>OY728123.1:2018819194-2028819194 GCA_963277665.1 Viscum album
TATTATTGTATCATGGCCAAATTTTCCTCATATGAAGTACCATATAGACATCACCCTTAGGAAATGGATTAAAAACCATTTCCATTCCCAAGTCATCCAAGGTGGTCCTCACACCCTAATCTATCCATGGTCCTATCTTGGGAATACCCACCCAGGTATTCATGAAGTAGTGGTGGAGGAACACTTTCCTTACTCTATCAACTAGCCTAAAATTATAAGGCATATCTCAATTCCATCATAGCCTACTCAGCCAATCTTTCATAGTTCATCACTTACCCCCACTCAAGGGAACTAAAGGCGCCCATACTAGTATCTTCTACATTCATTAATGTCCTCTTCGAACCACTCTTGAGTCCATATACTTCATGGAACGTACTTTTAATGAAGACCTTGTACATTTACGGTTGAGGCATCACACTGGTGTCAAGGGTCCATTGTATCCCTCTACACTCATATTCTAACCACATGCATTAAGGAAAAATTCATCAAATTTTAATGTTGAACGCCTATATGTGGAAAGACCTAACATCACATTCATATAAACATAAAGAATAAACTTTTAAGGAAATATTTAGGGACTAAAAACTTTCTAAATGGAGTTAATCCTTTTAAGACAACTTTACCATCATCTCCCAATCTCCACTAAATATCATCCAATATTATATCATCTCTAGAGATCCTATCTCAAGCCACAAGACTAAAAATAATTATTCATAAAAAAATATTTATTTTTCTAAATTTATTTAAAATATACATAATTACCTCAACACTCACATGCATATATCACTGCACCAAAACTATTACTATCTACACTTGGAAGGTCCATGGTGTACCATTGACACCAACCTGAGAAAAATCATCATCAACCAACACCCATCCAATTGCTCATTTTTCAAATTATAACAAAAACCCTTGGAAAATCATAAGTTGATGTACTTAAAAAAGAAATGGTGATCAGTGGCATATGATATCCTCCTGGGATTTCATATAGACACACCAAGTAAAACCCCCCATCATCCTTGCCTAATTCCACAATACTCACGTGGAATTTGTTCTAAAATCCTATATCAGATCATTTTAAAGTATAGGAAACAAAAGGGAAAATAAAACAATAAAGAGAATAAGAAGTCACCTCAAATAGAAATGGAAGAACCTAAGAAATCACCCCTTTCCATGGGTGATCAAAGTAAGAAGAGGAGATGGATATCCAGCTAAAATGGAGATGTTCGACCAAAAATTGAAGGTGTACAAGAATAAAATTATGAGTATATACCTATTTTAAAAATAGTTATGGGAACTAGTCAGAGAGTGACCCTAATAGGTCATGATGTGACCATTACCCAACATCCCTGCATATATCCATCTTGGAAAAACCACTATGGGTCATGGTGAGACTTCCCTAAGTAGTGGGCTTGACCCTCGACTAACCACCAAATTGGTGTAGCCCATAAAATTCATGTCATGAAATTATTTTTTTCTAGGATATGCTCATGCCTCCATTATACCTCATGGTGTGGAACCATTGAGCTACCATCCATGACAAACCATGTTGTAAGAAATTGTTTCATGGTCTAAGGGTTACTACACTGCCATATTTCCTCCACAAAAAACAAAAATAAAAAAAGTAATGGTCCCCATACCCCTCTTAAGAGTCATCATCATAGTGTGAAAACCCTTTAATAGTGTGGCCCATTTTATATGGGTCATTAACTTATATAAATTCATCCAAAATTATTCCACTCCATGAATACCTCAATAGTAGTATGACAATTACCTACTCAATACTCATTATTACATGACCAGCACCCATCGAGGTGTGGAAAGTCATCAATAGAAAAAATCAAAAAAGAAAAAAGAAAGGTCACCCCAACCTTGATCCAATGTTCTCCTAAGAACATAAAACACATTTTGTTCCTCGATCTACATCTCTAAAATATCTTCTTGAGATGTTTTAACCCTCATAACTCTATTCTGAATCCTGATTCTTAAAAAATCCCTTGCTTTGAAACCAAAAATTCAAATTACCTACAAATTTCACAACCCATAAAGATGCATGTCTTTATAGGATTTTTAACATAGAACTTACCATCCTTAAGAATCCTTATTGGTCCTTCACCCATAAATCTCAACCCACCTCAGTCATGAATTCACCACTAACTGGTTTTGTTCTATCTTAGAATGTTGAATAAGCCTAAGCTATGAAACTCCAAACATCGAGGAATGTTATTTTTTAAAATATGATCCACCTTCTCATTACCAAAAAAAATACCAATATAGAAATAATTGTGCCCATTTAACTTGAGATACCAAAGAATCATCGACCTACTCATCCTTAGTATCATGGTGCTCCCTACCATAAGACTCCTCCTTCAAAGGCAGATTCTAAGCCATGGTGCTTCTTATCATTGTAAATTCCTAGTGAAAATGAATTTCCAGTGGTCTATCGATATTATAAAAAAACTTTTACCTCAATGCATCCAATTCCATGAAAAAACACTAATTTTTCCTCCTTTGAATGACCTTTCTCAAAAACACCCAGTGGCACCCATCAACATGTTACCTCAACTCCTGATCAAGATGCCTAAATCCTTATAGACATCACAAGATTTCCCAAACATCCATACTTATGTCCAAAACCCACACTTTATGTAATTACATAGTTGGATCACCAACTACTCACACCATTCGTCATGTTCTCACCTTGATCACAGTCACACCTTTGATCTAACTCTCTCTCTATGATCATGTAAAGTTCCATCTCAATATTAGTTCAAACATCTAGACTCCTTTTAATATCATATCCAAGTCTCAAATACAGTATTTTCCAAGGAACCAAATAAATTAAAATCCACCTACATTCTAGTATCTCAACACTAACTCAATAATCCAATAGTCGATCTCACCAGAAACATCATTCTTTAAATCCTCCAAAATTCCATTTGCAACAAGGGTCACACCCTCCAACCTAAAATTATTAGCTCCTCGCTGTATGGATTTCCTTATACCACTACCTAAGCATTGACCCAATCAAATCCCATCATCACACATTTGTTTCCCTTCCTAATCCACACATACCCATATTTTGAACCTCTAACACCATCTATCCATAATTTCACCATCATTCAAGGGGTAATACCTCTTATTATCATCCAAAACCACAGGCATCCATGCCCAAAGGTGTCGCATCAAAACCATAGATTCTTGCCTAACACATGACCACACACCATTCCATGAAGTAAGCAGGTATTTCATGTAACCAATTTGTGTTTTCCCTCATGCATTGATACTTTCCTAAAAAAAATACATTCCAATTATCACTCTCATCTCTTAAGTAAGGGTGATCCTCTAATAACCCTTATAAAGGTTCTTACCCATTTTCCATTTGGGTCTCATCCGAACCCAGTAAGAAAACACTCCTATACCACCAAATTACCTAACTTGACTCATACTCACATGATTCACATCTCAATGAACCTATGCTAACACACCTAAACAACTGACCATGCCCCATTACATTTCAATCTCATATATTTGAAAGTATCTTGGATTTTTATTTCCAATAAGGCTAAATGAATATCACTCATTCCAGTTCCTTCCACGTGATCTCCTACTACTTGAGTGTCATTACAAAACCAAAAGCATCTGCCCATTCTCTTTCCATCCTAGATCCATACATATAGGATCATTATCCCTAATACATAAGGAATCTAAATTCTTGAACCACATATCTAATAATAATTTGCATGAATAAATCTCAACACAAATTATATAACCATTATCCTCATCTCTAAGGTAACTCACAAGTCTGGGTTAACACCTCTCTCATGTTAACCACATATATCACAAATCATCTCACTAATAAGAGGAAGGAATCCTACATTTTATTCATAACACCAGAATCACAAATATATAGAGTCACATTCTAAAAGCACTAGGATCTCCCACCTATCCCATAAACCATGTCTCTCCTAGGCCACAGCTCACATGGAAACATTTATTCTCCTATCTCATATACCACATGAAATATCATGTTCTAATGTAGCCACTTTAGGGTTCCCACGTGTATATATCTGGAATTACATGTTAAATACCTGCCCCTTCGTGGTCACCCATCCTTTCAAGTATTTCCTATAGCATACTACCCCCCTCAGTGATCAAGTTACATCTATGTTCAAAAAATGACATCATCCTATAATTATTTGTATAAAAAACCACAGTCACACTATTCAGTAAAGTGGAATTCCACCAAAAATATATACTAGAAAACACCATATAGGTTATTGTTGACACTTTTAAGTAACTAAACCTATTTTCTTTATCAAATAAGTATCAATGAATCTAATTTCTATACACATAACCACTATGGTTTTCTATATATCCCTTACATAGAGGGACTTTATAGCTATTATCAATGAATATCTAACCATAAGATCCAAAAAAATTATCATTAAAAGAAATATATCATGGTTCAATTGAGTATAATGCCACCCAAAAGTGATATGAGAAAACACCTTATAAGTTATTGTTGAAACTTTAAATAAAATAACCCTCATCATCAGTGATATCAATCATATATAAGAATTTATATGTGATGTGAAACCTGCATGCCAAGAATCATTAATGTACACACACCTCTTGTCAATGGTCCAAGATCCAAAAACAAAATATCAATATCAAAAATAATAAAGTCCTTTGGACTAGTTTAATTCTCAAATACACACACTATACTTGAATAAATATCTCAATCATAATAGTGGAAACCCAAAATAGAAATCATGTAACCATGGTAACCAAGAATTACCATCTGAAAAGGTGTTCACGACGCATCAGTATAAGGTCCATCACAAGATCTAACAAATCTATTTTACATATCTACCATACCATAAAAATTAAGAAAAATAAAAAACACTTTGATACAAATTTTTAACACCCTTCTTTCCCTGGACCACTCAATAGTGTCCATGTTGTGGGTGTCTTGTGACCTCTGACATGCCTCTCTATTTTTAAGAGGCAATCAACTAGTTATAAGGGTTTAATGTCCTACCATGGTGAAATTATACCCACATATTAGTGTTAAAAAATAATTTAAATAACTAAAAATCATCAATAATAAACATCCGAGTACATAAAAAACCAAATAAAAAAGAATCATGCTATAACAAATGAAACTTTATTATACATCACAACTGACCTACCACCTAGATGATCACATATAAAAACTAAATATAAGAATAAAAAACAAGTAGGTTACAGTACTATCCCCAATCCTAATCAAACCATAAACTCCTATCTAGTTTAGTTGCTCTATCTCGATCATCCATCACTAGGATTCTTCCCTACCTGAACTTATGAACATGAGGTATTTTCAGGTACCAAAGTGTCAGGGCCACTCATGTGAGAAGCATTTTATAGGAAAAAAACAATGGTGTCCCTAACATAACTAGTAAACCAATTTATGAACATGTTATATTCTCATAATAATAAAGAAATATAGTGTTAAAGTGTGATAAAATAATAATTATCAATCCTCAAGTTCTAAGGAAAAACCTAGTATCGACCATAACTGTTTCAGCTAGTGTTGGATGTCTCTAAATATAAAACATACCAACTAGTGGGAAATAAATCCCTCCAAAGAAAATGTATCATAATATCAACTAGGGGACTAATTCATACCCCATATACTATGTTAGAAAAAACATCCATATGGGGTCACATCCTCTACCCAGAACAAGTATATATCCACTACCTCGATGGTCGCATCCCCTACCAAAAACATTATTTACCTAGGGTTTTAGATCACTTAGAACCTTATATTGAATACACCTAGGGGTATCACACTCTAGAACATGGATATACTACCCATGGGGACCCATTTCTAGCCTCGGAACTATGAAAATTATAGGATTCCGTCTTTTTATAACATAACTTTCATTCCATTACACGGAACTGAGGATCTTTAAGGTTTAGTGTCTTGGAAACAAGGAACATAGAACATGAAACAAAAAAAACATTATTATTAAACACTTAAAAGGATTCTCCTCATGTTCACCCTAGG
The DNA here is from genome assembly GCA_963277665.1 of Viscum album. Lineage (NCBI taxonomy): Eukaryota > Viridiplantae > Streptophyta > Magnoliopsida > Santalales > Viscaceae > Viscum > Viscum album. Next base: position 2,018,825,250 of record OY728123.1, read on the forward strand.
CTCATTACAGCATCTCATAACCTGGGGACATACATCAAAAGGAAGGGTGAGCAGAAGGCCCAACAAGGGAAACAAGTGAAACATTTTACATATGAACTTGAGATACATAAATAAAGTCATGAAAAGAACTTTAAGGCATGAAAATGAAATAATGAGGCATTTAAAAATAAAACTTTTTCATAACTTGAAGATGTGGCTACATCATTTAACATAGACAATCATGAACATATCACCAAGGTCCATCCCCAAGGTGTCATTTGAAAATTACCAAGGTTATTCACCAAGGTATCGTGAAAATTGTAATCTCTAGTGGTTACATCATTACCCAATGCATTGGAGCGCTATCAGGGCGCACCCTTAAATTTGACTTTATTATCATGTGATCCACATATATCATCATCAAATATTTCATAAATAACCCATATATCATAAAATAAATGGGTTTCATTTCATAATCACAACATTTTAAAAACTGCTTTAAAGACATGATCTTTATGTCACTTTAAAACCCACAAAAAAGGAAGGTGGGTCTCATGTATGTAAATATCAGAATTTAAAATAGAAAATTTTGGTATATATGTGAATACCCCTTTAGAAGAAAGATCTTTTAGTATTCACTTAATTATATAAAAGAACTTTAGAAAAATAGAGAGACATTTTGAGACGGAAATTCTGCAGCATAACGGCTATGTTACGAGGTTTTAGAATACATTAAAAAGAGAGGTAAAATGGGTCAAACATTCATAAATGACCCATAAAATAGTATATGGACAGAATAAGAAGGATACGTGATCATGGTAATGAAATTTCAAGGACATACCATTTGAAATGAAAAACATGGAAGGAAGACAAAAATTAGATTTCTCTTATGAAAGTTCGGCAGCCTAACGGCGTTACTTAAACTTCAACAAAAATGATTTGAAAAGATCAAATAGGGTTTCTCATCATGTGAACATAAGAGTTCAGTATGATAGATATAGAGATAATTCCCCAACATAACAAAAAGGAACTTGAAATAATTGACATGAAAGTAGAACTTCAAAACGAGAAGGGTGAAGAACCACTTAAAAATTCGGCAGCCTAACGACGCCACTTAAAACTTCAAAATACTGAATTGAAGAGATCAAATGGGGTCTCTCATAATATGAACATAAGATTCCAGTATGATAGATATAGAGATCATACCCCAACATAACAAAAAGGAACTTGAAAGAATTGACATGAAAGTAGAACTTCAAAACGAGAAGGGTGAAGAACCACTTAAAAATTCGGCAGCCTAACGGCGCCACTTAAAACTTCAAAATACTGAATTGAAGAGATCAAATGGGGTATCTCATCATATGATCATAAAAGATCAGTATGATAAATTTAGAGATCATACCCCAACATAATAAAAAGGAACTTGACATACTTTACAAGAAAATAGATCTTGAAAAATGAGAAGGGAGAAAGAATCCGTTACAAAAATTTTGGCAGCCTAATGGCGCCACTTAAAACTTCATAAAATGAAATAATGAGAGAAAGAGGGGATATCTCATTATATGAACATGAAAAGGGCAGTAAGAGGAGTATAAAAGAACATCCTACAACATAAGAACATGGAGCATAAAAGGAATGACATAAAAGAGATTACTTGAAATGAAAGAGAGAGGTCGGATCCCTTACCTTAAAACGTGACTCTTGAAACTCAAAGTTTTGGACCTTGAGGGCTTGGGGGAACCATGGGAGGACTCCTTGGGAGGTAAGGAGACCAGAACTTCGTTGGGGGAGAGTTGGGAGTGAAAACTAAAGGAGGAAAGGGTGGGTATTTATAGGGAAAGTGAGGGGACAAGGCATTAATGGCCAAGGGACACCTTATTAGTGGTTTTGGCAAAACCATGGGCTTGCCCATGGTATTTGCCCATGGTATTGGCCACTTGGGACACCTCATACCTTATCTTACTATTCATAATTCGACCATATTGAAAATATACTTAATACATCATTTAATGATGTCATTAAACACCCGTAACTTAAAAACTATATTTTCACTATTCATCGAAAATTCAACTTTCTCAGAATAATCCCAAAATTTCACCTTAACCAAATATCAATGCTCTGATTTCAAAAATGAAATCCATTTTATAAAAATAATTTTCTAAATATTTTTAATTTAATTTTTAAATAAAAACACTATTCATCGAAAATTCATTTTTTCAGAAAAATGCCCAAAAAATTACCTTAACATAATATCAATGCTCTGAGTTCAAAAATAAAGTCTTTTTTATAAAAATAATTATCTAATTATTTTTAATTAAATTTTTAATTAAAAAACACTATTCACCCGAAAAAACTAATACTTGATTAATCATTTATGAAACCGTTATTTACCCATTTTCTTGAATCACATTACTTAATCTAGGTGTCTAAATTATATTAAAACTTTCTTTGAGTGAAATTACTAATCCATTTGGTCACATTACTAATCCTAAGCGTAAAATCACTATTCATAATTTACTATTCATCAAAAATTAAGTTGATCTTATTAGACTCCAAATTCCTTACTGAACACTTTTGTAGAAGACCATTTTTTGAAAATCATTACACATCATTAGTTATTTAGGGTTTTCATAAATATTTTAAAATATCCTTTTTTCCAAAATTCATCAAAAATATGCATACTATATTTATCCGGTCATTTGAAAATTCATAAAAGAAATCGAAATTTTTATTTAAAGCAAAGGATTACACAAGACAGTTACGGTCTCCTTACATAGCCCCTTATCACACCAGCATAGGACCTAAGTGTAAGGTGTGCTAAGGTGAGAGAATCTGAGGGAGGCTCGGCCAACATCGCACGAGTAGTAATTTCTATCAGTTTGAACTTCTCACGAAGGCGATCCCGTTCTAGCTTTATACGATGAAGTTCAGTTTGGGTTTGGTCCAGAGCAAAGCCCAATGGTGCTACCTCCTTCCCAAGTTCTGTTAGATGGGCTTCGATTGGTCCAAGACTACTGGGTGAGGCCATCGAATCTTCTTTCTATATTAATTAACCAAGATTGCTTGTATTTAGAGACAATAGTCAAAACGTTTAGTTTCCAGCGGTCATATTGAACAATGGTCAAATAACAGTCAAAACCCAACAGTCTCATTTTAATTATACTCATGTTATCAAATGAAACATTTTTGTTGAGTATAAAAATAAAATAAAATAACACATAAAATTAGGAAACAATATTTATAAAAAAAATCGGGTCGTTACAATCTTCCCCCCTTAAGAAATTGCGTCCTCGCAAGTTTTTAAAATTGGGTTTTGAAATTTCATTGAAAGTCCCACGTCGTAAAAGGAGTCAGTAAAACTATTACTTTAAAAGAAAGAAAGGGAAGTACAAAGGTCACCCGAGTTAACCCACAGTAGGATTCCATGTAGGAAAACATGGACATAGAGGAGAAAACAAAGGGTCAAGTTCTGAGGGAGAGTGATAGAGAACATGATTAGGAGAAAGTTAACCATGAGAAAATGCCAAACTTATGATGTGTGTAAACGGTCTTTGATTACCTAGTAGGAAACCTAAACCAACAACATTTTTGTTTTACGTTTCTTTTCATAATTTTGAGGAGTTCATTTACTACATAGAACAAAAACATAAGAAAATATACCTACCTTCAATTAGAGTTTCATCCTTTAATAAGTCCCTACCAACACTAATCTTTTCTCCAAATGATGAGAATTCAAAAACACTTGGTCTCATAAAAGCACAAAAATCATCTTCTAGAGAATCACATAATCTACAAAAGATTAACTATATATTTCTTATATCTTTAAAAATTATCCCAAAAACAGAAAGGTTAAGGTAAAACAACTCTTCAAAAAGAAAGAATCCCATAGGAATGGAAACTACTTTTAAATATTCAAAGTTTCATGGTACTACTCAAAGTTCATCATAGACCATTCCATAAATAACGGTCCTTAAAATTCCTCAAAATAAACCAAACTAAGATTGAAACCCAAATACAAGAAGGATTTGATAACATAGTCTTCCAAAACAACTTCATTGTTCATATCCAGACAACATCAACCACTCCTAACATCTTAAAACAAAAGTAGCTAACCTAAACATATTTTACCCAATATAGGTTAATCATTCCCATAAGTAACCTAAATTACTATAAGTCCACCTTAAATTCATCAATTCTTCAAAATATAAGTCAACCTTACTCCTCAATGAAAATACTATAGTAATCTATTTACCTCGATCATATAGGGTCCCTAAAATAGTGAACTTCTTCCAAAATAATAATCATCTTTTAATCCCCTAATCATATCTATCATATTAATACGGAAATTGTCGCATTTCCTATCACATTGGTTGTTGGGACACGTTATTCCATTTCCCACCATTAACTAAGAAGAGAAAGTATAATTAGAGGCTTAAATACTTAACCAATAATCATGAAAAGGAACTTAAAGCATATAAGGATAACTTGTAGAAGAAAAGTATACCCTAACTTGTGACCCCCTAGGTTCCCATCTAGGTTATCCATGATCATATATTCTTATGTGAATCTTTATTTTATTTTATCTTTGTTCCTTTAACAATGGTTCATACCAAGCTTATGAATTTACCAAAGCATATCCCCCGGGAGTGTCATAACCAAGAGTGCAGCAAGGCCCGTTGTCGTGTACCAGTTCCCGTTCGAGTCTAGCTCAAAGCGGTGTTTTCGGGTTTTACCCCTATGTACATCTGTGCCAGAGCCACCTCTACCTGCTCGTATCTAGACAGAGATGTATTTGCTTGGCAACCCCTTACTCAATACTCACCAAAATACCAGGAATATTTCCTATATTTAAACTTTTATATAGGGTTCTTCCTAGAGTTTTTATATCCTAATTTCCACAAATAACTAAACCATCCTTTGATACCAACTATAGCATCCCGTCTTTTTATAACATAACTTTCATTCCATTACACGGAACTGATGATCTTTAAGGTTTAGTGTCTTGGAAACAAGGAACATAAAACATGAAACAAAAAAACCCATTCTTCTTAAACACTTGGAAGGCTTCTCCTCATGTTCACCCTAGGCTCGTTACCGCATCTCATAACCTGGGGACATACATCAAAAGGAAGGGTGAGCAGAAGGCCCAGCAAGGGAAACAAGTGAAACATTTTACATATGAACTTGAGATACATCAATAAAGTCATGAAAAGAACTTTAAGGCATGAAAATGAAATCATGAGGCATATAAAAATAAAAAAAATTCATAAATTGAAGATGTGGCTACATCATTTAACATAGAAAATCATGAACATATCACCAAGGTCCATCCCCAAGGTGTCATTTGAAAATTACCAAGGTTATTCACCAAGGTATCGGGAAAATTGTAGTCTCTAGTGGTTACATCATTACCCAATGCATTGGAGGGTTATCAGGGCGCACCCTTAAATTTGCCTTTATTATCATGTGAGCCACATATATCATCATCAAATATTTCATAAATAACCCATATATCATAAAATAAATGGGTTTCATTTCATAATCACAACGTTTTAAAAACTGCTTTAAAGACATGATCTTTACGTCACTTTAAAACCCACAAAAAAGGAAGGTGGGTCTCATGTATGTAAATCTCAGAATTTAAAAGAGAACATTTTGGTATATATGTGAATACCCCTTTAGAAGAAAGAGCTTTGAGTATTCACTTAATAATATAAAAGAACTTTAGAAAAAGAGAGAGACATTTTGAGACGGAAATTCTGCAGCATAACGGCTATGTTACGAGGTTTTAGAAGACATTAAAAAGAGAGGTAAAATGGGTAAAACATTCATAAATGACCCATAAAATAGTATATGGATAGAATAAGAAGGATAAATTATCATGGTAATGAAATTTCAAGGACATACCATTTAAAATGAAAAACATGGAAGGAAGACAAAAATTAGATTTCTCTTATGAAAGTTCGGCAGCCTAACGGCGTTACTTAAACTTCAAAAAAAATGATTTGAAAAGATCAAATAGGGTTTCTCATCATGTGAACATAAGAGTTCAGTATTATAGATATAGAGATAATTCCCCAACTTAACAAAAAGGAACTTGAAAGAATTTACATGAAAGTAGAACTTCAAAACGAGAAGGGTGAAGAACCACTTAAAAATTCGGCAGCCTAACGGCGCCACTTAAAACTTCAAAATACTGAATTGAAGAGATCAGATGGGGTCTCTCATCATATGAACATAAGAGTCCAGTATGATAGATATAGATATCATACCCCAACATAACAAAAAGGAACTTGAAAGAATTGACATGAAAGTAGTACTTCAAAACGAGAAGGGTGAAGAACCACTTAAAAATTCGGCAGCCTAACGGCGCCACTTAAAACTTCAAAATACTGAATTGAAGAGATCAAATGGGGTCTCTCATCATATGATCATAAAAGATCAGTATGATAAATTTATAGATCATACCCCAACATAATAAAAAGTAACTTGAAATACTTTACATGAAAATAGATCTTGAAAAATGAGAAGGGAGAAAGAATCCGTTACAAAAATTTCGGCAGCCTAACGGCGCCACTTAAAACTTCATAAAACGAAATAATGAGAGCAAGAGGGGATCTATCATTATATGAACATGAAAAGGGAAGTAAGAGGAGTATAAAATAACATCCTCCAACATAATAACATGGAGCATAAAAGGAATGACATAAAAGAGATTACTTGAAATGAAAGAGAGAGGTCGGATCCCTTACCTTAAAACGTGACTCTTGAAACTCAAAGTTTTGGACCTTGAGGGCTTGGGGGAACCTTGGGAGGACTACTTGGGAGGTAAGGAGACCAGAACTTCGTTGGGGGAGAGTTGGGAGTGAAAACTAAAGGAGTAAAGGGTGGGTATTTATAGGGAAAGTGAGGGGACAAGGCATTAATGGCCAAGGGACACCTCATTAGTGGTTTTGGAAAAACCATGGGCTTGCCCATGGTATTTTCCCATGGTATTGGCCACTTGGGACACCTCATACCTTATCTTACTATTCATAATTCGACCATATTGAAAATATACTTAATACATCATTTAATGATGTCATTAAACACCCGTAACTTAAAAACTATATTTTCACTATTCATCGAAAATTCAACTTTCTCAGAATAATCCCAAAATTTTACCTTAACCAAATATCAATGCTCTGATTTCAAAAATGAAATCCATTTTATAAAAATAATTTTCTAAATATTTTTAATTTAATTTTTAAATAAGAACACTATTCATCAAAAATTTATTTATTCAGAAAAATCCCCAAAAAATTACCTTAACATAATATCAATGCTCTGAGTTCAAAAATAAAGTCCTTTTTATAAAAATAATTATCTAATTATTTTTAATTAAATTTTTAATTAAAAAACACTATTCACCTGAAAAAACTAATACTTGATTAATCATTTATGAAACTGTTATTTACCCATTTTGTTGAATCACATTACTTAATCTAGGTGTCTAAATTATATTAAAACTTTCTTTGAGTGAAATTACTAATCCATTTGGTCACATTACTAATCCTAAGCGTAAAATCACTATTCATAATTTACTATTCATCAAAAATTAAGTTGATCTTATTAGACTCCAAATTCCTTACTGAACACTTTTGTAGAAGACCATTTTTTGAAAATCATTACACATCATTAGTTATTTAGGGTTTTCATAAATATTTTAAAATATCCTTTTTTCCAAAATTCATCAAAAATATGCATACTATATTTATCCGGTCATTTGAAAATTCATAAAAGAAATCGAAATTTTTATTTAAAACAAAAGATTACACAAGACAGTTACGGTCTCCTTACATAGCCCCTTATCACACCAGCATAGGACCTAAGTGTAAGGTGTGATAAGGTGAGAGAATCCGAGGGAGGCTCGGCCAACATCGCACGAGTAGTAATTTCTATCAGTTTGAACTTCTCGCGAAGGCGATCCCATTCTAGATTTATACGATGAAGTTCATCTTGGGTTTGGTCTAGAGCAAAGCCCATTGGTGCTACCTCCTTCCCAAGTTCTGTTAGATGGGCTTCGATTGGTCCAAGACTACTGGGTGAGGCCATCGAATCTTCTTTCTATATTAATTAACCAAGATTGCTTGTATTTAGAGACAATAGTCAAAACGTTTAGTTTCCAGCGGTCATATTGACGAATGCTCAAATAACAGTCAAAACCCAACAGTCTCATTTTAATTATACTCATTTTATCAAATGAAACATTTTTGTTGAGTATAAAAATAAAATAAAATAACACATAAAATTAGGAAACAATATTTTTAAAAAAAAATTGGGTCGTTACAAAAATCCTACCCAAGTGGATCTATATCCATCTCTAATACCATATAATCATACACCTAGGGGATCACATCCCCTATCAGTACTCTATTTCTCGAGGTTTGTATCACGCCTCTAGTTCCTAAATTGTCATTTCATAAACCCAGGGTCATAAATCATTCAGAACCTCATATTTCATACACTCAGGTTATCGCACCCTAAAAACTTGGAAATATCATATATATATATATATAACACATACATCACATATACCTAAGGTTAAATCCTCCCTTGAACCTCTTTTCATATCACAAGGCTTGGACACTCACTTGAACCTATGTCTCCAAGATTGGTCTCTCAAGCACCCAATCCATACGCATCATAACATTTACAATGTACTATCACTGTTGATCCTAGAGTTCTAAGGTTACACCCAAAATCAACATCACTTGTTTCCCTACACTAACCCTCTCTAGGGTTAGCAATAGACAGGGGAACCCACCTAGGTCCACTAGGTCACATCTCTTCCCAGACCTCCCACATGGTCTCATCTATCTCTTCCCCCAATCTCATGGATAATTCTCATAACTCAAAATGAATTACACCCCCTACATTATCATGATCACATCATGGCCTAATTTTCCTCATAGGCATTACCACATAGACATAACCCTATGGAGATGGCCTTAAGCCCATCTCCCATCGCAAGTCATCCTAGTTCAGTCCTCATGCACCCAATCTATCCATAATCTTACATAGATAATACCCACTAGGGTACTGATGCACTAGTGGGGGAGGAACACTCCACCCACTCTCTAGAAAACTAGTCTAGAGTTTTAAGGTGTTTCACGGTATCATTATGGCCTACTTAGCTAATCATTCTTATTCCACTACTAACCCCCACTCAATGGAACTACGAGAACCCATATTAAGGTCTTATATATTAATTCTCATCTCATTAGTACCCCTCTTAGGTTTAAATACCTCATGTAACATATTCATAATCAATTCCTTAGCCATTAGATTCCAATGAATAAAAATGGTTTTAAGGGTCCATCATAGACCTCAACACTCGCATTCTAAACCTAGGAATTAATGAACAACTCATTTAATTTTAGGGTTGATCACCCATATGGGGTAATATCACACATCACATGTTCATAAGCACAAGGAATATAATTTTAGGGATATATTCAAGGACCCCCTACCTTATACATGTATTTACTTCCTTTAGGATAGCTCATACATCATCGTTAAATATTTTCCAAGACTCGTTCAAGCTCGTACTAACTCTTGAGAACCTATCTCAAGCCTTAATGAAAAAAACAATAATTTAAAAGAATTTAAAATTAATTTATTGATTTAATTCAAATATTAATAATTTCTTAAAAAATCACACTAGAATATTGTTTTACCAAAACCATGACCAACCACATATAGAGTTTCCATGGAATAACCCCTAACACAATCCTGATAAAAATATATAAAAACTAAAACCTGTTCAATCTCCAATTTTTTCCAATTTCAAAAAAGATCCTATAAAAATTTATAAGGTAATGTAACCCAAATTAGTCAAAAAGAAATTATGTATGATCATCCTCATAGGACATCCTCTATCCACATAGAGTATAAGCCCTATCATCCTCAACCGGTTCCACCTTTCTATAGGTTAATATCCACCAAAAACCTAAACTAAATCATTACAAATCAAATTTTTAGAAAGGGAAATGAAAACATAATGAATTATTGAAACAAAACACCTCAAATATTTTTGTAAATGATCAATATATCATCCATTTACATTGTGGGTTAAAGAGGGAATATTTGGGGGAGATTTAGCCAAAATGTACTTTCAACACATGGCTATTATACTAAAAAAATATGGGGATCAACCCTAAAATTATGAGTGTAACCATATTTTAAAAATAGAGATAGGGCCTTGTCATGGCATGACCTTATTGTACCCTAAGACTCCCTGAGATGGGAGGGGTAAACCAGGGTGTCAACTATTTATTTTTATTTTTAATGGATATTATCCCCACATTGATAAGAACTTATTAAAACTAAATTATTGTATTTCTCATTCATCAAACACTCAAATGTAGAAATAATATACAACATGAAAATTTTTACTTATTTCACCACAAATTTTCAGTCCAAGGAGAATATATCAATGATGTATTAGCCATACTTGAATCTAGTAAGAATCACTAAATATTTTGGACTATAATTTTTTTCCCATGGGAACTCTATTCCAGGTGTACTAACTTTAAAATGAATTCAGGGATAACACACTAACTCCATCAGTTCACTTATACTGACTCCTAATTGCTTACTAGTTAGATAAAGTCTTCATCAGTTTAACCACTTAAAGGTCACTTCCATATAATTAAGAATTGTGATCTGATTTGTATTGTGAAATTCTGAGTATGATGCTTAAATACGCTCTTAGCTCTCTATAATATCAACCATAAATTTTTGTGTGATATATTCCTACTCAATATTGTATTCCATATACTTAATACATGAATAATTTCTCACCATGCACTAATTACATAGTCTAGTGTACACTGTGCACCAACTATGCAAGATACCCATGCATACAGCACCTCTACACACTTTATATGCATAAAACCTCCATGCACTTCCTTTAAAATGACTTATTCATGTAATTTATTCCCAAAAACTGAATATACACACTACCTTCTTGTGAAATATACTCATGTTTAACACCCTTTTTTCAAGGTAATTTTAAAATTCAATATAAGTATATTTTATTCCATTATCGGTTATAAGATCTTGATGGTTTTTTTAGTTTTATTTTCCACTATTCTTAGATATATCTTCATACACCCCACGACTTATCACTTACATTTCATTAACATAGAACATTTCATTCTACTATAGTTGAAAATGAAAATAATTTAATATCTCTATCCATATGTATCATATATATTCATTGGACCACACGCATCATTATTTACTAGATTAAGAAAATTCAATTCCTACTTATTCTTAAGTCGATAGGGATTTCATACCACCATTCCATGTATACAATAATCACATATATTTTCCATATCTCACTTTATGTTTGGGATACCCACCATATCTTTAAGTTTGGATAGGTTCTCTATGCTCAGTTGGTGGATGTTCCCAATCCTTTTATGCCATAAATTATTCCCTTATTCAAATTTAAGGAGACATGTGTTTTCATGACTGCCCACTTGGTATAGATTATCATTCATTCTTATTCCATGCATAGGATAGTTTTTGGTTTTCCCTTTGATAAATCAACCATTTTAGTTTAATGTGAATTTAATTATAGATTCATAAATTTGTCTTATCCTCAAGAAATTATGTCACAAGCCATCTAAAAAATCACGTTAGTCTTCTCTGTCTCAGCACCTTCTAAGCATGTATTAACACTACCTTTAATTTTTAAAGCTCCATTTTTACGAAAATGATTTGTCCCATTAAAATTTCCCTTTATATTTTTCAAAAAATTCACATTTCCAGTCATACAGGATGATATCCCATTATCAAGAATCTTGAAGGTATGTTTCCTTATAGCCTTGAGGGAAATATCATCTAGGTTGGTCTTCCCTCTCTTCTTCTTCTCCTTATATAAGATTCCATGTAGAGACCCAAATCTTGACGTACACATACATTACATTAATTTTTGTGTAATACTTAATACATAACAAAAAAAGACACACAAGGACCATAATAGTTTAGTGTCTTTGGAAACATGGAATATAATCTTTTAATCGTGGTGAAAGATCTTCAACATATCCCATAAATATCTTCCCATTTTTTTCTTACCTAAAACCTTTATTTAAATCCTGGGGAAAAGAAAACATATAAAGGGTGATCTCAAATGCTCAGTAAGGTTTAAGAATGGAGAAAATAAAACAAATCATATACATTTGAACTTAAAAAAAACATGAACATAATGTTTAAACATCAAAATCTTGAGCAATGACATAAAACATGGAAGTACGTAAGGAATAGATCATAAAGAAACATTAATCATGATAAAATATAATGTAAATAATATATTTAATTTTGGAAACCATTAAGCACATGTTATGATTTTTATAGTAGCCAAGGCATTGCTGCCAAGACCATCTTAGTGGACAAAGTCCCTCTCTGAATCGAGTTTACTCCTCGTTCCAGTCCTGTATCACTGAACCGGATTAACTTGTCATTCCAGCCATGTCTATCTCATGAGATATAAATATTTACACAATGAATTTTATGGAAATATAGGTCTCACCCATATCATAATTAAATCATTATTACGTGTGCCACAACATAAACATAAATCATTCATCATAACCCAAAGAATAAAATGGGTTTCATAAACATCATCCAATCATAACATAATCCATATAAAATAAATTGATATAATTTTATCATAATAAAAATAAACCATGTAAATAATAGATACATTATACTTGAAACATAAACATACTAAACAATGTCATATTATATGAAAAATAGTTTTGATAAAACACTTGAAATGAATTCTTGAGGAAAATATCATTTCTTCTTCAAAATCATTTTCTTTTCACAAAATTCCATGCAATTTTAAAATAAAAAGGATTTTGTTGAAAATATTCATGAAATATTGTAGAGTAATCTTCATGAAAATAAGGCGTTATAAAACTGTAAAAATCCATTCATGCCGTATAAGTTAAAAAAATATTCTCCTCGTACTTTTGTCAGAAAAGTCAAAAAGTACCTCGTGTGGTGAAAAAAAGAAAGATTCCTTACACACCCTGTAGTAAAAGTCAAAAATGGGTAAAAGGGACTTTAAACAACATGAAACCATTTTTATAAAATAGGGACATGGATGATAAATATAACCCCAGTAAATACTTATGAATAAACAATCTCGGATAAGAACGAGATTGGAAAAGTTAACCCTTACCTTAGGTATGATATGCTTTGTACGTATCTGAACCTCCTGTATAATGATTTAAATAATTTCATTGACTTATTACAGAATCATATCCATTGTTATGATATCATATACGGTTCACTTATGACTTTATATTACCCGTTCTTTTGTAAATTCCATGTTAAAGCAGTGTTTTGGGTAAATTTGTTTTATTTATCGTACGTATTTAGACTTGTTGTTCTTGATATTATTATTACTTATATCATGATTTAATTACTTCCAAAATTTAAATCATGATTTATATATCATATATATTCAGTATATATATATATATAATAGATATATTAATGAAATGAAATACACCGTTCTTGGAGACGGTAGGTCGTACGTACGCATGAACGTTGTTTTCCTTTCCTTATTGACTTGAATTGAAGTAAGTAGATGAAATATATATATATATATATATATATATATAAATAAATTAGTTTTATCATGTCATATATTTCATCATTATTCATTATATATACTTTATAATCATTCTTGAATGGTTAACCTGGAGAATGAATCTCATCGCATCGTGGAGACGGTAATCCGTACGTACGCACGAGCGATGATATCGTTCCCATAATTATTGAATTGAATTGGATTGGATGATATATTATCTCAGAATAAGTATGATTTTATAATAACTATATATACTTATTCTTTACACCATTATACCCATCCAAGTAAGGTGGTGGTGGAAAAATAGATTACACCACGACATGGAGACGGTATTCTGTACGTACACGCGCACGGTGATTTCATTTTCCGTAGGATGGATAGAAGGTGAAATTGGGTTGTTTCATATTTATAATAACATATCAGTACATTATTGATACTGAAGTTATTACTTTATAATTAAACAACTAAACAATAATAAGTTGAAGAAGAAAGAAACTTGAAAGAATCGGTAGAAGGGATTACCTCCTCTTCGACGAACCTCTTTTAAGCTTCCTCTTAAGGCACTATAGTTGGTCTTTTGAGGAGACCAGAACCTATATAATGTTTCTAGGGAAGTTGATAAGGGAAATGGTTAGGGTTTGGCCGAGATTGAAGGCTCAAAATTGTGTAAAGAGAAGATGGAGGAGGTGCCCTTTTATAAGGGAGGAGAGGGGCACTTTAGGAAAAACTGAAAATATTATTTTATAATAAAGTCATATTTGGTTTATAATTGCTCCAAATTGATTTATTTTGAATATAAAGTTGGGATGGGTCGAAATAATCTCAAAAAATAGGTTTTAGATAAGTTTAGGTTACTATTTTAACCTTATAATTTAGATGTAACTCTAAGATAAATAATTTTACTTTTACCGTGTCTTCTTGTTTTCTTACACTATATGGTTAATAAACTTACTATAACAAGCCAAAAGAACCCCTAGTAATTCACTATTAATATATATAACCTTATATAAGTAATTTGGTTGAACCTTAGATTTTTATTAATATAATAACAATTAATAATATAATATTTGTTTTAAAAACTATTTTATGTCAATTTTGACACTATTTGGTAATTGATTTTTGTGAAAATCATAACAGCGTGATTAGTTCAAAAAAGGTTAATTAAATCAATAATAACATGTCACATAAACCTAAAAAATTATTTTAATTCATAAAAAGTCTCAAATTACATTTATTTGGATATTTATAATATCAATTATTTTAATATTTCATTATTTAGGTAATTACTGCATCACCATTGTGTCATAAATAAATTAAATTATTTAATCTCTAAAAATTATAAATTAAATACCATTAGGTAGAAAATAGTTTTATATTTTTAATTAATATTTATAGTCGAATTTATCTTATGTATAACCCTATATTAAAAATGTTTTAGTTATTAAACTTTGATTTTAACTATTTTAACTCTTTTTTAAATAAAATAATAATAAATGTCCTAATCTAATCCAAGTGGACCTAAAGGGAAATATTTTATTCCTAAGATTGTTTTTGGTCGAATTAAACTTATCCAATAGAATTAGGACATGAGTTAGGGTAATAATAATATCATTTTTACCCTTAATTACCCTATTTACTTTTAACCGTGGTAAATAAAAGTAAAAAGTTAATATTCACAAAAAATTATTTTTATCTTATTTAACCACATTTTACTCATTGATATTAACCGTGTCTCTCGTATTTTCAAAATTCCACTCACAGAAGCGGTAAAATTAAGTTTTATGTAAATTTTCAAATTCTCCTGGAAGGTGGGTAAAAGACGGTGAAAAGTTCAATAAAATTTTTATATATCTAAAATTATTATAAAATGACTCCAATGAATTACATTGAACTTATATAGGTATTATGTATCAATTTTGACCTAAAATAAATTTAAATAAAATAAATAATTATTTAAATAAAAATTCGGTTTTTAAATAGTAACCTAGTGTTTTCACTATTCATTAAAAATTGAAAGTTTTCAGAAAAATACCAAAAATTCACCCTAGGATAATTTCAATATTCCGAATCCCAAAATGAAGTCCATTTTGAAATATAAAATTTATAAAATTTCAAAAATTGGGTATTACTCATCATAACGGTTAGTTTATATAATATTTTAATAACATATCGTTGTTTAGTGAAACTCGGTATTGCGTACAACGCACGCTATCATGGAAGGTCATGATTGCATGTAATGAAAGCCAAGTCAGGGTTGCGTGTAGTACAAGATTCCTTTGTTGTTGCATATAATATAATCCAACCATATTTCATTTATACATTGAATATATATATATATATACACTCAATGTTGCATAGAATAACTTCTATCAAACGAACTTGAAATTGTGTATAACATGATCCAAGATTAGTGCTATGTATACTACAAGATAATACGGTGTTTCGTATAGCGCAAGATAATCTTGGTGTATCGTACAACAGAAGATATGAAAAAAATAATATATCTCATAAAATATCAAGGTGCTACATTCTACCCCCCTTAAAATGAATTTCGCCCTTGAAATTCGTCGGGGTTATAAATGGTTTTCTACATGAAAGTTTCTTTAATAGAAACCCACATCGTAAAAAGGATTACCAAATATTAACTTTAAAAACTAAAGTATGAAACATAATGGTTACCCAAATTAACTAATCACTGGGTTTCCACATAAGATAACATAGGTGAAAATAGGGATATGGAAGAGAAATCTAATCGTCAAGTTCTGATGGAGAGTGGTAGAGAACATGGCTATGAAAAAGACAACAATCACAAAGCCATAAATTTGTGATTATCTAAGGTACCATCTGATTCATCAGATATGAGAGTACTAGGACAACATTTTTTGTTTTCAAGATCATGAACTTTTACATAAGGAGAAATACTTACTTGATTTCAGTGTAATATCATCATTGGTCATTCCATGAACAATTTCTACTTCATCTCTATTTATATAAATGAAGTTGAATTTTTCATTCATGAAGTGTTAGCAGATCATGTGATAGAATGATAAGTCATCCCCTCACAAAAAGGTTATCATAAGTTATTAAATATACATAAGTCTATCTATGGTGAGATTAATCGTATATGATTCCAACAATGGAATTATACTTCTTTTATCATACCGATTAATAAAATAAAACTAGTTTCTACTAACCAGGGACTTCCTGTAGGCCAATGGTAGGCAATAAAGGCCTGTCGCACTTCGGTTGTGGGTTTGATTCCCACAACCTTGCCCGACGCGATGGATTGTCACATGTCTTGCAGGTTGTCCTTTTTCTAAAACTACACTATTATAACATTATAGAAATAATATCTAAAAAAAAGGTTCTAACATTAAAAAATACTATCTTATGTTCAAATTAATCCATTCCAATCTTTAGGCTTATCCAAAATACTTCTATCCAATCTCATAGTGTAATGTAAATGATTACTAGAAATTTCATCTACCGAGCATGTGAATACCATCCTCTATCATGATATATCTTGTTGGTCACATTCCAAACATGTGAATACCTTAATCATGTATTCTCTTGAAAAATAAATACCCATTGAACCTTAGTGAAAACATGAATGCTGTCAAAAGTTAACTCTTTCCACATACCAAAATCCCAAAATTTCTATATACTCAAACCATGATATCACATTGTCCTTATATCAGTCATGAGCTCATCAATACTATAAAACATCTCATTATCTCTTTATCCCTTCATTATGCGCATATCATCTACTTTCCAAAAATATTTGAATAACCTTTCATGGTTACCAGTACCATTCAACATATAATTTCAAATACTTTAGGAAAAACAATAGTGTAATAATCCTTAGATGTGTCTTTATTCCATAGTACCATTACTTATACAACATAACTCTTGATAAACATAAATCATTCCACTACCTTCTTAAAACATTGACCGAGCTTTAACAATTCTTTCATCTTTAATATCATTTGTAGTCTCTTCATCATCATTAATATAAATACTACCCATACGACCATGCTGATTCTCTTCATGAAATTTTCCCTTAGATTATTGGTTTGCATAATGCTCGTACATTCCACATTTAAAACATTTAACCATTTTTGATGTCTTAGCAATACCACTATCCTTGTCCATGGTGTTAACTGAACCTTTTCCTCTGTAATTATTGTCTTTGTGTCCTTCTTTTCCACACCCAAATAATCTTCTAGTTCCTTTGAAACATTCTCTCTGATGCCTCTTCCCACATGATTTACATGAGGGAAATTGGACATTATTTCCTCTATGATCATCATGAAACATCATCTTTCTCTTATTAGCTGAGTCAGGAAACTTACCAATGTTGAGATTATTGATCATATTATGAGATTTCTGATTAGGCATAATAATGATATGTGGACTTCCAGATCCAATTTCATTTGGTTTCTCATGAAGAATATCATTCCATTGTCCAGCATATCCTCCATTATCGTGAATCTTCTGGTTTCCATCCATTTTCTAAAACCCAAAAATAATAGTGTGAGAGGAAAAAATCATAATCAAGGAGGATTACCTTCAATATCTAACATCTTAGGTTAAATTCTAAGATCGTTACCATAATTCTAGGTCTATAACCTATACTTATACATAACCTTAGGGACATCCCTAGACATACCTTAAAAATATCTCTAGGGATCTCACTAAAGTTTTTGCATCCTATTCTCTAAAGGTTAACTAAACCTCCCTATGATACCAACTCTAGAGACCCAAATCTTGACGTACACAGAAATTACATTACTTTTTGCGGAATACTTAATACATAACAAAAACAGACACACAAGGACCGTAATAGTTTAGTGTCTTGGGAAACTTAGAATATAATCTTCTAATCGTGGTGAAAGATCTTCAACATCTCCCATAAAGATCTTCCCCTTTTGTTTTCTTAACTAAAACCTTTCTTTAAATCTTGGGGAAAAGAAAACATATAAAGGGTGATCTCAAATGTTCAGTAAGGGTAAGTATGGAGAAAATAAAACAAATCATATACATTTGAACTTAAAAAAACATGAACATAATGTTTAAACATCAAAATATTGAGCAATGACATAAAACATGGCAGTACGTAAGGAATAGATCATAAAGAAACATTAATCATGATAAAATAGCATGGGAAGAAAACATGTAATTTTGTCAACCATTAAGCACATGTTATTATTTCCATAGTAGCCAAGACATTGCTGCCAAGACCATCTTAGTGGACAAAGTCCCTTTCCGAATCGAGTTCACTCCTTGTTCCAGTCCTGTATCACTGAACCAGATTAACTTTTCATTCCAGCCATATCTATCTCATGAGATATAAATCTTTACCCAATGCATTGGAGGGAGATATAGGTCCCACCCATCTCATAATGAAATCATTCTTATGTGTGCCACAACATAAACATAAATCATTCATCATAACCCAAAGAATAAAATGGGTTTCATAAACATCATCCCATCATAACATAATCCATATAAAAGAAATGGATAGAATTTTATCATAATAAAAATCAACCATGTAAATAATAGGGACATTATACTTGAAACATAAACATACTAAACAATTTCATCTTAGACGGAAAATAGTTTTGATAAAACACTTGAAATGAATTCTTGAGGAAAATAACCTTTCTAATTCAAAATCATTTTCTTTTCACAAAATGCCATGCAATTTTAAAAGAAAATGATTTTTTTGAAAATAGTCATGAAATATTGTAGAGTAAGCTTCATGAAAATAAGGCGTTATAAATTTGTAAAAATTCGTTCATGCCGTATAAGTTAAAAAAAATTCTCCTCGTACTTTTGTCGGAAAAGTCAAAAAGTACCTCGTATGGTGAAAAAAAGAAAGATTCCTTACACACCACGTAGTAAAAGTCAAAAATTGGTAAAAATGAATTTAAACATACATGAAACCATTTTTAGAAAATAGTTACATGGATGATAAATATAACCCTAGTAAATACTTACGAATAAACAATCTCGGATAAGAACGAGATTGGAAAAGTTGTCCCTTACCTTAGGTCTGATATGCTTCATACTTATCCAAAACTCCTATATAATGATTTAAATAATGCCATTGACTTATTAAAGAATCATATTCATTGTTATTATATCATATAGGGTTCACTTATGACTTTATATTACCCGTCCTTTTGTAAATTCCATGTTAAAGCAGCGTTTTGGGTAAAATCGTTTTATTTATCGTACGTGTTTGGACTTGTTGTTCTTGATATTATTATTAATTATATCATGATTTAATTACTTAAAGAATGTAAATAATGATTTATATATCATATATATTCAGTATATATATATATATAATATATATATAGATAAATGAAATGAAATACACCATTCATGGAGACAGTAGGTTGTACGTACGCATGAATGCTGTTTTCCTTTCCTTATTGACTTGAATTGAAGTAAGTAGATGAAATATATATATATATATATATATATATATATATATATATATATAAATCCATTAGCTTTATCATGTCATATATTTCATCATTATTCATTATATATACTTTATATTCATTCTTGAATGGTTAACATGGAGAATGAATCTCATCACGTCGTGGAGACGGTAATCCGTACGTACGCATGAGCGATGATATCATTCCAATAATTATTTAATTGAATTGTATTGGATGATATAATATCTCAGAATCAGTATGATGTTATAATAACTATATATAGTTATTATTTACACCATTATACCCATCCATGTAAGGTGGTGGTGGAAAAACAGATTACACCACGGCGTGGAGACGGTATTCTGTACGTACGCATGCGCGGTGATTTCATTTTCCGTTGGATGGATAGAAGGTGAAATGGGGTTGTTTCATATTTATAATAAAATATCAGTATATTAGTGATACTTATGTTATTACTTTATAATGAAAAAACTAAATAAGAAGAAGTCTAAGAAGAAAGAAACTTGAAAGAATCGGTAGAAAAGATTACCTCCTCTTCGACGAACCTCTTTTAAGCTTCCTTTTAAGGCACTAGAGTTGGTCTTTTGAGGACACCAGAACCTCTATAATGTTTCTAGGGAAGTTTATAAGGGAAATGGGCATGTTTTTTCCGAGATTGAAGGCTCAAAATTGTGTAAATAGAAGAGGGAGGAGGTTCCCTTTTATAAGGGAGGAGAGGGGCACTTTAGAAAAAACTTAAAATATTATTTTATAATAAAGTCATATTCGGTTTATTATTGCTTTAAATTTAATTATTTTAAAGATAAAGTTGGGATGGGTCTAAATCCTCTCAACAAATAGGTTTTAGAAAAGTTTAGATTACTATTTTAACCTTGTCATTTAGATTTAATTCTAAGATAAACAATTTAACTTTTGCCGCGTCTTCTTGTTTTCTTACACTATATGGTTAATAAACTTACTATAACAAGCCAAACGAAACTCTAGTGGTTAATTATTAATATATATAACCTTATATAAGTCATTTGGACAAAACTTAGATTTTTAGGAATATAATAACAATTAATAATATAATATTTGTTTTAAAAACTATTTTATGTCAATTTTGACACTATTTGGTAATTGATTTTTGTGAAAATCATAACAGCATGATTAGTTCGAAAAACGTTAATTAAATCAATAATAACATGTCATATTAACCTATAAAATTAGTTGAATTTATAAAAATTCTCAAATTACATTTATTTGGATATTTATAATATCAATTATTTTAATATTTCATTATTTAGGTAATTACTGCATCACCATTGTGTCATAAATAAATTAAATTATTTAATGTCTAAAAATTATAAATAAAATACCATTAGGTAGGAAATATTTTTATATTTTTAATGAATATTTATAGTCTAATTTATCTTATGTATGACCCTATATTAAAAATGTTTTAGTTATTAAACTTTGATTTTAGCTTTTTTAACTCTTTTTTAAATAAAATAATAATAAATGTCCAAATCTAATCCAAGTGGACCTAAAGGGTAATATTTCATTCCTAAGATTTTTTTTGGTCGAATTACACTTATCCAATAGAATTAGGACATGTTTTAGGGTAATAATAATATCATTTTTACCCTTAATTACCCTATTTACTTTTAACCGTGGTAAATAAAAGTAAAAAGTTACTATTCACCAAAAATTATTTTTATCTTATTTAACCACTTTTTACTCCTTGATATTAACCGTGTCTCTCAGATCTTTGAAATTTCACTCACAGAAGCGGTAAAATTAAGTTGTATGTAAATTTTCAAATTCTCCTACGAGGTGGGTAAAAGACGGTGAAAAGTTCAATAAAATTTTTATATATCTAAAATTATTATAAAATGACTCCAATGAATTACATTGAACTTATATAGGTATTATATATAAATTTTGACCTAAAATAAATTTAAATAAAGTAAATAATTATTTAAATAAAAAGTCGGTTTTTAAATAGTAACCTAGTGTTTTCACTATTCATCAAAAATTGAAAGTTTTCAGAAAAATACCAAAAATTCACCCTAGGATAATTTCGATATTCCAAATCCAAAAATGAAGTCCATTTTTAAAGATAAAATTTATAAAATTTCAAAAAGTGGGTATTACTATTCATAACAGCTAGTTTATATAATATTTTAATAACATATCGTTGTTTAGTGAAACACGGTATTGCGTACAACACATGCTATCGTGGAAGGTCGTGATTGCGTGTAATGCAAGACAAGTCCGGGTTGCGTGTAGTGCAAGATTCCTTTGTTGTTTCATATAATAGAATCCAACCATATTTCATTTATACATTGAATATATATATATATACACTCAATGTTGCGTAGAATAACTTCTATCAAACGAACTTGA
The DNA here is from genome assembly GCA_963277665.1 of Viscum album. Taxonomy (NCBI): domain Eukaryota; kingdom Viridiplantae; phylum Streptophyta; class Magnoliopsida; order Santalales; family Viscaceae; genus Viscum; species Viscum album. Next base: position 2,018,847,741 of record OY728123.1, read on the forward strand.
AATTGTGTGTAACACGATCCAAGATTAGTGTTGCGTATACTGCAATCTAATACGGTGTTGCGTATAGCGCAAGATAATCTTGGTGTAGCGTACAATAGAAGATATGAAAAAAATAATATATCTCATAAAATCTTAGGGTATTACATTCCATGTTGAGTTAAGGCATAATATTTCCTCTCTTCCTTATCTTCAAAGATTTTAGTATAGTCATATTTGGATTCTTCTTCTAGCATAGAAAATTTATTACTCAAATAAATATTTTCTAGTTTCAAACATTCTCTTGCCTCTCACTCCTATAATGATAATCACCACTTCTTATCTACCAGTAATATATGGATTTATACCCAAAGTTAGAACACTAAAAACAATATCCATAGAAAATACTTATTCTATGTGATGAAGGATATTGCCTCATTCTCCTTTATTGGTTATCGGGAGCTTTCCCATCCAAATAGCTTCTTTACTATTCATAGTATGACATGGTGTGGAAAAGAAATCCACATAATTAACATTTTATAAAAAGAAATATCTTCTCTCCTATGTTCCTACACATTTCCCTAGCATTCATAAACCATTGTGACATTATTTGGTTAACCCTTTAGGATTTTTGATTATTTTCAATCCTTTGATTTCCTTTGATCGGAATTATCTTTTTCTATTAAATTAGTGCTTTAGTTTTGGCACTAGAATCTCAAACCTTATGCTTACCTTTGTTATGATCAATTATGTTTACTAATTTTGATGTTTTAGTGTCATAAAAGATTCCACTTTTAACCATATATATGGTTTTTAATTCACTCGGGACTTTCTCTACACCAATTCCGCTACGCTTGAACCTTTTATGAAATTCTATTTCTTTTAACCTCCTAATATGCATCTTATTTTATGAATCTATTGACTATTTTTATTTACTATTGTTTTTAGGGTAATAATAACATCTTCTAGGGATTCCACCTTATTCGTTTTCTCTTTTAAATAATAATTAAGGTTATCAATCACTTTAGTTTATTCTTCAACCATTATCTTGAAATTCACAACTCCTAAATTAATTCAACTAACCAACTGATTATCTAAATCTTATTAAAATTGGTAAGTAATGTATTCAATATGATCCACATATTTAGAGAATTTCTTAGTGGTCTATTAAAATTTTGATTTTTCTTTATTTGTAGATCGAGTTATTTTAGATCTCCTTCAAGTTCCTCTTTAAGATCAACTACATCTTCTAGTTGACTATATTACTCCATTATAGGTTCTTACTTTTAAATTATCTCCATAATATCATCTTCAATATCATATTTAAAAAAAATTCCACTTCCTCCAAGTAGTATCCTCTATTATCTTCCTATTTATTAACAAATATCTTCCTATGAAATTTATTTCTATAAAATTTTCCCAGTTTGAAGTCACATTTTAAAGGGAACCTCATTCAATTATTTTGTATGATATATGCTTCTCCTTCTTAATCATTATAATTTCTTTCACACCTTTCTACAATGTTACCAAGTTTACTGTATCAAAATCATACAAATGGTAGCTTTCCTTTGAACCTTATGTTTCTTCTCTTCAATTTTTTTCCATAAGACAAAGAAATTAATTGTATATATCTTCTTCATCTTCGCTGCCTTTATCAATGTCAGTTTTACCCATTTATTTGAAGTATATCAACTTATTTTAATGACTAGATATTTCTTTTGGATTTAAATTCATTTCATAATACACTAAACCACTTATCATATCATCAAGAGATAACTTAAAGAAAACCCTTTCTTTGATAGATAAAACTTTAGTATTATACATAGGTGGTATTTGTCACAAAATTTTATATCCAATATCAATATCCTTAATTTCTTCACCAAGTACTCAAATCAATCTAATAACTTTAGTGATTCAGTTGAAGAAACTATCATCAGATTCATCATGAGATATTTTCATATCATTAAAATTTTTGTACGGTACTTACAACTTAACTTCTTTTATTTTGTTGTAACCTTCATAAATATTGGGAAAAAATTCTTTAATTTTCGTGCTCAAAGTGTAACTCATCACCTTTATGTATATATATATATATATGATCTGATAGGGATCTGGTTAGATATTTTTTATTTTTGGCATCATCATCAAGTATTTTTCTATTAGGTCCAATAATATACTTTCAAGTCACATCATTGACTTGAATCTCATGAATGTTAGTTGATAGAACTTATATTCTAAGTTATTGAATATATGATTACTTTATTTTTTAAAATATAATATTTTTTCCCATCAAAAATTGTAACTCCTTTGACATCAAATTAATTCTATATAAATAAATTTTAAAATACATATTAAATGTTATAAACCTTTTCTTTGATACCACTTTTTGTACCTCAGGACACCCTTAGATGGGAGGGTGAATCAGCATGTTAAATTTTCCTTTTGTTCTAAATGGATCATGTAACCGTGTTTTTAAGAACTCATTAAACCTATATAATTATATTTAAAGTTCACCAATCGCACAAATTATGAAATAAAACACAACATATCAATTTTTTACTTGGTTTATCACGATGGGTTAGTCCACAGAGCATATACCAATGATGTTTCAGTAATAATAAAATCCACTAAGCTTTACTATATATAATGTATTACAATTATTTGGATATAGGAACTCTGTACAAGGTGCACTACCTTTACAAAGAATTCAAGGATATATCATTTCCTCACTTGGATCACATTTTTCTACTCCTCCTTGGTCACTATATTAGATGAAATCTTCCTTAGTTTGATGAATTGAAGGTCACTTGCATATCTTCAAGAATGTATGATTTGATTTATATCATGATAACCTAAGTTTTTTGATGCAATGTGCTTTTTGGTCTCCATAATATCCACCATAAAATGTTGTGTGAGAAATTTATCCTCAACACTGTGTTGCACATACTTACCGTATGAAACATAGTTCACTGAGTGCTAACTACATGGTTCGTTTTCTATCATGTACTAATCAAGTAAACTAAACATGCACGCATCCCCTACACACACTTTATATATAAAACTCCTATATATATTTCCTTACACATGGATACCCTATTCACGACCTTCTTATGCATTGACCATGCACACTGCCTTCTTGTGCACAGACCACACGAATCACCCATATACACAACTTCTCTATGCACCACATTCTCATAATCTAACTATGTGCACTTCCAATGTAGACCCTGATTACCATGAACTATCCATGTCCTATCTCTTTTACACACTACTTGATCTCTTGGATTTCTTCTTAAGTTTTTATCTATTCTTAATGATGTGAATAATGGGGTATTTATAGGAAAACTCCTCTAAAAATCCCACTAAACACAAGTATTATTGTTCAACCCTTCACTTAAGCTCATGTTAACACTCCCTTTACATTCTTCCTACCAAAAACCTACCTCGTAGAGCATCCTCTTTTGTAGGCTCACCACCTCATAAAAACCATACAGTATATCCTTCTCAATCCACTTGAAATCACCACCTTATAAAGGACAACCTTATGTGTGGTGTGTGTATTCCCTACTCAATAACTCCTTCACAAAACTCTATGTGCATTCCATGTGTAGTTCACATAAGATATGCACTGTTGTCATCCTCTTATGTGGGTTGACCAGCTTGAACTCCTTTCATGTACTTAGCACATATTTCCCATACTTATTATGTGATCTGTATACTTGACATGTGGAAACCTTCCTTAGACCCAAATTTTCACAACCAAAAAGTTGGATAACACTAAATATAGTTCTATTAACTAAAGACTTTCAAGATTCAATATTAAAAAAATTGTATCCCTTTTTGTTCAAACACATTGATCAACCAATAAAGTATTGACAACAAACTCAACACACCATCAAACACTAACTTGGATCACCGTGGTTTCAACAACCCACATGGGTAACAACATAATCATTATCAAGAAGAGGGATTGAAATCCCAGACTATATCTACCATATTTCAAGACCTGGGGTTCATATTGAAATAAACTTTTTTCAAGATAGGACCAGGTCCCCCATCTCCCTTATGGCATGGAACCCTCATGATACTATCCACAACACCCCTCGGGATAATCCATCGCATTGTTACCGAAGGGTGGTAGTATGACTATCTTTCCTCCATGATAAACCAAAGGGAAACCCCATAAGGGTCCTTATAACCTTTTTATGAGACATCATTGTAACATGACACCCCTTTTGTGGAATGACCCATTTTTGTAAGGGTCTTTCCCTTATCCAAAATATACCCAAATTTTTTCATGTCACAAAGCTTTTGGTTGTGTTGGGACCATCTCTCATATAGTACTCATCATGAGGTGATCTACACCCATCATAGATCAATGAGCTACTAGTAGAAAAAATAGGTAAACAAATTAGGTCTACCTTACCCTACTCCAACCCTCATAATTTCAGTTTGAATCCCAATTCTCAAAACTAACCCTAATCTGAAAACAAAAATTCAAATTCCCTCTAAATTTCACAACATTTAAATATGTGAGTATTTATGCAAGGTTCTTTCATATAATGAATAACATATTTTAATACCATACCTTGTATATAGGCCAAACCTATGTATATAGGTCTCCAAAATTCTAAATAAATTCTCAAATGTTCAACCTATTGGTAAAAATTTTTATAAATGTTTAAAATTTTAAATATAATAATAACTTATTATATAGTCATATAGTTGATTATTTAACATTAAAATAATTATTTTTATATTATAAAATCCTCTAATTATCATCTCAAGATGATAAAATTGAATAAGAGAGCTTATAGTTTAAGAAACAACAATTTCGTATACATTATCATATAATTCATTAACATTCATATATAAAACCATGACATGGTGACCTTTACTATGACATAGTTTACACCAGTATAAAACATGACATGGTTGACACTACCATGATTTGGTATGTATTTAGTGCACATTTCCTTCAATTAGAAGGTAGAACTTTGTTTTCCTTCACAAAATGGTCAGAGGTTGAATCAATGGTCTTGGTGGGAGACTATAGAACATAGAGTAATAGTGTAAATTATCAATATACTATAGAATATTTTTATTTATCCTCTTTCTATTTTTTAATATTCAATTGAATATGATAAGTTAAATTTATTTGTGGACATTTAATAAATTTATCTATATTGAATATTGAATAATTAATATAATTAAAAGATTTTTATATTATTATCTATTTGTATCTTAGTTCATTAATTGTTTGATCACTAATTAATAAATCCTTGGTTGTGAGTGATAAACTATGGTATGAAGTTCATCCTAAGAAATAAAGAGATTCACACCGCAATTTGAGGTATGATAATTACTCAGGATTTTGATTCCAATATTAAATCACATACTTAATAATTTTATCATTTCTCTTGAGACTTACTTACAACCCTACGGGGACTCATGTTTTCAAGAGTAAGTTTGAAATAGACTCAATAGAGAAATTAAAGTATATATTGATGTTGGTAATTCATTTTTAGAAACCAATTAATTTAGCTAAATAAGATCTTTGCTACTATTGAGATGTCAGCTTCATTTTACTAGGAGGAAATGTTAGATCATAAGGAGTAGAAAATATGGTGACTTTATTTATAACTATTGAATGGATATGGTTCAAAATAAGAAGATTGTTAGTACACTAGAAGATATAGGCCAGTCCCATGTGAGTCAATCCATCAGAATTTTATTCACCAGAAGATGTATAGGAATACATATCTTTAGTGTCCTCGTAAGGAGAACAAACAACTTGTTGGGTACATTGAGGAGGTGGAAATTATTAACCAGATAAATAGATCCTCCATTTTTCATAAAGGAAGTGGAATTTAGACAGCACGGATTGGATAGTGGTGGTGATTGGAATCACCATAAGGGAACTTATATAAAAGGATGTGTGGATCACCTATCATTAGTATGGATATTCTCTATGAGACTTTGATATAGTGATCATTTTAATCTTCCTCTGATTTCATTGAATATTAGTGAAGTAGAATTCCCATAAATATTAGGTAATAATCCTAAACCACCTAAGTCTTTGCGTTGTTCTTTAACTTTTAACTTTTATTTTTATTTTTGTTTCTAAAATTATTTCATGTGTTCTATTATTGTCGTTATGATGCGGTGTGGTAACTTGGTTTAATTCATATTCAATATTTTTAGTGTCATTTATAGGGTTAATTTTGAAGATATTTCTTCTAAACGTGAAGTTTTGATGAAATATTTTCTATATTTTTAACCAGAGGGTGTATTTAGACCAAAAAATTATTTTCAAAGCTCAAAGTTATAGTGTTTTGGAGTATCAACCCTTGGTGAAGGTGTTTCAAAGATTAGTTTAATCATAAGATTCTACCCTTTTCCTTGTAGAATAATATCAGTAAGTAGTTCTTAACCTATTATTTTACATTTAACATAAGTAGTGCTAGTTCAAAATTCTCAATGGGATGGCATTAGATAAGAGAAAGGAGTAGATAGAGAAGTTCGATGAAATTGATTTTGGGTTTTTTAGAATTGAGATATATGATTTTATTCTAAATAAAGACCTTGATCTTTTATTTACTAGAGATAATATGAAAGAGATGAAAAAGGAAGAATGGGAGAGGATAGATATGAAATCACTCTAAATAATGCAAATTCTACCTTCCCAAAATGTATCATTCAACATCTAGGAAGGGAAGATGACATTGGAACTTGTTAATACCTTGGTTGATATATATATTAATCCCATAATAATTAAAGAGGTGTTCTATAAAAGGAAATAAATAAATGTGTTAATTTTATAAATAAGTTTTGGCACCAAAATTTTGGAAGAGGAGGTACAAATGAACAGCCTTTGGGGTGGGCTCGCGAAGCTTGTTCGCAGAGCCCTGCAGCACCGTAGCCGACGCAAAGCTCCCCCCTCTATGAAACCGCTATAGATAAAGGAGGCGAGAGGCTCTGTGAACCTGTTTGATGTTTTCGAAGCCACTGTGGAGCAAGGAGGCGGGAGGCTCTGTGAACTGGTTTGACGTTTGTGAAGCTGCTGCGGAGCAAGGAGGCAGGAGGTTCTGCAAACCTGTTTGAAATTTGCAAAGCCGCTACAGAGCAAGGAGGCAGGAGGCTCTGCAATTACGAAAAAATGCCACCTGTCTTCATGCCCAGCAAACTCTGCTTCGTGGAACATCTTGCTTATGAAAATTGGGCTCCCCTTGAGCCCAAAAGATGGATCATCCAACCTTTCTCCTTCTTCTCTCTCAAATCACAAATCAATTTTTTCTCTACTTACCATGAACTCTTCAAGGTACTTTAGCATCACTAAGTGCCTCTCCCATTTCTTGAATTCAACCCCTCTTCATATAGGAATTCTCTTCATGGAGCCCACGGGCCTCCGCAAAGTAAGGGGATCCCAAAGGGGACTCAGGTCTTTGCAGAGCACTTATGCTTCGCAAAATACCCTCCATGCACATGTGACCCACATGCTAAGGCAGGGTCACTGTGCTTTGCGAAGCACATTGCTTCTCAAAGCTACACTTCGTAGGGAACCCTTGCTTTTTGAAGCACTCGAATGCCTTTCCACTTCACTAAGCACCATCTATATGCACTTATGCCCTACGCCTTGGCTAGTCCACTTCACTTCGTGAATCATACCCCTTCACAAGTCCCCTCCACTACATGGAGCACTAGATCTTCATGAGGCTTCTTCATGTGAACCCCTTTGCTTTGCAACTCCATTTCTTGTGAGACCCTCCTAGTTTTCATGAAGTGATTTTAAAGTCACTTGGGCGGTGCCTCTCGTTGTGTTGCTTCACCTTATGCTTCTTTTCATAGGAATGCTAACATCTATTTCTTCTTCATATAGCCATACTAATGTGGGCCCCTTAATGGATCACTCCACGACACCCCCTCACCAAGGAATTGTTGATGCCTTTCCTTCCTCAGGGGAAGGTGACTATCAGTTATGTAATTCCTATAGGTGTTGAGTGTACCCACCTCATCCGAGTTGTAGGACGTTAAACTGTTAAAAAACATCATCCTTAACACATGATGTTAAACAGTAACCCCACCCTGTGCATCATACACAGGGTTCCCCATATTGGACATTCTCTATGCCCACTGGTATCCACAGGAGTGAGATCTTCCTCACATGGAATGAGATCCTCTTTGCTGGAGCGGCGTCTGTCTGTGGGGAAAGGGAAACCACCTTGGTGTAAGCCCCTAGCCTTTCTTATATGAGGTAGTACACTTACTCCTTCTTTCTTCTTTCGTGGTAAGGACCAGAGGGGGGGCATGGGTACCGGGACCTTCATCATCCGGTCCCTCTCCCTTTGGGGTTTTTCTCCACCAAGGCCTCTATCTTGGAGTAAGTCCCAATATCTATCTCCCTGGACTGCGAACCACGCGTAAGCCCCTATTTCCTCTTTGGTATGCTAACCACGTGTAATCCCCATTCCACTTTCCATGGATGCACCTTTTGGGACATGATCATTAGGTCTCTATTTACTCTTGTTTCTCACCCCGAGCATGAATCATGTGGGATTAGAGTAATCACCAACCATGACATACTTTCTAGTCCACCCAAGAGGGTAAGCCCTAAAACCATATGAACTATGTGGACTTTGATCCTTGCCAAGGCAAGGTATGTAGAAATCCTCTATGAGGTTCAATCCCACCATCCATTGGTCCATACTCCCTTCATGTCGGTTCACCAAAACCATCTAAACTACGTGGAATTTGATCCTTGATAAGGCAAGGTACATAGGAATCATCCTTGAGGTTCAATCCCACCATCCATTGGTCCTGACTCCCTTCACGTTGGTTCACCAAACCCATCTAAACTACGTGGAATTTGATCCTTTCCAAGGCAAGGTATGTAGGAAGCCTCCCTGAGGTTTAATACCACAATCCATTGGTCCCAAATCCTTTCACGTTAGTTCACCAAACCCATATGAACTACATGGAATTTGATCCTTTCCAAGGAAAGGTATGTAGGAAGCCTCCCTAAGGTTCCATCCCACTATCCATTGGTCCTGACTCCCTTCACATCAGTTCACCAAACACCATCTGAACTACGTGGACTTTGATCCTTGCCAATACAAGGTATGTAGGAAGCTTTCCTGAGGTTCAAGCCCAACAACCATTAGTCCTGACCCACTTCACTTCGGTGCACCAAAACCATTCTGAACAACGTGGACTTTGATCCTTGTTAAGTAAATGTACATAGGAATCCTCCCTGATGTTCAATCCCACCATCCATTGGTCCCAACTCCCTCAACATTGGTTCACCAAACCCTCCTGAACTACATGGACTTTGATCCTTTCCAAGGCAATCTACGTAGGAATCCTCCCTGAGGTTCAATCCCAACAACCATTGGTCTCGACCACTTCATGTCGGTTTACCCCATCCTCCATGACATTAAACTGTACGCCCCCCTTTTGTCTTGCATGACACTAAACTATCCTTTATCTAGCGGTAAGCCATTATGATCCCCTATCCAATGGTAATCCATTGTGAACCTCACGTAGCGGTAAGCCAAAGCGATCCCCATTAACAGTAAGCCTTTTTCATCCCAAACCCAGTGGTAAGCCATTGTTGTCCCCTTCATTGGGACCCATATCTCTGGTCCATACCAGTGGCGTCAGACCAACCTCAGGCTACTAACCATTCGTAATCCCCAGTATGTCATCGGTTCTCTTTCCTCTACGCGCACCCCGATCCTATACCCCATCCTGAACTACATGGACTTTTATTCCCTGTCATGGGGATATGTAGGAAGTCTATTCGAGGATCAAGCTCGACATCATTATCGCCCTCGAGTCGACTCCATCTCATTCTCCATCCACTTCACTCAACCATACATTTATCTGTCTTGATTATTACCTGGTATGCCACATCTCGGTGAGATCATGTCAATTCACCTCCTAGAATCATTGATCCCTCCAGGGGTTACACCCATATGATTTATTCTAGTTAGTGTTACAATCAGTCTGATATGTCTCCTCTAGATGTTAAACCTGCGGCATACCCCGTGTTAAACATGAGAAGTTGATGAAAACCTTAGATACATGACTATGGCATATAATTACCCGCATTTGAAGTTGGATGGCTTAGGTTTTTGTGCCCTTGATAATCTCTATAATAAGGGGAAGAATCCAGACGCACCAGTCTTCTAGCGTCCAGACATGTCAGTGATGTCCAATGAGACTACTCCCCCGACCGAAGTTTGTTGCCCTGACTGGACCCCCTGGAATGTCCCGACAGAAGCAGTGTAATTAACCAGCATCCATAAATATATGGAACTAGGAATAGTTTCACGAACAGCGTATTAATTTATAAGGGAGACCCAGACTAGGTGACAAGTTCCGAGGAGGAATCCATGGAAGGAAGAACTAACATCCCATCATCCCATTTCAATCAAGGATAAAACGTCCCTGAATAAGCAATGGATGTCACCCACCTTTGGAAAGCGGGAATGCAGGGCAATAGTCAGGGAATCCTCATTCTCATAAAGTGATGAATGGGCACACCCCAGCAAAAGTGTCAGAAACAGAAATGGTGAACCCGATGTGAATTTATTCTCATCAATGTGGAGATTAGTAGTGTTCGATACATCAGTATATTAGTGTGTCACTAGATCCCGTTATCTGGCGTCGAGTCCCACCAATAAAATAGCGGGCCTGGTGTAAAACTCACCAGAAGTCGGGGCAGATAAAATGTTGAAAATCTTGATCTGCGATGTTGTCAACGTGGATCCTTCTTACTGGCCATGGAAGACGGAATGACACTGGGGCACTGAATGTCGATTTCCTTTCTACAGCACTAATGGTTTAATTTCCTTTATTTTTAGGACCTAATTTTCCACAATAGGAAATCGATCACCACCCACCCACCAACGTAGGGGTAGGGGCAGTGCCAACGTGGAAATGTCGTGTGGCTCCACCAATTCTACAACAACCTCCAAAACCACAGCAGTTGGGTGCCCATGCCCCATTTCCCATTCTAAATCCATTCAACGAAGGGTGATAAACGACCTTGTCTACCAATACGAGGAGGATGGGATTATCCTGACTCAGGATATGGCCGGTTAGGATTTAGAGACGTCTAAGACTCATCTCCACTGCCTTCCCCAAGGGCCGCATAGGGATCCACTGCTCCCCACTCCGACGTACAACCGTTTCAGAAGCCTCTCCCTAGAACGTTTCAATGACTCCCTCCCCTATGTTGATGAGGTTGGGTATGTCTAGGCTAGCTCGGCTAGGATCTCATTTTAGGGGTTCTTATGGAGGTCCCCCACTAGGCTGTGCTAGCGCCACCACCTGGTCCCAAGAGTTAAGGAGCAGGAAATCCATGTGTCTGCACCACCGGCCCTGGTCCAGTTAACCCGACGCCAGCATTGGGCATAGGTCGTGGAGGATGCCCGCCAAGGGGAGTCAATGTCCACAACTATAGTTTCTCGAGCCACCGCTGATGTATATCATCATCCCCCTATGTATGTTGAGTAGGGAAACTTATATACCCAGCCCGGATCGAGGCCCTAACCACCCCATGAGCAGGCTGGGTCGACTCTCTTGGCCTTCGACGCAGGTAGTGCGAGTTGCGGACCAATCTGCGGCAAAGACACCCAATACGAAGGTCCTCCCCATACAGCCACTATAGAGAATGTAGGTCCTCCATACTTCCAAGCTCGGTGTGGAGTTATACCCCATGCTACCTTCAATATGAATGAGGGTCCTCCCCACGGTAGTGACACTTCATACGGAAGCCTCTTCCGCACTCATGACATCGGGTATGGGTTTATTCCTCCTGCCAATGGCTGCTGACATGGAGATGTTATGAATCCGGTCAATATCCAGTGTGGGGGCCTCCCCCATGTCATTATAGTGAATGGTGAAGGCCCTCCTCACCTCAGTAATCAGAGGTGTGAGGGTTATCCTTGATTCATTGTCACCCAGTATGGGGACCCTCCTCACGTTGAAGTTTCCAGGGGAAATAAGCATGGTGGTCCTACCCGTGCTCTTATCATCTCCAGTGGAGGTCCTACCTACTCCATCACTTTCCACGAATATTCCCTCTATACATCAGTCAGTGAACATAGAGGTCATCCCTATGTTCCCTTTGATATCTGTCCAGGTGCTCCTCGCACCCCAGCTCACTCAAGTGAATGTCCTCTCTGCCCTAGCACCAGTACGGACGAAGTTCCTCCACACGCCGAAAATCTACCTTGTCCCGAAGAACCATCCTGAGGCAGGTGGGCAGGTCATCACCAACATAAAAAGAATAAATAGAAGATTCAGACTGAGATTAAACCAGTCTTTTTCTCAGATTTTGAGGAAGAATACGATGCAGCAATGGAACCTTCACCTAGATCCTTTGTGTCAAGGGTCGGGGTGGGAACAAGGCACATCAGCCTCATACTTACAGAATTTGAGGTCCATTGAATTCTTGTCTCCCTCCGTAGGTACATCCAGGAGGACAAACATAGGCAGATCCACAGGTTCCAGCCATGCAATCGCCACCATCATCAATAGAAGCACTCTTTACCTTGATTATAGAACATGGAGAGCTATTTTGGGGACTAATGGCGGATGAGTAGTAGCTTAGTCCATCACTAGAAGCCGTAGTACCTATGCCAGAAACTGCGGTTGTCAGCCCATCTTACTACGGTGTAGTGGCTAAGTCACTACACTCTTTGGAGGATAGCTCGAGTTGCCATGGTTTGTCAGCTCACTCTCCGTATTCTCAACTATCTAGCCTGCCATCTCAGAGGTCTGCTTCAGTACCGCTACCAGTTCCCCAGCTGCCTCTAGTTTACAAGTGAGGAAAATAAGGTCCAAACCCCGAATCTGCACCAAGGATCTTTTGAGATATTCTCGCAGTAGACCATTTCCCAGAGATGTTTTGGCCAATTGTAGCTCCAAATTCTAGGGCACCATAAGCACTCACCTAGGAGGAGGTTGGATACTTTCATCAGACCCTCTAGGAGACTCATTTCCATCTTCTTCATCGATGAGTTGCCTACCCCAAGAGTCAAACGCACTTTGAATACATTGTCCAACAATTTCGTTTGGTTTATTTGGCTTCACTCTCTGTGGCCTGGCACCCTGAGTCACCAAGTTTCCATAGGACCCTCCAACAATGATGCATCCAGAGATTTAAAGTGCTCCACAGAATAATCAAGGAGGAATCTCCCCACATGAAAATCTATGGTTGGGGGCAGTACGTAGCCCTCCATTTCAGTTCCATCTAGTGCCAACCCAATCTGACAGGTGACAAAGAGGATATGCCTCCAGGAAAGGTTGCGGTTAACATGGTCGACCTACCGAGGGTGATAATGAGCTAGATATTCTTAGATAGGACCTACCCCCTGAGGTATTTTCACACCTCTTGGATCCGTTGGGAAGGATTACTCTCCAGCAAATGAATTTGTTGGGTCTTCCTATACCTACCGAGTCATTAACCCCCGGTCGGAATCTAAATAAGGGTAAAGAGAACCTCGAAGCCGCCAATCCCTCTGAACCGTCTAGCTTAGTGCATAAGGCAAAAGAAAACCCCAAAAAAAGCAGCATCGTGTCAAAAAATCATAGAACATAATAATATGGTCGACGACCTCCTTGTTGAACGCACTGCGTTATGACGGCCAGAATATGGTGATCCTTGGCTGGGGCAGTAAGGGCAGGCACAACTTATCCTTGGTGAATTGTCTTCAGGTAACCCTGACCATCCTGCGCATGCAGATAGGGTTGATGCTAGAACTTATGGAAAGAGGGCATGGTATGTGTCACCAAATCCATCGGAGTGATGAGACAATCTCTGGGATCCAGCTCAGATTCCCCCAGCTCCTCTGTAGGTCATCCTTCTAATTGCTCCACGAGTCATCGGGCCTTCTTATCATGTTGAAGAACCTACCAATGCATTGGTGGTTAGGGATCCTTGTCAAGATAGGAACCCCCACCTAGATGATCAAATGGTGGCACTCATTTCCCACCTCAAGGCGTTGGAGACTTGACAAGTGGCAATTCCTCCTGATGGAAAGCCTTATCCGACGTTGGTAGATGATATGCCTGCACCCCCAGGTTTTGGAAATCTCACCTTTTCCCCCTTCAATGGGATAGGGGACCCGCTGCAGCACTTGGCCCACTTTATCTCAAGGTGTGGGCCCATGTTGGGAACTCCAGCACAACAGGAGGTCTCCAAACTCTAATGATTCGTACAGACATTGGAGGGGTTGGCGTTCGTCTGGTACATCCAACTCCCCATCAGATCAGTTACCGGCTGGGAAGACATCTGTAGGAAATTTTTCTACTAGTTTAGTTCCACCACTCGGAAGATTAGTATCGCGGACCTCTTCAAGTGCAAGTATAGGCCTAATGAGCACGTTGCAAACTTTATCGCCCGGTGAAAAGGGCTCACATATTCCATTGACATGCCACTGACTTAGGAGAAAATTCTAATGATGTGTATAGAAAATGTCAAGACAGAACTGGTATCCTCCCTTATTACTCAGAATTACTCTGGGGGATTCAGATACTTCTCCGATAAGGCCCAATGCCTAGAGGAATCCTTACAGTAGGCTAGGCAGGCATGTCTGTTGCCACTTGCAATCCCTGTGAGAAGATCCATCAGGGCTGACTCCACCGTAGTGGCCCAAATAGAGTCCCCTAGGTAGCTAGATTTGTTACCAGTGGAGCCTCCTCTATAGCCTTTCAGGGGCCCTCCACCTCAGGCGCAGCCTCTGGCCCAGTAACGCCCACCTCAGAATCGGCAAGTGCCGCCGTGCAATGCGCCACCACCACCTAGGTGATATAACCAGGCTCCTCCTCCTTGATAGGCTCTCCCATCCCCTCGTTAGGGTTAGGCTCCCAAGGCCCCCTTCCTGGAAAGGAGGATTCGGGCCTACTCCTTCAACAAGGCTCAGGTCCCTAGTTATCTCCACAGTTCCTTGGAGCAGGGGATTATACATTTGCTTGAATATAGGAGACTAGAAGAGGCAAACCTCACTAATCGCCCTAATTAATGTCCCTATCACTGGATCTTGGGGCACACCCTCAAATAGTGTTATGTGTTTAAAGACTGGTTCCAAGACTAGGTGGATAACAACATATTCCAGTTAGGCCCAGCTCTGGCACAGGTGGCATGTGTCTTCGTGAGGCGAGACAGTAGCAGAGACAGCGAAGGAGAGTGGCATCGTGTTTCTAACTATGGGTCCCAAAAGTATGACGATTGGATAGATTGTAAAATAGTCTCCCATGCCCATGGTGTTATCCGTACATACTTGAATTGACCAGAGCCTTTAGAATCTGCAGCTACTACTTCTGCATCGTCGCCCCAGTTGTCCCCTTCTCAGAAGAGTAAGCATCGACAGTGTAAGAAAAAACAAAGTCCACCACCGATACCATTATCATCCCATACTCTTAGTGAATTCATGCCCTCGAAGATGGTGATTCCTCCCAGAATCCATCCAATAGTGGATGACTCTTCGAGTTTCAGTCAAGGGTACACCTCAGTTAATACCGTATAAATGGTAAACCCCTATATGATTTCTGATGGCGAGGATCACGAGGCAGATCCTCCCAACGTCCCCAGTCGTCGCCAGCATCGGCGAATCCATGGCTATATGGTTTGTCAAAGTACCTTGGTCAGTACATCCTGCCAGGTTATGCATGATACCGAAATCAGGAAGCAGGCCCAGTGCAGAACTCAGGATGTGTAGCTTTCTCATCTAGTTTTATCGGGTCTACCTTCATCGTCGTTTGTGTTTCCTGATTAGGTATAGGCACCTTGACCTCATCATGACCATCCATGATTTTCTATGGACCGGTCTCAGTCATTGGGGCCTCATTTGGTAGTCACTCTACAGGCTTCGACTAGTGAGCAGCGGGATATTCCTAGCACCAGTCAGTCGTCGGTCCAGTCGACAGGGCCCACCATACCTCCTGTCATAGAGCAACCTCTTGTAAGAAGACGTTCATGCCTAGCACAGAAGTATGATTTCCTCAAGCATCTTTCCAGAATTCCAGAAATTCTCTCTATCCTTGAGGTCCTTCTTCTATTATCGTATATTCATGAGGCCCTCACCGAAGCTTTAAGAATCCCCCTCTAATTTGAGACGGAGGTAGAAGCCACAGAAGCCTTCCATGCAGAGGCGGTCGAGCATACTGAATGCCAAGCCATCATATCATTCTCTGGAGAAGATAAAGGCTCTCCCATACAGGGGCACATTTTCCCACTATACATCACTGGCCAGTTTAATGGCATGGAGGTCCATCACTGTCTTGTCAACACAGGCTCTGGGATCAACATAATCCCGACACGGACACTACAAAAATTGGGGTTGTCTGAGGATAATTTGAGTCCCTCTGACCTAAGAATCCAATGTTATTATAGGACAGAACAGTTACCAGATGACAAGATCTGCTTGAAGACCCGGTTCGGTGGCCTCGTTACCAGTATAGAGTTCATAGTTGTCTCGCAGGACACTGCTTACAACGCATTGATGGGTAGGTCGTGGATCCACCTGCATGTGGAGGTTCCTTCATTATATCACCAGTGCCTCAAGTACTCCCTTAATGGTCGAGTGGGAATTATTCAAGGTGAGGTCTCTTCCTTTTCCTCTTGTCAATCCTGTTATCTAGATTTCAACTATTAAAAGAGAAAATACAAGCAGATTCAGGCTAATGAGGTTGAGCATGCCACAGCTGCGACCAACCCATGGACAGATCTTGATGATGCCTACATATTTCCAATACACTGATTGGATGTTGCAACCCCGTACATGGGACAATGCTTTGTTGTTTCTGTAATGAGGGGGGAACACATTCCCAAGTATAAGCGATGTCGGAAGATCACCTCATACTCCTACAAGAATCAAGCTTAGGTGATTCTAGAGCCTCTTAATCCCATAAGGTATCGGGATGTCTGTCCCATGGCAGTGGAAATACGTTATACATGCTTGTTTTGATAGGCTATAATTAATCAGATCAAGCTGACGCGCCATTATTGCTTTGATATCATCAAGCGTGGACCCTTGGGCTGAAGACCATATGGGATCGGATCAACATCCTTTATCGCAATGGTTTCGGCAGCATAGGAGTCCCCCAATGCAGTGTCCACTGCCGCTCAGGCTAGTACCAGCCTCCCATTGGGATATGTCGACTCAGGGGAAACTCCTCCCGTCGTGGATACCTCCTCCATAAGTGAAGAAGAGGATTTAGAGGATTCTCCCCCGCCTTTGAAGAGTGTTTCTCTGCCACGATCAATGAATTGGTATAGGTGAACCTCTGTAGTGAGGTAGACCCAAAACTCACACTGATCAGTGCCGTTATGCCCCTCTAGGAGCAATAACAGTACATGGATTTCCTAAAATAGCACCGTGATTTATTATCCTGGAGTTATGATGAGATGCCATGACTATATCCTTAGGTAGTCATCCACCGCCTCGGTCTCCCGGAAAATCATTGCAGGTTCAAGTAGCCTCTCAGAAAGATGCACCCTTCTCATGGTGCCATGGTCAAGGAAAAATTTGATAAGCTCATCAGAGCCAATTTTTTCAAGGAGGTCCAGTACCCCAAATGGTTTTCCAACATTGTGCCAGTTAGGAAGAATAACGGATAGATCGAAGTCTGTATCAACTTCTGGGATCTCAACCATCAGTGTCTGAAGGATGATTTTACCCTTCCTATGACAGAATTGTTGATCGATGCTATAGCTGGGTTCCAGGCCCTCTCTTTCATGGATGGGTATTCCGGGTATAACTAGATCTGAATGGATCCTGAGGATGAGGATTCTACAACCTTCAGGGTTCCACAAGGGAATTTATGTTACCAAGTCATGCCCTTAAGTTTAAAGAATGTAGGCTCCACCTACCATCGGGCTATGCATCGCATATTTAAGCTGATCCTCAGAACATTGGTAGAATGTTATATGAATGACATCTTGGTCAAATATTTCCAGTATTAGGACCATCTCAAAGACCTTGAGAAAGTGTTCGAATTTCTTCGTTCCTGCCACCTGAATATGAACCCATTGAAGTGTGACTTCGGGGTCACCTCTATAAATTTAATCAGTTTTGTTGTTAGACACAAGGGCATTGAGATTGACCCAAATAAGATCAAGGCCATTAGACAGATGTCTCCCACAAGCAATCTTTGGGAGCTTCGAGGTTTACAAGTCCACTTGGCCTATATACGCCGATTCATTACGAATTTGGCCAGAAAGTGTAAGCGCTTTTCCCAGATCATGAAGAAGGGAACCATCTACCATTGGGATGAATAATGTCAGACTGCCTTCAAGGAAATCAAGTAGTACCTACTTCAACCTTTGATCTTAATGCCACCTGTCTCTGAAAAGTCAATGGTCCTTTATGTGACCTCCCTATAATGGTCTCTTGGTTCCCTTCTGTCCCAGAAGAACAATGAGGGGATGGAGAATAGTCTCTACTATATCAGTTGTATCCTCCTTGATGCGGAGACCAGATACTCCCCTATCAAGAAGAGATGCCTCATGCAGTATTTGCGGTACAGAAATTGCGCATTAACTATATCATCATGAGGTATAGCTGGTGTCCCAGGTAGATCTGATGAAGTACATCCTGAATCTCCCCATGTTGACAGGATGTCTAGCTCGTTGGGAAGTAATCCATCAGTAGTTCAACATCAAGTTTGTTCCTTAGAAAGATATCGAGGGACAAGCATTGGAAGAATTCTGTACTGCTCATCTAGCTCCCATGGACCAATCCCTGGACATTGATTTTTCTAATGAGGCAATTCTCTCGGTAGACCAAGACATTTCGTGCTAGAAAATCCACTTCGATGGTGTTTCCTGGAGCCCCATCAGCAGAAGGCTCAATGACCCCAGGCTCAACAGAGTAGGCCTAGGTATTGTCTTTATTACCCCAGCACAAGCCATTTTTACATATTTATTCTTGTTGTTAGAAGGATTCACCAACAATAAGGTAGAGTATCAGGCTCTCATTACTGGCCTCGAGCTGGCCCTCGAGATTGAAGTTCCCCATTTTCATGTGAAAGGGGACTTTGAACTAGTCATCAAGCAGATCAATGGTGAATATATTGTCAGAAATCCAGATCTCGTACCATTATTGGAATGCACTATCCAGCTAATGGCCCAGTTCCCATCACGGCCAGAATTTACTCATGTCCCTCGATCCCAGAACGGTCGATCTAACGCCTTGGCTATCCTTTCTACATCACTTGTAGAGCCCAAACAGGATGATCTGATTATTCACGTGGCACACTGGAGATTCATTGCTTATGTCACTCCATATGATGATGACAGCCCACAGGTAAGACACCTTACCGTCGGTGCCTCCACATCCGGACCTTCAGGCCCCCTAGATGCGGTGATTGAGGTGGCTCCCGACTAGAGAACCTCCTTTGTCGAGTACCTCCAAAACAGTAATCTCTTAGTATATCGGGCTGAGCGCAAGAAAATTCAACGCCGCACATTATAGTTTACCCTCCAGGATGGTCCTGGTCGTGAGAAGATCCTCTAAAAGCATGGGTTTGATGGGGTTCTCCTCCATTGCATTCAAGGAGTTGAGATTTCCCAAGTCATGTAGGAGGTTCATGCGAGTTTCTACAGGGCTCATCAAACCGGGCCGAAACTATCTCACCAGATTTAGAGACTGGGGTATTTTTGGCCCTCCATGATTCATGACTACATTGAGTTCGCCCAAAGGTTCCATACATGCCAAACTCATTCCAAATTTATGCATCGGCCGCCATAGCCTCTCCAAACTACCAAGTACTCTTGGCCATTTTTGGTATAGTGACTCGATGTTGTCAGACCATATCCACCGGTGACATCTCTCCAGTGTAGGTTCATCCTAACCACTATGGATTTCTTCTCCAAGTGGGCAGAGGTAGTCCCAATCAAGGAGGTCAAGGCATGTTCCATCGTTGACTTTGTGAGCTCCAACATCATCTATCGATTTGGAGACCCTCACACCATTCTCACTTATAATGTCATGAAATTCTAGGAAACTGAGCTAAATAAATTGTATACTAAGTATAATATTTGTTCTAACCATACCTCTTGTTATCATATGCAATAAAATGGATAGATTGAGGCATTCAAAAAAACTCTCTCTAAAATTCTGTAGGAAATGGTTGGTCAAAACAAGAAGAGTTGGTCAGACAAGCTCCCCAACACCCTCTGGGCTTATCGGACGACGACTCGTAATTCCACCCAGGTAACCCCATATTCCCTAGTGTACGGAACAGAGGCCATTCTACCCATCAAGGTTCAGTTTCCTTCACTGAACACAGTTGTATATGATCATAAAATGCTAGATGAAGTAGCTGAAATCCATCTGCCTGAGTTGGAAGTGCTCGACGAGAAAAGGCTCCATGCCCTGCACAATCTAGAAAGGCATCAGAATAAGATATCTAGAGCTTTCAACAAGAAAGTTCACCTTTATTCCTTCTTGCAAGGTGACTTAGTGTTGTCC
Organism: Viscum album; assembly: GCA_963277665.1. Taxonomy (NCBI): domain Eukaryota; kingdom Viridiplantae; phylum Streptophyta; class Magnoliopsida; order Santalales; family Viscaceae; genus Viscum; species Viscum album. Next base: position 2,018,868,200 of record OY728123.1, read on the forward strand.
CTGAGAACACCAATGATACCAGGAAGGAAACCACCTAAGTTAGATCCCAAATGGGAAGGACCTTACATTATTCACAAGGTTTACTCCAATAACGCATACTCCCTGGTTATCGTGGATGGTGAGTGTATAAATCCTCCCACCAATGCCAAGTTCCTCAAGAAATACTTTTCCTTAATAAGAAGGGTCCTACATGGCCTTAAAATATCCGGTCCTACATGATCTTAAACTATAAAATGTCCCACATGACATTAAACTGTATATTGGTCTTACATGACCTTAAACTGTAAAATGTCCCACATGGAATTAAACTGTATGTCGGTCCTACATAAAATTAAACTGTAAAATGTCCCACATGAAATTAAAATGTATGTCAGTCCTACATGGACTTAAACTATAAAATGTCCCACATGACATTAAACTGTATTTCATCTCGAATGACGTTAAATTGTACGTTGTCCCACTTGACATTAAACTGTATGTCATCCCGCATGATGTTAAATTATACATTGTCTCGCAAGACATTAAACTGTATATCATCCCGCATGATGTTAAACTATATATTTTTCTACATGACATTAAATTGTATTCCATCCTGCATGACATTAAATTGTATATCATCCCGTATGATATAAAACTGTATGTCGTCTTGCATGACGTTAAACTATATGTCATCCCTCATGACATTAAACTATATATCGTCTCGCATGATGTTAAATTGTATATCGTCCTGCAAGATATTAAATTTTATGTCATATTTCATGATGTTAAACTGTATGTCATCCTAAAAGATGTTAAATTGTGTGTCATCCTACAAGACTTTAAACTTCAAGAACTATGTATGGATTGATTCCCATCATCATGGGATACATAGGAACACTCAGATGCTTCGTCTTGATTCCAATCCCCAATTTCCTCTTTAATTATCCCCCCTGGGTATATTTCTCTTGGAGGATCCCACATGGTGTCATGTAGGCTTCTTTGGCCCCACTCATGTCAGGATTTCAATGATTTCACCATGTGCCCTCCCTCGTTCTTCTCTCCTACCACGTCCTCACTGCACGACGCTAAACTGCATGTCCTTGAGAACTATGTATGGATTGATTCCCATCCTTATGGGATACGTAGTAATGCCCGAACATTTCTTCTTTAGGCCCAGCCCCAAACTTTGAGACCTCTCATTAGGTCAAAACACATGATGTGGTGCAGTATGTTTCCCTCATTCACGTCGACTTCATCATAATTGTACCATGTTTCCCTCCCCCCTGAAGATATCTACCACTTTTACTGTCCATCTTGACTTTAAATTTCATGGGCACATTTATGATTCACACACTCCCTGTACTTGAGACACTATTATCCTTCCCATCCAAAGAGACCACCAAATGGCATGGTTTCTCAACCCAAGGGATCTCCTACCATTACGGTCCAACATCCTTGAGGGTTTCGAACAACAAATTGATACAAGTCCCACGTTGTGAATATGGTCAGTGGTTGACACTCATTTGTTGTTCCCATTTCAGGTCACACGATATGGACGTTGTGTTTTGAATCTAGTCAATAGTTATCCTTTGTCATTGTCACCACCCCCATATGTTCCAAACATTGAGTGTAGTGGTTCGTTCTGCCCCACTATCTCTTCAAGCTTTGTTTTAACTTAGGAAAGAGTGTGATTCTAGCTTTTGGACCCTTATATGATGGGTAGAGCCTAGTCCTACTCCTTGTTTCCCACACCGAGCATTTCTCCCATGGTCTTAGAAGCTATGACAAGGCAATGCCCACAAGAGAGGTCATATAGCTATAGTTGGTCGGGATGCCCAGCCTCAGGTCCCTTGACCCTTTCGGCCCCCTAGCCCAAGTTCTCATTTAGGATTGTTTGGTGGTATAGACTCACATCCTCATTCATGTCGGGATATTTTTCTATACCACACATATCCTCTTGAGACATCCCTCCTCCATTTATCATCCTTTCCGCGAGCACAGGCCCCGCCATGCTTTGTGCACCCCATCACTTAGGTTTCTATCATCGTTTATATCTGAAAGGACCCTCGAACAACGTAGATTCTTATCCCAAGGGATCCTACCATTTCATTCCAACTTCCTTGAGGATTGTGAGTGACAAATTGATAAAATTACCATGTTGTGAATGTGGTCAATGGTTTATACTAAATTTTTTCCCTCTACCTCCAGTCACATAAATATGGATACTATGTTACGAACATGGTCAAAATTTATCCTCTATCATTATTGTATTTTTGTGGTTTTCCATAGGCACGATGATTCGCCCTCTCCACTCAACTGTCCCATGCATATGACATTAAACTAGGCTTCTACAGTCTACACTCTATGACCTTAAACTAAGAGCACCATCGTTCGTTCTATATCATGATAAACTGCACAACATCCTTATCTAGAACTGCGTGTGGCTTGATTCCCATCCTTATGGGATACGTAGGACCACTCAAACATCTAAGTCTTTGGGTCCAGCCCCATCCCTTAGAAACCTCCTTATCATTCTAGCCCCTTGGCCTAAGTCCTTCTAGTGGAGGCATATGCGGTGTGGTATGGGCTTGTGTCCCTATTCATGTTAGGTTTGTAACAACCACACCATGTACCTATCTCTCTCTTGAGTACCCTTTTCTCCCTTAACCTACACTCATATTTTCGAGTTGGATGCTCTTAAGTTGGTTCCCTTGACCCTCTTCAGTGATTCATCAATGTGCCAAAGAGTACTCTGGTTCAGAACCTGGATTGTCGAGTTCTACCTCAGATTCTACCTAGACATGCTTTCACCCATTTTTTAGGCTTTGTGTTCCCCTTAATTTGGGATTTCATTATCTTTCACATCTGAATAAACCCCTAAATGGCATGGATGCTCAGTCCATGGGATATCCTACCATTGCGGGCCAACATCCTCGAGGTTTTCAAACAACAAATTGATACAAGTCATGTATTGTGAATATGGTAAACGGTTGATGCTCATTTGTTGTTCCCATTTCAGGTCACACGATATGGATTCTGTGTTTTGAACACAGTCAACAGTTATCCTCCATCATCACACCAACCCCATCAAGCCTTAAATATCATTTACATGATTCACATCATTTTCCACCCCATCGCATCCAAGTTGAATTTCTACACTCTTGGTACTATCCCTCAGTACACATTTGCACGTTAGGAGGACAAAGTCATGGTAAGGAGTCATTCGGGGCTCCATACTGACATCCCCTTTACGTGTATCCCATGTGTTGAAAATACCTCTTCCACCTTTTTTCCCACACCGAGTTTGACTCATGTTGGATTAGGAATCAGATCGAGGTATACACTCACTTAGAAGAGTTTCTCTTCTTCATGATCTGAGATTTAAGACCTTAAACTAAGATCTCTTTATACGTCCTCTTCTTAGAACTACATCTAGCTTGATTTTCATCCTTATGGGATACGTAGTAATGATCTGACATCTCATCTTTGGGTCCAGCTCAAATTTCACTTATTATCACTTCTATTCATCCTTTTAGGCTCCGACCCATATAGGACTGTGTGGTGTGGCATGTGGGGACTTATTTCTTCATTCACATCAGGTTTGCAAGAACTGCACCTCATACTTCCCTTCCGAGAGCTAGTATCTCCAACCCTATATTCTCTAACCATTTTTGGCCCCTCGTCCCAAGGTTTATTTCTTGGAATCATGCATGGTGTGATGTGGACCTCATCCTCATTCACGTCAGGTATGCTTTATCATGTCGTGCACAACCCCTCTTGAACCTCGTTTCTCTTGCATATGTCTAAACCATATGAATTTAAACTATTTTTCCTAGTCACACATGACTTTAAACTTTTTCTTCTGTACCGCATGGCGTTAAAATGCATGGTTGGTCTCATCACATGACCCTAAACTATGACATTATCGTTCTAACCGCGTGATGAAAAAATCGCACTGCATCATGGTGTCCTCACCCGAGGGGATATCATGTTTGGTATCGGTCACCCACCATACCATTTGTTAATGCTAGTATACAGCTTGATTCTTATGGAGACACTAGGACTCTCCATCCTAGGTCCATCGCTTCACAAAAAAAACACACGCATTCATCCTAAAGGACAAACAATATCTATCAAATGCTGCTTCTTTTGGTGCAAGGTCCAGAACCGCACAACCTTATTATCCTTGGCACTAGTAATTTACCATTCCACCTTCATAACTATGTATGGATTGATTCCCGTCCTCATGGGGTATGTAGGAATTTATGGGCACTTTGCCTCGGGCCCATCCTAACTTTCACTTTTGGTCCCTTAACCTAGAAGTTCCCCGAAGAGAACATTGTGGTGATATAGACTCCTATTGTCCTCATTCACATCGGGTTTTATTAATTACTTCATCACTTGTCTCCATCCTTTAGTTCCGATTTTGGTTCGATCTCTATGACCATGAACTAAGACCACTCCACATCCTTATCACAAGATATGAAACTACATGACATCTTCCAGAACTACGTATGGCTTGATTCCCATCCTCATGGGATACGTAGGAATGCCCAGGAATCTTGTCTCCAGTTCCATCCCCAAGAATCTAAAATCCTACCCCCTCTCTTTATCCCCTTGGCCCGAACTCTTTTGGTAGCATGTGGTGTGGCGAGTACCTCTTGGGTTCTCATTCACTTCAAGCTTTTCAATAGCTGCACCATGATCCTCCCATGTCTTTTCTCAACCTGGTCCGAGTTCTATGACCCTAAACTAAGATCTCTATATGGTAACTATGCATTGGGTTTGGCTACTTCACCGCCCTGCGCACAGTACATTAAATAAATCTCCCCTTAATGGCCCATCCTATGACCTTAAGCTGGAAGTGTGAAACCCTAGGACCATTTTCCTTGGAAAGGGACTTGACTCCCTCTATCTGATACGTTTTATTATCATACTCAGATGAATTGTGACAAAGATCCTGAAGTGTGTAATTTTCACGGGGATATTCCCCTCATTCCATGTCCAAGATTTTTGATCCCATTATTTGGATCCTCATCCTCTTACATGTATGAAGGGACCCCATTTACAGCATGGTCTCATGCCACATTATCTTACCTACCGTCTTGGGCCAACATCCATGAGGACCTCAAACGACATTTGCAATAGGTCTCGTGTTTCGAACATGGTCAGCGGTCGACCCTCATTTGTCTATACCCATTCCAGGATAACGTGAAATGGATACTTTGTTTTGAAAAAGGTCAATATTTATCCCCTATCGTCACACCACCATCATTGTGGTCCAGATATCAAGCATCATGATTCACATATTTACACTGCCTTATGTTCAAGTGGAATTCCAATATACTCAGCTTCACCCCTTCGTGTATCTAGGTGCGTCAAGTAGGCAGGTCAGCATTATTAGGATGTCATTCACCTAGTGTCCCATCACCCCTAACATGTGTCTTCCTGTGCTAGGGAAAGTACCATCACTACTCCTTGTTTCCCACATCGAGCATAGATCACATGGGCTAAGTAGTTTTGGTAGGATGTGTATTGGCGCATCCATGACACACATGCCTTTCATCATCCCACATGATGATAAATTGTGATTTCAAAACTACGTACATCTTGATTCCCATTCTCATGGGGTACATAGGAATGCCTGACTACTTTGCTTTGGGCCCATCCTAACTCTCACTTTTGGTCCCTTGAACTAAAAAACTTCCTCCAGTGATATGTGGTGTGGTGCAGACTCCATATATCTTATTCACATAGAGTTTATAGCTACCACATCACATAATCCCTTCTTGGGATCTCCACTTTCACTCCTCGTCCTTTCATATGACATTAAACCGCATGAGTCTATATGTCCTCAATGCATGATGCTAAACTGTGGTTCTACCCTGAACAAGTTTAGGATGCCCCATCTTAATCATGGAATGCGTCATTTTACTCTCCAGAGAGGATTATCCCTACCAGTGTTGTTCTATGACCACATCCTACTTAAAGAACTACATTTGGATTTATTCTCATCTTTATGTGATACATAGTGATGCCCAGGCATTTGGCTTTGGGTCCACCCCTGGGTTCACCTTCCCTTCCAGCCCCTCAGCCTCGATCTTGGTCCAGGAAGTATGCCCTTTAAACTATGTCCACTATCCTCACCATACGACATTTAAACTACATGTCTATCATTCTTATTTTTATGACATAAAACTACATATCATTCTAGATCCTTACCAGAGAGGTCCTGTTTGAGAGTATGTTTGATCACTGATCAGACTGATGTTCCCACCTAATGTGTTTCCACCACGGTGGAATAATTTCAAGAGTGTTGGACTCCATTAAAATAACCCATCACTCCACCCTTTATGCTTCATGTGCCCTTTATTCAGACCCTTTTCCTCTTTCATGTCTAAAGGAACCCCCTAACAGTATAGATGATCGGCCTGTGGCTCGCCTATTATCCTGGGCCAATGTTCTGGAAGACTAAACGGTAGCATTTTGAGTCAGACCCTATATTTTGAACATGGTCAATGGTCGGCCCTCATTTGTTATCTCTATTTCAGACTAATGGAATAAGGATACTATGTTTCGAATGTGGTCAATGGTTATCCTTCATTTTCACACCACCCCTATAGTGTTCTGAATTTTGGGTATCGTGATTCACACTTTCCACTCCCCTATGTTCGGATTAATTCCAAACTCCCCTAGTGTTACCTCGCTCATGCACTAGAGCACATTGTGAAGATGGCACATTGATTATTCTGAGATCTTAATTCTCCAGTCAGGCCTCTCCCTTTATTCCCAGAAATATGGATTGGTTGTTCAAACCTAGGATGCCTGAAGCTTGGTTTTCACTCTTATATTTGGATGGAATGACAAGGTGGTTATCCCTTGTTTCTCACACTGGGATTAACCCGCGTGATCTTAGAGACTGGTCGCTGGATGTTCCATGAATGTAAAGGAAATTAAATAGACCAAAAAACAAATAATAGAACTCATGCATGCATCTAGCATAAATAATCAAAGCATGAAAGTACATTTAGAAGTTACATTCATCACAATACCCAAGGATCGACCCCTCCTATGGATGGGTTGACCCCGTAAAAAGATAATTTTAGCTCCGCCACCCTCTGTCTTGTGGCATATAGGGTTCGTTGTTGCCTATTCAGTTACTGCTCCTCCTCGACAGCAATGGGGAACAGTTCATCATCTGTGATCTGGGCCCGCTCCTCGTTGGTTTGGATGATGGTCATCTCCTCGGAGGCTTGCCTCATGCGCTCTTTGGCCTCCACCAACTGGGCCTTCAGTTGTGGTATAATCTCTGATTGCACATTGAGGAAAGAAGAATACTCATCTGCCTAGACGTGCAGATGATGAATCTCATTTTCAGCCTCCTGGAGCCTCTTGATGTTCACCACTTTTCTCCACTACTAACCCACACCAAGGTCACGACCATATTCTCGGATCTTCTCTGCCATGAGATCTCGGACGATCATGTGGGGGCGCTGAGCATCCACTCCCCCAGTGCACAGTTCATGCAGACATGAACGAAGTCTCTCCATCTGGTCTATCTATTGTGCCTGATGGGATTCATCGATAAAGCACTTGATCAGCTTCCACGACTGGCAATAGACTATCTTTCTATCCTCTTCATTAGAGGTCATCTTGTCCCAGTCTATGGGTTTGGTAGGCTCATACGTAGGGAATGTCCCCAAGAACTCATCAGCAGGGTCTGCATCTGGTGTCTGATCGGGTATGGAAGGACCCATGCTATCCGGTCAATCTTCATCATCAGATCCTACCTCAATAATATCAGGTTCTATCCTACTAATGGCCCCACCATTGATCGGGAGTGCCGCATCTTAATCAGTTTGGGCACCCGCTTCCATGGCCACTGGCATTACCCAGGGAAAGGCACTGCCAGAAACTCCGACCAACCTTACCAAGGCAGTCCACGCCATTTGAAGATCTGTGCATACAAAAAGTGCATGGATGTCAATTAACCAAATCAATGGGTGGTAGTCATAAGTTCTGTAAAGAAGACTTACAGATATCAAATAGTCGGTCTCACTACTGGGTTGTTGCCATTAGAACCTCAAGGTGTGTCCCTCTTTATATTGTTGGGAATTTTGAAAAATCTGGGGGAACCACCTTGGGTGTCCTGGCCCTGCTAGATGTGGTAATAGCTATAGCCCTGGGCATAGATCTCAAAGGTCCTTCATCTTCATCTAATTAGGGGTGAGAATGGGTTTTTGTGTATGAGGCCCTCCTGCACAATTCAAATATTAGTGAGGGGTCCAAAGTAACCTGGAAGTGGATCTCGGGAAAGGGACTCAGGATTTTACCTCGAGATCCTCTGCAAACTCTTCAAGTTCTAGGTCTGAATCGCCAACTTAACCCTCCTAAAAAGGGCTCCCTCTACTGACCTCCTCCTCCTAGGAGGAATCATCTGATTCTTCCTGCAAAGGGAAGTGCTCCCTCATCTCATCAGTCAACAACTGTGGAGGGGTTGTACGATCTAGCAACACCTTTACCCAATCTTTCATTAGACGTGAGGCACCCCGGGAGTGCACGAAGTCCTCCAACTCAGCTAGGTGTTTCTCCACCTCCACCTGGGATAGTACAAAGTTGGCCCTAATTGGGCCAATTCCTGTAAAATCCATCCCGAGATGGTTCAGGTGATGCCATATATCAGACATGTTGAGGAATTTCTGGTTGACATCCCAGATATCACAAGATTCTAGGAAGACAGTGTTCTCCAACATGTCTATATGGCGCAGCTGCTTCCCCAAAGACTAGGTGGATATCCTTTGGAATCCCCTTGGTGGACTCCCCTCTAGATGACTCTGCTTCTATGGGACCGTCGGGTCCACTGTCTCCACTTGATCCACTATTACCTCCCCTTTGACTGATGCAGGCCTCGCCGCCACTACATCCCCGCTACCATGAGATGTCCTCGTTGCCTTCTGGCCCTGACCTCGAGGTTGGGGAAGCACCCCATCGCCATCCTGAATGGTTGGCTACTTCAGCATCTCCCCAGGGTAGGTTGCCTCCCATCTTTTAGCATACTCCACCAATATGAAGACGGTTGTGGGAAGAGGCATCTCATTCCACATCTTCCTATCTTCCCCTATGAACATGAGCCACATCTGCCTCATCATGCATGGGTGGTCCTCGTAGAGCACCCCAAATAGACCTATGGGGTCAGTCGCTACATGCACCAAAATTTCCTTGCAAATTGGTGAGAGGTGTACAGCTCGCATAGGGACTCGCGATCCACCCATGCCACCAAGACTCCACCTTGGAAGGTCAATAGGTAGGACCGATGCTCTTCCCTTCCCCGGCTGTCATCATTGAACATGATTTTTGGAAATGGGAATGGGTGGAAATTGAACTTGTCTACCTTCCAGACACGGTTTAGTACCGCCTGCATGGTCAGCTTGGCTGAAAAGCTCCCCACAGCATTCAGAATGGATGGGTGTAAGTTTGATCTTAGAGGGGAGATGGGGTTCAGATATTCATAGACCCCCCTGATGTGTGCCATTGTCTACCCATAGAGGAAGTGGAATGTCCCACATATTCTCTATGGCTTCTTCCCCTCGCTGATATGCCATATAATCTTGTACAACTTGGAAAGCATTAGGATCATAAGCTTGACCTATCCTCCTATCTCCAGCATGGAATCCCTGATAAACATGCTCGGTCACATGCCCATGTTCATGTCTCTCACTGGTAGGATCCAATTGCAAATGAGCACCGCATTTGAATGCAGTCATCCTGAATACCGGTTATTGCTCAGTACTGACACTGAATCCCCACATCTTCAATTGTCTATCCTCCAAGAGCCACCAGTACGAGTTCTCCTTGCCTCATTGATCCCCCTTAGGGAAAGTTTGAGGCCTCACGGGGAACTGCCTATTTTCCATAAAGTTCAAGAACTACTTAAACCACTATTTGAAGTGGATGTCCCTCACCGACTACTTGTCCTCTCCCAACACTAGGCTCATCAACACCATCGCCAGCAGTGGAATCTATTTTGGATCCTCCCACACACCCATAATAGGGAGGAACTCATCATACATTGCCCCCGGTATTGGAACCCCTGAGATCTGATGCAGGTTCCATAAACTAATGTCGACCTCTCCATGGTACAAATGGAAGGTATTGGTCCTCGATGACCATATTCTCAGTAACTCCAGCATCAGCTACTTCGGCTGATAGATATGGAATTGGGAGGCCCAACCAACCTTATATAGGCCCACTCTTCTCAGCTCTGCCCCAAATTCCTCACACGAGGCACCAACCTAGTAGGCCCAGGCCCAGTCATCTGGGAAGTTTCCGCCCTGGCGCAGATCCCACTCGTCTGACCACCCCTTTTCTGAGTTCTTCATATATGCCTTCAAGATGGTATGGTACAGCGAGGGAGATGTCTTTGGCTATAGTTCCTTCCTGTCAATGTTGTTCAAATGATTTTATAGACATTCAGCGTTGACAGGCATGAAGTTCTCCCGAGAATGGTTGTCAACCACCCTGAACCACTGGTGCTGACACAGTGTTCTTCTGAACTAGTAAGCCGATTCATCCCTACTCACTTCAGGGATGAAGATGGAATCCCTCAGGCCAAATCCATACAGAGACGTCCTCCTACATAGTGGATAGTCCTTCTGGATTTTTGACAGTAGTGCCACGAGCGAGTTATAGAATGAATGGCTTCACACAAACTACCCTATACTAGAGCTATATTCCATCTCCTTCCTCCAGGAAACATCCGCAAGGACCCCCCCTGGCAGCCTCTTTGTGATCCATTCAATTTTTGAGTTTTGGAAAAAACAAATTTGCAAAGATCTTTTGCAGAGCGCATTTGTAGAACTTGTTTATGAAGACTGTTCACGGAGCTCGATCCCATCAAAGAAATCATGGAGCCCTGACCTTCAAATGCAAGTTGCAGAGCGCACCATCAGGAAGTCAAAGATTCGTTGTGCGTCGCGAAGAAGAAGGCCTCATTCATGGAGAGAAATTAGGGATTATGCAGATCTTCATGAATCAAGAGCACTAAATTTCAAAATGTGGAGGTGAGAAAGGACAAAAGATAGGTCATCCCCCCTATTTATAGGTGATGACCCCTTGTGCTTCATGGTGCATCCGACTGTAGTGATCATCGCGGCGCTCTTAGCCCGCGCACCACCCCTCCACCTTGCAAGCCTCCTTCGTGAGCCCTCTACGCGATTGGCCAAGGATTTTTGGCGATTAACCCTCAGACTTTGACCCTTGATTTCTCCTTGGCTCCAAGTCTGAGGGGGGGAATTTGTCGGCACCAAAATTTGGGAAGAAAAAGAACAAACTAATAGCCTTTGGGGCTGGCTCATAAAGCTTGTTCGTAGAGCCCCACAGCACCATGTCCAGCGCAAAGCTCCCCCTCTGTGCAACCGTTGTGGAGCAAGGAGACGGGAGCCTACGTGAACCCATTTAAATTTTGAGAAGCCTCTGCTGAGCAAGGAGGCAGGAAGATCTGTGAACCAGTTTAACATTTGTGAAGCCGCCGCAGACTAAGGAGGCAGGAGGCTCTGCAAACCTGTTTGATGTTTTTGAAGCCACCATAGAGCAAGGAGGCGGGACGCTCCATGGTTACAAAAAAAAATTCCACATGTCTTCATTCCTAGAAATCTCTACTTTGTGGCACTTCGTTACTATAAATACCATGCTCCCCTCAATCGCAAAGGACGGGTCCTTTGACCGTTCACCTTCTTAGCTCTCAAATCGTGAAGCAATTTTTGATCCATGAACCATTAGATCTTCAAGGTACTTTAGCATCACGAAGAGCCTATACCTTTACTTGAATTCAACTCCTCTTCAAAGAGGGATGCCCTTTATAGAGCCCATGGGCCTCCACGAAGGAAGTGGATCCCCAAGGGGACTCGGGTCTTCACGAAGCACTTATGATTCACAAAATACCCTCCATTCCCATGTGACCCACATGCTAAGGCAGGGTCACTATGCTTCGCGAAGCACATTTCTTCACAAATCTACACTTCACATGGCACCCTTGCTTCGTGAAGCATTCCTTTCCACTTTATGAAGAACCTTCCATATGCACCTATGCCCTACGCCTAGGATAAACCACTTCACTTTGCGAAGCATACCCCTTCGCGAAGCCCCTCTACTACATGGAGCACCAGAGCTTCATGAGGCTTATTCTTGTGAACCCCTTTTCTTCACAGCTACTTTTCCTGTGTGACCCTTCAGGTTTTCACGAAGTGATTTCAAAGTCCCTTAGGTGGTGCTTCTCATTGTGTTGCTTCGCCTCCTGCTTCTTCACATAGGCATGCTACTGGCTATTACTTCTACTTAGAGCCACGCTAATGTGGGCCCCTCAATGGATCACTCCACGACACCCCCTCACCACAACATTGCTGATTCCTTCCCTTCCTCAAGGGCAGGTGAGTATCAGTTATCTAAGTCCTAGAGGTGCGGAGTGAACCCCCCTTATCCGAGCTGCAGGACGTTAAACTGCCAAGCACCATCGTCCTCAGAACATGACATTAAACTATGACCTCACCCCGTGCATCATACATGGGGTGCCCCATCTCGTACATTATCTATGCCCACTGGTCTCCATGGGAGTGAGATCTTCCTCACATGGAATGATATCCTCTTTACTGGAGCGACGTCTGTCTGTGGGGAAAGGGAAACCACCTTGGTGTAATCCCCTAGCCTTTCTTGTAGGAGGTAGTTGAAGGTTCTGGGCGCAGCAGAAGCACGTGGGTGGATGTGCCCACTTGGATTTTTGTCATTAGTAATGATCAATCCGGGATCAATACGATGATAAATGTCAGTCTCCATGGATCGAATCATAGAAATAGACAAGAGAAATAGAAAGTCCCGGAACCACAAAGTAGGATCATTATAGGTTGATTATAATTAATTTAATCAATTTAAAATAAATACCTTTTGGGTGTTCTTTCTTCGTTGATGTTCTTGATCACATTCTGATGTGATTCGTCGTTGCATCGTAAAAGCCAAGTGTAGGCTTCCTCTAGCGGTGATCCACACATGTACCTCGTATCTCGGGACTTTGCCAAAGGATTCTCCGGGTGCTAGTGTGTAGAAACCTTTTCTTGCGTTGTCCGCCTTAGATCATCTTGATCTGATGGAATAGGATATCTCTCGGTCTTGAGAGTATTCTTGGAGGAAGAGGTTCTTTCGGCCTTGAAAGAATTCTCCAGAGATGTTGTGTGTTCGATAAGAGTTGGGGTTGTGAGGATATTTATAATCAGGTTTGAGGTTGTAGAGTTATGACCATAAATAAATGTGTTACGCATTTTATTTATTCCATTGACTCTTATTTAAAACCCCATGTCGAATAATTAATTCATGGACATGCGCCCACACTGAATATAATAAATATCATTTAAAACAATATTATATCCTCAAAATCTCGACTGGAAAAACTACACGGCGTGTATTAATAAATACACAGTGTGTACTTGTTTTTCAATGAAAACTACACAGTGTGTACATTCAATGTACACGGCATGTATGTCTTGTTTTAATTTATTCATTTCCTTTCCATAAAGAAAACTATACGGCATGTAATTATTAATACACAACGTGTACTTGTTTTCCATGAAAAACTACACGGTGTGTAATATTTAATACACGGCGTGTATATCTTGTTTTTCATTTCCTTATTCCTCCATCATTAAAACGATTTAGGCTTCCTTGAATAATTATTAAACCATGTATGGGAATAATCTTTATTCTACTTGAGATACTTGAATACACTTAGTGTGTGTGACCCTCTAGGCCTCTTTCTCGTTGGCATTAGGCAGGCTTTCCTAAAGTCCAAGCTTACTGTCTAGCAACGGGTCAAGGCACCCAAGAGAAAGAAGTTGATGTAACATTGATGTATCACCAGATACGAACTTTTACTGTGTAATTTAATCCCTTTATCTTGATATCTCATAAATCAGGTTTCATGGTAGTGTCATAAACCTATATGCTTGATCTGTCGTTCTTTGACTACCTGAAATAAACTCGTCATTCACACCATGGCCAGGAAATTTAATGTGATAGTTCTATTTCAATCAAAGGGCCGAGATATCAAATTCCATAAATGGAAGGGACAAATCCTTCCTCGACTTATCCATTAACAACATGTCACTCGTGACGCACCCAACGTACCCTACTTCCCGCCAACTCTCTGCATGATGGTTTTCGTCAGTAAATCTAAGTGCGCGAGTCATGACATGATTTAATGATAATCTTCCAGTCTAAGGACCATTACACTTGCTCGTAAATAGTAATTTCCGATGACACCCAGAAATGCGTAATTGCTACTGGCAGGTCTGTTCTCATAATCTCCCATCTTGGAGATTACCAAGTGCAAACTCCATGAGAGAGAGTCTCGTCTTCTTATGAGTACTCGCACATGACGGTCTGTATACTATGTGTCCTATCATAGTATGTCATCCAACCGTAGAACTTTATTTAAGAATATTGTTATAGAATTTCAAGGTTCTCATTATATCGGGGATCTTCCATGACCTTATCAATGCAACAAATATTGCAGGACATTATTATATTATAGTCTTGCGGAACAATGAACAATATATAATAAGTGAACAGTCATGTAATCAAAGTAAAAAACAGTTGGTTCTTAGGACACCAACCCTTAAAAACTCTCACTTGGACTAGATCCAACTACCTACGACTTTTATTCCACTTGACCTTACATGATGATCATGTTTCTGCTGAGTCAAGGATTTAGTCAAGGGGTCTTCCACGTTGTCTTCTGTGGAAATACTTCTCACTGAAACTTCACCTCTCTGAGAAAAATACCTCAAGAGATGATACTTCCAATGTATGTGCTTTGTCCACTGATGTGACCTTGGCTCTTTTGTAAGTGCCACCGCTGCAGTATTATCACAATAGAGTGTGATAGGATCTTTACCGCTTGGTACTACATCCAACTCTTGGATGAAGCTTCGCATCCATGCTTCTTCTTTAGCTGCCTCAGAAGCTGCGATATACTTGGACTCTGTTGTAGAATCTACCACCATACTTTGCTTTGAGCTCTTCCAGCTCACTGCACCTCCATTCAAACTGAAGATGTATCCAGTCTGCAACTTCATTTCATCTTGATCAGTCTGGAAACTAGCATCTACATGTCCTCTGATGACTATTTCCTCATCTCCTCCATAAACCAGGAACATATCCTTAGTATGCCTCAGATACTTAAGGATAGTCTTGACTGCCATCCAATGGCGGTCTCCTGGATCATCTTGATATCTGCCTACCGCACTTAATGCGTAAGCAACATCTAGCCTCATACATAGCATAGCATACATGACTGACCCAATCGTGGATGCGTAAGGGATCCTTGCCATTCACTTTCTTTCCTCATGTGTTTGAGGACACATTTTCTGGGAAAGATGAATGCCATGTGACACTGGAAACAATCCCCTCTTGGACTGTTCCATACTGAATCTCTTCAGTATCTTTTCAATGTATGTACTTTGACTCAGGCCCAGCATTCTCTTGGATCTATCACGATGGATCTTGATCCCAAGAATATATGCTACCTCGCCCAAGTCTTTCATGGAGAAGAATTTATGCAACCATGCCTTAACTGACTGTAAGACAGGTACTTCGTTTCCAATTAGTAATATATCATCAACATATACTATTAGGAAAATGACTGCACTTCCACTAAACCTCTTGTAGACACAAGGCTCACATTCATTCTTAACAAATCCAAATTCTGTTACAGCTTCATCAAAACGAATGTTCCATGACCTTGATGCTTTCTTTAATCCATAAATGGATTTCTACAACTTCTATACCTTGTTGGAATCCTTTGGAGTCACAAACCCTTCAGGTTGTGTCATGTAGACATCTTCCTGGAGGTTCCCATTAAGGAATGTTGTTTTGAGATCCATTTTTCAAATTTCAAAGTCATGGTAAGTGGCAATGGCCAATAGGATTCTGATGGATTTCAGTATCACAACCAGTGAAAAAGTTTCATCATAGTAAATTCCTTGACGTTGTCTATAACATTTTGCAACCAGTCGTGCCTTGTAGGTGCTGACTTTCCCCTCCATGTCCAGTTTCTTCTTGAATACCCATTTATTACCAATAGGCTTTACATAAACTGGAGGATCTACCAAAATCTAGACTTGGTTTTGGTACATGGAATCCATTTCAGAATTAATGGATTCTTTCCACTTGGAAATATATGTGCCTTCAACTGCTTCCTTGTAGGTAATAAGATCATAATTGTCCACCAATAATGAGTCACCATCCTCAGTGACAAGAAAACCATATCGTTCTGGTTCTCTCACCTCTCTCATGCTTCTACGCAGTTCTTGTGTCTCTGAAACAGATTGTTCTTCCACGGGGCTTTTTGGAATCTGTTCTTGTACCAACTCTTGTGTATCTTGAGCCTCGACTTCATCGAAGTCTATCTCGCTCCCACTATCTCTTTTGGAGATGTGCTCCCTCTCAAGGAATATGGCGTGTCTTTACACTATAACCTTTTTGTCTGAGGGGTTGTATGGGTAATATCCCCTTGTTTCTTTGGGATATCCTATAAAGATACACTTTGTGCCTCGGGGTGCAAGTTTTTTACCTAAAGAGGCCTTAACAAATGCTTTTCTACCCCACACATGTAAATTTGATAACATGGATTTGCGTCCACTCCATAACTCATATGGAATACCATTTATCGATTTAGTTGGTACTTGGTTTAGTATGTGCACTACTGTTTGTAATTCATATCCCCAAAAGGATAATGGAAGACTCGCATGACTCATCATTGATCTCACCATGTCCAACAGGGTGCGGTTCCTCCTTTCACTTACAACATTCCACTGCGGTGTGTAAGGAGGAGTGAGTTGAGATAGAATCCCAAACTCCCGTAAGAAATCAATGAAGTCCTGATTAAGATATTCTCCTCCTCTGTCTGATTGGAGTTTCTTAATCTTCTTACCAAGCTGGTTCTCAACTTCATTCTTGTATTATTTTAACCGAGCATTAAGTAGATATATCCATATCTACTAAAATAATCAGTAAAAGTTATGAAGTACGAGAACCCACCCCTTGCTTCAACTGGAAATGGTCCACACACATCTGTGTGAACTAATTCTAGAAGCTCTTTAGCTCTTTCACCTTTCCCACTAAATGGGGCTTTGGTCATTTTGCCTTGTAGACACGCATGACATACACCAAATGGTTTTAGTTCGAAATAATCTAAATACCCATCTTGATGTAATTTTTTCAAACGTTTCTCATTGACATGACCTAGCCGGTGATGCCAAAGTTGGGTGTCATATGAGTCATGTGAATTAACTTTATTATCGACTTCCATTACTTGGTTTGTGTAGTCTAACACATAAAGGTCGTTATATAAATGTGCCCTACCAAAAAAATGCTATCTTTATAAAAATAGTAACATCCACTTCCAAACTTGAAGATGAATCCATCAGTATCTAATCTGGATACTGAAATAATGGTTTTGGTTACAGAGGGTACATAATAACATCCTTTCAAAACCAAGACCATCCCCATAGGCAATGTGAGGTGGTAGTCCCTAACAGCTACAGCAACAAGTCTGGCTCCGTTGGCTGCTCGTAGATCTACCTCCCCTCGATCAATCTTCTTGAATCTACTTGGTTCCTGTATTTGGATATATATGTGAGCACCACAAGCAGTATCTAATACCCAATTAGTAGAAACAGATAGATTTCATTCGATAACAAATGCACATGAAGCTTCCCCTTTCTTCCTTGGCTGGGTGCAGTTTTTCTTCCAGTGGCCCTTCTTGCCACTTGTGAAACAAACAGCATCCTGTTCATTTGACTTCCCTTTGATCTTCCTTTTATTAGAAGGCCATGAAGAATCTTTGGGCTTAAAGCTCTTCGCCTTCCCTTTTCTTTTATTCACCATGAGGATAGAAGGATTTTCACGCTTCATGTCATTGTCCACTTGGAGAATAAGGATAAGAAGATCAGAAAGATACTTCTCAATGTTTTTCATGTTGAAGTTCACAACAAAGTTTGAGAAGCTCTGGGGGAGTGATGCGTGAATGAGATCGGTACCCAGTTCTTCAGGGAGTCTAAACCCTAGAACCTCTAAGCCCTCAATGTAGCTAATGAGCTTGACTACATGAGGCCCAGTTGGGGCACCCTCTCCAAGATTGCTCTGAAATAGAGCCTTGGAGATCTCAAACCTTTCATATCTTGCTCTCTCCTGGTACTGACCACGGAGGTGCTCGAGCATGCTGTAGGCATCCATGTCTTCATGAGACTTCATGATATCACTAGACATAGATGATAGCATCAAACATTGAACATCGAGAGCATCGTTCAAATGTTGATCATAGACCAGGAAATCTTCATCACTCGCCCCTGGGGTAGGAGAATCAGGAAGCGAGGACTCCAGCACGTAAAACTTTCATTCATGGTGTAGGATAACCTAAAGGCATCTAAACCATTCCTGAAAGTTACTGCTGGTGAGGATATTGTCTTTATCCAGAATTGATCGTAGAGAAAAGGTGGTTGACGAGTTTTTCATATCGATTCTATAAATTAAAAGAGCATATTTATCAAAACTTTCTTGATTACATTTTATGAGAAATAATAAATTAATTAATTAATTCTCCCACTATTTTATCAAGTCCCAATGGCCCTCACCATTGAACTCAGAATGTCCAGTTGCTTTGAAATTCTAGTGGCAAGGATCCATATTCCCCTTCGCATAACCCCAAAAAGGGTTGGTCAAGCTATTTGAAGGTATTTAGGTGGTAAGTTCTTTTCCAACTGTGAGCTTACAGTTCCTTGATCTGTTGAGTGGACTCCCCAATCCTGAAATCTTGACTTGGATTTCCTCAACTCTTTCCTCCAATATTACACCAAGTCTAGAAAGGGATACTTCTCTTGATGTAATATGGTTAAGTCAACCTGACACCTTTCATAAGCTCTTCCTTTATAAAAGTAAGTGTCCCAACAAGGGTTGGTCAAACACGTAGTTTTATTGATTCTTTCCCTTAATCAGGTAATGGAAGGCTTGGTCTGACTTAATATGGTATTGAGGGATTTTAGTCCTTTATGCATATTTTTTTCATTATCACATGCTTGTTAATATTAAGTGATGCTTGATTAATTGATTAACCATGTTTTGATAATGTTTACGCATAGTCTGGTTTTTATTTTATTCCATCTTTGCATGCTTGTTCATTTTATTAATTATGTGATCATGACAACACATACATAATAAATAAACCATGCAATCAGACAGAAATAAAATAAGATGGCATGATCATGAGCTTCTATTGGTTAGCTTATATAGAAGTTTGATAAGCTAACCCTGACCTAGGGAAAACACCTTGAACCTGATGTTTCGTGTTTTGTAGCTCCCACCTATCCACCTTTGTATCTTCTTGGTTTGGTTTCTCCTCAGCTTCGGGTTTTGAACCATCTCCTCCAGCTTGGGAGATCCTCCATTACATGGGTTTACATTAAAGGAACCATGGGCACGCAGGCCCTACATTTTATTGGAAGAAGGCTCACAGGACAACAAATTGAAATTAAACCATACACACATACAAAGGGTCTTTGGTCAAGATCATGATCATCCATAGCATGCAATGAAATTTACGCAAATTTAGAATTCAAATTCTTTTAATCATTCTTTAATTTAAGATAAGTCGTGCTCGAATTCAATTAATTATGATCTTATAATTAATCAATTCTTTATCTTAAATTCCTTTCTGAATTTCCTTGAGATTCTTCTCATCCATATTCCTTGTAAAGGTCTTTGTACATTGGAGGAAACGTGGTGAAATTCCATTTCTGTAAAGTACACAGCGTGTAGTTTATAATTACACGGTGTGTATTTCTTTTCACCTATTATCCAAAGTACACGCTGGGTGCTTTGGTGTGTTCTCTGTACTTTGGAAATTTTGGAGTACACGGCGTGTAGATGAATCATACATGGCGTGTACTTCCTTGTTACGCGGTAACCGGCCTAGAGATACCATGTACGTGGTATGTGACTTATCTTTGTACACGGTTTCACCTGGGCCGGAACAGACTACACGGCGTGTTGGTCCAACATACACGCCGTGTATTCCGGTTCCACGCGCCGTTCAATTCTAGTCAAAACGGCATGATTAATACTTAGGAATATTGAATTCACACGGCGTGGTTTGGCGGACCAGTGTCGGTTCATTGAACCTAAGTACACGGCGTGTATTTTTAATTACATGCTGTGTAATCCCGTGTTGTACAGATAGAAAGAGCGGCTCCTCTAGATGAGTTCCTCATTTTTATTTGAATAAAAAATTAAAATTAAAAGGTCGTTTCTATGATATGAATCCAGAAATGAAGGAGGAAGAATAGATCTCGTTTATTCAGATTAATAGAATGATATATTTCGAATTGAATAAAATATAAATGCGTAAATTATCAACGAAAATTAAATAACTATAATCAATGTTGTAACCTCGCTCTGATACCATTTGAAGGTTTCGGGCGTAGTGAAAGCGCGTGGGTGGATGTGCCCACTTGGATTTTTTTCATTAGAAATGATCAATTCGGGATCAATATGACGATAAACGCCAGTCTCCACAGATCAAATCATAGAAATAGACAAAAGAAATAGAAAGTCTCAGAACCACAAAGTAGGATCGTTATAGGTTGATTATAATTAATTTAATCAATTGAAAAGAAATACCTTTTGGGTGTTCTTTCTTCTTTGATGTTCTTGACCACGTTCCGATGTGATTTTTCGTTGTGTCGCAGAATCCAAGTGTAGGATTCCTCTAGCGGTGATCCACATGTTTACCTTGTATCTCGGGACTTTGCCAAAGGATTCTCCGGGTGCTAGCGTGGAGAAACCTTTGCTTGCATTGTCCGCCTTAGATCGTCTTGATCCGATGGAAGAGGATCTCTCTCGGTCTTGAGAGCGTTCTTGGAGGAAGAGGTTATTTTGGCCTTGAAAGAATTCTCCAGAGATGTTGTGTGTTCGATAAGAATTGGGTTTGTGAGGATATTTATAATCAGGTTTGAGGTTGTAGAGTTATGAAAATAAATAAACGCGTTACAGGTTTTATTTATTCCATTGACTCTTATTTAAAACCCCATGTTGAATAATTAATTCCTTAATATGCTCCCACGTTGATTATAATAAATATCATTTAAAATAATATTATATCCTCAAAATCCTGACTGGAAAAAATAAACGGCGTGTATTAATAAATACACGGCATGTACTTGTTTTTCATTGAAAACTACACGGCGTGTACATTCAATGTACACGGCGTGTACTTGTTTTTCATTGAAAACTACACGGCATGTACATTCAATGTACACGGTGTGTATGTCTTGTTTTCATTTATTCATTTCCTTTCCATAAAGAAAACTACACGGCGTGTAATTATTAATACACGGCGTGTACTTGTTTTCCATGAAAAACTACACGGCGTGTAATCTTTAATACACGGCGTGTATATCTTGTTTTTCATTTCCTTCTTCCTCCATCATTAAAACGATTTAGGATTCCTTGAATAATTATTAAACCGCGTATAAGAATAATATTTATTCTACTTGATATACTTGAATACACTTAGTGTGTGACCCTCTAGGCCACTTTCTCGTTGGCATTAGGCGGGCTTTCCTAAAGTCCAAGATTACTGTCTAGCAACGGGTCAAGGCACCCAAGAGAAAGAAGTTGACGCCGCATTGACATATCACCACATACGAATTCTCACTATGTAATTTAATCCCTTTGTCTTGATATCTCATCAATCAGGTTTCATGGAAGTGTCATAAACCTATATGCTTGATCTGTCGTTCTTTGACTACCTGAAATAAACTCGTCGTTCACACCATGGCCATGGAATTTAATGCGACAGTTCTATTTCAATCAAAGGTCCGAGATATCAACTTCCATAAATGGAAGGGACAAATCCTTCCTCAACTTATCTATTAACAACATGTCACTCGTGACGCACCCAACGTACCCTACTTCCCGCCAACTGTCTACGTGACAGTTTTCGTCAGTAAATCTAAGTGCGCGAGTCATGACATGAGTTAATGATAATCTTCCAGTCTAAGGACCATTACACATGCTCGTAGATATCTATGTCCTATGACACCAAGACATGCGGAATTGCTACTGGCGGGTCTGTTCTCATAATCTCCCATCTTGGAGATTACCAAGTGCGAACTCCATGAGAGAATCTCGTCTTCTTATGAGTACTCACATATGACGGTCTGTATACTATGTGTCCTATCATATTATGTCATCCAATCGTAGAACTTTATTTAAGAATATTGTTATAGAATTTCAAGGTTCTCATCATAGCGGGGATCTTCCATGACCTTATCAATGCAACAAATATTCCAAGACATTATTATATTATAGTCATGCAGAACAATGAACAATATATAATAAGTGAACATTAATGTAATCAAAGTACAAAAAAGTTGGTTCTCAGGACACCAACCCTTACAGTAGTACCCTTACTCCTCCTTTATTCTTCTGTGCCAAGGACCAAAGGGGGGGATGGGTACCGGGACCTTCATCATCCCATCCCTCTCCTTTTGGGCTTTGTCTCTACCCAGGCCTCTATCTTGGTGTAAGTCCCAATCTCCATCTCCCTGGGCTGCGAACCATGCATAAGCCCCTGTTTCCTCTTTAGGCTGCTAACCATGTGTAATCCCCATTCCAATTCCCATAGATTCACCTTTCAGGACGTGATCATCAAGTCTTTGTTGCCTCTTGTTTCTCACACTGAGCATGACTCGCGTGGACTTAGAGTAAGCACTAACCATGAAATCCTTTCCAGGATGCCCTAGAGTGTAAGCCTCAAAACCATCTGAACTACGTGGACTTTGATCATTACCAAGACAAGGTACGTAGGAATCCTCCCTTAGGTTCAAGCCCACCATCCATTGGTCCCAACTCCCTTCATGTTGGTTCACTAAAACCATCTGAACTACGTGGACTTTCATCCTCGCCAAGGAAAGGTATGTAGGAATCCTCCCTGAGGTTCAAGGCCACCATCCATTGGTCCCGACTCCCTTCACATCAGTTCACCAAACCCATCTGAACTACATGGACTTTGATCCTTTCCAAGGCAAGGTATGTAGGAGGCCTTCTTGAGGTTCAATCCCACCATCCATTGGTCCCAACTCCCTTCACTTCGGTTCACCAAACCTATCTGAACTACATGGACTTTGATCCTTTCCAAGGAATGGTACGTAGGAAGCCTCCATGAGGTTCAAGCCCACCATCCATTGGTCCTGAATCCCTTCACATCGGTTCACCAAACACCATATGAACTACGTGGACTTTGATCCTTGCCAAGGAAAGGTATGTAGGAAGCCTCCCTAAGGTTCAATCCCAACAAACATTAGTCCTAACCCACTTCACGCCGGTGCACCAAAACCAATATGAACTACATGGACTTTGATCCTTGCCAAGGCAAGGTACATAGGAAGCCTCCTTGAGGTTCAAAACCACCATCCATTGGTCCCGACTCCCTTAATGTCAGTTCACCAAACCCTTCTGAACTATGTGGACTTTGATCCTCTCCAAGGCAAGGTGCATAGGAAGCCTTCCTGAGGTTCAACCCCAAAAACCATTGGTCCCAACCACTTCGTGTCGGTTTACCCCCATCCTCCATGACATTAAAATATACACCCCCCTTTTTCCCACATGACACTAAAGTGTCCCCTATACAGTGGTAAGCCATTGTGATCCCCTATCCAATGGTAAGTCGTTTTTAACCTCATGCAGTGGTTAGCCATTGTGATCCCCATTCATTGGTAAGCCATTTTCAACCCAAACCCAGTGGTAAGCTGTTGTCGTCCCTTTCGTTGGGACCCATATCTATGGTATGTACCAGTGTCATTAGACCAACCTCGAGCTTCTAACCACGCGTAAGTCCTAGTATATCATTGGGTTGTTGTCCTATAAGCACACCCAGATCCTATACCCCATTCTGAACTACGTGGACTTTGATTCCCTACCATGGGGATACATAGGAAGTCTCTTCGAGGCTCAATCCCAACATCATTGTCACCCTTGAGTCGACTCCATCACATTCTCCATCCACTTCACTCAATCATCCATTACCCATATTGATTCTTACCCGGGCAACCACATCCCAGTGAGATCAAGTCAATTCACCTCCTAGCATCAGTGATCCATCTAGGGGTTTCACCCATCTGATCCACTCTAGTCAGTGTTCCAATCAGTCTGATTCATCCCTGATAGACGTTAAACCTGTGGAATACCCTGTGTTAAACATGGGAATCTGAGGAAAACCTCAAAGACATTCCTATGGCATATAATACCCCACATTTGACATGGGATGCCTCAGGATTCCACACCCTCTAGAAGCCCTATAATAAGGGGAAGAACCCAGAAGCGCTTGTGTTCCAGCATCCAGACATGCTAGTGATGTCCAACGTGACTACTCCCCCGACCGAAGGTTGCTTCCCTGACTGGACCCCTTGGAATGCCACAACAGAAGCAATGTAATTAACCAGCATCCATGAAGATATGGCACTAGGAAGAGTTTCAGAAACAACATCTTAATCTATAAGGGAGACCCAGACTAGGTGATGAGTTCTGAGGAGGAATCCATAGAAGGAAGAACCAATATCCCATCATCCTATTTTGATTAAGGAGAAAATTTCCCTGAATAAGCGACAGATGTCACCTGCCTTTGGAAAGCATAAATGTTGGGAAACAATCAGTGTGTTCTTGTCCTTAGAAAGCGACGAATGCATGAGCCCCAGTGAAAGCATCGAAAACAAGAATTTATATAGTTGATCATCTGAATGAGTTCAATGTAATTCGAAGTCAAATGGAATCCATAGATGTGGACTTATATATCTGGTTTGGGAAATATTTTTTTTACATCCCTTATGAAATCATGGGTTGTGATGGTAATGAATATAAATAATTCTAGTGGAATGAAATATTTGAAGTTCATGGATGTGTGTGGCTTGATATTGAATGAATAAATTTATTAAAATGAAATCCAGGTGTCATTTGGTAATGATTACATTGAAGAAGGAAGAGACATGATGCTAGACAGAAAGGTCATCGAAAAGGGAAAGGTATGAGGAAATAAAGTAGAATAATCTTTGTGGATGTTGCTCCACTATGTTGGTATTTTAGAAATAAATTCCACCCTAAAAGGATTGAAATGATCAGGGGGAGATATCTAAAAGATATACTTATGGTAGTGGGTCTATAAACCCTTTTCTAAAGGAAATGAGTAGTTTTTTCTTAAGTACCACTCTCTAACTTAAGTCTTAGGTTATAAAATCTAGATCCTCATTCTATTAAATATCCAAGTGAGAGATTATGAACAGTTATATCTTTAGAAAATAAGGTAGAGTTCATCTAGAGGATGGTAAAGATCTTGAGAATGATGTCATGAGAGATGTATCTATTCGAACAAGGAATGAAATCTTTCTAAAATTTTAAGGTGTGTATAAGATCTTCATTTTAATGAATAACTATGTTTTCATATGAAAACTCAATGAATTGTGTTTTTTTATTATGTCCATTGATTAAAAATTTAAAATATCATGTGAATTTTTGGTTGTAGTGAATATAGTGAAGGATGAGACCTTGTATATTACAGGTTTATCAAAATAAGTGATGTATTCTAGAGAAGTTGCTTCCACTAAACTTTAGCATGATTTCCTTGGCTATCTCAGTGAGAAGGGAATGAATATTCTAGTTGAAAATGAATTTTTGTAGATTGGTAGGATAGAGTATGGAATGTGTGAGGATTTCATATTTGGAAATTTGTGGAAGGTGACATTATGAATGAATGGGAAAACTAGAATGCATTAAAAGTCTATGTTGGTCCATATAGATGTTTGGGCTATAGTATGGTGCATTATCAATGAGGTTTGATCTACTACGTGACTTTCATTGATGACTCCGCTAATAAATTTTGGGTTTACTTCATCAAACACAATTCGTAGTTATTTGAAATTCCTTTTAGTGGTGGTTCATGGTAGAGAAAGAAATCGGAAGTAAGTTAATGTGCTTACAGTCATAAAATGGTGGTGAGTACATAATAATGGATTTATAGAGTATTTTTTGGTATAAGGGATTCATTTTGAGAAAAATATGTTTGGTACTTTAGAGAAAAATGGAGTTACATAAATAATGAATAGAAATTTGGTTGAGAAGGATAGAAGAATGAAGATTTATATAGGGTTCCTCATGGTGTTTTTGGAATTGGTTTAGAACTACGTAGCATAATTTTTAAATTATATTTTATCATCACCCATTAGTCTATATGTTTTGTAGAACTTTTGGTCCAGAAGAAAAATTTATTTGAACTACCTCAAAATCTTTAGAGAACCTGCCTATTCCCAAATTAATGCTAAGGAATGGGGAATGTATGAGTCTATGTCTCAAGAATATTACTTTGTTATCTATGATGATAAATAATTTGTATTTAAAATTCAGAATATTGACTCTTGGAAATTCATAAAAAGTTAAAGTATTATATTCAACATGGAGATTCTGTGGAAGGATCAAAACCTAGAAAGAAATTTTAATGAAATAAAAGTATCATTAGAAGATGAGGTTCATGTAGATAGAATATCATAAGACAAATATATTCCAATGAATTCAATAATCATGATAGTTCCATAAGTACCAGGGAACCTGGTGGTGTTATCAAAAGAAATGGGTCAAGTTCTTATGGTCTTTATCATACATAAACTACTAGATATTTCAAGTATTTTTAAATCTTGAGCACCGAAAGTTCACATTTAATAATTTATAGTACTAGAAGGATATAATCCATAGATATCTACTAGATAAATGTTCCAAGTATAAATATTTGATTAATTTGTATTATATACTTATAAAAAAATTATGGAGTGCCTAAATTCATATAGGAGGAAAGGATTTTGAAAAAATTTAAATAGTGGGAGTTATAATTGAGGGATAAACTTGAGTCCCTACATTTATCTGGAACTCAAAAAATCACTGAAAGAACTAATAGAAAGAAGAATATTCATATTAATTTGGTTTATCAACTGAAGGAAGAGGAGGATCGTATATGGAGGTACAAATTCAGAGTAGTTGTGAAAGGATTTTAATAAAAATAAGGATAATATTTATCTAAAATATTTTCTCTGGTAGTTAAGAAAATAACAATCCAAATAGTGTTGAGTATGGTTGTGTCATAAGATCTTTATCTAGAGTAAATGTATATGAAGACAACATTCCTTCATAGAGATTTAGATGGAGAGAACTATATGAAGCATCTAACTATTTTCAAGAATCAATAGAAATATGAACTTATGTACAAAATAAGGCATAGCCTTTATAGTTTGAAAAAGATGCTAAGGAATTGGAATCATAAGTTCAAATATTTCATGGAAGAATTGAATTGCATCTAGAGTAATTATGATCATTGCAGTTGCCATAATCTGTTTGACGCTGGGAGTTTTTTCATCCTTATAATTTATATGGATTACATGATGATAGTGGAACCAGTGAAAGAATGGGTCAATGAGTTAAAGGTTGAGTTATCTGAAATCTTCAAGATGAAGTATATTGGTCCAGTAAAGGGAATTTTAGGGATAAGGATTATTTGAGACCAAAGTCTTGGTATGCTATACCTGACCCAGGATGACTGCATTTGGAAGGTGTTGGAATGCTTCAACATTTCAAAATAATGACCTATGACCATGCCACTAGCTAAGAATTTCAATCTATGTTAGGAGAAGTCACGTTGAATGTAATATTAGGTTGACTACATGGATAAAGTTCTATATACATCAGCTATTGGAATTTTGATGTACACCATGGTTCGTACTCATCTAGATATTTCATATTTTTGGTCAGATGTGATGATGGAAGGACTATAGGGGGTGAATAGGCCTTATTCAAATTATCAGAGTTATTAAAAATTTAATTTCAAAATTTTTTGGTTTAAATTTATTAAACAAATATTTCTTAAATGAATAAGAATAGTGGATGTGTAAATATTTTATCCATAAAATTAAAGATGAAACAGAGAATTTTATATTATTTTAGATCTAAATGATCATAATCTACTCTTAAAACCCCAACTGATAGAGTATGGCACCTACTATGAAAGAAAGATAGTAACTTATATATGGGAACAATCTAAACCCAGGACTTTGTGAGGAGAAACCCCAAACCTACACACACGGCCTTTTGTGGGAGAAGATGAAAACCTAGGGTTTCTACAAGGAGTAGCCCTAACCTAAGTGCACTACCTTTTAGTTAGGTAATAATAACCATGGGAATACCTTTTAGAGGTATTATAACCAGTACTTCCTTTTATTCAAGTAATCATAACCAAGGAAATACCTTTTAAAGGTATTATAACCAGTAGGAGAAAGGATTATTTTCATACCACTACCCAGAAAAAAAATATAGAATAGATAATGCAACAGGATAGAAGAAAAAATATTTATGTTGATAAAATAGTTGATATAGGCCCTTTCAAATGATGCGGATAGTGTACTTTGGTTGTTATAGAAGTGTTATAGATCAACTCTTCAAGTTGATATGGAAAATGAATAAGAATTATTCCTCCCTTGAGATTTAATTACTAAATATGTAAATATTTAATCTTAGGATCACTTGAATGTTCACAAAACATGATTACTTTGAATCGATTTGAGTATTATCGTATGTATTCATCGTGTGTTCCAATCATCCTCAACTACTTTAAATAGAAACTGTAAAAACTAACAAATCAATATCTAATCGGGTAAAGAAATTCAAATTAAAATTAAAAAAATATTTAGGAGAGAGAAAAATTATTATCCAAAATAATCGTAACAATAATTGTATGAATTCAAAATTTAATGACCAATTCAAACCAATTTGAATTACCCATAAATATTTCGAATTGTCTCCATAATAATAGGTCAAAACAATTTCATAAATATATTATGATAATTTTATTTTCAAAATTAAAACTTTAAAAAAAATCTAATTTCATCTAGTGAATAAAAATTAAAAGATTTAATTAAACTATATTAAATACCATAAAATAAGTTGAATAATTTCAATGTCACTAAATATTAATTTTTAAATGAATAATTCAAAGAAACTAACTTAGAATATAAGAACATGGATATTTCAAATCTATGTTGTAAGTGTTACACAAGAATAAAGAGTAAATTAAAACATATTTTTAATTTTAAAAAAAATTAATAACACTTTTCAAGGATTTTTTATAATATATATGAATTTTAAAAATCAATAAAACACTTAAAATAATTAAAATAAATGTGAAATTAATCATATTATTAAAAATGATGAAAATAGAGCATGCATAAAATTCCAAATTGAATAAAAAATTAATTATAGTAAAGTAATGACCATGTACACCAAGTGTTTGTACCGTTAGTATACTTATTGTGCCATCATAACATGTTGTTAGTTTAAGTAAGCAAGCAGTCGCCATACTTACTATGTGAACAAGGTGAAGTCACTTGAATATAATATGTGGTAGGTATATTAACCATGAATGCATAGTTAGTATACTTATCATATATGGATAAATATAGGTTAAAATAGTTATACTTATCATGAGGCTATAAATTTGGTAGCCTTAAATGGTAACATGAAATCTCATGATGGATTGTTGAAACATTGTAATGCGAGATAAAAAACTGCACTTTAAATACGGAAACCAAGCCTCATTGTAACTACTATAGATTTTTACAAAAAAAATGAGTTTCGTGAATCAAATAAAATTAATGTAATGAATGGAGAGGATAATGAGGTCTGTATGGAAGTCTTATTTGGTTCGTTGCAGAGTGCAATACAAAGACAAGATGCAGCAACATCCACTACTTCAATAGTGAAGTGGGTGAAAGAAAAATCGATGGGGAAGCCATGAAAAAGACTTGTAATATGATTCTTCATTTAGGTGAAGCCACAGTTGATACTATATGCTAATGAAGATACAAGGTGCTCCAAAATATTACCTGTCATGATTTTGTGTTTCATTAGAAACAATTCCTACATCTTTATAAGATGCGTACAAGTTGATTCATGGTCATGGGGTAAGTTTTGAATATCATGAAATCGATAGGATGATTCATGTGGTAGGTATAGAAATATCATAGTATATTTCTTTAAGTTTTCATGGTAATATGATTAAAAATACATGGTCAGTTGAAAAGTATTTAAGGTAGGTATAGAAAAATGGAATGAAGACTTGTACATCCTATCATCATAAAATTTAGATAATTTTTATACCACATAAAAATCATAATTATTATTCAATTTCAAATAATTAAAGGAATATAAAATAGAGATATTTCCAATGGATCAAATAATTATTTGATATGAAATTTATAGTATGATATATCATCAAAAATAGTGAAGAAAAAAAATAAAAACTGTAGAAAAAAAACAAAAATGGTTGCAGAACTTTGGTTAATTTTTTAGGTATATAAAAAAACATTTTCATCCTTTCATGAATTTTAATTAAATGTATAAAAATTTATCATATTTATAATTCAAAAAATGGTATAAAATTTTAATTTATATTGAAATATATGTCAATAAAATTTAGTATAAACTTAATTTTGTAAATTATGGAATTCCAGAATTGTTGTATAAACTTTTAGATATTTTTAGACCATCAAAAATTCAGACTTATACTTAGTCTAATGAAATGTTAAAAAAAATATTTATATACAATTTAATAAGTTTCATGATAAACCTATCTATATAACTCAAGTTATAATATAATAAATAAGGAAAACTTTAAAACACTATAAAATGGAAATTTGTGTAGAAATAAAAAGTATGAAGTATGTTAGGATCAAATTGAGAACATACTAGAGATTTATTTTGATTTTTAATTAGTTTAATAAAAGATATATAAACTTATTTTCTTTCATATGAAATGTAAATTATAAAAATATTATCACTTTAACTCAATATATAAATAAAATATAGTGATCTGGTAAAAATTTATTTTCACACAAAATGATAAGAGGGTTTGTAAAAAAATTAACACATGATAATATTAAACATGCATGATGAAAATTGTAATCAAACAAAAATTGCAGTCAATGTTATCAAATAATATTTAATGTAATCACACAAAACAAAAATATATGCAAGAAAATGCACAAATAATCTCCCCCTTTTTGTTTGATTACAAAATCAAAAAGGGAAAAACCAAATATTATACCCCTTTTGTAAATAAAAAAATTGATAATAAATAATTTTATTTAAATAGATATTTTAAAAATAAATAAATATCCCCATTTAAGAACATAGATACTAAAAACATAATCTCCCGCTAAACACTTTTTATATGATAAAACTGTAGATCAGATTCTAGAAAGAATAAATAAGATAGGTAAAGATCCCCCTAAAATGAATACAAAATTAGAGAGATGAAGAAATTCCATGAATAAAATTATTAGATCACATAAAACAATATTTTAAATACTCTGTATATCTCTATGAAACTTTATTTATAAATTAACCACAATATGATTAAGCACTGATGTACATGTGGTAGAGTCCTGTAAAAAATCAAACACAAACACTTTTTGGTACCCATGCTATTTTGGGTTTAATTGAGTTAGTATCAAATTTTTTGGAACCCGATAAGAATTAAAACATTTATTTTTAGGTACATTAGAATATAAATTCTTATATATACAAACACTAGTAATACTTAAATATTTAAGGAACTTGATGGAACATTCATCGATATAATTTCCTTGCAACTAGAATTTGAAACAAGTAACTATAGTAACCTTCCATTTAGAACTTTTAATGGAAGTTGCGTTTTACATCTTAGTAATATGATGATTATAACCAAAACTATACTTATCTCTATTTACTTTCATCATAGCTACCATCTTATCATATTTTTTATTTCATTGAATAAAGGTAGACAGTATTTCATCTAAATTTACAATTTCATTTTTTAGATTAACATTTTCCATCACATAATTTATCTTTTTTAGATGAAGCATAATTTCTTAAACATAAATTTTCCTTTTTAGGTTTAGAAATATCATTTTCCATAATGTTAATTTTCTCCTTTTCCTTATCAAACTCAAAAATATAATTTTGTCAATTTTTCATTTTCCAAAATAAGATTTTTCTTTTCTTTAAAAACCTTATTATGATTTATAGTTAGGTTTTCATATTTTTTATAAAGTTTCAATTTCCTCTTGAAATTCATCACAAAAATCACTAAATTCTTTAAATTAGAATTATCACAATTAGACCTAGATGAGTGTTCAAAATCAGAATCATGATTAAAATAATTACTAACTTTATTTTATGCTTCCATTAAACAAAAATTAGCATGATTTACCATATAATTAAATGGATCTATTACCTAAGGATATTTTCTCATTAGAGTAAGGTTACTAGTCACTTTTTCACTTCCAAATTCTTCACCGAAGTCTAATTATTTAGTGAAAATCCAACCAGCATGATAAGCACATTTGATTTCTTTTTTTACTTCTTATCTTTCCATTCTTGTTTCAAATTTGGACACTCGTGTTTAGTATGGACAGGTTTCCTACATTCATAACAAATAATAGTATCTTTACCTTTATTTCCTTTTATTTTGAAATATTTCTTGTATCTATTTCTTTTACCTTCATCATTGTTGGTAGTATTATTTTTCTTTATGATTCCTTGAATTCATCTTTCTACTTGACTTAGTTCATTATACTTCTATGAGCTTGAAGAATCTAAGGATTCACTAGAAGAGTTAGTAGAAACATATTTAGATTTAAAAGAAACTCTCTTTCTTTTTTTAGATAAATCAAGATCATTGTTATTTGATTAAAAATCGTGTTGTAATAGATATCTAATAAGATCATCTAGAGAGTATTCGATAAAAAAATATTTCTTTGATAGATACATTATTTTAATGCCACTTCTTTGGTATAGCTTGAAGTATCCTTTCAATCAATAATTCATTATTCATGGTTTCACCAATTGTGACCATGATGTTGTCAATGTTTTTGAATCTATTGAACTTCTCATTCAAGTTTTCATGATTAGGAATTCTAAATTCTTGAAATTAACCTCTTTGAATTCCAATATTAGTTCTCTATAATTTTTCATTTGCTTGATGACTAACTTAAGTCCTCAAAATGTTGGAAGCAGTTTTACAAGAATTTATATGACTATACACACTTCTACTAAGTGAGCAGTGAAAATAATTCATGAATTTTTAATTTAAAATATATTTTGAAAAATAATTTTTAGTTAAAGTGTAAAGTTAAACTTTAGGTGTTTTATAAGTTCTGTCCATGACAGTACAATATTCAATACCCATGTTTTTCAAAAATACCTCTATTTTGTCTTTATAATATCTTTAATCACTTCCATTAAAATGAGGTGGTATTAATGGATTCAAGAATTAAATCTACTAAGTTTCCATCAAAATAAAATAGATATTTCCTTCATCTTGTTAAGGACTAGGATACAAGTATACTCAAATAAAACATTTAAAAAGTTAAAAAATCTTTTTAAGGATAACTAAGAAGAACTGAATATTCCTAAAAGGGTATCCCTTAGATAAAAAGTGTTAGGTATCAGAAAAAAGAATGATAGATCCAAGAGATCCTTAATCAAGGTCAACCTTTAATACCAATTTTTTGTTCAGATACGATAATGTAAAAAATACTAGTGGGGGTAAATAGGCCTTCAAATTATTAGTTTTATTAAAAAATTAATTGAAAATTTAGTGGTTTAATAATATTAAACAATTCCTTATTAAATGAATAATAATAATGGATATTTGAAGAGTGTATGAGTGTATTCATAAAATTAAAGAGAAAAAATAATAATTTTATTGTAATTTGGATCAAAACTATCCTACTCTACTCTTCACACCCCAGCTAATGTAGTATGGAACCTACTATGAAAGAGATAGATATAATTTTACATGGGAACAATCTAAACCCTAGACTTTGTGAGGAGTATCCCCAAACCTACACACACATACTTTTGCAAGATAATACAGAAACTTAGGATTTCTATAATGAGAATCACCAACCAAATTGTACTACCAATTGGTCAAATAATCATAACCAATGTAATACATTTTAGAGGTTGTATGACCTTTGTCAGAAAGGATTACCTATAGGCCTCTACCCAGAAAAAAAAATATAGAATAGATAATACAGTTAGAAATAAGAAAAATATTGTTTCTGATGAAATAGTAAATGAAACCCCTTTCTAATTATGTGTATAGTGTACATTGATCATTACATTAGTGGTGAAAATCAACTCTTCAAGTTTATATAGAAGACGAAGAATAATTGTTCCTCCCTTGAGAGTTCATCACAAAAGATATAAATAGTTTAGAAAAGGATCACTTGAATATTTACAAAATATGAGCACTTTGAATTACATTGAGTATTATCATATGTATCCATTGTGTGTTCCAAACATCCTTGACTCCTTTAAATAGGATCTATAAAATTTAACAAACTGATCTCTAACCGGGTAAATAAATTCAAACTCAAATTATGAAATTATTTAAGAGATATAAAAATTATCATCAATAATATTCGTAATAATAACTATTTGAATTCAAAAGTTAATGAACAATTAAAACCAATATGAATTATCAATTAAATATTTCAAATAATCTCCATGATAATAGATCAAAAATATTCTATAAATATCATAAGATAATTTAACTATTTAAATTCAAAGTTTGAAAGAGTTTCTAATTTCATGCAACACATAATAATTAAAATATTTAATTAAACTAAATTAAATACCATAATATAAGTTTTATAGTTTCAATGTCACTAAATATTAATTTATAAATCAATAAGTCGATGAAATTAACTCAAAATATAGAAACATAGATATTCCAAATGTAAGATTTTAGCGTTATGAAAGAATGAAGAGTAAATTAAAACATGTTTTAAAACAATTTAAAATGTTTAATAACGCTTCACAAGGATTTTATATAATATATATGAATTTTAGAAATCAATAAAACACTTAAATAATTAAAATGAACAATAAATTATTTATATTATCAAAAATAATGAAAATAGAGCATGTGTAAAATTCAAGATTGATGCAAAAACAATAAAGTGAAATACTAATCATGCATGAAAAGTGGTCATGTGGTTGGTATACTTATCATGTCATCATAACATGTGGTTGGCTCAAGTGGGCACGCGGTCACAATACTAATCGTGTGAACAAGGTGCGGTCACTTGAATATAACATGTGGTAGGTATATGAACCATAAATTCATGGTCAATATATTGAACATGGATAAATAAATATAGGGTGTGGTAGATATACTTATCATGAGGTTGTAAATGTGGTATCCTTAAATGGAAATATGAAATCTCTTGGAATACTGTAGAAATACCATAATACGAGAGACAAACCTGAATGTTAAATGATAAAACCAAGCCTCATTCTAACTCCATTAAAGTTTTATAAAAAAAAGTTTCATAAAGAAAATAAAAGCAATTTGGTGAATGGAGATGAGCATGAGGGCCACCTGACATGATTCTTTGGTTCATTGAATCATGTAATCTAAAGGTAAGATTCAGTGATGTCTATTACTTCAAGAGTGAAGTGGGTGAAAGAAAATGTGATGGGGAATCCATGAAGAAGACTTCGAATATGATTATTCATGAAGATGAATCTATATTTTAGTTGAGATACCAACAAAGAGACAATGTTTTAAAAAATATTACCTATCATGATGTTGTGTTTCACTATAAACTATTTCATCATCTTTTCAAATGCGAAAAAGTTGATTCATGGTATTGTAGTAAGTTTGGAATTTGTGTGTTAATTGGATGATTAAAGTAGTAGGTAGAGTAAAATCATGGTAGGTTTCTTTAAGGGTTCTTAGTAAGATGACTAAAAACACATGATTGGTTGAAAAGGATTCACAGTAGGTAAATAAAAATTGGTTGAAAACCTATACAGCCTATCATCACGGACTTTGA
Organism: Viscum album; assembly: GCA_963277665.1. Classification (NCBI taxonomy): domain Eukaryota; kingdom Viridiplantae; phylum Streptophyta; class Magnoliopsida; order Santalales; family Viscaceae; genus Viscum; species Viscum album. The sequence goes on from OY728123.1 coordinate 2,018,904,193, forward strand.
ATAATTTTAAGCCCATATAAACACCATAATTTGTAATCGATGAAAACGAATTAAATTAGTTTAAACTTGATATATTTTCAAAGGATCAAATAAATATTTGATCTAACATTGATGGCATGATATAGTATCAAAAAATCATGAAGAACAAAAACTGAAAAGTGTAGAAAAAATATAGAAATGGTTGCACAAAATAGGAAACATTTTGAGGTATTTAAATAGTATTTTCTGGAAATTATTTAGTTTAATTAAATTTATAAAAACCTATTATATTTATAACTAAAAAAATGGAATGCAATTATGATTTATATCAAAATAGACATCAATGAAATATAGAAGAAACATAATTCTAGAAATTATGGAATTCCATAACTGTTGTATAAAATTTGATAAAATTTTAGACCATTAAAAATTAGATTTCATACTTTCACTCACTCTAATGAAATGTAAAAAAATAGTTGGATATCTAATGGAACAATTTTTCTGAGAAACAGTTCTATATAACTCAAGTTATAATAGAATAACTAAGGAAAAATTTAAAACACTATAAACTAAAAATTTGTGTAAAAATAAAATCATGCATTATGTTTGGATCAAAATAAGAACATCCTATAGATTGATTTATATTTTTAAGTATTTGAATAAATTTTAGATAAACTTCTTATATTTCGTATGAAATAGAAATTATAAAAATTTGATCACTATAACTCAATAAATAATTAAAATACATTGATCTATTAAAAATTAATTTTCACATAAAATGATAAGAGGGTTTGGAAAAAATTAACACGTGGTAATATTAAACATACATGAGATGAATTGTAATCAAAAAATAATTATATTCAATGTTATCAAAAAATATTTAATGTAATCAAACAAAACAAAAATACATACAGGCACATGCACAAATAGTATAGGTAGTGGTAGTTTTCAGTAAGTTTTTTTCAAACCCTATAAGAGAGAATTGGGAGGCTGTGAAGTGGATTTTTTAGTACTTGAAGGGTTACAGATACTTCGAACATTTATTTATAACATTTTATTCTCAATAATTTTTTACAGAATATGAATTTGTAAATAATTTATATTCAAAAAAGAGAACTATGTGGTATTTTTTTACATTTAGAGGAACTAAGATCACTTGGATATCCAAACTTCAATCAATGGCCATAGTTTTTACAAAGGAAATAGATAAAGTCACCTTGAAGGAAGAAAGGAAATGTATAGTGTGGATAAAGGGATTTTTGAGGACCTTATAAAAGAACCATAAGTTGATGTGTTCTTTTATGACTCATGGAGCATGATTCATATGACAATAGATCCCATGTTTCATTCTCAGATGAAGCATATCCAACTTAAATACCACTTCATATGAATGTTTTTGGAGGAAAGAGTGTTAAACCTATGAAATATTGAAGGGATGAAAAATCTAGATGATATGTTAAAAAAGGTCATAAATCGGGAAGTTTTGAGTTGGTGGTAAGTTTGGGATGACCATAAGGGAGGAATAGTGGGGGGCTAGGAAGATAATTTATGAAAATTCAAAGAGTGAAGTTTGTATGGGGGTAATAGAGGAATTAGTTACAAAACTGAAATGAATCTCAAGTGGGAGATTATTAAGGTGTGAAATTCATTTTTTCAGAAGGATAAAATGTTTTATCACCAAAAAAAATCTAGTCACATTATTTTTGATGACTTCATGGAGATGGGGTGGTAGAGGAAGAGTATCATTTCACCAAAATATGTAGGTTGGTTTCATAGGAGTTGTACCATTGAAAGTTAATTCATTAAAAGATATGCAGAATTCTATATCATTAATATATTTAGAAGGGGGATAGTTAACCTTCTATACATGTTTAGGTGGTTGAAATCTTCGACCAAGTGAATAGTTCCTTCATGTATCTTAGAAGTGTTTAGTCCAAGAGTTTTTTTAGAAGAAGTTTTTTTTTTTAAAAGAAGGTTTTCTTGTTGTTGTATTTTTTATCAATTTATAAATCACTTTAAAATCTCAATCCCTCCTTAGGAAATTTCTATACAAAGTATATCAGATGGAGAAAGTTGAGTCAAATGGGATGAGGTGATCAGAAAAAGGTTAAATAATCATTAGATATACTTTATCAGATAGATAATTATGAGTTATCGACCAGAGATCTCAAAATGATATAACATAGATTTTTGAGTCATCAAACAGAGGTTTCAAAGTTATTATACAGAGTTTCTTAATGATATCATTGAATGGAGTTCCCAAAAAAATCATCAGATATAGTTTTCTAAACATATCCATGGGGAGAAAGTTCATTGGACAAGAGGTTATCAGATGAAGGGGAATCAGATAAAGAATTTTCTATGAAGATGTACTAGGAAGAGGGTTTATGACCTTTAAACTAGATGAATTGTTACTAGATAGAGGATTTCCTATGAAGTTGGAACAGACAATGATTTGAGTATCTTTATAAAAAAAATTATAAATTCATTTTCTGTTATGGTGCTAATATGGACGTTCAACACCTCAATAATCACAAATGAAAATTTTTTATTCTGGTTATGATTTCAAAAAGTTTGAGGAGATTTTTTATGCTAAGATACAAGGAAGCTCCTATAAATATTTTTGACACATTTTTGTGTGGTGGCTTTAAAGGTAGTCAACTAAATAAAGGTTTGAGTAGGAATGAAAATTTAGATAGGTAAATCTAAATTTAAATTTCATGTTTATCTCTATGTTTTTAGAGAAAATATAATTATATAAAGGGGAGAAAGTGTGTTGTGAAGTGGTTATTATTGTTTTTATTTTCACTGAAGAAATGAGGTGTTAGACATGATGGTTGAGGGTGTTTTTATTTTGGTTGAAGTATTGGATAGAGTAGTATCAGACATAGTGATGTCAGATAGATGATATTTTATGGAGATACTGGATAGAGTGATATCAGATAGAGTGATACTTGATAGAGGGTATCGGACAAAGATACCAGACATAGTGGTGTCAAACAGAGTGATGTTGGATAGAGAGCATCATATTACTAGGGTATTAGATAGAGGTACCAAAAAGATAGGTACTGGATGAATAAGGAATCATATAGAGAGATACCAAACATAAGGTATCATATGGATGGGTACCAGATAGAGAATTCATCATATTTTTAGGTTCAAACAAAGAATTTCAGATATAATTTCTTACTCTCTACTGTGTAAGAAATTAAAGAGAAAGAAGAATAAATTATAGGAATACAAGTGTGAATAATTCAAGTAGCATACTGATTACATGTTGAAGCATGTTGGTGAAGATTCATTTTGTTGTCAAAAAATTTATTTTATTGTATTGTCTATGTAAGTATCACATGCACTATCAAAGGACTATATTTCTATGAAAATTATGGATATTATTTTATTTTTATAAGCCATAAAGTATTTTTTTTCTATTGGATGTGTGGTATTGAATTATTTCAAAACCATTCAAAGTACTATATACTCTTGTTGAGTAGTGAACCTTATAAATTATTATGTTCCTATGGATGTGATTGTGTGTTATTTTGGTATCAGATTAAATTCTCTCTAACTAGTGTTGAAGGTTTTTTTTAAAATAAAAACATAAAAAAGGAAGACCATTGATTAACCCCCCCCCCCTTAATACATTGGTCACACAGATCCTAGTAGTTCCTTTAAAAATGGTATCAAAGTGAAGTTTACTTCATTGAATATTTTCTAAGTAATGTTTAAAGAAGAAGAAAAATATTTCCATGGATATCTATAACTTAGTTATTTGTAAGGGTATTCTTATCTTTGATATGAATAACTATAATATTTAGAAATATATAGTACTTCCCTATATTTTATCCATTATTTATGATGTTATTGAGGTAGTTGCATATGGTTTTAATCCTCCTGCTAAGGGTACTCCCTTTATAGTTGCAGATAAGAAGGATCCAGAGAATGATGGGAGAGAAATAAATGATATAATTTCCTATATCTCTAAAAGTGAATTTGTGAGGTTTAAAGGAATTGGATCAACTAAATGCATCTGGGAAAAGTTAAAAAATATTTATGAAGGAAATTAGAAAGTGAACAAAGAAAACTTACAAATATAGATATTGAAGTATGAAGATCTTAAAATGAGAGATGATAAATATTTTTGTGAGTTCTTTACAAGGTTTAATGACATTTTAATATCCATAATATGTTTTGGTTATAAATTGCAATATTCAACTATTGTGGAAAATATTCTAATAATTATTTATGATAAATTTGATACCAAGGTATCATCTTTAGAATATAGGGATCTTGAAACTCTCTCCTTGGATGATTGGTATAGTATTCTCATCACATATTAAATTAAAAGAGAAAAAGATATCAAGAATAAGGAAAAATATTATTGAAAAATCCATTTCAAAGTTACTAAGTAAGAAAATTATAAGAAATATTTTGAGGAAGATTACAGTGACTCTAACATATAACTAAGTAAACAATTTGATTAATTTCTATCTTTTTTTTCTAAAATTGTGAAAATGGTCACAAGGAAGTGGAAAGGAAAGTTTACATTTAATTGACTCAACTACAGATCCATTGGAATTTTTTTATTAAACTATCCAAGGTTAAAGGAATATTAAGATAGTGATGAAGAATATGAAAAGTCAAGAAGACCTCTAAAAAAGAATATAAAACATTCAATTTTCTCTTCAAAATTAAAGGATAAGAATTTATATAAATATAAAAAGAGAAAAATTTTGTCTAAGTGTGATGAAGATGATGCTAGTGAAGTAGAAGTTGAAGATTTCAGTGATGATGGTTCTAAAAGGTTTTGTATTGAAAAATTTGATGGTAAGAATTTTACTTGTGATGAAAGTAAAAAATATTAAGGGGAAAATAGGAAACTCAACTGAATTTTATGCTTTAAAAATAATTGAAAGAATGTATTTCAAAGATTATTAAACTATATAGAGAGAACAAGAAGTTGAAGAAAGAAGATCTATCAGCAACCAATCAGGAATCAGTGCTTGAAGAAAAATATAGGTTGTTAAAAGAGATTGATGATCTAAATAAGTTAATTGATGAAGAGAAAAACATCAAAATCAATCTTAAATAAAATATAATGGTGAATTATAATGAATTTGATCGTGTTTAATGAAAACTATTTAAATCTAACTAAATAATAACAAGCTTCCAAAGCACGGTTTCAAAAGTTAGTGAAAGTTATAAGAATTGTAAACCTTAGAAGGATAAATAATGATCATCCTCATAGATTAATAACAAGGTTGAAAATTTTGAGAAGAATAATCAAGTTGATCAAACTATATATGTAGCCAAAACAAGTGGAGTTAAAAATTATGAAATTTCTGAGAAATCAAAGTTTGAATAAAAAATTGCTACAACTAGAGACTCTATTATGGCTAATAATAAGTACAAGATCAAGAAAAAGATATTATGAGTTTACCAAAATTTTAGTTAACAATAATTATCCATGTTTATGGTCAGAAATATGATGGAAAATAGGTACACAATTCTAGAAATCATGTAGGTTATAAATGAAAATATGCTTTCAAATAATATTACTGGTACTATAGAGGATTTAGGTATGTATAAAAAATTAGGTGGTTCAATCACCAATACTAAAATTAATTCAAGAGGTATTGGAGGAAGATTTTGAGGATAAGAAACCCACTTAAAGAAGACAACCTGAAAAAATCTAGTTTGAAAATTGAAAATAGATTTCAACCTATGGAAACTATTTGGAAAATATGTGATCATCCTAGACATATTTATAAAGGATGTCTTGAAATTATACCAGTTTAATAAATTTTATATCATAAATATCTAAGTTTTATGTGAGGAAAAAAGGTAAATAAAATGACTTAGTTGTTGAAATTGTAATCTAGGCCACAAAAGGAGAACGATCGTCAATATTAGATACTAGGTGTTCTTCAATATGACCAGATATTTGAAATTGTTAAAAAAATGATAAATTCTATAAATAAGGAAAAATTACTTTTATAAATGATGAGTCACTTAGAATCAAACTCATTGGATCTATTGTGATTAAAAAGTAGAAATTTAAATCCATGAATTTCTTATTTTTTGATGGAATAAAACACAATTTGTTGAGTGTTTCACAGCTTAATGATGAACTAAATGAATTAGTTTTTAGAAGAGATGGGTTTTTTGTTAAAATACATGGATATGGGAAAGTTGTAATAGGAAGACAATGAATCAAGAGAAATTTGTTTTAGTTTGGATATGCACAGGGTACATATTATCAGATGATGATAGAAGAAAATCAGTTATATCTTAAAAGGATTGGTCATGTGGGCCATATAATTTCTTTATTTATTGTACTTGTGATTTCACTCTTATTACATGTATAATGTTTTTGAAACATAAATAAGTGTCTCTCAAAAAAATTTAGAGATTTCAGAGAAGTGCTGAAAAGGAATGTGGATATTCCTTAAAGAAAATTTGAACTAATAATTATACGAAATTTACAAATGAGAAGTTTAAATATTATCTTGAAAATAATGGAATTCACCATCATCTTAGTGCACCATACACACCATAGTAAAATTTTATTTCTGAAATGAAGAATAGAATCTTGGTTGAGATGGATCAAACTTTAATGATTGAACGTGATACTTATTGATTCTTTTGGAGATAAGATATTAGAGTAGTAGTTGAAATTTAGAATCATTATTTTTATAGGCCAAACTCTGATATGATTCCATATGATATATATTAAAAAGACACCTCGAGTGTGAAATACTTAATGTTTTTTGGTATCCCCTACATTATCAAATTCAAATATGATAATCTTGGGAAGTTGGGTCAAATAGGGTTTGATGGTATCTTCCTTGGATATCTTTCTAATGGTAGAAAATAACAGTGTTATAAAAAAGGAAAATAAAAGATTTTTGACTCTATATATGTCAAATTTTTGGAACATTCTGATAGAAAGGGTTCACAGTCGGCTATATATATAATGGGAAATAAATATGAGTTTTTTGTTGTTAAACAACATGAATTTCTTTTTTTTTAAAGTATCATCTAAGGCTGAGGAATAAAGTTGAGTTCTAAAATATCATTGGATATCAAGGACAATAGCTCCAAACCAAAAAAAATATAGGATAGTTTTACATACCTATTTGTATTCATAGGTTAGACCAGGAGATGTTGAAGAATATTTAGAGTATAAAGAGTGGATTGATACCATGAATGAATAATTAAATCAGATTGATAAAAATGATATATTGGAACTTTTATCTAAATACGAAGATAAAAATGTGATTGGAAAAAAGTTATTTTTTCAAAAAAAAAGATGAATGAAAAAATTTAAGTGGTAATAAACATGGAAATATTATTTTATAAGGAATACTCGTAGGTTGAAATCATTGATTTTGATAAGACCTTTACCTAGTAGCAAGGCTGGAAACCAGTAGAATATTTCATTTTATTATTTCATAATGAATATATAAGATATTACAAATGGATATAAAGTCTTATTTTCTCAATAAAGAACAAGAAGAAGAAGTTTATATTGAGAAACCATGAGTATTATCACATGGCCAAGATAAAAACTATGTTTGAATGTTGAACAAGGCTCTGTATGGGTTGAAATAAACTCAAAGAGATTTTTATTCTAAGCTATAAAATTTCCTCAATAAGTCAAATTTGAATAAAGGAATAGTTCAAAACAACTTATACATAAAATATAATCAATTGTTTTATATCATAATGGTTTTTTAAATTGATCATATCATATTCATAGGGAATTATGAAGAAATGTGTGAAAATTTTGATGGGGGATGAAGGAGTTATTTGAGATTTCTATTCTAGGAGAAATGAAATACTTTCTTGGATTATAAGTCTATCAAAAGAAAAGGTTCACTTTACTTTCTTAATAGATGTATGCTTATGAAATATTGAATAATTTTGTAAAGAAATATTTAAATCCTATTTCTAAATCCATTTCAGTGGGAAATTTTTTTTCAAAAGATTAGAAAGGAAAAAATGATTATTAAAAAGATTTTATAAAGTTAGTTTGAATCCAATTATAACTCATAGCTTCAAAGATATATTCCATATATATCATTAAACTTTCTACCAGGAATAAAATTGTACCAAAAGATTCCCATATTATGGATTTAAAAATAATTATTAGATATATTTAAGGCATAATTAATTTCAGAATGAAATACGATAGCATAGGAAAGATTGATATTTTTGGTTATATAGATGAAAATTGGGCAGGTTGTGTTGATTACCAAAGATCCAAATATGGTGGAGTTTTCTTTTTTGTAGAAATATTTGTGAGTTGGAATACATAGAAACAATGTTTAGTTAATTTTATCACTATAAAAGATGAGTATGTAGATTCCAATCAAGTTTAAACACAATTAATATAGATAAAGAAACAACTGGGATATTTTTTGGTTGATGTGAATATAACCCATCCCTTAGGTTGTGATAACAAAAATTTTATCAATCTCACAAAGAATCCATTGAAAAATTATATATCTCATCACATTGATATTAAATGTCAATTTATCAAAGAAAATATAGAAATAAATGAACTAAAGTTGGATTTTGTACCTATAAAGGAGCAAGTAGATGATAAAATCACTAAATTGTTGTCGAAGGATTCATTTTAGATAATGAGGTTGATTATGGTCATTCAACCTCACTCTCCTGAGGATAAGGTATGTGATCTCATTTCCCCTCTCTCATCTTGTCTTTGGATATTATTGTCAAATGGGGAGAAATATGAAAACATCCTTTAATATATTCTTTACCTATCTAGGGAGAGAATATATTTATGGGGAGTTTTTAAAAGGAATAAGTTGTGATGTCAACATATGTGAACTGTTTTCATAGTTTTTTGAAGTGTATATAGGAACTTTTTCATTATAGGTTAAATTTTATTTTGGGTTTGTGATGATGAATTTTTGAGATTATAAAGAAGTTTAGAATGATTATTAATCATTTATTTTTAGAAATCATGCTATTTTTGTTCAATTATTCTTGTTTCCTACACCGATATTGCTCACATATGCTTATAATTGTTGGATAGTGATCCATTTCTTGAGTTTCAAAGATTCAGTGATTTATGTTCCTTATTTGATAAAAAATTCAAATGGAGAGATCATTGAGGCCAAGAGTTTTTGTTTTGAGAAGAATCTAGTTTTTTAAAAAGAGGTTTTTCTTGGTGATGCCTTTATTTTCAATTCATAAATCACTTAACAATGATAAACCTTACTTATGAATATTATGGATGAAGTATATCAGATGTAGAAAGCTGATTTGAATGGGATGAGGTGATCAGAAAATGGTTTCAAAATCATTGGATAGAATTTATCAAACATAGAATTCTAAGTTATCAGATAGAGAGTTCTTAATAATTAGACATAGATTTTTGAGTCATATAATAGAGGTTTACAAGTTATTAGATAGAGTTTTCTAATGATGCCATCAGATAGAGTTCTTGAAAAAAATCATCGAATGGGGTTTTTTGGATTGCACCATCGAACAGAAATTTTTTCAGATAAGAGTTTGTTGAATGGACTCGATAAATAAATTCCTATATGGATGTGCGGGGTGGAGGGTTGAGGTCCTTTACATTGTATTAAGTGTTACCGGATGGATTTGTTCATATAAAGTTGGATTGGATGAATATTTAAGGATATTTACAAAAAAATTAAAGTCATACATTGTGAAAATTCTAATATGATCATTTAAATCCTCAATAAGCATGAAGGAAAATTTTTGATTCTATCTGAGATTTTAGGAAGTTCTAATAGATCATTGACACCAAGATATAAGGAATTTCCTACAAATATTTTTTACTCTTATTTTTTTGGATTATTTAAAGGAAGTCAGCTGGAGAATGTTTTGATTGAGAATTCAAATTTCAAGTGGGAAACTCAAAATTAATGTTTATTTTTTTCTATAAGTTTTTAAAGAAACTATGACTATATAAATAGTGAAAGTGTGTTTTGAATTTTTTATTGTTGTTGTTATTTTCATTAAATGAGTGAATTTTCATCCATGAATCTTGATAGTGTTTTCCTTCTATTAAAAGTACCAAATGGAGTATTAATGGATAGATTGATACTGGATGGAGGATATTGGATAGAGATACCAGACAGTGGTATCAGACAGAGTAGTACCAGATAGAGGGTATCTTAAGGAGATACCAGACAAAGTAGTATTGAATATAGTGATATTGGACTGAGGTAATTAGATAGATAGGGTTCCAAATAGAGGGTACCTAAAGGATATGTATCATATAAATAATGAATTGGACAAAGTGATACCAGATAGAGGGTATCAAATGGATGGGTATCGGACTAAGAAGTCATCAGAAAGATAGGTTCAAAAAAATAAGTTCATATATAAGTTCTTGATTGATGTTGTGTAATAAATTTAATATGAATAAAAAGAACTTATAGGAAGGTAAGTGTAAATAATTCAAGCATTAGTGATGATGTGTTGAATCCTGTTGGTGAAGGTTCATTTCATTGTTACTATTTTTTTTTTATATTATCTATGTGAGTAGAACATGAATTGTCATAGGACTATAGTGATATAAAATTGATGTGTATTACCTATTTTTTAAAACAAAAAAATTATATTGGATGTATTATCTTGGGTTATTTTCAAACCATACCAAGGACTAGCTACTCTTATTGAGTAATGAACCTTGTAAATTCTTATATTCAAGTGGATATGCTTGGATTTTGTTTTTGTAGAAGATACAATTCTATCTAACTAGAGGTGATGGTTTTTTTAAAATATAAAAATATAAAAAGGAATACTATTGATTCACCCCCCCCCCAGTGATAATAAATATCTAGATGGGTCCTTTCAAGTGGAGGTGAACTTTATCCCATTCGAATCGGATAGAGATAGTGACTAGAAGCACCATAAGGGAACTAATATAAAAGGTAGGGTGGATCACTTATGATAAGTTTAGATATTCACTATTATATTATGATATTGATACCATTTTAATCTTTTTATTTTTTTCATTGAATAGAAGTGAATCATTATTTCCCCATGGATTAAGGTAAAATATTATACCAAGTAATCCTTTTGTTGTTATTTTTCTTTAAAGAATTATTTCGATCATTGTTTTTTGGTAGTTTTTATTTGTGTTCTTCTGGTGCTCTTATGTTGTGGTGTGATGAATTGGGTTTTCTCATCTTCTGAATTCTAGGCATTGTACATTCCAAAGTTGTTGCTCATGTACATGAAGTTCTGATGAAGTATCTTCTGAAAGCCTAATCAGAGGGTGGTTGTGGACCCAATAGTTACTACCAGAAAATCCTTACTCATCATTAATTTAATTTCAAAAAAACTTTGTTTTTATTTTATTTTTCTCGATAAATTTACATATTTTTCACATTTAATTCAAAAATATCAAAAATTATTTTAATATGATATATTAATCACAAAAAACAACTCCCCCCCCCCATTTTTATTTGAAATTATTTTTACATAAATAATTCAATGAATTGACCAAGGATGATAAATATATAAAAATAATCCATAACTCACCAGTTAACATGATATAATTAAATTTTTCACTTTTTGGGTATATTAAGCATACACATAAGAACTCAATTGAATCAGATTTAAATGGATTTTTTTATGTGAAATGGTTTTATAAAATTTTGTATTTTCAGAGTGATACTTGTTTACATATGGAATTAATTGTATAATTTTGGATAAATAATGCATAAGAACGAATGGGAGTGATTTGGGAAAATCCTACTATGTAATTTTTACTCACCCTTACATAAATACCATTATGTGCATTAAGTTGTTGTGTTTTGTGACGATGGGAAAAGGAAAGGGTTAGTTGTTCATCAATAATGGATCACATGTTCTATTATATAGTATTGATGTATCAATGTTTGGACACATGTTAGAGGATTTAGGTTATACATAGAGAGTAGACATTGGTTTTATTTCCTTTTATTTTTTCATATTAAGACACATCGGTTGGATTTTTTTGTTCTGTATCTCTCTAGTTCTCTTTAAATTTGTTTTCAAATATAGTTTTTTAAAGAAAAAATTTCATTTCATATAATTTTTTAGTCTATTTTATTTATGTTAAAACCATTCCCTAGTGGTTTATGTTTATCCCTTGGCACAATTTTCAACATTTAATGATCAGATAGCACATGTGAGGACATGTGGTGACCCGACTTGGATATCTAGGTAGTTATCTGAGTTAGAGTGTTAAAGGATATATGAATGATTTAAAATATGAAAAAAAAATCAATTTACTTATATTTTTTCTAAAATAAAATTGGAGTTGAGAGAAATATAATATCAAGTGGTAATTTTCAGAAGGCTTATTCATAATTTTCAAGATTCTTTCCTCTTAATAATTTAATATGTTTAGTGTAAATATTTGGTTAAGGTACAATATAGATCCTAATTATCATATTTTAGTTTACTTGAAGTTAATTCTTGACACAAATATAGTATTTTCATGATCAAAATATTATACATGGTAAATCATATGATAATTTATGTTGAGATCTCAATTTCTTGATTAAGGAAGAGATAATTATGTTTTTCCATTAACACAACACATGTTCCCCACATAAAATACCATAGTTGATCAGTTAAGAAAATGAGTAAATTTCATTTGAAAGTGAAATTAAAAAAATCATAACATAGTGAAACAATCATAGGCATATTAATATAAAAATACAAGAAATGTTTTCAAACTCAAGTTATATAAAACCAATAGTAATGTGATGTGTTGGCACTCTATGACTGAGTGTGTAAATCATTTACTCCAATCATCAAATGTTTATCCCTTCATAGAGTAGTAGATAAAACTTGAATGAATATTTTTCACTATATTAGCTCCAAATATGAGGCTTGAAAGCTACCAAAACCTCATATAAGAAAAAACATAATTTCCCAACTTGTCTAAAATGGTAGAAATCTTCCTTGGTTTTAACTCTCTCATGAAATGATAAAAATGAATGCATATAAGCAAAGGGATTTCATGTTTTTATTTATAGTTTCTTTAATACATGTTAGAAGTAGGTTTAGACCTTGAAATATATTTTATATCATTGTGGAATAAATTAAAAAGTTTTTAGCATACCTCTTGAATATTTTACAATAAAATTTGGTGATAATTAAAAGTATTTCATGAGGTATATTACCTTTAATAAATTTTTTACTTATCAACATGAACAAAATAAAATCTATTCAATGATTTTATGATTTTTTACTTTAAATTTTTTATTTTATTTTTATGATCCTTAAAAAAATTTATCCAAAAAAATGTAATGTTTTTATTCATGAAAATTCAACCAAATAGGATAACCTCATATCATGAAACTAAAATTTTATATTTCTATATTTTTCAGGATCCTCTACAGTTTAGAATATCTTATTCAAAGTTCCTCTTCATTTCCCATGAAATCAGTACTTGAAATGAAATCTTGAAAAATATTAAAATATACTATTTTATTAGTATTTAATATTAAATGAATTAATTAAATGATAAGTAAAAAATGTTTCCTAATTTTGAAAATTAACTCCCATAAATAATTAAGTACATTGGTATAAAGTGATAAATAATAGTAAATCACTATTTCATCAATCACTCATAAATCATCCTTACTATGAAAAACGAAATTATTTTCTATATGTAATTTTCCATATTTACATCTTTCTTCTGAAAATGTTTCCATAAAATATGTTTTATTTCAAAATATAACAGCCTCTGATTTATCAGGTGTGTTTTGAGTTAATTTCAACATTTTTTCATATTTTTTTGAACTGTGAATTTTTTGGACTGAGTTCTAGTGGTTTTTGGTTGGTTCCAAAGAGTTCTAGAGGCCTTTTAGAGGTTCATGGTTGGAGCATGATTTTTCCAAACCATGTTGATCCTTTAGGAAACTATGCGTTTAAAGGTAAAATCACTTGGGGAGGAGTATAGTTAAGTCACATGGTTTATAAAACTATGATATCTCACCTAAAAAAATATTCATCATGTTCCAATGGAAAAAATCATGGTTAGTGCACCATTTAACAATTCATGTGAGCAAACAATGCGGGTACCCAAGAGAGGAAGAAAGCCTCATACAGTTGGTGCATGATTAGGAAAAATATGCGACCAAACTATGTGTGCATGATTCTATTTAATATCCATTAATCACTAGTTTTTAATTTTTATTTCTTTTACATATATACCTATCAAATATAGAGACTCCACAGGCCTTACCTAGGGAATTCATTCCCTTACAAGCTTTTTTCTTATGGATCCAAGTGTGTTTATGATTGGGAATTAAGGTATGTGATCTAAAAACCTTCATTATTTGGGTTTATTCTAGATTTAACCTTATTCCCTTGAGATGAATCATATATCTAGAATTTCATAGAAATATCTAAGAATTATGATTCCATATAATGATAAATTCATGGATAGTTACTAGAATAGTGGCGGATCTAGAGTGTCAAGAGAACCTACTTTGATCAATATTATTTATAACATAATTTACAGATTTTGAGAGGTATTTTGGTGTATACCCTTCTCCATTTTCATATAATATTCTTTAATATTATTCTAGAACCTTGATGTTTTTAATTTGGGATCCATTTAAGGGGTTCTTGGTGAGCAGGCTTGATCTGGTTAGAGCTTAGGTGTGGCTTAGGTATCATCTCTCAATGGGTTTCATAATTTGTATTCAACAAGCTTGAGGAGGAAAGTTACTTACCATTTAGGGACCTTATATACTCTTTCTTCCTTTATACGATTATTGTGTTGTAATTTATTTATTGACCATGCTTGATAATTATTATGTGTGTGTGTGTAAACTATGAGACCCATTTATGATTATTGATTCCATGATTATGATTATGTTTATTTTTACCATGTTTTATGTTGATCACATGTACTTGTATATTGATACTAATTCTCATTATTAAATTCTATGTTTTACCTTTAAATTCTCTACCATGTTGTGTGTAATTACCATGTCATTAGAGGTATTAATTTTGGTATGAAAAATAGGTAGACCATTGTGATATTGTTATCCCTTAGAAAGTGAGTGTTCATAACATGAAATGATAATGATGATGGACCTGAATATAGGGTTAGGGAATTAAGGTCTTATATCTAGACTGATGGTGGTGGAAGTAGGGGTACAACGGCCTTGTGGCCCAACCCAAATCATAAACAGGATATGGCGGCCTTGACACCTAATCTATGATGGCTGATAGTGTTTGATAGTCTTGAGGCCTTACCTGTGATGCATGTAAGATGTGATGGCCTTGTGGCATGATTTTTCTTGATTCCTTGTGACAATCGAGAGACATTTTCACTAGCTTTGCGGCTAGTTCTTGATCACTCATAACATCCATTTTAATTATCCTTCTAACCTGGAGCTGAGGTAGGAACGGTCAAGGGTTGTTTTTTATTAGTTAACACATGGGTGCTCATCATGTATTTATTAATATTTTTTTTCACATTTATATTATCATGGAATATATCTATTATAATTTTTTAATCATGTTAAGGGTGGATTGGTGGTGTCCTACTAGGTTTTTTTACTCACACCCTACATGGGAATCTCAATGTGTGTGAAAACTTCATGATTAGGGATCTAGGTAAGGGAAAGGGGCTCAAGAAAGATGGTTGATCTAAGGAACATTTTGATGGTAGCAGTACCGGGATGGACTATAGAGGGATTCTATAGTTTTTATTTGTTTTTTATTACACTTTATATACTCTAGTTTGTAATTCCACATTGGGGGCCTAGTTTATTTATATATGTGACATGGGTGAAATTTTTTATTACATTATATTTACTTTATCTTACATCGTGATACTCTAGGTTGTTTTATTTTATTTATGTTTATGGTGTATGTTTATGATTACTGAGAGTATAGTATCCCCAATTATCTCTTAGACCCTTGTCATTAGTCGGAAACCTCTTGCGTATGGGGAAGCATGTATGAATTCATAAATCACTTTGGATTAGACATATTGATTCAGATCAAGGTGTTACAAAATGGTATCAAATTTAGTTTCTTTTATTTTACTATTGGTTATTTTAGGAAATTTTAGAAATGAGATAGGTGTTATGGAACTTAGGTAAAGGATTTTCCAGGTTACTAGCTAGCTCATGTGTAATAGACCTTTAAGTTTCCTGTAATGGGATTTATGTTATATTTTTATGAGATTTGGTTTCATTTATGCTTCATTATTAGGAATGTAGGATCACATGTAAAATATATATAGATGTTGTGTTATGCATAGTAGTTCTTTAATTAAATTCCATGATTTTTTCTCTCAATTTGGGATATACCTATATTATCTGTTAAGTGGAATATTTTTTCTATTACTATTGTGATATATCTATGTTAGCATTAATTAGTTAAACTTTTGTATGTTTTTATGTTTTTTATATATATTATTGTGACTAATGTGCATGTGTGGAGGACTGGGATTGATGCTTGGGTAGAACTAGAAGGGTTATAAATTATATGGGTATCTCCTAGGATAGGTCTTCTGATTGGAATCCCTTAGTGTGCCTTATAACTACTTAAGTTATTCTTGTAACCAACTTGTTATAGCCATTATAAACATTTACTTGGAATTTCAGAAAAATAATGCCTCAAAGATGCATGAATGCTCTCACTAGGGAGGATGTTTCAGTACCACCATAAGATATTTAGGAGGATTCATCGGATCATGATCAAAAAATTTCTCTAGATTTTTAGGCTTTAGATCCACTTCATCTCAGATTCTTTTGTAATTTACCTACCCATAAAAGAGTAAAAAGGACCATAGTAGACTTTGTCTGTGACTTCCAAATCCAGCATCCACCAGGCTTCTAAGTAACTGAGTGACTGTAATATATTGAGGAATGGGTAGAAATAATTGATGGAATATTCTACTTAATTAAGACATCAAAGGACTAATGGTTCAAGCTATTGGCATTCATGATATTGGGGTCTGCTGGGAGATGGTGGGATGTTATAGGACAAGTAGGCAGACATGAGGATCATTCTTGAGAGGCCTTCAAGAACCTATTCTTCAAGGAATTTTTTCCTATCATGTTGAATTTAGATAATTACTAGGACTTCATGGAGATTTAGTAGGGATCCAAGACAGTATTCATATACTCTACTCATTTCAATGAACTACTTCTTTTCTCTCCCCTCTTGACCAAAAATGAGGCATGGAAGGCTAGGAATATCAAGATTGGTCTTCATCCTAATATCAAATGGTAGGTTATGAGTTTTTACCTAATAGTGTATACAAAAGTTCTATGTGATTCCTTGACTATTGAGATGATCCTGGAGGAGGATTGAGTGGTTGGTCTTCTTTCATCATTCAATACTTAATCAAGTGGACCTCCTACTATTGTGGTGAGTGTCTATTCTGTTAACAAGAATCGAAATACTGAGGATGTTCAATCGGGTATTGGTAAATAGTTTTACTAGAGTATGCCTTCTTTATCCCACATTGGGAGGATTTTCACAGTTTTTCAACTATGGGTAGGTTAGACATTACCACAGGTTCTTCTCATCACCTCAGAGCAAGTTTCTATTGTGTAGAAATATGGGGAATATCCAACAATAATTCTTTAGATATTTGAGTTTAGGTTTCCATAGGGGTACAGTACTTATGTGAACTATGACGCATGGATATGTCTAGGGTCCTTAATAGTAGGTTTAGACTCCTCATATGATGTTGACTTAGGTGATTTATGAACCTTGAGGTCAGGGCCATAGAGCTAAGGTAAGTCGAGTGTATATGATGGACCAAGTATCAATTGACTATAGAGAGGGACCATCAACTATTCCAGGTATGGTCTTGATCACCTATTATCTTTCTTCCACTATTTTCAATAAAGTTTCTACCCATTATTTTATATCTGTTCAAGTTGTTTTTGGTATAGACTTTCGGATTAAGTTTCCTTCTGATTTTCATTCTCTCAACACACCCTTGGGAAAGAAAGTTGATCATATCCAGAGATATCTAGAGTGTCCTATATTTTTTTTCAACTATAGATATTTTTGGGATTACATGATCCATGAGATTGATACCTTTTATTTTTTATTTTAATTGACTAATTAGTGTGATGAGGTTTTTCTTGAGCTTAAGAGGAGTTTGAGGATAGCTCTAGTTTTGATTCTTCTAGAGCTTAGGATTGGATATGCAATGTACTGTGATGCATAGGGTGTTGGGTTAGGAGCTATGATGATGCAGAGGGATCAAATAGTTGCTTATGGGTTGCTTCATTTATGACCCCATGAGCATAACTACCTGATGCATGATTTAGGGTTGGTATTTGTGTTCCATGAACTGAAGTGTTAGAAAAATTATATATTTAGCGATACATTTATTATTTACATAGAAAAAAAAATATACTTAGATATATATTCTCTCGATGAGATCTCAATTTGAGGGAGAGGCTTTGGGTAGAGTATCTATATATTTTTAACACTGATATGTCCTACACTCCTGAGAAAGGTAATGTTGTTTCAGATGCTCTTAGTATGAAAATATAGGATATGTAAGAGTTTGTGATCAAAAATTACTAGAGGAATAGAGCTTAATGAGTTTGATGGTAGATTGTATTATGGATGAATTTGAGGATCATGAAGTAATTATATGTGCACCCTTGGTTATCTCTTCTTTATTAGTCTGTCAGGTGAAGACTGGCCAAGATTCATATACCAAGTGTGTAGTGATGCGAGAATAACTAGCAGGTAGTGACCCTTTTCCAGGATGGTTAGTAGATGATGATGACGTGATCAGTGTACATGGTAAATTGTAGTTCTAGCATCCTTGAGAGAGGATCTGATCATATAATCTCATTATTAAAAATGGGAAGTGCATCAAGGGTGGAAAAATATGTGCCATGACATTCAACATCAGTTCTGGTGTCCTGGTATGAAGAGGGACATTGATTGCTTTATTTCACGGTGCCTTACCATACGAAGGGTAAATTTATAGCATCAGAGTCCTGGTGGTTTGCTTCATCCACTTATTGTACTGATAGGGAATTGGTATGAAGTGATAATGGGCTTTATAAAGGGGTTAACCTAGACCCTTGGGATCCATGATGCGGTTTGGGTGATAGTTTATCTACTGAAGAAAGTTTATCATTTATTGTCAATCCATGAGACTCATTCCATGAATGAGCTAGGAAAACTATATATATGGAAAATTGCATGATTGAATGGAGTTACCTTAAGCATTGTATCTGATAGAGATGTTAATTTCACATCACGATTTTTGAAAGGCATATAGAAGGCTTTGGGTACTCGGCTAAAACTGATTATAGTGTATCATCTAAAAATTGATGTTCAATCAGAGAGGATGTAAATATAAGATGGATTGTGTAGGGATATAGAGGGGGTGAATCATTGTACCCAAATTTTACTATGTTTTACTTTCTTTTCAATTTTCCACTCTTACTCTCAAACCTTTGCCCCAGTTAAGAGTAATGGATCTAATATACACTCTCAAAAATCACACGCACCTATAATTTAGATAATAAATGAAACAACACCACATAGATATTTTTACAAGGTTCGGCATCGATATGAGAACCTACTCCTTACCAATATCAACCTATGGTTGTTTCATAGATTTTATTATCACTATATATTTTTTGTTATCACAAAAACCTAGAATTGGCACATAATGTTTTGGTAGGAAATAATAAATATTTCTAAGTGAGTGGAATTCATTATACTTGTACCACCATTTCTTCAATGAAATTTTCTATACTAGAACAACCAGTCCTTCAAAGATATTCAAACAAAATTTTGAACAATATCTCTTTACTATAGTAGATGTATTTGCATCAACTAAATAACCTCATTCCTCAAATTTAGGTTTTATACTACTACTGTATCAACAACATTGATTATATACACATCAAACAATACTCTTTAATGACTGGAAGATGCAATTTCCACTCCAACTCTCTGATTTCTCAGAATGATCAACTGAATAATCTATAATTTTATGTAAGTTGTCTTCTTCCTCAACTATCTCAAGTCCTAGAACATATAAAATGTTATTGTTATTAATTTATGTTCTAATAAATTTTAATCAATGATTTAATACCACTATCATTTAATGATAATGTTTTATAAATATTAATCTTCTTCTTGGATGTTCCAACCAAATTTTTGAAGTGTTTCAATCTATACATGTAAAATGTGTAGGGAAACCTTGTTTCAAGTTCTTCATGTAACAGTGGATGTATTTGTTATCATTATTCTTTTAATATCACTACCTTCATATAATATCATGGTTCCTTCATGATACCAGACCACACTATGTCTCACTCTACTTCCTTTCATGAACCATAATGTTTTTCATATACAAACCTTTAAATGGATTGATCCTCCTTGTATAAAACTCTCTTGAATGTTATTTGTTTCCTTCACATGACTAGGGTATCCCACTGGTGTGTCCTCCTTCATGTAAATAAGTATATTTCATTATTCTTCTTCACATAACCTAAGAGGTTCATGGGTCACTTTTCCTATGTGTGATCAAATCATGTGGGATATTATTCTTCATGAAAATGTAATCATAGGAAATACTCTCCATCATGAAGCTAAGTAAGGCTTGTGGGAGGTTCTTCTTCTTCATGAAATCAAAAATCTTCATGGGATCTTATCTTCATGAAATAGGAGTTTCACAGTGCTTTGTTTTTGGGGAAACAATAGTCTATTCTCAATCATGGATAGCATCAAGCTAGGTACTCAGCGCACTTCACCTTTTATAAGAAATTTCTCCACCACTTTATCTCCAAGTATCATTCCACATTTAGAATGATATTATTATCCCACAAAATGCATCTTTTCCATCATATTTAAATTCACAAAATAATTTGGCGATTATAAAATATTATTACACTAAAAATAATGGCATCTTCATGAGATTTACTTCTTTCATGATACCATAATCACATGCATGCTATTATCAAATCCTCTTCATTTTTAAATCTTGAACTCATCCATGCATATAAAATGTATGAACAGCCTCATACAACATCGTTTGCATTCATCTAAATCATGTTCATTGAGTTATCACATGCATTCAAGATGAAGATTGTATGAATGACCTTGGTTCAATTGATCTTGTCTCAATCTCTCAGTTTTATCACTGGAAGGATAGAAATTGAATGATGGAATAGATATGTCAAAATGTTTGAGCTTGGGAAAAGAACCTTGAAGGCTAGAGGTTGAATAGGATCGAGTTTGTGATCAAATGGTTCATATTTATTTGATCGTACGTACATTTTTTTATGCATAACATTCTTAATAAGTGAACAGTATACCACATGAACTCATCCCACATAGGACGTACACACTATCATGAACTGCTAAATATTACTCTATGTTTCATCCACCTATCAAGTCAACACTAAGGTCAGCACACATAACAATGTACACACTCTCCCCTCGCGGGCCACACCACACCCCTGAGCGGTCCCTTAGGCATCCTTATATATGCCATGTTCACTCCCTACGGGTGCTATGTGAGCCCACTTCATGTCTGCAGTTGTTCAGGTGCTCCTCTGCCACCATGGTTATCCATGTAGGATGTCTATCCCATGTGGTTGAGCCTAGATCCCATATGTGTGGGACTGAGCTAGCCTTCTAGGGAATTCATGGATGGAAAAATATTTTTAATAAAAAGGACCAACATAATTACTTAGTAAACACATGGGAAGCCTTATCAAATACTTTAGAGATCCTTCTCAACAATTCATAATGTAAAAATAATATTTTCACATGGCCTTCATATTCAATTCTTATTTTCTTATCTCTCTCAACTACATTTTTAAATAAATCATCATGAAAAAATACAAGTATCTTTTTCATGGTCTTCAAATCAATTTCTTAATGAAAATTAATATTGGCATGCCCTTCCTACTTCATGTGTTGATGTAAACAATTTTAAACTTAGCACATGTTCTAGAATTAATGAAGACCAATCCATCAATCGTTAGACTTACATGTAAAATTTTCTTTCCAAGATACATCCAATGAATTCATAACAATCCCCCAAGTATTATCACCAACCTTATTCAATATTTCTCAAATACTTTGAAAGTGCCCAGTCGGAGTATTGTATCACAGAGAAGGGTAGGGGGTGAATCAGTGATACTCTTTTACTTTTATGTTTCTTTTTAATTGAAACAACCTTTTCCACCTGTTAAGGATTTAAATTCCCTACTGATAAACAAATCAACACACATCCAAAGGAACATAAAGATTTACAAGGTGCATTATTCAATAAGAATAGCTACATCCTTGGTATGGTTTGGAAATGATCTAATATCATACAATCCACTAAGAAAACAATACTTAGATTACAATGAGTAGGATATTCCCATACACTCATGTAGCACTATGAAACAATCCCTCTAGTACGTGTGCACCCTCTTAGCACAATAGGGTAATACAATTTGTTTTGTAACAACTCATGTTACTTTTTCCTATTTCCAATTCAACAAATGTATTAAAATTGTAACACAATTCATCAATTCCTTACCTAGAAGAAAGGTAAGAACCACCTGGACTTTGTTATAAAGCACTAAGTTTGATCTTCTCTGAGTATGATTCTTTCAAAACAAAGATCCTAGTATAGTTTTTTCAATACAAAGCTCCCATTACGATTATTTCAAAACAAAGCTCCCAGTCTGATTTTTTTTCAATACAAATCTCCCATTACATTTATTTCAATACAAATCTCCCATTGTGATTCTTGAAAAACAAAGATCCCAATACAATTTTCAGATAGAAAACAATAGAGTTGAATCGACACCACTTCAATTCCCGAATACAATTGTCATATTAGATAGAATATGAATGAATCAGCACCACCCAAGATAATTTTCAATCTGAATGGAATTGAACACTCCTTCTCACTAGAAACCCAGAGCTTCCCTCTCTGCAATTCACACACAAGTACAATGTACTTCACACCTTTTATAGGTGACCCAAAACATGTTTAGGTGGGAATTCCAAAACACTTTCCCGCTCACTTAAATTCACCCAAATCTGAATTTCTCCTGAAATCTCAGAGTAATTATGACTTCATCAATGCTTCTCGATTCTTCTCGAATCTTTTACAATCTTCATCTCTTCTTTTCTAGACTCCCATTTCAAATTTCAATACAATTATAATTGATGATCAATACATGGGTCTAAAACTGATTCTCTCATACTGATTTCTTAAAAATAATGCTTGATACCATACCAATTGTATGTGTTTAAAGAAATGAACTTCTCCACTTAAGATAAAATTACTCTTTTGAAATGAAAGTCTCCCCCTTTGAAAATTCATTCATCAGTATTCTTCTCTTTTATTCTCTCTTTACCCACATGAGAAAACACACTTCACCCACCAACATGTACTTGTATCATAACTACCTTCATGACTTTGAAATCATTAAGGATTGGCTTTAGCATCGTTTGAATTCAGTTGGAAAGTATTTTAACTTTCCATTCATTCCTTCTTATTTCTTTTAATCTCAACCCAAGCATGATCTTTTATGAATAAAAATGGTCTAGATACTATTATCCTAAAATATAATCATTCTGGATATGATTTCTGGTTATGATTGTTGGTTACGATCATTCTGGTTATGATCATGCTGGATATGATCATTCTGATTATGATCGTTCTGGATACGATCATGCTAGACACGATCATTCTAATTATGATCATCCTGGATACGATCATTCTGGTTATGATCATGCTGGATACGATCATTCTAATTACGATCGTTCTGGTTACGATCATTCTGGATATGATTATCCTAGTTACGATTATTGGACATGATCAAATACAATCTAAAGACAAAGATCTACTTGGATACAATAAAAAACAATATGAATATGATTCATTCTCAATCGACACCATATCATTCATTTTCATCTACCTGAATACGATTGTTTTGAAAAACAATCGGTGTATCATCTTCCATCAGCATCACCTTTCCCACCGGCATCACCCTTTTCAAGCAGCATTACCTATTCAATCGGAATCACTTTTCACCTCCACTCAGTATCCAATTGTTTTGAAATGCAATTGATAAAATCTGGATACGATTGTTTTGAAAGATAATTGATACAATCTGGATACAATTGTTTTCTAATTATTTTGGAAAACAATAGGGACCACTGCTTTCTTTTCTGATTGTTTTGAAAAACAATAGGCACCGTTACTTTATTTTCTATTTGTTTTGAAAAAACAATAAGCACCACTAATTTATTTTATGATTGTTTTGAAAAACAATAGGCATCGCTGATTTCTTTTATATTTGTTTTGAAAAAACAATATGCACCACTAATTTCTTTTCTGAATGTTTTGAAAAAAAAATCTGAATACAATTCTTTTTCAACTTACAGCATATATTTCACTCCCCCTTTCTTCTATCAAGCTTGCATCACAAGTTCTCACATCAAATCATGATTTACATGAAATAAAAACCATCCAAGCATCATCACAATTAACATGGGTCTGATTCTTTTCAAAACAAACCCAAAAAAATTGTTTCCAAAAAACAAAGTGATGTGATTTCCTTTCTTCAAAACATAACTTGACAATAAAAGACAAATCTTGAAACCTTTATCATATGGATCATCAGCTTGGTTCAAAAAATATTCCCCTTTGGATTTTTTTGTCAACCAAATTTCATAAATCACTGAACTTTGTAAACTCAAGCAATGAATTACATATCAACAATTCTAAGCATACATGAGCTAACTCATTGTAGGAAACAAGAATCATTAATAGAAAAACCATGTGTCCCGACCCAACCCAATGGGACTTTAGCCGCAACTCCCCAGCCCCTCGCCTATATGAGGCGGGCTTGGGGAGTCGCGGCTCGAGCCCCGTTGGGTTGGGTCCCAACCCAACGGTGCTCGAGCCGTGACTCCCCAATCCCCCCTCCTATAGGCCAGGGGCTGGCGTCAAGTGCCTAGTAGGCTATCACACACATGGGAGGCATTAGCCTAAGGTACCTGTACACACGCACCCACATACACCTCCATGAAATAGTTCATAGCTATATAAAACTGAAAAGTAAATGCATGCATACAACTATCTCACAACCAGAGTACAACAAAAGTACAAAAGGGAAAAACAGGTCCAACCAAAGGAAAAATAAAAAAGTTTCCAACCTACTCAGAAGGAGGGAAAACACTATCAAAAACACCTCTCAGTAAGCTCCTCGGCACAGCTCCGGTAAACACCCCGGTCAAACCTGTTCACTAAGCTCCGCCTACTCCGGGTCCTCCTGGGACTCCGTCAAAAGTTATGTGGTCTGCACAAGACACAAACATGTGCAGGAAAAGACCGTGCAGGGGTGAGTATAAAAATACTCAGTAGGCACCCCAAAAACCCAAAACAAAAGAGAGAAACTAAAAGGAAACAGTCCACTCATCCCAGCCAGAGGGAACCCAGACGAGAGAGAAACTCCATCTCGTGACCATCCTCGGCTAAACACAACTAGTCAGCTCAAACCAGGTGTAATCCCATACATACTCCTTGAACATCCAGATATACTCAGCTCACGCACCAAGCCACATGAGGTACCGACCTCATCACCAGCAACGGTTCACAACCAAGATAGCACACTCCACGATCACTATCATCCCAGGTGACACTCGTCTAAGAGAAACACTCCATCAGGTCCCACACAAACATCTCAGACGCTCACCTGAGAGATCACACTCGTCGGATAGCGTCACTGAGGAAACCTCGCTGAAACAGCAAGAACAAAAGACTCCTCAGATAGGGGATCACTCCTAGGGTCCGCTAGGGGATACCAGAACCCACACCGATATACGAATATCTCATAGATAGGGGATCACTCCCAGGGTCCGTTGGGGGATACCACAACCCGATCTGGCATTCGTAGATCTCACAAATAGGGGATCACTCCTAGGATCTGCTGGGGGATACCACAACCCAATCTGGCACTCGACAGAAACACGTCACTCAGATAGAGGATCATCACCCTTGTAAATGTGGTCACAACGATACCATAACCCTATCTGGTATAACTCACGATGTAGGAGATCGAACTGACAATGCCACAACCCTACCAAAACCACATGCTGAGTAGGGGATCGTATAACCAACGATACTGCAACCCTTCTAAAACCTCATGTTGAGTAGGGGATCATATACCTGATGATGCCACAACCCTACTAAGCACAGCCCACTATATAGGGTATCATATTCTTGATGATGCCACAAACCCTACCGGGTTAACCTGCTAGATAGGGGATCGCTGCCCGTAGATAAGCGGTCACAGCGATACCAAGAACCCGATCTAGGGTAATGATGCTGGAGGATCCCGCTCCGGGCCTATCGGAGGGATGCCACAACTCTAACATATTACACATCCCATCAAGAGGATCACAACCCTATAATAAGGTTGTGATGCCACGCAAACCCTCGTAGGAACGAACCAAGGCAGTTTCCTCAACCACCGATGGTCCAAACATTACTAACCTGAGTGACCAACCACAACACCACCCCGCACACCTCCAAGGCCGATACTAAGGCCACCATCGCGATCCATGCGGAAAAACACGCAGGATAGGTTGTTTACTCGCCCGAAACGGACAACCGGTGAAAAATGAACTATTCACTGAAGCTAGCCCAAGCGGGGCCCGCACAATGATCCCAAAACCTATAAATCAGATCATACCATGGCTATACCCTTGGAAAAACACACAAGATACACTACTCATTCGTCCGAAATGGACACCCAGTGAAAAAGGCATTATTCAGTGAAGCCAACTTGTCTACGTTGTCGTTGATTGAAGTTTTATGCGTCCCAAATTAATTACCCGTTCTTAGAACTTTAGTATAGCTTAAGTTCGAGGTCTATCCACAGGGAACCATGGCATGCATGAATTCAATTGATTTAATACTTAACTAGGTGAAGAATTCAGAATTTAGAATCGATTGGGTTGATTTTGGGTTTTGACTGAAACTAAAGTGATTTACTTTGAAGAAAGGATACAGTTTGAAAGAAAACAACGGGTAAATTTAAAGAGTTATTAGAAATGGAAAGAAAAGACGTGTTGAGGTTGTGGTGAATAAGGAGTTCTTATACATATTGTTTAAATGGTTGTGTTGTTCATAATAATTCAATCATTCAGGATTTCATTTTGTTACAAGATTTCCTTGGTCCGGTTCCTCTTGTTTGGAATTAGAGCAGCTGACTCCTTGGTCCGGTAGTCAATGTCCTTAATTATTTATTACGTCCAGTCCATTAGTTGAATCATGGAAAACCTTCCAATGTTCATGGATGTTTTCACCGTTACTTTTCTTTTGTATCGCTGAGAATCCTTCCCTTGGTCCGGCTAAGAATTCTCAGTTATATTAGACAGTGGTTTAAGAAGATCAAGATGAATTGCAATGATTCAAATACAACTATATAAAACAATATAAAAATTATGATCCCATCATCCATAGCCCCAACACGATGGGTTTAGTTACACATAGAATTTAGGAGAAAAATGACACACGTGATACCTGACGGATTCATCGTGTAGGCGTTGAGGTAGAGTATCGGAAGGTGGAATGGCGGAGTGACGACACCTTGGTAGCTTCGGGGATGGTAATAGCAGAGTTTCTCTTTCCTCTCAATGGTTCTCAACTCCCAAAATATGTAGTCCAAGGATTCTTTCTTATAGAAAAATAAAGTACACGGCGTGTATAGAAAGTACACGTCGTGTACTTTTTGTCAACGCGTTTTGGTGCCAATTTCTCCACGGGTAGGCGGCCTAACACACCATCTTTGACTTTTAAACACGGTGTCGCCTGGTGGTTGGGTGTACACGGCGTGTAGCGCCGCTATACACGGTGTGTAGTGCACACATCTGGCCTCCATCCCCTTCTATAATATCCGACACGGCGTGTAAAAGTTCAAACACGTTGTGTCTTCATCAACGGCCACATGGGAGTGTACTCTCTTCTTCGATAACTACTGCTTCTAAAAAGTAGTACACGGCATGTAGCGCCACCACACACGGCGTGTATCTTCTTCCTGGTGACATGGGAGTGTACTCCCTCCTTCGGTCCATGTCCCTACCTGGATGTACACGGCGTGTAGAAAAGTACACGCCGTGTAGTTTCAAAATTTTCACAAACTTCCCTTGATCCGTTTATTAAGCCAGAAAGCTCCTACAAGTAAACAGATTCACCAAAATCAAAGAATATGTTCATAAAACCACAGATATTTTCTGAAAAATTGTTTTTATCTTCAATTATATATATGGAAATGTATACACAAATTGGGTTCATCAAATTCCCCCACACTTAGTCTTTTGCTTGCCCTCAAGAGAAATCTCAACATCTAATTAAGAGAGCCTATACTTTTAAAAGGAAGGCATTTAATTAATCAAACGTATAACTGATAAAGTTACTGAGGAAAAATTCTAAAAGGTACAAACAAATTCAATTCATAAGATATTAAAATCATGCCTCATATATAAAGTAATTAACTACTCTCATCCTCTTTCAACACATTTTTCAACCTTTCAAAAATAAGCATTCCACTTGATGATTTACCTTACCAGTTAAAATTATACTCCACACTCAAGATGTTTTTAATCGAAGTTATACTCAATCCAAGGCATATACACTCTATCCATAGTTTTTCAAGATATCTTGTTCTCTACTTTAGTAAAATTAAATTACAAAAATCATGAGGGATTTATCAATAAGGTTTAGATGTTTCTGTGGCTAAGGGTTGGTAGGTTCAGATGTGAAAATAAATTCTGAGGCTTGAAAAGGGATAGATAATTCCTTTAAACAACATTGCATGATATTCAAAGTAAATCTCACTGAAAATACATCCTTCAAAATCTCAGTCAAATGCTTTTGTAATCGTCACCAACTTCCTTAGGCAAGTAGGGTTTATGGTCAAATAAGCATAAGGTCCCCTTGTTGTTTGTTTGTTGTTGTTTTTTTTTAACAACAAAACACAAGGGCATCCCTTATGAATACAATGAGTAGATGTTTGGAACACATTCTGCCCCAAATAATCAAGAAGCACTCCCCCACACTTTATTTCATGGTTGTACACAAAAATATGCCATGTATTGCCAACTCCCTCTTTAAATCTTAAATGAATAATCATGCAAAGTTTAAAAAAAAATAGGGTAGGAAGGGAAATAGGCTTGTAATGTGGCTTCTTATAAAGGCTATTCATGGATTCTATGGGTTAAACAAAGATTAAATGTAGGGTAGGTCTCAAGATAAAGGGGTTGAAACAATCTAATGCCTCAATCATGTTAAAGTAATTCAAAAATTTCTTCATGTTTCGAAAAGAAAAACTTACAAATTCTGGTAGTGATGCATACCCTAAGAATCTCTCAAGAAAGAGGGTATTAGAAAAGAAATACGAAAAAGGGTTTAGAATACCTCTCAGGAGTGGAAAAATAATAAAGGGACAATCAGGTCATGACATGCATATAAATGATTAGCCTAATTAATGTAATTTAATCAAGGATGAAAGGTTTCAATTGAAACTATATCAGCAATCATTTTAAAATACTTAAAAACTAAAAAGTATGTAACCTTTCCAAAAGTTCCTACTGATAACTCTAGCATTTATAAGATTGATTAACCAAAATTTATCTACATTTATAAATATAGAGTCTAATAATGATGTCTCCTAGGTTAGTTTAAGGGAAAATACTAAGGTGAAAGATATAAATGCTCCCCCACAGTTAATACTGTACATGCTCCACCAAGTGAAACACCAAGGTAAAGGGTGGGCAACGGGGGGAAATGGGGGACAAAATGAGGTAAGGTAGTGGAAGAAGTAAATACAAAAAGAAAGAAAATATAAATGGAAAAATACTCCCCTCGTGAAAAGTGATGCCCAAGGCGCTCCATGCCCGTACCTATGACTGTCGAGAAAAAAGAAAACTACAAACATGCATAACATCACAGCATAGAAAATGACAGAAGAGATATATAAGATAAAGTAAAATTTCACTCATGGGGTCACCTCAGGGGAGGCATCATCCTGTACAGAATCGGTCGGTAGAGACGGCGCAGGAGGCGTGGAAGGGTGAGGCTCTAACTCGGAATCGGGAAGGGTAGCTGAAGAATTAGGAGCCGCAGGTGCTAGACTCGGGATCGGAAGCTCAGCAGCAGGCCCTGGCCCAGCAGAAGTGGCAGTAGTAGAGCTCACCGTAGTCATCAGAACGGAATCTGTGGCCGGCGCAGGAGACGGTGGTAGAGTAGCAGCAGAAGGGCTAGGAATGGAGGCAGAGGATGGTGGCTGAGGCAGTGTAACACCAAGATACTGAGAAATATGCACCAACAGATGCTCCATCCGGTCCTGGCGGTCTTCTAGACGAATCAAATGGCATGCAATGGTGTCCTGGCGGCTGATGATATGGGCTAACTTCTACTCCATCGTGGCTAGGTGGAGGGAAATGGTCAGATTGACTGAGGGTGCGGGGGTAGGTGGGATAGGGGCTGGGATAGTTGAGGGAAGGGCAGAAGAAGTGGGGTCAGTAGGAGGTGGGTGAGGTGGAGAAGCTGGAGGGGATGGGGAAGGAGGAGCGGGGTCAGCAGCTAGGGCAGGGTCAGTAGGTGGCGGGGCCTGATCCTGAGCAAGGATGTAGGTACCCCCTGCTTCCGGACCAATCCCATGCGAATGAGCATGAGGAAGTCCATCCGCTGGGGTGAACTATCAAGTCATGAGGTAATGAGGGCTCAAATACCCCCAAGTGGTGGGCAAGACGGGTGGTGTAAAACCCACCATTCAGGTTGCCCTGACGGGCAGTAAACATGGAGTGAAAAATAGGAGGAGGTAAGATAGGGGAGGTCCGGGTAGGCGTGCCGGATGACATAGGTAAGAAGCTCCATGTCACGGCCGATCACGACCCCCATATCCTCATGGAGGGGGAAGAGGATGGCACTGAAGCACTGGTGGGTGAAGCGAAGGACGGGGTCAGCTATAAGAGTGCTCTTCTGATAAGTGGGGGAGTACCGGTGGTCAGGCCCAGCGATCTCCCTCCACATGGCAATAAGGTCAGAGCACTCGGGCCGGGTCAAGTCAGAAACAGAGGGTGGTGTGATGGGATGGGGGTAGAAGCTGGACCCTCAGCCAAACTCTATCATCTTCAGAGAAAAACGTCGGCCTCTTAGCTGGAATCGAACTACTGGCACCGCATCGCCAGGCGTCTCCCAGTACTCCACTCCATTGAACTCAAAGGAAGCCGCAAACTCCAAAAATAAATCTTGAAACACAGGAGTGCTGACCTAGAAAATATCGAGGAGTGCGGTGTGCCCGAGAAGTACCTCCAACTCCTCCCAAATACCGAGCCACTATGGAATGTTGCTGTCAAGGTACTGGCCGCTCAATGATATTGGCCGATGAGAGAAGCGTCGGATCCTGTCGTATGTGAGGTCGGTGACCGGGAATACCGTGCAGGGATAGGGAGCACCTGCAGGTCCTGGCCCAGGTGCCGGTGCAGCAGCAACATCTGGCTCTGGAGGTGGATCCGCCGAAGTAGAAGGTGGCTCGGTGGAAGGTGTGCTCGAAGAGGGACCATCTGCTGAGGATGAGGGTACAGGGAAAGTGGCAGATGGTGCAGCAGAAGTAGGCTCAGCCGCATCTGAGGGAGTGAGTGGTGGAAGAATGGCCAACGGAGGGAGATCAAAGACCAGAGCGTCGGGATCCGGCTGCATAGGTGGTCGGAGTTGGATCCGATGATAACTAGACTCCTCGCCCTTAGTAGCAGAGGTAGGTTGCTTCCCTCACGAATGATCGTGATCTGCCATATCCTGAAATAGAAAGAAAAAGAAAACAAAAGAAAAGAAAAAGGAAGAAAATAAAACAAAGAAAATGTGAGAAAACTGGAAAATAAAAGTACACAGCATGTACTCCAGAGTACACGGCGTGTAGTCAGAAATGGAGAGTATCCCGTGTTCTCTGGAAAGACACACTAAGGGTGGAAAGAGACCATGTAATAGGATACGGCGTGTACCAAACATACACGTCGTGTTCACATCAAAGTGCAGGTGGTCGTGTAATAAAAAGGACACGTCCATGTTGCTATCAGTTCTCAGAAAACAATGTACGCCGTTTAAGTACAGGCCACGGCGTGTATTTCACATGAAGAACATGGCCGTGCAGAGGGTGAGACATGGGTCGTCTATAGACATAAATCACATGGCGTGTACCGAACATACACGTCATGTTCTGGAACATGAGGTGATAGGTCGTGTTATGCGCCACACACGAAGGGGACAACACAAACAACGAGCACGGCGTGTACCAAACACACACTCTATGTAAATGAAAATGGTATGTGAGACCGTGTGAAAAGGTGTACTCAGGCACGATGAAACGGACACGGTGTGTACCGAACATACACACCTTGTATATTCAAATAAATGAAAATTCTTTTTGAGGCCTTGTTCAGAAGTACACGGCGTGTGTTCTTCATTTCGTGGTCGTGTACTTCCGGAAGCCGAATGGTCATCTGATCCAAAAAACACCCTAAATGATTCTAAAAACTTGAAATAGAGGGTGCAGAACAGCGTACCTGGACTAAGGATCACAATGTGAGAAGAATCAGAACTTGAAACGCCCCAAATCGACGTATTTGGAAAAAGGGGGTTTGGATGGTGTTTGGGAGAAGAAACGGGAAGAATGGGACGGTCGTGTGACACAACCTCAAGCCGGGTGGACCGCTGCTTATATAGCCTAGGTACACGGCGTGTTTGTTTGGTACCCGCCGTGTATCCTGATTTTTTTTTTAATTATAAAATATAATTATTATAGTAAACTATATAATAATTATTATTAATAATTAAAAATAGATATATTGACAAATTCTATTATACATAAACCTATACACGACGTATATCGAGAAATACATACCGTGTATTTTAAAATAAGAAAAAGAGTAGTACAACCTTTGGTCTGGTGCTTGGGGCGGGATTCGAACCGGTGATCGGCTGATTCGAACGGATGCCATCACCCACTAGAGAAAAGGTAGTTCTTCTATTCATATTTATTTTATATATATATTTATTCTATACGGCCTATACACACAGAAAGAAAGAAAATCACGGCGTGTGGTTTTTATTTAGGAAAGGATGGGGGTGAAGCGGGGAGATTAGCGTGATTCGAAACTGGGTCTTGTGAACCTGGTGTCGAGACTTTTCCAATCCGCGAACTTCACCCGCATGTAATTTCTTATTTTTAAAATGGTTTTTAGTTATATTTGAAAAATCATGGCGCACACGGCATATATCGGAGTACACGTCGTGTGGTTTTATTAAAATAACAAATGATGGAAATGGGACGGTTGTCTGGATTCGAACCCAGGTCTTTTGGAACCGGATTATGATTCTAGCCAACCGGTCCATCCCCATCATGGGTTTTATTAAACACATGTATATATATATATAGATTGAAAATATCACACACGTCGTATAATTAAAAGGAGGAACCCCGTGCTGAAGGTAGGTCAGGAGGATTCGAAGCGAGGACGGCTTGAATAAACTCCAGCGACTTTGCCATCGGCACCGGCATCATCCCTAGTTATTTATTTATTATTCTAGAGATTTATATTATTAAGATTACAAATTAAAAAGATAAGTACACTCCATGTAAATAAGTGGGACACGGCGTGTAACCTATGGGTTGCCTCCCAGGAAGCGCCTTTGTTTTAGGTCGTTGGCTCGACCTACTTACCTTTCTTACCTGAGGAGTATGGTGGAAAATGTTCCCACCATGTTATCTGTAAGATGGTAAGCTTTCAAGCACTGCCCGTTTACCTTGAATGGTTGACCATATTCTCCAGAAATTTCTACCGCTCCATGATGGAATACGCGGATAACGTGGAATGGTCCCAACCAGCGTAACTTTAACTTCCCTGGAAATAAGCGAAGATGAGAATTAAATATAAGTACCTGATCACCGGGTTGGAAATATTTCTGTGATATCATCCGGTCGTGAATGACTCTTGTCTTCTCCTTGTACAACTTGGCGTTCTCGTATGCTTATAATCGGATCTCATCTAGTTCCGACAGTTGGAACTTCCGTTTCTCATCAGCTTCCTTTAGATAAAAATTTAGGGCTTTGACGGCCCAGTAGGCTTTGTGTTCCAATTCTACTGGAAAATGGCAGGGCTTTCCATAGACGAGGTGGAACGGGGACATTCCCAGTGGTGTTTTGAAAGCAGTCTGATATGCCCACAGGGCATCATCTAACTTCTTGGACCAGTCCTTCCGTGAAGTGTTCACTATTTTTTCCAGGATCTGCTTGAGCTCACGATTGGAGAGATCTACCTTTCCACTGGACTAGGGATGATATGGTGTCCCAATCTGATGCTTTACTCCATACTTCGACAGTATTCCTCTCATCAGTGTGTTGTCGAAGTGGGTCCCTCTATCGCTGATCAGTACTCGTGGAACTCCAAACCTGCTAAAGATATTTTTCTTTAAGAAATTTATGACTACCTTGGCTGTGTCGTGAGCTGTAGCAGTAGCTTCCACCCATTTGGAGACGTAGTCAATGCAGACCAGGATGTAAGTGTTCCCAAAAGATGAGGGAAAAGGAACCATGAAATCTATGCCCCAGACGTCGAAAATTTCGACCTCCAGGATGGGGTGCTGAGGTATCTCGGCTCTACGTCCCACATTACCTATCCTATGGAATTGATCGGAACAGGAAACAAAGGCCCGGGCATCTCTATGCATGGTGGGCCAGAAAAATCCAGACCGCATGATCTTAGATATGGTATGGTTCGGGCCATGATGTCCTCCTACTGGTGAGGCGTGACAGAACTCTAGGATACCGTGAACTTCATTCTCTAATATGAAACAACGGATCACTCCATCTGCACATGATCAGAATAGCAGAGGATCCTCCTAGAAGTACCTTTTTACATCAGAGAAAAATCTTTTCCTTTGCTGGAAGGAGAGGTCAGGGTGAACGACACTTGTAACCAGAAAATTAGCGATATCAGCAAACCATGGTCGAGGTGTTTCACTAATCTAAAAGAGGTGCTCATCAAGAAAATCCTCCCTGATCTCCCGATCTTCTTCCTTCTCCAAGTGAGGCAGCTCGAGGCGGGAGAGATGGTCAGCAATGAAGTTATCACTCCCTTTCTTATCCCGGATCTCAAGATCGAATTCTTGTAGGAGGAGTACCCATCGGATCAATTGGGGCTTCGCGTCTTTCTTGTTGAGTAGGTACTTTAGTGCTGTATGGTCAGTATAAACAATAAATTTAGACAACACTAAGTAAGAATGAAACCTATCAAATGCAAAAAGCACTGCAAGAATCTCCTTTTCTGTGGTGGTGTAGTTAATCTGTGCCTCTTTGAGCATCCTGTTGGCATAATAGATAGGTCTTAAAATCCGGTCAAGTCGCTGGCCCAAGACTACTCCCACTGCGTAGTCGCTCACATTGCACATCACCTCAAATTGTTCCTCCCAGTTGGGAGAAATCATAATTGTAGCTTCCACAAGGCGCTGCTTTAGATGCTCAAAAGATCTGACACAATGGTCATCGAACTCAAATATGGCATCCTTGGTTAGAAGATTGGTGAGGGGTTGGTCTATTTTGGAGAAGTCGCGGACAAACCGCCTGTAAAATCCTGCATTCCCCAGGAAGCTGCGGATGGCGCGAATAGAAGTTGGTATTGGTAGTCGTGAAATGACCTCAATCTTCGCCATGTCCACCTCTATCCCCTTCGCTAAAATTTTGTGGCCAAGGACTATGCCACTTTGCACCATGAAATGACACTTTTCCCAGTTCAAGACTAGTTTAGTGTGATCACATCTTTCCAAAACAAGCTCTAGGTGTTGTAAACAAAAGGTAAATGATTTTCCATAAACGGAAAAATCATCCATGAATACCTCCAGGATTCGTTCCGCCATGTCATGGAAGATGGCCAGCATACAGCGCTGGAAGGTGGCGGGGGCATTACACATGTTGAAAGACATCCTTTGATAAGAAAATGTGTCATAGGGGCAAGTGAAAGTGATCTTTTCTTGATCCTCTGGAGCAATGGAGATTTGGTTGTAACCGAAAAAACCATCGAGGAAGCAATAGAAGTTGTGCTCTGCTAGCCTATCTATCATTTGATCCATGAATGGCAAGGGGAAGTGATCCTTTCTTGTTGCATCGTTTAACTTCCGGTAATCCACACAGACTTGTCATCCCGTGATAGTGCGTGTAGGGATAAGCTCGCTCTTTTCATTTGAAATCACAGTGATACCCCCCTTTTTGGGTACCACTTGGAGAGGACTCACCCACGGACTATCCGAGATGGGAAAGATGATGCCTGCATCCAATAATTTGATCACCTCCTTCTTTACAACTTCTTTCATGGTAGGATTCAAGAGCCTTTGTGGTTGCCGAGATTGCTTGGCACCCTCTTCAAGTAGCACCTTTTGAGTGCAAGTGGTAGGGTTGATGCCCTTCAGATCAGCAACTGTCCACCCAATAGCATGCTTCCGCTGTTTGAGAAACTATAGAAGTGCATCTTCCTGCTCCTGTGATAGTTCTGCATTAAGTATAACAGGAAAAGTTTGATTGGGTCCTAAATACCCATACTTGAGAGAAGATGGAAGAGGCTTCAGTTCGATATCAGGTGCCTTTAAAATCAAAGGCACAAGTGGTTGCACCTTGTTCTGTTCCAAACTATCAGGAACAACTGCACACTACCAATAGTGGCCGCCCTGGCCTTCTATAAATTGCAAGTCTTCTGGCACTTCCTCTAATAGAATATCTGGATCATTTAAATTATTCGAAATAAAAGAACATATCAGTTCATCCCCTTTGTTGATAAAATGATTAACCATGGTGGACACTGCATAACAGTCCTCATGATATGACAAGGAAGCATGTTTGATGGCTTTGAGGACGTTATAGGAAACTCTTTCATCATTTACCCGAAAAATAAGCTCCCCTTGGTGCACATCGATCAGTACCTTCCCAGTTGCCAAGAAAGGCCTTCCAAGTATAAGAGGTGATTCCTGGTCATCCCCCATGTCGAGGATGATGAAATCAGCAGGGAGAATCAGCCTACCCACCTTGACCAGTACGTCCTTGAGTAGTCCCTTCGGGTACTTGATGGATCGATCAGCAAGTTGAAGGGCGACGCGGGTATGCTTGAGCTCGTGGAGTCCCAGCTTCTTGAAAACTCTGAGGGGCATGAGGTTCACGCTGGCCCCTAAATCGCAGAGGGCCTTCCCAAACTCGCAGGATAAAATAGTACAAGGAATGGTGAAACTACCTGGATCTTGGAGTTTAGGAGGAATGGAATGTTGAACCACCGTAGAGCACTCCTTCGTTAGTGCAATAACGCCCAAATCCTCCATCTTCCTCTTATTTTAGAGGATTTCCTTCATGAATTTGGTGTATGTTGGCATTTGTGTCAGGGCCTCCGCAAATGGTATGTTGATATGTAGCTTCTTGAAAACATCCATGAATTTGATGAATTGGTGGTCCAGCTTCCTCTGCTTCAATCTTTCTGGAAAGGGTAAGGCAGGCTTGAATGGTTGGATTACTTCCTTTTCTTTATCTTGTAAAGCCTCCTTCTGTGGGCTTTTGGATGAGGAGGGGTCGGTATTGGTACCTTTTTCATCAACAGTGGGTGTGGATGCACCTTGTTGTGCTGATTGGTTCTGGTGGAGCTTTTTTCCACTCCGGATCATGATAGCATTGGCCTCCTCCCTTGGCTTCTTTTCGGTGTTCCCCGATAGCATACCAGGATGCCTCCCTGAGAGTTGATTTGCCAGCTGGCCAATCTGATTCTCCAAGCCTCGAATAGAAGCTTCCTGATTCTGGAACTGAGTCTCAACAGTAGATATGAATTTCGTCATCAGATCCTCTAACCTTGAGGTGTTCTCTTGCTGAGGTGGTTGTTGAGCCGGTGGAGGAGGTGGCTGTCGTGGCTGCTGTGGACGAGGGTTTTGATACCCTTGTTACTGATAAGTACTCTGTTGGGGTTGTTGTGGCCTTTGGAATTGGTTCTGATATGGAGGCTGGTTGTAGTTGGGCGATCGCTGGGGCGTAGGATTCTGCTGTTGTTGGCCCCAGCCTGTATTCTGTTGATCTCGCCATGCTGGGTTCCGGTACTTCTGGTACTGGTTGGGCCCTTGATTTTGGGCAACATAACTCACCTCGCTCGTCGAGGTGCCTCCAGCTGAACCCAGACATTCTCCCATGATGTGGTTATCACCACAATCGCCGCATGTTGGATGGTGTGCCGCATGAAATTGAGATGCTCCTTTTAGGTTCAATGCATCGATTTTCTTGTACACAGCGTCCAACTGTGCAGCCAACATAGTGGTAGCGTCAATGTTGTGCATACCTTGCTTTTGAGTCCCCCTCTCGGAGTTCCACTGGAAGCTATTGGCTGACATGTCTTCCAGTAGTTCGAATAGTTTTTCGGGGGACTTCCACATCACCGTACCTCTAGCAGCAGCGTCCACCACGGACTTGGTATTCGTGGTAAGTCCTCCGTAGAAGGTCTGGACTTGCATCCAGAGTGGGAGTCCGTGATGGGGGCATTTTCGTAACATCTCCTTGAAGCATTCCCAGGACTCATACAACGACTCGGAGTCATGCTGCTGGAAGTTATGAATCTCATTCCAAAGTGTCACCGTCTTGGATGGTGGGAAGTACTTAGACAGGAACGCCTGGGCTAGCTCCTCCCAGGTGAGGATAGATCGTTGTGGCAGCCCCTTGATCCAGTCCTTCGCCTTATCCCGTAGAGAAAAGGGAAATAGGTGAAGATGAATGGTGTCCTCGGACACGCCATGGTACCGAAAGGTGTCGCAGATCTCCAGAAAATTGGAGAGATGGGCGTTCGGGTACTCACTGGCCAGGCCCCCAAATTGGACTGTGTTCTGGATCAACTGCATGATAGCAGGCTTTATCTCAAAGTGTTGGTCCTGGACCGAAGGACGAACGATGCCCGTATCAGCACCGTGAATCGATGGAAGTCCGTACTCCATAAGGTTATGTCTTGGATGTTGTTGTTGTTGGGGTGGAGCTTGCATAAACTTCTCCTGAGGGGAAAAGTATGGTCATGGGAAGAGTTATTGCAGCAGCCGTTGGTAATCCCTTGGGAGGAATTCCATGAAGGCTCCTGGAGGTTGCTCCGGTAGACCAGCAGCGGGAGGCTGCTGATCCTAGTACTGATGCTCAGTCGTAGCATCTACGGCTGGTGCTCCCTCTTCCTTGTTCTCCATAGGTTGTGGTTGATGGTTGTGAGTTTATGTCTGTGTACGCCGACGATGAAGAATGCAGAATTTAGAATCGATTGGGTTGATTTTGGGTTTTGACTGAAACTAAACTGATTTACTTTGAATAAAGGATACAGTTTGAAAGAAAACAACGGGTAAATTTAAAGATTTCTTAGAAATGGAAAGAAAAGACGTGTCGGGGTTGTGGTGAATAAGGAGTACTTATGTAGATTGTTTAAATGGTTGTGTTGTTCATAATAATTCAATCATTCAGGATTTCATTTTGTTACAAGATTTCCTTGGTCCGGTTCCTCTTGTTTGGAATTAGAGCAGCTGACTCCTTGGTCCAGTAGTCAATGTCCTTAATTCTTTATTACGTCCAATCCATTAGTTGAATCAGGGAAAACCTTCCAATGGTCATGGATGTTTTCACCGTTACTTTTCTTTTGTATCGCTGAGAATCCTTCCCTTGGTCTAGCTAAGAATTATCAGTTATATTAGACAGTGGTTTAAGAAGAGAAAGATGAATTGCAATGATTCAAACACAACTATATAAAACAATATACAAATTATGATCTCATCATCCACAGCCCCAACACGAGGGGTTTAGTTACACATAGAATTTAGGAGAAAAACGACACACATGATACCTGACGGATTCATCGTGTAGGATTTGAGGTAGAGTATCGGAAGGTGGAATGGCGGAGTGAAGACACCTTGGTAGCTTCGAGGATGGTGATAGCGGAGTTTCTATTTCCTCTCAATGGTTCTCAACTCCCAAAATCTGTAGGCCAAGGCTTCTTTTTATAGAAAAATAAAGTACACTGCGTGTATAGAAAGTACACGTCATGTACGTTTCGTCAACGCATTTTGGCGCCAATTTCTCCATGGTTAGGCGGCCTAACACGCCATCTTTGACTTTTGAACACAGTGTCGCCTGGTGGTTGGGTGTACACGGCGTGTAGCGCCGCCATACATGGCGTGTAGTGCACACGTCTGGCCGCCAGCCCCTTCTAGAATAGCCGACACGGCGTGTAAAAGTTCAAACACATCGTGTCTTCATCAACAGCCACATGGGCCTGTACTCTCTTCTTCAGCAACTACTGCTTCTAGAAAGTAGTACACGGCGTGTAGTGCCGCCACACACGGCATGTATCTTCTGCCTGGTGACATGGGGGTGTACTCCCTCCTTCGGTCTGTGTCCCAGCCTGGATGTACACGGCGTGTAGAAAAGTACACACCGTGTAGTTTCAAAATTTTCACAAACTTCCCTTGATCCGTGTATTAAGCCAGAAAGCTCCTGCAAGTAAACAGATTCACCAAAATCAAAGAATATGTTCATCAAACCACATATATTTTCTGAAAACTTGTTTTTATCTTAAATTATATATATGGAAATGTATACACAAATTGGGTGCATCACCAACTCGGGTGGGGCCCACACCTCAATCCTAAAACTCATCAAATGGATTGCACCAATGTGATCCTCTCGGAAAAACACACTGGATCGACTATTCATCCGCCAAAAACGGACTCCTGATGAGAAAGTTGTGTTTCTCCGTAAAGACCCCAAACCCGGCCTCATGGGGCCCGCACCCTAAAATTGGTCCCAACACCCGGAAACCATCAAGAAAATTCTGACGTACCATCGGGGTCTCAACGCCACTGACAGCACGTCAATCGGACGCTCTGGGTAGAAGATACAACAACCCGAAGTCGAATAATAATAAAATATTATTATTATTCCAACGTTTCATAGCCCCGGGCCAAAAACACGACTCACAAAATTCCAAAAGTGAGTTCAAAATTTCTGTCTCGACGCAAGGAACGCATCACTGCAAACGGCTCACAAATCGGACTTCTGATTTGCAAGTTACAGAGGTCTAAAGAACCCCCGGAAAAACCTGGTCGGACCACGCCTGCCTCGCCGGAAACCACCGCGCCGCCGCCGGATTCCACAGCACCGCCGCCGAAGATCATGGCGCCGCCGCTGCGCCACCAGAATCCACCATGGATGCCGCTGTAAAATCAGGTTTTTCGCCGGAAAACTTCCGGGAGCCACTGGGAGCACCCCGGTGCTCCAAATTTAGATCCGAAAAATGTTTCAGAAAGTTTAGGACCCAAACTACACAACCCTTATGAAAATTTGAAGAAAAAACAACACAAAAACGGGATCTGGGATTTTAAAACTCAAACCACCTACCTCACTGGCGAAACGCCGACGTTCTGACTTAGATCCGCGCTCCAAATCTTCCGCTGCGTGATCCTG
Source organism: Viscum album (assembly GCA_963277665.1). Lineage (NCBI taxonomy): Eukaryota > Viridiplantae > Streptophyta > Magnoliopsida > Santalales > Viscaceae > Viscum > Viscum album. The sequence continues at coordinate 2,018,945,718 of OY728123.1, forward strand.
GAGTGTCCGCCGTCGAAATCCGACCTCGACGGCACCTTGATCGCGCGATTCGGTCGCCGATTCACCGTCGGAAGGGGAGGAGGAGGAGGGGGAAGGAGGAACTCCTCCTCTATGCATCGTACTCCAAAAGGGGGGAGAACAAGATATTTATTATTATTTTTTTAAGTATCTCCGGCTCTCGACTCGCCTCCGCCCGATGCCCGATGCAGATAAAGGTAAGGTCGCCCATAGGGTAAACGCGTTATTCTGAACGCAACGGAGGACTCGGATTTTTGATTTGAGACTTTTTTCAGAAGTTATTCAAGCCGATGCTCATAAATATATTTTTCAATTTATTTATGAAAATGCCCCTGGTGGTATTTCTCACTGCAGGCCCGCGCCCGCAAAGTTTACACCTCACCTAGGGTAAACGACACGTTCTGGACACAACCATGCCCTCAGATACCCATTATGAGCTATTGTTTAGGAGATATCACACCCCTGCTATGTGCATAGTATAAAAATACTTAATATTTTTGTAAAATTTATTCTGGGCACACCGGGTCTCGAAATCGCACGTCGTCTTCGTGCCTAGCTCTGGAATTATTCGTAGAAATATTAAAAAGTCTAACAGGGCCAAAACCCGAGTCGCAACATCCTCCCCCCTTATAACTTTTCATCCCCAAAAAGCTATAAGCTCAAGGAAAGCGACTGGAATCTCAACTTGGTCTCCCACACCAGCGAGTTCGCCAACAAACACCCCTGCCCGAATGTATAAGTCAGAGGGAATCATCCACCACACCTCAACACTATCTACTTTGGGTGGAACTATCTCACCCGCACGGTTTTGATCACATCACAAAAATGTGTCTCGGTGGGGGAAGGATCCCTCTTCCTCACGCATTCAAAGCATGTCGAACAACACCCACACAGGGTCTTACCAACGCCCTGAACAAAACTCGATCAAGCAACAGAAAGGAAAGAGTACCGCTAAATAGTGTCTGTCAAACTACTATATAAAGTATAAAGGACACAAGGGGTACATCGATCCATCCGCAGAGCCTCTGGGTCAACAGCCTCTAGGGCATGCAGTTGTCCCCGCCCACATCCACCAGCTCCCTGAGCTTGGCGTGGACCACCTGGGGGTGGGGGTGGTGGTAACTGATACCGCCTACCACCTCCTCCTGTTAATCCAGCTCCATCATCGCGTCCGCCGCCCTACGGACCTCCTTGCTCGAGTCGCTGCCTCTGCCAAGGCGGTCTGTCGATTGGCTCCCTCTTAGCAGCACGACGGGTTGGAAAATCTCTAGCAAGATGTCCCCGACCATCACAAGTGTAACACTGCCTCTCCTGCGGCTGAACAAAACTGGCTTGCGAGCCCTGAGAGCCCTGAGCCTCAGATCCTCTATCCTGGGGTCACCTCCTGAAACGTCGGCCACGTCCAGACCCCTGAGTTTGTCGTCGGCTACCAGATGCCGACTCGACTAATGAAGTCCCAACTCCCGCGTGCCCAGCACTAACAGGCGGGGTCTGCTCGACCAGAAATCTCTCCTCCACTAGGGCCCGCTCCAGCACTCCAACATAGGTGGGCAGGCACAAGGAAACCACACCTACCCGGATGTCCCTACGTAAGCCCCGCTCAAAGGTCTAGGCCCTAAAGAACGGGTCTCAAACCATATCCAGGGAGTAGCACGGTAGGTCTGTAAACCTCGTTGAGTACTCCGACACAGTCATGCCCTCCTGTCGAAGCTGCAGAAGCTCCTGGATCCGCACTGACCTCAGCGTCACCAGATAGAACTCTTCCCTGAAGAGCTGCTCAAACTCTTCCCACGTGAGCGTCTCCTCATCATGGGACTGCATCACCAAACTCCACCATTGCTCGGACAAACCATGCAGAAGTCTCTCCGCTAGGACCACTATCTAATCTGGAGGTGTCCTAACTAGGCGGAAAACACGAGTGATAGCTTCAAGCCAGTCATCAGCTGCCTGAGGGTCTGGATCACCCCAAAACCTCAGAGGTTGCTGCCTCTGAAACTTATGAAGCGCACTTAGCCTGCACGCAACCTCATCCTACACTACCGTCACAACCAGTTGCTTGAAAGGTGGTGGCTCAACTGGTAGACCATCAGGAGGTCTAGCCTCAGAACCTGTGCCCTGGTCCACAGCCTTGACATGGGGCAGATCGTCAGCACAACCCTATTGCGGAACCCTCACTGGCCGTCATCGTGGAGGAATCCTGGAATACAATCAAGATGCTCCATAGTCAAAGAGTATATCTAGAGATATGACTCAAGAAGGACAAGGAAAAACCCAAAACCCAGTCCTATATGATGCATGTACCATTATGTCCCTGCGACCAGTGTACGAATGTCCCGAGTTGAAAGGCAGGTTATCAGAGTCCTGGTGTATGGATATGTCGGTCGTCGCACCAACACTGGATTCTCTGGCCTGAAATCCAAACTCGAAACATCCTAACACTGCTGCTATGCAACCCAAACCAAACTCATATCTAGACTATCTATGCTCTGAGATCCTAATGGTGGAACCTCCTCTGATACCACTCTGTCGTGCCCCAACCCAACGGGACTCGTGTCGTGACTCCCCAAGCCCGCCTCCTATAGGCCAAGGGCTGGTGTCAAGCGCTGAGTAGGCTATCACACACATGGGAGGCAATAGCCTAAGGTACCTGTACACACGCACCCACATACACCTCCATGAAACAGTGAAGATCTATATAAAACTAAAAAGTAAATGCATGAATACAACTATCCCACAACCAGAGTAAAACATAAGTACAAAAGGGAAAAACAGGGTCCACCAAAGGAAAACTACAAAAGTGTCCAACCTGCTCAAAATGATGGAAAACACTATCAAAAACACCTGCCGGTAAGCTCCTCTGCACAGCTCCAGTAAACACCCTGGTCAAACCTGCTCACTAAGCTCCGTCTGCTCTGGGTCCTCCTGGGACTCCATCGAAAGGCCTGTGGTCAGCACAAGACACAAACTTTTGCGGACAAAGCCCGTGCAAGGGTGAGTATAAAAATACTCAGTAGGCACCCCAAAAACCCAAAACAAAAGAGATCAATTGAAAGGCAATAGTCCACTCATCCCAGCCAGAGGGAACCCAGATGAGAGAGAAACTCCATCTTGTGACCATCCTCATCTAAACACAACTAGTCAGCTCAAACCAAGTGTAATCCCATACATACACCTTGAACATTCATATATACTCATCTCACGCACCAAGCCACATGAGGTATGAACCTCATCAACAGCAACAGCTCACAACCAGGATAGAACACTCCACGATCACCGTAATCCCAGATGAGAACTGTCTGAGAGAAACACTCCATCGGGTCCCACACAAACATCTCAGACGCTCGCCTAAGAGATCACGCTCGTCGGATAATGTCACTAAGGAAACCTCGATGAAAGAGCAAGAACAACAAACTCCTCGAATAGGGGATCGCTCCTAGGGTCCACTAGGGGATACTAGAACTCACACCAGTATATGAATATATCACAAATAGGGGATCACTCCCAGGGTCTGTTGGGGGATACCACAACCCGATCTGGCATTCATAGATCTCACAGATAGGGGATCACTCCTAGGATCCACTGGGGGATACCACAACCCGATCTGGCACTCGACAGAAACACGTCACTCAGATAGAGGATCATCGCCCACGTAAAGGTGGTCACTACGATACCAGAACCCTATCTGGTATAACTCGTGATGTAGGTGATTGAACTGATGATGTTGCAACCCTACCGAAACCACGTGCTGAGTAGGGGGTCGTATAACCAACAATACCGCAACCCTACTAAAACCTCATGATGAGCAGGGGATCGTATACTCGACGATGCCACAACCCTACTAAGCACATCCCACTGCGTAGGGGATCATATTTTCGATGATGCCACAAACCCTACCAGTTTAACCTTCTAGATAGGGGATCGTCGCCTGTGGATAAGCAGTCACAGTGATACCAATAACCCGATCTAGGGTAACGATGCTAGAGGATCCCGCTCTGGGCCCACCAGGGGGATGCCGCAACTCTAACAGATTACACATCTTATCGAGAGGATCACAAGCCTATAATAAGGTTATGATGTCGCGCGAACCCTCATAGGAATGAACCAAGGAAGTACCATCAACCACTGATGGTCCAAAATTCTCTAACCCGAGCGACCCACAACAACTCCACCCCATGCACCTCCAAGGACGATACTGAGGCCACCATCGCGATCCACACGGAAAAACACGCAGGATAGGCTGTTTACTCACCTGAAACAGACAACCGGTAAAAAAGACACTATTCACCAAAGCTAGCCCGTGTAGGGCCTGCACAACGATCCCGAAACCCATTAAACAGATCATACCATGGCGATCCCCTCGAAACAACACACGAGATCCACTACTCATTCGTCTGAAACGGACACCAGGTGAAAAAATCACTATACACTGAAGCCAGCTCGGGTGAGGCCCATGACTCGATCCTAAAAATCATCGAACGGATTGCACCAATGCGATCCTCTCATAAAAAGACACAGGATAGACTATTCATCAGCCAAAAACGGAATCCTGGTGAGAAAGTTGCGTTTCTCCGTAAACACCTCAAAACCGGCCTCGTGGGGCCCGCACCCCAAACTCGATTCCAACACCCGAAAACCACCAAGAAAAGTCAGTCGTACCATTAGGGTCTCAACACCACTGAAGTCATGTCAATCGGACGCTCCGGGTAGAAGATACAACGGCCCGAAGTCGGATAATAATAAAATAATATTATTATTTCAACGTTTCGTAGCCACGGGCCAAAAACAAGACTCAAAAAAATCCCAAAGTGAATTAAAAATGTTAGTCTCGACGCAAGGAACAGATCGCTGCAAAAAGCTCATACATCAGAATTTCGGTTTGCAAGTTACAGGGGTTTAAAGAACCCCCGGAAAAACATGGCTGGACCACCGCCTGCCTCGCCGGAAACTGTCGTGCTGCCACCGGAAACCACCCCGCCACCGCCAGAAACCGCTGCACCACTGCCGGATTCCACCGCACAGCCACCAGAGATCACCGCGCTGCTGCCGCGCCGTCGGAATCCTCCATGGCCGCCGCCGGAAAATCGGGTTTTCCGCTAGAAAACTTCCGGGAGCCACCGGGAGCACCCCGGTGCTCCAAATTCAGATCCAAAAAATGTTTCAGAAAGCTCGGGACCCGAACTACAAAAATCCTTATGAAAATTTGAAGAAAAATAACACAAAAACGGGATCCATGATTTTAAAACTCAAACTGTCTACCTCGCGGGCGAAATACCGACGTTCTGACTTAGATTCGCGCTCCAAAGCTTCTGTTGCGCGATCCTGGAGCATCCGCCGTCGAAATCTGAGCTCGACGGCACCTTGATCACGCGATTCGGTCACCGATTCACCGTCAAAAGGGGAGGAGGAGGAGGTGGAAGGAGGAACTCCTCCTCTATGTGTCGTACGTCAAAAGTGGGGGAGAACAAGATATTTATTATTTTTTTTAGAAAAAAAATATCTCAGGCTCCCGACTTGCCTCTGTCCGATGCCCGATGCAGACAAAGGTAAGGTCTCCCTTAGGGTAAACATGTCATTATGAACACAATGGAAGACTCAGATTTTCGATCTAATACTCTTTTCAGAAGTTATTCAAGCAGACGCTCGTAAAAAAAAATTCATTTATTTACAAAAACGCCCCTAGTTGCGTTTCTCACCGCAGGCCCGCAACCGCAAAGTTTACACCTCGACTAGGGTAAACAACACGTTCTTGACACAATCGTGCCCTTAGATCCCCGTTCTGAGCTAATTTTTAGGATATATCACACCCCCACCACATGCATGGTATAAAAATACTTAATATTTTTATAAAATTTATTCTGGGCACACCGGGTCTCGGAATCTCACGCCGTCTTCGCACGTAGCTCTGGAATTATTTGTAGGAATATTCCAAAGTCTGATAGGTCCAAAAATTACGTCGCTACATCCTCCCCCCTTATAAATTTTCGTCCCTGAAAATCTATAAGCTCAAGGAAAGCGACTGGACTCTCAACTGGGTCTCCCACACCAACGAGTTCGCTAACAAACACCCCTGTCCGAATGCATAAGTCAGAGGGAATAGTCCACCACACCTCAACACTATCTGCTTTGGTTGGCACTATCTCGCCCGCACAGTTTTGATCGCGTCACAAAAACGCATCTCGGTGGGGGAAGGATCCCTCTTCCTCACGCATTTCAAGCACGCCGAACAACACCCACATAGGGTCTTACCAACGCCCTGAACAAAACTCAGGGAAGCAATGGAAAGGAAAGAGTACCGCTAAACAGTGTCTGTCAAACTACTGCAGAAAGTAGAAAGGACACAATACGTACCTCGATCTATCCATGGAGCCTCTGGGTCAATAGCCTATAGGGCATGCAGTTGTCCTCTCCCACATCCAACAACTCCCTGATCTTGGCGTGGACCGCCTGGGGGTGGGGGTGGTGGCAACTGATACCACCTACCACCTCCTACTGCTAATCCATCTATGTCGCCACGTCTACCGCCCTGCGGACCTCCTTGATCGAGTCACTGCCTCTGCCAAGGTGGTCTGTCGACCGGCTCCCTCTCAGCAGCACGACGGGTCGGACAATCTCTAGCAAGATGTCCCCGACCGTCGCAAGAATAACACCACCTCTCCTGTGGCTGAAAAAAATTGTCCTGCGAGCCCTAGGAGCCCTGAGCCTCAGATCCTCCATCCTAGGGTCACCTCCTGAAACGTCGGCCACGTCCGGACCCCTGCGTTTGTCATCGGCTACCAAATGCCGACCCGACTAACAAATTACCAGCTCCCGCGTGCCCAGCACTAACAGGTGGGGTCTGATTGGACATAAATCTCTCCACCACTAGGGCCCGCTTCAGCACTCTAGCATAGGTGGGTAGGCACAAGGAAACCACACCTGCCCATATGTCCCTGCGTAATCCCTACTCGAAGGTCCAAGCCCTAAAGAACGGGTCTCGAACCATATCCAGGGAGTAGCACGATAGGTCTGTAAACCTCACTGAGTACTCCAACACAGTCATTTCCTCCTACCGAAGCTGCAGAAGCTCCTGGATCCGCACTGACCTCAGTTTCAGCGGATAGAACTCTTCCCTAAAGAGCTGCTCAAACTCTGCCCACGTGAGCGTCTCCTCATCATGGGACTGCATCACCAAACTCCACCATCGCCTGGCCGAACCATGCAGAAGGCTCTCCACTAGGACCACCATCTGATCTAGAGGTGTCCTCACTAGGCTGAAAACACGGGTGACTACTTCGATCCAGTCATCAGCTGCTTGAGGGTCTGGATCACCCCGGAACCTCAGAGGTCGCTGCCTCTGGAACTCGTGCAGCGCACTTAGCCTACGCGCAACCTCATCCTGCACTACCGGCACAACCAGCTGCTCGACAGGTGGTGGCTCAACTGGCAGACCACCTGGAGGTCTAGCCTCAGAGCCTGTGCCCTGGTACACAGCCACTATATGGGGCGGATCGTAAACACAACCTTTTTGCGGAACCCTCACTGGCTGTCATCGTGGAGGCATCCTGGAATACAATCAATACGCTCCATAACAAAAGAGTATATCTAGAGAGCTGACTCAAGAAGAAAAAGGAAAAACCCAAAACCCAGTCTTATATGATGCATGTACCATTATGTCCCTGCGACTAGTGTACGAATGTCCTGAGTCGAAAGGTGGGTTATCAGAGTCCTGGTGTATGGATACATCGGCTGCCGCACCAAAAATGGAGTCTCTGGCCTGAAATCCGAACTCAAAACATCCTAACACTGCCGCTATGCAACCCAAACCAAACTCACAGCTAGAGAAGCTACGCTCTGAGATCCCAAAGGAGGAACCTCATCTGATACCACTCTGTCACGACCCAACCCAACGGGGCTTGAGCCACGACTCCCCAAGCCCACCTCCTATAGGCCAGGGGCTGGCGTCAAGCACCGAGTAGGCTATCACACGCATGGGAGGCATTAACCTAAGGTACATGTACACACGCACCCACATAAACCTCCATGGAACAGTGCAAAGCTATATAAAACTGAAAAGTAAATGCATGTATACAACTATCCCACAACCAGAGTACAACATAAGTACAAAAGGGAAAAACAGGGCCCACCAAAGGAAAACTACAAAAGTGTCCAACCTGCTGAGAAGGAGGGAAACACTGTCAAAAACACATGATAATAATCTCCTCGGCATAGGTCCAGTAAACACCCTGGTCAAACCCGCTCACTAAGCTCCGCCTGCTCCGGGTCCTCCTGGGACTCCGTTGAAATGCATGTGGTCTGCACAAGACACAAACATGTGCGGGCAAAGCCCGTGAAGGGGTGAGTATAAAAATACTCATTAGGCACCCCAAAAACCCAAAACAAAAGAGAGAAACTAAAAAGGAAACATTCCACTCATCCCAGCCAGATGGAACCCAAACGAGAGAGAAACTCCATCTTGTGACCATCCTTGGCTAAACACAACTAGTAAGCTCAAACCAGGTGTAATCCCATACATAAAACTTTAACATCCAGATATACTCAGCTCACGCACCAAGCCACATGAGGTACCGACCTCATCACCATAAACGGTTCACAACTAGGATAGCACACTCCACGATCACCGTCATCCCAGATGACACCCGTTCGAGATAAACACTCCATCGGGTCCCACACAAACATCTCAGACACTCACCTAAGAGATCACACTCGTCGGATAACGTCACTAAGGAAACCTCGATGAAACAGCAAGAACAAAAAACTCCTTAGATAGGGGATCGCTCCTAGGGTCTGCTAGGGGATACCAGAACCCACACCGGTATATGAATATCTCACAGATAGGGGATCACTTCCAGGGTCCTCTAGGGGATACCACAACCTGATCTGGCATTCGTCGATCTCACAGATAGAAGATCACTCCTAGGATCCACTGGGGGATGCCACAACCCAATCTGGAACTCGACAGAAACACGTCACTCAGATAGAGGATCGTCGCCCACGTAAAGGTGGTCAGTATGATACCAGAACCCTATCTGGTGTAACTCGCGATGTAGGGGATCGAACTGATGATGTCGTAACCCTACCGAAACCACGTGCTGAGTAGGGGATCGTATAACCAACGATACTGCAACCCTACTAAAACCTCATGCTGAGCAGGGGATCATATACCTGATGATTCCACAACCCTACTAAGCACATCCCACTACATAGGGGATCATATTCCCGATGATTCCACAAACCCTACCGGGTTAACCTGCTAGATGGGGGATCGTTGCCCGTGGATAAGCGATCATAGTGATACCAACAACCCGATCTAGGGAAACGATGCTAGAGGATCCTGCTCTGGGCCCGCTGGAGGGATGCCACAACTCTAACATATTACACATCCCATCGAGAGGATCACAAGCCTATAATAAGGTTGTGATGTCGCGTGAACCCTCGTAGGAACAAACCAAGACAGTACCCTCAACCACTGTCGGTCCAAACATCGCTAACCTGAGCGACCCACCACAGCGCCACCCCGCACACCTCCAAGGCCAATACTGAGGCCACCATCACGATCCACGTGGAAAAACACGCAGGATAGGCTGTTTACTCGCCCAAAACGGACAACCGGTGAAAAAAGCATTATTCACCGAAGCTAGCCCATGCAAGGCCCACACAATGATCCCAAAACCCATCAAGAAGATCATACCACAACGATCCCCTCGGAAAAACACACGAGATCCACTACTCGTTTTTTCGAAATGGACACCTGGTGAAAAAGTAACTATTAACCGAATCCATCTCAGGTGGGGCCCACGTCTTTATCCTGAAACTCATCGAATAGATTTCACTAATGCGATCCTCTCAGAAAAACACACAGGATCGACTATTCATCCGCCAAAAACAGACTCCTGGTGAGAAAATTGCGTTTCTCCGTAAACGCCCCAAACCCGGTCACATGGGGCCTACACCCCAAACTTGGTCCCAACACCCAGAAACCACCAAGAAAATTCCTACGTACCATCAGGGTCTCAACGCCACTGAAGGCACGTCAATCAGACACTCCGGGTAGAGGATACAACGGCCTGAAGTTGGATAATAATAAAATATTATTATTATTTCAACCTTTCGTAGCCCCGGGCCAAAAACACGGCTCAAAAAATTCCCAAAGTGAGTTCAAAATTTTCGTCTCGATGCAAGGAACACATCGCCGCAAATGGCTCACAAATCGGACTTCCGATTTACAAGTTACAAGGGTCTAAATAACCCCTGGAAAAACCTGGCCGGACCACCGCCTGCTTCGCCGGAAACCGCCGCGCCGCCGCTGGATTTTGACCCACCGCCGCCGGAGATTACCACGCCGCCGCCGCTCCACCGGAATCCACCATGGCTGCCACTGGAAAATCGGGTTTTCAGCCAGAAAACTTCCGGGAGCACCCCGGTACTCCAAATTTAGATCCGAAAAATGTTTCGGAAAGCTCGGGACCCGAACTACAAAACCCTTATGAAAATTTGAAGAAAAACAACACAAAAATGGGATCCAGGATTTTAAAACTCAAACCGCCTATCTCACGGTTGAAACAAAGATGTTCTGAATTAGATATTTTCTCCAAAGCTTCCGTTGCGCGATCCTGGAGCGTCCGCCGTCGAAATCTGAGATCGACGGCACCTTGATCGCGCGATTCGGTCACCGATTTACCGTCGAAAGGGGAGGAGGAAGGGGGGGAAGGAGGAACTCCTCCTTTGTGTGTCATACGTCAAAAGGGGGGGAGAACAAGATATTTATTATTATTTTAAAAAAATATATCTTCGGCTCTCGACTCGCCTCCACCCGATGCCCGATGCAGACAAAGGTAGGGTCACCCTTAGGGTAAACGCACCGTTCTGAATGCAACGGTGGACTCGGATTTTCGATCCGAGACTTCATTCAGAAGTTATTCGAGCTGACGCTTGTAAATAAACTTTTCCATTTATTTATGAAAATGCCCCTGGTGGCGTTTCTCACCGCAGGCTTGCACCCTCAAAGTTTACACCTCACCTAGGGTAAACGACATGTTCTGGACACAATCGTGCCCTCAGATCCCCGTTCTGAGCTACCATTTAGGAGATATTACACCCCCGCCATGTGCATAGTATAAAAATACTTAATATTTTTATAAAATTTATTCCGGGAACACCGGGTCTTGGAATCGCATGCCTTCTTCACGCCTAGATCTGGAATTATTCGTAGGAATATTCCAAAGTCTGACAGAGCCAAAACCCGAGTCACTACATCCTCCCCCCCCCCCATAACTTTTCGTCCCCAAAAATCCATAAGCTCAAGGAATATTCAGCATTTTCACCTCTTTCTTTTATTCCATATTCCTAGAAAACAATTCAATTTATTTTCCTACAACCACTCCAACAAACAGTTAGAATAGTTCACACACTAAACAATGTTGAATTCACAGCTTACCCAAAACTCTCTATTTTGTGCAATAGATTTATGAAAAAAAACAATTATCCCACTTAACAAAACAATCCAAAGGTAAGATGAGAGAGGGGACACATACACATACCTCAAACTTGAAGAGAAATGGATTGGATACCCATGTTCAACCTCATTTTTTGAGAATGATTTCTTCAAAAAAGGTTTTGTGAAGATATCAGAAACTTTTTCCGATGTTGGAACATACTTCAGCTTTAAGTCAATCTTCTCCACATGATATTTGTTGAAATGATATTTGATATCAATATATTTTGAACGAGAATGTTGTACTAGATTCCTGGTGAGACTGATTTTACTTTGATTGTCACAACCCAAGAGCAAGGGTAACTTCACTTCAACAAGTAAGTCTTCCAATTATGTTTTCATCTACATAAGTTGAGTAGCGTCTTGAGTAGCAGCAACATACTCAGCTTCAGTCATACTAAGAGTTACTGAGTTTTATTTCTTCGAATGACAACTAACACAATTCTTTCCCAAAAATAATACACCACAAGATGTAGATCTTTTATCATCAACATTTACTACCCATTCTGTATCAGAATACCCAAATAAATCAATACTATATGAGATGCAATACCTGATTCCAAATTTTATTGTGCCTCTGATGTATCTAAGAATTCTTTTTCCAGCAATACAATGTGATTCTCTTGGAGCACTCTGAAATCTTTCACATAAGGTAATAGCATAAACAATGTCGGGTCTTGAGGTAGTCAAATAAAATAGATTTCCAATCAGATTTCGATACTCTTTCTGATTCACTTCTTTTCCATCTCCATCTTTACTCAGTTTTGTTCCTATTAAAATGGGTGTGGAAACAGGTTTTGAATTTTCTATGCCAAACCTCTTGAGAAGTTCTTTTGCATACTTTTCTTGGGAGAGGAAAATGTATTATTTGTTTTGCTAGATTTGAAACCCATGAAAGTATTTCATTTCTCCCAACATGGACATTTCAAATACATTATGCATTTCTTCAGCAAATCTTTCACAACTTCCTTAATTATTTCCATCAAAGATAATATCATCAACATAAACAATTACAATGATGGGATACTCTTGACTTTCTCTGATATAACGATTGTTATCCAATCTTCCTTTATTAAAATTTATCTTTATTAAACATGTATCCAATTTGGAATATCATGCCCTCAGAGCTTGTTTTAGTCCATACAATTCCTTTTTCAATCTGCACACATAACCTTCATCTTTTCTAATAACAAAGCCACAAGGTTGTTCAATATAAACTTTTTCTTCAATATCACCATTTAGGAATGCAGATTTTACATCAATTTTAAAGATTTTTTAGCCTCATTGTGTGGAAATATCAAGAAAGATTGTATTTCTATAGGAGCAAAGGTTTCATCAAAATCAATACCCTCAATCTGTGAGTATCCTTTTCACACCAATCTTGTTTTGTTTCTTATAACCTCACCTTATTCATTCAGCTTGTTCCAGAAAACCCATTTTGTGCTAATGATGTTTTTGTTTTGATGCTTGGGTGTGATTTCCCATGTATTATTCTTTTCAATCTGATTCAATTATTCATTCATGGCTTGAACCCATTCCGAATGCTCAAAATCTTCTTTCACATCATTCGGTTCCACTTTTGAATACAAAGAAGTATGTGTAATGGAATTAGTTGTTCTTATTTTTTGAACCTTCTGATGTTGATCACCAATTATATTCCATACTTCCACATGTTTACTCAGCCTTGGATAAGATTTTTTATTATCTTCATCACTTGAAATAGCTAAGTCTGATTATTCTTCTTGAGAAGGAATACACTTGTATGTATCCTTATCAGAATTGTTTTCTTCAACTTGGTCAACTTCATTGTTTGCCTGAACATGTTTCTCTTTCTCGTATACTTCAATCACTTTCACATCAACTGAATCAACAATTATTTTTGTTTCTTTGTTGTAGCATTTGTATCCTCTTCCTTCTGAAGAGTATCCGAGAAATATTTGATCCTCATCTTTTTTCTCAAACTTACCATAGTTTCCACCTTTTTTATTTATAATACAAGGACTCCCAAAAACTCTAAAGTGACTCAAACTTGAAGTTTTTCAATAAAACAATTAATAGGGAGTCATATCTGATTGAGGCCTATAGAAACAATAGTTATGAATATAAACAGCAGTACTCATGGCTTTCCTCCAAAAGTAATGAGAAAGTTCATGCTCAAGTAACATGGTTCTTCCCATTTTCACCAGGCTTCTATTCTTTCTTTCATTATCCCCATTTTGTTGGGAAGTGTATTGAGTGCTATATTCATGCCGAATTCCATGCTTCTCAAGATAGTTTTCAAACTCTTCACTTTTGTATTCACCACCATTATCAGTTCACAAATTCTTCATGGAATACTCACATTCTTTCTCAACTTTTCTTCTGAAACTTTTAAACATTTTCAAAGCATCTGATTTTTGTTTCATGTACATAACACAAGTAATGCGAGTAAAATAATCAATGAAAGTAATGAAGTACTTATCTCCATGTGTTTATTTTTTTCTCATTGGACCACATATATCAGAATGGATCATCTCTGAAGGTTGTTTTGAACAAATGTCAACTTTCTTATGCACAACATTTGTAATATTTTCTTTCTAGAAAATAGTGCAACACCAATCACTAATTCTTGGAAAATTAGGAATGTCTCAAACATTGTCTATTTTAGATAAATTGCTCATGTTTCTCTAACACATATTCCCAAGACTTTTATGATATAACTAATTCTCTTACACCATACTTATGTAACAATATTTTTGTGAATCACCAACCTGAAATAAGTTTCCTTTCATACATTGACCTCTTATAACAATATTTCCATATTCTTCACTCTTTACAAAAAATCCATCTTTCTTGAAGATAACTTTGTTACCCTCATCACACAATTGTGAAACACTTATCAAATTGTGTTTCATCCCATCAACATATAATGTTTTCTTATATTTCATCTTTTCTTTTCCAATGATGTCTAACCCAACACCTTTGATTTTCAATGATTCATCATTACCGAATTTCACCATGCCTTTTTTAAAATCTTTTACATCCTTCAACAATTTCAAGTCTCCTATCATGTGAGAAAAACACCCACTATCAAGTATCCAGAGTCGTTCTCCCTTCATGGATTTTAATGCAGTTTCAACAACAAGTGTTTTTTCTCCATTCTTTTCATTCTTTACCTTAGTCTTTTGAGAATTGAGAATATTTTGCTGAGTTAGTAGAAAAACAAGACATCCTTTTTCAAATTTTCTAGGTTGTTCACATCTTCCACAAATAGTTTCCAAGGGTTGGAACCTATTTTCAATCTTTACTTCATTCTTTTCATATTTTTTCAAGACAACCTTCTCATTTTTCTTTCTTTGAGGAGATTTAATCTCCCTAAATCTCTTCCTTTCATAACCTGTGGGATAATAGTAATGTTTTTGATTAAACCAACACATACTTGATGTATGACTGAATCCCCCACAATACCATCAATACCCATAGAAAGAGTATTTTCCTCTGAAACCTCCATACTGATTTGAATTGTGAATGTGTTTCTCAGCCACCTTCTTCTCCTTCTTTTCCGATTCACCAACCTTTCTATTATCAATCGGATTCCTTATCTTCTTTTCTGAATTATCAGAACTATAAGTATTGGAAACATTTCTAGATTCAGAATGTTTCAAAACATTCCTAACCTTGTTGGTCTTGGCCACATACATAACATTCCCAACTTTCTTCATTTTAAAAACAATTCCATTATTCTTATCACCCTTTGAAAGTATCTTTTGTTAAACCTTATCAAGTTTCTCATTACGAGAACATTCACCAACTTCAATGATAGTGTTTTGGAAACATAGACTTTTGTTTTCAGCTTCAGAGAGTTTTTATTGGACAAGTTCCAACTCTTCTTCTTTTACTTTCAGCTTCACCTCTAAATGCTCATTACGATTATTTTCTTCTTCAGGAGATTTATTCAAATCATAAATCTCTTTAATCAGCTTTTATTTCTCACCAGAAAAACATTCTTGGTTTCTTGAGAATTTATCTTCCATCTTTTTGTTTTGCTTTTCAATCTTTCTAATCTTTCTCATACATTCTTTAAACTCTTCTTTCAGATGCATTTCAAGCTGAGTTTTTTCTTATTTAGAACTAATGCTTCTGAATTATTCATCATTCACTTTTACAATGAAAGTATTTTTATTACCATACTTAATTGATTTTTCGTATTCAACATCACTCTCTTATTCTTTTTCATCTTTGGACAAGAAACTTCTTCTTTTTTATTTGAAGAATTTCTTTTCTTTTCCTTTGTCTCCCTTTTTCTTCCATGATATCCTTATCTTTATTTCTTCAATATCACTATCATCTTATTTCTTTCTTCGAGGAAAATTAGCCGCAAAGTGACCAACACCTCCACATTAAAAACATTTCAAGGGAAGTTTCCCTTTGCATTTCCCTGTACCTCTTTTCACATTATTGGAAAACAAGGATAGGATTTCATTGAGATTTTTATATACCTCATTTTCTGAGTCAAAGTCACTAGATTCATCTTCAATAACAATATTGTTTGACTTTTCTTTCTTCATAGCCTTGAAATACATTTCTCTATCAACCTTTGTTTTTCTCTTCATAGCATTATCTCTTCTCATTTCATAGGTGATAAGAGTGATATGTAAATCATCAAGAGATAATGTTTTAGGATCTCTGTCTTCCAATAAAGAAACTTTTGCATCGAATTTGTTAGGTTGGATTCTCAATATATTTTCAACAATTGTAGACTCCTTCAGATTTTCACCAAGACAGCTGATAGTACTTACAATGTCATTCACCCTGGTAAAGAATTCCCCAATAGATTCATGTTCACCCATCTTCAAATCTTCATACTTCAATCTCTATATTTGTAAATTTTCCTTATTCACTTTTGTATTGCCTTCATATATGTTTTTCAATTTATCCCATTTACCTTTAGATATGGAAACAACTTTCACTCTCAAGAACTCACTTTTATAAATTGATGATAATATAGTATTCTTGGCCCTTCCATCATTCTCAAGAAACTTCTTATCAACCTATGTAAGTGTAGCACTGTCATAAATGGGAGGAAACCCAACTGTTGTAGCTTCAAGAAAAATCATAACTGATAGACATAAGATACAAAAACATTCTATCTTTCTATATATGATAGTTCTTTCCATCAAAAACCCGAATACCTTTACTATTCACACAGTTCGCATTCTCCATTAGCAAAGAATAATGAAGGAAACTTGTCTCTGATACCAATTAAAAGTGCCCATTTAGAGTATTGTATCACTGATAGGGGGAGGGGTGAATCAGTGATACTCTTTTCCTTTTATGTTTCTTTTCAATTGAAACAACCTTCACCACCTGTTAAGTATTTCAATTCCCTACTGAGAAACAAATCAACACACATCCAAAGGAACACAAATATTTACAAGGTTCGCTATTCAATAAGAATAGCTACGTACTTGGTATGGTTTGGAAATGATCCAATAACATACAATCCACTAAGAAAATAATACTTGGATTACAATGAGTAGGATATACCCTTACACTCATGTAGCACTGTGAAACAATCCCTCCAGTGCGTGTTCTCCCTCTTAGCATAATAGGGTAATACAATTTGTTTTGTAACAACTCATGTTACCTGTGCTTCTTTTCAATTCAACAAATTTATTCAAATTGTAATACAATTCATCAATTACTTACCTAGAAGAAAGGTAAGAACCACCTAGAATTTGTTATGAAGCAATGAGTCTGATCTTCTCTGAGTACGATTCTTGCAAAATAAAGCTCCCAGTATGATTTTTTTCAATACAAAGCTCTCATTATGATTATTTCAAAACAAAGCTCCCAACCTGATTTTTTTTTTCAATACAAAGCTCCCATTATGATTCTTTCAATACAAATCTCTCATTATGATAATTGAAAAACAAATCTCCCAATCCTATTTTCAGATAGAAAATAATAGAGTAGAATTGGAACCACTTCAATTCCCAAATATAATTGTCATGTCGAATAGAATATGAATGAATTGGCACCAATAAAGACAATTGTCAATCTGAATGGAATTGAACTCTCATTCTCACTAGAAACCCAGATATTCTCTCTCTTAAAGTCACACACAAGTACAATGTACTTCATGCCTTTTATAGGTGACCCAAAACATGTTTAGGTGGGAATCCCAAAACACTTTCCTGGTCACTTAAATTCACACAAATCTAAATTTCTCCTAAAATCTCAAAGCCTTTATGACTTCATCAACACTTCTCGATTCTTTTCGAATATTCTAAAATATTCATATATTATTTTCTAGACTCCCATTTCAAATGTCAATACAATTACAATTGATGATCAATACATGGGTCTAAAACTGATTCTCTCATATTTATTTCTTTAAAACAATGCTTGATACCATACCAATTGAATGTGTTTCAAGAAATGCACTTCTCCACTTAAGATACAATCACTCTTTTGAAATGAAAGGCTCTCCCTTTGAAAATTCATTCATCAGTATCCTTCTATTTTATTATCTCTTTACCCGCATGAGAAAACACACTTCACTCACCAACATGTGCTTGTATCATGACTACCTTCATGACTTTGAAATCATTGACGATCGGCTTTAGAATCATCTGAATTCAGTTGGAAATTACTGTAACTTTCCATTCGTTCCTTATTCTTTATTTTCATCTCAACCCAAGCATGATATTTTCTAAATACAAATGGTCTGGATACTATTATCCAAAATAAAATCATTCTGGATATGATTGCTAGTTATGATTGTTGGTTACAATCATTCTGGATACGATCATGCTGGATACGATCATTCTGATTATGATCATTCTGGATATGATCATGCTAGATATGATCATTCTGATTACGATCATTTTGGATATGATCATTCTAGTTATGATCATGCTGGATACGATCATTCTGATTACGATCATTCTGGTTATGATCATTCTGGATACGATCATCCTGGTTACGATTGATGGACATGATCAAATACAATCTAAAGACAAATATCTACCCAAATACAATACAAAACAATCTGAATATGATTCATTCTCAATTGGCACCATCACATTACTTTTCTTCTACCTGAATACGATTTTTTTGAAAAAAAATTGGTGTCTCACCATCCATCAGCATCACCTTTCCCACTAGTATCACCCTTTTCAATCGGCATTACCTATTCAATCGGCATCACTTTTCACCTCCACTTGGTATCCAATTATTTTGAAATAAAATCAATAAAATCTGGATATGATTGTTTTGAAAGACAATCGATACAATCTGGATACGATTGTTTTCTAATTGTTTTTAAAAACAATAGGCACTGCTGCTTTCTTTTCTGATTGTTTTGAAAAATAATAGGCACCACTGCTTTCTTTTCTGTTAGTTTTGAAAAAACAATAGGCACCACTACTTTTATTTATGATTATTTTGAAAAACAATAGGCACCAATGATTTCTTTTCTTTTTTTTTGAAAAAACAATAGGCGCCACTACTTTCATTTTTGATTGTTTTGAAAAACAATATGAATACAATTCTTTTTAGATTGGCATCATCTCTTTCACTCCACATTTCTTATATCAAGCTTGCATCACAAGTTCTAATATAAACTCATGATTTATATGAAATAAAAACCATCAAAGCATCATTACAATTAAAAAGAGTCTAATTCTTTTAAAAAAACCCAAAACAATTGTTTTCACAAAACAAATTGAAGTGATTTCCTTTCTTCAAAACATACCTTGACAACAAAATACAACTCTTGAAACCTTTATCACCTTCATCATCAGCTTGGTCCCAACATACTTTACATATTTATCTTTTCATGATTAATCACTAATCACAAAGTTCTTCATCATACATTGAATTTTATTCCTTATAATATAATGAAAAAAATTACCACCATTCTAATCAACCATACACATGGGATTTTCAACCCCCTGGATTTTTTGTCAATATGATTTACTTAAAGAAAGCCAATGTATCTTCTACCCCTTATTGAAAATAAAAAAAAAATGATTAATAAAGGGGTTTTCTCATCTCTTCTTATGCCTTTCAAAAAAAATGGGTTTATCTTCTCCCTTTTATGAGAGATGGATGATACCACATGATTTTATTATAAGAGAGTCTTCAGTTGGTATACTCTAATTCTATATGGGATAACTCTATATATAAAACAAGAGAGATACAACCAAGGTTATCTTTTCTATACATTAACTATTATGCAGGTGATATCATGCTTAAAATTACTTATTTCTCAAATAGGGGATGTATAAAACATATTTATCAAGAAATATATACTCTTGCACACTTCAGCAAACACATCGGGAATTTCAAGTGCAAAAAACATTACTCCCCCTTTCTATGATCTTACTCATAAACCAATACTCCCCCTTTATGAATATATTCTATATAATCAAAGAAAGTGTAATAAGTGTAATTGGGTTACCTCCATTTTCAAATTTTTTTAGAGATGACCTGAACTTATAGATATTAATGGAACAAACTTTGGTATCATCTCCTTTATGTTTAATCCCCCTCAAATTTTTAACTCGCATCACTTTAGTTGGTGGATAATTTCATTAGATAGACTCCAATATATTCATGTTGATGATCCACCATTGTGTAACAATTAAAGTTTTTATCATATCTTAAATAATTGTTCCAACTTGTTGCCTTCCACTTTTTTCATCTGGTTCTCTTCTTGATAATGATATTTGCCTTCAATTACCTATAATGTAATAAAACAAATACTAAATAAGAAGTAAGGAATTAAGGTGGAACACTTATGAGATTCTTAATAAGTGTAACTGAGCTGAGTATTTTCTATCAACCTAAAGACTCCTTTCATTGTATCTCTAAATTTTCTAGTACTCTTCAGGCTTGTGTCTCCTTTATATTTTACATTTTGAGATTTCTTAGTAAGAATGAAATCTTTACTTCCACTCATCTTCATCTTATATGGATTATTTTTCTTCACACCTTCAAGTAGTGAAATAGCTTTCAATAGTGTTTATTTTTATATCTTCAACTTCTATTCTTGATCAGGTGGTAGATTCATGCAATTTATTGCATTATTACTAGTCTACTTTTACCCTACACACAAGTTTTGTGAAAAACTTGATTTGTCATTTTTTACAACCCCTCATGAAATTTGAGTTCTTAATCATGTGGAACAACCTATATGCCTTTTTTCCTTTTCTCTATATAGTACTTCATATTAAAAAATCATTTCTCTAACATCTTACACTAGACCTAGCCAAATAATTTGGAACTATTTCTTAAAATATTCTTATTTAGAGATTCTATGTGGATTCTTCAATGTTTTTGAGTTACCTTCCTTAGGAAACTTATCAAAATTTTCTTCATGAATTTCTTAAATCAATATTATATTCTTATTTCATTATTAGATTAATTATCTTCTTGATTTCATATTTCTTTCATTCATTTTAATTAATTTTTCCTATTTGGAGTGGTCCAAAGTATAAACTCTTTTTCCACAGTAAAATCATCTTTTCTTGGTTGAGATGACATTCTTGGAATCCATATTCTCGTTTTTATTAAGAGTGGTTTGTTTGGTTCTTTTCATCTTTTGAAAAACTCCCTTCACCTATTTATCTCTCAATGTAGCTTATTCTCCTTTCTTTCAGACCTACTTCTATCTGAGTTGTAGTACTCTATATAAATTAGTATAGAAGTTGTACTTGGATGGTGTATACCATCACTCTTCTTCTATGTGACCACATATGTTACAGTACTCACAAAAATCTTCAAGAAATTCAAATATGTTTCTAGTGTATAGATTCATTTTCTTCTATGGAATATGCTTCTACTCTGCATGAATGTAGGCTTTCAGAAGTATTTATACATTTTCATGTTGTTTCAAAACACATAATACTAACATAAAAATATCCAGTAGCACCAACAAAATCTAACAAATATCCTTCTTTTCCATGCAGTACCAGTCTCGCTAGATTTGGTACCTTTTTATTTCTGGATTTGACTTTCCTTATTTGGAGTATCATTTTGGGATTTATTTTTCTTGATATTTTTAGTATTTGTCCTTAGTGTTTTGGTGGATTCATTAGAATTTTTATCCAACCATATTTTCCCATATTTTGGTTTTGGACTTACACTAGAAAATCAGACTATATTAATTGAAACATAATTAATTGGGTTATGGGTTACCTTCTTCCATGATCTTATATAAGGTTGATCAAGATATGATTTAGAGCTCTTATTTCCACCAATATGAGTATATTTAGAGATATTAATATCATAAACACTTTTTATAGAAACATCCCTTTTTAGGGATAAACTCTCTTTATATGTTTTGGTGGAAAAAATCTTCTCAACAACTTGAGAAGTACCGTAATGTGTCACCTTAAAATTTCTCAATATAATTTATAGTTCAAGACATTTAATGATGAGGGAAAACTTATCATTTTCAACTAATGTGATCCTACCTTCCCATTCACTTTTCATTTTATTAATCCCATATTCATGTTGTTTGTTATCTTTATTTAAGGAATTTTCAAGGTCTTTGATTCTTCTAGATTTAACTTCCAATTGGGATTCCTTGACACTAATAGTAGCTTTATATTATTATTCTATAGCATGGATATTATGAATATACTCTTCATGAAACTTTTCCTTTTCTTCCACTAACCTATAAAGCTCTTTGACGTTGCTATTTCTGTCCTTAAGTTGTGCATTTTTTATGTTCATGGAAATATTTTTCACTAAAAAAATGTTTACTCGTGATTCTCTCATAAACATTCCTTTTTAATTCTTCTTCAATTAATGAAATATTTCCATTGAAAAGAGTCCAATATACTTCCTTTGCTTCAATGAGGTCTGTGAGAGAATTTCACCTTTTGAATTTCATACTTAGTGCATCCTCCTGTATATTAATTTCCACTTTAAGGTGTGACTTTTCATCAAGAATCTCCAAGAAAAAACAAAGTACATATAAAACCACTTCTTCATTAATATTCTTCATATACCTTTAAAATTGAGAGTATAAGTCTTCAATATTTTTGATATAATAATTTTACTTATAATATTCATAACTTGATCTAGTTTCTTCAATAGGTTCATTTTCAACTAATTTGATAAAAAAGCACTGGTCCTTCTCATCTTTCTTTGATATTTTCTGTAATATCATTGATTCCCACTTCTTCCTATTTTTCAGAATCTCAGTAGAGTCCTTCATGTATTCTTGAACAAAAGTGGAGATAAATTATTATACCTAAGGTACTTAAGAATAAACTTTAGATTTACAATTCATATAAACATTATAAAAACAACTGAGAAGAAACTTTGATATAATCAGAGATGGGACTACCCTATGATGCCACTTGTAGAGCCTAGATGGATCATGTAGGGACACTGAGTGGGGTGAATCAATATACCTACCTTTTACTTAGTTTTACTTTCATTTTAATTCTCTCCTCTTAATCGTGAACCTCTTCCCCAATTGATAGGAATGGATCTGATATATTCTCTCAAAAATCACATTCACATATAATACAGATGATAAAAGAAACAGGAACACATGGATATTTTTATAAGGTATGGTTAGAATATGAGAACCAACTCCTTATTATGATAATCTTATGGTATTTTTATGGATTTTCTTATCACTATAACTTTGTACTGATCACAAAATCCTAGAATTAGTTCATAATATTTGGGAGGGAAATAATAAATATTCCTTAGTGAGTGTAACTTTTTATATAGGTACCACTAGTTCTTAAATGGCGTCGTTTATACTGTCACCACCAGTCCTTTAAAGATGTTCAAACAAAATTTTGAACAAGAACTCTTTACTGCACTAGATTTATTTGCATCAATTGAATAACCTTATTCCTTAAATATAGGTATTAGACTATTACTGTATAAAAAACATTGATTATATGCATATCAACCCAGTAATCTTCAATAAGTGGAATTTGAAACTTCCACTCTAACTCACTGCTTTCTTAGAATAATCAACTCAAGAATCTGTAATGTTCTATAAGTTTTCTTCTTCCTCAACTATCTCAAGTCTTGGAACATAAAACATGTTATTGTCATTATTTTATGTTCTTATCAATTTTAATCAATGCTTTAATAACACTATTTCTTAATTACAATGGTTTAGTAATCTCAATCTTCTTCTTGGTTGTTCCTACCAAATTGTTTAAGTGTTTCAATGCAGAAACATTGAGTGTGTGGAATTCATATATTACATGGAACATATGTAGGGAAAACTTATTTCAAGTCCTTCATGTAATAGTGGATGTATGATCTTTAATTCTTCTTTAAATCTCACTACCTTCATGCAATATCTTTGTTTCTTTATAATATCAGATTGTACTATGTCTTGTTCTCCTTCATTCCTTGAAACATAAGGCTTTTCATATACAAACCTTGTAGTATCTCGATTCTCTTCACATAAAACTCTCATGAATTTTATATATTACCTTCTTGTGATTAGGTTATCCCATGGGTATGTCCTTACCTTCACATAAATAAGTACATGATATCTTCTTCATTTTTTCATAACCTAAGAGTTTTGCAGTTCACTTGTCATATATGTGATCAAATCACATGGGATCTTCTTCTTTATGCACATGTAAGCACGGGAAATCCTCTCAAATCCAATTAAGGCTAATAGGAGGTTCTTCTTATTTATGTAATAAGAAATCTTTGTGGGATATTCTCTTTGTGAAATAAGAGTTTCACGATGCTATGTTTTAGGGGAAATGAGAGCCTCTTCTCAAACATGGGTAACAGTAATCTTGGTCCTTGGTACTTCTCTTTTTATAGGAAAGTTCTCCATTGTCGCATCTCTGAGTATCACACCATGTATAGGATGATATTATTATCCCAAAAAATGTATTGTGACCTCCATATTTAAATTCATCAAATCTTTTAGGGATCCTCAAATATTATTATTATGAAAATAATGGTGTCTTCATGATATGGACTTCTTCCATGATACTGGAATCACATGCATGCTATTATCACATGCTCATCATTTTTAAAGATTGAAATCATCTATGCATATAGGATTCATGAATAGCCTCATGTAACTTCATTTTCATTCGGCCAAAGAATGTTCTTTGAGTAATCACACTCATGGAAGATAGAGAATTCATGCATGAACTTGCATCGATCAAGCTTGTCTTGATATCTACATTTGATCGCTGAAAGAATGGAAATTGAATTTTGGAATAGTGATTCTAAAAGTTTCGATCTTGGGTGAAGAACCTCGAAGGTTGGAGGATGAAGATGATCAATTTTGTGATAAAACGGTGTAGATTTGTTTGAACATGTGGCCACTATTTTATGCATAACATTTTTAACTGGTGAACAGTATCATGTATGAACTTTTCCCACATTGGACTTTCACTCTGTCGCGCACTACTTAATATTACTCCATGTTCCATTTTTCTTTCGATTAGGCACTAGGACCAGCACCTGAAACACTACACACACTTACCCCTCACGGGTCGCACCATGCCCTTGTGTGGTCCCCTGGGCATCCTCCTGCATGCTATGTGCACTTCCTATGGGTGTTATTCAATCCCAATTTTTATATAACACTTGTGGAGACACTCCTTTACTACCATAGATATCCATGTAGGCTGGATCTTTCACATGCTCGAGTCCAGCTCCCATAATTGTTGGATTAAGCTTACCTTATAGGGTAGTCATGGTTGGCCAAAAATTTTAATAAAAAGGTCTAACACAATTACTTAGTAAACACATGGGAATCCTTCTCAAAGAGATTCTTCTCAATAATTCATCATCTAAAAATAATATTTTCTCATGGTATTCATATTTATAAATCCTTCTTTCAATTATTCTTTTCACATCTCTCTCAACTTACTTATTCAATAAATTTTTCGGAAAAAACATAATTATTTATTACATGGCCTTGAACTCAATTTCTTCATGTAAATAAATATTTTCATCCTCTTATTCCTTTATGTTTTGATGTAAAAATGTGAAACTTAGCACATGTTCTTGAATCATTGAATACCAGTTCATCAATCGTCAAACTTACATGGAGAATTTTCTTTCCAAATTACATCCAATGAATTCATAACAATCCTCCAAGAATTATCACCAACCTTCTTCAATATTTCTCAAACACTTTCCATATTTCTCTTTCCAAGATTAATCAATAATCATAGAGGTCTTTATCATACATTGACTTTGATTCCTTATTATATATTGATGACAAATACAACCATACTCGTTAACCATCCACATGGGATTTTCATAGGATGATCCAGATATTGGAGGATATGTTGTGGGCATGCATTTTGGATTTCGATGGAGATTAGGATGATCATATAGCCTTGGTTGAATTCACATACAACAACAACTTCCATAATTCTATTCAGATGGAACCTTTTGAGGCTCTCTATGGTCAGTCGTTTCGTTCACCACTATATTGGAATGAGGTAGGTGATACAGCTATTGTGGGGTCGAGCATAGTACAAGAGACCTATGGGAGAATGCAGTTGGTCAGGAAGTGGTTGACCACCACTCAGAGTTGGCAGTGATTGTATATAGATCGGAGGAGACAAACCTTGGAGTTTACAATTGTTGATAGAGTTTTCTTACATGTGACTCCTTGGTTAAGGAATTGATGTTTGTGTAGAAAAGTAAAGCTTGATCCAAGATTTGTTGGAACATTTGATGTTTTTGAGCATATAGAGACTATGGATTACCATTTGAACCTTCCTCCTTATTACCAAGGTATGCATAATGTGTTTCTTGTGTCTTGGATCTGGAGGTGCATGCTCGATCCTATGCATGTGATTGACCACAGGGATGTTGAACTGGAGCCTGATGCATCATATGTGGAACACCTGGTGCAGATTGTAGATTGGAGCAAGAAGGTATTATGGGGGAAGACAGGGCCACTTGTCTGGATCCTATAGTGACATGGATGGATCTAAGAGTGGTCATGGGAGCATGAGTCTGATATTCGGGCCCAGTGGCCCGAGTTGCTTGAGCAAGATGCCTGGAGGTATTTCTCAAGAATGAGAATTCTTTATAGGGGAGATTGTAACGGATTTAGATTTTCCAGGTGCGTTGTGAATTAATTTCAGACTTTTTTGTATGTTTTTTAACTATGAATTGTTTGGGCTGAGTTCATGGGGTTTCTGGTTGGTTTCGGAGAGTTTTATAGGCCTTTTGTTGGTGCATGGTTGGAGAATGGTTTTTCCAAACCATGTTGATCCTTCAGGGAATCGTGCGCTCAAAGGGAGAAGCACTTGGGAAGGAGCACGATTAAGGTGAAAAATTTATCAAACCATGTGGTCTCACCTGAAAAAAAAAATCAACGCGTTCTAGTGTCGAAAATCACTATTGGCGCATGGTTTAAGAAACTATGCGACCAAACTGTGCGGATGCCCAAGAGTAGTAGAAAGCTTCACAAAGTTGGTGCAAAATTTGGAAAATCATGTGACCAAAATATGTGTGTGTGATTTAATGATCCAAAAATCCTCTTTAGAGACCATTAATCACTTGTTTTGACATGTTCTTTCTCCTGTATGTAGCCCTCTCAAATCTAGAAACTCCACAGGCCTTCTCCAATGAATTCCTTCCCTTCCAAGCTCGTTTCCAACATATCCAAGTGTGTTAATGATCATGAATTGAGGTATGTGATCCAAAAACCTTCGTTCTTCGAGTTGCTTCTAGATTTACCCTTCTTCCCTTGAGAAAAATCCTAGATTTGGCATGTCGCGGCCAGGTATATGAATTCTGATGCCATATAAAAATGAATTCTTGGATCATTGCTAGAACAGTGGCAGATCTAGAGTGTTGGCAGCATCTCCTTTGATCAATATCAATTCTAGCATCGTTGGTAGATTTTGAGAGGTATGTTGGTGAAGACCCTTGTTCGTTGGCTTACAATCTTCTTGAATCATGTTCTAGATCCTTGATGTGTTTAATTTGGGCTCAGTTCTAGGGATTCTTTGTGAGCGGACTCGCTCTGGTTAGAGCTCGTGTGTGACTCGGTTATTGTCTCTCGATGGGTTTTGGAATTTGTCATCAACAAGCTTGAGGTAGGACATTCCTTAGCATTTAGGGCTATTGTATACTCTTGTTGTCTTGATATGATTCTTGTGTTGACATTGTTGTACCCCTCTCTCTTGGATTTTAATGATCACAATCACTCTCATCGTGTTCTAACTTGTTTTCAAGTGTTTTGATGCTAGGAAAAAGATTGCCCAGGAGTTGGCCCAAGAAGGTTGAATAGTGGACTCTCTGAGTCCACCGGCCAACCGGTGGATTCCCACCGGCCAGCCAGTATGGGCACCGGCCAACCGGTCTTTGCCCACCGGCCAGCCGGTGGAACCCAGACAGAATGCCTGCTCTGTCTGGACCACTGGCCAGCCGGGAGCTCATCACCGGCCAGCCGGTGGACCACCGGCCAGCTGGTGAGACACCACCGGCCAGCCGGTGTGCCCAGTCAAACTAGTCGTTGGGCTTTGACCAGACTTGTACTTTTGACCCACAACGGCTCTGAAAGCCCTCCAACGGCCATATTGAAGTGTTTATGGGTATTTCTCCTATAAATAAGAAACCATGGATGCCGGGAACACTACCGAAACATATTTTGATCTCTTGACGCTCTAATGACAAATCTCCAAGGCCTCTTGTGATCCATTGTCATCCTTGAAGCTTGAGCTCCCTCTCCATCAGCTGCTCTCACACTTTTGGCGCTCAAGGCTTCCGTGTGTTTGTATTATTTTATTTGTTTAGTTCTTCATTGGGTTTGAATTAAAACAAACCTCTCTTTTCCATTCTTTCTCTCAATTGGGTTTCTTGCTACAACCATAATAAAAAAGCAAGTTGTACGAAGATGTTCTAGCCTACCTTAAAACGGCTAGTGGGTTTCTTGCTACAACCATTAAAAAGCAAGCTGACGTATAAATCTCTCAACGGTTCTTGTTGGGAGCGGAGACGTAGGCTTGAGAATTAAGCCGAACTTCGTTATCAAATTGTGTCTTGCCTTTTTTATTTCCGCTGCATTGATAATTGTTTTAAATTGTTAATTATTTTTGAAAAAGCAATTCACCCCCCCCCCCCCTCTTGCCATCCTCTACGACCTAACAGACATTGCTTGATTGGCCATGCTTGATAATGATCACATGTGTGTGCGCGTGTGTGTGGCATGTGATACCCATTTATGATGCTTGATTCCATGAGTATGCTTATGTAGATTGTTACCATGTTTGATGTTGATCGTGTGTATGTCTATGTTGCTATTGATTCTCATGATGACATGTATTGTTCTACCTTTATATGCTTCGCTCTGTTGTGTGTCATTACCATGCCTTTGGAGGTATTGATTTTGGTACTCCGAACAGGTGGACCGTCGTGATATGGTTATCCCTTAGAGGGGGAGTGTGTGCCACATGCGATGATGATAACGATGGACCGAACATAGCATAGGGGCAAGATGGTCTTGAGATCAAACCCGTGATAGTGGCACCAGGGGTACGACATCCTTGTGGCCTGACCCAAGACATATACAGGATATGTGGCCTTAAGGCCTAACCTGTGACCGGTGATAAGGTTTGACGGACTTGAGGCCTGACCCGTGGTGGAGGAGGGATGTTACGACCTTGTGACCAGATCTGACTCGATGTCTTGAGACTATCAAGAGACATGTTCATCAGCCATGTGGCTAATATGTTCACCGGCCTTTGTGGCTAGTTCTTGATCACTCCTGGCATCATTTTCAATTATCCTTGCGACATGGAGCCGAGGAAGTACGGTGGGGCCCATAGTGGCTTGGTTAGCACGTGAGCACTCAACATATATTTGTTAATGCTTGTTTGCACATTTATATTATCATGGCATACATCTGTTATACTTGTGCACTCGTGTTAAAGACTCATTGGTGTTGTCCTGCTGGATTTTATTACTCACACCATGGAGGGGCATCTTGATGTGCGTGCAGACTTCATGATTAGGGATCCAGGTCAGAGCAAGGGCCCCGTGGCAGATGGTTGAGATGAGGAGCATAGAGCTGGTAGCGGTATCGGGATAGAGTGTGTATGAATTCTACGGTGTTTCTTTGTTTTTTGTTACGCTTTATATACTCTGATTTGTCTTGCCACATTTGGAGCCTGGTTTATTTATATGAGTGACGTGGATGACATATGTTATTACGTTACATTTACTTTATCTTTCGTTGTGATACTTTGGGTTGTTGTATTTTTATTTATGTTTATGGTGTATGTCTGATTATCAAGGGTATAGTCTCTCAACTGCTCCTTTATACTTTCACCGCTAGTCGGCACCATCTTTCGTACAAAGAGGAACGCATGAGGCCGTATGACACTTTGACTTGGACTTGGTGATTCAGGTCGGGGTGTTACACAAAACTTCAACAAAGTCACATTTAGCCATCTCGGCACTTTAAATATACCTTAGATACATGAGAAATGTACATTCATGGTCATTAGAAACAAATCCAACATTAATCGCCAATTTAAAAGTTGTAAACATTAAATTTCATAGTATTGTTTATTTGCATTTAAAGAAAACACTGTTGATTAGTGTATATATTTTAAATTTCAATCGAATAATTTTATCTTCATCATTCATTGCCTTAATTATATACATTACCCTTGCAATTAATAATTTTACTCATTTAAATAAGACTTGAATTGGCTTGAGTTGCAATTTCATGGAAGTGTGTGAAATAGTTAATTTTTTTTTGCATCCACTGTTTAGACCAGTGGATACTATTTAGCCCAATTTGTTGAAAAAAATTATACTATAATTTATTGTGATATCTTTCCACCATTATTTGTTATTTCAAAAATGAAAAATACATGGAATTGAAAAAAGCCTAATTAAAGACTCATTTATTAGACATTAAAGAAAGCCTAATTAAAGACTCGTTTATTAATCAGACTTTAAAATAGTATTAAAGTAAATAAAATTTATATATAATGATCAATAATTTGAAGTGTTAAATACATAATATTATAGTTTCGTAAAAAATATCATTATAATATATCATAATCGGGTTGGACAGGCCACGTATTAAATTCCAAAGGTCCTGCATCCTCCAGCTCACCGTGGAGCAGACCGTGAGACCCTTTGTCGTTGTGGACGTACGCGTTCCCACAGTGGACACGCGTGCACCCGATCAACGCCTCCCACTGCGGATTGCTTTCCCATATCTATGTAAGATGGATTTTTGTGTCATGTCAGGCTCATCCCAACCAAATATCGGCCGAATTATTATTTATATTTATTTATTTATTTAAAAAAATGGAATTAGAAACAGAAATTTAAATGGGATAAATGGTTAAATGAATTTTTTGAAATATAATAGGGCATAGTTAGGGAAACAAGTATAAAATAAAAAACAAATTATAATGAAAAATTAAATGATGTTAAATTTGGGTACCCAAAATTTCACGGGTGCCCGAACTATTACCATCCCTAGTCATGAATCAAGTCACATTATTTTTTATGTACTTTCTTATTTTATTATCGTTGCTGTATTTTTTTTACGAGTCGTGAGATCGATCAATTTTTGGTTTGCACGACAGTGGATTTCAAAACATAAGATTTTTGGGATGATTTGAAATGGACTATATACCTGATGTCACTACCACAAATCGGCGCAAAATCAACACTACCTTTTATCAACGCTAATAAAAAAATGATGATAAAGTGGTACCTTTATCAGCGTTGGGGTATATTTCAAAAAATATATTTCATTAAAAATAATATATAAATATATAAATATATTTATATTGATATAAATATAATATATATTTTTAAAATATATATTAATATACTAATAAATATATAAATAAATAGACATCATTAATGGCAGAACAAAACAAAATAGGTGAGTGGTAGAGGTGAGGTGCGTATGTGCAAGGGAGGGGTCTCATGTTTGAATCCAAATGGAAGCAAGGGGTGGTGGGGTGTACCCTTTTAAAGGGGGTGGTTAATCACTATTAAAAGAGTCTCCGATTCACAAAAAACAAATTATTTTTTTGACTTTTATCAGCGCTAAAAAAACGTTGATAAAAGAGACTCCCTTTTAATTGCGCTTTGATTATCAGCGCTTTAGTACTAATAAAAGCGATTTCTAGCGCTTTTAAAAGCCATATTTGTGGTTCTGTGTGTGAGCTTATTTGATAGTACACCTCGTGGTAACATTGTATAAATAGATTAATAAAAGAACAAGTTGGTAATCAATCTCATCAATTCGGGAGATGGAAGTTATGAGCCATTTAGTCTTTTAAGTAATTACTAGAAAAAAACCTCATGACTTTCTTATTTTTAATGATTTATGATATTTAGACTAA
Organism: Viscum album; assembly: GCA_963277665.1. NCBI lineage: Eukaryota > Viridiplantae > Streptophyta > Magnoliopsida > Santalales > Viscaceae > Viscum > Viscum album. The sequence continues at coordinate 2,018,977,581 of OY728123.1, forward strand.
AATGTTGAATTGCGTCTCACGAGAAAATAAGATTTAAAAAAAAACTTTAGTGTAACACCCCGACCCCAGTAACCCAAAGCTAGTGGTTATCTTATTACATTGACACAAGATACAAGAGATTGCATCCAAAAAAATTGAATAGTTTAGCAGTCCCGGGAGACTAGACACATACATGATTCTCGCAATACATTTGAAAACATGAAATACACCTTAAAATTATAGTGAGAACTTTTTTATTTCTTCTAGTATATCCCTGAAATCATTCATAGATCCATTCTTTGTATCTTATAGAAAAAAAACATAAAAAAGAGTAAGCTCGAATGCTAAGTCACTACTATACAAGGCCTTTAACAACGCTATAATAGAGCTTTCTCAGTGCAAAAAAGTACTGATAATCAGAGCGCTCTTAATACCTCTATGCCTTTATCAATGCTTTTCCTAACGCTGATAAAAAATCTTTATACCAGTGTCTTTTCTAGCACTGATAAATGATCTCTTTATCAACGTTTTTTCTAGCGCTGATAAAGGATCCATTTATCAACACTTTTTCTAGCACTGATAAAAGGGCATATTGCTACAGTGTGATGTTAACATTACAACACACTGCATCAACAAAAATAGAGAGCAAATAGAGGGTGCAAATACATAATTTAATTGAAATAAAATTTACATAACAAATACAAGAAAAAGACATTATATTGCAGATATTTCAAAAATTGGTCTGTACAATTACATGAGTAAGTACAATTTGTCAGATATATTTGAAAACACAAATGTTCATTTGTCTTTGGCCCCGACCCTCAATTATGGTATTAGTTGTCGAACAAACCACCTCAACTTGTGCAAAAGAATGCATTTGTATAAGAAAACAATTCTTAAGTTATTAATACTATAAAGAAATAAATTAAACACAATGTCAATTTTAAACTAAAAACATATACTTTGAGTCATACCAGACACATCGTGTGTCAAATTGAGTTACATATGATTTTTATACGTTAAATCATTTCTTGTTGTTCTCAAAAGCAGCTGATCTTGAATTGACTCACATCTGTGGTGATAAAAAATATCACTATAGATGTGAGCCAATTCAAAAGCATATGCTTTTTGAGAACAAACCATCAACTGTCACACTATTTCTCGTTCGAGTTCAAACATTATCTCTGTGAAAATTAACTAAATAAATATCAAATAAAAATGATAAGAAAATTAATTAATTAATAGTAGATAAAATGACGTGAAAACAACCTGAGATTGTTATGCTCAGTTTTGCCTATGTGTTGTGCGTTTTAAACTAGAATGACACTTATATATTGAAAATACACACTTCGAGTCATACCGACCACATTGTAACGACTTTGATTTTTTCCATGCACTACTTCAGAATATTATATGGATTATTTTTGAAGCCAAATGCTGAGATGACCTTAGATTCCGAGTCCCGATAATCCCTAAATTGATGTTTGAAAAATCTTAAAAATATTAATATCACATGCACGGAATTTTCCTGAAAAAAGTTTAATAACTCTTAAACAAAGTATCGGATCAGAAATTTTAGACCGTCACTGAGTTCAGAATGTGTGTTTTTCCCTAAACGCAATACAATAGGACATAGTTAGGGAAACAAGTATGAAATAAATAAACAAATTATAAACCAATTGAAGTTTTGAAAATTTAAATGAGATTAAATTCAAGTACCCCAAATTTTACAGATGCCCGATCTATTATCATCCCTAGCAATGGATCAAATCACATTATTTTTTATATACCTTCTTATTTCATCATCATTGCTATATTTTTTTTCGAGCCACGAGATCGGTCAAATTTTGGTTTGCACAACAGTGGATTTCAAAACATAAGATTTGTAGGATGATTTGAAATGGACTAGATAGCTTATGTGTTAGCTATTTGATATCACATCTCATGGTAACATTGTAGAAATAGATTAATAAAAGAACAACTTGGTAATCAATCACATCAATAGGTTATGAGCCATTTAGTCTTTAAGTAATTACTGGAAAAAACTTCATGACTTTCTTTCATTTAATGATTTATAATATTTAGATTAAAACGTTGAATTATGTCTCACGAGAAAATAAGATTAAAAAAACTTTAATGCAACACCCCGACTCTAGTAACCTGAAGCTAGTGGTTATCTTACTACATTGACACAAGATACAAGAGATCACATTCCAAAAAATCGAATAGTTTAGCAGTCCCAGGAGACTAGATATATACATGATTCTCACAATACATTTAAAATTACAGTGAGAACTTTTTTATTTCTTATAATATATCCCTGAAATCATTCATAGATCCATTCTTTGTATCTTAGATAAAGAAAAACACAATAAAGAGTAAGCTCGGATGCCCAATCACTACTACACATAAAGCCTTTAACAACGCTATAATATGGCTTTATTAGTACAAAAAAGCCACTACCACAAATCAACGCTTATTCAACGCTCAACATAAAGCATTGATAAAGATATCTTTTATCAGCGCTATTCTTAGCGCAGATAAATTTTTTGAATAAAAAATATTATTAATATATAAAAAATTATCATATTTATATTCAAAAAATAATGTTTATTTATATATAGTAATTAAGAAACGCATGTATTTAATTAATATAAATATGATATATTAATATATATGTTTTAATAATTCAAATATATATATAATGTTTTAAAAAAAGTATTTATAAAATCACATATAAATAAATAAATATAAATATATATATATATTTAAATAGTTATAAAATTGTAATAGACATATTTGAATAAAAAATATCTTTATTATATTTATAATTATATATATTTATATATTAATAAATATAAATATAATTATATAAATATATATAAATATATATAGTTATATACATATATATAATTATATAAATTTATATAATTATATAAATATTGTAACGTCTCCCAATCTGACACTCTTTCATGTGGGAAAAAAGGATTGGTTGTGAGACCTCAAGCATGCCTCCCTAGAGTCTGGCAATTGACAACAGATGTGTGAAATGTATAGTGGAGAGACTATACCCCCTAGTATGAAGTGTCATAACAATAGAAATAAGCCAAACAAATGAAAGCAATCACAATATAGACATAACGAAAACCAACAATTAATGTCAACTCAACAATTTAATAAATAATAAAGGAATAATGTAATAACGTGTTAGAATGTAACTAAATGTCAAGCTAGAATTTAAAATAAGAAAAAGACCTACATACTCAAATAAGACTCAATGGTCCTTGGTCCCGAACCCCATGTCAGTCCCGCCTCCAAACTTCAGCCTATCCAACAAGCAAACAATCAACAATAAGGTCTTTTGCCCTTATCCCAACCTACATCCACGTAATATGCTAGAGTACCAAATGACGAACCGAATATGGTGTAAGTATAACTCACTAGGTTGACACCACCGTATCTAAACAAACCAGTCTGATAAGAAGTGTATGCAATAAAGCGATAAATAAGTGTATTAATTAAGCCAACAATTAATACAATACAACCACAATCTGCTTCATCTCCATGTTGTAATGTCTCTGAGCATGTCTCATAACCATATCAACCACAACCATATAACCATAATAAAGTAACATGCTTCAGTGTCATGCTAGAATATCTCTGAGCATGTCTCACGACCATGGAAACCACAACCATATAACTATGCTAAAATAACCTGCTTCAACATCATGCCAAAATATCTTTGAGCATGTCTCACGACCATGCTAATCACAACCATATAATCATGATATAATCACAACAATCCGAGTCAAATCCCTATAAGCTTTACAACATCCAGGTCAATGCCCTATAAGCATTACAACATGAGTCTGGGTCGAGCCCGCTCAAAATAAACATTACAGAATCCTGGTCAAAGCCTTATAAGTATTACAACATGGGACTGGGCTGACCCTGGTCAATATAAGCATTACAACATACGAGTCAAAGCCCTATAAGAATCACAACAATGGACTGGGCTGAACCTGCTCAATATAAGCATTACAACATATAAGTGTGCAAGTGCCAGGACCATGCCCGATATATAAGCATTTTAGCAAGGATCACAAGTCCTGTCATAACATCATGTATATCACAATATCACATCATAAGCCTCATGTTTAATTATATGAATGACCATTTTTCTTTTTTATTACCTCTTTCATTTATATCACAATTGATCAATAGTCAATCAATAACCAGTAAGCCATAACTTAGGGATTCTATATCAAGCAATCACCTAAGGTTCCATGTCATGCTAAACACACTTTAATCCATTAGAAAATTCAATTATATTCAAGGTTTTCTCACCCAATGGGTAACCATAAGCCATGTTTAAAACCAATTGGAAACAACATACTCCAAGGAATAATATCATTTATTATTTAATTAATTTAGATGCATGTTATGTTGGCACAATCACAATATTGCATATACTTGGAAATTATCAAACCATAGGGTTGAGATTTACACCCCCTACCTTAACCGACAAAGAACACAACACTTCCAACAACAAACATTGAAGAGGAAGAAGGTGTAGATGATTGCAAAGAGGTTCCAAGATCAAAACTGATCAAGATCAAAACCAACAATGCACATGGTGAAGGGATTGCACCACAATAGTTGGAGAACTAAGGGAGAGAAGGGGGAAACCAAACCAAAACCACTTACCAGGGATTTCTCACACAAATGAGACATTTTGAAGCATGGTTGTCACTCCAAAAACTTCTAGAAGATGCCCTAGGGTCAAAAGGAGAAGGCTGCAGTGAGTTAGAAATACAATTCAACCGCACAACATACTTTAAAATAGCAGGTCAGGGAATTACATGATGTTTAATGTAGTTACACATCGTGTAAATTTTTTTAACGGGATACATCAAAAAACCCATTGCCTTGGTTGAATATTAAAAACACCTAAACATTACATGACATGTAATCTATTTACACTATGTGTAAATGTTATACAGATGGGTTTTCAACCCATTTTTCTTATAAATAACCCAAACCCACTTTAAATCTTCTCAACTTACCAAGAACCTATGATAACACTTGACCCATTTATACCCAGACTCCATTGATTCAAAAAAACATAAATCTCTGGAATTTAAGTCATTTTCCCCAACAAAGGCTCTCTAGTTGGATCTTCTCTAGGTTTACAAAGTTTTCTCATAACCTAAGACTCATTTTATTTAAAAGACAAGCATCCATGATGTAACACAACCACCAAGGTTTAAAGCTGAGGCAAAACTCAATAAAATAAGTTTAATGAAAACATTAGAGTATACCTATACAAATAAGGGATTTTACAAACTCCCCACCATATAACAACTCATCCCAAAGATGCTCCAAGAATCACTATGAGGTATCAATAATTAAGTCTAGCCACTGTGTTTTCATATCAGACTCCTTATCCCATGTCTCCTGAACTTTACCATGCCTCTACTGCACTCAAAACAACGATATAATCCTACTCTAAAGATATTTCTCACTATGATATACAACCTGAATCAGATGCTACTCAAAGGACGCATCAATAAAAAGCTTAACATATACTATTTCTATCACATGGGAAGGGTCCGGATGATATCTTTGAAGTTGCGATACATGAAATATGTCGTACATGGAGTTGTAGAATTGTGGAAGGTCCAAACAACACGCCACTGGACAGACCCTTGCCACTATCTCAAATATCCCAAAAAACCTGGTCACTAGTTTCCCTTATTTCTTGAGAGAACATTTTCCCAGTCTAGGCGACACCTAAAGGAAAACATAATGACCAACATCAATTTACAGAGGTCATCTCTGATGGTTAGCATACAATTTCTTCCTACTCTGTGTGGTCACAAACCACTATATGATCAACTGAACTTCCTTAGACGTCTCCTGCACAAGATTAGACCCAACAAGTGTTAACTCACCTTCCTCCAACCAACAAATAGGTGAACAACACAACCTACAACACAAATCCTCAAAAGGTGCCATTTGGATCGATGCTTGGAAGCTATTATTATATGAAAACTCCACGAGTGTCATATGTTTCTACCATGAACAACCAAAATCTAGAACACATGCTCATAACATATCCTCCAGAACCTGAATAGTCTACTCAGATTAACCATCGGTCCAAAAATTATAGGATGTGATCAAAAGAACCTAAAATCCCAAATCCTTCTGAAGACTCTTCCATAAAAATGATGTGAAATAAAGATCTATGTCTAAAACAATACTCCTCGAAACACTATGCAACTGAACCAAATCATGCACGTAAAGACTTCCCAGATCATCAACTGTGAAAGTCTCCCTGATAGGTAAGAAGTACCTTCATCAGTTGATCCACAATCACCCATACAACATCATTATTACGGGTTGTACTGGGTAATCCTATCACAAAATCCATAGTAACATCATCCCATTTCCACTTAGGAAAGGGAAAAGGCTATAGAATCCCAACTATTCTCCGATGCTCAGATTTCGCCTGTTGAAAAGTGAGTATCTAGACACGAATCCTGATACACCCTTCTTCATTTATGACCACTAGTACTATCTATGGAGATCACAATACATCTTTTTTAAACTAGGATGCACCAACCATCTAGAAGCATGAAACTCTCTCATCATCTCCTCATATAAGCCCATAAAAACCCATACTCAACCATAAAAAATAAGATATTTTCCACTGCCAAGAGACCATCCAAATGGTGTCTCCCTAGCATATAATTTGTCTCTCATAACTGTTCCCTCCATATCAGATAACTACTCGGTATTGATCAGGTCCAAAAGCATGGGTATAACAGACGTTGAAGTCAAAGGTACTCATCCCTGAGACTCATGAACATCCAGATGCATGTCTAAAAAGAGAGATATTACTCACCACTCATTTAAATACTCCATAACTACCTTTTCCTATGTTTTTCAAATCAAAGAATCCACAAGGACGTTTCTCGTACCCGGTGTATTAGACAACTTGAAGTCGAAAGACTGCAGGTACTTGACCCACCTCCTCTACTGAAGGTTCAGGTCCCGATGAGAAAATATGTACTTGAGGATATTGTGGTCCATGTATACCAAAAACCTCTCACCCAAGAGATAGTGTCTCCAAAATCTTAGGTCATGTACCACTGATGATAACTCCAGATCATGAGTAGGGTAAATCCTCTCATGCGGTCTCAGCTGCCTGGAGCCATAAGCAACCACTCGATCCTCCTACACCAGAACTGCTCCAAGTCTAACTCTAGATGAATCAAAGTACATGATATATGCTTTAACCAACACAAGTAAAGTGAGGATAAGTGTTGAGGTCAGCCTCCCTTTTATCTCTTGAAAATATCTCGTGTAAGAATCAAACCAAACAAACATCACCCCTTTATTGGTCATCCCAAACATTGGTGCTACCAAACAGGAGAAATCCTGGATAAAGCATTGAAAATAACCTGCTAAACTCAAAAATATCTGAATCTAAAAGATGTTCTTGGGATATTCCCAAGATACCATGGCTGTAACTTTCTCTGAGTCTACTGACACTCCTTCATCTAAGATGACATGACCCAAGAAGTTCACTTTATTAATTCAGAAACTGCATTTGGTTATTTTGGAATAAAGCCAATGATCTCTCAATGTAATCAGTACAATGTCAAGATTTTTTTCATGATCGTATAATTATTAAGAGTACACTAAGATTTCATTGACAAAAACCACCACAAACTGATCTAGAAAAGGATGAAAGATCCTATTCATCATGGCCATGAATACCACCGATGCATTGGTCAACCCAAACGACATCACCACAAATTCACACAATCCATAACTGCACATAAAAATAGCCCGAGGTATGTTTGATGGTCTCACCATTAATCGGTGGTAACCTGATCTCAAATCGATCTTGGAGAAGATATTAGCACCTATGAACTGATTGGAAAGATCATTAATGTGCGGAAGAGGATACCGGTTCTTGACCATCATCTAGTTCAACCTTTAATAATCCATACATAAGTGCAAAGAACCATCAAACTTCTTAGTGAAGAGAATTGGAGAACCCCAAGGATATGTACTAGGACATATGAAGCCTTTAGATTCTATATCTTCCAAAAAAACATTCAAATCCCAAAGCTCTATTGGTTCCAATCTGTAAGGCGGGATAAAAGTTAGCTCTGCTCCCGACACCAAATCAATCATGAATTCGATCTCTCATTTAGGATGTAATCCATATAACTAACCAATCCATACCAATAATTAAACCGAAGCCTTTCATTTACAGCATGAACGATTCTTAAAAGAAATAGTAACCGCCAATCTCTAGAGAACACACCTTGTAACATTTGATATTATCCGACTGCACTCCCAACAATGTGTTTATGGTCAAATCACCATCCAATATTTCCAAAACCAAGATCAAAATGTTTTCAAAAATATAAAATAGAAAATAATATGATTCTATTGTATCAAAAAAATACATCCTAAGGTAGATGATACAAGAATCGTACCTCTGATAGTAGACAGTGTTGTATCTAGGTAGCTAGAGTAGTCTGCATAACATGCAACTGACTTGTCCCTCTGACCTGGGCTCCAGTCTGACTACCCTAAGCTATTTCCCTTGCCTGGTACTTATGCTTATATATTGGGGTTCCACGAACCCTATATTGGCCTGAATGTCTAGTGTAACTCTAGATATCATCCCACTGAGGGGTATATGAAACCCTTCTCAACTTAGGTACTTGTCCTGATCCCCTACCATTGGTCTTCTGTCAAAAGTTTGCACATAACCTCTAAATATGACCATGTATTGCATATATATAACACTCAACTGCAGGGTAAGGACACTATAGGTGCTTGTGGAAAAACTTTCCACACTAATAAAACTACAACAGAGTATGGTCCTGAGATGGTTATCCATTGCCTCAACTAATCTTCCAACTATTACCTTGGAAAAAACTAGCATAGCGGCGCTTATTTCTATCGAAATAAGATATCCCAGTTCGCCCTGCTGAAACATCTTGGACACTACTCGGGGCCTCTCTCTAATTCCCTTCCATAATGATTTCTTGGTTCATCACATACTCAAAACTTCTCAAATTTAAAATGTTCACCTTCAAACTAATCTCATAATGAATACAATCCTGAAAACATCTATCCCTATAGATCTCATCAGTTTCCAAAGATAGCACAAATTTCTACAGGTCAATAAAACATCCAACATAGTCCAATATTGACATGCCCTCCTATGTCAGACGCATGAACACATGATATTTTTCATCCCTCAATGTATTGGGATAGAAATGGATTAGTAACTTCATCTTGAAATCCTTACAATATAGCTAATCCATCCACTCATCTTCCTCCAAAATATCCCACTAATGCTTGACAGGTCCACGAAGCATATATGTAGTAAGGTTCACCCTCCTATCTATGAGTGTCTCAAGATTCTTGAAGATTTTATAGACTAAATTGATACAAAACCTTGATTCATGGGGGAATCCCTACCTAGTTAACATAGGCAGATGCTGTAGTTTAAACTCTCTTATCATCTCATACATCGAAGGCATGGTATGAACAATCTCCTTGTCCGTGAATCACATGACCCTCAAGAAGCTATTGAAAAGATGAACATTCATCTGACCCTTAGGAAATACATGAATCTACAGTTCAACTATGTTAGGAGAATGTTGATTACCACTCTCCTCATTTTCAAGTTGAAGATGACGATGAGTCATTTTATCTACTTGACAAACACACACCTTAGAACACTGGATAACAACAAGGCCAACCTCAACAGGTGACTTAAATAGAGAACCAAGGACTCTTGGTCTCTCTAAACATGGATTACAAGTGTTTTAGTATGACATGTCAATTCATTTCATTTATCAGGTGTAACATATATCTCATATAATAGTATACATAGGAAATATATCACATGCATTTAAATATGTTCCTATCATGAATCATGCATGCTAGTGTATATCCCTATGTTCCTATCACGATGGATGCATAAAAATATCACTCCATACCGGGACACTAATATAAATATCAAGAACCAATAACATCATAAATCAATAACCTCACACAATATGCGAATCACCCAAGGTGAAATAACATCAACTATAACAAGCGAACAACATAAACAACAATCCCATCCCTAGGCAATCAAATTTTCCCCCGTACATGGGTTAACTAATCTCATGCACAAGATCATTACTAAGTCCTGACACATCCCAGTTTCCTTTCAACCTTTCCCAAATAGTAAAGTAGAAGAAAAAAAAACCTTCTCTTATGATACCACTTTGTAACATCCCCTGATCTGACATTCTCTCACATGGCTAAAAAGGGTTGGTTATGAGATCTCAAGCACACCTCCCCATATGCCAGATACCACCGACTAGCAGTGGAGGTGTAAATTTTATAGTGAGGATATTATACCCCCTAGTATGAAGTGTCATAAAAGTATAAATAATCTATAAAAACGAAATTAATAAGAGTATATACATAGAGGAAACAAATAATAAAAGTCAATTGAATAATCCAATAAATAATAAAGGAATAATGTATTGATGTGCTAGAATGTAACTAAATGTCATGATGAAATTTAAAATAAGGAAAAGACTATCACACTCAAATAAGACTCAACAGTCCCCGATCTTGAACCCCATGTCAGTACCACTTCCAAACTCCATCCCATTCAGCAAGAAAACAATCAACACCAAGGTCCTTTTCCCTTGTCCAAACTTGCATCCATATAATCTACTCGGGTACCAAATGACGGGCAGAATAGGGTGTGAGTATAACCCAGTAAGTCAACACCACTCTGTCTAAACAAACCATTCTGATAATAAGTGTATGCAATAAAGTGATAAACATGTGTATTAATTAATTCAATAATTAATAAAATACAACAACAACCTTCTTCAGCTCCATACCAGAATGTATTTGAGCATGTATCACGACCATGCCAACCACAAAAATATAACCATGGTAAAATAACCTAATTTGGTGTCATGCTGGAATATCTCTTGATCACGTCTCATGACCATGCCAACCACAACCATATAACCATGATAAAATAACCTTCTTTGAAATCATGCTAGAATATCTTTGATCATATATCACGACCATGCCAACCACAACTATATAACCATGAAAAAAATCCAGTTCAAAGCCCTATAAGCATTACAACATTTGGGTCAAAGCCCTATAAGCATTACAACATGAGACTGGGACGATCTCTCTCAATATAAAAATTAAAAAATTTGGGTAAAATCACTATAATCATTACATCATCTGAGTCAAATCCCTATAAGCATTAAAGCCTGAGACCAGGTCATGACTATTCAATATAAGCATTAAAGTATATAAGTGTGAAAGTACTAGGGCCGTGATTGATATATAATCATTTTAGAAAGGATCACAAGTAATATAATAATAGTATGTATATCACAATATCACATCATAATCTTCAATGGTTAATTATTAAAATTACCATTTGTATTTTTGTTACCTCTTTCATTTATATCACAATTGATCAATATTCAATCAATAAGAAGTAATCCATAAATTAGGGATTCTATATCAAGAAATCAACTAAGGTTCTATGTCATGATAAATGTACTTTAAGTCATTATCTAATTCAATTATATTTAAGGTTCACTCACCCAACAGGTAGCCATAAGACAGGTATAAAACCAATTGGAAACAACAGACTCCAAAGAATAATCTCATTAATTATTTAATTAATTCAGGCACATGTTATGTTGGTGAAATCACAATATTGTATACACTTGACAATTATGAAAAAATAGAGTTAAAATTTAGACCCCCTACCTTATCCAGTGAAGAATGCAATGCTTCCAACAGAAAGCACCGAAGAGAAAGAAGGTGTAGATGATCCCAAAGAGGATCCAAGATCAAAACTGATCATTATCAAAACCAAAAACACACATAAGGGAAAAACCTAAAAAAATCACTTTCTATGGATTTAACAGACAAAAAGGATGTCTAAAAGGTAGGTTGGTACTCCAAAAATGCTTGGAAGATTCCCTAGGGTCGAACAAAGAAGGATGCAACAAGTTAGAAATAAAATTCAACCACACATTATACTTTAAAATAGTAGGTTAGGGAATTACATGGAATTTAATATAGTTACACATTGTGTAAATATTTTTAATGGGATATGCCAAAAAACCCATTGCCTTAGTTGAATATTTAAAACACTTGAACATCAAACGACGTGTAATCTATTTTCATGAGGTGTAAATGTTTTGAAGATGTATTTTCAACCCATTTTACTTATAAACAACCCAAACCCCCTTTAATGCTTCTCAACTTACCAATAACTTGTGATAACACTTGACCCATTTATACCCAAACTCCATTGATTCAAACAAACATACATCTCTGGACTTTAAGTTATTTTCCCCAATAAAGCCTCTCCATGTGAATCCTATTTTATTTCCTTAAGTTTCCTCAAAACCTAAGACTACATTTATTCAAAAAATATAAATCCACAAAGAAACACAACCAAAAAGGTTTAAAGATGAGGAAAAACTCAACGAAATAAGTTTTTATGAAACAATAAAAGAGATATGTACCTAGAAAAAGATGAGATCTTACAACCTCCCCACCATATAATAGCTCATCCCCGAGATACTCCAAGCATCACTGTGAGATCTCAGTAAAAAAGTCTAATAACTGTTTTCGCATATCAGAATCGCTCTCCTAGGTCTCCTCCTGAACTTTCTCATGCTACCACTTCACTCTAACCAACGATATAGTCCTATCCTGAATATATTTCTCACTACGATCTAAAACCTAATCAAATGCTCCTCAAAGGATGCATCAATACAAATCTTGATGTTTACTACATCTATCACATGGGAAGGGTCTGGATAATATCTATGAATCTATGATACATGAAATAAATTGTTAATGGCACTGTATCTATTTGGAAGGGTTAAACAAAACACCACTGGACCAGCCCTTTCCACTATCTCAAACGGACTAACAAACATGTATGATATATTTCTATATTTCTTAAGACGATGTTGCCCCAATCTAAGAGACACCCAAAGGAAAATATGATGACCAACCTAAAATTCCAGATTTCATCTCTGATGGTCAATATACGATTTCTCTTTTCTCTACGTGGTCACCAATCACTGTCTGATCAACCGAACCTACTCAGATGTCTCCTGCATAAGACTAGGACCAACAAGTGATGAATCACTTACCTCCAACCAACAAAGAGGTGAAAAACATTTCATTCCATAAAAATCCTTGAAAAGTGTCATTAGGATCAATTCCTAGAATATATTATTATATGTGAACTCCATGAGTGCCATATGTTGCTCTGATGAACCACCAAAATCCAGAACACAGAATCATAACATATCCTCCAAAACATAAATAGTTCGCTCAGATGAACTATCAGTTTGAGGATGATAGGCTATGATCAAAAGAACCTAAAATCACATAGAATTATAAATACCCTTATAGAAATGTAATGTGAAATGAGGATCTTTGTATGAAATGATACTCCTTGGAACAATTTGTAATTGAACTACCTTGCGCATGTAAAGATTTCACAAATTATCAACTATGAAGGTCTCCTTGATAGGTAAGAAGTGACTTCATCAGTCGATCCACAATCACCCATAAAAAATAATTATTATGGATTTTCCTAGGTAATCCCATCAAAAAATACATTTTTACATCATCCCATTTCCACTTAAGAAAGGGAAAAGGCTGCAGAAGCCCAACTGGCCTCTGATAATCATCTTTCACCTGTTGACAAGTGAAACATCTTTCCACGAACCCTGCTACCTACTTCTTCATTCCTGAACACCAATATTGTCTATGAATATCACGATACATATTTTTCAAACTAGGATGCACCACCCATATAGAATCATGAAACTCCATCATTAACTCCTTGCGTAAGCCCGTAAGAACCCATAATAATCCACAAAAAAGAAGATAATTTACACTTCCAAGAGACCATCCTGATGGTGTCTCCCCACCATATAATTTTTCTCTCATAACTATTCCCTCTGTATTAGATAACTACTTGGTATTTATTTGGTTCAAAAGCATGGGTATAATAGATGTTGAAGTAAGAGATAATCATCCCTAAGACTCTTAAACATCCAAATCCATGCCTGCAAAGAGATCCATTACTCTCCACTCATTGCAAGACTCCCTTACTACCTATTCCCGTGTCTTTCAACTCAAATATTTGGAAAAGATTTTTCCCCTGCCTGGTGTATAAGCCAACCCAAAGTTGAAAGACTGCAGATACTCAACCCACCTATTTCATTGAAGGTTTAGTTCCCATGAGATTGTGTCTCTGATATCTCAAGGCATGTACCACTTCTTATAGTGACCCAGGATTAACATACATGGATATTACACCATTTAAGATGAATATTAAACACATTAAAAAAGTACAAGCTTGAGGATCATAATAGTTTAGTGTCTTTGTAAACTTGGAACAAAATATTCTAACTTGGTGAAAAATATTCAATGATTCCCATAAAGATCTTCCACTTTAGTAATTTTACTTAAAAACTTTATTCATAACATGAGGAAAAAAATAAGAAATGGGTGATCTCAGATTCTTAGTAAGGGTAAAAAAAGGAGATAATAATGATCATAAGAGTATAAGAACATGATCATAACATTATAAGATCATACCCTACATATAAAGGATCATAAACATGAATTGTGACATAAATATTGGAAGTTCATAAGACATGAATCATAAGGTAATTAGAAGCATAAGCCATGAAAGAATAACATAGGAATAAGACATAGAATTTTTTGGCATACAAATAAGTATATAAAATCCAATGTCAAGGATGCCTACCAATACCTTCATAACATGTTGGGATTGGGATAATAACCCATGTACCTGCTTCGGGCTTGGGATTCCCTCCTGTATACCCTCCTGTGTACCCTCTTGTTCTGAGCTTGGGATTCCCTCTCGTGCACCCTCTTGTTTTGGGATTAGGATCCCCTCTTGTTATGGGTTTGGGATTCCCTCCCATACACCCTATGAGATTATAAAACATTCATCACTACCCAATGCATTGTAGAGAGATATAGGTCCCACCCGTCATATAATTAAATCATACATGCATGTTTCATAAGATAAAAAAACATTCATCATATCATGACCCATAAAAAGAGATGCATTTCGTAAAAATCATATCATAACCCATGAAATTAAACATGTATCATTAACATTTCATCACATAATAACCTATTTAAAATAGATAGGTTTTCTAATTATTTCATTAAATCATAACCCATGAAAAGAAGTGGGTTCCAAAAGCATATAACCCATGGAATAGAAACTAGTGTCGTAAACATCATGCCATAAAAACATAAAACATTCAAAAAATAATATAAATGGGATTCTTGGATAATGTACCCAATAAAACTTAAAATATATCAAAAGATTCCATATTAGATGGAGAAGGATTTTGAAATATCACTTGGATCATTTCTTAAGGAAAATAATCTTTCTTTGAAATTCACTTTTCAAAACATAGAACATATTCAAAATAATTTTCTTAAAAAAAAATTGAAAACATATAAAGTAAGATTTAAAATAATTTAAAACATTTATTTAGGAAAATATCTTTTTCACTTTGAAAAATTCTATTTAAAACATAAATCATTTTTAAAACCTTTTTCTTTTAAAATAGCTTTGAAAACATTTAGAATTTCTTTTACTTTAAAAATAATTTGAAAACATATAAAGAAAGATTGAAAAGAATTTGAAAACCTTTTTTATTGAAAAAATATAAAAGGCGATTGAAAAAATTTAAATCAATTTATAAACAGAAAACATTTTTGAAAACCTTTATTAGAAAATATGATTTTGAAAGAACACAAATTTCCAACCGAAGAGAGATAATGTCAAATTTTCTTAAAAACACATTCTTAATTATCTTAATTACTAAAGAGTGAAAAAACGTTACTAATACATGAAGATATCATTAATAACCAGAGGATAAAAAAATTCACGAGTTTTCTTGAGAGATGGATCATAATATTTCATCAATGGAAGCATAGTCACAAACAATCCCGATAAACGATGAGATAGTAGTAATAAACCATTACCACTTTGGTAACTTTGAATCATACTATACATGATAGAATAAAATTTAATGAAGCTTAAAATACCATTAAATAATAAGATTCATGATATAACATGTCAATGGGTATTATATACACCTCATATAAAAATATAGGTGCATAACATGGCATGTATCTCAAAAAATTCAACTTGATACAAAAATTACTTTACCGTTTTGGTAACTTTTGAACCATAAACCACATGAATGAAGAATCATAAAATGGATATGAAAATAAACATAAATATAAGTATAAGAATCATATAATACATTCATGGAAAGTATATACACCACACAAAATAAATGAGTGGTGAATATGGCATGTATCTCACAGATATAAAAAGTGAGATGAGAAAACCCTTACCTTAAGTCTTGACTTTCTTTATATACATTCAAAACTCTTGTATAATAAATTTATGTTTATTATACATATAAAAAAGAACTATATTCCTATATATCATATCGTATATGATTAAATTATGAATTAATATTACCCATTTATTAACAATTCCATGTTAAAGAAACATTTTAGGTAATAACCACTTTTTTTATCATACGTGTTTTAAATTATTGTTCTTAATCCTATTACTTAGATCATTGATTCCTTATTTAAATAACTCAAAACATGATTTTCAATGACGCAAAATTTTATCAATAGAATTTCTCCCTTCTTATAGTAATGTAATAATCACATATAATCACTTATGGACCACAATAAAAACTTCATAAAGGAATAATTAATTAAATAATAAGTATTTATGGATTTTAAGAAACCAGTACCAATGAAATAGTAACTTGACCTTAGGAATAGTAATATAACCCTAATGAATAATAAACCAGCCAAATGAATAGTATCCTCACCCATGAAATTATAAATAAAATTTAGGCATCTTATAAGTTAAAATATGATATAATTATATCATAGTATAAGTAAGTAAATTTTTTAAAAATTATTAATTAATTGTTGGTATTTTTATAAGTCATAAATATTAAATTACAATTTTATGATAAATTTAATAATTTAAAAGAAAATTTATTTTCATAAAATGTATTCATAAATTAATATTTTTATGTATTATGATTTTAAGATAAGTTTATGATACCTTAAGTAATTTTTCAAAGTGTTATAAAATCAGTTATAATTTTAAAATCTGTATTTTCCAAGTAAATAATGATTTTAATTAAAAATTAAATTACTCATATTTAGAAAATTATTTTCATAAAATGGAGTTAATTTTTTTATTCTACACATTGAAAAATGGTTAGGATTAATTTTTGGTATTTTTCTGAAATACTTGAATTTTTGGTGAATAGTGAAATATGGTAATTTATAGTATATATAATTAAATAAACTATTCATTGTGTAATAACTGATGTGAGAACCATTGGTTAAAACTAAAATAATCTAATTACTGTATTTAGTCTCAATAATCAACACTATTTCTTATCTTGAGAAAAATAATAAACCAATGAATTAAATAATGAGAAAACACCCCTCTCCTCCACTATAAATACCACACCTCACACACTCTTCTACTCACACCTCTAAAGCTTTGATAATTGCCTAAATTATTCCAAATAATATTCCCTATCCCCTTCCCTATATCAAGGATCCCTTGGTATCATCAAAATTCCAAGATTAGGTGCCTTATAGAGGATATCAAGAGGAGAATTCAAGAGGTAAATCCTCTCTCTTTTTCTTTTAATTTCCTTTCAATTTCATTTCTTTTCTTCTATTATAATCACCTTATATTATCCAAATGGAATGATAAATCCATTATGTTTGATATAATGGTATTATATTATGTTAATGGAATATCTATCAATAAACTTCTCCGTCTCACTCTTGTATTATAAAAATGAAATTGTCACCCGTGATGTGTCAATTTACCGACATCGTGAGTGATGCACTTTTATTTTCCTTAAACGCATTCAAGGATATTAATAAAACCATTAAATGGTTTAAAAAATATTTTAATTTTTATTATATAACCCTATTTATCTTATTTAACTAACATTTATACATAATACTAAATGATAAAATAAAATGAGTTCGTTGTGATCGAAAAACCACCAAAATTAACCTAAAACGACCATTATTAACTTTTATCTAGTGATTAATCCTCATAACATATAAAAATATTATTTATAATATCATTTAAGATTATTTAAGACCATTAATAACATATAATAACAATTCTGTATCTTTTTCCTCATTTTACATGAACTTCTATTCATGAATACAAGTAAACCGATAATGAAAACTAAGAAAACGAATGGTCCCAAACATTGAAATTAAACTCTATAACTCATTAAAAGCCCATAAATGAACTTAATAAAACCATAATGAATTATATTAATGTATAAAAGGTTCTAGAATTGTTAATTAATTAATATAATATGATTATACATGACATTAAATTGAAGAAAGTGTTCAGACACGAGGTAAAGGGAATTCTCAAACCCAACTCTCTTTCTTTGAGTTTTCCATATTTCACACCATTTTCAGTATGGATATTCATTAAATATCATTTATTCATCATTTTATTACCTATTATGGGATATAAATGTTTTATACTCAAGTTTATGACAAATAAAATGTTTTCCAAAAGAAGTCTTCTTTCAAAAAAAATGTACCTTTTACTTCTCGAGATTGTTTCTTCTCCACTCAAGGTTGATGATTCTTATATAAAGTATGTTATTTAATCATTAATTTGGTAATAAAATGTTTATTAATGTATGCTTTATGAAATTAAACCATTCCTTTAAATGGGTTATTTCATGTCCAATATTGATTTATGTTCTATATGGCATGCATGATAATGAAAATGTTATGATGTGAGAGGTGCGCCTGAAATTATATAGAACAATGTAAATGTTATGATGTGATGGGTGAACTCATAATTATATAGAGCTCAAATACATTGGGTAATGTGATGTATCTCATGAGAAAATTGTAATATGCATAAACACGATGCTAGCTTTGTTCATAACTATGTGTGGTAGTTTACCACTAAGACATGATGCTTCATTTTTAGGCATTGCCACATTCCTTGCCATTAATGCTTTCTCTCAGGATTATGATGATGATGTTATGATTATGCTCACTATTTCCTCTCGAATTGGGGATTACCTTATTGATTTAAGGTTCAGACATTCCAAGCGGTTTCTAACGGGTTTGTTCGTAGAACCAGAAACATCCAATGATTCCATATCCATTTGGACCTACTTTCAAAAGGTATGTGCTCATTAGTTGTGAACTGATGAGGATTAATAATTTTCATTGGTTGAGAGGATGAGAGGTCAGACCCATCACACCTTTTTTAGGGGAATTATTGTCTACTCCGGGACTCTCTTTATAGATTTAAGTTATGTTTGTGAATCCTTATTACATTTCCAAGTATAAAATGAGCTTTCCTTTAGATCTAACAATCAATAATTGATATGTAGGAAATTTAGAGAATCTTTTATATGTATTAGAGGTTCTTCATTGATAGAGAATCATCTGTATTTATCAGAGATTCTTAGTTAATGGTATCCTTCAATACATAAAAGTCTCTTGCTCATTATGATGACCATACTAGTTTTAAATCCACTCAGTGGGGCACTTGAAGTTTATTATCATTCAAAAGGACATGGAATATTTCAGAGTTGGGATTGTACCCGCAGATGGGATACCTACGTATCCTTTGTTTTGGAAAAGGAATCATAACCCACGTAGTTTGCGTAAGGGAGTATGATTTTTATGTATGATTTATGGCTCAAAGAAAGATGTCATAATTACTTTTACACTCTAAGCTCACGTGAGTCATGCTCGGTGTGAGAAACAAGAGGTATTGGTAAAACCAGACAATTGTACCATCATGAGAAATGATGTGGGGCTTATGTATGTATGAATTCACAAATAGATGAATATTGGGATTTACTTCAGGGAAGAAACCCAGGAACAAGATCCATAAAGGTATATGTACTTCATGGAGATTTGGATACTCTAACTTGGGGCTTACTCCTGAGGAAGATTCTAAAATTAGGAGGGGACTTATGATTGGGTTTTACTTCTGAGAAGGAAGTCCAAATCAAAAAGTAAATTAAGACTGGTTAAGAGAAATTATGACTGGGACTTACTCCTAAATAGGAGGCC
The DNA here is from genome assembly GCA_963277665.1 of Viscum album. Lineage (NCBI taxonomy): Eukaryota > Viridiplantae > Streptophyta > Magnoliopsida > Santalales > Viscaceae > Viscum > Viscum album. The sequence continues at coordinate 2,018,997,861 of OY728123.1, forward strand.
CATGTTAAAGGATTTGAGAACTGGGGTTTACTCCTAAGGAAGAGGCCCAGGTTAAAGGGACTTAGGGCTTACTCCTAAGGAGGATGCCCATATTTGTAGAATTTGAGACTGGGGCTTACTCCTAAGGAGGATGCCCATATTTTTAGACTTTGAGACTGGGGATTACTCCTAAGGAGGATGCCCAGATTTGGAAATTATGACTGGGGATTACTCCTAAGGAGGATGCCCAAATTAAGAGAACTTGGACTGGGGATTACTCCTGAAAAGGGGGCCCAGGTTAAGGATTCTCATCGTAACGGATGAGATTAAATGAATGAAATCTCTGACCTTAGTGACATGAAGATATGTAAATCACTAGGTTTTAAGAGATGTTCCACAGAATTCCTTTCAGATAAGGAAGCCAACAAGGAAATAATGTCATGAATGACTTTGGAGAGAGTTATGAAGGCTTAATCTTGAAGAGGATGAGTGGATAGGCATAAGAGAGGTGAAATAGGCAGGAGGGGCACCCAAAAATAAGGTGGCGTGCAAGTCCCGCGTGGGCACGCAAGTCCTGGTCACGCAAGTATACTTGCGCGACACAGGGGCACTTGCGCGACAGTCAACCCTTAGGGTAATACTTGGGCGAGACTTGGCTCAAGCCCTTAGTATTATCCCTAGAGTCTTCCCGAAGAGGGGCGTGCAAGTTCTATTGGAGGGATACGGCAGCGCGCAAGTGTGGCCATTTCTTTTAAGGGTTTTCCACTTAGGCACACAAGTGTTGATGAGTTTCAACACTTAGGACTTACTCCCCCTCTTTAGATATTCCGTTCTAGGTAAGAAATTACCTTAGAAGTGTTCGGAAGCTTTGAGAAGAGACTAGGGCTCCGAGAGCTCAAATCTGAGTTTCTGGAATTTTTCGTCCTCTAAATGGGGGGCCCACTGGGGGTATTTATAGGCTGGTGAAGACCCTGGTCGAAATTAAAAGAGGGCGTTCAAGTCACCTGCGCGACCATTGGGCAGCGCACAAGTATACTTGCGCGACCTTGGTGGAACTTGCGCGACCTAAGTGTATTTGAATATTTGTTCATGCCTTTGTCAATATTTTGATGTTTCTTCAAAGGATGAATCACTTTGGGTTCAAGGAATTTCCCTTTTCAATTTGTTATACTCTGTGACGGAAAGGAGAATCAACAAAATTCCCCCCCTCAGAGTTGGATCCTAAAGAAGTGAGGATGTGACTATGAGGAAAAGAAGAAAAACAAGGAACATGTAGTGCACAAGTTCTGTTGGGCGCGCAGATTGCGGCGCGCAAGTGTGAGCTGCACAGGCATTTTAGGCACGCAGGGTTATGGCCTGAACTATATATATGTGGTCATTCCTCGTGCAAATCACCGAATTTCAAAATTTCGAGCTCTCGCCGTGCAAGTTCCCTTCACCGCACAAGTTTCTCTTTTTTCTGTTGTTTCTTTGCTGTTGCACTGCTATAGAGGTATTTGGACTTGCGCGGTGATACCTACGCGCCGAGACTTGCGTGACACACTTATACTTGCTCGCCAATTTTGGGACTTGCGCGCCTTAATGCCTTTTCCATTTTTTCACTTTTCTTCACAAAATTTATGAAAAATCTACTAACTTAAGAGTTAATTATTCAACTTTTGTGCAGATTAAATGGCTCTCAAGAGAATCGGAATGACTGATGAACTGGCTAGCAAGAGAGTTGATGATATGATGAGCATCATTGACCATGATTATTATACTGTCTGCGACAACAATCTTCTAGATTTGGCTAAGTACTTGAAGAAATATCATGTCAATTTCCCACAGAGCATTTATTTTCCTTTATATGGTCATGGTCATCTGCAAGGAGTCAACGTTCCAGAGCCAAATAACTATACATCCGAGATGCAGTCACACTGCTATCCCTCTATTTCGGTTATGATGTGCATTAAGAGCAACAAAAATGGTGTGGAATTTCAAAATTTTCCTTCATGCCATTTCCTTGCAGATAGGAAAATGGAAAACCACGGGCTGATATGTTTTCCGCTGCCGGTTGATGGAGATAAGACTATCATGACATTAAAAACAATATCTGATAAGATTACTCTCTCTAAATGGCTCTTTACTTCCAATGCTCCATTCTCAAATCCATGTATCCATCTTCCAAGTCTCTTGGATGGAAACAGAGTCACTGTTTAATCAGCAGAAAATTTTCTCAAACCGCACTCAAGAACATTCTTTTACAATTATTTCAAGAAGAGCTGGTATCACTGCATCTCTTATTGTATCCAGTTGAATAAATAAATTCCAGGTGGTTGCTAATGAAGATCGGGATGTCGTAAATCAGATGAAGAGTTATGTTGAAAGCCTCTTGTAATTCTTGAAAAAGATAAGATACTCCAATCTGTGGATGTCCTTCTAACTCTTGTGCATCAATGAATAACACTTTCATTTTCAATCATTTGTGCATGAATTCTTTTGCTACCTGCTTTAAATTTTTACCTAATCCAATGGGCCTAGTAAGCATAGTTTGATTTTTTGCTAGGATTATTATAAATAACCCTACAAACTTTGAATCTTTTAATTGCTCAATATTACCTAAATCATACGAAAATGTATGTTTAGTGAGCTGGGACTTGACTTTTATTCAGAGTTCCATTATCTTTTGTGAGCAGTTTAAAGTCATGCACGTCAGACATAAAAAGGATAATGTTTAAGGTCGAAATGGCTTTGACTGAATGGATTAAAATTGACTCAATTCTTTGACAACTTATCTGAAAACATATTACCACACTCAAGTATGAAGGAAAACATGTAAACTATGACTTAAGAAATTTTGAATTTGAGGAATGATACGAAAAAGGGTTAAAAGGAATTAGAAGAAGTAGTTCCCAAGAATGAAGTTACCATTATTTAAAAAACCTATTAGGGGGTTGAATTATACAGGGATGCCTAAGGGCATTGGCTGCATAGTCAAATAATAGTATCTTTTGGCTGACAAGTCTGTTATGTAGACTGTTTATGCAAGGACGCCTAAGGGAACGTGCTACATAGTGAGGCAAAAGAACTCTCAGAAATTTACTTTTCTACTGCTAAAAATCCAGTGGAAGTTTATAAATATTCAAATTTTCCAAAGCATAGAGTTTGCTATATGGAGAGAGGTACTTGAATATGGAGAAGATATTTCCAAGAAAGATCATCTAAGAACTGGATGAATGTCACTCCTATGAAGGTCTAACCCAAACGTAGGGAAGAGAAATATAAACCATAGATTTTAATACTTTCAGATCATGAAAAATAAAATGGAACAAATATGTTAAGGATGACTATTTTTTGCAGATCCTTATATGTTGTTGATAATACCAATAAGGACAAAAGAGGTTTTCTTCCTAAGAATGAAGTTAACATTATTTGACAAACCCGTTAGGGGGTTGAATTATGCAGGGCAACCTAAGGGCATTGGCTGCATAGTCAAATTATAGTATCTTTTGGATGACAAGTCTGTTATATAGACTATTTATGTAAGGCCGCCTAAGGGCACGTGCTGCATAGTCAAGAAAAAAGAACTCTCAGAAATTGGACATTTTGTGACCAGAATCCAAGAAAAGGGTTATGAATATTTGTAAGTATTTAAGGTTAGGAGTATGACACATAAAAATGGGCATTTGTTCAATGAAAGTAGATATACACAGACCAATGCTAACCATAATCATGTTGTGGCTGGGTCCTGAATTGAGATACTGGACTTCACTACGTATCCCATAAGGATGGGAATCAATCCATATGTAGTTCTTTAAATATAGTTTAAATTCATGTGGGATGAAATTATGGGAGATCTTAGTTTAGGGTCATAGAGCTCGGACCATAATAATGAATATACAATGTGTGTTTTCATAGGGACTTTTTAGACAGGGGACTGAAAATGAAATTTAGGGTTAGGCCCAAAGACTTGGGGCTGAATTTGAGGGGCACTCGAACATTCCTACGTATCCCATAAGGATGAGAATCAAGCCGCACATAGTTCTTGAAATACCCTCTGTACATATTTGGTTTTTACAAGTGAAGGGTGAAAGGGGACTTTAGTGAAATGATGGTTTGACCCAAGAAAAAAAGGTTCAGGCATTGTCATGTATACACGTAGTCTTTAGAATATAACATGATTGGAGATCAATGTAAATAATGATTCCCTCTCAGGTGAGGGTATTGAAGAATGTTGTAGTTTATTATCATACAGGACAAAATTATTGTACAGTTTAATGTCATGTAGCAAGGAAAAAGGTGAACCAATGTGAAGAGATTGGTTTTGGTCTTGAACCTCGGGAGGTTGCCTACATACTTATCCTAGAAAGCAACGATCAAAGTCTGCGTAGTTTAATTAAAGAATGAATTAGTGATCAAGTTATTCTTGGGGACAACGACCTAAAAAAATGGTGTTGGGACTTATGCATGGTTAGCGGCCCAGAGAGGGTGTTATGGTTGAAGTTTACTCTAAGATCACATGAGTCATACTCAGTGTGAGAAACAATAGGTAGCAACAACCTTAACGATGCATAGTTTAATGTCATGTAGGACATATGAAGGGACTATGCAGTTTAAAGTCTTGCAGTGAGGACTACTGGTGTTGCACAGTTTTAGTGTCATGTAGCAGGGAAAAAATATAGTTTAACGTCATGTAGGATGTATATAGGGACACAGTTTAACGTCATGTTGGACGTGAACATAGTTTTGCATCATGTTGGAAAATAAGAGTGTTGTACAGTTTAGCATCTTGTAGCTAAGATGATGGGGACAATACAGTTTAACGTCATGTTGGACAAAAAAGAGGGACTGTGCAGTTTAACGTCATGCAGTAAGGACAAAGAAGACACAGTTTAACGTCATGTTGGACGTATTAGGGATGAAAATATTTTAAGGTCATATGCATAGACCGTGGATGATGATGTAGTTTAACGTCTTGCTGGACGAGAGAAATGCCAATAGTTTAAGGTCGTATGCATGGACCATTGGTTATGCAGTTTAACGTCTTGCTGGACGTAAGGGACTTCTTTACAGTTTATCGTTATGTAGTTAGGATGTCACAGTTTAACGCCATATTGGACGTAAGTGCCAATAGTTTAAAGTCGTATGCATGGACCCTAACTAATGATGCAGTTTAACGTCTTGCTGAACAATATGAAATGCCAATAGTTTAAGATCGTATGCATGGACCATTGATGTATTTTGTGTTTATACAAAATAATTCTTCAGAAATATGGCATTGGTTGGAGTAGTGATGAGTTCTCCATCCATTGAGATTAAATAATAAGCTCCATTAGAGTAGAACTTATGTATTGAATAAGGTCCTTCCCATTTTGGCTCAAGCTTGAGGGGTTTCTTTCCTGGTATCATTGGAGTTCTGAGAACCAATACCAATTCTCCCTGAACAAATGAATGTAGATGATTTTTTTGTTGAAATCTCATGCTATTCAATTCTGACAGACTTCCAAGTGGTGCAGGGTGCACAATCTTTTCTCATCTAACCGTTCCAATTCATCCAATTTCTTTTTAGATTGTTCATCTATAGATGACTGGTCACAAATGGATACTCTGAGCGAGGGTAGTTGAACCTCAATTGGCAAGACTGCTTCCATTCCATATACCAATGAATATGGAGTTGACCGCATTGCAGTGCAGGTGGTGGTTCGATAAGCGCATAAAGCATGAAAGAGTTTATCAGGCCATGATTTCTTATCTTTATCCACCATATTTTGCAGTATGTTTGAAAGAGTCTTGTTGAGATATTCTATCTAGCCATTGGTCGCTGCATGATACCGAGAGGAATGATTGGATTTAATGTTGTATTCTTGATACAACTTCCTCACCTTGGATGAACAGAATTTGGTGCCATTGTCCATCAATATGGTATGAGGGACACCAAATCTGGTAATGATGTTAGACTTGATGAAGATAACAATGCATTTAGAACTGACTTCTTTGAGAGGTATTGCCTCTGCCCATTTGGAAAAGAAGTCAGTAGTAGTAAGAATGTACTTAAACTGCTTGGATGTAGCTGAAGGATAAGGTCCCACTACATCCATTCCCCATGTGGAAAATGGACACGAGTATTTAGATGTATGAAGAAACTCTGGGAGTTGATGAATGAAGTTTTCATGTACTTGGTAAGAATGAAACTTCTTTATGAAATCAACACAATATTGTATCATTGAATGCCAAAAATATCCAAGCCTTCGAATTTGATCAGATAGTCTATGTCCAAACTGATGGGCACCAAAGACTCCTTCATGTACTTCTTTTATGACAACCATTGTCTCTTTACCATTAATACATCTGAAGAGAACTCCATCAAAACCATGCTTGTATATAATTTTCTCTAGGTGATCCAGGCTATCAAAAAGAGTGAAATTGACCACACGTCTCCAGACTTGTTCTTTCCTGGCTCTATCGGGCAGAAGTGTTCCATTTTGAAAGTATTCCCTGATAGGTGTCATCCATCCTGTAGTATGACCATATGGTTCAGAGATGGGACTAATTTCATTGATTTCCTCTGTTCTGATTTGAACATAAGGTGAAATTGTACAATGGTGGGCAATACTGATGGTTGTCTCGTCCCGATTTGGATCTTCCAGAGCTGTGGCTATATTAGCCAGTGCATCATCCTAGGAATTTTGTGATCTTGGGACATAAGAAAATGTCGGTTCTGAAGGAAACTCCGCCATTAACTCTCTGACATAATCATACAAAGGGATTAGTTCTTCTTTTCTGATTGCGTAATCCCCATTGACTTGTTTGATTACCAGGTCTGAATCACCTTTCACATTTAAGTGATTCACTTGTGCTTGAAGCACCAACTCCAATCCTGCAATAAGAGCTTGGTATTCCACTTCATTATTTGTACCACCTCCCAAAAATGAGAAAGAATAAGGTAGCACTACCTTTTCTGGGGAAATGAGTACAATTCCTAACCCAACTTTGTTGAATTTAGGATTTTCCATTTTCCTCCCTGTTGGACTTCTGGAAGCACTATCAAAGTAAATTTCCCATGTTTGAAGACTTTATTGAATAGAGAAGACTTCCTCATCAGGGAGTTCAATATATGAAGATATGTCTTCTACTGAAGGGTGTTCAACAAGGAAATCATCAATATCTTGGCCCTTTATTTCCTTTTTAGACACATATTGAATATCAAATTGCTGAAAAATAACTGCCCACCTTGCCAGATGTCCTGTAAGCACTGGATGACTAAGGATAAATTTGAGTGGGTTATTGCGAGATACCAATTGGACCACGTGATGTTGCAGGTAGTGTCTCAATTTTTGAACTACAAAGATTAATGCTAGGTAGCACTTCTCAATATTTGAGTATCGGGTTTCTGCTTCAAGCATAGTCTGACTGAGATAGTAGAGGTTGTTTTCATTCCCAGCATCATTCTTCTGAGCAAGAAAGGCACCCAATGATCGCTCTAGAGATTTCACATAGAGGATAAGTGGTCTTCCTTCAACATGTGACATTAACACTGGTGGACTCAAGAGATACTTCTTGAGAATATCGAATGCTTCTTGACATTATTCAGTCCACTGGTAAGTGGCTCCCTTCTTCATCAATTTGGTGAAAGGTAAACTTTTTCCTGCCAAATTGGATATGAAATTCAAAATATAGGCCAAGTGTCCTTGAAGTCCTCTTAATTCCTTTAAATTTTGAGGAGGTGACATACCAAGGATTGACTTTGTTTTCTCAGGATCGACTTCGATACCACGATGGTGTACAACAAAGCCAAGAAATTTTCCTAAGGTTACCCCAAAAGCACATTTTAAGGGGTTCATCTTCAAATTATGTTATCAAAGTTTGTGGAATATGATTTAAAAATCATCCAAATGATTAGAACGTTGTTTGGATTTAACCACCAAATCTTCCACATAACATTCAACAAACTTCTCTAAAAAGGGTTTGAAGATACGATGCATGACACGCTGATATGTTGCGCCTGCATTCTTCAGGCCAAAGGGAATTACCTGATAGCAAAACACACCCTGAGGGGCTCTGAAGGCTGTAGATTATTCATCTTCTGAAGCCATTCAAATTTGATTATATCCAAAATATCCATCCATGAAGGAAAGTGCTTCATAGCCAGTTGTTGCATCAATTAAGAGTTCTGTAATCGGTACTGGGAAATCATATTTAGGACAATGATGATTAAGATCTATGAAATCAATGAAAACTCTAATTTTACCATTCTTCTTTTTCACTGGGACAATATTAGCCAACCACTTGGGATATTGAAATTCTCTAACAAAGTTAGCTTTGATGAGATTGTCCACTTCACCTTCAATTTTGGAAGCATAGGTTGGGTGTGTTCTTCTAGAGGCTTGTTTAAATCCTTGATGTTCTTCTAGAAAACACAAATGATGAGTGGAAACATTAGGATCAAGCCCTGTAATCTCTGTATACTTCCAAGAAAATATATCTCAATTTTTCTTTAAGAAAGAAATATACATCTCTTGCTCTTCAAGAGTCATGGCCGCACTAATTAAAGTGGGGCATGGATCTTCTTTTGTACCCAGATTTATTTCTATGAGTTCATACACGGTGGTAGAGATACCCTCTTCAAATGCTGGAGGAGAAACCCTGAGATCTTCCTCTTCTTCTTCAACATGTGTTATTTCTTCTGTTTCCACTTGCATAGTAGATGAAGAAGCAGGATTTCCGTGATCAAAAGAGATGTTAAAATTTGAACATCTTGAAGAAGAAGCTTCCATTTACGACCCTATTGATGATGAAGGGTCTTCCTTGGGAAATATAGAGGATATGATGGATTGAGAATCAACATCATCATTCACTTCTGACATTGCTATAACTTCTTCTGGCCTGGTTGGCAAAGTATAGAATTGTTGGATTTCAGCAGATGAAATGAATACATATCCATTTGAGCTTTCATCATTGCTTGGTGGATCACCACTTTCTCCCATGTTGTCTGGCTTGATTGCCGCAATTGACATTATGGAAGTTTCCAAAAGAGTATTTTGATTTGGGTCTATCCTATCAATTTGACTGATAGGAAACACATAATCTGTACTCACATGTGTAAATGGGTTTACTGGAATCTTTTCCAAACCATATGGAGCATTAACTTTGGTAATCTCCCTTGTTGTGGATTTCTCATTTCCCTTCATGTGGTAGAATTCCGCCTCAATGTATTGAGATTCACATGTCTTAAACGGGGATTTATCACCATACAACGTTCCAATTTGACCATCAAAACAATATTTGAGACATTGATGGTATGATGAAGCGATAGCCGCATGCTGATGTAGCCAGGGTCTACCAAGAAAGATGTTGAAGGCTGAGTCTTGATCAACAACCATGAAATATGAATTGGATACAAGATCTCCAAACTGAGTTCTGAGTGTAATCTTGCCTAGTGGTTCTTGTTCATTTTTATCATATCCTTGTAACATCAAAGTAGAAGGAGATAAATCAGATTCTGTGAGGCCCAATCGACGAAGTGTACGAATGGGGATGAGGTTGACTCCTGAACCATTATCAATGAAAACTCTTCAGACGTCTACACCATTTACCTTTCCAGATAAGTAAAAAGGTTTAATATGTCCATTAATGACATCATCTTCATCTTCATCAGTAAAAGATATCACTGCATGGCATTCTGCAGGATTATTCTCTACATGGTAGACTTCAGCTGCAGCAATTTCAGTTTCAAACTCCTGAGGACTCGACAAAGCCTCAATGAGTGCCTCCCAAAGATCCTTTGATAAATTCAAAGCATCCAGAATTGATAACTTGGCCGGTATTTGGGCCAAGTGTTTCAATACATCATAATTTTGATCCAAAGGTCTGCATTTCCCAACAGAAACATATGGTTTCGCAGGTGCCTTATAAGTTGATGCTTTGGAAGTTGATGCATCTTGTACCAGGATAGGAGTTGGTAATACTTCTGGCTTTGGAAGATTAGACCGATTATGTTTATTTACTTGCTGAGAGGAAGAAGGTGGAACCTTCAAACAATCTTCCAGAATAACTGTTCCAGGACTGAATCTGCCTTGTGTATAAGAACTTGCTTATTCTTGTTGAGCTCGTTGAAGGGATCTTCCACGAGTTTCTGCCGCATACACAGTTCTAGCAGGGGTAGAATTGGAATAGTGGCCTCTAAAAGATCCACATCTTCCCCTGTATCCTGAGCCTCTGGAACTTCCTCTGATTCCTCTGTTTGATACAGGGAACTCAGGCTCATCAAAATCGAAACTGTGACTGGAATATGGATCTGTTAATTGAATCATATTAACAGAACCAAAGATCAACTCTTCATCCAATGAAGACTCTACCTGATTAGCCTATTTCGGCTGTTCCGTTTGGTGGGGCGGTGCCCGGTTCTTCAAAGTAGATGGCATAAAATCTGCCAGAGTCAAAGACAACTTGGGATTTAACACGATTTCATCTTCTTCTAATTGTTCCTCTTTCTTGGAATTATGCCACCCTTTTGAGGATTTTTCCTCTGATGAAGAGGGTTTTTCTGTAGCATTCATGGCAGAAGACACAATTGGATTCTTTAATTGTGTTTGCAAAATGGCATGAGTTCGATTGATCGTTTTTCTGACCATCCAATCATCATATTTTTACGCATTTTTTTTCTTGACTTCTTTCCACTTGCCTTCTTCCTCTGGATCTGTAGTAGTAACACATGCTACCTGAGCTGAAGAACCTTTCAGTTTGACTTGTCCCAAGTCGACCATTTTTTGTAGGAGATCCTTGAAGACAAAACACTCATGAATGGGATGCCCCAAAATCTAAAGAAATGGGAAATATTTGGGACGGTCTTCATCTCCTTCCTTGTGTGTCCTCTTGGGCCTTGGAAATTGAACCAAATTATTTTCCAGAGCCGAAATGAAGTAACCAGGAATTTGTTCATTTCAGAAAGAGTAAAATTTGATCTTTAGATCCTCAAATTGTTTCCATCTTTGATCTCTTTGATCATCTTGACGAAATGGCCTCTGTTGTTGGCGCTCAGGAGGTGGAGTCCTTCGAGAAGATGAAGGTTTTGAAGTAGAAGCAGGTACAGGTGCTTGTTTAAGTATAACTATAGCAGTCTCTGCTTTACTCATTCTCCTTCTTGGAGATGATGGAATTATATGAGCTTTATACTTAGTCTTCATAAGAGAATCTTCAATCTGTTGAGCGATTGAAGTTCTCGAAACCCTCCTATGTATTTCACAGGGATCAACGGTGTGCGTATCTCATCACCTAAATTTTCCACACAGATTGGAAAAAATCCCTCTTGAGGGAGTGCTAAGCTCAGGGAATATGTTAATCCCTTCCAGCGAGCAATGAAATCTGAAACCCTTTCATTATCCATTTGCTTACAATTTGTAAGATCAGAAACTATTGCCTTTGGAAAAGTTGAGCTGAATTAAAGAAGAAATATTTGGCGGAGATCCTCCCATCTGGTAATTGACCGGGATTGTAAGCTTGTGTACCAGACAAAAGCAGGCCCTTGCAATGACTGTACAAAACACATGAGCTTAACTGCTTCCTGTTGCTGAGGGGTTCCCATCATAGGATCACAAAAAGAAACAAAATGTGTTAAGTTTTGCTCTGGGTCTCCCGAACCATTAAATATTGGGAATGTGATACTTGCAAAATTTGATGGGGGAGGAATTGCATCAACCCACTCAGGGTAAGATCTCTTTTTTGGTTGAATTTGAGCACACTTTCCCTCCATAGATTCCAACCGAGCTGTTAATGACTAAATAGTAGTAATTAACTTTTGAGAAACATCCGGTTTATCTTGGACCTAAACAGGTGCAATGACTGGAGCTGGTACAAATGTGGTGGTTGGTACTACAACTGATGGTAGCACTTCCGATTGTTGTTGCACTTGACTCGTAGGATTAGAACTGCGAGGGTGTACTGGTAGAGGAGGATATTCTTGATCCATATTAGTAGCCGTAACAAATTCCCTTGGCTGACTGACTCCAGCACGCTTAGGAGGAAGACTACCTTGAAGTAGTTCTGAGTTCAACCTCCTCAATTCCTTCATTTATTCCTCTTGTTGTGCAAATATTTACTCTAGTGAGAGATATTGGCCTTCTCCAGAGGAAGGGTATGTAACCTGATTCTTTCCTTTCCCCTTATTGGACACCTTTCGAAGAGGGGGAAGTGGGTTACTTGAAGGATTACCTAGGTTCTGAGTAATCCTTTGATTTCGTGTACGCACACCTTCTTCAATTGTGTCTGTGAGTACAACTTCTTGAGAAGGAACCTCTTCATCTGATACCTCCAAGTGAGCCTCATCTGTTGGATCAACAACTATGGAATTGATGACATTTATGACATTGATTGATGCATAACAAATTTCATCCATTCTATTGGCATTTCTGCGATATTGTCTTCTTCCATGTCCTTGATGAGACATTGACTTTTGTTGATTCGATCCCTCAGGAACTTCTTGACGAACCGTAATTTGGAGGGAATCTCCTAATAATTTGTCTCTTCGTTCCTCTTGAGGCTTCTTCCCCAATCGAGAGAATACTGACTCTCTCTGAGGGAGGGATTGAGGATTTGAAAAAGTACCCAGTCCGGTGGAATGGGGTTGTTCCTACTCAACTCCTTGAATCTTATTTGTTGATTCTGAGGGTTTGGTTAAAAGAGTCCCCAGTCTAGAAAGATGGGGTGGTTCTTGACATGATATATCTGATACTTTCTTGAAATCTCTCCTGATCTTGCGGACTTTATTCCAGAAATTAGCTGGATGCATCAACCTGCATCCACTTTTATCACCCGACTTAAAAGACCGTTGGATGATTTCTGACACTTCTGTCACTTGATGATGTGCTTTCTCCAAACGACATGCCTGTTCAATATTCTCGTTTGCTTGATGCAGGAGTAATTCAACAACTTGTTCTATGTATTCTTGATTTTGAGAGGAACTAGTTGATGCCTGTTCTTGGGAAAGCTTTTGATTACAAACAAAACCCATTGACTATGGCTGGCCATGGGCAATAACATTGCATGAGACCATTTTCAGCAGGCTTTGCTGACTGAAGAGTACAGTGAAATGTAGCGCTCCATGAACACCCCATCCCCTGATATGAATACTAGATGGGGCATTGGAAATTAACTGGCTCAATCTTCTTAGTGCGGCAAGGCATGAACGCTGAATGGATCTCTGCTGTTTTTCAGCCTTCGGATATTGAGAAACTGAGAGAGATGCCAAATCAATTTGGAATTATAACCCTTATATTATCTTGAAATGATTTTCATATTCATCATAAGATAATATTTTCTTTTTCAACTGACAAAAAGTTTTCCATATGTTGAGACGAATATCATGAATTCCATCTTCCGTCAACATTTCTGGAATGTCATACTGAGAATCAGCCAAAGGACAAAACAGAACTGGCACTTCACCTTTCACCAGTTGTTTTCTCATATTCAGTACTTCCTCTTTATCATTCAAAGAATATTATTCTACCTGATTAGACCAGAGCTGGTGCTTCCTTCTGATTCATTGGATTCAACAAGATTGGTAGAGAATTCACTAATTAAACTAGAAGATGAACGACCCAGGGGTAGTTCGGAGAATGACCTACACCCCAGGATATCTTCTAATTGAGAAAGTGTTTCACCTAATAGTGGTAAAGCATCAGACATGACTGGCTTCATATTTTCAAGCGCCTCAAGATAAGAGGGATTTCTCGTCACTACATTGTTTGTTAAAGAATTTTCCAAGAAATGTGAATCACTACTGCGGAGATGACTTTCACAGCTAAATTCATCATCATGGGGAGGACCACCATGATGGGTTACAGCAAAAGATGAAACATTTTGCTCCTTGATCTTCTGGCCACACAGAGGGTTCTTGTGGCTCTCATCTGAAGATGAAAATTCGAGATTGACCGAATCGTCATGAAGCAAGCCTTCATGAGGAAGTATCTGATGCAAACCTTCAGAATTAATGTTACCACTATTGGGAACTAAAAGAGTAGAATTTTGAGTTGCAACAGATAATTGTCTGAGTGCATCAAGAACTCCAGCATCGAGTAAGTCTTTATTACAGATTAGCCCTTGATTTCTTGGCTGTACTAGTTGGGCCTTCTTTTTAGACGCCTTCTTACTCACTTTGGGAACCACTTATTGATGAAAGTGGTTATTATGGGCAGGTGTATGTGCCTGCTCAGGAGAAATGATCAGGTTAGATTGATTATATCCACTCAAATCAGGTGTATGTGCCTGACTTGGCTGTCCGTATGATATGGGGGAGTACGCCCCACAACCCTCTTGGACTGGAACAGATGTGTGTGTGTGTTCTGAAGTGAACTGTTGATGTGTCACTCCACTGGCAGGGATAGATTTATGTGTCTTTCCCTGAGATGCTGCTGAAGCTGTTATAATATCCTGGCAGGCATCCAGAATATTAGCAGGGATTTGCTTCTGCTCTTTCACCATTGACAGAATGTGCTTGGTGACTTCAGTGGCCGGAATAGGGATATATGTCCATTCCATGCTTAGATTAGGTGTATGTGCCTGCTCCTATCCTCCTTTTCCTGTCAGTGAATTCTGACAGTACTCATATGTGGGGGCAGAGAGTTGAGTCTGCCTCCTGTTTGTCGCCAGAGATTTTCGACTGACTTCTCTGAATGCTACCAAACGGGACTGTTGGTAGGATTGATCAATACTAGAAGGTGTATGTACCTGCTGATTGTACTCTGCCGAACTTGGTTGATGAAATTCCTTCAATACTGACAGACGAGGTTGCTGGCATGATTGATGAGTGTAAGCAGGTGTATGTGCCTGTTTACCAGTTGTCAACACATTGGGTTGGCGGGCTCCATCGCATATAGTCAGATGGGCCTGCTGACTAGCCGATGATTTATAAACAGGTCTATGTTCCTGTCTATAGTACTATGCCGGAATTTCCTGGAGGGATTGGCGTGCTGCTTCCAGACGAGTCTGCTGGATAACGGAATTAAAACGGACGGGTGTGTGTGCCCGCTCGTTGCTTGCCACCAAGTTAGGTTGGTGGACTTCTCCGGAAACAGCAGAGATAAGAACCTGCTCACTGTTAACCAGCTGTCGCCTTTGGTGGTTCTTCTTGCCTACTTGGGTTTGAGGAACCTGAGCTGAATTCCTGGAGACGACACCCTCATCATGTTGAGGGCGCACTGCCACACGAGTCCGGCGGCGATTTTTGGTGGGAGCCCTCAGGAAGGACTCCAGTTTCATTGAATTAAGGCCCTGAGCGGCCTTCTCATTCACCTCCTCATAATATGGGAGGGAATGGTTTTTGCGTTCCGAGGATAATGACTCGAAACGGTTGGATACGGCGGTTAGCACCACCTACTTCTTGATCACTCGTCGTCGCTGTCTGGACGACCAGGGTGAGTTGTTCACTTGGAGGGCTTGTCGAGCAGCCTCCAGAGTTGGAATGGTACCATGTTGATGGTACTCCTTAACCAGTGCATTCGATACCCAACGTTGAGAATGCTGAGTAGGTGATGTCGCCCTCAGAGCGGACGACGATCCAGCAGAAGTAGCAGCATATGCCTTCACAATAGTGGCATTCACAGTAGAGGTATTCACAGGTGTGAATTTAAGAGAATCCATTATTGTAATGCAGAAGATCTTGGAAAAGAGTTCCTGTTTGATATAATAAACATAATCAAGATAAGTTTGGCTGCTACATCTTTTAGATGATCACATATGTTATTGATTGCTTTGTTGTCCCTCTCATTGAGTTTAAATAGGGGCCTAAAAAATAAGTAAAACATCATTTTAACTTGGTTAATGATTCACGTCGGGTTCACCATTTTTTTGTTTCCTCTATAATTGGGGATGAACTTATTGATTTAAGGTTCAAACATTCCAAGCGGTTTCTAGCAGGTTTTTTTCGTAGAACCGGAAACATCCAATGATTCCATATCCATTTGGACCTACTTTCCAAAGGTAGGTGCTCATTAGTTGCGAACTGATGAGGCTTAAGAATTTTCATTGGTCGAGAGGATGGGAGGTCGGACTCATCACACCTTTTTGAGGGGAATTATTGTCTACTCCGGGACTCTCTTTATAGATTTAAGTTATGTTCATGAATCCTTATTACATTACCAAGTATAAAATGATATTTCCTTTAGATCTAACAATCAATGATTGATATGTAGGAAATTTAGAGAATATTTTATATGTATTTGAGGTTCTTCATTGATAGAGAATCATATGTATTTATTAGATATTCTTAGTCAATGGTATCCTTCAATACATAAAAGTATATTGGTCATTATGATGACCATAATGGTTTTAAAGCCACTTAGTGGGGCACTTGAAGTTTATTGTCATTCAGAAGGACATGGATTATTTCAGAGTTGGGATCGTACCCGCAGATGGGATACCTACGTATCCTTTTTTTTGGAAAAGGAATCAGAACCCACATAGTTCGAGTAAGGGAGTATGATGTTTATATATGATTTAAGGCTCAAAGAAAGATGTCATAATTACTTTTACACTCTAAGCTCACGTGAGTCATGCTCGGTGTGAGAAACAAGAGGTATTGGTAAAACCAGACAATTGTGCCATCATGAGAAATGATGTGGGGCTTGTGTATGTATGACCACCCAAATAGATGAATATTAGGATTTAATTCAGGGAAGAAACCCAAGAACAAGATCTATAAAGGTATATGTACTTCATGGAGATTTGGATACTCTAACTTGGGGCTTACTCCTGAGAAAGATGCTCAAATTAGGAGGGGACTTATGATTGGGTTTTACTCCTGAGAAGGAAGTCCAAATCAAAAAGTAAATTAATACTGGTTAAGAGAAATTATGATTGGGACTTACTCCTAAGGAGGAGGGCCAGGTTAAAGGATTTGAGAACTGGGGTTTACTCCTAAGGAGGAGGCCCAGGTTAAAGGGACTTAGGGCTTACTCTTAAGGAGGATGCCCATATTTGTAGACTTTGAGACTGGGGATTACTCCTAAGGAGGATGACCATATTTTTAGACTTTGAGACTGGGGATTACTCCTAAGGAGGATTCCCATATTTATAGACTTTGAGACTGGGGCTTACTCCTAAGGAGGATGCCTAGATTTGGAAATTATGATTGGGGCTTACTCCTAAGAAGGATGCCCAAATTAAGAGAACTTGGACTGTGGCTTACTCCTAAAAAGGGGGCCCATGTTAAGGATTATCATTGTAAAGGATGAGATTTAATGAATGAAATCTCTGACCTTAGTGACATGAAGATATGTAAATCACTAGGTTTTAAGAGATGTTCCACAGAATTCCTTTCAGATAAGGAATCCAACAAGGAAATCATGTCATGAATGACTTTGGAGAGATTTTTGAAGGCTTAATCTTGAAGAGGATGAGTGGATAGGCATAAGAGAGGTGAAATAGGTAGGAGGGGCACCCAAAAATAAGGTGGTGTGCAAGTCTTGCGTGGGAGCACAAGTCCTGGTTGCGCAAGTATACTTGCGCGACACAGGGGTACTTGCACAACAGTCAACCCTTAGGGTAGTACTTGGGCGAGACTTGACTCAAGCCCTAAGTATTATCCCTAGAGGCTTCCAGAAGAGGGGTGCACAAGTTCTATTGGAGGGATAGGGTAGCGTGCAAGTGTGGCTATTTCCCTTAAGGTTTGGCCACTTAGGCGCGCAAGTGTTGATGAGTTTCAACACTTAGGCCTTACTCCCCATCTTTAGATCTTCCGTTCTAGATAAGAAATTACCTTAGAAGTGTTCGGAAGCTTTGAGAAGAGACTAGGGAACCGAGAGATCAAATCTGAGTTTCTGGAATTTTTTGTCCTCTAAATGGGGGGCCCACCAGGGGTATTTATAGGCTGGTGAATACCCTGGGTGAAATTCAAAGAGGGCGCGCAAGTCACTTGCGCGAACATTGGGTGACACACAAGTATACTTCTGCGACCTTGGTGGAACTTGCGCGACCCAAGTGCATTTGAATCTTTGTTCATGCCTTTGTCAATTTTTTGATGTTTCTTCAAAGGATGAATCACTTTGGGTTCAAGTTATTTCCCTTTTCAATTTGTTAGACTCTGTGACGGAAAGGAGCATCAACACTCACCCATTGTTATATTGTTTCATGTTCAAATCTATCATCTTACTAGGCTTTTCGCTCACCCCTTTTTGATGTATATCCTGAGGTTATTACATGTACTAAGGAGAATTAAAGGGCCAATAAGAATCTAGAGAATAAGTAATTAAATAAATGTTTATGTTTTATTTTGTAAATGTTATATATGGTCTTAATTTTCTCAAGACACTAAACTTTGGGATCCTCATTGTATAATGATTTTATGTTGTTTATCTCTAAAATGATGTAATAAGATATGAAAGAAAAATCAGGGTCACTATAGTTGGCATGTAACACCCCAAGATTTCATGGTACGTTTCTTTTTAAATAATTCAATAGCTTGCGCTGCATACAATACCGAGTTCGAGTACACCATGACCTATCAAACTAACCATTTAAAAACTGTTTATGAATAATATTAAACACATTATAAAATTTATGAATTTTATTTTTCAAAATAGAATTTATTTTTGAATTCGGAATATCAACATTAGCATATGGTGAAATTTTGGTAATTTTCTGAAAAGTTTTAATTTTTGATGAATAGTAAAAAAAAATACTGCATTGTTATTTAAAAACCAACCTTTTCATTTAAATAATTATTTTAATTTAAATTTATTTTAAAGTCAAAATAGATAAATAACACATATATTAATCCAATGCAGGTCATTGGAATCATTTTTATAATAGAATTAGATATAAAATTTATTGAACTTTTGAATGTCTCTTTTACCCGCCTTATAAGCCACATATGCAGATTAGTATTAAGCGTACTTTTATTGCTTCTATGAATTGAATTAAAAAACATACTTAAATGATTGTAATTAATATTAAATTTGTGATCTAATAGAATCAAATTATTTTTTTTGGTGAATAGTAACTTTAGTAAATTTTTATTTATTTACCATGGTTAAGGGTAAATTAGGTGATTAAATGTAATAAAATAATATAATATTATTATAAAATTACCCTAAAACTTACCCTAATTTTATTGGATAAGTGTGTTTAAACCAAAATAAACCTTAGGTCAAAAATATGATCCTTTTTAAGCCACTTATGTTAGATTAAGATATTTATTATATTTTATTTAAAGATAAGTTAAAAATTTCATACTCAAAAATTTAATAACTAAATAATTTTTAATATAGGGTTATAGATAAGATAAATTAAACTATAAGTATTAATTATAAAGATAAGTAATTTATCTACATAATTATAGTTTATTTCTAATTTTTAGACCTTAAATAATTAAATTTAATTGTGACACAATGATGATGTAATAATTTATTTATTAAAGGAAGAATCAAATAAATGATATTAATAATATTAAAATAAATATCATTTGAAATATTTTATGACATAATTTTTTTGGATTCCTATTACATGTTAGGGATTATTTAATATATTTTTTTTGAAGGAATACAATTTTTATTATTTTTTAAAAATTCAAATAATAAATTGTGTCAAAATTGACATAAATGAGATTTTAAAATAAATAATATTTTATTAAATATTATAAAGTTCATAAAAATATATTATTTGGCCAAATAACTATGATAATTTCAAATATTTCATAAAATATTTAATTGGGGTTAGTTTTGAATTTTAGAGTAACTATATTAACCCTATAGTGTAAAAAAGACAAATAGACACGGTAAGAGTTAAACTATTTAATTAAGGGTTAAACCCAAAAGATATGGTTAATTTTGTGACCTAAACTTGTCTAAAAATAATTTATTGAGATTATTTAGACCCATAACTACCTTATACTCGAAATAAATCACTTTGGAACTATTTTAAATCAAAAAACAATTTATAATAAATTAATAGTTTTGGGGTTTCCTAAAGTGACCCTCCCCTCTCTTATAAAAGGGCACCTCTCATTCTATTTTATTCACACCTCTAAAGCACTTTATTTTGAAAAAACCCTACCCATTTATCTTAAAAAATTTCCTCAATTCATACCATAGGACATAATTTTTCCATAAATACAACCTAATGAGTCCTTTTGTTCAAATCAAAAGGAGACACTCGAAGAAGAGGTAATTGTTTTACCAACTCTTTCAAAGTTCTTTTCTTCTTATACTTCATTTTAATATATTATTTCCATAATAAATAATAAATAAACTATATAATATATTATGTTATGTTGTTATTATTATGGGACAACCATATTCTTCCTTTTACCCCTCCTACAAAAAACAATATCACTATGCATGCATACGTACGACTTACCATATCTATGTCGTGGTGTAAACTGTTTTTCATCTATAAATTATTTATATGGGTATAACAATGAATATAAAGGATTTAAATAATAAATATTACTTGATATTTTTTCTTTATAATTTATATTCCATCCAATTCTTTACCGTTTACTATGGAATGATATCATCGTTCGTGCGTACGTACGACCTACCGTCTCCATGACGCGATGAGATTCATTCTCCACGTTAACCATTCAAAAACGATTATAAAAATATATATAATGAATAAGTATGAAATACATGAAATAATAATGCTACTTGAATAATATATATATATATATATATATATGTGTGTGTGTGTGTGTGTGTGTGTGTCATTTACTTGCTTCTATTCAATATGATAAGAAAACAGAAACAATGTTCATGCGTATGTACGACCTACCGTCTCCATGAATAGCGTGTTCCATTTTATTTATCTATCTATTATATATATTTATATACTGAATATATATGATATATAAATCATGTTTTATATTCTAAAATTAATTAAATCATAATCTAAGTAATATGATCAATAATAAAAAGTCAAAACATGTATGATCAACAAAGCGATTATTACCCGAAACGTTGCATTAACTCGGAATTTTTAATAAATAGGTAATGTAAAGTCATAAATGAATCATATATGATATCATAAATATTATTATTATTATGTTACAAGTTAATAATATGTTTAAAAACACTATACAAGAGTTTCAGACACGTACAGAGAGTATCTGATCTAAGGTAAGAGAAATATTAACTCAATTTCCATTCATTGAGTTAAACATCTATGTCATTGGTTATGTTCTTCCAAGAATATGTGTGAATGAGCAATGATTGTTTTATAATTAATATCCACTTATATTGGGTGGATTTGTATTTTTCACCAAAAATTACGTCATTGATTTATTCTCACTCTAATGATACGATCTTTATAAGGGAATTCCGTCTTACTTTTAATTTTTGTGAGGTATAATCCATTTTCACTACCTATTTATTGTGTGTGATGTATGTACTAAACCTATTATATTTTATATCATTAATAATTTTATCTTAATGGTATTTAAGGATTAATTTGAAGATAATGTTATTATTATTTAAATTTTCAAAGTGGTATGAGATGCTTTGAATGTTTAAAGAATTAATCCCTTCTCTATTTCAATATTATTGATATTATTTTACATAAATATTTATATAGATATAAAAGCATTATAAAGTAAATTTTATGTCTATTTTTAAGTTCATTAAAATGTTTTCAAAAATTAATTTTTTTATGGTTTTATGTAAGGGACTCTTTAAATAAAACATCGTTTTAAATGTTTTAAATATTCATTATTCTAAATATTTCTCATTAATGTCCAGGTTTTCAAAATGGTTTTAAGGATTTATTTATATATACATGAATGTTTTAAAATTTTAATTCCTTTTAAAAGTTTCAAAGTGGTATGGGACACTTTTATTCAAAAATATTTTTTTAAATGTCTTCTTTTATAAGTGTGTGGTTTTTGAATAAATGATTTTAAAGAAAAAGGGTATTTATCTCAAGAAAAATTTAATGATTTTATTAGATTATCTATGTCAACATCCTTTTTTGAATTTTATGCTTAATTGAGGTTGAATTATTACGATATAATCTACCTTATATTATTGAAGGTTTTATGATCAGTTTGACCATGGATGTGCTATTTTAATACCATTCATGGTTTACAGTTAAATTATTCACATTTCATATGCTAGTTTTTTTAATTAGAATGGATATATTGTTTATGTTTTCATATGAGGAATCCATTGGACTTAGTAACTGATGGTCAGGGCCTACTATATCCCCTCAATACATTTCTAGATCTCATGAGATGAAATCATTTGGTGAAAAACCCTTCACGTTTGTTTCCAACCAGTTCAAAATTTTCAGGAGGATAGATCTTGACACAAATCAAATGAGTTTATACCCATAGAATTAAATTTCCAGGAGTATTTTTCTTAACAAAAATCATATTTTTTTTAACCCACATACTTAAAATTTCACGAGGATAGATCTTGAAAGTATCTATATTTAGGATAGATCTTGATAGTGAAGACATCCGACATTATGCATTTTCTTATTATGAGATTAGTATTTGATATTAAATGTGATTATGAAACTAGTAAAATAACCATGTGAATGTTTATAAGGAATTATTTTATTTATTCTTCCATATTATGATCAATATTTGTTTTAAAGGCCTGTGTTTTAGTTTTATACCTTTCCTTGAAAGTTTATGATTATTTCTAAAAGATTATACTGTATTGTTTACCCTTACTGAGCATCTCAACTCACCTCTTTCTTATGTTTTATTTTACTAGAAATACAAAAAGTGTATTATAATAATATATAGGGTTAAGATAGGATAATAATGGCGTTATAAAATAATTATATATGTTTCATTTTATGATTTTAATTGTAATTTAATGTTTATGTATGTAATATATTTTCCAATACTACTAAACTGATCATTTCTTTGGGATTTAGTTCCTTGTAATCATGCTAATGTATTAAAATAATGCACCAGCTCTAGGCTTCTAGGGTTAGGGAATTACATGGTTTCATAGGATGATTTAGTTAATTTGGGAATTAGGATTAGTGAACCTTATTGAAAACCCTTAGTATAAGACTATGTATAAGTAAGCACCCAAGAAGCTTTGTTTTAGAAAATTCTAAACATAGGGATCTTACAAGATATTCCCTTAGAATTAAATACACAAAGTAATATATTATTTATTCATGACTTGTTGAATTATGTTTTGTTCCAACCTTTTCTATTTTAGAAAATGGTGGGAACCAGGAGAAACCAGGCCAACAACCCTTGCGAGGGGAAATGCAACGATTTCTTAAATGAAATCTCAAATGATTTGGGAGGTGGAGTTCAAAATTTCATGGAAATACTTACCCAGCTATCTCAAGTTATGAACAATAACCTGAATAATGTGGAACACCTTCCTTCACCTAATAGGGAGAAACTGGCTATCGAATGTTTTATGCAGCAATGACCACCGATGTTTAGTGGATCTTCTAATCCACTATTTGTGGAATAGTGGGCCAACTCAATGGAGAAGATCTTTTCTATTATTCACTATTCTGAGATAGATAAGTTTAATCTCACTATTTATCATCTAGATGGAGAGGCTGATCAATTTTGTTCCTTTATTAAGAACACCAAGACAAAGGATGAAATTGAAGAGACGGAGAATCTATCATGGCCTATGAAGAAAATTTCACAAGTCTTGAAAGGTATTATTTAGGTTTTGTTATCAATAATGATAGAAAAATTGATAGATTCTTTAGTGGTTTAAAACCACACCTTCTAAAGTATCTTTTGATTTTACACTTTGGGAGTTATGAATAATTTGTTCTATATGATATCAAAGTGGGTATGGAGTTTGGAGAATGTTCCCATGGCTATGGTGATAAGAAATGGAAGATAGAGATTCAAGCCTAAGGATCTAATGAGAAAGGTGTAAAGAAAACTCAACCACCCACATGTGAAAAATGTGGGAAGAAGCATCATGGGAACTATCTCAATGGGATGGGGAAATTCTTCAAGTGTGGGAGAGAAGGCCACCAAGCTCATAAATGTTGAAAAGACACAAGGAAATAGGAAAATGTGGTGGAGGAAAGAAGAGCACCACCCATGGTATAATACTAAAACTATAGGGAGAAAGGTCACTATGAAAGGTAGTTCACTAAACCTAAAGTCCTTGAGGGTAATTAGTTTTATAAGACACCAAATCCAAAAGAGAAAGATAAGGCTTATGCCATCACTACTATTCAAGTGGAACAAGAAAATAAAGTTATAAAAGGTACACTTCTTATTCACCCAAGAATGGTAAAAGTCTTATTTGATTCTGGTTCTATGTATTCCTTTATATCTGGAAAGTTTTCTAGAACTATTGAATTGAATCCTAAAAACCTTGAAGTAGAGATATCTGTAAAAACACCTAGTGGTGCAATCATTGAAACCCAAGCATTGGAATCTTCTACTATTGGCATATGTGGGAATATTCTTCTAAAAAATATTATAATACTTCCCTTTGTGTAATTTTATGCTATATTGGGGATGGATTGTCTCTTGTTATATAGAGCACATATCAATTATCAGGAAAAGTAAATATCTTTTCATAATCCAAACCATCATATACTCCTCTAAAAATGAAAGAAAGATCATGAATCTCTTTTTGAAAATTCTTCAATGGTGTGGGTGTGGATTCCCAGTGAAGAATCATACCTCGCTTAAATAGACGAGTCAAAGGAAGTTATAAACCTAGGGGAAATTCCCATCATGAAGGAATACAATGATGTATTTCCTGAAGAGTTACCTAGACTTCCCCTAGAGTATGAGGTAGAGTTCTCAATAGAACTAATACTTGGAGATACTCTTATCTAAAAGTGTCCCTATAGGATGGATCCTATTGAACCAGAGGAGTTAAGGAAGTAGCTATAAGATAATTTGGATAAAGGGTTCATACACCCTAGTGTATCACCTTTGGGTGAAATGGTGCTCTTTGTCAAGAAGAAGTATGGATCAATGTGGCTGTGTATCAATTATTAGAAACTCAACAAGATCACCATAAAGAACAAGTATCATCTTCCAAGGATTGATGACTTTTTCGATCAGTTACGAGGTTCTTAGTACTTCTCAAAGGTGGATCTACATTCTAGATATCATCGGCTAAAGGTAGAGAAGGAATATATTCAGAAGACTATATTTGGTAAAAGGTTTGGACACTAAAAGTTTCTGGCGATTCCCTTCGGACTTACTAATTCCCTTGAAATATTCATGGATTTTATGAATATATTATTTTGAAATTACCTTGATTTATTTTTGGTAGTTTTTATCGATGATATTATCTTCTACTCCAAGAGAAAGGAGAAACATGAATAATATCTAAGATTTTTTTTTGGAGACATTAAGGAAGGAGAAATTGTATGCCAATTTTAGCAAGTGTTACTTTTGGATACAATAAGTCACATTCTTGGGACATGTGATCACAAGTGATGGAGTTTCTATAGACCCTTCAAAAAAATGTAATTGAGGAATGACCCAGACCCTCTAGTGTCACATAAATCCACAATTTTCTTAGCTTAATAGGGTACTATAAATGTTTTGTGAGAAATTTATCATGATTGTAAAGCCCAATAAATAATTTAACAAGGAAAGGGGTAAAGTATGTCTGGATAGAAGAGTGTGAGGAAATATTCAAGGACCTAAAGATAAGGAAGATCACTGCACCTGTACTCACATTAACAAAAAGTGGAGAATGTTTTGTGATATACAGTGGTTCTTGAAAGAGATTCCTAAGTTTTGTACTCATGAAAAATGATAATGTGATAACCTACACCTCATGACAGTTGAAGATCCGTGAGTAGAACTACCCGATGCATGATCTGGAGTTAGCAACTGTGATTTTTTCCTTGAAAATACGGATACACTACATTTATGGTGAGAAGTGTGACATATATACTGATCACAAGATCCTAAAGTATATATTCACACAAAATGAGATCAACATGTATCAAAGGATATGGTTAGATCTAGTCAAAGACTAAAATTTCTCTATTCACTGTCATCCTGTCAAGGATAATAAGGTATCTGATGTTATTAGCAGAAAAGAACCTGTTACTCTATCTATGTTGCAGATTGAGAAAAAACATATCTTCATGGATATGAAAAGAATGGATTTTGAAATCACAATGGCTGGGAATACATCATACCTTTCCCAAATTATTTCCCAAACATCTATCCAAGATAATATTAAAGAAGCAAAAAGGGATGATCCAGAGTTACAAAAGAAGGTGAATGCAGTAAAGGAAGGAAAACTACCAAAGTTCCATATCGATGATGATGGTGTGATTCAGTTTGGAATGAGGATTTTTGTGTCTTCATCACCTGGGATAAAGAAAGATCTACTGGACAATGCACATATCTCAACTTTCTCTATCCATCCTGGGATTACCAAGATGTACTGTGATCTTTGAGAACACTTCTAGTGTGACAACATGAAGAATGAGATTGTTGAGTATATCTCAAGGTGATTGATATGTCATCAAGTTAAAGACAAGTGATAGAAGTCTGAAGGGATGATGCAACCATTTCTTATAACCATGTGGAAACAGGATAATGTCACTATGGACTTTGTCACGGGTATCCCAAAGACATCCAAATGAAATAATGTGATATGGTTTGTGGTGGACCGACTCACCGAGTCTGTCCACTTTATTGCTATTCTAGAAGATCTCTCACTTGAAAAACTTGCTAAGATATATGTGAAGGAAGTGGTGAGACTGCATGGAGTTCCACTCTCAATTGTCTCTGATAGTGATCCCAGGTTCACATCTAAATTCTAGAAGAGTATTCAACATGATTTGGGTACTGAATTAAATTTTAGCACGACTTACCATCCCCAAACTGATGGAAAATTTGAAAGTACTATTCAGATGCTTGAAGATATGATAAGATCATGCTCTTTAGAATTCAAATGTGGATGGTATCAGTATCTCCCATTGGTTGAGTTATCAAACAACAATAGCTTCCACTCAAGTATTCAGATGGCTCCATATGAAGATATCTATGGAAAGTGATGTATAACTCTAATCTGTTGGGATGAAGTAGGTTAAATAGGGCTACTTAGACTTGATCTTGTACAAGATATGATAGAGAAGGTTCAAGCCATCTAGAAACATATCAAAGCTACCCAGAATCAGAAAAAGATCTATACTAACAACCATCAAAGGGACTTAGAGTTCGACGTTGGATATAAAGTCTTCCTTCAAATATCACAATGGAAGAGAGTCATGCAATTTGAAATGAAAGGGAAGCTAAGCCCAAGGTACATTGCCCCCTTTGAGATCCTTGATCACATAGGATCTATGGTCTATTGACTTGCACTTCCATCAAATGTGGATCGATTTCATGATGTGTTCCATATATCACTCTTGAGAAAGTACTTACCAGATCTCTCACATGTACTGAACTCAGAGGTGGTACAACTAGAGGATTATCTCTCATATGATAAGTAACCAATAAAGATTTTAGACCAAATATAGGATCAAAATAGTATATGTATAAGTTCAATTATAGGGGGGGGGGTGAATTAAAAGTTTAAAAACTTTCATTTTTAACCTTAAGGAAAACTATGTTTAACAAAGTTAACCAAGGTAAATTCATAAACCCTCTTTGGTTATTAACTATACAACAAAATTTCTTGGGGTTTAGAAATATGGATTTGGAAAAGAAACTTAAGAACAATTTTTTTAGAGAAATATTCTACCTTAAAGTGTATAGAATCTTATTTATCAGAGTAAGTAAAGTAAAAGAAAGTATAAGAAAGTTATACTTTCTTTCTTTATCAAAATACAGCAGAAATAAAACTTG
The DNA here is from genome assembly GCA_963277665.1 of Viscum album. Classification (NCBI taxonomy): domain Eukaryota; kingdom Viridiplantae; phylum Streptophyta; class Magnoliopsida; order Santalales; family Viscaceae; genus Viscum; species Viscum album. The sequence goes on from OY728123.1 coordinate 2,019,025,588, forward strand.
AAACATAAACAAGTAATAAGTAGGAAATATTTTAACCCAAAGAGTAGGGTATCCAACAACCTTGGATAATGGTCTCTTGATTTATACTTTCAAGAAAGTTTGTCTAACCCACACCAGGGTAAGCCCTCAATAAGAATATCAAAGTATGTACTGCTATCCCTGCAATCCATAGATCTTTAAGGTAGTTAACATATTTATCTTCCTATCCTTGAAATCCCTCAATTGTATTCAGTAACAATTGAAGTCGCACGAAGCAAGATGAACAAGGTGTTCATGGATGGACAAGATTTTCATGAAATGCACAAGGCATGAGAGCCTTTCTCTCTCTAGAAATCACTTCAAATCATGTAATCTGGATTGATAATGATCTTGTTCAAATGAGCTCCTATTTATAAGAAAAACTTTAATGGTCAGCTCCCTCCTCCAACAATCATATTTTTCCTTTAATTTTGGAGGGACCTGTACACGTGTCACTCAACCAATGGTTAGTTAGAAACAAATTATATGACATTATTTTATAGTTATAAAAGCATGTGTAAGGAAAATTAAGTATCTTAACTAAATATGAGTATCTAGAATCTAAGGAAAAATAGAATTCATAATCTAATTAAAAAAACGATTGAATTCTAGAAACATGGATATTTGGATCCTGTTTTTCAAAGAATTTAGAGTTTGAATTTTGAGGAATTTAGAGTACGAATTTTGAGGAATTCAGAGTCTGAATTATGAGGAATTAAGAGTCTAAATTCTGAAGAATTCAGAGTTTCAATTCAAAGGAATTCAGAGTCTGAATTTTGAGGAATTCAAAGTCTGAATTTTATAGAATTTGGAGTCTGAATTTTGAGAAATTTGGAGTCTCAATTCAGAGTCTGAATTTTAGAGAATTCAGAGTCTAAATTTTAGAGAATTTAGAGTATAAATTTCAGAGAATTTGGAGTCTGGATTTTAGAGAATTCAGAGTCTAATTTTCAGAGACTTTAGAGTCTGAATTTCAGAGAATTCAGAGTCTAAATTTCAAGGAATTCAGAGTCTGAATTTCAGAGAATCTGGAGTCTGAATTTCAGAGAATACGGAGTATGAATTTCAATGAATTCGGTAAATTTTAGAGAATTCAGAGTATGAATTTTAGATAATTTGGAGTCTGAATACAGTAAGACTTGGTAGTTTAAGAAAATGTATGATTTTTGAGGTTTTTGATAAGGATCTGAATTTTTGTCTTTAGTAAAAAAATAGACTTGGTTTTGAGAATAAATTGAATAAGATAATGACAACTAAGGTAAGGGTAAAAATTTTCTTAGAGAAAGAAAATTTTCCTTAAGAAAATAATTCTCAGAGAAAGATAAATTTCCTTAAGAAAATATGTTTTTGATTTTCAAAACATAGAGGAATGGAAAAATCATAAGGAAATATTATTGACTCAACACCAGAGATATAAGGTTCTACGCAATAAGACAAACCACCTTGTCAAAGTGTTGCGGAGGAACCATAAGTATGAAAAAGAAACTTGGGAACTGGAGGAGGCAATGAAGGATAAGTATCCTCACCTGTTTATGTAAAACAAAATTTAGAGGGAGAAATTTAAAAGGGGGGGAAGAATGTAATGACCCAAAAATTTATCAATAAAATTTATATCTTCTTATAGTAATGTAACAATCATATATAATTACTTATGGACCATAATAAAAACTTTATAAATAAATAATTAATGAAATAAGAAGTATTTCTCTAATTTAAGGAACCAATACCGATGAAATAGTAACTCGACCTTAGGAATAGTAATATGACCCTAATGAATAGTAAACCATCCAAATGAATAGCATCATCACCCATGAAAGTATAAATAAAATTTAAGCATCTTATAAGTGAAAATATGATATAATTATATCATATTATATGTAAGTAAATATTTTAAAAATTATTAATTAAGTGTTGGTATTTTTATAAGTCATAAATATTTAATTACAATTTTATGATTAATTTAATAATTTAAAAAGAAAATTTATTTTCTTAAAATTCATTCATAAATTAATATTTTGATGTATTATGATTTTAATATATGTTTATGATACCTTAAGTAAATTTTCAAAGTGTTATAAAATCAGTTATAATATTAAAATCTATATTTTTCAAGTAAATGATGATTTTAATTAAAAATTAAATTACTCATATTTAGAAAATTATTTTAATAAAATGGAGTTCATTTTAGGATTATACACATTGAAAAAATTTTAGGGTGAATTTTTGGTATTTTTCTGAAATAGTTGAATTTTTGGTGAATATAAAAATATGGTAATTTATAGTATATATACATTATAAGTCAAATAAACTTTTCCTTGAGTCATCGCGGATGTAATCACCATTGGTTAGAACTCACATAACCTAATTACTGTATTTAGTCTCAATAATCAACACTATTTCTTGTCCTGAGCAAACAAATAAACCAATGAACTAAATAATGAGAAAACACCCCTCTCCTCCACTATAAATACCACCCCTCACACCCTCTTCTCCTCACACCTCTAAAGCTTTGATCCTCGCCTAAATTTTTGCCAATACTATTCCCTATCCCCATACCCACTTCCATGAGATCTTGGTATCATCAAAATACCAATCCTAGGTTCCTTAAGGAGGATCTCAAGAGGAGAATTCAAGAGGTAAATCATCTCTATTTTTCTTTTAATTTCCTTTTAATTTATTTTATTTTCTTCAATTATCTTCACCTTTTCTTATCCAAATGGCCTGATAAATCCAGTATGTTTGATATAATAGTATTATATCATGTTAATTTATGATCCATAAATAAAATCCTCCCTCTCACTCTTGTATTATAAAAATGAAATCATCGCCCGTGATGTGTCAATTTACCAACACCGTGGGCGATGCACTTTCATTTTTATTAAACGCCTTCAAGAATGTTAATAAAAATATTAAATGGTTTAAAAAAATATTTTAATTTTTATTATACAACCATATTTATCTTATACAACTAACATTTTTACATAACACTAAATGATAAAACAAAACGAGTTCGTTGTGATGGAAAAACCGCCAAAATTAATCTAAAATGATCATCATTAACTTTTATCTAATTATTCATCCTCATAACATATAACAAGATTATTTATAAGATAATTTAATATTATTTAATATCATTAATAACATATAATAAAAATTCTGGATATTTATCCTCATTTTACATGAAATTCCATTCATGAATACAAGTGAACCGAGCGTGAAAACTAAGAAAATGAAGGCTCCCAAATAATGAAATTAAACTATATAACTCATAAAAGGCCCATAAATGAACTTAATAAAACTATAATGAATCAAATTAATGTATAAAAGTTTCTTTAATCATCAATTAATGAATCTAATGTGATTATATATGATATTTAAGTGAATAAAGTGTTCAGACATAAGGTAAGGGGAATTCTCAAACCCAACTCTCTTTCTTTAGGTTTTCCCTATTTCACCCCATTTTTAGTATGTATATTACTTAAATATAATTTATTAATCATTATATTACCTATTATGGGATATAAATGTTTTCTACTTGAGTTTATGACAAGATTTTTTCCCCAAAATAACTCTTCTTTAAAAAAAGTGCACCTTTTACTTCTCGAGATTGTTTATTCTTTACTCAAGGTTGATGATTCTTATATCAAGTGTGTTATCCCATATTTAATTTGTGAACCAAAAATTTATGAATTTATTCTTTATGAAATGAAACCCATTCCTTTATATGGGTTGTTTCCTTTCTAATATTGATTTAAGTTCTACGTGGAATGCATGATAATGCAAATGTTATGATGTAACGGGTGCACCAGGAATTATATAGCGCAATGTAAATGTTATGATGCGATGGGTGCACCCGAAATTATACAGTTCTCTAATTCATTGGGTATTGTGATGCATATCATGATAAAAGTGTAATATGCATGAATATGATTTTAGCTTTGTTTACAACTTTGTGTGGTAGTTTACCACTAAGACATGATGCTTCATTTTATGCATTGCCACATTCTATGCCATTATCTAATGCTTCCTCTCAGGATTATGATGATGATGTTATGATTATGCTCACCCCATGTTATATTGTTTCATGTTCTTATCTATCCTCTTACTAGGATTTCAGCTCACCCCTTTTTGATGCATATCCTTTGGTGATCACATGTACTAAAGAGAATTCAAGGGACAATAAGAATATATAGAAGAAGGAATTAAATAAATGTTTATGTTTTATTTTTTAAATGTTATGTATGGTCCTAATTTTCCCAAGACACTAAACCTTTGGATCCTCGTTGTATGATGATTTTATGTTGTTTATCTTTAAAATGATGTAATTAGATATGAAAGAAAAAGCAAGGTCTATATATGATTTAAATATCATATATATATAATCAGTATATAAATATTTAATATAATCTTAAAAGTATAGATTTATGAAATGTAATACACTATTCATGGAGACGGTAGGCTATGTATGAACGTTGTTTCCATTTTCTTATCGTATTGAAAGAAAAGTAAATGACATATATTAACACACAAATATATATATATATATATATAATATCATTATAGTAGAATTATCATGTCATATATATCATATAATTTCACTAAATCCATATTTAATACATTCCATGTAAAGTGTGAATGAATCATATCACTTTGAGGAGATGATAGTCCACACGACCACAAATGAAGTCATCGTATTTACACAAAATGAAAAAATGAAGGTATGTGTTATATAATAATTCCAGAAGTATAAATAAATCATAAATATCATATATATAAAATAAAAATAGTGTGAAAATCATAATTCCCAACCATGATAGGTGGTACAGGAAAAATGAACAATATCATTTTGTGAGGTGGCAGTTCACCGTACACAAGAATGATGAGTTCGTTACCCATTAGATGGAAGTGCGTGTAAGTGTAGTTATAACCCTTAGAATAAAAAAATCTTAGTATATTTAGAATATTTAGGTTATTATATAATCATGTAATAAGAAGAGTTGAGTGGGTGGATAATGAAAACAAAACAAAAGAGCTTGTGGAAGGATGTTACCTCTTCTCTGGGTATTTCCTTTTGGTTTCCACCAAAGGACTAACTTGGATTGATTTATGGACAAATTAATGATTCTAGGTTGAGAAGATGGAATTTGGGAGCTTATTTTTTAGGGTTTTGATGAGTCAAAGGGCTTGATAGGTGTGAATGAGTGATGGTGGAAGTGTAAATTTATAGTGGAGGAGGAGAGTTATTCTTATAAATATAAAAAGGTAAACACTATTGAGAGGTATCCCTTACATCATGAGAATCAAATAATTGTAAAAATTATATAAAATAGGGTATTTTTTCTAAATATGTCTATAAAATATATTTTTGACATGTTTCTAGGTCATTTGGATCCTTAAGATTAAAGTTTAACCATTAAGTAAACTATTTTTTACCTTAATCGCTGTAATTAATTTTAATTACTTACATTAATATTTTTGGTAAAAAACCAAGTTGACCATATTATACATTCTAAATTATTTTTATTCTAAATATTTAATCCATTTTTTCAAATTATAATCACATAATTTATATAAATTAATTTAAAAGTAATCTTGCAGATGTGTCATGATCGTGGGTTTTTAAGCGTAAATGTTTAAAAGTTTGAAATGTTTCTATATCAAATTTCAATGTAAAATTTGTTCCAATTCGATAAATTAGATTAATTTATATAAAATTTATCTAATTAAACTTTAAAACCAAATTAAAATATAATTTAACAATATAAATAAATTAGACAAAAAAGAGGGTTTGAATTAAAATTCAGTGTTTTTAACTATTCATCAAAAAATGAAACTTATCATAAAAATACCAAAAATTCATCCAAATGAAATTGTTATATCCCAATTTCAAAAATTAAGTTTATATTTTTAAATAAAAATCATAAAAGTTTCAAAAATTATATTTAAAACTGGTTCTCCATTAAAAGGCAGTAAAATTGCCTTTTAGAAAAATATATCTTTTTTATTCATATAATTGGATTTATTCATATATTATGCCTATCAAATATATTGGATGAGTATCAAAAATATTGATTGAATATACAATATATAAATTTTATTTAAAAATTTCATGAAGAGTGGTTTGTTTAATTTTATTAAGATAAAATGGTGGTTGTTTATAGAAAAATAGTTTTCTTAGAAAAAGAATTTCCTTATTATCAAATAGTTCTTACATTCATTTATAACTAATTGATAACCAAAGGATTCCTTTTATATACATGTGTAAACCAAATTTTCATAATTTAGTAAATCCCATTCATATCTTCTATCCTAACATCTAGATGATAATTATAATAATATTATAATAATAATATTTAATAGTATATTTTAGTTCAGTAAAACTTTGTCTTGTGTATAACACAAGCTATCGAAGGGACTCGGTATTGTGTGCAACCCAAGAAAAAAATAGTGTTTTGTGCACCAAAAACTAATCTAATTGTTTTGTGTAGTGAAATATTAACTTGGTTTTGTGTATAACACAATACAAACTTAGTGTTTTCATATAAAAAAAGTTATATTTAGGGTTGCATGAAATGAAAAATATCAAAAAGTTTAATTTAATTTGAAAAAAAAATTATTCACAAAACATTAGGGTGTTACATTATACCCCCCTTAAAATGGATTTCTCCTTAAAAATTCATTTGGTTTATCAAAGGTTTAATACTTGAAAGTTCTATTTATAGAAACCCACATTATAACAATGAATACTAATGCTTCCTTTAAAAAGGGAAGTTGGAACCATAACGGTTACCCAAAGTAACTCATAACTAGTTTTATACATAGGATAACATATGTTGGGAGTGAATATTGGACATGGAGGGAAATAATAAATAATTATAGAGAGTAATAAAGACCATTGATCACCAGTAAGTAAATGATAAATAGAAAGTTAAGGGCCTCAAAAACATAAATCAGTGATGATTTATAAGACCATCGGTTCAATATAAATGAAGGTATTGAGATAAATTATTTTCAATATCCTTTTTCTAGAGTTGAGGAATTATTTTACTATTTAAGAACATAAGAAAATATATTTACTTGATTTCATTCCTTTATATATGCACAATCTCAACCTTTGGTTGTGCCTTGACCGATTTCCACTTCATCTCTTAATCCAAGAAATGAAGGTATATTTTTCATTCATGAAGGACTAACAAATCATGAGGTAGAGTAACAAGTCATTCCACCTGTCTTTAGTTAACATAAAAAAAAAATGGTTAGAACATGTTATCCAATATGCATAAATCCTCATATTGTGAGATAATAATTTAATCTCTAAAACCTCATCCAATGTTTAACTTAAAACATTCCATAAATGGTTGACCTTATAACCCTTCCAAAATATAATTCACCCTTTATTCCTTAAATAAGCTCTTATCTTATACCAAAACATTTTCATTGGAAACTTGGGTCCATACTCATACCAATAGAATATAAAATGTGATTTTATTATTCCAAAATCCATGTAGATGGAGATAATCACATGAAACTTCACTAAAGGATGAACAATAAAATTTTCATAGGGATTTGAAGAACCTATGTGATAAATATTTTTAACAAAGTTTTTATTTTTTTTGACAACCAACATTTTTTATAAGAATGTTTTTGTTATCCAGGAATTAGATCCATCTAGATCATATTTAGCTCATCAGATCCAAAATAATTGGAGGCAAAAATTGTTGTTTTTTGGAAGTTTGTCTTTGTCATAATCAAAGAAAGAAAGAAGTTCCTGAGGGAAGAAGTCATATTGTTGCTAAAGAGGTTTGTTGAAGAAAGTGAAGTCAAGAGTTTGAAATTTTCCATAATTTCTAAACTAAATCATACAATTCTTTGCTGATCACAAAGTTCTCAAAAATCATGAAAACTTTCATGATAAAATCTTTTGAATAAATGGTGGATAGGTTTGATGAATTTCAAAGTTGCAGTATAGAGATTCCATCATAATGGGATATCTATAATAATGGGAATTCCATCATAATGAGAATTCAATCAGATTTATTGAGAAGGATACAAAATTAGTATTCACTGAGAAGGATATAGAATCTATATTCACTAATAAAGAAATAGAATTTGGATTCACAGAGAAAGAAATAGAAATTGAATTCAATGAGAAAGAAACAGAAATCAGATTTACTGAGAAAGAAACAAAATTCATATTCACTGAGAAAGAAATAGAAATCATATCCAATGATAAAGAAATAGAAATCATATTCACTGGGAAAGAAACATAAATCATATTGAGATGATTATGAAGAAGACTCAAAAATAAAATTAAAGAAGTTTTATGAAGAGTTGAAGAGGTCAAAATTGAAATTCAATTTTGCATAAATCTAGGAGAAATTTAAGGAGGTTTGAATAAGTCAAAGTTGAATTTTAAATTTGAGAGATTTTTAAAGATTTTGATATTTTAGGAAGTGGTAAAAGTTTTCATGTTTCTTGCTTTTGCTTTATGAGTTGCCTATAAATACTCCCTTATATCATTCATTCATTGTTGAAATTTCATGCAATAAAAAAATGTGGAGTGCTGAAGAAATCAAGTGAGAGTCATTTCCAACCAGAGATATAATGAGGAGGATCAGAAAAATGAATGTTTGTTTACCAAATTGAGAAATATCATATTGATAATATTTTATTGATTAGATCATATTGAGAATACCATATTCAATTAATCGGATTGAGTCAATCAGAATGAAGAAGATCATATTGAGAATTGGAGTAGAGTTTGAGTTTTGTATATTGAGAATTGGTTGATCGTATTGAGTCAATAATATTAAGATAATAATATCCAGTCTTGTTGTATTAAGATAATAGGATACAAACTCATCATGTTGAGATAACCAGATCCAGACATATTGTATTGAGACTTTCGGATCCAAACTCATCGGATTGAAAAAATAGGATCCAGCAAAATCGGACTGAGGATTTAGACTAATAAATTGCGAATTAGTTTTAAAAATGTCTTTATTATTTGGTTTGGATCAATTTTTTTATAATAAAAAATTTTAAACTTATAGGAGTCGGTATAATCACTAATATCGGGAGATAGAAGGTGTCTGATGAGAGTTGGCATAAGTTGTATTTACTTCTTCATAATAGTGGATTTCCATATACCCATGGGAGTGGCTATGTAAATGATGTAGATTTTCACATTTAGGACGAACCTTGTAAATAATATGTTCTTTACTTACTTTACTACTTTTTCATGCATGAGTATTTATTACAATTTGAAAAGGAAATAAATATTAAAAGGTTGTAGGGATTAAGTTTATAAATGTTTTGAAACTTATAAAAAGTGAACAACTGATTCAACCCCCTTCTCAATTATTATTCGATCCTTTAGAACTTCAATTGGTATTATAGGGAAGGTTACCTTTCTGAATCCTTATCATGGATAATATCAATTTTTTCAATAGTATTGGAATTCCTACATTTGATGGAAAAAATTATTATGGATGAAAAAAATAGGATGATTACTTATCTTCTATCTCTTGGCCTGGAAGTTATTGTTTCTACCACTATTAAGTTTACACCTATTGATAAAGATTCCCCAATTACCTTTTATAATAAGAGAAATATAGAAGTTGATGGAAAGGCTAGAAATTATATTTTCATGTACTTATCAGAAAATATTTTTCATAAGGTGATGGGTCTCAAAACTTCAAAAAGTATGTGGGAAAATTTAGAAAGTGTTTTCGAAGGGAATACACAAGTTAAGAAAGAAAAGCAACAAATCTGGAATAGTAAGTTTGAAGACATCTGAATGAGGTATGAAAAAATAATTGATTAATACTTCACCAAATTAAATGAAATTGTTTGCAAAATAAGAGGATTCAGAGATGTCCTGTAAGATTCTACAATTGTGAAGAAACTTATAAAAAATTGTTTGGATAGGTTTGATTCTAAAATTTCTTCTTTAAAAGATAAATATGATTTATCTCTCAATGAATTTCATAACTTTATTTTTGTGTATGAAATGATGAAATCTCTAATGTTTAAAAAGAATATGAAAGATGAAATGGATTTTTATGCTATGAGAAAGATAAAAATCCAAGATGTTGAAGAAGCTGATCCTTATGAGTATTAAGATAAAGAGGATAATAAGTTGAATGAAAAAAAGCACGTATCTTATATCCAAGAACTATCGAAGAGGAAGAGAAAATTATGGAGGTAAAATTACTCCCAAATGTTTTGAGTGTGGTGTAATCAGACACTTTTCTATGAATTTCTCTAATAAGAAAGTTGGAGAATATCAAGATGATTCCTATAGAAAACCTCAATGGAAGAAATTGAACAAAAATGGAAAAGAAAAAAAAATCTTCCAATAGATATAATAAGAATTTTACTAGAAAAAAAGTATGTTGAGTAAGAAAGTTAATTCAGACTCAACTGAAAACAATTCTTCTGAAGATTAAAGTTCAAAAAAATTTAGAACCTTCATTGCAAAAGTTGAGAAAATAAAAGATTCATCAAAGAGTGAAGAAGGTGTTGAAGAGTCTTATAAAGAGTATCATCTCAGAACATAACATGTTATATGTATTGAGAAAAAAAAAACTCTCAAGAAATAAATTATGGTAATGAAGAAATACTGTGAAGAAGTTGCTGATGGAAGAAAAGATTCCATCAAGCAAGAGGATGAATACATTTAGAATATTTTTAGTTACAAACATATAATTGATGAAAAAGAAAATATGATTAAAGATATTAGTAAGGATATGGAATATAAGGAAGAAGAGGTTAATAAGTTACAATCAAAACTTATTGAGTCTAAAAGTACCTTGAGTAAGATTAATGAAAATTTCAACAAAGCTTCAGAAGTAAAATCCAAAACTTCTAAAGATGCTGAGAAGAATCAATACAAGAATCAGGTGAAATCATATCTTACAAAAATAACATTTCATCTGATTCTTTTAATATTTTAGGTTACAAAAAAATTATTGGAAAATATTTGTTAGAGAAAGGATGTGAGAAACCTATTAAATCTACAAAAGTAGATAAATCGCTCAAAAGAAAATATGGTCCTTATCATGAGTATGTTAGAGTTGAAATAAGTTATCAACCTCAACAAAGTTTCAATAGAGAAAGATCTTAGTTCAATAGAAAATCAAGATTTGATGGTTATTACAGGTGTTGTAGAATCTATGGGCACATGGATTATAATTTTTGGCACAAATTATCCTTAAATGGAAGAAGTCTTGAGAAAAGTGGAATAAATAGTGAAAGTAGAATGAGAAACTTTCCTAACTTACAGAAAGATGAAAAAGTAAATTATCAAGATGTTAGAAACTTTCCAATAAGAAATCAATTTGAATGTCTAGGAGAATTTTGTGGAAGACGTGATCAGGATGTTCATCATACCGAATGATGTATGACACTCCTTCCAGAACACATTTCTTATGATAGAAAATAAAAGAAATCTGAAAATAAGAAAGTTGAGTAAATATCTTTTATTATTGATACATATTTAAAATCAAGCAAAAGAAACAAACCATGGATACTTGATAGTGGTTATTATTTACATATGACATGTGATATAAAAATCTTGAAACATATTGAAAGTCATGATGGAGGAACAATTACCTTTGGTGGTGATAGTTCTTTAAAAAGAAGAGGAATCAGAATGGATGAGATTAAAGCTGAAAAATCGAAATCTAAGGAAGTTTTATTTTTTGATGGGATAAAAAATAACTTACTATGGAAAATGAGTTTTTTTAGAAAATATTTTTGTATCATAAAAAGTGTGAAAGATGGAAAATTCATTATAAAAGGAGAAAGAACTAGTTGGAATCTCTTCCAAATAGAAGAATTCAATAACTCCTGTTACTTGAGTACGGAATATGAAAACAAATTATGGCATCAAAGACTTGGAAACCTTGAAAAAAAAAGTATAAAAAAACTTTCTAAAGTTGATTCCATTAGAAACTTCTGAGAATTGAAAATAACAGAAGAAGATATTTGTGTAACTTGTCAAAAAGGGAAAATGACTAAAAAAGTCATAAAAGAGTTGAGATTCAATCTACCCGACCACTTGATATTATTCATTCTGATTTATGTGGGCCGATGAGACATCAATAAAAAAAGAGATTTATACTTTATCACTTTTATTGTTGATTTCACTCCGATAACAAGCATCATGGTTATTAAGAACAAGTAAGAGGCTATTTAAATGTTCAAATTCTTCAGAAAATATGTTAAGAAAGAAATAGGGGTTTCCATAAAAAGGTTGAAAATATATAATGGTACCGAATTCACAAGAAATACTTTTGAAAGTTATCTAAGAAATCATGGTATCAAAAATTAGTATAACTCTCCCTATACTCCACAACAAAATGGATTAGTAGAAAGAAATAATAGAAGTTTGGTGGAAATGGGAAGAAGTCTGTTAGTAGAATACAAAATTTCAAAATTCTATTGGGGATAAGCTGTTAGTAATATCGTACATGTTCAAAATAGATGATTGTTGAGACAAGAAACTATCATGACTCCTTATGAAATTTGGTATAACAAAAAAACTTTATTGAAATACTTCAAAGTTTTTGGAAGTCTATGTTTTCTAAAAATAAAAAATCTAGATTTGCGAAAGTTTGATGAGAAAGATGAGGAAAAACGTTTTATGGGTTATTCTCCAAATGGAAGAAGTTACAAATGTTAGAAAAAACATTTACAAAAGTTTGTGGACTCATATGATGTGAAGGTAATTGAAAATCAAAGTTCCTTAATAAAATTTGTTGAGAATGATGAGGATGATAAATTGGATAATTCCAATAATAGTGAAAGTAATTTAAAACATCATTATCAAGATTCATAAGAATCATGTGATGAGAAAATTTCAGCTAGGAAAGAAACATTGAAATTTTCTACCTTACAAAAATATATTGAATATAAAAACATTTTTGGGAATCATAAGGCTTCACTTCAGACAATAATAAAGTTGATATTAGATAATCAGACTTCACATATCTCAAAAGTTGACCTGGATTCAGTTTCAGAAGCTATACAACAAAAATAATGGGTGGATTATATGAATTAATAGTTGGATCTGATTGAGAATAATAAAATATGGGAACTTTTTTCATGTCCAACAAATAAAAAATGTTATCAAAACCAAGTGGGTTATAGAAACGAGTTAAATTAACATGGAGAAGTTTCAAGAAATAAAGACATGATTTTTTTAAAGGATATATATAGGTGAAAGGTGTAGATTTTGAAGAAATTTTTTCCATAGTTACACGATTAGAAACTATTAGAATGTTTATTTCAGTGGCCGTACATCGAAATTACAAATTTTATCAGATGGATATAAAGTTAGATTTTTTAAATGGTGAGAATGAGGAATAAGTTTACATTGAACAACCTTGTGGGTTTATACTTGATGAGGATGATTTTTTTTTTGTAAATTAAAGAAATATTTTTGTGGGATAAAACAACCTCTATGTTCTTGGTATTCTAAACTTGACAAATGTTTGATAATTTTGAACTTTTCTAAAGGAAAATTTGATAGAAACTTATATGTCAAAGGTGTTGACTTCAGAGCTCTAATTGTAATTCTTTATGTGGATGATATAATTTTTGATGGGGATAGAGAAGATGTTTGTAAAAGATTTTCTGAGGAAAAAAAGAAGAAATTTGAAATGTCAATGTTGGGAGAATTAACTTCCTTACTTGGCTTAAAATTTCAAAAAAAGTAAAAAATACATCTTATTATCACAAGAAAAATATTCAAGGGAATTGTTAAATAAGTTTGGGATCATAGAATCCAAAGAAGTTTCAACTCCCAATTCATTGAGAAAAAAGTTGAGTAAAGATGAATCCAGAATAAGTGTGAATTATAAAGAATGTTGGAAGCTGATAAGAAGTATTCTTTACCTTACATCCTCAAGGCCTGATATTTTTTATACTGTGACTTTTTGTGACATGTATCAAAGTAATCCAAAATAATCACATATGGTGGTTGCAAAGAAGATTCTGAGATATGTCAAAGGAAAAAATTCACATGGGTTGTTATATAAAACAAATAGTGAGATACAATTTCATGGCTATATTGATGCTGATTGGGTAGAAGATTAAGATGATAGAAAATAAACCTCAGGAGGAACATTTTTCTAACTTTTAGAACAACTAAATCTGAATATGGTGCGGCTACACAATATTTTACTCAAATGTTGTGGATGAAAGTTCAGCTAGAAGACTTGAAAGTAAAAATTTATAAACTATTGAAGATAATTTGTGATAATAAGAGTGCAATTAATCTTTCTAATAATCCTGTCCAACAATCAAGATCAAATCACATTGTTATAAAGTTTCATTTTATAAAAGATAAAGTTACTGTTATAGATGTTTTCTTGGAATATATTTCAAGAAAGTATCAGATTGATGATATCTTTACAAAAGCAATGCTGAAAGAAGTACTTTTGGAATTGAGGCTGCGGATTCATGTTTGCCTCCCCCCATGTTTTAATAAACCTCATAAAGAATAACCTCCACTATGCTTTGGATTATTTTGACAAAGTGGGAGATAAATTAACAAATTTTTACGTTGTAAGAAGTTTTACTTATCCTTATTTTATGAATTTGAAGCTGTGGTTTTTATGGAATGGGGGAGAGAAAAAGAAAGTGATAGAAAAATAAAATTTAAAGAAAAACAATAGTGAGATCAAAATAAAAATTAGATAAAAAGAAAAATGGGAAAGGAAAAGATAAAAGTGAGGGGGAATTTATCTTTACATAGCTGCAAAATTTTCTCGTCACCGAGGGATAAAATTCCTTAAAAAATATTACTAATTATCCCCTAAAATAGGCTAATATTCATTGTTTATAATATAATATTCATGTACTTTATTAATCACAAACACCGTTTTTTGTGCATTTTACACTTTGAACATTATTTCACATTATGATTGTAATTCCTTCTTAAAATGCACAATTACATAGTACATTCTTGAAAATATCATAAATAATGGTCTTTATTTTATTTTCATATTTTATTTTCAGGTATCCCATGCTATAAAGAACAATTCATGATTTTGGAGCACTTGAAGATTCACATTGGAAGACCACCAAATTGGGACTTGAACCAACAACATTCTAGGTGAAGTGAACTGGACATCATCCCAATAAAAGTACTGTATAGGAAAATATTCAATCCTAATGATTCTAAAAATTAACTTAAGATAAAGGATATCATGGGAAACATTTCATTAAACAATGGACCAAGCAAATTCTGATTTTTTAATTGAGTTCTAGGCGGCCCAAGTTGAAGACGAAATTCTAGGCTAGATTCTACGGTCCAGAAAAACAGCCAACCATTTAAATCCTATCTTGCAAACCACACAATATTTTCAACTGAAATTTTACAGTACATTATAGGAAATCTAGGGATACATTTTATACTTATATGTACCACTCTAATTAGTCCATATATAAGGACATTTCAGTGCTTCTTTTTAGTGGATGCAAGCTGGCTGTCACTTTGGGGAAAGAGTGGAAAAGTCTTCTCTACATTAATTTTCCACCCACCTAGACCCACCATAATTAATTAAAGAGACTTGTAGAGTTGGTATATTTAACCAAGTATTCCTAAATTCATATTTAAGATAGTATTAGTAGAGGATTTAGGGATCTTGAAGCTTTGTTTTCATTGTAATGTTATTATACCGATTTGTCTTTGTAACATTCTTCTTTCTCATGTAAGTTGTTCGAATAACCTTAGTTTTTAATAAAAGTTCTTATTATTCTCTTATTATGTTCTTATTTATATCACTTTGATACTATTTCCTCAAGGTGTGAACTTATTCACACCAAACCTTGTGATATTTTTAACACAACGATGGAGTGATTTTTATTTTTTTGTCTTTACTTATTCAATTCTCCCCTTATGAGTCTACTTCCCGCTTCCATTGATAACATGTCATAAATGGAGGGATAAATATTTTATAGGTTGATCCAATGGAGTATAAAAGGATTATATTGGATGTTATTTCTCACTCTCTAAATGATATTAATTTATTTTATTTTAGTTTATTTTGTTCAATTATTTTCTCTCTTCCTCTTCCTTATTGAATTTATTTGACCTAATTTTATGTGCTAATAAGATCTTTTACATTAGAGTTCTCATGAAAATGATCCTACAAGTTTATAAGTGATTATCATGTGTTTTTTAATGTTTTTAACAAGTATGTGATGAGGTTAGTTTGAATTCATTGCATGAATCCTTCTCCAATTAATGAAATTGAAATTGTTAAAAAAGGAATTCATCTAATCCACCCCGAGAAATAAACCAGGATCAACTAATTTTATCATAATTTGAATTCAAATAGATCTATTAGTGCTCTTTTAAAACCATATAAAATCAACCCAAGTTGGTCACTTCATAGCCAAAAATCCATCTCTTTATATGGTGTGTCGATAAGTTCTTCTTAGGTCTTTGAGGATTCGACAACCCAAACTACACTACAAGTGACCTCTTAACCCTTATAACTTGGGTAAATTTGGGAAAGAACAAATTTTGGAACCATTTATAGGGAACAAGTAAGTTCCTTAGAACAAAAAACCTTATTTTATCACCCTCATTATTCCATTCTCACCCAAATTCTCTTATCATTTCTCTTTCTCACTTTTTTTTTCTTTTGGCGCATGTCCGCCTATACCCACGATAACTCAAAAAGATTAGTTAGGGTGAAAATCCCTTGGATAGTGGAGTCAAGTGCACCTAATGTATTGTTTACATTTGATCCAAATATTATTTAAACTCTAAAGTCACAAATTAAAACAAGTCCAATGGAGGTTCTTCCAAGAAATGAAATGGTGAACCCTGCGGGGGATTAAATGGGACACCCAAACCAAGAAGCTCCAAACATAGGGAATGTAGTTGATCAAACCATGAACGAATACCTCACTCCATATTGGACCAATGCCACCTCATTCATTAGACACAATTTCCTAGAATATTAAAACTACATCTTTAAATCCCATGTCCTAAAC
The DNA here is from genome assembly GCA_963277665.1 of Viscum album. Classification (NCBI taxonomy): domain Eukaryota; kingdom Viridiplantae; phylum Streptophyta; class Magnoliopsida; order Santalales; family Viscaceae; genus Viscum; species Viscum album. Next base: position 2,019,042,622 of record OY728123.1, read on the forward strand.
CACCTTCCCACATTCCATGGAATGGAGTCTGAGATGCCCTACCTTCACGTTAAGGAGTTCAATGACATTGTAGAAACCATGTGTCCCCAAAATCAACTAGAATCAGATAATATAAGGATCTTTCATTTTTTTATTAAAGGATATAGATAAAAATTGGCTAAAAAATTTGAGACCATCATCCATGAACTCTTGGGACCAATTACAAAGAGAATTCTACAAAAAATACTTTCCCCACGACAAAATAGTTACACTTAAAAAGAGCATCCAATTTTTTTTTTGAAAAAGAGGTAGAGTCATTCTATAAAACATGAGAGAGGTTCAAATACACCATAAAAATGGTTCCACACCATGGTTTTTCTATTCATGAACAAGTGAAAATTTTCTATGAAGGGTTGGGCCCAAGGAACAAACAATTCATTAACATGATGTGTAATGGGACCATTAAAAAAAAATCCAAAAATGATGCTTATATGTATCTAGAAATCCTTGCTGAACAAAACCAAACATGGGGAACATCACCTTATTCTGAAAATCCACAAAGAACTACTGGAATTCATACACTTAGAGAAGAGTAAAGCCTCAGGGATAAACTCGTAGTACTCACTAGGAAGGTTGAAGATATAGACCTTCGAAAAATACATGAAATCCAAACTATATACCCTGTTTTCACAATTTGTGACAAACGTGACCACAAAATAGAAAATTGCCCAACCATTCCATCCATCAAGGATGTTCTTCTAGGAGGAACACCTGCTAAAGTAAATTCCATAAACTTTCAAAATCCCCAATCCCAAAACACATTCAACCCAAGGTATAATGACCACCCAGGATTCCAACAGAAAGATAACCAACAACCTATCCAACCACAAGGACCAAACCCCTACCCTACACAAAATTTTCAAAACCATAACCAATTAAAACCACAACTAGTCCAATACCAACACCCTCTTATCCAATACCAACAACCCATCCAACAACCCATCAAACAACCCATCAAACAACCCATCCAATAACCCATCCAACAACCCATCCAAAAACCAAAGTACACTCTTGGGATAAACCAACCAACACAAGCCCCCACCCAATCTATCCCTCTTCCAATCCTTGAATAGTTGTGTAAAAAAATGGAGAAAATGAACTCATAAGTATATTACCTTAAACAAGAACTTCAAAACATCAAAACTGGAAAGGCACCCATTTCCACATAGTCCATTCCACAAAAAACATCAAGGGGAGAGTCAATTTGCACTCAAAAAACCCATGAACAACTAAAGGCTGTAGCAATTTTAATAAGTGGTAAATCAATTGAGAAAACTAAAAAAATAATTTAGAAACCATCTAAAGATTCAAACTCTAATGAAAATTCAAATGAACCACATGATCAAACTGAAAAAACTGATAACAATGTGAAAGAAACAACTCTTTAATAAACAATCCCACAAACCACACCATTTCCTCAATACATGAGGGGGAAAACCAAGCCTGAATTGAGTGAAACATTGAGGGAAATATTATCACAAGTCAAGTTGAACATTACACTCCTTGATTATATTCAAACCATTATTACATACTAAAAATACCTAAAGGAACTCTGTACATTTAAGAGGAAATTATCACATAAGAATCAAGTCCTTATGGTAGAATATGTTAGCACAACAATCCAAGGAACCCTTCCACCAAAGATAAAAAATGCAGGATTCCCTTATATCAATGTTGAACTAGGAGAGAAAAAAGTTTTCAAAACCTTGTGTGACCTAGGAGCCAATGTCAATCTCATTCCCTATGTTGTGTACTACCAGTTAGGCCTAGAAGAGATCCAACCCACATTTTTCACACTTCAACTTTCTAATCGTAGCACTAGGATTAAAAATGGAATTTTAAAGGATGTTATGGTAAAAGTAGAAAACTTTACCAAACCTGTTGAATTCATTTTCCTTGACAACAATCCAAACTTAGTCAATAAGGAATAAACCCCAATCATCCTTGGCCCTCCATTCCTTGAAAAAATCAACTCTGTTATCCAAGTCCAAAATGGGAACATGACCATTACCTTTGAAAACATGAGTCTAGACTTGAACATCTATAATGAAATCTTACAAATAGGGAATGATGAGGATATTCATGAAGTAAAAATGATAGGAATAATTGATAATGAATCCATAGAACATCAAGTAATATTTGAGGAATTTTTAAGTCAGGATGAGATTAATTTCCTTTTTTCACATAAAGGAAGTTTATCTCCTTGGATAGAATCACTTTCAGATTTCTCCTATAATAAAATCTTAAGACCAAAAATCAGTGAAATATTTTAGGAAACCACATTCATGGAGACCACTCCAACTCCCTTCCATAACATTGATCAAACCAATATAGTAGCTAAAAATTCTACACATGGGGAATCAATCCTATCTGAAACTCTAAAAAAATAAATTGATCTCGAGCCAATGTCCCGATATTCTACTGAAATTTTGAACCAACCTAATCTTGAATTGAAATAATTTACTACTGCACTTAAGTATGCCTTCCTAGAAGAAAATGGAACACATTATATTGTAATTTATTCTTCTCTTTAATCCGATCATGAGAGGATGATTCTAGATTTCCTTAGGAGACACAAGAAATCCATTGGATTGACCCTATCTGATATTAATGGGATTATCACACTTATAGAGACTCATAGAATTGTTCTAGAATCTGATTTTAATCCATGTCATCAACCTCAACGGCAAATCAATCCTAATATCATGGAAGTAGTGAGAAAAAAACTTCTAAAATTGTTAAAATCTAGTATCATCTATCCCATAGCTGAGAGTGAGTGGGTTATCTCAATCCACGTGGTTCTAAAGAAGGACAAAATCACAGTAATAACCAATAAGGATGGCGATATTCTTCCAACTAGGATAAGTGGTGACTGGAGAGTCTGCATCGACTATATGAAGCTCAACTCATTTACCAGGAAGGACCATTTCCCCTTACCATTCATTGACCAAGTCCTTGAGAGAGTGGAAGGTCATGCCTTCTACTATTTTTTAGATGGGTACTCGGGGTACAATATTATTGAGTTCTCCCTAAAGGATCAAGGGAAGACTACATTTACCTATCCATTCGACACCTTTTCTTTCAAATGAATTCCCTTTGGGTTATGAAATTACCCTGGAACCTTCCAACGGTGCATGATGGGAATCTTATCTGAAATGGTAGGGGATTTTCTAGAGGTCTTCATGGATGAATTCTCTGTGTTTGGGGATACATTCAAGGGATGTCTGAGGAATGTGGAGAGAGTTTTTTCAAGATATGAAGAAAAGAATTTGGTCCTAAACTGGGGAAAATTTCATTTCATGGTTAAATAAGGACCATTCCTTATCCATCTAGTCTTAGGTAGGGGGATTGAAGTTGATAAAGACAAGGTTGAAATCATTTGTTACCTTCCATCACCCAAAACTATCAAGGAAGTGAGGTATTTATTAGGACATTCTAATTTCTATAGAAGATTCATTAGGAACTTTAGTTCAATTTCTTGTTCCCTTTATGGTCTTCTAGGAAAGGATGCTCTATTTGTTTGAACAAAAAGTTGTGAGGGTTCATTCTCAAACATCAAATCATCTCTCACCTCACCTACCATCATGAAATCCCCAAATTAGAACCTTCCTTTTGAACTCATGTGTGTTTCCAGTGACTTTTCTTTATAAGGTGTGTTTGGAAAACATTGTACTAAAACTCCTTATGTAATTGATTATGCAAGAAAATCCTTAAATGATGCCCTAATCAACTACACCACCACTTAGAAGGAGTTACTTTATGTTGTGTTTTACTTAGAAAAGTCTAGGTCCTACCTCTTAGGATCCCCCATCACTATGTTCACTGACCATTCCGCACTAAAATAACTCTTCCAGAAAAAAGATGCTAAGGCTATAATGATTAGATGGTTCCTTCTCTTACAATAATTTGACCTCACAATCAAGGAAAAAAATGGTGTTGAAAATTTTATTATTGATCACATCTCTAGGATGGAATTCAAAGACAACTCACATCACCTTTCTGTGTCTGATTCATTTCTCGATGAGAACCTCTATTCTGTGAGTGGTTTCCCATGGTATGCTGACATAGAAAACCATTTGGTGATGGGTGACATTACAAAATTACTAGGGACCCAAGAAAAGAGGAAATTACTTTCTGATGTCAAACACTATGTGTTTGATTATCCTTACCTCTTCAAGTTCTATCCCGATCAAATCAATAGGATATGTGTTCCTGAGTCTAAGAAAGAGTCCATTATAAAATTTTTTCATAGAGAGGCATGTGGAGGCCACTTTTCTACAAATAAAACCACTAAAAAGGCCCTCAAAAGTGGTTTATACTATCCTAACCACACTAATGGTTCATTCCAAGTTTTCAAAAGCTGTCTTCAATGTCAATAATTAGGATCCATTACCAAAAGAAATCAAATTCTCCTCACTCCCATTCTGGTCATAAAAATCTTTGATTGTTGGGGAATTTATTTCATGGGACCCTTACCAAACTATAGGGGGTACCAATATATCCTCTTAGCTTTTGATTATGTCTCGAAATAGGTTGAGGCCATTCCCACTAAGTCCAATGAACATCATGTTGTGATCTGATTTCTGAAAGAGCACATATTTTATCGATTTGGAATTCCTTGGGCTATAATCAGTGATCAAGGAACCCATTTATGAAACCTCCAATTATCTTAACTCATGTCTAAGTATGGGATTTATTATAATATTTACACTGCATACCATCCTCAAACTAATGTTCAAGTTAGGTTAGTGAATAGGGAGATTAATCAAATTCTTGAAAAACTATCAATACCTCTAAGAAAGATTGGTTCGAGAAAATCTTGGATGCCATTTGGGAATATCACAAAACATTCAAAACTATCCTAGGAATGTCATAATATAGGTTGGTTTATGGAAAAGCATGCCATTTACCTGTTGAAATTGAGCATACGGCCTTTTGGGCAATAAAAATAATGAACTTTGATATTTCTTTGGATAAAGAAAATAGGAAATTTGATCTTAAGGAACTTGAGGAACTTAGGATGGAGGATTATGAGAATTAAAGGATAAATAAATCTAGAGTTCAAGCCTAAAAATCTAGGAATCTCAAAGTCAAACACTTTGAATTGGGAAAATTTGTGCTCTTGTATAGTTCAAAATATCATTTACACTTGGAAAAGTTGATGTCTATATGGTCAGGTCCATACATAGTGCATAAGGTGTACCCCCATGGGGCAGTAGAGATTCAGGATCCCACAAGTGATCACATTTTCAAATTCAATGGTCATAGATTAAAACCATTCATTCAATCATTCGATAAACAGGAAAAAAAGGTTGAGTTAACTAATCCAACCTATAAACTAGGAAAATATTGATAGATTTTTGGATCCATATCGAGCTAATGATGTTAAACAAAAGCACTACACGGGAGGAAACCCATGGTTTTCATGTTTCCAATCATTGTGAATCATATTTATTTTTTAAATAGGATTAATGAAGCATTTTGATATTTAAAAAAAATTATATTGTTGAAATGTTCTTCTATTATGAGTATGGATGGGTATGAAAGGAGAGAGCTATATTCATCCATGTCACATGGCATGATCCCTGAGTAATAACTTACCCAGAAATTTAAAAATAAGACAATGCATCATCAATTTTTTTTTATTTTTATGTGTTTATAGGTTAAAAAAACCTGAATATGATAGTACCTTAGACTGTTGACTTGTTCTTCTATTATGAGTATGGATGGGTATGAATGTGGAGTGCCATATTCATCCGTGTCACATGGCGTGATACCTGAGTAATACCTTACCTAGAAATTTTAAAAGAAGACAATGTATCATCATTTTATTTTATTTTTTTTTTATTTTTTTTAGGTTAAAAAAATACAAAATAATAATAATAAAAAAAATTAAACGGACACGTAGTAGGTCTTGGGGAAAAGCCTATCACAACCTGCCAAGCCGCTGGGACTTGAACCCAGGACCGAAGGGAGACTGGGGAACACATTTTCAACATTAACCACTAGGTGAATTCATTCCATGATTCTCATTTTCAATGTCCTCTTTGAAATCCTCTCCCATACCCCCTTCTAAGTTTTCTTTTATTTAAACACTGGGGACAATGTTATTCTATGTTGGGGGGAGATGAAATAAAAAAATTGATTTTGTGTGCATAAAAAAATGTGTGGAAGGAAAAATTTCATTAACCTTAAACATGATAACACACATTATAAACAATTAAATTGGATATCAAATAATTTTACATGTCATGATTCGAATTTTAATGCATGTTTAAGTCCATGTGCATATATTTTAGAAAGTTCGGTTATCCGATGTGATTTTCATCGTTTATATTTTCATCCATTTAATAACAAAAAAACACAATGCACGTCCTCTAGAATATGGGGTATTAGTTTGAGTTCTTGGGGTCCCATAATAAATGGAATAGTTTTGGTGATAATTTTAATTTTAACATGAGTATTCTAAAAAAAATCAATTGCGCGTAGATAAATGGATTGACCTAATGTGTGTCTTTAGGCACTTGGTGATCATGACTCCATAGTTGTCTGTCCTGGAGTTGGTAATTTTATATATATTTATGGTAATTTTAATTTTTTTGATTGATTAAACTTGAGATGATGCCTGAGTATGTGAGATTCACTTGGTTCCCTAAGGTCTTTGAGCCTAGGAGTCATCAACAAAGTCTTTCTACATGGTTTGACTCGATTGAGTTCAATTTCAATTACCATGAAAAAATTTCAAAAAAAAAATACTCATCTTAATAATAAAATTTTATTCTTCATAGATCTTCCATATTTTCTACCTTGAATGAAAATGAACCCCCATGTCTATTTTGATGCACAATACTTCATCATGCTTAATCAAAATTGGATGAAATATGGTGATGAATTTGAACAAAGGAATGGGCTTGGGATTGGGATATGCCTCTATACCTAGAATGTTTTAAATTATTTTTATGGGTTTAATAAATTTTTAGTATGATTTCATTGGGTGAGCAATGTGTATTAAAATGATTTTGGAAAAGGGAATTCGAATTTTATATTTTTGAGATATATTTTGCTCGGGACTAGAAAAACACAAGTTGGGGGGGGGGTGTGATTAGCCCTTAAAAGAGGCTAATATTAATTGTTTATAATATAATATTCATGTGCTTTATTAATCATAAACACCATTTTTAGTGCATTTTACACTTTGAACATTATTTCACATTATGATTGTAATTCCTTCTTAAAATGCACAATTACATGGTACATTCTTGAACATATCATAAAACACAAATGGTATTGATTTTATTTTAATATTTTATTTTCAGGTATACCATGTTATAATAAACAATTCATGTTTTTGGAGCACTTGAAGATTCAAATTGTAAGACCACCAAAGTGGGCCTTGAACCAACAACATTCTGGGTGAAGTGAACTAGACATTATCCCAATAAAAGTACCATAGAGGACAAGTTTCATACCCAATAATTCTCAAACTTTAATTGAAGATAGATGATATCATGAGGAACATTTCATTAAATAGTGTCCTAAGATAATTTTAAATTTTTAATGGAGTTCCAGGCATCCCAATTTGAAGATGAAATTCTGGGCTAGATTCTATGGCCTAGAAAAATAGTCTACCATTTAAATCCTATTTCGAAAACTGCAAAATATTTTTGGTTGAAATTTTATAGGATATTAGGGGAAATCCGGGGATAAATTTCATCCTTATACGTCTCACTCGATTTCTTCCACCTAGAAGGTAATTTCAGCGCTTCTTTTCGGTGGATGCAAGCTGGGTGCCACTTTGAGGCAAGAGTGGAAAAGTCTTCTCTACATTAATTTTCCACCCACCTAGGCCCACCACAATTAATTAGAGAGACTTGTACAGTTGGTGGATTGACCCAAGGCTTCTTAAATTCCTATTTAAGGCAGTAGTGGTGGAGGATTTAGGGATCTTGGAGCTTTTTTTCATTGTAATGTTATTATGCCGATTTGTCTTTGTAACATTATTCTTTATCATATAAGTTGTTCAAATAACCATAGTTTTTAATAAAAGTTTTTCTTATTATCATATTATGTTATTCTTAATACCACATTGATATTTTTTCCTCAAGGTGTGAACTTATTCACACCAAACCTTGTGATATTCTTCACACAATGGTGGAGTGATCGTTATTTTGTTGTCTTTACTTCTTCAATTCCACCCTTATGAGTCTACTTCCTGCTTCCGTTGAGAACATGTCATAAATGGAGGGCTAAATATTTTATGGGTTGATCCAAGGCAGTACCAAGGGGATATATTGGAATTTAATTCTCACTCTCTAAATGTTATTAATTTCTTTTATTTAAGTTTCTTTTGTTCAATGATTTTCTCTCTTCCTCTTCCTTATTGAATTTATTCACCCCACTTTTATGTGCTAATAATATCCTTTACCTTGGAGTCCTCATGAAAATTAGCCTATAAGTGTATAGGTGATTATCATGTTTTTGTGAAGGTGTTTAACCAGTATGTGATGAGGTTGGTTTGAATTCATTGCATGAATCCTTCTCGAGTTAATGAAATTTAAATTGTTAAAAAAGGAATTCATCTAATCCACCCTGAGCAATAACCTAGGATCAACTCATTTTCTCATAATTTGAATTCACACAGATCTCTTAGTGCTATTTTAAAACCATATAAAATCAAACCAAGTTGGACACTTCATATCAAAAAATCCATCTCTTTATATTGTGTGTCTATAGGTTCTTCTTAGGTCTCCGAGGATTCGACAACCCAAGATACACTGCAAGCGACCGTTTAACCCTTAGAACTTTGGGTAAATTTGGGTGAGACCAATTACTTTATCCAGTAGTGTGGATCCATGATACCCTCTTTTGAGAAAAGGATATGTTTTGATAAAATTCAAAAAACTTGATTTGTTTACAAAAGTTGAGTTGTGAAAAAATTATGAGAGTTGGAAAAGTTGTTAATGAAGGTTGTTAACAAATCCAAAGGGGGATATTGAAGAACCTTTATGATAAATTGTTTTAAAAAAGTTTTTATATTTGTTTACAACTAAACTTTTTGAATAAGAATATTTTTTTATCCATGAATTAGATCCATCTGCATCATATTCAGCTCATCATATCCAAAAGAATCGAAGGCAGAAATTGTTGTTTGCTGGAAATTTGCCTTTGTTGTAATCAAATAAATAAATAATTTGTGGAGGGAAGAAGTCTCATTGTTACTGAAGATGTTTGTTAAGGAAAGTGAAGTCATGAGTTATAAAGTTTTCACACTTTCTAAACTAAATCCAATGATTCTTTGATGGTCATAAAGTTTTTACAAATCATAAAAACTTTCATGATAAAAGCTTTTGAAGAAATGGTGGAGAGGTTTGAATAATTTCAAAGTTGAAGTATGAAGATTTTATCGTAATGTGATATCCATCATAATGGGAATTACATTGTAATGGTAATTCCATTGTAATGAGAATTCAAACAGATTTACTAAGAAGGATACAGAATTAAGATTCACTAAGAAGGATACATAATTCAGATTCACTAAGAAAGAAATAGAAATCAGATTCACTGAGAAAGAAACAGAATTAAGATTCACTAAGAAAGAAATATAAATCATATTCACTAAGAAAGAAATAAAAAATAAAATTCACTAAGAAATAAATAGAATTCAGATTCACTGAGAAAGAAACAAAAGTCAGATTCACTGAGAATGAAATAGAAATCACATTGAGATGATTACAAAGAATACTCAAAAAGAAAATTCTAGTAGTTTTATGTAGAGTTGAAGATGTCAAACATGAAATTGAATTTCTCATAAATCTCAGAGAAATTTAAGGAGGTTTTAATAAGTAAAATTTGAAGTTTAAATGCGAGAGTTTTTAGATATTTTAAGATTTGAGGAAGAGGGGAAAGTTTTAAAGTTTATCATTTTTGCATTCTAAGTTTCCTATAAATACTTCCTCAGATCATTCATTCATTGTTGAACTTTCACACAAGTGGAAAAGGTAGAGTTCTGAATAAATCAAGTGAGAGTCATTGTCGGCTAGAGATATCATGAGGAGGATCAGAAAAATGAATGTTTGTTTACCAGATTGAGTAAGATCATATTGAGAAGATCGTATTGAGTCTATCATATTAAGAAGATCGTATTCATTCAATCATATTGAGTCAATCGGATTGAGGAAGTTCGTATTTATAATTTGAGTAGAGTTTGATTTTTTCATATTGAGAATGGGTTCATCATATTAATTCCATCATATTGAATCCATTATATTGAGGGAATCAGATATAGACTGATTGTGTTGATAGAATCAGATACAGACTCATCATATTGAGAGAATCAGATCTATATAGGTTGTATTGTGAGAATCATATCTAGACTCATTAGATTGAGAAAATTGGATCCACCCAAATCGGACTGAGGATTCAGATTGAGCAATTGTGGACCAATTTTAAAAATGTATTTATTCTTTTGTTTGGATCAATTTTTTTATAATAAATCATTGTAAACTGATGGGAGTCAGTATAATCATTCCTATCGGGATATAGAAGGTGTCTAAAGGGAGTTGGCACAAGCTGTATTTACTTCTTCATAATAGTGTTTTTTCATGGACCCATGGGAGTGGCTATGGGAAGTATGTAGTCTCTCACATTGAGAATGAACCTTGTAAATCTTGTGTGCTTTACTTTATTTCTACTTTTTCATGCATAGGTATTTACTAAAAGTTTATAAGAAAATAAATCTTAATAGGTTACATGGTTTAAGTTTCTAATTGTTTTTAAACTTATAAAAAGTGAAAAACTGATTCAAACCTCCCTTCTCAATTGTTATTCGATCCTTTGTAACTTCATGATTATCCATAAAAAATAAAACATAAAATTCCCAACTAAGGATGGGAGGATAAGTGTGCCCTAATTATCATTATTCACTTTATACATTGTGATTTCATAAGATTTACCTTTGTACTTCATCCTCATAGGTTATTGTGTCTTATCATTCACATTAGTCCTTGTATTGGGGAAATTGTTTCCATAATGGCCAAACTACATGAAATAGAAATAATGAAGTGTGGGAGGTGTATTTTATGGGAATTTATAATTATTCACATCATTAGCTAACTTATTCCTATTACTTGGACATTCATTCGCTTGCTGACCTTACCTTATATACTTAAAACATTTAGTAGTCCCCTTAAGACAATTACCTATATGTTTCTTCCCACACTTTGTGTATAATGGAAGGCTCATTTTCTTTTATCCATGGTTGTTATATTTTCCTTTGAACTATATCTTTTTTTTCTTTTCAAAACCATGATATTGATACTAAATCAATACCACCATTTTCACCTTAATATAACATAAAAAAACTTCTTAATAGCTGCTAAATTCACTTATATTTGGGGCCTTTTGAAGACTAGGTTTTAGGACACCAAAGAATCAATCAATTTTGGTTTTAGGTTGGATGATAATACCTAAATAGTCCCTTTCAAGTCATGTAAACTTTGGTTCATAGGAACCAACTGATTCATTATCCTTCTTCATAAGATCTAGGAATTTCTTTTCCATTTTCATATAAAGAATACTAAGAAATTACTTATTAAAAAATAAGTTCTAGAACTCATCCCAATCTATGGATTTAATTTCATCTTTTCACCTCTTATTATTAATAATATTACACCATTGATCTGCCTCACCTTCTAGATGATAGATTTACAGTGTGATTTTTTTGCGCTCTGAAAACTAGAGAATGGAAAATATATTTTTGGTGGTATTGATATATTTATAAAAAATTAATGGGTCATCAGAACCACTAAAATAAGGTGGCAGTTGCCTCATGAAGGACTCAACAGATCATTTTACCTCCTTTTTTTTGGATGTTCACCATGATTCATGGCTTCAATTTTTTTTGACAATAACAACAAGGGTTTTCATTCCATCAACCATAACATTTGTTTCTAAGGAGGGAAATCATTGAATTTTTTATTTCATTCCCCATTAACATAGTTCCTTTGGGTTATATCCATTGAATAAAACTAGAAATCATAGTGTGAACAACACTTATCATATTGGAAAGCCACATAATCATGAAAAATTACTTATAGGATGCCTAAATCATTACAACTACATTTAATCGATGACACATCAGGTTTAGCCAAGGTTATTCATAGTCGTCTTCTATTTAAATCCTTCATGATAGTTCATAAAGAGTTTGTGAATTTCCAAAGTGTATCCCCTGGGAGTTTCAAACTAGGTGTGCAACAATGCCCATTATTGTGCACCAGTTCCTGATCAAGTCTAGATCAATGCGGTGTTTTTGGGAAACCCTATGTATATCTATGCTAGAGCCACATCCACTTGTAGTATCTAGATAGAGATGTATTACTAGGAAACCACTTACTCTATCCTTTACCAAAATTCCAAGTCATTTTCCTAAAAATTAACTCATCCTTATACTTATCCTTAAACCTAGGTGTCTCACAAAATTTTTATCATTGTAGTTTCCAAAGGTTAAATAAACATTTCCTTTGATACCAAATATAGAAACCCAAGATTAATATACATGGATATTACATCATTTTAGATTAATAATCATCACATTACAAAAGTACATTCTTGAGGACTGTAATAGTTTAGTGTCTTTGGAAACTTCGAAGAAAATATTCTAACTTGGAGAAAGATATTCATTGTTTCCCACAAAGATATTCCTAATTAGTACTTCTACTTAACAACTTTCTTCATAACCTGGGGAAAGTAAACATAAGAAATGGGTGAGATTAGATTCTTATTAAGGGTAGAAAAGGGAAATAAACATGATCATAATGGTATGAGAACATGATAATAACATTATAATATCATACCCTATATACCAAAGATCATAAACATGAATCATGGAATAAATATTAGCAGTTCATAAGACATAAATCATAAGGGAATCGAGAGCGTAATCCATAAAAGAATAAAATAGGAATAAGACATGGAATTTTTTGCATACACATAATAATGGAATATAATATATTAATAATATCTACCAATACCTTCATAACATGTTAGTATTGGGATAATAACCCGTGTACCTGCTTCGGGATTGGGATTCCCTCTTATGTACCGTCTTGTTTCGGGCATGGGATACCCTCTCGTTTTGGGATTAGGATGCCCTCCTATTTCAGGCATGGGATTCCCTCCCTTGTACTATTTTACATCATAAAAAATTTATCATTACCCAATGTATTAGAGGGATATATAGGTCCCATCCATCAGATAATGAAACAGTACATGCATGTGCCACAAGATAACAAAACATTCATCATATCATGACCTATAAAAAGAGATGGGTTTCCTAAAAATCATATCATAACCCATGAAATAAAATGATAATCATTAACATTTCATTACATCATAACCTATAAAAAATATATAGGTTTCCTAATCATTTCATTAAATCATAACCCATGAAAGGAAGTGGGTTCCAAAAGAAAATAACCCATGGAAGAGAAATGGGCATTGTAAATATCATTCCATCTAAACACAAACCATTCAAGAAAGGATATGAATGGTATTATTGGATAATGTACCTAATAAATCTTAAACTATATCAAATTATTCCATCTTATATGGATAAGGATTTTGAAATATCACTAGAAAAATAACCTTTCTTTGAAATTCAGTTTTTTAAACATAGAACATATTTAAAATAATTTTCTTACAAAAAAATCTGAAAACATATAAAATAAGATTTAAAATCATTTAAAACACTTCTTGAGGAAAATATATTTTCCACTTTTAAAAATTCCATTTAAAACATAAAGCATTTTGATAAATGTTTTCTTTGAAAATATCATTGAAAACTTATGAAGGAATCTTGAAAACATTTAGAACATTGAAAATAATTTAAAAAATTATAAATAAAGATTGAAAAAATTTTCAACACATTTTTCCTTGAAAAAATATAAAAGGGGATTCAAAATGTTTAAAACACTTTTTAAATATAAAATATTTTTGAAAACCTTTTTTAGAAATCATGGTTTTGAAAGAACACAAATTTCCGACCAAAGAGAGAGATAATGCCGAATTTTCTTAAAAACAAACTCTTAATTATCTTAAGTAAAAAATCGTTAAAAATGGTACCAATACATTAAGATATCATTAATAACCATATTATAAGAAATTTTATGAGTTTTATTGAGAGAATTATTATAATATTTCATCAATGGAATCATAATTGTAAACAATCCCGATAAACAATGAGATTGTAACAATAAACCATTACCACTTTCGTAAGTTTGACTCATACTATACATGAGAGAATAAAATTAAATGAAGATTAAAATATAATTAAATAATTATATTAATGATATATCATTTAAAAGGGTACTATATACACCCCATAGAAAAATATTTGTTCATAACATGGCATGTATCTGAGAGAAGGAAACTTGAGATGAAATTTACTTTACCGATTTAGTAACTTTTGAACCATAAAACCCATGAAAGAAGGATCATAAAATGGATATTAAAATACCAAGAAATATATGTATAATAATCATATAATACATTCATTTGGAGGATGTACACCACAAAAAATAAATGAGTGGTGAATAAGGCATGTATCTCACGGATATAAAAAGTGAGATGAGAAAACTGTTACCTTAAGTCTTTAATTTATTTGTACATGTTCAAAACTCCTATATAATAAATATAATTTTATTATACATCTAACAAATAACCATATTAATATATATCATACCATATATGATTCACTTATGACTTTATATTACCCGTTTATTAACAATTTCATGTTAAACCAATGTTTCAGGTAAAAACCACTTTGTTTATCATACATGTTTTGACTTTTTATTCTTGATCCTCTTACTTAGATCATTATTTAATTATTTAAATAATGTAAAAAATGATTTATATATCACATATATTTAGTATATAAATATTTATAATATTTTATAGAATATAGATATATGAAATTGAATACAACGTTCATGGAGACGATAGGCCGTATGTACGCATAAACATTGTTTCCATTTTCTTTTCATATTGAAAGAAAATTAAATGAAATATTCATTTATATATATATATATAATATCATTTTAATAGAATTATTATTTCATATATATCATATAATTTCACTAAACTCATCCTTAATACATTCCATGTAAAGTGTGAATGAATCACATTGCTTTGAGGATGTGGTAGTCCACATATCCACAAATGAAGTTATCATATTTACAAAAAATAGAAAGAATAAAGGTATGTGTTATATAATAATTAAATAAGTATAAATAAATAATAAATATAATATATATAAAATAAAAAATATATTGTCCATCATAATTCCCATCCATGAGAGGTGGTAAAGGAAAAACAAAAAACGTTGTTTTGTGAGATGACAGTTCACCGTACATAATAATGATAAATTCGCTACCCATTAGATGGAAGTGTGTGTAAGTGTAGGTAGAAAATTTATAATAAAAACATATAATTATATTTAGGATAATAATTTTATTATATAAGAAAGTAATAATAATAGTTTAGTGGTAAACAATGAAAGCAAAAAAAAAGTTTGTGGAAGGATGTTACCTCTTCTTTGGGTAATTCCTTTTGGTTTGCACCAAAGGACTAAATTGGATTGATTTATTATAAAATTTAGGATTTTAAGTAGAGATTAGGAAAGTTTGGAGCTTATTTTGTCTAGTTTTTCATGATCAAAAGGGATTTAGAGGTGTGAATAAGTGAAGGGGGTGAGTGCCCTTTAATAGTGGAGGATGAGTGACATTATTGCAAATATAAAAATGTAAACACTATTGGGAGGTATCCCTTAAATAATGGGCATCTAATAATTTTCCATATTTGATAAAATAGGATAATTAGTATAAAAATGTACAATTTTTTTTTGGACATGTGGATAGGTCATTTGGACCCTTAATATTAAAGTTTAACCATTAAGTAAGCTATTTTTTACCTTAATCGTTGCAATTAATTTTAATTACTTTCACTGATATTTTTGGTCAAAAACTAAGATAAAATTATTATAAATTATAAATTATTCTGATTAAAAATATGGAATCCATATTTCAAAATTCTAATCCTATAAGTGGCATAAATTAATTTAAAATTAATCCCGTAGACGTGTTGTGACAACAAGTTTTTTAAGCATAAATGATTAAAAGTTTGAAAAGTTTTTATATCCAATTTCAATGTGAAATTGGTTCCAATAAAATATATTGAATTAATTTATGTAAAATTTATCTAATTACACTTTAAAACAAAATTAGAATATAAATTAACTATATAAATAAATTAGATTAAAAAGCGGGTTTGAATTAAAATTCAACGTTTTTCACTATTCATCAAAAAATGAAACTTCTCAGAAAAATACCAAAAAATAACCAAAGTAAATTTTTATATCCCAATTTCAAAAATGAAGTTTATTTTTTCAAATAAAAATTATAAATGCGTCAAAAATTATAATTAAAATAGGTTCACCATTAAAAGGTGGTAAAATTACCTTTTAGAAAAATACCTCTTTTTATTCATATAATTGGATTTATTATTATATTATGACTATAAAGTCTATTGGATGAGTATAAAAAATATTTTTTGAATATATAATATATAAATTTTATTTAAAACATTCATCAAGAGTGGTTTGTTTAATTTTATTGAGATAAAATGGCGTTTGTACATAGAAAAAGAGTTTTCTTAGAAAAGAAATTTATTTATTCTCAAATAGTTCTTACTTTCATTTATAACTAATTGATAACTAAAGGATTAGTTTTATATGCATGTTTAAACCGTATTTTTATAATTTATTCAATCTCATTCATATCTTCCATCCAAACGACTAGGTAATTATGTGGTTCTATTTTTACATAGTTCTGCCACATCTTTTATTTAATTTTTATCAATTTAATTACTTATTTTTAACAATTTTTAATTAATATTGGAACTTTTCAATTTTATCACTAAATATATTAATTAATCATTTTTTATAATTAAATATGTGTTTTAAGTCCTTTTTTATAGTCTTTCTAAGTATTCCAAATTTATTAACTTACTTTTTAGATTTATAATCTTAATTTGGTTTACTTTTTAATAATTTTAAATGTTTATTATTTAATTATTTGTCAATTTTATTTGCATTAATTTAATCCAGTTTTTAATTTAAGTCTTTACCATTTAATTCTGATTTATTTAGTAAATTAACCTTACTTTTTAACTGGTTCAATTATTCTGCTAAGTAAATAAATTTAAGTTAAAGTTTAATAAAATAATATGTTTTTAATGTTAAGTTCATTTTAGAATCTAACTATTTTACTTTTTCATTTAATAACTCTAGTTAATTCTAATTATTTTAATTATATGTTTGCATTTAATTAATTGTAGGTGTTCTGCATTTGTTTAGACATAAATTAAATTAATTTTAACATTTATTTTCTTAGTTAATAATTTAGTCGCTTTTATTTTTAGTTTGTTAAATAATTTTGTTAGTTTTTAGTTACAATTAATTATTTAATTTTAATCAGAATAGTTTAATTTGACTTTTAATTTAATTAATTAATGTTTTATTCATTCTAATTTTTGTTGTAAATTAATTTTTATTGTTAACGTTTTTAATTTTGTACTATCGGTGAGTGACGCACCGATGCTGTTGTCACACCGATTCTTTCATCGGTTTTGGTCTCTCTTTTCTTCAGCATCTTATATTATTTTCATCTATGGGTGAGTCATTAACTCACCGATATCCCAAATCATCATCAGTTTCACGTCGCGTCAATTATTTTTTATTATTTTAATTTTCGGGGAGTTGTTATTTTATTTTATCGGTTTTTCAGACACCGATTCGTTTTTATTTCAAATAACGGTGTCAGTTTCCCCCATTTCCACTGCTACCGATGCACAGATCAGTTTCACCGTTTCTCCTCTGCTCATTTTCTTCTATCAGCAAGTCTTGAATCACCGATTCAAACCCTCACGTTCGGTTTCATTTCCCTACATCTTCGGTCTCACAGACACCGATCTGATCCTCTTCCTGCTACGAATATAACTATCGGTCTCACTCTATTTTTTTTCACTCATCGATCCTTTCTATCCTTTCACCTACTGATGCATTGGTTTTATTTTCTCACCGACGTTTCATCACGCCGAACCCTTCCCTCAACTTCATTCTGCTCACCTTCTCCCATCACACCACCTCGCCTCTTTCAAAATTCTTCTAAAAACCAGAGCAATACAAACTTACTAAGAAGAATCGGACCAGTTTTTCAACCAAATAATCCAAAAACCCTACCAACACTCTTCCTTCACCAACACCGCGATTGAAGAACCACGAATGTTTGAGGAGAAGCCGTAGATGATTCTGGTGCTGCGTCTTCCTCCATCTACATGAATCGCACCGCTCCTTCTCTTCTCTCCACCATGAGTGGTACCGCGAACCACGAGCCTCCAGATCTGTACCCGAGCCTTGTGCCGCTGTTTCCCTATCGCTAGCTTAAGCTGAGACGCCGTTGTATAAGGTCGTCGTAGAGAGAATCCCTACTGTTCACTGTGGCGGCTGCTCCGAAGAAGACGGGCCGAAACCCTTTGTTTTTCCTGCTACGCGATTGAGGGGGGATTGGGATTGAAACAATAAAAAAAACATAACAAAAAAAACAACAAATAAATAAATAATAATATAATAAAAATGTTTATAATAAATTATTGTTTAATAATAAATTAACCAAAATAATAAATTAATTAAAATAACTAATTAAACTAAGTTTTAATTTAATAAATAAAGTGTTTAATATTAGTTTAATTTAAGAATTTAATTAATTTATGTTAACTAAGTATTAATAATACTTATATTAATAAAATAAATATATGAATGATAATAAATTAAGATCTTAATAATTTCATTAAATTAAATAGTAATTAATAAATAAAAAAACATAATACTAATTATTAATTAATATGCAATAACTATTATCATTTAAATTATTCATTAATTAACTTTAGATGACTTTTTAATAAGTTTTATAACGGTAAACTTAAAATAAATACTATAAAATCTTAATTAACATTTGTTGAGTTTTAATTGTTTCATTTTGTTTATACATGTGCAGGTTTATCCAAGAGTCAAGTATTCATCCAGATGCATTCAACTAACTCAGCGGGAGATAGTTATATGAGAAAAATTAGTGCGACATGCCAGTTGTGGATAAAACGCACGTGTGCGGTGCACTCATGAAGGACATTCCAACTTGGTGGAATTCGAGCAGTGAAATGCAGTAGATGACAACAAGGTATTAAAACAGAGCAAGCAGTAGAATTTGGAAAAGAGGGGACACTCATTTTTTCCACAATCACATCAGACGAGAGAGGAGACTCCCGGGAGATGATAAAGCAGACATGGAGGCTAAGGAGTTCGAAGGCAGAGCATTGCTTGGGGAGTTCTTCTTCTCTCTGTCCTTTACTTTTGTACTCTCTTTTTGGATGTTTTTCACTGATTTAATCAATATGATCAAAGGATGAGTTTTCTTAGCTTTGGAATTCAATTCTGCTGGTTTATCTTTAAAAATTATTCAATTACTTTACATTTTTCAGAATCATATTCAATCGGTGAGATTGAATTATGATTTTATGTTTAGTTGATTCACTTCTCAATTGATTTCAGAATCATAGTGTTGCATGCACCAAAAACTAATCTAATTGTTTCATGTAGTGCAAGATTAACTTGGTTTTTCTTATAATGAAAGCCATACTTAGTGTTTTTGTATTAAAAAAAACTATATTCAGGGTTGCGTGAAATGAAAAATATCAAAAAGTTTAAATTAATTTGAAAAAAAATTATTCAAAAAATATTGGGGTGCTACACTACTGCTAACTCCAGATTATGAGTAGGGTAATTTCTCTCATATAGTCTCAGCTTCCTGAAGCCATAAAAAACCAATCGATCCTCCTATGTCATAACTATTCTGAGTCCAACTCTGAATGCATCACAGTACAAAGTATATTATTTACCTAGTATAGGTAAAGTGAGGATAGGTGCTGAGTTCATCCTACCATTTAGATCCTAAAACTCTCTCTTGCAATCATCCGACCAAACAAACTTCACCCCTTTCTTGGTCATCTCAGACATCAGTGCTTCCAAATAGGATAAATCCTGGATAAAGTGATGATAACAACCCATTAAACCTAGAAATCTCTGAATATTGAAGAATTTCTTGGGTTGTTCCCAAGATACCATGGCTGCAACTTTATCTAGGTCCACTGACACTCATGACTCTAAAATTACATGCCCCAAGAAGTGTAATTTATTAATTTAGAAACTACATTTGGTTATCTTGGCATAAATCTGTTGCTCTCTAAATGTACTCAAGATGATGTTAAGATGTTTGGCATGATCATCTAATGACTAAGAGTACACTAAGATGTTTTCAATAAAAACTACTACAAAACAATCTAGAAAAAGATGAAATATCCTATTTATCAAGGCCATGAATACCATCAGTGCATTGGTCAACCCAAACAACATCACCATGAATTCATACAAGACACACATACTACTAAAAATAACATGATATATGTTCGGAGGTCTCACCATTAATTGCTGGTAACCTGATCTAAAATCGATCTTAAATAAGATCTTAGCACCTCTCAACTAATCGAAAATATCATCAATGCACGGAAGAGGATACCGATTCTTGACCATCATCTGGTTTAACCTATGATAATCCACACAGAATCAAAAATACCCATTATAATGCTTGAAAAATATAATTGGAGAACCCCCAAGGAGATATACTAGGCCATATGAAGACTTTAGATTCTAGATCTTCCAGCTGAACTTTCAACTCCCGAAGTTCTTCTAGTGACATTCTGTAAGGTGGGATAGAAACCAGATGGGCTCCTAGAACCAACTTTATCATGAAATCGTTCTCTCTCTCAGGTGGTAATCCATATAACTCATAAAAAAAACATCTTGAAAACCATATACCACTGGAGGAAAATAATCATGCTGCATTATACCATCATTTAGAGAAATACTGTCAATCTGAGCTGTGAGATAATCCAATATTCACTGAATTGGTCCTTCATAATCAGACTAAAGATCCCACTCACCTTGGTGAGAATAGTTGTCTCCTTATAGAGATAGAAAGTTAACTCTCCTACTTTAATAGTCAATGTGATCTTGGTATAGAACTAACCAATCTATACTAATAATCAAGATAAAGCCTGTCATTTCCAGCACGAACGGTTCTCAAAAGAAATGGTGACCACCAATATCTAGAGAACACACCTTGAAATGTTTAATATTCTCTGACTGCACTCCCAAATCTATGTTGATGGTCAAATCACCATATAATATTTCCACAACCAATCCCAAACCATTTTCAAAAAGAGAAGATATAAAATAATGTGATGCTTCTGTATCAAACAAAACACAATCTAAGGTAGATGATATAAGAATCATACATCTAATGGTAGACGGTCTTGTATCCATGATAGCTAAAGTATTCTTCATAATGTGCATCTAGCTTATCCCTATACCCTAGGCTCTAGTCTAACTACCCTGATCTATTTCCCTCACTTGGTATTTTTTCTTCTACACTGGGGGTACCATGACCCCTGCCTCGGCCTGAACGGCCAGTGGAACTCCAACTACCAGACTATTGAGGGGTAGCTAATCTTTTTCCCAAATCAGGTTCCTATCCTAATACTTTTTACTAGTATACTATGGAAATTTTACATATAACCTCTAAATATGGCCCAATCTTCCACAGATACAACACTCAACAGTGAGGTAAGGATACTGAGGTCACTTATGACCAAACTTGAAAAACTATTAGCACTACAATGGAACATGGTCCTGAGATGGATTCCCACTACCCTAACTAATCTTCCCATTACTACCTTGGTAAAAATTGTCATAGCGATGTTTCTTTCTACCTGAAGAAGGGCTCCCAGTTCACCCTACTAAAATAGCTTGTCCGCTGCTCAAGGCCTCTCTCAAGTTTCCTTCTGTGATGAGTGCCTTGTTCATCATGTACTCAAAACTACTAAAAAAAGTTCAAATATAACCTAATCTCATAATGAAGGACATCCTAAAAACATCTCACCCTAGAGATCTCATCAACTACCAAAGATGGAACAAAGCGTTGCAGGTTAGTGAAACATCCAACATAGTCTAGTACTAACATACCCTCCTGTATCAGATGTATGAACTCACAATAATTTTTATCCCTCAATGTCATGGGATAAAAATAGATTAGGAACTTCATATCATATTCCTTCTAAGATATATCATCCTACTGCCTATCTTCCTATAGAATATCCCACCAATGCTTGGCTGGTCTGTGAAGCATATATACTACAAGCTTTAGCCTCCTATCTACAGGTGTCTCAATATGATTGAAGATTGTATGTAAAAAATCGATCTAGAACTTGGCTTCCTAGGGTCCTTCCTCCCTAGTGAACATAGGCGGATGCTGCAACTAAAACTCTCTTTTCAGCTCAAACATCAAAGGCATGATATAGATAGTCTCCCTTTCCATGGACCACATAACCCTTAGGAAGCTTTCATGAAACTAAACATCTATATGACCCTCAAGAACTATAATAATCTCCATTTTAGATATGTTAGGAGCATAATTATTTCCACTCTTCTGATGTTCAAGTCAAAGATAACGAGGAGGCATTTTCTCTACAAACACATACCTTCAAACATTGGCTAACAAGAAGGTCAACCTCAACAGGTGACTATAACAGAGAACCAATGACTCTTGGTCTCTCTAAACATGGTTTACAAGTGTTTTAACATGACATGTCAATTAATTTCATTTATCAGGTGTAACAAATATCTCATATCATAGTCTACATAGACAATATATCACATGCATATAAATATGTCCCTATCATGAACCATGAATGCCAGTGTATATCCCTATGTGCCTATCATGATGCATGCATAAACATATCATGCCATACCAGTCCATGAATATAAATATCAAGAACCAATAACATCATAAATCAATAACCTCACACAATATTTGAATCACACAAGGTGAAAAATCATCAATTGTAACAAGCGAACAATATAAAAAAAATCCTTTCCCTAGGCACTAAGATTGTCCCCCATACACGTGTTAGATACTCCCATGAACAAGCTCATTACCAAGTCCCGAAACATCCTAGTATCCTTTCTAACTTTTCCAAATAGTAAATTAGAAGAAAAGAAAACCTGATCCTATGATACAACTTTGTATCATATCCCGATCTGATACTCTCTCACGTGGAAAAAAGGGTTGATTATGAGACCTCAAGCACACATCCTTCTACACCATAGGCTGATAACTAGCAGCAGATGCGTGAAATGTATAGTTGGGAGAATATACCCCATGGTATTAAGTGCCATAGTAGTATAAATAATCCATAAAAATGAAACAATCTGAGTATAGACATAGTGGAAACCAATAATAAAATTCAACTAAACAATCCAATAAATAATAAAGGAATAATGTACTGATGTTCTAGAATGTAAATAAATTTCATGCTAGAATTTAAAACAAGAAAAAGACTAGCATAATCAAATAAGACTCAATAGTCCCCAGTCCCAAAACCCATGTCAGTCCTGCCTCCAAAACCCATACCATTCAACAATCAAATAATAAACAGCAAGGTCCTTTTCCCTTATCCAAACCTGCATCCATGTAATCTGCTTGGGTACTAAATGGGGCCCCAAATAGGGTGTGAGTACAACTCATTAAGTCAACACCACTATGCCTAAGATTTTTTTTGATAAGAAGTGTATGCAATGAAGTGATAAACAAGTGTATTAATTCAACAATTAATAAAATACAATAACCTACCTTGGCTCCATGTAGGAATGTATCTGAGCATGTCTCATGAACATGCCTATCACAACTATATATCCATGGTAAAATAATATGCTTCAACATCATGCTAGAATATCTATGAGCATGTTTCATGACCATGCCTACAAAAACTATATAACCATTGTAAAATAACCTACTTCGGTGTCATGT
The DNA here is from genome assembly GCA_963277665.1 of Viscum album. Lineage (NCBI taxonomy): Eukaryota > Viridiplantae > Streptophyta > Magnoliopsida > Santalales > Viscaceae > Viscum > Viscum album. The sequence goes on from OY728123.1 coordinate 2,019,066,690, forward strand.
TGGAATATCTTCGAGCATGTCTCATGACCATGACAACCACAAAAATATAACCATGGAATAATTAAAACAATACAAGTCAAATCCCTATTATCATTACAACATGGGACTAGGTCAAGCCCACTCAATATAATCATTACAACATACGAGTCAAATCCTTATAAGAATTACAACATCTGGGTCAAAGCCCTATAAGAATTAGAACATGAGACTAGGCTGATCCCGCTTAATATAAGCATTACAACAAATAAGTGTGCAAGTTCCAGGGCCATTCCAGATATATAAGAATTTCAGAAAGGATCAAAAGTCTAGTCATAATAGCATGAATATCAAAATATCACATAATAAGCCTCAATGGTTAATTATGTGAATTACCATTTTTCTTTTTGTTACCCCTTTCATTTATATCACAGTTTATCAATAGTAAATCAATAAGAAATAATCCATAACGTAGGGATTCTATATCAATCAATCACTTAAGGTTCCATGTCATATTAAACACACTTTAAGCCATTAGATAGTTCAATTATATTCAAGGTTTTCTCACCCAACAGGTAACCATAATCTAGGTCTAAAACCAATTAGAAACAATGGGCTCCATAGAATAATCCCATTCTTTATTTAATTAATTCAGGTGTATGTTATGTTGGAGAAATCACAATATTGCATATAATTGACAATTATCAAACCATAGGGTTAATATTTAGACCCCCTACCTTAACCGGTGAAGAACGCAATGCTTCCAACAGAAAACGCCTAAGAGGAATAAGGTGCAGATGATCAAAAAGAGGTTCCAAGATAAAAAATGATCAAGATCAAAACCAACAATGCACGTGGCCAAGGGATTACACCACAACAGTTTGAGAACCAAGGTAGATAAGGGAAAAACCTAACCAAAACCATTTACCAGGGATTTATCACACAAATGGGATATCTAGAAGGTATGTTGACACTCCAAAAATTCCTAGAAGATGCCCTAGGGTCAAAAGGAGAAGCTGTAGTGAGTTACAAATAAAATTCAACTGAAAATAAAACTTTAAAATAGCAGGTTGGGGAATTAGACAACATATAATGTAGTTAGACACTATGTAAATATTTTTAATGGGATTTTCTAAAAAACCCATTTCCTCAACTGGATATTAAAAGCACCCAAAAAATACATGGCGTGTAATCCATTTACACAATGTGTAAATGTTTTGCAGATGGGTTTTCAACCCATTTTCCTTATAAACAGCCCAAACCCCCTTTAAATATTCTCAGCTTACCAAGAACCCATGGTAATAATTGAACCATTTATACCCAGAATCCATTGATTTGAACAAACATACATCTCTGTAATTTAAGACATTTTCCCCAAAAAGGCTCTCCATGTGGATCCTCTACAGTTTTCTCAAGTTTCCTCACAACCTAAGACTGCATTTATTCAAACAAAAGATATCCATGATGGAACACAACCACTACAGTTTAAAGACGAGGCAAAACTCAATGAAAGAAGTTTAACAAAAAACTCAGAGAGAGACGTACTTAGAAAAAGACGAGATCTTACAAATATATTTATATTTATATACAAATATTTATAAATATATTTATTTACAATTAGAAATATAAATATATATATATATAAATAATTATAAAATTATAATAAATATACTTAAATAATATATATTTATTATATTTGAGGGTGATGGATCAAGGGGAGTAGGAAGATGAAGGATATGGGTCCTTGACAGTGGATAGGTTGCCGAGGATGATGTGGGATTGGTGGTGGACTCACATCTTGTACAACCATTGACTGGAGTCCCGCCTTGACAATGGGGTTGGTGACCAAATCATTGTATGGTGAGGAAGGCTTGGGTTTCTGATAGTGGTGAGTCATTGGGGACGATGATGGATGCCCAATAGCGGGGATTGTGTTCAGGAATTAGCGATTTTGGTCTTAGGTGGTGGGGTGAATGTCGACATCATCATTAGATCCTTGGGATGTGGGGTGATCGACGCTAGGTTGATGCTTGTGAATGGTTCTTAGGCATAGTGGTTGTGATTTTATGGTGGAGGTGATGACAAAGTACTATTGTGCGGTTGTTCTAGGATCTCGATGGCCTAGATGGCAACTTGTGGTGTAGTCCATGGAAGATGAGCCTGATGGCGGGTGGGGCTGTGTGGGATTCTGGTGGAGAAGGTGATGCTGGGGATGGAGTGCGTGCTTCTGGCTTCATTTAGGCGGTGGCACACAGGTTAACCGACAGGCTATTGGTGATGAGTTATCCTCAAGATGTGGACTATTGGCTTGACCTAGGGATGTGGGCGTAGGTGGATAACAGGCTATCACTCATTTGTTATTGGGTTGGTGATGACCTTGGGTGGATGAATGAAGAATCCAACGATTGAGGTGATGTTCTTATGCTTATCTGGATCAAGTTACTTTTTTAGGGGAGTTACCTTAGGCTGAGAATTTTATTTTGGGCTTCAGTCCATTCTTTGGCCATTGTTCGGGTGTTGTTTCTACTTATGTTGGTAGGATATTTCCTATTTGATTGAAGGGTTTTTGATGGTGTTAGATGGGTGAAGGAATGGTTGGCGATGATGGCGGCTGCGGGATGACCTACGGTTGTATGGTACACTGTTGGGAAACAATATTGGGTACCATGAGTTGTTGATGGTATGGGATTCCAATAGTGATCATCTCCTACTGATGATGTGCAGACATCGACACCTCTAACGACGGGCATTGGGGATGGCCTCGTTTGCGTGAGTGATGATGCTGAAGGGAATGGCAACGTCCTTAGGAGAACAGATTGGCATCAAATATGTTGACCTTGGGTGGAGCATTGTCAGTCAGTCTCATCGATACAATTGGGTTTGCGAGGTCTTCGGGGTTGGTAGGTGTCGACTGTCAGCTAGTGCCGGTGTTCCTGGGCCTTTGGGCCACTTGATATGGGTCTTCAGGCCTTTTTAATGGGTCTTCAGATTTTATCTTTCTTGTTTTGGGTGGTGTCTTGGCCACTTTCATGTATTAGTTACTTTTCTTGTGTCACATGATTTTACTTTGGTATGGGTTGCTCTTGATCGAGGTAGTGACGCTAGGATTGCGGGCAGATCTTGTTCGCCTGGGGATCACCAATTACCGGTGGCTTATATACGTTGACAGCTCACCTCCTACATCTCTGTCCTCTCTTCATCTTTGGCTAGTCCTGCACGTCTCAATGGCGGTCCAGTTCCCTCATCAGCATCCATGTCAGATCTGGTTCAGATATGATGATTCTGACAAAATCTAGTGAGTATGGTGGTGGGTTTGTGGTCATAGTGTCCACGCAGGGAGGGGTGTTGGTGTTCATGATTTCGGTCATCATTGATGGTGGGTTCTAGCACTGGCTGGTGTCCATGAAGGCGATCCATTTTCTTGTATGATGATAACGGCGTAGATCTGTGCGGTGACGACGACTTGACATGGTGCTGGCTTCGAGTGTTGTCGGTGTTGTGATGGGCGATGTTTGTTTTGGATGCGACTCTTGTGGGTTCAGGAGGATTCAGTGACGTTGAAGTGGTAATGATGATTTTCCGACACAATGTGATGATTTTATAGACCCCTTCTCATAGGTAGGGGTGTGAGTCTATGGCGTCATGTTCTCGCAGAAGCGCTACGAACACCAGCGAACCCACTCGATGATGGGTGGTGTAGTGATGGATAAGATTCTCGATGACCAGCGATTGACAGGGGAATCAATTATGGTTGTGAGTCACATATGGCTGTTAAGTGGATGGTGGGCTATGGCATCGGTGGCATTGGCGTGAGGATTTCATAGCCCAAGGCACGGGGGGCCCATTCATCGAAGGTTTGCGTAACACACCCGAAGATTCTTAGGTGCGCTACGCTCCATTTGTAGCCACTCCATGCCGCTTGTGGTGTCAAGTTTCTAACGCTCTTGGTAAGGAACTAATTGAGTAGATAGGAAGTATATGACACTGCTTCTTCCCAAAAGTTCTTTGGCAAGCCTTTCTCCTTCAGCCTGGTCCTCATCATGTCGAGGATGGTGTGGTTCTTCCTTTCTGTAATTTCATTCTGTTGTGGCGTGTAAGAAGCAGTATATTGTTTCTTGATGACTTGTTCCCTGCAAAAAACTTGAAATTCATTTGAAGTGTATTCTCCACCTCTATCATATCTGAGAACTTTGATTCTATAACCACTTTTATCTTCAACACGAGATTTGAACATTTTAAATATCACAAATACAGAAGATTTTTCTTTGATGAAATACACTCAGAGTTTCCTGCTAAAATCATCAATAAGGGTAATTAAATACCTATTACCTCCAAGTGAGGGTGTTTCAAGCGGTCTGCAGATATCAGCGTGAACTAACTGAAGTGGTTCATTTTCTCTTATGAACACTCCACTTGGAAAGGAGTTCCTTTTTTTTTGCCGAGTGTACATGACTCACACACATGATTTGTAACTTCAATCATCGATAATCCCTGCACCATGATTTATGAGGATAGAAGTTTAAGGCCGCTAAAATGCAGATATCCAAAGCGCAGATTCCATCTCTATGAGTCATTCTTCATGAGTCCCAAGAGACACTCCTCGACCTTTGTGTTGTTACGTAGTGGAAACATGCGATTCTTCGCCATTTGGACTTGAGCAACAAGTCTCCTGTGAGCATCCCTTATAGACAAAGAATAATTCTCCATGTGTATAACATACCCCTTCTCAAAAAGTTGTCCAAGACTAATGATATTGTTTTTCATGTTTAGTAAATAATACAAATTAGAGATGTAATTTGGATCACCATTCTTCTGATAATTTTTGATTTCACATTTTCCAATCACAGGTGCCTTTGATGAGTCACCAAAGCTCATGTAACCACTAACATCTTCTATGAGTTCGTCGAACAATTCTTTGTTACCACTGATGTAGCTTCTTGCACCCATGTCGAGATACCACACATCAGGGCATTCACATTCCTTTTGTGCGAGGGGGAGTGTGGTACCTTCTTCTTCTTCATGATGATATGCTTCATCATATTTAGATCGTTCATCATGATCCACTTTGCTCCAACAATCAGAGGCATAATGGCCAAATTTATTACAGTTTTGGCATTGAATGTTCTTTTCATTTCCATGACCACACATGAATCGACTTCCACTATTTCCTCATCCATGAAAGATGGTAGGATTTTGTTGCTTTTATTGATGTCTTGGATAATATCCACACCCTCTTCCTCTTGCACAATGACTGCCTCGTTGTGTGTGGCCATTATTTTGTTCTTGTAGAGTCAACTTGAACTCTAAGGCATGCTCTATTGTTGAACCGACATTCTTTTGCATCCGTTGCTCATGCACTTTCAACGACCCCATCAGTTATTCAATGGAAAATTTCTACAAATCTTTTGATTTGTCGATTACCACAGCCACATGCTCAAACTTGGTTGTGAGAGATTGAAGTGATTTTCAATAACTCGGATGTCCTCCACTTTTTCACCATTCCTTTTCAAATTTTCAACAATAACAATTAATATTGAGAAATAATCAGAGATACTCTCACCTTATTTCATGTGCGGCACTTCAAACTCTACTCTTAATGTTTGAAGACGTACCCGCTTCACTCGATCAACACCTTTGAAGATGGTGGAAAGGGTATCCCAAGCTTTCTTGCTTGATGTTGCTTCAACAATCTTTTCAAATGTTGATTCATCCAACCCTTGATAGAGGAGGAACAAAGCCTTATTGTATTTATTTATTTGATTTTTGAGGCCCGTATTTTCTTCATTCATGAAGGTGGATTATTTTTCCATAGAGGGTACAATGTACCCATCGGTGACGATCTCCCATAATTCTTGTGACCCAAATAACGCCTTCATTTGGATGCACCATCTTTCGTAATTATCCTTAGTTTCAGAACTTGTAGTTGGATTGCAGCCATCTTAAAAAAATTGGAGGATCTTGGTAACCGGCCTCTGATACCAGTTTGTTGGCTATATAAGCTGAGAAATATGAGAGGAAGAAATTTGAAGAGGAATAAAATTGGCACACAACACAAAGAAGCTTTCAAGCTTTGTATTTTTCAATGATTTCATACTATAATTACATCAATTTATAGACCCACAACATTAAATATATAGCATTTATGTCGGTACAAAGAAAGACCAAAACATTAAATGCAGAGCATTTATGACAGTACAAAGAAAAACCAAAATATTTAATACATAACATTAAATTCATTCAATGAAAATAAATGGAGGTGGACCCATGGAAGAAAAAAAATGTGCATGTAATAAATGACACCAGAGGAACAATGTAGGCAGCTTTGACGCGTGGTTTTTGTTTGAAATTCCAATATCTTCTCCTTCATAGATCGATGATCTGATCCTACTAATAGCGGTGACAGTGATATTGTGCAGTGAAGACAGAAGGACCACAATGCAAGAGATCTGAAAAACGATCGGTGATGATGGGCACTGACGATGGTTGTGACTAGCGAAGGGATTGGAAAACCCCTACTTGAAAGTGGGGGTGGTGGTCCAAGGGGAATTTGTGGCAGTGCATCAGGGCGTTCGACAAGCAGATAGTGGGTATTGGTTTGGCGGAGTTGGTACAGGGATCGCACAATGCAGGCATGGTGGGGTGCGATCGTTGGAGGTTTAATGGAGAGGCCTGGTCGGTGGTGTCAACACATTCGACAATGATTGTTGATGGCATCATTGGGGCAGGGCACATTGTTTGGGGTTACGCAAGTGATCCAGGATGAGGTTGGGGCTTACAGGCCATAGTAGGATGGGATTCAAGCTGGTTTTGTGGGACTATGAGTCGTTCATTAATGGGGGTCTTCGACTCTCATTTTTTATGAGTCTTTTGTTGGGCAATTTTTTGTTTCTGGGTATTTACTATGCCTCATTGTTGTTTGTACTTTAATTTTTTTAATAAAGTTTGGGGACCTTGGGCTAAAACTCATGGTGTCCACCGTTTTAGATATAAATAAATAAATACATATTTAAATAATTATAAAATTATAATAATTATATTTAAATAATAAATACATATATTAATATTGATAATTATATATAAATACTTGTTAAATATATTTAATTAAAATAATATAAATAAATAAATAAATAATTATAAAATTATAATAAATATATTTAAATAATAAATATAGTTATTATATTTATATTTATATATATTTATATATTGATATAAATATATATAATTATATTAATATACCAAAGCAGTGCAGACCATGAGCTATAATTATATAAATATATATATAATTATATAAAAATATTTTCAAAAATATTTTTTATAATTATAATGGAAATAAATAAATACATATTTAAATAATTATAAAATTATAATAATTATATTTAAATAAGAAATATATGTATTATATTTATAATTATATTTAAATACGTATTAAAAATATAGTTATAAAATAATTATAAATAAATATATATTTAAATAAATATAAAATTATAATAAATATATTTAAATAATGAATATAGTTATTATATATATATATATTGATATAAATATATATAATTATATAAATATACCAAAGTGGTACAGACCATGAGGTATAATTATATAACTATATATAATTATATAAATATATATAATTATATAGAAACATTTTCAAATATATATTTTTTATAATTGTAATGGAAATAAATAAATATATTATTAAATAATTATAAAATTATAATAAATATATTTAAATATTAAATATGTTTATTATAATTTTATAAATAAATATAAATATATATTTATATATTAATAAATATATAAATATATAAAAATATATTTATATAATTATATGAAAAATAATTATAAACATATTTATTTATAATTATAATTATAAATAAATACATATATATTTAAATAATTATAAAATTATGATAAATATATTTAAATAAATAAATATAATATTAAGATGAGATCATTATCAGCATTTTTTAGCGCTGATAATGACTGATCTTTATCAGTGTTAAAAAAGTGCTAATAAAAGTGATATTTATAAGCATTATAATTTTAACGCTGATAAAGAGTAATTTTTTCAACATTTTTTTAATGCTGATAAATGGTGGTTTTATCAGTGTTTTCTTTCTTATCATTGATAAAACCACACTTTATTGGCACTTTTTTTAAAGTGCATTTAAAATCCTTATTGGTTCCTATAAAAAGTACCTTAATCGAGTCTTCTCTTATCGCACCTTCAAGCTCTCACAGAACCCTACCGCTGTCATCACTACCGCTATTGCTGAATCTTGCCGCCGCTATCACTCTCGATGAAGAAATCATCTCCAAATCTAAGGTATATGGGACGATTTATTTTATGTTGCACTGAATTTGTAGAACTGTTGTGATTTTTTCCTATATTGCACAATTTGCACCCTTTTTGCCGGTTTGACCTCAGCGCGACATTCAGTGGGTCTGGCGATTCATCCTCGATAGGCACGACACCCAGTGGTTCGGCCTCAGTGGCACGACATTCGATAGTTTAACCTCGGTGTGACGCTTGGTGGTTCGGGCTTGGTCGACGTTCGTTGTCTGCTACCCCTCCCTTTCCACAATCTACCACCTACCAATCCTCCTACCGAGACCCCCTTCCCGTACCGCCCTCCACTGCTGACCCCCTCCCTTGCCACTGGCCACCGGCTTCCAACCCTCCCTTTCTATCGCCTGCCACCCGCCGCCCCTCCCTTGCTACTAAGTGCCACCCAGATTGTAGCTAGGGGGTTTTTTGATAATTAATCTTTTAACGTGTTATTTTTTATTTTTATTTATTGTCTTCTTTAATTTTCAAAGATTATCCCAATTGTGGATTCACCTTTTTTTTCCATGTTTAATTTTAATTTGAGATATGTCCATGAAATTTGAGATTTTTGTCTATGAGTAATTGTAATTTGATAATTTTTTATATATGAATAATTCAAATATATATATATATATATATATAATGTTTTTTAAAAATTATTTATATAATTATAAATAAATAAATAAATATTTAAGTATATATATATGTATAATTATATAAATATATATAAATATATGAATATATTTATAATTATATACAAATAATTATAAATATATTTATTTATAATTAGAATTATAAATAAATAAACATATATTTATACAATTATAAAATTACAACAAATATATTTAAATAATAAATATATTTAATATATTTATAATAAAATATACTCATATATTAATAAATATATATAATTTCAACAACTCTAATTTTTTTTCATGTATTACTTCATAATATTATATGGATTAGTTTGGGAGCTAGGCGTTGAGACGACATGAGATTCTGAGGCTCGGTGAGCCCATAATTGATGTTTGAAAAATATTAAAAATATTTATATCACATGCACATAGTTTTCCTGAAAAAGTGTAATAACTCTTAAACAAGGTCTTGGATTAGAAATTTGAGACCTCTGTCGAGTTCATAACATGTGTCTTACCTTGTGCATGACATAATCTTTTTCAGTGTTGAGCATTTTAGTAAAGTGCTATCGTGGGAAAAAATAATAAAATAAAATAATTTAATTAATTTATTTCTTTATTTAGACACAACGACCTACTATCCTCTATTTAAACATGGCTATGACTAATCTCTATAGTTAGTTGTGTAATCTAGGGATTGAGAGAAGTCATTGAAGAGGAGTCATTGGAGGATCGTTGGAAGAGGACATCAGATCAAGATCAGATCAAGGATCGTGTGCCAACAGAGTTTGTGAATCTCATCAACGATGACAATGAAAGACCGTTATTTATTAGTTATTGATCTAAACATCAAGTAGGTTGTTTTATTTATGTGATTAAATATTTTTTCTTTATCCCATGTTGAACACGGATCAATTCCACAAATAATAATTGATTCGTGCATCAATGATTGATTTATTTATGATTGATTTATGTATTTGTATTTATCATTCCCTCTTAGTTCATCAAATTATTTGACAATGGATCAAGCTCAAAATAAAAAGGGTCAATTTTCATTCCTTATGTTTTTGTTTTATGGATTTCTCCCCCTCGTTTATTCACACATTCATTACAGGTAGTTTCTTTATCCCATAGTTAGACGAACACCCAATATTCGATCATTGCATAACCATTCTTTGACGCAACAAATCGATACCGTGTGTGCGACTTGATATTGAGGCTATGATAATGGATCACCGAGAACATATGATGAACAAAGATAGATCAGACTAGTTCAGAGGTTCCTCATTCCCTGAATTAGTGTGTGGTGATGACATGAGAAAAAAAGGTGTTTTCTCGATCAGGTTTAACAGCCAGATTTTGGCTGATAAAGTTGGTTAAGCTCGGACGACCTCAGATATTTTATTCCTAGATGTAATCGCAGTGGAGGAAGCAAAGACAGGCAATGCGGAGAAGAAATTGAGGGTTTTAGAAATTTATGAGTTACACGACATGTAATCTGGAACTACACGCCATGTGGGGCCCTGGCTACGATGCTAGGGTTTCTGTAGTGAAGATAAGGATCACATGTAGTGTGGCCCATACCATGTTCTATGTGACCCTCCTCTAGTGGCTCAGTGTGTATCCTTAGGGTGCATGGGAAACTACAAAACCAGACACACAAGATGGTACACGAGAAGTCTAGTAGTACACAAGTATTGAAAGACGACACAAGCATGGTGCTTGTAGACCTCTAAATGCCTTGGTTCATTTAGTACATGCCATTTATATTTATATATACGTTATGTGTGATATAGAATCACACAGATAGACATGGGTTGGCTAGACATGCTGTGTACCCCCAGTACACACTATGTGCCCCCTTTAAGGGCGTTTAGAGCCCTTCATTTTCTTCAGTTTAGACCAGTATCGGTTGAGTGTGTTCCCTCTATCCATCCCCTCAAAGGTACAATGAAAAATTATATCCAGAGCTCTAGATTTTGATCCCCTCTAGAGGACGAGTCTTAGATAGAGTTTGTGGTGTCCCTCCATGAGACCGGGATGAGATCCTATATCATTTCTTCTTATACCCTTGGTGGGGTTTGTGGAATTGGCATGAAATACTTGAATAGGGTGTTGATCCTCCATCTAACAGGTTGTTTTAGTAGGGTTTTCGATATCATCGACATACGATCCCTTACATAGCGGGTTGATCCATATTTGGTTTGTGGTGTCCCCCAACGATCCTGGGATTGATCCACTATCTGTGTATTGAGATCTTCATAGACCAATGATTTTTCTTGGGTGGGGTCTAATGATCCTAACCTCTTGGTTGAGTGTCACAAGTGATAGAATGTATTTTGGAGTGGGTTCTTCCAAAATGATCATTGCCTAGAAGCTTTGAATAAAATCCTGTGGCTAGAAGTTTGGTTGAGACTACCTGGAGGCATGATGTCCATCCTGAGTATATCTGAGTTTTTCCTTGATTTCTATATTCTTATTATGAGTTGAATACTCTTGATGATTTTTGTTTAGTGTTTTTAGGGTGTCCTATTCGGTATTTTTATACTCACCCTTTCATGGGATCTTCCCATACATGTCATATCTTATGAAGACGATGACCCTTTTGACGATGTCCTAGGAGGGCGGGGAGCTGGTGGAGAATAGTTTGGAATAGACAGACTGAGGTGAGTACCAGTGGTTACATTTGACAGTAGTCCCCTACTACTTAGTAGGTTATAATTGTTTTCAATTTCTTTTGGTTAGGGTTATATTTGGCCTCTTTATTCTTTCCAGTACATTTTTTGTACTCTGATTGTGGGATTATAGATGTATGAATGCATTATTTTACATTTCAGCATTGTATGGGTTTGGAGATATGTGCATGTGTATAGGTACATTGGTTCAATGCATCCCATGCATGGGATATGCCTACCCAAAAAAATGGTCTCCAACACCTAGCCTACTAGAGGCTATCTTGGGGTAGTCACGGATCGGGCCCCATCAGGATGGGTCATTACAGAGTGGTATTAGAGGAGTCAGTTCTATCGTAAGACCAGAGTTTTTGAGATTGGTTTGGAATTTAGAGAAATAGTATTAAATTATTTTGATTTCAACTTTTAGGCTAGAGACCCCAGTGTTGGTATGACGATTGAATTATCCATTAACCCAAACTCTATCAACTTTCTTGTTGATTCAGAACATGTAAAAATTGGTTGTAGGAACAATAAATTGGTACATACATCATATAGGAATGAGTTATTGTTTCTATGTTCTTATTGACTCACATCCCCATATATAATCTTTGAGCACAATATATCCTATTTATTTTAGGATGCCTCTGAGAGGACATCCAGCCTAGATTCCACTGCGTGATCATGATGATGATCTGTTGAGTGATGAGGCTTCAATACAGGAGTATGTAAAGGAGATAGTACCTTTGAGTAGTTTACCGACTATACCACCACCCATTGAGAAGTAGTTAGAGCTGTAAATACCAGTTGAGGTTTTATGTTGGTTGAGTGCATTACATGAGTTCTAGAGGTAGAAAACTCCTAGGTTTCAGGGTGATCTATACCCTCAGGTGGCTAAGGGATTTATAGAGGCATTCACTCAAGTTTTCCACCTTGTGAGGACTCATACAAATCATATGGAAGTACTCTCATAGAGTCTTATCAAAATCTACACTAGGTGATGGTGGAGTCTTGTGACTTAGTCACATGATGAGACAACTATCTCATAGTCATACTTTGAGCATATCTCTAGGGAGGAGTTTTATCCAGCCACATTAAGATTAGTTCACATCTTGGAGCTTCTGCATCTACAGTATGGAAGTATGACCTTAGTGAAGTATTCAACAAGGTTTATTGATATCTTATGATACTCCCTGGATATGGTTAGAGATCCATTATTTAGGGAACATACCTTTGAGCAGGGGTTATATTGGGATATTAGGGATTCATTGATATCTATTTACATTTCCACCTATGTCGGATTTCTTGACTGGGCCTTATTAGTGGAGATCTTACTGGACGAGGAGGCGCTGATAGTGGGTGTTGGTAGTGGGCACCCAAGAGCTGATACCTTAGAAGCAAATAGTTGACAATAGTTGAAGGGATTCATGTGTTTTAGATGCTTCAGGAGATGATCCTAGGATAGAGGATTAGTGGTGTAGGGTTATCAAGATGGATCAAGTTAGCCAAGGGAGAGGCGGTGTTCCTCCTATGACAAATGAGGAAATCTTGCATGAGATTTTCCAACCCATCATACAACTAATTGAGATATGTTCAAGAGAACACCCAAGTAGAGGCATAGGCAGGATAAATAATCTTATTAGGGTGATAGATTTGGAAGATGGGAAGGTAGAGTAGTAAGAGGTGGTAGGAGGTTTGACCTATTGTCACCACCATTACTAGGTGGTCCATTATAGGATCATGGAGCTAGTGGTTAGGAATAAGGATACCTGCAGGATATGTATACTTATGAACCTGAGGCTCTAGGGATGATATGAGGTCAGATCTATGTCTTTTTTACCTTATCTATAGTATTGATATACACTGGTGAAATTCATTCCTTTCTTACCACTTCTCTGTATAGAAACTTAGAGATTTTGATTAATCCCTTGGTTTAACCATTGCACTTGGAGGCTCCAAAATGATGTTACTCAATGATTATACAATTTTTTTATAGTTCAATTTTCCTATTTGAGGTGAGATATTTATATGAGATCGCTTTGTAGCAGTGATGATGCCTTATAACATCATCTTAGGCATGGAATGGTTATCCACAGTTCATGCCTAGATCGACTATTTTAGGTGTAGGATATGGTGTGTCTACGACAATGGGATGAGGTTTTCCTTTGTGGGTGAAATAAAAACCATGGAGGAGTAGTATGATCTTAGGCATAGGAGGGAGAAATTAATTTCTCATCAGTTATCTAGCATGACTCTTGGTGTAGTGGATTTTATGGGCTACCGGTTTTTTGTGGTGGTGGTGAAGTATGAGTAATTATTTCTTGAAGACATTACAAGATTACCTCCTTTATGGGATATCTAATTCTGCATTGACTTACACCTTGAGAAAACCCAGATATCTGTCCCAACATATCGAATGGATCTTGGAGAGCTTTATGAGCTAAGGGTGTAGTTGAAGGAATTACAAAACAAGGGCTTCATGAGACCCAATATTTCCCCCTAGTAATCCCCAATGTTGTTCTCCAAGAAGGCGCATGAGATCTTGAGGCTTTTTGTGGATTACTAGAACTTGAACTAAGTGACCATGGAGAATAAATATCCACTAAAAATGATCAAAAACCTCTTAGATCTGTTGTGAGGGGAATAATGGTTCTTGAAGGTTTACCTTAGACCAGGCTGTCACTAGATATGAGTACAAGATGAGGATATAATAAAGATGACATTTAGATGTCACTACAGTCACTTTTTGATTCCATTCAATGAGAAAAATTCCCTAGAAGTGTTTATAGGACTCATGAACCGAATCATTTAACCTTTATTAGAACCATTTGTAGTGGTATTGAACGATGATATCCTAGTGTAATCAGTATCTGAAGAGGAGAACATGAGACACATGAGGATAGTCCTAGACACACTCCAAGAGAACAATCTTTATGGGAATATCTTGAAATATACATTTTGGATTCGAGGGGTCTATTTACTGGGACATGTTCTCTCAGATGCAGGAGTGACAGTGGATCCAACAAAGGTTGAGGCAGTGCTAGCTTGGGAGCCACCCAAGAGTGTTACCGAGTTGTGATGTTTTCTTAGGTTGGTAGGGTAATATTAGAGGTTTGTACCTGATTTATCTATAGTTACAACACCTTTGATAGCATTGACCTGAAAGGGAAAGCCTTTTTTGTAGACATAAAGGTTTCAATAGTGTTTTCATGAGTTGAGGAAGAGGTTGATGAGCACCCCCATATTGATATTTCCAAAGGAGGGTGTTGAGTATGTAGTGTTTTGTGATGATTCAAGGACCATAATTGGGTGTGTTTAGATGAAGAGGTAGGTAGTCGTTGCTTATGGGTTTAGGTAGTCGTGACCTCACAAGAGGAACTACGCAACACATGATCTTGAGCTAATGATGATAGTCTTCATCATGAAGATATGGAAACACCACCTTATGGGCTAGTGGTTTACCATCTACTCTGAACACCAGAGTCTCAAGTATACCTTATCTCGTAATGATATTTACTTGAGACAGAGGTGATGACTAGAGTTACTCCAGGACTATGAATTTGAGATAGTATATACTTTTGGGAAGGGGAAATTGGTGGAAGATTCCCTCAACAGGAGATCTTGTTCTCAGTTGTTGGATAAGGTGTCTGAGTAGTCAGCATCATTACAGTTATCCTTAGTGGATAAGGATGGTTCTTTATATCTTTAGTCGATGGTTGTTACCCCACTACTTTTATATCATTTTAGTGAAGCTCAATATGGATATACAAATTGTGAGACCTTACTTTCTTAGATATCAACTAGATGTGATCCTGATGGGTTTTATGAATCTGGGGAGCATGCTATCCTTTTCAGAGGATGTGTTATGGTACTAGTGATTTTGTGGGAGTATGTTACAAGGAAGCTTTATACACCCCCTTTGACAGTACATCCAGGTGTGACAAAGATATACTAGGACCTCCACCATCAGTTTTTGTGGCTAGGATTGAAGAGATGTGTTGCAGAGTTTGTCTCTCGAATGCCTAACTTATCAACAATTGAATGATGCGAACCAAGTTCCAGTGGGTTTAGATCAACTCTTTGAGATTCCAGAGTGTAAGTGAGCTGATATATCCATGGAATTAATTATGGGGTTACCAAATATGTCTAGAGGACGTGATTCCATATGGGTGATCGTAGATCGATTCGCCAATTAATCCCACTTACAATCTATTTGAGAGCATAGTTTAGTAGAGAGATTGAGATGCCTGTATGTGCATGAGATAGTCTATCTCTATAGAGTTCCCTTGATGATTGTTTTAGATTTCAATAATTTCTTCATTTAATGATTATGGAGAGGATTGTAAGAGGCTTTTGGGACTCAGTTGCATTTGAGAATGGTGTTTCATACCCAAACTGACCACCTGACTGAGAAAACCATTCAGGACTTAGAGGAAATACTATGGGCTTGTATGGTGTATTTTATCCATATTTTTAAGGATCACCTATCCTTGGTGGAGTTTTAATACAACAACAATTAACATTCCATAATTGGTATGACACCATTCGAGGACTTCTATGGGAAATTGCAAGTCACCACTTCGTTGGATTGATCTGGGTGAGTCCTCACTCATGGGAAAAAATTTCATGCAATATAAAATAGATAATTTTCAGATCATCTAGGAGTGTATGAGGAGTTCACATAGCTGTCAAAAGTCCTATGCAGACTAACGACAAAGGCCTTTGGAGTTAGAGTAGGGATACCATGTGTTCCTCAAGGTCTCACCTCGATGTAGATTATGTAGATTTGGCCGAGGCAACAAGATATCTCTAAGAATCATCATACCTTTCCATATACTATATAGATTTGGTGAGGTGGAATAGTTATTAGCTCTACCTCCATATTTATACCGAGTGCATGATGTCTTCCACATGTCGTAGTTGAGGAGGTATGTTCACAACCCATCTCATGTTATTGATCGGGGAAAGCTAAACATAGATGATGTGGATACCTTTTCAGAGTACCCAGTGAAGATCAAGGATCAATAAGAGAGGATCATTTATGGATAATCAATTCCACTAGAGGGTGTCTGGTGGTAGCACACGAATCTTTAAGATAACACATAGGAGCGGGAGACCCATATGAGAACTCAATACCCTCATATTTTTGAGTAGTTTTTTTTCTCTTAGAGATGAGAATCCTTAAGGTGGGGAGAATTTAATGACTTTGATTTTTTTCCATATATTACTTTATAATATTATATGGATTATTTTCAGATCTATTCACTGAGACGATGTGAGATTCCAAGGCTCAGTGAGCCCGAAATTGATGTTTGAAAAATATTAAAAATATTAATATCATGCATGTGTAGTGTAACATCCCATTACCTAATTTCAAGTAATTATCTTCTATTTTATTATTTTCCTCTTTAATTGGGTGTGTCTTGGGACTCCTGGGGATGGAGAACATTTTTTGAGAAAAACAACCTAATGTTTATGGATGTATGTTTGTTTGAATTAATGGAGTCCAAGTATAAATGTGTTAATAGATTTGTGGGGTTCTCCGCAAGTTAAGAGAATACCTGAGTTAGTTTGAAGTTTTTGTAAAGAATCTAAAATTTTTATAGTCTAAAGGAGAAATACATTCCATGTAATGGGAGTTCACAATGTATAAGCTCTGTTGGGTAGATGTTGTGAATCTGGTACATATCAAGAAGGGAGTAAATACTATGTAAAGGTTACACACCATGTAATGTTAAAAGTTATATTTTTAATAAAAATTTAATGGTTTTTTTTATGTATGTATTTCCCATGTATTACATGATGTGAAAAGGGGTTACACACTATTTAACTATCACGAGGTTGGCTTTTAGGATGCTATATCAGCTGATTTTTCATTCATTATTCTACAATCCTCGTTACTATCAACCTAGGGCTCCTTATCCGTCAATTTTTGGAGTATATGTTTGATTTAGATTAATTTTTTCAGAATTTGATCACCATTTTGGTTGGGTTGCATATTTCTAGGTGATTAAATCTTTATTATTATTCATTTCTTTGATCATGGTAGCATCGTTACATTGAGATATTTGTTTTGTGAGTCCGTGGTGATGTTTCCTCTTGATTCTCTCAAGATATATTGTGAGATATCATTCTGGGGCTATTACCTTGTTGATTATGGTGTAATGGGTGCATGTTCTTGAGGTATGTATTGTTTCGTCTTCCCCAAAACCCCTTTTTTTAATTGGATCAATTATAATATGTGCGTATTGATTCTAGGGACTTCTTTGTCATTGTTGATTTCTTACTTATAGTGGATTCCATTATAGGCATGTGTGACATGAGTTTTTAGGTAGGCGGTTCCATATCTATCATGTGTTGCTGAACTACATTGATCATGTTTTTGATAAATTATTTTGTTAAATGAAATGTAATGATTAACTGATTTGTTTTGTGAGTGTGGAATTAGTTTTTTTATAAAATATGGTTTCCCCTAGTTTTGGTAAATATAAAATGGTTTTCAATGCATTGTGAAATGGTTTTTGAATAATGGTTTGATATAAATGGTTTGATGAACTAGTATGGAAAATAGATCACATGGGATGCCTTGGGCACTTAGGTTGAAGGTACAATAATATGCCTCATCCACTATCAGGGGGTTTCTCATGGGGATTTACTATGCTTCTTAATCCCTTTGTTCAAAGGAATTGTTAGAACTATTGGTAGGTTCACTTGTTGTGGTGTTCCTATTCTCTCTAGACTTGATGCATATGTCTAGTGACTTGATGCATACGTTATTTTCTATGTTATGTATGAGTGTCCCAACTATTCCGACCTTGTGTGATCCCTGGAATGATATTACCTGTGATTCTTATTTTTTTCTTGTCCTATTTTGTTTTACTACCATGGATTTTTTATGATATGAGATGCATGGTTTGGTTTGTTTTGACATGATATATCTATTGTGGTATATGTATATGAAATTATTTGTAACTAATTTACCCGATTTATTTATAAATTTGAAAAAAGGAGAAATTAAATTGTATTTCCATGATTTTGATATAAAAACTATTAAAATATTATCATGGATTGTTTTCTTTAAAGTTTAACATTATTGGATTATTGTTCAGAGACTTGATATGGAATACCTAGGTGATACCCTACTGATTTTGTTAGATCACACCCTATATACCCCTTAGGTAGTGCATATACCTTAGGCAGTGCATAGACCTTGTTATGTGTTTCGATGTAGGGAAATAAAAGGTGTTTCCATGAGGTGGTGAGGTTTTTTATCAACTGAGTTGGGTATATGGTGGTGAGATGGTGGGATTCTGCCCATGATATCACATGGAGTAGATGGATTTTCTTGTTTTGGTAGTTCTTTTTGGTTGGAACTATACTTGGAGATTATTTCTACTTTTGAGTTGTTTAGTCTCCACTATTTTTTTCAGTTATGGCATGTATTTATCTTTTACATTGTTTTCTATGTTTTATATATGTGTCATGTTGTTTGTTCAAGTTAGGAAAAATAATTTTATATGATTGGGGTTTGATACCTGGACTCTAGTCTATATCCCATGGGGACCGGGAATTCCCTTCGGGTACATGATGGATTGGTTAGGGTACCAATTTGATAGGGTATCCAGGTTGGTTCATTATAGTTTGGTATCAAAGGTAGTATGTCTTCAAGAGTCCTTGTCTTGGGATGTTTGGTAGATCAAAGATAGGATTTTTGAGACTTGATAGGTAGATTGTAGTGAGTTCTTAGCCATCTCTTTCCATGATGAGACTCAAGTTACTATGGGATGTTGAGATGTACGTCTCCTATTTTGATTTCTTGATGTTAATATTAGTTTTTTATTATAAGTTTTTTAGTTTGAACTGAGATTTTTATGTTTCATGATCATTTATTTTGTTTTGGCGTGCAGAAGTATGCCTCTAAGATGTGTTCTATGAGTTCCTCAGGATGGTTTCACTGATTCTACTCAAGGGAATCCTCTTACGAATTAGAACTTTATCGAGGCTATTGTGTGAGTAGTTTTTACTATTGACCATAATTTTCTATAAGTTTAAAATGAATTTGTTTAAGTACATCTAGAAGATAAAAGAGAAAGAGATCAATCAAGTGAGTTCTTATGTGAGAAACCACCATCCTTTAAAGTTACTAATGAACCTTAGGAGGTAGATGACTGGCTTGACAAGATCGATCAAATATTTGATTTTCTAGATACACTTGAGAGTATCAAGGTGAAGTGTGCAGTGTTCTAAATTTATGTACCCATCAATCATTGTTGGGATTCTATGGTATAGGCGGATATGAATTTGAGAGTGGATTGGAAGGGTTTCAATACTCTCTTCTTCCATCAGTTTTTATAGATTTTCTAATGATAAAAAAGTATCTGAAGTCCATCTATTTGCATTAGATAGATCCTTCAGTGTCGGCATACACCAATAAGTTTTTTGAACTGGTACATTTTTCACTAGAGTTTGTGAAGAATGACCAGTTGAAAGCTCATAAGTACCTGCAACATTTGCGACTAGATATCATATCACAAGTATTTTTAATAAATCTTTCAGACTATGTGGAGAAAGTGGAAGGGGATATGATGTCATAAATTAATATGGAAGAAAAGGTTGGGAACTCCTCCCCTTCTCTTCCACCTAGTGATAGCTTCGATGGCGCGCTAGGGAAAAAGAAGAAGTGGCAGGATCATCATATGAGTGGTTGAGGTGGTTCTAGGCTACAGACCTCTTCAAAACCTCTAGCTATAACTAGTAGTGTTCCTATAACTTTTTATCAGTGTGGTAATGTCAAACCCACCAGGAGTTCATTTCCTTCACCTGGAAATATGTGCAATAGTTGTGGACATTATGGTCATCTACAACGTTTCTACCAGGCTTTGTCTACACTCGATATGGTCAGGGATCATTATATCCAAAGGATACTTGAGGGTAGTCATATTCTTCAAATACTATAGGGGTCCAAACACATACCTTTGGAGCAAACCACCTTCACACATTAGATTAGTTTCCAATGGAGGTAGATGTGGGTCCAACGACAATAAGTGGTACTATTTTTATTGCATCTCCGATAGAGGTTTCTTTAATTGACAGTATTTATTCACACTAATCTTTATCAGGATGTTTTATTGATATGATTAAAATTATAATGGATCTCATGTCCTTTGTTATGGAGTTAGAGACACCTCTTGGGAAGAGGAAAGAGAAGGTTTTTTTTTGTTTTTGTCTGCTATCAATAGCTGATACAGAGTTAATTTGGAATTTTCTTATTATCGATCTAGATATATTTGATGTCATCATTAGGATAGATTTGATTATTTTTAATCATGATAATGTTGATTTCTATCATCAATGTGTCACGTTTCTAGTAGCCTATGGGAGCTCACAAGTGTTTCAGGGAGAGTGGGGTCCGAGGTCTGGCTGTGTAGGACCTTCCTTCCCAGATCTCAGGAGTTTGTTATCTACTATATGAGTTATTCTCAATGACATATCCTTTGTTGTTGATCTTCATTATGTTGTTTATTAATTTCATGATGTTTCCACATATGATTTATCTTGGCTTCCCCCAGAGAGGCAGGTTGAGATTACAATTTACCTAGTGCCAAGTATGTATCCGATATTGATACCTTCTTATCATATGACACCAACAGAGATAAAAGAGATCAAAATTTAGTTGGATGATCTGGTGATAAAGGGTTTTTTTCACCCTAGTTTTTTTCTTTGGGTATTCCCAGCGCTCTTTGACAATAAGGTATATAGTTCACATTGATTGTGTGTGGAATATTAGAAGTTGAACTGAGTAAGTTTAAGAATAAGTATCCTTTTCCATGTGTGGATGATTTTTTTGATCATTAAATGGGGGATTTTTTTTTTCAAATATTGATATGAAGTTAGGTTATCATTATCTCAGAGTTTGGGAGTGTGGTATACTGAAGATGTATTTTAGGATCAAGTATGGCCATTACAATTATCTTGTGATGTTGTTCAGTCCAAATAATGCTATTTCATTTTTTTATCTTTAATGAATTGGATATTCCATTAGCATCTCAAAACTTTTTTGGTAGTGTTATTAGATGATATTTTGGTTTATTCAAGATCCGAGAGAGATCATGAGCACCATTTGAGTTTGATTTTGGGAATCCGAATAAGTCACCATTTGTATGGAAATATTTCAAAATGTAACTTTTAGATTCAAGAAGTGAAATTATTGGAGAAAATGATTTCATATCATGGTTTATCTTGATCCTGATAAGGTAAAGGATGTTTTTTCATGAGAAGATCCATATAATGTTCTTGAGATTCAAATATTTCTTGGTCTTTTAGATACTATAGACGATTCATCAATGATTTCTCTATGTTGGTGTCACATTTGAGTCCTCTTAATAGTAAAGGGGAGAAATTCATATGGGATGAAAAATTCTAGTATTCTTTTGATGAAATGAAAAGAATTATGGGATCATCTCCCATTATGATCTTACCTGAGATCGGTAAGGGGTATGTGGTTTTCTATGATTCTTATGGCACTGGTTTGGGTTGTGTGCTCATGTAGGATGATCATGTGGTATCTTACGACTCTCTTCATATTCTAATGAATGAGAATAATTACCCCACTCATGATTTAGATCTTGACATATTTATGCATGCATTTAAGTGTTGGATACAATATATTTTTGGGGAAAGGTTCACACTCTTTTCTAACCATAAGAGTTTTATCTATATATTTTCTTATAAGAAATTAAATCTTATACAGAGATGACGGGTGGAATACCTACAGATGTTTGACTTCAATATTTCCTACACCCTGGGGAAGGAGAATATCATTGCAGACATTCTTAGTAGTAAAGTTCTATTCTAAGCTGTTTTGGAGTCGAAGAAATAGTGGAACCTTATGAGGATTTCTTATCATTTTCACCTAGATGCCCAGGAGGATATTTTAGGTATGGTTCTGTCCAGTGTTCAATTATCATCATCTATCCTTGAATCTATCCTATAGAGTCAACAACAGGATGTTGAGTTTATAGAAATTCAAGAAACCCTATATGGTGGGGAGACCATTTCTGGTTGGTTTATCTCTTTAGATGGTATTATCTACTTTGGGGATTGATTTGTCATCCCAATATCAATAAGGAGATTAGTTTTGTTTTATTTTCGTGGTTCTTCATGGGATATTTATCCAGGAAATATGGAGATGTACTATGACATGATATGAAAATTCTATTGGTTGGGTATGAACCATGACATTATAGATTTTGTGTCCCTCTTTTACACCTACCAATTGATAAAGGTATATATTTTAAGCGTTCTGGATTTATTCAACCTCTTTAAGTTCCAGTTTGAAAATGGGACAAGGTATCCATGGGTTTTGTTGTTAGAGTACCATGGACACCCTAATGGACAAATGATATCCGGGTGGTGATTGATCAGTTAAAAAAGTCATCTCATTTTATTTCGATCAAAGACACCATAAAAGTTAAATATTTGGGTAAGTTTTATATGTATGAAATTGTGAGGTTACATGGTATTACATATATTATTATTTTAGATAGGGATCCTAGGTTTACTTTGAGGTTTTGGAGAAGTCTCCAAGAGGTGATGGGGACTTAGGTCAGATTGAGTAAAAATTATAATCCACAAATATATGGACAAATTGAGTGTGATATTTAAATTCTAGAGGATATCCTTCGTGATTATGTCTTGGAATTTAGTGGAACCAGGTATATCAATTGAGGACTGGTTGAGTTTTATTATAACAACTATTATCAATCATTGATCAGAATGGATCTGTTCGAGGCTTTGTATGGTTGCCCATGAAGATAATCTATTTGTTGGAAAGAGGTGGGAAAAGATTGTTTTGGGGTATTGAGTTTAGTTTAGGATACGTCTAGGAGGATTTAGGATATACATCGGTGTTTGGTTACAATTCAGAGTTAGTATAACTATTATGTGGATCAAGAAAATTTTCCATTGTTTTTTTATGTAGATGATCGGGTTTTCTTGAAATTTTCTCTTTAGTTGGGTCCCCATCAGCATAACAATAGGTAATGTTGGCTCCAAGATATGTTGGACCATTTGAGGTCACTGAGAATCTTGGTCAGGTTTCTTATTAGTTGGAATTTCTGATTCAGTTGATAGGTGTTCATGATATTTTCCATATATCATAGCTCAGTAAATACTATCCTGATCCCTCTCATGTTATGATTTGGGAAAATATTGAGTTAGATCTATATATTTTAATTTTTGAGAATCTAGTTGAGATCATTGAATCTCAAGTGAAATCATTTTATGGGAAGTCAATTCCATTGGTCAGAGTGTTATGGAATCATGGATTAGATTCTCATCAAACTTGGGTGTGTGAGTTGTTGATGAGGGAGAAGTAAACTCACTTATTTACCAGACCCCATTCTTCGACATGACTTCATGGGGATGTAAAGTCTTATGGTGGGGAGATTATAACATCCATATACATTCTTTTAGGTGATTATGTTCTCTTTTCATATTTTTCTATTTAATTGGGTGCGTCTTGGGACTCCTGAGGTTAGTGATTTTTTTTAAGAAAAATGACCTAATGCTTGGGGATGTATGTTTGTTTGAATTAATGGATTCTAGGTATTAATGTGTTAATAGATTTTTGGGGTTCTACCCAAGTTTGGAGAATGAATGATTTGGTTTGAGATTTTTATAATGAATCTATATTTTTTGTAGTTAACAGGATAAATACACACCATCTAATGGGAGTAAACGATGTGTAAGTTCTGTAGGGAATATTCCATTAATCTGGTACATAACATTAAGGGATTACATTTCGTGTAATGTATTAAGAAATTTTTTTAATAAAAAGGTGATTAGTTTTTCAGTGTATGTAATCCCCATGGATTACATGACGTGTAAAGGGGTTACACCCCGTATAACTATTGGGAGGTCAAATTTTAGGGTGTTTCATTGGTTGATTTTTCATTCATTCTTCTATATTCCTCCTTTATCTTAACCTATAGTATTTATTTAATGATTTTTGGAGTATCCTTTCAATCAATATTGATTCATTTGGCATTTGATCTCCATTATGGTTGGGCTGAATCTCTCTAGGTGAGTAAACCTTTCTTATTATTCATTTCTTCAATCATGATAGTGATGTTGCGTCGAGCTATTAGGTTTTGGATCCGTGGTACTATTTCCTCTTAATTATCTCTAGATCCATTATGTGATCTCATTCTGGGGGATGTCCCCTTGTTGATTGTGGTGCGATGGGTGTGTGTTCTTAAGGTACATACTTTTTCCTCTTCTCTGCCAACCATTTTATTGAATTAGATAAATTCTAAGATCTGTAGATTGATTCTAGGGCCTCCTTTATAGTTTTCAGTTTCATCTTTATAGTGGATTCTGTTGTAGGCATGTGTGACCCAAGTTTTTGAGGTAGGTGGTTCTATCTCTAGCATATGTTGGTGAAATGCAATACTCCCATTTTTGAAAAATTGTTTTATTAAATTAAATGACAAGATTGAAACTCCATAAGCCCGTAAGGGGCACTGCTTGCGGCATGGTTTCCCGTTTCCGCCTCCTTCATTTTGGTGCAGGGTTGGGTGCGATCCATCTTCTCGGTGTGATTATCGGTGAGATATGGCATGCAGTGGACTTCTCCCCCTCTCCGTCTTGGTAGACTTCGGGCACCGATTTCTCTCTGTAGCGCTTCGAATTTCTATAGTTAGCTTCAGGTGTCGATGTTATTTGCACATGCCTCATATTTCTTAGCAACGAATTCAGCTTATGGTGGTCAGATTCAGACATCTACATCTCTTAGTGGTGGCTTCATGGTTGGATTCATGCATCAGTGCATCTCAGGCGACTTCACTCTGGTTTTGTCCTGGGTCAGCTCGGATTCGGTGCTCTGTGATGGCGATTGTTCTACTGGAGTCAGTTGTAGAGGATATCTGAGTTGGATCCACAATCAACATCCCTAAGTGGTGGTTCTAGATCTGTGCTTCATCCAGATATGGTGTGGTTTTGGGTTGCTGCCCCGATGATCTGTGTCGTGGAAGCATATTTTGGGTGGATTGTTGTGGTTTCTGCATTTGGTCTGGAGGGCGACGATGGGTTCTGTGCTTTGGATTGGTGTAGTGTGTGGCTTTGCAAGTGTCCTTGCAAAGATGTATTCTTCAGTGTTCCCTTTTGGCTCATTGGTCCTTTAGATTTCAGTGGTTCATCCATTTAGGAATCTATTAAGGGTTCTTCTATGGTCTTGATTTGTCTGACACCATACCCAGTGAGGCATTGCTGGCTCAGATCTGATTGGATTCCCTTAATGGAGAGCTTCACTCGAGGTTTTGTTGGTTTTTCCAGTCCTGGGTGATGAAGACCCGACTTCATGCTCCCTGGCTTGTCATCCTCTTCAGTTTGCTGCGAATGTGGTTGGAGTTTTTTCATGGCTGCGGTGGGGTTCTTCTGGATTCAGCTTTGGTGCTTGGGCTCTGTGCTGATGAATGATTGCTGGTTTGATCCCATTTTGGTTTTGGAATTAGGAATGGAAGGTTTCTGGTTTGAGTGTTGTTTGGACTTGCGTATTCTTGGATCTTTTCAGAATTATGTTGGGTTGGTTTTTGAGACTGAGATTATGAAGATTCATCCGGACTCCTCCTCAAGGAACATGCCTCAGAGGAGGATTCAGAGTAGGCAGTTCACCTATGCAAGCTATATGAAATTGGATGTTTGATAGGGTATGGCGTCATCCATCAGATTGGTCCCGTGCTTTGACACATGAAACTTGCTATCCGTACAGTTTTTCAATGGTGGAGAGCTTTACTTGTTTTTTATATTGGGGAGAGGTAGATCCAAGGTGTCATCCTAAGTTTTATTTTCTTGATCTTCGGGTCGTGTAATTTTTTAAGTCTATGAAGTCTATTCAGGTTTCACCCCTTCTTAACTTAAAAAGGGGGTCTATCATATAATAAAAAATCTAAGGCCATTGGGCCATTGGAGTGATCGACTGATTTATTTTGTGTCTGTGGAATTGAGTTTTTATAAAATATGGTTACCCCTAGTTTTGGTAAATGGAAAAGGGGTTTCAAATAATTGCCAAATGGTTTTCAAATAATTGTTTGATGGAAATGGTTTCATGAACTTTTTTGGTAAATAGATCACATGGGAAGCCTTGGGTACTTAGGTGGAAGGTATAGTAACAGGTCTCATCCAATATCAGGGGGTTTCTTAGAGGGATTTTCACTGCTCCCTAGTTTTTTTGTTCAAGGGATTTGTTAAACCTATTGGGAGGTTCAGTTGTTGAAGTGTTCCTATGATATCTATAATTGATGCATATGTCTAGTGTTTTGATGCGTATATGATTTTCTATATTAAGTATTATTTTCTCAGCTATCTTAACCTAGTACGATCCTTGGCGTGATGTTACCCGTGTTTCTGCTTTTGGTTTGTACTGTTTTGTTTTACTTCCATGGATTTGTTATTTATATGAGATGCATGATTTGTTTTTTTGACATGATATATCTATTGTGATATATGTATATGAAACTATTTGAAACTGATTTACCTGATTTATTTTTAAGTATGGAAAAGGGAAAATTAAATTGTTTTTACGTGATTTTGATATAAAAAACTATTAAACTGTTATCATACCTTGTTTTATTTAAAGTTGAGAATGCTTGGATTATTTTTTAGAGGATTGATATGGAACACTTGGGGTGAGACCCTACTGATCCTATTATCTCACACCCTGAATACCCCTTCAATGGAGTATATACCATGTTATATCTTTCGATATAGGGAAAGGTAAGGCACCATAGTGGGGTGGTGAGGTTTTTTGTCATCTGAGTTGGGTATCTAGTGGTGATATGGTGGGAGTCTTCCCATGCTATCACATGGATTATATGGTTTTCCTTGTTTTGGTAGTCCTTTTCTGTTGGACCTAGATTTAGAGATTGTTTCTACTCTTGATTTTTTTGGTTTCCATTATTTTTTTTCTTTTATGGTATATATTTATCTTTTTTGTTATTGTATCTATTGTATATATGTTCCATGTTGTTGATTTAGGTTGAGAGAAATATTTCAATCTGATTTTTTATGCCCAAGTGCTAGTCACCATCCCATGGGGATTAGTTACTCCCTTCGGGTATGTGATGGATTAGGCCAGATAGTAGTTTGAGAGGGTATTCATGTTAGTTCGTTACATGTAGTTTTCCTAAAAAATGTAATAAATCTTAAAAAAAACTCATATAAGAAATATGAGAATTACATTAAGTTCATAACATGAGTTTACCCTAGGCGTGACATAATATTTTTCGACATCAAGCATTTTAGTAAAGTGATACCGAAGGTGAAAATAATAAAATAAATTAATTTAATTTATTTATTTCCTTATTTTAATGCAGCAACCTAGAAATCTCTATTTAAAAATGGATATGCCTAATACCTAGGGTTAATCACATAACCTAGGGATTGAGAGGAGCCATTAGAGAGGATCCATTAGAGGATCATTGGAAGAAGACATCAAATTGAGATCAATTCAAAGATTGTGTGCCAATGGAGTTCATGGATCTTTCTAATAATGGAAATGCAAGACCATTATTCATCATTGGTAGATCTAAACTACCGTTAGGATGTTTTATTTATGTGATTCTATCCAATTTATTTATCCTGTTTCAAAGATGAATCAATTACACAAATAATAATTGATTTGTGTATCAATGAATTTTTTATTTACGGTTGATTTATTTGTTCTTGTTGATTATTCCCTCTTCATTCGTCAAATTCTATGACAACAGATCAAGGATTAAATGAAAAATGGCTAAGGTTTGTTACTTGTTTTTATGGTTTATAGATTTACCCCCCCATTTCTTTGCATTTTCATCATGAGTAATTTATTTAGTTTATGGTTTAACTAACACCCAATATTCGATCGTTTCATGAACGTTATTTGGTGGAACAAATTGATACCATTGGTACGAATTGTGATCAAGGTAGGGATCATGGATTTTAAATAGTAGAGGATGAATAGAGATATATTATACTAGTTTGAAGTTTATTTGTTCCCTGGATTAGCATACGGTGGGGACATAAATAAAGAGGTGTTTTCCTGATCAGGTTTAACAGATGGATTCCGGTTGAAGGTGGTGGTTAATCTTGGAAAACCTCAGATCTGTGATTCCTAGTAGGAATTGTAGTGGTAGAAAAAAAAATGGGCAATGCCAAGCATAACCCAAGAGTTCTGTAAATTTTTGAGTTATAAGACGTTTAATCCATAACAACACACCATGTGGGGCCCTAGATGTAGCTCTAGGGATTCTATAGTGAAGATAAGGATCACACACTGTGTGGTCTATACCACATGTAGTGTGACCCTCCCCTAGAGGCTCAGCGTATAGCCTCGAGGTGTACTGGTAGTTATACAACCAAACACATGTGATGGTACATGAGTAGGATATGAGTACACATGCATAGACAGACGACACAGGCAGGGTTTTGATAGACCTCTACACCTCATGTACCCTTTAGTACACATTGTGTATATGGAGATCTACATTCCATGTGAGACAAAATCACAAGGGTAGATAGGGGTTTTTTAGACACACTGTGTACCCCCAGTACATGCCATGTACCCCCTTTGAGGGTGTTTTTAGCCTTCCATTTTCTTTAGTTTGGACCAATATTTGTTGAGTATATTACCCAGGTCCATTAACTTGAGGATGAAGTGCATAATTTCATCCACAACTCTAGATTATGATCCCATCAAGAGGATGAGTCTTAGATAGAGTTTTTAGAGTCCCTCTGCAAGACTGGTGTGTGATCCTCTATCATTACTTCTTATAAACTAGGTGGGGTTCATGGAATCGATGTGATATCCTTATGAAGGGAATTGATCATCCATCCAGTAGAACATTTTAATAGGGTTTGTGGTATCATCAGTATATGATATATACATAGCGGGTTGATCTATATTAGGGTCGTGGTGTCCCCAAGTGGTCCTAGGTGTGATACCCTATCTATGTATCAATATCTTCAGAGACTAGTGAATTTTCTTGGGTGAGGCCCAACAATCATAAACTCATGTCTGAGTTTCTCTGATGATAGAATTGATCATAGAGTGGGTTATCCTGGAACAATCATTTCCTAGAATCTTTGAATAGAATCATGTGGATGGTAGTTTAGTTGATACCTTCTGGAGTCACGATGTCCATCTTGAGTATATATGATTTTTTATTTTATTTTTATATTATTTTTATGAGATGAATACTCTTGATGATTTGTGTTTAGAGTTTTCAGGGTGTACTACTAGGTATTGTTATACTCACCCCTACTTGAGCTCTGCTCGCACGTGTTGTGTATTATGTAGATGACGATCATTTCATGGTGTCCTAGGAGGATAAGGAGTAGGTGTAGCATAGTTTCGGCTAGAAGGACTAAGATGTGTACCAATGGTTAAATTTGACAATAGTCCCCTCATACTTAGCAGGTTTTAATTTTTTTCATTTTATTTTGGGTGGGTTTATATTTTCTCCATTTATGATTTTCAGTACTTTTGTTGTACCATAATTGTGGGATTATAGATGTATGCATGTATTGTTTTACATTTATATATTTCATGGGCTTGGAGATATGTTCATGTGTACAAGTACTTTAGGTTAATTCCTTTCATGTTTGTGATATTCCTACTCGATGATGGTCTCCATCCCCTGACCTATTGAAGATGGGTTTGGGATAGTTGTTGTTTGGGACCTGTCAGGCTGAGTTGTAAAAACATCGTGTATCAAATTGACATACAATCAATTTATACATGTCACAAATGAATTATGGATTGTTGTAACAAATTTTGAAAATAAAATTAGCTCATTTTCTCAGTTTTGGTTAGTGATGTGAGTTTTAAAATAAAATGAAACCTTTATATTGAAAGTAAACACTTTAAGTCATATCAGTCACATCGTATATTAGATTGATGCGATATTGATTCTTACTCATAAAAAATAAATTATGGGTTGTTTTCCTAAATTTTGAAAATAATATGAGCTCATTTTATCAATTTTGGATATTTGATGTGTGTTTTAAACTAAAATGGAACTTTTGTGTTGAGAACACACACTTTGAGTCATATCGACCAAATCACCTAATAGATTGATTTGAGGTCAATTTCTACACTTCAAAAATGAATTATGGATCATTTTACTATGGTTTGAAAACAATATGAGCTTGTTTTTATCATTTTTAGAGATGTGAAAAGTGTTTTAAACTAAAATGGAACTTTTGTATTGAAAACACACACTTCGAGTCATAATGAGCACATTAGCTATCAGATTGACATACGGTTGATTCTTATACATAAAAAATTAATTATTAATTGTTTTTCTAAAATTTGAAAAAATAATCCAAGCTCATTTTCTTCTTTTGGATATTTAATGCGTGTTTTAAACTAAAATGACACTTTTGTATTGAAAACACACATTTAGAGTCATACTGACCACATCAGGCGTCTGATTGGTGTGAGATCGATTCCTATGGGTTAAAAATGAATTATGGATAATTTTTAAAATGTTTGAAAACAATATAAGATAATTTTATTGGTTTTGGAAATGTGATGCATTTTATACTAAAATGAAACTTTTATATTGAAAACATGTACTTCGGGTCATGCATACCACATTGTGTGTCATATTGGCATGTAGTCAATTCCTACAAGTGAAAAATGAATTATGGGTCATTTTCCTAAAGTTTGAAAACAATATGATCTCTTGTTCTTGGTTTTGATGATCTGACATTCATTTTAAACTAAAATAGAACTTTTATATCGAAAACACACACTTCGATTCATACCGACCACATCAAGTGCTGGATAGACGAGAGGTTAATTCCTACACATCAAAAATAAATTATATATATTTTTTATAAAGGTTTAAAACAATCAAAGTTTTTTGCTCGGTTTTGGGTATTTGATGCACGTTTTAAACTAAAACGGCACTTTTGTATTGAAAACATGCACTTCAAGTCACACAGAACACATCAGGTTTTAGATTGATGTGTGGTCAATTATTACATATAAAAAATGAATTATATATCATCTTAATAATGTTTTAAAACAACATGAGCTCATTTTCTTAGTTTTGTCTATGTGATGCGTTTTAAATTAAAATGACACTTTTATATTGAAAACACTTACTCTGAGTCATACCAACAAGATCATGTATCGTATTGGAATGAGGTCAATTCCTACACATGAAAAATGAATTATAGATATTTTTCCTAAATTTGGAAAACAATACGAGCTTGTTTTCTCAGTTTTGGTGGTGTGACACACATTTTAAACAAAAATGGAACTTTTATATCAAAAACACGCACTTCAAGTCATACCGACCACATAAGGTTTCTAATTGACATTATATTGATTAATACATGTAAAAAATAAATTATAAATATTTTTCATAAAGTTTGAAAACAATACAAGCTCAATTGATTGGTTTTGTCTATTTGATGTGCATTTTAAACTAAAATGACACTTTTGTATTGAAAACACACACTTTGAGTCATAATAACCACATCAGGTGTCATATTTATGTGTGGTAAATTCCTA
This sequence comes from Viscum album, assembly GCA_963277665.1. Lineage (NCBI taxonomy): Eukaryota > Viridiplantae > Streptophyta > Magnoliopsida > Santalales > Viscaceae > Viscum > Viscum album. The sequence goes on from OY728123.1 coordinate 2,019,098,859, forward strand.
AATGTAAAAAATAAAATATGGATCATTTTTATAAATTTTAAAAATAATCCAAGATTATTTTATTGGTTTTGGGAATGTGATTCATTTTAAACTAAAATGAGACTTTTATATTGAAAACACATACTACGAGTCATACTGAACACATCGTTTGTTGGATTGGAATGAGGTTAATTCCTACATGTGAAAAACAAATTATGGACCATTTTTATAAATTTTAAAAACAATATGAGCTTGTTTTCTCAGTTTTTGTGACGTGGCTTTCATTTTAAACTAAAATATAACTTTTGTATTGAAAACACCACTTAGAGTCATATCAACCACATAGGATGTCAGATTGATATATGGTCGGTTCCTACATGTCAAAAATAAATCATCAAACATGTTCTTAAAGTTTGAAAACAATATAAGTTATTTTATTAGTTTTTTTCTATTTGATGCATGTTTTAAATTAAAATGACACTTTTTATTGAAAACACACACTTCGAGTCATACCGATTACATCAAGTTTTAGATTGAAATGTGGTCAATTACTACACATAAAAAATTAATTATGTATTATTGTACAAAATTTTGAGAACAATACAAGATTTTTTTTTGGTTTAGGATATGTGATACATTTTAAACTAAAATGACACTTTTATACGGAAAACCCGCACTTCAAGTCATATCTACCACATCATGTTTCAGATTAATGTGCGATCAATTAATTCAAATTAAAAATGAACTATAGATCATTTTAAAAAAAATTGAAAAAAAATCCAACCTTGTTTTCTCGGTTTTGGTGATACAACATGAATTTTAAACTAAAATGATACTTTTATATTGAAAACACACACTTTGAGTCATACTGACCACATCGGGTGTTAAATTAATTTATAGTCAATTCCTATATTTTAAAAATGAATTATTGATAGTTTTCTTAAATTTTAAGAATAATTTAGGATCATTTTTTTGTTTTGGTGATGTGACATACATTTTAAATTAAAATGACACTTTTATATTGAAAACACACACTTTGAGTTCTACTGACAACATCATGTGTCAGATTGATGTGATGCTAATTCTTACATGTCAAAAATTAATTATGGATCATTTTACTAAAGTTTTAAAATAATATGATCCCTTTTTATCATTTTTGGCTATTTGATGTGTGTTTTAAACTAAAATTTCACTTTTGTATTGAAAACACACACTTCAAGTCATATCGGCCATAACATGTGTCAGATTGATGTGTGTTGAATTCCTATATGTAAAAAATGGATTATGAAAATTTTTACTAAAGTTTGAAAACAATACTAGACATTTTTCTTTATTTTGATTATGTGACACGTGTTTTAAACTAAAATGACACTTTTCTATTAAAAACATGAACTTCAAGTCATACCGATCACATTAGGTGTTAGATTGATGTGTAATCAATTCCTACACATCACAAATTAATTATTGATCATTTTCATAAGGGTTTAAAATAATCCAATCTCATTTGATTGTTTTTTTCTATTTTATGTGTGTTTTAAACTAAAATGACACTTTTGAATTGGAAACATGCACTTCAAGTCATATCAACCACATTGGGCTTCAGATTAATGTGTGGTCAATTCCTATAAATCATAAATGAATTATGGATAATTTTAAATAAGTTTTAGAACAATAAAATCTCTTTTTATTGGTTTTTATTATGTGATTCATTTTAAACAAAAATGAAAATTTTATATTGAAAACACATACTTTGAGTCATACTGACCACATCATGTGTTAGATTGATGTGTGGTTAATTTCTACACATGAAAAATGAATTATATTTCATTTTACTATAGTTTGAAAACAATATGAAATCATTTGATCAGTTTTGGTGATGTGACATGCATTTTAAACTAAAATGGAACTTTTATATTGAAAACATACACGTCAAGTCATATCAACCACATTGGGTGTCAAATTGACATGGGGTCAATTCCTACAGATCATAAATGAATTATTGTTCATTTTTATAAATTAAAAAAAAATTAGATATCATTTCATCGGTTTTGGTGATGTGAAACACGTTTTAAACTAAAATGACTCTTTTATATTAAAAACGCATACTTTGAGTCACAATGACCACATCATCTATTGAATTGGCGTGAAATCACTTCCTGCATGTGGAAAATGACTTATGGAATGTTTTACTGAATTTTAAAAACAATATGAGTTTGTTAGATATTTTTATATGTGGCACATTTTGTAAACTAAAATGAAACTTTTATAGTGAAAACAAGTACTTATAGTCATACTGACCACGTCATGTGTCAGATTTATGTGCAATTGATTCCTATACATCAAAAATAAATTATAGATCATTATAATAAAGTTTGAAAATAATCTTATCCCATTTTATCTATTTTGGCTACTTGATACACGTTTCAAACTAAAATGAAACCTTTTTATTGAAAACACTCACTTTGAGTCATAATGATCATATCTTATGTCAGATTAATGTGTGGTCAATTCCTACACATCAAAAAATGAATTATGGATTGATGTACTAATGTATAAAAACAATATGATTTTGGTTTCTTGGTTTTGAGTATGTGATGTGTGTTTTGAACTAATGTAAAAATTTAAAAAATAAGTATCAAATAAAAATGATAAGGAAATTGACTAAAAAAAGTAGATAAAATGTTGAGAAAATTAAATAAATAAGTAGCAGGAAGTAACCTCTTCATGACATCTATATATATTCTAACACCATGTTTTCTGCTCATTCATTTCTAAACAAATCAATTTCCTCCATTATACTTATCATTGAAAAATAGTTCAAAAATAATATATAAGCTTGATGATATTAATACTTCACACCCAAATATATCTATAAGCACATAGCCTATAATATATCACAAACATAATAGGTAGTCACTTAAATTTGATGCTAAAAAACATTATAACACCATGTACTATGACCACTCATCTCTAAACAAATTTACTTCTTCCTTTGAGTACATTGATTATTGGAGATCTTGATAGCACTGAGAAAATACATAAAAACAAACGATTAAGAAATATTTTTAATGAAATTGTAATTACCTTTGAAAATTACTTATTCGGGGATTCTATCCTTTTGACGATATATGATATCTTTCATAAATTTACAAATGTAATATGCAAAAGAATTATCGTTCTTCATACATTGAAAAACCGTTGAACAAAATAAGTAAATTGTTTTCAAATATGTTTTGATTGTTAAATCAATCAATATATACCTTAATTTTTTCCACATGAAGAAATCCATAGGCTTTTTATGCTCGGTGGCCGACCTCATACCATAATTTAGACTATATTTTTATATCTCCCTATTATAACAAAATTCTCATTAAAACACAAACTTAAACATATAATTCAATACTTATCTATAAAATATTTATTATAGTGCATTAAAAATTCACAATAAACATCATATGTGGTCATTTTGATGGTAATTCATGCATTGGATCTGAAAGATAAATATTTCGGGTATCCAAATTATTTATGATCAGAATCTGGTGCTTCCTAAAAAACAAAATAAAATAAGTATTGAAAAAAAGAAAAATATATTTTATATGATTAGATTGCATAGTTTTACCCTTGAATTGTAAGAATCCAGAAAACTCTATCATCTGTTATTTTTCTCTCAAATTCATCTCTTAGTTCATCGTTTTCTTGTAAATTTTTTTCACTTACAAAGAAAATTCTTGTGTAGAAATGATACATGGATTAATAAATCAAAATCATTATTTGTAGGGTTTTCCCTTTATATAGTAGTAATATAAACACCTATAGAAAATATGAATAGTTATTGAATTTAATGAAAATAGTAGATCATTTTTTTGATAAAAGTATTATAAAAATGTACCTCATGTATGTATTCACAACTGAGACTCCCAACCATTCAAACTTGAGAATATAATTTATACTCTCGAGACTAACCACACCTATAATGAAATTTCCAAATGTTTCTTATTTACATTGAATATAGGACATATGTCCATCTTTGAATGTGGTTTCTATATGAAGTTATAATATTAATATATACTATAGTGGAACTGGTGGGGAGAAGGTAATCCTAGAAGGTCCTTTTTTTTATGTGTTGATTTACTAGATTGTATGGATCCAACTTTCTTTTTCCCTATCATTTTATCCATATGTAATACCATACCTTACTTTAGACCCTTTTTCATCAACTATTACTGATTTCTCATTTGAAAAAAATTATCAAGGACACATCTCATGTGTATTTATAATATTATAGGACCATTATATGAAAGTTCCAATAATATAATTAACTGTTGTAATATTCAGATCATCAAGTGGAATATTCAACTTAGTGATTGACTCTTGAACTACTTCAATACCTATTATCATGTGATCTTTTGGTATTTATTTATTGTGTAGAATGCCTTCTAGAATATTATACACCATACCCCTCACAACAAGGTGATACATGGGTGTTCATAGATAGAAATAACATACAAATTTACCCTATATAATTTTTGTAATATAAAGTTATCATAAGTTGTTTGATTCAAATTTAGGATAAAGAGTAATGAAAAAATTGACCATCTCAGGTAAGTTATGTGGTTGAGGGTATTGACTATCCAAAAAGCCAGTGGGATGATTTGGCTCTTTATGTGATGATATTTGTTCCACTTCATGTTCTCTTTGATTCTTTTTCATATATTGGTCTACTAAACTAGATTAAAAAATAATATCTTTTAAAGTATCTATTTTCTCCTAAAATCATATCATCATTTGATATGTATCTTTTTATAGTTTGTATTCTTGAAATATGTTCTAGGTGAAACTCTAAAACCCGCACCTCTAATATGACCATATAATTCTAGCAACGTCAAATCTATTGAAGGTAGTTTTTATTTAGGTATGGTCATTATCGATTATTGTTTCCAAACCACATAAAAAACATATTAACATAAATAGATATTTTTATATAATACTATTATAAAGCATAATGAATTAATATTATGTCATACTTACACATGTTTCTTATACTGATTTTTTTCATTAACTAGTTTACCCTCTTTATATATACTGACCTCCTTCTATAGAACATGATGTGGTATAGAAGTGGATTAAAATTTTGATTAATCAATATTCATATAAACAGAGGAACATATATTGTTTCATATCATATAAAGAATTATTGTATATTTAAAATACATACCATTGTATTCACTAGTTAAGAGTATCACATCCTTGCTTTGTGGTAGGGGTATATTAATTTTTATGTATGTTGTTTATTTTTTTCACTCCTTTTATGTGTCATAAATTAACAATTTTGAATCAAATTAGATAAAGTAAATAATTTAAGATAATATATTATCGACTAAAATTCACCTAAAATGATTTCTCATCTTGAAAAATGATAAAGACATTCCATGTTTCCTACTTTATAATGCATGCATACATAATTGGTGGGCGGAGATTTACTTTCCCCTTAGAATCCCAAATAGGAAGCTTATTAAGAAGTGTTTGGAAGCCTATATGAACTTTTACAATGAAAATTAGGACACATTTCTTATGGAAATCATATAAAATAAATGAACTCTACAAGGGACAATGAAAACTAAATCAATATTTCTTTATATAATTTTTTGGTAAAATATAGAAAGTATGTCATAACATTACCTTAATATCTCACCAAAGGGTTTCCTTCATTATTTCCTGGACATGGTGCCACAAATATATATCAATTGGCACATTCATTCTCATTGTGAACCCAACATAACTAATGAAAATTGACTTGTTGGGGTCAATAGGTTGGCCAAATTAATTCCATCCAACCTCAATTGTTAGACCTTTAATTATTGTATTGATAATTTTAGTCAAAATAGTGATGCTATGTCATTATTGTTTTTTTCATCAACATGTTTTTGATCCCCTAATATTTCTATTGTTTCAAAATAAAACCTATATTTTCCCCCAGATTGATAACATCATCATGTGAAAAAGTCACCATCTGCATGAGTATTCAAAAATTTAATTTATATAATGTTAACATAGTAGAGAACAAATAAAATTATGAAGAAAAAAATAATATATTAAAAAACACATTAACTTTCTCATTGAACTCTCTTTATTTTATTTACAGTTTGATGGGATTTGGACCCTCTATCTATAATCTAAACCCACTCTTTATGGTCCCCTATAATGTACAAGACATTTTCTACATTGGGACTAACATGAAATTATTATGATCTCCCAATGAAAGGGTTATCCTCATTTTAATTTTCATTTAACCATATAGTGATTTTAGTTTCCAGTAGGAAATAGAAAAATTCTTGATTTCTGTATATAAGATAAAAAATACATGCACTGCTTGTGATTCCATTATGAGTAGCTCATCCTTATACCCTTCCACATTGAAATTCACCTTCATAAATCCCATTTCACCAAAATTAAAAACACACCTATATTTTTAGTGGAAAACTAGCACTTGAAATTATTTATAATCCAACTTTTATATCCATTCGATGATGCCAAAATATGATATATTTACATAAATTGAATTTCTATCCTTGGAACCAGATATGTGCATCACTTCTGCTATAATCACAACTCTATTTTTTTTGAATCATACTACCCTTATCATTTTATTTTTTATTGAACATATAACCATTTATTAAAAAACTTGTGTAAGATATAAACATTAATTAACATTATAAAAAAATCTAGTTAGCATGGGTTTCACATCATTGTGATCCAAAACATTTTGATTATACCTCCAATAATGAAACAAATCATTATAAGATATCTCCAACATCTAGTATTCAAAATCTTCATAGGTATATCCAAAAGATTATACTCATTCTTAATAAAATCCATACCACTTGTATGGTTAGGGGATATTATAATAAACTTTCTAAAATTATTCCACTATCTTTTAATCACGTATCTTTCTGATTTTTTTTAAATTATAATTTTTTATGGGTGACACTTAAACCATTCCTAATAATACACAATATACAACAAAAACAACAACAACAACAATAATAATATTGTTATTATGTACATGGATTAATAAAAAATAATGTTATAAATAAGAATATGAAACTTATACATACCCACACACCTCAAACCATAACTAATTTTTTCATTGTCCACCCCTAAAATTTAATATAATTAGATAAGAAAATTAATATGAAAAAAATAATTTTCTCAACATCTATATTAACCAAGGAAAAATCACAACACCATCAATCCTAAGAGTTATATTCTAATACAAAAAGAAATATAACACTATAAAACACCTTGAAACCTACCTAAGAATTTATTAGTACATTACATAACTATTTACCCAAATGTAAGATGAAAACAAGTTGAATCAAAAAAAATATTTTGTGTCCTAAAATAATGGGAAAACCTCATACCCTTTCATCTATATCCGATAATGATATAAACCTTATAATATAATATCAGAAATTATATACCTCAAACCTTATATATTAACATGATCATATTATAAATACCTAAAATAAAACACAAACTAAACCCACATAAGAAACCCATTTAATAGGTCTCTCAAATCATAGATAGGATTAATCAAAACCATGTGTTTACATTTAAAACAACATATTCTTATTTTTAACTCTATTTTTTTAATTCAGTGTTTATTTTCACAAAAATTGACAATTTACCCTTTTAATCAATTAATACATTTAAAATTCAATTTTATAAAATACTTGACAATCCATATTTTTTTTCAAAACCAATTAACTAAGTTAACTACAAAATAATTTCATAGAAATCACTATAAAACAATAAAATTTAACTACCAACCTATTTGAATTTTAAAACCCCAAAAATATTTTTTCCCTTTCAAAATATTTTCAATATAAATAGTAAACAACTATATTGAGCTATAAATCTAAATAAAAAATTCTATAATTTTAGAAAAGTATAAAATATACCTTCAAATAATACATATATAAACAAATCTCCCTAAAAATAAAAACATATAGTCATTCCTTTAATTAAAAGCACACTAATTCTCATTAATGTTTTGGAACAACTGACTAATAAACACATCACTAAAATAAAAAATTTAAATTTAATTATGTGATGATAAATGAATTATAATTATAAAATTTCAATTTAATTGATGAGTCTCTAACATGTAAATAATTAAAATAAGTTTAAATAAAATAGAAATTAAATCAATAGGATTTCTATTTATTACACCTTTATCTCAAATCATTTGGAAGAGTAATGGATAGACACTTTATATCACATATATATATCCATTTAATTATACATTTTATATCCCAATCATTAAAGGACATCACCCTTATAAAAAAACCTAATGCATATAATAATAATTTATAGAAAATTATATATCAAATACTAAAATATTGAAACGAATACCTAATGTGAAATGGTAAAATCTTGAAGCCAATATCTGACCACGTTGTCATGATATGTCAAATTGAATATGATTTTAAGGTTTATTTGAAGTATAGGGAGAAACCTAGGTCATATATCAAGGAGTGTTGGTAGGTTTATAGTATGCGTTTTTAATAAAAAGTACTAAAAATAGGGGTGATTTTGAAAACAGTTTTACGAAACTAAATTAATTTAAAGAGTTTAATAGTTGATAAAGAAGTATATTTTGAAAATATATGATAATTATGTGATCATTTATAAGTTACTACACTACTTTAAAATTTCCTTATTCTTAATTGATTATTAGGTTTTGGGTGTAATTATTAAATTGAGGGTTAACCAAGATCTTGGGTACCCACAACCCCTAAAATGATACAAATAGGACTAAAAATTGAAATAACAATCATATAGTCAAGTTAAATCCATTAATAATTAATTAAAGTTTGTAAATGAACACTAAAAACCCAATTTTTTGGGAAAGTAGAGGAGTCTTATGTTTTCCAATCGAAAAAACACAAGTCGTACACTTAAAATTGCAAACCGATCGGTTATGAAATAAGAAGTGTTTAAATTAAATGAATCATAATTATGTGTTGTGACTCCATCTTCAAGTGTGTATCTCCCTCACAATGATCACCGGCTACTTAGATCAACATCAGAAGGAGGAGGAAGATCGGGTGGAACTCCTTATTCATTATAGTTCCTCCTATGAGGTTGGGGACTCCATAAATTATTGGATGAGGAGAGGGATACCTATAGACTCCAAAATGACAAATATTTTCTTTTGGTTTGAAATTCTAAAAGAGGATCCCAAGGTTCAATTTTATAGTCAAAGTGTAAGGTGGTTTTTCACACGCAGATTTATCAAAACCACTTGGTATATAGTTTTTATCTCCATAAAACCTTATCTCAATTTGAAGAAAATTAAAAAGTTATATCCCCACCTCCTAAATATCTCCAAAAAAAGTTTGACTTCATTTTGACACCTACAACTTGAGATATAGACATATCACAGAACGCCACTTTTGACTTCGTGCAGATTCGGTGTGCCGGATATATTAGGTCAGTTGGGCCACTTAATTGCTTAATTGGGATTGTATGTATTAATAAAGTTGTATAAAATTAAATTTTAGATAATCTCACAAAATATTAGACCATTTGGACTCATGGATGTTTCGTAACATTTACAACAGTGGACAGGTGTTCATGGATCCCATGCAAATTTGGCCCATTTTTCTTCCACTTCATCCTGGGTCCTCCAAATCACCTACACCTACAATGAAATTATACAGAAATGTGAAATTACTCTTTTTAATAGTTATTAAAACAAAATATTTTATTCAAACATGAAGTTAAGTTTATTATAATAATTGGAATTTACAATACAAAATCAGTTTAATTCAGAGTTGTAAAGGGTGAAAATGAATTGTGAATCGTAGTGTGATCACACCCCCAAACCTAAACATAATCTATCCTGGTAAAAGTAATATTTCCATAAATTATTCATGTAGATATTTCTATCTTCCGAAATATTTAACATTCAATGAAAATTTAATTTATGATAGAAATGTTATCAAAACAAAAATCACACTGAGGAGTTATTCACAGTGAGCATGGAAAAAGACGTCTCAAAAATTGTATCAGAAAGAAATTCCAAGAGATGTATGATACTAATTGGAGAAAATAATTAAAAAGTTAATCATGCCCCTAATTCTCCATGTGTGTGTGTGACAACTATTTCTTGATATTATTTCCACTTTTTATCGAGTAAATATAAATTATTTTAAAAATTATCTACTTAAATGATCCATTCTACTGAACCTTTTTTTTAAATGTTGGGGCCGAAGCCTCATTTTTATTATTAAAGAAAAGAAAAGACCTCTTTAACTGGGTAGAGGGAGACCCATTACATAGCCCGTATGCCCAGTGGGAATTTATCCCATCACATATCCCGTAGGCCCAACATTCTTTGAAATAAAATTTAAAGACCCAATCACTTAAGCATTCCCCGAATTCAAACCACAAGATTCCGATCTAGATATCCCCATATATTGTGCATTTCACCACTCCCCTTATTTTTTTTCAAAAGTTTCACTTAGAACCAATATCACACTCTTTTGTCAACCAATGTTTGATATCATCACAACACTAATTGTAATAGTTATAATAAGATCAAAAGACAAGGAAGGGTGGTTTTTTACCTGGCCAAGACATAAACCATTTTTATGGCGCACAATAGTCAGATAATAGGTACACACGCATAGTTCAATATAATAAAATAACAAAATAGATTGTATAAGGAATAAACATATGGAACAAACATTTTTGAAAGTATATAAAAATAAACCTAACTTATATTTACCTTCTTCTAAGTAATACATTTTCACACTTCATGGTTGGGTGAAAAGTTGTGTAGAGAAATTAAGTGACAAAGTATTCCCTTAAACTACTCACACAAAGGGTACCATTCTTCTCAAAGGTTTGAAAATTATAAAATCATTTATATCATCGAAAAAGAACTAAATTTCAAGAGAAAGTCACACCACAATATTGAATTATTTCTGAAATGCACATATCATCAGAATTTTTTTTGAATGTTAAAACAACATGAAATAGAGAAATTACTCATGAATTTTCAATAACTTCCATGATTAAATGGGAATCATTTTACATGATAAAGTTGGAATAAAAAAATTAACATTATAACAAAAAAGTGATGGGAGGGGTGGGAGAAAGTGACAATAAAATCCAACAAGAGAAAAAGAGAAAAAGAAGAAAGATGATGGAAATTAATAACTAACCCATGAATAGGCATCCACCAACACCTAAAGTGTACAGTGTCTTCACTATAATAAAATAGAATGTGGTAAGGAAGGATAAAACCTAATGGGTTTCATTGGTTGGTTTCTTATTGAACTTGGAGTTCCTCTATCGAGAACTCTGGAAGGGCTTCATGGAAGTGCTTAAAATGCTACCCATTGAAAGTGAAAGTTTGTTTCATTTCTTCATTTTGTACCTGAAAAATTCCAAATAGAGAGAAATTATTAACAATTTATGGTCCAAACCAGTGGGAACAAAGATTAACTGGATGAAATTTCAACCTTTCATTTTACAGAAGGACCTTCTTCCCAATGTGGAATTGATGATAAAGGATGAGACCGTCTTAGAATCCTTGGTTTTATCTTTATAAATCTATGAGTTATCATATTAGTATATTATAATTTACTCCATATCTTGAATCTATAACTTCCTTTGAGAACCTACACCAGAAATATTAGAATTTCATTGTTTAAAGGTCCCATAGGCCTGATGCTCAATATCAATAGAAAGGTGACAACTCTTTCCAAATACAAGCCGATAGGGTGAAATTTTAATGGGAGTTTTGAAAGCAGTATGGTAGGACCATAATGAATCATCAAGTCTAAGACTAAAATCTTTTCTATTTGGTTGAACCATTTTTTTCAAGAATTTGTTTAACCCCTCTATTATACACCTCATCTTGACCATTGTTTTGTGGGTGATAAGCAGTAGACACTCGATGCTTGACCCCATACTGGCACAAAAGAGATTGCATTGTTCAGTTGTAGAAATGAGAACCCTGGTCAATGATGATGAACCTAAGTAATCCAAACCTACAGAAGATTTGGGTTCTAAAAAATTCCACAACGGCCTTAAAATCATTAGTCCTTGTAGCTTGTTCCTCTACCCATTTTGAATCATAATCCAATTATAAAATAATGTAAAGGTTCCCAAATTAATTGGGGGAATGGACCCATAAATTCAATCCCCCAAACATCAAAAATTTCATGGAATGACAAGGTTTGTTATGTAATTTCATTTCTTTTAGATACATTACCCATTATTTGACAGTAAGGACAAGATATACAGAAATCATGTTCATCCTAAAAAAGTGATGTCCAAAAGAGACTAGATTCAAGGACCTTACGAGCACTCCGTTGAGGAACAAAGTGTCCCCCACAATAAAGAGTGTTACATAACCTAAGGATATACTAAAACTCGCTATCGTGAATACAATACCTGAGGAATTTATCACTACATGTGCGCCAAAGGTTGGAATCATCCCAAATGTACCAACAAGACTCATGTTTTAGATATTCAGCCTAGTTTTTGTTGAAATTAGTAGGAAAGAAATATGATAACAATTAATTTACAATTTTAGCATACCATGGAATAAAATCTTACACTTGGTACAATTGCTCATATGGAAACATGTCATTTATGGGAATATAGGGGGATGAGTCAATTTATGAAGATGGTTGGATCCTACTGATATGGTCAGCCACCACATTATCTACTCCTTTTTTATTGCTAATTTCTAAATTGGATTCCTGATGGAGAAGAATCCAGTGAATGAGATGTGGTTTGGATTCTAGTTTCTTAAGGTGATACCGGATGAATGTATGGTCTGAGAACACAATGACTTTAGAACCTAAAAGGTATGACCTAAATTTATCTAAGGAAAAAAAATGAAAATATATTATTTTTCAGTTGTGGTGTAGTTTTCTTGGGCAGGGTCTAATGTAGGTGAGACATAATTAATGACATGTGGAGCTCGATTGACCCTTTATGATAAGACTACCCCAAATACATAGCTAGAGGTGTCACACATGAGCTCAAATGGTAAATCCCACCCAGGTGGTTGGATTACCAGGGGTGACATGTGAATCCATTTTAACTTAATTAAATATTCCTCACATTCTTTATCAAAAACAATTTCCTTTTCTTTTTAGAGAAATCGGGAGAGGGGGAGTGAAATTTTACTAAAATCATGAATGAGATGACGGTAAAATCCCAAATGAGCTTGGAAAGACCGCACATCCCATACATTTCTGGGGAATGGTAGGAAAAAAATAATATCCAATTTTGATTTATCAACTTGGATAACATCCCAAAAAATGACATGTCCAAATACTATACCTTGTCGCACCATGAAATGGAATTTCTCATAATTTAATACAAGATTATTTTCAATACAGCGATGTTGGATTGAAGTAGGACTAATCAAACATTCATCAAAAGAAAAGCCATATATAGTGAAATCATACATAAATAAATCCATGAAATTCTCTAGGTAATTATAAAAAAATACTAACCATGCATCACTGAAAAGTACCCAGAGCATTACACAGACCAAATGGAATCCTCTTATATGAAAATATACGAAAGGGGAAAGTGAAGGTTGTATTTTCCTAATCCTTGGGGACAATATGGATCTGAAAGTATCTAGAATACCAATCAAGAAAATTGTAATGGGACTTCTTTGATAGCATCTCTAGCATCTATTCAATTAATGGCAATGAGAAATGGTCCTTCCTAGTGTGTTGGTTTAATCACGGGAAATGGTCCTTCCTAGTTGGAACCAATTTAATGTTTTCATTTTTTATTACTATAAAATGAGTTTTTTAGGAACCAATTATACTGGACTAGCCCATTGACTATCAAATATGGGGTAAATGATTCCAATATGAAATAATTTTATTACCTCCTTTTCAACAACATCTAGGAGGTTTGGGTTCAGTCAACATTGTGACTGCCTCACTGATTTAGCCTCATCATTTAACAATATATGATGTGTAAAAATTTATGGAAAGAAACAAGAAATGTCATTGTGTGTCCATCCAATATCTTGGTTATAATCCTTAAAAATTTCAATTATTCACAATTCATGATCTGGAGGGAGTGATCAATCAATGATGAGAGGCTACTTGTTACTATTCTTAAGATATGAATATTTTTAATCTTAAGACAATTGTTTTAGTTCCAGTTCAGGGGGATTTTGGATTTATGGGAGTGTGTGTGAAAGTGAGAGGTCACTAATCTCATATAACTGCTCAATGGAATCGTCCTTAGATGAGGAATGGGCTTTTACAAGATTAACAGTATAATCAATGGTCATGTGATCCTTAATGTTCAAGAAATCATAAATTAACAAAAAATCATGACATTTTTCTAGACCACTACAAAAATCAATGAAATATTGATTACCTAGAATTTCAATCAAGGATGGAAACTAAGAATGGGGATCAAGGGAAAGAAAATTTGTTTTTTCAGGGGAAGGGAGTACATCAACTGAATTAACACAGAGAGAGAGTAATGTTATTCTGAGGGGTGCTTCATGGCTTCAAGGATATTGAAGTGGACAATGTTACCACCAAAATCCATAGATAATGTACCATTAGGGACATTAATTATGGTTTTGTAAGTTTTTAGGAAAGTTTTTCCCAATATAATTAGGTCATGTCCATTCATCTTATCATCTTCCATTTTAAGCACGTAAGAATCAACATGAAAAATTAAAATCTTCATCCTCACAAGAATATCCTCTAACACACCAGAGGGGTGTGAAATAATCCAGTTTTCAAGTTAAACAACAATTCCTATGGGCTTCAATTCCCTGACCTGCAATGTAGAGTAAATGGAGTGAGGCATCACATTTATAAAGGCACCTAAATCAAGCATATCATTAGAAAAGGAATACTCCCCTATGGTGCACAAAATTGAGAATGTTACTGGATCATTACATTTGGTGGGAAGTTATGGCTCTATTAATGCTAAGACGTTCGTCACCAAGACCACCTTCTCATCACCTCAAATTCTCCTTTAGTGTGTACACATATCCTACAGAAACATGGTGTATCTTGGAATTTTCTTCACGACATCAATCAAAAGAATGTTAAACTAACTTTTTTTTGAATGTTTCCAATATTTTCTTATCAAGTTTAGTTCCATTTTGTTTTATTGGTTGGGTGGCCCTTTGGGGAAATGTAAGAGGAATGGTTGGTCTAGGTGACTCATCAAAAGACACACTCTTTTCTTTGGAAGGTCTTCTCTCAGGACACGTTCTTTCAACATTTGGACTAATTTCAACAGTTAGGATGGTGTTTTATTTAAGAGGGTATGACTCTAATAGAGGATTCATTTGTCTTTTTAGTTTTTTACACTCTTAATGGTGATGGAACTAACATTTCCCTTATCCCTATGGTTAACTACTGGTTGAGAGGGTAGTTTACCCGACCCATGACTTTGAATTTCTCCCATAGAGTTAGTGAGTTATCTTAATTGGGTTTTTGGGTATTTTATGGATACTTGGGTGGTTTGTTGGAACTTAATATTTTTGTAAACCATTTGTTTCATCATATCTTCTAGTCTAGGATTAGGTTTTGGAGGGGGTTTTTGGAAAGTCTTTTGTGGTGGTTGTGTATTTCTAGGTGGTGGTGGTGGATGACTACTCTGACACGGTTGATTCCATTGTTATTGAGGTTTGTTTGAATACCCCTTTACCTATAAGATAGGTTTTCTTTCCACCTAGGTTTTGATGGATAGTAAGGTTCTTGCCTAAAGGGTTGGTTATAGGGGCATCCTGGAAAGATTTCCTCGCAAGTCTTAGAAGTTTATCTTAGTTAGGGGAACTGGTCAGAATAATGGGTGTCACAAGAAAATATACCATAATATATGGGAGTAGGAGATTGGGATTTCACTTGGGAAATATCAAGTTGTCAAAGAATGGTACTTACCTCTACGAACTTCATGTCTAACTTCTTCTCAAATTCAGTACTTTTCACCTCATAGACACCTAGAATGGGTACATTGGATCTTGAACCAAATTGTTGAGCGTTCTAAGCCATGTTATCAATCAGGTTTCTTGTAGCAATTGGGGTTTTATCAACTGGTGCTCTTCCTGTAATAACATCAATCATATTTTAATTAATTGGAATTAAAACTTCATAAAAAATATTGAATTAAAAGTTGATCACTTATTTGGTGGTGTGGAAATCTTGTACATAAACTCTTAAATCTCTCATAATATTCATTAAGTGTTTCCCCATGTGATTCTCTTACCTCTCATATTTCTTTTCTTATTGTTTCAGTTCAAGGAGCTGAGAAATATTTTTCACGAAAAAGGTGTTTCATGTCTGACCAACCTCTAATTGGTGAGTTAAGCTAATACAACCGATATTTTGTAGTGTCTTCTAAAGAAAATGGGAATGCTCTAAGTTTTAATCGTTATTCATACACATTATAAGGTTTTAAGGTTTAACACATAGTATGAATTTATTTTAAGTGCTTATGTGGATATTCCCTAGTGAGTCCATGAAATCTTGGAAATAAGTGAATTAGACTGGATTTTAGTTCAAAATAAGGTACCTCACATTGTATTTGAATATAGGTGGGTTGGATATCAACATTAGATGAGGTTAGTTATTTTAATTTTTGTTTATTTTCATCCATGTTATGCAAGTTTATTTTATTTTTGATGTTGGTTCCAGATAAAGAAGAAGAAGGATCAAGAAGAGTGTCGATGTTTTTGGTGTCCTTCAAAGGGCTATCCTATGCATCTCAGTGTCTCTTATATAGGATCCTCTTTGATTCAGGTTTGGAAGGTGGTAAATCTCCTAGAGTAGAACACATCATGCAAATAACCTACATAATAAATAAATCACAACACAAAAATATAGGTAAAGGTATAAGATAAAACAAATAAATATTGATTAAATTTAAAAAAATCTTATAAAAAACAGGCACTAAAATCCAAAGCAGTCCCTAGAAACAGCACCAAAATTTGACCACATTGTCATGAAACATCAAATTTATTATGATTTTAATTTTTATTTGAAGTATATGGAAGACCCGAGTTCATCTCTCAAGGAGTGTTGATAGGTTTAGAGTATGTGTTTTTAATAAAAATTACTAAAAGGGGGAGTGATTTTGAAAAGAGTTTTATGAAACTAAATTAATTTAAAGAGTTTAGTAGTTGAGAAAGAAGTAGATTTGAAAAATATATCATAAGTATGCGATCAATTCTAAGATACTACACCACTTTAAAAGTTCCTTGTTCTTAATTGATTATTAGGTTTTTGGTGTAATCCTTTTATTGAGGGTTAACCAAGATCTTGGGTACCTACAACCCCTAAAACGATGCAAATAGGACTAAAACATGACATAAAACTCATATAGTAAACTTAAAGCCCCTAAGTATGAATTAAGTATTGTCAAGGAACAATGAAATCTCAATTTTTTGGGAAATAAGAGGAGTCTTATGTTTCCCAATCAGAACAGAAAAATTTGCACACTTGAAATTGCACATCGATTAGTTGTAAAATAATAAGTTTTTCAATTAAATTCATAAAAACAACTTAAGATACATATAGAATAACAATTACAAACCACAATATACACCCAAAAAGTAGTGAATGATGTTCCGAAACTCCCACTTCAAGTGTGTAGCTCCGTCACAACGATCAACCACCGCTTAGCTTGACATTAGGAGGAGGAGGAAGCTTGGGTGGAACTCCTTCTTCATTATTGACCCCATATCAAGATAAGGGCCTCCAAAAATTCTTGGATGAAGAGAGGTATCCCTTAGGACTCCAAAATGGGAGATATTTTCTTATAGTTCAAACTTCCAAAATATTATCCCAAGTTTTCATTTTATAGGCAAAGTGGATGGTGGTTTTGGACACATAGATTTCTTAAAACCACGTGGAATAAGGTTTTCAACCTACATAGAGCCTTATATAGATTTGGAGAAAGTTAAAAAGTTGTATCCCCACATCCTTAATATCTCCACATAAATTTTGGCTTCATTTTCACACCTATAGCCTGAGATATGGACATATCACAGTACACCACTTTTGATTTCGTACAGATTCAGTGTGCTGGAAAGATCAGGTTGGTTGGACCATGTAATGGCCGAATTGGGATTGAATGTATTAATAAGAGTTGTATACCATTGAATTTTAGACCAGATCACAAAATCTAAACCCATTTTAATAAACTTATTTTTTATAAAATTTACAACAGTGGAGAGGAATTCATGGATCCCATTCAATTTTGGTCCATTTTTCTTCCACTTCATCCTAGGCCCTCCAAATCACCTCCACCTACAATGAAATTATACAAAAAACGTGAAACTACCCTTTTTAAAATTGACCAAAACAAAATAATTGATTCAAACATAGAGTAAAATTTGTTATAATAATTGTAATTTACAACACAAAATTAGTTTAATTTAGTGGTGTAAAGGGTGAAAATGAATTTTGAATCGCAGTATGATCACACCCAACACTATATATTTGAACTCATGGGAAAATTAATGTTTCAAAAAATTACGCATGTTGATATTTCCAACTTCATAAATATTTAACATTCAATGAAAATTTAATTTCTAATATAAATTTTATCAAAAAAAAAATCACACCAAGGAGTTATTCTCAATGAGCATGGAAAATGACATCTCAAAGATTATATCAGAACCAAATTCCAAGAGATCTATGATACTAATGGAATAAAATAATTAAAAAGTTGATCATGTCACAAATTCTTCATGTGAGTGTGTGAGAACTATTTCATGTTATTATTTCCACTTTCTATCAAGTAAATATAAGTTATTTTAAAAATTGTCTACTTACATGATCCATTGCACCGAACCTTCCCTACATCCTTTGTAATTAAATTTCAAGACCCACTTACTTAAGAATTCCTAGAAGTCAAATCATAAGATCTCGACCTAGATATCCCCATATGTTGTACATTTCATTACTAAACTCATTATTTTTAAAAGTTTCATTTAGAATAAATCTCACACTCTTCTCTAAACCCATGTTTGATCTGATCATGACACTAATTGTAATAGTTATAATAGGATAAAAAGTAAAGGGTGTTTTTTGACTAGGCCATGACACAAAATGTTTTTTAGGGTGTACAATAGGTGGATAATAGGTACACATGCAGCGGTTAATCTAGTATAGTAATGAAATAGATTGGATGAGGAACGAACATATAGAATTTTTTTCTGAAAGTAGAGAAAAATCAACCTAACTTATATTTAAATTTGATTAAGTAATATATTTTCACACATCATTATTGGGTGAAAAGTTGTGTTGAGAAATTAAGTGACACAATTTCCCATTAAACTTCTCAAAAAAGGGTACCATTCTTCTCAAAGGTTTCAAAATGATACAACCATTTATATTATCGACAAAGAACCAAATTTCAAGATAAAGTCACACCATAGTATTGAATTCTTACTGAAATATAAATTTCATCAGAATTTTTTTTGAATGTTAAAAAAACATGAAATAGATAAATTACTCATGAATTTTCAATAACTTCCATGATTAAGAAGTCATCATTTTCCTTGATAAAGTTAGAATAAAAAATTAACTTTACAACAAAAAATTGAGGGAGGGGGGGGGGAGGAAATGGGGGTTTAAGTGAAAATATAATCCAACAATCCAGAAATAGAAAAAGTAGAAAGATGATTAAAATTATTAACTAAATCAGGAATAGACCCACCCTCACACCTATAGTGTGCAGTGTCTTCACTGTAATAAAATAGAATGTGGTAAGAAAGGATAAAACCTAATGGGTGTCATTGGTAGGTTGCTTCTTGAACTTGGAGTTCCTCCATTTGGAACTCCAAAAGGGCTTCATGGAAGTGCTTAAGCTGCTGCCCATTGACAGTGAATGTTTGTTTTGTTTATTCATTTTATACTTGAACAATGAAAAATGGAGAGACATTATTAATAGTGTATGGCCCAAACTAGTGGGAGAAAAGATTACATGGATGAAACTTCAACCTTGAATTTTAGATGAGGACCTTCATCCCAAAGTGGAATTGATGATGAAGGATGAGAGGGTCATGGGTAGCCTTGGTTCGCGCCTTATAAATCTAGGAGTTCTCATTTTAATCTCTTCCCAATTCCTCAAGCTCTTGAATCTACAACTTCCTTTGATATCCAACAACAGAAATATTAGAATTTCATTTTTTGATAGCCCCATAGGCTCGGTGCTCAATCTCAATAGGGAGGTGACAAATCTTTCCAAATACAAGACGACAGGGTGACATTCTAATGAGAGTTTTGAAAGCAGTACGATAGGCCCCAAATGAATCATCGATTCTAAGGATCCAATATTTTCTATTGTGTTGAACTATTTTTTAATAATTTGTTTAACCTCTATATTCGAAACCTCATATTGACCATTATTTTGTGGGTGATAAGCAGTAGACACTCGATTCTTGATCCCATTCCGATGTAAAAGGGATTATATTATTCGGTTATAGAAATGAGAATCCTGGTCACTGAAGATGAACCTAGGTAATCCAAACCCACAGAAGATTTTGGTTCTAAAAAATTCTCTAACTTCCTTAGAATCATTAGTCCTTTTAGCTTGTGCCTATACCCATTTTGAAAAACAATCAAATGCCAGAAGAATGTATGCTTCCCAAATGAATTGGGGAATGGTCCCATAAATTCAATGACCCAAACACACAAAATGTATTAGAATACCAGGAGTTGTTGTGACATTTCATTTCTTTTAGATACATTCCCCATTTCTTGATAGTGGGGACAAGAGTTATAGAAATCATGGTCATCTCGAAAAAGTGTTGGAAAAAAGGGACCAGAATCAAGGACCTTAGGAGCAGTCTGTTGGGACCCAAAGTGGCCCCCAAAAGCAAGAGTGTGACATAACCTAAGGAAATTATCAAACTCGCTATCGGTAATACAATGCCTGAGTACTTTATCACTACATTTGCACCAAAGGTAGGGATCATCCCAAATGTACTAACAAGACTCATGTTTTAAATGGTCAGCCTGGTTTTTTTTGAAATTAGTAGGAATGCAAGATGCTACCAAATAATTTATAATTTCAGTATACCAAGGAATAAAATCTTTCACTCGATACAATTGATCATCGGGAAAAATTCCATTTATGGGAATACTGAGGGATGAGTCAATGTATGAGGATGAGTGTATCCTACTGATATAGTCATCCACCATATTATCTACTCATTTTTTATCTCTAATTTCTAAATTGAATTCTTAAAGGAGGAGCATCCAACGAATGAGATGTGGTTTGGATTCTGGTTTCTTAAGAAGATATCAGAGGGCTGTCTGGTATGAGAACACAATGACTTTAGAACCTAAAAGGTATGACCTAAATTTATCTAAGGAAAACACAATGTAAATAAATTCTTTTTCATTTGTGGTGTAGTTTTCTAGGGTGGGGTCTGGTGTAAGTGAGTCATAGGCAATGACATGTGTATATTTATTGACCCTTTGTGATAAGACTGCCCCAACTATGTAGTTAGAAGCATCACACATGAGCTCAAATGGTAAATTCAACCAAGGTAGTTTGATTATCGAGGGTGATGTGTGTTTCCATTTAAACTTATTAAAAGCTTCCCCACAT
This sequence comes from Viscum album, assembly GCA_963277665.1. Classification (NCBI taxonomy): domain Eukaryota; kingdom Viridiplantae; phylum Streptophyta; class Magnoliopsida; order Santalales; family Viscaceae; genus Viscum; species Viscum album. The sequence goes on from OY728123.1 coordinate 2,019,120,486, forward strand.
TCTTTATCAAAAACAAATTCCTTTTCTTTTTAGATAAATCGGGAGATGGACATTGCAATTTCACTAAAGTTAAGAATGAAATGACGGTAAAATCCAACATAAACTAGGAAAGACCGCACATCCCATACATTTTTGTGGAATTTTAGGAAAAAATGACCTCTAATTTTGATTTATAAACTTGGATAAAATCCCCAGAAATGACATGTCCCAATTCTATACCTTGTTGCACCATGAAATGACATTTCTCATAATTTAATATGAGATTTTTTTCAATACAACGATGTAGGACTGAAGAAAGACTACTCAAAAATTCATCAAAAGAGGATCCATAAATAGTGAAATCATCCATGAATACTTCTATGAATTTATCTTGTAAATCTGAAAAAATACTAACCATGCATTAATGGAAAGTACCCAGAGCATTATATAGACCAAATGGCATCCTCCTATATGAAAATATACTAAAGGGGAAAGTGAGGGTTTTCTTTTCCTAATCCTTGGGGAAATATGGATATGAAATAATCCAAGAATACCCATCAATAAAATATTAATGGGACATTTCTGATAGCCTCTCAAGTATCTATTCAATGAATGGAAATGGGAAATAGTCCTTCATAGTGTGTTTCTTTAAGCATGGGAAATGTTCTTTCCTAGTTGTAACCAATTCATTATTTTCAGTTTCTATTACCGTAAGAAGATTTATTTAGGGACCAATTGTACTGGACTGACCCATTGGCTGTCATAGATGGGGTCAATGATTCTAGAAACCAATAATTTTATTACCTTCTTTTTAAAAACATCTAGGTGGTTTGGTTTCAGTCGAAATTTTGACTGCCTCACTGGTTTATCCTCGTCATTTAATAATATATGATGCATGAAAATTGATGGGATAATACCAGGAATGTCAGCAGGTGTCCATACCAAAGATTTTTTATACTCCTCAAAATTTAAATCAGTTGCAATTCATGATTTGGATGGAGTGAACTAGCAATAATGACAGACAACTTGTTTCCATTCTCAAGATATGAATATTTTAAATACTGATGAAGTTTTTTTAGTTATAGTTCTGGGGTATTTTGGATTTATGGGAGTGTGTGTAAAAGTGAGAGGTCCCTAATATAATCTAACTTCTCAATGGTATCATCCTCAGATGTGGAATGAGCTTTTAAAAGCTTAGTAGTATCATCGATGGTCATGTGATCCTCAGTGTTCAAGAAATAATCAATTAACAAACATGCATGAAATTTTTCTAAACCACTACAACAATCAATGAAAAATTCATTACCTAGAATTTCAATCAAGGATAAAAACTAAAAAAGGGGATGAAGGAAAATAAAAAATGTTTTTTAGGGGAAGGGACTACATCAATTGAATTAAAAGAGAGAGAAGAATGTTCTTCTGAGGGGTGCTTCATGGAATCAAGGATGTTGAAGTGGAAAATGTCACCACTAAAATCCATAGATAATGTACCATTGTGGGAATTAATTTTGGTTTTGTATGTTTTCAGGAAAGGTCCGCCCAATATAATCAGGGCATGTCCATTCATCCTATCATCTTCCATTTTAAGCACATAAAAATCAGTAGGAAAAATTAAAATTTTCACCATCACAAGAACATACTCTAACACACCAGAGGGGTGTTTAGTACTCTGTTTTTCATGTTAAACAACAATTCCTATGGTCTTAAATTCATTTAACTTCAATTAATATTAAATGGAGTGAGATATAACATTTATAAAGGCACATAAATTAAGCATATCTTGGGAAAAGGAATACTCCCCTATGGTGTATAGAATTGAGAATATTTCCAGATTGTTACAGTTGGTTGGAAGTGATGGATCTATAAATGCTATGAAATTCCTCTCCAAGATCAAATTCTCATCACCTCTAAGTCTCCTTCAGTGTGTACACATATCCTTTAGAAACTTGACGTATCTTGGAATTTGATTCACAAAATCAATCAAAGGAATGTTAACCTACACTTTTTTGAAAGTTTCCAATATTTCCATATCAAGTTCAGTTCCATTTTTTTCTTGGTTGGGTGTCCCTTTAGGGAAATGGAAGAGGAATAGTTGGGCTAGGTGACTCATTAAGAGACACACTCTTTCCTTTGGAATTTCTTCTCCCAGGACATGGTTTTTCAACATTTGGAATAATTTTAACAGTTGGGATGTTGTTTTCTTTAGGAGGGGATGACTCTATTGGATTCATTTGGATTTTTAGTTTTTTTCCACTCCTAAGGGATATGGAACTAACATTTCCCTTATCCCTAGGGTTAAATATTAGTTGATATGGTAGTTTACCTAACCCATGACTTTGAATTTCCCCTACAGAGTTAGCAATTTGGACTAATTTGGTTTTTGGGTCTTGTATGGTTGCTTGGGTGGCTTTTTTGGAATTGGAGATTATTGGAAGCCATTTGTTTCATCATATCTTATAGGCCAAGATCATTTTTTTGGATGGGGTGGTTGGAAAGGCCTTTATTATGGTTGGGTATTTTTGGGTGGGGGAGGTGGATGACTACTATGACGCAGTTGGTTCCATTTTTATTGAGGTAGGTTTGAATAACCCCTTTCTTATAAGCTTGGTTTTCTTTCCACACAGGTTGGGATGGATAATAAGGTTCTTGCCTAAAGGGTTGGTTATAGGGGTGTCAAGGAAAGATCAACTCAAAAATCTCAGAAGTTTATCTTAGTTGGGAGAATTGGTCAGAATAATGGATGTTATATGGACATATTCCATAGTGGATGGGAGGAGAAGATTGGGATTTCCCTTGGGAAATAGAAATTTGTTGAAGAATGGTACTTACCTCTTCGAATTTTGTGTCCACCTTCTTCTCGAATTCAGTACATTGAACCTCACAGACACCTCGAATGGGTACATTGGATCCTAAACCAAATTTTTGAGTGTTATATGCCATGTTATCAATAAGGGTTCTTTCATTAATTGTGGTTTTATCAACTAGTTAACCACATGCAACATCATCAATCATATTTCAATCAATTGGAATTAAACATTCATAAAAATATTGAATTAAAAGTTGATCACTTATTTGGTGGTGTGGACATCTTGAACATAACCTCTTAAATCTATCCCAATATTCATGAAGTGTTTCCACTTGTGATTGTCTTATCCCACATATTTCTTTCCTTATTATTGTAGTTTGAGTGGATGGGAAATATTTTTCAAGAAAAAGGAGTTTCATGTCTTCCCAACCTCTAATTAGTGAATTTACATAATACAACCAATCTTTCACAGCGTCTTCTAAAGAAAATGGGAATGCTCTAATATTTAATTTTTCTTCATCCATATTAGTAGGTTTTAAGTTTGAAAACCTAGTATGAAATTCTTTTAAGTGTTTTTGTGGATCTTCTCCAGTGAGTCCATGAAATCTTGGAAATAATTGAATTAGACCGAAATTTAGTTCAGAATCAGGTGCCTCACCTTGTATTTAAATATAGGTGGGTTGTATATCAACATAAGTTGTGGTTAGTTCTTTTAATGTCTGGTTATTTTCAGACATGTTATGAAAGTTTAATTCAGTTTTTATGTTGGTTCCATATGAATAAGATGAAGGATCAAGAAGAGTGTCGATGTTTTGTCTGTCCTTCAAAGGGTTTTCTTGTGCGTCTCAGTGTCACTGATGTAGTTTCCTCTCTGGCTCAGGTTTAAAAGGTGGTAAATCTCCTAGAGTATAATTCATTATCCACATAATCTACATAATAAAGAAATAATAACACAAAAGTATAGGTAAAGATATAAGATAAAAAAAATAAATATTGATAAAATTTAATTTTTTTTTATAAAAAACATGCACTAAAAACCAAAATGATCCCCAAAAAAGACTCCAAAATTTGACCGCATTGTCATGAAACATCAAATTTAATATGATTTTAAGGTTTATTTGAAGTATTGGGAAGACCCTCGGTCATCTCTCAAGAGGGTTGATAGGTTTATAGTATTTATTTTTAATAAAAAGTAATAAAAAGGGGGGTGATTTTGAAAACAGTTTTATAAAACTAAATAAATTTAAAGAGTTTATCATTTGAGAAAGAAGTATATTTTGAAAATATATCATAAGTATGTGATCATTGATAAGTTACTACACCACTTTAAAAGTTCCTTGTTCTTAATTGATTATTATGTTTTTGGTGTAATCCTTTGATTGAGGGCTAACCAAGATCTTGGGTACCCACAACCCCTAAAACGATGAAAATAGGACTAAAACATGACATAAAAATCATATAGTAAAGTTACATACCCTAATAATGAATTAAGGATTCTTAAGGAACACTAAAATCTCAAATTTTTGGGAAAAAGAGAAGTCTTATGTTGTTCAATCGGAAAAACACAAGTCACACAGTTAAAATTGCACATCGATCAGTTATAAAATAAAAAGTGCTTCAATTAAATGCATCAAACCAAGTTATGGTACATATACAAGAACAATTAAAAACCACAATACAGACCAAAATTATAGATAATTATGTTATGGAACTCCATCTTCAAGTGTGTAGCTCCCTTGCAACGATCAGCCACCGCTTAGCTCGACATCAGGAGGAGGAGGAAGCTCGGGTGGAACCTCATACTTAATTATTGATACCCCTATGAGGATAGAGACCTAGAAAACTTATTTTACGAGGATTGGGTTCCCTTGGGACTGAAAAATGGAATAGTTTTTCTTATGGTACAAACTTCCAGAAGAGGATCACAAAGTTCCATTTTATAGGCAAAGTGGAAGGTGGTTTTGGGAACACAGATTTTTTAAAAACACTTAGAACATGGTTTTCAACCTCCATAAAACCTCATATCACTTTGAAGAAAGTTAAAAAGTTTTATCCCCACATCCTGAATATTTACACTGAAAGTTTGGCTTCATTTGGACACCTACAACTTGAGATATGGATAGATCACAATACACCACTTTTCACTTCGTGCAGATTTGGTGTGCTGGACAGATCAGGTCGGTTGGGCCATGTAATTGCTGAATTGGGATTGGATTTATTAATACGACTTGTATTCCATTAAAATTTAGAACATATAACAAAATATTATCCTATTTGTATGCACTTATTTTTCTTAACATTTACAACAGTGGACAGGTGTTCATGGATCCCATGAAATATTGACCCATTTTTCTTCCAGTTCATCCTGGGCCCTCCAAATCACCTACACCTATAATGAAATTATAAAAAAAAGTGAAATTAACATTTTTAACAGTGATCAAAACAAAATAATTGATTCAAACATGGAGTAAATTTTTTTATAATAATTTGAAGTTATAATACAAAATTATTTTAATTTAGTGGTGTAAATAGTGAAAATGAATTGTGAATCGCAGTGTGATCACACCCCCACACCTAAAAATTTTCACTCATAGGAAAAGTAATATTTATAAAAATTATGCGTGTAGATAATTCTAACTTCATAAATATTTATCATTTAGTGAAAATTTAATTTCTAATAGAAATTTTATAAAAAAAAATCTCCCTAAGGAGTTATTCACTATGAGCATGGAAAAAGACGTCTCAAAAATTGTATCAAAAGAAATTCCATGAGAGGCATGTTACTAATCAAAGAAAATAATTCAAAATTTAATCATGTCACTAATTCTCCATGTGTGTGTGTGAAAACTATTTCACGATATTCTTTCCACTTTCTATCAAGTAAATATAAGTTATTTTAAAAAATTTCTACTTACATGATCCATTCCACCAAACCTACCCTGCATCCTTTGCAATTAAATTTGAGGACCCAATCACTTAAGAATTCCCAAAAGTCAAACCATAATCTCCCAACCTAGATATACCCATATGTTATACATTTCATCACTCCCCTCATTTATTAGTTTTTTCAAAAGTTTCACTTAGAAAAAATATCACACTCTTCTCTCAACTCACGTTTAATCTCATCAAGATACTAATTGTAATATTTATATCAAGATCAAAAGTCAAGGAAAGGTAATTTTTGACCTGGACAAGACACAAACTATTTTTTGAGGGCCTACAACAGTTGGATAATGTGTACACATGCATAGGTCAATCTGGTACAGTAATAAAATAGATCAGATGAGGAACAAATGTATGGATTTTTTTTAAATTTGAGAAAAATAAACCTAAATTATATTTAACTTCTATTAAGTAATATATTTTCACACTTCATGGTTGGGTGAAAATCTGTGTGGAGAAATTAACTGACACAATTTTCCCCTAAACTACTCACACAAAGGGTACCATTCTTCTTAAAGGTTTTAAAATGATACAACCATTTATATCATCAACAAAGAACCAAATTTTAGGAAAACGTTTCACCACAGTATTGAATTCTTTCTAAAATGCACATTTCATCATAACAATTTTTGACTATTAAAACAACATGAAATAGAGAAATTATTCATGAATTTTCAATAACTTCCATGATTAAGTGGGAATAATTTTCCATGATAACATTTTCATAAAAAAGTTTTACATTACAACACAAAAGTGAGGGGGGGGGGGGGGCAGTGACAATACAATCCAACAAGACAAAAAGAGAAAAAGAAGAAATATGATGAAAATTCCTAACTAACCCTGTAATAGACCCACCCCCCCACACCTATAGTGTGCAGTTTCCTCACTGTATTATAATATAATGTGGGAATGAAGGATAAAACCTTGTTGGTGTTATTGGTAGGTGGCTTCTTGAACTTGGAGTTCCTCCACTGGGAACTCTGAAGGGCTTCATGGAAGTGGTTATGCCGCTACCCATTGACTGTGAGGGTATATTTTGTTTCTTCATTTTGCACCTCAAATAACGAAAAATGGAGAGACATTATTAACAGTGTATGGTCCAAACCATTGATAACAAAGCTTACCTAGATGCAATTTCAACCTTGAATTGTATAGGAGGACCTTCTTCCCAATGTGTAATTGTTGATGAAGGATGAGACGGTCGTGGGAAACCTTAGTTTGCTCCATATAAATCTAAGAGTTATCGTATTAATCTCTTCTAATTTTCTCCATCTCTTGAACCTAAAACTTCCTTTGAGAACCTGCACCAGAAAGATTCGAATTTCATTGTTTGATGGACTTTAGGCCAGGTGTTCAATATCAATAATAAGGTGACAACTCTTTCCAAATAGAATACAATAGGGTGACATTCCAATGGGAGTTTTGAAATAAGTACGGTAGGCCCATAATGAATCATCAAGTCTAAGACTCCAATCTTTTTATTGGGTTGAACCATTTTTTTAAGATTTTTTTTAACATCTCTATTCCACACCTCAACTTAACCATTGTTTTGTGGGAGATAAGCAGTAAACACTCGATGATCGACCCCATACCAATGAAAAATATATTGAATTGTTTGGTTACAGAAATTAGAACCCTGGTCACTGATGATGAACCTAGGTAATCCAAACCTATAGAAGATTTGGGTTCTAAAAAATCACACAACTTACTTAGAATCATTAGTCCTTGTAGCTTGTTACTCTACCCATTTTGAAACATAATACACTTCTAGAACAATGTAAAGGTTCTTAAATGAATTGGGGAATGGTCCCATAAAGTCAATGCCCCAAACATAGAAAATTTCATAGGCTAACAATGGTTTTTGTGGAATTTAATTTCTTTTAGACACATTCCCCATTCTTGGATAGCAAGTAAAAACTTTAAAAAAATCATGGTCATCCCAAAAAAGTATTGGACTAAAGAGTCCATAATGAAGGAACTTGCGAGCAGTTTGTTGGGGGATAAAGTGGTCCCCATAAGTAAGAGTGTGATAGAACCTAAGGATAGATAAAAACTTTCTATCATGAATACAAGGCATAAAAACTTGATCATTACATGAATTCTAATGGTAGGTATCATCCCAAATGTACCAATGAGACTCATATTTTAGATGGTCGACCTGGTTTTTTTTTTGAAATTAGTAGGAATGAATGATAATACCAAATAATTTACAATTTCAGGATACCGAGGAATAACATATTGCACTTGGTACAATTTCTCATCTGGAAACATGTCATTTAGTGGAATACATGGGAATGATTTAATGTCTGAGGATGGGTGTATTCTATTAATATAGTCATACACCACATTATATGCTATTTGTTATCCATAATTTCTAAATTGAATTTCTGAAGGAGGAGAATCTAGCGAATGAGATGTGTTTTGGCATCTAGTTTCTAAAGGAGATACCGAAGGGCAATATGGTCTGAGAACACAATGTCATTAGACCCTAAAAGGTATGACCTAAATTTATCTAAGGAAAACACAATTTAAATAAATTATTTTTCAGTTGTTGTGTAGTTTTCTTGGGAAGGGTCCAGTGTATGTAAGGAACATGAAATGACATGTGGAGATTAATCAACCCTTTGTGATAAGACTGCCCAACTGCATAGTTAGAGGCATCACACATGAGCTCAAATTGTAAATCCCACAGAGGTGGTTAGATTAATGGGGGTGACATGTGACTCCTTTTTAACTTATTAAAAACTTCCTAATATTCTTCATGAAAACAAATTCATTTTCATTTTAGAGAAATCGGGATAGGGGGAGTGCAATTTTACTAAAGTCACGAATGAAACGATGGTAAAATCCAGCATGACCTAGGAAAGACCACACATCCCATAATTTTTTGGGGAATGGTAGGGAAGAAATGACATCCAATTTTGATTTATAAACTTGGATAAAATCCACATAAATGATATGTCCCAATGCTATACCTTATCACACCCTGAAATGGAATTTCTCATAATTTAATACGAGATTCTTTTCAATATAGTGATGTTGGACTGAAGCAAGACTACTAAAAAATTCATCAAAAGAGGATCCATAAATAGTGAAATCATCCATGAATACTTCACTATAATTCTCTAGGTAATCCAAAAAAATACTAACCATGCATCGCTGGAAAGTACCCAGAGCATTACACAGACCAAATGACATCCTCCTATATGAAAATGTACCAAAGGGAAAATAGAAGGTTGTATTTTACTAATCCTTGGGGGAAATATGGATATGAAAGTATTCAGAATACACATGAAAAAAATATTTATGTGATTTCCCTACTATCCACTCTATCATCTTTTCAATGAATGGAAATATGAAATGGTCCTTCCTAGTGTGTTGGTTTAATCACAGAAAATAGTCCTTCATAGTTGGAACCAATTCATTGTTTTAATTTTTTATTACTTTAAGATGATTTTTTTGGAACCACTTGTATTGGACTGACCCATTGGATATCAGAGATGGGGAAAATGATTCCAGTATCCAATAATTTTATTACCTCATTTTTAACAACATCTAGGATGTTTGGGTTCAGTCGACATTATGACTGCCTCACTGGTTTAACCTCATCATTTTACATTATGTGATGCATGCAAATTGATGGTTTATACCAAGAATTTATATAGGTGTCCAACTCAATGGTTGTTTATACTCCCTCAAAAGTTTAATTAGTCACAATTCATGCTCCGGAGGGAGTGAACTAGCAATGATAAAAGGAAACTTGTTTCCATTCTCAAGATATGAATATTTTAAATCTTGGGTAGTTGTTTTAGTTCTATTTTAGGGGGATTTTGAATTTATGGGAGTGTGTGTGAAAGTGAGAGGTCACTAATCTCATCTAACTTCTCAATGGTATCATCCTCAGACGAGGAATGATCTTTTACAATCTTAGAAGTGTCATCGATGGTCATGCGATCCTCAGTCTTCAAGAAATCATCAATTAACAAACATGCATGGAATTTTTCTAGACCACTACAACAATAAAAGAAAGATTAATTACCTAGAACTTCAATCAAGGATGAAAAATAAAAGAGGGGATCAAGAGAAAGAAAATAATTTTTTAGGGGAAGGGAGTACATAAAATGAATTAACAGAGAGAGAGAGGAATTTTTTTGAGGGGTGCTTCATGGAATCAAGGATGTTGAAGTAGACAATGTCAACACCAAACTACATAGATAATGTACCATTGTAATCATTAATTATGGTTTTGAATGTTTTCATGAAAGGTCTCTGCAATATAATCGAGGAATGTCCATTCATTCTATCATCTTCCATTTTAAGCACATAAAAATACACAGGAAAAATTAAAAATGTCACCTTCATAAGTACATATTATAATACACCATAGGGGTGTTATGTACTCTGATTTGAAAGTTAAACAACAATTCCTATAGTCTTTAATTACTTGACCTTCAATGAAGAGAAAATGGAGTGAGACATCACATTTATAGAGGCACCTAAATCAAGCATAACATTGGAAAAGGAATACTCTTCTATGGTGCACGAAATTGTGAATGTTACCAGATCGTTATATTTGGTGGTAGGTGATGGCTCTATCAATGATAAGACATTACTACCCAATATCACCTTATCATCACCTCAAAGTCTTCTTCGCTGTGTACACATCTCCTTTAGAAACTTGGTGTATCTTGGAATTTTCTTCACATCATCAATCAAAGGAATGTTAACCTGCACTTTCTTGAAAGTTTCCAACAATTCCTTATCAAGTTAAATTCCATTTTTTTCTTGGTTGGGTGTCCCTTTAGGGAAATTAAAGAGGAATGGTTTTCCTAGGGGACTCATCAACATACACACTCCTTTCTTTGTAAGGTCATCTCTCAGGACATGGTTTTTCAACATTTGGACCAATTTCAATAGTTAGGATGGTGATTTCCTTAGGATGGGATGACTCTATTAGAGGATTAATAAAAAAACTCATTTTTATTGAATATTTTATTGATAATAAATGATAAAATTTCCTCACATTGTGTTAAATATGTTTATTTATAAAATATTTGGGATTAGATCATTCATTTGAAAATTTGATGGAAATTCCAGTTTTACCCTTTATAGTGCACTGTTGTATTTCAAAGATAAATATTTTAATATTTATTATTTGAAATTGAAATGTTTTAACTGTGTTCCTGAATTAATGGGATATAACTTTATTTTGGGACATTGTAGCTAAATTGTACATTGTTTGGACTAAATGGACCATGAAGTCAAATGTGGTTGGACCCGCCAGATTGAATATTGGTTTTATATTTGGGATATAATGTATTAATAAGAGCTTGTATTGAGCCCAAATTTTGAGAGTAACTTGAAAACTAAATTATTCACAAATAATTCTTCTAGAAGAACAACTAGATCACACGTTTTGGATGGTAAATTGGCAGTTCAATTTAGATTAAAATATTTGTTCGAGATTCCCCATTCACACTTGAAACCTATTTAAACCTAGCCTCCAATACACTCTATAAATTAGTTTTTTTCTTATTTGGAGAGATTGGAACGTGAATTAAGATATTATTAGTAGAGTAGAAGTGGTTCTATGCCATTTAAATTCACAATTGAGGAGGGAAGCTACCAAGCTATGATCTCATCCAAAATGCTATTCTTTTCCATTTCTTTGTTGTAATGTTGTTGTGATTTCAAAAAACTCTTTGTTTCTCTTCCAATTATTCTATTATTTTCAATTTTATTATTCTATTAATCTTCCTCTTTGGTCTGTAATTCAAGATTAAAAAAAAATATTGGGTTATACCCTTTCCAAACCTTTTCACTTGCATAACGTTTCTACGATGACTACACCGCCCATGGAAGAGTAGTTTTTTTAGTAATCAATAATCCTCTCTCCTTATTCATTAATTTATTTAGAATAAATGATATACTTTAATTAAAATAATATGATAAATTAATTGAGTTTTTAATTTAATTTAAACTAATAAATCAATTGAGCAATTAACAGAAAAACACGTGAGGACGAGATTTTGTGAAAATTGTGAGAGCACGAACTTAATCGATAATACAAAACCATAGGGGATCAATTTCTAGTGTTAAAATATAATACCTAAACTAAATTAATTCTAATTTATATAGAGTAAATGTGCCTTAATTTATCACTGACCATAAGCTAACCTTAGAACATCAATCAAAGAATGGTCGTGCGATTGTATGTTCCGCGGTTAGCCTAGGGTTAAATTCACTTCATATTTGTGGTAAAGTTAATTCTCACAGGGTTCTGGATTTAAAAAATTAATGGATCATAATTAAGTGAATGTCAATTTAAATGATAACAATAAATAATTGAGTGAATAGGCAGAGTTAGATCGATTACTCTTTTTAAAATATTTTCTAAAAAAAATATTCTTGTTGTGTCTTTTTAATCGAACTTTATTTCAAAATTAAAAACAAAAACAAGCAATATTATTTCAAAAAACTTATTCTAGTTTTATAAATGATAAAAAAACCCCATCCTTTCAAGTAGTGTTTTTATTATCTTTTATTTTATTTTTATAATACCTTTAAGAAGTTTTTTTAATTTACTTCCTCCTTGGAGAGACAACCTTGGTCAGCCACTCTACTGCACCCAAGTACCCCAAAAACCATTAATTATTTGAAGTCACCCACGACCGTGCCTTTCAAATTGGTGTCATTTATGGGGAGGCAAGTAATTATTTAAACCAATTAGAGGTATTTATTTTATTTTACATTTTATTCTCTTCTTCTCTTATTTCTTCATTCTTTACCCAATCTTAATTTTTTCTTCTTCTATTATTTTCTTTTTCTTCTTTTTTGACCATCAACTAAAAATTCACATTTTTATTTTACTATGGTATAATTTTATTCATTTCATTTTTATTTCATTTATGACATGAAATAATCTTGAGGGTCTTTTAGATCTTGACCCTGATATTTAACACAACCTTAGGGCTCGAATCAAAAATTCTCAGTCTACGTGAAGTTTCAACATTCAACTAGTTGGAGAATTCTTCCACTCCCAGAATATTGAAATTGGAAGTAATTAAAATTCAATCATAAAACAAGAACCAATGGCTTAAAATAATGAAAATGAACTTAATAAAACCTTTCAATAATTGGATGCCCCAAATATTAATTATCTACCAAATTACATTGCATACCCGAATCTCGAATCAGACTTTGAACAGAAATCTGGGCTAATTCACCTGCTTCTAAAATTTCATGGCCTCTCTGGTGAGGATCCAAATAAACACCTTAAAGAATTTAATATGGTTTGCTCAACCTTAAAGCCAAGAAATGTTTCTAAAGATCAAATCAAACTAAGAGAATTCCCATTCTTACTTGATGGATCTATAAAAGATTGGCTGTATTATTTACAGCCTAAAGATGTAACTTGTTGGAACGATTTGAAATGACTTCTTTTGCTGAGATTTTTTCTAGCATGAAAGACAACATCCATTCGAAAGGAGATCTTGGGGATCAAGAAATCCTAAGGGGATTCAATGTATGAGTACTGGGAGCGATTCAAGAAGTTATGTGCAAGCTTCCCACATCACCAAATCAGTGAGAAACTCCTCATCCAATACTTATATGAAGGACTCACACCTATAGAGAGAAGAATGGTGGATGCCGTAGCTGGAGGAGCATTGTTGGAGAAGACACTAGTAGCTACACATGAATTAATTGAAAATATGGCCCTAAACTCCCAACAATTTGGTGATCGAGGTACACCATATGTTAGGGGAGTACATCAGGTAAGTCCTTATTCTCTTAAGAGTAATTTAATTGATACTAAGTTAGAAGAATTGACCACTACAGTGAGGCATATTTCTTTGACTCAAAAAAAATCCCATCCCACTCCAATGAGGTCATGTGGCATTTTCTATGAAACAGACCACCCAACTGACTATTTCCCCCAACTACAAGAAACAAAAGATTGTGCAACAGTGTTTTATGGGAGACCATATCAGCAACAACAACAACTATATCCCCAAAATAAGTTTTATTCCTTTGCTTCAACATACAACCAAGGGTGTAAGGATCAATCAGACATGAGGTATGTCTTTGGGAAACAACAAAGGCCCCCTTTTCAACAAAACTTCCAGCAGCCTCCACCTTACCAGCAGGGTTTCCAAAAACCCCAAAAGAAATTTGAAGCTCAAACATCAACAATTCAACAACAAGGGAATATCCAAAATAAGGTAGATTCTAACATTGATGATATTTTGAAACAAATTGTTCTTAATCAATAGAATAAGAAGAAGAGTCAAGGTTCAGAACTGGGGGAATTAAAGACTCAAATGTGTCAGATTTCCACTACCCTCCATGAATTAGTAAGGAAGAATTCTGAAAATCTACCTTACAAACCTACTCCAAATCCGAAGGGGAATGTTAGTGCCATTACATTGAAAAGTGGGAAGAAAACAATTGATATATCTTCACCTATCATTCCACCAGGATTCACCTCAACTCCAGAAAAGCCCCATTCAAAACCAGCTGATGAGCAACCCAAGGAGAAAGATAAAGGTAAGCAAAATATTAATGATGTTCCTCCTAAATACGTTCCCTTTCCAAACATGGTTGTAAAAACCAAGAAGATGGTTGAAGTGGAGATGCAAAAAGACATTTTGGATACATTCAAGCATGTGGAGATCAACATCCCTCTACTTGAATCCATTAATAAAATCCCAAGGTATGAGAAATTGTTAAAGAAACTTTGTACCAATAGAATAGAGTTAAAGGGAAATGAGAGGATAAATATTGGAAGGAATGTGTTAGTACTCATTACACAAACTCTAGCAATGCAAAAAAAGTGGAAGGATATAGGGACATTCACTATCCCATGAACTATAGGGGAGTTACACTTTTCAGATGCTCTTTGAGATTTTGGAGATTCCATAAATGTAATTCTTCACTCTATATTCTCTTATTTATAGTTTGGTGAGTTGAAACCAACAAGAGTAGTGGTTCAGTTGGAGAATAGAGCTACAACATATCCAGTATGAGTCCTTGAGGATGTACTTGTCTGGGTAAGAGATATGATATTTCCATCAGATTTCTATGTGCTTGACATGGAGGACGATCAAGTAAGTTCTCTTTCTCTCATTATCATAGGTAGACCCTTCCTCAAAACTAAAAAAACTATCATAAATGTAAATGAGGATACATTTTACATGGAGTTTGGGGATGAAGTTGTGATATTTAATGTTATGGACTCCATGAAGTACCCCTCATAGGACCATTATGCATTTGTTATCTCCCATTTTTAACCACAAAATAAAAACCCCATTGAATTTTATTGTCCTATGATTAGAGATATTATGAGTATTGGTTATAGTTTGATGTCTATGAGTACTTATACACCTATTTTGAATGCTCAAGAATCTCTTAGATTTGATTTTGAAATGGATTAATATTCTGATTTTGATCATGTGAACTCTGATTATGACATAGTTGTGGAGTATGTTGATGGATTTGATGATTTATTCTCTGATTTTGATGATTTACATTTTGATACTGATGTTCATTGTGCACATATTTTAGTTCCTTCAATTTACCCATCTATACATCACCCCCTTCATTGGAACTCAAGCCATTTCCACTTAATCTCAAATAATCATACTTGTTAAGTAGAAAGAGATTACCTATTATAATTGCTAATAATATTACTTTTGAACATGAAGAAAATATTTTTAATCTTTTGAGGGAGAATATCAGGGAAATTGGGTGGACCTTAGCTGATATATCAGGTATTAGCTGCTCCATTTTCATGCATAGGATTATTTTAGAGGATGGGGTTAAATTGGTTAGGCAGCCACAAATGAAACTCAATCCAAACCTTTTGGAAGTTGTTAAAAAATATGTTGAAAAATTACTTGAGGTTGGTATAATCTATCCCATTTAAGATTCCCATTGGGTGAGTCCTATTCAGGTTGTGCCTAAGAAAAGTGGCATTAGTGTTGTTAAAAATGAGAAAGATGAGTTAGTTCCAATGAGGGTGCAAAATAGTTGGCGTGTATGTATTGATTATAGGAAACTAAATCAATACACTTGCAAGGATCATTTAACCCTCCCATTTATTGATCAAATTCTTGAGAGACTAGCTGGGAATACACATTATTGTTTCTTGGATGTATTTTCTAGATATTTTCAGGTTCCTATTGCTTTGGAGGATCATGAGAAGACTACATTCACTTATCCATTTAGTATGTTTTCCTACCAAAGGATGCCATCTAGACTTTTCAACACCCCAGGTACCTTCTAGAGATGCATGGTGAGTATTTTTTCTGATTTTATTGAGACATACATGGAGGTATTTATGGATGATTTTGTAGTGTATGGGTCTTCATTTGATGATTGTATCTCTAGATTGGGAAAGGTTTTGAATTTTTGTATTGATAAGAATATGGTCTTAAACTTTTAAAAGTGTTATTTCATGGTAGGGAATGAGATTTTATTGGGGCATGTAGTGTCAAAACATGGGATAAAGGTTGATATATCTAAGGTAGATACCATTTCATCCTTACCCTATCCTTCATGTATGCGTGTTGTTAGATCTTTCCTAGGGATGCATGATCTTATCAGTGCTTCATCAAAGATTTTAGTAAGATTTATCTTCCTATGTCATAATTAATTCAAAAGGATTCTGATTTTGTGTTTGATGATTCTTACAGAACTTCCTTTGATGAGATAAATAAGTGTCTGACCGCTCCACCGATCATACAACCCCCACGGTGGGAGCTTCCTTTTGAGATTATGTATGACACCTCCAAATTTATGGTCAGATCTGTCTTATCTCAGAGGGTGGAGGGACATTCACATGTGATTTCATATGCATCAAGGACATTGGATTTATCCTAATCAAACTACACAACCACATAAAAGGAGTTTCTTACTGTTATATTTGATTTAGATAAATTCCATTCATATTTATTGGGCTCTAAAGTAGTTTTTTTGACCATGAATCTCTAAGGTACCATTTGAAGAAGCTGGATGAAAATCCTAGGCTAATATGATGGATTCTCCTTCTTCAGGAATTTGACATTGAGATAAAGGACAAGAAGGGATCAGAAAAACTAGCGGCGGAACACATGAGTAGGCTTACTCACACACTAGAGGATAACACCTTGGACCAGGTACCACTTCGGGACACTTTCCATGATGATAATCTTTATTCCATCTCAGGTACGCATCCTTGGTATGATGATTTTGTGAACTACCTTGTTGAATATGAAATTCATACAAATTTATAGAAACATCAAGTCCAAAAGTTAAAGAGTGAGTCCAGATTTTATGAGTGGGATGATCCCTACTTATGGTGTATGTGTAGTGAAAAAGTTATTAGGAGGTGTGTTTATGATCATGAGTTTGAGTCTGTTCTTCAATTCTGTTATACACTTGCTTGTGGTGGACACTTTGGACCCCAATAGATAGCTAGGAAATTTTTGGACTCTTGATTGTATTGGCCTAGTTTATTCCATGATGCTCATGTGTTCTGTAAGTTGTGCTCACATTGCCAAGACACAAGTAATATTTATAGGAGACACAAGATGCCCCAAAAACCCATATTATTCTGTGATATTTTTGATGTATGGGGCATTGATTTTATGGGTCCTTTTTCTTTTTCATTTGGTTTCCATTATATTTTGGTTTTCGATGATTATGTGAGAAAATGGGTGGAGGATAAGGCCACCAAGATGGGTGATTCTCATGTTGTTGTAGACTTTTTCAAAGCATAGATTTTTTTGTAGGTTTGGATTATCGAAGGAAATCATCAGTGACCAAGGGACAAACTTTTTCAATAATAATTTGGCTTCCCTACTTTGGAAGTATGAGGTGGTACACAAAAAATTAACGCCATACCACCCCCAAACAAATGGTCAGGCTAAGGTTTCAAATCATGAGTTGAAACAAATTTTGGAGAAAACTGTGCAGCCGAATAGGAAGGATTGGAGAAAGTGATTGGATGATGCACTATGGGATTATAGGAGAGCATACAAGACACCCATTAATATGTCCACATTTCGGATTGTTTTTGGGAAAGCATGTCATCTCCCCGTGGAAGTTGAGCATCAAGCTTATTGGGCTATAAAAAAATGTAACATGGATTTGGCCCAAGATGGAATCCAAATGAAGCTGCAAATTCAAGAGCTTGAAGATATTCAATTGTCTAAATATGAGAAATCAAGGCTCTACATGGAAAGATCAAAAGAAATTCATGAAAAAATTATCCAGAAAAGAGAATTTCAAGTTGGAGATAAAGTCTTTCTCTATAGTTCACGACTAAAGCTGATGCCTGGTAAGTTGCATTCCAGGTGGTTAGGTCCTTATGTTGTGACTAATGTTTTTCCTTATGGTGAAGTGGAGATCACACAAGAGGACACATGAAGAACATTTACAGTCAATGGGAAACGTTTGAATAAATACATTGAGGGACTTCTTACTGATGTAGTGGATTTCATCACACTGCATAACCCCATCATCACTTGAGCATATCAGGCTGTTCCTAACCCTTTCATTTTTATATTATTTGTACTATTTAAAATTATACATTTCATGTGCATATATCATCTCATAAATTCACATTGAGGACAATGAAATATTTTAAGTGTGGGGGAGGGGACAACATTTTGGGGTAGATATGTAGGATTTTTATTTGTGTGTTTTATGTGTATTTTCTATTAAGTTTTTGGTTAAAAATTTCAGAAAAAAAAAACAAAAAAAAAAATCAATACAAAAGAAACAAATTTATCATGTAACATTATCATGTGGAACATATGGAAAATGTATGTTTTCAAAATTAATTGGTAGAAATATAAGCATGAGTAAGATTTCATCATCAAGGGTTGAATTTTATAAAAATTGAAGTCATCGATGATATTAATGTTTGTGTGATTATAAATCCTTTTATATTTTGACATCATTAGTTGTGATATTTGTTCACGGTAAATTGTGTCATTGATTTATCCACACAATTTTTCACATAATCATGAGTTGTGAGTTTATCTTACCCAATTGAATGTATATTAAGGGTAATTAATTCTTTTTAACTTATAAAATGGTCTTTCTATACGTTCATTTATCTTATGATCATTTCCATCACTGTACCAGATTGACCTATGTGTGTGCACCGAATATCTGATTGTTGTATGCCCTCTAAAATAATTCAAAAAAAAAAATAATCAAAAAATCAAAAAAGAAACAGTCAATAAAGAGGGGAGTGAAGAAATGTAAAATATTTGGTGATATTTAGGTCGAGAGCTCATGGTTTGACTTCTATAAATGCTTAAATGAGTGGGTTTTGGAATTTGATTGCAAAGGATATTGAAAAATTTCAGTGGAATAGAATTAGGTAAGAAGAAAAGTTTTTATGGACCTGAATATAATAGATAAAGGGTGGGGAGAAAATCTTGGAATGGTTGTCACACACACACACACGTGTAGAATTAGTGGCATAGTAGACACATGACTTGTTTCGTTATGATTAGTGTTATGAATCTCCCTGGATTTTGTTTTGACACAATTTATGAGATAATTAATTTAAAATTTATTGATATTGACTCTTTATGGGATTCTTACTTTGCCTATATTTTCACTATAGATTGAGAAATATGAATATGCATATCTTGTCACAATTTTTTTGAATACATGATATGAGGTTTTTCCCAGGAGTGCAAAAGGGTAAGTGCGGGGGAGTTGATAAAACTCATTTTTATTGAATATTTTATTGATCATAAATGATAAAATTCCCCACATTGTGTTAAATATGTTTATTTATAAAATATTTGGGATTAGATGATTCATTTGAAAATTTGATGGAAATTCCAGTTTTACCCTTTATAGTGCACTATAGTATTTCAAAGATAAATATTTTAATATTTATTATTTGAACATGAATTTTTTTAAATATGTTCCTTAATTAATGGGATACAACTTTTGTTCAGGACATTGAAGCTAAATAGTATATTTGGTTGGACTAAATGGACCATGAAGTCAAATGTGGGCTGGACCCACCAGATTGGATATAGGTTCTGTATTTGAGCCATAACTTCTTCATCCAAGCTTGTATTGGGCCCAAATTTTGGATGATATCACCAAATCAATTATGCAAAAAATACATATTCTGTAATAATAGTTGGATCATGCGTTTTGGAGGTGAAATGAGCGGTGCAAGTTGGATTAAAATATTTGATTGAGATTCCCCATTCACACTTGAATCCTCTTTAAACCTAGCCTCCCATTCACTCCATAAATTAGTTTTTTTCTCATTTATAGGGGTTTGTATCTGTATTAGGAGATTGGGAGCAGAGGATAAGTGTTTCTATACCATTTCAATTCACAATTTTAGGAGGGAAGCTACCAAGATAGGATCTCCTCCAAAATGCTCTTCTTTTCCTCTTCTTTGTTGTAATGTTGTTGTGATTTCAATACACTCTTAGTTTCTCTTCCAATTCTTATGTTATTTTCAATTTTATTCTTCTATTAATCTTCCTCTTTGGTCTGGAATTCAAGAGTAGAAACAAGATCGGGTTATACCCTTTCTAAACCTTTGCATTTGCATATCGTTTCTACGATGACTACACCACCCATAGAGGAGTAGTATTTTTAGTAATCAATCGACCTCTATCCTTCTTCATTAATTTATATTGAATAAATGATACAATTTAATTCAAATAATATGATAAATTAATTGGTTTTTTAATTTAATTGAAACTAAGCAATCAATTGAACAATTAACACAAAAACACACGAGGATGAGATTTTGTGTAAATTGTGAGAGCGCGAACTTAATCAATAATAAAAAACCATACGAGATAAATTTGTAGTGTTAAAATATAATCCCTAAACTCAATTAATTCTAATTTCCATATAGAAAATGTGCCTTAATTTACCACTGACCATAATCTAACCTTATAACATCAATCAAAGTAGGGTACTATGATTGCATGTTCCGAAGTTATCCTAGGGTTAAATTCACTTCATCTTTGTGGTAAAGTTAATTCTCATAGGGTTTGGTATTTAACAAATTAAGGGATCATAATTAAGTGAATATTAATTTAAATTATAATAATAAATAATTGAGTGAAGAGGAAAAGTTAGATCTATTACTCTTTTTAAAATATTTTCTAAAAAACATCTTCTTGTTGTGTATTTTTAATCGAACTTCATTTCAAAATTAAAAACAAAAAAATTCTATATTCTTCCAGAAAAATTATTCTAGTTTTATAAATTATAAGAGACCCCCCATCCTTTCAAGTAGTGTTTTTATTCTATTTTATTTTATTTTTATTATACCTTTAAGAAGTTTTTTAATTTACTTCCTCCTTTGAGAGACGACCTTGGTCAGCCACTCTACTGCACCCAAGTACCCCAAAAACCATTAATTATTTGAGGGCACCCATGATAGAGCCTTTCAATTAATTTTTATTTTTAGTTTTATTCCACTCCTAAGGGTTATGGAACTAACATTTCCCTTATCCCTGAGGTTAACTACTAGTTGAGAGGGTAGTTTACCCGACACATGACTTTGAATTTCCCCCACAGAGTTAGTGAGTTGGCCTAATTGGGGTTTTGGGTATTATATGGTTTCTTGGGTGGTTTTTTGGAATTAGAGTTTTTTGGAAGCCATTTGTTTTATTATATATGATATGCTAGGATTAGGTTTTTGGAGGGGGTGGTTGGAAAGGCCTTTGTGGTGGTTGGGTATTTCTGGGTGGTGGTGGTGAATGACTACTCTGACCTAGTTTGTTCCATTGTTATTGAAGTTTTTTTGAATACATCCTTGACTATAATCTTGGTTTTCTTTCAACCTAAGGTTGAATGGATAGTAAGGTTCTTGCCTAGAGGGTCAGTTATAGTGGTTTCCTAGAATGATTTCCTCACAACTCTCAAAAGTTCATATTAGTTGGGGGTATTGGTCAAAATAATGGGTTTCAGAAGAAAATATTACACAACGAATGAGAGGAGGAGATTAGGATTTCCCTTGGGAAAGATAAAGTTTTTGAATAAGGGTACTTACCTATTTGAACTTTGTGTCCACCTTCTTCTAGAATTCATTACTTTTCACCTCATGGACACCTCGAATGGGTACATTAGATCTTGAACCGAATTGTTGAGTGTTCTAGGCTATGTTCTTAATTAGGGTTATTGCAGAAATTGAGGTTTTATCAACTAGTGAACTACTTGCAGTATTATCAATCATATTATGATCAATTCAAATTAAACGTTCATAAAAATATTGAATTAAAGGTTGATCACTTATTTTGTGGTGTGGACAGCTTGAACATAACCTCTTAAATCTCTCCCAATATTCATGAGGTGTTTCCCCTTGTGATTATCTTATCCCACACATTTCTTTCTTGATTTTTGTGGTTTGAGATGTAGGGAAATATTTTTCATGAAAAAGGAATTTCACGTCCGCCCAACCTCTAATTGGTGAATTAACATAATACAACCAATATTTCACAATATCTTCTAAAGAAAATGAGAATGCTCTAATATTTAGTTGTTCTTCATCTATATTAGAAAGTTTTAAGGTTGAACGGATAACATGAAATTATTTAAAGTGCTTATGTGGATCTTCTCTAATGATTCCATGAAATCTTGGCAATAATTGAATTAGACCGGATTTTAGTTCAAAATTAGGTGCCTCACCTTATATTTGAATATAGGTGGGTTGGATATCAACATTAGGAGAGGTTACTTATTTTAATGTCAAGTTATTTTCATCCATTTTATGCTAGTTTATTTCATTTTTATGTTGGTTCCAGATGAATAAGATAAAGGATCAAGAAGAGTGTCGATGTTTTGTGTGTCCTTCATAGGGTTCTCCTGTGCATCTTGGCGTCGCTGGCGTAGGATCCTCTATAGTTTTAGTTTAAAAGGTGGTAAATCTCCTAGAGCAGAACACGTCATTCACAAAACCTACATAATAAATAAATAAGAACAAAAAAATAGGTAAAGTTTTAAGATAAAACAAATAAATATTGATAAATTTTAAAAAATATTATAAAAGGCACGCACTAAAAACCAAAGTTCCCCGAACAACGACACTAAAATTTGACTGCGTTGTCATGAAACGTCAAATTGATTATGATTTTATGGTTGATTTTAAGTATATGTAAGACCCTAGGTCATCTCTCAAGGAGCGTTGATAGGTTTAGATTATGGGTTTTTAATAAAAAGTTCTAAAAAGTGGGGTGATTTTGAAAATATTTTTATGAAACTTAATTAATTTAAAGAGTTTAATAGTTGAGTTAGAAGTATATATTGAAAATATATCATAAGTATTTTATCATTTCTAAGTTACTACACCAATTTAAAAGTTCATTATTCTTAATTTATTATTATGTTTTTGGTGTAGTCCTTTGATTGAGGGTTAACCAAGATCTTGGGTACCCACAACCCCTAAAATGATTAAAATAGGACTAAAACTTGACATAAAAACCATATAGTAAACTTCTGGCCCCTAATAACGAATTAAATATTTTTAAGGAACACTGAAATATCAAATTTTTGGAAAAGAAGAGGAGTCTTATGTTGTCCAATTGTAAAAACACAAGCCGCACACTTAAAATTGGACATTGACCAATTATAAAATAAGAAGTGTTTCAATTAAAAACATTAAAAAAGATAAGATACTTATAAAGGAACAATTAAAAACTATAATATACACCAAAACAGTAGAGAATTATGTGTCGAAACTCCCTCTTCAAGTGTGTATCTCCCTCACAACAATCACCCACTGCTTAACTCGACTTTAGGAGGAGGAGGAAGCTCAGGTGGAACTCCTTCTTCATTATTGATTCCCCTAGGAGGACAGGGGAATATAGAACTTCTTGGATGAGGAGTGGGATCCCTTGGGACTCCAAAAGAGTAGAGATTTTATTCTGGTTTAAACATCCGAAATAGGATCTCAAGGTTCCATTGTATAGGCAAAGTGGAAGGTTGTTTTGGGAACACAAATTTATTAAAACCACTTGGAACATGGTTTTCAACCTCCATAAAACCTTATCTCACTTTGGAGAAAATTAAAAAGTTGTTTAAAAATATCCTAAATATCTTCAAAAAAAGTTTGGATTCATTTGAAAACCTACATCTTGAGATATGGATAGATCACAATACACCACTTTTGAATTCATGTAGATTCGGGTTACTTGACAGATCACGTTGGTTGGGCCATGTATTAGCCGAATTAAGATTAGATGTCTTTATAAGAGTTGTAGAACATTTAATTCTATACTAGATCACAATATATCATTCCAATTTTATAAACATATATTTCTTAAAATTTACAATAGTGGAAAGTTGTTCTTGGATACCATGTAATTTTGGCCCATTTTTCTTCAACTTCATCCTGGGACCTCCAAATCACCTCCAACTACAATGAAATTATACAAAAAAGTGAAATTAAACTTTTTAATAGTTATCAAAACAAAATAATTGATTAAAATATGGATTGAAATTTGGTATAATAACTGAAATTTATAATACAAAATCAGTTTAATTCGGTGGTGTAAATGGTGAAAATGAATTGTGAATCGCAATGCGATCACACCCACAAAAATAAACATTTTCACTCTTGTGAAAAGTAATATTTCCCAAAATTATTCATGTATATATTTTCAACTTTAGAAATATTTAACATTCAATTAAAATTTAATTTCTGATAGAAATGTTATCAAAACAAAAATCACACCGATGAGTTATTCTCAGTGAGCATGGAAAAAGATGTCTAAAAAACTGTATCAGAACAAAATTACAAGAGATGAATGATACTAATAGAATAAAATAATTCAAATGTTAATCATGTCACTAATTCTTCATGTGTGTGTGTTAAAACTACTTCATGCTATTCTTTCCACTATTTATTGAGTAAATATAAGTTATTTTAAAAATTGTCTACTTAATGATCCATTTCATCGAACCTGCCCTACATTCTTACAATAAAATTTCAAAAAACACTCACTTAAGAATTACCAAAAGTAAAACCATAATATTAGGACCTAGATATCCCCATATGTTGTAAATTTCATCACTCCCCTCATTTATTATTTCTTTTCAAAAGTTTCACTTAGAAAAAATCTCACACTCTTATCTCAAACCATGTTTGATCTCCTCACGAAACTAATTGTAATAGTTATAACATGATAAAAAGTAAATGAAGGGGGTTTTTTGACCTGGCCAAGAAAAAAACCATTTTTAGGGCGTACAACATTCAGATAACAGGTACACATGCATAGGTCAATCTGGTACAATAATGAAATAGACCAGACGAGGAATGGACGTATGGAATTTTTTTTGAAAGTAGAGAAAACTAAACCTAACTTATATTTACCTTATATTAGGTAATATATTTTCACACTTCATGGTTGGGTGAAAAGTTGTGTGAAGAAATTAAGCAACACAATTTTTCCTTAAACTACCCACACAAAGGGTACCATTCTTCTCAAAGGTTTCAAAATGATACAACCATTTATATCATCGATAAAGAAATAAATTTCAAGAGAAAGTTACACCATAGTATTGAATTCTTGTTGACATGTATATTTCATCAGAATATTTTTTGAATGTTAAAACAACATGAAATAGAGAAATTACTCATGGATTTTCAAAAAATTTCATGATTAAGAAGGCATCATTTTTCATGATAAAGTTGGAATAAAAAAATTAACATTACAACGCAAAAGTGAGGGGGGGGGGGAGGAAAAGGGGGAGAAAGTGACAATACAATCCAACAAGACAAAAAGAAAAAAATAAGAAATATGATGAAGATTACCAACTAAACCAGGAATAGACTCACCACCACACCTATAGTGTGCAATGTCTTCACAATAATAAAATAAAATTTGGGAATTAAGGATAAAACCTAGTGGGTGTCATTGGTAGATTGCTTCTTAAACTTGGAGTTAATCCATCAGGAACTCTAGAAGGGCTTCATGGACGTTCTTAAGATGCTTACCATTAACAGTGAAGATTTGTTTCATTTCTTCATTTCTTACCTAAAAAACACCAAATGGAGAGAAATTATTAATAGTGTATGGTCCAAAATAGTGGGAACAAAGATTTCTTGGATGCAAATTCAACTTTGCACTGTAGAGTAGGACCTTCTTCCCAATGTGGAATTGATGATGAAGGATGATATGGCCATGGGAATCATTGTTTCACTCTTTATAAATCCAGGAGTTCTGATATTAATCTCTTATCATTTCCTATATCTCTTGAATCTTCAACTTCCTTTGAGAACCTACACCAAAAATATTAAAATTTCTTTGTTTGATGGCCCTGTCAGCCCGGTTCTCAATATCAATAGGGAGGTGACAACTCTTTCCAAATAAAATCCGATAGGGAAACATTGCAATGGGAGTTTTGAAAGCAGTATGGTATGCCCATAATGAATCATCGAGTCTAAGACTCCAATATTTTATATTGGCTTGAAATATTTTTCAAGAATTTGTTTAACCTCTCTATTCAAAACTTCATCTTGACCATTTTTTGTGGCTGATAAGTAGTAGACACTCGATCCTTGACCCCTTACCGATGAAAAATAGATTACATTGGTTGTAGAAATGAGAACCCTGGTCATTGATGATGAACCAAGGTAATCCAAACCAACAAATGATTTGGGTTCTCAAAAATTCAGCAACTGACTTAAAATCATTATTACTTATAACTCATGACTCTACCCATTTTCAAACATAATACACTACTATAAGAATGTAAAGGTTCCCAAATTAATTGGAGGATGGTCCCATAAAGTCAATGCCCTAAACATAAAAAATGTCATGGAATAAGAAGGATTTTTGTGGAATTTAACTTCTTTTAATTAAATTCCCCATTCTTTGACAGTGAGGACAAGATTTATAGAAATCAAGGTCATCCCAAAAAAGTGTTTGCCAAAATAGACCAGAATCAAGGACCTTTCGAGCAGTCTGTTGTGAACCAAAGTGTACCCCACAAGCAAGAATGTGAGAGAACCTAAGGATAGACTAAAACTAGCTATCAGAAATACAACTCCTGAGTACTTGATCACTACTAGTGCACCAAAGGTAGGGATAATCCCAAATTTATGAATTCAAATCATGTTTTAGATGGTCAGCCTGGTTTTTGTTGAAATTAGCAGGAATGCAAGATGCTATCAAATAATTTTCAATTTCAGCATACCAAGGAAAAAATATTTCACTCGGTATAATTTATAATTTAGAAACATGTCATTTATGGGAATACATGGGGGATGGGTCACTGTAAAAGGATGGGTGGATCCCACTGATATGTTCAACCACCACATTCTACGCTCCCTTTTTATCCATAATTTATAAATAGAATTATTGAATGAGGAGAATCCAGAGAATGAGATGTGGTTTGGCTTTCAGTTTCTTTAGGAGATACCAGAGGGCTGTATGGTTTGAGAACATAATGAATTTAGACCCTAAAGGCTGTGGCCTAAATTTATCTAAGGAAAACACAATGGAAATAAATTATTTTTTATTTATGGTAGAGTTTTATTGGGATGAGTCTTGTTTATGTGAGGCAGATGCAATGACATGTGGATCTTGATCGACCCTTTATGATAAGACTGTCCCAACTGTATAGTTAGAGTCATCACACATGAGATCAAATGGTAAATCCCACTATGGTGGTTGGATTACTGGGGGTGACATGTGACTCCATTTTAACTTATTTAAAGCTTCCTCACATTCTTTATCAAAAAAATTCTTTTTCTTTTTGGAGAAATTGGGAGAGGGGGAGTGAAATTTTACTAAAGTCACGAATGAAATGATGGTAAAATCTAGTATGACCTAGGAAATATTGCACGTCACGTACATTTTTGGGGGAATGGTAGGGAAGAAATGATATCAAATTTTGATTTATCAACTTGTATAACATCCCCATAAATGACATGTCACAATACCATACCTTGTCGCACAATGAAATGACATTTCTCATAATTTAATATGAGATTATTTTCAATACAGTGACATAGGAATGAAGCAAGAATACTAAAACATTCATCAAAAGAGGAGCCATAAATAGTAAAATCATCCATGAATACTTCTATTCAATTCTCTAGGTAATCTGAAAAAATACTAACCATGCATCACTGGAAAGTACCTGGAGAATTACAGAGATGAAATGGAATCCTCCTATATGAAAATGTACCAAAGGGGAAAGTGAAGGTTTTCTTTTCCTAATCCTTTGGGGAAATATGAATATAAAATTATCCAAAATACCCATTAAGAAAACTGTAATGGGACTTCCCTGCTAGCCTCTATAGCATCTGTTCAAGGAATAAAAATGGGAAATGGTCCTTCCTAGCGTGTTGGTTTTATCACGAGAAATGGTTATTCTTAGTTGAAACAAATTCATTGTTTTCATTTTTTATTATTGTAAGATGATTTTTTTTAGGAACCACATGTACCAGACTGACCCATTGGCTATTAAAGATAGGGTAAATGATTCCAGTAGGCTAATATTTTATTACCTCCTTTTTAACACATCTAGGAGTTTTGGGTTCAGTCTCCATTGTGACTGCCACACTGGTTTAGCCTCATCATTTAACAATATATGATGCATGCAAATTGATGGGAAAATACCAAGAATGTCCGAAGGTGTCCATACCAAAGCACGTTTATACTCCCTCAAAAGTTAAATCAGTCTCAATTCATGCTCAGGAGGAAGTGAACTAGCAATGATGATAGGAAACTTATTTCCATTCTCAATATATGAATATTTTATATGTTGATGCAGTTGTTATAGTTCTAGTTTAAGTGGATTTTGGATTGATGGCAGTGTGTGTGAATGTGAGAGATCACTAATCTTATATAACTACTCAATGGTTTTATCCTCAGATGAGGAATGAACCTTTACAAGCTTATTTGTAGCATCGACGGTCATGTGATCCTCAGTGTTCAAGAAATAATCAATTAACAAACAAGCATGACATTTTTTAAGACCACTATAACAATCAATGAAATATTCATTACCTAGAATTTTAATAAAGTATGAAAACTCAAAAATGGGATCAAGGGATAGAAAAGGTGTTTTTTCCGGGGAAGGGAGAACATCAATTGGATTAATAGAGAGAGATAGGAATTTTCTTCTAAGGGGTGCTTCATGGAATCATGGATGTTGAAGTGGAAAATGTCACCATAAGACTCCATATATAATGTACCATTATGAACATTAATTATGGTTTTGTATGTTTTTAGGAAATGACTCTCCAATATAATCAGGGTATGTTCATTCATAATATCATCTTCCATTTTAAGCGCATAAAAATACATAGGAAAAATTAAAATTTTCACCCTCACAAGAACATCCTCTAACACACCAGAGGAGTGTGCAATACTCTAGTTTTCATGTTAAACAAAAATTCCTATGGGCTTCAATTTCTTGACCTGAAATAGAGAGTAAATGGAGCAAGGTAACACATTTATAGAGGCACCTAAATCAATCCTATCATTGGAATAGGAATACTCCCCTTTGGTTCACGAAATTGAGACTGTTCCTAGATCATTACATTTGGTGGGATGTGATTTCTCTATCAATGCTAAGAAATTCCTCCCCAAGATCACCTTCTCATCACCTCGAAGTCTCCTTCAATGTGTAAACATATCCTTTAGAAACTTTTCATATCTTTGAATTTTCCTCACAATATCAATCAAAGGAATGTTAACCTACAATTTGTTAAAAGTTTCTAGTGTTTCCTTATCAAGTTAAGTTCCCTTTTATTTTCTTGGTTGGGTGGACCTTTGGGGAAATGGAAGAGGAATGGTTTGGTTAGGTGACTCATCAAGAGACACACTCTTTCCTTTGGAAGGTCTTCTCTTAGGACATAGATTTTCAATATTTGGACTAATTTCAATAGTTGGGATGGTGTTTTCATTAGGAGGTGATGACTCTAATGGAAGATTCATTTGGATTTTAGTATTGTTCCACTCCTAATGGTGATGGTACTAACATTTACCTTATCCCTAGGTTTAACTACTTGTTGAGAGGGTACTTTACCTAACCCATGACTTTGAATTTCCCCCACATAGTTAGTGAGTTGGCCTAATTGGGTTTTTGGGTCTTGTATTGTTGCTTGGATGGTTTTTTGGAATTGTAAATTGGTGGAAACCATTTGTTTCATCACATATTCTAGGATAGGATCAGGTTTCAGAGGGGGTGGCTAGAAATTCCTTTGTGGTGGTTGGGTATTTTTGGGTGGTGGTGGTGGATGACTACTCTGACCTGGTTGGTTCCATTTTTATCGAGGTTGGTTTGAATATCCCCTAACCTATAAGCTTGGTTTTCTTTCCACCCATGGTTGGATGGATAGTAAGGTTCTTGGCTAAAGGGTTCGTTATAGGGGCATCCTAGAAATATTTCCTCAAAACTATCATAAGTTTCTCTTAGTTGGGGGAATTGGTCAGAATAATGGGTGTCAAGAAGATATATTCTATAGTGAATGTAATGAGGAGATTGGGATTTATCTTGGTAAAGAGAAAGTTGTTGATGAAGGGTAATTACCTCTTCAAACTTCTTGTCCACCTTCTTCTCAAATTCAGTATGTTGCACCTCATGGACACCTCAAATGGGTACATTGGATCTTGAACCGAATTTTTGAGTGTTCTATTCCATGTTCTCAATCAGGGTTCTTACAAAAATTGGGTTTTTATCAACTAGTGCACCACCTATAGAAACATCAATCATATTTTGATCAATTGGAATTAAACCTTTATAAAAATATTGAATTAAAAGTTGATCACTTATTTGGTGGTGTGGACAGAATGATCATAACCTCTTAAATCTCTTTTAATATTCATGATGTTTTTACCCTTGTGATTGTATTATCACACATATTTATTTCCTTATTGTTTCAGTTCGAGAGTCTTGGAAATATTTTTCAAGAAAAAGGTGTTTTATGTCTTCCCAACCTCCAATTGGTGAATTAACATAATAAAACCAATCTTTCACAGTGTCTTCTAAAGAAACTGGGAATTCTCTAAGCTTTACTTGTTCTTTATCCACATTAGCAGGTTTTAATGTTGAACACATAGTATGAAATTATTTTAAGTGCTTATGTGGATCTTCTCTAGTGAGTTCATGAAATCTTGTCAATAAGTGGATTAGATCGAATTTTAGTACAAAATTAGGTGCCTCGCCTTGTATTTGAATATATGTGGGTTGGATATAAACATGTGGTGATGTTAGTTATTTTAATATCTGGTTATTTTTATCCATTATATGAAAGTTTATTTTAGTTTTTATGTTGGTTCTAGATAAAGAAGATGAAGGATCAAGAAGAGTGTCGATGTTTTGTGTGTCCTTCAAATGGATCTCTTGTGCATCTCGGTGTCGTTGACATAAGATACTCTCTGGTTCAGGTTCAAAAGGTGGTAAATATCATAGATTATAATTCATCATTCATAGAAACTACATAATTAAGAAATCACAACAAAAAATGATAGGTAAACGTATAATATAAAACAAATAAATATTAATAAAATTTAAAACAATATTATAAAAAACACGCACTAAAAACCAAAGCACTCCCCAGAAAAGGTGCCAAAATTTGACCACATCATCATGAAACGTCAAATTTATTATGATTTTAAGGATTATTTTAAGTATATAGAAGACCTTAGGTTATTTCTCAAGGAGTGTTGATAGGTTTGAAGTATGCATTTTTAATAAAAATTACTAAAAAGTGTGGTGATTTTGAAAACAGTTTTATGAAACTAAATTAATTTAATGATTTTAATAGTTGATAAATAAGTATATTTTGATAATATATCATAAGTATGTGATCCTTGATAATTTAATACATGACTATAAAAGTTTCTTGTTCTTAATTTATTAGTTGGTTTTTGGTGTAATCCTTTGATTGAGGGTTAACCAAGATCTTGGGTACCCACAACCCATAAAATGATGCAAATAGGACTAAAACTTGAAATAAAAATCATATAGTCAAGTTCCATTACCTAAGAATGAATTGAGGATTGTCAAGGAACACTGAAATCTTAAATTTTTGGGAAATAAGAGGAGTATTATGTTGTCCAATCGGAACAACACAAGTCGCACACTTAAATTTGCACATCAATTAGTTATAAAATAATAAGTGTTTCAATTAAATGCATAAAAAAAAGTTAAGATACATATATAATAACAATTCCAAATTAAAATATTCCCCAAACCCGTAGAGAATTATGTTCAAAAACTCCCTCTTCAAGTTTGTAGCTCCCTCAAAATGATCATCCACCACTTAGCTCGACGTCGGAAGGAGGAGGAAGCTTGGGTTGAACTCCTTATTCAGTATTGACCCCCTAACTATGAGGATAGGGACCTCCAAAAATTTTTGGATGAGGATAGGGATAAATTGGGACTCCAAAATGGCCAATATTTTCTTATGGTTCAAACTTCCAAAAGAGGGTCCCTATGTTCCATTTTTTAGGCAAAGTGGAAGGTGGTTTTGAGAACACAGATTTCTTAAAACCACTTGGAACTTTGTTTTGAACCTCCATACAACCATATCTCGCTTTGGAGAAAATTAAAAAGTTGTGTCCCCACATCATGAATATTTCCACTGAACGTTTGGCTTCATTTGGACACATACAACTCGAGATATGGATAGATCACAATAGACCACTTTTGACTTCATGCAGATTTGGTTTGCTGGAAAGATCAAGTCGGCTGGGCCACGTAATTGATGAATTAGGATTTTATGTTTAAATAAGAGTTATATCCCATTAAATTTATACTAGATAAAAAATCCAAAACCCATTGGGATGCTTGTATTTTTTGTAACATTTACAACAGTGGACAAGTGTTCATGGATCCAATGCAATTTTGACCCATTTTTCTTCCACTTCATTCTAGGCCCTCCAAATCACCTCCACCTACAATGAAATTATATAAAAAAGTGAAATTAACCTTTTTAATAGTGATCAACATAAAATAATTGATTAAAAAATGGAGTGATTTTTTTAATAATTGGAATTTAAAATACCAAATCAGTTTAATTCAGTGCTGTAAAGGGTGAAGCCAATGTGCATGTACCCAAGTGGTAAGGTCTCCTGCTTGGCATCCGAGCGACCCGGGTTCAAAACCGAGTTGAGGTGAATTTCTAGGGTATTGTATAAGTTAATGTAGTACCACTACAACATTACTTTAGTATGTACTATTTGGTACTATAGTAGTCATAACTGTTCACTCCATTTGGGCCTTCGGGCCACCGGTTTAGGCCAACGACTCTCAGGGCATTTGGGTCATCAAAGTCCTTTGAGCCTTTTGGCCACAAAGACCATATAGTAGCCTAGTTTACAAAGAGAAGTCCCCAAAATAGGATCAGAGAAAAGGGTAGCAGTTACCAGAGTAGAGCCAGCCAAATTGAAATAATGTCAGGGTATGAAAACCGCCATCGGGACCATGCACTGTGCAACTTTGCACGGGGAAATGATAGCCAATCAGTAATGCAAGGTGTGGAGCTAGGCGATCAATGATGCAAAAGCTAGGCATGGTCCATTCTAGTGGGTCAGGCATACAGGTCATGTAATGGGAATATTATGCCTTTAGGCCTTCAGGTCATGTTATTGGCCTTTGGGTCCTGTTGGGTCCTGTGCCTTGGGCCCACAGATCATGTAAGGGTTCCCCTTCAACCCTTAAAAGAGGTATTATCTATAATAAAATAAAAACAAGGCTTTCGGGCCATTCAGTCTAAAGGGTGAAAATTAGTAGTGAATCATGGTGCGATCAGTATCCCACTAGCTTGGCTTACAAAATAATCCATTCAATAAAAATTTGAGACAACAGTGGTGGAAAGATGGTCAGGAATGGAGAGTGGGAAGACTTGTTGCATCAGCTTGTCATGGGAGTGGAAGATGGTGAAAGGGTTGTCGCCAGAGGGCTACTTCGTGATGGTGGGTGAAATTGATTAAATAACAATGAGTAGACTTTAAAAATATTAAAAAATAGATAAGTTTTATTTATTATTAAAATTATTGAAAAAATAAAATATGAATATATATTTAAATGAAGCTGAATACATATTGAAAATATTAAAAATGAATAAATAAAATTAAGTTAAATAATATTAAAAATAAATAAATAAAATTTACTGATTAAAAACAATATATATGAAATATCTTATGTTACTAAATGAAATTCTAAAATGAATATTAAAATTTGAATAAATTACATAAATATTAGGTGTGTATGTGTTTTTATATAAGATTTCATTAATTACGTGAATATTTGTGTGTGTGAAATTAATGTGTGTGTATATATATACAAGTTTGATATATGTTAAAGTGAAAAATGTCATTATATAATATGTAGTGTTTATTAATGAAATAAATAACAATAAGAATGAATAAATTTTAAAAATGAATTACTACTATTGATTATATAGATAATTTAAAAAATTAAAAATGAATATTGATATATGTTAAAATAAAAATGAATACATATTAATTATATAAATTAAAACCATAGTAAAAACAATAAATGTTAATGAAAAAACATGAATAAATAAATACTAGAAAAGGGATAAAATTAAAAAAAATATCGAATAATGAAAAATTGAAAATAAATAGATTATAAAAAATATTAACTATATTAATCAAATAATTATGTATAAAAAGCATTAAAAACGAATAAATTATAAAAATATTAAATGAATATATATTTAAAATATATAAATTATAAAAAATAAGTACACACTTAACATTATCAATGAATAAATTATATTAAATTAATGCATGTTAAAAATGAGTGAAATCTAATTATATATATATATATAATTAAGTATTTAACATGTTGTTTATAATTAACAAAAATGAATAAAATTATAAAAATAAATAAATTTAATATATATATAGTAATAAATAGTATATTAATTATTTAATTTGTATATTAAGTATATAATTAGTATATTATGTATTTAATTATTATATTAAATATTTAATTAGTATATTAAGTATTTAATTTGTATATTAAATATTTAATTAGTATATTAAGTATTTAATTTGTGTATAGATTTAAATAGTATATTATTTACTTAATTTGTATATGAAATATTTTTTTTCATTTTTATTAATTATAAACAATATATTAATTATTTAATTGTATATATAATTAATATTCAATTTATTACAATATATATTAAATTTAGTAAATTTATTTATAAAAAATTCAGGTGTTGGCTCTGTCCTGCTCATGAACCCACATGAATATATGTTTAAATAAAAATGAATATATATTAATTATGTAAATTACACATATATTAAAAAAATTAAATTTTAAAAAGAATTATTAAAAAATGTATTAATGAAATGTTTATTAATAAAAATGAATAAATTTAATATATATATATATATATACCATAATAAATAATATTTTAATTATTTCATTACTATATTAAGTATTTAATAAATTTATTCATTTTTATTAAATATAAATAGTGTATTACTTATTTAATTATATATATAATTTTTTTAAAAATTATTAATTTTTTATTAAATAATTAATATACTATTTATTACCATATATAATTATATATTAGATTTAATAAATTATATATATATAATTAACTAATTAATATATTATTTATCATTATATGTCAATATATATTAATATATATATATATATATATTTACATATATATTAATACACATCAATATTTAATATGTACCAATATAATTTTATATAAATCAATATATATGAGGGGATGATGATCAAGCTCCAATTTCTGTAGAGCCATGGCGTTTAGGGTTTCAAACCCTCTTTCGGCGCCGCTATTTTTTGTGTGTCTTCCATCGTGAATGCTATAGAGACCGACAGTGTGCATTTCTGGATCCTCTACCACTGTGTGATATGGTCCACCCAACTTGAAAGGTCTTGCAGTTAGATGATCATCTTATAAAGAGGATCTGCACAACCTTCTCTTGATGTCGCGCGATCTGATCCTTTATCTTGATGGCATATTTCCTTTCACAAGGGTGTTTTGACGCCTTTCAGTCTTGTGGGATTGGATCAATGCAATAAAGTCTTCTTGAGTTTTATGCGGGTAAGATCGACGATCATTTGAAGTCGTGTGAGGGTCTGCTCGAGGAAGATGTGGGGAAGAATGGTGCTGGATTGGTGAAGCAGCAAGGTCGATAGGGGTGTTCATTTTCCCTTTTCATAGGGTTGGTTGCCTTTTCCATTTGTCGTAAGGGAAGCGTCGCCCATGTTAAGGCAAATCGGGTTGCTGTGTTAGAGAGACTTAGAACTGGTAAACATTTTATTATCACTCGTCTCATTTTACCTAGTGGATCCATCCCATTGAAGATTTATGACTTGGTTGACCAGTTATTGGGGATTTGGGGCATCTATAGTTAGAGATGTGTTTCACTAGGACGCGGGTTATATCACATCCTCTTTTTTTTGAGGAGTTAAAGATGCAGACATGGGAGTTTAGTTCTGTATATCTTAAGCTAGACTTTCTTTACATTATGAAATGTGACAAAAATTTGATCCACTAAATACATGTAACTATTTTTCTCAATTCTGGGTAAAGGTCTATGGCTTTCATTATATCCTTTGGCATCCCAAATTCCTTTATGATATTTCCATGTCGATTGGTCTTACCATTAAAATGGATATGGAAACTGAAATTGTAAGGTTTGGGTATTTTTCTCACTTTTTGGTTGAGGTTTATTTGGGTTCAAATCTGGTTGATTAGGTTTTTTTTGTCCAATGATGATGATGAATTTGATTTGAAAATTTTTTATGAGAGGATTCCTAAATTCTGTAAGGAATATAATATTATTGGACATGATCTGGCCAATTGCAAGAGATCAGTTTTCTGTGAGGTTTTTCATACTTATGGTCATGATAAGGATTCTTATTTCAAAAGGGGAAAGAAATCAAGTGTTTCTAATACTTAGAAGACTGGACAATTAGAGTTTGTCTCCAATGTTGGTGCGAGACATGTTGGTCAATATGAAGGAAAACTGGCTAATGCTGTTGGGCAAGTTTAGCCAGTTGATATTCCTATGCTAGGCTCCGGTAAGTAGAGGTTTTGTTCGGATATTATTACTGATTCAACTCATGATGATGATGGGAAAAGTGAAATAGTGAATAGAGATAGAGTTACCCTTGAAGCGGGTAGTCCTTTTGATCTTACCAAATTCCTTGGTGATCAAGGCATCTGATAGACTGATGTGCAAGTTGTGGATGAGAAAGCAACTACCTCAACTAGTAAGGCCAGTGAGATTATGGATGCTTTTACTTTGTTAGAATGAGTGAAGTATGTCGATAGGGAAGCGACTGTGCAAGTAATAGATGACATTCATGATGTAATGATCTTGGGAAAGATTAATGTGGATAATGAAGGTTTCCAAATGGTTCCAAGGAAAACTGGATTTCATCCTAAGTCACCTAAAGTTTCTGCTCAAAAATATGATAATTGAAAGAATGTCATAGGTAATAGTTTTTAGGCACCTGAATCTCTTAATAATAATGGTGTTCATTCTAAAGACTTTCTAGATGAAATGGGTTCACATGATGTAACGATTCATCAGAAAACTTAGAGGCGAGGTAGGCATATGAAAAGTTGAGGATGGGGTGGTTGTGATGATTCAAATAGAGGGTGTGGGTGAGGCATGTCTTCTAGATCAGATCAGTAAACTCCAGAGTAGGAGAATGTTGGGGAAAATATATTGCACTTCTTAGTCAGAGGAATTCACAGTCAAAGTGGGATTTCACTGATGATGCTAACAATTCTTATCATAACTCTAATCATGATTATGGTGATGCTTGAGTTTCTATTTTTTCCTTATGGATGTGGTATTTCCTTATGAACCCATCCCTTTTTCATGTTCTTGTTTATTTTTCTTTCATTTTAATAATAAGGGGCTTGGCCCCAAAATTTTTCAGTTTCAATATATATTTTTATATATTAATATTTAATATATCAATATATATTTTTATGAAATAAATAATAATTTAATTATAAAAAATGAATATATATAAATAAACACTAAAAATGAATAAATTTTAAAAAATATTAAACCAAAAAAAATTAAAAACAAAAAAGTTTAATATATATATATATATATATTTATTTATGAAATAAGAATTGAATTATAAAAAATTAATTAACTCAGATAAGATCAATAGGGAAGACCTACTAAGCGTGGACCACGATGAGAAAAATATGGTCCAATGCTCGCGGGGGACCATGGAGAGTGGACCGTGATGAGAAGAGGGTGGTCCGAGGCCTATGTGATCCCATGCATGTAGTCATATAACCATTTAGGTGTGTGGATAGTGTATGTGAGAACCCATTCCCACAACAGGTTTCTGGTGTTTTGGTGCTGCGAAATGATATAAATAGAATCGATCAACCATCCATAAGTTCAATGTAGGAATCTTGTGCTAGTTTTATCAGTGCTGATAAAGACAACCTTTATCAGTGCTAGAAAATGCACTGATAAATAATACCTTTATCAGTGCTAGAAAATGAACTGATAAATGAAACATTTATCAGTTCTTTTCACTAGTGCTAATAAAAGGTAGTGCTCAATAAACCCAAATCTATAGTTGCGAGTAAGGGAAAACTTACAAAAATATATATAATATAATAAACGAGGCATGAAAAATATGGTATAGATAAAAAATAATCAAATATGACATATAAAAAATATCATAAAAAGGGAAGTATATTAATGGATGAAATGAAAATATAAATAATCACATGGATAACCATAACTAGTTTCATAATGATAGAAAAAATAATGTCAGACATTGTAATCTTACCATCAAGGTCTCATGCCTAGACATCATACATAAATTGGTAAGACATATGTCAAATACCCAAACTATTTTGTCTCATGAAACCCATTAATGCATCAAGATGCTATAACAGTCCCCACCCATCACTTACTAAATCCAATGCATTCATCATATAAAACAAATGAATAAAAATTAAATATAAAATCAACTTAAACATTTGTATTGAAAACTAGTATATGAAATGTTAATATTTTCTCAAGTAAATAAATAAAATAACATGATAATTATCCATATAGATAAAGAAAACAGATGATATCATCAGAGTATATCCCCATAAAAGTATAAGAATTATCAAAGGATAGTGACATAGATGAAAATTTTCAGGATTAGGGTTAAAAGAAACAAATGTGGAACATTACATTGAAAGATCTCCCAATTTTTTTTGTTCAGAACCAAGAAGTCCAAACACCCTAGCCATCACACTGAGTTATCCCTTTATCTGGTTCGTTCCTCTGAATGTATTCATTAAAATCAATGAAGAAAAGAAAACAATAAATACGATAATAAAACATGAATTCAAGAAAAAAAGTATACAATAGTAAACAACAAAATTACTGAAGGTTTAAGGTGAAGAAAATGCGCCTATGTGGGAGATAAATAAAACATTATTTGTAATTAGGATTCTTTGGAACAAAAAGAGAGGATCTTTGCATGTTAAATTTATAATTAATTTATTAAATATCAGGAGAAATGGTTACCTTATCTCTGGAAATTTCTCTGATGAAGATTTCATTGATCATATAACAACCCCTTTTTAGATTACCTTCACTGTGTTAGGAGGATCCAAGTATAGAATGCTTCTAGAAGTGATCCACACATGCTCATTTGATCTCCAAAAAAGGTCAATTGATTTTCAGGTTCTAGCATAGTGAATCAATTGTCTTGTGTTGTTTGTGTTGATTACTTGTAGTTTATTCAAGATTGAAGGAATATCTTTAGTGATTCTCAATCTTAAGAGGAATAGAAAAGGAGGAATGGAGATAGAATTAAATTGTGCACAATGATTCTCAAATCTTGATTCACCCTACACAATAGACAAAACCATATATTTATAGAGTTAAGGTTTAGGTTAAAATATTATTTAAAGCATACTAGAACTTAAATAATATAGTAATCAATATTAAACCCCATTCCACAATAATAATAATAATAATAATAATAATAATATTATTTTTTGATGTGTGCTTGTTCACACACTGAGAAATACTATTTACCGAATTGAAAATAAATATTCATCACCAGGAACAATCTTGGTCCTCTCCAGATCATTGACATTTATTTAATAACAAAATAAATATTTAATTAAATATTATATTCATCAATAAATAAAATAAATATTTTATTCACAATCCAATAAATAAATATTAATTAAATAGTCATGTAATAAAATACAATATTTTTTTTAATGAATAAATAACTTTTATTACCTTATGAATATTAGCAATCAATAAAACTTGAATGAAATTATTCCCCATTTTTAAGAATAACATTTATTCTAATAATGAAATTCAAATATAATTTAATTGAGATCAACCTAAATAATTACTGTGTGACCCTTTAGGATTCTTTCTAATTGGTATTAGGTAGTCTTACGTAATGTCCAAGATTTTTGTCTAGCAACTTGTCAAGGAACCCAATAGAAATAACTTAATGTCACAACATTAATAACCACATAAAAACACTTATTTTTTTTAATATTATCACTTAATAAAAATATCTCATTAAGCATGTTTCAAATTCACATCATCAACCTATGTGATTCATATATATTTCTTTGACTACATGAAATAAACATGTCATTGCACCATGACCATCAAATTTTAATGTGACAGTTCTATTTCAATCAAATGGACAAGATACCATCTTCCATAAATATGGAAGAGAAAAATACTTCCTTGATTTATACATTAATAAAATGTCATTCATTATGTACCCAACATACTCTACTTCCCATTACCATATTTTATGATGATTTTGGTTAGTAAATGTACGTGCGCAATTCCTGACAAGAATTAATAATAATATTAAAGTTTAAGGACCATTACACATGCTCACATATAGGAATATATGATGAGAGAAAAACATAAAAAATTCTTACTAGAAGGTCTGTTGTTCTAATTTCTTGTCCTGAAGATTACCAAGTGCAAAATTTAAGAGAAGAATCCTCATTTTCTTACGAGTACTCTCACCTAATAGTCTGTAACTATGTTCCCTTTCATAGTATGCTATCATACCGCAAAACTAAATTTAATAATATTTTTATGGAACTCCAAGGTTCTCATCATAATAGAGAACTTTCATTACCTTATCAATGTGACAGATACCCTAGGACATTACTACATCAAATTCTTGAAAAAATGAACATTATATAATAATATGTTTTATTCATATTCATTTTTTTGAAAATTTATGTAATAAAATTAAAAATAGATGGTTCAATAAAACCAACTCTAAAAAACTCCCAATTTCACTAGATCCAACTATTTATGAATTTCAATCCATTAAACCTCACATAATGATCATGTAAAGTTAAGGATTTAATCAAGGGGTCCACCACATTTTCTTCCATGGATATCTTGCTCACTGCAACATCAAATCTCTAAGAAAAATCTATCAAGAGATGACACTTCCGAAGTATGTTATTCATCCACTAATGTAACCTTGGATCATTTACAGGGGAAACCATTGTAATATTATCACAATAGAGTGTGATAAGATATTTACTTCTAGGAACCTCATTAGGATCTTAGATAAAGTTCCATATCCTAACTTTTTCTTTTTCCTCTATATAATCTACAATATACTTGGAATTTGCAGTTGAATCTATGAATATATCCTTGTTTGAGCTCTTCTAGCTCACAAGACCTCCATTAAGAGTGAATATGTATCCTATATATGATTATAGATCATCTAGAATTATTTGGAAGCTAGAATTTGAATATCCTATAATTAATAGTTCCTCATCTTCTCCATAGACCAAGAACACATCATTAGTATGCCTGAGATACTTAAGGATAGCCTTGACTTCCATTTATTGGTGGCCACTTGGGTCAGTTTGATATATGACGACCACACTTAAGGAACAAGTTAAATCTATCCTAGTACGTGGCATGCCATACATGACTAACCCAATCATTGACGTGTATGGATTCATTGCCATTATTTGTCTTTCCTCATGCATCTAAGGACACATTTTCCTAGAAAAGTGAATGCCATGTGACATTAGAAAAAATCCCTTCTTAGACTATTCCATACTGAATCTCTTTAGTATCTTTTCAATATATGTACCTTGACTTAGACCGACCATCCTCTTGGATCTATCACGATGAATCTTTAACCCAAGAATATATGATTCCTTATCTATGTACTTCATGGAGAATCATCTATTCAATAAGGACTCAATAGACTGTAAGACTTTCATTTCATTTCTAATAAGTAATATGTCATCAAAATATACTATTAAGAAATAAATAAACTCCAAATAAAACATTTATATACATAATCCTATAATTGATTCTTTATGAAACCATGTTCTATTATTGTATCATCAAAATGAGTGTTCCATGACCTAGATGCTTGCTTTAATCCATAAATGTGTTTTTACAATTTTCAAACCTTGTTGGCATCCTTTGGAGTCACAAACCCTTAAGGTCATATCATATAGACATATTCTTAAAAGTTACTATTTAGGATGGTTGTTTTGACATCCAATATCCAAGTATCATTTTCATGGGAGGCTATAACCGTATGTATAATCTTGATAGATTTTAACATAGAAATTGGTGAATCAGTTTCATTATAGTTACTAACTTGATGCTGTTTAAACCCTTTTGCAACCATTCATGCCATATTGGTACTTAAATTTCCATCCATTTATATTTTATTCTTGAATACCCATTTAAAACCAATGAGATTTACATACACTGGATGATCTACCAAAATCTAGACTTGGTTTTGGTACATGGAATCCATTTCATAATTCTTGGATTATTTCCACTTGGAAACATCTATGCTAAGTAATACTTCCTTATTGGTTTTGGGATCATTATTATCAATTAATAATGAGTCACCATACTTGGTGACTATAATACAATACCATTATGCTTCTATAACCTCTCTTGTACTTCTACATAGTACTTGTGTATCTAGAACATCTTCTTCAATGTGGATTTTTTGAAATTGTTCCTATGCTAAATCTTGTGTACCTTGAGTCTCAACTTCACTGAAGTTTATATTTCTACCACTATATCTTTAAATGATTTGGTCCCTCTCTAAAAATATGGAATTTCATGTCACTATTACATTTTTTTGTTGGGTCATATAGGTAATATACCCTAGTTTCCTTGGGGAAAACTATAAAGGTACACTTTTGGAATCATGGTGAAAGTTTGTTACCTGAAGAGGCCTTAAAAATGATTCTAAACCCTACACATGTAAGTATAAAAACACAACTTTCTTTCCATTCCACATTTTTTTAGAATACCGTATGTCTCTTTAATTGGAACATGGTTTAGTATTTTTTCCACTATTTTTAATGCATATTCCCAAAATGATAATGGAATATTCACATGATTCATCAATAATTTCACCATGTCTAATAAGGTGTTATTCCTTATTTTATTGAAACAATTCCACTAATGTATATAAGGATAAGTGCATTGAGATAGAATCCCAAAATCACATAGACAATCAATGAATTCTAGATTAAGATATTCTCTACCACAGTCTGAGTAAAGTTTCTTAATCTTCTTACCAAGCTAGTTATAAAATTTGTTTATAACAATAAATAATTATTTTATTATCAAATAGAAGTGCAAGGAAAGAAATGGAGAATAAAAAAGTTTAACCCAGATCATCGAGCTCTGAAGTTGTGGAGTCCGATAGCGTCGTACAAAACTAGTTTGACCTCCTTGGGAGGGAAATATCCAAGAATAGAAAAAAATAAATCCACTCAATCTGAATCACCTTGGATGCTTGAAAGTCATCAAATAAATAGGTATTTTCACATTTTTCTTTGTAAACATTTGTGAAATACCCCAATTGGTTTTCGGTCAAAATAATCTAAATTTCCATCTTGATGAAATATATCCAAATGTTTTTATTTTACATAACATATATAGTGATGCCAAATTTGGGTGTGGTATGAGTCATGTAAACTAGTTTCATTATAGATATCCATTACCTAGTTTAGGTAATCCAGCACATAAATACAGTTTTTTAAATATTAATTAACAAAAAA
The DNA here is from genome assembly GCA_963277665.1 of Viscum album. Taxonomy (NCBI): domain Eukaryota; kingdom Viridiplantae; phylum Streptophyta; class Magnoliopsida; order Santalales; family Viscaceae; genus Viscum; species Viscum album. Next base: position 2,019,164,291 of record OY728123.1, read on the forward strand.
AAGATATATTTATAAAATAAGAAAAAATTATTCCCAAACTTGAAAATAAATGCACATGTATCATGTTTAGATATTGAAATAATGTTTTTGGTAACATATGGAAGAAAATAAAAATAATCCAAAATTAAGAACATTTCTATTGGAAATGTGAGGTGGTAGTTCCCAATAACGACAATAGTTCGTTTAGATCCATTGGTGGATTGTAGATCTACCTCCCCTTATTCAATCTTTGTGAATATACTCAGTTCCTATATTTTAATACATATATGAGAAACACAAGAAATATCTAATACCCAATTTGAAGAAATAAATTAAATTCATTCGATAACAAACACACCTGAAGCTTCCCCATGATTATTAGGCTAAGTGTATTTTTTCTTCTAGTGGACCTTCTTTCCACATGAAAAAAACACCATCCTACTCCCTTGCTTACCCCTTTATCTTTCTTCTTTTAGAAAGGTGTGACGAATCATTAGTCTTAGATATCTCTTATTTCCCTTTCCCTTTGTTCATTATAAGGATAGAATAATTTTTATACTTCATCTCTTTATTAACTTGTAGAAAATGAGTGAGTAGATTTTGGAGATTCATCTCAATGATTATCATATTAAAATTGACTATAAATATAGAGAATCTTTAAGGGAGTAATGAAATAATGAGATCTGTGTGTAGTTCTTTAGGAAGATTAAAATATAGAACTTATAGGTGCTCAAAGTATCCAATGAGTTTGACTACACAAGGCTCATTAGACACACCCTCTCCAATATTACTCTAAAAGAGTACCTTGTAAATATCAAACCATTCCTATCTTACTCACTCCTAGTATAGACTATAAAGATTATAGAGTATGCTATAAGCATCCATGTTTTCATGAGACTTCATGAATTAAATTGAAATAGAAAAAAGAATCAGACATTGAACATTGAATGAATCATTCATATACATTTAATATACAAGAAACTATTTATCACTCATCTCCATAGAAATAAGATCATACATTCAGTATGTAAGATTTTCCTTAATGGAAAAAAATAAATCAAAGGAATTTGAACCACTCTTGGAAGTTAATGCAAGTGAGGAGATGGGTTTTCTACAATATATATTTCATGTATAGTGTGGATTATGAACTTTAAATTTATTCTACAATTTAAAAGAGTAGATTATCAGTAATTTACCTAATTAAAGATTATATGAAAAATAATAATAATTATTTTTTTTAAATATCCCACTATTTTATCAAGTCCTAACAACCCTCACCATTGAACTTAGAATGTATAGTTTCTAGGAAATTATAGTGGATATATCCATATTCCCCTTCACATAACCCTAACAAGGGTTGGTCAATCTATTTGAATGTATTTAGGTAGGCATGTCTTTTCCAATTATGGGATTGCAGCTCCTTGGTCTATTGAGTGGAATCCCCTATCCAAAAATCATGACTTGGATTTCCAAAAATATCACCTCAAAGTTACATTAAGTCTATCAATGGATACTTATATTTATATAATATGGTTAAGTCAACCCAAATCTTTCATAATAACTCCATGAAAAAAGTAAGTGTCCCAATGAGGGTTAGTCCAAAACATAGTTCTATATCTTTCATTCCTAATCAAGAAATGAAAGGCCATGTCTGAATAAATATATATTTGAGGTATTTTAATTTATCATGAATAAATTTTACATTTTTTATCCTTTACATGGATTGTTAATATTAAGTAAACTTTACTTAATTAGTTAACCATGTTGGAATTTTTTTACCACAATTCATTTATTTATATTCCATTTTTCACATTGATTAATTTATTTATATGATCATGATCTTATATCCATAAAAAAATAATACATAAGAAATAAATAAATAAATAAATAAATGACCCAATGATAAGATTATCTAATGGCTGATTTATTGAGTGGAAAATAAATCAACCTTTGACTTAAGAAAAAAACACATTATGTTGACCTTGGCTTGAGTTACAACATTTCACCTATCCACCTGTGTATTACTTGGGTTAGTACAATCTTGGTTCACTCTTGAACCACCTCCATACACCTCAGGATACTCCATTTTTTACATGTATTTATAACTCACACACATGTGAGGGAAACTAAAGGATTGGTTAAGTTGGATTACATAAATAACCCTGGACATGCAGGTTCTACATAATAATTGAGAGAGATATAACTCATAGACCATCATTTTAATTTAATAATAAATAATCATAAACCCATTAAATGCATTAAATTAAATAATCCCAACATATACAGTGTTCTTGTTCAAGCTCATGATCAGTCATACATGTGCCACAGTTATGAAAATGTACATTAGATAACAATCATTTGTATTCATTTTTTATTATTAAGATAAACATGATTTCTTTAATTAATTAATTAATTAAATAATTAATTCCCTTTCATCTTAATTAACATCTTAATTCTCTTGGAGATACCCATCATCAAAGAAATTCATGAAAAATAAACGACAAAACAAATAATCAAATAATTTTAAAATAAATTAAATGAGCATTTAATAATTATTTAAAAACATTATTAAATTTTCAAATCCTAAATGTTCCCATCAATATAATAATTGTTTAATTATTCAATTATAAATTTAATGTAATTTAATTCCATCATTTATTGAGAGACTATAAGGTGTATACATATGAGCTATAGACCATGTACCTTAATTATCATGTACCTGGGTTACATGCCTGGGACTTCGGCGTGTACCTCTTCCAGACCACCTGGTGTGTACTAAACAACTACAAACCATGTCTTATACTTGACTTGTACATGGGATATATTCTTAGATATTCATCCTATATCTTGACAGATGACATGGTGTGTGACAATAAGCTACACGCCATGTGTTCGCATAACTTGCCAAAGGTCTCAATGCGTTCGTTGGACACGAGACTACACGATGTCTATATTCCATCTACATGTCATGTACCTCACATTCCATGTGTCCACAAACTGCACCAAAGAACTCAGTGTGTATTTAATATGATAAAATTAATGAACTACACACCATGTACACTAGCTGCATGTCATGTAGTTCATCAATATAACAAGATGTTAGTTTCACATAGTTTGACCATGTATTTGACCATACGATTTGTGAGAATTTTGCTATTAAACCATGTAGAATACATATTGTTTACACAAGCTAAACACAATGTAATACGACATGCCTTGTTCCAAGTTTCCCCGATTGACATAGGGTGTGCAATAAATGCACTGCGTGTAGTTACTGCTTGATGCATCATGTATCTTGTGACATAGATAGGTGTAGTGCACTTGGGTACACTATTTGTACTCCAGATACCTGTTGTGTGATCCCATGCTATGTATCTAGAATCCTTAACACTTCCTAATTAATTCTCCAATCATTATTCATTTGTTCTTAGTCCTTTAAGAAAACTAAACACTAAACTATGATGATTAATATGTCGAATACATTTCAATTAAAATCATATTATAGAAAAAATAATTATTGAAATTAAAATATGACCACTGTTGTTCATATAGATCAACAATCAAATGAATAATTATAAATTTGAAATGTGATCACTATGATACCACTTGAAGGTTCAGGGTGAAGAGGAAGTGCCTTTAGTGGGTGATAAATCAAAAATTATTTAGGATTTCTCATAACCCGAAGAGATAATGTTTGCACATTAAATTTATAATTAATTTATTTAATATCATGACAAATGGTTACCTTGTATCAGAAACTTTCTCTGATGAAGATGTTGTTGATCATTTAAAAAACCCTTTTCAAATTACCTTCACTATGTTAAGTGGATCCAAGTATAGAATCCCTCTACCGGTGATCCACACATTCTCCTTTCATCTTTGAACAATTCCAATTTACTTTTAAGTGCTAGCGTGATAAATCAACTGCCATATATTATTTGTGTTTATCACTTGCAGTTCCTTGAAGTTTAAAGGAATATCTATAGAGATTCTCAATATTGAGAAGAAGGGAGGAGGAATGGAGATAAAATTCCATTATGCGCAATGATTCTCAAATCTTGATTCACCCAACACAGTAGACATAACAATCTATTTATAGAGTTAGGGTTTAGTTTCAAATACTATTTAATTTAATACCAACCCTTAAATAATATAATAATTATTATAAAAACCTTGGCCATAATAATACTAACAATATTATTATTTATGATTTTTTCTGGCTCTCCTAATGATAAATATTATTTATCATCTTAAAAATAAAAATTCATTATCAGACACATTCTTGATTCGCTCCAATTCCTCAACATTTATTAAAAATTAGAATAAATATTTAATTAAATATTTTATTAATCAATAAATAAAATAAATATTTTATTCATAATCTAGTGAATAAATATATATTAAATATTCACACATTAAAATAAATTATTTATTAATGGATAAATAATTATTTATTACCTTTTAAATATTAGCGATCAATAAGACTTGAATAAAATTACTTCCTAGTCTTGAGAATAACGTTTCTTCTAATAATTAAATTAAAATAGAATTTAACCGAGATCAACAAAAACACTTAGTGTGTGACCCTATAGGATTCTTTCTCGTTTTCATTATGTAGGTTAACTTGAAGTATAATATTATTATCTAGCAATGGGTCAAGACACCTAAGAGAAATAAATTAATGTCACAACATTGATATCCACATATGAACACTTACTGTGTAATATAATAACTTAATCACAATATCCAATAAAAATATTGCACATTTTTGTCATCAACTGATGTACTCAATACATATTTCTTTGACTATATAAAAAAACATGTCATTACACCATGACCATGGAATTTTAATGTTATGGTTCTATTCCAATCGAAGGGCCGATATATCAACTTCCATAAATATGAAAGGAAAAAAAATCCTTCCTCGACTTATCCATTAATAACATGTCATTCATGAAACACCCAATATACCCTACTTCCTATGAATATATGGCGTCATGAATTTAGTTAGTAAGTCTAATAACATGAGTCACAACATGAATTAATTATAATATTAAGATCTAAGGACCATTACACATGCTCACATATAGGAAAATCTGATGACACCAGAACATGAATAATTCCTACTAGTGGGTATGTTCTCCTAATATCCCATCCTGGATATTACAATGTGAAAAATTCATGAGAATAATCTTCATACAATAATGATTAATTGCACCTGATCATAGTAGAGAACTACTATGACCTTATCAATATGACATATAACCAATGAAATTATTACATTAAATTCATACAGAAACATGAACAATATATTATAATATGCTTTATTAATATTAAAAAACATCAAATATTCATGTATTCAAAGTAATAATAGTTGGTTTTAGAACAAAAAATTCAAAAATTATGTGTTTCAATATTTTATCCTACATAAATGAGAGAATTCTATCATAAATTTCATTCAGTGAGGATAAACACATTGGTTACATGAATTACCATCTTTAAAAACTCTACCATAACCACTAGAATGTGTGACACCAACATAATTCGATTGTTGCATCTTTTGTATCCCTCCTTCTGATCTTAACCCTTGAGGGTCTTAACCTCCACCTTTGGATCTGGTGCCTCTAAGAGTTTTTTTATACCCAAGTTGGATCCCCTAAAAGGGGATCCACCTCCACCTTTGTTAGGCCCTATCGGTGCTCCTCACTCATACTAAAAAATGTCACTAAAACCATTTATATAGACACCAAGTATAAATATATAATTAATGAAGTTATCATTTCTTTTTTATATCTATTAATAATTAGAATTAACTATTCATTATTGTTGATAGAACCTCCTTTATTAACGTTGATAAAAATATCTAAATTAATATTTTTTTTTCTCTCCAATAAATTGGATAGACCCAAATAAAATTTTACTTGATAATTATTTTCATGGGTTGATTCCAACAATCTCCCACTCTAAGATTATTCTCATTATCATACCAAAGTCAAAAACATTCTAGTGTTTACACTATTCATTTACAACACCTGCTTGGTTCTCTACTCTATGCCACTTCAATCATCTAGGATCCCATTAAATTAGTCTCTCCTCAGTCTTCTGGAACCATGATCGGATCATTCCACTAACCCAGGGGAACTCATATGAATACCCCCATAGAAAATATACCCAAGGAATATCGGAATAATTATTCAATATCCAGTTTTTTTGAAATTCCAAACAACAATCCACATCATGAACCATTTCCATTACCTCTCTATATTGGACTTCCATGCATTTCCAAAGTTTTTGGTACCAAGATTTCACACCACCCAAGATCTTTTTGGCACACTAAAATCTATAAAAAACATTAGAAACAACCTTTACATGGAATCTATATATTATGGAAAGTCTGATGTCATTCACATAATGAAATCCCACTCAAAATTCCTTCATATCAACCATGGAAATAAATTTCTTTTCTCCCATTACTTACAGTCTGGTTCTGAATCTTTGCGAGTCTACCTTCATCACAAAATGTTATTTCATTTATCTAATGACCCTCTAAAATATCATTTCCATAAAGTCAAAATATTCAAAATATATTCTCTATCCACAATGCCATGTGGAAAAAGGCCACCATATGAAACTTCCTTCAACTTGATCGGACAACTTATGGATTCACCTGATATATCCTTCTTGGAACCTAAGTCATCTATCACATGAATTAAATTTCAAATACAATCCCTATGTTCTTACTTTCTTGGTATTGTAGTGCACTTTCCATCTATAATGTCAGAAAACTTACACTAAGAAAAAAGTACCATCAACTGAATAGAATGCACTGCATGACACCTATGGACAAGAAGACTTTCAATACTATAACTACACCTCTAATACCACGTCCATATTCCAGTGAAATTATTTTGAACTATTTATATAAATACTGACTTGAATAACCCAATAGTCTTATAAAAAATCTTTTATTGTCATAAAAACTAGAACACACCTTATGAATCATACAAGTCAATCAGACTCTTGATATCCAAAAACACCTTTGGTATCACCACTAACTTCTGGTAACATCCTTCAAGTCCTTGAAAATCTAATCATTCAGATGTATGCCACTATTTTCTATAGTAGGACTATTTAGCCAAACTTACTTTGATACCACATTTTGGGGATCAGGGCCGAAAGAAAACAATGTAGAACATTGCTCTAGAAGACCCCCCATAACTTTGGTATCTGAATTTGTGAATTCCAGGCACCCCAACCACAACACTGAGTCATCCCTTTACATGGTTCCTATCCTCCCAATGTATTAATTTCAAGAAACAAAAAAAATCAAACAAGTAATAAGACAACCAAACATGCATTCAAGCACAAAGTACAAAATAATACACAATAAGATTACGCAGTTCAAACTTTTATCCAACATCCATGGGAGAATGGAAAAATCAATTTCATTCAATGAGGAGAAAAATCTTGGTTACATGAATTACTATATTTAGGAACTCTAACTAGACCACTAGAAGTTGTTCCACCAACACTATTTAGTCATCAAATATTTTATATCCCTCCTTTCGATATCTAACCCTACATGTCTCGATCTCTACCTTTGGTTCTGGTGCCTTCATCACTATGTGTGTGCCATGGTTGGCTTCCCCAGAAGGGGAACCACCTCCACCTTTTCTAGGCCCTATCAATTATGTAATGACCTAAAGTTTTATCAAGGAAAATTTCCTTCTTATAATTCTTTCATATATTATAAACCACTTAAAATCACTTTGAGAACACAATACAAACTTTATAAATGAAGAATGAATGAAATAAGGGGTATTTCTTGAAGTTAAGAAACCTATCACAACGGAATAGTAACCTGACCACTGGAATAGTAACATGACCATTAGGAATAGTAATTTAACCAATATAATAGTATCTTCACCTATGAAAGTATAAATAAAATATATGTATCTTATAGATGATAATATGATATAATTATATTAAAAATTATTAATTAAGTTTTAGTATTTTTATAAAACATAAATATTTATTTATAATTTTATAATTACAATAATTATTTAAAATAAAATTTATTTCTATAAAATATATTCATAAACTAATATTTTATTGTCTTATGACTATAATATAATTTTATGGGACCTTAATTAATTTGTCAAAGTGATATAAAATCAATTATAATTTTAAAATAAATATTTTCCAAGTAAATGATGATTTTAATTAAATATTAAATTTATCATATTTAGAAAATTATTTTCATAAAATGGAGTTCATTTTTTAATTTTAAACATCAAAAAATGGTTAGGGGTATTTTTTTTTGGGATTTTTCAAAAATACTTGAATTTTTAGTGAATAGTAAAATATGATAATTTATGATAATGACTAAATACATGAATTATTGAGTCATATATGATGTATAGATGATGTAATCCCAAAATATAGAACTATACTTCATTATTTTAACATATATTGTGATAATTCTTAAACTATTCATAATATTGAGCCAAAATAATATACCAAGGAATAAAATAATGAAAAAAGACTCCTCTACCCTTATAAATACGACCCCTCACCACCTCTTCTCCTCACACATTAAAATATTTTAGTATTTTCCAAATTATATCATATCCTCTTCCCAAGACCCTCTCATGTTTATGATCCCCTGGTATTATTAAAAGACCCAACCCTTTTCCCTAACGAGGTTCTCAAGGAGGAGAAATTCAAGAGGTAAAATCATCTTTTGTTTTCTTTTTATTTTCTTTTCAATTCCATTTATTTTCTTATACTATCCCTAACTACACATATTCAAGAGGAATGATAAATTATGTATCCTTTATATAATTTAATTTTATTATTCTAATGGAATAATTCATCTTCAACTCTCTTCCCTTTTCAATTTTTCTAAACATGAAAATATCATCTGTTGTGTGTCGATTTACCACCACTGTGGACGATGCATTTTCATTTTTTAGTACCGCCTTCAAGGTTAGTAATAAAACAATAATTATGGTTAAATAAGGTTTTATTATACATATTATAAGTTACATAATGTTCTGTAACCAATATATAAACATTATGTTAAATAAAATTATATAATCTCGTAATGGCCGTAAAAACTACCCAAATAAATTAAATCATTTTCATTAACGCTAAATATAATAAATCATACTCACACCATATAAAAAAATATAATTCTAATTAAACTTATGTATTTTCATTAAAAAAAATTCTATAGTATCATTCTCATTTTACATGAACTTTCATACTCATATACAAGTGAACCGATCATGAATACGAAGAAAACAAACACCCCCGAAAAATAAAATTTAACTATATAACTCCTCAAAAATCCAATAAATGAAATTAATAAAACTATAATGAATAAAATTAATATATAAAAGGTACTTTATTTGAAAATTAATTAATTTAATTTTATTATCTTGGATATCAAAGTGAATAAAGCATTCAGACAAAATGTAAGAAGAATATTGAACCCAAATATCTTCCTTTGGGTTTTATTATTTTACTCCATTTTCAATATGGATGTTACATTAATGTTCCTTAAACATAATTTATTTATCATTAATTTTTTTTTCTATATATACTTGTTTCCAATCATATTTTATGGAAAATTCAAAGATTTTTTTTCAAAATAACTCTTCTTTCTAAAAACACATGTTTTACTTCTCTTGAGATTGTTTCCTATTCACTGAAGATTGATTATTCTTATACCAAGTATGTTATTCAATTTTAATTTTGGTAACAAAAAGGTTTATTCATGAATTTTTTCTTTATGAAATGAAACACATTTATTTTCATGGGTTATTTTATGTCCAATATTGATATATGTTCTATATTGTACACTTGATAATGTTAATGTTAGGATGTGACGGGTGTTCCTAGAATTATATAGCACATGTAAATGTTATGATGTGAAGGGTGTTCCTAGAATTATATATTTCTCTAATGAATTGGTTAATGTGATGTATCTCATGAGATAAAGTGAAATATGTGTGAACATGATTCTAGATTTATTCACAACTATGTGTGGTATTTGACCACCAAGACATGATGTTTCATTTTTATGAATTTTCACATTCCTTTACTTTATCTAATACTTTATCTCATGATTATGATGATGATTAATTTTATTATGTTGTGATGATGATGTTTATTCTCACCCATGATTCATGTCTCTTATTCATCCTCTTACTAGGCTTTTAGCTCAACTCCTCTTTTGATGTATATCCTCAGATGAATACTTGTTCTAAGTAGAACATGGGGGACACTAAGAAGCTATATAAGAATGAATTAAATAAATTTTTATGTTTTATTTTAAAAAAGTTATGTATGGTCCTATTTTTTCCAATATACTAAACCTTTGGATCCTATTTTTGTAAGGATATTATGTTGTTTATATTTAGAATGATGTAATAATCTTTTAAGGAAAGTAGGGTTGTTATAGTTGGTATCAAAGCACGAATTAGTTAATTTGGGAATTAGGATTATATATTTTTTGTGAAAACCCTTAGTATGAGACTAAGTAAAATTTAGAGCTCCAGAATATTTTTTTTAGGAAAATTATAAACATGGGGATCCCACAAGATATTATTTTAGAGTTAATTTCATAAAGTAGTAATTTCTTCATGAATTGTTCACTTATTTTTTGTTATAAAATTTTCTTTTTTAGAAAATGGTGGGAACCAGGAGAAACCAGGCCAAAAACCCAAGGAAGGGACAATACATCGATTACCTGAATGACATCCCCAATGCCTTGGGAGGTGGAGTTCAAAATTTCATGGTGATGCTTACCCATCTTTCTCAGGTTATGAACAATAACCTACATAATATGGAATTTACTCTTTCACCTTAGAGGAAGTAACTAGATATCGATTGTTTTATGTGGAAATGACCATCGACATTTAGTGGATCTTCTGACCCAGTAGTCACGAAATAGTGGGTTAGCTTGATGAAGAAGATCCTTCATGTGCTCCACTATTCTGAGAAGGTGAAGGTGAATCTGACCATTTTTTATATAGATTGAGAGGATGATCAATGGTGGGAGTTTATTAAAACACCAATTTGAAGTATGGAATTAAAGAGATGGAGTGGATAGAATTTAAGATAATTTTTTTAACATGTATTTACCTTTAACTCTTCATAGAAATATGAAGAGAGAATTCATAGAGCTGAAGCAAAAGGAAGGTGAATCTGTCACGACCTATGAATAAAATTTCATAAGGCTTGCAAGGTATGCTTTGGATTTTGTTATCAATAATGATAAAAAAATTGATTTATTATTTAATTGTTTAATACCACAACTTATAAAGGCTCTAGATATTCAAGACATTGGGAGTTATGAAGAAGTTGTTCAATGTGATCTCAATGTGGATATGGAGTTTGTAGAATGGTCCCAAGGCTATGGTGATAAGAAAATAAAGATGGAGTTTCAAGCTGGGGATCTAATGAGAAAGGTGTAAATAAAACTCAACCACTCACATTTCAAAAGTGTGGGAAGAAGCATCATTGGAATTTTCTCAAAGGGATGGGGAAATTATATAAGTGTGGAAGAGAAGGCCACCAAGCTCATGAATGTTTAAGATACATAAAAAATCTGGCCGATATGATGGAGGAAAGGAGAGAACCACACAAGGTTCAACGCTTCAATTATAGGGAGCAAGGTTACTATTAAAGCCAGTGCACTAAACCTCGAGTCCTCGAGGGTAATAAGCGTCATCAACCACCAAAACCAAAAGATAAATGGAAAGATTATGCCATAACTAATACTGAGGGGGGTCTCGACAAGGATGTAGTGATAGGTATAATGGTTATTCATCAAGAATAATAAACATATTATTTTATTCTGGTTCTATGAATTCTTTCATATCTTTCAAGTTTAGTAGAATTATTAAAACACCACCTCAAAATATAGAGGTTGAGTTATCCATGAGAATATAAAATGGAAAAATTATTGCATCTAAGGTATATAATTCCTACCTATTAAATGTTTTTGGATTGAACCTCCCAGCAAATATTGTCTTAATTACTTTGGTAGAGTTCAATGCTATATTGGGCATGGATTGACTATCTTTATACAAATCCAACGTCAAATTTCAGGAAAGGGAGATCAATCTTCATATCTTGATGCATCCTCCAATTCTATACAAGTGTAAAGAGGAGGATGAATCTTCTTTAGAATCATTGTATCAATTGTGGATATTACTGCCTTATGAGTAAGCATATCTAGATCAAATGATTGAGACAAAGGAGAGAATAATTCTTGAAGATATGCCCATTGTGGGGAACTACACTGATGTATTCCCTGAATAACTGACCGAGATTTTGAGTTCTCAATTGAACTTATTCCGGTATTTGTACCTATATCAAAGACACCTTATAGAATGGACACCTTTGAGTTGGAGGAACTAGGTAAGCAGTTGAAAGATAATCTAAACAAGGGTTTTATATGCCTGATTGCTTCAACATGGGGTGCACTGATCCTATTCATCAAGAAGAAGGATGAATCAATGCACCTATACATTAATTATAGTGAGATCAACAAAATCATGATAAAGAACAAGTATCCCCTTCCACAAATAGATGAATTGTTCAATCAACTACATGAGGCCAAGTATTTCTCTAAGGTAGACCTTCAGTGGGTATATCACCAACTAAAGGGAAGGAAATAGCTTATTCACAATACTACCTTTAGAATGATATACAGAGACTATGATTTTACAGTGATTCCTTTCAGAATCACTAATTCTCCAACAATATTCATGGATTTAATGAATAGATTCTTTAAATATTATCTTGATAATTTTTTGGTAGTCTTTATTGATGATATTCTGATATTCTCTAAGATAAAGGAGGATCATTAAGAGCATTTGAATACTATGTAAAAGACTTTGAAAAGGGGGAAAATTTAAGCAATTTACAGTAAATGTGAGTTATGTATGGAGTAAGTATAGTTCTTGGGGCATGTTATCACCAATAAAGGAATATATTTTGATCCATATAAGACAAAGGAAATTGAAGAGTGTCCCATTCCAAAATATGTAATGGAGATCTATATTTTCCTTGGTCTAGATGGGTATTACTAAATTTTTTTGAATTAATTATCATGATTTTAAAACCCACTACCAAGATGACTTGGAAGGGGAAAACGTTTTTTTGGACTAGTGAATGTGAGGACTACTTAAAAGAGTTAGAAAGGAGGCTTATCACCGCTCTAGTACTCACACTTATGAAAAGTAGGGAACTATTTTTGGTATATAACTATGCTTAAAATAAGGGATTAGGATGTGTGATTATGTAAAATGATAAAATTATAGGCTACACCTCAAGGAAGTTAACAATTTATGAGAAAAACTATCCCATGCATAATCTGGAGTTGGTGGCTATGATCTTCACATTGAAAATATAGAGGCATTATCTCTATGGGGAGAAGTGAAAAATATATACTGATCATAAGAGCCTAAAATATACATTCAAATAGAATGAATTTAACATGAACCAATGAATATGGTTAGAGCTCATCAAGGATTACAACTATTCAATCCACTACCATCCTGGAGAGCTAAATAAAGTGGTGGATGATATAAGTAGAAAGGATCCTGCAACATTATCAATGATGAGAATTGAGAAGGATCCAATCTTTTTATATTTGTAAAGGATGGAGATGAGAATCATTAAGGATGGAACATCACCAATACTCTCTTAACTTATTGCTCAGCCATCCATCATGGAGAAAATAAAGAATTTTCAAAGAAATGATGTAGAAATTTATAAAAAGGTGGAGTCTATGAGAAAAGGGAAATCCCTAGAGTTTAAAAACGATGAGGAATGAATTGTAATATTTGGGTCATGATTATGTGTACCATCTAATCCAGAGATAAAGAAGGATATTCTGAATGATTCACATAACTCAACCTTTTCTATTCACTCAGGAAGTACAAAGTTGTATCAAGATCTTTGAGAGAACTATTGGTGGGACAATATAAAGAAGGAGATCACTAAATATACATCAAAGTGCCTAGTATGTGAGCAAGTGAAGGATGAAAGATAAAAGTCTAACAGGATGATGTAAACATTACCCATACAAACATGGAAATGGGAAAAAATCACGATGTACTTTGTCATCATATTTTCAAATACATCCATAGGAAACAATGATTTATGGGTTATTGTGGATCATCTCACAAATACAACTAACTTTATTGAAATTTGAGAGTAATTGTAATTGGATCAGATTACACAGATATATATCAGATAACTGGTAAGGCTATATATAGTACCACTATCAATTGTATCAAACCAAGCTATGAGATTTACTTTGAAGTTCTGGAAAATTCTCCAACTTTCTCTAAACACTGATCTGAAATTCAGTATGAATTATCATCATTAAATTGATGGCTAATATAAAAGTACTATTTAGACATTGGAAGAAATGTTGATAGCATATTCTGTGGACTTAAAAGGATGATGGGACCAACATCTTCCTCTGGACGAGTTCTCTTACAAAAATAGTTTTCACTATAGCATCCAAATGGCTCCATACTGGACTGAAAATTATCCTTTTATTTTTCAAACACTTTTATGGAAAAAGGTGGAAACCATTCAACAACACATCAAGGCATCCCAAAGTAGACAAAAGAGTTATGAAGACAATCATTGATGAGACCTTTAGTTTATGGTTGGAGACATGGTATTCCTCTACATATCTCTGTGGAAGAGGATACTGATATTTGGAAAGAAAGGAATATTGAGTCCCAGGTACATCATACCCTTCAAGCTCCTTGATCACGTAAGTGCTTTGTCCTATCGGCTGGAACTTCCACCTATCATGTATCAAGTACACTATGTATTCTATGTATCCTTCTTGAGGAAATACACACCAGATCCCTGACATGTACTGAATCCATTGGTGGTACAGTTCGAAAATGATCTCTCTTATGAGGAGCATCTAGTGAAGATATTAGACCGTAGAGATAAAGCTCTACGCAAAAAGAGTACTTACCTGACACTACTACAAATCGGGGCTTTAGAAACTCTAATTATGGGGTTTTATTAGTACTTCAAAAGCACTGATATTTCCAATGATGTTGTGAGGGGGGGGGGGGGGGGTTAACAGAGATAAAAAAGCACTATTAAATTCACCCTTTAACATTACTAAAAATTTAATTGTTAAAGGCACCCTTTATCAACACTTTTTTTAGTGTTGTTAAAGGGTGCCTTTAACAATGGTTTTTATCACAATTAATGTGTGCCTTTAACAATAATTTTTAGTGTTGTTAAAGGCTATATTTTAACTGTTATAAAAAAGCGCTATTAAAATTATTAAAAAATAATTATTTTTTAATGCACACCCGACACACCCTTTCTCAGCACTTACAGACCCTTTATCATTTCTTTCGACTACCCCATCCTCCATCACACACTACACCCCATTACTCAACACTAAAAGGATAGCGTAAATACATGTGTGTGATTGGATTTGATCCAATGACCTCCCTTATGCGATTGAATGCTGTTTACCACTATGCCATGCATATTCTATTATATATTTAATAAATTTTCTATTTATTTGTTTATATTGTGTACATATACATATATATTCAATTATTTTTATTTAAATATATTATATATTAATCTTCATTTATATGTATTAGAATATATATATATATGTATGTATATATGTATATGTATATATATATATATATATATGTTTTTTGACACACACACATATGTATATGTAAAAATTATATCTACATATTATTGCATTTTTATAAGGAAAATAAAATGGATAATTTTTGACTTTAAATAAATTAATGATAATTTTTTTATATTTGAAAATACATTTTTATGTAAATAAGATGATATATGTATTTATACAAGTGATTTATTATAAGTAAATATAAGAAAACATGCATATATTTAATTTAAAAAAAATTTAAAAAATGATAAAATTTAAAAACTGTAATATCAATATGAATGTAAGACCTAGTAATAAATTTAGTCCCCATTAAAAAAGACAATAAAACCCCCTTAAAAGAGGCTGAAAATCAATTGAATATTCAAAAATTGGGGTACCCTGACTAAAAACCCAGTTTTGGAGGCCTTTTGAACCTTTTGAACCATGAAAAAATAATGACCAAGATCCCCTGGGTCAACACAACATAGAACTCATCACAAGATTCGATTTTATATATGTTATGGCCCAAATGGACACCCAGATCCAAAGTTATGGCTGTTTGAAGTTAGATTAATGCTTTCAACTTATTTTGGATATTTTTTTATTTTTTTATTTTTGTTATCTTCAAATTGTTATTAAATTGCTTTTAGTCAATAATAATTATCAAATTATTAATTAAGAATATATTTTTTTAAATATTTTATAAGCTGTTTTTACTAAATATATTATATATTAAGTGTAATTAATTATTTAGACTTATCTAAAACATATTTAAAAAAGACATATTATATTTATATCAATATAAATATATTTATTTATTAATATATTATTTTAATAATTCTTTTCAAGTATACCCTTTATTAGTGCTAGTAAAAAAACATTGATAAATGGAGGTCTTTATTAGTGCTTCTAAAAATGCATTGATATAGTCCCCCCATTTATGAGTGCTTTTTTAGAAGTGCTGATAAAACCCCTTTTATCAGTGCTTTTTTACTAGAACTGATAAGGGGGGGGGGGATTTATCAGTGTTATTTTACAAGTGCCAATAAAGGGACCCCTTTAACAAAACTTTTTTTTAGCACATATAAAGAGGGTATTTAACAATGATTTTAGCTAGCGATATTAAAGCCCTATCAATGAATAAACCCAATTTTGTAGTAGTGTGATGAAAGTAATATAGTGGAACCATAAGTATGAAGAGAAAAAAAGGGAACTATAGGAAGTGATGAAGGAGAAGTACCCTCACTTGTTTTCATAAGGGGGAAAGAATGTAATGACCCAAAATTTAGAGGGTGAAATTTCATAAGGGGGGAAGAATTTAATGACCCAAAATTTTATTAGTAGAAATTCCCTTCTTATTATTATTTTATATAGTATAAAACACATAAAATAACTTTGTAAACACAATACAAACATTATAAATGAAGAATGAATGAAACAAGAGGAATTTCTAGAAGTTAAGGAACCTATCCCAATGAATAGTAACTTGACCATTAGAATAGTAACAATAGCATTATGAATAGTAATTCGTCCAATAGAATAATAACCTCACATTTGAAATTAAAAATAAAATTTAGGCATCTTATAAATGATAATATTATATAATTATATTAAAAATTATTAATTAAGAGTTGGTATTTTTATAAAACATCTATATTTATTTATAATATTAAAATTAATATAATTATTTAAAATAAAGTTTATTTTCATAAAATAGATTTATAAAATAATATTTTCTTATCTTATTACTATAAAATAATTTTATGAGACCTTAATTAATTTTTCAAAGTGTTATAAAATGAGTTATAGTTTTAAAATCGATATTTTCCAAGTAAATGATGATTTTAATTAAAAATTAAATTTCTCACAATTAGAAAATTATTTTCATAAAATGGAGTTCATTTTTTAATTCTACTCATCAAAAAATGGTTAGGTTTAATTTTTTCTATTTTTCTAAAATACTTGAATTTTTGGTGAATAGTAAAATACGACAATTTACAATAAAGGCTAAATACATGAATTATTGAGTCATAGATGATGTATGGTTGATGTAAGAAAAAAAATCTCAAACTCTAAATAATTATTTTAATATATTTTTTGATAATTCTCAAACTATTCATAGTCTAGAGCCAAAAAAATAATCTAATGAATAAAATAATGAGAAAACACCCTCTCCTCCCCATATAAATACCACCCCTCACCACCTCTTCTCCTCACACCTTCCAAGATTTAATACATGTCCAAATTTTGACCAATAATCTTTCCAAAACCCTACCCCACATCTATGATCCCTTGTTCTCATAAAAAGACCAAACCCTTTACCATAAAGAAGTTCTGAAGGGAGAGAAATTCAAGAGGTAAAATCCTCTTTCATTTTCTTTCATTTTCTTTTCAATTATATTTATTTTCTTATCATATCCTCACATAAACCTATCCAAGAGGCATTTTAACTCCATTATGAATTTATATACTATTATTTTATTATTCTAATGGAATTATTCCTCTTCAATTCTCCTCCCTTTTCCTTTTTTCTAAACATAAAAATATCATCTATGGTGTGTCGATTTACCACCACCGTGGACGATGCATTTTCATTTTTCACTAACACGTTTAAGGATGGTCATAAAACCATAATTATAGTTAAATAATATTTTATTATATATTATAAGTTATATAATGTCCTGGAAACAATATATAAACATTATGTGAATTAAAATGATATAATATCATAATGGTCGTAAAAACGTGTAAATAAATTAAATCATTTTCATTAACATTAAATATAATAAATAATCCTCATAACATATAAAAAAAGATATATAATACCAATTAAAATTTTGTATGTTCATTAATAACCATTCTTTAGAATCATTCTCATTTTACATGAACTTCCATACTCATATACATGCGAATTGATCATGAAAAAAAGAAAAAAACACTCCCAAATGATGAAATTATACAATAAAACTCATTGAAAAGACAATAAATGAACTTAATAAAACTATAATGAATAAAATTAATGTATAAAAGGTTATGGAATTGAGAATTAATGAATTTAATTTTATTACCTAGGATATTTAAGTGAATAAAGAATTCAGATACAAGCTATGGGGATTCTCAAACCTGACTCTCTTCCTTTGAATTTTCCCCTTTCACTCCATTTTCAGTATGGATGTTCCATTAATATTACTTAAACATAATTTCTTTTTAATTACCATTTATTTTCTATATATACATATTTCCAATCTAATTTTACAAAAAATGAATTTTTTTTTTCAAAAGAACTCTTCTTTCAAAAAACACATGTTTTACTTCTCTTGAGATTGTTTCCTCTTCACTCAATATTGATGATTCTTATACCAAGTATGTTATTATGTTTTTATTTTTGTAACCATAAGGTTTATTCAGGAATTTATGCTTTATTAAATTAAACGCATTCATTTCCATGGGTTATTTTATGCCCAAGATTGATATAAGTTCTATGTGGAATTCTTGATAATGTAAATGTTATGATGTGACAGGTGCACCCAGAATTATATAGAACATGTAAATGTTATGATGTTATGGGTGTGCCTAGAATTATATAAAACTCCAATAAATTGGGTAATGTGATTTATTTCATGAGATAAAGTGAAATATGCATGAACATGATGCTAGCTTTGTTCATAACTATGTGTGGTATTTGACCACTAAGACATGATGTTTCAATTTTATGTATTTTTACATAAATTTATTTTATTTAATTTTTCCTCTCATGATTATGATGATTATTACTTTTATCATGTTATTAAAATTATTTATATACTCACCCATGTTTCATGTTACTTATTCAACCTCTTACTGGGATTTTAACTCACCTCTTATTTTGATATATATCCTCAGGTGAATACTTTTACTAATAAGAACATGAGGTACCCTAAGAAGCTAGAGAAGAAGGGATTAACTAAATGTTTATGTTTTATTATATAAAAGTTATGTATGGTCTTAATTTTCCCAAGATACAAAACCTTTATATCCTGGTTATGTAACACTATTTTAAAATTATGTAATTATAATGTAAGAAAAGTAGGGTCACTATAAGTTATTTTTAGTTGAACTCAAAAAATTTCACCACATCCATTTATATATACACAAAGTACATATCTCAAATTAATGTTGTCAACATTCCTTTTATTTTCCATAAATTAATATTGATAATTAAGTATCAATTAATGTTTGTATAATCTTCTCTATTAATTTTGAGAAAAATATGTCCATTAATAAATTTATCTCCCTCAAATAAATTGGTTAGATAAAAATAAATTATAAATTTTGAATAGTTTTGACAGGTTGAGTCCAACATAAAATACCTTTAAAATAACATTCGATCCTTTCTTTAAAAACATGTAAAAAATATCATTTTATTTTGATAAAATTCTAAATAAAAATGTATAGAATATAGAGAAAATGATTTTTTTAAAATAACTATGTAAAATTTCAATGTAATATTCAAAGAAAATAATATTCCTAACGATGATAAAATTAATTCATTTGAAAAATGGTAAAACATAGATTCCTATCATACTTTTAGTAAAAAGTCAAAAGTATATCATTTGGAAAATGAAAAAAAGATTCCTTTTAGGACTTTATAAGGAAAGTAAAATATTTTTGAAAATGACTTTAAAAAATAATTTTAGAATATTAAAAAAATTCTTGAAAACATTATATTGAACATGGATATGGAGAGGAAATATTCCCAACCAAATGGAGAAATAAGTTCAGTTTTCCTTAAAACCATTCTCTCTATCATTTTAAGTACCAATGAGAGGAAAATGAAAGAAAAAAATTTAAAATACCTAGATAACTATTGGTGAATAAAATATATATAGTTTAAATGATAAATTTCTTGTAATTTACTTCAATGTATATTTAAACATAAACAATCATAAATAAAAAATGATATTATTGAATAAACCCTTAAATTGAGTCAAACTCGCCATAGATGTACTTTAACTCATATATAACAACTTTATATTAATTTTCAACATTCTTAATAAATATTTTCAGCTTAATATATTTCAATAATCCATTTTATTTCATTTATTACCATGTCTTATAGAGTTAGTAAATTAGCTAAGTTCATATTGGACATTTTGGGCCCCTTCAATTTATAACCTCAAAAAAACATTGGTGAATTGGCCAGAGTCTAAGGGGTCAAGGTTACATTATATATATAATATTAATAATGAAATAATTATCATTTTTATACATTAAATACAATTTTATAATCATCCATTAAAAGAAAACATGAAAAATTAACCACATCACTTTGTGGAGATGGTAGTCCACACGTACACACGAGTGGCATTATAATTTTTTACAAGTGTAAGGGTAATATGGTAGATGATATATATATTTAAAGAATCATAATTATTTCATAAATATCATATATATTCATTAGTTTGATTTTCATAACCATCCAAGTAAATTGTTGATGAAAGATAAATTACATCGCTATGTAGAGATGGTAGACCGTAAGTACACACGAGCGATGATTTCATTTTCCATTAGATGGAAAAGGAGATGATAAAGGGTTGTAACATCAAAATAATAAAATTTTAATATATGGAAGATATATATGTTATCATATCAGTTTGTTTATAAAGGATTTGAATAATATGGATGAAGAAATAAAGATGAAAACACTTAGTTAAGAGTTATCCTCTTCTTTGAGAAAACATCATTATCTTACTCCTTATAACTTATTGAAATAGTATTTTGGTAATAATAAAACCTATATTATGTGTTTAGGTGTGTTAGAAAGGTATTTGGGTAGGTATTTTTCAATATAAATAGCTCAAATAGTGTGGATAATATAGGATAGGCGGTGCCCTTTTATAAGTGAAGTGGGCAGAAAACTTGTAAATACATGAAACATTATTACATAATATATGTTTTACTCATGTAAAGTACCTATAAATTATAATATATCTGAATATGATAAGTTTAAGGTCTAAATAAAACAAACCAATGAGATTTAAGAAAGTGTTTTATGTTATCTTGAAACTTTATCCCTTTATTTTTTACCCTTTCAACTCATTTTACCCATAAACGAAGTGATAAATATTTACCATGGTTACTTTTCATTATGAAAATAATTAGTTGAACTTATTACCTAATATTAACTATGATAATTAAAAATATTTAATCCATTTTAAATTATTAAATTTCTATAAATGGTAAATTTACTTTTAATATATGTTCATAAAACCCAACGAAAAATGTTTTTAGAAAAATTATTTTTTTGAGAATAAAAACAGTTTTACAAAAAATAAAAGTAAAATGTTGATTCTAGTAGAATAAATTATATTATTTTAAATAAAATAATATTTTTTTATTTAAGAAAACCAAAACCAAAATAAAACTTATGAATACTTGGTTAAGAGAGAAGAACTAAAAATAGTTTTTATTTGAACCAAAATATTACTTAGACTTCCAAAATATTAAGAATATATTTATAAGTTCATAATTATATTTTTATATTAATTAATATAATCATTAAATATATTTTTTCTCCATAAAAAGTCTTTTATAAAATTTAAATTTATTCTTATATATTTATAATGTCATAAAAATGACATTTTTTGTAAAATCACATTTTTCACTATTCACCCAAAAATCAATTATTTTTTGAAAAATATAAAAAAACACTCTAATATAATTTTGACATGACGAATTAAAAAAAAAATTATTTTACAAAATTAAATTTATAAATTTTTTGAATTTAGGTTTTAATCAAATAATGGAATAAAGTTATGTGCATTATGATATAATTTATTTAGAAAGAAAAATTTACCTACTATATTTGGTGCTTGGGTGTTATATTATTTCTCCCTTTAAAAATTTCTACCTTGAAATTTATATAATATCAAATCATGAATATATGTGAGTATTCCTTCATCAAAACTTCTTTAGGTTCCCATTTCACATATTCCATCGTATGATTTATCTAAAGTACCCTTACCAGCTGAGTTGTCTGATTTCTCAACACTTGTTCTCTTGTGTCAAGAATATGAACAATGTCTTCACAATAAGAAAAATTAGGGTCCAATAGTATTTCCTTTTAAGTGATAACAGGCATTGGGTTTGGAATATATTTCTTCAATAATGAGATATGGACCACATCATAAATATTAGTGATGTTAGGTGCCATTACCAAATAGTAATCTATAACTCCAATTCTTTCTAGAATTTTAAAAAGCTCGTTGTATCTTGGACATAGTTTCCTTTCCTTAAAAAACCTTATAATACCATTACAAAGAGGTAAATTTAAGAAAACATGATCTCCCATTTGAAATTATAAATCCTTCTACGGTGATCAATATATATATTTTTTCAACTTTTAGCTACTTTAATATAGTTCAGAATAGTCTTCACTTTCATTATTGTATATTCCATGAGATATGGGCCAACAATATTCCTTTAAAAAACTTCTTACCAAAAATTTAGAGTATGAAACCTATTTATTTATAATACTTCATATAGTTCCATTTAAATAACTAAATAAAAGTTATTATTATATGGAATTTTAACCAAAGGTAAATATCGATTCCACATACCTTTAAAGTCAATTGAGTATGATCTCAAAATATCTTATAATGTATAAATAGTCTTTTAGACCTACTAAAATTTAGTTTTTTATTTTATTATCCAAAATATTCTTTTAAGGATTAGCGGTAACCTACACACCAAGAGGGAATCCAACAACTGCAACTAAGTTCTCATTTCAAAATTCAAAAAGAACACCACATCCGAGAATCACGATTGAAGATTTTCTATGTCACCCTATCACCAGCCATAATTATTTACCATATTCATCCATCACTGCATCAACATCACCATCCAACCTCCACCGGTTTCCTGAGATCGTCGGAAATCATCAAACCCACTGTAGAATATATCACCACACCAAGTTATTATCTTCCCCCTACAAACCAAAAAAAACCATACCATGAAAATAGTGATGAAGAGTATGAAAAACCATAATCAGGGCATATCACCCCAAACTAGATGAAAATCAAACAAAAAACGCTTCACCAAACATCACCAAACATGAACAAAACAAAAACAAAAGCACAAATTAGAACACAACCACCAACTCAATCCAACCAAAAAAGACATCGCCAACCATCACAAAACACAGATAGAACCAAACCAAAAGCTCAAAATGGAACACAAACATCAACTATATCGACCAATGAGAATAAAACTAATATTCACCAAAGGAATAGATCCAAAAAACCAAAATCAAACCAAATTCATTTCCATAAACACCAACATAAAAACCTTAACCTCCAAACCAAAGCCATTCACATCGAAGAGATTCATCAAACGAGTACAACTGTAGCCTGGATCTAGTCCTTTTAGACTCTACATCAATTATAATATTATAAGAGGTGATAAAATATAGATCGGTGTCAAGTGTATTCTAAAAAATATTCCATAATTTCGATGTAAACTATGGATCATGGTCAAATACAATCGAATGGGGTTCACTATGAAGTCTCACAACTTCATTAACATAGAGTCACATGAGGAACTCAAGAGGTAGATCTTACCTTATAATGAAGAAATGTGTGGACTAGGTAAGGAAATCAATAATAACCCATATGGATTTATTCTTTCTATGAGTTATTGGAAGTCCAATGATAAAGTCCATAATAATATCATTCCATTTCTATATAGGAATAATTAGAGGTTTCATGATCCTTTAAGACATTATTTCTTATCTTTTAGCTATTAAAAAACCAATAATTTTGATACATAGTATATAATTTCACATTTCATATTATCCCACCAAAAAATGATCCTTCAAGCAAGATACATTTTGGTGCTATAAGGGTGTATATAGAAATTTAATCCATGAGATTCATCCTATAATTATATTTTCAGCTCAGCTATGGATGGAACCCGTAACTTATTTCAAAATTTCATTATACCATCTTTATAGATAAAATCTAACAACTTTTGATCGTTTATGAGTTAGTTTTTTTGGAATATTCTTATCATCAAGCTGGAAACTTTTTATTTTATCCTATAAGGTTGGTTTGGAAATCATTTAGAATAGATGAAAATTTTCCACTTCCATAATGATTCCCATATCCAATGTTACTAAATGCATGAATATAAGATAGTTTTTAATCCTAATTTGATTCAAAACCTCATGATCTTTCATAATCAACACATCAACCACCTTATTTTATTTCATAGGGTGGTAGTGTATTGAGAAATCATAATCCTTGAGTAGTTTCGGCCATCACCTTTCCCTCATGTTGAGATTTTTTTTATTAGAGGTATATTTTAAATTTTTTTGATCCATATATATTTCAAATATTTCACTATAAATGTAATTACTCTCTATCTTAATTAAAAATATCACAAATTCTAACTCAAGACCATGGTTTCGATAATTATTCTTATGAATCTTTAACTACCTTGACACATCAAAAATAAATCTACCATTATAAAAAAGCAAACATCCTATCCCATTCTTTGATGCATTACTATATAACATAAGTTCACCCCTTCCTGATTTTAAATTCAATATCACTACATCAACCAAACTCCTATTTAGTTCTTCAAAACCTATTTCATATTCTTATAACCATATGAACTAAACCCATTTATATGTCAAATTGGTAAATGGGTTAGCTAACCAAGAATTGTTTTGAACAAATATGTGATAGTAACTTGATAATCCAAGGAAACTATTCACCATAGTTATATTTTTTGGTGTTGGTCATTCCATCATTGCCTTTATCATTAAATGATCAACTAATATTCCATACTTAGAGACAAAATAGCCAGGAAAAGAAACTTCCTAAAGCTATAATTTACATTTTTTTAAATTTTCCATATAAATATATTTCTCTAAGATTCTCATGAATTATTTAAAAATGAAACTTATGCTCATTATATATTTTATAGTATACCAAGATATCATAAAAAAATACCACAAAAAAATATCGATAAAATCCTTGAATACTCTGTTCATCAGATCCATACAAATTTGGAATTCATTAGTCAATCTAAATGGAATTAATTTAATTTAATAATGTTCATACCTTTTATGAAATTATAACTTTATAATATCTTTCTTATTTACTTGAATTTTATTATAGCAACCCAAGCATGACATAAAAAGATATTACATATTTTTGATGAATATTAAATATATCTCCCAAATAAAGACGCTCAATAATTGTAATGTTTTTTTGTACTTAGAGACTAGATATATAAAAATTTTATTTTAGTATAATATTCATCATATCAAAAAAATTTATTTACATAAGGTACCCTGATAGACTCATCATACTCAATGCCCTTCTTTATAACTAGGGGAAAAATTAAAACAATATAAGGGGTGATCTTAGATTCTTAGTAAGGGTAAACATGGGAGATATCAATCAATGATAAAATGTAGGAATATCATGAGCATAATGGTATGATAAAATGTAATTATAAATAAAAAATTATACCCTACAATTTATATATAATAGTCACGAGTCATGGAATAAAACATTATTATGTTACAATATTAGGGAATTATAAAAAATAATAATCATCAGATATGAGATCAAATCATAAGCATATCAATATGTCATAATAGTATGGAAACGTAATAGGAATATAAAACATATAATATATCAAGGTAAACTATTGAGACCATCATATCATAGAGGATGAGGTAGAATCACCTATTTACCATATCATAGTGGATCAAGAATCCCTACCCATTTACCATAGTGGATCGAGTACATAAACTCATTTACCATAATTATTTAGCGAGGTATAAGGATTTAACCAATGCATTAGAGAGATATATAATTCCATTACCACTCATCACTAATGAAAACCAAACATATGAATGCCTTAAGATTATAAAATATTCATCATATCATTATAGCATAACCTGTGGAGAATAAAAAAGTTTTGTAAACATATCATCAACATATTAATAAACCACCCAAATAAAGAATACAAATGGTATAATTGGATCATATCCCAATTAAATAATATATAACATAAAAATATTTTATTATTGATAAAAATAACTGCAAAAAATAACTAGAATATTTCTTGAGAAAAATACACTTTTCATTTTAAAATCACTTAAAATATTAAAATTTCCAAAATACAAGGGAAAAAATTTTATTTAAAAATAAACATGGAAAATTTTAAATTAATATCCAAAGAAAATAATGATCATTATAGTGTGAAAATT
Source organism: Viscum album (assembly GCA_963277665.1). Taxonomy (NCBI): domain Eukaryota; kingdom Viridiplantae; phylum Streptophyta; class Magnoliopsida; order Santalales; family Viscaceae; genus Viscum; species Viscum album. Next base: position 2,019,191,230 of record OY728123.1, read on the forward strand.
CATTCATGTGTTATATGTTAAAAGAGAACACTCTTTTCTCACTTTTGTAAAAAGTCAAAAATGACCTGTTCATATTTTTTTTAGAAATATTCCTTTTTAGAATTTTTTAAATATATACAAAGGTATTAAAAATGAAATTTTTATAACATTTTAATTATACGTAATAAATTTTATAAAATTATTTTTAATAGTAAGTAAATGGAAGAAAAAGTTTATCGATTAAAGAGGAAATAAGTTCGTGAAGTGCATTGTGTTGCATTTGTTGTCAATGAGGCATGAAGTTGTCTTGGATTGAATGGATGTCAAGGAGTCAAGATGTGAATGTCAAAGGATGTGATGGTGATGGTGATGAAGGAGAATGGTCATGGTACTAAGATGCATGTCACTTAGGAGATTCACTAAGTGACATAGGAGATGATGGTTGAAACATTCTCTAAGAAAATCTGACGATTGTTGAGCTGTTCTTAAAGTTCCAAGAACTTGTATCAACTGGATACAAAGTCAAAACAATGTTTGAAGACCATGCATTGTCTTCACAATGCATGAGGAGTTGAAAGGAGTTCCATCCACCACTACTAAGTGGATGATGTGCATTAATGAAGTCCATGCACTATCACTTAGTGCATGTGAATTTGAAGTTGATCCAATTGATCTCTGATTAGATCAATAAAGCACATTGAAGAATTTAAGTGATTTAGGAGCTCAGTTGAAGATGAAGACCCTTCGTGAATTCCATTACAAAGTGATGAATAAATGTTGAAGAAGAATGAAGGAATTCTAATGAAGAAGAAATAATTGATCAAGTGATTCGGCTGATGAAGAACCTTCTACAAATGTCTCATAAGTCTAGAATACATGATTGAAAGGAGTTGAGGATGTTTGTGGAAGAAGGATGAAGAAGAAATGGAAAGAATGGCTTATACTCATGGAGGACTTTGTTTTTTACAAAGTCTTATTCTATACTTTGCCAAAAAATATGGCCAGCCCGTGAGCACCTTGTGGGATCAACCCCAAGGCTCATGTGGGCCTAAGGCGCCACGCCCAAGGGGGAACCCGTGGGGCGAGCTCAGGGCGGCAGGGGCGCACCCGCAGACACCACAGAGGCGCTGGGGCACGCCCGGAGGAGCGCAGGGGGCCGTGTATAATCCCCCGAGGGCACGCGGTGGTGAAACCCGCGCGTCGGAGGAGCATAGTGGGCGCTAGGAGCGCGCCCGCAGGAGCAGAGAGTGGGCGCAGAGCGCACCCGCAGGGAGAACACGGTGCGGGGCGGCACCGTGGAGGGAGAAGATTCAACTGGCGGGTTGAGGCAGCGCCAGGGTTATAAGCCGCGGAAAAATCCCGCACCGTTTCGATGTGGGACGCGTATTTTTCACCGGGAGCAAATCTCCGCGGTCCGAGCAATCGCGCGCTCGATCTGGACCGCTCATCTGATCCGCCGCGCCCCCGATTTAATCCGGCCGTCCGATGTACTTCATTCGCCCGATCGAACGGCTCCCGGCTTATCTTCATCCTCGAGCTCGAACGAAGACCACCCGCGAGCAGCCGCTGAACCAGAGCCTCCCCGAAGACAAAATTCGAGTTCCCGACCACCATTTTCGAAGCCGAAGGCTCCCTCGTGCTCGTCTGGCCACACTGAACACAACCATGCTATAAAATGGATGTGCATGCAACAAATGAAGATTTTCGATGTAAGCCGAGGCAAACGGAGTTGCCGAGGCCATGAGGTGTTTATGCGTGCATGTTTTGGATCAGAAGAAGGCCGTGCATGCGTCATAAATCGCATGCACGAGGAGGAAGAAAATAATAAATGAGCCCGCGTCAAACCGAGAATAAATATCAAGATTTGGAAAAATCTTGAAGATCCGAAGATCTCGGGTGTTTGAAGTTTTTCTCACGTGGATGAACCGAGGCTCTCCTCGCCTATAAAAAGAAGACCCGAGGCGCTGGAGAAGCTTGCTGATGCGCTGAAATTTTGAGAAGTCCTGTGAGAGCTCTTGAGCCTCGCGAAGAACTGAGCTGCGCGCCTCCTGCGCGGCAGTAAAGCCCGGAGCCATCAAAGGCTCCGTGAAGTTCCTTTTGTGCATCTCTTGCGCGAAATAAGTGAAGGGGAGTCCCCTGCGCATATCCCTTGCGCGACAGGAAGGAGCCGAGCCGCATACTTGCGCGCTCGAGTCTCTTGCCACCCTCTCTGCCCGCACACTTGCGTGGCAGGAGGAAGGAGCCCACGGCAGTGTTGCACCCTTGCACACTTGAGCCTTGCGCGGCTGCCCCTTGCACCCGAGGCTTGTGCGGCTGTTGAAGAAGAAGAGCCCGCACCCCTTGCGCGCCCTTGGTTGAAGCCCGCGGGTGAGACCCTTGCGCGCCTCCTTTGGAATTTAGGTGGAAGACCTGAGCCTTTGTGCTTGTGTGCCAAGTGAGGAGAACACCCTATGGGATGATTGAATTTGGCCAGTGTGTGTGCTAAGTGGAGAAGAAGTACCCGAGGCACTTTGTGTGCAATTTGAAGAAGAAGGCCGTAGCCCTTGTTGGTTGTGCACACTTGAAGATTAAAAGAGAAAGAACAAATTGTGTGTGCAAGAGGAGGCCGAGGCATGCCTTGTGTGTGCAAGTGGGTGAAGTGAAGACCACACATTTGTGTGTGTATGCAAACTTGAAGAACCACCTACGGCCCAAGTGTGTGCAAGAATAGAGGAGTAGGCCAAGATCAAGTGTGTACAAAATGAAGAATTTGTGTGTGCTTAACAAGTGACAAGTGAAGGCCGAACCTAGTGTGTGCACTAAGAAGTGTATATACACATAGAAGAAGAAAAGGGAGGACTCACACTAGAGTACAACACACTTCTAAGTGTGTAACCAAATTGAATAAAGTGTGTGAAGTTCAAGGAGTTGGTGTGTGCTTAAAGTGTTACACCCTTTGTGGGTCTACTGCACCAAGAGAAGAAAAGGACAGAGCATGCATGCATGCATGCACGTGCACACGTGAACAAAGCCAAATTAGTGGTGTGCATTTGAGTTGTCCAAGACCAGGAGTGAGACTGAGCCAGACTGAAGTGAAAGATATTGTTTGTCTGAGTTTGCAGTAGACGAGAAGACCCTGATCATCACAAGTGATCAGAGGTACAGAGCAAGGCCAGTAGTCTTTATCCCAGACTGCTGAAGATACTTGAAGAAGCTTAAAGAGAAGAAGAGCTACTCGTGTGACTCGAGGAGCCAGGAGAAGACCCTGTGGGACTCAGGGAGAAGAAGTCTTCAGTGGGATTCTGGAGCAGGCCAGTGGGACTCTGGTAACACTGTGGGACACAGTATAAAGACCCTCCTGTGGGACTCAGGAGAGATACAGTGGGACTCTGTATCGACCATTGTAATTCTAACAATTTATAATGGGAGAATCCATGCTGAGAGAGCATGGCAAGGATGTAGGCCTTTGGTGCCGAACCTTGTAAATCCTTGTGTCCTGTGCCTTTTCATTACTGCATTATCCGGGAAAGGTTGAGAGATACAAGAAGAGTGGATCGAGGCTTTAACCAGCCATAGAGGTTTAATTGATAAGAATCAATTAGTAAAAAGTTTTAAGGGATCACTGATTCACCCCCTCCCCCTCTCAGTGATTCACACTGATCTGGGCACTTCAATTGGTATCAGAGGGAGGTTGCCTCTAAAAGATCCAAGAGAGTCTATATGGAGTGCAGATTTGAGGAAATGAAAGAACAGCCTCAAATGGAGATATCTGCCAAGACTCTGAAAAACAGAATGAAGAAACAGGCAAAGAAGATGAAGAAGAAGGCTGGTGCAATCAGAGAAACTCCTTCTATGGAAAGAAATGTGAAAGTCACATCAGATGAAAATTCCTTTTATCATTCTTCTGATGAAGCCTGCTCTAGCTGTGATGAAGATGGAAGAAACAATGATCTTCTAAATGCAATCAAATATCTTCAGAAGAGAGTCCCCAAGGAAATTGCAATGTGTATAGTTACAGGCATCCATGATCTTCGAGAAGAAAAATCACAGTTAGAAGAAGAAGCCAATGCTATGGAAGATCAGCTGGCAAAAAGGGTTGGCATAACCAACACTCTCAGAAAGCTGGTGAATGCCAAGGATGAAACTGTTTCCCTTTGCAATGAAAGATATGAAGACACTGCTGAAGAATTGCAGAGAAGCCTATCTGAGAAAGAAATCTTTATGATAATAATCAAAGATGTTTTCCATGCACTGGAAAAGAGGCACAAAGTTTCAATGGTTGTCAGAGATGCTCAACTTGAAGGAAAAGTCAAAAGGGTGAAGGAGCTTGACAATTCATTGCTTGAATTAAAGAAGGTGCATGATGACTAGATGGAACAGCTGAAACAGAATTGGGAAGGAAGGCTAAGAACTATTGAGGATGAGAAGAACTCCCTCAATATGAAATGCTTAGAACTGGAGGTGATATTGAAAAATCAGCAATCACCCAAAGCCCAAGCCTCCCAGACAGCTGAAAGAAGACATGTTGCTACTAAAGTATGCTTTGAGAAGGATGATTCTAAGATAAAGACATCCTCTAATAAAAGTGCAACATCTTCTAGAAAGAAGGTACCATCCATACCATCTTGTACTGATGCTTCTAATTGTGTTTCCACAAAAAGTGCAGGATGGAAAAATAATTCCAAACAAGTATGGATGAAGAAAATGAAGAAGCAGAGCTCTCCTGAAACAACACAGCAAGTCAAGAAAAGTACCCAACAATCAAAAGGACAGAAGAGGTCTAGATTTGTGGGTCAGTGTTGGTGTTGTAACAAGTATGGGCATTGTGCAAAGGATTGTTGGTACAATCCACTGAATGCCAAAGCACAGAGGAAGCCCATGCCAAGGGGGAGCAAGCCAGAAGAAAGGAAGCAACATCCACAGGTCCAGAGGCATCTGTTTACTGCAAATAGATTTGGATTACTTGAAAACATCTGGGATGATTGCAAAAGTGGTCAAATAGATACATGTCAATCTCCAACTGTATCCAGAGCTCAAAAGAAGAAAAGATCACAGAACCTGGCTCAGAGAGATTCCTTGGGAAGCAAGAAGAAAGTAGACAATGCTCCCAAGAAGTGTTTTAGAAATAAAGAGAAGTCCTTGGAGTCTAAGTCCAAGAAGGGTGATGCATCCAGAAGGACCACCAAGAAATGCTTCTACTGTGGAAAGAAAGGACACACCATGGATCTTTGTGAACAAGCCATGGAACTGAATAGAAGCAGACTGGACTCAAACAGACAATCAATCCAGAAGAAGAAGAAGGGATTGATTGAAAACAAGTTGCCTAGGAGAGGTAGCTTGACAGAATCAAAGGAACCATGTGGAATATCCAGAACTGAGGCCACACTCCCAAGTGACTCACTAGTCATATGGCCAAATCAGTTGCAACTTGCCAAAGATCTGCAGAGAGCTGAAGATGAAGTTCTGGCAATTGCTAAGGCAAAAAGGAAACAAAAGGTTTCACATGAAGATGTTTTGAGAACCACACCAGCACAATCATCAATGAAGATCAAATGTGCAAGTGTGAAGAATGGTGAAAATGGGACATCTCGGTTGAGAGAATCTTCTCAACCTTGTTGTTCACATTGATGAACCAAGGAGGTTCCATCTTATTCCCTTATACTATTGGTATTTACATGTGCTGACATTGCAGGGAATTGAAGATGATGATCATTCTCAACTGGAGGATGGTTTGGACAGAATGGAGTGCACCCCTTGAGGGGGAGCCAATCTGGAGAAGATGGGATTCTGATATTTAATTCCATCTTGAGAAAAGTGAAGGTATTCCAATCATACTTTCATCCCTTGTTTCTTAATTGAGGCTATCTTGTCAATTAAGGGGGAGTATGGATTGAAGACAAATGGATGAAAGGGGGAGCTTTATCATTGCACTGAACTTTCTAATGAGTTTTGTGAAGTGTGTGCAGGATTTAGCAATTCATTGAATATCTGAAAAATTTCAAGCCCCTTGAAGCATGATCTCACATGTTATAGTGAATGTGGACAGCTTTGAATTCCTTGGTCATATCACTCTTGTTTTCTACACTGGGTTATCCCAAGTAGACTTAGAGTTGATTTACTAAAGGTTCTTTGCTAAAGAAGAACATGTGACATCATCCCTCTCTCAGTGTTTTTCAAGAAAATACTTTTCAAAGGGAGGAAGAGATTTTTGAAAGATAACCACACCACACCTTTGCATTTGATTGCCAATAAGGGGGAGAAAATATTGGCACACATATTGACCCATTCATATGTGTTGAAAGAGTGTATTGACAACAAATACAAAGGGGGAGATTGAAGTGCATTGTGTTGCATTTGTTGTCAATGAGTCATGAAGTTGTCTTGGATTGAATGGATGTCAAGGAGTCAAGATGTGAATGTCAAAGGATGTGATGGTGATGGTGATGAAGGAGAATGGTCATGGTACTAAGATGCATGTCACTTAGGAGATTCACTAAGTGACATAGGAGATGATGGTTGAAACATTCTCTAAGAAAATCTGACGATTGTTGAGCTGTTCTTAAAGTTCCAAGAACTTGTATCAACTGGATACAAAGTCACAACAATGTTTGAAGACCATGCATTGTCTTCACAATGCATGAGGAGTTGAAAGGAGTTCCATCCACCACTACTAAGTGGATGATGTGCATTAATGAAGTCCATGCACTATCACTTAGTGCATGTGAATTTGAAGTTGATCCAATTGATCTCTGATTAGATCAATAAAGCACATTGAAGAATTTAAGTGATTTAGGAGCTCAGTTGAAGATGAAGACCCTTCGTGAATTCCATTACAAAGTGATGAATAAATTTTGAAGAAGAATGAAGGAATTCTAATGAAGAAGAAATAATTGATCAAGTGATTCGGCTGATGAAGAACCTTCTACAAATGTCTCATAAGTCTAGAATACATGATTGAAAGGAGTTGAGGATGTTTGTGGAAGAAGGATGAAGAAGAAATGGAAAGAATGGCTTATACTCATGGAGGACTTTGTTTTTTACAAAGTCTTATTCTATACTTTGCCAAAAAATATGGCCAGCCCGTGAGCACCTTGTGGGTTCAACCCCAAGGCTCATGTGGGCCTAAGGCGCCACGCCCAAGGGGGAACCCATGGGGCGAGCTCAGGGCGGCAGGGGCGCACCCGCAGACACCACAGAGGCGCTGGGGCACGCCCAGAGGAGCGCAGGGGGCCATGTATAAGCCCCCGAGGGCACGCGGTGGTGAAACCCGCGCGCCGGAGGAGCATAGTGGGCGCTAGGAGCGCGCCCGCAGGAGCAGAGAGTGGGCGCAGAGCGCGCCCGCAGGGAGAACACGGTGCGGGGCGGCACCGTGGAGGGAGAAGATTCAACTGGCGGGTTGAGGCAGCGCCAGGGTTATAAGCCGCGGCAAAATCCCGCGCCGTTTCGATGTGGGACGCGTATTTTTCACCGGGAGCAAATCTCCGCCGTCCGAGCAATCGCGCGCTCGATCTGGACCGCTCATCTGATCCGCCGCGCCCCCGATTTAATCCGGCCGTCCGATGTCCTTCATTCGCCCGATCGAACGGCTCCCGGCTTATCTTCATCCTCGAGCTCGAACGAAGACCACCCGCGAGCAGCCGCTGAACCAGAGCCTCCCCGAAGACAAAATTCGAGTTCCCGGCCACCATTTTCGAAGCCGAAGGCTCCCTCGTGCTCGTCTGGCCACACTGAACACAGCCATGCTATAAAATGGATGTGCATGCAACAAATGAAGATTTTCGATGTAAGCCGAGGCAAACGGAGTTGCCGAGGCCATGAGGTGTTTATGCGTGCATGTTTTGGATCAGAAGAAGGCCGTGCATGCGTCATAAATCGCATGCACGAGGAGGAAGAAAATAATAAATGAGCCCACGTCAAACTGAGAATAAATATCAAGATTTGGAAAAATCTTGAAGATCCGAAGATCTCGGGTGTTTGAAGTTTTTCTCACGCTGATGAACCGAGGCTCTCCTCGCCTATAAAAAGAAGACCCGAGGCGCTGGAGAAGCTTGCTGATGCGCTGAAATTTTGAGAAGTCCCGTGAGAGCTCTTGAGCCTCGCGAAGAACTGAGCTGCGCGCCTCCTGCGCGGCAGTAAAGCCCGGAGCCATCAAAGGCTCCGTGAAGTTCCTTTTGTGCATCTCTTGCGCGAAAGAAGTGAAGGGGAGTCCCCTGCGCGTATCCCTTGCGCGACAAGAAGGAGCCGAGCCGCATACTTGCGCGCTCGAGTCTCTTGCCACCCTCTCTGCCCGCACACTTGCGTGGCAGGAGGAAGGAGCCCGCGGCAGTGTTGCACCCTTGCACACTTGAGCCTTGCGCGGCTGCCCCTTGCACCCGAGGCTTGTGCGGCTGTTGAAGAAGAAGAGGCCGCACCCCTTGCGCGCCCTTGGTTGAAGCCCGCGGGTGAGACCCTTGCGCGCCTCCTTTGGAATTTAGGTGGAAGACCCGAGCCTTTGTGCTTGTGTGCCAAGTGAGGAGAACACCCTATGGGATGATTGAATTTGGCCAGTGTGTGTGCTAAGTGGAGAAGAAGTACCCGAGTCACTTTGTGTGCAATTTGAAGAAGAAGGCCGTAGCCCTTGTTGGTTGTGCACACTTGAAGATTAAAAGAGAAAGAACAAATTGTGTGTGCAAGAGGAGGCCGAGGCATGCCTTGTGTGTGCAAGTGGGTGAAGTGAAGACCACACATTTGTGTGTGTATGCAAACTTGAAGAACCACCTACGGCCCAAGTGTGTGCAAGAATAGGGGAGTAGGCCAAGATCAAGTGTGTACAAAATGAAGAATTTGTGTGTGCTTAACAAGTGACAAGTGAAGGCCGAACCTAGTGTGTGCACTAAGAAGTGTATATACACATAGAAGAAGAAAAGAGAGGACTCACACTAGAGTACAACACACTTCTAAGTGTGTAACCAAATTGAATAAAGTGTGTGAAGTTCAAGGAGTTGGTGTGTGCTTAAAGTGTTACACCCTTTGTGGGTCTACTGCACCAAGAGAAGAAAAGGACAGAGCATGCATGCATGCATGCACGTGAACACGTGAACAAATCCAAATTAGTGGTGTGCATTTGAGTTGTCCAAGACCAGGAGTGAGACTGAGCCAGACTGAAGTGAAAGATATTGTTTGTCTGAGTTTGCAGTAGACGAGAAGACCCTGATCATCACAAGTGATCAGAGGTACAGAGCAAGGCCAGCAGTCTTTATCCCAGACTGCTGAAGATACTTGTAGAAGCTTAAAGAGAAGAAGAGCTACTCGTGTGACTCGAGGAGCCAGGAGAAGACCCTGTGGGACTCAGGGAGAAGAAGTCTTCAGTGGGATTCTGGAGCAGGCCAGTGGGACTCTGGTAACACTGTGGGACGCAGTATAAAGACCCTCCTGTGGGACTCAGGAGAGATACAGTGGGACTCTGTATCGACCATTGTAATTCTAACAAGTTATAATGGGAGAATCCATGCTGAGAGAGCATGGCAAGGATGTAGGCCTTTGGTGCCGAACCTTGTAAATCCTTGTGTCCTGTGCCTTTTCATTACTGCATTATCCGGGAAAGGTTGAGAGATACAAGAAGAGTGGATCGAGGCTTTAACCAGCCATAGAGGTTTAATTGATAAGAATCAATTAGTAAAAAGTTTTAAGGGATCACTGATTCACCCCCTCCCCCTCTCAGTGATTCACACTGATCTGGGCACTTCAGTTCGGTTTTTCTTTAAAAACATTTTCACAATAGTTTTAAGTTCCAAAGATTGAAAAATTGTTATTAATACATGAAAATTATAGGAATAACCAGAGAACAAAATATATTGGGGTTAAAGGACGAGATCTACAAAATTTTCCTTAATGGAAGTTTCTCATAGATTACCATAAAAAGAAATGAGATTGTAACATAAACCCTTATCTTAAGTAATAATTGATTTGAAAGTTATCTAACATCGTATATAATAAATATAAATTTATTATAAATATATAATAGGACCATATACATTGTAATGACCAAAAAATATAAAGTAAGAACATTTTATTTGATAGAATGCATGACATGCAACACCAAGCAAGTAAGAGAATAAAATATCCCAAGAATTTATAATATATTTACTATATTAAATAAATTAAATTTATTTTATAGCTTAAAGTGCACATGAAACCAAATTAGTGCACTTCACACGCAACAATGAATTTCTTTAATGGATTGCGCTACATGTAAGATTGAGTTTTACCTAACAATAATATATTATTAAAATATTATTATTTAATATAATAAGATATAACCTATCCATTAAATTAGCGACTATAAATAGGATTAATTAACTTATGAAAATATTTGGTTTACAAAAAAAAATAAAATTAATTCATTTGTTAGAAATTAATTAGAAATGAATATAAGAACCAATTGAATATAAAGGGAATGTTTTTATAGAAAACTATTTTTACGCTCAAAAAGTTGTTTTATCCTAATAAATTAAATTAATTATAATTAGTGAGTGATATTAATGAAATATATATATATATAATATATTTAATCAAATATTTTTGATATTAATCCAATATATTTTATCAGTATGAGATAAAAACACACCCAATATTACACATAAAAACCTATATTTTTATAAAGGTAATTTTACAACCTTATAATAGAGAACCTATTTTAAATCCAAGTTTTGGAACTTTTATAAATGTTATATATCTTGATAAACTTAATATTTTAAATCAGAACATAAAAATTAGGCTAGGGTGAATTTTTGGTATTTTTTTGTGACGTTACATTTTTAATAAATAGTGAAAGTACAGAATTTTATTTCAAAATAGTTTTTTATTCTAATTTATTTATAAGGTTAAATAATATTTTAAATTGGTTTTAAATTTTAATAAGATATATTTTTTAATTAATCCAATTTAGGTAATTGGAATCAAATTTACTTTGAAATTGAATATAAAAACAAAGAAAACCTTTGGACGTTTTTACTTAAAAAACCCGCATTGTCATCATATTTGTGAGATTAAATTTAAATTAATTTATTCCACTTATGTGATAGGAATTTAAAAAAATGGATTCCATATTTATAAATATATTAATTTATAATTTATAATAAGGTCACATTATTTTTTTACCAAATATTTTAGTGAATGTAATTAAAATATTTACAATGATTAAGTTGAAATTAAGCTTAACAAGGGACTAAACCTTAAACTTAAGACACAAAATGAACTATAAACTTATAAAAATACACTTTAGGGATATATTTAAAACCTATAATACCTTTTATAAACTTTATCCATTATTGGATCATCTTTCAATGGAAAAAACGTTGCTGTAATTCCCTTTTCTAAAATTTACAAGAGTGTCACTCCTCCACTATAAAAGGCCTACTCTCCTCCCAATTACTCACGGCTCTCAATCCACTTTAAATTGATGAATATCAACCCAAATAGATCTTAAAAATAACTCTAATAAACCTAGAATCCCCACCTTGTTCATAAATCCATCCAAGGGAGTCCTTTGGTTCAAACCAAAAGGAGTTACCCGATTAATAGGTAAGATCTTTCCTCAAGATCTTTAGTTTTATTTCCATTCTCCACCCCATCAATTATCCTTATTATATGATTATATAAAAAAAACAGTATCCTAAATATTATAATATTTTTTAATTCTAAGGGGTTTACCTACACATACACACACACATCCATATAATTGGTAACGAACATACAATTTATGTGTACAGTGAACTACTGCCTCACGAAATGAAAATTATTCATTTTTTATTTTACTACATATCATGGTTGGGAATTATGATGGAAAATATATCTATATTTTTTATATATTATATTTATAATGTATTTATGATTCTTTAATTATTTTATAAGACATACCCTTAATCTTTCCTTTTTTGTAAATATGATAACATCGTTTGTGGAAGTGTGGACTACCGCTCCCTCAAAGTGATGTGATTCGTTCACACTATACATGGAACATATAAAGGATAGTTTTATTAAAAATATGAGAAATATATTACATAAATTTACTACTAGAATTATAATATACATGTATATCGTTTTCTTTTCATTATTTTAATATGAAAAATAAATGAAAGTAGTGTTCATGCGTGCGTACGACCTACCGTCTCCATGAATGACACATTTCATTTCTTATGTTATAATATTATAGATTATTATACATACATATATAATGAATAAATATTTTAATTAGATAATATATTAAATTATAGATATTATGAAACCATTATCTATGTATTAATAACAATAAGCAACAAGTCAAAACATACATGAGAAACTAGGAAATTAACACCCGAAATTGTGAAAATAATGAATGCTTATTAACAAATGGGTAATAAGATAACATAAGAAGTTAATATATGATATTATGAATATTATTATGGTTATGGTATTAGTTATTGTCATGTTTAAAACCATTATAAAGGATTTTAATATATGTTTACCCAAAAAGGAAACACAAGGTAAGGGATTTCATCTCAATTTACATTCCATTGATACTTATTTGTTGTTGTGCACCTTGTTTCTTTTACATGTTGTATATACTTTCCTTTTACATGTTATATCATGAATCTATTTATTATCATGATATTAAAAGTATCATTTAATTTTATTCCTTCAAGGAGGTTATGATTCAAATGTTTAAAAGTGGTATGGGACACTTTGGAATGTTTAAATATTATTCTGATCAAGAAATTTTTTAATGATTATCTTTGTAGTCTCACTTATTTTTGTAATTATTTACTTTCTCTTGAAATAATAACTTTATTTTTGTGCACCTAATTTCTTATATATAGTGTATATACTTCCATTATTTCATATAATATCATTATTTATTCATTCTTCATGATATTTCTAGTTTCAATTTGAACCATTTCATATAAGGGGATTCGAGTTAAAAGTTACCAAGTGGAAAACAATTTTATAACAAAATTTATTTTAATTGGATTAAATTACATCCTATTTTTTATTGAGATTATATGATTATTTTTATAATTAATTTTACTATATATTGATGTCTTTCCACTTATATATGTATATTTACAATTGATACACATAATCTACTGATTGATTGATTCTAACTCCAAAATCATAATATGTTTAAGGGTTTACTTTAAAATATCATTTTGTTCGGGATTATTTACAATTTAATTTAAATAAAAATAAATTATTTTATTATTTTATTATAAACCCTTTCATGTTCTTATCATATTGTTATTCATGACCCTTTTCAATTATTTGTACCATTTCCCACTCTTTTGTGCTCAATTTTTTTAAGAAAACCTAACTTCATTTATATCTGTAGTCAAAGAACTTTATTTCTTCTAAATATAATTTTTTATTAAAATGTTTTCTAAAATGTTTTTAACCATTCCAAAATGGTTTATTAAATATATTTTTACCTGTTTTATCTTTTACCAATTTTTTCAAAGTAATCTTCGTATCGCTTTCCGAATAAGTAATTTTTATAAAATTTTACCATGAAAAAGGAATATTGTTTTTAGCTCAAATGTCATGTACATATTTACCCACCAAAATTTCCTTGAAGTTTTATTTTCATGTTTTAAAGGTTAATTTTTTTTTAAAAAAAATTCAAAAGTTATTTTCAAAGAAAATAATTTTAAAAATGGTTTTTAAAATGAAAAGGATATTTTCTTAATGAATGTTTTTTAAAGATATTTTATTTCTATTAATAAATGAAAACAACCAAATATTTTTACTCAACTTGGGAAATTTTGTATTGATACCATCCTTATTCTTCCTCTATATGGTCTATGATTGATTTTTACAATGATAATATTCATATTAACTTCTTTGATTCCTTTGTTACTCCCCTTGAAATATTAAATTTCTTATGATAATTGAAAATTGAATTTCTCCTAATTATCCATATCATTTATCATGGACATGATCATTGCTTAAACCATATACCATTTTCATACGGTATTTACTTTAAAATTTATTTGATTATTTGGTGTAATTCTGATAAATCTGTAACTTCTTCTCCATACAGATATTTGATAAGGCACATTGTTAAATTGATTATTAGATATATGTAGAATTCTTTGGTTAAGTACTACATTGGTGGGTCCTGGTTATAGATAGCCCCTAGATGCATCATTAGTCTCATGGGATGAGTTAGTTGGCTTGCCTAAGTTAGGATTTTACTCAATATGCTAAAATGTATTGTGAAAGGTCTTGACTTTAATGGTTCCATGTACCTAGGAAACATGGAATCTAGTAATTAATAATTTACATCATTTAGTTTTAGTTATTATTAATCCATGGGATTTTTCATCAAAATATCTATAGATACATTTCATTTTCAGCTCATTGATTAAATGGAATGTGTTTTGGTTTCTTACCTTACCATATTGATTTTTCTTTATCTAGTTATTTTAATGGAATGTGTTTATAGTTATTACCTTTCCATATTGTTTATTCACTTACTTATTAATTTATTGATTATATGGTATTTGTGTTTAGTTGTCTACAATTCCATAACTATCATTCTCATTGATTCATTATTGCTTCCACTATACATTACTCTTACTGAGAATTTGATCTCACCCTTATTTTGCTTCCATTCCCAAGGAATCCAAGAAACATGATATGAAATATATGAAAGGATATAATAGATGGAATAATGTTATTATATTAAAAAGAAGAAAAAAATATTGTAATTAGTGCATTGATTTTTATTACAAGGCTCATGTATGTATCCAATTTAGCAAGAATACTAAACTCTTCGGCCCTTGGTGTTTTTATTCCTTATGAATAGTAACTTTATTTATAATAATAATATTAACTTCTTTGTAATCAATGAATAACCTAATAAACCCATATTTCTTATTAACAAAAATATTAGGGATCCCCATGGTGAAACACTATGGTGTATAAACCCCTTAACACACATATATTGTAGATGTTTCTTAAGTTCCACTAATTCCACTATAACCATACTACAGGGAGTCTTAGATATAGGTTTTGCATTAGGGATGGGATAAATGGAAAAATAAACTTCAAACTCAGGTGGATGGCCATGTAGTTCTTCAGGAAACACATTAATGTATTTTAGAACAATAGATATATCCTATTTTATAAGGATACCTTTCCGATTTATAGGCTATGTTTTCTCTTCTTATCCAAGAACTTTGAAGATCCTTTGGGTTGTTTTGTAATGTGTTTTGTATTTTTCTCAACATATATTATTGTGAATATTTTTGTATCTCATTTAAGAAAGATTTGTTGGAGTTGTTAAGAAAGTTTTGTTATGATGTACCAAAGGATGATAATAATGTTTTCTTAAGAATGATAGGAAACTTTATTTTTGTCAGATGATGATTTAATGATCTTTAAGTTCCTAACATCATGAAGCAACTCATGATCCAAGCTGAGTTTTTAAAAAGTTTGAGGTAGTACAATATTATCAAATGAAATAGGGATGATGCTATTGGATATAGGAATGAAATAAGTAAAAGTTTTTGAGTTTTTATGATTTTATAAAAATGTATAGAATTATGATATTTTATACTACACATTGTTATTATATAGACCATAGATGATGTTATTAGATATAGGTTTTCAATTAGTCTGTGTTATTGAGTTTGTTTTCATTTTTAAAAATTATGAGAAGTTATAGTTATTACATTGATGTGATAAAGTTACAATAGTAATTGAAGAGACATTATTGAGAACCAAAAAAATCAAGTTTACCTGATAGTTAATTTTTTTGAACATTCCAAGCACATAATGATTATGTTACAAGCTACATGAAGTTTGATGTTGTAAAGTACAAGAGTTCACTTCTGAGGGATGGATATCATATTGAGTACATCAGAAGAAGATCTATCAGATTGCATCTTTTATGATATATGATTTTTTAATCCATATGAAGAATAGTTTTTACTGATCATTATGAATACCATTAGATATACATACTCTCAGTTGCATAAGGCTGTATTATATGAATACCAATGACTGGAGTCTTATCAAATAGAATAATATGGAGTGAAATGTGAAAAGTTCTGTTACAATCTATACTTATTTCAATATCATAATGTTAGGAAGGGTGCTTCAGTATGTATTATATCAGATCTAATCCATTGGTCAAAGTTCCATCGAACAAATAGGTTGATCATCCAAAATCTTTTGAAAGATTTATCAGAAAGATAAGCATTGGAAATATAATGAAATTTCTTTAGATATATGATTTGGTGAAGTTGTATTGGGTTGAGTCTTGCATTTCATGTTGTGTATGAAGTATTGAGATGAGTTAGGATAGACCATATAGAGAGTTTATAATTCATTGGACATATAAATTTGAAAGATCAAATGTGATACCATCAGTTAGAGGAAGCATATGAAGAGAACCATTCGAAGAAGTACCTGATATATTAGATCGATTCCATTGGTTGATGTAGATAAAGTATAATTGATTCATATTGAGTAGATTCAGATGGATATTTTTTTAATAAATCAATCTAAAAATCATTTACCAAATAGATTTCTGATAGGAATGAGATAAGAACAAACCTAATATTACACATAATAACCTATATTTTTATTAAGGTACTTTTACCTTTTTTTAATAGAAAACCTATTTTAAATACAATTTTGGGTACTTATATAAATATTATATGTCAAAATAAACTTAATATTTTAAATAAGAATATAAAAATTAGGTTTGGGTGATTTTTTGGTTTTTTTATGAAGTTTTATTTTTTGAATGAATATTGAAAAAT
Source organism: Viscum album (assembly GCA_963277665.1). Lineage (NCBI taxonomy): Eukaryota > Viridiplantae > Streptophyta > Magnoliopsida > Santalales > Viscaceae > Viscum > Viscum album. Next base: position 2,019,207,972 of record OY728123.1, read on the forward strand.
ATTGAATTTTAATTTAAAACCTCATTTTATTATAATTTATTAACAAGGTTAAATAATATTTTAAATTGGTTTTAATGTTTAATAAGATAATTTTTTTATTAATTAATAAAATTTAGGTTATTGGAATCAATTTTTATTTAAAATTGAATATAAAAACATAGTAAACTTTTGGATATTTGGACATAAAAACCCACGTTGTCATCCCGTCCACAAGATTAAATTTAAATTAATTTCTACAATTTATGTGATTTTAATTTGGAAAAATGGTTTCCATATTTTCAATCAGAATAATTTATTCTGTCTAATAAGGTTAAATTATGTTTTTTTACTAAATCTATTAGTGAATGTAATTAAAATTAATTACAACAATTAAGGTGAAATTATTCTTAACAAGATTAAACCTTAATCATAAGGGAAAAAATAAACTATACACTTGTAAGAAATCCATTGGATAGAAATATTTAGACCCAATCCTCCCTTATATAAAATTCGTTCTATTATTGGATCCAATTGCAATGGAAAAAACATGGTTTAAATTTCATTTTTCAAAATTTACAAGTGTTACACTCCTCCTCAACTATAAAGGCCTCCTCTCTTCCTAATTACACATAGTTCTAAAGAAACTTTGGATAAAAATATATATGACCAAAATAGCTTCTCAAAATCACTACCCTAAACCTAGAAACCTTACCATGGTCATAAATCCATAAAATGAATCCATTTGGTTCAAACCAAAAGGAGTTACTCGATTAATAGGTAACATATTTCCTCAAGCTCTTTAGTTTCATTTCCATTATCCATACCCTCAACTATCCTTATTCCATGATTATATAACAACAAAAATATCATAAATATAATAAAATGTTTTTATTTTAAGTGTTGAACTACAATTACACACACCTCCATCTAATGGGTAACAAACATATAGTTTATGTGTACGACGAACTACCACCTCACGAAAGGATGATTGTTCGTTTCTTTCTTTACCACCTCTCATGGATGAGAATTATGATAGAAAATATATCTATATTTGTTATATATTATATTTATAATTTATTTATATGCCTTTAATTCCTTTATAACACATACTCTTATGCTTTCCATCTTGTGTAAATATGATAACATTGTTTGTGGATGTGTGGACTACTGCCCCTCAAAGCGTTGTGATTCATTCACACTATACTTGGAACATATAAAGGATGATTTTGTTAAACCTATGAAACATATATGAAATAAATATTATATTGGAATTATAATATACATGTATATCATTTTATTTTCATTATTTTAATATGACAAAAATAATGAAAGTATCGTTCATGTGTACGTACGACCTACAACCTCCATGAACGGTGCATTTAATTTATTATCTTCTAATATTATAGATTATCCTAAATACATATATACTGAATATATATAGAAATACAATCATGGTTTACATTCTGGAGATGAATAAAAAATGATCAATATAAGATGAACATTAAGTAACAAGTCAAAACATACTTGAGAAACTTGGAAATTAACACCCGAAATAGTTGAAATAATGAATTTTACTAATAAATTGGTAATAAGATATCACAATAAGTTAATATATGATATTATAAATATTATTATGGGTTTTTTATTAGTTAGTGACATGTTTAAAACCATTATAAAATATGTTAAAAGACATTCAACCGTAAAGGAAACACAAGGTAAGGGATTTCGTCACAATTTACATTCCATTGAGACTTATTTGTCGTTATTCACCTTTTTTATTTTATATGATGTATATACTGCCCTTTGAAATGGTATATTATGAATCTATTTATTATCATGATATTATAATTTTTATTTAATGTTATTACTTCATGGAGATTATGATTCAAATGTTTCAAATTGGTATGAGAAACTTTGGAATGTTTAAAAATTATTATCCTCAAGAACATTTTTAATGATTATCATTAAAATCTCACTTCATTTTTTGATTGTTATCTTTATCTTGAAATAATAAATTTATAGTCAAACACCCAATTTCTTATATATTGTGTATATAATACAAATTTTCATATATTATCATTATTAATTCATTATTCATGATATTATGAGTTTCGATTTGAATTATTTCATTTAAAGATATTCGAGTTAAAAGTTACCAAGTAGAAACAAATTTCATAATCCAATTTCTTTTCACTGGGTTATATTACTTCCTAACTGTCGTTAATATTATGTGATTATTTTTATAATGAATTTTTTTATCTAGTGTTGCATTTCCACTTTTATATGTGGATTTAGAGTTGATACACATAATCTACTCATTGATTAATTCTCACTCAAACATTATAATCTTTTCAAGGGTTTACTTTACATTATCATTTTGTTTGGGATTGTTTAAAATTGAATTTCCATCAAATAAAATTATTTGATAATATTCTAATAAAATCTTTAATTTTATTCTCCTATGGGTTTTAAGGAATTTTCCAAGTATTAGTACCATTTTCCAATCTTTGGTACTCAAATTTTTTTTAAGAGAACCAGACATCATTTTTCTCTTTAGTCAGAGAAACTGTTTTCTTATAAAAACCATGTTTTATTAAAAAAATTTATAAAATGTTTTTAACCATTCCAAAATAATTTATTAAATAAATTTTTACCATTTTTTTCTTTTACTAGTGTTTTTCTGGGAATATTTTTGTCACTTTTTGAACAAGTCATTTTTCTAACATCTTACTGTAAAAAAGGAATATTATTTTTACAAAATACGACATGTATGGATTTACACACTATTAATTATTTGAAGCTTACTTGGAATATTTAAAAGGTTAATTTTAAAAGAAAATTTTTTCAATAGTGATTTTTAAAGAAAATTATTTTCAAAATGATTTTCAAAATGAAACATATATCTTACTCAAGAATGTTTTAAAAGATATTTTAATTCTATTCATAAATAACAAGAACCCTCTATTTTTACTCCACTTGGGATATTTTATATTGATACCATTATTATTATTCCTCTAGATGGTTTATGATTTATTTTAAATGGATAATATTCACATTCACTTTTTTTATTCCTTTATTAGTCCCCTTGAAATATTAAATTTCCTATGATCATTGAACATTAAATCCCCCTTATTATCCATGTCATTTTTTATGGATATGTTCATTTCCTAAACCATATACCATTTTTCACATGGTGTCAACTTTTAAAGTTATTTGATTATTTGGGGAAATATTGGTAAATCTTTATCTTCTAATCCATACAAATATTTGATAAGGCACATTGTTAAATTGACTATTCAATACATGAGGAATTATTTGGAAAGGTATAACATGGGTTGGGCTCAGTTATAGATATCCCCTATATGAATTTTTAGTCTCATGGGATGATTTAGTTGGCTATACTTAGATGGGTTTTTACCGGCTATGATAAAATAACTTGTGAAAGGTCTTGATGATAATGGTTCTATTTTATTCGGAAACATAGAATCCAACAATTAAGAATTTACCTCATTTAGTTTTAGTTATTATTCATCCCTGAGATTTTGAATCAATATATCTTTGGATACATTTTATTTTAATTTCATTGATTAAATGGAATGTGTTTTTGTTTTTTACCTTTTTATATTGATTTTTCCTTATCTAGTTATTTTAATGGCATATGTTTCTAGATATTAACTTTCCATATTGTTAATTTACTCCCTTATCAGTTTTTTGATTGCATGGTATGTGTGTTCCATTATTTACCATTCTATTATTATTATTATTATTGATCAATTATTTCTTTTGATGTACTTTACCCTTATTAAGAATTTGATCTCACCCTTATTTTGTTTCCTTTCCCTAGGAGTCCAAGAAGTATACTATGAAATATATACAGGGATATAATAGATGGAATAAAGTTATTATCCTCAAAATAAAAAAATAATGTTGTAATTAGTGTATTAATTTGTAATAAAAGAATCATGTATGTATCTAGTTTACCAAGACTACAAAACTCTTTGGTCCTTCTAGATTTGATCCCCATTGTGAAACACTTGGGTGTATAAATCACTTATCACAAAAATATTTTAGTTGTTTCTCAAGTTCCACTAATTCCACTATAACAATTTTATAGAGAGTCTTAAATATAGGTTTTTCATTAAGGATGTGATCAATGTAAAAATCAACTTCACACTCAGGTGGATGTACAAGTAGTTATTCTTGAAAATCATTAATGTATTTCTGAAAAATAGATATATCCTATTTTATAAGGATACCTTTACCATTCATAATTTTTTTCCACTATTCTTATAGAAGAACTTATATGATTATTTGGGATGTTTTTTAAAGTGTTTTGTATTTTCTCAAGATATTTTATTGTGAAAATTTTTATATATCATTTAAGAAAGATTTTTTGAAGTTGTTTATAATGTTTTGTTATGATGTACCAAAGGATGATAAGAAAGTTTCCTTAACCATGTTAGGAAACTTTCTTTTAGTTAGCCAATGATTTACCAATCTTCAAGTTCCTAACATCATGAAGAAACTCATGATTTAATCCAAGTTTATACAAAGGTAGAGGTAGTACAATATTACCAAATGGAATAGGATTGATGCTATTGGATATAGGATGGAAATAAGTCCAAGTTTATGAGTTTGTATGATTTCATAAAAATTTAGATAATTACAAAATTTGATGATACACACTGTTATCAGATGGACCATAAATGATGTTATCATACAGAGAATTTCAATTAGTTTGTTTTATTGTGTTGGTATGAATTTTTAAAAAGTTTTAGAAGTTAAAGTTTGAGCCTTGATGTGATAAAGTTATAATAGTAATTAGAGAGACATGCTTGAGGAATAACAACTCAAGTTTACCTAATAGTTATATTTTTTTTGAACATTATAAGGAAAACAAATATTATTTTACATGTTGCATGTAGTTTTATGTTGTGAATTTAATGAGTTCACTTATGGAGGAAGGCTATCAGATTGATTACATCAGAAGAAGATCCATCTGATTTCATTTTATATGATAGAGGATTTTCTAATCCATATAAAGAAGAGTTTTTACATATCATTATGAAGAACATCAAATATATAGACCCTCAGATGAATAATATTGTTTTGTATGAAGACCAAGGACTGGAGTCTTATCGAATAGAAGAAAATGGAATTTAATATGACATGTTTTGTTAAAATTTATAATTATTTCAATATCATTAATCTTGGAATGGTGTTGAAGTAAGTATTCTATCATATCAAATCTATTGGTCAAAGTCCCATTGATCAAACAGGTTGAATGGCCAAACAGAGTAGAAATATTCATCGAATGAACAAGAATTAGAAATATAATGAAATTTATTTAGAATGATGATTCTGTGAAGTTATTTCATGTTTATTCTTGTATTATATGTTGTTTATGAAGTCTAGATCTGAGGCAGAATAGACCATATGAAGAGATGATGACCCATCAATCAAAATAATTTGAATGATCAAATGTGATACCATCAACCCTAAGAAGCATATGAATAGAACTATTAGAAGAAGTACCCAATCTAGAAGATTGATTCCATTTTTTGATGTATATCAAGCATGAGTGAGTCATAGAGAGTAGATTTATATGGATAAATTTTTAATAAATCCATCATAAAATCTTTTATCGGGTAGAGTTTTCAGAAGTTTTACATAAATTTGTAAAGCCTATTATAATGGTGATTCTTGAGTTGGTTTTTTAACATATATTTAACTTTCCATGGTTAAAGAAGATTTAATAATTATCTTAATGTTTAGTTTTAGGAAGATTGAATAGATTTTTATGTAGATGAGTTTCTAATAAGATTCAAGAATGTTATAGAATGTTGTAGAGTTTTCCAGTGAAGTTGATTTGAGCGAGAGATTCAAAATTTGAGTTCTGGATGATCAGGAAAACATATTTGAGTTCCAAAATTTTCTATTGGGGGAGATCTTATATAAAGGGGTGAAATTTTTATCCATGGACGTATAAATATATTTATATATGAAAAAGGTAAAGTACTAATGAATTCTAAGCAAGTTGAGTTTCCAACCAAGGAAATTTTTTTTGAATTAAAAGCACACAGAAAGAAGGTGTAATTTTTTTTTCATCAGATAGATAAAAAAATATAGGTATAGTTTTTTGTAGTGCACCGAATAAAGTATACAAGATGAAGGAAGAAGGTGAATCAGATGGAGATACCAGATAGAGACATTAGATGAAGAATTTATAGATGAATTTTTGTGAGATATTTTTCATTTTTTTTATTCATATGTTGGCTTAAAAAAATAATAAAACTTTTTAATTGATGATAGTTAGTATAATGTTATATTGGTATATAAAAATATCATAATGGGGTTTAGATCAGTTTTATTCACTTTCTATCATAGTGGTTTCCATGGACCAATGAGAGTCACTGTGAAATGTATGCAGTCACCCATATTGGGGGAAAACCTTGTAAATATTGTGTGATTTTCTTTACTTTACTAATATATGATAGAGAGCATGTTTGAGTTTTAAAATGTTTAAAATTATATAAAACTATAAAAAGATATAGGGGTTAATTTCAAAGAGGGAAGAAATTGTAAAAGATTACAACTGATTCACCCCCCTTCTCAGTGGTTCTCACAATCCTAAGAAACTTAAAGTGATATTAGAGGAGGTTTCCCCAATTTAATATTTATCATGAATAATCTCAACAAAGTTAACAGTATAGGTACTCCTACCTTTTATGAAAAAAATTATCATGGTTAGAAAAATTGGATGATACCATATCTTGTCTCTCTTGGCCTATAGGTAATTGATGTAACTATAATTGGATTTAAACACATCGAAAAAGATTCTCCTATGACATTCACTGAAAAAATAAATCTTGATGTAGATGGGAAATCTAGAAATTCTATTATAATGTTATTGGCACTACTTGAGAAAGTAACCAAAAAGCCTATAAAGAAAACTCCGGGTGTTTTAGATCCAAAATCTAGGTTTTAAGAGTACAATGGAAAATAAAAATATTCCCAAAGAGCTTCACGATGGACTAGCTTCACAGGCCTACGTGATGGAGCTGCGCAGTTGACCTACGTGAAGAAGCTGCATGACTGAACTAAACGACTAAGCTCTGCGCTAGAGGAAGATTTATGAACCTACACGGAATACCTGCGCGGAGAATCTGTGCGAAATAACTGTGTGGGAAACATCTCTTCGACCAGGCCAATACGTGCCTATAAATAGAGCCCTTGGGCTCCCCATTTTAGGACTAAAAAAATTGAAAGACTCTCTAAAGCTCCCATTGCACAGATATTTCGCCTAGATCCCTCAAATTGTGTCAGGTAGCTCTCTAAACCACGATAGAAGAGATAATTAAATAGGATAATCATGTTTTGAAAGTCTTGACATTCTTTAGTCATCATTTATACCTGCGCGCCATACCTGTGCGGTATACCTGCGCACCATACCTGTGTGCCATACCTACGCGATATACCTGCGTGCCATACCAGCATAGTATACCTGTGTTCCATACCTGCGCGGTATACCTACGCACCATACATGCGCGGTATACCTGTGTGCCATACCTGCATGGTAAACCTATGCGAGGGACCTAGGTGACCAACTCAAGTACCCTTTTTAAAAGCCATTAATGTCAGGTTATCTCCTTCCTTGGTTCCCTTATCTGAAAGGTATTAAGTTGAAGCCTCCACAAAAACCTCATAACTTATCAAACCTTTGGAAAAGGCACATTAGCGTGTCCCCTTTTTTTGGGTTTGTATATCCGCAGTTAGAGGTTTCCCACATTCATTTCACAATGATGTTAGGATTTATGGGATGTTTGTGGGTTTGTATATCCGCAGTCACATGGACCTTTCTCATAGAAATATTGTTGGGAAGTTCTCGGTTTAGAGTAGGGTTGGGTCCTGGCGTCTCCTATATCAAAGAGGTGACCCAGAACCTCATGTCTCTAGTAGGGAAGGTACAACTCACACTTACTTTTTCGCATAAGAAAAGAAGAAGTCTCCCTTTCCTAACAAAAACCATTTCAGGGAAGCCATCCTGGTATAAGCCCCTCATATTCATCCCTTCCTCCTTACATTGGACCCTTGTCCAATGTAAATAGAATAGAGGGAAGGGTCGTCGCCTCACCCTTTTCCATGGTCAACACACCCTCTTCCATCAGCGAAGGAGGAAAAGTGTGAAGTGTCATTGTTGAATCTTTCACATCATCTTGTTTCTCACACCGAGCATGACTAACGCGGGCTTAGAGATATGTGATGATTAAAACATGTGTACAAAGACTCCCTGAAAGGAACTATGAGAACTCTAATTCCTGTTCAAACTAGGATACTTAGGAAGCTCTTTCAGGGCCCGAGCTCATTGGATATCCTCCTCAGAAATCCAACCCTAATTTCCCCAATTTGGGCATCCTCTTTAGGAAATAATCCCCAAATTAAGTCCTCAAATAATCAAGGCATCCTTTTTAGTAAGTAAGCCCAAACTCATATCTCTCAGAGGACTATACTCTTCTACGAGAGTTATCAAACTACGTGGGCTTTGATTCCCATTTATATGGGATACGTAGGAAGCCTCCCTGAGGTTCAAACCCAACAGTTCAAATCAACCCTGTTCTCCTTGGGCCATATTCCCAGTAGGGTCTTATCCTACTTGGAAACCCATATCCTTTCCAAAGTTCCTTGGGATGCTTTAGCATAAGTCCCACACTAAGTTTTGACTAAGCACCTTTTGCTTATAGGTCCTTATCACATGACCTTAAAAGGTATGATGTGTCCTATTAAGCTACACCGAACTACGAGGGTTCTGATTCCTTTCACAAGGATACGTAGGTAGCCCTTTTTATGGGCATGATACCAAGATCAAAACAAACCTTTGTCTCCCTAGATGACAATAAATTCTATAGTACCCCACTGAGTGGCTTAAAAATCATCATCATCACAATGATGATTAAAATAATCTCTAATCAGTATATTAGAGGATACAATTGATGGAAAACCTCGAATACATACATATGTTTTCATTGATGAAGAACCTTGAAGTAATACTGATGATTCTAAATTTTATGCATGTTAATAAGTGATTGAAAATTCCAAGGGATACTTATGATATACTTGGTGAATTAATAAGGATTCATGAAAATATCTTAAATTTTCAAAGAGAGTCCCTGAGTAGACAATAATTCCCCCCAAAAAGGGTGTGATGAGTCCGACCTCTCATCCTCTCAACCAATGCACGTTCTTAAGTATCATAAAGTTCAAACTTAATGAATGACTGCCTTTGGAAAGTAGGTCCCATTTGGATAAAGAACTGTTGGTAGTTTCCAGTTCCATAAATAAATCCAATGGAAACCACCCGGAAATAGCGATTCTTAAAACTAGAACACATGTTTCAAGGAACTACGAAACAAAAATAGTGAACCTGAAATGAATCCTTAACCAAGTTAATAATGTTACCCACCTTTTTTGTCCCTATCAATGGATAAAGGAAGGCTAGACAAAGGAATTAATCACACATGTATCCATCTAAAAAGATGTTGTTTTAATAGATCTTGCTATTGTACTCAGTTTTCCACAGAATTACCTTTAATTCAAAGAATGGGTTTCTCCAAGAAAATATATGTGAACTTATCGACCACTGCTCAAGATAGATCTTCATCTTCGGGAAGGACCTTATCACCAACCCAACATCTTCAACTTTGGATCTCTAATGTTCTGGTAAAGGAATATCACCAGCACTATACAATCTTGACTTTAGAGGCTGCTTGACATTCCCTACAGGTCAACAATAATCCTCAATCATCTGGAAAATGATGACCAATGATCAAGAAGCAGATGGAGAAAACCACCATCTCCAAATGTTTCAGGTCCTTATCCCTGGAACGCAATAACCAGTCCCTCCTATACTACAAGGAGGTGGATAAATAGGTCACTCAAGGCCTCAATTCAATAATGCAGGAGTCTTTCTTGAGGACTCCCATCAGCAATCGCCGCCAGCAGAATCATGGAGTAGTGAACCCCCAACATGATGTGGGTGTTGCCTCTAGAAATTAGGACCAGGTCTCTCAGACTTGGGAACACAAGATGAACCACCAGGGACAACGTCTGGTCAATAGGAAGCATGTTCTCACCTCTGCATTTTAAGAAGAAGTCCATCGACCTAACTTGATGACAAACAATGAGCAGGCATATAAACCCGTCCGTCCTAATTTTGTTTCTCAGCAGTCTCACCTGATAGAAACCCACCAATCCCACCAGATAAACCCAGTAGAGTACCATGAATAGGAACATACACCTGCTCATAAGTTATCATCCAGTCAGTAAGCTCATCTGGTTGTATTTAAAGAGGACTGCAAATCAAATATGGTGGAAACTGGTAAACAGGAACATACACCTTCTTACAATCACCAATTCTATTAGCAGTCTCATTTTCTAGTATTGAAGGAAGTACTTAAATCATACTTGAAGAAAAATAGCTAGCAGACACATACACCTGCCAATGTTCATCAATCCTACCAACAGTCTCATTTGGTTGCACCCAGAGAAGTCAGTCGGAAAACTCAGACGACAAATTTGGGGCAGACCCAACTCTCTTCCCCCATGCGTGAGTACTTTCAATATCCATTGAAAGGAAAAGAAGGGCAAGAGTAGGCACATACACCTACTCCAGATACAGAACGGAAATATATTCCCATTCCGGACACTAAAGTCACCAAACACATCTTGTCAATGGTGAAAGGGAAGACACATATCCCTGCCCATATTATGGAAGAATGCCAGGATATTTTAACAACTACTTCAGTAGTATCAGGGGAAAAGACATATAAATCTATCCCCACACATGGGATGACACATTGGCATGCCATCCTAGAGTAGATACACACCTTTGTTCTAGTCTAGGAGGGTCATGGGGCATATTTTCCCATATCATACAGACAACAATATTGGGAACATACACCCTTTCCAATTGGAGTTAATCGGTCCGTTCTTGTAATTACTCCCACGCAGGCATATACACATACCAATTATAACCACTTATCCTAGCATGTGGCTCCAACTAAGTATAAGAGAACATTAAAAAATAAGTCTCTCCAAACACCGTAGGAAAATCAAGAGTCAAGCTGTGATTTAGCTCCTCTTAATGTTGGAGTTCTTGAAGCCCTCAGACATTTATCTATTGCAGCTCAAGATCCTACCATCTCATTATGAAATTTTGGGAGTGGTAATTATAATTCTAAAGTTCCTCATCAAAAACTTCATCATGAAGGCTTTCTTCATGAAAATTCAGTCCATCCAGAGTGTCTATCTCCGGATGAGAGCCATGACAACCCTCCACGTGGCAAGAAGACCAAGGAGCAATAAGATTTATCCCTTGCTGTAATCCACCATAGTGATCCTCCCCATGATGGCATTAACTGTGAAAGTCTTATCCGCAGTAATATTCCACATTGTCAAAATTATTCCATAATTGAAAATGTAGCGATGAGAAAACCCTCCTATCTCGAGGCACTTGCAAACACAAAGCCATTCATGTATGATGCCTTATCATTAACGGGTGAAACAATTTCTCAACCAGAAGACATGTTAGGGGAACAATCATTCTCTAAACCTCCTTAGGTCATTTATCATCTAATATAGAGCATCCACTCTGGTCAGATCAAGTGGAGAAACCTCTTATGAAAGATGATGAAGATGTTTTAAACATGAGGAAACAATTAGCTAAAGGAGAAATCCCAGTCATGTTCTGGCCTTCAGAAAATTCTCAGTTTGATATTCCAGAATTGATGAAAGAAGATTTCATTCATGACATTCTTGTCAAATTATGGAAAACTCTTCATCATTTGAAAACTAAAGTATTACCATATAATCAATATCAAAATCATATAAAGATAATGGAAGGGTTACAATTCCAAATTGACTTGGAATCTCTTTCAGTTTCCCAACATTCAAGGGTTGAAAAACAACAAAGAACCCTTCAGCTCTCATGTCTCAATGCTCTAAAGAGGCTACACCAATTAATTTATGATTTCCCATCCAGTGCTCGCATCAGAGGATTGTGTGTATATGGAGCATTGAATTTCACTACACTCCAAAATTGGAAAAGTCCCCCAAAAGTGGTCTCATGCAATGTTATTTCCCACGGCCAACCCCAATCAATAGGTTTTGTATGTAGTCAAATGTACGCTTAAGACAAGCCTCAACCAGTTCTCATTAGAATTAGGCCCAAAGAAAAGAGGTTGTTGAGTTACTTTTACATCAAGCCTCTGAGAATCTTGAACAATCATCCCATTTAGAGGATGTCAGGCGTCATAGGATAAAAATGTCTAAACTAGCATATCAATTTGCTGAAACAGGTGATTTAAGTGATTTTTGGATAATGTACCCAGATAATGTCTGAACCAAAATCCGCAAAATCAGAAAAACAGTTGCACAAATTTCAGCCATAACAGTTCAAGAATCACCCCAACTTGCCTGGATGGGGGCTCATTTAATTAAAACTTCAAATTCTTTAAACAATGTTCAATGATTTGAAGAATAAGAATAGGATCAACCCTCGCCTGCAAGGATAGGGTTTTTTTTTCACATCTATAATCCCCTCCTCAACATAAGTCATTTTTATCCTGATTAGGGAAGAAGCCACAAGGAAAGAGTACGACTGAACTATCCAATGATACCCTTCATGTTATTGCCTGCCAGACAGATCTAGGGAATTTTTCATATAGGATAATGGAGCCTCGTAAAAAACAAAAAGGAAGATGATCTAGTAGAAACACTGACATAATTCCATCAATTCATTATGCGTTAGTGAATGTTATTAACACCATTGCAGAAGATCCTCCAGAAAATAAGTCCAGTTCATGGGAATCAGAAGATGAAGTTCTTTTCCATAATATGGTACACACTAAGGCAAATGAAGAAGGTGTGTGTACCCAAAATCAGAGGCTTACCCAAAATTTAGGTATGCCTTCAAATAACCAACTCTCCCCTCTCCGAAAGGCATCTAACAATGGGAAAGGAAAAATTCCGATTGCATCTCACTTTTCAACTGGATAAGGTCAATCTCTTTCACTTGAATAGTGATTTGCACAGCAAGAAGAGGAAATGAGGGAGTTGAAAAGACTCAATACAAAGTTACTTTGAAACATCATTTCTGTTAGAAGTACTTCCCAGGAAAGTCCTAAACTTGCAAATCCTGTAGGAGCTCCTCATCAAAGGGGATTTTTATAAAATACAAATGCAGATAATGAATTACCTCCATTGGGTACACAATCAAGGAAGGATCATATATATCTTGATAGACCTGTTCCTGTGGGTTATCCAAGGCAGATATCAGCACCACCACCAGTGGTCTTACCGGTCGTTGCAACAGATCAAACTCCAGTTGCTATACCTGCATAGAATCCATCTCATTTGGATATTCCCCAAATTCGTATGAACACAATTGAGGAATTAATGACTCAGTTTGAAGCTATTGATGAACGACGTGCACCAGTTCAGCTGGAAAAGAGAGATTACCCTAAATGAGTGGATGTAATTCCTCCCCCACCAAATTTTTTGAATACCACATTCCCAATTTTTAATGGTTTGGGAGATCCGGAACAACACTTAACACATTTTTTTTCTCATTGTGATCCTATGATGGGAACTTCTCAACAACAAGAATCAGTTAAGATTAGGTGTTTTGTGTAGTCATTACAAGGACCGACTTCTGTCTGGTATACAAGTTTGTAATCTCGATCAATTACTAGGTGGGAAGATATCCGTTATAAATTCCTGCTTCAATTTATATCCACACTACCAAATATGACATTTTTTGATCTTAACAATTGTAAACAAAGGGAGAATGAAAGAGTTTCAAATTTCATTGCTTGATGGAAGGGATTAACATATTCCTTAAGTTTATCACTCCCTCAAGAAGAGTTTCTACCAATCTGTGTGGAAAATCCACGTGATGAATTATGCACACCATTGATCCATATGAAATACATAGAAGGGTTTTGAGACCTTACTTCAATCACTCAGCAGATAGAAGACTCTATTATATAAAATAAGGCTAAAACTCATGTAATTATATCAGTTCTAGGAAGGATAATTAGAGAGGAAGAAGCTGCTATAATCACACTAAAAAAGGCAACTGTACCTACTTATACTTTAAGACCATAATCATACTGAAGGGATCTACTTCCTGAGCATCAACAGAAACAACCACCTTATCAAGATTATCAAAGAGGTCAAAGGAGAAAACAGTTTTAGGAATTAAAGAATAAAGTTTATTCTTTCAGTAATGAGAAAGTTTTTGGCTACTTCATCTCAGCCTTAGAAAACAATTTGGTTTAGTTTCCATGGCCGAAGAAGAAAAATAAAGATGGAGATGAATATCGTCCGAATTATTTTCCCTTTTATCAGATGTTGGGACACCCCATTCAGAAGTGCATTGTTTTCAAAGACCTTCTACAAAATATGGTAGACTCTGGACAAGTGAAATTGAAAAGTTCATCAGCTCAAGTAGCATGTGTTACTACTACTAATCCAGAGTAAGAGGGAGAATGGAAAGAGGTTAAAAGTAAAAGGGTGAAAAATATGACGATTGGATGATCAGGAAAATGATCAACCAGACTCATGCTATTTTACGAACACAGTTGAAACTACCAATTGTGTCTTCTAACACTCCTGCCACAACAAAACCATCTTCATCAAAAGGCCATTTCTCAAAGAATTAAAGTGATGATAAAGACAAAGAGTAGTCAGAAGAAGACGAGCTTGTGTCAAGGCCAAAGTTGTCCTTAACCCTGGAAAATTTTATGCCATATGTTTCAAAATCACGAGCACCTCCCCTCCAAATGGTACAACCAGAACTAACCTATCAATAAGAATCTTCGTCAGATGAAGAATTAATATTTGGTTCTGTTAATGTTATCCATTTAATGAATGCTTATGCCAATGCTGATTCTGATTGTAGTGAGCCAGAATTCCTAGTGCCTAATTGGGAAACAAGAGGAAGGGGCCAAGGTCGAGGACATAAGGGAAGATGTGAGAATTCCAGAAATCACCATTTTAATTCTACACTTTCCCAAACCATATATGTGGTAGAAACTTGTGGACGATCCCTTCTGTGGGCTCAATAAGAACAATGAGTTTCTTCTATGCAAAACAAGTATAGTTCTGGCACAATTATTTTGGTGGACCGATTAGAAGTAACACTATCTTCCTCTCAGCAAGTGAATATACCTAGTCAGTCTAATCTTCCAAAGTTAGGAATATCTTTCGCTTCTGCTTCAACAAAGAATATGAATACATCATACACATAAACTTCTAAATCACCTGCAAAACCGCATCTCCATGATGGGAAACACAGACCTTTGGACCATAAGTATGAAGTCTTGAAAAATTGGCCCAAGTACCGGCCATTTTTTCAATTCTAGATGCTTTCAATCTATCAAAAGATCTTCGAGAGGCACTCATTGAGGCTTTTTCAAGTCCCTAAGAGTTTGAAACATAAGTTTCTACTGCTGAGGTTTACTGTATAGAGAATGATTCTGTAGAATGTCATGCAGTCATATCTTTTACAGATGAGGATGAAGACCATGTGGTACATGGGCATATCAGACCTTTGTATCTATCTGGAAAGGTCAATGACATAGATATCTGATGACCCTTTATTGATAATGGATTTGGGGTCAACCTCATTCCTATTTGTACACTTTGTTGATTGGTCCTGACTGAATCTGAATTATGTCCTTTGACTTTAATGTTGCAATGGTATGACAAGAATTAATAAGAACCACTCGGTGAGATTACTCTCAGAACTCATTTTGGAGATCTAGTGTCTAATTCAGATTTCATGGTTGTTCTTCAGGACACAGCCTGCAATATTCTTCTTGGAAGGCCTTGGTTTCATCAACATGTAGCCATACCTTCATCATACCACCAATGTATGAAATACTATTTCAATGGTCAAATCAGAACATTGTATGCTGACAAGGCTCCGTTCAGAACATGTGAATCTCAATACATTGACACAGAGTTTTATCACACAAAAATAACAAAGCCCATTATGAAGGAAATAACTAGAGTTAATGTTCCAAATGGATTGGAAAAGATTCCGGAAAATCCATTCATGCATTTGAGTATAGATTATGTGCTACCCATCAATCAAATTGAAAGGGTAAAACCAAATCCATGCACTTATCCATTAATTTCCATAATCTCAATTGTGGAAATTGAGCCTAAAAACATGGGAGAAATTATTGATACACCAAGAAATTATGAAAGCTTGAATGTAGATGTTTTCATTTCATCTTCTAAACTACAACAAGCCTCTACTTCGTCAAATAGAGTAGAAGAAATTGTAGCAATTCTATGGGAAGAAAAAGATGTTTATTCTCAATCTATCAATCCCTCTTTATTAGCATAAGAAGACCCTTCGTTATCAGTAGGGTCAGATATGGTGGCCTCTTCTTTGAAATGTTCAAATACTGACACCTCCACGAACACTGGGAGTTTGGCCTTGTCATCTACCATGAAAATGGAAACAGAAGAGGTAAAACATAATGAAGAAGAATAAGAACATCTTGGGGATGCTCCTCCTACATTTTAAGAAGGTGTATCTACCACTGTGGATGAACTCAGAGAAATAAATCTTAGAACAAAAGAAGATCCATGCCCCACTCTAATTAGTGCGACCATGACCTCTGAAGAGAAAGAGGTGTATACTTACTTTCTAAAGCAACATCGAGATATATTTTCTTGGAATTATATATAAATTCCAGGACTTAATCCTGATGTAGCCACCCATCATTTGGGTTTTCCAGAAGAACATCATGGATTCAAGCAAGCAGTAATAAGGACACACCCAACTCATGCCTCTAAAATTGAAGATGAAGTTGATAAGCTTATAAAGTATAACTTTGTCAGGGAAGTTCAGTATCCCAAATGGCTAGACAATATTGTCCCAGTGAAGAAGGAGAATGGGAAAATTAGAGTCTGCATTGATTTCATAGATCTTAACTGGCATTGTCCTAAAGATGATTTTCCAGTCCCGATTACAGAACATCGAATTGATGCAACGACTGTCTATGAAGCTATTTACTTTATAGATGGTTACTCTGGGTATAATCAAATCCCAATGGCCATATAGGATGAAAAATATACAGCCTTTAGATCCCCTCAATGTGTGTTTTTCTATCGGGTAATGCCCTTAGGTTTAAATAATGCAGGCACAACATACCAACATGCATTGCACCATATCTTCAAACCCTTTTTAGGGAAATTTGTTGAATGTTATGTGGATGATTTGGTAGTAAAATACAGAAACTGTTCCAATCATTTGACTAATTTGGAAACCATATTAAATAAAATTTGGCAACATAGTTTGAAGATGAACCCCTTGAAATATGCTTTTGGGGTAACCTCAGGAAAATTCCTTGGCTTCGTTGTACACCATTGTGGTATGAAAGTTGATCCTAATAAAAAGAAATCAATCCTTTGTATGTCACCTCCTAGAAATTTAAAAGAATTAAGAGGAATCCAAGGAAAATTGGCCTATATTCGGCACTTTATCGCCAATTTGGAAGACAAGTGTTTACCCTTCACCCGATTAATGGAGAAGGGAGTCACTTAACAATGGACTGAAGATTTCCAATTAGCATTTAATACCCTCAAGAAATATCTCTTTATTCCACTAGTATTGATGCCACCTGTTTAAGGAAGACCACTTATTCTCTATGTGACAACATTAGAGAGATCACTAGGTGCCTTCTTTGCCCAAAAGAATGATGCTAGGAATGAAAAAAACCTTTATTATCTTAGTCGAGCTATGCTTGATGTGGAAGCTCAGTATTCAAGTATTGAGAAGTGATACCTGGAATTAATCTTTGCAGTTCATAAATTGAGACACTACCTACAACATCATGAGGTCCAACTGGTTTCTCATAATAATCCACTCAAATTTATCCTCAGTCGTCCTATGCTTACTTCTGGCATGGTGGGCGGTTATTGTGCAACAGTTTTATATCCATTATGTGCCTCAAAAGAAAATAAAATGCAAAACTCTGGATGATTTCCTTGTTGAGCATCTATCTGCAGAAGATACATCATTTAATACTGAACTTCCTGATGAAGAGGTCTTCTCTATTCAAGATAACTCCCAAACATGGGAAATGTATTTTGATGGTGCTTTCAGAAGTCCAATAGGGAAGAGACTGGAAAACCCTAAAATCAACAAGGTTAGATTAGGAGTTGACCGTATTTCCCCAGAAAAGGCAATATTGCCTTATTCTTTCCTATTATCAGAAGGTGGTACCAACAATAAAGTAGAATATCAAGCTATCATTGTAGGTTTGGAATTGACACTTGATGTGAAAATGAATCATTTAAGGGTAAAAGGTGATTCAAAATTGGTAATAAAACAAATCAATGGGGAATAATATATCAGAAAATAAGACTTAATTCCTTTGTGTGATTATGTCAGAGAGTTAATGGTTGAATTTCCCTCAGATCCGACATTGTCCTATGTCCCGTGATCACAAAATTCCCAAGTAGATGCACTGGCTAATGTAGCTACAACCTTGGCAGATCCAAATCAGGATGAGACAGTTATCAACATAACCCATCATCATGTGGTTTCACCTTTTGTTCAAACCAGAAGAAAGGAAATTAATGAAATTATCCCTATTTCTGAACCATATGGTCATACCATGGGATGGAGAACATCCATAATAGAATATCTTCAAAATGAGATACTTCCACTAAATGGGGCTGAGAAGGAGCAGATCTGGTGACGAGCGACCGATTTTACTCTTTATGATAGTCCAGACCACCAAAAGATTCTTTAAAAGTTATGATTTTATGGAATTCTCTTCATATGTATTGATGGAGAAGAGACTACAGCTGTCATGAAAGAAGTACATTCAGGAGCTTGCGTTGCCCATAAATCAGGGAACAAACTCTCTGTTCAGATCTGAAGGCTTGGATACTTTTGGCCTTCAATGACATAGGATTGTACATATTTCACTAAAAAAAGTCATCCATGTAAAGAGCATGCCAACATCATTCATCAACCCCCAGAGTTGCTACATATAGCTAAATACTCCTATCCATTTTACACATGGGTGAATGGATGTAGTAAGGCCTTATCCTCCAGCCACAGCTAAGGAGTTCAAGTATATTCTCACTGCTACTGACTTATTCTCTAAATTGGATGAGCCAATACGTCTCAATGAATTCAGAGACAAAATCATTGTTAGTTTTGTCAAAACTAATATCATCACCAGATTTGGTTTCCCTCATACTATTTTGATAGACAATGGCACCAATTTTTGTTTTGCTGAAGTAAAAAAGTTGTATCAGGAACATAATATCAAGTCCAACCACTCATTTCTCTATCATGCAGTGGCCAATGGATAGATATAAGCATTGAATAAGACTCTATAAAATATACTCCAGAAGATGTTGGATAAAGATAAGAATTCATGTCCTGATAAAATTTTGATTTCTTTGTGAGATTATTAGAAAACTACCCGTACTCCTAACCAAGGAACTCCTTATTCATTGGTATATAGAACTGAAGTAGTTTTTCCAATTGAAATACAATTTCCTTCACTTAGAGTTTCAATATGTGATCAATTGTCTATAAATGAGAGCTCTCAGAAATGATTCAATGAGTTGCAAATATTAGACTAGAAAATACTGCATACTTTGCATCATTTAAAAGTCTATTAGAAAAGAATAGCGTGGGCTTTTAATAAGAAAGTTCTCCTTCATTCATTCCTTCAAGAAGAATTGGTATTGGTCCTTAATACTCCAATGATACCGTGAAAGAAACCTCTAAAACTTGAACCAAAATGGGAAGGACCTTATTCCATACGTAAGGTCTATTCAAATGGAGCCTATGATTTAATCTCAATAGATGGAGAGCTCATTACAACTCCAACCAATGTGAGATTCTTGAAGAAATACATTGTGTAATTATAAAACCCAATGTCCTTTCTGCAAGACTTAAAAATTAAAAACCCCCATGTCCCTACTGTAAGACTTAAAACTGCATAACCCCTATGTCCTTACTACAAGACTTAAAACTGCACAACCCCATGTCCTTGCTGCAAGACTTAAAACTGCATAGCCCCCATGTCCTTGCTGCAAGACATAAAACTGCACAACCCCCATGTCCTTGATTCAAGATTTAAAACTACAAAGCCCCCATGTCCTTGCTGTAAGACTTAAAACTGCACAACCCCATGTCCTTGTGGTAAGACATTAAACTACATAACAACTATAACCGTCCATGATTCATGACGTTAAAGTGAAAAGCATCTTTGTCCTTGTCGCATGATGTTAAACTGCATGACATCGTTTGTATAACTAACAATTTCCCTATAAGACATTAGATGTTTCCATAAGAAAATGTCATTGATTCCATCACTACTCTTTAGTAGTACATGAGTCACTCTCTTTCCTATGTCAGAGTCAGATCTGCATAGAGACCCTGTTTTAAGAACTATATATGGCTTGATTCTCATTTTCAATGAGATACGTAGAGACACCTAAATCTCCAATTTTGGGCCCAGCCACAATCACACAAATCTTCTTATTTTCTTTTCTCCTCCGGTGTATGAATCATATCTATACAGAGTATTTACTTAAGATATATGATTTGGTTCTTATACCATTTTATGTCTTAAATATTTATCGTTCTCTCAGAATGTGTTAAAATCCCCCATACTTCATGTCAAACTTAGTGTGAGGAATGATTATTTAAATAAATACATACGGATTGATTCTAATTTATTTTAAGATATGTAGAGATGCCTATATCTCCAATCTTGGGCCTAGCCATGATAAAACCCCCCTTTATTTCTTGTATAAGAATCAAATATGCATAGGAAATGTTTTAAGAATTATGTATGACTTGATCCTTTCCCCAAAAATACATATAGTGACACTTGGGTGTTATCCCTTAACCTAGTTACAATATGTCTTTTCCTTTCACATTGGTTCATCTTCGTCCTTACCACATGATGTTAAACTGCATGGAAATCTAATACCCCTATTCTTCATTTGCATCACATTTGTATTAAAAAATAAACCCTTACTCCTTGTTTCTCACACCGAGCATAGCTCACGTGAGCTTAGGAATTGGGTAAATGTCTCCTTTATATAAGGTGTTTTAATTTATTATGGGGTTAAGAATGTCTTCACTGCAGGAATTAAAACTGCATAGTATAATGTCCTCACTGCATGACTTAAAACTGCATAGTATAATGTCCTCACTTCATGACTTAAAACTGCATAGTATAATGACATCACTGCATGGCTTAAAACAACATAATATAATGTCCTCACTGCATGACTTAAAACTACATAGTATAATGTCCTCACTGCATGACCTAAAACTGCACATCACCATATTCATTTAAAGGAAAAAAATAAAGTCTCCATTTTACACATGAGTCAAATTTATGTAAAAGACATAAAAATCATGGTCAATATTGATTTAAATATTTCTCATAAACATTGAACATAAACCCTCATCCATATTTCACACTCTTAATATTGAATATTTCCATATCCTCATAATCTTTCTTATGGTTTTTGGTGACAATATTTTTAATACCTGAGAGCTATTTTTCCTGACTATGAAGCATGTGCCCTTAGGCAGCCTTACATAAGTTGCCTACATAATAGGCCTATCGGCAAAAAGATTCCATTATTTCGCTATACAACATATTAACTAGTTGGATCTACATAATACAACCCCCATAATAGGTTTTTAAAATAATGGTAACTTTGTTCTTAGTTATAGTATCTTTTTCCCCTTTAATATTTGATGACAATATACAAGAATATGTATTTTAAAATAGTCATTAAAGTATATTTATCCCATTATCTTTCTCACAATATAAATATCTTCAAGGCCATG
Source organism: Viscum album (assembly GCA_963277665.1). NCBI lineage: Eukaryota > Viridiplantae > Streptophyta > Magnoliopsida > Santalales > Viscaceae > Viscum > Viscum album. The sequence continues at coordinate 2,019,229,867 of OY728123.1, forward strand.
GTTTACACATTTCTTTCACCATGTGTTCGACGCACCAGGGAATAACCTTGAAATCACTTGGCCACATGTTATATATTGTTTCTATTTCTGGTCCCAGTTGTATGACCTAAAACTACAGACACCATATCCTTTACATTTGGGATAGACCTTCATAAAAGTTATATTCTTTTGATTCTTTGGATATCTTGATTGGAAATATCCTTTGTATATTCAGGTACCTTTCTCCATAAACCAAACTCTATGCTTCGGAAAATCTGAATCTCTATAAACTTTCTTCAACTTTTTGCAATAGAAAGTCAAACTTCTGAGAGCTCTTTTGCCAAACTATGTAGCAAATTCCCATAGGTGGCCTTGTATAAGTTTCCTACATAACAAGATTGTCATTAAAAATATGCCACTATTTGTCTATGAAACATATGCCCTGCATAATACATCCCTCGTAATGGGTTTATCAAGTAATGGTAACTTCGTTCTTAGAAAAGACTTCCTCTAATTATTTTAGCCCTTTTCCCATATCATTCCTCAATTCCATAAATTCTTAAATCACAGTTTACAGTTTTCCCTTCCATACTTGAATATGATAGTATGTTTTTAAACAAATTATAAAGAAATTGGGAGAGTTTTATCATACCTTTGGTCAGAGCTAAAGACCTTAAATTAAAGCCACACAATGTCCTCACTGTATAACTTAAAACTGCACAATACCAATGTCCTCACTCTATGACTTAAAACTACACAATACCGATGTCCTCACTGCATGACTTAAAACTACACAGTATGTTATCAGAAATCTCCCATTTTCTAATAAAATTCTAACCATTAATCATATACCAAATTTGTATAGAAATGGTTTTCCTATTCATGAATTGGTCTTGGGTCACCCAAATCTTATTTCACCTATCTATAAACAACAAAATGTTAAATTCCTAATGAACTGTTTTACTTGACTATATAGCACATTCCCTTAGGCGGCCTTGCATAAGTTTCCTACACAACATTCCTCTCAGTAAAATGATTCCACTAGTTGAGTGGGGTTTCATAAACAAGGTGCTGGCAAGAAGGGGGTTCTCCCCAAGGAACGTCGACATCATTTTTAGGTGTTTTAGTTCTTCCTGGTTGGCCATCACTTTCATGGGGAAATGCTATGGTTTTTTACAGTCTACTCGCGGGTTGAGACAGGGTGAACCCTTGTCCCCGAGTCTGTTCATCTTGTCCCAAGATGTCCTCAGTCGACATTTGCACAAGGGTATTGATAGCGGTGAGGTCGTTGCTTATCACCGGAGAAGGAGAGCCCCTCCTGTATCTCACCTGATGTTTGCGGAAGATACGTTCATTTTCACAAATGGCAGCCGACGGTCTATCAACAGCCTCAATAGAATCATGCAAGACTATCGCTTTTGGAGTGGGTAGGTCATTAACAAGGCTAAACGAAACTTCTATATCTCCAATGGATGCAGAGTTTCTTGGCCCCATGACTTACAACATTACCTGGACATGCAAAGAGGATCTTTTCCCATCGAATACCTGGGTGCCCTGATCTCCTCGGGGAGGCTTTGAGTGTGTGATTTCGATGATATTGTCAATAAGATCACGTAAAAAATTCTCAACTGGAAGAACATCTTTCTCTCTTTTGGGGGATGGATAATGCTGGTTAACAACGTTCTTCTTTCCACTCTTGTTCACTCTCTATTGTCGATCAAGGTTCCCAATAGCATCATCAATAGGATTGACAAGATTCTAGATGGGTTTATATGGGATCCTCGAACAGAGGGTAGGCGCCGCTGGGCTTCTTGGGACAGGGTGGCGAGACCAGCCAGAGAAGGAGGTATAAATGTTCGCCAGCTCAACGACACGCTCATGTGCATCCATGCAAAGATATCATGGGAGGTGCTGGAAAACCGCACGCTTTGGGGAATTACCATGCACAACTCCCATGCAGGATCCGTGCTCGGGAGTGCTGGCACTGCTTCCCCCTTCTGGTCGGTGATCTCACCTCTCATCACGACACTGGAATCCAACACTAGATGGCTCGTGGGAAGGGGGGACATTCTCTTCTGGAATCATAACTGGGCTGGGACCATCCTCGGCTTCCCGGGGTGTCCGGGTACCACGCTCACTTTTAAAGAGGCTAGTGACCACCTGAACTTCATCGATGCTGTACTTGACGACGATCAACGCGCCACTTACGAGCTGATCGAAATCAACTCCGACCCGAACAGATGTGTTTTCACTCTCTCTGCATCGGGCTTCTTCTCTTCGAGGGATTTTCGACGATCCTTGGCCATTCCCGATCACAACGCCACCTGGAATGAGATAATATGGTCCAAGTATTCTCCACTCAAACAGAACTTCTCTTACCTAGTGGCTATGACAAAAATCCATTTCAACGGATGAAAACATTAGGATGTGCGGCATCCCTTTAGCCTCGAGGTGTAACTGTTGCTCGGAGTATCGAGAAGAATGCACAGATCACCTGTTTTTTGAAGGGGAATGGGCGAGGGCGGTTTGGACTCATTTCGGTGTGTTTACAGCCTTCTCGGATAACCACATGATCGACAGGCCTTTCCTGGACAGATGGTTCCACAGAGCGGTGGAGAGGGGCCCTGAGAAGATGGCCTGGACAATGATTCTCCATGCTGGATGCTAGATAATATGGAAAGCACAGAACAAGGCTCTCCACTATGGGATTACCGTCTCTGGACGCGGGATTATTCTTCGTACAAAGTTCATGCTTTTGGATCTTATCAGATCCTTTAAACAATGGAAGGAGGCACCCTCCCTTAGCCGTCTTCAAACAGAAAATACCAGTAATCTCCCGAGTATCAGCGCCAGTAGAGGCAACTGGGTTAGGTGGACTCCGCCTAGTAGAGGGATCAAACTCAACTCCGACGGGTCATGCAACATGGGGGTTATACGCGGAGTAGGGGTGGTTCGGAACAATTTCAGGTCAGTTATCATGGCTTTCTCAGGCCGATTGGGACACGGTTATCCTCTTCAAGAGGAGGTGAAGGCGTTGATGTTGGGTCTCTCACTGTGTCTCCACGAAGGGATCATCCTTTCTCAGGTCGAAACTGATTCACAAATTCTCTATAAATCTTTGCATGGTTCCGGTTCCATTCCTTGGTCTATTCATTATATCACGAGGGCATGCCGAGGTATGATCTCCAACAACACCAGTGTTACCCACACGTGGCGCGAGGGGAATAAGGTAGCAGACCATCTTGCTTCTCTTGATGTCCCTGGACCAGATCACTTTTGTTTTCATACAGCTAGTTCTATGAAGCCAGAGGGTGTCAACTTGGTTTGAGGGGATGCTCTGGGCCTTCATTATTTTCGACCTCCTTAGGTCTGTTGTGTGGAGCATTGCGGACCCATGTTGTTTTTTTTCTTTTGGTTTGATGTTTTTCCTTTATTCCCTTAAAATGAATAAATATCTACTATTGGATGGAGTAAAATGATTCCACTATTTGGCTATGCAGCATGTGCCCCAGTTGGCCCTGCATAACATAGCCCCCATAATGGGTTTGTAAAATAATGGTAACTTAGTTCCTAGAAAAGACACTAATTATGTTGATACATGCTTTAAATTTGGTATCCATAAAAAATCATGGCCCAAGATTCCCCTTGGAAATGTTTAAAGAATATTAAAGGAATTCTTAGCCACAATGTTTTGTTTGGGATTTAATTCAAAGTTTATGGTCAAAAATATTTGACCCTAAATATTATCCCTTTATAGACCAACATGCATGACTCAAAACATCCAAACAACAAAAGACTTGGTACTCATTAGATTGAGAACCCGTGAAGGGCACTCTGAACAAAAGTCGAGTCCTAGCTCACTAAACACACATTTTTTGTATGATTTAGGTAATATTGAGCAATAAGAAAAGAGGTCCAAAGATTATTTTTTTGGGGTTATCTATATAACCCTAGAAATAATAAAATTATGCTCATTAGGTCCCTCGGCTTAATAAGAAAATTTTGAGCACTTCATTCTTGTTATTATAATAATGATTTTTTAACATAAAGGAATCATTATCATCATTTACCTTTAATATTTCAATCATGAAAAGAAGGAATGAAGATTTATATGATTGAAAAAAAAATTTATTTCATTCATATGAAAACAGAGGGCCATTCACAAAATTAATCCTCTCTATCATGTTTTAGAATAAACTCTCAACATGAATTTTCATTTGTTGGACAACTTCATAAGCTATATCAGCTGCCTATTGAAGTTGAGATAGTTGAGAAACTCCAGTATCCACAACCTGACAAAGTGCTTCCTTAGCAGTTGAAATGACAGTTATTCCCTCTAATTGGGTTTCTCCCAATGTCTGATTCAATTTCTCAAGATTGTTATAAACATCATCCAATTATTGTTGAAGTTATAACAACTCCTTCGTAGTCTCTTTGATTTGTTGGATAATTTCGAGTGATTTTCTTGTTATGATTTAACTCCGACTCAACTAATGCATATTGAAAGCCCTCAATATTGATGAGTTATTTATCCTCTTAAAAATCTTGTCACATCTTATGCTCCTTCTCCTGTCGGCGAATAGTCTCTTTCATGGCATCATAGACTGGACGATAATTAAATCCACCAAATCACAATACGCAGAATAATGATGGGAGTTTTGAAAAATGGGACAATAATTCATCTAAAGGCTTTTTGGAAATTATTCTCCATATATGCCATCATGTCTTCTTACGTGCCATGCCAAGAGCATATTTCATCTCTAAGTTTAAATCTGAGTCACTACCATGAGGTAAAATGTACTCTGGAAACAAGTCACTTAAATAATTTCCTTGTTCCATTTATCTTGGGACAGTAAAAGATTCAACTTTTGATCAAGGAACTAATAAAACTAAATGATAAATCAAGGTCATTATTAGTTTCAAATGGATTAAACAAATATAATTCAAATAGATGATTATATTTACCCAATAATAAGTCAGCTACTTGATTGGATTCATTCCCCATATTCTCAGCCTCATTGTTTTGAGCAGATGTTTCTTGAGAACGCGAATTTCCTTGAATTTGCCCAGTTATGACATTTTAAGGCTCTGGAACATCTCTTGATGAAGGATCCTCTGTAGGTATTTCTCCAGCCCCAATGGAAGGATATAGTGAAACAACCTGTTCCTGAAGAGCCTTTTCAACATTTTCTATAGATAAAGAAGCATAAGGTAATCTTTTATGTAAAGAATCAAGTTAAAGAACAAATTATGTAAGGAAAATTCAATAATTGGGACTTACGCCCTTGAAATTCCTCTTTAAAATCCCTAAAATCCATGATGGAACCTGGAATATAGATATTTGGATTAAGGGTGTCTATCATTTCAGTGTATACGGCCTGAAATGTTACAGTATCCTCACCATTTAAGGTATCCAACAAACATTGGTTTATGCCCAAATTGGCTCTGATGACATTTTGTTCTATTGGCTCTTCAATTGGTATAGTAGAATCAGGTCATTCCAAGTTTGGGTCAACATCAGTATTTGTCTTAGATTTCCCTGGATCTTTATTCCTTTCCTATGAAGCAATAGGAATATCAGCGTGGACTATTTCAGGATCCTTTGACAAAAGAAACTGAGGAATTTATTTAATCTTACCATGGATTTCTTCTCTCGTAGCAGAGCCTGGTGCAGGTATAGTTGAATCTTTTGACAATTTATTTACTAAAATTGTAGATTTATCAGCATGAACCTGGGTTTCCCCTAGGGCTTCTTCTTTTGGAATTAAAGAATCATCTCTTAATCCTGTGAGAGAGGAGAGAGATATAGATCCTACAAGAGGATAAAACATGGTTACCAGAATATATTGAGAAAGTTTTATGCCCTAAGGATCATATAAATACTTACTCCTTCAGCGAACACTTCCAGTCAATATCATTACTCTCTTGTGTTTTTGTTCAAAAGCTTGGGGAGATATTGAAACATTCCTCTTATAAGAAGAAACTTGAGGTAATGGTCTTGGATTATCTGTCACAATTACCCCAGTCACGATTCTTCTCCTGGAGATAGTTCTGGCAACCTAGGAGGATCATTTGTTGCGTCAATAGGAGATCCTGCGGGACCATACTTAGGTGATTCGAGAATTGGTCTAGAGCTTCATTATCTACATTCAAGCTACACAAATACATTTTTCATCAAGATTAATGATGATAAATGGTAAAGTAGAGTTGAGACAAAATAAAAAGGGAAATTCATTATCAATATTAACATAAATATCATACTCCTCATCAGATTCAATAATTACCCCTTTATGGACTCCTAAGTCCAGCATATGAGATACTCGTTTAGAGGCTAGAATTTGTTCATAAGTTGCATATATAAAAACCTCCAACTCCGCAATATACTTATGTACTTCAGCCAAGTTATTTTACGGATTGCAATCAGAAGGTGACTTGATTTTACCAATTTCTGGTATTCAAATTCCATGCTAGAGAAATGCCCATGCGTCCCTAAGATCATGGGTTACAATCTCCCAATGATGAATGGATGAAGGTCACACATAATTAAATCTTAATATGGTTGAATGTGGAGGAGATTCAACACATTCTGATTGGGGAACTTATTCAGGACTTCTTTATTCAGAAAGTTCAACAGATGGAATAAGAATTTCTGTTTGATGGTGGCGACTGGATCACCTTGGCGTTGGAGGTTTTGTTTCTCTAGCCATGGTCTTCCTGGTATACCTCCTGTGAAGACATTTTGGGGGCTCTGAAACTTCTGTATCATCTCCAGCCTTAGAATTCTTACAATTATTTCCACGTGCAACAGTCATTGTAGCCGCCCCTTGATATATTCCTTTTGTCCAATCCCCTTGAGGATATGAAGAAAACCAAGCTTTGGAATACCCAACATTTAACCCAATCATTTCATTATATGTATGTAATGTTATCGAGAATATGGATACCTCAAAAGTCATTAGAATATATAATTTTCTCCCTACCATTGGGTGTTTTTCATGTCTAACATATGTGGGTGGAAAAGTGTTTGATTGTTGAAGGCATCTGAACTGACAGGAAAACCTATAGGGGATATAAGCCTCGCAGATAATTTCACCATCAGTCCTGGTTGATAATATTCCATCCTTGAATGCTATCATATAAGATCTTAGCTCATAATTTGTTTCTTTGCCATCATCAATAAATGTTCTAGCTGGTGGGTTACCAAAAGGAAAGAAACTGAATTCTCCTGAGACATTCAATACCTTCATCACCTCTTTAGGTATCAAGTTCAGAGGATTAATACCATAAAATTTCTGTAAAAATGGGGTGAATCGACCATTGGGAACACTGACTGAATTCAATATTGAGTATGAAGAAAAATGTGTTGCAATTCATCCCCACAACACTTGGAATGGACCTGAAATCCTAAATGGAGCCTTCCCATTGTATAAATGTAGCAGGAGATGGTAAATTCTTTCTAATATAGGGGTTTCTAGCCCAATATACTTCCCTTCTACTAATTTAGCTGCAATGATGAAAGTTCCTGATCATACACCACCTCTGGATTCACAGATTAGAAGCAAATAAATGCTTAGACACATAGCAAGGAAGGAAGCTAAGCATAATTTGGCATCTATATCAGGTTGGAATTTATATCCCTAGTGATTATAATTGCCTTTTTCTAGCATAGGCCAATATGTTTCTGAATTGCCTCGGTTATCTATAGGAGGACAAACAGTAGGACGTCCACAGGTTGGACCTTCCTCTGTTGTAGTTTCTAAGAAGGCTTCCATCTACAGTCTAGAATATATATCTTTCTTTTCCTTAGGTAAATTCTATACTATGTTAAATAATTCATGAGCCAATAGTGGTGTTCTATAAGCATCACTCCATGTTGTAGTAGGCGGAATGAATTCATCATAAATTTTCACAAGAATAGGAATTCTAGCTATTTTGTAAATATCCCAGAGACTAATACCAACTTCACCATGTGTCAAATGAAAGGAATTCATTTGTGGACTCCATTAGCTCATTAATTCAGGAATGAATTAATTTTTATAAACATAAGTTTTCCCCATCTAGAAAGCTTCATATATATGAACGTTTGATAACTCTTTTCTGAATTCTTCACAATTCCAACATACCCAGAATGCCCACATCCACTCAGGTTTTACACCCCTCTAGAACGAAGGTCCCAATCTCCTTTACAACCATTAGATTGATCTGTTTGAGAATCCCAAAAAGTGGAATCATAACAATGTGGTCTTGGATCTACAACATGATCCTTCATATCAGGAGTGAAACCACTATGATGAAAGATGAAACTAATAGGGACAGTTCCTTCTTGTACTGGAACCCCCCTTACACTAATATTCATATAGTTATAGTTGGAATACTGAAGAAACTAATTCTTTGGAAATTACTTTTTAACAGATGGAACATGGGAATCTTGCAAAATCCCATTCCCATACAAAGGTAAATAAGGACTTTGTGCGTAGTCACATTGATACGGAATTAGGCCCTTCCATAGACCTGGAAGAGTACTGTCAACAAAATCATAATAGTTTGGTCCGACGATCTTCATCATTTCATTTTGGCGAGACTTAGCTTCTTCAGTATGAGTCATCAAATGACTCATTCTTTTCTGCAAAAGAATTACCAAACTTCTCAATCAAAATTTTAAAGAGTAAATCAAAAATTTGGCAAAGGACACTATTCACGTAGGTCCTTCGGTGAGGCCTATTCACGTAGGTCATTCAAAGAGGCCTGTAACATAGGTCCTTCGATGAGGTCCATCACACAGGTCCTTTGCCAAGGGTCCTAGAATAAATCCTTCAATGAAGTTTTTTGGAGTTTCTCCATCTCTTAAAATTATTTTACCTTGAAGAAATTCCAAGTAAATTACGCGAGAGAACAACGTAATAAGAGTTGTGCGAACGAGCTATGCAATGAGAGAAACAAAATTTAGGAGAAAGCACAGATGAAGAAAAAATCATGAAAGGTGAGACCAATTTATAGGCAACTGAAGACTTACGCATCTGGACTGCGCGCAACCTCTTTGTGCCATACCTCCACGAAGTAGCTGCGCGGTAAACCTGTGCTGTTTGGAAATTTTCTCCTCAGGACCCGACCCTCTTTGTATGTTTCATATTCAATCTTGAGGGGTGATTTTGTTGACACTACTTAAGAAAGTAACAAAAAATACTATGAAGAAAACTCTTGGTATTTTAGATTCTAAAGAAAGGTTCGAAAAGTACAAAGTAAAATGAAAATATTCCCAAAGAGCTTCGCGATGGACTACCTTCACAGGCCTGCGTGACGGAGCTGCGTGACTGACCTACGCGATGGAGCTGCGCGACTGACCTACGTGACGGAGCTGCGCGAATGACCTACACGACGGAGCTCCACGCCAAAGGATGATTTGTGCACCTACGCGGAATACCTACGGGGTGAAGTTGCATAAAATACCTTTGCAGGAAACATCTCTTAGACCAGACCCATCTGTACCTATAAATAGATACCTTGGGCTCTCCATTTCAGGACGGAAAAAATTGAAAGACTCTATGAAGATCCCATTGCGTAGCTCTTTCGCCTAGATCCCTCAAATTTTCTCTGGTAGCTCTCTAAATCACGAGAGAAAAGATAATTAAATGGGATAAGCATGTTTTAAAAGTTTTCACATTCTTAAGTCATCATTTATAACTGTGCGGTATACCTGCGCGCTATACCTGCGCGCCATACCTTCTCGCCATACCTGCGCGCCATACCTGCGCGCCATACCTGCGCGCCATACCTGCGCGCCATACCTGCGCGCCATACCTGCGCGCCATACCTGCGCGCCATACCTGCGCGCCATACCTGCATGCCATACCTACGCGCCATACCTGCACGCCATACCTGCGCGCCATAGCTGCGCGGTATACCTATGCGTCATACCTGTGCGGTATACCTGCATGCCATACCTGTGTAGTATACCTGCGCGAGGGACCTAGGTGACCAACTCAAGTACCCTTTGTAAAAGCCATTCATGGATGGGTATCTCCTTCCTTGGTTCCCTTATTTGAAAGGAATTAAGTTGAAGTCTCCACCAAAACCTCATGACTTATCGAACCTTTGGGAAATGCACATCAACGTGTCTCATTTTTGGGTTTGTATATCCATAGTCAGAGGTTTCCCACATTAGTTTCACAATGAGTTTAGGATTCATGGGATGTTTTTGGGTTTGTATATTCGCAGTCACATGGACCTTTCTCCCAGAAACAGTGTTGGTAAGTTCTCGGTTTGGAAAAGGGTTGGGTCCTAGCCTCTCCTTTCTCAAAGAGGTGACCCGAAACCTCAGGTCTCTGGTAGGGAAGGTATAGTTCACACTTACTTTTCCACACAAGAAAAAGTGAAGTCTCCCATTCCTACCAGAACCCATTTTAGGGCAGCCATCCTTGTATAATTCCCTCACCTTCATCCCTTCCTGCTTACATTGGTCCCTTGTCCAATGTAAATAGAACAGAGGGATGGCTCGTCGCCTCGCCCTCTTCCACGGTCGACACACCCTCTTCCATCAACGGAGCAGGAAAAGTGTGAAGTTTCATTGTTGAATCTTTCAAATCCTCTTGTTTATCACACTGATCATGACTCACGTGGGCTTAGAGATATATGAAGGTTACAACATGTGTACAAACACTCACTGAAAGGAACTACAATAACTCTAATTACTATTCAAACCAGGATACATAGGAAGCTCTTTCAATGCCCAAGCTCACTGGATATCCTCCTCAGTAATCCGACCCTAATTCCCCCAATTTGGGTATCCTCCTTAAGAAATTATCCCCAAATTCAATCCTCAAATCATCAAGGAATCCTTTTAAGGAAGTAAGCCCAAAATCATCTCTCTCAGAGGACTATAATCTCATATGAGATTTATCGAACTACGTGGGCTTTGATTCCCATTTATATGTGATACGTAGGAATCCTATCTGAGGTTCAAAGCCAACACTTAAAATCAACCATGTTATCCTTGGGCCATATTCCCAACAGGGTCTGATCCTACTTGGAAACCTATATCCTTTCCAAAGTTCCTTGGGCTACTTCAGCATAAGTCCCACACTAAGTTTTGACTAAGCACCTTTCACTTAGAGGTCCTTATCACATGACCTTAAAAGGTATGATGTGTCCTATTAAGCAACACCGAACTATGAGGGTTCTGATTTCTTTCATAAGGATACATAGGTATCCCATTTTATGGGCACAATCCCATGATCAAAACAAACGTTCATCTCCTTTGATGACAATAAATTCCAGAGTGCCCCACTGAGTGGATTAAAAACTATCATCATCACAACGATGATTAAAAGAATCTCTAATCAGTATATTAGAGGATACCATTGATGGAAAACCTCAAATACATACAGATGTTTCCATTTATGAAGAACCTTGAATTCATACTGATGGTTATAAATTTTACACATGTTAATAAGTGATTTTAAATTCTAAGGGATACTTATGATATTCTTGGTGAATTAATAAGGATTCATGAAAATATCTTAAATTTTCAAAGAGAGTCCCAGAGTAGAAAATAATTCCCACCAAAAAGGGTGTGATGAGTCTGATCTCCCATCCTCTTGACCAATTCATGTTCTTAAGTATCTTAAAGTTCAAACTTAACAAACTCCTACCTTTGGAAAGAAGGTCCCCTTTGGATAAAGAACTGTTGGGAGTTTCCGGTTCCATAAATAAATCTAATGGAAACCGCCAAGAAATAGTGATTCTTAAAACTAGAACAAATGTTTCAAGGAACTACGAAACAAATGTCCTTGTTAGAAAATATTAATATGAAGTTGGTAAGTCTCAAGTCAAATTAGGAAATGTGGGTGAAACTCAAAAGTTTCTTTAAGGTAAATATCAAATTAAAGGAAGAAAAGATAAAAATATGGGGAAGAAAGATTGAAGATATCCAAAATGGTAGATGATGAAACTATTGGTGAGAAAATCACTAGAGTTAATGAAACTTTTAATAACATTATAGGTTTTAGAGATCTCTTATAATATTCTACCATTATTAAGAAAATCATGATAAACTTTCTAGATAGGTTTGATCCTAAAATTTCTACCATATAAGATAAATACGATTTATATCTTTCTGAATTGATGAACTTTATTATTTCTTATAATATGAGGAAATCTACATCATTCAAAAATATTATTAAGGAAAATATTAATTTTTAAGCTATGATGAAGGTGAAATTTCATAAACTAGAACATGAGTCAGTGGAACGCAGTGAATCATAAGATAAGGAAGTTTATGATGAATAAAATGATAGAATCATGTCTCTTATCACTAAAATAATTGAAAATTTAGAGGAAAATATAGAGGAAAACTTCTACTTAAATGTTTATAGTGTGAATTAATTAAGAATTTTGATATATATTTTACTAAGAATAAATTCAGAGAATTTACAGACACTTTTAAAGAAAAACATAAGTGGAAGAAGTTGTGTAAACTTTACATGTAAGATAAAAAATCCACTTGAAGTAAAAAAAATTCACTGGAAATAACATAATAAGTATGTTGTATAAGAAATATGAGTAAATATCTACCTACAAGAGTTCTATAGAAGATGAAAATTTGATGAAGTTTAGAACTTTCTTTTCTAATGTTGAGATAAAGGAATATCCCTCAAATGGTGAATAAGAAGAAGGTTATGAAACCTATAGAGAATATTATATAATACAATAACTTGTGGTAGGTCTTTAGAAAAACAAAAAACTTAATAAATAAATTAGAATGTTGAGTAAATAAGAAGTGAATAAGAATTTAGGAATGAAATATTTTCTTAAAATGGAAGTTTTCCATGTTGAGCATATTAAGAACCCAAAATTTTAATTTGTATAAAAAGGAAAGATGGTGGAAGATATTAGTAAGAAAATTTATACTATGGAAGATGAGGTTTGTAAAAATAAATTGAAATTTCTTGAGTTTGAAATAAATTTAAAGATGACGAGTGAAAATTACAACAATGCATCACAGGTAAAGACTGAAACATATGAAGCTACTAAGAAAAATCCAAGAATCTGGTGAAATATACAAACACTAAATATAAAATTTCATATGATTATACTAACCATGTAGGTGTTAAAAAATGTTGGAAAAAATTGGATGAAAAAGGGATGTGAGAAAAAACATTACATCAATATAATATGGAAACAACCACAAAGAAAAGGGTTTTACATTCCTGAAAAAAAGAGGTATTGGAAATTTTCTTGAACCTCAACAAAATCACTGAAGGGAAAGATAAATTATCTATAGAAGATAAAGTTTTAGTAAATATTTTTGGTGTTGTGGTATATATGGGTACAATTTATATAAGTTTTATCACAAAAAGTATCTCCCTAAGAATAAGCATGAATTAAGGGTGATAAATAGTGGAAGAAAATAGAGTAACTTTCTAAAGTTATATGAATAAATAAATGAAAATTCATAAGATGATTGAAATTTTCCATAGAAAAATATATTTTATTTCCAGGAATATGTTAGTGGAAGGTGTGACCAATAGGTTCACTATGATGAGGAACATAAGAAAATAATTTTGGGACAAGTTTCTTATGCTAGAAAAGAAAAGGAAGCTGGGAAAAATAAAAATTCATAAATAGATTTTATTATTGTGACCACTCTAAAAGATATAAAAAGAAACAAAACTTGGATTATTGAAAGTGGTTATTACTCATATATTTTAGGTGATATCAAAATATTATAATATATTTAATAATTTTAAGGAGTATTAGTTACTTTTGGAAATGAAAATTCCTTAAAAATCATTGGAATAAGAATGGTTGAAATTGAAGTTCAGAAAATAAAATTGAAGAAAGTTATTTTTGTTGATGGGATTAAGAATAAATTGATTAGAGTTTGGAAACTTTGTGATGATGGTGAAAAGTGTTTCTTCAGAAATTATTGTTTTATAATTATAAGTTTTAAATATAGAAAAGTTGTCACTAAGGGATAAAAAACCAGTGATAACCTATTCTAGATTGTTTATCATTGTAACTTTTATTACTTAAGTATTGAGGATGAAAATAATTTTTTTGCATCAAATATTTTGTAATCTTGGCTAAAAAAGATGATAAAACATTTTAGTAATATTTTTTAAGAAAATTATCACAAATGAAAAGGAAATATGATGTTATTCGTATAAATTTCCCAAGAGGAAGGATGGTTAGTACTGAACATAAGAGAGTTGAAATCCAATCCAATAGACCTCTTAAGCTCATTAAATATAATATCTACAGGACAATGAGAAATCAATATACACAAGGTATTAATTTATTAAATTCTTTTATTATTTCACTCAAATTTCCATCATAATGTTTATGAAACATAAACTAGAGGCTGCAGATATGTTCAGAAGTTTTAGAAGGGATGTTGAGAAATAAATGGGTGTTTACATACTGAAGCTAAAAATTGATAATTAAATAGAGTAAAAAATCAATGATCTTCATTCCTATATGAATAAAAATGGAATAAATCATGAATATAGTGATCCCTACTCTCTATAAAAAATGGATTAGCAGAAATGAAAAAAAAATTTAGTTGAAATGGGTAGAAGTATTCTTACTGAATACAATCTTTCTAAAATTTTATAGTGAGAAGCTATAAGTACATATATTCATATATAAAATATATTCTTTTTATGTAAAAAAAGAAAAAAATACTTTCAATGAGTTTTATATAACAAATATCCAATGGTGAAATACTTATAAGTTTTTAGGAGTCTTTTCTTTCTAAATTTAAAAAATCGTGATCATGGAAAGTTTGATGAAAAATATAGAGAAGTAATTTTCATGGGATATTTAGATGATAGATAAATTAAAAATACTAGAATAGAAAACTCCATAATATGGTTTATTCTTATGTTGTGAAAGTTTTTAAGAATATAACTTCCTTAACAAAAGTTATTGAAGAAGGTAAGGAAGATGTCAAAGAAGATTAAAGGATGACTACCAATAAAGATAATAAAATGGAAGATGAGTGTGATAAAAAATGTGTATAATAATATTCAGATGAATATTCTGATAAAAAATGTGATACTGGAAGAAAATATATTAATATTTACAACTTAATTTTTTTTTCAAATATGAAAATATTATTGGAAACTAGGAAGCTCTCGTTCAGACCAACAGAAAACTAAGATAATGAATAAAACATCCATAATCTCACAAGTTGAACCACAATCATTTTCAACAGAATTTGTACACAAAGAGTGGTTAAATTATATGAATGAAGAATCCTATAAAATTGATAAAAATGACACATGGGAACTTTTTACAAGATTAGTAATAAATAATGTTATAAGATAAAAGAGGGTGTCCAGAAACAATATTAATGAACATGGATAAATTTCAATATACAAAGCTCAATTTTTTTTGCAAAGGTTACTCACAAGTGGAAGGTGTTGAATTTGAAGATTCCCCCCCTGTTGTGAGAATTTAAACTATAAATTTTTTTTGGTATTTAATCACATCATTGTTACAAATTCTATTAGATTGATGTTAAGTCAACTTTCTTAAATAGAGAAATTGAAGAAGTTTATATTGAGAAACCTAGTGGGTTCTTACATGATAAATATTAAACCGTGGTTTAAATGTTGAATAAATCTTTGTATGGATTGAAACATGATTCTTGTGAATTTTACTCTAAAATTAAAATTTTCATAATGTAGTTTAAATTTTATAAAGTAAAATTTGAAAGAAATATGTATATTAAAGAGATGAGAATAGGTAACCTTATTGTCATTTTTTATGTTGATGATATAATTTCTATAGGTGATGTGGATAAATAAAGTGAGGAATTTTATGAACAAATGAATAAGAACTTTTATATGTATATTATCAGAGATTTATCTTTATTTATATGTTTACAAGTTCAAAAAAGGGGGAGATACATCTTTCCATCTCAAGAAAAGTATGACTAGGAGTTGTTATAAAAGCTTGGAATGATAGATTCCAAGGGGTTTTCTACTCCTATCTCTATTTTCATGATGTTTTGTAAATATCTATCTGAGAAAAGTGTGAATCATAAATAATACCAAAATTTTATAGGAAGATTACTATATTATACTACTTCAATACCAGACATTGTACATTCTATTACATTATGTGTATGATATCAAAGTGATACAAAGGAATCACACATGTTGGAAGTTAAAAAAATTCTAAAGTATTTTAAAGGAACATAAAACTATGAATTGATGTATAAAATAAGTAATGAGATAAAATTTCTTGGGCTCACTAATGGCTATTGGGATAGAAATTTTGATAGTAAACAATAAAAATATTGATGAAGTTTCTTTTAGGATAATGTTGTGTGAGATTTCATAGTAATGAAATAATTTTGTACTAATTTGAAAATAGTGTAAGATGAATATGTTTACCTTACTCAATCTTGTACAAAAATTATTTGGATGAAATATTAGTTTGAAGACTTGAGTGCGGATTTTTGTAAACCATCGAAGATTATTTCTAATAATTAATGTGCCATTGATCTTTCCAAAAATCATATATAATATTACAGATCAAATAACATTGATATTAAGTATCATTTAATCAAAGATAAGGTTAATGGTGGATATTTTATGCTTTATTATATTTCAATAAAGTATCAAATTGATTATTTTTTACCAAAACTTTTATAATGGAAAGATTTTAGTAATTGAGGCTGAAACTACATGTTCATTATCCACCAAAAACTTTAAAATGTTCATAAAGAAATTTTCATCACCTTGATTTGTATTATGTTTTCAAAGAGGGAGAGAAAGTAAAACCTTGTATGAATGTGTACAACTTTTTCTTTTATGAATATGAAGATGATATTATCATAAAAAGGGAGAGAGAGAAATATTGAGGGGGAGTTTATCTTATTATGGATAAGGAATTTCTTATAAGTTAGGTATGAAATTTCATTACAAAATTTCTTTATCCAGTAGTGTAGTGTTAGGAAATTTTATATGATAAAGGTTATGGATTGATGAAAGGTTGATAAAAGATTTTTTGGATGAATTTAAAAGTTGTTTTGAATGTTTACAACAAATCAAAATGGGATATTAAATATCCTTTGTGTTGTTTTGTAATATTTTTTATTTATTATCAACATATATTATTGTGAATGTTTTTATATCTTAATTAAGAAAGAGTCAATAGAGTTGTTAAGAAATTTTTTTTATGATGTGATGGATGAGGATAAGAAAATTTCCATAACCATGTTAGGAAATGATCCTTTAGTCAGATGATGTTTTTTTGTTCTTTAAGTTCCCAACCTCATGAAGAATCTTATGATCCAAACAATGTTTATAAAAAGGTTGAGGTCATAAAATATTAATAGATGGACCAAGGATGATGCTATTAGATGGTGTAAGGAACTAATTCTATGTTACCGAGTTCTTATTCTTTCATAAAAAGAGATAGAAGTTAAATATTTTATACTACACATTTTTACTAGATAGACCAGAGATGATGTTACTGAATGGAGGTTTTGAAGTTTTCTATATTATTGAGTTTGTATACATTTTTAAAAAAGTATGCTAAGTTAATTATTTATCCTTGATATTATTAAGTTACATTAGTAATAAGATAAATAGTATTAAGGACTAATGAGTCGAGTTTACCAGACAGTTACAGTTTGTTTTAACTTTCCATGTAGATAAAGTTTATGTTTCAAGATGTATGATGTTTGATGTTGTGACATCAAGGAGTGTGAATTGAAGGAAGGACATAAGATTTATTCCATCAGAATAAGATCTATAAGACTGAGTTTTTTTGATATATGATTTGATACTCTATGAGAATAATAGTTTGTATAGATAATTATGATGACCATTAGACAAACAAACTCTTAGTTTCATCAGACTTCCATGTATAAATGCCAATGGATAGAGTCTTATCAGAAATAAGTAGATGGAGTGAAAGGTTCTATGTTTCATTGAATGTTAAACATATTTTAATATCATTAAGTCATAAAGGGTGATATGGTATGTATTCTGTGAGATCAAATACATCAATCAAAGTTCTATCGATCAAATAGGTTGATTGGACAGACACTTTGGAAAGATTCATTAGATGAATGACCACAAAAAAATAATGCATTGTCAATGGATGAATGATTACATAAAGTTTTATTAGAATGAATCTTGTGTCTCAAGTTGAATATTATGTCTTGAGATGAGGAAGGATGGATCATATGGAGATATTCTGACTCACCGAAAAGACAAATTTGGAAAAAAATTGCGAGTCCATCCATCAAAGGATGCATATAAAGAGAACCAGTTGAAGAAGTAATGAATCCATCCGACCAAGTCCATTTGTTGATGAAGAAAAAAAAAGAGTTAGAAAAATAAGAGTTGTATGGAGAAGTTTTTAATAAATCCTTCAAAAAATATTTTACCAAACAACATTTTTAGAAGGTTTACATAACATTGTAAATTCCCTTAAAATGATGATGCTTCAACTGGTCATTCAAGGTTTGTTTATATTTACATGGTTAGGGAAGTTTGAAGAAGTTCCTTAACATCGTGTTTAAGTAATTTTAAATAGATAGATTTTTATTTGAGTTTGTAATAAGATTCATAAATTTTAAGGAATATTGTAGATTCATCTAGTAAAGTTGAGTTAAGAGAGAGATTCACACTATGAGTTTTAAATGAGCGGGAAAACGTATTTGAGTTCCAATATTTTTTATAAGGAGAGTTCATATATAAATGGGTGAATTTTTTGTATGGGGTGGTATAACACTATTTATACATGAAAAAAAGAGAAGTTATTAATAATTTTGAGTAGACAAAGTTTCCAACCAAGCAAAAAACTGGTATATTTTAAAGTACATCAGGAATAGGTCTATTTAGTGTTATAATCTTGTAGCCGGATCCTTTGAATGGATTTGAGTCAACTGATAAAGGTCTATGAAACTATAGAAGTAAAAACATACTATAGAATAATGAAATAAGACACTATAGGAGTGTGAATTTAGACATAGAACTACAACAAAAAGTGATTAGTGACACTAATAGGTTACTTTAACTCAATAAAAATCCATTGAATGGTTACTATGACATAGTGGACTTACTATGTGGTTGGTGGCATAGTTTCATCATCTTCATTATTAGAAAATTAGAGCTAGGGTTTCTATACGTGTTTAAACTCTAAAATTGTATTTTAATTCTAATCCCAATCATAGTTATATTTCTACCTCTCTTTGGATATAGGGATAATTTCCCAAACCACATAAATCACTTTATCCTACATTTATATTCTTCCTATTTTTCATTCTTTATTTTCATTATTTATGTAATTTTTTTTCTATGACTCCTGATGTTTATGTAATAGTGATAAGCAGTACTAAAAAATGGTTCCAATTAGAGACACCAACCAGAGGCATTAATACTAGATACTGGATAGAGGTTGTATGAAATGGTGATTCCAAATAGTTAGTGAGGCTCAATTATCTTATTCATTTGAAAGATCACAAAACATAGGTACAATTTTAGAAGGTGAACTAGATATATTATAATAGATGTATAACGAAGGTGCACTAGATGGAGATACCAGATAGAGACATTGGATGGAGAATTTCTAGATGAATTAGAGTGAAATATTTTTCAAAGTTTCTCATTATTGTATTGGATCATAAAGATAAGATTTTTTTAACTAAATAGATTATGTATAGTTTTTTAATTGTATATATATGGATCTTAACATGAGTTACCTAATTTGTATTCACTTTCTATTATAGTTGGTGCCCATGGACTGATGGGAGTCTCTGGGGAAAGGATGTAGTCCACTTGTAATGACCCCCTCCCCACAAGGTGTACCCCTACTGAGCCGACAATGTGAGAAGGGAGATAGTGACCCCCCGATTCTCGCCTTTAACAGGACCTAGGTTTGTGAATAATACCGAGGGTATAGTAAACACACAAATGGGAGGCATTACCTTATAAGAGAACACATGAAAAAGAGAGAGATATGACAGACACCAACCAAATCTAACTCAGACTGAAATATAAAATAAATCCCAAGTACACATATGTAATGTCATGCAAGAACTACTATAACTGAAAGGGAAAATAGTTAGTACCAAAAGAAATTAAAAACAACAGCAACCTTGAAGACCTTACAGATCCTGCAATCCCAAGCTAGTAGTAACCAAACTGATCTCCAACCTGCTCCAAGTGACCCAGAAAACAGTTTATATATATATAGGGTGAGTATAATAGTATAATCTGTAGGATCCTCCCTATAACATCTCGTACAAAAGTATAGAAAGTATGCTAAAGCACATTGAAGAACAAGTGAAACTAACTTTTCACCTAAATCGGTATAATAAGTTCCCAACTTCACCATGACTACTCTCACCAAGTATAGAATATGAAGAGTATATAATATAATAAATCATATCAAGGGTACCCCGCTACCACTTCCCCACTGGTTTGCCAGTTTTCCCCAATGTCGCACGTCCTAAGCCATCTCTCTCCAAAAAGGATAGCATGAAGACACCTGGGCGAGCACTACCACATGAACCTTATGCAACACAAAACATTCCCGCAGACACCTGGGTGAAGCACCATACCATCCACACAACGAAAAGTAACCAGGTAGTTATTGGGAGCCACCATAGCCTACATACCGTGTATCATACGTTGAGTATTATGCCTCGAGCCATCACAACCTATACAAGTTACATCAATAGTATTCCATAGGAAACTATATCTAGAATATATGTGTGTGAATAACCACAAGTAAAAACATATATGAGGAAAAATAGCTGATGTGAGTACCATTACAAGTAACTACCAAAAGAAAAGAGCAGGGCTAAAGGGGGTAATAATCCATCTATCCTCCCACCAGAATGTTGGGGAAAACACCCCCAGGTCTCAAAATCCCTGTGTGTTAGTCTCCCTAACTAACAGGGTGGGGTAGCGTATAGAAACACAAAAAGTTCATGATATAATATAGCTTACAACCACACTATGGGGAAAAACATAGTCTCAGACTCAACTACAGCTAACGTCTCTCGGACTCTCGGCTACCACTGCTAAGACTAGGTATCATATAAGCACAAAACCATTTAAAGAGCTACATTAGATTACTTTATCACTTTTTATCAGTTACACTTTACGTTAATTAATTATTTAATCATTAATTAACCATTAACAATTCCACATTACATTTCATTTGCATTCCAACAAAGATCCATAGTTTCTTTGAATTGTAACCTCAACATTGCATCCCATCCAGCTCCAAACCCATGGGTTTAACATCATTTATTAAATAATTTATTAACAACATTTTTAATTTCCATAAATCCATGCATTCTAGAAAATAAAAACTAAGCTACCAAACACGAGGGGATTAACACATTGATTAGATGGACTACCCTTCAAGTCTTTGGCACCTATAGTAGGAGCATAAACCCACCATCCTCAAGAATTTAATCATGGAAAGCATGTGGAATACCCCACACATCTTCACCTACTTTGGAAGGAGGGTAAGAAAAACCAAATTCCTTAAGTAGTGGGTAAAGTACAGAAGAAAACAACCAACAAGATTTAGTAAGTATACAACATTCACATCCAACCTATTTCATCATCTCTGGTGTCCTCCTCAAAACCCACATGCATAAACTGATGCATCTCACCACCCTAGGCATAAATTGCTGCCACAACCAATGGGCCTCCCTGCCCCGCATAACACAACAACACTCTAGGCTTAGCCATATCAGGCTCACACCATAGAACAAGAAACAAGAAACAAACAACAAAGCAACTGGGCTCTTGGCCCCAAGCAAGGCATTATTCCTACAAAAGAAATGAGCTCTCACAGCTCTAACCATAAGGCTCTTTGGAATTTACAAGCAAGAGAGTATCTTAAAATCCTACCAGGGATTATGTTTTATCAACAACCAATTCTTTAATATATCTTGAATTAACTGGTTAATTATTGGTAGGTTCTAACTATGGGAAACCTATTTGCAAGCTATCATAGATACGAAAAATTAATTAAACAATTAATTTTATACGACTTTAAAAAAAAGTACCAAAATGCTTTAGGTTTAATAAATAACAGGCATAGGCATGCACATATGTGTTAATTTTATTTACATCTGATTACAATAGAAATAACCAGATTCATTTACATGCATCTTTATCTTTATCCATTTAATTACCAATTAATTCTGGATTTACATTCTTTATCAATTTCATCAAGAGAAACATGCTAACAAACGAATCCTAGATATCACACAATCTAACAAGTTAAGAGGCAAACCGTTATCATAGTGCAAAGCAACAACATGCAATCAAACCTATTTTTTCAATCTGGTTCAAGTATTTAATTAGGTTGATTCCATTATGATCCAAAGGGGTAAATCATGACAACTCAATGATTTCACATAAAATAATAGAGAAGTAACAAATCCCTTACCTCAAAAGGTTTATAATGTTCTTTTCTCAAGAATGGATCAAAGTAGTGGATCATGATCACCTTCTCCGTAACAACTCAGATTGAAGACAGATCGAAGAAAGAATCCCTAGATCAATCCTAGATAAAGATATCTCTTAAACACCACATAGGGGTCTACTAGGTTTCCTGGGATGAGAAGGAGGGGATCCTTGGCCGTAGGGTTGTAAAGGCTCAAGTGGATATTATGTATATAAAACAAACATCGACAGCTTAGTACAAGACATGTACTTCCCATTCACATCGTGTACCCCATGTTCATGTCATATACCCCCACTGCTTCCAAATTTCTGCGACCAAACTCCTCCAGAATTATTTTGATCATTCTCCAAGAACCCCAGTCCTCGAAAACATGAAAAGGTTTGGTTCATGTGGATCCCAACCCTTACATCAGATACCTCTAAAAGCATTCTCGTACACAAGAATCCAAAACCAACCCAAAGAGGAAATAGAAAGGGGTTGTCTGAACAACCACCCCGTGAGATACCTCTCAAGGCTTTGGCCACCATTAGAGCTCAAACACATCAAAAGAACAATGCAATGCCTCACAAAAACCACAAACAGATCCTAAACGCTCTCTTAGGGGAGATAACTCTCAAAAGAGAAAGCCACAACAAGGGAAAAAGAAATCCATCTCATAGATGGGAAATGTCCACAACCACAAAACCAACATCGTTACAAGGAAAGAGCTAAACATCAAAAAAATTTGGGTATTGAGATAGTATCTTCAACTTGCATTCCTAGGTACTCTCCTCCACACTACCATGTCACTATAAGACACAAAACAAGGGTAAAAAATGCTCGTTCAATACCTTCTCTTTGCGATCTTGGATATCTATAGGCCGCTCCTCGAAGGTCGCTTCATCATCAACATTAATCTCTCCCCAATTGATGATGTGAGATTCATTATGAAGATAATGACAGAGCTGTGACACATGAAAAACATCATGTATCCAGATCATATGTGGGACAATTACTACTCGATATGACACAACTCCAACATGATAAAAAACCTCGAAAGGCCCAAAAAACTGGGGAGATAACTTAATAACATGATCAAACCTTCACTTCCCATGATGGGAAGTCACCTTATGAAACACATGATACCCAAAACCAAAATCCAAAGGTCTCCTCCTTTGGTCGACATATGATTTCTGATGATCCTGCAATGTCTTCATCCTCTCGCGAATCACCTGAACCATCTCTATTGTATTCTACAATAGTTCTGGTCCAAGAATTGATGACTCTCCAACCCTGTCCTACAAAATGGAGAATGAAAAGGTCAACCATATAATGATTCAAATGGTAGCACATCGATGGTGGAGTGAAAACTATTGTTGTAATCAAACTACACCAAGGGTAAGTTCCTCATCCACAAACCTCCAAAATCCAGGACACAAGAGTGAAACATTTCTTCAAGAGTCTGGATAGTTTGCTCTATCTGACCATCCATATGTGAATGGAAAGCAGTGCTAAGGCATAGTTGAGAACCAAAACATGATAAAGACCTCTCCACACCCTAGAGGTAAAATGAGGATCTTTATCGGAAATGATCTTCCTCAGGACTCTATGGAGTCCGAACACCTCCTCCAAATACTGCCTCGACAAAACTTCCACTAAGATCAACCCCTTGATCGCTATAAAGTGGGATGATTTCATTAAATGATCCAATAACATCCAAATGGTGTCATGTCCTCCCTGGTCTCGAGGTAAACAAGTAACAAGGTCCATTGATATGTCCTACCACTTCCACTGAGGAATATCTAATGGCTGGAGAAAACCACCAGGGACACGGTGCTCAGTCTTCACTTTTGGAAGACCAAACATTGAGACACAAACTCCGCAACTGCACAATTCATCCCAGTCCACCAAAACTTACTCCTCAAGGGCCATTAAATCTTTGTTATGATAGGTTGGACCACTAAATGTTAACTATGGAACTCTCTGATAACCATCTCACACATATCCAAAGGAACGAAAAGCATTCCCTAATATAACACCTGATGTTATTCATCCTCATATCAACCATCGGGGGCCTCACCATAAATAACTCAGTCTCTCCAGACCACCACCTCTAGATCCCCCAAGTGGGACTCTTCCACCTGCTACACCAGAGATGAATACACTGTCATCTGGAAAAGACAACCTCTTCCCCCAACTTCTCCCATATCGAGGTGTAATGCTGAAAGTTATTCCATCACTCTCTAGGAATAACAAGATTCACACACTGCATCACTATGCGAATTCCTAGTCAGCACATTAGCCACAAAATTCCTCTTTACATGGGTATATGATATTTCAAAGTTGTATTATTGTAATAACTCCATCCACCGACACTACCTCAAGTTCAACTCACATTGGGAGAAAACATATCTCAGGATATTATGATCGGTGAAAACCACAAAGCTCTATCCAACGAGGTAATGTGTCTACAAATTCAAAGAAAACAACACATCCAATAACTCAATATCATGGGTGGAATATTTATGTACATGGGGAAGAAAATATATATACACATAAGAAACAACTGATCTCTACTGCATCAGAACACAACCTAACCCCAGACTCAAAGCACCACAAAAAACATAAAACTAAACACCCTATGATAGAAGAAAAAGAACGGGAGAACTTACCAACTTCTCATTCAGATAATCAAAAGATTCCTGACACCTATCAGTCCACATGAACACTAGTTCCTTTTTGGTAAATGCTGTCAAAGGAGTCACAACCTAAGAGAAATCAGCTACGAAACTCCTGTAGTAGCCTATGAGACCATGTAAACTTCACACCTCTACCACTATTTTGGGAGTTTCCCAAGACACAACTGCTTCTATGTTAGATGGATACACAATTAATCCCTTCTGGGACACTACATTCCCCATGAAACGAACTTCTCAAGGCCAAAACTCACAATTTGACAACTTCCCAAGTAACTGTTGTTGATGAAGAACTCCCAAAATGGCGTGTAGATTCTCTGCATGCTCCTCCTCATACATGGAGTACACAAGGACATCATCCATGAAAACCACCACAAATTTATCTAGGAACTTGTAGAATATAGCGTTCATCAATCCCATGAACATAGCTGGAGCATTCGTTACACCAAATGACATTACAATGAAATCATAATGCCCATGACGACAATGGAATGCAGTATTTCATATATCCTCATCCTTCAAAAGCATCTGATGATATCCTGAATGCAAGTCGATCTTTGATAACCATCTTGAACCCTTAGTTGATTGAATAAATCATTGATCTATAGAAGAGTATAGCGATTCTTCACTGCCATTTTGTTTAAGTGACAATAATCAATACACAACCACAAACTACCATCAACCTTCTTCACAAAAAAAGGTTCACCCCACGACGACAAACTCAGATGAAAAAAACCACATTGCAATAGACCATCAAGCTATATATGTAGCTCCCATAACTCAGAAGGGGCCATCCTATATGGATACATAGAGATAAGAGACACACTTAGTTGTAGCTTGATCCCAAACTTGATCTCTCATCGAGGGGGTGATGCTACAACCTATTCTGGAAATACATTAGGGTACTTTTCTATGACCCTAGGAAACTACAATTACTGAACATATGAAGAACAAAACATCAGCTCAACCATCAAGGATGATAAGGATGAAACACGCCTCTAACCTATCCAAGGGTCACACTCGCTAACAAACACCGCTGGCTCTCCATCTGCATCGAAGAACACCACCTGCCTCCCAAAGAAATCCAAGATAGACTACAATGAATACAACCAATCCATTCCAAGGATGAAATCATATGGTTGTATCCATAAACATAGAAAATTTTCCCGATAGCGGTGCTTCCCCAACATTTGCTTATAGTCTCTACATACTTCAAACAAGTCAGCTAGACCTCCAACTGACATAGTCAATGCCAAGGCCATTGGCAGTCTCTCTACCTCAAGTACCAAAGCATGGAAAAGGGTAGGTGATCTGAAGGAGTGCATCTCTCTTGAATAAAATAAGGCATACACCCAAGTATAAAACAAGAAAAGGGTACCTTGAATGACATTTGGATCTCCGGGTGCTGGTAACACTAAAGCATAAAGCTGACCATGACCACCTTCAAGGACTCTTTGACCCTAATGAAGACAACCACCACGACCACACTCTTCTATCTGAGGATGGGGATCATCATAGGACTGTCCTTTGCTTGCCCCATATGCTTTATTCTAATCCAAAGCTAGTGCAACCTGCTACTACTGACTCGGTTGGAACTACCTCAACATAGGAACTTGGAGTGAAACACCTAATGCATGATAACTCCTCTAAAAGTTTGGTCACTCTTGCTTCTAATGAACTCATCCACCACAAGAAAAAAATCACATGATCCCTTGGCATAGGATGGAGAGCCTCCACCCCTGGAGTAATGAGATGATCAGGGCTGGGACATACGCCTGGCCAAAAAAAAACTCTTCTACCCTAAAAACTGGGAACCCGAGACCATAGCTCCACTTCATGATGAATCATGAAGATTCCCCTCTCATGATGATCCAGTTCAGGACAATTTCTTCTCGATGACCTCTGCCCTCGCTAGGACCTCAAGATATGTATTCAACATAAATGAGGTGACCTGGCACAAGATTTATGGATGCAAAGAATCCTCAAAATGACTCTATCTAGCCTCCTCATCTAGAAACATGTCTGAAGAATATCGTAAAAGGTTCCGGAAATGGATTCCAAAATCTCACACACTGGATCTCCCCTATCGAAGGGTAAGAAGCTCCGGGCGAATGGATTCCTTGGTGATTGAGGAAAGAAACTCAAATATGAACTTGTCTTGAAACTCCTCCCATGAGATCACTAACTCCTCATGATCACCTAGGAAGAAGAACCACCACTGCCTCACTGCTCCACGTAGCATCATCACAACCAAAGACACCCAGTTCTCCTTCTGAGCACAGATTGAACTGAAGGATATCTCAACCTACTCTAATCAGTCTTCCAAGACTAAATCTAAAATAGATCCCTCGTAATTTTGTAGACTTTATCCCTGAAACTCTCAGAGTTTCCTCCTCCAAGTGTCACCATCGTCAACCTCTACCCTACCACAATCATCTAGCCCAACCTAATAGAAATCTTCTGCATGAAACTGATTAGAATTTCAACCTAGAGCCATACCTGCAAATTAAAAAACAATAATTATAGCGACCCAAGCATTTTACATATAACATTACATGATCTTAAGGAAAATTATACATCAGATTACAAGACAAGGATCATTAAGTCTAGTGTCTTGGAATACTAGGTACATAAAACAAAATACATGGGGATAAAAAAACACTTCTTTATTTCATCTTTATAAAGAGATCCTAACTTCCTTTTAGCCCTTACATCTGCATAGGGTACCCTAGGGAACACATGAACAAAGGGATGAGCTGAAAATATTAGTAAGGAAATGAACATAAGGATACGTCTCAATCACATGAGTTAAGAGGCATGACATAATGATATCCAAATCATGGAACATATAAAATCGTATCATATAAGCATGGAATCATATAAACATGAAATCATGTAAATCTGAAAGGATCATAAAAATTTATTTTTTATGGTTCAAGGCTAACCTCCAATTCCGTTTCCCATTTTAGTACGGGTCAAGGATAACCGCCAACCCTGTTTCCCATTTTAGTACGGGTCAAGGATAACCGCTAATCTCATTTCACATCGCATCTCATGAGATATAACTTTACCCAATGAATTGAAGTTCTATCTGGGCGCACCCATATCAAAATTTTCATTAATATTCTTTCCACATAAATAATCATACATAATAAACCATATATAAACATAAGGGTACCCATGAAAAGAATTGGGTACCACAATCATGACATAAAGCATAACCAATGAGCGTATCATGAAAGTGTCCATAAAAGAAAGGGATTATAACATACATGGATGATCATGAGGTAAAATAGGCATATAACATGGTAGGTGGTGTCAAATATAAGTGAAAACATATAAGAAATGTATTTTAGAAACATTATCATTAAAACATTTTTGTGCGGTTTAACAGAAAATACTATAGAGATTTTAAAATAGAAAAAAAGACAATATTTTATATAAAACCAGAATTGAACCAAGAAGGTTTTAATAATAAAAAGACTAATTTTATAAAGAAAATGGTGGGTTATAATATAGGGTATAATTCACTTTAAATTGGGTAAAAATTTGAGATGTTCCCTTATTGCTTATCAGAATGTTCTAAGGAGGGAATCTTTTAACAAACATGTATATCCCCAAAACAGAGTGATTAAAGGTTATTAGTAATTGATTTTTTTAAAACTAAATAGTATTTAGAATATGTACCTAAAAAAATATGACAACTCCATTTTGATATAATGAAAGATAAGGCAACCTGAAAGAACAAATAAGGTTCAGGTATAATTCGTTATAGTTTATTAGCTTGGTGTCGGGTGTTCTTAAGAGGGCTTGATGAGAGAGAAAATGGGTTTCTCATTAGTTATAAATCCTTAGGGAAGTATGGAGAAGGTGTGAAAACAAACCCCATCATTTTTAATTACACATAAAAAAGTATAACATAGAGGACAATCTTGATTAAGGGAGAAATGGAGAGGACCCCTTACCTTAAATCCATTGGTGGTGTCCACTTTTTATTAAATACCTGAATAAAAAAAGTAAGTTTATTAATTAATAATTACATAAAATCTTCTATATTTAATTGGTTTATTAGAATCATTTTATGTTCATTTATAACCATTTTGATTGGTTATAAGGTTCAATTTCATTATTTGGACTTGTTTGTTTAATTAGTTTTAATGACTGGTTCGCTTATATTCATGTTTGGATAAACATGTATGATGAAAGTGGTTGTCCAGACTTGAATTTATATGCTATTAGTGAACATCCATGAGATTACATGGTTTTTAAATTTAATTTGGTTACTTAGAGTGAATTCGAATTATTATATAAAACCAAAGTGACAATCATTTTTGTTAATCGGTGGGTTTGATTACAAAGAACATGTTTTTATTTATAACTTAATACCAATTGTGAAAAAATATTATAGAAACAAATAGGATATATTATATATATAATAATCTTGTTCGACCATAACACAAATATTTTCATGACCATAACTAAATATGATAATAGAAATTAATAAATCATTGTCCTTGAATGTGCTAAATCAGCACATCTCAAACGGTGCTTTCATTTCTTTCAAATAAAGGGTGGGGAAAGGAGAGAAGATAATTAAATATCCCATTATCATAAAATAATTATAGTCAATTTATGTTAATGAAGTCATCATACTATTTGGGTGAAGGGAGGTGAGGAAAGAAACAAAAAGAAAAGAACTTAAAAGAAATGAAGGAATTGGAAAGAGGGATTTACCTCTTGAGACTTCCTCCTTTGAGAACTACTTAAGGGAAGAGGTTTTTGTATTTTGAAGAGTCTAGGGGATATTGGACGTGGGGGAGGAGCTTGGGGAGAGATTTTGGAAGAATATTGTTAAGACACAAGGCTTGAGAGTAGTGAAGAGAAGAGGGAGTGAGAGGGGTTTTTATAGTGGAGGAGAGGAGGGTTTTCATAATTTTAAAATAATTAATTTATTATTTCTTCACAAGATAATTAATAGTAAGTATTTCATGAACAAGAATAGTAATAAATTCATGTGATTTCTAGTTTTGGGTGCTTACATCACTTGTGATGTCAAGAATAATGTATTTTCACTATAGTGTATTCATATGGTAAATTAATGTATTTTACTATTTACTAAAAATTCAAATATTCCAAAAACATCTAAAAAAATCACCCTAACCATTTTTCAATGTGTAGAATCCAAAAATTAAGTCCATTTTTCAAAAATAATTTTCTAAATATTATTAATTTAATATTTAATTATACTCTTAATTTATTATAAAAAAACAGTTTTAAAATATCCATTTACTGATTCTAAAATATAGGTACATCATACTTCCACATGAATATTGTTTTTATACTATCATAGGTAAAGTAACTATTCATTAGGATATATCACTATTCATAAGGGTATGTTATGATTCATAATGGTTGGTTACTATTCACCAAAAAATTATGTTTTTTATTGGACTACCAATAACTTTGTCTCTACAATCCAAGATCTTCACTAGATGCTCCTCATAAAAAAGATCATACTCCAACTGTACAACCCCTAAAGAGAGTACATGTGAAGGTTTTGGTATGTACTTACTTAAGGGGGATACATGAAAGAAATCATGTACTTTTGACATGGTAGGTGGAAGTGTGAGTCGATAATCCACAGCTCCAACTCGACCAGGGATCTCAAAGGGGCCAATATACCTGGGACTTAACTTCCCTTTATTTCCAAACCTTGTGACCTTCTTCCACAGAGATATGAGTAGAAATTCCATGTCTATAATTTTGAACACAAGGTCTCACCAATAGTTATCTACATAACTCTTCTGTCAACTTTGGGCTGCCTTGATATACTGCTGAATGGTTTTCACCTTCTCCACCATTTCTTCGACCATTTCATGTCCTAGCAGCTTACGCTCATCGACTTCATCCCAACACGCTGGTGTTCTGACCCTTTCCCATAAAGGTCTTCATATGGTTCCATTCAGATGTTCGAGTGGAAACTATTGTTGTAGGAGAATTCAACTAGTGGAAGATGTTTTTACCATCCTCCTTTGAATTCCATAGAACAGGATCTCAACATGTCTTCCATTGTCTGAATAGTTCACTCAGATTGGCCATCAATTTGAGGATGATAGGCCATAAAAATGTTCAGTTCAGTGCTTAGAGCATGTTGGAGACTTTTCCAGAACTTTGAGGTGAATCTAGGATCACGATTAGATAAAATATATAGTGGTACCCCATGTAGCCTTATTTCTTATTTGATGCAAATCTGTGTAAGTTGATCCAATGAGAAGTCCTTTCGAATCGTGATAAACTGAGTTGTCTTTGTAAGATAATCCACAACGTCCTATATAGAATTGTTTCCTCTGGATGTCCTTAGATATCTAGTGACAAAGTCCATGATAATGTTCTCCCACTTCCATGTAGGTATGGGTAGTGGTTGCATCATCCCCTTATAATTTTTCCTCTCAGCCTTCACTTACTGAAATACCAGGCATTTTGATGTATATTCAACAATCTCCCTTTTCATGTCGTCCCACCAAAATTTTTCTTGGAGATCTAGATACATATTTGTGCTCTATAGGTGGATAGAGAAGGTTGATCTATGTGCATCATTTAGAAGATCCTTCTTTTTCTCTAGATAAGATGGTATACATAATCATGAAAAAAATCTTAGAAATCCCTCCTCATCAATTTTAAAATCATAGGATTTCCCATTTTTAATAGCTTCCACCCTTTTCAAAATTTCTACATCCTTTCTTGGATAATCCTTTATTTTCTTCAAAAGATATGATTGAGAAATTATTTGATAAAGGATTGATGATGTTCCTCCTTTAATGATTCCCATGTCCATCCTATTCAAATATAAGAAGATCAAATCCTTTTCAATTCTCATCATTGAAAAATATGCATGATCCTTTCAACTTAGAGTATCCGCCACCTTGTTTGCCTTACCGAGATGGTAGTGGATTGAGCATTCATAATCCTTGATGAGATATATCCATCTTTTCTGGTGCATATTAATTTCTTTCTATGTGAATATATATTTTAGACTCTTGTGGTCAGTATATATCTCACACTTCTCCCCATAGAGATAATTCCTCCATATTTTCAACGCAAAGATCACAACCACCAACTCCAGATCATGTGTGGGATAGTTTTTCCCATTTATTTTTAGATGCCTTGAGGCATAGGCAATCACTTTACCATTTTAAATTACCACACATCCTAATCCCTTCTTATAAGCATCACTACACACCACAAAGAGTTCTCCACTTATAGGGAGTGTGAGTACTGGTGCAATGATAATCCTCATTTTCAACTATAAGAAAAATTCATCACATTCCTAAGCCTAGAAAAACTTTACTCCCTTCTGTGTCATCTTGGTCATTGGGTTTGACAATTGTGAAAGGTTCTTCAAAAACCATCGATAATACCCAACTAGACCCAAAAAGCTGCGGATCTCTATTATAGAAGTTGGATTAGGCCGATCTTCAATTTCCTTCATCATAAGGATCCACAGATATCCCTTTTCTAGTGATAAAATTCCCCAAGAATGATACTTCCTCCACCCAAAACTCACATTTACTGTACTTTTCATACAAATTATTCCTTCGCAAAGTCTTTAACACAGTATTCAAATGCTCCTCATGTTCCTTCTTTCTCTTGGAGTATATGAGAATATCATCAATAAAGACTACCAAATATTTGTCCAAGTAATATCTAAATAATCTATTCATTAAATCCATGAAAAGTTCTGGAGAATTAGTGAGTTCGAAGGGCATCACTATGAAATCATAGTGTTCATACCTGGTTCGAAAGTTAGTTTAGGGAATATCTTCCTTCCTCACCTTTAATTGGTGATATATCGACCAAAGGTCCACCTTAGAGAAATAATTGGCCCCACAAAGCTGATCAAAAAAATCACCTATTTGTTGAAGGGGATACTTGTTCTTTATCATTATTTTATTGAGTTCACAATAACCAATGAAGAGGCTCATTGATCCATCCTTCTTCTTGATAAAGAGGACTGGAGCACCCCACAGTGAAGCACTCGGACGTATAAAACCCTTCTCTATATTCTCCTATAACTACTTCTTTATCTCATCCTTCTCTACACTGGCCATTCTATAAGGTGTCTTTGAGATAGATAGAGATCCATGGATAAGTTCAATTGAGAACTCAAACTCTTGGTCAAGAGGAAGACCATGCAACTCTTCTGGGAATACATCAGTGTAATCCCTCACAATGGGCATGTCTTCAAGCATGATTCTCTCATTTTTCTCAATCATTTGAGCTAGATATTCTTTCTCACAAGGTAGAAATATACACACTTGATATGAAGATTCTAAATGAGATTCATCTTTCTCCTTACTCTTATAAATAATTGGAGGATTCTTCGGGATGTGAAGAGTGATCTCCCTTTCCCGATAGTTGATGTTATCTTTGTATAAAGATATCCAGTCTATTCCCAAGATAGCATCAAACTCCACTAAAAGAATTATGATGAGATTTACTAGGAGGTTCATTCCCCAAATTTTAACCAGTGAGGAGTTATAAATCATGGACTCCATAATTTCCCCATTCACTGTTCCCATAGATAACTTTTCCTCAAAATTTTGAGGTGGTGTTTGAATAGTTCTACTAAACTTGCAAGATATGCAAGAATGCCTAGAACCAGAATAAAATAGTATGTTCGATATTCTTTAATGAATAACTAGCATACTTTTCACCACATCATTGTCTAGATCTACCTCAGTAGCAGTGATAGCATAAGACCTTCCTAGCTGCCTTAGAGGTTGCTGCTTATTGCCTCTAACAACCCTAAGATTAGGGCAATTGTTTGCATAATGCCCATGATCCGTGCAGTTGTAACACTACACTGTAGGATAAGTTTTGATCTAAACCATTCTTTCTTCTTCAAAATTAGCATGATTTTTCATATCCGTTTAGCATTTCTTGGAAAGATGACCAAACTTTCCACATTTGAAGTAATTCTTGGTTCCCTTCAGACAGTTACCAAGATGCTTCTTACCATAACTTTTACAAGGGGAAAATCCAGGCTTCTTCCCATCATGGGATTGGTTTGATGAACCACCCATGCTGTTATCCATTTTATGCTTCTTTTCACTGGGCCCATGAGACCACTGAGAGTCTCCAATCTCCATTTCAACCTCAAGGGCACAACTAACAATATCCTCATAACTGTTGAAGTCTCGAATCACCAAAAATTTTCATAGAATTGACTTTAGTCTGCTAAAGAATAAATCCACATTACTTTCAGTGTTCATGACAAAGCCAGAGGCATACCTTGTAATGCTTGTAAAGTATGAATCACACACCCCGATGGAATCATCTTCCTTCTGCTTGAGCTCGAGGAACTCTCTCTCCATATTGAGACAGAGGGTTCGAGGAGAATATTTGTTGAAAAACATCCCCTTGAATTCCTCCCAACCATGGAATCTATTTACTCTTGTGACTTTGTATTCTTGATTAGTTTCCACCAATTATCAGCTTCCCCATCAAAATGATAGACCGCCAGTACAACTTTGTATTCTTCTGAGCACTGAAGGACAGATAATATCTTATCAATGGAGTTAATCCACTATTCTGTGAGGAGGGGATCAGAAGATCCGCTAAACATGGGAGGAATTTTACGCATGAAGAATTATATGGAAACTTTATCTTTCATTGGGGGAGGGTTTTCTGAATGATTCAAGTTATTATTCATAACTCAAGCTAGCTGATCAAGTACTTTCATGATGTTTTGAGCACCCACTTCCGTCATATCGGGAATATCATTAGGGAAATATTCACACTCCCTATCACATTGGTTGTTGGAATGTGTTCTTATATTTCCCTAAATTAACCAAGAAAAAGAACATATAATTATAGGTCTTTAATACTTAGATATTAAGCATAAAAAGGAAACTTTGAACATAAAAGGATAAACTTATAAAGAAGAAATATATCCTAACTTGTGATTCCTTAGGTTTATATCTTGGGTTTTCTCGATCTATTTCTTAACTTATATTCTTATGGGATTTGTTCCCCTTAATAATGGTTTGTGTTAAGCTCATGAATATACCAAAACATATCCCTTGGGAGTGTTGTAACCAAGATTTTATCAAGGATCGTTGTCATGTTCCAAGATACCCCGTGTCAAAATCGAAACTCCTTTTCAGATTTTTCACTCCTAGGTACATATGTTCCAGAGCTACCTCTACCTACTCATATCTAGACAGGGATGTATTTTCTTAATAAACCACTTACTCCATACTCACAAAAATTTAGGAATGTTTTCTTATAATTAGTCTCATCCTTAAGGTTCTCACTAAGGTGCTCTATTCCTAATCTCCAAAAATTAATAGACCACCCATTGAGACCAACTATAGTGACCCAGGCCTTTTACATATAACATTACATGATTTTAAGCATAATTATACATCAGAGAACAACCAAGGAT
The DNA here is from genome assembly GCA_963277665.1 of Viscum album. NCBI lineage: Eukaryota > Viridiplantae > Streptophyta > Magnoliopsida > Santalales > Viscaceae > Viscum > Viscum album. Next base: position 2,019,265,423 of record OY728123.1, read on the forward strand.
CATTAAGTCTAGTGTCTTGGAAGACTAGGTATATAAAAAATAAGACATAGGGATAAAAAACATCTTTATTTTATCTTCATAAAGAGATCCTAACTTCCTTTGTGCCCTTACATATACATAGGGTACCCAGGGGAACACATGAGCAAAGGGATGATCTGAAAAGCCCAGTAAGGGAATGAAAATAAGAATAAGTCTTATGAACATGAGTTAGGAGGCATGATATAATGATATCCAAAGCATGTAACATATAAAATCGTATCATATAAGCATGAAATCATATAAACATGGAAGCATGTAAATGTGACAGGATCATAAAAAATTTATTTGTTATGGTTCAAGGCTAACCTCCAATCCTGTTTCCCATTTTAGTATGAGTCAAGGCTAACAGCCAATCCCATTTCCCATTTTAGTACGGGTCAAGGCTGACCACCAATCCCGTGTCACATCATATCTCATGAGACTTAACTTTAACCAACAAATTGAAGCATTATATGGGCGCACCCATCTCTACATTTTCATGAATATTCTTTCCACATAAATAATCATACATAATCAACCATATATAAACATAAGGGTATCCATGAAAAGAATTGGGCACCACAATCATGACATAAATCATAACTAATGAGTGTATCATGAAAGTGTACATGAAAGAAAGGTATTAGAACATACATGGACGTTCATGAGGTAAAATAGGAATATAAAATGGTAGGTGGTTTCAAATATAAGTGAAAATATATAAGAAATGTATTTGAGAAAGATAAGGCAACCCGAAAAAATAAAGAAGGTTCGGGTAGAATTCGTTACGGTTTATTGGCATGGTGTTGGGTGTACCTAATAAGGATTGATAAGAGAGAAAAGGGGTTTATCATAACTTATAAATCATGAGAGAAGTATGGGGGATGTGTTAAAACATTATACATCATTTGGGATTACACATAAAAAGGAATAGCATAGAGGACAATCTTGATTAAGAGAGAAATGGAGAGGCCCCCTTATCTTAAATCCGTTGGTGCTATCCAATTGTTATTAAATACCTAAATAAACGAATTCGGTTTATTAATTTATAATTAAAGAACATATTATATATTTAATTTTTTTAGTATAATCATTTCAAGTTTATTTATAACCATTTTTATTGGTTATGAGGTTCAATTTCATTGTTTGTGATCGTTTGTTTACTTGGTTTTAATGACCAGTTCGCTTATATTCATGTTTGGATAAACATGTAAGATGAAAGTGGTTGTCTAGACATGAATTAATATTCTAAAAGTGAACATAAAGGAGATTAAATGGGTTTTAAATTTAATTTTGTTACTTAGAGTGAAGTCAAATTATTATATAAAACCATGGTGACAATCGTTTCTGTTAATTAGTGGGTTTGATTACAAAGAACATGTTTTTCTTTATAACTTAATACCATTTGTAAAAAAGGATTACAAAACCAAAAATAGGATATTATATATATATAATAATATGTTTCAACCATATCACAAATGTTTTTATGACCAGAATTAAATATGATAATAGAAATTGATAAACGGTTGTCCTTGAATGTGCTAAATTAGCACATCTCAAACAATGCTTTCATTTCTTTCAAATAAAAGGAGAAGAAAGGAGAGAAGATAATGAAATATCCCATTAGCATAAAAAAATTCCAGTACATGTATGTTACTAGAGTTATCATACTATTTGGGTGAAGGGAGGTGAGGAAAGAAACAAAAAGAAAAGAACATAAAAGAAATGAAGGAATTGGAAAGAGGGATTTACCTCTTAAGACTTCCTCCTTTGAGAACCTCTTAAGGGAAGAGGTTTTGTTATTTTGAAGAGGCTAGGGGATATTGGAAGTGGGGGAGGATCTTGGGAAGATATTTGGGAAGAATATTTTCAAGGAACAAGGCTTGAGATTAGTGAATAGAAGAGGGAGTGAGAGTGGTTTTTATAGTGGAGGAGAGGAGGGTTTTCATAATATTATAATCATTAATTTATTATTTCTTAACAAGACAAGTAATAGTAAGTATTACATGAAAAAGAATAGTAATAAATGAATGTGAGTTATATATTTAGGTTCTTACATCACTTGTGATGTCAGGAATTGTGGATTTTCACTATAGTGTATTTATACGGTAAATTAATGTATTTTACTATTCACTAAAAATTCAAGTATTTTAAAAAAATCTCAAAAATTCATTCTAACCATTTTTCATCATGTATAATCCAAAAATGAATTCCATTTTTCAAAAATAATCTTCTAAATATGATTAATTTAACATTTAATTATACTCACAATTTATTATTAAAAAAATAGTTTTAAAACATTCATTTACTGATTCTAAAATATAGGTACATCATATTTTCACTTGAATATTATTTGTATACTATCATGGGTACGATTAATATTCATTATGGCATATCACTATTAATACGGGTATGTTACTATTAATAGAGGTAGGTTACTATTCACTAAAAAATTAAGTTTTTCTTATCAGACTACCAATAACTTACTGATCACAACCGTGTATGTCAGATTTTTGAAATTCCAAACACTGAAGTGACAAACATAAGTTTAAAGGTCACATAGCACATAGTAGTTCATTATTTTGTGATTTAATGTGTTTATATGAAATATTTATAAGAGATGAATTTCCATTTATAAAACATTGGGTCATTACAGTTAGAGCTACTAAACCCGAAATATGGAAGACTCAACATTAATTAATAAATTGTTTTCTATTATTAATGTTATGTCAACCTATCCCAAGGTATACCCATTAAAAAATAGACACAAAAGAGATGGATGCGTGATCCTTTCATATGCCTCTATCCTGTAACTGGTATCACCTTGTTTAGTAGCCACTATAAACTTAAAGTTCTGTGCATCAGATCACAGGGGCCCTAAATGCCTATGTCACAGCCAGTCTCCAGTGTTTACATCACTTTCTATACTTATCTAACACTGTTTCCCTACCAACCCATGAAATCTCACATGTGCCTCACACCAACCTTTATCCTATCCCTTAACCAGATATTTGATACCACTCTATCACGACCCCATCCCCACAAGGTGTACCCCTCCTGGGCTAGCAGTGTGATAAGGGAGATAGTGACCCCCGAGTCCCACCTCCAGTAGGCCCCAGGTTGGTGACTATCACCGAGGGTATAGTAAGCACACAAATGAAGTACATTACCCTCTAATAGAACTCATGAAAAAGAGAGAGATAAGACAAAAACCAACCAACTCCAACTCATACTTCAATATAAAAGAAATCCCAAGTACACATATGTAATGTCATGAAATAACTACTATGATTGAAAGGAAAAACTAAAAGTACCAAAAGAAAGTAAAAAAATAAGCAACCATGAAGCCCAGGCAGCTCCTACAACCCCAAGCTAGTAGTAACTATCCTGATCACCAACCTACTCCATGTGACCCGGAAAATAGTTTATTTATATATAGGGTGAGTATAACAGTATAATCTGTAGGATCCTCCCCAGATCCTCTTATGAAAAAGTAAAGAAATAATGTTAAAGAACAGTGAACAATAAGTAAAACTAACTCGTCACCTAAATATGTATACTAAGTTCCCAACCTCACCATGAATACTCTCACCAAGTAATGCATACGAAGAGTATATTATATAATAAAGCATATCATGGGTACCTCGCTACCACTTCCCCACTGGTTTTCCACTTTTCCCCAACATCGCAAGTCCTAATCCATCTCTCTCCAAAAAGGCTAGTCCGAAGACACCTGGTCTTGCACTACCACATGAACCTTGTACAACACAAAACTTTCCCATACACTTGGGTGAAGAACCACACCATCCACACAACTGAAAGTAACCAAGTAGTTTTTGGGAGCCACCACATCCCACATAACGCATATCATACATCAGGTATTATGCCTCAAGACATCAATACCTATACACATTACACCTATAGTAGTCCATATGAAACTATATCTAGAATATATGTGTGTGAATAACCACAGTCCATTATAGAACTCTATACACATATATGGGAAAACTAAGCACTTTGCCTACCAGTATAAGTAATTACCATGAGAAAAGGGTGGGGCCAAAGTGGGTAGTCATCCATCCATCCTCCCACCGAAATGTTGGGGAAAACACCCCCAGGGATCAAAATACCCGAGGTGTCAGTCGCCCTAATCGATAGGGTGGGGTAGTATATAGAAACAAAAAAAGTACATGATATAATATATCTCACAACCACGCTATGGGGTAAAACCTAGTCTCATACTCAACTATAGCTAACGTCTCTTGGACTCTCGGCTTCCACTGCTAAGACTAGGTATCCTATAATAACGCAACCATTTAAAGATATACATTAGATTACTTTATACCTTTTTATCAGTTACACTTTATGTTAATTAATTATTTAAAAATTAATTAACCATTAACAATTCCACATCACATTTCATTAGAATTCCAACCAAGATCCATAGTTCCATTGAATTGTAACCTCCACATTGTGTCCCATCCAGCTCCAACCCTATGGGTTCAACATCATTTATTCAATCATTTATTAACAATATTATTAATTTCCATAATTCTAGGCTTTATAGAAAAGAAAAACTAAGCTACCAAACACTAGGGGCTCAACAAGCTGAGTAGATGAACTACCCATCGAGTCTTTTCCACATATAGAAGGAGTATAGACCCACCATCATCAAGAAGCTAAACATGGAAAGCATGTGTAATACCCCACACGTATTAACCTATTTTGGAAGGAGCGTAAGAAAAACCATATGCCTTGAGTTGTTGGGAAAGTACAGAAGATAACATCCAGAATGATTCAGCAAGCATCCAACATTCACATCCAACCCATTTCATCATCTCTGGTGTTCTACCCGACATCCACATTCAAAAACTACTCTATATAGACACTCTAGGAATCAACTATTGCCACAACCATGGGGCCTACCTACCATACATACCAAAACATCCCTCCAGGTCCATCCATCTTAGGCTCACACCATAACATAAGCAACATGAAACAAATAACAGAGCAATTGGGCTCTTGGCCCCAAGCAAGGCATTCTTCCTTCACAAGCAATGAGCTCTCACTACTCTAAGCATAAGTCTATTTGTCCTTTACAATTAAGAGGGTATCTCAAAACCCTACCAATAATTATATTTTATCAAATAATAGTTCTTTAATCCATATTGAATTAATCAATTCATTATTGGTAGGTTCCAACTATGGGAAACCTAATTGAAGCTATCATAACTACCAAATATTAATTAAACAATTAATTTGACATGACTTTAAACAACAATCACCAACATGCTTCAGGTTTAACAACCAACTGGAATAGGCATTCACATCTGTGTCAATTTTATTAACATTAGATTATAATAGAAATAACTGGATTCATTTACATGCATCTTAGTATTAATCCATTTAATTATCAATTAATTCTGTATTTACGTTCTTTATTAATTTCATCAATAGAAACATGCTAACAAACGAATCACAGATATCACAGAATCTAGAAAATCAAGTGTCAAACCATTATCACAGTGGAAAGAAACAACTTGTGATCAATTTTTTTTCAATACGGTTCAAGTATTTAATTAGGCCAGTTCTATTGTGATCCAAAGGGCTAAATCATGATAACTCTACGATTTCACATAAAAGAATAGAGAAGCAATGAATCCCCTACCTCAAAATCTTTTCAACATTCTTTGCTCATGAATAGATCAAAGTAGTGGATCATGAACACCTTATCCACCATAAATCGAATTGAATATGGATTAAATAAGGAAGCCTAAGATCGATCCAAGCTGGAGAGATCTCTAAAACGCCACCGAGGGGTCTGTTGGGTTGTCTTGGATGAGAAGGGGGGAGGGGAGCCTTGGCCGTCGGGTTGGAAATACTTGAGCAGCTATTATCTATTTAAAACATACAATAGCAGGTCAGTACACAACATGTAATCCCTATTCACGTCATGTACTACCTCAAGGTTGGGTTCCACTGAAAAACACGTCAACTCGATGCTTTGTTTTATTTTTCTAGAACTTGAACCGGTCACATCACATACCCCATGGTCAGGTCGTGTATCCCGCTGCTTCTAGTTTCTGTGACCAAACTCTTCCAGACTTCTTCTAAGCCTTATTTGAGCACCCTAGTCATTGAAAACATGCATAGGGTCGATCCATACAGATCCGGGCCCTTACACCACCACATTGGTGGTGAACCTCAAATACTTGTGTACTGTGATTTTTTTTCTTAATATAGCATAAAAAGTGTAGTTGAGTTTTATAAGGTGAAAAGGATAAAAAACTATAATTGGTTGTATGAGTTAATTTTAAAGAGGGGAAATATTGTAAAATATCACCAATTATTCAACCCCCTTCTCAATTGTTCTCATGATCTCTAGGAACTTCAAATTTTAGTAAAAATATCTACTGGAGGTGGATTAAAACATGATTCATATGATGTAGTCTCCCCTTTTGAAGAAAATGGATTCCATATCTCTGTCACAAGTTGTGATCTCCTTCCCTTAGAAATAATTTTTTATATTATAATTTGAAATCCAATCCATACCAAGGATTATATAAAAGTAAATCATAAGTATACTAATATTGTTTTCAAATAGGTTATTTCTATGTTTCATAATGGGAACTGGCTGACATATACTTGTTGTAATAAGACTTCCACTCAGATTCTTGATTGAAATGTCCTTCTTAATGTTCTGGTAAAATATCTAATTTTGTTGGAAAATATAAAATATATAAAAGAGCATGAAGATCCAGAATAAAATAATGCATTAGGTAAATTTGAGGTTATGATTAAAGTACCTGCCAATGTGTATTTTGAAACTCAACCTTAGCTGTAGTGATCATATATGATTTTACTTTCTCCCTTGTCCCTTTATTTGGAAAATTCCCTTAATTCTATGGTAATTTATTCAAATAGGTCCTAATATCATTACAATTGAATAAATGTACATTAGATACTTTTTTCTATCCCTTATAATCACAAGTCTAAGGGAATTTCTCTCTACACTTGAAGAAAAATCATATCCCCATCAAACTTGTTCCACAGTGGTTATTTCTAAAATTATTATAAGTTATAAATTCCACCCTTCCCTTTTTCCATTTTTCTATATTTTTTGGAGTGCTCAGCCACCCACTTCATTTCTTATTTTCCATGCAAACCATAAGAAAAATAGAATTATTTATCTCTCTTGATGGAAGTTAATACTATATCCTCATACAATGAAAATTTATAATAGATTATTGACCTTAAAAGGATAGGATTTATCCTAGAAAATAATAGATAGATCTTACTTCTTGGATTACATATATAATTTGAAGCATGAGTTGCTAACCTTGTAAATTTAGCTTCTTATAAGATGAAAATTTCTCCTTTCATTTTCCTTAGATTGAGGAATTTACACTCTATATCGAATCCTTGATCATAAGGAAAGTATTTTTCAAATAATATCTCATTGAAAATCTTCCACTCTATACTGTTTATTTTCCCCAATTCCTTATTATTATGGATCAATGACCCTCATTGATCAATGTCTTCATTAAGACGGTGAACTTCCATGTTAAATTTCACTCTTTCAATAATTCCCAAATTGAGAAATATATTCTCTATGGACTTGATCTGTTACTAAGATACTAATGGATTCGTATTCCCATTGAATGATATAGGTTTTTATGACATGAAGTAGTCCAACATTATTGCACCATGTTCATGATCAATATACTGCTCCATATAGGCAAGGTTATTGGTCACAACCTAATCCAGATTCCCTAATATAGTTATAAATTGTTCAGCTTGGGATCTATATTTATTATGTTTCCTAGAATCTAAATCCCTAAATAGATTACATGAATTGATTAGGTTTACATTCCTTCCACTAGGAACCATTTCAAAATGATGACATATACTAAATTAGCTCATAAAATTAGGAATTTTAAATCATAGTGTATAATTTTAAATCTGGTGTAATAATAAATATAAATTAAAAATTTATGTATAGATAATCTCAAAATCATAAGCTTAATATCTTTGGGAATATATTAAAATCATAAAAATATTTTCAAATATTTCATAATGATTTGTAAAGAGCTTGTAAATAAACCAAAGAATATCCTATTTGAGTGTCTTTCTAGGTGTGAAGTCCTAGGCCAACTCATCATGCACTGAGTGAAGATCAAGTTGATACTTAACCATCATTTTTAGGGTTTTACCACTAGGTTAATATAATCCCTAGCTATATCCACTTTATAGTATCCTGATTGGGATGTAATTTCTATGAAACCATAAATTCTTTGCATTAAAAGAACATCATGATGTTATCCTATACCTAGAAATATCCCTAGAATATATCACATGATTATGTTCTATGATATTTTTTTCTTTAATCTAGTTCCCATAGTTTATACTGAACATACATTGATACCAACTGTAACACCCCGACTCAAGTAACCTAAAGCTAGTGGTTATCTTACTAAATTTCCACAAGATACAATAGATCACACCCCAAAGGTTCAAATAGTTTATTAGTATTGGGAGACTAGATACAAATATTATTCTCATATTACAATTGAAAACATGAAATAAATCACAAAATTATTATGATAACTTTATTATTTCATCTAGAATATACCTAAAATCATTCATAGATCCCTTCTTAGTATATCAAGTAAAGTAATACATAATAAATAGTGAGTAAAGATTATTTATAAGGGAAATCATACAATAGAAGCTATCATAGAATAAATAAATCATGAATAATGTGGAAGATATAAATAATAATAAAATATGCCATATAACTAATATCATAAATAGGGGAATATGTATGTGGATGGCATAACAACATAAATAATCACATGGATTACAATAACTAGTTTAATAATGATATAATTCATAATTATAGACCTCATAATATTACCCTCAAGGCCTCATACCTATAAATCATACATAAATAGGTAATGAATATGAAAAATACATAAACTAGTTTGTCTCAAGAGACTTACCGATTCATCAATGGGCTATAACAGGCCCTTCCCATCAATTTCTAAGTCTAATGAATTAATAATATGAAAAAAACGAATAAAAATTCAATAAATAATCAATATAAACATTCATATTGATAACCAATATAAAAAATGTTAATATTTTCCCCAGTCAATAAATAAAACAACATAATGATAAACCATCCAGATAAATAAGGTTTCTGGTATCATTAGAGCATATATTCAATAAAGAATATAAATTCTCAACGGATATTAAAATAGATAAAAATAACATTAAAATAATATTATTACCTTTCTTTGAAAATATGGAAAAATATCCTTTTCATTTGGTAATATATTAAATAAAATATTCCATAATATTGAGAAAATAATTTTATTTTAAAATAATACTGTAAAATTATAAATAAATCTTCAAATAAAATATTAGTTATGATAATGGTAAAATAAATTCATTTGGTAAACATTAGAATTAAGATTCTTTTCAAAATTTTGGTAAAAAGTGAAAAGTACCTTATTTAGAAGACAACATGAAGAATCATTTTAAACCTATTTAAGGAAGTAAAATATAGTTGAAATGACTTTAAAAAATTAATGTGAATATTAAAAACATTATTTAAAACATTACATTGAACATTGATATGGATGAGAAAGATTCATGTCTAAAAGTAAAAATATGGTCAATTTTTATTAAAAACATTTCATCAGTCATTTTGAGTACCAAAGAGAGGAAAATGATGGTAAATCATGTAAAAGACATAGATAACCAAAGAAAAATAAAATAGATATAGTTTTAAATAGAAAATTATTTTAATTTATTCCAATGGATATTTAAACATAAACAATTCTGAATAAAAAAATGAGATTATAGAATAATCCCTTATCTCGAACACAACTCTCCATGTACGTACTTTAACTCATGTATAATAAACTGATATTAATTTTATACTTACCCTTTTCATGTTTATTCCCTTTTCATAATCCCTTTTATTTTATTTATTACTATGTATTATTTAGTTAGTAAATTGGTTAAATTTATGTTGGAAATTTTGGGGTCCTTTGGTTTATAACCTCAAAATAACATTGGTGCATTGACCATGGTCAAAGGGATTATAGAAAACCATAATTTTAATATAAACATATTACATATTTTTAGGTTAATATTCAATACCTAACATAATGATCTATTCCAAAATCATATAGTTCAAGTATCACATGGTTACACAAACAACTGGGTCATAAGTGTACTTAATCACCCCCATAAAATCTTCATAAAAAGTAACCTTATTAGAAATATCATAATTAATACACTTATTTATCACTTGGGGAAAAGGAAATATAAGAAAGGGTGTGCTTAGATTCACAATAGTGGTAAACAAGGGGGATATGAATAATCACATGAGCATAACATGATAATAAGGATATGAGAACACGGGCATAACATTTGAAAATAATTTACTATATATCAAAGATTATAATCTTGATTTATGGCATAAATATTGGAATTTAATAATACTTGAATCATATAGGAATAAAATAACATGAGTCATGAAAGCATAACATCATCATAAGACATGAGTTTATGGAATACACATAAGCATTGAAAATCATTTCCACAGTAATCAAGACTCACTACCATGACTATCATAGTTTATTGGGTTCACTCTCTAACCCATTATAGTAGTCAAGGTTCACTCCAAAGACTATCATAGGGGATATAGTTCCTTACTGAATTATATTCACTCCCCATTCTAGTCATATTTATCTCATGAGATATCAATCATTACCCAATGAATTGGAGGGATATATAATTCTAATCCCACCCATCACAAAACGAAAATGATACATGTGTTCCAAAAGATCATAAAAAATTCATCATATTAGAACGTATAAAAATAAATGTATTTCAAAAACATTTCATTATAGAATAACCCATGGAAAAGAAATGGGTTTCATAAAAATTTCATCTATTCATCATAGAATGACCTATGAAAAAAAATAAGTTTCATAAGTATATTTTAATCATAAACATAAATCATCTTGAGAAAGAATAAGTATGGTACCCATGGATAATTTCCCAAGTAAATAAAAAGTGAAATCAAGGGTTTTTCTATTTTATTAATAGAAATACCATTACAAGGTCATTAAAATATTTTTTAGGAAATTACCATTTTCACTTTGAAAATAATTTCCAAAAAACTATAAATCCATAGAATATTGTGAATTTTTTTTATTTTAAAATATACTTGAAAATTATAAACTAATATTTACAATATTGAGTGGCCATTTTAGTAGTAAATTCCATTCATTCCAAATATGTTAAAAGAAAACATTCCTTTTATATTTTTTTAAAAATTCAAAAAGTACCTCGTTCGTAAAATGAAAATAACATTCCTTTTTTTTGTCAAAAGTAAAACATGGGTAAAATATAGTTTAAGGCATACTTTTATAATAGTAAATATATTATTTAAAATATTTTTATAAAATATGGACATGGAAGAGAAATGATTTTCAATCGAAGAGAGAAATGAAGTTAGTTTTCCTTAAAAATGTTCTTTTAGTATGTTGTGTACTTAAAGTGAGTAAAATGAAAGAAAAAAATTATTCCCAATAAATAACCATAGGTTAAAAAATTTATTGGTTTATTTAGAGTTATATCATAATATTTTTTCATTATAAACTTAATCATAAACAATCCTAATAAATAATGAGATTGTGACAAAAAACCCTTATCGGTTTGGTAACATTTGAATCATAATACATACAAAAGAAATGACCTCATATGCACATGAATATCCATATAAAATTAATAATAAGAATCATAAATTACATTAATGAGGATTATATGAACTACATAAAATAAACAAGTGGTAAATATGGTATGTGTCTCACAGAGATAAAAGTAGGATGAAAATCCCTTACCCCATGTTTGACTTCCATCATACTCATTAAAAAACATAATATAATAAATATATATTTATTATAAATATATTATATAATTATAATCATATATATCATATCATATATGATTTAATTATAACCTTTTATCACATATTTATTAACATTCCTTTATTAAAATTTATATTCTAGGTGATATCTGCTTTGTTTTTCATTTATATTTTGGTTTGGTAGTTTTGGCACATATACTTTTTTCATTGTTACATAATATAAATAATTTTGATCATTAAAAAATATAATATTTATTCATTATATATATATATATATTTATATTCAATCATTATAGTAGATATAGAAAAATTAATTACACCGTTAATGGAGACGATAGACCGTATGTACGCAAAAACTCTGTTTTCACTTTTCAATGGGTGAAAAAAAAGAAATATAAATAATAATTTACCTTTAAAAAACCATTATTATATACTATACATCTTATATATTTATTAAATCTATCCTTAGGATCTATCCTTATTACCATACAAGAAAAATAGAAATGAAAAACTAATCACATCACTTCGTATAGGTGGTAGTCCACACGTACACACGAGAGGCGTTATCGCTTTCTAATGGTTTGGAAGGAAAGAAGGTGGTTTTGATATTATCATTAAAAAATTATAATTATGTAATAGGTATTATATTTAAACATTAAACCCTTCATATTAACCATCCATGAAATATGGTGGTGGAAAATTAATTGTATCGCTATGTGGAGACAGTTAGCCGTACATACACATGAGTGATACTTTCATTTTCTATTTGATGGGAAAGTAGGAGGATAATGGTGGTTTCATAATCATAATAACATTTTAGTATATTTAGGATACTAATTTTATTATTTTATGATAGATAACATATATTTATAGGTAATAGATAATAATAAAAAACAGAATGATTAGTTAAGGGAATAACCTCTTCTTTGAAAGAACTCTTTTAGATATCCTCTTAAGGATCCAAGGGTTGGTATTTTTGGGAATAATAACACCTTAATAATGTGTATTATGATATTTATAATAGATTTTTTAAGGTTATGGTCTATATATAAGGCTCAAAAGGCATGAATAAGAGAAATGAGAGATTCCCTTTTATAACTAAAGGGAGGGACACTCTTAGGATCTCTTAAAATATTAAAATATAATAAATATATTCTCTAGATAAATGAAAAAAATGATATGGATTAAAATATAAGATAAGAATGTTTTTAAATTACATCATAAAATAAAATCTATATATGTCTAAGTGGTGTTTTAAGCCTCATCTTTTGGTTTACCCCCTTAATTAATCTATTTTTACATTAACTTTGGTAACGTCTTTTTAACTCTTAAAGGGTTATAATTTTATATATAAGGAGAAAATTGGATCATAAATGAAAAAATATGAAATATTTGACCATATATTATCCATATTTTCCTCTTTATATATTTTTATTATTTTTAAATAATTTTAAAAAATTATTATTTTGATAAAATGTCATTTACATCAATTTTGACACTATTCATTTATTTTGAATTAAAATACATGGAGAAAATTTTTGAATTAAAATAAAATACTGTAACATAAAAAAATATTGCATATTAATCTATAAAATTAAGGAAACACTATAAATCACTAAAAGTATATTAATTTTAATATTTTCAAAATAATTTATTTTATTTTTATATTAATTAAATAAATACCATATAAAAATAGAAAAAGAACTTAAGGTAATTATTTAATCACTAAAAATTATAAATAAATTATCATAATGAATAAAATTTAATTATTCTCAAAATAAAAATTTATATTCATTCATAGCTTTCTTTTTTCCCTATGTGAACACATAATGAATATTTAAAACTAAGGGAGTGTCACTTTGTAACTTTATGTTCTTTAAATATTATATAGGTTATTTTCATGGAAAACATCCATTAAATAAATAAATTAAGAGTATAAGGTGATAAGGGTCAAATTATATTCATCCAATAATAAATATGATTAAAATTATGGATTTATCACTTAGTTTTAACCTAAATTAGCCTGATTTACCCTTCACCTAGGTGATAATTTTTACCACGATTACTATTTATATTGAATACGGGGGGGGGGGGGTATGTTTATAAAATTTGAACATAATGATTCCAAATAATATATCCATTTCTCAATATTCATTCTATATAATTGATAGAAATTAATTTAATATGAAAAATTAAAATAAAATGAAAAACAATTTTTTCATAAAATTTTCTTTTATGTATAAAAATTGTTTTCTAACAAATTCGATAATAAATTTGACTCCAATGAACATAATTGGATTAATAATAATATAATAGAAATAATTTTACTTTTAATTATTTTAAAACAATATTGAACTTTGTAAATTATGGAAAAAATAGTTTTTTAAGTCAGAATAATACAAAGATACACAAGAGGGGGGGGGGGTGAATTGTTTCTTTTGGAAAATATTGAAAAGTTAAAATTTTATAGATCTTAATATTTTATATAGATATAAGGTGTTCTGTTCTTTAATATTATTATTTATTTGAAAATATATTATAATATTACCACCATTTTTATAGTGGTTTGGTGAACAAAGATCCCATAGTCTACTCCATTAGTACTCTCCCAACAAGGTTTCTGTTTTTCACTAAATATGTACTCTTATCATAAGACCTCCACAAATGAGTGTAAGTAGTTGAAATTTTTAAAAATTATTTTATATAAAACCTTTAAATCCATAAATTAGTTTGAGAATCTTTCACTCCACCATGACTTAGTACGAGTAGCCGATACTGTAATAAATAAAGATTAATCGATTCGACAAGAAACAAATTTAGCTCCTAGTTATAGCAGGAACTGAAAGATAATTGAACTTATTCTCCATAGATAAGATTATTTTAGAAAGAAAAATTCAAAGAGATCTTGGTTGTAAATGATCTTCAATAAATACCATAATATAATAATGGCAGAATCCACAATATAATGACAGTCAAACAGATCAGTAGAAAAACATGTACATCTCCAAAGTGTAGTTATTTAAAATAAAAAAGACATTTTTCACATAAAAGGAAATTAACATATGAAAAATATAAATGTTGGTATTTAATAAGGGAATTTTTATTTTATTTAGGTTAAAAGGATCTAAAAATATCACTTTATAAATCATGATTACTCAAATTTAAAACATTCGTAGAAATTCATAAATTCCATTAGAAAT
Source organism: Viscum album (assembly GCA_963277665.1). Lineage (NCBI taxonomy): Eukaryota > Viridiplantae > Streptophyta > Magnoliopsida > Santalales > Viscaceae > Viscum > Viscum album. Next base: position 2,019,280,588 of record OY728123.1, read on the forward strand.
GGGAACGATTTAATATATTAAACACGAGCCATTGGATTTTTCTTTAAACATATTTTAAAAATATTAATTAACTTCATCCAGAACATTATATAAATATCAAAAAATATATTTAATTTAAACATGATAGTAAACCAATTCAAATGCAAGGTTAAATTCTAATGTATAGTTGACAATGTATGATTAACTTCAAAATGTTGGGTTGTTGAAACATATGTTATTTTATAAAATTTAGGGATGGTTAAAAAATTATGGTTCCTAATCCATAAATTTAAAATATCATAGGTTACTTGATCCATATGTTTACTCTAAACATAAGGTATTAAAATTATGGTTCATTACAAAAAGTTTGGTTTGAAAACTACACATTCCGCTTACAAATGTATGATATAAACATTGTTTCCAGACTTCTCAAAACCATATCTAGAATAATATATACAAAAATTTTAAACTTAAAATAAATTTATAGCAAGATAAATTTATCAATAAATATACTCCTAAGAAATCTTGAAGTTATTTCATTAGTAAAACAGACAAGGGTATTTTTGAGCATCAAAATAAAAAAAATCATAGAATATTTTTGAGACAACGCATGCCCAAAAATCTACTCCTTTTTTATGATTACAAAACTCATATAAAAAAACTTATAGAAAATATAAGAAATATAAAACTATATAAAACAGAGTTTTATATGAGATAAAAAAATTATAAATATCATTTAACGTTTTAAAAAAATATTGACAAAAAATAATATTATAATTTTTTTACAAACTAAAGAGAAAATTTATCTAAGATTTTCAGATATTCAACTTTTGAAATATGGCTCCCATTATCCCATTTGAATATATAATATTAATAAAAAAGTTTTTTACCTAAAGTTTCCCCCAATTTTTTGATATAGAAAAGAAAGTATTGAAAATTTGAATAAAAAACTAGCAGTGAATGTTTTGATAATCTAAGACAAAAGATGACTATACAATCAATAATTTTGAATAAATAAACAAGAAATAAATAACAAAAATAGAATGAAAAAAAATAATTTGATTAAAATTATTATTTCATTATAAGAAATATTCAGTTGTAAAAGGTTAATAAATAAGACTGGATGAGGGAGAAGTGTCTGGTTCAGATGAGGAGTTAGATGTAAAATAATCTCGAACAACTTGATGAACATCCTTGAGTTCTATAATCATTGATTCAAAATTGTGGTTAAACACCCAACCCATTATTTTTGTAAAATATTTCTAACCTATCCCATTTTATAATATTTAACTAAGAAACCCAGAGATAGTCATTGTAGACTGTACAAACTTCTGCATCATCTCACTTAATTGATTGACAAGGTTCCTAATACCAGATCATTAGATGTTTATTTCTCAAAATTTTTTTTTTTTGATTTTACAAAAATTTGTGGAGTGGAACATTATAACACTAAATATTTTGAATTTGATCATTTATTTCAGTTTAAAATACAGTAATATATTCAAACCTTCTTATCAAATATGTAGAAGTTGGATAAATATAAGTGGAAGCCCTTGATTTAATTGATCTATTTCTTATTAATTCAAATTAACTCCCTAGGTATTTCCTTAAATCTCTAAAATTTAACTTGGAAACTGACTCTTCTCCAAGTTTCCCTAGTTCTTTAAGAATTTACCTATGAAATTCATCAAAATATCTTATGGAAATATAATTTTATCTTAAGTTGTTCAAATGATCTTTAACATATTCCCATTATAATTTTCTAACAATTAAAATTTTCAAATATTATAAATATTTTCTTGAAAATTGGTGCTCACTTTGAAGGTTCATATTACCTTTTATCTAATGAAATTTTCAAAAAAAATCTTTTATTTGATAACTAGTTAAATCAAAATATTCCTCTTCTTGTTTTTTGAGTGTTGTCCAGCTTCAACCACAAAAAGTGACTGAACTTTAATATTTTCACTAGATGATGATGAAAAATTTACAAGAACTTATGTTTCTTCAACGGATTCACTAAATACATTCTCCAAGGATTCTAATACAACAAAAACTATTTTATTTTGAATTAGTTTAGTAGTTTCCACCACATATGTGCGCAACTACTCACCATCTTGAGAATCTTTTTCTTCATGATCCTCTTTCTCATATCTATTTTAAGTTGGTCTTTTTACAGAAGTAATTGCAATGGATATAAACATTAGTAGTTCAATTTATGTTACCTCACCATATTTTTCTTGAACTAAATGTTATTATCTTATTATAGGCCTTGTAACAAGAGCCTCACTATTGGTTTCTCTGGTGAGTTCTTCAAGAGATTGGTGGATACCTACAATTTTAGTTCAGTCACTAACATGAACCCCGACTCTCCTTCATGTTTCCTTAACAACATCATTTATTCTTGGTTAACCAATTTCTTCATCATGAAAACGTACTTATAGAGTAGACTTCTATTTTACTTTTTCCCTTTGAGCATGAACACCAGATACTTGTTGATCATCTCCACCAACTGACATCATCTTTCCTTTCGTGGGGATACAAAAGAAACCACATTTACTTAACATTCTAGTAGAATTAATATTATTGTGATTACATCTAATAGCTATATAAATATCACATATCTTATTCTTTTTTTAAAAATTAGAGAAATAAGTATCCCATATGGATAAAAGGCATTATTTCATCCTTTTTACTGTAGTGATCTATATAAATCACTATATATCTACAAAAATTCAACATAACTTATCTTAACATAAAAAATGATATAAATATTACAAAATAAAATTTTATCCAAATTGGAATTCCATGGAACTATTATAGATTGAAAAAATTATTTTAGTACCATTTGGACATCCTCAAGAACTTTTAGAAGCATATTTCTTACAAAGGTGGATTTGAAAATAAAACCCATAATATCTATATATTTATTATCTTTATATCCAAAAGATTAGATATTAAAATGAAAAAACCCTTTATGGGGGCACTGGAAAATAGTGACTATTTCTACTGAAGAGATCGAAAATTCCACATTATTTACCTTTTAGGAGATGAAATTCTCTATGTCACTTAAACTAGATTGGGTGTATTCATAAAACTTCTTCACTATTGAAAACATACTCATTATTTTCACCATTGAAAATAAATTTTAAACCATTTAAAGCTAGATATTGTTTTAATAGTAGGTTCATCTAAAACAACCACTCAAAATTAGTAACCCACCCTTGAAGAACTCATTTATCAGATCCTAATAAGTGTTGGTTCTTAGATTCAATTGGAACAGCTTCTTCTATCCTCTTTATCTTCACCATTATAGAAAATACGAATGTTTGAGGTTTATATTTTAGGGTTTCAAAGAAAATTGAGATATATGAAAGATGAAAGAGTTTTGAATTGAGGGAAAGATAGAGAGAGAGAGGGTAATTTCTGATGGTTTTGATGATGTTAGTTTAGTTTTTCAAGACAAAATACATAGATAAATCATTATGGGTTTTAATTTTGAATGTATTATTTTAAAAAAAAAGTAATAAATCCATTTTTTTAAAACAGTGAATAAATAAATAATAGTTGAACACAAAGTAAAACAAATAGACAAACTAAATTATTAAAAACACGCATTTTATTTTATATTATATTAAATAAATAATTAAATATAATAATTTTTTATTAATATTAAATATACCTTACTCCCCCTTAATAAATTTAAAACTAGTTTCCAGAATTGGTTTAGCGAAAATATCGGAAAGTTGATATTCAGTATTAAAATTTTTTAAAGATAAATCACTTTTTAGAATATGATCTCCTAAAAAATAATGCCCTATAATAATATGATAATTCATTGAATCAATTATATGATCTTTTTTAAATATTAATCTCTCTTTTATTAGTACATAAAATAGGAATATTATTGAAATTGATTCCATTGTACAAAATTGAATTTTTCATCCACAACACTTGTGCACAACAACTGCGTGAAAAAATATATTCTTCCACATCTATTAACAAAGTAACTAAATGTTGTTTATTACTTGACCATGAAACTAAGGACTTCCTTAAAAAGTGGTAGGTTCTTGAGGTACTCTTTCTATCTAACTTAAAACATCCAAAATCAGCATCTGAATATGATATTTAATTAAAAATAGAAGTTTTTGGTTAAAGTAAAGATTGAAAAATAGTTTCTTTCAACTATATATAAAAATAATTTTAGCAACAGTAATATGAGATTCATTTATTTTTTATTTAAATCTATCAAAAATATAGAAAAAAACATAATGTATAGTCTACTTGCAGTAAGATATAGAAAGCTTCCGATCATACCACTATATAACATGTTGTCAACTAGTTTTTCCAGCTTCATCCAAATAAATTTTTATATTGGTACACATTTTAGTTTTATAATTTATAGTATTTTATAGTCCCTAATTTTCCAATTAATTAATAACATGTTTACTTTTATTTAAAAAATTTCCATAATATTTTTGATATGTTTTAAAACTATAAAATAAAATTAATTCTCCTATCAGACTTATTTAAAATTCCTTTTTTCATAAGTTTTGAAAAATCATTACAAAGCTTTTTATTGGTTGAAACAAAGATAACATTATCTATATAAATATGTACAAATAAAATATTAAAAAAAAATTATTAAAGAGATTAGGATCTTTCAATCCAAAATAAACACCATTTTTTAGTAGAAAAGAACTTCATATTTCATACAAAGGTCTTGGTTCTTGTTTAAGGCCATTAAGAGCCTTAATAAGTTTGAAAATAGAATTTGGTTGATAGAGATTTTCAAAATCATGTGGTTTTTCAATATATGATTTCTCCACTAAATATCCATTAAAAAAATATAATTTTACTTCCATGTGATATAATTTAGAATTAATATACGATGCATAATCTAAAAGGATTATAATAGCTTCCAAACTAACAATAGTTGAAAATAATTTATCATAATATATTAATTCTTCCAAATTATATACTTTAGCTATTAATGTATCTTTATTTCTTACAATTTCCCCTTGGTCATATTTTATATTTCTAAAAACCCATTTGGTTCTTATTACTAAATAACTTGATGGCCTATCAACCAAATTAACTAAATTGTTTCCTGTTAAACATTTTATGTTCTTCTTATATATATATTTTCCAAATTTCATCATTTAATGCTTCATAAACATCTTTAGGTTCTAATTAAGATAATAATGCATAGGATTAAAATAGGTTTCCTACATTCCTTCTAGTACTAACTCTTCTATCTAGATCTTCTATAATATTTTCTAAAGGATGATCCATTAAGGTTTTAAGTTGTCTGGGTAAGACACTTTTGGGCTCACCAATTTCTTGTTCTTATGGATCAGACTAAATTTCATCATATTCTAGTTTATTTTCAAAAACATATTTAGGTAATTCATGTCTCATGTTGTCTAAATAATTAACAACTTCATATATTTTATTTTTTATGATCAAAAGGGTCACTTTCTTCAAATTTCACATGAATAGATTCTTCAAACATCCTTACATTTTTATTATACACTCTATAAGATTTATAAGTATAAAAATATCCTATAAATATTCCTTTATTGTCCTTTAGATCAAATTTATAAAGTTTTTTCTTAGTATTTAATATATACAGATTGCATCCAAAAAATTTTAAGTATATTATTTTAGGTTTTCAATTATTATAAAACTCATAGGATTTATTTTTAAGAAAGGGTCGTATTACAACTCTATTCATGATTTGGAAAGCTATATTGATATATTTTTCTTAAAATAGGTAGGAAGACTATATTAATTTAACATAGTTACTTCAATTTCATGAATAATCATATTTCTTATTTCTATAATTCCATCATATTAAGTTTCTCTTAATATAGAGAAGGTATGTTTAATTCCAAAATTTGAGAAACAAGAATTAAATTCTTGATTCCCAAATTCTTCTCTATGATCACTTCTGAATGAAATTATTTTAAAATATTTTTCATTTTGAATAATTTTACAAAATCTTATAAAAATAGAGAAAAACTCAATTTTATGTTTTAAATAATAAACCCACGTAAATATAGAAAAATTATCAAAAATAAAATAAAAACATAAGATATTCCAACCATACTTACTACTCTAGATGGTCCAAGAAATTCCATGTTGATAATTTCTAGCAGTTTAGATGTAACAACCTTGTAACGCCCCGACCCCAGCTACCCAGAGTCGGTGCATTACATCGTAACATTGGCATGATCACAAGAAAGATCAAATCTCGAAAGACCGATTGGTTTAGTAGCCTTGGAAACACTAGATATATTCATAAAGTTTTACATTACAATTCAAAGTGAAAAACTACTACAACAACAAAGTCTTCATATCCACACTATTAACCCCTCATAATATCCCTTCAAGTCAATCATAATTTACTTCTTCACTACCTGGGAAAAATAAAACATAGAAAAGGGGTGAGCTCAAATGCCCAGTAAGGATAACAATATAGCGGAACATTCAAAATAAGCATAAACATTTAAGGCAATGAATTACTAAAACAAAAGCCTTTTAAACATGAACTTCAACATAGTATGGCAAAAGTAAAATGAAATAATTCCATTTACTTATTCACATGGATATTCTACTAATCGAATAATCACATGCAAAATCAATAACCACTTTCATAATGTTGGAATGCATAATGCCAGACTATCATAACCACATAGCCAAGGCCTCATGCCAAGACTACAAATAAGATTTTGTCAATGCCTTGTGCCAAGACACTAGTTTGTCTCATGAGACCTACCGATGCATCGAGGAGCTATAGCGGGCTCCACCCGTCACTTATTAAGTCCAATGCATTCCCATATGAAAAGGTTTAAACATAACATAAACATTCGTATTAAAACTAGCATACGAAATGTCAATAATTTCACCATAAACTATGAATGGTATAAAAATAGCACATCCACAGTCAAGCATATCACAAAAACTTCAATACAATATAGAAGTTTTGTACCATAATAAATCAACTTCAAATAATCTTAAAATCCATCAAAGGATGTTGACATAGATGAAATCAAAATTCTTTTTAAAGAAGTATCTCCTTTTATTTTGAAATCATTTAATATCCATATAAAATAAAACATTTTCTTTTAAAATATTCTTATAAGCTTGTATGGAAAGCTTCGACGATTTTATAACGGTGGAAAATAACCGCACCCGCCGTATAAGTTAAAAAAAACATTCTTACCTCAATTCTGTCGAAAAGGTTAAAAAGGACCTTGTTTTGAAAACGACGGAAAGATTCCTTTATAAACCTCTTATAAAAATTCAAACAAGGGTATAAATGACTTTAACCCATATTCTTGTAAATAGTAAAAATGTTTTGAAATACATTTCGAAGAAACATGGATGTGGATGATAAAGAGGTCCCAGTAGATTATTACGTATAATACAACCTCGGATAATGAAGAGATTGTGAAATAACCCTTACCTTGTACTTTTCCTTGGTTGGGGTAGGTTAACCTCCTGTATAATGGTGAAATAATTGTTATTAAATTATAAAAGAATCATATACATTAATATGATATCATATATGATCTTTTAATATTGATTTGATAATATCTTAGTATTATCGTCGTTTCGTGTGTTAACTTACTCATTTTCTTTTATATGTTTTGTTACATAAGTCATGTTTGTTGTATCTTATTCATATCCAGAATGATATCAAGTCCTTAAACATCATTTTTAAATCATTAAATGATAATTATACTTGAATGGATACGATGGAGAATGAATCTCATCGCGTTCGTGGAGACGGTAGTCCGTACGTACGCACGAACGCTACTTCCATTTAATTTTTATTTTAAAAGAATCGAATCCAAATGATACATAGGTATATTACTATTCCAGTATAATATAATATTTTATATATGTTACTTAAGTTCATTAACACCATCCTTTATACGTTCCATGTGTGGTATGAACGAGTCATATCATTTTAAGGGGGCGGTAGTCCGCACTTCCTCAAATGAAATTATCGTATGTATATACAACATGAAACGAATAATGGTATGAAATAAAATGGAATTACAGAAGCTTATATATAAAATATATATCATTAATATCATATTTAGTTACAGTTCCATCATAATGGCCACCATGAGAGGCGGTAAGATGTATTTGAACAATCATCGTTTCGTGAGGCGTTAATTTGCCATCCACAGAAACATTATGTTCATCATCCATTAGATGGTGTTGTGTGTATGTGTAGTTTTAATCATTCTTATAACAACATCCTAGTATATTGAGGATACTGGTGTTGTTACAAAAGAAAGGAAATAAAAAGATTTTGGGGGTTGGAGAAGCAAAATAAATGAAAATAATTTAAGAGAAATCGTTACCTTTAATTTAGGTAACTCACTTTGGTTGGAACCAAAGGACTTCTTGAAATGCTTTCTGCCTAAGGGGAAGCTTCAAGGAGGAGGAGAGGGATGTGGGGAGCTTAGTTGGGCAGAGTTTGGACGAGCCAAGTGGCTTGAGAGGTGTGAGGAATGAGTAGAAGTGGTCTCCTTTTATAAGGGAGAGGAGGGGCTCTTTAGGAAAGAGTGAAAGTATTACTTTATAATATAATTATATTCGGTTTATAATGGTCCAAAAATAATTGAGGTAGAAGATAATATGACTAATATTCTAAATAACATCAACCAATAAGAATTGGACAGGTTTTAGATAATATTTTAATCATTATAATCTTATTTATTTAAATGATTTATTAATGAGGTAAACATTACATCATTATTGTGTCATTAATAATTTAACTTATTTGATGTCTAAAAATTATAAATAAAATATAATCATGTAGGAAATCTTTTTATCTTTCTAATGAATATTTATAATCGAAAATACAACATGTATAACCCTATATAAAAATTGTTCTTCTAAAAGATGTAAGCTTATGCCATTTTTATTTTTATTTTAACTTTATTAATATAATGTGTCATTATCACTTACAAGTAGATCCATGGGGTCCCAAAATAGACCCAAAGATGCCCATGGTCGACCATGTATCAACCAATAGGGTTAAGACACGTTTTAGGGTAATTTAGTATTATTATAATATTATTTTTTTAACCCTTATTTACCGGATTTACCCTTTAACCATGGTAAATAAAATATTTACCACAGTAACTATTCAAAATGTCTAAAAATAAAAGTTACCTATTTACACAATTTGAACATCCTGATTACAAATATGGAATCCATTTTCCTAAATTCAAAACACAGAAGTGGCAGAAATTAATTTAAAATTAATTCCCGCTGTCAAAACAAAAAGCGTGTTTTTAAGAGGTAATAACTATCAAAAGATTGACACTTGTTTATGTTCGGTTTAATTGTAAAATTATGTCCAATGACCAACATTATATTAAATGGTAAAAATATATTCTAAATATACTTTAAAACCACTCAAATTCACAATTTATCACTATTAATTATTTTGATTAAAAAAGTTGTTTTTAATTAAAATTTAGTAATTTTCACTATTCATCAAAATATGAAAGTTATCCGGAATGTACCAAAATTTCACCCTAGGATAATTTTGATATTCCGAATCCAAAAATGAAGTCCATTTTCAAATATAAAATATATATAATTTCAAAAAGTAGGTATTAGTATTCACAACGGCTAGTTTAATTAGTTGTGGTGTGTGTTAGAACTCGAGGTTGCGTACAACACACGCTATCGCATTATTCAAAGGGAAACGTACCGTGGAAGCTTGGGGTGTTACATTCTCCCCTCCTTCAAATAATTGCGTCCTCACAATTTCTAGAATACTTATTACATGAAAAGACTCGGGTGGTTCTTCATCATAAGTTCCTCGGGTTCCCACGTTGCCTCTTCCATCTTATGGTTTCTCCACAAAACTTTTACCAGACGCGTCGTCCGGTTTCTCAGTACTTGTTCTCTTGTATCAAGAATCCTGACGGGCTTTTCACAATAGGAAAGATCAGGTTCCAGTTCTAATTCCTCATAGGTGAGTACATGCGTTGGGTCAGGCATGTATTTTCTCAACAGAGATACGTGGAACACATCGTGAACTTTGGAGAGACTTGGCGGCATTGCCAATCGGTAAGCTACAGACCCAATTCGTTCTAGAATTTCGAAAGGTCCGATGTACCTGGGACTCAATTTACCTTTCTTACCAAAACGTATGACTCCCTTCCATGGAGATACCTTTAGGAAAACATGATCACCGACCTGAAATTCCAAATCCTTCCTTCGATTATCGGCATAGCTCTTCTGCCTACTTTGAGTTGCTCTGATGTGATTTTGGATTACCTTCACCTTTTCCATCGTTTCCTCCACCAGTTCTGGACCTACAAGTTTTCTTTCACCGACGTCATCCCAACAGGTTGGTGTACGACATCTCTTTCTGTATAACGCTTCATATGGTGCCATCTGAATACTTGAATGGAAGCAATTGTTATAGGAAAATTCTACCAGAGGTAAATATTGATCCCACATACCCTGAAAGTCAAGTGAGCAAGATCTCAACATGTCTTCTAAGGTTTGAATAGTCCGTTCTGATTGTCCGTCTGTCTGAGGGTGGTAAGCAGTGCTCAAATGAAGTTCAGTATCCAGGGATTTCTGAAGACTTTTCCAGAATCTTGAAGTAAAACGGGGATCACGATCATAAACAATCGATAGGGGAACTCCATGAAGTCTCACAACTTCATTAATGTATAGTCTTGCTAGACGTTCCAGGGGTAGATCTTCTCTTATAGCAAGAAAATGTGCTGACTTGGTAAGACGATCAACAATAACCCATATTGCATCGTTCCTTCTAGGAGTCTTTGGTAGCCCCATGACAAAGTCCATTGTAATATTGTCCCATTTCCACTCCGGTATGGGAAGAGGTTGCATGACTCCTCCAGGCTGTTGCCTTCCAGCTTTCACTTGTTGACAAACCATACATCTTGACACAAAATCAGCAATCTCCCTCTTCATGTTGTCCCACCAAAAATGTTCCTTCAAATCTCTATACATTTTGGTACTCCCAGGGTGTATAGAGAAATTGGAACTATGAGCGTCATCCAGCAATTCCCTTTTTAGATCAGGTATATTGGGAACACAAAGTCTCTTCCCGAATTTCAAAAGTCTCTCAATCTCCCATCATTCACAGCTTTAATCTTCTTTTGGAATTCTTCATCATCGGTCTGAGAACTCTTAATCCTTTCTAGTAAAGATGGTTTGGCAACCATTTGAAAAAGCATTGATGTTTCACCTTCCCTGGTTATTCCCATGTCCATCTTCACTAGATCCATGAAAATTGGATCCCTTTCAATTCTCATCATGTTCAGAACTCCATGGTCTTTTCTGCTCAAAGCATCTGCTACTTTGTTTGCTTTCCCCGGGTGGTAGTGTATCGTGCAATCATAATCCTTGAGTAATTCAAGCCATCTCCTTTGCCTCATGTTGAGTTCTTTTTGTGAGAAAATATACTTCAGACTCTTGTGATCAGTATAAATCTCACATTTTTCACCATAGAGGTAGTGCCTCCATATCTTCAAAGCAAAGATCACTGCTGCTAACTCGAGATCATGAGTAGGATAGTTTTGTTCATGAATTTTCAACTGTCGTGATGCATAGGCAATAACTCTATCATTCTGCATAAGGACACAACCAAGTCCTTTCTTCGATGCATCACTATAAATAACGAACCCATCATTCCCCGATGGTAGAGTCAATATAGGAGCATTGACTAATCTTCTCTTCAGTTCTTCGAAACATTCTTCACACTCTTTTGTCCAAACAAATTTAACCCCTTTACATGTGAGCTTCGTTAATGGGTTAGCCAATCGGGCAAAATTCTGGACGAAACGTCGATAATAACCTGCCAAACCAATAAAACTACGTACCTCAGTTATACTCGTAGGTGCTGGCCATTCTTGGATTGCCTTGGTCTTAGAAGGATCAACAGAGATTCCATCTTTAGAGACAATATGGCCAAGAAAAGAAATCTCCTGAAGCCAGAATTCACACTTGCTAAACTTCCCATATAATTCATGCCTCCTCAGAGTCTTCAAGATAATGCGCAAGTGATTTTCATGATCTTCGTAGGTTTTGGAGTATACCAAGATATCATCAATAAATACCACCACAAATTCATCGAGATACTCCTTGAAAACTCTATTCATTAGATCCATGAATACAGAGGGTGCATTAGTCAATCCAAACGGCATTACAGTAAACTCGTAATGCCTGTACCTGGTTCGAAATGCTGTTTTCGGAATGTCTTCCTTCTTCACACACAACTGATGGTATCCAGATCGAAGGTCAATCTTTGAAAAGTATTGAGCTCCATGCAGTTGGTCAAATAAATCATCAATACGAGGTAGGGGATACTTGTTCTTTATCGTTATAGCATTGATCTCTCTGTAGTCGATACATAACCTCATAGATCCATCTTTCTTTTTAACAAAAAGAACCGGGGCTCCCCATGGAGAAACACTAGGGAGAATAAATCCCTTATTACTCAATTCCTCTAGTTGTTTCTTTAGTTTGACTAACTCTACAGTGGCCATTCTATAAGGGTTCTTCGATATAGGCCTTGATCCAGGAATCAAATCAATGGAAAACTCAACTTCTCGTTCTGGAGGATGTCCAGGTAAATCTTCCGGAAATACATCTACAAATTCTTTGACAATAGGTACATACTCTATTTGAACATTCCTTTCCTCACCCGCAGTTATTTCATTCTATTCCTCCCCAATAATTGAATTTAGTTCAGCTATTGAGGGTGGATCTAAATAAGAATTAGGTGGTGACGATTCTGCTCTAAAAATAAGGTGTTCCTTATCATTATCATCAAGAATCATAACCTCTTTCTTCTTACAATAAATCTTCGTATCATAGTCCGAAAGCCAGTCCATACCGAGGATTATATCAAACTCAATCATAGGTATGAAGATGAGATCAGCAGATAAAGAAAATTTATGTGCTCTAATGGGGACTGATTCACAAAACTTTGTTGCAACGATACTTCCCTTAGAAGTTTTAACTGACAACTCCCTTATTAAATCAAATTGGAAATATCTAATTTTCTTAGCAAACTGGGAAGATATGAAACAATGCGATGATCCAGAATCAAATAATGCATTTGCTAAACTTGAGAAAACCATTAAATTACCTGCCACCACGTCTTTTGGAGCTTCTACCTCAGCAGTAGTGATAGCATAAGCCTGGCCTTGATCCCTTGGCCTTTTCTGAGGTAAGTTCTCCTGACGCTTAGGACATGCATTTGCATAATGCCCCATCTCCCTGCAATTGTAGCACTGAACGTTGGTAGCTTCCTTCTTCCCCTTGCAATCATGAGCTTGGTGGCCTTTTTCACCACACTTGTAACAGACTCCCATTCCCTTCAGGCAAGCACCGGGGTGTTTCTTCCTGCATTTACCACAAGATGGATATTCAACCTTTCCCTTCTTCCCCTTATTTCCATTCCCAGATTGATCAGCAGGTCTCTTCTTCTCTTGCTTTGCTTTAAAGTCATAAGACTTAGAGAATTCCTTTTCGGTCTTGATAGCACATGAGACAATGTCTTCGTACGATGAAAAGGATTGTGAGACTAATGCTCGACGGAGAAATGGTTTTAACCCATCAAAGAAACGATCAATCTTACTTCTTGGGTTTCGAATATAATCACCAGTGTACCTCGCTAACCTTGTAAAGTTAGCCTCATACTTTGTGACATTCTCATCCTCCTTTTGTCTCAGACTCAGAAATTGTCTTTCCATATCTGCTCGATGGTCGCGAGGAAAGTATTTTTCTAAAAACAGATCTTTAAATTCCCTCCATTCCATATTTTATACTTCATCATCTTCCTTCATGTTTTGAATCAATGACCACCATTGATCAGCATCTCCAGTGAGGCGGTAAACTGCCATGATAACTTTTTCCCTTTCACTGCTCCCCAAAGCCTGAAATATTTTCTCTAGGGAATTTATCCATTGCTCAGCTACTAAGGGATTTGTACTCCCATTGAACGTTGGTGGTTGTTTCCTCATGAATCGATCTAACATTGATCCTCCACGCTGCGGATCAGGGTACTCCATACGAGTAAGGTTATTATTCATAACCTGAGTAAGTTGTCCCAGTATGGTGATTAGCTGATCGGCACCAGTTGCATCACCAGCCCCACTATAATTATCTTGAGCAGGAGGGAAATCCCTACATGGAGTGCGTGCATTGATACAGTTTCCATTTCTTCCACTAGGCGCCATTTCTAAACAATGGCATAAACTAGATCAGTTTATGAATCAAAATACATAATCCCATACTTATAAAACACTTAACATAAATTGAACTATTTATGGATATAATCCATAATTATAAAAATGTTTTCTTTGAGAAAGTATATACTCATAAACCCTTCATAATGATTTGTAAAGAAAATGAGAGTTATCCTAAGCATATCCCCCGGGAGTGTCGTAACCAAGAGTGCAGCAAGGCCCGTTGTCGTGCACCAGTTCCCGTTCGAGTCTAGCTCAAAGCGGTGTTTTCGGGTTTTACCCCTAGGTATATCTGTGCCAGAGCCGCCTCTACCTGCTCGTATCCAGACAGGGATGTATTGCTCGGAAAACTCACAAAATCTCTACAATACCAAAATTCTAGGAAGTTCTTCTATACTAATCCTCAAAGTTCATCTTAGGTCTACGTGCTCTAATCAGAGTTTATCTAAATCTAGCTTCCAAGGTTTGTACTAAACTTCCTCTGATACCAACTGTAACGCCCCGACCCCAGCTACCCAGAGTCGGTGCATTACATCGTAACATTGGCATGATCACAAGAAAGATCAAATCTCGAAAGACCGATTGGTTTAGTAGCCTTGGAAACACTAGATATATTCATAAAGTTTTACATTACAATTCAAAGTGAAAAACTACTACAACAACAAAGTCTTCATATCCACTCTATTAACCCCTCATAATATCCCTGCAAGTCAATCATAATTTACTTCTTCACTACCTGGGAAAAATAAAACATAGAAAATGGGTGAGCTCAAATGCCCAGTAAGGATAACAATATAGCGGAACATTCAAAATAAGCATAAACATTTAAGGCAATGAATTACTAAAACAAAAGCCTTTTAAACATGAACTTCAACATAGTATGGCAAAAGTAAAATGAAATAATGCCATTTACTTATTCACATGGATATTCTACTAATCGAATAATCACATGCAAAATCAATATCCACTTTCATAATGTTGGAATGCATAATGCCAGACTATCATAACCACATAGCCAAGGCCTCGTGCCAAGACTACAAATAAGATTTTGTCAAGGCCTTGTGCCAAGACACTAGTTTGTCTCATGAGACCTACCGATGCATCGAGGAGCTATAGCGGGCTCCACCCGTCACTTATTAAGTCCAATTCATTCCCATATGAAAAGGTTTAAACATAACATAAACATTCGTATTAAAACTAGCATACGAAATGTCAATAATTTCACCATAAACTATGAATGGTATAAAAATAGCACATCCACAGTCAAGCATATCACAAAACCTTCAATACAATATAGAAGTTTTGTATCATAATAAATCAACTTCAAATAATCTTAAAATCCATCAAAGGATGTTGACATAGATGAAATCAAAATTCTTTTTAAAGAAGTATCTCCTTTTATTTTGAAATCATTTAAGATCCATATAAAATAAAACATTTTCTTTTAAAATATTCTTATAAGCTTGTATGGAAAGCTTCGACGATTTTATAACGGCGGAAAATAACCGCACCCGCCGTATAAGTTAAAAAAAACATTCTTACCTCAATTCTGTCGAAAAGGTTAAAAAGGACCTTGTTTTGAAAACGACGGAAAGATTCCTTTATAAACCTCTTATAAAAAGTCAAATAAGGGTATAAATGACTTTAACCCATATTCTTGTAAATAGTAAAAATGTTTTGAAATACATTTCGAAGAAACATGGATGTGGATGATAAAGAGGTCCCAGTAGATTATTACGTATAATACAACCTCGGATAATGAAGAGATTGTGAAATAACCCTTACCTTGTACTTTTCCTTGGTTGGGGTAGGTTAACCTCCTGTATAATGGTGAAATAATTTTTATTAAATTATAAAAGAATCATATACATTAATATGATATCATATATGATCTTTTAATATTGATTTGATAATATCTTAGTATTATCGTCGTTTCGTGTGTTAACTTACTCATTTTCTTTTATATGTTTTGTTACATAAGTCATGTTTGTTGTATCTTATTCATATCCAGAATGATATCAAGTCCTTAAAAATCATTTTTAAATCATTAAATGATAATTATACTTGAATGGATACGATGGAGAATGAATCTCATCGCGTTCGTGGAGACGGTAGTCCGTACGTACGCACGAACGCTACTTCCATTTAATTTTTATTTTAAAAGAATCGAATCCAAATGATACATAGGTATATTACTATTCCAGTATAATATAATATTTTATATATGTTACTTAAGTTCATTAACACCATCCTTTATACGTTCCATGTGTGGTATGAACGAGTCATATCATTTTAAGGGGGCGGTAGTCCGCACTTCCTCAAATGAAATTATCGTCTGTATATACAACATGAAACGAATAATGGTATGAAATAAAATGGAATTACAGAAGCTTATATATAAAATATATATCATTAATATCATATTTAATTACAGTGCCATCATAATGGCCACCATGAGAGGCGGTAAGATGTATTTGAACAATCATCGTTTCGTGAGGCGTTAATTTGCCATCCACAGAAACATTATGTTCATCATCCATTAGATGGTGTTGTGTGTATGTGTAGTTTGAATCCTTCTTATAACAACATCCTAGTATATTGAGTATACTGGTGTTGTTACAAAAGAAAGGAAATAAAAAGAGTTTGGGGGTTGGAGAAGCAAAATAAATGAAAATAATTTAAGAGAAATCGTTACCTTTAATTTAGGTAACTCACTTTGGTTGGAACCAAAGGACTTCTTGAAATGCTTTCTGCCTAAGGGGAAGCTTCAAGGAGGAGGAGAGGGATGTGGGGAGCTTAGTTGGGCAGAGTTTGGACGAGCCAAGTGGCTTGAGAGGTGTGAGGAATGAGTAGAAGTGGTCTCCTTTTATAAGGGAGAGGAGGGGCTCTTTAGGAAAGAGTGAAAGTATTACTTTATAATATAATTATATTCGGTTTATAATGGTCCAAAAATCATTGAGGTCGAAGATACGATGACTCATATTCTAAATAACATCAACCAATAAGAATTGGACAGGTTTTAGATAATATTTTAATCATTATAATCTTATTTATTTAAATGATTTATTAATGAGGTAAACATTACATCATTATTGTGTCATTAATAATTTAACTTATTTGATGTCTAAAAATTATAAATAAAATATCATCATGTAGGAAATCTTTTTAGATTTCTAATGAATATTTATAATCGAAAATCCAACATGTATAACCCTATGTAAAAATTGTTCTTCTAAAAGATGTAAGCTTATGCCATTTTTATTTTTATTTTAACTTTATTAATATAATGTGTCATTATCACTTACAAGTGGATCCATGGGGTCCCAAAATAGACCCAAAGATGCCCATGGTCGACCATGTATCAACCAATAGGGTTAAGACACGTTTTAGGGTAATTTAGTATTATTATAATATTATTTTTTTAACCCTTATTTACCGGATTTACCCTTTAACCATGGTAAATAAAATATTTACCACAGTAACTATTCAAAATGTCTAAAAATAAAAGTTACCTATTTACACAATTTGAACATCCTGATTCCAAATATGGAATCCATTTTCCTAAATTCAAAACACAGAAGTGGCAGAAATTAATTTAAAATTAATTCCCGCTGTCAAAACAAAAAGCGTGTTTTTAAGAGGTAATAACTATCAAAAGATTGACACTTGTTTATGTTCGGTTTAATTGTAAAATTATGTCCAATGACCAACATTATATTAAATGGTAAAAATATATTCTAAATATACTTTAAAACCACTCAAATTCACAATTTATCACTATTAATTATTTTGATTAAAAAAGTTGTTTTTAATTAAAATTTAGTAATTTTCACTATTCATCAAAATATGAAAGTTATCCGAAATGTACCAAAATTTCACCTTAGGCTAATTTTGATATTCCGAATCCAAAAATGAAGTCCATTTTCAAATATAAAATATATATAATTTCAAAAAGTAGGTATTAGTATTCACAACGGCTAGTTTAATTAGTTGTGGTGTGTGTTAGAACTCGAGGTTGCGTACAACACACGCTATCGCATTATTCGAAGGGAAACGTACCGTGGAAGCTTGGGGTGTTACAAACCTTTTAAAGATATTTGAAGGATGACTTATGTTGCTTTCTAATTTTATATGTACAATAAAATAAATATTTATAAAATTTAAGACTATAAAAATCATAAATAAAGTGTTTCTTAGATAATTTATACAAAGTAAATACATTATAGTTTCCAAGTATCCATTTAAAAATCTAGGATTTATTTGTCTCAACAGTTAAAAAATTCAAATTTTTTTCAAAAAAGAAATTAAGATCCAAATTATAAACATTTTGTTATGGGTTCTTTGAACATAATAAATTTATCTTTAAAAATATAACATTAATTGTTATAGAAATCAATATAGAAGCCATTATAATAGAGTTGAGAGATACTTATCAGACCGTGCTTCAAACCTTGAATATATAAAACTTTTTTTATATAAATTGATTTTGGATCTCCAACTAATCGAAATCCAACTATTTTTTAATTTTCATTATTACCAAAGGTGAAAAAGACTCTATATAATTTTTCGGATGTATGAAAATTGGAAGATCCTCTAATAATGTGTCTAGAGTATCCACTATTTATATACCATACTTATTTTTTTGTTCTTGTAGCCTTTTCCATACAAAAAACATTTAAAAAATCTTATTTTTTTACCCTAATGTTATTGGTCCAGACTGCTTCAACAAGTAATGATCGGGGCGACCATATTTGTCTAATTTTCAAAAATTTATAAAACAAAAGTTAGATATATTTATAGAAACAAAAAACTTTTTATACCACTGATTTGAGAATTTCTTAGACAATAATTACCAGAATTATAGCCTTTAATTTCATAATAAAATTAGGTG
Organism: Viscum album; assembly: GCA_963277665.1. Taxonomy (NCBI): domain Eukaryota; kingdom Viridiplantae; phylum Streptophyta; class Magnoliopsida; order Santalales; family Viscaceae; genus Viscum; species Viscum album. The sequence continues at coordinate 2,019,299,725 of OY728123.1, forward strand.
ACTCTAGATATACTGTTATTCCTAAAACTAGGTAAAAAATAATTTCTACAGAATTTAGACTTTTTTTCTATTGCTCTTTATTATATAATTCTTCTTTTTATGAACATTTTTACCAAGAATCTAATTTAGATATTCTTCTACCTTAGTTAATATATTAACAGAACTTTTGAAAGTATCTACTTCAACCTATAAATATATAATTATACTTTCATGAACAATGTATTTTGTGATAGATTTGATTTTTTTCTTTTAATTCTAAGTGATGTTTTAGCAAGTCATCTTTTTCATTTAAAATAATTTATGAAATTTGTTTATTGATTTATTATTTTTTAAAAAGATTCATACTTTTATTTCAAGCATTGAGTAGTAAGGAGATAATCTACTATTTGAAAAAATTTTAGAATTTGAATAAGAAGAATAATAAGATTGTACCTCTTCATCCTCTTTAGACATAAATCAAATATTTTCTTTCATATTGGTTGGATCCATTTCTGAATCAGATTTAAATGTACAAATGGAGTGCTTAGAGAAACTCCAAGTAACCTTCATATATTTCTTACCTTTGTGCTCATAATCAGTTCTCATCTGATACATCCTTTATTTATTTCCCATTTTTATTTTATCTTCTTTTAGTTGTTGGAAATCAAGTATGACATGTCATATTTCCTTGAATTCATAAGATCATACATATTTTAGTCCCTGACCATATTTATTTATACCATTGAAATATATTTTGAATCCTTTATTATTTTTATAAAATTTATGGAATGGTTTATTTGGATGATTCAATTTAATTCCAAAATCTAAGAATTCAGAATTATTTGAGAATAAAACTACCTATTTTTATTTATTTTCATATTTTTGAGTAGTAATTTTAAGAGAAGTATTATCCATTTTTATCATCCTATAATATTCAGATTAATCTTGAATTTCTACTTCATACATCATTAGAGTTCTAATCAATATATTCATTTTTATATTTTTGATAGGAGTGGATTGTTTGATTGTAGAAGATATCCCATTCCATTTAGATGTTTAAGTTCTTATAGCTATTCAAATCACTAAGTGGGGTGGGGGTAAATTAGTGATAGTCTTTTTAAAAATTTCATCTACATAACCACTACAAATTATTAGAGTTTATTCCTAATCAATTTTTAGTGAACTCATATGCATAAAAATTTTGGAAAGTAAACAATCCACACAAGATTTACAAGGTTCGACATCAAGGTGAGAACATATATCCTTTCCATAGCCACTATTATGGGTCTATGGAAATTAAATATAATGAATAATTGAACAACACTTTTATATCAAATCCCACCATACACCTTCTATATTCTAATAAAAATGATTATACTAAATCCTATCATTTTAAAATTTTTTCTTATAAAATTCAAGAAGAAAAAGAAATTGTAACTTTAAATATTTTACCTCTACAAAGGTCAATCCAGAATTACTATCCAATATTCCTATTTCTGATCTTATATGTCCTTAAATACCCTATTTGATAATCTATTGTCCATTACACCTTTTCTCAAATTGTGGTTGAAACAAACATTTCTCTCTCTAATATTTAGTAAAACTCATAACCACACAAACTTTATCTCAAAAATCTGTCCAATATTTGTTGTCTCATTCAAATTTCTCCAGTCTTCTAAAATTTTTTCTTTATAATTTTCTAACCAAAAATTCTATCCAAAAAACATCAACACAAAACTCAATTTTATTTGTAATCACACTCTGGTATAAATTCTGTATTAATTAGACTTTTTTCACACATGAACAGTGATAAGTACAACATAATTATGCATTGCTATTTATAGGTTATACAAAAATAGAAAAGGTGAGAAAACTAAAATGTTTTCCTAGTCTCAAAAATTCCAAAAATCTGAATTTATCAAACATTTTAACTTAATTTGATCACTTTTGAAACTATCTCAACTCTTCTAGAGTCTTCTTGAATCTTTTTTAATTATTAGGAATGTCATAATTCTTAACTTTACTCAAAATAGAACTTATCCATGTTCTAACAAAATTTATATTCAGAAATTGAATTTCAAGAACATCTCTATCTACAATTTGGTCCCAAACACTCTTCATCTATCTGGTCTTCTTGACCTACTTGAAAGAAAACATTGAATCCGTCCAATCAATGTTTCTCAAGTTAATTTTTGGAAATAAATTTTGTCTCATGGGAATCCTTATGAAACATTTGTTCAATGGAATTTCTTATAAAAAGATCATCCAATGGAATTACTTAACCAAAGATTAAAAAATTCAGAACTTTGAAATTCAGTATTCCTCTGTCTGATGTTCTTATCCAAATGAAGTAAAAACTCTATCAAAACCAACAAATAAAAAATCTATTCTATATATTTATTTAAGACAACTGAAGATGGTAGGTGGAATTATTGCAACTTATAAATACTTATGTTTCCTGTGTCATCTATGTCTAGTAGAAACATCATGAAACATGACTTTTTTTATTTGGATACTTTTCACTCAACTATATTTGATCACTCAGTAATACTTCTTGAAATCCCATTTGTTTAGAGAATAACGTCTAATTACGAACTTGATCTCCCCAATTTTCATTACTCAGATATTTAAATCTGAATTCTTGAGTCAATTTTTATTTCTTCTACATTTTAAAAAATTGCAAAAACTTAGCAACAAAAACTTAAGAGATTCTTATAAATTCACTATCCAATGAAAAGTGTCCCTTGATTCTTCTTGATTCCATCTGATAGTCATCGCCTGGTTAGATATTTCTAATTATTTATGTCTAATTCTATTGCATTAAAATTTTCTTCGACCCAACTCATACTTTTTAACAAAAGATTCATTCTAGTGGTTCATATGATGGATCATTCCATTAGAAAATTTTAAATTCTTCGAGCATTAGAAAATAAAAACATCCAATTTTCTAGAATATTTTTTGTCTGAAGAATTATGTTTGGAAATTTAAACATTGTAAAGACCATTTTCCATTGAGACTCTATCTGGTAGCTGCATTAAATTATTTTCCTCCATAATACTATGTCTGGAAAGCTATGTCCAAATCTGTCCATCCAAGAAACTTCAACATCCTCATTTCATTAAAATATTTTATCATGAGGTTTTCCATGATGTTTAGAAATTTGTGACTAACAAAGAATCATCTCACTTAATTTTGAATGTTCTACAACTTCCCAAATTTTCTAACATCTATACTTTATAGCTTTCTTATTTTCCTATAACTTGGAAAACTTTCTTAACATGTTTTCTAAAAACTTTACAACAAACACATTTAATAACTCTCACATATTTTATAAAAAATAGTTTTCTTTTATAAATTTAGTTTTCAATAAACATAAAAAAATATTATAAAAACATAACAAAGTATCTTTAACCCCCCCTTTGGATTTATTTAAAACTCTCGTTATCAACCTTTTCAAATCATCATTTTCAACACTAAGATTTTTTTTCACAACTCATTTTTGTAACAACTCAAAATTTTAACTTTTACCAAAAAAACCCTTTCTCAAAAGAGAGTTTACTAACATTAAAATACTAGATAGAATAAGTTTTTAAAGGAATTCTATCCATTTGTGACAAGAAAAGTTTCCACCATGTTAGGATAAACTCCTCCCCACTTTTCTTTCTCTCCCCAAATTTATGATGACTACATATTCAGATTCATTTAATTATGAAAATTACTACGATCCACCTTGTAGGATAAAAATGTAAATATTCCCCCCTTTGGAATCATAATCCAAAGCACATTGGGGGATTTATTTTAGAACTTTAATAAGTATTGGGTGGAGGATGAGCATGAAGTTGCAGAATAAAATACAAAAACATTTCTTCTGGAAAATCCTTGAGAAAGACATCATAGTTTTTACACTTCATTGAAATATATTCTAGCAAAATATATCCACAAGTATCTTTATATTTTATGAAGTGAAACTTAATATCAATGTGATTGGATCTTGAGTATTGGAAAATATTTTTACAAAGATCAACTGCACTCTAATTATCATAAAGCATCTTCAATGGTGTATAAAATTTTACTTTTAAATATTCCAACTAAACTTTCATCCACAAAATTTTAGTACAAGACTATGTGTCTATTACATATCAGGATTATGTGGCCCTCAAAATTTTTGAAATATGTTTCTTACTATTTCAACCCACACAATATTGTCCAAATTAAAATATTCATACAGAAGTTTATTTTATATCATTTCAATCTCCACACCAATAAACAATAGTATAAACATGAAAGTTCATATCACAACTTATTTTGTATAAAATCCCATATAAAGTTTCTATTTTAACATAACTCAGAATTATCTTCACTTCCAACTTGTAAGATTATTTTGAATCACTCTGATATCTATCACAAACATTCATATCATAAACAATAGAAGTAATTGAGTCTGTAAGGTAAAGAAAAATTATTACAAACATCAAAAAATATATCTGATTTAATATTGTTCTACTTTAATATTTACTCAACTTTGTTCTCATTAAAATTTAAGTAGAATTTTTTTAGAATATTCCGTACCAAACTTCTGTAACAATTCCGTGACATATTTTTCTTGAGATAGAAAAATTTATTTATTTTTGTTGAATATATAAGCCCTGGAATAAAGTCAATTATCCTAAATTTGACAACTCAAAATTATTATTTATTTCCTTAGAAAATTATTTAAACACTTTTTTTCATCTCTACAAAAAGTTATATCACCCACATAAAAAAAATAAATTCATCAAGTAGAAACCCACAAGGTTTCTCAATGTAAACTTCTTCTTCAATATCATCATTATGGAAAGATTACATTACATCCATATGATAAAATTTGTATCTTAAATTTATAGAAACTTCTAGAAACATTCTAATAGTTTCTAATTTTTCAATTTTGGGAAAAAATTTCTTCAAAATCTATAGATTCCTCTAATAAATTTCCTTTTATACAAAAGTCTTTATTTTTTTATAAAAAATTCTCTATGTTCATTAAATTTGTTTATGTAAAGCCATTTCATTCAAATAAAATTTTTATATAGTAGTTGTGGAACAAGTTACCACATTTCATTTTTCTCATTTTGATCTAACTATTCATTCATTGTACTCAACCACTATTTTTTTTCAACTAATTATGAAACCGATTGTAGTTGAATCTGTGAAATGATTGATGTATGATTTTATAATCTCAAAATTATTCTAGTCTAAATCATAGATTTCTATTTTCAAAGTATATTTTTATTTTCAACCTATTTTTGTAAGGTAGGAAATTTAAAATTCTATCTTCTAGATTTAATTTTCTCATCATATGATTCTTTTGATTCTTGATATATCTATTTTTGTTCACTTTCAATTTCATTAGAAATCATTAGTTTTTATTAATCAAAATTTTCAACACCATTTGTTAAGGAATTTGGTTTTTAAATAAATTTCATATCATTGGAATACACCAACTTTTGTAAATATTTTTTTTCAAAATTTGTAACTTCTTTATTGGGTGAATATCCCATGAAAGTTCCTTCCTTATATTTTTCATCAAATTTCCCAAGATCCAATTTTTTTTAATTTTAGTAAATAGGGAATTATAAAATCCTTGAAATATTTCACTAAAGGTTTTTTATTATACCAAATTTAATATAATATCTTGTTTTATTCTAACTTTAAAAAACTTATATTTTTCACATGTAAAATAGTGATAATGACTTTTCTCCATATGAACTTTGAAAGTTTGTGTTCTACCAACATTATTATTCCCATTTCTACCAGATTTATATTTTTTTCTTACCCATACTCCATTTTTTTAAGGGGTTTATGGATAACTATATTGATGTTTGATTCCGTGATTCTTTAAATAATATTAAAAAAAATTCATTTGAATTTTATTCCATTATCAGTTCTAAACATTTTTATAGAGACCCCCATTTATCTCTCAACATCTCTTCTAAATGATCTAAAAATTTCTACAGCATCTAATTTAGGTTTCAAAAACATGATTTTGGTCATATTAGTGAAATCATGAATAAAAGTGATAAAGTGAAAATATCATTTTGTGGATTAATGTCTCATCATTCCACAAAGTTACGAGTGAATAAGCTCAAGAGGCCAAATAGATTGAATTACTACTTTTTTATGACTTTTATTAATCATATTTCCTTTATGAAAAGTTATTAAAACATAATATTCTCTTATTATCAATGTTTTAAGATTTAATACTTCTTTACCTTTAGAAAATTTGTTCATACTTGTTACGCCCCGACCCCAGTTACCTAGAATCGGTGCATTATTACATAACATTGGCATGATACAAGGAATCATGTCCTCAAATAATGATCAGTTTAGTAGCCTTGGAAATACTAGATATATACATAAGTTTTAAAATACATCATGAAATAAAAAAAACAACATTGTGTCCCCTTTGAACATTCTTATATCCCTTATCCTATTTCTGCAGGTTAATCGTAATATACTTATTTGCATCCTGGGAAAAATAAAACATAAGAAAGGGGTGATCTCAGATGCTTAGTAAGGATAAAAATATAGCGGAAACTATCATAAATAAGAATAAACATTTAAAGAAATTTATATGACTAGAACAAAAACTTTTTAAGCTTAAAATTCAGAATAATATGGAAAAGATAAATTAGATAATGTCATTTAATTATTCACATGGATATTCTACTAGTCAAATAACAACATGTAATATCAATATCCAATATAATAATGATTGAATGAATAATGCGAGACTTCATAATCACATAGTCAAGGCCTTGTTCCAAGACTACAAATAAGATTTTTCAAGGCTTGGTGCCAAGACACTAGTTTGTCTCATGAGACCTAAAGATGCATCAAGGATCTATAGAAGGATCCACCTATCACTTAATAAGTTCAATGAATTCCTCATATGAAAAGGTTGAAATATAATCTAAACATTCATATTAAAACTAGCATACGAAATGTCAATATTTTAACCACAAACATGAATGGAATAAAAATAGTACATCTACAGTAAAAAATAACCCATTAAATAAAATATGGATGATTGTATTATAATAAATCAACATAATTCAAGAATAAAATACACTAAAGAATATTTAAATAAATGAAAATATTCATTAAAACTATTTGAGAGTAATATCCCATTTTTCATGAAAACATTTAAATGTCGCACTATTTATCAAAGAAGGCATTAAAAAGAGATTTTTAAATGAAAGTGTTCCATACCAATTTGAAACTTTTAAAAGGAATTTTGATTTCAAACCATTCATTTCCATATAAATAAATACTTAAAACCATTTTTAAAACATGGACATTAATGAGAAAGATTTAGAAGAATAAATATTTAAAACATTTAAAACAATATTTTTGTTAAAGAGTTTCTAACCAAATAAAAGACACTTGAATACAAGTAATTGAGGAATAAAATTAATCAAAACATTATAATATCATGAGAATAAAGGTATTGATGATATAATATGTCAAAGGACAATATATACACCATATAAAAGTGAATTGGTGCATAACGACAAAGAGGTCTTAAAGGAATGCAAATTGAGATGAAATACCTTATCAAGACCATATCCTTATATTAAGGATAATTCAATGAAATAATTATGTGTGGAAAATATAAATACTCTCAATATAATTGGATATCAAGTGTAAATAAATTAGGTCACATTCACACATATTCTGGTAAAAAAACCAATGACTTGGATGTTTAACTAAGTGAATGGAAATTGAGTTAAGATTAACCTTAAAAAGTTTATATCAATGAAATGTGAATTTATCAAGGGAGTGATTATGTGTATCAAAGGTATATCCACATAAAGGGGAGTGGATATTACTACATAAATAATAAATAGTTATTCCACACATAATCTTGGAATAAAATAATCAATGAAGTATGTGTAAACCCCAATGAGTTGAAATTGAAATTTGAAATTCCCTTACCGATTTGGTAACATACGAAAGATACACACCATGAAAGAAGTATCATAAAATTAATATTTAAATACCCATAAATTATAGTATATTACATAAATAATACAATCATGGGCAACACATACACCACATTAAAAGGAAATAGGGGCAATATAGCATGAATCTCACGGGAATAAGAAGTGAAATGAAAACACCTTACCTTGTACTTTTACTTAGTATAGGTTATGTTAACCTATTTTATAATGGTGAAATCATTGTAATTAAATTATAAAAGAACAAAATACATAAATATGATATCATATATGATCTTATAATATTTCTTTGTTAATGATATTTCAGTAGTATCATTGTTTTGGTTGTTAACTGATTTGTTATTCTTTATATGTTTTGTTACGTAAGTGAAGTTTTTTATGTATAGGATGTATTTGATTAATATATATAATGATATTAAGTTCTTAAACATTATTTTTAATCATAAAATTAAAATTATTCTTGAATAATTATGATGGGGAATGAATCTCATCGCGTTCATAGAGACGGTAAGCCGAATGTACGCACGAGCGACAATATCATTATATTGATGGTGAAATGGTATATAATTGGATGGTATATAATATATATAGAATCTTTAACATATTATATTTATTATTTAAAATAGTTATACTCATTATTATACCCATCCAAATAGTGAATTGTATGAATAACAAACTACACCACGACGTGGAAACTTTAAGCCATACATACACATGTATGGTGACTTTGTCATTTATAGGACGGATAGAATAACTAATATAATTGTACCATATTTATACTAACATAATAGTATTTAGAAGGTACTGGATTTATTATTTTGTAAGGGAAACAAAAAATAAAGAGTAAGTGGAAGAAGAAAATAACTTGAAAGAGGGTGGTGAAATTATTACCTTTTCTTCGGGTGTTTCTTTTTGAGTTAATCAAAAGGGATCCTTAGGTTGGATTTATGATCAAAGTAAGGACTCTAGGTTGAATTTAGGGAAGTTGTAAAGATATTTCGGCAGGGTTTGGCTGAGCCAAATGGATTTAGAGGTGTGAAAGTAAGAGAAGGGGATGTACCCTTTTATAAGAGAGGTAAGAGTCACTTTAGGAAAAGCTTGAAATATTATTTTAGAATAAAATTATTTTCAGATTCTAATGGATCCAAAATGATTTACTTATAATATAAGGTGGGTATGGGATGAAATAATCTCAACCAATAGGTTTTAGAAAAGTTTAGGTTACCATTTTAACTTTATATTTTAGATTTAACTCTTAGTTAAATAGTTTAACTTTTACCATGTCTTCTTGTATTCTTACACTATATGGTTAATAAACTTATTCTAAACTTTCAAGATAACCTCAATTGGTTCATTAATGAAATATATAATATTATTTAATCCATTTGGACAAACCTTAAATTTCTAATAATATTATATCGACAAATAATATAGTATTTTTAAAATAAAAACTAATTTATGTCAATTTTGACACAATTTGGTATTTCGTTTTTGTGAAAGTCATAATAACCATATCACTTCAAAAAAAATTTATATAATCAAACCTAACATGTAATATTAACCTTTAAAAGTCGTGGATGGCATAAAAATGTTTAAATTTTATTTATTTTAATATTTATAATATAAACTATTTTAATATTTTATTAAAAAGTTAATTACTGCATCATCATTATGTCGTAAATAAATTTAATTATTTAATATCTAAAAATTATCATTATGTAGGAAATATTTTTATCTTTCTAATAAATATTTATAGTCGAATTTATCTTTTGTATAACCCTATATTAAAAATGGTTTAGTTAATCAAATTTGAATTGAACACTTTTAACTCTTCTTTAAATAAAATAATAATAAATGTCCTAATTTAATCCAAGTGGTCCTAAAGGGTCATATTTTATTCCTAAGGTTTTTTTGGTCGAATTACACTTATTCAATAGAATTAGGGAATGTGTTAGTGTAATTATAATATAATTTTTACCTTTAATTACCCTATTTACTTTTAACCGTGGTAAATAAAAGTCAAAAGTTACTATTCACCAAAAATTATTTTCATCTTATTGAACCACATTTTACTTTCTAATATTAACTGTGTCTCTCATATTTTTTAAATTCAATTCAGAGAAGCAGTAAAATTAAGTTTTATGCAAATTTGCAAATGCTCTTAGAAGATGGTTAAAAGACGGTAAAAAGTTCAATAAACTTTTATACATATAATTTTATTATAAAATGACTCCAATGAATTACATTGAACTTATATAGGTATTATATATCTATTTTTACTTAAAATAAATTTAAATAAATTAAATAATTATTTAAATAAAAAGTCGGTTTTAAACAATAGCGTAGTGTTTTTCACTATTCATTAAAAATTGAATGTTTTCAGAAAAATACCAAAAATTTACCCTAAGCTAATTTTGATAATACAAATTAAAAAATGAATTCTATTTTACCAAATTCAAAACATAGAAGTTGAATTAATTAATTTTAAATTAATTACTGTTGTCAAAACCGATAAGCGGGTTTTTAAAAAGTAAAAACTATCAAAAGATTGACATGTGTTTATGTCAAATTTAAATGTGAAATTACTTTTAATGACCTAAATTTTATTAAATGATAAAAATATAATATAATTATACTTCCAAACCATTAAAATTAATAATTTAACACTATAAATTATTTCGATTAAACAAGTTGTTTTCAATTAAAATTTAGTATTTTTCAGTATTCATCAGAATGTGAAAGTTATCAGAAAGTACCAAAAATTTATCCAAAATAAATTTTTATGTCTATATCATAAATAAGAATTTAATTTCATTAAATTGAATATAAAAAAGCGTCAAGTATTGGTTTTAAAAAAGTATTTTCATTAAAAGGTGGTAAAGTTGATTTTTTTTTTGAAAAATACTTATTTTATCTGGAAAAAATGAATTTGTTCTTATATTATGTCTAAGAAACACATAATATGGATTCTAAAATTATATGGTGTATATAAAATTCAAAATTCAGTTAATACTATTCATAACTGATTTTTGAACAGCTAGTTTGGTAAGTCATGGTACCCTCGAACTCTGTGTTGCGTGTAGTGCAAGCTATTGAATTACTTTAAAGAAAATAACTTACTATGAAATCTTTTGGTGTTACAATCTTCCCCATTTTGGAAATTGCATCCTCACAATTTTAAAATTGGGCTTGGGAACTTCATTGAAAGTCCCACATCTGAAAAAGAGTCAATAAAACTATCACTTTAAAAGAAATAAAGAGAAGTACAAAGGTCACCTGAGATAACCCATAAAAGAATTATATATAGGAAAACATGGATATGGAAGATAAAATAAGTTTCAAGTTCTAATGGATATTGATAGAAAACATGATCAGGAGAAATTTAACAATAAGAAAACCACAAACTTGTGATGGGATAAACAGTCATTAGTTTCCCAGTAGGAAAAGTAAACGAACAACATTTTTTGTTTTAAGTTCTATTTCATAAATTTGAGGAATTTATTTATGATATGTACTAAGAAAATAAAGATATATACTTACTTTTTAAGTAGAGTTTCATCCTTTAATAAATGTTTACTACTAACTCATATTTTTGTTTTCAAATGATTGGTATTCAAGATTACTAGGTCACACCTGAAGCGCTAGAATAAACTTCTAGAGAATCACATGATCCACAAAGGATAAACTATATATTTAATTTGTATTTAGAGAGAAACCAAAACCAAAATGGTTAGTACAAGATCAGATGATCCCCCAAAAGTGTAATCCTTTAGAGAAAGAAATACTAATCTAAATTTCTAAAATTAAACAAACAGTACCCAAAGTTCAGTAAATAACATTCAATAAAAAATTGTCCATAAAATACTTCAATATAATCCAAAGGAATATTGAAACCCAAAACATAGAAGAATTTTATTACGTAGTCTTCCACATTAAATTGTATCTCCATATAACATCAACTACTCTTAAATCCACAAACTTAAAAGTAATTAACTTAATCACATATTCTCTATTATAGGTTAATCATTTCTATAAATATCCTAAATCACTATAAATATAAAATACAAACATATATAAATATACACCATTACTCCTCAAATTAAATCCCACATTATTCTATTTTCCTTAGGCATATAGTGTTCCCAACAGAGCGAACGTCTTCCAAAATAACATTTATCACTTAATCACCAAATCATTTTCCTCTACTAAGGATATCCATTTGATAAGACATAAGATCCCAAATAAACATATTATTTATCAATAAAATAATTTAATTAAAAATTATTAGTCACACTAACTTTATACTTCATGTAGTTCAGTGTTAGGCGATAAATCCCAATCACACTCTGGTTGTGGGTTCGATTCACAGAGCTTTTTCCTATGTGACAAGTTGTCACACGGTCTTCATGTTGTTCTTTTTAAAAAACTATATTTTATAAAATTCTCAAAATGAGATAAATTCCTCAAAATAATCATAACATAATTTCACCACAAATGTTATCTCATACCTCGCATTTTCATCTAAAAATTTAATATCTTGTAATTTCCTCAAATTCAAGGATCATATAAACCCAAATTGTTATTTATAACTATATCAACAATAGAAAAGACAATTATTCCTAAAATAGAATTTTCACATAACAAACTCTAGGGTTAGACATACAAGAGAAAATTCTTCCAAAGTAATCCCATCAACAAAGAGCACTAATACTTTTAAAAATTTCGCCATCCATTTATTTGTACATAGGGTTTTCCTTGACAAAGAGGTTATCCTATAGAATAGGGCATTCAATCAGGTAATTCCTATGTCCCCTACATTTACAGAAAATGGCTGTAAATGGATTCTTGGGATCATTTTTATTTTCTTCTATTGTACTCTTCATTTTTCCTCGACAATTCTTTACTTTATATCCTTTTTTCCCACACATAAAGCATTTATTTGTTCCATTGTGACACTTTCCTAGGTGTCGCCTTCCACACTTCCTGCATGATGGAAATTGAGCTTTCCTTTCTCTATGGTCTCCACTGCTGGACCTCTTATCATTCATCACATTTCTCTTCTTTGTTGAGTCTCGGAGTTAGTTAATATATATGTTGTTGATCATATTTTTGGAAAACTGATTCGGCATGAACACAATATCTTTAACACCAATCAACATTCCATTTCGTTGCTCAATTCCACCACTGTGCCCCCTTTTAAATCATTTTCAATGATACTATGACTTCCTTGGAATCCGTCCATTGAATAAAACAAGAAAGCATAGTATGAGTCATAAAATCATTTAGAGAATATCATAACACCTTATTTTCAATCTAAAACACCTTAGGATTAACCAAGGTTATTTATTCTCATATTATATTTAAATCCTTTAAATTTGTTTGTAAAGAAAATGTGAATTATCCTAAGTATATCCATCGGGAGTGTCGTAACTAGGAGTGTAGCACAGAACGTTGTCGTGTACCAGGATACCCTGGGTCAAACCCAAAACTCCTTGTCGTTGTTTTCAATACTAAGCACATATGTGCCAGAGCTGCCTCTACCTGCTCGTATCCAGATAGAGATGTATTGGTTGGAAAACCCACATAATATTTACATTACCAAATTTTTTTGGATGTTCTTCTAGATTAATCCTCAATGTCTATCTTAGGTCCGTGTTTCCAAATCAGAGTTTTTTTCTAAATCTAGCTTCCAAGGTTTGTACTAAACTTTCTCTGATACCAACTGTTATGCCCCGACCCTAGTTACCTATAATCAGTGCATTATTATATAACATTGGCATAATACATGGAATCATGTCCCAAAAGACTAATCAGTTTAGTATCCTTGAAATTACTAGATACATACATCAGTTTTACATTACATCATGAAATAAAAAAACAACATTGTGTCCCCTTTGAACACTCTTATATCTCTTATCCTATTTTTATAGGTTAATCATAATATACTTATTTGGATCCTAGGAAAAATAAAACATAAGAAAGGGGTGATCTCAGATGCTCAGTAAGGATAACAATATAGCGGAAACTGTCATAAATAAGAATAAACATTTAAGGCAATGTATAAGACTAGAACACAAGCCTTTTAAACTCAAACTTCAGCATAATATAGAAAAGATAAATTAGATAATTCCATTTACTTATTCACATGGATATTATACTAGTCGAATAATCACATGTAATACCAATAGCCAATTTCATAATGATTGAATGCATAATGCTTGACTTCATAACTACATAGTCAAGGCCTTGTTCCAAGACTACAAATAAGATTTTGTCAAGGCCCTGTGCCAAGAAACTAGTTTGTCTCATGAGACCTACCGATGCATCGAGGAGCTATAGCAGGCTCCACCCATCAATTACTAAGTCCAATTCATTAATCATATGAAAAGTTTGAAACATAATCTAAACATTCATATTAAAACTGGCATATGAAATGTCTATATTTTAACCACAAACCACGAATGGCATAAAAATAGCACATCTACAGTCAAACATAACTCATTCAAAACAATGTGGATGATTGTATTATAATAAATAAACCTCAATAAATAATAAAATACATTTAAGGATATTGACATAGATGAAAATAGTCATTAAAACTATTTGGGAGAAATATCCCTTTTTTCTTGAAAACATATTAATGTCACACTATTTATCAAAGAAGTCGTTTAAAAGAGATTTTTGAATCAAAGTGTCCCATACCAATTTGAAACTTTTAAAAGGAATATTGATTACAAAACATTCATGTCCATATAAATAAATATTTAATTTTTTTTTAAAAAATTGACATTAATGAGAAAGGTTTAGATGAATAAATATTTAAAACATTTAAAACAATATTTTAGTTAAAGAGTTCCTAACCAAATAAGAGACGCTTGAATACAAGTAATTGAGGAATAACACTAATAAAAACATTATAATATCATGAGAATAAAGGTATTCATGATATAATATGTCAAAGAATAGTATATACACCATATAAAAGTGAATTGGTGAAAACTGACAAAGAGGTCTCAAAGGAATGTAAATTGAGACAAAATACTTTATAAAGACCGTATCTTTAGACTAATGATAAATCAATGAAATAATTATGTGTGAAAAATATAAATAAACTCATTATAATTGGATATTCAGTGTAAATAAATCCTGTTACATTCACACATATTCTTGTAGAAACAAAACCAATGACATATATGTTTAACTCAATGAATGGAAATTGAGTTAAGATTACCCTTAAAAAGTTCATATCAATAGAATGTGAATTTATCAATGGTTTGATTATGTGTATTATAGGTATATACATAGAAATAAGAGTTTAGATTACTACATAAATATTAAATAGTGATTCCCCACATAATCTTGGAGTAAAATAATCAATTAAGTATGCGGAAAACCCAATGAGTGGAAATTGAAATTTGAAATTCCCTTACCGATTTGGTAACATATGAAAAATACACCCCATGAAAGAATTATCATAAAATAAAATTACTATAAACTTACAAGAGAACCTAAAGTGGTTCATTAATGACATATATCATAATATTTAACCCCTTTAGATGAACCTTATATTTTTAGGAATATTATATCAACCAATTTTATAGTAGTTGTTTTAAAAACTAATTTTTATCAATTTTGACACTATTTTGTATTTTGTTTTTGTGAAAGTCATAAAAACCTAATCACATTGAAAAAAATTTATATAATCAATCCTAACATTTCATATTAACCTAGAAAATTCGTGGATGGAATAAAAGCTTTTAAATTATATTTATTTTAATATTTATAATATATACTATTTTAATATTTCATTAAGAAGGCAATTACTACATCATCATTGTGTAATAAATAAATTTAATTATTTAATGTCTAAAAATTATAAATAAAATACCATTATGTAGGAAATATTTTTATCTTTGTAATGAATATTTATTGTCTAATTTATCTTATGTATAACTTTATATTATAAATGGTTTAGTTAATAAACTTTGAATTTAACACTTTTAACTCTTCTTTAAATAAAATTAAAATAAATTTCCTAATCAAATCCAAGTGATCCTAAAGGATCATATTTTATTACTAAGGTTTTTTTGGTCTAATTAAACTTATCCCATATATTTAGGACATGTTTTAGGGTAATTTTAATATCATTTTACCTTTAATTACCATATTTACTTTTAACTATGGTAAATAAAAATCAAAGGTTACTATTCACAAAAAAATATTTTCATCTTATTGAACCAAATTTTACTTACTAATATTAACCATGTATCTCATAATTTTGAAATTAAATTCACAGAAGCGGTAAAATTTAGTTTTATGCAAATTTGTAAATGCTTCTAGAAGATGGGTAAAAGATGGTTAAAAGTTCAATAAAATTTTACACATCTAATTTTATTATAAAATGACTCCAATGAATTAAATTAAAATTATATAGGTATTATATATTTATTTTTACTTTAAATAAATTTAAATAAAATAAATAATTATTTGAATAAAAATTCTGTTTTAAACAATAACGCAGTGTTTTTCACTATTTATAAAAAATTGAATGTTTTCAGAAAAATACAAAAACTTTACCCTAATATAAATTTGATATTATGAATTAAAAAATGAATTCTATTTTAAAAAATTAAACGCATAAAAGTTTCGTCAATTAATTTAAAATTAATTCCCATTGTCAAAACCAAAAAGCGGGTTTTAAAAAAGTAAAAACTATCAAAAGATTGACATGTGTTTATGTTAAATTTAACTGAGAAATTACTTATAATAACCTATATTGTATTAAATGATAAAAATATAATCTAATTATACTTAAAAACCATTCAAATGCATAACTTAACACTATAAATTATTTCGATTAAAAAATTTGTTTTCAATTAAAATTTAGTGTTTTTCATTATTCATCAAAATATGAAAGTTATCAAAAAACTACAAAATATTTATCCAAAATAGATTTCTATGTCCCTATTATAAAAAATAATTTAATTTCAATAAATTGAATATATAATAGTATCAAATATTGGTTTTAAAAATGGTTTTCCATTAAAAGGTGGTAAAATTGCATTTTTTGAAAAATACTTCTTTTATCTGAAAAAAATGAATTGTTCTTATATTTTACCTAAGAAACACATAATATGGATTCTAAAATTACGTGGAGTATATAAAATTGAAAATTCAGTTAATAATATTCATAACCGCTTTTTGAACGGCTGTTTGTTAAGTCCTGGTGCGCTCGAACTCGGTGTTGCGTGTAACACAAGCTATTGAATTACTTTAAAGAAAATAACTTAATAAGAAATCTTGGGTTGTTACAATACTATTAAGATCAAGATTATAAAATATATAATTCCAAAATTTATTTCCATCTTCAGAACTTAGAGAACATGAGTCACAATTTTCTTTATCTAGAAAATATTTTTGCTATTTATTTTTTTACTTTAGTTACAAAGTTTCCAACCTTAATACTTTTGGTGATACATATTTTTTTTGAGGATCACTTCCTTCTCATAATCCCAAAGGTACCTTACACTATATAATTTGTGTTTTAGTCCATCGATAAAAATAACATCCTTAAATTTAAACTTCTATGCTTCAATATATTCCATTCCAATTACTCTAATTTTTAAGGAAATATAATTACTGAAGGTTATTGCTCCCCCATATAAATTTTCAAAATCTTTCAATATTTTCAAATCTCCTGTCATGTGTGAGGAACAAATACTGTCAAGAATCCATGGTTTATTCCTTTTAGTTTCTTTTAAGGCTATATCAACAATAAATTATTTTTTCCTTGACCTTCTTATTCCAGCTTCCTTTTCTTTTATATCACAAGAACATTTACCTAGAAAAGTTTTCACACATTATTCATCATGGTGGCCAACTATGTCAAATGTCCTATATACTTATTCCAGGCATTAAAATTTATTTTTTGTTGGATTTTTTCTAACATCTTGAGATTTCACTTTTCCAAATTTCTATATTTTATAAAAGTTACTCATTTTTATTGCACCATTTATTCCCCAGTATTCATACCTTATTCTAGGAAGTGAAAAATTCTGCGAATAGTTATACACACTTTGCCCAGAAATTCCATAGAACTAGCAAAAAACATCAAATCTTGGTTTTCTATAGAAGTATAATCAATATTTATAGATTTTTGTTGACGTTCATAACTTCTTTATACTCAAATATTCTTTATACATGTTCCAAAATTCTTAGAGAGAGGATTTTAAAAAATTTATAATGTGATTGATTTTTTATAATCCTTCTCAATAAAAGTTTTACCAATACTTTTCTTATCACATGAAACGTTATAAGAATCATATGGAACTTTTTTTTGGAAGGTGGATATTTCACCTTATTCTTGGAATGTGATTTTTTGGTATTTTTAGATGATTGATCTCTTACATCCAAATACTTGATGAAATTTTCATTCAAATTTCATAAGGAACTTTTATCCTCAAGAAATTTTGACTTAGTTTTGTTAACTATATATTCTTTAGATGACTAATTCTTACTATGTTCTCCAACCATATTTCCCTATTTGGAAATTATTATTTTGTAGCATAAGATATCCAAGATATATTTTTATTTCTACTTAACCACATATTTTATTCCTTCAACCACTTTTTGACTATCTTTCTTCATCATTATGATTTCTTTCTTGAGTGTTTTATTTTTCTTAGGACATGAAACATGTTTTGATCTGAGATGATACTCTTTGTAAGAGTCTTAACCTTATTCTTTTTCACCGTTCAATGAATCTCCCTTTTTATCCACATTCACAAAAATGGTTCTGAATCATTCTAAAATTTATTCTTCTGTTGAATTTTTATATGAGGAATCTGATTTAATTTTATTTCTTATAATACTTATGTTGTTTCCAGTTCACTTATTTATTCCAAGAGTTTAATTATTTTATTTTTTGGATGTTTTATAAAACTTATTACAACATGATTTTTCTTCATAATGATCTTGAAATTCACTAATTGTTTTGGGGAAATTCATAGAAAAATGTTCGATTCCACCACACTCAAAAAATTTGAGAAGAATATTTTCACCTTACTTTACTATTCCAATTTGATAATTCTTGGAGATAAGGGACATGATTTTATCTTTCAACCCATTTTTCTCCTTATCTTCAGAATCACAAGGAACAATATATTCAATATCTTGATTTTTTATCTTTCTCATATCTTAAAAATCCATTACATATATGATCTTCTTTTTTAATGCTGGAGATGTTCTCATTTCATTAGAAATAAAAAAATCATCCAATTATTTAAGAGATAAATCTTATTTCTCTTCTAAAGAAAATATTTTAGAACCAAAATTATAAAAAAAAATATCTCATTATATTCTTAACAATTGTAGAATCTTCCAATACATCTCTAAAACATCTAATAATGGAAACAAATTCATTCACTCTGGTGAAGTACTCATCAATAGTTTCTTGATCTCTCATTATTATGTCTTCAAACATGTTATGCCAGATTTGTTGCTTCTATTCCTTCACTTTATTATTTCATTCAAATGTACTTTCAAGATTGTCTCACTTTAAATTTTCTATTTTTAGACCCATCTCATCCATGTAATAATTTTTTGATAGATACATAAGGATAATGTTTCTATAATTTCCATCAAATTTAATTTTTCTCTTGTTAGAAAATGTCATGGGAGAATCTTACTCAGTGGGTAGATACGTAATAGTTGTTGTATCCACATCCTCAAAGATAAGATATATAAAATAGGGTATCATTATATTTTTCAAGCTATGTTAGCGTTTTCAACCAAAAGTAGGAATTCCTCTAATCTTAGAAGAATTGAGATTATAAATGATAATGATTAAATATGGTAACCTACCTATGATCTCACTTGAAGTTCCTAAGGATCTTTGAATCACTGAGAGGGGGTGGGTGGCTGAATCAGTGATAGTATTTTTACAAGTTTTAACTTTAAGAAACGTAACTCATGTAACTTTTTAGAATTTATTCATTATCAATTTTTAGTAAAATACTATCCATGAGAATGCAGAATAGTAAACAAGGAATACAATATTTATAAGGTTTGGCCTTAGTGTGATAACCTAAAAAATTTCCATCACCACTCTTGTGGGTCTTTAGAAATTCACTATAAAGAATAAGTGAATAAAAATTGTGTGTTAAATTCCATTATATACCTTCTAAATCTTGATAAAAATGATTATACTAACTTCTATTAGTTTTCAATTTTTTATTGAAAATTTTGATCAATAAAATGTAAATTTGAAACATTATTCTCCACAAAGGTCCATTCAAAATCATTATCCTATCAGCCTCTGACCGATATTCTACATCTGAAAATACTACATCTCTTAATATCTTATCAGTTCAATTTTTCTTAAACCGTGCTTGATTTTGTTTCTATCTAATTTAATCAAACTCAAAAACTTACAAAATTCTACTAAAATATTTGTTCGATATTCACTATCTGACTCTCCTATATCTGGTATTCTAAACTTTTTTATATCTAATCTTTTGAAAAAAAAGTATATCATAAAAAATTCAACATGAAACTCAACTTAGGTTGGAAACACACTCTAACATAAATTTTTTAGTACTTAAACTTATTTGACATATAAATAGTGACAAGTAAAATGTACTATGCACTCTAATTAATGGGTTCTCCATAAATTGAAATGGAAGGAAACCTGAAATGATTTCCTGCTCAACCTAATACATGAATCTAAATTTATCATATATTTGAACTTCATTTGAGAAATTATCAAAACTTATCTACTAATTTGGAGTATTATATAATATAATTGAATTATTTAAAACTTAAAAACTCTCAAATTTACTCAAAAAAGAACTTTATAAAGATTTTCCAAAAGTTCTGTCAAAAAATTATTTGATCTGAACTTATCTATCTAGAACTTTGTTCAAAAATCTCTTTATCTGTCCAGTCTTCTTGACCTACTTGAAATAAAAAATTGATTTAGTCCATTCAACGTTTCTCAGTTAAAAAATTTGCAATGAATTCGGTTTTATAAAAATCCTTATGAAACATTTGTTTAACATTATTTCTTACAAAAAGACCGTATGTTGGAATTCCTTAACCCGAGCTTCAAAACTTCTCAACTTTTAACTTTAGACTTGTTTTATTATATTTTCATGACCCTATGAAGTAAAAAATCTATCAAAATAATGAAAAATGTTTCTTTTTCCATTTAACCAATCCAAATGAAGATGGTTGAATACATTTTTATAACTTCTAAAGAATTCATTTTCATATTCCGTCTCTCTTTAGTAGAAACTTCAACACATCTGACTTTTTGTCTGTCCAGAGACTCTATTTGATCAAATGAATCCATTCACTTTGTGGTTCTACATTTGATCATTTTATTAATAGAATGGTGTCTAATTACAAACATGATATCCCCCATTTTCTTTTATCAGATATTTAAATCTGATTTTAGGAGTCACTTTTCAATTTTTCTATATTTTTCAAAAAAAAAAAAATCAGGAACAACTTTATAGGTTCTTAAAAATTATTTATCTAATAAGACATGTCTTATGCTTCTTCTTTCTTCTATCTGATAGTCATAATTTGGTCAAGTTGTAAGAACCTGGGTTTTTAGAAAGGGTCAAAATCCCGAACCTGTTTGAATTTTTACTTGTCCTTGAGAAAACTGGGAAAATATGGGATGTTCTAGAAATTTCCAGACTACATGCCATGTACTCTAGCGTACACGTTGTGTATAAGTTATGTGAGTATCGACTGTGTGCTCGCTGAGTACATACCATTTGATGGTCGTGTATGAATTTATTACTACACGACGTGTAGTTATAGACACGCCATGTACCCTTGACTGTGTGGAGGCCATACATGGTGTGTAGGAATGTGGGTTGGGTAGAATGTTTTTAGCCTATACACATCATGTACTATTTGTACGCGCCGTGTAGAGTGGCCGTGTATGGGGATATACATGGCGTGTTGGGGATGTCAGCCGAGTAGAAAGTACATGCTATGTACCCCCTAGGTATATGCCGTGTAGTCAGTCGGCAAGTTCTCAGTGAATTTTCAACCGTTATATGAATAATAAAATGATACATGGAATGTAGTCCTAAAGTACATACTGTTTATTTTTTTCACTAAAAAGGGAAGTATCCTTGTTTTGAGGGATAATCCAAACCCTTCGATGAGTTTGAGCAGGGAGAGCCAACCCGAAATTCTTTTCGCTCCTGATCATCCGTCCAAACTTCATTTCGATCACCATAAGATCCGTTGGAACCTCCTAGGTAAGGCCTTGATTCATCTTGAACCATTCTTATTGATTTATGTTCTAGAATGAGTTATAGGGGTTTGAGCGGTTTTGGTTCTTTTGTAGATCTACCACATTTTAGACCAAATTGGAGGCTGTTATCAGAGGAGTATCATCATACGAGTCTCAGGTAGGTGGTGCATACCTTTGTTTTGTGTTTTCGCAAATTTTGGGCAGTGCGACCTTTGGTGCGTTTTTGGGTATTTTTGAGTGTGACCCTGTATTACCTATTATTTTCTATTTAACTATTATTTGACCTATGGTATGCCTTTGGGTATGCCATGTTACCTATTTTTCTTGAGCGGTACTGGTCGAGTGGCTGTTGCTCATCGGGGTATTTTGGCCGGGGAATGCCAAAATGGTTATAATTGTTTTTGTTTGATTAAACTATTGAGTTTAGTTTATTAAACCTTGATATGAATTATTAGAGGCATTCAATACCTTAGTACTATTGTTTAATAACCGCTAGACAAGTGCAATTCAACTGTTAGATTGTTTGCCTATTTATGTGTTATGTTTAAATTTTCTATATATGTAATTGCTGAATTGCATATGCTAGAACCTTTGGGTTGTGTTGGGCATGGACCAGATATTCTTGAGTGATTCTGATCACAGTTTGGGCATGGAATGTGTTACATTGGGTGGTTCTGACCACGTGATTGGGTGTCATGGACGTCAACTTGAGGCAGGATGACTGTTAGGTTGGGCATGCCCTGAGTTACTGGTATGGCGAGACCATTATTATTGAGCGACATAGTTGCAGGGACACGAGGTGTCATAGTTTTTGTGGCTTGGGTATGATTTTGGTGACTATCACTCACCCGGAACTATGAGTAGTGTGCACACAGAGAGACTCCGTGATGAGGTGGTTTTGACCACTCACATGGGTAGAGGCCCCCGTTAGTTGCGGTTTAGGTATTATTGGTTTGGGGAGCTTGCCGTAGGAATCCACGTGGAAGGTGAGGAGCCTTCAGGGGATAACATTGAGGCTATTGGGTTGGGGGCAGTAGCTCACCGTGATTTGAGGGCAGACATCGCTGTCCCTCTGGTTACTTTTTTTTGAGGGCAGACATCGTTGTCCCTCCAGTTACTTTATTTGAGGGCAGACATCACTATCCCTCCATATACTTATTTGAAGATAGACATCACTGTTCCTCCAGGTTACTATTTCTTGGGTGTTCCTTTGGGACGTTGGTACTTGAGACACGTAGTTCCAGAGGGCACATGGTGTCGGGTTCCATGACAGAGATTCTGGTGTTAGTCGAAGCAGGTGACACTCCATGGTGGCTGCTAAGCACCAGTTGAGTTTGTGTTTATTTGTGAATCATAATTTTTACTGTTTTCCTTATAATTTCTTGCCTCCTTAAACACTTATATTAGGTATGCACCGTTAGGTGGTATCCTACTGAGATTCGTCTCACACGCTGCACGGGCCCTTCAGGACGCGTGAAAACTTTATGGATTTACGTGCAATAAAGAGGCCAAATTTTGGATCTTGGCTGCATTATCTATTGCATGGAGATGGTATGGACCTTGAGGTCTTTCTTAGCTAGAGTTTACTTTGTTTTTCTTTCTTTCCTATATTAGCATGCGTACTTATTTTGTAGCTATAGTTGGTTATCCATTGTCGCCTTTACATATGGATATGTATGACCTACTTTGGATATATTCTTGTTGTTCATCAGTAGTTACAAGTGATCAGCATTCTATTGTGTTTACTTTCCTCTCCCGTTATTTATATTTATTGCTTTCGCTATTTATCGATATTGAATGTGCTTCCTCTCTATGGGTCTGGTTCGAGTCTTCTGAGTCATTTATTCTGTTTCATATTTATTATTATACTCATACCAGTATCATTATTATCCTCTGAGAGGGTATATCCTCCCCACTATACCTATAAGACTCTTGCTCCTAGTGGGCATCCTTTGGTGTTCGGGGACGTGCGCCTAAGGTAGTAACACCTGACCCGTTTAGCACTGTTCGAGTGGATTTTCGGGTTCGGGTCGTTACAAAGTGGTATCAGAGGAGTTATTGATAGTGATTTAGTAGTAGTGTTTTGATGGCTACCAATGATATTGTGACTCCTCTTTTATTTTCTACTAGTTTTACTATTTGGGATATGGTATACTGGAGATAGGTTGTCACTGGAACTAGGTTTCTACCTAGTTCTTGGGTGCCTGCAGCCCCAAGTACGAGGGATGAACCAAGTTTCCATGAGTGGGAATTGCTGTTTTCTTTTTCTCAGATTATAGTTTATATGATTTCCACCTTGGTGGCTCACTTGGTGTTTGATGTTATCGATTGTGATATGTGACCCCTGACCCGGTGCAGTTGGGGTGAATTGGACCTTGACTCGCTATGGCAAGGCTTATTTTCTTGGAATTGGACAGACACATTTTAGGGTATTTTAATATCATAACTACACGTATGCTTTGTGAAGTGATAATTCCATGTGAATAATATCAAATTTCCATACTTGTATTCTACGGAATGTGAATAGGTGAAATTCATGATAGAATTGCTTATTTATTGCAATGTGTTATGCCATGATTTTTATATTTGTAGAATTTCATGTAGCATGGTATTTATTTCTGGATCTTATGAGAGCAGGAAGATACTATGGTTGAGGTGATTTTGATTACCACGATTGGGTGACTCGGTCATCAGTTTGAGGCAACGTTAGTTATCAGGACGGGCATGAACTAAGGTACTTTTGATACTTGGCTCTGATAAGGGTGGGTAAGGAGGCCATGAGGTTGGGATGCCATGGGGCATGGTTGCGGAGGGAGAGATTAAGGGTAGTTGTTTTATGCCTCCTCTTTACTTCTTTCCTTGTATACGTTGAATATATATATTGTTATATATATATATATATGGGATGTCTGACCATTTATGGTATTCAGTGGGTTCCTCTTATACGTCTTGATGGAGCTTCAGACAGGTGATGATACAGTGCAGCAGGTGAAAGATCAGGTTTAGGATCCAGTGCAGGCAGAGCAGGAGCTGTGGTTACAGGCTCAGGGACAGGATCGGGTTCAGGATCCAGTACATGTAGGACAACATCCAGGTTTGGCAGCGTTCAGACTATAGCTCGACGAGCAGCTCTAAGCTAGCCCGGTACGTGTCTTGTAGGGAATCGACTGAGCCACGCAGGGTACAGACCCATATATGGAATATCTAGTGTGGGAGTTCTAGTCGCAACACCCTCCTCTTTTTCAGGGTGAGGTTGGTCCACAGGAGGATGAGAACTGGATAGAGTGCATACAAATGATCTTCAAGCAGCTCGAGATGCCTCCAGGGCGGAGGGTCAAGTTGGCGATGTACATGTTGCAGGGACCTGCAAAGTGTTGGTGGGAGTAGGAATGAAGGGATAACATGGAAAGAATTCGAGGACAGGTTCTTTGAGAACTTTTACCCAGAGAAACTGAGGGCTGAGAGAGCTTTGGAGTTATTGAGCCTTCAGTAGGAAGACATGTCTGTCATGGACTATGCAACTACTTTCACTGAGTCTTCTCACTTTGCACCTGGTATGGTAAGTGATGATGTGGCAAGGGTGAGGCGGTTTGAGGATGGATTGCGACATGCCATTAGGATCTAGGTGAATATCTTCTGGTTGAGTTCTTCCTTAGAGGCGGTGAATTAGGCGCTTATAGTGGAGGGCAACCAGATGGATAGGCCCCAGGTTGGCCGATTGATGGCTTCAGGTGATGGTTCGGACAACAGGAAGCGACGACGAGATGAGTTCCAGTAGTGTAGTAAGGACAAGGACTTAGCAATACTACCTCATAATAGCTCTTCATTGGTTTTATTTCAGTGTTGTCAACTAGGATATGTTCGGACTCAGTGCGATAGGCCTCCGAAAGAATGTCGGGCATGTGGACAGGTCGGGAATTTGGAGAGGTTCTGCAGGTAGCCTTCACAGACAGCCGGAAGGCAGGGACCAGAAAAGATGATGACATCTGGAGTGGGTTCAGGTTCGGTACCAAGATATGGTAGTCGAGGCTCAGCTACACGTGGAGGATGTGATATAGATAGCGGGTCCTAGTTGAGGGGTCAGTGGCCGGTGACTGGAGCAGCACCTAAGGGAGGTCAGACATCTGGAAGCCGTACTTCAGGCCAGGTGCATGCTGTAGAGATGCCAGAGGATGAGTAGGCTGGTGGGATGACAATGGTTAGAGGTATACCACGAGTGTGGCCATGACTTTCTCGTTTTCTTTTGGCATGACCTGCTGAGGCATGTCCGTCTTGGGTTCACGTGATGCACATGATCTATGTGCACTGACTAGATGCTGGTCAGTGGGATTAGCGCCATATCGGGTGCATGATATATATATATATATATATATATGTATGTATGAGATGCGTAGCCTCAGGGGAATCAAGGATGTGGCTTACTTATGGTGCCTTGGGCATCGGGGCATCGATGATGCAGGTTACTTGAGGTGTTGTGGGCATCGGGGCATCGAGGATGTGGGTTACTTGAGGTACATGGAATCAGGTTTTATTTGAGCATCCATGGGATGTAGGACCTCGTGGAGGTGGATGCTGATGCTATACGTTGGGTTTCAGGAATGACACGGGAGCACCAATGAGGTGCAGGGGTGACGATGCGTCATGATAGGACCATGCATCTGGAAAATAGGTTAGTGAACCTTTTCTTGTTTTGAGTTTTGTCGGGTTGAGACCGAGCTAGGAAATTCCTAAGGTGGAGAGCCCCTTGAGGAATTTAGTTAGAACCTTTGAAACCGGGGAAGTCTAGGTTACTTGATCAGAGTGGTATGTTTGGTACCATATTCGGGTTTCGTTTGATAGCTTAGGGATGAGCTATGTTAAGGTGGGGAGATTGTAAGAACCCGAGTTTTTAGAATGAGTCAAAATCTTGATCCTGTTTGAATTTTGACATGTCCCTAAGAAACCTGGGAAAATCTGAGATGTTCTATAAATTTCCAGACTACATGCCATGTACTCTAGCATACACAACGTGTATAAATTGGGTGATTACCAACCGTTTTCTAGCTAAGTAAATTCCGTGTGATGACCGTGTATCAATTTCTTACTACACAACATGTAGTTATAGACACACCGTGTACCCTTGACCGTGTGGAGGCCATACATGGCGTGTAGGCCTGTTGGCTGGGAAGAATGTTTTTATCTTGTACACACCATGTACTATTTTTACGCACCATGTAGTGTGGCCTTGTATGAGGATATACATGGCATGTTGGGGAAGTCATTAGGGTAGAGAGTACATGTGGTGTACCCCCTAGGTAAATGCCTTATAGTAAGTTGGAAATTTCTCAGAGAATTGTCAGCCATCGTATGAACAGTAAAATGATACACGATGTGTATCCCTAAAGCAAACACTGTGTATTTTCTGTTTTTTTTCTAAAAGGGGCAGTATCCTCGTTTTTAGGTAGAACCCAAACCCTTCGATGGGTTTGAGCAGGGAGAGTTGGCCAGAACTTCTTTTCACTCACGATCGTCCGTCTAAACTTTATTTTGATCACCGTCTGATCCGTTGGAACCTCATCGGTAAGGCCTTGATTCCTCTTGATCCGTTCTTCTTGATTTCTGTTCTATAATGAGTTATAGGGTTTTGAGTGGTTTTGGTGCTTTTATAGATCTACTGCATTTTAAGACCGAATTAGAGGTTGTTATCGGAAGAGTATCATCATAAGAGTCTCAGGTAGGTGGTGCATACCTATTTTTGTGTTTTCGTAGACTTTTGGGTGGTGCATCCTTTGGCGCGTTTTTGGGTATTTTTGAGCGTGACCCTGTATTAGCTGTTATTTTCTGTTTAACTATTATTCGACCTATAGGATGACTTTGGGTGTGCCTTGTTACCTATTTTTCTTGAGCGAGGCTGGGTGAGTGTCCATTGCTCATCGAGGCATTTTGGTTAGGGAATGCCAAAATGGTTATAATTGTTTTTGTTTAATTAAACTATTGAGTTTAGTTTATTAAACCTTGATATGAATTGTTAGAGGCATTCAAGACCTTAGTACTGTTGTTTGATAACCGCTGGGCTAGTGCAATTCAACTGTTAGATTGTTTTCCTATTTATGTGTTTTGTTTAAATGTGTTATATATGTGATTGTTGAATTGCATATGCTAGAACCATTAGGTTGTGTTGGGAATGTCCCTGATATTCTTGAGTGATCCTAGTTACAGGTTGGGCTTTTCCTGGGTTACATTGGTTGGTTTTGACCATGAGATTGGGCATCATGGACATTGAATTGAGGCAGGATGACTGGCAGGTTGGGAATGACCCCAATTACTGGGATGGAGAGGCCATCAGAATTGAGCAGCATGGTCGCAGGGACACGAGGTGTCAGAGGTGTTGTGGCTTGGGTAATATTTTGGTGATTACTACTCACCCAAAACTATGAGTAGTGTGAACACCGAGAGACTCCGTGATGAGGTGGATTTGACCACTCGTGTGGGTAGAGGCCCCCGTTATTTGCGGTTTAGGAACTATTGGTTTGGGGGTGCTTACCGTAGGAAGCCACGTGGAAGGTGGGGAGACTTCAAGGGATAACATTGAGGCTATCAGGTTGGTGGTAGAGGCTTGACGTGATTTGAGGGAACACATCTCTGTCCCTCTGGTTACTTTGTTTTGATGGAATAGATTGTTGTCCCTTTGGTTACTTTATTTGAGGGAAGACATCACTTTACCTCTAGGTACTTATTTGAGGATAGTCATCACTGTTCCTATAGGTTACTATTTCCTGAGAGTTTCATCGAGACGTCGGTACTTGAGACATGTGGTGTCAGAGGGCACATGGTGCGGGGTCACATGACAGAGATTTCGGTGTTGGCTGAAGCAGGTGACACTCCATGGTGGCTGTTGAGCACTAGTAGAGTGTGTGTTTATTTGTGCATCGTATTTTTTACAGTTTTCCTTATAATTTCATGTCTTCTTAAACACTTATATTAGGTACGCACCATTGGGTGGTATCCTACTATGATTTATCTCTCACCCTGCACGGGCCCTTCGGGATGCATGCAGACTTTATGGATTTATGTGTAGGAAAGAGGCTAGCCTCAGGAGTTGGGCTGCATTAGCTGTTACATGGAGATGGTATAGACCTTGAGGTCTTTCCTAGATGGAGTTTACTTTGTTTTTATTTATTTCCTGTATTAGCATGTATACTTGTTTTGTAGCTACAGTTGGTTATCCATTGGAGCCTTTACAGATGGATATGTATGACCTGCTTTGGATGCATACTTGTTGTTCAGTAGTAGTTACAAGTGATCTTCTTGCTGTTTTGTTTACTTTCCGCTTCCGTTGTTTATATGTAATGCTTCCTCTATTTATTGATATTGAATGTGCTTCCTCTCTGTGGGTCTAGTTCGAGTCTTCTGAGTCATTTATTCCGCTGCATATTTCTTGTTATACTCATACCAGTACCATTATTATCCATTGAGAGGGTATAGACTCCCCACTATACCTATAATACCCTCACTACTAGTCGGATGCCTTTGGCGTTTGGGGAGGTGCACCTAAGGTAGTAACACCCGACCCGTTTAGCACTATTTGGGTGGTTGTTCGGGTCCGAGTCATTATAAAAGTATTTTCAATAATCTATTTATGAGTCTACTTTATCAAAAGTTACTTCACCCAAATCATTATTTCTAATAGATGATTCATTCTTTTAGTTCATATGATGGATCATCCAATCAGTAACAATGAAATTATTTGATATTCAGCCGAAAAATGTGAAGTTTTATATAAAATTCTTTATCTGAATAACTATGATAGGAAATTTAAACATTTTATAGATCATCTTCCATTGTGGCTTGATTCAGTGACTACATTAGGTGTTGAAACCAATTCTATGCATTCAGAATGTTCTGTATGAAGTTCTATGTCTAGATCTGTCTATCCCAAAAACATCAACATCCTCCTTTATTAAAAAGTATTTATCATGAGGATTTACATGTTGTTAAGAAATTTGAGATTATAAAATCATTGTCTAACTTAATTTAGAATGTTCCACAACTTCCCAACTTTTATAACATCCATACCTTATAACATTATTATTTTCTAGAAACTCAGAAAACATTCTTAACACAAATTCTAGAAACTTTACAAAAAATATTCTTTACAAAAAGTTATTTGTTAGAAAAAATAAAACCTTTTTATAAAAACATCACAAAGGATCTTCATAAGTTAAGACTCATAGAACATTTAAATCTTGACCTGGTTTTGTAATTGGTTTTCTCAATAAAACAATGCTATTGACTATTTTATTCAATCTTACATTCATCCGAGTGATTATTTCACCATTATATATTTTGATGTTCTCAAATTTCAGTATTTTTGTTTTATATATTAATTTATTGACATTTTCAGTTCCTTCATAATCAACAATGATAGTTTTCCACATCTCATAGGTAGAAGTACATTGAGATACATGATTAATTTTATCTAGACCATGTACACATATAATAACATTAATGGGTCTTGAATTAACATCATACTCAACTTCTTTAGTAGCATTCCACTTTTCTATTTTTCCAGGGATTTTATAAAGTTTTAAAATATTCTTATAAAATTTAAAACCAAGATTCTTTAAATATATAATTATCCTTTCTTTCAAACAAGAACAATGTTCTCTATTGAAGAATGAGGATCGAATCATGGGAATTCATTTTTTAGTTATTCCATCGACATCTGTCTTAATATAGACCTTTTACTAAAGCTTAATATAGATTATCATACTTCTTCAAAAATAAATCCTTTGATACCAATTTTTACATTGAAATAATTTAAATATACATAAGAGGGGTGGTATGAATTGTGTCATTTTGGAAATATGGAAAAATGCAAATTTTATCCATCTTTTTATTTTATGTAGATA
Source organism: Viscum album (assembly GCA_963277665.1). Lineage (NCBI taxonomy): Eukaryota > Viridiplantae > Streptophyta > Magnoliopsida > Santalales > Viscaceae > Viscum > Viscum album. The sequence goes on from OY728123.1 coordinate 2,019,330,868, forward strand.
TTAAATATTATCTTATTTAAGAAAATTATGAAGTATAAAAATAAAGAATAAGAACACAACCATTTTTATATTGGTCTAGGCAATAAAGATACCCTAGTACACTCTGCTAACACTCTCTTAGAAAGCTTGGTGATTTTAACTAAATTGGTCCTCTTATCAAAATACCTACACAACAGAGTGTAGATAGTTGACACCTTTTCAACAAGGATTTTATATAAAACGTTTTAATACGTAGCTTAGTGTGAGAAGATATCACTACACTATATCTGATTACGAGAATCCGATACTCTAAGAAATTGAGATTAATTAGTTTTACGAGAAACATATTTATCACAAAGTTTTAGTAGAAACTGATAGATAATGGATCTTATTATTTATTGATAATAGCCCTCAAGAAAGAATAACTTTTAAGAGATATTAGTTTCAAATGATCATCCAAAAATATAGAAATAGAATAATGGAAGAAACAATAATAGAATGGAAGTCACACATGTTAAGATTAGAAACATTTATGTCTCCAAAGGTTAGTTCTTCAAAATAAGAGAGATGTTGTTTCAAATATATGTTACTTCATATATAAACGATATAAATCTTTGTATTTAATAAGATAAACTTGATTTTATTTAGGTTAAAAAAATCCAAAAATATATTATGATAAATAACAATTGTTTGAATTTAAGACATTCAAAGAAAGTCTGAAATGAACTTAGAAATAGGAATGATTTAATCTATTAAATATGATCCATTAAATTGGTCTTTAAACATCTTTGAAATAAATTAATTAATCCCATCAACACCATTTTATGAATATCATAAAATATCTTGAATTCAAAATCCATATTTAACCAAGTAAAAATTACGGTTTACATTGAAAGTATAGTTGAAAATATATGGTAAACTTCAAAATATTGGATTTTTGAACCATACCTTAGTTTCTTAAATGTAGGGTTGGTTCCAAAAGTATGGTTCCTGGTCCATACTTTTACAATGATGCAGTATACCTAAGCCATAGGTTCACTCCAAATATAAAGTATGAAAAATATTGTTTATTACCAAAAGCAAGGTTTGAAAACCATATGTTCTACTTATAATCATATGGTTTAAACAACATTTCCAAACATCTCAAAAACATATCTAGAATACATGAGAAAAAAACTTTAACCAGAAAGTAACTTTAGAATAAGTTAAATTTATTAAAAAATATAATCCTAAAAACACATAATATAATTTACTTAGTAAAAAAATGAGATTATTTGTGAGAATAAAAATTATCAAAAAATAATAGAATATTGTTGAGACAACACAATCCCAAAAGCTTTCAATAAAAATCAATATTTGTTTACTATTTATAAAAAAATAAATATTTTCAGATAATTTTCCAAGAATTCCCCCTAAGTTAATTTTGATATGATTATTTCAAAAAGGAAATTTATTTTATCAAATAAACATTATAATTATGGAAAAAATAAAATAAAATATTTTCTCATAAAAACAAATAAAAATCATTTTTTAAGGAAACACATTTTTGAATCATAACATGTCTTTACTAAAAAAATTAAATATTTATATCTTAATAATTGATCAATACATTAGTATTGAGTAAGATATATATTTCATAATTTGGTTACTCCTATTCATTCCCACCAATTCAAAGACTCGGTCTTAATGGTCATCGTTATATAATATTATTTCATAGTTATTTAAGATCATTGTTGTGTGTCTTATACACTATCAGACATAATTTTATACCATTAAAATATTTGAGTGTTATATTCTCCCATATTTAATAAATTTGGTCCTCACACATTGAACTTGTTATCAGTAATCATGATTTTGAAATTTGAAATTTTATTTTTGGAAAACCCACATTGTAAAATGAGTTAATAAAACAGTGTCTAAAAAAAAGGGAAATAGATATACGAATGTCATTTAGAATAACTAAAAATAGGTTTCCAAATTGGAGAACATAGAGAGAAATGAAAATATGGACATGGTGGAGAAAAATAACACCCACGGAATGAGAGAGTGTGATAGAGAACATAGTCCGGAGAAAGTTAATGACCACAAAAATATAAATATTTGATGAGTTAAAAGACAATCGATTCATCAAAAATGAAGGTGTTATGAAAATTCATTGGTTTCAAGATCCTTATACTAAATTTTAGGAATTCATTAACCATATAAAAACATAAGAGAATATACTTAATTTACAAGTATAACTTCTTCCTTTAATGGATTTCCACTGCAACCTCATCTTTTTCTACAAACAGTGAGTATTCAAGATGATTTTTTCATACCTGAAGTAGAAAATTAAACATCATAATCCATAAAAGGATATAAAACTATTCCTCATGTATTAAAATATTAAAAAAAATAAATGGTTTGCATAAGGTAAGATAATATCCAATGTGTATAAACCTACCACTTTAACTCCAAAATTTGCATAATAATAACAAAGGTAACACTTATATCATTTTATAAAAAACATTCATCCCAAATAACCATAATAAACCCAAAATTAAAGAATGTTTTAACCCAAAAGGTGATCTCATAAATTTCATATTACATCCTATTTAAACATAATTGTCACATATACATCAATCCAATAAAAAATATCCCCAAAAATAATTGATCCCCATGATTAAAATTATAATGTAGTGAACTTTACCAAAATATCATTAATCAAATTTGGATTCTAACTTGAGTGGTAATTATTAGAGTGACCATAAATATCTCCAATAATATTTCCTTATCAATGAATCATTTTTCAACCATAAAATTTATCTATTTAACATATTCTAATGTACCATAATTAACTTTACATCCAATAATACACTAACCCAATGGTTTATTTAAACCTTAATAAATTATTATTCCCACAACCCAGTGAAATTTTCAAATATCCTCAAAATACCATCACTTAAAACTTTAAAAGGGGTTTCAATTCCCTTATACCACTAAACCCATGATTATATCCATAACTCTTAATTTAACCTAACACAAAAATATATATTCTTCCACAATCCTTATTCCTCAAATGAAATCACATTATAAAAAGACAAAAAAATTATTTACTTTATCTTCAAATAACTAACTAATTTAATATTCACCAACACCATCCCATTTAATTCATCAATCTCAATCATATATTTATCCAAATTAAAAATTATCACCATTCAACTAAATCACTTTTCTTGATTATTTATGCCATTCAACATTATTTTCAAATCCTTAACGAAAAACTAATATGAAATAATCTTATGTTTCATGATTCCTATATCTAGAAAATCATTGATATTAAACTTCTAAAACATAATCCTAAAATACTTATACATAAACACTTCAATCCTTACAATTCATAAATTAGAATAACATAGGCCCTTCCTCAGTCTAGGATTTAACCCTTGGATATGGGAATTATCTTAGATAACTCCCATATTCCCCACAAATAATACATTGAGCTATCAATGATACATCAAGATAAAATTCATTTACCTCTATCAAACTCTATATTTTTCACATAAAGTACTTTCTCTATTATATTTGTTTCCATATATAAAACATATTATAATTATTTTGAGACATTCGCTTAAGTGATTCTTATCACATTCTCAACATATAGGAAACCAAATCTTATTTCCACCATGGCCTTCATGAAACTCCATTTTTCTTTAGTTATGAGCGTTTGGAAACTCACCCAAGTTGATATTGTTAATCATATAATGAGATAGATGATTAGACATAATCACAAGTTTTCACATTCAATCTCTCATTTCACTTGGTTTCTCACAAGGTCAATCATTCCATTGTCCATCATATTTATAATTAACATAATTTCTCTAAGTTCCATCCATTGAAGGAAACAAAAAATCACAGTGCAAGAAAAAATAATAATATTAGGAAACCATATCATCATGAAAAATAATTTATTGGATGTCTAAATCAAGACACATCCTTTTCAATCTTTGAAATATTAGGTTTAACCAAGGTAATTCACGTTCATTACCAAAACGTTTGGATGTTTGACCATACTTAGACTTCTCCCCAAGGTTCTCCCTAAATTTTTCTCATCCAAGTTTCCAATGTTTATAAAAAAATTTCTTTGATACCATCTATATAAAATCATTCTTTTTATAGATAAATATTACATCTTTTTAGATGAATATTAAATAAATAACACAATGATCAATTCTGGAATTATGTATGTCAAGTATCTTTGAAAAAAATGGGTAAATAATCAAATGGTCTATAAGTGTAATTCATCAACTATAAATATAATCTATATAAATATCACTATTTTTAGGCATGTCATACTTAATACCTTTATTCACAACCAAGGGAAAACAAAACAAAAGAAAAGGGTGTGCTCAGATGCTTAGTAATAGTAAACAAGAGATATATTAATGATCACTTGAGAATAAGGGTATGAGAACACAAGAATAACATTTAAAAATCATACCATGCATATAATATATTATAATATTGAGTCATGGTACAAATCATTGATTTTTATAAGAAAATACTTATATACAAATCAAAGAACACGAGTCATGAGAGCATAACATTGACATAATACATGAGTTTGGGGTATAAACATAAGAATAAGATATCATTTCTATAGTAGTTAAATATAACTACCAAAACAATCATAGTGTATTATTTTAACTCTATTGACCATCATATTAGTCAATATTTAATCCCAATACATTCATAGTGGACAGATTCCCTTACTGAACTGGGTTCATTCCCCATTCAAGTCTTGTTTATCTCATGGGATGTCAATCATTACACAATGAATTGGAGGGATATATAATTATGGACCAAAACTTAACATAATTAAAATATTACATATGTAATCCAAATTATTATAAAAAAATTCAAAATATCATAAAATATGAAATTAAATGGTTTCATAATTGTTTAATTATATAATAACCCATTGAAAAGAAACAGGTTTCATAAAAATCTTATCATTTCATCATAGAATAACCCACGTAAAAGGAACAAGTTTCATAAACATATAATCATAATTAACGCAAAACATATATATAAAGAATAAGTATAGCACACTAGGATCATATCCTCAATAAATTATAAGTGAAATCACGGTTTTTTTCCATTTAGGATTAGAAATAAAATTAGAAGATCATGATAACTTTCTTAAAGAAAATACACTTTCCACTTTTAAAATCATTTAAAAAAAATTAAATCCATAAAATATTGTTAAATACATTTATTTTAAAATATAATTTGAAACTTATAAATGTATATTTACATTCTTATGTGGTCATGATGGTGGTAAATTCCATTCATTCTGTATAAGTTAAATGAAAACATTCCATTCATATTTTTGTAAAAAGTTAAAAAGTACATCGTTAAGAAAATGATAAGAGGATTCCTTTTAAACCATTTAAAAAAATAAAAAAATGGGTAAAAATGAATTTAAAAAATCATTGGATAATACTAAAAACATTATTTAAAACATCTTTAGAAAACATGGTCGTGGAAGAGGAAAGATTTTCAAACTGAGAGAGAAATGATGTTGATTTTCTGTAAAAATGTTATTCTAGTAACATGAGTAATTAAAGTGAGGAAATTGAAAGAAAAAAATGTATTATAAAATAAATAAACAAATTAGAATAAAAATTATGAGTTTAGTGATAGGTATATCATAATATTTCATTATTAGAATCTTTATCATAAAAAATCACGATAAATAATCAGATTAGAAAATAAAACCCTTACCACTTTGATAACATTTGAATAATAAGAACCATGAGATAAAGAATATTATATAGATATTTAAATCGAAAAAAAATCATAATAGTCATCAAAAAATAAATTAATTGGAAGTATATACTCCATATAAAAGAAATAAGTGGTGAATATGGAAAGTGTTTAACAAAGATAAAAGTGAGATAAAAATCCCTTACTTCTGGTCGAACTTCCTTATTACGTGCTCAAAAATAATTTATATTAAATAAATATTTATTATAATTATATTATAGAACCATAATAATATATATAATACCACATATGACTCACTTATAACATTTTATCACCAGTTTATTAATAAATCTTTGTTAAAATTACCGTTCCATGTGATATCTGCTTTGTTTTTTATGTATGTTTTGGTTCGGTAGTTTTGGTCCTTGTATGTTGATCATGGTTCTATAATTTATATATTTTTGTAATTATATAAATAATATATATATATATATATATATTCTTTAAATATGTATTTATATTCATCTATAAAATTAGAGATAGAAAAATGAATTACACCATTCATGGAGACAATAGGTTGTACTTACACATGGACACAATTTTCACATGTCGATGGATGGGATAAAAGAAAGGTAAATAATAATTCACCATTATATAATAATTATTAAATGATATATATCTTATATATTCATTAAATCTATCGTTATCACCATCCAAGTGAAATAGAAATTAAAAATAAATCACATTACTCTGTGAAGCTGGTAGTCCACACGTATGCACGAGCGATGTTATCTCTTTCCAATGATTTGGAAGGTAACAAGGTAGATATAATATTGTAATTAAATAGGTATAATTATTTCCTAATTATCATATATAAATAGTAAACACATTATAATAAACATCCAAGAAATATGTTGGTGGAAAATGAATTGTGTCACTACTTGGAGATGATAAGCCATATATACTCATGATTAATACTTTCACTTCCCATTTGATAGGAAAGTGGGTGGATAATGGTGATTTAATAATAATAAAATTATTAAATAATATTTATGATACTTATATTATCATTTTATGATAAATAAAATATATTTTGAGGAGGAAAAGAAGAATTAAAAAGAAAATGATCAGTTAAGGTGATTACCTCTTATTTGAAACAACTCATTTGGATCTTCTATTAAGGACCCTCGAGTTAATTTTTAGATTAAAAAATATATATAATGTGTCCAAGTAAGTTTTAGCTGTATATTTTTAGGGTATAGTTGAGATTGATTTCTTAAACAGTGTGAAGAAGAGAAAGTAAATGGTGCACTTTTATAATTGAGGGGAGTGGCGCTCTTGAAATTTCTTAAAAGATTAAATTATAATAAATTCCTTATCTAAGAAGAAGCCTAAAAAAGTTTATCTATTTGAATATAATATAGTATGAAGGTGAAATATCATCAAAAAAGAAAATTTTTATTAGTTTAAGTGGTGTTTTAACCATTATATTTTTGATTAACCTCTTAGTTAATCTTTTTTAACATTAACCACAATAACTTGTTTTTCACTCTTAAAGGGTTATAATTTTAATATAAGGTAAAAATTGGATAATAAAAGGACAATTTTTGAAGCTTTTGACCATATATTATCCAACCTGTAATATTTTAATATTTTATATGAATTTTATATAATTTAATAAAATATTATTTTGAGAAAATATTATTAACATAAAATTTGACACTATTCATTTAATTTGACTTTAAATACATAGAAAAAAGGTTTAAATTATAACATAATACTCTAAAAAACACCATTTTTTCATATTAATCTATAAAATTTTTATAACACTATATATCACTCATATTATATTTCTTTTAATATTTTAAAAATTATTTATTTTATTTTTCTATTAATTGAATAAATAAGGTATGAGTATTTCATAATTATTTAAGGAAATTATTTAATCACTAAAAATTTGAAATAAATTATAAAAATAAATATCATTTTCATTATTTTCAAAATATAAATATAAATTTGTTTAAAATATTCTTTTATACCTACGACAACACATAAGATACATTTAAAACTAAGAGAGTGTCAATTTGTAACTTAGCCAACAAGCCTATTCCCAAGTGGTAGAGGCTTATGTTTGGCATCAAAAGGCCCAGGATCAAATCCGAGCAGGGGAGGAATTCTTGAGTACTATAGAAGCATTTTAGTACTAGTGACATAGTAGCAGCGAAGGGTACTGTAGGAGGAACTGTAGTGGCGGTGGTACTAAAGTAGACTGGGTACTGTAGTAATACTATTCACTGAAGGGATAGTTGGGGAAAAAATGGGCTTTCAGACCTATATTCAGACCACTTTTTCTGGGTCCTCCAGGCTATGTAATGGGTCTCCCTCTACATAGTCAGAAATTGGCCTTTACTTTAATGATAAAAATGAGGCTTAGGCCCCAACCTTTTAAAAAATCTTTGTAACTTTTTTTATTTAAATATTAAAAAGGTACTTTTCCTAAAAAAGTGTACATTAAAAATATATATTTAGATCCTATTGTGTTAAGGGTAAAATTACCTTAATACCAAAATAATTAGGACGAAAAATTATGTTTTTATAAAATATTTTTAACCTAGATTAACCTGATCATCCCTTTACTGTGGTGATACATTTTACCATAGTTACTATTCATATTGAAAAAAAAATAAACGATTTTATTTACCAAATTTGAACCTCCTAATTCGAAATATGGTATCTATTTCTTAATATTTAATCTCTGTAATTGGTATAAATTAACTTAATGTAAAAATTTGAAACATAATGGAAAACATTTTTTTTTCAAAAAAATGTACTCTTTTGTATAAAAATGGTTTATACAAAATTCAGCTACAATATTGTTTCCAATGAAATTAATAGGATTGATAATAATATAATTTGAAAAATTATAATTTTAAATCATTTTTAAACAAAAGTAATCTTTGTAAATTCTTAGAAAAAATACAGTTTCCCCTAAAATCAGTAATTTTTCACTATTCTTTGAAAAATCATTCTTTTCAGAAAATTATCTGAAATTCACCCTAAGTTATTTTTGATATAATTATTTAAAAAATAAAATTTATTTTATATTTTTTTTATAAAATTGTAAAAAATTAAATATAATATTTTCTCACAAAAATCAATTAATATCATTTTTGAAGGAAACATATTTTTGAAACATAATACAACTTTACTAAAAAATTAAATTTTTATTTATTAAGAATTAATAAATAAATTGGTATTGAGTAGGATATATATTTAATAATTTGGTAACTGCTATTATCCCATGTCATTTCAACATCTAGGTTTTAATGTTCATAATTAAATAATAACATTTCATGGTTGTTTAAGCTCGGTGTTGCATCTCATATACACTATCAAACATAATATTATTATTTTAAAATATATGGATGTTATAGGTATTATGGTTAAATTATATATATGATATTAATACTAACATAATTATTATTTTTAAACATTAAATAAAATTTTAGAATCCTCCAGGAAAGACATACATGAAAAATGAATAACATTGCTTTGTGGAAGTGGTAGTCCACACATACACACAATTTATCTAATTATTTTTTAGTGGGTGAAACGGTAAGAATGTAAAAGATATATTATTTTTCATGAGTAAAAAATATGTCAAAAATATTATATATATTAATTGTTTCCATATTTATAACTATCCAAATAATGTGGTGATGAAAAATGAATTATACTACTATGTGGAGATGGTTGGCTGTACATATGCATGAGCGATGTTTTCATTTTTCATAGGATGAAAAAGAATATTATAAAGGGTTTTGAAATCAATGTAATAAAATTTTAGTATTTATAAGATACTAATTTTATCATATCATCATGATTATAAAATATTTCGAGGAGGAGGAATAAGAAATAAACATAAAAAAACTCGGTTAAGAGTTATATCTATTCTTTGAGAAACCTCATTTGGATTAAATCTTAATACTTATCGAAGTTGTATTTTTTTAAGACCATGAAATCTATGACTTGGGGAGGGATTTTGGGAAGTTATTTTTGTGTGATTTTTTATCTAATTTGCCCATACAGTGTGGAGAAGAGAGGGGATGAGGTACCCTTTTATAAGTGAGGTGGGTGAAAAACTTATAAATACTTGAAAATATATTATATAGTATATGTATTAATCATTTAAAGCAGAAAACAGTTATAATATATTTGAATATTATAAGTTTATGGTCAAACTATAACCAAAAAATTAGATTTTATCATGTTTTTTATGTTATCCTGAAGCTTTATTTCTTCAATTTTCAACCCTTTAACTTATTTTACCCATAACCTAAGTAATAAATATTGGCCACAGTTACTATTCATTTTGAATAAAATATTAACTTGAAATTATTACATAATATCAATTATAATTATTCCAAATAATTATTTCATTTTATAATATTTAATTTATATAATTGAGAAAAAGTAATTTTAATATATATGTTTGTAAAATGTAAAGAAAACCGTTTTTAGAAAAATGATTTTTTAAGTATAAAAATTATTTTACAAAAAATAAAGTATAATATTGATTCTAATAGAGTCAATTGGATTATATTAAATCAAATGAGTCTTATTTTTATTTTAAACCAAACTCTAACCGAAATAATCCTTATCAATAATTTTTTAAGAAAGAATAACTAAGTATAGTTTTTATTTTATCAAAAACATTACTTAGATTTAATAAATGTCAAGCATATATTTATAAGTTATAAATTATATTTTTTATGAGTTATATTAATTATTAATTTTTTTTATATAATTTTTTTCATAATCATTTAATTTTTTCTTATATCATTATATTGTCATAAAAGTGACAATTTTTTGTAAAATCGGTATTTTAACTATTCATTAAAAAATAAACTATTTTTGAAAAATATCAAATATTAATATTAAGATAATTTGTATAAAATGAATTCAAATTTTTTTTCATAAAAATCAATTTATAAACTTTTTGAATTTTAGTTTTAATCACATTCTTGAATAATTATATATGCATTATGCAATAGTTTCTTTAGAAAGAAACACTTACTTACTATATTTAAAGACCGACTGTAACATTTCACATTATTTTTCATAAAATAAAATGAAACAAAATATATTTTTTTGTATGATTATTTATTTTTTGTCCCACTCAACCACAACAACATAACATATATTATATTAAAAAATTATATAGAAATATAAATAATCATGAAATATAGACCAATACCTCTTGACAGTCCAAGAATTCCATAATTCATTTAGTACCTCAAGATGAGATACACTCTTGTTGGTTTACACACACTAATAATAAAAGAGAATATAAGGCATAATATATATAAGGAAATGTAAAATATAAATATTACAAACTAAGAATTAGAATTTATAAAGATGGATTACATCCAGAAAATCATGCGACTCAAGATTACTCGATTATCCACACCATGATGAATCTCAAAACACCTATAATATAAATTATTTCCCTTATAAATATATCAAGATATGATACATAAAAATGTTGAATACGGTCTCAAGTTTAGAGTTATCACAATAGAGAAACTTGAAAAATAGAATGAAAATGATGATGAGAGTAAATGAAACACACGCCAAGTTAATGTGAGGTGAGGACATGATAAACCATATTAGAAACCGTAAGTGAATGGATGCTTTGATTAATGAAGTTATAATTCTATTATTGAATATATGAATGAGGCATGAATTGATATCATACTATCTAAAATTTATAATTCAAATTTGTGTATGAAAACACAATCAATCAAAGGGGTCAAGAAATTGATATTGAACCAATAAGCTCAAAAAAATAACCAAAAAAAGGTAACATGTGGTTTAATAAAATTGATCATTATTGAATTAAAACGTAAGAGGTAAAATCAAAAAAAGAAAAACAATATAACCCAATAGTAATAAATCTAATAAGAATAATCATATTCACAAATGTTACTTATAAACCTTCCAAATTCTCTATATTAACTATTTAAATGTTTTTTCCAAAAGGAACGATGTTATCAAAATATTTATAATTAAATTTTATTTTATACTAAGTATATTCAATCATTCTATAAATTTGGTAATTTTAAAGTCTCTATTTAATATATATCTTTTTACACATACTTGAACAATGTTAATAATACCTCTAAAAATATAACTAAATATCAATATGTTCAAATGTCCATGATAAACATGATTTTTATATATATTGAGGGAAATATAGTTATTAAAATTCATTATATTATAAAACTATGAAAACCTAATCTACTTGGAGTTGAATAAAGAAAATACATGTATTTAAATAATAATTTTTTAATATTGTGAACAAGGGACCCAAAATATAAAAAAAGAAAATATTTATAAAATGATACATAATATTAATTTTTTTATAAAGTAGTATTTCTTGGAAAAATGTGTTTTATTTGGGGTAAATTTTATTTTTCTTTTATTTTTGGATCACTCATGTGTCCATTTCTTATAAATATCATATAAGTGCTCAAAAAAAATCTAATTTTCATGTTTTTTGAGAAGAGTGTATATGTTAGGACTTCAAAGTTATGGGAGTCACATGAATATGGATGTGTTTTTTAAACCACTTAATCCCTAATTCATTCATAATTTTTTGTAATTTATATTATATTTTTTAAGGAAAAGAGTTTGGGATGTTAAATCAGTCCCTTCACGATAAATCCCTCATGGAACAACTTAACTTGTGTAGCTTTATGATTGAAAACAACTTACTCTACTAAGTTGGTAATTACCACATATTGGCTTTGTTAGTTCAAAAAATGTATAAATTTTAGAAACCGATTTAGTTGTGTGATTCAGAAGTAAAATATTTAGGCATAAAATAGAACAAGTCTAAAATCATTCCCATGTGGACAAAAAAATAAATCTAAAAATTATTTTTGAGCCTATTTTAAATGATCAACATCAGTCTTAGAAAAATCATGGATCACTAACAACTAACTTCTAATGTGATGAAAATAATTTCTCAAAGCATGAAGTAAGAATACAATTTCAAAGGGCGGTGTTTAACAATAGAATTTATCTTCATTTATAAATCAACTGAATTAATTGTTTACAATTCTATTCAAAGGTAATAAACTTCATTATGATCACATATATCAATTATAAATAATTTAATTTAAATATTTTGATTTAATAAATAGTCAAAATTAAGTGCAGTAACTTAAACCTTAAAAATTAAAAGACAAATCCAAACTACTAAAGATTAATCCTCTCAATTATTTTGAAAATAGTCCCTTAAAAAATCACTTTATAAAATACATATTAAATAATGAGATAATAATTTAAGTCTCAAGACAATTACAATTTAGAAAAATCATTATATCATTAATTTTAATTAAAAAATAAGTATACATACTTATAAACATTATGAATTACCTCTAAAGATACTATCCTCTCTAGACCAATGAAATTACAACCATAAATGAACCATACATATTAAGACATAAAATTAATAAATAAACAAATGTATTAATGTTTAAAAGACTATACAAATAACTAAAAAACCTTTAAACATAAATCAATATAATTTTTTAATAAAACATTCTATAATATAAATGCTCTAATATTAAAAGGTACTTTAAAGAAATTAGGAGATTCAAGTAATTGAGTCACCCCATCACGCCAAATATCAGTATTTAATTGAACATGTATAAGCCTATGGTTGATTACATCTGGGTAGAGGTTGAATAAGAGTTTCAGTGTTTATATATGGTAGAGTTTGAATCTTGGTGTGGCCATTATTTATCATACTTTAATTTGGGACACTATATAAAGGATGGTTGATAACGTTATATGAGGATGGTTTTGGGATGTGAATCCTAGTTTAAGGTTACCAATAGATGATTCCTAGGAAATATGTTTACCATAAGTTGTTCAACAAATGGTGTAAGGTCTTAGTATTCAAGTAGTTCTAGATAATCTCTTAAGGTAGGAGAGAGGTTATCGAAAGGTCATATAAACTGATCACATCAAGGGTAGTTCATAATTTTTGGTGAAAACATAAAAGAAGGTTTCTAAAATGATATATTTGAAATTTTTTATTGAATCAAGTAATTTAGGTGAAATTAAGTTACAGAGATCACTAGTGACATTCCACTTGGGGACTCTCGATGAATGTGAGAAGGTGGGGTAACTTGGATGACCATTTGGGTTTTACTATAAAAGAACGTAGGGATCTATAATTTATAAGTAATAACTAGTTTTATTCATTGTACATGATTAAATTTCACAGTGAATCCAATGTTTTCAAAGTGTTAAATTCATTATAATAAATGTTATTGACTAAACTTGTCTGTTAAAGTGTAATCATGAACTTTTGGTAATATAGAAAGAAAAATTCATTCCACTAGTGCATTTTGGAAAACATGTAAGATAAATGTTAATCAATTGTGTCTTTTACATATTTATATATAATAAGTTTTTGATTTAATATTTTTGGGTTTTGATTATGTGTGGGAAAGTTTGAATTTTTGTGGTTGATAGGGTAAAGTGACTTCCAATTTATGGTATAATCAGTCAAGTGTAAGTCCCACTTTAGAATATTTATTTTTCACTATAAAAAACCTTTAGTGTTTTATGTTCTAATGGAAAATTGTTTCTATTTTTATAGTTATTATAGGAATCTTGGATCGAGGTTTACTTCCCCAAAAAGTGTTATTAAAGATTGTGGTTCATTTTTTCACACTAAAGGCCACCCTGGTTTCGTTCTCACCAACCTTTAATATAATTTCATTTCTAATGGGACATTACTATTAGAATAAGGTATGGAATAAAATAAAGGTAAGATTCAAATTGATAAATTTGATGGAAAATATTTTTGATTCTGGAGAATTTAGTTAGAGGACCTTCTAATTTAGAATATTTTAGATCTTCTGATCATAGGAAAACTCCTAGAGAAGATGGATAAAGAAAAATTAGAATAGTTTTATAGAAATACATTATTCATGATGAGAATGTTGATAAAAAGGAGTGTTTCCTTTAATATCTTGGAAAATAAAACTAGAATGGAAGTTATGAATGTTTTGATAGACTTGTATGAAAAACCAACAACACATAACAACATTTTCATTTTAGTATCATTGTTTAGCTTAAGGTTGGAGGAACGAAGACTATAACAACCTAGAATTTTATCAATGGAATTTTCTTCTTATAATTATGTCATAAAACAAATAAATCAAATAAATAAACCTATAAAAACATTATTCTCATAAATTAATAATGATGCATTAGTCATAAAATAAAACAATAAGAATTCCAAATATTACAACGAGATAATAAATATAAAATAATATAAAAATAATGGGAAGATTTGGATCATCTAGATCCACTAGAATGAACACATTCATGTAAAAAGATGTAGAAATTTATTTTTTTCAATAACATAATATTCATTTTTAAGATGAAATTCTAAATAAAATTATGAGAAAGTAGTAGTGAACAAAGAATGAATAAAATTAGAGGTATTTATGGAAATTAAAGAACCTATCATGTTATAATAGTAACATAACTATTGGAATTGTAACAATTAGGAATAGTAATTTGGCTATTATAATAGTAACTTCAACTATAAATGTATACCTAAAATTTAGGGAACTTATAATTTACAATACGATATATTAATATCATGGTATAAGTAAATAAATTGTTTAAAATGATAAATTGAGTATTTGAATTTTTGCAAAACATAAATATTTATCTATAATTTTATAATTAATATAATTATTTAAAATAAAAATTATTATAATAAAATATATTCATAAATTAGTATTTTATTTTATTATCATTATAAGATAATTTTAGGAGACCTTAAATAAAATTTCAAAGGGTCATAAAATTGATTATAATATTAAAATTGGTACTTTTCAAATAAATAATGAATTTATTTAAAAAAAAATTTCTCATATTTAGATAAATATTTTCATAAAATTAGGTACGTTTTTTAAATCTAAACATAGAAAAATTTTCAGGTCTATTTTTTGGTTTTTTCTAAAATAGTTGGTTTTTTGGTGAATAGTGAAATATGGTAATTTTCAGTAATTGACGTTATAATTTTTTTTGAATCATGGATGATTTAAAATATATGTAATAACCCATTGGTTTGAAATATTGAAAACCATTTATTGTATTTAGTCATAGTTATCAACACAATTGATAGTATTGAGGAAAAATAATGAACTATTGAATATTATAACAAAAAACACACCTCTTATCCCCCTATGAATACCACCCCTCACCGCCCTTATACTCACACCTTTTAAGTCTTTTATCTTTTAAATATTCTTTACAATTCACTTCCCAAGGTTTTTACTCATGTCTTGGAGCTACTAGTCTAAAAAAAAGACCAAACCCAAGTGCCTTAAAGAGGTTCTCAAGGATACAATATTCAAGAGGTAAAATTATCAATACTTCTCTTTTAGTTTATTTTATTTTCTTATCCTCCCCTCACCTCTCCTATAAAAATCAGAATGATAAATATAGTAAAATATATATTCTGTAATTTTATTTTGATAATTTAATATCCATCATAAAATGTCTTCTTTTCTTCTTTTATTCTAAAAATGAAAATATCGTTCGTGATATATCAGTACACCGTCTTAAAGGATGAAAAGTTTTAGTTTTCCTTTACCACCTTCAAGACTGGACATAAAACCATTATTGTGGATAAAAAAGATTTTAATATGTATATTATATCTTTTTCTATATTTTGGAACTAATATATAGACATAATATTAAATAAAATGAAAATAGCTTGTGATGATCCTAAAAACCGCCAAAATAAACTAAACAATTATCATTAATATTTTTTCGAATGAATCATACTCATTTAAAAAATGACATATGGGAACATTTAGACTTATGGAATTGTATCAATACCTTGTAACTTCACTTATGGATCACTATTACGATTTTATAATAACTTTCTTAATTTTACACAAGCGAACTGACCGTGAAACTATGAAACAAATGCTCACGGAATGATGAAATTAAAAACCATAAATCATTGAAATGTTCATAAAAACTTAATAAAATTATAATAAATAAAATTCATATATAATATGTCTTTAATTTAGTAATTAATGATTCAAATTTATTATCCATTACATTTAGTGCAAGTGCAGAACACCTTCAAATATAAGGTAAGGGATCTATTCGAAGCTCCATTTTTTCCTTCAGGTTACAATTTCACTCTCTTTACCCGAATATAATTATTCTTTATTCTTATATAATTCACCAAAGTCTATTTATATGTTCAAAACATATTTATTTAACTCAATTCATCTTTATTTTAAGGGTAATTATATGTTTTAAATGTTTCCAAAATCTTCCGAATAAGAAAGCCTGATTAAAGGGAACTTATCTATTTCTTACCCATTTTAAAGTGCAATCCACAAACTATTTTAATACAAAAATATTTTAATTAAATAAATAATCTTATCATGAAAAACTGTTTTATTTATTTTTGGGTTTTATACAAAGCAATTATTCCTTGGTTATCTTTAAATACTTTTTATTATTTTCTCTAAAACCACACTTAAGTGACACATTTCTAATGTTACCTAATCACTCTCATTATTGTGTTAAATTCAACTGTACATAATTATTCATGATATATTATTATTTTTTAATTTATTATTTTCCATAAATTAAGTAATCCTTTTTTTCATGGATACCATTTTATACACCCTTTAGTTATGCCTTATGACATGGTTACAAAACCCATTTTTTTCTATTAGCAACCATTATGATTATTACCTATATATGATTTCTTTATGAGTCACACATATGCAAAAACATTATATGATGGGTGCACCCGAATAGAGCTCCAATGCATTGGATAATGTTTTGTGTCATGAGACGTCATGAATTGAATTTGGGAGTAAACCTACTCCATTATGGGACTTTGTCCGCTATGTGATACCATCTTGGAAGTTAGCCTTTACCCATGTTTATTTCATGATATGAGTTGCTACCAAAATCTTATATTTCCATTTTTATATGATTCCATGCTCTGTATGATATGCCTCTACATGTTTATTCATGTTTCATGCCTTTTAAGTTATCATGTTATTCCTTTGACTCATGTGTTATGCTTCTTTTCCATGCTTATTCCCTTACTAAGATTTTTAGATATTCTATGTATTACCTTGGTTACCCTATATAGATGTAGGAGATCAAAGGAAGTTAGGATCTCATTAGGGAATATTAATAAATATATATTTCATTCAAGTTCCATGTTTTTAATTTTATGTACCTAATATTCTAAATACACAAGTCTTTATGATCCTTGGTTTGTATTTGAGGGATAATTATGCTTAAAACAATATAATAATATGCGAAAATGACTAGGGTATCTATAGTTGGTATCAAAGGAAATACTAGTTATTTTTGGAGATTCGGATTTGAAAACTTTAGCAATAACCCTTGGGATAATTCTATCACCATGGATAACCTATATTGAAATTTAGGGAATCACAAGTTTTGATTTACTTTTCATTTATAAGTGTATTCCCTATATGTTCATAATTTCATTTTTATATGATCACTTGTTATATATTCATTACCCATAATTTTATTTTATTTATTTTTATTAGTTAGTGGTAGAAAATAGGAGAAACCATGCCAACAAAAAATGTGATAGGTAACATGATGATTTCTCTAATGAGATGCCAAACATGATAGAAACAAGAGCCCAGAACTTCATGACAGTAGGAGGTCAACTAAATTAAGTTATAAATAATAACTTGAATTACGTGTAACAACCTTTTAAACCTAATAAAGATAATGTTTTAGTTGAATCCTTTATGGAAAACATGCCTCTTATTTTTAGTGGATCTTCTGATCCCCTCCCCGCGGAACAATGGATTGACTCTTTTGAGAAGATATTATCTATTTTCTAATGCATAGAATAAGTGAAAGTCATAATGAAAGTCTATAATTTTAATAGAGAATATGATCAGTGGTAGACACTGATAAAAAATAGTCTAAAAATAAAATTTACCCCATGGTTTTTTTAAATATTCAAGAATATATTTTTCAATAAATATTTTTCATGAAATATCAATCGTAAGATGGAGAGGGTGTGGAACGACCCAAAATTTTATTAATGAAAATTCATCTTGATCTATTTAAATGTTTATTATGAAAAATGGTTATATAAAATTTTAAATTTCTTGGTTTCATGTTTTTGTATTTTAAAATACCATTAATAATTGATACTGTTGCTAATTAGCCGTTGAACAATGATGACTTGATTAGTATAAATATAGGGCTTTAACAAATCCAATTTACTCAAACAAAGGAAGCGATGGCCTCATCCAGTAGAATTTCTTCATACTAAGCCCATTAATCAGATCTTAGAAAGGAGGTGGAATCACAGGGCTTCACTCTTTACCAAGTCCAAGCCAAGCTTCAACAAGTTAAGCTTGAATGGAACCACCTAGGAAAGAAGTGAAAGTTGATAGAGATTACCACCCAATAGATGTTATCCAAGCCACCCCAAGAGTATTTCACCATCACACACCTTACCCTTATATATTATCCAGGTGTTATAAGGGGTTATGTAACAAGACCCTAACACTATGATTATGTGCATTTTATTTGTATATAACAAAGGATATAAATTCATTTTATTATTGTTACTTTGTAAATAGTTTTTAAAGACCAAATAGTATTTTTAGATAATATTCAATTAAGAAACCTATTTTTATGAATTAATGGATTTTTGTATTAAATAATTGTTTACTAAAATATTATTACAAAATTAATTTTTATGAAATATAAATGATTGTATAATTTTTATGAATACAGTTTATTTATTGAGGTTTGAAAGATGTTTTTGACAAAACCCATGAATTTTTTATAAATATAGTTTTATATTTTAAAAGTATTAATTCAAATATTTGGAACTTATTTAGATAAAATTAAAATTATTTTTGGAATCTGGATGTTGAAATTATCCAATGGTGAGTTTTTCATAATTTTCTAAAACTGTTGAATTTTTGGTTTAAAATTAAATACCATTTTAATATATAATGTGTTTTATGACATCATAATGAACCAATAATGATTTTATAAAATATTAAAAATGGTATTTTCTGGAAATATATGGTTTAAATTTAAAATAATCTTATTTTTGATTTGTTTGGATAATTTTATGGTGTCTTAGTGGACCCTAAAGACTTATAAAACATTTTAACTTTTAATAACATTTCCTTGAGAGTGTGACTCACCTCCATATAACCAAGACAAATATTAAAGAATTCTGGCCATTGGCCTTATAAAATAATTTTTTCCACTCCCATTTGGAAAAAACCGTGGGTTTTTTCTGTGGTTTTGATAAGTTTAATGTATGGTGTCCAAGACCTAAATAATAAAGAATTCTCTCTCTTTTCCCATGTAAACCCACCCAATATCCCACATACACTACACTAAAATCCCTTGTAGCTCTACAAAACTCTACCCTTCTATCTATATAATCATCCCAAGGTTCCCCAGGCTCTCAAGAAGCCTCTATCAAGCCTCTCCCAAGCTTTTGGGATCACACTTCCAAGTTAGGGATTTCTTCCTTTCTCATTTTTTCCAAACATCATTATAGTGTTATACCATTTTGTTTTCAATTAAAAATATTGGGGTATGATTTCAAACATCCCCCATACTTACCTCCATATGTTTTAATGATGATAGACACCCTTTCTCCCTCATTAATTCCTCCCATGAACACTTGTTACTATATTTAAATTCTGTAAGGGATTTCTCTCTTCTCATTTACATTCAAGAAATTATTTTTTATTATGAATCTAAATTCCATTATATATGTTGGGACATGTATCTATATGAAACCCTTACTGTCCATTTCAAGTAAATATGATTATACACTCATTTCTCTCCCATCAACCATTTTTATGTAGTCTTATGTCACGTCGTTATGCTGCCGAAATTGCACCGTTATTTTCCAAGCCAAAGTCATTCTATCGTGCATACCATGCCCATTTATCTCTCAAGGTTATTAAAATTTATGAAAATTTACTTATTGATTATAGATTTTCATGTATTAATTCTATATTCCTTTATCATGTAATAAATGTCTCTGTTTAATGAATGCTTGTTATATGATCCAGGTGGCACCCTTATCCATGAAATGAAATGATTAAAAAGGGTGTGCACTGATAGCGCTCAGATGAATTGGGTAAAGATTATTGTCATGATAAATTAAGTAAAATGGGGGTTTACTCATGAAAATTCAAGTTTAATGAGAGTTCACTCATGCTCTATGTGCAATGATCCTTGGCTCAAGCTAATATCAAGTTAAATGTTGTTGCCACATTTCCATGTTATGATAATCATGTTATACCATGATTTTATGTTCATGTTTATCTTATTATCCATTGATATAACTATTTCCTAACATGTACTATATTATTCATGTTATTCATTTTTTACTTCCTTACTGGGCTTTATAGCTCACCCTTTTCTTATGTATGTCCTCAAGTTATCCCATGCAGTGTTAAGTACGAAGAAATGTGTGTGGTCATGTAAAAGAATTTTTCAATAAATATGTGTTTTTCATGTTTTAAGTTGTTATGTAATGTTTTTAATCCCCCAAGAAACTATACATATTTATATTATATGTTTTAATAAGTGAAGATTTTATATAATAAATTATGTTTAAGTGTAAAGTAAAGAGCATGGTTGTTATAGTTGGTATCAGAGGATAGGTTTAGTTATTTTTGTGATTAGGATTAGAAACCCTTGTGAAAGCTTTGGGGATAATAATAAGTATAATAAAAACATCCCTAAATTTTGGATAGTATAGAGTAAGTGGTTTATCAAGAAAATACATCCCTTTCTGGATACGATCAGGTAGAGGAGACTCTGGCACATATGTATCTAGGGGTAAAACCCAAGAACACAGCTATGAGCTAGACTCGAATGAGAACTGGTGCACTGAAATAAGACTTTATAAACTATTGGTTATGATACTCCTGGGGGATATGATTAGGAAAATTCATAATCTTAGTATTAACCATTTTTAAGGGAATAAATAAATTTCCCTAAGAATTTATGTTGGAAATTAGATCCTGGATAACATAGATTGAAGCCTATAAATTCATAAGTTATGGAAATAAAAGTAATTTATAAGTCATCCGTATTTGTATTTGGATTACCCTTTATGTTTTTCCCCTAACTTTCCTTTTATTCCATCCAATGGACATTAATAGGAGGACTCGAGCTAACAACATATGCGACGATCAATGTGATGATTGTTCTAATGAGATACTCAATCCTACGGGAGAAGGAATTATGAACTTTGTCATGATACTATCTCAGTTAACTCATGTTTTTAATAGAAACATGGGTTAAGAGGAACATTAAACCCCCCTAAGAAAGAACAAGTCGCAATCGAGAGCTTCAGGAGACAAAGGCCTCCTACTTTTGATAGATCATCTGATCCTACAATTTCTGAACAATGGATCAACTCCATTGAAAATATCTTCTCCATCTTTCAATGTTCTGAACAAGAGAAGGTTATTATGGATGATTATCATATGGAGGTTGAAGCTAATCAATGGTGGACATTGATAAAAAATACAAAGTTTGAGAAGGAGATCAAGGCATTGGAATAAAAGGATTTCCAGAAAATGTTTTTGGACAAATATTTTCCTCACACCCTATGACTTAAGATGGAAAGGTAATTCCTTGACCTCAAGAAAAAAGAGGATGAATCCATTGGATCATATGAGGAAAAAATTAAAAGGCTTGCACGATATGCCTTCGACTTTTTCGTTTCCCCCAAATGCAAGGTTGAATTATTCTTTGGTGGGATAAAACCTAGCCTACGGAAATCCCTAGTGATCTGTGACTTTAAGAGCTATAAGGAAATTGTCTGATGTTCCCTCAAATTCAAAATGAATATTGGTGAATCTTAGGGGTATCATGGGGATAAGAAGTGTAAGGTGGACTTCAATTATGGTAGTCCGATGGATAAATCCATTGGTGCCAAGAAAATCTCACACCCCACTTTCCATAGGTGTGGAAAGAAGCACACTGGAAATTGCCTGAAGAGGATGAGGAAATTCTTTAGGTGTGGAAGAGAAGGGCACCTGGCCATTAACTACCAACAAGAAAAACCGGTAGCTGCGACAGAGGAGCGGAACCCTCTGTTCGACACTCAATGTGTTGTTTATTGCTTCAATTGAAAAGAACCAGTGCAATTTCCAAACCATCTCCCTAAGCCAAGGTTTTCAGAGGCAACCAACAACATCCAAGGTAGTAAGGGTTAGATTTTTCCATCACCACTGCTGAAGTAAACCCCAACAATGAAGTGGTGATAGGTACACTAGTTATTCATTTAATAATAGCTAACATACTGTTTGATTTTGGTTCTATGCATTCTTTTATATCCCATATGTTAATAGAACAATCCCAACACCACCAAAAATCATGGAAGTAAATATGTTGATGAAAACAAAAAATTGGGAAATCATTTCTTCCCATTAATATAACTCTTCCCCTGTCATAATTTTTGGATTCAACTTATCAACAAACCTTGTCGTACTCCCTTTGGTGGAATTTGATGAAATTCTTCGCATGGATTGGATTTCCTTATGTAGATCCATCATAACTTTCTGTGAGAGGGAAATCACTCTTCATATGGATAATCGACCCCTGATTTTTTACAAGTGTAAAGAGGAGGATGAATCTTCTATAGAACCATCATCTCAAGTGTGGATATTACTTCCCTATGTGCATGATTATCTACCTCAAATGATTGAGTCTAAGGAAGAAAACATCATTGAATACATGCCTATGGCGAGGGAATTTGCTGAAGTGTTTCTCGAGGAATTTCATTGTCTTCCGAATAAAAGAGAAGTTGAATTATCAATTGATCATATACCTAGGGCATTGCCAATATCCAAGACTTTGTATAGAATGGATGTTGTGGAGCTTGAGGAGTTTAAGAAACAACTACAGGAGAATCAGGATAAAGGTTTTATACTCCCAAGTGCTTCACCATGGGGTGAACCAGTCCTCTTTTTCGAGAAGAAGGATGGGTCAATTCACCTTCGCATTTATTATCATGAGATCAAAAAACATCATGATAAATAACATGTATCCTCTACCATGAATTAATGAATTGTTCGATAAGTTATATGGAGCACAATACTTCTCCAAGGTGGATTTTCTATTGGGATATTACCAAGTAAGGGTGAAGAAGGAAGATATCCCAAAGACTACTTTTCGTACAAGATACATGCAGTTTGAATTCATAGAAATGACTTTTGGACTCACTAATGATCCAAAAATATTCATGGACTTGATGGATAAAGTATTTTGAGATTAACACAAAAACTTTGTGATAGTCTTTATAGACTATACTATAATATACTCTAAAACCAAAGAGGATTATGGGGAGCATCTAAGCATTGTACTAAAGACCTTGTGAAAGGATATTCTCTCTGAGAAGTATAGAAACTGCGAGTTCTAGTTAAAGGGAGTCTCATTAATGGGTCATATAATCACAGGAAATAAGTTATCTGTGGATCCCTCCAAGACTGCTGCAGTTAAGGGATGAATGTGGCGAACATCAATAACAGATATCCGTAGCTTCCTGAGGTTAGCTAGATATTATTGCCAATTTGTGAGAAATGTTTCACGATTTTCCAACCCTTTTACCAAGATAACTTATAAGGGAGTAAGGTTTTCTTCGAGTGATGAATGTGAAGATAGATTTAAGGAGTTGAAAAGGAGGATTATCACTACACATGTTCTCACACTACCCACAAGTGGAGAAGTTTTTGTGGTATTCAGTGATGCTTCGAACAAGGGCCTGGGATGTGTGTTGATGCAAAATAGAAAATTCATTTCCTATGTTTTAAGGAAATTGAAAGTTCCTGATAAAAACTATCCAACACATATCTGGAGTTGGTTGTAGTAATCTTATCTTTAAAATTTTGGAAACATTACCTCTTTGGGTAGAAGTGTGAAATATAAATGGATCACAAAATCCTCAAGTATATGTTCACACATAAATAGTTGAATATGCAACAACAAAGATGGCTAAAGCTGATCAATGACTATGAATACTCAATCCATTACCACCCTCAGAAAGCGAGAATGGTGGAAAATGATCTAAGTAGAAAGGACCCAATGATTCTATCATTGATGATAATTGAAAAGTATCCAATCTTCTTAGATTTGATGAATATGGACATGGGGATCATAAAGAATGAAACATCATCCATCCTTTCACAAATGATTGCTCAACTGTCTCTTTTAAAAAGGTTAAAGGATGCTCAAAAGGATGATGTGAGAATTAAGAAGAAATTGGAAACTATCAGAAAAGGTAAATACTCAGAGTTCAATGTTAATAAAGAACGAATTGTGAGATTTGGGACAAGACTATGTCTTTCATCAAATTCGGAGTTAAAGAATGAAATTTTGGATGATTCACATAGTTATAATTTATCCATTCACCCAGGAAATGCAAAGATTTATAGATATCTTTGAGATCATTATTGGTGGGATAACATGAAGAAGGAGATCTTTGAGTGTACATGAACGTGCCTGGTATGTCAGCAAGTGAAGGATGAGAGGCCGAAATCTAAGGGGAGGATGGAACCATTTCCCATACCAGTATATAAATGTGAGAAAATCACCATGTAATTTTTCACCGAACTTTTGAATACATCAAAAGTAATCAAAGCTATATGGGTTATTATGGATCGTCTTACAATGGCTATAAACTTTGTTAAAATTCATGAGGATTTCTCATTGGATCAACTGCCACAGATATACATCAGAGATATGGTAAGGCTACATGGAGTACCAATATTGATTATATCCGATCAAGATACAAGATTCATCTCTATGTTTTGGAATATTCCTCAACATGCTCTGAATATTTAGATGAACTTTAGTATGACTTTTCATCCTCAAACTGATGGCCAAGATGAGTGGACTATCCAAACACTTAAGGACATGTTGAGAGCATGCTCAATGGACTTCAAAAGAGTATGGGTTCAACATCCTCCTCTGGTTGAGTTCTCATACAATAATAGTTTCCACTCAAGCATCCAAATGGCTCCTTTTTAATCCCTTTATTGGAAGAGGTGAAAAACACCAACATTTTGGGATGCTGTTGGGGAGTGAAAACTCATAGTTTCAGAGATTGTTTAAGAAATGGTGGATAAGGTTAAGACAATCCATCAACACATTAAATCTGTTCAGAGTTGAGAAAAGATCTATGCTGATAATCATAAAAAATACCTAGAGTTTGATGTAGAAGAAATCGTATTCCTATGCATATCACCGTGGAACAGAGTTATGAGATTAGGGAAGAAGGGAAAGATTATTTCAAGGTATATAAAACCTTTTTAAGAGCCTTGATCGCATTGGAGTAGTGGCCTATCGACTAAAACTCCCACTGAACCTATCAGAAGTAAATGATATATTCCATGTATCACTCTTGAGGAATTATATACCTGACCCATCACATGTACTCAATCTAGAGGTGGTACCATTGGATAATGACCTCTCCTATTAATAGAAGCTGGTGAAGATCTTAGATCACAGGGAAAAGGTTTCTATGAAAAAAGAAAATTCCACTCGTCATGGTGTTGTGGTGAAACCACAAGTTTGAAGAGGCAATGTGGGAATTAGAGGAAGTAATGAAGAAGAGTTACCCATATATATTTTAGTGTGGGGAAAAGGAAATTTTGAGGGTGAAATTTCTTAATGGGGTAAGTTTTTAACGACCCAAACATTTATTTATGAAAATTCCTATTGATATATTTAAATATATTATTATTTAAAATGGTTATATTTAATATAAAATACCTTGGTTTTATGTTTTTGGATTTTAAAATATCATTAAGAATTATTACCATTGCTAATATATCCATTGAACAATAATCACATGATTAGTATAAATATAGAGCTTTTAAAAACCCAATTTACCCAGACAAAGGAAGAGATGACCTCATCCAGTAGAATTTCTCTGTATGAATCCAATTTTTTAGAGCTCGAAAAAGATGTGGCATCACTGGGCTTCACTCTTGACCAAGACTAGGCCGAGCTTCAACACTTTAAGCTTGAACAAAATCGCCTATGGGAGAAGTGGAAGTAGATAGAGATTACCACCCGAGTGATGTTATCCGAGCCACCCCAAGAGTCTGTCACCATCGCACACCTTACCCTTAGGTCTTATGAAGGTTTTTTATAGGGTTATGTAACAAGACTCTATCACTATGATTATGCGAATTATTTTTGTATATAATAAATAATGTATATTAATTTTATTATTGTTACTTTGTAAATAGTTTTTAAAGCACAAGTAGTATTTTTAGTTAATATTAAATTAAGAAATCTATTTTTGGTGAAATAATGGATTTTTTAATTAAATAATATTTTAATAATATATTATAAATAATTTAATTTTTATTAAATATAAATTATCTTATATTTTTTATGAATACAATTGTAATTTTTATTATGTTTTGAAAGTTATTTTTGACAGAACTGATGAATTTTTGATAAATGTCAATTTTTTTAAATGTTAAAATTCACATATTTATTAAATTATTTAGATAAAATGAATATTTTTTTGGAATCTAAACATCGAACTTATCCAATGGTGAATTTTTCAAAATTTTCTAAAACAGTTGATTTTTTTGGGTAAAAATCAATTACCATTGTGATATATAATGTGTTTTATGACATCATAATGACCATATAGTGAGGTAATAAAATACTATAAATGGTTTGTTCATCAAATATACATTTTACCTTTAAAATAAAGTGATTTTATATTTTTTTGGTTTATTTTAGGGTGTTTTAGTGGACCCTCCAAGACATATAAAACATTTTAACTTTTAAAATGATTTCTTTGAGAGTGTGACTCATGTCCAAATAAGCAAGACAAATATTTAAAGAAGTTCGGAAATTGTCCTTATAGAATAATGTTTTACACTCCCCTTGTTAAAAAACCATGGGAAAAAACCATGGGTTGGTTTTTGGTTTTGATTAATTTATTGTGTGGTGTCCAAATCCTAAATAATAAAGAATTCCCTCTATTTCCCAATATAAACCCACCTAATAACCCACTTCATCTTTACTAAAAGTCATTAGATCTCAAAAAACCTCTTCCATCCTCTCTCTAGAATCCTTCAAAGTCACCCTAATCTCCCAAGAAGCCTCTCTGAAGCCTCTCCAAAGCCTTTGGGATAACACTTCCAAGTAAGGGATTTATTCCTTTCTCATTTTTGTCCAAATTTCATTATGTTGTTTTACCATTTTTTCAATTAAAAATGTTAGAGTATGATTTTAAACCTCCCCATTATTCCCTAATTATGTTTGAAATATGATATACCCCCTTTCTCTATCATTAATGCCTCTCATTTACACCTGCTACTATGCCGAAATTCTGTAATGGATTTCTCTCTTCTCATTTACATTCAAGAAATTATTTTGTATTATAAATATAAATTACATTACATATATTGGGATATGTATCTATATTAACCCTTTAATATTCATTTCATGTACATATGATGATACACCCCTTTCTCTCTCATCAACCATTTTTATGAATTCTTATGTCACGTCGTTATGTTGCCAAAATTGAACCGCAATTTTCCAAGCCAAAGTCATTGTGTAGTGAATACCATTCCCATTTCTCTATCAAGGGTATTTACCTTTATGCACATTTAATTTTTGAATATATAGTCTCTTGGGTGAATTAAACATTCTTTTATTTTGTAAAAAATGATGATGTTTAATGAATCATTGTTATTTGATCCATGTGACACACTTATGCATGAAATGTAATGATTAAGAAGGGTGAACCCTGATAGAACTCTAATTCATCTGGTAAAAGGTTAGTATCATGATACGTTAAGTGCAATGAGATTTTCCTCGTGATAATTCAAGTTAAATTAGGTTTTACTCATGCTTCATGTGCAATGATCTTTGGATCATGCTAATATCATGTTCAATGTTGTTGCCACAATTCCATGTTATGATAATCATTCTATATCATGCCTTTATATTCATGTTTTTCTTATGCTCAACTGATATACATATTTCCTAAAATGTATTTTATTCCTCATATTATGACTTATTTACTACCTTTTCGGGCTTTATAGATCACACTTTTCTTATTCATGTCATTAGGTTATCCCATGCAATGCTATGTATAAAAGAGTGTGTGTGGTCATGTAGAAGAAGTTTTCAATAAATATGTGTTTTTCATGTTTTATGTTGTTATGCAATGTTACAAATTTACAAATATACTAGACCAATCGATCATCTATGTTACAACAAGTGAAGATTTTAAGTAATAAATTATGTTTAAGTTTGAAATAAAGAGCAAGGTTGTTATAGGGTGTTCCTCAGACTGAAGAAAAAGGAAGATGAATCTATTAGGGTGTATGAGGAAAAATTTACAAGTCCTGTATGATATGCCACCATATTTTTCATAAACATTGAAATCAATGTGGATAGATTATTTAGTTGATTAAATATGATTATATGACTTTCTTTGGAAACTATAGACTTTGAAATCCATGAAAAGATTTTTTAATGTTTCATAAAGGTTGAGATAAAGATTGGTGACTGTCATTGGTCTCATGGTCTTCGAGATAAAAATATAAAAAATAGAGTTTCATATGGGAGGATCTACAAATAAATCATATTAAGGAAAGAAAAACCAACATCCCACATGTCAAAAGTGTGGTAATAAGTATCCTAGGAACTGTATGAAGGGAACCAGGTGATACTTAAAATGTGGAAGAGAGGGGCATCCGAATAATTTTTTCTGAAAGTATTTGAAGTAACCCACTAATTTAAATGAATAAAGAAAGGTTCATATCAATAATCAACCTACAGTGAAATGTTTCAACTATAAGAAACATGATAATTATGCAAGAAAATTCCCTAAGCTGAGGGTTGTCAGAGGAAATCAAAAACAATAACCTCCAAGGTATAAAGGAAGGGAATATGATATCACTAATATTGAGGTGGAGCTAAAAAATGATTTGATGGAAGGTACACAAGTTATTAATTCAATAATAAAAAATGTACTATTTGATTGTAGCTCTATATGTTCTTTAATATCTTTCAAGTTTAATAAAACTATTCAAACATCACCTCAAAATATGAAGGCTGAGTTTATCTATGAGAAAAATAGGGAAATTATCATATCTAAAGTATATAACTCCTCTCATGTTATTTTTTATGGACTTAACTGGCTAGAAAATATTTTATTAATTCTTTTTGTGGAGTTTGATGCTATATTGGTAATAGATTGGCTATATTTATATAAATAAAACATCAACAGTAGAGAAATGGAAATCAATCTTCACATCTCGAGGCATCCTCCAATTCTGTATAAGTGTATCGGGGAGGATAAATCTCATCTAGAATCATCATCTTGATTATGGATATTATTTCTCTTTGATAGAGAATATCTATCTCTTGTTATTGAGATAAATAAGATTGTCATGCTTGAAGACATGAAAATTGTGAGGGACTACACTAATGTGTTCCATGAAGAATTTCTTGGTCTTACTCCTAATAAAAAGTTAGATTTATCAATTAAAATTATATTGGGATCTATACCTAAATAAAATACTCCTTATTGAATGGCCACCATTTATTTGGAATAACTAAAGAAGTATTTTCAAGAAAATATGGACAGGGGTTTTATATGTTTGAGTGCTTCACTATGTGGTAAACCAATCCTCTTCATCAAGAATAAGGATGGATCAATTTTCCTATACATTTATTATCATGAGATCATTCAAATTATGATAAATAAAAAGTATCCCCTACCATAGATAGATGACTTTTCGATCAACTACATGGGTACAATTATTTCTCTAAGGTGGAACTTCAGTTGAGATATCACCAATTGAAGGCGAGGAAGAAAGATATTCCCAAGACTATCTTTCAAATGATGTATGGACACTATGAGTTCATACCAATTACATTAAAACTCACTAATTCTCCATCAATTTTGATAGAAAAAATTAATTGAGTCTTGATAGACTACTTCAAGTTTTTTGATAGTCTTTATTGATGATAAACTGATATACTCGAAGAGAAAGGAGGAACACATGGATTATTTGAATACTGTGATAAATAGTTTTCACAGGGAGAAACTATATTCAATGTATAATAAATTTGATTAATGTATGGAATAAGTATCATTATTGGGGAATGTTATCACCAAAAAAGGAATATATGCCAACCCTTCTAAAATAAAGGTAATTGAGGAGTGGCCCATACCAACATCTACAATGGAGATCTATAGTTTCATTGGTCTAGTTGGGTACTAATGAAAATTTGTGAGGAACTTCTCACAATTATAAAATCCAAAAACCAAGCTAACTTGAAAGGGGGTAAATTTTTTCTGAAAAATCGAATGTGAATACTACTTCAAAGAGTTAAAAAAGAGGATTATCACTACACTAGTACTTACACTATCAATAAGTGGGAAAATATTGGTTCTATATAGATAATATTTAAAGAAGGTATTAGGATATTTACTGATAAAAAATGAAAAGTTAATATCATATGTATCAAGGTATATAAAATTTAATGAGAAAAAATATCCCATGCATGATCTGGAGTTGGAGGATGTGATCTTTGCATTGAAAATCTGGAAGTAACATCTCTATGGGGAGAAGTGTGAGATTTATACTTTTCACAAGAGCCTCAAATATATATTCAGATAGAATAATCTTAATATGTTTTAGTGAATATGATTAGATCTTATCAAGGATAATGATTTCTCAATCCACTACCATCCCAGTAAAGAAAATAAAGTGTAATGTTATCTAAGTAGAAATGATCATGTAACTTTATCAATGATTAAAATTGAGAAGCATAAAATCTTCTTAGACTTGAAAAAGATGGATATGGGAATCATAAAGGAAGTTAGAACATCATTAATTTAAAAATTATTCCTCAACCATCCATTTTAGAGTAGATAATGTATGCTAAAAGAGACTATGTAGAAATTTAGAAGAAGGTGGAAGTTATGAAAAATGGGAAATCCTCAGAGTTAAAAATTGATGGGGAAGGAGTTGTAAGATTTGGTCATGACTATGTGTACTATCAAATATATAGATAAAGAAATATATTTTTAATGATGCCCATAGATCAAAATTCTCTATCCACCCCAGGAGGAAGAATATATACCAATATATCTAAGAGAACTATTGGTGGGACAATATATAGAATGAGATCACTAAATATACATCAAAGTTTCTGGTATGTCAGTAAGTTAAGATTGAAATAAAAAATTGTAAGGGAATGTTACATCCATTACCCAAACAGACATTAAAATGGGAAAATATCACTATGAATTTTTTTACTGGAATTCCAAAGATATCTAAAGGAAATAATTCTATATTGGTCATTATGGATCATCTTGTAAAGACTGGTCACTTTATTGTGATTTTATAGGACTTTTTATTTGACCAAATTTCATGGATATACATTAGAGAAGTGGTGATGTTGCATGGAGGGCCACTATAAATTATATTCAACTATGATTTGAGATTTACCTCAATGTTCAAAAAAATTATCCAACGTGCTATAAATACTTAGTTGATATTTTTTTATATATTATCATCCTCAAATTTATTCCCAGTATGAGTGGAATATTTAGACATTAGAATAATTGTTGAGAGTAGGTTCTATGGACCTAAAAGGAGTATGGGATAAGCATATTACAATATTCAATTTTTCTTACAAAAATAGTTTCCAACCAAGTATCCAAATTGATCTATATAAAGACCTTTATAGGAAAATATGTATAAC
Organism: Viscum album; assembly: GCA_963277665.1. Taxonomy (NCBI): domain Eukaryota; kingdom Viridiplantae; phylum Streptophyta; class Magnoliopsida; order Santalales; family Viscaceae; genus Viscum; species Viscum album. Next base: position 2,019,363,487 of record OY728123.1, read on the forward strand.
AATTGCATTTTGTTATGATGTTTGTGAACATAAGCTAATGGGACCTAAAATAGTGGAGGGAATGATAGAAAAGGAGAAGAAAATCTGGTAGTATATCTGAGCTACCCAAAGTTGAAAAAAGATCTATGTAGATAATCATCGATGAGACATAGGTTTTGAGGTTAAAGACATGGAATTACTCCATATATCTCTATGGAATAGGGTCATGATATTTGGAAATAAAGGAAATATAATTCACATGTACATTAGAAACTTCTATATTCTTGATCATGTTAGAGATGTGGCCTATAGAATAGCACATCCACCAACTATTTCTCAAGTATATGAAATATTCTATGTATCCTTATTGAGGAAGTACATACCATATCCCTTACATGTACTAAATTCAGAGGTGGTACAAATGGAAAATTATATCTCTTATAAGGAGTAACATGTGAAGATATTGGATTGTAGAGAATGTTCTACGAATCAAAACTACTTACTTGGTCAAAGTACTATAGAGGAACCATAAATATGAATAGGCAACATGGGAACTGAAGGAAGTGATGAAGGAGATGTACCATCACCTTTTTTGACCTTAGTATGTAAAATGAAATTTTGAGGGCGAAATTTCATAAGGGGGGAAGAACATAGCGACCAAAAATTTTATCAATGGAATTTACTTCTTATAATTATGTCATAAAACACATTCATCACATAAAAAACCCAATAAAAACATTATTCTCATAAATGAAGAATGAAACATTAGTCATAAAATAAACCAATAAGAATTAAAATAATTACAAAAGGATAATAAATAGAAAATAGGATAACAAGAATTGGAAAATTTGGATCTACTTAATCTACTAGAATGATCTCACTCATGAACAGATCTATAGAAAAAAACATAATATTAATTGAATAATATTTATTTTGAAGATGAAATTATAAATAACCTTAAGAGACAATATAAGTGAATGGAGAATGTAATAAATAAGTTGTATTTATAGAAATTAAGGAACCTATACTGTTGGAATATTAACCTGATCACTAGAATAGAAATATGACCATTAGGAATAGTAATATGGCCATTAGAATAGTAATATCACCAATTAAATTATAAAAAATAGGTATATTATAAATGAAAATATGATATATTTATATCATGATATAAGTAAATAAATGTTTTAAAAATGATAAATTAAGTGTTTTTATTTTTGTAAAACATAAATGTTGATTTAAACGTTTATAATTAATATAATGATTTAAAAGAAAATTTATTTTAATAAAAAATTTTCATAAACTAATATAATGTTACATTTTTATTAGAATATAATTTTATGAGACATACATTAATTTTTCAAAGGGTTTTAAAATCAATTATAATATTAAAATCAGTATTTTTAGAATAAATACAGATCTTATTTAAAAATTAATTTCCTTAAATTTAGATTTTTTTATAAAAAAGATTCCATTTTTGAAATCTAAATATTGAAAAATGTTTAGGCAGAATTTTTGGGTTTTTTCTAAAAGAGTTAAATTTTTGGGGAATATAGAAATGCAATAATTTTCAGTAATTGACATTATAAGAAATTCTGAGTCATGGATGATGTAAGAATGATGTAAGAACCCATTAGATCAAACTCTCATGAACCATTTACTTTATTTATTCATATAAATCAACACTATTGGTATTATTTTTCCAAAATAATAAAATAGTAAATATTATAATACAAAACACCCTTCTCCCCTATAAATACCACCCCTCACCACCCCTTATCCTCACAACTTTTAAGACTCATAACTTGTCAATATTATACAAGTGTTTCTTCAAAAACCACTTCCCCATGTTCAAGATCTTCTGGTATCAATATATGTTCATACCCATGTTTCTTAAGGAGGTTCTCAGAGAGACAACATTCAAGAGGTAAAATCTTCAATCATTTTCTTTTGTTTTATTTTATTTTATTACACTCCACTAAAATCCACTACCAAAAGAAAAATGATAACTATAGTATCATATATATATACTATAATTTTATTGTGTTAATGGAATATATATCATCAAATATATTCATTTCTTCTTTTATTCGAAAAATGAAAACATCGTTCGTGATATGTTGATACACCGCCTTCGTGGAAAATAAGTTTCCATTTTCCATTACCACCTTCAAGGATGATAATAAAACCATTATTATAGTAAAATAAGATTTTTTTACATTATAACTTGGTCTATATTCTGAAACTAATATATGGAAATTATATTAAATAAAATGAAACTAGTTTGTGATGATCGTAAAAACAACCAAAATAAACAAAACAATTATCATTAATCTTTTATAAAATGAATCATCTTAATATAAAAACATATGATATATGGGACCATTTAAAAGTATGTAATTGTATCAATACCAAATAATTTCACTTTTTTAGCAGTATTACATTTTTTTAAGAACTTATATAATTTTACACAAGTGAACTGATCATGAAACCATAAAAAAAATGCTCCCAAAATGATGAAATTGAACTCTATAACTCAGTGAAATGGTTATAAATAAAACTAATAAAATTATAATAAATAAAATAAAAATATATAATGGTCTAAATTATCTAATTAATGAATATTATTTTATTATATAATAAATTAAGTACAAGTAAAGAACGCCTTCAGACATAAGGTAAGGGATATCTCCGAACCTCCATTTTTTCCTTCAGGTTACACTTTATCTCTATTTACCCCAATATAAGTCTTATTTATTATTATATACTTAACCAAAATTATGTGTATATATAAAAAGGATATTTATGTATCTCAATTCGTCTTTATTTTATGTGGAATTACATGTTTTAAAATGTTTCCTTTTCAATTGTTCCTGATAAGAAAGCCAGATCAAAAGGAACTTCTTCGTTTCTTATCCATTATAATGTAAAATCCATAAATTTTTTTAAGACTATAATTTTTTTAATAAATCAAAAATTTTATAATTAAAAAATATTTTAGTTATTTTTTGGTTTTATAGATTTTTTTTCCTTTTTCCTATTTAAAGATTCTTTATTCTTTTCCCTAAAACTGCTCTTAAGTGGTACATTTATAATATTAATTAACCACACTATTTCTTGTATTCAATTTAGTTGGAAAAAATTATAATGATATATTATTATTTTTAATTTATGATTTTAAATAAATTATTTAATACTTTCTTTCATGGATACCATTTTGATACACCCTTTAGTTATACCATATAACATGATTACAAAACTCATTTATTTCTTTTGGTAACCCTTATTATTATTACTTATGTTTGATTTCCTTATATATTACACATATTCACGAACATGTTATGATGGTTTCTCCTTGATATTTCTCCAATTAATTGGGTAATGTTTAGTCTTGTGAGACTTTATGTATTGGATTAGTGAGTAAACCTAATCCATTAGGGGAATTTGTCCACCATGTGATACCATATTAGAAATTATCCTTGAATCATGTTTATTTTATGTTATATGTTTCTTAAAAATTATTATAATTCCATGATTATATGATTACATGTTATTTATGATATTATTATAAATTTTTATTCATGTTTAATTCTTTTTATGTTATCATGTTATGCCTTTGACTCATGTGATTTGATTCTTTTCCATACTTATTAACTTAATAGAATTTTTATATCAACCCTTTTGTCTATGTATTCCCCATTTTATCCTATGCCAATGTAGGAGCTTAAAGGAATTTAGGATATCATTATGAAATATTAATAAATAGATGTTTTATTATAGTTACATTTTTTTAGTTTTATGTTCCTAGTCTTCTTAGGACACTAGAATTTAAAATACTTGGGTTGTATTTGATTGATAATTAGAATTAAAATGATGTAATAATATGTGTAAAATGATAGGGTCACTATAAATACCAAAAAATTATATTTTGAATAACTTCACCATGATCCACGGGAAGCTTGATTTTTCTATGGGAGCATTTGTAGATGATGTATTGGTGCTACTGTTATCTTCACTCTCAAAGAGATGGGATGCTATGATGACTATTGTCAGTAACTCTAATGAATATAAAAACTTGGGGTTTGAGGTTACCTAAAACCTAATCTTGAATGAGGACCTCATACAGATATAAGTCTAAGTACTGACTGGTAATGTTCATAGTGTTGATGGATGAGGATGATCACCTCCATAGAAGTAAGTCTATTGGTAGAAATAATGAGAAGATAAATCTAAAGTAAGAAATAAAAGTAAGTTTACAAGCCTATGTCCCACATGTATGAGTTTTGGGAAGAAGGGGGATATTTTTAAGAGTAGAAAAAGGAATAATGAAAAAAATATAAAGGAATCAACATCTAGTAGTTAAAAGTTCATCAGTTCGATGAATGGTAGAAAAACTTTCTTTCTAAGCGTAATACTTTAGTAGACCCTGGAGTGATTGAATCTGAATTGTTCTATCATTCAACAAGAGATCAAATATTCATGGTCAATTAGGTATCTAATAGTTTAATAAAAGTTTGTTTGGTATATGGATAATCATTTAATGTCATTGGAAAAGGATATGTGAACATTAAAATGAAGAATAGAGGAGTTTTGAAGCTCACAAAAGTACGAAAAATTATAGGTATACAGAAAAATAATATATCTATTGTATAAGTTAATAAATAAGGGTAGTATACTAAACTTTTCAATGGGGTATGGAAAATTAACATAGGATCCATGGTAATTTCATAAGTAGTTAAAGGTGGAACTCTTTATCTGATTATAAATTCAGTTGTAATTATTGTTTCTAGAAGTATAACCTCTAAAGATTTGGATGTTTGGAATTGTAGGATTGCTCATGTGACAACCGAATTATTCTTAGAAATAAATAAATCTTACAATTTATAATTATTCATTTTATGTATTGTAATGAATCATAGTTTTATATAATTTTTCAATAGAAAAAAGGAATTATTTTATTTAATAATATTGTTTTTCCATGTATTACATGATTTTATTTAAAAGATAAATTTATTTATTTTATAATTTTACATTTAAAAAAGGGCTTAATTTTTTATTCATCATATTGAATTTTTATTAAGTAAATTTTTGGAATTGTTCTGAAATGGTTGATTTTTTAGATTATAAAATTTATTACAAATATCACAATTTTTATGAAATAATCATGATATAAGCTTGAATTTAAATTTTATAAAACTTTTTTCTCAGGAAAATATTTTTTAACAATTAAAATAATCTAATTAAAAATATTATTTTCAATTTTGGAACCCATGCATGACTTTTTAGAACTTAAGTTATATTTTATTGTAATTAAAAACTATTTTTGGATCTCTCTGTTTAATAGTGTTGTTTAAAAATTCCATTCAGTTTTTACATTGTCCAAATTTAATATAAATATTCTTAATTTATTAATAATATAATTAAATCCATTATTATCAATTATGTACATAGTTTTAGTGTAAAATTACTTTTAACACTTAAGATGAGAATTTTTCAAAAAAATAGTTTTTCATGCATTTTTCATATTTATATTAAAATGAATTTATTACATATTTATAAATAAAAAATGATAAAATGGATTCCATATTTTGAATAAATTTTTTAAAATTATGTAATAAATTTTATTTTAGTTTTGGTCATAAAAATTAATTACCTCGAAAAAATGTTTCCAACTCAATTAAAGAAAAAATGGGTTAAAAGGGTTGAAATTAACAGTCAAGGATTCAAGTTAACACAAAACACTTGATTAAATTTAATTAGTTGTGTTTATTTATACCTAACTCATCTTATATTCAAAAATTTAAATTTTAGTTTCAATTACTCTGGGAAATACATATATTATATTTATACTGCTTAAATATTTATAAGAGTGCCACTCTCTTCACTTATAAAATATCTCATCCTCTCCTCAAATATTTACACAATTTGAATATTGTATCTCAACCAATATCTTTCCAAATTTCTCCCCAATCATACTATTTATTCATAATAGGTCCTAGTTACCTCAAAAGACCCATCCAAGAAGGATTGAGGTGAATGCCAAAGATGTTATCCAAGGGTGAGCTATAAGTCCCAATCTACGAAGAGATGTGTTTTTTTTCATCATAAAATTATAAGGATGGTTAAAATTATGAATCAAATGAATATATATATATATATAATATTTATTACATAATTATTCTTCTTTAAATATGTTATATTACATACCTTCTTAACCTCCCATCTGTTGGAAAATGATAACATCGATCGTGCATACATATAGGCTACCGACTCAATAAAGTGATGCAATTCATTTTTCATTACCACCTCACATGGATAGTCATAAGGATGTAAGTAATGGATAAAAACTTCATAGATAACATAGTTAAAAAAATAAAAGTAAAATATTATCTACTTTATTTATCTCCACCCAATAGAAAAATGGAAACATCGCTCGTGTGTACGTGTGAACTACCGTCACCATGATGTGATGCATTTCATTTTTCATGACCAGATTAGATGGTTATCTATTATTGGTGTATTTAATGTATAAATATAATAATATGATAAATAATATTCTAAAATCAGAACTACTTGACCATATTCCTCTAATAATGTATATTTTATAAATTAATGATCGAACGACCACTAAACATCTGATGAAAACTTAACTGATTTAGTAACTAAATAAAACATGATAATAAATGAAATAAATGGAATAACGATAATGGAATTAAAATTTAAAAAGGTTCTTAAGTAAGTAAATAACTAATATAATTTTTTATGTAATACTTATAGAATTTAAGAAGCTAGATGGAACTGAATGAAATGTTTTTTTATTAAATTTTTTTTTAAAGTATTCTTTACGAAAAAATTCCTCCATATTCATGTTCTTAATAATGTTTCAGGATTATTATTTTTAAACTTATAATATTGTTAAAATACATTTTCAACTCCATTTTAATTTCTATATTTCTTTTAAATGTAATCTTCTTTAAATTTTTCATACATATCATTTTGAATTTCTTTAAATATATACAAAAAAGGTTTTTAAAATTTAGTATATCTCTTACCTTTCCTGAATTTATAGGAATTATTTCTAATCAAGTTTACTATATTTTTTTTTCATGGATTTTAAAATATTATCCTCTTCACATTATCCTGATTTTTTTTTCATTTTTAATATTTTTCAAAAGAAATAGATATTTATCTTTATTTTAATGGGAAAAATGAAAAGTTCTTTGCTTATAGGTTCAAATGAGTATTTCAAGGATTTTATGACAAAAAAGTGAAATATTATAAATGTATCCTTAATTATACAATAATTTTTAATTATATATCATGATGGTTGATCTTGATATATCTCATGATGTTGAGTTAGCCTAATATAACTCCCAGATGCATAGGTAATGATTTAATCTTCAAAGGTTAAAATAAGGGAGATGACCAAGTATGTTAATTCTATTAAATTAACTAGGAACCAATTATTATGACACCTTTTAAACAAGATTGAAACTATGTTATGAATATTATGCTCCAAGATAATTATTTATACTTGATAAAAGTGTTTATGTATTTTTTTATTTCACAAGTTAAGGAAAGTTTATAAACCTTTAAATGTGAGAGGTTTGTCTTCAAAAAGATGTTTTCATGAGTTCTCATATTCATTATGATGGATTCCTAGTTTTTCAATAATTTCTAATGGATATAAAAAGTTTCCTATAGTGGTTTATTTTCTCATGTGGATATGTTTTAATTAGTGTTTGAAGTTTTATTATAAAAAATGGTAAACAATTTCATGGGTTTTGACCCCATTCACCAGAATAATGAGTTTAATTTATTTATATATGTCTTAATGAGATTTTTATTAGTCATACCAAGTTTTAATTTTTTTTCATAAGATCTAAGGATGATTATAAATAATATCAAGGTCAATATTTCTACTATTGGGACTCATCTTAAATGAAGCTAAAGTATCTTGAATGAATCACGGGTGTAAAAATAAATCCCTATTTTTATGGAAAAAGATTAAAATTTGTGGAAGTTTCCACTTTGTTATATAATAGTTTTCTTAATCCTCTAAAATTATAAACCTAAAAGGCCCTTAAATTGTAATAAATTATAACCCTTGTTATAAATCATGTAATTACAGACAGTTTATGATATATGGTGTTATTGGTCACCTCAGTAAGAAAAATATAAAGGTTGTAACAGAAGAACTAATAATAAAACTCTATTATATAGATATATGAAGATGTAAAAGTCATGTTTTGGGAAATATGAAAAGTTTTCCTTTCAATTTAGATGGACAGAAGCTGATATCTCATAAGTTAGATATGGTTTACTCTGATATTTGGGGACCCACTCCTATTTAGTCTTACAATGATTTTCACTACATTGTAACCTTTATTGATAATGCAACTTCAAAGGTATGGATTTAATTTTTAAATCATTAATATTATGTATTTTATGTTTTTGTTTAATGGAATTATTTGGAAGAAAGGGAATGTGTCTAAAATTAGAAGTTTCTTTTTGAGGACAATGGATCTGAGTATACCCGATAAAACCTCTAAAACATCTGTAAGAAAAAGGGTATAAGACATAAGATAAAGAATATTAGAAATCCATATTCTAACTATGATAATAAGAGGATGAATAATAATTTGATTGTAAAACCTATGAGTATATGGTTTCACTTGGGAATTCTTAAGCTTATTTGGGAAGAGGAACTCAATAAAGAGTCATATCTCATCAATAAAAGTCTAGAATAAATAGTTGGAAAATTTATTTTAGAGTATTTATTGTCCAGTAAATGACCATAATTTCACCATATTAAATTCTTTAAAAGATTTACATATGATTAGGTTGATGTTAAATATCGAGATAAACTCAAAGAAAAATAATAAAATGTGTTATTTAATTGGTTGTGGAGATGAAAACTTTTGGTTATCGATTATGGGAAGATGAAATGGGAAAAATAATCAGAAGTAGATATGTTCTCATTAATGAGAAGGTTTTGTGGGAGGATAAAAACTTTGTGGATAAAACATTTAAGGGAGTTAAGTTAAATATTGCAGTCTAAATTGATTAGAGTAAAGACACGAGAAGATCACTGCTTCTAGAGAACTCTGATGAGAATAATGAAAGAACCAGGATTTATGACATAAGAACATTAGAAGAAATTCAATAAATTTAAGTATAACTAAATAAAAAGTGGAATTATTATAAGATATGTATTCAGAAGTTAGAGATGACCAGAGCAGTTCAAAACGACCAATACTGTTGAGAATATCAACTAGAGTTAGAGGACCGGTTTATAGGTCTAGAGTTGATATAAATATTATATTTTAATTGATGTTGGTGATCCATAATTACCATAATAAGTAGTAAAAATTAATTATTCTAAATAGTGTAAGTAAAAAATTGAATAATTTTACAGTGTAAAATACTTCTTTTGTGGAGGGGTGGTGGTCCAAAGGAAATTATAGTTTCTACCTTAGTGTTGATTCCTATGATCAATCATCCATGTTTAGTTCAACACTACTAGCTAATTAGTTTTTGAAACTTATCATATAAGATTATTTATACTACTCTTAGTAATAATTTATCCCATATCATCGATTTTATAATTTGAGAGGAACAACATATGTGTGTGAATGGAAGTAAGATTCATGGGGGTGGTGGGCCTAACCCAAAAGATGATGGTAGATATGAATCCGAAATTACTGGGAGGTTGTGTTATGAGAAACATTTACGTAGAGTAATCATATAAAAGGATTTAATGTGACTTCATTTTGATATCCTTATGTAGTATGGGATTCAATGTATAAGGATGTGACTTTATGTCTGAGTGTTTTTTATCTTATTAGACATCTATATATCGCATGGGCAGGTCATTTGGTTTCTTTAAGTCATTCAGGTGAGTACTATAAGGTGACCCTCATTCCATAAGTATTTTTATTATAAAAAATATTCTTTTAGGATAAATCTGAATTATATTATGTGTAAGGGGAGTGTGGGTAATTTTGTTGGCCAATATGGCTTCCCAATCCTTTCTTATCTTCTGTTTTCGAATGATATTTTTGGTGTTATTTAATGGTAAGCATAAGTTTATAGAAATTTTCCCAAACATTCTTAAATTTTATCGTCTATGAAGTGTTCAAAATATCAATACCAATAAAATTAGTTTATTGGTGGCTAAAAATATATCAGACTAAAAGAAGGATCCCCTTGATAGGTGGTTAGGTATTTAAAGATTGGGTTTTCTATTTAAGTATTTCGGAGCTCTATTGATTCATGGGTGTATTCAGATTCATCATTTTGATAACACTACAAATAAAAGTGTATTTTTATAGTTATAGTTGGAGTAATAGGTTCACTTATTTTATTGGATGGATTATGTTGATTAAATGTGTTCTTTTATCTATTCCCATACACATCTTATCTATGTTGTTTTTTCCCAAAGTGGTTCTATATGGGCTTTAAATTATTTTGGAAGTCTTAATAAGGTGTACTGAAATAGAAAAAAGGTATCATTAGACTGGTTGGAGATACTTGGCTCTACCTATGATGTATTGGGCTATTAATTTGAGGGGTTTGGAGTAGACAATAGAGACCCTTAAAGATAATATTTCCTAGGAATTTATGTAAGTTACATACCTTTGGGAATGATTCAGTCATTCTAATCATAATATTAATTAAGAAGTGGATATAGAGAATAAAATAGGTAATGAATCTTGTATTTAGATCGTAATATTTTTTAATCTACCCAAAATTAATGATCACAACTAAAGAATGGTTGGTATGGGATAAATTTTGTTTTATAAATGTATTTGTCTTAGAAAGAGACTGTACTACATGAGATGCTTGACATTTGATATATCTATTATGGAGGCACTACCATATCTGAATTTTGTTAATCCTATACTTGATGAATAAAAGTGTACCATGTATAAGGGGATAAATCTTTATCATATCCATGACTAGTTAGTATACATGATGAGTGATAATGGTCTATGTACTTCATCTACATTAAATTTTTCTAATAGAATATAACAAACCTGTTCTTTCTTACACATTATTTCATGATTTATTACATAAAAGTACACATAATAAAACTTGAAATATTGATAATTATAGTGTCTTTAGTAATTAGGTATATAGAATAACATCTTGAACATGGGATATAATGACATTATTTAAAACTTCCTTAACATGATTCTAAAATTCTAGTGCTTTTAAAACTGAACGAGAGAACCTAGTGGAAAACATAAAAAGTGAGTGATCTATAAATCACAGTAAGGTAATAACCATGGTATAAGTTGATACATGTTAGAAAATAGGCATATAAATGGGGCATATAAAGTTTAGTAATTATAAAAATGAACAATGAGACATGATATAGCATGATAATCCTAACACGAGAAATGTGGTAACAACTTAAAACACTACATCACAACATAGGTCAATGATAAATTCAATGAAATAATAATAGAAAAAGTCCCATAAAAGAATCAGGGTCACTACTTATCCCAACATGACATATCATGATACTAAACATTACCCAATGCATTGGAGCTCTATATAATTCTAGGAACACCCATCACATTCATTTAATTCTCATTCTTAAGTGTGCCACATATATTATACAACATGAATTCACTCATCATCATAATTTATTCCATTATCAAGAAGTGTGGAACACATATACATAATCCCCCAATTGAAAAGTATATGTTCATAATAGTGAACACCCTTAATATGAAATTGGTATAGTACTCACTACACAATTAGTTTGGAATGGAAAATCACGAAAATATTTCGGTAGAATAACATCTTGACATAATATTAAAGAAATTGTGTTTATGAGAGAGAAAAGGGGTTTATAACCACATATAAATCAAATCGGTAGTAATAAATTCACGAAAAAACATATCTCACCATTATAAATTGTAAATAGAAGGCATAAAGTAATAAAGAAACATGAATAAAGAAAAGAATCCTAACTATATTTTGGCATGGTAACGGATGTAAATAATGGATAATGTGAGGATTAATGAGAGTGAAAGGGGTATCTCATCATTTATAAATTAAATAGAAAGTAATGGGAATATTTAATAACATATCCCAACATAATAAAATTGAATTTTAGATATATAACCTAAAACAAGTACATGATTGGAAATGGGAAGAGAGAAATCCCTTACTTGAGTGTGTGAATCCAAATGCTTGGGATGTTCTTATTGAGTGTTTGGTATCACCATGTGAGGAATATATAGAAGGGATGTTAGGGTAGGAACGTGATAAATGATTTTTAGTGAAGATAAATGGGATCTTCTGTGGGTTTATATAATAAGGGGAGAATTCTTTATTATTTAGGTTTTGGACTCTACATAATAAAATAACCAAAACCAAAACCCATACCATTGTTTTTCCTATGTTTTCTACCAAATGAGAGTGATATCGTTATTTTATAAGGCCAATGGAGAAAATTAATAAAATAATACACTTTTTTATGTGGAGGCGAGTCAAACTCTTAAAAAATGGTTTGAAAACATTAAAATATATTAATGGTTTTGTTGGATTCACAAGGGATTTATAAAAATAATCAAATAAACATAAAATCACATTATTTTAAATTTAAAAATATATTTGGTCATGGATACTTTTTATATTATTTATTACATCACCTTTTGATCATTATAGTGTCATAATATAGAAATTATATTTATATGGTATTTAATTTTTACTTGAAAATTCGATTGTGTTAGAAAATTTTGAAAAATTCACCATTGGATAATTTTGAAATTAATATTCCACAAAATAATATTAATTTTATCTAATTTTTGTTTTCTAAAAATGTGAATTTTTACTTTTAAAATAAAATTGTCATTTAATAAGTAATTTTGGGTTTTTTGACAATAAGTGTTTTTGAACCCATAAAAAAATTACATTTGACTTGATACAAATTATAAGATAATTTATATATAATAAAAATTATTTAATAATAATATTTTTTTAAATATTTTTTTTTTCAAAAATCTATTCGTTCATCAAAATAAATTCATTGATTGAATTTAAATATTACCCAAAAATACTATTTGTGTTTTACTGTATTGAAATAAAAATCATTTATAAAGTAATTATAATAGGATGAAAATATTTTAATTATTATATACAAGATAATTTACATACTCATAATTCTAGGGACTTGATATATATAACTTTAATACACCAGATAATTCTCGAAGAGTACAATGATGATAGTGATACTTTTATTTGATGGTTCAACATATATAGTTTGGGTTGTGATCTCGATGAGATTAAAATTCTCCCATCAATAGTTTCTCTCATTCTTAAGTTGTTGGATCTCAACTTTAAATTTTTCAATGGAATATCCCTATGATGATATATCCCTTGGAAGCTCTAATAAATGGGCTTCATAGGGTTCGATTCTACTGGTTTCGACCATCACTTTGTCTATGTCAATTGGGTTTGATAAAATCCTATATTTATACTAATCATGTGATCACTGTTCAATAGATATATTATAAAAAACAATGATACTTAAAGTTATTTTAAATCCAATTATATATAATAAATGAAAACAAGTTCATGTGTTTTCTATAACCATATTACTTAATAATATATTTAATTAAATCAAAAGAAGAATTTAATTTATAATAATTTGGGTCATTACAATCACACCCCCTTAAGAAATTTTTCACTTTAAATTTTTATTTACCACATTGAAATAGATAAGGGTAACATTTTTTCATAACTTCCTCTAGTTCCTATGTTGGTTCTTCAAACCTGTGGTTTCTCCACAACACTTTGACTATATGCATTGTCTTATTTCAAATGACTTTTTCTCAATGATCTAAAATATTCACCGACTACTCCCAATAGGAAAGTTCATTCTCCAATGGTACCACCTCTATATTTAGTACAAGTGAGGGGTCTATTATTTACTTTCATAATTGGTATACATGGAATACATAATTTAATTTATATAGGTTATATTGGAGTGAAATTTATTAGGCCATCGCTTCGATGTGATCAAGGTTCTCAAAGGGGATGATTTATCTTGGAATAATATTTCCCTAATTCCAAATCTCTTCACTTTATTACATGGATATTTGTGAAGAATACCATGTCTCTAACATAAAACTCTAGGTCTCATCGATGATTTTAAACATAGTTCTTATGCTGACTCTGATCAACCAGGATTTTATACTGAATGCTCCTAACCGTTTCCTCTATTTTCTCAACCATTTGAGGACCTAGCTGTTTTAATCACTTTACTTTATCCGAAAATGTAGGTGTAGTATCTCGATGTGGATGAGAGTTTCCCTCCTAGGGTTTTCCTAGGGCCGACGTCTCCTTCCTCAGAGTTCCGGTTCTACAATGACACGTTCTCCTCTTCTGCACCCGTGTGGAGTAGTGGATCTAAAACGTTTTGCAGCTAGTTTTGTTACCCTTCTTCTGCACCGCTACTCAACCCTCCATGGTTGAGTCAATACTTCCGTCTACCTCCTGGAGTCTTCGCCTGTTCCCAAAACCATCCCTTGGGCATCGAAGGGAGTCAAACCTCTTTCTCTATTCATTTTCAACTCCTGGCGCAGTTCCAGCCTACCAGGGGACCTTGCTTTCCTTCCCGACGTCGTCATCCATGTCGGTGTCAGATCTGTTCGTGGCTTCCCTTTCCCTTTGGCCTTTGTTCCTGCTTCACGAAGACAGGGGACGGTTTGGGGGAGGGTTTCATTTTCTACACTGGTGCGAAATTTACTTCGATCTGGGGTTTAATCCGCGCAGCACCCTCCGCATTGGTTCCCCGCATTTGAGTGCTCGCATAGAGGAGGATTCACGAAGTACCTTCCAAGAAGAAGTCAATTCGCGAGGAGTTTTGAATCGCGAGGCACCGGCCGCGACGTTTCACGGCGTTTGTGTGTTCGCACTATTATTGCTTCATGAAGCATCTTCCGCGAAGGGCTGAGGCGTTGGGAGCATGGAATTTCTGGTTCGCGAAGTGAGTTCACGAAGAGGCCGATTCGTGAAACACCAGTTGCAAAGGTCAGCGGTGTTTCATGATCGCATGATGGTTGGTCCGCGAAGTTCTTACCTCGATGATCCAAGGCATTGTTTGCTCGTGAAGGCCTGAGACGTGGTGAAGCCGTGAAGGCCTACCGTGGAGAGTTGCTATGCGAAGACTAGAGGGCGCACGACGCGGGTCTCGGGCGTGACCTGTTTTTGGTTGTTTTGATTTCAATGGATCGGGAGGTTGTCTCAAGTGGGAATACTGCGTATGGGGCTTCAAAAAGGTATCTGGTCCAGCGACCCTTTTGTTGGACTGGGTCTTTTGAAGTGAGGGTGGTTTGGGACCCGCAAGGGTGCCGATCCTTTTGGATGATTGTACACTCATCCTTTGACTTGCTCTATGGAAGCCAACTTAGTTAATCAGTGGAAGGGGTTGACCCTAATAGACAAAGAAAAAGCGGTGATCGAGGCACGGAGAAATGAATACCCACTCTTTAAAAAATGCAATGTCTCTGCTCGTTGTTGTAAAGTTTGTTGAAAACATTTCGGTTAATCAGGGGGCTCTCTAAAACACCCTCCAGTCCATCTAGAAACTTGATGCAGGAGTGGCTATTCGGGAGGCAGTGACTAATCACATCATCATCAAGTTTTTTAACAAGAGAGATAGGGACAAAATCTTGCGTGGCAGACCGGGTCCTTCGATAATCAACTCCTCCTCGTGGAAGAATTCAAAGGGGGAGATGATATCCAGCGAACGATTTTAATCCGCTCCCCCTTCTGGATACAAGTGAAAGGAATCCCATTCCACACTAGAAAAGAACACATAATGAGGGAAATTGGGGACAGTCTAGGCCACTTTATTGAATGGGATGGCTCAGACCCAATACAATGGGGCCCTGAGGTTTGGATCAAGGCGGAAATTGAGGTGTCAGATCCCCTGATGAGGGGAATCTTCCTGAAAATCGAAGACGCCAACACCTGGATATCATTTGAATTTGAGAAACTCCCACTCTTTTTTTTTGTGGTCATCTTGGCCACCAGGAAAGAACGTATACCTCAAAACCTAAGAGTGGATCAGGTGACATCACCCTTTAATATGGCCCTTGGCTCCGTGAAAAAATGAATAAATATGCTTTCATCCCTGAGACGGAAAAACAAAAGGACCGTGACCATCTCATGTTGGCACATACCAGTCAGGTGGAACCTACACATGGACAAGCCATTATGTTAGGACCTCCAGATTTCTCCAATGCTGACTATCCCACTCACAGAGAAGCTGGAGTACATCCTAACAACTTGAAGGACAAAACTCAACCCTCCACAGGGTCGGTGACGAGGCAAAAAGAACCACCAAGGAAATACTCAACGCCAATGCAGATGCACTTCGATCCACCAGATCCGGATTCAGATCCACAATCGTCTGTAATTGATAAAACATCAACGGAGGCCCATGGAATGAGTAGAACTCCAATGCTGGGCCTAATCACCCGTCACACGTGGAAAAGGGTGAAACGTGGAGGAAGTGATGGTCACGTGGAAGACCCTAAACCCAGGGTCAGGAAATGACAAACTGAAACATGCTAATCGAGGAGGAATCCCCCCAAAAGATGGAAAATGAAAAGTGACGAAACAAATCTGCAGGAACCAAAGGCAGCGGAGGGAGAGACCCATCCCCGCCTAGAGAAGTGATTGTGTTATGCTGGAACTGTCGTAGGCTTGGAAAACCACGAACGGTTCGCATGCTTCTGTGCAATTGCTCTCAAAGTCGCCCCAATATGGTTTTCCTGTCCGAAACCATACTAGAAAACAAGGACACCAATGGTATTTCTCTGAAGTGTGGCTTCCAAGGATTCTTTCCGGTGCCTAGACAAGGCTATTATGGGGGCTGCTGTCTCCTCTGGAAGGACAATATTGACGTTAAAATTTTGTCTTTCTCCATGCACCACGTGGCTACGACTATTCAAATGGACTTGCACCCACCATAGACCTTTGTGGGATTCTATGGTTGGACATACCATTCTGATAAGGGGAAGTCATGGGACCTTCTCTGCAAGCTGCAACATTATTTACCTAGCCCTATTATTTTCGGAGTTGATTTCAATGAGATCATGTTCCATAAGGAAAAGAGAGGCGGAAGTTTTCGACACTCAGCCTCGATGTCTAATTTCAAAGACACAGTCACTAAGGCGAACCTGGTTGATATGGGGTTCATAGGTAATCCTTTTACATGGTTCCGCGACAATACTGAAGGTACTCACATCGCTGAGCGTCTTGATATATTTCTAGGTTCTACTAATTGGATCAATCGGTTCAACATGTTTCATGTTGGACACATGGCCCTTAACTGTTCGGATGACTGCCCAATTCTTGTTAACTGTTTTCAAGCTGAACGAAATCGACAACTCAGCAGACCCTTCAGGTTTGAGAGCTTCTAGGAAAAAGACCAGGAATGCGAAGAGGTGGTCCGATCAAGATGGAAGAGTTCCCAGGAAGATGTTTCCCTCAATCTCCAACATGTTTCTTCTGGTCTGAGATATTAGAGCAACAAGAAATTCTACCAACCTAATAGGCATTGTGATTGCCTTGAAAAGAAGTTTCACAAATTACTCAGGCAACCCCCATCCAATAGAAACATATCCAGGATTGGTTCCACTCAAAGAGAGTTGGACGTGACCCTTCATGTTAAGGAAAGATTTTGGGCTATGTGGGCACGTGACATCCATATTAAAGTGGGCGATTCTAATAAAAGATATTTCCACCTAAAACCGTCATCTATGCACTGAAAAAACTCTATCAGGAGCCTTTCACAACCTGACGAAAGAAAAGTTTCAGTCACTTGTGGCATTCACGAAGCTTTGGTAGGCTATTTCCAGAACCTCTTCTCCACAGGGACTCCTTTCATGTCTACTGAAGTGGAAGAATGCATCAGACCCATGATCACCGAGGAGATCAACCGGCAGCTTACAAAAGATGCGACGAATGAAGAGATACACTGGGCCTTGAAGCATATCCACACCACTAAGGCCCTAGGACCAGATGGTTTTCATGCCCTATTTTTTAAACAATACTGAAACATTATCGGTCCTGACATCTGCAAAATGATAAAAAACATCTGAGCGGGGAATAAAAGCATTTCCTCCATCAACGAAATGGTCCTCGTCCTCATCCCCAAAATCAATAAACCTTAGGAAATCCCTGATTTCAGACCTATAAACCTCTGCAATGTCTCTTATAATATCTTCTCAAAAATCCTTGTCAATCGGCTGCGTCCTTGGCTTCCTGATACTATTACTGAAAACCAGAGTGCCTTCATGGCCAAGAGGATGATTACTGATAATGCAATTATGGACGATTAATTGTTCCACTATATGAAAATGCACTCCACTGCGAAAAGAGGAACCACGTCCTGGAAATTGGATATGACCAAAGCCTATGATAAAGTGGAATGGCAGTTCCTTAGAGCTGTGATGCTGAGAATGGGATTCTGCACTAAATGGATAGAAATGGTTATGCACTGCATCTCTACCATCTATTTTAGAATCAAGGTCAATGGGGAGCTCACCAGAAGATTCACCCCAACTCGAGGCTTGCACCAGGGATATCCTCTCTCCCCATTTATCTTCATTTTGGTGGCTGATGTTTTCTTTAACATTATTTCTAGGTCTGCATCCTCTAAGTCTATTCATGGTGCAAAGGTCTGCCTTGAGAGCCCACAAGTGCCACATATCTTCTTCACAGATGACTGCCTCCTTTTCTCCAGAGTCGCTATTAATGAATGTCGGGTGATAAGCCAAGAAATCCAGCAATATGAGCATGCATCTGGAAAGTCTGTTAATCATGGAAAATCGGAAATCTCCTCCAGCGCAGGGGTGCCTCCTTCTATGAGAGTTGAGCTTTGGCATCTGCAGGCATCTATTTGGTTGATAAACACCAGAAGTATCTCAAACTCCCTACGGTGATTGGCCGGTCCAAAAACGAAATCTTTACAGCTCTGGTGGACAGGATTGAGAAAAAAATTCAAGGCTGGACCCCAAAAATCATCTCAAAAGATAGAAAAGGAACCCTCATTAAAGCTGTCATTCAGTCTATCCCCAGATACTTTATATCGATGTTTAAGCTCCCGGCCGCCATCATCAACCTGATCTATTCACATACTTCCAACTTCTGGTGGGGGAAAATGATGAAAGAAATCAACCCCAGTAGTTGGCCTGGGAGAAACTCTGCAAAACCAAGTCAGAGAGAGGGATGGGATTCCAGAATCTTCTTCTGTTCAATGATGCACTGTTGTCCATGCAAGGATGGAGCCTTCTTAACCGTCCATAATCTTTTTGTGCGCAGATACTCCATTCCAAGTACTTTCCCCACAAGTACTTTTGTGTTTACTTTCTTGGCCCCCGCCCTAGATTCCTCTGGAGAAGTATTTGGGGGGCCCAGAATCTCCTGAAAAAAGGACTGGGTTGGAGGATTGGAAATGGCTCATCTGTTAACATCAGGACCGATCCCTGGCTTTTCAATAAGG
Organism: Viscum album; assembly: GCA_963277665.1. Lineage (NCBI taxonomy): Eukaryota > Viridiplantae > Streptophyta > Magnoliopsida > Santalales > Viscaceae > Viscum > Viscum album. The sequence continues at coordinate 2,019,383,000 of OY728123.1, forward strand.
ATGGTTTGTGGGCCACAACCCCCGCCCAACCAGGTCTTGAAGATGCCACTGCCAACTGCCTCTTTTAAGACCAGGGCCCGAGATGGTGTGTGTAAAAGATCTAGGAATGGTTTAATAAAATAGACCAAAGAATTATTGTTAGCATCCCTTGGGTCCCTAATACAGGCCTCGACCATCTTTTTTGGACCAATGATTCTTCAGGCGAGTACACGGTGAGATCTAGGTAAAGATTGGCTCTTGGCATTCACTCTCGCGACCGTGATGAGGGACCATGGAAAGCGCTCTGAAATCTCAACGTCCCCCAAAACATTCACCAATTTTGGTGGTAGGTGTGCATGGGCACCCTCCCAACCATGAGACTCCTTGTTTACTGACATATGGCCAACACTGAATCATGCCCTTTTTCCCCGAATATTCCTGAAACTCCTTTTCACTCCATCATTCACTGCCCGGGAGCCAAGGAAACTTGGAATAAAAGGGGCTCGACCTCGGATGCTTCACTGGACATTGCCTTTGACCTCCCTAATCTTCTGAAGTGCTGTTTTTCATCTCTTTAATTGGCTAATTCAATCTCTCATTGCACCCTAGCCTGGATCATTTGGGTTCAACATAACGATTCAGTTTTCCACCAAGTTCATTAGCCTCTTGAGTTCTGGATTGAACGAGCTACTTCATGGATTGTGGTATGGAAGGAACGCAAAGGACACTTTATGCTAGGAATTTCCCCCTCCTATCCCCCTCATTGGACCCCCAATGGAAGGGAGTCTTAAGCTTAACATGGATTATTCTCTCCCCAAGGATGGGCCTGTTGCTCTCGGCCTCTTGGAACGAAATAATCTGGGGCAGATCATTGCAGCAAAATATGAACCACATCATGCCTTCGAGGAACCTGCAGTTGCTGAGGCCTATCCCATTATTTCAGGGATGCTGCTTGCTATGGAACGTAGATGGGATGATATCATCATCGAGTCTGACTGCCTTTATGTTATCAATGCTGTTAACCATAATGACACTGGACTTCAGGCCTTTGGCTTCATTGTCAAGAGAATCCGCTCACTGTGCCAAGGATTCTCTTGCTGCACCTTCTCCTTTACCAAAAGGGAAAGAAACAATGCAGCACATCAGCTGGAAGCCTCATCCCCCTTCGATGTCAACCAGCTATGGCTGTACAATTTCCCTTCTTAGCTCTGCTTATGTACTGCTGCTGATATTCTTCATTAATATTATCCTTCCTTCTTTTAAAAAAAACATGTAGGTGTTTTTCACCTCTTAGCATAAACGTCTTCATAGGTAGCCATTTGGATTCTTGAGGGGAAACTGTTTTTTTAAGACAAGAGGAATATGTTGATCCCATCCTATTTTGAAGTCAATTGACCATGCTCTCAATATATTCTAAAGTGTCTGGATAGTTTGCTTAGATTGGCCACAAGTTTGGGGGTGATAAGTCATTCTGAAGTTCATCTTAGTTTTTATATCATGTTTTATACTCTTCCATAACTTAGAGGTAAATCATATATCTCTATCGAATATAATTGATAGTGGTACTCCATGAAGCCTTACTACTTATCTCATGTATATCCATGAAATTTGATCCAATTAGAAATCCTCTTGAATATAAATGAAGTGTACAGTCTTTATAATATGGTCCACCACAACCTAGAAAGCATTGTTTCCTCTATATGTCTTCATAATTCTAGTGACATAGTCTATAGTGATTTTTTTCCATTTCCATGCAGGTATGGGTAATGGTTGCATCATCCCCATATATTTTTTTCCTCTATCACTTGTTGATATACAAGAAATATTTATGTATACTCCCTGATAAACTTCTTTATATTTCCCTCTAATAGTGTTCTTAGAGATCTTGATACATCATTGTGCTTCCTAGGTGAATGGAGAAAATCAAACTATGTGAATCATACAATAGTTCATTCTTTAACGTAAGATTGTATGGAAGACATATTCCTGACAAAAATCTTACAATTCCTTCTTCATTAACATTGAACTTCAAGGGTTTACCTTTTATTATAGTTTCCACTTTCTTTTAATTTACCATATCATCTCTTTGAACATACTCATCCTCTCCAAAAGGGATGGTTGAGAAATCATTTGTGAAAGGATTGATGATGTTCCATCTTTTATGATTCTCATGTCCATATTTTCCAAATCTAATAAGTTCAAATCCAACTCAATTATCATCAATGATAAAATTTCAGGATCCTTTCTACATAAGGAATCCAACACTTTATTTTATTTACCAGTATAGTAGTGGATTGAGTAGTCATAATCATTTATCAACTATAACAATCTTTGTTGGAGCACATTCATCTGTTTCTTTGTGAATATATACTTGAGGCTTTTATGATCCTTATATATTTCACACGTCTCCCCAAAGTAATAATGCCACCAAATTTTCAATGTGAAGATCACTACAGATAAATCTAGATCATTATTGGGGTATTTATGTTTGTAAAATTTCAACTTCCTTGAAGTATAGTCTATCACTTTTTCATTTTTCATTAACGCACAACCCAATCCATTCTTCAAAGCATCTCTAAATACTACAAAAATTTATCCACATGTGGGAAGTGTGAGTACATGTTTAGTTATAAGCCTCCTTTTTATTTACTTAAATATCTCTTTTCATTTATCATTATAAGAAAACTTGACTCCCTTTCGAGTTAGCTTGGTTAGAGGGTTTGATAATCTTGAGAAGTTTCTCACAAATTAGAGATAATACTGAGATAATACAAGGAAACTATGGATATTTTTTACATATATTAGTCTCTACCCTAATTGGTTCTATTTTTGAAGGGTCCACAAATATCCCACTACTTGTGATGATATTTCCCAAGAATGATATTACTTCAACTAAAACTCACATTTTATGTACTTTGCATAAACATTATCCTTTCATAAGGACTTTAGAATAGTGTTCAGATTATCCCCATGATCCTCCTTGATTTTAGAGTATATTAAAATAGCATCTATAAATACCACCACAATTTTGTTAAGGTAATCTATAAGGAATATATTCATCAAGTCTATGAATATTTCTGTAGTATTAGTGAGTCCAAATGGAATTACTATGAACTCATATTGCCTGTAACTTGTATTAAAGTAGTCTTTGGGATATATTCCTTCTTCACCCATACATGATAACATCCCTACCAAAAATCCTCCTTGGAAAAGTATTTTGATCCATGTAGCATATTGAACAAGTGATCAATCCATGGAAGAGGATAGTTTTTGTTTATCATGATTTTTTTGAGATCATGATAATATGTACAAAGGTGAATTGACCCATCATTCTTCTTGATAAAGAAGATTGGTGCACTACATGGTGAATCACTTGGACATGTTAACCCTTTATCAATATTATCCTTTAGTTTTTATTGAACTCCTGAAGTTACACAAGATCCATTCTATAAGGATTCTTGGATAAAGGAAACACTCCACGTATAAGCTCAATAAAAAATTCCACCTCTCGACTAGGAGTAAGAGTTGACAATTTCTCAGAAAACACATTAGAGTATCCCCTAAAAATAATAATGTCTTTGAGCATGGGTGTTTCCTTTGAATAAATCATTTAAGATAGATGTTCTTGCTCGTATTGAAATAATATCCATTCTTAAGAAGTTGGTGCTAAGGAATATTCATCCTTCTCTTTACACTTGTACAAAATTGGGGATCGATTAATAATATAGAGAGTGATTTACATCTCATAGAAATTTATGTTGTATCTATATAGGGATAGCCAATCCATGCCTAGAATTTCATTAAATTATACCAAATGGAGTAACACAAGGATCACTGGGATGTTTAGCCACAAACAATGACAAGAGATAAGTTATATACTTGGGATGAAATAATTTCCCTTTTTTTCTATTTTCACCAACAAATCTACTTCCATACTTTGCGGTGGTGTTTGAATAGTTATGATAAATTTTTTTGATATTAATGAATGACCATAACTATAATTAAAATTATGTTCTTTATTATTGAATGAATAACTAGCGTACCTATCACCACATTGTTGTCATAGTCCACCTCTTTAGTTGTGATGAAGAAAAGACTGCCCTTGTTGCCTTGGAGGTTGTTGGTTGTCTCCTAAAACCCTTGTCTTAGTGAATTGGGTTTTAAAGTTCCCCGGGTTCTTACAGTTTAACCAATGAAAATTTTGATGAGGTTTGACTAGAGAATTTATTTCCTCTGTCGCATTAGAATGTTTCTCATGTTGTTAACAGTTTTCTAGGTTCCATTACTTCCCACACCTAAATCATTTCTTCACCCCTTAGGAAATTTATGGGATGCGTTTTTTTTGTATCTTTGAGAAGTGGGATGTTAATATTTCTTGTAACCATTATATTTATACACCAGACTTCCAAACATAAACTCCAATTTCAACTTATTATCCCCATGATAACGTTGAGATTATCCAATATCCATTTCAACTTTGAGGGAACATCAGACAATTTTCTCATAGCTATTAATGTCATGGATCACCAGAGCCTTTTGCAGACTAGGTTTTAGCCCACCAAAGAAGCGCCCAACCTTGCATTTGGGGGTAATGACAAGGCTGGATGCGTATCATGAAAGTCGTGTGAAGTTTTCTTCATACGCCTTGATATATTCTTCATCCTTTTACTTAAGGTAAAGGAAATACATTTCCATTTTAAGAGAGATAGTGTAAGGAAAATATTTATCAAAAAATATTTTATATAATTCCTTCCACCCCATTAGTTCAATCTATTCCTCAAGATTCGTAATCTTAATCAATTTCCACCTTGATTAGATTCTCACTTCAAATGATAGAAAACTAGAAGAACCTTCTATTTCTTAGAACATTAAATTATGGTGAATATCTTCTCAATGGAGTTGATCTATTTTCCATGATGAATGGATGAGATGATCCATTGAAAGTTAGTTGGATTTTTCACATAAATGAATCAATCACAACTTTTTATCTCTTAAGGGGATTTGGGATCTCCTCCAGATATTGGTTTCTATTCAAAATATGATTCAACTGAGATATTATCATCATAAAGTTCACAATTCCTGCTCCCATCAAGTTGGGAATATCATTGGGACAATCATCACATTTCCCATAACATTGATTATTTACCCAATTCCTCATATTTTAAACCATTACCTATAGTAAATGGAAAATTAGGGATAAGTATTTTTAAACTATTTAACACATAAAGGGAAATCCAATGAAATTAAAGGGGTAACTTATAAATTACATTTATTTCTTAACTTATGAATTTCTAGGCTTCAATCTATGTTATCCATGATCGAATTCCTAACATATATTGTTATGGTAATTTTTTATTCCCTTAATAATGGTTCATAATGATATTATGAATTTTCCAACGCATATCTTCTAGGAGTTTCAAACCAGGTGCATATTAATGTTCATTGTTTTGTACCATGTTACACTAAGTCGGGTTTGACACACCTTGTCGGAGTTGATACCCCTATGTACACCTATATCCAAACCACATAAACTTTTAGTATTCAAATATGGATGTATTTGATTGATAAACCACTTACGCTATACTTAATAACATTTAGGGATTTTTTCTTATACATAGTCTTATCCCTACGGTTTTTTCTAGATTTTTCTAATTCTAATCCTAACAATAACTAAACTTTTGTGCTCATACCAACTATAACAACCCTATTCTTTATTACACATTAATTCATGATTTATTACATAAAATAAAACATAATAAAACTAAAAATATCTAGAAGTATAATGTCTTTTGGAATTAGGTATATAGAATAACATATTGAACACGAGATATACCAACATTCTTGAAGACTTCCTTAACATGCTTATAAAATTCCATGGATTTTAAAAATATACGAGATTAACTGGGGACAAACATTAGAAAGTGGTGAGATATAAACCCCATCCAGGGAATTAACATGGAATAAGGTGATACATTTTTTATAATAAGAATATCAATGGGTCATAAAAATAATAGGAATCATAAACCTAAACAATGATACATAATATATCATCACATGGGAAATATGGAAACATAAAACACTGAATCATAACATAGGTCAAGGATAAATAAAAATAAATTACAAGGGAAAAAGTAACATAAAGGAATTAGGTTCAATACATTTACCAAAATGATGTATCATGATACTAAACTTTACCCAATGCATTGTAGCGCTATATAATTTCAGGTGCATTAGTCACATTCATTTCATTCGCATGTTGAAGTGTGAAATATAGATTATACTAGATGGATTAATTAGTCATCATAATTTATTACAAGATAAAAGAGTGTGGAATAAATACATGTAAGTCCCCAGTAAAAAAAATGTGTATAAATGTGAGAAACCTTGATAAAAAATGGGTACAATATTCACTATACAATTGGGTTGGGATTGAAAATTGCAGTGATATTTTGGTAGCAAAACTACCTCACTTAATGATTCATAAAAATGGGTACATGAGATAGAAATAGGTCACTCATAAAATAGAAATAATATTAAAAATAATTGGGATATGAAAAAATATATCCCGACAATAGAAATTTTACATATAAAGTATAAGGTAACGAAGAAACATGAATAAATAAAATAATCGAAACTATATTTCGGCATGGTAACAAGTGTACATAAAGGATAATGGAAAGATTAATTAGTGTTAAAGGGGGATATAATCATTTATAAATTAAATATAAATTATGAGGAATATATAATAACATATTACAATACAATAAAATTGAATTTAAGATACTTAACAAAATAGAAGTGCTTAAATGTAAATGGGAATATAGAAGTCCACTACTTGAGTGTGTGACTACAAATTCTTGGGAAGGGATTCTTGAGAGACTGAGAGTTCATTGGGAGGACTTTATAGAAAGGATTCTAGAGGATCGATGTGATCTGGGGAGTTCTAGTGAATAGAAATGTGATATTGGGTGGGTTTATATAAGAAAAGAGGGGAATTTGTTTATTATTTAGGTTTTGGACTCTAAATGATAAAATAACCAAAACCAAAAATCACCTAATGGGTTTGAACATGTTTTCATCCAAATATATGTGGTTCTAATTATTTTGTAAGTTTAAGGACCAAAATTAATAAAATAAAACCCATTAGTATGTGGAGGCGAGTCATACTCTTAATGAAATGGTTTTAAAACCTTAAAATATGTTAATAGTTTTGAAGGATTCATATAGGATTTACAAAATATATAAAATAAGCATAAAATATCATAATTTTAAATTTTAAACATATATTTTTTCATTTATACCTTTTATAGTATTTATTATATCACTTTTGGGTCATTATGACGTCATAATACCTAAATTATATTTATATGGTGTTGAATTTTACTCGAAAATTCAAATGTCTTGGAAAATTATGAAAAATTCACCATTGGATAATTTTGAAATTATGATTCCCAAAATAATATTAATTTTATATAAATTATTATATAAATATGTGAATTTTTACTTTTAAAACAAAATTTCTATTTATTATGAAATGATGGGTTTTTTGACAATAATAATTTTTGAACCCTTATAAATATTACATTTGAATTCATAAAAATTATATAATAATTTATATATAATAAAAATTATTTAATTATAATATTTTATTAAAATAATATTTATTTCAAAAATCCATTAATACATCAATATAAATTCCTTGATGGAATTTAAATATTACCCAAAAATACTATTTTTGTTTTATTATATCAAAATAAAAATCATATATGAAGTAACCATAATAAGATGAAAATATATTCATCAATCTATAAAAAATAACATACATGCTCATAATTTTAGGTTCTTGATACATATACTTTTAATACATCAAAAAACACTTAAGAGTAAGGTGTACAATGTTGATACTTTCGTTGGGTGGTTTAGTGAAGTGGTTTAGGTCATGATCTCGATGGGTTTGAAATTATCCCGTAAATGGAATCACTCATGCTTATGTAATTAGATATAATCCCGGGATTGGTCAAGGGAAAATCCCAGTGATGATATCTTCCTCAGAAGTTCTGATAAATGGGCTTCATAGGGTACAATCCTACTGGTTGAGGCCATCACTTTTTTTGTTTGTTTCAATTAGATTTTTTAAAACCCTATATTTATACTATTAATGTGATCACTATTCAAAGGTTATATTATCAATGGTAATGATAATTAACGATCATTTAAATCTGATTGGATATAGTAAAACAAAATAATTTCATGTGTCTTCTATAACCATATTACATAATAAGATATTTAATTAAATTCAAAGGGGAATTTAATTTATAACAGTTCAGGTCGTTACATTGAAATATGAAGCTTATGGTTAAATAGGGTGTGTTCATCCATAAAAAGTGTATACCTGTACTGATATATATGATTAGTAGAGATGTTTTGTGAATGGATGAATCTGGGAATATGTGTGGAATTACAACAAATTATATGTGAAGGTACTGTAACTACAAATTCATAGCATCAACGAATCATTTATTAATAGAGATAGAAATAGTAGTAGTCTTGTGGAGTTTTTTATGGATTATGGATTTATATTTATATATGGATATGTTTGAGGCTCTACTAAATTCTTAATTTATGTGGGTTGTGTATAACAAGGGTTGTTTTTTTGCGCGTTATAGAGGCTATCTATTGGATGATATAATATGGAAAGAATGAAGTACTTCATAGAGGGGTGGTAGTTTCAGTTCTCAACTTGATTATTCAAAGCATTTTAATCATAAATTATTTGGTTATGGATGTGATAGAGGAAGGATTATAGTTTTTCATACATGTGTTGTAGATTTATCTTCTCCACTTTAGGTAGTGACAAACAATGTCCATGAGGGGGTTTTGGGTTCGCTTGTATCTACGTCATTGTGTGTATAAATTAAATACCGTTGGATCTTATAAAATTATTATGATAGGGGGAGGGTCTATTCAATAATATCAATGATCAATTATTTTTGGTTTTCTAAAAACTTCATTTTTGGTGCTTTGATGTTAGCGGAGGTAAATACTCTGTTTTATGATCCCAATATTTTCTAGTAGAAAGGTATTCACATTGTTTATATTGAATTATATTCTAAAATAATTATTTATTATCTGAGGGATCCTAAATCAGCACAATATTATATCTTGTGTATGATGTGAAAATGTTCCAGGAAATGATAGGAGGGAACTAGTATCCTAAAATCATATAACGAATTCAATATGTTGGAATATTCTTTCTTTATATGGGTAGTCCATTTACAGTGAGGATAATTTCACATCTTTTGGAAGCCTCTCTTGGTTGTGAAACTGTTTTTATACTTCTTATGCACTAGGTATTCATTTTTTCCTACCTTGATTTTGTATTTTATTCATTTATCTTGAATGTTTAATCTTTCTTGTGTAATAAAAAAGGATATCATCTTAAAAAAGAATGGATAAAGATATAGATTCATTTAAACCCCAAAAAAATTTGGGGGTTGACAGAGTTACTGAAAGATAAGAATACATTAGAGAATATTTTTTCAAAATTTTAAATAATAAGATAAAGGAAATAAGTTTTAAAAATTATGGATGATGGAAAAGTGATTTTAATAAAAGGAAGGTGTTGATTTCTCAGAAATATGTTCCCTGGTAGTAAAGAATTCAACTATCCAGTTGATGCTAAGTATGATAACACCAAAAAATATGTTTCTTGAATAAATGGATGTTTGGAAAACTTTTATTCATGGTTTGTTGGAGGAAGAGATATTAATAAAGTAACTAGTAGTTTCTATATAAGATCAAAATTGTTACTTAGTTTATAAGTTTAAGAAAAGTATTTATGGATTTAAGAAATCACAATGATAAGTTAATCATAGGTTCAAATCATTTATGTCCAAAAAAGATTATAGTGGTTTAATGTATATAATTTATATTATTATTAATAATGGTATGATTAAACATTTATCATTTTTCTGTTGTATGATAAGAAAATATTACTGGTTAGACCAGCTGATAGGATGGTTAAGAAATTTAAGATTATGTTTTCTGAAAGTTTCGAGATAAAATATATTAGGAAACCTAAGAAGATATTAGAAATTAGGATCGAGAGAGTTATGAAAAATGAATGTGTAGTTCTATCATATAAATAATACTTACAGAATATCATCAAAATATTTCGAATGATTAGATTCAAACTAGGCTCAACTCCTTTTCCCCAAAACTTTAAACAATCAATGATTCAAAAACCTACAATGAAAGAACATCAATGAATGAAGAATGTTTATTATTCATCAATGGTTAGAATATTGATGTATGTTATGATATGTATACTAAGTCAGATATAAAATTTTTATTTTGTTTTATAATTTGTTTCATGTAAAACCTTATAAGGGAACACCGAGAAGCTCTATAATAGATTCTTCGATATTTAAAAGGATTAAAAGATTTATATTTTTTCTTTGGGGTGAAAGATATGTTATACGTTTTTAGATGTGGATTTTAATAAAGATTCAGATACCCATAAAATAAAAATTTGTTTCATGTTAAAATATTGTGGAATAATTGTAATTTAGATGTTGTGGTTGTAGAAAATTGTTACATTAAGAACAAAAGAAGACGAATATGTAGAGATAATAGAAAGTGGGAGGGATTTTATTTGGTTGAAGCAATTACTAAAGGATCTTATAATAATTCAATAAATTAAAATTTTATTCTATGATAATCAGAGTGTGATTCACTTGGTTAAGAATATGGTATTTCATGCAAGTAAATAGAATATCAACCTAAAGTACCACTTCAACATAAATTTCCTAGAGGGGAAAGTTCTTAATCATCAAAAGACATCCTGTAGCCAAAATCTGGAATACAGGTTCATTGAAACATTAGTTCAAATTTTTTTGAGGCATTATTATATGTTAATAGGGATTGGGTTAATAGTAGTACAATGAAGGAACACGTTTTAATATGGACACATAAAGTAAATAATTAATCTAGAGAGTTTCCATAGGCATTTCCCTGGAACAGGTCTTAGAGTGACTGATTACTGGGATATGAAGCCTTGTTTTAGCTTACTATATGTTTATTCACCATAATTACATTCAATTAAATTTGTTCATTGGTTATTGATATATCTCAGTATGCAAGAATATATAGATCATCTATTTAGGCAACTATAATTTGATTAGAAGCTCATATCTTTTGATCACATCAAGGTTGGTCTAGAATGTTTGGTGAGCTCTCTAGATGAAAGTTTCTAAAATGAAGTCTCTAGAAGTTTTTATCTAATAAAGTAGTTTAGTTCTATAAAGTTACTAAATATCACTAGTGAAATTACATATAGAGCCTCTCCATGAATATTTGAAGGTAGGGTGACTTGTTGAATGCACCGTGAATGGTTAATGTGTACAATAGATCTAAAGTTTGCAAAGTTTTTAATTATTTTTAATGAATATCACTGACTAAAATTTGTAGATTATATATAATATTTTAATTTCGGTAATATATATAAACCCATAGTGATTCCTATCTTTCATTTAGAAAAAAACACATAAAGAATACTAATATATTATTTATTTTAAAAATATACTTGTATTTTTTCACTTTAATGTTTGTTGGTTTTTTGTTAAGTGTGATAATGTTTTAATTTTATTGGCGGGTAGGTTGAAGTGATTTCAAACTTGTGATACACTTTGTCAAAGGGGAATTCCCATATCCATAGGCTTATTCTCCAATTCATAGAACCTTTGATATTTAAATTTCCAAAGAATAGTGGTTTCTCCTTCAAGTGTTCTTATCAGAAGAAATGATCCTGGGTTTCTTCACCAATATAAGGATTAGATTGTACTAGGATTCATTAAAGAGTCCAGGGATTGATAAAAATATGACCATTATAGATCCCATTGATCTGACCCTAAATAGAACTTCTCATGTTGGAGAGGCATTCTAGATTCATAAATACATGGTAATTCCTCCCAGTTATCATACTCTTAGAGTTACTCCCTAAGTTCATGAGGTTTCTACATTTGTAAGGGTAGTTGATTCTTCATTCTTAGGTGATAATGGGATAGTTGGGAGGATTATTCCATTGATTATATTTATAGGCACTATGGATTTATACACGAAGTAAATTCAACCTACTTTGGATCCATTTTATCCTAGGGTGAGTAAAAAACCTCTTCTACATAGAAATTAGGTTTCTATAGGGATTGAAGTTCTCTTTTAAGATTTCCAACATCTCTCCAAGTCCTCCTTTAAGGTGAATGAGGATGGAAATACGGATCATAACATCAATAAAAAATTACTTTTAAAGGTAGGTGATGAAAATAATATTTCAAAATTGACTCAGGGATTTCCCTAGAAAGTATTTATGCTCGAAGATAATTTTGATACTTGGCCAGAAAGTTCACCATATGTCATGCTTTAGGACTGTAACACCCGAGACTTTTATGTTATATAAATCATCAAAGGAATCTTTTTCTACACAACACTTGCTTGGCTTGCTTTACACGCAATCACGACCTTCCTCGATAGCTTGCGTCGTACGCAATACCGAGTTTCACTAAACAACAATATGCTATTAAAACTAGTCGTTATGAATAGTAATAACCACTTTTTGAAATTTTATAAATTTTATTTTTCAAAATGGACTTCATTTTCGGACTCAGAATATCGAAATTAGCCTAGGGTGAAATTTTGGTATTTTTCTGAAAACTTTCAATTTTTGATGAATAGTGAAACCACTAAGTGGTAGGTTAAAAACTGAATTTTGCATAAAACTTAATTTTACCGCTTCTGTGAATGGAATTTCAAAAATCCGAGAGACACGGTTAATATCAAGGACTAAAATGTGGTTCAATGAGATGAAAATAATTTTTTGGTGAATAGTAACTTTTTACTATTTTACCGCGGTTAATAGTAAATAGGGTAACTAAGGGTAATTATGATATTAATATTACCCTAACACATGTCCTAATTCTATTGGACAAGTGTAATTCGACCAAAAACAAACTTAGGAATAAAATATGACCATTTAGGCCCACTTGGATTAGATTAGGACATTTATTATTAATTTATTTAAAGAAGGGTTAAAATAGTTAAAATCAAAGTTTAATAAGTAAATCATTTTTAATATAGGGTTATACATAAGATAAATTCGATTGTAAATATTCATTAGAAAGCTAAACAGATTTCCTACATGATGGTATTTTATTTGTAATTTTTAGACATCAAATAATTTAATTTATTTATGACACAAAGATGATGCAGTAATTATCTTATTAATGAAATATTGACAAAATTGATAATATAAATACCAAAATAAATGTAATTTGAGACTTTTTATGAATTCCACTAATTTTCTAGGTTACTATGATATATTAGTATTGATTTAATCAACTTGGTTCGAACATATAATTCTGTTATGACTTTGACAAAAATCATATATCAAATAGTGTCAAAATTGACACAAAATAGTTTTTAAATCAAATATTATATTATTAATTGTTATTTTATTCCTAAAAATCTAAGGTTCGGCCAAATGACTTAGATAAGGATATATATTTTAATAATAAACAATTTTGGGTTCGTTTGGCATGTTATAGTAAGTGTATTAACCATATAGTGAAAGAAAACAAAAAGTCATGGTAAAAGTTAAATTATTTAACTTAGAGTTAAATCTAATTGATAAGGTTACAATAATACCCTAAACTTGTCTAAATTCTATTGGTTGATAGGATTTAGACCCATCCCCACTTTGGCTTCGAAATAAGACCCTTTGGAACCATTATAAACCGATTTTGACTTTAATATAAAATAATATTTTGAGATATTCCTAAGGTGCCCCTCTCCTCCCTTATAAAAGGGCACCTCCTCCCCCTCCTCCTCACACCAATTTGAGCACTCAAGCTCGGCCAACCCCTGCCATTTTTCATTCTCCACTTCCCTAGAATAATCCTAGAGGTCCTGGTCTTCTCCAAAGACCAATCTTAGTTCCTTAAGTGGAGGATTCAAAAAGGCGTCCCAAAGAAGAGGTAATATCCATTACCGATCTTTTCAATTTCTTTCTTCTTCAACTTCTTCTTCTTCAGTTGTTTCATGATAAAGTAATAACATCAGTATTACTTACATACTGATATGTTATTATAAATATGAAACAACCCTAATTCACCTTCTATCCATCCTACGGAAAAATGAAATCACCGCGCGTGCGTACGTACGGAATACCGTCTCCACGCCGTGGTGTAATCTATTTTCCACCATCACCTTACAAGGATGGGTATAATGGTGTAATCAGTAACTATATATGATTATTATTAAGTAATATTGATACTGAAATAATATATATATACTCCAATACAATTCCACGATCATAGGAACGATATCATCACTCGTGCGTACGTACGGAATACCGTCTCCACGATGTGATGCGACTCGTTCTACATGATCTTCATTTCATAATGATTATATAAATGAATTGAATGAATGAATATGGTATATAATACACTAATACCATTCTGGAAATGAATTATCTATAACCTAAATATAAGAATAAGAATTTATTCGACAAAACACGCATAAGAACAAAAAGTTATAAAGACCCGAGTAACAAGTAACAATGAAATATTACTAACAAGAAGCTAATAATATGACCATATATGATCTCATATCAATATGTATGATTCTGGAATAAGTCAATAACATTATTTAAACCATTATACAGGAGCTTCGGACACGAACAAAGCAAATCGGACCTAAGGTAAGGGAAATATCACAATCTCATTTTTATCCGAGATTGTTTATTCGTAAGTATTTACTGGGGTGTATTTTATCATCCACATCCATGTTCCCTCAATATGTAATATTGTTTCCATCCACTTGCAATAGTTTAAATCCAATTTTACCCTTAGGTGAGTTTTTAGTAAAGAATATGAAAGGAATCTTTTGTCGTTTTTTCCGTACGAGGTACTTTTTTGACTTTTCCGACAAAAGTACGAAGAATGTTTTTTTTTAACTTATACGGCATGAATGGATTTTTAAAACATTACATCAAAGAAGCTTCCTTTACAAGTTTTCAAGTTTATTTTTAATCAACTTCTTTTATTTTAAAGTTGTATGACATGTTATGAAAGGAAAAATATTTTTGAAGAAGAAAGGATATTTTCCTCAAGAATTCAATTCAAGTGTTTTATCAAAATTATTTTCCATCTAAGATAATAAAGGGTTCTGTTTCTATCCATATTTTTACATTGGTTTGACTATGTTGTGATGGAATTATGTTTATGAATTCCTTTATCATATATGAATTGATTTACGATTTCATGATGTTTCAAGAATCCCATTTTTGTTACATGTGTTATGCGATGATGCATGTTTTATGATTATGTGGCACACATAAGAAAGGATTAATTATAAGATGGGTGGGACCTATATATCCCTCCAATGCATTGGGTAATGATTTTATATCTCATGAGATAGACATGGCTGGAACGGAAGGTTATTTCGGTTCAGTGATACAGGACTGAAACGAGGAGTGAACTCGGTTCAGAAAGGGACTTTGTCCACTAAGATAGTCTTGGCAATGAGTCGTGACTAACAAGAAATGATCTCCATGATTATGTGTGCATGCCACAAAGTTTCAAGTTTTATGTTATGATTTTGGGGATCTCATTTTCACTTCTATGATTTATTCCATGTTAAGATATTATGATCTCTTTTGCAGGTTTTGATTTTCATAAAGATATGATATGATTTTTATTTCCTTTATTTGCCCTTGCTGAGCATTTGAGCTCACCCTTTTATGTTTTCTTTTCCCCAGGTCAGGAAGATGGATATTAAGTAGAATATGCTAAAAGGGACCCTAGATATGATGAAATAAATGGGAGACACTGTAGAAGATTTATGAACCAGTTGTTTATGTTTCCCAGTTTCTAAAGACACTATACCTATACGGTCCTTTGTGGTTTTGTCATATGTTGTAATAAGTGTGCTTCAATTTTTTGAAGTATTAAAAATGTATGTAAAGTATGGGTCGTTATAGTTGGTATCAGAGGAAAGGTATAGTCAACCTTTGGAAACTAGGATGTGAAAGCCTTAGTAATAACCCTAAGGATAAGTCTAAGCATAGAACACAATTTTAGAAATGGCCTTGAATAACCTAGGATAAGACCTTAAGCATGAAAATTTTATTCTTGAATTATGTGGTTTCCTATTATAATTAGTGTTGCTCACACTATTCTTCTTGGTTTTAGTCAATGGCTGGAACCCGAAGGAACCGTGTTAATGCGGAATGCGATGGGCAATGCAATGATTGTCCCCCTGAGCAACCAAACGATATGGGAGCTGGAATGCAAAATCTTGTAGCCATGCTCACACAACTTTCTCAAGCTATGAATCATGCAGGATTTCCAAACGAACAAAGAAGGGAGCAACATTCTGTTGAATCCTTCATGAGGCAGCGTCCACCATCTTTCAGCGGGTCTACTGATCCATTAGTTGCTGAACAATGGATTAGTACTACTGAAAAGATATTTTCAGTTCTTCAATGTTCTGAGCATGATAAAGTCATCCTAGCAGTGTATCGTTTGGAAGGAGATGCGGATCAATGGTGGAATCTTGTTAAGAATACGAGGCAAAGGGATGAAATTGAGTCTATGGAATGGGACGAGTTCAAGAACTTATTTTTCAATAAGTACTTCCCTCGTATTCTCCGAACAAAGATGGAGAAAGAGTTCCTTGAACTGAAGCAAAGGGATGATGAATCTGTTAGTACCTATGAAGCAAATTTTACAAGACTTGCAAGGTACGCTTCTGGTATTATTATCCAACCTGAGAGTAAGATCGATCGATTCTTTAGTGGCTTAAAACCAAGTCTTCGAAGGGCGTTAGCCATAAGGGACTTCAATAGCTACGAAGAAATCGTTCGATGTGCTCTCAAAGTCGAGATGGAAATTGGAGTAACCCATCAGTCACATGGGTTTGATAAGAAGAGGAAGATGGAATTCAAAGAAAAATCTAAAGAGCACACGGAAAAGAAGATGAACTTTCCCTTATGCTCAAAGTGTGGAAAGAAACATGGAGGGAGTTGTCTTAAAGGGACAAGTAAATGTTTTAAATGTGGAAAGGAAGGTCATCGGGCATTTGAATGCCGTGATAATGGGAAGAAGATGTCTAATGATGCAAACAAAGGAAGGGATAAACAGAATGAACCTGCTACACTTCAATGTTTCAAGTGCAAGGAGATGGGGCATTATGCCAATCAATGCCCAAATCCAAGGGTTGATGATGATGGTCGACGTCAACAAACTCTTAAGGCTAAAGACAAAGGAAAGTCACATGCAATTTCTATCAGCGATGTGGAGTACGATAACGATGTGGTGAAAGGTACACTTACCATCCACTCTAAAGTAGCAAATGTTTTATTTGATTCTGGATCCACCCACTCTTTTATTTCTGAAGACTTTTCTAAGGGTATCACCGTACTACCTCAACAATTAGATGTTGAGTTAGCTGTGACAACACCTAATGGCACATCAATCGCATCAAAAGTTTATAATTCTTCTCCGATCGAAGTTTGTGGGAAAGTACTTCCTGCAAATCTTGTGATCCTTCCTTTAGTGGAATTTGATGTGATTCTTGGCATGGATTGGCTTTCTCTACATGGAGCTCATATCAATTGCCAAAGAAGGGAAGTCACATTTCATATTCCAGATCAACCTACGATCGTCTATCAATGCAAGGATGAACATAACCTTCCAGTGGAAATTTCTTCCATCTTATGGGTATTGATTCCACTAAATGAAGGTTATTTATCTCAAATGGTTGGTGAGAAACTCACGATTAAGAATATTCCCATTGTACGGGAGTTTGATGATGTCTTTCCGGAGGAATTGCCGGGTCTTCCACCAAATCGTGAAGTTGAGTTTTCAATAGAACTCGTACCGGGTGCTTTGCCTATTTCAAAGACACCTTATAGAATGGCCCCAATTGAGTTGCAGGAATTGAAGAAGCAACTCCAAGAGAATCTTGATAAGGGATTCATACGCCCTAGTGCGTCACCTTGGGGAGCACCTGTTCTATTTGTTAAGAAGAAAGATGGATCAATGAGACTCTGCATTGATTATCGAGAACTTAACAAGATCACTATCAAGAACAAATATCCTCTCCCACGCATTGATGACTTATTTGACCAACTACGCGGAGCTCAATACTTTTCCAAGATTGATCTTCGTTCAGGGTATCATCAATTAAGGGTCAAAAGGGAGGATATACCAAAGACGGCTTTCCGTACAAGGTATGGACACTATGAATTTATAGTGATGCCATTTGGTCTTACTAATGCCCCTGCTATCTTCATGGATCTAATGAATAGAGTCTTTAGAGACTATCTTGATCAATTTGTGGTAGTCTTTATAGACGATATTCTTGTCTATTCAAAGAGCAAGGAAGAGCATGAAGATCACTTGAGAATTATATTGAAGACCCTGAGAAAAGAGAAGCTTTATGCCAAATTTACCAAGTGTGAATTTTGGCTTCAAAAAGTTGCATTTTTGGGTCATATAATCTCAAAAGAGGGGATATCTGTGGATCCAGCAAAAACAGAGGTTATCGAAAGATGGTCGAGACCAACCACAGTAACGGAGATCCGAAGTTTTCTTGGTTTGGCTGGATATTATCGACGTTTTGTAAAAGATTTTTCACGATTATCTAATCCACTCACCAAGTTGACTCGGAAAGGAGTTAAGTTTGTCTGGACAAAGGAATGTGAAGAGAATTTCAAGGAGTTGAAAAGAAGGTTATCCAGTGCACCTGTGCTCACACTGCCTTGTAGTGGAGAAAGGTTTGTGATCTACAGTGATGCATCCAAGAAGGGATTGGGGTGTGTTCTTATGCAAAATGATATGGTGATAGCTTATGCCTCACGACAGTTGAAAATCCATGAGCAAAATTACCCAACACATGATTTGGAGTTGGTTGCGGTAATCTTTGCATTAAAGATTTGGAGGCATTACCTTTATGGTGAAAGGTGTGATATTTATACTGATCATAAAAGTTTAAAGTATATTTTCACACAAAAGGAGCTGAATATGCGCCAAAGAAGATGGTTGGAGCTGATTAAGGATTATGACTGCTCAATCCATTACCACCCTGGGAAAGCAAACAAGGTGGCAGATGCATTAAGTCGACAAGACCATGCTAGTTTATCCATGATGAGGATCACAAAAGATCCAATATTTATGGATTTACAAAGGATGGATCTTGGAATTATAATGGAAGGGGAAAAATCTTATCTTTCTCAAATGAATGTTCAACCATCTATACATGTGAAGATTAAAGAGGCACAGAAAGAAGATGTCGAGTTACAAAAGAAGGTGAGAAATGTTCCTGAATTCAACCTTGATTGTGATGGGATAATAAAGTTCAGGAATCGGGTTTGTGTTCCTCCCATCCCCGAATTAAAGAAAGAGCTGCTGGATGAGGCTCATAGTTCTTCATTCTCTATTCATCCTGGAAGCACGAAGATGTATAGGGACCTGAAAGAGTACTTCTGGTGGGATGGCATGAAAAGAGATGTTGCTGAATATGTCTCTCGATGCTTGGTTTGTCAACAAGTTAAAGCTGAGAGACAGAAGTCTAAGGGGATGTTACAACCATTACCCATACCCGAATGGAAATGGGAAAACATCACTATGGACTTTGTCACAGGACTTCCTAAAACATCCAAAGGCAATAATGCTATCTGGGTCATAGTTGATCGTCTTACAAAGTCTGCACACTTCATTGCTATTAGAGAGGATTTCTCTCTAGATCAGCTTGCCAAGATATATGTAAAGGAAGTGGTAAGATTGCATGGAGTACCACTTTCTATTATATCTGATCGAGATCCGAGATTTACCTCGAAGTTCTGGCGAAGTCTTCAGCATACTCTGGATACAGAGTTGAGTTTCAGCACTGCTTATCATCCCCAGACAGACGGTCAGTCTGAGAGAACAATTCAAACCCTAGAAGATATGTTGAGAGCTTGCTCTATGGATTTCAAAGGAGGTTGGGATCAACACCTACCTTTGGTGGAATTTTCTTATAATAATAGCTTTCACTCCAGTATTCAGATGGCTCCTTATGAAGCTCTCTATGGAAAGAAATGCAGGACTCCAACTTGCTGGGATGAAGTTGGGGAAAGAAAGCTTTTAGGACCTGATCTCGTTGATGAAATGGCAGAAAAGGTCAGATCTATTCAACAACACATAAGAGCAGCTCAGAGTCGACAGAAAAGTTATGCCGACAACCGAAGAAAAGACCTAGAGTTTGAAGTGGGTGATAAAGTGTTCTTACGAATATCTCCCTGGAAGAGGGTTATGAGATTTGGAAAGAAGGGGAAGTTGAGCCCTAGATATATCGGTCCTTTTGAAATACTGGATCGTGTTGGTAAGGTAGCTTACCGATTGGCGCTTCCACCGAATCTCTCTCAAGTTCACGATGTGTTCCATGTATCTCTCCTGAGAAAGTACATACCAGATCCTTCACATGTACTCAGCTCAGAAGTTGTACCACTGGAGCAAGATCTTTCTTATGAAGAACAGCCGATAGAGATTCTGGATCGTAGCGAAAAAGTCCTACGAAACAAGACCACTCGCTTGGTGAAAGTTTTATGGAGAAACCACCAACTTGAAGAAGCTACATGGGAGCTTGAGGATATGATGAGGGAGAAGTATCCTCATTTGTTTGTTGCAAAGTGACGAATTTCGAGGGCGAAATTCTTTTTAAGGGGGGTAGAATGTAACACCCGAGACTTTTATGTTATATAAATCATCAAAGGAATCTTTTTCTACACAACACTTGCTTGGCTTGCTTTACACGCAATCACGACCTTCCTCGATAGCTTGCGTCGTACGCAATACCGAGTTTCACTAAACAACAATATGCTATTAAAACTAGTCGTTATGAATAGTAATAACCACTTTTTGAAATTTTATAAATTTTATTTTTCAAAATGGACTTCATTTTCGGACTCAGAATATCGAAATTAGCCTAGGGTGAAATTTTGGTATTTTTCTGAAAACTTTCAATTTTTGATGAATAGTGAAACCACTAAGTGGTAGGTTAAAAAATGAATTTTGCATAAAACTTAATTTTACCGCTTCTGTGAATGGAATTTCAAAAATCCGAGAGACACGGTTAATATCAAGGACTAAAATGTGGTTCAATGAGATGAAAATAATTTTTTGGTGAATAGTAACTTTTTACTATTTTACCGCGGTTAATAGTAAATAGGGTAACTAAGGGTAATTATGATATTAATATTACCCTAAAACATGTCCTAATTCTATTGGACAAGTGTAATTCGACCAAAAAAAAACTTAGGAATAAAATATGACCATTTAGGCCCACTTGGATTAGATTAGGACATTTATTATTAATTTATTTAAAGAAGGGTTAAAATAGTTAAAATCAAAGTTTAATAAGTAAATCATTTTTAATATAGGGTTATACATAAGATAAATTCGATTGTAAATATTCATTAGAAAGCTAAAAAGATTTCCTACATGATGGTATTTTATTTGTAATTTTTAGACATCAAATAATTTAATTTATTTATGACACAAAGATGATGCAGTAATTATCTTATTAATGAAATATTGACAAAATTGATAATATAAATACCAAAATAAATGTAATTTGAGACTTTTTATGAATTACACTAATTTTCTAGGTTACTATGATATATTAGTATTGATTTAATCAACTTGGTTCGAACATATAATTCTGTTATGACTTTGACAAAAATCATATATCAAATAGTGTCAAAATTGACACAAAATAGTTTTTAAATCAAATATTATATTATTAATTGTTATTTTATTCCTAAAAATCTAAGGTTCGGCCAAATGACTTAGATAAGGATATATATGTTAATAATAAACAATTTTTGGTTCGTTTGGCATGTTATAGTAAGTGTATTAACCATATAGTGAAAGAAAACAAAAAGTCATGGTAAAAGTTAAATTATTTAACTTAGAGTTAAATCTAATTGATAAGGTTAAAATAATACCCTAAACTTGTCTAAATTCTATTGGTTGATAGGATTTCGACCCATCCCCACTTTGGATTAGAAATAAGACCCTTTGGAACCATTATAAACCGATTTTGACTTTAATATAAAATAATATTTTGAGATATTCCTAAGGTGCCCCTCTCCTCCCTTATAAAAGGGCACCTCCTCCCCCTCCTCCTCACACCAATTTGAGCACTCAAGCTCGGCCAACCCCTGCCATTTTTCCTTCTCCACTTCCCTAGAATAATCCTAGAGGTCCTGGTCTTCTCCAAAGACCAATCTTAGTTCCTTAAGTGGAGGATTCAAAAAGGCGTCCCAAAGAAGAGGTAATATCCATTACCGATCTTTTCAATTTCTTTCTTCTTCAACTTCTTCTTCTTTAGTTGTTTCATGATAAAGTAATAACATCAGTATTACTTACATACTGATATGTTATTATAAATATGAAACAACCCTAATTCACCTTCTATCCATCCTACGGAAAAATGAAATCACCGCGCGTGCGTACGTACGGAATACCGTCTCCACGCCGTGGTGTAATCTATTTTCCACCATCACCTTACAAGGATGGGTATAATGGTGTAATCAGTAACTATATATGATTATTATTAAGTAATATTGATACTGAAATAATATATATATACTCCAATACATTTCCACGATCATAGGAACGATATCATCACTCGTGCGTACGTACGGAATACCGTCTCCACGATGTGATGCGACTCGTTCTACATGATCTTCATTTCATAATGATTATATAAATGAATTGAATGAATGAATATGGTATATAATACACTAATACCATTCTGGAAATGAATTATCTATAACCTAAAGATAAGAATAAGAATTTATTCGACAAAACACGCATAAGAACAAAAAGTTATAAAGACCCGAGTAACAAGTAACAATGAAATATTACTAACAAGAAGCTAATAATATGACCATATATGATCTCATATCAATATGTATGATTCTGGAATAAGTCAATAACATTATTTAAACCATTATACAGGAGCTTCGGACACGAACAAAGCAAATCGGACCTAAGGTAAGGGAAATATCACAATCTCATTTTTATCCGAGATTGTTTATTCGTAAGTATTTACTGGGGTGTATTTTATCATCCACATCCATGTTCCCTCAATATGTAATATTGTTTCCATCCACTTGCAATAGTTTAAATCCAATTTTACCCTTAGGTGAGTTTTTAGTAAAGAATATGAAAGGAATCTTTTGTCGTTTTTTCCGTACGAGGTACTTTTTTGACTTTTCCGACAAAAGTACGAAGAATGTTTTTTTTAACTTATACGGCATGAATGGATTTTTAAAACATTACATCAAAGAAGCTTCCTTTACAAGTTTTCAAGTTTATTTTTAATCAACTTCTTTTATTTTAAAGTTGTATGACATGTTATGAAAGGAAAAATATTTTTGAAGAAGAAAGGATATTTTCCTCAAGAATTCAATTCAAGTGTTTTATCAAAATTATTTTCCATCTAAGATAATAAAGGGTTCTGTTTCTATCCATATTTTTACATTGGTTTGACTATGTTGTGATGGAATTATGTTTATGAATTCCTTTATCATATATGAATTGATTTATGATTTCATGATGTTTCAAGAATCCCATTTTTGTTACATGTGTTATGCGATGATGCATGTTTTATGATTATGTGGCACACATAAGAAAGGATTCATTATAAGATGGGTGGGACCTATATCTCCCTCCAATGCATTGGGTAATGATTTTATATCTCATGAGATAGACATGGCTGGAACGGAAGGTTATTTCGGTTCAGTGATACAGGACTGAAACGAGGAGTGAACTCGGTTCAGAAAGGGACTTTGTCCACTAAGATAGTCTTGGCAATGAGTCATGACTAACAAGAAATGATCTCCATGATTATGTGTGCATGCCACAAAGTTTCAAGTTTTATGTTATGATTTTGGGGATCTCATTTTCACTTCTATGATTTATTCCATGTTAAGATATTATGATCTCTTTTGCAGGTTTTGATTTTCATAAAGATATGATATGATTTTTATTTCCTTTATTTGCCCTTGCTGAGCATTTGAGCTCACCCTTTTATGTTTTCTTTTCCCCAGGTTAGGAAGATGGATATTAAGTAGAATATGCTAAAAGGGACCCTAGATATGATGAAATAAATGGGAGACACTGTAGAAGATTTATGAACCAGTTGTTTATGTTTCCCAGTTTCTAAAGACACTATACCTATACGGTCCTTTGTGGTTTTGTCATATGTTGTAATAAGTGTGCTTGAATTTTTTGAAGTATTAAAAATGTATGTAAAGTATGGGTCGTTATAAGGACCACTTTGAGAATATAAGTGAAGAAACAGTGGGAAACAATTAAAATGAGGGATAAAGTGTGGTAGTTCCTAAGTGGAAGAGAAAGTAAGTGTGGGAAAATACTTATGGGATGATCCTATGTAGGAGGGTCTTGAAGTATTCCCTAAGGTTTCTTCTTCATAAATTTATGGTATCTTATCAACCCATGTTTCTTCTAAGTGTGTGGAGGATAAACAAGAATATGTTTACATTCATTCAGGTATGATGAATTATAATAATTATGAAATTTATTCATGGTAATATCATGTCAACAAAGGGAATAAGTTAATGCAACTAAACATATTCTCCATGCTACCTAAATCAATAAAAAATAAATCAAAAAATAAATCAATTGGATCTAAGATTCACAAAATCTCACCCTATAAAGGGGTAGTAGAGGTGAAAGAGAACAATGAACCATGCTATAATACAATTATAGAAGGAGATATTTCTATGCATTTTCCTAATTATATTGAACCAAAATTTAAAATAAAAAAGGTTTGTACTCTTGAAACAAGGATCCTTTGATAGTTAGAGAGGCCTTGGACAGTCATTTCTTATTTGAATATGGGTTCAAAAACTTCTTCCCCTATCACTTCTTAAATAAAGTGAAATACATTTATGGAAGGTTTTTAAAGTACTCAGATGAGGAATTATAAAAAGAAAAGTAATTTTATATAAGATTAAATATGTAAGAGGATGCCAATATAAGGGATTTATGGGAACCACATGTCCTGAATGAAGAGATAATCCTATGGATTTACTCACACACATATATTTATATCTTAGAGTAGGATGACAAAATTTTTCCACTTGATGACTATATTATGGTACTTAACTTAGTCTTAAGATCCATTGAAAAACTTTCCCAACTTTATCCTAACCATGATGTTAGATATGTCTCCTTCAAATATCATCTTATATACTCTATTTCGATGGATTGTGACAACTGTTGAAGGGAGTGGGCATCTTGGACTATCTGGTTCGTTTTTATTTGTTATTGAGGTGGATTTTGAATAGATTTTTATACTTTATTGTATTAGTGGTTGTAATTTAATGTCATGTTTTTTATATGTGTTCCCAATAAACCACTAAAAGTGGGTTTTCAAAATAATAAAAAATTGAATTTAAAGAAATGAGAACCATAGGAAAGCGATGAAAGACCAAATGAAACCGGATGTTGTGTATAGAAATATGAAACACATTTATTTATAAACCTATTATGAACATGACATGGTTTTAGAGTTCCATGATGTGGTTTATCTATCTAAGATAAAATTACATGATTTTCACAATGGGATCTCCAAAATAGAAATATCTTTTTTATATGTTGGACTAAAATCATGCTCGATGGTGTAGTTTATATCAATCATCCCATTATATTTTAAATTCATGAACAATAAAGAGTGACAAATATAGAGTTTAATAGGAATATTATACTTATATAATTAAATTTGTATCAACTAAAATTTGATTATTGGACATCACCATGATGTAGTTTCTCATCAATTTTATTTAATAATAAATTATGTTAACTGTAACTATTGATGTGGGTTTTTTGATCATAGTCCTCATAATATAAGGCACTATGAATCACACCATGTAGTAGTAGTCACCGTGGTTCAAATGAAAAATATTTTTATACTATGACTAAGCTCTATGATTTTATATTTTCATAGTAATATTTACTTTCTATTTAAACATGATAACCATGACATTTTTTATAGATAACCATGAAGTGGTTTCTCTATATTTTCTTCTTTCTTCTCTAAAGTTATTTAATTCAACTTTAATGCCTTATTCTTCCTAAAAACATTAAGAAAAAAATTATGTATTCATAATAATATTAAATTCATAGTTAAAATTTCCTTGATAAGAGTATAAAAAAGAAGTATCACGGTCACCTCTATGACACTGCTATTGTTGTCATCAATGGACACCTTAAGAGGATATTACATTAATCACCAAAATAGTGAAAATTGTGACCTATTCTCTCTCTCATATCCATGATAGATGAAAATTTTACCATAACTATAACTCTACTTTCAAGACAATCATGTCATGAAAGTCTAGGTGGGGGTTAACATCAAGGGAAATAAACTTTGGTGAAACTCAATGATCCTCAATGACCCTAAGTGTGTTAGGGAGTTGGTTAATCATTATTCATATTGATTATGTAGTTAATTTTAATCCATTTAATAACTATGTTTCTTTGAATATGAAAAATATTATGATGATTGAATAATTATAACCTACAATTTAGGCACAACACATTTCACACTTTCATTGGGTTATGTGGTTCACCTTGACTCAATTATGTGGGCCAGGGATCACCATTAGACTAGACCAACATAGTGAAAACTTTACTATTGGTGTGATAGATGGATCCATATGATAGGACCCTTGTAATTTTCTGGAATCGTGATCTACCAACTTAATTGGGAACCACATCATTAATTTATTCCCTTATCACTTGGGTAGTCTTAGATGGAACTAACCTATTAAGAAAGATATAATAGGGTGTGTAAGTGTGAGATAAGTACTAATTGAAGATCTAAAAACTATGGTTTATCCTTTTTATGATCATTCACTAATTGAATATTTATTTTGAAAATTCTGATCTTTTAATGTATTTCTTTTGGAAAACATTATGTTTTCTAAAATAAGTTGATATGTAGTTCTTCCACAGTAACTATTATGAAATTGGTTGATGATGATGTAGAGTTTTTACATGATATTTTTATTTAATATATATTCATTAAAGTCCTAAAAATATTATGAAATTGAATAATGTTATCAGTTAATTATGTTCTCATAGAGAAATGTATCCAAAACTTTGTAGTGTGTATATAGAGTGGTAAACACTTTAAAGGGGTTTCCTTCGATTCAATGTACGGTCAGTTTGGAAATTAAGATTTCTAATATAAAAAACAATGATTTATTTCTTTTAAAATGTTTAATTATACAATTTTGAACTGGGAAATAAAAAAACACTCACGATTTATTTTATGAGTGTTTATTAATGTATATTTTGTTTTTTGTGATATATATACATACCACCGTTGCTAGTTATTTTGATTTAGTAAGAACCAAAAATTGGGGAGTGAAGTATGAATAGTGATGAGTTATTTTTAATGGTGGAAAATTTTGTCTAGTAGAGAAGTCTAATATGATGATACACAAGATTTTTCTATATAATTTGATTACTTAACCAAATGTATGATTTTATGTAATGCAATACTCTATGAATTTTGTTGTTGACAATATCCAACTAGTTACTTTTCCACGAATAGTGTGCGATCATCACCGGATTATATACCATGGTTTGGTTTACTAGGGTGATGTAATTATTTATTTATAATGAGAAATTCCTCATAACCATGGGGTTGGTTCTTGAGATTTATTTTTTATGCGAGTTACTAAAAATAATTTAACTATTATTTGGGGTGTTTCTTCACTGATCTAGATTGATGATTTAGGGGAAATCCAAGATTCCCTTATTATTGTTATGACATTTTGTTAGCCTTGGGTTATTCTTACTGGAGTAGATGTGATTACAACCTTTTTTTCATAATATAGTATTTTTTATGTACAAGTATGTAAATATATATTTTTTAACACTGGAGAATTTATCTTGGGAATTATTATACTCACATATAAAAGGAAATATTTATGGTTATATTACTATAGTTATATAGATAATTTAATCCTTATAAATGATTGTGGTAGGTGTGGTGTTTGTGAAGTTGGTTCATGGTATTTAATGAATTTTTATCACTACTGTTCTCCATTAAAAATAAATATTTATCCTATCTTCTTGGTATTTTATTTTTTCATGAACTTGGATATTATTTTTTTAACCTTTTTTTAGTTTGGGATAGTGGTTGAAAAATTAATTTATAGTACATACATGATTTTTATTTTACAAGAGTATCTCCCTTACGATTGGTGGTTTATATTTTTCTTTATAATTATAGGTATTTTTTGAAAATTCCTCCCATTCATATATATATATATATCCTCATGATACTAGTAACTATCCATTTAACTATTAAAGGATGAATTGGGTTGACAATCTTGTTCTTCCCATATATCCAAATGGGGTGTTATGGGTGTTAGAGTCATCTCAAAAAGGAATCAATGTGAAGTTAGAGATTTATTAGTAAGGTTAAATTTTGGTTTATGATAATATAAATTTAAGGACTTGAGTTTGTTTTATAAGGATAGGGAACCTAAACATTCCACCCCTACTCAATGGATTGAGTAGTGTTAGTGGTGTTACTTGGCCTTAGGTTACATTCCTAATACACTAAAGGTTGGAAATAAATTACAAGGGCCTCAAGAAAATTTTAGGTACGATTTTCCCTTTAAAAGATAGAATATACAAACTACATAACTAATAACCAACTAGACCTATATATAATGCATGATTACTAAATACAACTCAAAACATAACCAAAAAAATAAACCATATCAGAGTACAAGTGGAAACCAAAATAAATAACTGAAGATAACCAAAAGACCACAAAAGTCAAAACTCCAAAGTGATATCAACTAGAAAAAAACCAACCTGATCCCAGACCCAAATCCACATTCCATGCCCATAGTATCAAGTAGAATCCATGAATAACTAAAATAACATACCTTTACCTCTGTCTCAATAGAGTAAATATGTCATTGCACAACATTTTTTAAGAAGGGGGTGAGACTGAACTCAATAGGATTTCCCCAATGTCTTACCAACTCACACCACTAGGAACAAACATGTTACCACAATTTATATAGAAAAGTTTTAAGAACTAAAAATAGTTTCTATCAAATCTATAATAAATTTATAAGGAAATATTCATCAAAGAATTTAAAACATGTATTATATTATTTTTTATATTATTTTCTATGTCCACAGTCACAAACACACATACACACTCAATGTTAGTGATACCATGATAGTGGAACTTCATGTTCATACTCTGTCCCACTTTAACGGGGGTACTACACAACCATTATCCAACCCACTATATAAATGACCAACTGGTTATGTAAAAACCATGTCAATATATTCCAATAAAAAATTTTATTTATTAAAATAATTATAGAACATAATTTATATGAATCCAAACCAAACCATAATTTTAAAATTATCATTTTAAAATTACAAAAAAAGGTTTTTCCCAAAAACCAACATACTCTCCACAATTTCCAAGATAATAGGAAAATGTGATTTCCATCAAGAATCACACAATTATTTCAAAGCTGCCTCAAGAAAATAATTTAATTAAAAGTAATACTTCAAGTTATAAATCATGTAAAGATAAGACAGAATCCACCTACTTCACAACGGTTGGTGAAAATGAAGAATGGAACATTGAAATAATATATTAAACCTAGGATATACTTTACTCCAAACAATTTAATGGTAAAAAATAAATATTCCCATCAAGTAATATGAATCCATCAACCAAATATTAGATCCAAGATTTCAAAAGAGAGAATAACGCTAGATATAAGAAGAACAATTAATAATGATGACTTATCGATGAATTTAGATAACCAACTGAGTTTGAATAACCTACGAATCACTTATGGATTGAAAGGAAAAGTCTCTCAAGTATTGGGAGCAAATGGAATTAATGCTATAGTGAGATTAAGGGAAAATGGTTGAATGGATAAATTCAAATTAGATTTAAATTTTAAAGAGGGATAATTATATGTCACGTGGTTAGGCCACACAGTTTTAAAAACTATGCGATAAACATTCGGTGATACTCTCTTAATACCACCCCTTATAGGATTGGCTTTCACAGTTAGAAAAACCTTGAGCCAACTGTGACTTTCCCTTTATTTTAAGAGGCATAGTTTCTCTTTTTAATTATCATTTTTTTGCCAAAATGTGTGCCAACTATGTGCATGTACAATGCCAAATTTCCCCCCTTTCATGTTTTACTAGAGGTGGTTCACAGTTTCTATTAATCTTGCACAAACTATGCACCTACATGAAGCCTCAAAACCATGAAAAATCCCATCACAACCCATAGAAACTCAACCTGATCATTATATAGACTCATATTTCACGAAAAAAGAGACATGTAAGTGAAACTGGTGGTGCTATATTCTCCAAACCATTGGCCTTTCTATCCTCATAAAATATAAACCCCTATTTTCGTGGAATATTTTGGGACACTACTCTAACTTTTCCTTCTCACAGTCCCAAGTTTTTTCTTGGATCCAACCATGCTTCCAAAAACCAGCACTAGAACCATTATTTTCCCATGTAATATCTTCAATTTCCTATCCATAATATTTACCATCAAATAAATAAGTATAGAATCCATATCTAGGTCTTGTTATCCCATCGAATCACATGGCGAGGATTGGGTTGGTACTAATTCAACTAAGATACATGAAATGCATTGTGCATTAAACTAATCCTTGGTAGAAAAGACAACAAATCATGGCTAAAAGTGACCATGTATCAAGCAGAATAATTTACCTACATACCAAAATAATGATGGCTAAACTATGTAGAGATTCTAAAAAATACATAATCACTCACCTTAAACGAAAATAGTTTCTAATGATGACCCTCATATTATATGTAATGACTCCAAGTCATCTCCATACTATTTTAATCAATTGAATCTTATATATTGTCTCTTAAACATGGATATATCCAATTATTCAAGTATCACATGTTTCCACCAAACAATGTGGACAACAATATGAATGAACATATTATTCTTTAAAAGGATCCATATGTATCGAGGCCTGATAATTGTTATTGTATAAGAAGTCCACTAATAGTATATGATCCTCCCTATATCCAATAAAATATATCAGAAAAACCCAAATAATATATTCCAATGTTTGGTTTGTTTGTTTAGACTATCCATCCATTTGAGTATGATAATCTATAATCATAGTCAAATGTGTTCCAAGGGATTTTTATAAGGATTTCAAAAAATGAGATATAAACATGGGGTATCTGTTAGATATAATAGAGACTGCAAGGCCATGCATCTTTAAAATTTATTGAATATATATTTTGATAATTTTTCTACCATATTAGTTTCATGTATTTGGATAAAGTGAGCCAAATTTGTGAGTCTATCCACTATCATCCGTAAAAAATCATGTTTCTTAATCATCCTTGGTAGAATTGTTAAGAAATATATAACTATCTACTTCCATTTCAAAATGGTAATAGGTAAAGACTACACTTTCAATTCATTGATGGCCCACTTTTACCTACTTGAATGTGAGGAATCTTGAGACATGTTATACTATATCTCTTTTCATCAAAATCCACTAAAACTATGATTCCAACACTTTATAATTTTTTTTAACCCAAGGTGAAAAATCCATCTCAAATATTCGTAGATGATAAGAAGTTGTTCCTAACAAGACAAAAGCATGTCCATATGATCTATAAAGTACACCAATTAATTCCCATATTTCTTTAATCGCTTAATGATATCCCAAATATTGATTTTTGACCTCATCATAGCATAATTTTGATCATATGTTTAAGAAACTCTAACATACTCAACCAAATCAAGAACAAATGAAACTGGAAAGAAAACTACAAAATCACGTTGTTCTATATAATCCATATGGATATCCAGTACGAATAAAATTGTTTTCCATTGGTCAGAATCCTCTTTTACCAACTAACATATGAATTCCTACACAATTTATTCTCCATAGAGTTCTTTTTACCTGATTTATACATCAAGTCTAAGTCAAACAAATGCAAATACTGCATCCATCTTCTTTGTGTTAAATTCAAATCTATTTGTTAGAAAATATGTTTCAAACTATCATGATCTGTACAAACTATTTATTTATCACCAAATATATAATGATGCCAATTATTAAAATCATGGACCACAATATCTAATTCAATGTTTCAATTTGGGTTTTTCTTCTCATGAAACCGTAATAGCTATAATCCATAAGCAACACCATGATCTCCTATCATGAGAACACAACTATATCTAGATCCCAATGCTTCACAATAGACTACATAACTTTATTCAAACTCTAGAAACATGAGTATATGTGTTGATGTTAGTATAACCTTAAGTTATTGAAAGGATTTATGACATTAATCATTCCATTAGAAAGGACTGACTTTCTTTATCAAAGTTGTCATTTGTGTTTCAAAACATAAAAAATAACATACAACATGTTTGTAATATCCATACAATCTAAGGAAACTATGCATCTCAAGGAAATTCATTGGTGGTTTCTAAGAGATAAAAACTTTTATCTTTTCAGGATCTATAGAAATACCTTTTTAGAAATTACATGGCCAAGGAAACATACCTCTTGTATCCAAAAATCACACTTTGATAACTTGGCATACAACTGATGCTTCAAAAGGATACCAAACACTATATCAATGTTTTGTTCAGGATTCAAATTTTCCCTAGAATTCTCTTGTATATCATAAAAAAAAAACCACAAAAAAGGAATATATATACCAATGAAATATTTGGTTAATCAGTTATATAAATAAATATGGTGCTTTCGTAATATCAAATGTCATAAAAAAATTCATAATGGCTATATTTTGTTTTGAAAGATGTATTTTGAATATCCTCCTTCCAAACTTGCAATTAGTGATACCCCAATCATAAGACAAATTTAGAGAACCATAGAGATCTCTAAAATTGTTAAATCAAATCATCAATGTGTGGAATAGGATATAGATTCTCTATCATAATGTGGTTAAGCTTATGATAATATAAAAACAATTCTAAGATTTTTATCCTCATTATTCACAAATAGAACCAGTGCTTCTTATATAGATATACTCATTCAAGTGAACCCTTTACTTTATTACTCTTCCAATTGAAATTTTAAGTCCCTCAATTATTTTGGTTACATCCTATAAGATGGAAGTGAGATTAGGATCGTACCTAGTAGGTGATTAATCATTAACTCCACCTCTCATTTCAGTTGAAACCCTAAAAAAATGTGAGGAAAACCATCAAAAAACTGGTAAAAAATAGTTGGAAAAGCAGGATTCCCAATCTCATCCACATTTTCCAAGGTAAGAACTTACAACTGATAAGAAATGGTTCCAACCCTTAGTGTCAACATTCCTTTGATACCCACATTTTCATCCCAATATCCTTCAAAGAGATGCTCGATGCAATCCAGTGATGTGAAACTAAAATTTTTGGAATAACATTCGATATGGTCCTTCAATGATGTCAAAAAATCCATACCCAAAATCAATTAATATTCATCCATCTCAAGAATAGAGAAATACCAAAGAAACTCAATGCCATCTATAGTTATACAACAAGCTTTACACATAAAGGCTCGAAATACTATTTGTACTTGTGGAGTTTGAAGTTTCAAAATAGAAGGAATCATCTCAAGATGCATCTAAACATAAAGAAAAAACTAGTGGGATGTGCCCGTATTAAAAAAATATTTCATAAGGGTAAAATTAAAAAGAATCACACTACTCACTATTGAAGTACTAGATTGATTATCCATGATCACATTCTTATATCCATATAATTTCTTACTCACACCACATTATCTTTGTTACCCTATTAATATTCCACTGTATGATGAGTAATGGTGTTTCTAGAATCACCTTGGTCCACATTGTTTTCATGATGAGAATTATTATGCTACACTCATTCCATTGAATAATACGATTCCTAAGAGACCTGAGATGTGTCTCTAGAACCCAACCTTGGATCAATATGGCAATAATGGAAAAGATGTCCCATCTTATTGCAACTGTGACATTACCTATTTGGTATTTTAAAATATCACTTGAAGTAGACACCGTTGAATGTTTTCAGTTATCTCCTCTGATGGTGAGGATTCCAATGATGATGGATCTGATAAAGGTAGAAGTTAGTGAAGTAACCAGACTCTTAGTTTAAGGTTTCTCCATGATGGATTATAGTTTGTGGATTGATGAGGGTAAGCTTGTGGCTCAAGGTGGTAATGTCAGTTTTTCTGAATTTTGGTTTTTGAAATTTGAATGTTCAACTTTTGAATTTTGAATGCGGTGTGTGGGGTTTATGTGGATGTGGGAATGATATAACATCTAGATATATTTTTACGATTCCCACTTTTCCAAAGAAGTGGTTATTATAAAAATACTAAAAAATGGTTCTGTGTGGGGGAGGAAATTTTTTTGATCCCGTGGTCTAATTTTGAGGTGTCCCACTACCCTATAAATAGGTTTCCCTTTTCTATTTATTTCTATTTCTATAGTTCACACATGTTCCCATAAGAATAATCATTCTCCCAATAACTTTATTTACTAGGCTATCTCTTTCTGCTACCATCATTCTATAAACCATTTCTACATAACCTATTATACAAAGAGCGAAAATCATTGAGTGAATATACATCCTCAACCCTAACACAAAATTTCATTCCTTTAAGGATTAACTTATATAAATTTTGAGAGAAAAGTATACTAAATTCATAAATTTAGCACCATACTCTATCCCCCTAAGGTTCTCATGATTTGGACTAAATAAGTCTATTGTTATAGTAATATTAATGTTGTGATGATAAAATTTCTTATTAAACAATTCTTCAGAATCCTCCTATGTCATGCCTTTTTCCAATTTATTCTGAACTACTAATTCCCACCATTAGTGTTATAAATCATCCATCATATACATTGAGTACTTTAATTTCAACTCTATAGGTGTCCCAAGGAAATTGAAGACTCAATTCATCCTATTCAACAATTATTCTAGTTTTTTGGGTCACAATCTCCCTAAAATATATGTGGATTATTCTTTTGGAATTAAATAAAATGGCACAATTTATATATTTTTTTATTCTTATTATCCTTATCCATGTACTAAAATTCCAAGGATTGTTTTTGGACCAACTATTGGTTCACTTGTGGCTCAAGTGCAACCACATTTTTAGAAGCTTCCTCTAGTTGATTTCTATGATGCATACCCCGTACCATTCAATATAACCAGAATAAAACTTCATTTAGACTCAATCATTAGAAACTAAAGGATTAGAAATTACAATTCATAACAACAACACATATCACAACATTGCTTTTCCACAATCCAGCCATTTTCAACATTTTAATATTTTTGAAAATTCTACAACCAAGCTTTTAAAAACAACCATTTTCATTATTTTCAAAAATCAACACATTTTATCTTTTCCATAAACCATTAAACTAGTAATGAATAATGCAGTCATATTGGGAAGTCTTACTATCAATGCATATCATGAAATTCTCATCTGATAAATCCATGATTGTAATGATCTAGAATTCTACCAGTGAAAGTTTTACCTCCTATAATTATTTCATATAGTATAAATCACATAAAATCACAGAGAGAACACAATACAAACTTTATAAATGAAGAATGAATGAAATAAGTTGGAATTTTAAGAAATTAAGGAACATATACTGATGGAATAGTAACCAGTCCCTTGGAATAGTAACATGACCATTTAGAATAGTAATCCAACCAATATAATGGTAACCTTACCTATGAAAGTTTAAATAAAATGTATTCATCCTATAAATTAAAATATGATATATTTATATTATTGAAAAAGTAAATAATTTTTTTAAAAATGATCAATTATAAATTGATAATTTGTTAAACATAAACGTTTTGTTACAATTTTATAATTAATATAATGATTTAAAATAAAATTTAATTTTATAAAATATATACATAAATTAATATTTTTTTATCTTATTATTATATGATAATTTTATGAGACCTTAAAAAACTTTCTAAAGTGTCGCAAAATCATTTATAATTTTAGAATCTGTGTTTTTTGAGTAAGTGATGATTTTAAGTAAGAATTATATTTATAATATTTAGAAACTTACTTTCATAAAATGGATTCCAGTTTTTAAATTTTACCCATCAAAAAATGGTAGGGGTTATTTTTGGGGGGTTTTCTAAAAAATTTGATTTTTTGGTGAATAGTGAAATACAATAATTTACTATATATGCAAAATAAATGAATTAATGAGTCATGGATAATGTATTTCTGATGTAAGTAACTTTGATTC
This sequence comes from Viscum album, assembly GCA_963277665.1. Taxonomy (NCBI): domain Eukaryota; kingdom Viridiplantae; phylum Streptophyta; class Magnoliopsida; order Santalales; family Viscaceae; genus Viscum; species Viscum album. The sequence goes on from OY728123.1 coordinate 2,019,419,425, forward strand.
AAACTCACATGCAATATTTACTAAACTTAGTCACAATAATCAACAATCTTAATAGTATTGATCCAAAACAACAAACAAATGAGTAAAATAATTAAGAAACACCCCTCTCCTCCATTATAAATACCACCCCCACCACCTATTCTCCTCACACATCTTAAGACTTGAATCTTCTCAAATTTTTACCCAATACTCTTCCTAGGTCTCTTCTCCACATACAAGAAAATATACTCTAAAAAAATTCCAAAACCAAGTTACCTAAGGAGGTTCACAAGGAGAAGAATTCAAGAGGTAAATCATCTCCCACTTTATTTATTTTCTTTTCGATTTCTTTTCTTTTCTCGTACTCTTCTCACCTACTATATCCAATATTTCTTGATAACTATAGTCTTTTATATATACTATAATTGTATTATGTTAATGGAAAATACACCATCAAGTCTTTTCTCCTCTTCCTTTTATTCTAAAAATTAAAATATCCTCTGTGAGGTGTTGACAAGTTTTCATTTTACTTTACCACCATCAAAGATAGAAATAAAACCATTACAATGGTTGGTACATATTTGAAAATTTATTTTATAACCCTTTTTATGTTATGAAACTAATTTTTATACACAATAATTAATAATGAAACAATACGAGAGTGTGATGATCAAAAAATCACCAAAATAATTTAAATGATTATCATTAACATCTTATCTAATGATCTATCCTCACCCTAAATAATAAAATTAATTATATGACCATTTAATCATAAGTATGTTCATTGATAACATATAAATTCAATTTTGGATATCTATTCCTATTTTATATGACCTTTTATACATTTATACAAGTGAACCAATCATGAAAACCATGGAAATGAACTCTCTCGAACTGTGAAATTGAATCTTATAAATCATCAAAAAAGATTTAAATGAAAATAATAAAATTATAATAAATTAAATAAATTTATAAAAAGTTATTAATTAATTAATTAATGTATTTAATTTAATTATAAAATACATTAAGATTAATTACAGATCACTTTTAGACATAAGGTATGAGATTCTTTCCGAACCTTAATTTTTTTTCCTTTGGGTTATGATTTCTCTCTCTTTACCCTAATTTAATTATTCTTTATTTTTATATAATTCTTCTAGATTATATTAATACGTTCCAAAATTAAATTTCTAGATTAGTTCATCCTTATTTTATGGGTAAATATATGTTTTAAAAAGGTTCCCTTCTCAAATATTCCTGATAAGAAACCCTGGTTAAAGGGAACATCCTGATTTCTTACCCATTTTCAAGTGCACTACATAATCTATTTTAAAACACAATTATTTTTCCAAAAATCACTCATTTTATCATGAAAAATTTCTCGGTTCATTTCTAGTTTTATGAAAACAAATATGGATTTTCGGATTTTAGAGAATCTGTAAACTTTTCCCTTAAACCGCACTAAAGTGTTTCATTTCTAAAGTATATTAAATTGTTTTTTACATGTTTCAACTTAAATTGGACATCATTTATCATTATATATTCCTACTTTATTAATTTCACTGTATATTTTAAATCCATTCTTTCATGGACACTTTTATCATACACCCATTTGTTATCCTCCATAATATGATTACGATACCCATTTCTTTACATGGGTATCCGTTATGTTTATGTTTGATTATTCATGAGGAACACATATGCCTAAATTTGTTATAATTAGTGTTACTAGATATCACTCTAATGAATTGGGTAATTTTTATTCTAATGAGACATAATGTTGAGACTAGGAGTGATCCTGATTCATTTATGGGACTTTTTCCGCCATGTATAATGGTCTTTGTAGTTAGCCTTGACTCATGATTATGTCATGTTGCGTGTTATTTTCAAATTCATATGATTCCATAATTACATTTAGCCATGCTCTACATGTTTTTTTCCTTATTCTTATTCATGTTCGATGCCTTTTTATGTCATCCTTTTATTCCTTCTAACCCATGTGATTTTATTTATTCTTATGTTTATACTCTTATTGTGATTTTTAGATCATCCATTTTTTTCATGTATACCCTAGATTATCCTATTCAGATGTTGGATCTCATTAGAAGTTATAATCTCATTATGTATTATTAAAATAAATATGTTTTATTTTATTTCCATATTTTTAGTTTTATGTACCTAATCATCCAAATACACTATACTTTACGATCCTTGGATTGTAATTTTATGGTTAATTATACTTAAAATCATGTAATAATATGTGTAAAAGTCTAGGGTCATTATAGTTGGTATTAGAGTAAAGAGTAGTTATTTTTGTATATTAGGACTAGATCACTTTAGTATGAACCATAGTGATAATTTTATCACCATGGATAACCTATATTTAATATTAGGGTATCACAAGTTAGGATATACTTTTCAATTAGAAGTTTATCCTTCTATATTAAATGTTTCTTTTTTTATATTCTTATTAGATACGTATTGAAGACCCCCTAATTGCAATTTATTTTCCTAGTTAATGTATGGAAATAGGAAAACCCATGAAAACAATCAATGTGATGTGTAATTTGAAAATATCTCTAATGATATTCTAAATTGGATGGAAATGACTGCTCAAACCATAATGACAGTACTTGATCAACTAGCTCAAGTTATTAATAATAACTTGAATATTGTGGAATTCCCTCATTCTTCTAAGAAACATCATGTTTCAGTTTAATCCTTAATGTTCAAAATGATTCCTATATTTAATGGATCTTCTGATCCCCTCATCTCAAAACAATGGATTTATTAGATTGAGAAGATATTATCAGCCCTATAGTGCTCAGAAGAAGAGAAAGTTGTGCTGGTGGTAAATTGTTTTGACAGGGAAGATGATTAGTGGAGGGAACTAATCAGGAACACAAAGTCTAAGTAGGAAATTGATTCTATCGAATTGTATTATTTCAAGAAAAATATTTTTCAATAAATATTTTCCCCTAACACTCCACCTTAATATGGAAAGGGAGTTCCTTGGACTGATGTAAAATGAAGATGATTCTATTGGATCATATGAGGAAAAAATCAAAATTACTTCATGATAGGACTCTAGATTTTTCATGAACACTGAAATCAAGAACGATTACTTCATTAGAGGAATAAAGTCAAGTCTACAAAAGGCATTGGAAATTCGAGACATTGACAGTTATTATGAGATTATTCGTTGTGACCTTAAGGTTGAAATGGATATCAGAGACTCCCAGTGGTCTCATGGGATCATTGAAAAAAAGATGAAAATGGAGTTTAATATGGATGGATCAATAAATAAATTCCATTATGGAAATAATAACCAATATCCAACTTGTCAAAAGTGTTGAAATAAGCATCCAAGAATATACTTAAAGGGAACAAATTTATGATTCCAATGTAGAAGAGAGAAGAATATAGCTAATAACTACTGAAGGGATATGAATAAACCCACTAATGTGGAAGAATAAATAAAGTTTCATATTAACACTCATCCTATTTTGCAGTGTTTCAAATGCAAGGAACATGGGAATTATGCAATATATTTCCCTAAGCCAAGGGTTATTAGAGGTAATCAACAAAAATAACCTCCAAGGCCATAAAGAAGGGAATATGCTATCACTAATGATAAGGTGGAACCCAAAAAATGATGTGGTGACAAGTGTAATAGTTATTCATATAAGATTATAAAATTAACCATTAAATTCCAATTCTACACATTATTTCATATCGTACAAATTTAGTAGAACTATTCAAACACCACCTCAAATTATGGAGTTTGATATTTCTGTGAGAACAAAAAATGGGGAAATATTGCATCCAAAGTATATAATTGATCCATGGTTAGTTTTTGTGGACTGAACCTACCAAAAAATATTTTCTTACTTCCTTTGTAAGGGTTTCATTCTATATTGGGAATTTGATATCTCTATAAAAATCAAACATCAACTTTTGATAAAGGGAGATAACTCTACATATACCGAAGCATCCTCCAATTTTGTACAATCGTAAGGTGGAAGATGAATATATTTTAGAACCATCATCTTAATTTTGGATATTATTTATCTATGATCAAGTATATCTAGCTCAAATTGTTGAGATAAATGAGAGAATCATGCTCAAAGATATGCCTATTGTGAGGGAGTACACCGATGTGTTCCTCAAAGAATTTGAAGTTATTTCCATTGATTGATAGGTTGAGTTCTCAATTAAAGTTATTCCTATATCTTTAAATATATCAAAAACCTTATATAATGGCCCCCATTAAGTTGGAATAACTAGAGAAGTAGTTATAAGAGAATCTGAATAAGGGTTTTATACACCTTAGTGCATCACCATGAGGTGATCCAATCTTCTTTGTCAAGAAGAAGGATGGATAAAGGTGCATATGTATTGACTGTCCTGAGATCAATAAAATCATGATAAAGAAAAGGAATCCCCTTACTCCGATAGATGAATTTATTGATCAACTACACGGGTCCAAGTATTCCCCAAAGGTGGACCTTCAGCCGGGATATCACCAATTAAAGGAGAAGAAGAAAGATATTCCTAAGAATTCATTTCAAATGAGGTATGGAAACTATGAGTTCATATTGATTCCCTTATGACTCACTAATGCTCCAAAAATATTCATGGAATTAATGAATGGATTATTTAGAGATTGTCTCAACAAATTTGTGGTAGTATTTATTGATGATATTCTAGTGTACTCCAATAGCATAGAGGAACACGAGAAAAAATTTAATACAACGATGAATTATTTGTGAAGGGATAAAAATTATGAAAAGTATAGTAAATTTGAGTTATATATGGAGGAAGTATCATTCTTGGGATACGTTATCACCAACAGAGGAATATATGTAGACCCTTCCAAAACAAAGGTAACTGAATAATAGACCATTCCAATATTTGTAATAGATATACATAGTTTCCTCACTCTATGTGGTTATTAAATATATTTTTTGGATGAACTTATCATGATTATAAAACCCATTAACCATGTTGACTTGGAAGGGAGAAAAGTTTTTCTAGACTAGTGAATGTGAAGACTACTTCAAAGAGTTTAAAAAGAGGCTTATCACTGCACAAGTGTTTACACTACTAAAATGTGGGGAACTATTTGTAGTATTGAATGATTCTTAAAAGAAGGTATTAGGATATTCATTGAAGGAAAATTATGAAGTGATATCCTATTCCTCAAGATAGTTTAAAATTCATGAGCAAAATTATCCCATGCATGACCTAGATTTGGAAGCTGTAATCTTTGAATTAAAAATCTAGAGGCATTATCTATATGCGGAGAAGTTTGGGATATATAATGATCATAAGAGCCTCAAATATATATCAATACAGAAGGATATTAATATTCACCATTGAATATGGTTAGATAACATCAAGGATTATGAATTCTCAATTCAATACCATCATGGTAAAGTAAATAAGGTTGAAGATGATCTATGTAGAAAGAATACTACAAAATTATCAATGATTAGAGATGATAAATATCCAATATTGTTAGATTTTAAAAGGATGGAAATGGGAATAATTAAAGAAGTAACATAATTAATTCTTCCTCAAATGATTTCTCAATGATCTCTCCTGGAGAAAATAAAGTATGATCAAATAAATGATGTGGAAATTCAGATGAAGGTGGAATCTATGAAAATGTGAAAATCCTTATAGTTCAAAATTTATGAGGAAGGAGTTATAAGATTTGGGTCATGATTTTTTGTACCATAAAATATGGAGATAAATAAAGAGATTATAAATGATGGACATAGATCAACATTTTTTATTCACCTATGGATCAGAAAAATGTATCAAGATCTCCAAGAGCACAATCATTGGCACAATATAAAGAAGGAGATCACTGAATATAAATCAAAGTTCTTGGTATGTCAGAAAGTGAAGGATAAAATCAAAATGTATAAAGTGATGAAACAACCATTTTCTAGACCAATATGAAATTGGGAGACCATTATCATGGACTTTGTCACTTGACATCCAAATAAGTCTAGAGGAAACAATGCTCTATGGGTTTTGGTGGATTGTCTCACAACGACAGATCACTTTATCACAATTTGAGAGGAATTATGACTAGATAAACATTCATAGATATACATTAGATAAGTTTCAAGGTATCATGGAGTACCACTATCAATTTTATCCAATATGTATCTAAGATTCACCTCCAAGTTATGGAAAATTCTCCAACTTGCTCTGAACACTGAGTTAAACTTCAGTACATCCATTCATCCTCAAACTGATGACCAATATGATCAGATTATTTAGAAACTCAAAGACATGTTTAGATATTTTTTATGGACTTCAAAGGTATATGGGACCAACATCTGGCTTTGGAAAAGTTCTCTTACAACAATAGTTTCCACTAGATCTTCTAAATGGATCCATATGAAGCCGCTTATGGGAAAAGATGCACAACACCAACATTCTGGTATGAATTTTGTGAAGGAAAACTTATAGTACTATAAAAGGTAAAATAAATAGTGGAAAAGGTGAAAACCATTCAATAACACATTAAATCATCCCAGAGATGACGAAAGAGCTACGCAGATTATCATCGATGAGACCTTGAGTTTAATTTTGGACACATGGTATTCATCAACATATCTTTATGGAAGAGGGTCTTGATATTTGGGAGGAAATGAAAGTTAAGTCCCATGTACATCATCCCCTTAGTTATTCTTGATCGTATTAGAGATGTGGCTTATCGACTAGCACTTCCACCAACCATGTCCCAAGTACCTGATGTATTCCACGTATCCCTTTTGAGTAAGTACATAAAAGATTCCACACATGTACTGAATTCATAGGCGGTACAATTGGAAAATGATCTATCTTGTGAGAAGGATTTAGTGAATATCATGGATAATAGAGATAATATTCTTCACAAGAAGACCACTCACTTGGTCAAATTACTATGGTGAAACCATAATGACGAAGAGGAAATATGAGAACCATATTAAGCAATGAAGGATAAGTACCCTCACCTATTTTCCCAACAGTATTTTAAAAAAATTTCAAGGGTAAAGATTTATTAGGGGGAAGAATGCAATGACCCATAATTCTATCAATAAAATGTTCCCTTCATAAAAATATTAAATATTGTATAAATCACATATAATCACATAGAGAATAGAATACGAACTTAATAAATTATTAATGGATGAAATAAGAGGCATTTCTAAAATTTAAGGAACCTATACCGAGGGAATAATAATGTGTCCCTTAAAATAGTTACATGGCCATTAGGAATAGTAATCCAACCAATTTAATAGTAACCACACCTATGATGTTATTAATAAAATTTATCCATCATATAAAATAAAATATGATATATTTATATCATGGAATAAGTAAATAATTTTTTTAAAATGAAAAATTATATATTGATATTTTGTGAAACATAAATGTTTAATTACAATTTTATAATTAATATAATGATTTAAAATAAAAGTTATTTTCATAAAATAGATTCATAGAGTAATATTTTGTTATCTTATAATTATAAGATAATTTTATGAGACCTTAATAAAATTTTCAAAGTATCATAAAATGAGTTATAATTTTTAAAATCTCTATTTTTTGAGTAAATGATGATTTTAATAAAAAATTAGATTTATCATATTTAAAAAATTATTTTCCTAAATTTAATTCCATTTTTTAATTCTAACCATTGAAAAATGTTTGGGGTGAATTTTTGGCATTTTTCTAAAAAAGATTAATTTTTTGTGAATAGTGAAACATGGTAATTTATGGTATAAGAAAAATACATGAATTATTGAGACATGGATGATTTATAGCTGAAGTAAGAAAATTTAATTCAAAAACACATGAACTAGTTATTTTACTTAGTCATAAGAATACATACTATTCATAATCTTGTTCCAAAATAATAAACAAATGAGTAAAATAATAAAAAAACATCGCTCTCCTCCCTTATAAATATCACCCCTCACAACCTCTTTTATTTACACCTCTTAAGCCTTGAATATTTTAAAATTTATAACCAATAATATTCCAATGTTTCTTCCCCATCTCTATGAGGCTCTGGTATCAAAAAATTCCAAAACCAATTTCCCTAAGGAGGTTCTTAATGAGAAGAATTCAAGTGGTAAAATCCCTATTCACTTTCTTTATTTTATGTCCACTTTATTTTATTTTATTATACTCTACTAAAATCCTATATGTAAACTTTAATTATATATAAATTATGTCATATATTCTATAATTTTATGATGATAATGGAAAATACACCATCAAGCCTCTTCTCCTCTTAATTTTATTCTAAAAAGGATAATATTGTCTTTCAGGTGTTGACAAGTTATCATTTCACTTTTCCACTTTCATGGATGGACATAAAACCATTATAATGGTTGGTAAATATTATAAAATATATTTATAACCCTTTTTATTTTCTTAAACTAACTTTTGTACACAATAATGAATAATGAAACAAAACTAGTTTGTGATGATAAAAAAACCGCCAAAATAATCTAAACGATTGTAGCTAAAATCTTATCTAATGATTCATCTTCACTAAAAATGAACAAATGAATTATATAACAATATAATATTATATATGTTAATTAAAAACATAAAAATTCAATTATTTATATCAATTCCAATTTACATGATCTTTCATACATTTATACAAGTGAACCAGTCATGAAAACCAAGGAAATGAACACTCCTAAATGAAAATATTGCATCTTATAACTCATAAAAACGAATATAAATGAATCTAATAAAACTATAATAAATAAAATACACATAAAAAAGGTTATGAATTAATTAATTAGTCAATTTAATTTGATTATATAGGAAATTAAGATAAAGTTAAGAACACTTTTGGACAATAGTTAAGGGATTTTTCCGAACCTCTATTTTTTATTCGGGTTATGATTTCCCTCCCTCTTTACCCCAATGAAATTATTATTTATTTTTATATAAATATTCTACATTATATGAATATTTTACAAAATCAGGTATCTATATTTTTTCATCGTTATTTTATGTGGAAATACATGTTTTTAAAACGTTCCCTTCTCAAATTTTCCTGTAAAGCAAACCTGATTAAAGAGAACTTCCTGATTTCTTACCCATTTTCAAGTGCACTCCATAATATATTTTAATCCGATATTATTTTTATAACATCATTCATTTTATAATTTTAACCTATCTTGGTCCATTTAAAGTTTTATGAAAATAAATATGCATTTTCCTCTTTTAAATAATCTTTAAAAGTTTCCGTTAAACCGCACTAAAGTGTTTCATTTCTAATGTATCTTAAAATATATTTTTTCATGTTTCCACTTAAATTGGACATTATTTATCAGGATCTATGCATATTTTACCTTATGAATATTCATTTATAATTTAAATCCATTATTTCATGGACACTTTTATAATACACCCATTTGTTATGTTCCATGACATGATTACGATACTCATTTATTTCCATGGGTAACCCTTGTGTTTATGTTCGATTCTTATTGTGGAACATATATGAATGAACATATTATTATGGGTTCACCCTGTAACACCCCTATATATTATGATATAGTTTTTTTGAAGTCCTGTATTGTACGCTACACCAATATTAGCTTGCACTATAAGCAACACCGTATTGGCCTGTAGTTTACACAATACTATTATTGGCTTGTGTTTCCCACAATTTCACGTTCTCTTGATAGATTTCATTTCATGAAAAACTAAGTATATATTTTGTTCAATGTATTAATAAAAAATGTTTGGATTTTTTTATATGAAAAACCAAAGGAATCTTGCACTATATGGAACACTGACATGGCTAGCATTACATGCAAGAGCAACCTTTCTCAATAGCGTGCATTATACAAGATACCGAATTTCACTAAACAATGATATATTATTAAAATATTATTATTAAATGGGATATAAACTAGACATTATGAATATTATTAAACATATTTTTAATTTTATATAAAATTATCATTCATCTTACACCTTTTATAGAACAGGATATGAGAACAAAATCAATTTTTCAAAAAATGAAGTTTTATCACCCTTTGGTGGGACACCTATTTTAAATCTAGTTTTTGACACTTTTATAAGTTAAAATTTACAAAATAAACTTCTTATTTGGATGTGGGACATAAAAATTTACTTTTTTTTTGAATTTTTGGTATTTTTCTAATAAAATTAAAATTTTAATGAATAATGAAAAATATTTCATTTTAATTCAAAACTACCTTTTTATCTAATTTATTTATATAGTTAGATTATATTATTAATATATTTTAAAGTTTAATTGAATTATATTTTTATAATTTAATCCAATTTTGGTTATTGGACTTAATTTCACTTTTAAATTGGATATAAACACATGTCTATTTTTTGATTCTTATTACTTCTTAAAAACCTTCTTTTTGGTTTTGACAAACAAAATTAATGTTAAATTAATTATTGAAAAATCTGTGTTGTGAATTTGAAAAAATGGATTCCATATTTTGAATCATAAGGTTCAAATTGTGTAAATATGTACCTTTTCTTTTGGACATTAGGAATAGTAACATCTATAATTATTTTATTTACTATGGTTAAAGGGTAAATCTGGTAAATAAAGGTAACCAATAATATTATAATAATATTAAATTACCCTAAAACCTGTGATAATTCTATTTTATGTGATATTTTTGACCATGGTAATCCTTGGGTCTATTTTGGGACTCCATGGATTCACTTGGATGTGAAAATGATATTTTATAAGAATTAATTTAAAGTAAAGATAATTATAACATATACATATATATATTTTACTAAATTGATTTTAATATTGGGTTATATAACTGATATTTATGAATATAAACAGTAATTTTAAATATAAAACTATTTAATACATCATGGTATTTTATTTTTAATTTTTATACATTAGATAAATATATTTATTTATGACACAATTATGATGTTGTGATTACCTCACTAATGAAAGATTCAAATAAATGAATTTATAAATATCAAAATAAATTTAATTTGAACATTTTTATTTCATACAAGACTTTTCTAGATGAAATTTACATATTTGGGATGATTTAATTTCTTTGTGTTGAAGGAATCAGGCTGCTATGATTTTTTTAAAAAAAGTCAATTTTGAATAGTGTCCAAGATTGACATAATTCATAACATAAAACATAAAATAGTTTATTAGATGATATTAAATTAATAAAAATCTAAGATTCATAAAAATGGTTAATATAAGTCCCAATATGTCACTAATAACTTTTTTTGGGTCTTTTATCATGATATGAAAATTACATTAACTCACAATGTGTAAATAACTTGATATCACAGTAAGATTAAAAAGGGTAAAATAAGGGTTAAACCAAACATATAAGGATAAAAACTTATACAAAATTTGTATAAAAATTATTTTATTATGGGAAATAGAAACCAAATAATCTTATATTCAAATTAAATAAGTTTTTTTTACAATTTTTAATTGAAATTTAATTTATAATAAATTAATATTTTGAGAGTTTCCTAAAGTGACCCTCACCTCCCTTATAAAAGGGCACCTCCTTCTTCTCCTATTAACTCCATTTTTAGCCTTCAATATCGTCCAAACCATGCCCATTTCGCTTATAAAATTCCATATTAACATTCTAGAGGTTATTATATTCTAAAAAGACCAACTCTAGTGCCCTAATAATACATTTAAAGGAGGCACGTCGAGGAAGAGGTAATCTCTTCTACCAATTATTTCAAATTTATTTCTTATTATACTTCCTATTAATTAGTTGTTTCATTATAAATTAATAACATCAGTATCAATAATATACTGATATTTTATTATAAATATTCAATAACCCTATTTCACCTTCCATCCATCCCATGAAAAATGAAATCATTGTGCATGCGTACGTACATATAACCGTCTCCACATTGTGGTGTAATCTATTTTTTACCACTACTGTAATTGGATGTGTATAATGGTGTAAATAATAAATATATATTATTATTATAACATTATACAAATTCTAAGATATTATACACTATCCACTTCAATTCCATTCAATAATTATGGGAATGATATTGTCGCTCGTGCGTGTGTAAGACTTACCATCTCCATGATACAATGAGATTCATTCTCCTTGTTAACCATTCAAGAATGATTGTATAGTATATATAATAAATAGTTATGAAATATAAAATATAATAATTCTACTGGATTTATTTATATTTCATTTAATTACTTCCATTCAATTCAATAAGGAAACGAAAATAGCGTTCATGCGTACGTACAACCTACCGTCTCCATGAACAGTGCATTTCATTTCATTTGTCTATTATATATATGTACTTAATATATATGATATATAAATCCCATTTTACATTATTGAAGTAATTAAATCCTAATATAAGTAATAATATCAAGAATAATAAGTCCAAGCGCGTATGATAAATAAAACGATTATTACCCAAAACGTTGCTTTAACATGGAATTTACAAATGAACAAGTAATATAAAGTAATAAGTAAAACATATATGATATAATAAATATTATTATGGTTATATTACAAGTTAATAATACGTTTAAACCCACTATATAGTCGTTTGTACACATGCGAAAGAAATCGAACTTAAGGTAAGGGATAATTTTTCAATCTCATTTTTATCCAAGATTGTTTATACCTAAGTATTTAATAGGGGTATATTTATGATCCATGTTTTCTAAAAATGTTTTCATAAATTTTTTACTATTTTTGTATTTATTTTTATAGTTTTTTTTACCCATTTTGACTTTTACTACATGGTATGGAAGGAATCTTTCTTTTTTTACCGTACGAGGCACTTATTGATGTTTCCAGTAAAAGTATGAGGAGAATGGTTTTTAACCTATAAAGAATGAATGGATTTTTATGGTTTTATGATGCCTTATTTACAAGAAGCTTCCTATACACTATTTCAAGTTTATTTTCAACTAAATTTTTTTCTTTTAAAATTATGTGGCATTTTGGGGAAAGAAAACATTTTCAAAAAATAATGTATATTTTCTTCAAGAAGTTAGTTCAAGGGTTTTATCAAACTCATTTTCCATATAAGATAACATAAGGTTATGTTTTTATCTATATTATTACATTAATTTTAATGTGTTTATGATAGATTTATTTTTATTAAATCTATTTATTTTATATGGATTTGGATGGAATGATGTTTAAGAACCCCATTTTATTTAATGGGTTATGCTATGATGAATGATTTATGTTTTATTTGAACACGTAAAAATGATTTCATTAGGAGATGGGTCCTGGAATGACAAGTAAATCTGGTTCAGTAATACATGGTTGGAACAACAAGTAAACTCATCTTAGTAATGAACTTTATCCACTATAATGGTCTTGGAAGCAATTCCTAAGCTACTATGGAAATAATATTATGAGATTATTAGTTTTCCACAATTACATGTTTTATGAAAATGTTATTCTATCATGATTAATGTTCATTTATGAACCATGCCTTACATACTTCCAAGATTTATTTAATGACTCAAGATTTTGATGTTTAAACTTTATGTTCATGTTTTTATGTTCTAATGTTTATGGTTTTTTTATGTTCTCCATGTTTACCCTTACTGAGCATTTGAGCTCACCATTTTTATGTTTTATTTTCCTCAGGATATAGAGAGTGGTTTTAGCTAGGAGAATAAAAGGGGAACATCTTTATGGGAGAAGTTGAAGATCTTTCACCAAGATTAGAAGATTATGTTCCGAGTTTCCAAAGACAATAAACTAATATGGTCTTTGGGAATATGTTTGTGTCATGTATTAAGTATTCCGCAAAAGAAATGTATTGTCCATGTACGTTAAGCTTGGGTCTCTACACACTCAGATAACACTCTAATTCATTGGGTAATGTTTAGACCCATATGTCATGTTGAGACTGGGAGTGAACTTGATTCCTTTTTGGGACTTTTTCCTCTATGTGAAATGGTTTTTGTAGTTAGCCTTGATTCATACTTACATCATTTTGTGTGTTGTTAGAACATTATTCTTCCATGATTACTTGTCCCCATACTCTAATTGTTATGATTCCTTATGTTTATTCATGTTAAATTCCTTTTTATGTCATCATTTTGTGCCTTTAACCCATGTTATTTTCTTTATTCTTATGTTTATACCCTTACTAGGCTTTTAGGTCATATATTTTATTCCTGTATTCCCCACGTTATCCTATTCAGATTTAGAGTCTCAATGGAAGTTAGGATCTCTCTAATAATTATTAAAATAATTATATTTTATTATATTTCAATTTTTTAGTTGTATGTACTTAATAATCCAATGACACTAGACTTTATGATCCATGGATTGTAATTTGATGGTTAATTATGCTTAAAATCATGTAATAATATGTTTAAAAGGATAGGTTCGTTATAATGATGATGAGGTAAAAACTCAACAATAAGTGTATTCAAACACTCATATACCCAAACACCCAGTTAACTTGAAGTTTTGTATAAAGTGGTTAGCTACACATTTTTATTCGTTATAATTCAGGTTCTAAAAATCATATCCCCTTGCTACCTGGATAATAAATGAACTGAAAAAATGATATAATTTTTCCTAAAAAGCCATTTGGATTGACCAATACTAATACCATTTCTAATTCAAAGATCGAACAAGCTAACACCTTTTGTAACATTCTGCCACTCCTCATTGGCTTGAGTAGAGGTGTTGGTGCTATAAGGCCTTATGTGTCATCCCCAAGACACAAAAGGCTAGAAACAACTACTAAGGGCCTCAGGGACATTTGGGGAATGATTTTAGTTTTGAATGATAAAACATCCACACTATATACCCAATTACCAACCAAACCTCTATATAAAGTATGATTACTAAATAAAACTCCAAATATAACCAAAATAAGGAACTATATCAAAGTACAAGAGGACCCCAAAAGACATACTCAAAGAGGAAAAAAAGGAAACAAAACTCCAAAATCCAAAGTGACATCAACCAACAACACCCAACCCACTCCAAGCTCCAAATCCACATTCCATTCTCATAATATTAAGAATCATCATTAAAGAAGAGAGATACCTTACCTTTACTTGTGTCTTGATAGATGATATATTCAAATGCTCAAGAGTTCCCATGAAGGGAGTGAGTCTGAACTTAGTAGGATATACCAAATGACTTTTAAAATCATCCAACTAGGAAAAAACTTATTAGCAGAATTTATATAAAACTATTTTAAGAATAAAAATAGTTTATATCAAATCCATAAAAATTTTACAAGGAATTAATGAACAAAACCTTTAAACCATTTGTGATTTGATTTTGAATACTTTTTTTCATGTCCACACACACAACCACACACACACACATACACTCAATATTAGTGTTACCATTGATGGTTTAACTTCACGTTTATACTCCATCTCCCATTGATGGTGGTACTTCACAACCATTATCCATCCCACTCGACACATGCCAAACCAGTTATGCTAAAATCATGCTAATACATTCCAATAAAAAGATCTATTTCTTGAAATCATTGAAAGAAAATACTTCATATGAATCCAAACCAAACCATAATTTTATAAACATTATTTTAAAATTATAAAAAAATGGGTTTTCCCAAAACCAGTCAACTTTCCAGAATTTCCAATCCAAAACAAAAAATTATTTCCATCAAGAATCAAATAATGATTTAAAAAAAAAGAAAAATAATTTAATTAAAAAAATATTTCAAGTTCTAAATCAAGTGGATACAATAGAGAAGTCACTTACGTCACAACGATAGGTGAAAAAAAAAGAATGGAATAATGAAACTGTAACACCCCAAGATTTCATAGTATGTTATTTCTTCAAAGTAATTCAATTACTCGCACTACATGCAACACCGAGTTCTAGCGCACCAAGACTTACCAAACTGGCCGTTCAAAAGAGGTTATGAATAGTATTAACTGAATTTAGAACTTTATATAATCCTTATAATTTTAGAATCTATATTATGAGTTTCTAAGACATTATTTAAGAGCAAATTCATTTTTTAGATAAAAGAAGTATTTTTAAAAAAATGCAATTTTACCGCCTTTTAATGGAAAATCCTTTTTAAATCCAATATTTGAAACTTTAATATATTCAATTTGACAAAATAAACTTCTTCTTTAGAATTGGGACATAATAATTTAGTTTCAATAAAGTTTTTGTGTTTTTCGGATAACTTTCATATTTGGGTGAATAGTGAAAAATACTATATTTTAACTAAAAACAACTTTTTTAGTCAAAATAATTTATAGTGTTAAATTATAAACTTTAATGGTTTGGAAGTATAAATAGATTATATTTCTACCAGTTAATCCAATGATGTTCATTGTTAGTAATTTCACTTTGAAATTGGACATAAACAAGTGTGAAACTTTTTATAGTTATTATTTCTTAAAAATACACCTTTTGGTTTTGACAACGGGAATTAATTTTAAATTAATAAATGAAACTTCTATGTTTTGAATTTTGTAAAATAGAATTCATTATTGAATTCAGAATATCAAAATTAGCTTAGGGTGAAATTTTGGAATTTTTCTGAAAACCTCAATTTTTAATGAATAGTGAAAACACTAAGTTATTGGTTAAAACCAAATTTTTATTTAAATAATTATTTATTATATTTAAATTTATTTTAGGTCAAAATAGATACTTAATACTTATATAAGTTCAATATATTTCATTGGAGTCAGTTTATAATAATTTTAGACATAAAAATTCAATTGAACTTTTCACCGTCTTTTACCCATCTCCTAGGAGAATTTGCAAATTCACCTAAAATTTAAATTTACTGCTTCTATGAGTGGAATTTCAAAAATACGAGAGACACGGTTAATATCAACGAGTAAAATGTGGTTCAAAAAGATAAAAATAATTTTTGGTGAATAGTAACTTTTTACTTTTATTTACCATGGTTAAAAGTAAATAGGGTAATTAAGGGTAAAAATGATATTAACATTACCATAACACATGTATTAATTATATTAGACAAGTGTATCTCGACCAAAAACAACCTTAGAAATAAACTATTATCATTTAGGTCCACTTGAATTAGATTAGGACATTTATTATTATTTAATTCAATGAAGAGTTAAAAGAGTTAAAATCAAAGTTTAATAACTAAAACATTTTTAATATAGGGTTATACATAAGATAAATCAGATTATAAATATTCATTATAAATCTAAAAATATTTCCTATGTAATTGTATTTTATTTATAATTTTTAGACATTAAATAATTTAATTTATTTATGACACAATGATGATGCAATAATTACCGTATTAATGAAAGATTAAGATAATTGATATTATAAATACCCAAATAAATGTAATTTGAGACTTTTTATGAATTCCAATAACTTTCTAGGTTAATATGAAATATTATCATTGGTTATATTAACTTTTATCGAATTAATAATGTTGTTATGAATTTATCAAAAACAAAATACCCAATAGTGTCAAAATTGACATAAAAGAGTTTTTAAAACAAATATTATATTATTAATTGATATTCTATTCCTAAAAATATAAGGTTCGGCCAAAGGACTTATATAATTATAGGTGTATCATTAATGGACCACGTGGGGGTCTATTGGAAGTTTATAATAAGTTTATTAACCACATAATATAAAAATACAAAGAGACATGGTAAATGTCAACCTAATTAAATAAGAGTTAAAACTAAAAGATAAGATTAATAAAGTGAACCAAAATTGTCTAAAATAATATTTTTAGTTTTTTCTAAGGTGCCACTCACCCCTCTTATAAAAGGGCACTCCCCCTTCTCTCAAATCCACACCTTCAAAGCCTTTTGGCTCGTCCAAACCCTTCCCGAATATCCTCCCAACTTCCCTCACTTGAACATAGAGACATTAGATTGATCATAAATCCAACCTAAGGAGCCCTTTTGATCAAATCAGAAGAAAGAAGCTAAAGAAGAGGTAATGTTTTCACCACCCTCTTTCAAGTTCCTTTCTTATTCCACTTCTTCTTTCTTTGTTATTTCCATTATAAAAAAATAAATGCAATATCTTCTATATACTGTGATGTTATTGTAAATATGTTACAATCATATTCAGTATTCTATCCATACTTTGAATGACACGTCACCATACGTGCGTACGTACAGCTTACCGTCTCCACGTCGTGGTGTAATTGTTATTCAAAACATTATTATTTTGATCAGTATGATAACAATGTGTAATTGAAGTAAATAATAAATAAAACGTTATAATGAATCTTTATATATGATATACCATCCATTATATACTATTTTAATATCAAAAGAATGATATTGTCTCTCATGCGTATGTACGGACTACTGTCTCCACGAATGCGATGAGATTCATTCCCCATTGTATCCATTCAAGTATAATTCTCATTTTATGATTAAAAATAATGATTAAGGACTTGATATAATTCTGGATATGATTAAGATACAACCTATCCATAACAAATACAACTTATGTAACAAAACATATAAAAGAAAACGAGTAAGTAAACACCCAAAACGACGATAATACTGAAATATTATTAATGAAACAATATTAAAATATCATATATGATATCATATTTATGTATATGTTTCTTGTATAATTTAATAAAAATGATTTAACTGTTATACAGGAGGTTAACCAACCCTCAACAAAGGAAAAGTACAAGGTAAGGGTTTATTTCACAATCTCTTCATTATCCGAGGTTATTTATACGTAATTATATACTGGGACCTCTTTATCATCCACATAAATGTTTCTTAAAAATGTATTTCAAAACATTCTTAATATTTTACAGAATATGGGTTAAATTCATTTATACACTTGTTTTAATTTTTATAAGAAGTTTATAAAGGAATCTTTCCTTCATTTTCCAAACAAGGTACTTTTTAACCTTTTTGACAGAATTAAGGTAAGAATGTATTTTTTAACTTATACGGATGGTGCAGCTATTTTCCGCCATTATACAATCGTCGAAGCTTTCCTTACAAGCTTATAAGAATATTTTGAAAGTAAATGTTTTATTTTATAATTATGTGACTTTAAAATTATTTCAAAATGAATATTTTAAGAATTTTTGAAAGGTAATCTTTATCAAGATCAGAATTTTAAATGTTTTAAAGATTTATCTTTCTAAATATTTTTAATTAATGTCCATGTTTTTAAAATGATTTTATGGATTTATTTATATGGGCATGAATGTTTTGAAATGATATTTATTTTCAAAAGTTTCAAAGTGGTATGGGACACTTTGATTCAAAAATCTCTTTTAAATTACTTCCATTATTAATGTGTGACTTTTTAATGATTTCAAAAAAAGATATATTTCTCTCAAATAGTTTTGATTTCATCTATGTCAACACCCTTTGATGGGTTTTAAGTTTATTTGACGTTGATTTATTATGATACAAAACTTCCATATTGTATTGAAGGTTTTGTGATTTGTCTGACTGTGGATGTGTTATTATTATACCATTCGTGGTTTATGGAGAAAGTATTGACATTTCGTATGCTAGTTTTAATACGAATGTTTATGTTATGTTTAAAACTGTTCGTATGAGGAATTAATTGGACTTAGTAAGTGACAGGTGGAGCCCACTATAGCTCCTCGATGCATCGGTAGGTCTCATGAGACAAACTAGTGTCTTGGCACGAGGCCCTGACAAAATCTTATTTGTAGTCTTGGCACGAGGCCTTGTATACGTGGTTATGATAGTCTGACATTATGCATTCTATCACTATCAAAGTTGTTATTGATATTCCAGGTGATTATTCTACTAGTAGAATATCCATCTAAATAAGTAAATTGAGTTACTTCATTTTATTTTTGCCATATTATGCTGAAGTTCATGTTTAAAAGGCTTTTGTTTTAGTTATACATTGCCTTAAAAGTTTATGCTTATTTATGAATGTTTCCGCTATATTTTTTATCCTTACTGAGCATCTGAGCTCACCCCTTTCTATCTTTTATTTTTCCTAGGATGTGAAGAAATATTTTATGACTGTCCAGCAGGGATAGTCTGAAAGGGATATGAGTGTGGACCATGGAGATGATATTATTGTAGTTTTTTACTTTATGATGTAATGTAACTTTTATTAATGTATCTAGTGATTCCAAGTCTACTAATCCAATCGGTCCTTCAGGGCTTGTTCCTTGAAATCATGAAAATATATTAAAATAATGCACCGACTCTGGGTAACTAGGGTCAGGGAATTATAGTTGATATCAGAGGAAGTTTAGTACAAACCTTGAAAGCAAGATTTAGATAAAATCCGATTAGAGCACATAGACCTAAGATGGACTTTGAGGATTAGTATAGAATAACTTCCTAGAACTTTGGTATTGTAGATATTTTGTGACTTTTCCAAGAAATACATCCCTATCTAGATACGACCAGGTAGAGGCGGCTCTGTAACAGATGTACCTAGGGGTAAAACCCGAAAAACCCACTTTGAGCTAGACTCGAACGGGAACTGGTGCACAAAAACGGGCCTTGCTGCACTCTTGGTTATGACACTCCCAGGGGATATGATTAGGATAATTCTCATTTTCTTTACAAATCATTACGAAGGGTTTATGAGTATATACTTCCTCAATGATAACATCTTTATGATTATGGATTGTATCCATAAACCGTTTAATTTACGTTAGGTATTTTACAAGTTTGTAATTATTCATTGAAATTCATAAACTGACCTAGTTTATGCTATTGTATAGAAATGGCGCCGAGTAGAAGGAATGTGAACTCTAGAAATACATATGATCCAAAGAGTAAGAAAGATCATATCTTTCATAGTAATAAGACAACATTTAGAAGGGAAATTATCTCCCACATATTCTCAACATATTAATAAATAGTATAATGTATTAAAAAGATAAGAAAATAATTTTCTGAGTCCTATGGCTTTGAAGGGAAGCAAGATAAGAGATGAATGGAGGAGAAAAATATGGGTAAAGGGAAGAGGGAAAAGAATAATTTTCCCATATGTGATAACTATGGGAAGAAACACCCTGAAACTTTCTTAAAGGGAATGGGAGTTTGTTATGAGTGTTGAGAAAAAAGACACCATGTACGTGACTGCAAGGGTAAGAAAAAGGTTTCAAATGTACAATGATTCATCTGAAATAATTTTGGACACTACGCGAACCAATGTCCCAGTCATCAGACTATGCCGTAAATGCTGCTATTGGATAATAATCATGTTTTGATACTACCATAGATGAGGAGGAATGATTAGAATCCTTATGTTGTTATTAGAGAATTATGTCATTTGAGTGTTGTATCAACAATGTAATGATTATAATAATTATGAAGTATATAAGGATTGTACTGCAGTACTATTTCATTAAGGACTAGAGATTGTGTGGAACCAAGAAAAGTGACTCAATTGCAGGTTAATTTTTTTGAAAATATATGGTTGAGAGAAAGATAAACCATAATATAGTTCTGATAACGAGGTAGTGATTTTGGAATAATACATGATTGATTTGGATAAATTATGTTGGATATTCTTGACTACCTTCAAACTGATTAATAATTTTTATATTCTGTCATTGTTGGAGTTTACAACATTTTTGGATAGAAGGATTATATCCAGTATTCTATAAGTAATAAGGGATCATGAATGTAATCAATAAGGTTTTATGTTAATTCAGGATGTTGCAGTGTTTTAAAAGAATACATGATGAAGGTGTTCACATGTTATTACGCAGAAAAAAGGATCTTCATTGTGTTTGCCTTCCTTATAAATTCCGTATTGTGAGTTTGGATAGAATTATTTTGGATAATTCTAGTTTGAGATTATTTTTTGATTTCCATAAAAGGACAACTCAGAGGTCGGGTGGCAACCCGTCGCGTCCGGCAAGGCCGCGAGACTTGAACCCGCAACCGAAGGGCGACAAGGATGTATCACCTACCACTGACCCACATGATGACCTGGATTGAATAATATAGTATTTTCTGGTAGATGAATTATGAATTCATTTTTTTGAACCCTATACGAAGAGGATAAATAGAATATTATTTTTAAGTTCTATTATCTTTTAGAGTGAAAGATTAGTTTGTGGTAGAAATTAGTTAAAGGATCAGACTCTACTTGTCAATTATATATTTTCTTCTTCTTCTCTTATTCTGTGAAGAAATTAATTCTTATACTTTAATGAAGGGATCTTCAAATAAAAAACTTGTTATCCTAATACCATATGTTTTGTTGAACCGATGGTATTTTAAATCATCATAGATTGATGAATTTAAGGCCCTAAATTTTACACTTGTTTGTGATTGATGAACTCAATCACTACCAATAAATATTTACATTTTTCTTCCAATTATATGTCTCTAATTTCCACCAATGTTCTCCTAATCGAGATCATAATTTGGTGGTGACCCTTTCATTTCCCTTTTCCTCTTATTAAGACTAAATATTATTAACCTAATTACCGATGTGGGTTTTCCCAAAGGTATTTTCTATTTTCAACCTTTTATTTTCGAAGAATAATTTCAAATTGCTAGGAAGCAATTTATTAAAGGAGGGAAGAATGTAACACCCCAAGATTTCATAGTACGTGATTTCTTTAAAGCAATTCAATAACATGCACTACACGCAACACTGAGTTCTAGCGCACCCTGACTTACCAAACTCGCCATTCTAAAGCGGTTATGAAGAGTATTAACTTAATTTTTATCTTTATATAATCTTTATAATTTTAGAATCCATATTATGAGTTTTTAAAACATAATTTAAAAAAAATACATTTTTTCAGATAAAAGAAGTATTTTTCAAAAAAATGCAATTTTAATGCCTTTTAATGGAAAAGCCTTTTTAAATCTAATATTAGAAACTTTAATATATTCAATTTGACAAAATAAAATTCTTCTTTATAATCGGGACATAATAATTTAGTTTAGATAAAGTTTTGGTGTTTTTATGATAAATTTCATATTTGGGTGAATAGTGAAAAGTACTACATTTTAACTAAAAAAAACTTTTTTAATCAAAATAATTTATAGTGTTAAATTATACATTTTAATGGTTTAGAACTATAAATATATTATATTTTTACCAGTTAATCCAATGATGTTCATTGTGAGTAATTTCACTTTGAAATTGGACATAAACAAGTGTCAAACTTTTGATAGTTATTATTTCTTAAAAATACGCCTTTTGGTTTTGACAGCGAGAATTAATTTTAAATTAATAAATGAAACTTATATGTTTTGAATTTGATAAAATAGAATTCATTATTGAATTCTGAATATCAAAATTAGCTTAGGGTGAAATTTTGGTATTTTTCTGAAAACCTCAATTATTGATGAATAGTGAAAAACACTGAGTTATTGGTTAAAACCGACTTTTTATTTAAATAATTATTTATTATATTTATATTTATTTTAGGTCAAAATAGATACGTAATACCTATATAAGTTCAATGTAATTCATTGGAGTCAGTTTATAATAATTTTAGACATTTAAAAATTTTATTGAACTTTTCACCGTCTTTTTCCAATCTCCTAAGAGAATTTGCAAATTCACCTAAAACTTAATTTTACCGCTTTTGTGAGTGGAATTTTAAAAATCCGAGAGACACGGTTAATATCAAGGAGTAAAATGTGGTTTAATAAGATAAAAATAATTTTTTGTGAATAGTAACTTTTTTACTTTTATTTACCACGATTAAAAGTAAATAGGGTAATTAAGGGTAAAAATGATATTAATATTACCTTAACACATGTACTAATTTTATTGGTTAAGTGTATATCGACCAAAAACAACCTTAGGATTAAACTATTATCATTTAGGTCCACTTGAATTAGATTAGGACATTCATTATTTTTTAATTCAAAGAAGAGTTAAAAGAGTTAAAATGGGAGTTTAATAACTAAAACATTTTTAATATAGGGTTATACATAAGATAAATTCGATTATAAATATTAATTATAAAGCTAAAAATATTTCATACATAATGGTATTTTAATTATAATTTTTAGACATTAAATAATTTAATTTAGTTATCATACAATGATGATGCAGTAATTACCGTATTAATCAAATATTAAGATAATTGATATTATAAATACCCAAATAAATGAAATTTTAGAGTTTTTATGAATTACAATAATTTTATAGGTTAATATGACATATTATGATTGGTTATATGAATTGCTTTTGAATTAATAATGCTGTTATTAATTTATCAAAAACAAAATCCCCAATAGTAAAAGTGTTTTTAAAACAAATATTATATTATTAATTGATATTCTATTCTTAAAAATATAAGGTTCATCCAAAGGACTTATATCATGATAGGTGTATCATTAATGGACCACTTCAGGGTTTATTGGAACTTTATAGTAAGTTTATTAACCATATAATATAAAAATATAAAGAGACATGGTAAATGTACAACTAATTAACTAAGAGTTAAAAGTAAAAGATAAGGTTAACAAAGTGACCCAAACCTGTCTAAAACCTATTGGTTTAATGGATTTAGACCCATCCCCACCTTATCCTCGAAATAAATCAATTTTGAGCCATTGTAAACTGAAGATAAATTTATTATAAAATAATAATTTAAGTTTTTTCTAAGGTTCCCCTCACCCCTCTTATAAAAGGGCACCCCCTTCTCTCAAATTCATTCCTTCAAAGCCTTTTGGATCAGCCAAAACCTGCCAAAATATCCTCCCAACTTCCCTCAATTCAACCTAGAGGCATTATCTTGATAAAAAAATCCATCCTAAGGAGCCCTTTCGATCAAATCAAAAGGAAGAACCTAAATAATAGGTAATGTTTTCACCACCCTTTTTCAAGTTCATTTCTCCTTCCACTTCTTCTTTCTTTGCAATTTCCATTCTAAAATAATAACTCCAGTATCTTCTACATACTGTGATGTTATTATAAATATGGTACAATCATATTCAGTATTCTATCCATCATTTTAATGACATTTCACCATACGTGTGTACGTACGGCTTACCGTCTCCACGTCGTGGTGTAATTGTTATTCAAAACATTATTATTTGGATGGGTATGATAATGATGTGTAATTGAAGTAAATAATAAATATAACATTATAATTATTTTTTATATATGATATACCATTTATTAAATACTATTTTAATATCTAAATAATGATATTGTCGCTCGTGCGTATGTACGGACTACCGTCTCCACTAACTCGATAAGATTCATTCCCCATCGTATCCATTCAAGTCTAATTCTCATTTGATGATTAAAAATAATGTTTAAGGTCTTGATATCATTCTGGATATGAATAAGATACAACCTATCCATAACAAACAAGACTTATGTAACAAAACATATAAAAGAAAACGAGTAAGTGAACACCCAAAATGATGATAATACTAAAATATTATTAACGAAACAATATTAAAAGATCATATATGATATCATATTTATGTATATGATTATTGTATAATTTAATAAAAATTATTTAAATATTTTACAGGAGGTTAACCTACCCTCAACCAAGTAAAAGTACAAGGTAAGGGTTGATTTCCCAATCTCTTCATTATCCGAGGTTATTTGTACGTAATTATCTAATATGACCTCTTTATCATCCACATTAATGTTTCTTAAAAATTTATTTCAAAACACTCTTAATATTTTACAGAATATGGGTTAAACTCATTTATACCCTTGTTTGAATTTTTATAAGACGTTTATAAAGGAATATTTCCATCATTTTCCGAACAAGGTCCTTTTTAACCTTTTCGACTGAATTAAGGTAAGAATGTCTTTTTTTGACTTATACGGCGGGTGCTGCTATTTTCTGCCGTTATAAAATCGTCGAAGCATCCCTTACAGGATTATAAGAATATTTTGAAAGTAAATGTTTTATTTTATAATTATGTGACTTTTAAATGATTTCAAAATGAATATTGTAAGAATCTGTGAAAGGTAATCTTTATCAAGATCATAATTTTAAATGTTTTAAAGATTTATCTTTATAAATATTTTTAATTAATGTCCATGTTTTCAAAATGATTTTAAGGATTTATTTTTATGGAGATGAATGTTTTTAAATGATATTTCTTTTCAAAAGTTTCAAAGTGGTATGGGACACTTTGATTCAAAAATCTCTTTAAAACTACTTCCTTTTTTAATGTGTGACTTTTCAATGATTTCAAAAAAAGAGATATTTCTCTCAAATAGTTTTTATTTCATCTATGTCAACATCCTTTGATGGGTTTTAAGCTTATTTGAAGTTGATTTATTATGATACAAAACTTGCATTTTGTATTGAAGGTTTTGTGATATGTTTGACTGTAGATGTGTTATTTTTATATCATTCATGTTTTATGGAGAAAGTATTGAAATTTCGTATGCTGGTTTTAATACAAATTTTAATGATATGTTTTAAAATCTTCATATGAGGAATGCATTGGAATTAGTAAGTGATGGGTGGAGCCCTCTATAGCTCTTCGATGCATCGGTATGCCTCATGAGACAAACTAGTGTCTTGGCATGAGGCCTTGACAAAATCTTTTTTGTAGTCTTGGCATGATGCCTTGGCTACGTGGTTATGATGGTCTGGCATTATGCATTCCATCACTATGAAAGTGGTTATTGATATTTCATGTAATTATTCGACAAGTAGAATATCCACGTGAATAAGTAAATGAAATTACTTCATTTTATTTTTGCCATATTATGCTGAAGTTCAAGTTTAAAATGCTTTTGTTTTAGTTATACATTAACTTAAAAGTTTATGCTTATTTATGAATGTTTCTGCTATATTGTTATCATTACTGAGCATCTGAGCTCACCCTTTTCTATGTTTTATTTTTCCCAGAATGTGAAGAAATATTTTATGACTGACCTGCAGGGATAGTCTGAAGGGGATATGAGTGTGGACCATGGAGACTATATTATTTTATTTTTTCACTTTATGATGTAATGTAACTTTTATAAATGTATCTAGTGATTCCAAGGATACTAAACTGATCGGTCCTTTGGGACATGATTACTTGTAATCTTGCCAATGTATTAAAATAATGCACCGACTCTGGGTAACTGGGGTCGGGGCGTTATAGTTGGTATCAGAGGAATTTTAGTACAAAATTTGGAAGCTAGATTTAGATAAACTCTGATTAGAGCACATAGACCTAAGATGGACTTTGAGGATAAGTACAGATGAACTTCCTAGAATTTTGGTATTGTAGAGATTTTGTGAGTTTTCCAAGCAATACATCCCTGTCTGGATATGATCAGGTAGAGGCAGCTCTGGCACAGATGTACCTAGGGGTAAAACCCGAAAACACCACTTTGAGTTAGACTCGAATGGGAACTAGTGCACGACAATGGGCCTTGCTGCACTCTTGGTTACGATACTCCTACAAGATATGCTTAGGATAACTCTCATTTTATTTACAAATCATTACTAAGGGTTTATGAGTATATACTTCCTCAATGATAACATCTTTATGGTTATGGATTTTATCAATAAACCATTTAGTTTATGTTAGGTATTTTACAAGTTTTGAATTATTCATTGCAATTCATAAACTGTCCTAGTTTATGCTATTGTAATGCAATGGCGCCCAATAGAAGGAATGTAAACTCCAGTAATACATATGATCCAAAGAGTAAGAAGGATCATATCTTTCATAGTATTAAGCCAGAATTTAGAAGGGGAATTATCTCCCACGTATTCTCAACATATGAATAAATAGTATCATGTGTTAAAAAGATAAGTAAATAATTCTCTGAGCCCTATGGATTTTAAGGGAAGAAAGATAAAAGAAGGATGAAAGAGAAAAAGATGGTTAAAGGGAAGATGGAAAAGAAGAATTTTTCCATATGTGATAACTGTGGGAAGAAACACCCTGGAACTTGCCTAAAGGTAATGAGACTTTGTTATAAGTGTGGAGAAGAAGGATAGCATGTACGTGACTGCAGGGGTAAGAAAAAGGATTCAAATGTAAATGCTTCATCTGAAAGGATTTTGGACACTATGCGAATGGATGTCATAGTCATTAGAATATGCCGCAAATGATTCTATTGGATAATAATCAAGTTTTGATACTACCAGAGATGAGGAGGAATGATTAGAATACTTATGTTGTTATTAGAGAATTATGTCATTTGAGTGTTGTATCAACAATGTAATGGTTATAATAATTATGGAGTATATAAGGATTGTACTATAGTACTATTTCATTAAAGACTGGAGATTGTGTGGAACCAAGAAAAGTGACTCAATAGCAAGTTAAATTTTTGGAAAATATATGGATAAGAGAAAGATAAACCATAATATGGTTCTGATACTGAGGTAGTGATTTTGGAATAATACATGATTGATTTGGATAGATTATATTGGATATTCTTGACTACCTTGAAACTGATTAACGATTTGTATATTCCATCATTGTTAGAGTTTACAACATTTTTGGATAGAAGGAGTATATCCAGTATTCTATAAGTAATAAGGTATCATGAATGTAATCAATAAGGTTTTATTGTATTTTAGGATGTCGTAGTGTTTTACAAGAATACACGATGAAGGTGTTTACATGTTATTACACGAGAAAACGGATCTTCATTGTGTTTAAATTCCTTATAAATTTTTGATTGTGAGTTTGGATAGAATTATTTTGGATAATTCTAGTTTGAGATTATTTTTGGATTACCATAAAAGGAAAAATCGGAGGTCGGGTGGCAACCCGTCGCGCCCGGCAAGGCTGTGAGGCTTGAACCCGCAACCGTAGGGCGACAAGGGTGTATCACCGACTACTGGCCCACGTGATGTCCTGGATTGAATAATGTAGTATTTTTGTTAAAAATTCAGTTAGATGAATTATAAATTCATTTTGTTTTTAAACCCTATACAAATAGGATTAATAGAATATTATTTTTAAGTTCTATTATCTTTTAGAGTGAAAGATGAGTTTGTGGTAGAAATTAGTTAAAGGATGAGACTCTACTTGTTAAGTATTTATTTTTTTCTTCTTGTATTATTCAATGAAGAAATTAATTATTAAACTTTAGTGAAGGGATCTTAAAACAAAAAATGTGTTATCCAAATATCATATATTTTGTTGAACTGATGGTATTTTAAATCATCATAGATTGATGAATTTAAGGCCCTCAATTTTACACTGGTTTGTTATTGATGACCTCAATCACTACCAAAAAATATTTTCCTCCAATTATATGTCTCTAATTGCCACCAATGTTCTCATAATCGAGATCATAATTGGGTGGTGACCCTTTTATTTCCCTTTTACACTTATTAAGACGAAATATTATTAACCTAATTTCCAATATGGGTTTTACCAAAGGTATTTTCTATTTCAACCTTTTATTTTTGAAGAATAATTTCAAATTGTGACGAAAAAATTTATTGACGGAGGGAATAATCTAACACCCCAAGATTTCATAGTACGTTATTTCTTCAAAGTAATTCAATAACTTGCACTACACGCAACACCGAGTTCTAACGCACCACAACTTACCAAACTAGCCGTTCAAAAGCGGTTAGGAATAGTATTAACTGAATTTTGAACTTTATATAATCCTTATAATTTTAGAATCCATATTATGAGTTTCTAAGACATAATTTAAGAACAAATTCCTTTTTTCAGAAAAAGAAGTATTTTTCAAAAAATGAAATTTTACAGCCTTTTAATGGTGAAGCATTTTTAAATCCAATATTTGAAACTTTAATATATTAAATTTGACAAAATAAAATTCTTCTTTAGAATCAGGACATAAGAATTTAGTTTCAATTAATTTTTGGTGTTTTTCTGATAGCTTTCATATTTTGGTGAATAGTAAAAAATACTATATTTTAACTAAAAACAACTTTTTAATCAAAATAATGTACAATGTTAAATTAAAAATTTTAATGTTTTGGAAGTATAAATAGATTATGTTTTTACCAGTTAATCCAATGATTTTCATTGTATGTAATTTCACTTTGAAATTGGACATAAACAAGTGTCAAACTTTTGATAGTTATTAATTCTTAAAAATACGCCTTTTGGTTTTGACAGCGGGAATTAATTTTAAATTAATAAATGCAACTTCTATGTTTTTAATTAGATAAAATATACTTCATTATTGAATTCTTAATATTAAAATTAGCTTAGGGTAAAATTTTGTTAATTTTTCTGAAAACTTCAATTTTTGATGAATAGTGAAAAACACTAAGTTATGGTTAAAACCGAATTTTTATTTAAATAATTATTTATTATATTTAAATATATTTTATGTCAAAATAGATATGTAATACCTATATAAGTTCAATGTAATTCATTGGAGTCAGTTTATAACAATTTTAGACATATAAAAAGTTTATTGAACTTTTCACCGTCTTTTACCCATCTCCTAGGAGAATTTGCAAATTCACCTAAAACTTAATTTACCACTTCTATGAGTGGAATTTCAAAAATCTGAGAGAAAAAGTTAATATCAAGGAGTAAAATATGGTTCAATAAGATAAAAACAGTTTTTTGTGAATAGTAACTTTTTACTTTTATTTACCACGGTTAAAAGTAAATAGGGTAATTAAGGGCAAATATGATATTAATATTACCTTAACACATGTCCTAATTCTATTGGAAAAGTTTATCTCGACCTTAAATAACCTTATGAATAAACTATTATAATTTAGGTCCACTTGAATTAGATTAGGAAATTTATTATTATTTAATTCAAAGAAGAGTTAAAAGTTTTAAAATCAACGTTTAATAAGTGATTTTTTTTTAATATAGGGTTATACATAAGATAAATTCGATTATAAATATTAATTAGAAATCTAAAAAGATTTCCTACATAATTTTATTTTATTTATAATTTTTAGACATTAAATAATTTAATTTATTTATGACACAATGATGATGCAGTAATTACCACATTAATGAAAGATTAAGATAATTGATATTATAAATACCCAAATAAATGTGTTTGAGACTTTTTATGAATTAAAATAATTTTCTAGGTTAATATGACATATTAATATTGGTTATATGAATTTTTTTCTAATTAATAATGCTGTTATAAATTTATCAAAAACAAAATACCCAATAGTGTCAAAGTTGACATAAAAGAGTTTAAAAAAATATTATATTATTATTTGATATTCTATTCCTAAAAATCTAAGGTTCATACAAAGGACTAATATCATGATAGATGTATCATTAATGGACTACTTGGGGGTCTATTGGATGTTTATAGTAAGTTTATTAACCATATAATATAATAATACAAAGAGACATGGTAAATGTCAAACTAATGAACTAAGAGTTAAAACTAATAGATAAGGTTAATAAAGTGACCCAAAACTGTCTAAAACCTACTGGTTGAATATATTTAGACCCATCCCCACCATAGACTCTAAATAAATTAATTTTGAGCCATTATAAACCGAATATGAATTTATTATAAAATAATATTTTAAGCTTTTCCTAAGGTGCCCCTCACCCCTCTTAAAAAAGGGAACTTCCCCGTCTCTCAAATTCATACCTTCAAAGCCTTTTGTCTCAGAAAACCACAACGAAAATATCTTCCCAACTTCCCTCACTTCAAACTAGATGCCTTACCTTGATCAGAAATCTAACCTAAGCAGCCCTTTTGATCAAATCAAAAGGAAGAACTCGAAGAAGAGGTAATGTTTTCATCACCCTCTTTCAAGTTCCTTTCTTCTTCCACTTCTTCTTTCCTTGTTATTTCCATTCTAAAATAATAACTTCAGTATCTTCTATATACTATGATGTTATTATAAATATGTTACAATCATATTCAGTATTCTATCCATCCTTTGAATGACATGTCACCATACGTGCGTGCGTACGGCTTATCGTCTCCACGTCGTGGTGTAATTGTTATTCAGAACATTATTATTTGGATGGGTATGATAATAATGTGTAATTGATGTAAATAATAAATATAACATTATAATTATTCTGTATATATGATATACCATCCATTATATACTATTTTAATATAAAAATAATGATATTGTCGCTCATGCGTTTGTACGGACTATCGTCTCCACGAACGCGATGAGATTCATTCCTCATCGTATCCATTCAAGTATAATTCTCATTTGATGATCAAAAATAATGTTTAAGGACTTGATATCATTTTGGATATGAATAATATACAACCTATCCATAACAAACATGACTTATGTAACAAAACATATAAAAGAAAATGAGTAAGTGAAGACCCAAAACGACGATAATACTAAAATATTATTAACGAAACAATATTAAAAGATCATATATGATATCATATTTATGTATATGATTATTGTATAATTTAATAACAATGATTTAACTATTATACAAGAGGTTAACCTACCCTTAACGACTGAAAATAACAAGGTAAGGGTTTATTTCACAATCTCTTCATTATCCGAGGTTATTTATACGTAATTATCTACTAGGACCTCTTTATCATCCACATCAATGTTTCTTAAAAATGTATTTCAAAAAATTCTTAATATTTTATAGGATATGGGTTAGAGTCACTTATACCCTTGTTTGAATTTTTATAAGTAGTTTATAAAATAATCTTTCCGTCGTTTTCCAAACAAGGTCCTTTTTAACCTTTTTGACAAAATTAAGGCCAGAATGTTTTTTTAAAACTTATATGGTGGGTGCAACTATTTTCCGCCGTTATAAAATCATCGAAGCTTCCATTACAAGATTATAATAATATTTTGAAATTAAATGTTTTATTTTATAATTATGTGACTTTTAAATGACTTCAAAATGAATATTTTAAGAATTTGTGAAAGGTAATCTTTATCAAGATCAGAATTTTAAATGTTTTAAAGATTTATCTTTCTAAATATTTTTAATTAATGTCCATGTTTTCAAAATGATTTTAAGGATTTATTTATATGGACATGAATGTTTTGAAATGATATTTATTTTCAAAATTTTCAAAGTGGTATGGGACACTTTGATTCAAAAATCTCTTTTAAATTACATCCTTTATTAATGTGTGACTTTTCAATGATTTCAAAAAAACAGATATTTCTCTCAAATGGTTTCGATTTCATCTATTTCAACATCCTTTGATGGGTTTTAAGATTATTTGAAGTTGATTTATTATGATTCAAAACTTCCATATTGTATTGAAGGTTTTGTGATATGTTTGACAGTGGATGTGTGATTTTTATATTATTCATGGTTTATGGAGAAAGTATTGACATTTCATATGCTAGTTTTAATATGAATGTTTATGTTATGTTTAAAACTATTCATATGAGGACTTCATTGGACATAGTAAGTGATGGGTGGAGCCCGCTATAGCTCCTCGACGTATCGGTAGGTATCATGAGACAAACTAGTGTTTTGGAACGAGGACTTGACAAAATCTTATTTGTAGTCTTGGCACGAGGCCTTGGCTATGTGGTTATGATAGTCTGGCATTATGCATTCCATCACTATGAAAGTGGTTATTGATATTGCATGTGATTATTCGACTAGTAGAATATCCATGTGAATAATTAAATGGCATTACTTCATTTTATTTTTTCCATATTATGCTGATGTTCAAGTTTAAAAGGCTTTTGTTTTAGTTATATATTGCCTTAAATGTTTATGCTTGTTTATTAATGTTTCCGCTATATTGTTATCCTTATTGAGCATCTGAGCTCACCCCTTTCTATGTTTTATTTTTCCCAGGATGTGAAGAAATATTTTATGACTGACCTGCAGGGATAGTCTGAAGGGGATATGAGTGTGTAACAAGGAGACTATATTATTGTAGTTTTTTACTTTATGACGTAATGTTACTTTTATGAATGTATCTTGTGATTCCAAGGCTACTAAATCAATCAATACTTTGGGGCTTGATTCCTTGTAACCGTTCCAATGTATTAAAATAATGCACCGACTTTGGGTAAATGGGGTTGGGGCGTTACAGTTGGTATCAGAGGAAGTTTAGTACAAACCTTGGAAGCTATATTTTGATAAACTCTAATAAGATCACATAGACCTAATATGGAATTTGTGGATTAGTATAGAAGAACTTTCTGGAATTTTAGTATTGTAGAGACTTTGTTAGTTTTTCGAGCAATACATCCCTGTCTGGATACGAGCAGGTAGAGGCGGCTCTGGCACAGATGTACCTAGGGGTAAAACCCGAAAACACCACTTTGAGCTAGACTCAAACGGGAACTGGTGCATGACAACGGGCCTTGCTGCCCTCTTGGTTACGACACTCCCGAGAGATATGCTTAGGATAATTCTCATTTTATTTACAAATCATTACGAATAGTTTAT
Organism: Viscum album; assembly: GCA_963277665.1. Classification (NCBI taxonomy): domain Eukaryota; kingdom Viridiplantae; phylum Streptophyta; class Magnoliopsida; order Santalales; family Viscaceae; genus Viscum; species Viscum album. The sequence continues at coordinate 2,019,453,713 of OY728123.1, forward strand.
GAGTATATACTTCCTCAATGATAACATCTTTATGATTATGGATTGTATCCGTAAACTGTTCAATTTACGTTAGGTATTTTACAAGTTTGGAATTATTCATTGCAATTCATAAACTGACCTAGTTTATGATATTGTATAGAAATGGTGCCCAATAGAAGGAATGTGAACTCCAGTAGTACGTATGATCCCAAGTGTAAGAGGGATCATGTCTTTCATAGTATTAATCCAACATTTAGAAGGGAAATTATCACCAACGTATTCTCAACATATGAATAAATAGTATCTTGTATTAGAAAGATAAGTAAAAAATTCTTTGAGTCCTTTTTCTTTGAAGGGAAGCAAGAGAAGGGAAGGATGGAAGAGAAAATGATGGGTAAAGGGAAGAGGGAAAAGAAGAATTTTCCCATATGTAATAACTGTGGGAAGAAACACCCTGGAACTTGCCTAAAGGGAATGGGAGTTTGTTATAAGTGTGGATAAAAAGGATACCATGTATGTCACTTCAAGGGTAAAAAAAAGGTTTAAATGTACAATGCTTCATCTGAAAGGAGTTTGGACACTACGCGAACCAATGTCCCAGTCATCAGACTATGCCACAAATGATTTTATTGGATAATAATCAAGTTTTGATACTACCACAGATGGGGAGGAATGATTAGAATCCTTATGTTGTTATTAGAGAATTATGTCATTTGAGTGTTGTATCAACAGTGTACTGGTTATAATAATTATGAAGTATATAAGGACTGTACTACAGTACTATTTAAATAAGGACTTGAGATTGTGAGGAACCAAGAAAAGTGACTCAATAGCAGGTTAATTTTTTGGAAAATATATGTTTGAGAGAAAGATAAACCATAATATGGTTCTGATACCGAGGTAGTGATTTTGGAATAATACATGATTGATTTGGATAAATTATATTGGATATTCTTGACTACCTTTAAAATGATTAATGATTTTTATATTCCATCATTGTTGGAGTTTACAACATTTTTGGATAGAAGAAGTATATCCAATATTCTATAAGTAATAAGGGATCATGAATGTAATCAATAAGGTTTTATGGTAATTCAGGATGTTGTAGTGTTTTAAAAGAATACATGATGAAGGTGCTCACATGTTATTATGCGGAAAAAAGGATCTTCATTGTGTTTACCTTACTTATAAATTTTGGACTGTGAGTTTGGATAAAATTATTTTGAATAATTCTAGTTTGAGATTATTTTTGGATTGCCATAAAAGTATAACCCGAAGGTCGGGTGGCAACGCGTCGCGTCCGACAAGGCCACGAGACTTGAACCTGCAACCGAAGGGCGACAAGGGTGTATCACCTAGCACTGGCCCATGTGATGTCCTGGATTGAATAATGTAGTCTTTTTTTAAAAACAATCTGGTAGATGAATTATAAATTCATTTTGTTTTTGAACCCTATACGAATAGGATAAATAGAATATTATTTTTATGTTCTATTATCTTTTAGAGTGAAAGATGAGTTTGTGGTAGAAATTAGTTAAAGGATGAGGCTCTACTTGTCAAGTATATATTTTTTTATTCTTCTCTTATTCTATAATGAAATTAATTCTTATACTTTAGTGAAGGGACCTTAAAACAAAAAATGTGTTAACCTAATACCAAATGTTTTGTTGAACCGATGGTATTTTAAATCATCATAGATTGATGAATTTAAGGCCCTAAATTTTACACTTGTTTGAGATTAATGACGTCAATCACTACCAATAAATATTTACATTTTTTATCCAATTATATGTCTCTAATTTTGACCAATGTTTTCCAAATCGAGATCATAATTTGGTGGTGACCCTTTAATTTCCCTTTTCCTCTTATTAAGACTAAATATTATTAACCTAATTTCCGATGTGGGTTTTCCCAAAGGTATTTTCTATTTTCAACCTTTTATTTTCAAAGAATAATTTCAAATTTTGAGTATGCGGTTTATTGAAGGAGGGAAGAATGTAACACCCCAATATTTCATAGTACATTATTTCTTCAAAGTAATTCAATAACTTGCACTACACGCAACACCGAGTTTTAGCGCACCAAGACTTACCAAACTTGCCTTTCAAAAGCGGGTATGAATAGTATGAACTGAATTTTGAACTTTATATAATCCTTATAATTTTAGAATCAATATTATGAGTTTCTCAGACATAATTTAAGAACAAATTCATTTTTCAGATAAAAGAAGTATTTTTCAAAAAATGAAATTTTACCTCCTTTTAAGGCCGAAGCCTTTTAAAATCCAATATTTGAAACTTTAATATATTCAATTTGACATAATTAACTTCTTCATTAGAATCTGGACATAATAATTTAGTTTCAATAATGTTTTGGTGTTTTTCTGATAACTTTCATGTTTGGGTGAATAGTGAAAAATACCATATTTTAACTAAAAAATCTTTTTTAATCAAAATACTTTATAGTGTTAAATTATACATTTAATGGTTTGGAAGTATAAGTAGATTATATTTTTACCATTTAATCCAATGATGTTCATTGTAAGTAATTTCAATTTAAAATTGGACATAAACAAGTGTCAAAATTTTGATAGTTGTTATTTCTTAAAAATACGCCTTTTGGTTTTGACAGCGGGAATTAATTTTAAATTGATAAATGAAACTTATATGTTTTTAATTTGGTAAAATAGAGTTCATTATTTAATTCTGAATATCAAAATTAGCGTAGGGTGAAATTTTGGTATTTTTCTAAAAACATCAATTTTTGATGAATAGTGAAAAACACTGAGTTATTGGTTAAAACTGAATTTTTATTTAAATAAATATTTATTATATTTAAATTTATTTTATGTCAAAATAGATACATAATACCTATATATGTTCAATGTAATTCATTGGAGTCAGTTTAAAATAATTTTAGACATATAAAAATGTTATTGAACTTTTCACCGTCTTTTACCCATCTTCTTGGAGAATTTTCAAATTCACCTACAACTTAATTTTACCACTTATGTGTGTGTAATTTAAAAAATCCGAGAGACATGGTTAATATCAAGGAGTAAAATGTGGTTCAATAAGATAAAAATAATTTTTGGTGAATAATAACTTTTTACTTTTATTTACCACGATTAAAAGTAAATAGGGTAATTAACGGTAAAAATGATATTAATATTACCTTACCACATGTCCTAATTCTATTGGACAAGTGTATATATACCAAAAAAAACCTTAGGAATAAACTATTATCATTTAGGTCCACTTGAATTAGATTAGGACATTTGTTATTATTTAATTCAAAGAAGAGTTAAAAGAGTTAAAACCAAAGTTTAATAACTAAAACATTTTTAATATAGGGTTATACATAAGATAAATTAGATTATAAATATTAATTATAAAGATAAAACGATTTCCTACATAATGGTAGTTTTTTTTATAATTTTTAGACAATAAATAATTTAATTTAATTTCAACACAATGGTGATGCAGTAATTACTGTATTAATGAAAGATTAAGATAATTGATATTATAAATACCCAAATAAATGTAATTTTAGACTTTTTATGAATTACAATAATTTTATAGGTTAATGTGACATAATAGGATTGGTTATATGAATTTTTTTTTAATTAATAATGCTGTTATGAATTTATCAAAAACCAAATACCCAATAGTGTCAAAATTGACATAAAAGGGTTTTTAAAACAAATATTATATTATTAATTGATATTCTATTCCTAAAAATCTAAGGTTCGGCCAAAGGACTTATATAATGATTTTTGTATCATTAATGGACCACTTGGGAGTTTATTGTAAGTTTATAGTAAGTTTATTAACCATATAATATAAAAATACAAAGAGACATGGTAAATGTCAAACTAATTAACTAAGAGTTAAAACTAAAAGATAAGGTTAATAAAGTGACCCAAACCTGTATAAAACCTATTGGTTGAATGTATTGTGACCCATCCCTACCTTAGCATCGAAATAAATCTATTTTGAGCCGTTATAAACTGAATATAGATTTATTATAAAATAATATTTTATGTTTTCCTAAGGTTCCCCTCACCCCTCTTATAAAAGGGAACTCCCCTTCTCTCAAATTCATACCATAAAATACTTTTTCCTCAGCCAAAAACTGCCCAAATATCCTCCCAACTTCCCTCAAATTAACCTAGAGTCCTTATCTTTATTATAAATTCAACCTAAGGAGACCTTTTGATCAAATCAAAAGGAAGATCCCGAAGAAGAGGTAATGTTTTCACCACCCTCTTTCAAGTTCATTTCTTCTTCCACTTCTTCTTTCTTTTTTATTTCCATTCTTAAATAATAACTCCAGTATCTTCTATATATTGTGATGTTATTGTAAATATGGTACTATATATTAAGTATTCTATCCATCCTTTGAATGACATGTCACCATACATTCGTACGTACGGCTTACCGTCTCCACGTCATGGTGTAATTGTTATTCAAAACATTATTATTTGGATGGGTATGATAATGATCTGTAATTTAAGTAAATAATAAATATAACGTTAGAATGATTCGTTATATATGATATAACATCCATTTTATACTATTTTAATATCAAAACAATGATATTGTCGCTCGTGCGTACGTACGGACTACCGTCTCCACAAATGCGATGAGATTCATTCCCCATCGTATCCATTCAAGTCTAATTCTCATTTTATGATTAAAAATAATGTTTAAGGACATGATATCATTCTAGATATGAATTAGATATAACCTATCCATAATAAACATGACTTATGTAACAAAAAATATAAAAGAAAATGAGTAAGTGAACACCCCAAACGACGATAATACTAAAATATTATTAACGAAACAATATTAAATAATCATATATGTTATCATATTTATGTATATTATTATTGTATAATTTAATAAAAATGATTTAACTATTATACAAGAGGTTAACCTAACCTCAACCAAGGAAAAGTACAAGGTAATGGTTTATTTCACAATCTCTTCATTATTTGAGGTTATTTATACGTAATTATCTACTGGGAACTCTTTATCATACACATCAATGTTTCTTAAAAATGTATTTCAAAACATTCTTACTATTTTACAGAATATAGGTTAAAGTCATTTATACCCTTTTTTGACTTTTTATAAGATGTTTATAAAGGAATCTTTCTATCATTTTCCAAACAAGGTCCTTTTTAACCTTTTCGGCAGAATTAAGGTAAAAATGTATTTTTTTAACTTATACAGTGCGTGTAGATATTTTCCACTGTTATAAAATCATCGAAGCCTCCCTTAAAAGATTATAAGAATATTTAGAAATTAAATGTTTTATTTTATAATTATGTGGCCTTTAAATGATTTCAAAATGAACATTTTATGAATTTTGAAAGGTAATCTTTATCAAGATCAGAATTTTAAATGTTTTAAAGATTTATCTTTATAAATATTTTTAATTAATGTCCATGTTTTCAAAATGATTTTATGGATATATTTATATGGACATGAATGTTTTGAAATGATATTTCTTTTCAAAAGATTCAAATTGGTATGGTACACTTTGATTCAAAAATCTCTTTTAAATTACATCCTTTATTAATGTGTGACTTTTCAATGATTTCAGAAAAAGAGATATTTCTCTCAAATAGTTTTGATTTCATCAATGTCAACATCCTTTGATGGGTTTTAAGATTATTTGAAGTTGATTTATTATGATACAAAACTTCCATATTGTATTGAAGGTTTTGTGATATGTTTGAATGTGGATGTGTTAATTTTTTTTCCATTCATGGTTTATGGAGAAGGTATTGACATTTCGTATACTGGTTTCAATACGAATGTTTATGTTATGTTTAAAACTGTTCATATGAGGAATGATTTGGACTTAGTAAGTGACGGGTGGAGCCCGCTATAGCTCCTCGATGCATCAGTAGGTCTCATGAGACAAACTAGTGTCTTGTCACGAGGCCTTGACAAAATCTTTTTTGTAGTCTTGGCACGAGGCCTTGGCTGCATGGTTATGATAGTCTAGCATTATGCATTCCATCACTATGAAAGTGTTTATTGATATTGCATGTTATTATTCGACTAGTAGAATATACATGTGAATAAGTAAATGAAATTACTTCATTTTATTTTTGCCATATTATGCTGAAGTTCAAGTTTAAAGGGATTTTGTTTTAGTTATACATTGACTTAAAAGTTTATGATTATTTATGAATGTTTCTGCTATATTGTTATCCTTACTAAGCATATGATCTCACCCCTTTCTATGTTTTATTTTTTCCAGGATGTGAAGAAATATTTTATGACAGACCGGCAGGGATAGTCTGAAGGGGATATGAGTGTGGACCATGGAGACTATATTATTGTAGTTTTTCACTTTATGATGTAATGTAACTTTTATGAATGTATCTAGTGAATCTAAGGCTACTAAACCGATTGGTCCTTCGGGACTTGATTCCTTGTAATCATGCCAATGTATTAAAATAATGCACTGACTCTGGGTAACTGGGGTCAGGGCGTTACAGAAACTTTATATCTGAACTTTGATATCCTTTATTTTAGATAATTTATTGATAAAAAAACAAGATTACCATTAATTAATATGAATATATCAACCACATATTTGATCTATTATTCTGGTAGAGGAAAAAAAGGCTAGATCTATGAAGAATGATGATTTGCCGATGAATTTGGGCATCCGACATACTTTGATTCACCTAAGAATAACTTCAAGATTGAATGGAAATGTCTCTCAATCCTCGGGATCAAAATTATTTTGTTTTATGGAGAGATTATGGAAAAATGAGGGTGAAAGGGACCAATTCCGATTATATCTACATTTTAAAGAGGAGTAACTGTATGCCATAAAGTTAGGCCACATGGTTTGGAAAACCATGTACCAACTGTGCGATGATAGTTTGTTAAAACAAAACCTAACATGTTTGTCTCTCATGATTAGACAAACTATGTTCCAATAATGATTTTCTCTCTATTTCAAAAAGCATGGTTTTTACAAGGCACTCACCTGGTTTGGCCGTGCTAACCATGCACCTACCCAATTCCCATAGTTTACCCTTTCATAGTATCCTAGAGGTGGTGCATGATTTCTACTAACCATTCACAAACTGTGAACCTCTTGAAAAGCCCAAGAAACATGAAAAACCCACTCACAACCTCCCGAAACACTATTCGAGAATTTTATAGAATGAAAAATACATAAATAAAGGGTCATGTACCTAAAACTGAGGGTGTTTCCAAACCCTACTATGAATTTGATGATAAATATGTTCCCATAAAAGTACTATAATCTCTATGTGTGTGCTTTCATGTGATATAGGGATTCTATCAGAGGTGAATATTTTTTAAGGATACTTTTGAGCTAAGTAGTTTCTTTATAATCCAAAAGATTACTGATTTTAATGCTTTAAAGAACCCTTACACGTGTTATAAATATTACTACTTTAACAGTGACATGATAATTAAATTATCATTAATCTTAAAATATTTTAATAGATATAATATTTATTATTTTAAAAAATTAAATATATATATAAGGTAAAAAATATTTCTACCATATTAAGTATATTAGAGAGTTCAATATTTTGGTTAAGTACATTATTCATAGAACATATTGAAATTATGCTATACAAAAATATTTTTAATGATAAAAAATTGGTAAAGTAATTTTTGTAAAGAACAAAATTGTAGGAGTGCTATACATGTGTTAAAATAATATTAGATGTAAAACTATTGAATTTAAATATATCAAAATAAGAACATAAAAGCATGTTCAATGATATTATATTATATAAAAGAATAGTATGGAATTTGAGACTAATCATTATAGTTTTAGGAGGTCTAATCAATAAAAATATACTCATCTTAGTGAAAGCATTACTATGAGTAACATTATATACAAACTGTTAATTAAAAAAATGGGATAATATTTAATTGATTTTATTATGTGTAGTCTCACACATTGAATATTATATTCATTCAATAAAATAATATTTAAAATGTGAATTGTACTACCCACATATTATTACATTGAGTTAAATAAATATTTACCTGATGTAGATTAATTCATAAATAAATTTTGGGTTCTATTAGAAATAATATTTAATATTGTATCTATTTCACCCTTTATAGGTGTTTTGATCAATAAGAGGGGAGAAAGTCGAACCTCTACTTATACCCAACATTGTTTCTAGTTAATGGTTTTCCACTAACTCATTTTATTTTTTAATATTCTCATACAATTAAATATAAATAGTGTAAAACTAACTCAACATCAACTTTTTACAAGGTTAACCACTCTTTTAGGAGTTTATAGTCCTTATTGATGAGTGTTTGATATCCCAGTTCTCAAAACCTTTGATTCATATCTCTTGAAGACCCTTGAAGCTAGGTTAAAGTATTGAAATTTTATTTCAACTGAGTGCATCTCTCAACAAAAAAATGTGATAAAGGTACTATAATAATAAATAATGAATAAATAAATTAGCATGTTAAGAACAATATTCTAGTAATATAACACTTTAGTGAGATATAAATCCTTATGGGTGTTGTATAGTTTCACACTTTATTCATCACAATCCTGATTAGCTAGTGTTTCAAGGTCTTTAATTTTCAGTATTATAAAAAAGGAATGAGATGGCTTTGGTTATGGCTTGGTGATGGAGTATGAATCACATCACATTCAAGATCCTATCATATTTTGTATTTTCTTTTATTTGTAAATATATCTTCAAGATAGATAGAAAACCCATCCCCACATATTCTTTAATGGAAGATAAAATATATCTCAAAAAAACATAGAAGGAAACTTATTTATCTTATTTCTCAAAAATACAAAAAGATCTTATATATGATAACCCTTTATCAAGACATGATTGAAAACCTCTGGTGGTTAACTAGTAATATTTTATGGATGTGATGGCTCTCATTATCATATAAGGTAATGTATCAATAAAAATAGTTGGAAAAATATATAACAACAAAATAAATAATATTCTATCTTGCTTATATGTGAATAGATCTTAAAAGAATGATATACACCATTAATATTTTTGTTGAAATTCCCCTATTGTGAACTTCTAAAGACTTAATTATTATCATTTGGTAGATTATTAAACCTAATTTTGTGGTGTTAGAATACTTCTATATCAAAGGAATGTGAACACTATAGAAATCATCATACAATATATACTTGGTGAAATATATACCCTCATTATTATTTGAGTGTGAAAGGATCTTAAATAATGACTTAAGTACCTTTAAAATATTTATCAAAATACTTATTGGTTTTCAGGATTCACCTCATGGAAATAAACCCTTAAAATTTATGTAAACATTGTAAGGGAAGTTGAGAGGAAACTCTATCCCACAATCGAATAAAACTTTCCATCAAATCTTCATATAATGTGTTAAATATTGATTCTCCCATAATTAATTTAGGTGTAGGTGTCCATATGACATCCAAATGGGTTTTAATGACCAATTTGGTCCATTAAGATAAGTGGGGATTAAATAAATAAACACCAATTGTTGCAAACATAAAGACTCATTATGGGGAATAATTTAGGGTGATGGTAAAATCGAACAATTCATTGGAGCTATTTAAACCACTTTTAGGGTCTTGTTACCATGTTCATATGAACTATGTTCAACTTGTTATACATTAAAATACAATCACCAAAACAAATATAAATATATAAGAAATTAAATCTTGAACAAAATACTAAGATTTTACATGGTTCATCACAAAGTGATACATCCAAGGGGTACACACTGACTCTGTGTCGATGTGCCAAATTCCAATAATATTCAATTGTTTTTGGGATAAAATGTTTTTTTCATGGTTAATTTATTCCAATAACACCTTTTAATGTTTAGGGTTCAATCACTCATCACCCAAGGAATACTACATATTCTGCACTTCTACACAATACTTTGATGAAGGATCTTCTCTATTTTATAGACTTTAAGTCTCTTCAATATATAAAGAATATCATGGACCGTCTCTATTTAGCGTAAGACATTGCTTGCATAATAACTCATGATTTATCCACTACATTCCTCCACTACACTCTTCTTACTCTATTATATATGATATTAACTCCTTAATGAGAGAGTTAAGTCTTTATCTTATAAAAACAATATCAGTAGTACTTATTCTCCAAATAAGGATAATTATACACTAGGATTGTCTTTTTTCCTTATATCTACTTCCATAACCAACTATAAAAAATGATACCCACTCCTGTTTATTCTTGATAACTCATTAACCCCAGATGCACTCTTTGATCTCTAGAATACCCACTGAATGGATTGTGTGAAAATACCTATGAAAATATACCTAGAAACATTTTTCATTGTGAAAACATTTCTATTTAAATTCACTTGGCACATAACCTTTGGAACATAAATCTTAGAATGTGACCTCAAGTTAATAAATCCTAGAATGTATCCACAGGTACATGAATCCTATTGCAATCTCAAGCATGAATCATTGTGTGGGTGAGCATGAAACATAACTTGGAACATGAGACCCCAGAGAATAAGAATCCTTTCATATAAATCATTTGTGGGTCCCTAATCATGTTACTGATTTGGGTCACCTGATCCACATGACTTTAGCTACCTGAATAATTCAAAAAATGTCTTGTGTATAACTTCTTGCGTGAATCACTTCTATAAAACCATTTATGTCGGATAAATACATGGTCATGAACTTATAAATTCCCATCATTCATTGAATAATATTCAAAACTATATTAAACTCTAATACTTGATCAAGCATTTAAAAGACATGAATAGTGGGTATTTATAGGAAAATTCCACCAACCTAATATTTCAAAAAAAAACTATTATTCATATGTGTCACAAAACTACATAAATTATGTGATCACCTAAATAAAATCATTTTGATATAGATGACTCATGGGTCATAAGAATCCCTATGAACAAACTGATCATGAGACTCCTTCCAAAAAATCCATATGTCACTTACAATTTATTATCCTTCATGTGCTTCGCATGACCACAACATGTGATTCCTTTACACAAATTCCCTTAGAAATTAGAGCACCTAACTTTACTATGTGATTCTATTATCCTTTCAGTAGCAATGACACATCTATCGCATGGACCCTAAATGATTATGAACATGACCACCTTTGTTCATCATAATAAAAATTACATTTTATGCATGGCCATAAACTCCATAATTCTTACAATGTTAATTTATTTATATTTATTCTCAAATTTAATAATATATTCATTTGATTTATGATATTGTTTAAATTTATTTTTATATATTTATCATGATATGATCATACTGGGAAAATTATTGGGATATATTATACATTTCATATCCCATATAGAATTTTTTTAGGGTTATATCAATTATGAATTCACATTAATTCTACGAATACATGAAATTTTTATAAAAATAGATTTTTTATTCCTTATTATGAAGTGCAGTCCCTTTAATGATAAATATTATCCTCTTATTTTCTTGATATAAGTTTTCATCATCAACTATTTAGCAGTTAGGATATTTGTTTTCTACTTTTTGATTCCCCCTAGACTCATGATCTTATTTAATTTTTGAGATAATGTACCATAAATGTTTGGGATTCTCTACTGACATTAATATGGGATTCCTCCTTTCAATATTGTTATTTTTATTTGAACCACCATTTTTCAGGATTTTTATTTTACATTATTCACCTCAATATTTCATTGTAGGATTCATCACATATAAAAACTCATGATAATAATTTTCTCCTTTCCTTTTTTTTAGAATATTATAAAGCCACTACCTTTTTCTAGTGTTTAATGAATTAATGTTTTAGCTCATTGATGTCATTTTTTCTCACTACCTTTTTCTCTCCAACTCTATTTATCATGTAATAATTATTTTATATAAATATTCTCATTTCATCCTTGTAATTGTTCAAATTTTCTTCATTTGTTTCCAATTTCATCCTTTTTTATTTGATGGTCTTTTTTTGAGTGACACCATTTCATTTAAACAATTAATAATATCATTTTTTTTAAATATAGATTTCAAGGGCATAAATTATTTCTATTTTTGATAATTTTTAAGTTCTTGTTTCATATTTTCTACTTCATTCATTGTATCTTCTAGATTCTTATCCAAATTCTCAATAATATTATCCTTCTAAAAAATATTTCTCCCATTGGATTTTATAGTTTCAAAATATGACTTGAATCTATCAATATCATCTGTAAACCCATTAAAAAACCTATTATATGTTTTAAAAAGTCATTTATATAATGATAAATCCCATATAGAGTTGGAATCCATCAATTTTAGAACCTTCTCTTTTTTATGAGCTATATGAAGTTAAAGTTTCATGTTATAAATATCACACTTTAGCCTTTTATTTTATAGATTTATATATTTTAATTAATTTATGAGCAATTAACTCAAACTACACTCACTTTATTTAAATATATTATAAATATCATTGTATATATACATTTGATGACCCTTTATGAAATGATAATAATCACTTCTTGAGTCATCGATGAGATCTACAGATACAGTATCATCATATCTCATGCTTGTTTAAACTATTGAGAATCATTCAATTGAGTATTAAATTTCCTCTTCTTTATGATTTTTTAATGCATTGTTTAATGTATCCATTTCGTCCATGTATTCCTTTTTTGGTGTTTGTCCCATAAAATTAATTTTAGTTAACTAATGTAAAATTTAACTTGATTGTAACCCACATGCACTGATACATTCTATTCTTTTCTACAATCCAAATTTCTTAAATTTTCTTACCTACTTCTTTATTAATTTTATAATACCCTACGTGAAACAAATTCATCATTATATATATGTTTAATTTATTAAAATATTAGAGATTCCACTTCGAATATACACTTAATTTTATAAATAATTTCTATACAAAAATATAAAATCCAAAGATAATGAACTGGATGGAGTCTTATTCAATCAAGGTTCAGAGAAAAAAAAACTATGAAAAAATTAATATACTTTAATAAACAAAATTACAATAGATTTCTTTGATACAACTTCATAGAAATAAAATAGATATAAAACGAAAAATGTAGTTTGTTTACCACTTGAAAAAATATATTGATTAAATTAGTCAATCTTTCATGATTTAATACAAATTGTAACATATCAATGTGAGTGAAAATATTGATGAAACATTTTACAAATACCACTTTATAGTCCTCTTTAGAGGCATTCCAACCATTGGGGGGGAATCATTGGTCATTATCTGAATTAAATTATTTTCAACTATTAAATAATCCTCTATTCACACTGAACCTTTTTTTAAGTTAAGGATCCTTTACTCAGTCCTTTTATATTTAAATACTCACACATGATTACAAGTAAATAGGGTATGGAAATATAAACATTGATTTTTTACAAAGTTCACCAATATTTTAGGAGTGGATAGTTTTTGCTGAGGTATTGGTGATATCCCACTTATTACAACTTTTGATTCTTATCTCTTGAATACCCTTGGATCCAGGAGAAATCCTTGATGTCTGATTAAAATTATTTGTATCTTTTAATAAATACAAAATATGATCAAGGCACTATACAAATGAATAATAAATCATAACAAGTATATGACACTGATTAAGTTCTCCAATATTACTATTAAAATTTTATCTCCTCCATCATGAGTGTCTTAGTGTTTAACACTTTATTATTCATACATCTACTTAGATATAATCTCATGATATTTAATTTTTAGTAGTATATAATTAATTAATGATATTTTATTATACCATAGTAATAAATTATAATATCAGTATATTTAATATCTTCCCCAATTTATATTCATATTTTATTATTAAATATACTATAAATATAAACAACACACATATCCTAAATAATTATTCAATAGTATATAGAAAATAACTTGAAAACATACAAAGGGAATCCAATTTTTATTGTTATTAAAAAAGGTATAATTATCATTAATAAGATAACACTTGGTAGTTTTTTCATTGATGACCTATATTGATTAATTAACATGATATAGTGGTCATTTTTTATATAACCATCATGTAAGATAACAATTCAATAAAAATATATCTTTTAATGGATACATAATAAAAGTACACTTATACATTCTTCCATGATAGTGAATATTTATTTTTGTCCAATATAAGAAATGTATGGAAGCATAAAGAGGGGGTGAATTGAATTCATAAAATAACTCTCAATTTATTCCCACACTTGGATATAATTTGTTCATAGGTTATAAATATTGATTAATAAGAGTGTAAAATATACTAAAAAACATAACATAAATAAATATATTAGAAATTAAAAAATTTAATATAAGTATACAAATGATCAAAAATTAAAAATAATGAGTAAAAAAACATTGTGTATTGGATAAAAAATTCAAATAATATTTTAAAATGATTTTATTTTCCAATATTCTCAATTGAAATGAACTATTTAATTTCATCCCAGAGAGATAAAAGGTTTGATAACTATAACCAAGGCCAAAATTGGTAACTTTCTAAATCTCTTCAATCATAAGTAACATGTTCTACTCTCAAAAATTCATTGAAAAATAGTGGAATTAGGAAAATATATCATTTAAATAATCTTTGACTAGAATGATTAAAAACTAGTTTATTTGGTCATATTGGTTGTGAGGAATTTTAAACTAAATTTATAGTATCGTAAATTTAAAACAATGGCTTACTGAAGGGTCGATCTCAAGGAAGTAGTGTCGAATGTCCTAGTGATTCTCTAGAAATAATTTTTAAGTTTGTATAGATTTGGAAAACAGTTAAGTAAAAAACATGGAATAGTGATAAAAATCACATCGAGTGTGAGTGGAATAAAAATAGTGTAAAGAAACAAGAAACATTGAAAGTAAGATAAAAGAATAAAATAAAGGAAATGAAGTCATTAAGGAATATGCCCAGATCCAAGTTGATCCACTCATCAACTACCCATCTTTGATCTTAGATGGATTATATTATTTATCAACCTCATTCGATCAATGATCAATCTCTAAAGTAACACACCTCTCTTACTCAAACTTATGAACACTCAAACACAAAATCTATTCCATTATAAGAGTACTCTTGAAAAAGTGAAGGATCGATCAATTAGATCACTCCAATAAACAATATATTCCTAGATTAAATGATCTTTAGGGGATCTTTAATCAAAAAAAAACTCCTAAATTCTCTCCCGAGAGATCTATGAAAATATGCTGATAAATATAAAGGGAAAAGTTTAATGAACACTTTTATGGTCATGATCTCACTTAACCACTTACATAGTCACTATGTAGAAATATAAAGGAATATGATAATGATAAACATGAAGTTCAGATCTCCAAGAAGAATTGAAGCATCACTCCCCAACTCTAGACTCATGGGCTATCCTTTCATAGTTGAAGGTTGTATATCACATAATAAAAGTATATAAGAATAGACAAATATATTATTCAAAAACTAGAAATAGAGTTAACAAATGAGATAAATGGGGCGATGAGAAAATGGGACAAGGGTTTCCTCTTGTGTCTTGGGGGTTGGAATTATAGAGGAAAACACCTCTTCTTATTTGTAAAACTAAAAAATGGTAACATGAAAATCCTAATAGATAATGAAATCTTAGTGGAATTTTTTGAGGAACTCATTACCAGATCCTAGTGAAGTCCCTATATAATCATCCAACCTACCGAAACAACATGTTCTTCTCCTAGAATATTCCATAAAATTCCCATGATCAAATTTTACTTCCCTTATGATAAACTTTCTGAATTTCTCTAGAAAACAGAAATAATGCATATGTTTTGTATCCCAATTTTTCGATGTTAATTTCCCATTTCTAAATTTTATTCTATCAACAAACTTAAAATATTTTTCTAGGACTCATCATATAACGAACCATACTTTACATACATTGTTATTACTTGAGAATTGAAGAATACTTATTACAACATATAACAAAACCATGAAAGGACCGTATTGGTATAGTGTCTTTAGAAACTGGGAAACATAAACAACTAGTTCATAAAGCATCTACACTGTCTCCCATTTATTTCATCATATCTATAGTACCTTTTTGGCATATCTTACTTAATACCCTTCTTCCTGACCTAGGAAAAGAAAACATACAAAACGGTGAGCTCAAATTCTCAGTAAGGGTAAACAAAAGAAATATCAACTACATCAAATTCATAAAAACATAACATTTTGAAAATCTTATCCTGCAAAAGAGATCATAATTTCATAACATGGGATAAATCATGGTAGTGAAGTGTAATCCCAAAAATCATAACTTAAAACATGAAACTTTGTGTCATACACACATAATCATAGATAATCATTTCTTATTAGTCAAGACTCATTGCCAAGACTATCTTAGTGGACAAATTCCATTTCTGAACCGAGTTCACTCCTCGTTTCAGTCCTGTTTCATTGAACCGGTTTAACCTGCCATTCCAGCCATGTCTATCTCATGAGATATAAAATATTTACCTAATGAATTGGAGGGAGATATAGGTCCCACCCATCTCATAATGATACCATTCTTATGTGTGCCACAAAATCATAAATCATACATCATTGCATAACCCATGTAATAAAAATGAGATTCTTAAACAACATGACATCATAAAAAAATTCATATAATATAAAGGAATTCATAAAAATAATTCCATCACAACATAATAAAATCAATGTAATAATAGGGATATAAACAGAACCCTATATTATCTTTGATGGAAAATAATTTTGATAAAACACTTGAACTCCATTCTTGAGGAAAATATCCTTTCTACTTCAAAAACATTTTCCTTTCTTAACATGTCATACAATTTTAAACTAAAATAAGTTGATTAAAAATAAACCTGAAATACTGAAAAGGACGATTCTTGGAAATAATGTTTTAAAAATCCATTCATGTCGTATAAGTTAAAAAAACATTCTTCTCGTACTTTTGTCGGAAAAGTCAAAATGTACCTCGTACGAAAAACGACAAAAGATTCCCTTCATATCCTTTACTAAAAACTCACCGAAGGGTAAAATTGGATTTAAACAATTGTAGGTGGATGGAAACAATATTACATATTGAGGGAACATGGATGTAGATGATAAAATACACCCCAGTAAATACCAAAGTATAAACAATCTCAGATAAAAATGAGATTGTGATATTTTCCCTTACCTTAGGTCCGATTTGCTTCGTAAGTGTCCTAAACTCTTGTATAATGATTTAAATATTGTTATTGACTTATTCCAGAATCATAATTATTGTTATGATATCATATATGGTCATATTATTAGCTTCTTATTAGTAATATTTCATTACTACTTGTTATTCGGGTGTTTATTACTTTTTGTTCTTATGCGTGTTTTGTCGAATAAATTCTTATTCTTCTTTTCAGGTTATAGATACCTCATTTACAGAATGTTATTAGTGTAATATATATCATATTAATTCATTCAATTCATTTATATAATCATTATGCAATGAAGATCATGTAGAATGAGTCGCATCACATCGTGGAGACGGTATTTCGTACGTACGCACGAGCGATGATATCGTTCCCATGATCGTGGAATTGTATTGGAGTGTATGTATAATATTTCAGAATCAATATAACTTTACAATAATCATATATATTTATTATTTACACCATTATACCCATCCAGGTAAGGTGGTGGTGGAAAATAGATTACACCACGGTGTGGAGACGGTATTCTGTACGTACGCGCGCGTGGTGATTTCGTTTTCCGTAGGATGGATAGATGGTGAAATAGGGTTGTTTCATACTTATAATAACATATCAGTATATGAGTGATACTTATGTTATTACATCATAATTAAACAACTAAATAAGAAGAAGAAGTGGAAGAAGAAATAAAGTTGAAAGAATCGATAACAGACATTACCTCTTCTTTGTAGCGCTTCTTTGAGACCTCCTTTTAGGGCACTAAAATTGGTCTTTGAAGAAGACCAGGACCTCTAGGATGTCTCTATGGAAGTGTAGAGGAGAAATTGGCAGGGGTTGGCCGATCTTGAAGGCTCAATGTGGTGTGAGGAAGAGGGGGAGGAGGTTCCCTTTTATAAGGGAGGAGAGGGGCTCCTTTGAAAAAACTAAAAATATTATTTTATTATAAAGCCAAATTCGATTTTAAATAGCTCCAAATTCATTTATTTAGAACCTAAGGTGGGTATGGGTCGAAATACTCTCATCCAATATAATTTAGACAAGTTTAGGTGTCTATTTTAAACTTATCATTTAGATTTAACTTTAAGTTAGATAATTTAACTTTTACCGTGTCTTCTTGTTTTCTTACACTATAAGGTTAATAAACTTACTATAACAAGCCAAACGAACCCCAAGTTGTTTATTATTAATATATATAACCTTATCTAAGTCATGTGGCCAAACATTAGATTTTTTGGAATAAAATAACAATTAATAATATAATATTTGTTTTAAAAAACTATTTTATGTCAATTTTGACACTATTTGGTAATTGATTTTTGTGAAAATCATAACAGAATGATTAGTTCGAAAAAAGTTAATTAAATAAATAATAACATGTCATATTAACCTATAAAATTAGTGGAATTCATAGAAAGTCTAAAATTACATTTATTTGGGTATTTATAACATCAATTATGTCAATATTTCATTAATAAGATAATTACTGCATCATCTTTGTGTCATAAATAAATTAAATTATTTAATGTCTAAAAATTACAAATAAAATACCATTATGTATGAAATAATTTTATCTTTCTAATGAATATTTATAGTCTAATTTATCTTATATATAAACCTATATTAAGAATGCTTTAGTTATTAAACTTTGATTTTAACTATTTTAACCCTTCTTTAAATAAATTAATAATAAATGTCCTAATCTAATCCATGTGGGCCTAAATGATCATATTTTATTTCTAAGGTTGTTTTTGGTCGAATTAAACTTATCCAATAGAATTAGGACATGTGTTAGGGTAATAATAATATCATTTTAACCCTTAATTTCCCTATTTACTTTTAACCGTGGTAAAAAAAAGAAAAAAGTTACTATTCACCAAATATTATTTTCATCTCATTGAACCACATTTTAGTCCTTTATATTAATCGTGTCTCTTGGATTTTCAAAATTCCACTCACAGAAGCGGTAAAATTAAGTTTGATGAAAAATTCAGTTTTTTTAACTACCACTTAGTGGTTTCACTATTCATCAAAAAATGAAAGTTTCCAGAAAAATACCAAAAATTAGGCATAATCTATATTTGATATTATGAATTAAAAAATGATTTCTATTTTACCAAATTCAAAAAACATCAGTTGCATTAATTAATTTAAAAATTAATTCTCGTCGTCAAAATAAATAGTGTGTTTTTAAGAGATAATAACTATCAAAAGATTGACACTTGTTTATGTTTGGTTTAAATGTGAAATTACATTCAATGACCAAAATTGTATTAAATGGTAAAAATATATTCAAAATATAATTTAAAACCACTCAAATTAATAATTTATCACTATTAATTATTTCAATTAAAAAAGTTGTTTTTAATTAAAATTTAGTAATTTTCACTATTCATCAGAATATGAAAGTTATCCGAAAAGTACCAAAATTTTACCCTAAGCTAATTTCGATATTACGAATCCCAAAATGAAGTCCATTTTGAAAAATAAAATTTATAAAATTTCAAAAATTGGTTATTACTATTCATAACGGCTAGTTTTAATAATATTTTAATAGCATATCGTTGTTTAGTGAAACTCGGTATTGCGTACGACGCAAGCTATCGAGGAAGGTCGCGATTGCGTGTAAAGAAGGACAATCAAGTGTTGTGTGTAGTGAAAGATTGTTTTTATGATTTATAAAAACAAAATATTTCTCATAAAAGTCTCGGGTGTTACATTCTACCCCCCTTAAAATGAATTTCACCCTCGAAATTCGTCACTTTGTAACAAACAGATGAGGATACCTATCCCTCATTATATACTCAAGCTCCCATGTAGCTTCTTCTAATTGGTGGTTCCTCCATAAAAAATTCACCAAGTGAGTGGTCTTGTTTCGTAGGACTTTTTTCACTATGATCTAGAATCTCTATTGGTTGTTCTTCATAAGAATGATCTTTCTCCAACAGTACAACTTCTGAGCTGAGTATATGTGAAGGATCGGGTATATACTTTCTCAGGAGAGATACATGGAAGACATCGTGAACTTGAGAGAGATTCGGTGGAAGCGACAATCGGTAAGCTACCTTCCCAACACTATCCAGAATTTTAAAAGGACCGATATATCTAGGGCTCAACTTTCCCTTCTTTCCAAATCTCAGGACCCTCTTCCAGGGAGATATTCGTAAGAACACTTTATCACCCACTTCAAACTCTAGGTCTTTTCTTCGGTTGTCGGCATAACTTTTCTGTCGACTCTGAGATGCTCTTATGTGTTGTTGAATAGATCTGACATTTTCTGCCATTTCATAAACGAGATCATGTCCTAATAGCTTTCTTTCCCCAACTTCATCCCAGCAAGTTGGAGTCCTGGATTTCTTTACATAGAGAGATTCATAAGGATCTATCTGAATACTAGAGTGAAAGCTATTATTATAAGAAAATTCCACCAAAGGTAGGTGTTGATCCCAACCACCTTTGAAATCCACAGAGCAAGCTCTCAACATATCTTCTAGAGTTTGAATTGCTCTCTCAGACTAACCGTCTGTCTAAGGATGATAAGTAGTGCTGAAACTCAACTCTGTATCCAGAGTATGCTGAAGACTTCACCAGAACTTTGAGGTAAACCTCGGATCCCGATCAGATATAATAGAAAGTTTTACTCCATGCAATCTTACCACTTACTTTACATATATCCTAGCTAGCTGATCCAGAGAGAAATCCTCTCTAATAGCAATGAAGTGTGCAGACTTTATAAGACGATCAACTATGACCCAGATAGAATTATTGCCTTTGGATGTTTTAGAAAGTCCTGTGACAATGTCCATAGTGATGTTTTCCCATTTCCATTCTGGTATGGGTAATGGTTGTAACATCCCCTTAGACTTCTGTCTCTCATCTTTAACTTGCTGACAAACTAAGCATCGAGAGACATATTCAATGACATCTCTTTTCATGCCATCCCACCAGAAGTACTCGTTCAGATCCCTATACATATTCGTGCTTCCAGGATGAATAGAGAATGAAGAACTATGAGCCTCATCCAACATCTCCTTCTTTAATTTGGGGATGGGAGGAACACAAACCAGATTCCTGAACATTATTATCCCATCACAATCAAGGTTGAATTCAGGTACATTTCTCACCTTCTTTTGTAACTCTACATCTTCTTTATGTGCCTCTTTAATCTTCACATGTTTAGATGGTTGAACATTAATTTGAGAAAGATAATATTTTTCCCCTTCCATTATAATTCCAAGATCCATCCTTTGTAAATCCATAAATATTGGATCTTTTGTGATCCTCATCATGGATAAACTGGCCTGGTCTTGTCAACTTAATGCATCTGCCACCTTGTTTGCTTTCCCAAGGTGGTAACGGATTGAGCAGTCGTAATCCTTAATCAACTCCAACCATCTTCTTTGGCACATATTTAGTTCCTTTTGTGTGAAAATATACTGTAAACTTTTATGATTAGTATAAATATCACACCTTTCACCATAAAGGTAATGCCTCCAAATCTTTAATGCAAAGATTACCGCAGCTAACTCCAAATCACGAGTTGGGTAATTTTGCTCATAGATTTTCAATTGTCGTGAGGCATAAGCTATCACCATATCATTTTGCATGAGAACACATCCCAGTCCCTTCTTGGATGCATCACTGTAGATCACAAACCTTTCGCCATTACAAGGCAGCTTGAGCACAGGTTCACTGGATAACCTTCTTTTCAACTCTTTGAAATTCTTTTCACAATCCTCCGTCCAAACAAACTTAACTCCTTTCTGAGTCAACCTGGTGATTGGATTAGATAATCATGAAAAATATTTCACAAAACGTTGGTAATATCCATCCAAACCAAGAAAACTTCGGATCTTGGTTACTGTTGTTGGTCTCGACCATCTTTCGATAACCTCTGTTTTTTCTGGATCCACAGATATCCCCTCTTTTGAGATTATGTGACCCAAAAATGAAAATTTTTGAAGCCAAAATTCACACTTGGTAAATTTTCCATAAAAATTATCCTTTCTTAGGGTCTTTAATACAATTCTCAAGTGATCTTTATGTTCTTCCTTTCTCTTTGAATAGACAAGAATATCATCTATAAAGACTACCACAAACTGATCAAGATAGTCTCTAAAGACTCTATTCATCATATCCATGAAGATAGCAGGGGCATTAGTAAGACCAAATGGAATTACTATAAATTCATAGTGTCCATACCTTGTACGAAAAGCCGTCTTTGGTATATCCTCCCTTTTGACCCTTAATTGATGATACCCTGAACGAAGATCAATCTTGGAAAAGTATTGAGCTCCGCATAGTTGGTCAAATAATTCATCAATGCGTGGGAGAGGATATTTTTTCTTGATAGTGATCTTGTTAAGTTCTCGATAATCAATGCAGAGTCTCATTGATCCATCTTTCTTCTTAACAAACAGAACAGGTGCTCCCTAAGGTGACTCACTAGGGCGTATGAATACCTTATCAAGATTCTCTTGGAGTTTCTTCATCAATTCTTGCAACTCAATTGGGGCCATTCTATAAGGTATATTTGAAATAGGCAAAGCACCTGGTACGAGTTCTATTGAAAACTCAACTTCACGATTTGGTGGAAGACCCGGCAATTCTTCTAGAAAGAAATCATCAAACTCCCGTACAACGGGCATATTCTTAATCGTGAGTTTCTCTCCAGCCATTTGAGATAAATAACCCTCATTTAGTGGAATCAAGACCCATAATATGGAAGACATTTCCACTGGAAGGTTATGTTCATCCTTGCATTGATAGACGATCATATATTGATCTGGAATATGAAATGTGACTTCCCTTCTTTGGAAATTGATATGAGCTCCATATAAAGAAATCCAATCCATGCCAAGAATCACATCAAATTCTACTATAGGAAGGATCACAATATTTTCAGGAAGCACTTTCCCATAAACTTCAATCGGAGAAGAATTGTAAACTTTTGATGCCACAGTTTTGCCATTAGGAGTTGTCACAGCCAACTCAACATCTAATTGTTGAGGTAATACGGTGATACCCTTAGAAAATTCTTCAGAAATAAAAGAGTGGGTGGATCCAGAATCAAATAAAACATTTTCTACTTTAGAGTGGATGGTAAGTGTACCTCTCACCACTTCGTTGTCGTACTCCACATCGCCGATAGTAATTGCATGTGACTTTCCTTTGTATTTGGCCTTAAAAATTTTTTAACGTCGATCATCATCATTAGACCTTGGATTTTGACATTGATTGGCATAATTCCCCTTCTCATTTCACTTGAAACATTGAAGTGTAGTAGGTTCATTCTCTGTATCCCTTCCTTTGTTTGCATCATTAGACATATTCTTCCCATTATTTCGACATTCAATTTCCCGATGACCTTCTTTTCCACACTTATAACATTTTCTTGTCCCCTTAAGACAATTTCCTCCATGTTTATTTCCACACTATGAGCATAAGGGAAAACTCATATTCCTTTCTGTGTGGTCTTTAGATTTTCCTTTGAATTCCATTTTCCTCTTCTTATCAAACCCATATGACTGATGGGTTACTCCAATCTCCATCTCAACTTTGAGAGCACATCGAACGATTTCCTCGTAGATATTGAAGTCCCTTATGGCTAAGGCCTTTCGAAGACTTGGTTTTAATCCACTAAAGAATCGATAAATCTTACTCTCAGGTTAGATAATAATACCAGAAGTGTACCTTGCAAGTCTTGTAAAATTTTCTTCATTGGTACCAATAGATTCATCATCTTTTTGATTTAGTTTAAGAAACTCCTTCTGCATGTTTGTTTGGAGAATACGAGGGAAGTACTTATTGAAAAATAAGTTCTTGAACTCATCCCATTCCATGGACTAAATTTCATCCCTTTGCCTCGTATTCTTAATAATATTCCACCATTGATGAGCATCTCCTTCCAAACGACACACAGCTAGGATGACTTTATCATGTTCAGAACATTGAAGAACAGAAAATATCTTTTCAGTAGTACTAATCCATTTTTCAGCAACTAATGGATCAGTAGACCCGCTGAATGAAGGTGGACGCTGCATCATAAAGGATTCAACAGAATTTTGCTCCTTCCTTTGCTCGTTTGGAAGTCCTGCATGATTCATAGCTTGAGAAAGTTGTGTGATCATGGCTACAAGATTTTTCATTCTAGCTCCCACAACATTTGGTTTCTCTGGGGGAAAATCATTGCATTGCCCATCGCATTCCGCATTAACACGATTCCTTCGGGTTCCAACCATTGACTAAAACCAATAAGAATAGTGTGAGAAACACTAATTATAATAGGAAAACCACATAATAAATAATAAAATTTCACACTTAAGGTCTTATCATAGGTTATTCATGGAAATTTCTAAAACACTAAGATTGTGTTCTATGGTTAGACTTATCCTTAGGGTTCTTACTAAGGCTTTCACATCCTAGTTTCCAAAGGTTGACTATACCTTTCCTCTGATACCAACTATAACGACCCATACTTTACATACATTGTTATTACTTCAGAATTGAATCATACTTATTACAACATATAACAAAACCATGAAAGGACCGTATTGGTATAGAGTATTTAGAAGCTGGGAAACATAAACAACTGGTTCATAAAGCATCTACACTGTCTCCCATTTATTTCATCATATCTATAGTCCCTTTTTGGCATATCTTACTCAATACCCTTCTTCCTAGCCTGGGGAAAGAAAACATACAAAAGGGTGAGCTCAAATTCTTAGTAAGGGTAAACAAAAGAAATATCAACTACATCAAATTCATAAGAACATAACATTTTGAAAATCTTATCCTGCAAAAGAGATCATAATTTCATAACATGGGATAAATCATGGTAGTGAAGTGTAATCCCAAAAATCATAACATAAAACATGAAACTTTGTGGCATACACACATAAATTTAGAGGATCATTTCTTATTAGTCAAGACTCATTGCCAAGACTATCTTAGTGGACAAAGTCCATTTCTGAACCGAGTTCACTCCTCGTTTCAGTCCTGTTTCACTGAACCGGTTTAACCTGCCATTCCAGCCATGTCTATCTCATCAGATATAAAATCTTTACCCAATGCATTGGAGGGAGATATAGGTCCAACCCATCTCATAATGATACCATTCTTATGTGTGCCACAAAATCATAAATCATACATCATTTCATAACCCATGTAATAAAAATGGGATTCTTAAACAACATGAAATCATAAAAAAATTCATATAAGATAAAGGAATTCATAAAAATAATTCCATCACAACATAATCAAATCAATGTAATAATAGGGATAGAAACAGAACCCTATATTCTCTTAGATGGAAAATAATTTTGATAAAACACTTGAACTTTATTCTTGAGGAAAATATCCTTTATACTTCAAAAACATTTTCCTTTCTTAACATGTCATACAATTTTAAACTAAAAGAAGTTGATTAAAAATAAAATTGAAATAATTTAAAAGAAGCTTCTTGGAAATAATTTTTTAAAAATCCATTCATTCCGTATAAGCTAAAAAAACATTATTCTCGTACTTTTGTCGGAAAAGTCAAAAAGTACCTCCTACGAAAAACGACAAAAGATTCCATTCATATCCTTTACTAAAAACTCACCGAAGGGTAAAATTGGATTTAAAAAATTGTAGGTGGATGGAAACAATATTACATATTGAGGGAACATGGATGTGGATGATAAAATACACCCTAGTAAATACCAAAGTATAAACAATCTCGGATAAAAATGAGATTGTGATATTTTCCCTTACCTTAGGTCCGATTTGCTTCGTAAGTGTCCGAACCTCCTGTATAATGATTTAAATAATGTTATTGACTTATTCCAGAATCATACTTATTGTTATGATATCATATATGTTCATATTCTTAGCTTCTTATTAGTAATATTTCATTACTACTTGTTATTCGGGTGTTTATTACTTTTTGTTCTTATGCGTGTTTTGTTGAATAAATTCTTATTCATCTTTTTAGCTTATAGATACCACATTTCCAGAACGGTATTAGTGTAATATATATCATATTAATTCATTAAATTCATTTATATAATCATTATGCAATGAAGATCATGTAGAACGAGTCGCATCACATCGTGGAGACGGTATTCCGTACGTACGCACGAGCGATGATATCGTTCCCATGATCGTGGAATTGTATTAGAGTGTATGTATACTATTTCAGAATCAATATCACTTTACAATAATCATATATAGTCATTATTTACACGATTATACCCATCCATTTAAGGTGGTGGTGGAAAATAGATTACACCACGGCATGGAGACGGTATTCCGTACGTACGCACGCGCGGTGATTTCATTTTTCATAGGATGGATAGATGGTGAAATAGGGTTGTTTAATACTTGTAATAACATATCAGTATATGATTGATATTTATGTTATTTCTACATAATGGAACAACTGAAGAAGAATAAGTGGAAGAAGAAATAAAGTTGAAAAAATCGGTAATGAACATTACCTCTTCTTTGAAGCGCTTCTTTGAGACCTCCTTTTAGGGAACTAAAATTGGTCTTTGAAGAAGACCATGACCTCTAGGATGTCTGTAGGGAAGTGGAGAGGAGAAAGTGGTAGGATTTGTCCGAGATTTAAGGCTCAAAGTGGTGTGAGGAAGAGGGGGAGGAGGTGCTCTTTTATAAGGGAGGAGAGGGGCTCCTTTGAAAAAACTAAAAATATTATTTTATTATAAAGCAAAATTCGGTTTTAAATAGCTCCAAATTGATTTATTTAGAAGATAATGTGGGTATGTGTCGAAATCCTCTCATACAATAGAATTTATACAAGTTTAGGTATCTATTTTAACCTTATCATTTAGATTTAACTTTAAGTTAGATAATTTAACTTTTACCGTGTCTTCTTGTTTTCTTACACTATAAGGTTAATAAACTTACTATAACAAGCCAGAAGAACCCCAAGTTGTTTATTATTAATATATATTACCTTATCTAAGTCATTTGGCCGAACCTTAGATTTTTAGGAATAAAATAACAATTAATAATATAATATTTGTTTTAAAAACTATTTTAGGTCAATTTTGACACTATTTGGTAATTGATTTTTGTGAAACTCATAACAGAATTATTAGTTCGAAAAACGTTAATTAAATAAATACTAAAATGTCATATTAACCTATAAAATTAGTGTAATTCATAAAAAGTCTTAAATTACATTTATTTGGGTATTTATAACATCAATTATGTCAATATTTTATTAATAAGATAATTACTGCATCATCTTTGTATCATAAATAAATTAAATTATTTAATGTCTAAAAATTAAAAATAAAATACCATTATTTAGGAAATCTGTTTAGATTTCTAATGAATATTTGTAGTCGAATTTATCTTATGTATAACCTTATATTAAGAATGATTTAGTTATTAAACTTTGATTTTAACTATTTTAACCCTTCTTTAAATAAATTAATAATAAATGTCCTAATCTAATACATGTGTGCCTAAATGGTCATATTTTATTCCTAAAGTTTTTTTGGTTGAATTACACTTATCCAATAGAATTAGGACATGTGTTAGGGTAATAATAATATCATTTTTATCCTTAATTACCCTATTTACTTTTAACCGTGGTAAAAACAAGTAAAAAGTTACTATTTACCAAAAATTATTTTAATCTCATTGAACCATATTTTAGTCCTTGATATTAACCGTGTCTCTCAGATTTTCGATATTCTACTCACAGAAGCATTAAAATTAAGTTTTATGAAAAATTCAGCTTTTTTAACTACCACTTAGTGGTTTCACTATTCATCAAAAAATGAAAGTTTCCAGAAAAATACCAAAAATTAGGCCTAAGCTATATTTGATATTATGAATTAAAAAATGATGTCTATTTTACCAAATTCTAAACACATCAGTTGCATTAATTAATTTAAAAATTAATTCTCGTCGTCAAAACAAATAGCGTGTTTTTAAGAGATAATAACTGTCAAAAGATTGACACTTGTTTATGGTTGGTTTAAATGTGAAATTACATTCATTGACCAAAATTGTATTAAATGGTAAAAATATATTCTAAATATACTTTAAAACCACTCAAATTAATAATTTATCACTATTAATTATTTCGATTAAAAATTTTGTTTTTAATTAAAATTTATTAATTTTCATTGTTCATCAGAATATGAAAGTTATCCGAAAAGTACCAAAATTTCACCCGAAGCTAATTTAAATATTCCGAATCCAAAAATGAAGTCCATTTTGAAAAATAAAATATATAGAATTTCAAAAAGTGGTTATTACAATTCATAACGGCTAGTTTGAATAATATTTTAATAGCATATTGTTGTTTAGTGAAACTCGGTATTGCGTATGACGCAAGCTATCGAGGAAGGTCACGATTGCGTGTAAAGTAAGCCAAGAAAGTGTTGTGTGTAGTGAAAGATTCCTTTGATGATTTATAAAAACAAAATATTTCTCATAAAAGTCTCGGGTGTTACACATCATAACTTTAGTGACCATTCCAGGTACCTTTTTCTAGACTCATGTAACACATCCCACCAATATGCATCAAAAAAATCTGAAAATGTCATAAAAGATTCAAAAAAAGCGTGTATCTTCATCCATTACAGTTTCAATAATTTCAAATTGATCTCGTCATTTAGAAAATTTGGCTCAATCATGTTCAATTTGAGCCACCACTTGGATTCCTCCTCAATTCCATTAGCTTCATGTTTCTACTAGTATCAAGTTGTAAAACACAATTAATTCACTAAGTTGAAGTGTCATACTACTAGATTATTCACTATATACTTAGACTCCATTGACTAGCTTTAGAAACTATATGATTTTACACTTATTTTCTAAAAAACATAATATAGTTGATGCTCATGAAATTACCACATGATCCGTAGATGGAATCTTCAATACCAGAACAACAGTTATGGAGATTATTGAGTCCCAGATAAAAGTAAAAAATAAACCGCATGGTTTTTTATTTGTTCTTCAGGATTTAATGTACCAAGTACAAAATTCCTCAAATTTTGAAGATTGGCCTTGGACAGTCTTGTTCTGACTGTAGTCTAATTTTTAATTTTCCTTGTTGGTTCACTATGAATATTCATATAATTTTTTGGAGGGTAACCCTTCTCATCGTCACAATTATAAGAAATGGGTAAATTAGGGTCCATCCATTTTTAATCCTGTAATAAAGTTGATACTTGAGAGAGAAAACAAACAAGATCACTATTTATCAAACTCAATCAGTCCACATAAAACTTTCTTCCATCATTTCTGGTCATCTTCACCAACAATGTTAGTGGGTCCCATACATAATCTATTGAGTTCATCAGTGGTGAATCTATGGGTTATAATATCTTTATATGGTTTGGCTGAAATCAAAATATCCAACTCAGGGGAGCTCGATTCACCATTTGGTATGGGCTCGACTTCATCCATTCTTTAGTGGGGTCAATATCTTCATCTTGGTTAAAATGTGATGCTTGGGTGGTCATCCCCAATAAGACTAGAATAAATCAATTCCTCATCATAACCTTGTTCATCTCTGTTAATCCATCATTAGTATAACAATCTTAGGTTAAGTAAATATTCAAATGGTTTTCATCTTCCCATTAATATATGGATTTGATGTGTTATTGAATTTTTGGTATCAATGAGACCGTTTTATTCATTTTGGAATTGGTTCCCTGTGTAGTGGAATGGTATAAGTATAAAATAGAGGAAGTAGAGGAATAACATGATAATAACATGTTTTTTCATTGTAAAAAATTGGAGCAGTAACGAAAGTGGGGGTGTGGTAGTAGTAAAGTGCATTGGAGGTAACATGTTATTTGTACTAATGGTAGTACCATAAGGGAGGATATTGGTAACAAGTTTATTTTTTATGGTAACATAATTTGATCTGGGGAGTGTTAATGTAAATATCCAATGGTAGTAGAATTTTTTTATCTTCTAACAATAGTAGACTTTGGTAGTAAGAGAATACACTTGTGGTGAATGGTGTGGGTGATGGTAAAAAAAAATAAGGTGTCGATGGTATTAGGATTGTGGTAGTGTAAAACGATAATAGTAGCATAGTAGGTTTTAATTATAATAGTAGGGTAATTTTCCTATAATGGTAGAATATCCTAAAATTATAAAATATATTTTTATAAATAATTAAAAAATCAATAAAAAATCTGACATTGAAAAAATATTTAAATTCTATAAGAAAATATTTCTATCATTAAATGGTGGAAAAAAATCAATTTGAAAATCTCAAGCACTTAACACTCAACTGAAATATAAAATGGATTTTTTAAGATAACCAATTACAACCAAATATGTTGATAATTCCCACATGGGATAATGAAATAATTATTTCAAAAATAAAAAATCAAAACCTCATAGATATTAAATCAATTAATTTCCATCAATTAAAAGATAAATTCCTTAATAATAAAATCCCACTGAAAAAAATTTAGAATAAAAAAATATAATTTTATGAAAGAATTAATTTATAAAATTTAAATTCATCAATATCTCATAAAAATGTATGTTTTATTAAAAATTGGAAAATTTAACTCAAGACAATTTTCACAATTAAAATACCAAAATAAACAATTTTAATAATATTTTCAAATAATTTAAATTTAAATACAACATGGTCAATTATTTAATTATTACCCAATAAAATAGAAATTATTCATTATATATTTCATTAATTACCTAAAAATTAACTTGGAAATGTGTATTAAAAATTAACACATCAAACTCCCCAATACTTAGTCTATTTCACTCTTGAAAAATTTAATGCATTTTATTTATTCACAAAGATTCATAAAAAAGAAAATTCTACCCAAATTCTAATTCACACAAGAAAAAAAGGAACCCATATATCACTCAAATAATTGAAATTATCAGGCCTATTATGTTAATAACACCCACTATTCTATTGTAACCCAATTTCAAATTCCAGTTCAAGAAGTGCAAACTAGTGATATTCAAGTGGAATTAAATTTATTCGGAGAATAATTACCAATTTTAACTCTATCCTAGGTTCCTCAAACAGTGTTAAAATTTCCACTTCCTTGATACAACTGAATTCTTTTTATATAAATCAATTGTACCCTTCTTTATTTGGTTTCAAAATTATCCTCCCCTTAATGAAATCATTTTTTGAAAAATTAAATTTATATGAATGTTTACCAACCATGAATTTGTGCATATCACTATGAATTTAACTTATTAGGTTATTTATTTATTTATTTAAACAACACACCTAATACCCTTGTCTCATATATTCACTATGGGATCCAAATTGCTCATTTTATCCCAGATTCAAAGTACTTATATTAATCTTGATTGATTTGGATACACTAGGTGTTCTATTTCACCATGTAAAATTTACTAGTTTAAATTTTAATATTCAAGTTTCTTCTAGTTAAAATTCTAATTCCAAAAGAATCTGACCTATCACATTTCCCTTCAAAAATTTCAAATATCATTTCCATAAAAATAGTGGACAACATTACTTTTCAATAATTTGATTATAACAACTTTAAAACTAGAGGAATCCATCAAAATGAGCATTAATGTTTTCTCCTAGACAGGGTAAATTGATTTTTTATCTTCTTAACCTAGATATATATGAAAAAACTAATTTTATTTATAAAAAAGAGAACATTTCATTTAAAAATATCTTGAAATGATGCTCTAAATTGAGGAATTTTGAAAAACATGAAAGGTTTTTTGATTTGTACATATTATAAGTATAGTTAAGAATAATGAAATACTCCTATCACCCACACTTAAAATCCAAAATTTCCTTTAGTGTTGACTCCTAATGTGGGATAACATTTTAATTAAAAATAAGTTTGCAATTCAGCAGTTCAAAGGATATTGTAGGCATTACATGAATATTCAAATCAACACATTAGAACACATCCAATCAATTTTTTTTAAATTGTTATCATTTTTTATTTTCGTACATAGACACAATTTTTCATAATTTAAATTAAATAATATCATGAAAAACACTGAAACATCAGTGACACAATACATTTTTAGGTTGCAAGGTAGTTTCTGAAAATTTGCACAACTTCATTTTTAACACTAAAGATCTAATAAAGATAATCGTAAATACAAGAAAAAAATATTTCGAATTTCTAAAATTTCATTTGAACTAACTAAAAATTAGTTCACAAAAACATGTAGTAAAATTGGAAGAGTATTGAATGATAGAATTGAAAATAGAATTAAATCAATAACCCCCTAGTATAGAGAAGCTTTTACTATCATAGTTCATTCAATTTGACTCCCAATTTTGTATTTGAAAAGATACTTACCTACTCAAATTGATTTTATATAAATGTAAAAAAATTCACACTAGAGTTAAACTTCTGAAATCCAAAGTGTTATGCAACCAAGTTTTGAATTAGGGAGTTTTATCTAATAAGATTCTTCTTGCATCTACTCTTGAAAATGAAGGGTTTCCACATTAAATCAACGACATGATTATTTTCCAATAAGATAAACCAAACTATTTAGAATAAAAATAAAATTTAAATTAAAGATAAAACAAAAATGTTGACATATAATCTTGGGCTAACCCCATATGGTGTTTTGTTAAGATTGTCTATAGTTGAACAACCTTTGGGTCAACCACAATATAATGGTGGATGTTGATTATTTTCTAAGAACAAAAAAGTATGTATTTGCACCCTGTTTTGATCCTATATACATCTAAAACACCTAAAATTCAACAATAGTTTACAAACATTAACTTTTATCTAGAATTAGAAATTTAGGAAATTATTATGTGGGTAAAACTTTCTCAAGAGTCTATAGGAACTTTTATAGTTAAAATGACTCAATAAATGGAGAATAAATTTTAAAATTATTTCCAACAAAATTAGAATAAAATGAATAATTTTTTTCTTAAATAAAGTGAAAATATCCATGAATTTGGTTATATTTATGTTTTATGAAATTAAATAATTCATTTGGGAGTTTTTGGGGTCTAGAGTGAGGTAGTCAACCTCATTCAATCTCTCAACAAAAAAAACCACCTCATTTGAAATGTATTCAAAGTAAAAGGATAGGTTTTAATGTGTTGGTTGAATTTTTTGGAATAAGGAAAAATAATTATCAATTTAGGAATAATTTAAATCATGAAAATGAACATGAAAAATAAATTGATTATACAAAAGTTTTCCAGGTTCATCAATGTATGAAAATCTAATCTCCTTCAATCTCTTGAAATTGTTCTTAGAATGTGAATCTTGTATTTACAATGGTATTATGGAGGGAATTTTAGTATTGGAAATTGTAATCTCCAATTATTTTTACACTTTTTTTTCTTCTTTTCAATTTTCATATTAGTTTCTTCCAAAAAAACACTATAGTGGGTTTTTAATGTTCTTCCTTACTTTCTAGATTATTTTTTATATTATCCACAACTTTTTATAAATTTTTATAATTTCATGATAATATGTAATTTCATCATCATTTATATCTTGATATTATTATCCCTACAAAAACATTTTAACTCTTAAATTTCCTTCTCATGTTATTGAACTAGATAAAATAATGAAATTGAATCTAAAATTTTAGTATCCATCACTCTTGATTGTTTTTTTTGTTTATTTGTTTTTGTTTCTATGTTATTTTGATAGTGGTAAAATTTAAGAGGAAAGGAAAAAAATAAGAAAAATATTGCTTTACCAGAAATAGAACCAATTGATGATAAATGTTTTTCATGAGGATGGTCACAAATACAATTATAACACCCTAAATATAGAAAAGTGGCCAATTCATGGTTTGATCTCAAGGAAGAGAAGTTGAATGTTCTAGTGATTCTCCTAAAACACATTTTTTGTTTTTATATGTTTGGAAAACAGTAAAAGAAAACAATATCTAATAGTGGTGAAAATCACAATGTGAGTGAGTGGAACAAAAACAGTGGAAACAATCATGAAATAGAGAAATAAAAACAAAGAAAAGAAAGTAAATCGAGTTTGAAAGAAAAAGGTCTAGATCTAGGTTGATCCACTATTTAACTACTATAATTGATCTCAAATGGAATGATAATTTATAAACCTCAATAAATGCATTCTAGATATTTGAAGTCACACACCTCCCTCATCCAAACTAATGAACACTCAAATAATGAATCTCTTCTAGTGAAATAGTACTCTCCTAAGAGTAAATAATCACTCAATTAGATCACTCCAATAAACAATCTATTCTTATAAAAATAACATTTATGTGATCTTAAATCACAAAACCAGTAACATCCCACCCTTCCTGACTGGCTTGAGTCATGGAAGAATTATTATTTGGCCTTAGGTGACATCCCCGAGATGCCAAATATTGGCAATAAATTCCAAGGGATTCAAAACAGTTGGGAGACGATTTTACCTTTGAAAATTAAACAACCACAACCAAAATACCATAACCTGATAACGTCTAAATGATGTATGTAACCAGAGTAATACAACTCAAAGTAAAAACAAAAGTAAAAAATACCAACTATATCAGACCACAAAGCATAAGAAAATACTAAAAAATCTCAAAGACTCCAGGACACCAAGTCCACAATTCCCCTCATTCTCCAAGATACAACTCCAAAATCAATGATCAAAGTACCAAAATGAATCCCTAAATAAATGAGATACCTTTTCTTTACCTGTGTCTCAATAAAAAAATCTACAAAGCACCATAGGTCCAAAGTAGGGGATGAATAATGAAATTCAGTAGGTTTTCCCCAAATTAATTCCCTACTCATGCCACTATGATAGAACATAATATTACACTTATATAAAAGAATTAACATAAAAATATTAAAACATAATATATATCAAAACCCAAACATTTTATAAACCAATCCATTTTTCCAAGGAAAGAAACTAAAGAATTTTTTAAAACCAATCCAAAATATCGATTTCGGCCTAACCCATTTCATTCCACATATCCACATATCCACACATGCAATCCCATGTGGTAGTTCCATACTCAAGACTAGTATCTCATCAATATACCAAGATGTCACAAGGTAAATATATAACACTGCCCCAATGGAACACACCCCTTCTACAAGGTCATGTCAATTAAAATGAACACACTCCAACCAATTATTCCAAAATCATGACAAAATATTATGCCTAACCATTCCAAAAAAAAATTAATACTTTTCCACCAAATTTTGTTTCATAAATTAAACCAAACAACCGTTTTTAAAATCATCATTTTAAAGTCATTCAAAAAATAACTTTTCACAAAAATTTCAGAATTTCACAAACCATCACTGAAGAAGGTTTATACCAAGTTTTTCACTATAATTTCACAATGATTCCAACGGAATTAAAATAATTTGAAACCAATATTTCAAGTTATATTAAGAGGAGTCAAGGATGATGCCACCTACCTCAAAAACCATGGAGGAAATGAAAAAAGTTTCAAATTCTTCAAAACAAAATGGGTTGAAACTCCAAAACCCACCTTAGATCTTGTTCCCTATCATCAACATAACCAAAACACACCATTATTGACATCAAATAACATAGATATTTCCCCAATGATTTAGATATATGAATCTAAGAGAGGGGAGAAAAGTAAATCTAAGAAAAAACCACCAAAAAATAGAGACTTACTAGGAAATCCAAGCTTCAAACCACCAATATTTTCCAATAGGTCACCCCCAAATTTAAGGGAAGAGTTTCTATTGCCTTTGGTAGGAGTGAAAACTAATTTTGGGTCATAAAATAGGAAAACATGGGTTTTAGGGGACAAAATGAGTTAGAGCCACGATTTTAGGATCTAACTTTTGACAATGCATGATTAGCTTGCATGGTTAGGAAAACCATATGCTAACCATAAAAAAGCCTATTCTTAAAGAAGAACCTTGAAAAATTGTACCATATAGTTATAAAAACTGTTCACCTACCATATAGAAGCCCTATGTCCCACATCACATGATTTTTCTTAGGTGGCCACACGGTTTGTCCATACAATGTGAGTAATCGTGAACCTGTATAATAGCCTCTATTTCAGTTTTCATGGTTTTCTGGAGGTGTTACATGATTTATACTAATCGTTCTCAAACCATTTACCTCTATAAAATCCTTAAAAACTTTAAAAATTCCTCCAAACCCTTCCAAACCTCACCGAAACACTTTACATACATAAAATACATAAATAAAGGGATACTTACTTAAAACTATGGGTGATAAATTCTTTCAACCACTAGCCATTTCATCCTAAGAAATTTGAAAACCACTGCTTTCATGAAAGCTTTCAGGATATTTCTGGACCATTCCTTGTACCATTCCCATGTTTCTTCTTGAATTTCACCATGTTTCCACAAAAAAAACACACTATATTGGTGCCTTTACCAAGAAAGACTTTTTATTACATATCCAAAATTTGTGACAACTTATGAAACAAGGATGAATCTGGATTTAGGTCAATGTGATCACATCGAATCATAAGGTCTAGATTTGGATGATACTTTTTCAACTGAGATTCATGAAACACATTGTGAATTGAACTGAACTATGGTGAAAATCACACTGATATGCTGCCTCACCAACTCTTTCAAGTATCTCAAAATGGATAATGTATGGAGGATATAATTTTACTTGATTTCCAAAATGAGGTTGCCAAAGACTTGGAGGGATTATCAAGAACATATGATTACTATCCTTAAATAAAAATGACCATCGATGATGATACACATACAATTTATGAAAACCGTGAGCCATCTCCATTATTTTCCTAATAAAATGAATATTCTCTATTGTATCTTACACAAGGCTTGGACAAACCAATGATGTGTCAATTTTTTCCACCCAAAAATGTGGTGAACGCCAAAGATTCCCATACAATGCTTCAAAAGGATCCATATATATCGAGGCCTAATAACTATTATTATACAATAACTCCACTAAAAATATGTTCTCCGCTCATGAGCTACCAAAATACGTTACCCAAGACTAAATTATGTCTTCCAATATTTGTATTTTTCCTTTCAGATTTTACATCCATCTGAGGATGATATTCCATACTCATGGTCAACCGAGTCTCAAGGCCTCGCTATAAGGATTTCCAGAAATGAGAGGTAAACCTCATATCTCAGTTGGATACTATTGAAACTAGTATGCCATGCCTCTTTACCACCTCACAGATATGAATTTTAGTAAACTACCCTACTATATGAGAGTCAAAAATAGGAATGAAATGCGTCTACCTCATGATCTGATCTACTATCTCCCATATGGTATCATGTTTCCAAACAATTCTTGGGACACCCATCACAAAATCTATGGCTATATTCTCTCATTTTCATATAGAAATATATAAATATTTTAACATACTCATAGGACACTAATTATCTTCCTTAACCTACTGAAAAGTGAGTAATCTTGAAACAAAATCAGCCACCTTCCTTTTCATGACAACACACCAAAATAATGATTTCAATTCTTTATAAATCTTTTGTATTCCATGGAAAAAAATACATCTTGAATGGTGTTAATCATGGAGAAGTTGTTCCTAAAAATCGAAAGGTAAGACCATTTGATCTCTGAACCAGAAAGATAATATCCCATCCTGGTTCTATCCCTCAATGGTCTCCACACCATTGAGTTTTGAAATCAAAGAAACACATTCTGAATCAAATGTTTGTGCCACTTTAACCGTATCCACCAGATCAGGAACCAAATAAATGGAAAATAAAACCACTGCACTACCTCATTTATCACAATCCAAGTGCATGTCCTCTATCGCTGACATCAACTTCCATTGATCTAAAGCTTATTTTTCTAACTGAGCATATGAATCTATGATTAATGCATCCACTAAAAAATTTCCATTACCCGATGTATACCTTCAATCGAAGTAAACAAATTTGGAGATGCTATATCCATATTATTTGTCTTAGGTTAGAAAATCTTTTTGAGAAAATGTGTTTCAAGATTTTATGATCCATAAATAGTGTTAATTTCTCACCAAAGAGGTAATGATTATAAGTCTTTAAATCATGGACTACAATAGCTAACTCCAAATCATGTATTGGTTAGTTCTCCCCATGAAACCATAACTTACTGGATCTATACAAAACCAAATGATTTACCTCCAAGAGAACACATCCCAACCTTAATCCTGAAGCATCACAATACACCATGTATTGTTGTATTGATTTGGAAAAATCATGATTTTTGCTAATATAAGGAGAACATTAATCTCTTTAAAAGACATTTTAAATTCCTCATTCCATTAAAATGGAACATTATTACTTGTAAAAGTAGTCATAGGTGAAGCTAGTCATGAAAATTCATGAAAAAAAATTGATAATAACCAATTGGATGAAGAAAACCACATATATCAAAGAAATTATTTGGTGTTTTCTAAGAGATAATAAACTCTGTATTTTACATATCCATATAAAAACCTTTTTCAGAGATTACATGGATAATTAAACATACCTATTATATCCAAAAATCAATCAATTAAAATTTTGTATACAAATGATGATCCCTAAAATATTCCCAACACTATCACTGAGTGTTTCTCATGCTCAAACATTGTCCCTGAATACACTAATATGTTCATCATCATCATTTATTTATATATTGAAAAAAATAATAGGAATGGTAAGAAAAGTACAAGAACCCTAAGGGGAAAAGCCAAAGACAAGCCTTCATGAGCCTAATGAGGCATGAAGTAATGAAGCCCAAGAAAATCTCCTCTAATCAGATCCACCCCCTCAAGTTTCAAAAGGTTAATATTTTAGACACAATAAATATGGGAGACTTACTCAGCTATAGAGGCCAGGTGGTCCTCCAC
Organism: Viscum album; assembly: GCA_963277665.1. Taxonomy (NCBI): domain Eukaryota; kingdom Viridiplantae; phylum Streptophyta; class Magnoliopsida; order Santalales; family Viscaceae; genus Viscum; species Viscum album. Next base: position 2,019,492,735 of record OY728123.1, read on the forward strand.
TTTGTTTCCTTCACACCACACATGAAGTAGTTTTATGTTGTTACTATTTAGAATGATCTGATACTTTATAATGGTGTTAGATATTGATCATGGGACATTTCCCATTCCTTTCAAGGAATTGTTCCGGATCAAAGAATATGTCTCCACTTATGAAAGGTTGATATTATCCTGTTGAAAAAAGAAAAAGGCCAGTAAGAGTAGCCTTGGATTCTACCTGAATAGAAGAGCCACATCCCAGATGAGATGAGAAAGCCAAGATGATTGATCCTCTATAATCCTGCATGACCCCACCACCTCTGATAATACCTCAAGGTAAGATCCATCCGTGTTCAGTTTCAAACGACATATCGGGGGAAGCCATCGCACACAAAGGCCCTTTGGAATACTATTGTCCGGACAAGTTTTTATAACATTGAGAAGTAGTCTTTGAATAGTAGGGGACTCATGCTAGTCCTTTAAGAGACTAATGAGATCGAGAATCTGGTTACGGATATAGAGAGTGATGGCTCTACCTGAGTTCTGGACTCCCTCGAAGCATGAATTATTATGTACCTGGCACAGATACTAGTAGCCCATGAGAACCACAACCGTACGATTCAAATTCTCCAAACCCGACTCACCCAAGTTGTTGAACCATATATCCATAAAAGGAGAATTGGTCATATAAATTATATAGATAATAGAAAACATACCAAAAAAATTCCAAACCTCCCACGTCAGAATGCCTTAAAAATATATGATCCATATGTTCTTCACAATGCTCACTACAATAGTAACATCTCGACGCCAGGCTGATCCCACATCACTTGATGCTTAAATCTGAAGGAATTTTATTATTCATAATACACCAGAGGATAAATTTAAACTACATATGAATCCTTTTTCATCACAAGATATCATCCCATCCATTTTTATAATAATGATAAGCTGAGAACCGTCTGAAATCCCTCCATAAAGGGAACCCCGAACTAGATGGAACAAAAACACATTTTTCCGGGTCCTCGTTGATGGCGATGAGGTAAAAAATAGCCGATTGTTGCACATCATGAATAACTAAAATGAAATTCATATACATGACAACCTCCTTGAACTAGATATTAGACACCGGGAATCCCAGAAAGCTGATGACTTCACCTTCCCAATTCTGTTTCCAAAATGATAAGTTTCCATTCCCCGCAATTCACTGAGTAAGGGACTAAAGGGTTGGGGTAAGTGGGAGGATAGAGTACTAGAAGGGATAGGCACAGTGAACATACCAATATAATATCCCTTTCAATCATCCAACTATATACTTCCCTATAGATTTTATTTCTCCAAGACCTCCCATGAATGTTTAACGTGCATGCAGTGGAGAGTGTCGACCAGGATCCTAATGTTGATACCACCTTGCTGGATGGGATGAGCCATATTACTCCATGATTACCAATGCTGATTTCCCTCTGAGAGGGAATACCAGATGATCCTTTCAATAATCATATCAATCCTATAGATGACTCCCCTAGGCTCGTAGACTGAGGATAAAGAATGAATAGGGGTGGCCAGTAATACACTATTCACAAAGCGATCCGACCCCCAAAGGATAATAACTGGTTATTCCAATTTTTCACTATATCCATTATCCTACTAAAAATATTATTGAAATCCTAAATCTGAATCCTACCCTAGGAAATAGGATCCCCTAGGAAATCCATCATAAGATGGCCCCTATGCGTGTCGAAGCTATTGCACAAGGAGGAGGCCCGCCCAACATTGCATCTTTTGTAAATAAAAAGGTTGCTCTCTGTACTATTGAAAATCTAACCACTCCACTATTTCATTTTTATGACCAAAAGGAATAACGACATACTCATAATGGCCATATCTACTATTGAATGCTATTTTTGAAATATCCTCCTTCTGAACCGACAAATGGTGATATCCTGACTACAAGTCTATCTTAGAGAATAATTGAAATCCAATAAATTTATTGAAAAAATAATCAATTCATGGAAGTTGATACTTATTATTTATCACATACTAGTTATTCTTATGATAATAGACACAATTCCAAAGAGTTCCGTCCTAATTTTTGACAAACAAGACTGGTGCTTCCCACAGAGACGTGCTAGGCTGAATGAAACATTTTCTCTCCAACTATTCCAACTAGAATTTAATTCCCTTAATTATATTGGTTTCAACTAATAATATGGAAGTGAGATAGGACTGGTCCCCATAAAGAGATCAATCATAAACTCAACTTCTCATGTGGATGGAAACCCTAATAAATTTTTGGAAAAAACATACAAAAACTGATCAACAACTATTGGAAAATCACTATTGTTAATATAACCCACTGATTCCAACTTTAAATATGGAAATTGGTTAGATATGGATCCAACTGTTGGTTCCAATGATCCCACTTCACCTAAATTTACATTATGGTCTCATCTAAAGAGATGCTTGACACCATCATCAATCCTAAAATAAACCATTCAGAAATAACAATCGATGTGAGATTGAAAACAAAGTAAACAAATCCATACCTAGTATTATGTCATAGGAATATATCTCAATCACATATAAATCCCATATAAATTCATCTCCATCAATAATTATAGAACATGGTTTGCACATAAAGGCTTGATATTCTCTTTGGCCAAGAGGAGTTTGATGTTTCAAAATAGATGGCGTAATCTCAACAAGAAAAACTATAAGACTAATAGCATGAGAAGAAATAAAAAAATGTGATTATCCCATATCAAATAATTATTATGTGAGGGTATAATTAAAAAGAATCATATCTATCACCAAAAATTATCAAGATTGATCATCCATAATAACTTTCTCAGCTCCATATAACTTCTTACTTGCTAAAATTTATTTTTCGTTGCCCTATTGATATTTCCCTTACTGAGGAGTCATGGTATTCCTATAATAACCATGGATAGCTCAATTATCCTAATTAAAGGTATTGTTCTGGCCTCATCCCATAAAAGTATACAATGCTTTTTACATGTGAGATGTGTCCCGAACACCCAACATTGAAGATCTACGACATTAAAGGTGATGATGCCCTATATGATTCCAATTGTGGAATGATTTAGGTGTCTCTATAAAATCCGATTTCATGTGATCAAAAGATATACACTAAAAACATCTGGCTTTACTCTGGGGTTTTGAAGGAAGATTCAGTAATCCAACTATCTAATTTTGAGTCATACCACATCCATAGAAATAGGTTTCCCTCTTTCTAATATTCGTAAAATACGAGATCTGACTATTTCTCATAATTAAAAATAGGGTTCCACCACCAGTAGTTTCTAAGATATCCGTTTATTCCACCACCTCTCTATTGACCATATCTATATAATCCATTATATAAAGCATGAAAATATTCAAGTGAATCTCTTCCCTCATCCCTAATTAAAAACTGTGTACCTTCAAGTACGTACTAGCTGCAAATTATCATGAAAAGAGAACTAAATTAATAAATTTATCCACATAATCATTCATTGAGATATTCTCATACTTCCAGATGAAAAAGTATGTCATTATAGAAATCCTGAACATGTAGGGATAGAATTATTAGTTGAACAATTATTCAAAATCTTCTCATGAAATTCCTTGTTCTAATTTAGGTTGAATATCTAAACCCCACCACAAGAGTGTAGGATCCTACAACATATACATTTCCAACATGACTTTTAGCACTAATGGTGTGCCAAGGAAATCAAATATTCGACTCATCATATTTATCCACACCTATTAATTTTATGGTTCTATATCACCTCAAAAGATGGGTGGATTCTGCTTTTGGAAAATAAAAAATGATCCACTTACCTTGGTTCATCCCTTATATTCCATCTATCCAAATATTGAAAATTCTGAACAATATTGTAAGCAAGTTTTTGCTTCACCTGTGGCTAAGGTGAAACCACTTTTTAGAAGCTTCCTTCGATTGGTTTCTTCCCTACCTAACTAGTGCCATTTTCTATAACCAAAACAATACACCATGAGTCTCACACTCTAGAAACTGAGTTCATAAAAATCTGAAATTTTCTACATCACAATAATCACAACAATTCTTTCTAAAAATCAACACTTTCCATTTTCAAACCATTTTTGAAAATTCACCCATGCCTTTGAAAATAAAACCATTTTAAAAATACCACAACCATGCCCTTTTTAAAAGTTCATATTTTAAAAAAACATCATTATTTTTTAAAAATTAACATGTTTGTAGTAAATCATAAATCATTACTCAAAATGAAATATGCACTCCTAGTGGGAATTCATTTATAAAATGCATGTCATGCTATTCTCATTGGATAAACCCACAACAATGGATTAAAAACTCATATAAGTGTCTGAAAACATTTATGTAACCAACTCCTTGATAACATGAGGTTAAAAATAATTTTCTTATCTATGTCTTTTTATGCTCAAAATTTCATGTTTTAACAATCCTACTCATTTTTACTATCCCAGTTAAAGGACTAAACCAGAATGAATTTTTAACTCCATGATCGATACAACTGATGACCATGGATAGAAAAAAACAGACACCATTTGTAACATCTCGCCCCTCCTCATTTTCTTGAGTCAAGGTGGAATTTCTACTTAGCCTTAGGTGAAATCCCCAGGATTCCGAAGGATGTCAATAAATTCCAAGGACATCAAAACAATTGGGGGATGATTTTCCCTTTGAAAATAAAACAATCACAACTAAAATACCATAACTATATAACCTCTAAATTATGCATGCACCCAATTTAATTTATAAGGCCCCAGCCTTAAACCTTACTTAATCTTGAGTTATTACAAGATTACACATTGAGGATCTTTTAAGGTTTAGAGTTTTAGAGAATTAGATCATGAAACTTGCATTACATTCCACATTTAAACAAAGTGGTTACATAAAAGGCAGTATTCATTCTTCCCATCAATGGAAACCTATTTAAAATAAAACACGGATTCTTTCTTGACACATCCTTGACACTATCGTCACATCATGTACCTTTCCCTTGACCTGTGAAAAGCATTTCAAAAACTTGGGATGAGCATAAAAAGATTAGTAAGGGTTATAAAAATATGGAAAGGAAACATGAGTTCATATATATATAATAATGAAATCATACTTTACCCATAAAACATAGGCATATCAAATAATGAATAAATCATAGAAAACATAAGACATAAAGGTAACTTGAGGCATTCATAACATTCTTACGTAGGGAGTAACCCTCTTGGTTACGTTTGGAATACCCATCATAGTATATTCCCTAAATCTCTTCGGAGAAACCTTAACGTTTCACTCCTTCGCGTTACCCAATGCATTGGAGAGCTATATCGGGCTCACCCGCCCTTAGTTTATCACTGAACCACCCGTTCTTCATAAAAATGCCCAAGAACCATAACATAATCGTATCACATAAACATGAATAAAGGAAACATAACATTTCCACATTTCAATCACAATATAACATTTTAGGATATTGAAATAATGAATCCATTCAAAAAGAAACCATTTCCAAAACCATTTAAAACATTTAATAAAGAGATTTTTGAATCAAAGTGTCCCATACCACCTTGAATCTTTTAACATTTTAAACCATTAATATCCATATAAATAAAACCTTAAAACCATTTTGAAAACATTGATATTAATAAGAACAAATAATTAAAACATTTAAAACGATATTTTGGTTAAAGGGGTTTTACCAAAATTAGAGACACTTGAATACAATAATCAAGGAATAACATTTAGTCAGAACTTTATAATATCATGAGAATAAAAGGATTCATGATATAATACTCCAAAGGACAGTATATACACCATATAAGAGTGAATTGGTGCATAACAACAATGAACCCTCAATGTCAAATGTGATGAAATCCCTTATAAAGAAGGTATCCTTAAATTAAGGACAAATAAATCTCAAAAATATGTGTGAAAAATATATATACACCCAATATAAGTGTATATTAAGTGTAAAAAAATAAAAGGTCATTCACACATATTCAATGGATGACATATTCAATGACTACATGTTGAACCCAAAGAAATCGAAATTGGGTTAAAAAGTTCCCTTGACAGCCTAACGACATCACATCAAAATGAGTTGATGAGAGATAAAAAGAGTATCTCATCACTTGGACATAAAATTTACATCAATAAGGATATATTATAACATATCCCAACATAACAATATGTAAATTAAAAGACCCAATAAAAGAAGTCTTTTAAAAAAGAGGAGGGTGAAAGGTTCCCTTACCGACTTGGGTATCTTTCAAAACAAACACCCCATGAAAGAAAGACAATAGGTCATTGATGTAAATACTCATAAACAAAAGTATATTACACAAAGAGTATAATAATGGGCAGTACATACACCACTCAATGGAATTTGTGGCGAATGTAGCATAAATCTCACGGGAATAAAAGTGAGATGAAAAATCCCTTACGAAAACTCGGCAGCCTAACAGCGCCACATAAAACTTACGAATATGGATTGATGAGATCAAATAGGGTATCCCATCACATTACAATAAAATTTACAGAAAGAGGAATATAAAAGAACATCCCCCAACATTACAAAGAGGAGCTTAAAAGAAGTGACATAAAGGAGAGTACTTAAAAAGAAAGAGAGAGGTTAGATCTCTTACGAAAGTTCGGCAGCCTAACGGCGCCACTCAAAACTTCCAAAATGGATTGATGAGAGAGAATAGGGTCTATCATCACATGAACATAAAAATTACAGTAAGTGTAATATAAAAGATCATCCCAATAACAAGAAAGATGAGCTTTAAAAGGAATGACATAAAAGTGTGTACTTGAAAAGAAAGAGAGGAGTAGGATCCCTTACCTCGGGTCCGACTTGACTCGATCGTTCTTTAATCTCCTGAATAATAAACTTGAGTTAATTTATACTTCCTTAAGAACATTTTTCAAGTTCATTATTCCTTTTATATCACTTATTACCATGTCATAAACATTATGTAATCATTTAAGTTAATAATATTTGTTTTGCCGATGTTTGGTTCCTAACTCGAAAGTGGACTTCTTACAATTACATGTTGTTCGTGTGTCCAAATGTTTATTATATCCAGAATTGTATTCATTATGTAGATATAATATATGTCGTATATATCCAGTACATTCATGCATTTATAACATTACATAATCATTTAGAGGTAAGAAATGAAATGCACCGTTCATGGAGACGGTAAGCCGAACGTACGCATGAACGCTACTTTCATTTCTATTTCGTATTTTATAGAATGGAATAATAATGATATAAAGTTATATTATAATTCCAGTATAATATCATATATAATATCATATTTCCATCCTTTATACATCCCACATATGGTATTTCACGAATCAAATCACTTTGAGGGGGCGGTAGTCCGCACTTCCTAAAATGAAGATATCTCGTATACCCATAATGGAAGCCATAAAGGTAAGACACAAATGAAAAATACAGAATTATAAGTAAAACATAAACATATTATATATCATATATAAAAATAGTGACATCATAATGGCCATCTTTGAAGGTGTTAAAAGAATGTTGAACAATCATCGTTTCGGGAGGCAGAATTTCACCATCCACGGAAACCGTATGTTCTTTAACCATTTGATGTAGTTGTGTGAGAGTGTAGCTCGAATAAATATTATAACAACATCCTAGTATATTGAAGATACTGGTGTTGTTACAAAATAAGTAAATAAAAAGAGTTTAGGGGGTTGGAGAAGCAAAATAAAACAAATGAACATGAGAGAATGAATTACCTTTAAAAGTGTAACTCCTTTTGATTTGAGCCTAAATGATTCCTTTGAAAGGATTATGACCAAAGGGAATCCTCTAGGATGAGTATAGGGATGTGGAGAGAGTAAATGGGAAGGGTTTGGCCGAGCCAAAGGCTTGAGGTGTGTGTTAAATGAGGTAGAGGTGGGGGCCTTTTATAAGAGGAGAGGAGGGGCACTTTTGGAAAGTAAAGAAATATAACTTTATTTGAAAATGTGTTTCGGTTTCAAAAGGTCCCACATTGATATAATTTGTGGATAAGGTGATAAGGCTTAGAAATCCACTCATACAATTAGTTTTGGACATGTGTAGTTCATAGATTTTACATTATCTTTCCATTTTATTTAAATCGTCAAATAATGATGTCATCGCTGCATCATTATTATGTCATAAATAATTTAATTTATTTAATGTCTAAAAATTATAAACAAAATACTACGATGTAGGAAATCTTTTTAGCTTTCCAATTAATATTTATAATCAAAAATATGACTTGTATAACCCCACTTAAAAATTGTTTTAGTAAAACATTTCATGTTTGTGTCAATTTTTCTTTTACATTAAATAAAATGTTATTTATGTCATTTCCCAACCAAAGTGGATCCATGGGGTCCCCAAGTTGACCCATGGCTTGTCTTGGTCGGCCATGATACAACCAATGAGGGTAAGACATGTGTCATGCTCATCTCATTTTATTAAATCATTATTTTTACCTTAAACTACACTAATTACCACTAATCGCGATTAAAAACTTAATAAGTTACTATTCACCAAAAAATTATTTTAATCTCATTGAACCAAATTTTACTTCTTAATGACAACCATGTATGTCGGATTTTTTAAAATCAAAACACAATGATGGAAAAATTTCATTTAAACGGAAAAATCATTTTTTATAAGTACCACTTAGTGGTTTCACTATTCATCCAAAATTGAAGTTTTTCAGAAAAAACCCAAAAATTCACCCTAAGCTATATTTGATATTCTGAATTCAAAAATGAAGTCCGTTTTAAAAAATTCAAAACATATAAGTCACATTAATTAATTTAATAATTAATTCCCGTTGTCATGACAAATAGCGTGTTTTTATGAAACAATAAGTATCAAAAGATTGACACTAGTTTAAGTCTGATTTCAAAGTGAAATTAATTCCAACGACCACTATTGGATTTAATGGTAAAAATATTTTATAATTTCACTTTAAAACCAATTCAAAATATAATCTAATCATATAAATAAATTAGATTAAAAAGAGGTTTTGAATTAAAATACAACATTTTACACTATTCATTAAAAAAAATGAACATTATCGGAAAGATACCAAAAATTTAAACAAAGTAAATTTTGATGTCCCGATTCTTAAGAAGAGTTTTATTTGGTCCAATAGAATTTATAAGAATGAACAAAATTATATTTATTGACGGTTCTCCATTAAAAGGCGATAAGTGAACCTTTAGTGAAAACTAGGGCATATACGCCTAAAATTGAATTCTTTCCGTATTTTAATCCTTTATCTTTTATTGTATAAATGTAAAAACATTTAAGAACATATATAATCATATTTTAGTTATTTCTATCCATTCCCACCATTACAACGGATACATGATAACTACCATTTAAAATAATATTATTTTATTATTAGAGTGCAACGTAAGATTCCCAAGAAACTCATTGTTGCGTGTTGGGTACGCCATCGAGCGTAGCGTCCCCTTTATAGTCATATTAATATTTTATTCACAAATATGGATAAATATGAAAATTTCATATTCCTTATTTACCTGGGGTGTTACATCCTTCCCCCCTTTTGGGAATTGCGTCCTCGCAATTTTAAAATTGCGCTTGGAAACATCCTTGAACGTCCCACATCGGAACAAGAGTCGGTAAAACAATCACTTTAAAATAAAGAAAGATAAGCACAGAGGTCACCCGAGTTAACCCATACTAGGATTCTAAGTATGAAAATATGGACATGGAGGAGAAAACATAGGGTCATGTTCCTATGGAGAGTGATAGAAAACATGTTTAGGAGAAAGTTAACAATAAGAAAATCACAAACTTGTGATGGGTTAAACGGTGTTGGGTTCCCCAGTAGGAAAAGTTAATATACAACATTTTTTTAAGTTACTTTTTATTGAGGAATTTATTCATAAGGAATCATAATCACTTATCATGTTGACTTTCAGCTTTTACTAGATTCCTTAGTCAAACTCATATTTTTTCCAAAAGACGAGTATTTAGGGAGACTTGTTCGCATTAAGAGTACTATAATCAACTTCTAGAGAATCAATTAATCCCCAAAAGAGAACTATATACATCCCATGTATTTAGGCTTTAACCAAAACCAAAACCAAAAAGGTTAGTACAAGATCAGATAATCCAGAAAAGGATAACCCCTTATAAAAATAAAATCTATTCTTAATCTCCAAAATTTGTCCAACAAAACCCAAAGTTCAACGAGGACCATCCGATAAACAATTTTTCCATAAAATTATTCAAAGTAAACCAATATAAGATTGAAACCCAAATATTTGAAGGATTTAGTCACATAGTCTTTCAATTTAAATCGTAACATTTATCTCCAAACAACATCAGTTGCTCCTAAAGTCTCACATTGAAAAGTAATTATCCTAATCACATATCCTCCAAAATCAACTTACTCTTAATTCATAAAATCATATAACTAAAAAGAATCAGTCAAACTAACCAGGGAATTCACGTAGTCCAGTGGTAGGCGATAAATACCAGTCGCACTTTGGTTGTGGGTTCGATTCTCGCAGCTTTGTCCGACGCGACGGGTTGTCACACGGTCTGCGGGTTGTCCTTTTTCCAAAACTATATAATTCTTAAAACATTACTCAAAATGAGATAAAATCTTCAAAAATAATCATAACATATTTTAACCTCAAGTTTATCTCATTCCTTTCATTTTCCATCATATCATAGAGTAACCCATAATTACCTAAAAAGTAAGGATCATATAAACCCTAATGGTTACCTTACTAATTATTACCTTAATTTCCACATCGAGTTGGCCATCTCGTGCATGATGCATTAGGGAACTCACCAAGTTTTAAGTGGTTGATCATGACTCCTTGATAGTTGGTTTGGAAGAACTATGAGATTCCTCATTGAATCCCCCATATCATCCAGTATCTTAATCAGATATCCACCACAGTTTCCTTCAAACCCATTGTCACTTTGGTGCCTGCTAGATCCAGCCATTTACTAAAACCAAAAAGGTCAATGTGAGTATATCAACATAACCATCATGTACTAATGAGGAAGATAAACACTAAGATATACTTACCCATTCACTTTATCTAAAACTTGGACTCTTTCTAAAATCCTAACCGTTATGGTAATGTCACTTGTGCTTAGAGAATACCCTAACCTCTAAAGTTATCTAAACCGACCTTTGATACCAACTATAAGGCCCCAGCCTTAAACCTTACTTAATCTTGAGTTATTACAAGATTACACATTGAGGATCTTTTCAGGTTTAGAGTTTTAGAGAATTAGATCATGAAACTTGCATTACATTCCACATTTAAACAAAGTGGTTACATAAAAGACAGTATTCATTCTTCCCATCAATGGAAACCTATTGAAAATAAAACACGGATTCTTTCTTGACACATCCTTGACACTATCGTCACATCATGTACCTTTCCCTTGACCTGTGAAAAGCATTTCAAAAACTTGGGATGAGCATAAAAAGCTCAGTAAGGGTTATAAAAATATGGAAAGGAAACATGAGTTCATATATATATAAGAATGAAATCATACTTTACCCATAAAACATAGGCATATCAAATAATGAATAAATCATAGAAAACATAAGACATAAAGGTAACTTGAGGCATTCATAACATTCTTACGTAGGGAGTAACCCTCTTGGTTACGTTTGGAATACCCATCATAGTATATTCCCTAAATCTCTTCGGATAAACCTTAACGTTTCACTCCTTCGCGTTACCCAATGCATTGGAGAGCTATATCGGGCTCACCCGCCCTTAGTTTATCACGGAACCACCCATTCTTCATAACAATTCCCAAGAACCATAACATAATCGTATCACATAAACATGAATAAAGGAAACATAACATTTCCACATTTCAATCACAATATAACATTTTAGGATATTGAAATAATGAATCGATTCAAAAAGAAACCATTTCCAAAACCATTTAAAACATTTAATAAAGAGATTTTTGAATCAAAGTGTCCCATACCACCTTGAATCTTTTAACATTTTAAACCATTAATATCCATATAAATAAAACCTTAAAACCATTTTGAAAACATGGATATTAATAAGAACAAATAATTAAAACATTTAAAACGATATTTTGGTTAAAGGGGTTTTACCAAAATTAGAGACACTTGAATACAATAATCAAGGAATAACATTTAGTCAGAACTTTATAATATCATGAGAATAAAAGGATCCGTGATATAATACTCCAAAGGACAGTATATACACCATATAAGAGTGAATTGGTGCATAACAACAATGAACCCTCAATGTCAAATGTGATGAAATCCCTTATAAAGAAGGTATCCTTAAATTAAGGACAAATAAATCTCAAAAATATGTGTAACAAATATATATACACCCAATATAAGTGGATATTAAGTGTAAAACAATAAAAGGTCATTCACACATATTCAATGGATGACATATTCAATGACTACATGTTGAACCCAAAGAAATCGAAATTGGGTTAAAAAGTTCCCTTGACAGCCTAACGACATCACATCAAAATGAGTTGATGAGAGATAAAAAGAGTATCTCATCACTTGGACATAAAATTTACATCAATAAGGATATATGAGAACATATCCCAACATAACAATATGTAAATTAAAAGACCCAATAAAAGAAGTCTTTTAAAAAAGAGGAGGGTGAAAGGTTCCCTTACCGACTTGGGTATCTTTCAAAACATACACCCCATGAAAGAAATACAATACGTCATTGATGTAAATACTCATAAACAAAAGTATATTACACAAAGAGTAGAATAATGGGCAGTACATACACCACTCAATGGAATTTGTGGCGAATGTAGCATAAATCTCACGGGAATAAAAGTGAGATGAAAAATCCCTTACGAAAACTCGGCAGCCTAACAGCGCCACATAAAACTTACGAATATGGATTGATGAGATAAAATAGGGTATCCCATCACCTTACAATAAAATTTAAAGAAAGATGAATATAAAAGAACATCCCCCAACATTACAAAGAGGAGCTTAAAAGAAGTGACATAAAGGAGAGTACTTAAAAAGAAAGAGAGAGGTTAGATCTCTTATGAAAGTTCGGCAGCCTAACGGCGCCACTCAAAACTTCCAAAATGGATTGATGAGAGAGAATAGGGTCTCTCATCACTTGAACATAAAAATTACAGTAAGTGTAATATAAAATATCATCCCAATAACAAGAAAGATGAGCTTTAAAAGGAATGACATAAAAGTGTGTACTTGAAAAGAAAGAGAGGAGTAGGATCCCTTACCTCGGGTCCGACTTGACTCGATCGTTCTTTAATCTCCTGAATAATAAACTTGAGTTAATTTATACTTCCTTAAGAACATTTTTCAAGTTCATTATTCCTTTTATATCACTTATTACCATGTCATAAACATTATGTAATCATTTAAGTTAATAATATTTGTTTTGCCGATGTTTGGTTCCTAAGTCGAAAGTGGACTTCTTACAATTACATGTTGTTCGTGTGGCCAAATGTTTATTATATACAGAATTGTATTCATTATGTAGATATCATATATGTCATATATATCCAGTACATTCATGCATTTATAACATTACATAATTATTTAGAGGTAAGAAATGAAATGCACCGTTCATGGAGATGGTAAGCCGTACGTACGCATGAATGCTACTTTCATTTCTATTTCGTATTTTATAGAATGGAATAATAATGATATAAAGGTATATTATAATTCCAGTATAATATAATATATAATATCATATTTCCATCCTTTATACATCCCACATATGGTATTTCACGAATCAAATCACTTTGAGGGGGCGGTAGTCCGCACTTCCTTAAATGAAGATATCGCGTATACCCATAATGGAAGCCATAAAGGTAAGACACAAATGAAAAATACAGAAGCATAAGTAAAACATAAACATATTATATATCATATATAAAAATAGTGACATCATAATGGCCACCTTTGAAGGTGTTAAAAGAATGTTGAACAATCATCGTTTCGGGAGGCAGAATTTCACCATCCACATAAACCGTATGTTCTTTAACCATTTGATGTAGTTGTGTGAGAGTGTAGCTCGAATAAATCTTATAAAAACATCCTAGTATATTGAATATACTGGTGTTGTTACAAAAGAAGTAAATAAAAAGAGTTTAGGGGGTTGGAGAAGCAAAATAAAACAAATGAACATGAGAGAATGAATTACCTTTAGAAGTGTAACTCCTTCTGATTTGAGCCTAAAGGCTTCCTTTGAAAGGATTCTGCCCAAAGGGAATCCTCTAGGATTAGGAGAGGGATGTGGAGAGAGTAAATGGGCAGGGTTTCACTGATCCAAAGGCTTGAGGAGTGTGTTAAATGAGGTAGAGGTGGGGGCCCTTTATAAGAGGAGAGGAGGGGCACTTTTGGAAAGTAAAGAAATATTACTTTATTTGAAAATGTTTTTCGGTTTCAAAAGGTCCCACATTGATATAATTCGTGGATAAGGTGATAAGGCTTCGAAATACACTCATAAAATAAGTTTTGGACATGTGTAGTTCATATATTTTACATTATCTTTCCATTTTATTTAAATCGTCAAATAATGATGTCATCGCTGCATCATTATTATGTCATAAATAATTTAATTTATTTAATGTCTAAAAATTATAAACAAAATACTATGATGTAGGAAATCTTTTTATCTTTCCAATTAATATTTATAATCAAAAATATGACTTGTATAACCCCACTTAAAAATTGTTTTAGTAAAACATTTCATGTTTGTGTCAATTTTTCTTTTACATTAAATAAAATGTTATTTATGTCATTTCCCAACCAAAGTGGATCCATGGGGTCCCCAAGTTGACCCATGGCTTGTCTTGGTCGGCCATGATACAACCAATGAGGGTAAGACATGTGTCAAGCTCATCTCATTTTATTAAAGCATTATTTTTACCTTAAACTACACTAATTACCACTAATCGCGATTAAAAACTTAATAAGTTACTATTCACCAAAAAATTATTTTAATCTCATTGAACCACATTTTACTTCTTAATGACAACCATGTATGTCAGATTTTTGAAAATCAAAACACAATGATGGAAAAATTTCATTTAAACGGAAAAATCATTTTTTATAAGTACCACTTAGTGGTTTCACTATTCATCAAAAATTGAAGTTTTTCAGAAAAAACCCAAAAATTCACCCTAAGCTATATTTGATATTATGAATTCAAAAATGAAGTCCGTTTTACAAAATTCAAAAAATATAAGTCACATTAATTAATTTAATAATTAATTCCCGCTGTCATGACAAATAGCGTGTTTTTATGAAACAATAAGTATCAAAAGATTGACACTAGTTTAAGTCTGATTTCAAAGTGAAATTAATTCCAACGACCACTATTGGATTTAATGGTAAAAATATTTTCTAATTTCACTTTAAAAACAATTCAAAATATAATCTAATCATATAAATAAATTAGATTAAAAAGAGGTTTTGAATTAAAATACAACATTTTACACTATTCATTAAAAAAATGAACATTATCGGAAAGATACCAAAAATTTACACAAAGTAAATTTTGATGTCCCGATTCTTAAGAAGAGTTTTATTTGGTCCAATAGAATTTATAAGAGTGAACAAAACTATATTTATTGACGGTTCTCCATTAAAAGGTGATAAGTGAACCTTTAGTGAAAACTAGGGCATATACGCCTAAAATTGAATTCTTTCCGTATTTTAAGCCTTTATCATTTATTGTATAAATGTAAAAACATTTAAGAACATATATAATCATATTTTAGTTATTTATATCCATTCCCGCCATTACAACGGATACATGTTAACTACCATTTAAAATAATATTATTTTATTATTAGAGTGCAACGTAAGATTCCCAAGAAACTCGTTGTTGCGTATTGGGTACGCCATCGAGCGTAGTGTCCCCTTTAAAGTAATATTAATATTTTATTCACAAATATGGATAAATATGAAAATGTCATATTCCTTATTTACCTGGGGTGTTACATAATTAGACTCAAATTATTACCAAAATAAAACAATACCAACTATATCAGAGAAGAAAGTTGAAGTCAAAACCAACATAACTTAAAGACTCTTGGACACCAACTCCATAGGTTGCCACATGCTCCAAGATCTAACACTATAATCAATTCTCAATGTATCATGATAAATCCCTAAATAAATGAGATACTTTTCCTTTACTAGTGTCTTGATAAAAAAATATGTAAAAGCACCAAAGTTACAATGTAGGGGATAAGTAAGAAAACCTAGTAGGTTTTACCCAAATTAATTCCCTAGTCACACCACTAGGATAGAACATGTCAATACATTTACATAAAAGAAGTAATTTAAAAAAAATTTAAAAAATTTGTATCAAAACCAAACCATTTTCGAAACAAATCCATTTTTTCAAGGAAAGAAGATAAACAATTATTTAAAACCATTCCACAATTTCCCTTATGGAATAACTCATTTCACTCCACATATGCACATATCCACACATGCATGCCCATGTCACAGTTCCATACTCATGAACAATCTCTTTTCAATCTACCAAGTTCTCGAAAGGCAACCATATACCAGTGGACCAATAGAACACACCCCTTCCACAGGGTCATGTCAATGAAAATGAACACACACAAACCAATTATTCAAAAACCATACCAATACAATTATGCTAAACCATTTAAATAAAACAACATTTTTTTTGAAAAACAATTCCCTAAAACCATTTCCATAAATCAAACCAAACAACCATTTTCAAAATCATCAATTTAAAATCATTCAATAAATCATTTTGCACAGAAATATCACAATTACATAGACCACCACTAAAGAAGGTCTCTACCAATTTTTGAATAACAATTTCACAGTCAATTCCAATCAATTCAAATAATTTAAAACCAATAATTTATGTTCTTATAAGAGGAGTCGAAAGTGAATCCACCTACATTGAGAACTATGGTGGAAATAAATAACGACAAAAATTATTCAACAGAATGAGTTGAAACACCAAAAACCCTCCATAGATCTTATTCCCTGTCATCATCACAAAATCACATAGATCGATCCCTAATAGATTAGATCTATGAATCCACGAGAGGGAAGAAATAGAGATATAAGAAAAACCACTAAGAACATATACATCCAAGTGACATGTTTGTCATTGAAAATGAGTCGAAGTTTAATTATTTTAAACTAATAATTACTAATATATATTGGTTTGTAGGGACAAACCTATAGGGAAGTTTGGAAACCAATTTTTTTTTAAAAGAACCCCACTGTTGATAGAAGTGGATAAAAATATATTTTTTAACTTATTAATTTTTTTATTTTGTGTTTTTTTAATAAGAAAAAATGAAAAAATATATTTCTTTAATTGAAAAAATTGAAATAGTAATGACGAACATGAAGTAAAGTTAGTAGTGCTGAGAGATGATAAAATAAGAATACTACTCGAGAAAAACAACTCTACTGGTTTTAAAGGATGAATTTCTCATTTAATATGATAATTTAATTCACTTTTTGAAAAATTAATGGTTCAACCTTCCTCGCCAAAATATTTAACACAATATAATTTAGTTCTTGAGGTTTTCCACTTCAAAAACTAAATACAACTAAGAATTTGTAAAACATCAAAAGAAACAACCTCACTAGAACATTCTAATGTTTGGAATTTAAAGCTTAATGAATTGGTTCCATGATCTATCTCACCACAAGATCATGGAAACAAATTATAAATCATGATAAGAGCATAATAAATTTAAATTATCAAGAATTATAAGCAACCTTTCCATCCAGAGGTAATTCTTGAAAAAATAAATCAAATGAAAAATGAAAAATCATTAAACTAGTAGAAATCGATTCCCCAAGCACTGAAAGATTTATCCTTTGATCATATCCAACATGAAAGTTGAAGTAGTTCAATTACAGAGCAATGTAATTAAAAAAAGTAGAAAGGAGAAGTCTCTCTCTCTAAACTTGAGTTGTTGCTCTGTCTCTGCTATATCAATCTCAGAAATTCTCTTGCTCTCTAGGTATCACATGTGAGGTGTTGAATCGAGTGAATGACCCCCCTTCACACTACAGATCTGTTTTTTAAAATATTCTCCATTATATGTTGTATGTCACCGACATCCTCCACCGACTGTGATAAGTCATCCAAAAAGTCACCACTCATGTTTATTTTTCATGAAACACTAGTCATACTATCTTATCCCCTCTAACTAACTACCGACCAACAATGTGGAATTAATCTAGATGGAATATAAGGTCCTTCTTGAATCTACAAAAAATAAAACAATGATAGGTTAAGCAATTTTACGTAATGATAAGAGTTAATAAATATGAACTTATATAATTAGTTATTATAATTATTATATTAATATAAGAATTAAATTATTAGTTTTTAAAAATTATTATTTTAATTAATTAAGATTATTTTATTTTATTTAAGATTAAAAACTTATTTGATCACATTATTAAAGTTAATGTTTTAATAAATTATATAATTTTATCTTAAGATTTTTAAAATTTATTATTTTATTAAGTTATTCATTTATTTTATTAAATAAATTTATTATAGTTGTTAATATGTTTATTATTATTATTATTATATAAAAATTAAAGTGCTAATTTATATTTATTTATTAAATTATTTTATTTTAAAAATTTATTTTATTTAACTTTATTTTTGAATTATAATAATTTTTATTATATAGTTTAATAATTTATTTATATATTATATTAGTTTTAAATTTCATTTTATTATTATCATTTATTTATTATTTATTATTTATTATTTATTTCTTTTATTTTCTTATTTATTATTTTAATTCATTCCCCTCATCTTCTTCTTCACTGTGCATCTTGGGGGAGGGGGAGTCTCGTCTCTTCTTGAAGGCTTCATGGTGGAGGATCCCCAGTACCAACAGCTTCATCCATATCTGGTGGCTGCTGTGATTACATTTCCTCAAAATCCTATGGTAGTAGATCCTACCCACTCTCTTAAAATCGGTGACGAGAAGATCAGTGTGAAGTGGTGATGAAAACTTCAGAATGTGATGGAGGTGCTCTAGGGGAACCACTTCAGGTGGAAATGGTCGGAGGCTCAGGTGACTGAAAACTTCAAAATAGTGGTCTCCTTCTGGTGGTACTTCACCAGTAGCAGAAATGGTCTTGAGTTCACCAGATCCATTGTTCGAGGCTTATAGATCCATCTTGGGATCATGGGTTTAAACACGAAAGTCCTAAGATTCAGATCTGATGATGTGTTTCTTATTTGTGATGATTTTATTTGTTCAAGTGTTGTCCAGAATTGATCTGTGGATCTGTGCAAAGAAGAATTTTTACAATTGATAGCTATGGATCAGTGTAGGTAGATGTAGTGGGGGTAGTGTCTCAGTTATACATGAGACACTGAAGGGTATAGGTGCATCGGTAGCTTAAGCTACTAACGGGTTGATGAAGGTGGCAGTGAGAAATGAGGGGCTGACATGATTATTAGTGAGATGAAAGGAAAGTGGGGTTGTGTTGGTATGCGTATGAGGCACCGATAGTTAATATTTTGGATACTGGTAGGTTAAGAGCTACTGAATGTAGAAATGGTGCATCTGTAAGTCATGGCTATCGATAGCTGAATAATTTTCTGCAACACCAAAAAAATAATTAATAAAGTTAAAAGATATTAAAGATTTAAAATTATATATTAATTAACTAATTAACTAAATGATGACTTAAGATAAAAATTAATTGATTAAAAAAACTAACTAACTAATTAGTTTAACAAATCAAAGCTAAAAGCATAACTTAAATTAAAAACTAGCTAAGTTATTAAATAGAATAGTTAAATGACTAATTATAAAAAGGATTAATAAATTAAATTTAAAGGATATAAATAACTGAATTTCATAAAATCAATTTAAAATAATTCCATAGAAATAATTTATAAGATTAATTTACTTTAATAGATTAAAATTAAAATATTATATTTTAAAATAAATAATAAATTAATGAAATGTAAATAAAATGATAAAATGACGAATTAATATAATTGTCATATTATTAAAAAGCAAAGAAGATAAAAACCACTAAGCTAATTAATAAATTATTAGACTAGAAAAATTAGTAAGACTAAATTGATTATTTTAAAAGATAAAAATACATAATTAAATTTTAAAAATGATTAATAAATAAATGTACTTTTAAAAATAAAAAAATTAATTTATTTACCAAAAAGTGAAATATAAAATAATTAAAAGGATAAAAATCTTATAAAAAGATGTAGAGAAATATATAAAAGCAAGGCCACATAACTAAGTAATCCAGACTTCAAGCACCGACATTTACTAACAGATCAACCTCGGATTTATGGGAAGAGTTATGACAACCTTTAGGAGGGTAGAAAACTGAGTTAGGTTCATAATAGATAAAAAACGAGGGATTAAGGGGCTAAACTGAGTTAGATCCACAATTTTAGAAACTATTCTTTAGTTGTGAATGATTATCTTGCATAATTAGGAAAAATTTACACTAACTATGCATAAGCCTCTACCTCAAGAAGAACCTTGCATATTTGGCTCACACGGTTAGAAAAACCATACACCACCATGTAGAATCCCTCTTTCTAACTTCATATAGTTTCTCCTGGGTGGCCTCATAGTTCGGACAGAACTTGCACCTCACTATGTGCCTACCTAGTATCCCCTATTTCACTTTTCATTTTTTTCTAGAGGTGTTTCATGGTTTATAATAAGTTAGATCAAATAATTTACCTCTATAAAACCAACCAAAACATTCCAAAAGTCCTCCAAACCCTCCCAAACTTCACACAAACACTTTAAATACTTAAAATACACAATGATATGGGGTACATGCTTGAAAAAAAGGTGCTTCAAAACCAATCCTAGAAACTATCTTTAATGACCTAAGGAAATAAAGGGATAAAGATTAAGGTTAAAGAGTAAAAAAATTTCCATCGATGGTTTCTTCACTACTTACATAGCCACTGATTTACTAGAGAGATAAAAATGAAGTAGATCAACATGAAGTTTAGATCTCTAAGAAGCATTGGAGCCTCAATCCCTAACTCTATAATCATGGGTTATCCCTTCATATTTTATGGTTTTAGATCATAATATAGGAGGAAATAATAAATAATAAACACATTATTTACAAACTAGATAAAAAGTTAAAAACTAAGAGAAATAGGAGATGAGAAAATGGAATTGGGGATTCCTCTTATGTCCTGAGGGTTGAATTAAAAATGATAACATCTCCTCATATTTAGAAGAATAAATTCTTATAGGTAGTGAAATATATTTTTCATGATTTTGAGGCACTTATCAAAAGTTCATAGTGAAGTCCTTATGAAATCAGCCAACCTAATACAATGACATACACTTCCCCTCAAATATTCCATTAAATGTCCACGATCACATTCTCTTACCCTCATGATAATATTTTCTTATTACTCTAGAAAAATATAAATAATATAAACATTGTGAAGATCTATTTCAGGATGTTAATTATCTATTTATGAATTTTATGCCACAAGTTATCTTTAAATAATTTTCCTAGGCCTCATCGTATCATTTTGAAACATTCTTGGTACCTTTATTTGGCCCAATGTAGTAAAAATCACCAGTATTAATCAATAAATAATAAATATAAAAAAATCATAACATATTCTATGAGTTCTTGTAGCTTCATCCCTTTCAATTTCAACATAGGGGGAGTGAGATCGCTATCTTGAAAATTTGGCTTGGTAATGATAAATTTTACCCACATCTTAGATTCCTCCTTCCTTTTTTAGGGTCATAGTTCTCCTAGTACCAATTGGTGTCATGAAATTAATCTAATAAGTTGATTCATCCTCCTTCTAGATTCTTCCCCAAAGAATATGACCCCAGTGACCAAATTTAGAAACTCCATATTTTCACACTTATTTGTACATGAACGTAAAATAGTCAAATCCCAATAAATCACCATAGGATCCCTTGATAGATTATTCAATACTATAATAATATAGATAAATAGGATATAGGTATGAACACATTAAAAAATAAACCCCCTGATTCAAGCTTTAGTCTTCATGCTTACATGTCCCGAGTACAAGATTCTTCTAATTTTGGAGTTTGGCCTTAGGTAGTCCAATTCTGAATGCAGTCTGGGTTTTCGTCTGGTTTATTGGTTCACTATGACTATTAATTAAATACCGAATGTATTCATATTTACAACCATAAGAAATGGGTAAATCAGGATCCATCCATTTTCAGACATACAAAAAAATAGAAACCCGTGAGAAAAAACATCATATTCAATTATTATACTCAATCATTACACGTGCGACATGCTTCCATCATTACATGTCATCTTCTCTAGTAGGTTTAGTGAGGCTTAGAAATCTTTGTTTGAGTTCATCAGTAGAGAATCCATTGGTATCATCAACGTCACATGGTTTGATCGATCTCAGAATCTCCAACTCAATAGAGCTCGGTTCAATATTTTACCAAGGATCAACATCATCTATTCTTAAGTGGGATTGGTGTCTCTAGTTAGGTGCACATGCAGATCCATGATGGCCATCCCCATCAAGCCTCAATTAACTCAATTCCTTGTCTGAACCTAGTTATTCATCATTCATCTAGCATCGACATAGTTGTCTTAAGTTCGGTGAATCTTAAAATTTATTTTAGCTTCCCATTGAGACACGATTTTGATATGTTCTTCACAATATCATTATTTTTCAGATTGTTTTCTTTATTATGGATCTGGTTCCATGCATGGTGGAATACAAGTTGTAGAAAATGGTATCGGTAGAAGAATTGATTAATAATAGTAAGTTTTTTTGTGGTAATAAATTGGAATGTTATCATAAGTGGGGGAGTGGAGGTAGTAAAAAAATGGTTATAACATTTTTTTGTACTAATTGTAACAGGGGAGGCTGGAAGTATCAAAATTAGACAAGGGGAGAAGTATTTAAAATATCCAATAGAATAAGAGTTTTTTCTCTCCCAATGGTAGTAGAATCTGGTGATATTAGAATACAATGGCAGTCATGGGTATGGGAGATAGTAGAAAAATAGTGTAATGAGAGTATTAGTATGATGATAGCATGGAACGATAGTAGTAACTGTGTGTATTTTAATAAAAATAGTAGTATAATTTTTTCATAATGGTAAGAAATAATAAAACAAACTAATATTTAATTAAATGATTAAAAAATTAGATTAATCTTCAAATATCCAAGAAGTATTTAAATTACACAAAAAATTATATATATGTTTAAACCGTTTAAATGGAAAAATTAATCTAAACATCCAAAGAACTTTAAAAAAAATCTTACATCTACTTTAATTCCACTCAAATGAAATATAAAATACTAAATTTGTTTCAAGAAAATGTTTTCCAAAAAATTTATTTCTGAATTCCACATGAAAAAATTAATGAATTATTTCAAAAAATAATCAAAACCTCATAAAAAATAATTAAATGAAATCCCCTAAATTAAAATGTAAATTCAAAAAAATAAAAAAAAAATAAGAATAAAAACATGAAATTTTTTGAAAAAAATAATTCAAAAAATTCAAAGTCATCAATATCTCATTAATTTTTTCTCATAAAATTAGAAAAAGTTATCTCAAGAACATTTCAGAAAGTAATGCACCCAATAACATATTTTGAATAATATTTTCAAAGAATTCAAATTTCAATGTATCATGATCAATTATTTAAATACTCAACAACTAAAGCTCAATTTAATATTAGATATTTTATTAATTACCTAACAAATGATATATAAATGTGTATAAGAAACAACAGAATCCCAAATCTACACCCGAACTTTATCAAAATTTACAGTTTTAAAAAAAGAAGGTTCCTACACCCTGAACCATATTGATCATGAATAATGTAAACATACCAAATTAATAAACCCAAAATATATTTAATCACAAAGAACATAAGAAATGATTTAGATAATCAAAACATAGATATTTTATGGTAAACCTCAAACAATGGAATCACTAAGAAAATCAAACTGAAAATACACAAAAATCATAAGCACTCAAAGCAGTGAGATGATTCATAGCTTAAATATTTAAAGTTTGTAAAATATATATTGTATATACCGTTTCCCAATGGCCAGTACAATTTATAGATGAATTTTTAATTTTTTTTTAAAAAAAATCCAAGGATAATGTTTGAGATATTCATTTTGAGTTATATTAGCATTAAAATAAAAATTTCTTCTTCTATTTATTCGTTTAATGAGAATTTAAAATTATTCAAAAATTATACAGATCATTGTTACACTTAGTTTTTAATGATAATTTGTTCATGGAAACATAAACTTCCAATGGTCACCAACATTAATGATAGTTCGACATGAACATTACTGTGGGACTTCTTTCCAAAGGCATACTGTCATTGGGGTGTTTTCCAGTGATGATTCGAAATGAGAATTGGTCAAGAGGGTGGGAGGTTGGGATCATTGGGAATTGTTTAGGAAATTAATACATACTCTTGGACTATGTTATAGATTTAATATGTTTTTTCGTGAATCCTTCCCCTATCTTTGTGTGAAATAGGTCACCCATGTTCCAACAGTTGGTCATCAACATGTATCAATGTGAACATCTATATGTATCATTTTTTCCATTAACTTAAAGACAAATATGAATAAATGGTTCTCCATAGATGGTACTATATATTTGTATTAGAGGTTCATTACCTTGTTTTTTTGTTACTCCGTGATGTTTTATTTTTAGGGGTTGTGGTTTAAAGCTATATAGTTGGGTTCTAAAATATTTGTTGTATCGAAGAAAGTGGTTGATGGTTATGGTGCAGATATTAGGTCTATAAGAATTTCTTTTTTTATGTATATTTGTAAAAGGAATCATAACCCATACAGTTCAGTGAATTTTAATGAAAGATTTCATACCTTTTGATGGCATGTGATAAGAACCGATGTTTAATGTCATGTGGTAAGGAAATCTAGGAAAAAGGTATGTATCAATGGATGGTTTGAGAATTTACACATAAATAGACATTTTTGATTAACCTCAAAGGTCATATGGATGAAGGAAAATGAGTTTGGCATTTACAATGAATTTAACCCCATGAGGTAAATGTGGTCTCATTAGTAATGTTATCTAATGATGAAGAAATCATGGTCACTTGGAAATAATTTGACCCTCCCGATGGGTGCATGATTTAATTGGGAATATGGGACAATAAAGAGATTTCTCTATGGGATATGGCTCGGTAGAAAGGGATTTCTAGGATCATGAAAATATATCTAGGTAAGGGAAGGGAGTAGATGATTTTATAAAGAATATCCCCCCATAAAGATGGAAACAAATAATATTTCATGTTTGAACCTCAGGGAGGTGTCCTATGTATATATTTGAATGAAAAATATAAGTCCAAATAGTTCAAAAGAAATATTTTTAAGGTCATGTGGATAGAAAATACCTTGAATTTTACCATCATTTAGTAAGGAAGTTGACCACATAGTTTATCTTCATGCTGAAAGGACAATAATATTGTAAAAAAGATGACAATATAGGACCGAGAAAGGATTAGTCCTATAAGGGATACCCTTTGAAGATTGGTTGGGGATTATAATTAGTTGTATTACCACTTTTAAGAAATTTTAATTGTAATAATGGCATGATAAAATTAGATATCTAAACCCACATGAGTTGTGAGTAGTGTGACAAATAAGAGATAATATAAGATCAAAAACATTTCTGAATAAGTTGGGACTATGCTCTGAAGCCACTAATAGATGAGGGGTCATATCATGCTCACGAAACAAGGAACTAATTGGGACTATGCTATGAGAAGTGGGTGTATCCCATGAAGGGTTTCAAGTTTTCTTCCTAAATAAATTTTATGAAGGGTCGTTTTTGAGGTACCCATCATGAATAAACCATCATTAAACTCCCTTTATAAAGAAACCTTTACAAAGAAACCTTCACAAATAACCCTTCATAAAGCTCTACCAATAAATCACCCTATGTAAAAGAAGTATTTGCTTCATCATGGAGTCCCTCTACGGGGGAGGTTCTTTATGAAGGATATGATTTGTGGGTTCTTAAAGAAGAAAATTGTCCACATGAAATCCATGAATTCCTTTTATCTTTTTATTTACCAAGAATTGATCACCTTGATGATACTTCGCAAAAGAGAAAGTCTTCTATGAGAAATATTCTGAATCATTCACCCTTGGTATCTATATTCTCATTTACCTAATCACCTCACTCTCCATATATATTTATATCATGATGTAGTAGGATATTGTTAATCATTTTTGTGTTAACCACATTCTTAAAATGGGTGTGGATGTGGTATTCATTAAAGGACAAACAATTAGTTTTCATTGACTACAAATGATGGGGGCTGCACTAGGATGTCATATAGAAGCCTTCCTTGGCACCGTAATGGGAGAGTAACCACAAAGATGTTGATTCATAGAGGAGTTTATTTAATATCACATAATTGTTTATATTTTAACCACCAATGATTTTTTTGGGTGGTTTCATTCTGGTCCATCCATCCACTATAAATGATATTTATGTGCTTAATGGTTCATATTGGTACTAACCTTTCCACTACAAATAATGAATACATGTTTCTCTGTTTTCATATTATGATCTATGAGGAAGTTTTCCTTATATTAATTAATTCCAAGTTGATATTCAGTGAGGCCTAGTTGACCAATTAGGAGGCCTATTTCGTTTATGGTAAAAATTAATTTACAACTTTTTTTATTGAACTTGAATCATTTTATAGGTTCTTAGTTATCTAAGAGTGTTATGGAATTTGCAGGCCTTAAAAAATGCCCCATCAGAATGGGGTCTAATCAAAATGAAGAAGGACCAATTCTAAGTAGAAAATAACATCCATTAAAGTTATATATTTTATATTGGGTAGAGTTCCTCTCCATATGAAAAAATTTTAAGCCCCTCATTTGTTACTATTGATTGAAGGGTTCTTTTTAGTCACTATGATAGCTTGTAATTTGAGATTCATATTTCATAGGACTTGTGACTTGTGAGTTATTCCTATTGTAGTCCATTTTCATCATTATCATACTAGTACTTCATAAATCATTCTTAATTCTAACTCAACATGTTTTCAAATCCCTACTATGTAGCTCACATTTCACTATATGGTTTATAAAGAACTCTATGGGATTTAGAACATTGTCAAATATTTAAAACATTCTTAAATTTCTTGATTTTTTAAAAGAAAATTTTCAAATAGTTAATGTTTGAATAGACTATGGATTTTTGGATTATACACTTATTTTATTTGATGAGTCTTCCTGAAATGAGCGCTTTCGTCACTAGAAATGTTGAGGCTGACCCTCGATGCCATATTATTCCTCAGAGTTAGGCCTTGAAGGATTCACTCAAACTAGAACATTAGAATTATGTAATATAAAATAATATGATTATATATGAATTCATGATGTAAGACAATACTGTGATTTTAGTGGCTGGAAAAATATTTCCATCCACCTAGTTTAAATTTTACCTAAATGGTGTTCATGAAAATTTCTCCATTATGACTCAACAAGTCCCAGATTCATTTCAAGAGGTTACTTTATCCTTAACATCTCTCTATTTACTCATATTAATAATGACATGACACAACATCCTATCACTCTAGATTAGATATCCATTTTTAACATCTTATATGATAATTTCAATGGAGGATGGATCCCAAAGTGAGACCTACGATCCTAAGATAACTTTTTTGATGAATATGATTGAGCTTTCTAATTATATAAAAGGTGCACAGAATTAACCAAGTGACTAAGATCAATTAGTTTATAAAAGTTTGTATGTGCTATTAATTTATGACATATCCACATGGTGATATTTTACATATGTTCATTAGTCATTGGTTCCCAAGTACCCACACTTTCCACTAGCCACATGGTGAGGTGGGAAATAGTTTGTGTTATATTTATCAACTGGGTGGAGTCACACTTATAGGAAAATTGTATGATGAATTCCTTATCAAGGATAAAACTTGGGAAAATATAAAACAAAACCCTTATCTAGTGAGGGACATAATGATTAAGATGAAGAGATTTGAGGGAAAATATTTTTAGACCTGTTCAATTATGGAATTTGATGATTGGGTGATTTTTTTATAAACTAACCAGATATGGAAAAATTTCTAGTGTATGAGGAACCATATTACCCAAAAGTATCAACATATCTAAATATAATATTGGTATACCATATAATCAGACTAGTATACTACATGGGAATACATTTTTTGGCTAGATTTATATTTAAATCTTTGGCTAGTGGTATGTTTAACCATGTTTATGAGTGGATGGATTTCTCCAGCTAGTGATTCCTGCACATATATCATGATAAGAACCCTGATGATGAAAAATTTATTACCACAAGGAAATTAAATTAAATCAGTAGTACCAAAACATGCATAGATTTATCAATTTTTAGGCCACATATAAGAAGGAAGGTACCCACATCATTCTAGTAGGAAATTCCAATTTATATATGGTTGGATGAAGGATAATTTCCAATGATATAAGCATAAAAAATATTAAAAATCCTCTTATATTT
Source organism: Viscum album (assembly GCA_963277665.1). NCBI lineage: Eukaryota > Viridiplantae > Streptophyta > Magnoliopsida > Santalales > Viscaceae > Viscum > Viscum album. Next base: position 2,019,521,381 of record OY728123.1, read on the forward strand.
ACCACCGTTGGTTTATCAGCATTGAGGTTTTTTTACTGATGTTCTTAGGTGTTAATAATACTATTTCTTTATAGAGGGATCTAATTGGATTTTCCTTTATTCCCTATATCACACCTTCTAAAACAGTGATAGACAATGGTAGAGGAAATCAAGAAGAACATTGTTATATTATCTATTTTCAATATGGTTTTTTGATATCTCAAACCAATAGTGTGATCAATTGTGAACCTTATAATCCTTATAGGTTCATATAACAGTTTGGATGCTTACAACATGAGACCCCACCACCTTATATCAAGGTAAGAAGAGAGGTACACCCATACAACCTTCATTAACTTTTGTTGATTCTAGCATGTTAGGATTCATTCATAATATCAAATTTACACCTATTGATATGTATAACAACCTAGCATGAGAATATGCTAAATCATGCGTGGAGCATTACATAGAAAACATATTGGGAGAGATAGTCTGATGAGTCAACCATTGGATTTCTAGATTTTCTTTCTGGAAATACCCTTAGAGCAAGTTTTTGATATAAATAATCCTATAAAAAATCATTCCAAGTATTTTGGGGAATGTTTTTTCAAGTACTCTTCTCATTGGGAATGACACAAATCTAGTTTCACTGACTAGGGTTACTAGTTATGTTACTAAAATTTAACCATCTATACTAATGGATTACACTTCACAAGTGGGGATCACCCTTATCAATTTGGTTCTACAATATAACATGGAAACATAATCTAAAGGTTCTTCCATGCCTATCTTGCCAACCAAATTGGGTTCCAACATAGAAAAATTGATTCTCGATTATATACAAATAATAGTAACCAGAGCATAGATCCTAACACTGCTTCAAAAAAACTAGGTTGTGAGAAATTAGGTTTTCAATCTAGTTCGTGATAATATAATATAGGCACCATTGGAGGAGATTTTTGATAAATAGAAAATATTTTCCATCATTTAAATGTATTTGGTGTATAAAAGTTCAATTATTTCTACTTTTAGACCATCATATATCAAGTTAAATTCTATTAAGAGAGATTGGTGGCCCAAGAATAAGACTCCCTTTTATTTGATCATGCTAACTGACAAGAGGATACTATAGAGGGTTGAAAAGGGAATCAATTTTTGGCTGAAGTGGTGTGACTTCACAACTGTGTGGTCATCCAAGATATGAAACTTTGTGAGTATGAGGATCGTGTGGAAAAGATGAAGGTTAAACTACTTTCTGAAGATGCAGATATTGAATACATTGAAAAAAGTGTCTAAGAACTAATCAATCACACTGAGTGAATGTGTCCATTATCCAAAGCTAAATCTATTCAATAGGCAAACCTTCAGAAGTCTATTAATGCTTCTTACTAAGATTTAGTTGACTTGCAAAACTCAATTAAAAAAATCTCATTATAGTTGTTTATTTATATATATATATATATCCATTTACCTCTACTTTTAATGATATGTAGAGATTCAAAATTATATACATTCCTACCTCTTTTTAATGACGAGTGAAAACAAGACTTGATCTCAATTGTTATCAGTTCATCAAATTCTCACATGCTTTGATTATTTCCCCATACAATCTATAAATTTTAAAAATCAACCTCAATGTAAATTTAAACCATTTTAAAATTAAATTTTAAATAAACAAATTTAGTTATTATTCTCAAACACTTGAGTAAAAATTATTTCCTCCTGGGTGAGGCTCAGGGATGGGTATAGGCATAACTGTTGTAACACCCCGATATTTTATGGGAAATATTCTTTTTAATTTCTTTGACATCTTGTGTTGTACGCTTCAACAAGATTATTTTACGCTATACGCAACACCATATTAGCTTGTAGTATACACAAACACTATTCTAGGCTTGCGTTGCATGCCAGAGCAACCTTCCTCGATAGCGTGTGTTATACGCAATACTGAGTTTCACTAAATGAGATATTATTATAATATTATTATGAAATAGCCGTTATGAATAGTAATACACACAGTTTTTGAAATTTTATAAATTTTACCTTTCAAAATGGACTTCATTTTTGGGTTTGGAATATCGAAATTAGCCTAGGGTGAGTTTTTGGTATTTTTCTGAAAACTTTCACTTTTTGATAAACAGTGAAAACACAGAGTTATTGGTTAAAACCGAATTTTTATTTAAATAATAATATATTTTATTTAAATTTATTTTAGTTTAAAATAGATAAATAATACCTATATAAGTTCAATGTAATTTATTGGAGTCATTTTACAATAATTCTACATATAGTTTATTGAACTTTTTACAGTCTTTTACCCACCTCCTAGGAGAATTAGCAAATTTACATAAAACTTAATTTTACCACTTCTGTGAGTGGAATTTCAAAAATCCAAGAGGCAAGGTTGATATCAGTATGAGAAATTTGGTTCAATAAGATAAAAATAATTTTTTTGTGAATAGTAACTTTTTACATTTATTTACCACCGTTAAAAGTAAATAGTGTAATTAAGGGTAAAAATGATATTATTATTACCCTAACACATGTTTTAATTATATTGGATAAGTTTAATTAGACCATAATAAACCTTAAGAATAAAATATTACCCTTTAGGTCTAGTTGGATTAGATTAGGACATTTATTATTATTTTATTTAAAGTAGAATTAAAATAGTTAAAATCAAAGTTTAATAACCAAAACATTTTTAATATAGGGTTATACATAAGATAAATTAGACTATAAAAATTCATTATAAATATAAAAATATTTCCAACATAATTATATTTTATTTATATTTTTAAGACGTTAAAAAATTTAATTTATTTATGACACAATGATGATGCAGTATTTACCTTATTAATGAAATATTAACATAATTGATATTATAAATACCAAAATAAATGTAATTTGAGACTTTTTAATGAATTTAACTAATTTTATAGGTTAATATAACATAGTAGGGTTGGTTATAAGAATTTGTTTCAATGTAATAATGCTGTTATGAATTTATAGAAAAACAAAATACCAAATAGTGTCAAAATTGACATAAAAGAGATTTTAAAACAAATATTAAATTATTAATTGATATTCTATTCCTAAAAATATAAGGTTATTCCAAAAGACTTAAATAAAAATATATATGACATTAGTGAACCAATTTGGGTTCTATTGGCAGATTATAGTCAGTTTATTAACCATATAGTGTAAGAATACAAGATGACACGGTAAAAGTTAAATTATTTAACTTAGAGTTAAATCTAAATGATAAGGTTAAAATGGTAACCAAAACATGTATAAAACCTATTGGTTGAAGGTATTTTGACCCATCCCCACCCTATCATATAAATAAGCCACTTTGGAGCCATTATAAAGCGAATATGAATTTATTATAAAATAATATTTTAAGTTTTTCATAAGATTCCCCTCACCCCTTTTTTAAAAGGGCACTCCCCCTTCTCTCTAATTCACACCTCCAAAGCCACTTGTCTTGGACAAAACTTGTAAAAATACCCTCTAAAATGTACTCCCTTAATCCTAGAGGCCTTACTTTAGTCAAAAATCCAACTTAAGGATCCTTTTTGATCAAATCAAAAAGGAAGAACCCGAAGAAGAGGTAAATATCTCACCACCTATTTCAAGTTCCTTTCTTCTTACACTTCCTCCTTATTTTTTGTTTCCATTCCAAATAAATAAATCCAAAATTTTCTATATACTTTGATGTTATTATAAAAATTTTACAACCATATTAGATATTTTATTCATCCTATGAATGAAAAAGGTCACCACACGTGCGTACGTACGGCTTACCGTCTCCACGTCATGGTGTAGTTTGTTATTCACACATTTCATCATTTGGATGGGTATAATAATGAGTATAAATGATATAAATAATAAATATAAAATTATTATGATTATATATATATGATATACCATCCAATTATATATGATATTTATATCAAAAGAATGATATTGTCGCTCGTGCGTATGTACGGACTACTGTCTCCACGAACGCGATGTGATTCATTTTCCATAATTAACCATTCAAGTATTATTATAAAGTATATATAATAAATTATCATAAAATATACTACATAATAATGATACTGGATTTATGTAAATATATTTTTCATTTACTTAATTCCATTCAATTCAATAAGGAAACGAAAACAGCGTTTATACGTACGTACAGCCTACCGTCTCCATGAATGGTGTATTTCATTCCATTTATTGATATATCATATATATTTATATGATGAAAATATATATAAATCATGTTTTACAATCTGGAATTAAGTAAATCAGGATATAATCAATAATTTCAAGAACAATAAGTCGAAACATGTACGATAAATGAAACGATTTTACCCAAAACGCTGCTTTAACATGGAATTTAGAAAAGAACGAGTAATATAATGTCATAAGTGAATAATATATTATATAATAAATATTATTATGGTTATTTTACAAGTTAATAATATGTTTAAATCCACTATACATCAGTATTGAACACATACGGAAGAAATTTGACATAAGGTAAGGGATAATTTTGCAAATCTTATTTTTATCCAAGATTGGTTATACGTAAGTATTTACTGGGGTTATGTTTATCATACATGTCCATGTTTTCTAGAAAAAGGTTTTTATAAAATGTTTACTATTCTTCCATGTATTTTTAAATTCATTTTTACCCTTTTTTTACTTTTTACCACATTGTATGAAAGTAATCTTTCCTTTGGTTACCATATAAGGTACTTTTTTGACTTTTCTGGAAAAAAGTACGAGAAGAATGTTTTTTTAACTTATACGAAATGAATAGTTTTTTATGGTTTCATAAATCCTAATTCTCATGAAGATTCCTCTACATGTTTTCAGGATTATTTTCAACAAAATCATTTTCTTTTAACAGTGAATGGAATTTTGTGAAAATAAAATGATTTTGAAGAAGTAAGGATATTTTCCTCAAGAATTCATTTCATGTGTTTTATCAAAACTATTTTCCATATAAGATGAAATTATTTAGTATGTTTATGTTTCAAGTATAATGCCTCTATTATTTACACGATTTTATTTTTCTTATGATGAAATGATATCAATTTATTTTATATGGATTATGTTATGATGGGATGATGTTTATGAAACCCATTTTATTATTTGGGTTATGATGAATGATTTATGTTTATTTTGTGGCACAAGTAAGAATGATTTCATTATGAGATGGGTGGGACCTATATATAACTCCAATGCATTGAGTAAATATTTATATCTCATGAGATAGACATGGCTATAATGGAAAGTTAATCTGGTTCAGTGATACAGGACTTGAACGAGGAGTGAACTCAATTTAGTAAGGGACTTTGTTCACTATGATGGTCTTCGTAGAAATGAATTGGATATTATGGAAATCATATCATGTGATTAATGATTTCCACAATTAAATGTTTTACTACCATTCTATTTTATCATGATTAATTTTCCTTTATGATATATTCCTTACGTACTCCAAGATTTATTTCATAACTCAAGATCTTGATGTTTAAACTTTATGTTCATATTTTTATGTTCAAATGTAAATGGGTTGTTTTATTTTCACCATGCATACCATTAATGAGAATTTGAGCTCACCCTTTATATGTTTTCTTTTCCCTAGGATATAAAGAATAGTTTTAGGTAAGAAAACAAAATTGGAAGATCTTTATGGGAGATGTTGAAGATCATTCACTATGATTAGAATATTATGTTCTGAGTTTCCAAAGACACTAAAATATTACAGTCCTTTGGTGTCTTTTTTTTATTTATTAAATATTCCACAAAAGTAATGTAATGTCCATGTACATCAATATTGGGTCTCTACAGTTGGTATCAGAGGAATGGTTTAGTTAACCTTTGGAAACTAGGATGTGAAAACATTAGTGAAATCTGTAGAGATATTTCTAAGGTATGTCTAGGGATGTCTCTAAGGTTAATTATAAGTATAGGTTATAGTCCTAGAATTACGGTAACAATATTTGAATTAAACCTAAGATGTTATATATTTAAGGTAGTCTCCCTTTATTATGTTGTTTTACAAGCATGATTTTTGCCTCTCACACTATTTTTTTTGAGTTTTAGATGATGGTTGGAACCCAAAGGAACCGTGATGATAAATGTAATGGACGATGCAATTATTTTCCTCCTGAACAAACCAATGTTATGGGAGATGGAGTGAAAAATATTATTTCTATACTTACACAAGCTATGAATCATTCTGGACTTCCAAATGAGGAGATAAGGGAAAAATATTCTATTGAGTCCTTCATGAGGCAACGTCCACCTTCTTTCTATGGGTCTTCTGATCCACTTGTTGCTGAACAATGGATCAATACCATTGAAAAGTTATTTTCCATACTTCGCTGTTCAAAACATGAAAAATTAATTCTGGCTATTTACCATTTAGAAGGTGAAGCAGACTAGTGGTGGACACTAATTAAGAATATGAGGCCCCAAGATGAAAGTGAATCCATGCAATGGGATGAGTTCAAGAACTTATATTTCAATAATTACTTCTCTCGTATTCTTCAAAAAAAGATGGAAAATGAGTTCCTTGAGCTTAAGAAAAAGGATGATAAATCTGTTCGTATATACAAGGTGAATTTTAAAAGGCTTTCAAGGTATGAATCTAGCTTTATCATCCAAACTGAAAGTAAAGTTGATCGATTCTTCAGTGGACTAAAACCAAGTCTTCTATGGGAATTAGCTATAAGAGACTTCTGTAGATATGAAGAAATTGTACATTGTGCTATCAAGGTAGAACTGGAAGTTGGTGTAACATATCCATCTCATGGTTTTGAAAAGAAATGAAAGATGGAGTTCAAGGAAAAATTTCTAAACAATGGTGAAAAGAAGATGAATGTTTCGTTATGCTCAAATTGTGGAAAGAAGCATGGTGGGGATTCTCTTAAAGGGACAAGAAAATGTTTTAAGTGTGGAAAAGAAGGTCTTCAAGCAGCTGAGTGTCTAAGTAATGGGAAAAGGTAGCTAATGATGAGAATAGATAAAAGGCTACAGAGAATGCACCACCAACACTTCAATGGTTCAAGTGCAAGGAAATGGGGTATTATGATAACCAATTCCCTAATCCAATGTTTAATGATGATCGACCTCAACAACCTCTTAAGGAAAAGGAAAAAACGGAAGTCACATGTGATCTCTATTTGTGATGTTGAGTATGACAATGATGTTGTGGAATGATTAAGTGTTTATGTAATTGGATTTCAAAATAGTATCATGGAATCTCAAATATAGTATCGTGGAATTTTGGAATATCTATGTATTGGTTTTCAATAATTGTATGGTACTGGTAACCATGAAAAGTGATTGACATATTTTTGGAAAGTAGATGATATACGCATAATGAAGGGATAAGAAGAAAATAATATGTTTGATTGTATTCATGAGCTCATGATTGAGATAAGGACAAAGTGATTTCATGGTTTGAGTATATATAATTTTTGGGATTTTGGTATGAGGAAAGTGTTAACTTTTGATAGCATTTATGTTTTCACTAAGGTTCTATGGTAATACATGTTTCAAAAGAAACATGATTAAGGTAATCACTTGTTTGGAATGTGACCAATAAGATATATCTTGTGATATATGAGGGATAAATGATGGTATTCGCATTCTTGTTATATAACCTTTTTAGTAATCATTCTCTTTATACTACAAGTTTGGAAAGAAGTATTTTGGATAAGTATTAAGGTCAGTATGGATTAAGTTGAACATCAGATAGTATTGTTTAAGGCTAGAACTTTTTTTCGATTTTATTTCTGGAATGTTATAATAGTGTAGTTTAAGAAAAGGGACAACCTGCAGAACTAGCGACAACCCATCGCGTCAGACAAGGTTACGGGAATCGAACCCACAAATGAAGTGCGACATGACTTTATCCCCTACCACTGGCCTACAGGAAGTCCCTGGTTAGAAGAAATTAGATTTATTTTATTACACAGTATGATATTTGAATTATAAGTCCATTGTTGGAATCATATACGGTTAATCTCACAATATATGGACTTATGTATATTTAATAACTTTTGCTAACTTTTTGAGACAGATGGAATAACCTATCACATGATCTACTAACACTTCAAGAATGACAAATTAAACTTCATTTCATTAATAAGGGATGAAGTGGAAATTTTTCATGGAATGACCAACAATGTTATTACACTGAAATCAAGTAAGTATTTCTCCTTATGATTTTTTTTCAACATTAGGGTAATGATCTTGAAAACCAAAAATGTTTTCCTAATACCCTCATATCTGATGAGTCAGATGGTACCTTAGATCATAAAAAGTTTATGGCTTTGTGATTGTTGGATTTTTCATATCCATGTCCTCTACCACTCTCCTTCAGAACTTGGCGGTTATATTTCTCTTCCATATCTATATTTTCATATATGTTCTCCTATGTGGAAACCCAATGATGAGTTAATTTGGGTAACTGTTACATTTCATACTTTAGTTTTTAAAATTAAGTTTTGGTATTCCTTTTTACGATGTGGGTTTCTATGAAAGAAACTTACAAGTAGTAAACGATTTATAACCTTGGTGAATTTAGAGGGTGAAATTCATTTTAAGGGGGGTAGAATGTAACACCCCGAGATTTTATGAGAAATATTCCTTTTAATTTCTTTGACATCTTGTGTTGTACGCCTCACCAAGATTAGGTTACGCTATACGCAACACCGTATTAGCTTGTAGTATATGCAAACACTATTTTAGTCTTGTGTTGCATGCCATAGCAACCTTTCTCGATAGCGTGTGTTGTACGCAATACCGAGTTTCACTAAACGAGATATTATTATAACATTATTATGAACTAGCCTTTATGAATAGTAATACCCACTTTTGGATATTTTATAAATTTTATCTTTCAAAATGGACTTCATTTTTGGATTCGGAATATCTAAATTATCCTAGGGTGAATTTTTTGTATTTTTATGAAAACTTTCAATTTTTGATGAATAGTGAAAACACTGAGTTATTGGTTAAAACCGAATTTTTATTTAAATACTTATTTATTTTATTTAAATTTATTTTAGGTCAAAATAGATATATAATACCTATATAAGTTCAATGTAATTCATTGGAGTCATTTTATAATAATTTTAGATATATTTTATTGAACTTTTTACCGTTTTTTACCCACCTCCTAGGAGAATTCGCAAATTTACATAAAACATAATTTTACCGCTTCTGTGAGTGGAATTTCAAAAATAAAAGAGACACAGTTGATATTAGTAAGTAAAATGTGGTTCAATAAGATAAAAATATTTTTTGGTCAATAGTATCCTTTTACTTTTATTTACCACTGTTAAAAGTAAATAGGGTAATGAAAGGTAAAAATGATATTATTATTAAACTAACACATGTCATAATTCTATTGGATAAGTCTAATTCAACCAAAAAAACCTTAGGAATAAAATATAACCCTCTAGGTCCACTTGTATTAGACTAGGACATTTATTATTATTTTATTTAAGTAAGAGTTAAAATAGTTAAAATCAACGTTTAATAAATAAAACATTTTTAATATAGGTATACACATAAGATAAATCTGACTATAAATATTCATTAGAAAGATATAAAGATTTTCTACATAATGGTATTTTATTTATATTTTCTAGAAATTATATAATTTAATTTATTTATGACCCAATGATGATGCAGTAATTACCTTATTAATGAAAAATTAACATAATTGATATTATAAATACCAAAATAAATGTAATTTGATACTTTTTAATGAATTAAACTAAATTTATAGTTTAATATAACATATTAGGGTTGGTTAGATGAATTTTGTTGAAGTAATAATGCTATTATGAATTTAGAAAAAAACAAAATACCAAATAGTGTCAAAATTGACATAAAAGATTTTATAAAAACAATATTAAATTATTAATTGATATTTTGTTCCTAAAAATCCAAGGTTCGGAAAAAAGACTTATATAATAATATATATGACATTAAGTAACCAATTTAGGTTTTATTGGCAGTTTATAGTATTTTTATTTACTATATAGTGTAAGAATACAAGAAGACATGGTAAAAGTTAAATTATTTAACTTAGAGTTAAATCTCAATAATAAGGTTAAAATTGTAACCTAAACTTTTCTAAAACCTATTGGTTGAGAGGATTTAGTCTCATAACCACCCTAGTCTCTAAATAAGACACATTAGAGCCACTATAAACCAAATATAAATTTATTATAAAATAATATTTTAAGTTTTTCCTAAGCTGCCCCTCACCCCTCTTAAAAAAGGCACTCCCCCTTCTCTCTAATTCACAATCCCAAAGCCATTTTTCTCAGTGAAACCCAGACCAAATACACTCTCCACTATCCTACCTTCATCCTAGAGGCCTTACTTTAGTCATAAATCAAACCTAAGGATCTCTTTTGATCAAATAAAAAGGAATAACCCAAAGAAGAGGTAAATATCTCACCACCTATTTCAAGTTCCTTTCTTCTTCTACTTCCTCCTTCTTTGTTGTTTACATTATAAAATAATAACTCCAGAATATTCTATATAATGGAATGTTATTATAAAAATTTTACAACCATATTAATTATTTTATCCATCATATGAATGAAAAAGGTCACCACACATGCGTACATACGACTTACGGTCTCCACGTCGTGGTGTAGTTTGTTATTCAAACATTTCATCATTTGGATGGGTATAATAATGAGTATAAATGATATAAATATTACATTTAACATTATTATTATTATTTATATATTATATACCATCCAATTATATACGATTCTAATATCAAAAGAATGATATTGTCGCTCATGCGTACGTATGGACTATCGTCTCCACGAACACGATGAGATTCATTTTCCATAATTAACTATTCAAGTATGATTATAAATTATATATAATAAATAATCATGAAAGATATTAAATAATAATTATACTGGATTTATGTACATATATATTTCATTTACTTACTTCCATTCAATTCAATAAGGAAACGAAAACAATGTTCATGCGTACATAGGGCCTACCGTCTCCATGAACGATGTATTTCATTCCATTTATCGATCTATCATATATATTTATATGATGAAAATATATATAAATCATGTTCTAAATTATGGAATTAATTAAATCATGATATAAGTAATAATTTCATGAACAACAATTCGAAACACGTATGATAAATGAAACAATTTTACCCAAAACGCTGCTTTAACATGGAATTTACAAAAGAATGAGTAATATAAAGTCATAAGTGAATCATATATGACATCATAAATATTATTATTTTTATGTTACAAGTTAATAATATGTTTAAACCCACTATACAAGAGTCTCATACACATACTGAAGAAATTGGACATAAGGTAAGAGATAATCCTGCAAATCTCATTTTTACCTGAGATTACTTATACGTTAGTATTTATTGGGGTTATGTTTATCATCCATGTCCATGTTTTCTAAAAAAATGTTTTCATATAATGTTTACTATTATTACATGTATTTTCAAATTCATTTTTCCCTTTTTTTGACCTTTTACCACATTTTATGGAAGGAATATTTTATTTGGTTACCATAAAAGGTACTTTTTGACTTTTCCAGCAAAAGTATGAGAAGAATTTTTTTTAAATTATACGGCTTGAACGGATTTTTATGGTTTCATAATGCCTAATTTTCATTAAGCTTACTCTACAAGTTTTCATGATTATTTTCAACAAAATTGTTTTCTTTTAATAGTGAATGTCATTTTTTGAAACGAAAATGATTTTGAAGAAGGATATTTTCCTCAAGAATTCATTTCAAGTGTTTTATCAAAACTATTTTCCGTATAAGATGACATTATTTAGTATTTTTGTGTTTCAATTATAATGTCTATATTATTTACATGGTTTTATTTTTCTTATTATGAAATGATATCCATTTCTTTTATATGGATTATGTTATGTTGGGATCATGTTTATGACACCCATTTTATTATTTGGATTATGATGAATGATATATGTATATTTTGTGGCACAAGTAAGAATGATTTCATTATGAGATGGGTGGGACCTATATCTCCCTCAAATGCATTGGGTAAAGATTTATATCTCATGAGATAGACATGGCTGGAATGACAAGTTAATCCGGTTTAGTGATACAGGACTAGAACGAGGAGTGAACTCGATTCTGTAAGGGACTTTGTCCACTATGATGGTCTTCGCAGTAATGACTTGGATACTATGGAAATCATATCATGTTCTTAATGGTTTCCCCAATTACATGTTTTATTCCCATGTTATTTTATCATGATTAATGTTCCTTTATGATCTATGCCTTACGTACTCCATGATTTATTTCAAAACTCATGATCTTGATGTTTAAAGTTTATGTTCAAGTTATTATGTTAAAATGTATATGGTTTGTTTTATTTTCTCCATGCTTACCCTTACTGGGATTTTGAGCTCACCCTTTATTTGTTTTCTTTTCCCCAGGATATAGAGAATGGTTTTGGGTAAGAAAACAGAAGTGGAAGATCTTTATGGGAGATGTTGAAGATCTTTCACCTTGATTAGACGATTATGTTCCGTGTTTCCAAAGACACTAAACTATTATGGTCCTTGGGTGTCATTTTCTATTATGTATTAAGTATTCCGCAAAATTAATTTAATGTCCATGTACGTCATGCTTGGGTCTCTACAACTATTATCACTGATGCACTAGAGATGGTCCATTTAGATGAATTAATTACTCTTAGGTATGGATCATGGACAAGTATGGGTATAGATACCATTAATTTAATACTAGATTAGTTCCTTTTGGATTAATGGTTTCCTTCTAGGTGTGGCTCATAGATGGGTATAGACATAGATACCATTACTAAAACATAGGTTTTGGTCTATTTAGATGGATTATTATTATGAACTAATGTGACTCAAATCAAAAATTAGAAATTTAGAATGATGGTCCTAATTTTCAAAAGATTTTGTGTTCCTTGAAATTATGACTCTACTCATTTTATGTGGATCCCCTAGGATGATTTGTCAAAATGAGAGAAAGGTGGAATCCTTTATGATTTTCCAAGGTTAAGGGACTTAGAGAGAAAAAAATTACATTTTCTAGAGACATATTTGGGACCACAAAAAATTTGATTTTTTTATATTATCACCCTAACTTTTTACTAAGCCTTATATATAAGAATATTAGTGGTCAAAGACTTGTATTTTTCAGGTATTTCCCTTCATGGGGATTCAACCAAAGATTTTTTGTTCCTTTTCAATTTCAAAAAACCAATTTTTCCAAAATCATGAAAGGAACTCACCTTTGATCAAGGTTTCTCTTTGTGAGCTTTCAACCTAGTGATTTTCACATCTCTTTCCTTTGGAAATTTTCTTTCATGAAATTTAGACCAATATAACTATTTTTTAAGGTCATACAACATTTACCAAATGATTGGGATAATCCATCTTAGTTTGGGAAAGGTAAAAATTATACTTGAATATGGAAACCATCACAAAAATGGACTATTCTAATAAAGGGGAATTCAATTTATTAACATTAATCATGGACTATAATTTTATTCATTTTAGAGTCAAATAAATAGGACCATACAAGGGTTTGATAATGTGATATAAAATCTATACTTCGAAGATGATTATGATGCGTGAGTGTGTAACATTTATGGTAGTTAATCAACATGAATAGTTATATTTTGGGTTGTATAAATCAAAACATAGGGAGTTTAAATTAGGAGTTATGAGATGGGTTATATATGTTCAGGATAACCATTGATCATATTTAAAGGAATGGTTCAGCTGCAATAGTGTCAAGGAATAAAAATATTAAATGATTTATCCACTTAAGATGAATATTCCTTTGGTTTATAGGCCATATCAGTGGTGCTTAGGTAGGTAAATATCAAGGGAATTGTATGTATAGTCATTCAGAGGTGTCCTTTGGAGTTGAATTCACTCATTATATATTTTTTGAATGGTTTTTGAGGATTAAAACATTTATTAAATAAAGTAGGTTTATGGAAAGAATGAGTATTCATGAAGGGTTATGATACCCTAAAGGTTATGCTAATGTGTAGAGAACACACCATTGGTGCAAAGAGATGTTATATTCCACCACACTAACATTTTTTGAACCAGTGGGTTTAATGAACATGAACTTGATTTTAATAATACCACATGATGAGACTTAAAAGCTTTGTGTATTTCCTATTTTCACTCTAAGTTTTACATAAGTCCTTATATTAGGAGGGTTAGTGAGAGATAAATTGGATTTTTATTAGGTTACCTTTTATAACTTTTCATCTTGATGAATATTATGTCATTTTCACCTACATTTTATGGTTTTATGGTTTGGAATAATTATGGATAGAATTTAAGATCACACAACTTTGAAAAAAGAGGGCACTTCCAGTTTAAGTTCATGGAGACTAGACCAAGGGGATACACATTTTATGGTCATGTAACGAGAACCAACACTATAATAAGGGAATTCATAAGACCTGAAAAGTAAGATGAACGTAATGTTAATATAGTGAAAACAAGTATCTATGCCACATGAATGAACTTAGGATGGAATGAATATAGTTTTGGGTCATATTCTTGGACCAATAGGGTTCTACCAGTTTATGGTTATGATTTTTTGGCCACCAGTATTCCATGGGAGTTTTTGTGGCCCAAAGGATAGTATGAATCCAATTTGAATATATGGAGAGGGGGTTTGATTCAAAAAATATCCATGGAATATATCAGACATAGTTTTTGGTTATGATTCATGGACCAAGGTAATGATACAATTAATTTAGTGGCAAGGGGAAAGTTAACCCGAAATGAATAATGAATCCAATTCCACAATAAATCATATTAAAGGGGAGAATCCAATTTACACTCAAGATATATCAATCCCAATAAGGGTAGGAGTGACAACCCAAATAGGGCTCAAAGAATAAAAATGTCCCAAAAACATCAAAATAAAATAGTGATGAAGTTTTATATTTCCACATTGATTTCTTGGAATAGGATTAGTGACATTAATTGGGTATGTAAGGGATAACCATTGAAAAAAATTTGAATAATAGTTTCCATATAGATGTTGTATGGGTGTATAACGATTAGAGGATATTTTCTTTTAGGATGTAGATCCCTACAGTTGATAGGCCATATTAGGGTTTATTATATAGAAATATTAGGGGCATTGTATGAATAGTTAATAAGAACTATCTCGTGGGAAAAAATATGATCATAATTGATAACAATAAAGGCTTATAAATATTTGGGACACTGTAAGAGTGAAGTGTGATTTATGAAACAAGGTGTTCAGGAAAAGTGATGGAAGCATATTAGACCTGAGTTTTCAATGATCAGGTTATGGGAATTTGCTAAAATGAATGGAGATGGATTATAACCTACAACTGGGTCCTGATTATATGATTTAGATGTCACTACATATTATAAAAAATCTAGAATGAAGCCACAAATTGTTCATATATCAGAGAGAAAGCTCAAATTATTAGTATATAACATTGATAAATTGTTATTTTAACCTAATACTTGTTTATAGTGAAAATCCTATTTTGGGAAACCTTGTATAAATCTAACTCCCATGTAGGGAAATTTATCCATATATGGGATGCCACTCTAAGAAGTTTAAGTTCATGCAAGGTTGAACAAATTTATTGAAGTTTAACATTATATTAAAAGGAATTATGTTTCATGAATTTTAATTTCATATGACAAGGACCATTATATTTGGGTTTTTTTTCCAGTTATAGCTTATGAACAAGCTGATGTAATTTATTCTTTGTGATAAACCCATGGTGGGGAAACTTTTCTTGAGAAAAGGGCCCACAACTAGGATGAAATGGGTGATTTGATTTGATTTATCCAGTCCTAGGATAAAGTATATAGAAATCAATACATATACTAAAATGATAGGAATCAATCCATATGTAATACTCATATTATCATAGCATGAGTGATTATTGGGAAAGACCCAATATATATATAAGAATAATTCAACACTATAATGGGGGATCTTTTTTTTGTTTTCTCTTCATTCTTATTGAAGGTTCACAAATGGATCTATGTTGGATGTTCTTATGTAGATATGATTCATACATAGGATAAAAAAGCCTTTTATTGATGTATTTCTGGTTTGTACTTGGATATAGGATCTTGGTTTCACTAAGTATCCTTTCAAGATTGGAATTAAGATAAATATAATTTTCATGTGAGGTTACCCTATACAGATCATGTTTTTATAGCATGGAAGCTTTTTTTTTCTTGGGTTCTTAGATGAAGAATTCCATGATGAAGGCTCCTACCCATACCTGGCTCATACATAGAATATGGAAAATTTTTTATCATGGGTTTAGAATACCATGACGTTATGTTCAGACAGTATATCCATTGAATCCAAAAGAAATGGAGATAACCTCTTGTGTCAATCGAGGTCTTACATGGGGAGGGATTTTTTGTTGATCTATGATTGAGACTATGATAAAGGATCCTAGTGTCACTACGTATCCCAAAGTAATCAAGAATTAAGATATATATAGTTATTGGATGGAAATTAGTCTCATAAATTAATCTCATATGTGAGGAAATGTAGCATTTATATCCTTAGTCACATATAAATTATTCTCCAAGGAGTCTTATATAGATCTAGATATTATGTAGGGAAGTTAGGACATACATAATAGGTCACTCTAAGTAGTTTAAATTCATGAAGGATATAACTTATATTTTCATTCGTTAGTTATGGTGATATTTTCCTTGATAAATGGGATGATCAACAAAGACCTCCAAGCTCATTTGACCCATGATTAATGTGAAAAATAAGAAACATTCGTAGGATTTCCCATATTTAACTATATCACGTGATATTGGAATTATCATCACATACTATAGGGTTTGGAATTTGTGGTGTAGAAGCTGTAATATAGTTTAACATCATGTGATTAGTATGTTTAACATGAATTTATATATCTTATAGTGATGATAGTTTCATTCTCTTTTACATCATGTGACACAGGAAAAATACTATATTGTTTAAAGTCTTACTTCTTAAGCATCTTGTATGTAGTTAATCCTCATGAAACAGGGACAAAATATGATTTGTTTAATGTCATTCTGAATGGACTATAACTGTGTAGTTTAAATTCCTACATTTCAAAATCTATGCATAAAATTTAATGAAATCTAACTAGGATAATGAACATGTAGTTTAAAGTCATATAGTTAGGATTTTTTTTCAAGTAGTTTTTCATCATGTGACTTTGACGATACTTGATCTGAACAATATGAGAAGTATTTATTGATAAACCCTGAATTAGTGTATGGTATGATGCATTAAATATCCATTAATACCAAGGAATAAGACATATTAGTGTAAAACATATATATGAAATAAGGCCCCTCCCACTTTTGTTATAGATTTGGAGGTTTCTTCCCAAGTGTGAACATAGTTCTAAGATCCAATACTAGGTCTTAGTAAAGGAATGAATGTATCTAAACCTTCTTATTCAAAGCTTTAGAACCCCCATTTTGATTGACCTCTAAGTTGTGCAGTGTGAAAAGTCCTCTCTCATGGATCCTTTATAAATAATCTAGTCACTTATGAGATTGTTCATATTATAAAAACTTTTTTATATGGTAATGATAAGTGATGGAAGGTGAACCATGATGGAAAATACTACCTATGTACCATATACAAGTGAATATGGGGTTACTTGTGTAGCTATACGAGTTATGGTGTGGTAGTACCTTAAAGAATGAATATGTTTATTGGGACATGACTTATTGTATTTAACCACCATTTTCTAGATTATATTAGATAGATTATTATTGAAGGCCTCTATCAATCAATTTCTTGCTTAATAGAAGTGGGATGATTGGGTGGATTGATTTCATCTTATTGATATGATTTTTTCTACTCAGAAGAACAAAAGTTATTTCCACTTTCCATTTGTATTGTATGAGGTATACTAAATTTGGTATTAATATTTTTCCTCAAAAATTTAGTACTATTCTTTTTCCCATACTCTATGATGGATATAACCTTTACCCACTTATATCATAAGTTAGTGGTAGTAAGGATATACTTAAACCACAGAACTATTGCTGGAGGATATGACCCCATGATATCTATTCCAAATAAATAAACAACTGAGAATATTTAGTGGTGTGTAGAAACTTTATTGGTTGATTGGTAAAATTGGAATTTATTTGGAAAGTATAGTAACTTACATGGACTTCTTCCATAACAACTAAGGTCACTCATAATTAATTTCATCTAGGGATGATTCCATGAAATCCTTATTTATAGAATAATTTCTTAGAATTTGGACCGTTATAAAGAATGAATTTTATGAACCTCTACTAAATTTACTTTTTTTATCATTCCGGTGGATGAATTATGATTTGGAGTTAGTCCAACATTATTTGCATCCATCCACTGGTGATATCATTTATTGAGGTTTCTGGCTCACCTTATTCATAAGTGGCATCAATCTCATTAATATCTTCCACATTTTTTCCAAATAATAGGGACACCACCCTGTAGTGTGCAAGGCTAATTAATATCTTGTTTTCTATAGATCCTCTAAGGGTGTGGCTTCATTATCTAATGCATTTACGTGAGAATTATATGAATATTGGACATGATACAATGTTTTTAGGGAGGTTAATTATTCCATCTACCATGATATATAATCAAGCAAGGTAATTAATTCACATTTCATAACTTTATATTTTTTATAAATTTTCTTTATTATAATCTCTGAGTCACCCTTCACATTAAGTTGGAAAACGGTTCCTTGCAGATCCAATTACATTCCTATAATATGTTCTTGGTATTATAGTTCTTATTTTGTGTATCCTTTTGATAAAAGTAAATAATTTAAAAAACTCACTTTTCTGGGAAAATAAGGGCAATTCCCAATCCAACTCTTTTAAGTTTTGAGTTTTTTATTTTTTTTATCAATTTTTTCATTCTATAAGTACCATATAAATAAATTTTCCATGTATAAGGAGTGTCATGAATGGAGAATACTTATTCATTAGGAAATTATGTATTCATCGACATGATTTCCAATGTGGGATGTGTTACAAGAAAGTATTCTAGTGCTTTCCCTTTGATTTAAATATATGATATGAATTGAATATGAAATTTCTCAAAAATTACCACCACTATGCCAAACTGATAGTAAATATTATATGATTGAGGATATATTTGGCCAGGTCAAGATGAGAGTCCTAATGGACCTCATGATTCTATATATAGCGTCTCAATTTCAAAGCCTTGACGATAAAAATAGTGAAATTATTCTTGATGTCACAATACCATATTTCTATACCTAGAAAGGTTATTCTTAGATAATAGAGTCTATTTTATTTTCTTGGATCATAATTCTATATGAAATGGGAACCAAGTTATTTCTCCAAATCCTCCACATACATATTTAGTGTATTCCTTCTATAAGAAGCATTAATACTAGTGGGGTTGAGAGACACTTCTTTATAATTTTGAAAGCTACCTTAAAATCTTCCTCTCTCTGATTTTTGACTCATTTCTTCATGATCTTGGTAAAGGGTAGGAACATACCTACAAGTTTTTATAAGAAGCATCTGATGTAGGAAATTATTCCATGAATCCCTCTTAACTCTTTTATATTATGATGTGGTTCCATTATAAGGATCACCTTGGTTTTCTCAGGGTCTAATTTTATTCTATGATGGTGTACCATGAATTCAATAAAATTTTATATTATCAACATAAAAGAACATTTCACGGGGTGTATCTTTTAGATGTGATTCTATAGTTTGTTTAAAACTATTTCATGGACAATGAAAGTTCTTTTTTAAGATAATTTATAGTAAAAAACACCACATCTAAATTAAATATTTGGGGAAAGGAATAACAGATTATATTTGTAATATGTTGTTCCAACCCAATTCCTTATATTAGATCAAAATTACACTGTACTTAGGTGTATCCCGAGATACCCAAGGTTTAAAATAAATGCATAGGTTTGATAATACCATTAGAGGATGGTTTACCCTTACATTATATTGTCCTTGTAGGGTAATAAGTCTAATGAAAATTTATATCATGAATGTTAATTGAAGTATATAACTCATATAAACATAACTATTCAAATAAACTATAATAAAAACAATCAATAAAATATCCAGGTTATATCACATGACCAAAAAACACAAAATGAAATCGAAAATTTCTAAACATGTAATAGATACCTAATATCAACATGATTTATAGATATAATTTTCCATCTCAACCACCATATAACATAATATCAAGGGTCCTCACTAGTGATATAACTGGTCATACCTTTACTTACATCACATGAAAAAAATCTACATTTTCAGCAAAATGCATATATAGCTGGGTGAGTTTACAAACTGAGAAGGAAAACCCCCAAGACTTTCTAAAAAACCCTATTTAATAAAAATAAGTTTGATTCATATTTTATATAAAGTAATATTTAATAAATAAACTAAAAAAAATTCCATGATAATATATACAAAAAAAATATATAAAAAAACACTTTTGAATCACATTACTTTTAAAAAGTAGACTATGAATTTTTCCACACACACATGTGATGAACTTATTCAACCATTTCATAAAACTAAAATCTCCCATATATATAAAAACCAATAACACAATGTATTTTTTTTCTAAGAGGTACTAATAAAATGGTTCAAATTTGAGAGTGGAAACCCCCTCCCCTATAACCCTGGTGGTCACTCGATGTCAAAAATAATGTTCCCTAATCAGTACCCTGTACAACCAGAAAATTCCATATAGAAGTGAACTATAAGTAAAAATTACCTCTCACATCAATTCAAAATTTAACCTTTGACAAAATCAAAAAATTTAAATGTAAATAATCAATTACTTAATTCATCAAACACTTTATTGGAATATAACAAAAACTTTGTTCAAAAACTCTTTTTTACACCTTTAAATTGCATAAAAATATTTATAATTTTTTTAATAATTAATAGAACATATGTTTAAAATGATAATACTTTAAGCTTTTGAAAGAAGTGAGTTGATGGAGAAGCCACCTACTTCAAACAAGATTTCCTAGACAAAACTACATCACATGTGTATTAATTCGGGCTCTAAAATATCTCCAATGATGATTTTAAAAAATACCCATTATTAAAATCAATAATTAGAATATCTAAGGATGATATCCCTATATTTGGGTTTTTTCCTTTAACAACATATATTTTGGATTGGGTTGTAATTCATTACGTTATAAACATGTCATTTAGTGGTTGAGTCTAATATTTATTTGTGATTTTGAATGTAATAATGAGTGTTGGATCAATTAAAAGTTATTTTTTGAGATGAGGTTTAAGATCCAAGAGGTGTATTGGTAATTTATATGAGTTTTGGGAGAATTAGGCCCTGAGAAATCAATTTCGGGAAAGGATGGTATGGGAACACAATTTGTCTATAATCGTGTGGCCCTCCAGAAGAAACCATGTTGTCTTGAATAGTAGAGATGAATGTTTATCATGATTTGATATTACCATGTGAATGGTCTACAGTTTATTGCAATGGTGGTTCATAGGTTATGCACAATTTTCTAAACCATGTGCCTACCCATACCTGTAGTATTAGTTAACCAGTAGCTAACCATGGTTTTGGTTCACTATTTTCTAAAATGTGTGAGCTAACTATGCATGGTGAAACTTCTAGATAGAGGATGATGCATGGTTGTCATAGGTTTTTCCAAACCATGTGGCTCATTAATGGGATATATAAACTATTTTCCCCTCCATCTTATTTCTTTCCTCTCCATCATTTCTTCCTCCTTCACATTAATTATGAGTGTTGCTGGAGCTCCTTTACTCCTCTCATAGGCTTTGGGGGATCCTCTTCATATGAACTTTGAATAAAGTTACACTAGGTGTGTGGGAACCGTATCGGTAATCTTTTGACTCATCGTGCTTCTCTTCTTTTTTTACCTCAACATACGAAATTATAAATCCATGCAATTACTTTTTGTCTATTTTCATGTAGTTTGATGAATATTCCAAAATCTCTCATTCCATTTGGAACAAAAGGCTAATGATAGATGAGTATACCTTCCTATAAATGAGGTATGATCACTATATTAAATTACCTCAATGTTTTATTTTTTGTATTATATAGCTATTGAACCGTACACTAGAATTTATTGGTATTTCTTCTAAATCATAAAATTTCCTAAATAATATTTCTATAACACCATTTATGGTTTTTTAGACCTCCCATTTTATGGTTAGAGGTTATGACCTCTATACGAATTTCCCCTTATAGTGGGGTCTCTTAAACACACATAATAATCATCATATTTCTTACAACTAGACCACCCTTGGAGTATATTTTTTGTATCATTGGAATGGGTTCTTCCCATGGCCCTTATATTTATTGTACATGTAATGGACCTCTTGTGACTTATAAATAAAATGTCCTAGGGATATAATTGAATTTAATATGGAATTAATGGTATTGTGAACTATATTTAAAATGTTAAAGTGTACTATAATAAAAGGATTCATTTTTCCTTGAGTGATGTCGATTACCACATTACAGAATGTCAAGATAAGGGATTATATGGAAATTGGGATTAACATACATTTTATTGTGATTGGAGGGAACTTGGTTAGGGTTTTTGAGCATGAATTATCACTCCCCTAGGTTTAGGATGATGGGAATGGAATGTCACATCACTTGGGTTGTTGGGTATAGTGTCTCATTCCCCCTCGATTATGATGTTCATCATGGGGATTACTGGTTGAGCCCAAATTTACCCAAGTTTTAAGGTTCAAGAGGTCTCTTGTAGTGTATCTTGGGTTGTCGAATCCTCAAATACCTAAGAAGAACCTTTAGACACTCAATAAAAAGAGATGGATTTTTGGCTATGAAGTGGCCAACTTGGGTTGATTTTAGATGTTTTTGAAAGAGCACTAAAATAACTATGTGAATTCAAATAATGAGAAAATGAGGTGATCTTAGGTTATTGCTCGGGGGTGGATTGAATGAATTCCTTTCTTTTTTACGAATTGAATTTCATTAACTCGAGAAGAATTCATGCAATGAATTCAAAATAACCTCATAACTTACTGATTAAACACCTTAAAAACACATGATAATCACCTATACACTTGTAGGATCATTTTCATGAGCACTCCAAGGTAAAGGATGTAATTAGCACATTAAAGTGGGGTGAATAAATTCAATAAGGAAGATGAAGAATAAAAAACATTGAATGAAAGAAACTCAATTAAAAGAAATTAATAACATTTAGGGCATGAGAAATAACAGTCAATCCAGCCCCTTTCTACTCCCTTGGATCAACCCATAAAAGAGCTACCCCTCCATTGATGACAAGTTATCAATGGAAGAGGAAAGTAGACTTACGAGGGTGGAATTGAAGAAGTAAAAACAGCAAAAATAACGATCACTCCACTGTTGTGTGAACAAAATCACAAGGTTTGGTGTGAATAAATTCACACCTTGAGGCAATAGTATCAAGGTGATAATGAGAAGAACAGAACAAGAGAAGAAGAAGAACTTTTATTGAAGACTAAGGTGATTCGAACAACTTACATGAGAAGGAAGAACATTACAAAGGCAAATTGGCATAATAACATTACAATGAAAAGAAAGCACCAAGATGCTCAAATACTCCATCCCTACTGCCTTAAATAGACATTTTGGAAGCCTTTGGCCGAGCTCCCATCATCCCATGTGCATTTAATTAATTTATTTGGAGAAAGGTGGGTGGACATTTAATGCATAAGAGACTTTTCAACTCTTGCCTTGAAGTGGGAGCCAGATTTCTACACCAAACAGAAGCACCAAAAGAACCATCTAGAAGGCCAAATTGGAGTGGGACATAAAATAATTAAATGCACCCCCTAATGTCCCCTAATATCCTGTAAACTTGCATCCCAAAATACTTTTTGGTTCGGGAGATATGATGGAAATAGTGGTATGTTTTTCTGGGCCGTAGAATCTGGCCCAAAATTAAATCTTCAAATTGGGCCGCCTTAATCACCACCATTGAGGAGAATTAGCACTATGTAAATAAGAATTATTTGTTACTATATATGTCTTCTAGCCTCCCATGAAAGTTGGGCTTCATTGGGCCTGTATTGTGGGACCCACAGTCCGATCAGTGGGATGATATCCAATCTTCCTTCTCCAGAATTGTTTCCTTTCTTCACCAAAAATACTCATCATCCTTTATTAATACTCCATTGATACCTGAATGAAAAATGTTTATATTTATGTTTATATGCATTTCAAAAAACATCAAATTAAAATATGGATAATTACCTTCTTTTAAATCAGATGAAACATTAGGCCTAAATTGGTGCATATTAGGCATGAAGCGCACAAATGCTGAGAATGGATGTTCAAAATTAAAATTCACTAACTCTGGCCCATAAGATCAAAAATAAACATTTAATACCATTACAATGTAATCAAAATATGTGTTTTTATTGGCTAATCACACCCCCCCAACTTGAGTTTTTCTAGTCCCGAGCAAAATATGTCTCACAAAAAAGAAATTCGAATTACCTTTTCCAAAAACATTTTAATACACATTTCCCACCCAAAGATCACATACCAAAAAATTATGAAACCCATCAAAATCATTTAAAACAAGCTATGTCCACAGGCATATCTCAAGCCCAAGCCCATTCCTTTGTTCAAATTCATTTCCATATTTTATCCAAATTCATTTAAGCATGATGAAGTGTTGTGCGTCATAATAGATATGGGGGTTTGTTTCCATTCGAGGGAGAAAAGATGGAAGCGCTATGAGCAATAAAATTTTAATAATAAGATGATTACTCAATTTTTTATTTAAATTTTTTTGGGTTTTTTTTCAATTTTAACATGGTAATTGAAATTGAACTCAATCGAGTCAACCCATGTAGCAAGACTTTGCCGATGACTCCCAGGCTCAAAGACCTTAGGGCACCAAGTGAAGCTCACATACTCGGGCATCATCTCGAGTTAACTCAATCAAAAAAAAATTCAAATTACCACAAATAGAGATAAAATTCCCAACTCTGGGCCAGAAAACTACGGAGTCACGATCCCCAAGTGCCGAAAGCCACACATTAGGTCAATTCATTGCTCTACGCGCAATTGATTTTTTTTGAATACTCATGTTAAAATTAAAATGATCGCCAATCCTATGCTATTTATTATGGGTCCCAAAGAACTCAAACTAAGACCCCCCACAATCTAGAGGACGTGCATTGTGTTTTTTTATTAAATGGATGAAAATATAACAGTGAAAAATCACATTGTACAACCGCAATTTCCAACATCTATGCACATGAACATAAACTTGCATTAAAATCAGAATCAAGGCATGCAAAATTATTTGATATACAATTTCAGAGTTTGGAATGTGTGTTATCAGGTTCAAGGTTAATGAAATTTTTCCTTCCACACATTTTCTTCTCCCCCCCAACTTGGAATACACTGTCCCTAGTGTTTAAGGAATTGAAACATAGAAGGGGCGGGAAAGAAGTTCAACGAAGACATTGAAAATGAAAATTATGGAATGAAGTCACCTGGTGGTTGATGTTGAAAATGCATTCCCATGTCTCCCTTCAGTTCTGGTTTATCTCCCAATGGCTTGGATGGTTGTGACCAGCTTTTCCCAATGACCTATGACATGCCTTTATTTTTTTTAATATATATATATTTTTTGTATTTGTTAAACCTAAAAAAAGTATAAAAAACATAAACTCATGATACATTGTATTCTCTTAAATTTCTGGGTAAGGTATTACTCAGGGATCACACCACGTGACACAAATGAATACGGTGCTCCCCTTTCATACCCATCATTACTCATAAAAAAAGAACAGGTCAACAATCAATTTTTTTAAAATACCAACAAAAATATAAAATAAATCGAAATAAACTGATGATACATTGTCTTCTTTATATTTTCTGGGTAAGGTATTACTCAGGGATCACACCGCGTGACACGGATGAATACGGTGCTCCCCTTTCATACCCATCCTTACTCATAAAAGAAGAACATGTCATCAGTCTATATTTTTTTTTAAATAACAAAATGAAGAAGAATAAAAAAAAGATGATTCACAAAGATTAGAAACATGAAGACCACGGGTTGCCTCTCGTGCAGTGCTTTTGTTTAACGTCGTTAGCCCGACATGGATCCTAAATCTATCAATTTTTTCCTAGTTCATAGGTTGGCTCTGTTAACTCTACCTCTATTTCCTGTTTATTGAATGATTCAATGAATGGTTTTAACCTATGACCATTGAACTTAAAAATGTTACCACTTGTGGGATCCTGAATCTCTACTTCCCCATGGGGGTACACATGATGTACTATGAATGGACATGACAATATAGACCTTAACTTTCCTGGGTGTAAATGAAGTTTTGAACTATACATAAGCACAGGTTTTCCCAGTTCAAATTGTTTGACTTTGATATTCCTAGATTGGTAGGCTTGAACTCTAGCTTTATTTATCCTTGAATTTTTATAAGCCTCCATCTTAAGTTCCTCAAGTTCATTAAGATCTAATTTCCTCTTTTCTTCGGCTAAAGAAATGTTGAAATTCATTTTTTTGATTGACCAAAATTCCTTATGCTCAATTTCAATAGGTAAATGGCATGATTTTCCATAAAACAAACTATATGGTGAAATTCCTAGGATGGTTTTGAATGCTGTACGATATGCCCAAAGAGCATCCAAGAGTTTCTCAGACCAATCTTTCCTAGAGGGGTTGACAGTTTTTTCAAGAATTTGCTTAATCTCCATATTTGCTAACTCAGCTTGACCATTGGTTTGAGGATGGTACGTAGTGGAAACTTTATGAGAAATTATATACTTAGACATGAGTGAAGAGAATGGGCGATTACAGAAATGGGTTCCACGATCACTGATTATAGCCCTCAGAATTCCAAATCTAGAAAAGATATGCTCTTTTAGGAATCAGATCACAACTTGATGATCATTAGTCTTGGTGGGAATGGCTTCAACCCATTTTGAGACATAATAAATAGCTAAGAGGATGTAGAGGTATCCCTTAGAGTTTGGAAAGGGTCCCATGAAATCAATTCCCCAACAATAAAAGGTTTCAACGACCAAAATGGGAGTGAGGGGGCATTTGATTCCTTTTGGAAATGGATCCTAATTTCTGACACTGAGGACAAATTTTACAGAATTTGAAGGAATCCTTAGTGAGGTTCGTCCAGTAGAAACCACTTTGGAGGACCTTTGCAGTGGTTTTCTTTGTAGAAAAGTGGCCTCCACATGCCTCTCCATGACAAAATTTTAGAATGGACTCTTGTTCAGACTCGGGAACACATCTCTTAATTATTTGATCAGGACAAAACTTAAAGAGGTAAGGATCATCAAACCCATAGTGTTTGACATCAGAAAGGAATTTCCTCTTAGCTTGGGTCCCCAGGAATTTTGAAATGTCACCCGTCACCAAATGGTTTGCTATGTTATCATACCAAGGGAAATCACTCACTAAATAGAGGTGCTCATCAGGAAATGAATCAGACACAGAGTGGTGGTGTGAGTTGTCTTTGAATTCCATCCTAGAGAGGTGATCAACTACAACATTTTCAACACCCTTTTTATCCGTAATGGTTAAATCGAACTCTTGAAGAAGAAGGACCCACCTAATCAATCTAGCCTTGGCATCTTGTTTTTGGAAAAGGTATTTTAGGGCTGAATGGTCAGTGAAGACAATGATGGGTGATCCTAAGAGATAAGACTTGAATTTTTCTAAGTAAAATTCAACAACAAGAAGCTCTTTCTCAGTGGTGGTGTAGTTTATTTGTGCATCATTTAAAGATTTTCTTGCATAAGTAATGAAACATGGAGTTTTCTCACACAGTTGTCCTAATACTTCCCCTACAACGAAATCACTTGCATCACACATGAGCTCGAAAGGAAGTTTCCAATTTGGAGATTGCATGATAGGTGGAGATATAAGAGTTGACTTGAGTGTAGAGAATTATTCCTCACAGATTTCTGTCCATAAAAATGGAGAATCTTTTACCAATAGAGCACAAAGTGGTCGAGAAATAGAGCTGAAATTCCTAATGAACCTTCTATAAAAGCTAGCATGTCCTAAGAAGGACCTCACTTCCTTAACAGTTTTAGGAGAGGGAAGGTGACGAATGATTTCAACCTTAGCTTTATCAACTTCAATCCCTCTACCAGATACCAGATGACCTAGAACATGTCCTTCCCTTACAATGAAATGGAATTTTTCCCAATTTAGTATGAGATTCTTATCCTCACACCTTGACAAAACCTTTTCAACATTTAGAAGGAATCCTTCAAAAGTATCCCCAAATATGGAGAAATCATCCATGAAGACCTCTAAACAATCCCCCACCATGTCCGAGAAGATTCCCATCATGCACCGCTGGAAGGTACCAGGGGCATTCCATAACCCAAAGGGAATGCGCTTGAAGGAAAAAGTGCCGAATGGATAGGTGAAGGTTGTTTTTCCTTGATCCTCTAAGGAGAATTCTATTTGATTATACCCTGAGAATCCATCTAGGAAGTAGTATAATTGATGACCCGCCACTCGCTCGAGGACTTGATCAATAAAGGGCAAGGGGAAATGGTCTTTCTTGGTACAAGATTTGAGCTTCCTATAGTCAATACAGACTCTCCATCCACTACTAACCCTTGTTGGAAGCATCTCTCCAACATTATTGGTTATTACTGTGATTCCAGCCTTCTTTGGAACCACATGGATTAGGCTAACCCACTCACTCTCAGCTATAGGATAGATGATACCAGCTTTTAACAATTTCAAAAGTTCTTTTCTCACTACATCCATGAGATTAGGATTGAGTCATCGCTGAGGTTGACGACATGGCTTTGAATCGGATTATAGAACAATTCTATGAGTCCCGATAAGTGGGCTAATCCCAGGAATATCAGATAGGGTCCATCCAATGGCTTTCTTGTGTCTCCTAAGGACATCTAGAATCATCCTCTCATGATTGGCTTCAAGAGAGGAAGAAATGACAACAGGAAAGGATTGATTGTCCCCTAAGAACGCATACTTGAGTGATGAAGGTAAAACCATAAATTCAAGATCAGAGTGGTTATCAATTTCCAAGAAAGGATGAGACTTTGTATTGAACTCAATTTCTTTGTTCAGATTTCTTGACAAAATTGGTTCCTTGTGAAAAGAATTTTCATCCACTAAATTAGCTAGAGTAGTTTCATGAATGGTTATGGACTCAATGTTATTGATTTCACCCATGGTATAATTGATTGGTGATTCTAGAAAATCATCAATAGAGTAATCTGAAAGAGATTCAAGCCAAGGAGACAAATTTCCCTCATGTGAACAAAGAAAATCAATCTCTTCTTGACTTAAACATCCTTCAGTAATTCCATGATATTTCTTGAGTTCACTATCAACACTACCTATCCAATTAACCTCATGGATATCTTCATCATCCCCAATTTGATAGTTTTCGTTGTAGATGTTCAAGTCTAGATTCATGTTTCCAAAGGTGATGGTCATGTTCCCATTTCAGACTCAGATACCAGAGTTGATTGTTGCAAGGAAGGGACAACCAAGGATGATTGGGGTTTGCTCCCTAGGACCAAAGCTTGGGTGATTGTCTAGAACAATAAAGTCAGCTGGGTAAATGAAATTTTCAACTTTCACCAAAACATCCTTTAAGATCCCCTCTAGAACTCGAATACTACGATCAGCAAGTTGAAGAGTGAAAGATGTGGGTTGGAGTTCTTCAAGCCCTAACTGACAATACATAGCATAAGGAATGAGGTTCACACTGGCTCCTAGATCACACAAGGCTTTGACAACTTTGTTCTCTCCTAGTTCAACATTTATGTAAGGGAATCCTGGGTCCCTCATCTTTGGAGGAAGGGTTCCTTGGATTGTTGTGCTAACATTTGCTGCCAGAAGGACTTGGTTCTTATGTTAGAATTTCCATTTAAATGTGCAGAGGTCCTTAAGGTATTTTGATTATGCAAGAATGGTTTGAGTGGCATCGAGGAGTGGAATGTTCAACTTGAATTGTGAGAAAATTTCCCTCAATGTTTCACTCAATTCAGGCTTGGTTTCCCCCCTCATGCATTGAGGAAATGGGATAGGTTGTGGTGTTGTTTTTTGAAGAGTTGTTTCTTTCACATTTTGATTAGTATCTTCAGTTTTATCATGTGTTTGATTTGAATTTTCATTAGAGTTTGAATCTTCAGGTGGGTTTCAAACTATTTGTTCAGGTTTCTCAATTGATTTCCCACTTCTCAAAACTGTCACAGCCTTTAGTTTTTCATGAGTTGTTTGAGTTAAACTTGTCTCCCCCCTTGATGTTTGTTGTGGAATGGCCTGTGTGGGCATGGGTGCCTTTCCAATTTTGATGTTTTGATGTTCTTGTTGCAGGGAAGAGACTTCTAATTTTATCCTTTCCATTTGTTTGCACAGTTGTTCAAGGATTGGGAGAGGGACAGATTGGGAAGGGGCTTGTGTTGGTTGGGTTATCCCAGGGGGATACTTTGGTTGTTGGATGGGTTGTTGGTATTGGACTGGAGGATGTTGGTATTGGACTGGTTGTGGTTGGAATTGGTTATGGTTTTAAAATTTTTGTGTAGGGTAGGGGTTTGGTCCTTGTGGTTGGTTAGGTTGTTGGTTATCTTTCCATCGGAAGCCTGGGTGGTCATTATACCTTGGGTTGAATGTGTTTGGGTATTGAGGCTTTTGAAAGTTTAGGGCATTGAATTCAGCAGGTGGTCCTCCTAAAATAACATCCTTTATGGATGGAATGGTTGGGAAGTTGTCTGTTTTGTGGTCATGTTTGTCACAGATCGTGCAAACAAGGTCTACAGTTTGGATTTCATTGATTTTACTATGGTCTGTCTCTTCAACATTCCTAGAGAGTGCTGCAAGTTTCGCCCTAAGGCTTTCCTCTTCTCTAAGTGTATGCATTCCAGTAGTTCTTTGAGGCTTTTCAGAATAAGGTGATGTTCCCCATGTTTGGGTTTGTTCAGCAAGGATTTCTAGATACTCGTAAGCATCATTTGGGGATTTGTTTTTAAAGGTCCCATTACACATCAAGTCAATGAATTGTTTGTTCCCCAGGCCCAAACCTTCATAGAAAATTCTTACTTGTTCAGGAATAGAAAAACCATGGTGTGGAACCATGTTTAGGGTGTCTTTGAACCTCTCCCATGTTTCATAAAATGACTCTCCCTCTTTTTCAAAAAAAGTTTTGGATACTCTTTTTAAGTGCAATTGTTTTGTGGTGGGGAAAGTATTTCTTGTAGAATTCTCTTTGCAGTTGGTTCCAAGTGTGGATTGATGAAGGTCTCAAATTATTTAACCAGTTCTTTGCTCGATCCTTAAGTGAGAAAGGAAAGAGACTCATCTTAGCTAACTCAAGTTGATGTGGTGAGCACATGGTTTCAACAATGTCATTGAACTCCTTGACATGAAGGTAAGGCATTTCTGACTCCATCCCATGGAAGGTTGGAAGGTGGTTTAGGAAATGAGGTTTAAAGACATAGTGGGTATCTCCTAGGGAAGCATGCCTAATGCAATAGGGTGCATTGGTCCAGGTAGGTGTAAGGTAGTCATTCATGGTTTGATTGACTGCATTCTCCAAATTTGGGGCTGCCTCATTTGGATTTCCATTTTGGTTCCCACCCGGGTTTATGAGTTGGTTTCTTTGAAGACCCTCCATTAAAATTGACTCAATCTTTAACTATGGGGTATTAGGAAGATTAGGATCCAATGGTGTACTTGACTCACCTATTCTATGACTTTCCTCCCTAACTAGTCTGTTTAAGTTATCGCGGGTGAAGGCAGACATGCGTCAAAAGAAAAAAAAAGCAAGAAAGGGAAAAGATAAGAGATCTTGGGTGAGAATAGAAGAATGGGGGGGAGGAAAGAATGTTTTTGTCTAAGGAACTTACTTGGTCATCGGCAATGGTGCCAAAATTTGGTTGCGCCCAAATTTACCCAAGTTTTAAGGGTCAAGCGGTCGCTTGTAGTGTAGCTTGGGTTGTCGAATCCTCAGAGACCTAAGAAGAACATTTAGACACTCAATAAAAAGAGATCGATTTTTTTCTATGAAGTGGCAAGCTTGGGTTGATTTTAGATGTTTTTGAAAGATCACTAAAAGATCTATGTGAATTCAAATTATGAGAAAATGAGTTGATCCTAGGTTATTGCTCGGGGTGGATTGAATGAATTCCTATTTTTTACGAATTGAATTTCATTAACTCGAGAAGGATTCATGCAATGAATTCAAAATAACCTCATAACATACTGATTAAACACCTTGAAAACGCATGATAATCACCTATACACTTGTAGGATCATTTTCATGAGCACTCCAAGGTAAAGGATGTAATTAGCACATGAAAGTGGGGTGAGTAAATTCAATAAGGAAGAGGAAGAATAAAAGTCATTGAATGAAAGAAACTCAATTAAAAGAAATTAATAAAATTTAGGGCATGAGAAATAACATTCAATCCAGCCCCTTTCTACTCCCTTGGATCAACCCATAAAAGAGCTACCCCTCCATTGATGACAAGTTCTCAACGGAAGAGGAAAGTAGACTTACGAGGGTGGAATTGAAGAAGTAAAAACAACAAAAATAACGATCATTCCACCGTTGTGTGAACAAAATCACAAGGTTTGGTGTGAATAAATTCACACCTTGAGGAAAGAGTATCAAGGTGATAAGGATAAGAACAGAACAAGATAAGAAGAAGAACTTTTATTGAAGTCTAAGGTGATTCGAACAACATACATGAGAAGGAAGAACATTACAAAGGCAAATTGGCATAATAACATTACAATGAAAAGAAAGCACCAAGATGCTCAAATAATTCATCCCTACTACCTTAAATAGGCATTTTGGAAGCCTTTGGCCGAGCTCCAATCATCCCATGTGCATTTAATTAATTTTTCTGGAGAAAGGTGGGTGGACATTTAATGCATAAGAGACTTTTCAACTCTTGCCTCGAAGTGGAAGCCAGCTTTCTACACCGAACAGAAGTGCCGAAATAACCATTTAGAAGGCCTAATTGGAGCGGGACATAGAAGACTTAAATTCACCCCCAGATGTCCCCTAATAGACTATAAAATGGAAGCCCACAATACGTTTTTGTTAGGGATATATGATTGAAATAGTGGGATGTTTTTCTGGGCCGCATAATCTGGCCCAAAATTAAATCTTCACATTGGACCGCCTTAATCACCACCATTGAGGATGCATTAGCACTGGATACAGAAGAAGTATTCGTTCCTATATATGTCTTCTAGCCTCCCATGAATTTTGGGCTTCATTGGGGCTGTATTGTGGGACTCACAGTCCAATCAGTGGGATGATATCCAATCTGCCTTCTCCAGAATTGTTTCCTTTCTTCACCAAAAATACTCATCATCCTTTATGAATCCTCAATTGATCCCTAAATGAAAAATGTTTATATTTAAGTTTATATACATTTCCAAAAATATAAAATTAAAATATGGATAATTACATTCTTTTAAATCGGATTAAACATTGGGCCTAAATTGGTGCATATTAGGCATGAAGTGCACAAATGCTGAGAATGGATGTTCAAAATTAAAATCCTCTAACTCAGGACCATAAGATCAAAAATAAAAATTTAATACCATTAAAATATAATCAAAATATTTGTTTTTATTGGATAATCAGTTACACCCATGAGAAGGATAACAAACATTATTTATATACCCCATTTTAGAAAATAAGGCTTAGAAACCATTTATTAAAAGAAAAAATTTTATTATTATTAGTGTTTCCCTTAAGAGTGTGGGATGATATATCCTTATTCATTCATTGAGTTATTACAGGAATGAAATCCCTTACATAGTATGAATCTCTTATGATTATATAAGGATTCCTGAGTTATTCCTCAGGTCACGACTAATATAAAGTATTTATATACATGGCCATATATTCTTGTATATATAGAGTGCATATATATATAAACACAATTATATATATATATATACATACATACAAGGAAACATGTTCATAGATATCCTCTCTTAGGCCTAAGTAGGTATAATCAGCCAGGTGTCCTTGAAGAACCTGAGCCTGAATTTTTAACATTTATTATTTTAGTATTGTCTTACTTTTGATATAACTTCACAATAATTATTTTATATTCATAGCCTGTATTATGAATTAGACACCAAGGGTGGGGCCTACTAAGTAAATATCACACCCAGTTTATCCTGCTATTTCACTAGGGTACCCAAACAGATCTCAGGTCTGTAGGACAAGGATCCTAGATTGTAATTTCTTTCTGTTATCCTTATGGTATTTGATGGAGTACATTATTAGAGGAACGAGCATATGCTCTAGATTACATTTGAGATAGAAATGGTTTATTTTATTTATTTGTTCTCTTTTTCATTTTTTCTATGTAGTATATATACCCGTCTGTATTATATCATAGAATGTTTATGCACGATCATTTATTAATTTATCATTAATTTTCAATATTTATCTATTTCCAGTGTATTTATGACTAATAAAAATGGTATATTCTCCCCAACATACCACCTTTATACCCCTTTTGCTATTTAGAAGCCTCTGGAATACAAGGATTCATGCTTGAGGCCCAGTGACCAATTAGCTTGAGGCACTGTTTGTGTGGAATCCAAGTCAGGATGCTACAAATTATGTCATATGTTTCTTTTCCACTTTAGTTTTATTATTTTTAGATGGTAGATAGTATATTATTAAGGTTTTTTCCATTTTTAGACAGCTTGGGTCTATTAACATCCATCTCACTCATGAAGGAAAGATCAAGTTTCTAGGGAATGGGGCTATTTTTCATGATTCTATTATTATAATTGGTTTTTTATTTCACTTTGAGTGATTATCGTACTTCTATTGAATATCGATTTATGGATTTATTTTTTACCATGGGTTGGTAAGGAAAGGAAGTATCACTTAATGAATCTTTATAAGAATGTAGATGTTCACATTTCATTAATATTCCATGCCATATAGGTTATATTGTACATTACATGTCACTTTTTATACAACATTCTTGTTTGTATTCCATGCTTCTATGATTAAATGACTTGTTTAACTATACACCATGTTTGGGTGATTTATTCCATGATTTACTATATTTATTTCTTTGTGATATCATTCCTAGTAATGAATGTGATTCAAGGTTGAATAAATAAAATGTCTACATCAACCTAAATGGTGTTTTACTACATATCTTGATGGTCGAATTCTATTTAGTCCACTGATTGTTTAATGTTTGGGCCATGAACCATTGGTTTCATGGGATGAAACATTAATGGTTTCAAGTAAATTGGACCTAGATTTCAATTTATAAAGTGTATGGGAATATTATAAATTGGGAAGTGGTGACCCATATAATGGAACTATCTCTTATAGACTTACAATATATTGAAATACAATGTAGTAATTTGGTTGAAAATAAATAACAACCAATGATCCAATTTATAAAGTGGATGGATATTTATAAATTAGATAATGATAACCCATATAATTAATCCATAATATATAGAATTTTTTATTATGAATAATAGGTAAAAACCTAGTTGCAGCTACAATAATTTCATTTGAAACTTATAAAGGCATGTACCTTTATAACTTGGGAAAGATAGTTCATCTAACTGAACTAAGATTCTTGCACATATTTTATAAATTGGAATTATTATAGAAATATCTACCTTTATACAGGGTTGTACATTTATATTTTAAACATGAATACTCGTATGAATAATTTAAAAAATGAACAACTTGAACTAAGTAGGACAGTTGGGGAATCATGTTGTAAGATGATACCTTTTGGGGTCATGATGAATCTAACTAAATTCTTATGACCAACCTGACCCAAGTAGGTTGGTTTGGTGTAATTCTTATGAATTAAAACTATTGGGACCCCTTTGTGTCTGAAGATTGTATTTTTTTCAACAGTTTTCAATGTCAGTCAAAATGAATAAGGATACGATAAAGGCCTCCAAAGTTAATGGAGATTGTATAAAGTGAGGATTCCTGGTGAATTGTTATGGAATCATAGCATTGGATGTCATAATTGAGCAATTCTCTAAGAAGATCAATTCATAAGATTGATGTACTAATCCTTATTTCGAAGAACTTGTGTCAAAGGTGACACATTGTTTACAAAAATGAAGAATGGTGAGGTATCATCCATATAAGGAGTATTGCAGATGAAAGATAATATGAAGAAGACCATGAAACTCTTCCTGATTTCATGAGAACCATGAAAGAGCATACTTGAATAAAATAATCATATGATTTGAATGAATTAGAGAATGATTGTTGAAGAAGAAGAGATAGTGTGGAAGGGCTTGGCATTTTAATAAGGTCATGAATTACACATTACCATGAAATCAGATGATTTTTGCACTATTCTTAAAGTTCTAAATACATGTATCAAAGGTGATACATAGTCTTCCACATTAAAGTTATTTTAAGAATATTCAAGCCTCCACTTTTGGATGAAGTGAGATTATTGGAGTTCTTTGGAATTAACAGTCCAAAAGTAATTGAGGATTTTAAGTGAGGATGCATAAGTAATTTGGAATACATATTCCAAAAAGAATGGACTAAACTAGATGATGATTTGATGATATGTATTTCAGAAATATCATAAGTTAAGATAACTTTTGATTCAAGCCTTATAAAGGAAAAGGGGATAAATGATGATGCCATTCATATAAAGTTTTGATTGGAAGGAATGATACTACTGGAAGATAGGGAAGTTTCAGTACTTAAAATTGTAATTATGACGATGCTAAATCTAGTCTATCAAAGGATATATATCACGATAGTAGATTTTTTTATAAAATCTTAAGAATGGTTATGGGAAGCTATGAAGATATAAATGGAAAAGGAATGGACAACCTGGAGGTGGCACAAAAGCACAGTTTAAGGTGGTGTCGTTTTCCAGAGTGGCGTACAAGTATTGGCGTGCATGTATTGGCGCGCAAGTATTGGCGCACAAGTGTAAGTGGCACGCAAGTCATATTTCAAAGATAATCACATCAAAATATGACAAAGGAAATAAAGTGGTGTGAAAGTTTAAGAGTGGCGTGCAAGTCAAAAAGTGGCATGCAAGTATAAGTGGCGCACAAGTTTGGCGCGCAAGTATAAGTGGAGCACAAGTGTGGCATGCAAGTATAAGGGGAGTGCAAGTGTATGTTGTGCGAAACTCATATTTCAACATCATCATATCAAAATCTGAAAAAGGGAAAATATTGTCGCGCTAGTGATGGAAGGGCGTGCAAGTGATGGAGCGACGCGCAAGTATCGGAATGCAAGTCTATGTGGCGCGGAAGTCAGAAAAATTCCTATAAATAGACCACTTGCCTCCTCATTTTTTATGATCAACACTTAATAGAAAATTCAAGCTCTGATCTCGCAAGTAGTGGAGGGTGCTCTGATCGCACATGTAGTAGAGTGAGGCACGCAAGATGAAGTGGCATGCAAGTTGAGGTTTATTTATAAAGGTGTGCAAGTAGTGTGTCAGGCAAGTTTTTCCACAAACGTTTTTCCATGCAAGTTTCGCCACGAAATTTTTACCATGAAAGTTTTTCCGTGCAAGTTTCACCGCGCAAGTTTTGCCACAAAAGCTTCCAGAGGTGCGCAAGCTGGGAAGTGCTTTCGAGAAGTAGTTGGTTTCTAAGCCAAAGGTGGCATGCAAGTTTTGAGCTTTGCTCAATGGTGGCGCACAATTAGTTAGTTGGCACGCAAGCAGGTGGTGCAAAAGCTATAACTTGTAATTCTAGAAAGAAGAAGAAGAAGAAGAGATCAGTGAAGATGGTTTTTCACTGAAAGAGAACGTGTGAAGAAGAGTAGATTTCAGTGAAACTGGTTTTTCATTGAAGAAGCAGAAGAAGAAGAAGAATAGTGTGCAGCTTACAGATTTTCTTCATTGAAAGAAGAGAAGAAGAAGAAGAAGAACAGAGTATGCCTAATTGAAGCCTACAATTATTTAGGGAAGTTGGTTTCATATGATGCCAGGTGAACCGATCTTCATTTCCTGAATAATCACATTGGTATATGTGATTCTAGATAAGAAAGAAGAATAAATGTTAGTGCATTCTATTATTTCACTAAAGAAGAAGAAGAAGAAGTACTAGTGCAGCTGGTTTTGCACTATTGAAGAAGAAAAGAAGAAGACAAGAATAATTGCTTGCCTACTCCTTTACAAGTAATCAAGTGAAGAGCACTGAATAAGATCAAGAGCAGAACCTACCTTTTGAAGAAGGAATAAGACTGTATCCATAGGCAGTATAAAGAACCATCTAGAGGCTGCAAGTTGGACTAGGTCATCACCAGTCTAGGGAAAAGGATTGTTTCCCACCCCCTCTAAAGTGCAGGGAATCACACTGGCTAGAGGATTGTTTTCCTAGACACTCCACTATAATTACATATCACATCATAGTGTAGAATCCATGCAATGGTTATATCCATGCATGACAAGGATATAGCTACTCTTATTGAGTGGTGAACCTTGTAAAAATATCATGTGCATATCTTTATTGCTTTCTATTAGTTCATGTGATAGGGAAAAGATAATAAGATAATCAAGATCCTAACAGGTCAATAGGTACAAGGATAAAAGTTACAATGGGTTTAAAAAGTCCCCAACACTGATTCACCCCCTCTTAGTGTTTGGTATATCCCAAACTGGTCCTCTCAAAACCCACTAAGGGTGTCATGAAAATTTAATAATATAAACTGTTATGGGTTATATTTGATTTAACAAATATTGATGTGATGGGACCCTCATAGGTCACCTTAATCATTATATTCTTTGAGATTTAATCCCATGGGGTTATGCCTATGTTAATGGGATTATGATTTAAAGTGTCTGGAACTACTTATATGGTATTACATATAAACATATGGTTGAATATTTATTGAACATTCCATATAATTAATACAATATTTTTTATCTAAAAATGAGTTTTATTATTACGAGGAATCAGTTAATTAAAATTAAAATTACAAACTAAAGAGTGTTTTCCTCTCTAGATTTGAAATCGGCATTTTCCTTAATCAAGCTAGTTATGGAAACTCAAGAATCAAATGAATGGTTAAAAACAATTATGAGATAGTTCCCTATTTCTACATGGAATCCAACATGTAATATGACAAGTATACATTAATTATAACCAATTACTATTATTATTTTATGTGAACTAT
The DNA here is from genome assembly GCA_963277665.1 of Viscum album. NCBI lineage: Eukaryota > Viridiplantae > Streptophyta > Magnoliopsida > Santalales > Viscaceae > Viscum > Viscum album. Next base: position 2,019,560,683 of record OY728123.1, read on the forward strand.
TTAAAATTTCATGAGAAATGAGCATCAACTAAATTCCATAATGTGATCCTTTAGAAGTGTATTTAGCTTGAACCTTGTATTAGGGCCATCTAATCTTTTTTTCTTATTAGATACATGTGATGATAATTTTTATGGTGCCTATAAATATATTTCTATTCTTCCCTAGGTTGTGTTGGACCTAGAGATTAAGAGGTTAGACCTACTGAATCTTATCAGGCTTGACTCTAGTTTCTGGGAAGATTCATTGTAACGAAGCATAGGGGATAGCCCATTAGTGGTAGTTCCCTATGAAATTAAATAATTTCTAAATACTTTTGATGAGTTTTTTGTGAGAGGTGTTGTTTTAGTTTCAGTTTACCCAAGCAAGATTACATGTAATGAGGCAACACACCCAAATAAATGGGATATTGATCGGCATGTTAAGACTTGTTAAAGGTGTGAGAATCATGTAATTCTCTAGTTCAATAGGTTTGACATTACATGGGACTAGTCAACTACTTTATATGTCATGTGACCTTCTTTATTTTCTATGGGTTATGGTATTATAGGAATGTGTGGAGCCATTTGCTCTATTTTTTTGTCGTAGTGTCATATGTTGTTACACACAGTGCCTATGGAGTTAAATTGATAGGTTAAATTTTATGTTGTCTTAGTAACAAGGTCATGTAATACCATAAACCATAGGGTTTCTTAAATTCTTTTATGAAGGGTTATGGGTTCTTAAAGTCTATGTATATAGGTTGTATCCATATTATAGTGACCTAGGAATTGTAAGATCATTATGATCATAGTACCTTGAGCTAGAAATCGATAGTTTAGTTGTACCAATGATTTAGCATGAAATTATAAAAAGGATCATGTTCTATGCCAGGAACAATTTATATTAGTTTTTTATTTTACGTCTAATGCTAATGACACATGTAAATTTGACTTGGTAGGAGCATCATGTGTGCGTATAATGGTGAATCTGACCAAGAATGCTTATGATCAACTGTTTTTTCTCTATTACATTAATCTTATTTCAAAAATTGTTTAGGAAACTTCTTGGAACTAGGATTTTTTGGGATGGAATGTGTTTCATTGGATGTTTTCCATTCTAATTAATGTGACTACTATGACACTCCTAAGGTGTGGAGCATTATGTCAGTCATAATAAACATGTCCTTCTAGGTAGATGGAATGTTATCATAAAAGACCTTTTGAAAATAGGTTAGAATGATCTTAACTACTAAATGGATTGAGGAATCTTGTATTCAAGGTGATTTCTAAGGGTTATCCTACCTTAATAAGGCTCACATTCCAGGTATCATGATCAACTTGGCCCTGATGGTGGAAGACCCTTGGAAGTGTGAGTCAGGTCTGGAATCGGGTGGTATGAGAGAGTACACCCACTATGTAAGGAATTTTTAGTGCACACAAGTTTCATGGGGTAACATTTATATAACCAAATGGTGAGTAGCCTTATGAGATCCAAGGATCAATGATTTCTAATTTTGTTGCTTTCGATCATGAAGAACCAAATATTGAGTAAATTAAAGTTACTTCACATTATGAGGGCTATCATGAAATCAAAATGGGCACCATGAGATGGTTGTACCATGATTTAACATGGACACTCGTGGTTGGTAGATTGTTAATCCGGAATTAGTTAAGGCTATTATGGATTTTTTTTATACGGGTGTGGCTCATAAGGAGAAGCACACACCTAATGATAAAATATTGGTATAATCCTTGTTTAGAGTTGATCATGACCCCTATCTTGACTTCATCTTATGCATGATGATAACACATGAATTATATTCCAAGATAAAATAATTAAATTCCATTTATGTCTTGATGGATGCACTCCTTGGAAGTTCACTCAAAGAGTAGTTTAAAGTAAGCCTTATGGTGTGGGTTCCACCTTGGGTAGTTGATAGATGACCCTCATGAGAGAAGGGTTGTGGAAATACAGGACCAGTAATTAAACAGTCATTATGGTACTCATATTCCATTTAATAAAATAACCATGAATGGTTAAATTAGGATTCATCAAAGTAATTAAGTTATAGGCTTCAGTGAATATGATCAATGTGATATCAAGATGCCTCCACTTAAAGGAATTGATATATAGTCTTGAAATGTGTTGACCATCTAAGTTGATCATTTTTTAGAATATTTGGATTGAGGTGGTTTGACTGGAACTCTATTAAAAGGAGATATACACTAATTTTAGAACCATTTCATGAACCCTGTGGGTTTTGGAAGGTGCTATTAAATGTGTCTTCAAGGATTTTCAATGGGAGGCAGAAAAACGAATTTTGAGCTTGGTCTATTGGAGGAGACAGTTGAGAATAAAATGAGGACTAGGAATAGTGTAATCACCATTATTTGAGTTTATATTTTTGATAAATGTGTTGGGAGTTTCGTTATAATGATATTTATATGCTTTAGTAAGAAATTCTAATGGTTGTGGTTTTGTGGCTAATAATTTTCCACTAAAAAGATTAAGACATAAGATATAGAGTGCCTTAAGCCATTTTATTAAAGAGATTATGACAAGAGCATGAATCATGGTAGATGGGATCTAGTAAGAACCATCTCAGGGTTTCAATGGTATTTTGGAGTGTTGGATCGTGTTTCAGTGGATTTGGTACCACATGTTTAAAGTGATTTTTGGAGGTTCAATGGGCATTTCGAGATGCAACATGACTATCTCAGCAGACATTCTCAACTTGAGTTGTTCGGGTGATGTTTTCTTCATATCCCCAAGGATTCTTAAGGATGAAAATTTATAAGGTGGTTAGATTGTAATGTCCCATATTTGGGACCGTGTTATAATTCCTCATGTTTTAAACTTTTCATTTTCTTGGAGAGAATAATCTTTATTTGAGAATCAAAATGTAAACCCAAGAATTTGTTCACTTAAAAGTGATGTTTTGATATGTAGTTTAAGGACCAAGAGGGGTATTTGGAATTTGAATGAATTTTAGGATCATTGGTCCCCAAGAACTCATGTTTGGAAATGGATGGTAGGGGTTCATGATTTGTTTGAAGCTGTGTGGACCTTCAAGAGAAATAGTGCGACGTCATCCAGTATGGTAGGATGTGTCACAAATTTTTTTATAACAATGAAAACAGAATGTTATTTATTACATAGGTGGAACATGGGGTTCACATAGTTTTCCATAATGTGTTCCTAGACCTCACCCTTAGTCCTGAATAACTAGTAGTTATGCACAATTTAGGCATATAGTTTGAGAAAGCATGTGATCTAACTATACAGGGTGTGTCTTCATGACATAGAAGGATACACGATTGGCACAAGGATTTTAAAACTATGTGGTCAAACTATGCGGATCATTAATGGGATAGAGTATATTATTTCCCCCCTCTATCTTATTTTTTTTCCTCTCCCTCTTTTCTTCCCCATTCACACACATCATGGAGGACACTCGAGAACCCATCTTCCTCTCTTAGGATTTGGGGATCTTCTCACACAACATTTGAATCAAGCACTGATGGGTGTGTTGGAATCGTATCGGTAAGATCTAGACTTATTATTATTCTCTTCTTCTTTTACATCACCACATGTAATGATAAATCCATGCAACCTCTTTTGCACCATTTTTAGGTAATTTCAAAAATCCTATGATATCCCTCATTCTGGTTCAAACCAAAGGTCATTAATGGATGAGTATACTATCTTAATCATGAGGCAGGTGGTCTATATTCTATTTCATCAATGTTTCATTGTTTATATTATATATCATTATTGCCACGAATTGAACATTATTGGTGTCACTTCTAAATTATAAAATTCCATAAATAAAATGCCTCGACCACCGTGTATTTTGTTTTAAACCCCCTTGTTATGGTTAGAGGCTTTGAACACAACCAAACCTCCCCTTTATGTGGGTTCTCTTAAACACATAATAATAATTTTATGCCTTATGAATTGACCACCGTTATAGTATTTTAGTTTTCTTATGCTCAAACAACCTTTGAGGTGTATTAAATTATTCCACTTAAATGAGATGATTAAATTGAATTAAATTATTTTTTGATGAAAATTTCATGTTTTCTAATAAAACTACCTAATTAGGTGTGCTATTTTCTATGTCAGGAAGTGATTTTATTGGTGATGTGAATAGTGATTTATATTATTGGCGTGGGTGCTTCCCATGGCCCTCATAGTTATTGTACTTGTAATGGACCTCTTGTAACTTATAAATAAAATGGACTAGTAAAATAATTGAATTGATTATAGCATGGATGGTCTTACAGACAATAATTTAAAATGTTAAAATGGATTATAGTAAAAAATGATCCACTGCACCATGATAAATGCCGGTTGCCTATTTATAACATAACGAAGTAAGGGATTCTTGGGAAAGTGGGACTACCGTAAATTTTATTTTGACTGGATGGAACTTGGATAGAGTTATTGAGTATGATGTCTCACACCCCTAAGATCAGGATAATAGGAATGGAATCTCATATTGCTTGGGTTATTGGTCATGGAATCTCACTCCCCCTTGATTAGGATTTTGAACATGATGGTCACATCCATGAGAAGGATGATAGATGTGATTTCCATACCCCATTTTAGATGATTGGTCGTAGGACCAATTTTTCATAAGAACATGTTTTATTATTCATAATATTTCCCATGATACTATTGGTTGGTATTAACTAATTCATTCATTGAGTTATTATGGGATTTTCATCCCTTAAAGAGTATGAATCTCTTAATATTATATATATATTCTTGAGTTACACCTCAGGTCCTGATTAGAATTACTTATTTTTATATATAGATATATATTATTGTAAGTATAAAGAACATATATATAAATACGCCCTTATATATGTATACACATGGTGAAATGTTCAAAGATATCCTAACTTAGGCTGAAGGAGGTATAGTTGGCCAGGTGTCCTTGAGGAATCTTAGCCCGACTTGTTAATATTTATTATTTCAGCACTGTATTAATTTTCATATACCCAAAAACTACTTATTTTATATTCATGTACTGGATAATGAATTATAATCCATTGGTGTTAGACTAATGATTATATCTCACACCTTGTTTTAGCCTCCATTTCACTGGGGTACCTGAATATATATCATATTTATAGGATTAGGTTTTTCGATTATACTTACTTGCTGTTATCCTTTTTGGATATGATAGAGTACGGAAGCAGAGGCCTAAGAATATGCTTGTGATCTGATTTAAAATAGATATTGTGTATTTTATTTATTGATTCCCATTTTCAGTATTTCTATGTATTGTGTATACCAATATATATTATGTCAGAGAAAGTTTTGGCATGATCATTTATTCATTTATCATTGTTTTTAGTATTTATATATTTATTAAATATTTAAAACTTATCCAAAGGGTATATTACTCTACTGTAGAACCATTACACACTCTCTTATAGTTGGTAGCCTCTGGCATATGTGGAGGCATTCTAGATGCACAATGGCCAAATCGACTGAGGAACTATTAGAGTGTCATCCATGTCAGTACACTTTATTTCTAATTGTAAACAACATAAAGTGGGGAGGAGGATAAGAGATGAGAGCTTTACCTTTGATATTGAAGCCAAACACACCAAAATTTTAAGAGAGGGAGCTTCAAAATTATAAAAAACACTAAAATCAAAAAATAATATCTATGATTTTTAAGGAACTTTAAATTTAGGGAATCTATAATTGTATATATGGTTTGGATTCACAATTTTGAAAATAATTCTAAAATTGTGAATTTTTCCATGAACAAAAAATTCCCTAGGGTAACAAGGTTAGTGAAATATTTACCCAAACCAAGGAAAAACATTTCACCATCCTAGAAGACCAATTTTTTAAACATTACTACTTGGGTAGTGATTATGGTTTTTCTATATCATGAATAACAATGAACCCATACTAAATAAATCTAAAACCTACATAAACCACCCAAAATAGACTCCAAACTCTACTTCATAGGAAAATGATATAAATGACTCAAACAAAAGGTGTTATATTCTTCCCACCATTGGAATTTATATCCTTGGGAATCAAGTGGTTTGGGGTTCCTTGAAATATATTTGGCCACTACATTTACATAAGTTTACCCTTTTTCCAGGTCACCTCGAGTTTTGAAGTCTCGACTCTGATCCCACTAAACGGTTCCCCAATATGGTGGGTTATTTGGAATCAAGTGAATCTCACATAATAACATAGGCTGAGGAATTTAAGAGAGAGCCTATGGTGTGTTTTTGGAGAGGTTATGCACTCATTTCAAAGTGTATCATAGTGATAGAAACCAGATCAGTCAATAGTAGGAGTAGTAAATAAACTAGATAGAATATAAACCTCCAATATAGGAATATATAAACATTGCCAAAATTAATCCCATATACAACAATGAAATTTCATTTCATGTTTGAACAAAGATGAAAAATAGAAATATAAGTATCTGGTACAATATATGTATCCAAATACCAAAAAAATAAAAAAAAAAGGAAACTATCCTATCTAGTATCCCAACCCTCTACTTGGTCCGGTGCACCGCTAATCCTAAGCATTGCACTAATTAATCATTTTATAGTGAGAATTTTCCCCGGTATCTAACTTCATCCATTATGTCTGTCCGGGTACCCAATGAAAGCTCGAATAGGGTGTGACATAACACTCAGTATGCTAACACCAATGATATCTATAACTGTTTTGCCTCCAAGGTGGCGCATGTACGGGCGGTGCGGAGATGGTACAACAAGGATCATCACCTGTTCCTTTTCCATATAGACAGGCTCATTGAATTTACCTTTTAATTTGTTTTGTCCCGTTCAACATCATTATCCTTTAAAGAAGTTTAATTAATCCTATGGGGAACTATTGGTCTCAGCGGGTGATTGCGTGGGGGTGAATCTCTCATACAATCGGTCCTTCTCAGACATAACTTCCTTGGATGGTCTCCAACAGATTTTTTCATTGAGCCAAGAATTCCCAAGGGCCCTAGTATTCATGATCCATGGACCTGCTTTCCAAAGGTAGGCGCTCGTTGGCTGACGATTTGGCTAACGACACTTGAGGAATCCATTGGTCGAGAGGATGAGAGGTTAGTCCCACCACACCCTTTCGAGGTAGGACTGTTGCTTGTTCCAAGACTGTCTTATTGATTTAATTCATGTTCATATGTTCATGAATCCTTGGTTCTTTCCCGAAGAGTGTGTCCATGAGCTACCCTTGATTTGAAAGATCATCGTGATCATGCACATGTTTGATGCCATGAAGGTGATGCTGACATAGCCATATTGTAAGACCCTCTAGAGTTTATCATCATCCAGGGGGAATAGAATGTGACTTGATGTTGTGATCGGGCCCACAAAGAGGGAATCCTACGTATCTGCGGGAGAGGAATCAGAACCCACATATTTCGGAATGTGTGAGTCTTACACGTGGAAGATGCCTATTTGATAGACATGATTAGGTGGAACCTTTATGGGAGGGAACCATTTTGAGCTCAAGATTTATGGAAGGTGTCCTATGTATCCTTTTTGATCTGGAATCATAATTCTCGTAGTTCAGAGCATGTGGGGATTACACATAGAAACTTCACATTTGATAAACATGATTGGGTGGACCATTTTGGAAAGGCACCCTTTTGACCTCAGGCATTTTGGCTCGTGTCCTACATATCCTTTTTGATATAGAATCAGAGTTATCGTAGTTTAGATCTTGTGGGGCTTACACCTGGAAGTTTCCCATCTAATAAACATGATTGGGTGGACCCTTATGGATGGGAACCCTTTTGAGATCATGCCTTATGGAAGGAATCCTACATATCCTATTTTTATCATGAATTATATTTCTCGTAGTTCATTTCGTGTGGATATTATGCATGGAAACTGCCCATGAATGGGTGGACCCCTTTTGGATGGGCACCCTTTTGAGATCGAGACTTTTGGTAGGCATCCTACGTATCCTGTTTTGATCAGGAATCAGAGTTCTCATAGTTAAGAAGGTGTGTTGATGTTTTAATCCTAAAAAAACTCTAAGATCATGTGAGTCATTCTTGGTGTGAGAAAAAAAGGATTTGAAAGATTCAACAATTCACATGCCTCCTCCCCTGCTAGTGGGAGAGGGAGAGCCCGCAAGGTAAGAGGCCGGAGCGACGGTGCTTGGGGTCATGGAGTGACGAACCTTTCCATTTGAAATGGCATAAAAGTTCATGTGGTCCGGCCTCAGAAGACTGGGGAATTAACTCAATGAGAGGCCTTTGGATCTTGTTCTGGGAAGGGAGTAATCTCGTCCTTCTCAAAGGGGGGGGGGGAGATAACATAACCCCTTCGACTGATCACTGTTCCTATTTGAAGGGAAAAGCAAGTGATCACCCCAAATCCTGAGAACGGGGAGGTACACATCGACATCCCAAGGTTGGACTCCGGGTTACCATGGGAATATATACTTATAGGTATCCCCAAATCCCTCACCTTTATTCGGGGGGGGGGGGGGCCTTCGTGAATGCAATTACCATGGGTATGTAGACTCAATGGAGTGCACCGATGAGCCTGATGGCCTGATCATACGGGTTTGGAAGCTTTGGAGAAGGATTTAGCCTGGCGCCAGACAAATGGTAAGTAGAGGGATTGTGGAGGATTAGATGGTAATGGAGGGATGAGGTTGGAACCAGAGAGAACAATAAATGAAAACACCCCATTCCACGTACTAGTTTCTCATGCTGGTTTGGGAAGGCTCTTCATACCATAGTGGTACATGGGTAAAAGGTCCATCCACGTACCGTAGTGTTATATGGGCATGGGTATCCCCAACCGTGTACCAAAGTGGTACATGGCTCACCGTAATGCTTTGGATTACATCCACATACCGATTGGGTATGCGAATCTGGGTTCAATCGATGTAGGATTATGCTACGCGGAGCAACATATTAAAGGAGGTCCAGGAGAATTACCATTCCTGGGAAAATAATCTACGAGAAGTCTTCGATTCGTGGTTTACCAGTTGGGTTTACGGTTCCATTTTTATTATTCAATTCCCCATTTTTATGGTTTGTGTCCGACTATACTTGCAGAACAAGTGTTTCTTGGTTCGTTCTTCACTGATGAAACAAAGAGGATCTAGAGTGAAACCTTTGATTTTCCCTCAAGCTTTCGTCACTCTTCCTTCCCTCTATTTGTCTCCTCTTCTACTCCTCCTTTTTTCCTTCCTCCACTTTGATCCTTTTATAATGAATTAGAGCGATCGTATCTACTGGGCACATGACACAATTTTTGGATTCCGATTGAAGAAATTTTCTAACACATGGATGACTTAGTCAACTAGGGTTTGTAGAGACTTTGGTCCATGATAATGGTTCGTGGAACCCTACTCATCAGCTTAATCTGTGAACTGAGGGACTTGCGGCATGGTATACGGATGTTCTTCCATGTAGAACTACCCTAGTTGACGTGGTTCATGGTTTTCCTTACACACTAGCCATCGTCTTGCGGGTAGGTGGTTTGTGGACCATCTCGCATACTTGGCGGTTCATGATCCATCTTCTTCGCGTACCGATCCCAGTGATGGTATGAAGACCATTTCAAAACTTGAATTCATTCATGTTCCTTGAAAGAAATACAACTCAATCAGAGTCTCTTCGCCTTGATAAACTTATATAAGTACTTAATTCCTTATACAAAGTGATTTCGGTGGTATTTCTTCTCCTTAGTTGAATTTTCAAGACCCTACAAATTCCCCTCATTAGAATGGCATCCATTAAGAATGAATATGAGACTATTATGATGTAGAAGCAGTCCTGAACTGAAATGGTTCGTAGTAGAGAAGGTAGAACTTGTATAAGGGGACCACACCTATATATAGGGGTCCATTTCATTTTTATTTTACCATTTATCACGGTGAAAAGTGCTTCACATTTCCCAAACTCCTTCACTTTCATGTACCGTTGTCATTGAGAAAACCGCATTCGCGAACTGTTCTATACCTTTCGAGAATCGATTTCCTTGCCATCTTCCTTGTTTGAATACCACATTTTGGTTTCTGTGAAAGGGGATGTGGAATTGAAAACATAAAATCTAGATTCCTCATAGACGAAGGTTGTGCGGATGACTTCTTCTTATACCGATCTTGGATTAGAGAAATGCACCACAAAATATATTAACGTGGACTTAAATTTTAATCCAAAAATTCGTAATGTAAACTTAACTGAGGCTAGGTTTTGTGGTTTCTATATTTTGCGAACCGTTCTGTTCACTGGACATCAGATCGTGGGCCTTCGCCTCATGGTCATTCTTCTTACCATGGATATACGTAGTGATTGTTATCCACATACTATAGGTGTAGGTAGAGTAGCTTCTGTGTGTTATGTTGTATACAATTTTCTTCTTTTCGCTTACCATTTTTAGGGACAGTATGTGTAGCCTTTTTGCGAACATATTCTAAGTCCTTTAGCCAATTTTTTTCATAGACTTTGCCCAATGTTTCTTATTGGACTGACTTCTCAAAGGATTATAGATCTTCTTATGTAGGTTACAATATATAATTCTCAGGCTGCTGAAAAATTGATGAAGACAAGGGCCACCATGGCGAGGAATATTGATGATAATCATCAAAACCATATAATTACCCGTGATAGCTTTCTAATGGTATTCTTAATTCTAGAGCTTCTATCTTATCTGTTTTCCATTAAGTTGTCACTCTATGGATTTGTTCTTCCTACCGACGTGCCCTTGTCCTTGCCTAATCTTGACCTTCTGTTCGTTCTCTTAGAGGCACCACATGATCATGATCGTGCCAAAATTTCCCCTGCTGGAGAATTCATTGTTGCTCCTATTAAGAAAAAAGTTTTTATATTCCGAGGTTCGACAAGGACTAAAGGAAAATATAGGTTCCACAATGGTGTCCCAACAAAAGACATACGAAAATAATCATCCATTATCCGCATTTCCTGAGAAAATCCCAGTGGCGGGTGGAGCACCATGTGGGATTTGACGGCCAGAGGATGTTTCTCCGATGAGTGGGAATGGGCGTTTTGGGTGAATCAGACCTGTATGGAGTCACACGATCAGTTGAAAATTGTGGTCTTACACCAAGTAGCCTGGGTGTCATAGTTTTCAACCTTATCTCTAGGAGAAATCCTTCCAAAATTGCTGAGTCACTGGTGTTCGAGCAACAACACCTTTCATCTACTGCATGGAGAAGTGGGGATCAGTCTATGGGACATCTACCAGCTTGGTGGTCTCCCTATCCTCTAAGAGATGCATGATGTGTTTCTCCCCGCATTTACCATATATAATGACATTGATCACTTGTCTCCTTTGACGAAGAGTTTACTGGTCATGGCGGTGGGATCACCGGATCATCCCCTCGAAGCCTGTTCCCTCATCCCATTCAAAGTGTGGATAAGGTTATTCTTGTAGATGAACAGGCCCAAGACGAAGGGGCGACAGAATCAAACTCACCCAACCCGCCAATCTCTCCAAACTCTAGGGTCATATTATGCTACCCTCGAATCAGGGAAGTATGCCACATGGGGATATGAGCTTTGGCCTGACATTTCACCTGTGCTTAAGCTAGAAGGTTTATTTTCCATGTTTTTGATTGGATGACACTTCCCATCCCATGACATATACAACTGGATTTGGGCCTTCACCTTGATGATGGTGGCGATACTGTCGGAAGGTAGAACCATTAATCTAGCCCTTCCTACCCTTGTCCGGTGTTATGAATTGTTAGGATAGATTTCAGAAGGTAGGTCTCCACACCATCTCAACAGACCATTCCAATTCCTGTACAGATGGACGGTAGAACACTTCCCCTGATAGGAGTATCTGCATACCGCACAGGTTCCCAATTATGACTTTCATCCGGCTCTTCTCATTATTTTTGTTGTTCATCCCTAGACTCTAACTATTGCTGATGTGGTCGGGCTGTTGAATGACGCCTATCATTTCTCTTTTTCACCTCGTCCAACACCTCATAGATTATTGAAAGGTGATAGGGGATTCTCTTTGGAAGAATGTTCGTACCTCCTCAATCTTCGGGATGGGATAGTCACCACCCGGGTAGACCGAGAACTTATTTGTGAACCCTACCACCCCTACCAGTTTTCCAGGCAATTTGGATGCCTTCAATAGACTGTGTCTCTTTCAGTTGTTCGGATAAGGGGAGAATCTAATCATGTGGTTCTCTATCAATTGTGTCTTATGATGATTAATGAAGGTGGTGATATAGAGATTATAATTCCGAAAAAATGGGGCACACCGTCTTATCATTGGAGTATGACCAACTATGGGTCGATTGTTACCCTATGGGGATGCTGAAAGATCTAGTTCGGCGGGTACAAAAACCCTTGACCATTTCCTGTCTCGTTCATACCCCAACAACAACACCACACTTTTCCTCCATCACGAGAGGTGCAACGACCATGCCTTCTACTTCCGTACCTTCAACAACTAAGATGAATATACCTCCTACTCATGCCATCGTGGTGAGAAGGCACTCAATCCTTCATAAAAAGCGTCTGGGATGGGTTTCATCAGTAAAACCCATTTTGGTGGGGAGAGATTCAGACAACCCCTCTCCTGTGGATATTGCCCAAGATCTTGATGAGAAAGGCACTATCCAAGCATCACCAATAATCCCGGAGACCATAGTTAGTCCTCATCAGCTGGCTCTAGTGGCTGGGACATCTAGGGGAAAAGAGGGTATCTCACCTTGGGTGAATAGCCTTAGGTCCCTCTCCACTCCTATGGTGATGATTCCTTCTTACAAACACGTGGCAGTAGGGGAGGATCGTAGTGATGGTGCTATGGAGAGACACCAAGCAGTGCACAAAGAGGAATGGTTCCAGTTAAGTTCTCTTGTTGTGGAGACACCCCTAGCCAATTTTGCTGATGAGGGTGAAAATTTTCAACAGTTATTAGCTAAGATGGGTTACAGAGGCTATGATAATCAGCACATTCATTTCCTTATTTAACAAATTATCATTTCACAAGACGACCTCACATCTTGCGGGGACAAGGTGTCCAGGGTTAATTCTTCCTATCACCAGGTGGAAACCGTCCGAGATATTTCAGAAGAATTTGATCATATACCTTTCGAGGAGGTGAAGGCCTGTGATTTGGTGGAAGATCGAGAGGAGGATTTGTAGGAGTGAGAATCCCACGTATCCAAGTTTTGGGATCAACTGGCCTCTTTGCGTTCCAATCATGAAGCTGTCCAAAAGAAATGGAAGCGGCTAGAAGTTGTCCACGAGCAGGTGCACCTGAAAATCAAAACCGAAACGGATGAAAGAGCTTATTTGGAACAAACCATTGACTACCCATGACAATCTCTTCCATTCTTTTGAAAAGGGAAAAACGGGACCTATTTTAGCTCTGTCCAAATTATAGCTTTTACCCTCCCACCTTCTTTTTTACTTAGGAGAGACTCCAAATTGGGGATATTCCTTCATTTTTTTCTGAACCCGATGAAACATTTTAGAATTTTCAATATCTCTTCTTCGTATCTTTCTGGTAGCATTATTTCAATCAAGTTTTAATTTTAAACCATGACTTGAAATCAGTAAAATGAGATAACCGAATCGATCTCTAATTTTTTCCTGAGCCATGGCACTCAGTGAGCATAGTTCAACTGTTGCTGAGGTTTTATGTAACTCCTCGTGGACTTTTGTTCCTTTTTCATTATAACCCTAATTTTTTCCTCAGCCTACATGATACGGGATTACCAGATATAACATGGTTTTATCATAGGCTTCCCTTTGTGGGTTTTTGACCTAACAAGTTTTATGTCTTTTTATGATGGCTCAGTGCGTTTCTTTAGTGAACTGATTGTCGAATTTTACCTAGAGGTGCCTTCAGTGGATTTTCCCTATGGTGAGTATAACTTCTTTTTTTTATGGAAGTTCAGAGTCCCAACATTCAAACTAATTACATATGTTTTAGTTCGAACAACTTTGACCAAATTTAACGGGGTAACGCCCCGACTTGGGACTGTCAGTCGGGAATGTTCTAGTATCCTTTATACATAGTTTAAGGATTTTTCTTAACCCTAGATTTGTGGATTCTGGACATAAATGAGGCTCAAGAGAAACTTTTAGGCATACAAAGGTAGGAATGGACTCTCTAAGGGATGAATTTTCCTTTGATTGATAACCATTTTTGTGGGAGATGTATGCAGAGCCATTTGGGCATGATATTCATAGTCATGAAAAGGTAACCCCAGGACACTGACCTTCCATTCCCTCATGGCCTAGTGAGATTTTCTACATTTAGTGTTTATCTTGATGTCGAGAGCCACAACAGGTTGCTTCCTTGAGTAGTGTTGTCAGAGAACATTAGGAACATTCACATCAGCCTTGAGGGGGAAATTTTTGCCACAAAAGTTTTACTTGTGTAAGGGAGAGTTGACAAGTGTTCAGTTCAGCTAAGAGTCTTTTCTATGTCAGGGGCACTTGGGAAAATGGAGGTACATAAGACGTCATCCAAGAGTTTTCATAATCTTGGGGTGTGACAAGATGTGAATGTCATTTGAGCGTACACAGGCTGGAAATGACTCTCCTAGGGACGAATTTTCCATTGATTGATGGCCATTTTCATGGGCGGCGTATGTAGAGCCACTGGGGAATGATACATGTATTCAAGCAAAGGTTTCCTTAAGAAACTAGCCTTCCACCTTCGATGGACTTTTAGGGTTATGGATATTGGAAATTTTTTGAATACGATATGTGACCTTCGACTAAGGTGCCCCTAATAACAAGAGGATGTTTTTTAGCTGAACTTCTTCAGGGAAACCTGGAAACGAGTAGGGGAACTCTTCTTTTTCATGCAGACCAACTTCACGCATGTGAATAGGATATCTTTTAGAAACCTCAAAAGAGACCAAAGGTGAATAAATTCCATATGTTCTGATATATCCAAGATGTATGAAAGGGGGAAAATATAAAACCTGACTTTGAGGGACCTTGAATCATGAGGGGTGGAATGAGGCTTGGAAGCCATTGGGTATACTGAGATTGGAGAGGAATCTCCTGGGGACTAATTTTCCTTTGATTGACATCCATTTTTTTAGGATATGTATGAAGAGCCATCGGGGAATGATATGCATAGCCAATCAAAGGTGTCCGCAGGACACTGGGCTTCCATCCCAGATAGCCTTTGAGGGTTATGGGGATTCAATATCACTTAAATCATGGAGTTTGGAATATAGAAGGTGTATACTAGGACATATTGGGAACATTGGGATGTGTTTTACTAATAAAATAGTGTCCCTTAGGTAGATATGACCCATACATAGGGAGAGGTATTCATTCTGTCTTTGAGATACTCTGTCATTTGACATCACATGGCCAGGATACGGGGTTCCTCTCGAGGGAGGGAACCATGACATGCCTTTTAGGGTCGTAATTATAGGACCAAATTCATGGGACATTTTTACATAATGTCATGAAATATCTCTTTCTAAGATCACACTGCTCAGGTGACCTATGCTTGGTGTGAGAAACAAGGGATCACAAGGGTTTCATTTCATTGTCTAATAATAGTGAATTCAACATTAGGGTGAATTTTTAGGATGAATCCATTGCTTTTCAGTTTAGCATCGTGCGATGAGGATGATTTTGGACTCGTAGTTTAGCGTTGCACGACAAGGATGATTTTGGCCTTGCAGAGGTTTTCAGAAGATTCAGGTTAATCGCAGTCAGGGTGTTCTAACGTTCCTTATACATGAGTGATGATAGAAGGTGTAAACCATAGTCCCAGGGGTGACATGAATCAGGAGGGAGGACATGGGGCTTGAGAGCCATTGTGCATACTATGGTAGGAGAGGACTCTCATGGGGATGAATTTTCCATTGATTGATGGCCATTTTTTGGGTTACATATATCGAGCCATCAGGGCATGATATGCATAGTTAATCAAAGGTATCCATAGGATACTATCCTTCCATCCTAGATGGACTTGTATGATAGTGAGGATCCATGTTTTCCCAAGGTATAGAGTGTGACAAACTGGAAAGGTATGTATAGGAATGTGAGAATACCCAGACCATGACTAATCATGACCTTCTTGGAGCTTCCACCTAGGTTTGACCCATGCATGGGGTGAAGGGGATTTTTTTCATGGGTGGCTGTGCTAGGATGCCGAATCCAAGCATCACTACGTATCCTACGAGAGAAAGAATCCATCCACACGTAGTTATGGGTGTTACCTAAAAACATTTGTTCGATGTGTTAGGGACAATTGAGGGAACATTGGTTTTAATTAATACGAGTGCCAGTCCTACCATACTCCTCTCTAGTTTACTTACATAAGAGAATCCATACCCTTGATCCTAAGATCACATAAGTTATACTCGGTGTGAAAAACAAGGTGTGATCAAAGAGCCTACTTTACAAGTGTGAGGAAAAATATGATATGATGGCATCCTTTTTATTTTCTTTCCCAATGGGGTTGGGCTGGGATCAAAGATTGAGGCATCGCTACGTATCCTGCGAGAGCAGGAATCAAGACACACATAGTTCTGTGTGTGCCCAGTACCAATTTGGCTTGGTCCAACGGGTAGGGTTGTTTTTATTCTACCCATAATGGTTTTTAGGTTCTCCATGTTTCCCTATAGTTTACATTCATAAGAGAATCTCTATCACCATTCCTAAGCTCACAGGAGTTGTACTCGGTGTGAGAAATAAGGAGTGATAAGGGTCTCCTCTATAAATATGGGTAGATAGGGTGCGTTATGGAGTCATTTTAGGGGGGTTGGGATAGGATCGAAGATCGAGGCATCCTAAGCATCCTAC
The DNA here is from genome assembly GCA_963277665.1 of Viscum album. Classification (NCBI taxonomy): domain Eukaryota; kingdom Viridiplantae; phylum Streptophyta; class Magnoliopsida; order Santalales; family Viscaceae; genus Viscum; species Viscum album. The sequence goes on from OY728123.1 coordinate 2,019,577,464, forward strand.
TGGGGCAGGAATCAATCCATACATAGTTCAATGAAAGGTCCTGTAGTTTAGTGTCATGCGATTAGAACACTTTATGCTTAGTAGTTTAACATCTTACGGCGAGGACATGTTCTTTATAGTTTAAGGTCATGTGGAAAGGACATTGAATCATTGTTTAAGTTATTATAGTTTTTACCATGAAATTTGGACATTTTAACTCATATTTTAAGGTCTTAGAGTTTAGAATTTGATATGGGGGAATTGTTGTGACTCGTAGTTTAAGGTCTTAGAGTTTGGACCATGACATAGGGTCATTTTTGTCTTTATTATGTGAATCATAGTTTAAATTCGTAGAGCTTGGACTTATGATATGAGAGGAAATTTTTAGGACTCATAGTTTAGGTTCGTAGAGTTTGGACCATGGGGACATTTTTTAATCATAGTTTAAGGTCTTAGATATTGGAGCTTGGGGACATTTTTTGACTCATAGTTTAGGGTCTTAAAGTTTGGACCACAATATGGGGGTATCTTTTTCCTCATGAATCATAGTTTAATGTTTTAGATATTGGACTATTATATGTGGAAATTTTTATGAATCATAGTTTAGGGTCGTAGACTTTGGACTATTTATTCATCTTCATCATCTTCCCCTTCTAATAGAGAAAATATTTTTGAGATAACTACTCCAATATTGTGAAAAAAATCCTCTTTTTCCTTAGTGAATGAGGCAAGGGTAGTTTGATGTCCCAAGGATGGGCTGGGAGCATCTTTGATAGGTATTTTCCTGGCAACATGGGAGTCATCCCGTTTTTCTAGGTCTTTGGACTTGATGGTCGTAGCAGATACCATGTAGACAACTGAGTTTGTGTCCGGACTTGTAATTACGCATTCAACTTGGTTGATGGGTAGTACGTACTCCTCCACAAGAAATTGGATGGGGTTGGTAGGAGCTATCTCCAATCCATTCAGAGAATTGATCCAATCAATTTTTTCAGACGAAAGATGCTTTTCTTTCGACTCATAGAACACCACCTTGACGTAATGCGACTCACAAAACACAAACATGGATTTATCGGTGTGCAATGTCTTGTTTTTTCCATTATTACAATATCTGATGCACTGATGGGATGAGGATGGAATTGCAACATGCTGATGCATCCAAGGTCTCTCTAATAGAACATTGAATCCCATACTCAGAATCTGATATGAGATTTATGAGACATGTTTTAACCTTGATTCTTCCCAAAAGTTTCGGCTCACTTTTTTTTGTATCAAAGCATAGTTGTAGTGCAAGATGTCAAGATGTATTTCTCATATCCCAGTAGATGAACTGCTCTTAGCTGGAGTAGGTTAACTCTAGAGCTATTTACAATGATGATCCTCCAAAAATCAATTCCATTTGTCTTGCTGGACACGTATAAGGGTTTTATGTGCCCATGTGTGATGGAGTTTTCATCCCTGACTATGAAGGAGATGACAACGTGACATTCTTCGAGACTAGTCTCTATTCGGTAGACTTCAGCCGCAACTACTTCAGCCTAGAACTCTTGGGGACTTAGGAAGGCTTCAATTAGGTCCTCCCTTATATCTTATTATAAACTCAATGCGTCCAAGATTGATTGACTTACGGGTACTGAAGCCATCAATTTAAAATTTCATACTTCTTCTCTAAAGGACCGTGCTTCCCAGCTCAGGGTTTCTCTTTCACAGAAACTTTAAGGTCTTGATCTTTGGAAGTAGATGGTTCAACCTCTGTGGTAGGGGTCATTGGTGCTGCAGTCCTTTCCATATTTTGATGGATTGGTCTTCCTGTATACCTTGGGCAGTTTGGCACTTGTTCTTCCCCTAATGGATACTCCAAGATGACCGGGCTTGGATTTCCCCCAATGGGGGAGAAAGAGAATTATGGTTCTCATTGTGTCTGCTGGAGGGTCCTTCCATGGGTTTCCACAATATTAACGATTTCACTTATGGCGTGACTAGAAATTTCACTCCTTCCACGATCATGCCTTTCAAGAAACCTCCAGCCTCTACAGCCTCTTCCTCTCGATCTCTAGTTGGGCACGTGGAATTTGGGTTCATGTCCATAGTCTTCATTAGAGAAGGGGTCCATCAAGTGAATAAAATTAATGGAGCCTAAGATCAATTCTTGATCTCATACTATTAATGTCTGACTACCTCTTTTTGAGGGTACGATTTCGCAGGGTGGTTCCCATTGTACTGTTTGGCAGGGCAGTTCCCGTTGAACCATTTGGCGGTGTGGTGCTCGTTTAACCAAGTCTATTGGCATGAAGTCTAAAAGTGTCAACACTGACTTCAACTTTGATAAAATATCATGTTTGTAAAGACCCGTAAATTTCAAGGAATTTTTTTTAATTTTCTTTGTAATTTTACAAGAGCACAGTTTCTGACGGCACCTGATTCTGAGGCCCGGTGTGCCCGGAATCATTTTCTGAAGTTTGGCTTGGGTACGTTCAGTGAACGGAAGAGCGGGTTTTTCTAACTTTTGAACCGGTTCCCGGAATCGAATTATGAGGGCACCGATGAAATCGCAGCGCCGGTATTCGCTTAGAAACGCCTCTTCCAGAGTTGCGTTTGCTCGGGTGTGGTTTTTAATTTTTGGTCTTAAAGTTAAGAAATAAAATAATTTTGCGACAACTTTATTTTATTTCACTTAAGCCACTTGGAAGCCACTTGAAGCCACTTAAAGGTGGATTGATCTGAGTTGAACTGGATAGGATTCTATCCAGAAATATCCTACCCCCTTGGTAGGTTATTTGTGAGGTGGGGCCCGCACGAGCCCTGCCGTTTCTTTTCGCTAAGAAACGCACCCATGAAAACCCGTCTTAATGAAAGTCAACCGACGCGTTTTCTAAATTCTTAACAGACCATTTAATTGGGAGGTTTATCTCGTGAATTAAATGGCATGTTTCTTTCGTTGAATTAATTCAACGAATTAATTCAATGGTTTCTTAACCTGTTTCGTGTGTTGGCATATTAATAAAATAAGACCAACCCAAAATCTTTTGAGAAGATTTGAGAGGATTCTTGTTTCTTCTTCTCCCTCGCGAAGAACGCGAAGAACGCGAAGAACACCGAACCCGGAAATCGACGACGCTTTCTTCCGAGATGTTCTTCTGATCTCCGATCTCCGATCTCCGATCACCGACCGTTTGAGGTGAGTGATTTCGGATTTCCGCTCAAGGTTCTTTCCTTTTGGTTTTAAACACAGATTTAATTTTTATAATTTAAATATGTTGTTCTTGGTTCGTTGAGCTCGCCGACTCAACACTGGATTCCGCGACGACGCGACGATCCCTCTCTTCCGCGACGACCTTTTCCGCGCAGAACGCCCGCGCGCGACGATCGACGAGGTAGGGATTTTATAATTTTGGAAAATTACCCCTTTTTAATTTTCCCATCAATGTTTCTTAAAGAAATTAAATAACCGTTTTGTGAAAAAAATTTAATCTTATTAAAAATTGTTGTTTCCTGTGTGGAATAAATTTCTCCCGGTTGTTTATCTCTAACGCAGAGGGTGCGGGCCAAACGGACACGGCCCGACGACCCTCCATCGTTCTTCGTTTTGTGCAGATTTGACGGACGACGACGGAACATGCCGCAACGGATGTTTGACGATCCCGCAGTAAAGAACGGATCCCGGGAGGAGCAACGGCGCAGACGGGAAGGAAAACGGGCCACCGGAGCGATGCTGGCGGCCGGAGGCGGCGGCGCCCCGGAGCGCCGCCGCGGCTGAAGCCGCGGCCGCGCGAGTCCGGTTTGTCCAGGCGGGACGCGGCAGAGCCGCGTCCACGGTTCACCAGTGCGGCCCGCACGCGGGCCGCGGTTCTCTCTCGACCGCGGGGGCTGCGCCCACGGCTTCCACCTGCGCCGCTCGGCCGAGCCGAGCCGGCCGAGCCGGACGGGCCCTGGCCGGACCGGGCCGGGCCAACCGGGTCAGACCCGGGTCGGGTCGACCCGGTTCGGGCCGACCCAGGGGGGGTCGGGCGGGGTCGACCCGGGCCCGTACCCCCCTTCTTCGGACGTCTTCGTTCAAACGCCCGTAACTTGAGCTACGTGCCTCCAAACGACTCGTCGTCAGCGGCAACGCGATCCTTGGATCGAGACGGTCGTTTCTGCATATCGCACTCAAGGTTTCGGAATACTTTGAGTTCGGCCGAGTTGGTTCGTACACGAGACCAACCGGGCCCTCGGAGCGGAAACGCTCATATCTTGAGCTACGGACGTCCGATTGACGTGCCGTCAGCTTTGTTGAATTCCTCTAAGTGAGACGGATCTTTTGGAATACTCCGCCCGAGGTTTGGACGCAGGTGGAGTGCGGTCGGGTTGGTTTTGCCTTAAAAACCAACCGGGCCCCTGGGACGAAAATGCCAATAACTCTCAGACCGGGCGTCCGATTGACGCGTCGTCTGCGACGTTGAGTTCCTGTTGACGATACAGAACTTTTTGATACATCAACATCGGACTTCGTGACAGTTGATGTATCAGCCTCTCGGCTCGTGGAGCGGACCCTCCCGAACGAGCTTGCTGTGTGCGGGAACCCTAGTGCTGGCTGCGACTACTCCCTCGACGGCGACGACCGTGCAGAGATCCTCAGTGGACTCCGACGACGACCGTGCAGAGATCCTCAGTGGACGACGGCGACGACTGTGCAGAGATCCTCCGTGGACTCCGACGACGACCGTGCAGAGATCCTCAGTGGACTGCGGCGACGACTGTGCAGAGATCCTCAGCGGACTGCGACGACTACTGCACTCAGCGATCCTACGTGGATCAGTGCTACAGGTCTTGCGTGGGCCCGGTCCTGTGTGGGCCCGATCCTGTGTGGATCTGATCCTGTGTGGGTCTACTCTCAGCGGTTCTGTGTGAGCCAACTCCTACAGGTCCTGCGTGGGCCCGATCTTGTGTGGGTCCGATCCTGTGTGGGTCACTGCGAGGTTAGTACCTATCGATCCTTCGTGGGTCCGACGACTTAGATGGTTCAGTGATCATCTTTATCGTCATCCGAAGAAGTATACATGTGTGAGCTGAATCTTGTGTTTCTCTCCTTTGTGGATTGTATTGAGTTATCCTGTGTGGATTTACTGTTTACTCTCCCTTGTGGATTGTGTTGTTCTATCCTGCGTGGGTATGCGTTCGGCTTTCCTGTGTGGACTGGGTTGTGTTAGGGCTCGGACGTTGGAGCCGAACGGGGAATTGCAGACTTAGGTATATGTATGGGAATATACCTAAGCCGTGTCAGATGTTACTTCGTGATTGTACTTTTCCTTGTGGATTATCCTTTGTGGATTTCGGGAGACCTTCGGGGGTCTCGGGGTCCCAACTGAGTAGCTTATACTCACCCCGGTACGGGCTTTGCCCGCACTACGTTGTGTTGGTTGCAGACGACGGACAACGCTGACCGGGGAGGAGGCGTGCGGAGCAGGACAGTACCTGGAGGGGGGACCACTGGGTGGGACGTACTCGGAGCGGTCAGGTGGACCCGAGGAGCAGTGGAGGCTATCTGTACCCACCCTTCAGGTGGGACTTCCAGAGGACGGCTCGACGCTGCAGTTTTCCCTTTCAGTTGCTGTTTTTCCTTTCAGTTGTACTTTACAGTTGAGCTTGTATTTCCGGCCCCTTTTACTTTCAGCACAGCTTGTACAGTTTTTACTTAGTGTTTACTTTTCCGCTTGCTTACTCTATGGTGCTTGTTTACTTTTCAAAGGCAATGCCTACCCTTTTTGTTGGGATTTACGCCTTGGTTCTAGTCGCCATCCCCTGACCTATGGAAGGCGGGCTTGGGGTAGTCACGGCACGGGCCCCGAGGGTGGGTCGTGACAAATTGGTATCAAAGGTGGTCGGTTCTACCACAGACTCTGATCTTTCTTCTATGTGAAGAAATATTGTTTAGCGTATTGAGTGTGGTTATCAGTCCAGGGAGTCCAGTGTTGGTGCAGAGGCCGACGTATCCATACACCAGGACCCTGACTTCTGATTTCCGACTTAATGCACGAAAACATTGATTGCACGTGTGTTTCAAGTTTTCTTTGTGATTACTTGTGTCAGCTCACCAGGTATACTGTTCTGACCATGGTGCACTTGTTTCCTTTTCAGGATGGAACGACGACAACAGCCAGCTAGGGTTCCTAGAGTAGGGCGCGACGACAGCCCGCCGAGCGACGAGGCCTCGGTACAGGGCCCGTTGACAGCAGAGGCACCGGCGGTACCTTTACCCGCCGAGCCCCCGATGCTTCCAGCACCGGCAGCTGACGACGCACGACGCCTCGGAGCTCTGCACGAGTTCCAGCGCCAGCGACCACCCAGGTTCCGTGGGGAGTCGGACCCCCAGGCAGCCGAGGACTGGCTGGAGGCGGTCGTCCGAGTTTTCAGGCTAGTGTGGAGACCAGCAGACCTCATGGTGATCCTCGCGGCGAGCCTACTGCACGCAGCAGCCGGACGCTGGTGGAGCCTGATGCTCCAGGTACACGATGAGGCCACCCTCATCTGGACGGACTTCGAGAGCCTCTTCCGCTCAGAGTTCGTCCCGGCCACCCTCCGTGCGGTGTGCATCCAGGAGCTTCTTCAGCTGCGGCAGGGCAGCTTGACGGTCGCTCAGTACGTGGCGAGGTTCACTGACCTATCTCGCTACTCGACAGACATGGTACGGGACCCCTTCTTCCGGGCCCGGACCTTCGAGCAAGGATTGAGACACGAGATCAGGGCATCGCTGATCTCCCTCAGCATCCCGACCCAGACAGGAGTACTAGAGAGAGCCCTCCTGATCGAGAGCTTCCTGGCTGAGTCCACAGCGAGACCTACCGCAGGGCGGCACGTAGCGGAGTCTTCGGCAGCTGGTAGCCGGCGGATGACTCAGGGTTCCAGGCGGACCAGGCCTTCCGGCAGGCGACATCGGGACACTGGCTCAGCAGTGCAGGACACCCGGCCCGGAGCCAGCCTTTTGAGAGGCCGAAAGTGCTACGAGTGCGGCGGGCAGGGCCACATGGCTCGTGACTGCCCGAACCGTCATACCGAGGGGCAGCAGACGGTGGAGGGACTACCCAGGCAGAGGAAGAGGGTCGACTGTGGCGGTCTGCAGGGAGCTGGCGGGCAGAGACAGGCTCAGCTCCAGGCAGCGGAGGCCTACGACCACGGCGCGCCAGAGATGATTCGAGGTACGATCTGTGTCTATTCCACCCTTGCTGCAGTTCTGATAGACACAGGAGCGAGTCACTCTTTCATAGCCACTGCCCTTGTTCGGAGCTCGGAGATTCCGACGGATCCGTTGACTCGATCCTTACGGCTAGAGACTCCTACGGGAGAAGACTCGATGATTACGCACTAGTGCCGGCAGTGTGAGCTTACTCTAGGAGGCGAGAGCTTCGGCTGGGATCTTCTTGTAGCAGCGTCGAGGCCTTATGACATCATCTTGGGCATGGATTGGTTATCTACAGTCCATGCTCAGATTGACTGCATTAGGCGCAAGGTGTGATGTGTGCGCACCGACGGGAGCAGGTTCACCTTCACCGGCGAGAAGGGAGCCTTAGCAGCACAGGATGGACTCACGTAGAGGAGAGGTCAGCCCATCACCCATCAGTTGGCTAGCCTCATCCTGGGAGCAGTTGACGTGCGGGAGTCCCAATTTTCCTGCAGTGGTGGATCAGTACGCGGACGTCTTTCCCGACGACGTTCCAGGACTACCTCCTCGCAGAGAGGTAGACTTTTATATTGACCTGTACCCCAGGACAGCCCCGATATCCACTCCAGCATATCGGATGGCCCCCGCTGAGCTTCGAGAGCTGCGGGTATAGTTGGAGGACTTGCAGGGCAAGGGGTTCATCCGACCCAATGTTTCGCCCTGGGCTTCCCCGATTTTGTTCGCCAAGAAGGCGGACGGGAGCTTGCGACTGTGTGTCGATTATCGTCGCCTGAATCAGGTGACAGTGAGGAACAAGTATCAGCTACCCAGGATTGATGACCTCTTCGACCAGCTCAAGGGAGCACGTTGGTTCTCGAAGATAGACCTCAGGTCAGGCTATCATCAGCTTAGAGTTCGAGACGAGGATGTGCAGAAGACGACCTTTAGGTGTCCGTATGGCCACTATGAGTTCTTGGTTATGCCTTTCGGTGTGACCAACGCTCCAGTAGTGTTCATGAGCCTCATGAATAGGATCTTCCAGCCATACCTCGATCGATCTTTCGTGGTCTTCATCGACGACATTTTGGTGTACTCGACGACGGAGGATGAGCACGCCTACCACCTGCGTGTTGTACTAGACACACTCCGAGAGCACCAGCTTTATGGAAAGCTCTCGAAGTGTCAGTTCTGGTTACGTGAGGTCCACTTCTTAGGGCACATCATTTCTGAGGTGGGAGTTGCAGTGGATCCCACGAATATCGAGGCAGTGCTAGCTTGGGAGCCACCCAAGAGCGTGGCAGAGGTGCAGAGTTTCTTGGGCCTAGCCGGATACTATCAGAGATTTGTGCCAGACTTCTCCAGAGTTGCGGCCCCACTCTCATCATTGACGAAGAAGGGGAAACCCTTCGTGTGGTCAGACAGATGTCAGCAGAGCTTCCAGGAGCTGAGGCAGAGGTTGACCAGCGCACCTATCTTGAGGTTGCCTGAGGAGGGAGTTGGATACGTAGTCTTCTGCGACGCATCAGGGACCGGACTCGGGTGTGTCCTGATGGAGGAGCGGGCCGTGATTGCCTACAGATCACATCATTTGAGGCCTCATGAGCAGAACTACGCTACCCATGACTTGGAGTTGGCAGTAGTGGTCTTTGCCCTGAAGACATGGCGACACTATCTGATGGGCGAGTGCTTCACAGTCTTTTCTGACCACCAGAGTCTCAGGTACATCTTCTCTCAGAAGGACCTGAACCTGAGACAGCGGCGATGGCTCGAGTTCCTCCAGGACTATGACTTTGAGATAGTCTATACTCCTGGGAAGGGGAACGTGGTGGCTGATGCCCTCAGCAGGAGGACGGGCATCCAGCTACTTGAGGAGGCGACAGAGCAGCTAGTCGCTTTGCAGATATCCTTCGTGGATAGAGACGGAGCAGCCTTCCTTCAGTCTCTCACAGTCTCTCCTCCACTTCTTCAGCGGGTCAGAGAGGCACAGCATGGGGACGTTGACTGTGAGACACGGCATGCACAGATATCCTCGGGACAGGCACCTGATGGTTTCTCACTTGGAGCAGAGCACGATGTCCTTTTCAGAGGACGTACCTTGGTACCATTCGCTTTACGAGAGGAGGTGCTGAGAGCGTATCACACTTCTCCTTTGGCGGTACATCCTGGAGTGGCGAAGATGTACCAGGATCTCAGACGACAGCACTGGTGGCCGGGCATGAAGAAGGTTGTGGCAGAGTTCGTTTCACGGTGCCTCACCTGCCAGCAGGTGAAGGCAGAGCATCAGGTACCGGCAGGCTTGGTACAGCCCTTGGAGGTCCCGGAGTGGAAGTGGGACGGGATATCTATGGACTTTGTGACTGGACTTCCATGCACTTCCAGAGGTCATGACTCCATTTGGGTGATTTTTGACCGACTCACCAAGTCGGCACACTTCTTACCCATCCGAGAGCAGGGCTCAGTGGAGAGCTTGGGGCGTCTCTACGTTCAGGAGATTGTACGACTTCACGGTGTGCCATCGACTATCGTCTCTGATCGGGACGCTTGTTTTACTTCCCGGCTTTGGAAGGGGTTGCAGGAGGCGTTTGGGACGCGACTACGTCTGAGCACCGCCTTTCACCCTCAGACGGATGGTCAGACGGAGAGGACCATTCAGACTCTCGAGGACATGCTCCGCGCATGTGTCCTCGACATTGGTCGCAGCTGGGAGGACCACCTACCCTTGGTAGAGTTTGCGTACAACAACAGCTACCACTCCACCATCGGGATGGCACCCTACGAGGCATTGTACGGCAGGCCTTGCAGATCTCCTTTGTGCTGGACAGACCCTGGAGAGTCAGCACTTGTGGGACCAGAGATGGTCCGGGCCACGACAGAGAAGGTCCAGGTCATCCAGGAGCGGATGAGGACAACACAGATCCGGCAGAAGTCATATGCTGACAGGAGGCGGAGGCCACTAGAGTTCGAGGATAGAGACCACGTCTTCTTGCGAGTCTCACCTCTACATGGTTTGAGGAGATTTGGCCGAGGCGGAAAGTTGTCTCCATGCTTCATCGGACCCTTCCAGGTCCTCAGCAGGGTTGGCGAGGTGGCTTATCGCCTGGCTCTGCCACCTCAGTTGCACCGGGTGCACGACGTCTTCCACGTATCCCAGCTGAGGAGATACGTGCACGACCCGACACACATCATTGACTATGGGGAGCTAGACGTGGATGATGGAGCGACTTTTGCGGAGGTCCCAGTGGAGATAGAGGATCGATAGGAGCGGGTCCTACGTGGGCAATCGATTCCTCTTGTGCGCATCAGATGGCAGCACGGGAACCTCCAGGAGAGCACTTGGGAGCGGGAGGCTCAGATGCGTGCTCAGTACCCACATTTGTTTCCCTAGTTTTTGATGTATCTTTACGGGGACGTAAAGTCCTGAGGTGGGAGTAATGTAAAGACCCGTAAATTTCAAGGAAATTTTTTTAATTTTCTTCAGAATTTTACAAGAGCGCAGTTTCTGACGGCACCTGATTCCGAGGCCCAGTGTGCCCGGAATCATTTTCCGAAGTTTGGCTCGGGTACGTTCAGTGAACGGACGAGCGAGTTTTTCTAACTTCTGAACCGGTGCCCGGAATCGAATTCTGAGGGCACCGATGAAATCGCAGCGCCGGTATTCGCTTAGAAACTCCTCTTTCGGAGTTGCGTTTGCTCCGGTGTGGTTTTTAATTTTCGGGCTTAAAGTTAAGAAATAAAATAATTTTGCGACAACTTTATTTTATTTCACTTAAGCCACTTGGAAGCCACTTGAAGCCACTTAAAGGCGGCTTGAACTGAGTTGAACTGGATAGGATGCTATCCAGAAATATCCTACCCCCTTGGTAGGATATTTGTGAGGTGGGGCCCGCACGAGCCCCGCCGTTTCTTTCCGCTAAGAAACGCACCCGTGAAAACCCGTCTTAATGAAAGTCAACCGACGCGTTTTCTAAATTCTTAACAGACCATTTAATTGGGCGGTTTATCTCATGAATTAAATGGCCTGTTTCTTTCGTTGAATTAATTCAACGAATTAATTCAATCGTTTCTTAACCTGTTTCGTGTGTTGGCATATTAATAAAATAAGACCAACCCAAAATCTTTTGAGAAGATTTGAGAGGATTCTTGTTTCTTCTTCTCCCTCGCGAAGAACACGAAGAACGCGAAGAACGCCGAACCCGGAAATCGACGACGCTTTCGTCCGAGACGTTCTTCCGATCTCCGATCTCCGATCTCCGATCACCAACCGTTTGAGGTGAGAGATTTCGGATTTCCGCTCAAGGTTCTTTCCTTTTGGTTTTAAACACAGATTTAATTTTTATAATTTAAATCTGTTGTTCTTGGTTCGTTGAGCTCGCCGACTCAACACCGGATTCCGCGACGACGCGACGCCTCCCCGCGACGACGCGACGATCCCACTCTTGCGCGACGACCTTTTCCGCGAAGAACGCCCGCGCGCGACGATCGACGAGGTAGGGATTTTATAATTTTGGAAAATTACACCTTTTTAATTTTCCCGTCAATGTTTCTTAAAGAAATTAAAGAACCGTTTTGTGAAAAAATTTTAATCTTATTAAATATTGTTGTTTCCTGTGTGGAATAAATTTCTCCCGGTTGTTTATCTCTAACGCGGAGGGTGCGGTCCAAACGAACACGGCCCGACGACCCTCCGTCGTTCTTCGTTTTGTGCGGATTTGACGAATGACGACGGAACGTGCCGCATCAGATGTTTGACGATCCCGCAGTAAAGAACGGATCCCGGGAGGAGCAACGACGCAGACGGGAAGGAAAACGGGCCACCGGAGCGACGCCGGCGGCCCGCGGAAGCTGCCAGCGGCGCCCCGGCGCGCCGCCGAATGAGGCCGCCGCGGCTGAAGCCGCGGCGGCGGCGGCCAACGGACTCGCGGCCGCGCGGGTCCGGTTCGTCCAGGCGGGACGCGGCAGAGCCGCGTCCGCGGTTCACCAGCGCGGCCCGCACGCGGGCCGCAGTTCTCTCTCGACCGCGGGGGCTGCGCCCGCAGCTTCCACCCGCGCCGCTCGGCCGAGCCGGACCGACCCTGGCCGGGCCGGACCGGGCCAATCGGGTCGGACCCGGGTCGGGTCGACCCAGGGGGGGTCGGGCCGGGTCGGCCCGGGCCCGTACCCCCCTTCTTCGGACCTCTTCGTTCAAACGCCTGTAACTTGAGCTACGTGCCTCCAAATGACTCGCCGTCAGCGGAAACACGATCCTTGGATCGAGACGGTCGTTTCGGTATATCGCACTCAAGGTTTCGGAATACTTTGAGTTCGGCCGGGTTGGTTCGTACACGAGACCAACCGGGCCCTCGGAGCGGAAACACTCATATCTTGAGCTACGGACGTCCGATTGACGTGCCGTCAGCTTTGTTGAATTCCTCTAAGTGAGATGGATCTTTTGGCATACTCCGCCCGAGGTTTGGACGTAGGTGGAGTGTGGTCGGGTTGGTTTTTCCTTAAAAACCAACCGGGCCCCTGGGACGAAAATGCCAATAACTCTCAGACCGGGCGTCCGATTGACGCGTCGTCTGCGACGTTGAGTTCCTGTTGACGATACGGAACTTTTTGATACATCAACTTCGGACTTCGTGACAGTTGATGTATCAGCCTCTCAGCTCGTGGAGCGGACCCTCCCGAACGAGCTTGCTGTGTGCGGGAACCCTAGTGCTGGCTGCGACTACTCCCTCGACGGCGACGACCGTGCAGAGATCCTCCGTGGACTCCGACGAAGACCGTGCAGAGATCCTCAGTGGACGACGACGACGACTGTGCAGAGATCCTCCATGGACTCCAACGACGACCGTGCAGAGATCCTCAGTGGACTGCGGCGACGACTGTGCAGAGATCCTCAGCGGACTGCGACGACTACTGCACTCAGCGATCCTACGTGGATCAGTGCTACAGGTCCTGCGTGGGCTCGGTCCTGTGTGGGCCCGATCCTGTGTGGATCCGATCCTGTGTGGGTCTACTCTCAGCGGTTCTGTGTGAGCCAACTCCTACAGGTCCTGCGTGGGCCCGATCCTGTGTGGGTCCGATCCTGTGTGGGTCACTGCGAGGTTAGTACCTATCGATCCTTCGTGGGTCCGACGACTTAGATGGTTTAGTGATCATCTTTATCGTCATCCGAAGAAGTATACCTGTGTGAGCTAAATCTTGTGTTTCTCTCCTTTGTGGATTGTGTTGAGTTATCCTGTGTGGATTTACTGTTTACTCTCCCTTGTGGATTGTGTTGTTCTATCCTGCGTGGGTATGCGTTTGGCTTTCCTGTGTGGACTGGTTTGTGCTAGGGCTCGGACGTTGGAGCCGAACGGGGAATTGCAGACTTAGGTATATGTATGGGCATATACCTAAGCCGTGTCAGATGTTACTTTGTGATTGTACTTTTCCTTGTGGATTATCATTTGTGGATTTCGGGAGACCTTCGGGGGTCTCGGGGTCCCTACTGAGTATCTTATACTCACCCCTGCACGGGCTTTGCCCGCACTACGTTGTGTTGGTTGCAGACGACGGACAGCGCTGACCGGGGAGGAGGCGTGCGGAGCAGGACAGTACCTGGAGGGGGACCACTGGGCGGGACGTACTCGGAGCGGTCAGGTGGACCCGAGGAGCAGTGGAGGCTATCTGTACCCACCCTTCAGGTGGGACTTCCAGAGGACGGCTCGACGCTGCAGTTTTCCCTTTCAGTTGCTGTTTTTCCTTTCAGTTGTACTTTACAGTTGGGCTTGTATTTCCGGCCCCTTTTACTTTCAGCACAGCTTGTAGAGTTTTTACTTAGTGTTTACTTTTCCGCTTGCTTACTCTGTGGTGCTTGTTTACTTTTCAAAGGCAATGCCTTCCCTTTTTGTTGGGATTTACGCCTTGGTGCTAGTCGCCAGCCCCTGGCCTATGGAAGGCGGGCTTGGGGTAGTCACGGCACGGGCCCCGAGGGTGGGTCGTGATAATGTTCTTTATTTTCCTTTACTCCCTTATGGACTTTAGAGGACCATGAGTTTGAGAAGGATGTTTGTGTTGTATTAGGAGCTTTTGGGGGCACAATAGGGGTTTTCAACTATTTCTAGAGGATTTCGTGGGCTCGTTTGATGGTCTTTTGGGTCATCTAGTTTCCAAAAAATTTCATCCTATTATAGGTGACCTTTTTCCACTATTATTTTTCTCTTGATTCGAAGGTGGAAACATAAGCCACCTACACTGGCAGTGAGCCCAACTTGACATGCCTAGAATCAACCATCTTTTGCAGAAGATCCTTGAAAACAAATCATTCCTAGATGGTGTTTAATATTATCTGATGATATGGAAAATAATTTAGACGGTCGGTGAGACCCACTTCATCATCTCTCTTTGGCTCTGGAATCCGAAGTAGATTGCAATTCATGGAGGCTATGAAATAGCTTCATACCTAGTCATCTCAGAATGAATAAACTCTATTTCTTCATTCTTCAAACTGATTTCTCTTAGCACATCATCACTCATCTTGATGAGGTGGGGTGGTTGTTGGAATTCAGGGTGTCCCACATGATTCAGTGGGGGCCTCGCAACTAGGGCTGGTGCTGGGGGTGGATTAAACATGACAAAAGACACTTTATATTTTCCTGTTCTTTCCCCAGGGGCCGATGGGGCCACTGAGGACTTAAGGTTAGTCCTTTGAAAGGATTCTTATATCCTTTGTGAAATTCCAGATAAGTCTCTAAACCCACTGGTGCACTTCACTGGAATGAGCAGCATTCACAATTCATCATGAAGGTTGTCGATGCACATGGAGAGCATCTCATCCTGGGGGATTGGATGGTTAAAGGAATATGTTAGGCCCTTCCATCTATAAATAATGTCTGAGACTCTCTCGTTTTCTCATTTCTTAGAGTTCATGAGATCACTGACCATCATCTTGGGTCGCGTCGAACTGAACTGGAAGAGAAACTGTCACCAGAGGTCCTCCTATCCTGTAATTGAATTAGCTAGAAGGCTAGAATACCGTATAAATGTCAAGCCTTATAGGGTTCATATGAAACACCTGAGTTTTACAGCTTCTTGCTATTCTGGAGTGCCCATCATGGGGTCACAGTAAAAGGAATAGTGTATCAATTGCTGTTTTGGGTCCCCCGAGCCATTGAATACTGGGAGTACGGGGTTCCCGAAGTGTGGTGGTGGAGGAACATTTCTCACCCACTCGGGGTAGGGTTCACACTCTGGTTGTATTGAAGCGAGCCGCCCCTCCATGGATTCTAGTCAGGTTGTTATCTACTTGACGGTGTTTGAGATCCCTTGGTGCATATCATGTCAGGCTTGAGCTTGAGCTGGTGCAGTAGGGGCCAAGATGGGGTCTATCGGTGCAACTTGAAATTGGGGCGGATACCTAGCCGGAGGCATCATTTGTGGGATTACATAGGTATATTTGAGTTGCCTTCCCAATGGGGGAAGTCTTGATGTCCTTCCAGGGCCTAGTTTAATAGCCCTCTGAACTTGGCTTCGTTCACTGGAATGAGTGCCTGTGGTATGGGCACCGCTTCTGGGAGCACCTGCTGACGTTCTTCTGAGGGAACACATCTGATGAGATAATTCCCTCAACGTATCTCAACATCAATTCATCTGAGCCCTTTCATTTCTTCCTCCTTCTTGGAGAAACTTTCCTCAAGGGTGAGGGACACACTCTCATAGGGAGGAGGAGGCGATTTATAGATGATCTTGGATTTATTTTTCTCTTTTTTGGAGTTTTGTGGGGGAGGTAATGTTGGATTGACTAAGGGGGAACCAAGATTTAGGGCCGCCCTCTTGTTCCGGGTATTCACACCATTAGGCTCAGTGTGGGGCGCCACTTGGAGGGAACCATATTCCTTTTCATCTTATCCCCCTGCGTTATTTCTTGTGAGATCCATGGGGTTGACACTCACCATGTTCATGGAGGTGTGCCGCGTTGAGGGTGTTGTACCTAGTTCTCAATGGTAGGAAGGCTTCTTTCACCCTTTATTGTACTTTCTCCTTCCATTATGTAGTATTATTTGGGCTTCGTGGAGATGATTAACTTGAAGGGAGACTTGATATAACTTTTTAATGGGCCTTTATCTCGGAGGGTGCGAACCACGAGAAGGGGGGAAAGGGTAACTCTTTTGTCCATCGTTCTTCCCAAATGGTGGAATAATAATTTCTACCGTGTAGAGATTTGAGGTAAAAATTCCCCCAGCCCTACGGGCTTGGGTTGTTCCCATTCTGCCATCGATGCACTATGTCATAGTTTTTTGGTCTTATGGGGGAATTTTGATTTAAAAATGCCCCCAGCCCTTTGGGATAGGGTTGTTCCCGTATTGTGGCAGTAGCCGCCGCTATGGCCACTCATTCAATTTCATATACTCCTACGCGGGTATAAGCTGAGTGTTTCATTGGACATGCACGAGGTCTATGGTCTTTTGAGGATATGAGAACTATTTACGGGTTGGGTTTTGTTAGGTAGGAAGTCTGCTAGATGTTCATGGTTGTATGAATTAGAAGCTTTTTGAAAGCTTGATATCTTCGGCCTTGGTGCTTTGGAGACTTACTCCGGTCCAGTTTTTGTTGAGTATCTCATCTTTCTTAAGTAGGGGTTTCATTTGACTGTTTCCTCTGGGTGATTACATTGCAGAATTTCATTTCCATTAGGACCTGCTGGATGGGCCGTGGGGTGAAGTGTAAAGATCCATGTTCTCTCCACCCCCGAATATGAACTCCAGTCGGGGTTTCTCCAATGAGGTGACACGATTTATGCAGTGCATAGAGTCAAGCCCATTCAAAGTTATTCTTTTTTTGTTTCCGATTTTGGCTGCCTTGCAGATAGGAGGGCTTCCAAGTCGATCAGATGGTGAATCTCCCATATTGTGCTAACGTGGTTCATGTACCCTTCGTAGGGTAGGGATTTTTCTTTCAACTTTTGATTAGTTGTCCATATATTGAGGCGAATTTCATGTGTGCATTCCACAGAAAACTCTCCTGGTATGTCGAAGTGAGAAGTGGTTATAGGCCAATACATCACTGTTATATTATCCCTAGCTAGTTGTCTTCTCACAAGCAACATATCATTCTTTTATTGTTTCAGAGGTTCCTTTACTTGGGATGCCCAGCTTGATTGCTTCTTGATGATTTTGTTCCAAGCGACTGGGATGGTGGGGGCCTTATCGACTTGGGGACACTGTGGGGGTGGCTTAGAAGATGATCATAGCCCTGGAACATCTTATGGTTGAGAAAAAATATCACTCGTTATATATGTAGTTCCCCAAGAGTCTGACTCCTTTCCGAGCACCTCCGCATATGAGGGTTTTCTCATATTTGTTCTGGAAAGGGGAGTAACTTTCGACTAGCATGTATTTTGGTTGTGAGGAGGACCTTCACAAGTGGTGTTGCAATGGAATGTACTACCATGGAAAGCTGATGCACAACTATAGGAATTTTTCTGAAGGCATTTACCCTAGGGAGGACCTTTAGGGTGGGTTGTAGCAAGGGTAGGACATTCCTGATTCTTGACATCCCTGTGGGGAGGACATTCACAACAACTTTCATTGTAGGGAGGGCCTTCACAGTGACCGTCATCCTGGCGAGGACTACCATCATGACATGATATCTGGTTGTAGTGATATTTTATGTAGTGTACATCCTGGGGAGGACCTTAATGATGTACTACAATGAGGGGAAGACCTTCTAATTGCTTGGTGTTACTGTAAGGAGGACCTTCACAACAACTGTAATTGTAGGGAGGGCCTTCAAAATTACAATCATCATGGTGAGGACTACCATCATGACGTGATATCTAGTTGCAGGGATAATTTATACAGTTTACATCCTCAGGAGGACCTTCGGGATGTACTGCAATGAGGGGAGGACCTTTTCATTTCTTGGTGTTTCTATAGGGAGGACCATCACAACAACTATCATTGCGGGGAGGGCCATCGAAATTACTATCATCATGGAGAGGACTTCCATAATGACTTGATTTCCAACTACAGGAAGAAGCATATCTACAACGTATACCCTGGGGAGGACCATTAGGGTGGAAGATAGAAAGGGGAGGACCTTTTGGTGGTTTGATATTCTGGTCGAGGGGAGGGATACTCTGACGCGCATCAGGATATAGCCTCTCATGATCAATCATTATTCACCCACAAAGTAAGCCCCTGAGGGTGCTATGTGTAGGACCTTCAAGTTGCTGGTAGCGACATTGCGGGGAGGACCTTCTCAACTGCTACTACCACTTACATAATTTGGTAATGGAATTATAGGGCCTTGATACTTTGTTGATATATGTTTGAGGGAGTCGAGAACCCCATCTTTTAGCAGAGTAGGTTCATGTATGTGCTATTCATTTTCCCATTTCCTTTTTCATTTTTCATTTTTGGGTGCTCTCTTGTGGGTAACTGAGGACATCTTCTATGGGTAATAGCCTTCATATATGGGTTCCCATCTCATTGGGTCCCATGATGTCGTCAGGATACAACGACGAGCATCTTGAGTTCTGACAGAGCTATATGCCTGCCTTGGAGCAGCCACCACATTGAACCGACATCCCCCGATTGGAAAGAGTATTTATTCCTGATCCGGTTGTCTTATTGTTGTGGGATATCATCGTCGGCCCTCCTAGAATGAATAAGGGATTCATAAATGCTCCAAAGTGACTAACACATTTTGTGAGTGAGTCATTCCGTTTGAGAAAACCGGGTCGTGGGCCTAGTTTCCTGCCTTTGACACTGATGCAGTGATATCTTGTCATGATTGGAGGATATGTTCAGGAATCAACGTCTGATCTTCCATCATCCCAGATGTGCTGAGATACATCTTTGTTTGGAATGAGTATGAAGTCCCATTCTGATGTTAGAGTAGGATTTTTTTCTACTTCGGTCCTCCATGAGTTTCCAGTAGATACTAGAAGTTCTCCTATGTCGGGACATAGGAATGAGTCTATCACCGGTTGTCTTCTTCAGTTTCCACCATATTTGACTGGTGGTCTTCATATTCATGAGAAAGGATTTTCACCTACTTTGTTGCCACTATATTTTCCTCATGGGCTTTGTATGAATCCGCATGAATTTGAATCTACTCATATTTGGTTTTCACCATATTTGGATGGTGGGCTTGATATGAAACAATAGGTATTTATGCCTGTGTATAGCCTGTTGCCACCATATTTGGATGGAAGGCTTCTTTTTCATCAATAGGAATTTGTTCCTACATATATCCAGTTGTTTCCCTATATTGGCGGTGGGCTTCAAATCCATCAGAAGGTGTTTGGGCCTGCATATAGCTAAGTGCCGGCCTATTTGGATGGAGGGTTTCTTGTACATTAGCAGATGTCTACATTTTCCTATAGCTTGCTGCTCTGTCTGCATGGTGGGACCAACGAGCACTAGCAGAGATGTGAATGTGCCCAAATTGTGACACCCTATTTCTAGGGTGGGCTTGAGTGGAGAGGGAAGAGTGTTGTGTCTTCCCATTGAACTCTATTGCATCAGTATGGAAAAGATACTCCTCAAGAACTAGGGTGATAGCCTATCCCGAGTTATACATTCTCTACTCTTGGTGGGAAGATCGAGGGTCATAGATCTCCTGGACTTTGTATGGTTCCCTCGGCATAATATCCTCCTCGGTGGGAGGAGGTCTGGTCATCCATTTTCAGCGACGATGCACTCTGGCAGGGCCCATGGGTAGGGCCCTTGTGCAGCGGGTATGAAGTCATCATTATTGAATTTATCTACTTCCCTAAGTTAAGGTAGGTAGTCGTTTTCATGTTCTAGGGATAGGCTCCCGAAATGGTTTGAGATGACCATCGGGGCTGCTATGTGTTGAGGTACTGGTAGGAGCTGAAGAGGCAGCTGGTGGACCTTCACAGACTAGAGGGCTTGTCTTGCAGCCTCCATCTTGGAGAGAGTACCATTTCGGTGGTACACTTTGACCATCATATTTGACACCCAGCATTGAAGATGCTGGGTAGGCGAAGGGGTCTTGCTCTTTGTTGAGGCCCCGACCATCCACGGGATCACTGATCTGTGCATCTTCATGGATCGTGGGTATTTTATTTGGATGAAAGGTCACTCTTCGATAAGTTACAATATTTGTATGACATACAGACCACTAAAAATCATTTAAGTAGCATTCCTTTTAACACCTGCATATTTGGTGATTCAGCTCAGCCCCTTCCCCTTTTCTTTTACTATAGGGAAGAGGGGCCTAAGTGGGGTGAGACCGCCACCTTGGTTAATGATTCACGTTGGGTTCACCATTTTTGTTTTGCCTATGAGGTGGCATGTTTTGTGTGTACCGGGGTGGAAAAAAATGGTCCAACGTGTAGTATCCTTATGTCTTTTTTCATTTAGGTAGAACTTCCACATGGGTTAAGGATTCACATTGGGTACACCATTTTTGTTCTTCCTCTGAGGTGGCATATTTTGCGCGTACTGGGGTGAAAAAAATGGTCTAATTCATAGTGTCCTTTTGTATTTTATCATTGTGGATAGACTTGCATCCTTGGTTAAGGATTCACATTGGTTTTACCATTTTTGTTCTCCCTTAAAGGTGGCACATTTTGTAGGTACCAGGGTGAACACAATGGTTCGATAAGAAGTTTCCTTTTGTCTTTTATCATTGTCTGTAGATCTCCCACCTTGGTTAAGGATTCATGTTGGGTTCACCATTTTTGTTATGCCTCTGAGGTTGCGCGTGTACGGACGATACAGAGATGGTACGACGAGGATCATCACCTTTCCCTTTTCCATAGATATGGGCTCTCTCTGAATTTTCCATTCCATTGTTTCGAATCATTCAACATCATTATCCTTTAACAAATTTTGATTTAACCCTATGGGGAACTATTGGTCCCAGCTGGTGATTGCGTGGGGGTCAAACACTCACAAAATTGGTCCTTCTCAAACATAACATCCTCAGATGGTCTCCAATGGGTTTATTTGTGGAGCCAAGAATTCCTAACAGCCCTAGTATCCATGATCCATGGACCTTATTTCCAAAGTTTGGCACTCGTTGGCTAACGATTTATCCAATGACACTTGAGGAATCCATTGGTTGAGAGGATGGGAGGTTAGGCTCAACGCACCCCTCCGTGGGAGGATTGTTTCCTGTTATGGGACTCTCTTATAGATTTAAGTCATGTTTATATGTTCTTGAATCCTTGGTTCATTCCTGAAGAGTGTGTTCTTGGGATACCCTTGATTTTCAAGATCATCATGAGCATGTAGGTGTTTGATTCCATTGAGGTGACGCTGACATAGCCATATTATAAGGCGCTCTGGAGTTTATCGTCATCCAGGGGGGACAGAAGGTGACTTGATGTTGGGATGGGGCCCACAATGAGGGCTTCCTATGTATCTTTGGAAGAGGAATCAGAACCCATGTAGTTCAGAATGTGTGGGTCTAACGTGTGGAATCTTCCAATTTGATATACATGATTGGGTGGACCCTTCTTGGGGGGCACCCTTTTGAGCTCGAGCCTTCTGGTAGGCATCCTACGTATCCTGTTTGATCCGGAATCAGTGTTCTCATAGTTCAGAGTGTATGGGTATTATGCATGGAAACTGTCCATTTGATAAACATGATTGGTTGGACCCATTTGGATGGGAAACATTTTGAGCTCGGTCCTTCTGGAAGGCGTCCTACGTATCCTGTTTGATCCAGAGTCAGAGTTCTCATAGTTCAGAGCATGTGGGGCTTATGCATGGAAGCTTTTCCATTTAGTAAACATGATTGGGTGGGACCTATTGGATGGGAAACCTTTTGAGCTCGGGCCTTATGGAAGGAATCCTACCTATACTATTTTGATCAGGAATTAGAGTACTCAAAACTCAGATTGTTTGGGGCTTATGCAAGGAAGCTTCCCATGATTGGGTGGACCCCTTTTGGATGGGAACCCTTTTGAGCTCGAGTCTTCCGGTAGGCGTCCTACTTATCCTGTTTTAATCGGGAATCAGAGTTATCATAGTTCAGAAGGTGTAATGATGTTGTAATCCTCACAAAACTCTAATCTGACTTGAGTCATGCTTGGTGTGAGAAACAATAGGATTTGAAAGATTCAACAATACACATGCCTTTTCCCCTACTGGTGGGGGAGGTAGAGCCACTGGTAGAAGTGTCCAAGGTAACGGTTCTTGAGAGTGTGAACCATTGAACCTTTCCATGTGAAATGGAATAAAAGGTCATACGGTCCAAAATCAGAATACTGGGGACTTACCTCAGTGAGAGGGCTCCTGATCTTGTTCTGGTAAGGGAATGAATTTCATCCTTATCAAAGGGAGGAGTGAACATAACCCCTTTGACAGATCAATGTTCCTCTTTGAATGGAAAAGCAAGTGATCAAACCTAATACCAAGAATGGGGAGGTTCACTTTAGCATCCTAAGGTTGGACTCTGGGTTACCGCAGGAATGTAGCCTTTCAGGCATCCCCGAATCCAGCACCTTTTTTGGGAGGTCCCTCTTGACTCCGCTTACCATGGGTATGTAGACTCAATGGGGCTCGCTGATGTGCCTAATGGACTGATCATATGGGACCAACAACTTTGGAGGAGGATTTGGCCTAGCGCTGGAGAACTTGTTAGCAGAGGGATTGCGGAGTAAAAGACGTTAATGGAGGGATGAGGTTTGAACTAGAGGGAATAATACCCAAAAACACCCCATTCTGCATACTGGCTTCTCATGTAGGATGGGGAAGGCTCAGCATACCATAGTGGTATGAGGGCAGGAGGGACATCCACATACCATAGTGGTATACAGGAATGGTTATCACCAACCACGTACCAAAGTGGTATGCGGCTCACCGTGCCTCTTTGGGTTACATCTGTGTACCTATTAGGTACGCGACTCCAGGTTCAGTCCACGTAGCAGTATACTATGTGGAGTGCCATATTGAAGGAGGTTTGGGGGAATTACCATTCATAGGAAACTCATTTGAAAGAAGACTTTGGTTCATGGTTTACCAGTTGGGTTCATGGTTCCATTATTATTATGATTCAATTCCCCATTTTTATGGTTCACGGTTGGCTATACCTACAGTAGAAGTGGTTGGTTGTTCGTGCTTCATCGATGAAACAAGACGGAAGCTGGAGTGAAACCTTTGAGTTTCCCTCAAGATTTTTTCACCCATCCTTCCCTCTATCTGTCCCTTCCTCTTTCCAAATTTATTCCTTCTTCTACTATTCTCCTTTTATAAAGCATCAGAACGATCGTATCTACTAGGCACACGACACCATTTGTGGAGGCCCTTTGAAGCAATTTTCTAACCCGCGGAAGACTCAGTCAACTAGAATTTGCAGAGACTATGGTTCACGATAATGGTTCACAGAACCTTGGTCATCCACTTAATATGCGAACTGAGGGATTCATGACTTGGTACACAGATGTTTTTCTGCGCAGAACTCCCCCAGTTGATGTGTTCAGGTTTTTCCCTACTCGTTGGCGATCGTCTCGCGGGCCAGCAGTTCATAGACTATCCCGCATACTTGGTGGTTCATGATCCATCTTCTTCGCATACTGATCCTAGTGACGGCTTGCATACCATTTGAAAACGTGAATTATTTCATGTTCATTCAAATAAATACAACTCAATATGATTCTTTTCACCTTGATAAACTTATAGAATTTCTTAATTCATTCATCAAAGTTATTTTGGGGGTATTTCTTCTCCTTATAAAATTTTTTAGGACCCTACAATAACTTATCCAGGTTCTTTATAACAAGATAAAGTAATGTGAAGTGTATAAAATAGGTAAATAAGTAATACAAGTGAAAATTCCATAGAATATAAATAACTTTAAGTGATACTACCAGGCTAAACAAGGCTCCCTACAAACAAAAAAATTATCTCCCATATCGAGGGAAGAATTAAAATACAACTAATCAAGTAATGCTAACCAGTCTACCAACTACAAACTGATACCCATATAAGGGATATCCGTAAAACATTCTAAAAGATCCACCATGACCACACCATATAGCCTAGTGTAATCCACTAGCATATCCAAGCTGTATGAATCTAGTATATAACATTCATCGTGGCCTTTCCATGTAATCAAATCATCCACAACTACCTCAATATGTAATAAAAACTATCAGACTACAAAGGTCTAGATCCAACACATAGAAGACCAAGGCATCCACGTTGAGTCCTAGGAGCATATAAATAGAAATTGGTAAAGACTTGGGTGGAGTACAAGGACCATGTCACCAAAACATGTCTAATATGAGACCAAGTATGTCTTATACAACGGGTAGAAATTCCTGAGGCATCCTGTGGAATCAAGACCCAAGGATGAAAACAAGTCCATGGAATCCACTGTCAAACTCATGATCAATGGGAGAAACCCTCATGGAATCTAATGAAATCAGGATTATTGATACCCTAACATATAAATTTTCTACCATTTAATATCATTTAAAACATCATTTCAAATTAAATTATATTCCACTAGTCTATCTAGCTCATAGAAAAAAATCTATAAAATCCATTTAAAATCTCAAAACAATTCACATAATGTTATCACATGGAAAAGGAGGAAAACCTTATCCTAATGTCCCAAATCATTTCTCATTAATTATAAAAATAATTCTCTAACTATACAAGCTCACACACACCCCACGAGTGGTATAAAAATTGGTAAAACAAAGGCACACCCCATAGGTTGTTTGGGTTGGAAAAAAACCTCCAAAAAAACTCAAAGGAACTAGTGGGAATCCCTAACATGTTACAATGACTTTAATTTAATTGTTAAATTCAATTTAGGTTCACTAATAGAAATTCCTATGTGTGGTGAAAAGGAAAAGATTCTTATAAAACACCAATCCTCAAGGGAAAGGTATAAGAAACCTATAGTTTATCCATTGTTGATAAATCATCTAATATCGATCTCAGATGCAGTCCAGATCGAGAGAAAAATGTAGAACATACAAAAATCCTGAAAATAGAGTATATTAGTTTTCACCTAAAAACCCACCTAAATACAAAGACTAATGAATAATGACACAATATGAATGAAGAACTCATAAGAACAAATCAGATGAGACTGAAGGAATTTGAATCTGAGTCTGAATTGAATATTGGTGGCCAAGACTAGCTTAGGTTTCAAAGGATAGGTCACAACACTGAGGGGTTTTTTCCAACATAAGAAGAAGAAAATGAATTTTTAATTTATAAACTCATTATAGGAAAAATTTCATTTTACCCAAAAATATATGGGTGCACGGTGCAGACACACTATTGGACAAACTGTGCACCCTTCACTATGTTAAGGGTTCCTCACATAATTTCATTCTCATGGTTTGGAAAATAGTGTTAAAAACATTCCTCAATTCACTATAAATGGTCTACAAATTTTTACATGGGCATGTGCCTAAGGATGCATAGTTTCCTCAAACCATTCGACCTCCTGCACCCCTCTGTCAAGCCCCGCATGGTTTGGAGTAATCGTGCCTCTTTCCCCACATATTTTATTATAATCGTTCGAACTACCTTAATTTTCCATGAAGCGAGGTCCAAGAATTGAACAAGACCTGAACACCCCAAAACACCCCTAAGAATAAAATTAACTCAAATTTGATCAACAAAAAGGAGTTAAAATAAATAAAACATTCTTACTTCATTTTCGGACCTTAGATATTACCATATTCCCCCCTCAAAGTATTTTTTCTATCCGATTTTCCTTCTATGGGTGGTCAAGAATCACATGAGAATAACTCCATCCATTGATCTAATACATCAACCTCCAACTCCAAAGTCTCATATTGTAAATGGATGTACTTCCATATCACCCATATTAGATGAAGTAACTAGCCTCAGAGAAAATTCATTATCCTATCAATGATATGAATATGATTCTCCTCAAATGAAGCATATAGCTATAACTCCACCTCATCATGTTGTGTAGTGTGAAATGGGTCTAAATGATAATAGTGCAATTGAGATACATGGATGAAATTATTCATGGCCCGATACCTCTAAGGTAACTTCAATTGATAGGATATCAGAATGAAATTTCTATAATCACTAATTAGCTGAAATATCATATTGAAAGATTGATTTGTCTCCTAATCCATCAATGTCCCAGCCTCGATGAGATGCATTAAAAGAATCAATACCTGAACTTGAACTCTAGAGGTCATTGGTGCAGATCGGCGTAGGATTTATACCTCAAATGTGTAGTATACATCCATTTACAAATTAACTAGACCTACTATAAAGTCTCATAAATGAGATGTTGTCCAAGAAACACTACCTCATCTGACTCTAGCCAACATAAGCGTGATCTATATGGCCTATTATAAAAAGCCACACAAGGTGAAATTTTTATAGTCTCCTGATATCTATTTTTTTATTAAATATCAACTTAAGTATGTGTATCTCCCAAGAACCCCTAAAATATTGGATGCATGCTCTCATAATTTCTTCAAGCACCTGAATCATGCAATCTGACTAGACAGTAGTCTGAGTGTGGCATGCTATTGTCATAAGAACCTGTGTACAAAAATACCTATGTAAAATCTACCAAAAATAAGACATAATCCAAGTCTCCATATTTGACATTATAGTACGAGGGAACTCATGAATACACACCATCACATGGATATACCACCTCTCAAGAAAATAAATTTAGAATGTCTCCCTGATCGGCAGTAATTGAGCAACATTGATGATGTGGTCCACAACAACTGACACTACATCGCTACCTCAAGAAAAACTCTACAATTCAGTCATGAAAAAAATTAAAAAATCATCCCATTTCAACTCAAGAATGGGTAACTGATGTAAAATCCCAACTAGTCACTGATGCTCCACCTTCAACTACAGATAAGTGGAACACCTTGTAAAAAACCCAGCTAAGTCACATTTTATACTGGACACCAATACTGGTGATGTACATCATGATACATCTTGGTGATAGTGGTATGTACTTGCCAAACTGAGGCATGAAGCTCTCGCATTAGCTCATAACGTATGTCCAGTGGAACTGAAACATGACCCTATATATGTAGAATTTCATCCTCACCTACAGTCCAACTAGGAGGTGATTCCTATCTTGCCACACCCTCCCATAGAACTAGGCCCTCTGAATTTGATAACCACATCATCCTCACTCTATCTAGAATGGTAGAGGTCACTTATAGAGATGAAATAAAGGTACACCCTTGACCATCATTCACTTACAAGTGCATCTCTAAAAACTGGACCATAAGCTACCATTCACTACTAGCCTTCTGAACTGTCTATATTTGAGTCCTCCTACTCATTGAATCATCCATTGAATTTCCCTTTCAAGGTTTATAAGAAATATAAAAGTAAAAAAGCACTGTAGGTACTCATCCCACCATCACTACATCAAATCCAAACCACGTTGTGTAAGCATATAATTAAGGCTTTTGTACTATGTGTACACTATGAAACACTCTCTATGTAAATAATGCATCCAATAACATAAGACATGAACAACTACAGATAACTCAAAATCATGAATCTGGTAATTACTCTCATATGGACTCATTTACTGAGAGCTATATGCCACATCTCTACCCCTACATCAAAACTGGTCCTAGCCTAATACCTGATGCTTCACAGTACACAATGTTTCTTTTAGACATCTCTAGAAGAATCAGGACTAGAACTGAAGTAATTATAACTTTCAGCACATAAAATTTTGTCACGTAAGTATTTTTCCATATAAACATCACACCCTTATTAGTCAAGACCATTAGTGCTACTGCTAAATGTGATAATTGTTGTATGAAATGACTGTAATATTCATCTAGCCTCAATAAACTCAATATATCAAATACATTCTTAGGATACTCCTGGAAAAATAAATCTCTCATCTTCTCTAGGTTAATATATACTCCATTATTTGAGATAATATGACTCAATAAGTGAATCTTATAAATCTGGTAGTAGAAATTTATCTGATTATAACATAACTAATTCTCTCTTAGTGTATAAAATATGACCTCAAGATGTTTGGAATAGTCATATCTATTATGAGAAAACACCAAGATATTGTCTATGGAAACCTCCAAAAACAAATCCAGATACAGATATAAAACTTGGTTAATCAAATCCATGAACAATAATGGCACGTTCATGATATCAAAAAAAATAACCAAGTATTCATATATATAATATCTACTATGAAAATATATATGAGGTATATTTTTAGGTTGAACATTCAACAGATGATATCCAAATCTAAAATAATTTTTTTAGAACATCTGATCTCCTCAGTGATGATAAAAAAGGTTCTCAATTTGTGGTTGTGGATACCTGTTCTTAACCATCAAGTAGTTTATTTTTTGATAATCTATGCATAGGCTGAGGGAATCTTCATCATTTTTTGATAAAAGGACTGGAGAACCCCCTAGATAATTTCCATTTAATATAAACTCTTTTTTCTCTTAAGTCCTCTAGTTGCCTCTTGAACCCCTGAAACTTTGTAGTTTCCATCTTTTAAGAAGGAATGGATACTAGTGAATCTCCAGAAAATAGATCGATTGAGAATTCCTCCTCTCTATTTGGAGGTAAACAAAAAATTTCATATAGTAAAACATCGCTAAAATGATCAACCATTTAACGAAAATATGCCTAAAGCACTCCATAATCATCTAGATATAAACTAGTAACCTGGGCTGTCGTCCCTCAAATCCCCTAATGTTTTGGTCTAGATCATCTAACCAAGAAATCTGATTCACCCTTATGAATAAAAACTCATCCTTTTGGTAATGTGAATGACACCCTTCAGTGATAAATGTGATCATTGGCTCGATAAGAAACCAACCATTCCATCCAAATTATGAAATCAAACCCTATAATCCCAGGGAAAAAAATATTCCATATGAAGTGACACCCACCTATCCCAAGGGGGAACTCCCAACATTGACGTAAATCCTCTGTCGTGATCCCTAATAGAGTGTCAATAATCATAACTACTTCACAAAACTGAACAAAAATCCCAAGGATTTCCACTATAGGTATACATTTGAAACTATGAGATGTACCTGTATCAAAAAGGGAAAAAATCATAGTGGATACTATGATCATATCTCTCACAATAGATGGATCGAAGATCTGTGCCTTAGGTATAGGATATAAAAAAAATATATAAACTAAAACGTAGCCTAGTAAAACCCCCTCACTACCAGAAGAAAGCCCACTCTATTGTATAGTTGAAACTGGTGCCTCGATACCCCATCCATGACCACCACCTCTACCTGAACGACTGACACTAGTCCATCTCCCATCCTGACGTGGAGCTATAAAACCTTCTCTTGAACCTAGATTCAGAGCTGACCCCCTTACACTAACATATAAGGGGAATTTCCTACAAAAATGTTGTACATGGATTATCATGATTAAATATTGACACTTGAATGGGTCTTAATCAAAATAATTCTTAATATAACCCCATCTCCCAAATTGGTGATAGAAAACAAAGCTTCCAACACTAATAGATCGGATAGTAATAATCTCACAAAAAGCCACAAAACAGCACTTCCTACCACTGGAAGCTAAACCACTGGGTCGAGAGATGATACAACCCTACTCTGCGCCCCAAACATCCCTCAGTTTCCATTATATAGTTAGTGCCCGATTCACTAGTTCATAAATAGTCATCAACCTGAACATATTGAACTTCCATTGAATGATATTTCTAAGGCCTTACTTGAAGTGTCTCTCCCTTGATACATCATCTGCAAGATATATTGGTACCAAATTATTTATCTCTATAAAGCATTCTGAATATTCCATAACTATCATCACAATCTGATCTGGAAGCATAAAATCACTAGGAGAATCTGCTCTCAAATTCTAAAAGAAAAATTATTCATATAACCAAGTTTGGAAATCAACCTAAACCATTTCTCAGAACCTATCATCCCGGTTCAAAACATCGCAACAGTGCTTTGATACTCCTTGAAGCATGTTTTTCATGAGATTCACTCTCTTTTTAGGAGTGTCAACAATTTCTCAAATATCGAAATCATAGTCTCATTCCATAGCTCAGTAGCCTATTTACCTCTATCTCCAAAAAATGTGGGGGGATGCTACTTCTAGAACACACTCATCAGCTCTTCCATAGATGAGGTTAATTGCGGTGCTCCATGAATAGCATACATGGTGATCTACTAGGAGAATCTGCTCATAGAACTTTTCCTCAATACCTATGTTTAGTAAAAATACTAGTACCTCATCTAGCATTACATGATGATCTACTAGTAGACCATAGACCACCACCTCTGGATAATGGTTGTCGCCAGCCTCCTAGCTTAAGATTAGAGGTTGTCATTGTTTCATATCTCTACAATTCCAAACACACACATAATAAATATCTATAATGCAAATATCACAATTACAAATGTAGGGTAGGTCAAAACCTTACTATAAATAGGGTACACCCCTATGTCTATTCCTAAAGATAGAACTGGGTAAAATTAAATAGTCATAACATCATTGGAGTCTATGCCTACTTCCCACTCTAAATCTAGGTCTAGGTCATGTTATCTACTACATAATTAAAATTTCCATTTAAATTAATATTCATTTTAAAATTAATTTTATATATTTGAACCAAATGGTTCAATACTTTCAATATATAAGGTCCGATATACCTCATGAACCAAAATTTGGCATCCACTTAATCCACACCATAACACGTTCCATTCCATTTGACCAATGGTTCATGACACAATATGCCATTGTTGGATACTTAGGGTGTTTTCTATAGCCTAATCTGGAAAAAACTATTTAGGTTACAAAATAAACTCTATGTCGGAACTATGTTTTTCAATATCCAATATAAATCAATTATCAAAGAGGAGATATATCACACAAGGTATATATCAAAAATTTATACAATCAAGCTATGCACCCTATATGGAATTGCATAATGAATGGCATGTGAATCTAGTAAAGTTCGTAAAATGATACATAATATGCATTCCCTCATCTCATTAGGAAATGATTAAATAGTTCCTCAAAAATATCAATGATAAAATCACAATTCAAGTGCATCATCCAATGGTGGAATCAAATCATCTATAATATAAAAAATCTTGAAAATAACAATTTCTATTCTAGGAAATTTCCTTTTTCCCTGTAAACCGTTTTTCTACACCCTAAAACTACTCATTAACAAATTCAATTACATTTTTAATCCCTATATATTTCCTAAAAATATTAAATAAAATAGAAAATGAAATAAATTTGATGCCACATTTTAATATAATGACCTGTATTCCACTAAACAGTGCCCTGAGTTGGTCGGTCACATGGTCTCAAGCACATATTCCCAAATTCCAGAGGCTACTGACTAGCAGTGTGGGCCTTGGGTGTGTCTTTAGAGAGAATATTACCTCATATTAGAGTGTAGAAAAGTGATATAAAATATATCATTCAATATAGGAATTGGTAATTCAACCAGATAGAAGACAAAAATCCAAGATATGAATATATAAATAATGCTAAAAGTAATCTCATATAAAACAATGATGTGACATTTCATGTTCTTAAAAATATAGAAAACATGTATACAAGAATATAGTATAATACATGTATCAAAATACATAAAATATGAAAGATAATCTATTCCATCTAGCATCATGTGCCTAGGCTTAGTCCTGTGGACCCTTGCTTCTAATCATAACACAAATTAAGAACCGTACTATGGGCATTTCCTCAGTCACTACCTACATCCATGTAGTCATTCTGGGTACCCAAAAATGTCCTGAATTGGGTGTGAGATAAAAATAAGTAGGAAACAAACAACAGTTTCTATAACATATCCAGGTTGTGTATAACAAGAAAAAGTAGTGTCCAATTTATATAATATGTAAAGCAATAATAAAAGTGAAAATATAATGGAAGAAAATTAATTATAAGTGATATTGTCAAGAGAAACTAATCGACCTACAAAAAAAGGTTAGGCTCACATATTGAGGGAAGTGGTAAAATATAACTAATCAAGTAATGCTCCCTAGTATACCAACTATAAACTAATATCCATACCTGGGTTATTTGTAAATCATGCCAAGAAGATCAAGCACAACCACACCGTACAACAAAGTGTAATCCACTACCACCACGAAGCCATATAAATATAGTATATGGAATAAAACATGTCCTTGTCATATAATCATGTCATCCATAATGGAATCACCATTTAATCAAAACTGTTTGACAAAAATATTGAAAACAAGGCATGTTATCTTGCACTGAAAAAACTCCATCGATACTAAGACAAATGAACAATGACACAAGAGTAATTAATAAATCATGTCCATGAATCCAATAAGACCAATAATGTATGAATACGATGAAATATAATTGGTGAAGACAAGATTAGGATTCAAAGGATATCTCCCAACACCAAAGGTTCAATCTAACAGAGGAAAATGAAAACGAATTTTTAATTTATAAACTCATTTAGGGAAAAATTTCATTTTAGAAAAAAACTCTAGGTCACATGTTTTGGCCACATAGTTGGCCAAACTGTGTGCCAATAGTGCACCCTTTACTATGTTAAGGGGGGCCTCACACAGTTTCATGTGTGCAGTTTGAAAAAACATGTGAAAATTATGACTCAATCCAATACCAAAGGTCAAAAACATTCCACATGGGTGTGTTTCTAAGGTGGCACATTTTCCTCAAACCATACGACCTCCTTCACCCCTCTGTAAAGCCCCACACAGTTTCTTTTAACCGTACAACCTACCTTACTTTTCTAAGAAGTGGGGATCCGATATCCAAACAATCCCCACACACCCCCAAGACACTCATGATCTCAAAATTCACCCATATTAGTTTAAAACATAAGAGTAAAATGAAAAAAAAAGATCCATTACGCACAAGAAAACCAAGGATATTACATGAATACTCACCCAGACTACCATAACAAAAGTACCAAATAGATACATCCACTACATAACATATTGTATTGGCTATTAATATTATAGACTACAGTGTAAAAAAAATCTCAAATCTTCATAGAAACATTATCCAAACAGATCACATGATCATTTTTTGGATTATACTTATTTAGTTGAGATATATGAAATAAGGTTTCTGATCATCTTGCCTCATCATATTTTCTTGGTCATAGTATTTTTCTTCCCTCAGACATTTATTCCTCCTCCATTGAAGGGAAGAATCTTATTATAGGGGATTCACTTGAGCTTTATCACTACATGCCTCCATTGTCTTCTTCCTTTACTAACTTTTCTTTGTGCTCCTATTGTTAGATGTACTCTATTTTATAAAATAAATAAATGTATGATGATGATAGTTCATAATATAATTGAAAAAAAAGAATATTTGAATAATATTATTTATGAATTTGGGTTGTTTCCATTATTTTCTGTACCAAAGTTAATATTCAAAGTATTCTCTTATACTAGACTTGGTCTAAGAAGTGATATTTCCCCAACCACCACCCAAAAAAGTGTAGATCAACATATATCGACCTAAAATGCTTCAAATGGGGAACTATGAACTGACATTTTATGGTTATTATTTTATGAAAACATCACTACAGGAAAATAGTCTTCCCACCAAACATCAAATTCTATCACAAATGCGCCAGAAATTTCCTCTAATGATTTAATTGTGTGATTTGATTCAATCTGTTTGAAGATGGTATGTAGTTATCATAGTTAGTTTAGTTCCCATAGTTTTTTATAGTGGCTAAAAAATAGTGAGGGAACTTTAAAATCTCAATCATGGATTATCAAAATTGATACACCATAAATTTCCCCACTTTCTGAATATATAACTAGATAAGATCTTCAATGGAATTATTCTCTTGAATTGAATTAAAGTGTGTATACATAGTGTGTCATTAAATAATCACCTAGATGAAATCATTTTTTTGAATCATATTTTGAAATATGATCATAAAATTTATTGATATTTACTTCCAATTCTATGTGGGTATAGGTAACAGTTTCAATATACCAACTGTTTATTAGTATTCAGCCTCCACCTAATAAAATGTGAGTATTATAGTCACATATTTTTATACTTTTTTCTTTATAATGGGCCACCAAAAGTTATATTTAATTTCCCTGTACATCATTCCAATACCTCTATATAAAACCAACATTCAATGATTATAGTCATACAGAAACTATTCCCAAGCTAAAGCAGGAATGATAATTCAATTTTTAAGGAATGTGATAAGTTTTTTTCCCTCTTACCATCCATAGATTGTCTCCCCACCAGTGAGTTTTGATGAAATACAAGTTCATATTGTGGATTCCACTCATGAATTGGAATACATCCTACACTTAGTTAACAACTTGATTATAATACATTCAACTTATGGCATTAAGCACCAAATTCCCCTTCAAAGTAATATAGGCCAAGTCAATGTAGACCATTTTGAGGTACTCTATAAAATTCCATTATCTTAGATTCATGAAATTTTATAAGAATATGTGATTCAATAAATAATGATCATTGAACATGGTAATATTTTCAATGAATAGATAGTGGTGCTATGAAATTAATTCATATAACACTATGACTATTTTGATATCATGTTTTAGAATGTTATTTTTGTGTGTTCATAATTGTCAGAAGCCCTAATATACCACATCTATCTCCATATAATAACACATCCAAATAAAAATATAGAGGAATATAAATAAATATGATAACTCTCTCTTAGATATGGAATGATGAAAACTGGTTCCAATATAAATATATTCTTGAACTCCTCATGCGATTTTTAGAAACATTTATCTAATGAAATGTTGCTCCTTTCTTTGTCAATGTAGTTATTGAAAAATATAAACACAAGAAATTATAAAAAATTAATACTCATAAACCTTTAATACTAAAAACTATATATCTAAAAGATGTTATTATGTGGTTCCCAATACATGATAACCTTAGTCTTCTTAGGGTCAACCAATATAAATTTTTTTGATATAACATTCCCAAGGAATCAAACTTCTTATATCCAGATGATTATCTGTGATAATTTTTTTTCATAATGGATATGAGATTACAATGGATTTAACTCAATGTAAAAGTGATTTCATGATTTCCCTTATATGATAGTTCACCTAGATATAATTGAAAAATAATGATGAAGGATACAAGGTAAAAATAAAAGATATATTTCATCAATGTAATAGAGATGGATGATGAATTTGTATGGACAAAGGCCACGGAAAAGGGCCCATATTGGCCATAGTATTTTTAAAGGATATATTTAGAATATCTTCCTACTTGAATTAGAGTTAGTGGTATCCAAACAACATGTAAATTTAAGGTAACCACCTTTATTCCATTAACTGATCAAAAAAATATCATCAATTCTAGGGAGATAGTACCACTTTTTTTACCATGACTTGATTCAATTTATGATAGTTAACATAAATTCATAGTGTACCATCAATATTCTTGATGAATAGAATTCGAGAGTCCCAAGGCGATGTACTTGTCCTAATGGATACCTTTCTTTCTGACTCTTCTAACTAAACCTTTAGTTCACATAGTTTAGCTGGAACCATTTTGTATGATGGGAGTTAAATGGAACTAATTTTAGGTAGTTCATTGATAGGAAACTCCACATCTATTTTCAGTAGTATTATGATGATTTTTTAGGGAAAACATTAGAGTATTTATTTGTTATTTCTGGAAGATAACTAATTTTAGTTACATTACTAACACCCATTATTATGGTTTCTGGCTATTAAGTGATATTACCGACCTTTTTCAGTCAAGATCCCTCTTTTTCCAAATTTATATCCTAGTAAAATTTTAAAATATCAAAAAATCCCTTAGGATAAGTGAAAGTTACTTTATAATAATGACAAAAAATATGATTTTTTAATACCACAACCAATCCATACTTAATATTATATAAAATATATTTATCTCTTACTATAGTGACCCAAAATTCATTAAATAAAAAAATTTATTCTTATAATTATTTGATATAGTCTAAATCACATTAAATCACATATATTACTCTATAAAACATTATAGATGAATATTAAATGAAATAAGAGGTATTTCTAAAAACTGAGGACCCCATACCGACGAAATAGTAACTTGACCCTTGGAATAGTCACATGGACATTAAGAATAGTAATCCAGCCAATAAAATAGTAACCTAACCTATGAAATTTTAAATAAAATTCAAGAATATTATAAAGGAAAATATGATATAATTATACCATAGTATAAGTAAATAAATATTTTAGAAATGATGAATTAAGTGTTGGTATTTTTGTAAGTCATAAGTATTTAATTACAATTTTATTGGTAATATAATGATATAAAATAAAATTTATTTTCATAAAATGTATTCAAAAATTAATATTTTTTTATTACGACAATCTATAATTTTATGAGACATTATTTAATTTTTCAAAGTATCATAAAATCAGTTATAATTTTAAAATCTGTATTTTTTGAGTAAATGATGATTTCCATTAAAAAATAAATTTATTATATTTAGAAAATTATTTTCATAAATGGAGTCCATTTTTAAATTATACATTTTTAAAAAAATTTAGGGTTAATTTTTGGGACTTTTCTAAAATAGTTTATTTTTTGGAAAATAGTGAAATATGATAATTTATGGTAAAGTTAAATACAAGAATTGTTGAGTCATGAATTATTTATAGATTATGTAAGAACCATTGTTTTTAAATAACATTCACTAGTTACTTTACTCAGTCTTAAGAACCCAACTATTCATAGTTTTGAGCCAAAATAACAAACTAATAGGTAAAATAATAAAAAAACACCCCTTTCCTCTACTATAAATTCCACCCCTCACAACCTCTTCTCATCACATATATTAATCCTCGAATATTATCCAATTTATATCCAACACTCTTCCTAAGTCTCTTACCCATGTCCAAGAGGTTTTGGCCTTAATCAAAGACTATAACCAATTTCCCTTATAAGGTTCTCAAGGAGAATAATTCAAGAGGTAAAATCCTCTTTTACTTTATTTTTATACTCAATTTATTTTATTTTTGTATACCCTCAAAGATCCTGTGTTAAAAAAATTCATGATAACTCCATTATCTATTATATAATTTAACTTTATTATGTTAATGGAAAATTCACCCTAAATTATTTTGTCCTCTTAAAGTTATTCTAAAAATAAAAATATCATCTGCGAGGTGTTGACTTATTACCTTTGAGGATGAAGAGTTTTCATTTTCTTTTTCTGCCTTCAAGGATGGACATAAAACCATTATAATGGTTTATAAATATTTTAATATTTATTTTATAAACCTTTTTATTTTCTGAAACTAACTTTTATACAGAATAATGAATAATGAAAAAAACCTAGTTTGTGATGATAAAAAAACAGCCCAAATAATCTAAATGATTATAAAAAACATCTTAGCTAATGATTAATACTAACCCCAAATAACCAAAAACATATATTACCATTTAATATTATGGATTTTAATTAATAACACATAACATCAATTATAGATATCTATTCCCATTTTACATGATCTTCCATACATTTATACAAGTGAACCAATCATGAAAAATAAGGAAATGAACACTTCCGAACACCCCAATTGAATCTTAAAACTCATAAAAAGGCCATTAATGAATGTAATAAAATTATAATAAATCAATTACAAGTATAAAATTATCTTCATTAATTATTTAATGGATTCAATTTGTTTATCTAGGGAACTAAGATCATGTTCAAAACACTTTCAGACATAAGGTAAGGGATTATTTCAGAACCTCCATTTTTCCTTTGGGTTACACTTCCTCCCAATTTACACCCATTTAATTCTTATTTATTTTAATTTAAATCTGATAAATTATATTAAAATTTTTCAAAAAAATTATTTTGATTGGTTCATTTTTTTTTGACTTTGAAATACTTGTTTTAAAAAGGTTCTCTACTCAATAATTCTTGATAAACCATCCTGATTAAAGGGAACTTCCTGATTTTCAACCATTTTAAGTGCACTCCATAATATAGTTTAAGATAGAATTATTTTCCTAAAATAAATCATTTTATTATAAAAAATATATTGGTTCATTTATTATTTCATGAAAACAAATATGCATTTTCCGCTTAAAATGATATTTGATATTTTCCTTAAACAACACTAAGATGTTTCTTTTCTAATGACTCAGAAAACACTCTTTTTTTCTAATTTAACTTAAATTTAACTTAACTTATAATTATATATTCATATTTTACATTATTAATGTCCATGTATTATTTTAATCCATTACTTAGTGGACACCATTATGATATTCCATTTTGTTCTGCCTTGTGGTATGATTTTGATACCCAATTCTCCCCATGGGTAATCCTTATGGTTGATTTTTTATATTGAACACATATGCATGAATTTTTTTTGAAAGGTTCACCCAGATATAGCTCCAATAAATTGTATATTTTTTAGGCTCATTAGATGTCATGTTTGGACATGGAATGAACCAGATTCATTTATGGGGCTTTGTCCGCCTGGTGCAATGGTCAGAGAAATTGGCCTTGACTCATGCTTATTCCATGTTGTGCGTTATTGAAACATTCCTATAATTCCATTATTATATTTACCCATGTTCTATATGTTATTATTTATTATTTTTATTCATGTTCCATTATTTTTTATGTCATCATGTTATCCATTCTAACCGATGTGGCATTCTAACTAATGTCCTATTCTTTATTCTTATGTTTATACCCTTACTGGGATTTTTTGCTCATCCTTTTTGTTCTTGTATTCCCCAATTTATCCTATACAGATATAGAAGATTAATGAAAATTAATACATATTTAAATATGAATAAAAAAAGATGTTTTATTCAATTTACATGCTTACAGTTTTGTGAATCTAATCATCCAAATACACTAGAGTTTGCGATCCTTGGCATGTAATTTGATGGTTAATTATGCTTACAATCATGTAAAAATATGTTTAAAAGGACAGGATCACTACACTCACTCCATGAAATGCTATAATAATTGCACCATAATGATGTTAATTTAACATTATGGATACTAAATTACCCCACTATACCATTTCCCAAGAGGTGTCTTCATTCTCATCACACGAGCCATCATTTTTAAATGCAACCCCATACAATTTACCACACAAGAAGAAATAAAATAGTGTGAAGTGACTATGTCAAAAAATGAAAACATTAACATTTTTTTCTAGAAGAATGGAACCTCAAACCATCAATTTTACTACTTCCTTCTTTATATCATCTTCACTAGTTCCAAAAATTTGGGGGTCAGATCAACTAGAATGAGGTTTTCTACCATATTGAGACGGTTCTTACAGATATGTTAGTGTGTTCATGGATTCACCATAAACAAATTGATTCCAATTATGAGAATCATTAAAAGGAGATCATCTATGTTGGTCATATGAAACTTGATTTTGATTAGAATCTTCACCAATTTTTTTCCTTTATGGATATTTATATAAATTCATTATATGGTAAAACCATCCATTGTTATAAAACTACCAATGTGGTTTAACAGAATCCCTATTTAAGTGATTCAAAGAGACATATTGAAAACATATAGGTTTATTGTTATAATATGTAGGAAAAGAAACTGATCCCATTGAATGGACATAATGTGATTTCCTGGTATTGGGGAAGTATTTCCCCTTATTAATGGTTTCACTACTTGGGATGTTACCTCCACCTAAGTGGGGGATAGTATTCCCTCCATCAAGGGTCCTTGAAATTCATTTTTATACCAAAACTACTCTATTTAGAAGCATGATGTAACTATTAATTAAAAAAATCATGACCTTAAAGTGACTCTTAGGTCATAGGCTAGACTCAAACATATAATCCTTGAGAGAGTTATTAGCCACCACATTTGGTTCGATGCAAGAAATATAAGAAATAGATATTCATATTCTATAACAAATAGATATTATTTATAAAGATCCAATAACACTGTTATCATTTATACTTGTGAGTTTTGATTATTTAAGTGTTTATTAAACATATTATTAAACCCATACCAAGTAACTCCTTGATCAACGTTCATTTTTATTGATAGGTCCCAGAATTTTCATTCCAACAATTGAAGCATGTACATTTCTAGATTCACATTAGTATCTGCTAAATTTTCATGAAAAAAATATATGATTTATCTAGCCAATATAATCCTTCCTGGTTGAACAACCAAAATCTCTATGAAGGACCAATGGATTTTTTTTCCTTTCAAAAACTAATGAATAATATAGATAGCATGGTTCCTTAGTTTGATTACCCATTTACACTGTCTGGAATGATTTTACTATAATTATTATAATATAATGATTCACTTGTGGTTTTGGGTAGAACCATGTTCATGGAAGCAACCCTTTTTGGTTTCTATGCCTCTTATCTATCAGTATACTTCAAAAATCATATAATAAGTTATAAAAATTAAAATAAAAACTTTCATAACACACCACTCTCATTATAATCCCAATACTATACATTAATTTTTAAAATAAAATCACAATGTCAATAATATCAAAGAATAACTATTAAAATATCACATGAATGATGTAATACCAATGAAAAGTCATTTTATTGATGTATGATACCTATCTTTCATTGGATTACCCAATGTGATGAGATAATAACTTAACTAAAAGTGTTTAAGAACACTTCCCATATCTAGACTACCTTGGTAACTTAATGTTTGGTATAAAAAGGTTGGGTATGTATTTTTATATACTATACCTTTAAGGATCAACACATATTATCTCCACGACTACCAGTCAATTTAATGACCAAACCAAACTGATATAATTTGGTAACATCCAAAGCCAACCTGATGCCTTGGATCATATTAGAATTCCACATGCCTTGGGTATATCCCCTATATAACTAGGGTTATAAATAGATGCTTAGGGTTGAAATTACCATTGGGGGATGGTTTAGCCATACATCAGATAATCCCTATAGTAAAATAATATAAATGATAATATTTATAATATATATGAAACAAAAAAATTTCTAAAATATACATAACCATAAAATCAAACCATAATAAATATAATAAAAAACATATACAGTTAGGATTACATGACTGATTGAAAATTAAATTTTTATTATGCAAATTGCTTTGATGAAAAAAGAGAGAAACCTTTCAGTTTCGGAATAGCAAATCAACTGAAACCATAATATATCACTGAATCACTAAAATAAAGTTTAATTCTATTAGAAACATTATCTCTATACATTCTACATTAAATAATAGTGACCATCATGTCTAGGTCATCAATGACAAGGTCTTAAAATATTTAGGCCATATTATCCCAGGTTTATATATAATCTTCCACACTAATCTTATTTTCATTGAAGCCACATGTCAAAATGTTATTTTTCTTATTGATCCATACACATATTTCTTTATTGATGTTTAGTCGAACCATCTTCTCAACAATCTTCTCAATCAACTCATGTGTCGAATTTATCTCAAATTCATCCTCTAACATTTCTTCATTGGAAAGAATGATTCGATACTATGATTCCCTTTTCCCCCCACCCTCTTTATCTATTACCAGGACCTTACTATTAGCTTCCACCTACTTCTAAATTAGATCTTCCATCATAGCCCCACCCTGTCTTTATTCCTTGTCCTCACCAAAATCCACTAACTAATTTTCACTCTGAATAATTGAACTCTCTTTATCTTCATGGTCATGAGATGTAGGTTCAATATCCATCACCTAAATCAGTTTTTGGACCTTGTTTCCATTGCATTATGTAACTAAGAATAGTCTTTACATTATTTAGACTTCTTTCCCTTTAATAGAATAAGTCTCTATGAATCCTTTTTTTCATTTCCACCCCTTTTTCCTCCTTGATCTATACAGGCCTTTTAAATTCACTTCATCAACACCGTTCATTGAAACACTGGTGGATATCTCATACTTTGAATATGTCCCATAAGATCGTTGATTATCAAATAAGTTCATTGTCAATTCTATGGTTTTCATTCCCATTCTATCATGTGTTTCATTCCCTTGTTCTTATAGTAAACTTTCATCATATAGATATTTAAAGCTTTTACTAAGATTAATAGTCAAAATGGTTCTTATCAACCTCACCCTACTTGTTATATTTATCCATCCCCTGTTGTCTACATTAAAAATACAGACCGTTACATCTTTCTCACATTCCACCTGTGACACCTCCTTATATTTTTCTTCATCACCATTTTCCATGATCTCCTTATTAGATGTCACTAGATCTTCATTAATTTGAATATCCATAGGCCTAGTTGTAGAAAAACTCTCCATGTAACCTTTAAAATTTCCATAAATTTTGACAACTTTCAGATTGGGGAGTACTGGTCGTACCTCCTTATGGATGGTGATATCATTAACTATTCCATTTATAGACAACATTTCAGCTACAAGACCAATAATTAGTTTTATCCTCAACGACTTCCTTACATTTGAATAATCAAAAATATTTTTAAAAGTGAATGGATGTTTAAGGAAAGTAACCCAAATAACCTTGGTTGGGGTTTCTTACTTCATGTGGAAATTGTCATTCCTCCTAAATAAGAATAATCAAAATCCATTTCTAATGTGGGAGGAACTAGACCAGGTATGGACCAAGTCATTCTTCAATTCAAACTAAATCCTGATGTGTCTATTTTCAAGAAGACCTACCATTTCCTGTTCTTCTAGTCCTCAAGATAAAAAATAAACTTGTCATATTAATCCACCGACGAACAATTTTTTTGGACCGAGCTATTAGCATCAGATTCAAAAGTGATGTGGTAGCAATGAACTCGAAGGACAATATAAAAAGTTACAATAATCCATCTGATAAATCTACAAACTTTGGGATAATAGATATATGGGGAAAGAAATAAGTAAATAGGGTTATAAATGGAAGAGAAGGAGTGAGATCAAGATCCCTAAAAGGATGAATAAGTCCCTTCCCCCACCATGGGGGGGGGGGGGTACCAACATAGCATCTATCACCATCTAGGCTAGGAAGAAGGGACACATCCACTATCTCGACAATCTCGGCCCTATGAACCCATAAAATATCACGTGGCTGAACACCTAAAAAATAAATGATAAAGTTCCAAACATGAAACTAAAACCTAAAATTCACATGACTTGTACCTCTAAGCTTCTAGATCCACCACTGTAGACCAACATTTCATGGCACATAACTACTAAAAAAATAGCTCTTCCCATTACGTAAATCATGTTTAAAATTATATGAATATACACCATGATAAAAATTTAGGGGGTGAGTAAACAATCACAATAGAAAAACCTATAAGACATCCCAATGATTAACCTTAAACAAAAGCAAGTTAGATTTAGAATTGATATAAAATAAAAGAGATCCATAATAATAGAACATAATACCATGATTATTTATATAAATAACTTACACTAAAAATTTAATTATCAAACATATTAATTTTACTAAGAAACCCATGTATTTTCCTAGAAACCCATGTGATGAACTCATGGACACATTTTTATTAACACAACCAATCCCCTTTTGAAGCATTATAGTATCCCAATTCAAACCCCTATATAAGTGAGACAAACTAAATGGTCGAACATTTTAAGTATAAATCTCATCATCTTGCCTAGGTTATTACATGTTGGTACAAGAAACATTCCCTAACCGACACCATCATACTTGACCAACCCCAAAATCTCTCAAACATGTAAACTATGATTACACACAATAAACAACATGAATTCCAAGTCCAACTAATTAGAAACCATTTTTCTAAACAAAAAAATAAATTATTAATTTTATCAAAAACCATGTGGGTATATCCAAAAACCATTATTAAAAAACACATTTTACACTAATAAATTGAAAAACAATATTTATAGAAATTATTCACCATAATTAAATACAGTATTGTTATTTTAACCTGAAAATCCTTCAAGATGTTAACATAAGTGATGTGAGGGATAACACACCTACCTTAAAAAAACTTTTCAAGGAAAAATAACATCACACAAAAATAGAAATGGGCTCTCAAAACCTTTATATTAAGATTAAAAAAATGGCCATAATTAAAAATAATAATTAGGATATTCAAAATTAATAGCCCCATATTAATTATTTTTCCAAAGAAAAACATGACGAAAGAAGAGGATGAGAAAAGATAGCAGATTTAAATATAATCTTGAATGAAAACACTCTAATATACAAAAGGGATGAAGTTCTATAATGATAATATTGATCAAAATAACCAAAGAATATTCTTTATTTCAAATTCCCTTGAATATTTAAAAATAATGACCATTTTTGATAAAATGCGGTAAAAAAATCTGATCTTTGGGAAATTTTTCAGTGCATAAATGTTTTGGTAATCTCTTCTCAATCCTTGTATTGTTTTTCTAATAATTCCATAGGGCTACATGGTTATTGGATATTTTTCAAACATTTCACCTATCATAAACCTTCCTATAAGACTAAAGTTTATATAAAAAGTTATCTGGGTAGTGTGGATGGTTTTTTAAAAACCATGAAAAAATTATGCACCCACCTTAAAGCCCTCCAAATCCTACATGGACCACTTGAAAATTCCCAAAATAGAACCCAAACACCAAAAATCATTGAAATATAATAAATATGATATAAATAAGATAAAAAGGGGATTTTAATATATTAATAACCAAAAACTATATAAAATTATTATATCCTATTGTTATACATTTAATTAATTTATTATTCTAAGAAAAATTAAAACTGACAAGGGATGATTAAAAGGGTAATATAAATTTTCTAAAAAATAAAACTTCATATTAGTATAATGTTCCTA
Organism: Viscum album; assembly: GCA_963277665.1. Lineage (NCBI taxonomy): Eukaryota > Viridiplantae > Streptophyta > Magnoliopsida > Santalales > Viscaceae > Viscum > Viscum album. The sequence continues at coordinate 2,019,622,390 of OY728123.1, forward strand.
AATGACCTTCTATATTGATTAATTTGTTAATAAAAAATAAAAAACATGGTATTATGGATTAATATTGAGTTCCCAATCCTAATAAGTTTTAAATTAGTTTATATATATATTTTTAATAGTAATAAAAAAGAAGGAATGTATATGGTTATACCATTATAAATTAATGGTTAAAATTTCTACAAATATGTGGATATATATACATTTTATGTGGTTAAATTTTAAAAGTAATTTCAATGGTTGAGAAACAAATTTTAATGGTTAAAATTATGGATATAAGAAAACTGTAATCCAATTTCTCTATACTCAGTTGGTATGTCTTCATAGGGATAAGAATCAGGTACATTGTTAAAACTATATCTATAGAATTTAATAATTTTATTGTCAATAGGTTTGAAGTGTAAACACTCTTAGATAATGCATTGAGAACAAATACTTACTTGGATCCAATGGACGACTCATCTTATGACTTTAGGTTCCATCAGTGATGATTATACCTTTGGTTGGTGACTCCAGTGATAATATTAAAAGGAATATGGGATCCTATAGTAGTAAAACATCTTTTAGGGTTGTTAACAAAAATACAAGTGTGAATTTTAAATTATCTTGTTTCAATAAATATTTATGTAAATCCCATATATAAAATCATTAGAAATTGGGGTTTTTCATCTTAGAGGATGTTAGAGAGGTCTTATTTTATGATGAAACAATAATTCCATAATTCACTACATGTTATAATATAATATATTTAGTGTATCACTAGATATTTTGGTTTGATGGTTGTGGGATGGTTTTAATGTAATGTCCATAGTAAATCATTGATAAATATTATGGGAACTTTATGTTTCATATCACATTGTGACAAATTATTGTTATATGTTTTGTTTTGACTGGAAGAAGGTGTTTTTCAGTATGGATTGTGGTAAGAAGTTTATGACACAACATGATAAGTTTTTTCTGAAATAAGAATCATAATAAAGTTATTTTAATATTTGGGTTATTCCTTTTGGCTTGCACCATAGAGGATGATTCCATAATTATTTTTAGGTATTATGTTTTGATGAATTATAAATCTTTTGAACATAAAATTCATGGTTTGAAATAAGAATATATAACTAAAAACTTTTATGAATATTTTACTATGTAATAAGGGAGAATTTTTTGTGTTATGATAATTTAGCCTTTGATTGATATGAAATAATCCTTACATTTTATCAAATATCACAAAGTGTTGAAAATATGATATTTTTTTGGAAGAGGATATTAAAAGGTTAATATAAAGTGATTTTTAGAGAGGTATTTTTGGAGTATCTTAAGATGTTTGGGTCTTATTGATACATTGATCCAAAACTAAATAAACGTAAGAGTGGATTATCAATATTAATGAAGATTGAGAAAATTTATAAACCTGTTAAGGTGTAATACTTTTTTCTTGATTTTTTTTGTGATTAAAGTTATTATATTTAGGGGAAATAAGTAATAATTAAGTGTGAGAACAATGAGATTTAATTATTTTGAGTGATTTAGAAATATGGGGTGTATTGGGTAAGCTAAAAACATCGTACAAGAAGTGAACATAGTGAATTTTCTTAAATCATCACATCTCCATGTATATTATTCTTAGAGTAATCCATGTGTAGGAGAACCAAGAAAAAATTTATTATGGAATGTTATTTATAAATTTTATTTTTATTGAGGAAGATAGGCATGTTCTAAATAATAGTATAACAGGATAATTAAGGGGGAAATTTTATTTGACATTTCTTGATTCACACCGCATCTCAAGTTATGATTCCAAAGAGGGATCAAAAAGTGGTATCATAGTGGAAGGTTAGGGTTTTTAAATTATTTTATTTCTTATATTTTATTTCCAATATGTTTATCTCTCTTTAGGAGTCTAGGAAGTGAGTTTGAATCATAAAGGAATTCATATTTTTTATAGAATCAATTCAAAACTATGGAATAATTAGATAAATAATTACTTATGATCACTCAATAGTGATGTGTATATAATTTTCATTTAGGAATTTACATGAACAAAAAAGTGGCGCAGTCGTGAAAATAGATTTCAAGGAGTTGGATGCTGACACTAAATGAATTAATTCTCTCAGGGGATATTTATCTAATGCATTATATATAAAGGTTATGTTGTTCAAATCCTAAAACATTACATGAGGAAACATTTTGAATAATTATTTGGGTGAATAAAAATTATAAGTGTTATGGAATAATTATAAGGACTTGAGGATGCACCGAAATGAACTGTTGATGCATTCTTAGATCACATGGATGTTATTTTTAATAAAATCATGGTATTAATAAATATTTCAATATTATGAAGTGAATGTTATGAATAATTTCCACTCATTTAAATCTAAATATTTTTTTTGATTGATGAAAATGATTCATACTATGTATTTTTCGATTATTGGAGTAGTATACCTGATGCTTATGAGTTGAGAACCAATGAATACAGTTATTTAGAAAATTAATTATCTATAGAAGTGTAATTAAATGAAATTAATAATCTCTCCATATAATAAAATATGAAATAAAAAGAAAATCATGATTTAATGTCATTCCTTTACATAAATATAAAAATATGAATAAGAAATCTCAAAGGAAAGGTTAAACTCATTGGATTTCAATGTGGAAAGGTTGGGTACCTTTATTTTAAGTGTAATAATAAGTTTTTAGATGATGGGAAATGTGATGTATGTAAAAAAACAAGATTTACTATATTTTCCCACTGAAATAAACTTAAATCATTCGATATCTTACTTTACACGAAACCCTGAGTCTAAATGAACCCGTAATATAGTATACCATTATAACCTAGACATTGGAATAATGGGTATGAATTGGATTAACCAAATTTTGAAATATATGTATATTATTTTGGTGAATTTAAATGTATTAATAAATTCCTATTAATTAATAATTATGTTTTTTATAAAATTATTAAATGATTAAAAGATCATTTTTTTGATGAAATTTATTTTCTTCCTATTATGTATTATTATCTAAAAAATTATATTATTCACTATTAAAATATATTTTAAAGAAATTATTAGTAGTGTATGAATAATAATAGATAAATTATATTTCTAAATGTTAGTAATGAAGATGATCTCATTTAATGTTGGAAAGATTTATTTTCCATAAAAAAATTTATGTGTGCAATGTGTTTTTATCTTAATAAATTTAATAGAACATTATTTATTAATGGGTTCAATTAAATTTATATATTATATATTAAATAAATTATTTTAAAATTCATTTTATATCTTTTAATTGCTAATTAATTAAAGTGAATTTAATTTTATGATTAAAAATGTATTTTTTTCCAAAATCAGGGTTTCGTTGCATTTCACACGAATATTTTAAAATTAATTTCCACCACTTATAGAAATTTAATCTTGTAAAATTAATTAAATATTTGGAATCATAATAATTAATATAATTTAATAGGATCAACTTACTTTTTTTATAATAAACAATAAAACAGTAAAATTTTGGTACCACAGTTATGGTTAAAACAGGTTTACAATGGTAGGGGTGGGTGAAAATAAAAGATAAGTGTATTAATTCCAAATAAAATAGAATAATTATTATTTAATTATGATATTTTAACTATATATTATCTTTCCTTTAAAATATTTCCCATTTGGAGCTATTGTCTCATGAAAGTTACATTATATGATTGAAATATTTTATGTAATTCCATGTGTGTCCCTTCCCTCACTTATAAAATAGAATCTATTATCCTCCCTTATTCACATAATTTGAATATTATATCTCAACCATTAAATATCCCAGAAAATATATAGATTCCTTCTATTCATCCAATATCCCTTTTTCTTCTTCTAAGACCAATCTTTCAAGGCTTAAGGTGTAAGCCAAATGAGGCATCTCAAAGAAAACTTATAAATCTTAATTGAGGTCGTCAAATTTTATTCCCACTTAAATATGCTATAAAACTATATTATATAAAATTACATGATGAATATAGTATCATAAATATATGTATATGTTATTTTTATTATGGAATAACCATTTTCCACCTACTTCTATCAAATAAAAAATGAAATTATCGTTCATGCATACGTGTGGACGACCACCTCTATGAAGCGATATAATTTATTTTACAGCAAGACATAATATTGATGGATATAGTTATGTATTTAATAAATATAAATTACATTTATGATATAATTATTATTCTTTAATTATAAAATATCATTAATATTTATTTATTTCAATTCATTAAAAAATGAAAACAACCTTCATGTGTACATACAGACTACTGTATTCATGGATGATGTAATTAAATTATATATCTCCAACTTTTATGCATAGATATAAATATTTATATAATGAATATATATTATATTTCAATCAATATTAACACTCAATAGATTATGTAACCATGATCAAACTATAATTACTAGAACTTCCGAAGTAAAGCTTTCATGAACAACAAAACAATTAACACCCAGAAATGATGATTTTAATAAAAAATTATAGATAAATGTGTGTAAAAATATTATAAGTGGAAAATATATGGTATTATAGGTATGGATAAGGTTTTTTATATAATTATAATAAATTTTAATTGATTATATAGGATTTTTAGTGCTTATGAAGTGAGTCGTACTTAAGGTAAGAGTTTTACGTTACAATCTTATTTTTAATGGGATAGTTTATACGTAAATATATATTGAATAAATTATTTGATATATATATATATATAATATCATTAATTTTATTATTCTATAGTTATTTCTATACGTTACATGATTTCCTTTCATTTTTCTCTTAAAAAGTGCTCAATATTCTAAGAAAATGCTTTTAAGGAAAATTAATTTTCTTTTCTATTCAGCTGAGAATCTTTTCTTAAACATAGATATTTTATTTAGAATATTTTCAATAATATTTTTACTTTAATTTTTTTTATTAAATTCAATTTTAACAATGTAGGAATTTCTATAAAAACAATTAAAAGGGATCTTCTTGTCATTTTAGGAATGATGTACTTTTTACCAATATTTTGTACATAATTATTGTGTTAACAAACACCACAAGAATGTATTTTATGAATATAATGACTAATATTTTCTTTAAATACTCATTTAAAGTTTTAAATGTTTCTTTTTAACGAAATTTATTTACAAAATATTTTGGAAATTATAAAGTTTTTAAAGAGTTATTTCAATATGAAGATAGTATTTTCCTCAAGAAATATTTCAGTGATCTTTTAAAGGAATTTTTCATCTATGATAACATTAAATGATGTTAATTATGATTAAATAGTGATATAATCCTATGATAGAATCCATATAATTTGTTGGTTGGTTTACTTTTTTTATGTTGAAATATTTTTGAAACTCATTTTGTTTTTCATGGGTTAATCTATGATAAAATGATAATTTTTTTATGATCTTGTGGAATACATAAAATGTAATATAATTATGTGATATGTGGGTTAAATATATAAATCTAATTAATTTTTTTATGATTTATGTTTTATGAGATTAAAGGGTATAAATGAGGTTATACCAAGTCTAACAAAGGTACAAAATTGGTTATCCCAAGCCCAAAGTAGGTAAATAGTTGGTTATCTGAAGCTTAAAATGCAATGAATGTATTGATGGGTACCCATGATAAAAGATTTATATGATTATTACTATTCTTAACTTTGTTCCAGTCCTTTATAAAATTATATTAAATCAATGTTATGATATCAAGGATCATTTTCTTTGATTACTTTACGATTCGTGTCCTATAAATTTTCAAACTTTATGCCATGAATCATTATTATGATTTGTGAATTACTGGGTATGATTTTTAAATTCTAAGCTCATATTATCATACCCTTATGATCTAAAAACTAATTTTCGATTAATATATTTCTTCTTTATTTTTACTGATAATCTGAAATCGTCAACTATTATGTTTCTTTTACCCTAAGATATGAATAAAGGATTTTAGTATGAAATGTTTAATAAGGGTCATTGTTTTGAAGAACTTATTGAGAGATTATATAGAGCTTTTATGTACCTCTGGTTTATATATCCATCTATCCAATGGATTGAAGGTCTTAAATTTTTTATTATAATAAGTCCCCCTTTTAAGGGAGGAAGGGGAGGAACCCAAATAGACTTCATGAACTTAAGACATATCACGACCCGAAGGTATTAGAGAGAAAAACCAAACAGAAAACATGGAGCTTCTTATCCCCATCATTTGATCATGATGATGCTCTCCACTGTTGCAAGGTTGTCGGGCTAGAAAGTGTTCTTTGTTAAAGCATAGGATCGATCTGATGGATGACACCATACCCTCTCAAACATCCAAATATGTAGAGATTTTTAAATATTAACCACCTACTATGGATCCTCCTTTGAGGCTGTTCCATGTTGTTGAGGTTTTTTCTCAAAAAATACAAAACATTCAGCATTAAAAAAGTATCAAAGACAAAGACTGCAACCTAAACCCCAGAACCGCCACCAGAAGAAAACCCCGTTATGAAGAACCCATGAGTCTCTCATCGAAACTGAAACCAAGAACAAAAAACATGAAGAAATGAGACACTTCAAAAGTGGTAATCCAAAAAAACACCGCCCATGGCTAGAAGACCCAACAACCACCCCAAAAAATCATCACTAAAGAGGAGAACCCTTCCAATCTGGACTAGAAGCGCCACTCTGAGCATGAATCCAATCAAAACTGAGTCGAGAAGGACCCTTCACCAGAGGCCAAAATGAGAAATCATGCGGGGAATGAGAGGAACCCACGATGGATGGGAATAGAGCCACCCCAGTGGTATCGACAACACAGAGCACAAAAAAACCATCATTTCCCTCAAAACCACTCACAAATTCCACAAAATGCCACCCAAAGCCTCACCCATATAGAGTGTGATGTGGAAGACCAGATCCAAACCCTTGTTCCATGGATGAACATCATAGTACCTTGGTCAAAAAATGACCCCATCACGGAACAGGACTGTGACCCTTCACTGGAAGAATCTAGACCCCTTCACCTCTAGACGGTGACCTATGATGAATGAACCACATGAACCTGACACCATCACTACACAACATCATCAGAGCTTGAACCCATCACCACACTAGACTACAACCCCAAAGCCGAATCTCAACCCCACCGCCACAATGGGCCACGAACCCTTCACCAGACGAAGAGAAACACAACCTCGATATCGCAGAACCACATAGACCCCATCAACGCAGAATAACTGGACCTTGAACCCATGGTCGTAGAAGATCCGATGACCCTTTTCTAAAGAAGGAAGCCACTCTGCACCTCTAGATCTGAGACACCCTTCATCTGGGATGTCAAACACCCTACCGCGAAAGAAAACCCACTCCACACTACCAAATATAGTACCACATGAGGAAATCCACCACGCCTTGAGCACACTGTGAGAAAAAAAATGTGGAAAGGAAACCCTACCAAAGATGGAGGAGATGGCGGTGACAGGGAGAACCTAAAGCCATTTCGCCCCTTACAGGATCATCTCTCCTCTGTGGTTTATATATTTAAGTTTCCAAAGGAACTAAAACTTTATGGAACATTCATGTATCATAATGATATATAATGAATATTCATCTAATAAGATGTAATATATATGTATGTAATTTTTGGGTTTACTCTTTTGGATCAAAGAATGGTTTTTTTATAAATAAGGATGAGGAAAATTTAGTAAGAACCCTATTGAAAAATGTATGCATTGGAGAATGTCATATGTTATGGTAAATTAAGGATTATGATTTTATAAGAAAATAAATCCAATGTATGATACTATAAAGTGGACACAGCTATGTTACATATGCACATAGTGGTAAAAACTCTAAATGGAATAGATTGGATAATAACTCAATCATCACCGATGCATGACGAGTATGCTAAGTAATACACACATGGATTGATACTCATGGGGAATATGATAAGGTTAATTCACCATTTATTTATAATCCATTATGAAGGATTTTAATAGATGGTGATTAGCATGAGACATATCGTGATAGCTCTCCACTCTTTGGGTCTCCTCCCTCCCCTCATGTTGGGTTCCTTCCTAGATCCACCTATGCCCTCCCATTTCATTAGGGATCCTTCCCAGTGCTGCCTCCACCCACCCTTCACACAAGGGTACAGTGCTAATTCCTCTTCTCTCTCATTGTTCTCCTTATGGTGAGAGGTTTTTTTGTTCTGGGTATTCCCCCCCCCCCTTCTCATTCCCTTATCCTACACCAGGGACACTCCCATTGTGACCATCAATCTTGTTGTTGGAACTATTGTGAATAAACCCCACCTTGGTTTTACTCGATAATTCTCCAGGGAATTAGGATTTGGTTTTTGTGGCATCCAATGAGTCTTTCCCTCTATATTTCTGGTGTCTCTTTTCTGGGGTTCCTTTCTATTGTCTCTAGAATCTCTCGTCTCTAGCTTTATGGTCTCGGTTTTTCTTTGTGATTAATTTTTTTCTTTTTTTTGATTTCAGGTTTCCTTCATGATGACGATGATGGGTTGTCTTTATGGTCATATGTTCTATTTTCACCCATTTTTTGATGTTCCCCTGATGATAGATCCGAGGAAGAGTTCAATGGCCTTACCAACGACCGGTTCTTTCTGTTGTGGCCTTTGCCTACTCCTTACTCTGCTCTTCTTCAGGATTCAAACTATCTTCTCTGATTCAGATTTCTGTGGTGATTTTTCAAGGTGTCTTGGGAGGTGAGGCGGTCGACGATGTTCCCACAGTCATCTTTCATGGTGGCTTTGTCTCTGTTTTTTGATCCCAACTAATTCTTCAATTATTCAGTTCTCAGTGATGATGTTTTTGTTTTTGTCTAGTTTTATTCATGATGGATTGTTTCTTTACACACTGGTGTGGTTTTTTAGGCTGTGAAGTTGTTGTTTTGTTTTGACAATGTGTTTGAAAGCTCGATTCAGTTATGGTACTTTATTTCTCCAGTATCGGTGATGACAATTTCAGATTTGGGAGGTGATTTTCTTCAAGTCTCTCATTGTGATCATTTTTAGATTCAATTCATAGGGATTACTCTGATTAGTGGTCTCTTATAGAATTTTTATTCTACTGAAAACTTTCATGCGCCAAGATTGTAGTCTCGATGACTATGATTTACAGCTCATCTTTGCGACATTTTTCATGTTTTTAGTTTGAATTTGGATATATGTTATGGTTTGAATTTTGAAATCCCCTTTGAGGTTACCACTTACCAAAAAGAGGCTTATGAAAATATAAAAAAATTGATTTGAAAAATAGATGATGACCATGGATGACATAGGTTAAACATTAGGTGTCATAAATTGAATAGAAGGTGTCATTATTTAGACATCCTATAAATGACTTTTAAGATTTTTTTGTTTATCAATCGGATTATTGTTTTTTCAAATTATATTTTTTGTTTGTAATAAATGTATGGAACTATAAGGAATAATGTTAATTCTAAATTTCATAAAAAATCTTATTATTTTTTAATAAAAAACTGAATATTATATAATGTATAATGAAAAATTCTGTTTTTATTATTACATAACTTTATAAATACATGAATCATGTTTAGAATAAAAACATGAAAAAGAGATAATATAGTTATATGGAGTCCTTAATGAGGTAACATCCAAATTATTTTAGCGGGCTTGTTGATCAACTAATTCTTGAACAATATATAAGTACCATTAAAAATAAATTTTCTATTATCCAGTATTTAGAGCATGGAAAATTTGTTTTTTCCATTTTTCATTTCTATGGTGAAAAATATCAATGGTGGGATTTTATCATGAAAAAAAGGAAATAGGAAGAAATTGAATCTATGGAGTGTGATGATTTTAGAAGGTTAATTTTCAATTTTTACTTTCCTTTTATTCTTCATAATAAAATGGGGAAAGAATTCCTTGAGCTAAAGAATAAGGATGATGAATCTATTAGTATCTATAAAGAATATTTTAGAATACTTGTGATATATGCCTTTGGTATTATCGTCTAACCAAAAAGAAATATTTATTGATTATTCAGTGGCTTAAAATCATGTTTTTGAATTGAATAATCCACAATATAAATCATTAGAAATAGAGAAATAACAATGAGTACAAAAGTGATTAGAATAAGTTAGTTAATGATTCATGTGTTGAAATAATGGATATCAGGAAATAAAATACAAAAGTGATGGGAAGAAGTTAGATAATGATTAAAATGATGATAAATATCCACAAAATTCACCACACACACTCAAATGTTTTAAATAAAAGGTGTAAAATAATTATTCTAATTAGTTCTTGAATCTGAGGGTTAATGGCGATGATCAATGTCAACAAACTCAAAATCCCAATGATGAAGAGAAATATCATGATATCTCTATTAATGGTGTGGTGTATGAAAATGAAGTGTTAAATGGTACACTTACTATCAACTATAAAACTACCAATGTATTATCGGATTCTAGATCTACCGACTCTTTAAATCTAAATAATTTTCTATGTGTATCACATCACCAACTCGATAATTAGATATTCAATTAGCATTGAAGAATAATTATGGTAAGATAATTTTATCTCAATAATATGATTATTCTCCTTGTACTTTTTTTGGTAAGGTGCTTCCTATAAATTTAAATATTCCTCATGTAGTTGAATTTTAAGTTATTTTAGGATTTTATTGGATTTATTTATATAAAGGATCTATTATTTTCCAAGGAAAGGCTAGTCCTTTTGATATTATGAACCAACATATGATTGTATATTTATGTTAGGATAAATACGAACTTATGATAGAAATTATATCCATTGTATGGGTCTATATCCCTATTCAAGGGGGTATTTATATCAGATGGTGAAGAAGAAAATAAACATCAATGATATGTCTATTATATTGGAATTTTTTGATTTCTTTCAAAAACAGTTTCCTAGTATTCCTCTAAATTATAAATTTGATATTTAAATATAACTCATACCAAGTTCTACACATTTTTCTAATAATACATATAGAATGGTCCTGATTGAGTTGTTGGAATTAAAGAAAAAACTCCAATAGAATCATGATAAGGGAATCATTGGTACAATGTGTCGCATTGGGGTGGAAATATTCTTTTTGTTGAAAAAAATTCTAAACGAGTATATTTATTTATTTTTAGGAACTTAAAAATATCATGATCAAGAATAACTATTGTTTCTATTTATTGATGATTTATTCAATCAATTAAGAGAAGATACACATTTTACCAAGTTTGATATTCTATCTAGATAATATCATTTTTTGTTCAAAAGTGAATACATACATAATAAAACCTTCCTTATAAGGTATGAATAGAATTAATTTATAGTTATTATATTTGTTCTTACTAATTTCCCCCACTATGGAATGAGAATCTATATGGAAAATTTATCAACTGTAAATATTAGCTACAAAAAGTTTTGTATTGGGTGATATAATCTCAACAGAGGGTATATCAGTGGATCCATCTAAGATTAATTTTATTGAACATTGGCTTAAACTAACCAATATGACTAAAATCCATAGTTTTATTATATTTTTTGGATATTATAAATTATTTTTGAAAACTTTCTCATGGATATATAATACACTCACAATGAAAATTCAGAAGGGAGTCATGTTCCTTTGGACTGATGAATGTGAATAAATAAATTAATGAACTAAAGAGAAGTTTGTTCAGTGAACCAATGCTCATACCACCCTAAAGAAGATAACATTTTATAATTTTTAGTGATTCATTATTTATGGGGATAATATGTGTTCTTATGGAGAACAATATGGTGATAGATTATGCCATGCACCAATTGAAGTTTTATGAGAAAATTTTTTCATCTCATGATTTAGAGTTAGTAGTGGTAATATTTGGAATAAATATATGGATAAATTATAATTGTGGAGGAAGGTGTGATAAATATAATGATTATAAAAGTTTAAAGTATATATTCACCAAGAAAGAGTTGAATATATACTTGAGATGATGGTTGGAGTTGATTATGGATTATGACTGCTCAATACATTACCAACTTGGGAAAGTGAACAAGGTGGATGATTCTTTGAGTCAAAAAGATCATGCTATCTTATTTATGATGAGGATAAAAATCATCCTATATTTTTTGGTTTGTTAAGGATGGACCTTGAAATCTTGAAGAAAGGGGAGAAATATTATCTCCCTAAAATGAGAGTTCAACCATATATCTATGTAATGACTAAAGATGTATAGAAGGAGGATGTAGATCCTTAATAGAAGGTGAGAAATTTTACTAATATTAACCTTTATTACGTTGGAATGATAAGGTTTTGGAACTGAATATGTGACTTGTTAATACCATACTTGAAGTGGGAGATATTTGAATAAGCTCATTTAGCATTATTCTCTATTCAACCTAGAAGTACAAATATGTATAGAGATCGAAAATAGTATTACTTGTGGGACAATATAAAGAGAGATATTGCAATGTATCTATTATGATGCTTATTATATCTACAAGTTAAGGATAATAGACATATTTCTAAGGGAATTTTACAACTATTAACTATACTAGAATGAAAATGAGAAAATATCACCATGGATTTCTAAACCATACTCCCCAAAAAATATAAGGGCCATAATTATATTTGGGTTATAGCCGACCAACTTATGAATTCAGCACATTTCATTACTATTATATAATATTTATATATTGATCAACATTCTAGGTTATAAATTAAGGATGTTTTAAGGTTTCATGGAGTAACACATTCTTGTGTATCTAATCACAATCTGATATTTAAATTAATGTTTTCTAAAATACTTCAGTAAGATCTCCATACATAGTTTTTTAGTAATTATTATCATCATTAGATAGATGGTTATTCCGATAGAACTCTTCATATATATACCCAAACATTTAATACATAAATACTATATATTTTTAGAAGAATATTTATTACATATAAATATGATCCATGCCATAACAATAAAGTTTAAGTGTATTTGGAAACACATATACATAAAAAACTAGTATGCAAAATTACTATATCATTTCTCATTTCTTTCTTCAAAACTAGATCCCTTTTAAGTAATGTAATACTTAAAACCTTTATTTATAAACTATTGAAGTGAATCATAAAAAAAGGTGATATCGGATGCCCAGTAAGTGAAAACATAGGAGATATAGATCAATGATCATACGTGTGAATAAGATAAGCATAAGGGTATGAGAAATTGATTAAAACATACAATAATAATACCTAATCAGTCAATCATATATAAATGTGAATCATGGAATAAGGTTTTATAATTAAAATTCATAAGATATAAGAGTATGGAATAATGAATAATCGATTATGATACCTGATCACATATCATATGTAAAATACATAATTTTTCTGGCATTCCCATAAGCATAGAAAATCATTCCCAAAGTAAAGGATGATAGATAAGACTACCACAATGGATTTGGTTTACTCCCTATTCCATTATTTCCTTAGTCAATATTCACACCCAAGACCATCTTATTGGATAAATTCCCTTAGAAATTTAATTTACTACTCATTAAATTCCTTATTATCTCATGATATATGCTTATTTACCAAGCTCATTGGTGGGATATATAATTACAGGCCCACCCATCACCTAATCAAGACCATACATATGTGTTGTACAATATCATAATACATTCATCATATCATCATATCATAACCCATGGAAATGATACTAGTTTAATAAACATATCATCATGATAATCATAAATTATCTAATGAAAGAATAAAAATAGTAACATTGGATCATATCCCTTATAAATAATAAGAAACAATAAAAGATGTTGTTAAATATGAGAATACATTTAAAATATAATTAGAACAATTTTTTAGGAAAATACCCTTCCATTTTAAAATCACTTATTTTAAATATAATTTTTTAAAAAATATAAAAAAAACATTTATTTTTAATAGAAGCAACGAAATTTATAATGGAAGATTCAAAGAAATGAGTATTTGTGATTTTAGGGAATTTCATTTATGTGGTGTATTTTAAAATAATAATTCCTTTCACATTCTGAGTAAAAAGTCAGAAGTTATTTATTTGGAAAATTAAAAGAAGATTCCATTAATTTTTTTATATAAATTCAATCATGGGTAAAAATGAATTTAATGAATCTTAACATAATATTTAAAAAACTATTCAATTTTTTTAAAGAAAATATGGACATGTAAGAAAAGATTCTCAACCAAAAAGAAAAACGTGGTCTATTTTTCTTAAAAAAGTTATTTTTATCTCTTGAGTACATAAAGAGTGGAAAATGTAATGAAAATAGAAAATATCAAAAAATAAATAGGGGAGAAGAAAATTCACAAGTTTTTTGAAGGATATATTATATTATTTTATCATATGAAAACATACATATAAACTATCGCTATAAAAATGAGATTATAACATAAAACCATTACCATTGTGGTAACTTTAGGATTATAACCCCCATGAAAGAAATTACATAAAATGAATCTTTAAAATCCATGAATATAAGGATATTCATGATAAAACATATCAATGGGGTAGTAGATACACCTAATTGAAGTATATAGGTTTATAGTATCAAAATTATCTTAATGAAACTAAACTGAGAAGATTCACCCTTACAACTCTAGTAATTTTTTAAACGAATGTATTTAGAATATTGGAAATCACATGGTTCAGTAAATCACATGAATTAAATAACAGAGTATGACAAAATATATTCTTTGGAAGTATATAAACTATATCAATAATAAATTGTTACATAACTTTAAAATAATTCTCACTAAATAGAAACTAAGATGAAATACTTACCTTAATTAAGTCTTTCTTCATAAGCGCTCTAGCATCATATTTCTTGAGATAACTAATTTAGATTACACCTCAAGGATTTAAGGATTGGTCTTAAGAGAATAAAATATGATATAACGTGAAAGGAATTATTCTAGGGTGGTGTAATGTATTAGATCTGGATTCCACTCAACAGTGCCCCGTACTCAGTTGGCCACATGGCCTCAAGCACATTTCAACAAATTTTAGAGGTTGGTGAATAACAGTGAGGTCCTAGGTGTGATAGTGGGGAAACTATTCCCTCATTGGCAGAGTGTAACATTAAAAAAATAATAACAATACAATAGCAGAATCAGTAATACCATACAATAGATGTCAACATCGGAAGACTGATAATATAAATAACAAAATGTCATAGCATAAAAATATGATGTTGCATTTTACAGGTTCTAGAAAAATATCCAAAAAATTATACACTACTATAATACAAAATATAAGTACCAACCATACAAAAAGGAACAAAAGAAAATAAGAAGCATCAAAAGCCATGACTTGTTACCATGCTCTCCTACTCTTAATGAACAATCAAGTACTTGTAGAAGGGTTCTTACCCTTATCGACACCTGTAAAAACATAATCTGTTTAGGACAAAAAACATTAACCAAATAGGTTGTGAGACTAAATCCTAGTAGGAAACCACCCATGGTCATTGCCCATATGTTAGTGAATATATATAACTGGTAGTGTGTAGTAGGGAAAGTAGTAAACTAGGAAGTACACAAAAGTACATAGTACTACAATCATTAAGTCTCATTTATATTCATTCATGTTCACTTACCATTAAATTACATTGAATTATATAAGTCTCGAGATTTATTCTAAGCTTGATGATTCTTATATAAAATTACGTACAAAAGATGTCTCAAAAGACTATCTAAAAAAGTGTGAGTAAAGAATGAATCTAATATTGTAATTTGTCTTGTAATATGCATCATAATTAATTCAATTTAAATATTAAATTATATCTAAATTTCAACTCATGACATATAAATAGATTCCAATAAATCTCATCCTTTGTATCCCTCATTGGATTCAAGATTCAATTGGAATTTAATAAATTCTACAAGAGACTGACCAATACATCTGTGGATAGCTCATGAAATGACATGATAATACCCTCTTTGAGTCATTCCATGGTATTTTAACCAATTTCATGGTTCACCCAAGGTATAAGGTGAAATAGTCATATGATCATGACCTTTTCATTTAACCTGAGACTATGGCTTTCCCATTTCTATTTACCCCTTTATCATTTTATAAGAATAAACACTTGTAAATTGAACTATTACATGGATTATAATTAAATCAAATTATTATTAAACAACCCAAGAAGGTAATTTAAGGCATGCCTCATAGGCATGCTATTACAAACAGACATAATAAATCATTCACAAGAAACATACGCATGAGGTTTCCCTTAATCAAGGTAAACATACCTAAAAATGATTTAAAACCCTTAATAAATTACCTAAAAACAATAATCTATATAAATAGGAAATATTCATTATGTTTGATACCCTAAAATGGGTTTGTTGTTCTCCAATACATATATTAGACTTGACAATTAGTGAAAGGAACGAGACCACCTACCTCGTGCTAGTATGACTCTTGTCATCCAGTGTCGGCCTCTAATTTGATCTAGAATGGAGTAGATATTTAAAATTAGCATAAGATTTCACCCCTTGATAACTATGTCGAGAGTAAAAATATGGAAGAAAAAATTAAGTGAAATAAAGGGCTCATTGAGGGAATCCAATGCATCCAAATATGTTCGAATCAGAGATCAGATGATGAAATGGGAGGCCACCCTATCCTCAGATAGCTTGGGTGCCTTTTTTGTTGAATTAAGGGATGAGTTTTTATCTTTCTAAGTAAAAAATGTCTACTACTCGATTTAACACACAAAATAAGTACACAACATGTACACGAAACTTCACACCATATAGTACATGTTTCGGTACGGTTCCTAGATAGACCACTACATGGTGTGAATCAATACTATACAACATATAAACCTATTTTTCTATAACTTACTTAAGAACAACCTAAAAAAGAGAATATTTATTCCTCGAATAAAGAACCGTGTTCTTACAAACTTCCCCCCTTAAATCAATTTGTCCCCAAATTTTCCTTCCAAGGGTGGTGAAGAAGCACTTGAAAATAACTATGGCCATTGAGTGAAAATGTTAGCCTCCCACTCCCAGGTCTCATCCTATGAATGGTCATACTTTCATAGAACCCATACTAGAGTAACTGACTATCTTTAGGGATGATTCATGGTCCTGTCAACTATACACATCAGATGCTTCTCAAAGGATGCATCAACCTAAAGTTCAACCTCCTCGAGATGAAAAACATGAGATGGGTCTTGGTGATATCAGTGTAACTGAGATATATAGAATATGTCATTCATGTATTAGTACCTTTGAGGAAACTGAAACCGATAGGCAACCAACTCGACTCCCTTTAGAATGTCAAATAACCCAACATATCTCCGTGAATTCTAACCATGTCTCTTGATCCACGTATGTCCCAACCTTGGTGAAACATGCAAGAAAATCAAATCCCTGACCAAGAACTCTATAGGTTGTCTATGAATATCATCTTAATATTTCTAATCTGATAGTGCAGTGTCCATTCACTTTTGAATCAACAGGACCTACTCAGAAGTCTCATGCATGAGATGTGGTCACCATAAAGTATCCTCACCTGCCCCCAACCAGCACAGGGGAGAACGACCTGTCCTACCATATATATCCTCATAAGGTTCCATCTATATCTTTGTATGATAACCATTATCATAGGAAAATTCAAATAGGGGAATGTGATTCTCCCAAGATCCCCCAAATCCCAGGACACATTCTCATAGCATGTCCTCTAGCACCTGTATCATATGCTCTAAATGGGCATCAATCTGAGGGTGGTATGATGTTCTTAGAAGCACCTATTCACCCATCTCCCTCAAAAAAATCTACCACAAGAAAGACATATAATAGGACACCCTATATGAAATGATAGAGAGTGGGACTCTTTGTAGTCGCACCACCTATTAGATCTACAACCTTCTGAGATTATCCATAAAAAATGTTACCTGGACCAAAAATAAATGAGTGACCTTCATAAGAAAATAAAAGAACTCACACATCATGGTTACCTCTAGGGGACCTTGGTAAACCAGTCAAAAAATCCATCACAACATCGTCCCACATCCATTCGGGAATAGGTAGCTGTTGTAAAAGCCCGTTTGGTCACTAATATTTTTCCTTCACCTGTTGACATGTGAAACAAATAATAATAAAATTGACTACCTCTCACTTTATAATCAGCCTCCAATACTAATGATGCATGTCACGGAACATCTTGGTGACCTCGGGATATACTGCCCATGATAAAGTAAGAAATTCTGGCATCAACTCCACACATATATCCATTGAAACCCTAACACATAAATTTACACATAGGATATCATCATCACCAACCATCCAACCAGGAGTAGGTTCATCACCTAACATACTATAAAATAGAACAATGCATTTTGAATTCGATACCTACCTCATCTTCACTCTATCCAATAGGGTAGAGGTAACAGCTAAGGATAAAAGAAACGTCTATCCCTGCCTGTCATGCACCTATAAGTACATATCAAAGAATAATACCATAATCTACAACTTACTACTATAATACTAAAATACCTATATTTGAGCCCGCCTACTAAAAGCATCGGTCACTGCATTACCTTTCCTAGGCATATAAGAAATCTTGAATTCGAAAGACTAAAGGTACACCACCCACCTTTGCTGTATCAGATTAAGATCACGCTAAGTGAATATTTACTTGAGGATTTTTTGGTCTATGTACACCAAAAAATGATCTCCAAAAAAGAAACATATCCCACTAAGAAAGGCACTAACTACATCAACTAACTTGAGATCATGCATCGGGTAATCCCTCTCATGCAGCTTCAACTACCAAGACTCGTACACAATGAATAGTTCCACATAAATAAGAACTTATTCTATCTTGATACCTGATGTGTCATAGTTCAGAGTGTAACTCCTTCTTAGATTTAGAAAAATCTGTATCAATTCCAAAGTCAATCTCCATTTCATCTCTTGAAAGGCCATCTCATAGGAATCTTCCCATATATAAATTTCACCCTTTTTAGTTAGGCCTATCAACGATGCTGATAAATATGAGAAATACTATATGAAACGCCTGTAGTATCCAATCATCCCCAAGAAACTCCACACCTCAAAGAAGTTCTTAGGTTTCTCCTAGGAAACTAATAGTATCCCTTTTTTCTGGGTCCACTAATACTCTTGTCTCTAAGATGAAATAACCTTGGAAGTGAATCTAATCTATCAAGAAGTGGTACTTTGTGAGCTTAACATATAACTGATGCTCTCTCCATACTCAAAATGATATGAAGATATGTGGAATTTTCATGTTGACCCATATTGCCACAAGATCTGCACTAGGATAGGTCCATCAGACAATGTGGTATTCTATGCCCAACTCTTCCACACTGGTAGCACCTCACATGGATACCTAAAGATGGGTCCTGACTATTAGCATCACCATGAGAAAGATCTTAATGAAACTTCCAAATACCAGTCAAAACAGTACCAGATCTCGGTGTTGAACCACACTGGCACAAACCTCTATATTCCCTCAGATTACACTCAGTAATCACCGCCTGATTCACTATAACAGATAAAATAGTCTACCAGAATATATTTACCTATGATCATATGGCGTACATGTGATCATCCTCAAAATGCATAGACTTTGAAAAAATATCACCCATCAGAATGGGTGCAAAGCGCGGAGGTTGAGTAAAGAGGGTCGAGTAATCCACAATGGATAAAGCACCCTACTCTATATGCATAAACTAGTTTTCTTTGTTGGACCTCAACGTCTCAAGATAGATATAATCATAAAAGACTATCTAAAAATATCCCCAGGCCATATCCCGATGATGTTTCATCTCAGTGACAACATCACACCATCTCTTGGTGGAATCACACAATATATATATATATATTGAGATTAACCCTCCACTAGGGAGACTCCTCCATATGCTCAAAGATAGATAACATGGCCTATAACCATTACTCTAAAACCTATGGTCTTCCATTCCCTGAAAACATGGGTGGATGTTACTGCTGAAACACTCACATCAGCTCTACCATAGACGTGGTAGGGTGTGGTGCTCCCTAAAAGGTTTGAATGAACCTCATAAATCCTTAACAAAACTGTGCATCATCACCTGCATCTTTTATAACATCTAGTTCCGCAACTGTAATGATTAAAGGATCCATTGGTTTCTCGTCCCTACCACATCTAGAATATGATCATTACCACTCTCTTTGTGTACAACTAGAGTTCATCATGGAGGAATGACTCTAAAAGGTCAAGCACACACCTCAATTCAAATCTATTATCAAGGTTCACAATTTAAGAGAGAAATGAATAAAAAAGATAAGAAAACCCCCAAAGGTTACCAAAAAGGATTACATGACTTTTAGAAACCATACACAACTTTTAACCTCAAACTCCTACGTAGGCGTGTACCTCCATTGGTCTGGGCATGTAACCATCCTAGGTATACGGCGTGTAAGACTGGGACACGACGTGTACTCAAGTATTTCCTCCTGGCCATGTAATTCTACATGGACATAGCCATATGGGGTTTTCCTATATAAAACAACATAGTGTGTACCTAATGTACACAATGTGAACTATCTAAAATAATTTTTATTCCATGTTTCTTCTCACACGGCTGGATACATGGACATTTACCACATGGTGTGTACGCATAGTACACAACATGTACATAACAAAATTATTTCTTCCCAAATAGATGAGAACATGGCATGTGTTCATAGAACCACACACCGTGTTATCTGGGTTTCTAGATAGGAAACCTATAAAACATATTTAGAACCCATGTTTTTTAAAATTAAACCAAACATATGACAAATTATGATCTGTGGGGGACCATACACCCTGTGAACCAAAGTTTTGTATCCATATATATATATATATATATATATAACTTCATAATAAAAAATCAATTTAAGAAACAAACATGGTCCACCAAATTCTGATTCAAGAGGGGCCATACACCTTACTGATTCTCGCTCAAATTTACCCAAAAGAAGAAGGTTGGACGGTCCTTGTAGTCTAGTTTGGGTTGTCTAATCCTCAGAGACCTAAGAAGAACCTACAGAAACGTGCATTATATGGATTGTTTTTGGATATGATGTGGCCAACTTAGGTTGATTTAACATGGTTTTAAAAGATCAATAACAGATTTAAGTTAATTCAAATTATGGAAATGATTTGATCCTAGGTTATCGCTCGATGTGGATTGGATGAATTCCTTTTCTTTAATGATTTCAATTTCTTATAATTGAGATGGATTCATTTAAGAAAATCAAATGAAATCATAACTTACTGGTTTAATGCCTACACAACCTAATACTAATCACCTATACACTTGAAAGATCAATGCTTTGAGCACTCCAAGGTAGAGGTTCATATTAGCACTTGAAATGTGTGACCTTAAATTCAATATGGATCAAGAGGTTTTAAAATCATCAAATACAAATCTCATTTAAAAGAATTGATTAGCCATTAATGGAGTGATAAATAACAACCAATCCAGCCCCTTGCTACTCTCTTGGATCAAACCATAAAAGAGTTAGCCCTCCATTGATGACAT
Source organism: Viscum album (assembly GCA_963277665.1). Taxonomy (NCBI): domain Eukaryota; kingdom Viridiplantae; phylum Streptophyta; class Magnoliopsida; order Santalales; family Viscaceae; genus Viscum; species Viscum album. The sequence continues at coordinate 2,019,643,993 of OY728123.1, forward strand.
GTCTTCAACAGAAGCGGGAAGTAGACTTACGAGGGTGGAATTGAAGAAGTAAAAACAACAACAAAAATCGATCACTCCTCCATTGTGCGATAAATATCACAAAGTATGGTGTAAATAAATTCAAACCTTGAAAAAACTGTATCAACGTGATAATTAGAATAACATAATAAGATTAAAGGAAGAACATTTATTAAGAAACTAAGGTTAATTAAACAACTTACATGGGAAAAAAGGTGATTACATACACAAAGCGGCAACATAACACTACAATGAAACAAAGCACCAAAGATGATCAACTCCTCCACCAAAAATGCCTTAAATAGGCATTTTTGAAGCCTTGGGTCGAGCCTTCAATAGTCCAAGTCTCCTTAATTAATTTTGGTCGGCCATATGTGGGTGGAAAGCTTGTGGAACTTAGACTTTTCCACATTTGACCCGAGGTGGCAGCCATCTTTCATCCACCGAACAGACGCACTTGGAAGACCTTCTATATGGCCAAATAAGAGTGGACTATAGATTATGAAACTAGATCCCCCGATGCCTACTAACCGCCTGTAAAATTTGGGCCCATTTGGAGTTGTAGATTCGGAGATATGATTAGATTTATTTGATGTTTTTATGGGCCGCAGAATCGGGTACAAAATTTTATCTCTGAATTAGGCCGCCTTAATGACCACCATAGAGTCCGAATTAGAATTGGATCATGAATAGTGATTTGTTCCTATATATGTCTTATAGTCTCCCACCAAATTTCAGCTTCATTAGGCTTGTAATTAGGGCCCCAAAGTCTCATCAGTGGGATGATGTCCAATTTAACTTCTCCAGAATTGTTTCCTTTCATCAGAAAATATTCCCCATCTTCTTCCATGAATTCTCCATTGATCCCTAAATTAAAAATGATCATATTGAAGTGTAGATAAATTTCCCAAAATATCAAATTGAAAAATGGAAAATTAAATTCCTTAAAATAATATGAATCATTGGGTACTTTAAATGATGTTAAAAAATGTACCACATAATAGTGCATTTCAAGAAAGAATTACAACCATAATGTGAAATGATGTTCAAAGTGTAAAATGAACTAAAATGGTGTTTATGAATAATAAGGAACATGAATATTATATATATATTAACAATGAATATTTGCCTCATTTAGTGGATAATCAGACCCCCCAACTTGAGTTTTACTAGTCCCGAGCAAAATGTATCTCAACAATATGAAATTGAAATTCCCTTTTCCAAAAACATTTTAATACACAATGATCACTAAAAACATTTATACCAAACAATCATGAAACCCATCAAAATATTTTAATACATGATAGTTTCATAAGCAGATCCCAATCCCAAGCCCATTCCCTTTTTCAAATTCATTTCCATATTTCATCCAATATCAATTAAGTATGAGGATGTGTTGTGCATCACAATAGACCTGGCGGTTCATCTTTATTCAAGGGGGAAATAACAGAAGCTCTAGGTGGAATCACATTTCAATATTAATATGAGTATTCAATTTTTTATTGTTTTTTTTCATTTTTTTTGCAATTTTTCCATGGTAATTGAAATTGCACTCAAAAGAGTCAACCCATGTAGCGAGACTTTGCCGATGACTCCTAGGCTCAAAGGCCTTAGGGAACTAAGTAAATCCCACATACTCGGGCATCATCTCGAGTTAAATTAGTCAAAAACAAATTCAAATTACAAAAAATAGAGATAAAATTACTAACTCTGGGCTAGACAACTATGGAGTCGCGATCCCCAAGTGCCGAAAGCCACGCATTAGGTCATTTCATTTCTCTACACGCAAATTTATTTTTATTTTTTATTTTTATTTCTTTTTTTTTATATTTTTTTATTGAATACTCATATTAAAACTAAAATGATCACCAAACCTATGATATTTATTTGGGGGACCCCATGAACTCAAACTAATACCCCACTATCCAAAGGACGTGCATTGTGATCTTTTTTTATTTGGATGAAAATATAAATGATGAAATATCACATTGGACAACCACACTTTCCAAAATCTATGCTCATTGAATTATACAAGGATTAAAATCAGAATTAGGGCATGCTAAATTATTTGATATTTTTTTTCAAGGTGTGCAATTCGTATTACCATGTTCAAAGTTAAAGGAATTTTTCCTTCCATTTTCACAAAACAAATTCAAATCATTCATCATTTTTTTGACAAAAAAGAATTTTTTATTTTATCTCCCCCCCAACTTAAAATAACACTGTCTCGAGTGTTTAAAGAAATGAAAATTTCGAAGGGGGTAAAGGTAGATAATTAAATTTCAAAAAGGAAATTGAAAATGAGGATCATGGAATGAAGTCACCTGGTAGTTGAAGTTGAAATTCTTGCTACTCCAAATTAGTCCTTTGATCTCTTAGGGGATGTAGGAACCTCCTTGATTGAACATGTATCACCCAAAATAGTCCATGAACCATACAAAGAAGAAAAAACCAGAAAAAACAAACAACACAATGACTTATTGAATTCCAAGTATCGTCATTTTTATGATTCCCCTATTTTTTTGTTTTTTTTTTGTTTTTTTTAAATCAAACTAATGATACATTGGCTTATTTTAAATTTCCATGTAAGGTATTACTCATGGATCACACTACATGACACAGATGAATACGATTCTCCCCTTTCATACCCATCCATACTCATAAAAAGAAGAACATGTCAATAGTTTAATTTTTTTATTAAATATCAAAATGATTAATTAATCCTATTTAAAATATAAAGTTGATTAAAACAAAAAAATGATTGGAAACATGAAAACCATGGGTTGCCTCCCATGCAATGCTTTGTTTAACATCGTTATCCCAACATGGATCCTAAATCTATTAATTTTTTCCTGGTTCATAGGTTGGCTCAGTTAACTCAACCTCTATTTCCTGTTTATTGAATGATTCAATGAATGGTTTTAACCTTTGACCATTGACCTTGAAAATGTAACCACTTGTGGGATCTTGAATCTCTACTGCCCCATTGGGGTACACATGATGCACTATGAAAGTTCCTAACCATCTAGACCTTAACTTTCCTAGGTGTAAATGACGTTTTGAACTATACAAGAGCACAAGTTTTCCCGGTTCAAAATGTTTGACCATGATATTCCTAGATTGTTAGGCTTGAACTCTAGCTTTATTGATCCTTGAATTTTCATAAGCCTCCATCCTTAGTTCCTCTAGTTCATTGAGATCTAATTTCCTTTTTTTTCCATCCAATGAGAGGTCATAATCAATTTTATTAATTTCCCAAAAGGCCTTATGCTCAATTTCAACAAGTAAATGGAATTCTTTTCCATAAACCAACCTATATGGTGACATTCGTAGGATGATTTTGTATGCTGTATGATATTCCCAAAGAGCATCCAAGAGTTTCTCAGACCAATCTTTCCTATAAGGAATGACATTTTTCCCAAGAATTTGTTTGATTTAACGATTGGCTAACTCAGCTTGACCATTGTTCTGTGGGTGGTAAGCAGTGGACACTTTGTGAGAAATTCCATATTTTTCCATGAGTGATGAGAATGGAAAATTGCAAAAATGAGTTCTATAATCACTAATGATAACCCTAGGAATTCCAAATCTAGAGAAGATGTTTTCCTTGAGAAATCTAATCACAGTTTGATGATCATTGTATTTTTTAGGAATGGCCTCAACCCATTTAGAGACATAATCAATATCTAAGAGAATGTAAAGATATCCCCTAGAGTTTGGGAAGGGACCCATGAAGTCAATTCCCAAACAGTCAAAGATTTCAACCACTAAGATGGGAGTGAGTGGAATTTAATTCATTTTTGTGATGGACCCTACTTGTTGACACCTGGGACAACTTTGACAAAATGTGTAGGAGTCCCTTGAGAGGGTGGGCCAAAAGAGACCACACTGAAGAATCTTATCATAAGTTTTCTTAGAGGAAAAGTGACCTCCACATGCCTCACTATGACGGAATTTAAGGATGGACTCTTGTTCAGATTCTGGGACACACCTCCTAATGACTTGGTCCAGGAAGAACTTATATAGGTATGGATCATCAAACACATATTGTCTAACATCAGAAAGGAATTTTGTTCGAGCTTGAGTCCCTAAGAATTTTGGAATTACTCCTATAACTAAGAAGTTGGCTATGTCAGCATACTAAGGGAAGTCACTCATAGAGTATAGGTGTTCATCAGGAAATGAATTAGACACAAAAAGGTGATTTGAGTTGTCTTTGAATTCATTCCTAGAGAGGTGATCAGCTATAACATTTTTAACACCCTTTTTATCCTTTATTGTGAGGTCAAATTCTTGTAAGACAAGGACCCACCTAATCAGTCTAGCCTTAGCATCTTGTTTTTGGAAGAGGTATTTTTGTGCAGAATGGTCATTGAACACAGTGATGGGGGATCCTAAGAGGTAGGACCTAAACTTCTATAAGGAAAACAAAATAGAAAGTAACTCCTTTCCAGTAGTGGTGTAGTTGATTTGGGAATCATTTAAGGATTCTCTTGCATAAGCAATTACATAAGGTGTTTTATCAAAATGTTGTCCTAACACAGCTCCAACAGCAAAGTCATTGGCATCACACATAAGTTCGAAAGGAAGGTTCCAATTTGGATATTTCATAATGGTAGGAGAGGTGATAGAGGATTTGAGGGTTGAGAATGAACCCTCACAGCTTTCTGTCCAAACAAATGGGGCTTCCTTTACTAGCAAAGAACAAAGGGGACGAGAGATTGAACTAAATTCCTTGATGAATCTTCTATATAAACCATCATTTCCTAAGAAAGACCTCACTTCCTTGACAGTTTTGGGTGATAGAAGGTGACGAATGATGTCAACCTTGGCTTTATCAACTTTAATCCCCCTACCTGAGACCAGATGGCCTAGAACTAGTCCCTCTTTAACCATGAAATGGCATTTTTCCCAGTTTAGGACAAGATTCTTTTCTTCACATTTTGACAAGACTCTCTCCACATTCCTCAGACATCCCTCAAATGTATCCCCAAACACAGAGAATTCATCTATGAAGACCTCTAGAAAATATCCTACCATGTCTGAGAATATTCCCATCATGCACCGCTGGAAGGTTCCAGGGGCATTGCATAACCCGAAGGGCATTCATTTGAAGGAAAATGTTCCGAATGGACATGTGAATGTAGTCTTCCCTTGATCCTCTAGGGAGACCTCAATTTGATTATACCCTGAGTACCCATCTAAGAAACAGTAGAAGGCATGACCTGCCACTCTCTCAAGGACTTGGTCAATGAATGGTAAGGGGAAATAGTCCTTCTTGGTGAATGAGTTTAGCTTCCTATAGTCAATGTAGACCCTCCAACCACTACTCACCCTTGTTGGTATAATCTCTCCATTCTCATTGGTTATCACTGTGATTCCATCCTTTTTTGGAACCACTTGGATTGGGCTCACCCATTCACTCTCAGCTATGGGATATATGATACCAGATTTTAACAATTTCAGAAGTTCTTTCCTTACAATCTCCATGATATTAGGATTGATTCGCCATTGAGGTTGACGACATGGCTTTGATTCAGATTCCAGAACAATCCTATGAGTCCTGATAAGTGGTCTAATCCCAGGAATTTCAGACAGGGTCCAACAAAAGAATTTCTTATGTTTCCTAAGTACATCAAGAAGCATCCTCTCATTATTGGGTTCAAGAGAAGAATAAGTGACAATAGGATGTGTTTGATTGTCCCCTGGGAAAGTATACTTGAGTGTAATGGGAAGTTCCTTCAATTCAAGATCAGGTTGGTTCATAATTTCAGTAGAATATTGGGACATTGGATCAAGTTCAATTTATTTTTTTAGAGTTTCAGATATGAATGATTCCCCACATGTATAAGTTTTATCTACTAGATTGTCTTGATCAGATTTAGGGAAGGGAGTTTGATTTGTCTCCATGAAATTGGTTTCCTGAAAGGTTTCACTGATTGTTGGACCTAAGACTTCATCATAAGAACAATTTGAAAATGATTCAATCCAAGGAGATAAAATTCCTTCATATGAACAAAGGAAATCAATCTCATCCTGACTTAAACATTCATCAAATATTCCTTGATGTTTTATGGATTCATTATCAATGATTCCTATCATGTTTACTTCATGAATGTCATCGTCATCCCCGATTTCTAAGCTTGCATTATAGATGTTCAATTCTAGACTCATCTTCCCAAAGGTGATGGTCATGTTCCCATTTCAGACTCGGATAACAGAGTTGATTGTTGCAAGGAAGGGATGACCAAGGATAACTGGGGTTTGTTCCTTATTTAATATGTTTAGATTGTGGTCAAGGACAATGAAGTCAGCATGGTAGATGAAGTTTTCAACCTTTACAAGAACACCCTTTAAAATACCCTTTGGAACCCTAATGCTACGATCAGTAAGTTGAAGTGTGACAGATGTGGGTTGGAGTTATTCTAGTCCTAACTAGTAGTACACAACATAAGGGATGAGATTGACACTAGCACCTAGGTCACACAAGGCCTTGACAACTTTGTTATCTCCTAGTTCAATATTGATATAAGGGAAACCTGGGTCTTTCAACTTAGGAGGAATGGGACCTCGAATGGTGGTACTCACATTAGCAGCCAAAAGGACTTGGTTTTTATGTGAAAATTTTCTTTTAAAAGTGCACAATTCCTTAAGGTACTTTGAATAGTAAGTTATGGTTTGGATGGCATCGAGAAGGGGAATGTTCAACTTTACTTCTGAAAAGATTTCCCTTAATGTTTCACTCAATTCAGGATTGGTTTTCCCCCTCATGCGTTGAGGAAATGGTGCAGGTTGTGGGGTTGTTTGTTGAAGAGTTGTTTCTTTGACAATGTTATCATGCTTTTCAGTTTGATCATTTGGTTCATTTGAATTTTCATACAAGTTTGAATCTTTAGGTGGGTTATGAATTAGTTGTCCGGGTTTCTCAATTGTTTTCTCACTTCTTAAAACAATCACAGCCTTTAGTTGTTCATGAGTTGTTTGAGAACAACTTGACTCTCCCCTTGAAGTTAAGGATGGCACCGCCTGAGTAGGCATGGGTTCCTTTCCAGTTTTGATGGTTTTAAGTTCTTTTTTCAAGGAAGAGACTTCTGAGTTCATCCTCTCCATTTGTTTGCATAGTTGTTCTAGTAGGCTTTGTAGAACAGTTTGGGTTGGTGCTTGAGAAGATTTGTTTATCCCAGGGGGATATTTTGGAGGTGGGGTGGTTTGTTGAAAATGGACCGGCGGCCATTGGTATTTGATAGGTTGGGTTTTGAACTGGTTATGGGTTTGGTAGTTCTGATGGGGGTAAGGATTTTGTCCTTGTGGTTGGCTGGGTTGTTGGTTATCTTTCCAGTGGAAGCCTGGGTGGTCATTATACCCTGGGTTGAAGTTTCTTTGGTATTAAGGCTTTTGAAAGTTCAAGGAATTTACTTCCGCTGGGGGTCTTCCTAAAAGAACATCCTTGATGGATGGAATGGTTGGGAAGTTGTCTGACTTATGGTCATGTTTTTCACAAATTGTGCAAATAGGGTCAACAGTTTGGATTTCCTGGACTTTCCTAAGGTCTATCTCTTCAACATTCCTAGAGAGTGTTGCGAGTTTATCCCTAAGGCTTTCCTCTTCTATAAGTGTATGAATTGTAGTAGTTCTTTGTGGATTTTCATAATAAGGTTAAGTTCCCCATGTTTGGTTTTGTTCAAAAAGGCTTTCTAGATACTCGTAAGTATCATTTGGGGCTCTGTTTTTAAAGGTTCCATTACACATCATGTCAATGAATTGTTTGTTCCCCAAACCCAAACCTTCATAAGAAATTATCATTTGTTCACATATAGAAAAAACATGGTGTGGAACCATGTTTAGAGTGTCTTTGAACCTCTCCCATGTTTCATAGAATGACTCTCCATCTTTTTCAAAAAAGTTTTGGATACTCTTTTTAAGTGAAATTGTTTTGTGGTGGGGAAAGTATTTTTTGTAGAATTCTCTTTGTAGTTGGTACCAAGAGTTTATGGATGATGGTCTCAAATTTTTTAGCCAATTTTTAGCTCGATCCTTTAATGAAAAATGAAATAGCCTCATCTTAGCTGATTATAGTTGATGTGGGGGCACATGGTTCCTACAATGTCATTGAATTCCTTAATGTGAAGGTATGGCATCTTGGACTCCATTCCATGGAATGTGGGAAGGTGGTTTAGGACATGGGGTTTAAATATGTAGTTTGCATCTACTAGGGAATTGTGTCTAATGCATGAGGGGGCATTGTTCCAGGAAGGTGTGAGGTAGTCATTCATGGTTTGATCAACCACATTCCCCAAGTTTGGGGCTGCCTCATTTGGGTTTCCATTTTGGTTTCCACCCAGGTTTATGAGTTGGTTTCTTTGAAGAACTTCCATTAAAATGGGCTCAATTTTGGACTCTAGAGTATTAGGAAGATTAGGATATAATGTAATGAGTTACCTTGGTGTACTTGACTCCCCAACCCCAGGACTATCTACCCTAACTAGATGTTTTGATTGATCGCGGGTGTAGGCGGACATGCGCCAAAAGAAAAAAAAACGAGAAAGGGAAAAGATAAAGGAATTTGGATGAGAAAATAATAAATGGGGGAGAATATAATGGGTGTTTAGATTACTTACTCGGGTCCCCGTAAAAGGCACCAAAATTTGATTCTCGCTCAAATTTACCCAAAAGAAGAAGGTAGCACGGTCCTTGTAGTCAAGTTTGGGTTATCGAATCCTCAGAGACCTAAGAAGTACCTACAGACACGTGCATTCTATGGATTATTTTTGGCTATGAAGTGGCCAACTTAGGTTAATTTAATATGGTTTTAAAAAATCACTAACAGATTTATGTTAATTCAAAATATGGTAATGAGTTGATCCTAGGTTATCGCTCGGATGAATTCCTTTTTTTAATGATTTCAATTTCTTATAATTGAGATGGATTCATTTAAGAAGATCAAACGAAATCATCACTTACTGGTTTAATGCCTACACAACCTAATACTAATCACATATACACTTGAAGGATCAATGTTTTGAGCACTCCAAGGTATAGGTTTGTATTAGCACTTGAAATGTGTGGTCTTAAATTCAATAAGGATGAAGAGGTTTTAAAATCATCAAATCAAAATCGCATTTAAAAGAAGTGATTATACAGTAATGGAGTGATAAATAACGTCCAATTCAGCCCCATGCTAATCCCTTGGATCAACCCATAAAATAGTTAGCCCTCCATTGATGACATTTCTTCAATAGAAGCGGGATGTAGACTTACGAGGGTGGAATTGAAGAAGTAAAACCAACAACAAAAATCGATAACTCCTTCGTTGTGTGATAAATATCACAAAGTATGGTGTTAATAAATTCACACCTTGAACAAAAGGTATCAATGTGATAATTAGAAGAACAGAATAAGAGTAAAGGAAGAACTTTTATTAAGAAACTAAGGTGAATTAAACAACTTACATGAGAAAGAAATGTGATTACAAACACAAAGTGGCAGCATAACACTACAATGAAACCAAGCACCAAAGATGATCAACTCCTCCACCACCACTTCCTTAAATATTAATTTTTGAAACCTTGGGTTGAGCCTTCAATATTCAAAGTCTCCTTAATTAATTTTGGTAGGCCATAGGTGGGTGGAAAGCTTGTGGAACTTAGACTTTTCCACATTTGACCTGAGGTGGTAGCCAACTTTCATCCACCAAACAGACATGCTTGGATGACCTTCTATATGGACAAATCAGAGTGGGCCATAGAATAATCCAATGGATCCCCATATTTCTACTAACCGCATGTAAACTTTGGTCCCATTCAAGGTTTTATATTCGGAGATATGATTAGATTAGTGTGCTATTTGTCTAGGCCACAGAATCTGGCCCAGAATTTTATCCATAACTTGGGCCGCCTTAATGACCCCCATGGATTCCGAATTAGCATTAGATCATGAATAGTTATTTGTTCCTATATATGTCTTATAGTCTCCCAACAAATTTAGGCTTCATTGGGTTTGTAATGTGGGTCCCACAGTCTAATCAGTGGGCTGGTGCCCAATCTAACTTCTCCAGAATTGTTTCCTTTCATCACAAAATACTCCCCATCTTCTTCCATGAATTCTCCATTGATCCCTAAATGAAAAATGATCATATTGAAGTGTAGATAAATTTACCAAAATATAAAATTGAAAAATGTATAATTATATTCATTAAAATAATATGAATCATTGGGTACATTAAATGATGTTAAGAAATGTACCACATAATAGTGCATTTTAAGAAAGAATTACAATCATAATGTGAAATGATGTTCAAAGTGTAAAATGAACTAAAATGGTGTTTATGAATAATAAAGAACATGAATATTATATATATTAACAATTAATATTATCATCATTTAGTGGCTAATGACTTACGGACCAATGTTTGGAATCTATCTAATTAGAACCATAGCATGTACCAATAAACCTATCACAACATCAGTGATATCTATCATGGTATCTATCCCAACAACATGAAATCAGTAATGATTTCTAAATGGAATGGCAGGAATGGAAGTAATTTTATTTCTAACAAGTGATTATATGATGTATGAGATGGAATATCTTCATCTCATCTGGTTACTACAAAATAGAATCACAATGATATTAATAATAACATCACAATACAAGTGTATCACCCAATGGTGAAATCTAATCCACTGTAACAAATCAAAATCTAAAAATCACAGTTCAATTCGAGGGAATTTGGTTTTTTCATGTACACATGGTAGATACTCCTTGGAACATTTTCTTAGTAAATTGCATTTACTTCATATCCCCATATAATGTTTCCAAACAGTAAGGCAAACTAGAAAAGAACACCCTGTTAATACCGTTTCTAACGTCCTATATCCGGAAGCTACTCAAAGGTGCCCCGTACCCGGTTGTCTATATGGACTCAAGCATATTTCCCCAAATTATAGAGGCTATCGACTAGTATTGTGGATCTAAGAGTGATAGTGGGGAAACTATGTACTCATTGGCAGAGTGTTACATAGCATATATAATAAAAAATATTATAGCAGAGGCTGTAATACCATACAATAAAAGTAAACAACAGAAGACTAATAATATAAATAACCACATGTCAAAACATACGAATGTGATGTTGCATGTTAGATTTTATAGGAAAAAATCCCAAATAGGTTACACTATGGTAAAAAAAAATATAAGTACCTATATTATAAAAACTAACAAAAGAAACACTGAAACATCACGAGCCTTAGCTTGGTCCCATTCTCTCATTCTCCTAAACAATAATCATGTACATGTAGAAGGGTTCTTATCCTTATAGATACATGTAACCAAATAATCTATTGCAATAACATTACACAAACAAGGTGTGAGACTAAATCCTAGTAGGTTACCACCCAAGGTCTGTTCCAATCTGTCAGTGAATATATATAACATGCATTGTTCAATAGGGAAAGCAGTAAACTAAGAAGTACTCAAAAGTAAACAGTCCTACAAGCACTGGTTCTCATTTATATTCATTTAATTGTCATTTACCATTTAATTAAATTGAATTATATAATTCTTGATATTTATCCTAATCTCGACGATTCTCATATAAAATTAACCACAACAGATGTCTCAAAAGGCCATCTAAACAACTGTGAGTGAAGACTGTATCAAAGGACGTGGTTTAGTTTGGTAGACACATCATAATTCATTCCATTTAAATATTAATTATAATTAAATGTAAAATCTTTACATATAAATAGATTCCAAAAGTTCCCATCCATGGTATCCCTCATTGGATTCAAGATTTACTCGACATTTAACAATGTCTCCATGAGCCTGACCACTAAATCCTTGACTTAGTCACAACTTGACAAGATAATACCCTCTTTGATTCCATCAATGATCTTTTAACAGAGATTATGGTTCACCCATGTTATAAGGTGTAATATTCATATGAGCTCGACCATGCCTTTTAACCTGAGGCTATGGTCACCCATTTCTATTTACCTCTTTATAATTTTTTAAGAATCAACACATGTAATTAATCTATTACATGAATTAGCATTTAATCAACATAATTTTTAACAAACCAAAAAGGGAATTTAAGGCATGCCTCATAGGAATCCTATGCCAAATGGACATAAACAATCATTTATGGGAAATAAACCCATGAGGTGGACCTTAATCAAGGTAAATAGCCCTAAACATGCATTAAAACCCTTAATAAATTACCAAAAAACAATAGGAAAAAGAAATAGAATATATTAATTCAAGGAGAAACTCCAATAGTGGGTGCATGGTGATCCGAAAGATATATTCAACTTGAAAATTATATAAGGAACAAGACCACCTACCTCATGATAGTATGACTCTCCTCATCCGACGTCATCCTCTAATTAGATCAATAATGGAGTAGATCTACAAAATGAGCATAAATTCTCAACCCTAGATAATTAGGTCGAGAGAATAAATCCAAAATAATGGATCAAGAGGAATTGAGAGCTCACCGAGGGGAATCCAACACATCTGATGATGTTCAAATTGAAGATCGAATGGCGAAACAGGGGGCCACCCTATCCTCGGATCACCTGGGGTGCCTTATTCGTTGAATGATGGGGTGAGTTTTTGTCTATCTAAGAAAAAAGATACAACTTCCCAATTTAACACATAATAAGAAAAGTACACAGTGTGTACTTGAAACTATGGATCATGTAGTGTATGTTTCCATATGGTTCCTGGCCAATCCACTAGGTTGAATGTATCATGATTATATGGTGTGTAACCCCAATTACATGGTTTTCACCTAGTTTACTGGGTGGGTAACCCTATTTTTCTTCCACTTACTTAAGCACAACCTAAAAAGAGAAGATTCGTACCTTGAAGGAAGAAACATGTTCTTATATAAGGATTTGAGTCGGGTTTAGATAAGCTATAAGGATCAAATGGTGTGAATAAGGGAGAAGTTGTTCCATTTTATAAGCGAGGGGAGGGGCACACATGAAAATTTTAAAATATTTCAACTATATAAGGTCACTTTTTAGTGAAAGTGGTTAAAAATGTACAAGGATTCAATGTTATGATATGATATGGTAAAAATCTCTTATAAAAATATAAATTAGGTGGGTGTGAGTGGAAATTATAACCTTATCTATAATTTTAACCCCATTTTAAACCCATTTAACAGGAACCATGGTAACAAAATGATATTATTTTTACTATTCATTGAAAAAAATATTTTCATACTATAAGATTATATATTTTTTTATTTTGAAAATATTGAATCATTTTTTTCATATTCAATTTATATAAGTGAAATAATTTAATATTTAGATATGTGCACAACTTTCATCAAAAACCCATTTTAGAAATAGAAATATTTATGCATAAAACATAATTTACATACGTCATATTCCTTATAAAAACCATAAAATGAGTTTTAAAGTAGTTTACTAAATATATAATCTATAAATTTCGTTAAAACCATTAATTAATATATAATATTTACATTTTATTAAGATAAAAACACATTACATGCATAAAAACAGTTTTAAAAAGATGTGTTTTTAATACCAAAAATAAAATTATACCAAAATAAATTATAATGATAATTATTATGTAGTTAATTATATTATTTAAAATTAAAGGAGACTAATGTTACTTTAAGATCAAATTTAAATCAAACTTGTACTTTTACACGAAAATAAATGATAGTTTTTACAAAAGTTGGCATTCTTTACCATTCACTAAAAAATAATAATTATTAGAACAATCATAATATTAACTATAATATAATATTAAAATGATGATATAAATAAATTATATTAATTTCCTCAAATAAAATTTCAAAAAAAATTATTAATTAAAATAATTTCTGTGTGCATAAAATGCAATAAAAACATTTTTTAAGGAAATACATTTTTGAATCATAAACTGATTTTACTAAAAATTGATTATTTATTAATTATTAATAAATAAATATATTTTCATTATTTAAAAAATTAATATATATTTTTCATAATTTCATTTTTAATATTAAGACCAGTTAATTTGACAATGATTTTATAACAGTTTATTATACCATTGTTCATATAAACTCGGTGTTGTGTGTAAAGTAAGCTACAAAACACTTACATTATATTTAGAGAAAAAATATATTATAAAATATCAAGGTGCTTATAGCGTCCTACTTTTTTTTGTCACATAAACTTTCATTACATTATACAAAACTGAGGATCTTTAAGGTTTAGTGTCTTGGAAACCAGGAACTTAATACATGAAACAAAAAAACATTCTTCTTAAACACTTGAAAGGCTTCTCCTTATGTTCATCCTCGGTTCATTACTGCATCTCATAACCTGGGGACATACATCAAAAGAAAGGGTGAGCAGAAGGCCCAGTAAGGGAAGCAAGGGGAAACATTTAACATGTAACTTGAGATACATCAACAATGTCATGAAAAAGAACTTTAAGGCATGAGAAAGAAATCATGAGGCATATCATAACAAAAATAACATTTTTAATAACTTGAATATGTGGATACATCATTTAACGTAGACAATCATGAACATATCACCAAGGTCCATCCCCAAGGTGTCATTTAAAAATTACCAAGGTTATTCACCAAGATATCGTGAAAATTGTAATCTCTAGTGGTTACACCATTACCCAATGTATTGGAGCGCTATCAGGGTGAACCATTAAATTTGCCTTTATTATCATGTGAGCCACATATATCATCATCAAAAATTTCATAAATAACCCATATAGAATAAAATAAATAGGTTTCATTTCACAATCGTAACGTTTTAAAAAATCTGGTTTAAAGACATGATCTTTACGTCATTTTAAAACCAACAGAAAAGGAAGGTGGGTCTCATGTATGTAAAACACATAATTTAAAATAGAAAATTTTGGTATATATGTGAATACCCATTTATAAGAAAGTTCATTGAGTATTCACTTAATAAAATAAAATAACTTTAGAAAAAGAGAGAGACATTTTGAGACGGAAATTCTGCAGCATAACGGCTATGTTACGAGGTTATATAACACATTGAAAAGAGAGGGGACATGGGTCAAACAATCATAAATGACCCATAAAACAGTATAGGGACCGAATATGAAGAATATATGAACATGGTAATGAAATTTGAAGGAAATACCATTTGAAATGAAAAACATGGAATGAAGAAAAAAATTAGATTTCTCTTATGAAAATTCGGCAGCCTAACAGCGTCACTTAAACATCAACAAAAATGAATTGAAAAGATAAAATAGGGTCTCTCATCAAATGAACATAATATTTCAGTATGATAGATATATAGATCATACCCCAACATAATAAAAAAGTAACTTTAAAGACTTGACATAAAAGTAGAACTTTGAAAAATGAGAAGGCTGAAAGAATCCCTTAAAAATCCGGCAGTCTAACGGCGCCACTTGAAACTTAAAAATAATGAATTGAAGAGATCAAATAGGGTATCTCATCATATGAACATAAGATCTCAGTATTATAGATATAGAGATAATACCCCAATATAATAAAAAATAAATTTCAAGACTTGACATGGAATTAGAACTTAAAAACGAGAATGGTGAAAGAATCTCTTAAAAAATTGGCAGCCTAACGGCACCACTTAAAACGTCAAAATACTGAATTGAAGAGATCAAATGAGGTCTCTCATCATATGATCATAAAAGATCAGTATGATAGATATAGAGATCATACCCCAACATAATAAAAAGGAACTTGAAAGACTTTACAAGAAAATAGAACTTGAAAACGAGAATGGTGAAAGAATCTCTTAAAAATTCGGCAGCCTAACGGCGCCGCTTAAACATTCTTAAAATGAATCGATGAGAGAAAGAGGGGGTCACTCATAATATTAAAATGAAAAGGTCAGTAAGATGAATATAGAAGAACATACTAAAACATAAGAACATGGAGCATAAAAGAAATGACATAAAAGAGATTACTTGAAAAGAAAGAGAGAGGTCAGATCCCTTACCTTAAAACGTAACTCTTAAAACTCAAAGGTTTGGACCTTGAGGGATTGGGGGAACCTTGGGAGGAATCCCTGGTAGTTAATGAGACCAGAACTTCTTTGGGGGGAGTTGGGAGTCGAATGGATGAGAGGATGGCTTGGTATTTATAGGGAAAGTGAGGGGACAAGGCATTAATGGCCAAGGGACACCTCATTAGTGATTTTTGGAAACACCATGGGCTTACCCATGATATTTACCCATGGTATTGGCCACTTGGGACACCTCATACCTAATATTACTATTCATAAGTCTACCATATTGATTACATACTTAATACATCACTTAATGATGTCATTAAACACCCGTAACTTAAAAACTGTATTTTCACTATTCATCGAAAATTTAACTTTCTCAGAAAAATACCAAAATTTCACCTTAACCAAATATAGATGCTCTAATTTCAAAAATGAACTCCAATTTATAAAAATAATTTTCTAAATATTTTTAATTTAATTTTTAAATAAATACACTATTCACCAAAAATTCATTTTTTTCAGAAAAATCCCCAAAAATTACCTTAACATAATATCGATGCTCTGAGTTCAAAAATGAAATCCATTTTATAAAAATAATTTTCTAAATATTTTTAATTAAATTTTTAATTAAAAAACACTATTCACCCAAAAAAACTAATACTTGAATAATAATTTATGAAACCGTTATTTAACCATTTTATTGAATCACATTACTTAATCAAGGTGCCTAGATTATTTTAATACTTTCTTTAAGTGATATTACTAATCCATCTGGACACATTACTAATCCCAATCATAAAATCACTATTCATAATTTACTATTCATCAAAAATCCAGTTGATATTATTAGACTCTAAATTTTGTACTGAACATAATTTTAGAAGACCATTTTTTGAAAATCATTACACATTTTTATTTATTTAAGGTTTACATAAACATTTTTAAAAGATCCTTTCTCTAAAATTCATAAAAAATATGCATACTATATTTATTCGGACATTTGAAGATTCATAAACTTCATCATAAGAAGAAATCTCAATTTTTATTTAAAACAAAAGATTGCACAAGGCAGTTACGGTCTCCTTACATAGCCTCTTATCACACCAACATAGGACCTAAGTGTAAGGTGTGCTAAGGTGAGAGAATTTGAGGGAGGCTCTGCCAACATCGCACGAGTAGTAATTTATATCATTTTGTACTTCTTGCAAAGGCGATTCCGTTCTAGCTTCACAGGATGAAGTTCAGCTTGGGTTTGGTCCAGAGCAAAGCCCAGTGGTGCTACCTCCTTCCCAAGTTCTGTTAGATGGGCTTCGATTGGTCCAAGACTACTGGGTGATGTCATCAAATCTTCTTTCTATATTAATTAACCAAGATTACTTGTATTTAGAGACAATAATCAAAATGTTTAGTTTCCCGTGGTCATATTGAAAAATGGTCATATAATAGTCAAAAACCAACGGTCTCATTTTAATTATACTCATGTTATCAAATGAAACAGTTTTGTTGAGTATCAAAAATAAAATAACACAAAAAATTAGGAAACAAGATTTATTCAAAATTTTGGGTCATTACAATCTTCCCCCCTTAAGAAATTGCGTCCTCGCAATTTTTAAAATTGGGTTTTGAAATTTCATTGAAAGTCCCACATCGGAAAAGAGTCAGTAACACTATTACTTTAAAAGAAAGAAAGGGAATTACAAAGGTCACCCGTGTTAACCCATACTATGATTCCGTGTAGGAAAACATGGACATGGAGGAAAAAACAAAGGGTCGCGTTCTAAGGGAGAGTGATAGAAAACATGATTAGGAGAAAGTAAACAATAAGAAAATCACAAACTTATGATGGGTCAAACGGTATTTGATTTCCTAGTAGGAAACGTTAATAGACAATGTTTTTTTTGTTTTATATTCCTTTTCATAGTTTTGAGGAATTCAGTTACTACATTGAATAAAAACATAAGGAAATATTCCTACCTTTATGTAGAGTTTAATCCTTTAATAAGTTTCAACCAAAACTAATCTTTTCTCCAAATGATAAGCATTCAAAAACACTTGGTCTCATCAAAAGCACAAGAATAATCTTCTAGAGAATCACGTATTCCACAAAAGAAAAACTATCTATCTTTAAACATTAATTCCAAAAACAGAAAGGGTAAGATACAACAACTCTTAATAAAGATAGAATCCCATAGGAAGGGAAACTACTTTTAAATCTTCAAAGTTCCACGGTACTACCCAGAGTTCATCATAGACCATTCTGTAAATAACTATTCTTAAAATTCCTCAAAATAAACCAAACTAAGATTGAAACCCAAATACAAGAAGTATTTGATAACATAGTCTTCCAAAATAAACTTCACTGTTCATCTCCAAACAACATCAACCACTCCTAACATCTTATAACAAAAGTAGCTAACCTAAACATATTTTACCCAAGATAGGTTAATCATTCCCATAAGTAACCTAAATTACTATAAGTCCGCCTTAAATTCATCGATTCTTCAAAATATATGTCAACCTTTACTCCTCAATGAAAATACCGTAGTAATATATTTAACTCGATCAAATAGGGTTCCCAAAATAGTGAACGTATTCCAAAATAATAATCATCTTTTAATCCCCTAATCATCTCTTTCGTATTAATATAGAAATCGTCACATTTCCTATCACATTGGTTGTTGGGACATGTTCTTCCATTTCCCACCATTAACTAAGAAAAGAAAGTACAATTAGGGGCTTAAATACTTAGCCAATAATCATGAAAAGGAACTTAAAGCATAGAAGGATAAATTTTAGAAGAAAAGTATACCCTAACTTGTGATCCCCAAGGTTCCAAACTAGGTTGTCCATGATCATATATTCTTATGTGAGTAGTTATTTTATTTTATCCTTGTTCCTTTGATAATGGTTCATACTAAGCTTATGAATTTACCGAAGCATATACCCCGGGAGTGTCGTAACCAAGAGTGCAGCAAGGCCCGTTGTCGTGTCCCAGTTCCCGTTTGAGTCTAGCTCAAAGCGGTGTTTTCAGGTTTTACCCCTATGTACATCTGTGCCAGAGCCACCTCTACCTGCTTGTATCCAGACAGGGATGTATTTTCTTGGAAACCCATTACTCAATACTCACCAAAATACCAGGAATATTTCCTATATATAAACTTTTCTATAGGATTATTCCTAAAGTTTTCATATCCTAATTTCCACAAATAACTAAACCATCCTTTGATACCAACTATAGAATCACACTTTTTTTATCACATAAACTTTCATTACATTATACAAAACTGAGGATCTTTAAGGTTTAGTGTCTTGGAAACCAGGAACTTAATACATGAAACAAAAAAAAATTATTCTTAAAAACAAAAAGGCTTCTTCTTATGTTCAACCTAGGTTCATTACTGCATCTCATAACCTGGGGACATACATCAAAAGAAAGGGTGAGAAGAAGTCCCAGTAAGGGAAACAAGGGGAAACATTTAACATGTAACTTGAGATACATCAACAATGTCATGAAAAAGAACTTTAAGGCATGAGAAATAAATCATGAGGCATATCATAATAAAAATAACATTTTTAATAACTTGAAGATGTGGCTACATTATTTAACATAGACAATCATGAACATATCACCAAGGTCCATCCCCAAGGTGTCATTTGAAAATTACCAAGGTTATTCACCAAGATATCGTGAAAATTGTAATCTCTAGTGGTTACATCATTACCCAATGCATTGGAGCGCTATCAGGGAGCATCCTTAAATTTTCCTTTATTATCATGTGAGCCACATATATCATCATCAAAAATTTCATAAATAACCCATATAGCATAAAATAAATGGGTTTCATTTCACAATCGTAACGTTTTAAAAAAACTGCTTTAAAGACATGATCTTTACATCACTTTAAAACCAACAGAAAAGGTAGGTGGGTCTCATGTATGTAAAACCAAGAATTTAAAATAGAACATTTTGGGATATATGTTAATGCCCCTTTATAAGAAAGAGATTTGAGTATTCACTTAATAAAATAAAAGAACTTTAGAAAAAGAGAGATACATTTTGAGACGGAAATTCTGCAGCATAACGGCTATGTTACGAGGTTTTAGAAAACATTGAAAAGAGAGGGGACATGGGTCAAACAATCATAAATGACCCATAAAAAAGTAGATGGACCGAATATGATGAATATATGAACATGGTAATGAAATTTTAAGGACATACCATTTGAAATGAAAAATATGGAAGGAAGACAAAAAATTAGATTTCTCTTATGAGAATTCGGCAGCCTAACGGCGTCACTTAAACTTCAACAAAAATGAATTGAAAAGATCAAATAGGGTATCTCGTCATATGAACATAAGATTTAAGTATGACAGATATAGATATCATACCCCAACATAATATAAAATGAACTTTAAATACTTGACAAGAAAGTAGAACTTTGAAAAACGAGAAGGGTGAAAGAATCCCTTAAAAATTCGGCAGCCTAACGGCGCCACTTGAAACATAAAAATACTGAATTGAAGAGATAAAATAGGGTCTCTCATCATATGAAAATAAGATTTCAGTATGATAGATATAGAGATAATACCCCAACATAATAAAAAAGAACTTTCAAGACTTGATATGGAACTAGAACTTAAAAACGAGAATGGTGAAAGAATCTCTTAAAAATTCGGTAGCCTAACGGCGCGAATTAAAACTTCAAAATACCGAATTGAAGAGATAAAATGGGGTCTCTCATCATATGATCATAAAATATCAGTATGATAGATATATAGATCATACCCCAACATAATAAAAAGGAACTTGAAAGACTTGACAAGAAAATAGAACTTGAAAACAAGAATGGTGAAAGAATCTCTTAAAAATTTGGCAGCCTAACGGCGCCGCTTAAACATTCTTAAAATGAATAGATGAGAGAAATAGGGGTTCTCTCATCATATGAACATGAAAAGGGAAGTAAGATGAATATATAAGAACATACTACAACATAATAACATGGAGCATAAAAGAAATGACATAAAAGAGATTACTTGAAAAGAAAGAGAGAGGTCGGATCCCTTACCTTAAAACGTAACTCTTAAAACTCAAAGGTTTGGACCTTGAGGGCTTGGGGGCACCTTGGGAGGACTCCTTGGGAGGTAATGAGACCAGAACTTCGTTGGGGGAGAGTTGGGAGTCGAATGTATTAGAGGATGGCTTGGTATTTATAGGGAAAGTGAGGGGACAAGGCATTAATGGTCAAGGGACACCTCATTAGTGGTTTTTGGCAAAACCATGGGCTTTCCCATGGTTTTTGCCCATGGTATTTGCCACTTGGGACACCTCATACCTTATCTTACTATTCATAAGTCGACCATATTGATTAAATATTTAATACATCACTTAATGATGTCATTAAACACCCGTAACTTGAAAACAGTATTTTCACTATTCATCGAAAATTCAACTTTCTCAGAAAAATCCCAAAATTTCACCTTAACCAAATATAGATGCTCTGATTTCAAAAATGAACTTCAATTTATAAAAATATTTTTCAAAATATTTTTAATTTAATTTTTAAATAAATACACTATTCACCAAAAATTCATTTTTTTCAGAAAAATCCCCAAAAATTACCTTAACATAATATCGATGCTCTGAGTTCAAAAATGAAATCCATTTTATAAAAATAATTTTCTAAATATTTTTAATTAAATTTTTAATGAAAAAACACTATTCCCCCGAAAAAACTAATACTTGAATAATAATTTATGAAACCGTTATTTAACCATTTTATTGAATCACATTACTTAATCAAGGTGCCTAGATTATTTTAATACTTTCTTTAAGTGAGATTAGCAATCCATTTGGACACATTACTAATCCTAATCATAAAATCACTATTCATAATTTACTATTCATCAAAAATCCAGTTGATCTTATTAGACTCTAAATTTTGTACTGAACATAATTGTAGAAGACCATTTTTTGAAAATCATTACACATTTTTATTTATTTCAGGTTTACATAAACATTTTTAAAATATCCTTTCTCTAAAATTCATCAAAAATATGCATACTATATTTATCCGGACATTTGAAGATTCATAAACTTCATCATAAGACGAAATCCCAATTTTTCTTTAAAACAAAGGATTACACAAGGCAGTTACAGTCTCCTTACATAGCCCCTTATCACACCAGCATAGGACCTAGGTGTAAGGTGTGCTAAGGTGAGAGAATCTGAGGGAGGCTCGGCCAACATCGCACGAGTATTAATTTATATCAGTTTGAACTTCTCGCAAAGGAGATTCCGTTCTAGCTTCACACGATGAAGTTCGGCTTGGGTTTGGTCCAGAGCAAAGCCCAGTGGTGCTACCTCCTTCCCAAGTTCTGTTAGATGGGCTTCGATCGGTCCAAGACTACTGGGTGATGTCATCGAATCTTCTTTCTATATTAATTAACCAAGATTACTTGTATTTAGAGACAATAATCAAAACGTTTAGTTTCCAGTGGTCATATTGACAAATGGTCATAAAATAGTCAAAACCCAACGGTCTCATTTTAATTATACTCATGTTATCAAATGAAACAGTTTTGTTGAGTATCAAAAATAAAATAACACAGAAAATTAGGAAACAATATTTATTCAAAATTTTGGTTCGTTACAGTGCTGCATTGCATCCCTACTTAAATCAATTAATCCCTCCTAATTTTTATCATAATAAGTAAAGGTTCAATATTTGAAAATACATTTTTTGAAAACCAACATCATAAAAACAGACAATAAAAATACATTTGAAAATAGGAAGTGGGAAACATAAGGTTTACATGAAATAAAATATAATTATATTCTAAGGTAAGAAGAACATTATTATGAATTGAAAATATAAACATGGAAGAGAAAGTTAATTTCCAAAGAATAGTAGAGTGATATTCTAAATGGTAATGAGAATGTTAATGTCAAAAAACTATAAATACATTAGGGGGAAAATAACCATCAAGTCCTCATAAATTGTTGTAAAAAGTTTAAAAATATTTCATTTTAAATATAATTTTTCTTATATTTGACTAATTATATTTTTATGGAATATTTGAAAATTTAATTTTTTTTATTTCTTCAAACCCGTAATCATAATTTCACCATTTGGTTGTGCGTTTTAATTAGCTTCCTTTTTCATCCATATTTTAACAATATGATTTTTGATGCCGGAAGTAGTAAAATTACCTTTTAATTGATCATAAGATCCTTAAAATAGTGACACGTAATTCTATTTATCTCTAAATATTTACCAAAAAATGGGTAACACATGTTATCTAATATGTATACATCATCATATGATGAAATACTATGTTAATCACTAGAACCTCAAAAATAAAAACCAAATTTTAACATAAAACATTCTATAAATAGTTATACTTATGAATCCTCCCAAATATTCCATACCAAATTTGAAACCTATGAAATTTAGAAAAAGATCTCAAATATTCCAAAACCATGTTATATTTAATCCCCAAACAATATAAAGTAACTCTTAATGTCAAATTCCAAACATGGGACTACCATGATCATATATTTTCTTAAAAAACACTATCCTTATTCCTCAACTAAAATCATAAACTATTGAATATATTTCATAAATCCCAAAAATATAAAAAATTTATCAAGGATTACATAAATCACTTTATCCTAAAATTATTAATTAATATCAAGGGCACTAATACTATACATTTTACATTATCTATATCGATCATCTAATTATCCAAAATAAACAATATTATTTCAAGCTAATGCATGTATTAATGGTTATCTATTGTTTAATCATGTGTTATTCCTTAATACATCCTTTATAAAATATGAAATATAAATCATGTCTTAGGATTCACCAACCTAAATTTAATCATGATTCTTTATTATAACACAATTAAAACTATTAAAACAATTCATACCTTTTATATGTCATTCACAGTCTCATTATCATTAAAAGTAAAACCTTTACTCAAAAAACCTTGTAGATTCTATTCTTTTTTATTTCCCCTTAGATCATTTATTTTTATAATGAATGTAATTTCCACATTTAAAACATTTTATGCATTTTGTAAAAAATTATTACCAAATATTATTTTTAACAAACATTTAGTTTTTTCTTATAAACAACACAATCCATGTCCTTCTTTTCTACACCAAAAAAATATTTCCATACCTTTGAGACATTTCCCTAGGTGCTTCTTCCAAAATTGTCAACATGTTGGAAGTTGAATCTTCTTTTTTACATGATCATTATAAAACTCTATTTGTCTCTTATTTGGTTCATTTATAAATTCTAATATGTTCTGGTTTTCAGTCATATAATGTGAAAATAGTTTAGAAATAATCCAATATTTTGTATTCTATATCCCATATAATTTTTCTTATAATGTGGAAAATCATTGCATTATCTGTCATATTCAACATCAACATGATTTTTCCAGGTTCTATCCATTAGGTAAAACCAAAATCATGGTGAGAGAAATAGTGATGGTTAGTCATTTAATCATGAAAAATCATCTATAAAATGTTTAAAACATAACACTTTATTTTCAACCAATGAAACATCATGTTTAACCCCGATGATCTACGGTCATTATATATAAGAATCCTTTATAAGGGTTTATAAATAAAATGTGATTTAACTGAAGAACATCCCTCATGATTGTTAAAATAGATGAATAGTAAAGGACCATTCACTATGCACCTGAATGATGGATGTGATATACTTGACCAACTATTTTCGGATTTATTACCCCTATAAGAAAATATACCAAACAATATCTAATTGTAGTATACAGAAAAAGATATATTTTCTTTGGAAAACCACACTACATTATTTTCCAATAATTAGGTTGTTCTTATATACATCGGATTATCTTATGGGTTCTCAAAAAAGTTTTCTCATCCCAATTTCCAAGAGTTACTAAACATTGCTCTGATACTAACTATTGAGACCCCAACCTTTCATACATAAATATTATATCTTAATATCATAATATTTATTATATATCAATTCAATCCCTAAAAATTATAAATGTGTATTGTTTTTGGAAACATTGATATACAAAAAACTTGTACATAAATGATTGATATCATTTCCCATTTAGTTCTACACAAATACCACCCTTCTTATACATATCATACTTATAACGTTTATTCATAACATAGGGAAGGGAAACATAATAAATGGTGATATTAGATGATCAGTAAGGTTAAATAAAATAAATATTTATCAATGACCATAAGTGAAAATTATTTATGCATAAGGGTATGATAACATGATCAAAACATAAAATAATAATACATAATTAGTAAAAGATCATTAAAATGGATTATGGGATAAGGTTTTGTCAAAAAAATGATATAAGTACTAAGAGTGTATAATCGTCAACAAAAAATCATGATCCATAAGAAAATATTATAAGAAAAGTACATAATTTTTTGGCATACATATAAACATGGAAATAAAATTTCGTAGTAAATTCTCACTACCAATACAGTCAACATAGTTTGTTATTGATGTGAATATCATTCAAATTTCATTATAATAATTCTTGCGGAAAGTACCCTTTATTTTTTAAATCACATATTCAAAATTAAAAATATTCCAAAATATTTATGAAAAAAAAATTATTTTAAAATAACGAGGGAATATTATAATGTAATCTTCAATGAAAATTTTATTCATAGTGGAGAGGAAATACTTTCATGAAGTGTACATTAAAACAAAAAAAAATCATTTTATATTTTCATTACAAAATCAGAAGTACCATATTTAGAAAGAGACAAGAAGATTCCTTTAATTTTTTTAATTTAAAATAAAAAATGGTTAAAATAGATTTAATTAATCTTTTTATAATAGTAAAAACATTATTGAAATTTTTAAAAATAAAATATGGATATGGAAGAAAATATATTTGATTTTAGAGAAAAAAATGGTTGGTTTTCCTTAAAAAATTATTTTAGTATTTGGAATACTTAAAAAGAGGAAAATGAAAGGAAAACATGAAATAAATGGAAATAAAAAGAGTAGAAGGAAATACATAAGTGTTTGGATAGATAGATAATGAAATTTCATCATTAGGAAACTTAATCATAAAAAAATCCTTAAAAATGAGATTATAACTAAAACTCATACCACTGCGATGACTTTTGATTCATAACCACCCTGAATGAAATAAAATCAAATGAAATAATAAATAACATGAACATAAGGATATACAGGATATAAAAAATCAATATGGAAGTAGATAAACCTTATAAAAGAATATATGTATATAACATCAAACATGTCTCAATGAAAAAAAAATTGAGATGAAGGACCCTTACAACTCTAGTAACTTTTCAAACCCAAGTCATTGGAAGCTTCAAAATAAGATTGATTTATAAATCAATTAAATTAAATTATACTGTATGAAAAATTAAATTATTGGTTAGTATATACACCATATAAATAATAAATTGTTTCATCACATTAAATCATATCTCCATGAAGAGAAATTGGGATGAAACCCTTACCATAAGTTTGTCTTTCATTATAAGTGGTCTAACCTTATCTTATTTGAGATATCTCTTTTATATTACACATTAATTCTTGAAGGAGTGATCTTAATAGAATAATATATTCTCTAGTATTAAGAAAATAATTCTAGGAAGGCTTGTGAGTAGGTCTTGGTTAATCTAGATGGATCAAATTTATGGAATAAGGGAGGGGGTGTGATGCCCATTATAAGTGAGGCGAGGGATACCCATGGAATTAATTAAAATATTTCGATTATATATGGTCAATTTAATAGTTGAGTGACTAATAAAGGATATTTATTAAATGGTATTATAATATAATTTCAAAATATCACGAACAAAATTTAATTATATATGTGTGAATGAAAATCACACCCTTATCTTTTGGTCTAACCCATGATAAACCCATTTTAACATCTACTATGGTAACACAATTTTACTATTTTTCACTATTAATTATGAAAAAAATAATTTAAACCAATTATATTATATTAATTATAATTATTCTAAATATGGAATATATTTTAAAGTATTCAATTTTTATAAGTGGAAGAGTTTAATTTTTAAAGAAGTGAGAAACTCACAATGAGTACCCATTTTATAAAAATGAATCTTTATGCACATACCTTAATTTACATACATTAATTTTATTTTCAAAAAAATAAATTTAATGTTAAAATATATTATTTAATTCAATATATATTAATTTAATTTGTTAAGAGAAAAACATTGTGTGTATAAAAATAGTTTTTAGAAAAATGTTTTTTAAGCCCAAAAATAACCTTATACCAAAATAAAGTATAAAAATTATTATTTTGCAATTAATTAGATTATTTGAAATTAAATTATCCTTATGTCAATTTAATATTAAATTAAAAACATACTAATAATATTAGTATAAAATAAATGACAGTTTTTACAAAAACTCTACATTTCTCACTATACATGAAAAAATAAATATTTTTAGAAAAATATTGATAACTAGACCTAAGATAATATTAAAACGATAAATTCAAAAATTATATTCATTTAATTATATAAAATTTAAAAAAGTTAAAAAATAATAATTATAATTTCCTTTTATGTAAAATGCATTGAAACCGTTTTTTGGAAAAAACACATTTTTGAAGCATAAAATGATTCTACTAAAAATAGAGCACATATTTATTATGAATTAATAAACATATTTTAATTATTTAAAAACATTATAAATATTTTTCATAATGTTTTCATCACAATTCACACTAATTGTGATATTGTTGTGGGTCGCTGTGAAACAAAATTTCTAAAAGACTCTTAATACATCCTAGTATGTGACCAAGGTCATCTCTCAAGGAAAGGGGGTTGGGGAGCCTCACTATCATAGAAATAATATATATTTAATTTTTTTCATATTTTTAAAATATTCTTGATATTAATTTTTTGTTTCGCTTTTTGATTCAATTGAATTAAAACAAAATTAACAAAATTCGACAAAAGAGTGGGTGAAAGGGGTTGGATCTTGGGTCGAACACACAAATTATTTATTTTCCTCTTGTTCAAATATTATAATGTCTTCATCATAATTCTTTCATTCTTATCCTATATCTAAATTTTTATTATGAAAAAATATAATAGAAATGTTCCCTGATACATCTAGTTCCACCTCATCCATAGTGAAGAGTTATGAAACACACTCAATCAAAGGATTCAATATCTCAACACCTAGATCCCTCATATGATGTTTATCCCTCAATACACAGTGCTCTATTGGTATGAAATTTGTAAAAGGGTATGGGGGGAATATTTGATAGATTTGAGGATTTTGTATCTCATTAAAGAGAGTAGATGAATACCATCGATTTGCTTCTCTCTATTTCTCAACTACTTCAAGGATGAAATTCATATTTTGATAAATAATAGAGTTAATATGTGATATAACCTAGGAAATTACCCCTCAGACTCATCCACTAGTAAACTTATTATGCCTTATTTGTGAGTCAAACCACTACCTCACTTTAATTCAGTCAAAGTTTTAGTTCAGAAGTTGATAGAATTAGATTTAAGTGGAAGTAGAATTTTAACCAAAAGAACCCCACTTTATCAATGTTTCTTAAGTTTAATAAACCATATTTTTATTTCCCACTTTATTGATACAACGTAAATGAATGTGTTATAAGACAATTACCCTTATTTTTATCGGTCTAAAATTCCTCTCACCAAAATGGACTCATTTTTATAGGGCCCTTTTGAAATTTTATTTTTCATATCCATAATTTTTTACAAATAATTTTCCATAATGCTTGTTGATATGAACTTTTTTAATTAACAAAACACACATAGTTCCATTTTCTTAGAGAACCATTTTGGGTTCCCAATTTCCCATTTGTATCCCATAGTTAAAGGACTTGTATCATTTCATTTAAGTTGGATTCCTAAGCTGTTTGTCTCATAGAGGTTATCTTATCTTAGAACAAGTTCAAAATTATAGTGAATTAATTATAAAATTGATTCCACACAAATAGTTTCAATCACTATAATTCTCTTAATTTCACGACCAAACTTCATTAAAAGTAGTAAAAAATTCACTAAGTAATCACTTAAAGTATCATAGTTTCAGAACCAATTAATTCTTAAACACCATAATGGTATTTTTTTAAAACTAGGTAGGGAAGAAATGAAGTTGAATAAAATAGTGAAAAATAAAAATCATAAGATTGTACAAATTTCCATTTACAATACTATATAACACATATTTTTATGTATAATAATCTATAATTTTCTGAATGTCTGTTTAGATAAATATTAATAATTTTTATTTTTTTGTTATATTTTTATTTTTTAGTGCGTGTATTTATTAAAGACAATAGTAAACTAAAAATAAGATAAGATTATTTACAATATTTATAAACATAATAATTTTTTTCCTTTTATTTTTGATTTTGTTTATTATTTTATTTTTATTAAAACTCATAAAAAACACAAACATATTTTTTTACTTACATATTTTAAAAAAACGATTAAAAATAATTTAAAAACTACTCTAAATTGGTGTGAATGTCTTCCTTCACGCTTATTTAATATTTCCCACTAAATCCCATCAGAAATCATGAAAAATGAAATAAATAAGCAATGAATAAAGAGAGATACAACCTGACATTTACTATTAATAAGGTTTAATGTAATATCTACCCTAGGTTCCTCCTATGAATAGTATATATAGCATCCTATGTGTTTTCCAATTAAGGGGAAATTTGTTAAAACCAATAAAAAATAGAAATAATTATTAGAATGTAGAACATATAAAAATAAAAAGAACTATGAAAGAAGAGAGGCTTGGGTTATTTGTCCTTGGAGAGGCATAATTTAGTATATATATTGTTGGAAAATCTATTTTATATCCAAAATACAAAGGGGGATAATGCTCATATGGTTACACCCACCACATGTGGTTCCTTTTGTATCTAGACAACTCATTTCTTAGAGGTCCCCTTGGGTAGAGTGATAGTTTTCCATCCCCTTAACACTGTATAATAGCTTCTAAGGTTGGATTTGAATAATGTTAAATGGGATTTCATTAGGTTATTACACACGTGAATTGGTTTCTATTTCATCTAGTGACTCCTCATCTAATACTAATCAGGCTGATTCAAATAATGGAAATTTAGTAGTTAATTAAAAATGAAAAAAATTATAATATGGTATATTTAAATTAGAATATCCCCCTTCATATAAAGCATCTTGTACTCCCATATTTTTATGAGGGACAATTGGGAATTCCTCAAGTATTTTAGTTCCTCCCTCTAGTTGGTGTTTAGATTGAGATTGAGGGACTATGTTTTTCACCACAGGTCCTAGAGATTATTCACCTCCAGAAGACACTTCTTGTAATGATTGTATGATTTCATTATTAATAAGATAAATCATCCAGCTAGTTCTTGGCTATCCATCCATTGGGGGTTCTTATTCTATATAATATCTAAGCATATTTATAAAGTAGTATTCTTTTATCACTTATTGGTCTAGTTCATCCTCAATTTACAAAAAAATCTATATTTCATTTAAATACTTTAAAATATAATTTATCATCAAGGGGGGATATAGTATGTTCTTTATCTTGATCATCTTGGACAGGAATAAATTGGTTTGAATCTAAAAAATTATAACTAAGGATATTAATTGAAAATTAATCTTGTAAAATTTTATAATGAAATGAGTCAAGTTTTGAGGTAACTACCTCATTAGCTTCATCATGTAGGTCATTATCAAGGTATAATACCTCTTTGAAGTTTCTTGTATGGATGGGGGAATAGTTGGATGTATAGCTTCTCTTAAAAATTAAGGTTATCCATTTCATCATTATCATCTAGATCCTATAAAACTTATTTTGATTCTCTAATTTCATTAACAGCCAGAGGGATTTTATAAGATAGTTGGTTTGTAATAAAATAATAAAATGTATATTTTGAAATAAAGTCTCCATAAAATGTATCAAATTTTTGTCTCTTTGCTCAGTGTTACAGGTCTAGGATGATTTTCTCAAGGGTGAATAGGGTAAGATCCTTTGATTTTATAAAATCACCCTCATATTATTGGATGTATTCTTTAGAAAATACCAATGGTTCTATATTTTCTGCATCATGTTGCTTCATTTTTTCCACAAGTTCATGAAGGGAAGTGGATATTACAACTTTTACATCTATTAATTATTCAATTATTTCTTTATGTTCCCCTAATTATTGGTTCACTTCACAACTAGTTAACATGGGTGAGTAGTTTTTAATTTCATCTATAGTCTATTCTTCTTCAATTTTGATGGTGTGAGGGTATGTGTTGTTGATAGTTTTTGGGTTCATTCATGTAGAAAATTCCATCATCCTACCCATTGGTGGATACAAAAGGGTTATGTTATTATTGAATTTGAAATTTCATCTCCTCAGATTCCTGTGGAACTATATACTAGGCATATCGGTGAGAATCCATGAAAGAATGGTCACATTGGGATGATTATCATAGTTTGAGTAAAAATAAAGAAGAAAAAAAAAAGAAAAAAAATAAAAAACAAGAAAAAAAATAATTATAGATGTGTTAAATATAGTGGAAAATTCACCTTTCTCTCTAGAAATGGATGTCATTCGATCACACAATTGTTGAGGTTCATAGTTAAAAAAAATCCAAAATATTCCTACTGCAGCCTAGAGGCTGACCAGGGTTGTATCTCTAAGAGAAAGGGTTGGGGAGTCTCACGATCCTCACACTTATAAATGTTTATTTAATTTTACAAAATTAAAAGCATCCATACATTAATTTTTTTGGTTAAATAGAATTAAAACAGAAGGAACAAAAGTCAACACAATAGTGGGTGAAGGGGGAAGGATCTAGGTTCAAACACATGAATTATTTATTTCCACCTAGTTTTCATAAAACATATCTTCAACATAATTCTTCCATTGTTCTCATCTATCTAAGCTGTGATTATGAACATACATAAGAGAAATATCTCATAATACATCCAGTTCCTTCTCCTCTATACTGGAGAGGAAGTATAAACCCATTATTGAAGCATCTCCTAGGTCAATACCTAGCTCCATCATATATTGTTCATCCCTAAATAAAGTGTTCCCCATAGGTATATACAATGAAATCATATAGGTGGGAAATAATACTTGATATATTTGAGGATGCAGTTTCCCATTAGAGAAAGAAGATGAATACCATTGATCTACTTATCCCCATTTTCTACTACATTAAGGATTAAATATAGATTATTATAACTAATAGATTTACTTCATGATATCCCCTGATTTCTTAGATGTTGGGTTATATTTCTATGGTTTGGATTTTAAAATATCTTGTTATAGTGAGAGGGTTTAAGAAGAACAAAAAGAATTGGTGGAGAAAATAATCACAACACAATAGAAGTAATAAAACAAAGTGGAATTAATATTAACATGTGAAAAGAAATATTATGAAGAAATTAAAGTAGAAAAAGAGCCCATTTAGTAGAGTTAGAATATTTGTAATGGATGATATTGAGAAGAATTTGTAGATAAGATGAGGTAGCAACTTATTTATTCTCATAGTAAGTGTTCAAGAACACATTGACTTCTAATGGATGGATTCCATGTGTCGCATAGAATAACCATGATTAATAATATTGGATTTTCCTCTCTCCACGATCTTTTACACATTTAGATTTGTTCTAGTGCTTCATGGTGGTAGTTTCAGGTGATGAAATTTGGTGTTAAAAACAAGGAATTGAAAGTTGTCTTGGTCCTGGATTATTAAACATTAAGGAGTTCATTTCCATTATAGAAGAGGATGGATTAGGTAGTGGAGTATTTTTAAATAATGATGTGTAAGAGGATTCAGTGGTCTGGCTTCATTGGTAATGGTACCATATTCTTCTTTGATGGAATCATGGGATGGACCTCAATGGTGGTACACGACTCCACTGAACCTCTCTCTAGTTAACGATGTGTAACATGAATCTCTTTTGAACAAGTAAATACAAAATGTATCTCCTGTTCCAAAATCAAAGGTTGTACCACTATATAATGATCTTTCCAATGAATAAAAACTCTTATAACATAAAGATAATGATTTACATAATAAGACTACTCACTTAGTTAATGTTCTCTAGAGGAATTAGAGATTTGAGGAAGATATATGGGAACCTGAGGATGTAATGAAGTAGAGATATCCACATTTATTTAATCAGAGTGGTATAATTTCTACAATGAAATTAATTTTAAAGGGTTCGATTGTAACACACAAGTATTTATATGTTTTACTTTGAAATATACTTTAATTATTCGATAACTTTCTTTTCACACAACTCTGAGTTTAAATGATATTGTGACAAGTATAGCATTATAACCTAGTTGTTGGATTTGAGGGTATGAATAAGAGTAACCACATTATGATATATATATATATATATAATTTTTTTCACAAATTCAAATTTACTGAATAATTCCTAGTAAATAATCCATGTATTTTTAATAAAACCATTTAGGGGTTAAATGACTTATTTTTCAAATAAATTCATTTTTAGATGTTATGAATTATTATCTAAAAGAAAGTGTATTTTTCACTATTAAAAATTATTCTTAATTAAATTTATTAGTAATTTGTAGATAAAAATACATACATGAGTTATCTAAAGGTTAGGAATGAAGATAAAATCATTTAATGTTAAATAGTGTTATTTTCCATAAAACTATTTTTATATGCGTAATGTGTTTTTAGAGTAATAATTAAATAAAGAATTATTTATTAATTTTTTTTAATGAAATGTATAAATTTTATATTCAATAATTTTTTTTAACATTCATTAGATATGTTTTACTAGGCAAGAAATGAATGTTAATTCCTTTTTTATGCTTAAAAATGCATTTTTTGAAAATAGGTTTTCACTTAATTTCACATGCTTATTTTAAATATAATTTCTATAAATTATAGAAATTGAATCTTGAAAAATGTATTAAATATTTGTAATAAGAATAATTAATATAATTTAATAGATTAAATGTAATTTTTTGTCACAATTAATTGTAAAAATAGTAAAATCTTATTACCACAGTTAAGGTAAAAATGGGTCTACAATGGGTGGGGAAGAGGGTGGGGTGGGTTTAAACTAAACATTATGGGTAATAATGAAACATTAACTTGTATAATTATTATTGGTTTAATGTATTTAAATATTATCTTTTCCTAACTTCAAATTTATTTCCATTTTGATCCACATGCTCATTAAAGTGAAATTATATTAATGAAATCTTTTAAGAAATTCCATATGTGTCACTTTCGTCACTTATAAAAGGGAAAATCTCCGCATACATTTTTTAACAGACTTTTAAAATATATCATAAAAAATTCCTACCCAAAAAAAATTATCCTATTAATTCCATTAACCCCAGGTCCTTTGATGTTCTTCTGAGACCAATCTTTCAAGGCTTAAAGTGTAAGTGAAAGGTGGTTTCCCAAAGAAGAGGTATAAATCCTAACCAATCACTTTTAATTTTATTTACTCTTACAAATCATATAAACCTATTGTATCCATAATAACATGATTAATATAGTATAAAATATATATAAAACTATTATTATTATGATTTTACAACCATTTCCACCCACTTTTCATCAAATGGGAATTGAAATCATCACTCATTCGTACGTGTGGACTACTGCTTTTAAAAACTGATGTGATCCATTTTCATTCACTGCCTAACATTGATGTATATAATGATTATTTTTATAAATATATTTTATATTTTTGTAAAAATTAAAATTATTTAATGATAAAATTTTATTTATATTTCATTTCTTCTTCTCATTAAAAAATAAAAACAACGTTCATGCGTATGTATGATTGTCGTCTCCTTGATTGGTGTATTTTTTTCTATATATAAATTTTATAGATCATTATAAACATGTATATAATGAATATATATTATTTTTATATCATTATTAAAATTCTCCAATTGATGAAACCATGATTAAAGTATATAGAACGGAACATCCAAACTGAATCTTACATGAAAAATAAAATTGTTAACACCTGAAAATGATGATTTTAATGAATAATAATTAATTAATTGGTATTAAAATGTTATAAGTTTGAAATATATGTTATTATTGGTAAAAAAATGGTTATTTTATATAATTATAATAAATTTTAATTTATAATTCAATATTTTAGAATGCTTAAGAAGAAATTCAAACTTTATGTAAGGGGTTTGTGTTACAATCCCATTTTACTAGGATTGTTTATGATTACAATTTTCATTAAAAAATTATATGGTATATCTATAAAAAATATCGTTGATTTTATAATAATCCATTCATTTCGTAATATTAAATGTTTTCCTTCAAAATCCCTCTCTCTCTAACTACTAAAAAGTCCAAAAAAATTGTTTTTGAGAAAAACTAATTTTTTCTATTCATCAGGGAAAATTTTATTCAATGCCTATTATTTCATTAAAATAATTTCAATAATGTTTTTAATATTAAAAAAATAATTATTAAAGTAATTATTTACATTTTTTATTTTCTATAAAAATTTGAAATGGAATATTATTATCATTTCCCGAATGAGGTACTTTTTACAAAACGTGTTAATTAGATATTTGTTTTATAATACACTGTGTGAATGAATTTTCCTTTCATAATGAATAATATTTTATTTGAATATTAATTTAATTTTTCCCTGGTTATTTTCAATGAAAATTATTACCTTAAAATTTGGGAAATTTGTACATTTTAAATAAGCGATTTCAAAATAAAAAGTGAATTTCCCTCAATAAATATTCTAGTGATCATTTAAAAGATTTTTTCATATATGATGACATAAATTGATGTTAATTATGATTCATTGGAGATGTGATCCTATTATATTGTCATTTTTTATATCGGTGTACGCTTTACGATTTTGATAAATAAATATTGATGAAACCCATTTTATATTACACAGAATAATCTATAATGAAATGATAAATGTTTTCATGATCTTATGGTATAAATATTAATGTATTTTGATAATGTGATGGGTAGGTATATTGTATTCCTTAAATTCATTGGATAAATATTAGTGTTTTATGATATAAAAGAGTATATGAGACTTTATACCAAGCCCAAAAAGCGTATACATGAAGATATACGAAGCTCAAAGCAGGTACACCGATGGTTGACCCAATCCTAACATTTGATGAATGTCTTAGAAAGTTTACTAGATATAATACTTCTTTGATTATGATTATTTCACACTTTATGAAACTCTTTTACGACACGATATTATGCTAATGTTATTCTCTCATGGATCACGTTATTTGTTTCCATTATGATCCATGTCTTATGAAATTCTAAGATTTATTCCAAGAATGATTATTATGATCTATGAATTAATGGATATGATTTTCAAATGTTAAGATCATATTCTCATACCCTTACTCTCATATTATGCATAAAATTATTATTCATTGATATATCCATTTGTTACCATTATTGAGAATCCAAGATCATACATTATCATGTTTCCTTTTCCGAGGATATGAAGAAAGGTTTCAAGTGTGATATGTATAAGATGGTTACTAGTTATGAAGAACATAGTTGGAGATGATGTATATATTTTATTTATAAGTTTTTTAGGGATATAAAATTCCAAATACTATACAACATTATGGTTATAGTGTGTATCAAAGTGATATGTAATGAATATTCATCTAATAAGATGTAATATTTATATATATAATGTTTGGGTCTCCTTAAACTACTGCTGAAAAAATATTTTAGAGATAAGGATAAAAAAAAGTTTTCAAAGTAATTTCATAAAGAAAAATAACCTTATTTCAAAAGAGTATGGTGGCTTAGGAAAATGAAAATTGGGGGAAATGAAGTATTTTAATGAACCCATTTAGGAAGCACTTGTGGATATCATTCAGAAACCCTAATGTGAGAAGTAAGTATATGGTAAAGAATCTAAATTTGAGAGTGAATTTTTCTAAAAAATTATTTTTAGTATATATTTTAAGGAATAAATGTTTGGAGGAATAATAAAAATAAATATAGTGCTATGATATGTGAATATATGATCTATATTTAGAAAAAAGAGGATAAAGATGAGTTTAGGATGAGATAAAAATTATCAAAACTAAGAAGTTGTAATACATATATTAGGCGGTTTATATCATTCTCAAGATTGATAGAAAAGACAAAATTATTAATTATTGGTCCAACATAATTAAATAACGGGTCAAATAGATCAAGGAACCTAAATGATATATCTACTAAAATATATGAAAGTTGGATGGTCAAGAAAGAGTTCAGTAATCTAGGACTATTTGACACAAGAAAGTTCTAGGAGTCCAAAATGGAGGAGTTGATCACAATATCAATATGAAGAAAATTACAATCATAGAATGAGGGTATTAATTTATGTATTTGAAAAAAATTAAGGCTTTATTGATATTAAATGAAATGATTTCATAAAATTCATGGGAAATGAATTTGAAATATTTATGATCTTTTAATTGACATTTTCTCTAGTTTGTTAGTGATAAGGTGAAAACATGAATTTTATTCACAATCCAAATATATAATGTAATTTTTTAAATTATTTGGAATAAAATATTGAAAATATATCAAGAAACCAATTTTTAGTGAATTTATATTATCAAAGGATGATAAAGGAAATATGGTTGATATTATTTGGTATTGGAAGATAATTATAAGCCAATTGTACCTACTAAAATTAAGAATGAATTTTTTTCTCTAAAAACTAAAAAAGTTATATTAAGGTTATTAAAATAATATAAATATGGTTTTGGTGACAGGTACACTTTTTTATATCAAATTCATGATGGATTTTATATTTTTATACAATATAAAACAATCAAATGATTTGTTAGAATTTTTAGATGCTGATTGGGGAGCACTGATGAGTGATAGGAAGTGGATTTTTGGATGCTCATTCTATCTTGTTGGTTTATATTTTTCTTAGTTGAGACATAATAATGATCAAATATATTTTAGTGTTATAAAATATGAATATATTCCTTCTACTAAATCTTTTTCACAACTCTATGGATGTAAATATCAATTTAAGACATTGGTGTTGAGGTCTATTATCATATTTTGAATAAATGTTGTAACTTGATATAAAAAAATCGTAAAAAAATAAATTTCATCATTATATGATGAAACAAATTAAGATTAAATTTCACTTTATTATAGAGAAATTAGATAAAGGGATTCTGATATTGTACTACATTTATACTCAAGATAAAATTTTGGATATTTAAATAAAGAATTTATCTAAATAAATATTTGAAATGAACATGTTGTATCATAGAGTTTAAAATCTCCATCCACTAGAATATCCTAGTGAATAGACACCAACTACCCTAAATTTATTTTTCTTATTACCTTTTTTAACAAGTAGTTCCACTATAACAGTTCAGAACATCACATCTGATTACTTTGTATGTTTTGCGTTTTGGACATAATGAGGGGATGTTTGAGGGATGATAGTATAATTTGAGCCAATGTTTTAGATAGTAACTATTTTTATATTATGGGAGTGTGTTTTGTGCCATACGAGGATTGTTAGAATGTTCGGCTTCAGCGTGGTGCTAGGGCTTGAGGCATAGGACCCTGGGAGATTGGATTCAGCGGAACTTCCTTTTTAGGGACCCCAAGAAACAATCCTTTAGATAATTCATTATTTTGGTTGAGATATGATCATGATGTAGTGTAGTCTATAAGGTTGTGAAATAGTCTTTATGGTTGCGATACTGATTTTGGACGAGTTGGTTTGGTGGTCCTAACCTTCTAGGTTCAATTGTGTTATAAAGATTTTCCACCAATATTAATGATTTGAGAGCATGGATTTTGCACCATGGAGGTACCCCTTTCACGATAGTCTTTATATGGTTTTATAGGATATGAGGGATATATTAAGTATAATTTTAAAGGTGTGGGGGGGGGGGGATTAGATCAAGGATAATTGTGGTGAAATATAGTAGGTTTTTCCATTATTTTATAGATAAACCTAGGTGTTGTGGCATGAAATATACTCTTATGTTGTGTTTTTTTGTTTTCCATTATTTTTTATAAATTCAGTGGTTCCCTTTATTTTTATTCCATTCTCTCTCTTTCCATTTAGTATTGGGTGACCCCAAAATAATTTTTTGAGAAATTTCATCCCATGTTCCTTAGATTTTTTCCCCATCTTTGAGAGATCAATTATTAGTAATATAATGGGACTCCTTCCCTCCTTATTATTTATTTTCTATCTCTTCATCATTTAGATAATGTCATGGCTATGGGATATGGTTTTATTATTAAAGGATAAAACACATTTTTGATAGTGAATGTTCAAAATTAGGTTTCTGATGTTTTCCTTTGTGTGATGTTGGCGTTATGGTTGTATATTGTTTGCATTGAAACTTTAAAATGATTCAGAAATCTTTGGTTGAGGTAGGGTATTTGAGAACACCCAAACATTATGTGTAAATTGTTGGGATTTCATGATTATGTTTTACTTAGATAAATAGTATGGGCTTTATTAACCAAGACAAGAATATGGACCTAATATATATTGATAAGACAGTAATTATTCACACGTGATTACTTTCTTTAAATGTTTTACCTATGTACATAATTCTTGTTGTGGATATTATTTTAAAATCATGTTTTTGTTGATCATTAGGTATTGATACTGAGAACTATTTATTTTAATAACCATTAATAATGGTCTAATCACTTGAAGATGGAAAATGAACATGTTTTGTAGAATATTCAAAACATATGGGTGTCAATTTAAAGAGAAAGGTGATGTAGTAGGGATTATTTCCTAGATTTGGATTTTGTGTGCTTATTTTAATTATGTGACCTTCAATGGGATTGTTTTTTAATTGTGATCGTGTGGTTAATTTTGAGGTTTTCATGGAGTGTTTGGTTGGATTCTATTGGGCAGTGAGGATGTGTTATTTGGTATGTGTTGGGTAGTGGCACTATATTGGTTAGCATGTGTGGGGAAATTAGACTATGGTGTTCAGTATAAGATGAAATGTGGACTAGTTCTACAATGGTCAGTTGATGGTGGATAGGCTATTAGTATGAGTTTTGTAATAGGCGTTATCTTATATTCCATAGGTGTTATAATATTATAAGGTTAAGGGTGTGAAATTTTTCAGTAGGGGTGTGGGTTCCTTTCCATGGTTGGAATAATGGAATACATGGATTTTCATGGAATTATTTCAGGGATGTTTTTTCTTGGTTTTTAATTTCCATGTAGTATGAGGATGTATCAGGTAATGATTAATTAGTAACGTGTAATGGTTGGAACTAATATGGGTGTTGGCTGGAAGAAATATTATATTAAATATGGAATTGAGTTTCTTAATGAACATAAATTGTTTAGTAAATTGTAAATATATAAATTACATGATAATATGATTAAAGATAATCATGTTAATATATGTGGTGGAAGTTTTTATGAGAAATAGGGATGGTAGTGATGTTATATTTGGAAGTGGAGGCTGTGTGTGGAAAAGTTAGTATGGTAATTCAGGTTGTCTTTGGTAATGATATTATGGTAAACTTACTCGGTTGGTCTTTTGTGTGTTCAACACTACACTTTTATTTTCATTGTTATTTTTATACACACCCCACTCAAGTTGAATACCATTATTGAATCACAACATGATTTGGGTATTGGTTTTTTCACATAATATATAGGTTATCAAGGGAATAAACGACTTACTACTCCCTCTACACTACTCACTCTTCCAGATGTTGCATGGGATTTGTTTTATTGAGGTAGTTACAATCATACTACCATAGTATGTAGTGTAATATTAGACTCTATAGTGTATTGGTGTGATGATAGGTACATGATGTACTGGAAAACCCAACAAGGTATGGATGAGGAGGTTCATGGTGTATTGGAAGGTCTTGAGGTATATTAGTGAGATTATATCATATGGTGGGGTTCATGAATGACGGGAGGAGGGCACAAGGCTAATGTCATTAATGTTTACAAAACCTAAAAATACCAAATATGTGGTGGATGGAATATACATGATATGTGGTAGAAAATATGGGATGATATGGAAGAGATAAGTGGTATGGTTGTGACATGAGATATGGTGTACTATATGATGCCTTTAAAAGGGCTTGGGAACACATAACATTTGACTCTTAGGAGTGAGAGTAAGAAAACAACGAAGAAATGGTTGCATGGTACCTTCTTATTGTATTTATTAATAACATTTTATGACGATTATTTGTGGTATTTTGTGAGTGCTCCATGGTGATGTTGGGTGGTAGTTGACATTATAGGTGATTATTGGTTATACAATTTGTTCAGTAATTCATTAGTATATTAATTCCATATTTTTATGTGATATATTTAGTATGAAACTACTATTCATACATTTTGTGCTCACCCATATATATATATATATATAATTAGTTTTTAAGGTTTCTAGGGTTGTTTTTGTGGTAGAGAAAGATAATACTAGACTGGAACTCGGGTTTGACCATTGAGTTATCTCCAATGATTTATAGGTATTTTATCTTAGGATTATATATTTGGAAATATTAATGAATTGTGATATTATTATGGATTTTTTATTATTTATATCTTGGGGGTTATTGGTCAGTTTATTTATGTATTCATGGGTTATATGAGGGTAATGCCTCCTATTTCTATGTTTTACACCTTCATTGATACTCTCCAACCCGTGCCGTATTGAAGGCAGGCCTTGGAGTAACTCTTATATTTACTGTTGGACCAAGAGATGTTCTCAGTGGGAGTAGGTCAGAAAAAAGTGGTATCAAAGATTTTGGTTGAGATATAGGATGGATAATGTAGTTTTGAACTAGTAAATATTTCATTGGTTTTTATGGAAATAATGCCAGTTAAATTTCATTCACAATGTAGGCCATAAATACTATCTAGGATAAAAAATCCAGGTTCCTTCATGATCTATTGCAAGGGCCTTGAATTTACCAAATAACCAACATGAATTGTTCTTTTTGTAGGGTAGAGACCTAGGAAGGTACATCAATCATTCTTGCCTATGAATTTGTTTGGAATAGGTCAGTTTTGGAAAAGTTAAATTATTTGATTAAATAAATTTCATGATATATGGATTGGAAGTTGGATCCTGATTTATAGAGTTGTTTTATTACCATTGTTAATACTTGGTTATTTTTTCTAAGGTTCAATAGGCAAACTCGATTAACCATAGGATGTTTAACTTAGCTATGGAGGAAGATATCCGGAGGAAGATGGTGTCTGGTTTTCAACTTCACTGTATTTTTATGTATGAGGGGAGTGTCTCTGATCAAGATAAAAAGAAATAGATATAAAAGCATGAGATTTATTTTAGCCTGAACCATTCCAGGGTCTGGTATCGTGTACTACCGGCCTTTAGTAAAATATAAGGAGTAGTGTGGCAGTGATGGATCCTGTATCTTAGGAGTTGAAAATAGGTAGATGTTTCATGAGACTATTTTTAGTGGTAGTTTCTCATTTAGTTTCTATCATTGATGATGATGGAATAAAATAGGTTGGGGTTAATCTCCTTTAAGTAGGCAAGCCTTACTATGTGGGAGTTTCAGATCATATTTATATAAATTATTCTCTTTTATCCTAATCTTTTTTATAGATGATGAGTCAAGGGATTTACACATAGAAGCGGTGTTGCAACCAGTTATTCGATATACAATCCCCCAATTTATGTTTCCTATATACATAGATATGCTAAAGAAGGGTGAGGTGATTAAGATGATGTTTTATTTTCGAGGGTCATTTATAAAGGAGATCCATCAGGGTTCCTCAAGGATTAGTTCTACTAGTAGAGGATCTCAAGTATCTTGACCATCAATGTTTCTCCAATAATTATGTCGGCCATATAAATTTCATTATAATTTATCTGGGTTTCTATTTCTAGTGTGCCAACAGAGAGATCTGGGATGTTGTAAATTGTTTTGGGGAGATATTTTAATATATATTTTTAGTGCCCAACCATTTTCATGGTTCAACAAGGTGTGGGTGTATAGTTTCAAATTCATCTACATTAATAAAAAATGTCTCAATGGCTATATCAACAACAAGCACAAAAAGATTATGTTCCACCAAGAAGAGATGAAGACTATAGAGGATAACCTTTTGATTTCCCTCTCAAATAGGGACATAAGACTTAGTTTGGCCAGGGAGGTGCTCAATAATAGTGAGGTAGGGGAGTCATACCTGGGAAGATTCATTCTATGGATGTGCCAGAACCAGAGAGACCTGAGATCATCTGAGGGACCATACTCTTTTCTTCTAACTTATTTTATACCCTTTTAATTCTGGAGCATCAAATTCCATTATTATACCTACCTTGGTATCTGCCTTGCGACTCTAGGTGGAGAGGATTCCCATTACTCATAATTTTAACACACTATTTAGAGGTTATATGTTAATGAGTGATGTTGATCTGTTATGATGATGGAGAATCATCATTCATCTAAAGATCTATTTAAACTTACTACAATAAAATTTTATTTTTCACATTGATTTGTCGAATTATGCGTGTATA
Source organism: Viscum album (assembly GCA_963277665.1). NCBI lineage: Eukaryota > Viridiplantae > Streptophyta > Magnoliopsida > Santalales > Viscaceae > Viscum > Viscum album. The sequence continues at coordinate 2,019,687,624 of OY728123.1, forward strand.
GTTATTGATTTATTTCAAAGGAGAGTTTTTTTTCTGATGAGGAGTCATATCATGTGATGTTTATTGGTGAGAGGGAGAATCGCATGGGTTATTGATTCTTGAATGAATTATTATCCCATCTAGCGACTATATCATTGGATATAGTAGATTTACTTACACTAGAGTTTTTTTGGACTAATGGAGGAGTTCCCTAATATTTTTCATTAGCAGGTCATGGATTTATCCCATAAACATGATAATTATTATGGGATGTAGTTTCAGCCAATAAAATCTCATATTTAAATAGATCTTTATCATATGAAACCTTTAGAGACGTGAGAGATGGGGATTCGGGTTGGTGACTTGAATCCTATGGGATTTTTCTATCCTAGTGTGTCATTGTGGTGTCATTGTATATTATTATCTAAGGATTCAAATGATGTTCTACAGTTGTGTATAAAATATAGGTTGTTGAATTAGGTGATTTTCCTAAACTATTTCCCTCTTCCATGTATTGTTGATCTATTCAACCAATTGAAGGGATGCAGATAATTTTCAAAGATTGACCTACTATTTGGATATCACTAGATGATAGTTGGATATGATTACAAACTAAGGATAACTTTTTGGAGTCTATATAAGCTATTAGAGTCCATGTTAATTTTATTTGGTGTCACAAATTCCCCGAATGGATTCATAAGACTCATTAAATCCATGTTCTGTGAGTTATAGGATTGGTTAATGGCCATGTTCATCAATGAAATTCTCATATACTGGATTTCATTGGAGAAAAACGTTAAGAACCTTAGGGTCATTATAAAAGTCCTATGACACCATCATCATTATATAAATATATCTAATTATAAGTTTTTCGATATGGTAGGTGCACTTCCTGGGACATATGGTTTTTTAGGAGGGAGTTTTTTTGGATCCTTCAATGGATAAGGAAGTGTTTTATTAGATTACACCAATGAATATTATAGAGGTATGTTATTTCCTTGGTATCATGGGATATTTTTTGAGGTTAATACCTGAATTCTCTCGACCCATGGACACATTGATGTCCTAGACCAGGAAGGAAAATTATTTCTTATAACTCCAAATAGATTTTTTATTAAGGAAAAAACTTTAGGGAAAAGTGAGAAACCAGTCCTTACACAGAAGTCAAACATCATGAAAAGAAATAGCAGAATCAATGAATTGAAATTTAAGCCTTCTAGAAGCATTCCCTTTGAAAAGAGTCCATTGGAGGTCAACATCCTTCTCATCACAACCATCATCAGTGAGAAGGTATTCATAGTTGTTAACCATATTGTCCCAAGTTTGGATGAGCTCTTCCACAGTAATCTTGTGCTCGTTAAAACCACGCCCTAAAAGTCCAATTTTTTTATTAGCCCAGACACGCTTTTCCTCAGCGTGGTTGGCCCGAAACCGCCTCCCGACCAACCTGTCATACTCCACCTGCGTGGTGATGACCTTCATCCCCTTGTCTGAGAAGCCTTCGTTGCAATCGAGGATTTCCTCCCACTCATCACATTCCATCAAATCTTTCCCTCTTTGGTGGGAATAAGGTGCCGATGACTCCTTAACTCCATTCGCCATATTAGTGGCAGGTGGATCCCTTATAGCTGGTTCAAGATCCGTCAGATCTATCCCCTCCTGCTTCAGAGCCTTCTGAGGGATTTTCCTTTTACTGGAAGATCTAGTGACAGGTGGGCTGGGCAAGAGAAAGTAGTCCCTTCTCTTCCAAGTCCTCCGCCAGTGATTAATGAGCCCTTCCGAGTCAATGATTGTATTCTTCCTTTCTTTGATGAGAATATGATAAACTCCTCATCCAGTTCCATTTCCTTCGGTTCAGTTTGAGAATCAGAGTCCGACTCTTTCTATTACATGAAGGATTGGTTGGACAGTGATCTTGTGATTCAGTTAACAAAGGTGAGGGTATGGCATCCCATGTCTTTATTACACGTCAATTCATGATTTATTACATAAAATTACACTTTATAAAACCCATAAGATTGATAAGTCTAGTTTCTTTGGGAACTAGGTACATTGTTTTTTATTCTCACCAAATAAGAATATAACATTTTAAAATGGATGAAGTACATGAAACATGGGTATTATTTTTTCTATAAATAAAAGGAAGAAGAAGGTGTACAATACTTTTGTATTTCATTAACCTTTAAAGAATACATGATCATCTATGGAGGTTCAAGAGAACAATATGTTCATATCACATGACCTGCTTTAAATCATATGAATACCCTTTCGATAAATCCTCTTATTCTTGTGGTGGCACCCGAGACATTTGCTGATCATGTGGTGGATACAAAGTGAACTCCTCTATGACATATGACTTTTCAAATTAATGGAAAATTAAAAATTATCCAAAACCATTGAAAAATAAACGATAAATATTAGAATAAGTCATAAACCTTATGTAGTCATATATCTTAATGAAACCTGTATACGTGGTTCAAAAGATACCATGAAATCCCTAGCGACATGTCCAACTTACCATGCAAGAGATCACTGACATGCCAACTTCATCATGCTTAGGGGTTAAGACATGTCCATTTGAATATATGTTTAAACTTCCATCTCCAAAGACAAAAAGAAAGGGTTTTCCATGATAATGCTCACACATCACCACAAGACCCATTATTTTTTATGTGACACATCACAACCTTGGAGGGTGATTATCTTTGAAACACCCATATAGCCATCTGAGATCCCCAAACTTTGTAAAATAAAGAAGGAAATAAAATGGGGAAGTAAAATAATCCTATTGAAGAAGGAGATATGTTCACCTTTATTTGAATGTGGTTATATACCCTGGGAAAACACCAATGACTATGGGACTACCCCTCGACAAGAAAGTATAGTCTCGCAAGAACCTATTTAATTTCATGTTGATATCATTAAGGACCCTTGAAAATTTCTCTTATCCTCATAGAAGGCCCCGAGCCAAGTCACATTTTTCTAGTGGAAGACCCTAGAAACATTGCCTTCAAACAAGAGAGAGCCCTTCCCTTGACAAGATAATCTTACGAAGGCCCCTAAAATTTTTGAAATGACCTTTTAAAACCCCCTTAGCATATCAAAATGGTTAGGAAAAATACCTTAGATTGGATTGGGTCCAATAAATATGAAAAATTTGTAACATTTCCATGGTTTTTGATCATCATGGGACACCCCCTGAATGACCCATGGAAGGATCATGCGCAGCACGTCACACTAAATACCTCCACTGACTCAAACCCGAATATGCGAGATATGTCCCACCCAAGGATATATATAAATGAGGTGTTGAGGTCTATAAATACCCCCGGGGATAAAAAAACACTATGCATCGAAGATAGGTCACACATAGAAGTGAATGAATAAAATTATTGGAGGAGCCAATCATGCAATCCCAAGGTCATCAGCAAATTAAAAATATGTGGAATGTCATAAGGGATCACAAAAAATGCATAGTCACATTGAATGATCACACATAGATCATGTGATGGACATATATTTTGATATTTGGATTGTGTTAAGGATATCCTTCATATTAGATGGGTCACATGAAACCTAAATAATAAGTTAAAATTGGATAAACCAGAAGCACAGATGTATGAATGGATTGAATAAAGACTAAAGTATGAAAGAATTATTCAAATAATATATATGTTATTAATTATGAACTTCACATGACTCATCCAGATCATATTCTATCACTGTGATATTTGGAAAAAATATTGTGATGCTCCCTTAAAATACTATTTGGATCACAATAGCTTGGAAACATCCATAAAATCACATGAAACCATCAAAAAATTCCACCTAAGTCTTGAAAATACCTCTAGGATTTCCAACCAAAACCTTACGATGTGATCCAGACATGCTTCCCAAGTCAATTGGTGATATTAGGAAAAGTCTGCTAGGTATCATGGTGACACTGAGATATGTGAATCTATATCATGTGATGTCCTCTAGAAAAACCTACCGGTTCATGCGACATCCTCCAGAAAAATCAGCCTAAATCATTAGACATCCTCCAGACAAGTCAGTCAGTCCTTGGGACAACCTTCGAACATGTTATCCTTAATCATGAAATGAACTCCATAAATGTCATCAAAGTTATTCAATGTCCTCCAAAAAATTAAATAAGATCATGAAATTTTCTTTTGACATATTCTATATTCAATTTTGATAAGTCTATAAATCCTCAAACATGGATGGAAGACAATCAGATAACATCAGAAGAAAAATCAAGACATGCTGATTCGATAACCTAAGAAATGATATCCTTTTCTAGTGGATATATCAGGGAAACCCCAGTGTGTAATCCTTGATTATAGGCATGATATGAATGTATCCATATAAGGGAATTCTTATCATGTAATCCCCAACTATACTGAACTACGATGAATCTGATTCCTTCCATATCTAGGACATGTAGGATGATTTTTTATATCCTGGGATGAAATAGGAATCCACTATGGTGTTAGCCCCTCCATATCTCTAACATTCCAACCATCAGGATCCAATAACTCCTATAAGATAATTATCTTACCTCATCTATCAGTATATCTAAAAGATATTCAAACTACGATAAATCTAATTCCTTCCTTAACTAGGATATGTAGGATTCCTTTCTAAGGCCCAAGCTCAATTGGGAATCCACCTTGGTGTAATCCTCACTATTTATCCAACATTACAACCATCTAGACCCAATCACTCCCATGGATTAATTATCCTTCCTCTTCCATGAGTGGATCGAAATGGCAACTGAACTATTATAACTCTGATTCCTTCCATAACCAAGATATGTATGATGCCTTGCTAAGGCAAAAGATAAAATGGAATCCGCCTTGGTGTTAGACCCACCAGGTCTCTGACATTCCAACCATTGGGACCAAATCAATCTCAAGGGATGATTATCCTACCTCATCAATCATTAGATCAAAAAGGTAATAGAACTATGATTACTCTGATTCATGCTATAAACAGGATACACATTATGCTTTTCTAAGGCCCAAGCTCTATATTAAATGTCCAAAGGGGTGTATTAATACATAATTCATCTATCTATATGCAGTGAAAAAGATTTCATGCTATCCACTCTTGCTAACATATAGTATGTCTCCTAGGAGCTCAGGTTGTTTTAAAGATCATATAATCCACATCATAAATGTCCACCAACAAGGGAATACTCAGTGTGTGAGGTATGATTAGTGGAATGATATAACTACCCCTATATAAGGGAATCTACCTCAAGTTAAGTCTTAAGGGAATGGATAAACTATGATAAATATTATTCCTGTTATAACCAGTTTTCATAGGATGCCTCCTTGAGGCTCATGATCTATAATTGGTTCCTATGTGCACCCATATATGTCCTTTCTGAGTGAAATTAAACTGCATGGGTTTAACGAACAATTTGGATTTGAATTACTATTATAAATATGATACATAGGATAACTCATAACAATTCAATCCCATCCTCAAAATATTAATTGCCTCCTCAGATGAAAATAAACTCTAGAGTACCTAGTTATATCATTTTAAAATACAAGTATCTCCCCATTAATAGGAAATGTATGAATAACCTCAAATACATATAGATGGAATCATTAATCAGCCGCTCTTTTAACGTAAATGGTTTAAAAACCTGATCATTTTATTTAGGAAAGTAGTTTTGTATTGGGATTAGGAAGTGGTTCATAATCATATCTTATATATAAAAGATTGTCCCAAAGTAGGAAACAATTCCCCCTAAAAGGGTGTAATGATCCCGACCTCCCAACCTCTAGACCAATGTGATTTCCTAAGTGCCATTGGGTATGAAACCCCAATTTACCACCTGCCATTGGAAATCTTGTCTATAACCAGATATGGATATGGTAACCATTTTGAGTCTCTATGAAAGGTATATAGGAATGGTGAAATTGATTTGGATAATTATACAGAAATTTAACCCCCCAAAATTATACCCATATAGACAAGAAATCTATATATTTTCAACAAAACAAAAATGGTGAACCTAACATGAATATCTCAAATAAAAGGATCACCATTTTACCATACAATGTCCCATTTTTTCATATCATAAGAAAAAAATGGGAAACCTAACCCAAATCTATTAAAATATGTATTCAGGGATCTCATGAAATTAGTCCATCCTCTCTTTGAAAATTCAATGCGAGCATAATCACTACTAGAAAAAAAAAATCAACACCAATAGTTTGCAACCGTTGGTCTAACCTATACTAACAGTTTGGATGGCCATTAGATATTATGGAATTGGTATAAACCTATAAGAATAGTTTTTTAAAACCATAAGTATAGATCATATGGAAAACCCATACCAATGGTTTTGAAAAACATTTGTATATGTAATGTAAAAATAAAACCCTCCTCATTTTTTATCATATCACCTCCCATTTATAATTCAACAACCTAACCACTAACCTAAGATAAAATTGGTTATCATAATTTCAAAAATATATATTTATATTTAAATGTATATTATCTTTTGATATATTTAATTATATTTGAAAATAGAATCCATAAAAAATATGGGTACCTATACCAAAAGTTCTCAAAACCATTGGTATATGCCTATAACAACGGTTTTGACAATCTTTGGTATATATTTATTGATTTTTTAAACTATACCAACAATTTGGGAAAGAAAGTATTGGTATAGGGTCTCTATAGTGGACCTATACTAATGGTTTTCTCTAAAACCATGGGTGTAGGTCTATATAAGTGACATATCTAAACAATTTTGGATAAAACCAAGGTTATAAGTACATATAAGTGACCTATACCAACAGTTGTTTCCAAAACCATTGGTATATGGTGTTTCCATGGTACCTATACCAACCGTGTTTCTAAAACTGTTGGTTTAGGGTCTCTCTAAGGTGCATATACCAATGGTTTTTTCCAAACTGCTGGTATAGGTGGACTATGATCACTCCAATTTCTTGTAGTGAATGGATAGACTGGGAGTAAGAAAGGACAGTTGTGTAACCTATGAATATTTGATTGATCACTTATCATGCCTACAATGAAACACTGATCAGTGACCCTATTCATTGTTGTATTCATGACTGCTGGTACTGGTCTAAAAAAATATCTGACTCGAGATAGTATCTATATCTGGTGATCGTTTTGGAAAATCAGCTATAACTGAAACCCCCATGGGTCTCAGAAAGAAATCACCTTCCGAAAAACATAAATGTAATGTGTAAAATAAAATGGTCCATGAATAACATAAACATTGTAAGATCCCAACCCTTGAGGATGCCTAAATGGGTATCATAATGCTAAAAATAATGATTATGCATCGTCCAGAGAAGGTTTCCATAAATCCAGTGACACTCGTTGCCAGCGCCAACCACTTCATAAGTCTATCCCCAGATAACAACAATTGCCACCTTCCACAACTGATTAATGTGTATCAATGAAATAAACTATAACTCCCTTCTTGTTCAGAAGCTACGAAGGATGACTCCTATTAACCGTTGTTACCAATTCCATCCCACCAGTATCCTTTACTCACCTTCTAAGGATACCACCAAGAACACTTACACCTCTGATACCCGTGAACATGCAACAAAGATGACACGTCGGGCGTAAAAATATCTGGATAACTATGAGTGGGATCATATCCCTGATCCCACCAACTAAGACCTCTATAATATTCTAGTAGTATCCTATGGGTATGCTCATATCCTTTCTCACTCGAAAAAACTATGGGGGCATATTACTTTAGAAAACATGGGTGGGGGTCATATCATAGTTCCCAACCATGAATTCCTAGGACATTTATTAGGGGAAAAAAAGGAAAAAGTGAGATCATTTTATCTCTTCAATTGAGGATATCTCCTAGTATATAATGGAGATAGAAAATGTGTAGGCTTACATCCCTAAACACTCTTTATTAGTGTTCCATTACATTCTAGAAACTTCTGAAGAACGTCATCGGTATATTCTAGAATTGGTATAATATTGGGAGATGAGAATATTCTTATCCCTATATCTAGGGTAACAAAACAATTTAATCAGTATGAGTGAGTGGTTTCCCCAGAGTAATAATACATTCTTGCTCTCGTCCAAGAGGATTATCTCAATATTCTGGTAAAGGACAAGGCACTAGACATGGATTATATTCCCGATCCAACTAGGGACCACCTAGTGAGAGTGACACATGCCTTATAAAATTCTTATATCCATGTCACAAAATAACAATGACATATTCCAAATGCCCAGGATCGGTCTTGTACCCCCATTCTGGAAAAAACTCAAGAAGTGAGAGTGACAAATACCTTAGTATAGGCTCATATTCCTATCAAAAAATACTATATATGTACTACAAAGGGTCAAGATCATGCTCACATCCACATCCTAATTGAGGGCCACTAAGTTAGATTGGAACATGGATCCATATACTCTCATATTCTTATCATTGATTCCACCCAGAATACTCTTATAGATCATAAAATCTAGGATTATATTATTTCTTTCACAAATGAAGGAATGCACTAGAATCCTTTCAAGGACATATAAAAGGAAGCTCATATCCCTTCAACCATTCCATAGTTCTATTGAAATATATTATTATGGGTAATGCATATTCATAATGGGAACATGATCCAATTACAACCAGGGCTCACTAAGTGAGAGTAAAAAATTCCCATGGACAGGCTTGTATTCCTATTGGAAAAGACCAATGTCATACTCAAAAGGCTCAGGATTGGTATTATATCTCAATTATGACTGAGTCTTACCAAGTAAGAACATAACATGAATTGAGAAAAGATCATATTTCTACCAGTTAATATAACTGGAATATTCTATTATCTTCTAAGCAATGGGCTCATACTACTGCAACACCGGAAAATTATCAATAGAATCTAAAAATTGTCATAAAACTGGCTCATGTTTCTAAACAATTCTAAAAGGAGGATCGAAATATTCCATTCATGATGTAGAATGAGTGTCATGTCATAAATATTCTCAATTCCAGTTTACTTTATGTTATTCGAGACACATTCTCAACACCCCAAGTGTCCTTCAACTCTTTAACCGAAGAATAAGGTGATCATTATTGTTATAGTCCTCCTCATAGTGTTGTGGAGATGGATCATAGGAAATCTACTCCTAACATCCTTCATGGTCAACATCCCCATGGTGAAATCTCTCACAGACAAGGAAATACTCCCCTTACCCAAAAATATTCATATATAGAGTTCATAAAAACTTATATGACTTCATATAGATAGGTTCTATGAAAATATGGGTCAAATGTATATAGTTCCCCATCAACTACCAGCAGCACTCCCCTCAAGTCAACCGATGACCTTGAGAAGCACCTTCTATGGCCCAACCAGATGAAGGTGTGTTAGTCTAATTATGATGTGGATTCCATTGATATATAGAGAGAGATATCTAGAAATAAACTCTCCACCATGTTCTATACCCTTTCTACTTTAGCCTATGACATCCCATCAGAGCTAGAAAAAGAGTGCATGCCTTATCTATTCCAAAATTTGTTGGAAGATCATTAGTGGATTAAGACTATACTCCTCCCTTATCTAAGATATGATGATCAAATTTATACCATCAATATATTCTATTTTCAGCTAGACTTGGTTTATATCTCCATTCCCCAGCAACCAAAATCGGAAAATCACAATTCAATTATATAGCATGCTTTCCTCCATTAAATTAAAAATCATCATCAATAGATTGATAAATCCATGACATGCATCCATAATTGAGGATGGGGAAATTATTATATTCCTTCATATATTAAATCCTATAATATCATAGACTATGATGAAATTAGGGGACTAGGTAACGCATGATCAAGTTGGTCACTACAAAAGAACGGTCTTATGTCAATGGTTCCAATACATCCCAAATAGAGGGAGAGGATAACCCAAGTATCTTCGAACTGGACCCCTCAAAACAATTGGAAAAAAGTACAAATAGAGAAGATTAAGTAAAATTAAACTCGACTACTTCCTATAGAAACTGGCTACCTTCATGTGCTGGCATTGAACCCGACTCCTACATGAGGTCTGTTGCACCACATCAAACAGGTTTTAATAAAACCACCAATGTATCCATCCATGAGAGAACCCATACCCTAGAATGGGGGAATATCTATCCCTACCTCCACCCATTGTATTTTCAATCCATAGGAGGATTCAGGACATATCGATAGTAATTGTTAACAAAGCCCATGTTGCTCATTGGGGTAATTTATATCTCAATCGACATCACCCAGTTCATCATCCCCTGAGAGGGTCCTGGGGAAAATCAACGATGGTTCTAGATCAACACCAAAACATTAGAATGATGGAATTTATATCTCAATTTCCATCCTAGGAGTCATAAAAGCCTTGACTATAATCATTAAATCATCAACAACTAGATCAACCAATGCCAACAATGGCCCTAAATATCCCCCAACCCACAGGCCTGGGGGAATTTTCATCACCGTTGTCACCGTAGAGGGAGTCATTCTTCTCAAGGTTGGGAGGTAAATATCAATGCTTGGAATCCCATCCATTCCACCCATCACAAGAAAAATATCTATTATTCAGGGCCCTTTTGCAATCACTACTTGAAAATTACTCAATTTCAGTACTCACAGGCTGAGATGGGAGGAGCATACAACAATGACAATCAAAACCCATTAGGGTTTCAAGACAAAATGACCCAATATGGACAAGGGTTAAAGAAATAAACCTAATTTGGGTAGTGAAAAATCATCTTGTTGTGTTGAGTGTAATGGGAAAACTACTATTTCTAGATACACCTCTATCACTGTCACCACCATCAAAAAAATAAATAATGTGGATCAAGATGAAAATACAGAAGGACAAAATATGGAAAATATACCATGAGGGGTGGATTTGGATGGACACATTGAGGCTGGGAATACACAAAACTAGAAGAGACTCTAAAACATGGAACATCCAAATATTGAGCTGCCACCTCTATGGTAAAACCCTACCAAGTATAAATGGAATGGTGTGGTTATATCCCAATTAATTCCCCAAAGAGTCAAAATTATTTCCATGGAGGAATGAATGGAATAATATGATAATGAAATAAAAAATATCATAAAAATAAATGAGGAACTACATGGGGGAAACATTCCCAATGGGTATCTTCTTTAGGATGAGACAAATATCCATCCTCTAATACATCTGGAAAGAACCGATCTACTGACAAGAGCAGCATATGAGTATCATATCATCTCTAGTTCTAGAAATCTAGTCCCCATAAATGTGGGAGCTTAAAATAAATGTGAATTTCCTCCACTCGATGACAACCTATCGCTCTCCATGGTGATCACTCCATCTTTGAACGGGTCTAGAATCAACAAGTGATGAAAATTTGGTGACCTCATCATGCCTCAACAACTCCCAATATGATGGGAGGTAGCTCAAGAATTAGTGCCTATATAACTAATTAGTATAATTGATTCCATGACTACTCAAATGGAAGTCGTGTAAGGGAGACACACACTTGTTCCACCTGAGAAAAATCCATATTAAAAATGGGTGGATGACACTTTTCCCCCACCAAATTTTAGAAATCCTACCTTATCCACTTTTAATAGAAAATGAGACCCTAAACAGTATCCCACACACTTCATGTCCCGATGTGGTATGATGATAGGCCCTCGTGATCAAAAAGATGAAAAAAAGATGATTTGTTTTGTAAAAACTCTCATAGGGAAAGACTTTGTTTGATACAACATTATTTTAGCTAGATCCATTGTAGGAAAAGAAGAAAATTTTCATCAATTCCATTATCAGTTCATCTCTACACTAAGAAAGATGAAAACTTTTTACCTGAAGAATTGTAAACAACATAAAAATGATAGGTTGTTTGAATTTATATCCATAATGGAAGTTTTAACCTACTTAGTCAACATCCTTCTATCTCTGGAGAAATAACTAGAACTCAATACTAAAAATATTCAGGTTGAGCTACAAACACATGTGATCCCAATGAAGTATGTAGGTGGAATATATGAGTTTGAAAAAACAACAAAACATTTGAAAGATTCCATTCAATAGACCAATAGTAAATCTCAGTTCCTGCATTCATCATAGGGGAAAAGGCTCCGCAGGGTAGATACTACCACTATTATTCTCGAACTGGTAATAGTGCCCACCCAAGCACCTATGCTGGTCTCAAACCAGCCAGTACCTCTTATCGAGTGGCAACAACCATAAAATCATAACCGTATAGATGTTAAAAGACATCAGGGTTTCCTAAAATTTATTGAATGGAGGAATAAAGAATAAACCATTTTAAATAAAAAAGACCCTAGTTATTTTCTTATAGCCATGGATAATAACCTATTCAAGCTGCCACAACCCATGAAGCTCAATGAGGTCAACCTCATGAATCGTTCAGACTAGATCTCTTTTCATAAAAGGCTGAGACATAACATCCATGATTTCATCATATTCAAATAATTTATATAAATATTGTTTAACTTTAGATAGGTGATGTTGAATAACTCCCCAGAAAAGGTGACCAACATAAATGCTTCACAATCGGAATAAGAAGAAGGTGAATGGAAAAAAAATTCAGCCAGGCATAGAAATAAGTTCAAAAACTATATGACTCGAAAGATAGTTGAACGGGATAATTCTACCTTGAGAGAAAAATACATAGAACCATAATGGTTACACCACATAAAAAGGTTACATATAATATTCCTCTCAAATGTGGACACAATTATTAGACACATGAAGAGACATAAGAGGAAGAGCCATATTCTTCTCTGAATGAAGCTTTGTCTCTTGAAGATTTATTCCTTACAACAACCAAAACATTTGAACTTCCCCACTAAATGGAATCCTCATAAAAAGAAGTTATCATCACTAGATCGATCAATATGATACACTTGGTAGACCCTTTCTCTTTTGATGAATATTCCTCGAACTGTGAGTTTTGTGTACCAGACTAGGGAACATGGGGTTTTATGTACAGAAACCATGGATTCAAGGGACAAAATAGGTGTTATAAAACACAATATTTTTTTCACATCACCTAAAATGAGAGATATATATATATATAGTTGGGACTCATGGGAAATAACTCCAGTACACTCAACAGAGACATAGAGGTGTCACATAACCCACCAGTGGCCATCCAAATATAGTTTTCGTACATGAATTCCCAGTAGGGGTGTAGTTATATGATCATACCAGATAAAGGGTAAGGCTAAAATAACATATGTCACTAAAAGAAGATTCCCCTATACCTTTTCACATGATCTAGTCCCATATAACACATATGTCCCAACTCTTGATTCACACAATAAGGAGAAACCCCGCCTTAGGTAGCACTGACCTCTAGTATAAAAGTATATAATTCTAAAATAGGTGGATATTTTTCCAACCACGATCTCAATCCTAGATTCATTCCATATTTTAAAAGAAATAATTGAGGCACTAGTTGGATCCCTCCATATCCCACAAGTTTTTTAGATAGAAATCACTACAACTGATGTTTGTTGAGTGGAGGCCATTCCATCAGAATGCCATGTCACCATCTCATTCATAGGAAGGATCAATAAGAGTCCATTCATGGAAACATTATACCATTATATGTATTAGTAATACTGGATAATGTCAACATCCAATGTTCTATGATTGATAATGGTTTTTGTATCCACCACATCCTAATTATAACCCTTTGATTTTTAGGATATAGCTAGTGAGATTTATGTCCCACAAATTAGACCATTCGAGGGCATAATAAGTGTGATAAAAGACCCCTCTGGAAGATCAAGCTCAAAAACTTAGTTTTTGGATCTCATATGTAATGATGATTTTATGGTTATAGAGTAAAAAACTGTATAAAATGTCATTCTATAAAGGCTTTGTCTCTATATTCATGTGGTGGTACCTTCAACATTCCATCAATTCTTGAAATACCCCCATCAATGGAAATGTCAACACACTACATGGTGATAATTCCCCTTCTATTTTTGTGAATACACATATGTTAAAGAGGGATTCTATTAAAAAAGGGGAAAATATTAATTTATGTAAATATATAGATTTTATCCCCAATGGCTTGGGGACCACCCATGGAAATCCCTATAGTATGCTTGATAACTGTTATGTGCTAGCCATAAATCTGATTGAGGCAATTGATTTAACCCAGATGTCAAATCCCCTTATTTACCTATAGATAGTGTAAAATAAAACCAACTTTCTAATCTCTATGAAGTGGTTCTATCAGTTGGAGATGACAGTTTCTCTTCCCATGGCCTCTCTCACCGCAAAAGTGACAGAGATTCCCTCATATTTCCAACTTCATCTTAAAATGCCTCTATAGACTTAGAGGTGGATGAATAAAAGGATGAACATAGGAATACCCATCCTAAATTTGAGGAAGGTGTCCCTACTATCATTGATGAGTGTAGGCAGGTAAATTTGGGAATAAAAGAAGACTTGCGACCTACACTAATTTGTGTGTCCATGACACTCAAGGAGGAATAGATGTATGCCATGTTTCTAAAGAAACATAGATATGTGTTCTCTTGGAATTATATTGAAATTTCCAAATTGAATCAAGATGTGGCTACACACCACATCGGTTTCAAGTAGGATTCTTGGAGGATATACCCCCCATGAAACTAATGTAGAGGTGAGATCCGAAAAATTTATCAAATAAAATTTTTTCCAAGAAGGGAAATACCTAAGATGGGTCGCCACCATTATCCCTATCAAGGAAAATAATGGGTATATTAGGGTATGCATTGATTTCAGAGAACTTAATCGACACTTACCAAAATATTATTTCTCATTTATTATTAAAAAAATCTTTATCGATGAAACTAATATGTTCCAAACTCTTTCCTTCATTAATGGGTACTCATGCTACTATTAGATAAAGATATCTGCATAGTATAAGGAACCCAACACCTTTAGATCACACTAGGAGATAGTGTTCTATCCAGATTCCCTTTAGACTGAGAACATTGATGCTTCCTATCAACATGTCATGCATCATATATTTAATCCCTTCTTAGGACGAATATCAAAATGTTATGTCTAAAATATAGTGTAGAAATATCTACAGTGAGGTTATGACTTCACAGAACTTCAAATAGTCTTTGAAATTTTCTGAAATCATAGTCTAAAGATGAATATGATATAATTTAAATTCGGGGTAACATAAGGGAAGTTACATGTATTTCTGTTATGCCACCGCAGCATCGTGGTTGACCAAGAGAAGACCAGTACAATCCTTTCAATGTCACCCCCTAAAAATCACAAATATCTTAGGGGATATAAGGGAACCTCACCTACATTCTAGATTTCATTTCCAACCTAGTTAGAAAGTATCTCCCCTTAACCAAGCTAATGAATATGTTAATTTCCTATCATTGGTGTGGGGATCACCAATAAGCTTTATAGAGTCTCAAGATGAATATAATACACCCATGAGTCTTGATACCACTAGTGGAAGGAAAACCACTCTTCATATATGTGGCTACCATGGAATGATCTCTTAGTGCTCTCCTCACATAAAAAACTGATGTGGGGAATGAGAATAGTCCCCATTACCTCATCTAAATTGTTATAGGAAATTATACTTGACATTACAATGTCAAAGAGAACTTCTTAACACTCATATTTTTATTGAAAACGGTGTGGCATTACTTGAAGCACCACTAAGTCAACCTTATCTCCCATATTGATCTTCTCAGGTACATTCTTGGATGTCTTGTGATGACTAGGCATTTGTCCTGATGGTAATTAAATCTATAACAATACAATATTTAGTTCATGTCACAAAAGTCAATGAAATGGTAGGTCTGGAATGATTTCCTCACAGAACACCCTTCTCATAATAACACACTAGTGGAAGCTAAACATTCATTTGAGGAGGTTTTTTATGTCAATGATACCCCAAACTTGTGAGATGTGTTTTGATAGTGCCTCCTAAATTCCTACAGACAAAATACTAGAAAACCTAAAAACCAGCTAGGTTGGATTAGGTATTATATTTTTTTCTTTTAGAAAATCAATTTTTCCCTAATCTTTCTCACAATCTTAAGGCTGCACAAATAATGAGGTGGAATACCAAGCCCCCTTCTATAGCTTGGAACAAGCCCTATAGCTACCAATAGCCTACCAAAACATTAGAGGATATTTATATCTAGTGATAAATTATTTCAATTGACAATTTTCCATCAAAAAAGAAGAATTGACCCCTCTTATTGGATACATCAGAGGAATAATGGAATAAAATCCATTTTATCCAACATTGTATGATGTTGCCCGGTCAAAGAATTCTCGTGTTGGAGCATAGGATAATACAACCATAGTGTTGGAAAAACTTGGCCATGAGTAAGAAGCATTCGACATTACACATAAAATAATGGTCACATAAATCATTTTCTATGACATGAAGAAAATCAATTAGGTCAACACTATCTTATATCAAGATTAATTTTTATCCACCCCTGGATGGAAGGAACTGACAACTGATTATCTCCATAATGGTACATTCCAAACAGACCAAGGATGAAGGGAAAATATTTGGTGCTGATCAGTGAACTTTACCCTACGGGGTGGTACAAATGAGAAAAAATCCCTATATGAGTGATGATTCGATGGAATTATTCTCATATTCAAAATAGAAAGAGAGATTCCCACCATCATAGAAGAAGACCATATAGGAACTTGAAGCGCTCATCAGTCTGGGACCAGGTCATCCCACTAAAATCTTGAGGATGGGTTACTACTGAAGAACTATGATACATGACCATGTGGAATGCACCAAGAAATGTTATGTGTGCTAGATTTATGAAAACTTTATCCATCAATCCCCAAAATTGGAACATGTAGCTAAATATTCTTTTCCATTTAGTGTATTTGGAATTTATATTGTGGTTCCATATCCCCTTGCCACAACTAAGTAATTCATGACATCATTACTTCCACTAACTTCTTTTATAAATGGGTTGAGAAAATACCCCTCAAGAGATTCAAGAAAAATAATATCATAAACATCAGGAAGGGCCATATCATCATAGGTTTGGATTCTCTCACATGATATTGATGAAAAATGAAACAATATTCTATTCCATAGAGTTGAAGAAATTGTACCATGAGTAGAACATCGAGTCCAATCACTCATCCAACTATCATGAAGTAGAAAATGGATAGATAGATGCCCATTATAAGACTCTATAAAATATACTCAATAATATGAAGAATAAAGAAAAGAAGTCCAAGATGGATAATCTCCTCCATGGTTTATGGGCCTATCATACCACCACACATACTAATACAAAAGTAACTTTGTATTCACTGGTTTATGGAACCAAGGAAGTATTTACCATATAATTACAATTTCCCTCACTTAGAATATCCATTTTATGGAAACTATCATATGATGAGAAAATGAAAAAGTGTATATATGAGTTTGAACATATCAATGTGAACAGGTTTCATACATTAGACAACATGAAATTCCATCAGAATCAGATCACATGAGACATCAATATTTTTTTGGTTTTAGTCATTTCTTCAAGGAGAACTAGTATTGTTTATAAAAACCCCAATTATACTAAGAAAGAATCTTCCAATTATTTAACCCAGATTGGAAGGGCCTTATATCATAAAAAAGTTCTATCAATATAGATCATACTCACTAGCCAATGTGGATGGGGAATGTGTCACCTCCTCCCACCAATTTATGGTTTATCAAAAAATACGTATTTATAACTATCATCAATATTCTATTCTAGGTTTCATGATGTTAAAATATGTGTTTCTTGATTCATTTCCTCACTGGATGAGTATTGATGCTTGAATATACAATTCTTTGTCCAAAATATGATAAAATAAATATTCCCCCATTTCTGTATACAAGTCAGACCTATGCGGGAAACATTCATGTGAGAACTATGTAGGGCTTCATTCCTATTATCACATGATATGTAGTGACACCAAGACCCCCAATCCTTGGTTTTACTACAACATATATAATGATAAAAATACAGCCCTAACTACATATAGGATAGACCTATGTACTAAATACCTTGTCTACTTGACACTAAAATGGAATACAAAAAGCAATATATACCTCTTTTCAATAGGGTTCTCAGCCATACAAGATCATTTTTTCTATGCACAAGTCAGATCTATGTATGGATGGATTTCACATGTGATATATCTTCATAAGAAGGGCTCTGAAATATGCCTAACTTGCAATAATCTTGTCCATGGATAAAAGATGGACCTTGTATCTAAATAATGTGTCTTGTGAAAAGTGTCCCCAAGGGAACCTTGCAAAAATTTTCATGTTGATTACCATGTCCTTAACAAATGACATTAAACTATATGTAAAGGAATATTCTTGTCACATGATGTTAAACTGCAAGGAATATAATGTCGGTACCAGATGATGTTAAACTGTAAGGAAAATGTTTTGGTCATATTGCATTAAAATTGAATAAAAAATGCATCCCCAGTACATGATGTTAAAAGGAAAAGACCATCTTCTACCATCATCCCTTATCAATATAACACAATACCCTAACCAACCATGTACATCTTGTCCCTATATCAAGGGATTTATAATCCTTGAGATCCTGACATCACTATGGTAGAACTCACCACCTGAGAGTTCTGGTACATCGATGGCATGATTTTACCATATCACTACCCCTAACACATGATCCTAGAGACATGATTTAAAACGTTTTCATCTCCTTATCATAAGGATTTTAGAGTACTTTTGACCTCGGGTATCATAACTAGGCTACTACGTAACATTATACTCATATGATTTCCATGTGCATCAAGACCTTAAAATATACACACTTTAGTCAAAGTTACACAACCTCAAACTATATCCTTAGATGGTCCAAATTTCAAGAACATAAACTGATAGTGAAAGAGAAACAGAACTTTTCAGGTTGAAAACCTGAAAAGGTTGGATTGATAAAAATTCAACACTCTTCTCACTAAACTATTCATCTCTAAAGTTTAGGAAAAAACTTAAAGAATAAATGAACATGAAATATATCTCACACACTCCAATTTTAATCACTAATAAAAGATAATATATGATTGTTGGTCCCCTTAGTATCGGAAGAAGTTGGAGTATTGATTTTATACATATCCTCACCATGAAAACATGCTCTCTATGAAGTGATACAATTTTTGGGTTCTTAAACCCTTCTTGAATATTATAATTTTTATAAAAAAGAATTCATGTATTTGAAGTCTGAGATGATACAACCAGTTCTATGAGTTGATATCCTTATTTTAAAACACCATGGACCTTGGGATCCTTTTCTCTTGAATATTCCATGTAACATATTTATAATAGGTTATGACACCTACAAACGAACCCTTAGATCCAAGGAATTCCTCCTTAAACCCAAGAGCTGTTGTCATATACATGTGAAACATTAGAGGTTTATTCCATTACCAATTTGTGACATATATCCATTGGTTACAACCTATATTTAATTCAGATATTCCAAGACCAAGGTTTACAATCCATGTAACCAAACTATTCAAGAGGATTCGACTTCCTCGATGTTACGTCATCATGTATTGTAACCTTTCTAAAATAAGGAATGTGATACTCCATTTCCAAAACTTATGATGGCCCAAACCATGTGACTCCAAACCACATGGCCTTGGGCCTGATACTCACAAGAAAAATAAAAACTTCTCTCATCTTCTAGAATCTTTTATAGATTTTCTTTTTCTCCTAGATCCACTTTATAGTCTAGATGCTTGAGTCTTTAAAAATTCTCCATATCCCTTGGAAAAGAGTGGGGATTAACTCTACATAGACATTCATGTAATCCCTATAGAATCATGCATAATGGATTTGAACTAACAATTAGAGTCATATTCTCCTGATAAGAATGGAACTCTAATCATCATGAGCCCTAGTTATAGCATGGTGGAACTTAACAATTTAGTGTGTTTTCGGTCACCCTTGGTTTGTATTCTCCATTATATGATTCATTGATTCAAGCTCTTGGAAACATGTTTTACACAACTCATATTCCAATTGTCTCAGTTCATTCATCTTCTCTAATATATTACCAACTATAAATTCAATCCCTATAAATATTTGACGGCTCATTGAGAAGAGTGGGGACACCTCCGTCTAACCATACTATTCATGTATAACAGCTTTAACCTACCAATCAAAGGTATCTTCTCCTTGAAGGAAAGGAACTCCAATCCTCATGAGACCTGACAATGCCACACAGTAACTCATAACCGTATGGTGTTTTTTAATCCATGAAATTTATAACTATATTTTATATTCATCAATAAAGTCCTACCAATAAGAATTTTAACTGTATGACATCGAAAGGTTTGAGCTAAAAGACCCTAAACTATAGAAATAGAAGGCCATAGTTGCACGACCATAAAACACAATAATAGAAGTTACAAGGAAAAATACCTTAAACTCTTGGAAAAGGAGGTTCAAACTAAATGTATATAATCTATAGTTATAGAAGGTTTGAGCCAGAATATCTTAAACTCCGTCCATGAAAGGTCTAAGATGAATATCCCTAAACTACAATAATTGAAGACCCAAGTTAGATGAACCTTAATTGTAGAATAATAATAGAATAGTTTTCAAGAAAAAAATACAAAATTCTTATTAGGTTAAAAAACCTATAAGGTAATCCTAGGAATAATATGAGTCTCTTCTCACTATACATGCACATTGTTTGATCTTGAAAAAATTGACAACTTATAAAGTAAAAGAAATGTAGAAAAACATGTTAGGTAGAAAACTCATGAAGGGAGGCTTGAGAAAAGTATTCTTCCACGCTCAATAAGCCTTCCCACATATTAATATTAGGAAAACATTATGGAAATAAAAATAAAAATAATAAAATCGTATAGGGACCATCATAAGACCTTAGTAAAAATCAATCTATGCTCGCTAAGTCTACTAACTTCAGCCAAATCAAGCTATGCTCGCTCAAATAGAGATAATTCTCCATTAGGGAAACATATTTTACTCAAATTATCATTTTCTGATATAGGTAATCTCAAGATAGTTGGATTAGATTCATCTATATGAAATATCATGTTAGGGTTCATTCATGACCATTTACTAAGAAATATTTGTCATGGTTTAGACATTCAAGTCCAGGAATTCAGGCTTACATGATTTTATACAAAGGATCGGTACCATTGATGATCTATGCATCATCTGATCAATGAAATATCATACACAACATATATAAAAGAAAACTAGACAATGAAATATGAAGATCATAAGATATTTTCATTGAAAACATAAAAAAAGAGTAATCTCAAATTTTAGAGACTCTCCCATGAATATGAAAGTAAAGGAAAAATCATGAAATTATAATCCCTTCACAACATGTGCTCATATGAGTCTATAAGATCTACAAATCTCTACACCAAGGAGTAAATTGATTGGTGTAATTGATCAACAGATTCAGTTTCCTCTTCTACAATCTATTGTCATTCATGCTCCCTATTAATGGTGTCAAGACTAGCCTTCTCTCCCATGTCAAAGAGTCCCCATTTCTCAAGTACAATATTCTTTGATATTTGAAGTGATTTTTGAAAATAGGATAATTATTATTGAAGATGAAAAAATTTATATTGGATAAATCCAATTTAAACCTTCCCAGAACTAACCACATCCCAATGAGATGTCACCTCCATATCATTTTTGTAAGCTTTATTTAAATCCTTATACCAAATTTTCTTTACCAAAGAGAAATCATCATCTACTATTACCCTTAATTCAAGGGCCCTTTTTGATCCATAATATATATCACCTCCTTGACCCGAGTATCACCGGTATTATATTAAAAAACTAATTATCCATGGAACAAAAACCATTTTGAGAACTTGAATCTATATGCATGAAAGAAAGAAGTGTGATTCAGATGAGAGAGAAACCCCATCAAAAGAAATTTATAACTCCAACATCATCATTCAAATCACATGACCCATGAGGGGTTCCCGATCACATGAACTAATACAAGTCTCAAAAACCACACCATTAAAATCACATGGACCAAATAAGTCTATAGGACACTTCGTGACCATTATAACCTTCAAAAGATTGGTAATTTTGTGACCTTTACATGGTCACATGGTTCACATAATAGTTAAGTGATCATGAAATTGAACCAATAGATCATGTGATACCATAGAAGGAAACAATACAGACATATGTACAAGGTTCAGGAAATTACCAAAATATTATTCACGATGAGTTCAAGTGAGTGTTGGGGAAAAATATCTCATGAAATGGTTCTCGTGATGTAGCCTTTCAAAACAGATCATGTGATCAGTTTTTTTGAATAGGTTCAGTGAACAGGCCTCATGATTGGTTATTATGAATGGTATTATAAAGGAGTTACATGGTAGAGGATGATATGAAGATATCTTGATAGTAATAGTAGCTAATGAATGATCCAAACTCTACTTCCCTATTTATAAGGTCTTCTACAGAATAGAAAAGGTCACCCGGAAGACCACACATCACCCAAGACACTGATTGGTGATAGCCCCAAAGACTTAGGTAGGAATTAAATTTACTTATAACTGATCCCTTATCCCCACATATGTATTTTCTTGGGGGGGGGGTATTTGTTGATGCCTACCAAATTTGCATCAGAAAATCTGTAGGAGAAGAAATACATGAAACATTGGTATTATTTTTTTTGACAAAGAATAGGTAGAAGGAGGTGTCTAAGACTCATGAATCATGTAAACCTCCAATTTATATAAGATCATATGAACTTTGGATGGTCCTGAGAATGGGATGTGCATAGCACATAAACTACTTTTGTTCATGTGAATCCCCACTTGGAAAAATTCTCTTATTCTTGTCAAGGTTCTTAAGACATTCACTGATAATAAAACGAATTCCAAGTGAACTGATCTAAATTACAAGGATTTTAAAATCAATGGATGCCTAAAAATTATCCAAAATACTTCAATAATAGGGGTAAAAATATGAATAATAAAGAGTCCTTATACAAATTTAGAAATTCAGGTGACATTTCAACATAGTTTATAAGAAACCATAAAATACCTATAGATATGTCCAGCTTTCCACACAAGAGCTCATTGACATGTCACATTCATCATGAGAAGGGTTTTAGACATGTCTATTCATCCCTAAATTTCCACTACCTGCTTCAATTAAAAATATAAAATGTTTTCCTCAACAACATTCACACATCACCATAAGACCCTTTTTTGTCACATGACACATCACAGACATGAAGGCTAATTATCTTTAACATCACCAATATAGCCATATGAGATCCCCAAACTTTGTAAAATAAATATGGAAATAAAAAGGGGAAATGAAGGAAGCTTATTAGAGAACAAGATATGATGGCCTTCATGTGATGGGGTTATATGCCTTGGATGATCACAAATGACCACACGAGGTCCCCTCGGCAGGCCAACATAGTCCCATGAGACCCCTTTTCATATCAACATAATCTCACGAGGGCCCCTTGAAATTCATATTTGTCTCATGGAATGCCCCTTGAAAAGTCAGCTATATCACATGGTATACCCTAGGCAAGTAACCTTCAAAAATGAAAGAGCCCTTCCATATGAACTTTGATCTTGTGAAGGCCCCTAGACATATCATCATGACCATGTAAAAGCCCAATTGCATATCAATATGGTCATGAAAAATCCATTTGATAATCCTGGGTCCAATAATAGTCACAAAGGTGGAAAATTCCCATTTTTGTTGATCATCATACAATGCCCCCCAAATGATCCACAATAGGATCATTCAAAGCACGTAACACCAACTACCTCCACTGAATCCATCCCAAATCTGTGAGATATGTGCCACACATGGTAGTGTATAACTAGAGTGGTGAGGATTTTTAATCTACCCCAAAAAAACACTCTGAATCCATGATTAATTGAACATGGGAGCAAAGAAAAAGACTTCTTAGAACATACAATCACAAGATCATGAGGCCCACCACTATGTAAATATTTGGGGAATGAACTAAGAGATCATACAACATGTATAGGAACTTCACGTGATTAGTTATAGATCACATCAATGAATTCTTTTGTGAGAACCAGATTATATGAAGGACATCCCACATATTGGTTGGGCGACATGAAACCTAAATAATAAGATAACTTGGATAAACCTGAGAAACATATGCAAGAAATATTGGAACCAAGAGTAAAGGACATGAGACTTCTATTAAGATCATATACAGGGATCCTTATGAACTTCGAATGACTCATCCAGATCATGATTCCACACCATGACATGTTTCTCAAATCACATGATGCTCTCTTGATATAATAAATGGACAACATGATGTCCCTTGTACATTTCAAGAAAGTCGCACAATTCCCTCTGTGCAAGTCACCCATGTATTGCAAAGACCTTTGGGATTGTTGGCCAAAACCCTATGATATCATCAAGAAATGTCACCCAAGTCAAGCGACTACACCAGGAAAATCTAACTAGGTATTGTGGTGAAAAAAAAAGACATACCAACCTAAATCATGCATTTTACTCTGGAAAAATTAGTCGTATCATGTGTCATACTCCGGACACATCAGCCTAGATCATGTGATGTCCTCCGACAACGTCATACAGACCATGTGAAAACCTCGAGACATGTCATCCATAATCATGTAATAGACTTGAGACATGTCATTCAGGTTATACAATGTCCTCCATACTAGTCAAATAGATCAGGATATTTTCTTTGGACATGTATGCTAGTCAACTAGTAAATATAAAAACATTCTCAAACATTTTTTGGAGAAAACTAGAGCACGTCTAGAAGACAATCAGGACATGTTGATCTGACACCCCATGGAATAATTTCATTGTCTAGTGGATATATCAGGGAAAACCTAGTTCCTAATCCCTTATCATTAGCATGATTTGAATTCTCCCATATAAGGGCACGCTCAGTGTGTAAGACCCAATTCAATCAAAATATGATGAACCTGATTCAATCCAGAATCAAGATACATATGATGCCTTCATAGTCCTGAGCTCAAATAGGCATCCACCTTGGTATAGTCCCCTCTTTGTTTCTGACATTCCAACAAGTGAGACCCAATCAACCCCATGAGATGATTATCCGTCATCATCCATCAAAATATCGAAAAGGTAGTCAAACTATGATGAATCTAATTACTTCCATAACCAAGATACATATTATACCTTTCTAAAGCCTGAGATCAAAAGGGAACTAACCTTCTTGTGAGCCCCTCTATGTATCTGACATTCCAACTTTTGGGACCCAATCACCCCCATATGTATATTATTCTACCTCATCCATCAATGGATTGAAAAGGAAATTAATCTTTGATAACTCTGATTCCTTCCATAACTAGGACACATAGGATACCTTTTTAAGGCCCATGTTCAAATGGGAATCTAACTTGGTGTAATACCCACCATGTCTCTGACATTTCAACCATCAAGACCCAATCAGCCACATGGGATGATTATCCTACCTTATCCGTCGGAGGATCAAAATGGAAACTGAACTATGATGACTCTAGTTCCTTCCATTACTGGGATACGTAGGAAACTTTCCTAGGGACCATATACATATTAAACATCGATATGGATTTACTAAAATGTATGTACCGCATCTATATGTAGTGAATCTTATTACATTCTATCCCTTGTTTCTCACACCGAGCATGGATCATATGGGATTAGGGTGTTTCAATGATCATATCATTTGCTTCATGAATCTCCACACCTAGGGTTGCCTCAATATGTAAACCTCAATCAGTGACATGATATTAATCCCCCCATATAAGGTAAGCTACCTTGTGGTAAGTCTCAAGGTAGTGGATGAAGTATGATAACTGTGATTTTGACTATAAATATGATACATAGGATGCCTCTTTGGAGTTTGATATCAATACTTGGCGACTAAGTGCCACCATATATGTTCTTTTTCACAACATTACGCAGGTTTAACGAACTATGTGAGTTTTGATTCCTATTATAAGTAAGATACATAAGATGCCTTATTAATGTTCAATTCCATCCTTGAAATATTAATCTCCTCCCTAGATGGAAATAAATGTTTTAGTACCTCGTTATATGGATTCAAAATATAAGCAAATACCCATTAATGGGAAATGGATGAAGATCCTAAAATACGCATAGATGGGATTATTAGGAAACCTATCTTGGTACGTAGGGGGTTTCAAAGCATGGTCATTTTTTTAGGGTAACCAGTTCCATGTTGGGATTTGGAAGAGATTCATGAACAAATCTTTAATCTAAAATAGGGTTCTGTAGTAGGAAATAATTCTGCCCAAAATGGTGTGATGAGCCTAACCTACCATTGCCTCATTAAATGTAAGTTACTAAGTTCCATTGGGTCTGAAATTCCAATTGACCACCTAACTTTGAAATGTAGGTCTATACTCATTAATGTATACAAGAACTATTGAGAGTTTCTACCAAATATAAACATGAATGATGAACTCAATGTGAATGATTGTACATACATTGAACCCCCCACCCACTACAATCAAACTATCATGCCAAGACTTCCATATCATTCCAAAGAAACTATATCATAACAACTTGAACATGGGATACAACAACATTATTGAAAACTTCCTTGAAATTCTATTAGAAATCATCAGTCCTCTAAAACTTCATCGTATAACCTGGGGATGTACATACAAAATGGGTCAGCTATAAAGCCTCGTAAGTGAACATAAAAGAACCATAACATGAATAAATAGTAATTGTATAAAATAAGAATTAAAACGGAATATAAAATGGGTGAGAATAATAATTACGAATAATGAAGCATTATATAGCTTGATAGCATTAAGGCAACAAGGGAAATTTGGAAACAACTTTAGGCATGAAATCCTAAAAACATGTCAAGTCTAAACTCCACGACATCATAACATGGTAGAAAAAGTACTGTGATTGATTATGCTCAATCCCTAATCCCTTGCATGATATATAATGATACTAAAACATTACACAATGCATTGGATAATTATATAGTTTTGAGAACACCCATCACTTTCATATCATTTACATTCGTATGTGTGCCACATAGAACATTCAAAATAGGATTATATTTTATCATATTTAATTATAAGGTAAATGAGAGTGGAATAAATAAATGTAATTCCATTATGAAAGGAGTATATGTATGTCTAGATGAATACACTTAAGTATAAAAAGTGATGGTATTCTCAATAAAAAGGTTTTTCATGGAAAAATCACAGTAAAATTTTGGCAGCATAACAGTAGAAACTAAAAATTCATAAACTGGATTAATGAGACAAGACAAGGCATATCTTCATTTGGAAATAAAATGAAAAGTAATAGTGATGTTTAAATGAATATACAAACATTATTAATTATAATTAAAATGAAAAAAATGAAAAAAAAACTTGAATAAAAAGGAGATGGAAGGGATCCCTTTGTAAATTTCATCACAACAACGGCTTAGGTAAATTCTATAATGAGAGGGGATAAAGGATCAATAATTATTAGGACATCGATTGGAAAATACATGGTAATTTATATTTTAGTAACAAAATACCATATGAGATTTAAAAGTATAAGTAAAAAGGATATTCTTGAATTTAAAATAAGAGAGAGTAGTACCTCACTTTTGGTATGAAAAATAAATTGAACATTTTTACAGCATAACAAGTGTACAGAATGGTTTATGGGAAGGATTAATGAGAGTAAAAGGTTTCTATAATTAAATGGAAATAAAAATTTAAGTAAGCTGGGTGTATAAAAACATACCAAAACAATAAAAAGTTGAAATTAAGAGCCACAACATAAAATATGTACTCCAATAAAATGAAGAGAAGGAGATTCCCTTACCCCGAGATAGTGATTCCAAAAACATGGGAGGATCATATTGAGAGATTGGCGGAAATTGGGAGAATTATTGAGATTTTAGGGAAGAGTATGTATGGTATAAAATTATTTTTAGTGATGATAATGGGGATATTGTTAGGGTTTATATAGGAAAAGAGAGGGGAGTTCTTTATTATTTCCCAAACATTATTTTCAGACTCTATACAATAAAATAACTGAAACCATAAAACATTGAATTTTTTTTCTCATAGTTTCTAGTAAAGTGGGTTTTTTAATTATTTTACAAGGAAATGGGAAGAAATTATTAAAATATTACCCTTTTTGATGTGGAAGTGAGTCATATTTATAAAGAAATGATTTTAAAACCTTAAAATATAATATAGGTTTTGGAGGATTCATAAAGGCTTTATAAAATAGTACCTATAAACTTAATATTACATTATTTTAAATTGGAAACCTATATTTTTTCATTTATATCATTTATATCATATATTACAACACATTTAGATCATTATGGTGTCATTATACACCTAATATATTTATACCATATTTAATTTTTACCAAAAAAATCGTTAGTCTTAGAAAATAATGAAAAATTAATCACTGGATAATTTTGAATTGATAATTCTAAATATAGTATTTATTTTATCAAAATAATTTTTTAAATATTTTAATTTTCACTTTTTAAATAATAATCGACATTTATTGAGTAATATTGTGTTTTTTGACAATAACAGTCTTCAAACCCTTATAAAAATCACATTTGACTTCATAAAAAATATTATCATTTAAAAAAAATTACTTAATAGTATAATTTTATTAAAATATAATTTATTTTTACAATTAATAAATTCATTAAAAAAATATCTTAGTTGAAATTTATTATTACACAAATACACAATTTGAGTCATGTCTTATTAAAAACTAATTTTTTATCAAACTCATTACATAATCACTTATAAAGTAAAAATAATATACATATATATAATAATTATTTAATTAATAGGAAATATAAATATTCATATTTTTTGGGTTAACTATTTTTCCTTGTAAAATTATTATTATCTTTTTTACCTATAATTATCATATTTTACTTGTACAACGGTAGTAGATATTTAATATTGTTACACTTTATATTGTCCAAATATTATGATGAAAATATTACCTAATTCTAATTATAATTAATAAAAATATTGAATAAATTTAATCATGATTAATTCATATATTTAAAAGAATTTAATTTAAAACAAAACTTTCTTGTATGATAGAGAACAATTTTATGAAAATGCTTTTTTCAAGGAAAAAATGATTTTCATTAACTCTATAATTAGTAAACATCATTATATGAATTTTAATTATTAAATATAGATATATAATATAAATATTTCAGTTAAATAATTCACCATTAATGGTGATTTTAATTAATTATACTGGATAAACATTATGTATTTTAAAACACTTTAAGAAAAATGTAGTCTAAGCCATAAAAATAAACATATACAAAAATATGATATAAATATTATTTAAATGTAATTAATTGCGTTAAATATAAATAAATAATTATTATTTAACATTAAAATAATATTAAAATAATATAGGGACTTTAAATTACTTAATTTTTCAAAATAACTAACAGTTTAACAAAAAAATGTATTTTCACTATTCACTGATAAATCAATATTTACAAAAAAAATATAAGAATTTTACACTAAGTTAATTTTGACACGATGATATAAAAATCGAATATAATTATATCAAATAAATTTTATCAATTTTCTATAAATAAATTATGATATTTTTTTTACAAAAAGAAATAATAATTATTTTTGAACAAAGCATATTTTGAAGAAAAAAAGTCATTACCAAAAATTGGGTCATTATTTACAAATAATTCATCAACACATTTATGTTTATAGGTAATTATATATATTATTCATAAATTATTTAATCCTAGTCACATCTACATCTTTAATGGAATGGTTAAAATGGTCATATTTAAATAATCAGTGTTTGTTTGGGTTTGGTGTTGCGTATCACATACACTGTCGAACATAATTTCCACTTTTAAAAAATCAAGGAATTATATTCTCACTCCATTAATAAATTACATCCTCACAATTTAAACATGAACTCCATCAGAATTTTTTTGACACTTGAAACTATATTTTTTGAAAACCGACATCGTAAATATGGTTACTAAAATATCCACATGAAAAGGGAGAAAGGAAGTATTAAGAGTATCAGATAACTTGTTTTTCAAGTAGGGGAACATTTTTGGGAAGTGAAAACATTATAATGGAAGGGAAAACAAACACCAAATAAGTAATATAGGGGGATAGAAAACATGTTTAGAGTAAATTTAATGACCAAATAACCATAAATATTTGATGGGTAAAATACCATCAATTCATCAGAAATGATCGTAATATGATGGAATTTTTTTGGATTATTTATTTAGAGTTAATAAATTAAATTACCATATATACACGTGGTATAATTATATATAATTTATTGAAAAGTATCATATTATTCTTTCATAATTTTCCACTATAATCTCATCTTTTTCTCCAAAAGAACGAGAACTCAAGATGAACTTTTTCATAGCTAATGCATTAGAATAAGATTCTAACGTATCAAATAATCCACCAAAGAATAATAAGCTATTCCTTTCATCTTTAATAAATCCAAAATAGTTACGATAAATTAATATAATACTTAAAATTAATAAACCTTAATACATAAATATTCCAAAACTCAACTATTAATCCCAACGTTTTAAAATATATCATTACTTAAATAAATAACCCTATATCCAAAATAATCCTAATAACCTCAATATTAAATATAATTTTAACCTCAAAGTTTTCTTCATACCTTTCAGTTTACACCTCCAAAAATACAATAGCATTATTCTCAAATAACCCTTTATATAAAACATAATGGTTATATATTCGATAATACAAACAAAACATCTCCTGAAATATCATTAATCACCTTAAAATTAAAAAGAGTTAATACTATAATATGTTTCCCAAAATATCACACTAAAAATTCATTACATAAATATCCAAAAGTGTTATCGATGCTTTTATACGTAATATTGGACTTATAAATATCATCCTAAAACTCTTTAGGTTTATCCCAACATCAAACACATATTAAGGGTTATCAAAAACCTTATCACTAAATCACTTCTACAGGTTGTCAGTATGATTCATCATATACAAAAAATCTTTAAAGAAAATATGTTATAGGACAATAAATATATGTTATATGATTCTTATATGTAAAATTTCATTGATATACTAAACCTATAACATAACTCTCAAATAAAAATACATAAACACCTTAATCCTATCACCTCAATGATTTCCATAGCATATGTCCTTCCTTAGTCTAGGATTTAACCCTTGGATTAGGGAATCAACTCAGATAAATTACATATTATCTAAACATAATACATTGATCAACAATAGGGTTCTATGATATTTAATTTATTCCATTATATCATACTCTTCATTCTTTTTATGGAAATTATCTTCTTTATACCATATTTTTTATAATATAAAACCCCTTCTAGTTCCTTTGTGGAATTTACCTTGGTACCACTTTCCAAATTATTTTCAAATTGTAATTTGGGACTTATTTACCTTATCAACATTATCAGATAAAATTTATTGGGAGGTCATATTCCTATTCCTTTACATATTTTGGAATTATACTAAGTTCTAGCTGTTAATTATAATTTTTATAGCTGTTTTTTCACAATCACAAGATATTCTACCAGATCTCCCATCACATTAGGCCTCTTGTTATGGTAGTCATCACA
This sequence comes from Viscum album, assembly GCA_963277665.1. Lineage (NCBI taxonomy): Eukaryota > Viridiplantae > Streptophyta > Magnoliopsida > Santalales > Viscaceae > Viscum > Viscum album. The sequence goes on from OY728123.1 coordinate 2,019,719,365, forward strand.
TTTCCCATCACGTTTCTTATTTACTTGATTCCTCCAATTTTTGGCCACTGACTCAAATAAAGGGAATATTAGGGATTATTATTTTTAAACATATAAATTCATAAATGGTAATCTAATAACATTAAGGGGATAACTTGAAAATGAAATGTATTTCCTTAACTTATGAACATTTATGCTTCAATAAATGTTATACATGATGAATTTTTTATCATAAAATATTATGGTAAATTTTTGGGTCTCATAATAATGGTTCATAATGAGCTTGTAAATTTAATATATACTATCCCCTGGGAGTTTCAAACCAGTTGTGAAAAAATGCTTGTTGTCATGAACCAGTTCTTGATAGAGCTAGATGAGTAAAGTGTTTTGGGTTTTACGCTTATGTGCATCTTTACCGGATCCACTTCCACTTGTAGTATCCAGACATGTATATATTTTCATAGGAACCACTTACATTATACTTTACCAAAATTTTGGGATGTATTCTTGTGATTAGTCATATATAAAGGTGTTTTCTAGACTTATCTAATAATGTTACAAAAATAACTAAACTTTCCTTTGATACCAACTACTACAACCCATGTATTTATTAAACATCAATTCATAATTTGTTACATAAAATTACAGATAATATATCTATAAATATAAGAAATTCTAGTGTATTTGGGATTTAGGTACATAGAATAACAACTTGAACATGGGATAAAATCACATTATTTAAAACCTAATTAACATTATCTTAGAAATCATCAATCCTCAAAAACTGTATGGGATAACCTGGGGACATATATAAGAAAGGGGTGAGATATAAACCCAGTATTGGAATATAAAATAAACATAACATAAAAAAATATTAGATGTTGGAGAATATGTACTTAAATAGAGATTAAAAGTGGTGGTAATAATAATTATTAATAACGATGCTTGATATATCATGGGAACATAAAGGCAACTAGGGAAATGTGGTAAAAAGTTTGAACATGAAATCATATACATTAGACAAGGATAAGTACCAAAACATCCTAACAGGGTTGAAAAAGTACCATGATCGATTAGATTCACTCCATAATCTATTTATTGATGCATCATATGACTAAAACATTACCCAATTCATTAGAGAACTATTTAATTCTAGTCACATCCATTTCATTAATATCAGGTACATACATAATTGTGCCACATGAAACATTCAACATAGGATCATATTTCATAATATTTAATTCTATGATAATGGAGTGTAGAATAAATACCCAAATTTCCCAAATAAAAGGATAATAGGTATGTCTAGGTGAATACCATTGAGTGAAAAAGTGATGGTATTCACAATAAGAAAGGTTTATCATGGAAAAATTGTAATGACATTTTGACTACATAACAAAAGTACTTACAGATTCATAAAATTGTTTAATGAGGGAAAATGGGTATATCATCATTTTAACATCAAATAGAAATTAATATAGACGTGTAAATGAATATTCCAAAATTAATACTTTGAAATAAAATGCATAAAATTATGAAAATTCTTAAATAAGAAGAAGAAGGAAGGGATCCCTTAATAAATTTCGACATAACAATGACTTTGGTAGAAGATATAATGATATGGGACAAAAGATATATCATTATAAGATCACTAATTAGAAATTGAGGGATATTTGTATGGTTATTAAAACATAACCATTTTATATTTATAAGGATAAATAAAAATGTGGTTTTTGTATTTAAAATAAGAGAGATCATTCCCTCACTTTTGGAATCGAAACCGTAGGATAATTTTCACAGCATAAAGGGTGTACATTAAGGTTCATGGGAGGGATTAATGAGAGTTAAAGGGGTATATAATCAAATGGAAATAAAAATAAAAATAATATTTATTTACCAAAACATACCAAAACAAGAATAAATTTAATTTAAGAGGCACAACATAAAATAGGTACTTGATTAAAAACAAAAGATGGAGATTCCCATACCATAAGATGGTGATTCCAAAAGCTTTGGAATATCTTCTTGAGATATTCTATGAACCTTAGGAAAAATCTAGAAGGTTTAGGCTATATTAAGGACATGATCTAATTTTTTTTATTGAAGATAATGTGGAGCTTGGTTGGATTTATATAAGAAAAGAGGAGGGAGTTCTATATTTTTTTGAAAATATAGGTTTTGGACACATTACAGTAAAATAACCCAAACCAAAAACCTTACAATTGTTTTCTCCTATGGTTTCTAGAAAAGATATCCGAATTTCATTATTTTGTATGTCAATGGTCTAAACTTATTAATATATTATGCTTGAAGATGTGGAAGTGAGTTATGTTTATAATGAAATGATTTCAAAACCATAAAATATAATATAGATTTTGTAGGATTCATAATGGATCTATAAAAATAATAAAATAAACAAAAAATAGAATTATTTTAAATGGAAAACATATATATTTTTGTTTATGCATTTTATATAACTTATTAAATCACTTTTGGGTTATTATGATGTCATAATACACACCATATATTTGTAAAGTATTTATTTTTTACCTAAAAATTCGACCGTCTCAGAAAATTACAAAACATTCATAATGGTATAATTTCAAAGTTTTTATTCAAAAAAAATAATTTCTTATGAAAATAATTTTCTAAATATGAAAATTTTAACTTTTAAAAAAATAATAGACCTTTATTTTTAAATGATGGGTTTATGAAAATAATAGTTTTCGAACCATTATAAGATTTATATTTGACTTCATAAAAAATATTATAATTTGTAAAATTACTTAAGACTATAATTTTATTAAAATAAAATTTATTTTAAAATTCATTAACTAATTTAAAATGAATTGATTAATTGAAATTGATTATTATATAAACAAAATACTTTGGTTTTGTCGTATTAAATTCTAATTTTTATCAACCTCAATACATAATGATTTATGAAGTAAAAATAATAAAGGATTAATATAATAATTATTGCATTGAAAAGAAAATATAAATATTCATACTCTTATGGTTAATATTTTTTTCCTTGTTAAATTAATATTATCTTTTAACCTATAATTTTTATATTTCACTTTTACAACTCTAATAAATATATAATATAGTTACTAATCATATTTCCCAAAAAATAAGTTCAATTTTTTTAATAATATTAATTATGATGATTAAGAATATAGAATAAATTTAATCAATATTAATTCATAGAGCTTTAATAATTTTAATTAAAATAAAACCCGTAAACATGATGGAAAGCAATTTTCCAAAAAATACAATTTTTAAGGAAAAGATGATTCTACTTTAATTCAATAAATAGTAATATTAATTAATTTAATTTAAATTCATAAATAAATATATATAATATAAAATTTTCATTTCAATAATTTCTATTTAGGGGTTATTTTAATTAATTATATTGGTGAACTATTATGCATTTTAAAATAGTTTTCATAAAAATGCATTTTAGGCCCTAAAAAATAAACATATATTAAATTCAATATAAAGATGATTTAAATGTAATTTATTGTTTTAAATATAATAAATATTAATTATTTAACTTTAAATTAACATTAAAATTACAATAGGGATTTTAAATTACTTAGTTTATCAAAATAAATGACAATTTTACAAAAAATGTATTTTTCAGTATTCACAAAAAATCAATATTTTTTGAAAAAATATCAAAATTTCACTCTGTTAATTTTTATATGAGAATATTAATATTGGATTTTATTTTATGAAATAAATTTTCTATTTTAACTATTAATTAATTATAATATTTTTTCACAAAAACAAATAATAATCATTTTTGAAGGAAGCATATTTTGAAGAATAAAAAGACATTACAAAAAATTGGGTGTTTATTTACTAAAAATTTATCAATAAATTTATGTTGAGTAGTAATTATATATAGATTTAATAAATTATTTAATCCCTATCATATTCAAATATTTAATTGAATGGCTAAAATGGTCATACGTAAATATATATTGTTTTTTTGAGTTTGGTTTTCCATACCTCATAGTCAATCAAATATAGTTTTATATTTTAAAAACTCAAGGTGTTATAAAGGGTGTTGTTTGATGTCTTCTATGATTCTTAACATGTAATATTGGATTATTTATTGAATAAAAAGTGATTATTGATATCATATGGCCCCAATGAGTTACATTCCCATGAGACTTTTTCTCATTAGTGATTAGCTTATGGTCATTACAAGTCACAAAATATAGATGTATGTTTTCTCTCTGTGAGATATGAATATTAAAAATGAAGGTGGATGATGTTTATTAATTATTAAGACTTAGATATTTCCAGCAGCCTAGTGAGATTGAATTAATTTGTAGATACACTGAGTATAAAGTCACATGGAGATATTTTATAAGAATCTAGAGATGTTTAGAGAGGGATAGAGGATCTTTCAGTGATTTGTATAGATATATATGTGGTAATTGGTAGGTGTTGCCTATTATAAATGAAAGTTTAATAATATTTGATGAAATAGTTGGAGGCTTCTCAGTGGGGATATTTGAATGCATAGGTGATGCGAGACCATGTTCTTTATGACGATGCTCTAGAGGTGTAGGATGAGGATGATTTGCATTAGATGATGTTTCATGGAAGGTTGTTCTTTCCATTACGAGTGAAAGGGGATGATTTATGTAAGTTTCATAGATCAAAAGTAATTATGCATCATGGTGTGTCTAAGATGAATCTTTCCTTGAGGGGTCGTCTTTGGGGTCCATGGATGAAGAGATCAACAATGTATTTTGTATTGTGGATATTGGTTTATTGGTTTGTGAAGAAAGATCATCAGGTTCTAGGTGGGTTTCTACAGGCATTGGGTCCCCCAAGTGAAAATTACATGAAATATTTATGGATTTAATCAACTAGTGTACAATGATTCTAGTGAGGAGGTGATGCTATTTAAGTGATCATGGATCAATTTATAAAGTCATCTTGCATCCTAACAATTAAGGATTCGATTTCCATGAATGTTTTTTCAATGCAGTATGTAGATGACCTGGTGTGGATTCAAATGAAACTATGAACCATTTTTTATCAATATCCTCATTTCAACTTAAAAGTCTTTAGAGTATTTCAACATTCTCTAGGATCTTTATTTTACATTAGCAACACTTTCTATCCATGAACGGATGAGCAGAAAAAGTGGACCATTGAAACATTATAAGATATTCTTTAGGATTTAATCATAAATTTGGGTTATATTTGGTGTGTTAATTTCCATTAATTTATTTTTCTTATAATAATATATTTCAATATTTCATTTTCATGACCCCATTTGATGCCATGTTAGAGTGAACTTATCACTCTCAGTTGTGCTGGGTGAGGATGGAGAGTCAACAACCCTCTTTCTAGACAAGGTTTAGAGTACGATGGAAAAGATTAAGAAGTCTAGGGACTGAATGAAGGTGGAAATTTATTATTAGAAGTTATATGTGTGAAACCCCCATATTTTTTTATATTCCTTTAATAGGACACTATGTTCGATTTTATGTTCCATACGCATTACTGAGATTTGAAATGATTTGTGTTATACTATTAAAATATTATTAAAATATGTTTGATGTAACACCCCAGAATGATAAAGGGTTAAGTGACTAAATGATATGACTCATGTCAACAAGGTGCACCTACCTTTTCGGGAGCCTATCTGATTAGAACTCAATAGTTAAGTGTGCTTTGTCCTGGAGTAGTGATGAAGATGTGTGGCCTTATGGGATGTTTCTGAGGGTGTGTGGGAGTGAGGACAAAACACACTAGAAAGGACATGTGTTGGCCTGTGGGGAATTCCACTAGTCAGATGATCAGTTCGGGCACGTGGGTGGGCCCCATGGTGGGGACCACCTATCTATGGGGAAACTGGTGGTACCTGGCGAGCCAGGACACGACAATCATGTTAAAGGCGGGGTGTATGTGCTATCACCGGGACCTAGTTTCCGAATTTGGTATCGTAAGTGGTACCCAGCCTTAAGTACGTTGCAGTTCCTAGGTTGATCTAGGACTCGACAGTCAGGTTTAGGCACGTGGGTGGACCCTAGGGTGGGCCCCACTTGTCTTTGGGGCAATTGGTGGTACCTTGTAGTCTACGACCCGACGATCATGTTAAGGCGAGGTGTCTGTGCTGTCACCGGGACCCAGTTATCACATTAATTGTCACACCCGGACATTATGTTACAATAATTTTTTAATTTTAGTTTTTATCTCATAAGTTTATTTTTTCTTTTAATAATTGTTTGGGTGAAATGTGGTCTGAGTTGATGTGGTTTTTTTGTTTTTGCACTGATAGTTGACTGTCAACTTGACTTCACTCCACGTGCGGGCATGGCATGGGAAAAGTCACATTGCTTCGCAGTTTCACGTGCAGCCTGCCCGGTGTGTGGATGGTTAACTAGCCTAAAAAAAATAAAAATAAAATTTTTATAACTATAAATTTTATTGTCATTATTAGTATTATTATCATCATTATTATTATGATTGTTATTATTAACACTATTGTATTTGATATTTTAATTTCGTTATCATTAAAATTATAACCTAATTAACTTTTATTATTAATGTTGCTGTTATATTTTTATTATTATTTTAGATTAGTTTAAAAAAAATTTTGGCTAGTTTAATTATTTTTTAGATTTTTCTTCAACTATTTTTATTTTATTTTATTTATTCTTTTCCTATCTTTTTTCCTTTTCTATTCCTCTTTATTTTTTTTCTTTCCCTCACACTCTCTCCCTTGCGCGGTGTTGTAGCTCGCTTCCCTGGTTTGTGTAGCCTTGAACCCTAGGTGTTTCCCCTTTTCTCTCATCCTTGTTTCCTTGCACCCAACCTAGACCATACCCCCTGGCTGCTTCCTTTTCTCCCCTTCTTTCTGCCTCGTACTCGTCCGTCTTCACCCCGCCTTGCAGCCTCGCACCCAACAACGCCGTCCCCTTTCATGTCCAACAACAGTGAGGTGCCACGATACCTTTCCCTACTGCCTCGCACTGAGCCACACACCCCCACTCTACTTGAATGATGTCTAGACCAGTCCACCCTCTCTTTCGAATGAGTTTCCGGTGTGGCGTAGCTCCGCAGTGGCTCCCTCTTCTCGGCTAAACCTTTGCAGCGACCGTCTCATTTACTGGTGATCTTATTCTGTTTTGGTGTAAGATATCAGCTATATTTTGTGTTTAAATTGGTTCATTATTGATGCGATTATTTTATTTCCTTTTTTAGGGTGTATTTGGGGTTTTTTTGGACTGTGTTGGCTTGCTGTGGTCTTCGCGCACCAATTTTTGTAAAGCTGTGATTCACCGGTAGGGGATTCCATGTTTAAAGATTTATTGATTTATTGAGTTTCTTGTTTAATTAATTTAACATTTTTATCTATTAGTTTCCATTGGGCGTAGTCAATTTGATTTGGATTTCTCTGCACATTTGTTTTAATAGTACATATTTAAGAAATATGAGTGTCTGTCAATTGGTGTAGTTATTTTGTTAAAATGTGCAGGAGTTGCAGTTTTGTTTTTTATGTGTGTTAGTGTGCATTGTGTTGTAAACAGGTTCTGTTGTGGTGTTGTTTTACTACTTGAGTCATGCATCTTATATATATTTTAAATTGCTAAATGGATTTTTCCAAATGCTGATTATTTTAGCTATAACCTTTAAAAAAATTGTGCAACTGGTTATTTGACTGTGTGGATGATGTAGGTTGAATTTTGAACAGGATTACTGGTGTTCGTAATGTCTTAAGAAATCATTTTGTATGGGAAGTGTGGCGTAACACGTAGATAACACCCTATGTGTTTTGCACATGTAACCTTGTCAAGTAATTTGGCTTGTTGACTTAATTGAGCACAAAATGGGAAGCCTGGGTATTAGGTGGGCAGACTAGGACTATTGCGCTAGTGATACGGAAGTGGCCTCGCCCCGGTTTCACTCGGCTAGTTTGACGTTTACAACACTAACAAAACTATGGGTGACGTTTGGAGACCACTAGGTTATGCAAGTGTTTCCTTACTAGTGGCTCATGCACGAGAGCGTATGTCATTGTGGTTATTATTCCTCGGTTCACTGAGACACGATGTTATATGGTCCCTTTCAGTGCTAGTACCAATAGGGACTCTCCCACTTTGGTGCTCTTGGATTACATCTCACTTGACAACGGCACGTGGCATCACCTTTTTGGTGTAATAAAAAAAGTTTTGTTTTTCTTTCCCACCTATTTCCCTTAAAGTTTTCATTTCTCAAATTTTTTTATTTAAAATTGTTTAAGATTTTATTTTTATTCCTGGATTAAACTTGAAATTGTTTTGTCAGTTAATCATTACATGTGTAATCTCTTATTGGTGACATCCTATTGAGCGCTGGCTCACACCCTACTTACATCCTTGGGTGTATGTAGATTTGGTTTTGTCTGATGCAGGTAAGGGTAAGGCTTTTGGAGGTGGTGGTTCAGGTTGTTAGTTGAAAACTTGGTGTGGCGTTGTGGAGATGGTGAGAGGGTGGTGTCCTTCATCCAGGGGTGGATTTTGAGTTGGATTTTGGCCACGATGTTTTTCAGTTGTTTGGTTTGGTGTTGAACTTGTAACTAAAATCCTAGTTTGTGCTAAGGGCCAGTTTGGTTGAGATTTTTAGTTTGGCATATCTTTTTTTGTTTGTTGTTTTGGTCATGTTTTTCTTAATTGGGTAAATCATTTGCAAAGCATTATTTTGATACTAGGGCACTTGTGCCAGCCCGTGGGGATCAGGAACGCCCCTCGAGCCTTGTCGCAGACCGGGTCAGGCGTCGATGGGATGGCGGCCTGATTTGATTCGTGACATTCAATGTAACCAAGTAGTTGAAATGGTTGATATTGAAATAAGTAAAGTAATTGTGAAATATACATATAATATTTTCCTTAATAAAATGAACAATCATTGGTAAATTTATTATAAATTGGTTAGAACTTAAGATAAAATCATTTGATGGTAAAATAAACATTTTTCATGTGCATAGTGTATTATTATCTTAATATGTTAAATTAATAAAAATATCTTCATGATTTTAATGAAATTTTTATATTATATATCATGTGAAATGAATTATTTTTCATTTAATTATTGTTTCTAGAAATGAAGTGAGAATAATTTCATTTTATGCTTTGAAAATACATTTTCTTTAAAATTGGTATTGTTGTATTTTTTGCATGAATATTACAATTAATTACTACCAATTTTAGAAATTTTATTTGATAAAATAGATATCATTTTTGATATCATAAAATCAACTATATATTAGGTTGTTTTTTTGGAATTGTTCTCAAAAGACTGATCTTCAGGTGAATAGTAAAAAATATTCATTTTTATAAAAAAAAATCATTACTTTTAAAGTATTTAAAAATTCCCATTAAATAATAGAATAGTTTTATATTAAAACTATTAAATTTTAATTAAATATAGTCCAATTAATTAAATATTAATCAATATTATAACTGGCTTTTGTATAAAGTCAATTTTAGGCTTAAAATATGTATTTCTCTAGAAACCTTTTTTCATTGCACTTCAAAAATTTATATTAAAATCACTTTTTTACACTTATAAGAATTTAATATTATAAAATGGATTCCATATTTGAAATAATAATATTCAAATTATTTCATAAGTTATATTTCATATTTAATCATAATGAATAGTAACTGGGATAAATGTGTTTGACAACAATAAAGAGTAAAATTTGTTACACTGGGTTAAAGCAATGGGATAATGTCTAAAAATCAAAATAAAAATTTACTTATATTCTTTTGATTATTTAATTACAACTATAATCATCATATATTCCAAAGTATAATATTTTTATGCCACTTGAATTTGATTATAACATGTATATTATTTTATATAACGGATAATTAAAAAATAACACTCTCTTTCATTAAATATCTCAAATATGTCTTCATAGATTTAAAAATAAATTATGAAGGGTTAAAAATATAATTTTAATATTAATAAATTATTTTTATTATTTTATTATATTATATTTTTTCATTTACGGTATAGTTACCTTGAACGTCGACACAATACCAACACAATGCTTGTGCTAGAAATAAAGTAATCTTGTGAATTATTTTTAAAAACATTAAAACTAATATGTTTTTGATGAATTAATTTGTTTCAAAAATTCAAAGTGTAATTTTAAAGTATAACTAATGGTTAATGTATTTATATTAAAATTACTTTAATATATTTATGCATTTAAGGAATAAATATATGAATAGTCATGGAAATGACCTTAAATGGTATTTAATGTTTATAAATCATTTTTAAATCATTATAATGTCATAAAAATCTCATAAAAACTTGATTATATGGAAAATTATCTACGACATCATTAATGTTCATATATTTTCCACTTTTATTTTCATTAAAATTACATTTATGGCCCTTAAGGAATGAAAATATTGTTACCATGGTTAAGGTTAAAAGGGTTAACTGGGGAGGGGGATTAAACCAAGTTATATGGTTTAAAATTCCACTTACAATTGTATAATATTTATTCATTGAATTTATTTAGATTATAAAATCTTTATATTATAATATATATCACTTTTGATCCATTTTAAATTAGTTAGAGACATATTATATATTAATATTTCAGGTATTTACAAGATTGCAACTCATATTAATTATAAAAGGGAAACACCTCTCCTCTATTCTACACACCACTTGAAACATCTATATCGTCCAATATCTACCAAACTCTCTTCCATGCTTCATAACCATGTCTTAGATACTACTTTATCACTAAAATTATAGCAAAAAATCCTTAATGTGGATTCCAAAGGAGGTTTCTCAATGAAGAGATATGACTCTTAATCGAGTGTTTTCATGTTTCTTCATACTTACACCACTTTTAAATCATTTTTAAGAATGAATATATAATAAAATAAGTATATAATGTATACTTAGATGTTATTTTGTCGATTAAAAACCCTTATTCATATTCTTTTCCATCTTATAACAAATGAAAACATCGTTTGTGAGTACATGTGGACTTCCACCTCCATAAGCGATGTGTGTCATTTTTTATCACTGCATTATATGAATTGTTAAAGTAATGGATCAAATGAATATATATGATATTTAAGGAATAACTATTATACTTTAAATATAATATATTAATTACTTTCATATCTTTCTATCTGTTAAAAAATTATAACATCGCTTGTGCATACATGTGGATTACCATCTCCATGAGGAGATGTGATTCTTTTTTCATGTTCGTATTTCATGACTAGAAATGAAATTATATTTAATGAATAAACATTATAATTATTTCATGATTAATATTTTGGATATTTTTGAACCATGACCACATTGACCATTTTTAACCAACCGAAGATATTTTTGAATTATAAACTGAATGTCTGACATGAACTTAATCGATTTAGCAACTATATAATAAAGAGTAAGTGCAAAACCCAAATTTGTTTCTGAAATGTTTATCTTTAAATAATTATCTTTCTTTGAGCATTACATGTAAAACTATGTTTAAACAAACCATGTGACACTACTAAATTATTATATGACCATTATCACATAGCTGTTAGATTGGTGAGTATGTTTAATAATAACTAAATTTAAAAAATATGTTGGTTTCATAAATTTATAAATCTAATTATTATTTATATAATTATATGAATTGAAAACAAAAAATATTGGAAATAAGGTTATGTTTTTTCTAAAAAATATTTTTATGCATGAAATGTATTTTTATATTAATGAATTAAATTAATCATTATTAGTAAATGATTTTAATTAAATGCATATATTATTTACTTGATCAAATTTTTTTAATCATTTGAAAAATATTTCTCTATGTATAGGATAAGAACAAATCCAGTTTTATGATTAAAAAGGTATTTTTTTTCTAAAATGGATATTTATCACATTTTGTGCACTAAATTGGAAATTAATTCATGACATTTTAATGTATTTAATTAGATAAAATTAAATACATTTATATAATTTTTATTCTCAAATATAGTAAATAGTCCCCTTTTATTTTTGTTCAATATGAATAGGAACTGTGGTAACATTTATCGACATGTCAAATATTGAATCAGGTTAATCTATATTATTAATAAGTGATAAGGATATAATTTTTCATCATAATTCTTATTGGATGAAGGTAATTTTAATATTATCAATTTATTTTACAATTTAATAAATTTAATAGAAACTTGTTCTGGAAAATTATTTACCTATTATTTAAAACAAAGTATGTTACAAAATGTCACCCTATTTATTTTTAATAAATTTTTTTTTTGATAGAAACATATTTTAAATTTTTACTAATTACATGTTAAATTTAATTTCTTAGGAAACATCGATACATTATTTCTCAATTTAATAAAAAATATAAAAAATTATTTTAAATTTATTAAAAGTGATACAATTTGAATGATTTAATGTGAACCATGAATTTTATAAATTAATAGGAAGTATGAGGGATGTGTGAAATAATTATGTTATAATTCCCCCTTTGTCTTGATGTATTTAATATTAAATTAAATAAATAGTATCAAAATTGAAAATAATGATATTTTATCAAAATAATATATTGTTAAATTAATTAAAAATTATACATTTTTAGAAAAAAAACAAGGTGGACAATATATGGTTTCTAATGTTATAAAATGACCATTCAGGGAAAATGTTAACCATATAAATAAAAATTACAACCCATTATTGTTGAAAAAATATTACCGTAGTTAAAATTAAAATTAGTTGACTAAGGGTCAATCACAATGAAAAGTAGTAAATTAAAAAAATAAAACTTCTAAATTCTATTTACGGATGGTATTAAAACTCTATAAAACATTATTTTAGAATAAATTTATATTTGGAGGCATATGGATTGAGGATGATTTTATTATAATTTAATATTTTGAGAAATTCAAAAAGTGTCATTCACCTTAATTATAAAAGCGAACATCCTCCCTTACCTATTCACACAACATTGAGACTTATAGATAAAATAAAATATAAACAATTACCTTATAAACTTACCTATCTTCATTAAATATGTTTTGGTGTTCCAAAAATATGAACCCTAGAACCCTTTAGAGGAGGTATACAGTAGTCATTTCAAAGAAGAGGTAATTGGCTTACCCGATCACTTTCTTTAATAATCATATTTACTACCTCTAATTATATCATATACATCATAATATTATAAATTAAGTATTCTAAATATGATATAATTTTATTATTATTATTAAAACACCATAATAAACCCCCTTTCCCATTAAATGAGAAGTGAATTCAATGCTCATGTGTACGTACGACTTACCATATCCACATATCGATACAATTAATTTTTCATCACCATATTTTATAGATAGGTATTATAATAGGTTTAATATTTATATATGATATTTATGAAGTAAGTATATGTATGTAATTATAACATCACATTTATCAACTTACCATGAAATCCATGGGGAAACAATAATGTCCTTCATTTGTGCGTGTGGACTACAACATCGACAAAGCGATGCGATTATTTTTTCAATTAAATTTTTAATTGTATGGTTATTAGGGTTAATTTTATGAATATATATTATATATATGATAGAATAATAATTCTATAAAGGGGAATTAATATTTACGTTTCTTTCATTCCATCCATCAAAAAATGAAAACAACTTTCATGTGTACATACGACCTACCCACTCTAAAAACAACGTAATTCATTTTTTTATCTATAGATTTTATGGATGACTATAGATTTGTATATAATTAATATTAATGATATTAATATAATGTTTAATATTATTTAGATTATGTAACCAAGATAAATGTACAAGGTCCAGAACTAATAAACTGAAATTCTCATAATAATGAAATAGTTAACACTTAGAAATAATAAATTTAATATGTAATTATTCAAATAAAGGGGGTGTAAAAATGATATAAAAAGAAAATATATGATATTATAAGTGTGAAAATGACTATGATATAGAACTATTATAAATATAATTTTATTATACAGAATATTATAGTGCTTTCGAAGCAAGTAGAACTCGAGGTTAGAGTTTTACTTCAAAATCTGACAATATTGAGATTTTTTATATTAAAGTCTCTATAGGAAAATAATTTTCTTCCATATAAATATTTTATAAAAAAGTTATATATATATATATATATATTACCATTCACATATGATTTTTTAAAATCATTTTTACCTACGTATTACTTTTTACAACATGATTTGAAAGGAATATATTTTTAATTTTCTAAATGAAGTGAACGTTGAGTACTATGGTTGTATGGAGAGTGAACACATTCCACTATGATATTCCTATAATTAGCCCTTCACTTTTATGTAAATAATTTTCTATTATTATGTTTGTTCCATAATTCCATGACATAATCCAAAGTTATGCTCTCATGGATCATGTACTTTAATTACATTATGATTCATGTCTTACGAACTACCAAGATTTATTCCATGAATCAAGATTATGATCTTTGATGTGAAATGTATTATTTTCAAATGTTAAGATATTTTTATCATACCATTTTCTCATGTTATTATTATATGATCATTTATATATCCCTTGATTACCCTTATTGAGTATCATATGTCACCCTTTCTTTTGTTTCCTTTCACCAGGTTATGAAAAAGGCTATAAATTTTGATATTTTTTAAAAAATTATAGTTATGAAGATATAAGTCGATAGTGATGTAGATATTTTATGAATAAATTGTTTAAGATTCTATTTTTTCAAATATACTATACATAAATGATTCTAAAATTTATTGAAATATTTTGAAATAAATATTCATCTATTAAGATGTAATATATATATATATATATAAAGTATGGATTTATATAGTTTGTATTAGAGAATTTTTTAGTTAAAATTTAGAAACTAGGATGAGATAACTTAAGTAATAACCTAGGGGTAAGTCTAAGTATAGGATAAAATATTAATGTTTTTGTAATGATTAGTCATCCTATGAATATTTTTTCATAATCATATTGGTTTTTACTATGATTATTGTTTCTCACACTATGATTTTTTATTTTAGTCATTAGATGGAACCCAAAGGAACTGTGTTAATATATAATGAGATGGGAAATGCAATGATTTTCCTTTTAATAAACAAAATTTTGTGGGAGATGGAATGGAAAATATTATTTATATACTTAGACAACATTCTCAATATATAAATAACATTGATCTTCCAAATTAGAAAATGATGGAATAATTTTTTAATGAGTATGTCATGAGTAAACATCCACCATCATTTAGTGGGTCTATTGATCCACTACACATTGAGAATTGGAATAATACCATTGAAAATATATTTCATGTTATTTATTGTTTAGAACATGAAAAATATATTCTAGATAATTATCATTTTTAAGGAAAAGTATATCAGTGGAAATATTTTATCCATAAAATGATAGAATAAAAAGAAATTGAATCTATATAATGTGATGAATTTAAAATTTTATTTTTTTACAATTACTTTTCTTGTATTCTGTATATGCCTAAATAGCCCGAAGGCCTTCTTTTTTATTGGTTTTTTGATAACCCCCTTTCATGGGATAATAGGGAACCCTTACAAGGCCCGTAGGTTTAGATTTTACATGGCATATAGGCTTATGAGACATTAAATGACCCAAAGGTCTTAGGAAATTCAACCAAACTACAACTACAAGGAACGATCCCTCCCTATCATATTTATCATGGTGGTAGAATCCACCTTCACATGTCCATTTGGATAAGCTTCCCATAAAATCACAGGATGGTCCCAATGGTGTTTCCGTACCCTCTCATTCTTCAAAATCTATTGGTTCTACTCTTGTGAGTGCACCTACTCTAAATCCTCCACTAGGGCTACTCTTTATTGTAGAGTCTGTCTGGGGAAACTACATTGAACAGGTGGCCTGAAGGCCTTGAGGTGGCCTAAAATCCATGAGGTAGTCCTAAGGCCTTTTATTGGCCCTAAATCCTTATTGTCCTGAATTCCATTGGTGGCCCGAAGGTCTAGAAGGGTCCGAATGCCAAATGGGTGGCTCGAAAGCACAAACAGGTGAATAGTTATGACTACTACAGTACCGAATAATAACTACTACAGTACCAGCTACAATAATGTTACAGTTATGCTACAGAAACCCAGAAATTATCCTTCCACTTGGTTTTGATCTCAGGTCTCTTTTATGCACTTGTCGAGTCCTCGCTAACTACACCGAGTCGCTTATTCTTGTATTCTTCATATGAAAATGGAGAAATAATTCCATGATATAAAGCAGAAGGACAATGAATCTGTTGATAATTACTAAGAAACATTCCCAAGAATTGTGAGTTATACTTTTGGTATTATCATCTAACATGAATATATGATTTATCTATTATTAAGTGGCTTAAAACCAAGTCTCCAAATGGTGTTATCCATAGGATAATTCAATATCTATGAATAATTGTTTTGACTTGATCTCAAGGCAGAGATAGAGATTGGATTTACATATCAATCTCATAGTTTTGAAAGGAAAATAAAAATGGAATTCAATGTCAATTCTAAAAACCATAGATAGAATATGATAACTCTTACTTTATACTCAAAGAGTTGAAAGAAGCATTGGATAAATTTTCTTAAGGTAACTAGTTAATGTTTCATGTGCTAAAAGGAAGGTCAACATGTAATATAATTTCAAAGTAAGGAGAATAAGTTATTTGATGAGTAAAATATAGATGATTTGCCATAGAATTCACCACCCAAACTCTAGTGTTTTGAATGCATGGAGTATGGTCAAATGATAACTAGCTTACAAATTCAAATGGTAATGATTATGATTTACATATAAATCCTCTTAACTCAAAAGATAATGGAAAATATCATGTGGTCATTATTTCTGATGAGGGGTATGATAACACCATGTTGAAAGGTACACTTAACACCCACTCTAGAACTGATAATGTTTATTTTATTCTGGATCTTCCCGCTATTTTGTACCTAATTATTTTTATAATGGTATCAAAGTATGAAATCAAAAATTATATATTGAATCATAAGTAAAAATCCCTAATGGCGTGGTGATCACATCCCAAGTATATGTTTCTTCTCTAGTTTAATTTTGTGGGACTTTGTTTCTTGAAAATATTTTTATTCTTTAATTATTTGAATTCAATGTTATTCTAAGCATGGATTGAATTTATTTACATAAATCCCACATCTATTATTATGGATGGGAAGTTATGTTTCATATTTATAACCAAAAATTTTTCAACCATAATTATGATGAAAAAAATTAACTTCTGATGGTAATTATATCCATGATATTGGTGATGATCCCTATCCAAAATAGGAATTTATCTCAAATGTTTTGACATAAACTCAATATCAATGATATTCCTATTGAGCTGGAATTTATTTATTTCTTTCCAGAAAAGTTTCATGCTCTTCCACCTAATCATGAAGTTGAGTATTTATTAAAACTCATACCTAGTGATATACCTATTTCCAAGACTCCTTATAGAATAGTCAAGGTTAGGTTACAATAAAGGAATAATCAACTCCATGAGAATCTTTAAAAAGGATTGATTCGGCCAAGTGTGTCACCATATGCTTCACATGTTCTATTTTTTAAGAATAAAGATAGATCAATGAAACTTTGCATTGATTATCATGAACATAACAAGATCACTATCAAGAAAATGTTTCATCTCCGCATATTGACATCATGTTGGATCAAATACATGGAAATCGATATTTACAAGATTGATCTATATTGTTTATATCAATAATTTAGGCTCACGAAGGAGGATATACCCAAGACAACACTTTGTACATGGTGTAGAAACTATGAATTTATATTAATTCTATTTAGTTTTACAAAATCCCCCACTATCATCATGAATTTAATGAATAGAGTCTATTTATATTATATAATGACCTAAGATTAATATATTTGGATAATACATCATTTTAAATATATATTCCTAACATTAAAAACTATATGCATGAAGACCATAATAGTTTAGTATCTATAGAAACTTGTAAAACAATATTCTAACTCAGTGAAATATCTTCAATTTTCCCTAAAATATCTTCCCCTTTAGTACTTCTACTTAAAATATTTATTTATAATATAGGGAAAGGAATCATGGGGAATGAGTGAGCTCAGATCCTCAGTAAGGGTAAACAGTAGAGATAAACATGAGCATAAAGATATGAGAATGTGATCATAACATTAGAATATCACACCTTTCATATTAAAGATCATAAACATGAATCATAGAATAAAAATTTTTAGTTCATAAGACATGAATAATAAGGGAACCAGGAGCACAATCTATGAAATCACAACATATGAATAAGGCATGGAATTTATATAAAACAATTAAGCATTGAAAATATTATTTTAAGACAGCATACCAAGGCCTTCACAACATGTTAGGCTTCAGAAAATAATCCATGTACTATATTCGGGATTCGAATTCCCTCCTGTGAGCCCTGTTTTTTTGGGCTTGGTATATCCTCCCATGTACCCTCTTATTTTGGTCTCGGGATGCCCTCATTTGTACCCTGTTTTTTTGGGACTAGGATCCCCTACTGTGCACCCTCTTGTTTCAGGCTTGGTATTCGCTCCCATGAACCCTCTTGTTTTAGTCTTGGGAAGCACTCATGTTTACCCTCTTGTTTTGGGTTTGGGATTCCCTCCAATGCACCCTTTTGTTTTGGTATTAGGATTCCATCCCATATACCCTCTTGTTTCGAGATTATGATTTCCTCTTGTTTCAGGCTTGGGATGCAATCCTTTGTACCCTATTGTTTGAGACGTAGTATGAACTCTTGTTTCGGGCATATGATACCATCCCATGTACCCTATGAGCTCATAAAACATTTATTATTAACCATTTTATTGTAGGTAGATATAGTTCAACCCATCAAATAATTAAATCATACATGAATGTGCCACAAGATAAGAAAACATTCATCAAATCATGGCCCATAAAAAATATATATGGGTTTCATAAACATCATATTGCAAACTATTAAGCTAAATGTATATCATTAACATTTCATCACATCATAACCTATGGAAAATATATTGGTCTTCAAATCATTTCTTTAAATCATAACTTGTGAAAAGAAGTGGGTTGCAAAAGAATATAACTAGTGAAAGATAAACAAGTGTCGTCAAAATCATTCTATCAAAACATAAAACATTAAAGAAAACATATTAATGATATACTTGGTGTCACGACCCATTCCCCAGGGCCTATTCTGTGACTACCCCAAGCCCGCCTTCCATAGGCTAGGGGATGCCGACTAGTACCGAAGGTGTATTCCCAAAAACTGGGAAGGCATTGCCTTTATAACCTGTAAACACATAGAACCAAACACACCGCAAGATATGAACACAAGTCAAATGTATAGAAAAAATAGTGCTGAAAGTAAAAGGGTCTGGGATACAAGCCCAACTATAAAGGTACAAGTACAACTGAAATACAATACAACTAAAGAAAAAGAAAGACAGCTACTCGGTCGTCCTCCGAAATTCCTAACTGAGGGGTAGGTACAGATCACCTCCTCAGCACTCCACGTCCGCTTGTCTCCTCTATGTTCTGACACGCCGTATGGTCCACCTTCGGGCACTATCTAGTCCTGGTACCCTCATCCTCGATCAGCGATCTCCATCATCTTCACCAAACACAACAAGTTGAGGGAATAGCCCGTGTAGGGGGGAGTATAACGATACTCAGTAGGCACCCTGAGACCCTCAAGGTCTCACAAAATCCATAAAGGATAAACAAAGAGCAATGAAATCAACTAACAACCCTACATAGGTATATGCCCATACATATACCTAATTTATCAAGTATACACATCTCAATCATGAGGAAACACAGAGTCCAACTGAAAATCCCAAATATCAATTGTTCCACAAAGGAATGAGTACCATGATGGTAAGTACCACTCACGTACGCCACACAGAAGAATACCACCAAGGTATTACCAAAAAAGGAAAGTACCGCTCAGGTAAAAATCTGCTCACACTAGGTATAACTTAGGTATAGTAGTAGAGATGATTAGACGTGGCTACTGAATCATCTTACTCTGTTATGAGGCATTGCTACTGACCCGCATAGAATCGCTCGGTGCGGACCCATAGAGGATCACTAGGTGATGACCCACACAAGATCGCTCAGTGCTAACCCACAAAGGATCGCTTGAGGCTAACCCACATAGGATTGCTTTGTGATGACACACACAAAATTGCTAAGTGTTGACCCACACAGGATCTGAATTCATTCTTCATGTCACAGCCAGCTATTGGGTTCCCACACTAACCTTGCTCTTCTTCGGGAGGTTCCTCTCCTCAATCCACTGGCCAATACTCCAAATTCCAGAAATTCCTATAAAGAAGTATCACAAAGAACAACCACATCATAGGTATCTCAACTCAATAGACGGTGCATCAATCAGATGATCGGTCTTTGAGTTATTAGCCTTTTAGTCCTGAGGGCCTCATTAGATTCGTGCTTGATCCAACCCAACCGTACTCCAAATTTATCCAAATCCCCAGTGGGGTATACTCAAAAGGACTCTCTTGCTCCAAGATTTCTAGTTCCACTTACTGTTCGTCAAATGGGCGCCTGATGCCAAATTTATGGCTGATAGAGCGAAAAGTTCAAAGTTGGCCCGGGTCTGGTCCGACCCGGTTGGACCCACCCGGACCGACCCAGCCTGGGCTGACCCACCCAATTCGGGTTAACCCAACCCACTAGTTCTGGTTCGGCCCTTCCCCATCGGGTGTCCCGGCTCACGCTGGGCAGTGCAAAGGCTGCGAGGGCAGCGCGATGTCACGGGGGCCACAGGGGGGTCGCGCGGGCCGCAGGGTGGCGAGGCCGTGGGGGCCGCCAAGGCTGCTAGAGCCACGGAGGCCACGAGGTCCATGGAGTCCATGAGGATGGTGCGAGGCCACGGGGTCCATAGAGGCTATGGGGTGGTAAGGCTACGGGGTAGCCTAGAGGGCCGCGGTGAGGCAATGTTGTGGTGTGTCGGGGAGGGCCGCGAGGCAGCGAGGTCGTGGGGTGGCACGGAGGGCCTCAGGGCGGCGAGGTCATGGTGCGCCACAGGGGCCATGGGGTAGAGAAGTTTTGGGGTGCGTGGAGGTCTGCGAGGGTCGCAGGGGGGCGAGGCCTGGTGGTGCCATGGAGATCGTGGGGTCGTCGCCTTCGTCACGGTCGGCGATGTGCCGGCCGCCACATTCGTTCATCAACATGGTATAAAAACTCCTTCTTCCATCATGAAGAACACACCATTAAAGAAGTACAGAAGAGGAGTCGGGCCATGTTTTTGTTCCCGCACCCTCCACATTAGAGTTGTAGCAAGAAGCTCAACAGAAACTTGAATGAAGAATCTCAAACCCCAAAACCTCACACAATTGATTATTCCCAAACCTACAAAAGAAATCATCCATAGATCAACTAGTTAGAGAGTTGATCCGTGTTCTTCATTTAGAAGGGACGAACATTGGAATTCATAATCACAGATAATAATAACCATACCTCAGAGATTTGTTGATGGAGGTTCTGAGAAATGAGACGAAGTTGTTGGGGATAGACGGACATCGGTGACGTCAGCCTTTCATCGATCGTTAGTTCGTTGTCATAGAAGATGTTCCTCGTCGGCGTGATTTTTCTTTGTTGGGGAGCATGTTCTTCAATGTATAACACATTCTTCACTGGTGAGAGTAATCCTCCAAAAGTTTCCCCTCTCCCAATTGCACCAAAATTTGGAAATATCTCCCTTGTTAATTTATGTTTATCAAATTAAAAGGTTGGAACAATTAATTATTGGCACAATCAATTTTACCATGTTGGAAAAATTAATTGGCTCTAATTAATGGGAGGAATGTATTACTGGGGAGTTGAGAGGTTTCTCCCCCATTAAGAGTGGTCAGGTGGTCCCCGCCCCTAAATTCAAAATTGGGAGGTTTTGAGGGCTCGGGTTGTCCCCACTACGATTACCTATGTTGAGGAGTTTCAAAAATAAAATAAAAATGTTAAAATTTTTATTTATTTCATTCTTTCACGAAAAACAAAAAAACTATCTTTCACTCTCGACCAACTGTGGTCAAGGTGAAGGTCTCTTTTGCGAATATTGGCGCTGCGAGTTCAACGCTACCCTCAGATTTCAATTCCAAGCATCGATTCAAAAGTAAAAAAACCCACTCGTACGTTTACTGAAAATACCTGAAAAAAAGTTCAGAAATTCATTCCGGGCACATCGGGCCTTGGGATCATGCACTGTCAATTTTCACGGAATCGTAAAATTTCCATATATTTAGAAAAATTTCATGGAAATTCTGGGTCTTTACATTCTCCCCACCTCCGGGATTTGCATCCCCATAAGCCAAAACTCAGACTAAGGGAACAAGTGGGGATACTGAGCACGCATCTGAGCCTCATGCTCCTATGTGATCTACAGGAGGTTTCCATTCTACCAGCGAACCCACACCAGAGGTATCAACCACCCACAAAGGACCCGCTCCTTTCAATCCTCAATCTCCACTGGAACCTCCGAAAACATCACCCCATCGCCGATTTCTTGCTTGATGTGGTCGATGACGTGAGAAGGGTCATTCACATATCTCCTCAACTGGGATACGTGGAAGATTCCATGCACCCGATGCAACTGAGGTAGAATAGCTAAGAGGTATGCGACCTCGCCAACTCTGCTGAAGACCTAGAAGGTTTTGATGAACATCGAAGATAACTTACCGCCTCGGCGAAATCTTCACAAAACTCACTTAGATGAGACTCGTAAAAATACGTGGTCATTATCCTCAAACTCTAGAGGTCTCCATATCCTATAGTCATAAGACTTCTACCTGATCTGTTCAGTATCCATCCACTCTTGGATTATCTGCACCTTCTCTATGGTATCTCGTACCATCTCTGGTCTCACTAGTGCTGACTCCCCTGGGTCTGTCCAACATAATGGAGATCTGTAAGGTCTCCCATACAACGCCTCAAAAGGTTTCATACTAATGGTAGAGTGATAGATTTTGTTTTATGAAAACTACACCAAAGGCAAGTGATCCTCCCAGCTACAACAGAAGTCGAGGACACAAGCATTCAACATGTCCTTGAGAGTCTAAGTGGTCCGCTCAGTCTGGCCATCCATCTGAGGATGTAAGGTGGTGCTCAAACAAAGTTGCATCTAGAAAGCCTCCTGTAACCCCTTACATAGCTAGGAAGTAAAACATGCATCATTATCGGAGACAATTTTCGAGGGTATTCCATGTAGCCGCACAATCTCCTGCACATAGAGGCATCTCAAGCTCTCTACTGAACCCTACTCTCTAATCGGTATGAAGTGGGCCGACTTGGTGAGTCGGTCAATGATCACCTAGATAGAGTCATCACCTTTGGATGTACATGGAAGTCCTATCACGAAGTCCATGGATATCCCATACCACTTCCAATCTAGGACCTCTAAAAGATAAACTAAGCATGCTAGTACCTGATGCTCTGTCATCACTTTCTAGCAAGTGAGGCACCGAGAGACAAACTCTTCTACTACTTTCTTCATTCCCGGCCACTAGTGCTATCATCGAAGGTCCTGGTACATCTTATCCACTCCCGGATGTACCTCTAGAGGGGATGTGTGAAACACCCTCAATACATCCTCCTGAAGTGATACTGGTACCATGGTAAATCCTTTGAAAAGGATGACGTTCTCCCCAACTTCAAAAAATCCATCAGGTGCATATCCTGTGGATATCTGAGAACATCGAGCCTCGCAGTCAGTGTCCCCATGTTGCGCCTCCATGACTCACTGAAGAAGTGGGTTAGGGTCTATAAGAGACTGAAAGAAAGCTACTCCATCTCGATCCACAATGGATATCTACAAAGCGTCCAACTGATCTGTCACCTTAACTAGCAGATGTTTACCAGATCCTCTGCTGAGTGGATCTGCTACAACATTACCCTTCCCAAAAGTATAGACTATCTCAAAGTCATAGTCCTGGAGGAACTTAAGCCAACATCGTTGTCTCAGGTTCAGGACCTTCTAGGAGAAGATATACCTGAGACTCTTATGATCTGAGTAGACTATATAATGTTCTCCCATCAGATAGTGTCGCCACATATTCAAGGCAAATACCACTTTTTCTAGCTCCAGGTCATGGGTAGCATAGTTCTTCTCATTTTATGTTGAGAACCATATGTGATCACTGCTCTCTCCTACATCAGGACACTTCTGAGCCGAGTCCCTGATTCATTGCAGTAGACTACGTACCCTACACCCTCCTTCGGAAGCCTCAAAATAGGGGCACTAGTCAGCCTCTACCTCACCTATGAAAACTATGTTGGCATCTCTCCGACCACACGAAGGTTTTTCCCTTATTTATCAATTCTAATAAAGGTGCAACAACTTTGGAGAAATTCGGTACAAACCTCCAGTAGTATCCAGCCAAACCCAGAAAACTCTGTACCTCCGTCACACTCCTGGGTGGCTCTAGGGCATGTAACGCCTCAATCTTCTCTAGATCAACTGCAACTCTAGTATCTGATATGACATGTCCCAAAAGTGGACCTCTTGGATCCAAAACTGGCACTTCGAGAGCTTACCATAAAGATGGTGTTCTCAGAGTGTGTCCAGTACTACCTGCAAATGATAAGCTTGCTCCTCCTTAGTAGCCGAGTATATTAGAATGTCGTCGATGAAGACTACAACAAAGCGAACAAGGTATGGTTGAAAGATCATGTTCATGGGTCCCATGAACACTGAGGGAGCATTGGTTACACCATATGGCATTACCAAGAACTCATAGTGGTCATACCAACATTTTAAATTCTTCTTTTGCACATCCTCATATCGTACTCTAAGATGGTGATAACTTGATCTGAGGTCTATCTTCGAGAACCATCGTGCTCCCTTCAGCTGATCAAAGAGTTCGTCAATCCTCAGAAGTGGGTAATTGTTCTTCACTGTCACCTAGTTCAGGCGTCGATAGTTGACACAAAGTCTCAAGTTCTCATCCTCCTTCTTGGCGAACAAAATTAGGGCTGCCCAAGGAGAAACACTGGGCCGAATGAACCCTTTCCCCTATAATTCCTCCAGTTGTAACAAAAACACATGAAGCTCTGCGGGAGCCATCGGATACGCTGGTGTAGATATCGGTGTCGTCCCGGGGTACAAGTCTATGTAAAATTCCTCCTCTATGTGAGGATGTAGACCGAGAACATCATCAGGTAAGACATCCACATACTAGTCCACCACTACAGGATAACTCGGAATCTCTACATCAACTGCTCCAAGGGTAAGGCTAGCCAAATGATGAGTGATCAGCTGCACTCTTCTCCATGTAAGTCCATCCTATGCTGCAAAAGCTCCCTTCTCACCAGTGAAGGTAAACCTGGTCCCAATCGTGCTGACACACTACGATTTGCGCCTAATACAGTAAATCTGAGCATGGACTGTATATAACTAGTCCATAACCAAGATGACATCGTAAGGCCTCGACGCCGCTACTAGGAGATCCCAGCTGAAGCTCTTTCCTCCTAGAGTAAGCTTGCACTCAGACACCAATTGGTAATCATAGAATCCACTCCCGTAGGAGTCTCTAGCAGTAAGGATCGAGCCAAATACTCCGTCGGAATCTCCGAGCATAAAATGAGGGAAGTTCCAATAAAAAATGATTGGAACTTTTGCCTATAAGTACTGCAGCTAAGGTAGAGTAGACACAAATCGTGCCTCGTATCATCTCCGAAGAGTCGTGATCATAGGCCTCAGCTGCCTAGAGCTGAGATCTCCCTTTTCCTTCTGCTCTCTATTCTATGGTGGACCACCTAGTTTTGGTGGAAGTAACATCTCGAATCATCGCCCACCGCCACCTACACATCCATCTCCTCTACCACGTCTGCATGCTCCCTATGGACCTCCTCGATCGAACATCTATCTTTTCATGGCCAGTCCTTCTACCCTCTGCGGATCATTCGTATAGCGGGTCAGACTGTCACGAGCCTTGTGACCCAACCCACCCCATGCGTAACATTGCCCGCTCTTGTAATGACTAGCTCTGCCTCAGGTTCCCCACACAACCGACCCTAAATCCTGTGGTCGTCGACCTATAGGTCTGGTCCTCTTGGACCTCTGCGACATCTGTCTGCTGGCTGCTGTAGAAGACATCGATATGTGGAGACTGGTGGTGGGTCTCGCTGTGGGTGACTACTCAGCAAGGAAACTCTCCACTAAGACGACTCTCTCTAACATCCCTACCTACATCGGGATGCTAAGGGAAATCATCAAACCCTAATCTCGCACCTGAGTCCTTGATCGAAGGTCTAGTCCTTGAAGAATGGTTCTCGCACCATATCAGTGGAGTAGCATGAAAGGTCAGTAAACCTCATTGAGTACTGAGCCACAGTCATGTTTTCCTACTGAAGATGAAGAATCTCTTGTATGCGCACTGTGCGCAGAGCCTCTGGAACAAACTCTGCCCGAAATAGGCTCTTGAAGTCTATCCAGAGAAGCATAACCTCATCGTGAACCCCGAGCATCAAGCTCCACCATCTGCCTGCTACTGCCTGTAGAAGGCTGGAGGCAAGGACCACCATGAAATCAGGTGGTGTCCCTACTAGTCGGAAGACTCTCACTATGACCTCCAGCCAATCCTCAGCCGCCTGTGGGTCCATCTCTCCCCTAAACCTGGGTGGCCTCTGGTGCTGGAACTCATGCAACATGCTCAAGAGGTGTGCACCCTCTACTGCTGGGGCTGGTGGCATCGGTGGCCCAATGGATAATGGTACCACTGGTGCCTCTATTGGAATAGGGCCCTGCACTGAGGCCTCATCCCTGGGTGGGCTATCAGTGCATACTATATCCGGAACCCTAGCGGGATGTCTGCGTGGAGGCATCCTGAAAAGAAACAAGTGTGCCACGTTCAAGAAGTTATACCTGGTGAGCTAACTCAAAGAGATCACAAATAAAACTCTTCAAAACACACACGCACTCAGTTTTTTTATGCACTAAGTCAGAAATCAGAATTTAGGGTCCTGGTGTATGGATACGTCAGCCGCCACACCAACACAGGATTCCCTAAACTGACAACCACACCCACTACACTTAACATTATTTCCGTTAAAATGAAAGATCATAGTCCCATGTTCTATGGTTGAACTGAATCCTCTTATACCAATTTTTCATGACCCGTTCCCTGGGGCCCATGCCATGACTACCCCAAGCCCACCTTCCATAGGCTAGGGGCTGGCGACTAGCATTAAAGGCGTATTCTCTAAAACCGGGAAGACATTGCCTTTATAACCTATAAAAATAGACAACTAAACACACAACAAGATAATAACACAAGTCAACTGTATAGAAAAAAGAGTTCTGAAAGTAAAAGGGGTTGGGATACAATTCCAACTGTAAAGGTACAAGTACAACTGAAATACAATAAAACTGAAGAAAAAGAAAGAGAGCTACTCGGTCTTCCTCCAGAATTCCTACCTGAAGGGTAGGTACAGATCGCCTCCTCATCACTCCACGTCCGCCTATCTCCTCTACGTTTTGACACGCCATATGGTCTACCTCTGGGCACCGTCTAGTCCTAGTACCCTCATCCTCGATCAACGTGGTCCATCGTCTGCACCAAACAAAAAAGGTGCGGGCATATCCCCTGCAGGGGTGAGTATAACGATATTGAGTTGGGACCCTGAGAACCTCAAGGTATCACAAAATCCACCAAGGATAAACCACAAGGAATGAAATCAACTGACAAACCTACTTAGGTATATTCCCAAACATATACCTAAGTTTTCAAGTACACCCATCTCAATCATGCGGATACATAGAGCCCAAATCCAAATCCCAAAGATCAACTGTTCCACAAAGGAAGGAGTACCCCGATGGTAAGTACCACTCACGTATGCCACACAGAAGAATACCACCAAGGTATTACCACAAAGGAAATTAACGCTTTGGTACGAACTCAGCTCACACTAGGTATAACTTAGGTACAGTAGTTGAGATGATTAGATGTGACAACTGAATTATCTTACTCTATTATCAGGCACTACTGCTGACCTACATAGGATTTCCCAGTGATGACCCACAAAGGATCGCCAGGTACTGACCCACAGAGGATCAATCGGTGCTGACCCACACAGGATCGCTCGGTGCTGACTCACATAGGATCGCTCGGGGCTGACCCACACAGGATCTCTAGGTGCTGACCCACACAAGATCTCTATTCATTCTTCACGTCACAACCAGCTAATGGGTTCCCGCATTAAGATTTCTCTTCTCCGGGTGGGTCCACCGTCCAAGCCACTGGTCAATACTACAGCTTCCACGAAGTCCCACGAATAAGTATCACAAAGGAACGTCACTCCATAGGGGTCTCAACGCAACAGACGATGCGTCAATCGAAGGTCCAGTCTGTGAGTTATTTGCCTTTTTGTCCTGAGGGCCTGGTTAGATTCGTGCTTGATCCAACCCTACCATAATCAAAATTTATAAAAATCTCTAGGTTGGTGTACTCAAAGTTACCATCTCACTCCAAGGTTTCTAACGCCGCTGACTGTTCGTGAAACGGACACCCGGTTCCAAAGTTATGGATGATAAATCAAAAAGTTGAAAGTTGGCATGGGTCTGGTCCAAACCAGCCTGTGCTGACCCGACCCAATTCAGGTCGACCCAACCCACTAGGTCTGGTCCGGCCCACTGGGTCCAGACCGGCATGCACAGGTCGGCACGGAGGCCGCGAGGGCAGTGTGGAGGCCACGAGGGCGGCGCGAGGCTGCGGAGGCCGTGGGGGTGGCACGAGCCCGCAAGGGGGAGGGGGAGGTCGTGGGGTGGCTAGGCTGCGGGGGGCGTGAAGGCCGCGGGGTTCGAGGATGTCGTGAGGTCTGCGAAAGCCACAAAGGCAGCGTGAGGCTATGGGGCGGTGCGGAGGGCCGCCAGGTGGCAAGGTCATGGGGCGCCACGGAGGGTCACGTGATGGCGAGGCCGCGGGGCAGTGTGGAGGGCTGCGGGGCGCGGAGGCCTTAGGGATCCATGGAGGGATGCGGGGCGGCGAGGCCGCGGGGCACCTCAGAGTCCGTGGGGCTGTCGCCTTCATCGTGTATGACGATGTGCTAGTTGCTGCATCCGTTCATCATCGTGTCACAAATTCTCCTTCTTCCATCGCGAAGAACACACCATTCAACAAGAATGGCAGAGGGGTTGGGTCATGTTTTTTTGGCCCACACCCACCGCATTAGAGTAGTAGCAAGTGGCTCAACAAAAACATGAATGAAGAATGTCAAACCCCAAAACCTCCAGAAATTGATTATTCCAAAACCCACAGAAGAAAAAATCCAGGGATCAACTGGTTAGAGAGTTGATCCGTGTTTTTTGTTTAGAAGGGAGGAACATGGGAATCCATAATCACACATAAAAAAACCCCCACAGAGATTTTTCGATGAAGGTCACGAGGATAGAGACGAAGTCATTGGGGATTGATAGACCTCAGTGACGTCAGCGTTTCCCCGATCGTCGGTTCGTTGTCATTGAAGACGTTCCTCATTAGCGTGAGCGTTCGTCGTTGGGGAGCACATTATTCATTGGAGAACACTTTATTTGTTGGAGAGGGTAATCCTCCAAAACGTTCTCCTCTTCCAATTCCACCAAAATATGAAAATATCCCCCTTGTTAGTTTAATTTTATCAAATTAAAAGGTTGGCACAATTAATTTTTGGCACAATTAATTGTACCACGTTGGAAAAATTAATTGGCTCCAATTAATGGTGGAAAGGATTAATTGGGAGTTGAGAGGTTTCTCCCCCATTAAGAGGGGTTGGGTGGTCCCCACCCCTAAATTTAAAATTGGGAGGTTTTGAGGGCTCAAGTGGTCCCCACCACCGTAACTCATGTTGAAGAGTTTCAAAAATAAAATAAAAATGTTAACATTTTTATTTTTTTCATTCTTTCATGAGAAACACAAAAACTATCTTTCTCTCCCAACCCACTGCGGTCGAGGTGAAGGTCTATTTAAGAGAATATTGGTGCTGTGAGTTCAATAGAGCCCTTAGATTTCAAATCTGATCACCAGTTCAAATGTTACAAACACTAGCTCATATGCTTATTGAACGTACCTGAAACAAAAATTCAGAAATTCATTCTGGGTACACCGGGCCTCGGAATCACGAGCCTTCAACTTCTTCGGACTCGTAAAATTCCAATATATTTAAAAACAATTACATGGAAATTCTAGGTCTTTACACTTGGATCATGTCCACAATAAATATTAAAAAAATTCAGTGGATTCTATTTTATATCTGGAATAATTTTAAAATATCACTTGGATTATTTCTTAAGTAAAATAACATTTCATTCAAATTCACTTTTTAAAACATAGAATATCTTCAAAATAATTTTTAAAAATAAAATTTGAAAAAATATAAAGTAAATTTAATACCATTTAATACATATCTGAAGGAAAATATCTTCTCCACTTTGAAAAATTCTCTTTAAAATATACATCATTTTGAAAACCTTTTTCTTTCAAAATATCCTTGAAAGCTTATAATTGAACCTTGGAATAATTTAGAATTCACTTTAATTTAAATCTAATTTGAAATAATATAAAGAATCCTTGAAAACATTTTGAAAAAAGAATCCTTGAAAATATATAAAAGGGGATTGAAAATGTTTAAAACACTTTTTTAACATAAAACTTTTTTGAAAAACGTTTTTAGAAAACATGGTTTTGAAAGAAAAAAAATTTCTGAACGAAAAGAGAGATAATGTGAGATTTTCTTAAAAACACTTTCTTAATTATATTAAGTACCAAAGAGTAAAAAATGGTACAAATACATGAATATATCACTAGTAACAATATGATAAGAAACTTAATGAGAATTCTTGATATATAGATCATAATGTTTCATTAATTTAAATATAATCATAAATTTTCTTGATAAATGATGAGATTATAGTAATAAAACATTATGAATTTTGTAACTTGGAATCATACTCTATATGAGAGAATAAAATTAAATAATGAATTAAATTTCATTAAATAAGGGTATTCATTATATGGCATGTCAAAGGAAATTATATACATGCCATAGAAAAATATATATGCATAACATGGAATGTATATCAAATAATGAAGCATGAGACAAAAGTTACTTAACTGATTTGGTATCTTTTGAAACATAACCTGCTTAAAAAAATACCATAAAATGTATACGTAAATATAGGTAAATTTAATTATAATATTCATAGAAAACATTCCTGGGATATATATACAACACACAAAAGAAATGAGGGGTGGATAAGGCATATATCTGACAATATAAAAATTGAGATGAGAAAACCCTTAGCTTAAGTATTGACATTCTTCGTACATGTTTAACAATATTGTATAAAAAATATAATTTATCCTTTAAATTATTTATATTAAAAAGTTGCTTTGGATTAAAATCTTGTGTATTTTTCATTATTCATCAAAATAAGAAACTTTTCTAAAAAATACCAAAAATTTAACCAAATCATATTTTGGTATTACACTTCCAAAACTAATTTTTGTCTTCAAAAAATTATAAAAGTGTCAAAAATTAATTTATAATCAGTTCTCCATTAAAATGTGCTAAAATTAAATTTTAGAAATATTCATCTTTTTATTCATAAAATATGATTTTTTCTTATCTTATACCTATAAAAACAATTTATTGAGTTTAAAAAAATATTGAATTAATAGTATATAAATTTTATTAAAAATTTAATCAATATAGGTTTCTATAATTAATTGATATAGAAAATTTTGTTTGTTTATAGTTTTCTTAGAAAATGAATTTTATTATTTTGATATAGTTCTTACTTTCTTTTCTAACTAATTGATAACCAATGAATTCATTTTATATATATGTGTAAAAAAAATTAATAACTAAATTAATCTTATTAATAAATCCTATTCCAACATCTAGGTGATAACTATAATGATATTTTAAAAACAATATTAATAGTATATTTTAGTTTGGTAAAACTCAGCCTTGTGTTTAACACAAGATATCGAAAAAACTCGGCATTGTATGTAGCAGATGATAAATATTATTTTGATTATATTAAAATCTAAAAGAATTGTTTCATGTGTTGAATGATTAACTTGTTTTTGTGTAAAATTTAAGACAAAATTAGTGCTTTTATATAACAGAATCTATATTTAGTGTTTTCTGAAATGAAAAATATCAAAAATATTAAATTAATTAGAAAAAAATTCAAAAACTCTTGGTGTGTTATATATTACCTTGAATATTTTGTGGTAGTATTTATATAATATATTCTTGTTTATTTAATGAGTTATTATGATCATGATGGTCATTAGATGATTTTGATAATTACACAATAGAAGGGGAAGCTTTTTCAAAATTTACCAAGTTTGAATTTTGGATTTAGAAAGTTTAATTATTGGTTAATATAATCTTAGGTGAGGGTATATAAGAAGAACATAAATGTGATTAATGTTTAATTCTTGGTTTGGATGGATATTATCTAATATTTGTGGGGAATGTTTCATGTATATTGAATCCACTCCCCATGTTAACTCAGAAGGGGTGCAAGTTCCTTTGGATGGATAAATGTGATTACTGTTTTATGGTCCAAATAGAAGGATATTTAGCATGCTTATTCCTACACTAACACACTGTAGATAAGGGTTTGTAATCTATAGTGATTCATCAGATAAGGGACTCAAATGTTTCATCATGCATAATGATATGGTTACAGATTATGCCTCATGAAAATTGAAGGTCTATAAGCATAATTTCCCAACTTTTGATTTGGGGTTAACTATGGTATATTTTGAATTAAATATATGGAGGCATTATCTTTATGGAGAGTGGTGTGAAATTTATAATAACTAAAAAAAATTATTGTATATATTCACACAAAAAGAGTTAAATATGCTTTAAAGAATATGGTTAGAGATGATTAATGATTATGACTACTCAATAAATTAATACCCTAGAAAAGTAAACAAGTTGGTTGAATCTCATTGTCAAAAGGGTAATGAGATCTTATCTATGATGAGGGTCATAAAATATCTAATATTGATAGACTTTTAATGGATGGATCTTCAAATATTAAAGGAAGGGAATAAATATTATCTATATAGAATGATATTTCAACCATCTATCCAAGTGAAGATTAAAAATACAAAAAAGGAAGATGTATAGATGCCGAAGAATGTGAGAAATGTTTCTTAGATCAACTTTTATTATGATGGAATAATAAGGTTTAGGAACTGTGTATGTTTCCCTTATGTACCAAATTTGCATAATTATATATTGGATGAATCTCATAGTTCTTCATTCTCTATCCATACTAGAATTATATGTTGTATAGAGATTTGAAATAGTATTCCTAGTGGGATATCATGAAGAGAGACATTGCAGAGTATGTATCTAAGTGATTGGTATGTTATAAATTTAGGGTTGAGAGAAATACGTACAAGGGGATGTCATAATCATTACCCATACCAAAATGGAAATGCAAAAACACCACCATAGAATTTTTCATCATACTCTCAAAAACATCTAATGGGAATAATTCTGTATAATTTTTAGTTGATCTCCTTACCAATTAATCACACTTAATTATCATCAAATAATATTTATCTCTTGGTCGAATGACTCATTTATACATTAATGAATTTTTAATATTTCATTTTTTACCACTATTAATTGTATCTGATTAGGATTAGAGTTTTACTTAGGTGTTTTGGATAAGTCTTCAGCATGCTCTAGATACAGAGTTAACTTTCATCACTACTTATAATCCTTAGATAGATGGTCTATATAAGGGTAAATTTCAAACTCTATAAGACATTTTGAGATATTTCTATATTAATTTAAATGGTTTTTTTCATCAACCCATTCTTTTGGTAGAATTTTCAAATAATTATTGCTTTCAATCGACTATTCATGTGGTTTCTGATGAATCCTTATATAGAAATATGATTAGAAATCAAGCATGTTGGAATGAATATGGATAAATAAATCTATTGGTACATGATTTAGAAAAGGAAATGGAAAATAATATCAAATCCATTCAACATGACATAATAGAACCTCATATTTGAAAAAAAAGTTATACTAATAATCATCATAAAGGCCTAGAGTTTGAAGTGGCTGTTAAGGTATTCCTATGAATATCTCCCTAGAAGATGGTAATGAGATTTGGAAAGAACAGAAATCTAATTCATAATCATATCATTCCTTTTTAAATTTAAGTTCATATTGAGATGGCAGCTTATTGATTTGTACTTCCACCTAATATATCTCAAGTTCATGATGTGCTCCATGTATCTCTCCTGAGGAATAACAAACATATTCCTTCATATGCATTGAACTCATATTTCATACTACTGAATAAATATATTTCTTACAGAGAAAAATTGGTAGAGATTTTTTATTATAGAGAAAAATTTCTATAAAACAAGACCACTTAACTAGTCAAAGTTTTGTGGTGAAACCACCAATTTGAGAAAGCTATGTGGGAACATAAAGGTTTAATGAGGTATAATTATCCGCGTATATTTTTATCAATGTTAAAAAATTCAAGGTAAATTAATTTTAGGTGGGGATAGAATTTAAAAATCATAGATTTTTATGAAATATTTCTTTTCAAATAATTTTATTTCTTTGATATCTTACATTACATGCATCATCGAGTTTAGAAGAACTGGACAACATTATTATATTATTTTTTTATCTATTATCACATAGATGTTGGATTTGTGGGCATGAATAATTATAACTAGATTTTCAATAATATAATATCTCAACATTTATAAAAATAATTCATTAGTTATCAAATGATTAGAATTAAAAAAATTGAAAATAAAAGTGATTTTTTTTCTGAAAAAATATTTTTTTGTGCACAATGTATTTTAATATAAATAAATTAAATAAAATTTTATTAGTTAATTATTTTAATTAAATATATATATTTTTTACTTGATAAAATTTTTTAAGTACTCGAAAAATATTTTTCTAGGCATTGGATAAGAATAAATTACGTTTTAGGAATAAAAATGTATTTTTTCTAAAAAATAGCATTTTCGGGTTTTGATCACATAATTTAAATGTTATTTATTCCTTTTATAAGTATTGAATTAGATAAAATTAATTACATATTTATAATTTATATGTTCAAATTAGGTGAATTGGCCCCTTTTATTTTGGGTCAATATGAATAGTAATTGTTGTAAAATTTATCACCTCGATAAAGAGTAAATTGTGTTAATCTATATTAAAAATAAGTGAAAATACAATAATTTCTCATCATAAATCTTAATGTATAAATTTAATTTTACTATTACCACCCTATCATGAAAATTAATTATTCTAATGGACACATTTCCATAAAAATGATTTATAAATTGTTTAAATCAAAGAATGTTACCAAATGTCACTCTATTTGTTTTTAATATGTCCTATGTGTCCAAATAAGAAACAAAAATAAGTTATGAATTAATTAATTTTTTTATTTTAATATTTATAAAATTAATTTAAATATTAAATTTTGTTATTAAATTTTATTAGTCATATAATTTCCTTAATTTATTATACAACAACAATTCAATATTTCTCTATTTATTAAAAAATATAATAAATGATTTTAAAAATATTAAAAGTGATATAATTTTAATGTTTTTTTTGTTAAAATAATAATTTTATAGATATATAGGATATATTATGAAGGTTTTAAAGAATTATATTTGAATTACCCCTTTGTGTTGATGTATTTATAGTCAAATTAAATGAACAATATAATAATTCACAATAATGATATTTTATCAAAATAATAGTTTATTAAATTGTTTTTAGAATCATAAAAAATTTTAAATAATTTTTTTTGGTTATTATATGGTTTAAATTTTCATTAATTTGGAATTTATGGGCCAATTTTCTCTTTATAAGTAAAAAATTACAACACTCTAATATTGAAATATTTGTTACCATAGTTAAAATTAAAATTAGTTAACTAAGGGTTAATAAAAATGATAATGTCTAAAATAACAAAAAAAACTTGTCTAAGTTTTATTGTTGTATGGGATTAAAACCCTATCCTACCTTATCATTGATCCACATCCATTTTGAGGCATATTTATTGATAATTAATTTATTATAATTTAATATTTTGTGAGATATATAATCCATTTTCCTTATAAACCTCCCTATCCATGTTATAGAGGTTCCAATATTCCCAATTCTAACCTTATAACCCTTTAGAAGAGATATAATGGTGTTATTTCAAATAAGAGATAATTATTTTACTCGATCACTTTCTTTTCTACTATTCTTTAACTCAAATAAATATATGTTATTTACCATAAAACAATAAATTCAGTGTCATAAATATTCTTAAATTTTAATTATGATTATTAAAAATCATTTATTCACCCTATTCACCTGAAATGTTAAGTGAAAATATCACTCAACCGTACGTATGACTTATCGTCTCCAAGTAGTGATAAAATTCATTTTCGATAACCATATTTAATTGATAATTGTTATTATGGGTATAATGTTTATATATTATATTTATGACATAATTATAATTCTTAATTATAATATTAAATCTACATATTTACTATCCAATTCTTGGGAAACGGTAACATCATTCGTGCGTACTGGTGGGGAACCACCTTCAAAACTAGATTTGGTTCATTTTTCATTTATATTTTACTTTTTTTGTAATATGGAAAAATTTGATGTATATATATTACATATATGATATAATAATTATCTCATAGAGTTTAATTAACATTTATCTTACTTGTTTTTCATCTATTAAAAAATGAAAACAAATGTTAGGCATACGTACTACCAAACATCTCCATGAATGATGAAATTCATTTTTTTATCTCTAATTCTTTTGGGGGACTATAAACACACATATATTTAATATATAATATATATATATATCATGAATAATATTCTGTATATTATATAATCAATATAAATGTACATGTACCAACACTACTGAACTAAAATACTCTTGATAAACGAAACAGTTAATATCCATAAATAACAATTTTATTTAGGAATTGTTGAAAAAAGGGGGTGCTAAAATATTATAAAGGTATCATATATCAAATTATAAGCATGAAAATGAATTTAATATATAATTATAATATATAATAAAATTATTATATAGAACATTAATGGGAATTCAAATTGAGACGAACTCGAGTTAAGGGTTTTACTTCACAATATCATCAATGTTCAGGATTATTTTTGTTAACGTCTCTACTAGGGAATATTTTCATTCCATATCCATATTTTATAAAAAAATAAGGTTTTTAACATTATATTATGTTTTTTTAATTCAGTTTCACAGATGTTTTACTTTTTATTAAATAGTTTGAAATGAAAATTTTTATCATTTTCCCAACAAGGTACCTGGTAACATTTCTGAAAAAACATGGATGGGTTATTTTTTAACTTATCCAGCATGAAATTATTCTCCTCCCATCATGACTAATATTTTATTTGATGTTTCATTTACATTTTTAAAAGTTTATTTTCTATAAAAATATTTTTATATATTTATGAAATTTTTTAAGAAATGATTTCAAAATGGAAAGATTATTTTCCTCAAGAATTATTCCAATTGATATTATAAAATCATTTTCCATATAAGATGAAATCATTTGATGTCACTTATGATCTGCATGGTATAAAATGTAATAATACAATACTTATCTGTTATCTGGATGGTTTATTATTATGATGACACAATTTTTATGAAACCCATTTCTTTTCCACTGGTTATTCTATGATAAAATGATGAAATATTTAGGAAAACCATTTCTTTTTCATGGTTTATATTATAATGAAATGCTTATAAAATACAGTTCTTTTTACAGTTTCTGATATAATGATTTTTTTATGATATTTTAGAATAAATATGAATTATTTTCATGATGTGATGGGTGGGACCAACTTCTCCCTCCAATTCATTAGTTAATGACTTATACCTTATTTTATAAACAAGACTAGAATAGAGAGTGAGCCTATATTAGTAAATAAATTTATCCACTATGTTAGTATTGGTAGTATGCCTTGAAAACTAAAATTGTTTGGATAGTGAACCCATTACACTATGATAGTCTTGGAAAAGAGCCTTTACTACCAAGGAAATCTAAATTCCAGACCTGGGATCCATTAAAATGGTTCTCCAAGTCGGTGGGTCACATTGCCAAAAGCATGCCTCCATATACACGAGAGGCTTATGAATAGTATTGAGGGTCTAAGGTGGTATAATAGGGATAAAATAAACTCATATTAGAGTGGAATAATCGATATAAAAAATGAACAAAAATAGTAAATAGCAGAAGCATAATATAATAGATGGAATAGTGAAAACAAGTATAAGAAATTACCAAACAATCATAAACAACTAGAAATAGAAATCAAAATCAAAATTCAGAGGTTGAGACATATAAATGATGATTTCATGGCAGGATGATCTTCAAAAATGAGAAATAGTTGATACAAGTACAATCATATACATCATGCTATAAAAAATTGAAAAGGCCAAAATAAAGCTCCACTAACATCATAATCATATGCTTAGTCATCTGTTGTTATGCTCTAGGATATAAGCAAAAAAGAATAAATCATCCATGATAGGGTTATTTTGATTTTCAACACATATAGTCATAAAGTCTACTTAGGTACCAATGGTGTCCCGATTAGGGTGTGAGATAAAGTCTATAGGCCACCACCAATGGAGTCTAGAAATAACATATACATTGTGCATAGCATAGTAGTGTACTGATATAAATGAAAAATAATCAATTCCAGTGAATAAATGGAATCTAGCTCAGGTTCCTATTGGACACATGAATGGATCTCTCTACTTTATCATAGCCAGAATGAGTCTGGTCCATAGCCATATATATAATAACCACACATATATATAATATATACAACTATATTCACACTATATGTGAGGAGAATTGGATCCATATACATGGATACTAGGTGATAGATGGAACCAGAGCATAACTTAGGTATCCATAACTAGTCTAATAAAAAAATGGATCTGATGATGGTACAAGATCTAAATCTAATTTAAATGTGATCCATCTTTCCCATCAATGGATATGGTGGTGTGATTCCTCATGCCAAACACCCAAAAAAGAAACTTGAAGTGTCAAAACCATCATCCATATAAAAGTATATTGATTTGAGATGTCATTCCCAACACGTAACATAAGGGAGTGTGAAACACCCTACTCAATATATTCCTTAACATTTTTTCAATATCCAACACTAATGGAATACACTTCATAATGGAAATGAGGTTTTACCTCTAAATATTTATAATCACTTGTCATGATAAACCAAGGGTGATAATTTTACATAATTATTTCTTTTATATATATATATATAATATGTGGCATGTAATTTTCCACCCAATGTCATTTAATTTATCTAATCCTTTCTATTTACATGGAAAATAAAATCAATTTCGAAGTCAATCCAAACACTTAGATTATGTTTGGTTGAATAAAAATTTGAATAAAATAAGCCAATTCCATTTTCCATGTCAAGATTATCACTTAGTAGGTTGTTCAAACCATTAAGAATTTACATAAGGAGGACAATTAATTTAGCACACCCAATAGCATGGAAATAAATGAGTTCGGTATCCCCTATTCAATCAATATTGTCCATGGTAGTAATTAGACATGTAATAAGTATTAAATAATGTTTAAAACATTTTAGAAAAAATGCGAGAAAGTATGCCATGAAAAAATTTGGGAAAATACTTTCAAAATAATTAAAATTTTGGGAAATATTTATAGACCTCCTACATTTTCTCTGTATATGACCACTAGTACTACCTAATCTTTAGATTCTATGAATAATGGAAGAAAATAGAAGAACATACCAATTAACTGAAAATAGGGCATATAACATCTCACCAAAATTGCACAAGATACGAAAAGATAAACTATAATAGAAACTAAGTGGATTTGTGTGTTTAACCTTAGCTATCCAATTATTTTGATGACAGTCTGATCAGATTCTGGATGTAAGATAAATTGATGAAACTAGAAGAGGAGTATGGAGAGCCCATATAGGAGAAATGAGGTATTGGATTCAAGAAATGGGAAATTAAATAAGTGGGTGAGGATTTAATGAAACAAAAGAAAAATAGATAAAACCACTCCTTAAAATGGGTTTTCACTATTTGGTTGCTTGATTTTCTAAATTGTGTGACAACTGTACGCAAGCGAGTTACTCATAACCCCACTCATGTGGGCATGGCCCAAAATTTTTCTAACTGTGCACATAACGTTACAAATTCCTTAGTCAGAAATGTCTAAATTTAGCATGAGAATGTGACCTAGCTCACACAGTTTCAGAGAAAACATGTGGAATCCTACTGTGCACTTGTTCCCCCACATGATTGAGTTGATTGATTGCAACTAACCATGTAGTAACCATGTGGTCTACTCTATGTGCCCAATTTATAGAAATATTGGCTTTGAATTAGCCTTCAATGCTCATGAAACATTCCTTAGTCCATTGGGTATGTTTACCAAGAAAAAATAAAATTTTAACTAAAAACCAAATGATTTGTACCTTTGAGAAAAGCCAATTCATTTCATCCTCTTCTCTTTGAAGAAGCTTTTCCCCGAGATGGCCTTTGGAGGGAAAAGGGGGATCATCTGAGAAAATATCTTTCCACTGGGCTCAAATATTAGCTTCCTTCTCCTAGTTCTCATCCTATACTCGGATGTGAAGATATATCACTCATACCAAAGGAATGAACCAACCTCAGAGTGTCCTCACACTTTAATCCACAATATGCACTATATAATCATTGAAGGAAGCATCCATATCTAACTCAACCTCACAAATATATAAAACATTAAATGGTTTTGGATAATACTAGTGAAGCTAAGATATAGAAAAACAATCATGAATAGACCGGTATCTCTGAAGAAGTTTTATCCAATAATCAACTAGTAAATTTATCTCCATGAACTCTAAAGTATTGATGAATATTGGAGAAGCTTACCCTGCCTCCGAATTCATTGATGGCCCAACCTGGGTGAGACTCCAAATAAAACCTAGTCCCCAACCTCAAATTCAAGAGGTTATTGAAATTGGTTAACTCACCAATTATATATCATATGATCTCTCAACATGTACTTTCTAACAAAGTTTTCATATTTTATAGTCTCATGTAAGAGATGTGGACAAGATTGGATTCATCTCCAACCACTAACCAATATATAGTTGATCGTAAAGGCCTACCATATAAGGATTCGTAGAGAGCCATTTGAATGGTATCTTGAAAACTATTATTATAGGAGGAATCAAAAACGGGAATGTGTTTTTTCCAATAACCCTCAATATCAAGGATACTTGAATAAAGTATATCCTCTAATAACTAAATCATACACACTGTCTGTGAATTGTTATGAGGTTGAAAGGCCATGCTATGAAACACCTGAGTACCCAAGGTCATCTTCCAACCTTTCCAAAACTGAGACATGAAGCGAGAATCCCTTTCAGATACGATAGATCAAGGATATTTGTGAAGATGTAAGATCTATCTAATATATATACTTCCTAGCTCATGTATGTAAATGGTCTTCTGAATAGGTAAGAATTCTGTGACCTTCATCAAATGGTAAAAGGCTACCCAAACTA
Organism: Viscum album; assembly: GCA_963277665.1. Classification (NCBI taxonomy): domain Eukaryota; kingdom Viridiplantae; phylum Streptophyta; class Magnoliopsida; order Santalales; family Viscaceae; genus Viscum; species Viscum album. The sequence goes on from OY728123.1 coordinate 2,019,761,086, forward strand.
TATTGTTGTCACGAGGTGATCTTGGAAAACCAGTCTTGATGTTCCTGGAGACATTATCACGTTTCTACTCAAGAATGGAAAATGGTTGTAAAAGTCTTACTAGTCGGTGATGTTCTGTATTCACCTACTGAGAGGCTAAACACTAAGTGATGAAGTCAAATATCTCCCATTTCATACTAGGAAACCAATATTGGGGACAAAATTTTTGATACATCTCAGTAAAAAATATGATGTACTTCCCAAATTTAGGCATGAAATTCTATCATCAACTTTCTAAGATGTCTTCTGGGACACTAAAATTCCACCAATAGTGTATGTTATCATCCATATCCATGGTCCAAATAGAATATTAATAACTATCTAAAATACTTTCCCTCAATATCTGATATTTTACTCATTTTTACTCATTCCAAAATGGTAGTGGTTACTGAAAAGTTTATGAGTATAGTCTTCTTATGATCCCCCTATACCTCAACATGCATCTATGAGAAAAATTACAACAACTACCACTAACCAATGGTGTCAGGAGTCATCTATGTTTTGGTCTTTCGGATTATAGCATCAATTACTACATTTCATTTTTCAGGCATATATGAAAGCTCAAAATCAAAGGACTACATGTATTCAACCCATTAGCACAACCTAAGATTTATATAACGCAATGGTAACATATAATTGAGGATTTTGTGTTCTGTGAGGCCAAAATATTAATCTCTAAATAAAATCATTTTTCTGAGAACATTATGTAAGAACAAAAATTGCAAGCTTGAGGTTGTGTGTCAGGTAATTATGCTCATGAGACCTCAAGTAACAAGACTGATACATGATGACTCGCTCATCCTGCAACAAAAAAGATCCCAACTAGATGCTTTAGGTTTAACAATATACTTTATATATTCTACCTAGATTAGGTATAATTGGGATTGGAGCTGATTTCAATCTTCCCTTAAAATCCTAAAAGGATTCATCGAAATATTCTAACCAAAAAAATTCATATCCAACTTAGTGAAGCCCATAAGAGGAACTAATAAGCACAATAAATCCTAGATGTAGTGTCTATAATAACTCTCCAGCCCCTAGAAACTCTATATTCCAAATAATTTCTAGGGATTATCCAAGGAAGCTACAACTCTCACCTTATATGGGTCTATTGATACTCTTGTCTCTAAGATTATGTAACCCAGGAAGTGGAATTTATTGATCCAAAATGGAATTTAGTACTCCTTCCATAAATATGGTTCTCTCTCAGTGTATTTAGAATGATCTCAATTATTTATTCATTGTCATGTATAGAATAAGAATAAACTAAGATATCATCCACAAAGAAATCCATGAATGAATCCGGATACGATTGGAAAACCCAATTCATCAATCCACAAAAATATTGGGCACATTTGTGAGACCAAACGACTTTACCAGGTACTCATAAAGACCATACCGACTCCAGAAAGATGTGTGAGGTATGTATGAAAAACTGAAACACACATTATGATAGCCTAACCTCAAATATTTTTTTGAGAACACCATTGATTCTCATATATGATCTAATAGAATGTCTATTATATAAATTGGATACCAATTATTTATTGTAAGCTGATCCAATAACCAGAAATCCATGCAGTGCCCGAGGGTTCTATTCACCATTTGGGAAAAAGGGACCAGTGAACCCCATGGATAAGTGATGGGTCACATAAAAACCTTATATTATAGATCTTATAACTATTTCATGAGCTTTAGAATCTATATAGGCTCCATATAAAATGAGGAATGGACACGGGTGCCACTCTAAAATTTGGTGTAGGTGGAGAATCTCTATCCCTAGGCACTCATGGAAAAGTTCTAAATAAGGGTTGGATATTCCCCATCTAACTAAAACCATTTCACTCCACTAGATCTCGCATACACTGAGGTTTGTGTGTCCCAGATTCCTGAACTGGTGAAATGTATTGAATCACTTATTACTAGAAATCTAACTACTTCTACTTCTATGAGAAACCTCATAACACTGTTTCCTTCCACTATAATAACCACTAGTAGGTCTTGGTTCTAAACCTCCCAAGTTCCCACTATCAAAACCCCCCATATTCTTATCAGTAATGAGGGATTATTTAACTATTTATTAAATAGTTGTCAATTGGAATATGCTAACCTATGATTTGATGGCTTACACCAAACCATATTCAAATTGCCTTACATTCATAAGTTCCTTAACCACTAGAGTTGGGGAAAATTTCTATAGTTTATTAAAATTAGTAGAATATTTCATGATAGAAATGTATCAATATTGTAGATTTATAAACATTGTAGCCTACTCAACCCTCAATTTGTACGGAAATAAGTAATCATAGATGAAAGTTAGGAAATTCCTCCAAATTATGACTTGATGTTAGTTTTCCTGGGTAATTAAGTCCTAGTATTTCATTGTAGAACTGTGTCACATGTAAGTAGAGAGATTAAACCTCCACTCTGGAAGAGTTTCTAGATGATCAAAAATAGAAAGTTTTTCCTCTGTCCATGATCCTGTATTATGAGGTCTTTCATCCCCTAAACATTTTTATGGATGCTGCTATTAGAACACCTTATTCAACAATTCCATAGTTAGGGCAGGTCAAGAAACTCATTAAAAATTTTGAATCATACAAATTAAACCCTCTCAAAACTAGGAATTTATTCTGATTTCAGGAATAGAAGGTGGTGCCATACATTTCACAATCAGCGGTATCACTATAATCTCATGGAATACCACCTCTAGTGTGTGGTCATCACTACCTTCTTGGAATACAACTTGAGGCTATCATGGTGGCATGATTCTACAATTCCAAACATATTATATAGAATTGAATTCATCATATATAAATATTACAGACACAGAACAAGATTGATATATATCCTTCCTATGAAAAGGATTAAACCTCTCTACCTGTTCCAAATTCTAGGTGTAGGTGGTAAGGAAAACCCCTAGAATGTTATAAGAACATAAGAGACACCCCAACTACACACTAATAAGTCTAGGTTTGGGTCTAGTTCTCATATCACATGATTAGGTGTTCTAGGTTAAGGAGTGTCAATTGTATGGTATAGAGGAAAACACCCTTTAATTTATAATTGGAATCCCATTTAGCAGTAATATTGCATTTAATAGTATATATTTGATTGAGTTAATACTATTTTATATATATATAAATATTTTTATATATATCATCGTCTAGTTTTATGTGTTCCCATTTCCAATTTATAAAATTCAAACTCCATATAAACTATAATTCGAATTTTACTTAACTACAACATAACCTTTACATATGACATTAGGATGTAATGGGTCATATTCCATGATTTGATTACATGAATCACCTTAAATATTTTTAGAAGCTCTTTTTCCATAAAAATCCTTTTGAAATGAAATAATTAAATTAACTAACATTGTTTCGGTCCATGGAACTTGTTGGTTTATAACCCACAACATGGTATAATTGTCTAATTGAGGTGTCATCAACAATATATGAGGGAAAACCCATTTATATTGATGTATGAACAATAATTCATCAAATTATATTATCCTTCAAGAACTATTGTCACATTTCAATGTATAATAATCAAGGAACTAAACTATATGTAGTAGGAAAATGCACATAGAAAGTAGACATGGCATTTAAATACTCCTGAAATATTAGTCCTAACGTGCTTATAATGATACATGATATGTTAATTCCTTTACGTACCAAGATATAGAAAATTTCAATAATAATTATAATATCAATATTAATAACATCACAAAACATGTGTGCCACCCAACAGTGATGTCATATCAATTATAATTGGAAAAATTCATTAACAACAATAATCCCTCCTAGGTAATTTTGGTTTTCCCTATACGCAGGTTTACTAGTCCCAGGAATAGGATTGTTAAAAAACTCCATTAAATCCTAGTATCATGTATAATACCCCAATATTAAGATAAAAGGAAAAATCACCTTAGATACCATTGTTTAAAATCCTAGCACGGGATCCAAAAAAATAGTTCCATGAGCAAGTGGGCCACATGCCTCAAGTGATTTTCCCCATATGCTAGAGGCTTCCGACTAGAAGTGAGGGTAAAATATAGAACAATGGGTTGACTATACCCTCATATCAGATTAGAGTAACAAATATAACAAATAAAAAACAATAGTTAGTAGCTGAATCATAATATAAGAGATGGAATAATGGAAACAAGTATAAGAAATAACTGTGGAAGCATATAAAACCAAATTATGGTAATAACAATCAAAAAACAAAGGAAAAGTCATATAAATGATGATATCATTAACTTATGATATACAAAAGGGGGGAAAATATGTACATAGTACATGCATATACATCATGATATAAAAAAATCCAAAATACTGCTCTACTACTATCAGAGATATACACTTGGTCCTATGCTAACATGCACTAAGATATAAGAGAAAGGAGTTAATGATTCATGAAAGGGTTCTTTCCCTTATTTACAAACACAATCGTAAATTCTACTTGATTACCAAAGGAAGCCTAATTAAGGTGTCAGATAAACTTAGTAGGCCACTACCAATAGTGTCTAGAAAAAACCCAGCCAGCATACATAGCAGAACAGTGTACAAATATAAGTGAAAAATAATCAATGCTAAAGAATAAATACCAGCAAGCTAATATACCTATAGGAAACCTGGATGGATCAAATTTCTTCATAATAAGATAAAATGTGTCTTATTAGTATCCATATATATAATAACCACATATATAATGTGCACATATATATGCACACTATATGTGAGGACATTTAGAGACATATACAAGGATACTAGGTTCTAGCTAGACTCGGGGCATAACTCAAGTGCCCATAACCAGAATAAAGAAACAATGGATCTAGAAAGGGTACAATAACTAAATATCATATGACTTCTATAAATATTGTCTATCACTTAAGATGGTGGGGTGAGTAGTCATTCCCAATACTCAAAGTAAGGAACTTGGAACGGCATGCCCATAATCACAATAAAATAATAATGCTGTTAGATGTCATTTCCAACACCCAATATAAGGAAAATAAAATTCCCTACTCAATAGAACCCATAACCTTTGTTTAATAGACAATACTAATGGAATAATAAAAATAATATCAATGAGAGTTTGCCATTAAATGATTAAAATCATTTTGTACAATAAACAAAGGGTGCAAAATTTATATAATCCATGATTATAAATATATAGCATGTGTCATGGATTTTCCACCCACTCTCATTTAATTTGAATGAGCTATTATATATACAAGGAAAGTAAATTTAGTTTAATTTACAAGTAAATTCAAACAATTAGATTGTTTTTGGTCGATTAATCATTTATATAAAATATGGAAATTCAATTTCCATGTCAAGACAAACACTTAGGTAGTGGTTTGATCCATTAAAAATTTTCATAAGAAGAAAAATTAATTTAACACACTCAAAGGGGTAGAAATAAATGATGTTTTAATCCATTAATAATAGAAAAATATCCGAGGGAGTAGTTAGACATGTCATGACTATTAAATTATGTTTAAACATTTTAGGAAATGTGCGTGAAAGTCCATCATGCATCACTATGGAAAAATACTCTAAAATTTTTAAATATTTTGGGAAAGACTAATAGAACACCTACCTTAGGTCTGTAGATTACCACTCACCCAACCCCATCCATTGATTTGAAAAATAAGATAAGAAAATGGATGAATAGACCAACACTTTAAATATAGGGAATATAATCTCACACCAAATTTGTGAAATTGATGTGAAGATAATGCACTATAGGAAGTAAGAGGATGAGGGATATTACCCGTATCTATTCAATGTATCTAATGATGTTTTGATCAGAGTCTATATGTAGTATTTATTAAAGAAACTATAGGAGGAGGAGGTAGATATCATGAAGATAGAAGGTGCTTCAAGCTGGAAATGGGAAAAGAAATAGGTGTGGTAAGGATATAGTAAAATAAGGATAAAATATTGAAATCACCCATTAAAATGGAGTCTCGAGATTTTTATTCATGGTTGGAGAAACCATGTGCCAACAATTCACAAGAAACTGCCCCTGAAACCCACTCTCATGGGCTAGGCGCATGGTTTTATTAACCGTTCACAATATGTATGAAATGAAACTGATTTTTTTTTCAAATTCCAAATAGGTGTATAGCCTGGATCACAGGGTTATAAAATAATCATACAGAATTATACTATGAAAAAGTTCCCCAAATATTTGAGTTGCATGGTTTTCACTAATCGTGTGCTAACCATGTCGCTCACTCTATTGTTTTTTTTGTTTTTTGTAACTACAGGCTTTGAACAATCTCGGGATGCTCTAAAAAAATCATTAGGCACTATAGAATGTTTAACAAGATAAAAAAAAGGATCTGAACCATACAACAAATGATCCATACCTTCTATAAAGTCTTGGTTGTTAATGTAAATAGTTTTATATGATTATTTTTATTCAATAATTCAATGTCTTATGATAATGTTTTACTATAATAGATTATGTTCTTTAATCTCTTTTCGATTCATATATTATAAACATCAAAGATTTATTCTATGACTCAACATTATTATCTATGATATGTAGTTTATGGTTATCAAATTTAAATCTCATTTTCTCATACCATTTTCTCATTTTATGCTTACATGACCATTGATATCTCCCATATTGACCCTTAATTAGCAATATAGATCACCCTTTATAAACTTTCCATTCCTCAGGTTATGAATATGGAAATTAAGCTTGATTTGTCTAGGAAGTGTGATATTTATGAATAAATATGTGGGAGGCAATGTAGAAATTTTTTGAATAAGTTTTTTATGTTTCTTGGTTTCCAAATATACTATATGTGAATTATTTTTTCATGTATCTAAATACTGTGTAATGAATATTCATCTATTAATATGTAATATATATATATATATAAATTAGGGGTTTTATGGTAATAAAAAAAATAAAATTGATTATGAGAAGTTAATAAACCACAAAAAGGTTATAAAGATTGTAAATAATTAATATAAGTTCATTATTTGGGAAGATTAATAATATGTGTGACAAGTTGAGACTCAAGGTAAGGGGATTCTTAACTCAATTTCATTTCATTAGGTTATATCAGTTCATTATTGACTATTTTATGAAAAATCTATGTATGAAATATATTTTTATTTTGATATATTATTTCCATTTATTATATATAGATTTAAAATTTTTTCACACAATCATTTCATTTATCTAATTCCAAATTAAATGTTATGTTCATTGTAAGGGTTATTTTTATCAATTTTATTTTTTTGAGAAGTGTTTCATGTTATAAACCTAGTTGTCTTTATATGGTTTTTATATTTCTCCTTTGGTTTGTTATTTCTTGAATCTCTTTATACTCATGGTACTTAAATATTCATTTTAGGGTGTTTCCTTCAAGGGAGTTAAGATTCAAAAGTTACCAAAGCGAAAAGGTTTCTGTTTTAATCTAATTTTAAGCACGATTATTTAAGTTTATATATAATTTTTTAAAATTGTATGATATCTATTGAGTAAACCTCGTCTATTTTTTTCTCTTTTAGATATTTCTAGGTTTTTTTTATTTTCCTTTCATTCTCATCACTTTGGTACTTAAAATGAATGAGAAAATGTTTTTGGTAAAAGTTGACCTCATTTCTTCCATATTCAGTGAACTTTTTCTTCCATTTCCATGTTATTTTAAATGTTTTCAAGAGTGTTCCTTTCTATGATTGAAGGATTATTTAAATTAATTTTATAAAATATTTTACTTTTGTTTTTCTATTATCAAATAGTTTTTTTCTAATGTCTTCTAAACAATTTATTTATAATTTTTTATAACAATTGTGAAATGAATATTTGTTTTAATGTTTACTGTAAAAATTGATTTTCATTTTTTCCTAAAAATTATTTCCCTTGAAATTTAATTTAAATTTTTCCATGATTATTTTAAAAGAAAATATTTTTTAAAACATTTTTGAAATTGTTCAGTTTTTAAGGATATAAAAATAAAATTATATTTTCCATCTCTTAAAATAAATGTTTAAATGGTATTTTAAAAGTTTTTTTCTTTAGTGTCAACATATTTGATGTTTCCAATTCTTAACTAGGGACATGATATAATGATACCATATAAACATTTTCTATATATAGATTATGATGACATTTTAACTATATCAAGAAACATTTTTTGCAAGTTAAAAATATTATGAATGGAATGATGGTTGTTTCTATGAGTTTTATGATGAAATGAAATATTTATATTATTTATTAATTTTATGGTTCTTTAACATTATTGATGGTGATCTGGGATCCACATATAACTTATAAATATGGGTGATCTCGATATAGATCTCTAATTCATAGGGTAATGTGGTTGATTTAACTGGATGGAAGTTAATCCTAAGAGGTGACATTGTTTATTAAATAAAATTAACTAAAAATTGATAATAGAGTTAATTGGATGGAGGTTACTCCTAATAAAATATTTCAGTTATACTTTTAAAGTCATTCCATGATGAAAGTATTATTTCCCATGATACTAACAGAGTTTCACCATTTATTCTATTAGTTTTAATTGTTTCTTTAAACCATATTTATTTCACATGGTTAAAGATTATTAACTCATATGACTCTTTTCTTATTCCTCAAATATTTTTTTATAATATAGGTTTTTTATGGGTATAAATTCATGTATGTAATGTGCATGAACATTGATTATGTTTTCATACCCTTTTGACCATCTTATACTCACTGATGATATTCAATTGATGCATATGTTTACGCTTACTGATAATTTCATCTCACCCTTCTTATGTTTTTCCCCATTTTATAAATAATGATATTATATAAGTTATTTTTGGAAGGGTATCAGGTATAGAGAATTTATGGGAGATGTTGAATACTTAACATGGAATTATAAAATCAATGTATATTAGGAAAACATACCATTTTCATGGAAAGAAATGGTCTTAGTTATGTAAAGGTTATTTCTTAGTTCTCTTAAACTCTAAATCTAAAAGGTATTTGGGTTATGTAATTGACTAATTATTTCCTTTTGATGATGAAATTTTATATTTTTAAATTGATTCAGAACATTTTTCATTAATGCTCTAATTATAAAGTGTGTATTTTTAGCACTAGATTGGAGTGTATGGGTCTAGGATATTATAGTTGATATATGAGAAAGGTTTTATATACATTTAGAGGTTAGGATGTAGTTAATTGAGGATAATATAAGTGTTATGGATATCATTAATTGTTAATGTGTATAAGGTTGATCATAAACTTAAATATATTTATACCATTTAGGGGTTTCATATAATGAGATTTTATGGTATTCAAAAGTATTTTAGATTAAAATTTATTTGGTTTTAATAGATTATTGAGGTATATTTAACCCTTTGGTTTAGAATATTATTTAGCATGAAGGTTATTTTTGAAGAATGATTTTATATTTTTGGGTGTAACCTGAATGGAATAAAATAACTTTTAGGCTAATATTTTCTTTTTTGTTAAGGTAATTATGTTTAATTGGGATATAATGTTAGTTATATGTGTAACAATTTAATTTAAAATTTAGTTATTATTATCAAAATTATGGAGATAAATGTATTAATTCTTCAAATGAATTTTTATTCATTTTGGATATTATCTTAAATTGTTTTAGTAAATATAGTTGGAATAAATTTTTAATCTTTTTTGAATCTCATGATCTATTTGAAATTAATTTTTATGATTTCTGAATAATAAATATTCATCTTGGATATTCATCATTTGGAATCTGGGGTCAAATAGAAAATTATTGAAACACAAAGCCAAAGGAAGAAATTTCATTTATGGATTTAAAGAAATCAAGTAATTATATTTTATATTATTCTCTATATTTATTGTAACTCTATAAAAATTATATTGAAAAATAAATTTGTTATTATTTTATGATGATTTTAATGAATAAATGGTCTCTTTAAATTATAGGGAAAATGACATTTTTTATCATAAAAGTATAATGTGACCTCTTAAATGTAACTTATTTCTAATACTATATTTTCACTTTTCTATAATGTTCTCTTTATTTCGGAACCTAATTATGTTTATTCGAGGAACCTTCATACATCCTTTTTTACACTTTTCAAAAGGAAGTTTCATTATCAACTTTTATGATGTGGGATTTTAAAATATTAATTTATAAATATTAAAGAGTTTTTTCTTTTCATGATCATATGTTTTATCTTCCCCTTCTTAGAATTTATTTCAGAAATGATTTAATCCTTTTTTCATTAGACATGTGGAAAATTCTTAAGGATGAAATTTATTTAAGGGGGGAGAATGTGAAACCTCAATATTTTAGTTTATATTCCTTTAAAAATATACAATATTTGGTTTCATGTAACACACACATTACAAAAACAAAAACATGAATCAATATATTTATTTATGAAATGAAGACATTGTCCATCGCAGAAATTTTATTAGGGGGGCCTGTAATAATGCAGGCCAAGAGAATATACCAAACAAGGTTCACTTCTATAGGGGAAAAATAATTAGGATGGGAGAGAATTGTTGTGTAAGTAGTGTGGGAAGCCTATGAAGCAAGAAATTATCCTACCTTTTTTCCTTCCCTCTAAGTATGAAGAACACTAATTTGATCATTGATAAGACCCATGCACCTTATAACAATGTAAATAATAAACCAGGGAGGATTTCCATTGACTTTTAGAGACTCATGGAGTATGAGAGACTCCATTTACACCACTACTAGAGTGAGGTTATTCTATTGGAAAATATTGTGACTGGTGAGGAGATAAAATGCCTCCGCTTGGAGAGAGTGTCCCTAACCAAAGAAAACACTAAATGATAGGACAAGTGATCCGTGGTTATCACGAACCGCACCCCTCTGCTAATCAGGCCTAAAATACACGAATCATCCATTTTGAGTTTGATACCCAAGGTATGGGTTTCCAGAAAACCCAATTTCCATGGGGGTATTGATACTGTGATGTAAGACAGTGAATCATAAATGCCAGAGAGTGGGAGCCTCCCTGCAATTTCCACACACATTACCAAGATTGAAACCAATCTATGATATACTATTAAATATTATTAAATATGAATGTTATAACTAAGACATCAAATTTTAGGTATGAATTGGATTAAGTAAATTATGAAATATATGTGGATAGTTTATATTTAATAAAATTAATGATCGTTCATATATTTATTTTTAATTAATTATAAATTAAGATAGAATCATTTGAACATAAAAGAGATATTTATCATGGGCCCAATATATTTTTATCTAAAGAGATGTTAATAATAACTTTTCATGAATTAATTTAATTAAATGTGTATATATTATATCCAATTAAATGAATTAAAATTCATTTAATTGTGGTTACTATGTAAGGAATCAGGAAAAAGTCATTTTTTTCTTCAAAATTTCATTTTCTTCAAAAAATGGTTTATATTATATTTTGTGCATGAATATTATAGTTAATTGATTCAAATGTATGAAATTATATTTTATAAATTAAAAATTATTTTTGTTATCAGTATATCAAATATATCATTGGGTGCATGTTTTTATTTTTCAAAAAATATAGACTTTTGGGTGAATAGTGAAAAATACAGAATCTTATAAAAACCATAATTTTTTTAAAATTATTTAAAAATACCCATTCAATTTTTTACTGGATTGAAAACAAACCTAGTTTCCTTATATTAATCATAATTCAATTTATCCAATGATAATCAACATTATTCATGATTTTGGCATAAAATAATTTTTATGCTTTAAATAGGTAATTTTATTAAACCTATTTTTCATTACATTTCATGCTCTAATATTAAAATCAATTTTCATCAATTTTGAGAATTTAGTATTAGAAAATTTATTCCATATTTTTAATAATAATATTCAAATTATTTATTGAAACCCATTTTGTTTTTGAGTCATAATTATTGATATAGGTGATGAAAGTTTGTCATTGTGGTAAAGCTTGAAATGAGTTAAATATGGTTAAAAATGTGAGATATTATCTAAATAATATTCCAAAACCTTAATTTATTTCATTTCCTGAGCTTATTTCTACCATAATTATCCTATATTAAAAAATATATAATTTATGTGCCACTTTGGATTGATTATAACCTCTATATGATTTTATATAAAGGATAATTTCAAAATGTTACTCTCTTCCTTTTAATATCTATAATGTGATTAAAAATAATTTATGAGTGGATATAAATGTTAATTTTTAATATGAATATATTAGTTTTATTTTAATAATTTATTTTAAATTCTTATTGACTATATAATTACCTTTAATGCTTACGCAACACCATCACATCACTCGTGTAAGTGATAGAAAAATCATGTAAATTATTTTTAAAAACAATAAAAGTAATATTTTATTGACAGATTATGGAATTCCAAGAATTTTAGGGATAATTTTATAATATATTTAATGGTTAAAGTGTTTATATATTAATTTAATTGTTCTTTTTATTCCTTTAAATTCATAATATTTGAGTACTCATGAAAATGACTAAATGATATTTAATATTTTAAAATTACATTAAAATCCTCACAAAATAATAAAAAAATATAACTCAATTGGATGGTAAATATTATAGTATATCATAAGTAGTTAATTTCTTTTCTCGTTCCTATTTTTTTAATTACTTTCGTTACACATGGTGATTAAAATAATTATTAACATAGTTAAGGTTAAAATAGTTTATGAGTGGGTTAATCTTAGAGATAAGGTTAAATATTCCACTTAAAATTTTATAAATATTATTTATTAAATTTTTTAAGAAATTATTATCATTATATTAAAATATATGTCCCTTATGTGTCATTTTACATGATTTATTAACGTCCTATATATTAATATTTCTTGTATTTACAAAATTTCCACCCACGACACTTATAAAATGGAACCTTATATCCTCTCGTCCACAAAGCTATTCAAATATTTGTCTTAAACAATTACTATAAAAATATCTTACCAAAATTTATCTCAATTTCCTAGAGGTTTTTTTCTCTTCAAAATACTATATTAGAAGGCTTAAGCAGTAATCTGAAGGAGGTTTCTCAAAAACCAGTTTTAAATCTCAACTGAGTGTCTTCACATTTATTTCTTCTTCCACCTCCTTCACATATTCTACAACCATGATAATATAAAAAAATAATTTTCTTAAATATAAATATATGTATTTATATTTATGTAACAAAACATTTTTTTATCCTTTTCAATCATAAGGGAAATAAAAAATTGTTTGGGCCTATATGTGGACTAACCCCCCCACAAAGCATCGTGTTTCATTTTTCGTCAATAAATCACATGTATTGTTAAAATAATTGATAAAATGAATATATATTATACAATTTGGATTCTTTAAAGACAATATATTACTCTACTATATTTCTATCCACTGGAAAATGATAATTTCTGTTGGGTGTACGTGCGAACTACCACCTCCATAGAGTCATGTAATTTGTTTTTCATGTATGAATTTAATGAATGGTTGTTAAATTTTATTTAATATATATAACTGATACTTATTTCATGGTTAATATTATTAATATTATGTAACCATGATCCCTTTGACTATTTTTTTTAACCGAAGTTTTTTGGTACCATGAACAGAACATCCTCAAAACATCCAACATAAACATAATCGATTTTTTAACTATAGAATACTTGGTAATGAATGAAATAAAATATATTATGAGAAGTTAATAAAACATTAAAAAATTATTAAGAATTTATATAATTGGTTTTTATTAATATTAAATAATATAAAGAACATAAAGGACAATTCTGGACTTGATGTTAGGGGTTTCTTAACTCAATATATGTTCTTTGGGTTACATCACTTCTTTATTGACTATATTATTACATAATTATGTGTAAAATGGATTAAAAATGTTTATTTTTTATTTACACATGTTTTATGGTAATTTAAATTTATTTTACACAATTTCTAATTTTAAATTAGAATTTAATTATTATGATCTTTGTAGGGGTTCTTTATCCTAATTTTGGTTCCTTGAGATATTTTTCATGTTATGCACCCTGTTGTGATTATATTCTATATATTTTGACCCTATGATATGATATATAATGAATCTATTTATATTATGGGTATTTAATGTTTTATTTTAAATTATATTTTAATTATATGATATTTAATTCAAAAACATGATATTTTTATTCCCATAAATTTATTTCTAGGGTTTTCATAATTTTATTTAATTTTCCTCTCTTTAGTACTTAAAACTATTGGGAAATTTTTTTTACAAAAAATTGAACATATTTCTTCTCTGGTTGGTAAAAATTTTCTCCCTTGTCTATGTTCTTTAAGATTATTTAAAGATTTTTATTTTACATAATCCTCTTATTATTTTAAACCATTTTTAACCATATTTAAATTTTTTTTCAAGGGATTAAAACTTTATTTTTCAATTTTTTCTAGACATTTTATTTATAATTTTTTATAATTTGTGTGAAAGGATTATTTATTTTGACATTTACATAAAAAAAATTTCCTACCACAATGAAAGTTATATTATTTGAATATTACATTATAAGTTTCAAAGTTAATTTTAATGAAATTATTTTTCTTAATATTCTAGGAAGTTTTTAGTTTCTAATTTTACAAATATAAAATGATATTTTCCATATTTTCAAATAAATCTTTAAATTATGTTTTAAAATTATTTCTCATCTAGATCAACATACTTGATATTTCTAATTCTTCATTGAGGAAATTATCAAATTATACCATCCATATATTTTTTATGGATATCTTATGATGATGTTTTAAAGAAACTTTTCATGAAACATTTTCCATAAGTTAATTTTTTATGAAGTTAATGATGGTTGTTTCTATGAGTTCTATGGTGAAATGAATGGTTAATGTACTTTATTCATGTTACGCTTCTTGGAAATTATTGATGATGATAGGTGGGCCTATTATAAATCATAGTAATGGGTGAGTCTGATATAGCTCTAAAATTCATTGGGTAATGTGATGAATTCAAATGGATAGAAGCTACACTGAACAGATGATGAAGTTTAATAAATATAAGTGACATCCCATAGACGAAAAAGTTAACTAAATGGAAGTTACAACTAAGATAATATTGGAATTATCTTATTTGGGTGATTTTGTGATGAAAGTATGATGTACCACAATACTAATACAATTTTTATGTACTTTTTATGTGTTTTAATGGTTCCTTTGAAATAGGTTTAGTTCACATGTTTGATGAATGTTTACTCATATGAGTCTTGTTATAATACATAAATCATGCTTTATGATATAGGTTTTTATGGGTATGAATTCTCTTATGTTATTCTCAAAACCATTGATTAAATTCTCATACCCTTATTATTATCTTATTCCCACTGATGATATTCAATTTATGTTTGTGTTTCCCCTTATTATGTATTTTATATTTCCCTTATTATGTTTCCATTTACCTAGGTAATTAATAATGATATTATTTAAGATATGTTTAGAAGGGTTTCATGTATGGATAATTTTATAGGTGATATTGAAAACATATTATGTAATAAAAAAATCTAGTTATAATATAAAAATTACCATTGGATAGAAAGATATGGATTTTTTTATATAAGGGTTTTACCCAATTCACTAAAACTATAAACCAAAAATTCATTGGGTGTGTAACTGTATTAATATTTCCTTTTTATGATGTAATTATGGATGGTTAAAATTGAGTTTTATCTATTGGAATCGAATCCAGAATTATAAATTGTATGTTTTTAGCACTTGAAATGAGTGTACAGATCTAAAATAATATATAATGTAGTTAAATGAAAGAAAAATATATATTTTTAGGTTGGTGACCATATATTCTTAACTGTTTCCCCTCATCATTGGCAGTAGATGTTTGGAAAGGGGAATAATCTTTCTACCCAGTTTATCTATCTTTTTGAGGTGTTTATATTTTTTTGAGGTGGAATATCAATTGTAAATACCTTCAAATCTAGCCAGGTTCCATGAGGTATTTCATGCTCTATAACTCCAACTATACTTCCAAATGGTAATCATTTCATCAATTAAGGAGTATTGGATATCAAATATGATTTGACATTCATATAATGACTTCTTGACATCCATGATCACTTGGAGAAGGTTATATGAAAACGATCTATTCCTTTGGTTTAATTTCAAAGGTTGCATGGTGGTATATGTGAGAGTATGTGGTAATGATAGTCGTGAATTCAGGATTAGTATCCCAAGATTTCTTTATCTTTATTTTGATGTGATTTTTGAGAGGTTTTATTGATGTTATTTATTCATTGATGCTAATTATATTGGATTTTTTTGTTACCTTTATTCTCAATATGGTTGATGGTATTATCCCATTTGAGGGGTATCTCCCAGAGGGGTTATTGGTTTGTTGTGTATGAGGTTTTCCATTTGGGTTTGGTTATGATTCTAATGAATGAGAATCATTTGACAGGAATATATTTCAATAACCTACAATTTCCTTTCCAATTATAGTTTTTTTAGGTGTTTGATATGTTTGGAGGAGTTTTATGGGAAGATTATTGTAGTTGAGATTAAATTCATATTAGGTATTGGTTTGATGATGTCATGGTGTGTTCTATAGTATTAGAGGTAAATTCAAAGGACTCCTTATAGTGTGGTGCTAGTGGTTGCAATAAGGGACTATTGGAGGTCGGATTTTATTGAACTTCTATTTCAGGGACCTCTACAGCATAAAACTTTAGCTTTTTTATGTCAATGGTCAATGGATTAACACGATGAAGTGTATTTTATGAGGTTGCGGACTAATACTCAGGATAGTGGTATGGATATTAGGGTGTTCAGTTTGTTGTTCGTGCACTTATGGGTGTCACGGTGATATAGAACATGTGTTATGGCATGGATGGTTCGAGCGTGTGGATTCTGTGTGGTGAAGGTAATCATTCTCCATGGAATTTTCATAGTTTTATTAAATCCAAGGGAGATATGTGGTGCATTTGGGAGGGATTTCGGCTGAAGCCTATGGGAGTGTTGCATAGCCATTGCGCTATGGATTTATAGAAAAACCTATGTGTTGTGGGGTGGCCTTTACCCATGCATCATAAATTTATGTTTTTCCATACAGTTTATAAATTTTTTGTTCCATTAAATTCCATTCAATTCCCTCTAGTTTCCTTTAATATTGGGAGTTAATTTGGATATTTTGGGATTCATTTCATAATATCTTCCTTGGATTTGATCCTACACATTAAGATATTAATTATTAGTGATACCATGTGAACCTTTCCCCCCTTTCTTCTTAGTTTTCTCCCCATTAATATTCCAGAGAAGTATATGGTCTATGATATATGGTTTCACTATGTGAGGATGAGGTAAGTGGTTAATGATGGATGTTGTGCTTTACATTTCTGAATTTTTCCTCAATGTGGTATGTGCTATATTTTCCTCTTGGTTTTCACATGTTTTTACCATATTTTATGATTTTACCACTATAATTGATTCTTGTTTATACTATTTCTAAAAATAATTATTGTGTTTGGGATTATTTTTGTTATTTAAGTTTTATTTTATTATTATGATTTATTTAACTTCATTGTAATTATATTATATTAGTGATTGTGTAGATAATGTGAACGTTTTCATGGGGTGGTTAGTTGGATTGTGTTGGGCAGTGGGGTTGCATTGGTTGACATTTGTGGGACAACGGGGCAGAAATGGGTGGCATGTGTGGGGGTAGTAAGACTATTTTGGTTAGTAAAATATGTGTTTGGGGATGGTACTTCAATGGTCAGATGATTTTGTATTAGAAATTAATGTAGTCATGTAGTGGGTTTTGTGACAGATGCCATGGATTTCATAATACAATTTGGATGATGATATAGAATTGTATAACAGAACTATAACTACAATACTATTATTGGAAAATGGAACATGGATATTTTAATTTAAAGAATATATATATTTAGTTTTTTGGGTATTTTTAGTTTCCTGATTGTAGAAAAATATAACTGTTAATAATGAAGTGGTTACTTGAAATTGATGTAATTAATTTGGGTATTAACTAAAAGTGGATTTTTAATTAAATACATAATTGAATATAATAATTAATATAAATTGGTTATAAAATGGTAAATCTAGAAATGGAACAATTGTATCAGTAACTAGGGTTTTTTAACGTTTTCATTTGTGGTTTTGTATGATATGTGGGTCTACTAGTTTTGTTTTAATTGGCAGTGATGATGGTGTATATTGAAGGTAGTATAGTGATTTTGGTGGGATGTGGTAGTGTTGGTTGTATAAACCTACTAAGTTGGTCATGTCTGTGGTTGTAAATATACATTATTTTTTTTTGTCATTTCTATACTCACCCCACCAAAGTCAGATAACCATACTAACATCAAACATGATTTGTGTACCATGTTCCCCCCCCAAACAATTTGGTTGGTATGAATGGATAACTGACTACTCCCTCTTCATTTCACTCCATATTCTAGGTATATTATAAGATGTGATCACCCTAGGTATGAACAATAATACTAAAATTGTATGTGGTATACTAGTAGACCATATGCATTGTTGGTAGGATGATAAGTAAATGATGTACTAGAAAATACTATGGGGTATGATAAGGAATTAAATGGAGTACTAGAAGACCCTAACGGGTATTGATGTAGGATATCATATGGTTTTGTTTTTTCATCATTGTATGAGGGAATGGGTTTTATTTTTTCATGTTTGCGATAAATTACTATACCATATATGTGTTGGATAGAAAAGATGTGATATATAGCAGTGGATATGAGATGATGTAAATGATATGGATGATGTATGTGGTATGGTTGTGACATGAGATATGGTGTGTTGTGTCATGGTTGTAGAATGTATTGGGAACACATTATTTTTGATGTTAAGGTGTGATAGTGATAAACCTATGGGTAATTGATTGTGGGTACCCTTTAATTATATTCATCAATACCCTTTTACAATGCATGGTTGTGATATTTGTTGAGCAAGCATTATTGAGGATGGGTTGTAGTTGACTAGATAAGTGATTTTTTGTTCAAATTTTTTTTCGTTGATTTATTAGTATGATCATTATACATTTTTACAAGACTCCCCCAGTATGATCTTACTGATTATACATGTTATTATAATTTAGAGTTCATGTTTGGTGACCAAGCTAGGAAATAATAGCTTTAAGCGTTCATTTGTCCATGAAGGTTTTCTTGGAATGTTATTGGTATTTTGTCTTGGGATTGAATTTTTTAACATATTAATGATTTTTTGGATCATTATAGATATTTTTTTATTTTTATCATAGTTTTGATTGATGGTTTAATTTATGAGTTCTTGGATCATTATAGATATTGTAAAAAAAATTAACAGGTGTTGACATTATTCACATGTAAATCAAGATAAGATCTGTTTTCCCTCATATATTGATCGATTGTATTATTGATTCCTCTTTATAGAGTTAAAGAAATTATCGTGGGGTTGGCCAAAAAATGGGGAGATAATTCTATTTTTTAAATGGGGGAGATGATGTTTTTTTATTAATTTAGATGGGGGGTAATACTTATGTACCCCTACATTTAATATTTTATATTTGTGTTATTAATTTTTTTTTCTCTCAATGTATTTATAAAAATTAAGAGGACATTTATTTTAGAGAAAATGATTTAGGGGAGAGTAGTGAATGTTTTAACAGGGGATAATAAATTGAATATAGAGTTTAATATATTTAATAGTCCATGGTTAAGACATAATAAGACTAGTAATGGGCCTCCATGCCTTGTATTCAGACCACTTGGTCTTGGGCCTTTGGGCTATGTAATGGTTCCCCCTCTACCCAGTCTGAAAGATGTCTTTTCTTTAAATTATAAATGAGGCTTTATCCCCAACCTTTAAAAAAAGACTAATGGTGTCAAATCATGTGGTTAATGAAGTAGTTCATTGATAAAAATTTTATTTAACTATTATTTCTAATGAAATTCTTGACTCACGTTGACATGGAGTAAATGATTTTTAAATTATTCAATACACTATAAAGAATAACCTTTGGGTATAATTTGTAGTTTTTGAAGCTATTATTTTTTTGTTTTCAATATATCTGAACTAGGAGATTCTTAGAAAAAAAAAATCCAATAGTTGATTTTAGATTGTTTTTAATAAATTTAATGTTAGAAATATTACTAATTAACTCACTTATGATTATAATTTTTAATTTTTTAGGAAGTTAGCGAGAAATTCCTTTATGAGAAAAAAATCACACCACATTACTCTACACACTATATCATAATATTTTTTTAGGGATTGTTACTGTGGTTTCATGGTTGGTCCAAGGTTATTGTGTATAGGGAATATTGATTTTTGGATAAATATAAGTGAAATACAAGGTATAATATAATTCTATAACAATATATTATTTCTCCAATATTATTTATGCGTGGAAGAAGTTGTTCATTGATATGGATTTTGGGTGGAGGATCAAATTTGAACAAGAACACATGGATTTCTTTTGAAGAAGTTTCATAAAAAAAGAGTCTGTATTTATGAGTTATGTCTTGTATTTCACATCATAGTGGAAAAATATATATTATAAATTATATTGATAAAAATTTAATTTCACCAAAAATATATATCATATATATTTTGTTTAAATTTTCTCATGCCATAATTCTTAGAGGGAATGTATAGATTATTTAATGATTTTTATAACAAAACAAATTTTTAAAAAATTACACCTTAACACTATTGGTTTCACCATAATGAAGTTGAGTTAGTAAAAATTTTAAGAAATGAAAATCATTTAAAATTAGATTTAATGGAATCAGATAAAAAGATACAGTTCAAACATTTTTGTTATATTAAAATATCAAATAAGATTAAAGTACATGTTTCATGATAATAGAGGCTTATAATGAAATGAAGTGATCCTAACAATTTAAAAAAAATTAAAAAGTGAATAAAATATTAGTTTTTCTTGGAAAATTAAAACTGAACAAGATATAATAGAGAGAACTCCAAATTTTTCATGTTAGAAAATTTAAAAATTTTATATATTATTGAAACAAATAGATGATGCTAAATTAGAGTAATATAAGATCATAAATCTTGAAAAATATAATTCTTTTTACACATCAGTGAAGTTATAATAATGTTTTCTTGACAACTATGATCAAAATCATTCCTTGAGTGTTAAGGAGCTTTTTTATCATGAAAGAAGAAAGATTTCATTATTATGAGAGGTTTTGAACCATGAGATATAGTAATTGAACAAAAAACATTGTGAAAGTAGTGTTCTTAGTGAATTGTGATACACTGAAACATTACCCTGTGTATTCACCTTATACATATCCATTTATGAGTAAACCAAGTGAAATTTCTAATGATTGGTGATTTATCACAATTATATTCAGTGAGGAAGAGAGGTGTGTTTTGAAAAACTATGAACAAATATTTTAAATATCAATAATTTTAATTTATAATACCATGATGTAGTCTCATACATAGTGCATCATTTCTTAGTGGGAATAATAGGTATCCAATAATTACAATAACATAGCCTCTATGATCCTACTAGAAAGGTAAACATTCTACCAGGTGACTATGGAAATGGTCTTCATAGGAATCCATTGGGTGCCTCTATACTCCTCTTTAATAGGGTTTCATCCTTTGATATTCTTTAAAAATGGTGAATCATTCTAGTATTAAGTCATGAGACTTCAACAATAAGCTCATAAGCAATGATAGAAGTTAATTCCATAGGTAGAAACCCCTCGGATGCTATGATTTTCTCACAGGCAGTGATTCATCCTTTGTATTAAATTACCTTTAGGTGGCCCTTAGGATCCTTTTGACGTGCTTCTAGATTTTCAATGGAAAAAATGGATTCATATATAATAAAATAAAAAACATTGATACCCGGATTTTTATAGAATAAATAAACTATTTTTTATTTATTTTATTTGAGATAAAAAATAAATATTTTAATTATTTTTAGTGGATCCTTATTTTAATGTATAATTAATTAAATATTTTATAATTAATATATCATTTTTACTTCACTAAATTTTGGATAAATTAATATGTATAACTAGGTAACACAATTGACTAATTGTTCTTGTTAATATTATATCATTAAAAAGTTTCTTTAATGTCTTTATTATAATCTTCAAGTTTTCTCAGTTGTTTTATAATTCCTTAAATAAAAATTTTGAAAGAATAATAATCATTAATAAATTAATCTATTTTGTTTCTAAGAATTTTTGTTGGGTTATATTTTTATTTAAACAAATATATTTTTATTATTATAATTATTTATTTTGGGGAGAAAAATGGGAGATACTATAATAACTCGTCTTCTCATGATGGTATGACTCCTTTTTTTAAATTCCTTTAAACATCCCTCATAATGTTAACTATTGGAGAAACGGTGGTCATGAGGGTGTATGGGGTTATTCAGAGCATGGAACCCTAGAAATTTGAAAATTTAATTAGTTCACATTCTTAGTAGAAACCATACCACCCATCCCGCATGGTCTCCTCTAACTGTGTGAGGAAAACAAAGGAGCTACAGGAGGTGAACGATTTGTCTCCAACCGTGCGACTCCAGGTGCATGCTTGTACAAGAACCTACTAACTTTTAATAGAGGCATTTCATACATTTTTTTCACAGTTAAGGAAACTCTGTATGGTATCGCTTTGGATAGTGTATTGAGAATGGTTTGCAGATGGTTTAGAAAACCATGGGTCCAAACCATGCCCCCCTATTGTGAGGGTGAAAAGTCATTTTTCCCATAATTAATTAATAAAAATAATTCTTCTTTCTCTCCTCACATTTCCAATGTGAAATTATTACCCTCATCACATAGATATTATTGTTATCCAATCTGGGGTCCCTGGTAACTCACACATCCATACATCAAATTGAGATCCATCAGCGGTGTTAAATATATTTAGGTGAGCTATTGGGTTCTCTTCCCTTCGTTATCCATTTATTTTTATTTCTATTATTCTATTTAGCTGTAATATATTTTTACCTATTTTTAAAGAATGGGAGCATTTATTATATTTCTTCAAACATACAAAAAATCTAAGGTCTCCATCACATGAGTAGTTTAAATGACACAATAGTAGGTGGTATCATCATTTGAACGAATAGTTTTCATTTTTTCTTAACTTTGACATTGTTTCGCATGACATAATTTTCCACAAATCACTATTTGATTCAGTTATGAATTTTAATTTTTTCTACGCAACTTGATATACATCCATTGATCATTTTTTAGTAGATTAGAGGATGTTGAACATTATAATGGACACCCCTTAGGGGTGCAAATTGAATTGACCTTTATAGTTAATTGTTTAATTTCCTTGAATTCATTATAACCAATTGAATTAGATTTAAATTAGATATTATTATTTTATATAAATTATTAATGAAACTAAGGCACCTATTAAGTGGTTGGTCCAACTTATAATTGAATTTTCCCATGTTGGTAATTTCCCAATTGGCCCTAAAACCTTCTAAATGACTCCTTGAGCCTTATAAATTGAATTTCATTATTTTATTAGATTAAATGTATTGATTATATGGAATGAATTATTCATGATGGTTTTTTATTTAATTAAATTGGGTGAATGATTTAAAAATGAATGAATTATAAAAGGGTGGTAAGGTCAAGTTGTTTGTCCTGTTTTAATGAATGATTGAAATTGAATTGTTATAAATTGATTATAATAGCTTGGTAAATGTGATGCACGAGAGATAATTATTCATAGATTATAATATTATTATGGTTAAACCTTAATATGGTATGTGTAATAATGGTAACAGTTCTTTTAGGCATGATAGGTGGATGATCCCTTACATTGGGTGTTGAGTAGGGAATCTCACACCAATGACACTATTTGGATGGTGGGCAAGATGTACCACTTCCCTTATTTCAGGTGATGAAATGATGGAACAATCATCATATTGAGTGATCAGTATGACACATCCCACTCATTACGTGATTCAAGGAATATACTCTATTTCTTGATCTTATTGTCTCATTCATACTGGTCATGGATGCTTCAGTTATGCCCCGGTCCATATATCGCCTAGTATTCCAAGTGTGAGGCCACTTTTGTCTAAAAGTACATGGTTTATATAGGTGGATGAAATATATAAATATAATTAATATATATTATTACTATCAGACCCACATTTCTACCATGACCAAAGTAGGTAGACTCATTAGGTATTTTTTGGAACCTGAGCAGCAAATTTATTTATTTATTCATATTCGTTAATTATTTAATTATACTTGTACACTGTTTAGAAATGATCACTACTTGAATTGCTTCTAGAAACCATGGGAGGTGATCTAATGAGATTTTATCTCACACACTACTCAGGATACCTATGGTAAGTGAGAGGATTTTATGACCACAGGTTTGGACACGGGAAAGCATCCTACAATGGTGTCCTGATAGCCATTACCTTTATATGGATCATAGGATCAGAGGACTAGGAATACGTTCATGATGCTAGTGGGGAATCCTTTTTTTTGTTTTTCTTATTTTTCATATATAATTATTATGTATTCTTGTTCCCTTTTCCACTTTTGTATACGGGCATGGCATGCATCCATGTATATGAAATTGCCTAGTGGATTTTGCTTATTATTCAATTTCTCAATTATTAATTTTTCTACTTCATATTTATTCAATCTATATATATGTGATTCCTTTATTGTATTTTTACGGTTATACCTGTTTTTCACTCTAATAACAAGGTATAATCTCCACACCATACCACCATTACACCTTTGCTTCTAGTTAGTAGTCTCTAGCATACGAGGAGGCATACTAGAGGCCATGCGACCCACTGGATTGGGGCACGGGTTAAGTGTACCCCTGGTCGTGACATTAAGAACTGGTATCAGAGGAGTTATTTTTTCCTATTGTCTTAATTTTTGGGTAATATACAAGAGACTAAGAGTTAATGGGATTTTTAATTGACCTCGTGCCTCGACATAGCTAAAATATGTACTAAGGAAACCTAAATTGCCTGGTATGGGAAGTTTTTTCCATTGATTATGAAATTTATAGTTGATAGAAATTCACCATTGGGTGAAAAACATGTATTATGGTGTTGTTTATATTTTTAATAATGGTATAATGATTTATTTTACCTAGGACCAATGAAATAAAGGTGTTGTATTACATGCATCACTATAGGCCAAAAGGAAAAATATTCCATTCATTTTTTCTTGTCATGTTTATTTTCAGCATGATTTTTTTTGTTGCATATTGTTTTTTCCATGATTTTTATTGAAATGGGTTAAAATTTCTTATAGGTATTTAAAAAAAATTACACTTATAGTGAATTCCTTAACCTAATAGTGTTTTCCAACATAGGTTAAAACTAACACCTTAAGAAATCAATTATGGCACGTTGATCTACGGAACAATTGTCTATTGGGCCAAAACACTTTATAAGTTGAGTTGAGTGGATTTCATATTTTGGTTCATAAGGAGTATGGGACCTTATGGATTAGAAATTATAATTCATCTAATTGGACCATTTAAAAATATGTAATTATTTCAATGATAACAAATCTAAAATGAATATAAACCTTAAAGTCAAAATAACCATCTTATACTTGGAAAATAGAGACTTAGACCCAAACCTAGACATAGTAGTGGGTAGTAGTTATGTATCTTACATTATTATGACTATTATTTTCTCCTTTACCACCTTGACCTAGATTTTTGAGTAATCAAAGAGGCATGATCATTTCTATAGGAAGGTTATAAACCTATCATAGTTTTCTTTCTTCAATCTTTTCAACTGTTAAGATCACATCTAAGGAGTATGTTTGGAATTGTAGTATAATGTTCCATGATTAAATCTAGTCATACCCCATGACGGTGGTGATGACCATGATCCTGAGCTAACGGTCCTTGATCCACCAATGATTCCCTCAATAGTACCACCAATGGAACCTATTCCTTTTTTAATATGGGCATTTTCGGCTAATTCTGTGAGGGTTTCTTACACATGTTGTGAATATGAAAGGGTTACATTTGACATTCGTTGAGTATGGACGAGTTGAATGGGGAATTCCAGAAGTAGAATCCTCCTACCTTTTTGGGGATTGGCGGACCACACCCTGTTGAGTCATAGATCAAAGTGATTCTTTACATATTAGATCATTTGGAGATTCCTCTAGAGAAGTGGGTCAAAATCACATCATATATGTTATGAAATTTTCTTAAGTGATGGTGGTATGTTGTTACCTAAGAATATAGGCATAGAAATATGGTTTTGACATTTCCTTAATATTTTCTAGGATTTTTTCTTTCCCCAGACTCTGAGGGTTGATAAAGCTAAATAATTCATGAACCTGCTATAGAGAAGTATGTCTGTTATGGAATACTTCACTCATTTCACGGATTTGTAATGGTTCTCTCCGACTATAGTGAGTGATGACCTTATGAACGCAAGGAAATTGGAGGATGGGCTAGTTTATTCCAACTTATCACAACTCAATGTATTAAAGTTGACTAATATTTCTAAAATTATCAACCAAGACCTTATCATAGAGCAGAATTTGGTAGAATTTGATGGTGCAAGTCAGTGTGGTTCGGAACCTAGATCTATCAATGATTCTTCTTATATAAAAAGAATTTGTTTCTAGGCCACTCTTAGAGGTATATGCAGGCTGGTTCCTCATATATAAATCTTTTGGATATGTCACTAGTGCATGAAACCCGGACACACAAATACTCAGTGCCTATGTGATCCAGCAGAATGTAGAGGCTATGGTAGGATGAGGCATATCTAGTGCTTATACAGAAATTTTCCACCAATGCCTAGAAGGAGGGGATATACTCCTAACCCGAATTTTAAAGTGGGGCTAGTAGTATCATGATAGAAAAGAAGCTGGAATACCACTGACTACTCCAGATGAGGTGGATGTCAAGGTATAGATAGTTAGACTCATGATTTTTAGTGCTAGTTGAGTGGTCTTGCTTCGGTAAGTCAAACAATGAATTAGGGGCATGGTAAAGGCTAGTCACATGAAGTCCATCCTACACCATAGGGGAAGATCTCTAAACCTTCTATAGTTTGAGGTACTATTCTAGTAGCCTCCACTCTAGTGTCTTCTTTATCTGACATAGGTGTGTCACACTCATTTATATAGGAGACTATTATGGGGAGTCCCAGCCTTGAGATCAAACAGTTCCATGATATTATGACTTTTGATACTCCGTTAGGTATCTGATTAGATTGCATTTACCTTTTTAAGTAATTTCTCCTTGAGATAGAAGTATACCTTCTCTTATGGAATCTTTTCATTCACAACATGATGAGCTTAGATGTAATCAACTAGATGGATTGGTTAGTTTCCTATGAATCCCATATTGATCTTTATAATCGGAGGGTGACATTTACGTCACTAGATGGTGGTAGGTATGTACTGAAGGGAGAATGAGATGTTCATGAAACATGAGCTAGGCCCGAGCAGCAAAGGTAGGGTAGTGTGAAAGATCAGATAGTTAGTATTTTCTTAGATGATCATGGGTTATGACATTCTATTTTCCCTCCTTTAGTAGATAATTTAAGGAATGTATTTCTTGAAGTATTACATGGTGTATATCTAGTGTAAGAGGTAGAGTTATCCATTGAACTTATGCCAGGAGAGGCACCGATGACCATTAATCCTTATAGGATTTCACCTATGGAACTTATAGGGATCAATAAATAATTAGAACATCTAACGAATAAAGGCTTCATATTCCCCAACAATTCTCCTTGGGATTCAACTATCTTTTTTTCCAATAAGGATGATGATACCCTCAGTATTTTCATGGATTTCCATTGATTGAACCATTTCATGGTAAAGAATCGGTATCCACTACCTTGAATAGACGACAAATTCAATTGACTCTAATGAATGAGAGTGTTTTCATAGATAGATTTGTGTTCAGGCTATCATAATGTGCATGTCATGTCCTTAAACATAACTCACACGTGGAGTTTTTATGGATCACATGAATCGGGTTTTCCACCCATATCTGAACTCATTTTTGGTAGTATTTATTAATGATAACATAGTGTATTCATTCTCTAGATACTAACACACCAACAATCTTGGGATTAAGTTAAATACACTGAGATAGTATTAGATCTATGCTAAGATCATTAATTGCCAATTTTGGATTGAAAAAGTTCACTTCTTGGGTTATATTATCTGAGAGTTGGGAGTTTTAGTTGACCCAAATAAAGTGAGAGATGTAGCTTCCCAGGAGAATCCCAAGAATGTCCTTCACATTTATAGAATCTTTAGGAATTTCAGATATTATAGATGCTTCATTCAAGATTTATCACATATTGTAGTGCCACTTATTGGCTTTATAAAGAAAGGTGTGAAATTCATAAAGTCATAATCTTGTGAATCATCCTTTCAAGAGTTGAAAGGGTGGTTAAATTTAGAACATATACTAATTATTCTGGATCTATGAAGAAGAAATACTATATACTATGATGCTTCAGTTATTGGTCTTAAATATGTTCTAAAGTAGGAAAAGTGAGTCGTTGTGTATGAGTCTTGTCAGTTGAGGCCTCATGAGTTTAAATACCTGATGCACGACTTTAAGCATGTTTTTTTGGTTCCTAAACTATTCTTTTGGAGACAGTATCTACTTGAAGAAAAGTTTAAGGTATAAAATGATCAAAAAATCCTCAAGAACATCTTTAAACAGCTGAATTTGAATATCAAGAAGCACCGGTAGGTTGATTACTTACAGTAATTGGATTTCGAGATTACCAATAATACTAGTAAGGGAAATTAATTAGCCAATTCTTTGCGCTACAAAACATGGGTATATATAGTTAAGGAGATGAGTGGTGAATGAAATCTCGTGGCCTTATTCTAATAGATGCACATTGAGGTTCTGGAGGATCAACACCATAATATCCTCATGGTATTAGAATTTATTTTGACTCATCTGTAAAAGGTAAGGATGAGAGAACTATCTGATCATGAAATCTGTGTCCCAACTAAAATCGTCTCAGAAGACAATACTTCTTCAAGATGTAACATGGAGGGGATGATACTTTACTATTCCATGGGCGTGTATGTGTCCCAACATACATCATAGAGGAGATGATGTGGGAATTACATGCCTTGGCTTGGGTAGTTCACCCCGATGTCACCAGGATGTATCTATTTCTATGGATCCAGTATTGGTGTCCTTGTATAAAAAACAAGATTTAAAGCTGCATCACACGACATTCCACATATAACTAGGTGAAGTCAGAACATTAGTGATGGACATGTCTTTTACAACCATTCCCTATTATCAATTTGATATAAGATGATGTTTTAATGGATTTTTTGAATGGGTTATATAGATCACCTCACAGAAATGATACAATATGGTTTTTGTTTATCATTTTTTGAAGATCACACATTTCTTACCCATAAAAGATACCTTCTCAGTAGATGAAATGGGGAGGATATACATTTGGGAGGTTGTACATATTCTTGGAGTTCATCATTCCTTTGTTTTGGATAGAGTTGCTTGTTTTATGTCATAGTTCTAGCAGGGGGTGCAGAAGACCTTGGGTATATAGGTGCTTCTGATCGTGGAATATCCACCAAAAGTCATTGGATAGATGGAGCATTATGAATTCTTATATGGTTGGCCTTTCTTCCCTCCTATATACTGTCTAGAAGTAAGGGATGAAGCTATTTTTGGACAACATCTTGTGAGGGGGACTATATAGAAAATACAGTTGATTAGAACGTTCATGATGATAGATTCATCTCGCTAGCAGTCATAAACCAACCAATGTCAACAACCTCTGGAGTTTAAGTTCATAGACAAAGTTTTATGTTTTGTATCACCCTGGTTTTTTCATAGATACATTCGATGGAAGGGTAGTCTATCAACTAGGTTCGTTGGAACCTTCAAGGTTGTGAAACATATCAGACCTATGGATTACCATATAACACTTCCATAGAGATATTGAACTTTGAATGATGTATTCCATGTGACTTAGCTTCCCCGATATTATCAAAACCCATCACTTGTATTTAATCTTGATCATGTTGAATTGGATGTAAATTCTCGCTTCGAGGAGTATCCAGTTCGTATTGTTTATTAAGGAATGAAGAAAATATGAGGCAAGTTAATTCATTTTGGTACAGGTTCTATGGTAGGATGTACAAGTACAAGATAATTCCTGGGAATTGTGAGATGATATTAGAGCTCAATGGATAAAAATATTTACTAATTATACCTCTTTACCTAGAGAAGTGTCTAACTCAAAGATGCGTCTCTTTAAGGATGGGAGGTTGTAATGACCCATCGTTTCACAAAGGTATGACTCTTTTTGTTTCTTTAAATTACTTAAAAATCTCTTATAATGTTAACTAATGGATTCATGGGGGCTATAAGGGTATATGTGGGATTTTAGAGACTAGGACCCTAAAAATATGAAAATTTAACTGGGCCACATGGTTAGTAGATATCGTGCTCCCATACCACACATTATTTACTAACATTTTGGGGAACAATAGAGGAGTAGAAGGATATACACAATTTTTTTGATGCTATGTGACTCCAAGTGCATGCCCATTCAAAAAACTTGAACTTTTAATAGAGGCATTTGACATTGTTTTCACATTGTTAATGGAACTGTGTGCCTTAAACCTGAGGGGTATCACATTGGATAGTGGCTTGAGCATAGATTACATATGGTTTGGAAATCTGTGAGGCCAAACCATGTGACCCTAATTTTGTGGGTAAAAATTTATTTTCCCCTTAATGAATTTATAAACCCGATTCTTATTTTTCTCCTCCCATTTCCAGTGACTAAGATGATTCTACCCCTCCCATATCTCTTCTTCTTCTCCAATATAGGTTTCTTAGTATATCACACATCTACACACCAAATCGAGATCTATTGAAGGCGTTGAATAGCTCGAGGTGATCTCTCAAGTTCTCTTCCATCCAATATAGGTTTTGTTTATATCTGTTTCGCTATTTATGTGAAAGACATTTTCCCCTATTTTTAAGGCATTGTTATATTTCTTAGATTTCTCCCAACCAACTTCATATATGAGGCCTCCAATATATGACGAGTTTTCAAATACCCTAAAGTATGTTGTCTAGGTGTTTTCCAAAAGATTTTTGGTGTTTTTATAGATTTTACATTGTGTTTCATGCTATGAATTTTATTATGTCACTGTTTGATTGATTTCTTCATATTATATTTCTCTAAAAACCTTGATACTTCCTGTTGATCCATGTTTAGTAGATTAGAGGATGTCAGCCTCATGAATGGATTCCCTTTTGGTGTTCTAACTTAAATTTCCCCTTACAGTTAATTTTTTAATTGCTCTGAATGCTTTATAAGAATTAAACATAGATTATAAACAGATCTACCTATGTTATATAAATGATTAATGAAACCATGGAACCTCCTAAGTGCATGGACCAACTTATAATTATAATTTCCCAAGTAGGTAATTGCCCTATTGACTATAATACCTTATAAATGACTCCTTGAGACTTAAAATTGAATTTCATTATTTTAGTGAATTAAATGGATTGATTATATGGAACAGGTTATTTTTTATGGTTTTAATTTACATAAATGGATTTAATTATTTAAAAAAGGAAGGAATTATGAAACTATGGTACGTTCACACCATTTTTCATGTTTTAATGAATGCTAAAAATTGAATTATTATACCTTGATTATAATTCATTAGTTAATGCGATTCATTGTAGATAATACCTCATGGATTTTTATATTATTATGGTTAAGTGTTTATATGGGTTTTTGAATGATGGTAAGGGTTTTTTATGGCATAAAAGTTATGTGCACCCTTACATCAGCTGTTGATCATTACATATCACACCATTGACACTATTTAGATTGTGGGGATGATGCATCACACCCTTATTTCAAGTGTTTATATGATGGAACACTCACCATCTCAAGTGACAGGAATGATTTCTCCCACTCATTATGTGAGGCATGGAATGAAACTTATTTCTTAAGCTTATAGGCCTGTTCAAACTTGTCATGGATGTCTCGGTTATGACATAGTCCATCCAACACCTAGTATTCTAGATTTATGGCCCCTTACATCCGCATGTACTTTGTTAATATCTACAGATAAAATATATAAATATACTATATATATATTATTACCATATGTATATATAGTTATTGATCAAACACAAATTATGGCAATGATACAAAGTAGGTAGAGCTGCCAAGTGTACTTTAAGAACCCGAGGGAGATTATTATTTTTTATTCATAATTGTCAATTATTTAATTATAATTTCACACTTATTAGAAATGATATCTTCTTGGACTACTTATAGACACCTTTGGTGGTGTCCTAAGAGTATCTTATCTTAGACCCTACTCAGGCTTCCATTGGTACTTGAGAAGATTATATGATTGTGGGTTTGGAGAAGGGTAAGAGCCTTGATATGGAGTCTTGATATGATTTACGTATAGATTAAGCATATTAGGAAAGGATTGACCATACACTTGAGATTATAGGGCATCATACTTTGGTTATTTATTTTAGTTTTTGTATAGCATGATTTTACATGTCAGTTCCATGTTTAAAATTTGTATATCAGCATGCCATACATCCATGTATATGGAACTTCCTAGTATATTTTTATTATTATTCACCTGCCGATTTATTTATCATTTTACTACTTATTTATCATGTATGTCTATATATTCTTTTGTTGTTGTATGTTTATTTTTATACCAGATTTTACACTCTGATAATAGGGAATAGTCTCCCCACCACACCACCTTTACACCCTCGCTGATAGTCAGTAGCCTTTGGTTTATGGGGATTTGAACTTTAGGCCATGTGACCCACCAGATTACGTCATGTGTTAAGTGGACCCCGGGTAAGGACATTACAAAGTGGTGTCATAGGGTTTATTTTTTCTTTTTTTAATATTTGGTTATTAGTAGGAGTTAATGGGATTTGGAATTGACCTTGTTCAAGGACATAATTTACCCATGTATAGGGGAAAAAATTACACAGGTTGGGATGCTACAGTTATTGATTATTCCATTTACAGTTGATATGACTTCAAGGATTGGTGAAACACATTTATTTTGGTTCTATTTATATTGGTAATATTGAAATGATGATTTATTTTTCCTATGCCCGATTAAACGAGTGATTTTCATTACATGCATCAATATTGGCCCAATAAGACTAATATTCCATGCATTTTTTCAGGTCACACCTATTTTTAGTGTCCATTTTCCTGTTACATATTATTAGTGTGATTATGTATTTAATAATGCGAAAATTTCATTTTATCATTTGAAAATATAATTGAAACCTAAATTTCTTGCTTCAACATAATTGTGTTTTCTTGTATAGGTTAAAACAGACACCATAAGAAGTCAGTTATTACACAGTGGGCCATGGACCATTTGTTGCATAGGTTGGAATGTGTTATGGGTTGAGTTAAGTGGATTCTATATTTTAGTTCATAAAGAGTATGGGACCTTATGGATCAAAAATTACAAACCATCTAATTCAACCATTTAAATAGATTTAATTATTTTATTGAGCACAAAACTAAAATGAATATAACTATTAAAGTGAAAAAAATGATCTTATATATGTGAAACATAGACTTAGACCCAAACATGACCTTAGTAGTGGGTAACTAGGGTTCCTATTATGTTATTATGACTATTATTTTATCTTGTACTTCATAGACCTGTATTTTGGAGCAGGCAGAGAGGATTCATCATTTGTATAGGTAAGCTATGAATCTATCCTAGTTTTCTATCAGAAATATTTTCAATTATTAATATCTCTTCAAAGTAATGCATTTGGAATTATAGTATCATTACTCCTTGTTATACTATATTCTTATTCCCTGAAGGAGGTGATGACTATAAACCAGAGGTGGTATGCCTTGATCTACCAGTGATTCCTCATGTAGTGCCACATGTGTCACCTCTTCCTCTTCCTAATTTGGGAAATGAAGTCATGTTAAATGAGGGTTTTCTATTTGTGTTGAAGAGTATGAAATGTGTCTTTGGAACTACATTTAGTATGGAAGAGTTGACTTGGGAATTCTAGAATCATCATCCTCCCACCTTTTGGGGGGATGGTGTACCACATGTTGGGGAGTCATGGCTTGAAGAAATTCTTTCCATATTTGAGCATCTAGGGACGCATCTAGATCGGAGGGACAAACATGCTATGTATATGATATAAAATTATTATAAGTGGGGTTGGGATGTAATTAACCAATAATATTGGCATAGATATATGGTTTGGTAATATTTTTAGACTATTTTTTAGACTATTAATTTTTCCAGACATTAAGGGCTGAGAGACCTTGATAATTCCTGAAACTACCATAGAAAAATATTGTTGTTATGAAACACTCCACTCATTTCACTAAGATACAGAGATTCACTCCTACTATAGTGAGTTATGACCATATGAACACCAGGTGGATTGAGTATGGTCTAGTTTATGCCATCTAATCATCGGTCAATGTATTCAGGTAGACTACTATTTTTGAAATTTTTAACCAATCCCTTATCACAAAGAGAAATTTGAGGGAAGCGGATGGTGAGATTCAGGGAGGTTTATCACTTAGATCAATTGGTTTTTCTTCTTCTGGATGAAAGATATGTTTTGAGGCTACTCGTGGAGGTGGCAGTAGTCAGGCTCTTCATACAGACAACATTCTGATACATCCCTAGTGCGGGAATCTGGGACACACAAACCCTCAATGATTATATAATCTAGTAGAATGTAGAGGCAACATTAGTATGGGGCATATCGAGCACTTCTACAGGAATTTTCCACTAGTGTATTGTGAGTGTGGATCTACTCCTTACCCTCGTTTTGGATTAGGTACAATAGTATCATGACATGTAGCCAGCTAGATTACCACCAGCTAGTCAGGCCAAGGTGGTAGTCGAGGTAGAGGTAGTCAAACTCATGGTTTTCATTTCCTGAAGAGAGGGATTTCTCATGGTTGTTAGGAAGTGACTCAGGGCCATGTTAAAATCCTGTTACATATAGAAAAACCTACTCTATATAATCATAGTGTCGAACCTTATAAAGTTTTAGGTACTTTTCCAATAGCCTCCACTTTTTTCTCCTCTTTATTTGACAAAATCACATCTCACTCATTTATATATGAAATTATTATGGAGAGTATGGGACTCAAAATCAAAAAATTATATGTTGTTATGATTATTGATACCACGTTATGTACCTAACCATAGAGAGTTCACTATTGTAAGGACTTTCCCCTTGAGAAATGTAGATACCTCTTCTTATGGAATCTTTTCATCCTCATCGTGGCTGGCTTTGATGTAATCATCATGATGGACTAGTTAGTTACCTATCAAAAACATATTGACTAATATCATTATAGAGAGATGTTTATATAACCATAGGTTGGTAGGTATTCACACAAGGGTGAAATGGATGTTCATGCGACATGATCTAGACCTGGGAAGCAATGACTGGGTAGTGTGACTGCTCTAATCTCCAGTCTTTTCTTAGATGATTTGGTGTTAGGACCTACTATTTTCCCTCTTGTAGTGGATAATTTCAGGGATGTCTTTCCTAAGGACATATATGGTCAACCTTTAGTGTTATAGGTGGATTTTACAAATGATCTAGTTCTATGAGTGGCACTAGTGACCATTCCTTCTTATAGGATAGAACGCATAGATCTTTTAAGATCAAGAAAAATTTGGAGGTTATGGAGGATAAAGGCTTAATATGTATTAACACCTCTCCTAGGGGTTTACCAATCATTTTTTACAAGAAAATAGATGATACCCTCAATATTTTTGGGGATTTACCTCTGTTAAACCAACTCTCTATAGTGAATCAATATCCACTTCCCCAAATAGAGGACCATTTCGATTAGCTGTAAAGAGTAAGAGTGTTTTAAAATATATATTTGCATTCATTATATCATCACATGCATGTCAGGTCATTAGAAATACCTCAGAAATATTTCATGAGTAGGTATGGTCTATATGAGTACCTAGTTACGTTGTTTGGTTTCATGAATGCAGCTACAATTTTTTATGGATCTCATGAATCAGGGTTTCCACTTGTATCTAGATTCATTTTTGTTAGTCTTTTTTGATGATATCTCAGTGTATTCATACTAAAAATATGACCTTGAAAACCATCTTGAGGTCATTCTAAATACACTAAGAGATCATGAGCTCTATACTAAGCTCAAAAAATTCCATTTTGGATCGACAAATTCCACTTATTGGGTAACATTATATCAGAGCCCTGAGTTTTAGAAGACGCAGAGAATGTGAGGGATATAGTTTCTTGGGAGCAGTCGAAGAATGTATTTGAAATCCCTAGTTTCTTGGGGTCATCATAATATTATAGATTCTTCATTAAATATTTCTCATGTATTTCAGCACTACATACATGATTGAAAATGAAAGGTGTGAAATTTATATGGACAAAAGCTTGTGAAGAATCCTTTTAGGAGTTGAAGGAACAACTGACTTCATCACTGATACTGATTCTTTCAAAGCCAATAATGAGCTATATTATATAAAATAATGCATCAGTTATTGTGATTAGGGCTATTATGATGCAGGATGAGTGATTTTTTACATATGAGTCTCGTTTGATTAGGCCTCATGAGTGGGATTACGCGACTTATGACTTCAAGATATCCATTTCAGTTAATGAAATACACTGTTTGATACACTGTATACTCCAAGATCATTTTGTGGTATACACTGATCAAAAAATCCATAATTACAGCTTTACACAATGGAATCTTAAACTCAAGTAGCACAGGTGGGTCTATTACCTATAATCATTTGATTTGGAGCTTTCCAATATACATGGTAAAGGAAATGAAGTAGTAAATTATATGAGATATAATAATTAGATACCTGATGTTCTGGAGGAAAGCGGTGAATGGAAGATCTTTGACCAATTATTAGAGATTCACATTGAGGTTCAAGAGGATCAAGGTCAGACTATCCTCACGTCCTCATCAGTGACTTCTACTCATCTGTAATG
This sequence comes from Viscum album, assembly GCA_963277665.1. NCBI lineage: Eukaryota > Viridiplantae > Streptophyta > Magnoliopsida > Santalales > Viscaceae > Viscum > Viscum album. Next base: position 2,019,798,250 of record OY728123.1, read on the forward strand.
CGTAAGGATGATGAAAATATATGATATCTAGGGCCTTTTCCTAAGGTAAATCATCTTATAAGATGATATTTAATTAGGTTGGACCATGGGTTGGGATGACACTTTACTATTACATGGGTGTGTATGGGTCCCATCACACATCAGAGAGGAGATGATGTGGTAATTTCATAAATTATCATGGATAGTTCACCCCAATGTCACCAAGATGTATCAGGATCTACGGTTCTAGTATTGGTGGCCTGGTATGAAAATCAAGATTGTAATATTCATCACTCAGTGTTCCACTTATCAATAGGTGAAGGTAGAATATCAGTGATTGGAAAAGACTTTACAGCCATCATCTATTCTCAAGTGGAAATGGGACGATGTTTCGCTGGATTTTATGGATGGTTTACCCAAATCAGCTAATGTAAACAATACAACATGGTTTTTAGTTAGTTGTTTTATGGAGAGCACGTATTTCATACCATTATGAGAATCTTTCTTAGTAGACGAGATAGGGATGTTTTATGTCAGTGAGGTTGTAAATATTTATGGATCACCTCCTTCTATCCTTTTGGATAGAGGCACTCATTTTACTCCACTATTTTGATAAGAGTTGTAGAAGGCCTTGCATACACAGGTGATTCTAAGAACACCCATTCATCCATAGATTAATGGAAATATGGAGTGTACAATTCATGTGCTAAAGAACATGCTTTATGTATGTGTCCTTAACTTTGGGGGTTCCTCAAAGAAACACATTCATCTTTCTGAGTTCACTTATAATAACAGATTTTAGGCTACCATCGAGATGGCCCCTTATAAATCCTTATATAGTAGGCCTTTCCGGTCACCACTATTCTAGTTAGAGGTAGATGAGACAATTGTACTTATAATAAGTCTCATGAAAGAGACTCTAGAGAAGGTCCAGTTGATCAAAATGTGCATTATGGAAGTTCAATCTAGAAAGCATAAATATGCCAAATGATGCTGAAGACCTCTCAAGTTCAAGGTTGGAGACAGGGTCTTCTCATGCGTCTAGCCTAGTTTGGTCCATAGACATATTAAAAGACTTGGTAAGCTCTCACCTTGGTTCACTAGACCCTTCGAGGTTGTGAAATAGATCAGACTTGTAGATTACCAGATAGTCCTTCCATAGAGATACCGACCTAAGCATTATGTATTTCACATGTATTATCTTCAACGATATTATCTGGACCCATCAAATATATTTTATAATGATGAGTTTGAATTGAATGTAAATTATTCCTTATTCGTATTGTGGATCAGAGTGTGAAGACACTCTGAGGAAGGTTAGTTCTTTTGGTATAGGTTCTATGGAATCCCAACTGAGTATTAGAAAAGACCTGGTAATGAGAAGCTGGTATATGATTTTAGTGGAATGATCTATTTGAAGATTATACGTCTTTACCCTCATAAGTCCAACTCAGGGAAGAGTTTATTTAAGGAGGGGGATTGTAATGACGTATATTTTCATGAAGGTACGACTAACTCATTTATGGTTTAAATTTATTTAAACTACCCTTATAATGTTAACCAATAGAGTTATGGGGGGTAATAAAGGTTTTCAGGGATTTTTTGGAGCCTAAAACATTAGAAATTTGAAAATTTAACTCGGTTGTATGATTATTATAAACTATTTCACCCATCCCACATAGTTTCTACTAACCGTGTTGCGAAAAAATAGAGGGGTGGAAGGTGGTACATGGTTTTTCAGAAACCATGATGCTTTGGGTGTATGACCATGTGAGAAATCAGAGACTTTTAATAGTGGAATTCCAAATTGTTTTTTTACAAATAAAGAAACTTTGTTCCTTAACCATGTAATTTCTCCCTTTGGAAATTGGCTTGAGCAAAGTTTGTTCACTTTTTGGGAAATCGTGCGACCAAACTGTGTGTCCCTTATCTTGGTGGTGAAAATTCATTTTTCCATTAATGAATTAATAAACCTAATTATTCTTTATCTCCTTCCTTATCTAGCAGTTGAAATAAGTCTCCTCCTCATATATCTCCTCTTCTTCTCCAATCTTAGTTTCTTGGTAATTCACACATCCATACACTAAATCGAGATCTATCGTAGGAGTTGAATTGCTTGAGGTGAGCTCTTAGGTTCTATTCCCTTTGATATAATTTTTTCTTTGTATCCAATGCACAATTTAGGTGCAAGATATTTTTCCCTATTTTAGGGAATTGGAATGCGTCTCCAATTTCTACCAACCTACTTTAAATATGAGGCCTCCATCAGATAAAGAGTCATCAATAACCCTATGGTAAGTGGTCTCGTCATTTTCCCAAAAGGTTTGGTGTTTTTATAGATTTACAATTGTGCCTCTCTCTAGAATTTTCCACACATCGCCATTTTATTGATTTATTTATATTAAATTGATCTAAATACCTGATATATACTGATTGATCATTGTTTAGTATATTAGAGGATGTTGACCTCAGTCATTGACAGCCCTTCAATGTGCCAACTTGAATTTCCTTTTATATTTACTTTTTTTAATATCTCGAAATTCTTTCTAATATTTTGACTTATATTATAAATGGATATTACTATGTTATATAAATTATTAAATAAACCAATTAACATCCTAAGTTCTTGGCCCAACTTACCATTGGAATATCCCATGTAGGTAATTTCCCTATTGAACATGACACCTTCTAAATGAGTCACCAAGCATTATAAAATGAAATGAATTATTTTAGTGAATTAAATGGATTGATTATATGGAATGGATTATTCATGATGTGTTTTCTTTCCATAAATGAATTAAATGATTTAAAAAGGAACTAATTATGAAAGGGTCTCAAGGCCACACTATTTTTCATATCTTGATGAATGCTTAAAATTTAATTGTTATACCTTGATTATAATGTCTTCATAAATATGATGCATGATAGAAAATGACTCATGTATTACAATAATATGTTGGTTATTCCTTGATATTGTTTGTGGAATGATGGTATGGGATATTTTTGGCATGACTGTTTCATTCTCACTTACATCAGGTGTTGAGTCGGATGTCTCAAACCATTTACACTATTTGGATGGTAGGCATGACACACCACATCCTTTGTTTAGAGTTTTCACATAATGACACACCCACCATCTCAAATGATGATCATGGTGTCTCCAATTCATTATTATATGTAGGGAATTTACCATATTTCTTGAGTTTATAATATTGGTTAGACTTGTCATGGATGTCTGAGGTATGCCTTTATCCTACCAGCACCTAGTATTCCTAGTATATGGCCACTTACGCTCTCACATGATTAGTTCATATAGGTGCTTGAAATATTTAACTACAATATATATATATATATATATATATTATTACTATATATATATAGTAATTTACCAAACACACATTCTGGCCATGAGCCGAAGTAGGTTGAACTACCAGGTGTCCTTTAAGAACCTGAACAGGCTGGTTATTTATTTATTAAGTTTTATTAAATATTTAATTATACATTCACACTGTTTGGCTATGATAACTGAATGGATTACTTATAGACAATATTTTTGGTCACCTACTAATAGTTTATCTAACATCCTACTTGGGATACTTTTGCAACCCACGAATATAATATGACTACTGGTTTGGATAAGGGAAAGCGCCCTGCTATGGAGTCCTGATATGTGTATCCTTGAGATGGAGCATATGAGTAGAGGGATTCGTATACGCTCGATATTATAATGGAGTATCATTTATTTAGTTTTTGTATAACATAATTGTATATTCATATTTCATTTTCCCCTCTTTTATATTAACTTCCATGCATCCATGTATATGACACTTCTTAAAGGCTTTTGATTATTATTTAGTTGCTCAGTTATTTATTCTTCCACTAATTATTTATTATGTTTCTTTATATATTCCTAAACTATTGTATTTTTAGGGTTGTATATATTATTCCACTCTAATAAGAGGTTACAGTCTCCCAACCACACCACTTTTACGCAGTCGCTACTAGTCGAGAGCCTCTAGCATACGGGGAGGCGCACTTGAATCCATGTGACCCACCAGCTTGGGGAACATGTTATGTGGACCTTGATTCGGGATGTTATAGATACCACCTATCATTTTTATAATATGTTATGGGGTAAAGGGAAACATTATTATCATTTCCTCATTTCCATCCATAGTTGAATTTTCGCTATTTTACTTCAATGGTGGATGATTATTGGAACCAAAGTAATCCATATTTGATTCTTTTTCTCATCCTTCTCCTCCCTCTCCACTTGACAGGAGTTATTTTTTTCAATTCATAGTAATTATAATATATTAAATTTCACCAAGGCTTAGAAAAATTATCCATAATGGAAGTTATTTCAAAAAGGGGTAGAATATGATATTTATTATACATTAATTTGTGTTATTGGGTCTTTCAATGACATAGCATTACTTCCAAAGGAATATTTTTTCCTTAAGGATGATATTTACCTTTAAAATGTGTTATTTAATTTAGGTTATTAGTTGTTTTTTATTACTTAGTAATTTATAGTTGAATAGGTGAAAGATATTCTTAGTGATTCAATTTATAGTATTAACAAAAGGAAAAAATCTCTTGTTTTACTCAAGTTATGATGTAAAAAAATCTAGTACAAGTGTAGCGATGTATTAAACCATATTTTGAGATATTTATGGATTTAAATCCTTAAATCATTCTATTTCGTATAAATATTTGTTTTTAATTTTTTTTATAAAATAGGTAGATATTTTTTCCTAAATATGAATTTATTATTAATTTTATCTAAATATAATAAGTTGAATAAAAATTTATTTTTAAAATAATGAACATTAAAAAAATTGGATTTTTTATTTGAATGATTAGTTTTTTATTCAATTCTCTAGATGAAATGATCAACCAAATTATGTTAAGTATTATCTGGTTTGTGATATTTATTAATTAAATTATTGTGATTAAAAAGAAAAAATTAGGAATAAGGCATGGGGAGAACAACTATAATAGTTTTTTTTTGTTTTTCCACTTTTATGTTAAAATATTATATGGTATGTAACACTCCGAGCTTCCATGATATTCTTCTCTTTCAATAATGCAATAGCTTGCATTGTACGCATGTTCGAGATCCTAACACACCGCGACCAATCAAATAGCCATTATGAATAGTAATACCCACTTTTTGAAATTATATATATTTTATATTTCAAAATGGACTTCATTTTTGGATTCAGAATATCAAAATTATCCTCATTTGAATTTTTGGTATTTTTCTGGGAACTTCCAAATTTTTATGAATAGTGAAAAATACTTAAAAACAACTTTTTTAATCAAAATAATTTATAGTCACAGATTATAATATAGAGTGGTTTTAAAGTATAATTATAATATATTTTTACCATTTTATCCAATGGTGTTCATTAGAATTAATTTCACTTTAAAATTGGACATAAACAATTGTCAATCTTTTGGTCTATATTGTTTCTTAAAAACACGCTATTTGCTGTGAAAACGGGAATTAATTATAAAATTAATTAATGAAACTTATATTTTTGGAATTTTGTAAAATAGACATCATTTTTGAATTCGGAATATCAATTATATCTTAGGGTGAAATTTTTGCATTGTTCTGAAAAACTTCAATTTTTGATGAATAGTGAAACCACTAAGTGGTATATAAAAAACTGATTATTCATTTAAATGAAACATTTCCACTTATGTGATTTGATTTTCAAAAATCCTACATACATGGTTTTTATTAGGAAGTAAAATTTGGTTCAATGGGATTAAAATAATTTTTTGGTGAATAGTAACTTTTAAGTTTAATTAATCGCGATTAAAGGTAATTAGTGAAATTTAAGGTAAAAATGATATTATAAAAATATGAAAATACCCTTACACTTTTCCTTCCCTTGTTGGATGAGTCATGGCCGACCAAGACAATCCATGGGTCAACTTGGGGACCCAATGGAGCCACTTGGGTAAGAAAATGACATTAATAACTTTTTATTTAAAGTAAAAATAAAATTGTCACAAACATGTGTTGTTTTACTAAAACAATTATTACATGGGTTCATATAAGTTATCGTTTTGACTATAAATATTCATTGGAAATCTAAAAAGATTTCCTAAATCATGGTATTTTTTTTATAAATTTTAGACATTAAATAAATTAAAAATTTTATGACACCATGATGAAGGATCGATTACCTCAATAATTAACGATTTAAATAAAATGAAAAGATAATGTAAAATTTAAGACTTACACTTTTCAAAAACCTATTGGATTGGTATATTGCGAACCATTATCACCTTATCCTCGAAATATATAAGTGTGGGACCTTTAAAATCCGAAACTTATTATATAATAAATTAACATTTCATGACTTTCCAAGAGTGCCCCTTATCTCCTCTTATAAAAGGCCCCCACCTCTACCACCTTATTCACACCATCAAAGCCATTTGGCTCGGCCAACCTCTGCCCAAATACTCTCTCAACTTACCTCTCTTACTCCTAGAATCCTCAATTTAGGAATAATTCTACTCAAGGAATCCTTTGGCTCAAATCAAAAAGAGTTACCTGATTTTAAGGTAATGTCTTCTCGTATGTTATTTTGTTTTATTTTGTTTCTCCAACCCCTTAAACTATTTTTATTTCATTCTTTTGTAACAACACCAGTATATTCAATATACTAGGATGTTGTTATGATAAGGATTTGATTTACACTTACACACACCTTCGTCTAATGGTTAAAGAACATACTGTTTCTGTGGTTCGCGAATTTCTACCTGACGAAATGATGATTGTTCAATATTCTTTTAACCCCTATAATGGTGGACATTAAGATGTAAATATATTTATATATGATATATATTATGTTTATGTTTTTCTTATGCTTCTGTATTTCTCAATTATGGCATACCTTTATGATTTCCATTATGGGTAAATGTGATAATTTCATTTTAGGAAGTGTGGACTACCGCCCCCTCAATGTGCTTTGAATTGTTAATGAAACATGTGGGATGTATAAAGGATGGAGTAAATTATATTATAGATGATATTATACTGGAATTATAATATAACTTTATATCATTATGATTTCATTCCATTAAATATGAAATAGAAAGGAAGTATCATTCATGCGTACGTACGGCTTTCCGTCCCCATGAACGGTGCATTTCATTTCTTACCTCTAAATGTTACCTAATATTATGAATTAATGTATATACTGGATATATATGATATATATGATATCTACATCATGAATATAATTCTGGATATAGTGGATATTCTACCACATAAACAACTTTTAATTATAAGAAGTTTATTGTTGACTCAAGTACCGAAGATCGACAAAACGACCGTTATTAACTTAAATGACTACATAATTTTCATAACATTGTAATAAGTGATATAAAAGGGATAATGAAATTGAAAAAGGTTCTTAAGAAAGTATATATTAAATCTAGTTTATTATTCAGGAGATTAAAGAATGGTCGAGTGAAGTCGGACACGAGGTTAGGGAACTTCTTAACCCAATTTCCATTCTTTGGGTTAATCTCCTACTTTCAAATTATGTCATGATATTATTATGTCCTATATTTTATTTATAGTTTTTTTATGTGTACATATGGTGAATACACAAAATATATCTTTTTTATTTAAAAAATGATCTTTGTAAGGGACTTCGTCTCAATCTCCATTCATTGAGGCATATTTTTTTTATACACAAATTTCTTTTATACGGTGTATAAACCCCATTGACTTTTACGTTTATTCAAAATGAATCTTTTTATACGAACCGTTTTACTAAACGATAAAAAAGAAATGTTTTTCTTGTTGTACGTATGCGGCGACAATGACTTCTTCGCCGCTGTGACCATTATTTGAGTTTCGGCTTCCTCTACAAGCCACAACTTTTTTTAAATGAAAAATAAATACCAAGATTTAGTTTTCTTTTATTTTGGTATTGAAAATGGGTTTGAAAGTGTTTTTATTATATCAATGTGTTTTATTGATATCTTGTAATTGAAATGTGGAAATTTTATGTTTTCTTTATGCATGTTTTATGTGATACGATTATGTTATGGTTTATGGTATGTTTACACCTGTTCATATGAGGAATGCATTGGACTTAATAAGTGACAGGTGGAGCCCGCTATAGCTCCTCGATGCATCGACAGGTCTCATGAGACAAACTAGTGTCTTGGCATGAGGCCTTGACAAAATCTTATTTGTAGTCTTGGCACGAGGCCTTGTCTACGTGGTTATGATAGTCTGGCATTATGCATTCCATCATTATGAAAGTGGTTATTGATATTGCATGTGATTATTCTACTAGTATAATATCCATGTGAATAAGTAAATGACATTATATCATTTTACTTTTTCCATATTATATTGAATTTCAAGTTTAAAAGGCTTTTGTTTTAGTCATACATTGCCTTAAATTTTTATGTTTATTTATGAAAGCTTCCGCTACATTGTTATCCATACAGAGCATCTGATCTCACCCCTTTCAATGTTTTATTTTTCCCAGGATGTGAAGAAATATTTTATAACTGACCTACAGGGACAGTCTAAAGGGGATAGAAGTGTGGACTATGGAGACTATGTTATTGAGATTTTTCACTTTATGATTTAATGTAACATTTATGAATGTATCTAGTGTTTCCAAGGCTACTAAACTAATCGGTATTCCGAGACTTGATCTTTTGTGATGAAGCAAATGTAACGCAACAATGCACCGAATCTAGGTAACTGGGGTCAGGGCATTACAGTTGGTATCATAGGTAGTTTAGTACTAACATTGGAAGCTAGATTTAGATAAACTCTGATTAGGGCACATATCCCTAAGATAGACTTTGAGGATTAGGATAGAGAAACTTCCTAGAATTTTGGTATAATAGAGATTTTGTGAGTTTTCTGAGCAATACATCCCTGTCTGGATATGAGCAGGTAGAGTCGGCTCTGGCACAAATGTACCTAGGGGTAAAACCCGAAAACACCGCTTTGAGCTAGACTCGAACGGGAACTGGTGCATGACAACGGGCCTTGCTGCACTCTTGGTTATGACACTCCTGGGGGATTTGCTTAGGATAATTCTAATTTTCTTTACAAACCATTATGAAGGGTTTATGAGTATATAATTCCTCTAAGAATACATTTCTTTTTATGATTATAGATTATATCCATAAATAGTTCAATTAATGTTAAGTGTTTTACAAGTATGGAATTATGTATTTTGATTCATAAACTAATTTAGTTTATGCCATTGTTTAGAAATGGCTCCTAGTGGGAGGAATGGAAACCATATAAATGCACGCACTCTATGTAGGGATTTCCCTCCTACTCAAGATAATTGTTGTGGAGTTGGATATAAATCTGGTGCTGATCAACTTATCACCATACTGGGACAACTCACCCAGGTTATGAATGATAACCTTACTCGTATGGAGCCCCCTGATCCGCAACGTGGAGGATAAATGTTAGACCGCTTCATGAGGCAACAACCGCCAACATTTAATGGGGATACAAATCCAATAGTAGCTGAGAAATGGATAAAGTCCTTAGAGAAAATATTCCACACCTTCGGGAGTAGCGAATGGGAGAAGGTTGTCATGGCAGTTTACCTGCTCACTGGAGATGCCGATCAATGGTGGTCGCTGATTCAAAATAGGAAAGAAGATGAAGAAGTATCTTATATGGAATGGAGGGATTTCAAAAAGATTTTCGTAGAAAAATACTTCCCTCATGACCATATAGCATATATGGAAAGGCAATTTCTGAGTCTGAGGCAGAAGGAGGATGAGAATGTCGCAAAGTATGAGGCTAACTTTACATGGTTAGCGAGACATGCTCTAGATTATATACATAACCCAAGAAGTAAGATAGATCGTTTATTTGATGGGTTAAAACTGTTTCTCCATCAAGCATTAGTATCACAATCTTTCTCAGTGTACGAAGATATAGTATCATGTTCTATCAAGATAGAAAAGGAATTCTCTAAATCTTATGATAATAAAGTAAATCAAGAGAAGAAGAGAACGGTGGAACAAGAGACAGATAAAGGGGAAAAGGGAAAGAATTATTTTCTATTATGCGATAATTGTGGGAAGAATAACCCTGGTACTTGCCTTAAAGGAATGAGAGTTTGTTATAAATGTGGAGAAAAAGGTCACCGGGCTTGTGATTGTAAGGGAAAGAAAGAGGCTATCAATGTTGAGTGCTACAATTCTAGGGAAATGGGGAATTATGCAAATGAATTTCCTAAGCATAAGGGAAACTTACCTCAGAAAATTCCAAGGGATCAAGGCCAATATTATGTTGTTACTACAGTTGAAGTGGAATAATTGATGTTTTTGTTCTTTTGGACTCAAGGATTATATTCTGGTTATAAGAATAATGTGATATATATATAAGGATTGTACTATAGTACTTGTTGTTTTCATTAAGGTTTTAATGTGATGAACGTAATCATATTTTTGTATGTGACAATAAGAGAAACTTTACTTTGTTTGAGGATTATGATGATACAATTGATTTTGGAATTTAAAGACCTTTTAGAAAAAGTCTGGACAGAGGTATTTTGGATAACTATAAAGGTTGGAATGGATTAATTTGAACTTTGGATAGTATTGTTTAAGGTTAAAACATTTCTGAAGATTATTTTTGTAATATTATAATACTATAGCTTTAGGAAAAGGACAACCTGCAGGTTGGGGGATAACCCGTCGCGTCGGACAAAGCTGCAGGAATCGAACCCACAACCATAGTGGGATAGGCATTTATTACCTACTGGTAGCCTATAGGAAGTCCCTGGTTATTACAAAATAGTTTTTCTAATCTAAGTGGTATGTGTTAATATTTTTAACATTACACGATGAGGATAAATATAATATTTTTGAGTTCTATTATCTTTTTGAGTGAAAGATGAGTTTGTGGTAGAAATTAGTTGAAGGTTGAAACTCTACTTGTCAAGCATAAATATATATATACCTATCTCTTATTCTATGAATAAATTAATTCTTAAACTTTAGTAAAGGGATATTGAAACAAAAAAATGTGTTATCTTAATACCTTATGTCTTGTTGAAGTTATAATATCTTAAATCAACATAGATTGAAGGCTTTGAGGCCTTCAATTTTACACTTGTTTGTGATTGATGACCTCAATCACTCCCTACAAATATTTACGTTTTTCCTCCAATTATATGTCTCTAATTTCCACCAATGTTCTCTTTATCGAGATCATAATTTGGTGGTGACTTTTTCATTTCCCTTTCCCTCTTATTAAGGCTAAATTTAATTAACCTTATTTCCGATGTGGGTTTTCCACAAAGGTATTTTCTGTTGTCAACCTTTTATTTTCAAAGACAAATTTCAAATTACGAGGATGCAATTTATTGAAGGAGGGGAGAATGTAACACCCAAAGCTTCCACGATACGCTTCTCTTTCACTAATGCAATATCTTGCATTGTACGTAGGTTCAAGATTCTAACACACCGCGACCTATCAAAATAGCCATTATGAATAGTAATACCCACTTTTTGAAATTAGATATATTTTATATTTCAAAATGGACTTCATTTTTGGATTCGGAATATCTAAATTATCCTATTGAGAGGTTTTAAAGTATAATTATAATATATTTTTAGCAATTTTATCCAATGGTTTTCATTATAATTAATTTCACTTTGAAATTGGACATAAACAATTGTCAATCTTTTGATCTATATTGTTTCTTAAAAACACGATATTTATTGTGACTGTAGGAATTAATTATAAAATTAATTAATGAAACTTATATTTTTGGAATTTTGTAAAATAGACAACATTTTTTAATTCGTAATATCAATTATTGCTTAGGGTGAAATTTTGGCATTGTTCTGAAAAACATCAATTTTTTATGAATAGTGAAACCACTAAGTGGTAGTTAAAAAACTAATTTTTCATTTAAATGAAACATTACCACCTCTGTTATTTGATTTTCAAAAATCCGACATACATGGTTGTCATTAGGAAGTAAAATGTGGTTCAATGGGATTAAAATAATTTTTTTGGTGAATAGTAACTTTTAAGTTTAATTAATCGCGATGAAAGGTAATTAGTGAAATTTAAGGTAAAAATGATATTATAAAAATATGAAAATACCCTTACACTTGTCCTACCCTCATTGGATGAGTCATGGCCGACTAAGACAATTTATGGGTCACCTTGGGGACCCCATGGAGCCACTTGGGTAAGAAAATGACATTAATAACTTTTTATTTAAAGTAAAAATAAAATTGTCACAAACATGTGTTGTTTTACTAAAAAAAATATTACATGAGTTTATATAAGTTAAAATTTTGACTATAAATATTCATTGAAAATATAAAAGTATTTTCTACATCATGGTATTTTTTTATAATTTTTATACATTAAATAAATTAAAAAATTTATGACACCATGATGATGCAACGATTACCTCATTAATTAACGATTTAAATAAAATTAAAGGATAATGTAAAATATAAGACTTACACTTGTCAGAAACCTATTGTATGGGTAGATTTCGAACCCTTATCACCTCATCCTCGAAATATATAAGTGTTGGACCTTTAAAATCTGAAACTCATTATATAATAAGGTAACATTTCACGACTTTCCAAGAGTGCCCCTCCTCTCCTCTTATAAAAGGCCTCCACCTCTACCACCTTATTCACACCATAAAAGCCATTTGGCTAGGACAACCTCTGCCCAAGTACTCTCTCAGCTTCCCTTTCTTACTACTAGAAGCCTCAATTTGGGCAGAATTCTACCCAAGGAAGCCTTTGGCTCAAATCAAAAAGAGTTACCTGATTTTAAGGTAATGTCTTCTCTTATGTTATTTTGTTTTATTTTGATTCTCCAACCCCTTAAACTATTTTTATTTCTTTCTTTTGTAACAACACCAGTATCTTCAATATACTAGGATGTTTTTACTAGAAGGATTTTATTTACACTTACACACACCTTCGTCTAATGGTTAAAGAACATACTGTTTCGGTGGTTGGCGAATTTCTACCTCACGAAATGAAGATTGTTCAATATTATTTTAACAACTCTAATGGTGGACATTAATATGTCACTATATTTATATATGATATATATTATGTTTATGTTTTCCTTATGCTTCTGTATTTCTCATTTATGGAATACCTTTATGATTTCCATTTTGGGTAAACGTGATAATTTCATTTTAGGAAGTGCGGACTACCGCCCCTCAATGTGATTTGAATCATTAATGCCATATGTGGGATGTATAAAGGATGGAGTAAATGATATTATATATGATATTATACTGGAATTATAATATACCTTTATATCATTATGATTTCATTCCATTAAATACGAAATAAAAATGAAGTAGCGTTCATGCGTACGTACAGCTTACCGTCTCCATTAACGGTGCATTTCATTTCTTACCTCTAAATGTTACGTAATATTATGAATGAATGTATATACTGGATATATATGATATATATGATATCTACATCATGAATATAATTCTAGAGATAATGGAAATTCTACCACATAAACAACCTGTAATTATAAGAAGTTTATTGTTGACTCAAGTACCAAAGATCGACAAAACGACCGTTATTAACTTAAATGACTACATAATTTTCGTAACATTGTAATAAGTGGTATAAAAGGGATAATGAAATTAAAAAAGGTTCTTAATAAATTAGAGATTAACTCTAGTATATTATTCAAGATATTAAAGAATGGTCGAGTGAAGTCGGACACGAGGTAAGGGAACTTCTTAACCCAATTTCCATTCTTTGGGTTAATCTCCTACTTTCAAATTATGTCATGATATTATTATGTCCTATCTTGTATTTATATTTTTTTTATCTATAAATATGGTGAATACACATAATATATATTTTTCATTTAAAAAATTATCTTTGTAAGGGAATTAATCTCAATATCCATTCATTGAGGCATATTTTGTTTTATACACAAATTTCTTTTATACGGTGTATAAACCCCTTTGAATTTTATGTTTATTCAAAAGGAATCTTTTTATATGAAGCGTTTTACTAAACGACAAGAAGAAATGTTTTTCTTGTTGTACGTATGCGGTGACAATGACTTCTTCGCCGCCATGACTATTATTTGAGTTTCGGCTTCCTCTACAACCCATAACTTTTTTTAAATGAAAAATAAATACCAAGATTTAATTTTCATTTATTTTGGTATTGAAAATGGTTTTGAAAGTGTTTTTATTATATCAATGTGTTGTATTGATATCTTTTGATTGAAATGTGCAAATGTTATGTTTTCTTTTATGCATGTTTTATGTGATACGGTTATGTTATGGATTATGATATGTTTAAACCTGTTCATATGAGAAATGCATTGGACTTAATAAGTGACGGGTGGAGCCCGCTATAGCTCCTCGATGCATCAGCAGGTCTCATGAGACAAACTAGTGTCTTGGCATGAGGCCTTGACAAAATCTTATTTGTAGTCTTGGCACGAGGCCTTGGATATGTGGTTATGATAGTCTGGCATTATGCATTCCATCATTATGAAAGTGGTTATTGATATTTCATGTGATTATTCGACCAGTAGAATATCCATGTGAATAAGTAAATGGCATTATCTAATTTTACTTTTTCCATATTATGTTGAAGTTCAAGTTTAAAAGGCTTTTGTTTTAGTCACACATTGCCTTAAATGTTTATGTTTATTTATGAAAGCTTCTGCTACATTGTTATCCTTTCTGAGCATCTGAGCTCACCCCTTTCAATGTTTTATTTTCCCAGGATGTGAAGAAATATTTTAGGACTGACCTACAGGGATAGTCTAAAGGGGATAGAAGTGTGGACTATGGAGACTATGTTTTTGTGATTTTTCAATTTATGATTTAATGTAACATTTATGAATGTATCTAGTGTTTACAAGGCTACTAATCTAATCGGTCTTTCGAGACTTGATATTTTGTGATCATGCCAATGTTACGCAATAATACACCGACTCTGGGTAACTTGGGTCGGGGAGTTACATGGTATAATTTTCCAACTAAGTTATATTCTATATTTCGATATCGTGTTAAGAATTTTCACAATGGGGAAAACTCTTTTGGATTAGCCACTTTAACCTTTATAAATTTCCCAATCATCATCAAGTGTTGTCGTATGACTTTTACTCCCATATTGGTTTAGTGGGTAACCATTGATGCCTTTATGTACGAATGATTATTTTGTTAAGCTGTAAAATAATTTAAAACCTTGAGATATTTTTTATAATATTTTTTAAAAATAATTAATTATGTATGTTGGATGTAATTTCCCATCTTAATTCCTTTAATTAATTATTGGTTTATATCCTTAAATTGATTTCATGTTTACACTTACCATATATTTGATACGTTATCATGGAATACAAAAATTTCGTATTTCATAGACATTTAAATTTTCTAAAATCATTTAATTCATGAATATTACATCAGTATGACCTCAAAGGGAGGTGATTACGTAATATTTTACTCATACCCTTTATATTTACTTTTCAATGCATGTATTTGTGTGTTTATCTTGTGATATAAATCACTATGATTTAGCTTGAGGATTGAGACAAAATATACCATGGAGTTTGGAATTATATTTGTACATTTAGGGCTCATATATTTTATCTTTATTTATAATTTTAAATATATGGTATATTGTAATTATGTTTTAATCTCAAATAATTTTAAGAGTCTTCATTGATTTAGGGGAATGCACTAGAGGTATTTTAGAATTATTTATTAGACATTGGAACTAATATTTGATTAAGGGAATTAAAAAATGATATCTTAAAGAGTGTTTTGAATTGATTTTGTAGTCAGTATAGAGATATAATGGCTAAAACTCTCTTGGAACCCATAAATGTTTTTGATTGATATATATATATAGTCTCAATTTACCAAGAATATACAAAAAGTTGACATTCTGTGAAGTGAAACAAGCATTTCATACATAAATATTACATATTACTATATGAAAATTCATTATATATCATTAAGATCTACCCTAGAACCAGAAACGTTTAATATTATTGTAAAATTGGTTACACAAATATCTAGTGCATAAAAGATTTACATTATCTCCTACTAAGTTCTTCACAACATGCACCCTTTTTAGACATAAAATACTTGAAATTTTTATTCATATCTCATGGAAAATGAAACATAATAAGCGGTGATCTTAAATTCTCAATAAGGGTAAATAATGGAGATATAAATCAATGATAATATTAATAAAAACTTGAGTATACGGGTATGAAAATCTAATCTTAATATTTCAAAATAATACCTAACAATTAATAGAACATAATCATGTGTCATGGAATAAATATTGACGTTAATAAGACATGAATCAAAAAAGGAATTGAAGAACATGATCCATGAGAACATAAAATTGGAATAATATTTTCAATTAAAAATATCTAGAGAATATCTTCCCTGGTAGATCGTATGGTGGCTCTCGATGATAATAGGCGATGAAAAGAAATAGTGGGCCTTAGAGAAAGGTGGAATAGGTGAAGGTACCCACCATATCTATCATTTCCTCAATGATATATCACATCTACCTATGTCACAAAATAACATCACATTTTCCATTGTCTCAACATTAGATCATGTATACTATTGTCTCAATGGTAGATCACATCTACTGTTGTCACGTCTATTGTTGTCACAACAATGTTTCTCCTTCTAGTTGTGGTTGTACATGCACAATAGCATATCCCATATTCAGTGATGATAGGGGTGAATTTATCCTCCTCTTCCCCACATAGATTAGGTATTCATATAAATTTTTTACAACAAGACTATTACATGGACATCTAGGATTCTTTAGTTCATTATAGATGGAACTCTAGCTTAGGAGGTGTTGTCCATGGTGGTAGTGGTCCATATCAAGTCCTTTGGACTTCACAGTGGTCGGAGGAAGTTTAGTTAATCATGAATGAAATCTTTGTATAATAAAATCACTCATGGTGGTCATTATAGTGGAGAATATAATTCGTGGGGTTTATGATATTTGGTGGTGGATATCACGGTCGAGCGGTGCCCCCTCTGGCATGCATGGTGCGCATGGAGGTTGGGTGACATGGAAGTGGTAGAAATGGTTATGTGTGGATATTTGGTGTATTCAAGAATCACATTCAGCCTCTATAGTGCCCATATAGATATCTATCACTGATCATGGAATCGTAAATCCTTAAATGGATCTCATGGTGATCACCTGATGTCCTAGATATCATATTTGGTGGTCTCGAGTGTTGTAAGTGATGACCGGTTCGACATTCAATCTTTACAATGGTGAAGATACTGATTTCTAATCAGTAGTAGCATTGGCCGATGAGTTGAAGGTGGAAAAAATAGAAAAGAATAGTGTCAATATATATCTGAGCATGATGGACACAATCATAAGGTGGATAGATATCACTTTATTAATTGATGAATGGTAACTATCGAGGCTTGTCCCATGTCTGAGTAGAATGTTGATGATACACTTTTATTTATAACAAGCCATGGTTCCATAGTGTAAATGAAGTTGGATGAGGGTAAGAGGCCCCCCCGACCGCCATTCCAGACTGCACCATCCCAGTGAGGCTTTCCTCTCAAAGCCATGTGTTCTTGACCACCACGTGTTTATTCACCCAGTCACCATCCCGGCTATACACCCTAAGTCATCATCCCCACGTGCCTCCGCCTTGGCCAAATCCCACATGAAACACTATCTCATGTTCTTGACCTCCCATAGGCTTTCATGGAGGGATGGGACCTTGTAGGTAACCTGTGTAGAAAGAAGGCGCTTAGGTTGAGGGATGGACATGTTAACCTATATTTTTTATCCACATGTGGGAAAAATGATACATTGAAAATTTTAAAATACACTTAAAAATATCACCAACAATTTAATAACATAAAATCAATATCCAAAACTCAATGAATCTTTTTTCATTTAAATCAATTTTAATTATTTATTAGTAAATTCCCATTTTTGAATAAGACATTAAATTTTATAGTAATTCCTATTAAAAATCTATTAAAATACTTAAAAATGATTGCAATTTTTCATTAAAATGTCATTTTTTAATATAAAACAAGAAAAAAAATGATGAATCATAAGGAAAAATATTATAAATCAAGAAATAATATCTAGTTATAAAAAAATAATAATAATTTAAAGGACAAAAAAAAATTAGTCGAAATAAAGGAAGATCATGAATGAAAGTGAAGTTTCCATGATCAATAAAATTTTTAGATATTAAATTCTAAGGGGAAGTACATGAACCATATGAAAAGAATATTGCTGTGTAATATCAAAACATGCCTCAATGAATGGTTATTGAGATAAAAATACTTATTCTTTATGTAACATTTTAATCAAAACCACTTTCAATATTGGTACCTTTAAAATCAAAGAAAATTTAAATAAGGTACATAATAAAATAAATTAATTTGGAAGTATTCACACCATATTAAAGGTATTTTGGTGAGAATTAGGAAATATTTCTTATGAAATTAATTTTGATACAAATAACCCCTTACTATATTAGAAATTTTCAAATTAAAACCCCATGAAGGATATAAATTTTAATAAGACATTGAAACACAAAACATATGAGAGGAACGTGATAAAAAAAATATCAAAGGGGTTGTAGACACACCATTCCAATTAAAACATGATGTATTATAAGAAATATGTCTCAATGAGTGAAAAATTTAGACAAGAAACCATTACCTCAATTCATGTTTTGTTAAAATGTGGTATGACCTCATGTATAAACAATGTAACTATCTTAATGTTAGTAGTTCCTTTTAAAACTAAAAAAGGGATATAAGGAGAAGGTTAAGGGCCCCCTCTAATCACTAGGCCTGCCTGCCTAGGTCCTCTATGGTCACTCAACTTCCCTCACCCATCTCACATGTTCGTACCAATTTACTCACCCAATACTACTTTACCTAGACACTATTTTGGCCTATAAATAGACCCCTGGCCACTGCATTATGGAATAAGTTTCTTAATTTTGGAACATATATAGAGACTTCTAGAGTCACTTATCTTAGGCATTCATAACATTTTCTAGATATCCTATGACACTCTATTACATAGGAAAATAAACTTAAGTAGTAATAAGGGCTAATCTAAGCTCACTTTTGAGGCCAATTATCGGGGTCCTCACATAGGTTACTAGGGTGACCGTCCACCCAGGGTCACCCACATAATTGAATGTTCACAAAGGGTTACCACCTAATAAACCATTCACCTAGTATATATTTTTCTCTTAAAATGTCATATGATTTTATCCTTATCTTCTATTTTGTACTAGTGGAATTAAGGCCTCACCCACATCCACTAGATTTTTATGACCAGGGTATCGGGAACACTAGTGTGGCCTCTTTTGATAATGAATTTCCATGGAAAAGGTGGTCCCCAACTATCTTATATAACCTATGGGGTAATTTATTTATTTAAAAATGTTCATCACCTTGTTAATGGGGTCCCCATTCCTGGAATCTACGTTCGGAATCGTCCTAACTCAGCAAAAGCTATTTTTTCCTGCATGTTTCCTAAAATGTGAAGTGATGTGTGAAGAATAAAAACCTTTTTATTCCAATAAGTGGATGTGAAATCCCTAATATTGGGTTTAGAAGCAGACAAGAATATGTAAATGGGTATCCCCCAAGAATTAGTCTCCTAAATTTTATTGTTGGATAGCCAGTTGTAGCCCCTCCCCCATCCATCAAGAGATGGGGAGAAAATTCCGAAAGGCGTCCCTCATGGAGTATTCCCATATTATTTATTTTAGGATATAATATAACTTTATATCTCCACATCCCATTCTATTGACATTAGTGGACAAGGGATTAATTTCCACTAGAACTTCCAATTTAATAGTAACACACATTTAATTATGCATTCATGGAAGGTGACTGACCTTCTGTTGTCTCTTATTTCTCACACCAAGCATGCTTTAGGTGGGATTAGTGATCTATGGTGATCATTTCACTAGCATGATGAAAGTTAAACCCAAGTTGGACTCCACATTATGGTTAGGCATCATAACAAACTAAGTGGTCCACCTCCTTCAGTGTAAGACCCGACACCATCTATGTGTTCCTCCTTCTTGGGTGTATGCCCCAACCTCCCATAAAACTATGTGGGATTTGATTCATGCTGTAGAGGAATGCATAGAAAACCTACTTAAGGTTCAAATCCAACATCATCAATACTATTACCATATATATTATCACATATTTATGATAATATCATACCCCCACCTGAAAGTCCATACTCATTCTAGGACCTACCGTCCCATCATCGTCAAGCTATACTCCTGTTGTGTTATATTTTCAAAGGTCCATATTATTTGTGATATAAACAAAATATCATCAGCCTGCATGAAGGGACATACTCTTCCTAGATGACTTCTAATAGAGAAGTTATTCATGAAAAATTTAAAATTTTTGAATACTCTATAATCTCTAGGATTTTTCTTCTTGTAGGAAGAATGTCTTTGAAAGTTGATGAATTAGTTCAGGAGATGATTTATATATGGGTTTTTCATGGTTAGAGATATATTCCCCTAGTTCAGTGTTTCTTTCATATCATTTTTTCAACAGAGGATCTAAAATGAAGGGCATGGTGAATTAGTTCAATTTCCTTCAAACCAAGTATGATATGCTTTTAATAGTGAAATTTTTTTTAATCCATTTTCCATAAAAAATACCAGTGAACAAATATGGATTTAAATTATTGGCCTTAATTGTATTTTGTGGCATCCAAAAATCTTATTTGATATTAAATCCACTTTGGTAATTCCTATCAAAATAGAGAGGAATATTGAAATTTCAAAAAAAAAATCACTATGATAGGGTATTGGTGGAGGTTGACCAGATCTCTTGTTTTATTCATACTGTTGTTCTATCAGCATTAGATGGTGATATTCTTATAAAAGTGGAATATGAAAGATATCCTGACTTTTGTTCATAGTGTCAATTAATATGTCATTTCATGGATAAATGTCACAAGAATTTGGTTTTCTCTTTTTGTTCTTGGAAAGGGCACCATGAAGCTTGTTGTAGGAACAAATTGATGAAGTAAACTACAGATAACAATGTGTAATTTCTTAGCGAAAGAAAACCCACTCTTGAAAAAGTCAATGTGTAGGTTAGAGATGGTTCGTCACAGTCGGTTAAGGAATTGAAACTGAAGACTCATGAGTTAGATAATATGGCACAGATGTTAGCGCTTAGACACAACAAGCATTCCCAAGAAGATGAGCGATGCCTTAAACTAGAAGTGTATTTGGAAATGGATCAATGTTTACAAGAATCTACTCCTCCAATTGAGGTTCAATGAAATCCGAGTGATGAAGGTAATCATTCAATGATTTAGGAATAAATTAATACATTAATGGAAACCCAAGTCATATTGGAATGTGGGATGATATCAATGATGATTTTCCAAAAAATCGTACTCTAGATAGGTTTGGTCCAAAAAAAATGTTGTCATGGATGATGATTGTCTTTAACCTGTTCCTCCTAGGAAATCCAAACATAAAAAATATTATTCTTATCTAAAGACAACTATTGTAACTATGTATCATGGTCCCAAATAATTTGACTCCAAATGGTATAGTGATTATGATGATTCATATTAGTTTGATTATGATATTTTATCGACTTTGGTATATCATTGCATGAGGGAATGATGGTTATATAACCCCGTCCTTTCCCTTTCTGTGCTATCTTTTTTCTTTTTTAAAAATCGGGCTCTGCCCGAAACTTCCCATAAAAAGAGGTAGTAATTGAATACTTCATATCTGAGTCAACGCATTTATTTTTGAATTCAAGGCAGTTCATCGGATTACTATTATCAGAGAAATTTGATCAGAATTTATTGGATTTTATTTAATGGGAATTTTTATAAATTGTTTTTATCACTTTAGGAGAGATAGGTCGATATCCAACAATCTTTTATTTCAATTGTAAAGATAGAATTGTGAGTGGTTAATTCTTGGAGATCAGGTTCAAGGTTACAACCTTGAATTTTCCTTTCATCATAATAAAAGGATATTTGTGTGCATGGGATAATAAACACCATACACTTGGTTATATTCATCCACATTAAAGGTTAATGTTATTAAAAAAATCCTGGTTTTCCTTGTGATTCATTGTTTTATGAGTATTCTGGATAAATATAGGTGAATAAGAAAATAGAGTTATTCACTAAATAAAAAAAGGTGTATAAAAAGGGATAAAATTATTAATGTAATAAAAATACTTCCCACACTTATTCACCCCCTCCCAGTGTGATCATCCCAAAGTGATCCTAACAACTGGAATCAAAGGAGGCCACACATCTGATTGGATTCTCATATTTTAATCTAATTAAAGGTTGATTTATCTTCTAAACTAAATAATGGAGTGAAAACATATAGGAGTTTTAACTACAATACATTAGAACTATATCTCATCCAAGAAGTTGGAAACAAAAAGAATAATGAATTGAGGAATAGGAAGAAGTTATCCCTCTTCTCAAAAGAGGAAGAGTTTTCAAGTGATCTAAGCAAAGAATTCATATCTATCTTGGAAGGAGATAAAATTATGGTTTGGTGTACCAAAAATGATTTGGATAACATTATTAACTTAGTGGGATAAAGGGATTTATTTTATCATGTTCTATCTATTAATTCTTGTATTAACTATCCTGAGGATTCCCCAAGCACAAGTGGAAGTGACAATATGGAAGTTGAATTTTCAATTTATTCATTAACATATATGATGTGTGGTTTTATAAATATATTTTATCTAATATATTTGGCATGTTCTAAATAATTCACAATCAAATCACTTTTTTTTAGTATGATTATGAATAAATAGAGATGACATTGAAGAATAATTTCACACTTGTGAAAATATCTACACACAAGTTTTAGTCATTAAAGAAGGGTGTGAGGAGATTAAAGTGAGGTAATACCCAATTGAATCTGAATGGATCAACACAATCCAAGATAAGTATGATTTAACTGAATAATTTGGGAAGAATAATTGGAAATGTAATAAAATATTAAAAACAACATTGTTGTCAAGAATATACAATTGTATAGTAAATCCAAGAGTGTAAAAGATCTTGAATAAATGTTATAAAAAAAGGTTTCATTGCACGAATTGGATGTTGAGAAGATGAGGAAGTATTGTGAAGATATAATATCATTTCATAAAGATAAAAATAATTCCCCCAGTATGAGATATCTTGTATTGGAACTCAAATTGGACAATATTGAAAAGACTCATGTGGAGACTTCACAATCAAAGAAGTATGGAGATTGATCTACACAATGTTATTTAGAGATTTATACTAAAAATAACTAAATAAAATGAAAATATTATAATTATATCACCTAATTATTTCTCTTAAGTATCTATGAATAAATAGGTACCATCCATATGTCAATGTAATAATTTTTGTAAAACCGTTTCTACGAAAAAGTAAAGATTTAAATTAAATTTTGAACAAATATAGATTAGAATAAGTTAATAAGATCTTGTCCCCATATCCATGGTGGATAGAAGAATAAGATTCAAAGTATTTCCCCTAAGAAGATCCTATAAAATTGTGAATAAGACCTAGAAATATTATGTTGATTATGCTGAAAATTCTAGATAGTGTGAAAATGTTAAAATGAGTTCAATATTTGTTGGTCAATGTTAATGTTGCAACAAATTTGGGAATAGTGAATCAGATTTTTGGTATAATCCCTTAAATTATAAATCATTAATTAATTCTATACCAAGGGGGAGAAATATATTTAAGATTCAATAATCATAAAATAATAATAATCTATCTACATAAAATAGATTTGATTCACTTAAAGATCAATGTGATATTGACAGAGGTGTTGGCCACATAAGTGGTTCATGTACATCATAACATGAATAAAATAAAAATTAGAAGTGAATACCACAAAATATTGAATAATAAATATTGGGTATAAATCAAAAGAAATTTACAAAACAAATTACACCCAAAAAGTTTTAGAAGAAGTCATCCTTGGACATAATACACATTAAATAGAAGACCCAAAATATTTCTAAGAATAATATCCTGACGAGTTCTAAATCTTAAAAGAATTATATGAAGAAATTCGCAAATAATAATCCATGTGTAAGATCAAAAAATTGTTCTAATTTTCATAACAATCTGTCGGTAATATGTCAAGAATATTTAGAGAAGATGAGTGAAAAGGAATAATTAGAAGAAATTTCTACTGCAAAGGGAAAATAGAAGATTCCATATAAAGAAGTTGAATTTTAGGATAGTTAGTCAATAGATGATGATAATAAAATCTAATAATTATTGTATATAAGGTACAAAGATCTTGGAAATATCTCAAATAATTGTTTGTTCATAACTCCAACTTAAGAAGAGATGTGGAAAAAGATCCAGAAAGTATCAAGTGATGAATGTTAATTGGTGGAAAGTGTAAAAAATAAAACTTCCACAAATGTTTGTCAAAAAATAAAGTGAATATATCATGTTACAAAAAAATATTCAGGAAATTTAGAAGGTTTATTATGTTGATTTTAAACTTACATGGGGTAGAAAATAAAGTAGTTTTATGGTTAAGAAATAGTTTTCAGCATTCTTTCTCTCACTAAAAAACATTTAGGATCAACCTTTTCCCCAAAAAAAATTGTGTTGTATTGATATTCTAATCATGTATCGAATTGGAGGTGATTTTGGTTCTGAAATATATAACTAAATAAAATTAATCTTTAATTAATATTCCATAACTAATATTTTTCCATATCTAAATGATTTTATAATTATCATACCAAAAAATACGTGAAGAAATATATTTACATTCATGATGTCAAGAAGGAGAGTAACCCTTAAGTGGGAGTATCTTCAGAATCTTCAAAAAATTATAATTCAAAAAATATATGATTTTTAGAAAGCTCTTTTGATCTGGTCATGAAAAGATGTAATATTCATTCAAAGCTTCCTGGAAGGTACCATATGGGTTTTATTTATCTATTTTTTGTCTTGAATATTATTTTTACAAAAACGTCAGAGATCAAACTTGATGGAGATTATCAACATACCATAGATGATAAATAAATTTGAAGTGACCATCATTGATGAGATCAAAATAATTGGTACTCATATAAATTAGCATTCATAAGAAAAAATAATGATAAGATCCAACTTGGTGAAGTGAAGCTAGAGATCATACCTTGAGGGAGATTTTCCAAATAAGTTCCCAGATTTTTATATATCATTCAAAATCTAACATATCTGGAAGGTACTTATTCAATAAGTCATTGATAAGGTATATATTTTCATTCTTTCATCACTATTAAAAAAATTTAAAAGAAGACTAGTCTTAAGGGGGATTACTTAAATGTACAAATGATCTAGAGAAAATAATCTTGAATAATCTCTAAGACTAATTTTATTAACATAACCATCCAAGTATACTTGAATATTTTTAATATGTAGGTTGAGATGAATATAGGATATGAGGTTGAAGTATTCTCAATAATATTTTATCAATAAGTTGTATCCAAAAATTTCCTCTTATATCGTATCAATTGGTATCAACCAATTAATATCAACCTAGAAATAGATGGGAAGTCCCTAAGTAAAGATACATGTTATGGAATCTCAATTGGTATCATATTCTGAAATGAGAATAGAAGTCATTATAGTCTAAGTCCAGCCCTTATTTTTTCTACACCAGGTTTTTCCATATAGACATAAAATGGTATAATTAATGGAAAATTATTTCAGAAACTAATAATACCATCCTATCTCATTTTCCTATATATTTTTATCTATTTCTAGGGGAGATAAAAATAAAAAAAGGAGTATATATAAATAGGACATATTTAATTTCCATTTTCTACATTGGTATGGAAAACAAATACAGTGTGGGAGATTCAAGATCCCACTTTGTGTTTGCATTATATTTGTTTTCAATAATTAATTAATAGATGAAACACTTGATGTCAGTATGTATAGAATAAGAAGGATAGGATGGAAGTGTTTTTTTGTGTTCCCAATCTTAGAAATGTGTGGAGTTTTAAGAAGATTTATCCCCAATAATTTCAGAGGTTTTATATTTTATTTCGGATGAAGTGTATTTAACTCTGAAAATTGTTGAGTAAGAATTCAATGATTTAAGAACACGTGATAAGTTTCACATTTTTTAAAACAATATAAAAAGGTTTAAGACCATTAAAATAGTAATTTTTATGAAGAGAAGTTATAAGAATTTATAAAGACCATGAAAAAAAGAAATTAATTGTATAAAGATATTTAAAGGCCATGAAAAAATATAATTGAAAATAAATTTTTGAATGATGAATCTTTTTGAAAAAGAGTTATCTTGGAAATATATTTCTTACAAATTAATAAGTATATATTATATCTCCTTAACCAAAAAAACGTCTAAACATGCTATCGAACTAGTCTAGATCAGTCCCACGCATGTGGGAGAAAGCTCACCCACATGGGAGAGCCATCCAAGCCATCTGGCATGGTGACGTTTTCTATTATTGGGCTTGCATGGTACTTGTAGGGACAAAAAGGCGGTGTCTGAGAAAAAGGGGGACATAGAGCTCTCAAGTTTGTTCATAGATGTTCTTGAGAGAACACACAGGGTTAGGAATATTTTGTTTGGGTGTGTGTAAAGTGATCTAAGTTCTTACCCCAACGACATCCCAAATAATCAATGGGAATGATATTTTTAATATAATGGATCCCACCAGCTTTAATCCTCACTTTTGGATGAGTTCACCCCATACACTTTCCAGGCATTGAAAAACATACACATATAATCTTTGTCGTATGGTCTCAATTGATCCAATGATGTTATGGATTCTACATCATCATCATATTTCTCTCTACCTGAAACAGAAACATTATGTAATAATCAACATTATAATTTCTTCATTTTGTCATTTTCATGTAAGTGTGCTACACTGGTTTTCGAAACAAGGTTTTAAAATATTAGTCCTTGGATTTTTATGCATGCATGTTATTATTTTTATTCACATACCATCTTCAGAAAAAATTGATACTACCATATAGTACAACACTGAGTTATAGTGTAATATGAAATCATGAGGTATTTTGATATTTTAAGAAGATAATTCATGTGATATTAATAAATACATGTTTGTCCAAACTCACAATGGGAGAAGATTCCAATATTTTTTGTGTCATGTAATTTAATTCAAATGATGTTTAATATACCAAAAGATTTGGTGGTATTAAATCATATTTCACTCAACACTATTATCATATGTGGCATGAAAATTAGAATTTAACTTGGTGGATTCATTAAAAAAAGGTAGCGATCTCTTCAACTATAAATATGGAGGAAATGATAAGATTTTTTTATTCTATTAATGTTTTTCTTTGAGTTACCTCAATATTTTTAGAAATAGTGTATCTTTGTGATTTAATTAAGGTTAATAAGAAGATTGTTCTGTGAGCCTTCCGGGTGCACGAAAGGGGTTGTTATGTGCTCTAATTATTGTGAACATGTTCTTTATAAACATTCTATTATGTTAAGGGGATTTTGATAGCATAATGTAATCATGTTTTTTCAAAGACACTAAACCATGAGGTTAAATGTTTCATGCAGTATATAACTGCATTCTTATATTCATTAAAAGATAACCATAGATAGTGACATCCATGTACACATTCTGTTAGATAAAGGAAGTTTAAAAACCCTTATATATTGTTTATTTGGAGAAGACAGATCACACAAACCCAAGTGATCCTTTTTTTGTGAAGGAAAAAAGTCACATGTAGTACAATTTTCATTCACAAATATAGAAACAACTCATATTTTAAGTAATGTTAATAAAAACATAATAATTCATGCATGAAGAAAGAATTCAAATCATGTAAAAAGAATTAATTGTCCATAAAAAGAAGGATTAGTTTCCACTTAAGGATTTGGTGATTATGATACGATTGAAAAAATACTTTAATGATATTATTTGAGACACCCAAGGAATATTTTTGTGAATAATTAAATGGGAAATTTATAATCAATTAATTAAAATTTGGTTTAGGAAAAATTATAAGATATCTAGTCCACTACACATAATATTATTCTGAGTGACGAAGAATATATAGTTATTGATTACTTTATATCTGATTCAGAACATTGATTGTTAAATTTAACATAGCCCATCATATTCAATCTTTTAGAGAAATATTATCATAATTTATTGGTTTCCATTGAAGAGGACAAGTTGTACATTTTTTATCAATTAAGGATAGACATAATGATATCCTGTAACCTTGTGATTTAAAGATAAATCTTTCATTGTATGTATTCAGTTCCAAGATAAAAAATTCAAGGTCCCACCCTTACCTATAATTTACTTGAAAATAAATAGATGGTTGTGTTCATGCAATACTAAACACTATGTAATAAGGATGTAGTCTTCTGTTGGATCTGTGATGTGTTGTAGTACTGGTTTTCTATTTGGGTGGCATAAGTATTTATGAGAATTGGATTTTTTTTCTCATTGAATTTGGATGTTGCTGCATCTTTTTTGGGTACTTTAATGTGGGAAGCCTCTAAAGAGGGACAGGTATGTTAATACCCATCATACAACCATCTGTCTTTTGTTGGATAGATGGGTACCCAGACATTAACTATTAATAGTTCTTTTTATCTATTTGTTTGCATCAGGTTGATAATACAGTTTGTTCCCCACAAGCATTATCAGGTGGGAATCTCAAAAGATAGATCGGTGTTCTATCACCTATCTTTTGGTTTGCCTTTTTCATGTTCATGTGGGTGTCAGGAGTTCTTTTCCATGTTGTATTTATATATCATGGTGATACTTCTTGATAGGGGTGTGATGATTCATCATTGATTTATTTCACTATTGCATTGTATTTTAGGGTGGTGATATTTTTCATATTTCTTATATTGAAATTTTAATCTCATTGGGCACTCAGGACCATCAAGACCTTCAGGTAATGTTATTTTAAGTCTTTTCCCCTTGGATTATTATGTGTTCCCTCTTTTCACACTTTTCAAAAGATATTTTCTTTTTTATCTACATTAAAGGGGGATTTACCCTCAACCTTTTCAAAAAAACTATTGGTGAAGAAGAAAATAGAAACATTCATTGAATAAATGACAGAAGTATAAAATTGGGTAAATTTTTAAATGTGATAAAAATTTATTTCACACCGATTCACCCCCCAATACTCAATTTGTTCGTCGCAATTCAATCCTAACAACTTCATCTTCTAAGGAACAAACCAAGTAGAAACATTGCATTGGGAAGTATGGACCTTTGGCCTAAAAATTTGACATCTTGAAATGGTTGCATATGGTTCTAGCTAAGCTTTTAAACTTGGATGACCTTAATTTATTAAAGAAGCTCCATGAAACACTTTTTTAAGGTATATTAATCCCTAAATAGGTCAAAGATGAGATCTTTACTACTACAGTATATTATCTATATTTTGATTCCAAAGAGTTCTAAATAGTCATCTCTTTCATAATGAATAATATGGAAATAGGTATGTGGGAACACATCATACCCTTATATGCATTTTTTAAATTGGATGACATTAACATGAGATAATATTTTATTGATAGTTTCTTACGAATCAACCTCATTCTAGTCTAGAATATTTATCGGTTGGGTTATATGGTAGTTGACCTGTCTCCTTATGCATTAGCACTTTAACAGTTTGAATAAAATTGAGTATAAAATACATAGATAAATTAATCTGAGGAAACAAATTAGTGACCCCATGCCCAAATATAAATTCTTGTTTTTCCAATAGGATACAACTTGCAATGTCTTGTTAGGGAGGCCTTTATTAAATCATAGTATGGAAATTCCCTCATCATGCCCTCAATATCTCAAATATTGTTTCCAAGGAAAAATTGATACATTTCATTGTGATGTGGATCTATTTAAATCCTATTATTATCAATACATTGATGTAGAATTATAAAAACGATCCGGAATACAAACAATGATTAATTATTTCACTTGGGTTACCTCCCCGAATGTTTTAGAAATGACCCTGACTAACCCAATTGAAGGTTGTAAATGAATTTTTATTTCCCGTAGAGAAAATAGAAGTGAAAATTTTAGATTTAATTATATCCTAATCGATTTTCATGATATCATTCACACCAGAATAACCTAATAACATAGAATAATTTTCTAATCCCCATAATAGTGTCAATACCCTAAGTGAAAATGACCTTACTTTTCCCTAGTGTCACGTAAAGCCCCTGCAATATCATATGTATCATAAGAATATCTCATGTAACTAATAAATATTAAATACACCCCTAATCCATTCCTAAAATTCTACAATGTTGACACCCCTTCCACCCCTAATGGCACTGTAGAGGAAGGAGAAGGAATGTTTACCCAGATTCTCTCTAATAATGGAACTCATGGTGTGACAACTATAAAATCTGGAGGAGCCACCTTATTTGGAGTTGGATCACTATAACCAAACTCTTTTAACTTTATTATAAACTATATTTTAAACTATGAATATTAATAAACATCTTATCATGACACTATTGTTCTTATGTGTGACATAGTATGTGGTAATATCCTAAGAGTAATTATCGCATGAAAAGGTCATAATAGTTCCTCGCTATGATGATAAGCTAGAATAAAAACCAAATTATTATTAAGTATATATTATATAGCTTGATTATATAATTTAATGGGACCTGAATGATATCGGCTATCCGGTGTGGAGACTCATAGTACATTGAGGCACATTCCCATGGGGTATCCCCTTTGTAATTTCTAGTGAAGAAGATTATGTGAACCTGACCCTCCAGTAGGAAATCCATATTTATATGTATCATTGGATGTTACTATCTAAAAACATGTTTATTGACCCTTAGGCTTTAATATTATTATTAGTTGATATTATTAGTCATGTACTTTGATGTATTGGTGACAACTATAATGACATATGTTCACATTGTGGTGGGGTATATTGGGTGTATCGTGAGTAATATTTCATTAATAAATAATGAGAGAATGGATTTTTCACTTCTATTCTTTAATGGAAGTTGATATATTAGGACCTTTTATGGAAAGAAAATAACCTAAATAAATCCATTCCCATGGTGTTCTATGGACAAGTTTGTTTCCATATAGTCAAAGAAAGAAACATCGAGCACAAAGGTTGAAGACCCAAACATACAACAACCTTGATTGGAGATATCATTATAAAGGGATTAATTACACAGTAAGAATGTGTATCAGGTCATATATCTAGAGGGCCCCAAACTAAGTGTATCAAAAACCTCAATTAAATAATAATAATATTTTTTATTTAAAATAATGAATAAATAATACTTATTTATGTGGCTCAATAATAATTCATATTTTCTAGATCGTGTATATTTCATCACTAATTATTCAAGAGAATATTTTGTGAGCAGAATATTTAATAAATATTTATTTTCTACTTAGTGAATATAATATTTATTTATTTATTTATGAATAATTAAGTGATATTTTTTCATAAATAAATAGTCATTATTCATTTTTGGATAAATATTTTGGAGGAATGGATGTTTTATTTTAATAGTCTGGTGTGAAATAATATATATTAAATATTTTTTGAATAAATATTAAACAATTTGTTCAATAAATAATATTAAATTAATTCAATAGTTTTGCACATTTCAATAAATATTATTATTATTATTGACATAAACGTGGGGTTTCTATGGGATTAAGTTAATAATAAGAGTTCATGTTTAATTATTATTTTCTTACCCTAACACTATTTAAAACCAATTATATTATTTATGACCCTAACACAAGCCTTTTTTGTTGTGCACAATGATAAGGATAGTTCTATATTTCCCTAGAGATACCCTCTCTAAGAATTATCTCAAGAATAGAGGGTGATCCTACTCTTACGCCTCTCTCAATTCTAGATATATCAAAGAGAATCCTTTTTTGTAGAAACACTCATGATGATCATGGATAAATACATCTAGCATTAAGATCTTCTGCACTAGCACCTGGAGATTCCTACATTGACACTTAAAGGTTCATGATACATGTGTGGATCACCATTAGATTAAATAAAAACTTGATTATTATGATGAAATAATTTAAAAATGTAGATACATTTTCATATTCATCAACAAAGAATGAATTCATCATAACATGATTCATTTACTACTTAAATCCATTGTAAATTATTATGTGATGATCCTAAATTTCGTTCCATCATCATCCTGTTAATTAATATTTGATTCAATTTTTTTGGTCTCGTCATTTATTGGTGATGTATATCTCATATTAATAATAGATAATGATAGAAAGTGAAACAGGGTGTGCCCCACTGGTGATTCTACTATGCTTGATACCAACAAGTGTTATCAGAGTGGCCACATAATTATTTATAATCATTTAAAGATCATTGATTGATGTAATCATTTATTGTTAGTTTTTAATTTCTGTTTAATCATTAGTTACTTTTAATTTCATGATATTGTATTCATTCTCTTTATTATAATAAATATATTCAAAAAATGTATTTATTTTCAACAAATAACATTATAGGAACTCATCTAGAGGAGTCAAGGATTTTATTTGGATGGAAAAGGAGTACACAACATATATCTCATTAATACACACTATGATACCCATGTTCAACACACCAAGTAAAATCATGAATTAATTAAAATATTTTGATATTATTTCCATGGTGTATATTTAATATATAATGTGTTAACCCAACCATATTGGTGCAGGGTAGTCATATTACACAGCATGTAACGTGTGTAAATTATGTGTATTACATTAGTCAAATATGGTTCATGTATTTTTACTAGACCTACATGATTGGTGACCCTGTGACTTGAAGACCACAAGATGTATATCCCACATACACATCATATAATCCATTAATTTCAATGAAAATACAACATGAACATTCTCTAGGAATGTGTCATGGATAGATGGTGAAGAATTATACACGATGTATAGGTGGTTAGTATACATCATTTATCCTTGGGTCCCGACAACCCCTATAAACCGGCTTTCTGATAATGAAAAAAAATGATTTCCAGCAGCAGCATATAAGTAGTAATACATCAATTACACCATGTGAGTTAAAACATAACATTCTTTGTAAATAAAATTATTTATGTGTTTCATTTATTTGACTTGTACATTGAATGAAATCATGTGATAATAAATCTATTCAACATTCCATACAAGAAAATAATATATAAATATCATACACTCTGGGTAGTTCGGATGGGTACTCACCATGCTGCCTCCAAGGAATATTTTTGTACATAGTTAATTCCAAATATATTTATTTATTTATTTTAAATTTTAATGGATGAAAATATCAATAATTTTTTTATGATATTTAATATAAAATAATTGATTAATTAAATAATTTAATTAATTTATTCGAGTGAGATTTATCTTAAATAAGATAGTTTTGGATTGATTTTTATTGTATTAAATTTGTAATTCATTTCATGTCTGTGGATGATTATGAGAATAGACCATAAATTTTTATGTGATTTATTTCATTTTAATTTATTCTTAAATTAAATTAATGTCAGTTTCATCATCCATCCTCTCGATAAATAAGGGATTGTATTTCTATGGTTTCCTTTTATGAAAAAAACCATTAACTAATCCTTTGGTTCCTCTCACCTGTAAGTGAGTAAAATATTATGGAATGTATTTATCTACCCTATGAATGGAGGTGGTTCAAGTAGGTATATGAAGAAAAACCAATCCAATAGATACATGGGAGGATGGGGGAAATAAGTAACATGAACAAAATCATGTTTCATGGTGTTTTCCCCAAGGATGACGGTTAGTTTATTATTTTCTAGATAAACTAACCATTAGTAAAAACTCATGATCATAATAATCTTGTTATTTTATTTCTATCAAGTTGAATGGTTAATTCATTATGGATGTTTTTTCATGATTCCATTAATTAATTAATTAACATTCATTAAATATATAACTAAAATAAATTGGATTATATATAAATTTTATCAAAGATGTGGTTAATCACTTAAATAAATCCACTTAATATTAAGAAGTATATAATAAAATGAAATTTTTTTGCATGAATTATTAAAATACCTCAACTATATATATATATATTTATTCATAATATCCTTCCACTACTTCGGTATAAATCAATCCATAGTTTAATTTTTTTTGACCAATCTTTATTAGGGTGATTTTAATTATCAGGGAATTTATATATTGATTTTTGGGCTGACTTAAGCTAGTTTGCATTAAGGTTTGATCGCCACCATGAGAATTAATGAAACTATAATGAAATTTTTGTGGAAATCTAAATTTATGATTTCAGTATTGGGGAGTTGACTCAAAAGATCAAAGAACTATGAGTTACATAAATTGAAAAGTTACACCTACATCAATACCTTTGAGTTACTTAATAGACCTCAATATAGGTTATAATAAGTGGAATATAGACCCTTTACACAAAGATATAAAAGAAATGTAATATTTTAAAACAAATGATGAGGGTTATTATATTTTGAAAAAATAGTGGGATAATAATAAATTTAGTTTTTATTATCTAGTTTTATCAGACAAAGTAGTAAAAACTGATCCTATTAATTGTATAAACTACAAATATTACTTCAAATATATAATTGTGATCCGTACTTGAGAAGGATAACCATATCACCAGAACAAATTTCCTACAATAGAAAAGGTTCTTTCATGTTATACTATGCCATGAAAGAAAATTATATGTGATATAAACCCCATTTTTGAAGCTTATGGCCAAGTGTATAGTGATAAAGAATTGTATATCCACAAAAAACACTTAGAAAATTCCACATATGTCTAATATTTTATGTTATAATCTATGTGCAAAGTGATTTTAAAGTAACATGATAATATGAATGTGTATATCATGATGTATCACCTTTATTTTCACTAGAAATATAAGGTGGCATAAGAGACATGAGAGAAATCCAATTCACTATTTAAATCATTCATAGAGATTCGGTGCTTTCTGGGCCTTATTTAGTCAAGATTATTGGCTACATTGAGTGTTTTTACATCTTGTCCATTAAATTACTTAATGAATTGTGCACAGATCACATCATTTCTTCACTACCAAAATCCTTCTGTAAACGTGATAAATATATAAAATACACTTACATAACTTAGTACTCTCATTATCCAAGTTGAAAAGTACATGGGGTGTGATAACTCTAGAGTACTTATGGTAAAATAGAAATGTAAGTACAAGGAAAAGGGTTCTGAGACTAAAACTATTGCTAAATTTTTGAATCACTTTCCTTTAAATATGAATAATATCCAAAGGTAGGTAAATTAAAAATATGAAATATGTTTTATATGTCGCATGCTTGGCCAATTTAAAATTAACTCCACCAAAAAGTAAGAGGAATATAAATCTATGTTTTTTATCAATATATTTTTCTATATATACATATTGGGTATTATATACATATTATGGTGCTCACATCTATATATAAATAAAGTAATGAAGTATATTATGAAATATTTCTAGAGGAGAGGTCAATCATTGAGCAGCCAATAGAACTGACTCACTTCCTTGAATATAGGATACTACTACATTTCATATCCAATAGGAATATTTTTGGTTTTAAAAAAAATATTATTTTGTGATAAGTGTTATTAAGAACATCATCTCTACTTCTTATATTGACATAGATAGTTTTATTTACAAATTTAGAAATAAATAATCCTTATTTTACAAAGAAAACATTTTTATGGTATGAGAAAACTAAATAATGGTTTTATGTATTAAATTTTGAAAAAACAAATATTTGAAATTGATAAAAAATCATGTTCACACAACTCATACAACACCCATATGTGGCATCATCATATTTTTCACACAAATAAAAATAATATGAAAAATATCTATCAAGATAGTTATTTAAAATATTTAATCTAAGGCCACATAAAAGATTTTATGCTTAAATAAAAAGAGACCAAACCACCGTTTGATGGATATAGTGAAAGGGCCACATAGATAAAGGATTAGTAAACACAGATGTGTGTGGACCATTTCTAGTATAAGCTAGAGGTGGATATTCTTAATTTATATCTCTTACTGATGACTTGATTAGATATGGTTACATATACTTGATGAGGTATAAGTTTGAAGAATTTGAGGCTTTCAAAGAATTCAAGAATAATGTATCGAACAAACCTGGTTAGAAGAAAAATACATTAGATCTAGTTGTGATGGTGAATATATTAACCAAGATTTTACCACAATTATGGAGGAGTTTGAGATTCAATCCCAACTCACTCTACCTCATACAACAGAGTGGAATTTTGTTGGTTAAAAGAGGGAATTTACCTTTCTTCTCATGGTAAGGTTGGTGATGAACTATAAAGATCTTACATTATGTTTTTATAGAAATAAATTACATACTACATTACAAATTCTAAACTAAGTACAAACTTAGATAGAAACATAATACC
Organism: Viscum album; assembly: GCA_963277665.1. Classification (NCBI taxonomy): domain Eukaryota; kingdom Viridiplantae; phylum Streptophyta; class Magnoliopsida; order Santalales; family Viscaceae; genus Viscum; species Viscum album. Next base: position 2,019,834,810 of record OY728123.1, read on the forward strand.
ATATCAATTATTGTATGGAAATAAATATATCCTATCACACACTCATGCATAGGGATGTGGGAGATTTTCTAAGGATATCCTTTTTAAAACCTCAATGTTGGAAGTGTATCTTCATGAGGTATCATTAGGAAACAAGGTTATATTTTCTATAAAACCCACCAAAAAAGAAATTGATTGTCATAAGACAATCTGTGTTTCTTGAGAGGGATCACATACTCAAGGAGGATATTGGGAGAAAGATTTACTTCTATATAGTTGATGTTAAATAAACACAAGATTTTGTAAAATAACAAATTCAATATTCCAAAAAAAAATAAGTTGTTCATGAATCACAATTATTATGTATGAGCACTAGAGAAGAAATTGAACTTGAAAGGTATGGTTTTCTAGTCACTAAAGATGGTGACTCATTATTGGAAAAACAATAATAAGCATATCACCTAAAAAACGGAATTAGATAACTCAAAATATTTATTATGGAATAAATCCATGAATTCATAGATAGAATCTCTATATCATAACCAAGGTTGTGTTCTAGTTGATCAACTAGTTTAATTAAAGCTTAATGGGTCTAAATTGGAATTCAAAAATACTATAAATGGAAGGAAAATTTGACACCTATAAAAAATGAATAATTTCTAATGGTTTTAAATGGAATCAAGGAATTTAATATGAAATAAACATTTCCCCTATCTCCATATTTAAATCTATTAGATTTCTAATTCTTATAATCTCTTACCATTATTATAAAGTTTTGAAGATGGATTTAAAAACAAAATTTGTTTATGGAAACCTTTAGAAAGAGATCTATATGATAAAATGATAATTATTTGTGACTCAAATTAATAAAAAATAGGTTTACAGATTTCAAATATCCATTAATTTATTAATGAAAACACCCATGTCATTAAACATTTCGTTTGATGAAGCTATAAGATAATCTTGTTTAATTAAGAATGAAACTGATCCATGTGTTTATATGCGATTCAGTGGGAGTGCGGTTGTTATCATAGTAGTATATGTTGATGAAATATTACTTATCAAATATATTTTACCTTTAATATAGTTTGTTAAGGAATGGATAAACAAGTGGTTCTCCCTAAAGGAGAGAGTGAAGAACCCTATATTTTAGCGATCAAGACCATTTTCAATAGATCCAAGAGGATTATGGGAATAAGTCAAGGTGCATAAATTTACAATATAATAATGATATTTAGTTTGAAACAATCCAATATAGGATGGTTCTACTGTCATATGGTATACATCTTTCTATGAAAATGTGTCCTAAAAAACAATAGAAGAAAAAACAAATGAGTAGGATACCATACACATCTATGATAGGATCAATCATGCATTCTATGTTATGTATAGGGCTTGATGTTTCTTATGCCTATAGCCTAGTAGGAAGATATCAAGCTGATCCAAGAAATCAAAATTGGTTTTTAAAAAAATCCTTAGGTATATGAAAAGAACTAAGGATATGTTCCCAGTGTATGGAGAAGATAAGGAGTTAGTCATAAGAGGTTATACTGATGATAGATTTAAAACAGACCATAAATATCTCAAGTCATGGTTAGAATATGTCATTTATATCAACAAAGGATTTGTGAGTTGGAAGAGTTTAAATCATCCAATTGTCACCAATTCAAATTATATTATGATTATATAGTGGATTTTTATGTAACCAAAGAATCCATTTTGATACAAATCGTTTTACAAGATCTTGATGTGGTTCCTAGAATTAAGACGCTATCACATTACATTATAATAATATTGTTTCAGTGGCTCTTGAAATGGAGGCAAGGTCACATTACAGACAGAGAACATACTTTGGAGGTATCACCTCTTTTGGTTTTTTATTAGTGGTGTGAAGTTGTAGTAAACAAATTTCCATAGAAGAAAATGTGGTGGACCCCTTGAATAAAGTTTTATCTTAGTAGAAGAATTATTATCTTTTGAGAGAAAGTGAACTGATGGTTGTTAGAAATTATCTCTAGTAAAAATAGAGACTTTTAAAGTTTGTTCTCTAGAACAAACTTTTATATAATTTATGATAAAATGTATAAATTATTTTTAATATTAATAATTATATTATCACAAAATGATTGTTCTTCTACATGACATGGTATGTGATAATTTCCTAAGAGTAATTGTTGCACTGAAAGGTCATAATAGTTCCTTACTATTATGAGAACCCAACATTTCCATGATAGTATTCTTAAATATATATTCTATAGCTAAATCATATTATTTATTGGGACACAAATGATAAAATATATTAGGGGTGTATACTCATAGGACGTTGAGGCACTTTCTCATGGTTTATTCCCTTGATAACTTTTAGTGTAATAGATTATAAGAACATAACCCACCTATAAGAAATCCATATTTATATCTATCATTGGATGTTGCTATCTATAGATGTTTGTATTTATCATAATAATGTAAAATTATTATTAATGTACATTTTTAGTCACATACTTTTATGTATTGATAAAAAAAATGATGACATCGTTTCATGGTGAGTTAGGGTATGATGGATGCATCACAAGTAATATTTCATTAATGAATAATGAAAGAACGAATTTTGCCCTTATGTTCTTCAAAGGAAGTTGATATATCAAACCCGTTTATATAAACAATACAACCCAAATAAATCTATGTTCAAGGTGTTATATAGGAAAGTTTATTTCTGAAAATTCAATGAAAGAGACATCGATCACATAAGTTGATTACACTGGCATGAAACCTATTGGATTATAGATATCATAATAAAGGGATTTTATTATATATTAATCATATGTATGAGGTTTTCTATAGTTTCAATATAAACTTGTTTCTTTATAGGTTCCTTGGTGTGATGATAGATATTAACCTTGGTCTTTGGGAGGATCCACCTAATGTCACTATGAATGAGGCCTAGAGGGTTACACACTATGTGAATCTAGAACAATAGTTATATAACATTATTATTCATTATTTAAAATTTTGATTAATATAATTCACATAAGTGGTTTAATAATTATTCATGTTTGATTGATCGTATATATTCTGTAACAAGTTATTCGAGAGAATATTTTGGGATCATAATATTTAACAAATATTAATTTTCTTTTTAGTGAATATAATATTTATTTATATATTAGAAAATAATGGAGTGTTATTTATTTCTAAATAAATATTCATAATTAAAGGCATAATAAATATTTTAGAATAATGAAGAACCAAGTTTAATGTTTTGGTGATAAATAACATATATAAAAAATTATTTGAATAATTTTTAAACAATTTATTAATAAAATAATATTTAATTAATTATCTAGTTTTATGCATGTTAATAATAATATTATTATTATTATAATCATTGTTATATAAATAGGGTTCTATAGGGATTATGTAAATAAAAGGGTGCATGTGTAATTTATTTCTTCAAACTCTACCACTATTTAAACAAATTATGTTATTTCCGACCCTAAAATTGTCCATTTGTGTTATGCAAAACCACTAGGAGAATTCTATCAAACCCAAGAGAGCCCAACTCTAAGAAGTATCTCAAGAATATAGATTCTTCCTTCTCTACCACCCCTCATGAGTCTATAGATATCAAGGAGAATCCTTTTCAGAAGTTATTCTTATGGGGATAAAGAATAAATGATGCAAGCATTAGGATCTTCCACACTATCACCCAAAGGCTCCTATAGTGATGCTCAAAGATTAGTACTACAGAGGTGGATCACCAAAAAAGGTAATATACACTTGATTCTTATGAAATAATGATAGTGTGATGCAGATACATTGTTAGATACATCAATCATAAAAATAATTCATCATAGGGATGTTATGTAATTGTTTAAATTAATTATGAATCATTATGTGATGATCCTACATTTAATTTTAGAATTATCATGTGAATTAAAATTTGATTCAATTATATTTTTCATGACATTTTTAATTGATGTACATCTCAAATTAATCTTTTATTATAAGAAAAATCTGAGTTGAGAATGCGCCATCAGAACTTTCACTACACCTAGAAATTTTACCCTCAATATACATAGGGAATAAAAATGAATTCAAATTGTCTCCACCTATTAAGTTTCCCCTTAATAACCCATTTATCCAAATATTAATGCAGATAATGAATAAGAAGAGGATCTCAAAGACTACACTACATCATTTGAGGAAGTTGTATCTTCCACTATTGATGAGCTTAGGTAAATTAATATTAGAAGGAAGAAGATCCATGGACCCCATTGATTAGTCCAACCACATATAATTGTGAACAACACGTGTATACATTTTTTCTAAAGAAACATAAAGATTTGTTCACTTATAATTATTCATAAATTCAAGGACATGGTCCAAATATAGCCACCCATCTCTTGGGATTGTCATAAGATCACCATGGTTACAAGAAACAATCCAAAAGCATGCATCCAATTCAATATGTTTATGTTGATATCATGGTTAATAATATTATCAAAGAAAACTTCATTCATAAGGTTCAATATACAAAATGGATTGCTAACATTGTCCTGGTTAAAAATAAGAATGAGCATATCAGAGTTTTCATCAAATTCAAATATCTCAACAATAATATTCTGAAAGATGATTTACCAACCCAATTATAGAACTTTTGATAGATTTAATTTTCATATATCAATCGCTTACCTTTATGAATGAGTATTCCAGATAAAACAAAATATGTATGGCCCTTAAAGTTAAATAATCCACTTCTTCCAATGCACCCCGAGGAATATATGTCTATTGAGTAATGCATTTCATCTTGAAGAAAATTGATACCAAATATCCATACGCCAGGCACCATATTTTTAAAACCCTCATTGGGAAATACTATTGAATGTTACATCATCGATATGGTCCTAAAATCCCAAAAGAGTTTCAGTCATCTTATTGAACGTGAAACTATTTTTAAAAATTTATGGTATCATAGATGAAATATGAACCACTTAAAATGTGATTTAGAGTTTTCCTCAAGAAATAACCTCAAATTCATAGTATTTCATTGAAATATTAAGGTGAATCATGAGAAATACAAGGTTATACTTAACTTGTCTCCACCTCAAAACCTAAAATACTTGAGAGTACTTAGAGTAAAAATAAATTATATTTGAAACTTGATTGTGAATATAAAAGGAAATTGTTTACCCTTCACTAAATTAATGAAGACGGGGTATAACTACTAGTGGAACTATGATTGTCAATGATATTTGGAAAGTCTTAAGAAATTTTTTTTAATACCATCGATACTAATCCCCCCCCCATTGAATTAAATCCACACATTTTATATGTGAAGGAATTCGAGAAAACACTTGGAATGTCTCTTGCATAGAATATTTATGAAGAGAATGCAAATAGCCTTTATTATATCAGCAGAACCATGCTTAATAATGAGGTTCAATATTCAGATATCGAGAAGACTTTTCTTTCCCTAATCTTCATGGTCCAAAAATTGAGATACTTCCAAAAACACCATGATGTACACTTAGTATATCAAAATTAAACAATCAAATATATATTAAATTATCCCATGTTAACTAGATTCTTAGAATAGTGTGTGGTCATCTTATAGTAATTTGACATTCTATTTAAATTTTAAAAGGGAGTAAAAGCGCAAGCATTAGTAGATTTTATAATAGTACATCCTTCTACATATAACATTCCATTGGACACTAAGATTCCTGAGGAAGAATGTTTCTCTATTCAAGACTAACCCAATACATGGGATATGAACTTTTATGGTGCTTAAAAAATCCAAAATAAGAAAAAATGAAAAACCCTAAACTCAATAGTCAGTTTGCGATTTATCCTTTTCTCTCCAACAAATACAATTTTTCCCTATGCCTTCATATTTTTAGATGGATACACTAATAATGAGGCAGAATACTAACCCCTTATTATAGGCATGTAATTGGAACTAAAAATACCAGTATCCCACCTTAAAAAACAAAGTTGTCCATCAAAAAGATTAACATTGAGTATGCTATCAAAAAAATAGATATTATTTCCTTGATAAAAAACATATGAGGGTTGATTTTATAATTTCACTTAGATCCAACATTAACCCATGTCCCATATTCATATAATTTCAAGTAAAATGTCTTAGATAATATGGCTACAGTCTTTCAAAAACTGGACCATGATGAGTAAATGATTAGCATTTCATATATCAGGACAATGTCACCATTTATTTGAAATGACATTGAGGAGAACTATGATGTCAAATCCACACCTAAACACGATTTCTTATTGAATTGATGGATGTCCCTCATATTGGACTACCTCTAAAATGGGATTATTCCATAAAACAGAGAAAAAATAGAGAATCTGATGATGGGTAATCAAATTTATCTTATAAAATGGTCTGAATTCTCTAAAAGTCCTCTATCAACAAGGATTTGATGGAGTTTTTCTCATATTAATTAAATGAGGGAAAATCCCACTATCATGTTGGAACTCAATTCTGGTGCCAATATTTCTCATCATATAGTTACCAAGATTTCCCATCTGAATAGGATGCATTGATATTTTTGGCCATCAATGACACAGGATTGTATGGAGTTTTCCAAAAAAAATCATGCTTATCATATAAATGTGAAATTAATTCATCAATCCCCATAATTGTTTAACACCACCAAATAATCATTGTTTTTTTGTATTTGGGAAATATATTTAATGGGGATATATCCCTTAAATATATTCAAGTAGTTTGGGTACATCCTTACTTCAACTAAATTCTTCTCCAAGTGGGTTGATCCTATATCTCTTATAAATGTTTGTACAAAGGATATCATCAGTTTTTTTAAGAAAAAAATTATTACCAGATTTTATTTCCCTTATACAATACTAATGGATAATGACACTAAATTTTACTCTTTCAAGCTAAAAAGGATTTATTCGAGATTTTTAAATCAATATAACCACTAATATTCTACATTGAGAAAAATATATATAGATAAAGTCTTTTAAAAAAATCATATGCAGCATACTATATAAGATAGTGGAAAAAGATAATAAATTTTATCCTAAAAAACTTCTTCATGATTTGTGGTTTTATCACACCATGATCCTAATAGATACACAATCGACAATGTATTCATTTTTATATGGGATAGAAGTGGTTACTCCCATTATATTCCAATTACCTTTTCTATGTATTTAAATTTTTGATCCATTTTCCCAGGATGATAAATCTCAAAATTGATTGTATGATTTATAATGTATTAATGAGAAAATTTTATATACCCTACATAACTTGTAAGTTTATCAAAACTAAATATCATCAGCGTTCAAAAAGAATGTTTTCTTTCATTCATTCTCCTAGGGGAATTGGTATTAACTCTCATGCCTCCATTGATACTTGGGAATAAACCGCCAAAACATGAACCAAAGTGGGAAGAACCATATTTCATATAAAATGTCAATTAAAATGGGTCATATTACTTGATTATAATATATGGAAACCTTATTAAACAATCCACTAGTGAAACTTTTCTGAAAATATAATTTGCATAATTATAATAGAAAATTTTAGTCTTAGTTGCACAAATTTAAACTACCAAGTTCAAGTTTGATCTAGATGAACTTAAACTAACTTATTCCAATCATAGATTCATTTCCTCAAACTTCATAGCTCTATTTTGAGCTGTATAATTTTAAACTTCCTAATACTTATCCGAGCTACATGAGTTTAAACTACTTCGCACTATTCCAAGTTATATGGGTTTAAACTACCCAGTGCAAGTCCTAGTAGAAATACATTAAAATGCATAGAGAAAAATCTCCAAAACATGACTTTAAACTATATGGAAACTGTCTTATGTTTCCAATGATAAAATAAAATAAAATATCCTTACTATATAATATAAAAAACATCGTCATCATCCCTACTATATGAAATTAAACTATGAGGTGTAAGTCCATCTTATATGACTCTAAACTCTTTAGGGTTTCCCATTACTTATAAACTCTTTCTAACCTACATGAGAGCTTAGTCCATATAGATTTATTTTTCACACAACCCATCTATTCCCCAGAGAATTAATGACCACTCTCGTACATGAGCTAGATCTTTACAGGGGATATTATCTAAAAATTACTATGTGTGGATTGATTCCAATCAAAAAATGATATGCAGTGATGCTTGAATGCTCAATAGTGGTCCTAGAAATAAATAATAAAAACAATATTACATTCCCCTTCATACAATTTAACTCTATTTATAGGACTTATTATAAAAAATTATGTGTTTCTTTTTTATCTTTTGAAAGAGGAACATAGTGATACTGGAATTTCCCATCCTAGTCACAACTATAGATTCAAAGAAAACAATTCATTCTCTCTTAATACAACCTAGATATATTCATATAGTTTCTTATAGATAACTACATTTTCCTATTTTCTCATTTTGATGATATATGAATTGATGTTTGTATCCTTTATCTTAATCCCAAAAACAAATAAAAAACACCCATTTCCTTTTATATTAGCTTGATATGTGCAAGTAAATACTTATCAAAGATACACTGAGTTTAGTCCCTACCATTTGATAAGATCATAATTATCCAGTCATGGAAATATTAAGTCTAAATATTCTCATCTATATTTTTGAAGATCTTCTTTTCATAAAGCACAATTCATGTATAGAGAAACTTATATCATTTAAAACCTTTATTTGTTATTGATGATAAGTGAATATGACTCCAAATAAAATTTCTATTTTAATTATAAATACTAGAACCTTGATACGGCTCTATATATGTGCCCCAATATGGTTCATAAACTAGAATCATTTGCATACTTAGAAGAAAATCTTATTATCTTCATATGCCCTAACAAGATCGAAGTGAAAACTTCTTTTTGAATATGGTCTATGGTCATCCACTCTGTACGCATTCCATACCAACACTTTAGATCCAAGAGACCCAATTTATAATTTACAATGTATCCCCACATGTTCAAAAAAAGGCGTTCGAACATTCTTCGTCTACCCCATTTTGGGTCAGTGCTCACATCTCATTGGTTCGGTCACTATAACATTAAACGGTGTGCGTGCCTTTTTGGTATTGGTTCTATATGAAACCATCCCACCTTTGAGAGGTGTTATATTCCTAGTGATGTTATTATGATTGTGTTTTAATCCCTCTTGAAAAATACACTCTTCATAAGCTTGCATCACAATGTATGTTTTAAAATCCTTGATAAGCTTTTATGGGTATCAGTTATAATAGAATCTAACTCCAAAGGACACTTTTGCTTAACTAAGAATATTAATAACCTGAAATGGATCTAAATATGAACACCCTAACATGTAATTTCAACCAAATGAATCATCATCTTGAGGAGAGGGCCTTATTATCTTTGTATTCCGTGACACCATTATAGTGGCATCTAACTTTCAAACATGGTCCACAATCACCCCCATCATATATGTTCTACTCTATCACCCTTGATTTAAGCTTCTGGATCTATGATTTATGTAATCCATAATCCAACTAATCAATTTGTTTCAACACTTTTAATGTTATATGTTTGGTATCATACCCTTTTCCAAGATAGAAACTGTTGGTCAAAGTTATATGACCTTAAACTGTTGAAACACTCGGTTAAATATGCAAGACCATAAACTATAGCTTATATTATTTTAACTTGCATGACCTAAAACTATATGCAAACATGATTATAAGACTCTCAAGAATGAAATATAAAAAAAATAATTCTTGAAATAAATCAGGACTTCTATTTGTGGACACATTTTGAATGGTCTAGGGAAAATCAAGAACTTGAAATTACCATGGTTGAAAACCTATTAGGTTAAAACTCTATAAATGGAGTTATAAGAAAAAATAAATTCATTATCACTAAGTATTATCGATATATGTCTTATAAAAAAGTTAGGTAATTAATGAGAAAACACAAAAAGGTTGTAGAGCCCTCCATACAACCCTCAGCGTTAGTTATCTTATGCTCTTTAGGCCCCTATCCAAGAAAAGAGTTACACCACTCCTCTTTACAAAACATGCTAAACTAAATCACCCCATTGTGTGATAGAAAATTCACCATTATTTTGAATGAACCAAATATAATTCATTAGTGATGGTTTTTATACCTAAAATTATCTTGGAACCATGCCCAAGTGGAATTCATCTTGCATTAACATTTGTAAATTATTACTGAAACAAAAGCAATGAAATGGATAATTGAAAATAAAATGATTCTTTTTATTCATAATACAAATAATTAATTGAGAATATATTGATTGGATTCCCTATCTTCATGAAAAAGATAATAAAATGAAAATACCCGAGTTGGGAACTGATATTCCATGTTCCATAGTTCATATAATTCTTAGTGATAATTATCAATATATTTTCGATGAAGTGTGTACTATGTAGATTTATCTTGAGCTAAATGATACATCTTTCCCACTCGACTAGTTATCTATTGTCTCCTTCTCCTGATGAACTCCATATTAGTCATTTTCTTTGAAACTTGGGCCCTATTATCCTTACCGAGTGACTCATATTACTTTAATTTCATACTCAAGGAAGATAGATTTTCCTAGAGCCTTTATTCCTCAACGGTCCACTGAGTCAACTTCAATGTAATTTTATTTTTATTTTCAAATTGGTGATTCTCACTTTTAATATTTATAAGATGTTTCTCTTAACTCCCTAGTTTCTCATGAATAATAATCATTTGAAGGGTAATCAAATAGAACCCATGATAATCAATGAAATGTATTCCAGGATCCTGGAATAATTGATAGAGGTGACTAACCTTTCTTTTTATTTTATCAATCAGGTTTTGGGTGATTAGGGAGCACAAGTTTTCCATACTCATTCATGTGATGATCAGTTCGTGGAGGCAGACCTATCTTTGAGAATAGACTCGCCCTTAGGAACCATAATATATTATATAAAGCAGTTTCTCATAGATTCACCCCATTTCTCTAGAAAGGAGGTGATTAGGATTGGTTTTGGGAATTCACTGTCAAAAGAAACCTGATTTAGAGTGGCTCCACTGATACTAGTATTAGGATATGAAATTACAGGGACATATCCAATATTAATGCCTTTTTATTTATTATATAAGGAACCTATATCATTGGAGTATGTATCCTATGATGTTTCCTCTAAAGTTTAACATCTAATCAGAAATAGCAGTCCACATATTCATGGATTGAATCCCCTTGAAGCCATGTTCTGAAAATGTTAAATCCATGATTAATTATACTCCAGGGATGGGCCAATTATAGCCTCAACTGGTGGTAGTGTAATCAAGATGATTCTATTAGTTTTCATTAATATTATCCAGAATTAATACAAGACTATTAGGAATTTATCACCGCACACCTCATGGAAAGGAGATCTTTTAACCTCCTGAACACATCAAAACTGACACCCAAACCTAGATTCAATATAGGGTTTAAAATTTGGGACACCATCAACCATCCCCATGAGAACCCCATCTTCAAGTGAAATCTAATATAATCGGGTGATGGATGAGTCATTGATACTAACCACTAATGTACTAATGAGAGACCAGTAAGGAGTGAAGGAAAACAAGGAATTATATCCCATAATATGATCTAGAGTTCGGTTATCCATGGTTATGGGACACATTCCTATAATATCTTGTAATATAGGACTATGATCAAGTTGAGTAGCCAAGGTCATGTGTCTCAGGTCATAACCACTGATATGTATTATTATCCATCCATAAAATATTTGAATCAGTTTATAGGTTTTGGGAGGAGATTCACCTTTCTGAACAAGACCTAAAACTTGAAAGATCCTTCAAAAATATGGAATATCAATATTTTCATGTATTTCAAATTCTATTTTAGCTTAAATTGTTAAATTATTTTCCCTTTCCCCAGTACATGTGTCTTGAGCAGGTAGCATCCATCTGCTGAAAAACATGGCTATCAGTTCGGCTAGTGGGAGATCTGAGCTCAACTCTAGTCTGATTTGATAACTCCAAGTCATATACTATACATTATCAAGGATGGAATAGTAATAATTTTGATAACAACCAACTTTCTGGGTAGTTATGGTCGTTGGAATTTTCTCTCTATAACTTCATCTATGGGGGAGTAGGAATTTTTTTTATCAATGTAATAAACAGAACATTAATATGAGGTTGAATTTATTTCTTAAAATCCTTTTAAATCAATGATAATAAATACCTCACTCATTTAGTATTTTTCATACTTCCTACTACTATAATAAGGAACAAATTTTTCATTCATATCCCCTAGGATGAGGCTTCCCCTAATTTCAAGGGCCTATCAGTGGCTAATGGAAACCACCCCATGTTGTAGATAAAACTTGTTGGTCTCAAAAAACATCATCTGACCAACATGGGGAAGAGATATGGAAGATTACTAGAAAATAACTATGAATTATCGATATCCTGATTAATTGTAACAGCCTATATATGGTTCTATTTTGTGAAACAACTTTGGTTTACCTAGTAAGGACATGACCATTGCTCCAAGAAGTTCCCTCTAGGAAAAATGTCCCACTAAAGATTCCACCCTCTCCTTTAGCTCCACATGGAAGATTTTTTAATTTTAAAATAATAATTAAATTTATATTTAATTGATAATGCAACTTGGAATAAATGATATTCCATTTTTCTACTAGATTCATGGATGACATTCCTGTCAAGAGAAACATTCAATCTAGCAGTACCCTAAGTATATAAAGTACGAATATCAAATATTTATCTTTTGGTAAGTGGGGGGTTAATCAGAAGGCCAAACCCATATAAGGGAATATTATTTCCAATGTATAGTTGAAAAACTATATCTTTAGAAGTACTGAAATATTTTCACGACACAGAGTGATTATGTTTAATGAGTTCGGCTTAGAATGTGTGATCATTTCTTTAATATGAGTACCAACTTCTACATACAAGACAACATTTCAAAAAATTTCCATATTATATCAAAAAATGGTTTTGAAAAATATTTCAGTACAATAAATTAAGAAATCATAAGGGGTACCCTTGTAGGTGAATGATCTTGTTGTGAAGAAAACAAAGTGAAAATTTAACAAAGTCAAAAAAATGCCCATGTGACCTTTCCCATATGGAAATTCTAAGGCAGCCCTAATAAGTCCCTCTTTCTAGAATGTAACCAATAATTCCCCATATCTAGGGTGTACCCACTAAATCAAACTCACTAGGGTTCCCCCACTAAGGGACCTTCTCTACAGTTCCCCTACTAAGGGTAACGACACCAACACTCACCTTGGATCTATGAAAGAAATTGAGGTAATTGAGAAAGAATTAATCGTATTCCAAGGTGATGGGGGACCACCAGTATTTATAAAAGATTTGGTCTCCTCATCCAGCCATGTTAGTTTAGATTTATCATCATTGAGAGTGTGAATATCTCATATTAGAAAGAATAGTTGACACCAAGAACATAAACGAGAAGACTGTGGATATTTTATCAAATTTTTATTCTTGATAAGGGTTGGGTAACCATATAATCTGATCCTAATTAATCTTCTTGGATGCTATTTTGAGATGAGGATTTTTGTTTCTCCATTTTAAAAAAAAAAGGTAAAAATATGAGGGTTTGAGTCCCCTATAGTCATAAGGCCTTCCTCCTCCAAATCCACTCTGGTTCTCAAACCCGCATCACCCAGGTCCCAACTGGTCACCTAGCCAACCTCAACCAGTTCACCTATAAGCACTACATTACTGACCCAGTACATCTCACCTAGTCCCTTGATTTTTCATACAAATAGACCCCCTTGTCTACTGTATAGAAACATGAGTGTCCTATTTCAAAAAGTAGAGAGATCATCCCTGATATTCTTCTCTCAATCCTTCGACACTTCCATTAGCTAGCCTATGATACTATAGTACTTAGTAAAATTTACTTAAGTAGTAATAATGTTTTTTCCAAGTTACTCACTTAGAATGCTAAATTATTGGGGTCCTCATATGGGAAAACAACCTCCCATGGTCCTCACCAAGGTACCCTATAGCATGGGGCGATGAACCAAGGTGACCATCCACACAGGGCTTCCCACCTAAGTGGCAATTTGTTCAAGGTGTCCCACCTAAGAAACTATTATCCCAGGGTTTCTTCTTCCTTAAAAATACCATAATTGTTTATCCAAGTCTCTCTTTTGGGAATGTTTTCAATAATACCTCTCCCAAGGTCCACTAAATTTGCATCACCTTGGTATAGGTAACAACATTGTTCACTCTTTCATTCATGCATTCCCTTGGTAATTTTCCTCACCTATAATCGCTAAATGATGGGGTAATATATTTTTTTCAGTCATTCATATAACAACCATGCTCTTTATTACATACTTAAACATGATTTATTACAAAAACATCAATTCATACAACATAGAAGATTAAGAGGTCTAGTATCTTTGGGGATTAGGATCATGACATAAAAACATAAAACATGAAATAAAATATCTTTATTGAAAAATTTCTTTACATGACCACTGCATTCCCTCATACTTAGCATTGCATGGGATAACCTGAGGACATGCATAAGAAAAGGGTGATCAATAAAGCCTAGTAAGGTAATAAACACAGAATAACATGAGGAATCCAATAAATGTAATAAAATAAATTTATCAATGGATCACAAGAGAAACAAGAACATAAAGGCATGATAAAGCATGATAATCATAACATGGAAATGTTGCAACAACACTTAACATAGAATTTAGCATGATCCAAGGCTCATTGCACATGGAGTATGAGTAAACCCTCATTGCACATGAATCATGAGTAAACCCTTATTGAACTTGAATTAACATGATTCAACACCCATTACACATTAAGTATCATGATATTATACTTTATCAATGCAATGGAGCGCTATCACGATACACCCTTTTTAAACATTTCATTTCATGAAAAGTGTGCCACATTAATCATATGACATGGAATAAATCAACATCATATGTTATTTCACAATTAATTAATGTGGAATAAGTACATGAAATTACCATTAAATATATACATGTGAATAAAAGTGAATACCATTGATAGATATATGGGTATGGTATTCACTACACAATGATCTGGGCTTTGAAAAATGTGGTGCAATTTTCGTAGCATGACGACGCGACATAAAGATTCATGAAAATTGTTGATGAGAGAGAAATTGGTTTCTCATCATATTTACATGTAATTGACAGTAAGGGGGTCATATAGATACATGTACCAATAAACGTAATGGAATTTAGATACATAACACAAAATAATTACCTGGTTGAATAAGAGGAGAGAGAAATCCCTCACAGAATTTCGGCATGGTAACGGGTGTACATGGGAGGCATTAATGAGAGAGAAAGGGGTATACCATCATTATAATCATAAAGAGTTAATTATGGGGGTAGGTGATAAATCATAACCCAACATTTGTAATTGAAGAAAAGGACATAACAACTTAAATGAAATTGGACAAAAATGAGAAAGGAGGAAATCACTTACTTGGAAGTGTGATCCCAAAAGCATGGGAGAGGCTTGAGAGATGCTTCTTGGGAGATTGGGGAACCTTGGGAGGATTCTATAGAGATGAGGGCAGGGGTTTTTCAAACTCCAATGTCTTTTAGTGAAGAGGAAGTGGGAGCTTGGGTGGGTTTTTATGGGAAAGGTGAGGGAATTCTTTATTATTTAGGTTTGGGACACCTCACATTAAACTAATCAAAACCACAAACCATCCCATGGTTTTTTTGCCCATGGATTTTTAAAAATGGGAGTTTACAAAAATATTTTATAAATTCAATGGCCTAAATTCATAAAATAATAGGGTTTCTTATGTGGAGGTGAGTCACACTCTCAAGGAAAACAATTTTAAAAGACAAAATGTTCTATAATCCTTGAAGGGTCCACTAAAGATTTGTAAAATAAATAAATAAAAACAAAATCACAATATTTTAATGGTAAAACATATATTGTCTGAACATAATGTTTATAGTATTTCATTACATCACTATTGGGTCATTATGATGTCATAAAACACATTATATATTTAA
Organism: Viscum album; assembly: GCA_963277665.1. Classification (NCBI taxonomy): domain Eukaryota; kingdom Viridiplantae; phylum Streptophyta; class Magnoliopsida; order Santalales; family Viscaceae; genus Viscum; species Viscum album. The sequence continues at coordinate 2,019,850,859 of OY728123.1, forward strand.
ATGCTAATTAATTTTTACCCAAAAATTCGATTGGCTTAGAAAATTATGAAAAATTAACTGTTGGATAATTTTGATGTCTTGATTCCAAAAATAATATTCATTTTATCTAAATAATATTCTAAATGTTTTACTTTTTACTTTTAACATAAAAACTGACATTTATCGAAAATTCATGGGTTTTGACAAAAACAACTTTCAAACCTTAATAAAAAATTACAATTGCATTCATAAAATTATACAATAATTTATATTTAATTACAATTAATTTAATAATAATAATAATAATAATTTATTAAAATATTATTTAATTTAAAAATCCATTAATTTAAAAAAATAGATTTCTTAGTTTAATATTAACTAAAAATTCTATTTGTGCTTTAAAAACTATTTACAAAGTAACAATAAAAAAGAATGTATATTATCTATAAAAGAATAATGTATATAGGCATAGTGCTAGGGTATCTTTATATAACCCCTTATATAACCTGCATAAGACCTATGGGCAAGGTGTGTGATGTTCATAGACTCTTGGGGTGGCTCGAATAACATCACTCATGTGGTAATCTCTATTAACTTCCACATCTCCCGTAGTTGATTCTGCTCAAGGTTTATGTGTTCAAGCTCAGATTTGGGTTGGTCAAGAGTGAATCCAAATGATGAAACCTCCTTTCTGAGCTCCGAAAAATGGGATTCGTATGAGGCAACTCTACTGATGAGGCCATCACTTCTTTTATCTGAGTAAATTTGATTTGTTAGAGCCCTATATTTATACTAATCATGTGATCACTATTCAATGGCTATATTAGAAATGGTCACAATTATTAACGGTATTTTAAAATCCAAAACATAGAACCAAATAAGTGAATAAATTTTACATATCCATAAGAATAAATTTAAATAGACCAAGAGTAATTTTCGTTAATTAATTTTTGGGTCGTTAAAATCATCCCCCTTAAGAAATTTCATCTTAGAAATTTATTTTTTCTACACTAAAAAATATCTGGGAGACTTTGTTTTACTACTTCTTCTGATTCCTACATAACTTCTTCAAACTTTTGGTTTTTCCACAACACCTTAACAAGGGGAATTGTCTTATTTTGTAGAACTTTTTCTCTAAAATATATGATCATCACTAGTTTCTCCTCGTAAGAAAGATCATCCTCTAATTGTACTATCTTTGAAGAGAGTACATGTGAATGGTCTGGTATGTACTTCCTTAAGAGGGATACATAAAAGACATCATGTACTTTGGACATCGTAGGTGGAAGTGCCAGTAGATAGGCCATAGCCCCGACATGATCATGAATATAGAAGAGGCCGATGTACCTTGGACTTAACTTCCCTTTTTTCCAAACCTCATGACCTTCTTCTACGGAGATATGTGTAGAAATACCATGTATCTAACTTTAATCCCAAGGTCTCATCGACATTTATCTTCATAACTCTTCTCTCAACTCTGGGAATCCTTGAAATTCTGTTGAGTGGTTTTCACCTTCCCCACCATTTCTTCGACCATTTCTGGTCCTATCAGCTTATCCTCACCGACTTCATCCTAACATATTGGTGTTCTGCACCTATTCCCATACAGGGATTCATAAGGTGCCATTCGGATGGTCATGTGGAAACTGTTATTGTAGGAGAATTCAACATGTGGAAGATGTTGGTCCCACCCCCTTTTGAAGTCCATAGAACATGATCTTAACATATCCTATAGTGTCTGAAACGTTCGCTCAGATTGGCCATCCGTTTGAGGATGATAGGCCGTACTAAAGTTCAGTTTAGTATTCAGACCATGTTGAAGACTCTTCCAAAACATAGAGGTGAATCTTGGATCTTGATCATATACAATAGATAGTGGTACTCCATGCAGCCTTACCTCTTCCCTAATATATATTTTTTCTAGTTGATCCAATGAGAAATCCTCCCAAATTTAAATGAAGTGTGCAGACATTGTAAGAAAATCCACAATAACCTAGAATTCATTGTTTCCTTTGGATTTCATCGAAAGTCTGGTGACAAATTCTATGGTGATGTTCTCTCATTTCCATGCTGGCATGGGAAATGGTTGCATCATCCCCTTAGACTTCTATTTCTCTGCCCTCACTTGTTGACACACTAGGAACATCGATGTATACTTAGTGATCTCCTTCTTCATATTATCCCACCAATAATTCTCTTAGAGATCTCGATACATCTTTGTGTTTCCTAGGTGAATAAAGAAATTAGAACAATGTGCATCATCCAAAAGTTCCTTCTTCAACTCCAGACTTCATGGAACATAGATTCTTTTACCAAATCTCACAATTCCTAATTTAATAACAACAAAATCCGAGGATTTCCCTTTTCTGATAGCTTCCAGATTCTTCAAATTCATACATCATCTTTTTTATCATCCTTTACCTTTTCAAAAAGAGATGGTTGATAAATAATTTGTGAAAGGATTGATGATGTTAACTTCTTTATGATTCTCATGTCTATCTTCATCAAATCTAAGAAGATTGGATCCTTCTAAATTCTCATCAATGATAGAATTGACAGGTCCTTTCTACTTAGATCATCCACCACCTAGTTCAATTTCCCAGGGTGGTAATGGATTGAGTAGTCATAGTCTTTGATAAATTCTAACCATCTTCATTGGTGCTTGTTCAAATCTTTCTGCGTGAATATATATTTGAGGATTTTGTAGTCTGTATATATTTCTCACATTTCCCCAAAGAGATAATTCTGCCAAATATTTAAATAAAATATCACCAAAAACAACTCTAGATCATGTGTAGGATAATTCATCTCATAAACATTCAATTTCCCTGAATCATAGGCAATGACTTTTTCATTTTTCATCAACACACATCTCAGGACCTTCTTCCAAGAATCACTAAATACTAAAAAAAGTTCTCCACTTGTGGGTAATGTGAGAACAAGTGCAGTGATAAGCCTCCTTTTCAACTCCTTGAAGCTTTATTCACAATCATCACTCCAAGAAAACTTCACTCCCTTCCGAGTTAGTTTGGAAATAGGGTTGGAAAATCATGGTAAGTTTCTCACAAATCGTCAATAATATCTAGATAACCCCAAGAAGCTATGGATATATATTACTGATGTTGGCCTCGGCCATCCCTCTATTGTTGTTTTCTTGGAGGGATCCATAGATATCCCATTTCTTGTGATGATATGGCCCAAGAATGAGACCTCCTCTAACCAGAACTCACACGTGTTGTACTTTTCATAGAGCTTATCCTTTCGCAAGGTCTCTATTAAAATTCTTAGATTCTCTTAGTGACCCTCCTTGGTTTTGGCGTATTTTAGAATATCATCTATAAATACTACCATAAATTTGTCAAGGTAATCTCTAAATACTCTATTCATCAAGTCCATGAATATTACTTGAGCATTAGCGAGTCCTAAAAACATTACTATGAATTCATAATGCCCATAACTTGTACGAAATGAAGTCTTGGTGATATCTTCCTTCTTCACCCTTACTTGATAATATCCCGACCGTAAATCTACCTAGGAGAATTATTATTCTCCATGCATCTGATCAAACAAGATATCAATTCATGGTAGAGGTTACTTGTTCTTTATCGTGATTTTGTTAAGCTCGCAATAATCGATGCAAAGGCACATTGACCCATCATTCTTCATGACGAAGAGGACCGGTGCACCCCTTGGTGAATCACCTGGGTGTATAAAACCTTTATCTAGATTCCCCTTTAGTTATTTATTCATCTCCTCATTCTCCACAACATCCTTTATATATGGATTCTTTGATATTGGCAACACCCCAGTTATAAGATAAATTGACAATTCAACATCCCTTTTAGGAGAAAGACCAGGAAATTCCTCAGGAAACACTTCAGCAAATTCTCTCACAATAGGCATGTCTTCAAGGATGGTTTCCTCCTTAGACTCAATCATCTAAGCCAGATACGCATGCTCATAGGGAAGTAATATCTATGATTGAGATGATGGAGCTAAAGAAGATTCATCTTCATACTTGCACTTATACAGAATCGGGGGTCGATTCTCCACATGGAGAGTGACTTCCCTTTCACGGAAATTTTTGTTGTCTCTATATAATGACAGAAAATTCATGCCAAGAATTGAATCAAATTCCACCAGAGGGAGTATGATGAGGTTCGCTGGGAAGTTTAATCCACCGATTATGATAGGGGTGGAGTTATATTCATGGGATGCAATGATTTCCCCATTTTTCATAATCACTAACATATTTACTTCCTTGATTTGTGGTAGTGTTGGGATTGTTGTACTAAGCTTTTAGGATATAAAAGAATGCATAAAACCTGAATCAAAAATTATGTTCACTATTCTTGAATGAATAATTTTCATACCTGTCACCACTTCGCTGTTAGGGTTCACTTCGGCAGTAGTGATGGAAAAAGCTCACCCTTACATCCTTGGAGGTTGTTGGTTGCCTCCGAAAACCCTTTTCTTAGGGAACTAATTTTCAAGAAGTCATGGTTTATTGAGTAGAAGCAATGAATAATGTGTTGAGAGTCGAACAGACCATTCCTCTCCTCTATCGTAGCCACGGGTTTTTTTTTGTCAGCATTAAATATTTAGGTGTCCTTCTCTTCTACACATAAAGCATTTTCCCATCACCTACAGGAAATTTTCAGGGTGATTCTTTCCACACCTTTGGCAAGTGGGGTACTGGATTTTCTTAGCACCATTGGATTTATCCATCAGTCCTCCATAATTGAAGTCCACATTGTGCTTATTATTCCCATGATACCCTTGAGGTTCTTCGATCTCCATTTCAAACTTGAGGTCACATCGAAAAAATTTCACATAGCTGTCGAAGTCATGGATCTCCAGGGATTTCTGCAGGATAGGTTTCATCACACCAAAGAAGTGGTCAACCTTGAATTCGGGGGTAACAACAAAGCCAGAATCGTATCATGGAATCCTTGTGAAGTTTTCCTCGTACGCTCTTACAAATAGGTCATATTTTTTTCTTTAGGGCAAGGAAGTCCCTTTCCATCTTAAGTCGGAGGGTGCGCAAAATGCATTTATCAAAATACATCTTCTGAAAATCCTTCCATTCCAACACCTTGATCTCCTCCTCAGGCTTCGTATTTTTTATCAATGTCTACCATTGATCGGATTCTGTAACGACCCAAAGTTTCATTAATGTAAAATCCCTCTTTATCTAGTTAAATGTCTCTTTATGAAAAATGTTTTTATAAGATGTCAACTTATTTGTTTTAATGTTAATAATTTTGACCGTTGCAAATATAGTCGTTGAACAGTGATCACAGGATTAGTAAAAATATAGGGCTTTAACAAATCCAAATTTACTCAGACAAAGGAAGCGATGGCCGCATCCAGTAGAATTTCCCCATACAAAGCCCATTTGTCAGAGCTCGGAAAAGAGGTGGCATCATTGGTCTTCGCTGTTGACCAAGCCCAAGCTGAGCTTCATCATGTCAAGCTCAAATGGGACCGTCTACGGCAGAAGGGGAAGTTGATAGAAATTACCACACGAGCGATGTTATCCAAGCCCCCCCCCCCCCCAAGAGTCTGTCACCATCGCACACCTTACCCTTAGGTTTTATGCGGATGTTTTAAGGGGTTATGTAACAAATCGATAGTACTATGTTCATGTACATTATTTTTTTTATATAATAATGAATATACTTTCTTATCATTATTGATACATTGTAAATAGTATTTAAAGAACAAATAATGTTTTTAGTTATTATTTAATTAAGAATTCTATTTTTTTAAATTAATGGATTTTTGATTTAAATAATATTTTAATAAAATATTATTATTATTATAAAATTACTTTTTATTAAATATAAATGATCTTATAATTTTATGAATGCAATTGTAATTTTTATTATGGTTTGAAAGCCATTTCTGTCAAAACCCGTGAATTTTCGATAAATGTCGGTTTTTATTTTAAAAGTAAAAATTAACATATTTAGAAAATTATTTAGATAAAATAAATGTTATTTTGGGAAACATGACGTCGAAATTATCCAACGGTTAATTTTTCTTAATTTTCTGAGACAGTCAAATTTTTGGGTAAAAATTAAATACCGTTTAAATATATAATGTGTTTTATGACATCATAATGACCCAATAGTGATGTAATAAAATACTATAATCTTTATGTTCGGCCAATATATATTTTACCATTAAAATAATGTGATTTTGGGTTTGTTTGACTTACTTTTCAAAGCATTAATGGACCCCTCAGCACTTATTAAGCACCTTGTCTTTTTAAATTAATTTCCATGGGAGTATGACTCACCTCCACATAAGAAACCTTGTTATTTTAAGAAGTTATGACTTTGGCCTTATCAAATATTTTTTAACTCTTCCCTTTGACAAAAACCATGGTAAAAAATCATGGGCTGGTTTGTGTTTTGGAATAATTTAATATAAGGGGTCCCAAACCTAAATAATAAAGTATTCCCTCACCTTTCCTATATAAACCCACCCAAGCTCCCACTTCCTCCTCACTCAAAACCCTTGGAGTTCGTCCAACCTCTTCCCTACTCTCTCTATAATCCTCCCAAGGTTCCCCAAGATCCCAAGAATCCTCTCTCAAGCCTCTCTCAAGCCTTTGGAAGCACACTTCCAAGTAAGGGTTTTTTCTTCCTTTCTCTTTTTTGTTCAATTTTCTTTAAGTTGTTTTGCCCTTTTAATTTCAATTATGAATGTTGGGGTATGGTTTCTCACCTCCCTCACACTGCCCTGTTTATGTTTGAATGATGGGAGACCCCTTTCTCTCTCATTATATTCCTCCCATGTACACCCGTTACTATGCCGAAATTCCGAAAGGAACTTCTCTCTCCTCATTTACATTCAAGCAATACTTCTATATCATGAATCTAAATTCCATTACAATTGTTGGGACACATATCTATATGAGATCCTTACTGTCCATTACATTTAAATATGATGAGGAACCCCTTTCTCTCTCACCAATCATTTTTATGAATTCTTATGTCACGCTGTTATGCTGCCAAAATCGCACCGATTTTCTAAGCCAATGTCATTGTGTAGTGAATACCATGCTCATTTCTCCATCAAGGGTATTCACCTTTATTAACATTTACTTAATGATTATAAAGACCCATGTATGAATTCCACATTCCTTTATCTTGGAATAAATGGTTATGTTTTATGAATCCATGTTTTATGATCCATTTGGCACACTTATGCATGAAATGAAATGTTTAAGAAGGGTGCGCTATAGCACACCAATGCATTCGGTAAAGTATAGTATAATGATATTTCATGTGAAATGAGTGTTTAATCATGCTAATTCAAGTGCAACGAGGGTTTACTCGTGCTTCATGAGCGATGAGGGTTTACTCATGCTCCATGTGCAATGAGCCTTGGCTCATGCTAATTCCATGTTAAGTGTTGTTGCCACATTTCCATGTTATGATTATCATGCTTTATCATGCCTTTACGTTAATGTTTCTCTTGTGCTCTATTGATATTCCAAATGTCAAACATGTATTGTACTCCTCATGTTATTCCATGTTTATTCCCTTACTGGACTTTATAGCTCACCATTTTCTTATGCATGTCCTCAGGTTATCTCATGCAATGCTAAGTACAAGGGAATTTAGTGGTCATGAAAAGGAAGTTTTCAATAAAGATGTTGTATTTCATGTTATAAGTTTTTATGTAATGATCCTAATCCCCAAAGAAACTAAACCTCTCGATATTCTTTGTTGTATCAAGTGATGTTTTATGTAATAAATCATGTTTAAGATTTTAATAAAAGCAGGGTTGTCATAACTTCACCCTCCATATGATAATTAGACAGAATAACCTTCTCTTGTTCATAACATTGAAGGATGGTGAATATCTTTTCAATGGAGTTGATCCTTTGTTTGGAGATTGAGGGATCAGATGATCCATTAAAAGTATGAGGCCTTTGTATCATGAAGCTCTCGATAGCGACTTGTTATTACTTACGGGGGGTTAAATTTTCCTCTTTACCCATGTTTCAATTCAATGCTTGAGTTGACTAAGAGAGTATCGTGATAAATTTTGGGACTCTCATTCCAATCAGATTGGGCATCTCATTATAAAAATCATCACGTTGGTCTTCACATCGGTTGTTAGCCTGAGTCCTCCTATTACATGTCATTGGCTAGAATAAAAGGAAAGTTAGGGGTAACACATAAAGGGTAATCCAGTAACAGATGACTTATAAATAGATTTTATTTTCTTAACTTTTGAATCTATAGGCATCAATATATGTTATCCATGATCTACTTTATAACATATATTCTTAGGGGATTTTTTTTTATTCCATTAATAATGGTTCATACTATGCTTATGAATTTACTAATGCATATCCCATGGGAGTGTTGTAACCAAGAGTGCAGCAAGGCCCATTCTCATGTACCATGATTCCTCTGGTCAAGCCCGAAACTCCTTGTTGGAGTTTTCACCCCTAGGTACATCTGGGCCAGAGCCGCCTCTACCTACTCATCTCTAGACAATGATGTTTTTTCTAGATAAACAACCTACTGAATAATCACCAAAATTTATGGATGTTTTTATTATACTTAGTCTTATCCCTAAGGCATTCACTAGGGTTTTCTAATCCTAATCCCAAAAAATAAATAAACTTACTCTCTGATACCAACTATAACAACCATGCTCTTTATTACATACTTAAAAACAATTTATTACATAAAATTCACTTGATAAAACATATAAGATCGAGAGTTCTAGTGTATTTGGGGAGTAGGATCATTACATAACAACTTAAAACATGAAATGCAACATCTTTATTGAAAGCATCCTTTACATTCCCACTATATTCCCTCGTACTTAGCATTGCATGGGATAACTTGAGGACATGCAAAAGAAAAGGGTGAGCTATAATGCCCGGTAAGGGAATAAACATGGAATAACATGGGGAATAAAATACATGTTAGACAATAGGAATATCAATTTATCACAAGATAAACATGAACATAAAGGATTGATAAATCATGATAATCATAACATGGAAATGTGGCAGTAACACTTAACATGGAGCTTAGCATGAGCAAAGGCTCATTGCACATGAAGCATGAGTAAAACCTCATTGCACATAAAGCACGAGTAAACCCTAGTTTCACTTGAATTATCAATATTCAAGACCCATTTCACATGACATATCATGATATTATACTTTACCTAATTCATTGGAGCGCTATTGGGGCGCACCTTTCTTAAACATTTCATTTCATGCATAAGTGGGCCACATGGATCATATAACATAGAATAAATCAACATCATAAGTTATTACAAGTTTATGTAAATTGGAATAAATACAATCAAGTACTATTTAATATGTATATGTGCATAAAGGTGAATTACCTTGATATTGACATGGGTATGGTATTCACTACACAATGATCTTGGCTTGGAAAAATGCGGTGCAATTTTGGCAGCATAACGGCATGACATAAGGATTCATAAAAATGTTTAATGAGTGATAAATGGGTGTCTCGTCATATGTATATAAAATGGACAGTATGGGGGTTTTATAGATACATTTACCAATAAAAGTAATGGAATTTAGATGAATAATATAAAAGAATTACCTGGATGTAAAAGAGGTGGGAGAAATCCCCCACGGAATTTCAACATGGTAACGAGTGAACATGGGAGACATTAATAAGATAAAAAAGGGTATCCCATAATCCAAACATAAATAGGGAGTTATGGGGTAGGTGAAAAATCATAACCCAATATTTTTAATTGAAAATATAAGGGCATAACAACTTAAAGAAAATTGGACAAAAATGAGAAAGGAAGAAATATCTTACTTGGAAGTGTGATCCCAAAAGATTAGGAGGGGATTGAGAGAAGATTATTGGGAGCTTGGGGATTCTTGGGAGGATTATAGAGAGAGGAGGTTAGGGGTTGGTCGAACTCCAATGGCTTTTAATGAAGAGTAACGGGGCTCTTGGGCGGGTTTATATAGAAAAGGAGTCATAATTATTTATTATTTAGGTTTGGGACACCTCACATTAAACTAATCAAAACCACAAACCAGATCATGGTTTTTTCCCATGGTTTTTCAAAAGGGGATTATAAAACAATATTTTATAATTCCAATGGCCGAACTTCTTAAAATAATAGGTTTTCTTTTGTGTAGGTGAGTCACACTCTCAAGGAAAACAATTTAAAAAGATAAAATGTTTTACAATCCTTGAAGGGTCCACTAAAGATTTGTAAAATAAATAAATAAAACTAAAAATCACATTATTTTAATGTTAAAACATATATTGTATGAACATAATGTTTACAGTATTTTATTACATCACTATTGGTTCATTATGATATCATAAAACACATTATATTTTTAAACCGTATTTAATTTTTACCCAAAAATTTGACTATCTTGGAAAATTAGGAAAAATTCACCATTGGTTAATTTTGACATCGAGATTCCAAAAATAATATTCATTTTATCTAAATTATTTTCTAAATATGTAAATTTTTTACTTTTGAAATAAAAACTGACATTTATCTAAAAATCATGGGTTTTTACAAAAACAGCTTTCAAACCTTAATAAAAAAATTACAATTGCATTCATAAAATTATAAGATAATTTATATTTAATAAAAAGTAATTTAATAATAATATTATTATTTTATTAAAATATTATTAAATTACAAAATCCATTAATTCAGAAAAAAATATTTCTTATTTGAATATAAATTAAAAATACTATTTGTTCTTTAAAAACTATTTACAAAGTAATAATGAAAAGAATGTATATTCTCTATACAAGAATAATGCGTGTAGTCATAGTGCTAGGGTATTGTTACATAAACCCTTATAACACCTACATAAGACTGAAGGGTAAGGTGTGCGACGGTGACAGACTCTTGGGGTGCTTCGGATAACATCGCTTGGGTAGTAATCTCTATTAACTTCCACTTATCCCGTAGTCAGTTCCGCTCAAGCTTAATGTGTAAAAGCTCGGCTTGGGCTTGGTCAAGAGTGAAACCCAATGACGCCACCTCCTTTCTAAGCTCTGACAAATCAGCTTCATATGGGGTAAGTTTACTGGATGAGGCTATCACATCCATTGTCTGCGTAAATTGGATTTTTTAAAGCCTTATATTTATATTAATCATGTGATCACTGTTTAACGGCTATATTAGCAACGATCAAATTTATTAACGGTATTTTAAAATCCAATACATAGAACCAAATAAGTGCATATGTTTTACATAACCATAAGAAGACATTTAAATAGACCAAGAGGAATTTTCATTATTGAATTTTTGGGTCATTACAATGCATCCCCTTGGTAGTGAGGATCCCAGACCTGGACGTAGTGGTAGGAATATTCTAAGATCAAGAAGTAAATATATACGTCCTGCATTTTTTCCTTGAAACATGAAACGATATGGGAAGTATTTTCACAATTTTTTATAATCATATAATACTTAATACCTTGTAATGGGTGTAGTAATAGGTAGGAATATTGAAAAGGGAATACCTCATTGTGTAAGACCCTAGTATTTCTTTCTGAACAGCTTGTCATACCACCTACCTCGTCCATTAGTGGACTGGAAGTGCATTACATATAGAATACCTTATGTAGTATTCCCTTAGTCAATATTGAAGGATATCATAAAATCCACCCATCCATATACCCCCCTTCATCCATAAGTGGATGAGGGAGTAATTTCCCCCCTAGTATTCATATTCATGTGTAATTCTCAAAAAATTATGCATTCATGCAATGTGATTAGTCTTCTATTATCTTTTATTTCTCACACCAAGAATGAATCAAATTGGATTAGAGATTTATGGTGATCATTCCACTAGCATGTTGAAATTTCCATTCAAGTGAGCCTTATCCTTAGGTATAAGCCTCATATCCATCCAAGGTGACATCCTCCGTAGGAGTAAGCCCTAACTCTATCGAAGGGGGTCTCCATCATTGGTGTAATCCCTATCCTCCAAATGAATTACATGGGTTTTGATTCCAATCCCAACGGGATAAGTATTATGCATCATCAAGGTTCAAACACAACATTATCAACCCTATTACTGTTTTCATTAGACCATGTTCATGATAATATCACACACCCACTCGGTGTTCCCCACTCATTTATTGTTCTATCATCCCATCCTCATCTATACATACTCTCTATGTGTTCTATTTCAATAGGTCTGTATTATTTGTGATAAAAACTAAGTATTTTGTCCCACATTCCCCTTGAGATCAACTAAAAAGGTCCAGTCATTTTTAAGTCTCACACTAACCATTGTTAGGTATCTTTTTCTTAATTTTCATTATCAGATTATGCTAAATTGTATTTATTAGTCCTTGTCACATGACAATAAAAAGTACTATGTGTCCTAATAAGTGGCAATATACTATGTGAGTTCTAATTAAATTTAAAATTATACATACAAATCCTATCTATAAATATTGATCCTAATATCATAAACACAATATTATTTTTTGGATAATTATTAACTCTAGAGTTCACATCTATGTGGGATTAAACCATATTTTCATAAAACCGAGCATCGAGAAGTAATAATGAAACAATATGGAAAAACATTGATACATACTGATTATTTCATTAATAGAGAACCACTTATAAATACAAATGATCATATTGAGTATATACCTCTGACACGTATGGATGATCATGTCAATATATGATAATAACTGATTGCTAACATGGGGGGTAACCATTCTCATATTATTATTTGGGAAGAATTCATGAATATGAATTATATCTATAAGAGAGTCTCAAAGTAGGTAAACAAATTTCTCAAACATGGTGCAATGATCCTGAACTCCCATCCCCTTAATCAATATGATTTTCATTGGTAACATCCTCTAGTTATATCCTATATTTGGAAAGTAGTTCTATATATTTTCATAGATGTGGGAGTCAATTGGTGTTTTCGTTCCACAAATAAACCCCATTAGAAACCATTCAAATAATATATGAGTAATTCACCACACATGAAGCACCACATTTACTTTTGGTTGAAACATATAATAATACATTTTAAAAAAAATTCATAACTATAACCACTGATAAAATTTATTTATAATTATTCTCTACAAGTATATTTGTTAGTTATTATCTATTTTCGATATCGCGTGTGAGAAAACTTGATCGTTTTGAAACTGTTTCATAATAGGGGTGTTTTTATTCATTATCATCCAACATTACATCATTATATTATCAAAAAATGTAATGAAATTAATTTTTATTATTATTTATAATGTTATAATTTCATTCTATGGGATCTTTGGTTATGATCCTTTAATATGAATTTGATGATGATCATGTTTCAATGATTCTAAATAAATAATTGGTGTTTTCTTAAAGAAAATGTTAAATTTATGTATTAAAATTATAGAAAAAGTAATAATTTACTTGTTTAGATCATGTATTGATAGAAATAAAATTCACATAGTAAACCCTGATATAAATTTATAGCATTGTTCAAGTAGGTGGTAAAACTAACCAAAATAATAACATGCCATAATTAATGGAAGATATGAAAGTATTTTAGATTTATATCTTTATAAAAGAAGTATAATGATCATATTTTGTGTTTATTAGTGTGATAAATAATAATTTTAATTAATTATAAGTATAATATAACCTAAATGAATTTCTTTTATTGTGTGAATGAATCATTTTCTCTCACAGAGAAATCTTTTCGACAGTTGAATTTACCACAATTGTTTATTAATCATATTGTTTATAGGTTGTTCAATTTTTCAATGAAAGCCTTAATAATTTCAAAAAAAGTCTATTTATCCATTAAAACTACTATCAGGACCCACCATATAAGGAAATGATAAAAATAAAAATGGAAATCTATTGTTCCATTGAGGTAGTAGTCTACACATATGCATGGATGCTAATTTTGTGTTTAATCGAATGGGGAAAAGTAGTAATATTGTGTATCATTTAATATATTAAATAATATATATATATATATATATATATAATAATTATAAATTAAATTACATTTTAAAATTATCCTTGTCAGGCTGTGATGTAAAACTAAAATGTTACTTTATAGAGGTGGCAGTCTGCACAATGCTTGAATGACAATTTCATTTTTATTAATGTAAAAGGGAAAAGTGGTTAATGATTATAACATCATTATAATAATATAAAATTATAATAATGACACTAATGATATCATTTTAATATTTTTTAATGTAAATTTATAAAAAAAATAAGTTCACATAAAGAAGTAGAATTAAGAAACGGTCTTTTATAAATTTACACCTTACTTCTTGGATTATCTTCTTTGCAAAGGGGTTAATACATTGATGGGTGGTATTTTGAGAAGAATCAACTCATTAAAGTTGTATAGTAATGTTTATAAGAGTTTTTAGAATATTTTTGGCTGATCTAAGTGGGTTTTTGTGTGAGGGAAAGTGAGGAGAGGCTAGCCCTTTTATAAGTAAAAAGAGATGGAATTTTTGTAAATACCCAAAACTTATTAACAATGGGCACCACTCTCAAAGTAATTGGATCCAAAATTGAGAAATAATGTATAGTGGAAAATAAATTGTCCATATAGGCCTCAAATACCATTCCCATACATGTTTTAAAAACGTTTTCAACTCATTATCATTAGATTTTGTTTAATTTTACTATTTTTACTTTTACATTGGTTACTAGTTTTTACCTATGGTATCATATCCTTAATGTATAAAATTAATATGAACCTTATTACATAAATAATACCCTAATGATTCCAAATTTTAATTCCTTTTCATTATAATAATTTTATAAAATTTATAAAAAATTATTTTAATATATTAAATATATAATTTATTAAAAACATTTTTTTGAAAAATGTAACTAGAGTTCAAAAATGTCTAATATGGACTATCAAATTAAATAATAAATGTTTAAAATTATAAATTAACTTATAAAATTCATATCTAGTATTATAAAATGGTTTTAGTAATTTCCAATTCATACTTATATACTAATAATGTCATAAATTCCATGTTATTATTAAAATCAATATTTTGGACTATTCACCTAAAAACAATAATTTCATAAAAATATAAAAAACCAATCTTAAAATAATATTTAAATTATAAATCCAAAAATGAATTTTATTTTTAGAAATTCAATTTTTATAATTTTCTAATTTAGCTTAAATTAAAATCAAACAATTCAATGAGAATTTTTTTATAATAAAATAACTTTTTAAAATACTAGTTTTTCTTATTCTTAATTTCTATTAGACAATAATAAATATGGAATTAATTAATAAATTGTATATTTTATTAAAATAATCAGTTAATAATAATATACTAAGTTTATTTTAATGATAATTACAATGTATAAAAAGATATATTATTAAACACAATAATGAATTAATTAAATTTGTATAAAATAACCTTTATATATAAACATATATATCAATATATTTCATAATTTGGTTACTATTATTCATTACTACTAATTAAATTTCTAGGTATTAATGATCTAAAAATATCATATTTTATTTTTAGTTCAGTATGTGTGGAAAAATCTATTGAACACATTATTTATTTAAGGAAAATATACAGTGAAATTTCTATGCATTACATTCTCCGCTTAAATAAATTGCATCCTCCAAATTTTAATCATTCCTCATTTTATAAATTAGGGGTGGTTATTTTGAACATAATAATCATTTGTATTATAACCTCTAATATTACATTTACCTTACTCTGTTAGACTATATCAATTTACTTTCCTTTCTTCAGACAACATTGTCCATTCATACAATCTAATACACAATTATGTACTTACCCTAATCATATATTCTTTATAAAATACTTTTCTAAAAAACTTATGAATCCCTAAAACATTAAACCATAATTAATCTATATATCCATATAGAAATTAACATTGGTCTTAACCCTAAAATGGTATAAAATCACATACCAACCATCGTATATAATAATCCCAAAAATATGAAGAACTTCAACAAAAATATCAAAAATAAATTATCATTCCCATGGACACCAATATTCTTTGACTTATTTTTACAAAATCAATCAACCTTTTACTATCTAAACATAAAGTGAATATTAAAACTAATACACTATAAAAAATTAGAGGCTATCATCTATTTTTTGGGTTTCGTGGTTTTTAAACCCCCACCAACTATTTTATGACAGTTTCTATAAACCACCTCTAATATTGGAATTGGGAATCAAAACATTTTTTTTCACCCATTTAGTAGTGATTCCTAGGAAGTTTCATGAAAATTTATGTATAGGTGGTTATTTTAATTTTTAGTGGTGGTTTTTTCTATCAAAAGGTTGATATAATCAATAAAATTTATCATTGTTAAAAATATTATCAACTATAGAGGTGGTTTAAACCACCACTATAAATATCTATAAAAAATATGTCGAAACTACATCCCCAAACAAATACCAAATATATGGAAACCAGACAAATATCAACCCCTAACCACAACACCATCAATGAAACACATTCCTATTCCTTAACCAAAACAACTATAAATGAAAGAGTACAAACTTAAACATAATTATAAAACCAAAAAAAATTAATAAATAAATAAATAAGAAACCTTAATGAAATAAAAAACAAATGGATTAAAAGTATCTTAAATTAAGATCAAATAAAAATTAACAAATTAGCCTATAAAACACCAAAATCTATCCAAACCACAACATGGTTTCTCAAACATCATATCATTGTGTTAGTCTGTCATGATTTTATCTACAGAGACCACCAATAAATTTAAACTCAAGTCTCATCACTACCCAAAAAACAAATATTTTCATTGTCTCCATATCCATCTCCTTCTACATTTCTGTCTCCATATATATCTCCACTACCTTCTTCTCAAACTTGTATGAAAATTTGTTTGAAAATTAAGCAGTGATTTATATTTAAATTTATACTTAAAAAATATAATTCTTTTTCTAAATTATTATGAAATTTTGATATTTATTTGCTGACTCAAACTATCCATCGATGCAATTTACCAGAGATACATTTAGTCTTCTTATGGTATAATTCAACCAATTATTTCTGCAGATCAATGAACATCACATCCTATATATATATATGAGTCCCCTGTTGTTGGATTGTGTTCCCCTATTGTTGAACTGTGGAGACCCTATAACAATAAAAGGGAAAAATTATCTTCAATCCATTTATATTTTTCACATATTAATTGTTAATATTTGTCTTGATAGTAACATTCTTTACATGCTTTGTGAAAAAATATGTTATTAGTATAAGAAAGTGAAATTCATATTAAAATTTGTACCCATAACCATCACCCTCTAATATCATTAAGAAATTAGAATTCCCATATGTTCCCTTATTGAAGATTCATTATGTGATGAACCTATTGAATCAAGAGAGAGTGTGACTAAATTTTATTGGAGGGAGATGGAGGTTGAGGTAGATGCTAATGGGATGTAAATAGAGGGTTTCCCAAATGCTATAGGGTGGGATCCATAGGGATCATTAGGAAACACTGATGATGTCTTCATGGTTGGGGGAACATCAACTAGGAGTCAACTAGGATAATTTAATCATCTCTTATTTTGGAATTACTATCATTTAAACAAGTAAAAATAACTTCTAATTTCTATATATGATGCACTTTGAACTTGTTTCCCACTATCATTAAAATTATTTTCCTTCACAAATTATCTTTCAAAATTTATGACTTTTTCCAATGTTTCATAACTTTTCAACAACCATGGAGGTGGTCTATAATAAATATACCCATTAAATTTTGACTTGTTCACTGAAATCCATGAGATGCATGTAGAAATATGTGATGAATCAAGAAAACCATTTTCTATGATAAGCTATTCATTATGTTTCAAAATAAATGTTACAAATAGGAAAATCCAAACTCATGTAGGTGTTCAAACCATATAAGTCCCCAAGTCTAGGGAAGTCACTAATAGACCACATTAGAGAAATGTGCATTTCGAACATTGTTCAAGAAGATTTATCATAAGTCTCAAAATTGTTGCTCCATAACTCCTAAAATTATTCAATTAGAGGGAGAAATTAAACATAAATATCATATTATGGTATTTAATTTCTAGGAATAATCATGGAAATGATAATTTATGTTTGTTACATACACATCCACAGAGATAAATTGTAAGGGATCAAAACAACCATCCAAATTCTATAACTGGTACTCAAAGTCCCAAATGGGATGAACCCATTTGTGGCCAATCTCAGTCACACATTCCTGGTATCTGAGGATAAATATGGATGTAATGAATCAAATTTCTTCCACGATTTTGAATCTCTTGAATGTAACATTAACCCATCATTTTCATTACCTATAGAATGCCACTTCATGTGCTTTATATTTTTCAATGACATGAATAAAATTTTCAAATAAGGTTTTAAAGGGAAGAAATGAAAACCTTTGCAGGTCTGTTCTTTTTATTTTTCATAGTAGTTATATATTGATTTAGACTTCCAATATTACCCATTGTATACCATCTAGAGGACGAACATTTTTTTGTCGTATCTACTTGAATCCTCACCTCAATAAGTCATAAAATCATTAGTACAAGCATATATTAATATATAATTCATACGAAACATATTAACAAAAAAAATTATTTCATAACAAGACTCAGGGATCATAGCTTCACGAAATGTGTCACAAAAAAGTTCCAATATCACAGACGTTTCCTTATTTTTAATTCCTCCTATAAATTTAATAAGTTAAAACATTAGTAGAAAATAATTTTTTGAATATTTCATACATCCTCCCTAAAAATATTGATCGCTATTGTCAACTAATTTATGAAACAAATTTTTCTTCTCAATGAAGTTATATGTTACATTAATCTCCATGACATCAAGAGGGGGGTATGTTGATATGTTTTAATCATTATATGGTTGTCCTATAGTCCCAAAAATAACATTTCTTCCATTTCAATTTATATGACCCTCAAATTTTTGTATTGATATGTCACTACATAAAATTGGGTTTATCGAGTGCTAGCATTTATTAGCACTAGATAAAAGTGTGGATAAAGGGTAAATTTATCATCACTAAAAACAAACTGATAAAGGGGGGGTCCATTATCTATGATAATAAAAAATAATATATAAAAAAGGCTACTTTATCAATGCTAATAAAAATGAACTCAAAAAGAGGGTCCTTTATCAGTGCAAGCAAAAAAGTGCTAATAAAGTGGGGTCTTTATTGGTGCTAAAAAAGCACGAATAGAGCCCCCTTATTTATTAGCATTTTTTTGATAGCAGTGATAAAGGTTACATTTCATAAAAAAATTATATGACATTAAAACTAATATATTAATATATATCTATATATTTATTTTGATATAAACATAAAATATTTTATAAAATATGATTTGGATAAGGCTAAATGCGCATTTACATTTAATATATAAGATATTTAGTAAAAAATGGATTTTAAAATAAATTAAAATATAAAAATAAGTAATTATCTAATTATTATCGAGTAATAGTCATTTAACAACAATTGTATGACATAAAATTTCTATAAACTAAAGAAAGATCTATGATAAGTTGAAAACATGACTTGAACTTCAAATAGACACAACATTTGATCCTGATCTCTGTTTGAGATCTATAACATATCAAATTGAATCCTATGAAGAGATCTACACCATGTTGATAGGACAATTAATTCTCTATTTATTATAGGTCAAAAATGCTCAGAAGGTCTCAAAAACAGATTTTTTAGTTAGGATACCCTAATTATTTAATATTTTATAGCATTTAAACATCATTTAAGAGAGTCTTATTTTCATTTTTAAGAGGATACTGAATTTTTTCCAAGGTATTAAATTCATAAAGATATTAAGATTTTGAAATTTTATTATTTTTTAAATTGAAGTTCTATTACTAATTAAATATATGGCTATATTATTAAATTTACTTACAATAAATCAATTTTACGGTTACACATTTGAACATATTTACATAAAAATGTATTTTTAAGTATATAAACCATATCAAAATGAATATTTATTATTTATTTAATTTAAAATAATAAATTATCCATTTTATTTTCCCTTTTAAAATGAAATAATTTATATATATATATATACCTAATTAATGTTTATATATAAACATGTGTGTATCAATAAACAAATATATATTTGTGTGTATAGTCAAATATATATAAATAAAAACATATATGTAAATATTTTTGTGTGTATGTGAGAAATATAAATGTGTAAGTGTGTGTGTAAATATGTGTGTATGTATTGTATATATACATCATATATAATTGTATTTTTATAAATCTATCATTATCGTTAATTAAATATAGTATATAAATGTATTTATAGTAAATTTCTATAAATACAATATTAAAAATTTATATCAAAATATAGAACTATATATGTAAATATACATAAATATATATGTAAATATATAGACATATAAATGTATATTTAATGTATAAAATTTATATCTAAATGAGTTATATAAAGAAAAATTTTGAAAATTTATTTAAAATAATTGTATAAATTGTATGGAGTTAATTATTATCTATTGTATTTGAAATAATATCTAACCATTTTTATGCATTATAAAAATATATCAATATATATGTATATTTATGAAAATGTATATATACATTTTATATATAAATATGTGTGTCTATTAATAAACAGATATATATTTATATTTATATTCTAATATATATAAATGAATGTTAACATATAATATATTTAAATAAATTTAAGTATATATGTATATATATATATCAGACACACACAGAGACACACAAACCAATATTTTATAAATGTATTTAAAAATAATTATATATATATCTGAATAAAAAATTTCTAGGTAAATATATATAAATAAATAGAAATATCATAAAATAAAAAATATAATAAGTTAGGGAAGTGAAAAGGGGTTTTCATTATAGAATACAGGTCCTGAGTTTGATTCCAGGGGTGTGTGTGTGGGTGAACACATTTCCAGAATAGAGAAAGGGGAATCTCAAGTGTTGGTAAAAGGGGTCCAGGGTGCAAGAGAGTTGGGTGAGGGGTGGTCGTAGAATCGATAGCACTAAGAAAGGGGTGCATGAAAAATATAATCTTTTTCATATTTTATCATCTCTGAAAAAGAGTGATAATAATGGGTACCTTTATCAGTGATAAAAATGGATTGATAAAGGGTGTCTTTATTGGTAGTTTTTAGCCCTAATAAAGACCCAAATTGTTTCTGTAAAAATCACTGATAAAGGAGCACTTTATAAATGATAAAAATCACTTATAAAGGCCTCTGTTATCAGTGGTATTCTTTAGAACTGATAAATTTCATCTTTTAACATCGCTCTGGTTGTCAGTTATTTTTAGCGATGATAAATATTATTTCTAGGACTGTTAAATATGTGTTCTATAGTAGTCATTTTTTATACTGAGGATGTTTCACTAAAATTACAAAATCATCATTTACAATGTTCTAAATTTTATTTTCCATTTTTGGTGAAGTTTTGAGATCATTCTGTTGACTAATATAAATGATCAAACTTTCTGGATCGATTGGAAATTGAAAATCTAAAAACTCCTCCACACCCTTAACATACTCAGGTGTGTTCCTCAATAAAGTGATCACGATTTTATCCATATTTCACAAGTTCCTACACTTTGTTAAAGAAAATTAAAACACATAAGAAATATTATTTCATTTAAATAAAAAATATGAATTGATTAAAAATAAACAATATAAAACTTTCTTGTTAGTTTATTATTGAATACGAAAATAAATTCTCACACATGACTTATCCATCTTCTTCATAGACATAAATGAATATACAGTTATTTTATTTTATTTGAAAATATCATTATAATAATTTATTACTATTTGATAAACATTAAGTCATTATTTTTTGTATGATATTTTTAAAATTTGAAACATTATGTGGATAAATTTGATTAAGTTTTTAAATAGAATCAATTTTCATAAAATTTAATTATAATATATATAATCAATAAAAAAATTACTCTATGTCTATAAGCATGCATGTTTATTTGATAATTACTAATTTATGTGAAATTATTATGTTAAAATATTATCAAATAATTCAATAACCATACAATACAAACTCAAGTGAATTGTTTTGGGCATTTTTTAGGGTTCTGAGCCTCTATTTTGCACAATTTATTAATACCTGGTGAGATAAATATGGGTTTTTGTGTTTTTGAATTCTCCAAGTCTATATTTTATTAATTTTCCAAGCCACTATTTTATATTATTAAATATATCAATTTTCATATAAAATCATAATAAATATCCAAAATGTATTATTATAAAATCATTCCATTTTTATATAAAACTGACCTTTAATTTTTATACATAATTAAATAATATCAACAATGACTAGAACATGCCATCATTATAGTTTTTGAATAATGAATTTAATTTAGAGAATAAATAAAAACAAAATACATTTAATGTAAAAAATATTAAACTCAAATAGTGATATTATGAAAATGTAAAAAACTGATATTTTTGTGAATTTTTTTTTTCTGTTTTTGATTTATTGTATTACATGAAGCACTTAGTTGATATTTCAATAAAAACAACTCCAATTGTATCTTTTGTTACACACAAAACTTAGTGTAGTTTGCAATAGATGCAACACTATGTTTAAAAGAAATGCAACACACTATGAAAATATTTTTATTTAATTCGATAGTTATCACCTAGTCATTGGAATAGAGGGTATGAATATAATTAGCTAAATTATGAGAATATATGGTCTACACATGTATGTAAAATTAATTCTATAGTCACCAATAAATTAGAAATGAAAAAGAAAACTATTTTAAAATAAAGTAAATCTTTTTTTGAAAAACTATTTTTATGCACACAAACACGTTTTAACTTAATAAATTGAAAAAAATATTTTTGTGAATTATTTTAATGAAATTTAAATATTATATATTCAATAAAATGTTTGAAATTCAACTTATGTGCTTTCTAGATAAGATATAAGAATTAATCCAATCTTTCGCTTAAAAAAATAATTTTTCTAAAAATAAGTTTTGTCACTTTTGCATATTTATTTTAAAATTAATTTTTTTCACTTATAGAAAATTTATTTGAAAAAAAAATAAATTGTTTAAATATTCATGTCAAAATTATCTTAATATGAACTTTTGAGAATTTTCTATGAAGATAAATCTTTCGATGAATAATGAAAAATAATGGTTTTTATTAAGAATTTTCATTTATATTAAATCATTTAAAAACATAAAAAAATTAATATTATTTTAAAGGTATAATTATTTCAATTTTTTATATATTAATAAAATTTAGTTCATTGAAATTAATTCCATATTAAAAAATGATTTTTTTTAAAAACATTTGAACATTTTCTCGCTAAAAAGTCATTTTCTCCTCGCTTCTGTTGGATTAATTTGGAAAAAACTTTTCTCACTTATGTGAATGTAATTTAAAAAAAAATTATTCCATATTTTTAATTAGAATAACTTATATTATCTAATAATTTCAACTTAATTTTTTAACATAATGAATAGTAAAAAAAAATCTTTAAAAAAATAAAGGTAAAAATGGGTTTATTAGGGGTTAAGCAAAAAATATATGGCATAAAGGTGACCAAAAAGTTTTTCAAAAACCATTTCATGGACATATTTAGGACTTAAAATGTCTAATTATCAAGAATGGTCCATTTTGCTTCCTTTTTTATATAAAAACTATGGGTATTCCTTTTCCTTCCCAAAAACTATAAGTGGGTCACTCACCTCGCTTATAAAAGGACACCCCAACTCCTATTTTATTCACTCTAACAAAACTATTTGGTTTATATAGTACCAGAACAAATATCTTCCTTAATTACCTCCTTGTATACTAGAATCATTACTTTGTTTGTAAATCCAACCTAGAAAGGCTTCGACTGCAAACCTATAAAGATTAATATAAGAAGTGGTAACGTACTTCAATGAGAAGTTTTATTTTATTTCTTCCTCCAACTAATTAAATTATAATTAAACCATGCTGATATAAAAACCGAAATATCTTACATATATTTTTACTTTTCAATATTAATGTAATGAACTAAAAAAATTCCACTTCTATCAAATCGGATATGAAATCATCATTTGTGTGTACGGTGGACCACCGCCTCGCGAACTAATGATATTTTTTTCCATGATCACCTCTCATGGATGGATTTAATTATGGATTTAATTTTTATATATTATATTTAATATATTATTATACCTCTATAATTATAATACCACTCCTAACTTCTTACCTCCAACCCCATTGGAAAATAATAACGTTGCCCATGTGTAAGATGGACTACCGCCTCGTGAACCGTTGTGATGTATTTTTCATTTATATTATAATTGGATGGTAATAAGGATATAATAAATAAATATATATTATATTATTAACATATTTATACTTATTTAATTTTGTAAATACATATACCACCATACTTACTATTCTACAAGAATACGATAACATCTCTCATGTATACGGTGGACTACTGCCTCATGAAGCGATGTGATTCGTTCTTCACATATGATTTACATGGAATGTCATAAGAACATGTTTAAATAAAAACATGTGATATATATAAAATCCAAATTATTTTATAAATTGAATTTATTATTTACCTTTCTTTTAATTCATCATTAGAGAAAATGGAGATAGTGTTCATGCATACGTACGACCTAACATATCTATGAATAGTGTGATTCATTTTCTATCTATAACTTTTATGGATTTATATAAATAAATATATACTGAATATATATTATATTTATATCATGGTTAAAATTATGGAGATGATTTTTTCATGATCAATGTAACTAGACCAAAAATAAAAAATCAAAACATTAATGAAAAAGAAAGTAGTTATCATTCAAAATGTGATTTTAACAAGGAATTGTTGATAAATCTATAATAAAATGTCATAACAAAATATTATATGGTATGATACATATGACTATTTTATTTAATATATTTATAATAAACTTATATTTATTATACTGTATGTTCTAATTTGTACGAAGGAAGTACATACTTAAGGGAAGGGATGTCTCTCTCAATTTTATTTTATGTGACACACAGTCGATGTTCACCATGTATTTATTTTATGTGGTGTATATAATTCCCATGTTAGTATCATATGATTATTATAATTAAAATTATGAGGATTTACATATCCATTTTTGGATCTTCCATTCATAGGGTTTACAGTTCAGAAGTTACCAAAGTGTAAGATAGTTTTGCCTCAAATTGCCTTCTTAGGGACCTAAGTTATATTATGCACTTATCTTCTTCTATGAGGTTTATATACTTCCAATTTGATATGTTATATAATTAACATACTTATTTTAATAATATTCAATGTTTAATTTAATTTTATTTTTTCATGAGGATTAATATTCAAAGTTACCATAGTGGTAAGAGTTTTATGTTACAATCTCATCATTTATCCAGATTTTTTATGATTATGCTTCCAATGATGAAATGTAAGTATATATATCAAAATAAAAGTATTAATATTTTTATCCTATGGTTATGTCATGATAATGATCATTTGACCTTAATTTTTATCTCTTTATGTACTCTATAGTTTGAAACATTTTTTTTATAAAAATCATCTTTATTTCTCTCTTTGGTTGAAAACCAATTTTTCTTCCAAAACAATGTTTTCTAAAAAAAGTTTTAAAAAATGTGTTTAACATTATTAATGTTATTTATTGAATAAAGATTTACCCATGAATTAATTTTAAAAAAATGGTTAAAAATTAATCTTCATGTTTTTTTCCAAACAATTTCATTTTAGAATTTACTAAAAATGTGAAAGGAATATTATTTTTAACAGGTACGGAATGAATAGAATTTATACCATAATGAACACTATTTTATTTGAATATTCCTCTATAATATTTCGAGGTTATTTTTAAATAAAATTATTTTGAAAATGTTTTATGTCTTAAATTGTTTTTAATTTTAAAGGATATTTTCCTCATGAAATGTTTTAAATTATTTTTGAAAATTACTTTATATGTTTTCAAGTAACTTTTTAAAAGAAAATAATTTTTAAAATGTTATATGTTTCAAAAAGTTTTTTTCAAAGAGGAAAGGATATTTTCATCAATAAAAGTTTTAAATTATTTTTTAAAATGTTATATGTTTCTTTTAATAATTTTTAGGATTAAAAAATGATTTTCAAAGGAATTTTATTTCCCATAAGAAATGTTCAATGTAATATTTAAAAATAATTCTCCATTTAATATGACATAATTTGGTTTTACTTATGCTTTACTAGGGATATGATCCAAGGATACCATTATTATACTTTCATTCGATGGTTTATATTTATGATAACAAGATGTTTACAAAACATATTTCTCTTCCATAGGTTCTAAAATAAAAATATTATGATGAAAACAGCTTCTTTTTCCAAGGGTTTTTCTTTTATAAAATGATGAAATGACTATGAAACCTTTTATTTTCCGCATTTTATGTTATGAAGAAATGTTTATCAGACAAGTTTCTTTTCATGGATTCTAATATGTGGAAATTTTTATGATCTATTGTCAAAAATATGTATGATTTTCATTGTGTGATAGTGGTTACATTATAACCAATTATGGTGTTTATGTTATAAAAAAATATTGGTGGGAACTATATCTCCCTCCAATGTATTAGGTAAATATTGATATCTCATTAGATAATAAAGACTAGAATGGATAGTGAACCTAGTTCAGTATGGGACTTTGTCCACTATGATTGTCTTGGTAATGAACCATGACTGTTACAATGGGTTGAGGAGAGAACCCATTCCACTATAGTAGTGTTGGATGTAATCCTTTAATACTATGTAAATGATTTTCTATGATTATGTTTATGCCACAATTACATGTATTATTTCAATGTTATGATCTCATGGATCATATTCTCTTAATTTATTATGATTTGTGTCTAATGAATTACTATGATTAGCTCAATGACTTAATACTATGATATTTTATATACAGGGTATGGTTTTAAAATTTTATGCTCATGTTATCATTCCCTTATTCTCATGTTATTCTTACATATCTCCCTTTTTCACCCTTACTGAGTATCTAAGCTCACCCTTCATTATTTTTTTATTCCTATGATTGTGATGAAAGATATTATGTTTGATATGTCAGAGAATGGTTTTAGTTATGAAGAACATAGTGAAATATTATGTACTTAACTTATAGACTAGTTGTTTATGTGTCAAAGTTTCTAAAGTAAAAAATACCATTATAGTCCCCAAGAGTGTGTTTTTTGTAATGTAATAAATATTTAAATAAAAAGATGTAATATCTATGTATAAGATTTTTGGGCCGCTGCAGTTGGTAGGAAAGTTTATTTTTATTTAACCTTTGGAAACTAGGATATGAAAATATTAGTGATATCTCTAATGATATTTCAAAGGATGAGTCCAAGGATGAGTGATAGTATTGAAAATTATCTTTGAATTTTGTTAAATTATATAGATAATGGTTTCCAGGAAATTAAATCGATGTTTATATACTACAAGTCGATGGGATCTAGAGTAGATGTGATTAGGGTATTGGGATGAAGTTGGATGGAGAATGAAGTAAGAAGAGTTTGTTGTTACAGATGTCATCTTATGTTTTCAAAGAAGATAAATCAATTCACTTTTTAAAGGACATGAAGACTAGACGATGCTTTGATGAATTGCATTTCCCAAATATCATAAGTTAGGAGAACTTGTGACGTAATCCTTATGAAATAAAGTGGGAGTAAAGGTGCTACTATTTGTAGTCAGTTTTGATTGGAAGTAAATATTCTAGTGGAAGACAGGGAAGGTTTAGTACATTCCATGATCTGAACATCAAAATCTGGAAAAGGAAAGGCTTGCGTGAAAGACTGACTTTTTCATGCAAGATTGAAGGGAGTTTGGAATATTGCACACAAGGAATGATTCTAAGTCCAAACTTAGAAAAATGGAAAAGGCATCAAGTGCACGAAAGATTCAAGAAGTGCGCGAAAGATGAGTTTTGCGTGAAAGAGACTTACGTGCCCAATGCGACGTCAAATGGTGTTTTACGTGGCGTGTCAAGATCTTGTGCGGCACATTGGGGTTTTTGTGCGTAGTGGTTGATGAGGTTTATAAATAAGAGGTGAACCCTTCACATTTTATATGCTCCACACTTAGATAAATCCCAATATCTAAGATGTTAAGTTATTTTAAGTAAAGGGGAGTGCACGAAAGAAATAGAGTTTCATGCAAGAAGAGTGTTGTGCGCAAGATTGAAGTTGTGTGTAAGATGTGTTTTGTGAAAAACTCAAATATTGAGCGCATGGCATAAAAGTTTCATGAAATACACCTATAGGGTTGCTTGAAATATTTGGGATCTTCTAACGTATTATGTTGTGCATAAGATAGTTCTTACCAGGTTCTTTGTAGGAAAGTGAAGATTTTTACTTCAGAGAATAAACATGTTCAATTGTAAAGAAGCATTGAAATATTGTAATTCCTTATTTGTGCTAAGAGGGTTCATACACACTTGAGGATTGTTTTCCAAGTACTACACAAATGTAAGGGTATATCCTACTCATTTTATTCCACATCAAAGGACTGTTTTCTTGTGGATTGTGTGGTACTAGATTATTTTTATACCATACCAAGGATGTAGCAACTCTTGTTGATTAGTGAACCTTGTAAATATTGTGTTCTTGTGGTTTTGTGTATTCATCAAGGAAAAAACTCTTTAACAGTAGGTGAAGGTTGCTTCAAAAAGAAGGAAACAGAAAAATAAAAAGATATCACTGATTCACCACCTACCCCTCTCAATGATAATTAGATCCTGATTAAGAACTTCATAGGGGTAATTACTCAAAAAATGGAACATTTATATGGACTTTATCATCACTTGGTGTATGAAAACGGGCCTTACAACACCCCTTTTTTTAAGGTTGGGTCCGAAGCCTCATTTATTATTTAAATCAAAGAAAAGACCCATCTTTTAATTAGGTAGAGGGAGACCCATTACATAGCCCAAAGGCCCAGTGGGCATTTTTCTCATTGCATGGCCCGTAGGCCCAAATTTTTGGCCCGAGGCCCATTCTGTGAATAGTAATGCTACAGTACTCTGCTTAATACACACCTGGTTAGACACACCTGGGAGATATGCTTTGTAAATTCTCAAACTCTTTATGAACCATCATAGAGGATTTAAATAAGGACCCTATATATCCTAGGTTAAGTCTAAGGTTTCATATATTGAAATAAATCTGTACTGATTCAGACATCCTATAAGTGTTTTTTTTATAATTATTTGGTTTCCCACTATGATTATTGTTACTCACACTATGATTTTTGGTTTTTTTCAATGGAAGGAACCCAAAAAAACTAGATTAAAAAATATTGTGATAGAAAATATGTTGATTTTAAACCAAACTGGGTGATGACTATAGTTAAGGATATTGTGATTTTTTCTAATCAGTTATCATGATATATGAGTAAAACATTGCACCATAACTAACTCTAGGACTATCCAAATAAGATATGGATATATTTTTTTTAGAGTTCTGATAGTGGAGACCATATAGGAAATTAGATTTAGTTTCCTATATGTCAATAATATGTGAAGAAGAACCCAAATGAATGTCTCATAGGAAATAGAGTATAATTTGAGTGTGGAAAAGGATACAAAGTATGTAATTGTATAGAAAAAAATGAAAAGTTTTATTAACACAATGGATGAGAATAATTGTATCCTTAATATATCATTTACGGTTTAATGTTTCAAATTCCAAAATTATGGTCATTACATAAATCGATATCCTAAAAATGAAAGCTAATGAAAAAAATTAGAAACATTTTATGAGTAATGGTTATATTTTTGATGATGAAGAGACAACAAAGAACATATAGAGGGAAATAAGTTTTGTGGAATAAGATAAAAAATCTTGGTTAACAGTGTGTGAAGAAAGTGTAATTGTTAATGTGTTTATGTATTGGGATTAAAATAATTATATTTTTATCAATGTTATTTTGTTTATTAGAATCATGAAACATCAATGGATTGTTCAATGGAAGTTTTTTATTAAGGATTTGAGATAATATGATAAATTATAGTGAGGTACTTGAAAAGTGATTTAATAGCAAGGTTATATTTGGATTTATGGAATATTTCCCTTAATATGTTATTTATTTTGAGGAAATAGTGTTTAGTTAAGATAAATATAGTATTGGTGTAGATAAAGTAAATTTGGATAGTATTGATTACCTTTGAATTGATTAATGATTTTATGAAAAAGTGTTTTATGTTATCATTATGGTTTTTACAATATTTTTTGATTTCTGGAATATATTCAATAATTTATGATTTCATTGAAGGAATAAAGAAAGATATAATGTTTCAAAGAAGTTATGTTTTCATTATGTTTTTATGGTAATTTAAGATATAACCATTTTTAGGAGAACATATGATCAATGTATTCACATATTTTTTATGTGACATTAAGATCTAATTCATGTGGTTTGGGGGATTAATGTTAATTTTATTTTTAGAAATTTAGTGATCTAATTTATAAATTTTGAAATTTATAAGGCCTATATGGTTAAACATTTATGGAAGGGTTTAGGTTTAACTTCGGATATGATTTATAGATTAATGTATCATTTCACTATATGAATATATATGCATAATAGGTACAAACCATTTTGTAAAACCCACAAAAACTATGGAATAGTTTGTGTGTGACCTATGATTGTTTTAATCCCACATATAACTGTGGAAGAAGCTTTGTTCTGGGACATCATCATCTGTTATTGTTTGTAAAACCCTATCCAAGTTGTGGGTTAAGTTTATTTTTTGATAAAATACTTGGAAGAAGGTTATTAGAAATTAGAAGGGATTAAGTCTATGTTAGAGACCAAACCCCAATTTTTAAATCCGTTTTGTATTTTAATAGTTTCTTTCTGTACTTTAATATTTAAAATTGTATCCTTTTTATAATCTATATTAAAATTTTTACTCTGATATTTAGTCTTAATTTTTATTTTATATATAGTTTTTATCAAGTAATTTAGTTTCAAAAGTTAAGTGATTCAAAATATTTTTTAACTGAGCATTGATCCTACTTTAAGAACCTATTTGAAAAAACAAATTAAATACTTATACTATTTTGATTAACTCGGTGTTTTATTAAACTGAAGAATTTTTTTAAATTGTTTTTAAATGGAAATTTTTATTTAGCACTCAATTAACCCCCTCTTGAGATACTAACATTGACCACCATTTGGTGTCAATGGATTTTTGAAAATATTCTTTTACTATGTTCTAGTTATTTTAAGGGCACTAATTTTGATCAATGGATGATTACGATGAAAATTCATATTGAAATATTGGGTTTTAAAATATGGATTGTTATTGAAGACAAATATGTACTACCCACAACACCTAGAGTTAAATTTCATGAACCAGCAAAATGAAATTATAATAATAACAATAAATCTATGAATTATTTATATTGTGATTTAGGAGATAACTAATTTAATAGAATATCTTCTTGTACAATAGAATTTTATATTTGAGATAACATGGTTATTTTTCATGAAGGAACTTAAAATATTGAATAAGTATGTTTGATTACTTATACTATTAAATATTATATGTTTAAAATGAAAATTGGTTGGTCAATTTTTGATATGTATCTCAGGTTTAATGAGATTTTGAAAATGAGTCATTTACTTGGAAAACCAATTTCTAACAAAGATCAATTGATACATATGTTGAAATGTTTAATAAATAGATAGAGAGGAACTTTAGTGTCAATTTAGGAGTCATGTGATATAAGTAAGTTTCCAATTAAAAATTTTATGGGAATGTTCATGATGTAAGAAGATGAACTCGATGTGAATAGAGAAGAAGAATATGAACCAAATGATAATTCAGTATCCTTCAAGACTTATGGATAAATGGATAAAGGGAATATTAAAGAATATAGCTCAAGTTATGGATAATCATCTTTAGAAAATGACGAATAAATGGCTCACTTAGCCAGATGATTCAAGAAGTATTACAAAAGGTTGAAGTTATTCAATACTCTAAACTATAAATTTAAATATGAAAATATAGGTAAATAGAGAAATAAATGGAAGAATGGTGATACTACAAATTAAATAATCCAATTTAAATTCAAGAAAAAAGTTCACATAAAAGTAGACTAGCCTCAGTTAAATTTTAAGAAAAAAATATGAGGAAAAAGAAAAAAGATATAATAATTGCATGAAATAAATTTGGAGTGATTTTGAAGATAGTTCAAGTGATTCAGACTTAACTAGAGAGGATAAACATGATAGATCCAGTATGTGTTGTATGATAAACACATCTGAGGTATGTAGTATTTTTTCCTACATCTCTTGTTCATAATTATAAATTTTTTGGAGATGAAAACGTTTAAGAAAACATGTCTAGTGAAGAACTTTTTTAATATTGTAATATGTTTTATGACACACTCAATAAACATAAAGACAAATATAAACTTTTAAATAAGTAACATGCCTTATTGATCACTTTAAAATAGATCTTAATATAGAGAAAGATAAAAATGTTCAATTGCTAAAATAAAATATTGAGTTAAAATTATCTAATGAAATTTAAAAAAAGATCTATAGAAATTCAAAAATTGAAGAAATTCCTTAAGGTAGATTCTTGGAAAATAAACTAAACCTAAATATACTACTATAATTGGATAACAATTAGGAGAGACAAAGATAAATAAGACTATAGTTTTTTCTTATTCTAGTTCTTTTAGTTCTAAAAATAAATCCTACTTGTACAAACATAACAAATTTTCTACTGCTAAAAGTATCATATCTCCCTAAAATAAACCTTTTAAACAATTACAGATTCTAATATCGCTTCTTATTAATATATCTAGAGCCAATAAGATTTGGGTACTAAAGTCATCTTTTGTTTAAATATTTTTTTATAGAAAACCTGTAAGAAAATACCCAGTAAGTACTTATGGTATCGAGATAGTGGCTACTCCGGAAACAATACTAGGAACTATATAATTTAAATAATCTAATATAGATTTATGGTGTGCATGTCAGCTTCAGTGACAATTATAAATGAAAAATTATTTGACTTGGTCAAATTGGTAACACAAATTATATCTTGATTTCTAAAGTTTAATTTTTAGATGGATTAAAGTATAATCTTCTTAGAATATCATAGTTATATGATGATGGTTTCAATGTTAATTTTTAAAGTAATGTCTGGAAAGTTTTTAATTATGAAAAGGATTTATCTTTTGTAGCTTTAGTAAATGATAATGTATATGATTTTAATTTGTATTTTTTTTCTGAAAATATTTCCTATATAAGTGCCTTTCACAAAGAGTATTGGATCTAGCAGACTAGACTTGGACATTGCAACATATATTCTCTTATAAATATAATAAGGATAAGATTAGTTAAATAACTACCAGACTAGAATTCCTTGATGATAAATTCTGCAACCCATGTCAAAAAGGGGACCAGTAAAAAATATCTTTAAAATAAAATAAAGAAGTTTCAACTTTCAACCCCTAGAGTTGGTTCACATGGATTTTTTTGGAACCACTAGATTTTTTATCATAAATGAGAACAAATATTTTTGTGTACTAGTAGATGAATTTTCTTGATACACTTGGGTATTATTTCTAACTCAAAAAAGTGAATATTATACCAATTTTTATAAGTATGCTAAATCTTTAGAAAATAGTAGTGGACTAAGAATAAAAACCATAAGGAGTGATCATGGATTTGAGTTTCAAAATACAGATTTTGAATACTTATACACACAATATGTCTATAATAATAAATTTTATACTCCTAGAACCCCATAATAGAATGATGTAGTATAAAGGGAAAATATAACCCTTTAATAAACCTCCCAAACCATGCTCAATGAGTATGATCAACCTATTTATTTTTTGGAAGAAGATATTAATATAGGTTATTATATAACCAATAGAGGTTTAATTATACCAATTTTAATGAAAAACCCATATTAATTATGGAATTAAAGAAACCCAATGGTTATTAACTTTAGAGTTTTTGGATTAAAAGTATTTATTAGGAATATAGAGGATAATCTTGAAAAAATTGACTCAAAAGTGATAGAGGAATTTTACTTGGATGTTCAAAAAATAGTATGCCATATAGGTTATTTAATAAAAGGACTAATATCGTCGAGGAATTTGTACATATAAAATTTTATGAAACAAATCTGTATGAGTCTAAGACTTCTTTAGAACACCCTGAATATGATCTGTCAAATCTAAATATAAATTCCAAACCTTTTGACAATTCTCTAAAATAAGTAGAAAAATATTCCAGTTATGATGAATTATATAAATACAAAACTACAGAGGATAGTGAAATATCTAGACCTTTTATTCCTCAAACCGTTATGAATCATAGATACTATACCATGGATGTGGTAGTTAGATATTTGTATAGAAGAACAAAAACTAGAGCTTACAATATAAACTAGGTTGAACATCAATCTTTATTGTCATAGATTGAACCTAGGAACATCAATTATGCAATTAATAATGAATTTTGGGTAATAGAAATGCAAGAATATCCCAATAAATTTAAAATAAATAAATTCTGGGAACTAGTTGAAAGACCTAAAGAAATAATAACCATTGGAAATAAATGGGTATTTAGAAATAAAGGTGATGAGTCACATACCATATTTAGGAACAAATATATATTGTTTACCTAAGGATGTAGTAATGAAGAGGGTATTAACTATACAGAAACCCTTTCACATGTATCAAGACTTGAACTCTTTAGAATCATGTGTTCCAATGCAGAACATTTTAATTTCAAACTATATCAAATGGATGTCAAAAGTGAATTTATGAATGGTTATATAGTTGACGATTTTTTTTGTCGAAAAACCCCTAGATTATCCCCATTTCCCAAATCATATTTTTAAATTAACTAAATATTTATATTTTTTAAAACAATCTCAAAAATATTGGTATGTTAGGATTAGATATTTTCTAATTTATAAAGGTTTTTTAAAATGTATAGATGATCCTACATTATTTATAAAAATAATTTAAATATATATTTTGCTAGTTGAAATTTATATTTATGATATAATTTTTGGATCTAAAAAAATATTTGTGTACTAATGTTTTGAAAATTATGCAAAGTGAAATTTAAATGGGTTTAATGAGTGAGTCAAATTATTTATTTATTTTCATATTTTTCAAAATAAATATGGAATTATTTTTAAAAAAAATTAATTATAATAAAATATGTTAAAAAATTTTAGTATGGATAGTACAAAGAGTTGTGATACCCCCCATGGGTAAAACATTTAAAATAGATCATTATGAAACTAGAAAATAACTTGATCAATCCAATTATAAAGGTATGATTGTAATTATTCTATATTTAACTTCTAGTTGACCAAATATTATTTTTAGTGTATGTATGTGTGCCCTTTTTGTAGAAAATTTAAAATAATTACACTAACCTATTATGAAACGGATTTTTAAATACCTCAATTATACATCTAATTTAGGATTATTTTATCCTAGAGGACAATAATTTTATTTAGTGAGTTATTTAGACGCATGTTTTTTTGGTTTTAAGTTTGATAGAAAAATAACCTCTGAAACATGTCGCCTTTTAAGAAAGTCACTAGTTTCATGGTGTAGTAAAAATAAAAAAAATCACTATCTATTGCTGAGGTTGGATATATAGCTGTAAGGAGTTGTTGTTCACAGATTATATCGATGAAACCCAATTTACAAGACTATGGATATCAATTTATTTATTTACCTATAAATTCTGATAATATAAGTGTGATAAAAATATCAAAGAATCATGTTTCTCATTCTAGAACCAAAAATATTGATATAATACATCACTTTTTGAGAGATCATATCCAAAACGTTGATATAACTCTTGAATTCATTGGAACTAAACATCATCTAACAAACATTTTTAATAAGAAATTGAAATATGAGAGATTAATCTATATCATGTATGAACAAGGAATGATAAAATTTGTTTAATTCTTTATCTTTAGTTTGACTCTTTAGACGTGATCTATTATTAGCGATCTATTATTAGTGATCCACCATTGGTGATTTACCATTGGTGATCCACCCTTGGTAATCTACTGTTCGTGATAGACCATTGGTGATCCACCATTGGTGACCCATCATTGGTGATCTACCAATACTGATCTACTATTGTTGATCTACTATTTTTAATCCACCATTTATGACCCACTATTGGTGATCCACCATTGGTGATCGACCATTGATAATCCACCATTGGAGATCTACCATTCGAGTTTGTTACCACTCCTATTTTTTGTGATTAAATTTTTTTCAGATTTATTTATATCTATTTTATTATATATTGTTAATAAAAATCCCTAAATTATAAAATTGACTTAAATTTGAATTTGAGAACCCTCTCTCTCACTCCTTATTCGAACCTTTCATCTTCTATTATCTCTCAACCTACATCCTTTATTTGTGTTCCCCATATCCCTTTAAACTAGTGCAATAGTGAAAGTGAGACATGCCTCGGTTTATTCTCCTAAAGGATACCTTCCCAAAATAAATCCGTAGGGGAATCTAGTCAGATTACTTCTATCAAACCAAAGAAACTGAAACTCCTGACTCGAGTTTTTGTAAAAAAAAACATAGATATATGTTGATTGGTTGGTTTTGTTCAAGTCATTTGTGCTGAAAGTGATCTGGTACCAAGGATTGATTATATGGGTTTAAAGGAATGATTTCACATTCTATACTAGGTTGGTTCATGAGTTTTATCAGTATGAAAATGATAGTTTCTTTGAAAATAAATACGTGATTAGAACTATAATCGATGGTAAATAAGTAATCTTTTATTTGAAATAATGGTCCAGATTCCTCAACACACCTCATAGGGGTATTTTTTATGATTTCCATGGTTCTATTCCGAGTAATAGTGAGTTTTTCATATATGATTATTCCCTTCTAAATATGATTATAAATATTGTCGAATGAAGACCCACTACTGTAGATCTTGATGGGGAGTATAGAATATTATTTATTTTTATCCAACACATGATAAGCCCTAAGAAGGGGGACTTTAGCATTGTGAGGTATTGAGATGTATTCTTCTAAGCTTTGAATTTAGCATTTTAAATTATAGTCTAATGATGGTGATGATAGTGATCACCATGGAATTTCATCAGAGCATAGTGAAATTTCCATCCCTATTAGTGGAAAATATCCTAATGGATATCTTTCTAAACCTATATATGAGCTTATATAGTTGGAATCATTTCACTCTGATGTTCATGCTGTTGAATTTGGAAAAATAAAGGCTTCCCTGCGTAGAAAAGAGATGACTTCATACCCTCTACCTTTTGATCCTTTTCCTTGTGATTATGTTTCTAGAGATGACTTGGAAGCTTCTAAAGTGAGGACATTATTATATATAAGTGGGATATTATATTCACACCTCCAAAATAAATAAAGATGAGTGAAGCTAATACCATATGGATATTTGAGTTAGTGATCAACTATATCCATCCTATGATGATCTTGAAAATTAAATAATTTGAGACTGAGAAAAGAAGGTTGGATAATGAGAAGAAATAATTTAATTAAGTCGTGGAATAGATGATATAAATCTTTGATGTAATCTAGACATAACCTCTAGAGAGGTTGGCGTCCTTACCCACAACCGGTGCTTCTTCTTCTACTACTCCAACTCCTAATTCATCAGTTGATGCTGATGATATCCAATCAATTGTGAGATAGGTGTTTCATACTAGCCTCTACACTATTTCTTCCACTCACTAAGAAGATATTCAGTAGATAAAATCCCATTGTAATCACCTCTATAAACTGGTTATGGAGTACTTAAAGGAATATAGGAGTGATAGATAGACTATCACTAAAGTAGTAAAGTAAAACCTTTCCAGGATTAATACCAATAATGAGAACAATTAAATTTTTAAGTTTCCTTTCGATAATCTAAGGATACCTCATGTGTCATGGTAATTCATGGAGAAAGTGAATAAGATCAAATTTTTGGACCCACTTCTCAATATTTTCATAGAGGAGAATAAAATTTCTTCATAGTAATAGAGCATACTGGAAACATCATTATAGATTTTATTAACTTGATCAATGAATTTTTTATGCCACAAGGAATATAGAAGTGTCACCTGAAGCTATACCAATGTATTCTCTCACTTTTTCACCTTTATCAACACCACTTCGCACAAAGATTCAATCATTTTTCATGACACCAGATGAGGTGTTTGGCTTCTGAGTCTTGTTATCATCTAATAGATTCATCTAGCTACTTCTGCACCATCAACTTCCACATTTGAACCTCCTATCACTATAAATGGAAATGACCCAATGGTTCCTTCTACCCATCTAAATAATATTGTTTCAGATTATGATTATTATTATCTACTAAAAATTTCAACTATAGCCACAGACCTATAGCCATGGTTTTATAGGTCTGTGTTTGTAGCTTTTTTATTTCCACGGTTAAATTCCATCTCCATGGCTAAATCAGTAATACACCGCGAGCGACGTTTTTTTCCAAGCTGTATCGGGGTCCTCCTCCTCACTTGATCTGAAACCCTCCTCCTCCCCCCCCCCCGAATCCCAATTCACACCCCTATCACCGCACAACCCTCCTCCCCGATGACGTCTCCTCCTCCCTGCATCCCTCCTCTCCTCCCCCGATTCGCTGCCCTATCACCATGCAGCCCTCCTCCCCGACGGCGTCTCCTCCTCCCCATAGCCCTCCTCCTCCTCCCCTATTTTGCAGCCCTATCACAACGCACCCCTCCTCCCCGACGACATATCCTCCTCCCAAATATCTCCCTGATGATCTCACCATGAAGCCCTATCTCACAGTGGTGCCCTCCACCCCGACGAACTCTCCCACAGTGGCACCCTCCTCCCCGATGACCTCTGCTCAGCGGTCTCACCATTTGCAGGTAGAAGCATATCTCTCTTTATGCAATTGAGTTTGGGTGTTATGGTGGCGTTTAGAGTATGATGTCTATCTATTGGGTATGGTTTGGATTTTTTTGGGGGGTTTGGGTTAGTGGTAATCCCTCAAGTTGGTGGTTCTTTTTGGGGGTTTTTCTTGATGTTTTGATGTAAAACTCTCGATATAGAGAATTTTGGTGATTTCTGGGTGATTTGATTGTGTATTTTTATTAGTAAGTTGCTTGTTAGATCAATTAAGGGGGTGGAGGGTTTCTTATTATCAAGGGTGGATGTGTGGGGTTTGGTTGTTATGCTTGGTGTGTAGGAGAGTAACCCTTAGATTATTATGATAAACCATAGGTTTTGGTGTTTTGGAATTTATATTTTGTTATGAAGTAAGGATTAAAGGTAGTTTCATGATTTTGTGGTAATAATGCATGCTTAGGATTGTGGCGAGATGAGTTTCTAATTAGTAATGTTGTTATTACGAGATGATGTTGAGTCAAAATTCATCAACAAAGCATCTAATTAAGATGACATTGTGTTCTCATGGGAAATATTCTCAAGTGGTTGTTTCCCTCATATTATGTTACAACTACTTTTATCCATTGACCAAGGCCTTCGAAAAGGAAAATCAATGGTTTTCTAAGTTGTCCATGAGTTCTAGGAGTAGCAGTATCTAATTTTCAATAGTGACATGGGATCGTAGGATGTTTAGAATATGTTGAAGAAAGTTCAGTTCCTATTTTAAAGGATTGGAACTCTAGATGATATATGGGTGAAACTATAAGTTTCTAAATTCAAAGGAGATGAATCAGAATGGATAAATACATTTGATCATAAAAGAAGGAATGAGGAGGTTTTATGGATCGAGTTTCATTCCCTATTCTATGAGAGGCTGCGGTAGATTTACAGAATAGGAGCTTGTTTTGGGCATTCATGGAGCTATATCATTATGGGAATCAGTAATGGATTATGCCACTAAATTTGAAAGGTTTATTCATTTCATTCCATCATTCAAATGAAATTTATTCATAAAGGAATTCTAGTTTTTAAATTGTCTTATGTACTCATTATGGGAATGAGTAGATTCCTTTTTTCTGGACACCTACTAGGAGAAATTCAAGAATGACTGAGCTATCTATGTAGATACATCCATTACATAGGAAGGTTCATGGAGAAGGATGGAAATCGGGTAGGAATGAATGTTGGTTGTTGAGCCTCAGTATAAGGGTGACAGAGTAAATTGAATGAGTAATATCTCAGCTCAATATTAGAAAAATAAATGAACCATGGTCTATTTCTCATGTATCGAGAATTTGTGTGCATTCCCTTAGTATTGGGATGGGAAAAATAGGTTTCATGTATGTGTCGAGATGTGGGTTTCTATATTATTTTATTGGGATAAGCCATCCTAGGTGAAGTGACTTTTAGTACCATACATAATGAGGTATTCCTAAAGTTATTATTATTTTCTATAATTTGGATTTATCTATTTAATATCTTTTAATGTATTATTTTTTTTGGATATAATGTGTGTTTGAAAGATGATAGTTTTTAAATGAAGAAATTTTGTTGAGATTATTGGGCTAGGATCTTCTATAGTGATCATAATTTGATATGAGGCACTAGACATGTGTATGTAGGATTGATGATGGTATCGATAATACTATAGTGGGGAGATTCATACTTGTCCTTTTTGAGTGAAATTCATATCAAGGGATGGTGATCATTATCAAGGTTGTGAAATTCATGAACATAGACAGTAAATGGATGAATTTAGTGTCTGGTGATGGATGTTGGATGAAACATATTTGGTTCCAAGACCACACCAAAATTAATGATTTACCTATAGTGGTTGGAATAGTCAGTGTGTTCAGTTAATGATGAGGATTTTATATTGGTAAATATTCTATTTAGAGCTTCTGTATTTCTAAGATATCATTCAGATCAATGTGTTGGGTTAAGTATCAATATTTGATATTTTATTGGGCTAGTTCTTGGCAATTCTAGTGTAGAGTTTGAAAGGGAGTCAAAAAAGGTTACTCTAAAGGCTGTTGAAAGTGTGTGTGGAAGGGAAACCAAGTAGTCCAAATTGTTAAAAATTTATGACATAGATTCCATAACAATAATAATTGTTGAAAGATAAAAGGAAAGAACCAATTATCTCATGTTCGGAAATAGTTTCTACAAATAAGGAATTTACAATCAAGAAGAAGGAAGATCATGCACCAAAATATTGTCTAATCATATTAGCAAACTGGTTTGAAAAATCCAAGCGGATTGAGTAAGAATAAAAGAAGGAAAATTCTCTACTTTATAAAATTTGTAAACCTATATAAACTAAGAATAAAGGTGAATTCTAGAAGAAGAACATGCTAAAAATGAGGTTTCAATCTAGAAAATTAAGAAGGATATAGGCATGAAGATTTTTAGGTATTTTATACATTCAAGGAATGAATTTTCTAGGTTAAGAACAATGTCTAATCCTTATTTCTCGCTTTTAAGT
Source organism: Viscum album (assembly GCA_963277665.1). Taxonomy (NCBI): domain Eukaryota; kingdom Viridiplantae; phylum Streptophyta; class Magnoliopsida; order Santalales; family Viscaceae; genus Viscum; species Viscum album. Next base: position 2,019,892,443 of record OY728123.1, read on the forward strand.
GATGATAGAGGTTTTCTTTATTCTCATATTTTGATGATTTTTTATTTTTGAATAGGCAATTGAATGTGATGTTTGAAAAATAAAGAGCTTTATTAATGATCATGTTATTTAGTATTGGGATGTATATATCAATCTGAATATTATTTGTTCATTGTTGGTTATGGATTCATGTATCATTTATCATGTACAGTTGACACACTGATCACATATATATAAAAAGTTGTTATATCTCATTTCTTTTCCCACTATTTTCTTATAGGTGGGTTCTTATGATAAGACTAGTTCTACCACCACCATCGAAGACAATGATTTCAAGATTTGGGTATGGTTTATTCCGTTTGTATTCTTTGGCCCAATTTTAATTAGGGCCTTCTTGATTGTTGGGTTCCTTGTATTTTGTTGTGAGTTTTGGATTTCATTGATGTGGATTCGAGTCGCCGTTGACGAAGGCTTTCATGTGTATGCATAGGTAGGAATATGAATATATGATTTTCCCCTTTATATATATTCACTCATGGCAGTATGAATATATATATATTGGGGATAGGTGTGCTTATATATAGATATGAAAAATGCATATGCGTGTAAGTGTAAAGGGGTATATGCAAGTATAAACATATATCTAAGGACCCCCTTATCCATATCTGGCCATGAAAATATGTTCATAGGGGCTAGGTGTCCTTATATATATGTTAAGTTGCATATGCGTGCAAGCAAAAAAAGGAAGATTCAAGTTATCGTCGTCAAAAGCAAACGTGCCTTGAGGTTGAGGTAGGGTCCCTATCTTAGCCTATTTAATTCAAGAATGTTTTAAATTGCATTAGTTGCCTTCTTAATTTTGCATGTTTATATTAAATTTCAATTCTTGAATAAGTGTTAGTTAAGATAATTGTTTTGTTTGATAAATAAGTCATGGTTTTGTAATAAAACCCCTCCAACAGAGGTGTTAAGTCTGCGAAAACTTGTAGTGGTATACCTTGCTTAACATTATTGCATTTACGTTTTCCTTATACTTGATGTCATTGTCAGTCATAAAGCACACATATTACTTGACCCTTTTTATATCCCTATAGGGGGTTTCCCTCTTTTTATTAAAATGTTTGTTTGAACTAAGAAACTCTTTAAGTGCTGTTAGACTTTTATAATGGGTCCCATGTTGTGTGACCATGTCACATGGCATGTGATATTTAAATCCAACCAAAAGCCCAGTTCCATAGCCCAGGGGTCCCACAGCACTAGTAATGTCAGATTACATGTTATGTAACCTGTTATTTTCCTGATCCCATGGGGTATTCCTCTAGGTATTCCTACACATTTCTAGATCTACAAACCTCACCAAATTAGGTATATCAGGGGTCATCCAATCCTCTAGTCATCACAGATTAGCATTCATTTCTTTAAATCTTCTGAGAATACATCCTCTCATTCCATCCATATCATCCTATTTGAAACTAAGTGGAAGATTCTACCTCGCAGATGTCTGGACCGGGCCAACATGTTGTGGTCACGCCGCGGTCACGCCGTGATTTGGCCTTGCTCCAGGACGACACCTTATGGCGATTCATAGTGATAGTATTCCATGAGTCTTGTGATCAATGATGAGACTGACTAATCACAATTTCTACTAGTGGGGTAATGATCAGAATGTTACCCCACCTCCTCTCGCTCCCTTCGCTCATGGTCGGAAGATGCTTCCCCACAGATGTCGCTGGACCAGGCCAACATGCCGTGTTCACGTCGCGGTCATGCCGCGGTCACGCTGCACTCACGATGTGGTCACATTGTGGTCACTCCGTGGTCACGCTGCAGTCATGCCATGGTCACACCGCAGTCACATCGTGATTTTTCCCTCCTCTCTGACAAACTCTCTCACCACGGCGCCCTCCTCCCGATGACCTCTCTCACAGCGGCACCCTCCTCCCCGGAGACCTCTCTCACCACGGGCCCCTCCTGCTAGCTTCCAATCCACACAGGTATTTTATACCATACTATTTCATCAATGTCCTGATTTTAAGGTTATAATTTGATTTGAATTTCATGTGATGGTTATTTAGATCTCCCTTCCTCTTGTATTTTTATAATACATGGGTAGAGTATGAGTAGAAATTGAAGGCATATTGGTGTGATGATGTTGAACATATAAGGGAACCATACACAGTGATGGTGATATAAGAATTGTGGATAATAAAATATATGTGTTTCTTGTGTTCATATATATGGATTGCAGTTCATAGAAATCTTCCAACGTAACCATACATAGTAATATGATTACTCGGAATCAAATTTCAACCCTCATTATGATGTGTTCTCTACCAACAAGGATTTTAAAGGGATTATACCTCATGAAATTAAGATATGTCCCCTATTATACTGAATTTATTTGAATGGATTCAGTATATTGGATGATGTTTACACTACTTCACATGGTTATAATCTTTCATCTTAGTGAATTTCATATCCCCTTGATTATATTCAAACAATGATTTCTAAAGACACTCAATTTTTTGTACCACTCCTCCATGGGTTATCCTACATGTTGGTTAACTCCCCTCGAGATCTAGAAGGTTTAAATATTTTCCACCAACTAATTGATCAAACTTATTTGAGCACAAGCATCTCCTCCTTGAATTCTCTTACAAGTGGTTGGATCTCTAAGTGGGTCTTATGACCTAGAGGTAACTTCTATGATGAATGTGCATGATATTTTTAGGTTAGGAAGAGATGATCATAATTCTCTGACCAGTTACTTGTTATCTATCTTGATGAGGTAGTATGGACTTTTCATTTCATAATTTATCATTAATAAAAACTTAAAGATGCAAAATACCCCTAAATGTACCCTTTAAAAATGCTGGAAAGCATGCTATACAGTTCTGGAATTTTTCAATAACTGATGATTTCCATACCCTCTTGAAGCTTCCACATTTTTCACCTCTGAGTTTTCAATAAAAAATTTGAAAGTGGCTGAGTTTTGAAAAAACAATCCAGGAAGAGGGTTTTCAAGTTCAGTTTGAAAAGATTTATAGGAATTTAAAATGAATTTAAAATTATTTTCCACTTTCATATCATCTTCAAAAAAAATCATCAAACCTGGTTCCCAAATCAGTGGAAAATTTAAAGTTTTTTTTATTGAGAAATGACTGAAGAGTTCCATTTAATCTTCCATTAAGACAAACTCCACAAACATTTTATTATCTACCTCATTTTCAGATTTTGGAGGTGGGTTTGTCTTCCAAAGCAATATCACTTATCTGAACCTCTTCAAATTCCAGATTTTGATCAATTTTACCTCCTTGATTTTGTAAATATTGAATTTTAGTTTGATTTTCTTGAAATATATTATCTCTTAAACTCTTAAAATTGTTGGAAATTTGATCATTTTTTCACAAATCTACTTCAAGTTCATAGTTCTTTCCTCAAATTCAGAGATTTCCGCTTTGATAAGTTCAGAGAATGTGTGTCTTTCCCAAATCACCAGCTCTAACAATGGAAATATCGAGTTCCTCACTCTCTCTTTTTTTCCTTCCTGAAAAACAATTCGGGAAGCCACCCGGGGGTGCACACCCCATCAAACGAGTTGTGTTCGAGTGTGTCGTTGCTGAACACGAGGCGTCTGATGCAAGTAAACCTTGGTAGCACGATCGTCCGATGAAGGGAACTAGCAGCGCGTTGTGGATAAGTATATAAATATATAATAATAATGTAGATTTAGTAATAACCCAGAAGGATCATATCAATAGGATCATCAAAAGGTTGGGAATCAATAGATAAGAAACAGTGACTACCCATCTTGCATGCCACTTCAACTTGACCAAGGCATAAGAACTCGCAATGGAAGAAGAGTGCCAATACATGGAGAAAGTTCCATATTCCTCAGGTGTTAGAATTTTAATGTATATAATTATATTTACTCAATAATGTATTGTGCTTATAGTGGTATTTGTTATCATATTCATGTAAAATCATGTAAAGGGACATTGGTATGTCATTATATAGAAAACCAACCTATTTGTACATGTCTATTTCAGAATTTTTAAGATAAATAACATAATAAAACATTCAAGGATCTAAATGTTTAGTATCATAGGAAAATTAGGTTCATAAAACACTTGTACATAATACAAAAACATTATTTAGCAATTGGGAATGGATGGAGGGGGTGCAGGGGGGGCTTTGCAGGCTAGGGGTCTAGGGGTTGTGTGGAGGGGGCAGGGTGGAGGGTGGCAGGGGGGAAGGGTGGAGGGGGCAGGGTGCAGGGTGCAGGGAGGGGGCTGTGCAGGCTAGGGGGTTGGGTGGAGGGGGGAAGGTGGTAGGGTGTAGGGGGCAGGGTGGAGGGTGGAGGGGTGCAGGGAGGGCAGGGTGGAGGGGGGCGGGGGCAGGGGGTGCGGGGGGGTGCAGGGGGGGCTGTGCAGGCTAGGGGGCTGGGTGGAGGGGGGCAGGGGCAGGGGGCAAGGTGGAGGGGTGCAGCTGTGGACAGGTTAACAACAGCCCCTGTTCGGGGTTTGAAACCTCAAAATTCTCTTCTCTTTTCTTTTCTTTTGTTTCCTTTAGTTATTTTACTATTTAATATAATTTTTCTTATGTTTTCTGGGCATGAAAAAAGCTGGACAACACCTCCTGCACCTGTTAAAGATTGAATCATACTGTTGTTGGAAGCATAAAAAAACATCCAAGTTCACATTTCTACTCTGTTTTCAATGTTTTATATGATAATGTTTCATTATAAGTTTTCCCAATTGCTTGTCGTTCATTTTGATTTTAATGTAGGTAATGAAAAACTGCTGCCAATTCAGTAGAATATTTTTGATGGTAATGGTGTGTGAGATTTAAAAAATAGGAATGGGGGAGATTGCATTCAAAAAGGCGAAGTTATTGAACTTGAAAAGTTTGGTTGAGAAATGTTTACATAATGAATTATGATATGAATTTTGGACAATTTTTGTTTTTGATTAAAATGTCTCACTAACAAGCATGTTGTGATTTTTGGTAATTTAATGCAGTTAGTAGTGAGTGTCTCATGCATGTGTGCAGGCAATGGAGAAGCATTTCTGGGGTGGGATGCGCCCTTGAGAATTGGGTGAGTAATTGTATTTTTAATTGTGTATTGAAATTATTTTCTTAAAAAGTATTAAAAGGGGGTATTGGTGCAGATGTAAGCTTAATGAATGCAAGGAGCTTCCTTGCTTTGCCAAGTATTTGTGAGAGCATGTATTTTGAGTTAGCTATAGGTCGTTGTAACGGTAAGGGATTTTGATGAAAACAGGAGACCTGTTTTTTATTTTTTTTAAATTAGGAGTTAAATAATTGAATCATTCCGCTGTTATCACCAGAGGATTATCATGTTTCTCATTTCCCAATACTTTCACTCTAGTGGATTATAATAGCCATAAATATACAAGTATTTTAAAATACATTTTTTTTAATGTTCTTTTGTAACAATGATATTGTGAAAAAAATATACAAAAGGTTTATTGTATTATTGTTGAAAAGAAAAACCGTGAACTCTTGTTCAAGGAATGGATTTTCTAGGTTAAGAACAATGTCTAATCTCTATTTTTCGCATTTAAATAATTGAAGTCATTATATCTCATTTTTTCCCACTATTTTCTTATAAGTGGTTTCTTATGACGAAGTCGGTTCTATCCACCACCATCGATGACAATGAGTTCAACATCAGATTTGGGTAAGGTTTATTCTGTTTTTATTCATTGGCCCGATTTTAATTAGGGCGTTTTTGATTTTTGGGTTCCTTATATTTTTGCAGTGCGTTTTGTATTTCGTTGAGGTGGATTCGAGTCTCCGTTGACGAAAGCTTACATGTGTATTCATAGGTATGAATATACATATATAATTTCCCCCTTTATATATATATTCACTCATGGTAGTATGAATATATATATTGGGGATAGGTGTGCTTTAATATGGATATGAAAAATGCATACATGTGTAAGTGTAAAGGGGTATATACAAGTATAAATATATATCTAAGGAACCCCTTGTGTGTATTTTCCCATGCAAATATTTACATAGGGTCTAGGTTTCCTTATATATATGTGAAGTTGCATATGTGTGCAAGTGAAAAAAAGTAAGATTCGAGTTTTTGTCATCAAAAGCAAACATGCCTTGAGGGTGAGGTAGGGTCCCTCTCCTGGCCTCTTTAATTTAAGAATGTTTTAAATTGAATTTTGTTGCCTTCTTAATTCTGGATGTTTATATTAAATTGAAATTCTTGAATAAGTGTTAGTTAAGATAATTGTTTCGTTTGATAAATAAGTCATGATTTTGTAATAAAATCGCTCCAGCGGAGGTGCGCTGTCTGCGAAAACTCACAGTGGTATACCTTGCTTAACATTATTGCAATGATGTTTTCCTTATGCTTGATGTCGTTGTCATCCATAAATCACACATCGTACTTAACCCTTTTTATATCCCTATAGGGGGTTTCCCTTTTTTATTAAAATGGTTTTTTGAACCAAGACACTCTTTATGTGCCGTTAGACTCTTTAAGTGCCATTTGAACCACCCCCTTCCACCTTCATTTCAACTCATTACCACCAACATTAAAGCATGAAATAGCCCCCCTTGCCACCTTCGAATCAGCCTGCATCTTCCCCCCAGCACCTGCAACCAGCCCCCTTCCACCAACATTCTAGCCTCCTCCCGCTCCCTTCACTCCTGGACGGAAGATGCTGCCTCGTGGATGTCGTTGGACCGGGCCAAAATGTTGCGGTCACGCCGCTGTCAGGCCACAGTCACACCGCGGTCAGGCCGTGGTCATGTTGTAGTCACGCCGTTGTAATGTCGTGATGTGGACCAATTCCAGGCACATCCATCCCACACCACCCCTCTTCCACCTTCATTTTAGCCTACTGCCACCAACATTCCAGCCCGCAATAGCCCCCATGTCACCTTCGAATCGGCCCGCACCATCGCCCCAGCACCTTAAACTAGCCCCCTTCCACCAGCATTGCATCCTCCTCCCTCTCCCTTCGCTCTTGGCTAGAAGATGCTGCCCCCACGGATTTCGTTGGACCGGGCCAACACGTCGCGGTCACGCCGCGATCACACCGCTATCACACTGCGGTCATGTCGCGGTCACGCCGCGGTCACGCCGCGGTCACACCGTGGTCACACCACTGTCACATTGTAGTCACTCTGTGGTCACACCATGGTAATGCTGTGATTTGGCCCTAATCCAGCCACATCCATCCCACACCACCCCCCTTCCACCTTCATTTCAGCCCACTGCCACCAACATTCTAGCCCACAACAGCCCCCCCTGCCACCTTCGAATCATCCCACACCATCCCCCCGGCACCTGCAACCAGCCCCTTCCACCAGCATTCCATCCTCCTCCTGCTCCCTTCGCTCCTGGCCGGAAGATGTTTCCCCTCGAATGTCGTTGGATCGGTCCAACACGCTGCGGTCACGCCGCGGTCATGCCACAGTCATGTCGCAGTATTGCCGTGATTTGGCCCTGATCTAGACACATCTATCCCACACCAGCCCCCTTCCACCTTCATTTGTATTATCCTTGGACAAATCTTCCATTATGTTATTTCTTGCCTCTATTTTCAAATACAAGCAAGTCTTGTTGGCATGAATCTAAGTTTTTCTCCTTCTTCCATGATATAAGAACGGATCCTTTTATATTTAGCACTTGTCTTAGACTTCTTAGGTTTATTACCCAAGGATGTATGATATGCCTTCTTTAATAACTTCTTGGTAATAGTGTTTCCAACTTCATTTTTTTAAAATTTTCCAAAGGAAGTTTTCTTCCATTTTTCATCATCGGTGGTCTTCATTATCCATTTGTTTTAACACATTCTTATATTATCATTCTCCATTCTAGTGACCACACTCAATTAAAATACAATAGATATCTTAAATCAAGAAGTCACCCAAGTTGAATCATTACATGTTTTTAGGAAAATAAGAGTAGTAGAAAGTTTCCTCTTCCTAACCCTTTAATTTGAATTCTATAATTTCTCGAGTATTTTAAAAACTTTTTTTCATTATTATATAATGTGTATATGCTATTAAAATTGGTTGTGGATCTTTATAATGATATTTTCACATGTTTTACATGAATTCCCTAAGCTTTCAACGTGGACTAGTAGAAAGTTTCAGAAAACTCAATAGTAGAAAATGAAATTTCCTTCACTTTAGAGATGAAAGTGTCCTCATTTTGAGAAAATATCAACCGAGAATTCTCATAAAAATATTAAACATAAAGAAAATCTTTATTTTTCATTTCATCAAACACAAACAACTGGCTTTGAAAACTTGATACTTTCTTCAGTCTCATCATTGTGAAACACTTGACCCAGAAAAAGATAGAATTTAACCTATTTAAATAAATCCACCTAGGCATGATTCACGGTGTGACCAGGGGTTTCACACCATGAATCCCTACCCCTAGGAATTTCATGGCTTGAACTAAGGTTCATAGCCAGAAATGTTCTAGATAGGGGGTTCACCCCTCAACTAAACATAATGGTGCTCCTAACCATGTGAATTTTCAACTGAGAATGATATTCCAACAGTCTATCAACCTGGGAATTGGATTTTGAAAAATTATCTCAATGCGGTTTTCAACTCACTGGTTTTGAAAAACACCAGTCTGTTCTCCTCTAGATGAATTTTCCTGAAATTTCTTGGTTTCACCCGCTAGTGTGCTATCGCATCTCTCAATCAATATTAGATGATTCCCTAAGGTCATATTAAACCCAAGATCCATTGATGTATTGAACACAATCTTGAAGTATATCCTCCAATATATGTATCATCTACTCTTAGTGTCTGTTTATATATTGATGGTGTGTTGTGCTCGATATTAGATGATTCCCTAAGGTAATATTAAACCCTTTCCAAAAATCATGGCATAATATGTGCATCTCTCTCTGATATAATTCTTAAGGGAACCCCATGATAGTATTAGTATTCACAGATATTAAACATTCTTATATTTTCTACTAGGTATATGGACACCAAAAAAGACCCTTGAATTCATCACCCATATTTGTCTCTCTAGGATTCAGAAACCACAGAGGTATGATAGTCTCTCATAAAATATTCACCAAATGATTCAAGGACTATAACTCTTATAAAATTGTAACACATCATCATCAAACGGTGAACACTCAAGTGTCAGTTTATCACTTTTTAGTTGTTCATGCATCACATTAAACACATGGTTAAATTCTATACTAACCTTCCCCCAACCTATATGAGATGCTATGGTAACTAATGGGGAAAAATCAATTGATTCCTGGTCATTAGAATCATCCATCCTCCAATTAGTATACATGATCATAATGTGTTATTGTTCTTAAAAAGGATTTTAACCAGGATCCAAGGGGGAAAGGGGAAGGGGGTGTGATGGGTTCTTTTGCAAGGGGCAGGGGTAGGGTGCAGGGGGGTGTGCTAGGGGGGTGCAGTGGGCCGGAGGGTGCAGTAGGTATGTGCAGGGGGCAGGGGGGAGTGCAGTGGGCTGGGGGAGTATAGTGGGCTGGGGGAGGGGAAGTGAAGGGGGGTAGGGGTGTAGTGGGATGGGGGTGATGTGGGTGTTGTGGTTGTGTGTAGGGGGGCAGGGGCAGGGGTGTGAGGGGGCAGGGGGAAGTGAAGTGGGCTGGGGGGGAGTGTAGTGGGCAGGGTGTGTGTGCAGGGGGTAGGGGAAGGGGTAGGGGGTGTGCAGGGGACAGGGTGAGGGGTCAGGGGTGGTTTGCTGAGGGAGGGGGAAGGGGGGAAATGGGGGACAAGGTGAGGGGGAAGGGGTGGTTTTCTGGGGGCAGGGGGGAAAGGGCCAGGGGAGGTGTGCAGTGGGATGGGGGGCAGTGCAGTGGGCAGGGGGTGTGCTGGGGAAGGGGGGAGGGGGCCAGGGGGAAAGGGGCAGGGGAAGTGCAGTGGGATGGGGGCAGGGGGAAGTGTCATGGGTTGGGGGAGTGGAGTGGGTAGGGTGTGTGTGCAGGGGGTGTAGTGGGCTGGGGGGAAGTGCAGTGGGTAGGGTGTGTGTGCAGGGGACAGGGTGAGGAGGTAGGGGTGGTTTTCTGGGGGCAGGGGGTTTGCAGTGGGATGGGGGTAGGGGGTTTTGCAGTGGGCTGGGGGGGAAGTGCAGTGGGCAGGGGGGAAGTGCAGGTGGAAGGGGTGTGCTGGGGGCAGGGTGTGTGTGCAAGGGGGTGTATTGGGATGGGGGGAGGTGCAGGGAGGAAGGGTGTGTGTAGTGGGATGTGGAGGAAGTGCAGTGGGCAGGGGGGAGTGTAGGTGGTTGTGCTGGGGAAGGGGGAAGGGGGGCTGTTTTTTATGGAATGGGGGACATATAGCCACGGTTTTAAATAGTGGCTATAGGGATATAACCAAGGTTTAAATCCAAGGGAAAGGCCTATAGCCACGGTTTTAAACTGTGACTATATATATTTCCTGACTTAGGATTCTTCCAGGCTTTGAAAACCGTGGCTATAGGGTGTTTCCGCGGTTTAAACCATGGCTATAGAGATATAGCCACGGTTCAAATTGTGGCTATAGGGCTATAGCCACGGTTTTAAACTGTGGTTATAGGTTTTTCTATATAGCCATGCCAATACCAGCCACAGTTTATGAAACTGTGGCTATAACCTATAGCCACAGTTTTTGGGCCTATATCCATGGTTCCAAACCGTGGATATAGCCTTATTTTGTAGTAGTGATTTGATAGGAATTGTACTTTTCTTTTTTATTACTTTTCTAATTGTAATATTTTACTATTATATCTAATGAAATTAAATGTTATTCGAATTTTTATATGAATACTCTGAATTGTTAGGAATGATATTCTTTCTATTCAACTTTACAGTGATCTTTCTTAAGACAGGGTTATAAACGCCACTCTAAAATGTTAGGTGGAACATTCTTTATAATCATCTTTACTTTCCTTATTTTTATATAAAAAATTATAAATTACATGTTTTTTAATCACGAAAACGGTATAGATTATTGGAAAATCCTTGTTTTATTGATCACAAATCATGATAATTAAGTTTCTAAAAAGTTCAATGTTTTGTAGTAGAAAATACTTTTTTTAATTTAATTTGTGAAAAAACATTGTAATGTTTTGATCTATTATTAATCCAAGAAGATCCACCACTGAAATATCTAATACTGATATATCTATCATGAATAGATCTACCACTAACTAATCTACTGCTAACTAATCTACCACTAAAGATATACCACTGATAGAATTATTATTGAATCCATCTACAATTTGTCTATTCTTCTACCATCTTATGTTTTCATTAACTGATGCTACTACTAGAACTCATCTACCACCATAGTGTATCTACCATTTAGAGATATACCATCAGTCTATTACCGTTGTTGTTCGGAATCATATTAAAATTTAAAATTAAAATAACTAATTTATTGAATTTAATACATTCAAGATACTAATGTATTTAATAATTATTATTCTTAAACTAATGCATGTTTGTATTAAAAGACAATTTCAGAATTTCCAGATATTTTTTTCACTATGAGGATTTTGGTCCAAACAAATAGTTGGACCTCCAACTGTATAATTTAATAAAACTCTCTTATATATGCAAGTGGGGTCTATATAATTATACAAATCCAATAATAGTTACACAATATTGATACATGCATAAAGGTTACAACATTTATACACTGAATCAACTCTGGACATTGATAGACAAAAAACATAAGAATTTTCAGACCATATGACACTCTCTTTTCCTACACATTCTATGAAACTTTTTCAAGATCCCTTACAAGAAAACTTAGAGGGCCTTTAAACATTTGAAGCAATTCTGATCAATCAGAATAAATTTTTCTTATCTCTAGATATTTTATCTTTTCGTTTACGATTTAATTTTGAGCAACGTGTTTTTGTACTCTATTAATCAATACGCATTGTTTCATGTGATTTAACCAAATAGTTCTCCACACTCTACAACAAATTATTTTTCTGTATACTAACAATAACTATAGAAGAAGTTTTTTGTGGACCGTGCTTGTTTATATCTCATGTATAACTATGCCAGAGGCTTTGTACCTAAAAATCCTTCGGTGTTATCTTTTGTAAAACCCGATCTATGTTGTGGATCATGTTTATTGTCTAATAAAATTATTGGTGGAACTTTATTTCCAATTACAGGGTATTAAGTCCCATCTTAGGACCATACCCCTTGTTTTAAATTTATTTTTTATCTTATTAGTTTTTTTCTATATTTTAAAGTTGAAAATTGTATCTATTTTATAATCTATATCAATACTTTTACTCTAATATTTAATCCTATTTTTTTATCTAGAGTTTTTTATCATGTAATTTAGTTTCCAAAGTTAAAATGATTTCAATGTTTATTTTAACTGAGTATCGATCTCTCTTTAAGAATCTATATAAAATATAAAATTAAATACTTCTACTGTTTTGATTTTATATTTTTTCATTAAACTTGGGGATTTTTATTTTCGTTCTTTTTAAATAGAAATATTTATTGCGAACTCGATTCACCCCCCCCCCCCCTTGAGTTACTAACTCTATACGACAAAAATATTTGTAAAACCCATTTACTTTAATGGGTTCTGATATGATGAATGCTTTATGATCTTGTGGATTACATATGTATGATTTTCATTATGTGGTGGTGGTTAGTTATAACCAGGAATAGTGGTAGTGTTAGAACCCAAAAGACTCAGACCAACATTGATCTTCAATGCATTTGGTAAAGATTTATATCTCTTGAGATAGATATGACTAGAATAGGGAGTGAACCCAGTTCAGTAAGGGAATGTTTCCATTATGATAGTATTTCGAGTGATCCTTGACTAATACAATGGTTTGAAGAGTGAACCCATTCTACTATGATAGTTTTTTGTAAATAATAAATGACTAATATGGAAATGATTTTCTATGTTCATGTGTATGTCACAATTCCATGTCGTATGTCAATGTTATTCTCTCATGGATCATGTTGTTTGATTTCAATATGATTCATGTATTATGAACTACCATGATTTATTCCATGAATCATGATTATGATCTTTGATATGTAGGGTATGGTTTTCAAATGTTACTCCCATGTTCTCATGCCCTTACACTCATGTTATGACTATGTATCTACCCTGATTACCCTTATTGAGCATATGATCTCACATTTCCTTATGTTTCCTTTCCCCAAGTTAGGATGAAAGGTATTATGTATGATATGTATAATAAGGGTTCTAGTTATTAAGAACATAGTGGTAGACGATGTAGCTCACTTATGGACCAGTAGTTTATGTTTCTGAGTTTCCAAAGGAACTATAACTTTATCATTCTTCATGGCTGTGTTTCTTTAAATTTAATGAATATTCATCTAAAAAGATGTAATATATATGTATGAGAAGTTTGGGTGGTTACAGTTGGTATCAGGGGAAAATTTTAGTTAACCTTTTTAAACTAATATATGAAAAATTTAGTAATAACTCTATAAATATTTTTTAGGATTAATCTAAGGATGATTCAAAGTATTGGAAAATGTACTGGAATTTTTTTAAAGTATAGAGTGAATGGTTTCCAAGAAATTGTGTCCATGTGAGGATAATATAAGTGGATGTGACTCTCAAATAGAGGTACCTGGGGGTAATAAATCTAAAAAGGGGACATTAATTTGGACTCGATCTTCACCTAGTGCATGAAAATGGGCCTTTCTACACACCTGGTTTGAAACTCCTAGGGGATATGCCTTGTAAATTTACCAACTCTTGGAAAAAATCATGAAGGATTTAAATAACGATTATAAATGACCAGGGCTAATACTAAAGTGTCATATATTGAAAAAATGTGTTATAGTTTAGACATATTATAAGTTATTTTTCATGATTATGTGGTTTCCCATAAGGAATATTATTACTTACTCTATTTTTTATTTAATGGTGGTAAGTAATTGGAATAATGTTGATTGTGATGGACAATGTGTTGATAAGAAACAAAATGGGATGATGACTGGTGTGAAGAATATTGTGATGTTTTCCTAATTATTTATCATGATATATGATTAACAAATTGCACCATAACTAACTCTTATACTCACCAAATAATAGAAGGATGGAGTTCATTGATATTTTGGGTAGTGGTGTCTATGGAGGAAAAAACTTTTTGATTTATATACATCAATAATGCGGGAAGAAGAACCCAATTGATTTTCTCAAATAAATGAGAATATGTTTTGAGTGTGAAAAATAAGGACACAAAGAAAGTAATTTCATAGAAAAAATGAAAATTTAAATTATTAAAATGGATAAGAATAATGGTCTCCATAAGATATCATCCAAAGTTGAATGTTTAAAATGTGGAAAGTATGAGAATTATGAAAATTGATGTCCTAAAGGGAAATATTGTGAAGAGAATCAGCAATGTTATACAATTAATTGTTATATTTACAGTGATTAAGAGACTATAAATGATATATGAAAGGAAATAAGTGTCAAGGAATAAGATGATCGATCTTGGTTAATGGTGTTTGAAGAAAGCCGAATGATTTATATGTTTATGTATTAGGATACAAATAATTAAATTTTATTCCATTATAATTTGGTTATTATAATCATGAGTCCTATATGGATTTTTAAATATTATTTTTTCATTAAAGAGTTTCAAAAATATTTTAAATGGTTTTGATGGCGTAAAAAAGTGATTTAATGGAAAGGTTATATTTTTATTAATGTAAGATAATAGTTAATATGTTCTTGATGATGAGTAAATGGTATTTAGTTTAGATAAAGTGATGACTGATATCAAAAAGTAAATTGGATAGTATTCATTACATTTGACCTGATTAATGATTTGATGAAAAATTGTTTTAAGTTATCATTGATGCTGTTTACAACTTTTTTAGATTTATCAATTATATAAAATAATTTATAATCTTATTTAAGGAATAGGGAAAGAGATAATTTTTAAAATAAGGTATGCTTTTAATAAAGTTTTATGGTAATTTGTGATATGACAATGTTTTAGGAGAATATATGATCAATGTATCCACATATTTGGTATGTGACATTAAGAGATACTTATTGTTGTTTGGGGTTTAATATTAGGTTGATTTTAGGAAATTTAGTAACCTCCTTTATAAATTTCAAATTTTTTGGGGTTATAAGGTTAACCATTTATGGAATGGTTTAACTTGAACTTTGGATGACATTCTATAGATTAATGTATCATTTCACCATATGATGAATTATGAATAAATTGTGATAAAAAATACTTTCTATAATAACTGGAGATAGAAATAATGAATTATCATACTTTTATGGATCTTATTATTTATTAGCGATTCAGATGTGAAGAATTAATATCTTAGAGTAGGACATGAAGTGTAAATTGATTAGGGTGCAACCAAAGGATGATATTATGCTTACAGAATGGAATGGAATCAAGTAAGTATTTATTCTCGAAAAAGTTCCCAAACATTAGGAAAATGATTTGGGAATAAAATTTTGTCACATTTTTAGTGTCCTGAAAACTTCTCAAATGAAAGTAAATATTCTCACAAGCACTCTAAAGAGGGAAGAAAATATTCCTATAAGTACAACAAAAATAATTCATGAAAATTAGATTAAAATTTGAAAAGAAACTTGAAAAACATAATTTTTCAAAGGGTTTCAAGCTGATCATGTACCATCAATGAGAAAGGTTTGTGGGGTGCATGAACCATGAACCATCAGTATGTGATAGGACCTGTGAGGAACTGGACCATGGGGAAATGTCTAGAAAACCCAGGATGTCATGAATCATGTCGTTGGTGGAATCGAATAAAGAAATTCCATCTGCATATCATCCCACGATTTAAGCAGTTCAGAGCTGAAGCAAGGTGGAAGGGTTTCTTGAACAACATCTTGCAGACCACAACCTCCAAAACCCCCAGTTAACCAAGTCTTCTATGGGTTGAAATATATCTTTATGGGCTTCTGAAAATGGTGCCACATGCCCACAAATATTATTTCCCCAATACTTTATAAAAGGATTATAAGAGGAATTGGAAAAGGGACCGGTGGAAGAGAGCACGTAGGATACCCTAGAGGCTGGAAGAGAGAATTTGGTTACAGATGTGATTTTGACTTCGGTTTCGAATCATCGATCAAGTAAGAACCATGAACCACTTTTCCACAGGTATAACCCACCTCTGCAAACTACAAAAAAATTATATTAGTAATAATTGGTGAACCTCGATCCAAATTGAAGCAATCACAAACCAGAAATCCCACAAGGATGAATTCCACGTGAACCACAGGCTCGAAGAACCTTCTTCAATTCAACACTCTGCATAGTGCATCGATATAAAGATCAAACCCTACACTGCATACAACATTAGTACGTGGATGGAACTTGGGGAGGTGTGAATAATCACATCTAGATCTACTTAACATTATAGTATGTGGACCACATCTAGGACTGCATACCACTTTGGTATGCGGTGGTCCATACCCAGTTTTTAATACTGCTTCGGAATTCCGATGACCCCTATACCCGCATAGCAGTACACTATATAGGGATTCCCCAATCCTATATGAGAAAATAGTATGCAGAATGGGGTGTCTCAGGGTGTCCTTTTCACTAGCTCCAATCATGTTTCTCCATTTCTATCCAATCCTACATAGCTCCTCCACAAACTAGTCAACTAGAACTAGGCTAAATCCATCTCCAAAGCCACTGGATCTGTATGGTCAGATCATTGGGTCCACTAGCATTCCCTTTATGAATCTACATACCTAAAGTAAGAAGAGTCATGAAGTTTGTCCCCACAATGGTTTGGCCCCCCATAATTTCATCAAAGTCTTAATTCCCAAGGTATCCTAAGAGTCAAATTTGGGATGCCAACCTAAATGGGTAACCACTGGCCTTTCCCTTTCGATGAGTGTTAGTGACAAGACACCAGGTCACTCTTTTCTTCCCCTTTGACTAAGGATGATGCTCATCCGCTTTCTTAGAACCCGTGTCAAGGCACTCCTCCTGAGGTAAGCCCCTAACTTTTTGCGAGAGGTGTCACTCTTTACCCAATTCACCTCATCTCAGTATGTGTCAAGATAAATCAACAGATGTGACTATCCTAGATCTCAACATGTGTGAGGGTATGACACATTCGAAACCCCTCTTTCTCCCTTTAGGCTCTAGTACCATCTATCAGCACATGAATTGGGACGTGGAATCTTTATATCCACTACCACCTCTTATTTCTCGCATCAGGCATGATCCATGTGGGCTTAAAGGCTGGCAGTGGTCGTTGCACCTGTGTAATCCCAAAACATGGGTCTCCTTTTAGGTGTAATTCCCAATCATGCCTTTAAATCATCATGAGTTAAGATCCTCCCCATGGTTCTAGAAACATGGGTAGCTTTTATGCATAATACCCAACAATAAACTATGAGAAATCTGATTACTAGTCCAACTAGGATACGTATAATGCCTTCTTGAAATCCCAAGCTCAAAGGGGTGCCATTCCAAAAGGTTAACAAAATTATTCCACCAACAGATGGGCCTCCTCCCAAGTGTAATCCCTAAGTGAAATGATCTATAAAAACTTTGATTCCTGCTCTAACTAGGATTTTTAGGATGCATGTCCAAGGATCGAGATCAAGGAATTTTCTCCTCAAAATTCATCCCTACTAAAATGATCCCTCAAATTCAAAAGGGCTCTCTCTTAGGTATAAGTCCCGATAAAGGAACTAAGTGGACTTTGATTCCCCATTTGATAGGTATATGTAGGAAGCCCCCATGAGGTCTAAATACGACCCTCAAATCAACCCAACTGTTCTTCGTACTATATCCCCGATAGGGTCACGTTCACCGAGAAGATAATATCTTTCATGGGACCCTCGGGCTGCTTCGACACAAGCCCCATAAAAAGTCTTGACCAAGCATATTTCACCTGTATTTCCTTACCGCATGATGTTAAACTTCATGGATGGGTCCCCGTCACATTACCTTAAAAGGTGATGTGTCTAGTTAAGTGGTTTTGAACTAGGTGAACAGTGATTCCTCTAATGAGGATACATAATAAGTCTGTCTTATGGGTCCAATACCAACATCAAACCACCTTCCACCCCTCCTTGATGACTATAAGCTCCATAACTCCTCATTGCATGTCTTATGTCTTATTTTTCTATGTAGCCTTAAATCCATGTATGTCCATGATTATCCTTCAACCCAAGGGTAACCTATGGATACACTCTTTCGGAATTAACCAGGGATTCACGAACATATAAACATGGCTTAAATCTATAAGAGAGTCCCATAGTGGGCAATAATTCCCCCCCAAAATGGTGTGATGAGCCCGAGATCCCATCCTCTCAACCAATGGATTCCTCAAGTGTTATTTTCCGAACCATCCAACAAGCACCTAGCTTTATAAAGAATGTCCCTGAATCATGGATAAAGGGGTTGTTGGGTGTTTCCAGCTCCATGAATTATCCCATTGTAGACCATCGGAGGAAATCATATCCTAATAGGACTGATTTCTCAAATACTTAACCCCCTATAAACATCGATTGGGACTATTTGATTGTGGGACCTCAATTATAATGAAAAAGTGATAAAATTCCCAATCCCCATGGGGTAAATCCAATTCCCCATAAAATATAATGATGCGAATTGGGTTGGAACAAAAATAGTGATGTGAAATTCTCTATTATAACAAACAAATGTTTGCCACCTGTCAAACCATTTTGTTTCCCCCAAAAATCCCACCATGAGTTGAAACAATAATGGCGAACTTGATGTGAATCCTCAACCATGGTGGTGGTTTTACCCTACTCAAGCCCATTCGCCTCATAAAAAGAAAAGGGGCTAAGCCGAATCATTAATTATGCGTGTGATCAAGAGATGATACATTGACGGTGTTTTTCTTCTGTATATGTCCTATATATATATATATATTTCTGGTTTCCAGAGAAACCTTTAATCCAAATGTAATCTTGACAACCAATGCAGACACCCACCTCAGCAATCCCACAGGCGACCGAGGCCCATATAAATAACAGAACCCCCTCGCCTACCTTGTGTCTTCAATGCTAGGTATCAATCAATTTTATTAGATAGTACCACCAAAATGGAACTCTTCCCATAGTGGAGGCCACAAGTCACACCCTCCAATCTGCAAAAGCTCACTATTTGCCTCCTCAGCCACAGTCAGCACCCCAACACAAGGCGGCCCTAGTGGTCATCTCGAATCATTTCGGGAGCCTGTCTATGGAACAGTACAACAAGAACTCCCCTTATCTTTGGGAGGTAGATTAAGGCCATGTCAATGGATTCATCACAGCTACACATGGGTCTTACTATCCTTGCTCTGAAGAGGATCTCATTATGACGTCACCTAAAGAAGTCCAAAAAACATGGGGCCCTTGGGCTGCCCGATGAGGGCAGAAAACATATAATCAGGAATAGGTGATCACCCTAATTCTTGAGGAGAAACTCCACCATAAAAACACATAGGAATTAAATGGAAAGACATAAAACTCTACTGCATCCACTTAATCCCACTACAGAAATAGGGTGGCACAATACGAGCATGTACACATTTCTTTCAATGCTCTCCAGTCCCGCCATATAGACAGAGTGAAGAATTACAGGCAGATGAAAATATTTGTCAATGCACAAGAATCCCATCATCCAAATTGGATGGAAACCAGTAATAGGTAGGAAAAAACACCTTTTGATACATATCAAGCCTACAATTAAAATAGGAGGCAAAAAAATACAAGCAGATTCAAATTTATATGGATTCATACAAATATCTTGAGACAAATGCAGCAGCAAGAGAGAATATGAAAATTCCTACTCCTAAATTTGAATCCCACCAGCCAAATATGGTGGTAACTGTAGAAGAAAACTAGTGGAAAACACATTCCTCTGTCTTAGCATAGGAGAACTACCATTATCCACTTGAAACCTATGGAGGACTCGAGCAGGAACAAACTCTTGCTCTGACATTGGAATGAGACTTCATACCCATTCAGGCTAAAGATGTATTTTAATACATCTTGTCCATGATGTATGATTAGATGTTGATCTCGGAATATATCCTCCAAACATGTCAAGGAACCATTGTGTCAGCCGAAAAAAGTGAAGAATCGGGCCCACGACCCGGTCTCCTTGAGTGGGGTGATCCATCCACAAAATCAGGTAATCACCCCAGATCAGATCCACATCCCTACTATAGTTCAGGAGGATTGGTGGCTATATCCTATGATACAAGGACAGTCAGATCGGAAATAAATACTCGTTCCAATTGTGGGGAATCAGCCTAATGTGGTAGTAACTCTAAGGAAAGCATATATCCTTTCCAAAACTCAAGATTTTTGTCATCATATCCCAGTGTCATCATGGGAACCAAAAAAACATGGACCCGTTTATGAAGTTTATTACTAATAATGAACAGCCTTGATTACACACAAGAGAGTTCCCAAAAATGAATCGTGCCAAGGGTAACCAGAGAATGAAGAGAATATTCATGGTTCTTCTCTGCTGTAAGTATAATTCCTTGATACCCTTAATCATATATCAATAGAGGCTCAATATCCTGTAAGTCCATTAAAAATTATAGAAGTAGGAGTAGTAGTTGTGAAGTCCCTCCCCAAAATGTTGCTACTAGTATCTCTGAAGGTCCTCCACATAACACCCATGGGAGCTTACTTCGTGGGCTAGGAATGACATATCACGAGAGCTTATCTCCTAATTCGCATCAGGGTATACATTCCCTTGAACATAAGATCAAATAGAAAGAAGGTCATCACCTTGATG
Organism: Viscum album; assembly: GCA_963277665.1. Classification (NCBI taxonomy): domain Eukaryota; kingdom Viridiplantae; phylum Streptophyta; class Magnoliopsida; order Santalales; family Viscaceae; genus Viscum; species Viscum album. The sequence goes on from OY728123.1 coordinate 2,019,913,219, forward strand.
TTTTCTTCCCTAATGGACCTCCCCAGGGTATATGCTGCAGATATGATTCTCCTTACAGTCAGACGTCAAGTCATGATGGTAATACTTTCCATGATGGTAGCCACTGTGAAGGCCCTCCCACAATGGAAGTTATTGTGAAGGCCCTACCCATAGCAACATCAAGAAACGAGAAGGTCCTCCCCCCATTTTATAATATCATAAAGGCCCTCCCCAGGATTTACACTAAATAAATTCTCCCTACTGCCAAATATCAATCTATGATAGTAGTCATCGGCATCATAACAGTCGTCGAGAAGGTCATCCCCTCAGTGACATCAAGCAACAAGAAGGTCCTCCTTCTACTATAGCCCACCCTAACGGTCCTCCCTACAGTATACACTATAGGGAAATTCCCCACGATCGGGAATCAGGTTGAAATGGTACCCTCGCCATTTTTATCACTGATTGTGGAGTTCCTCCTAGTAGTTTAAACTCACACTGATAACAAGGTATTACCCTAGATGAATCAAATATGAGAAATCCAACCTATGATGAGGTGCTTAGATATATAGATTCATACATGTCAGACACTCTGTCTATGATGCGTGATATCCTTTCTCAACCCGAATATGTTCCAGAGCCATGCTCATCTTCCAAGCCACCCTTTCACTACTCACATGTCAATGGGGCTCTTACGAGCCTTGCTGCTTAAAACAAAATCATTTAGAAGTAGTCAAGATGGGCATATCATGTAGAGGAGTCCCTTGAAAAACAACAATAGGATATATTGATCGTGAGAAGACAAAAAGAAAAGGATGATATACCAGTGATGTATTGGCCCATGACCACTTCTCACTATGACATACCAAGGTATTTTTATTAGGAATGTACACATAACATTCGCTTAAATATATGGACAACTCTCCGCCAGATAAATGAAAAATTCCAACCCTACGAGGTATATGAAGACCATGTAAAAATATTAGGAGATGTTTCCCATATAATCAACCTTGAAGACCTCTCTTCTGCATGGCTTCCACAATCGGAAAGGTGAAAGAAATTCATTGAATTGTACTGTCTCCACGCACTGCACAAGTTATTTTTCCTTATCAGTGATGCCACGTCCGAAGTTCACATTTGGGGGTGGGGAGAGCATAGATCTCTACAATTCACCTAATGTTCCACCCACCAAAACATGATATAAGTGAAATATTACTATTTCATTACCCAAAGGTAGAAATAAAATGGTATCCCTTCTCAAGAAAGGTGAAACAATCAACAAAAAACCGGCCTTGAGTAAGTATCAAAAACATCTGGTCGAACGAGAGAAATCCATAGAGGATCTCCTAAGACAAGAAACTAAGAACATATATCAGGATTCCCAAATAAGGGAACCTAACTAGTTTTCCATGATCATATCCTCAAAGAAAATCTCATGCAATTCCATCGCCATACTTGGCTCACACCAGTGCATGAGTGCATGAAATCAAGGAGGCAATTGCAGCATCCACTACTGTAATACAGAAATAGCCCCAACCCCAAGGCATAGGGGTATTTTTAACTCAAAACACCCCTATAAGACCTAATAATATAGGCCATAACACATCAATGGAAGAACAGGAGCAACCCTATTCGGCATTTTGAAATCAAATTCCCGCATAGCGGATGTATGTCTTCTCCCGTATGGGAAGAAGGATGAGAAGATAGGAAACTTGTCCAGTACCATATCATGGTTCATAACCCCTTATGATAAAGGAATATTACAAGGTCAGATCAAGGCTCCCTTCAGGTCATTATTTTCTAAGAAACCAAAAAAACTACCATAGAATGGAAGGAGAAAAGTTAAACAAAGGATGCGAAAAGTTATCCTACCATTCGGCATCGGGTACACTACGCCAAATGCGGTATGAATTAGTGAACATGGTGGATGTGAGTCCCATGTAACTCATCGGAAATGATAAAAATGGAGAGGATGCAAGAGAAATGGTTCCCTTCTAGAGGTGGACCACAACGAGCCTGAGGATGTGCATACCCGGAACCAGAGAGAAGCCCTAAATTTTTGTGTACCATCAGCAATCCCATTACTACCTCCCTCATGAATCCCCAATAAGGAGAAGAATAAATCCCAGGTCATCTATGACCCACCTCCTCCTCCCCATGAGAATGCATCCCTCGTACTCGAGGAAAGATTCACCAAGTGGGAGGAATAAATAAAAGAGATCAGGAAAATCAATGTCAAGCTGCATTGAGGAAGCAATATTGTTGGGTGTGTTCCTCAAGAGGGATGTCAATAGGGGTTTCTAGAAGAGGTGCATATGCCACATGCACTAATCCCAGAAAATGATACTAAATCAGATACCCATCTAACCCAGCATAGGGACCATTAGTCTACTTGAACCTCACCCTGGAAGGATATCCAGACTTCCCTTCACTAGGGAAACATCTAGAACACATTCAGGAGAACCCACAAAGGATACCACCATCTGGGTATCCACCAAAATTCTAATAGTGATGGAACATCTATTTTTCCTCCTACTACACCCACCCAATCTCAAGTCTAGTGGAATATGAATGAAAGGATCTTGAACACCGTTGGCCAATTAACAGATTGACTGGAAGCCATGAAAGGGTGGCACACTCTGATAAAACTAGAACGCAAACCTTTCCCTGATTGGTTGACCAATGTTCTGCCACTACCGAACTTTGGAAAACTCGTATTCCCAGTGTTCAATGGATTCAGAGACCCGGAACAGAATCTAATTCACTATGCATCTTACTGTGATCCCATGATGGTCACCCCATAGAAACAAGAAGCAGTTAAACTTATGTGCTTCATGTGTACTTTGTTGGGTTCATCCTTCAGGTGGAATACAAATTTTCCTGTTAACTCAATCATAGTCTTGGAGGACCTCCTCGAATAGTTTCTCTTCTAGTTTAGTTTGGCATTGACTAAGACAATAGTCAGGGATATCATGAACTATAATTAGTGAGAGAATGAAATAGTTTCAAACTTCATCTCTATATGGAAAGGCTTGACTTACTCCCTGAACCTTCCACTCCCCTAGGATGAAATGCTCGCTATGTTCATTGATAATCTCTATGATGAATTACAAACATCACTCATCCCAATGAAGTACACAAGTGGGTTACCATATCCATTTCACAAAGGATAGAATAATCCTTGTAACAACCCAATCTAAAGTCTCTAGTGGCCCCATCAGTCCTAGGAAAAAGAATAGGAAATAATGAAGTACCTTATGCCCTGATTAATCCACCCCTAGCACCAGCTCTAGTTGCAAGGCCCCCACCAAATGATGCCAGACCCCCTGGATGCCAACAACTACCCCCACCACAGAAAGATGAGCAAAAGGGTTCCAAAATAAATCAGTTTGAATAATGAAGAAATAAATTATACTCGTTATGAGATGACCAATTCCATGGCTACTTCGTAGCCGCCATGAATTTCAACTAACTCTAGATACCAGAGCCAAAATGAGTAGATTAAGTCGGTCTCAATGTCCATCTAAATTATTTTTCCTACCACTGGATACTAGGAAACACCATCCAATAGTGATTCATCTTCAAGTATCTCCTGCAAAAGATGTAGGATTTCATAAAACATAAGTTAGGACCACTATCAGCACATGTGGTGTATGTTTCCACCTTAGTCTCAAGTGAGGAGGATGAGTGGAAAATCGTGACCATCAAAAAGAAGAAAAAAATTGATAGTTGTATGACTTGGAAAATAGTCAACTGAGCTCATGGAATCCTATAGGAATAGTTGAAGCAACCAACTATGCCTCAAATAGATCCTGATGCAACACAACCATCATCCTCATCCCCACAATCCTCTGACATATGAAAAGGTAGAAAACATGAGCAATAAGATAAGCCTAAACCAAAGCTAAAACTGGTCTTGACACTTTCAAACTTCATGCCAGAAGACTTGAAAATGTTGGCACAACCCTTATAAATGGGACAACGAGAACTGCCCTACCAAACATGACAGCAGGAACTCCCCCACCAAACGACACCATTAGAAGAATATAGTCAAACAGAATCTTTTTCAGATCAACAACTGATATACAACTCAATTAATTTCATTCACTAGATAGACCCATTCTTTGATGGGGACTATAGATATGAACATGAATTCACCGCATCTAACCAAATATCTAGAGGAAGAGACCATAGAGGTTGAGGGTTTACAAGAAGGCGTGGTCCTGTCAGAAGCCAAATTCTCGACCATACCATAACTCAAACCATTAATGTTGCAGAAACTCGAAGAAGGACCCTCCAGTATGAACAATATAAACCAGAGTGTTTCTCTTCCCCTATCAAAGTAAATCCTAGACCAATCATCTTGGAGTATTTGTAAGTGGAAGATCAAATTTCTAATCTCACAAAGAATGTAGGCCGACCAGTTTGGCCGAATCCCAAGAGCACATGATCACCATCAGTTCCCATCCTAGAGGTTAGCCTATCCACCTCTAAGGCTCAAGTCCCTGAAGCGCCTATGAAAGAGCATCCCCATGGATGTAATCACCAGAATTTAGAGTAAAAATATGATATTATGAAGCATATATCCTCATTACTAGACAATATATCAATCTTGGATTCTTATAATCTCTTATCAACCCTCAGAGTGGCACTTATCAAAGCTTTGCTGAGTCCCTAGGAATTTGAGGCTGAAGTAGTAATTTCTAAACTCTATTGGACAGATACCAACCCCACAGAATGCCATGTTTTCATCTATTTCATAGATCAGGATGAATATTCTGTCATGTAGAGACACATCAAACCCTTATATATGTCTGGAATGATAAATGGAATTGATGTTTGGAAAATTTTTATCAACAATGGCTTTGGAGTTAACCACCTCCCGTAGTGAACACTTCGTCGGTTGGTCTATGATGAGGATAGTCTGACACCCTACACCACAACTATGATGGCATAATACAAAAGTGATCAAAATATATTGGGAAGAATCAATCTCAAAACATGGCTTAGTGACCTCATGTATGGTTAATAGTTTCTAGTAGTGCAGAAACATATGGCCTTCAATGTCCTCTTGAAGAGTCCCTGGCTACATAAGCATGCTGCAATCCCCTCATCATACCATAAGTGGATCAAATATTACTCTGATGGAAAAAATGGTCCATTTCACACTGATAAATCTTCATTTAAATCATGGGAGTCACATTACATCGACGAAGGGTTATATGAACCGAAAGAAAGGCAGTATTTGGATGACAAAGTTGATTGGATCACTACCCCAAATGGATTGAAAATGGATCCTCTCAATCCCCTCAAACATCTTTGGGAAGAGTATGTATTAACCATCAATTAGGTTGAGTTCTTAAGTTCACTCTTAGATGCAGACTCAGCCATATGCATGATCTCCGTTATGGTCGATGAGTCTAAGGATGCTGAAAAGTGTGCCCACCCCCATGATGACGGTGAGTGCTCAATAAAAAATGCTCTCAGCCCATCCATATGACTCCAGATAGTTCCTTCCTTACTCAATAAGGCAGAAGAAAATTTCCTATCACTAAATAAAATTGAGGAAACTCCTCCACCCACATTCCATCCACTTTAGAAAATTCACTGCAGTGAGTCAAGGAAAAAAGGATCTTTTTTAGTTTTTAGATATCAAAGTTGTCATCCCTCTACCAACACCAGAGAGTTCAACTCGAGAATCATCAATCCATCAAAAGAGGAAAAATATGACGAATAGGATCACGAAAATGATGAAGAACAAGAAGAAAAAGATCTCAAATATTCCCCTCCCACTTTCGAATAACGCGTCTCCTCCATAATCGATAAACTTAGGGAGATAAACCATGGCATCGAAGACGACCCATGGCCCACTCTAATTAGTGTGGCTATGAATTCTGAAGAGAAAGAGGCATATACCTCCTTCCTGAAGAAGAATCGATATTTTTTTTTGGAACTAAATATAAATTCCATGCCTTGGTCTTGTGGTCGCCACTCCTCACTTGGGACTAGCGGAAGACCATCACGGTTACAAGTAGGATGCCAGAAGGACCCACCCAACACATGCTTCCAAAATAGAGGCTGAAATTGACAAGAAAATCAAAGATAACTTCATTCAAGAAGTACAATACCTAATCTAACTGGAAAACATAGTCCCTATGAAAAAGAAGAATATAAATATTAGAGTATGCATTGAATTCTGGTACCTCAATTGGAACTTCCCGAGAGATGATTTCCTGGTCCCGATAATGGAATTTCTGATCGATGGGACTGTTGGATATGAGGCCCTCTCTTTCATGGATGGATACTCAGCATACAACCAGATATTAATAGTCTAAGAATATTAAAAATACACAACCTTTAGGGCTCTCCAAGGAGTATTTTTCTATAAGGTGATGCCTTTTATTCTGAAGAATGTCGGCGCTACATATCAGTGTTCCATGCAATGCATTTTCAATCCCTTCCTAGTAAAATTCGTCGAATGCTACATTAAAGACCTAGTGGTTAAATCACAACAGCGCTAAAACCACCTAATAGATCTTGAAACTGTCTTCAATAAACTAAGATAGCACAGTGTAATGACAAATCCCTTGAAGTGTTCTTTCAGTGTTTCCTCTGAGAAATTACTCGATTTCATCATACGTTATCGTGTCATCGAATTCAATAATAAGAATACAAAATCCATCCTTGGCATGTCACCACCTCACAAACTCACTGACTTAAGGGTCTCTAGGGGAATATGGCCTACATTCTTCACTTCATATCCAACCTTGCAGGTAAGTGTGTTCCTTTCACCATGTTGATGAAGAAAAAGGTCGCATACTAGTAGGATAATGATTGTAAAGAATAATTCGAAAATCTTAAAAGGTATCCTCTATTCCCACCAGTTCTAATGCCTCCAGTTGATGGAGGACTACTCATTTTATATGTGACCTCCTTGGAATGGTGACTATGTACTTACTCGCAGAGAATAATGATGTTGGTATAAAAAACGTCTCTATTAATTCATCCAAACAATGGTTGATCATGAGACTCAATATTCAAGTATTGAAAAGAACTTCTTAGCCCTAATATTTGTGGTTTATAAACTCAGGAATTTCTAACAGCACCATGAGGTCCATCTAGTCTCCCACTACAACCTACTAAAGTATATCATCAGTTATCCTATGTTAACTAGATGACTATCATGGTGGGAAGTAATTATAAAGTAGTTTGACATATGGTAAATGCCCAATAAATCCATCAAAGTCTAGGTGTTTACAGATTACTTAGAAGAGCACCCCTCAATGGAAATGACCCCATTGGATACTAAACTTTCTGATGAAGTATTCGTCATCCAAGAAGGCTCCCAAGAATCAGAAATTTACTTCAATGGTTCCTCCAGAATCCCGATAAATAAAAGGATGGATGACCCCAAGCTCAAAAAATTAAGGCTAGGGGTTATACTCATATCTCCAAAAAAGGTCATCTTACCTTAATCCTTCTTTCTTTTAGAGGGGTGTACAAATAATGAAGCAGAATACCAGGCCCTCATTGTAGGCCTAGAGCTGAAACTTCATGCAAAAGATGAGAACCTAATGGTGAAAGTTGATGTAGATATGGTCATCAAGAATGTAAATGGTGACTATGACATTAAGAAATAAGAATTAGTTCCTTTGAAGAACAATGTTTGAGAACTTATGGAAGAATTATCATTAGTACCAACACTAACTTATCTACCTTGGTCACAAAAATTCCCAAGCTGATGCATTGGAAAATATAGCCATAGCTCTGGCTAATCTATAATGGGATGAAATAGTCATCAGTATTGATCATTGTCTGATGGTCTTTCCATTCATTCAAAAACACTAAAGAAATATAATAGATTAGACATGTTCTTAAACCTTATGGTCACACCACTGGTTGGATAAATCCCATTGAAAATAAACTATTGAGGGGGGAACTCCCACCTGATAAGGCTAGAAGAGAGAATATATGGAGGTAGGTAGTCAATTTGGGGTTTTACGATGGTTCAAACCAATAAAAGGTTCTCTACAAGCGAGGCCTTGACAGATTCCTTATTAGGTGCATTAATAGAGAAGAGACTACTACCATCATGAAACTTGTTCACACCATAACTTGTGGAGCACACCAATCAGCAGCAAAACTCTCCCATCAAATTTGATGGCTTGGATATTATTGGCCTGGTATGATACATGATTATTCCACATTCTCCAAGAAGTTCCATTCCTTCCATGTTCATGCCAATTTCTCCCACCAACCCCTGAATCTACTTCACAATACTTAGTACTTTTGATCATTTTCTGTATGGGGGTGGTTGTCATGGGGCCATATCCTCCCGCCACAACCAGAAAATTAAAGTTCATTCTCACAGAAACTGACTTCTTCTCTAAATGGGATGAAGCTATAACCCTTAAAGAGGTCAAGGAAATCAGCATTGTTAACTTTTTGAAATCCAAAATCCTTACCAGATTGTGTGTCCCTCATAAAATACTGACGTAAAATGGTGCCAAATTTTTCCCTTATAAGTTGGAAAAGTTATACCATGAGTATGGAATCAAATCCAATTGACCATCCCACAACCATGAAGTGGACAACGGGTAGATAGATGCCTTCAACAAGAATCTGTCCAGAATACTCTAGAAGATGGTAGACAAAGAAAAGAAATTTGGGTCAAAAAATTTCCTCCATGCTTTATGGGCTTACCATATCATGACCCTCATTTCCCAATAATAAACCCCATACTCACTAGTATTTGGGATAGAGGCAGTTTTCCCCATCGAACTTCAAGTTTCATCACTCTGTGTTTCCATTTTTGATCAAATATCCATGGATTATCAATCTCAAAAATGGTTTAATGAGTGGGAGTGACCAGATAATAAATGGTTACATACTTTGCACCATTTGTAAATCTACCAGAATCAGGTCACACGAACCTTCAAAAAAAGGTTATCCTTTAGTATTTCGTTGAAGGAGAGATGATGTTGGTCCTTGTAACCCCAATGATACTTGGGAAGAAACCCCTAAATCTTGATCCAAAATGGGAGGTACCATATTTCATACATAAGGTCTAATCCAGTGGAGAATATGCCATGGTATCAATGGATGGACAGCTCATCACAACTCCCACCAATGCAAGGTTTCTGAATAAATACTTCACGTAATAGTGACATATACATCTTAGATACAATATGTTAAACTCTATAGCAACATATCCATCCTCATCGTATGATGCCAAAATTTATGATCATATTCATCCTTACTAAATGGTGTTAAACTATAAGGCCAAAATTGTCCTTGCTGCATGATTCTAAACTGCATAGCATCTTCTACCTTACAAAAGACATTAAATTAACTAGTAGGTATTGTGTTCCTGCAAGAAATCCATCTTGTATAAGTCAAATTCATGTAAGGAAAATATAGTAATACCCTCCCCCTTTCTTTGCATAGGTCTGACAGACACAGGAAGGGAATTCTATAACTACATTTGAATTGATTCCCATTCATCAGTGGGATATATAGAAACACCTCGACCCTCGATCATGGCCTAACCATCCCATGAAAAAAATACCCCTGTTATATCCTCTATCATCCCATGCTATGAAGAAAATATTTATCTATTTTTGTTTCTCACATCAAGTATAACTCACACGAGCTTAGGATTGATGGAAAGAGTCCCCTTACGTAAAAAAATCATAGAGGAATATGATAGACCTGATACCCATAGAGGATGAAACCAAAATTCCCCTACTCCTACACCCAAGTCAGATCGGTACAGGGATCATATTATGTACAAAACTACATATGGCTTGATTCCTACCCTTTAAGGATACATAGTGATGCCCCAATTTAACATCTAGGCACATGTACCAATCAAATAAATATTCCCTCTCGTTTCCCTAAACATAGACTAAACCTCTATAGGAAACTTCTATAAGTACATATGGCTTGATTTTTGATTTTGCAGGATATGTAGTGATGTTGGGATCATCTATCCTTGCCCAACCATCAACACTGGAAGAAAATCCCCCCCCCCTTCCTGTGTATGGAATAGAACTATACAGGGAGGTAATTTGCAGAACAATATATGGTTTACTTCCTATATCAGTGGGATATGTATTGATACACAAATCCTAGGTTTCGACCCCAACTGAAATATTTTTACAATTCATGTGGATTTTAATTTTCCCTTACTACATGATGTTAAAATACATGTAATTTACTATAAATACATATGGATTTATTCCCATATCAGTGGGATATGTAGTGATATTCAGATATCATACTCCAATTTAGCCATCATTCAAAATGCATTCCCCCTCCGTATGCATAGACCAGACCATTACAGGGAGGATATGTCTATAACTATGTGTGTGTTGATTCCTACCCCTGCAAGATACATAGTGAAACCTTGACCCAAAATCTTGGCCCATCCATCAACACCAATAAATTAATATTCCCCTTTTCCCTACCTATGGTCTATACCTATGTAGGGAATTCATTTGTAGAACAATATATGCCTTGATTCGTTCCCTTTCAGGATATGTTGTGATGACTGAATCTTCTATCCTGGTCTAGCCACCATTTGAAAAAAATGCCCTTTCCTCTGTGTATAGGTTATACTTGCACAGGGGAATCCATGACCTTTCATGACATTAAATTTCAAGGTTCCTCAAAAATAAAGTGTGTCCTGATTCTCAGTGTTACGAGATCCTGAACATTCCCCCAAGTTCCTATATAATAAAATGCAAAGAGATTATGGAAATTCCAAGTCTGAATTCTGACACCCAGAAGAATTCAAAAGATTATACACCCCCCTACATATGATTTATATCTATATAGAATCTTCCATAGTTCATGGATAATCATGTTATAGATATTTCTTACATTCCCAGACACATCTTTCCCATTCGTCAAACTCCATACTCTGGGAAATCATGGGTCCCCATAAACATTCATGACTATCAGGAACGGAAGGCCAATGTCCTACAATAACATTTTTATGACTATGCACATCATTCCCTAGTGGATCTGTATATTTTTCCCAGAAAATGGGTATGTTAATCAAAGGACAATTCATCCTCAAGAGAGTCATTTCCTACTTTCATACACCCAATGGATTCCAAGCCCCATGTCATTCTTCATGATCTAAGGCCCCCCATTACTATGGTTTACACATTTTTTCATATCTCATGTCTAATGAATATTTGAATAACCCACCCTGAGTAACACAAATCTATTTATGGTCTTTGTGACAACTTGTCCCCACATTACGATGGTAAATTGTGTTACCAACTTCCTTACCGTATGATGTTAAACTGCAAAGCCAGAAGTGTCCCAACTACATAACAATAAACTGCATAACACAATTGAAATGCTTAGATTCTTATCTTGTCTTGGCCTCACTAAAAAATTCATTTCCTTCCTGCATGTGGGCTAGACCACCGTAAGGAATGTTCATTGGGAATCCTACATGACTCGGTTTCTCTCTAATGAGATGTGTGGTGATACTCAAAACCTACAATCTGGAATCAGCCGCACAAATTATTAAAATATCCACGTCTCTACGTACAAATTGAATTAAATTATAGAATCCCCAAAAAAGTCTTATTTAATGGACTACTCAAGGGTAATCATATTTCCCTTCTTTCACGTCAGGATTTCTCTATGTCCACCCCACATGATGATAAATTATGTGGAATTCATCCTTATTTCATGACGTTAAATTTCACAATGATGGTCTAAGCATAAAATTCTTCCTACCATGGATTATTTCATTCTTAAGTGGTGACCTGAAATCCTTATCATCCCTTGTTTCTCACACCGATCCTAGATCACGTGGGCTTAGGGACCCCAGTAGGGAATCGACCAGGGAGTAATGGAAAATCAACCCAGGATAATGGTCCTAGCAGAAAGACCCTAAAATTCATGTTATAGTTCCCCTCCTAATATAAGGAACCCCAGGTCCGGACCGTGGGACGTTAAACTACAAGATACTCTAAAGATGGAATATATTCCTCACCCAACGTATGATCTAGATCTATGTAAGGGATTACTTAATCCCATGTGTGAATCACAACCCCGACGTTTCTAATGTATCTGGATACACTCCCTTCACACATCAAAATCCATGCTTTGAGAAATATTGGATCACCATAATCTTCCATGACCATCGAAGATGGAAGGCCAGTGTCCTGAAGACACCTTTTTTTACTATGAACATCATGCCCCAGTGGATCTGGATATTTTTCCCATAAAATGACCATCATTCAAAGGAAAAATTGTCTTCATGATATTCCTCTCCTACCTCGATATGCATAATGGCCCCCATGCCCGGTGGCATCCCTCCTGATTCAAGAACCCCAAAATTCATGGTTTACATTATCTTTATGACCCACATACTATATATATCATAACATCCTAGCCCGATTTAACTCCATTTTCTCAAGGATTTTCTAAAATAAATATTCCATTTCCATATGCACTAATTTGATCGACGTATAGACAAAGAAAATGCCCCCACTTATTTCTGGTTTTTTTAGTAAATTTAAGCCAAAGAAATGACACCTTTCTTGTTTATGAACATCCCATTTCATAACCCATAATCCATGTTTAGAAAGGTATAAATCCCTATAATCCTCCATGACCATCAGAAATGGAAGGCCAATGTCCTACGGACACTGCTGTTTCACTATTCACATCATTGCCCAGTGGCTCTACATATTTTTCCTACAAAACAGCCATCAACCAAAGGAAAAGTCATCCTCATGAGAGACCTTTCTTATTTTATTATGCCTAAATAAAATTTATGTCCCATATAACTCCCCAAATTTGGAATCCCCCTGGATCACAGTTTACATAATTTTCCATTTTCAGGTGCCAAAAAATGAAGAACAGTTCTGGTCAAACTAATGAATCACTCTACTATCTCTTTTTTAGAGTAGAATGGCTCTTCAAAACAAGATTTCCTACCTATATGCCATTAAACTGCACCATACTTTGACCCTCCCTTATACAAGGAAAATTTGTGTGGGAGTTGTTTCCCACTCAAAGTCGATACAAATTCCCCTAAAACTTCTAGACATCATCTCACAGGTATGCCACTATTGAGGTCATCAACCCACAAAACAAATCCCAAATTCCAATAAATCTTTCAGCCCACCAGAAATGGATGTCCAATGTTGGTCGGAGAGGAATACTCAAGAGGGGGGTGAATTGAGTTCCTATTAGAAATTTCTGTTTTAAATATTTATATTACAATCCCCCAAATTAAATATCAAGCTAAACTATAGAGAATTTTTTATAAAGTAATGGTTTAGTTAGGTTCTTAAGAGATCGGCTAGTTCTTAGTTATAAAATTTCAAGATTAGACTAGCTTTTGAAACTAACCTACTGGTTTATAATAAATACATACACATGCTAGTTTAACTATCAGAGTAACTTTAAAATAGATTTATATTTAATGTACTTAGAAGCAGAATGTTCCAAATAGTTTTTAACTAAAATACAAATGCACAGTTGTTTTAAACAAGAGGTTCAGTCTCAAGCATAGACTTAGTCCTCTCAAACAGTTTTATATAAACTATGATCCACACCTGGGATTGGGGTTTTACAACAGTGCACAGACTATCCAGGTCCTCATACCTCTACCACAGTTCTACATGGGAAAACTAAACAACAGTACACAGGTTGTCCAGGTCACACTTGACCTCTACCACTATCCACAGTGGGATACAAGAGTGTAATGGAAAGATTGAGTGAGGATTTAGAAATCCTCCAGTTCAGTATAGGAGAAAGTGTGTGCTTAAAATACAGAGCACACACACTGCTCAAAATGTAAATAAAAGAAACACAATAGAGCTAAAAAAAATAGAGAAGAGTTTAGAATTATCTATGTGTTTTTCAGTGAAGCTCTGGAATCCTTGGATTGGTCATAATTTTCTTTGAGTCCTTCTCTTGTTTTTTTCAACAAAACAAAGTGTCGTTTTTTCTTTGACATCCAGGTCTAGCTTGATCAGCTTGATCAGCTTGATTGTAGGTGTAGTCATTGAATCTTTTCACTCCTTGAGTGTTTAGGTTCTACAGTTTTAGCATGTGTTCTTCCTTCTTCTTCTATTTATGTATGTCCTCATGTATATCTATAAACTTGTTTCGTATGTGCATTGAAAGACTTGTTCTCCAGTTGCTCGAGGTTTCCTTTTATATTCCTTGAGCTCTAGAAATAGGATTGATTTGTACGAGGTACGGTTCCTGACATTCCAACACCTATCATTAATTAATAGAAGATGCATTAAATAACCAAATATGACAATTTCTTATAATGATAAAAGTTAAAGAAACGACACAGTGTCGAGTTATTGGTGGTCTCTATAAAGGTAGTTGTATGTAGCGGTAGCTCTTTCTAGCGGTAGCTCCAAGTACCGGTGACTATATGTAGTGGTGACTTCCTTTAGCGGTAGACTTATGTACTTGTCACTATATGGAGCGGTGACTTACTTCTGCAGTAGATTATGTACCGGTGACTATATGTAGTGGTGAATTCCTTTAGTGGTATTTCTCAGTATCCATAGACTTTTGTACCAGTGACCCATACCAGTGAGCTTGTAATGGAAGACTTCGTTACAGTAGTTGTCACTCTGTATCGGTCGACTTGTGCATACCGATAGACTTACTCTATCATTATCTCGTGTGTAACGGTAACTATCTGCATACCGGTGACCTTTCTGTATCGGTATCTCGTCTGGATACCAGTGACCTTTCTATATCGATAACACATCTTCATACCGGTGAACTTTCTGTATCGGTAGCTCATCTGCAAACTAGTGACCTTTCTGTATCGGTAGCTCATCTGCATACCGGTGAACATTTTGTATCAGTAGCTGTTTGTTTTTCTATGAATACTATCCACAGATTAAGTTAGGATAAAACATTACAATGTAAATGAAAATTTGATTAACCAAATGTTCTTGAATGAAAGATATATCATTTGAACATATTCAATAGTATTTATATTTTGAAATTAAGCACATAAACAGTAACTAAAGTAATAAAAAGTTTAATCAATAAACATCATTTGGGATTATCAAAACATAATTAATCGTAATTGAGATTGTCAAAACAGGTGATTCCAATATGCAATGTCCTACGAACACCTTTTTTTGAATATTCATATCATGCCCCAGTGGCTCTGCATATGTTTCCTTCAAAACGGTCATCATTCAAGGGAAAATTCATCCTCAGGAGAGACCATTCCTACCTATGTATGCCAAAAATGGATCTCTTTCCTCATATACATCCCAAACATGCAAATTCAGGGTCAAGAAAAATACATCATTTATGTCCAAAAGATATTAGGACATTCCTGGATGATGAACCCCAAGTTGGGGTCCCCACCCTATCAATTTGGGTTAAATTTGTTCAACCTAAAACATCAGTAATAAGTCTGATTGGCATGACTATAAACTGTCAATGTAAAAAATGACACAATACTCACCAGACTAAAAACCTATAAAGGATATGCTAGATAAAATTCAAGTATCAGCTCACCAAGACTATGTTGTACATGGTTTAGGCAACAATACTGAGCAATCAAACATTAAAATCAAGAATCATAAATCTTCTTAGGTCAAAAACCTGTAAAGGGAAGCCTAAAAAATGTCATGTTATACTCACTAAGACTATACCAAATTAGGATTAGGAAAAAATTATGGTGATAATGAAAAAGGTACAAAGTTTGTGGGGTTTTCCATGTAACCCCCACAATAACCACACTACGCTCACTGATTCCAGTGAATTAGGAAAAAAATAGAGCATTAATTGATTTACTGATTCTGGTTTAAATTAATACTTGATCAAAATGATATTTACATGACCAATTATGATAGATTTGTGTTAAAGAAAAAAAGGAAAAAAAGAACTAGACAATAAGAAGGTTTCTATTATATAAAATGAAATTGATGACCATCCCTATTCTAGAGTCTCTCCATGATATCGAAAAAGATGGAACAGTACAGACATAGTTTGGTTAAATCACAACAGAACCCGACTCTCATGTTCCAACATAGTAATGATCTTCTGCCTTGAACAATCAAGGGCCTACTCTAAAGTATCCCTCTATTCAGCTTTGGCCTCAACCATCGTATGTTCTTGATTAATAATAGCTCTAAAGTCCTTCCCCTTCGTATTAACACCTTTCTAATTAACAATTTACAATTCCAGTTGTGCCTTCATCCTGGAAACATGAGCCTCGCATTCTCGCAGCTCCTTGGTCTAGTTGATTACCAAATCCTAAGCCCTCATATCTTCAGCTACCAGATGATTCAGTTCCTCTAAAATATCTCATAGGGTCATTTCCTAATGATGTGAAGAATTAAATTTGGTAAATTTGTCCTCACAAGAAGCGAGGTATTCCCTAAATATGACAACCTAGTGTATAATAATGTGTAGACACCGGTAATTGAATCCACTCAAACCCAATTTGGAAAATAATCACTAGAAGTTGTCCTCTTTTTTGGTGAAGTTAATCAGAGTAGTTTTTATAACAAGGGAACATAATTGATGACATGCCTATTCTCGCACATCTTGATGATTTTTCATGGTGCCAGGACCGTGTTCCCCCCTGATGTAATGGTTCTTTAGATAGAAAGTAAAATTGTGGCACATGAAAAGGACCTAAGATAGGTTAACCACGAAGGGAGGGGGATTTCCCCCCTAATAGATGGTTTGACCCTTGGATCCAGGTATAGGGGACCAGATGCAACTTCTAGGATATCTTGTGACACTCTATTAGGGCCAACCTCATTAGGACCACAAGTAGTGTCCACAAGAGGAGAATCATCTGAAATAATTTCTACCAAAATGGGTTGTGTAGATGAAGCCCCTCCCAAATTCATTTTATGGCAGATGGAGCGCCTTCTCACTATAGGGTGGGACACACATGGAGTAGCAAGTATAGTTGGAACAAGACGAGGAATAATCAGTGGCCTTTGAACCTATTGAATTTGTGTTCCCAGCACCCTGTCAGGGTAGAAAGTCGCCCATATCTAAGAATACTCCAATTATAGAAAAGTTAAAACTATCCTAGGGGGAATTAGGACCTCCATGATAACATCCTACAACATCATTATTAGCCACAATTGGAGAATAATCTCAGGATGATATTCTCCCTTCAAGTGGGTAGTAGGGAGGCGCACGATTTTCTGTAGACATCCAAATTGCCTAAAAACTGGTAAGTGGTATATGGCTCAAAAATAATCCCCCATTCTATGCATGCAACCATAATTACATCCTGAATCACAAAATGGTATGATCATTCTTCCAAGAAACTGCCCTTTCTATCCTCCATTTCTTCATGGGGAATGGGGTAAGTTGTGAAGGGGAAGTGGGAGAAATCACTCAACAATTCCACTGCATCAGTAATAATTAATTATTGATGATGAAGAATGGTGATTTTGAGGAGACCTAGATGAAAATTGGATTGAGTAACCCTTGTTTTATGTTGATATTTATAGCAGGAAAGGTGTTCTTCCATCTATACATATAAAAATTGGAACGGCCCGCTCAGACAATGTAGGGGCCTCCCTCCCTACATCTTCCCTAGAATCTCAAAAAGTCATGATAGAGTGGGGATGGCAAATTTTATGGGTTTTTTCTCTTCTAACTTGGTCTCCATTATCAGAGTATAAGATTTGACACCAGTATATTTGTCCTGGGAGGGGAAAATGAATCTGCTCAAAAACATAGAAAAAAATCCTGCCAACCTCAGGTTGGGGGGTACATCTGATCAAATCCTGCATCCCCAGGTGGTGTATTAGACTACCTCAAGGGTATTACAGTATGACCTTGGGATTTTTCATGATTTTTGGGTCGGATGAGTTCGACTATGGTGGACCCTTGGCCAAGGATCGTTCACTTTAAAAAACTATCTTATGCAATCCTCGAATGAAATGAGGGAATGAGAGTAGATGGATTGATCAATTAGTCTCCCTACCATGACTAATAAGTTCCTTTAAAAAGGAGATACCCGGTTGGTGTCTCCCCAGGTGTTGGCCACAGGGAGGAATTCATCCTAAATATTTCCAAGAATGGGGATCCCTCCAAGATTATGTTTCTCCCATAAAATAATTCCCACAAATTCATCATACATATGGAAGTTGATAGTGATTGAACACCAATGAATAAGAAATTTGGGCCGTATCTCACGAGGAGAATAGATATCATACTAGGAAACCCATGTTTTCTGATGTATGTTTACCACTTCTAACTAGATAGGGGATTTCAAGAAAAGTTGATGCACCCAGAAGACCTAGGACCACTCGTTGGAGAAACATCCTTTAGATTGTAAGTCCCATTTAGTGGACCACCCACCACTAGGATTGTTTCAAGAAAGATTAGTAAATGTCATATATTCCCACATGATTGATTCTAAATAAGTGTCCGAGTGGAAAAAATTTCTATGAGACCACATAGAGCCCCTCAGCGTGAATGTATTCACCTGATCATGAGCAGTTCTGATTTCCCCCATCAATGAAATATTCACCCAATCATTCCTCTTGGATGTCTCCAAGAGGGAAATGGGGGTATTGTAGTCGGTCAGTGGAAAAGGGACATCGTTGGGAAGTCCAAAGTTGAAAAGTGGTAGTTTCATGAATGATGGATACATTAAGAGTTTTAAAGGAAGAAGATTTTTTTGAATACCTTCTTGAGGGATGACGTGAGAATGAATGTCCTCTTTGATATTGTCAACCATAGCTACTTTCCTTCCATGCACACTCCCTAGGGTTAAAGGAAGAGACATTAAAGTTTGCAAAAAAAGATCCAAAAGGCCACAGAAAATTCAGTCCTATGAGAATGTTGTTGGACAAAAGACACAAAAATGGACAAAGGACATAAAAAGAAGGTATGAAAGGGGATCCGCATACTGCTCCCAAGAATGGTATGTGGAATCCATTTCACACATACTACATTAGTACGTAGAATGTATCCTACGCAAGGCCTCAGTATGTGGAAGGCCCACAAGGCGCTGGACCGTGGAGCGTTATCCAGCGAACTAAGAGGTTCTATGAATAAAGAAACCACCAACCAAGGCCTCTCTATGAAGATGTTCAAAGTTTTCCAATTGAAATTTTAAGTTCTATTTAAAATATTTTAAAGTTCATTTCTCCTATTTAAAGTTCAGTGTGTGGAACAGGTATTCCACATAAGCATACTACTACACAGAAGTTCGAACTTAGGTATCAAATTTCACAACATAGTTCACATATATGAATTTGGTTTCAGGGGAGGAAAAACAATGATAAATTCGGTTTTCATAACATACGGAACAGTTCACGAATACAGATTCCACAGAGGATGTCGGTATGCAGAAGCAAAGGAAGCTGAGGAGAGGTTAAGATCCCTTTTCTCAACAAGAAATGGTAATGGAAAAATGACATGTGGCCTTATAAATAAGCATCCCCCCCACCCTACCGAGAATACCCATTCTATAGAAAACCACTTTAGTTCAGGACCACTTTTGCATCAAAATAGCCTCCTCTTCATTTTGATTAGACCACATTATGATGGGGGGAATTTTTTGGGTTTTGAAAACTTTTCACATGGAATTAAATACTCCCACAAGTATATTGCAAAGGGAAGAAAATATTCCTTAAAGTCTATAGAGGAAAATGGATTAAAATTGGATTAAAATTTTGAGAACAAACGTGATGAAATCAAATTTTGAAAAGGGATTCAGGTGGAATGTTTACCATCACTGAGAAAGGTCTGTGGGGTGCATGAACAGTAAACCATCACTACATGGAAGGACCCGTGAGGTGTTGGCCCATGGGATGATGGCCAGCAAACCCAAGACACTATGAACCATATCATTGGAAGAATCGAATAGAGGAATTTCATCCACAAACCATGCCGAGAGCTATGCAGTTCACGGATGAAACAAGCTAGTAGGGTTCTGTGAACCACATCTTGCAATCCAAAGCCTCTGCAAACACTGGTTGACCGAGTCTTCTACGGGTTGAATTATATCTTCATGGGCTTTTAAAAATGGTTCCACATGGTGAAAGATATGATTTCCCCAGTTCTCTATAAAAGGATCAAAAGAAGAAATGGAAAATGGACTGGTGGAATACAGTATTAAGGATAACCTAGAGGCTAGAAGAGAGAATTCAAATACATAGAATACTTTGACTTCGATTTCGAATCAACGACTAAGTAAAAACCACGAACCACTTTTCCATAAGTATAATCCACCACCACAAACCACAAATATAAGGAACTTATTAATAATTGGTGAACTGAGAACCTAATTGGTGTAATCATGAACCATAAATACCTTGCATATGAATTCCCTATGAACCAGAGGCTCCAGGACCCTTCTTTAATTTGTTTCTCGGCATAACACATCACTATGTGGATCGAACCCTACACCGCATACTACATCATTACGTAGATGGAACCTAGGGTTGTGTGGAAAACCACATCCATGTCCAAAGAACATTCTATTATGTGAACCACATCCAGGACCGTGTGCCACTTTGGTACATGGTGGTCCATACTGAGGTCCACGTACCACTTCGATACACGGATGACCCCTCTACCCACATAGCAGTACGCTACATAGGGCTTCCCCTATCCTTTATGAGAAAACAGTATGTAGAATAGGGTGTCTGTAGGTGTGCTTCCACTGGCTCCAATCATACCCATCCATTACCATTCAGTCCTCCAAAGCTCCTCTGCAACCAATTCCACTGACATCAGGCCAAAGCCTCCTCCAAAGCCACCAGACCCATATAGTTAGATCATTGGGTTCACTAGCACACCCTTTCAGAATCTACATACCTTAGGTAAGCGGAGTCAAGAATGCTATCCCCATAACAGTTTGGAGTCCCATAATTTCATAAAATTTTACATTTCCAAGGTAACCTAGAGGCCGACTTTGGGATGACAATTTGAAGAGGTAACCAATGGAATTCCCTTTCGATGAGCGCCATTAACAAGAAATAAGGTCACTCTTTCCTTCCCCTCTAACTAGGGATGATGATCCTCCCCTTTCCAAGAACCCATGTCAGGGCACTCCTCCTGAGGTATGCCCCTAGCCTTTTGTGAGATGTGTCACTCGTCACCCTCTTCGCCTCAGCTCGGGACATGTCCAGATAGATCATCCGATTTGACTATCATAGATATAAATATGGGTGAGGGGATAACACATTCAAAACCCCTATCTCTCCCTTTGATCTCTAGTACCATCTGTCAGTAGACGAAGTGGGACGTGTGATCTCCAAATCCACTTCCTCCTCTTTTTTCTCACACTGTGAATGACCTACATGGGCTTAGAGGCTGAAAGTGGTTGTGACACTTGCTTAATCCCAAAACATGGGCCTCATCTTAGGTGTAATACCCAATAAAACCTTTAAATCATCATGAGTCGATATCCTGCTCATGGTTCTAGAAACATGGGAAGATTCTACATGTAATCCCTGGTAACAAACTATGAGAACTTTGATTCCTACTCCAACCAAGATACGTAGGATGCCTTATTCAAGGCTCGAGCTCAAAGGGGTGACCTTCTCAAAGGTTAACCCAATTATGCCCCTGAAAAATGGGCCTCCTCTCAGGTGTAAGCCCTAAGAGAAATGAACTATAAGAATTCTAATTACTACTCCAAACAAGATACGTAGGACGCCTATCCAAGGATCAAGCTCAAGGAACATTCTCCTCAGAATTCATTCCAGATAAAATTTTTCCACAAATTCAAAAGAGATCCCTCCTAGGTATAATTCTCGAAAATAGAATTATGTGGAATTTGATTCCCCATTTGACCGGGATACATAGGAAGCCTCCATGAAGTTCAAATATGACCTTAAAATCAAACCTAATGTTCTTCAGGCTATATCCTCAGTGGGGTCACATTCACTATGAAGATTATATCTTTCATGGGACCCTTGGACCTCTTTGGTGTAAACCCCACATAAAGTCTTGACCATGCATCTTTCACCAGGATATCCTCAACACATGACATTAAACTGCATGGATGGTTCCCCATCACACGACCTTAAAAAGCAATAAATTGGCCAATCCTCGTAGGGTTAGTTGAATTTCCCTAAAGTATAATAATGAAAATAGGGTTGGAATTAAAATCGTGACATGAAATTATCTATAATAACATAAATTTGTTTTCACCCATCGAACCATTTTCTTTCCCCCAAAATTCCCACCTTGGGTCGAAATACTATTCCATAATTTCTAATGATATCAACAGAAATTTTAAAACCTTTTTAATCTATGGATTTTTAGTTGTTTATTTTCACATGATCATTCACTTTCTTATTATCAATGATCTATTTCACTCTTTATCATTATTTGGACATTATACTTTTCTTCCAAGTCTAAATAATCACTTTTCACCTTTGATCTCTTATTCTGAAACCTTTTATGGGTTATTCTATATGAAATTTTCACATATAATTCTCTATTTTAAAGAGGAAGTTTTATTAACCCAATTTATTAAGTAGGTTTAGAAAAAAGATATTTTCAAATGTTAAATCTTGTCTTACCAAGCTTAAGTTCAAATTATGATGATGCAATTTATTTAAGGCATGTTGAATGTAACAACCTTAGATTTTGTGGAAATAAAATTATTATTTTTGATATATTAAGTTACATACAACACTGAGTTTAGATTTTGTTACACACAACACTGAGTTTAGCTTGCATTACATGAAAAACTGAGTGTATTTTACGATACATGAAACACTGAGTTTTGATGAAACAAGACATACTATTAAAATATTATTATTTAATTTGATAGTTATTACCTACCTGTTGTAATATTGGGTGTGAATATGATTAACTAAATTATGAGAATATATGGTCTTTACATTTATATAAAATTATTTATTTAGTGACTAATAAATTTTAAATGAAAATAGAAACTATTTGAAAATAAAGGAAATATTCTTCTGAAAAACTATTTTTATCCAGAAAAATACATTTTACCTCAAAAAATTAAAAAATAACTCTTGGTGAATAATTTTAATTAAATTTATATATTTTATAATCTATCAAATGTTTAACATTCATCTTATGTGTTTTCTTGTAGAGAGGAAATAATTAATCCAATTTTCTTCTTAAAAACTGTATTTTTCAAACAAATAGTTTTGTCGCATTTTGTATACTTATTTTAAAATTAATTTTACACCACTTTCATTAAAATTATTTTAAAAAAAATTGAAATCATAATTTGATACTTTTATTATAACTAAGTTTTGAGAATTTTTTGAGAAGATAAAGTTTTTGATGAATAGTGAAAAATACTACCAGACAAGTCTAGTCTGAAGAAAAGCTTCTAGCCATTTATTAAAATAAAGGAAAAAATTACAAGAGAGAGATTGGTGGGGTAAAACAAAGGAACATTCACTCATATATCAGGAAATAAGGTTAAAGATCACAATAATACATGTCATTCCCATATTCCGAATCATCAGTAGTTTCCCACCCATATTGAGATTTATCTTGATTGAAGATCTTGAGAATATCTGTATTGAACATCTTTAAAGAATATCCAATGGAAAGAGGTTGTGGTAGACTAGAAGAGTTTCATTGTGGATTCCTTTTTGAATGAATCAAAGTGAAGCCCTCACTATCAATTGACTATTCTTTTCCATGTAAAAAAAGGAATCTTTAAAAGTGGCATGACCACTGATTCCTGATACCTTCTGTGGGGTACTGGAATTCACCCCTTCATCAGTATATATGTGAATTCCCTTTTGACAAAAAATCTTATATTTCATATCAATTTTTTTGAAGTTGTCATCCTGAGTCACTATCTACATGTATCCTTTCTCTAAATGAGGTTGTGAAAATATTTCCTCTGAAAAATCCAGATGATCTTGAACATTATCAACAATAACCATATCATCACCCTATTTATGAGAAAGTGCATCCATCTGCATATTCTCATCCAAGAAAGGAATAGTCGTTGTATTCTGCACTAGATTAGAATGATGTGAACTTCCATTAGGACTAGTATTCTTTAAAATTATTTGAATTTCGGTGCAAGTAGGAAATTTTGGATCATCCCTTATCACCAAGGGGGAGGTATGGCCCTTCAAAGTAGCCATAACCTCAAACATAGGTTCATTCGCAGATGAAAGTCCTCTATCAACATGCTCCACCTTAGTCAGCATCTTCGTTTCCTTTCTACAAGATGTATCATGATGCCCTTTTACATTACAACAAAAGAAGACCACATTTTTATCTCATGTGTCTTTTACATACCCAGTTGTTTAGCAGTATAAGAAAACATGAGGAAGTATTTCATATTCCAACTTATGGGGAATTTCATTATCCATATCTGACACTACTATATATTGAATTAAGAACATGTTCTAATCAATATCCACATAGATTCTGGTGAATTTCCGAAACCTATTTACCTCGATGGCTCTATCCATTTTAATTAGGATAACAATAGTATAGGCAATATCAAATAGAATCTTGGGATGCTATAG
Source organism: Viscum album (assembly GCA_963277665.1). Taxonomy (NCBI): domain Eukaryota; kingdom Viridiplantae; phylum Streptophyta; class Magnoliopsida; order Santalales; family Viscaceae; genus Viscum; species Viscum album. The sequence goes on from OY728123.1 coordinate 2,019,937,701, forward strand.
AATCCAATTGTGTCCAATAATTTTAATCCAAACTTGGACCCAAGTATTTTTTTAGGAAAAAATATTAAAATGAAAATCCCATTCTTGAAAGTAGATCATACATGCCTCCAACACAATTGATCGGATCCCCTACGCCTGATGCTTCATCTCCTCCGATGGAAAAAATTATGGGAAAAAATCCCCTACCCATGGGTATGCATCTCCAATCTGAATAATTCCATACAGAAACTAGATTTTGAACAAATTCATCAACCCTCCATGGTTTTACACCAGTAGGAAGGGAATTTTTTGTAATAATAGATAATATATAGATCTTAAATCTATAAAATATTTCCTTCTTGCTAGTAATCACATGAGTCGTATCACCTCTCTTCACAATAATCACCATAGAAATATCCTTTATACATGTGAAATGCCATCTTATAGGTTCCCTTTCAGCTTTTTCCACACCAGAATTATTCGCACTATTATTCAAATTAGCAGACACCACTACAACCCCTACTATTGTAGCACAAGCAACACTGTGAGCATCATAAGTCTTCAACCCTAACCTCGACAACTAGGATTTCTGATTAACAGTCTCTGTCACCGTCCATAATTTGGTATGCCAATAATCTGCACGATTCTCCTCCTCTATCCCTATCAAAGCATGCACAATCACCTTCCCCATAGAAACATTGACATTTATCTCCATTAAATGAGCAGATCTGTCATTCTCTGTCCTTCTGAACACCTGACGCCCACAAAAACCCACATCAACCATAGCATGTGAGGTTCCATCTTCAGCATCAACATCCGTTTCCAAAAGATTATAAAATCTACTAGTTTCAGTAACATCGACCACCTGATGCTCGTGGATGCCCAAATCAGCCTATCTCGATCTGTCATTGTTCACAAATCCTGCACTGACCTCGTCCTCTCTTCATGGAGCATCAATCGATGCTGGAAAAGGGTGTCCACCAGATATCTACTTGAACCCAAGGAAGTGTGGTACCTATGTGAGGTGGAAACCCTAAGTTCCATCTTTATGGAACACATCTAGACTGTGTTTTATCTTTCAAGAAAAATACTAGTTTTTATAAAGAATCATCATTTATTTTAATGAATTTGAAAACTTCAATATTGATTTATGATGGGTTTAAAGGTAAATTTTTTTAAATAATATATATATATATATATATCAATCCAATTTATTACATCATAATAAATTTCATATTGAATTTCGATATGAAATTTGATTAAATTTTTGAACATTTTCTTTTGGGAAAACTGCTTTCTCATCACTTCTATAGGATTGATTTTTAAAAAAAATCATTCAATTATAAGAATTTTATTTGTAAAAATGGATTCCATATTTGGAATCAAAAAAATTTATATTATCTAATAAGGAAAATTTTATTTTTTTCTATAATGAATAGTAAAAATATTAAAATATATTTATCACGGTTAAGGTAAAAATGGCTTCACCGGGATGTTAAACTAAACAAATATGGGCTAAAATGAGCTAAAACTTTTACAAAACCCATTATATGTCCATATGTTGACCTTATATTTTCTAATTACATATAATGATGAATTTTTTAGCCTAGTGGCATTTGAAAATTATGGGTACACCTTTTTCTTTCAAGAATTACAAGTGTGCCACCAACCACACTTATAAAAGGTCACCCCTTATCCTATCCTCTTCACACATTCAAAACCATACAATACCTACCCAAATACTTTCCTTAATTACATCCCATTATCCTTAAACCCTAATTTTGGTCAGAAATCTAATCTAGGAAGGTTTTTGGTGCAAAACAAAGGAGGTTACCCGAATATGAGGTATCGTTCTTCAATGATCTTTTTTACTTTATTTCTTCCTCAAACTACTTAAATTATTATTAAAACATTATGATATTAGAACCTTAGTTTATTCCCTTTAATTAAATTCTTTTATGTTAAGGTAATGACCTACAACCATCTCCACTTCCATTAAATGAGATATGAAATCACTATTTGTGTGTACAGTGGACTACTACCTCGTGATATTATTCGTTTTCTATAACCACCTATCAAAGATGGATTTAATGTTGGATATAATATGTATATATAACTATATTATATTTATGAAATTATTATACCTCTATAATTATAATAACACAAACGCATTCTAACCTTAAACCCCATTGGAAAAAAATAATGTTGCTCATGTGTATGGTGGACTGCCGCCTCACGAACGTATGTCATGCATTTTTAATATCTATTTTAATTAGATAGAAATAGGGATATTTTAAATTAATATATATGATAATGGTAACATATTTATACTTTTGAAAATATTATATCACATATACTTCCTTACTTTCCATTCTGTGGGAATACGATAATCTCGCTCGTGTGTATGACGGACTACCACTTCGTGAAGTGATGTGATCATTCTTCACATATACTTTACATGGAAGGTGATAAAGAAAAGTTTAAATAAAAAAATATGATATATATGAAATAAAAAATATTATGTAAATTTAATATATTATTTTACTTTCTTTCCTTTCATCTTTTTATAAAATGAAAACAACATTCATGTGTATGTATGGCATATTGTCTCTATGAATGGTATATTTCATTTTCTATATCTAAATTTTATGGATTCTATAAATATATATATAATGAATATATATGATAATTTTATCATGGTTAAAATTATTAAGATTATTTAACCATGATCAAATTAAGATGAACTAAAATAATAAATCAAAACATAGAGAAAAAACAAATCAGTTATTACCCAAAACATGATTTTAACAATTAATTGTTGATTAATAGGAAATTAAAGGTATTAAGTAAATAAAATATGGTTTTATATATATTATTATGGTTCTGTGATATATTTATAATAAAATTACATTTATTTTATTGTATTTTATAACTTTTATGTAGTAATTAGAGCCTTAAGATAAGGGATTTATGTCTCGTTTTATTTTATATGAGACACAAGGCAAATTCACCATATGTTTATTTTATGGGGTGTATATACTGTAATTGAAAATATTTTATGATTAATATCCTTAAAATTATATTAATTTATATATCCATTTTTTGATCACTCTTTGATGAGGTTTACAATTCAAAAATTACCAAAACGATAAGATATTTTTGTCTCAAATTTCCTTCTCGGAGACCTAAGTTCGGTTATGCACATATCCTCTTTTATGAGGTGTATATACTTTCCCTTTGATATGATATATCATGAACCTACTTATTTTCATGATATTATATGTTTCATTTAGTGTTATTCTTTCATGGGGATTATGATTCAAAGATGTCAAAGTGGTTAGTGTTTCATGTTACAATCTCATCATTTATTGAGATTGTTTATTATTATGCTTCTAATGAATAAATATTATGATCTACATCTACAAAAACTCATGAATTTATTCTACTATTTTTATTTCAGGAAAATAAACTTTTTCCCTCACTCTCTTCTCTTTATATACTCAATAGTTCAAAATAATTTTTTCAAGAAAAAACATCTTTATTTCTCTCTTCAGTCGAAAACCCATTTTTCTTCGAAAACCATGTTTCCAAAAAATGTTTTCAAAAGTTTTTTAAAATTATTTAGATGATTTATTTAAAACATTTCTACTCATTCTTTAGTTTTTACAAAAAAAAATTAAAGGAATGTTCATGTCATTTTTTAAACAATTCCCATTTGGAATTGACTAAAAATGTGAATGGAATATTTGTTTTAATGTGTATGGAATGAATGGAATTTACAATTTCACAACAATTATTTTATTTGAATATTAATTTATAAGTTATCAAGGTTATTTTAAAATAATTACATTTTAAAAATGTTTTGTGTTTTAAAATGTTTTTTTTTCAAAGTGTAAAGGATATTTTTCTCAAGAGAAGTTTTAAAATTATTTTTTAAGATTCCATTATAAGTTTTCAAGTTTATTTTCAAAGAAAACATTTCGAAAATTTTTAATGTTTTAAATAGTATTTTTCAAAGTGAAAATTATATTTTCCTCAAGAAACTTTTAATTTTTTTATAAATGTTCCTTTATAAGTTTTCAAGTTTATTTTAAAAGAAAAGTATTTCAAAAATATTTTATGAATTTTTAGGTTTAAAAAGATATTTTCAAAGAAATTTTATTTTCCTAAAGAAATGTTATAAGTGATATTTAAAAATAATTTTCTATCTAAGATGAAATCCGTTGATCTTACTTATTCTTTATTGGAGATACATCAAAGGATATACTTTTTATTCTATACCTAAATGATTTATCTTTATTATTAAATGATGTTTACAAAACCCTTTTCTCTTCCCCATGTTATACCATTATCAAAATTCTTCTCAAAACATATTATTTTCCCATATGTTATGTTTTTATTAAATGGTGAAATGATTTTGAAGAAATTTACTTTTCCACATGTTATGTTATGATGAAATGTTTAGGAAACTCATTTATTTTTTTTGGGTTCTGATATGATGAATGTTTTATGACCTTATGGCACACATATGTATGATTTTCATTATATGATGGTGTTTAATTTATAATCAAGGATAGTTGTTATGTTATAACCAAAGATGGGTGGGATATATATCCCTTGGATGCATTGGGTAAAGATTGTTATCACATGAGATAAATAGGACTAGAATGGGTAGTGAACCCAGTTTATTAAGGGACTTTTTTCACTCTGATAGTATTGGGAGTGAACCTTAAATACTTTAATGTTTGGGGAGTGAACTACCCTGATTTATATTATGACTCAAGTTTTTTATTTTTGATATATAGAGTATAGATTTAAAATTTTATTCCCATTTTCTCATACCCTTATGCACATGTTATGTTTACGTATCTCTCTTATTTACCCTTACAGAGAAATTGATCCCACCCTTATATTTCATTTACCCAACTTATGATTAAAGTTATTATTTATGATATGAATAAAAAGGGTTCTAGTGTTGAAGAATATAGTGGGAGATAATGTAGATCACTTATGTACTAGTCATTTATGTGTCCAAGTTTCCAAAAAAAACTATAAATTTACTATCCTCATGATTTTGTTTGTGTAATGTATTGTATATTCATATAAACAGATTTAATATTTATCTATAAGAATTTTGGGTAATTACATCACCCCTAACAGGTGAGATAATCGGGGGGAAAGGGGGCTAACAAAATGTCGTAATGGCTAGGGATAGGGGTTGTATGGGAGGAAAATGGTATAAATGGAAACTGTGAGATTGAGCATGAAAGTGATAGTAGTAGTAAGGGATCAGTGTTGAGGGATTGAGGGTAAGGAATCAGGGATGGTGAGAGGTTGATTGAGTAATGGCTTGGGGTGGAGGAAAAGTGTAGAAAAAGGTGGGATTGAGGGGCTGGGGATGTGTCTTATTTAATTTCAATAATTATATAGCAGTAGTTTTAAAAAAAACACCACTAAAATATTTAACTTTTATTTAGATATAGTTTCATGAACGTTCGATAAACTATAATTTTGGTTTGGTAAGAGTTATTCATCATTTAATCATGTGTACTTGAATAATTATCCCTGTAATATAAGCTTGTTATGAAATAAATTTTCAAGTTCATTGATACCATTTAATACATATTTCAAAAAATATATTAGAGAACATTCCTTATTTGTTTGACGTAATTCATATAAATTTTAGAATATACCAGAATATTATTAATAAATAGAAATCACTATTGAAAATAGTTAAAAGTATCAAGAATTAATTTCAATTAAGAAATCATCTTCACTACCATATCTAAGCCTTTGATACTCATCAATTATGTAATTACTGGAATATACTATGATTCTCAACTATTTAGTTATGTTGGATTATTTGGTTATAAGACATAATATTTTCTTGATATATACCTTTCTCAAATTCATTTTCAAAACCCATTTTCTAAAAAATTATAAATCCAAAATGACTAAAATAATATCTAATAGAATTTGAGTAAATGATCCAATGAATATGAAATCTCAATCTTCTCTGGACACATTCATTTCATTAATTGATACTTTTAGTCCAATAAAATTTCCTTTAAGTCGAGTTCTCTTGTACTTATAAACATAATCCCTTGAAGTAACTTGTAAATATATCCTTTATAATGGTTCACAAAGAGAATGTGATTGAACAACTCATAAACTCTGAGAGTTCCAAACCAGGTCTATTGTTATCCCTATTTGTTGTGCACCTAGTAACAATTGATTCAATACCCAAGATCCCTTTTTAGGTTTATTACACAAACATACATCTATTTCATGGTCTTCATCTATATGGAGTATCCAGACTGGGATATGTTATCCAATAAAACCACACAATTTATACATTACCATAATTTTAGGATTTTATCATATAATGAGACTTATACCTATGATTTTTTTTAATAAAACTCTATTATCTTAATCCCCATAATATTATCCCAATTGACCTAAACGGTTATTTATACCATTTAAATTATAAAAAACATAACTTATAAACCATTTATGACATTTCTAACTATTATTTTATCCTCAATGATATCAACATTATCTCCAAAATTATCTAAACCCTTCTATTATAACAACAATAACAGCTCACAATTGTAACTGTTTAATCACATGAATTAAAAAATTTCCTTACAATACATACCTAATAAATTTTAGGTTTAGAGTTTTTTAAACTTAGGATAAAACACTAACTAACAAAACCCAAGACTTTTTTAACTAATGGACATGCTTTGCACTATATAAGAAATTGTTTAATCCATAAAAATTCTTCATAATCGCCCACTAATTCTCCACATAAGATACTATTATATAAATTTCATATTTTTTTTATATCTTAATAACCTATGTAAATAGAAACATATGAAATGGGTGATCTCAAACACTCAGTAGGGGTATGAATAAGTGAAAATAATAAAATATCATTAGTGAGTATAAGATAAACATATGTGTAAGATAATATAAGTAAGAAATATGGACATAAAATAAATAATTCATACCCAATAAATCATGGATGATAATCCAATAATTTTAGAATTAGGATTTACTATAAATAAACTGATATAAAAGGATCTTATAATCTAAATATTATTTCCACTACATAATACATTACATAATTAGCATAATTCAATGTTCACTCCTAAGACAAATGTCACATGGTGGACAAAGTCCCAAAGTGGATTAAGTTCAATCCCTAATCTAATAAATAAATATCATGAGATATAAATATTTACCCAATGATCTGTAAGGATATATAACTGTGGTCCCATCAAAAAAATCACATTATGTACATGCATATGTGTACAACATAGAAAAACAATCATAATTTAATCATAACATTACAAACCTAATAAGGAAATGGGATTCATGATTATTTATACAAAACATGATAATATACCATTCAGAGAAAGAATGGTGATGTTATCATCCAAATGTATCTTAAAAATTATTATAGGATGTTGACATAGATGAAAACACCCTTATTATTAGATAACTTGAACAATTCCACTAATCAAGAGATCAAGAATTGGATTTGTATGATATCATCAGATAAATTGATCAAAATGAAAATAGTGAAATATAAATAAAAGGTTCGAAAATGAAACATAAATATAATAAGGTTAAATATATTTTAATATAAAAATGAAAATGGAATATAAAATATATAAGATTTTTTATAAATAATTATTAATATTTTTTGTAACAAATAGACTTATAGGTTTATTTGAAAAGTAATTTTTGAAATGGTGAAATGAAAGATTTTGAAAATATTTACTTTTAAAAAAAATAACATTAATAATGGTTCTGTTAAAATTAAAAAAATATTTCTTGGGGATGTATAGAGTCAAATACAAAACCCCTGATTATGAAAAGGGAGGAAATCATTTTTAATACTATAAAAAATACCTTTATTGTAAACCTATACCATAATAACCAATCAAAATTTCATTTTAAAAATTAGTTTAAGAAAGTATGAATGATATAATAAATAAAACATGATTTTTAAGACAAATATTATGGTAAAAAATTTGTAGGAATATTAAAATATTGACATGGATGATAAAATTTCATTTAAGAGGATGAGTATTATTGAAAACATAGTTCCATTTTTAGGAAGTAAGATAATTCATCAATAATAATGATATGAATAAAAAATATTTCTCAAGATAGAAATATTATATGCTATATAAAATTAAAGAACAATATTAATGGGAAACATTATAACATAATAAATAAAATTGAGTTATCAAAAACTTCTAATATTTTAGGAAAGATATCAATTGTAGTCCAAAACAAGGAAAATGATGAATGAAGTGAATTTTCCTATATCATAAAAAATTAAGATAATATAATTAAATGGATATTAGTTACATGATAAAAGATAATATTGGTGTGTAATATCATAATAGGCCTTAATGAAGGGTTATTTAGATAGAAACTCTTACATTTTAAGTAACATTTTAATCCAGACCCATTTCAACATTAGTAACTTTTGAATCAATTTACATTTAAATATGGTATATGATATGGATCTTCAAACCCCATGATTATGGAAAAAGAAATTAATTTGGAATTAATAACACCATATTAAAGGTATTATGGTACACATTAATAAATATGTCTCAGGAAATTAAATTTTCGAAAAAGAACCCCTTACCATATTAGAATCTTTCGAATTAAGACGCCATAAAAGATATGATTTTAAATGAGACATTAAATATAATTAAAAATGATAGGATCATGATATAAAATATTAAATGGGTATTATATACAACATTCCAATTAAAACATTGTGTATAATAATAAATATGTCTCAATGAGTGAAAATATGAGATAAGAAACCCTTACTACAATTCATGCTTAGTAGAAATGTTCTCTAACATCCTATATAACAAAAGTAACATTATTAATGACCATTTAAGAAAAAATTTTATATATGTAACCTTATGTAAACCTTATTTATAATTATTCTTTACATGTATATTATTTAGTTATTTTAGGTTTTTAATATCGCATGTGAGTAATCTTGACCAAGATCATTGCACATAACTACTCATGATAATCAAAATTACCTAATGAATTAGAGTGATATTTGGGAACACCCATATTATAATGTTCATGAATATTTTTTCCACATTAAGAATCATACATAATCAATCATACAAAAACATAAGGGTGCCCATGGAAAGAAATGGGTATCATAATCATTTCATAAAGCATTATGAATGGGTGTATCATAAAAGTGTACATGAAAGAAAGGAATTAAAACATACATGGAAATTGAAAAATTAAAATAATAATATATCATGGTATGTGAAGTAAAATAGAATTTACAACATGAAATAAGAGTATTTATGGAATTTTATCATTAAAACATTTTAGTGTGGTTTAAAGATAAATACTAACGAGCATTTAAAATAGAAAAGGGAATAATATTTTATATAAAACCACAAGTGATCCAAAAAAATTTTCATAATAAAAAAATTGGTTTTATGAAAACAATGTTGTTTTAAAACATATCATAGAGTGAGCTCGAAATTGGGTATGAATTCAGGAAACTTGCTTAAAACAGGTTTTCTTATCGAAAAGTATTGAGGAGGGAATCACTTAAAACCATGTATATCCCTGAAATAAAATAATTAATGGAACTTGATAAATGATTTTGTAAACATTAATAGAAATTAGAATATATACATAAACAGAATATTGGATTTCATTTGGATAAAAAGAGAGTAATAATAACCCGAATGAATAATTGAGGTTCGGGTAGAATCCCTTACGGAATATCGGCATAGTATCAAGTCCACTTAAGAGGGATTAATGAGATATAAATGGGTTTATCATATTTTATACATCATTAGGTTTTTATGGGAAAAGTTCTAAATCATACCCAATCATTAGGAATAGCACATAAAAGGGCATAACATAGAGGCGATTCTTGAATAAGTGTGAGAAAGAGAGGATATCTTTCCTTAAGTCTGATGGTGTTCTTCGCTTGATATTAATTACCTAAATAATCAAATTAGGTTACTTAATTAATATTTATAGAACATAAACTACATGTTATTGATTTATTATGACATTGTTAAATTCATCCATATCCCTTTTTGATGAGTTAAGAGGTTCAATTTCATTGTTTGGGAGCATTTTCTTCCTTGGTTTTAATGATCAGTTCACTTATATTCATGTTCAGATAAACAGGTATGATGAGAATGGTTTTCTAGAATTGAAGTTATATAAAATTAGTGAATATATAAAATATTACATCATTATAAAATTAATTTGGTTTTTTTAAGTGAACATGAATCATTATATAAAATATTGATGATAATGCTTGGATTAATTTGGCGATTTTGCTCACAATTAACTTTTTTTGTATTATTATTTTACAGAATATGTGAAAAAGGATTAAACAACATAAAATAATATAAAAAATATATTTAATAGTCTGTTTAAACCATAAAAATGGTTTCATGACCAGAATTGAAGATGGTAATATAAATTGATAACCCATTCTCCTTGAATGTGATAAATTAACACACCTCGTACGATGTTTTCATTTATTTCGTATAAATGAAGGGTAAAGGAGAGATGATAATGAATTATCCCATTATCATAAAAAAATTAAATTAAATGTATGGTACTAGACTTTTCAAACCATTTGGATGAGGATAGGTTAGGAAAGAAAATAGAACAAAGGAACATGAAAAGAAAATGAAAGAAAAAAAAGAGGAATTTACCTCTTGATTTAATCTTCCTTGAGAGCCTCTTAAGGGGAGAGGATTTGGTCTTTCGAGGAGACTAAGGGCTGATGGACGTACAGGGTGTTGGGGAGATATTTGAACCGAATTTAGGGAAGGCACAAGTCTTGAGGGGAGTGAATATAAGAGGGGAGTGTGGGTGGTTCTTATAGTGGAGGGGAGGAGGGTTTTCCTAATATTTTAATCATTAGTTTATTATTTTTCCACAAGACAAGAAATAGTGATGATTCCATGACCAAAAACTGAAATATGTCCATTTTATTTCAAACACAAGGTTATTAAAACATCCATGACTCAATAAATTGTGTATTTAACATATACTATTTATATATGGAAAATTATCATATTTTACTATTCATAAAAAAATCAAGTATTTCAGAAAATCCCAAAAATTCACCCTAACCATTTTTTGACATGTTGAATCCAAAAATGAACTCCATTTTTAAAAAATAATTTTCTAAATATTATTGCTTTATTTTTTAATTAAAATCATAATTTATATAAAAATACAGATTTTAAAACTACAACTAATTTTATAATGCTTTCAAAAATTACATAAGGTATTATAAAATTATCTTAAAACCAGAAGACATAAAATTGTTAATTGATAAAAACCTTTTATAAAAATAAATTTTCTTTTAAATTAATTAATTAATTTAAATTAATTATTTATGAATTACAAAAATACCAATACTTTTACTATGATCATATTATCACTTATAAGATGCCTAAATTTTATTTATACATTAAAGGGTGAGGTTTATATTCTTTTGTATGATGTAATATTCATATGGTCCATATTAATATTCATAAGGGTATGTTACTATTCATAGTTGTAGGTTATTATTCACCGAAAAATAAATTTATTCCATTAGACCTAAAAAATCACCCTGAACACAACAGTGTATGTCAGATTTTCAAAATTCAAAATACAGAAGTGTAAAAATTATGTTTAAAGGTCACATAGTACTTAATAGTTCATTGTGTTGTGATTTCATGTGATTATATGACATAATTATAAGAAAGTATTTTCCATTGATAAAACATTGGGTCGTTACATTATCCCCCCCTTATGAAATTTCTCCTTTGAAATTTCATTTTACATTCTAAGCCATAAATAGGTGTGGGTACTTTTCTTTCATTTCTTTCTCCAATTCCCATGTTTCCTCTTCGTATTTATGGTTCCGCCATAGTACTTTGACCAAGGGAGTAGTCTTATTGGGTAGAACTTTATCTCTACGATCCAATATCTTCACTAGATGCCTCTCGTAAGAAAGATCGTTCTCTAACTGCACCACCTCTGAAGAGAGTACATATGAAGGGTCTTATATGTACTTCCTTAAGAGGGATACCAAGAAGAAATCATGTACTTTAGCCAAGTAGGTGGATGTGCTAGTCAATAGGCCACAAACATGATACAATCAAGAATCTCGAAGGGACCAATGTACCTAGGACTTTTCTTTCCATTCTTCCCAAATTGCATGACATTAGTCTATAGAGATATGAGTAGAAATAACTTGTCTCTAAATTTGAACTCAATGTCTCACCGAAGATTGTCTGCATAACTCTTTTGTCAACTTTGGGATTTCTTGATATGTTTCTAAATGGTGTTCACCTTCTTCACCATTTTGTCGAACATTTCAGTTCCTAGAAGCTTACCCTCACAGACTCCATCCCAAAGAGTCGATTCCCTTCACCTTTTCACATAGAGGGCTTCGTATGGTGCCATTCAGATGATCGAGTGGAAACTGTTGTTGTAGAAGAATTCAACTAGTGAAAGATGATAGTCCCATACTTCTTTGAAGCCCATAGAACAAGATCTTAACATATCTTCCAATGTCTGAATAGTTATCTCAGATTAGCCATCAGTTTAAGGATTATAGGTCGTACTAAAGTTCAGTTCAGTGATTAGAGCATGTTGGATACTTTTCCAGAACATTGAGGTTAATCTGGATAGGATAAAATAGATAGTGGTACTCTATGCAGCCTTACCACTTATTTGATATATATACCCTAGCAAGTTTATCCAATGATAATTACTCTCGAATCATGATAAAGTGGGTTGTCTTTTTAAGACGATCCACAGTGACCCATATAGCATTGTTTCCTATGTATTTCCTTGGAATTCTAGTGATAGAGTCTAGGGTGATGTTCTCCCACTTCCATGTTGGTATGGGTAGTGGATTTATCATCCCCTTAGACTTCTATCTTCCATCCTTCACTTTTTTACCTACTATGTTCTTTGATGTATACTCAACAATCACCCTCTTCATATTGGCCCACCAAAAGTTCTCTCAGAGATCTCGATACATTTTTGTGCTCCCTCGGTGAATATAGAAGGTTGATCTATGTGCATCATTCAAAAGATCCTTCTTTATTTCTGGATCGGATGGTACACATAATCATGACCCAAATCTTACAACTCCTTCCTCATCAATCATAAGCTCCAAGGATGTCCCATTTCTAATGGATTTTACCCTTTTCTGAATTTCCACATATTTTATTTGAGTATCCTTTATTTTCTCCATGAGGGATGGTTGAGCAATCAATTGATAAAGGGTTGATGATTTTACCCCCTTAATAATTCACATGTCCATCCTCTACAAATCTAAGAATATTGGATCCATTCCAATTATCATCATTGATAAAGACGCAGGATCCTTTCTACTTAGTGTATGTGCCAACTTGTTTGCCTTACCGGCATGGTAGTGGATTGAGTAGTCATAAACCTTTATGAGATATATCCATCTTATTTGGCACATATTAAGATTTTTTGTGTAAATATATATTTGAGACTCTTGTGATCAATATATATCTCACACTTCTCCCCATAGAGATAATGATTCTATATTTTTAATGCAAAGATCACAGCCACCAACTTCAGATCATGCGTAGGATATTTTTTCTCATGTATTTTCAGCTACCTTGATGTGTAGGCTATCTCTTTATCATTTTTCATCAGCACAAAACCTAAGACCTTCTTTGAATCATCACTTTACACCAAAAATAATTATCCACTAATTAGGAGTGTGAGTATTGGTGCAGTGATAAACCTATTTTTCAACTCCTTAAAGAAGTATTCACATTCTTGAGTCCAGAAAAACATCACTCCATTCTGTGGAATCTTAGTCATTAGGTTTGACAATCATGAAAATTTCTTCACAAATCATCGATAATACCCGCCTAGATGTCTAAAACTACCAGTCTTCTTTACAGATGTTGGCCTCATCCACTCTTCAATTGCCTTTGTCTTGGAAGGGTCCATAGATATCCTTTTTCTGGTGATAACATTCCCCAATAATGATTCTTCATCCATCCAAAACTCACATTTATTGTAATTTTCATACATATTATCCCTTTGAAAATTCTTTATAATGGTATTCAGATTCTCCTCATCTTCCTCCTTACTCTTTTAGTATATCATAATATCGTCAATAAAGACTACCATAATTTTTTTAAGGTAATATCTAATAACACTATTCATTAAATCCATCAAAATTGTTGGAGAATTAGTAAGACCGAAGGGAATCACTATGAACTCATAGTGTCTATACCTCGTTCAAAAGGTAGTCTTGGTAATATCTTCCTTCCTCACCTTTAATTAGTGATATCCTAACCAGAGGTACACCTTAGAGAAATAACTGGCCCCATGAAGCTGATTGAACAAGTCATCTATTTTTGGTAGTGGATAATTTTTTGTTATCATGATTTTATTGAGCTCACAATAATAAATATAGATGTGCATTGCTTCATCCTTCTTCTTGATGAAGAAGACCGGCGCACCCCATGGTGAAGCACTCGGGAAAATAAAACCCTTCTCCAGATTCTCATGTAACTACTTCTTCAGCTCTTCTAGCTCTACAGTGGTCATTCTTAAAAGTGTCTTTGATATACGTAGAGATATAAAAATAAGTTCAATTGATAACTCAACCTATCGGTCAAGAGTAATACCAGAAAACTCTTCAGGAAATACATCAATGTAATCCTTAATGATAGGCATATCTTCAAGTGAGATTATCTCCTTCATCTCAATCATTTGGGCTAGATATTCTTGATAATAAGGTAGAAATATCCACACATGATACAATGATTCTAATGGGGATTCAACTTCCTCCTTACACTTGTAAATAATTGGAGGATTCTTTAGGATGTGAAAGGTGATCTCCCTTTCCTGACAGTTGATGTTGGCTTTTTATAAAGATAACTAATCCATTCCCAAGATAACATTGAACTCCACTAAATGAAGTATGACGTCATTTTCTGGGAGGTTCATCCCAAAAAAATTTACCTGGGAGGAGTTATAAACCTTGGACACAATAATTTCCCCATTATTTGTTCTCACAGATAACATATCCTCCCAATTTTGAGGTGGTTTTTGAATAGTTCTACTAAACATGCAAGATATGAAAGAATGCATTGAACTAGAATCAAATAGTAGAACACTAGTATTAAATGAATAAATAGTGTAACTGACACCACATCATTTTCCAGCTCTACCTCAGTAGTAGTGATAGCATAAGCCAATCTTTGTTTCCTTAGAGGTTGTTGTTGATTTCCTCTGAAAACCCTTGGCATAAGAAAATTATTCTCATAATGCTCATGTCCCTTGAAGTTGTAAAACTCCACCACTAGATGAGCATTTATCTGAACCTTTTGTTATTCTTCCACATTAGTGGGATTATTCATATCATGTTGGTTGTTTTTAGATATATGTCCAATATTTCCACATTTGAAGTAATTCCTAGTTCCCTTTAGATATTTTCCATGATTCTTCTTCCCACAATTTTTATACATGGGATGATCGAGCTTCTTTCGATTATTGAATTTATTTTTGGAACTACCTACATTAGATTCTATTTTCCTCTTTTTTCGTTGGTCCCAAGATACCACCTAGAGTCTTTGATCTCCATTTCAACCTTAAGATCACAACATGAAATCTCCCCATAGCTGTCAAAGTCTTGAATTTACAACACTTTTTTGTAGACTCATATTTAGTCTACTAAAGAAGTGATCCACCTTAATTTTGGTGTTCATGACAAAGCTATAGGCATACCTTGAAAGCATGGTGTAGTTTACTTCATACACCCCGATTAAATCATCTTCATTATACATGAGTCCAAGGAACTCTATTTCCATCTTGAGACATAGGGTTCAGAGAAATTATTTATTGAAAAACATTCTCTTGAATTCCTCCTAATCCATGGAATCAATTTCATCCTAGGACTTGATTTTCTTGATCATTTTTCACCACTGATCAGCTTCCCCATCAAAAATATATACCGCCAACACAACTTTATCTTTTTCTGAGCACTCAAAAAGAAAGTATATATTTTCAATGGAGTCAATACACTGTTCCATGAGGAGGGGATCAAAAGATCCACTAAACATGAGAGGCCTTTTCCACATGAAGTATTATATGGAAAATTTCTCTTTCCTTGGAGGATGAGGGAGTTCCACATGATTCAAGTCATTATTCTTAACTTGACCCAGCTGATAAAGTATTGTCAGGAAGTTATGAGAACCCATTCCCATCATATTAGGCATATCATTAGTTCAATATTCACATCCACTATCACATTTATTGTTGGCACATGTTCTTCTATTTCTATCTATTAACTAAGAGAAAAACATAAATTATAGGACATGAATATTTACCTATTGATCACAAAAAGGAAACTTTGAACATAAAGGGATAAACATGTAAATGAGAAGTATATCCTAACTTGTGATTCCCAAGGTTTAAATATGGGTTATTCCTAATCTATTTCTTAACTTAAATTCATATGGTATTTTTTATTCTCTTAATAATGGTTTGTAGTAAGATCATGAATTTACCCAATAATATCCCCTGGGAGTGTCAAAACAAGAGTAAAGCAAGGATAGTTGTTGTGAACTAGTTCTCATTCGAGTCTAGCTCAAAGCAGCATTTTCAGGTTTTACCCCTACATACATCTATGCCAGATCCACCTCTACCGATTTGTATCCAAATACGGATATATTTTCTTGATAAACTACTTACTCTATACTTACCAAAATTTAGGGATGATTTCATATACTTAGTCTCGTCCTTGACATTCTTACTAAAGTGATTTATTCCTAATCTCCAAAAAAATAGACCATCCTCTGATACCAACTATAGTGACCCAATCCATTTACACATATCATTACCAGAATTTGAGAATAATAAAAAATCATATCTCAAGCCAAGGATCATGAAGTCTAGTGTCTTGGAAGACTAGGTACTTAAAACTGAAAACATAGAACTAAATAAATCATTTTTTATTTAATATTCGTAAAGAGATCCAAACTTCCATTGTGCTCATACATCCTCAAAGTGTAACCTAGGGATAACATGAAAAAAGGGATGACCAAAAATCCTAGTAAGGTAAAAAGCATAGTAATAAATCTTTAGCACATGGGCTAGAAGGCATGGTATAATGACATAAAAAATGAATGGAACATGTGAAATAATAACATATAAACATGGGTTCATATAAACATGGAGTAATAGTAATGTTGAAGCAACAAAAAACATGAATTTATCACGAGTCAAGGCTTATTGCGTATAGAGGAGCACAAGTTATGGTTAACCACCAAGACTGTTGCACATAGTAGCATGAGTGAAGGCTAACCAAAAAGACTGTTGCACATAATGTCTCATGAGACTCAGCATTACCCAATGAATTTGAGTGATATCTGAGATCACCCATAATTACATGTTCATGAATATGTTTTCCACAATAATAATCATACATAATCAATCATACAAAAACATAAGGGTGTCCATGGAATGAAATGGATATCATAATCATGTCATAAAGCATAATGAATGGGCGTATCATACAAGTGTTTATGAAATAAAGGAATTAAAACATATATGGAAATTAATAAGGTAAAATAAGAATATATCTTGGTAAGTTATTTCAAACAGAATTGAAAACATGAAAGAAGATTTCTTAAGTAATTTTATCATTAAAACTATTTATTGCGGTTTTAAGGAAAATACTAACAAGCATTTAAAATATAAAAGGGAATAATATTTTACATAAAAAAAGTAATACAAGAATATTTTCATAATAAAAAAATTAGTTTTATAAAAACAAAGGTGTATTAAAACATATGGTAGAGTTCACTTTAAATTGGGTACAAATTCGAAAAGTTCCCTCAAAACGGGTTTGCTTATCGGGAAGTATTGAGGGGGTAATCCCTTAAAAGTACGTATATCCCCAAAATAGAATGATTAATGGATCTTAATACATGATATTTTACATATATATATATAATTTAGAATATGTACATAAATATAATATAGGATTTAATTTTGGTAAAAAGAGAGTAAGAATAACCTGAAAGAATAATGGAGGATTGGGTAGAATCCCTTATGAAATATCTGCATGGTATCGGGTGTACTTATGAGGGGTTAATGAGAGATAAAGGGGTTTCTTGTATTTTATAAATCACTAGGGAAGTACGGGGAAGGTTTTAAATCACACCCCATCATTAGTAATTACACATAAAAGGGAATAACATAGAGTATATTCTTGAATAAGCGTAAAAAGAGAGGATCCATTACCTTAAGTCTGATGGTGTTCTTTGGTTAATATTAGTGACATGAATAATAAAATTTTGTTTATTAATTAATAATTAAAGAAACTAAACTATATGTTATTGATTTAGTATAACCTTATTAAGTTAATACATGTCCCTTTTTGTTGAGATAATGGGTTCAATTTCATTGTTTGGGAGCGATTTCTTCCTTGGTTTTAATGATTAGTTCACTTATATTCATGTTCGGATAAACATGTATGATGAGCATGGTTTTCTAGAATTGAATTTATATGAAAATAGTGAAAATCCCTAATATTACATGGTTATAAAATTTATTTTTTTGTTTTGAGTTAAGGTGAATCATTATATAAAACATTAATGATAAACGCTTGGATTAATTTGTTGGTTTTTATCATAATTAACTTGTTTTGTATTATTATTTTACATCATGTGTGCAAAAAGATTACAGAAAATCACATAAGATAAAACAAATATTTGATATTTTTTTTCAACCATAAAAATGTTATAATTACCATAATTGAATATTGTAATATAAATCAATGACTCATCATCCTTGAATGTTATAAATTAACACACCTTGTATGGTGTTTTCATTTATTTCGTATAAATGGACGGGAAAGGAGAGATGATAATGAATTATCCCATTAGCATAACAAAATTATAGTACATGTATGTTACTGTATTTTTCATACCATTTGGATGAGAATATGTTAAAAAAATAGAATAAAGGAACATAAAAATAAAATGAATGAAAATAAAATGAAATAAAGGAAAAGAAGAATTTACCTCTTCATTTAATCTTCCTTGAGAGCCTCTTATGGGGAGTGGATTTGGTCTTCTGAGGAGACCAAGGGATTAAGACATGAGGGAGGATCTTTGGGAGATATTATAAAAGAATTTATGGAAGAAAAAAGGCTTGATAGGAGTCAATAGAATAGGGTAGTGTGGATGGTTTTTATAGTGGAGGGGAGGGGGTTTTCATAATATTTTAATTATTAGTTTTTTATTTTTCCATAATACAAGAAATATTAATGATTCCCTGAAAAAAAACGTGATATGTTCTTGTGAGTTCTAACCTAAGGTTATTACATTATCCATGACTCAATAAATATTGTATTTAACATATAATGTATATATACGGTAAATTACCATATTTTACTATTCATCAAAAATTCAAGTTTTTTAGAAAAATCCCAAAAAAGAACTCTAACCATTTCTTGACGTGTAGAATAAAAAATGAACTATATTTTTCAAAATTAATTTTCTAAATATGATTAATTTAATTTTTAATTAAAATCATAATTTACTTGAAAAAAACAAATTCTAAAACTATAACTGATTTTATAATGCTTTCAAAACTTACATATGGTCTTATAAAATTATCTTAAAACAAGAAGAAATAAAATTTATAACTTATGAACACCTTTTAGGAAAATAAATTTTATTTTAAAATAATTAATTAATTGTAACTAATTATTTATGACTTACAAAAATACCAATACTTTTACTATGGTCATATTATCACTTATAAGATGTCTAAAATTTATTTAAACATTTAAGGGTGAGTTTACTATTCTTTTGGACAATGTAATATTCATAAGGGTCATATTACTATTCATAATGGTGGGTTACTATTCATAAGGGTAGGTTACTATTCACCAAAAAATTAAGTATTTCCCATCAGACCCCATAAATCACCTTAAACGCAACTGTGTATGTCATATTTTCAAAATTTAAAACATAGAAGTGTCAAAATTATGTTTAATGTTCACATAGCACTTATTAGTTAATTATATTGTGATTTCATGTGATTATATGATATAATTATAAGAAAATAATTTTCATGGATAAAACATTGTGTCATTATATATCACTGATTCGACTCACCCTTGGATCATATTGAAACTTCCTCAACCCTGATGCTATCACATAAAATCTTTCCAACATCACATATAAATACTTAAAATAGTATTTACTAAATTTCAATACATCATTGGATCTTTCCTACACCGGTAACCCAATGCCACCTCAACCATCCACCAATCAGTCTCACCTCTTGTACGACACTTCTTACATGAGGGTAGTTCACGAAAAACTAATATGACACTCACAGCCATATGAGTATCATTATCATCACCTTTTTAAACTATCTATAAAAATTCCATGACCCACACTCTTCCCGTTACCAAATTCAATAAATGGTCATGACCATCTTACTCACACCTGAGATCTAAGGATAACAACTGATGATGTCCATCCTTATCCTACCAAGGATATTATTTTTCAATAGAAAATGGTGTGCTCCCTACTATATGGATTTCCAAATACATCTCCAAAATCACCAACCAAAATAGGTCACATCAGCACATCTCTCTAACAACACCTATGTCAAGGCCCACACTTGGTTTGACCATACCATGGTACCCCAATCCATCAATGATGTCATCTCTCAACACAAAGTGACATGTTCTAATTCACTAAACCTTTGTCTTCCATTTCCATGATCATATCAATACCACTCTACCATTTTAGTGTTATTATGATTCATCCATAACCTGAAAAATTCCCAACAAATATGCACATGACTCATTCACTAATATATAACACAACCAGCCATCACATGTACCAAATGATTTTATTCCCTCACACAATGATAATTTTTCTGAAAAGCCTCACTAATGTTCACCCTCCTCCACTAGAGATAAGTTAATCCATCAAGAACACTCTCAGAGGTTCTTACTTATTAACCCACTCGGTATCACTAAAACCCAACAACTACAAGATCTCTCATGACTCAATCATGAACCCCGAATCACACTCCCATGAGTCACACCCCATCTAACCCAAGATCACACACCAAATCCACTAACCATTCCCCAATTCATGTCGGTATCACCCAATATCCTGAGGAATATCTCACACCAATGCTAACCACATGATCACTCGCCACACAAGTTTCATTTCCAAAACTGCAAACATCCACCCACAATCCCACCATGCTGCCTAAAATAAAAATTAAAATCAATGGTTCCAGAAACCTAGATGTTCCTTCCCTCTAAAATTAGCCTTGATACCATAATTCTCAAGTAATTCACTCTTGAAATCCGAAGTCATTCACACAACTTTTCTCAACTGATCGTTTTGGTTAATTATAATCCCAAAAATAAGCTATATTGGAAAATGTTATATGGGTTTTTATTGACAATTTAAATAACCAAAATGACATCCCAATGACCTGTAAGGGTCCATCCTTCTCAAGGAAACTAGTTCCAATCCTCGAATTACCTCTTTGGCATACCATGACCTTATAGAGTAATTTAACGGGAATTAATGTCTACACCGACCCGTGATGGGTCTTCATACATCCCTTGATGAAGGGAATATATTTCCATCACTGGAGAACCTACTAATGAAAGATTTATATAACCTATCATTGAAATTTAATACATCATGGTCTAACTAATTATAATTCCACTAACAAGTTATATAGGAAAATGTCATATAAATATTTATTAACACATTAAATAACTAAATCTTTCTTCATAATACTTTAATAAGTAAATGTATGTATGTCATGTGAATTTGGTGTTCCTACCATGGTTCATGAACATGGTCTCTTGTTAATGATCTAAGATCAAAAACAAATTAATCATGAATACAAAAATCATGTTTGTCACCAAAGGAAAAATCATAAAATCATAACATCGAAACCCAAGATCAATTCTCCCATTCACTGGTAACCTAGTATTCTTATCAGAAAAAAATATTATTGATACACTAGTTTGATATCCATCATAATCATTAAAAAATTACTAGATTACATATTAAAAATATCCTTGAATGGTATGATAAAACAAAGCTCTGATCCCACTTTATGATGCCTCAACCCTAGACCACTCAGCAATTCTAAGGCCAGGGGTGCTACATGGACTCAAGCACACATCCCTATATTTCAAAGGATTCCAAATAATAATGATGTCCTAATACATAAAATTGGGAGACTATTTCCTTGAATAATATTCATATAACACAATGTAAATAACTAAACATCTATTAAACATAATCAGAGTATGTATAATAACCAATAAAACAAAGGTGTTATATCAAAATGATTTGTTTCTATAAAACATACATTGAATGGACATAGGTTTGATCCTATATACAAGTTAAACCAAAATAAAACATGCACTCTTTGGCCCTACCTCTAACCCTAGACCTCATCAGAATATCTAAAACCCATCGATCTTCCCTAGACCAATCCACTTCATATCTTGTGTTTGAAGCTAATAAAGAATACATAAGGTCTACACATGTACCAAAATATTCATGTAGGGTGAGATCATATAAATTAGTAGGTATTCAAAAAATACCTTTAATATACACTTTCATATGGATCTGTATGAACAAGGAAAATAAATATAATAAATTAAAATGCTTTTTGGGTTGTCGTGTGCTAACTAGGCCACCACGAAACCCAATAAGCTACACATTCCCATTAGGACACCATGTGATATCCATGCTACCATGATGATTAAACATTACTAATTTAGTTCTATGTAAGAATCCATTCATCATGTTGCCTCATACTGATGTTCATCCCATACTTGAAGACATGGGGTATGACCAAGTGTCCACATCTCAACCCACTACCTTATCACTTAGGGTGGGGTATATGAGTCATGTATCGCATCACATCTTAACCTATCCCCTCAGGGGTAGTCTACATACATGACCCAAGCTAGACCTCGAATGGTCCTTTAAAACATTCATTAACCCACACCTTTTCACTCAATACATTGTTGACATCGCCTTCTCAGTCAGGGACAAGGCCCCTTCTATAACCAATACCTAATCACTCAAGGTATTTCCTAGCTTATTATGTCACATTGTACCATGACCTATCCCTAGGGGTAGGTCTAGATCCAATATAGTCACTAAAAACAACCACATGACACAATACTACCCATACAATGTCCAATAACATGACTTTCCTTCTCACTCAAGGAAAGGTTGGCCCTCAAGATCCAATCCCATGCAATATTTTGGCGGATCACACAAAACAAATGTATCAAAATAGGGACCTCATCCTATCCCATATCTTGTCTGATGGTCTTAGTGTGTTAGTTGCTAGAGACCTGGCCTCATATCTTGTACACATCACATTTTTTCCATCAAGGCTTCCACTGGGGCCTCTAGGATCATCCTTATCTTTACCCATAAATACCAAACCATACCAATATATTACTCATTGATGAAAACATATCCCATAGAATCCACCAACCCATACCCCAAGGACTAATCCTACCTCACTAATACCCTCATCAGTTCTAGACCCACTATACAAGGGTCATCCAAAGTCATCATGCATTAATGAGACTCGATATCAATGGGTGAGGTCCAAAACCTGACCAAATTTATTAGCAGTCCAATTCCAAGTTTTGAAAAACTCCCACATTCCTCACATGGGTCTCATCACTCATATCTTAAGGTAGATCCCTTGTCCCATCACCTGAAGGAAATTGCTCTCTATTTCACACATTGAGTCCTGAATGACTTATTCTCTTCTAAGAACACACCAAGACTCACCTCTAACCTTGAGAGAGAGTTTCTCATAAATACAAATATGTTAGACCATCTATCCCATGAACACAACCTCAATCCCTTCATGCCTACCCACTAGGCCTAGGAACCCAAACTAGGTCATCCCATGTCTTCACATGCACCTTGAGACCATCCCAAGGACTCATCTCATCCTTACCAACACCCTCACCCTATGGATACTTAGTCGTCAGGTGACCATGATTTACCAAAGTGATAAAAAATACTTATTTCAAGAATATATGTCATGATGAACTCCTATTTCATTTACCCAGGGCATCCTTACTCCTTATAACTAATATCAAACCCATATAATTATACATTCATGAATTATCTAGAACCAACCTCCCCAGGCCATGAATATAGTCATCCTACCACATGGGTGCATACAGGCGCTATTAAAAGGGGGGATCAAGCGCTATAAAATCCCCCCACGATTGGCATGTTTTTTTTAATATTTTGAAATTTTTTTAAATTTTTTAAAATTTCTTAAATTTTTTTTTATTTTTTTTAACTCTTATCATCGCTTTTTTAAAAGTGCTGATAAATGGGTCCTTTATCAGTGCTAAAATGAAATCGCTGATAAAGGAAGTGCAAATATAGGACACCTTTATCAGCGCCAAAAAAAGCGTTGATAAAGGGGTACTTTTATTAGAGCTTTTTTGAGCACTGATAAAAGACCCCTTTTAGCGCTGATAAAAGGGGTCTTTATCAGGGCTTTTTTGAGCACTGATAAAGGGGACCCCCCCCTTTATCTTCGCCGGTTTTAACAGCGCTTTTCCTAGCACTGTTAAGGGACATTTTTAGCACTAATAAAGGGCGTATTTGTAGTAGTGCATACTCACAAATGTTCCCTTAGGCTAACACATGTTCTCTCAATGTGTTTTGGCCAACACATGGCCTAGGTTCCCATCCTACACCATAATATGCCTCCACTTACTCCCTAAGACTAGACCAAGACCTCATTTAAACCTAACGTGCACCTTCACCCCTTAGAAATAAAGTCGTTGGGAGACATAGATTTATAAAAGTGCTAAAAACACTTATTCAAAGAATATGTGGCCCCATGGGTCTCTCATAATGCCTCAGCTTCCTTCCTATGAAACTACAGGATATTCCCACTAGGTTCACTTATCATACTAACAAATGTTCCCATAGTCCAAAACATGTTCTCTCAATGTGTTTTGTCCAACACATAGCCTAGGAACCCAACCTAGTCCATCTTATGTCTCCACTTACTCCCTAAGACTTGACTAGAACCTCCTGTCAACCTAACCAGTACCCTCACCCCTTGGATACATAATCATCAAGATACATCAATTTATTAAAGTTTCAAAAACTCTTATTCCAATAATATTTGTCTTTATGCCCTCCTATTTCATCTACTCAGGGAACCCTTAGTCCCTATACCCCATACTCGAACCCATACAATTATACAGGCAAGAACCATTACAAACTGAACTCCCTGGGCCATAAATATGGTCATATAACCTTAAGAGTCTCCTGCAATACCTTGGTTTCCTTCTCAACACACCATATAATATTACCCACTAGAGTCACTAATCTTACTAATGATGGTTTACACTAGATAACACAATTTTTTTAGTGTGTTTTTTGTTCACTCACACACACCCATGGAAACTTCCCAGGAGGTCACCCATCCTAGCACTACTCTAGTCTAAGAACACATAAATATGGATTTATAATCCATAAGGCTTCTGAATATAAATTTTCACCTTATTAACATGGATAGTAACATTTATTATTTTAACCTTAACTTTTATAGAAGTTATACACTCTCCCCATTTAAATAATATCATCCTGGTTATTGACCCCATAACTAAAACTTAGGTAGTTTAACTGTAGTTTTGGTTGGGTATTAGATCGGATACTATTTTTCTGACCCAACCTCCCTGGGTGATAAAACACAATTTTTTTGAATATTTTATTTATAATAAATGAAAAACATTCCTCACATTTTGTTAAATATTTTTATTTATAAAATATTTGGGATTACATCATTCATTTGAAAATTTTGTGACAATTCCAATTTTACCCTTTAAAATTCACTAAAGAATTTCGGACATAAATATTTTGATATGTATTATTTGAACTTAATATTTTTTAATATGTTAATGACTTAATTTTATAAAACTATTATTCCAGACACCTAAGTTAAATCGTGCATTTTTTGGTGAAAATGGGCCATGAAATCAAAGTTGGGTTGGACTCACCAGATTGGACATCAGTTCTATATTTAAAAAATAACTTCTTCATCCATGCTTGGATCGGGACAAAATTGTTAGAGTAACTTGAAGACCTATTTTATAAAAAATAATCCTTTTAAAAGGATAGTTGTTTCAAACATTTTTGGGGTCAAAATGAGGTAAAATTTGGATTAAGTTATTTGGACGAATTTCCCCATTCACACTTGAAACCTCTTTAAACCTATCGTCCCATAAACTCTATAAATTTTATTTTTATCATTTTGAGGGGTTAATACATGAATTAGGATATTGAAGGTAGAGTATAATTGGTTTCACTCAAATTACCCAACCATTGTAAGAGGGGAAGCTCTTGAAGCAAGGATCTCATCATTGAAGCCTTCTCCTTTCTCGTGTTGTAATGTTTGCATTTGCATAATAAATTTCTTTGTTCTTCTTGTATTTATTATATTTTCTTAATTTTTGTTAAAATTTATTATTCTATT
This sequence comes from Viscum album, assembly GCA_963277665.1. Taxonomy (NCBI): domain Eukaryota; kingdom Viridiplantae; phylum Streptophyta; class Magnoliopsida; order Santalales; family Viscaceae; genus Viscum; species Viscum album. The sequence goes on from OY728123.1 coordinate 2,019,964,332, forward strand.
AATCTTAATAATTGGTCTGGAATCAATATTAGAAACTAAATTGGTTTATACCCTTTTTAAACCTTTGCACATGCAAAACCTTTCTACGATGATTGCACCGCCCAAGGAAGAGTAGTTCTTTCTCATAATCAATATACCACTAAACTATTTCACTAATTTATTTTTAATAAATGATCTAATATAATTCAAATTATATGATATATTAATTGAGTTTTTAATTTAAATGAAACTAATCAAGCAATTGAACAATTTACACAAAAACACATGAGGTCGAGATTTGTGTAAATTATGAAAGTGAACTCTTAATCAGTAATACAAGACCACACATGATAAATTTGTAGAGTTAAAATATAATCACTAAACTCAATTAATTCTCATTTCCATAGTGGATATGTTCTCTAATTAAACACTGACTATAATCTAACTTAATAACAATAATCAAAGTAGGGTTTGGGATTGCATGTTCTGAAGGTAGCCTAGGGTTTAAGTAATTTCATATTTGTGGTTAAGTTAACTTCTATAGGGTTAAAGTATTAAGAAATTAAGGGATTATAATTAAGTGAATGTTAATTTAAATGATAATTATAAATAATTGAGTGAATAGGTAGATTTATATCGATTAAAACTTTTAAAATGATTTCTAAAAAAAATCTTCTGGTTGTGACTTTTTAATCGAACTTCATTTCTAAAATAAAAACAAACAAAATTAAATATTCTTCCAGAAAACATCTTCTAGTTTTATAAACAATAACCCCCCCCCCCAAATTTCAAGTAGTGTGTTTCTTATATTTTATTTTATTTTTTGAATACCTTTAATATTTTGTTAAATTTACTTCTTCCTTTGAGAGACAACCTTGGTCAGCCACTTTGTTGCACCTAAATAACCTGAATCCAAACATCATTTGAAATATCCCACAATTAATTTTCAACCTTAGGGCTCGAATCAGACATTCTCAGTCTATGGGAAGTTTCATCATTAAACCAGTTAGATAATTCCTCCATTCTAGTAACATTGAAATTATAAGTAATTCAAATATAAAACAAGAATCAATGGCTAAAAACAATAATAATGAACTTAAAAGAACCATTCGAGAGTTGGTTGCACTAGATATTAACTATAAACCAAATTTTATTGCATACCCAAATCTCGTATCAGACTTTGAACTAAAATCTAGATTAATTAAATTTCTTTAAATATTTCATGTATTATCTTGTGAGGATCTGAACAAACATTTAAAATAATTTAATGTGGTTTTCTCAACCATTAAACCAAGAAATGTATCGGAAGATCAAATCAAACTAAGAGCATTCTCATTTTCACCTGATGGTGATGCAAAGGATTGGATCTATTATTTACAACCTGGAGATGTAACATGTGGGAATGACTTGAAATTCCTTTTCATGTAGATATTTTTTCCAGCATCAAGGACCCCTTCCATTCATAAAAAAATCATTGGGATCAAGCAAGTACAAGGGGAGTCAATGTATGAGTATTGAGATCGATTCAAGAAGTTCTACGCAAGATGTCCACGTCATTAAATCAGGGAGAAACTCCTCATCCAATAATTATATAAAGGACTCCACGTATGGAGAGGATCATGATGGATGTCACAGCTGGAGGATCATTGGTGGAAAAAACACCAGTAGCTGCACGTGCATTAATTGACAATATGACAAAAAACTCTCAACAATTTGGTGATCGAGGTACACCACATGTTAGGGGAGTACATTAGGTATTCCCTTATTCTATTGAGATGCATTTAATTAATACTAAGTTGGAATAATTAACCATTATGGTGAGGCATATTTCTTTTCCTCCAAGGACATCCCAACCAACTCCTTTGAATCCATATGGAATTTTCACTTAAACATACCACCCAACTTATTGTTTCCCCCAATTACAAGATTCAGAGGATTGTGCAACATTATTCACTGGGAGACCATATCAGTAGGAACAACAGCCACATCCCAAAAATAAGTATTATTCATTTTCACCAACATAAAACCAAGGGTGGAAGGGTCAATCAAAAATATGGTATGGCTCATGACAACAACAAATTCCCCCTTTTCAACAAAACATCCAGCATCCTCCGCCATACCGATAGGGTTTCCAACAACCCCAAAGGATATTTTACACCCAAGCATCAACAAGTCAACAACAAGGAACTTCTCAACCAAAGGTATATTATAATACTAATGATATTTTGAAATAAATTGTTCTTAATCAATATAATGAGTTGTAGAGTCAAGATTCAATGTTGAGGGAGTTGAAGACTTAAATGAACCAAATTTCCACCGCCCTCCATGAACTGGTATGTAAGAATTCTCAAAATATACCATCCCAACCCACTCCAAATTGAAAGGGGAATGTTAGTTCCATCACATTGAGATGTGGGAACCAAATGAATGATACATCTGTACCTACCATTCCACCGAGATTCACCTCAACTCTAGAGAAGACCCGTTCCATACCAATTGATGAGCAACCCAAGGAAAAAGAAAATGGTAAGAAAAAGATTGATAAAGTTACTCCTATACCTTTTCCCCTTCCAAACAGGGTTTTATGAACCAAGAATATTTTTGAAGTGGTGATAACAAAATATCTTTTGGACACATTCAAGTGTGTGGAGATCAATATCCCTCTACTTGAATCCATTAAGAAAATCCCAAGGTATAGAAAATTCTTAAAATAACTTTGTACAAATCAAAGAGGGATCAAGGAAAATTAAAGGATCAATCTTGGAAGGGATGTGTCAGCACTCATTACACCAACTCTAGCAATGCCAATAAAGTGCAAGGATCTAGGGACATTCCCTATCCCATGAAACATATGAGAGTTTCACTTTTCTTATGCTCTATGTGATTAAGGAGCTTCCATAAATGTAATGCCTCACTCTAGTTAAGGATATTGTGATTTTTTTCTAATCAATTATCATGATATATGAGTAAAAAATCACACCATAACTAACTCTACGACTCTCCAAATATGATATGGATAGATTGTTTTGAGATTTCTGATAGTGGAGACCATATAGGAAATAAGATTTAGTTTCCTATATGTCAAGAATATGTGAAGAAGAACCCAAATGAATGTCCCATAGGAAATATAATATAATTTGAGTGTGGAAAGGATAAAAAGTAAGTAATTGTATAGAAAAAATGAAACGTTTTATTAACAAAATGGATGATAATAATTATATCCTTAATATATCATCGACGGTTTAATGTTTCAAATTCAGAAATTATGGGCATTACATAAATCAATATCCTAAAAAGGAATGCTAATGAATAAAATTAGCAATGTTGTATGAGTAATGGTTATATTTTTTGTGATGAAGAGACTAAAAATGACATATTTAGGGAAATAAGTGTTATGGAATAAGATTAAAAATCTTGGTTAATAGTGTATGAAGAAATTGTAATGATTAATGTGTTTATGTATTGGGATTCAAATAATTATATTTTTATCAAAGTTATTTTGGTTCTTAGAATCATGAAACATCATTGGATTTTTCTATGGATGTTTTTTATAAAGGATTTGATATAATATGTGAAATTGTACCGATGTCCTAGAAAAGTGATTTAATGGAAAGGTTATATTTTTATTTAGGGAATATTTCCCTTAATATGTTATTGATGTTGAGTAAATAGTGTTTAGTTTGGATAAATATAGGATTGGTATAGATAAAGAAAATTGGATAATATTGATTACCTTTGAATTGATTAAAGATTTGATGACAAAGTGTTTTATGTTATCATTGATGGATTTTACAATATTTTTGGATTTATAAAATATATTCAATAATCTATTATTTTATTTAATGAATAAAGAAAGATTTAATTTTTGAAAGAGGTTATGTTTTCATTAAGATTTTATGGTAATTCAAGATATAACCATTTTTCAGGAGAACATATGATCAATGAATTAAAATATTTTATATGTGGCATTAAGATCTAATTCATTTTGTTTTGGGGATTAATGTTAATTTGATTCTTAGAAATTTAGTGATCTCCTTTATAAATTTTGAAATTCATAAGGTCTATATGCTTAAAAATCTATGGAATGGTTTAGGATGAACTTCGAATATGATTTATAGATTAATGCATTATTTCACTATATGATTATTATACATAATAGGTGAAAACCATTTTGTTAAACCCACAAAAACTATGGAATAGTTTGTGTGTGACCTATGCTTGTTTTAATCCAACATATAACTATAGAAGAAGATTTGTTCTGGGACATCATCATGTGTTATTGTTTGTAAAACCCTATCCAAGTTGTGGATTAAGTTTATTTTTTAATAAAATACTTAGAAGGAGGTTTTTGGAAAGTGTAAGGGATTAAGTCTCTTTTTGACCCTAGTTTTAAATCCATTTTGTATTTTATTAGTTTTTTTCTGTATTTCCATGTTAAAAATTATAGCCTTTTTATAATCTATGTTAGACTTTTACTTTGATATTTAGTGTTAATTTTTATTTTATATATATTTTTTATCAAGTAATTTAGTTTCAAAACTAAAATTGATTCAGAATATTATTTTAGTTGAGTATTGATCATATTTTAAGAACCTATTTGAAAAAACAAATTATATACTTAAACCATTTTTATTAACTCGGTGTTTAATTAAAATGAGGAATTTTCTTAATTTTTTTTAAATAGAAATTTTTATTTAGCACTCAATTAACCCCCTCTTGAGATACTAACTCTGACCAACATTTTGTATCAATTGAATTTTTCAAAATATTCTTTTACTATGATCTAGTTATTTTAAGGGCACCAATTTTGATCAATGGATTATTACGATGAAAATTCATATTGAAATATTGGGTTTTGAAATCTGGACTATCATTTAAGACAAATATGTATTACCCACAACACCTAGAGTTAAATGGAATGAACCTACAAAATTAAATTATAATAATAACTATAAATATATGAATTATTTATATTATTATTTAGGAGATTACTAATTTAATTGAACGTCTTATTGTAAAATAGAATTTGATATTTGAGATAACATGGGTTTTTATCCAGAAATAACTTAAAATATCAAAAAAATATGTTTGAATACTTATACTACTGAAAATGATACGTTTAAAATGAAAACTCGTTGGTAAATTTTTTATATGTATCTCATGTTTAATGATATTTTGAACAATATTCATTTAATTAGGAAACCAATTTCTAACAAAAGATCAAGTGATACGCATGTTGAAATGTTTAAAAAATATATAGAGAGAAACTTTAGTGTCACTTTAAGAGTCATGTGATATAATTAAGTTTCCTATTAAAAATTTGATAGGAAATTTTATGATGTAAGAAGAGGAACTCGACCTGAATAGAGAAGAATAATATGAACCAAAGGTAAATTTAGTAGCCGTAAAGACTTATGGATCAATGGATAAAGGGAATATTAAAGAATATAGCTCAAGTTACATAGAATCATCTTCACAAAATTATGAAGAAATGGATAACATAGCTAGTTGATTCAAGAAGTATTACAAAAGGATAAAGTTATTCAATAATCTAAACTATAAATTTAAATATGAAAATATAGGTAAATAGAGAAATAAATAGAAGAATGGTTATACTACAAATTAAATAATTCAATCTGAATTCAAGAGAAAAAATCAAATAAAAGTATACTAACCTCAGTTAAATTTTAAGAAAAAATACAAGGAAAAGGAAAAAAGATATAATAATCGCATGAAATAAATTTAGAGTGATTTTGAAGATAGTTACAGTGATTAAAACTTAACCAGAGAGTATAAACATGATAGATCCAGTATCTGTTTTATGATAAACACATTTGAGGTATGTAGTATTTTTCCTACATCTATTGTTCATTATTATAAATTTTTTTGGAGATGAAATTGTTGAAGAAAACATGTCTAGTGAATAAATTATTGAATATTGTAATATGTTGGATGACACACACAATAAAAGTAATGATAAATATAAACTTTTAAAGAAGAAACATGCCTTATTGAAACCTTTAAAATATATCTTAATATAGATAAGGATAAAAATGTTCAACTGCTAAAATAAAATAATGAGTTAAAATTATCTAATGAAATTTAAAAAAAAAGATATATAGAAATTCAAAAAATGAAAGAAATCCATTAACCTAGATGCTTATAAAAAAACTAAACCTAAATATACCACAATAAATGGATACCAATCAGGATAGACAAAGATAAATAAGACTATAGTTTTTTTTAGTTCTAGTTATTTTAGTTATAAAAATAAATCCTACTCGTACAAACATAAAAAAAATTACTTCTAAAAGTATCACATCTCCCTAAAATAAACCTTTTAAACAATTACGGATTCCAAAATCCCTTATTATTAATATCTCTGGACCCAATAAAATTTGGGTACTAAAGTCATCTTTTGTTTGAATATTTTTTTATATAAAACCTGTATGAAAATATCCAGTAAGCACTTATGGTATCTAGATAGTGGCTAATCCAAAAACATTACTAGGTACTATTAAATTTCAAAAATCTAATCTCGATTGAGGGTGGACATGCCAGCTTCATTGAAAATACTAAATGAAAAAATATTTGACTTTGTCAAATTGGTAACACAAATGCTATCTTAATTTCTAAAGTTTAATTTTTAGATGGATTAAAGTATAATCTTATTAGAATATCGTATTTATATGATGGCAGTTTCAATGTTAAATTTTAAAGTAATTTCTATGAGGTTTTTAATTTTAAAAATTATTTATATTTCATAGCTTTAGTAAATGATAATGTACACACTATTAATTTATATTTTTTTCAAAAAAAATTCCTATCTAAGTTCCTTTCACAAATATTGTTGGCTCTAGCAGACTAGACTAGGAAATTGCAACATATATTCTCTGAGAAATATAACAGTCATAGGTTTAGTTAAATACCTGCCAGACTAGAATTCCTAGATGATAATGTCTGTAACCCATGTCAAAAATGGGAACAGTACTAAATATATTTAAAATAAAATAAATAAGTTTCAACTTTCAACCCCTAGAGTTGGTTCACATGGATTTTTTTAGAAAATCTAGAGTTTTTATCATAAATGCGAACAAATATTTATGTACTAGTAGATGAATTTTCTAGATACACTTGGGTATTATTTATACCTCAAAAAAGTGAATCTTGTACCTATTTTTCTAAGTATGCTAAATCTTTAGAAAATATTGGTGGACTAAGAATTAAAACCTTAAGAATTTATCATGGATTTGAGTTTGAAAATCTAGATTTTTAATCCTTATACACACAATATGTCTATAATAATAAATTTTATACTCCTAGAACCCCACAATAGAATGATGCAGTATAAAGGAGAAACATAAACCTTTAATAAAATTCCCAAACCATGCTAAATGAGTATGATCTACCTATTTATTTTTTGGAATAATCTATGAATATAGGTTATTATATAATCAATAGAGTTTTAATTTGACCAATTTTAATGAAAACCCCATATTAATTATGGAATTAAAGAAAACCATTGGTTATTAACTTTAGAGTTTTTGGATTAAAAGTATTTATTATGAATATAAAGTATAATCTTGACTAATTTGACTCAATAGTGATGAAGGAATTTTACTTGGATGTTCAATAACTAGTATTTCATATAGGTTATTTAATAAAAGGACTAATATCGTAGAGGAATTTGTACATACCAAATTTTATGAAACAAATATGCTTGTATCTAATACTTTTTTAGAACACCATGAAGATGGTATATCAAATCTAAATATAAATTCCAAACCTTTTGAAAATTCTCTCAAATAGATAGAAAAATATTCTAGTTATGATGAATTATATGAACTCAAACCTACCGAGGATAGTGAAATATCTAGACCTTCTATTCCTCAAACTGTTATGAATCATAGATACCATCCCTTGGATGCAGTATTTGAAGATTTTTATAGAGGAACAAAAACTAGAGATTACCATAGAAACTAGGTTGAACATCAATATTTATTATCATAGATTGAACCCAGGAACATCAATTATGTAATTAATAATAGATTTTGGGAAATGTAAATGTAAGAATATCTCAATCAATTTAAAATAAATTTATTCTGGGAACTAGTTGAAAGAACTATAGAAATTATAACCATTGGAAATAAATGAGTATTTAGAAATAAAGTTTATGAGTCACGAACCACAGTTAGGAATAAAGATATATTGTTTACATAAGTATATAGTAAGGAAGAGGGTATTGACTATAAGGGAAAATTTCACATGTAGAAAGGCTTGGAACCTTTAGAATGATGTGTTCCTATGTAGCACATTTGAATTTCAAACTATATCAAATGGATGTAAAAGTGAATTTAAGAATGATTATATAGTTGAGGATTTGTTTTACGGAAAAACCCTTGGATTTCAAAATCCCCATTTCACAAATCATATTTTTAAATTTACTAAATATTTATATGGTTTAAAAAAAGCTCAAAAATATTGGTATGATAGTCTTAGATATTTTCTAATTTATAAAGGTTTTTTAAAATGTATAGATGATCCTACTTTATTTATAAAAATAATTTCAAAAATATGTTTTAGTAGTTCAAATTTATATTGATGATATAATTTTTGGATCTAAAAAAATATATGTGTACTGATGTTTTGAAAATGATGCGAAGTGTATTCGAAATGGGTTTAATGAGTGAGTTAAAATTATTTATTTATTTTCATATTTTTCAAAATAAATATGGAATTATTTTAAAAAAATTAATTATATTAAAGACCATTTAAAAAAACTTGTATGGATAGTACAAAGAGTAGTGATACCACCCATGAGTACAACATTTAAACTAGATCATTATAAAACTGGAAAATAAGTTGATGAAACTAATTATAAAAGTATGATTGTAATTTTTCTATATTTATCTTCTAGGTGACTAAATATTATGTTTAGTGTATGTATGTGTGCCCGTTTTCTAAAAAATCCAAAAATAATCACACTTACCTGTTATCAAAACAATTTTTAAATACCTCAATTATATAAATAATTCAGGATTATTTTACCCTATAAGAAAATAATTTTATTTAGTGATTTATTTAGATGCATATTTTTTTGGTTTTAAGTTTGATAGAAAAAGAAGGTCTGAAACATGTCACCTTTTAGGAAATTCACTAGTTTCATAGTGTACAAAAAATAAAAATAAAATCACTATCTATAGTTAAGGTTAGGTATATAGCTATAGGGAGTTGTTGTGCACATATTAAATGGATGAAACGCAATTTACAAGACTATGGATATCAATTTATACATTTACGTATAAATTCTGATAATATAGGTGTTATAAAAATATTTAAGAATCTTGTATCACATTCTAGAAAAAAAAATATTGATATAATGCATCACTTTTTGAGATATCATTTCCAAGAGGTTGATATAACTCTTGAATTCATTGGAACTAAACATCATCTAACAAACATTTTTAATAATAATTTGAATTATGAGAGATTAAGTTGTATCCTACATAAACAGGGAATGATAGAATTTGGTTAATCCTTTATCTTCAGTTTTACTCTTTAGACGTGATATATTAATAGCGATCTACTATTCGTGATCCACCATTGGTGGTTTACCATTAGTGATCCACCCTTGGTAATCTACCATTGGTGATAGAACATATGTGATCCCCCATTGGTGATCTACCATTAGTGATATACTATTGGTGATCTACTATTTGTAATCCACCATTGGTGATCCACTATTGGTGATCCACCATTGGTGATCGACCATTGGTAATCCAACATTGGAGATCTACCATTCAAGTTTGTTACCACTCTTGTTTTTCGTGATTAAATGTTTCTCGAATTTATTTATATCTATTTTATTATATATTGTTATTAAAAATCCCTAAATGATAAAATTAACTTAAATTTGAATTTGAGAACCCTCTCTCTCACTCTTTATTAGATCTTTTCATCTTCTATTCTCTCTCAACCGGGAACCTTCCATGTGTTCACCCTTATCCCTTTAAACAAGTGCAATGGTGAGAGTGATACATGCCTTAGTTTATTCTCCTAAAGGATACCTTCCCTAAAAAATCCTCAGGTGAATCTAGCTAGACTACTTCTATCCAACCGAAGAACCTAAAACTCCTGAATTAAGTTTTTTTAGTAGAAAAAATAGATAGATGTTGAATGGTTTGTTTTGTGGAAGTCATTTATTCTTAAAGTGATATGGTACCAAGGATTAATTAAATGGGTTTAAATGAATTATTTCCCATTCTATCCTAGGTTGGTCAATGATTTTTATCAGTATTAAAATTGTAGTTTCAGTGAAAAGAAAGACATGATTATAAGTATAATCGATGGTAATTATGTAATATTTTATTTGAAATAATGGTCCATATTCCCCAACACACCTAATAGGGGTATTTTTTATGATATTTATGGTTCTATTCCCAGTAATAGTGATTTTTTCATATAATATTATTCCCTTATAAAACTTACTATAAATATTGTCGAATGAAGACCCACTACTTTAGATATTTATGGGGGGTATAGAATATTGTTTAATTTTATCCAACACATGATATGTCCTATGAAGGGGGACTTCAGCATTGTGAGGTACATAGATGTATTCTTCTTATTTATTATGAAAATAGAAGATAAGATAAATAGATATAGATATTTGATCATCCACGTGAGGAATATTAGAAAGACATATTCAAGATCTAATTTTATGACCTATCCAGAGTTTGTTTTAGATATGTTTGAATCGAAATGTCTAGTACCATAAATTGAATAATTTATTGTAAATTGTGTAGGTTATTTTAATAAAATTTACTTATAAGATGATGAAAATAAATTGGAACCCTTGGTTGAATAAATGGGTGGCTAGTTTTGATAAGCTTTATGATAATTTCAATCATGTGAAACTCTCTACCAAACATAGAGATATGGTTAATCCTAGATTTAAGCCACATGAAGTTGTATTTTATTCCTCTAATGAAGAATTTTAGGAATAAAAATATGAAGCTAAAGAATAAGAGATAGTTGCTATTTCAGTAGAGGAAGGTAGTGCCCATGATGTAAAAAAATCACTATTTTTCCTATAGAACTAGTAGTCCATATCTTAATCTTCCTTTTAAAGAAATGTTGTTAAGAGAATGTGAAGAATGTGAAGAGACTGGGGTCTCAAGTGAAGAACAAGGTGAGAGTTCTTTTGATATATCTATAGAAGTAATTGATGTATCCAATGGATCTAATGGATCTTGGAATGGTTTTGGTGGTGATGTTGTTGTGGGAGATCAGTCACATCATTCTCCTATTTCTTCAGTTTTTGGTAAGTCTAGTGAAGAAGGTAATGATTTTTGAAATCAAAATGTATAGGAAATATCTTTTGTAAGTCAAAATTAAAATGGTGATGAGGATAAATCTATTGAAATCAAGGTTGTAAATGGACATGAGTTTCAAGTTTTTGAAAGAGTTGAGGATGTTGGTTCTAATATACCTAAGGATGTTGTTTCTGATAGAGATGAGGAGGGAGAACCCACTAAGGGGGTAAATCCCGAAGAGATTCTAATATTTGAATTTAGCATTTTGAATTAGAGTATAATGATGGTGATGACCATGGAATTCCACCAGATCATAGTGGAATTTCCATCCCTATTGATGTAAAATATCCTAATGGATATCTTGTTAAACATATAGATGAGGTTAGATAGTTGGAATCATTTCATATTGATGTTCATGCTATTGAATCTGGAAAAATAGAGTCTTCCCTACCTTGACAAGAGATGACTCTATACCCTCTACCTTTTGATCCTCTTCCTTGTGATTATGTTTCTGGAGATTACTTGGAAGCTTTTAAAGTGAGTATGTTATTATATATAAGTGGGATATTAGATTCACACCACCTAAAGAGATAAAGATGAGTGAAGCTAATACCATATGGATATTTGAGTTAGTGATCTATTGTATCCAGCCTATGATGATATTGAAAATTAAATAATTTGAGATTGAGAATAGGAGGTTGGATAATGAAAAGCAATAATTTAATTACGTCGTGGAATATATGATATAAATATTTGATGTAATCTAGACATCACTTCTAGAGAGGTTGGTGTCCTTACCTACAGTCGGTGCTTCTACTTCCACTACTGCAACTCCTAATTCTTCAGTTGATGCTAATGATATCCAGTAAATTGTGAGATAGGTGTTTCATACTATCCTAGGTACTCTTTCTTCCACTCACCAAAAGAAACTTCAGTAGATAAAATCACATTTTAATCACCTCTATAAACTAGTTATGGAGTACTTAATGGAATATAGGAGTGATAGATAGACTATCACTAAATTAGTAAAGTAAAACATTTCCTGGATTAATACCAATAATGAGATCAAATAACTTTTTAAGTTTCTTTTTGATAATCTAAGGATACCTCCTGTGTCATGGTAATTCAAGGAGAATGTGTATAAGATCAACTTTTTGGACTCACTACTCAATATTTTCATAGAAGACAATAAAAATTTCGGCAGAGTAATAGTGCATAGTGGAAACATCATTATAGATTCTGTTAACTTGATCAAGGAATTTTTTATGCCACTAGGACTGCAGTAGTGGAACCTGAAGCTATACCATTGTCTTCTCTCACTTTTTCACCTTTATCAACACCCCTTCGCACATAGTTTCAATCATTTTACGTGACACCAGTGGAGGTGCCTGGCATCTGAGGCTTGTTATCATCTAAGAGATTCCTCCAGCTACTTCTACACCATCAGCTTCCACATTTTTACCTCATATCACTATAAAAGGAAATGACCCAATGGTTACTTCTACCCATATAGCTAAGAGTGGTTTAGATTATGATTAGTCTTTGATAGTTATTTTAATTTTATTTTTTATTACAACTTATATTGTAATAGTTGAATATTATATCTAATGAAATTATCTGTTATTCAAATTTTATATAAATACCTTGAATTGTTTAGAAGGATATTCTTTCTATTTAACCTTATAGTGATATTTTTTATGTACAAGGTTATAAACGCCCCTCTAAAATTTTAGGTGGAATATTATTCATAATCATCTTTACTTTCCTTTTTTTTATATACATAATTATAAATTACATGTTTTTGATCACCAAAAAGGTATAGATTTTTGGCACCTCCTTGTTTCAACGATAAAAAATCATGATAATTAAGTTTCTAAAAAGTTAAATTTTTTATAATATAAAATAATTTTCTAATTAAATTTGTGAAAAAATATGGTAAAGTTTTGATCTATTATTAGTTCAAGAAGATCCACCACTAAAATATCTACTGATGATATATCTATCACGTATAGATCTACCACTGACTAATCTACTGCTAACTAATCTACCACTAAAGATATACCACTTATAGAATTATTATTGAATCCACCTACCATTGTACTGTTCTTACACCATCTTATGTTTCCATTCACTGATGCTACCATTAGGAATCATTTACCACCATAGAGCATCTACCATTTAGAGATCTACCATCTGTCTATTACTGTTGCTGTCCGGACTCATATTCAAATTTAAAATTAAAATAACTAATTTACTGAATTTAATAAATTCAAGATACAAATGTATTTAATAATTATTATTCTTAAACTAATGCATGTTTTTATTAAAGACAAAGTCAGAATTTCCCGATATTTTTCTCACTATGGGGATTTTGGTCCCAACAAATAGTTGGACCACCAGCTGTATAATTCAATAAAACTCCCTCATACATGCAAGTGGGGTCTGTATAATTTTACAAATCCAATAATAGTTACACAATATTGATACATTCATAGAGGTTACATCGTTTATACGCTAAATCAACTCTACACATTGATAGACAAAAAACATAAGAATTTTCAGACCATATGACACTCTCTTTTCCTTCATATTCTATGAAACTTTTTCAAGATCCTCCCAAGAAAAATTAAAGGGAATTTGAAAATTTAAAACAATTCTGATCGATCAGCATAACGTTTTCTTATCTCTACATATTTTCTCTTTTGGTTTACGATTTACTTTTGAGAAATGTGTTGTTGTACTCCATTTATCAATACGCATTGTTTCATGTTCTCTAACCAGAGAGTTATCCACACTCTCCCACAAATGTTTTTATGTATACTCACAACAACTATGGAAGAGGTTTTTTGTGGACCGTGATTTTTTATATCTCATGTATAACAATGGAATAGTCTTTATACCTGAACATCCTTTAGTGTTATTTTTTGTTAAACCCGATCTAAGTTGTGGATCAAGTTTATTGTCTAATAAAATTATTGGTGGAAATTTATTTTCCAATTAGAGGGTATTAAGTCTCATCTTAGGACCATACCCCTTGTTTCAAATTTATTGTTTATTTTATTATTTTTCTTCTATATTTTAAAGTTGAAAACTGAATCTATTTTATAATCTATATCAAAACTTTTAATCTAATATTTAATTCTATTTTTTTATATAGAGTGTTTGATCAAGTAATTTAGTTTTCAAAGTTAAAATGATTCCAACAATTATTTTAACTGAGCATTGATCCCTCTTTGAGAAACTATTTAAAATATAAAATTAAATACTTCTACTGTTTTGATTAACTATTTTTATTAAACTTGGGGATTTTTATTTTAATGTTTTTAAAATATAAATATGTATTGGGAACTCGATTCACCCCGCCCCCCCCCCCCCCCTATTGAGTTTCTAACTCTATACTACATAAATGTTTGTAAAACCAATTTCTTTTCATGGGTTCTGATATGATGAATGTTTTATGATATTATGGATTACATATGTATGATTTTCTTTATGTGGTGGTGGTTATGTTATAACCAAGAATGGTGGTTGCATTAGAACCAATAAGTCTTGGACCAATATTGATCTCCAATTCATTTGGTAAAGATTGATATATCATGAGATAAATAAGACTGGAATGGGGATTTAACCTGGTTCAGTAAGGGAATATGTCCATTATGATTTTATTTAGAGTGATACTTGGCTAATACAATGGTTTGGTAAGTGAACCCATTCTACTATGATAGTTTTTGGAAATAATCATTTACTAATAAGGAAATGATTTTATATGTTTATGTGTATGTCAAAATTCCATGTTGTATTTCAATGTTATTCTCTCATGGATCATGTTATTTGATTTCAATATGATTCATGTATGATGAACTACCATGATTTATTCTATGATCATGATTATGATCTTTGATATGCAGGTTATGGTTTTCAAATGTTATGCTCATGTTCTCATTCCCTTATACTCATGTTATGACTATATATCTGCCTTGATTACCCTTATTGAGCATCTGATCTCACCCTTACTTATGTTTCCTTTACCCAAGTTAGGATGAAAGTTATTATGTATGATATGTCTAATAAGGGTTCTAGTTATGAAAAACATAGTGGTATATGATGTAGCTCACTTATGGACCAGTAGTTTATGTTTCTGAGTTTCCAAAGGAATTATACCTTTTTGATTCTTCATGAGTTTGTTTCTTTAATTTAATGAATATTCATCTAAAAATATTTAATATCTATGTATGAGAAGTTTGGGTGGTTATAGTTGGTATCAAGGGAAAATCATAATTATCCTTTTCAAACTAATATATGAAATATTTAGTAATAAATCAATAAATAATTTTAAGGATTAGTCTAAGGATGATTCAAAGTATTGGAAATTGTACTAGAATTTTGTTAAAGTATATAGTGAATGGTTTCCATGAAATTAAATCCATGTGAGGATAATATAAGTGGATGTGACTCTCAAATAGAGGTACCTAGGGGTAATAAATCTAAAAAGGGAACATTAATTTGGACTTGATCATCACCGAGTGTATGACAATGGTCCTTTCTACACACCTGGTCTGACACTCCTAGGGGATATGCCTTGTAAATTTACCAACTCTTAGAAAAAAATAATTAAGTATTTAAATAATGATTATAAATGACCAAGTTTATTCCTAAGGTGTCATATATTGAAAAGATGTGTTATGGTTTAGACATCTTATAAGTTATTTTTCATGATTATGTTGTTTCCCATGAAAAATATTATTACTCACACTATTTTTTTATCTTAGTTAATGGTGGTAAGGAATTGGATAAATGTTTATTATGATGGAAAATGTGTTGATGAGAAACAAAATGGGATGATGACTGGTGTGAAGGATATTGTGATGTTTCCTAATCATTTATCAAGATATATGATTAAAAAATTACACCATAACTAACTCTTAGACTCACAAAATAAGAGAATAATGGAGTTCATTGATAGTTTGGGTAGTGGTGGCCAAGGAGGACAAAAATTTTTATTTCTATACATGAATAATGTGGGAAAAATCACTCAATTGAATGTCTCAGATTAACAGGAATATGTTTTGATTGTGGAAAATAAGGACACAAAGAAAGTAATTTCATAAAAAATGAAAATTTAAATTATTATAATGGATGAGAATAATAGTCTCTTTAAGATATCATAAACAGTAGAATGTTTCAAATGTGGAAAGTATGAGCATTATAAAAATTGATTCCCTAAAGGGAAATCTTTTGAGGAGAATCATCAATGTTATACAAGTAATTTTTATATTTATAGTGATTAAGAGACTAAAAATGATATATGAAAGGAAATAATTGTCAAGGAATAAGACGACGGATCTTGGTTAATGGTGTATAAAGAAAGTGAAATGATTTATGTGTTTATGTATTAGGATACAAATAATTACATTTTCATCTATGATATTTTGGTTATTATAATCATGAAACCTATATGGATTTTTAAATATTATTTTTTCATTAAAGAGTTACAAAAATATGTTAAATGGTTTTGATGGAATAAAAAAGTGATTTAATGGACAGGTTATATTTTTATTAAGGGAATATAACACTTAATATGTTCATGATGATGAGTTAATGGTTTTAAGTTTAGATACAGTGATGACTGATATCAAAAAGTAAATTAGATAGTATTCATTACCTTTTAACTGATTAATGATTTGACGACAAATTGTTTTAAGTTATCATTGATGCAGTTTACAATTTTTTTTGATTTATCAATTATGTAAAATAATTTATAATCTTATTTAAGGAATGAGGAAAGAGATAATTTTTAAAAGAAGGTATGCTTTCAATAAGGTTTTATGGTAATTCATGATATGAAAATGTTTTAGGAGAACATGTGATCAATGTATTCACATATTTGGTATGTGACATTAAGAGATACTTCTTATTGTTTGGGGGATTAATATTAAGTTCATTTTATGCAATTTAGTAACCTCCTTTTTAAATATTAATTTTTTTAAGTGTCATAAGGTTATCCATTTATGGAATTGTTCAACTTGAACTTTGGATGACATTCTAGAGAGTAATGTATCATTTCACCATATGAAGAATTATGAATAACTTGTGATAAATAAAATTCTCTTGATAATAAAGAGAGATAGAAATAATGAATTATCATACTTTTATGGATATTATTATTTATTAGTGATTCAGACGTGAAGAATTAATCTCTTAGAGTAGGAGATGAAGTGGAAATCGATCAGGGTACAACCAAAGGATGATATTAGGCTTACAAAAAAGAATAGAATCAAGTAAGTATTTCTTATTGAGAAAAATACCAAACATTAGGAAAATGATTTGGGAATAAAATTATGTCATATTTGTAGGGTCCAGAAAACTTCTCAAAGGGAAGTAAATATTCACACAAGCACTTTGTAGAGGAAAGAAAATATTCCTACAAGTCCATCAAGGAAAATGAATTCAAATTAGATTGCAAATTTGAGAAGAAAATTGAAAAATAAAATTTTGAAAAGGGTTTTAGGCTGATCTTGTACCACCAATGAAAAAGGTTTGTGGGGTGCATGAACCATGAACCATCAGTACGCGGTAGAACATGTGAGGCACTGGCCTACGGGGAAAGGTCTAGAAATTCCAGGATGTCGTGAATCGTGTCGTTGGTGGAATCGAATGAAGAAATACCATCTGCATACCAACCCGCGAGATAAGCAGTTCGCAGATGAAGCAAGGTAGAAGGGTTTCTTGAACAACTTCTTGCAGACCATAGCCTCCGCAAACACCGGTTGACCGAGTCTTCTATGGGTTGAAAAATATCTTCATGGGCTTCCACAAATGGTGCCACATGCCCACAAATATGACTTCCTCAGTACATTATAAAATGAGCACAAGAGGAATTGAAAAAGGGACCAGTGGAACAGAGCACAAAAGAGACCCTAGAGGCAAGAAGACAGAATTCGGATACAGAGAATATTTTGACTTCATTTTCGAATCATCGATGAAGTGAGAATCATGAACCACTTTTCCACAGGTATAACTCACCTCTACAAACCATAAAAAGAATGAACTTATTAATAATTAGTGAAATGTGATCCTAATTGATGTAATCGCGAACCATAAATCCCTCAAGGATGAATTCCCCGTGAACCCCAGGTTCCAAGACCCTTCTTCAATTAAACACTCTGCATAGTGGATCACTATAAGGATCAAACTCTACACTACATACTACACCAGTACGCAGATGGAACCCAGGGTGGTGTGGAGAAACACATATAGATCTTCCTAACATTCTCCTATGTGGACCACATCCAGGACTGCATACCACTTTGGAACACGGTGTTCCATACCCAGTTTTTCATACTGCTACGGAATTCCAATGACCCCTATACCTGCATAGCAGTACGAACGTAGGGTTGCCCCAATCCCGCATGAGAAAATAGTATGCAGAATTGGGAGTCTTAGGGTTCCCTTCACCCTAGCTCTAATCATGTCCCTCCATTATCGTCCAGTCCTCCATAGTTCCTCCACAAACTAGTCAACTGGAATTAGACCAAATCCTTCTCCAAAGCCATTGGATCTGTATGGTCTGATCATTTGGCGCACTAGCATGCCCTTTCTAAATCTACATACCTTATGTAAGCAGAGTCATGAAGGTTATCCCCATAATGGTTTGGCCCCCCATAATTTCTTTAAAGTCTTAATTCCCAAGGTAACCTAGGGGCTGAATTTGGTATGCCAACCTAAATGGGTAACCACTGGCCTTTCCCTTCGATGAGTGTCAGTGAAAAGAAACAAGGTCACTCTTTCCTTCCCCTTTGACTAGGGATGATGATCCTCCACTTTCTTAGAACCTGTGTCAAGGCACTCCTCCTGAGGTAAGCCCCTATTTTTTGCAAGAGGTGTCACTATTCACCTTATTCACCTCATCTCAAGATGTGTCACGATAGATCACCAGATGCGACTATCCTAGATATCAACATGGTTTAGGGTCCGACACATTCAAATCCCATCTCTAGTACCATCTATCAGTAGATGAAGTGGGACGTGTGATCTCTATATCCAATACCACCTCTTGTTTCTCACATTAGGCATAGCCCATGTGGGCTTAGAGGTTGGAAGTGGTCATTGAACCTGTGTAATGCCAAAACATGGGCCTCCTTTTAGGTGTAATTCCCAATCAAACCTTCAAATCATCATGATTTGCGATCCTCCCCATGGTTATAGAGACATGGGTAGCTTCTATGCATAAGCCCTAACAATGAACTATGAGAAATCTGATTACTAGTCCAACTAGGATACATATAATGCCTTCTTGAAGGCTCAAGCTCAAAGGGGTGCCATTCCAAAAGGTTAACCCAATTATGCCCCTAAAAATGTGCCTCCTCCCAAGTGTAATCCCTAAGTGAAATGAACTATAAGAACTCTGATTCCTGCTCCAACTAGGTTTTTTAGGATGCATGTCCAAGCCTTGAGCTCAAGTAATGTTATCCTCAGAAGTCATCCCTGATAAAATGTTCCCCAAATTCAAAACGCCTCTCTCTAAGGTATAAGTCCTGATAACTGAACTAATCAGACTTTGATTCCCCATTTGACCGGGATATGTAGGAAGCCTCCATGAGGTCCAAATATGACCCTCAAATCAACCCTAATGTTTTTCGGGCTATATCCATGATAGGGTCACATTCACCTAGAAGATAATATCTTTCATGGGACCCTCGGGCCGCTTTGACGCAAGCCCCATACAGAGTCTTGACCAAGCATCTTTCACCTGGATTTCCTTACCGCAAGATGTTAAACTGCATGGATGGGTCCCCGTCACATGACCTTAAAAGGTGATGTGTCTAGTTAAGTGGTTGTGAACTATGTGGATAATGATTCCTCTCATGAGGATGTATAGTAAGTCCATATTATGGTTCTAAGCCCAACATCAAACCACCTTCCTCTCCTTCCTCAATGATGATAAACTCCATAACTCCTCATTGCAAGGCTTAAGTCCTCATTGTCTATATAGCCTTAAATCCATGCATATCCATGATTATACTGCAACCCAAGGGTAACCTATGGATACACTCTTCAGGAATTAACCAAGGATTCATGAACATATAAATATGTCTTAAATCTATAAGAGAGTCCCAGAGTAGGAAATAATTCCACCCAAAAGGTGTGATGATCCCGACATCCCATCCTCTCAACCAATAGATTCATCAAGTGTTATTGTCCAAACCATCCAACAAGCACCTACCTTTGGAAATCATGCCCATGAATCATGGATAAAAGGGTCTTTGAGTGTTTCTGGCTCCATGAATAAACCCATTATAGACTATCCAAGGAAATCATATCCTAATAGGATTGATTGCACAAATACTTAACCCCCTACAATAATATTTTGGGACCATTCGACTGTGGGACCTCCTTTGTATTGAAAAAGGGGTAAAATTCCCAATCCCTATGGGGTCAATCCAATTCCCCATAAAATATAATGATGTGAATTAGGTTGGAACAAAAATAGTGATGTGAAATTCTATATAATAACAAATTAATGTTTGTCACCCGTAAAACCATTTTGTTTCCCCAAAAAAATCCCACCTCGAGTTGAAAAAATAATGGTGAACCTGATGTGAATCCTCAACCATGGCGGTGGTTTTACCCAACTCAAGCCCATATGCCTCATAAAAAGGAAAGGGGAAAATCTGAATCATCAATTATGCATGTGATCAAGAGATGATACTCTGATGGGGTTTTTCTTTCTATATATGTCATATATATATATATATATATATTGTTGATTTCTATAGAAACCTTCAATCTAAAAGGAATCTCGACAACCAATGTAGACACGCACCACAGAAATCCCACAGGTGACTGGGGCCCATATAAATAACAGAACCCCCTCGCCCACCTTGTGTCTTCAACGTTAGGTATCCAACACTATTATTACAGAGTACCACCAAAATGGTACTCTCCCCATAGTGGAGGCTGCATTTTAGGTCCTCAAATCTGCAAAAGATCACTAATTGCCTCCTCATCCATGGTTGGCACCCCCAGACAAGGCGGCCCTGGTGGTCATCTCGAATCGTTTCGGGAGCCTGTCCATGGAACACCACAACAAGTACCCCCACTATCTTTGGGAGGCAGATGAAGTCCATGTCAATGGATTCATCCCAGCTACATAGGGGTCTTACTATCCCTCCTCTGAAGAGGATCTCATGATGAAGTCACCTGCTGAAGCCCAAAAAACATGGGGCCCTTGGGCAGCCCGATGATGGCTGAAAACATATAATCAGGAATAGGTGATAACCCTAATTCCTAAGGAGAAACTCTGCCATACAAACACATAGGAATTAAATGGGATGACATAAAACTCTAATACCTCCACTCAATCCCACCACAGAAATAGGGAGGCACAATACGAGCACATACAAATTTCTTCCAGTTCTCTCCAGTCCCACTATATAAACAGAGTGACGAATTACAGGCAGATGCAAATATGTGTCGATGCACAAGAAGCCCATCATAAAAATTGGATGGAAAATAGAAATAGGTAGGAAGAAACACCTTATGATACATATCAAGCCTACAATAGAAATAGGGAGGCAAAAAAATATGAGCGAAGTCAAATTCTTATGGATTCATGCGAATATCGTGAGACAAATGCAGTATTAAGAGAGCATATGAAAATTCCTATGCCTAAATTTGAATCCCACCAGCCAAATATGGTGGTAACCAGAGAAGACAACTGGTGGAAGACATGTTCCTCTATCCCGGCATATGAGAACTGCCAGTATCCTCTGGAAACCTGTGGAGGACTGGAATAGGCACAAACTCTTACTACGACATCAGAATGGGACTTCATACCCATTCTGGAAAAAGATGTATCTTAATACATCTTGTCCATGATGGAATATCAGACATCGATCCTGGAATATATCCTCCAGACATGTCAAGACATCATTGTGTCGGTAGAAAAAGTGAATAATTGGGCCCACGACCTGATCTCCTCAAGCGGGGTTATCCATACACAAAATCAGGTAATCACCCCAGAGAAGATCCACATCCCTATTACAGTTTAGGAGGGTTGATGGCTATATACTATGATACAAGGACAGTCAGATCAGAAATAAATAATCGTTCCAATTGTGGGGAATCATCCCAGCATGGTGGTAACTCTAAGGATAGCATATATCCCGGCCAAAACTCAAGATTTTTGTCAGTATATCATAGTGGCATCATGGGAACCAACAAAACAGGGACTCGTATATGAAGTTTATTACCAATAGCGAACAGCCCTAGTTACACACAATAGAGTGCCCAAAAATGAAATTTTCCAAGGGTAACAAGATAATGAAGAGCATATTCATGGTTCTTATTTTCTATAATCTGGAGTCCTTGATGTCCTTAAGAATATATCAATAGAGGCTCAATATCCTGTCAGTCCATTAACAAATTATGGAAGTAGCAGTAGCAGTTGCGATGTCCCTCCCCAAACTGTTTCTACGAGTAGATCTAAAGGTCCTCCCCATAATACCCTTGAGGTATTACTTCGTGGGCTACGAACAATCGATCACGAGAGCTTATCTATTAATTCTCATCAAGGTATACCTTCTCTTGAACAGAAGATAAAATATAAAGAATGCCATCACCTTGATGTCGTCTATCCTAAGGGACCTTCCCAGGGTATACAATGCAAATATGATTCTCCTTACAGTCAAACATCAAGTCATGATGGTAATGCTTTCCTGGATGGTAGCCACTATGAAGGACCTCCCACAATGGCAGTTGTTGTGAAGGCCCTACCCATAGCAACATCAAGAAACGAGAAGGTCCTCCCCTCATTATAGAATATCATGAAGTCCCTCCCCAAGATGTACACTACATAAATTCTCACTACATCCAAATATCAATCTATTATAGTAGTCCTCGGTATCATAACAGTCATTGGGAAGGTCCTCCCCTCAGTGAAATCAAGCACCTAGAAGGTCCTCCTTCTACTGAAGCCTTCCCTAAAGTTCCTTCCTACAGTATACACTGTAGGGAAATTCCCCATGATCAGGAATCAAGTTTCAATGGTACCCTGGCCCTTTTTATCACTGATTTCAAAGTTCCTCCTAGTAGTCCAAACTCACACCAGCAAGAAGGCCCTTTCCTAGATGAATAAAATATGAGAAATCAATCCTATGCTGAGGTGCTTGGAAAGATGGACTCATACATGTCAGACACTCTGTATATGATGAGTGATATTCTTTCTCAACCTGAATATGGTCTGGGGCCATTCTCATCTTCTAATCCACCCCTGCGCCACTCACATGTCAATGAGTATCCTACCAGCCTTGCTTCTTAGAACAAAATCATTAAAGAAGCAGTCAAGATGGGCATATCAAGTAGAGGAGTCCCTGGAAAAAATATAATAGGATATATTGTTCATGAGAAGAAAACAAGCTAAGGATGAAGACCATGTCAACATATTAGGATATCTTCCCCATATAATCGACCTAGAAGACATCCCGTCTGCATGGAAACCACAAACAGAAAGGTGAAATAATTTCCTTGAATTGTACTGTCTCCACGCAATGCACAAGTTCTTTTTTCTTATCAGTGAGGCCCCGTATGAAGTTCACATTTGGGTATGGGGAGAGTATATATATCTACAATTAACCACATTTCCCACCCACCAAAATGCACTAGAAGTGACATATTGTGATTTAATTACCCAAAGGTAGAAATAAAATGGTATCCCTTCTCAAGAAAGGTGGAACGCTCAACAAAAACCAGCCTTGAGTATGTATCAAAAGCTTCTGGATGAACGAGAGAAAGACATCAAGAAGTTCCTAAGCCAAGAAACTGAGAACATCTATCAAGATTCCCAACTAAGTGAATCTAACCAATTGTCCATGATCATATCCTCAAAAAATATCATGCAATTTCATCACCAAACTTGGCTCACACCAGCACACGAGTGCATGAAATCAAGAAGGATGCAATAGCAACAGCCACTACCGTAATACGGGAATAACCCCAACCAATAGGGATATGGGTATTTTTAACTCAAAACACCCCTATAAGTCCAAATAATCTAGGCCATAACACATCAATGGATGAACCGGAGCAACCCTAGTCGGCATTTTTAAATAAAATTCCCGCACAGCGGACATCTGTCTTCTCCCATCTAAGAAAAACGAAGAGAAGAGAGGACACTTGTTCAGCCCCATATCATGGTTCATACCCTCTAGGATGAAGGAATATTACAAGGTCAGATAAGGGCTCCCTTCAGGTCACTATTTTCCAAGAAATCAAAAAAAAATACCATATAATGGAAGGAGAAAATTTCAACAAAGGACGCAAAAAGTTATCCTAAAATTCGGCATCAGGTACACTGCCCCCAATGTGGTATGCATCAGTGAACATGGTGGAGTAAGTCACACGTAACTCATAGAAAATGATAAAAATAGAGAGGATTCAAGAGAAATGGTTCCCTCCGAGAAGTGGACCACACCAAGCCTGAGGGTGTGCATACCCAGAACCAGAGAGCAGCCCTAAATTTGTGTGTACCATCATAAATCCCATTACTACCTCCCTCATAAATCCAAAATAAGGCGAAGAATAAATCCTAGGTCATCTATGAACCACCTCCTCCTCCACTAAGAATGCATCCCTCACACTCTAGGAAAGATTCAATAAGTAGGATGAAGAAATTAAAGAGCTTAGTAAAATCAATGTCAAGCTGCATTGAGGAAGCTATCTTTCTAGGTGTGTTCCTCAAGAAGAATTCCAATAGGTGTTTCTAGAAGAGGTGCCTATGCCATAGGAAATCATACCAGTAAATGATACTAGGATTTGATACCCATCTAACCTATCGTAGGGACCATTAGTCTACTTGAACCTGTCTCTGGAAGGATATCGTGACTTCCCTTCACTAGGGAAACTTCTAGAACACATTTAAGAGAACCCAAAAAGGATACCCCCAGCTGGGTACCCACAAAAAATCCAACAGTGCTGGCACATCTCATTTTCCTCCTACTACACCCACCCAATCTCAAGTCCGGTGGGATATGAATGAAGCACTCTTGAACATTGTTGGCCAATTAACAGCTCGACTGGAAGCCATGAAAGGATGGTTCACTCTGATAAAACTAGAACGCAAACCTTATCCTGATTGGTTGAGCAATGTTCAACCACTACCAAACTTCGGAAACCTCATATTCCTAGTGTTCAATGGTTCCGGATACCCAGAATAGAATCTAATGCACTATGCATATTACTATGATCCCATGATGGTCACCCCATAGAAACAAGAAGCAGTTAAACTTAGGTGCTTCATGTTTAATTTGTAGGGTTCATCCTTCATGTGGTATACCAATTTTCCTGTTAACTCAATCACAGCCTTGGAGGAACTCCTCTGACAGTTTCTCTACTAGTTAAGTTTTCCATTTGCTAAGGAAATGGTCATTGATCTCATAAACTATAATTAGTGAGAGAATGAAATAGTTTCAAACTTCGTCTCCATATGAAAAGCCCTAACTTACTCCCTAATCCTTCCACTCCCCTAGGATGAAATGCTCTCTATCTTCATTGATAATCTCTATGATGAATTAAAAACATCACTCATCCCAATAAATCACACAAGTGGGTTACCATATTTCTCATCCATTTCACAAAGGATAGAATACACCTTGTAACGAACCAATCTCAAGTCTCGAGTGGCCCCATCATTCCTAGGAAAAATAATAGGAAACGATGAAGCAGATTCTATCATGCTTAATCCACCCCTGGCATTAGCTCTAGTTGCAAGGCCTCCACCAAATCGTGTAGGACCCCCTGGACGCCAACAACCACCCCCACCTCGGAAAGATGAGCAAAAGGATTCCAAAATAAATCAATTTGAATAATGAAGAAATAAATTATACTCATTCTGAGATGACCAATTCCATGGCTACTTATTAGCCGCCATGAATTACAACTTACTCTAGATACCAGAGCCAAAATGAGAAGATGAAGTTGGTCTCAATGACCGTCTAAATTATTTTTCTTACCACTAGATACTAGGACACGCCATCAAAGAGTGCTTCATCTTCAAGGATATCCTGCAAAAGATAGTGGATTTCAGAAAAGTTGAGATATGACTGCTATCAGCACATGTGGTGTATATCTCCACCTTAGACTCAAGTGAGGAAGAGGGGTGGACAACTGTGACCATCAAAAAGAATAAAAACATTTAAAGTTGGATGACTTGGAAAATAGTCAACTGAGCTCATGGAATCCTCCAAGCACAGTTGAAGAAACCAACTATGCCCCCAATATCTTCTAATGCAACACAACCATAATACTCATCCCCACAATCCTATGACATCAGAAAAGGTAGAAACCATGAACAATAAGATGATCCTAAACCAAAGCTAAAACTAGTATTGAAACTTTCAGACTTCATGATAACAGACTTGAAAACATTGGCACAACCCCGCTAAACTGGACATTGAGAACCACCCTACCAAATGTGACAGTAGGAACTGCCCCGCCAAATGACACCATTAGAAGAAGAGAGTCAAATAGAATCATTTTCAGATCAAAAACTGATCTTCGGAACCATTAATTTCATTCACTAGATAGACCCCTTCTCTGATGGAGACTATAGCTATGAACCTGAATTCACCACATCCAACCAAATATCTAAAGGAAGAGTCTATAGAGGCTGAGGGGTTCCAAGAAGGTGTCATCTTGTCAGGATTCAAATTCCTGATCATACCATAAATCAAACCATTAATGTTGTTGAAACTCGTAGAAGGACCCTCCAGTAGGCACAATAGAAACCAGAGTGTTTCTCTGCCCCTGTCGAAAGAAATCCTAGCCTAATAATCTTGGAGTATTTGTCGGAGGAAGATCAGATTTATAATTTCCCAAAGCATGCAGGACAACCAGTTTGGTAAAATCCAAAGAGAATAGGAGCACCATCAGTTCTCGTCCCAGAGGTCGGCCTATCCACCTCTAAGGCTCAAGTCCCTAAAGCGCCTATGAAAGAGTATTAACATGGTTGTAAGAACCAGATTTTAGAGTAAAAATATGATATTCTAAAGCATCTATCCTCAGTACTAGAAAATCTATCAATCTTGGATTCTTATAATATTATATCAACCCTCATAGAGGCACTTATCGAAGCTTTGCTGAGTCCCCATGAATTTGAGGCTAAAGTAGTAGTTTCAAAATTATATCGGATAGATACCAACCCCACAAAATTCCATGTTGTCATCTATTTCATAGATCAGGATGAAGATGCCAATATACAGGGACACATCAAACCCTTATATATGTTTGTAAAGATAAATGGCATTTATTTCTGGAAAATTTTCATCAACAATGGCTCTGGAGTTAACCTCCTCCCACAGTGAAAACTTCATCGGTTCATCTATGATGAGGAAAGTCTAATAGCCTAAACCACAACTCTGATGGGATAAGAAAACATTGATCAATATCTTTTGAGAAGAATCAATCTTAAAACATGGCTTGGTGACCTCATGTATGGTTAATAGTTTCTAGTACTGCAGAAGAATACGGCCTTCAACGTCCTGTTGGAGAGTCCCTGGATGCATAAGCATGCTGTAATCCCCTCATCGTACCATAAGGGGATCAAATATTTATCTGATGTAAAAAACGGTCCATTTCACACTGATAAATCCTCATTTGAATCCTAGGAGTCACATTACATCGATGAAGGGTTGTATGAACCAAAAGAAAGGCAGACTTTGGATGAAAAGGTTGATTGGATCACCGCCCCAAATGGATTGGAAATGGATCCTTCCAGTCCCCTAAAACATCTTAAGGAATACTATGTATTAACCATAAATTAGGTTGAGTGCATAACTTCAAGATTAGATGTCTACTCATCCATATGAATGATCTCTATTATGGCAGTTGAGTCCAATGCTGCTGAAAAGTGTGATAACCCCCATGATGATGGTGAGTGCTCAATCAAAAATGCTCTCAGCCCGTCCTTATGAATCTAGATAGTTCTTGCCTTACTCAATAAGGTAGAATACAATGTCCTATCACTAAATAAAATTGAGTAAACTCCTCCACCCCCATTCCATCCTCTTTAAAAAATTATGCGCAGTGAGCCAGGGAAAAAGGAGCTTTTTTAGTTTCTAGATATCAAAGTTGTGATCCCTCTACCAACACTAGAGAGTTCATCTCGAGAATCATCACTCCAACAAAAGAAGAAGAATATGATTAAGAGGATCATGAAAATTATTAAGAACAAGAAGAAAAAGATCTCAAATATTCCCCTTCCTCTTTCGAAAAAGGCATCTCCTTTAAAATTGATGAACTTGGGGAGATAAACCTAAGCACCGAAGACGACAAATGGCCCACTCTGATTAGTGTGGCTATGAATTTTGAAGAGAAATGGGAATATACCCTATTTATAAATAAGAATAAATATGTTTTTTCTTGGAACTAAATATAAATTTTATGCCTTGGTCTTGTGGTCGCCACTCCTCACTTGGGACCAGCGGATGACCATCACAGTAACAAGAAGGATGCCAGAAGGACCCACCCAACACATGCTTCCAAAATAGAGGATGAAGTTGAAAATAAAATCAAAGATAAATTCATTCAAGAAGTCAGATACCTGATCTATATGGAAAAAATAGTCCCTATAAAAAAGAAGAATATAAATATTAGAGTATGCATCGACTTTAGGTACCTTAATTGGAACTTCCCGAAAGATGATTTCCTGGTCCTGATCATAGAATTTATGATTGATGGGACTGTCAGATATGAGGACCTCTCTTTCATGAATGGCTACTCAGCATACAACCAGATATGAATAGTCTGAGAATATTAAAAATCCCCAACCATTAGGTCTCCCCAAGGAGTATTTTTCTATAAGGTGATGCCTTTTAGTCTAAAACATTTCAGTGCTACATATCAGCATGCCATGCAATGCATTTTCAATCCATTCCTAGTAAAATTCTTCGAATAAAACATTGAAGACCTAGTGGTTAAATCATGACGGTGTTCAAACCACCTAACAGATCTTGAAACCGTCTCCAATAAACTACGACAGCAGAGTGTAAAGATGAATCCCTTGAAGTGTTCTTTCAGTGTTACCTCTGAGAAATTCCTTTATTTAATTGTACGTTATTGTGTCATCAAACTCAATCCTGAGAAGACAAAATCCATCCTTGTCATGTCACCACCTGACAACCTCACTGAGTTAAGGGTTTTCTAGGGGAATATGGCCTATAGTCGGCACTTCATATCCAACCTTGCATGTAAGTGTGTTCTTTTCACCACGTTGAAGAAGAAAGGGGTCACATACTAGTAGGATAGTGATTTTCAAGAAGAATTTGACAATATTAAAAGGTATCTACTAATCCCACTGGTGTTAATGCCTTCAGTTGAGGGAGGACTACTCATTTTATATGTGACCTCCTTGGAATGGTCACTATGTTCTTTTCTCACAAAGAAGAATAATTTCGATATCAATAAAAATCTCTAGTACTTCATCCAAACAATGTTGATCATGAGACTCAATATTAAAGTATCGAAAAGAACTTCCTAGACCTAATATTTGCGGTTTAGAAACTCAGGCATTACCAACAGCACCATAAGGTCTATCTGGTCTCCCACTACAACCTACTAAAGTATATCCTCAACTGTCCTATGTTAAATGGATGCCTATCATGGTGGGAAGTAATTCTACAGTAGTTTAACATATGGTATATTCCCGAGAAATCCATCAAAAGTCCAAGTGTTCATACATTTCTTGGAAGATCACCACTCAACGGAAATGACCCCATTGGATACTAAACTCCCTGATGAAGAATTCTTCATCCAAGAAGTCTCCCGGGCATTAGAAATGTACTTCAACGGTTCCTCCAGAATCCTGATAAGGAAAAGGATGGATGACCCCTAGCTCAACAAATTAGGGCTAGGATTTATACTCATATCTCCAAAAAAACGTCATCTTAACTTACTCCTTCTTGCTTTTAGAGGGGTGCACAAATCATGAAGCAGAATACCAGGACCTCATTGCAGGCCTAGAGCTGGCACTTCATGCACAAGATGAGCACCTAAAGATGAAAGTTGATTTAGATCTAGTCATCATGAAAGTCGATGGTAACTATGCCATTAAGAAATAAATATTGGTTCTTTTTATGAACCATGTTTGAGAGCTGATAGAAGAGTTATCATTAGTACCAATACTGAATTATCTCCCTTGGTCACAAAAATTCCCAAGATGATGCATTGGAAAATGTAGCCACAGCCTTGGCTAATCTAGAATAGGATGAAATTTTCATTAGTATTGATCATTGTCAGATGTTCTTACCATTCATTCAAAAATCTCTAAAGAAATATAATAGATTAGACATGTTCCCAAACATTATGGTCACACCACCGGTTAGATAACTCCCATTGAAAATAACCTCTGGAGGGGGGAACTCCCACCAGAAAAGGCTAGAAGAGAACAAATTTGAAGTTAGGTAGTCAATTTGGTTTTTTATGATGGTGCAAACCAATAAAAGGTTCTCTACAAGAGAGGCATTGACAGATTCTTATTAGGTTCATTAATGGAGAAGAGACTACTGCTATCATGAAACTTGTTCACATCGGAACTTGTGGAGTACACCAATCAGTAGCCAAGATCTCCCATCAAATTTGAAGGCTTGGATATTTTTGGCCCGCTATAATACATGATTATGACACATTCTCCAAGAATTTACATTCCTTCCAAGTTCATGCCAATTTCTCCCACCAACCCCTGAATCTACTTAACATAGCTTAGTACTCCTCACCATTTTCCGTATGTGGGTGGTTTTCATGGGACCATATCCTCCCACAACATCCAGAAAATTCAAGTTCATTCTCACAGAAACTGACTTCCTCTCCAAATGGGTTGAAGCCATAACCCTTTAAGAGGTCAGGGAAAGAAGCATTGTTAGCATTGTGAAATCCAACATCATTACCAGATTTTGTGTTATTCATACAATAAGGATGGAAAATGGTGGCAAATTCTGCCTTGTTGAGTTGGACAAGTTATACCAGGAGTATGGAATCAAAGCCAATCATCCATCCCACAACCATGAAGCGACCAACAGGTAGATAGAGGCTTTCAAAAAGAATGTGTACAACATACTCTAGAATATGGTGGAAAAATACATGAAATTAGGGTCATACAAGGTCCTCTATGCTTTATGGGCATACCATATCATGACCCGCACTACCACCTTGGAAACTCCATACTCACTAGTGTTTGGGAAAGAGGAAGTTTTCCCCATCGAAGTTCAAGTTCCATTGCTCCGTGTTTCCATTTTTGATCAACTATCTGTGGATGAGAAATCCCAAAAATGGTTTGATGAGTTAGAGTGACTAGATAATAAAAGGTTACATACTTTGCACCATTTTTAAATCTACCAAAATCAGATCACATGAACCTTCAAAAAAAAGGTTCTCCATTAGTCTTTCCTCGAAGGAGAGATGGCGTTGTTCCTCATAACCCCAATGATACATGGGAAGAAACTCCCAAATATTGATCCAAATTGGGAGGGACCATATTTCATACATAAGGTCTAATCCAAACGAGAATATGCCCTGGTATCAATGGATGGACAGCTCATCACAACTCCCACCAATGCAAGGTTTCTGAATAAATACTTCACATAATAGTGACATATACATCTTAGATAAAAGATATTAAACTGTATAACGACATATTCATCCTCATTGCATAATGTGAATATTTATGATCATATTTTTCCTTACTGAATGGTGTTAAACTACAAGGCCAAAATCATCCTTACTGCATGATTCTAAACTGCATATCATCTTCTACCTTACCAAAAGATGTTAAATTAACTAGTATGTATTGTGTTCCTTCAAGAAATCCATCTTGTATAAGTCAAATTCATGTATG
The DNA here is from genome assembly GCA_963277665.1 of Viscum album. NCBI lineage: Eukaryota > Viridiplantae > Streptophyta > Magnoliopsida > Santalales > Viscaceae > Viscum > Viscum album. Next base: position 2,019,996,510 of record OY728123.1, read on the forward strand.
GAAAATATAGAAATACCCTCCCTCTTTCTTTGCATAGGTTAGATAGACATATGAAGAGAATTCTAGAACTATGTATGGCTTGATTCCCTTTCGTCAGTGGGATACATAGCAACACCTCGACCCTCGATCTTGGCCCAACCATCACATGAAACAAAATGCCCCGGTTATATCCTCTATCATCCCATGCTACGAAGAAGATCCTTATCACTCTTTTTTTATCACGTCAACTATAACTCACGTGAGATTAGGATTAATGGAAAGGGTCCCCTTGCATAAAAAAATCATAGAGGAATATGATAGACCCGACACCCATAGAGGATGAAACCAAAATCCCCCATACTCCTACACCCAAGTCAGATTGGTAAAGGGAGCATATTGTGTATAGAACTACATAATACTTGATTCCTACCCTTGAAGGATACAAAGTGATGCCTCAATTTAACATCCAGGAACAACTACCAATTAAAGAAAAATTCCATCTCGTTGCCCTACACATGGACTAAACCCTTATAGAAAACTTCCAGAACTACATATGGCTTGATTCTTGATTTTGAAGGATACGTAGTGATGTTGGGATCATCTATCCTGGCCCAGCCATCAATACCAGAAAAAATCCCCCCCCCCTCTATATGTACGAAATGGAACTATACAAGGAGGGAATTTTTAGAACTATATATGGATTGATTCCTATATCAGTGGGATACGTAGTGATTCTTGAATCCTGGGTTTCGACCCCAACTGAAATATGGTTACAATTCATGTTAGTTTAAATTTTCCCTTACTGCATGATGTTAAAATACACGGAATATACTAGAAATACCTATGTATTGATTCCCATATCAGTGGGATATGTAGTGATGATCAGATCTCATACCCCAATTTACCCATCATTCAAAATGCATTCCCCCTCCCTATGAATGGACCAGACCTTTATAGGGAGGATATGTCTAGAACTATTTTTTCCTTGATTCTTTCCCTTGCAGGATAAGTAGTTACACCTTGACTCCAAATATTTTCCCATACATCAACACCAAGAAACAAATATTCCCCTTTTCCTGGCCTATGGGAAAGACCTATGTAGGGAATTCATTTGTAGAACTGCATATTCCTTGATTCCTACCCTTTCAGGATATGTTGTGATGACTGAATCTTCTATCCTGGTCAACCCACCATTTGAAAAAAATTCCCCTTCCTCTCTGTATAGGTTAAACTTGAACAGGGGAATCCATAAACTTTCATGACATTAAACTTCAAGGTTCCTTAAGAATAAATTGTGGCCTAATTCTCGGTGTTATGAGATCTGAAAAATTCCCCCAAGTTCCTACATAATAAAATGCAAAGAGATTATGGAAATTACAAGTATAAATTCTGACACCCAGAAGGATTCAAAAGATTATAGTTCCCCCTACATATGAGTTGGATCTATATAGAAGCTTCCATAGTTCATGGATAATCATGGTTTGGATATTTCTTACAATCCCAGACACATGTTTCCCATTCATCAAACTCCGTACTCTAGGAAAGCTTGGGTCCCCATAAACATTTATGACTATCGGAAACAGAAGGAAAATGTCTTACAATAACATTTTTATGACTAAGAACATCATTCCTTAGTGTCTGTGTATATGTTGCCCAGAAAATGGGTCTGTTAATCAATGGAAAAATCATCTTCAAGAGAGGTGTTTCCTACTTTCGTACACCCAATGGATTCCAAGCCCCATGTCATCCCTCCTAGTTCAAGGCCCCCCCGAGACTATGGTTTACACCTTTGTTCATCTATCTTGTCTAATGAATATTATAATAACACACACTTATTAAATCAAATCTATTTATGGTCTTTGTGACAAGTTTTCCCAGCATTATGATGGTAAATCATGCTACCGACTTCCTTACCGCATGATGTTAAACTGCAAGGCCAGAAGTGTCCCAACTACAAAATAATAAATTGCATCACACAATTGTAATTATTATATTTTTATCTTGGTTTGTCCTCACTAAAAAAATAATTTTCTTCCTGCATGTGGGCTAGACCACTGTACGAAATGTTCATTGGGAGTATTACATGACTCGGTTTCTCCCTAATGAGATGTGTGGTGATACTCGAATCCTACGATCTAGAATCAGCCACATAAAGTATTAAAATATCCACTTCTCTATGTACAAATTGAATCAAAGTATATAATCCTTGGAAATGTCCTATTTAATTGTATTCTCAAGGGTAATCGTATTTCTCTTCTTTTACGTCGGGATTACTCTACATCCACCCCACGCGATGATAAATAATGTGGAATTCATCCTTATTTCATGATGTTAAATTGCACAACATTGGTCTAAGAATAAAATTCTCCCTACCATTGATTATTTCATTCTTAAGTGGTGACCTGAAATCCTTATCATCCCTTGTTTCTCACACCAATCGTAGCTCACGTGGGATTAGGGACCCCAGTAGGGAATCCACCATGGCGCGATGGAAAATCAACCCAATATTATGGTCCTAGAAGAATGAACCTAAAAGGCATGTTATGGTTCCCCTCCTAATATAAGGAACCCCATGTCTTGACTGTATGATGTCAAACTATAGGATACTCTAAATATGGAATAGATGCCTCAACCTACATATGATCTAGATCTATGTAAGGGGTTGCTTAATCCCATGGGTGAATCAAAACTCGGACATTTATAATGTATCTGGATACACTCCCTCCACACATCAAACTCTGTGCTTTGAGAAATATTGGATCACCATAATCCTCCATGACCATCGGAGATGGAAGGCCAGTGTCTTGCAAACACCTTTTTTGACTATGAACATAATTCCCCATTGGATCTAGATATTTTTTCCATAAAACGACCATCAATCCAATGAAAAATTGTCATCATGAGAGTCCTATCCTACCTCGGTATGCATAATGTCTCCCAAGCCCTGTGGCATCCCTCCTGATTCAAGAACCCCAGAATTCATGGTTTATGTTCTCTTTTTGACCCACATTCTGGATATATCATAACATCATATCCTGATTTACCTCTAATTTCTCAAGGCTTTTATAAAATAAATATTCCATGTCCATATGCACTAATTTGAGTAACATGCTGACAAAGAAAATACCCCCACTTATTTATGTTTTTTCTAGTAAATTTCAGCCAAAGAAATGACACCTTTCTTGTTTAGGCGCACACCATTTCATAATCCATACTCCATGTTTAGAAAGGTTTGAATCTCCATAATCCTCCATGGCCATCAGAAATGGAAGTCCAATGTCTTGCAGACACTATTGTTTGACAATTCACATCATGGACTAGTGACTCTACATAGGTTTCCTACAAAACAGCCACCAACCAAAAGAAAATTCGTCCTCAAGAGATTCCTTTATTATTTTTGTATGCTTTAATGACATTTATGTCCCATATCGCTCCCCAAATTTGGAATCCCCCTGGATCATAGTTTACATAATTTTCCATTATCAAGTGCCTAAAAATGAAGAACATTTCTGTTCAAACTAATGAATCACTCTACCCTCTCTTGGTCAGAGTATAATGACTCTGAAAAACAAGATTTTTGACCTGTATGACATTAAACTGCACCATACTTTGACCCTCCCTTATACAAGAAAAATTCATGTGGGAGCGGTTTCCCACACAAAGCCGATACAAATTCTCATAAAACTTTTAGACATCATCCCCCAGGTAGGGCACCACTGTGGTCTTCAAGACACAAAACAAATCCAAAGTTCCTATAAATCTCCTAGTCCATCAAAAATGGATCACCAGTGTCCTACGAACACATTTTTTGAATATGCACATCATGGTACAGTGGCTCTGCGTATGTTGCCTACAAAACGGTCATCATCCAAGGGAAAATTCATCCTCAAGAGAGTCCATTCCTACCTCTATATGCCTAAAATGGATCCCATTACCCATATACATCCCAAACTCGCAAATTCAGGGCCATTAAAAATACAACATTCATGTCTGAAAGATATTAGGACATTCCTAGATGATGAACCCCAAGTTTGGGTCCCCACCCCATCAATTTGGGTCCCCACCCCATCAATTTGGGTCAAATTTGTTCAACCTAAAACATCAATAATAAGTCTGATTGTCATGACTATAAACTTTCAATGGAAAAAAGACACAATACTCACGAGAGTGAATACCTGTAAAGGATACCATAGATAAAATTCAAGTATCGGCTCTCCAAGATTATGTTGTACATTGTTTAGGCAACAATACTAAGAAATCAAACATTAAAATCAAGAGGCATAAATCTTCTTAGTTCAAAAACTCGTAAAGGGCAGCCTAAGAAAATGTCAATTTATACTCACTAAGCCAATACCAAATTAGGATTAGGAAAAAATTAGGGTCATAATGAAAAAGTCACAAAGTTCATGGGGTTTTCCATGTTACCCTAGCAATAACCAAACTACGCTCACTGATTCCAGCGACTTAAGATAAAATTAGATCTTTAAACGATTTACCGGTTCTGGTTTAAATTAATAATTGGTCAAAATGATATTTACATGATCAATTATGATAGATTTATGTTAAAGAAAAAATGAAAAAAGCACTAGACAGTAAGTAGGTTTCTATTCCATAAAATTAAATGGAGGACCATCCCAATTCTAGAGTCTCTCCGTGATATCTACAAAAATGGAACGGTATAGAGATATTTTTGTTAAATCACAACGGAACCTGACTCCCCTATTCCAATAGACCAATGATCTTCTAACTTGAATAATCAAGGGCCTACTCTAAAGTAGCTCTCTATTCAGCTTCGGACTCAACTATCGTACGTTCTCACTTCATAATAGCTCTGAGGACCTTCCCCTTCTGCTTAAAACCATCGTAATTGACACTTTACAATTCCATTTGTGCCTTCAGTCTGGCTACACGAGCCTCTCATTCTCACAGCTCCTTGGTCTGGGTGATTACCAAATCCTGATCTCTCGTATTCTCAGCCACCAGATGATTTAGTTCCTCTAAAATATCTCAGAGGGTCATTTCCATATGATGTGAATAATTAAATTTGGTAAGGTTGTCATCACAAGAAGCGAGGTCTTTCATAGATAGGACAACCTAGTGTATAAGAATGTGTAGACACCGGTAATCGAAGCAACTCAAACCCAATTTGGAAAATAATCACTAAAATTTTTCCTCTTTTTCATTAAAGTTAATCAGAGAAGTTTTTATAATAAGGGAACATAATTAATGCCATGCATGTTTTCGCATATATTTATGCCTCCTCATGGTTCCAAGACCATCTTCTTCTCCTATTATAATGGGTATATAGATAGAAAGCATCATTATAGCACATTGAAGGGACCTAATATAGGTTAACCAAGAAGGGACGGGGATTTCTACCCTAATAGATGGTTTCTCCCTTGGAACCAGGTATAGTGGACCGGCTGCAACTTCTAGGATATCTTGTGACACTCTGTTGGGGCCAGCCTCATTAGAACCAAAAGCAGATTCCACAAGAAAAGAATCATCTGAAACACTTTCTACCAAAATGGGTTATGAAAATGAAGCCCCTTACAAATTAATTTGATGGAGGATGGAGTTCCTTCTCACTATATGATGGGACACATATGGAGCAGCAAGTATAGCTGGAACAAGATGAGGAATAGTCAGTGGCCTTTGAACCTATCGAATTGGTGTTCCCAGCACCCTGTCAGGGTAGCAAGTCACCCATATCTAAGAATACTCCAATTATATAAAAGTTAAAACTATCTTAGGGGGAATTAGGACCACCATGATAGCATCCTCTAACATCATTATTAGCCATAATTGTAGAATAATATCAGGATGAGATTCTCCCTTCAACTGGGTAATAGGGAGGCGCATGATTTTCCGTAGACATCCTAATTGCATAAAAATTATTAAGGGGTATATGGATCAAAAACAAGAACTCATTCTTTTCTTGAAACCATCATTGCATCCTAAATCACAACAAGGTATGAGAATTATTCCAAGAAATCACTCTCCCAATCCTATATTTCTCCATGAGTAATGGGGTAAGTTATGAAGGGGGAGCGGGAGAAATCACTCAACAATTCTACTGCATCACTAATAAATAATGATTGAGGATGAACAATGACGATGTTGAGGATACCTGGATGAAAATTGGAATGAGTAACCCTTGCAGTATACCAATATTCATAGTAGGAAAGGTGTTATCCCATCCATCCATGTAAAAATTGGAATGAACCACTTAGACAATGTGGGGGCCTCCCTCCCTACATCTTCCCTAGAATCTCATAAAGTCGTGATAGAGTGGGGATGGCCAATTTTATGGGTTGTTCCTCTTCCAACATGGTCTCTATCATCAGATTATAAACTTTAACACCAGTATATACGTCTCGGGAGGGGAAAATCCAACTGCTCAGAAAAATAGCAAAGAAACCTACCAACCTAAGGTTGGGGGTACATATGATAGAATCTTGCATCCCCAGGTGGTGTACTGGCCTACCTCATGGGTCACACAATATGACCCTATGATTTTTCATGAATATTGGGTCGGATGATTTAGACTACGGTGGACCCCTGGCCAAGGCCCGTTCACTTGAAAAAACTATCCTATTCAATCCTATAATGAAATGAGGGAATGGGATTAGAGGGATTCATCGAGTAATCCCCCTACCATGACTAATAAGTTCCTTGAAAAAGGAGATACCTGGTTGATGTCTCCCCAGGTGTTGTCCACTATGAGGAATTCATCATAAAAATTTCCAAGAATGGGGAGCCCCCCAAGATTATGTATTTCCCATAAGATAATTACCACATATCCATGATACATATGTAAATTATTTGGTGCTTGAACACCAATGACTAACAAATTTAGGTAGTATCTCACCAAGAGAATAGATAGAATACTGGGAAACCCATGTTACCTGATGAAAGTTTACCACTTCTAACTGGATACGAGTTTCCAAGAAAATTTGATGCACCCAGAAGGCCTAGGCCCACTCGTCAGAGAAACATCCTTCAGATTTTAAGTCCCATTTAGTGGACCACCCACCACTAGGATTGTTTCAAGAAAGATTAGTAACAGTCAGATATTCTTATATGACTGATTCTAAAGAAGTCTTGAAATGGTGAAAATTTCTCTGAGACCGCATAGATCCCCTCAGCGTGAATGCATTATCCTAAGCATGAGCAGTTTTGATTTCCCCTATCAATGAAATATTGGCCCAATAATTCCTCTCAGATGTCTCCAAGAGGTAAATGGGGGTATTGTAGTCGGTCAGTGAAAAAGGAACATCGTTGGGAACTCCAATGTTTAAAAGCGGTAGTTTCATGAATGATGGATACATTAAGAGATTTGGATGAAGAAGATTTTTGAGAATACCTTCTCGAGGGATGATGTGATAATGAAGATCCTCTTCGATATTCTCAACCATATCTACTCGCGTTCCAGCCACACTCCCTAGGGTTAAAGGGAGAGACATTGCAGTTTTCAAAAAAAGATCCAAAAGGCCACAGAAAATTCAGTCCAATGAGAAATTTGTTGGACAAAAGACACAAAAATGCCCAAAGGACATAAAAATAAAGTATGTAAGGAGATCTGTGTACTTATCCCAGGAATGGTATGTGGAATACATTTCTCATATACTACATCAGTACGCAGAATTCATCCCACGTAAGCCTCGGTATGTGGAAGGCCCGCAAGGTGTTGGCCCGTGGAGCATTATCCATCGAACTAAGAGGTTCTCGGAACAAAGAAACCATGAACCAAGGCCTCTCTATAAATATGTTCAATGTTTTCAAATTGAAATTTTAAGTTCTTTTTAAAAGATTTTAATGTTCAGTTCTCCTGTTTAAAGTTTGGTGTGCGGAACAGGTAGTCCACATAAACATATTTTTACGCAGAAGTTTTAACTTAGGTTTTAAATTCCACAACATAGTTCACATATATGAATTTGGTTCGTGGGGAGAGAAAATGATGAGAAATTCGGTTCATATAACGTATGGAACAGTTCGCGGATACAGATTTCATAGAGGATGTTAGTAAGCGAAAGCAAAGAAGGATGAGGAGAGGTTAAGATCCCTTTTCTCAATGAGAAATGGTAAAGGAAAAATGACTTGGGCCCCTATAAATAGGCACGGTCCCCCACACCCTACCGAGCATACCCATTCTACAGCAAACCACTTCAGTTCAGGACCACATCTGCATCAAAATAACCTACTCTTCATCCTGATCAGACCACATTCTGATGGGGGGAATTTTTAGGGTTCTGAAAACTTTTCAAAGGGAATTAAATACTCCCACAAGTACTTTGCAGAGAAAATAAAATATTTCTAAAAGTATATAAAGTAAAATGGATGAAAATTGGAATGAAAATTTGATATGAAACTTGATGAAATAAAAATTTGAAAAGGGATTTAGGCTGACTGTGTACCATCACCATGAAAGGTTCATGGAGTGCATGAACAGCAAACCATCAGTACATGGAAGGACCCGTGAGGTGTTGGCCAATGGGATGATGACCAGAAAACCCAGGTCACTGCAAACCATGTCATTGGTGGAATCGAATGGAGAAATTTCATCCACAAACCATCCTGAGAGCTAAGCAGGTCACGGATGAAACAAGCTAGTCGGGTTCCACGAACCACATCTCGCAATCCACAGCCTCCACAAACTCTGGTTGACCGGGTCTTCTGTGGGTTGAATTATATCTTCATGGGATTTTTCAAATGGTGCCACATGGTGAAAGATATGATTTTCCCATTGCTCTATAAAAGGATCACAAGAATAATTGGAAAAGGGACTGGTGGAAGACATCATTAAGGATACCCTAGAGGCTATAAGAGAAAATTCAAATACAGAGAACATTTCGACTTTGATTTTGAATCATCAACTAAGTACAAACCATAAACCACTTTTCCACAGGTATAACCCACCGCCAAAAAAAACAAAAAGAAGGAACTTAGTAATAATTGATGAACCGTGAACCTAATTAATGTAATAATGGACTATAAATCCCTCACGTATGAATTCCATGTGAACCAGAGGCTCCAGGACCCTTCTTCAATTTGTTTCTCTCCATAGCGCATCACTAAGTGGATCGAACCATACACCGCATACGGCATCAGTATGTATATGGAACCTGGGCCGGAGGGGAAAACCATATCCATCTCTGAAGAACATTCCATTATGCAAACTACATCTAGGACCACATACCACTTTGGTACATGGTGGTCCATACCGAGGTCCACATACCACTTCGATACATGGACGACCCCTCTACACACATAGCAATACGCTACGCAGGGATTCCCCCATCCTGCATGAGAAAACCGTATGTGGAATAGGGTGTCTTCAGGTGTGCTTCCCCCGGATCCAATCATACCCCTCCATTACAATTCATTCCTCCAAAGCTCCTCTGCAAACAAATCCACTGGCATCAGGCTAAAGCCTCCTCCAAAGCCACCAGACCCGTATGGTCATATCATTAGGTGTACTAGCATTCCCTTTTAGAATCTACATACCTAAGGTAAGCAGAGTCACGAAGGCTATCCCCACAACAGTTTGGGGACCCATAATTTCATCAAAGTATACATTCCCAAGGTAACCCAGGGGCTGACTTTGGGATGACAATGTGAAGAGGTAACCAATGTCCTTTCCCTTCGATGAGTTCCATTAACAAGCAAGAAGGTCACTATTTATTTCCCCTCTGACTAGGGATGACGATCCTGCCCTTTCCAAGAACCTGTGTCAGGGAACTCCTCCTTAGGTATGCCCCTAGCCTTTTGTGAGAGGTGTCACACTTCACCCTCTTCGCCTCAACTTGCGACATGTCCAGATAGATCACCATATTTGACTATCCTAGATATAAATATGGGTGAGGGGATAACACATTCAAAACCCCTCTCTCTACCTCCCTTTGATCTCCGGTACCATCTGTCAGCAGATGAAGTGGGACGTGCGATCTCTAAATCCACTGCCACCTCTTGTTTCTCACCCCATGAATGACCCACATGGGATTATAGGCTGGCAGTGGTTGTGACACCCACATAATCCCAAAACATGGGCCTTATCTTAGGTGTAAGACCCTATAGAACCTTCAAATCATCATGAGTCAATATCCTGCTCATGGTTCCAGAAACATGGCCTGATTCTACATGTAATCCTCAGTAACAAAATTTGAGAACTCTGATTCCTACTCCAACCAAGATACGTAGGATTACTTATTCAAGGCTAGAGATCAAAGTGGTGCCCTTTCCAAAGGTTAACCCAATTATGACCCTGAAAAATGGGTCTCCTCTCAGGTTTAAGCCCTGAGAGAAATGAACTATGAGAATTCTAATTCCTACTTCGACCAAGATATGTAGGATGCCTGTCCCAGGCTCAAGATCAAGGAACATTCTCCTTAGAATTCATTCTCGATAAAATGTTTCCAAAAATTAAAAAGAGATCCCACATAGGTATAAGTCCCGGTAATTGAATTATATAGAATTTGATTCCCCATTTGACTGAAATACATAGGATGCCTCCCTGATGTTCAAATCTGACCCTCAAATCAAACATAATGTTCTTTGGGCTATATCCTTAGTAGGGTCACATTCACCCAGAAGATCATATCTTTCATGGGAACCTCGGGCCGCTTCGATGTAAACCCCACACCAAGTCTTGAACAGGCATATTTCACCAGGATATCCTCACGGCATGACATTAAACTACATGGATGGTTCCCCATCACAAGACCTTAAAAGGTGATGTGTCTAGTTAAGAGGCATTGAACATTGTGGGCTTTGATTCCTCTCATGAGGACACATAGGAATCCCATCTTATGGGTATAACCCCAACATCAAACTACCTTCCATCCCTATTCGATGATGATAAACTCCTAAGAACCTCATTGCATGGATTAAGTCATCATTGTCTCTATAGCCTCAAATCCATGTATATCCATGATGATCCTACAACCCAGGGGTAACCCGTGGATACACTCTTCGAGAATGAACTGAGGATTCATGAATATATGAACATGACTTAAATCTATAAGATATTACCAAAGTAGTCAATAATTCCCCCCAAAAGGGTGTGATGAGCCCAACCTCCCATCCTCTCGACCAATGGAGTCCTCAAGTGTTGTAGGCCAAACCATCCTAAAAGCACCTTCCTTTGGAAAACAGGACAATGAATCCTAAATAAAATGGTCATTGGGTTTTTATGGCACCACGAATAAACTTATTGGAGACCATCTGAGGAAATCATATCCTAAGAGGACCGATTTCAAAAATACTTAACACCTTGCAATCACCCACTGGGAGCATTCAACTGTGGTGCCTCCTTCATAATGAAAAAGGGATAAACTATCCAATCCCCACAGGGTTAGTCCAATTCCCCCTAAAGGATAATGACACAAATATGTTTGGAATTAAAATAGTGAGTTTAAATTCTCTATAATAACATACAAATGTTTTTCACCCATCAAACCATTTTGTTTCCCCCAAAATGCCCAGCTTGGGTCAAAATACTATTCAATAATTTCTAATGATATCAGCAGACATTTTAAAACCATTTTGATCTATGGATTGGTAGTTTTTTTTTCACATGACCATTCACTTTCTTTTTATCAATGATCTATTTCACTCGCTATCATTATTTGGACATTACGCTTTTCTTCCAAGACCAAATAATCACTTTGCACCTTTGTTCTCTTATTTGGAAACCTTGTATGTGTTATTCCATATGAAATATTCACATATCATTATCTATTTTCAAGAGGAGGTTTTATTAACCCATTTTAGGAAGTGGGTTTCCCAAAAAGATATTTTCAAATGTTAAAACCTTTTTTACCAAGATTAAGTTAAAATTGTGATGATGAAATTTATTTAAGCCATTTTAAATTTAACAACCTTAGATTTTGTGAAAAAAATTATTATTTTTGATATATTGAGTTATATACAATACAAAGTTTAGATTTTTTTGCACACAACACTTAGTTTAGCTTGCATTACATGAAACACTGAGTTTATTTTTACGATACGTGCAACATTGAGTTTTAATGAAACATGACATACTATTAAAATAATATTATTTAATTTGATAGTTATCACATACCTCATGGAATATTGGGTATGAATAGGATTAACTAAATTATGAGAATATATGGTCTATACATTTATATAAAATTATTTCTTTGGTGACTAATTAATTTTAAATGAAAATGAAAACTATTTGAAAATAAAAGAAATATTCTTCGTAAAAACTATTTTTATGCAGAAAAACACATTTTATCTAAATAAATTAAAAAATAAATCTTGGTGAATAATTTTAATTATTTTTTTATATTTTATAATCTATAAAATGTTTAACATTCATCTTATGTCTTTTCTTGGCAAGTAAAAAAAATTAATCCAATTTTCCTCTTAAAACTGTATTTTTCTAAAAAATAGTTTTGTCGCATTTTGTACTATTATTTTAAAATTAATTTAACACCACTTTCATAAAATTTATTTTAAAAAAATTTAAATGATAATTTGAAACTTTTCTTATAATTAAGTTTTGAGAATTTTCTAAGAAGATAAAGTTTTTTATGAATAGTGAAAAATACTACCAGACAATTCTAGTCAGAAGCAAATCTTCTGGCCATTTATTAAAATAAAGAAAAAAAGTACAAGAGGGAGATGGGAAGGGTAAAACAAAGGAACTTTACCTCATCTATTAGGAAATATAGTTAAAGATCACAATAATACATGTCATTCCCATATTCAGAATCATCAGTAGTTTCCCACCCAGATTGAGATTTATCTTGATTGAAGATCTTGAGAATATCCATATTAAACCTCTTTAAAGAAGATCTGGTGGAAAGAGGTTCTGTTAGACTAGAATAGTTTCTATGTGGCTTCCTTTTTGAAGGAATTTGAGTGAAACCCTCAAAATCAATTGCCTATTCTTTTCCATGTAAAAAAGGAATCTTTAAAAGAGGCATGACCACTGCTACCTGATGCCTTCAGTAGGGTACTGGAATTTACCCCTTCATCAGTATATATGTTAATTCCCTATTGAAAAACAACCTTCTATTTCATATCAATTTTATTTAAGTCCTCATCCTGAGTCACTATCTACATGTATCCTTTCCCTAAATGATGTTGTGCAAAGATTTCCTTTGAAACATCTAGATGATCTTGAACATCATCAACAATGACCATATCATCACCTTATTTATGAGAAAGTGCATCCATCTGCATATTCTCAACCAAGATAGGAATATTCATTGTCTTCTGCACTAGACTAGAATGATGAGAACTTCATTCAGGACTAGCATTCTTTCCAAGTATTTGAATTTCTATGTCTGTAAGAAATTATGGACCATGCCTTATCACCAAGGGGAAGGTATGTCCCTTTAAAGTAGTAATAACCTCAAACAAATGTTAATTTTTAGATGCAAGTCCTCTATCAACATGCTCTACTTTAGTCTGCACCTTCATTTTCTTTCTACAAGATGTCTCATGATTCCCTTTTACATTACAAAATAAACAAACCGCATTTTTATCTCATGTGTCTTTAACATACCCATTTGTTTGGCAGTCTAATAAAATGTGAGGATGTCTTTCATATTCCATCTTAAGGGGAATTTCATTATCCATAGATAAGAGTACTATATATTGAATTAAGCACATGCTTAGGTCAACATCCACCAGGATTCTAGTGAAGTTCCCAAACATAGCTACATCGACGACTCTATCCATTTTAGTTGGGATAACAATAGTATAGGCAATATCAAATAGAATCTTGGGATGCCATAGAATCCAATTGAGTCCAATTATTTTAATAAAAAGTTGGACCAAAGTATTTTTTCAGGAAAAAGGATTAAAATGAAAATCTCATTCTTGAAAGTAGATCATACCTGTCTTCAACACAACTGATCGGATCCCCCACGCCCTGTGCTTCATCTCCTCCGATGGAAAAATTTTGTGGAAAATACCTTACTCATGGGTATGTATCTCCAATCTGAATAATTCCATACATAAAATAGATTTTGAACCAATTCATCAACCTTTCGTGGTTTTCCACCAATAGAAAAGAAAATTCTTGTAATAATAGATAATATATAGATATTAAATGTATCCAAGATTTCCTTCTTTCTAGTAATCACATGATTCGTACCACCTCTCTTCAAAATAATTACCATAGAAACATCCTTTATACTTGTGAAATGCCATCTTCAAGGTTCCCTTTTAGCTTATACCACACCAGAATTATTCTCATTATTATTCAAATTAGCAGACACCACTCCAGCCCCTACTATTGTAGCACGAGCAACACTACGGGCACCATGAGTCTTCGACCCTAACCTTGCCAGTGAGGATTTCTGATTGACAGTTTCAGTCTCCGACCCTAATTTGGTATTCCAATCATCTGCACTATTCTCCTCCTCTTTCCCTGTCAAATCACGCAGTCACCTTCTCTATAGAACCATCGACATCTGTCGCCATTAAATGAGCAGATCTGGAATTCTCTATCGTTCTGACCACCCTACGCCCACAGATACCCACATCAACCATATCATGTGAGGTTAAAATGAGCAAAAACTTTTAAAAAACCCATTATATGTCCATATGTTTACCTTATATTGCTTAATTACATATAACGATAAATTTTGGAGCCTAGTGGCATGTGAAAATTTTGGGTACACCTTTTTCTTTCTAAGAATTATAAGTGTGCCACTCACCACACTTATAAAAGGTAACCCCTTATCCTCTCCTCTTCACACTTTCAAAACCATCCAATACCTAACCAAATATATTCCTTAATTCCATCCCCTCATCCTTAAATCCTAATTTTGGTTAGAAATCCAATCTAGGAAGGTTTTTGGTGCAAACCAAAAAAGGATACCTGAATATGAGGTATCGTTCTTCAATGAGATTTTTTATTTTCTTTCTTCCTCTGCCTACTTAAATTATTATTAAAACATTATGATATAATAACCTTAGTATATTCACTTTAATTAAATTATTTTATGTTCAGGTAATGACCTACAACCATCTCCATTTCCATTAAATGAGATATGAAATCACTATTTGTGTGTACAACGGACTACCGCCTCATGATGTTATTCATTTTCCATCATGACCTATAAAAGATGAATTTAATGTTGGATTTAATGTGTATATATATATATATATATATATATTATTTATGAAATTATTATACCTATATAATTATAATACCACAGACACATTCTTACCTCCAAACCCATTGGAAAAAAATATTGTTGCTCGTGTGTACGGCGGACTGTCGCCTTGCGAACATATGTGATGTGTTTTTAATTTATATTTTAATTAGATGGAAATAGGGATATACTAAATAAATATATATGATAATGGTAACATATTTATACTTTTGTAAATATTATATCACATATACTTCCTTACTTTCCATTCCTTGGGAATACGATAATCTCGCTCGTGTGTATGACGGACTACCGTTTCGTGAAGTGATGTGATCATTCTTCACATATACTTTACATGGTAGGTGATAAAGAAAATTTTAAATAAAAAATCATGATATAATGAATTAAAAAATATTATATAAATTTAATATATTATTTTACTTACTTTCCTTTCATATGTTTAGAAAATGGAAACAACATTCATGTGTACATATGGCCTACTGTCTCTATGAATGGTATATTTCATTTTCTATATCTAAATTTTATGGATTACTCTTAATACATATATACTGAATATATATGATAATTTTATCAGGGTTAAAATTATTAAGATTATTTAACCATGATCAAAGTAAGATGAACTAAAATAATAAATCAAAACATACAGAAAAAACAAATCACTTATTACCCAAAACGTGATTTTAATAATGAATTGTTGATAAATGGGAAATAAAAGATATTAAGTAAATAAAATATTATTTTAAATATATAATTATGGTTCTATGATATATTTATAATAAAATTATATTTATTTTATTGTATTTTATTACTTTTATGAATGAATTAGAACCTTAAAATATGGGATTTATGTCTTGATTTTATTTTATGTGAGACACAAGCCAAATTCACCATGTGTTTCTTTTATGGGGTGTATATACTATAATTGAATATATTTTATGATTAATATCCTTAGAATTATATTTATTTACATATCCATTTTTGTATCACTCTTTCGTGAGGTTTACAGTTCAAAAGTTACCAAAACGATAAGATATTTTTGTCTCAAATTTCCTTCTTGGAGACCAAAGTTATGTTATGCACCTATCCTATTTTATGAGGTGTATATACTTCCCCTTTGATATGATATATCATGAACCTACTTATTTTCATGATATTATATGATTAATTTAGTGTAATTATTTCATGGGGATTATGATTCAAAGTTATCAAAGTGGTAAGTGTTTCATGTTACAATCTCATCATTTATCAAGATTGTTTATGATTACGCTTCTAATGATTAAATATTATGATATACCTCTAAAGAAACTCATGAATTTTATCCTACTATGTTTATTTCATGAAAATACAATTTTCCCTTCATTCTCTTCTCTTTAAGTACACAACAGTTCAAAGTAATGTTTTCAAGAAAAATCATATTTATTTCTCTCTTCAGTTGAAAACACATTTTTCTTCGAAAACCATGTTTTCAAAAGTTTTTTAAAATTATATAAATGATTTATTTAAAACATTTATACTCATTCTTTAGTTTTTACAGAAAAAATTGAAATGAATCTTTATGTCATTTTTTAAACAATTCCCATTTGGAATTGACCAAAAATGTGAAAGGAATATTTTTCTTAATGTGTATGGAATGAATGGAATTTATAATTTCATGACCATTATTTTATTTCAATCTTAATTTATAAGTAATCAAGGTTATTTTAAAATAATGACATTTTGAAAATGTTTTGTGTTTTAAAAAGTTTTTTTTTCAAAGTGTAAAGGATAATTTTCTCAAGAGAAGTTTTTAAATTATTTTTAAAGATTTCATTATAAGTTTTCAATTTTATTTTCAAAGAAAATATTTTGAAAATGTTTAATGTTTTAAAAAGTTTTTTTCAAGGTGAAAATTATATTTTCCTCAATAAACTTTTAAATTTTTTTAAAATGTTCCTTTTTAAGTTTTCAAGTTTATTTTAAAAGAAAATTATTTCCAAAATATTTTATGAATTTTTATGTTTAAAAAGATATTTTCAAAGAAAAGTTATTTTCCTCATGAAATTTTTTAAGTGATATTTAAAAATCATTTTCTATCTAAGATTACATCCTTTGATCTTACTTATTCATTAATGGAGATACATCAAAGGATGTACTTTTTATTCTATACCTAAATGGTTTATCTTTATTATTAAATGATGTTTACAAAAACCTTTTCTCTTCCCCATGTTATACTATTATAAAATTCTTCTGATAACAGATTATTTTCCCACATTTTATGCTTTTATTAAATTGTGAAATGATTTTGAAAACTATTTCTTTTCCACATGTTATGTTATGATGAAATGTTTATGAAATTCATTTATTTTCTTGGGTTCTGATATGATGAATGTTTTATGACCTTGTGGCACACATATGAATGATTTTCATTATGTGATTGTGTTTAAGTTATAATAAAGGATAGTGGTTACATTATAACCAAATATGGGTGGGATATATATATACCCATGATGCATTGGGTAAATATTATTACCACATGAGATAAATAGGACTAGAATGGGTAGTAAACCAAGTTTATTAAGGGACCTTTTCACTATGATAGTATTGGGAGTGAAACATGAATACTTTTATGTTTGGGGATTAAACTACCATGATTTATACCATGACTCAAGATTTTTATTTTTGATATATAGCGTATGGATTTAAAATTTTACGCCCATGTTCTCATACCCTTACGCACATGTTATGTTTACGTATCTCTCTTAATTACCCTTACTGATAAACTAATCTCACCCTTACTTATATTTCATTTACCCAACTTATTATTAAAGTTATTATGTATTATATGAATAAAAAGGGTTCTAGTTTTGAAGAATATAGTGGGAGATAATGTAGCTTACTTATGGACTAGTCGTTTATGTATCCAAGTTTCCAAAGAAACTATAACTTTACAATCCTCATGAATTTGTTTGTTTAATGTAATGTATATTTATATAATAAGATTAAATATTTATCTATAAGAAGTTTGTGTCATTACATCACCCCTAACATGTGAGATGATCAGGGGAAAGGGGGCTGACAAAATGTCGTAATGGCTAGGGATAGGTGTTGTAGAGGGGAAATGGGAGAAATGGAAACTGTGAGATTGAACATGATAGTGATAGTAGTAGTAAGGGATCAGTGGCAAGGGATCGGTGGTAAGAATCAGAGATGGTGAGAGGTTGACTTAGTAATGGCTTGGGGGTGGAGGAAAAGTGGGGATAAGGGTGGGATAGAGGGGCTGGGGATGCATTTTATTTAATTTATAAAAATATATAGCGGTAGTTTTTAAAAAACCACCACTAAAATATTTAAATTTTATTTAGATATAGTTTCATGAACCTTCGATAAACTATAATTTTGGTTTGGTAAGAGTTACCCATCATTTAATCATGTGTCCTCAAATAATTATCCCTACAATATAACCTTGTTATGAAATAAATTTTCAAGTTCATTTATACCATTTAATATATATTTCAAAAAATATATTAGAGAACATTCCTTATTTATTTCACATAATTCATATAAATTTTAGAATATACCAAAATATTATTAATAAATATCAATCACTATTGAATATAGTTAAAAGTATCGATAATTAATTTCAATTAATATATCATCCTCACTACCATAGATAAGACTTTGATTCTCATAATTTATCTCAATACTAGAATATACTAAGGTTCTCAACCATTTAATTATTTTGGTTTATTTTTTTATAAGACGTAATATTTTCCCAATACAAACTGAAATGCATGGATCGGTTGTGATCACTGAGAGGGGAGGGGTGAATCAGTGATAACTTTTTCTTTTTAAGAATTGTTCCCTTTGAATTAAAAATTCAACCTCTGTGGCTGGTTAAGGCCTAGATCTACTCTTTTAGTGGTGCAGTTATAATGAAAGCACAGAACACGGAGATTTACAAGGTTCGGTACAAAGACCTACTCCTTGCCGTGTTGGTTGCACTCCCCAACACAGATTCTCCACTATTCCAGAAGATGTTTACACAATAATTGGTTATACCCCCCAATTAAAAGTTGGTTAAACCCCCCAACTCCACAGCATCATCTTCATCATGGCTCAACTTCACTTCTTCAAAGGTGTTGTTCAAAACCTCAAGTAGCTTCAACAGTCTTCAAAAGATCTCGTTGGTCTTGATCACCAAAACCAATCACTTAGAATGACCAGTTCTTTTTCATTTATACACTTAAGTGTGTACTCCACTTTTTATTAACAATATTTGATCACTTGTGCACACACTAGTTCATATTTCTTCTTTGCACATACTCAACCAATCCTCGGTCTCCTCTTCAATTGCACACACAAAGTGCAAGTCTCTGGTTATCCACTTCACACACACACACAAGTGGTGCGTTATATACTTCACAACCCGAACTCCCTGTCTCAAATGAAGGCGCGCAAGGGGTGCGGCCAACTTCTTCTCTAACAGTCGCGCAAGTAACTATGTAAAAGGAAGCGCGCAAGGGTGCACCAACCGCGGGCGCGCAAGTGCTCGTGGCCTGACCTCTTCCTGTCACGCAAGGGGTGCGTGCATGGGACTTCCTCAGGGCCTCGGGTGGCTCTGGGATACTCAGTCGCGCAAGAGGTTGCGCGGAGGTACTTCACGTAGCTTTAGAGCTTTGTGGGACTTCTTCACAAAGGATCAACAACAATCTTTCAAGTGCCTTGGGTGCTCCTTTTATAGGCAAGTAGTGCGAATGGATTCCGCGGGATCCAACACTCGAATGCCCGAAATCAGCGGCGTTTTGAAAACTTCAAAAGCGTTAAAAATCATCCGTGTATCTCGTTTTTTATTCTCTGTCCTACGCGGGTTATCTCTTATTTTCATTCCTCCACGTACATGCTTCGAACGTGTGCATGGCCTTCATTTAAGCCCAACCCATGCATAGCACGAACACCCGCGTGGCCTCGGCATCGTTGCTTGCCTCTGCATTCTTCAAAATAACCATCTCTTTGCATGAATGTATATTTTTATACATGGATATGTTCAGTAGGGCCAGACGAACCCCATGGATTCTTCAGTTTGTTCGGAGGTGTCCTGGAGCTCGACTTCAGTGCTCGGGAAGCCACTGGAACACGGCGTGTCCGCAGGAGAAGACACGGTGTGTCTCAGCCGAGCTCGAGGTAGACGACGACTCGTCCGCCATTGGATCCGGCGAATAAATGACCCACAATGGTCTGGATTAGATCGCGGCACGCGAGATTAGATGAGCGGCTCGGATTAGACGCGGGATCGCTTGGATGGCTCAGATCTGTTCCGCGGCGAAATTTTTCATCCCACATCGAAATGGGCCGCAGAATTCTCGTGTTTTATCAAACTCCACGTCCCTGCCACAGCTCAATTGAACTCCTCCCCTCTCGGTGCCACCACGCACCGAGTTCTTCTTGCGGGCGCACCACTGGCACCCACCATGCTTCCTTCAGGCGCACTCCTGCGCCCACGTTGCGCAGGCATAACATCTGTGTGGCCCGGGGCTTATACACGGCCCTGCCTTTCGGGCTGGCCCCATGGGATCCCCCTTAGGCATGGCGACCTTGAGTCCCACATGTTCCTTGGGGTTGAACCTTTAAGGCTGGTCGTTTTGTAGGTTGGCTAATTTTTTTCTTCTTAAACACTAAGTACTTTGTTTAAAGACAAAGTAACTAAGTGTAAAATGCCAAATGCAAAGACACTTCTTCCAAGCCATTCTTTATCTTCTCCATTCTTCTTCTTCTTCAAAATAATTCCTTCCATCCTCTTCATGATTCCTCATCTCCTTCTATAATATGTAATCCTCACTAATAAATGGAATTCTTCTTCAACCGAACTCTTGAATCAAACAAATTCTTCAAAGTTCTTCATTGATCCAATCAGAGATCAAGTTGGATCTTCTTCATGTTTACATGCACTATGAAATAGTATATGGTCTCTTTCAATCCACTTCATCCACTTCAGGATTGTGTATGGATCTCCTCATCTCCTCAAGCATTGTGAAGACAATGCATGGTCTTCAAACATTGTTGTGACATTGTATCCAGTTGATACAAGTTCTTTGAACTTAAAGACCAGATCATCAATCGTCTGAAGTAATGATGCAACTCCAACCATTAGTCTTCAAGCTCTACTTCATCATTTGACACATAGTGACATGTTATTGACAACAAATGAAATCACTTGGGCACAACAATCTCCCCCTTTGTATTAGGTTGTCAATACTCCTAAGCACACTTTGAAGAATGTCACAATGTGTATGTGATGATTATTTCTCCCCCTTATTGGCCAACAAATGAAAAGGGATGAATATGAAGTCATTCCCAAAATGCATAACTGCTTGACTCAGCAACTAATGCTCCCCCTCAATGGATGTACTCATCTCCTTCAATTCCCTGCATATCAGTACAAAAACATATAAATTTAGGGAATAAGGAGGGACCTTTCTCTTCCTCAAGTGAGAGGAGAAGGCTGGACATGAAGTTTCATCCTTATCTCAACAAATCTTTTAGTAGGCATAGCTTTGGTGAAAATATCTTCCACCTGATCTTGAGTAGAAATGTAGTCGAGATTGATGTCACCACTGGAGACCCTTTCTTTGATGAAATGATATTTTATATCAACATGCTTGGATCTGGAGTGTTGTATATGATTCTTAGACAAGCCAATTGTACTTTGATTATCACATAAGATCCTCAATGGTTTTTCATCTTTAATTCTCAAATCTGCTAGTTGCACCTGCATCCAAATCATTTGTGTACATGCATGTGTAGTTGCCACATACTCTTCTTCGGTTGTGCTCAATGTTATAGAATTTTGTTTCTTGTTATACCAACTAACACATCCTTCTCCCAGAAAGAAGGCTCCACCAGATGTGGATCTTCTATCAGTGCAATCACAAGCCCAATCAGCATCAGTGAATCCCAACAACTTTATGTTTGTACTATGTTTGTATAAGATTCCATAGTTGAGGGTTCCTTTCACATATATCAAGATTCTCTTAGCTGCTGATAAGTGAGATTCTTTTGGGTCACATTGAAATCTTGCACACAAAGTCACTGCATATGTTATATCAGGCCTTGAGGCCGTGAGATAAAGGAGACTGCCAATAATTCTCCTGAACTCTTTCTGATCAACATTGTTTCCTTCTTCATCCTTGCATAGTTTGGTTCCAACAAAAATGGGTGTTGAGACTTCCTTTGCATTCTTCATTCCGAACCTTTTCACTAAGTCCCTTGCATACTTTTCTTGTGAAAGAAATATAGAGTTTTTCCTTTGTTCCACCTGAAATCCTAGAAAATATGTCATTTGACCAAGCATGGACATTTCAAAGGTTCTCTTCATCTGCTCAGCGAATTCTTCACATAGTCCTTCCTTGTCACCAACAAAAATAATATCATCCACATAGATAATGACTATGAGAGTACCAGTGGCCATTTCTCTGACATAGAGATTACTGTCAACTGTTCCTTTGACAAACTTCATGCTCTTAAGACAACCATCCAACTTGGAGTACCAGGCTCTGGGAGCCTTCTTTAACCCATACAATGCTTTCTTCAATCTGCATACCATGCTACCATCTTTGTCTAGCACAAATCCATCTGTTTGTTCTATATACACTTCTTCTTCAAGATCTCCATTTAGGAATGTAGATTTTACATCCATCTGATAAACCTTGTACTGCTTGTGTGCTGCAACTGCTAAGAACATTCTGATAGTCTCCAGTCTTGAAACTGGTGAAAATGTTTCTTCAAAGTCGATTCCTTCCATTTGTGAATACCCTTTTCATACAAGTCTGGCCTTATTTCTTGAAACTTCCCCTTTCTCATTGAGTTTGTTTCTGAAACCCCGCTTTGTACCAATTACATTTTTATTTTTGGGCCTTGGAACAAGATCCCAAGTGGAGTTCTTTTCTATTTGATTGATTTCCTCATGAATAGCTTGTATCCATTCCTCATGTTCAACTGCTTCAGCCACTGTGTGAGGTTCCACTTGAGAAACCAATGCAGTGTGATCTTCCAATCTCAATCTTCTCCTAGTTTTTACTGAGGACTGTGGGTTACCAAGGACATTTTCTGTGTTGACATGTTTCTTCAATTTATTTTATCTCCTTATTCCATCTTCATTACCTTCCTCTTCATCACTGGTGTGTTCAGAGTTGATCTCACCAGCAGTTGGTGTTGGCTTAGTTAATTCTTCATTCTTTTGTTCCAAGGTTGTGTCATTCATTGAGTCATCATTATCCACATTGTATGGTTTGGTGTTGTTTTCAATTATTCTGACATCACTGTAGTCAATCATTTTGTTCAACCTCTTATTCCAGCATCTGTAGCCTTTTCCATCCTTTGAGCTCTTGATGATGCATGAATCCTTCTGGAACAACACCTCATGTCCATCATCACATAATTGGATTACACTCAGCAGGTTGTGCTTTAATCCTTCAACAAACAACACATTATTGGATTTTAGATTTTTTGTTTCAATCATAGCCTTTCCAACTCCCTTGATTTTTAGAGAACAATCATTTCCAAACACCACGGTTCCTCCCTCATGACTTTCTATGTTGCTTAGAATTTTTGTATCACCAGTCATATGTGATGAGCATCCACTATCAAGAATCCATGACTTGGTTTTACTGCTGGCTTTTAGAGCAACTTCAGCGAAGCATGTGATTTCTTCATTGGGTTCCTAAATTCTTTTTCCTTTCATGTCTTTAACTCTTTGTTCAGGAAGATTAGTTATACATTTATCAGCTCTATGACCATGTTGGTCACATCTTCCACAAGCTTCACCCAGGGAGTCAGATTTGTTCTGAATTGGAAGTTTTGATGCTTTCTGTAATATACTATGGGTTTCAGGATATCTCCCCCTTGAATCATGCCTCATACTTGGAAGAGAAATGTTATACCAGCATGTATAGGCCTTGTGTCCAAACACACCACAACACCAGCAGTAGCCTCTAAACCTTGACCTTCTCCGCTGATAAGAGTCGTGTTGTAATTTCCTGTCCAAAATTTGAGTAGTCCTTCCTGGAGATTTCCTTTCTTCCATTGAAGATGAGTTTTCACTAGTTTTTGTATTCCCTGTTTGTCTCAATTTCATTTTTGGACCTGCATTGTTAGAGATAACAGATGTATTTTGAGATTTACTTGGTGGTAAATTGACTTTCCTCTGAGCACCAGCATGAGATGATTCTACCTTGACCTCAACAGCCTTGTTGAAGTCTTCTCTCATCTTTGTCAAGCTATTCTGTGCTTCAATCCACTTGGAATGTGTCACTGATTGGTCTTCTTCTTTGAGGTCAAGTTTCTCTTCAAGATCCTTTGCTATCTTATCCAGCTCAGCTGTCTTTATTTTGTGTCTCTTGATTTCATCAATGTATAGTGTCTCTTTCTTCATACACTCTTCTAACTCCTCAGTCATCCTTTTTATTTCATTTTGTAACAGTTTCTTCTCTTTCTTGAGCTTGTTGTTTTGTTCAAGGCAAGCCTCTAATTCATCTTTCAACACGTGTTCAAGCTCTGTTCGTTCACTTTCATCATCTTCACTGCTGCAGGTATCAAACCCTTTTTCCACATGAGCCATAAAATTTGTTTCTTCTTCTGATTGACTGGCTGAAGTGAAGTCTGATTCTTCTTCTTTGCTCACATAGCTTCTTCTTTCACCTGGAATTAACCTTTTCTTTCTCGAACCAAATTTTCTTCCTTCTCTTGGGTTTCTACTCCATTTCTTCTTTTGTAATTTTTATTCTTCAACTTCTGGAGCACTAAATCTTTTCTTGGGACAGTTAACAGCAAAGTGTCCGATGTTATTAAAATTGAAACACCTTGTGTTGGAGTTGGTGGTATAGAACCAACTACTTTGTAATTTATTCATTAAATAAAAGCCTTATCACATCTTGATTTTTCTTCTGCGTGACATGTCATGTGATAATGTCCTAAGGACAGTTGTTGCATTAAAGGGTTGTAGCGGATCCCTGCTATGATGAGAACCCGAAAGTGCCATAACACTGTTCTTGAATTTATGTTCTATGGCCGGATGATATTATTTGATGGAAATAAATAATACAGGTCATTAGGGGTGAGGACTCATAAAACTTTGAGGCACCTTCTCAGGGTGTGCGCCCTTGGTAATATCCAGGAGGATATTATGAGAACGAGACCTGCCAGTAGGAAATCCACATTTCATAGTGTCATTGGATGTTCCTATCTACGGACGTGTGTATTGATCCTTAGACATTAAGATTATTATTAATGGGTATTACAACTCGCGCACTTAGATGTATTGACGAAAACAGTGATGACACACTGTTCGCAGCGAGGTAGGATACGTTGGGTGCGTCACGAGTAATACCGCATTAATAGATAATGCGAGAAAGGATTTGTCCCTTCCGTTCCATAACGGAAGTAGATATCTCAGGCCCTTTGATGGAATTGATATAGCCTAAATAAATCCACGACCACGGTAAGGTATGGGCAAGTTCAATTCCGAGAAGTCAAAGAAAGAATAATCAAGCACATGGGTTGATGGCACTAGAATGCAACCCGCTTGATTGGAGATATCGAGACAAAGGTATTATATTACACGGTAAGCGTTCGTAGGAGGTGACACGTCATTGCGGCGTTAACTTCTTTCTCTATGGGTGCCTTGGCGTGTTGTTAGACGCTGACCTTGGACTTTAGGCAGGCTCAGCCTAATGCCATTGAGAAAGAGGCCTATAGGGTCACACACTAAGTGTGTCCATGTATCTCAGTTAAATATTAATTTAACAAGTTAAATAAATATTATTCACGACTGTGGTTTAATAATTATTTAAGGATGTTTGATCGCATTTATTTTGACACTAGTTTTTCGAGAGAATATACTGTGGATAAAATAATATATTTATTAGTGAGTAATGCAGTTACATTTATTTAAGAAATAAATAGTCATTACTCAAGGTCTAATAAATGTGGTGGAGAAAAATGGAAAATAAAAGTACACGCCGTGTATATTAAATATACACGTTGTGTAGTTTTATGGAAAACAATTACACGTCGGGTATTAATTATTACATGCCGTGTAGTTTTTCCAATTGGGATTTTGAGGATTTAATATTGTTTTATTAAATGATATTTATTATAATCAGCGTGGGCGCATGTCAAGGAATTAATAATTCGACATGGGGGGGGGGCTTCAATAAGAGTTAATGAAATAAATAAAATGCGTAACGTGTTTATTTATTGTCATAACTCTATTAACCTCAAACCTGATTATAAATATCCTCGCAACCCCAACATTTTTTTAGAGCCATTGTTGTGGAAAACGGATTTGGAAATACTCTCAAGCCAAGAGAGAATTCCCTTTCCACCAAGAACGCCCTCAAGTTACGAGAGCAAGATCCTCCACCGGATCAAGGCGGTCGAAGGCGGACATCGCAAGCGAAGGTTCTTCTGCGCTAGCACCTGGAGATCTCTTTGGTGACGTCCGGAGATATGTGACACACGTGTGGATCAGCGCTAGGGGAATCCTACACTTGGATTCTACGACGCAACGACGGATCACCGAATCGTGACCGGACACATCAACGAAGAAAGAATTCCAACGAGGTAATTCTTATGAATTAATTAAATTAATTATAATCAATATATGATGATCCTCATCAAGGGTTCCGGGACTCATCTTCTCTTTTCGTTCTTCGTTCTATTCCGAAGATTCGGCGTTTTATATCGTGATGGATCTCGGATTGAACATTGTTTAACAAAAAATTAAGTTGGGAAAACCCACCAACACACTTTCGTTGCGCCTGAAACCTACAAGTGGTATCAAAGGGGGTCATATCGTTGGTTATAATTATTTAGTTTTTTGTTTTTGATTTACGCATTTAATAATTTAGTTATTTCAATTCATGTTTAATCATTATGAAAATATGAATATCGAGATCTGTTCCTCCTCTCTCATTTCTCGTTCACCTCATATAAATGGATTTTTCTTTTAATTTTGATTAAAATAAAATAGAGGAACTCATCCGGAGGAGCCAAATGTTTCTGGCCGTATAACACCAGAATACACGGCGTGTATTCAGAAGTACACACCATGTAGTCTAGGATCAATGCATTGACTGATCCGCCAAATCAGGCTGTGTATTGGATTATTTCTAAGAATTTAAGACACCGTGTGTTGACCAGAAACAGGTGGCACACGGTTTCCGGAATACATGTTGTGTGGTCCAATGAACACGGCGTGTAGTCCCTTCGGGTTAGGGTTGGGTCATGTACTCTGTACATAGCCTTCCCGGCTAGAAACCGTGTAACGCGGAAACTACACGGCGTGTGTCCCACTGTACACGTCGTGTACTCCAAAAATTTCCAAAGTACATTAACACGCCCTATCCCCGGGCGTGTACTTCAGATGGACGGTGAAGAAAAAGTACACACCGTATAGTCGGAACTACACGCCGTGTACTCACCCAAATTACGCAGATTTATTAAAATTTATTATTATATTATACAAACCCTTGAGACGTGTACCATGGTGCAGGCGTAAAGCTGAGGCACAACACGTTATAGGTGTTTTATATATATGTGTTTAATTTAACATCTACGTAATAAATGGTAATTCGTCGGGTTGCCTCCAAGGTACAAGTTGTGTACAAGGATAATTTTAAATTAATTTATTTGTTTAAAATTATGATGGATGAGAATCTCAAGGAAATTCAGAAAAGGGATTTAAGATAAAAGGATTGATTAATTAAAGATAATTAATTGATTCGAGCGTGATTTATCTTAAACAAGAACGATTAAAGAATTGAATGCTAGTTTTATTTATGCGTAAATATCGTTGCATGTATGGATGATCATGAGCTAGACTGAGACCTTTGTATGTGAATGGTTTCTTTTAATTTATTTATTTAAATTAAATTTGTTGGCCTGCGAGCCATCTCCTCATTAATATGTAGGGCCTGCCCTCCCAATGATTCTTTTATGTAAAAACCCCCTTTTTCCCCTCACCTGCATGTGAGATAAATGCATATGTAATTGATGGAGCTCCCAAGCTAGTGGAGGCAGCTCAAGTCAGGAGCCAAGATGAAACCAATCCAAGGAGATACAAAGGTGGACAGGTGGAAAGCTGTAAACACGAACCTGAAAGGTTCAAGGTGTTTCTCCCCTAGGTCTTGGGTTAGTTTATCAACCGCTAGATAAACTAACCAATAGAAAAGCTCATGATCATACCATTTATTTTATTTCTTTCAGTTGCATGGTTTATTTATTGTGGGTGTGTTGTCACGATCACACAATTAATGAATTAAACGCGCATGCAAGATGGAACTAAAATAAAATTGGCTTATACGTAAATATTATCTTAGACATGGTTAATCACTTAAGTATATCCCACTTAATATTAACAAGCATGTAATCAAAGATAATAAAATGGAAATTTACGTATAAGGATAAAATCCCTCAAAATAAATATTAAGTCGGCATAGCCTTCCATAATCTTGGTTAGAATCGAACCAGAGTTCAAAGTTCTTGACCAACCCCGGTTGGGGTGCTTTTAATTATCGGGGAATTCTAATTCAAGGTTTTGGGTTGACTTGACTTGGTTCGCATCAAGGGTTGACTTCCACAACAGGACTTGGTGTGACCAAGAGGCAAAGGTTGAGGAAATCCAAAAAGGATTTCAGGATTGGGGAGTCCACTCAGCAGATCAAGGAACTGCGAGTTAATGCAGTTGGCATTTGGAATGCCTACCTAAAACCCTTCAAGTTGCTTGACCAACCCTAGTTGGGGTAATTTGGAGGGAAATATGGATCCTTTCCACTAGAATATTCACGCAATAGAATATTCCGAAGTCAATGGTGAGGGCTATTGGATTTCGATAAAATAGTGGGAGACTAATAAGTATTAATTTATTTATTTGTCTCAATTTTTATAATAAAGTACTAAACCTTTGCTCATCTTAAATTGTAGAAACGGCAAGAAAATGACTTCAAACATATCATTGCGCACCATACTCAAAAAATAAAACCTTCTCACCGGCCCCAATTTCCAAGAGTGGCAGAAGCGTTTACGCGTCATCCTTCGCCACGAAAGGAAATTATATGTGCTGGAAGAGCCTATTCCAGTTGCGCCTGGGAAAGAGGCTAGTGATGAGGAATTATCTCTCTATATGAAACACATGGATGATGCCACAGATGTCCAGTGTTTCATGCTATCGGCCATGTCTAATGAGCTCTTGAAGCAACACGAAAACATGGATACGTATAGCATGATGTCTCACCTTAAAAATCTCTACCAAGAGAAGGCGAGTCAGGAGAGGTATGAAATCTCCAATGCTTTGTTTACCACGAAGCTTGGAGAGTCTGTGCCAGCTGGGCCTCATGTGGTCAAGCTTATTGGCTACATTGAACGCTTGGACATCTTAGGGATTAAATTCCCAGATGAGTTGCGTACAGATATCATCCTATCATCATTTCCCAAGACCTTCTCTAGCTTCATTGTCCACTATAACATGAGCGGCAATGAGAAGAGTCTATCCGATCTTTTGACCTTGATTCGCCAGGTAGATAAGGACATGGGGCGTGACAAACTCGCGGTCCTTATGGTGAACAAGAAAACGAAGGACAAGGAAAAGGGGCCAAAGACTTATAAATGGTCTGAATCCCCCGAGCACCGTCCCTCCAAGAAGGGGAAGATCCAGAGGTAGGGCAAGGAACGAGAAGCAGTGTGTTTTTCATGTGGCAAGCAGGGCCACTGGAAGAGGAACTGCACCCAGAAGCGTGGGGAAGCTAAAGGTGCATTCGTTATCGAGTGCAATCTTTCTATTTCTACACATTGGGTATTAGATACATCTTGTGGGGCTCACATATGTATTCAAATGTAGGAACCAAGTAGATTTAGAAAGATCGTCAGAGGAGAGGTGGATCTTCGAGCTGCCAATGGCGCAAGGCTAGCTGCGTTGGCTATTGGCGACTATCACCTCTCATTGCCAACTAGCACGATTTTGGTTTTACAAAACTGTTATTTTGTGCCTAGTGTTACCAAGAACATAATTTTTGTATCTTGTTTGGATATGGATGGATTTATTTTCAAGTTTGGAAATAAGGGTTGTGTCTTTTATAAGAACAACGTATGTTATAGTATGGCACATTTGAATAATGGTTTGTATGTATTAAATTATGAAAACCAAGTGTTGGAAATCGATAACAAAACAAACTCACATGACTCATACATCACCCAGTTATGGCATCACCTCCTTGGTCATGTGAACGAGAAGCACTTGACAAAGCTCTGCCAAGATGGCTATTTAGACTCTACTGAGCTAAAACCACTTGATAGATGTCACTCTTGTTTACAAGGAAAAATGACCAAGTCTCCTTTTGGTGGACAAGGTGAAAGGGTCACAGAGCTTCTAGGATTGGTACACATAGATGTGTGTGGACCATTTCCAGTAGAAGCTAGAGGTGGATATTCTTACTTTATTACTTTTTCTGATGATTTGAGTAGATATGGCTATGTCTAATTAATGAGGTATAAGTCAGAGTCCTTAGAGAAATTTAAGGAATTCAAGAATGAAGTAGAGAATCAACTTGGTAAGAAGATAAAGAAGCTTCGATCGGATCGAGGTGGAGAATATCTGAACCAAGAGTTCGTCGATCTTCTACGGGAGTCTGGGATTCTATCTCAGCTCACTCCTCCTTATACACCACAGTGGAATGGTGTTAGTGAAAGGAGGAACCACACCTTGTTGGACATAGTGAGGTCATTGATGAGTCAGGCAGATCTTCCATTATCCTTTTGGGGATATGCATTACAAACTGCAGCATACACATTAAACCGAGTACCAAACAAGGCGGAAAATGGAATTCCATCCGAGTTATGGAATGGAAGGAAACCCACTTTGTCACACACACGTGTATGGGGATGCGAGGCATTTGTTAAGGCCTTCTCAGGCAACAAACTAGCACCCCGGGGCATGAAGTGTATCTTTATAGGATATCCCAAGGAAACAAAAGGATATTACCTATATAACCCCCAAGACAAGAAAGTGATTGTCGCCAGACAAACCGTCTTTCTTGAGAGGGAGCACGTCCTCAAGAAGGATAGTGGGATCAAGATTGACTTCGACGAAGTTGATGCTCAAGATACACAGGAGTTGGTACAGGAACAAGTTCCACAGGTCCCCGTGGAAGAGGTTCCAGAAACACAAGTACTGCGTAGGAGCTCAAGAGAGGTAAGGGAACCAGAGAGATTTGGTTTCCTAGTCACCGAGCATGGTGAATCATTATTTTTGGACAATGATGAACCTCTCTCCTACAAGGAAGCAGTAGAAAGCTCAGAAGTTGCAAGATGGCTAGAAGCTTTAAATTCTGAGATGGATTCCATGTATCAGAACCAAGTTTGGGTTCTGGTCGATGAGCCAGTTGATGTAAATCCTGTTGGATGCAAATGGGTATTCAAAAGAAAGCTGGACATGGAAGGTCAAGTTAGCACCTATAAAGCAGGGCTAGTGGCTAAAGGATTCAGACAGCATCAAGGAATTGACTATGATGAAACCTTATCGCTAGTTGCCATGTTTAAGTCCATAAGAATCATAATTTCCATAGCATCTTACCATGACTATGAGATTTGGTAGATGGATGTCAAAACAGAATTCCTTAAC
Organism: Viscum album; assembly: GCA_963277665.1. Lineage (NCBI taxonomy): Eukaryota > Viridiplantae > Streptophyta > Magnoliopsida > Santalales > Viscaceae > Viscum > Viscum album. The sequence goes on from OY728123.1 coordinate 2,020,028,298, forward strand.
GGGAACCTTCAGGAAGATGTCTATATGACACAACCAGAGGGTTTGTGACACCAGGTGAATCCAAACGGGTTTGCAAGTTGCAGAAATCCATTTATGGATTAAATAAAGCATCCAGGTCATGGAACATTTGATTTGATGAAGCCATAAAGGAATTTGGTTTCATTAAGAATGAATGTGAGCCATGTGTTTATAAGCGGTTTAATGGGAATGTGGTTGTCATCCTAGTGGTATATGTTGATGACATATTGCTTATTGGAAATGATGTACCAGCCTTACAGTCAGTTAAGGACTGGTTGAACAAGTGTTTCTCCATGAAGGACTTAGGAGAAGTAGCCTACATTCTAGGGATCAAGATCATTCGTGATAGATCCAAGAGGCTGCTTGGACTAAGTCAGGGTACATACATTGACCAGATACTAAATAGATTTAGTATGGAAAAATCCAAGAGGGGATTGGTTCCAGTGTCACATGGCTTACATCTTTCTAAGAAAATGTGTCCCCAGACACAACAGGAGAAAGATAGGATGAGCAATATCCCATACGCTTCGGCTATAGGATCCATCATGTATGCCATGTTATGTACCAGGCTTGATGTTGCCTATGCACTGAGCATGGTAGGAAGATATCAAGCAGATCCAGGAGAACAGCATTGGACTGCTGTTAAGACTATCCTTAAGTATCTGAGAATAACTAAGGATATGTTCCTGGTGTATGGAGGAGACGAGGAGCTTGTCATCAGAGGGTATGCTGATGCTGGTTTTCAAACAGATCAGAATGATCTGAAGTCGCAATCTGGATATGTTTTCTGTCTCAATGGAGGAGTTGTGAGCTGGAAGAGTTCAAAGCAACCAATTGTCGTCGATTCTACAGCGGAGTCCGAGTATATAGCGGCTTCTGATGTAGGCAAAGAATCCGTTTGGATTCAGAACTTTGTCCAGGAGCTTGATGTGGTTCCTAGCAGTAAATATCCCATTACATTGTATTGTGATAATACTGCAGTAGTGGCTCTTGCAAAAGAACCAAGGTCACATCAACGGACAAAGGACATACTCTGGAAGTATCAACTCTTGATGGATTTCTATCAAAGGGGTGAAGTTGCAGTGAGCAGAGTTTCTACAGAAGAGAACGTGGAAGACCCCATGACTAAAGGCCTATCTCAGAAGAAGCATGAATATCATGTGAGAGCTAGCGGGTTAAAGGTTGTTAGCAGTTGGCTCTAGTCCAAGTGGGAGTCTGTTGGAGTTGGTGGTCTAGAACCAACTACTTTGTACTTTATTCATTAAATAAAAGCCTTGTCACATCTTGATTGTTCTTCTACGTGACATGTCATGCGATAATGTCCTAAGGACAGTTGTTGCATTAAAGGGTCGTAGCGGATCCCTGCTATGATGAGAACCCGAAAGTGCCATAACACTGTTCTTGAATGTATGTTCTATGGCCGGATGATATTATTTGAGGGACACAAATAATACAGGTCATTAGGGGTGAGGACTCATAAAAATTTGAGGCACCTTCTCATGGTGTGCGCCCTTGGTAATATCTAGGAGGATATTATGAGAATGAGACCTGCCAGTAGGAAATTCACATTTCATAGTGTCATTGGATGTTCCTATCTACGGACGTGTGTATTGATCCTTAGACTTTAAGATTATTATTAATGGGTATTACAACTTGCGCACTTAGATGTATTGATGAAACCTGTGACGACACACTGTTCGCAGCGAGGTAGGATACGTTGGGTGCGTCACAAGTAATACCGCATTAATAGATAATGCGAGAAATGATTTGTCCCTTCCGTTCCATGACGGAAGTAGATATATCAGGCCCTTTGATGGAATTGATATAGCCTAAATAAATCAATGGCCATGGTAAGGTATGGGAAAGTTCAATTCCGGGAAGTCAAAGAAAGAATAATCAAGCACATGGGTTGATGGCACTAGCATGCAACCCGCTTGATTGGAGATATCGAGACAAAGGGATTATATTACACGGTAAGTGGTCGTAGGAGGTGACACGTCATTGAGGCATTAATTTCTTTCTCTATGGGTTCCTTGGCGTGTTGCTAGACGCTAACCTTGGACTTTAGGCAGGCTCAGCCTAATGCCACTGAGAAAGAGTCCTAGAGGGTCACACACTAAGTGTGTCCATGTATCTCAGTTAAATATTAATTTAACAAGTTAAATAAATATTATTCCCGACTGTGGTTTAATAATTATTTAAGGATGTCTGATCGCATTTATTTTGACACTAGTTATTCGAGAGAATATATTGTGGATAAAATAATATATTTATTAGCGAGTAATGCAGTTACATTTATTTAAGAAATAAATAGTCATTACTCAAGGTCTAATAAATCTGGTGGAGAAAAATGGAAAATAAAAGTACATGCCGTGTATATTAAATATACACACTGTGTAGTTTTATGGAAAACAAGTACACGTTGTGTATTAATTATTACACACCGTGTAGTTTTTCCAATTGGGATTTTGAGGATTTAATATTGTTTTATTAAATGATACTTATTATAATCAACGTGGGCGCATGTCAAGGAATTAATAATTCGACATGGGGGTTTTTTCAATAAGAGTTAATGAAATAAATAAAACGCATAACACATTTTTTTATTGTCATAACTCTATTAACCTCAATCCTGATTATAAATATCCTCACAACCCCAACATTTTTTGAGAGCCATTGTTGTGCACAACGGATTTGGAAATACTCTCAATCCAAGAGATAATTTCCCTTTCCACCAAGAACGCCCTCAAGTTACGAGAGCAAGATCCTCCACCGGATCAAGGCGGTTGAAGGCGGATATCGCAAGCGAAGGTTCTTCCGCGCTAGCACCCGGAGATCTCTTCGGCGACGTCCGGATATACGTGACACACGTGTGGATCACCGCTAGAGGAATCCTACACTTGGATTCTACGACGCAACGACGGATCACCGAATCGTGACTGGACACATCAACAAAGAAATAATTCCAATGAGGTAATTCTTATGCATTAATTAAATTAATTATAATCAACATATGATGATCCTAATCAAGGGTTCTGGGACTCATCTTTTCTTTTCGTTCTTCATTTAATTCCGAAGATTCGGCGTTTTATATCGTGACGGATCTCGGATTGAACATTGTTTAACGAAAAATTAAGTTGGGCAAACCCACCAACGCGCTTCCGCTGCGCCCGGAACCTACACCTTGGTTGTAATTTCCCTTTTCCCTTGAATTTATCTTTTCCAAACCTTTTTGATAAAAGAGAAATAATTTTGTTGAAGTCTTCATCCTTTTCTTCATTGTCAGATTCACTTGATTCTAAGACTTCGTCATCTTTTATCTTGAGTTGTCTCATGGCCTCAAAAGCCATCTCATCCTTGATCTTCTTCTTGAATACTGGAATCTTCCTCATTTCATATGCAATGAGAATGTTGTGTAGTTCATAAATAGAGAGATCATCTCTTTCTTCTAATGCTGAGACTTTGGGGTCAAACCTGTCAGGAAAATTTCTCATTAGTTTTTTAACAATAGTGGAGTCCTCCAACTTTTCTCCAAAGCCCCGAATGTTACTGACAATTTCATTGAATCTTGTTAAATAATCATCAATATTTTCTTCTTCTCCCATCTTGACATCTTCAAACTTGCTTCTCCAAATTTGTAATTTGGCTTCCTTGACTTTCATGTTGCCTTCATAACTACTTTCCAATTTGTCCCAAATTTCTTTAGCATTCTTGAGTCCCATGACTTTGTGTATACCTTTTCTGAGAGTGACATAAGAATGGCATTTTGAGCTTTACCATCAACTTCCATATTTATTTTCTCACCCAGTGTCATAGCAGCTTCATTAGCAAGAGGATGGAATCCAAATAAGGCTTCATCTCTAACTTCAAGGCCGAGAGATAGAAGGTAGGGTAACATCTGATTTTTCCAGCTGTGATAATTCTTTCCATCGAATGTAGGGACACCCCTACTATTAACAGAATTTAGATTGCCCATTTTCTCAGAAGTAGATCCTAACAGAGGGAACCTCCCTCTGATACCACTTGAAAAGCCTGGATCGGCTGTGATCACTGAGAGGGGAGGGGTGAATCAGTGATAACTTTTTCTTTTTAAGAATTGTTCCTTGAATTAACAATTCAACCTCTGTGGATGGTTAAGGCCTAGATATACTCTTTTAGTGGTTCAGTTATAATGAAAGCACAGAACACAGAGATTTACAAGGTTTGGTACAAAGACCTACTCCTTGCCGTGTTGGTTGCACTCCCCAACAAGGATTCTTCACTATGCCAGAAGATGTTTACACAATAATTGGTTATACCCCCCAATTACAAGTTGGTTAAACCCCCCAACTCCATAGCATCATCTTCATCATGGATCCACTTCACTTCTTCAAAGGTGTTGTTCAAAACTTCAAGTAGCTTCAACAGTCTTCAAAATATCTCGTTGGTCTTGCTCACCAAAACTAATCACTTAGAATGATCAGTTCTTTTGCATTTATACAGTTAAGTGTGTACTCCTCTTCTTCTTAACAATATTTGATCACTTTTGCACACACTAGTTCATGTTGCTTATTTTCACATACTCAACCAATCCTCAGTCTCCTATTCAATTGCACACAGAAAGTGCAAGTATCTGGTTCTCCACTTCACACACACACAAGTGGTGCGTTATATACTTCACAACCCGAACTCCCTGTCTCAAATGAAGGCGCGCAAGGGGTGCGGCCAACTTCTTCTCCAACAGTAGCACAAGTAACTATGGAAAAGGCAGCGCGCAAGGGTGCACCAACCGCGAGCGTGCAAGTGCTCGCGGCCTGACCTCTTCCTGTGACGCAAGGGGTGCGTGCAGGGGACTTCCTCAGGGCCTCGGGTGGCTCCGGGATACTCAGTCGCGCAAGAGGTTGCACGGAGGTACTTTGCGTAGCTTTAGAGCTTTGTGGGACTTATTCACAAAGGATCAACAATAATCTTTCAAGCACCTTGGGTGCTCCTTTTATAGGAGAGTAGTGCGAATGGATTCCGCGGGATCCAACACTCGAATGCCTGAAATCAGCGGCGTTTTGAAAACTTCAAACGCGTTAAAAATCATCTGCGTATCTCGTTTTTTATTCTCTGTCCTACGCGGGTTATCTATTCTTTTCATTCCTCCACGTGCATGCTTCAAACGTGTGCATGGCCTTCATTTAAGCCCAACCCATGCATAGCACGAACACCCGCATGGCCTCGGCATCGTTGCTTGCCTCGGCATTCTTCAAAATAACCATCTCTTTGAATGAATTTATATTTTTATACATGGATATGTTCAGTAGGGCCAGACAAACTCCATGGATGCTTCAGTTTGTTCGGAGGTGTCCTGGAGCTCGACTTTCGTGCTCGGGAAGCCACTGGAACACGGCATGTCCGCGGGAGAAGACACGACGTGTCTCAGCCGAGCTCGAGGTAGACGACGACTCGTCTGCCATTGGATCTGGTGAATAAATGACCCCCAATGGTCTAGATTAGACCGCGGCGCGCGAGATTAGATGAGCATCTCGGATTAGACGCGGTATCTCTTGGACGGCTCAGATCTGTTCCACGGCGAAATTTTTCGTCCCGCATTGAAATGGGCCGCGGAATTCTCGCGGTTTATCAAACTCCGCGTCCCTGCCACAGCTCAATTGAACTCCTCCACTCTCGGTGCCGCCCCGCACCGAGTTCTTCTTGCGGGCGCACCACTGGCTCCCACCATGCTTCCTTCAGACGCGCTCATGCGACCACGCTGCGCAGGCCTAACATCTGCGTGGCCCAGGTCTTATACACAGCCCTGCCTTTCGGGCTGGCCCCATGGGATCCCCCTTGGGCGTGGTGACCTTGAGTCCCACATGTGCCTTGGGGTTGAACCTTTAAGGTTGTCCCTTTAGTAGGTTGGCTAATTTTTTTCTTCTTAAACACTAAGTACTTTTTTTAAAGACAAAGTAACTAAGTGTAAAATGCCAAATGCAAAGCCACTTCTTCCAAGCCATTCTTCCTCTTCTCCATTCTTCTTCTTCTTCAAAATAATTATTTCCATCCTCTTCATGATTCCTCATCTCCTTCTATAATATGTAATCCTCACTAATAAATGGAATTCTTCTTCAACCGAACTCTTGAATCAAACAAATTCTTCAAAGTTCTTCATTGATCCAATCAGAGATCAAGTTAGATCTTCTTCATGTTTACATGCACTACGAAATAGTACATGGTCTCTTTCAATCCACTTCATCCACTTCAGGATTGTGGATGGATCTCCTCATCTCCTCATGCATTGTGAAGACAATGCATGGTCTTCAAACATTGTTGTGACATTGTATCCAGTTGATACAAGTTCTTTGAACTTAAAGACCAGCTCATCAATCGTCTGAAGTAATGATACATCTCCAACCATTAGTCTTCAAGCTCTACTTCATCAGTTGACACATAGTGACATGTTATTGAAAACAAATGCAATCACTTGGGCACAACACAAACCTTTCTCAAGTTCATTTTCCTGACCATTTTTCTATAAAATTCTTAATCCAAAATGACTAAAATAATATCTAACAGAATTTGATTCAATGGTCCTATGAATATGAAAACCCAATCTTCTCTAATGACACATTCATTTCATTATTTGATACTTTTAGTCCAATAAAATTTTCTTTAGGTAAGGTTATCTTGTAATTCTTAACATAATATCTTAACATAACTTGTAAATAAATCCTTTATAATGGTTCACAAAGAGAATGTGATTGAACAACTCATAAACCCTGAGAGTGACAAACCAGGTCTGTTGTTATCCCTCTTTGTTGTGCACCTAGTAATAATTGATTTAATACCCAATTTCTCTTTTTAGGTTTATTACACCAATATACATCTATTACATAGACTTTATACATATGGAGTATCCAGACTGGGATATATTTTCCAATAAAACCACAAAATTTATACATTACCATAATTTTAGGATGTTATCATAAAATGAGACTTATCCCTAAGATTTTTTTAATAAAACTCTATTATATTAATCCCCATAATATTACCTCAATCGACCTAAAGGGTTATCTATACCATTTAAATTATAAAAAACTTAACTTATAAACCATTGATGACATTTCTAACTATTATTTTATCCTCAATGATATCAACATAATCTCCAAATTTATCTAAACCCTTCTATTATACTAGCTATAACATCTCACAATTGTAACTGTTTAATCACATGACTTAAAAAATTTCCTTACAATACATACCCAACAAATTTTAGGTTTATAGATTTTTAAAATTAGGATAACACACTAACTAACCAAACTCAAGTCTTTTTAACTAATGGACATGCTTTCCACTATATAATAAATTATTTAATCCATAACAAGTCTTCAGAATATACCACTAATTCTCTACATAAGATACTATTATATAAATTTCATATTTTTATTATCTTAATAACCTATGTAAATGGAAACATATGAAATAGGACATTTCAAACACTCAATAGGGGTAAGAATAAGTGACAATTATAAAATATCATTAGTTAGTATAAGATAAACATATGTGTAAGACAATATAAGTAAGGAACATGGAAATAAAATAAATAATTCATACCCAATAAATCATGAATGATAATCCAATAAACATAGAATTAGGATTTACCATAAAGAAACTGATATAAAAGGATCATGTAATCAAAATATTATTGCCACAACATAATACATGACATCATTAGAATAATTCAACTTTCACTCCTAAGACAATCGTCACATGGTGGACAAAGTATCAAAGTGGATTAAGTTCAATCCCTAATCTAATAAATAAACATCATGAGATATAAATATTTACCCAATGAACTTTATAGATATATAATTGTGGTCCCACCCATAAAATCACATTACGTACATGCATATGTGTACCACATAGGAAAACAATCATAATTTCATCATAACATTACAACCCTAATAAGGAAATGGGATTCATGATTATATACACAAAACTTGATAATATACCATTCAGAGAAATAATGGGGATCCTATCATCCAGATATATCTTAAAAGTTATTATAGTATGTTTACATATATGAAAACACCCTTATTATTAGATAACTTGAACAATTCAACTAATTAAGAGATCAATAATTGGAGTCATGATATCATCAGATAAATTACTCAAAATAAAAACAGTGAAATATAAATTAATGGTTTAATAATGAAACATAAATACAATAAGGGTAAATCTATTTAAATATCAAAAGTAAAATAGAATATAAAATATAGATGATTTTTTAGAAATAATTATTAATATTTTTGTAACAAATGGACTTATAGGTTTATTTCAAAAGTAATTTTTCAAATGGTGAAATGAAAGATTTTGAAAAAAATTAATTTTAAAAAAATTAATATTAATAATGGTTCTTTTAAAATGATAAAAAATATCTTGGAGATGTATAGAGTCGAATAAAAAACCTTTGACTATGAAAAGAGAGGAAATCCTTTTTAATAATATACAAAATACCTTTATTGAAAACCTACATTGTAAGAACCAATAAAAATTTACTTTTAAAAATGGGTTAAAGAGAAGTATGAATGCTATAATAACTAAAACATGCTTTTTAATACAAATATTAAGGTAAAAAATTGGTAGGAAGAAGAAAATATAGACATTGATGATCAAATTTCATTTAAGAGGATGACGATTATTTAAAACATAGTTCCATTTTTAGAAAGTAAGATAATTCATCATTAAGAATGATTTGAATAAAAATATTTCTCAAGATAGAAATAGTGAATACTATATAAAATTAAAGACCAATATTAATGGAAAACATTATCCCTCAATAAAGAAAATTGAGTTATGAAAAAATTCTAATATTTTAAGAAAGATATCAATTGTAGTCCAAAGCAAGGAAAATAATGAATGAAGTGAATTTTCCTACATCATAAAAAAATTGAGATAATATAAGTCAATGGGTATTAGTTACATGATAAAAAATAATATTGGTGTGTAATATCATAATAGGCCTCAATGAAGGGTTATTTAGATGGAAACCCTTACTTTTTGAGTAACATTTTAATCAAAACCCCTTTCAACATTAGTAACTTTTGAATCAATTTACATTTAAATATGGTACATGATATGGATCTTAAAACCCCATGAGTATGGAAAAAGAAATTAATTTGGAAGTAATAACATCATATTAGAGGTATTATGGTACACATTAAGAACTATGTCTCAAAAAATTAAATTTGTGACAAAGAACCGCCTACCACATTAGAATATTTCGCATCAAGAACCCATGAAAGATATGATTTCAAATGAGAAATTAAATATAATTAAAAATGATAGTATCATGATATAAAATATTAAAGGGGTATTATATACATCATTCCAATTAAAACGTTTTTTATAATAATAAATATGTCTCAAGGAGTGAAAATATGAGACAAGAAACCCTTACCACAATTCATGCTTAGTAGAATTGTTCTCTAACATCCTATATAATAGAAGTAACTATATTAATAAACCATTTAATAATTTTATTTATATATATAACCTTATATAAACCTCATTTATAATTATTCTATACATGTATATTAGTTAGTTAGTTTTGGTTTTTAATATCGCTGTGAGTAATCTTGACCATTTTGATCTAATCTTGATCATTTTGAGCTAGTTTTATAATAAAAGTATTGTTATTCATTATTATCCCAAATTTAATCATTAAATATTCATAAAAGGAACTATAATTTATGTTTTAAATTTATTTATAATTTCATAATTTCATTTTATAGGATATTTGGTTCTAATCTTCAAAGAAGAATTTGGCGAAGAACATGTGTCGATGATTCTTAGTGAAAAAGGGTGTTTTATTAAATAATGAGTTTAATTATTACATTACCATTATATAACCAAAAAATAATTATTTACTTATTTATATCATATATTACAAAAAATTAAATTCTCAGTCATTTATGATATAAATTTATAGCATTGTTCAAGTAGTTGGTTAAACCAGCCCAAACAAGAACATACCATAATTAATTGGTGACTATGAAGTGATTTAGTTATAATATAATTATACCAGATGAGTAATGATCATATTTAGTGTTTATTAGTGTGATATATTAGAATTTTATATAATTGTAATATGTATAAGATAACTTTTATGAATTTATTTTATAGTATGAAAAATCATTTTTTGTTCTTAGAACGTTGTTTTAGACTATTGAATTTACTAGGGTTGTTTATTGATCATATTGTTAATAGGTTGACTTATTTGTCTTAAAAAACCTTAATAATTTTTAAAAAAAACATATTTTTCCATTAAAACCATTCTCGTGATCATACATGTAAGGAAATTATGAAAAGAATAATGGAAATCAATCGTTCCATGGAAGCGGTAGTCCACATATACTCATGGATAATGATTTAATTTCTAATGGAATAGAAAAATAATTAATATGGTTTATCATTTAATATATTATATAATTTATGTATATTTCAATTATATATCAAAATTTTCTTTTAAACCAGTCATGTTATGTTGTAAAGAAAAATTAATATGTTACTTAGTGGAGGAGGCAGTCCGCACAACACACAAATGACGGTTTTATTTTTCTTAAAGGAAAATGGAAAGGTGGTTAATTATTATACCATAATAATAATGAAATAAAACTATTCTAATTATACATATTTTATAATTTTAATATGGTTTAATCTAATTTTTTTAATAATGAGTGGACATAAATAAATATAAATGAGAAAGGGGTGGTTAGAAATTTATACTAAACTTATTGGATTATGTCATTTGAAAAGGGGATAATCCCTTGAGGGATGGTATTTATAGAATAAAAATACCTCTTAATGATTTCTTGGAATATTTATGAGAGTTTTGGTAGATTTTGTGAAGAAATAATGGGTGTTTTGTTTGAGAAGAAGTGAAGATGTGAGAGCCCCTTTTATATTTGAAGAGGGATGACATTTTTTTAAATACCCAAAATTTTTTAATGATGGGAAGTCACTATCCAGAAAAGTGGATCTAAAATTGAGAAATAATGGAGGGGTAAAGATATATGGTAGATATAATCATAAAACACTCATTATCACACATTTTTTAAACTTTTTTTCAACTCATTACCATTATATTTTTTTTACTTTTACCGGTTTATCTTTTACCACAGTAACTAGTTTTTTCCTAAGGTAACTTATACTTTATACCCAAAATATAAAATGGTACTTATTAAATAATATATAAATACTAATTATAAATTTTAAATCTATTTTATTATATAAAATTTTCTAAAATCTATGAAAATTAATTTTAAAATATTGAATGTATAATGAATTAAAAACAATTGTTTTGAAAAATATAACTTAAGATTTAAAATGTCAAATATGGGAATTTAAATTAAAAATATATATAAATTCACATATAAAATAAATATTGTTTCTTATAAAAAAAATTTATGAATTTATAATTTAGTATTATATAATAATAATGTCATAAAAGTCGTGTTATTTATAAAAATGGTATTTTTACTATTCACCTAAAAATTAATCATTTTAGAAAAAAACCAAAAAATTATCTTAAAATAATATTGATATTATAAGCCCAAAGATGAATCTTAATTTTAGAAATTAAATATATATAATTTTATATTTAAAATTTTAAATAAAATCATAAAATACAATGAGAAACATTTTTTATCAAAAAATAACCTTTTAAAATACTAGTTTTCTTTATTCTTAATTTCTATAAAACACTAATAAAGATATAATTAATCAATAAATGTTATATTTTATTAAAATACTAATTTAAAATTAATATAAATAGTTTTATTTAATAATAAGTAAAGCACATAAAAATATAGATTCTTTAACACAATAATGAATTTAGCATATTTGTATAAAATAACCTTTATACATATATATATATCATAATTTCGTTACACTTATTCATGCCTACTAATCCAATATCTATTTCTTAATGATCTAAACAAATCACTTTTTAAGTGTAGTTCATTTTTGTGTGTGGAGAAAGTTATTGAAAACTATTTTATTTCAGGAGGATGTATAAGTAAATCTCAGGTCATTACATAAGAATAACTTAGAGGGAATATTGAGAGGGAAAACAGGAGGAGAACCAAGCTCACTAATTTTAGAGTAAATAGTAGTGAAAATATGATTGGGTATTTATTATGAATAATGGGGTATTTTTTATTAATTCTGGGATTTAGACTTTGAAAATCTAGATTGTGGAAAATGAAAAATCATTTGCTTTCCAATGGTTTTAAAAAATAGTTTTTTTAAATTTATATATTTATTATTGGAATTTTATGTTTGATCACTGAAATCCATTATTTTATATTTATTTTTTCATGGAAAATAATTGTATTCTCATATAATTACTTTTTAAAACCTTAATTTCACCCCCCCCCCCATCTTGATTTCTTTACCTCCGAAGGAATTTTGATATCTTCAAAATACCCACACCGAAGTCTAAACCGGACTCTCAGGGAAATTTTATGGCCGGATCACCAATCTTCTACTCCAGATATAATTATCTCACCCCAACCACAAACATATCAAACAGAGACCCATGCCTTTTACACATATCATTACATGATTTTAAGTATAATAAAACAACATATTATAATCCAAGGATCATGAAGTCTAGTGTCTTGGAAGACTAGGTACATAAAACTGAAAACATGGGACTAAATAAAACATTTCTTTATTTAATATTCATAAAGATATCCTAACATCCATTTTTCTCATACATATTTATATGGTAACCTGGGGATAACATGAACAAAGGGATTAGTTAAAAGCCTAGTAAGGGAAAAATCATAGTAATAAAGCTTTAGCACATGGGATTGAAGGAATGGCATAATGATATAAAAAATGCATGGAGCATGTGAAATCATAACATATAAACATGGGTTCATATAAAAATGGAGTCATAGTAATGTGGAAGCAACATAAAAAGTGACTTTATCACGAGTCAAGGCTCATTGCACATAGAGTAGCACAAGTCAAGTTTAACCACCAAGACGGTTGTACATGGTATCACAAGTCAAGGCTAGCCACAAAGACCGTTGCACATAACGTCTCATGAGACTAAAATTACCTAATTAATTGGAGTTCTATCTGGTCACACCCATATTAACATGTTCATGAATATGTTTTTTCACATTAATAATCATACTTAATCAATCATACATAAACATAATGGTACCCATTGAATGAAATGGGTATCATAATCATTTCACAAACCATAATGAATGGGTGTATCATAAAAGTGTCCATGAAATAAAATAATTAAAACAAACATGGAAATTAATAAATTAAAATAAGAATATACCATGGTAAGTGATGTCAAATAGAATTGACAACCTGAAAGAAGATTATTTATGGAATTTTATCATTAAAACATATTAGTGCGGTTTGAAGGAAAATACTAACAAGAATTTAAAATATAAAAGGGGAAAATATTTTATATAAAACCAGAATTTATCCAAGAATGTTTTCATAATAAAAACAATGGTGGCTTAAAACATATGTTAGAGTGCACTTGAAATTGGGTACGAATTCAAGAAGTTTTCTTAAAACGGGTTTTCTTATCAGGAAGCATTGAGGAGGGAATCACTTAATAGCATGTATATCCCCAAAATAGAATGATTAATGGATCTTGATACATGATTTTGTACACATAAATAAACATTATAATATATACATAAACATAATATAGGACTTCATTTGGGTAAAAAGAGAGTAATAATAACCCAAATGAATAATTGAGGTTCGGGTAGAATCCCTTACGGAATATTGGCATGGTATCAGGTCCACTTAAGGGGGATTAATGAGAGAGAAATGGGTTTATCATATTTTATATATCATTAGGGTTATATGGAAAAGGTGCTAAATCATACCCCGTCATTAGGAATTACACATAAAAGGTCATAACATAGAGGGAATTTTTAAATAAGTGTGATAAAGAGAGGATCCCTTACCTTAAGTCTGATGGTGTTCTTCACTTGATATTAATGACCTAAATAATCAAATTAGGTTCCTTAATTAATAATTAGAGAACATAAACTACATGTTATTTATTTATTATAACACTATTAAATTTATACAAGTAACTTTTTGATGAGTTAATAGGTTCAATTTCATTATTTGGGAGCATTTTCTTCCTTGGTTTTAATGATCGGTTCACTTATATTCATGTTCAGATAAACATGTGTGAGAATGGTTTTCCTGAATTTAAGTTATATTAAATTAGTGAATATATATAAGATTACATGGTTATAAAATTAATTTGGTTATTTGTAGTGAAGGTGAATCATTACATAAAACATTAATGATAATGCGTGGATTAATTTGGCGATTTTGCTCATAATTAACTTGTTTTGTATTATTATTTTACATAATGTGTGAAAAAGGATTCAAGAACATCACATAATATAAAGAAAATATTTAATATTCTTTTTAAACCATAAAATTGGTTTCATAACCATAATTTAATATGGTAATAGAAATTGATACCATGTTGTCCTGGAAAGGGATAACTTAACACACCTCGAACGGTGTTTTCATTTATTTCGTATAAATAGAGGGGAAAAAAGAGATGATAATTAATTATCCCAATAGTATAAAATATTAAATTAAATTTATGGTACTAGACTTTTCAAACCATTTAGATGAGGATAGGTTAGGAAATAAAATATAACAAAGGAACATGAAAAGAAAATGAAAGAAAAGAAAAGAGGGATTTACCTCTTGATTTGATCTTACTTGAGAGCCTCTTAAGGGGAGAGGATTTGGTCATTTGAGGAGACCAAGGGCTAATGGACATAGGGGGGTCTTGGGGAGATATTTTATCATAACTTAGGGAAGGCACAAGGCCTAAGAGGAGTGACTAGAATAGGGGAGTGTGGGTGGTTCTTATAGTGGAGGCGAGGAGGGTTTTCATAATATTTTAATCATTAGTTTATTATTTTTCCATAAGACAAGAAATAGTGATGATTCCATGAACAAAAACTATAATATTTCCATGTGATTTCAAACACAAGGTGATTACATCATCCATGACTCAATATATGTTATATTTAACATATACTATATATATATGGTAAATTAGTGTATTTTACTATTCATAAAAAATTCAAGTAATTCAGAAAAATCCCAAAAAATCACCCTAACCATTTTTTGACATGTAGAATCCAAAAATGAACTCCATTTTTTAAAATAATTATCTAAATATGATTACTTTATTTTTTTAATTAAAATCATAATTTTATAATGATTTCAACAATTACATAAGGTATTATAAAATTATCTTAAAACCAGAAGACATAATATTGTTAATTGATAAACACCTTTTAATAAAAAAAATTAAAAAATTAATTAATTAATTAAAATTATTTATTTATGAATTACAAAAATACCAATACTTTTACTATGGTCATATTATCACTTATAAGATACCTAAATTTTCTTTACATGTTCAAGTGTGAGGTTAATATTCTTTTGGATGATGTACTATTCATAAGGTTCATATTAATATTCATAAGGGTAGGTTACTATTCATAAGTGTAGGTTACAATTCACCAAAAAGTAAGTTTATTCCATCAGTCCCAAAAAATCACCCTGAATGCAACTGTGCATGTCATATTTTCACAAAACAAAACACAGAAGTGTCAAAATTATTTTTAAAGGTCACATAGTACTTAATAGTTTATTGTGTTGTGATTTCATGTGATTATATGGCATAATTATAATAAAGAAATTTCCATTGATAAAACATTGGTTCATTACATTATCCCCACTTATGAAATTTATCCCTTGAAATTTCATTTTACATTCTCATCCATAAATAGGTGTGGGTAATTTTCCTTCATTTCTTCTTCCAGTTCCCATGTTTCCTCTTCATACTTATGGTTCCTCCATAGTACTTTGACCAAGGGAGTAGTCTTGTTGCGTAAAACTTTATCTCTACGATCCAAGATATTCACCGGATGCTCCTCGTAAGAAAGATCATTCTCTAACTGTACCACCTCTGAGGAGAGTACATGTGAAGGGTCTAGTATGTACTTCCTTAAGAGGGATACCAAGAAGAAATTGTGCACTTTGGACAAGTAGGTGGATGTGCTAGTCGATAGTCCACAACCTCGATACAATCAAGAATCTCGAAGGGTCCAATGTACCTGGGACTTATCTTTCCGTTATTCCAAAACTGCATGACCTTATTCCATGAAGATCTGCGTAGAAATACTATGTCTCCAACATTGAACTCAACGTCTCATCGATGATTATCTACATAACTCTTTTGTCGACTTTAGGCTTCCTTGATGTGTTGTTAAATGGTTTTAACCTTCTCCACCATTTCTTTGATCATTTCAGTTCCTAGCAGCTTACCCTCACCGACTCCATCCCAAAGTGCTGGTGCTCTGCACCTTTTCCCATAGAGGGATTCTTATGGTTCCATTCAAATGATCGAGTGGAAACTGTTGTTGTAGGATAATTCAACCAGTGGAAGATGTTGGTCTCATCCTCCTTTGAAGTCCATAGAACATGATCTCAACATATCTTCCAATTTCTGAATAGTTCGCTCAGATTAGCCATCAGATTGAGGATGATAAGTCATACTGAAGTTCAGTTCAGTGATTAAAGCATGTTGGATACTTTTCCAGAACTTTGAGGTTAATCTCAGATCTAGATTATATACAATAGATAGTGGTACTCCCTTCAGCCTTACCACTTATTTGATATATATCCGTATAAGTATATCCAATGATAATTCCTCTCCAGTCATGATAATGTGATTTGTCTTTTTAAGACAATCCACAGTGAGCCATATAGCAATGTTTCCTCTGGATTTCCTTGGAATTCCAGTGATACAATCTAGGGTGATGTTCTCCCACTTCCATGTTGGTATGGGTAGTGGATTCATCATCCCCTTATAATTCTATATTTCATCCTTCACTTTTTGACATACTAGGTTCTATGATGTATACTTGAAAATCTCCTTCATCATATTTTCCCACCAAAAGTTCTCTCAGAGATCTCGATAAATCTTTGTGCTCCCTGGTTGAATAGAGAAGGTTGAGCTATGTGCATCATTTAAAAGATACTTCTTTATTTCTAGATCGGATGGTACACAGAATCATGAACCAAATCTTAAAACTCCTTCCTCGTCAATCATAAGTTCAGAGGATTTCCCATTTCTAATGGATTTTACCCTTTTTTGAATTTCCACATATTTTATTTGAGCATCCTTTATTTTCTCCATGAGAGATGGTTGAGAAATAAATTGAGAAAGGGTTGATGATTTTCCTACCTTAATAATTCACATGTCCATCCTCTACAAATATAAGAATATTGAATCCTTTCCAATTATCATCATTGATAAAGATGCAAGATCCTTTCTACATAGAGTATCGGCCACCCTGTTTTCCTTACCAGGATGGCAGTGGATTGAGCAGTAATAAACCTTGATGAGATCTATCCATCTTCGTTGGAGAATATTAAGCTATTTTTGTGTAAATATATATTTGAGACTCTTGTGATCAGTATATATCTCACACTTCTTCCCATAGAGAAAATGACGCTAGATTTTTAATGCAAAGATCATAGCCTCCAACACCGGATCATGCGTAGGATATTTTTTCTCATGAATTTTCAACGGCCTTGATGTGTAGGCTATATCTTTATAATTTTTCATCATCATAAAACCTAAGACCTTCTTTGAAACATCAGTTTACAGCATAAATAGTTATCCAATCATTGGGAGTGTGAGTATTGACGTAGTGATAAACCTGTTTTTCAACTCCTTAAATATGTATTCACATTCTTGAGTCTAGAAAAACTTCACTCCCTTATATGGAATCTTAGTCGTTGGGTTTGACAATCATGAAAATTTCTTCACAAATTGTCAATAATACCTAGATAGATGTTGAAACCTACCAATCTCTGTTACAGATTTTGGTCTCGACCACTCTTCAATCACCTTTTTCTTTGAAGGGTCCACAGATATCCCTTTTCTGGTGATAACATTTCCCAATAATGATACTTCCTCCATCGAGAGCATACGTTTATTATAATTTTCATATATCTTATCCATTTTCAAAGTCTTTAGAATGGTATTCAGATGCTCCTCATGTTCCTCCTTACTCTTGGAGTATATCATAATATCTTCAATAATAACTACCGCAATTTTTTCAAGGTAATCTATAATAACACTATTCATTAAATCCATGAAAATTTTTGGAGCATTAGTAAGTCCGAAGGGAGTCACTATGAACTCATAGTGTCTATACCTCGTTCCAAAGGTAGTCTTGGTAATATCTTCCTTCCTCACCTTTAATTAGTGATATCCCAACTGGAGGTCCACCTTAGAGAAATAACTAGCCCCATGAAGCTTATTGAACAAGTCATCTATTTGTGGTAGGGGATAATTTTTTGTTATCATGATTTTATTGAGCTCACAATAATCAATATAGATGTGCATTGATTCATCTTTCTTCTTGATGAAGAGGACTGGTGCATCCCATGGTGAAGCACTCAGGTGTATAAAACCCTTCTCCAGATTCTCATGTAACAACTTCTTCAGCTCTTCAAACTCTACAGTGGGAATTATATAAGGTGTCTTTGATATACGCAGAGATCTAAAAATTATTTCAATTGAGAACTCAACCTATTAGTCAAGATAAATACCAGAAAACTCTTCGAGAAATACATCAGTATACTCCCTCATGATGGGCATATCTTCAAGTGATATTCTCTCCTTCTTCTCAATCATTTGGTCTATATATGCTTGATCATAAGGTAGAAATATCCACACTTGACACTATGATTAAAAATGAGATTCAATTTCCTCTTTACACTTGTAAATAATTGGAGGATTCTTCAGGATGTGAAAGGTGATCTCCCTTTCCTAACAGTTGATGTTATCTTTGTATAAAGATAGAAAATTCATTACCAAGATAACATTGAACTCCACTAAAGGAAGTATGAATAGATTTGATGGGAGATTCATCCCAAAACAATTTACCAGGTAGGAGTTATAAACCATGGACACAATAATTTCCCCATTCTCTACTCTAACATATAACATATCCTTCAAATTTTGAGGTGGTTTTTGAAGAGTTCAACTAAACTTGCTAGATATGAAAGAATGCATTGAACTAGAATCAAATAGTACATTCACTATTCTTAAATGAATAACTAGAATACCTGTCACCACATCATTTTATAGCTCTACCTTAGCAGTAGTGATAGCATAAGCCCATATTTTTTTCCTTAGAGGTTGTTGTTTATTTCCTCTAACAACCCTTGGCATTGAGAAATTATTCTCATAATTCTCATGTTCCTTGAAGTTGTAACACTCCACCATTGGATGAGAATTTATCTGAACCTTACTTTATTCTTCTAGATTAGTGGGATTATTCATATGATGTTGGTAGTTTTTAGATAGATGTATCATCATTCCACATTCGAATCAATTCCTAGTTCCCTTTAGATATTTCCCAAGATGCTTTTTCCCACAATTTTCACGCATGGGATGATCGAGCTTATTTACATCATTGAATTTATTTTTGCAACCGCCTACATTAGATTCCATTTTCCTATTTTTTTTTGGGCCCAAGATACCACTGAGATTATTTGATCTCCATTTCAACCTTAAGGTCACAATACACAATCTCCTCATAGCTTTCAAAGTCTCTAATTTCCAGAACTTTTTGAAGATTCATATTTAGTCTATTAAAGAAGTGATCCACCTTGATTTTGGTGTTCCTGACAAAGCCAGAGGCGTACCTTGAAAGCCCGGTATAGTTTACTCCATACACCCCAATTGAATCATCTTTATTCTACTTGAGTCCAAGGAAATATCTCTCCGTATTGAGACACAGGGTTTAGGGAAAGTATTTATTGAAAAACATTCACTTGAATTCCCCCTAATCCATGGAATCAATTTCGTCCTGGGGCTTCATTTTCATCATCATTTTCTACCACTGATCATCTTCCCCCTAAAAACTATATACCTCCAACACAACTTTATCTTTTTCTAAGAACTCGTGGATAGAGAATATATTTTCAATGGAGTTAATACACTGTTCTGTGAGGAGGGGATAAAAAGATCCACTAAACATGGGAGGCCTTTTCCATATGAATTATTCAATGTAAACTTTCTTTTTCCTTGGTAGAGGAGGGAGTTCCACATGATTCAAGTCATTATTCATAACTTTGGCCAGCTAAGAAAGTACTATCAGGAAGTTCTGAGCACCTGTTCCTATCATATCAGGCATATCATTAGGTCAATATTCACATCCACTATGACATTTTTGGTTGGCACATGTTCTTTTATTTCTATCTATTAATTAATAAAAAGAAATTATAGGACTTTAATATTTAGCTATTGAGCACAAAAATTAAACTTTGAACATAAAGGGATAAACTTGTAAATGAGAAGTATATCCTAACTTCTGATTCCCTAGGTTTAAATATGGGTTATTTCTAATATATTTCTTAAATTAAATTCTTATGGGATTTTTTTATTCTATTAATAATGGTTTTTACTAATCTCGTGAATTTTCCAAATCATATCCCCTAGGAGTGTCAAAATAAGAGTGATGCAAGGCTTGTTGTCATGAACCATTTCTCATTCGATTCTATCTCAAAGCAGCATTTTCAGGTTTTACCCCTGAATACATCTATGCCAGATCCACCTCTACCTATTTGTATCCAAATATGGATATATTTTCTTGATAAACTACTTATTCTATACTTATAAAAATTTATGGATGATCTCTTATACTTAGTCCCATCCTTAATGTTCTTACTAAAGTGATTTATTCCTAATCTCCAAAAATAATTATACCATCCTCTGATACCAACTATAGTGACTCTATCCTTTTACACGTATCATTACATGACTTTTATCATAATAAAAAATCATATTTCAAGTCAAGGATCATGAATTCTAGTGTCTTGGAAGACTAGGTACATAAAACTAAAAACATGGGACTAAATAAATCATTTTTTATTTAATATTCATAAATAGATCTTAACTTCCATTGTGCTTATATATCTTCATAGGGTAACCTAGAGATAACACGAAAAAAGGGATGACCGAAAATCCTAGTAAGGTAAAAATCATATTAAAAAATCTTTAGCACATGGGCTAGAAGGCATGGTATAATGACATAAAAAATGCATGGATCATGTGAAATAATAACATATAAACATGGGTTTATATAAACATGGAGTCATAGTAATGTAGAAGAAACATCAAGCTTGAATTTATCGTGAGTCAAGGCTCGTTGCACATAGAAGAGCACAATTCAAGGTTAACCACCAAGACTGTTGCACATGGTAGCACGATTCAAGGCTAACCGCCAAGACTATTGCACATAATGTCCCATGAGACTCAACATTACCTAATGAATTATAGTGCTATTTGGGTGCACCCATATTAACATGTTCATGAATATGTTTTTCACATTAATAATCAAACATAATCAATCATACATAAACATAAGGGTATCCATGGAAAGAAATGGATATCATAATCATGTCATAAAGAATAATGAATGGGCGTATCATACCAGTGTACACGAAAGAAAATAATTAAAAAATATATTGAAATTCATATGGTAAAATAAGAATATATCTTCATAAGTGATTTCAAACAAAATTGAAAATATGAAATAAGACTATTTAAGTAATTTTATCATTAAAACATTTTAGTGCGGCTTTAAGGAAAATACTAACAAGAATTTAAAATAGAAAAGGAAATAATATTTTATATAAAAATAGAAGTGATACAAGATTTTATTCATAATAAAAACATTTGTTTTATAAAAACAAAGGTGGATTAAAACATATGGTTGAGTTCACTTAAAATTGGGTACGAATTCGGAAAGTTCCCTTAAAATGGGTTTTCTTATTAGGTTGTATTGAGGAGGTAATCACTTAAAAGCAAGTATATCCCCAAAAATAGAATAATTAACGGATCTTGATACATGAGTTTTTACATATATATATATAATTTAGAATATGTATATAAATAGAATATAGGATTTCATTTAGGTAAAAAGAGAGTAAGAATAGCCAGGAGGAATAATGGAGGTTTCGGTAGATACCCTTACGGAATATAGGCTTGGTATCAGGTGTACTTATGAGGGATTAATGAGAGACAAAGGGGTTTCTCGTATTTTATAAATCACGAGAAAAGTATGGGGAAGGTTTTAAACCATACCCCATAATTAGGAATTACACATAAAATGGAATAATATAGAGTAGATTCTTGAATAAGTGTAAGAAAGAGAGGATCCCTTACCTTAAGTCTGATAGTGTTCTTCACTTGATCTTAGTGACCTGAATAATAAAATTAGGTTCATTAATTAATATTTCAAGAAACTACACTACATTTTATTGATTTATTATAACCTTATTAATTTAATACATGTCCCTTTTTTTATGAGATAATAGGTTCAATTTCATTGTTTGGGAGCGATTGCTTCCATGGTTTTAATGATTAGTTCACTTATATTAATGTTCGGATAAACATGAATGATGAGAATGGTTGTCTAGAATTGAATTTATATGAAATTAGTTAAAATCTAGAATATTACATGGTTATAATTTTTTTTTGCGTTAAGGTGAATTATTATATAAAACATAAATGATAAACGCTTGGATTAATTTATCAGTTTTGCTCATAATTAACTCGTTTTGTATTATTATTTTACGTCATGTGTAAAAAACGATTACAAAAAACACATAATATAAAACACATATTTTATATTCTGGTTCAACCATAAAAATATTTTAATTACCATAATTGAATATTGTTATGTAAATTGATGACTCGTTGTCCTTGAATGTTATAAATTAACACACCCTGGACGGTGTTTTCATTTATTTTATATAAAAGGAGGATAAAGAAGAGATGATAATGAATTATCCCATTAGCATAACAAAATTATATTACATGTATGTTAGTGTATTTTTCTTACCATTTGGATGAAAATAGGTTAGAAAAAAATAGAATAAAGGAGCATGAAAATAACACGAATGAAAAGAAAATGAAAGAAAAAAAGTGGAATTTACCTCTTTATTTAATATTCCTTGTGAGCCTCTTAAGGGGAGATTATTTGGTATTTTGAAGAGACCAAGGGCTTTTAGAAATGTGGGAGGATCTTGGGGAGAGATTTGGACAGAATTTATTGAAGGCACAAGGCTTGATAGGAGTGAAGAGAATATGGTAGTGTGGGTGGTTTTTATAGTGGAGGGGAGGAGGGTTTTCTTAACATTTTAATTATTAGTTTATTATTTTTCCAAAATACAAGAAATATTGATAATTCCTTGAAAAAAAAGTAATATATGCTTGTGAGTTTTAACCCAAGGTTATTCAGTATCCATAAATCAATAAATAGTGTATTCAAAATATAATGTATATATAAGGAAAATTACCCTATTTTATTATTCATCAAAAATTCAAGTATTTAAGAAAAATCACAAAAAAATCACCATAACCATTTCTTGATGTATAGAATACAAAAATGAACTCCATTTTTCAAAAATAATTATCTAAATATGATTAATTTAATTTTTAATTAAAATCATAATTTACTTGAAAAATACAGATTCTAAAACTATAACTGATTTTATAGTGCTTTCAAAACTTACATAAGGTCTTATAAAATTTTATTAAAACCATAAGACATAAAAATTTTAATTTTTGAACACCTTTTAGGAAAATACATTTTATTTTAAATTAATTAATTAATTGTAATTAATTATTTATGACTTACAAAAATACCAATACTTTTACTATGGTCATATTATCACTTATAAGATGCCTAAAATTTATTTATACATTTAAGGGTGAGTTTAATATTCTTTTGAATGATTTACTATTCATAAGGGACATATTAAAATTAATAGGGGTAGGTTACTATTCATAAGGGTAGGTTACTATTCACCAAAAAAATTAAGTTTTTTCTATCAGACATCAAAAATCACCTTAAATGCAATTGTGTATGTCATATTTTCAAAATTCAAAACAAAGAAGTGTCAAAATTATGTTTAAAGTTCACATAGTACTTATTAGTTCATTATATTTTGATTTCATGTGATTATATGATATAATTATAAGAAATAAATTTCCATTGATATAACATTGGGTCGTTACATATCACTAATTCGACTCACCCTCAGATCTTATTGAAACCTCCCCAATCCTGATGCTATCACATAAAATCCTTCCAACATCACATCTAAATCCTTAACATTGTATTTAATAAGGAACCATACATCATTGGATATTTCCTACACCAGTAAACCAATGCCACCTCAACCATCCACCGATCAATCTCACCTCTTGTATGACACTTCTAACACGAGGGTAGTTCACTAAAAACTAATATGACACTCACTGCCATAGGAGTATCATTATCATTGCCTTTCTAAATCATCTATAAAAACTCCATGATTCACACTCTTCCCATTACCAAATTCAATATATGGTCATGACCATCCTACTCACACCTGATTGCTAAGGATAACAACTAATGATGTTTATCCCTAACCTACCAAGGATGTTATTTTTCAATAGAAAATGGTGTGCTCCCCACTATATGGATTTCTTAATACAGATCCCTAATCACCGACCAAAATAGGTCCCATCAACACACCTCCCTAAGAACTCCTTTGTCAAGGCCCACACTTCATTTGACCATAACACGGTACCTCGATCCATCACTGATGTCATCTCTCAACACAAAGTGACATATTCTAACTCATTAAAACTATGTCTTCCATTACCATGATCATATCACTACCACTCTAACATTTTAGTGTTATTATGATTCATCCATAACCTGAACAATTCCCAACAAATCTGCACACGACCCATTCACTAATATATTACAAAACCAGGTATCACATGTACCAAATGATTTTATTCCCTCACACACTAATAATTTTCCTGATAAGCCTCACCAATGATCACCCTCCTCCACTAGAGATAAATTAATCCATCAAGAACACTCTCAAAGGTTCTTACTTATTATCTCACTAGGTATCACCTAAACCCAACAACTACAAGCTCTCTCACAACTCAATCATGAACCTAGACTCACACTCCCATGAGTCACACCTCATCTAACCCAAGATTACACACCAAATCCACTAACCATGCCCCCCTGCATGTCAGTATCACCCAATATCCCAAGGAATATCTCACACTAAGGATAACCACATGACCACTCGCCACACGAGTGTCATTTTTAAAACTGAAAACATCCACCCACAATCCCACCATGCTACATGAAATAAAAACTAAAATCAATGGTTTTAGTAACCTAGATGGTCCTTCCCTCTAAAATTATCCTTGATTCCATAATGCTCAAGTGCTTCACTCTTGAAATCCTAAGTCATTCACACACATTTTATCAATTGATCGGTTTCGTTAAGTATAATTCCACAAATAATATATATAGGAAAATTATGTATGGGTTTTTATTGTCAATTTAAATAACCAAAATGACATCCCGAGGACCTGGAGGGGTCCATCCTTCTTAAGGAAACCAGTTCCTATCCTCGAATCACCTCTTTGGAATACCATGCCCTTATAGAGTAAATTAACGGGAATTAATGTCTACACTGACCTATGATGGGTCTTCATACATACCTTGATGAAGGTAATATATTTCCATAAATGGAGAACCTACTACCGTAAGATCTATATGACCTATCATCGAAATTGAATACATCATGGTCTAGATGATTATAATTCCACTAAAAAGTTATATAGGAAAACATCATATAAATATTTATTAACACTTTAAATAACTGAATCTTTCATCATAAGACAATAATAATTAAATGTATGTATGTCATGTGAATTAGGTGTTCCTACCATGGTTCATGAACATTTTCTCTTGTGAATTATCTAAGATCAAAAACTAATAAATCATGAATCCAAAACTCAAGTTTGTCACCCAAGAAAAAATTATACAATCTTAACATCGAAACCCAAGATCAATTCTCCCATTTCATGTTAACCTATTATTCTTATCATAAAAAAGCATTCTTGATACACTTGTCTGATATCAATCACAATCATTGAAAAATTCCAAGATTGCATATCAACCATATCCCCAAATGGTAAGATAAAACAAAGCTTTGGTGCCACTTTATGATGCCTCAACCCTAGACCACTCAGCAATTCGAAGGTCAGGGATGATACATGGAATCAAGAACACATCCCTATATTCCAAAGGCTTCCATATAACAATGATGGAATAATACATACAATTGGGAGACTATGTCCTCGAATCAGATTCATATAATACAGTGTAAATAACTAAACATCTATTAAACATATTCAGAGTATGTATAATAACCGGTAAAACAAAACTGTTATATCAAAATGATGTTTTTCGATAAAAAATACATTGATAGACCATAAGGTTGATCCTATATACAAGTTAAACCAAAATAAAACATGCACACTTTGGCCCTACCTCTATCCCTGGACCTCACCAGAATCTCTAAAACCAATCGAGCTTCCCTAGACCAATCCACTTCGCATCTTGTGTTTGAACCTAAAAAATAATACATAAGGTCTACACATGTACCAAAATATCCATACAGGTTATGAGAATATAACTCATTAGGTACTCAAAACTACTCCTAATATACACTGTCATATTCATGTGTACGAACAAGGAAAAGAAATATAATAAATAAATATTCTTTTGGGTTGTCATGTGCTAACTAGGACACCACGAAACCCAATAATCTACACACACCCATTAGGACACCATGTCTTATCCATACTACCATTATGATTAACCATCCCTAATTTAGTACCATGTTAGAATCCATTCGTCACCTTGCCTCGTACCAATGTTCATCCCAAACTTGAAGACATGGGGTATGACCAAGTGTCCACATCTCAACCCATTACCTTATCACTTAGGGTGGGGTATATGAGTCATGTATCGCGTCACTTATTATCATATCCCCTCAGGGGTAGTCTACTAACATGACCCAAGCTAGTCCTTGAAAGGTCCCTTAAAACAATCGTTAACCCACACCTTCTCACTCAATACATGGATGACATCTTCCTCTCAGCCAGGCACAAGGCCCCTTCCACAACCACTACCTAATAACTCAATGTATTTCCTATCTTATTATGTCACATTATACCATGACCTAGCCCTAGGGTTAGGCCTTGATCCAATATTGTCACTAAAAACAACTACATGACCCAATCTGACCCATACAATGTCCAATAACATGACTTTCCTTGTCACTCAAGGAAATGTTGGGCCTCAAGATCCTATCCCATGCCATGTTTTGGTGAATCACACAAAAAATGTATCAAAATAGGGACCTCATCCCATCCCATAGCTCGCCAGATGGTCTTAGTGTGTTATTTTCTAGAGACCTATCCCCATATCTTATACACATCACATTTTTCCCATCAGGGCTTCCACTATGACCTCTAGGCTCATCCTTATCTTTACCCATAAATACCAAACCATACCAATATATTACTCATTTAAGAAAACATATCCCATAGGATCCACCAACCCATACCCCAAGGAATAATCCTACCACACTAAGACCCTCATCACTCCTTGACACACTATACAAGGGTCATCCAAAGTCATAATGCTCTACCCGGTCTCGATATCAATAGGTGAGGTCCAAAACCTGACCAAATTACTTAGCAGTCCAATTCCAAGTTTTGAAAAACTCCCACATTCCCCACATGCGTCTCATCACACATATCTTAAGGGAGATCACATGTCCCATCACCTGAAGGAAATTTCTCTCTATTTCACACATTAAGTCTTGAATGACTTATTCTTCTCTAAGAACACACCAAGACTCACCTCCAACCTCAAGAGAGAGTTTCTCATAAATACAAAGATGTTAGACCATCTATCCCATGAACACTCAACCTCAATCCCTACATGCCTACCCACTAGGCCTAGGAACCCAAACTAGGTCATCCTATGTCTTCACTTGCACTTTGAGACCAACCTAAGGCCTCATGTCATCTTTACCAGCACCCTCACCCTATGGATACTTAGTCTTCAGTTGACCATGATTTACCAAAGTGATAAAAAATACTTATTTCAAGAATATATTGAAAGATTAACTTCTATTTCATTTACCCATGGCATCTTTAGTCCTTATAACTAATTCCAAAACCCATATAATTATGCATTCATGAAATATCATTAACCAACCTCCCCATGCCATGAATATAGTCATCTTACCACATGGGGCTCTTGTAATACCTTGGTTTCCATCCCATTAAACAATAGTCTATTAGCCACCAAGGTTACTTATCATACTCACAAATGTTCCCTTAGGATAACACATGTTCTCTCAATGTGTTTTGGCCAACACATGGCATAGGTTCCCATCCTAGGCCATCCTATGCCTCCACTTACTACCTAAGACTAGACCAAGACCTCATTTAAATCTAACTTGCGCCTTAAACCCTTAGACACAAAATTGTTGGGAGACATAGATTTATAAAAGTTCTAAAAACACTTATTTAAAGAATATGTGGCCCCATGGGTCTCTTGTAATGCCTCAGTTTCCTTCCTATAAAACTATAGGATATTCCCACTAGGTTCAATTATCATACTAAAAAATGTTCCCATAGGCCAAAACTTGTTATCTAAATGTGTTTTGTCCAACACATAGCCAAGGAACCCAACCTAGTCCATCCTATGTCTCCACTTACTCCTGAGACCTGACCAGAACCTCCTGTCAACCTAACCAGCACCCTCACCCCTTGGATACATAATCATCGGGATACATCAATTTATTAAAGTTTCAAAAACTCTTATTCCAAGAATATTTCTCTCGATGCGCTCCTATTTCATCTACTCAGGGAACCCTTAGTTCCTATAACCCATACTCGAACCCATACAATTATATAGGCATGAACCTTTACAAACTGACCTCCCTGGGCCATAAATATGGTCACATAACCTTAAGAGTCTCCTAAAATACCTTGGTTTCCTTCCCAAAACACCATATACTATTACCCACTAGAGTCACTAATCTTAATAATGACAGTTTACACTTGATAACACAATTTTTTTCAGTGTGTTTTTTCCTCACTCACACACACCCTTGGAAAATTCCCAGGAGGCCACCCATCCTAGTACTACTCGAGTCTAAGAACACTTAACTATGGATTTATAATCAGGAAGGCTTATGAATATAAAGGTTTTCCTTATTGACATTGATAGTAAGATTTATTATTTTAACCCTCACTTTTATATAAGTTCTAAACACTCCCCATTTAAATAATATCATCCTCGTTATTGACCCCATAACTCAAACTTAGCTAGTTTCACTATAGTTTTGGTTGGTTATTAGATCTGATACCATTTTTTATGACCCAACCTCCCTGGGTGATAAAACATAATTTTGTTGAATATTTTATCGATAAAAAATGAAAAAAGTTCCTTACATTATGTTAAATATGTTTATTTATGAAACATTTGGTATTACATCATTCATTTCAAAATTTGGGGAAAATTCCATTTTTACCCTTTAAAATTCACTGTAGCATTTCAAACATAAATATTTTGATATGTATTATTTGAAGTTAATATTTTGTGTCTGTGCTCATGAATTAATGTTATAAAACTATTATTTAGGACATCTAAGTTAAATCATGCATTTGTTTCATGAAAATGGGCCATGAAATCAAAGTTGGGTTGGACTCTCCAGATTGGACATCAGTTCTATATTTAGACCATAACTTCTTCATCCATGCATGGATTAGGCCCAAATTTTTAGAGGAGCTCGAAGAACTAGTTTTTCATAAATAATAATTCTATTAGGATAGTTGGTTCACACGTTTTTGTGGTCCAAAATGAGGTAAAATTTGGATTAAGTTATTTGGCTGAATTTCCCCGTTCACACTTGAAACCTCTTTAAACTTGGAATCCCCTTCACTCTATAAATTTGTATTTTTATCATTTGGCGGTGTTCATACATGAATAATTATATTTAAGGCAGAGGATAATTGGTTTCACTCAAATTATCCAACCACTGTAAGAGGTGTATCTCTTGAAGAAAGGATCCTCTCATCGAAGCCTTCTTCTTCTTCTTCATGTTGTAATGTTTTCATTTGCGTAATAAACTTCTTTGTTCTTATTTTATTTCTTATATTTCCTTAATTTTTGTTAAAATTTATTATTCTATTAATCTTACTAATTGATATTGAATCAATATTAGAAACGAAATTGAGTTATACCCTTTTTAGTCCTTTGCACATACAAAATGTTTCTACAATGACTGCACCGCCCATGGAAGAGTAGATATTTTTCGTATTCGATCTACCTCTAACCTATTTCATTAATTTATTTTTAATAAATTATATAATGTAATTAAAACAATATGATATATTAATTGATTTTTTAATTTAAATGAAACTAATCAATCAATTGAACAATTGACACAAAAACACATGAGGTCGAGATTTCTATAAATTGTGAAAGTGCGATCTTAATCGGTAATACATGACCACATGGGATAAATTTATAGAGTTAAAATATAATCCCTAAACTCAATTAATTCTCATTTTCATAGTGGATATGTTCTATAATTAACCACTGACCATAATCTAACTTAATAAAATCAATTATTGTAGGGTGTTGTGATTGCATGTTCTGAAGCTAGCCTTGGGTTTAAGTAATTTCATCTTTGTGGTTAAGTTAACTTTTTTAGGGTTCAAGGGTTAAAAAAATAAGAGATTATAATTAAGTGAATGTTAATTTAAATTATAATTGTAAATAATTTAGTGAATAGGTAGAGTTATATCAATTACACCTTTTAAAATATTTTCTAAAAAAACATCTTCTTGTTGTGTATTTTTAATAGAACTTAACTTCAAAAATAAAAACAGAAAAAATGAAATCTTCTTCTAACAAACATATTATAGTTTTATAAATGATAAAAACCCCCACCCCCCCCCCCATAATTTCAAGTAGTGTGTTTCTTATATTTTATTTTATTTTTATAATACCTTTAATATGTTGTTAAATTTACTTCCTCCTTTGAGGGACAACCTTGGTTAGACACTCTGTTGCACCTAAATAACCTGAATCCGAACATCATTTGAAAGCTCCCACAACAGCGCCTTTCAAATTGGAGTTTTTTCCAGGGAGGGAAGTAATTATTTCAACTGATTAGATGTATTCCTTTTTTTATTATCTTCTTCTCTTCTTTCTTTCTTATTTACCCAATCTGAATTTTTTCTTTTGTTTTCTTCTTCTTCTTTTTGTACCATCAACTAAAACTTCTCGTTTTTGTTTTGTTATGGAAAACTTTTCTACTTTTCATTTTATTTGATTTATGACATGAACTAATCTTGAAGATCTCTTAGATCTTTACCCTGATATTAAACACAACCTTACGGCTCAAATCAGACATTCTCAGTCTATGGGAAGTTTCAACATTCAACCAGTTAGATAATTCCTCCATTCTAGTAACATTGAAATTCTATGCAATTAAAATTCAAATATAAAACAAGAATAAATGGCTAAAAACAATAAGAATGAACTTAATAGAACCATTTGAGAGTTTTTTGCACCATATATTAATTATCAACCAAATTTTATTACATACCCAAATCTCAAATTAGGCTTCGAACTGAAATCTAGATTAATTCACTTTCATCAAAAATTTCATGTATTATCTCATGAGGATCTGAACAAACATTTCAAATAATTTAATGTGGTTTTATCAACCCTTAAACATACAAATGTATCAAGAGATCAAATCAAACTAAGAGCATTCCCATTTTCACTTGATGGATATTGAAAGGATTGGATGTACTATTTACAACCTGAAGATGTAACATCTTGGAATGATTTGAAATACCTTTTCTTGTTGATATTTTTTCAAGCATCAAGGACCACTTCCATTCATAAGGAGATATTTGGGATCAAGCAAGTACAAGGGGAGTACATGCATGAGTACTAGGAGTGATTCAAGATGTTGTGTGCAAGCTGTCCACATCATCAAATCATTGAGAAACTCCTCATCCAATACTTCTATGAAGGACTCACACGTATGGAGAGGATCATTGTGGATGTCATAGTTGGAGGATCATTAGTGGACAAAACACCAATAGCCACACATTCATTGATTTAAAATATAGCACAAAACTCCCAACAATTTGGTGATCGAGGTACACCACATGTCAGGGGAGTACATCAGGTAAGTCCTTATTCTATTAAGATAAATTTAATTGATAATAAGTTGGAATAATTAACCATTATGGTGAGGAAGATTTCTTGGGATCAAAATACATCCCAACACACTTCTTTGAGGCCATGTGGCATTTTCACTAAAACATACCACCCAACTGATTTTTCCCCCAATTACAAGAGTTAGAGGGTTGTGAAGAATTATTCCCTGGGAGACCATATCAGTAGGAACAACAACCACATCCTAAAATTAATTATTATTCCATTACACCAACATAAAACCACGGGTGGAAGGATCAATCCGTAATGACGTATGGATCTGGACAACAAAAAAGGCCCCCTTTTCAACAAAACATCTATCATCATCCTCCTTATCGATAGGGTTTCCAACAACACTAAAGGATATTTTACACCCAAGTATCAACAAGTAAACAACAAGGAACTTCTCAACCAAAGGTAGATTCTAATACTAATGATATTTTGAAATAAATTCTTCTTAATCAATAGAATGAGCTGAAGAGTCAAGGTTCAAAGTTGAGGGAGTTGAAGACTCAAATGATCCAGATTTCCACCACCCTCCATGAATTGATAAGTAAGAATTTTGGAAATATACCTTCCCAAACCACTCCAAATCCAAAGGGGAATGTCAGTTCCATCTCATTGAGAAGTAGAAAGCAAATGAATGATACATCTATACCTTCCATTCCACTGAGATTCACCTCAACTCCGGAGAATACTTATTCCATACCAACTGATGAGCAACCAGAAGAAAAAGATAAAGGTAAGAAAAAGATTGATGAAGTTTCTCCTAAACCCCTTACCTTTCCAAACATGGTTGTATAAACCAAGAATATGTTTGAGGAGGCGATGATAAAATAGGTTTTTGACACATTCAAGCGTGTGGAGATCAACATCCCTCTACTTTAATCCATTAAGAAAATCCAAAGGTATAAAAAATTCTTAAAAGAACTTTGTACCAATAGAAGAGGGCTCATGGGAAATGAAAGGATCAATCTTGGAAGGAATGTGTCAGCACTCATTACACCAACTCTAGAAATGCCAACAGAGTGCAAGGATCTGGGGACATTCACCATCCCATGCACCATAAGTGAGTTTCAATTTTCTAATTCTCTTTGTGATTAAGAAGATTCCATAAATGTAATTCCTCACTCTGTATTTTCTTCTTTATAGGTTAGTGAGTTGAATACGGTGAGAGTAGTGGTTCAGTTAGCAAATAGAGATATATCATATCTAGTGGGAGTCCTTGATGATGTATTTGTCCTGGTAAGAGACATGATCTCTCCTTCATATTTCTACATTCTTAAAATGAAGGACAGCTAGGTAAGTTCATGAGATCACATTATATTAGGTATTCCCTTCCTCAAAATTACTAAAATGGTCATAAATGTCCATGAGGGTACACTTTCCCTAGATTTTGGAGATGAATTTGTTATATTTAATATTATGGACTCCATGAAGTACCCCTCATAGGACCACTCTACTTTTGTTCTCTCCCATTTTGAACCACCAAATAAAAACCCCATGGAATTTTATTGTCCTATGCTAAGGGAGATTATGAGTATTGGTTCTAGTTTGATGTCTAATAGAAATTTCACAATGGTTTCTAATTCACAAACCTATCTTAGATTTGGTTTTGAAATGGATTTATATTCTGATTTTGATCATGTGAACTCTAATTATGACATGGTTGTTGAGTATGCTGATGGATTTGATGATTTATTCTATGATTTGGATGATGTATATTTTGAAACTAATTTTCATTGTGCACATATTTTAGTTACTTAAATGTTTTCATCCATACATCACCCCCCTAAATTGGAACTCAATCCATTTCCACCAAATATAGAATACTCATACTTGTTAAGTGGCGAGAGATTCCCTGTTAAAGTTTCTAATAATATTCCTTTTGAACATGAAGAAAAACTTTTGAATATTTTGAGGGAGAACATCATGGAAATCAGGTGGACCTTGGATAACATATTAGGTATTAGACCCTCCATTTTCATGTATAGGATTATTTTGGAGGATGGGGATAAACTAATTAGGCATCCCCAAAGGAGACTCAATCCAACACTTTTTGAGGTTGTTAAAAAAGAGGTTGAAATTTTTCTCGAGGTAGGTATAATCTATCCCATTTTCATATTCTCACTGGGTGAGTCCTATTCAGGTTATGCCTAAGAAAATTGGTGTTACTATTATTAAAAATGAGAAAGATGAGTTAGTTCCAATATTGGTGCAAAATAGTTTGCGTCTGTGTATTGATTATAGGAAACTAAATCAGTCCACTCGCAAGAACCATTTCCCCCTCCCATTTATTGATCAAATGATTGAGTGACTTACTGGGAAAATGCACTATTGTTTCTTTGATGGATTTTCTGGATATTTTTAGGTTCCTATTGCTCTGGAGGATCAGTATAAGAAAACATTCACTTGTCAATTTGGTATGTTTTCCTATTGGAGGATTCCATTTGGACTTTTCAATACCCCAGGTTACTTCCAGAGATGCATGGTGTGTATTTTTTTCTGATTTTATTAAGACCAGTATGGAGATATTTATGGATGATTTTACAGTGTATGGGTTCATTTGATGATTGTGTCTCTATTTTGGAAAAGGTTTTGAATCATTTTATTGAGAAGAATCTGGTCTTGAACTTTGAAAAGTGTCATTTTATGGTAGAGCATGGAATTGTATTAGGGAATGCAGTTTCAAAACATGGGATAAAGATAGATAGATAAAAGGTTGATATTATCTCATCTTTACCATATCCTTCATGTGTGCACGATGTTATATCTTTCCTAAGGTATGC
The DNA here is from genome assembly GCA_963277665.1 of Viscum album. NCBI lineage: Eukaryota > Viridiplantae > Streptophyta > Magnoliopsida > Santalales > Viscaceae > Viscum > Viscum album. Next base: position 2,020,063,378 of record OY728123.1, read on the forward strand.
AGTATTTTATCGGCACTTCATTAAAGATTTTAGAAAGATTTCTCTTTCAATGTCACAATTACTTAAAAAAGGATTCTAATTTTGTGTTGGATGATTCTTACAGGATTTCCTTTGATGAGATAAAGAAGTTTTTTACCACTCCACCGATCATACAGCCCCCATGGTGGGATCTTACTTTTGAACTTATGTGTGATGCCTCCAACTTCACGGTTGGAGCTGTCTTATCTCAGAGGGTGGAGGTATGTTCACATGTGATTACATATGAATCGAGTACATTGTATTCAGCCCAATAAATCTACACAACCACAAAAAAGGAGTTTATTTCTATTATATTTTATTTATATAAACTTTGTTCATAATTATTGGGCTCTAAAGTAGTTATTTTTTCTTACTATGCAACTCTGAGGTACCTCTTGAAGAAGCTAGATGCGAATCCCAGGCTTATCCGATGGATGCTTCTTCTTCAATAATTTGATATTGAGATAAAGAAAAAGAAGGGGTCATAAAACCAAGTGGCGGACAATATGAGTAAGCATACTCACACACTAGAGGATGACACCTTGGACCACGTACCACTTCGGGACACTTTCCCCAATAATCATATTTATTCCATCTCAGGTATGCCAATTTAGTAAACAAACTTCTTGCCTCTGATATGCCTACATATTTAAAAGAAACATCACGTCTAAAATTTAAAGATTGAATCAAGATTTTAAATTTGGGATGATCCATACCTCTGGCGCATGTATAGTGACCAAGTTATCCAGAGGTGTGTTCCTAATAATGAGTTTGAGTCTGTTCTGTATTTTTTTCATACATTTTCACGTGGAGGACACTTTGAACCCTAACGGAAAGCTAGGAAATTTTTAGACTCTATATTATATTTTCCTACCTTATTCCATGATGCTCATCTGTTTTTTAAGTCATGATCATGTTTCCAACACATATAAAATATTTCTAGGAGACATGAGATGTATCAACAGCTCATATTATTTTGTCTGATTCTTTATGTGTGGGGAATTGATTTTATGGGTCCTTTTACAAGTTATTTTGGTTTCCTGTACATTTTGGTTGATGTTTATTATGTGAGTAAATGGTTGGAAGCCAAGGCCACCATGACTGATGATTCTCTTATTGTAGTGGACTTTGTCAAGACACAGATTTTTTGTAGTTTTGGAGTACCAAGGGCCATCATCAGTGACCAAGGTAAACACTTCTAGAATCAAAATTTGGCTTCTCTCCTTCGGAAGTCTGGGGTGACACACAAAACATCAACACCATACCACTCCCAAACAAATTTCCAGGATGAGGTTTCAAATCGTGAGTTGAAACAAATTTTAGAGAAAATCGTGCAGCCGAATAGGAAGGATTGGAGAAAAGGATTGGATGATGCATTATGGGATTATAGGAAATCATACAAAACTCCCATCGTTATGTCCCCATTTTGGATTATTTTTGAAAATCTTATCATCTACCTGTGGAGGTTGATCATCGGGCTTATTGGGTTATAAAAAAATGCAACATGGATTTGGACTAAGATGGAATTCAATGAAAGCTAAAAATTCAATAGTTTGAGAATATTGGATTGTCTCTATATGATAACTCAGGTATATACAAACAAATATCAAAATAAACTCATGAAAAAATGATCCAGAAAAAGAGAATTTCAAGTTAGAGATAAAGTCTTGCTCTATAGTTCCTAAATAAAGCTGATGCCTGGTAAGTTGTGTTCCAGGTGGTTAGGCCCTTATATTGTGACAAATATTTTTACTTTTGGTGTAGTGTATATCACACAATATAACACATGAAGGATATTTAAAATCAATGGGAAATGTTTGAAGAAATACATTGTGGGACTTCCTACTGAAGCAGTGGATTTCATCACACTACATGACCCCATCATCACTTGATCATATCAAGATGTTCCTAACCCTTTCACTTTTATATTATTTTTATTGTTTAAAATTATTCAATTCGTGTGCACATATCATCTCATGGGTTCACATTGAGGACAATGCAATATTTTAAGTGTGGGGGAGGTAACCTTTTAGTTTAGTAATTTCAATTATTTTTCTATTTTTCAAAAAAAAATTGTTTGTTGTCTTTTTTAATTTTTGTGTATTTATGAAAATTTTGAGCTAAACTTATTCTCATAACTATTTTAAAATCCATATCAATAAGTGAAATAATTTATCCCATGAAATTGATATTAAAATAATTCTGAAAATGACTTCGTTTCAAGTTCAAATATTTAGTAATTTCATGAAAAGTACTCTGAATTTTGAATCTCATGCCACATATCACTATCTTTATATTTGAAATGACTTTTCTGTGAGGCTTCTGAACAATAATTTTCATATTCTTTACATTTACCTCATGTCTATAGATAACCAAACCATGATTGATTTAACCAGAATATGATTTATTCTTGTTAGAACTTGAGGGTTTATGTACTTTTGTTTTATATGATCGATTCATTTGATTGGTATTAAATCCCCTAATTCAAATAATCCTCTTATAATAGACTATTATGAACATTTAATACTTTTATCCCTTATAATCCAGGAATAACCTGTTAGGTTAGCAAATTACAATTCAAATTTCCCTATCAAACCAACTCTTGAAGTGAAATTGCATAATAAAGTTGAACTTAAGTGTGGGGGAAGCTATCTTGTATTGTGAAACCACATTTTTTGATACTTTGGGTGGAGAATTAAATTTCTAAGATATTATTTTTCTATTGAAAAAAATAATTCTATTGAAATTTGTGCCTTTCTGGAGCTTTCATGATAAAAGATTTTATGCCATTTTGGAGCTTCTAATGAAGAAAAAAGGTTGGGCCTATCTAGAGCTTTCATGAAAAACTATGTTAAAAAAGATTGACATTTTTGTTGTTGAATGATGACTGGTGTAAACATTCCACGACTTTTCATGATGATGGAGCTGAATTGATACTAATGGGAGTGAGTAGGAGACCATATTTAAGTGAAAATTAGAATAATGCAATATTCCTTCAAAAATAGTCAAGCTCTCCTCATTTAGTGTCAGAATTTTTCACATCTAAATCCTACCAACTGAAATCCACATAACAACCCTAAAAAGTACTTTTGATAAACATATGTCATTGACTCACATCGAGTGGTGATGTAGGAATTTATCAATCCTATGGTGACCCATTTATGAGTTTGTATTATAAATAAAATGCTAAAAAATTGACATTTGTGTGATAAGAGAAAATTCAAGTGAGGTAAGTGTTTTGGGCATCGGAGGATAAATGAAGTGGAAATATATTGAATGATATAAATGGATAAATTTAAATAATTGTTTTCTATGAGGCATGATATCTTTTGTTTCTTGGTGTGTAATTTTTGTATCTCAAGGATATGTGTTTTAAAATTTGTTTTGATTTGATATGGATGTTTACTTGTCACAATTTTTTGGAATACATGATATGAGGCTTTGCTCAGGAGTGAAAAAGGGTCAGTGTGGGGGACTTGATAAAAAACAATTTTTTTGAATATTTTATTCATAATAAATGAAAAAATTTACTCACATTGTGTTAAAGATGTTTATTTATAAAATATTTTGGATAAGATCATTCATTTGAAAATTTGGTGGAAATTCCAGTTTTACACTTTAAAATTCATTGTAGAGTTTCGAAACTAAATATTTTGATATATATTATTTGAAATTAATATTTTTTAAATGTGTTCACTACTTAATGTGATACAACTTTTATTCAGGATATTTGAGTTAAATCATGCATTTGGTTGGTGAAAATAGGCCATGAAGTCAGAGTTGGGATGGGCTCGTCAAATTGGACATCAGTTCGGTATTTGGACCATAACTTATTCCTAAATGCTTGGATAAGGCCCGTATTTTTAGAGGATCTTGAGGACTCATTTTATCACAAATAATCCTTCTGTAAGGACATATGGTTCACACGTTTTGGTGGTAAAACAGGTGGTGTAATTTGGATTAATTTATTTGTCCGAATTTCCCCATTCACACTTGAAAACTCATTAAACCTAGCCTCCCCTCCACTCTATAAATTGGTATTTTTATCATTTGGAGGGGTTGGGACATGAATTTGGATATTTAAGACAGAGGATAATTGGTTTCACTCAAATTATCGAACCATTTTAATAGGGATATCTCTTGAAGCAAAGATCCCCTCATCGAAGCCTTCTTCTTCTACTTCTTCATGTTGTAATGTTTTAATTTTCATAACAAACTTCTTTTTTATTCTTTTATTTATTATATTTTATAATTTTTTGATCAAATTTATTACTCTATTTTTTTTAATAATTGTTCTGAAATTAAGAGTAGAAATGAAATTGGGTTATACCCCTTCCAAACCTTTGCAAATGCAAAATGTTTCTATGATGACTACACCGCCCATGAAAGAGTATTTCTTTTTAGTAATCGATATACCTCTAACCACCTTCATTAATTTATTTTGAATAAATGAGATAATTTAATTAACATAATATGATATATTAATTGATATTTTAATTTAAATGAAACTAATATAGCAATTAAACAATTTTCACAAAAACATGCGAGGTTGAGATTTGTGCAAATTGTGAGAGTGTGATCTTAATCGGTAATACAAGACCACACGGGATAAATTTATAGAGTTAAAATATAATCTATAAACTCAATTAATCTTCTTTAATATAGTGGATATTTTTTTAATTAACCACTAACCATAAGCTAATCTAATAACATCAATCAAAGTAGGGTGTTGTGGTAACAAGTTCCGAAGCTAGCCTACGGTTTAAGTAATTTCATCTTTGTGGTTATGTAAACTCCTGTAGGGTTTGAGGGTTAAAAAATTAGGGTATTATAATTAATTTAATGTTAATTTAAATGATAATGATAAATAATTTAGTGAATAGGTATATTTATATTGATTACTCCTTTTAAATTATTTTCTAAAAAACATCTTCTTATTGTGTCTTTTTAATCGAACATCATTACAAAAATAAAAATAAAAAAATGCAATCTTCTTCCAGAAAACTTCTTCTATATTTATAAACAATAAAAAAATACACCCTTTCATGTAGTGTGTTTCTTATATTTTATTTTATTTTTAGAATATATTTAATATGTTTTTAAATTTACTTCTTCCTTTGAGAGACGGACTTGGTCAGCCACTCTACTGCACCTAAATAACCCGAATCTGAACATCATTTGTAATTTCCCATGACAGTGCCTTTCAATAGGCCATTAATATAATCATCTGATCTAATGGGTATCATGTAATAAATTTCTTGTATTTCTAGAAAATCATGGGATATTACCCACCAAGGTCCCTTATCATACTAACGATTTTTCCCATAGGGCAACACATGTTCTTTCAATATGTTTTTTCATCACTCACACAAACCATGGAAAATTTCCGAGGAGTTCAACCATCCTAAAACTACTTCTGTCCAAAAAGGATTAATTATGTATTTATAATCAAGTAGGATCCAAAAAATAAAGGTGTTCCTTGTTGACATGGGTAGTAAAATTTAGTCATTTAAGCCTCACTTTTATATGGGCGTTACAAGATTTCTTATAAATTGACATGCATATGAGTTTTTATTATAGGCACCACCTACCCAAAACATAGATTTATCCCCTCTCCAAGATCTATCAATCATATTACAAGACCAAAAATCATCATCTATACTTTTTTTAACCTAAATCATTCCCAAAAATATTAATAATTGATTATAACTATTTTTAATTAATTATTCAATATTAATGAATTGGCCATAAATTCCTAAAAAATCATGTAGTGTCATACTCTCATTGAAACTTCAAGAAGAAATATTTGTTCCACCCTCTACAAATAACTATACCGAATCCACAAAAAAATCCCTAGTCAATATTCTTGATTTAATTTCCAATTTCATTAAATTTAGTCAAAATCCTTAAATAAATTCATTTAAAGATTTACCTTTAAAAGAACGGTGTGTGATTATCCCCTCATGTTCTCCTAGATCCACCATGCATGAAAACCCAATCTATTATGGTTTATTTCACCATATTCTGTTGAAATTTTCATGAAAAATCAAACCCAAATAAAAAATATTCTAAATCAAGAACATGAAATGTAAAGAAAAAAACAAATAACAATGAAGGTAAGCATATATCGAGGATCATCACTAAGAACCATCCAATATCATGGGAGATATAAGGGAGGGGAGATCTGGTTGATTTATACCTCACTTACACACTACTCTCGACCTAAATGAAAAGGAGGCCAATGAAAATATTGGTCTATCTTTATTTTTAAAAACACTTCCCAGATGCGATTCAAGGTGTGAACCCCTAGTTCACACCATGAACCATTCGAGGTAGAGGTGTCCCAAATATAAGAATAAAAAATGCATGATGTTAAATTATAGGGGTAGTTTTTTACTTCCCTCATCTAACCTCATTCATAGAATGAACCATGGTTCATGATGTGAATGGTTATAGGTTACTGAAATTCAACCTCCCGACCACCCTTTCCTTTCTCTAATGCTCACCCAAGCAACTGAGACCTCCACCAAACCTAAAACTAATTCAAAAATATCATTTATGGAATTATAAATATTCAAATTCCAAATATGAATCTCTATTCTCAAAATTAACCACATACCAAACCAAAAAAATCATACTTTCTATAAGATTTAGGGGACTAAAATTCTATAGGTTGTTATAGTGATGATATCGACTTAGTGATATTTTTTTACCAGATGTTCTCAAGATATGGAGGTAAAGGGTTTTCCTAAATTTTTGGATCATTTTTACCACTTATTTAGGTGGATATTTGTTTTACCATAGAGATCATAGTGAATATCATGATTGAAATTCTAAGTAGATACCACCTAAGTGGAGTATGTCCTCAGTGTAGTATGTCTGGAAGATCTTAGAGGGTTCCCCAATCACTTGGAAAGCATCTTTATGTGGTGGATGAAGAGTTTTTATATAGTGGTTGTGGATATTTTCCACTAAAGAAATGGTGTTATATTGGTTAGTTTAATGATTTTTGTATTGTTCCTGATGTACTCATCAATATCTCTCAAAGAGGAGTCGTGGACATGCAACTATAATTTTTTATATAGTGGGTGAGGACCTGTTGGAGGTTGGGATATTGATGGAGGAATCTAAAAGATGTTTTATATTGTAAAATAATTCACATGATGCACATTTGAAATTAGATTTTAACATTGGTGTATGTGGATTACTGGGAAGAGATTATAGATAACTAACATGCGATAAGTGGGGAATTCTACCTTGAAACTATTCTGGTATTAGTGAAAATTATTTTTTAAGTTCTTAGTGGTAGATTGTGGAATAGATGGTTTGTTCTCATATTAAAACCATCAAGAGAGATCATTAAATGTGGAGATCGAAGATTTCCCACCCGAACTAACCTCAAAAAAACTATTTTGAGACAGATGTCAATTGTTCATGGATTTGGTTTTTTTCCATGTGTGAAGAAGACCTTTAAATGATGTTTGGTTTTTGGTGAGATTCCTGGAAAGACTTACCTTGATAGAAAATTAATGTTTCGAAGTAGGTCTTGCAAAGATATGGGTTGGAGCTGATATCTTTTTGGATGAAAGAGGATGTTCCCTTCCAAGATGATTGTTTATCGGTTTTTCTTAGATTTTGGGCATTCCAAGGTGAATTTGGTGTGATAGTGGGATATTTTCAACACAATGTTGTTTCATGATATTATTTTTTTAATATCTCAAGTTTTTTTTTCGAGGATGAAAATAGTTTTAAAGTTGGGAGGGTGTAGTAACAATGGTTTTTTCTGAGCGAGAATTCGTTCATTTTTTGAGTTTTAGAGTCACATAACCTACCTATGGGTGAAATAGTAATATTAACATAGTACAAGACCATGGAAAAATATATATGGTTTTGCTTATCTTTTGATACATTGTTTAGCCTTATGGAAGTTTTAAGGAATTTACAAGAACGTTGAGTATTATGTAATTTTTAATGTGTAGTATTTAAATAAATATTACTCATGGATACCAAATGATAATTTAGAAATATTGGATTTTGGTGTTTGAACTTGGGAATATTCTCAAAATATATTCTAGATGAAACATCAAGTTGAAGTGAAATTTTGGTCTGGATGGGACCTCAATAATAATATTCTAGGTATAAATATTTTATTTTTAGCATGTATGCACATATTCATGAGAATTATGATTTTCCTTCCAAACAGATCCTCATATGGAAATTTAAGACTTTGGTTGGGTTTAAATGGTGGGATGGGACACGGGCTAGCCCAACCTAAGCCCAGGCATGTGTGTTTGGTGAGGCAGGAAATTAGGTCAAGTCTCACTTAACTAGACCCATGAGGTGGGACATGGTGTGAGATATGTGATGTATATTGACACCACATTCTCATACAAGGAATGCATCCCCACTCCTAGCATCACTAGAGGCCACTGTATGGCCCTTCAACTACTTTGTGATGAATTTTTTAAAACTCGTGCACCATGTATCTGATATGAACAAATAAATAGTCTATCCTGAATATTTTTTTCATGTAGATCGTAATGTATTATTCTATTCAACATTATAGGACTGTTTGAAAGGAGATATGGGAATATTTTTTATTTATCTTTGTAGGGATGATGATGAGGATTTGGCATGGAGATTAAAGCGTTCTCGATTTTGGTATCCCCCCAGATTCTTGTTGTATAAGGTCATAGGTCCCATATATTATATTTATCATGGGATAAATTAATCCACTACTATTTCAGAGACATTACATTAGGTTACTATGTTTGGATAGTCTATATTCTAAAACTTTCATGTTGTTTTCTCTTATGAATGGGTTATACAGACTGGGACTCTTTATTTTTTTATGGTTTCTCTCCCTCACAACATATAAAAATGGTTATAATAGTAGGAGTCAATACTCTCTTGACTAATTAAATCTTGGGTCATGCTTTGGTTCCCCTATTAGTTCAAGAACGGTGATATGGTAATGGTAGACTGTATGTTTCGGTACTCTCTCAACTGATATGTGTACATTAGAAAAAATTATATTACTCTTTATAAATTATATTGGTGATGTAGGAGTTTGATAATTTGAGTATATTGATTACTTTAAGGCTTGTGATTTATCTATCACCCTTGGTTTACCTTTGAGATGCAACATACGACTGGATGTTGACTATAGAATTTATAGATTTTAGGTTTATTTGAGAATATATAGTTTCTCATGAGGTATAATCCTTTATGAGTGGGAACTATAAAAACTAGAACTTCTCTATGTCTATAATACTTCTAGTGGTTGAGCATATTTGTATCCTTTCTTACCTTCCTCCTGGTTACTTTCACATATGAGGGGTTTTGAGATGATGGTTTTCTTTGGTTTTGCTTTATGTTTTCTATATTTCCTACAGAGTATATTTATACTTACCTATACATGGGTCTTGGGTCTAAACCTTTTATATCAGTGTAGATGGATCACATGTAAAAGATGGTCTTACTATATGTGGAGTTGGTGTTACTTGTTTAGAGCTGACGTCAATTGGTGAACTTGGAAGTCATGGTGTTGTATTAGTTTATTAGTAACATGATATGATAGTATAAAGTGACATTTGTGTTTAGAGTCATCATTCTATGTGGTCCTATTTTTCTCGACTTCTTATGTTTCTTTTCCTTTTTGGATATTGGGTGTATATCTTACCTCTTTTTCATTATGGTTTATGTACTAGTTATCTATATGACTCTTAGTTTTTGTCTCATGCACGTGTTCTATATATTTTCGTTTTTATATATATAATTATATTTATTATTATATATTAGAGACATGTATTTGTTATAGGTTGATATATCCTAAGGCTATCATATTAGGATTTATCCCTACTCGATGCTAGTAACTAGACCATGACTCACTTGAGGCAAGTGAGGGGTGCAATGATTGTCTTGTTTTTGACCCATGTAGGGACTTGGTGGTTCAGGTCATGTCATGAGGCACCACCCACTTCAACTAGTGATTCTCTTAGTAAATCATCTCTCTCCTTGAAGGATGAATTTCCCTTAATTACTCTTTCCTTGTTTTTGGAATCCCTTCCTATAAACTCATTGGATATTATTACAGTCAAGTCTCCTAAGGTATGAAAGGAAATATGAACTACTCCTTATAAGTAAAAGAATTTTATTTAGTAGTGAGTTATAAAAAATTGATTCTCATGGAAAAATTTGGCATAGATCTCTCAATATTCCTCTCTCACCTCATCTCATGGAATATTTCTTTCCCAACGGTGATCTCTATATTGAACCATTTCTCCTTTTGTTTCCACCTATTCTCAAAATAATATTTCAACATATAATGATCTAGGGAATGTTGGTTCAATGGTAAATGGAGGTTTCTCTTATTTCATCGGTCTATGGGACTCTATTCTAGGAAGGATCCTAAGAAAGAATCTCTTTGAGATCATCTGCTTTGATTGCCACTCCCCTTCCACAACCCCATGATCTTGAAAGGTGTTGGAGATTATTTCAGTTGCTTCATATGAATGAAGGATGGAATTTTGATGATTAATCATACTATGGAAGCTATCATCTATGTTAAGATAGATTTATCCTCTCTTCTTCCATTCTGTATTTTTCTCCAAGCAGATTTCTCTATCTTCTTATGGTAGAAGCTCATTTTTATCAACTCGATAAACAAAGATATATTACTCTATTGAAGGGACATACTTATGGTGGTTCTTAATCTATAGGTCATTTCATAGATTCTTCCTCTAGGATTGGTCTTCCTCCTTAGAGTGAGGTCCTTATTTTGGTGCTCGGTCTGTTGATCCCCCCAGAGTTGGTTCCCACCAAGGAAGTATCTTCTAGATAAACTATAAATGAATGATCTGACATACTGGTATTACCCCTAGAGACTTGTTATAAAAAATTTGACCCTGAACAACCTATATATAGGCTTAGTGAAATCTTCTCCTATTAGGACCTACCCTCTGAGCTTCTCATAAAGGTGTGCATCAGGTGGCCATGTCCACTTCTTGTTGTCAACTTCACTGATGCTTCCAGTTTCCAGATGGTCTTTTGGGAACTTCTTCTAGTATTGGGCTCCACTATTTATTTGGATATCAAATTTTTACATATCCCTTATAGGGATATTAATAAGTATCTTAATATCTCATCCAACTCTGAATATACTAGGATCTCTCTAGTAGTTAATTATCTAACCATGGATAAGTTCTAAAAGGGGAGTCACACGGTTCTATGGGAACTGAGCTATACTATTCGCATATGTGATAGGGAATCAAATAGAGGAAAAATTATACATCACAGTTGGAAGGAATATAATTTTGCGGAGGAATATCTAGAATATAGGGGAAATCAGGAGTAAGCCTTGATTTTTTGTGATAATATGGATTCTCTTCCGGATGAGCGTAAGTCAATCATTCTTAGAGACTCGCGGGGTCTTCACTACTTTCGGACCCCTTGAGGGCCCATGTTTGGTTGTTTGGTTCCTTTTCTATCCTTTAATAAAAAAATAATGATTTATGTAGTTATAGTTGGAGAATACATTTAGAAAACAGGTTCCCCTAGAAGGAACCACCATATGAAGGGATCCTCCATCCAAGATTCTACTAGGACTACCAGATCCGGGTTTAAATATTATACTGATCAAGATTTCTCTCCCTATTGGGAACTAGGTAAAGAAGACTACAGGGCTAGCCCTATCTTTTCCTCATGATTTATACCATTATTTAGAATTATAGGGGTCATGGTTCCCTATCTAAGTGTGATTTTGTCTACAAAGAACTCACTAATAACAGGGGAGGAGAAATTTATTTGATAAAGGAAATGAATGAATTCAAATCATTTTTAGAACACAAAAACATCATTGATCTTGAATACTTAGGTGATAACTTCACCTGGTATAATAACAAACATGGTAAAAATGCACCTAGAGCTACCTATAAAAGTGATTCCAAACTTAAAATGGATCAAAATCTTCCCCAACTCATCCATTATTCACATAGCACACAACCTCTCAATATATTTCTTTCTGTTTCTCAAACTTCAAACCTTGGCTAATATTAAATGATAATTTTTCTTCTACCAACTATGGACATAATATATTTCCTTTTTGAAAATAGTTAATACCTCTCTTCCACTAGCCTGAAGAATTTGAAATCAAATATCAACCAATTTCAAAGTATCTTATAATAGAGATAGGATGGTGATATTTTTTCAAGCCTATAAAATAAGAAAAGATGCATAGTAGAGTTCTTAATCCATGAACAATGGATAGCATGATAGATAAATAGAATATTATGGATTAATAAATGGGACATAAACACAAATTTCATACACATATTCATTAAATAAATGAATTTTTTGGGAAACCTCAACATATAACTGGCCAATGGATCCTACATTAATGATGTAGAGGTGGAGTGTCCCTTTAAAGTTTATCATTTAACCTCCTTAATTATACATTTGTTTCTTAATGATATGGTAGGATATCTAAGAGAGGGTAGTGATGAATAATTTAATAACATCCAATGATCTATTGACATGCATATCAATTATTACCTAAAATAGATTCCTAAGGAGGATGAGATGAAGGAGGTTGTCCAAAGTCTCAATCCCAATTTTACACTGGGTCAGGATGGATTTTCAGAATGTTTTTACATATCATCTTAGAATATTATCAAAAAGTAGATCATTGAATTTGTTAAAAATTAATTTAAAGAGATGAGTCCTTTCATGGTAAAATGTGTGACGACTCTTATTCGTATTCCCATGGTGAAGAAACCAAGTCCCTTCATCTAGTATGATCTCATCTTTATGTGTAAGTTCTCCTACAATGTTTTGGCCAACATCCTCAATAACAGGCTTTACCATTTTCTTCCAAACCATGTCTCTATAAAAAATCATGGGTTTCATAAGGGAATAATTATTCTAAGATCCATTGAGTGACATATAAAATAATTACAAATATTGATAGAAATATAATAGGGTCAAATATTATGGTGCATGTGGATATGGAAAAAGCTTATGACTAGTTGGAATGAAATTATATTTTGAGGTTCATAAGGTGATGCAAATTTTTGAAGTGGGTATGAAACCTATTATTTAACATGTATTCCACCCCATGGTTCTAAATCAAGCTCATGGGAAGGAACTTTTTTTCTTTAAGTCTTTGTCTTGTCTTTACATAGGAAACCCCCTCTCCCCCGCCTCTTTATTTTGGATCGAGATTTTTTAAGAAACAATATTAGTAGTTGCATTACAAGTGAGAAGGTGACTATATTCAGGGGTAAATTTAGAATCTATCGGATTTCCCTTTTTTCATGGATGACATGATTTTATTCCTTAATGGAAGAAACAAATCAGTTAAAAGTTTCAATTATATCATCTATGAGTATGGAAAATAGAGTAAATAATAAATCAATATTAAAAAAATAGTGTGTAAATCTCTAAAAAATGTATGACCATACAATATGTCCTTATTGAAAGATGGATCATAATATCAAGGAAATATTTTCCTATGAACTACCTTGGTCCTCCAATGTCTATGGGTAGGATTCTCATCCACTATTATGATGGGCTAAGGCTAAAATTTACTGAGCGCATCACAACTAGAAAGGTCAGTTTCTTTTCTTTGGAAGAAGGATTACTCTCATTAACAATATTTTATCCAAAATTCCCAAGAATTTGTTTCCAAATTACCATAACCCCAACAATAGTCATCTAGAATATTGAGATACCCTTCATAGTTTTCTTTGGAACTCGCATCAAGAGGGTAAGTGTCATTGGGATAGAGAGTCTCAGTTGGAAAAATCGATCAAAGAGGTAGGTATCAACTTGGGAAGGATTTAATAGTCTATGGAAAACATGTTGGACAATTTTTCTTGGGTTTAATTCTTAGAATGATTTCATTGGGTGAAATTTATCGAAACCAATTATCACCTACTACCATATGTAACTCCAATTCCCAAACTTCCCAATATTTTCATATCCATTAATAGCCTCTCCCCACTATCACCAATCACTATTGATAGATAATAGTTCATGGTGAAAGTTTATTTTGGATTGGTAATTTTCTTGTCCTTACACAATACTTCCCTCAATGTCCAACATCATACATGATCTCTATCAAGCTACAGCTCATCCAGAATTCACCAATGCAGTTCTTGATGGTGTCCAAAAAGTATTATTCACAAGCATCGAGTTAATTAAGGAGCCTTATCACTGTATATTCACCCATGAAGCTTTGGGTTCATTAAATTCATCTAAATTATATAAACTCATCCATAAGAAATATGACAAAGACACCAAGGCCCCTATCTTATGGAACAAATCCTTACCACCAAAGTTTATATTCTTGGTGTAGCACATCTATAGTTTTTATATCCCCATTGATAACAAAATTCAATGAAAATCTATTCACTTGGATTAGAAATTTCTAGGTTTCATTCTATCCAATATTTAAATGGGTACCCATTTATTTCTATAATTTGAGTGGGTTTGCTTCATCAAGATTTTATTCGATGATATTATGGGGATTTTAATTTAGCATGGTTCTATGGAAATATTTCTTAAAATTTAGTTTTCAAGAACTAATAGTTTATTTGATGAAGGTAGAGCCCATAGTTTGGTGTCCATTACTACTTTATGGATCATCTAAAATGTGAAAAATGAGGCTTAGAACTAGGTCCTGTATTCCAATAATTCTTATATAAGAACCCAAGATCTCCCCGTGATGTTTTACCTAAATTCAATGTCTAATGGGAAATAAATCTATCTTATCTTCTATAACCTATTACACCATTACCCAAATGATCAAATCAATAAATATGGAAGAAAATAGGGGAACTAGGTGCATAGGAACCAACCTATTATTGGTATAAATTTTAACATGAATGGATCCTATAATCATTGTTTAATGCAAGGATGTGGAATCATCTGTGATTACTAGGATTATTTAGTAATGGAATACATTTCTTTTTACAGGGATATAAACTCTCTCATGGAAAAATCTTGGGCCATGTTTAGTGGAATTTATCTTTTAAAATTCAATAACATTTCCTTATCTGAGGTAAGAGTAGATTCTTCTCTATTGGTTAGATTTTTGTCGAGCATGATTCTATTTACTGGAACGTTACCTACATCATTATAATGTGCACTCACGTGATCAACCATGATTCAGTGATTCATGTAAAATAGAGAAAGGTTAATATGGAGACTAATCTCCTCGCCTATAAATGTGATCAAGTTATTGGTCTCAAAATTTACTTCAACATTGAATCACTCCCCCAAAATATGTTAGCATTGTATGTGGGTAAACCCTTGGGGTATACCACTTCATATCCCCTTAAATTTGGTCACTAGTGTGCATTACCCCTTCTATAATAAATTCTTTTTATTTGTGATGATGAATTACATGTGGTGTTTAGATTATATAAATAGTCTATATAATATAAATTGAAATATAAAAATGTTTATAGTTCATGTAATATAAAATATTTAAAGTAAATTCTATATAATTAATAATATTAAGAATTTCATATTCAAAAATGAATATAAAGTCTTTATGTTAAAAATTATAGAATCTACATAAGTTTATATAAATTATAAAGTTTTTATTTTTAGATTTATTAATTAATTTTTCATAAAAGTTTATTTCATGTATAAATATTTTAATTTTTCATTTATTTAATATTTATTCATTACTTTATCCATAGATATAAACTTTGTATATTAAAAATATATTTATTCTTTATTTTAATGTTGTTAAACTACTTCTAAGTTATCTTGCACACATCTAATGAGTTGCATGCTAGGTATTATAATGAATTTAGATTTTATCTACCTTGAACTCAATTTTTAATTAAATTTATTATCATGTATTTAGTTATAGAATATATTTTATACATATTAAGTATTATAGTTATGATTAATTGGATTCTATTTTGAGTAAAGTATACCTAGGTAGAGGGACTTGGGTTTACACTTCCCATTGTCCTATACACATATTCCTAGTTTAATAAATGTGTGTTTTAACTATATATGTATTTATTCTTAATCATATAGAGATTATAAATTCCATATAATTATTAACCTTTATAAGAAAATTTCATATACCCTATGCATATGGTGCATTTAGATATATGTAAATATGTTTGGATTCAATTTTTGGGGAAGTAACACCTACTTTGGGTTTTTGTAAACTGTTATAAAATAATATTCTTTAAAAATATTAATTTTGTGGATGGAACATATATTTCAAAACTAAATAGTTATAATCATGAATACCAAAAGGTTTATAACATGAGATAATAGTGATTGAATGTGATTAAATAGTTATGATTTTAATATTTTTATGATTTATATTAAATTTCTAAGGATTTAAAATAAAACCCTCAAATAGTAAGTGTGATACTCCTTCTAAAGATACAATTCTCATGAACGAGATTATTTAGTGTGGGTGACCCGAAAGTTTAGGCGACCATGAATTATGTTGTGTAAGTAAATAAATTAATAAGGTAAAACTAAAAAATTGGTTCCCTATAAAAAGAACCCTCAAGATCTGTGGAAATTTTTTTAGAGGGGTGAATTGGTGAATAAAATTATTTTTAAGTTTATTTTTGAAATAAACTACATCACCTATTAATGTAAAATTTAGATCGATATTAAAATCTTTAAATAACACACATAATAGGTAAAATTGATTTTTTACAAGGTTCATTACTCAAAATGATTATCTAGTCTATGACATGATATGAATTCACTTGAGATAATACATTCCACTAGTTTCATCATGTGTATTACAAAAAATAATTATTCTCCTTCATTATTTTTATAAAATAGTTTACTAACTATGTAAATTGATCCCACACTAAAACAAAGATATCAAAATTGATTTCAACAATAATAGGTTCTTCAACCAAATAAGACTTCATCAGGTTTTCTTATTTTTATTTATAAATTCTTGTGACACACCTCATGTCACAATACTATTATTTCGGTGTTATTTGCTGAATTGGATGCCTAATTTGATTTTACATGTAGTTTTGGCCTTGAACATGGAAACTATTTAGGTTTTCCTTCTCTACACAGTTAAGGTGCATGGTTTGAGGGAAACAGTGCAACCTCCCTTCACGAGGATCCTTTTTAATTCATTTTGAACTACGAATGGTTTGTTATCATCGATTTTGTATAGTTAAGACCAAACCATGTGGACCTATGGAGAAACAATTCTGGTTACTTGGTGTATTTGTGGTGTAGTGCAAGACTTCAAAACTATTTGGTAAACCATGAAGAAAATGTGTGGGTGACTCTGTAGATTTCTAAAAAAATATATTTTCACAAATTATACACATTTTTAAAAACCATGTGGGGAACCCCTAGGAGGTTTTCTGAGGCCCCGAAAGACTTGGATTAAGGCACATGGATTTTTTAACTGTGTAACTTCTCAGGAGTAACTGTGCGGCTTAAAATGTTTGGGAGGTAGAGGTGACTGCATGGTTGGTGCACAGTTTTTCTAACTGTTTGGCCAAACCATGTGAGTTGTTTAAGTGTTTAAAATTTTGGTATTTCCCAAATGGGATTCCCCAATTTTAAGGTATTTTCAACCCCTCTTCTCTCCATTTTTGTTGGCCAATCCCTAAGGGTCTTGTAGGAGAAACACCTTCTTCCTCTCTTGGAATCAGGGCTTCCTTTGGTTTTTTTCAAGTATATTTGATGTGTGTTATTCTTATCTTTCACCAATCATTCCTTCTTCCTATCTTAAAAATATATTATAGAATCTCTAAAATATATTATATATCATGTGATATATATATATAAACTTACACATCATTCCTTGTGATTGAGGAATTTTCTAAATTTCTGACCAAAAAATATCCTATGTATGATCCTCAAAATATTAAATATCCTAAAAAATATATTACATATTCATAAAAATGTTACGTATCTCAGATAGACTTCAGCCTTTTCCATATTTCTGATCCTGAGAACAATATATTACATATTGAACAGAAAAAACTTATGTATCAAGGACTTCTCTAATTTCCACTATCTACTCTGTATAAAAATCATTCATATCATGATAAGTTCATTCATTTTCCATATTTCTAGAGAGACTTGGTAAAATATATTACATTTTCATCCAAAATGGTGTACATAACTGTGTAGATTCATCTATTTCCATTTTTGTACTCATGAAAAAATTAAATTATGCACTGAATATAAAAACTTATGCATCAAAGTATGTTTTTACTGTTTCAAATTCTTTAACTCCTCTCTATATGAAACCCTTATGTATTATAGTAGTTTTTCAAAATTGAAGCATAATTATGGTTAACTCTAAAAACTTGAAAAATAATTTCAAATACCCAAAAACCTATTTTAAACTCTTCCAAACTTAAAAAAACATTTCACATCACATAATAAAAATTATTCCATGTGAGTTTGAATATGACTTATTTATTTAAAAGAAAACCCAAAACAAAAAAATTCCCACTTTTTTACTCCTCCAACTCTTCTTATCTAGAAAAATACAAAATGTAAGAGGAAACATCTTCATCTTTCAAACACAGAAAAATTCCCTTGGGACTCAATAATCACCCCAAAGTCATAATCACTTTAGATATCACCAAATCCTTCATTAATGGCCTCAAAATCACCCCCCCTATTTATATTTTTTTGGAAACCATTGAATATAAATCACCTTAAAATCATCACACGTAATATTGAATCATTATTCAAGCATTATAACCCTACATGAGTGAAATTGGTTTATGAAATAATAACAATGAATATTAATATCATGATATCTATAAAAATGAATTTAATTCACTTATTAAAAAACTTTGATACCATTTTATTCCTCCTTATAATCCATTTAAAATTTTCTTCCACTTATCAAATTTATTCAATCAACTTATGAATAAAACTTTCATGCATTCATGCTCACTAGAACTGTTGCAGTAATTCAAAAATGAAAAAAACTCACATTACCATGTTTTAAAAAACCATATTACCTCTTTTAAAATCCCTATCAAAATATATTCTCCCCACAAATAAAATATATCTCCCCCATTAGGTTAAACACATATCTTTTAATCCTTTCTAAAAAAATCTCCCCATTTGTAAATATTTTTTAAAAATATATAAATGAATAAACATAAATTGGGATTTTTGTTCTATTTCCAAACCTTTAACAAAACAAATATCCAAATAAAAAGTGAGATAGAGGATGGATTCACCATACCTTAACCCGAAGAGGAAGGAGGATGAAGTCCCATAATCAACCTCAATATTTAAAATATATCATTTAAAAATGTTTTAGTGTATATATCTTCTATTTTATCCTTTGTTGAAACAAGTTCCATATTAAATCAACAAGCACTTTGATGAAGTGATATTTTATATCAATGTGATTTGACTAAGAATGATGAAATATATTTGTTGATATATTGATAGAAATCTGATTATAACAACCCATAAGTTGTGGAAACTTCACTTCCACCCTGAGATCTTTCAATTGTTTCCTCATCTATATCAATTGGGTTGCATATTTAGTTATAGCCACATATTATTCTTCAAAAATAATCAAGGTCACTAATCTTTGTTTCTTTATGTGAAAAAATACATACCTTTCACCCAGAAAAGAAAACTCCATCAGATATTAATCTTCATTCATTGAAATTTCCATACTAATCCATGTCTATATGACCAAACAAATAAATTTTTCCATTATTTTAATATATCATTCCATAGTTCATTAGTCCTTTAACATGCCTAATAATTCTACTTCCCTCAATTAAATGAGACCGTTTTGGTACACCTTAATACCTATCACATAATGTAGTAGCATATAAAATGTTTGATCCTGAAGTTTACAAGTATAGAAAACTCCCAATTAGATTCCATAATTATCATGTGTCAACTTATTTTCCTTTTTCATTATTATAAAATTTAGTACCCACTAAAATTTCTGTACAAACTAGATTTGAATCCTATATTCCAAAATAATTTAGAATTTCTTGATGATATTTCTCTTGATGAAGAATGATATGATTTTCCTCTTCATAAATTTATAATCCTAATAAGTATCTCATTTCTCTAAGAATGAAAATTTCAAACAACTTCTTCAGCTACAAATAAAAGTCTTCACATGCTCTTTCATTTATAGCAAAAATAATATCATCTATGTAGACAATAAAAATTACTGATAACACTTTTTCATCTTTAATATATAGGTTTTTCTCGATCCTACTTTCATAAAATTTAAATAATTCAAGAAAGTATCTATATTGTAATATCATGATCTTAGGAATTGTTTTAACCCTTATAGATACTTATTTAACCTATAAACATAGCTTTAATCTTGGAAAATAAATAAACCACCAGGTTGATTAATGTACACTTACTCTTCCAACTATCCATTGAGGAAGGAAGAACTGATATTTGGTTGGAAAATATTACATTATATTTTTAGTGCAACAAAAATAAATATTTTAATGGTATCTCGTATAGAAAATGGTGTCAAAGAATCATCAAAATAAATTTCTTCAACTTTTGAGTAACCTTTACACCAAATTCTTTCCTTTTTTCTTAAAAATTCTCCTTTTTCATTTTTCTTATTTCAAAACACCTTCTTTGTTTTGAAAACATTCTCACTTTTGAGATTCAATATCAACTCTCAAGTTTTATTCTTCTTAATATAATCAACTCACTCATTATGCTCTAATGACTCAACCACATATCTTGGTTTAGTATGAAAAAATAGTGAGGAATGTTTTTTTCCTCAAAGATATTCTAGTATGAACCTTATATTATTTTTCACTAATGGTATTTTTTACCTCTTCCAAATTTCTCATTATTGGATGAAATGAGAGAGGTTTATCTTCATCACAAAAAATGGTTCAATCATTATCTTAATTTTTCACTTATTTTGAATTCACACTTTTTTTAGAAACATGAAATTTCTTTTCAACGAAAAATACTTAATCATCATCATGTTTGTAACATGTTTCTCTATGTATTGTGACTTTCTTTGAATTTTATAGAACATTTAAATCAGAAGAATCCACAATCTTCCATGTATTTTTTTATAAAAATGGAATCCTTTTCTATTTCAAGGATAACCAAAGAATATTCCATCAACTCCACTCTTATCAAACTTCCCAAGATTTTCACCTTTCACTTTTATTAAACAATTGTTTCCAAACACCCATAAATATTTCAAAATTAGGGAATTCTTATAATATATATCTTATGGTGAATATGACAACCCTTATCTTTATTACACATTAATTAATGATTTATTACATAATATTTCACATAATAAAACCCGAAATATTTTGAATTATTGCATCTTTAGTAATTAGGTACATTACATAACAACTTAAAATAGGAAATGAAACATCTTTATTGAAAAAAATTTAACATGATCATACTTAAAACTGCATGGTATAACCTGGGGACATACAAAAGAAAGGGGTGAGATATAAATCACAGTAAGGGAATAAACATGGGACAACATGGATAAAGTAATACATATTAGGAAAAAGTAGTATCAATGATACATAAAAGGGGTGAGGATCATAAAAAAGAACAATGTGTCATGATATAACATGATAATCATAAAAGTTACATGGGAAATGTCAAAACAACTTAAAACACTACATCATAAACATAGGTCAAGGATAAATGCTAAGACATCATGATGTGAAAATTTCCTTGATTGAATAGGTTCACTCCATAATCCCTTGTGTGATTTCTCAGGATACTAAAACATTACCCAATGTATTGGAGCTCTATATAATTTTGAATGCACCCATCACTTTCATTTCATGCTCATGCTTAATTGTGGCACATAGATCATCAAACATGGAATAATTTTTAATCATATTTTATTCCATGATCAAGGAGTGTGGAATAAATACACGTAATTCCCCAATATAATAAGTATAATTTCATAAATGTGAACACCCTTGATCTGAATTTTGGCATGGAAAATCATGGTGAAATTTCAGCAGCATGATAAGGGAATATAAATGTTTCTGGAAGGGGTTAAAGAGAGTAGAATGGGTCCCTAATAATTTATAAATAATAGTTAAAGTAAGGGTGATATATAATAACATATACCAACATTATTAAATGAAGAGAAAAGACATAAGATAAAAAAGATACTTGATTATAAAGGAGAATGAGAGGATCCCTTACAAAATTTCAGCATGGTAGAAGGTGTATATAAAAGATCATATGAGGGATTAATGAGATTTAAAGGGGTATATAATATCATGTAAATAAATAATATAGTGATAGGTATCTATAATTACCTACCCCAAACAATAAAAAATATTAATTATGAGTAATAACATAAAATATGTTATTGAATAAAAAGGAGAGTAAAAGATCCCTTACTAAATTTCGGTATGGTAATAGGTGTACATAAAGGTTCATGTGAGAGATTAATAAAGGTGAAATGGGTATCTAGTTATTTATACATAAAATTTATGGTAATTAAGATATGTAAGAATAGATACCAACCTGAAAAAAATGTAAATTAAGAGGCATAACATAAAATATGTGCTTGAATGGAAATGAGAAGAGAGAAATCCCTTACAGAATTTTGGTTGAGTAACAGCTTATGTAAAGGTCAAAATAAGAGGTTTAAAATGATATATAATTCAAATAAAATAAGTTGGATATTAAATTAATGTTTATAAATTAATTATAGTATAACCAATTGAAATTAAAAAGGATAATTTCAAAGGTTATTAAATATAAAGGAGGAGAGGAAGGTCCCTTACCTTGAGAGTGTGATTACAAAAGCTTAGGAGGAGCTTATTGAGAGAATGAGGAAACTTGGGAGGACTATAGAGAGGGTAGGTAAGAGTAAGTAATTCTCAAAGTGTTTTTTGTGAAGGTAAATCAGAGCTATGGTGGGATTATATAGTAAAATAATGGGGATTATTTTATTATTTCTCAAACTTTGGTTTTTGACTCTATATAATAAAATAACCAAAACCACAAATATTACCATGATTTTTACCCATATTTTCTATAAAATATGGTTGGTTTTAATTGTTTTAATACTTAAAGGTCCGAAATTATTAATATAATACATTTTTTGATGCGGAAGTGATTCATGTCCTTAAAGAAATTATTTTAAAAACATAAAATATATTATAATTTTTGGAGGATTCATAATGGATTTATAAAATAAATAAAATAACCTAATAATCATATTGTTTTAAAGGTAAGACATATATTTGGTCATATATATCAATTATAGTATATATTAAATAATTTTTTGGGTCATTTTTATGTTATAATACATATATTATATTTATACCGTATTTAATTTTTACCCAAAAATTTGACTGTCTCCAAAAATTATAAGCAATTAACCATTGAAAATTTTTGAATTTCTAATCCAAAAATTCATTGATTTTTTAATATGAATTTATATATATATATATAGTATATTTATATTTCATAAATTAGTTAATACAACTCATATCCACGAATTTATTGAAAGGTTTGGATGGTCATATTTAAAAAACCATTGTTAGTTTTGGTTCAATTTTGTGTATTGCATATGTTATCAAACACATTTTTCTATTTAAAGAGCTCAGTGCATTACATTCTTCCCCCATTTAATAAATTTTATAATATAAATTTAAACTTTATCTCAGCAAGATATTTTTTGACACTTTAAAATATCTTTATTGAAAACCCACATTGTAAAAAGCGTTAATGAAATATCCACTTGAATTGAGAGAAAGGGAAGTATGAATGTCAGCACATAAATTAGATTAACAATAAGAGAACATTAGTGTGAAGTGAAAAAATATACATGGAGGAGAAAACTAACAATCAAGAACTAATTGAGTGTGATAGATAACAAGGTCCAGAGAAATTCAATGAGCACAAAACCATAAATCTATGATGTGTAAAATGACCATCAATTCATTAGAAATGATTATAATATAAAAAATAAGATTATTTTCTTATAGTTAAGGAATTGATTTACCATCTCAAATAGGAAAATAAATAAATATTCTATCTTGACAAGTATAAATTCACCCTTCAGTAAATTTCTATTATAATATCATGCTTTTAACAAATGATGAGTACTCAAGATGAAATTTTTTAAATGCCTAAAGAACTAAAATAAGCTTCTAACATATCACATTATCCACCAAATAATAAGAAGATATTCCTCTTATTTCAGTCTATAGACTATAATAAAGGAACAAATATGGAATGAATATTTTCAAACTATTAAACACATAAATAAGAATCCATTAACATTAAAGGGATAAATTATAAATGAAATATATTCCTTAAATTATGAATTTATAAGCTTCAATTTATGTTATTAATGATCAATTTATTAATATATACTCTTATGGGCATTTTTTCCATTAATAATGGTTCATAATGAGATTGTGAATTTATCAAAGAATATCCCCCATGAGTGTCAAACCAGGTGTATAGAAATTAATATTATCATGCACCATTTCTTAGTCAAGTCTAGATCAATGTAGTGTTTTGGAGATTTACCCCTATACACATTTGTGCTAAATCCACATCCACTTGTAGTATCCACACAGGGATGTATTTTCTTGATAAACCGCCAACTCTATACTTTAACAAAATTTTGGGATTTTTTATTATACTTAGCCTTATCCCTAAGGATTTCTCTAGACTTTTTTAATCCTAATCCCAAAAATAACTAAAATATTCCTTTCATGCCAACTATGACAATCCTTCTCATCATAACACATTAATTTATGATTTATTACATAATATTACACATAATACAACTCAAAATATCAATAAGTTGAGTGTATTTTGGAGTTAGGTACATTACATAACAACTTAAAATAGGAAATACATTATCTCTAAAGAAAACTTCCTTAACATGCTTATACATAAAACATCATGGGGTAACTTGGGGACATACATAAGAAAGGGGTAAGCAATAAAGCCTAGTAAGAGAACAAACATCGAATAAAATGAATAATGTAACACATGATAGTCAATAATCATATAAATGAGATATAAAATGGGTGATAATTATAAACATGACCAATGAGTCGTGATCTAGCATGATAATCATAAAGGAAACATGGTTGAAGTGCACTGTGTTGCATTTGTTGTCAATAAGGCATGATGTTGTCATGGAATGAATGGATGTCAAGGAATGTCAAGATGTGAATGACAAAGGATGTGATGGTGATGGTGATGAAGGAGAATGGCCATGGTACTAAGATGCATGTCACTTAGGAGATTCACTAAGTGACATAGGATGTTGTGGTTGAAACATTCTCTATGAATATCAGACGATTGTTGAGCTGCTCTTTAAGTTCCAAGAACTTGTATCACCTAGATACAATGTCACAACAATGATAGAAGACCATGCATTGTATTGACAATGCATGAGGAGATGAAAGGAGATCCATCCACAATCACTGAGTGGATGAAGTGGATTAATGAAGTCCATGCACTATCACTAAGTGCATGTGAACATGAAGATGATCCAACTTGATCTCTGATTAGATCAATGAAGTTCATTGAAGAAGTTATTTGATTAAGGAGGTTGGTTGATGAAGAAGAACCTTCGGAATTCCCTCCTAAGTTGTGAAATGTTGAAAAGTTATTAAGAACATGAGGAGGAGATGGGAAATTCCTAAGAAGAAGAAGAATTAGGAAGAAGATGGCTTGAAGTGGAATTTGGCATATGGGGATACTTTGTTTTTATACAAAGTCTAGGTTCTACACTTAAGCAAAAAATATGGCCAGCCAAGGCACCTTGAGGGTTCAACCCCAAGGCATGGGCACTAGGGCACCACGCCCATGGGGGAACCCGTGGGGCGAGCCAGGGCGGCAGGGCGCACACCCAAGACACCGCATGGGCGCCTGGGGCACGCCCGAAGGAGCGCGGCAGGGGCGTAGGAGCGCGCCCCCAAGAGTATCAGTGTGCATAGTGGGCGCCAGAGCGCGCGCCCGAAGGAGCATAGTGGGCGCCAGTGGCGCGCCCGCAGGGAGCAGAGTGGGCGCAAGAGCGCGCCCGCAGAGAGAACCTGGTGCGGGGCGGCACCGAGAGGGGAGAAGTTCAACTGAGGGGTTGAGGCAGCGCCAGGGTGATAAACCACGGCAAAACCGCGCCCCGTTTCGATGTGGGACGCGGAAAAATCACCGGGAGCAAATCCTGGCCGCACGATTGATCACGCGCCAGCTCTCAGCCGCTCATCGCATCGCGCCGCTCCCGTTCAGATCCAGGCCGTCCGATGTCTTCTGATCGCCCGATCCAACGGCCGGAGAGTTCGTCCTCTTCCTTGAGCTCGCTCGAAGCCACCCGCGAGCCTCCGACGAACCAGGCGCCATCCAAGGGATGATTTCGAGATTCCGGCCACCTCCGAGCAAACCGAGACCTCCATGAAGATCGTCTGGCTCTACTGAACTCATCCATGCATAAAAGTATACATGCATACGTGAAATGGGAGATTTCGAAGAATGCCGAGGCAGACGAAGCTTCCGAGGCTTCATGGGTTCGTGTTTTGCATGGATCGCCCTTAGAAGAAGGTCCTGCATGCATTCTAAGTCGCATGCACGTGGAGGCGAAAAATAAATGACCCCGCGTTGAACAGAGAATTGAAAACAAGATTTGAAGGAAATCTTGAAATCCCGAAACTCTCGGGAGTTCAAGTTTTATCTCCGTGGATGAATCGAGGCTCTCCTCGCCTATAAAAAGAGAGCCCGAGCACTCAGAGTGTTTTGCTGATGCGCTGAATTTTTGAAGACCCGTGAGTGCACTCTCGGCCTCGCGAAGATCTCCCCTACGCGCACCACTTGCGCGGCAGCAACCCGAAGCCAAAACTTCGTGAGTCCCTTGCGCGCTACTTCTTTGCGTGACAAGAAGAAGAATCCTTTTGCGCACCTCTTGCGCGAAAGAAGAATTGAGAGGTCCCCTGCGCGCCTTCCCTTTGCGCGGCAGGAAGACCCGAGGCAGCCGCGGCACTTGCGCACCCTTGTGCCTTGTGGCTTGCGCGACCTGCGGCTCAAGCACACCTTGCGCGGTGAGGCAGTGGAGATGATCCTTGCTTGTGACCCTACGCGGAAGTGGAGGTGTTGGTATTCGGGTGTGAGCAAGAGGAGGAAGACCCGAGGCCATGTGTGTGCAACAAGAAGAGGAGGAGGCCAACTCATGTGTGTGCAAAATGAACAAGTGAAGGCCGTAGCCTTGAGTGTGTGTGAAACAAGAAGGCCACTACAACTTTTGTGTGCAAATTAAAAAGGAGGTCGTAGCCCTTGTGTGTAAAAAATTGAAGAACACACTTTGTGTGTGCATTTGAAGGTGAAGAAGGAAGGCTAAAGACTTACCTTAGTGGTGTGTGTGCAAAGGAATAAAAAGGCCGAACCTATGGGTGTGCTCTAAGTGGAATAGACACACTTGGAAGAAGAATAAGACTCACACAAAGTATAACACACATTTAAGTGTGTAAACACATTGAACAAAAGTGTGAAGTTCAAGTGAGAAGGTGTGTGCTTGAAGTGATTACACCCTTTGTGGGTTTATTGCACCAAGAAGAAAGAAAGGGGAGTGCATGCTTACATGCATGCACGTGCGCACGTGAACAAAGCTAAATCTGCTTGTGTGCATTTGAGTTGTCCAAGACTTGAAGATCTTGAAGAATTTGAGAGACCATGCAGTCAGTGCACGAGGAAGCAGAGTTGCCATGCACTCAGTGCATGAAGATGATTTGAAGTGAGACTGGACCAGACTGAAGTTAAAGATATCAGTTTTCTGAGTATTCAGTAGTTGGAGAGAAGCCAGGTCATCCTTAGAAGAAGGTGATAAAGCCTGAGCAAGACGAGAAGACCTGTTCACCACAAGTGATCAGAAGAAGAGCAAGGCCAGCAGTCTTTATCCCAGACTGCTGAAGATACTTGAAGAAGCTTAAAGTGAAGAAGAGTTGCTCGTGTGACTCGAGGAGCTAGGAGAAGACCCTGTGGGACTCAGGGAGAAGAAGTCTTCAGTGGGATTCTGGAGCAGGCCAGTGGGACTCTGGTAACACTGTGGGACGCAGTATAAAGACCCTCCTGTGGGACTCAGGAGAGATACGGTGGGAAGTTGTATCGACCATTGTAATTCTAACAAGTTATAATGGGAGAATCCATGCTGGGAGAGCATGGCAAGGATGTAGGCCTTTGGTGCCGAACCTTGTAAATCCTTGTGTCCTGTGCCTTTTCATTACTGCATTATCCGGGAAAGGTTGAGAGACATAAGAAGAGTGGATAGAGGCCTTAACAAGCCATAGAGGTTTAATTGATTAAGAATCAATTAGTAAAAAGTTTTAAGGGATCACTGATTCACCCCCTCCCCCTCTCAGTGATTCACACTGATCTGGGCACTTCAATTTGTATCAGAGGGAAGGTTACCTCTAAAAGATCCAAGAGAGTCTATATGGAGTGCAGATTTGAGGAAATGAAAGAACAGCCTCAAATGGAGATATCTGCCAAGACTCTGAAAAACAGAATGAAGAAACAGGCAAAGAAGATGAGGAAGAAGGTTGTTGCAATCAGAGAAACTCCTTCTATGGAAAGAAATGTGAAAGTCACATCAGATGACAATTCCTTTTATCATTCTTCTGATGAAGCCTACTCTAGCTGTGATGATGATGGAAGAAACAATGATCTTCTAAATGCAATCAAATATCTTCAGAAGACAGTCCCCAAGGAAGTGGCAATGTGTATAGCTACAGGCCTCCTTGATCTTCAAGAAGAAAAATTACAGCTAGAAGATGAATCCAATTCTCTGGAAGTCCAATTGGATAAAAGGGTTGGCATAACCAACACTCTTAGAAAGCTGGTGAAGGCTAAAGATGAAACTGTTTCTCTTTGCAATGATATATATGAAGACACTGCTGAAGAATTGAAAAGGAGACTTTATGAGAAAGATTTCTTTAAAATAATGGTCAGAGATGTTTTCCATGCACTGGAAAAGAGGCACAAAGTTTCAATGAATGTCAGAGATTCTCAACTTGAAGACAAAGTAAACAGGGTGAAGGAGCTTGAAAACTCATTGCAAGAATTGAAGAAGGTGCATGAAGACCAGATGAAACAACTGGTGGAAAATTGGGAAGGAAAGCTAAGAACTGTTGAGGATGAGAAAAACTCCCTCAACATGAAATACTTAGAACTAGAGGTGATATTGAAAAATCAGCAATCACCCGAAGCTGAATCCTCCCAGTCAGCTGAAAGAAGAAATGTTGCTACTCAAGTGAGCATTGAGCAGGATGATTCTAAAAGAAAGACATCCTCTAATAAAAAGGCAACAACTTCTAAAAAGAAGGTACCATCCATCTCATATTGTACTCATGCCTCTAAATGTGTTTCCACAAAAAGTTCAGGATGGAAGAATAACTCCAAACAAGTATGGATGAAGACAATGAAGAAAGAATGCTCTCCTGAAACAACACAGCAAGTCAAGAAAAGTACCCAACAATCAGAAGGACTAAAGAGGTCAAGATTTGTGGGTCAGTGTTGGTGTTGTAATAAGTATGGGCACTGTGCAAAGGATTGTTGGTACAATCCACTGAATGTCAAAGCACAAAGGAAGCCCATGCCAAGGGGGAGCAAGCCAGAAGAAAAGAAGCAGCATCCACAGGTCCAGAGACATCTGTTTACTGCTAAAAGATTTTTATTTTTTGACAACATCTGGGATGGTTGAAAAAGTGGTCAAAAGAATGATACATATCAATCTCCGAATGTATCTGAAGCTGGAATGAAGAGAAGATCACTGAACCTGGCTAAGAGAGATTCCTTGGGAAGCAAGCAGAAGAAAGTGGAAGATGCTCCCAAGAAGAGTTTGAAGAATGAAGAGAAGTCTTTGGAATTGAAATCCAAGAAGGGTGATGCATCCAGAAGGACCACCAAGAAAACATGCTTCTACTGTGGAAAGAAAGGACACATCATGGACCTTTGTAAAGAAGCCATGAAACTAAATAGAAGCAGACTGAACTCCAAAAGACAATCAATCCAGAAGAAGAAGGGATTGATTGAAAATAAGTTGCCTAAGAGAGGTAGCTTAGCAGCATCCAAAGAACCATGTGGAACTTCCAAAACTGAGGCCACTCTTCCAAATGATTTACTTGTCATATGGCCACATCAGTTTCAACTTGCCAAAGAACTACAAAGAGTTGAAGATGAAGCTCTGGAAATTGCTAAAGAAAAAGGGAAGAAGAAGGTTTCACATGAAGATGTTTTGAGAACCACACCAGCACAATCATCAATGAAGATCAGATGTGCAAGTGTGAAGAATGGTGAAAATGGGACATCTCGGTTGAGAGAATCTTCTCAACCTTGTTGTTCACATTGATGAACCAAAGAGGTTCCATCTTATTCCCTTATACTCTTGGTATATACATGTGCTAACATTGCAGGGAATTGAAGATGATGATCATTCTCATCTGGAGGATGGTTTGTACAGAACGGAGTGCACCCCTTGAGGGGGAGCAAATCTAAAGAAGATGATGTTCTGAGATTAATATCATCTTAAGAAAATGAATGAATGGGGGAGCTTTATCTTTGCACTGAACTTTCTAATGAGTTTTGTGGAGTATGTGCAGGATTTAGCAATTCATTGAATATCTAAACCCCTTAGCATGATCTCACATGTTTACAGTGAATGTGGACAGCATTGAGTTCCTTGGTTACATCACTCTTGTTTTCTACATCGGGTTAGCCCAAGTAGACTTAGAGTTGATTTACTAAAGGTTCTTTGCTAAAAGAGAACATGTGACATCATCCCTCTCTCAGTGTTTTTCAAGAAAATACTTTTCAAAAGGAGGAAGAGATTTTTGAAAGAGAACCACACCACACCTTTGCATTTGATTGCCAATAAGGGGGAGAAAAGATTGGCACACATATTGACCCATTCATATGTGCTCTAGTGTATTGCCAACAAATACAAAGGGGGAGATTGAAGTGCACTGTGTTGCATTTGTTTTCAATAAGGCATGATGTTGTCATGGAATGAATGGATGTCAAGGAATGTCAAGATGTGAATGACAAAGGATGTGATGGTGATGGTGATGAAGGAGAATGGACATGGTACTAAGATGCATGTCACTTAGGAGATTCACTAAGTGACATAGGATGTTGTGGTTGAAACATTCTCTATGAATATCAGACGATTGTTGAGCTGCTCTTTAAGTTCCAAGAACTTGTATCACCTAGATACAATGTCACAACAATGATAGAAGACCATGCATTGTATTGACAATGCATGAGGAGATGAAAGGAGATCCATCCACAATCACTGAGTGGATGAAGTGGATTAATGAAGTCCATGCACTATCACTAAGTGAATGTGAACATGAAGATGATCCAACTTGATCTCTGATTAGATCAATGAAGTTCATTGAAGAAGTTATTTGATTAAGGAGGTTGGTTGATGAAGAAGAACCTTCGGAATTCCCTCCTAAGTTGTGAAATGTTGAAAAGTTATTAATA
The DNA here is from genome assembly GCA_963277665.1 of Viscum album. Classification (NCBI taxonomy): domain Eukaryota; kingdom Viridiplantae; phylum Streptophyta; class Magnoliopsida; order Santalales; family Viscaceae; genus Viscum; species Viscum album. The sequence continues at coordinate 2,020,094,899 of OY728123.1, forward strand.
ACATGAGGAGGAGATGGGAAATTCCTAAGAAGAAGAAGAATTATGAAGAAGATGGCTTGAAGTGGCATTTGGCATATGGGGATACTTTGTTTTTATACAAAGTCTAGGTTCTACACTTAAGAAAAAAATATGACCAGCCAAGGCACCTTGAGGGTTCAACCCCAAGGCATGGGCACTAGGGCACCACGCCCATGGGGGAACCCGTGGGGCGAGCCAGGGCGGCAGGGCGCACACCCAAGACACCGCATGGGCGCCTGGGGCACGCCCGAAGGAGCGCGGCAGGGGCGTAGGAGCGCGCCCCCAAGAGTATCAGTGTGCATAGTGGGCGCCAGAGCGCGCGCCTGAAGGAGCATAGTGGGCGCCAGTGGCGCGCCCGCAGGGAGCAGAGTGTGCGCAAGAGCGCGCCCGCAGAGAGAACCCAGTGCGGGGCAGCATCGGGAGGGGAGAAGTTCAACTGAGGGGTTGAGGCAGCGCCAGGGTGATAAACTGCGGCAAAACCGCGCCCCGTTTCAATGTGGGACGCGGAAAAATCACCGGGAGCGAATCCTGGCCGCACGATTGATCGCGCGCCAGCTCTCGGCCGCTCATCGCATCGCGCCGCTCCCGTTCAGATCCAGGCCGTCCGATGTCTTCCGATCGCCCGATCCAATGGCCGGAGAGTTCTTCCTCTTCCTTGAGCTCGCTCGAAGCCACCCGCGAGCCTCCGACGAACCAGGCGCCATCCGAGGGATGATTTCGAGATTCCGGCCACCTCCGAGCAAACCGAGACCTCCATGAAGATCGTCTGGCTCTACTGAACTCATCCATGCATAAAAGTATACATGCATACGTGAAATGGGAGATTTCGAAGAATGCCGAGGCAGACGAAGTTGCCGAGGCTTCATGGGTTCGTGTTTTGCCTGGATCGCCCTTAGAAGAAGGCCGTGCATGCGTTCTAAGTCGCATGCACGTGGAGGTGAAAAAAAAATGACCCCGCGTTGAACAGAGAATTGAAAACAAGATTTGAAGGAAATCTTGAAATCCAGAAACTCTCAGGAGTTCAAGTTTTATCTCCGTGGATGAACCGAGGCTCTCCTCGCCTATAAAAAGAGAGCCCGAGCACTCAGAGTGTTTTGCTGATGCGCTGAATTTTTGAAGACCCGTGAGTGCACTCTCTGCCTCGCGAAGATCTCCCCTGCGCGCACCACTTGCGCGGCAGCAGCCCGAATCCAAAACTTCGTGAGTCCCTTGCGCGCTACTTCTTTGCGTGACAAGAAGAAGAATCCTTTTACGCACCTCTTGCGCGAAAGAAGAATTGAGAGGTCCCCTGCGCGCCTTCCCTTTGCGCGGCAGGAAGACCCGAGGCAGCCGCGGCACTTGCGCACCCTTGTGCCTTGTGTCTTGCGCGACCCGCGGCTCAAGCACACCTTGCGCGGTGAGGCAGTGGAGAAGATCCTTGCTTGTGACCCTACGCGGAAGTGGAGGTGTTGGTATTCGGGTGTGAGCAAGAGGAGGAAGACCCGAGGCCATGTGTGTCCAACAAGAAGAGGAGGAGGCCAACTCATGTGTGTGCAAAATGAACAAGTGAAGGTCGTAGCCTTGAGTGTGTGTGAAACAAGAAGGCCAATACAACTTTTGTGTGCAAATTAAAAAGGAGGCCGTAGCCCTTGTGTGTACAAAATTGAAGAACACACTTTGTGTGTGCATTTGAAGGTGAAGAAGGAAGGCTAAAGACTTACCTTAGTGGTGTGTGTGAAAAGGAATAAAAAGGCCGAACCTATGTGTGTGCTCTAAGTGGAATAAACACACTTGGAAGAAGAAGAAGACTCACACAAAGTATAACACACATTTAAGTGTGTAAACACATTGAACAAAAGTGTAAAGTTCAAGTGAGAAGGTGTGTGCTTGAAGTGATTACACCCTTTGTGGGTTTATTGCACCAAGAAGAAAGAAAGGGGAGTGCATTCTTACATGCATGCACGTGCGCACGTGAACAAATCTAAATCTGCTTGTGTGCATTTGAGTTGTCCAAGACTTGAAGATCTTGAAGAATTTGAGAGACCATGCAGTCAGTGCATGAGGAAGCAGAGTTGCCATGCACTCAGTGCATGAAGATGATTTGAAGTGAGACTGGACCAGACTGAAGTTAAAGATATCAGTTGTCTGAGTATTCAGTAGTTGGAGAGAAGCCAGGTCATCCTTAGAAGAAGGTGATAAATCCTGAGCAAGACGAGAAGACCTGTTCACCACAAGTGATCAGAAGAAGATCAAGGCCAGCAGTCTTTATCCCAGACTGCTGAAGATACTTGAAGAAGCTTAAAGTGAAGAAGAGCTACTCGTGTGACTCGAGGAGCCAGGAGAAGACCATGTGGGACTCAGGGAGAAGAAGTCTTCAGTGGGATTCTGGAGCAGGCCAGTGGGACTCTGGTAACACTGTGGGACGCAGTATAAAGACCCTCCTGTGGGACTCAGGAGAGATACGGTGGGAAGCTGTATCGACCATTGTAATTCCAACAAGTTATAATGGGAGAATCCATGCTGGGAGAGCATGGCAAGGATGTAGGCCTTTGGTGCCGAACCTTGTAAATCCTTGTGTCCTGTGCCTTTTCATTACTGCATTATCCGGGAACGGTTGAGAGACATAAGAAGAGTGGATCAAGGCCTTAACAAGCCATATAGGTTTAATTGATTAAGAATCAATTAGTAAAAAGTTTTAAGGGATCACTGATTCACCTCCTCCCCCTCTCAGTGATTCACACTGATCTGGGCACTTCAATGGTAAATGTGGAAACAACTTAAAACACTACATCATAAACATTTGTCCAAGATGACTGCCAATACATCATAATGTGAAATGTATCATGGTGTATTAGGAATGAAACCTAATCTATTGTATAACATATCATGAGACTAAAACATTACCTATATATTGGATCCCTATATAATTTTGGGTCCACCCATCACTTTCATTTCATTATCATGCTTAAGTGTGCCACATAGATCATAAAACATGGAATCAGTTTTCATCACATTTTATTACATGATAAAGTATTGTGGAATACATACTTGTAAGTCCAAGATAAAATAATTATTAGTGTAAAAATGAGAACACCCTTGATAGTAATTGGGTGTGGGTATTCACTACACATTTTTTTTTCACAGAAAATCATGGTGAAATTTCAGCAGCATAACGGAGGCATATAAATGTTCATGGAATTGATTAATGAGAGTGTAAGGGGTATATAATCATTTAGTAATCATAGGTTAATTAATGGGTATATTTAAAAACATATCTTAAATTTATTAAATGAATATAAAATACATAATATAAATAAGATACTTGAATAAATCAGAGAATGATAGGATCCCTTACTAAATTTTACTATGGTAAAGGGTGTCCATAAAGGTTAATTGAAATGATTAATGAGATTTTAATAGGTATATTATATCATTTAATTAAATAATATAGTAATATGGATTTATAAAAACATAACCAAAACCAGAAAAAATAAGAATTAAGAGTCATAACATAAAAGAGTTCCTTGAATAAAAAGAAGTGTGGAAGATCCCTTATTAAATTTCAGCATGGTAACAGTTGTACATAAAGGTTCAGGAGAAGGATTAATTTTAGTGAAAGGGTTCAATAATTATTTATAAATGAAATATAAATTAAGGTGGATATGTAATAATATATCCTAACATGAAGAAATAGAAATTAAGAGGCATAACACAAAAGAGGTGCTTGAATGGAAATGAGAAGAGAGAAATCCCTTATGAAATTTCAGTAGAGTAACGGCTTATGTAAAAACCAAAATGAGAGAGGATAAATAATATATAATTAAAATAATATCATTTTAATAGTATGGTAATTTTTATAAATAAATTAAAATATAACCAATTTAAATTAAAAAGAATAATTTCTAAGAAAGTGTTTGAATAGAAAAGAGGAGAGGAAGGTCCCTTACCTTGATAGTATGATTCCAAAAGCTTGGGAGGATCTTATAGAGAGCATGGGGGCCTTGTGAGGATTATAGGGAGGGTAGGTAAAAGTATGTATATTATAAAAAGGTTTTTAGTGAAGATAAATGGAAGATTTAGTGGGTTTATGTATGAAATCAGTGAGGAATTATTTATTATTTATCAAGATTAGGTTTTTGACGATATATAATAAAATAACCAAACCCAAAAACCATACCATATTTTTCCCCATTAGTTTCTAAAAATGGGGGTAATTTTTCATTATTTTATTAGGAAAAGGGACGAAATTATTAAAATAATACCCTTTTTTATGAGTAAGTGAATCAGTTATTTAAAGAAATGATTTTAAAACTTTAAAATATATTATAAGTTTTGGAGGATTCATAATGGATTTATAAAATAAATAAAATAAACTCTTAATAATATTATTTTGAATTTAAAAGGTTTATTTTGTCATGGATAACCATTATAGTATTTATTATATCATTTTGGGTCATTATGATATCATAATACACCATGTATATATATACCTTATTTAATTTTTACCTGAAAATTTGACTGTCTCAAAAAATTATAAAAAATAACCAATGGATACTTTAAACATTATTTTCCCAAAAATTGATTGATTATTTACTCATAATTTATCTATATATAAATTATATATGTACATATAATTCATAAATTAGTTAATCTTAATCATATCCATAAATTTAATGAAAGTATAAAATGTTCATATTTAAATAATCATTGTTTATTTGGGTTCAATGATGCTTATTGAAAACACTATAAAACATAGTTTTATCTTTAAAAAAACTTACAGAGTTATAGTGAAATATCTAAAAAAATTTATGTATAAACAATGCTTTTGAATTTAAGCCTCTACACCAATTTATTATCTTTATAAATACGGAGAATTATCATTCTCGATCAACATGGTATGAGATATCTCCAATAAAATTATGTTATTATATTTAGAGACACCATTTGTTTATTGTTTATATAGTGTGTTGTGTCTGTGATGAATACCATGCTTCTCAATATATGATTCAAATATTTTATAAATATATTCTGTATTATTTTCTATACAACTTTTTTTCATGGAGAAAAAAACCTCTTCTCAGAACACCTTCTAAAACTATTAAACATTTTTAGAGCCTCTAAATTGTGCTTCAAAAAAATAATATAGGTTATATTAGTGAATTAATTAATTAATAAAATAAAATAATTATCTTCAATTGTTTATTACTTCCTAATAGGACCAAAAATATCTTAATGAATGATCTCCAGTGGATGAGATGTTTAAATCTCATACTTCTTATATAGGGAATTAATAATATTCCCATTTTTAAATGTATAGCATATCCAATTTCTATATATTTTTTAGAATAGGAATATTATGAAAATTATCTCCTTGGGTAAGCTTGATCTCTTTATTTTAGAAAATATAACTAATCCTCTGATTTTATAACTAATTTTTTTATTCCAAGCTTATGTATCATGAATTTTATTCATCACCAACATAAAACAAGTTGACCCTTGTCTGTTTTCCTATTATAAATACACATACATATTTAATTTTTTTAGGAAGAATCCATATTTATATAAAACTAATTCATTTAACTAAAATATATTCCCTAATTTATAACTTCAGAAAAAAATCTAGTTGTGTTTCTTCCTCACTTCTAACATCACTACTTTTATCACAAATGAAAACTCCATCTTTCACTTTAGAAACTGGTAGTTTTAAAAAAACTTCACTAGAAGTCTCATCTTCCAAATCATTGCTTAACTTTTATAAGAAATTTAAATTTTTTATTTAGAGAAATTTATACTTTTACCTTTTTAATAAAACATTGATTTATTACATTATATTTTTATTATTCTTAGAGGATATTGTTCTGATCTCATTCCTATCTTCTCTAACTTCTTTCTTCAACTGTAGATAGTTTTCAAAAAAAATTCTAATATGTCCCAAACTAAAACATTTTAGTGGTATATTTCTCAAAAACATTCCTTTTCCTCTTCTAACAATTCTAGAGATGATTGAAATGAGGTTTTTAAACTTACCTTTGATATTTTATTCTTTATAATAATCACCTTCTTCTAAAAGTTATTATTTCTTAAACTTATCTTGTTTTGAGTCTTTAGAATAGATTTTCTTTTCATCCTTACCCTTATTTCTTAATACACTTCCCTTATGCATCTCATATATAGTAATAATTCATTGTAATTCATTTAAAGTTATTTCACCTAAACCACGGTCTTCATGTTATGAGACTTTTTCATCAAACCTATCAAAAAAATGTGTAATGCCTTCTCAAAAACTATAGCATCGTCCAATTTTTAGCCAAAACCTCTAATAGTGATTACTATTTCATTAACTCAAGTGAAGAATCCATCTACTATTTCATCTTCGATAATTTTTTTATCTTTGGGATTTAAACTCCAAACATGTAGTTAAGCATCATTCAATTTTTTATTACCTTTATAGATATTTTTTAACTTATCTCGTGTTCCCTTTTTGTATTGATCCATTTTACCTTGAAAATTTCCTTCTATAATAAAGATTAAAATATCGAATTTTGAGCACGTCCATCATTCTCTATATTCTTTCAATCAATAGATGTCATAGAATCGCCTTTAGTGTGAGGTATAAATTTATCATTTTATGCTTATAAAACATCCAAACTAATAGAAATTAAGTACGGAAACATCCAATTTTTTCATATGTAATAATTTTTGTCATCATAAGTGGTAATCTCCTTCTTTTTTACTAAATTAAGGGTGTACAATGTTAATAACATAAATTTAAATACTAAATCTTCTTACATAGAGGAAATCTTTATCTAAAAAACACTAAATAGAATATCATAAATAAAGGAAACATGTCTTTGAAACCACTGCAAAAGGACCCTAAAGATCAATGGTAATTCACTAAGAGGGAGGTTGAATTATTTAATATTGTTATTTTTAAGTTTTTTTTTAAAAAAAAATTTACCTGTTAAATGGAATTTTAGATCATTGTTTTACTCTCGTAAGAATACACATAGAAGGAAAAAACTATTTTTTACAAGGTTTTCTACTCAAAATGAGTATCTAGTCCTTAGTGTGATCTAGATTCACCTGATATCATATGACCAACTAGTCTCTTAATGTGGATTACAACCAGGTCAATTTATCAATTAATAATGTTATATAATAGTCTCTATACTATATAAAGTTCTATGTACTGATATAATAATATATAAATAGATTTTAACAATAATAGATTCTTCCACTAAAAAATAATTTCATCGAGTTTCCTTAGTGTTATTTCTTATTTAGATTCTTCTAATTTCATAATGAAAAGTTTATTATTTCTCTTATTCTAAATTTTGAAAAAAAAATTATATCTTCGTACATCTTAATAAATATTCTCACATCAGTAGTGAATATATTTCATATGGAAAAAACTTCATGTTTGAATTTTAATTTCAATTTAAAATTCAAACAAATAACTTCCTTCAACTTCTCTAAATTATTTTATCAATTTGTCCTACTTATTTTTCTTCTATTTTTGTCACTGGATTGGTCTAGGTGGAATATGACATACTTCATGACATGACTAGATACTTCATGGAATAACTAACCACTTTATCAAAACTAAAATGGAACTCATTCTTCCTTTATAGGCAAATAAACTCTTTTGTGGTGTAAACCATATTTCTCCCTTAGAATAACTTGAAATTTAATTCCCATGGTTTCTCATCATGATGAAAAGCTCCTATTATATTCTCCTAAACTACATGGTCATGGTGAAATAATTAATTTCACATCATGAACCGTTTTATACAATTGATTGAATTAAGAATTCTCTTCATGATATTTATTCTATAAATACCATCTTCAACATAATTTTATTTAAAAAAATATTGAATTACTATTTATGTTCTAGAAATAAATCCTCTAAAATTACCTTTTAATTTTAGAACTCCCTATAAAATTCCAAATAAATAAAAATTTTAGATAAGTCAAAAATCATGTGAATCTAATAACTATATTACACAGTCTCATGAATATATTACAGATCATATGAAATATATAAATCGTATGCATTATTCCTTGGGATTGAGGTATTTTCCAAATTTATACTCAAAAAAATATTTTACATATAATCATAAAAATATTACATATCCCACAAAATATATTACATATTTATCAAAAAGTTATGTATCTCTTGTATGTTTTTTCCATGGAAAAAATTTTGATCCTAAGAATATTATATTACATATTAAATATATAAACTTACACATTCAAGACATCATTTATTTTCATTGCCTAAGATATATATAAAACTTATGTATTAAGGATAGTTTAGTACTTTTTTCATTTTCAATGAACCTTGGAAAACTATATTACATATACATAAAAAAAATGTTACGTATCACCATGTAGCTTCATCCTTTTCCACTTTTCTGCTCAGGGATAAAAATATACACACTAAATATAAAAACATACACATCGAAGAAATTTTTTTACTATTACAATTATTCAACACTTCTCCCAATAGAAAAAATTATGAACAAGAGTGCTTTATCAAAATTCAAAATTGATTTTACTTAACTATAAAATCATATGTAGAAATTTTAAACACCTCCAACCAGTTTCAAGTCCCTCCAAAATTCCCAAAATCCTTAACCTCACTTAATAAACATTATTTCATGTGAGTTTGAATATTATTTATGTATTGAAAAAAAATACAATAAAATAAACATATCCACTTCTTTACTCCTCCAGATATTCTTTCCTAGAAAAATAAAACATGGTAGGGGAAATTTAATCAAATTTCAAATATAGAAAACTCCCCTTAGGTCTCAACAATCTCTCTATGGTCACAATAAATTTAGATCATAGTAAATTTTTTAATCATGGTCTAAACACCTTTTTATTTGTGTTTTCATTGGGTTACACTTAGCAAGGAAACCCTAATTATTAGAATATTAGAGAAATTGAATTGAGTGAATCCATATAATGGATTTTGATAAAGAGTTATCCAATAATATATTCAATAATCATATATGATATGATTGATAATTGTTATCTAACATATATATTTATGGATTCTCTATATTCTTAAATATTGTAATTTATGATGAAATATGGCTCTAATCGCACTAAATAAATATCATGTTTGGGGTCATCATTTTTAGTAGGAGTAATTCCATTAAAATTCCTTGATGAAAATATATAAAACATGATACTCACCCATATATATTTATTTCTTATATGTTATAACATGAATTATATTTCTTATTTTGAGATCACTTATAGGTGTAACCTATAAAATTATTCAATATTGGTATTTAAGGTTGGGAAGTTTTCTCAAAGAGAGGCATTTTGAGAATCTGAATTTTAATTCTATATAGACCAGTTTCTTTTAATGTGACACATGGGTATTATATATTGAGTATGCATCATAAATTTTTTATGATAAACATAGATTCAGAGATATGATATAATTGAAAAAGGGTTAAGTAGATCTATGTTTTTGAAATGGATCAATAGTTTTTACATTGTAATTTGTCACTAATGATCAATGTTCACCTAGTGGATTAGTTATGGAATTAGGTAATTTTTATTTTATTACCTCCATAAATAGATATTTTATTTTTGAATCTTTTTTGGATAATATGTGATTTTCATTCATTATTAAGAACAAGAGTTATTCTACCTATATAAATGAAATTTTTTATGGAATTGAGAATGTGGTAAATGGTTTTATATTTTAAAAAAGGATAATCATATCTATAACATTCAGAATAAAAATTTCAAGGTTGATTTTAATCTCAAATAACTTTGGGATAATCACCTTGGATATATAAATGAGAAACTTATTCAAATACACCATAAATATGGCCTATTGGAATCATTTTATTATGGTTACTTTGATAATTTTGAATCTTTTTTATTAGAAAACATGAACAAAGAACCTTTTAGTGGAAAAGGTGAAAAGGCTAGTGGTCCATAATTGGTATGGTTATGTGTTTCAAAGGAGACGCAATTAATAAAATTTTGAAAATTTCATAGAGTTTTTGAACGAAGTATATAATCAACTGGGATAAATTATTAATATTGAATAATTAGATATGGGTGGTGAATAATTGATTCATGAATTAACTAGTTTTCATAGATATTAGATAATGGTTTCATAAATCACTCCTCATAAAAAACTATAGATAAATATTGTGTCTATGAATGGTAATTGCGCCCTATTATACATGGTTCAATCGATGATGATTCAATGTGAGCTTCCTATTTCATTCTAGGGGTATTCTCTAGAAACTATCATATTTATACTTGATTTTATTCAATATAAATTATTCATAAATACACTATATGAGATATGTAACTGTAACAAACCAGTATAGATTTTATGAGGATATAGTGTTTTGAAGCATATGTAGGACATTTGTCTTCTAATAACTTGGATCTAAATTAGAGAAATTCATATTTTTTAGTTATCCTAATGATATTGTGTTATATTTTAATTTATAATCCTACTAAAAAAGTTTTGGTGGAGAAATGTGTTGTTTTACTTGATAAGGAACACATAAAAGGAGGATTAAATGGGAATAAAGATAAAATTGAAGATGTTTAAGAAGAAAACAAGAATAGTTCCTGAGATGGAAGTTTATCTGATTCCAAAAATAATTGTGAATCATGAATAAACTCAAGTAAGGACTATTATAATTCATTGGGATCAGGGGAGATATATATTTACTATGTGAAATGATGATTAATTAAGTTTTATAGGTGATGAACCTACTTTCTACTAAGAGAACATTCAAAATTTTGATTCTCAGATATCGATAAAATCCATGGAATCCAAAATTAACTCTATGTAGAATGAATAAATTTGAAACTCTGTGAATGTACCTAAAGGGGTGAGTCCCATAAGGTCCAAGTGAATTTTCCATAATATAAATGACATAGACGATATAGTGACTACCTATAAATCATTCTTGTTGGTAAAGGTTTACAAAAAAATTAATACATTGACTCCAAAGAGTCATTTGTTACCAATTACAGTGATAAATACAATTTTTAATTGATTTTAATAGTTTCTCATTATGATTATGAGATATATCAAATATATGTAAAACCTTATTTCCTTAATAAGAATTTAGACAAGGATGCGTATATAATATAGCCTAAAGATTTTGAAGTACCAATTGAGTCTATTAAGGTGGGAAAGTTACAACAGACCATTTTTGGGATTGAATAAATCCACTCATAGTTGGAATATCAAGTTTGATGATGCAATAAAAGAGTTTGGTTTTATTAAAAATGCATATGATTCTTCTATTTACAATTGTATTAATGGTAGTGAGGTGGAATTTATGATATTGTATGTGAGATCAAAATCCATTTTTATTTTCTAAAATAAACCCACTTTTGGGTTGAGTGGGAACCCTTATAGCCATTGACCAAATCAAAACACATAACAATTATTAGAAAACATGAAAACAAAAACACATAAGATAGGATTCACCATAAAAACCCACAACCAGAAACAATGAAATATACAACCAAAAAATACACACTAAATATTCAAGTAGAGATAATTGTACATATATTTCCAAGCTAGGATCCTAATTCCAAGTTCAGGATGAAACAAATAATTTTCATCAATAATAAATTATATGAAATTAAAACCCACCACAGAGTCATTAATAGAGAAATGTGTGGGGATAAATTATAAAAAATAACCTCATGTGTGATATTTTTCATTGGTAAAGTTCTACATTGAGGCTCTGAGTGTCTTTGACATTCTTAACTTTATCTAGGTCCTCCGGTGTCACATCTAATCAATGTATTATTCTTAATTTTATAATTAAATAATAACCTTAAAAAATTAATCATGAGATATTTTTCATCCTTTCAGAGAATTGGGGAATAAAGGAGAAGATCCCATAATCATTTAGGGGGTCATCTAATAGTTTATGTTCTTGGTCCTCGGCATTGGATTTGTGACCAAGATCCTTGGAGCTGATTTGTTTACTCACCATTCATGTATCCATCGGGTTTCATGGATAGGAATAATATTTACACCACCTTTGTTTTCTTATCTATAGTCAAGGAAAATCTACCATATCAAGTGATCATTTTTTTCTTTCCTTATACCTGATTAAAACTCATCTTCTACCTTAAATTCATCATAATATTTAGATAAGGTCTAAGAGTCTTTGTTAGATATTATGTTATCCCTAATGGAGGAATCATCCTATTCCAAACTGGTCTATGTACCTAAAAATTAGGCATGTTTTTTTCTTATACTTTAAAATTTTCCACTCCTTATTTAATTTATCCAGAAGGTTCTCTATTAATCCATCAAAATGTTTCCAAATATCTATTTCATGTTGTGAAACCTGATTTGAATCTAGATTATTAAAGGTCTATAGGTCAGACTTATATTTAGAATTATGTGAGGATTTCCCATTATCATCATCCAAGGCCTCGAATTCCTAGCCAGCCTACCCATCAAGAGTATTATTTGGGATTCATAAATCAACACATAGATTTATAAATGATTTTTAAATCAAAGGATCGAGATAATTATAGAGGAATTTCATATATCCATAATGAGGATCTAGTTAGACCACCACCTCTTGAACATATTTTAATTAGTAAATGTCATTTTTTCAAGAGGAACCAACAATTGGGTTTATCTTAGAACTATTTTTCTATCCATCCTTCCTCATGATAAACTCCTTTTGGTCATGTTTGAAGACACGTCCTACAAAACTAGCTTGGCCATGATAAATATTCCTTCTACTAGTGGTGTCTACCACTATAGAAGCATAACACTAGTTCTCCATCCTTGGGGTCCCTTTCATTACTGAAGGTGTCATGTCCCATATAAGTTCATCTCTTGAATCCACAATTATTATTGCCATAATAACTCTATTAATGTCTCCCTCTCGACAGGTAACGACCCCATCCAAGTAATTATTTTTGTATAGTTTACCTATATAGGAGAACTGAGATAAAAATTAATCCACATTTAACCATACTGACTCTACATCCTAGAAAAAAATATCTTGAGATTCACCACTTTTATCAGAAGATACATACTGAAAGATCTATTGATGATTTCTCAGCATATTGTAAGAAAAGTGGAATCAATTCAATACATGAAGCTCATATTCTACTTCAACCAATATTCATCTATGATATCTATCTAGATATAATCCACTAACGGTTTTGGGACATTAAATTAAAAACAAATGAAAGGTGAAATGGGGTTATAGAGGGATTTAGTCCTATTATATAAACACATTAATCATCCCACCAAATTCCATAACATCTTAATGATTGGAGGATTTTTAAATGTGTGGGGTATTCTAGGGAAACATACCAAAATATCTATGGTCCAAATATCACACCTCATGTGATTGTTTTAGGACCACCAGAATAGGGACAAGTGAAATTCATTGAAGAATCATGGGTAACCTTTCTATAATATAATAAGATCATATTAAAAATTAGGAAGTGTTAATGGTCCATAATCCCAATGACAACACACTCCAATAATCTCTAATATTCAAAAAAAAATTTGTTAAAAATTTCATTAGAGGGTCGAAGTCTGCCAAATTAAGCCACAAGGGATTGATTTAGAAGAGTTAAAGTATATGTGAACCCTAATATAAAGAGATAATAATTGGATATTCTATTAAAAATAGATGTAACCTTAGGGAAAAGATAAATTCTCAAAAAATTAGGAGGTAATATGGACCAGTGAAAGTGATGAAGGTCTGAGGATCATCCAATGGAGGATCACTAGTGAGTCCCTCCCCCTCCGATGAGGGAATGACGGTATCAGCATCCATTTCCACATATTCCATGGAGACTTATCATAGGATTCACTTGAAGTGAATCATGTCATTATTAATATTGGTTTTCATAATATATATGAATGGAATACCCTTTTTCTAAAATGATAAACTGAACTTAAACACTATAAATATGTGGTTAGGGAAGTGATTCTCAATGAAATACATGGGTAAAGTATCCTATATACTGGGTATGGAGATATATATATATATATATATATATCTAAGATACATCTTGGACTGAGTGAGAACAAGTATTTTTTTATATTTATAAATCAATTTAGCATGGAAAACTCTAGAAGGGGGGTGTCTACCAATGTCGCATGGCATAAATATTTAGAAAATTATATATCCTTGTAATGAGTTATTTGGATGGATAATATTTCTTATGCATCTTCAATAGGATCTATCATATATTCGACTTTGTATAATCAACCTGATATTTCTTATTCTTTGAGAATAACTACTAGATACCAATATAATTTTGGTGATATTGAATGAATCTATATTAAGAATAAGAAAGGGTGTGTTATTAGTCTTTGGAGGTGATAATTGTATTAGTGTAAAGGGATACACTAATGCTTGTTTCCAATCCAAAAAATATGATATGAGATATCAATCTAGTTTCATGTTTTTTCTAAAAAGTGGAGTTATTAGTTAAAATACTTTGAAACATGAAATCATAGTGAACTTGAAAATAGAGGTAGAGTACATCATGACATCATATGTTATGAAGGAAGCTATTTAAACAAGAAATTAATCTCCAAACATAGGGTGGTTCCTATCATTGAGGGAGAAATCAATATCTATTGTGATAAAAATATATCTATTACTCCGGACAAGTAACCTCAGTCTCACCAAACGACCAAACACATCCTTTAAAACTACCATCTAATTTAATAGATCATTAAGAGGATAAATGTAAATATCTATCAGGTGGATATAGTGTAGAATGTTAAAAATCCATTAATAAAACCATTAGCACAAAAAAATGTATGAGGGTCATGTTGAAACTCTTGGTATAAGATATATGACATATTGGATGTGATTATTGTAAAATTTATCATGATTTTATAATAAATGTTATCTCCATTTATCACTCATGTGCACTATAATTTATATTACATGAATAGTGGAATGATATTATCCCCTCAAAGTATGAATTTGAGTTGTCCCTAATTAGTTATCACTATAGAGTACTATGGGTGGTGATGATATGTTAAGATTATCATGAGTAGAAAATTATACTCAATACAAATATTTATATATGAGATATAAATAAAATATCACAATATAATTAGTCAAGACTTATTGTTTTCATTATAAATCCAAATTATATCACTTAGAATGTCATGTGGTCAACGTTATACTAAAGGGTGTATACTTATTATGAATCCCCATTACCCGGGGATAGAGGGATACCTAGAATGATAAACTTAATAATTGGATACATTTCTTATGAAATCTTTGTTGATTTACTAAATAGGGGGGTTGGGTATGTTTTTTATCATTAAACTGGTTGTAAATTATCCAAGATGAGACTTTTCCACTTGTATGATGAGTTAAATACATCTAAGACCTTGATTGAAATAGACTGAGGAAATGAGTGGCTATACATAGTTGAGTGACAAGTTATGTGATCAACTACTTGTATATGGGACATGTCATATAATCATTTTCAAGATTAATGACTTGTGATGTATTTATATACATGGTCAGTCTATTTTAGAGAATCATGAATATATGAGATGCCTTATTTTAGATTGATATGATCTATGTATAGAGGTTACTCAGTGTTATGTAAAAGGGGAGTATATAGGTATAAATAGAATTTACATAATATATCTTATGGTGTATTTGTTCATATATAGATATAAGTATGTTTGATTGAGATCACACTAGAACCCTTGGAAAATTAAGTAACACTACTATTTTACAAAAGGTCACCCTTTGCTTACATTTATGAAATCAGAATTTCATATTTAAATTTAATGATACAAAGGAACGTAGGGTTACAAAGTTAGGCCTTAGAATAGGAATTAAATTTTGGATAAAATTCCTATTTTAAATTTAAGATAGTTTGATGAACTGCATCCAAAATAGTTTGGTGGGATTCACAAAGAGTTGTTATGTTTTTTTCGATAATGTACTTATTTTATTTTAGTATAAATTGGATATTGATGGAAATAAACTAAAATAAGATATTATATGATATGATATCCCTTTATTCATATCCTATAATATGATTATGATTCATATCTCAGACTATGATATGTCCATATCGTAAATAGCATCGGGATTCCTCTATCAGCCACTATTATAGTGTGAAATAGGCTTATAAAATGAGTGAATTTCCACTTCCACATCATCCAAGAGGTATATATTCAATTATAATTTAATGGGTTGATTTATTTATGGCATGAAAGTTCATTTAAAATTTTCAAATTATTTAATCTTAACAGGAATATGTTTCCATAATGTCTATTGGTTTTCAAGTGCTGGAAATCAATGCCCGACTCCCTTGATTGAATGAATATAGCCTATATAATGGGATGGGATCCCTGGATTTTGGTTATGTGACACTCATAATCCATAGTTAAAAATATTTTTTCCCTATTTTTCCTTATTTATTCACAGAGAAGGTATTATCACACCGGAGGAGATCATGGGTCCTCTTATTATGAACAAGGGTTCTAGTGGATAGTGGCATCTATCTAGAAGATAGAGTCTATTGGTTTTCATTAGGTGATTATAATCAATAAAACTCCTTTGAGTTTTATGGAGATTAATCTTACTATATTTTAGGTTTTTCTATTCATATTTATGTTCATCATATTAATTGTTAGTTATATTAATTATAGATCATGAATTTTTATGGGTTTATTTTACTAATATGATCATTTTATAATCCTAATAAACCCATCAAGAACCACTGTATAAAACTCCCCCTATGTTCATCCTAATCATTCCCTTGACCATATTCTGGAGACTGGTGACTAGTAACAAGGGTCTAGGGTGTGACTGTGGGGAGACTATACCCCTATATCAGAGTGTAAGTTGCAAAAAAATAACAAATTTACATCTATAAAATAATAATCATAGTATGAAGAATCCAATAAATAATAAACCATGTTGTAATAAAATGTAATGTGGAAGAATTCAGTCATATAGAATCATGATCATGCAAGAACACATCAACTGAACACCCACCATCTTGATCAAAAATACTAATAAATGAAATTCATAAAGGCCCTACTAAAATCCTCAAGTAATTCCTCATCCATATCCTAAACTTTTTCAAGATATATAGTTAAACAATCAAATCATGGCACACTGCCCTACCTGAACCTACAATCGGTGAGGATCTTCTCAAATACCCACGTGCCATAATAGCCCTATAATGGTGTGAATAAAAATCAGTAGGGAACCAATAACATGGTCCCATACATAACTGGTAAAGTAGTGAACACACATGTGACATGTTCAAAATAAGAATATAGTGAAAACCTTAAAATAAATAACCACATTTTAATTTGACTCCTGAGATCAGCTATACCTACTTAATCCAGTTCTAGAGTATCTCTGATCATGTCACATAACTGTTTCAACAAATATTGGTCCCAACATCCATATGGTAGTAACTGAAATCACTGGAAAATAAAATTATTTAAAGGCATGCCAATAATATCAGGAAAAATGAACAAATCCATAGGAGTTAATCCTAGTCCTTCCTTAGGTAGAAAACATACAACTAATTCTTATGGGGATGGCCCTAATAAAAAAATTGTAAAATTAGGCATATAGTTGATTACTTGGGGGTGACCCTATGAAATCCATATAGATATCAAGGGATTGATCCCAAAATCCTAGGCATATAATATAGTCATAGGAAGAATCTAATATAATTTCCCAAGAAATTATAAATAGATATCTATAAACATGAATACAATGATCACATCCAACAAATTCTATATTAATAGGCATACATCCAAATCCAAGGATAATATACAAGGCATTATATATTTACCTATTCCTAGATGATACCCTAGGAAACCTATACACGATATATATATCTTAGAGGTTCATACAACCTTTCTGGTAATAACTACTAAAATCACAATGTGTCTTGAACATCTACCCATGAACATATTATTAAAAAGATGCAGGACTCTAAAGAAAATGACTTGTAATCATCATAAAATCTATATAAGGATAAAATAATCAATTCAGGATCAAAGATGACACCCATAATCATTAGTACTCATTCCCCCCATACACCCTCTTAGGGGCTGTTAAATTACTAGGGCACCACTGGGTCCCCTAAGTCACATCATAGCATGTCCAACCTATATATTTTCTTTCATATTTATTTCATCTCCTGGGTCATCACCCATAACTCATAGGAAATCACATCCCTCTACAAGTAATAATCATATCATGACCTCATTTTCCTCATAGGACATCTTCTATTAGTGTCACATAAAGGATATTCCCTTAAGACCATTCCCTTTTCAAATTTCTCTAGTTTGGTCTTCACACACCCAACCTAACATGAATATACCTAGGGAATACCCACCTATAGACTCACGTCTCAGTGGGTAGTAATTATCACCCTATATTCATCTCAACCAGCCTGAAGGCTTTAAGTAATCTTAGGGTTCCATCATAGCCTACTTGGGATACTCATTCTCATTCATCACTCATCCCCCCTAAAGGGGTATAAGGGAACATATCAAGGTCCACCATAATCACTAATTTCATTTAAATATAATCCATATGATTCTATGTATTACAAGGAACAAAATCATAATCAAGGCCTCAACCATCGATGGTCGAGGAATCAATCATGTGCATGAGGGTCCATCCTAGCCCTTGGCACTTTGTTCAATCCATGAAATTTATTTAAAATGATTTCAGTTTATATTCAAGAAAAAATTTATTTAAAATAAATTTTATTCACCTTCTATGGTGAGATAGCATATCACATGTCATATATAAAAGTGAATTTACTAAATGGGTAATTTTGAGGGACCTCCTACCTCATAAGGAGTTTCTTCCTTTAATTTATATCATAAAAACTCTCTCCCAATATTCTTCAAGCCAACTGGACATCATCCAAGCATCACATCTACTCCTGAGAATCTATCTCAATCCAGGACCTCTAACAATAATTATAATAATTTATAATTAATTATTCAATTTAATTATAATAATTTATAATTTGTTTCAATTTTAGAAAATATGAATAATTTCTTAAAACTCATCATTAGACCTGAACTCACCAAAAATGTGACAAAAAAATTATAGATGGTCAACAGTATGGCTCATATTCTATACTGAGAAAAATCCCTAAAATGTGACACTGGTTCAATTCCCAAATTAATTTAATTTAACCAAAACTCATGAATAAATCCACATAGTTACATACCCTCAATGAAATGGCATGAAACATCATGAACTCATCATCATGGGACATTTTTTATCCATCACATGAAAAATCCCCATTATCTTGAATAATATACACTATTCACTAGTGAAAATCATCACCAAAACCTAGTCGGTTTGGATGAAATTAGGAGGGACAAGAGGAAGGAGTAAGGAGGATAATCATACCTCAATGTGAAATAAATATCCGTGAAGAACACTAAAACCCACCGCAAGACATGGGGGATTGAGAGAGAAGTGAGGGAGAGGGATCCCCTAGTCTAGTCATGTCTAAGAGAGAAGACAGAGAGGTGAGGTGTTAAAAACTTTAGAGGGCATAATGGGTATTCTACCCTTTTGAAAAATGGAGGCACACCACATCTTACAACATGACTTGAATTATATCATGTTTCACTACTAGGTATCCTCCAAATATCTTCAATATTCCAAGGACCAAGATAAGGGCTCCTCTCTCCCATCATTTCATATAGAAGTAACACTGAAGACCCTCACCCAAAATTCTTAGTGAAACACCATCCCCAACACACTATAGTGTGGTGTAATTTCCCAAGAACCACCATGGTCACCCAAAATGCCCACTATGGTCATTTTGGCAACCCGTTTCTCAAAGATGGTCCAACAGGGATTCTTTCTCTACCAATCAGAAAATGATCAAGCGCCATGATGAGGCCTCATACCACTCTCAATTTTCAAACATTCCATGCCCAAGGAAATAGGAATTTTACTACTTATTTTAAATAGGGACAATACATATTCTTCACATGCTCAATGAGGGGATTCTCTCTCTAAAATTCATATCCCCATTTCCCTAGGCAAGACAAAATGACCAACACCACAAGAATAGTCCACTAAGTGTTTCCCATAGGGAGACCCATCAGAATAAAACACCCACTCATATGAAAAAGCACCCTCCATAAGGGAATTTACCCTCCACCATGGGGTACACTACATTTTAATCATCCCTATAGTGGTTCACCTGAATCCAAAATAGCTAGAAGTTCACCCATCCATGACCAAATGATCATCTGAGCATTCGAAACACCTCCTGATACTTTTTATCCATCAAAAAAATATAATTGAGATATTCTAAATCTCAAAACTCTAGTATGAATATCAATTATAAAAACTATCCCGTCACTAAATTGATGATTTCAAATTCTTACCAAATTTTAAAACCTATAAAAATACAAGTCTTTACAACCTCTCCACCATATCACTTATCATCACTGAAAAGTTTCAATGATCCTTAAATATTATTCTTGATATATCCTAGTCATAAATTTAAAACTAACTCATTATGTTGTTTTATGGAATGACAACTGAGATTCCACTACACAACTTTAAACATGATGAGTACTATTTCTAAACAAACTGATCCACTGCTCTTCATAATAACTAAAATTCATAGATAACACTCCAAGGAAACCATTCATCTAGGGATACTAGGATTTAGTCAATAAATTCATCATCATGATTATGTTTCTCCCCACCATATTCTTCATCTTATAAGATCCTATTCCAATCCATTGTGGTTCCCACCATAAGCATCAGCTTACAAGGGCCGATTTTTAGCCATTATACTCCTCACAATTAGAATCACCTTCAAAAATTCATTCTTAGGGGTCCAATGATCCTATCTATGTATTTCCCAACTCACTACACCCAATTATGAATAAAAACATTGGTCATTCATCCCCTAGAAAATAATTATAAAAAATTCTTGTTTGAACCTGTCGACATGCTATCATATCACCCAATCATGATGTCTAAATCCCGAAGGAAATCTAAGAACGTCCAATGCATACACTAAAGTGTGAACCTGAAATTCATTTTAATCTCATGGTTAGATCCTCAATAAACCAAATCATCCACCAATCTCTCTCCTAGATCATCAAATCTCTAAAGATCTAAGACACCATTAGATCACAAAAATTTCCATCCCAAGCATGATGTCAATTCACCAACTCTGTCAAATACCTCATCTAAATAATAATTATGGTATTTACCATGGAACCAGATAAAATTAGACTCATATGCTCACTAGAATCTTAGTTCCACCTTGATCATCCAATGACCAGTCATATCACAACCACAACCCTACCAACATTGGGTTGTATCTTTACAAACCATGATCCATCCATTATCATATCTAATCACTAGATGTAGTTTTTCCACACATATCTGAGTGCCTACACAAAATTTTAACCATTACCTATTCTTATCTCACTAGGAACAACATCCTCAGCATCCACTAAATTTCCATTTATCATGATTTCCACACCTTTGAATGGATAATGTTCCACTCTTCAACATATTTCTTCCCTTATCACACTCCTTGAGTGAAATGATTACTATTTTCATCATCATACATGTATTGATCCTCGTAATCCATGATCATCCAAATTATCAATGGCTAACATCACACCCTCCATGGTTTCATCATAATCACAAAGAATATATTCCACATTATCATCAAAAAACCAAGAAACCATTCCTACAACTACTTTATCAAAATAATCAAACCTCATCTCTCACATGGCCACTCATCAATTTATAAACAATGTGCACCATGCATAACCCACACGTCCTACCTTGATGTCGTCTAAATGAAATGTTTGTATTCTCTCATATCACCCTATCATAAAAACTGACTCATGATCCCACGATTAATATGTCATCGATTACTTTTATCACATGCCAAAACAATAGAACTTTCCTCCCACATGTCAATATAATTTATCCAAGAGAACCCTCAACACTCTTAAAAATTAGGTATTTAACCAATGTCATGATTTATCGCATGATCACTTGCCAACCCAAGCATTATTATAAAAACAAATGCATCTACCCACGCCCTATCCATGCTATATATAATCATTTAGGATTATAATTTACATCCTCATTGGGAACCATACTAAAATAAATAGGGATAGGAATACTATTAATCCTACCCTCTAAAACCAGACCTTGATTCATAAGCACCTCAAGTGATTTAAATCCCAAAACCCAAGGTATATCCATGACTATATCAAACACTTGGTATCACCCCATGTGAATTATCTCACATACCAAAGAATATACCCATGCTTCCCATCTATAAGGCATTCAAAAACCTTGGATAACCCCTCTCTAGGGTTACCCTCAGAGACATCACTTGACTCACCAATATCCTTTGTCATATATCAAAAGACTAGTAAGAATATATATATAAAGATACCATATATGTTATTACTCACACTTTGTTTGGAACTATTTATATTTTATAGAACCAGAATAATAATGTCCAACAAGGTTTTTATCATTAATGAATCAGGTGAATGTATCATTTGACTGTGGTCATTGTACATCCCTTATAAGAGGTACAATATAGTCATCATCAAGGAGTGTCTCTCCATAGAATCCACAAGACCTATAGTTAGAGAAAATATAATGTGTTTTATCTAAGTATAATACTACCAAGAATTTATATGGGAAAGTACTATATAAGTTGTTGTTGACACATTAAATAGATGAACCCTCCATAATTATAGGTATCAATCACATGCAAGCACATCTATGTCATGTAAATTATATGTGTTGAATATAATATATAAACATCGGCCTTTTGTTAATGAGAAAAGATTCAAAAACCCATAAATCATAAATCCGAAATCTAATTGTGTCACACTGGGTGAAATAATATAATCATAAAATCAGAAACCATGAATAGATTTCCCATATCCCTGGTAATTAGTACTACCCATCAGAAAAGGTGTTTATATCACACTATTTTAAGGTCTATTATAGTCTCTGATACATTCTTTTTAACTATATACCTTCTCACCAAATATTAAGACAAAAAAATATCAGACACCACTTTGTAACACCCAATCCCAACATACATCCACTGAGTGGTTTCCAAACAATATAAGTTCTTACTTATACCACAGGCTCACCTCCCCATATTCTAGAGGCTTTCAAGTAGTAATAGGGGTATAGGGTATTGCCGGGGGGAGACTATACCCCCTTATCAAAGTGAAAATGGAATTGAAAAATAACTAAATTAAATCTATCAAATAATAATAAGATTATGAATATTATAATAAATAATAAATCATGTTGAAAAAAATGCAATGTAAAAGAACATGGTCATACAGACTCACAGTTATGCCAGCACACATCAATGGATAACCCCCTAGGAAAATAAAAAATACTAATAAATAAAATAAATGAAATTAATATAGTATTTAATTATATCCACAAGTTTTACCACATCCATATCCTAAATAAACCCAACCTATCTAACTAAATGATCCAATTTTGGGTTTTGTCCCAACCTGAACCTATGATCAATTAAGATATTCTCGGGAACCCTAGTAATATGGTTTCCTGAGCAGGGTATGAGTACAACTCAGTAGGTAATCACCAATGTGGTATTTTACATAACCAATAAATTAGTGTAGGAACATATGATATGATAAAAATAATAATACAATGTTGAAACATAAATAAATAACCATTTTCGATTGTTGGATTCTAACATTACACCTATGATTGACTATACCTGCTTCGATCGGGGTCGAAGAGTCTCTGAGCATGTCATTTAAATGTTCCAACCAATTCAAGGACAAATGTCCATATAGTAGTGGGTGAAATAATCTAATACTTTTAAAAATCAAAAGGAATCCCAATATTATCAGGTACAAACAAAAAAATCCATAGGAGGTAATCTTGGGAATTCTTTAGGTAGTGGGCATACAATCGATTCTAAGGGAGATGACCCTAGGAAATCTAGAAGTAGCATTAGGAATACCTTAAATTCATAGGGGTGACCCTAAGAAATCCATATAGACCTCATGGGTGAATCCTAGCATCCTTATCATCCCATGTAGTCTTAATCCAAGTACAAGGTGATTACCTAAGGTATTCTAAACAAATATACATTAAGCTGAATCCAAGAAGAAAAACTAATAAATTTTGTATCAATAGGCATATACCTAAATCCTAGAAGAATGATCAAGGAATTCTATATAAATAAAAAATATTTATTCCTAAGTGATAACATAGAAAATCCATATACAACATATACATATATAAGGGAATTGAATCCCTACCAAAAATAACTCTTCAAATCATAACGAAGGTTGGCTACCCACATATACCATCTCACATTATAGAGGTCAGTCTTTCAAGTGCAAAACCAATAATAATCATAAGGTAAATTTAAGTCTCACATCATCAATTTGGGTTCTAAAGTGACACCCAGAATCATCACTACCCATTCCCACACCCACCCTCTCAGGGGTAGTTATATCACCAAGGCACTATCAGAGTCCCCTAGGTCACATCATAGCCGAAACACCCTACACTAATTCCTAGATCTCTACCTACTATATCTGGGTATCACCATTCACTCAGAGGGAATCACATCCCTTAACAAAGTTATAATCATACAATGACCTCATTGTCCTAGAAATATATTGAAACGCATGGATTTATTGTGGATCCTCAGTAAATATTTTCTTATTAACTACGCATGAACTATAGTGGCATAACCTAGGGTCAATCTCTCAAGGAGGACACATACAAAAAATATTATTCTATTATAATTATTTTTAATTAAAAAATACAAATAAAATTAATCCAAAAGAAATCAGGATTTGGAATGCATATGATATTGATATACATATATATATTCATGAAAACTATAAAGAACAAAACAAAACACAATTAAAGACACACAGATGTTAGTAAAATAAGGTTATTTCTATCAGATGTTAATAGAAATGGAATAAAAGTTATAAAAATATAATCTCAATACTATATTCAATGTGTCTTCCCAAACAACACACTCATTGGTTGAATTTTCATTTCTCCACACCAAGATCTCTACATATAGGGAAATAATCTTCCTAAAGAAAACTAGGATACCTATTCATTGACCAAAACTATTCAAGATATAATCCACTATATGAATTACTCAAATATTGAAGGGACATAAAGTTTATAACAAGGAATAAGAACTCAATGGTAGATAAAATGAGGTGAACTCTCACCATAATCAATTTAACCACCATTGAAATTTTTAGAATGTAATAAATAAATAACATTGAAATGTAATAACTCAAGAAAAAATAATCCCTTCCTCAAATAATATATAGGCTAGTTCTCCATTTTCATGAAGATAAAAATTATATATTGGGGGAAAATACAAGTACAAAATGAGATAAAGAGAGATAAAAAAGGCTTTTTTAAAAGCTACAGTTATATCTTAACTAATATCTAAAACGTAACCTTTCCAACAGGTAATGGTATTATAAATCCCTTCATAGTGAAATGGGATTTATTTAAATAGGTTAAGGTAATAATATTTTGGTGCACATGGGCAGTGGATTTATGTTCGAGTGCATGGTAAATGCTCCAAGAATGTAACACTTTCACATGGTCTCTTCTAGTTAGAATTAGTGGCGGTAGCTTCTTCATAATGATTATTCATGTGCCCACTATTTTATTAAAATTTCTCTATGTATAATTATTCATTAATGACAATAAAATTACCACCATGGTCAAATAAATCTTGATATTCAGATTGATTAGAGGCATGTGGTCGATAGGAAATATAATGATCAAGTTCACTTATGACATCCACAATATTCTTACTATGGTGTAGTGACAATATGCAATATTTTTTGATGATTTTTGAGTGACCATGGACATAAATATGTTGTATTTTTCTTATGAAGGTAGTTTTGAATGTAAGAACTAGTGTGCACAATAGAACTCTCATTTAAATAACCTTATCCCTACACCAATGGTGTGATCACCTATTTTTTCAGAAGATCTTTTCATGTATAATACCCTATGAAATGTTCATGGTGAGATATTAATACTTTTTTAAATGCATGGTTGGTAGAATTTTGTAGCTACCATCTACTCTGATGTAGCATCATTTGATTCCTTGGTACCCTTATGTAGATTAGGTTGTCTCACCTTTACATAGCTATATTCCTCACATTTACAAAGCCTGGATTTCTACCTTTACATAGTAAATCTTGGCTACCCTTATACACCTTGATTATATACCTTCACACAAGATGAATTTTATACATAAGGGTAACTTAAAAATGAAAATAAACATGGTTTTAGTGTAGGCTTTGTAAAAAATTAATTAAAAACTAATAAAAAAATAAAAAATCATGAGAATGAAATCCTATTAAAAAGGTAATTATATAAATGATTAAAAAATAATTAATACTCAAAATTTTAATCCATTTTCATACTTTAGCATAATTTATTCCACAAATATAAAAATGTGGTAATTACATATAAATTGATGAAATGGTGGGGATATATTGAATAAATTACAAGTAAATATATACAAAAATACTAATTTCATCACCCCCCCACAATTAACCACTATACTCCTATAAAATCATATATACTAAGGGGGAAAAACATTACAAAGAAAAAATGGAAACACTACTCAACTATCATATCAAAATAAAATATCATGACTCCTATATAAATATCAATTTCTTAACTCCTCTCTAATCATAAAATTTCAATCAATCTCAGGTTAATCCCCATGTGTATTTTATGCCTAACCTCCCAGAAATATATTTGTATCTCACCCAAGGATATTTATATAGAGTTTTTCTCATTACCAAATCATGCATGATATCCATAGGATTTCTTTATTCCTAGTATCTCTACTTCATAGAGACATAAAGGTGTCAATAATCATGTATCTTACATGAGTTATTCTGAAGATATGGGTCTATAGGTTTTAAATGTAAATAAAACAAAAATGGAATGAGGAAGGTTTGGATCTAAAGTCAAGTAAATTGATTAAAATTGTTTACTTCAAGAATGTTGTTCTCTACAATCATCTCAAAAATGATTCCATAAAAACATTACTATATTATTCCTAGGTAATTCAACACTTAATCATTTTAGCAGAAATAGAATATTTCTTCCCTATTCCCTTAATTCAGTGGCATTGTTTCTATTTATTTTTTATTAGTAATTTCATCTTGAATTCATGTTTTTGTGGTAAGAATGGATTTTCATGGTATTTTAATGGGGGTGATCTCCCAACCTAGTTTTTGAATGATATTTCAGGATATCATACATCTTTACATCATGGATTTTCTTCCACCAAGGTGGCAAAAAGTTTTATAAATTTTCATTTCAACACAAACTAATTATTTAAATCATTACAACATAATCAAAATCCCTCTGCACTTGAGTTTAGTAATAATCATGTATCATATTCTAAAGTAGGTTGGAAATGGATAAATTTCTTGTATTATTGATACCTAACAATTTTTTTCATGGTTATTAAGGCTTTAATAAAGGTCACATGTAAAATAATTCCAAAATAAGAGTTGAATGTAAAAAAGGGATTTGAAATTGGTGCCTCAATCATACTTGAAACATTCCATGAACTCTAATAACTTTCAAAAAAGATAAAAATATCGAGTTCTATATCATAAAAAGTAAATCAAGACTCTCAATAAAAATTTGAATGTAAATAATATGTCAAAAAGGTTTAAAAACTACTCAAGTTGTGAGAGATATTCAACTTATATATTGCTTGTAAAAATTAATTTCACAATCAATCAAAATTTTTTTATTGAAAAAATTATAATTAGTAAACAAAATCCATTCAACAATCATTTAAATCCTCATATATTCAAATTAAGAAGTGTTTTAAAAAAATCAAGTTGGTTTAATCTTTATATAGTATTTTATTTATTTCAAGAATCCTAAAAACACTCAAACAATTAAAATAGAAAATAAAACATAATGAATTCTAGAAATAAAAAAATAAACACACAAACATTCCCAAAAAATTGGTTAAAATCCCACCACACTTATCAAACAAATCTTTCATTTTAGCCTAATAGATTTAAAAAAATATAAGGACATAAAAACCAAATGGAAGGGATGTTATAAACTAAGTTTATTTTATGGTGGAATATTTGAGTTGATATCGTAGGTGCTTCCACTTTAAACCTAAAATACAGTAATGGAAAAATATAAAAACTTAATAAAAACAAAAATAAATATAAATATAAATATAAAGTTAAATAAGATGGATGAAACTTATTTTAAACCCCCAAGTGGGTACTGTTTTTTTACTACCTCTAATTGGTAGTTCCAGCTATCACCCAAAATCAGTTGGTGGGTTTGGTTTATTACTCATGAAATACCAAAACTTCTTCAATATGATGCACTTCACTTCACACTAGTTATAGAGAAACTCATGAATAGGTTACATTAGATCCATACCCAAATAAATGTAGTATAACATTAAAGGTAGGGGAATGAAAATTTATGGAACCTCCTCTTTCACTTTGACCATAACTTCTTTTGACTCTTCTTCAAATTCATTATCTTCATCTAGGGCCTTACCATTTTTAGTTGTGTTAAAAAAATAACTAAGGTAAATTTGGTGTAAAGTTAAATTTTAATATAATTAAAAAAAAGAAGAAAAAATAAAGAAATTTTCTTTTTCATGTTAGTCATCTTGGAGCATGATTTATTTAGGAAATTTAAACGCTAAATCAATCTCAACAGAGGCATCTTCATATTCATAATCATCCGCATTATCCAAAAAAACCCATGTGCTATTTGTATCTAAAAATTTAAAATAGTGGAATGTAATGACCAATTTAGTTTTAATAGAATTACAAATAAATGAGTTGAAATAAATAATATCTCCATAAGTATCTTCGACAACAATTTCTTCTTCTTTTCTCAATGCCACTTAGAGTTGGGTTGTTATATTTAGAGTAGGGTAGTCAATCTTCTCTAAATTTTCTTAAAATTTTCTACTTGGGTGGTGTATTTTTTCAAATAAAGAGAGAGGTAGCTAGGTTTTTATTATAACTTTTAAAATATGGGAGGATAACTTATCATTTTAGTACTTATAAAATTTCTCCAGTGTTCTTCCAAATCATGTTGATCTCTCACAAGTACATTAGTTGTAATGTATGTTGCATATGACTCTTCAACAAATAGTTAATAAAGGTTAAATGAATCTTATTTGAAATACTTAGAGGGGTCCTTAGGTTATTCAACTATTAATTTTAGTGGAAAAAGATTTATCTCATCCTCCATTTTCTTGTGTTTCTACTGCAAAATTAAATCATTGATCTCGTTGTGAGAAGTGGAAAGGATATCCATTTTTTATCAATTATTCCATTAATAAAAAGTTATATTGTATTAGAATCTATAATAAATCTTCCCTACTAGAATTGAAATTAGGAAAATAATATGAAAAAATAATAAAATAATTCATCTTGGCCCATGAAATAACAGATAATCAATGATGTTATATTTTATTAGTTCTTCAAAAAATGATTTTTTTGAAAAAATAGTGTATGAAAGATATTGGCCTCCCCAAAAATGGTTCCAAGTTAATTACCATAGATTTATCATGGATCAAACATCAATATTTTCTTATTTCCTAATCATGAACTATAGTATAACATCCTAGGTTATATCTCCTGAGGAGGACACTTATGCAAATTGTTCTCCTATTATCACTATTTATCAATTAAAATATACTATTAAAATTAATACTAATTTAAAGGGGATTTTGGAATGCATGTGATGTTAATATATATATATATATTCATGAAAAAATATAAAATAATAAAACAAAACACAAATAATGAGACAAATAAGATAGAAGAATAAGATTGTGTCTTTTTGGATTTCAAAAAAATGAAGTCATTATTATAAAATCATAATATCGATAATATATTTAATATACTTTTTCATACCACATAGTCCTTTTTTGAATTATTATTTCCCTAAACCAAGACCTTTTTATATACAGAAATACTATTACTAAATACAACTATTAGACCTCTTTATCAACCAAAACTATTCAAGTCTTACTCTACCGTATGCATGACTCAAACACTAATGGGAAGGAATATTGATTATAGGGAATAAGAACTCAATGTTATAGTGAACAAGGTGACCTCTCACCATAAACAATTTATCCACCATTGAAAATATTAGAATATAATAAATAAATAACATTGAAACACAATAACTCAAGCAAACATACTCTTTTCCTTGACAAATAATGAGGCTAGTTCTCCATTTCTAGGGAGATGATAAGAACGCAGAGGGAGAAAATAAATAAAATAAAATAAGAAAGAGAGGGAGGAGTTATATTGAAAAGAATTAATTAAAAAAATAAGATCTAATTCATATCTCATCCAACATGAAAAGGGGTTTTTAATCCTTCTATAATGAAAATAAATTAATTTAAATAAGAAAAGAGAATAATCTTTTGTTATGCATGGGAAATGGATTTGTGTTGGATTTCATCAGAAATTCTCCATGCATATAGCACTTCCATGTGGAAGTGGTGGTACTAGATTATTCGTGATGATTTTTCACATCCACACTGTTTTATTTAACTTTATCTAGGTGGAATCATTCATTAATTACCTATAAATTCCTCTCATGGTTGAGTGAATCTTGATCTTCATATTGGACATTGACATATGGGTGGTAACAGATTCAGTGATGAAGTTCGCACATGAACTGTTAGAGTTGGTATTCTAGAACCAACAATTTTTTCTTTGGATTACATGTATATTTGAATATTTGAATATTAATAAAATATCTTATTACATATTATTAATTGTTTTGAATAACATTGATATAATAATGTCCTAGGGTGTCTCTCACATAGATAAGGTCTTAGCAGTTCCATGTTATGATGAGAACCTTAAAATGATACGATGATATTCTAAAATATAGTTATGTGATTGGATTTAATTATATGATGGGGCACATAGTATGTTGAATTTCATATGTAAGTACTCATAAGCATATGATACTTCTTCTCATGAATTTTTCACTTCGTAATCTCCAAGATGGGAGATTATGGGAATAGACCCGCCAGTAAAAATTCCTCATGTTTATGCATCATCGGATATTTTTATTTGTTAGTGTGTGTGCGATGATCCTTATACTTTAATATTATCATTAATTCATGTCATGACTCATGCACTTATATTTACGGACAGAAACCATGATGTCATATGTCCATAGGAAGTAGGGTACATTGGGTGCCTCATGAATGACATTTTATTAATGGATAAGTTAAGGATGGATTTTTCCCTTCCATATTTATGGAAGTTTATATCATATCCCTTTGATTGGACTGGAACCATCATATTAAATTCAAAGGTCATGGTATAATGATGTGTTTATTCTAGATAGTCAAACAAAGACATATCAAGCATATTGGTTGATGACAACAATGTGATACCTTCTTGATGATATATTGAGTAAAATGGATTATATTACATGTAAAGAACTCATATGTGCTTGTAAACATTGTGACATTCAGTTCTTTCTCTTGGGTTCCTTGGCCCATTACTAGATAGTAATATTTGAATTTAGGCATGTATATCTAATGAAAATGATAAAGAATTCAAGAGGTTCACACTCAATTATTTTTTATCTCAATTGAATTCTATTTGAATTTAATAATTTTAATAAATATTATTCTCAAAACCAAGGAATAATTTTATTCATGTTTTATTGATCACAAATATTAAATAAATATTTGTTTTTCTGAATGTGAATAGAATATTTATTTTATTTATTGAGTATAAAATAAATATTTGTTCACCAGATTTTGAATAAAATATTTATTTACAAATAAAATATTTAATTAAATATTTATTCAGGTATTCAAAAAATATCATTGAAGATGAGTGAAGTAAGATAATGTCTAGTGATAAATATTAATTTGCAAGCTAATAGAAAAATATTTATTATTTTTCCAATTAGAATACGCTATAAAAATAATATTTTTATTATTTTATATGGAATGGGGTAATATTTGGTTTATTATATTATTTAAGACAAATTTTTTAATTAAATAATATTTTAACCTAAACCATAATTTATAAGTGGATGGTTATTTTTATTCTTTAGGGTTAGTTGAGAATTGATAATCGTTGCACATAACAGACTTCTCTCTTAAATTACTCACATCCTACTCTCTATAATGATAAGAATAAGAGATAATTCTTCAGTCCCAAAGGATATTTAAGTAGTCTATAAGAATAAAAAAAATTGATAGATTCTTTATGCTAGTACACAGTGTTCCATTGATGATTGTTCAGATATCAAAGGAACATGTGTAGATCACCACTAGAGGGGTGCTACTTTGGGTCCTCCCTATGAAATAACTTTTCTTATGTCAATATCAGATGGAAAAAATCATTTGGTAATAACTTTTATGTCTTTTAAAATTATCAAATGATCCATCGAATCTGAAATAAAACATTTTTTTTATTCTTCCCACCAGGAACTTCTACTACACCTGGAACCTTCACAGACACCATTGTATTATCACTATAGCATAGTGGCAACATAAAATCCATTTTGATGATTTTTAAGAAAATATGAACATCACTAAATTGTAATGTTTTCAGACATTACGTTTTGAATGAAAACATTTCTGTGACTAATGGACTTATCATGTTAAATTTCTTCTTTCTATGCATATTTTTAATGCATGACATGCACCCTAATGTATCACCAAGATAACCTAATGTAATAGAACTAGATACTATGTTAATTGTACAAAAATCTGGTTAGATCACCTTTTAATAGATGTATTTTTCACCTTTACATTTCCTAGATTTCTACTTTCACATAGCACATCTTGGATACCCTTACACACCTAGATTATCTACCTTCATAAAGCACACTCTCCATGCATAAGGGTTACTTGAAAATGATAATAAAAATAGTTTCAATACCGGATTTTTGAGAAATTAATTACATAATGATAAAAAAAAATAAAAAAATCATGAAAATAAAATCTTATTAAAAAGTTAATTCAAGAAATGATTGAAAAATAATGAAAAATATGCATTTAAATTCATTTTATAATTAAGAAAATTTTACTCTAAAAATATAAAAAATTTATAATTACCCATAAATTGATAAAATAGTGGGACATATTCAATGAATTTACAAAAAAAAATATGAAAATATTAGTTTCATCATCCATTATATATCAGTGTCATGCAAGGGAGATGTCCTCATGACCATTACCTTTTTAAATCCCCTGAGGTCGATCCTCACACACTAACCTAACATAAATCTACCTATAGAAAACCCACCTAGTAACT
Organism: Viscum album; assembly: GCA_963277665.1. Classification (NCBI taxonomy): domain Eukaryota; kingdom Viridiplantae; phylum Streptophyta; class Magnoliopsida; order Santalales; family Viscaceae; genus Viscum; species Viscum album. The sequence continues at coordinate 2,020,128,338 of OY728123.1, forward strand.
CACATCTTAGTGGGGGAGGAACACTTTCCCTACTCTCTTCTCAAATAGACCAATGGATTTAAGTAATCTTAAGGTTCTATCATGGAATACTCTATACATTCATTCTCATTCATCACACATCCCCTCTCTAGTGTTCTATGGGAGAATATCGAGGTCCTCCATGATATTTAAGTTTCTTTAAATCTCACCACATTGGATATGTGTATCATAATGCATTAAATCATAATCAAGGACTCCATCATCAGTGGTTGAGGCATCAATCCAGTGCAGAAGGGTCTATTTTGGTCCATGGAAGTTTTTCAGTACATGAAATTTAATTAAAATGTTTTAATTTTATATTCAATAAAAAAATTATTTAAATGAAATTTCAATCAACATCAGTGGAGAGAATTCATATTTCATTTCTCATATCAATGTGAATTTTCTAAAGTGGTAAGATTGAGGGACCACCTACCTCATATAGTGTCACTTCCTTTAAAGTGTAGCTTGGTATCTCTCTCCCAATACCTCCCAATCCTACTAACTATCATACGGGAATCACATCCACTCCTGATCAACTACCTCAATCCATAACATCTAATAATTAAATGTAATACTTTATAATTAGTTATTAAATTTAACAAAAACAATTTATAATTTATATATGTTTAAAATAATTAGGTTTAATTCACTAAAGCTCATTGGTCAACCTCATTGCACTGAAACTATAAATAACCATTTGTGGAAGGTCTATAGAATACCTCTGATTCCATATTGGGAAAAATATCAATTGAAAAAAACAAATTCAATCACCAAATTAATTTAACTTAATCAAAAACCATGAATAAATTCATATTATGACATACCTTTAAGGAAACGACCTGAAACTGAGTGTAATCATCATTTCTATACATCCTATATCCATATCACACAAAATATTTATTATATAATATGATTTACACCATGATTTAATGGAAATTATAACCAAAACCTATCCATTTTTCATGGAATTAGAAGGAGAAATGGGAGGAAGGAGGAATGAGAAAGAAGGGGGATAATTTCACCTCAGTGTCTAAGAAATCACTATAAAGGATACCAAGAACCCACCCCCAATCCATAGTTGATTTATATAGAAGAAAAGGGGTGTAATCCCCTGGTATGGTCATTTGAAATATATGAGAGGGATGGGTGGGGTATTTAAAAACTCATATGTAAAAAATGGGTATTCCACACTTTTAAAAAGTGGAGGCATACCATGGATTTCATTACGTCATAGTGCACCTTTAGGCTTCCACCAAAGTTCCCCAACATGCTAAGGACTTTGGTGAGGTAACCTCCCTCCCACTATTTCACACGAGAGAAACATTAATCCCCTCAACCTAAACTCTTAGACGAACACCCATCCTCATAGTGAAATAGTGTAGTGGACTTTCTTGGGTTCCACCACAATCATCCAAAATACCCAGGATGGTCATTTTAGATCCCTGTTTTCCAAAAGTTATCCTCTCATGGACCATGATCATCCAAGCACAATATTCCCAACCACTATGTTGAGGCATCACACCCATCGTAATTTTCCACCACTCCATACATGTAAAAATGGGTTTTCTTCTCCATTTATATCAAAGATAAGACTGAGGCTCCATGCACTCACCATGGAGATATACCCTACAAAAATATTGTCTATATCACCTCAGGTGAGATGAAATTCCTAACACCATGGGTGTGGTCTACTATGATTTTTCAATGGGAGACCCCTCAGACCAAAAAATCTACCTATGGGAAAACATTCCTTCCACCTAGATGTTTTTCCCTCCACCATAGGGTCCACTACAGTGTGGTACTCCCTGTGATTATGCACCTACTTCCAAAATGGCTACAGGTTTACCCAATATTTCTCGACTGACCACAAAAGCACAAAAAACAACTCCAAGACCTCATTTACCGTATAAAAATATATCTTTATGATATTATAAATCTCATAACTCCAATATAAATATTTGTCCTTAAAACAAACCCCTGACTAAATCTAAAAAACAAAATTCTTTCTGAATTTCACAACCAATGCAGATATGGGTCTTTATAGATATTCAAGTGTTGGAAAACAATGCTCAAATCCCTTTATTGAATTAAGAGAGAATATATAATAGAATGGGATCCCCCTATTTTTTTATGTGATACTCATAATCCATATCTAAAACTCAATTTTTCTTATTCTCCTTTTTTCTTCATAGAGAAGGTTCTAGAACACCATAAGATATTATGGGGTACTCTCTTTACGAATGAGGATTATAGTGTTTGGTAGCATCCCCATGAAGGTGAGAGTCCATATGATATCACTAGGTGATTATAATTAAAAAAATTCCTTCAAGTTCGGTGGAATATATCGGGTTGTATTTCTAGCATGCCTATATGTGTTTGTGTTCATCATATTATATGTTGGTTCTATTGATGATATATCATGATTTTTTAGGAGTTTATTATATTTCTTTGATCATTTGATGATCCTACTAAACCCATCATGAACCACTAGAGAAAAAACCCCTAGATGATATCCTAATCATTTAGTTCTTCAGGTTGTAGGTTGTATAGCCATTATTAAGTAACTTCTTCCAAAGAATGTGGAAACTATGTCCATTTGACTCGGTCTTCAACTATTCCCCTTAGATTCAGTATAGAAAACATTATGGTGAATTCCTCGATATGTTTTTTTAAATATTCATTTTCAAGGCAACGAAATCAACAAAAAGTTGAATTAGACCATCTTTCAATTTAAAATCCTATTGAAATGAAAGTATGGAAATTTTACAATTTTGATCAATATAATGAGTTCCAAAAAATTGTCTAAGGATTTTTTTTTAATTTTTAGCTATGGTATCAAATTCAAAATGAACACTTGAAGTTTTAAATGATTCTGATAAAGCAATATTTTCAAATTCTGGTTGTAGATTTAATTTTATCAATTTATTTAGAAAGGTTCTCTCAATATATAGATTAAGAGAGAAAATATGGTTAGTGTTAGAACAGGTTAAGAAAGTTATAGAAGTAAATTTGACTCCATATCACTAGAAATTGCACTAGGGTTTTGACACACCTATCATGAGGTGGTGAAAAAATATATTGATTTTATAAGGTTAAACTATAATATAGAATATACCAAAGGATTTCTCTATGAAGGGGTAAAAATTTATTTTGTCATAGTTAGTGAAACTAAGCTCATTTTATGCACATGAGCCTCATCCCAGTTGGTGAGGGCTCTTCAACTGCATCTAAGAGACCTTAGATCAAATCCAAATAGAAGAATATTTTTAGGTTACTATAACAGTACTATAGAAGTACTATAGAAAGCACTGTAGAAGATACTATAGTATTGCTATAGAAGATATTGTAGCAGGTATTGTTTAGTACTGTAGTAGCCAAAACTATTCATTTGTTTTGTCCTCAGGTCCGTCAAGGCCTTCTAGACACCCAAGGCCTTTGAGAAAGTAAGTCTTTTGGGCCATCTCAAGGCATTAGGAACACCTTAAGGCCTTCGGGCCACTTGTAATATAGATGAAACTAGGAATATTTCAAAGGAACAAGGATCTAGATGAGGATCCGGAGTAGGCACTTTCATCAAAACAGAGCTAACTGGAATTGAAAGAATGAGAGGGTATGGAATTTCTATCAACACCGGGCATGTGAAACTATGGACAAGGTAGCTCGCTAACCAGCCTTACAAAGGTGGAGAGCTGACATCAAGATATATGCTGGGGAAGGGCAGTTCCATGTAGTCTATTTGGAATGAATTCCTATAAGTCCTTTGGATCATGTAATGTGGTTCTAAGCCTATGGTCCATGTAAGGGTTCCCCTTAAACCCTTAAAAGGGGTATTATCAAAAAAAATGAAGGCCTTAGGGCCATTCAAAAAAAGGTTGTTTTACATGATTTGAGAAAAATAAGAACAATTTAAAAGGAAACAAAGGTGATTTGAATAAGTAATAGAGTATATAATTGATTTAGGGGTTGGATTACTAATTTTGTTTATCTTGGTCTTAAATTGATTAATCCTTTTATTAATATTCGATCAATATGAGAACCCACAATCACTTCTTACACATTAAGGGGTGGAAGTGAGTGTGAGTTTTGAATTAGCAGTTATTGATACTAACTATTCTTCCTTCTGATGTGTTTTTTAAGATAATAAAAATATTTTGAATATCTCAACAATGGGATATATGTAAACTACTCGAGAAACTCTCAATTAATTGAAGGTACTTCTAGGTAATCCATAGGGATCCACTTCCTTCAACACTTTTATCAGTGATCACTCGATACATCACCACAAAACCAAATCAATTCCATCCTGTATAGTACATATTAAGTGAAGGGAGAAAATAATTTGTCACCCCAATTAGAAATAAGTTCATAAAATATCAACCAAATACAATCACATTAAATTAAATATTTGAACATTAGAAATTAAGATTAAATAACAATAAAATAATTTATCATTAATATTAAAAATTAAGAATTAGAAAAAGGTTCTCCTCCTAGATATCCCAATCATTAAAAGGGTTTTATCCCCCCATGCATAGGGACACAAACATGTAATAATGGATATATAATAATATATTTTAAAACCAAATTCTCAAAATCTAAACACCCATGCTCTCCCTTCCTTGTGGACACTTTAGCTTCTTAAAAAGATTCTTCCTTTCTTCCTTGATTCTAGTGATGATTCCATGTGTAGAAATATTTTTTTGATCTACAATACATAGATTTTGAAAATTTCATAGTAATATCTGGTTGATACCCTTATATTTCATGAACTCCAAGTTTCACCAAGATATTTTCTATGAAATTAAATCCCTAAGAGTGTTTTGAGAATATTTATCCTCTTATGAAATTTCATTCTCGACACAACATGATTTTCACAAAGGTTAAAACCTTAAGTAAGTGTTATGAGATCCAAGAATATATTTAGTATGATTCTAAAAATCTTTCATGAACAGTTTAGAAAAATTTATTTAAGTAAAAAACCATACAAAGACTTTATAAAATCTACAAAAATTCCACAATATCTTACTCTTGAGAAGAAAAATCTTGTGTATCATCTATCACTTATGTAAGTTTTATTAATTATTTACACTTGGATCATTTATGTTATATAAAAAATGAATAATATCATGTCTTTATGCAAAAAATTACACATCAAATTAAGATATTATGTATCATCATGCAATTTCTTATGTATCCTCCTCACCGTATGACTTGATTTTCTTAAATATTAAGTATATATCTCCAATTTCAATGGAATATTTATTATATATTATCTAGAAATTAATATGAATACCTTTTAATATCATATGTATCTCGGTATTCTTTCAATTATGTCCAGTTATTTTTTAATAATAAAGATATTTTCCTAATGTATCAAGGTGAATTCCTCGAATATGATTTACAAGTCTTCATAGAATGTTACACATGGGATTTTCCAAATTTTCCATCTTCAACTGATTCAATATACTTCTTCTTTTACTTCAAAAAAAATCTAATTGTCATCAATTTTTGGCCATTTTTTTATTCCATAAATCAAATAAATCAATTAAACTAACAATTTCAACTTTTTTAAGAAACATTCACAAAATCCAATTAAATGAACCTTTAATTTCTAAAATCACTAAAAATTAATTAATTAATCAATTCAAGGGAATAAAATTAAAGGAATATCAATATAATATGATGAATTGTTTTCCTTATTCATGATCACATAATTATGTGGAAGAAATTACAAAGAGATTTAATTATTTTTTCAAAACCCCCTAAAAGTTCGCCAAACATAAGGTTGATTTGACGGTCTACCAAATTTGATATGTTAGGTAGGAACTTATTTATTTTTTGTTAAGTATTATTATATGATTTTAAGATTATAAAATTTATGATTTTGTACAAAAGGAAATCACCACATTATTATTCTTTCAACTTTGCTGCATATTTTGTGTGAAGTGAAATGATAATCGAACCCTCAATGTATGACTTTGAGTAATCCCTAATTGATGATAATCATAGAGTATTATGGGTTGTGATGATATATTAATATTAATGTGAGTATAATATTTTACTTTATATAATAAGTTATATATGAGATACAAATAATAGAATCATGAAGTAATAAGTCGATACATGTTATTTGGACTAACTCGCCAAAGTATATCACATGGAATGTCATACGGTCATTGATATACAAATGGGTGTGTGATTATTATGAATCTATATTACCTAAGTTTGTAAAGATAACTATAATGATAACCTTCATGCTTTTTTGTCTTTCTTACATAATCCTTGAGGCTTGGCTAATCAAGGGTGGTTGTGTATGTTGTTGATCATGTCATTGTTTGGATAACTAAGATGGGGTTTGTCTAGTCATATGATGAGTAAAAAAATTGGTCCCTATATATAATTAAACTAAGTAAATGAATTTTTTTAATTTAGTTACATTTTATGTGATCAGATACATTGAGGAGGAACATTTTATTTGATCATCTAGTGAATAAATGAATGTGATGTATTCATTGACCTGGTCAGTCTATTTTGTTGAATTGTTAAATTATGAGATAACTTGTACTATATTGACATGTTCCACGTATATTAGTCACTTGATTTTCGGATAAAGGTATTATATAATTATAATATATCTTTGTGTGGACATGTTCATATAAAGATATTAGTATGTTTGATTGAGATCACATCATATCCCTTTGTAGCATGAAAAGCATTGATGATTTTATAAAGGCCTTTATTTTCATACATCAATTAAATTGAGATTTAATTTTTATTTTCAAAACTAAAAATGTTTGCACAATCACACAATTATTCATTGGAGTAATGGATAAATTTTGAATAAATGTTTTTACTAAAATGAAGGTAAATTGATAAGTCATATCCATAAGATTTTGGATACATTCTCAAAGTGTTGTGAAGTTCTTCATAAAGTATTTATGGAATTTTAATTGAACTGGGAGATTGTTGTAAATTATCTCAAATTGGGATATTTTATGGAATTATGTCCCTTAATTCATAGCCTACGATATGGCATATAGATGCCTTTTTCAAAGTACATGATTTAAATCTATTATAGTGTAAGATAAATAAGTGATATAGGGTATCATGTGTATGGACATTATCATATATTCCACACAGTTTACCTTAGGTTATGAATCAATTATTCTATTTATTTATGGATATATGTGTGTCTATATATATATACACGATATTATCAATGGAATTTTAAATGATTATTAAACCCTGATATGCATGCATTAACGCAATATATGTCGGATTCCATGAGATGTTATCTGATATTTAACTCCCTTCATTGAATAAATAAAGCCTAGATAAAGGATATAATCCTCCTATGAGAACATGTATGTGATAGTAAAAATAAGTGATTCCATATTCAAATATCTCTTTGGCATAGTTCACCATTCATTTTCACAAAGAAGGTGTCATTACCCTTTTGGTGTTCAAAGCTCCTCTCATTATGAATAATGACTCTAGTGGTCGGTGTCATCCCTATGGATGTGAGAGTCCTTTGGATATCTCTCATTGATATCCATCAAGAAAAATATTACAATTTTAATAGATATGGATCTTACTACATTATAGGAATGTATGTTTATATTTCATGTTATTTATATTTTATGTTTCTTTGTTGATGATAGATCGGGAACTTTATGGTTCACTTCCACTACCATGACATTGTGATGATCCTAGAAAACCAATCCCTTATAACAACTACATTAATATTAAAATATTATAATTATCAACAGTATGATTCCAACAGTCACCTTACCCTTCCAAAGGACATATTACCCCAAATATACACACTTCAGTCTAACATATAAAATCATTCATATCCTTAACTTTATTTCTAGACCATGTATATTTATTTTTTTACCTCATAATAGTTATTTATCTCATATATTTTCATTATTTTTAAAGTATGGTCCTTCATCATTCAATATTATGGTGTTTACTTATGTTTTTATGTGTTCAGTAGCACAAGTTGTGGCTGTTATAGTGAATATAATTTTATAGTTTTATATATCACACTATGATGATGTAATAAAAGATATTGTGTTATGTCATGGAAATTGAAATAAGATGTTTATTTATTATGGTAATTTCTTGGTTTTTACAGTCATGAAACTCTATAAAATTACTATTGATTCATTTTTCACTTATAAAAACTAAGTGTACATCATTTTGGCATGTAGTGTGGAAGGTATGACTGAGGGTTTATTTTTTTCATTTTAAGTGTTTGAGAAGTACAAAACATGAATCACGTACTCAAAACTGAGAAAATGCGCTTGGATTATCATTAAACTCTATACCAATTATCGATGATTTATTTATGACATTCAGAAATTGACTATATATCATTCTTATATATAGTGTTCCCATAGTGACTAAAAGAACATGCTTTCAATTTAAAAGTCGTATTTTAGTTCAAAATGTGTAGTGTATTCCCAATTACAATAAAATGGTATTATATTTTCATGAAACCCAAGGAAAATTATTTTTGATTCATTTGTTTCATATAGGAATAAACCAAAAATCATTCAAAGGTTCAATTTTATCAATATGAATAAAAGGGGGTGTTTTCAATTAATAAGTAACATTTTAGTTCAAAACATCTGTCACATGCTCAAAATTCGGAAAATGAGATCATATTATCATAAAACTCTATGATAATGACCGTTGACTCTTTTTTAACTAATAGGAATGAACCACACATCATTCTAAAAAGCATTTTAAATGTTTAGAAAGTAAAAAATATGTGTCACATGATCCAAATCGAACAAACATGCTCATATTATCTTAGAAGTATACATTAATGATCAATGATTCATTTTTTACATATATGAATAAACCACGCACCATTTTGACTTGTGGTGTGCATAGAATAAATTAATGTGTATTTTTTACTTCTAATTAGTTTTAAAATTAATAAGTGTCATTAATATAGTACATATTTTTTATTATTACTTATATAGTATTTGTTTTAATTAATAATACATTTCTTAGATAAATTAAAAGCCAAAGGATTATTGATTCATCAACACTCTTTGGGATGTGTTAATTTTATGTAAATGTTTTATTTATTAATTTTTAAAAATAACTAAATCTACAAATATATTGTGAAATAATTATATTTATTTATTTATGTATTATATTCTATCATCTCAAGTATTCATTATATCGATTTTTCTTCTTATTATAATGTATGTTTATTTGTATTTGTGTTTTTAGGATACTGACACAATAATATGTGGTTATACCAGTTATATAGACTCTTTATCAGTGTTAAAAATATCACCAAGAAAGTCTTTATCTTAGTGTTAGATTTCTTAGTGCTTTTAAAGAATTTAAAAATCCTTTCCTGGGTGTGGAGAAAGGATAGTTTATTGGTAATTCATATTATCAAATCTAAATTGTGCATATGATTACGGATTATAATGGGAATCTATTGTTTGGTATTTGACACTACCTGATTTGGTCAAGTAGGTTTATAGTGGTGGAATTTAAACTTGAATCTGATTAAATTAATTATTATCACTCTAATGATTATTACTAATATATTAACAATATATTTTAAAATGATAATTAAATTTTAATATATAAATATATAATTCCAGATCCATTAATTTCAAAATTTTGAAACTAAAAAAATATTTAAATGAGTTAGATTAGTTAAATGAAAATTTTAAAATATGATTTGATAGATAGGAAAATGAATTTAAAAAATTAATGAACAAGAGTTTACGAAAATAAATGTGTTTTTATTTGAGATTAGACACATTTCTTTTTGTATTTTTAAGATTTAGAAATATTTTAAAAAAACTTTTTATTATTTCTAAATGGGGGGTACTTGTTTGAATCTTGTGTTGGAAAGTGAGCTGGAGTGAGGTCTATTTAATTGGAACACTATTATCTTTATTTAAAATAAGTGTAGAGAAAAAAATATCATGGGGGATGGTGAATCGAACCACCCACCCTTGTTCATGATTATATGTGGAACTTTATTAGTGCACATTGAACTTATCGATGTAAGGTACTTAGAGGTGCTTTATTTTTTCTGGAGGATTGGTAAATCACACTAGTTTAGGTCTAGGCCTGAATGGGAACATATGGTGGGTTTATTTAGTTCATCAAATGGGTATGACCTCGATCATTGATTTGATAGAGTGTAGTATAATGGATGAACTTGTATGCCAGGTGGGCATCATCTAGGCCATATATTAAGTGTGATTCAATTACTAGGATTAAATATATAAAAGACATGTATTTACTAAAATGGTGTATACCCAATTCCAAAGTTTAGGATGATTTATTGGAATGATTACTTTATTTCCTATAAAATGGAGTCTTCACTAGATAAAAAATTTTAATTCAATTACCATTCCAAAATCCATCTCGATTTGATATTCCTATCAAGTCTTAAATAGTCATCAAAGCCTCGATGTTAGTATACAACAACAAATTCCTTTTATTACTCTTTTGATTCCAAAGGATCGACAAGAGGTACTCTCTACTAATTACAATTGTGAAAACTACTACAGCATTGTGAATATTTAGCGGTACCATTTATCAGAGCTAAAATAAGTGTAGTTAAAGGGGTGGTTTTATCTACACTAGATAAAATCATTGACAAAAGTTATCTTTATCAATTCTAAAAAAAGTGTTGGAAAAATTACAACCTTTATCAGTACTTTTTTTAGCGGTAATAAAGGTTTTATTTATTAGTTATTTTATCTCACATTGACAGTAGTGACCTTTATCAATATGTTTTTTAGCCTTGATAAAAGGTGATCTTCTGAGAAAATATTATATTATTGAAAATAATAATTAATATAGAAATATATTTATATTAATATATATATAACATTTTCTTAAATATGATTTATATAATACTAAATATTTATTTACTCTTAATATGTCATTTATTTAGTGAAAAATGTTTATAAGTTAATTAAAAATTAATATTAACTAAAAATATTTATGAATTAATCTTAATAGACATCTAATAACATTTTGTTATATAAATGTCATTTTTTTCAATTTTACATATATCAAACCTATGTACATATACATAATTAATTTTTCAAGTAAATATATGAACTTCATTCAATTTTACATAGAAACACAGAAACACAAATAATAAATTTTTTATATTATCTTTTCAGAAATGTATTTATTAATATTCAATATTTAATATATTATGTTTTAATTTTTAATTTTTATTCATTTTTTATTTTTTTAATATATACTATTTATTACTTTCTAATATATATATATATATATATAATAATTTATTGATTTTTATTATTATTTATTTTATTAATAATTTTTAAAATATTTCTGTTTTTTATTCATTTTTAATTTTTCTGTGTTTAATTTCTTTAAAATTTTATTAATTTTTAATATTTATTTATACCTATTTATTTATTGTTTTTAATATTTTTTTAATTTACATAATTAATATATGTATTCATTTTTATTTTAATCTATATTCATTTTTAGTTTATTTTATTTTATATAATTAATAACACTTATTCATTTTTTAAATATTTTTTCAATCTATTCATTTTTTAATTATTTTCACTCATTGTTAAGATTAATTCATTTAATATTATTTATTCATTATAAATTTTAATAAATTTTTACTTTTATTATAATTTATTTAATTTTCATATTTTTTAGTTTATTTTTTTTTTAATATTTTTTATACATATTTATTCATTAATATATTTTATATTATCAATATAAAAATATATTTATATTGATATATATATATAATATTTTCTTAAATATGAATTATATAATACAAAAATATGTATTTACACTTAATAAGTTATATATTTAGTGAAAATTATTTATAAAATAACTAAAAAATAATATTAATTAAAAATATGTTTGACTAATTAGTATTGTAGCATTCTTAGGATGGTGCTCCCTTAAGTTACTAAGTTGGGTTGGTTATGTGATCTCAAGCATGCATCCCCATATGTCAGAGTCTGTAGACTAGCAGTGAGGGTGTAAAGAATATAGTTGTAAGACTATACCCTCTAGTATAGAGTAACAATACAAAGGAAAATACGCACTAAAAATAATAGAGTAGCGGAAAAAATAATCAAGTAGTCATCAAATGCTAAAAAGGGAACAGGATGAATGATCTAAAAAATAGAATCATGTAATTTTAAGTTGATTGTGTCTAAATGACATGCAGAAGTCATATAAATAAAGTATAATATACTCGATAAAACATGACTCTAAACCTAGGTCCCAAACCACAAGTCAGTGCCATCTCCATGCTACAACCCAATAAGCTTCAATCAATGTAGGGCCCCTTTCCCTTATCCAAACCTACATCCAAGAAATTAGCTCAGGTACAAAATGAAGGCCCGAACAGAATTTGAGTAGAACTCAACAGGCTGATAACCACAGTGTCTAAATAATCCAGTCTGTATATAATGTATTAAATAAAGAAATGAACATGTATTAATTAATAAAATAATACAACACATACAATAAACATGCTAACCCTCAGGTTCGAGGTGACACCAGGGCCAACCAAACCTACCTCGGATCCATTTCAGATGTCTCTGTCAATGAAGTGAATCCTCTTGCATCAAGACAGATCGCAGGTTTTATGTCTCAAATTACACAACTTAACTCCATGTGAATTTCCATGTTTGAGTGTCTTACATATTCCCAGGGTGTAGTACCATGTCAAGGGGAAAGATCATCTTATATCAGGCTCCATGCGAATTTCCATGTTCTAGTCGCTTACATCTTCCTAGGGTGTAATACCATGCCAAGGGGAAAGATCATCTCATATGTGGTGGGTTATCATGTTCCAAAATGAACTAATGGTGCCATGTCTCATGAGACAATGGTCCAATACCTTAGGAATCCTATCAACAATATCATATATACAAGCCAGTAATGTATTCCAATTATCACAATTCATATACCATGCCTAGTTGGTTAATTTATCACATTTAATTAACATGACATGAATTCTCTATTAGTGGATTCTCCTACATTGTGATGAGTCACTGATATCAAACCATGCCATATTTTTAGTTTTCTCAATTCACAATCTAAGTCACATCAAGACAATTTCTTAATTCACATTGTTAAGCCGGTTCAACATTTATCTTATCTACCAAATCTATAATTCCTGGGTAGTTTCATCTCTCAAGTGGAGAAAGTCCTGGTCATATTGACAAGAGATCTCACTATATCCTAGGGTGGTATCTATGTGTGGGTTTCATTCAAATAAGTGATATTATCATTTAATTAGGTCATGCACACAGATTTCTAGTGTGATCGCATGAATTTTACATAATAAAGATGTCAAAATATACCAAAGGGAGTTATTATAGACCACCCACCTCAAAATGGATAATACACGAACAAATATTAGCATCTAATGTAAAGATAGAACTCCTTATTCCTCCCCTTTATTGATGGATGAAGATAATTCCAACACATTCATCAACTAGGGTTTGTCGTATGGAAAAACAAACGAGATGAGAAATGAGAAGGAAGCTTGAGGCTTACCTTCAATCTCATGATCTTTAGCACCAAGATATAATGAGAAAGAGCCTTTGGATTGTTGAGGGTTCTTGTAGGTCATCGTTGGAGATGTCTACAATGAGAGGACATTCATTTTAGAAAAACATTGAGGCAAGGTTTAAAGAATTGGATGCAACTTATTTACTATGTGAATATGGATTTTAAACCATGAATATAATGATTTCCAATTCCAATGAAAACCCAATAGCTTGGAATTAAAAACTTATGCAAAAAATATTACACTATAAATCACAATTTAATGGTATGATTGGGTATTTTACGGCTTACCCCTAAGATTCACGGCTTAAGATTATTTTCATACGGTTTGGATAGCCCGAAAATTTTACACTGTAAATTTACTATTTATGATGTAAATTAGTTATATAGGTTTTAAGCCTTGATCAAACAATTTATTTTGTAAGTTTTCATCTTTCATTGTAAATTCATTCTGCAGCCTAGAAAATCCCAACACCTATGTAACTTTAATATAACCAGTCCAAGATCTGACTACTAAGATTTAATGATGAAATACCCGACACAAAGTGAAACCAACACTTAAAGGTATAGATACCTAAAAATTATGGAATCTTATAACCCCCTCATCATATAAATTCCTATCCCCAATCTGGTCTACGAATCACTATGTGGTATCGTCAAACAAGTCTGGTCACAGTGTCTGCATATCATACTCCCTCTCTCAGGTCTCCTCTTATAGATACTCAAGCTGCCACTACACCCATAATAAAGGTATTGTCTTCCCCGAGATATTCTTCTCACTATGGTCCACTATATGAATAAAATTCTCCTAAATGTACACATTATCATCCAAATCGACATTATCAACATCTATATTGTGAGTAATTTTATGATGATATCATTCAAGGTGTGACACTTGAAACACATTGTGTATATAATTATAGAGTAGTGGAAGGGATAACATCCTGAAAAACCTAGGAATTATCCTACCCTACTTCTTGATACAACATTTCCCCAACCTAGATTACACCTAAAAGGAAACTCAATGACCAACCTCAAAATTCATAGGTTGACTATGATGGTCAGCATTAAATTTATTCCTCATCTACATGGTCACCAACCACTTCCTAGTCAATTGAACCTTCTCAAACGTCTCTAAAAAAAGATTGTTTATAACAAGAATTAAATCACCTAACTCTAACCAGAAAAGAGTTGAATGAAACAGACTTCCATAAAAATCATTAAAAGGTACTATTTTGATCGATGATTTGAAGATATTATTATATGAAAACTCTATCAGTGGAATATATTTCTCTGAAGAACCAAAAAAATAAAAAACACAGACTCATAAAATATTCTCCAAAATATGAATCGTTCACTCAGATTGGTCACTAGTTTGTATATGAACTCTTTTTTTTCTTACATAACTATTACATCATTTTTAAGATAAACAATCATAAAAATGTTACAAAATCAAGATCCAGAGGTTTTGTGTCTTATAAAAATTAGGACCATACATAAATTTTATATATTAAAACATAAACATTATTTAATTCATATTTCTCTATATTATTATTGGCCATCACATTCAGTACAAGTATTCACCTGAGGATATATATCAAAGAAAGTGGTGAGATAAAATCCTATTAAGAGGATAGATAATGACATGAATCAATATAACATGGGTGAGAATAATCTTTATCATCATAACATAAGCATAATATCATCATCATAATCATTATAGAAAGAATTAGATAAAGGCAATAAATGTGGAAATGCATAAAAATGAAACATCGTGTCTTAGTGTTCAAATACCACACATAGTTTTGAAAAAATCTAGCATCATGTTCATGCATAACATATGTTAATAATCATAACATAATCATTGTGAAAAAATTTATCATCATGTTCATGCATATTTCAAATTATATCATGAGATACATCACATTAACCAATGCATTGTAGTGCTATATAATTTTAGGTGAACCCATCACCTCATAACATTTACATAATCATCCATGCCACATATAATGTATATTAATCAAATTCATAAAGTAACCCATGTAAAAGAATTTACATATGGTGATTACCCACGTAAAATAATGGATTTCATAAGGACTTAATAAATAATGAATAAACTTGGGGTTCCCAAATGAAAAGTAAAAAATGTATTTTGTATAAGATTCATCATTCTTGAGTGAAGAAGAAACAACTCAAGAGAAGTAAAAATGTGTTTTGGAAAAAAAGAGTTCTTTTGGAAAATCTTTGTATTTGTCATAAAATCAGACTGGAAACATGTATATCCTAGAAAAGGAAGGTAAGGACAATGAAATTATATTTTCGGAAAATTAATATAACATCCACACATAAATTTGGCATGAAAGAGGAATAACCCAAAGAAAATCAGTTGGGTTCGAGAATCTACTTACCTTATGTGTAAATTATTTCTCCACTTTAATATCATAGATAATAAAATTAGATTCTTTAATTAATAAATCTAGAACCTATTCTAAATGTATTGGATTTATTATAATTTTATTTAGTTTGTTTATAACCATATTGATGAGTTATAGAGTTCAATTTTATCATTCTAGGAGTGTTTTTTTTCTTAGTTTTCATGACCGTTTCGCTTGTATAAACGTATGGAAGTTCGTGTAAAATGAGAATAATTCTTCAAAATTGAAATTATATGTTATTAATGAACATAAATAAGTATAAATAGTCCTATATTTAAATTTTTTTATATGGTATGAGGATGATTCATTAAACCCATAAATATTATAGGGGAATTAGTATGTTCGAAGGGCATCACTAGAAACTCATAGTGCCCATACCTTGTATGGAAAGTAGTATTCTATAAATATTCCTTATTTGCCTTTAGTTGATGATGTCCATAATTAAGATCCACCTTTTAGAATTATTGAGCTTCTTATAATTGATTGAACAATTCATCAACCCTTTGAAGAGGATACTTGTTTGTTATGGTGATCATTTTGAGTTCCCCATAATCGATACACATCCGCATTGATCCATCCTTTTTCCTTACAAAGAGCACCAACGCACCCCAATGTGATGCACTAGGGAATCTTAAACCATTGTCTATATTATCTTGAAACTTCTTCTTTAACTCCTCTAGTTCAATCAAGACCATCCTATATGATAATTTTGAGATAGGAGTATCTCTAAGTATGAATTATACTGAGAACTCTACATTAGGATAAGGGGTAAGTTGGGGAAACTCTTTGGAGAATACATCATTTTATTCCCTCATATTGAGAATTTATTCTAGGTTGATTCCTTTATTTAAATCAACAATTTGTTCAAGGTATGATTCTTTATAAGGCATAAACACCCCGCACTGTTGAGGGATTTTTCAAAGGAGATTCATGGACTTCCTTGTATTTGTAGAGGAGCATGGGATGGTTTGGAATTTGAAAATATATTTCCATTTCCTAACACTGGATGTGTGTTCTATATAACGAGATCCAATACATAACTAGTATAGCATTGAATTCCACCAAGGCAAGTACCACAATATTCACTAGAATAATCTTCACACATATTATAACAAGAGAGAGTTCAACACTTAGGATGCAATGATCACACCACTAGGTGTTTTTACAGATATCTTTATTTTAAGGTATGGGGGCATCAATTAAATAGTTCTAAAAAACTTTCATGATATAAAAGAATACATAGAAAAAAAATAAAATAATATTTTTTTCATTATTGAGTGAATATGAATTGTACATTGTATGACTTCATTTTATTTCTCCACTTTAGCAGTAGTGAAGGCATAAAATTTCCCTTTATCATTTGGATTTTGGTGGCTGATAACACTGATTACTTACAAGGAGTCAAGGTTTAGTGTAGTGTCTTGTATAGTTCCCTTTGTCCCTATAGTTGAATCACTAAACCATGGGTGGTTCTCTCCTTTCCTCACTTGTGTTGTTCAGATTATTCACATCTCTTAAAAATTCATAAGCTTAATGCCATTCTCTCAAACACATATAGCATTTTCCTATCCTTTTGAGGTTATTACCATGATGCTTTTTCCCACATTTTTAACATGTGAGTGGTTGATCTTTCTTTCCACCTTTTGCATTAGATCCTCTATCTTGAAACTCCATCTTTTATTTTTTTATCTCCATATCCATGGGACCATTCTCAAAAACTCCATATACACTTTGAGAAAACATAGAACAGCTTCTTCATAACTCCAAAAGTCTATAATAGCTAGATCCTTTCAAAGGTGTGGTTTTAAAACACTAAATAATCTATCTATTTTTCTATCATTATTGATAAAAAACATGAGTCATACCTTGCAAGCCTTGTGAAATTTTCTCCATAATCCATGATAGATTCACCTTCCTTTTTTTGTAGCTCTATGAATTCTCTCTCCATATTTGTATGAAGAGTTCAATGGAAATTATTATCAAGTAATATTTTTTAAAAGTGTTACCACTCCATATCTTTAGTTTAATCCTTCATCTTAGCGTTCTTAATCAATTCCCACCATTGATCAGCCTCTCCATATAAATGATAGATGGATAGAGTCACTTTATCCTTCTCAAAATAGTGGATCATAGAAAATATCTTCTCAATTAAGTTATCCCATTTTTATAAAACAAGTGGATTGAAAGATCCACTAAATTTCGGTGGTCATTGTCACGTAAAAGATTTGACAGACAGTTTCTACCTCTAAGTAAAGGCGGACATTCCACACCATTCAGGTTGTTGTTCATAGCCTGAGACAGCTGGGTAAGCATCGCGATGAAATTTTAAATTCTACCTCTTGAGGCATTAGGGATTTAATTTGGGAAATCACTGAATTAACCCTAACTAGGGTAGTTGGAATTGTTTCTCTCATTTCCCACCATATTCTAAAATTCAAAAGGTTTGAAAAAAACATAAGTCAATAAGTCACGAATAAATAAATTATTATTTTTTGAAATTAATTCTAAAGACATATCTTGTGGGATCCCTAGGTTTATTTTTTCTAAAATAAATCTTCTTGGGTTCTTATATATACTCAGTATCATGGTAAGGGTTTTCAATAATTTTATATAACCATAATTCCCAAATTAACTAAACTATGCTCTGATACCAACTATAGCAACCCTTCTTTTTATTATATGACTATTAAATCATTTTTAAGATAAAAAAATCTTAAAAAATTTACAAAACCACGATCCAAAGGTCTAGTGTCTTGGGACAATTAGGACCACACATAACTTTGACATATTAAAACATAAACATTATTTAATTCTTACTTCTCAATATTCTTAGTGGAATTCACATTCTCCTTATTACAAGTAATCACCTGAGGATACACTACTAAAAAACAGGCCTTTAACAATGACAGTCTTTATCAGCGCTGATAAAAGGTACCTTTTATCAGTTCTCTTTTTATTAATAATAAAAGATACCCTTTATCAGTGATTTTTTTAGAATTAATAAAGGGTACCCTTTTTTAGCACTTTATTTTTAACACTGATAAAGGGTAACTTTATCAGTGCTTTATTTTTTGTGTTGATAAAGGATACACTTTTTCAGCACTTTATTTTTAGGGCCCATAATGGGATCCTTTATCCGCATTTTTTAGCACTAATAAAGGTCCAAAAAATGCTATAATTAACTAAATAAAAAATAAAATTGAGTTTGTTAAAAATTATTAAAAAAATTATTAATTAAATAATTATTGATTAAAATAAATAAACTAATTATACTATATATAAATTATAAATAATAATAAGTAGTATATATTAAATATATAGATATATTTAAATTTAAAATTAAACAAATAAAAATTAAAAATAAGTAAATTGAGGAAAATATTAAACATTTTATTAATTAAGTAATTATTGATAATGTTAATAAATAATATATATTAAATATATAGATATATATGGATGTATATAAATGTGATTTATATAATACAAAATATTTAGGCTTTTACATTAAATAGTAATATATTTAGCGAATAATATGGTATATAATTAAAAATTAATATGAATTAAAAATACTCACTAATTGCATCGAGTAATGGACATAATTGAATGTCATTTGATTTTTCAATTTAACATAGATCAATGTGTGTTATATTGATTTCACATACATATACATAATTAATGAATTTTTATATACAATGCACACACACAAATATTTACACAATTAATGAAATATTATACAGAAACACATATAATATTTATGTAATTTATTCAAATTTTAGTATTCATTTTAGAATTTCATTATAAAATGACACATTTAATATATTAAGTTTTGAATTGGTAAAATTTTTTTTATTTTTAATATTATTAAAGTTAGGTATTATTTATTCATTTTTAATATGTTTTGCTTTTTATTTTTTATTTTTTATTTTTTATTTTTTATTTTTTTGGTAATTTAATCAATTTTTATTATTTATTTTATATTTATTTATTTACTATGTTTTAATATTTTCAATATGTATTCATCTTTATTTTAATATATATCCATATTTTTTAATAATTTATATTTAATTAATAAAACTTATCCTTTTCTTCAATATTTTTTATGTGTACTCAATTTTAATTATTCAATTTCACTCATTTTTAACATGCGTGCACTTAAGATTAAATATTCATTGATAATGTTAAAAATATATTTATAAATAAATATTTATAAATAAATATATTTATAAATAAATATTTATTATATTTATAAATTTATAATTATAAATAAATAAATATTATTTTTTAAAAAATTATTTATTTAATTATAAATAAATAATTATATATATTTAAATAATTATTAAATTATAATAAATTTATTTAAATAATGAATATATGTACTATAATTATATTTATATATATAATTATGTAAATATATATAATGATATAAATATTATTTTTTTGTAAAGTATTTATATAATTATAAATAAATATTTAAATATTTAAATATTTAAATAATTATAAAATTATAATAAATATATTTCAATAAATAATATTAATTACTATATTTATTTATATTATATATATATATATATATGATTATATAAATATATATGAAAAAAAATATTTATAACTATAATTATAAATCCTTTATCAGTGCTTAAGTAACAAGCACTGATAAAAGGAATCTTTATCAGTGATGATAAAGATATAGATTTGTCAGCCCTAAAAAAACAATGATACAAATTCATTTTATCAGCGCTTATTAACTTAGTATTGATAAAATATATCTTTATCAAGGCTTTTTTGGAAGCACTGATAAAAGGGTCTTGGTCTATTTTAAAAACCCTAACCATCATAAACTAGTTCGTGGTATCCAAAGCTCCTTGTGGAACCACCTATTGTCGGTGCTCCTCATTGTCGAATCTAAGCTCGAATCTAGGTTAGAATCAAGGCTCCAACAATTCCAAGGCTTGGATACAATGCTTGAATGATTCAAGGGTCAAACGAAACCAAGGCTCGAACGAAATCTATGTTTTTCGATATCTCTACTTTCCCTCAGTTATCTACTAAACCTTATCAACTCAAATTCATGTATCCCAACAACTCCAATTTCACTATCTTATAATAAAATAGTCAAAAATTCACTATTTTTTATATATATTGAAGTATTATCTTCTTTAATAGAAAGTGGCTCTCCTTAGGACAACGTTGGTACTTTGCAACTTGAAATATATCAAACCCAAAATTGGGTCATGTTGTTGTGAGGTATAATAGACTCCCAATAACTATATCTCATGACATCTACCTCTTTATAATCAAGACTTTTAAAAAAAATCATTCATATAGTGGTTGGTGTTGTCATTGGTTTAGAATATTCCATTACAAATCACTTGGGAACCTCTTTTTCATATTTTGAATAAGAAATTAATGTGCTATGATTTCCTTGATTCACCTATAAAACAAGGAAAATGATTAACTCACTAATCATATATATCTTGATATCATACCTCATATGATCCACAAAAAATCTCATTGTTCTTTTTCTGGTCCTAAAATATTATTTCTTCAACAAATATGAGTACCAACATCCTTTGATAATTCTCCTTCTTGATGTAGAGGTTTTGATCGACTCAACCTCACTAAAAATAAATCCTTCTTTGGTATTGATCCAACCTTAAATACTAGGTCATCCATGATTTCTTTATCTTATATAAATAATTATTTAACTGGCATACCTTTCTCTCCTTTTCATCTATAATAACCCCACCCAGTTTCTCAATGTATACTCCCCCCTTAATAACTCCATTGAGGAATACAGAATTAACATCCATTTGGTATACTTTTACCTATATTTTCACTAAAATATACAAGAAAATTAAAATAGTTTCTAATCAGACAATGGGATTAAATTTATCATAAAGACAAATGCCTTTGATCTAGTAATTCCCCTTCAACGCTATCCATTTGTTATTTTGATCCACTTTTCCGTAGTCAATGAGTTTATTATAGAACACTCACTTGGTTCTAATAACATTTCTCTCTTCCATCCTTGGAAAAATTTCCCATGTCACATTGTTTTTATTCAGATAAAGCTCATCATGCATTCATTTGATCCAATTATCATTTTTATCAGCCTCTCTAAATTATTTAGTCTCTACTTGGGAAAAAATAAGGTTTTTTGTAGAGTCTTAGTCCTCCGAGTTTTCACTGAAGTTGTCTGATCACTAATGATATTTTATTCATTGATTTCATCCTTTCTTGTATTTATTATTGTTGACAATCCTTCTTTATTTTCCTCATCATCGATGTATTATTTTGAGTCTACCTCAGCCTCGTATTCTCTCCCATATTCTAATCAATTCAACATTATTTTCCTTTGACATTTCATCATTATTTTAATTATTAACAATATCCCCATTCTAAATAGTAAAAAAATATCTATCAATTTTATCTTTTCAACATAAAAACATCGCAACCCACCCTTTTTAAGTTGATATTTATTTGTATCTTTATCTAATATGATCAATTTTTCATTACCACAAATCAATTTTCTATTTCAAACACAATTACCATAAATTTTTAATGACCCCAAATCAAAAAAATGGTTTGTTTAGTTTTCTATATCTTTGTAAAAATATAGCCATATTTGAAATGATAACATAGTCATTAATACTTCTTAAAAATCACATCATTTCTTTCATCACACATCTAATAAAAACTGTATATGTTTTAATTTAATCCATATAAGAAATATAATTCTTTAACATTTTTTTTTTGGTTCCACCCATAGGAATCTCGGATTACCATCCATGTAATTATCACAAATAGGATCCATTACCCCTTTTATAGAACACAGTGGAGTACAACTATCATCCTCATCAGTTTTATCTCTTAAAAAAATAATTCAAATTGGTTTCTTATGACTCATACCACATCTCTTTAATGTTTCTTGTACTACTCAGATAAGTATTTATCATATGGATGACTACTGCACTGAGTATTTCAACCAACATAGGTGCATGACCACAATATATGGAGGATGAGTTCCAGACAACAAAATGCAATGATAATTGTTTGGAAGATGAGATAATGAGGATAAACTTTATCTATAACTTTCACCTTTGGATGAATTCAGAGTATAACACCTACCATAGTGGAGTAATTGTTTTATTAAATTCAATTACCCATTTTCTTCAAATCATACTAAAATTACTTTAAATAATCAAATATTGGGTTTTCATTATTATATTTATCTATAACTTTCCCCTTTGATAATGAATATATTATGTGAATTGATTTATTTATTATACAAAATGAATATTTTATGAACCCAATAGCGTGGATATGAATCAAAAAGTGATGCACTCTAATAGTTTGACAAAAGAGTATGAATATAAAGTTAAAGAGTTCATTAAGTTTACAATATAGGATACATACGAACCTTCTCAAATCCTTTTTCCATGTTTACATTATTTTTATTCAATATAAATTAGTCTGATATAGTTGTAAGAATATTTTATTTATCATAGAATAGATCATATCTACAAATGATTGAATAAACACAATGAAAAATTGAATGTGCACACCGATTGGATGATACTATGGTTTATGAATCATTTTATATGAATACCAGCATAAATGATAATGGAAATCACATGAAAGAAATGATAATGGAAATTTAAGATGACCTTCTTGATTTTCCAAAGTTATTTGAGAAGTTAAATAGTAGTTCAAAGAGACCACTTTATACCAGTTATACTAAATCCACAACATTTTTAACTCTATTGAGGTTATATAAAATCAAATATGGCATTGGATGGAGTGACACAAAATTTACTGAACTACTTGGTCTCTTGAATGATATGCTACCAAAAGAAAATGAACTACCATGTTGAACATATAACACTAAACGAACTCTATGTTCAATGGGAATGATCTCTAAAAAATACATGATTGTCCAAATGATTATATATTGTTTCTAAAGGACTAGGAATCACTCATAAAATGTCCTAAGTGTGGCGCAGATCGATACAAGAAAAATGAATCAAGTCCTTCAAAATCCGTATGGTACATTCCTATCATTACATGGTTTAAAAGTGTATATAGATTTCAGGAAACCACAAGACAATTGACATGGAATGCAGATAAAATAATTAAATATGGGAACCTACATCATTCATTAGAATCTCCTCAGTGGAATAAAAATGATTACAAGTATCCTAAATTTGGAAATAATCCAAAAAACTTTCATCTTGTGTTATCTATTGAGGGAATAAATCATTTTGGTGTATGTAGTAGTACTCACAGTACATGGCCCATCATGTTGGTAAATTATAACTTTTCTCCATGGTTATACAAGAATTGAAAATACATTATGTTTTCTCTGCTTTATATATATAACAAAGTAACCCAATAATAATATTAATGTCTATTTGGCTCCATTGATAAAATATTTGAAATTGATGTGAGATACAGGTGTTACAATGTATGATTCTCATATAATTGAAGAATTTATATTAATTTCCATCTTGTAAAGGATGATAAATGACTTCCCCACCTATAAAAAATTATTATTCTATAGTAATAAAGGAATGTTGGGGTGTCCCATTTTAAAAAATGCACACAATTAGTTCTGTTGAAACATTACTCAAAGACTCTATCTTTAGGAAAACGGAAATTTTTACCTCAATGACATAAATATCGATCCTAAATGACAGCATTCGATGGGAATATCGAACAAGGTACAACACCATCTCCAATAACGGGTGATCAACTATTTGATAAAGTAAAAGATATTGACATTTTTTTAAGTAAACCAATTTTAAAAAACCTTATGAAAACAGGTTGGAATAAGAGATCAATTTTCTTTGAATCTCCATAATGGAATTATTTGTATATCATACATTTTTATGATTTCATGCATATAGAAAAAATATATATTTGATAGTGTTATTGGAACATTACTAAATCATCCTATAAAAATGAAATATGGAATCAAGGATTGGTCAGACATGATTGACATGGGGATAAGGGAAGAGTTGGCACCCATGAAGGGTTAAGGGTGAACTTTTCTTCCTCCAACATCTTACACTCTATTTAGATAAGAAGTATTACAATTTTTCTTTTTCTTAATAGTATAAAAGTTCTAGAGGGGTATTCATTAAATATAAAGAATTTCATGTCAATGACTAATTTGAAGCTACAAGTACTAAAATCACATGGCAGTGATTTTTTGATGAAATATTTAACGCATGTTGATTTTCATTGCATTCTATCTCAAAATGTAAAACATACATTAACCAAACTCGTTTTATTTTTCAAAACCATATGTAGTAAAGTTATAGAACCGATGAAGTTTCCAATCATAAATAAGGAGGATTCAGTCATATTGTGTAAATTAGAGATGTTATTCCCACCATAATTATTTTATATAATAGTCCACCAAATGGTTCACTTTGTTAGAGAAGTTCAAATATGTAGTCATATTCATTACAGATGGATGTACCCCATCGAACGGCATATGAAAATTTTGAAAGGGTGTGTCAATAATCAAAGTCGGCTAGAAGGTTGTATTGCAGAATGATATATTGTTGAAGAAGATATTGAATTATATATCGATTCCCAATCAGATGTTGATAGCATCAGTCTCCCAAAGTCTTGTCATAGATGACGCCTTATGGGAAAAATTATTTTTGGAAGATATTGTGTTAGAATTACCTTAACATAGTGGGAACCAGCACAACTTCACAATTTATATAATAGTAAATATGTTGATCCATACATTGAATCCCCCAAATAAATTCTTAGAGATTTAAATCCGTCAATGGCTAAAGTATGGATATAGAAAACACATAATTTATATTTTATAGGATGGTTCCAATATCAAAATTATAAGAAGTTATCTAAAAATATGAATTCAGTTGTTGAATGACTTAAATGGCTAGTCAGGGGACCAAATGAAATTTTTTTATCTTATACTAGTTTTTTAATCAATGGTTATACATTCTATACAAAATAACATGATGATTATAGTACAATGAAAAATAGTAGTATTACGCTTGTGGTGGAAGTGATTCACACATCCAGTTCCAAGGATATAAATTCAATTTATGCAAATATGTCATATTTTGGAATTATCAAATAAATATACGAGCTAGATTATATAACATTTCAATTTCTTATTTTCCATTGTAAATGGGTTGACAATATGAGTGCAGTGAAAGTTGATAAGATGGGCTTCATAAAGTTGAATTTTAGTATAGAAGGGGAAAAATGAATCGTTCATAACAGAATCACAAGCAATGAAAGTATTTTATGCCTCAGATCTAATAAACAATATTTGGTTGATCATCCTATTGGTGACTAAAACAAATTTTTGGTCAGACAAAAAATCAACCAGGGTGAATTTTTTTTTGCTAGATCACAATCAGTTCATGTTGGTCCCAATGTAGACAATGTATTGTATGTTAGAGGTGATAACAAAAAGGGGATTTGGATTCTCGATAGAGGAACCAAAACCTAAAACCCCTAAAATATAAAGATATTTCAATGATAAGGTAAAATTTTTTTAATATATTATGTTTTTCCTCATAATATTATATTTTCTATACTATATTAACAAAATCTAAATTAAATGTTTAAATACTCATGCAGACAATGTCTTCTGCACATGATGATGCCACCAATCCCTCAGAAGAACAAACTATAAAAAATGAAACTCTTTGGAAAGATGTAAAGGTAATGTTACTATATACTTTCTCTATTTTACCAAAAAATAATATAATGAAACATTGATTTAATTTTCATTATTCCTTGCAGATTTTGTTTATTTTAGAATATTTTTATCTCTATTTAATTCATTTCTACACCAAAACTTCAACATACTTCTTCTCCCTTAAAACCTTTTAACCCCTACAGTGTTTCATTTATCACATTCCTTCAAGTTACCTCTATTTCTTTTATAGGAAGATAAATGATGCTTCCTATGCCCAATCATAGAGGTAATATTTATGTTTTCATAGTAAAATAATTGTCTATAGAATAAATGTATTGTTTTAAATTTAGGTTTAAGTTATTTTTTTTAGTATTACTTAGATAAGAATTTTTTTCTTATATATTTGGATTATTTTGTTTTATTTGGGGTGGTCTTTCTATATTTCATGCATTTATGCACCAAAACTTCCATAGAATTCTTCTCACTCAAAACCATCTCACCCCTGACATGTTGATATTTATGACTTTCCTTCAAGTTCCCTCCACTACTCAATCACAAAGATAATATTGATGTTTTCACAGTAAAATAATTTCTCATAGAATTAATGTATTATTTCATATTTATTTTTAATTTATTTATTTTTAATATTGATCACATAATAATTGTTTTCTTATATAGGTGGATTATTTTTTTAGTTGGGTTGGTCTATCCAACTTTCATGTCTTTCTACACAAAAACTTCTACATACTCCTTCTCCCTCAAAAACTTTTCATCCCTACAATTTTAGAATTTATCACTTTCTTTAAAGATCCCTCTATTGCTCAATCTGATATGTAATCTTGATTTTTTCACACTAAAATTATTGTCCATAAAATTAATTTATTTTTTCATATTTATGTTTAATTTATTTCATTTTAGTATTACTCACTTAGGAATTTTTTTCTTATATAGGCGGATTCTTTTATTTGAGTCTTCAACTGAGATAATGATAATAAGGAAATGCATCATGAATTCATACAACCATCATGAAAATGTAAATTCATACTTCTTATTTAATTAATTTTTTCATCATTTAATCAACTATTTGTAATTTAATTTCCTTATCATTTTGATCTAATACTAATTTAGTTTTTTCCATATATATTTTGTGAAGTCGTATTATTCTTTCAACTGTCTACAAAAATCCAAAAAAGTGATAAAATGTTTATGACTTCCAATGTTACCATGATTTCCATTATCTTTATTTTCTTAATTTCCAACACAGTATATTGAATCATTATTATTTTTCAAAAAAACCTTTATCATTGTTAAAAGCAAGAATATTAGAAGAAGATCATGTGCCCATTTTGGTGACTCCTCATGATATAATGGGCATTTGAGATTCCCCTTATCTTCTGAATTTCAATAATGAGAAATGTGTTTTAGTAAAGAAAATTTAGTCAATATACAGTATTGGTAGTTTGAAAAATATAGATAATTTAAATCATGGTAACATTAGAAGTTAGTATTATTTTTTGATTTTGGTATGTGTAGGAATCATATGCACCTCAATCTGACAGATAGTGTGACTGGTATGAATCCAAGTGCTTCTTTTTATTTAAAATTGATATTAATTTTATTAAAAAAGACAATTGACATACTCAAAACTAAGTAAACATATTCCAATTGTCGTCATGCTCTATGAAAATGATCTATAAGTCATTTGGGATGTGTAGGAATCAGGATCACCTCAATCTGACGAACGGTGTGACCGATATGACTCCAAGTGTGTCCTTTTATTTAAAATTGACATAAATTTTAGTAAAAAGGAAAACTGACCTACTCAAAACTGACCAAACTTACTCATATTGTTTTTATAATTTATGTAAATGATCCATAATTCATTTTTGATCTGTAGAAATCAACCACACCTCAATCTAATACATTTTGTTCCTAGAATGACCTAATGTTTCGGTTATCAGTTTCAAATTGACATTTTTGTTCAAAAAGTGTCACTCACTGAAAACTGAGAAAATGAACTTTGATTATCTTTATAATTTATGAAATAAATTCAAAAGTCATTTTTGATGTGTAGTAATTGGTCTCATATCAAACTAACACACGATGTGATCAATGTGAATCAAAGTGTGTGTTTCTAGTTTAAAATGAAATTTTAGTAAAAAAGACAAATGAAAAACTCAAAACCAATAAACCCATTTTTATTATTTTTATACTTTAGTAAAATGATTGATAAGTCATTTGAAATGTGTAGTAATTATCCACACCTCAATCTGGTGTATAATGTGACCGGTATGACTCAAGTACATCATTTTATTTAAAATTGACACAAATTTTAGTAAAAAGGACAGTTGAACTACTCAAAACAGAAAAAAAGATTTCTTATTGGTTTATACTATAGTAAAATCCATAAGTCATTTTGAATGTATAGGAATCATTCATACCACAATCTGTGGCATGGTGTTATTGGTGTGACTTAAAGTGTTTGTTATCAGTTTAAAAATGGCATCTTAGTTCAAAAAGTTTTTCTCACTGAAAACCAAGAAAAAACTCTTGTATTTTCTTGATAATTTAGGTTATTGATTAATAAATCATTTTTTATGTGTATAAATATTCTCACATAAAAATGAGACATGATGTGATTTATATGAGTCAAAGTGCATGTTTCTAGTTTTAAATAACATTTTAGAAAAAAAATACAAGTGACATACTCAAAACTAATCAAAAAAATAAGATTTTTTTATACATTAAAAAAATGATCCATAAGTAGTTTTATAAATGCAGTAATCATAATTATCTCAATATGATGCACATTGTTACTGATATGACTCCAAGTGCATCTTTTTATTTAAAATTGTCATAAATTTTAGTAAAAAGGACAAATAACATACTCAAAACAAAGAAAAAACATTAATATTATTTTTATACTTTAGTAAAAATATCCATAAGTCATTTTGGATGTGTAAGAATAAACCTCACTTTAATCCTATGCATGGTGTGGCTGGTATAACTCAAAGTGTCCATTATCTGTTTAAAAATGACATTTTAGTTCAAAAAGTGTCACTCACTAAAAACTGAGAAAACGTTATTGAATTTTATTAATAATTTAGAAAATCAATTTATAAATAATTTTTGACATTTATAATTTTTTCTCACATCAAATGGATACACTATGTGATCGGTATGAGTCAAAGTACATGTTTCCAGTTTAAAAGGAAATTTTAGTAAAAAAGGAAAGTTAAATACTCAAAACTAAGAAAACATATAATAATTGTTTTATTACTTTAGAAAAATGATCCATATATAATTTGGGATGTTTAAGAACTAGATGAACCTAAATCTAATGCACAGTGTGACCAGTATGACTCCAAGGGAATTTTTTTTATTTAAAATTGACATCAATTTTAGTAAAAAGAATAATTAAGCTACTCAAAACAGATCAAAAGCAGTCGGATTGTTTTAATGCTTTGGTAAAATGATCCATAAGTCATTTTGGATGTATAGGAATCAAAATCACCTCAATATAATGCATAGTGTGACCATTAGGACTCAATGTGTCTGTTATCAGTTTAAAATCAACATTTTAGTTCAAAAGGTATCCCTCACTAAAAACCAAGAAAAAGAACTTGAGTTGTCTTTATAATTTATTACATCAATTCATAAGTCATTTTTAACTTGTAGTAATTTTTGTCACATAAAACCAACATATGATGTTATTTATATGATTCAAAGTGTGTGTTTCCTATTTAAAATGACATTTTATTAAAAAAGACAAGTGATGTACTCAAAACTGAGAAAATGCATTCAAATTCTTTTGATACTTTAGTAAAATTATCTATAAGTCATTTGAGATAGTAGGAATCAACTAAATCTCAATAAAATGCACATTTTGACCAGTATGACTCCAAGTGCATCTTTTCAATATATAAGTTTCATTTTATTTAGAATGTGCATCATGCTGCCAAAACTGAGAAAACGAGCCTAGATTATTTTCACATAATTCTATCTTCCATTACTTGATTAATTTTTGTTATCTTTTTTATATTATAATTATTTAGCTGATTTTTCTTGAGATAATTCTTGAAGGTAAACAAGAAAGGGTGTGTTGTGAAAAAATAAACTGCAACTTAATCTGATCTACAGTGTTCTTGGTGTGACTTAAATTTTAGTTTAAAATTAACATATTTTATTAATTTATTTTTTTATATTATTTATAACATAATTTTTTTTCTTATATAGGTTCATTTTTTGGATTGATTAGTGTTTAGGATCAAAAGAAAAAGGGACATTAATGATTTTTAATGTATGTAATAATTTTTACTTATATAATTGTATAAATCAATGTTTGAAATGTCTATAATGTAGTGTTTTTTCTGGTATTTGGGTTGTAAATTTTATTTCATTTAAATTCTATATTGGTACTTAATTTTTTTAATTTCATGGTGTTTGGGGTGTTGTTGTGTGGTTTTATAACACACTACACTAGTGCTTCAGTGTGCTATTAAAACACATTGTAGCATGCCCCTTTATCAGTGCTTATAAAATTACTGATAAAGGTCTACTTTATCATTACTAAATAAAATCATTGATAAATGTTTCCTTTATAAATGTTGATAAATGATCCCTTTATCACATCTTTTTAGCACTAATAAAATTCTAGGGATTTTAATCTCAATGTGGTAGTCAGCACTTCTATAACATTGATAAAGGCTGTTTTTAGTGTTGTTAAATGCCTATTTTGTAGTAGTGATATACATCAAAGAAAGGGGTGAGAAAAAATCAAAATAAGAGGATAGATAAGGACATGAATAAATATAACATGGGTGAGACTAATCATAATCATCATAAAATAATCATAGGATCATCATCATAATCATGATAGGAAGCATTAGATAAAGGCATGGAATGTGGAAATGCATAAAAATGGAACATCATGTCTTAGTGGTCAAATACCACACATAGTTATGAAAAAAGATAACATCATTTTCATGCATAACATATGTGAAAAATAATAACATCATCATTATGAACAAATATATCATAATGTTCAGGCATATTTCACATTATCTCATGAGATACATCACATTACCCAATTCATTGGAAATCTATATAATTTTGGGTATATCGGTCACATCATAACATTTACATAATAATGCATGACAAATGGAATGTGTATAAATCAAATTCATTATATAAACCATGTAAAGTAATGGGTTTTATAATGATTTTATCAATCATTAATAAACTTTGGGTTCCCAAATGAAAAGGAAAAACATATTTGGTATAAGATTCAACATTCTTGAGTGAAGAAGAAACAACTCAAGAGGAGTCAAAATGTATTTTGGAAATAAGATTTATTTTTGAAAATATTTATATTTATCATAAAATAATATTGAAAATAAATATATCCAAAAAAAGAAAATTTTAGGGTAATTAAATTATATTTATATTATACTAAAAGAATATCCACTCATAAATTTGGCATGAAAGAGGAATAACCTAAAGAAAATGAGTTGGGTTTGAGAATCCCCTTACCTTATGTCTGAATTATTTCTTTACATTAATATCATGGATAATAAAATTAGATTCATACATTACAAAATAAAAAACCTCTTATAAATTTATTGTATTTATTATAATTTTATTTAGTTCATTTATGTCCATATTTATGAGTTATAGAGTTCAATTTTATCGTTCTAGGAGTGTTCATTTTCTTGGTTTCCATGATCGGTTCACTTGTATACAAGTATTAAAATTCATGTAAAATTAAAATAATTATATAGAATTAAAATTATATGTTATTAATGAACTTAAATAATTTTAAATGGTCTTATATATAATTTTTTATATGTTATGAGGATTATTCACTAGAAAAAAAAATTAAATAGATTTAATTTATTTAATTTATTTTTGTGGTTTTTACAACTATCACAAACTTATATCATTTTATTTCATATAATGTTTATATATTGGTTCAAGGACATTATATAACTTATAATATGTATAATAAAATCTAATTTAACAATAATAAAGGTTTTATGACCATCCTCGAAGGCGATAAAGGAAAATGAAAACTCTTCATCCACAAAGGTTGTGAATCGACACGTCAAGGACGATGTTTTCATTTTTAGAAAAAAAAGAGATGAAAAAAGATTTGATGATGAATATTCCATTTAAAAAATAAAGTTCAATTATATATAATATATTATAGTTATCATGCCACTTTTTGATAGGGGAGCAAAGGAGAGGATAAGAAAAGAAAAGAAATTAAAAGAGAAGGATTTAGGATTTTACCTCTTGGATATCTTCTCCTTGAGAACCTCCTTAAGGCACTTGGGTTTGGTCTTTTTTTTTAGACCAGAAGCCCTTGGAAGTGGTGGAGAGGATTATTAAGATAATTGGACAGAATATATAAAAGATTAAAGGCTTATAATGTGTGATGATAAGAGGTGGTAAGGGGTGGTATTTATATTGGAGGATAGGGGTGTTTTTTTATTATTTTATTCATTAGTTTATTATTTTGGCTCAAGAAAACCAATAGTATTGACTATTGTGACTAAATATAGTAAAATGTTCAATATATTTTGAACTAATGGATACTTACCTCATTTATACATCATCCATGACTCAATAAGTCATGTATTTGTTAAATATTGTATTTCACTATTCACCAAAAATTCAACTATTTTAGAAATATCCAAAAAATTCACCCTAACCATTTTAAAATGTGTAGAACTCAAAAATGGAATCCATTTTATTAAAATAATTTTATAAATATGTGAAATTTTATTTTAATTAAAATCATCATTTATTTGAAAAACATTGATTTTAATATTATAACTGATTTTATGACACTTTGAAAAATTAATTAAGGTCTCATAAAATTATCTTATAATTATAATACAAAAAAATATAAATTTATTAATATATTTTATGAAAATAAATTTTCTTTTAAATCATTTTCTTAATTATAAAATTGTAAATAAACATTTACCTTTCACCAAAATACCAACACTTAATTTATCATTTTTAATACATTTATTTACTTATACTATGATATAATTATATCACATTTTCATTTATAATATGCCTAAATTTTATTTATAATTTCATAGGTTAGGTTACTATTCTATTTTTTGGATTACTATTCATAATGGTCACATTCAATTCCAACAGTCATGTTATTATTCCATCAAAATAGGTTACTTAATGTCTATAAATATCACTTATTTAATTATTAAATTTATTATAATGATGTTTTTATTGGTCTCTATATTCTATGTATGTGTTTATACCAAATAACAAATTTATAAGAAGTGTAATTCCATTGATAAAAGTTTGGGCTGTTACAGTCTGAGGATGATAGGCTATACTTAGAAAAACTTATGATCCCATAGCCTTCTAAATACCCTTCTAGAATTGAAACATAAAACCATGATCATAATAAAAATGATACTGATTAAAATATTTTGCAATAGAACTATCTTCCATATATATATTCCACCTAGATCATAATTGGTGAAGGTATCCCTAATAGGTAATAAGTGAGCTACTTTCTTCAGTTGATCCACAATCATCCATACTGTATCATTATTCCAAGGTTTCATGGGAAATCATATCATGAAATCCATGGTGACATCATCACATTTCCGGTTTGGAATGGGTAGAGGATACAACAACACAACATGCCTTTTATGCTTGAACTTCACCTACTGACAGGTGAAGCATCATGCTACAAATCTTGTTATCTTCTTTTTCATTCATGGCCATTAGTATTGTCTAAAGTAATCATGATACATATTTTTAAAACCAAGATGTACCTCCCATAAAGAATCTTGAAACTCCCTTATTCGGTCCTTAGGGAAACCCATAGGAACCCATACTTGTCCATGAAAAATAAGGAAGTCAATGCTACCAAGTGACAATCCTGATGGTGGATCCCTACCAT
Source organism: Viscum album (assembly GCA_963277665.1). Classification (NCBI taxonomy): domain Eukaryota; kingdom Viridiplantae; phylum Streptophyta; class Magnoliopsida; order Santalales; family Viscaceae; genus Viscum; species Viscum album. Next base: position 2,020,163,013 of record OY728123.1, read on the forward strand.
ATAAGTTTTCCCTCAAAGTTATACCCTTTGGATCATATTGTTTCTCTATCTTGATCCCTTCAATAAGTATAGGTATAATATATGTTGATGTCAGAGTTACTCATCCCTTAGACGCCTGAACGTCTAGATGCATGTCTGCAAAGAGTGACATCAGTCGCTACTCATCACAAGACTCTCGCACTGCCTATGTATGTGTCTTTCAGATCAATGCATTGGCAATGATGTTTCCTTTTCCCAGTGTGTAATCCAGCTAGAAGTATAAGGATTGCATATATTCGACCCACCTACTCTATCAAAAGATCAAATCTCAATAATAAAAGATATACTTGAGGCTCTTAAAGTCTGTATACACCATAAACCTCTCACCCATTAGATAATATCTCCATCATCTCAAGGAGTGTAGCACCGTAGATAACTCTAGGTCGTGAGTAGGTTAATTCCCCTAATACAGTCTCAGTTTTCTGGATCCCTAAGAAACCACTCGGTCCTCCTGCATTATAACTGCTTTGAGTCTCACTCTAAATCCATCACAGTACATGATATAATCCTTTCCTAGTATAGGAAAATTGAGGATTGGTTTTGAGGTTAATCTTCTCTTAATCTTCTATAAATATCTCTTACAATCATCTAACAAATAAAACTTCACCCCTTTCTTGATCATCATAGACATTGGTGTTTTCAAACAATATAAGTCCAAGAAAAAACACCAATAATAACCTACTTTACCTAGAAATATTTGAATCTCAAAGATTTTATTGGACCACGTCAAATATATTATAGTTTCAACCTTATCTGGTTATGCTTCCACTATAATGACATTAACTCCAGTAACTTGGATTTGGTGCATTACTTTATTAAATTGACATAATTACAAGGAATCTCATCCCGAAGGACAGTATATATTACTAGTAATTAAAAACTAGATAAATATTTGAAATTCAAATTAAATTTTATACATAAAATATAAAAAGTATTTTCTTTGAGAACCCCATTATTTCCCTTAGTGTAACCCAACTTATGGCAGTAGAAAACTCGTCCATGTAATTAATTTAATGCTTCCATATATGATCCAGGAGGTTAGCTCATTCCACAAGCTTCGATTTGACTGGTCGTGGATCTCAAACGGAGTTACGGATCAGAAGTTATGGCTATTCGAAGTTGCGCTGCTGGAAATGGCCATCCATGATGGTTTTGGGGAAAAGTATGGGTTTGCGCATAAAAAGGGAATCATACGCGTAAAAAGGGAATCATGCACGTAAAAAATGGAATCTTTCATGTAAAAAGGGAATCCTGCACATAAGATGGAATCTTGCACGTAAAAAAGGAATCTTGCACGTAAATAGGATTTGCGCAGAAAATTGGAATGGAATTTTATATGCACTGACATTCAAGGCTTCACCTATAAATACAAGTGCACCCCCTTCTTCTCATAGGGGCCCCGGAGGTCGGTCACTGCTCTAATATGCGTAAGTCTGCATTTTCTGCGCCTGTGCGTAAAACCCCCTCTTGCGCGCAAAACATCACTTTTGCCCGCAAAATCACAAACATGCTCGGTTTTGCATGCAAAACATTATTTTTTCATTCAATAGTGCCATTGTGCTCAATTTTACATGCACCAGTACTGCACCTGTCCAATTGCATGCACACATTGTCTATTTCACACAAAGATACCCTATTGCATGCCAACCTCCCCTATTACATGTGATTCCTTCTCTATTGCGCGCATGTGCCCCTATTGTGTGCACATCTCTCATATTGCATGCACACCTCCCCTATTGCGCACAACCCTTCCCTCTTGCGTGAAAATCCTTCCCTATTGTGCGCCATCCTTCCCTATTACGCGCAACAGTACCAAGGTGTTGAATCTTGCGTGTACCTATGCCGCACAGTGAAATATTACACGCATCCTATCCTGCATGTAGCGTATTTCACACGCAACAGTATACAGGCATGTGACCACTTGTCCATACCATGGGGTTTGGGCCAGTCCCTTCACAATAGTCATTTACCCCCATGAGAAAATGGAGAGTTGTACCGTGAACTTTTCAAGTCGGGACGTCAACAATTTCCATTTCACCCTTATGCACAACCACCTTCCACCTATGGAATACCATGATCTGAGATTCTCTTCTTCACTCCATGAAACACCGTGAGCCGACATATTCCTCTTGGTTTGTTTCTCATGTCTTGAGTTGAGATTCTCATCATCAATTCCCCGAGTACCTTTATTTGAACCATTTCTCAAGCAACTCATCCAAACCCCATCACGTGACTCCTATGCTAGGTTGAAACAGAAAGGGAAGCTCCCATGTAAGTCCCAACACCATCCATTTCTAGGTGTCTTATGCCTAATAGTCCCATCTATATAACTTTAAACTATAGTACACCCTATCTTCCAAACATAGGATGCATGTTGCTTTAAACAAGAGATGCCTTATGTTCCAAACATAAGATTCCAACAGTCCTCTATATATGACTATAAACTGTAGTACACCCTATATGACAAATATAGGATGCCTCTTGTTAGGAATAAGAGACGCCTTATGCTCCATGCATAAGATGTCAGCAGTCCTATATACATGAATATAAACTGTAGTGAACCTTATGTTCCAAACATAGGATGCCTCTTGCTCTAAACGATAGATACCTTAGGTGCCAGACATATGATGCCAACAGTCCTCTCTATATGACTATAAACTATAGTGATCCCTATATGAAAAATATGGGATGCCTCTTGTTCAGAATAAGAGATGCCTTATGTGTCAAGCATAAGATGCATTATGCCATGATCAAAGTGGCATAACTTCAAGAGCATTGGAATCTATTCAAACATTCCATCACACCACCTCATGCTTTGTGTGTCCTTCATTTGGATCTTCATCCTCTTCCATATCTGAAGGGACCCCCTAACGGCCAAGTCTCATGCCACCTCGGCTCACCTACCATTCTGGGCCAACGCCCTGGAAGACTTTGGATGACACTTTGAGTTGGGTCCTCTGTTTCGAACACGGTCAGCAGTCGACCCTCATTTTTTTCCCCATTTCAGGAAAACATGATATGGATGTTGTGTTCCGAACATGGTCAACATTTATCCTCAATCGTCACACCACCCTCACCACTTTTCGAATGTTGGGCATGTGATTCACACTTTTCATCTCCCTTTGTTTGGAATAATTCCAACGCCCCTAGTGTTATCCCACTTGTGCACTAGCGCATAGTTGTGGACCTCAATTATATACCTCAACTCACCAGTAAGTTGGGATGCCCTCATGTCCATACATGAGGAAGACATTGCGGGAAGCTTCCTTGCGTAATCCCCATCCACCATTGTCGCTCCATAGCAGCACCCGAGCTACTTCCATGCGTAAACCCCACACAATCCCTAATCAGAAACGCTAACAGATGTTGATTATTCACATATCCATGCTAAAGTGGACCCCTTAGTGGATCACTCTATGACACCCCCTCATCATGGCACTGTTAATGCCTTCCCTTCCCCAAGGGGTGGGAGGTACCAGTCATGTAAGTCCTAGGGGTGTGGAGTAAACCCACCTCATCCGAGCTTCATGATGTTAAACTCTTAAGAACCATCATCCCCAGCACATGACATTAAATTATGACCTCTACCCATGCGTCATATGCGGGGTTCCCCACATTGGACATTCTGCATGCCCAATGGTCTCCACGGGAGTGTGACCATTCCTCACATGGAATGATATCCTCTTCATTGGAGTAGTGTTTGTCTGTGCGGAAAGAGAAACCATCTTGGTGTAAGCCCCTAGATTTTCTTGCAGGAGGCAGTATCCCTGCTCCTCCTTTCTCCTTCGGTCCCAATGACTAGAGGGAGGGGTGGTAAACAGAGCTATCCTTATTTCATTTCCAAATCTCTCTCCCGTTGGGCTTTGTCACCACTCGGGCCTCCACCCTGGAGTAAGCCTCAGTCTCCATCTCCCTGGGGCCACTCCACACGTAAGCCCCATGTTTCCTCTTTGAGCCGCTCCATGCGTAAGCCCCTGTTTCCATTTCGGGCTGCTAACCATGTGTAAGCCCCATTCCAATTCCCATGAATGCACCTTTCGTGACGTGATCGTCAGGTGGTTGTTGCCTCTTGTCTCCCACATCGAGCATGACTCATGTGGGCATAGAGTAAGCATCGACCATAACATCCTCTCTGGGTAGCCCAGAGTGTAAGCCCCACACATACCATTCTAAACTACATGGACTTTGATCCTTGCCAAGGCAGGGTACATAGGAAGCCTCCCTTAGGTTCAATCCCAACACCCGGTCGTTCTGACCCCCTTCACGTCGGTTCACTAAACCCATCCTAAACTACATGGAATTTGATCCTTGTAAAGGCACGGTACGTAGGAAGCATCCCTAAGGTTCAATCCCAACATCTGATCATTCCGACCCCCTTCACGTCGGTTCACCACAAACATCCCAAACTATGTGGACTTTGATCCTTGCCAAGGAAAGGTACGTACAAAGCCTCCATGAGGTTCAATCCCAACAACCACTGGTCCTGACCACTTCATGTCGGTTCCCCCCACCCCCCATCCTGCACAACATTAAACTGCACTCCCCTTTTGTCCCCCATCCAGTGATAAGCCGTTGTGATCCCCACTCAGCGGTAAGCCATATTCAACCTAGACCCATCGGTAAGCCAGTGTCATCCTCTTTGTTGGGACCCATATCTCTGGTCTGTCCTAGTGGTGTCAGACTGACCTCGGTCTACTAACCACATGTAAGCCCCAGTATATCATCGGTTCATTGTCCTCTGCACACACCCTGATCCTATTCCCCCTAATGAACTATGTGGACTTTGATTCTCTTCTATGGGGATACATAGGAAGTCTCTTCGAGGCTCAAGCCCAATACCGTCTTCATCCTCATAGTGGCTCCATCTCATTCCCCCTCCACTTCACTTAACCATCCATCATCCATCTGGATTCTTATTTGGGCAGCCGCGTCTTAGTGAGATCATGCCAATTCACCTCTCCACCGCTCCAAGCAGTAGTTGGGTAACTTACCACGTGTTAGCTTTGACATCAGTGTTCCCTCCAGGAATTGAACCCATCTGATCCACTCTAGTCAATGTTTTGATCAGTCCGATCTATCTTCACTGGACATTAAACTCGTGGCATACCCTATGTTAAACATGCGAAGCTGAGGAAAACCTAAAAGACATGCATATGGCATATAATTACCCGCAATTAAATGTGGTATGCCTCGATCTTCTACACCCTCAAGAAGCCCTATAATAAGGGGAAGAAACCTAGACGCGCTAGTGTTTGAGTTTCTTGACACGCCAGTGATGTCCAACATGACTACTCCCTTGATGGAAGGTTGTTGTTCTGGTTGTACCCCTTGGAATTTCCCAATAGAAGTTGTGTAATTAACCAGCTTCCATGAAGATATAGCATTGGGAAGATATTCAAGAACAATGTATTAAGTCTATATGGGAGACCCGGACTAGGTGACGAGTTTCGAGAATAAATCTATGAAAGTAAGAACTGACATCCCATAATTTCGTTTTGATCAAGGAGAAAACACCTTTGAACAAGCAATGGATGTCACCCGCCTTTGGAAAGCGGGAATGTGAGGCAACAAACAGTGTCGTCTCTCCAGCATGAGAGCTCCTCTCTCCTAGGGTTTTTCTAGGTCTCAGTCTCCGTGTTCGATAAGTTTCCGGCAGTGTCGTCTCCCTCAGCACACCTTGCTCCAGGTCCGCTCTGCTCCGCTCACAGAGGTTGCATCCAGTACTCCGGTTGACCGAACGGGCGACGTCTTTGCCCCGGGTCTGAACTCGGCCCTCGACGTCTTTTCTCCAGAGGGAAAGAACAACAGATTTGGTTCCGGCATCTTGTGAACGAATGAGGTTCTTTCTATTTCAGGAAGAAGGTCTCGGCGACGACCTATCACGCTGCACTGTGGAGCTGGAAATTGGTGATGACTCTTGTGTCGACCACTTTGACATTCGAATATCTCGGTTGGAGGTTCGGGTTCGCAGAGGCGATTTTCTGATCCTTTTCATTCTGGGAGGTCGTTTCCCCTGATCCGCGTTTTTCGGTTGTCGTTCTGCACTGGTCAGTTTCCAGATCCGCGATTTGTGGTTTTCATTTTTCTGTGTGGTCTTTGAAAGGCACCTCCCACAGGTTGGTGGTGAGGTGGGATTCTATGTCGTGAAGCCGAATCCACCTGATCCGCCGCGTTGGGTTTGTCTCGCGAAGAATCCACCGCGTAGAATCATTGTTCACGAAGAATCCCCATCCCCGCTGCGTTGGGTTGCCTCGCAAATAAGTCCTCGTGAAGCTTCTTTGTTCACAAAGAATCTGCTGCATTGGGCTTGTCTCGTGAAGAAGCCACCCGCGAAGAGACTTTTTCCGCGTTGAAGCTGCGGCGGTGGCAAAGAATATTTGTCCGCGAAGAACCCGCCGTGTTGGGTTGTTTATCCGTTGATTCGGGTTTTTCTCGTGAAGAAGCTGCCGCGAAGATTCATTATTAGCGAAGAATCCGTCACGTTGTGATTGTTTCACGCAGAATCATCCATGAAGATCTAGCCGCAAATAAATATCGCAAAGAGCCCGTCACGTTGAGCCGTTCCGCGAACATTGGAGTGTGTCGCGGCGAGATCAATCCGGGAGTGAGTGAGGTCTTGGTGGCCCCGACCGTGGACCGTGAAGGCACTTCGCGAACGTTTTGTTTGTGCAGGACTAGCTGCGGAAGACGGACGCAGAGGGGGGTGCCGGTCCAAAGTCCCATTAATTGGACTGGGCCTGGATAGTGTGTCTTTGAATGGAATCAGGCCTCGTTCTTTCCCTGTTTTGACGAGGTCCGTGAATCCTGTCTGTGATATTCTGAGGGTTAGCACTGCAGTGAAGCCCGGATTCTGAGGCAACCTGTCCACCGTTTGTGTTCCCAAGTGGTGCTGAACACCGGGCGCTTTGTTTTGTGCTCCTTCCCCACCCACACGTACTGATCCATGGAGGAAGATTTAGTGAACCAATGGAAGAGGTTGTCCCTGACGGATAAAGAGAAGGCAACAATCGAGGCCCAGGAAAATGAAGATACTCTATTGGAAAAATGTATGTCTTTTCTTGTGGTCGGAAATTTTGTGGAGAATATCTCGGTTAATCAGGGGGGCCTCAAAAACACCCTCCAAAACCTCTAGAAACTGGAAGCTTGTGTAGCTATTCAGGAAGCGGGAAACAACCGCATGGTTTTTGAGTTCTTCAATGAGAGAGATAAAGATAAAATCCTGCAAGGTAGAATGTGGTCCATCGACAATAAACTCCTCCTCATGGAAGAATAAAAAGGGGGGTAAGATATACAGCACATTAATATCACTCGGTCCCCCTTCTGGATTCATATCAAAGGAATCCCCTTTCACGCACGAACGGAATGAGTTACGAGAGAAATCAGGGACAGCATTGGCCAATTCCTTGATTGGGACTGCTCAGACTCGATCCAATGGGGGACCAAGGTTCAAATAAAGGCTGAAATGGAAGTTTTAGATCCGCTAATGAGGGGAATGTTTTTGAAATTTGAGGACACCAACACCTGGATATCATTCGAGTTCGACAAACTCCCAATCTTCTGTTTCTTTTGTGGATGTCTCGGCCATCTAGAAATAGCATGTGTCTAAAAGCAAAGGAATGATTCAGGCATTCTCATCCTTCAATATGGCCCATGTCTCTAAGCCAAATCAACTAGATATGCCTTCATCTCTGAGACAGAGAAACAAAAGGACCGCGACCGTCTCACACGGGCCCACACCCGACGGGAGGAAACTATACATGGAAAAGTCCTCATGCTTGGACCACCAAACATCCCTAAAAAGGGCCCCACCACTCAGAGGGAAACTGACATATATCCTAACGCCTTGAAGGGAACTGTACCAAAATATACAAAGCCGGTGACGACGCCAGAGGACCCACCATAAAAAATCCCGAAGCCAAGGCAGATGCACTTTGAACCACCTAACCCCAACCCTTATCCGGAAAGGACCAAGTTAGACATCCTACCACAAGGTGAATAAGGGATGACATGAACTCCACCACCTGTCCCAATCACCCATAGAACCTAGAAAAGGGTTCATCATGAAGAAAGAGACAGTACACTGGAAGACCCTAAACGCGGAGAACTGAAAAGACAAATTGAAACTAGCCAGGCAATAGGGAACTCCCCAAAAAGATGGAAAACGATGGGTGGAAATTCATCTTCAGAGAGCTCAAAGGTGGAGGAGGGTGAGACCCAGCCCACCTAGACCAATGATCTTCTTATGATGGAACTTTCATTGGCTTGGCAACCCATGAATAGTTCGCACGCTTCAGCGCAATTGCGCCCAAAGTCGCCCCGATATGGTTTTCCTGTCCGAAACCATACTGGAAAACAAGGACACCACTGGCATTGCTTTGAAATGTGGCTTCCAAGGCTGCCTCCCGATTCCCAGACAAGGCCATTCCTGGGGAATCTGTCTCCTATAGAAGGAAAACATCGACGTCAATATCTTGTCCTTCTCCTCGCACCATGTGGCGGCATCCATTTAGGCGGACCATACCCCGCCTTGGACGTTTGTGGGATTCTATAGCTGGCCATCCTATAATGAGAAGGGGAAATCTTGGGATCTTCTATGAAAGTTGTGTCATGATCTTCTGAACCCTATTCTCTTCAGAGGAGACTTCAATGAGATTATGTTTCATAAGGAAAATTGGGGTGGAACTGCCCAACCCTATGTGCCGATGTCTAATTTCAAAGACGCAGTCTCTAGGGCGGACCTCATCGATCTGGGATACACGGGTAATCCTTTCACTTGGTTCCGAGGTAATACGGATGTCACCCGCATCGCTGAGTGTATTGACAGATTTATGGGCTCAACTGATTGGATAAATATCTTCAGCATGTTCCACACTGGCCACATGACGTTCAACTGTTCGGACCACTGCCCAATTTTCATTGACTGCACTCAAGGCGATCGTAACAGGAATTCCAGCAGACCCTTCAGATTTGAGAGCTTCTGGTTAAAATACAAAGAATTCGAAGAGGTGGTCCGATCAAGCTGGAAGAGTTCTCATGAATATGTTGGCCTCAATATCCAACAAGTAGTATCTGGTCTGAGATCTTGGATAAACAAAAAATTCCACCACCCTGACAGGAATTGTGATTCCCTAGAAAAGAAATTGCACAACCTACTCAGGCTACCCCCATCCAATTGTATTCTCTCCAATATTGGATCCACCCAAAGAGAGCTGGACATGGCCATGTACGTTAAGGAATTTTTCTGGGCTATACGGGCGCGTGACATCCACATTAAAGAAGGGGATGCTAATACAAGGTATTTTTACTAGAAAGCTTCAGCTAGATGACAGAAAAACTCTATCATGTGTATCTCACAACCTGATGGAAGAAAAGTCTCTGACACCATCAGAATTAACGAGGTGTTTACATGCTACTTTCATAACCTTTTCTCTATAGGAACTCCTTTCATGTCTGCTGAGGTGGAAGAATGCGTCAGACTTGTGATCACTGATGAGATCAATAGGCAACTTACCAAAGATGTGACGAATGAAGAGATACGCCTGGATCTGAACCATATCCACCCCACTAAGGCCTTGAGACCAGATGGATTCCACACCCTTTTCTTTAAATAATACTTGCACATCATCGGTCCCGACATCTACAAAATGATAAAAAATATTTGGGAAGGGAGTACTAGCATTTTTTCCATCAACGAAACAGTCCTTGTCCTCATTCCCAAAATTAAGAAACCTCTAGAGATCCCTAATTTTAGACCTATTAGCCTCTGCAATGTCTCCTATAAGATCTTCTCAAATATCCTTGTCAATCAGATGCGCCCTTAGCTTCCTGATATTATCTCCAAAAACCAGTGCACCTTCGTGGCCAAGGGACTGATCACTAATAATGCAATTGTGGCACATGAAGTGTTCCACTCTATGAAAACATGCTCCACTGCGAAAAGAGGAATCATGGCCTGGAAACTGGATATGACCAAAGCTTATGATAAAATAGAGTGGCATTTTCTTAGAGTCGTGATGCTGAAAATGGGGTTTTGTACTAAATGGATAGATATAATCATGCAATGCATATCGACCGTCTCCTTCAGAATCAAGGTCAATGGGGAGCTCACAAGAGGATTCGCCCCTACCAGAGGCTTGTGCCAGGGATACCCCCTCTCCCCTTTTCTCTTCATCTTAGTGCATGATGTTTTTTCTAACCTCTTTTCCAGGGTTGCATCCTCTAATTCTATTCATGGGGCAAAGGTATGTCGTATAAGACCACCAGTGTCGCATCTTTTCTTTGTCGATGACTGCCTCCTTTTATCCAGAGCAACCATAAATGAATTCCAGGTGATTAGACATATGATCTAGCATTATGAGAGGGCGTCTGGACAGTCTATCAATCATGGAAAATCAGAAATCTCCTTCAGTGCAGAGGTGCCTCTTTCCAAGAGAGATGAACTTTGTGCATCAGCAGGCAACCATATGGTCAATAAGCACCAGAAGTATCTCGGGATACCCACCGTGATTGGTCGGTCCAAAAAATAAATCTTTGCATCTCTGGTGGATAGGATTGAGAAAACAAATCAAGGCTGGACCCCATAGAGAATTTCCAAAGCAGGAAAAGAAACCCTCATTAAAGCTATCATCCAATCTATCCCCAGCTTTTTTATGTCCCTTTTTAAGCTCCCGGTGGCCATCGCCAATCAGATCCATGCTCGTTCTGCCAACTTATGGTAGGGGGAAAATGATGGAAGGAATAGACCCCACTAGATGTCCTAGGAGAAGGTCTACAAACCCAAGTTGGAGGGAGGGATGGGATTCCGGAATCTGATTCTCTTCAACGATGGACTTTTGTCCAAGCAAAGATGGCACCTTATTAACCGTCCATCACCTCTCTATGCACGGATTCTCCGATCGAAGTACTTCCCCACATGGACTTACATGTTTCCTCTCTTGGCCCCCATCCTAGCTTCCTCTGGAGAAGCATTTGGGGGGGCCGGAAGCTCCTGGAAAAAGGGTTGGGCTGGAGGATTGGGAATAGCTCATCCATCAACATCTGGACTGATCCCTGGCTTATCGATAAGGATGGTGTGTGGGATACATCCCCTGCCCAACCGGGTCTTGAAGATGCCACAGTCAACTTCCTCCTTTTAGACCAGGGACCGGGGTGGTGTCTGGAGAAGATACATGAATGGTTTAATGAAAGAGACCAATAATTATCTTGAGCATCCCTTGGGTCCCAGATGTAGGCCCCGACCATCTTTTCTGGACCAACAACACTTCAGGCGACTACACTGTGAGATCCGGTTATAGACTTGCCCATGGAAACCACTCTGGCGACCGGGAAGAGGGACCTTGGAAATATATTTGGAAGCTCAACGTCCCCCAAAAAATACGCCAATTTTGGTGGCAAGTTTGCACGGGCACCCTTCCTACCATAAGCCTTCTCATTTACCAACATATGGCCAGTGTTGAGTCCTTCCCCTTCTGCACGAATATTCCAGAAAATCTTTTTCACGCTATCATTCACTACCCAGGAGATAAGGACATTTGGAATAAATGGGGCCCGGATTCAGATGCTTCACTTGACATTGTCTCTGACCTTTCCAATCTTCTGATGCGTTGGAGCTCCTCTCTTTCATCGAACAAAATAGGCTCACTCTTCACCCTGGCATGGATCATTTGGGTCCGGTGTAACGATGTTGTCTTTCACCACGTTCATAAACCTCCCAAATTCTGGATTGAACGGGCCAGGTCATGGATTGAGGGTTGGAAGGACCACAAAGGACACTTTTTTCTAGGTGAAACCCCCTCTTGTCCCCCTCATTGGAATCCCCCACCGGAAGGGATTCTTAACCTCAACGTGGACACGTCTCTCCCCAAGAACGGGCTTGTTGCTCTCGGTCTCTTGGCCAGAAATCACCTGGGTCAAATCATTGTTGCAAAACATAAATCACACCATGCCTTCTGGGAACCCGTTGTTTCTGAGGCCTCTACCATCCTGGCAGGTATGATGCTCGCTATGGAACGTGGATGGGTTGATATCATCATCAAGTATGACTACCTCACCGTTATCAATGCTATTAACCACAATGAAGGATATCTCCAGCCATTTGTCTCCATCATTAGGAGAATTTGTGTGCTTCCCAAGGCTTTTCTCGATGCTCATTCTCCTTTACCAAAAGGGAAGGAAACAATGAGGCCCATCAACTGGAAGCCTCAGGCCCCTTCAATGTCAACCAGCTCTGGTTAGACAATTTCCCTTCATGGATTTTCATTTGTATGTCAGTTGATCTTCTTCATTAATGTTATTTGTCCTTCTTATCAAAAAAATCAATCATAATAAACTTCTTGGAAACCTAGGGAAGAATAAAACAAAAGAAAGGTGAGATCAGGTGCTCTGTAAGGGTAATAATACAGTGTAATCTGTCATAAATAAACATAAAAAATAATTCTAGGTGAATAAATAAAAATGAAAACCCCATTAAAACATAATCTTGAGAGTAATATAGAAGGAATAAAAGGTGATAAAATAATTTCAAATAAATAATCACAAGAGAATGATACTTACCCATGGATATTCTAATAGTCGGATAATCACATGATAAATAAATAACTAATCTCATAATGAGGTAATGAATAATGAGAGACATCATAAACATACCATCAAGGCTTCGACCAGGACACCATACATAATCAGGTGAAACATTGTCAAATATCCAAACTAGTTTGTCGCGTGAGACTTAACGATGCATCAAGGGATTATAGCGGGTCCTGCCCATTACTTAATAAGTCTAATGCATTCCTCATATGAAAGGTGTGAAACATAATCAAAATATACATTCATATTTAAACTATCTTATTAAATGTAAATAATATCCCAATTGAGTAAACATAATCATAAAAAATCCATAGTAATATGGTGAATGGTATTAAGACAACACATCTCCAGTCAAAATGATCATAAACCATTAAATAATATATGGTAGATAGTATCATAATAGATCAACCTCAATTAATCATATGATTCAACAGAGGGTTTGGACATAGATAAAAATACTCTAACAAAATTACTAAAAAATTATTGAGAGAAATACACTTTTTTACATTGGGATCATTTATTTAAAAAGATGTGAAATTTTAAAAGAAAAAATTTTATTTAGAAATAACCAGGTAAATTTGTAAAGGATTCATAAAAACATTAAGGCGCCATAAAATCAGAAAAATCCACTTATGTCGTATAAGTTAAAAAACATTTCATTTTAAAAAAGTCAAAAGAAACATTTAAAATAGCATTTTAAAAAGAAAGTGTGAGTGTTAACCCAAAAATTTAATTATGTGTATTTGGTGTAAATCCAAATAAGATAAGTGTGAATAAAATTTAAAATAATAAAAAAAAAAATTACCCATGACATAATCATTTGTTTTTATTTTTAACAAAAATAATGGAAATAACATTAAAAGATCATTAAGAGAATTCTTGAGGAAGATAATCTTTAAACATTCCAAAGTGTCACATACGACTTTGAAACATTTGAATCATAATACCCATGAAAGAATATAATTTAAAAAAAATTAAATAACATGGGAATAAATAAATTTATGATAATATATATCAAAGATAAGTATACATACACCGTATACAATAAACAAGTGGTGAATAAGGTGTATCTCACAGAAATTAAAGTGAGATAAGAAAAACCCTTACCTCAGGTTCGACTTCCTTTAAACATGTCCAAACCTCCTGTATAGTGGTTTTAAACATATTATTAATTTATAAAAGAATCATATTAATATTTATTATATCATATATGATCCCATTATAACATTTTTTACTCATTTATTAATAATATTTATTCATTTCTCTATTTTGAGTGTTAATTGCATTATTTCTCATACTTGTTTTGTCTGAAAAGTCTCGATTATCTTAAATAGGGTATAGATAAAACATTTATAGAATAAAATTAATTTAATAAAAAGTCATTTTTAATCATTAAATACATTTTTATAACAATTATTTATTTTTAAATATAGAAAACGAATTACACCGCTACGTAGAGACGGTAAGTCGTACGTACACACGTGTGGCACTTTCATTTTTTGTAAGATCGATAAAATATAGAATATGGTTGTTTCATAATCATATTACAATATAATAATATATATTATACTGTATTTATTATAATATAATGGAAATAACACATCAATAGAAATTAAAAGAATAAATAAATTTGAATGAGTTGGTAAAAATGATTACCTCTTCTTTGGCGGACTTCCTTTATATCTCTTTTTAAGGGATCTAGAGATTTTCTTTATAGAAATAAAAGACCTATGGAATTTACATAAGGATGTTATGAGGAGATATGGTCTATAATGGTTTAATCTAAGAGGATCAAAGTTGTGAAATGAAATGAAGAAAGGGGTTCCCTTTTATCATTGACGTGAGGGGAACCCTTAGAAATCCTCAAAAATATTAAATTATAATAAATTTATTTTATATTTAAATACAACCATATTTTCAAGGATTCTAATATAATATGATATAATATTGTAATCTCATCAACAAATAAAATTTTTAAATGTTTTTTCTTTACTTTAAACCTTATAATTTTTATTTACTATAGTTAACATATTTTAATTTCAATTATGGTAAAAATGTATTTAATATTAAAAGATGGTAATTTTTACTTATAAAATGTGAAATGTAAAATAAATGAATAATTAATTAAATTTTATAAAAAATCATAATACATTTTTAGTTTTAAATATTTTTTATGATTTTAAAATAATTTGATAATATATTATTTTGATAAAATGTCATTAGTATCGATTTAGACACTATTCATTACTTTGCCTTCAGGAAATCAAGAAAATTTGCTAAATTATAAAAAATTAATTTTAAAAAAGATATAACATGTTATAATAATCCATAAATTTTTTTTAGAACCATAATTAATTCAGATTAAATTTATTTTAATATTAATAATTTTATTTATTTTATTTTTTCATTAATAAAATAATTACTGCATTATTATTTCATACTTATTTAATGTAATAATTTATTATCTAAAAATTAAAAATAAAATTCCATTATGTAGATAAATCTGTTATACTTCAAAATAATATTTATAGTCAAAGATATATTCTGAGTAACACCATAGTAAAGATAATATAGTCATTAAAATATGAATGTGCCATTTTTGTCTTTTCATTAAATAAAATTTTCTAAATATCATAACCTCATCCAAATGGTTCCCAAAAATTATAAATAAATTTATATCATGAAAAAAAATTTATTAAGTTAAAAACTGACACTTATATTCATTCACAACCAAAATTTGTCCCTATCTGGACACATAAGAGATATATAAGACAAAGAAAGTGACATCTGTGATTTTCATTAATTTAAATAATATATATATTATTATCATGGAAAATTGTCCATTAAATTACTCAAATACAATACTTAGGTGTTAAGGATCTAATATAAATCATCCAATAAAATTTTGGATATTTTTATGGTAATTTTATAAGCCTTATCATTTTGTTTTTATCTTAAATTACCCAATTTATCCTCACCGTTGTAAAAATAAATTACCCAAGTAACTATTCATATTGGTCAAAAATAAAATAGTATTATTTAATAAATTTGGATCTTATGATTTCAAAAATTTAATTCATTTATAAAAATTCAAAACACAAAAGTGGTATAATTTAATTTAAAATTAAATCGCGAAAATGCAACTAAAAACATTTTTTTAAAATGCATTATTAAGACCAAAAATGTACTTATACCAAAATAAAATATGATGACGAAATAAATTAGATTATTTATAAATAAAGAATATTTAAGTTAAATTTAAATAAAATTATAAATATAAATATACTTTTAATATAATGAAATTGAAAGTTTTATAAAAATTGATATTTTTCATTATTCATAGAAAAATAAATATTTTCAGAAAAATACCCAAAAATAACCCTAAGATAATTTTGAAATTTTGATTTTAAAAATTAATTTTATTTTGTTCAATATAATTTATAAAATTTTTAAAATTAATATTTAAAAAAAGTGTGTCATTAAAAGGCGGTGAAATTACCTTTTGAAAAATATAGCCTTTTATTTTATGCGTAAAATTTGATTTATTCTTATCTTGTGACTATAAAAATAATTTTTATGAATGTAAAAATATTTTATTGAATATATAATATATAAATTTTATAATGTGGTTAATACTATTCATTCTCTCCAATTTAATGTCTAGGTAATAATGATCTCATAATAATATTTCATTATTCATAAGATATTGAAGAGATTAAATTTAAAAAGAGACATGCCATAAAATATTGGGGTATAACATTCTCCCCTCCTTCAATAAATTTCATTCTTGAAATTTAAAATTGTTATTAGTAATCATGGAGTTTTCTTTTTATAATACCCTAGGGATATTAAAATAATCCACCAACTCCGTCATTTGTGATGCCTTCCTCTTCTTCTCTTGATTCCTTTCTAAGTCATATGGCTTGGAAAATTATTTCTCCACCTTGATGTCTTGTGATATTATATCCTTGTCTAATGATAATGATTGGGATACTATTTCCATTTGAAATATTGGTATAAGACCAAAGAAAATATAATCCTTCTTACTTTTTGGATCATGTACATTGAGTAAATTCACATTCCTTCTTCTTGATGCCAATTATAAATGATGACGTACACTAGATTAGGTCATTTCACTATGTATAATCTCAAAACTAGTGAAATGTTTAACATAAATTGAATTTTTTTTTGCGTAGTTAATCTCATAAACATGTTTTGTTTGGGATGTTCTTCTGTATTTATCCTCAAATTATATTATAGGTCTATGTTCTCTAATCTATGTTTTCCTAAATCTAGTTCCCAAGGTTTCTACTAAACTTCCTTTGATACCAACTATAATGACTCCAAACCCCGTAGCCTGGAGCTGGTGCCTTACTTTATTACATTATCATGATTACAAGGAATCGCATACCAAAGGACCAAATAGCTTAGAAGTCATGGAAAATTATATACATATTTTAAATTCAAATTTCATTTTATACATAAAATTAAAAAGGTATTTTATTTGGGAACACCATCATTCCCCTTAACATAACCCTGCATATCAATCATAATAAATTTCTTAGAAAACTAGGGAAGAATAAAACATTAAAAAAAGGTCGATCTTAGGTACTCAGTAAGGGTAAGAATATAGTGTAAGATTTCATAAATAAACATAGATAATAAGTAAAGGTGAATGACTAAAAAATATTCTATCAAAACATTTTCTTGAGAATAATATAGTAGTAATAAAAGCTAATAAAATAATGTCAAATAAATAATCATGTAATAATGATAATTACCCACGAATATTATACTAGTCAAATAATCACATGGAATATAAATAACTAATCTCATAATGAGGGAATGCATAATACGGTACATCATAAACATACTCTCAAGGCTTAGACCAATACACCATATATAATTGAGTAAGTCATTATCAAAAACTCAAACTAGTTTGTCTCATTAGACCTATCGATGCATCGAGGGGCTATAGCGGGTCTAACTCATCACTTATTAAGTCCAACACATTCTTCATATTAAAGGGGTGAATCATAATCAACAAATACATTCATATTTAAACTATAATATAAAATATAAATAGTATCCCCAATCATTAAACATAATCAAAAACTATCCAGAGTAATATGGAGAATGGTATCAAGATATCACATCCCCAGTCAAAATGGTCCTAAACCATTCAATAAAATATGGTAGATAGTATCATAAAATATCAACCTCAATTAATTATATAATTCAACAAAATAGATTAAAATACTCTAACAAAATTATTGAAAATTTCTTAAGAGAAATACACTTTTTACTTTGGGATCATTTATTTAAAAAGCTATGAAATTTTAAAAGAAAACATATTCTTCATAAATAACCTTGTAAAATTGTAAATAATTCATAAAAACATTAAAAAATCATGAAATCATAAAAATAATCTCATTCCATATAAGTTAAAAACATTTATTTTAAAAAAAAAAAAAATATTTAAAATATAATTTTTAAAAGAAAGTGTGAGTGTTAACCAAATGAATTAATTATGTGTATTTGTTGTAAATCCACATAAAACAAGTGTGAATGAAAATTAATATATTAAAAATTCATATGAAACATGACATAATAATTAGTTTATATTTTTAAAACAAATAATGGAAATACCATTAAAATATCATCTAGAACATTCTAGAGGAAGATAATCCGTAAACATTCCAAAGTGTCCCATACCACTTTGAAATATTTGAATCATAATGACCATGAAGGAATTTCATTAAAAAAAATTAAATAAAATGAGATAAATTTATGATAACATATATCAAATAGCAATATACATACACCACACAAAAATACATAGGTGGTGAATAAGGTATATCTCACATAAATAAAAGTGAGATGATAAAAACCCTTACCTCAAGTTCAACTTCCTTCCAATGTTTATGAACCTCATGTATAGTGGTTTTAAATATATTATTAACTTATAACAGAATCATATTACTAATTTTTATATCATATATGATCCCATTATAACATTTTACTACTCATTTATTAATAATATTTATTCATTTCACTATTTTGGGTGTTAATTGCATTGTTTATCATGCTTGTTTTGTCCTAAAAATATAAATTCTCTTAAATAGGGTATAGATACAACATTTACAGAATAAAATTAATGTCATAAATATCATATTTAATCATTAAATTTATTTTTATAACAATTCTTGAATTGTGAACTTAGAAAACGAATTACACTACTATATGGATATGGTAAGTCATATGTACGCAAGTGTGGTGATTTCGTTTTTCACAAGATGGATAAAAGGTAGAATATGGTTGTTTAATAATCATAATAGAATCTCAGTATATATATGATACTATATTTATTAAAATAAAAGGTAAAAAACACATCAATATACAGTAAAATAATAAATGAATTTGAATGAGTTGGTAAAAATGATTACCTCTTCTTCAACGGACTTCATTTAGATCTCTTCTTAGCGGATCTAGAGATTGTATTTATAGAAATAAGGGACCTATATAAATTTTATAAGGATTTTATGCGGATATATGTTCATGAATATTTCAAGATAAGAGGATCAAGGTTCTGAAATGAAATGAAGGAAGGAGTTCCCTTTATGATTCAGGTGAGGGGCACCCTTAGAAATCCTCAAAATATTAAATTATAATAAATTAATTTTCAATTTAAATATCACAAAATTATCAAGGATTAGAATATAATATGTGATAATATTATAATATAATCAACCAATAAAATTTTTACATGTTTTTTATTTACATTAAACCTTAACATATTTATTGACTTTAGTTAACATAATTTAATTTTAATTATGGTAATATTGTATTTAATATCAAAAGGTTGTAATTTTTACTTATAAAATGTAAAATGAACCATAAATGAATAATTAATTAAATTTTAGACAAATTTAAAATCAATTTTTATTTTTAAATATTTTTTTATGATTTTTAGGTAATTTAATAATATATTATTTTGATAAAATATCATTAGTGTCATTTTCGATACTATTCATTACTTTGACCTTGAGGAAATCAAGAAAATTGGATAACTTAGAACCAATACATTTAACACGGAACTAATATGTCATAATCATCAATAAAATTCTTGGAAAACCTTAATTAATTCAAATTATATTTATTTTAATAATTTCAATGTCATTTATCTGATTGTTTCATTAATAAAATAATTATTGTATCATTATTGTATAATTATTTAAGGTAATTATTTATTCCCTAAAAATTAAAATTAAAATACCAAGATGTATATAAATATGTTATATTTTTAAATAATATATATAATCAAATATGTATTCTGATTAACACCCTGGTAAAAATAATATAGTTATTAAAGTATGAATGTGACAATTTTGTCTTTTCCTTAAATAAAATTTTATAAATATCATAACCTCGTCCAAATGGTTCCAAAAAATTAAAAATAAATTTATCAAGTTAAAAAACACATATCTTAATTCACAACCAAACTTCTTCTCTATGTGGATGCATAAGCGATATATAAGACAATAAAAGTGACATTTGTGATTTTCCTTAATTTAAATAATATAAAAGTAATTATCATGTAAAAGTTTCAATTAAATAACTAAAATTTAATAATTATGTGTTTAGGTTTAAATATAAATAATCCAATAAAATTTTTCAAAGTTTTCTAGTAATTTTATAATCCTTGTCATTTTATTTTTAACCTAAATTACTCAATTTACCCTTACTATGGTGACAAAAATTACCGAACTATTCATGTCAGTCAAAAATAAAAGATGATTATTTAAAAAACTTATACCTTATGATTCCAAATATATAATTCATTTATTAAAATTAAAAACATAGAAGTTTCATAATTTCATTGAAAATTAAACCGATAAAACACAACTAAAAACTGTTTTTTAATGCATTATTAAGCCTAAAAAATTACTTCTACCAAAACAATGTCTAATGATGAAATAAATTAGATTATTTATAATGAAATAATATTTAAGTTACACTAATATTAAATTCAAATTATAAATATACTTTTAATATAACAAAATTAATAGTTTTATAAAATTTGATATTTTCATTATTCGTAAGAAAATAAATATTTTCATAAAAATACCAAAAAATCACCCTAAGCTAATTTTTAAATTTAAACGTTAAAAATTAAGATTATTTTGTTCAATAGAATTTATAAAAGTTTCAAAACATATATTTAAAACAAGTGTGTCATTAAGAGGTAGTAAAACTGCCTTTAGAAAAATATAGTTTTTTTATACGTAAAATTAGATTTATTCTTATCTTATGCCTATAAAAATTATTTGGATAAATGTGAAAATATTTGATTGAATATATAATATATAAATTTAATAACTTGGTTAATAAAATCCATTCTTTCCGATTTAATGTCTAGGTTATAATGATCCCATAATAATATTTCATTGTTTGTAAGATATTGAAGATATTAAATTTAAAAAGAGACATGCCATAAAATATTGGGGTGTTACAACCACTCCAGATAATAAGATGACATGGCTTACGAATTACACTCTATCAATCAATATGTTTCATTTAGATATATTAGCATAAAGTCGGTGATATCTCAGCATAATCAAGATGATGTCAACATGTTGGGAATGATCATCTACTAACTAGGAGTACACTAATATTTCATCAATTAAAACTACCAAAAAATGATTCAAAAAAGGTGAAATATATCTTTCATAAGAGCCATGAATATCGTTGGTTCAATATTTAGACTAAACATTACAACCATGAACTCATACAATCCATAACTACTTTTAAAAGAATTTTTTGGTATGTCCAATAGTCTCACCCTCAACTGATGTCACCCTGACCTTAGGTTGATATTACAGAATATCATGGAACCTCTCATCTGATCAAATAGATCATCGATGCATAGATAGGTATATCATTTCTTTTCTATCATCTAGTTTATCCTTCAATAGTCTACACATAATTGAAATGTTCCTTAGTCATATTGGAAAAAAGAACAAAAGAACCCCACATATAAGTATTGGGACAGATGAATCCTTTGGATTCTTAATCCTTGAACTAAAAATTCAACTCACAAAGATTTTTAGGTTCCAATCTCTAAGGTAGGATAAAAAATGGTTCATCTCCCAATACCAACTTGATCGTGAAATCAATCTTCAACTTAAAAGGTAAGTTTCATAACTCTTTATGAAATATTTCCTTGAAATAGTTCACCACTAGAGGAAAAGAATCTTGTTGAATTAAAATATCATCTAGAATAAGGCCTTCTATTTGATCTATGAGACAATCCAATATGCAGTGAATTGGTATTTCATAACAAGCCTAAATATCCCAATAACTCTAGTGAGTATAGCTTCCCCTTCTAGTGATAGAAATGTAAATATCCTTTGATAATAGTCAATATGATCCTATCATAGAAATAAATAATCTATACTAAGGATCAAATTTAAACCTATCATTTCTAGTAAAAACATATCCCAAATAAAACAGTAGCCACCAACTCCAACAGAACTCTCCTTATAATGTTTTATATCCTCTGATCACACTCCCAACAGTGTGTCAGTTGTCAAAACACCATCCAAGCTCTATAAAATCAATACCAAACCATTTTATAATCAAGAAAATAAAAAAGGAATGTGATTTTCAAGTATCAAACAAATAAAACAAAGAGTAGATTGTATAAAAATTGTACCTTTGATGGTATGAGGTCCTATATCCATACTTGTAAGAGTATACTGCATAGAATACATCTAACTCACCCCTCTTCCATGGGATCCAATCTAACTCTCCTATGATGTTCCCTCTAGCTGGTACTATATCTCCTATATTGCAGTACCACATCCCATGCCTTTTTCCTAAAAATACAATAAAACTCTAGATACCAGACTACTAAGCGGTAGTTGAGTCCCTCCTGGACTCAGGTGCCTATCCTAATCCCCTAACACAACATTGTTGTTGTGGGCCTATGAAAAAACCTCTAAATATGACCCATACAACTACAATCATGACACTCCATGGAAGGTTAAGGACACTAGTGGCCCTAATTTCCTCCCTTTATATGGTGGAATCACTCTATCGGAAATAGATTTTGAGATGATTTCCCAATCACATGAATGTTGTACCTACTATTGGCCTGGTGGTAATAATCATTATGGTGATTCCTAATTCCAAAAGAAGGATTCCTAGATTTATCTATTGAAACTGCATGGTCACTCCTCGGGGCCTCTCTGATATTCTCTTCCATGATGAGATACTGGTTCATCATGTCCTCAAAGGTACTTAGATTAAATGAACTTACCTGTTATTATATCTCTTAGTGATACCTATCTTGGAAATTCCTTGACCTGGTGGGATCATCGGCTGCTAAGGATGGAGAAAAACACTGCAAATCAGTGAAATGTCTTGTGTATTCCATCACTGAAAATCCCTTCTGTGTCAAGTGCCTGAAATCATGAGCCATATCATCCCTTAATTTCTCTTAATAGAAGTGGATAAAAAAACATCACCTCAAATTCCTTCCAATTTAACTCTGCTTACTACCCAAATTGCTCTAGGATGTCCCACCAATGCTTAGATGGTCCTCAAAGCATGTAAGTAGCAAGATTAACCCTCCTATCTTTGAGTGTATCTAGGTTCTTTAAGATCATATAGACTTAATCAATCAGCTTCCTAGGTTCGTCCCTCCCCAATGAATTTTGTCGAATTTTGTAGCTGAAACTCTCTGATCAAATCAGACATTGAAGGCACAGTGCGAACAGTACCCCTCTCCATGGATCCCATAACCCTCATGAAGCTATCATGAAGTTGATATTCCATCAAATTACCCAAAACCATAGAAATTTTTGGCTTAGTATAATTAGGATTTCACTAGTTACCACTCTCCTGACCCTCATCACAAATATACTGAGGAGGTATTTTCACTACAAAAGTTTAAAGCACAATAAGATCAACCTCAATAGGTGATAAAAATTGAGAAACACAGACTTAAGTACCCTATGTACTTTTCTTAATGAGTTAATTGGAATAATAAAATAGTTTCTTTCATTTCTTTTCATCAGATATATCAAGTTTTCTCATTTCATAGTTCATATGTGAAATTATGTCACATTCTATAAACATGTCCCTATCATGAACAATGCATGTAAACATATATCCCTACATTTCTATAATGATATATGCATACTCATCTCATTTTGTACTATCCCATGAGTAAAATCTCAATAAATAGTAACATCACGAAACATTTTAATCACCCAAGGTGAAGTAACATCAAAACTATAACAAGCAGATAGCATGAAAAATAATCCCATCCATAGGTACTTAGGTTTCCCTCACACATGGGTCATCTACTCCCTTGAATGAGATCATTACAAATTACTGACATAATCCTAGTCTCCAATCAACCATTCCAAAATTAAAAAAAAATAACATAAAATAAACTGATACGCTGATACCACTTTAAAACATCTCTTGCCCAATGTTCCCTCAAGTGACTGATCCGGGTCAGGTACGTGACCATAGGAATTGATCCCCATATTCCATAGTCTAATGAATATTAGTGAGGGTGTAAATAATATAGTTGGGAGACTATAACCTCTAGTATAGAGTATTAATATAGTAGAAAATACACACCAATAATAACAAAGTATCGAAAACAAAAATAATAATCAAGCAATCATCAAAAAATAAAAACAGAACTAGTCAAATGATCTAATAAAAACATAATCATGTAATTTTAGGTTGAATGTATCTAAATTAAATACAGGAGATATATAAATAAATTATAAAATCAAAAATGAAATATAACTATAAACCTTGGTCTCAAACACCAATTTGGTCCTGTATCCATGCTCTAACCCAACCATCATCAATCAATATAGGGCCCATTTCCCTTATCCAAACCTGCATCCAAGAAATCAGCCCAGGTATGAAATGGTGCCCAAATAGTGTGTTGGTACAAATCAATAGGACAACACCCATAGTGTATAAAAAATCCATTCTGAATATTGTTCACGTAGTAAAGAGATAACAAGGTATTAATTAATCAATTGATACAATGCATAAAATAATCCTACTGAACCTTGGGGTCTGGGTTAAATCTAGGGCCAACCAAACCTTTCTCGAATCTATACAGGATGTCTCTTTCAATGATTTAGATCCTCTTATATTAGTATGTATCCCTTGTAACATGTCTCAAATAACACAACTAGGATCCATGAGAATTCCCATGCTGGAGTTTCTTATGTCTTCTCATGGTGAAATACCATTCCAAGGGGAAAGATCATCTTATACTAGGCTCCCTGTGAATTCTCATATTGGAGTCACTTATGATTTTTTAAGGCACAATATCATGCCAAGTGGAAAGATCATATCATATGTAGTGGGTTATTCTATTCTAGGATGAACCACCAGTGCCATGTCTCATGAGATAGTGGTCAAATCCCCTAATCATCATGTAAACAATATCACATATACAATCCATCCATGTATTCCATTTATCACATTTCATATGTCATTACCAATTGATTAATTTATCACATTAAATAATAAGACCTGAATTATCCATTGGTGGATCACCTATATCAGGACGAGTCTCCAATATCAACCCATTCCAGGTTTTTAGTTATCTCAATTTGCAATCCAAGTCGTATCAAGACAATTACTCAATTCATGTTGTTAATCTAGTTCCACATTTATCATATCTACCAAATCTAAAATTTAATGGTAGGATCACCACTCAAGTGGAGAAATTCCTAGTCACATTTCCAAGAGATATCATGAGGTCCTTAGGAGGTCTCCATACATGGGTTCCATTCAAATAAGTGAGATTACCATTTTATTAGGTTGTATGCATGGAGTTCGGGCATGATCGTGTGAATTTATCACATGAAATGGATCAAAACATAACAAAGAGAGTTGTTAAAGACCACCAACCTCAAAAAAAGATATAAACAAATCTCAAAATTTTAGGTAAAGATCGAACTACTTATTTCTCCTCTTTATCGATAATGGAAGATGCTGACAACAGACGCATAAACTAGGGTTTTCTACATGAAAAAACAAATGAGATGAGAAATTATAATAAATATTAAGGCTTAAATTCAATCTCATGATACATAGCATGAATATCCAATGAGAAAAATCCTCTGGATTACTGAGGATTCTCATAGGTCACCACTAGAGAGGTATACAATGAGAGGAAATCCACATTAGAAAAACATTGGGAAAATGTTTAAAACATGATACATGGATTATTTACAGAATAAACAAGGGTTTTTCTTTATAAACATCATGATTTATAGATATATTGAAAAACTTGTTGCTTGGAATTAAAAACTGATGAAAAATGATCTTATGTCGTAAATCAAAATTTTACAGCATAAGTAGGTATTTTACATCCTACCCCAACGATTCACAACTTAAGAGGATTTTCATAGGGGTTTTCTTACTAGATGATTTTATGTTGTAAATTATTATTGCAGTCTATAAGGCCTGCCTGAATGATTTATACCATATGTTCACATCTTAAGTCGTAAATGCATTCTACATCCTAAAAAATCCCAGCACCTTTGCAACCTTAATCCAACTAGTCCAAGATCTGACTACTAAGGTTAAATGAAAAATAACCTGACATAAAGTGGAAACCAAAACTTAAAGAGATATGTACCTAGATAAGTTAGAATCTTACAAGTATCGAGTAATAGACAATTAAAAACATATTAAATAAATTTCATTTGTTTTTTCAATTTGACATATATCAAACATGTGTTATATATATATATATTCATTTCACACACACATATATGTAATTAATTCAATTTTATATAAACACACACATACAATGTTTCTTTAATTTATTCAATTTTTAATATTCATTTTTGAATTTTATTTATTAATATTAAATACTTAATATGTTATGTTTTTAATTGGTAATTAAATTTTATTAATTTTTTATATTTTTATTTAATAAATAATATTTATTATTTTTAACATATTTTTCTAATTTTTTAATTTTTTTATTATTTATTCATTAATAATATTAATTATATTTTAATATTTTAGTTATATAACCATTTTTTATTTTTTTATTAATATTTGTGTAATTTTATCCATTTTTAATAGTTATTTATATATATTGATTCATTAACATTTAATTATTTTAATATTTTAATTTATATAATTAATATGTATTCATTTTTATTTTAATATATTTATTGATTTTTTATTTTTTAAAATAATATATATAATTAAAAACACTCATTCATTTTTTAATATTTTTACAATCTTTTAATTTTTTAATTATTAAATTTTACTCTATTTTTATATTCATTTTTCTAATATTATTTATTCATTAATAATGTTAATTATTTTTTTTTATATTTATACATTTTTATTATTTATTTACTTGATAATTTTTATAATTTATTATTTTTTAATATTTATTTATGCATATTTATTCCTTAAAATTTAATATTTATAATATTGTTGTAATTTATATAATTAATATATATTCATTTTTATTTTAATATATATTCATTTTGTATTTTTTTTTAATGTATATAATTAATAAAACTTATTTATTTTTCTACTTTTTTTAAGCCTATTAGTTTTTAGTTATTAAATTTCACTCATTATTAAAATTCATTCATTTAAAATTATTTATTCACTAATAATGTTAATTATTTTTTTCTTTTTTTATAATTTATTCATTTTTAATATTTATTATATTATTATTTTTGTAATTTATTTTAAATATTTTTTATCATAACTTTTTTGAAAGTACTAATAAAAATATATTCAGTGTTTTAAAATAAATCCTAAAATAAACCCCACCAACTCGCGTCATTCAAGCTATCATGGAACTCAACCTCTACCACCCCCCTGAATTTCCCAAATGAATTGACCCTCCCAAAAATGAAGGTTGTTATTCTTTGTACTCCTTTTTAATCAATCTTGCATTGTTTCATGATTTTTAGTTCTTATTCCCCAGTAATTGATCTCTGAAACCATATATCTAAATCCCCCTTTTCCAAAATATTTTTTAATGTGTGTTGAGAAATTTTTTTCTTATATCCAAGGGGTTTTCACTTTGGATCTCTAGGGTTACCTCTTGTCTTGGTATTTTAGAATGTAGGGATTCCCGTCACTTTGATTTTCAAGGATATTCATGTGTCTTTTTTTGTATATATGTATATATGTATATATTAATAAATGTATAATAAAATAAAATTAATTTAAATGAATCTATATATATATATAAATATATGTGTATTATATATATAATTAAATTTATTAAGGGTAGAGTGATTATACTGCATCATCAAAAAACCATTTATTATAATGATATGACACTATTTCTCAATAAAACTATAATTTTCTATCCTTTTTTGTCATTACAGCTATTTTTTATTGCTTCTTTGACAGTCCAAAGTGAGTATGACTTTTTTTAGGTAAATTATCAAATTTCTTAGAAGTATCAATAACTCTCTCCTTTGAAGATGATGATTTTTTACCTATTTAAAATACAGGTTTTATATATTAACACACAAATATTTTTAGACACACACATATACAAAATTTTATATTTACTATCAAATTCTAATACTTTGTTTACATCTAAGGTTTTGGGTACAATGGAAGCATTGGATGGGGCATGCCTAAGTTAGATTTTTTTCATATTAAATGATTAATCAGATATTTAAATGATGATAAATGTCATTATCAATGTAGTTGAATAAAATATTAATTGACTATTGAATGCCTAAACCAAAACACAGAATCATTGCATATTATTTGTAATTGATTTAAATAATTAAATAATTAGCTTGCGATTAATTATTTCTTTTTTGTTGGATATGGAAATGTCTCTACATCATACTATCATTGTGTTTGTAGTAATCAAGAGTAGATTCCCTCTAGCAGTGATCCACACGTGTTCAATGAACCTTTAAATGTCATCGTGGGAATCTATAGGTTCTAGTGTGGAAGATCCTAACATTTTTATCATTTGCCTTTGATCGCCCTAAGAATTTCTTTAAGGAAGGGTTCCCTTTGATCTCTCCAGACTTAAGAGAGTTTTTGGATGAGGATCACTCTCTATTTTTGAGAGAGTTCTTAGAGAGGGATATCTCAAGGGCTTCGAGAGAATTCTCTCAAGATGTCATTGTGCACAAAAAAATGAAATGGAAACCCTTAAGAAAATAATATAATTTGGTTTATATGCCGCTAGGGTTAGAAAATAATAATTGTACAGCTGCCCCTTTATTATTTATTTAAACCCTCTAGAACCCCATGTCTATAATAATAACAATATTATTATTATTATTATTATTATTATTATTATTATTATTATTATTATATCTTGACATGCGCAAATATAGAGAATTAAATTAAATATTATTTATTTAAATAATATTTAAAATGGATTATTTATCAACAAACCATTAAATTGAGTCTGTAATTCTTCCATGATATTTATCGAGCCTTGAATAATAATGATTTATTTATTAAATAAATATCACCACAGAATTATCCAATAAATATTATATTTACTAAATTGAAAATAAATATTTATTAAATATTCTACTCACAAAATACTATCTTTAATAACTTGTGACTGGATATATGTGATCATGAAAAAATGAATAATTATTAAACCATATACAAGAATAATATTTATTCATATTGTTAAATAATAAATAATATTATTATTTAATTGAGTTTCTATATACAGTTAATATGTGACCCTCTAGGCATCTTTTTTAGTGGCATTAGGTGAAGCCACCCAATATCCAAGGTTAGCATTGAGAAACATGCCAAGGGACCCATATATAAATAAGTTAATGTTGAAACAACATAAAACACCAAAAAAATGCTTACCATGTAATATAATCCATTTCTCATGATATCTCTAATCAATAAGGTTTTCATTAACTTATATTCTCGTTGTCTCTTTATTTGACTTTCTAGAATTTGAAATTTCCTATAGAACACTATAGACATGTATTTATTTAGGATATAAATTTCAATAAAAAGGGGCTAAGATATCAACTAATGTTAAATAACAGAAGGGAAAATCCTTTCTCTCATTATTCATTGATGAAACATTACTTACGATGCACCCAATATGTCCTACCTCATCATGAACATATTTTATCACAGTTGTCATCAATATATCAAAGTACATGACTCATAACATCCATTAATAATAATATTAAAGTATAAGAATCAATACACACATCTTTATATAAGAACATACAACAACTCATATAAATATGTATTTCCTACTAGCGGGTCTCATTCTCATAATTTCATATACTAGAAATTACGAAAGGCGTACACCATGAGAAGGCTCCACAAAGTCCTATGAGTATCCACCCCTGATATCCTATATTATTTGTGTCCCCTAAATGATTTCATCTATATATAGAGCATATATTTAAGAATACTTTCATGGCGCTTTTGGGTTCTCATCGTAGTGGGGAACTGTTATGACCTTTCAGTGTGACAACTACTCTTAGGTCATTATCACATACTATTTCCTGTATAATAAAAATCATGATGTAATAAGTAGTTTATTACTATGCAAAAAAATGAATACATGTTATCATAAAGTACATAGAATTTGGTTCTAAGGTACCAAATCCAACATGCTCCCACTTAAACTAGAGCCAACTGCTAACAACCTTCGGTCCGCTAGCTCTCACATGACACTCATGATTTTTTTGAGACAATTATTTAGTCAATGGGTCTATTACATTTCATTCCATGAAAAATAGTATTACTGAAACTTCACCCCTATGAGAAAAATACCTCAATAAATGATACTTTAAAAGTGTGTGATTTGTTCTTTCGTGTGACCTTGGCTCTTTTGCAACAGCCACCACTATAGTATTATCACAATACAATGTGATCGGGTATTTACTGTAAGATACCACTTTATGATCCTGGAAAAAGTTTCATATATAAAAACCTTCCTTGGATACATCAAAAGTCGTTATATATATAGACTCTTCTATAGAATCAGGGAAAACTAGCTGTTTTGAACTCTTCCAACTCATAGTTTCTTTATTGAGACTGAAAACATATCCTAATTGTGACTTTATATCATTATGATCTGTTTGAAGACTAACATCATTATAACCTCTGATGACCAGCACCTCATATCCTCCATACACCATGAACATATCTTTAGTTCTTCTCAAATACTTAAGGTTGGCCTTAACAACAGAACAATACTATTCACCTAAATCAGCTTGATATCTACCTACCTTGCCCAATCCACAGGCAACATCAAGTCAAGTACATAACATGGAATACATTATTGATATTATCACTAAAGTGTATGAGATCCTACTCATTATCTCTTTATCCTGTTGTTTCTAAGGAATCATTTTCTTGGAAATATATATACCATATGACACTAGAACTAATCCTCTCTTAGATTGTTCCATACTAAATATATTTAGTATCTGGTCAATGTGTATACTTTGATATATTCTAATTAGAATCTTGGATCTATCATGAATGATCTTAATCCGTATAATGTAGGCTAATTCACCTAAGTATTTTATGCATAAGTAATATGTCATCTTATAAACACATGAATCACATTCATTATTAATGAAACCAAATTCATTTATAGCTTCATGAAACTGAATGTTCCCTGACCTAGATGCTTATTTCAATCCATAAATGGATCTATGCAACTTTTATATTCTCTTGGCATAACTAGGAGTCACAAAACCTTCTATTTGTGTCATATATACATCTTTATGAAGTTTCCTGTAAAGGAAATCTGTTTTTATATCCGTCTACAAAATTTCATAATCATGGTATACTACTATAACAAGTAGATTTCTAATGGATTTAAAAATGGAGACTGGAGAAAAAAATTCATAATTAATTCCTTAATTCTATTTAAACCCTTTATCCACTATCCTTTCTTTATAGGAACTTACTTTACCCTTCATGTCCAGTATTATCTTAAAAACTCATTTACACCCAATGGGATTTACATCAATTGGAGAATCGACCAGAACCCAAACTTGGTTCTCCCACTATCCTCCTAGAGGATTTTCTACCTCTCAAGAAAATTGACTTGTCGAGCGATAGTCACTTTCTTCTTTGAGTGGTTTTAAAGGTAGTATCACTTGGTTTCTTTATCGTACCCTATAAAAATACAATATGTATCCCAAGGTGCAATTTTTTTCCTACAATTGCCTTAACAAACACATCGCAACCCCATACATGTGTATGCTATAAAACAGGCTTCATTCCACTCTATAGATCAAAGGGAATTCTATTTTACTCTTTATTTGGTATTCAATTTAGTGTGTATACTGCATTTTATAATTTATATCCCCAAAAAGACAGTGGAATATATTTATGACTCGTCATCGACCTTAATAGGTATATAAAGGTATGTTTCCTCCTTTCACTAACATCATTCCACTATGGTGTGTAAGGTAGAGTGAGTTGAGATAGAATACAAAATGCCCATAGAAATTCAATAGACTATTAGTTAAGATATTCACTACCCTGATCTGATTTAAGCTTATTTATATTCTTTCCAAGTTGATTCTATAATTCATTCTTGAATTATTTTAATTTCTCAAAGGACTCATACTTATGCATCACCAAGTAGACGTATCGATATTTACTTAATTCATCAATAAAATTTATAAATTAAGAATATCCACCTCTAGATTCTACTATAAATGTTCCATAATATCAGTGTGTACCAATCCTAGAATATCTATATCCCTTTCACCATGTCCACCGAATGATGGTTTTGTCATTTTTTCTTATAAACAAGCCTCACACCTTTTAACCATTTTTATCTTAATATATTCTAAATAACCATATGTATAAATACTTTTCAAATGCTTCTCTTTTATATGGAAAATAGATTGATTCCATAGATGGGTGTTATACGAGTCATGTGAACATAATTTTTTATCAATTTCTAATACCTGTTTTCATAATTTAATACATAAATACCATTATTTAAATTTTTATGCCATAATATATGTTGAATTTATAAAAGAAAAAACATTTATTCCAAAATTTGAAAATAAAACCATCTATATCTAGGTAGGATATAGAAATTATATTCTCAGTAACAGTCGTTATATAATAAAAATGTCTTTAAAACAATATTATTCTTGTTGGAAATTAAATGTGGTAGTCTCCAATGGCTAGAGAATCCATCCTCACACCATTGGAAGCTTGAAAATCCACCTCTACTCTATAAATATTTCAAAATCTACTTGGTTCTTACATTTTTATATAGATTCTACCACCACAGGATATATATAATACCCAATATGTACATATTGAAATATTACACTTGATAATTAATGCACCTTTAGTTTCCCCTTACTTTTGGATGCATTTCCACTTCCAGTGGCCTTGCTTGCCATATGAAAAACATACTACTTCATTTTCCTTTACCTGCATATGGACCCTTCTCTTCTTTTAAGGATGGTTCTCAGAATATTTAGACATTTTTTCAGTCTTGGGATGCTTTACCTTGTTCTTCCTTTTCTTATTCATCATAAGGGCTATGAAATTTTTATGCCCCATGTCCTTTTCCACTTAGCGAATCAAGATAATAAGTTTTGAAATACTATTCTCATTATTACCCATGTTATAATTAAAAATGAAACTATAAAAGGAATTGGGTAGTGAGGAAATTATGATATATATGTGCATATCATCTATGGATTTAATCCCTAAGATTTCTAACTATACAATGTATCCAATAAGCTTGAACAAATCAGTCTCATCTATCACTAACTCTCCAAGATTTGTTTTAAATAGTGCATTAAATATATCTTGCATCACCTTATCTTGATATAGATTCTCATTCTATATAAATCCATGTCATCATATTATTTTATAAGCTTATTTTTCAAGTATGATAGAATTAACCATTGAACATATGTGGCATCATTCAAATGTTTCTCATTGAGGTAAAACTCTTCTTTGGTAGCCTCTTTACTAGTCACTTCATGAGTAAATTCTTCCAACCTATACAATTTTATTTCATGGAATAGGATAACATGAAAGCAACTTTTCTACTCTTTGAAATTTGTCTCATTGAGAAGGTTATCTTTCTCATGTATGGATCACAATGATATGTTTGAATTCATGTTTATTTTCATAATCTATAAATAAGATTAGCAAAATTTTAGGACTTTATCTGATAAAAGGCTAATAAATAAATATTATATCATAGTTATTAATCTCCCACTATTTTATCAAAACCCAATATCCATCGCCATTGGATTTATAATAACCTATTACTTGTACATTATAGTGGCTAGGATCCATATTCCCCTTCTCATCACCCTGAATTAGGTCAGTCAAGCAATTTGAAGGGTTTTAGGTAGGTATTCCAAATTTGAACTGTATTAACTCATAGTTACCTAATCTATTGGGTGGATTCCCCAATTCTAAAATCCTTAAATTGGATTTCCTAAACATTTTTATCTTTGTTACAAAAAGTCCTACTTTGGAAATCAACCCTTTATGTGAACTAAGTTAATTCAACTCAAAACATCAAGTTTGAATTCCATGATAATTGAAAGAACCATGATTTTGGTCGGTCAAGCACTCTGAACTATGGTTCAATTTTAACTTAAGTAGTGGATGGCTATACCAAATTAATATATATAATTGAGGGATTTTTATCTTTATGTTCTAATTTCCCATTTTCTATTTATTACATTCTTTTTAATATTAAGTGGAATTAATTAAGTGATTAACCATGTCTTAGATAAATTTTATGCATAATAAAATTTATTTTAGTTCCATATTTCATTCTTGTAAATTCATTAATTCATGTGATCATGACAAAAAATTCATAAATAAATTAACCATGCACTCGATAGAAATAAAATAATAATGTGGTATGATCATGATCTTTTACTAATGGTTATTTATCTAGCAGATGATAAACTAACCATCGACTGAGGGGGGAAACACCTTGAACTATGAAATGGTTCATGATACATCTTTCCACCTGTCCAGTTATGTATCTCCCTTGGAATGGTTTTGACTCATATCCAAATTGGAACCACCTCCACTAGATTGGGAGCTCTATCCATTACATATACTTGTACTCACACGCGGATGAGGGGAACAAAAGGATTAGTTAATGGGTTTACATAAAAGAAACCATGGTCTCCTAGACCCTTACATAATGAGAGGAGGGATGAAACATGGGCCATAAATTTAATTTATTAATAAATTAACATAAACTAATCACATACAGTGGTCTTGGGAATTCTTATGATCATCCACATACATACAACGATTACGTATTTAATAAAATATCATTCAATTCTAATAGTACTTATTTAATATAAATCATGCTTGAATCAATTAATTATCTTATTTAATTAATAAATTATGTTATCTTAATTCTCATTTTAATATTCTTGAGATTCTCATCCATCATAATTTTAAACAAATTAAATAAATTTACTTAATATTAACTATGTACAAAGATGTACCTTAGAGGTAACATAGTGAGTACCCATCTAAACAACCCAGCGTGTATTATATTTTTTTATTTTTTACTCATGTGACATGTGTCATACATGAATTAACATATAACTTCATGGCATGTACTATCAACTTAATGACCACACATAACACAAGGTATTTACATAGCGTGTTATGTTTCAATACACGTAGAGTAAAGATTGCATTATGACTTATACATGATATGTGACTTTGAACATTATATAGAAATTAATTATAAATTTAATATATATATATACTGTTACATGGAATGTAATATAAACTTAATGACCACGCGAAACACATGTTTATAAGGTTTAAGAAGTATAATAAATTAATTTTTAATTATTCATAATTTGATAATATACACAACATGTACAATCTAGATACACGGCATGTATATGTATCACTGTCTATTTGTGGAACATGCCTACGGACTCTTTGTGTAATTTTTCCATGAAAATAATGGAGTACACGATGTATACATGGGCTACACATTGTGTGGTATCTGATTTACACAGTCACCAGTCATGTAAGACATGTAAGAGAATACACAACCCATATTTGAATAATTGACTACATATCATGTATGGATGTTACACATTGCGTAGTCCATCTAACCGTGCGCCAACTTGGACAAGTCAACACATAGTGTATTGAAATAAAAACCATGTGTAATAAATACTCATGGATCAAATTAATTATAAACTAATTCTTGGTGCATTGAACATAGGTACACGACATGTACCAACATGATACATGGTGTGTACTCTTGTGTTAACCATCTATAACCCTCAACACCACTAGATGAGTTCTTTGATTTTATTTCATTCATAAAATTAATCAATTTGATTATATTTGAAAGAACAAATAGGAAGAAAAGAATATCTCATGATTCACATTAAAGAGAGATTAAACTAGAATTAAAAACTAATGATAAATTCAGAAATCATTCAATGATATTTAAATAATTATAAATAATCCTGTGATCACTCTGATACCACTTGAAGGTTTTAGGAAAAGCAGAAGCACCAAATGGTGCATGCCCAAATTGACTTTTTTTCATAATTGTTGAATAATATGAGATTTACCTAACAATAAAAATTTTGAATAATGAAATTGAATTAATGATTAATCAATGATTAAATTCTAGAACCAAGACGTGGGATAATCACATATTATTTATAATTAATTTAAAAAATTAATTAATTACCTTGTAATGAATTCTTTCTTCATTGATGAATCTGAAAATGTCTCTACATTGTACCATCATTTCACTATTGGAATCAAGAGTATATTATCTCCAATAGTGATCCACACGTGTGTCATAAACCTCCAAACATTATTGTATAAATATCTAGGTGCTAGCACAATATATCCTAGTGCTTTCATATTTCACCTTTGACTACCCCAAGAATATCTTC
This sequence comes from Viscum album, assembly GCA_963277665.1. NCBI lineage: Eukaryota > Viridiplantae > Streptophyta > Magnoliopsida > Santalales > Viscaceae > Viscum > Viscum album. The sequence continues at coordinate 2,020,199,612 of OY728123.1, forward strand.
AAGGAATGGTTCTATTTGATATCTCTATACTTGAGAGTGGTGGTGTAGGAGGATCGCTCTCTTTTATTGAGATAATTCTTATAGAGGGTGCTCTCTAGGCATCATGAACCAACCCGGGTCAACCTTGTATCAGTCACCCGAGCCGGTCTGCACCAGGGCTCGAAGGGTGTTCATGATCCCCATGGGCTGGTAACTAGTGTCAGGCATCAAAGTGAGACAGTTGGGAATGGTTTGGACCATAAAAAAGTATAGATAACTAAATATAAACTTAATAAAACAAAAACAACACTAGAACCGGATGATAACATAAAGATAACGAGCTAGAAATACCTCCAAGTAACCCCATGGGTCATCGCCAAACATAGAACCATGCTCACCCAAGAGTGATCCAAAATTAGAACTTGAAACTGAAAAGTAAAGTAGGTGTGAGCACTGAGATTCTTAGTAGGAAAGCCAAAAAATACCAACACCCTATTCCCTTACCTTAAAAAAGAAACCTAAAACATGCTAGTTTGAAAATAAGACCCATTAAAATATTTTTTTTCATTCCTTTCAAAATATATTAACAAGTTTACATTTTTAAGGAAAACATTTCTCTACCACTACATTTTCAAAATAGAATCCAAACATGCATTAACATATAAAAATGAAATGGAATCAATTTAAATTTAAATATCGTTTTCATGAAATAGGAAACATCCATGAAACAACTAAATTGAAAATAATTGTCATGACCCGTCCTCGGGGCCCGTGCCGTGACTACCCCAAGCCCGCCTTCCATAGGCCAGGGGCTGGCGACTAGCACCAAGGCGTAAATCCCAACAAAGAGGGAAGGCATTGCCTTTGAAAAGTAAACAGGCACCACAGAGTAAGCAAGCGGAAAATTAAACACTAAGTAAAACAGTACAAGCTGTGCTGAAAGTAAAAAGGGGCCGGAAATACAAGCCCAACTGTAAAGTACAACTGAAAGGAAAAACAGCAACTGAAAAGGGAAAACTGCAGCGTCGAGCCGTCCTCCGGAAGTCCCACCTGAAGGGTGGGTACAGATAGCCTCCACTGCTCCTCGGGTCCACCTAACCGCTCCGAGTACGTCCCGCCCAGTGGTCCACCTCCAGGTACTGTCCTGCTCCACACGCCTCCTCCACGATCAGCGTTGTCCGTCGTCTGCAACCAACACCACGAAGTGCGGGCATAGCCCGTGCAGGGGTGAGTATAAACTACTCAGTAGGGACCCCGAGACCCCCGAAAGTCTCCCGAAATCCACAAAGGATAATCCACAAAGGAAAGATACAATCACGAAGTAACATCTGACACGGCTTAGGTATATGCCCATACATATACCTAAGTCTTCAATTCCCGTTCAGCTCCAACGTCCGAGCCCAAGCACAACCCAGTCCACACAGGAAAGCAAAACGTACACCCACTCAGGATAGAACAACACAATCCACAAAGGAGAGTAAACAGTAAATCCACACAGGATAGCTCAACACAATCCACAAAGGAGAGAAACACGAGATTCAGCTCACACAGGTATACTTCTTCGGATGACGATAAAGATGATCATTGAACCATCTAAGTCGTCGGACCCACGAAGGATCGACAGGTACTAACCTTGTAGTGACCCACACAGGATCGGGCCCACGCAGGACCTGTAGGAGTAGGCTCACACAGAACCGCTGAGAGATGACCCACGCAGGATCGGACCCACACAGGATCGGGCCCACACAGGACCGGGCCCACGCAGGACCTGTAGGCGCTGGCTCACACAGAACCGCTGAGCGCTGACCCACGCAGGATCGGACCCACACAGGATCGGGCCCACACAGGACCGGGCCCACGCAGGACCTGAAGCACTGATCCACATAGGATCGCTGAGTGCAGTAGTCGTCGCAATCCGCTGAGGATCTCTACACAGTCGTCGCCGCAGTCCACTGAGGATCTCTGCACGTTCGTCGTCGGAGTCCACAGAGGATCTCTGCACAGTCGTCGCCGCAGTCCACTGAGTATCTCTGCACGGTCGTCGCTGTCGAAGTAGCAATCGCAGCCAGCCTAGGGTTCCCGCACACAGCAAGCTCGTTCGGGAGGGTCCGCTCCACGAGCTGAGAGGCTGATACATCAACTGACACGAAGTCCGAAGTTGATGTATCCAAAAGTTTTGTATCGTCAACAGGAACTCAACGTCGCAGACGGCGCGTCAATCGGACGCCCGGTCTGAGAGATATTGGCATTTTCGTCCCAGGGGCCCGGTTGGTTTTTAAGGCAAAACCAACCCGACCACACTCCACCTGCGTCCAAACCTCGGGCGGAGTATGCCAAAAGATCCGTCTCACTTAGAGGAATTCGACAAAGCTGACGGCACGTCAATCGGACGTCCGTAGCTCAAGATATGAGCGTTTCCGCTCCGAGGGCCCGGTTGGTCTCGTGTACGAACCAACCGGGCCGAACTCAAAGTATTCTGAAACCTTGAGTGCGATATACCGAAACGACCGTCTCGATCCAAGGATCGTGTTGCCGCTGACGGCGGGTCGTTTGGAGGCATGAAGCTCAAGATACGGGCGTTTGAACAAAAACGTCCGAAGATGGGGGGTACGGGCCCGGGCAGACCCGGCCCTCCCCCCCCTCCCCCCCCCCCCTGGGTCGGCCCGAACCGGGTCGACCCGAACTGGGTCGACCCGACCCGGGTCCGACCCGGCTAGCCCGGCCCGGTCCAGCCAGGGCCGGTCCGGCTCGGCCGAGCGGCGCGGGTGGAAGCCGCGGGCGCTGACCCGCGGGTGGAAGCCGCGGGCGCTGACCCGCGGGTGGAAGCCGCGGGCGCTGACCCGCGGCTTGAGGAAGAACCGCGGCCCGCGTGCGGGCCGCGCTGGCGAACCGCGGACGCGCTGAGCCGCGTCCGCCTGGACGAACCGGACCCGCGCGGTGCGGGTTTGTTGGCCGCCGCCGCCGCGGCTGAAGCCGCGGCGGATTTCGTCCGGCGGCGCGCCGGGGCGCCGCCGGCAACTTCCGCGAGCCGCCGGCGTCGCTCCGGTGGCCCGTTTTCCTTCCCGTCTGCGCCGTCGCTCCTCTCGGGATCCGTTCTTCACTGCGGGACCGTCAAACGTCCGTTGCGGCACGTTCCGTCGTCGACCGTCAAATCCGCACAAAACGAAGAACGGCGGAGGGTCGTCGGGCCGTGTTCGTTTGGCCCGCACCCTCCGCATTAGAAATAAACAACCAGAAGAATTTGTTCAACACATGAACCAACAATTTTAATTTTGATAAAATAAATAAAATTGTTTCCTTGAATCCGGTTCTTTAATTTTTAAAGAAACAAAGACGGGAATTAATTTTAAAAGGGGTAATCCCCATAATGAAATCCCAACCTTGATGATCGTCGTGCGCGGGCGTTCTTCGCGGAAGAGATCGTCGAGGAAGAGATCGATCGTCGCGTCGTCGCGGGGAGGCTTCGCGTCATCGCGGAAACCGGCGTCGAGTCGGTGAACTCAACGAACCAAGAACAACAGATTTAAATTATAAATAATTAAATCTGTGTTTAAACCCAAAGAAAGAACCTTGAGCGGAAGTCCGAGATCACTCACCTCAAATGGTCGGTGATCGGAGATCGGAGATCGGAGATCGGAAGAACGTCTCGGGCGAAGGCGTCGTCGATTTCCGGGTTCGGCGTTCTTCGCGTTCTTCGCGTTCTTCGCGTTCTTCGCGAGGGAGAAGAAGTTACGAGGGTTCTCTCAAATCTTCTCAAGCGCAAATAACCAGAGGTTAAGCGTTGGCCTTATTTTATTATTACGCCAACGAATTTGAAAAACTGGTTAAGAAACGATCCATCAATTCGTTGAATTAATTCAACGAAAGAAACGACCCATTTAATTCACGAAAGAAACAGCCCATTTAATTCACGAAATAAACCTCCCAATTAAATGGTCTGTTAAGAATTTAGAAAACGCGTCGGTTGACTTTCATTAAGACGGGTTTTCACGGGTGCGTTTCTTAGCGGAAAGAAACGGCGGGGCTCGTGCGGGCCCCACCTCACAAATATCCTACCAAGGGGGTAGGATATTTCTGGATAGCATCCTATCCAATTCAACTCAGTTCAAGCCGCCTTTAAGTGTCTTCAAGTGGCTTCCAAGTGGCTTAAGTGAAATAAAATAAAGTTGTCGCAAAATTATTTTATTTCTTACCTTTAAGCTCGAAAATTAAAAACCACACCCGAGCAAACGAAACTCCGGAAGAGGCATTTCTAAGCGAATACCGGCGCTGCGATTTCATCGGTGCCCTCAGAATTCGATTCCGGGCACCGGTTCAAAAGTTAGAAAAACCCGCTCGTCCGTTCACTGAACGTACCCGAGCCAAACTTCAGAAAATGATTCCGGGCACACCGGGCCTCAGAATCAGGTGCCGTCAGAAACTGCGCTCTTGTAAAATTCCAAAGAAAATTAAGAAAAAAATTTCCTTGAAATTTACGGGTCTTTACATTACTCCCACCTCAGGACTTTACGTCCCCGTAAAGATACATCAAAAACTAGGGAAACAAATGTGGGTACTGAGCACGCATCTGAGCCTCCCGCTCCCAAGTGCTCTCCTGGAGGTTCCCGTGCTGCCATCTGATGCGCACAAGAGGAATCGATCGCCCACGTAGGACCCGCTCCTGTTGATCCTCTATCTCCACTGGGACCTCCGCAAAATTCGCTCCATCATCCACGTCTAGCTCCCCATAGTCAATGATGTGCGTCGGGTCGTGCACGTATCTCCTCAGCTGGGATACGTGGAAGACGTCGTGCACCCGGTGCAACTGAGGTGGCAGAGCCAGGCGATAAGCCACCTCACCAATCCTGCTGAGGACCTGGAAGGGTCCGATGAAGCGTGGAGACAACTTGCCGCCTCGGCCAAATCTCCTCAAACCACGTCGAGGTGAGACCCGCAAGAAGACGTGGTCGCCATCCTCGAACTCTAGTGGCCTCCGCCTCCTGTCAGCATATGACTTCTGCCGGCTCTGTGATGTCCTCATCTGCTCTTGGATGACCTGGACCTTCTCTGTCATGGCCCGGACCGTCTCTGGTCCCACAAGTGCTGACTCTCCAGGGTCTGTCCAGCACAAAGGAGATCTGCAAGGCCTGCCGTACAACGCCTCGTAGGGTGCCATCCCGATGGTGGAGTGGTAGCTGTTGTTGTACGCGAACTCCACCAAGGGTAGGTGGTCCTCCCAGCTGCGACCAAAGTCGAGGACACATGCGCGGAGCATGTCCTCGAGAGTCTGAATGGTCCTCTCCGTCTGACCATCCGTCTGAGGGTGAAAGGCGGTGCTCAGATGTAGTCGCGTCCCGAACGCCTCCTGCAACCCCTTCCAAAGCCGAGAAGTAAAACGAGCGTCCCGATCAGAGACGATAGTCGATGGCACACCGTGAAGTCGTACAATCTCCTGAACGTAGAGACGCCCCAAGCTCTCCACCGTGCCCTGCTCTCGGATGGGTAAGAAGTGTGCCGACTTGGTGAGTCGGTCAACAATCACCAAAATGGAATCGTGACCTCTGGAAGTGTGTGGAAGTCCAGTCACGAAGTCCATAGATATCCCGTCCCACTTCCACTCCGGGACCTCCAAGGGCTGTACCAAACCTGCTGGTACCTGATGCTCTGCCTTCACCTTCTGGCAGGTGAGGCACCGTGAAACGAACTCTGCCACAGCCTTCTTCATGCCCGGCCACCAGTGCTGTCGCTTGAGATCCTGGTACATCTTCTCCACTCCAGAATGTACCGCCAAAGGAGAAGTGTGATACTCTCTCAGCACCTCCTCTCGTAAAGCGACTGGTACCAAGGTACGTCCTCTGAAAAGGACATCATGCTCTGCTCCAAGGGAGAAACCATCAGGTGCCTGTCCCGAGGATATCTGTGCACGCTGTGTCTTACAGTCGACGTCCCCACGTTGTGCCTCTCTGACCCGCTGAAGAAGTGGAGGAGAGACTGTGAGAGACTGAAGAAAGGTTGCTCCGTCTCTATCCACGAAGGATATCTGCAAAGCGGCTAGCTGCTCTGTCATCTCCTCAAGTAGCTGGATGCCCGTCCTCCTGCTGAGGGCATCAGCCACCACGTTCCCCTTCCCAGGAGTATAGACTATCTCAAAGTCATAGTCCTGGAGGAACTCGAGCCATCGCCGCTGTCTCAGGTTCAGGTCCTTCTGAGAGAAGATGTACCTGAGACTCTGGTGGTCAGAAAAGACTGTGAAGCGATCGCCCATCAGATAGTGTCGCCATGTCTTCAGGGCAAAGACCACGGCTGCCAACTCCAAGTCATGGGTAGCGTAGTTCTGCTCATGAGGCCTCAACTGACGTGATCCATAGGCAATCATGGCCCGCTCCTGCATCAGGACACAGCCGAGTCCGGTCCCTGATGCATCGCAGTAGACTACGTATCCAACTCCTTCCTCAGGAAACCTCAAGATAGGTGCGCTGGTCAACCTCTGCCTCAGCTCCTGGAAGCTCTGCTGACATCTGTCTGACCACACGAAGGGTTTCCCCTTCTTCTTCAACGCTGAGAGTGGGGCCTCAACTCTGGAGAAGTCCGGCACAAATCTCTGATAGTATCCGGCTGGGCCCAAGAAACTCTGCACCTCTGTCACGCTCTTGGGTGGCTCCCAAGCTAGCACTGCCTCGATCTTCGCGGGATCCATTGCAACTCCCGCCTAAGAAATGACGTTCCCCAAGAAGTGGACCTCACGTAACCAGAACTGACACTTCGAGAGCTTGCCATAAAGCTGGTGCTCTCTGAGTGTGTCTAGTACAACACGCAGGTGGTAGGCGTGCTCCTCCTCCGTCGTCGAGTACACCAAAATGTCGTCGATGAAGACCACGACAAATCGATCGAGGTATGGCTGGAAGATCCTGTTCATGAGGCTCATGAACACTGCTGGAGCGTTGGTCACGCCAAAAGGCATAACCAAGAACTCATAGTGGCCATACCGACACCTGAAGGCCGTCTTCTGCACATCCTCGTCTCGAACTCTGAGCTGATGATATCCTGACCTGAGGTCTATCTTCGAGAACCACCATGCTCCCTTGAGCTGGTCGAAGAGATCATAAATCCTGGGTAGAGGATACTTGTTCCTCACTGTCACCTGGTTCAGGCGACGATAATCGACACACAGTTGCAAGCTATCGTCCACCTTCTTGGCGAACAAAATCGGGGAAGCCCAGGGCGAAACACTGGGTCGGATGAACCCTTGCCCTACAAGTCCTCTAACTGTACCCGCAGCTCTCGAAGCTCAGCGGGGGCCATCCGATATGTTGGGGTGGATATCGGGGCTATCCCGGGGTACAGGTCGATATAAAAGTCTACCTCTCTGCGAGGAGGTAGTCCTGGAACGTCGTCGGGAAAGACGTCCGCGTACTGATCCACCACTGCAGGAAAACTGGGACTCTGCACGTCAACTGCTCCCAGGATGAGGCTAGCCAACTGATGATTGATGGGCTGACCTCTCCTCTGCGGGAGTCCATCCTGTGCTGCTAAGGCTCCCTTCTCACCGGTGAAGGTGAACCTGCTCCCGTCGGTGCGCACACATCGCACCTTGCACCTAATGCAGTCAATCTGAGCATGGACCGTAGATAACCAATCCATGCCCAAGATGACGTCGTAAGGCCTCGACGCTGCTACAAGAAGATCCTAGCCGAAGCTCTCGCCTCCTAGAGTAATCTCACACTGCCGGCACTAGTGCGTAATCATCGAGTCTGCTCCCGTAGGAGTCTCTAGCCGTAAGGATCGAGCCAACGGCTCTGTCGGAATCTCCGAGCTCCGAACAAGGGAAGTAGATATGAAAGAGTGACTCGCTCCTGTGTCTATCAGAACTGCAGCAAGGGTGGAATAGACACAGATCGTACCTCGAATCATCTCTGGCGCGCCGTGGTCGTAGGCCTCCGCTGCCTGGAGCTGAGCCTGTCTCTGCCCGCCAGCTCCCTGTGGTCGGGGCGGGCCTCCTGGTGGTGGTGGCGGCAGAGCCTCAAAGCGTCGCCCACCACCTGCTGCTCGGCCAGCTCCTCTGCCTCATCCGCCTCCTCCCTGCGGACCGCCACGGTCGACCCTCTACCTCTGCCTGGGTGGCCCCTCCACAGTCTGCTGCCCCTCGGTACGACGGGTCGGGCAGTCACGAACCATGTGGCCCTGCCCGCCGTACTCGTAGCACTGTCTGCCTCTCGGAAGGCCGGCTCCGGGTCGGGTGCCCTGCACTGCTGAGCCAGTGTCCCGAGGTCGCCTGCCGGAAGGTCTGGTCCGCCTGGAACCCTGAGTCATCCGCCGGCTACCAGCTGCCGAAGACTCCGCTGTCTGCCGCCCTGCGGTAGGTCTCGCTGTGGACTCAGCCAGGAAGCTCTCGATCCGGAGGGCTCGCTCCAATACTCCTGCCTAGGTCGGGATGCTGAGGGAGATCAGCGATGCCCTGATCTCGTGTCTCAAACCCTGCTCGAAGGTCCGGGCCCAGAAGAAGGGGTCCCGTACCATGTCTGTCGAGTACCGAGAAAGGTCGGTGAACCTCGCCGCGTACTGAGCGACCGTCAAGCTGCCCTGCCGCAGCTGAAGAAGCTCCTGGATGCGTACCGCTCGGAGGGTGTCCGGGACGAACTCTGAGCGGAAGAGGCTCTCGAAGTCCGTCCAGATGAGGGTGGCCTCATCGTGTACCTGGAGCATCAGGCTCCACCAGCGTCCGGCTGCTGCGTGCAGTAGGCTCGCTGCGAGGATCACCATGAGGTCTGCTGGCGTCCTCACTAGCCTGAAAACTCGGACGACCGCCTCCAGCCAGTCCTCGGCTGCCTGGGGGTCCGACTCCCCACGGAACCTGGGTGGTCGCTGGCGCTGGAACTCGTGCAGAGCTCCAAGGCGTCGTGCGTCGTCAGCTGCCAGTGCTGGAAGCATCGGGGGCTCGGCGGGTAAAGGTACTGTCGGTGCCTCTGCTGTCAACGGGCCCTGTACCGAGGCCTCGTCGCTCGGCGGGCTGTCGTCGTGCCCTACTCTGGGAACCCTAGCTGGCTGCTATCGTCGTGCCATCCTGAAAAGGAAACAAGTATGCCACGGTCAGAACAGTATACCTGGTGAGCTGACACAAGTAATCACAAAGAAAACTTGAAACACACATGCAATCAATGTTTTCGTGCATTAAGTCGGAAATCAGAAGTCAGGGTCCTGGCGTATGGATACGTCGGCCGCCGCACCAACACTGGACTCCCTGGACTGATAACCACACTCAATACGCTAAACATTATTGCTTCACATAGAAGAAAGTTCAGAGTCTGCGGTAGAACCGACCGCCTCTGATACCAATTTGTCACGACCCGTCCTCGGGGCCCGTGCCGTGACTACCCCAAGCCCGCCTTCCATAGGCCAGGGGCTGGCGACTAGCACCAAGGCGTAAATCCCAACAAAGAGGGAAGGCATTGCCTTTGAAAAGTAAACAGGCACCACAGAGTAAGCAAGCGGAAAAGTAAACACTAAGTAAAACTGTACAAGCTGTGCTGAAAGTAAAAAGGGGCCGGAAATACAAGCCCAACTGTAAAGTACAACTGAAAGGAAAAACAGCAACTGAAAAGGGAAAACTGCAGCGTCGATCCGTCCTCCGGAAGTCCCACCTGAAGGGTGGGTACAGATAGCCTCCACTGCTCCTCGGGTCCACCTAACCGCTCCGAGTACGTCCCGCCCAGTGGTCCACCTCCAGGTACTGTCCTGCTCCGCACGCCTCCTCCACGATCAGCGCTGTCCGTCGTCTGCAACCAACACCATGAAGTGCGGGCATAGCCCGTGCAGGGGTGAGTATAAACTACTCAGTAGGGACCCCGAGACCCCCGAAGGTCTCCCTAAATCCACAAAGGATAATCCACAAAGGAAAGATACAATCACGAAGTAACATCTGACACGGCTTAGGTATATGCCCATACATATACCTAAGTCTTCAATTCCCGTTCGGCTCCAACGTCCGAGCCCAAGCACAACCCAGTCCACACAGGAAAGAAAAACGTACACCCACTCAGGATAGAACAACACAATCCACAAAGGAGAGTAAACAGTAAATCCACACAGGATAGCTCAACACAATCCACAAAGGAGAGAAACACAAGATTCAGCTCACACAGGTATACTTCTTCGGATGACGATAAAGATGATCATTGAACCATCTAAGTCGTCGGACCCACAAAGGATCGATAGGTACTAACCTTGCAGTGACCCACACAGGATCGGGCTCACGCAGGACCTGTAGGAGTAGGCTCACACAGAACCGCTGAGAGATGACCCACGCAGGATCGGACCCACACAGGATCGGGCCCACACAGGATCGGGCCCACGCAGGACCTGTAGGCGCTGGCTCACACAGAACCGCTGAGCGCTGACCCACGCAGGATCGGACCCACACAGGATCGGGCCCACACAGGACCGGGCCCACGCAGGACCTGAAGCACTAATCCACGTAGGATCGCTGAGTGCAGTAGTCGTCGCAGTCCGCTGAGGATCTCTGCACAGTCGTCGTCGCAGTCCACTGAGGATCTCTGCACGGTCGTCGTCGGAGTCCACGGAGGATCTCTGCACAGTCGTCGCCGCAGTCCACTGAGGATCTCTGCACGGTCGTCGCTGTCGAAGTAGCAATCGCAGCCAGCCTAGGGTTCCCGCACACAGCAAGCTCGTTCGGGAGGGTCCGCTCCACGAGCCGAGAGGCTGATACATCAACTGACACGAAGTCCGAAGTTGATGTATCCAAAAGTTCCGTATCGTCAACAGGAACTCAACGTCGCAGACGGCGCGTCAATCGGACGCCCGGTCTGAGAGATATTGGCATTTTCGTCCCAGGGGCCCGGTTGGTTTTTAAGGCGAAACCAACCCGACCGCACTCCACCTGCGTCCAAACCTTGGGTGGAGTATGCCAAAAGATCCATCTCACTTAGAGGAATTCGACAAAGCTGACGGCACGTCAATCGGACGTCCGTAGCTCAAGATATGAGCGTTTCCGCTCCGAGGGCCCGGTTGGTCTCGTGTACGAACCAACCCGGCCGAACTCAAAGTATTCCGAAACCTTGAGTGTGATATACCGAAACCACCGTCTCGATCCAAGGATCGTGTTGCCGCTGACGGCGGGTCGTTTGGAGGCACGAAGCTCAAGATACGGGCGTTTGAACGAAAACGTCTGAATATGGGGGGTACGGGCCCGGGCCGACCCGGCCCGACCCCCCCCCTGGGTCGGCCCGAACCGGGTCGACCCGACCCGGGTCCGACCCGGCTGGCCCGACCCGGGTCCGACCCGGCTGGCCCGGCCCGGCCCGGCCAGGGCCGGTCCGGCTCGGCCGCGCAGCACGGGTGGAAGCCGCGGACGCTGAGCCGCGGCTTGAGGAAGAACCGCGGCCCGCGTGCGGGCCGCGCTGGCGAAACGCGGACGCGCTGAGCCGCGTCCGCCTGGACGAACCGGACCCGCGCGGTGCGGGTCCGTTGGCCGCCGCCGCCGCGGCTGAAGCCGCGGCGGATCTCGTCCGGCGGTGCGCCGGGGCGCCGGCGGCAACTTCCGCGGGCCGCCGGCGTCGCTCTAGTGGCCCGTTTTCCTTCCCGTCTGTGCCGTTGCTCCTCCCGGGATCCGTTCTTCACTGCGGGACCGTCAAACGTCCGCCGCGGCACGTTCCATCGTCGACCGTCAAATCCGCACAAAACGAAGAACGGCGGAGGGTCGTCGGGCCGTGTTCGTTTGGCCCGCACCCTCCGCGTTAGAAATAAACAACCGGAAGAATTTGTTCAACACATGAACCAACAATTTTAATTTTGATAAAATAAATAAAATTGTTTCCTTGAATCCGGTTATTTAATTTTTAAAGAAACAAAGACGGGAATTAATTTTAAAATGGGTAATCCCCATAATGAAATCCCTACCTTGATGATCGTCGTGCGCGGGCGTTCTTCGCGGAAGAGATCGTCGCGGAAGAGATCGATCGTCGCGTCGTCGCGGGGAGGCGTCGCGTCGTCGCGGAAACCGGCGTCGAGTCGGTGAACTCAACGAACCAAGAACAACAGATTTAAATTATAAATAATTAAATCTGTGTTTAAACCCAAAGAAAGAACCTTGAGCGGAAGTCTGAGATCACTCACCTCAAATGGTCGGTGATCGGAGATCGGAAGAACGTCTCGGGCGAAGGCGTCGTCGATTTCCGGGTTCGGCGTTCTTCACGTTCTTCGCGTTCTTCGCGTTCTTCGCGAGGGAGAAGAAGTTACGAGGGTTCTCTCAAATCTTCTCAAGCGCAAATAACCAGAGGTTAAGCGTTGGCCTTATTTTATTATTACGCCAACGAATTTGAAAAGCTGGTTAAGAAACGATCCATCAATTCGTTGAATTAATTCAACGAAAGAAACGACCCATTTAATTCACGAAAGAAACAGCCCATTTAATTCACGAAATAAACCGCCCAATTAAATGGTCTGTTAAGAATTTAGAAAACGCGTCGGTTGACTTTCATTAAGACGGGTTTTCACGGGTGCGTTTCTTAGCGGAAAGAAACGGCGGGGCTCGTGCGGGCCCCACCTCACAAATATCCTACCAAGGGGGTAGGATATTTCTGGATAGCATCCTATCCAATTCAACTCAGTTCAAGCCACCTTTAAGTGGATTCAAGTGGCTTGCAAGTGGCTTAAGTGAAATAAAATAAAGTTGTCACAAAATTATTTTATTTCTTACCTTTAAGCCCAAAAATTGAAAACCACACCCGAGAAAACGCAACTCCGGAAGAGGCGTTTCTAAGTGAATATCGGCGCTGCGATTTCATCGGTGCCCTCAGAATTCGATTCCGGGCACCGGTTCAAAAGTTAGAAAAACCCGCTCGTCCGTTCACTGAACGTACCCGAGCCAAACTTCGGAAAATGATTCCGGGCACACCGGGCCTCGGAATCAGGTGCCGTCAGAAACTGCGCTCTTGTAAAATTCCAAAGAAAATTAAGAAAAAAATTTCCTTGAAATTTACGGGTCTTTACAATAATATCACAAGAACCATGGGAAATCCCTAAGAATCTAGTGTTAGTTGGGGAGCTATGATCCTCGTACCTCAGTGAAACTTTGAATAACAACTACAAAAAAACTATGTTCTCAAGCACAAACCACTAGTAGGGAACACACCCAAAACCTAGTGGTCTCTAATCAATAATCATTATGTTTAGTTAGTGTTGTAAGCATCAATCTTTCTAGAAGAAACTAGGACAAACCACTTTTACATCATCTAGCATACTAGTCCTAGTCCACCCACCTAGATACCCCGGTTTCCCATGTGCTCCATTTCAAGTGGTAGTGAGTTTTATAAACAAGTAAATACACACACACATCACATTATTTATCTAAAAACATTCTAGTTTTCACCACCGACCTCCCCCCATAAGCATGTCCCTTTTTTATCAAAAACACACATCATTTCACAAGGCTCTTTCCTAGTCACATATAACAATTTGTACATTTAACATACACCTCGTTTTTCTAAAGTAAGAGGGAAAGCCTTAAGAGGGGTTTTCCTTTTTCATAAATCATTCACAAAGTTCCAAAAGAGATTAATCACTTACAAGGAACACTTTTCATTTTACAAACATAATAAACCAACATCTCTAAGTTTCCAAAATAGTTTGAAATCATAACTAAACAACCAAGGTGTTATATATTTAATGCTAGCTTAAATCCACACTTAAAAACGAATCAATCCTTTTCAAAAAATCAAATTTCCCTTTAACCTTAAGTTCACACCAAAATTAATTTTGTAAATCACTTTGGAAGTTATTTAGAAAACAAACATGCCATGTCACTTTTACAAAAAAAAATAGCAGAAAGACCACACACCTTTGGAAATACCCGCTTCATGTTCAAAACATCAAAGAAATCACTTTTCAAGAAACACAACCATTTACATAGATATATATATGGGTCTGTATATATGTATATATATTTTTTATATTCATTTCATGTAGAATCAAAAAAATGTATTTTTAATAAAATACCAAGAAATTATAAAAATTATAATTAAAGGTTAGGGCACAGGGAACCTACCTCAAGGTGGAACCAATCCATCCACTTCGGTTCTTGCTGCTTTCTAACTAAAAGTTTCTACTCCCCCACTAAGCATATGAACATTTTCATAAATTCAAGGACACATATCCCTTATTCATACATTATCATGGCCCATGAACATGTTTAAGGGGATCCTTACAGGTATTCTTATACGCATATACCAGTCCCCACTCACCTGCATATGCATTTTTATATATATACAGAGGAACACCTAGCCCCATACATGTAAATTAAATTCCATGGATGGATATACATGTAATGTGGGAACCTATATGTATATATTCACTTACCTATGCACACGCATGTAAATCGCCATTGGACCGATGACTCAAAACTGCACCAACCAGTCCAACGCACTACGTAAAATTAACTAGGGACCTTCAAACAATTAAGGACCTTAAATTGGATGGTGAAATAACCAACCAGCAGATGTATAACACTTACCTCAAGAAGAGAAGGAAATAAAATCAATCTGAAACACCTTGACTTTGGTGGAAAATACCAAAATCATGCGGCAAGGTTCAACACACTTAAAGAAAAAAAACTGGGAACTCATAAATCATAAAATGCTCGACTATAAAAAGAGAGACAATGAAAAAATGAGGAAAACCTTACCCAAAATTTTTCATGGGAAGACCAAAACACTCATAACTATTTCTCATTCGGCGGCAGTTTCCAGAGCACGAACCAAGGAGTCCCGGTAGATTCGTTTCACACCCTGAAAAATGAGAGGAATTTCAAAAATTAGTCCAACTAAAACCCTATGGTTCGGCCGCACAGGATAGGGTGACAATAATAGGAAAATCATCCTAATGGAGGGAGAAAGATGGAGGATAAGGGACTACATTAGAGATTCAGACAAGAGTCGTCAAGAAAATTGGTTGAAATTGGCAACTGAAGGAGGAGCAGGAGAGGTGTGACACACTAAGATAGGGAGAACCCCAAGGGGGTGTCACGTGCTGGTCGAGTGAGAGAGGGGAGATGTGGAGTGGGGAACCAGTGGTGGCTCACCAGAAGGAGGCTGTATGAGGGGAGTCAACCAGTAGAGGGGCACCATGCTGCTGGGAGAGGCAAGAGAGGAGGGGCTCGTTTGACACACCAAAGAGAAAAAAAGAGAAAAAAATAGAGAAAAATAAATATGAAAATAAATTAAAATAAAATAAAATAAAAAATATGAAAACCTACTAATAATAATAATATAACTAATAATAATATTAATAATATTAATAATATCCCAAAAATATTATAAATAAAAATTAAATACAACGCGCTAGGTCGGGGTGTGACAATTCTCCCAACCATGACACTTTCTTCCCCCAGAAAATCCCAAAAAAATCAGTTATTCAAAGCTCAAAACAAAGACACAACTCTTAAAATGAAACCCCTACCACTTGAGGATCGAACACTAAATTTCCACCCAAGATCTAAAACCTAGAGACTAGGATTACTAAGAGAAAGAAACAATGACACGGAACTCACATATCCAAACAAAATCACAACCTGGAACACCATGACCCCTAACTTGGAAATCACTCGAGTCCGCTCAAGATCTTCAATGAACATTCACCATACGACCCATCATCTGGGATAACCATATACATTGATCAGGTTCGAGTGGAGTAGATTCAAATATTTTCCCCGATAAGAACACCTTGAAGGATAAGTTCTCCACGAATTTGTCCTATGTTGGTCTCCCTACCATATTAGGACTCTAGACGAATACCGACTTTCCAAAATCAAAAAAAAATCAGAAAAACAATCAAGAACACTGACATTGGTGTGACCCATTAACTTCCTAAGTCTCACCCGACCAGATTTAGGGAAGACCTTAGTGAGACCCATAGTGGTTCTCCCCACCATACTATAAACTGGGTAGTACAATGGCACCCACATGGGAACTCTCAATTTAGTTTCAACAATGCAGATTGAATTTCTTGTCATGAACCCACTAATATAGGCCAGCCCCAAACACAGGTAGAAACATCAACATAGACCAACCTGAAACCCCCAGTCTAAGGGTAATCCAAACAAAAGAGACATCAGAAAAACGCCAAGCCGAACCATGATTCATAAGATCCATAACCCGCATTCATCTCCAAACGAGCATCACCCAGAAGCTGGAATTGGTCCAAATAAAGACCATCCATTTAAAGTTTACACTAACAAGGCACAACCATTGAAATATTATATAATATGTCACCAAGACCACCCAAACAAGCCCCCCCCCCAATAGACAATCACATGAAGATAAAACTTAACAAGTCTCTTCCCCAACATTAGAGATGATAGGTTGGACAAGAATTTATTGCACCTAGAAACCACCTAACTATATGAAAATATTCGCTTCGAGACCTATGGATGGAGTTCTGATGTATTGAGTCATATGTTGTACCATAGTTAGGAACTAAAAACCTCCTACAGAGGCTTCATCTTCTGGAATTACCACTTACAGACTTCCCTAAGTGACTCAAACAGACACATTGTTGACAAGCCTTCAAAAGATTATGATGAACAGCTTCGAGTGCCCAAATCAACCACATTGGAAACTAATGAGTTTTTAGTATTATGAATGAGAAACAGGAACTAAAGAAAGGATCATTCCAAGAACATATTCCTCTAGTTTACCCTCTGCACCGGATGGGGAACCCTTTACGAGTACCTTGAAAAAAAGATTGTCATTTTTCATAGTTCACTCGCTATGACCCCAACTTGTAAGGATAAGGTAGAAATTACCCATCTCTAGCTCGAACATGACACTTCAAAAAAACTAGGACAACTTTCCCTTCACAAAATCTAGAGTTCTTAAAGACCAAAAGAACCACTCAACTTCCTCAAGTTACACTGCAACCCCTATCAAACCTCAACCACCACAGAGTAAACAAGCAGCAATGAAAAGAAAATAACCCCACCACTCCATTGGGGGTCTGGGTAAAACTAACAACTAAAAATAACCCCTTAAGGGACTTTGACCATTTCTAGGTGGCATACTTTAAATAAGAAGCACAAACCCAACCTGAATCACATCGCAAAACTAGCCTCCTCATTTAACCATAAATCATTAACTCAAACTCAAAACATCATTTCAACCTTGAAACAACAACTCAAAAACAAGCATCAATCCCAAGAATAATACATCACAAAACCAAACCATAACCAAAACAAATATCAACCAAAATAATACCAAAGAAACATCACCAACCAAGCCTAAACCCCTCTTCCACAAATGACCATTTTCAAAACCATCACATTTCAAAACCATTTGAATGATAAAAAACCACTTTTTAAAACCCACTATCATTTTTAAAAAAAATAAACAAAAAATAAGTCGAGCATATCACTAATCCAAACATACTTTTGGAAAACAAAACAAGCCTTAAAAATCAAGCACCCACCATTGGTATTCCATGAAACCTCACATACATACGTTCTCGTTCCAACTTAGGCACCCATGAACGTGTACCAACAACTATCCACATCCAATTACATTCATCCATACATGTGGGAATACATAGGAATACTAAATAAAAACAAAACCTTCTCATTTCTAAAAAAAACATCCAACCTGGGTTTGAAACTCCAAACCAATTTTGAAGACATCCTTTACAATCCTAAAACAAAGCACCTTCAAATTTCTGTTTTCAAGAAGCTACCATTTTACATTCCATAATAACTTACAAAAACCCCCAAACACTTTCCAAAAAAAATCAATTTCACTTTTCATAAAACATTTCAAGATCTCAAAAAAAATCTAAAACACTTTCTATCCACAAAACAAATCATAACATTTTCAAACCAACCAAGATTTTCATTTTGGAAATCCAATTTCAAAATACCAATCACCAATTTTTAAACTCAAGAAAAACACCATAAAACCAACTAAAACTCATACTAATAACATACCAAAAAAACCAATTTACTCAACGAATCAAGATTCCAAATTCTCAAATAAACAACTGTTACACACAGTTTGGAAAACCGGACCCCAATCGGGTGAGCACATAGGAAGTCATCGGAGTCAATTGCATGGTCTTCACATGGATTTCCATTCCATTAAAAGCAACCATGCATCTCTCCAAAATGACCACCAAATTTCAAGACCAACCAGAAACACCCAGACAGGACTAAGGACCTCAAAAACAACCGATATCCAAACACAGACTTCGAGACAAGACAATCCTGGATCGCCCTGGAAATTCAAGTGTCATTCCAAATAGGTGGTTATCAAGAACCTACCTACAATTGAACACTTGAATTCCATAAATCCAAACTCCAAACTATAAAACATTCCAAAAAGACATGGGTTAAACCTCCTCTAATACCATTTTTTCATGAACCAACTTGAGTCAACCCTGTTCCAGTCACTCGAGTCGGTCCCCGACATGGCCCGAAGGGCGTTCTCAATCCCCACATGCTGGAAACTAGTTTCGGGCATCAAAGTGAGAGATTTGGGAATGGTTTGGCCCATAAACAAAAGACAGATAACTGAATATAAACTGAACAAAACAAAAAAAACACTAGAAGTGGAAGATAAAATAAAGATAACCAGCTAGACATACCTCCAAGTAACCCCATGGGTCACCACCAAACATAGAACCATGTTATCCCAAGAGAGATCTAATATGTAGTACCCCAAACATTTTATGTTATGTTTCTCTATTCATCACTGAGTTGCATTCTATTCATCACTATGTTCCTTTGAAACAAAACTAGGAAATTTAGGAGATAGTTAAAACCTAGCCATTAAACATAAATTTCTCACTTCTATGTTTTGAATTTCGAAAAATGGTCATCTAGAATTGTGTTCATTAAGTCATTTAGAGTCTGATAGAACAAACTTGATTTTTGGTGAATAGTAACATACCCTAATGAATAGTAATATGAATAGTAATATGACCCTTATGAATAGTAAATAATATTATTATTTAATTTTCTTAAGGCAACAAGATAATGAGATCTTAATTAATTTTTCAATGTCACATAAAACTAATCGCACTTCAAGATTGTTATTTTTCGAATTAACTATGACCTTATTTAAAAGTTAAATTAATAATATTTAAAAAATTATTTTTGAAAAATGGATTTCACTTTTGAATTATACACATTGAAAAATGGTAGGGGTGAATTTTTGGGATTTTTCTGAAAATCTTGAATTTTTGATGAATAGTGAAATACGGTAAAACACCGTATATTCAATTTATCAGTAAAATACACTATTTATGACATCATAAGTGATGCAAGGACACTTGGTTAGAACTCACATGCCATTATTACTATTAGGGGTCACATGAAACAATACTATTGGTTGTATTGATGGAAATAATAAAATAATGAAATTAAATATTCAAAATTTACCCCTCTCCTCCACTATAACACCCCCCCCCCACCACCACCACCACCACCACCACCTCTTCTCTTAACTCCTCTAAGCCTTGAATCTCCTCAAAGTTCTGCCCAATAATCCTCCAAAGTCTCTTCCCCACCTCCTAGATCTTTTGGTCTCACCAAAATACCAAAACCATATCCCTTAAGAAGGATCTCAAGGAGAAGAGATCAAGAGGTAAACGACCTCTTTTATTTTCTTTCTTTTCTTTCATTTTATGTTATTATCTTCCATTACTTTTGTCTTGTGTTGGTATATTTCATTAAATATCCCCCCTTACTATGAATATTATTTATTAATGATGAGATATTCCATTTCTCTCATAAAACTATTTTTATCAAATTTTAAGAGATGTCGTTAGGCTGCCGAATTTTCGTGAGAAATTTATCAAGTTTTCCTTCATTTTAAGATTCCTTTCTTTTCTTCTTCTTTCCTAACCTAATCTTAACCAAGAGGAATGTATGCTCTATAATCTTTTATATTATATATGTTCTAATGTTTATGGAAAATTCTTCATCATTATTCTTCTCCTCTCTCACTTATTTAAGGAATAAAAAACATTGCACGTGATGTGTCGAATTACCGATATCATGGACGTTGTAATTTCAATTTCCATTGATTATTTCAAGTCTGGTAATAAAAATATATATATGGTTGAACCCGGTCATAATATATATATATATATATATAATCTTTATTAATGTTCTAGAATCTTTAAACGTTCATAATATGGAATAAAAATACAAAACAAGTTATTTAGCACAAAACTGCCAAGCCAAATTCAAGCGTTTATCTTTAACTCATCGAATGAGTAATCATCATGGTATATAACCAGAATCATTATAAGATAATTTATGTCTCCTTAATTTCACTAATAATGTATATTAACAATTCTGGATGTTTAACCATATTTCAAACCAACTTCTATTCATGAATACAAGTAAACAAAGCATGAAACCAAGTAAGAAAATGCTTCCAAAACAATAAAATTGAATCTCTTAAATCCATCAAAAAGGCCATTAATGAACTAAATAAGGTTATACCATATCAATTAAATATAAAATATTTTCTTGACTTATGAATTAATTATCCTAATTTGTTTATTCAGGTCTTTAAAAACAAGACAAGAACACCTTCAAACATAAGGTAAGGGATCCTCTCTCACTTTTGTTCAAGAATATCCCCTTTGTTGTGAATAACTTTGTATTTTGCACCTAATAATCCTTATGTGGTGTACCTACTACCGATTTGTGATCACTTTACATTTGAAATTATATTTCTATTAAATATCCATAATCTCATGTCATGGATATGTTTATTGTCTAAATCGTATACCATTTCACATACGGTGTATATTTGGGATGTTATTGATGAATCTGTATTCTATACTCTATATGGATATTGAAAAGGAATATTTCTATTTTATTGAATCATTGTATAAATAATAATTTGGATATAGAGGTGGTTGGGGCCCACTATAGCCCCTCGATGCATCAGCAGGTCTCATGAGACAAAACAGTTTGGCGATAAACCCTTCGAGTTTGTTTCCAAAAAAAATCAGACGGGTTTCTACCCACAATAGTAAACCATTTTTACAGTATTATGGTTTCATGTGCCAGATACATGATGTAAAATTAATAAGCATTCTCTTTATTCTTTATCAGTTATTATTATTATTATCCATGAGTTTTTTACTATGACAAAATCTATGGATGCAGTTTCATTCTCAGTTTATTATTGGCATTAGTTATTCATTTATTCACTATGCCATATTGATTATGTCATATTGATTGTGATTCACTTATTATTGTACTCGTTATTCCTCTATTTATAACCCTTACTGAGTGTTTGATCTCACCCCTTTCATTGTCTACCTTCGACAGGTGATGAAGAGAAGGACTTCTTTTGAGTTCCTGTGGATGCAGTTTTGAGTTTTTTTGTTATGTATTTTATTTTGTAACCTTTTCCAATGTAATTTAAGTCACATATATGTATCTAGTTTCTTTAAGACTACTAAACTGATCGTTCCTTCAGGATTTTCATTCCTTCTAACCATGCCAATATTACAAGTAATGCACCGGCTCTTTTCTAGAGGGGTCGGGGTTTTACAGTTGGTATCAGGGGAAGTTTAGTAGAACATTTGGAAACTAGACTAGGAAATTTATAGTAGGGAACAAATCCCTAAGGTAGTATTTGATGATAAACGTACAAGAACATCCTAGTATTTTGGAAAGTAATATATTATGTGGATTTTCCAAGAAATACATCCCTTTCTGGATACGAGCAGGTAGAGGCGGCTCTGGCACAGATGTATCTAGGGGTAAAACCCGAAAACACCGCTTTGAGCTAGACTCGAACAAGAACTGGTGCATGACAACGGGCCTTGCTGCACTCTTGGTTACGACACTCCCAAGGGATATTCTTAGGATAATTCATGTTTTCTTTACAAGCCATTATTAAGGAGTTAATGTAAATTTTTCCGTAGAGGAACCATGTTTATAAGATTAGCTATGTATAGAATTTCAATCTATGTTGAGTGCTTTTATATTTAAGATTCATAAAATAATATAGTATATCCAATTATTTAGAAATGGAATCTAATGGAAGAAGGTAAATCAATACTCGTGGGCAAGGTAGGGATCTCCCTACTAAGCAAGTCAACACAGTCAACATTGGAGTAGATCAGATCATGAAAATATTGGGACAACTTACTCAAGTTGTAACGAATAACCATTCCAAACCTGTGTTGGATCGTTTCATGTGGCAGAAGCCCCCATCTTTCAGCGGGACTACTAATCCAGTGGTAACTGAGCAATGAATCAAGTCACTTGAAAAGATATTCATGGCATTAAGATGCAATGAAAATGAAAAGGTATTACTTGCAGTATATTGTCTCAAGGGAGATGCTGATCAATGGTGGTCCCTGATTCAAAATACCACTGAGGAAGAAGAAATAGAAGATATGTAATGGAGGAATTTTAGGGAAATATTCTTCAAAAAATATTTCCCTCATGAGAAACGGACTGAAATGAAGAGGAAATTCCTTGGCTTGAAACAAAGGGAAGAAAATAGTGTTGTAGAGTATGAGGCTTCCTTCACAAGGCTAGCCAGGTATGCTGTGGATTATATACGTGACTCGGCGGACAAGATTGATCATTTCTTTGAAAGTATTAAGACAAGTCTTCGAAGGGAACTGTCTTCTCAATCATTTTCATCATATGATGGAATTTTATCAAGTGACATCAAAATAGAGAAGGAATTTGCTAGATCAAATCTTTTCAAAGGAAACCAAGATAAGAAGCGGTACTCTAACAAAAAAGGAAAAGAAGAAGCACCAAAGAAGAGAAAGGGAACTAATAGTTTCCCATTGTGTGATAACTGTGGAAAGAATCCTCCCGATAAATGCTTGAAATTCATGGGAGTCTGCTATAACTACGGAGAAAAGGGTCATCGATCTAGTGAATGCATGGGGAATAAAAAATTCAATGATATTCAATGCTATAAGTATAGAGATATGGGACACTATGAAAATGAGTGTCCTAAGCGCCAAGGTAAATTGACTCAGAAAAGGCCAAGAGAGAAAGGGAGAGCCTTTGCGATTACAACCATGGAGGTTGAAGTTCCTAATGATGTGGTGGCAGGTACTTTAATTGTTTCCTCAAACATAGCCAACACTTTATTTGATTTTGGATCATTGCATTCATTTATATCCTCTCAATTTTCCAAGAAAAATAGATATGTCCAATTTGATTTAAGAAATGAGTTGTTAGTAAAAACTCCCATGGGATGTATCATTGCAACAAAGGCATGTCGACTAGTCCCCCTCCAAACACCAAAATGTGATTTAGTTTCTAGTCTTATCATCATAAACATGATTGAATTTGATATAATTCATATTATTGATTGGCTATCAAATTAGGATGTGAGGATTTATTGTAAGAAAAAGGAAGTTACAATTTTTGGAAATGGTGTAGAATCCCTTGTATTTAGGGCAGAAACTTTTCCACCTGATTCTTATCTAGAACCACCCCCAGTAGCTCTATTGAATGCAATACTTGGAGAGGAAGATAAACTAATATCTATGGGAGAGGAAATAAATCTTCAAATTGAAGATGAGCGCATAGTGAAAGAGTACATTGATGTATTTTCATAGGATTTACCTAGACATCCTCCAGAGCATGAGGTTGATTTCTCTATTGATTTAATTCCTGATACAAGAACTATATCAAAGACCCCATATAGAATGGCCACTGTGGAGTTAGTAGAGATGAAGAAACAATTAGAAGAGTTGAGTGAAAAAGGATTTATTCGACCTAGTGTTTCTCCATGGGGAGCCCCGGTCTTGTTTGTAAAGAAGAAAGATGGATCCATGAGGCTTTGCATTGATTACCGGGAAATCAATGCTATTATAATAAAGAATAAGTATCCTCTTCCTCAGATTGATGATTTATTTGACCAAATTCATGGAGCTCAATACTTTTCAAAGATTGAACTTCGATCCGGATAACATCAACTATGTGTGAGGAATGAAGATATTCTGAAGACAGCATTTCGAACAAGGTATGGGCATTACGAGTTTACAGTGATGCCTCTTGGACTGACAAATTCACCCTTTGTTTTCATGGATTTAATGAATAGAGTTTTCAAGGAATGTCTTGATAACTTTTTTGTGGTATTCATCGATGATATCCTGGTGTACTCAAAAAGCTATGAAGACCATGAGGATCATTTGCGAACTATTCTGAAAACTCTGAGAATAAATCAATTATATGAGAAGTTTAGCAAGTGAAAATTCTGGCTTCAGTTAGTTTCTTTTCTAGGACATATTGTCTCTAAGGATAGAATCCTAGTTGATCCTGCAAAGATAAAGGCAATCCAAGAATGGCCAACGCCAACAAACATAACTGAGGTACGTAGTTTTATTGTCTTATCAGGTTATTATCGACGTTTCATTCAGAATTTTGCCCTACTGGCTAACCCGCTAACCAAGCTCACATGTAAAAGAGTTAAGTTTGTGTGGACAAATGAATGTACAGAATGCTTCGATGAATTGAAAAGAAGATTGGTCAATGCTCTAATTTTGACTCTTCCATCTGGAAGAGATGGATTTGTAATATACAGCGATGCATCAAAGAATGGACTAGGTTGCGTCCTTATGCAAAATGATAAATTTATTGCTTATGCATCAAGTCATTTGAAGACTCATGAGAAACATTATCCAACTCATGATCTTGAGTTAGAAGCCGTAATCTTTGCTCTGAAAATATATAGGCATTATCTCTACGGAGAGAGATGTGATATTTATACGGACCACAAGAGTTTGAAATATATTTTCACACAAAAAGAACTAAACATGAGGCAAAGGAGATGGCTTGAACTACTCAAGGATTATGATTTTATGATACACTACCACCCGGGGAAGGAAAATAAGGTGGCAGATTCTTTGAGCAGAAAGGATCATGGAGTTTTGAACAAGATGATAGCTGTAAGGGATCCTCTCTCTCACTTTTGTTCAAGGATATCCCCTTTGTTGTGACTAACTTTGTATTGTGCACCTAATAATCCTTATTTGGTGTACCTACTGCCAATTTGATATCACTTTCCATTTGAAATTATATTTCCATTAAATACCCATAATCTCATGTCATGGATATGTTTATTTTCTAAACCATATACCATTTCACATACGGTGTATATTTGGGATGTTATTGATGAATCCATATTCTATACTCTATACGGATATTGAAAAGGCATATTTCTCTTGTATTGAATCATTGTATAAAGAATGCTTTGGATGTAGAGGTGGGTGGGGCCCACTACAGCCCCTCGATGCATCGGTAGGTCTCATGAGACAAAACATTTTGGCGACAAACCCTTCGAGTTTGTTTCTAAAAAAAATCAGACGGGTTTCTACCCACAGCAGTAAACCATTTTTACGGTATTATGGTTTCATGTGCCAGATACATGACATCCAATTAATTAGAATTCTCTTTATTCTTTATTAGTTATTATTATTATTATCCATGAGGTTTTCACTATGACAAAATCTATGGATGTAGTTTCATTCTCATTTTATTATTGGCATTAGTTATTCATTTATTCATTATTCCATATTGATTATGTCAGATTGATTGTGATTCACTTATTATTGTACTTTTGCTTTCGCTATTTGTAACCCTTACTGAGGATTTGAGCTCACCCCTTTCATTTTCTACCTTCGACAGGTGATAAAGAGAAGGTCTTCTTTTGAGTTCCTGTGGATGCAGTTTTGAGTTTTTTTGTTATGTATTGTATTTTGTAACCTTTTCCAATGTAATTTGAGTTACATCTATGTATCTAGTTTCTTCAAGACTACTAAATTGATCCTTCCTTCGGGATTTTCATTCCTTCTAACCATGCCAATATCACAAGTAATGCACCGGCTCCTGTCTAGAGGGGTCGGGGTGTTACAAAATACTAGAACTAGAAATTGAAAAGTAAAGTAGGCGTGTGCACTGAGATTCTCAGTAGGAAATCCAAGGAATAACAACTCTTTATTCCCTTACCTTTAAAAAGAAACCCAAAACATGCTAGTTTGAAAATAAAACCCATTAAAATATTTTTTTCATTCCTTTCAATATCAAGTTACAGGTTTATATTTTTAATCAAAATATTTTTCTACCACTACATTTTCAAAATATAATCCAAACATGCATTAACATTTCAAAATAAAGGGGAAGCAATTGAAATTTAAATATGGTTTTCGCGAAAGAGGAAATAATCATAAAACAACTGAATTGAAAATAATATCACAATCACCATGGGAAATCCCTAAGTACCTAATGTTATTTGGGGACCTAGTATCCTTATACCTCAGTGAAACATGGCATAGAAACCACAAAAAACTATGTTCTCGTGCATGAGACACTAGTAGGGAACACACCCATGACATAGTGGTCTCCAATCAATCATCATTATGTTTAGTTAATGTTGTAAGTTTCAATCTTGGTAGAAGAAACTGGGACAAACCACTTTCATATCATCTAGTATATTAGTCCAAGTCTTTCCACCTAGATACCCAGGTTTCCAATGTGTTGTATTTCAAGTGGTGGTGAGTTTTATCAACAAGTAAAGACACACACACGTCACATTCTTTATCTAAAAACTTTCCAGTTTTCACCACCAACCTCCCCCTTAAGGGCAATACCTTTTTTTCAAAAACACACATCATTACACAAGCCTCTTCACTAGGCACATATAACAAATCATACATTTAAAATACACCTCATTTTTCTAAAGCAATAGGGAAATCCTTAAGAGGGGTTTTCCTTTTTCATAAATCATTCTCAAAATTCCAAATGGGATTAATCACTTACAAGGAACACTTTTCATTTTAGAAACATAATCACCCAATATCTTTAAGTTTCAAAAACAATTTGAAAGCATAACTAAACAACCAAGGTGATACATATTTAATGAAATATTAAAACCACATTTAAAAATGAAGAAATACTTTTTAGAAAATCAAACTTCCCTTTAACCTTAAGTTCACACCAAAACTCATTTTGGAAATAACTTTGTAACTTCTTTGGAAAACAAACATTCCATGTCACTTTTACAACAAAACTGGAATAAAGACCACAAGCCTTTGGAAATACCTGCTTCATGTTCAAAACATCAAAGAAATCACTTTTCTAGAAACATGACCATTTACATACATACATATATACATACATATATACATACATACATATATACATATATATATATATATATTGCATATGGATTTTATGTAGAAGTAGAAAACGCATTTTTAATAGAATACCAAACAATTACAGAAATTCAAATTAAAGTTCAGGGAACAGGGAACCTACCTCAATGTGGAACCAAGTCATCCAATTTGGCTCTTGGCACTTTATAACTAAAAGATATTGCTCCCCCGATAATCATATGCATCTTCTCATACATGCAAGGACACCTAGACCCTATGTATACATTCACATAGCCCATGAATATGTACAAGGGGATCCTTACAGGTATGCTTATACGCATATACCAGTACCCAATCACCTATGTTTGCATTTTTATATATAGACATAGGCACACCTATCCCCATACATGTATATTAAATGTCATGGATTAATATAAACATAATGGGGGAACCTACATGTATATATTTACTTACCTATGCACATGCAGGCGAGTTTCCCTTGGACCAGCGACTCGAAACCACACCAACCAGTCCAACGCACTACGTAAAATTAACTAGGGACCTTTAAACAATTAAGGACCTTAAATTAGATGGTGTTAAAACCAATAATTGGATATATAACACTTACCTCAAGTAGATATGGCAATAGAATCGACCCAAAACACCTTGCCTTTGGATGAAAACACTGAAATCGTGCGGCAAGGTTCAACACACTTAAAGAAGAAAACCAGGAACTCATAAATCATAAAATCCCCAATTATAAAAAGAGTGAAAATGAAGAAAGGAGGAAACAATTACCCAAAATCATTGACAAAAAGATTGAAACACTCATAATTATTTCTCCTTTGGAGGCTGTTGTCAAATCATGAACCAAGGAGTCCTGATAGATCCATTCCACATCCTAGAAACAAGAGGAATTTAAAAAATTAGTCTAACCGAAACCCTATGGTTTCTCCGCACAGTATAGGGTGATGTCAATAGGAAAATCAGACAAATGGAGGGAGGAGGTTGGAGGATAAGGGATTACCTCAGAGATTCGAACAAGAGTCATCAAGAAAACTGGTTGAAATTGGCAACCAAAGGAGGATTTGAAGAGGTGCAACACGTATGGCCAGGGAGAACCCCGAGGTGGGTATCGCATCATAGTTAAGTAAGAGAGGGGGGATGGGAAGCAAGGATCCAATGGTGGATCACCAAAAGGAGTCTGCAAGAGGGGATTCATCTAGTAGAGGGGTGGCACACTACTGGGAGAGGTGATGGAGGAGGGGCTCATGTGACACACCATGGAGAAAGGAGTTGAAAAAAATAGAGAGAAAGAAATAAGAAAATAAAATAAAATAAAATAAATGAAAATTGAATAATAATAATATAACTAATAATAATAATAATATTATTATTATTATCCCAAAAATGTTATAAATAAAAATGAAATAAAACACACTAGGTTGGGTTTCGACACTAGGGCTTTGAGATAATTATCTTTGGATGTCATTGTGCACACAAGAAATGAAATATAAAACCTTAAGAAAATAATATACTTGGGTTTATATGCCTCTAGGGTTTAAAAATAATAACTGCACAAGTACCACTTTATTATTTCTTTAATACCTATGAAACATCATGTCTATAATAATACTAATAATAATAATAATAATAATAATAATAATAATAATAATAATAATATATCTTGACATGTGCAAAGCTAGAGAATTAAATTAAATATTATTTATTTAAATAATATTTAAAATATATTGTTTCTCATCGGACCATTAAACTAGGTCCTCCATTCCTCTACAATATTTATCGAGTCTTGAATAATGAATATTTATTTATCAAATAAATATAACAACATTATTTACCAATAAAGAAATAAATATTATAATCAATAAATATAAAATAAATATTTTTTAAATATTATTCTCATAAAATACTATCTTGAATAACTGGTGACAGGATATATGTGATAAAGAAAACATGAATAAATATTAAACCATGTGGGTGAATAATATTTATTCAACTTATTAAATAATAAATAATATTATTATTTAATTGAGATTCAGGATACACATAATATGTGTCCATTTAGGCCTCTTTCTCATTGGCATTAGGTGAAGTAGAACAAAGTGCAAGGTTACCATATAACAACATGTCAAGGAACCCATTGAGAAGTAAGTTGATATTGAAAAAACATAAAAACCCCATATGATCGCTTACCATGTAATATAATCGCTTTATCAGGATATTTTTAATCAATCAAGTTACTTGATGGTTCCACCAACCTATGTGATCGATCTCTCTTTCTTTGAATTTTTGGAATTTGAACTTGCTATAGAACACCATGGCCATGGATTTATTTTTTTTATATCATTTCCATTAAAGATCCTTAGATATAAACTTCTATTAAAAAACATAAAGGGAAAATCCTTTCTTTTTTTATTTATTAATGAAACATTACTCATGATGCACCCAACGTATCCTACTTCACCATGAACATATGTCATCACAATTTTCACCAATAAATCAAAGTACACTGTTCATTGCATCTATTAATAATAATATTAATGTCTAAGGATCAATACACACATCCAATTATACATATAAATATGGATTTCCTACTAGAGGATCTTGTTCTCATAATTCTCAATACTTGAAATTGCCAAGGGTGCACACCATGAGAAGGTTCATTAATGTCCTATGAGTTTCCACACCTGATATCCTATATCATTTATGTCACCCAAATGATTTCATCCAGTTGTAGAAAATATATTTAAGAATACTATTGTGTCACTTATGGGTTCTTGTCATACTAGAGAATTGTTATGACCTTTCAATGTCACAGCTACTCTTATGACATTATCACATACTATGTCACACAAAATAACAATCATGATGTGATAAAGAGTTTATTAATATTCAAAACAATAAATACATGTTGTTATAAAGTATATATAATTTGATTTTAGGGAACCAACTCTAACATACATATCAATGTATATATACATTATATGCGTACCTTGTGTGTATTTATTTATTTTTTTGTGGAAAATGAATATTATTGAACATAATAGGATGGATGTGAATTGAAAATGAATATATGATAATCATATGACAAATGAGTACAGGGATGGAGTCAATGAATTCATCAAGTTTTCAATAGAGCATGCATACGACCCTTCTCAAATTCTTTGTTTGTGTTTACATTTTTTCATTCTAAATAAATTCATCTAGAAGAATTGGAAGTACATTTGATGTGTCATGGAATAGATCAAAGATATAAATGTTGGAATAAACATGGGGAAAAATGAATATACAAATTAACCAGTATGATACTGTGATTTATTTATCATTTGATATGAATACTAGTGTAAATGATGATGATGATTATATGTAATAAATGATGATGGAAATTGAATATAGCCTTTATAATTGTCCAAATTGTTTTGAGAAGTTAAGGAGATATGAAGAAGAACAGTGTATAATAATTGTAATAAATATATAACAATGTTAGATGTATTGAAACTATGTAATTTGAAAGATGGGAGTGGATAGAGTGACACCAGCTTTACAGAACTATTTGGTCTCCTGAATAATACGCTACCAAAAAAATGAGATTCCTTGTTGAACATATGATGCTAAAAGAATTATATGTTCAATATGATCTATGAAAAAATACATACATATCCAAATGATTAGATATTATTTCTTAAGGACCCTGAATCACTAATAAGATGACCTAAGTGTGGAACAACTTGATATAAGAAAAAATAATCAAGTTTTTCTAAAGTTTTATGGTACTTTCTTATAATTCCAAGGTTTAGATTACTATATAGATGCCATAAAACTACTACAAAATTTACATGGTATAAAAATACAATAATTTAAGATGGAAACCTACCTCACCCAATAGACTCTCCTCAGTGCAAGAATAATTAACCATTATCTATCATTATCTATATATGGAATGAATCCTTTTGGTTTATAAAGTAGTACTCATGGTACATGGCTAGTTATGTTGGTAAATTATAACCTTCCACATTGGTTATGCATGAGGTGAAAATAAATTATGTTTTTTTGCTTACATATGGACTAAAACAACTTGGTAATGATATTGATGTCTATTTGGCTACATTAATTGAAGATCTGAAATTGATTTGGGATAGAATTGTTACATTGTATAATGCTCATAGAGGTGAAGATTTCATATTGAGAGCCTTGTTGTATAGGATGATAAATGACTTTCCTGCTTATGGAAATTTTTTAGGCTATGTAATTAAAGGGGTATTAGAGTGTCCCATTTATGAAGAAGGTACACACTCAATTAGGTTGAAATGTTATTCAAAGCTTGTGTTTTTAGGACATCATAAATTTTTACCCTTAAAACATAAATAATAATCACATACGGAATATTAAAATAGAAATATATAAAAAGGTACAATACTGTCACCACTAATGAGTGATTAATAATTTGAGAAAGTAAAATATATTTACACTTTTTTTATAATCCTTTTTTAAAAAACCATATGAAATTAGGTTGGAAAATGAGATCAGTTTTATTTGAATTATCATACTAGAATTGTTAGTACGTCATTTTTTTTATGTCATTCACATATAAATAAATTTATGTGATAGTGTTATAAGAACATTACTAAATAAAATAGATAAAATAAAATATGGAATTAATGCTAGGTTGGACATGATTGACATGGGGATAAGGGAAGCATTGGCACCAGTGAAGGGTGAAAAATGAACTTTCATCCTCCAATAGCTTTCACTCTATCAAAACAAGAAAATTTTCAGTTTTTTAAATTTATTAATGGTGTAAAATTTTCAAATGGGGTATTAATTAAATATCATGAATGTCATGTCAATGACTAATTTGAAGTAAAATAGTCTAAAATCACATAATTTATATGTTTTGATGAAATATTTAATGCATGTAGCCTTAAATTTAATTCACTTGAAAATGTAAGACATACATTAACCAAACTTTTCTTCTTTTTCAAATATATATGCAGTGAAGTTATAGACCCAATTAAGTTTCCAATTATGAATAAGAAAATTCCACTCATATTATATGAATTGGATATGTTCTTCCAACCATCATTCTTTGATATAATGGTCCATCTAATAGTTCACTTGGTTAAAGAGATTAAACTATATGTCCTTATACATTATATATGGATATACCCCATTGAATGTTATATGATGATTTTGAAAGGTTATGTCAAGAATTAAAGTCATAAAAAATGTTTTATTGTTGAGCTATATATTATTAAAGAATTTGTTGAATTCTAAACCAATTACCTATTAGATTTTCATAGCACTGGTGTCCTAAAATATCTCAATAGAGTGTGCCTTATTGGAAATGGGATTTCTATAAGAGATGTTGTTAAAATTACCATTATAGAGTGGGAGAAATATCACCTTTAAATTTTACATAACAATAAAAAGGTTTCTTTATACATCGAATCCCAAAAATTAATTCTTAGACATTTAAATCTATAAAGGGTTAAAATATGGATATAAAATTCACATAATTAAAATTTTATAGGATAGTTTAAAGATCATATTTATAAAGAGTTATCTAAAAATCCAAATTTAATTGTTGAACAACTTCGATGGCTATCCATAGAACCAGAATATATTATCATACAATGGTTATGTATTTAATGGTTATACATTATATACAAAGGAACAATATGAAAATGGTATGATGAAAAACAATAGAGTTACTCTTATAGTGTAAATGAATCATATATCTAATTCCATGGATAGAAATCTCATTTATGTTAATATGTCATACTTTAGCATCATCGAACAAATACACAAGTTGGATTATACAACATTTTAAGTGTTTGTTTTCCATTATAGATGGGTTGAAAATAGGGGTGTAGTTAATTTCGATGAATGAGGCTTCATGAGGGTTAATTTTAATGTTTGAGGGTATAAGGATTATCCATTAATAATATAATCACAAGCAGTGAAATTATTTTTTGTCTCGGATCCTGCAAAAATAAATTGGACAATTTTTCTATTAGTGACTAAAACAATTGTAGGGTTAGATAAAAATTCAATTGCGAATAACCCTTTTATTGTGAGGTAAAAATAATTTTACGATGATCCCAATGTAGACAATGTATTTTACATTATAGGGAACCACAAAGAGGGTATTTGGATACTCGATAGAGGATTTAAATCCCTTCAAACTTTAAAGAAAAAAATAGAGGTTCTAATAAACAGGTTAATTTTTTTTTAATATAATATGATTTTACACATAATATTATGTGTTCTATACTACATTTACATATTTTAAATTAAATTTTTAATGGCTCATGTACATAATGAATTATATACACACTGATGTTACCAATATTGAGGAAGAACACATTATTAATGTTGAAACTAAAGAGTTATTTTGGGATCAGCAACATGTGGATGGAAAAAAATAAGAGTGGCATAGAATCACCATGTTTACAAGGATTACTAAGGAAATAATAATAGATAAAAATTTAAAGTTGGATGGAATCAACCTAGCCAACCTATTGACCCCAAAAAATCAATATCCATTAGTTACATTGGGTTTACAACTCAAATTCATGTGTTGATTGATATAGATACATGGCATAATGTCATACATACCATGAGTAAAATCATTTGGGAAGATATTAGGGCAATGTTATGATATACTTTCTCCATTTAATCAAAAAATTATATAATGAAACATTGATTTAGTTTTCATTATCCCTTTTATGGTTCATTTATTTTAGATTAATTTCATAAGAAATTTGTATTAATGGTTGTTGTAAAATCTTATAGAGCATTTCAAACACTTTTAAAAAAAGCAGAATCTCAAGTATGTTGAGGGGAAAGTAAACCCCCAACCACTAGTTATGTATTCACGCATTATAAACCAATAAACATAGAAATATTTCATTAATAATCAAAATGAGGAATCATTTTAGGTGCATTAAAATTGATTATATTTTAATTGGAATTTTTTATTTTTTCAACTTTGATTCAAAATTATTAATTTATAAAATAGAAAATGAGTTTTAAAAATAATTTTAAATGGTTGGGAGCCTCAGTTTTGAATGCATACATGAGGTACATTTTCAAAATCCGTTTTTCTAAAAAATGATCTACTGTTTTCATTATAGTTAAGAAATATTCATATTCTCTACAAGCGTATATATTACTACTATATAAAGGGAAATATATACAAAGAAAACTTTATACTCATTAATAATGCTATCATTTATAGCTATAATTTAATTTGGAAATGAAAGAAATAAAAAATAGATGAACTATTCATGTTGTATTAAAAGATTATAGTAGATGGTGTACTATTCTTTATTCCTATAATGTAGGGGTAAAACTCTATTATATAATCATAAAAATATATTTTTTTCATTACTCTTTTTTTTAATCATTGAATCCTCATCGCACTAAATTTGGATACCTTGAATGTTTTTTTAGATCCAATGAATATATTTCCATCAAATTGACCGCAAATGGAGTCCATTATGAATTTATAATTCACTACAACAAACATTTAACAAATAAAATTCATATAATATATTTTAGTTTATGATTTAAAAATAATTTTTCTATGATGGAGAGATCTATAAATATCATCTAAATCATGGTATAAGGTTGGTGATTGAACACATGAATCTTATAGATTCCCAAAAATGGAAAAATATTAAGGCATATATAGTAAGATTTAATAATCAAAACATATTTACAAACAATTTAATTATTTTTTTCAATGTTTCTGCAGTGTCTAAAACAAAATAACAATAATTTTTGTGCATATTATGTTTATAAATTTATGAAATATTTTTTATACCATCAACTAACTATCATCCAAGAATAGGTATTTATGAAGGTAATTAAAATTTAATTTTAATATTTATTAATTGTTTTTATATATTATATCAATACTATCAAGATTTTTGATATTCTACCTACTCAAACGAATAATTATATTTGTTTAGAGATGAGTGGGAAGAGTATGTAACGTCAGAATATTTATCAAAATCAATTTAAGGTGATTAAATTTTAAGTTTGTAATTTTTATATTTCATTGATATCATGATGACTTGACCACATGTCAATCCAACACACAATGTGAATGGTGGGACTCCAAGTGCGTGTTCACAATAAAAAATGTCATTTTAGTATAAAACATGATTCACATATCCAAAACTCATCAAATGAGCTCAGAATGTTTTCATACTTTAGAAAAATGATCTATAATTAATTTTTGATGTGTAGGAATTTATCGTACATCAATATAACACATGATATGGCTGGTACGACTCAAAGTTAATGTTTTCAATATAAAAATATCATTTTAGTTTAAAACACAATTTACATAACCAAAACTAAGAAAACACGCTTGAATTATCTTGATAATTTAGAACAATGATCCATAATTCATTTTTATGTGAAATAATTGACTATATGTCAATATGAATCATGATTTGGCATGTATGACTCAAAGTGTATGTTTTTAATGTCATTTTAGTAGTAAATTCAATTCACATCACTAAAACTGAGAAAACAATATCAGATTGTTGTGATAATATAGGAAAATGATCCATGATTCATTTTTAATATATGGGAATTAAACACACATAAATATGACACACAATATGACTGGTAGGAATCTAAGTGTGTGTTCATAATAAAAAACAATCATTTTAGTCTAAAACGCGATTCATAAAGCCAAAACTAAGAAATTAGCTCAGATTGTCTTAATAATTTAATAAAATGCTCCATAACTAATTTTTGATGTTTTGGAATTGAACACACATCAATCCAACACATGATGTGATCAGTAGGACTTGAGGTGCACAATAACAATAAAAATTTCATTTTATTCTAAAACGCAATTCACATAGCCAAAACCAAGAAAATGATCTTATATTGTTTTATACATTATAAAAACAATAAAAATTCATTTTTTATGTTTATGAATTTATTTCACATCAATATAACACATGACATAGTTGGTATGTCTCAAATTGCATATTTTCAATAAAAAAGTGTCATTTTAGTCTAAAATGTGATTCACAAAGAAAAAACTGATCAAATGAGCTCGTATTATCTTGATACTTTAGGAAAATTATCTATAGTTAATTTTATATTTATAATAATCGATCTCATGTCAATTCAATACATGATGTGACCGGTATGACTCAAAGTGATCATTTTCAATAAAAAAAGTGTCATTTTAGTCTAAAACTATATTCACATAGACAAAACTAATCAAATGATATCATATAGTCTTATTACTTTATTAAAACAATCCATAATTCATTTTTGATCTTTGAGAATTGTTCATACATCAATCTAGAACACGATGTGGCCATTATAACTCAAAGTGAACACTTTTAATATAAAAGTCTCATTTGAGTCTAAAATGTGATTCACATAGCCAAAACCAAGAAAAAATATATATTTGTCTTGATAATTTGTAAAAATGATCCATAATTCATTTTTGATATGTGTGAATTGACCACATGTCAATCCAACATACAACATGACTGGTAGGTCTCCAAGTTCATGTTCACAATAAAATAGTTTTGTTTTAGTATAAAACATGTTTTACATAGAAAAAACAGAGAAAATAAGTTTTAATTTTCATTATACTTTATAAAAACAATCCATAATTAATTTTTGATTTTTGGGAATTGACCACACATCATTAAAACACGTGATGTAGCTAGTATGAATCAAAGTGAATGTTTTCACATTAAAAAAGTGTCATTTTACTCTAAAACATGCAACACATAGTCATAAATGAGAAAAAGAGCTTAAATTTTCATGATATATTAAACAAATTATCCTTAATTCATTTATGATGTGTGTGTATCTAACACATGAGGTGGTCAGTATGAATCAATGTGCATGTTTTCAATATAAAAGTGTCATTTTAGACTAAAACGTGATTCATATATCCAAACCAATAAAAAAATATTGGATTGTCTTAATAATTTAGGTAAATGATCCATAATTCATTTTTAATATGTAGAATTTAACCTCATGTAAATCTGACACACGATGTAGCATGCAAGACTCAAAGTTCTTCTTTTCAATATAAAAGTTTCATTCTAGACTCAAATGCAATTTACATAGACAAAACTGAGCGAACAAACTTGGATTGTCTTGATGATTTAGTGAAATGATCTCTAATTCATTTGTGACATGCATAAATCAACTAAACATCAATCTGACACATTATGTGACCAGTATAACTTAAAGTACATGTTTTCAATAAAAGTGTCAATTTCATCTAAAATGTGATTCACATAGCCAAAACTAAGTAAATGAGATCAGATTGTCTTGATACATTTGGAAAAAAACTATAATTCATTTATGATGTGTATTAATCGAATGAATTTAAAGCACACAGTATAGATATTATGACCCAAAGTGCATGTTTTCAATATAAAAGTATCATTTTAGCCTAAAACATGATTCACATAGAAAAAAGTGAACAAATAAGATTATGTTGTCCTGATAATTTATGAAAATGATGCATAATTCATTTTTTGTGTGTGTGAATTGACCTCAAATAAATCTAACACATGATGTGGCTTTCATGACTTAAAATATGTGTTTTCACGTTAAAAAAGTGGCATTTTACCCTAAATCACGCATCACATATCCAAAACTAAGAAAATGAGCTAAATTATCTTGATAATTTAAGAAAGTGATCCATAATTCTTTTTTGATGTGTATGAGTCGACCACACATCAATCTGGCACACGAGGTGGATGGTATGAATCAATGTGAGTGTTTTTAATATAAAAGTATCATTTTAGTCTAAAATGTGATTCACATTTCTAAAAACTAAGAAAGTGATCTTGGATTGTCTTTATACTTTTAGAAAATAATCCATAATCCATTTGTTATGTGTAAGAATTTACCGCATTTAAATCAAACACACGGCGTGACCAGAATAACTCAAAGTGATTGTTTTCAATATAAAAGTATCATTTTAGTCTAAAACATGATTCATATACCCAAAAAAAAGTAAACAAGCTCGTATTGTCTTGATAATTTATAAAAACAATCCATAATTTATTTTTGATGTGTAAGAATTGAGCTAAATTCAATCTGATTCACAATGTTCCTGGTATGACTCAAAGTGCATGTTTTCAATATACAAGTTTCATTTTAGTCTAAAATGCAATTCACAAATCCAAAACTGAGAAAACAGGCTCACATTATCTTGATACTTTATTAAAATATTCCATAATTCATTTATGATGTGTATGAATCTACTGAATATCAATCTGACGCATGATGTGGCTGGTATGACTCAAAGTGCATGTTTTCAGTATAAAAGTGTCATTTTAGTCTGAAATAAGATTCACATAAAAAAACTAGTAAAAAAACTCATATTGTCTTGGTCTTTTAGAAAAATGATGCATAACTAAATTTTTATATGTATGAATCTACCACTCCTCAATATGACACATGATGTGGTCAGTATGATTAAATTACATGTTTTCAATATAAAAGTGTTATTTTAGTCTAAAACATGATTCACAAAACTAAAACTAAGTAAACGGGATCAGATTATAACATACCAACACAGATTCCACTAAACTGGTGCTTCAATCTGATTCTCTAAAAGGCCTCAAGTGTACCTCTCCATACACTAGAGTCTTCTGACTAGTAGTGAGGGCCTAAGGTGTGTTCATAGAGAGATTATGCCCTCATATTAGAGTAAACAACAACATAAATAACTAGATATCATCCAAAGTATTAAATAAACAGATTTTTTAATCAATAAATAAATTAAAATAAAATCATTCTATAATAATAAATGAAATTATATAAAATCTTAAATAGTTGTGTCATACATATAACATTGGTCACCCATTGGGCCGAGCATGCATGTAGGAGTACATAAAGGAAACTAAAATTAAAGTACCTATCTCTTTTACTAACTCTGATCTAGACCACATAACCATTATCCAAGTAACTTTTGAGATAATCCATCCCAATCAAAATAATCTACATAAGCAGCTCTGCTTGATCATACAACCTTGGGCCTTAGCCCTATCCATCATATATTTTTTTCTCAACTTGAGAAGAATACATAAGGTCTGCACGCAGACCGAGGTGCATGTATAGGGATGAGAAATAATCTCAGTTGTCCCAATGATGAACCTATAAATCTATTTTCATACGTGCATGCTCATGAAACAAGATCATCCTAGCTGAGACACAACTGGAAGCGGTTAATAAAATAAAACTACAGTTGATCCTTGGATCCGTGATCTTGATTGACCATACTGCACAACCTAGGTTGGAATGTTCCTAAACCATAACCATAATATATATATATATACACCCATACATATATATTTGTACGTATATACATGAAAATGGAAGGGACTAAAGGTATACAACCAAGAAATCCATGAAAATTTTCATAAGACAAGTCAATCCATAGTCGATCTGAGGATCCTATATCTGATCAACTGGACATATAGTGACAAGGGATCTAAGATGGATGTTTTACCGATCAAGCCATGTATAATTAATTTGATACTTAGGTTCATGACCCATATCGATAATACATACTTCATCCAGCATCGTTAATGTCTCTAAGAAGATACAACACCACGGGGGGATACATGTCTTAGCTTTGGGTTCACCCATACTCACCTACAAGTACAATAATGAAGGATTCCATGTAATAAATGGGAATCCTATAAATATGGTATTGATATGGATGTCATACCGCTCATTCAATGTAAATATAGACTGATTTCTAAGCCATAGGTCTCGTTCTATAGGTGATCACGACATTGGAGCTCGAATGAACCCTAAAGGGGATAACCCTTATGCAATCTATAAAAGGAATATTATCTCGATCCAAGTATATTCTCAGCATTCATTCATATAAATGGATCAAAATATTACACCCAGTCAATTCTGAAGAGTTTAGTAATGTAATAGTGCATCCACCCGAACCTAGGGAGCATCTTAGGTCTCACTCAAGAGACTGTAATCATCTTTGACTGCATCATCGATGTAGAGCACCATGTCCAACATCATGGTCAAGTAATCAATCAGGGAGAGCACAATCATCCCCATCACTCGAGAGAGCATAATAATTCTCGATTATATCTCATAATCTGAATCCTAGTAATTATGTATTAGTGTCCAAATATATAATAGTCAAACATGCAGTCTCAACAACTAGATCCTAGGAAAAAACTCTGGGTATCCAAATAGTGTAAAATAATAAAAATGTAACTACCCGAACCTAGAATCCTGAATTTGGTGTATTATTTTAATACATTGGCATGATTACAAGGAATAAAATCCCAGAGGACAAGTCATTTTAGCAGTCTTGGAAAATAGATTACATACATTAACTTTATATTACAATTCAAAACATAATATGAAAATAGATAATTCTTTGAGAACACGATTATTCTCTTAGATTAACCCTTCATATCAATAATAATACACTTCTTTTAATCTTTGTAAAATAAAACATAAGAAAGTGGTGGTCTCAGATGCTCAGTAAGGTTAAAAATGCAATAGAAGATTTCATAAATTACCATAAACTTTAAGGAAAGTATAAAACTGAAACAAAATATTTTTGAAACATACCCTTGAACATAATATATAAAAAATAAATAAAATAATTCCATTTAAACATTCACATGGATATTCTACTGGTTGAATAATCACATGTAATATCAATAACTAATATCATACTGAGGGAATGCATAATGTCAGACGTCATAACCATACCATCAAA
Source organism: Viscum album (assembly GCA_963277665.1). NCBI lineage: Eukaryota > Viridiplantae > Streptophyta > Magnoliopsida > Santalales > Viscaceae > Viscum > Viscum album. The sequence continues at coordinate 2,020,240,518 of OY728123.1, forward strand.
TTCTCGTGCCAAGAGCATACATAACCATACTATCAAGGCCTCATACCAAGACACTAGTTTGTATCATGAGACCTATCGATGCATAGAGGGGCTATAGAATCCCCCACCAATCACATACTAAATCCAATGCATTCTTCATATGAAAAGGGTGAAATATAATATAAACATTTGTATTAAAACTAGCATATGAAATATTAATACTTTAATAATAAACCATGAATGGTATAAAAATAGAAAATCCACATTAAAAAATATCCTAAAACCTTCAATAAAATATGTAATATTGTATCATAATAAACCAAAATCAATTAATCATAAAATCCAACAAATTATTTTGACATAGTTTAAAATAATCTAATAAAATCATTGAAACTCTTTGAGAGAAATATCCCATTTTACTTTGAAAATATTTAAAAGCCACAAAATTATAAAAGAAATCATTTATTATAAAAATAACATTGTAATAATATAAGGGAATCTTCAAAATTTTAAGACTTCATGACAGAGGAAATAAAATCTTGTGCCTTATAAGTTAAAGAACAGTCTTTCCTTAATTTGTCAAAAAGGTCATAAAGTACCTCATTTGGAAAATGATGGAAATATTCCTTTCAAAACATTTTATAAAAATTCAAACAGGGGTAAAAATATATTCAAACAATAGTAATGATATTTTGAAATACATTTTTAAGAAACATGTACATTGATGATAAATATGTCCTAGTAGATACTTACGTATAAACAACCTCAGATATTAATGAGGTTGTGAAATTAAACCTTACCTTATACTTTCCTTTAGTTGAGGGTGTGTTAAAATCCTGTATAATGGTTATAACATGTTATTAAATTATACTAGGACCATATCCATAATTATTATATCATATATGATCCTATTATATCATTTTGTTAATAATATTTCAGTATTACCATTGTTTTGGGTGTTAACTGCTTTGTTTCCCTATGCGTGTTTGTTGTGTAAGACATGTTTGTTATAAATAGGATGTATTTTATTAATATACATAATGATATTAAGTTTATAAATATTATTTTTACTCACCATATAAATTTTATAATCATTATTTAATAGTTAATATAGATAATGAATCTCATCGCATCGTGGAGACGGTAGGTCGTATGTACGCACGAGCGACAGTATCATTCTCTTGATGGTTAAATGGGATAGAATTGAATGGTATATTAATTATACAGAATCATTATAATTTTATATTAATTATTTATATCTATTATACTCATCATTATAACCATCCAAATAAATTAGTGTTGAATAACAAATTACACCGTGGTGTGAAGATGGTAAGTCGTACATAGGCATGTATGGTGATATTGTTTTTCATATAATGGATAAAAGGAGGAATATAGTTGTCCCATAGTTATAATAACATCTCAAAATTTATATGATATTGGATTTATTATTTTGGTATGGAAATAACATAGTAATAGGAAGTAGAAGAAGAGGAGAACTTTGAAAGAGTTGACAAAACAATTACCTCTTTTTCGGGTATCTCCTTTTGATTTGAACAAAAGGACTCCTTAGGTTGGTTTTCTTCCCAAAGTAAGGCTTCTAGGATGATGTGAGATAATTTTGGAGGATAATTAGATAGGGGTTTTTTATGCCAAAGGGATTTAGAGTTGTTAATAAAGGATAAGGAGAGATTCTCTTTTATAAGAGAGATAAGGGCACTTTAGGATATTAACAAAATATTAAATTAATATAAATTAATTTTCAACTTTAAATGGATCAAAAGTAGATTATTTATAATCTAATATAAGTATGGGTTTAAATCCTCTCAACTAATAAAATTTATAATGTTTTGATTTTATTTTAAACCTTATCATTTTGATTTATCCTTATTTAATCTATTTAATTTTAATTATGGTAATGATATTATAAATATTAAATGGTTATAAATATTTACTTATATGGTGTAAATTAGCAATAAATAGACAATTTATAATATTTTCAACCTTATAATTATCAATTTTTTATTTTTACATATTTTTATGATTTTTAAATAATTTAATAAAATTTTATTTTTATAAAATAGTAATAGTGTCAATTTTGACACTATTCATTAATTTGACTTTAAATAAAATCCAAAAATAAATATAACTTTGAAAAAAACCCTTGAATACACTCATAACTGTCATAGACACCTATAAAATTCATGGATAACTTCAATTATGTCGAATTATATTTATTTTAATATTTTTAAAATCTTTTATTTGATATTTCTATTAATAAAATAATTACTTCTTTACTATTGTGTCATTATTTATGGTTATTATTTAGTCTCTAAAAATTATAAATAAATTACTATGATTCATATAATTCTTTTATATTTCTATAGACTATTATTTATCTAATTTATCTTGAGGTTATCTCTATACTAAAATTATTAAATTATAATAAATGAAAGTGTGACACTTTGTCACATTCTTTAATTTTAATAATATCTATGTTATTTTTATGGAAAAGTGTATATTAAATTATTCAAAATCAATAATTATGGTATCTTTAATATTTTCCTATTAATTTTTTCAAATTATATATTTTTATGAATTTTATATAATTTAATAAATTATTATTTATTTTAAAATATAATTTATGTCAATTTTGACACTATTTATTATTTGACTTTTTATAAAATCATAAAAACTTGATTCATTCAAAAAACACAACATAAAATTATCCATGATGTGTCAATGTGATCTAAAAAAATTCTTGGATGTCATAAAATGTTTCAAATTATATTTACTTTAATATTATTATTATCATTTCATTGATTCTTCCTTCAACAAATCAATTACTACATAATCATTAGGTCACCATTTAATTTAATTATTTTTTTTCTAAAATTATAAATAAATTACCATAATGTAGATAAAAAATTATTTCTAATTACGATTTATAGTCAATTATATCACTCATATAATCTCATATTAAAAATATTTTTCTTGTTAAAAATAAAAGTATAACCAAGTTGTATTTTCTTTAAAAATAATATAATAAATATATTAAAGTCGTCCAAGTGGCTAAAAGTGGTCCCAAAATTGACCTAAGGATGGTTTTGGTCGAAACATGCTTACCCAATGAAATTAGGACAAGTGTTAAGGTGATTATAATATTATTGTTGCCTTTAATTACCTGATTTACCCTTAACTGCGGTAATAAAAAAAATTATTAAAGTTACAATTCATAATACCCAAAAATAAAAAGAATCTATTTACATAATTTGGACCCAATGATTAAAAATATGGAATCTAATGTTCAAAATTCCAAACATTGAAGTTGCAATAATTAATTTAAAATTAATCATGTTGTCAGAATGAAAAACAAGTTTTTAAAAGCTAAAACATTACAAAAGATTAAAATATTTTTACATCAAAATTCATAGTAAAATTAATGCCAATGACCAAAATTATATTAACAGATAAAAATATATTTTATTTGTATTTTAAAACCATTTAATAATATAATTTATCTATATAAATTATTCTGATGAAAAAATTTGTTCTCAATTAAAATTTAGTATATTTATATTATTCGTCAAAACGTAAAACTTATCAGAAAAATATCAAAACGTCATCCAAATTAAATTTGTATATAACTCTTCCAAAAAAGAAGTTTATTTTGTTAAATATAATATATAAAAATTTTAAAAACTATATTTAAAATGGGTGTGCCATCAAAATTCGGCAAACTGTATTTTTTGAAAAATACTTCTTTTATCCGAAAAATGGAATTTTTTCTTATATCATATCTAAAAAATACATAAGATGACTGTTAAAATTATATAGAATATATAAAATTAAAAATGTGTTTAATACTATTCATGGACACTAATTTAATTTCTAGGTTGTATATTATATAAAATAATAATATTTTATTAATATATTGTTGTTCAGTAGAACTGGGCCTTGCATGTAATGCAAGCCAACTCATTATTGTGTGTAGCGTAAACTTAAAATGGTGTCATGTAAATATAAAGAAATAAAAAAAATTAAATTTATTCATAAATAAAAATATTGTAAAGTCTTGGGGTGATACATTCTCTCTTCCTTCAATAAATTACATCTTTACAATTTTTTAATTTGGGTTTGGTAAAAAATATTTGATTATTCAAAATTCATTTATTGCAATCCCACGTTAGAACAATGTTCAATAAAACATAAACTTTAAAATAAATAAATAAAGTAAGAAGGTTGACAAAGATAACATGTAACGTCCCAGTTCCGGGTGCCACTCAATGGGTGCCCCGAACCCGGTTTTCCACGTGACCTCAAGCGCATTTCCCTAAACGCCAGAGGCTGCCGACTAGCAGTGAGGGCCCAGATCTGATATTGGGGAAACTATGCCCTCATTTGTCAAAGTGCAGCACAGCGGAATAAATAGATATCAAACAACAAGAAGAAGCGGTAAAAAATGTATATAATAGAAATGGATAACTGATAATAACAAGGAAAACAAGCAGTCGTATGTATATGAAAATACAGCATGTCACTATTCTATAAAACAGCAAAAACATGTTACACTGCAATACAATACAACTGAATTACAAGTACAGAAAGCAAAACCAAAACAAAACAGCCGGTAGCATCGTGGGCCTAAGCCCGGTCCCATGCACCCCTACTCCTCAGCAGCAATCAAGTACCTGTATAAGGACCCTTTCCCTTATCCACACCTGTAGAAATGTAATCTGTTTGGGCCGAAGACATGACCCAAACAGGGTGTGAGAAATAAATCCCAGTAGGCACCCACCAAAGGGTTGTTCCCAACTGTGTGAAAATATACAACAACAATGTGTCGTAGTCAAAGGCAATAAACTAAGCATTACTCAAAAGTAACTAACTTTACCAGTTATATTTCCATTTTATTATTCATTTAACCGTTCATTATAAGGAAACCACCACAGTGAATTTCTATGTAAACAGTCAGTGTCCTCAGACACACAAACCCTTACCCTTAGGTAATCAGGAACGTAACCCGCAGGTAATTACCCACAGGCATAACAGATATTACCCTCAAGTGTACAAAGTGTCACCCATAGGCACATAGTCTATTGCCCACAGGCACGGAATAAATTGCCCTCAGGCTAAAAGATGCACTTCCCTCACGCTAAGTAAAACATCACCCTCGGGCTAAACAAGTAACCGGGCCATGACCAACATGTAAAAAAGCAATATACATGCAATACAAATGCAATTCCTCTCAAGGAAATCTTATAATTATTATTATAAAGGCATACCCTCGGGTATCCTGGCCAAATGGCTAAACAGAGGAACGCACCCCCAGGGTGGTCCTGGATCCAAGAAGCGATCCCAAACAACAGTTTATTATCACATTTAAATTACCTAAACAATTCTAGGTATTTAATTCAACACGGCCTCAACCATACGACACCCCATTCATGGGTGCGTATCTCAATGGTACACAAAATGCACATTAGTTGTAAATTAAACACCAAGCCACCTACCTCGATCACCCATGATCGATATACCTGAATGACACCTTCTAAAACGTCCAAGAACGTCGTAGATCTGAGGTAAAATAATTCTCTTTCAACCTCAAATAACTTCCCTTTGAGGAAGAATTGGAAAGAAACACCCAAGTATAGGGAAGCTCTTACCCGTGCGGTTCCAGCAAGATCGACGGAGGCGGAATCGGATTCTCAGTTCGCAATTGGTGGATCTCCAAATCTCTGGTCGTCTCCTCGTGCTTCCCTCCGGCGTTCTAAGCCTTCCCTATGAACAGGTGTGGCTACTTCCCATTTTAAGTGGAAAAAAAATACACGGCGTGTAATATTGACTACACGGTGTGTACTTTTCTCATTTAACTGTTCCTTTGGCGGCACCGCTGCACTATTCATCCATCGACATGAGTACATGGTGTGTATTCTTGACTACATGGCGTATACTGTCGCCCAGCTAGAGGCTGGTTCCACCGCCTTACTATCTCCCTGCCGACTGACTACACAGTGTGTACATACCCACTACATGGCATGTATTCGGTTTTTACGCCCTTCATTTCCAGAATGGCTACACACCCTGTGTACTCATCCCACATGTCCAAAATACATAGCGTGTGAAAAAGTAAACGGTGTGTAGTCCCAAAATTTGGGATTTTCCCCATTTTTCTTATCTTCTCAAAAACACTTAAGGGAGGGAGAAAAGGGAGAAACTCGTACCTCAAAACTAAGAACCAGTTTCTTACAAACTTCCCCCCTTAAAACAATTCGTCCCTGAATTTCCCTTCCAAGGGTGGTGAAGATATAGCTGTGAACAACTCCGGCCACTGAGAACGTATGTCGGTCTCCCGCTCCCAGGTTTTGTCCGGCACTCGGCCATGATGCCATAGCACCCATACAAGAGGAACTGGCCGGCCTCAGAGAACCTTTGTGCTCCTATCAACGATACGAATCAGATGCTTCTCGAAGGATGCATTTACCTCGAGCTCAACCTCCTTGGGCTGAAAGACGTCAGACGGGTCTGAATAATAGCGACGCAACTGAGATACATGGAAGACGTCATTCATGGCTCGGTATATCTGTGGTAACTGCAACCAATAGGCAACCAGCCCGACTCTCTCCAGAATCTCAAATGGCCCCACATACCTCAGTGAAAGTTTACTCTGTCTCCTGATCCGCATGTGTCCCAACCTCGGTGAAACACGCAATAAAACCTGATCCCCAACCACGAACTCTAAGGGTCATCTACGGCGATCAGCATAAGATTTCTGACGAGAATATGCGGTAGCCATATGCTTATAAATCAACTGGACCTGCTCAGAAGTCTCATGCACGAGACGTGGTCCCAGTAAAGCTGCCTCACCTGCCTCTAACCAGCACAAGGTTGATCGCCATGGCCTACCATATAAAGACTCATAAGGTGTCATCTCAATAGTTTCCTGAAAAAAATTATTATAGGAAAACTTGACTAGGGGTATATGCTTCTCCCAATAGCCCCCAAATTCTAGGATGCATGCACGCAGCATGTCCTCAACCACTTGTATCGTACGCTCTGACTGACCATCGGTCTGAGGGTGGTAAGCTGTGCTCAGAAGCACCGATGTACCCAGTGCCCTCTGAAAACTCTTCCAAAAACGAGATGTAAAACGGGTGTCCCTATCTGAAATGATAGAACGGGGGACCCCATGAAGACGTACGACCTCTCAGATATACAACTTCCTGAGCTCGTCAACTCCTAAGGTCTCCTTGATTGGAAAAAAGTGATCTACCTTTGTGAGTCTATCCACAAAAACCCACATGGCATCATTGCCTCGAGGTGACCTCGGAAACCCAGTCACGAAGTCCATTGAAACATCATCCCATTTTCACTCTGGAATAGGTAAATTTTGTAACAGTCCGGCTGGCCTCTGATGCTCCGCCTTCACCTACTGACAGGTGGAACACCTCGTAACAAAACCAACTACTTCTCTCTTCATACCCAGCCACCAGTACTGACGTCTCAAGTCATGGTACATCTTGGTAACCCCGGGATGAACTTCCCAAGCTAAAGCATGAAACTCCCGCATCATCTCCTCACATATATCCCCTGGAACCCATACTCGTCCATGGAAATGCAAAACTTCATCATCGCCTATCATCCACCCAGGAGGAGGGTCCTCACTTTCCACCGACTCCCGTATAACTAGGCCTTCTAAGTTGGATAGTTGTCTCATCCTCACTCTATCCAGGAGGGTAGAGGTCATAGCTAAAGATGAAAGATAGGTCTTCCCCTGACTGTCTTGCACCTCCAGATGCATCTCAGAGAATAAATCCATCAGCTTCCATTCACCACTGTCCTCCTGCACTTCCTGTATTTGAGTCTTCCTACTCAGTACATCAGCTACTATATTACCCTTACCAGGTGTACAGGCAAGCTCAAAATCTAAGGACTGAAGGTATTCAACCCACCTTCACTATCTCAGGTTCAAGTCACACTGGGTAAAGATATACTTGAGACTTTTTTGGTCCGTGAACACCACAAAATGTTCTCCCAAGAGATAATGTCTCCAATAGCGCAACGCATGAACAACTGCAGCCAACTCGAGATCATGCATCGGGTAATTCCACTCATGTTTCCTCAATTACCGAGACTCGTACGCAACTACTTGATCGCCCTACATCAACATAGCTCCTAGCCCAATACCTGATGCATAACAGCAAATTGTATAGCTCTTCCCCTGCTCTGGGAGTATTAGGATAGGTGTTGATGTCAACTTTACCTTCAGCTCCTGGAAGGTTGTCTCGCAATCTTCTGGCCAAACGAACTTCACCCCCTTCTTAGTCAAACCCGTCAACGGTGATGCTAGGCATGAGAAGTCCTATATGAAGTGTCTATAGTAACCAGCCAGCCCCAAGAAACTCCATATTTCAAAAACATTCTTAGGCTTCTCCCAAGAAACTACTGCTCTCACCTTCTCTGGGTCTATCGCAACTCATACCTCAGAGATGATATGACCCAGGAAGTGTATCTGGTCCATCCAAAAGTGGTACTTTGAGATATTAGCATATAGCCGATGTTCTCTCAGTGTACTCAATACGATCTCAAGATGGGTGGCATGGTTGTGTCGAGTGTGATAGTACACCAAGATATCATCCACGAATACTACCACAAAAGAATCTAGATAAGGATGGAACACACGATTCATCAGAGCCATAAAAACTGTTGGTGCGTTCGTGAGTCTGAACAGCATAACCGTATACTCATATAGACCATACCAGCTCTTGAAAGCTGTGAGAGGTATATATGATGGCCTAACGCGTAGCTGATGATATCCCGATCTCAAGTCAATATTCGAGAACACTCTTACTCCATGAAGTTGATCAAAAAGATCATCAATCCTTGGTAAGGGATATCGGTTCTTAACCGTCAACTGGTTCAGCTTTCGATAATCCACACAGAGTATGAGAGTATTGTCCGACTTCTTCGCAAAAAGGACAGGAGAACCCCAAGGATAAGTACTGGGTCAGATAAAAACATTTTCCTGTAACTCCTCTAATTATCTCTTGTTCTCCTACAACTCTGGTGTAGCCATCCTATAAGGAGGAATGGACACCGGTGCTGCTCCTAGAATAAGCTCAATTGAGAAATCCACCTCACACTCTGGAGGAAGACCTGAAAAGTCATTCAGGAAGACATCCCAGAAACGATCAACCACTGGAGGGAAATTCTTCTGACAAGTCCCCTGGTCGTCCAGATATAAGATCGCAATCTGGGCTGGGATACCACCTCACCCATGATGCTCTGGTCCAGCTCGACTTGCCTGAACATCCCACTCGCCTTTGTATAGAAACTCTCCACCCTCTGGTGACGTAAAACTCACCCTGCGATGATAGCAATCCACAAAGGCATGGAAGGGAACCAACCAGTCCATCCCGAGAATGACATCATAGCTTGTCATCTCTAAGACATAGAGGTCCCAAAGGAAGTGACACACACCAACCTCAAGGGGTCACTCCTTGAACATACGCACACTAGTCGCTCTAGTTCCCAACAGAGTTTCTAGAGTCATTGCAGCAGAAGAAAAAGAAACACAGAGCCCAAGGATCTCCACAATGGGCACAGATATGAAGATATGTGTAGCACCCATATCAAAAAGTAAAGATAAAACAGAAGCTACTAGAATAGTACCTCTGGCAGTAGAAGGTTCAGGATCCTGATCCTATTGGGTCCGTTGCACTACATATGTCTGCCCAGTGTCGTGGCCCTACGACATAGCCTGGATACCCTGAAAAAGAGTTGCAGATGACCCATCTTTCCGCAAGCTCGGCACTCCACTGGGTCTCGTGGACAATGAGGTCTCTTGTGCCCCTCCTTACCACACTGGTAGCACATGACCTGGCCACCTAAAAAATTCTTCTGGATAGTACTTCCACCCTGAGAGAAGTACATCTATCTCTTCCTCTTACCAGTAGAAATAGAACCAGAAACTGGTATTGAACCTCCCTGGCCCACACTACTAGCTTCCCGCAGGTTTCTCTCTATAATCAGCACCTGGTTCACAATAGCATGTACTGTAGGAAACATAAAAAGATTCACCAGTGATCAGATGTCATATTGAAGACCATCCTCAAAGAATCTGGCTCTCAGTGTCTCATCGCCCACTAGAACAGGTGCAAAACGCTGAAGTTCGGTAAGGCGAGCAGAATAATCCATCACCGACATAGCGCCCTGCTGCAGATTCATGAACTCTTGAGCTCGATCTTCCCTCAGCATATCTGGGAAGAAGAAGTCATAGGAGGCTTTCTGAAAATATTCCCACTCCATGTCCTTGTGATGCTCTGTCTGGGTGGTAACATCCCACCACCTCTTGGCGGAATAACGCAGCATATAAGTCGCGAGCTTGACCCTCTGCCCTCGAGGCGTCTCAAGATGCTCGAAAATAGTCTACATCAACCCCAGCCAAGACTCCGCAGCCTGTGGTCCACCATCCTCTAAAAACGTAGGCAGATTCTATTGTTGGAAGATACGAGTCAGCTCGGCCATAGATGTGGCAGTCGTCAGTGCTCCCTGAAAGGTCTGCATGAACCGCATAAAGCCTTCACAGAACTGCGCCTCCATGCCTGCGTCTGGTATAATGGCTGGCGCCTCATCTGGCACTGTTGGAGGATCAACTGGTAGCCCATGGCTCACCATCTCTGGAGTATACTCATTGTCTCTCTCTTGGTGAACAACGTGTGGTCGTCTTGGCGGCATGACTCTACAAGGTCAAACGTAAACCTTAGATCAAGATTATCACAGTCTGAAAAGGAACCAAAAGGGGAACAGGAGGAAGAAGGCATTTGAGACTGCACAACAAGACTACATGGTGTGTATACTGACTACACGGCATGTACCTGACTTCTCTTCCCCTATCCGGGTCCTTCTACATGGCCAAGCCACACGGATCCCGTTAAAAAAAATACACGGCGTGTATATAACCTACACGGTGTGTATGGTGTAATTTTCCAACTACCCGTATCATTTGTGACACGGACAACTACTCGTCTTGATACTACACGGCGTGTTACACCCGTACACAGCGTGTACAGCACTCTGTCTTCCCAGCCACATGGCTAAGTTCACACGGTCTGTCCTCAGAAAAGACTACACGGTGTGTCCTATAGGTACACGGCGTGTACTAGATGAGCTTCACCAACCTGTTTTGTTAGTTACATGGCCAGATACACGGATCACACTGCACGGCGTGTTCCATATACACACGGTGTGTACATGAAAGGATTACACCGACCCGTGTTGTTAGTTACATGGCCGGATCCCAGGTCAGACTACACGGCGTGTTCCATCGTGGACACAGCATGTATGTCTTAAGGTCTCCTCCATCCGTGTTTGTTAGTTACACGGACGGACTCCGGGTCAACACTACACGGCGTGTACATCCGGTACACGGCGTGTACTCAAAAAGTTTTCTTTTCTTCCCGAACAGAAGAACATACATGGAGTGTTTAAGGTACTACACGGCGTGTATACTGGGTTTCCAGACAGTATGCCTCATAAACTTCTCCAGAACCCAAAAAATACTGAAAACCAACACCTAAGTGCCAAATTCCGATCCGTGAGGTCCCATACTCCCCGCGAATCAAAGTTTGACATCTTATTTGTGTTATAACCAGATAAATAGTTAATGATCCACCAAATTTCGGTCAATGAGGGACCATACTCCCCAAAAACCAAAGTTTGGCGTCCATTCTATAAACAGGATCACACAATAATACCCTATCAAACAGCAGGTATCTATCAAAGTAGTTATCACATCAGCATGCTTTTACTAGCACAACATCTATCACAACAACATGCAATTTCTAATGCACCTACATGGCATGGAAACTATGCATGGCATGTGATTTCTAGCATGTTCCTAAATAATGCATGAGATGGAATACCCTCATCTCATCGGGTTTCAACTAAATAGAACCCATTAATAAAATATAAACAGCACAATACAAGTGCATCACCCTTCGGTGAAAATCGATTCAACTGTAAAATTGCAAAATCATAAAAAATTGAAACACGAGGTAAATTGGATTTTCCCTGTACATGGGTTAGCTATGCCCGGGAATAGCTTATTACCAACTACCGTTATCATCCTATCCCTGACTAAGGCTCCAAATAGTAATTCAAAGAAAATAACGCCTCTAATACCACTTTGTAACGTCCCGGTTCTGGGTGCCACTCAACAGGTGCCCCGAACCTGGTTCGCCACGTGACCTCAAGTGCATTTCCCCAAACGCTAGAGGTTGTCGACTAGTAGCGAGGGCCTAAGTCTGATAGTGGGGAAATTATTCCCTCATTTGTCAAAGTGCAGCACAATGGAATAAATAAATAGCATACAACAAGCGGAAGCGGTAAACAATGTATATAACAGAAATGGATAACTGATAATAACAAGAAAAACCAGCAATCATATGTATTTGAAAATGCAGCATGTCACTATTCTATAAAACAGTTAAAACATGTTACACTATAATACAATACAACTGAAGTACAAGTACAGAAAGAAAAAACAAAACAAAAAAGTCGGTAGCATTGCGAGCCTAAGCCTGGTCCCATGCTCCCCTACTCCTCAACAGCAATCAAGTACCTATATAAGGACTCTTTCCCTTATCCACACCTGTAGAAATGTAATATGTTTGGGCCGAAGACATGACCCAAACAGGGTGTGAGAAATAAATCTCAGTAGGCACCCACCAAAGGCTCATTATCAACTGTGTGAAAATATGCAACAACAGTGTGTCGTAGTCAAATTCAATAAATTAAGCAGTACTCAAAAGTAACTAACTTTACTAGTTATATTTACATTTTATTATTCATTTAATCGTTTATTATAAGGAAACCACTATAGTGAATTTCTATGTAAACAGTCGGTATCCTCAGACACGCAAACCCTTACCCTCAGATAATCAGGAACGTAACCCACAGGTAATTTCCCACAGGCATAACAGATATTGCCCTCAGGTGTACGAAGTGTTGCCCACAGGCACAGAGTCTATTTCCCATAGGCATGGAAGAAGTTGCCCTCAGGCTAAAAGATACACTTCCCTCAGGCTAAGTAAAACATCGCCCTCAGGCTCAAGTAACCGGGCCATGACCAACATGTAAAAAAGCAATATACATGCAATACAAATGCAATTCCTCTCAAGGAAATCTTATAATTATTATTATAAAGGCATACCCTCGGGTATCCTAGCCAAACGGCTAAACAGGGGAACGCACCCCCAGGGTGGTCCTGGATCTAAGCAGCGATCCCAAACAACAGTTTATTATCACATTTAAATTACCTAAACAATTCTAGGTATTTAATTCAACATGCCCCCAGCCATACGACACCCCATTCATGGGCACGTATCTCAACAGTACAAAAAATGCACATCAGTTGGAAATTAAACACCAAGCCACCTACCTCGATCAAACGTGATCGATATACCCGAATGACGCCTTATGAAACATCTAAGAACGTCATATATCTGAGGTAAAATAATTCTCATTCAACCTCAAATAACTTCCCTTTGAGGAATAATTGGAAATAAACACCCAAGGATAAGGAATCTCTTACCCGCACGGTTCCAGCAAGATCGACGGAGGTGGAATCGGATTGCCGGTTCGCGATCGGCGGATCTCCAAAGCTCCGGTTGTCTCCTCGTGCTTCCCTCTGGCGTTCTAAGCCTTCCTGTGAACAGGGGAGTCTAATTCCCATTTTAAGAAAAAAAAACAAAATACATGGCGTGTACTATTGACTACACGGCGTGTACTATTGACTACACGGCATGTACTTTTATCATTTAACTGTTCCTTTGGAGGCACCGTCGTACTGTTCATCTGTCGACATGAGTACACGGTGTGTATTCTTGACTACATGGTGTGTACTATCGCCCAGCTGGCAGCTGCTTCCACCGCCTTACTATCTCCCTGTCGACTGACTACACGGCGTGTACATACCCACTACACGGCGTGTAGTCAGTTTTTACGCCCTTCGTCGCCGGCATGGCTACATACCTTGTGTACTCATCCCACATGGCCAAAATACACGGCGTGTAGAAAAGTACACAGCGTGTAGTCCCAAAATTTGGGATTTTCCCCATTTTCCTTATCTTCTCAAAAACACTTAAGGAAAGGAGAAAAAGAAGAAACTCGTACCTCAAAACTAAGAATCGGGTTCTTACATAACACATACTAGGGTTTAATGTATGAAAACTTGGATATGAAAGAAAAATATAACCATCATGTTCTCATGGAGAGTGATAGAGAATATGATTAGGAGAAATTGAACAATCATAAAGATTGAAGTCGGTGATGATATAAGGGACCATTTGATTCATTGGAAAAAGTACTAGGATAGAATTTTTGGTTTTAAGATCCTTTCGCTTAGATTTGAAGAATTAATTTACTTCATAGACTAAGAACACAAGGAAGTATACTTACTTTACAATTATAGTTTCATATTTTAACTAATTTCTACAAAAACTCATCTTTCTCTTTAAAAGATAATAAAATTCAAAAATATTATATTTATCTTAATCGTATAAGGTTCCAAAAATGAACTTATATCATTTAAATAATGAAAACTATGTTCTACTAACTAGATACTTCCCGTAGGCCAGTGTTAGGTGATAAATCCTTATCGCACTTCGGTTGTGGGTTCGATTTCTACAGCCTTGTCTGATGCGACGAGTTGTCGCCTGACCTGCAGGTTGTTATTTTCTTAAAACTATATTATTATAACATTCCAAAAATTACCTTAAGATTTTTTTTTAACCTTATAAAATACTATCTAATGTTCAACTTAATCCATTCCAACATTTATACTTATCCAAAATACTTTAATCCAAACTCAAAATTCAAAAATTTATAAGGAAGGTCATTAAATTTCTAAAATCAACATAACATAATGCAGATCAGTTTTTTTCACATAAAAAACATTTGAATACCTTCATCATGTATTCTCTTAAAATATGTTAATAACCTGAATTACCATAAAACCATATTTAATATGTTCATGCATCCTTATTTCTTATGTAAAACATAGAATATTTTATATACTCCTTAAATCCAAAAATGTTGTAAACTCCAACAATGATGGAATAAAAAAACCATTAAACAGTTCCAAGGTAGTCAATAATATCCAATTTACTTTATCCAAATCAATCATCTCTTTATTCCAACATCATTATCTTTGTATCAGAAGCATATTAAGAGTTATCTTTTCCTCCATTGTATATTTTCCAAAAAATTTAACTTGCAACTATGTCACTTTACTTTGTACCATACAATCTCAAATCCTTAATTAAATAGTATTTTAGTGCAATCCTCGTATACTTAATAATTCTTATAACCATTACATTTCTAATAAAATAATTCTAATAAAATAATTATTTAATAGACATATTAATCATTCCTCTTCATATGCGACAGTATTATAACTTGATCATTTTCCAATAGCACGATCTGGGGTATATTCCTTTTATGATTGGGATATTGATTTTCATAGTGTACCATCTCTTTGTAGTTGAAGCATTATACATTGAAAACCTTTTTCTTACCCATGAAAGCATGAACTTGGTGTCCTTTTTCTATACACTTATAAAAAACTCTCTTTCCCTTCAAGCATTCAGTAGGGTGATTCTTTCCATAGTTATCACATGTGAGAAAATCCTTCTTTCCCTTCTTCTATTTATACATCTTTTTCTCTATCATCCTCTCACTACTAGAAATCATGTCTATACCAACACTTCTATACCAACGGTTTATAAAAACTATTAGTATAGGTCCCCTTTCCCTATGTTTTTTCCAAAATTATTGATAAAGGGTAATTTGACACCACTTTTCCCAAAGATTTTCCCAAACCATTGGGAAAGGGTATTTTGAGGTAACTTTTCCCAACGGTTTTGGAAAATCGTTGGGAAATGATACTTTGATACCACCTTTCTAAATGGTTTAGGAAAACCATTAGGAAAGGGTCCACTTTTCCCAACAGTTTTTGAAAACTGTTGGCAAAGGGTACTTTAAGACCACTTTTCCCAACAGTTTGGGAAAACTATTGGGAAAGTGTGGGTACCTATCCCAACTATTCTCAAAACCATTGGAAAAGGCCTATCCCAATGGTTTTGAGAACCGTTGGGATATCTACCTTCATTTCATATGAATACATTTATCGAATATCGTCAAATAAATCAATATATAAATTATATATATATATTCAAATATATTCACAAAGGTAACTATAGGATATTGGTAAAGTCTTTGATATATAACGTGAAGGTTGTGGGTTAAAACCTCCAATGGAAAAAAAATTTAGATTTATTTATCCCAACTATTTGGGGAAACCATTGGGAAAGACCTATCCCAATAGTTTGGAAAACTGTTGAAAAATACCTATCCCAATAGTTTGAAAACTGTTGGGATAGGTCTTTCCCACTGCCAAATCATCCAACGGCTTCCCGAACCATTGGTATAGGCTATACCAAAGGTTTTATAACCTATACCAATGGTTCCAAACCATTGGTATAGGCAGATTTTTCATTAGTGTCCTCTTCTCTTGCTTCCCTTCAAAACTATAGGACTCATATAATTCTTTACTTGTCTTATTAACACATGATACTATTTCCTCATATGATGAGAATACATGGGAGACTATTTACCTTCAAAATGTTGGCTTAAGATCATGAAAGATACGATCCTTATAACTCTTTGGATCATTTTTATTTTTGGATTTCTCATTCCTTCTACTATGAACTATTTCTATAATATGGAATATACTGGATTGGATTATACAATTATGTACTTTTTATAACTCTAAATATGGTATAGCACATAATATAAACTTATTCATTGTAAATCATATAATCATAAACTCTGGTTACTTTGGGGGCATCTTTACTTTTAAATCCTTCATAATGGTAGGTAAATAAAATGTGAATTATCCTAATCATATCCCCTAGAAACATCAAACCAAGTGCACAATAAGGCTTGTTGTCATGTACCAGGTTACCTCGAGTCCATCCCGGAACACCTTGTCAGAGTTATTACTCCTAAGTACATATATTCTAGAACCAAATCCACTTGTAGTATCTATATATGGATGTATCTTCTAGGAATACCCAAATAATCTCTACATTACCAAAAATTTAGGATGTTCTTATATACTTATCCTTAAATTCTATCTTAGGGTAGTGATCTATAATCTAAGTTTTCTAAATCTAATTTCCAAGGTTGTTAATAAACTTTCTTTGATACCAAATATAACGCCCTGGCCCCAGAAGCCAAAATTCGGTGTATTATTTTAATACATTGGAATGAATACAAGGAATCAAACCCCAAAGGACCGATCAATTTAGCAGTCTTGGAAAATATATTATATACATAAAATTTATATTAAAATTCAAAACATAATATACAACATAGATAATTATTTGATAATTCCAATATTCTCTTAGGTTAAACCTTAATATTAATCATAATACACTTCTTGGAATCCTGATAAAATAAAACATAAGAAAGGGGTGAGCTCAGATGATCAATAAGGTTAACAAATAATGTATAATCTTTTATAAATAACCATAAACTTTAAGGCAAGTATAAAACTTAAACACAAAAAATTTTAAGCATAAACTTGAACATAATATTGAAAAAATAAATCAAATAATTCCATTTAAGCATTCACATAGATATTATACTAGTCGAAAAATCACATTTAATATCAATAACTAATATCATTCTGAGGTAATGCATAATGTCGGATATCATAACCATACCATCAAGGTCCCATGACAAGACCATACATATCTATACCATCAAGTCCTCGTGCCAAGACACTAGTTTTTTTCATGATACCTACCAATGCATCTGGGGGCTATAGAAGGCCCCACCCATCACATACTAAATCAAATTCATTCCTCATATGAAAAGGGTGAAACATAACATAAACATTCGTATTAAAACTACCATAAGAAATGTTAATACTTTAACCATAAACCATGAATGGTGTAAAAATAGCACATACAAAGTTAAAAATATCATAAAACCTTCAATATAATATGGAAGATTTTATCATAATAAATCAACATAAATTAATCATAAAATCCAACAAAGGATAATGATATAGACGAAAATAATCTAATAAAATCATTAAAACTCTTTGAGAGAAATATCTTGTTTTAATTTAAAATTATTTAAAAGATGAGAAATTATAAAAGAAATAATTTCTTATGAAAATAACCTTGTAATATTGTAAGTTAGTTTTCAAAATGTTAAGGCATCTTGATAGATGAAATAATTTCTTGTGCCATTTAAGTTAAAAAACATTCTTTCCTTAATTTTTTGAAAATGTCATAAAGTACATCATTTGGAAAATGATGGAAATATTCCTTTCAAAACATTTTATAAAAATTAAAAAATAGGTAAAAATGACTTTAAATAATAGTAATGATATTTTGAAATTAATTTTTAAGAAACATAGACATTGATGATAAAATGTCCCAGTAGATACTTATGTATAAACAACCTCAAATAGTAATGAGGTTGTGAAATTAACACTTACCTTATACATTCCTTTATTAGAGGGTGATTTAACCTTTTATATAATGGTTAAAACATGTTATTAAATTATAAAATGACCATATACATATTTATTATATCATACATGATCCTTCTATATCATTTTGTTAATAATATTTCAGTATTACTATTGTTTTGGGTGTTAACTGCTTTGTTTTCCTATGTGTGTTTGTTGTGTAAGACATGTTTGTTATGAATAGGATGTATTTTATTCATATCCAAAATGATATTAAGTTCATAAATATTATTTTTACTCTTTATATAGATTTTATAATCATTCTTGAATAGTTAATGTGGAGAATGAATCTCACCACGTCGTGGAGATGGTAGGCCGTACGTATGCACGAGTGACGATATCATTCCCATGATGGTTAAATGGGATGGAATTGGATGGTATATTAATTATAAAAAAAATTATAATGTTATATTAATTATCTATATCCATTATAATCATCATTATACTAATCAAAATAATGTAGTGTTGAATAACAAATTACACCACAGCGTGGAGACGGTAAGTTGTACGTACGTACGCATGGTGATATTTGTATTCGTAGGATGGATAAAAGGATTAATATAGTTTTACCATAATTATAATAACATCTCATAATTTATATGATACTGGGGTTATTATTTTGTTATGTAAAGAACATAGGAAGAGGAAGTATAAGAAGAAAATAACTTTGAAAGAGTTGATAAAACAATTACCTTTTCTTCAGTTATCTTCTTTTGATTTGAACAAACGGGATCCTTAGGTTGGGTTTATTCCCAAATTAAATACTCTAGGATGATTTTAGTGAAGTTGGGAGGATAATTGGGTAGTTTTTTTCCAATAAAAAGGGTCTAGAGGTGCAAATAAAAGATAAGAAGCGGTGCCCTTTTATAAGAGATGTAAGAGGCACTTTTGAAATTATCAAAATATTAAATTAATATAAATTAATTTTCAACTATAAATGGATAAAAAGTGAATTTTTTCAAAGATAAAATGATTATGGGACTAAATAATTTCAAAAAATAAAATTTATACATGTTTTGATTATATTTTAAACCTTATCATTTTGATTTATCCTTATTTAATCTATTTAATTTTAATTTTGGTAATCATATTCTAAATATTAAATGGTTATAAATATTTACTTATATAGTGTCAATTGAACATAAATGGACACTTTATGATATTTTTGACCTTATAATTATCACTTTTTAATTTTTAAATATTTTTATGATTTTTAAATAATTTAATAAAATGTTGTTTTTATAAAATAGTAATAGTGTTAATTTTGACACCATTCATTAATTTGACTTTAAATAAAATCCAAACAGAAAGATAACTTTGAACCAAACCCTTGAATACACTAATAACATATCATATTCACCTATAAATTTTTTTTATAACTTAAATTATGTTGAATTATATTTATTTTAATATTTTTAAAATCCTTTATTTGATATTTATATTAATAAAATAATTACTTCTTTACTATTGTCATTATTTATGGTTATTATTTAGTCTCTAAAAATTATAAATAAATTACTATGATGCATAAAATGCTTTTAGATTTCTAGATACTATTCATGATCGAATTTATCTCCAGTTTATCCCTATATTTAAATTATTGAACTTATAAGAAATGAGAGTGTGACACTTTGTCGCATTCTTTAATTTTAATAATATCTATTTCATTTTAATGGACAAGTGTCCATTAAATGATTCAAAATAAATTATTATGATATCTATAAAAATATCCTAGTAATTTGTCCTAATTATATATTTTTATGAATTTTATATAATTTATAAATTATTATTTATTTTAAAATCTCATTTATGTCTATTTTGACACTATTTATTATTTGAATTTTTATAAAATCATAAAAACTTGATTCCTTCTAAAAAAACTAAATTAACTCATACCTAATATGTAAATTTCATCAAAAAAATCATGTATGGAATAAAATCTATCAAATTATATTTATTTTAATATTATTGACATCATTTAATTAATTCTTTTTTTAATAAATCAATTACTTAATAATCATTGTGTCACCATTTAATTTAATTATTTATTTTCTAAAATTATAAATAAATTACCATAATATAGATAAATATTTTTTTCTTTCTAATGAATATTTATAGTCAAATATATCACTCGTATGACCTCATATTAAAAATATTTTACTTGTTAAAAACTAAAGTATAACAAAATTGGATTTTCTTTAAATATAATATTATAAATATATTAAAGTCATCCAAGTGGCTCCAAGTGGTCTCATAATTTACCTGTGTTATTTTGGTCAAAAAAACTTACCCAATTAAATTATAAAAAAGTGTTAGGGTAATAATATTATTATTTTTACCTTTAATTACCCGATTTACCCTTAACCATGGTAATAAAAAAATTACTAAAGTTACTATTCATAATGCCCAAAAATAAAAGGAACATATTTATATAATTTAGACCAACTGATTCCAAATATGGAATCTATTTTTTAAAATTACAAACCCATAATTTGTTGTAATTAATTTAAAATTAACCTCGTTGTCGGAATGAAAAATGGGTTTTTAAAAGTTAAAACATCGTAAAAGATTGAAATGTTTTTACATCAAATGTCATGGTAAAAATAATGTCAATGACCAAAATTATATTAAATGATAAAAATATATTCTAATTTTACTTTAAAACCATTCAATAATATAATTTATCTACATAAATTATTTCGATGGAAAAAGTTATTCTCAATTAAAATTTAGTATATTTTTACTATTCATCAAAACTTAAAACTTATGAGAAAAATATCAAAAATTCATCCAAAGTAATTTTTTATATCACGCTTCCAAATAATAAGTTTATTTTGTTAAATATAATATATAAAGGTTTTAAAAACTGGATTTAAAATGGGTGTGTCATCAAAAGGTGGAAAAACTGCATTTTTTGAAAAATACATCTTTTATCTGAAAAATGGAATATTTTCTTATATCATATCTACCCAGAAGTCAGATCAAAGCATTTTTGGACTGAAATTTTATTAATAAAAAGAAAATTTCAGATACAAACAAGAGAAAGAGGACAAGATTACATGTCTGAATAGTCATAGACATCACATTCATACCTGGTCATATCATCCACATCAGTTGATTCCCATTTTGATTGGGGCTCATATTATTTGAGTAACTCCTTCCTTCGCTCCAATTTCTCCATAGATAGTTTCTCCTTATCCTTCATGGAGGATGACCTGGTGGTCACCATCCTCGGAGCTGCAGAGTAATCTTTCCTTGGTTTCCTTTTAACTGGGGTAGGCAAAACACTCTCACTGTCAGAGATTCTGATCTTTTCTCCTCGAACAATATCACTGTATGAGGTTTTAATCATATTCCTATCACTTTCCTCATCATCCTCATCAGTTTCCCCACATTTGTAGGGGATGGACACTCCATTTCCCGGAGTGGAGACCTCATCCCCTTCCTTCCCATCATCAGAGTTGTTCCTCCATTCCGCAGAAGATTGCTTCAAAATATTCAGCTGTGAAGAGTCATTCACCACCAATGCTGACGCAGGACATAGATTATCAAAAGTGATAACCTCATGAGCTCTAGAAGGGCCTCTACAATATCTTGTCGGAGTAGAATCAATAATCAACTCTTTTCCCTTCGAAGGAGTCAGCACATCAGGGGCTGCCTTCATAGGAGGGTCGTTGTCCTTGATGACATGCTTTGATGAGGACGATTCCTTCAAATTATCCTTTTTTCGACAGATATTAGAGGTGTGTCCTCACATTCCACACTCCTTACAAGTGATGTTTTTATAACAAAACTCCAAAGAGTGCCCCATAGTCATGAATTTAGTGCAGAAAAGATGTTTCTTTTCATATTCAACGTCAATCAGAATTTGATCAGACGGAATAGATAGTGTTACCGTATCAATGAGAGTGGATCTAAGATCAACTTCCACCAGCATTCTAGCGAAGTGCCCAAATCTGACATTTTTCGTTTCCTTATCAAGACAGATGGGAGTTCCAATTTTCGTTCCAATATCATGCAGGATCTCTAGATGCCAAAGAACCCAATTAAGCCCATGAAGACGCACCCATACCTGAGTGAAGACATTTTTTGCATTCGAGACATTAAATTCAAGTGACCATTCATGCAGATGAATCCACCCCGGTTTTAGAAACATAGAACCAGAACTCCATGCCCTAAGCTTGAGATCCGCCGATGGAAACAACCAGTGAAAGAATCCCCGCCCAAGTGAGACACATTTCTAGCTAGCAAAGCCCCACAACATCGAAATTCTATGGAATAAATCTTCACATTTCTAGGGTTGTGCACCTTTAGGAAGAATAATGCGAGCAATCAATAAGTTCTCACCCAATGCCAACCTTTCAGCAATCACACCAGGGTTCGCCTCGACGTGAGCCAAAGATCCCTTTCAGAGAATCCTTCTATGGCAGGAATCCTCAATCTTTTTTTGATCTGATAAAGAATCCTTCATCACATCGACAAATAAACGCTGACCACATGATGCAGCACCAGTATGCACCCTCACAGATTCCTACAAATGGCCAATATTGACATCGGAAGAGGAAATCTTCAAAACATCCTTTACCATGAACCCAAAAGAATCCTGATCACACTGGTTAAGGGATTTTCAGGGTGGATGTTTCGTAGCGGTGTAGTTCAACCAGTCCACCCTCGCCACACCATCCTCCGATCTCAGCAGAATAGTCTCACCGAAGAAGACCTTCACACTTCCAGCTGATGAGACATCAGTAGAGGAAGCCTCCAGGTTTTTCAAGCCACTCAGATCCACATCCTTCCTAGAAGAACGTCGCTTTCCAGAGGAGACAACACCACTAGCCGACGTGAGCAAATCAGCAGAGGAAATTGTCGGCTTTCTGAAAACGGAACTCGGCGCAGAGGAAATACCACTCAGAACCGCTAATTTAACATTTAGGTTATATATTATATAAAATAATAATATTTTATTAATATATTTTTGTTCGGTAAAATTGGGTCTTTCATGTAATGCAAGGCAACTCATTGTTTTGTGTAGTATAATCTTGACAATGAGTCTCATAAATAAAAATCAAGCAATGAAATTAAATTTATTCAGAAATGAAAATATTGTAAAGTCTTGGGGTGTTACAAAAATGGCTCAAAATACAGACCCCATAAAGTACGTCTCGACATCCCAAGAAATGAATAGGCACATAAGAAGGATCCAAGGAAGTATTTATAGGAATACCAAGAATTGAATAGGTGCATAATATGGATCCCAGGAAATACATTTGGGCATCCTAAATCAAATATCCTATCACATCATTATCTTTAGTAGAGAACTAGGAAGCACCTCTAGTAATCCTAGATACATCATGAGTAACCACGTGAATTTATAGAAAAGAGTGGGGGTGTATGAATGAATAGACCCAACAAAACTTCCACAAGCTCAAGGATTCAATGTTTAGTGTGATTTCTAAGGTGACACACGCTACCATATATACCCAAACCCAATGTAATATCTCATGGTCAGTCAAACACTAAGGCATCCACTGGTCCCCTTGGGTCAAAAAAATAGAGAGGAATCCTACTTAGGATCATTTAATTCTATACATAATCAAATTCGTCCCTCTAGGGAAACTTCTAAATGATAAGATACTAGAGGCATCGTAAATGGGATCCTAGGAAGAAGTAATTAGATAGAGGAATCCTATATGGGATCTTCTAGGTCAAACATATGAGGAAGCATCTTACATAGGATCCTTAGAATGGTATACATAGGTTGAGGCATCCTACAAGGGATCCTTGGGAAGATTAAATAATTATATGGATCCTGAAAGGGATTGCCTAGGCCATCATGTAAGTGAAGGCATCCCACAGGGGACCCTAGATAAAAGTAATAAGGTCGAGACATCCTACATGGGATCCTCTAGGTCGAAAGGTAAGATAGCATATTGGACTAAAAGGAAAAGTTTTTGAACATCATACTAGAGATATAGATTATAGCCTATCTCATATTAAGGTTCTCATTCTAGGTTGGTTTGAAAACTCGACCAATCTATCTCACTCTCCTGAGGTAACTGAATCCAATTATTAGAGGATTTACCTCTCCCTTATATCTCATTCACCCCAAAACACCTTTTAAGAGTCCTTGAATCATCCCAATGGTTCAACCATCATAATCTGTATGGAAAAATGATCAAGATAGACTAATCATGTGTCCAATACCTAATCCATGGTGTAAATATGTGAAAAAATACTCAAAAGGGTAGTAAGGGAGTACACGGCGTGTATACCCTAGTACACGGTGTGTACCCTCAAAGCCCCACCTAGGCATATATTTCATTCATACATGCCATGTAAAGCCCATGTACATGGAATTTATACCATGCACACAGTGTGTACCACACATGAGGTACCTTCCCACGTACCTCACATGGCCTAGCCATGTATTTCACCTGGTCATGTACTTCTACATGGCATGCAGCCCACTTAGGGTCTGATCATGTACTTTACATAACTAGGTACCCCTACACGGGCTGTCTGGATAGGAACTCAGCTTCATGGATGAGTAATTGTATACAGTGTGTAAACCCTATATATTTCCTAAACTTTTAAAAATATCATCTTTCCCAAATGGGAAGAACACACATCATGTGTTCATGAACTACATGCTGTGTGATTGGGATTTTCAAGTCAAAAGCCCCTCAAATCAGCCTGAAACCCTATTTTTTCTCCACAAAATCTAAAGATTGGCCCCCAAGGGGTCCTAAGCATTAATAATGGGGCATAAAAACTATAAAATGATAAATCTATGTGGATCTATTTCATAAATTTAAAAATGGACTACCTTTGGGTAGAATCCACTGAAGTTTTTCCCATTTTCGTGATCCGCAGCTATCGTATGATGATATGACTCCTCCCAAGCTCTATGAAGACACCGTTATTACTCTCTCCCTATTTATATATCTCCCTCTCCCTCTTCTATCTTGGTCATGGATAATAAAACCCATAGGTGGAGTGCATGAGAATCCATGGGAGAAAAGGAAAAAAGGAAAAAATAAAAGAAGAAAAAGAAAAGTGGGCATGGCCCTAGCCCCAACACCCAACATGAGTTTATGCCTCACGTAGGAAAAAACCTTGTTTTAGACTCAATAATAGAGACAAAATCTCAATATGATTCTCCATTCAAAATATATATCTGAATTAATGTGTGCGAATAAACTAATATTTGATTAAATATATATTAAATATTAATTATTCCATGAAAATTCGAATGGTTTGGAATTCCAAAAAAACATGTGTACTAGGGTAAAAACCCAATTATAGTACCAAAAAAGTGTTCAAAAATTATCTGAGATCATATGCTAGGGTAAAATTACCATTTTACCCCTTATGAGTACCTGAAAGAAAAAATTCAAATTTCATCTCAAATTCTAGTCTAAAAAACACAGGTCCCTACAATATTCCCACCATAACCCTTCTCATCCCCAAGAAGACTTGGTGGTCAAATGTAATAATGATCTCATCCCAAGAATCTGGAAAACCATGCTATCTTGATCATCTAATGACCGGTCTCTCAATGTTAACAACTCTTCCATCAAAGAAGACGTTTAACCATGATCGGTCTGATACTCCCCACTACATGAGTATCCTTATCATTTCCACATAACATTGCCCGTTCCTGCTTCCCAGGAACAGTTTCCATGGAAATGATTAATTTTAATTAAAAATGAGGGTCGCCACCCTCAAAAGACTAATGGTGTACTCTAAACCATATATCTTACCTTATATCTCTCCTTGAGAACAAATCACAAGGAGTTCGTCCATCAAACCTAAAAATATATTTGAAAAGAAAATAAGATTAGTTTATAATAGATGCTCTCTCAGTGTACTCAAGATGGTGTCAAGATATAGGGCATGTTCACCTCTAAACTAGGATTATGCTAATATTTAATTGATAAGAATGTATGGCTCTCATAGAGACACACTCCCATAAAATAATATGCACTTTCCTTTAACCCACTCCTGACACCTCATCTCCCGACAATGTGTGTCCAAGTCTAACCACTGTCCGGTCATCTCATAGCACCCAATCCATTCTCGATTCCTCCTCTACCACATAGGTTCCTTTCTCATTTTATCACATCTCTCAAAAACTATGCCCATAGAAGTTCTTTTAAACCATCGGTCCTCAGTTCACACATGGATTCTCACCGATTTACAATTTAAACGATACCATGCATAATGTATGCATGCCATTATCACCCAATTAATGCTCCCATAGTCCATATATCACAATTTTAAGCTAATAATTCTACATGGAACATCAGTCTCATTAATCTTAAATATCCCTTATAATTTCTCTTCAAAATCAAGCACCTCACTCATTGCATGATTATTTCCACAACCACCCATCACACGGTGTCATTTTATAAAATTTAAGTGCCAAACATTCCACTATTGGTCAAATAGTTCAGGAGCCCAAACATTCCTACCTATTGAAGCTAGTCTCAAAACATAAGCACCCTAAGTGCTTCCTTAGAAATCAAAGGCATCAACCTTCTTATATCATAAAACTCGAGCACCTATCATGCATCAGTCTTAGAATGATCATACAAATAAGATCATTTCCTAAAAAATGAATCCACAAACCTGGGATAACCGATCCTAGGGTTTTCTCATGATTAAACCAATACTGACCTACAGGGGTCTGAGTCACATCTAAGGGCCTCTGGGTCTCCCACCTAGCCCTACTGATCAAGTATTATATGAGGGTCATTGGGTCTAACCACCTATTAAAAAGGTCAAACCTCTCAAAAAGGTCACATCTCGTGGGGTTTTATATGGGAATCCATATTAGCATAAGGCATCTAATTTGTCTGTTGACTCTATATCTAAAATATATAAAGAAAACATTAACCCACATAGATAAAAACTATCAAGCATCGGACTAACTAGGCCTTGATCCTCTCCAATCATCCTTATAAGGTATCTAACCCTAGAGTACAATGATATGAACATAGGAAGAATGATAAAATACCACTCATTGAGAATATGTATAGTTTAATACCCCCTCAAGGTTCCAGTTATCTATAAAAATTTAGGTGTTCATTAACAGCGTACAAAGAGACCAGACTAGATCAACTAAAATGAAATTATCATCTAATGATTTTAACCTACAAGGGTCAATAATATGTGCACATCAGCGTATCAATGATCTATATCATATCATAATTACGTGGTTCGGTTAAGTAGAATAAAATTCCAACATATGCATGAAAACACTATATAGGTTGTTACTGACATGTTAAATAAAAAACCTAAGTAAAAACACCCTAAGATAGGTTCAACGCATGGGAATCATATGGCTTATCAACCTACTAGGGTCATTTCACCTATTGTACATGAGGACTGAGTCATCAACCTCACCATCAAACATCTCACTATAGATCCACATAGCCTTCCATCAGAAGTAAATATATATACAAGTCATCCTAATTGAGTATAATGCCACCAAAAACCTATATGGAAAAACAAAATTTAGGTTGTTGTTGATACTTTTAGTAATTTTTCTCTATCGTCAGTAATAATCACACACTAGAAATCCTATAACATGTGAGTCCTATGTGCCAAATATAATGCATGAGATGCCTCTTACCTTTGTTATCCAAGAGTCAAAATCAATTATTGGCCTCTTTAAAAAGGTTTGAGAGCCATAAATCTATAATAAATCATCACTCCACACAACATGTTCATCGATCAAAGTGAAAATAATATAAAACTATAACATCACATATCAATAATAGTAATCCCATATTCTTTGAAAGTAGGACTTATTACTTGAATGAGTGTTCTCGATGCACCAATCCAATATCCATCATAGGTTCCAATGCATTCCTAATACTCTTGTCTACCATATCCCAAATGGTAACATAATAGAAAATGAACACTTCTGATACCACATTGTAACGTACCAACCTAGATTCTACTAAATCGGTTCTTCGATCAAGTTAACTATAAGGCCTCAAGTTCACCTCTCTATACTCTAGAATATTTCAACTAGTAGCGAGGGACAAAGGTGTATCCATGGATAGACTATTCCCTCATATCATAGTAAACAATGATAGAAATAACTAGATATCATCCAAAGTAGTAAATAAATAAATAGAGTGTAGAAGCAGTAAATAAACTAAAATAGAATCATGCTTCAATAATAAATGAAATTCTATAAAATCTTAAATATCCATGTCATATATACAATACTAGTAACCCATTAGGCTGACCATACATACAAGAGTACATAAAGGAAACTAAAATAAAGGTACGAGGCTCGCCTACTAACTTTAATCCAAACCACATATCCAATCTCAAAGATACTGTGGATCTGCTCCAGCCTAATCAAAATAATTCACATGAGAGGATCTACTCAATCATGAAACCCTATACCTTGTCCCTAGTCATCATACAATCACTGCTCAACCTGAAAAGTAGACATAAGGTTTGTACGCATGCTGAGGTGCATGTACAGGGATGATAAATAATCTTAGTCAACCACCTTAATTATGAACCTATAAATCTTTTTTCATAAGTTCTTTCTCATTAAATATGCTCAACCTATCCAATAAACAACTGCAAATGATAAATAAAATAAAACTCCAGTGGATCCTTGGATCCATGATCCCGATTGGCCATACTGCACAACCTAGGTTGGAATGTCCCTATATCAGATCCATCATATATATATATATATATAACCATTCATATATATATGTATATGTATATACATGATAGAAAAAAAGACCAGAGGTGTACAACCAAGGAATCCATGAAAAATATCATAAGAAAAATCAGTCCATAGTCGATCCGAGAATCCTAGATATGGTCAAATAGATATCTCATGACAAAGGATCTAAGCTAGATTTTATACCACTCAAGGTGTGTATAATTAAATCAATCCTTGGGTATGTAATCTAAATTCAAAATACCTACTTTTTCCAGCACCAGTAATGTCTCTGAGTAAGCTACGTCACCATAGGGGGATACATGTCCTAGACCTGGGTTCACCCGTATTCACCTCTAATCACTATAATGAAGTATTCTAAGTAATAAATAGGAATAATATAAATATGGTACTGATTTGGATTTCATAACACTCATTTCATGTAAATAAATCCTGATGTATGAGACCTGGGACCTGATTCATAGGTGTTCATGACATTGGATCTTGGATGAACCCTAAGGAGGATGAACATTAGGCGATCTATAAAATGAATGATCTCTGAATCTAAGTACATGCTCAGCATCTATTCATATAAACAGGTCAAAATCTCACTTCTAGTCAAGTCTAAAAAGTCTAGTAATGTAATTTTGTTTCCACCCAACCCTAGGGAGAATCCTAGGTGTTTCTCAGGGGAGAGCAATCATCATTAAGTGCATTAATGATGTAGAGCACCATGTCCAACACCACGATTAAGTAATCTATTCGGGGGAGCATAATCATGCCCATATCTCAGGAGAGTGTAATCATCCTCAATTATATCTCATAATATGGATCACAATAATTATGTCTGGGTATCCCAATAATATAATAGTCAAACATGCAGGATCATTAGCTGGATCCCAAGAAGTACCTATGGTATCCCAATAATATAAAAAACAATAAAGTCTCAGAATCCAAACCCTAGTAAGTACATCTGGGAATCACAAGAAATAAGTAGGAACATAAGACAGATCCTATTAAGTATGTATGTGCATCCCAAGAAATGAATAGGCACATAAGATGGGTCCTAGGAAGTATGCCTGAGCATCCCAAATTAAATATCGTATTGTGTTCGGATCTTCATATGAGAACCAGGAGGCACCTCTAGAAATCATAGATGCATCATGAGTAACTTTTTTAATGTATAAAAAAATAGTGAGGGTGTTAAAATTAATATACCCACCACTACTTCCACAGCCTCACAACTTACATGTTCAGTATGGGTTCTAAGGTGACGCCCACTACCATCTCTACCCAAACCCAGCGTACTAGCTCATGGTCGGTCAAACACTGGGGCACCCAATAGGTCCCTCATGTAAAAAAACTAGAGAGGAATCCTAATTAGGATCCTCTAAGTCCATACATAATCTAAGGCACCCATTTGGGTAACCATGGAAATAGTAATCTATTGGAGTCATCCTAGATGGGATCCTCATAAGAATTAAGTAAACATAGGAATCCTGCATGGGATCCTCTAGTTCATTGGTTCTTAATAACAATATATATAGGAAGAGGCATATTATATGGGAACCTTGGGAATATTAAATAGGTATAGGGATCCTATAAGGTATTCCATAGGTTAGAATATATATGAATGCATCCCACAAGGGACCCTAGGTAATAGTAATAAGGTAGAGGCATCCTACACGGGATCCTCTAAGTCAAAAGATAAGATGGCCTCTTGGCCTAAAAAGAAAAATCTTTGAACATCACACTAGAGAGATGGCTAATAGCCCATATCAGATCAACGTTCTCACTCTAGGTTGGTTCAAACACCCAACCAATCTATCTCACTCTCAGGAGATAACCGAATCAAATTATTGGAGGAAACACCTCTCCATTATATCTCATTCACCTCCAAACACCTTTTATGAGTCCATGAATCACCCCAAGGGTTCCACCATCATGATATACATGAAAAAATTATCAATATAGACTACTATTGTGTCCAATACTAGCTCAGGGTCATGAAGATACAAAAAACCCCTTAAAAGGGTAATAATAGAATACACAATGTGTAGACCCTGGTACATGGCGTGTACCCTCAAAGTCCCACTTGAGTGTGTACTTTATCCATACATGGAATGTAAAGACCGTGTACATGGTGTTTTTACCATGTAAATGGAATATACCCTACATGGGGTACCAAACCATGTATCTCACATTATATGGCCATGTATTCTTATTTATTGTGTGCTTCTACATGGTGTGCAGCCCCCCTGGGGTATGTCCGTGTACTTTACACGACCAGGCACCCCTGCACGGTCTGTCTGGTCAGCTATTCAGCTACATGGATGTGTACTAGAACATGGACTGTATACATTATATATGTAATTTACTTATAAAAAGATCATCTTCCCTGAATAAGAAGAACACGTAGCATGTTTTATTAAACTGTGCATCGAGTGATTGATATTTTTGAATAGGAAACCCCACAAATCAACCCAAAGCCCCATTTTTTCTCCTCAAAAGATACAAATTGACCCTAAGAGATCCTAAGAATTAATAATAGGTTCTTAAAACTATAAAGTAGTAAATATATAGGTATTTATGGCATAAACATAAAAATTGACTACCTTTAGGAGGAATCCACAGAAGCTTCACCTGTTTCCGTGATCTGCAATTGCCACGCGACAATTTGGCTCCTCCTGAGCTCCACGATGGAACCTATCTTACTCTATCCCTATTTATGTCTCTATCACTCACTCTAATATCTATAAAGAGGTTAATGAAACCCATATGGGGTCATTCTTAAGAATCCAAGGGAGAAAAGAAAAGAAAAAAGGAAAAGGAAAAGAAGAAAAAGAAGATGGGGCTCAGGCTCGGCCCCAATGCCCAACATGAGTTTATGTCTTGCCTAGGTAAAACCCCCTTATGGAATCAATAATGGAGAAATAATATCAATATAATTCTCCGTTTAAAATATATATATTTGAATGAACGTGTGCAAATAAATTAATATTTAATTAAATATTAATTATTCCTTGAAAATTCAAATGGTTTAAAATTCCAAAAAAAAATATCTTCTATGGTAAAAACCCTATTGAAGGACCAATGAAGTGGAAAAAAATTATCCAAGATCATATTCTAGGGGAAATGTCTATTTACCCCTTATAAGAACCTAAAAGAAAAAAATCAAGTTTCTGCTCAAATTCCAGTCCATAAAAAATAGAGATCCTTACACATATTATCTTAATAATTTAGGGGAAAATCCATAACTCATTTATGATGTTTGATAATTTAACACTCATAAATATTACACGTGATGTGGTTGGAATGACTCAAATTGAAACTTTTTAATATAATATTTTCATTTTAGTCTAAAATTCAATTCAAATAGCTAAGACTGATAAAACGATCTTGGATTACCTTGGTACTTTAGTACAATGATCCATAATTCATTTTTGACATGTAATAATTGGACTCTTGTAAATCTATAATATAATGTGGTAGGTATGACTCAAAGTGATTATTTTAAATATAAAAATGTCATTTTATTATAAATCATGATTCACATAGACAAAACTGAGAAAACAATCTTGGATTATCATTATGCTTTAGGAAAATGGTCTATAATTCATTTTTTAGGGGTAAAAATTGACCGCACATCAATCTGACACATGAAGTGGTCGGTATGACTCAAAGTGTGTGTTTTCAGTATAAAGATTTCGTTTTAGTCTAAAATTCAATTCACATATCCAAAACTGAGAAAACGATCTTTTATTGTATTGAATAATTAGAACAATGACACATAATTCATTTGTGGTGTGTAGAAATTAACCGTATATCAATCTAACACATGATGTGGCCGATCTGATTCAAAGTGTGTATTTTTAATATAAAAGCTTCATTTTAGTTTAAAATAGTTTTCGTATTGTCAAAACAAAAAAAAACTCGGTTTTCTTTCAAACTTTAGGAAAACAATCCATATTTAGCAAAAGGAGTCTCAGGAAGTGTGAATGGAGACCCCCAGTAGAAGGCATGAATCACGTTCACATATGGTGTGCAAGCTATAATAACTAATGATATAATTAATGTAATTAATTATATCAATAAATAAAAATAAAAAATAACTAATTATTATAATTAATGAATAATAATACAATTAATAATTTAATTAATAATTAATAATTTAGTTAAAATATTAGTAATTAATGATATAATTATTAACAACTATTTATGTAATATCCTGGAATTTTCATATAATTTTTTTTTAATCTTGTGGAATTATTTCGAGGCCACACGCTTTGACGAAATCGGATTTCGAGGCCCAGTGAGCCCAAAACAGAATTTTGAACTTTTTTTTAGTTCACTTAAGTAAACGTACGAGTGGTTTTTCTAACTATTGAACTGGTGATCAGATTGAAAATATGAAGGCACCTTTGAACTTGGAACACTGGGATTCGCCTGGAAAGGACTTAACTTTGACTGGTAAGGGTTGGACAGAAAGGTTAATTTTCATACTTTTCAGAAAAATAATAAAATAACTTAAAAAGTTATTTTATTTCTTTCGCACCATTGAGCGGTGGAAGATAGTGTTTTTTTTAGAAGATGGTGGTAGGAATTGGTTCCCCAATTCATGCCCCCGAAGGAATTTATTAAAAATAAGAGTAGCATTACAGACTCGAGGTGTAAATGACTTACACCAGCAGGGAATAAAAGAGATAACAAATAAAGAAGTCAAGACAATCCAGCAGAGCAAGCCAATATCAAATCCAGCCTTCGTCGTCAAAAATCCTGGAACTTGTGGGTTTCACCACCTCAGTTTGGCGCATCATTGTTTTAGCGCAGCCATAAGTGCCTTTAGATTTATCCCCACAGGCCCTGGATGGGCATGACTTCTTCCTTCTCCTGCCTTGGGAAATAACTCCGGTGTCATGCTTGTCCAGTCGGCCATATCATGAGGCTGTAAATGTGATGGTGGGAACGCAGGAATGCAGCGCCCCCACCAAAGCTGTCTTGAAATGCACCAGTCCCGGATATTCCCAAGCCATCTCCTCCAATCAGCCATGTATTGTTTTGTAATAAATCCAAGCTTCCTATGTTCATCATTCATAGCAGCATCAAGAGCCTGCTTTGCCATACTATTGCAGGTCACATACCACTGAGGTTTTATCAATGGATCGACAATGTCATTGCTTCGGTGGAAGATAGTGTTATAGTGCGGAGCTGAGGCAATAATGAGGTTCATTAAAATAGGATCTTTAATGGATCGTTAATATGTAGTGTAAGGATGATTTAAATGAAGCATAACGACACGACGTCGTAGCCTAACAGAAACATTGCGACGTGTTTTCTTTTAATAAGATAACGCATTGGGGGAAATGATAATTAAACGTCAGAAAATTATCTGACAAACCTACGATGAAATTCCTCCCCAACAAAGAATGAATAATGTCGGAGGAACATTAACAACTTCGATGCACCTCAAAGAACAGAGTCGGGAATCAACAAATGCCTTCAACTTCTTGAATCCTTGAGGGCAGAGCACTTCAATGATGAACGTCGATTGAGGTAGGGGTTTGTTTTGATTAATGTTTTCCCCATTCTTCATTCTAAATGATGAACGCAGATTAACCCACTAACAGGTCAATCCGCAGATCATCTGTTCTTGTGGGAAGGTGATGTTTCTTGGGTTTTCTATTCGGGATTAATTTTATGATTGATAGAACATTAATCCTCGAACCTCCTCCTGTTTTAAACTTCTAACACTGAGGGCATGGGCCAAGATGAAAAATGCCTGACCCCCCTCTACTTGTACATTCTTGGTGGAAGAATTTTCAAAATAGTGTAAATACAAGATTGAGGCCCTCACAGGGAAGGCAATGCCCCACGGAGGCCGTAGGCACAGTCAATGCGAAGAACAGACCACTGGAGCAGACCCGGTGGTCCGCGGAGTATTCTGCTGGTACACCAGCGTCAGCGACCAGAGGCGGCACACAGAAAAAGACTTCCATGGACGGCTTAGGTCGCAACACAATTGAGAGAGCCTCCGGCTAGGCCGGTGGGTGGATGTGGCCACCCATCCGTGTCGGCGCACCGCGGATGCGGCACTGCATTGCGTCCCATGCGATGAAGCCATGATCATCCAACTGCGATTGGAAGATGGCACCACGGAAGACCCGCGGGGGTGATGGGGATCTGGATGTGGCCACCTACCACATCCCGACCGGGTGATAAACCGGTCCACCTCTAGCGGACCCAGCAGGCCATTAGGCCAGACCTGTAGCCCAACGAACCAGACACAGGACGGGCTGGGTCTGGGTCGGGTCAGACCAGGCATGGACCCAACTGAACCCATTTTGAAAAAACATCAATAACTTGAAAACAGAGCGTCTGATTAGAGATCCATTTGTGCAATTGGAACCCTCGTGATGAGGTGTATCTTTTGGTATACCCTATTGAGGATTTCATATAAGTTGAAATTCGACGAATGGATTGGGGAGCGATTCTCCCAAGATCAAGCGTGCTACGTGCGGAAACCCTACGGTTGGTTGAGACCTAAAGACTACTGACGAGCAACCCTATGTGGATCGAATACTATGGCCTAGTGGGAAGCAGCTTCTGTGTGACCTGGTAGGCCCACGGTGGGGAGCAACTTTTGTGTGACCCAGTAGACCCATGGTACTCGGTAGGAGGAGTACCTCATCTTGGCCATAAACTAGTGGGAAGTAGCTTCTGTGTGACCCGGCATGCCCATGGTGGGGAGCGACTTCTATGTGACCCATCATACCCACGGTACACATCAGGGATGAGTAACACAGAAGTCCTAAGGTTAGTGGGAAGTAGCTTCTGTGTGACCTGGCAGGCACACTGTGCTCATTGAGGAGGAGTTCTCCAGCAGCCAAGGTATTCAATGATGTAACTAATGGTTTTACTATCCTACTCTAGAATATACTTGTTGTGAGTTGTATTAATTCATGATCATCCATAGTTATCATACTTTGTGGTTTGTTTGTGGATTGATTTGTGGTATTTCCTTTGTGTTTTGGGTTCCCTACTAAGTATTTTGTTACTCACCCCTGCACGGGCTTCGACCGCACGTGTTGTGTCTAGTGCAGACAACCGCCACCTTGACGGAGGACTTGGTGGCTCGGGACCTAGTGGTGCCCAATGAGACCAGGCAGACTGGGAGTAATTCTACGGCTTCTAGTAGCTACTCTGTACTTACCCATCAGGTCGGGTTTTCAGCAGATGTTCATTCAAAGTTTCTTTTTTTACTTTTCTATTTTCCAATTAGTCTTTTGTTGGGTTTGTATTCTGGCCCATTTGAATTTCAGTTGTACTTGTAATTAGTGGTTATTTATATTGGCATTCTTATTTACTTTTCCAGCTTTGGGATGGGTTTGTGTGTGTGTGTGTACAGGTACTCAGGCAAATGCCTCCCACTTGCAGGTTTATACCTTCAGCGCTAGTTTCCAACCCCTGGCCTTCAGGAGATGGGCTTGGGGTATGTCCTGACATGGGCCTCGGGGGATGATTCGTGACAATTTAAGTAATTAAGATAATTAATAACTGATAATATCATTAATATATTTAGAAATTTACAATATAATTTATCATATATGGATTATATAATATTACAATTTTAATTTTTTTGTACTGTTACTAAAATAAACATTGGTTTTATTATAGGGGCATGCTTTTGTACATAGTTCTATTGATCGTTGGAAAAACCTAATATAATAGTTTTTTTGTATTGGGTTTTAATTTTTGTTGATTAATTATAAATATTACATCAATGTAAATATTTTTTATGAAATTATTTAATGTAGATTTTTAATTTAAATGATGGTTTAGTGTAATATTTTTTTTGAAATTGAGTTTAATTATAATATTTAAACTATTTTTTATATTCTTTCTAATTTCTGTTTTTTCATGTTAGGTCTGTTATAGGGTTGTAGGTCTAAAGTATATGGTATGGGATTTATCAGTGCTAACAAAAATGTTGATAAATTCCACTTTTATTAGCACTAAAAATCATTGAAAAGGGGGGTCTTTATCAGTTCTTTTGTTAGAAGTGATAAAGGTTGTGTGGTTTTTAGAGCGCTCAGCTTGTCAACATTTTTTAATACTAACAATGGCTATTTATATAACTGATTTTGGGTTCTATCCCTCCATGTGTAGGTTTACAGACTTATAATAATGAAGATACAATAGAAAATGTGAAAACAAATAAGATTCTCAAACTCTGAACACCAATTCTCTCCCTTCCTTGCGGCCTCTCAACATTCTTAAATAGATTCCCCCTTTCTTCTTTGATTCCAATGATGATTGTAACACCCTAAGATTTTGTGGATTTTTTTTATTTTCAAATATATTTAATATTTTGATATTTTATGTTACATGAAACATTGGGTTCAACTTATATTACACACAATACTATGTTTGGCTTATTTTTCACACAATTCTGAGTTTATCTTATGTTACACACAATACTGAGTTTAAATCAAACATGACATGTTATTTAAATGTTATTATTTAATATGATAGTTATCACCTGGCCATTAGAATGAAGGGTATAAATAGGATTAACTATATTATAAAAATATGTTTTACACATGTTTATATGATTCTTTGGTGACCAATTAATTATAAATGAAAATAAAACCCTTTTGAAAATGAAAGGAAATATTTTTCTGAAAAAAAACTATCTTTATACGGACAGGTGTGTTTTATATCAATAAATTAACCAAATCATATTTGGTTAATTATTTTCATGAAATTTAAATTTTATGCATTCAATCACATTTTTAATGTCCATATCATTTTGTTTAGATAAGAGATAATAATAAATCCAATTTTACGCTTAAAAACTGTATTTTTCTAAAAAACTGTTTTATCACCGTTTTATGGTGCACTTATTTTATAACTAATTTTTTTCAATTTTAGAAAATGAATTTTATAAAATAAACATAATTTTTTAGATCATAATATCAAAATTATCTTAGGATTTATTTTTGATAATTTTATGAAAATTTAACTTTTTAGTGAATAGTAAAAAATGACGATTTTTCTAAAACCCTCATTTTATTTATATTTAAAATCCATTTTATGATTTTAAATTAATATAAAAGTAAATTAAGTACTTTTTAGTTAGATATAATATAATTAATTACATTTAAACAATATTTATACATTATTTTGGTATATGTATATTTTTGGGATTAAAAACACATTTTTCTATAAAAACGGTATTTCATTGTGTTTTAACGATTTAATTTTAAATGTAATTTTGAAACTTTTTTGTTTTAAATTTTTTAAAATGAATTAAATATTTGGAATTAGGAGTTACAAACTAGGTTATAATTTCCTTTTAATTTTTAGGCATACAAAAAAATTGCACGGTAACAAAAAGATTTACTACAGTATATATAAAATAATGTAGTTGGTCAAAGTTAAAAGGTAAAAACTTTAAATACCTAAAAAATACAACATTAAATGGGTGTTTGATGTGTTTCTAAACCTTAAAAATCCTTTACAACATTAATTATCATCCAAATTCATTGTAATTAATACCATCCAAATGTGGTTGGATTTAAATATAAAATAATCATTATTTAATCAATTAAACCCACCCCTCCTCAAGTATAAATATCACCCCTCACCATCCCCTTTCTCCTCAAAAGCCTTGAATCTCATAAAATCTCTTCCAAAACCTCTCCTCACCACTCTCCCCATATCGAATTTTTTTTTATCACCAAAAGACCAATTCAATGGTCTTTAAGGGATCCTTCAAGGAGGTGATATTCAAGAGGTAATTTTCTCAAACCACCTCTCTTATTTTATTTTCTTCTTCTACCTTCTCTTATCCTCATTCACCCATAAAGAAATAATAACTCTAGAATCATTTAAATACTATAATTTTATGTTTCTAATGTAATATATTATATTCATCCCTTTTATTATCTCTGCTTATTCAAAGAAACGAAACCATTATCCAAATTATGGCGGTTAATCGTCTCAGTGAAGTATGATTTTGTTCATTTTCCATTACCGCCTTCAAGGATGATCATAACAGTATTATTATTGTTAAATAAGATTTTATAATGTATATTATGACCTATTTCATGTTCTAAAACTAATATATATAAATAATGTCAAATAAAACAAAACTATTTTGTGATGGTCAGAAAAACCACCAAAATAAACTAAACAATTACCATTAACAATTCCTCAAATGAATCATCCTCATTTATTAAATAAAAAAGATATATGGGACCATTTAAAATTATTTAAGTTCATGAATACCACTTCATTTTAATTATGGAGTTTTATTTTCATTTTAAAAGAAAATCCATAATGATACACAAATGAACCGATCATGAAACTATGAAACGAACACACCAAAAACAATGAAAATAATGGAATATTATTAATGAATGGGTAGTAAGATGCTATAAAATTATCACACAAGGTATTATAAATATTCATATTATTCTAGAATTAATTAATAAAATTCTTTAAACCTTTATACAATAGTTTAAAGTATGCAAAACTAAAGGGAAGCATGAGGTAAGGGTTTCTCGTCCCACTTTTACTTCTATGAGATATATGTCTTATTTATCACTTATTTCTTGTATGTGATGTATATACTTTAATTTGATATATAATTTCATTAATCTCATTATCTTAATGTTATTTAATGTTTCATTTTATAATTATTACTTTTATGGGGCATATGATTCAACTGATTACAAAGTGGTAAGGGAATTCTTAACCCAATATCCATTCTTTGGGTTAAACTTATACTTCATTGATTATTTCATGCTAAGATTATGTGTGTAAAAACTTTTTATTGTATTATGATTTAATTTACACTTTTTTATGTGTATTTATATAAAATATGCATAACTAATTAATTTTATTAATGCTCACATCAATTATATTATATTTATAAGGGAATTTATTTTAAAAATTATCTTTTTTAAGTTTCCCTTAAAACTCTCATTTTCGTCCATGCCCATGATTTCAAAAATTATTTCCATAAATGTTTTTTCTATTTTATTATGATTTTTAAAATTCATGTTAACTCATGTTTTTATTTTTAAAAATGGTTTGGAATGATTCTTTTTGTTGTTTTCTAAGTGAGGTTATTTATGAATTTTCTAACAAAAATATGGAAGGAATGTTTTTTAACTTATACATCATGACAGGATTTTCCTGCTGTCATGAAGCCTTAATTCCTTGAAACTTACTTTACAAGATTACATGGTTATTTTCAAAGAAAATTTTTACTTTTATAATTGTGTGGAATTATAAAAAAAATTAAAATAGAAAGGATATTTTCCTCAAGAATTATTTCAAGTGGTCCTTAAAAAAACATTTTTTCCATCTCAGATAACATTATTTGATGTTACTTATGCTTTTGTGGGGTTATTATTCA
Organism: Viscum album; assembly: GCA_963277665.1. Classification (NCBI taxonomy): domain Eukaryota; kingdom Viridiplantae; phylum Streptophyta; class Magnoliopsida; order Santalales; family Viscaceae; genus Viscum; species Viscum album. Next base: position 2,020,281,228 of record OY728123.1, read on the forward strand.
AGGATAATATCCTTATTGTTTTTATGGTTTGTTTATGTTGATGATGGAATGATATTTATGAAACCCATTTCTTTTAATGGGTTTTGATATGGTGAATGATTTATGTTATTGTGGCATACATATGTATGGTTTTCATTATGTGATGGGTGGGAATTATATCTCTCTCCAATTCATTGGGTAAATATGGATAACTCATGAGGTAAATATGTTATGAACGAACCTAATTTCATGTTCACAATATTATGTGTGTACTTGGATTCCATGTCTATAAGATTATGCATGTACCTAGTTTCATGTCCATAAGATTATTCAAGGGCTTGGTTTCAAGTCCTTAACTTAATGAGTAAACCTATTTCTATTTATACATGTTCATAATGTTATAAGTTTATGTGTATGCGAAAATTTCATGTTTTATGTTGATTAGCCACAAAAATATGCTAATATTAATTATTTATATTTTAATATTTGTGTGTTTCAAAGTTTATAAACACCCATTTTAGTGCATTATATAAATTGAACTTCATTTCTCATCATAAGTTCAATTCATGTTTAAAGTGAATATTTGGGACAAAACATTCATCTTCGTGTGGAAAACATTATATTAATTATTTTTATTTTTTATTTTGGGATAATATTTATAACTTTTATTAGAAAGGTTTTTCTTTTTAGATTGATGGATTAATACCAAGGGGGGATGGAGATTTTTAGTAATGAACATAGAAACTTTTGGACAAAGCATAATGTCCTTAGGCCCATCAAATAAAACTGGAGACCGTAATTAAAGCCTAATGAAGCTAAAATTTTAACTTTGTAAATATAAAACTATAGGGGTCATTTCATTCAACTATTTCTAGAGATAATTCTTATGTTTTCAAAGAGATTCAAGGATACCAAGTTGAGGATTAAATTATAGGCTAAATATAAAAAAAAAAAGGGGGATGAATCTGGGTGAATTTCCTAGTTAACATTTAAAGACTCCAATTTCCATTTTTTCCTCACCCTTATCTTGACTCAACTAATTAATGGGGAAGGAATTAAATGTTTGGGGATCGAAACTAGGCTCCTTATATGTCTATATAAGGATCTGGTGGTTAAGTAATTGGGAATCTGTGTTTTTTATTTCAATTGTATTGTTATGCTACCATTTTATATTCACGTGTTTATTTTTCACATGTAAGTCATTCGAATCACCAATGTTTCTTAATAAAAAAAATTATTATTGTTTTTTCTATTATTTTAAATATCACCTTAATACCATTGAATAAAGGTGTGAACTTATTCACACCATCATTTGTAAATTTCTTCACACATCGGTGGAGTGATCTTTATTTCATTATTTTTCTTCTCCAATTCCACCTTCATGAGTCTACTACCTGCTTTCATTGATAGAATAGCAACAATGGAGGGATAACCCTATAATGGTTTTATCCAAGGGAGTATCAAGGGGATGTATTGTATTTTATTTCTCATTTTAATATTTTTTTAATCAATTCTTTTGTTGATATTTTTATTCAATGATTTTCTTTCTTCCTCTTCCTTATTGAATTTTATCGCCACACTATTCATGTACTATTAAGATCCATTACCTATGATTGCTCATAAAAATGATCCTCCAAAAGTATAGGTTTTTATCAAGTGTATTTGAAGGTTTTAAACCATTAAGTGATGAGCTTATATTTATTTCATTGAATAAATTATTCTTGAGTTAATGAAATTAAAATAATTTAAACAGAAATTCATCTAATCCACCCCAAACGATAACCAAGGATCATCTCATTATTTTTAAATTGAATTAACTTAAGTTTATCAAAATCATTATTATTATAATCACTTTGAACCCAAGTTATCTACTTTATATCCAAATAACCTCCATATAATTTATATTTCTTTAGGTTTATTCTTAGGTATTTGAGGATTCGATAACCCAAATTGTTCTACAAGTGACCGCTTAGACCATAAAACTTAGGTAATTTTGGGCACAACCAGATTTTGGCACTATTTTTGGGGACCCAAGTAAGTCACCTTAGAACATAATTCTATTCTCCCTCATTTCTCTTTTCTCATCCCATTTCTATTATCTTTTACCCTTTTGTTTTTTTCTCTTTTCTTGGCGCATGGCTGCCTATACCCATGACCATTTTAATCATCTAGTTAGGGTGGATAGTCCTAGGGTTGGGGAGTCAAGTACACATAGGGTTATCTTTCCATTATATCCTAATATTACTAATACTCTGGACTCGAACATTAATCCAAATATAATGGAGGTTGTTCAAAGAAACCAACTCATAAACCTAGGTGGGAACCAAAATGGTAATCTAAATGAGGTATCCCCAAACTTAGAGAATGCACTCGGTCAAACCATGAAAGACTACCTCACACCTACCTCAACCAATGCACCCTCTTTCATTAGGAATGATACCATTGGATATGCTCAATATTTTTTTAAAACCCATGTCTTGAACCACCTTCCAACCTTTCATGGGATGGATTCTAAGATGTCTTACCTTCATGTTAAATAATTCAATGACATTGTCAAAACCATGTGCCCTCTAAATCAAATTGAATATGATAAAATGAGACTCTCCCTTTTCTATGAAGGATAGAGAAAAAAATTGGTTAAATAATTTGAGACCATTATCCATTCACTCTTGGTACCAACTACAACTAGAATTCTACAAAAAAATACTTCCCCCGTCACAAAAAAATTGCACTTAAAACCATTTTTTTTTTAAATAAAGAGAAGAATTCTATGAAATATGGGAAATGTTAAAGGACACTTTAAACATGGTACCAAACCATGGTTTCCTAATCCAAAAATAAGTGAAATTTTTCTACAAAGGATTAGGTCCAGAAAACAAATAGTTTATTAACATGATGTGCAATGGAACATTCAAAAAAATTCCCAAATGATGCTTATGAGTATTTTGAAAATATTTCTGAATAGAACAAAACATGGGGAAAAACCTTACTATGTGAAGACACCCAAATCTGGTGTAATGAACAATCTTTTAGAAGAATAAAACCTTAGAGAAAAACTTTCTATACTCACCAGGAAGGTTGAGGATATCGATATTAGGAAGGTCCACAAAATCTAAATTGTTGAGCTTATTTGTAAAATTTGTCATAAACATGACCACAAAACCAATAATTGATCAACCATTCCTTATATCAAGGTTGTTATTTTATGAGGACCACTAGAAGATTTTAATGCAATGAACATTCAACCACGGTGCCAAAACACCTTCAATACAAGGTATAATGGCCATCCAGGCTTACGTTGGAAGGAAAATCAACAACCAACAAAACAATAATGTCTCAACCCCTAACCTCAACATAATTTTCAACCCCATAATTAATTTCATCTACAACTAGTCTAATACCAACATCCTTCTATCCAATATCAACAGCCTATCCAACAACTCATTCAATAACCAATCCAACAACCAAAGTATCCTCCTTGGATAAACTAACCAACACAAGACACTACTCAATCTGTCCCTCTCCTAATCCTTTATAAATTGTGTAAACAAATGGAGAAAAATAACTTCGAAGTCTCATCACTTAAACAATAATTATAAACAATCAAAACTGGAAAGGAACCCATTCCTAATCAGGATATCCCATCCCCAACTATAAGGGGAGAATAAAGTTATAATCAAACCTATCGTGAACAACTAAAAGTAGTGACTATATTAAAGAGTGGTAGATCCATTTAAAAACTAGAACAAACCATTTTGGAACCATTAAAATATTCAACATCACATGAAAATGTTGAAGAACCACCCTTAGATTATGAAAATTCCAATGAGAATTTGAAATAATCACAACCTCACCAAACAATCAAAGCATCTTCCCACTTCCCTCAACGTATGATAGGAAAATCTAAACTTAAATTGAATGAAACATTAAGGGAAATCTTATCTAGAGTTAAAATGAACATTCCCTTTCTAAATTAAATCCAAAACATTCCTACCTACTCAAAGTACCTTAAGGATTTGTGCACTTTTAAAAGGAAATTTTCACATCAAAACCATTTTCTTTTGGATACTAATGCGAGTACTACCATTCATGGGAACATTCCTACTAAGATGAAATATCCAATAAGTCCATACATCAATGTTGATTTAGGAGAGAACAATGTTTTAAAATCCATTTTTGATCTATGAGTTATTGTGAACCTCATTACATATGCCATGTATTTTCAATTAGGTCTTAATGATCTCTAACCAACATCTGTCACACTCAAACTTGCAGATCATATTGTTCGAGTTACTAAGGAGGAATTAAAATATGTTTTGGTGAAAGTTGAAAACTTCATTCACCCTACTAACTTCATTATCCTAGAAAATAACCCAAGCTTAGGTCCTAGGGAGAAAACCCCAATCATCCTTGGTCATCCTTTCTTAGCAATAATCAACTCATTCATCTGAGTTATGAACGGAAACATGACAATAACCTTTGGAAACATGAGCCTCGATCTAAAAATATATAATGAAAAATCTCAAATTAGGTATGATGAAGAGATCCATTATGTCAATTGAATAGTTAGTGTTGATTTTGAACTAGAGTAACGTCTAAGAATCATTTAAGGGTGTCTAAGCCTGGATGATATTGATTTCCTTTGTTCATATGAGGGAAAGTTGTCTCCTTAGATTGAATTTCTTTCAGATGACTCCTTTGATGATTTTTCAGGATCACCAATCAATGATACCATTGGTGAAATCAATAACATCAAGTCTATACCCATTCCTGACAATGATCTATCCAATGTGGCCATTGAAAATTCTATTTAAAAGAAACCAATTTTGTCAAGAAATCTGGAAAAAAATAGTGAGTTTGATGAAAATTCCCATCCTTCTTTTGAATGTGTTAACCAATATGATATCGAATTTAAGGTCCTACCTTCATCACTCAAGTATTCATTATTTTGGGAGAGTTAAAACTTTCCTTTTTTCATTTATTCCTCACTTGAATCCAATCAAGAGAGGATACTTCTGCATGTCCTAGGAAAGCATCAGAAAGAAATTAGATGGACCCTTTACAATATTTCTAGGATTATCCCACTCATTGGAACTCATAGGATTATTCTAGAATATGAATCTAAACCATGTATTCAAACTCAGTGGAGACTCAATCCCAATCTTATGGATGTGGTAAGGAAATAAATTCTTATGTTGTTGAAAGAAAGTATCATCTACCCCATTGTTGAGAGTGAGTGGGTAAGCCCAATTCAAGTTATTTAAAATAAGACTGGAATCACTATGATTACCAATGAGTATAGTGATCTTCTCCCCAAATGGGTAAATAGTGGATATAGAGTGTGCATTGACTATAGGAAGTTAAACTCGTTCACTAAGAAATATCATTTCCTCTTTCCCTTCATTGATCAAGTCCTTGATAGAGTGGAGGTTCATCAGTTCTACTACTTATTAGATGGATTCTCAGGTTATAATCAAATTGAGGTATCCTTATAAGATCAAAGAAAAAAACCCCCATCTATTTATTTGGCACTTTTTCCTTCAAACACTTGCCCTTTGGGTTATGTAATGCCCCTGGTACCTTTCAGCGGTGCATGATGGGAATCTTTTCTGACATGGTGGGGGTTGTTTTTAGGTCTTTATGGATAACTTCTCCTTCTTCAGAGATACTTTTGAGGGATTCCTAATAAATGTTGAAAGGGTTCGGTCTAGATTTTATGATAATAATCTCATCATAAAATAGGAAAAATGTCATTTCATGGTAAAATAAGTACTTGTTTTGAGCCATCTGGTCTCTGGTAGAGGGATTGAAGTTGATAAAGCTAAGTTTGATATAATTTTTCACCTTCACTATCCAAAAAATCTCTAGTAAGTGAGGTATTTATTAGGACATTCTAATTTATATAGAATTTTCATTGTGAATTTCAACTCAATTTCCTGACCACTTTGTGCTCTTTTGATGAAAGATGCTCAATTTTTATGGATAGAAAGCTATGAGGAATCATTCTCAACACTCAAGTCATCACTTATCTCTCCACCTATCATGAAATCTTCTAATTGGAAACATATATTCAAAATCATGTGTAATGAAAGTGACTTCACTGCAAGAGATTTATTAGGAAAACATTGTGATAAAACTACATGTGACATTTCTTATGCAAGTAAATCATTAAATGATGAAAAAATTAACTACACCGCCACTAAGAAAGAGTTACTTATTGTTGTCTTTTACTTAGACAAATTTAGGTCCTATCTCTTAGGATCCCCCATCACTATATTCATAGATCATTCATCTATAAAATACCTTTTCCAAAAAAATATTTCAAGGATAACTGATTAGGTGGGACCTTCTTCATAAAGATCTTGATATAACCATTAAGGATAAAAAGGGTGTTGAAAATTTTGTTTCTGGTCACCTCACTAGGATGGAATTCAAAGAAAACTCACATCATCTTTCTATGTCTGATTCATTTACCCATGATCACCTCTACTCAATGAGTGATTGTCCATGGTATACTGACATATCAAACCATTTGGTTACAGGTGACATTCCAAAATTCCTCAGAACCCAAGACAAGAGGAAATTTCTTTTTCATATCAAACACTATGTGTTTGATTATCCATACCTCTTCAAGTTATGTCCTGGTCAATTCATTATTATATGTGTTCCCAAATCTAAGAAAGAGTCCATTCTTAAATTTTGTCATGAAGAGCAATGTGGAGGCCACTTTTCCACAAAGAAAACAATTTCAAAGGTCCTCTAAAGTGGTTTATTTTAGCCTAATCTCACTAAGTATTCCTACAGATTCTTCCAATGTTGTCTTTGATGTCAGAAATTAGGATCCATAACCAAAATAAATCAAATTCCCCTTACACCCATTCTAGTTATTGAAATCTTTGACTGTTTGGGAATTTATTTCATGGGACCCTTACCAATATGTAGAGGATATATCTATATCCTCTTAGTTGTTGATTATGACTCTAAATGGGTTGATTCCGTTCCTACCAAGTCAAATGACCATCAAGTTGTGATTTGATTCCTGAAAGAACACATATTTTCAAGATTTAGAATTCCTAGGGATATTATTAGTGATCATGGAACCCATTTATATAACCGTCCCTTCTCAACACTCATGTATAAGTATGGGATTTCTCACAAAGTCTCCACTGCCTACCATCCTCAAACTAATGCTCAAGCTGAGTTGGTAATAGGAAAATTAAGCAAATTATGGAAAAAACAGTCAATCCCTCAAGGAAATATTGGTTTGAGAAACTATTGGATTCACTTGGACCATATCATACCGCATTCAAAACCATCCTAGGCATGTCGCCATATAGGTTGGTATATGTAAAAGCTTGTCATTTACTTATTGAAATTGAACATAAGACCTTTTGGGCAATCAAAAAAATTAACTTTGACATTTGTTTGGATGAAACAAAGATTAAATTATACATTAATTAACTTGAGTAATTTATTATGGAGGCTTGTGAAAATTCAAGGATCAATAAAGCTAGATTTTAAGCCTATCAATATAGAAATATCAAAGTAAAACACTTTAAACCAACAAAATTTTTGCTTTTGTATAGTTTCAAACTTCATTTACACCCATGAAAGTTGAGGTCGCAATGGTCATGGCCTTACATAGTGAATCATATATTCCTATATGGGTAAGTAGATATTTAATACCCCACTAGTGGTAAAATATTCAAAGTCAATGTCCATAGGTTAAAACCATTCATTAAATCATTCGATAAAAAAAGAAATAGAGGAAGAGTTAATTGATCCAACCTATGAACCAAAAAATATGTCATATTTAGGGTAAAATTCAAGATAATGACATTAAACAAATCACTTTCTGGTAGGCAACCCTAATTTTACCTATACTTTGACTCAATGTTTTGAATTTCAAAATAAACAAGTATATTTTTTTTAATCATTTCTTTTTTTGTTAAGGGAACCCCCTGGGGTTTCCAATGTGATATAATGTTTCTTGTGTGTTAGATTTAGAATCTAAAGAATTTTAGCATTTCTAAATGAAACACATTCCTTCCATAATTCAAACCTACCTTCAACCACCCCCAAGTAGTCCACTTGTGAGATGAATCCAAAGTGATGATGGGTCATCAACTTTAAATCGGGTTATTTTATTCCATTAATTAATTTTAAATCACATTCTCCCCCTCTTTCTTCATAATTCTAATATCCCTCTTATCTTATCTTTTAACAATGAGGTCAGAGTCATTCTAATTTGGGGGAAGTGAAAATCTGAGTTTTTTTTAAAAAAAAAATAAAAAATAAATTTGGGCTTTTATGATAAAAATTTAATTCAATAAAAAAATTCATTATCCTTTAATGCATTAATGTACATTGTTAAACATGAAAACTGAATATAAAATGATTTTTAATTCCTTGATTATGATTTTAATTCATGTCTAAGTTTATGAGCATAGTTTTGGAAAGTGCAGTTGTCCAATGTGATTTTTCATTACTAACATTTTAATCCTTTTAATCAAAAGTACACAATGCACGTATTTGGGATTTTGGTTTAAATTCTGAGTTCTTGGGTTCCTTTTATTATAGAATGGGTTTTGGGGTCTCTTCTAGTTTAATTTGAGTATCCAAAAAAAAAATGACCACATAGAGTTATGTTTTTTCCAAATGTGTGGAATTCAGCACTTGAGGATCATGAATCCATAGTTTTCTTACCCAGAGTTAGGATTAAAATATCTATTTTAGCATAGGTAATTGACAATATGCATGGTTTTCGGCACTTGGGGATTGTGACTCCATAGTTGTCTTTCCCAGATTTAGTTTTTTCGTCTCTATTTTGGTTAAAAAAAACAAAAAAAATAAAAAATTTGGGTACTTATCTTAATGTTTAATTTTATTCTCATCTAGTGCTTCCATTTTTTCCCCCTTAAACAAGAAAATGGACCCCATGTCTTTTGAGATACACAACACTTCATCATGATTAATTGAAATTGGATGAAATGTGGTGATGAATTTGAACAGAGGAATGGGATTGGGCTTGGGATATGCTTGTAAACCTAGCTTTGTGAGAAATTATTTTTATGGGATTCATGATTGTTCAGAATGATTTCTTTTGATGGTCATTGTATGTTAAATAAATTTTAAAAAGGGAATTAAATTTCATATTTTTGAGATACTTTTTTCTCAAGACCAGCAAAATTCAAGTTGAGGGGTGTGATTAAAAAAATATTAAAATGAGAAATAACATTCAATTCTTTTTTTGATATTTTCATTCAATGATTTTCTTTCTTTCTCTTCCTTGTTGAATTTTATCGCCATAATATTTGTGTGCTAATAGGATCCTTTACCTTGGAGTACTCATGAAAATGATTCTCAAAGTGTATAGGTGGTTATCATGTGTATGTGAAGGTGTTAAACCATTAATTGATGAGGTTATATTTATTTCATTGAATGAATTCTTCTCGAGTTAATTAAATTGAAATAATTTAAAAAGGAATTCATCCAATCCACCCCAAGCGATAACCAAGGATCAAATCATTATTTTTAAATTAAATTCACTTAAGTTGATCAAACTAATTAATATTTCAATCACTTTTAACCCATGTTGGCCACTTCATATCCAAAACACCTCCATAGAATGTATGTTTATTTAGGTTTATTATTAGGTCTCTGAGGATATGATAACCCAAACTATTCTACAAGCGACCGCTTACACCATAAAACTTGGGTAAATTTGGGTGCAACCACATGTAAATATTACACTCTTATGGATTATGTTATTAAGTTCTTTTATGACTCATGTCTTATGAAAAACTATGATTTATTCCATGACTCGTGATTATGATCTTTGATATGAAGGTTATAATTATCAAATGTTATGTTCATGTTCTTATGCCCTTATGCTTATGTTATGATTAATATATCCCTTGTTTACCCTTACTGAGCATATGATCTCACCATTTTCTTATAGTTATTTTCCACAATACATGAAGGAAGGTATTAATTATGAAATGTAAAAAATGGTTTTAGTTGTGAAGAAATAAGTGGGAGACGATGTAGATGTTTTATGAACTAGTTGTTTTTGTTTCCAAGTTTCCAAAGGCACTAAAACCATATGATTCGGGAATGGTTTTTTATGTTATGTAATGAACATTCATCAATATAGATGTAATATCTATATATAAAAATAATGGGTCCTTATAGTTGATATCATAGAAAGGTTTAGTTGACCTTTGGAATCTAAGATGATAAAACCATAATTAAGATCCCTAAGGATGAGTTTAAGTATAGGTTACCATCCTAGAATTTTGGTAATGATCATGAATAACATAGGATTAAACCTAGGGTGTCATAGATTGAAATTTTATAAGAAATTTCTTTTGATTATGTGGTTTTTCAACTATGATTATTGTTGCTCACACTATTCTTTTTGGGATTTGTAGAATGGCTAGAACCAGGAGGATTCATGTTAATAGTGAATGTGATGGACAATGGAATGATCTTTATCATGTGAAACCAAATTAAATTGAATTTGGAAGGTGAAACCTTGTTATTATGACTAATAATAAATCTCATAATATGATGAATAATATCAACTTTGGTGAGTTTAATAACCTATATAATAATAGAAAGATGGAGTTTCATGGTGATCACAGAGGAAAGAGAGTTCGATTTTCCTCATGTAAATCGTGTGGGAAGAGGCATCCAAGAGAATGTTTCAAAGGAACTGGAATATGATTTGTGTGTATAAAATAAGTAAATAGGTGAATTAATTTCAAAGGAAAAGTAAATGGTTTTGTTAACACAATGGACAAGAATAATAGTATTCATAAGGAATCATCGACAGTTAAATGTTTTAAATGTGGAATGTATGGGCATTATGAAAATCGATGCCCTAGGGAGAAATGTTATGAAGAGAATCAGCAAGGTTGTATGTGTAATGATTATATTTCTAACGATCAAGAGACTATGAATGACATATGATATGGAAGAAGTGTTAAGGAATAAAACTAAGAAACCTGGTTAATGGTTTTAGAAGGAAGTTGAATGATTGATTGTTTATATATTAGAATTCAATAATAATTTTTTAAAAGTAATTTTATGGTATTATGGAATAATGAAACATATAATTATTTTTCCACTATATTTTTTCCTTAAGTATTTGAAAGTATATATTGAATGGTACTGGAAACCATGAAATGTGATTGAGATGGTAAGGTGATATTTTTGGAGAACACGTGTTTAAGGGAAAGATAACCCTTAATATGTGTATGATGATGGTATCATAATGAGATAAATTGACATTTTTTGTGATAAAATAAATGGGATAGTATTGATAACCTTGGAACAGATTAGTAATATGATGATAGGGTGGTTTATGGATTGATTTTATAGAATTTTGTATTTATGGTATAAAGAAAGAGTTAGTTTTTTAAAGCATTCATGTTTTCACTAAGGTTTTAAGGTAATTCGGGTTATTGTTGTGTTTCAAAATAATACATGATAATGATATTCACATGGTCGGTGTGTGACAATTAAGAGTTGCATAAAGTTTTTTAGTGGATTACTGATATAATGAATTTGAAAATTTAGTGAACTTCATTCGAAAGTTTTGAATTTTAATTTGTTTGAAGGTTCATAAGGGTAACCATTTATGAGATTGTTTACATTGACCTTTGGACAAGGTTTTAGATATTAATGTATTACTTAACCACATGAATATTTATTCATATTGGATAATGTTTTATAACCATTTTCTTATGATAACTAAAGACAAAATGAATGACTTGTCATCTCATTATTGATCTTATGATCCACTAGTTCTGTAGGCATTATAATTTCAACATCATTTCTTAGAGTAAGAAATGAAGCGGAGATTGATCAAGGCACAACCAATGAGTGATATTGTACTTATGAAATAAAATCAAGTAAGTATATCATCTCAAATGATTTTGAAATAAATTTTTATCCTATTACCATCATTTCTTATGATATCAATGACCCTTTTTAGACCTATTTGGTCTATGGTTTTTTGTTTATTAACCTTCTAATAACCATGTTCTCTATCATTATTCATAAAAAATTAATAGTAAGAATTCTATTCCATGCATATATTTTTACTTTCAACTAATATTATCCTAATCAGAATCATAGTTATGTGGTGATCTTCACCTTTTACTTTCCCTCTTTTTAAGAGGGATTTTTATTGACATTTTTTATGATGTGGGTTTCCTACAAAGGAATTTTCAAATATCTATCTTTGATTTTCAATGTACAATTTCAAATTGAAAGGATTCAATTTTTTGAAATTCTTGATCGTATCAATACAGTAGCTTATCTATTGGATCTACTACCAAATATCTCTCAAGTTCATGATATGTTCCAAATATATCTCCTAAATAAGTACATACCTAATCCTTTACATGTACTAAACTCATATTTTTTATCATTAGTGTAATATCACCAGTAAAGATTTTGGATCATAGAGATAAAGTTCTACAAAACAAGACTACTCATCTGGTTAAAGTTTTATGAAAAACCCACTGCTCCGAGGAATCTATGTGGGAACCTGAGGATCTGATGAGGCATAGGTATCCTTATCTATTTTTACCCAAGTAACGAATCTCAAGGGCCAAATTCATTTTAAGCGGGGTAGAACGTAGCACCCCAATATTTTGTGAATATTTTTTTATTTTCAGATATATTTAATCTTTTTATATTTTAAGTTACATGAAACACTAGGTTTAGATTTAATTACAAACAATACTAAGTTTTTCTTGTGTTAAACACAATTTTGAGTTTAGCTAGTGTTACACACAACACCAAGTTTAAATCAAACATGACATACTATTTAAATGTTATTATTTAATATGATAGTTATCACCTAACCATTAGAATGGAGGGTATGAATAGGATTAACTAAATTATGAAAATATGGTTTACACATTTTTTATATTATTATTTTGTGACCAATTAATTAGAAATTAAAATAAAACCCTTTCAAAAATGAAAGGAAATCTTTTTCTGAAAAACTATCTTTATACGGACAAGTGTGTTTTATATCAATAAATTAACCAAATCATATTTGTTTAATTATTTTCATGAAATTTACACATTATATATTCAATAAATTTTTTAACAATCTTATTATATGTTTTCTAGACAAGAGATAAGAATAAATCAAATTTTATGCTTAAAAACTTTATTTTTAAACAGTCTGTTTTGTCACCTTTTTACAGCACACTTATTTTAAAACTAATTTTTTATAATTTTATAAAATAAATTTGATAAAATAAACATAATTTATTAAATAAAAATATCAAAATTATCTTAGGCTGAATTTTTTATAATTTTCTGAAAAGTTTAATTTCTCGGTGAATAGTAAACAAATAACGATTTTTATAAAACCCTCATTTTCCTTATATTTAAGTCATTTTATGATTTTAAATTGATATATAAGTAAATTAAGTAATTTTTAGTTAGATATAATCTAATTAATTACATTTAAACAATATTTATACCTTATTTTAGTATAAGTACATTTTTGGGATTAAAAATACATTTTTCCAAAAAAATCCATTTTGTTGTATTTTAATGATTTAATTTTAACTGTAATTTAGAAACTTATGTGTATTTAATTTTTAAAAATGGATTCCATATTTGTAATTAGTAGGTAAAATTTATTTTATAAGTTCATTTTCAATGCATAAAAAAATTATCGTGGTAAAAAAAAGATTTACGGCAATATAGGTAAAAGAATGCAGAGGGTTAAAGTTAAATGATAAAAGCTTTAAAACCCTAAAAAGTTCAACATTAAATGGGTGATTTATGTGTTTATAAACATTAAACATAATTTAAAAAATTAATTAGCATCCAAATTATTTTCAATTGATGTCACCCAAATGTGGTTGGCTTTAAATATAACATAATCATTATTTCATCACTTAAACTCACCCCACCTCAAGTATAAATACCACCCCTTTTTCATAAAAATACTTTAAGCTCTTTAAATATCTACCAAAACTTCTAATCCCCACTCTCCCCAAATCCATGTACTTATTGTATCACCAAAATACAAATTCCAAGGTCTTTAAGGAGTCATTCAAGGAGGTGATATTCAAGAGATAATTTTCTCAAACCACCTCTCTTATTTTATTTTCTTCTTCTACCTTGTCATAACCTCCTTAATAAATTAAATAATAATAACTCCAGAATCATGTACATACTATAATTTTAGGTTTATAATGTAATATCTTATATCCATCCCTTTTATTGCCTCCTTTTATTCAAAGAAACAAAACCATTGTCCAAATTATGGCGGTTAATTGTCTCCGAGAAGAATCATTTTGTTTGTTTTCCATTACCACCTTCAAGGATGGTTATAAAAGTATTATTATGATTAAATAATATTTTAAAAGGTGTGTTATAAACTATTTAATGTTCTAGAACTAATATATATACATAATATTAAATAAAACAAAACTAGTTTGGGATGATCGGGAAAACCGCCAAAATAAACTAAACAATTATCATTAACAATTTATCAAATAAATCATCCTCATTCCAGAAATAAAAATGATATATGGGACCATTTATAATTATTTAAGTTCATTAATACCATCTCATTTCACTTCTGAGTTTTTATTTCCATTTTATAAGAAAATCCATAATGATACATAAATGAACCAATCATGAAACTATGAAATGAACACACCTAAAAGAATGAAAAAAATGAAATATTATTAATGAATGGGTGTCAAGATACTATAAAATTATCATATAAGGTATTATAAATATTATTATAGTTTTTTAATGAATTATTAAAATTCTTTAAACCTTCATATGGGAGGTTGAAGTATGCAAAACTAAAGGGAATCATGTGGTAAGGGTTTCTCGACTCACTTTTACTTATGTGAGATATATGCCTTATTCACATATTATTTATTATGTGTAGTGTATATACTCCCATGGATATATAATATCATTAATCTTATTATATTAATGTTATTCAATGTTTCATTTGATAATTATTAATTTTATGGGGTATACGATTCGACTGATTACAAAGTGGTAAGGGAATTCTTAACCAAATATCCATTCTTTGGGTTAAACTTCTACTTCATTGATTATGTCATGCTAAGATTATGTGTGGAAATACTTTTGATTATATTATGATTTTATTTACACTTTTTTTATGTGGATTTATAGTGAATATTCATAATTGATTAATTTTAATAATGCTCACTTCAATGATACGATATTTATAAGGGACTTTCTTTTAAAAATTATCTTCATAAAGTTTCCCTTGAAACTATATTTTTTTCATGCTAATGTTTTCTAAAATTATTTCTAGATATGTTTCATATGATTTTTTAAAGTCATTTTTACTCATGTTTTACCTTTTACAAAATTTTTTGAAAGGATTATTTTTTCGTTTTCCATGTGAGGTTCTTTATGACTTTTCAGATAAAAATACAGAAGGAATGTTTTTTTAACTTATACGACATGAGTGGATTTTCCCACCATCATGACACCTTAATGTTGTGATGTCTTGACTCAGGTTTCACTCATAGGTTCCCTGAATCGGTGGGTCACATGGCCTCAAGCGCACCTCCCCATACGTCAGAGGCTGTCGACTAGTAGTGAGGGCCTTGGGTGTGTCTGTGGGGTGATTATGCCATCTAGTTAGAGTAGCACAACGGTGAAATTGATAGATAAATAGTAGAATCATGTCAATAATGGAAAATCTAGTGGAAGTAGGAATAAACATTCAAGCACTAAATAATAATTAGAAGTGGTAAACTGAATCATATACAAAAGATGATGATGCCATGTCTCTACAAAATAGAGAAAACATGTATACATGGTAGTAGGAAGTCAATATAGTACATGATATAAAAAAGGAACAAAAAGGAAAAAATATATCCAATCATCCTGAGCTTCATCCCAAGTCTGGTCATCTATTTCCAATCTCCCATCCTAAGACATTCAAGAAGTCACGCATCCATAAGTGGACGCTTCCCCTTATCTAAACCTGCAAGCATATAGTCTACTCAGGTACCATCGACGGCCCAGATAGGGTGTGAGATAAACTCATTAGGTCGCCACCATCGACATCTATAAATATCCAGTCAGTGCATATAATATAGTAGTGTGTAGATGTAAAAGTAGTAATGAAAACTATAAATGAGTCGACTCTGATTCCTGAAGGACACCAGGCTAACAGTACCTGCTTTGTTCTAAGTCAGATATCTCTGAATAAGTAACCATGTGTATACACATATATGAACTATATAGGTAGTGACATTTACAACCATATATGTGGCTACTTCTACTATCCTAGACCTAAGATGTAAATCAAACATCCATAGGTTGTAACATGAGTATCATAAGTATCAAGGGATTTCATGCCTAGTATCGCATGATTAGGGGATGCCATGCCCAGTATTACAATAGTAAGGGTCTCCATTCCTGTGTATCACAATAAGGGTCAACATGACCAGTATTATATCATAAGGTACATCATTCTCAGATCAATATATCATAAGGTATTCCATGCCTGTATCACATTTATAATGGTTCTATATGCCTGTATCACATTTATAAAGGGTCACCATGCCCGTATCACATTTATAAAGGGTCTCCATGTCTGTATCACATTTATAAAGGGTCTACATGCCCATATCACATTTAAAAAGGGTCATCATGCCCATATCACACTTATAAAGGGTCTCCATGCTTGTATCACATTTATAAAGGGTCACTATGCTCATATCACATTTATAAAGGGTATTCATACCCATATCACACTTATAAAGGGTTTCCATGCCTGTATCACATTCATAGGGTCGCTTTTCCCATTTATATATATATATATATATAACAAGCATAAGGGTCATCGTTCCCATTTACCATAATTAATGAGGGTCACCATACCCATATCACATTATCAAAAGGGACACCATGCCCATATATATATATATATAACATGCATAAGGGCCGCCATTCCCATACATAATAACAGTGGTAATTAATCATTGTCCTTAATACGGGCCAATGGATAATTCATAACTTGTTTATATTACACAAAAATAAGGTCATAATCATTTTTCCATTTAATTAGGTGACATGGTTGTACCACCCACCTTTATTCAATTCATCCTCAGTGATAAGTGTGTTGTCCATGATATACCACAATGATTATCTATTTCATTTATGATTTCACAATTTTGATGTCACACCAAAACCATTTAGATAATGATTTGGCCACTTAGTCATATATAGCCACAAGGCAATTTGATCAGCACACCTCAAGGGGTGGCCATGATTGAATGGGACCTAAGAAGGTCATAAGGTTCTCAATTAAGGCAACCAATTAAAGACAGATTTGTTTTAGTAGAAACACACGGTGAAAACAGCGTGTGGCACACAAAACATATTATAAAACATCTCAACTTTGAGGTAAAAATAGTAGACCACGTACCTTATGCCTGCAGAGGATCAATCATCCAGTATCATTTTTTAGTTTGGTCCAGATCAGAAGAAAATGACAAAATAGATGAACACCCTAAAAATAGGGCATATGATCTTGCACTTAAATAAATACTTCGAGATAAATACAAATAGATAAAGGCACAATATGAATAGAGTACTCGCTGATGGATGTTGAATGAGATGAATGGAGAATAAATCAGAGTCTGAATGGCTGAGATATTGAAGAACCTAACTTGAAGGAGGAGTGGAACTCTAACAGGAGGAGGAAGGATCTCTTGTACATTGGAATGAAAAATTAAGAGGTTGAGTGAGTTAAAATATATTTTAAGGGAAATGGTAAAATAAACCAAAACATCTGGGTCACACGATTGGCCAAATCATGCACCAATCGTACGCCCTTCACTGTGATAAGGGTGACCTCACACGATTTCATGCGTACGGTTTCACTAATTATGCACAAACCGTGCTACACACCTATAAAAGTTACAGCCCCCCCCCCCCCCCCCCCCCCCCCGCACAGGCATGCACATCAGGAGACATGGTTTCCTCAAACTGTGTGGCCTCCTGAGGCCCTATGTCCATCTCTCGCACAGTTAATCAAATTGTGTGGGTTGGGTCGCATGGTTTCTATTAACTGTGTGGCCCAGTTTCCTTTTCCAAAAACCAATCCTTTGGGATCCATACAATCCTTGAACACCCCTGAAACTCTTTTGATCTCATTAAGAATCCTTAAAAGGTCTAAAATAAGAAGTTAAACTAGAATTTAAAGTATTCATACCTCATATAAAAACTGGGTTGTTACAAATGCCTTGAAGTTTCCTTTACAAGCTTACAAGGTTATTTTCAAAGAAAATGTTTTATTTTATAATTGGATGGTGTTTTAAAAAAAATGTTTTCAAAATAGAAAGGATATTTTCCTCAAGAATTATTTCAAGTTATCCTTCAAAAAATCATTTTTTCCATCTCATAAAACATTATTTGATGTTACATATGCTTTATTGGGGTTATTATTCAAGGATATTGTCTTTGTTATTTTTATGGTTGGTTTATATTTATGATGGCATGATATTTATGAAACCTATTTCTTTTCATGGGTTCTGATATGATAAATGATTTATATTCTCATAGAACACATATGTATGGTTTTCATTATGTGAGGGGTGGGACCTATATCTCCATCTAATGCATTAGGTGAAAAAGGATAACTCGTGAGGTAAATATGTTATGTGTGAACCTGATTTAATGCTCACAATTCTATATGTGGACATGAATTTCATGTCCAGAAGATTATTCATGGAACTAGTTTCATTTCTAAAAGTTTATGAAAGGGTTTGGTTTCATGTCTTTAATTTAATGAGTGAACCTGTTTTTATTTATACATGTTCACAATGTTATAAGTTTTTGTGTATGCCATAATTTCATGTTTCATGGCAATATTATGCTCTTATGGATTATGTTCTTTGATTATTTTATGAATCATGTCTTATGAACTTCTATGATTTAGTCCATAACCCAAGATTATGATCTTTGATATGCAGGGTATAATTTTCAAATGTTGTGTTCATGTTCTTATGTCATTATGCTCATATTATAATTGATATCTCCCTTTTTTACCCTTACTAATCATTTAAGATCACCCTTTTATTATGTTTATTTTCCTTAGTACATGAAGGAAGTTATTAAGTATGAAGTGTCAAAAAGGGTTTGAGTTATGGAGGAATAAGTGGGAGATGATGTAGATGTTTTATGAACCAGTTGTTTTTGTTTTCAAGTTTCCAAAGACACTAAACTCATACGATTCAGGTGTGGTTTTGTTATGTTATGTAATGAATATTCATCTATCAAGATGTAATATCTATGTATGAAAATAATGGGTCATTATAATGATTCCATGTGTATCCAACTTCACGAGATCTCCACCACATAGATTTTGAAAATTTCCCTCCATATTTTAGGTTATGGGGAATCTTTGCATGTTCCTCTTAGATTGGATGGACTCCAAGATTCATCAAGATGTTTTTTATGACAAAAGTTCCCCAAGATTGTTTTGAGAATATTTATCCTCGTGTGAAATTTCATTCTCGACACAACATGATTTTCCCAAAGGTAAAAAAAAACTTATGTGAGTGTTCCAAGATCCAGGAATATCTTAAGTATGATTCTAAAAATATTACATGAGTAGTTTATACCAAATCTCTCCAAGTCAAAAAACAATATGTAAGATCTATAAAACCTTACATAAGTTCCTCAATATCATATATATATATATATATATATATTAGGTTCTTAGGGGTAAAATTACATTTAAACAAACACACACCACACACACAGGCCGAAAAGGCAGGCCATAGCCCCCCAAGGGGATAGCTCACCCATCAATCTTTATTTATTCAGTACATGGATCGTAGGCCTAATGGACATGAAGCCCATAACATGGATCGTAGGCCTAATGGTCATGAAATCTCATTACATGGCCCTGAGGGCCCAAATTTTTTACCCAAAAGCCCTCTGGTGAATAGTGCTACTACAGTGCCCCGGGCCGCTACAGTACCTGCTACAGTGTTGCTACAGTAACCTACGCCCCATGGGTTTTGAACCCCCAACCTTGATGTAGTATTATAGGGTGCTTTACTACTAATCCAAACCCCAACTACAATAAGTTCCCCAATATCATATGCATGAGAAGAAAAATCATCTGTATCAAATATCACTCACGTAAGGTTTCTTTATTCCTTACATGTGGTTCATTTCCCTTCTGTGAAAAAAGAATAATCTCACATATCGATGTAAAAAATTACACATCAAATGAAGATATTACATATCATCGTGCAATTTCTTATGTATCCCCTTCATTTGCCAACTGAAGTTTCTTACATATCAAGCATAGCACTCCAATAGCAATGGAATATTTATCACATATGATCTAAAAAATATTACATAGCACTTGAAATATCTTACGTATCCTAGTAATCTGTCAATTATGTCTAGTTCCACCTCAGTAATAAAGGCATTTTCCTTACATTTCAAGGTGAATTTCTTACATATGCTTTACAAGACTTCATAGAATGTTACACATGGACTTTTCGAAATTTCTATATTCAGCTAGTTCATCCAACTTCTTATTCTCCTTCAAAATAAAAAATCAAATGATTATTAATAGTTTTCCATTCATTTCATTCATGAAATTAAATAAATCAATTAAATTCACAATTTAATCCATTTTAAGCAACATTCACGATATTTGATGAAATGGCCCTTTAATTTAAAAACTCTCTAAAACTCGATTAATTAATAAATGTGAGGGAATAAAATGAATTGAATATCAATAGAATATAATGAATTTATTTCTTCTGTCATGGTCACATGGAGGTGTGGAAGGAATTACATAGATATGTAATGAGTTTTACAAAACCCCTAAAAGTGTAGCAAGCATGCAGTTAATTCAACAGTCTAACATATATGATATGTTAATCAGGCACTTATTTATGGTTTTGTTAAGTATTATTAAATGAGCTTAATAATATAAAATGTATCATGTTGTACAAAAGGCAATCTTCACCTTATCATTCTTTCTCATTTTCTACGTATTTTGTGTGAAGTGAAATGATAATTATCCCTTCAAAGTACTACTATGAATTGTCCCTAATTGATGATCATCATAGAGAATTATGGGTTGGAATGATATGTTAAGATTAATTTAAGGGGAATATTTTACTTGATATAAATAGTTGTATTTGAGATACAAAGAATAAAATCATTAGGTAATAAGTCAGAACTTGTTATTTGGACCGACCCACCAAAGTATATCACGTGGAATGTCATACGGTGATTGATATACATAAGGGTGTATTCTTTTTATGAATCTCCATTACCTAAGGTTGTAAAGATACCCATCATGAGAATCTTTATACTTGGATGTCTTTATTACGCAAGCCTTGAGGTTAGCTAATCAGGGGTGGTTGGGTATATTGTTAAAAATGTTGTTGGTTAAAGCTCAACTAAGATGGGATTTGTAAAATCATATGATGAGTAAGTACATATGGTCCCTTGATTGAATGAGACTGAGGAGATGAATAATCATGCTTAGTTAAGTGACATGTGATGTGCTCAACTACTTTGATGAGGTACATGTGATGTGATCATCTGCTAAAAGAATAACATTTGATGTATTCATCGAATTGGTCATACTATTTTGGAGAATCATGAAAGTATGAGATGGCTTATACTAGATTGACATGTTTCATGTCTAGTCGTCACTCGATGTTAAGGAAAAAAAGATTATATAGGTATAATACATCTTGTGGTGGACATGTTCATATAGAGATATGAGTATCTTTGATTGAGATCAGAGAAAATCCCATTATAGCTTGAGTAGCATTGATGCTTCGATAGATACCTATCTTTGTATTTATGGTATGAAGAAAGAGTTAGTTTTTTAAAGCATTCATTTTTTCACTAAGGTTTTAAGGTAATTCGGGTTATTTTTGTGTTTCAAAGTAATACATGATAATGATCTTCACATGGTCGGTGTGTGACAATTAAGAGTTGCATAAAGTTTTTTAGTGGATTACTGATATGATGACTTTGAAAATTTAGTGAACTTCATTCGAAAGTTTTGAATTTTAATTTGTTTGAAGGTTCATAAGGGTAACCATTTATGAGATTTTTTACATTGACCTTTGGACAAGGTTTTAGATATTAATGTATTACTTAACCATATCAATATTTATTCATATTGGATAATTCGTGCTAACCATTTTCTTATGATAACTAAAGACAAAATGAATGACTTGTCATCTCATTATTGATCTTATGATCCTCTAGTTCTGTAGGCATTATAATTTCAACATCATTTCTTAGAGTAATAAATGAAGCGGAGATTGATCAAGGCACAACCAATGAGTGAGATTGTACTTATGAAATAAAATCAAGTAAGTATATCATCTCAAATGATTTTGAAATAAATTGTTATCCTATTACCATCATTTCTTATGATATCAATGAACCTTTTTAGACCTATTTGGTCTATGGTTTTTTGTTTATTAACCTTCTAATAACCATGTTCTCTATCATTATTCATAAAAAATTAATAGTAAGAATTCTATTCCATGCATATATTTTTACTTTCAACTAATATTATCCTAATCAGAATCATAGTTATGTGGTGATCTTCACCTTTTACTTTCCCTCTTTTTAAGAGGGATTTTTATTGACATTTTTTATGATGTGGGTTTCCTACAAAGGAATTTTCAAATATCTATCTTTGATTTTCAATGTACAATTTCAAATTGAAAGGATTCAATTTTTTGAAATTCTTGATCGTATCAATACAGTAGCTTATCTATTGGATCTACTACCAAATATCTCTCAAGTTCATGATATGTTCCAAATATATCTCCTAAATAAGTACATACCTAATCCTTTACATGTACTAAACTCATATTTTTTATCATTAGTGTAATATCACCAGTAAAGATTTTGGATCATAGAGATAAAGTTCTACAAAACAAGACTACTCATCTGGTTAAAGTTTTATGAAAAACCCACTGATCCGAGGAATCTATGTGGGAACCTGAGGATCTGATGAGGCATAGGTATCCTTATCTATTTTTACCCAAGTAACGAATCTCAAGGGCCAAATTCATTTTAAGCGGGGTAGAACGTAGCACCCCAATATTTTGTGAATATTTTTTTATTTTCAGATATATTTAATCTTTTTATATTTTAAGTTACATGAAACACTAGGTTTAGATTTCATTACAAACAATACTAAGTTTGTCTTGTGTTAAACACAATTTTGATTTTAGCTAGTGTTACACACAACACCAAGTTTAAATCAAACATGACATACTATTTAAATGTTATTATTTAATATGATAGTTATCACCTAACCATTAGAATGGAGGGTATGAATAGGATTAACTAAATTATGAAAATATGGTTTACACATTTTTATATTATTATTTTGTGACCAATTAATTAGAAATGAAAATAAAACCCTTTCAAAAATGAAAGCAAATCTTTTTCTGAAAAACTATCTTTATACGGACAAGTGTGTTTTATATCAATAAATTAACCAAATCATATTTGTTTAATTATTTTCATGAAATTTATACATTATATATTCAATAAAAATTTTAACAATCTTATTATATGTTTTCTAGACAAGAGATAAGAATAAATCAAATTTTATGCTTAAAAACTGTATTTTTAAACAATCTGCTTTGTCACCTTTTTACAACACACTTATTTTAAAACTAATTTTTTATAATTTTATAAAATAAATTTGATAAAATAAACATAATTTATTAAATAAAAATATCAAAATTATCTTAGGCTGAATTTTTTATAATTTTCTGAAAAGTTTAATTTCTCGGTGAATAGTAAACAAATAACGATTTTTATAAAACCCTCATTTTCCTTATATTTAAGTCATTTTATGATTTTAAATTGATATATAAGTAAATTAAGTAATTTTTAGTTATATATAATCTAATTAATTACATTTAAACAATATTTATACCTTATTTTAGTATAAGTACATTTTTGGGATTAAAAATACATTTTTCCAAAAAAAATCCATTTTGTTGTATTTTAATGATTTAATTTTAACTGTAATTTAGAAACTTATGTGTATTTAATTTTTAAAAATGGATTACATATTTGGAATTAGTAGTTAAAATTTATTTTATAAGTTCATTTTCAATGCATAAAAAAATTATCGTGGTAAAAAAAAGATTTACGGCAATATAGGTAAAAGAATGCAGAGGGTTAAAGTTAAATGATAAAAGCTTAAAAAACCTAAAAAGTTCAACATTAAATGGGTAATTTATGTGTTTATCAACATTAAACATAATTTAAAAAATTAATTAGCATCCAAATTATTTTCAATTGATGTCACCCAAATGTGGTTGGCTTTAAATATAACATAATCATTATTTCATCACTTAAACTCACCCCAACTCAAGTATAAATACCACCCCTTTTTCATAAAAATACTTTAATCTCTTTAAATATCTACCAAAACTTCTAATCCCCACTCTCCCCAAATCCATGTACTTATGGTATCACCAAAATACAAATCCCAAGGTCTTTAAGGGGTCATTCAAGGAGGTGATATTCAAGAGATAATTTTCTCAAACCACCTCTCTTGTTTTATTTTCTTCTTCTACCTTGTCATAAACTACTTAATAAATTAAATAATAATAACTCCAGAATCATGTACATACTATAATTTTAGGTTTATAATGTAATATCTTATATCCATCCCTTTTATTACCTCCTTTTATTCAAAGAAACAAAACCATTTTCCAAATTATGGCGCTTAATTGTCTCCGAGAAGAATGATTTTGTTTGTTTTCCATTACCACCTTCAAGGCTGGTTATAAAAGTATTATTATGATTAAATAATATTTTAAAAGGTGTGTTATAAACTATTTAATGTTCTAGAACTAATATATATACATAATATTAAATAAAACAAAACTAGTTTGGGATGATCGGGAAAACCGCCAAAATAAACTAAACAATTATCATTAACAATTTATCAAATAAATCATCCTCATTCCATAAATAAAAATGATATATGGGACCATTTATAATTATGTAAGTTCATTAATACCATCTCATTTCAATTCTGGGTTTTTATTTCCATTTTATAAGAAAATCCATAATGATACATAAATGAACCAATCATGAAACTATGAAATGAACACACCTAAAAGAATGAAAAAAATGAAATATTATTAATGAATGGGTGTCAAGATACTATAAAATTGTCTTATAAGGTGTTATAAATATTATTATAGTTTTTTAATGAATTATTTAAATTATTTAAACCTTCATATGGGAGGTTGAAGTATGCAAAACTAAAGGGAATCATGTGGTAAGGGTTTCTCGACTCACTTTTACTTATGTGAGACATATGCCTTATTCACATATTATTTATTATGTGTAGTGTATATACTCCCATGGATATATAATATCATTAATCTTATTATCTTAATGTTATTCAATGTTTCATTTGATAATTATTAATTTTATGGGGTATACGATTCGACTGATTACAAAGTGGTAAGGGAATTCTTAACCCAATATCCATTCTTTGGGTTAGACTTCTACTTCATTGATTATGTCATGCTAAGATTATGTGTGGAAATACTTTTGATAATATTATGATTTTATTTACACTTTTTTTATGTGGATTTATAGTGAATATTCATAATTGATTAATTTTAATAATGCTCACTTCAATGATATGATATTTATAAGGGACTTTCTTTTAAAAATTATCTTCATAAAGTTTCCCTTGAAACTATATTTTTTTCATGCCAATGTTTTCTAAAATTATTTCTAGATATGTTTCATATGATTTTTTAAAGTCATTTTTACTCATGTTTTACCTTTTACAAAATTTTTTGAAAGGATTCTTTTTTCGTTTTCCATGTGAGGTTCTTTATGACTTTTCAGATAAAAATACACAAGGAATGTTTTTTTAACTTATACGACATGAGTGGATTTTCCCACCATCATGAAACCTTAATGTTGTGATGTCTTGACTTAGGTTCCACTCATAGGTTCCTTGAATCGGTGGGTCACATGGCCTCAAGCGCACCTCCCCATACGTCAGAGGTTGCTGACTAGTAGTGAGGGCCTTGGGTGTGTCTGTGGGGAGATTATGCCCTCTAGTTAGAGTAGCACAATGGTGAAATTGATAGATAAATAGTATAATCATGTCAATAATGGAAAATCTAGTGGAAGTAGGAATAAACATTCAATCACTAAATTATAATTAGAAGTAGTAAACTGAATCATATACAAAAGATGATGATGCCATGTCTCTACAAAATAGAGAAAACATGTATACATGGTAGTAGGAAGTCAATATAGTACATGATATACAAAAGGAAAAAAAAGGAAAAAATATATCCAATCATCCTGAACTTCATCCCAAGCCTGGTCATCTATTTCCAATCTCCCATCCTAAGTCATTCAAGAAGTCACGCATCCATAAGTGGACGCTTCCCCTTATCTAAACCTGCAAGCATATAGTCTACTCGGGTACCATCGACGGCCCAGATAGGGTGTGAGATAAACTCAGTAGGTCGCCACCATCAACATCTATAAATATCCAGTCAGTGCATATAATATAGTAGTGTGTAGATGTAAAAGCAGTAATGAAAACTATAAATGAGTCGACTCTGATTCCTGAAGGACACCAGGCTAACAGTACCTGCTTTGTTCTAAGTCGGATATCTCTGAATAAGTAACCATGTGTATACACATATATGAACTATATACGTAGTGACATTTACAACCATATATGTGGCTACTTCTACTATCCTAGACCTGAGACGTAACTCAAACATCCATAGGTTGTAACATGAGTATCATAAGTATCAAGGGATTTCATGCCTAGTATCGCATGATTAGGGGATGCCATGCCCAGTATTACAATAGTAAGTGTCTCCATGCCTGTGTATCACAATAAGGGTCAACATGACCAGTATCATATCATAAGGGACATCATTCTCAGATCATCATATCATAAGGGATTCCATGCCTGTATCACATTTATAATGGTTCTATATGCCTGTATCACATTTATAAAGGGTCACCATGCCCGTATCATATTTATAAAGGGTCTCCATGTTTGTATCACATTTATAAAGGGTCCACATGCCCATATCACATTTAAAAAGGGTCATCATGCCCATATCACACTTATAAATGGTCTCCATGCTTGTATCACATTTATAAAGGGTCACTATGATCATATCACATTTATAAAGGGTATTCATACCCATATCACACTTATAAAGGGTTTCCATTCCTGTATCACATTCATAGGGTCACTGTTCCCATTTATATATATATATAACAAGCATAAGGGTCATCGTACTCATTTACCATAATTAATGAGGGTCACCATACCCATATCACATTATCAAAAGGGAAGCCATGCCCATATATATATATATAACATGCATAAGGTCCGCCATTCCCATACATAATAACAGTGGTAATTAATCATTGGCCTTAATACGGGCCAATGGATAATTCATAACTTGTTTATATTACACAAAAATAGGGTCATAATCATTGTTCCATTTAATTAGGTGACATGGTTGTACCACCCACCTTTATTCAATTCATTCTTAGTGATAAGTGTGTTATCCATGCTATACCACAATGATTATCCATTTCATTTATGATATCACAATTTTGATGTCACACCAAAACCATTTAGATAATTATTTGGCCACTTAGTCATATATAGCCACAAGGCAATTTGATCAGCACACCTCAAGGGGTGGCCATGATTGAAGGGGACCTAAGAAGGTCATAAGGTTCTCAATTAAGGCAACCAATTGAAGACAGATTTGTTTTAGGAGAAACACACGGTGAAACCAGCGTGTGGCACACAAAACATATTATAAAACATCTCAACTTTGAGGGAAAAATTGTAGACCACGTACCTTATTCCTGCAGAGGATCAATCGTCCAGTATCATTTTTTAGTTTGGTCCAAATCAGAAGAAAATGACAAAATAGATGAACACCCTAAAAATAGGGAATATGATCTTGCACTTAAATAAATACTTCGAGATAAATACAAATAGATAAAGGCACAATATGAATAGAGTACTCGCTGATGGATGTTGAATGAGATGAATGGATAATAAATCAGAGTCTGAATGGCTGAGATATTGAAGAACCTAACTTGAAGGAGGAGTGGAACTCTAACAAGAGGAGGAAGGATCTCTTGTACATTGGAATAAAAAATTAAGAGGTTGGGTGAGTTAAAATATTTTTTAAGGGAAATGGTAAAATAAACCAAAACATCTGGGTCACACGATTGGCCAAATCATGCACCAACCGTACGCCCTTCACTGTGATATGGGTGACCTCACACGGTTTCATGCGTACGGTTTCACTAATTATGCACAAACCGTGCTACACACCTCTAAAAGTTACACCCCCCCCCCCCCCCCCCGCACAGGCATGCACATCAGGGGACATGGTTTCCTCAAACTGTGTGGCCTCCTGAGGCCCTCTGTCCATCTCTCGCACAGTTAATCAAATTGTGTGGGTTGGGTCGCATGGTTTCTATTAACTATGTGGCCCAGTTTCCTTTTCCAAAAACCAATCCTTTGGGATACATACAATCCCCGAACACCCCTGAAACTCTTTTGATCTCATTAAGAATCCTTAAAAGGTCTAAAATAAGAAGTTAAACTAGAATTTAAAGGATTCATACCTCATATAAAAACTGGGTTGTTAAAAATGCCTTGAAGTTTCCTTTACAAGCTTACAAGGTTATTTTCAAAGAAAATGTTTTCTTTTATAATTGGATGGTGTTTTAAAAAAAATGTTTTCAAAATAGAAAGGATATTTTCCTCAAGAATTATTTCAAGTTATCCTTCAAAAAAATCATTTTTTCCATCTCATAAAACATTATTTGATGTTACATATGCTTTATTGGGGTTATTATTCAAGGATATTGTCTGTTATTTTTATGGTTGGTTTATATTTATGATGGCATGATATTTATGAAACATATTTCTTTTCATGGGTTCTTATATGATAAATGATTTATATTCTCATGGAACACATATGTATGGTTTTCATTATGTGATGGGTGGGACCTATATCTCTGTCTAATGCATTAGGTAAAGAAGGATAACTCGTGAGGTAAATATGTTATGTGTGAACCTGATTTAATGCTCACAATTCTATATGTGGACATGAATTTCATGTCTATAATATTATTCATGGACCTAGTTTCATTTCTAAAAGTTTATGAAAGGGTATGGTTTCATGTCCTTAATTTAATGAGTGAACCTGTTTTTATTTATACATGTTCACAATGTTATAAGTTTTTGTGTATGCCATAATTTCATGTTTCATGGAAATATTATGCTCTTATAGATTATGTTCTTTGATTATTTTATGAATCATGTCTTATGAACTTCTATGATTTAGTCCATAACCCAAGATTATGATCTTTGATATGCAGGGTATAATTTTCAAATGTTATGTTCATGTTCTTATGTCATTATGCTCATATTATAATTGATATCTCCCTTATTTACCCTTACTAATCATTTAAGATCACCCTTTTATTATGTTTATTTTCATTAGGACATGAAGGAAGTTATTAATTATGAAATGTAAAAAAGGGTTTGAGTTATGGAGGAATAAGTGGGAGATGATGTAGATGTTTTATGAACCAGTTGTTTTTATTTTCAAGTTTCCAAAGACACTAAACTCATACGATTCAGGTGTGGTTTTGTTATGTTATGTAATGAATATTCATCCATCAAGATGTAATATCTATGTATGAAAATAATGGGTCATTATAATGATTCCATGTGTAGCCAACTTCACGAGATCTCCACCACATAGATTTTGAAAATTTCCCTCCATATTTTAGGTTATGGGGAATCTTTGCATGGTCCTCTTAGATTGCATGGACTCCAAGATTCGTCAAGATGTTTTTTATGACAAAAGTTCCCCAAGATTGTTTTGAGAATATTTATCCTCGTGTGAAATTTCATTATCGACACAACATGATTTTCCCAAAGGTAAAAAAAACCTTATGTGAGTGTTCCAAGATCCAGGAATATCTTAAGTATGATTCTAAAAATATTACATGAGTAGTTTATAGCAAATTTCTCCAAGTCAAAAAACAATATGTAAGCTCTATAAAACCTTATATAAGTTCCTCAATATCATATATATATATATATATATTAGGTTCTTAGGGGTAAAATTACATTTAAACAAACACACATCACACACACAGGCCGGAAAGGCAGGCCATAGCCCCCCAAGGGGATAGCTCACCCATCAATCTTTATTTATTCAGTACATGACTCGTAGGCCTAATGGACATGAAGCCCATAACATGAATCGTAGGCCTAATGGGCATGAAATCTCATTACATGGCCCTGAAGGCCCAAATTTTTTACCCAAAAGCCCTCTGGTGAATAGTGCTACTACAGTGCCCCGGGCCGCTACAATACCTTCTACAGTGTTGCTACAGTAACCTACGCCTCATGGGTTTTGAACCCCCAACCTTGATGTAGTATTATAGGGTGCTTTACTACCAAGCCAAACCCCAACTACAATAAGTTCCCCAATATCATATGCATGAGAAGAAAAATCATGTGTATCAAATATCACTCACGTAAGGTTTCTTTATTCCTTACATGTGGTTCATTTCCCTTCTGTGAAAAAAGAATAATCTTACATATCGATGTAAAAAATTACACATCAACTGAAGATATTACATATCATCATGCAATTTCTTATGTATCCCCTTCATTAGCCAACTGAAGTTTCTTACATATCAAGCATAGCACTCCAACAGCAATAGAATATTTATCACATATTATCTAAAAAATATTACATAGCACTTGAAATATCTTACGTATCCTAGTAATCTGTCAATTATGTCTAGTTCCACCTCAGTAATAAAGGCATTTTCCTTACATTTCAAGGTGAATTTCTTACATATGCTTTACAAGACTTCAGAGAATGTTACACATGGACTTTTCCAAATTTTTATATTCAGCTGGTTCATCCAACTTCTTATTCTCCTTCAAAATAAAAAATCAAATGATTATCAATATTTTTCCATTCATTTCATTCATGAAATTAAATAAATCAATTAAATTCACAATTTAATCCATTTTAAGCAACATTCACGATATTTGATGAAATGGCCCTTTAATTTAAAAACTCTCTAAAACTCGATTAATTAATAAATGTGAGGGAATAAAATGAATTGAATATCAATAGAATATAATGAATTTATTTCTTCTGTCATGGTCACATGGAGGTGTGGAAGGAATTACATAGATATGTAATGAGTTTTACAAAACCCCCAAAAGTGTAGCAAGCATGCAGTTAATTCAACAGTCTAACATATATGATATGTTAATCAGGCACTTATTTATGGTTTTGTTAAGTATTATTAAATGAGTTTAAGAATATAAAATGTATCATGTTGTACAAAAGGCAATCTTCACCTTATCATTCTTTCGCATTTTCTACGTATTTTGTGTGAAGTGAAATGATAATTATCCCTTCAAAATACTACTATGAATTGTCCATAATTGATGATCTTCATAGATAATTATGGGTTGGAATGATATGTTAAGATTAATTTAAGGGGAATCTTTTACTTGATATAAATAGTTGTATTTGAGATACAAAGAATAAAATCATTAGGTAATAAGTCAGAACTTGTTATTTGGACCGACCCACCAAAGTATATCACGTGGAATGTCATACGGTGATTGATATACATAAGGGTGTATTCTTTTTATGAATCTCCATTACCTAAGGTTGTAAAGATACCTATCATGAGAATCTTCAAACTTGGATGTCTTTATTAGCAAGCCTTGAGGTTAGCTAATCAGGGGTGGTTGGGTATATTGTTAAAAATGTTGTTGGTTAAAGCTCAACTAAGATGGGATTTGTACAATCATATGATGAGTAAGTACATATGGTCCCTTGATTGAATTAGACTGAGGAGATGAATAATCATGCTTAGTTAAGTGACATGTGATGTGCTCAACTACTTTGATGAGGGACATGTGATGTGATCATCTGCTAAAAGAATAACATTTGATGTATTCATCGAATTGGTTAGACTATTTTGGAGAATCATGAAAGTATGAGATGGCTTATACTATATTGACATGTTTAATGTCTAGTTGTCACTCGATGTTAAGGAAAAAAAGATTATATAGGTATAATACATCTTGTGGTGGACATGTTCATATAGAGATATGAGTATCTTTGATTGAGATCAGAGAAAATCCCATTATAGCTTGAGTAGCATTGATGCTTTGCTAGATACCTATCTTTGCATGCATCTATGAAATTGAGATTTCATATTTGTTTTCAATGCTATAAAGGCTTGTAGGAACACACAATTGGGTCTTGGAGTAAGGGTTAAATTTTAAATGTTTGTTCCAAAATGAAGAGAGTTTGATAAATCATATCCAAAAGAGTTTGGATGGATTCACAAAGAGTTGTGAAGTTTTTCATAAAGTCTTTATGGTATTTTAGTGAAAGTGGGAGATTTTTGTGAATGTACTAAAATGGGGATATTGCATTATACAATATCCATTGAGTCATAGCCTACGATATAGCATACAAATGCATTTATTGTAGCATATGATTGATGTCTGTCATAGTGTATGATAAATAAGTGATATAGGATATTGTGTGCATGGACACTATCACGTCTTCCACATGGTTTAACTTCGGTTATGAATCAACGAGTTGATTCATTTGTGGCTATACATACATGATATAATCATTGAAACATTGAATGATTATTAAAACCCAAAAGGCATATGTTAATGTAATGTATGTCGGATGTCATGTGATGTCAACCAATGTTTGACTCCCTTCATTGAATAAAGAAATCCTATATAAAGGATATTTTCCTCCTGTTGGCATGTGTATGTGACCATATGACTAGGTGATACCATAGCCGAAGCACTCTTCAACCCAGTTCACCATTCATTTTCACAGAGAAGGGGCTACCACACCTTTAGTGTTCGGGGCTCCTCTTATTACAAATGAGGATTCTAGTGGTATGTGTCATCCCTGTGGAGGTGAGAGTCCTTAGGCTATCACTTGGTGATATCCATCAAGAAAACTCCTATGAGTTCAATAGAGATGGAGCTTGCTGCATTTTAGGTATGCCAGTTTATATTTCATGTTATTTGTACTACATGTTTCTTTATTGATGATAGATTGGACACTTTTGTGGGTTTCTTCCGGTACTATGATCATGTGATGATCCTCTAAAACTCATCACTTGTAATAGCTACATTGCTATTGAAATAGTCTAATTCCTAATTGTCAGATTCCAACGATCACCTTACCCTTCCAATGGTCATATTACCCCTTATATACACACAATCTAACATGTAAAATCATTCATATCCTTCTCTTTATTCCTATATCATGTCTATTTTATTACTTATTGTTTTCCTCGTAATAGTAATGCATCTTATATTATATTTAGGTACAACTGCCAACGGCAGCTCACACATGCTACAAAGAAAGTGCAATTAAATCCGTTGGCCGACTGCGAGGGGGGCATAATAGTAATGTATCTTATATATTTTTCATTCTTTTTAGAGTATGATCCTTCAAAATTCAAAATCATGGTGTTGCCCTATGTTTTTATGTGTTCAATATAGCACTAGTTGTGGTCATTATAGTGAATGTAACTTTCTAGTTTTATGTATTATACTATGATGAAGTAACCAAAGAGCTTGT
Organism: Viscum album; assembly: GCA_963277665.1. NCBI lineage: Eukaryota > Viridiplantae > Streptophyta > Magnoliopsida > Santalales > Viscaceae > Viscum > Viscum album. The sequence continues at coordinate 2,020,315,001 of OY728123.1, forward strand.
GTTATGTGATGGGCATTTTAATCCGTTGTTTATTTATTATAGTCATATCTAGGGTCTTACAGTCATAAAACTCTAGGAAAATGACTTGATTCATTTGTCACCTATAGGAATGAACTACACATCATTTCGACACATCATGTGGAAATTATGATTGAAAGTGTATTTTTTTTGTTTTAAGCATTTGAGAAGTACAAAACACGCATCACATACTCAAAATTGAATAAACACTAGGATTATCGTGAAACTCTATACCAATGATCGATGATTTATTTGTGATATATAGAAATGAACTATATATCATTTTGACATGAAAATGTGTCTAGAGTGACTGAAAATGCATGCTTTCAATTTAAAAGTGATATTTTAGTTTAAAATGTGCATTGCATGCTCGATTCCAAGAAAACGATGTCAAGTTGTCATGAAACTCAAAGAAAATAATTGCTGACTCATTTGTGTCATATAGGAATAAATCACACGTCATTCAAAGATGTAGTTTGATCGATATGACTAAAAGTGTGTGTTTTCAATTTAGAAGTCACATTTTAATTCAAAACATGTGTCACATGCTCAAAACCGAGCAAATGAGATCAGGTTTTCATAAAACTCTACGACAACAACCATTGATTCATTTGTCACCTATAGAAATAAATCACACATCATTCGAACACATGGTATAAATGTTTAACAAGTACAAAATGTGCGTTGCATATTCAAAATCTACGTCAACGATTGATGATACATTTGATACATATGAGAATAAACTCACCTCATTTTGACATTGTGCTCCGAAAACCTAGTGTGTATTTTTTCACTTTTAATTAGTTTTAAATTTATTAAGTGTTAATAATAAATCACATATTGTTTGTCATCGGCTGTGGTATTCATTATGTCGATTATGCTGCTTAGTGTAAAGTATGTTTGTTTTTAATTAAATGAGCATTTTAAAATATGACTTATCTAATCAATAAAATAATTTTATAATGGATATGATATTGTATTTAAATTAATATATCATGCGACTCAAAAAAGTATTATTAAAATAAAAAAAAAGGGACGATTGGACACGAAACTAAATAAAAGCCTAGATCTCATCACAACCGAATGGACGCAACGCTGGTTACGTATGCCCGCCATGCGCCACACACCCACCCCTAAAAACCACCAAAAGCGCCTCACCATACACTTTCTCTCTCATCACGTGAGCTGACTTCCACGCCCACGTGACAATCTGCCCGCCGCTCCCCGCCAGGCACCTCCGGAATCCAATCCGCCCAATCCCATGACGCCACGTCTTCAGATAAGATTCCCACCGGCGTCAGAACCCTGCCCCAAATGTCCAAATCTGGGAACCAGAACGCCGCAGTTACCAAAATGCCCCTCCCCTCACTGAATTAATGGTTTAATAATCCCAAATAATTATTTGATACTAAACCCGTAAAAACGCAGTTACCAAAATGCCCCTCCCCTCTGGACAAGGGAAGGGATGAGGAGGTCCGCCGCGGTCCAGGCCGGCAATGCGTGGGTCCGCCGCGGTCCAGACCGGCAGTGCCGTCAAAAGCCGGTCGTCGTCTCGTCTCCTTCACTCAAATTGCACTCCCATCTCGCCCTGCTAAAACGAGGGAAAAAATCTCAGTTCAATCTTCAGATAAAATGATGGATCGGTAACTGCGAAAGCAACATCGTTGCTATTTATCCAGAGCGTCGCCTCTTGTCTTCGTTCCCCTTTCCTCTCTTGCCTTCGTTGATGAGTTCTTCTGGCGTTATGTGCGAAATCCGTGGGAATTTTTGTGTTCTGTACTTCTAGGGTTTCCTAGGGTTCGCAGTACGATTACCAGTGAGCTGAGAACTTCGTTCTCTTCTCCATAGACCTTCTGCTCGAGGTTCTGTGGAATTCCGCTGACATTATTTGCAGCTGGAGGAGACGGATTCCGCGGAGTTTTTGTTTAACTATTTCATCACTTTTGTTTTCTGCTCTCACTCCAAATCTTCGAGTTCTGTCAGATGCCTCTCGGGATTAGGGTTTTGTCCGCAGCCGTGAATTTTCGTGCTTCGTCGAGAATCCGCTGGTTTTGAGTCTGCATTTGTTCTCTTGTTTGAAGCAATTTTGGAATTGGGACTCTGATTCGGTTTCCTCGAGCAAATCGAATATAATAAGAGTTGATAGCTTCGAAGTCCCCAGATGTCTTCATCCTGTTTGAGCGGAGCGGGAAGAACCTACCTGCTCGATCTCGAAATTTTGAAATCTCCATCGACGTCGAGCTCGATTCGAACCCCGCATTCGTCTTCCCCTTCTTCCACTCTTTCCGAGTCCAGCGATTCTCCCATCACGATCTCAACTCGAAAACCGAGAACCACTCGAAAACGTCCCAACCAGACCTACAGCGAAGCCGCCGCCCTCCTCTCCACCGCCTGCCCAAACGTCTTCTCCCCCAAGCATTTCACCGGAGCCGGCAAATTCCCCACCCCCCTCGCCGAGCCGTCCGAATTGCTTCCACCATTCCGAGCAATCGAAGACTCGGACTGCCTGATCCATCTCCCGATTATCGAACAACCGGCTTTTCGAATCGAGCGCAGGGTTTCCGATTTCTTCGAAAGCCCCGTCCAGAGCAAGCTTCAAGATCCAGGTTCATCCCCGGGCGACAGGTTCGCAGAGGAAGACGATTTTGACGCGGAATCGATTCTGGACGAGGAGACCAGCGATGGGATTGACAGCATCATGGGGAACCCCGGCGTGGAGAACTCCTCCGTCGACGGCGGCGAAATCAATGCCCGTTCCGTCGACGGGAGATTCGACCACGGCGGTTTCGGATTCGGATTCGGATTCGGAACGAGGGCGTTTAAAGGCGCCGATCAGGGAGGGAATCCGTGGATGTTTCCGGCCGTCGACATCCTCCAGATCTCGCCCAGGCTCAGCAAGGCGCCGGCGCCGAAGAAGAAAAAGAAGATCGGAACCCCGCCGGCGTCGAAGCGGGAATCCCCCGGCGGCGACCAACAAGTGAAGCTGGAAATCCCCGACTCGCCGAAGCCGGAATCCAACCCCACCTTGCTCTTGAAACTGAACCACGACGAGGTTCTGAAGGTGTGGTCGGACCGCGCCTCGCCTTTCTCCGACGGAATTTCCGGCGCCGATGGCTCTGTACGCTCCTCATCTCCTCTGCTTTGCACAATAAATCGTCAGCTCCGTTTCGCGGCTCGTGTGTAGCGACGCGCCGGATCATTTGCCCCCATTTTTCCGTGCAGGCGAAGCTGGCGGAGATCGATCTGTTCCCGGCGGAGAACGGCGGCGGCGTCGGGGGAGGCGGGGGCGTGAGAGAAGCCAGCGTGCTTAGGTACAAGGAGAAGAGACGGACGCGCTACTTCTCCAAGAAGATCAGATACCAGGTTAGGAAAGTCAACGCAGATCGACGGCCTAGAATGAAGGTACACACCTTTTAACGGTGCTCCCGTCAACTCTGGATCATCTCCATTGGGTGGGTTGGGGTGTCTGAAAAAATGTTTGTTTCTAATGGCGCAGGGTAGATTTGTGAGAAGGTTGGGGAACGCTTCTGCTGCCCATAAATAAGCAAGGGGCACCCTCGGGTGTGGACCATTTTTTATTAATTAGTCTAATGTAAAATAATTTAAGGTGGGTGAATCACTTATATTCTTTTTACAACCTTTAAGTTGAATTTAACCTCTATGATTTGTTAGATTCTCAGATCCTCTAAATCTTTATATTCACTCTCACTCAAATGTAAGTGAAGTATGAAAGAACATAATGAATGAGATATATGATGGAAATCCTTACATGTATATGATATATATAAACTAATTATTTTATTTCATGTGTGTTCTGATTTGCATGCATAGGGTGTCATTTCAATGAAGCCTACAACTTCTGTATTGATCTTCCTCATGGGTATCATTAAAGAACCATTTCATGAGATGAAATGGTAGGGAGGAAATGCATATGACGCATTCATGCACGAGATGACCGTGGCATGGCTCATGCGTTACAAAAGCACGAGTAAATGCAGTAGTAGTTGAAGAGTGCCTTCAACAACCTATATATATCTACCATAAGTGGGTGTATTACCCACAACTCTTTCTCCTCTTCCTTGTATGCGAGGTGATAGCAAATTATGATAAGAGGAGGTATTCTATCCAAACATCGGATGATTCAAGCTCAATTCCTGTATACACCTCGAAGAAGTGATCTTCCTCATGGGTATCATTAAAGAACCATTTCATGAGATGAAATGGTAGGGAGGAAATGCATATGACGCATTCATGCACGAGATGACCGTGGCATGGCTCATGCGTTACAAAAGCACGAGTAAATGCAGTAGTAGTTGAAGAGTGCCTTCAACAACCTATATATATCTACCATAAGTGGGTGTATTACCCACAACTCTTTCTCCTCTTCCTTGTATGCGAGGTGATAGCAAATTATGATAAGAGGAGGTATTCTATCCAAACATCGGATGATTCAAGCTCAATTCCTGTATACACCTCGAAGAAGTGACGTCTTTTGATGATCCTTAGTGATATATCTCAATCTCATACGATGGTGATTGACATGTTGCAAATGCTCTTTGTTGTACAGTACACGTGATTTGTAGTATTTCTTTATTTATGTTTTCATGCGGTTTTCATATTTCTAGCATGGGTGATCATCAACAAGAGATTTTATACGCTTTTGCTGGATTTAATAATTGTTATTCGACTCATTTAAATCTCAATAGTGGTATCAAATTGATCATATTCGTTTGATTTGTGAAATCTTGTATGAAATGAAAAAGAAGGCAAAAACGGAGCATTGTAATTAGTTTTTTTTGTAAATTTTGGTTTACCTTACATATAGTGACTCTACATAATGGTCATTGTTTTTACCCTTACATAGAATGATCTATGTAAGGGTTCTTTCCACTTACCCTTATGTATTGTAGTCTACGTAAGGGTAACCTACGTAAGGGTAGATCCTACAGAATGGTTTTGCATAAAGGTAAATGAAATTACTCATACGTGGAATTGTTCTACGTAAAGGTAACCTCTATATTACCTTTATGTAATTGGGTTGTGTAAAGGTAAGTTCTATGTTACCGTTACGCGGCTGGATTATGTAAAGGTAAGCATTGCGTTTTCATTACGCAGCTAAACCACGCAAGGATAACAGGATCTACCCTTACATAGGTGACCCATGTTGCGTAAGGGTAATCGAAAAATCTCATTTTTTTATATTTTGTTAAGTTTGATTATGGTTTATAAATTGTTTATAAATTTTAATAAAAACTATTTTTTGGAATATTTATTATTTAATAATAGGTTGATTTATTAATTAATTATAAATGGTTTATAATTAAGTAATAAATGTTTATAAATAATTTCTTAGTAAAAATTCCTTAAAATATTAAATGTTAGTATTTGAAAAGCCGTTTAAACAAATTATATGACATGTCTTATGATCTAGAAATAAAAGTGCTTCTAGAAATCATAAGTGTAATTTATAGTGTTTACAAATTACATAAATAAGGTTAAAATATAAAGGTGTTTATATTTAATTTATTAAGTGTTCATAATTGCTTATTTTGAAATGTGCAAATTAAGGGGTCTTATTTGGGATATTATTTAAGTCTCATCAAAAGGGTTTTTGATGATTGATTTGATCATAATTTAAATAATATTAAGTATATAATTACTAGATTATGTAAAATGTTTACATAATATTGATTGGATTATAAAATTGTTTATAATTCATAAAATATCATGTTTAAAATAAAATTCCATATAATGAAGAATATGAAAGAGTTCATATTGGAATGAATATAAAATGTTTATATTCAAGATTTTGAAATGTCTATAATGATAAGCATGATTATAAAATGTTTGTAGTTGGCTTTTATTTATGAATCGTTCATAAATGGTTATCTCATGTTTTAAATATTTGAATTGTTTATTTATTTAAAAAGATACTCTCTGTTTATTCAGAGTTATAAACTGTTTATATTATGAATCATCTATACTTTAGTTTAAATGTTAAATTTGTTATAGGGAATAGGGAATTGCATTACATGCTGAAAATGTATTTAGTTTTTTTATCTACCTTGACATCAGTTTGTTATTGAAGTCATGGACTTGAATTTAGTTGTTGAATATAGTTTATGGATATTTGGTTTTAGAGTTACGATGAATTGAATTCCCTCTTAAGTAAAGTATGCTCGGGTAGAGGGACTTGAGGCCATACTACTTACCGAACTAGAGGCTTATGTCTTATCTAGAAAGGTGAATATGGTTGGCTATTTGTTCCTCTAATCTTACTCATGTGGAGGAGATTGTCAATCTCATATAGCTTTATGCCTTTACATGAAGTGTTCATATACCCTATGCATATGATTCATTTGGATATGTATGAATATACTTGACTTCTATTTTTAGATGAGCAACACAAACTTATGAGTTGTGTAAAGAGTTGCACATCAATATGGTTTGAGCATATTGATTTGGTGGAGGGAATATGATTCCAAATTAAATTACTAGAAGCATGTATACATAAAAGGAAATAACATGAGATCAATGGTGAGATTAAATCCCCCTTAAAATATTAAGTGTGAGATTCCTTCCAAAACGACACTTGCCAAGACCCTGATCATCCAACTAGGTAGTTTTGTGATTAACTGGGTGCCCCTTGATTATCTAGTGTATGGAAAGCAAGGATGGGTAACTTTGGACCATCTTTGGGTAGGTCATGCTAAAGCTGGGCACCCCGAGATTGTCCTTTGTTAGCTTGTTCTTAACATTTTCATTGTGTTACACTAACTAGGAGGCCCTAATAGGATTAGGTTACCAAAGAAATAGAGTTGAGTTTATCCATATGATGGATCGGAAAAAGTGTTTACCGCTCGATTATCCATGAGTCATATATGATATGATCGAGATGATGCCCTGCCTAAATAGATAAGTGACGAGATAAATGCTAAAGAAACCCAGAGCTTAATGAAATATGGACCTTGGACCATTAACGAATATGATGGATTTTAAAAGGGGCCATCATTTTAGTGGTATCCCATTTAATAAAAGTCCTTATTAAACGATTATAAAGCATGATACTCATCTGATAAAAGATTTCGTTGTAGATGAATAACATCATCATCAAACTAAACATTGAGATTAATCCTTAGAAGGAGAAGCTTAATGTAAGCTGTAACATCCCCAAATCCAGCACTCTCTCACGTGGCTAGAAAAGGTTGGTTATGGGATCTAAAACGCGCCTTCTCGTATGCCAGAGGCTGCCAACTAGCAGCGGGGGTGTGAATAATATAGTGGGGAGACTATACCTCCTTGGTATGAAGTGTCACTCACGGCGGCTAGGGTTTCTCCTTTGGATTGTCTCCCTCCCTCCTCCGACGTGTCTCGGTCTCGACGTCGACTACTCTGGATCGGCACGGTGTCATCGTGCTTGGCATCGACATGGCTTGTGTGGCTTCGGCGTGGCTCAACGTCTGTGCTCGACCTAGGCGTCGACGAGGCTTGGCGTGGCCTGGATTTATGGCACGGTTCGGCATGGCCCGACTTCTCGTTCTCAACGATGTCATAGCTCAGTGTGGCTCCAGCTTTCGGCTTGGATTGGTGTGGCTAGGCTTCTCGATCCCGGAGACGTCATGGCTCGGCATTGCTCTGGCTTCTCATATTGTTTCGGCGCGGCTTGGTGACGTCTCTGGCGTGTTTTTAGTGTGGATCGGTGACAGATCTGGAATGGCTCGGAGGGCGGAGGTCCTGGCTTTCGTCTTTGATGTTTTTAATATTTTAATGTCTTATTATATACTCCCTTTACTGAATTTATATGAAATGTGCATAATTTGTGTGAAATATTAATGTTTTAATATTAAGTATAATTTTTGAGCTTTTTTAGAAGTAGTCCAATTGAGTCAGTTTACCATTTTATTTATAAATCTCATCCTACTGATCCGAATTGTGTGGTTCCTATTTTGTAGGATTTCTAATTCAATATACAACATTTCATTAGAAGGGACCATGAGCCAATTTTTCCATTTGAAGGATCACATTTACCACACAAGATGACCTATAGAATCTGTGAACAAACTGGACCAGCCTTGAAGATTGATTTACTGGGCTCAATCCAGAAGTCCAAAAACATTTACTCTCCACCATAATTCGGGGGACACTACATTTCATCTTGGATAAAAATTTCAAGGCCCAAATCCAAGTACAAGGGGTCCAAATGAAGCTTTGAAGTCCAGCCCACCATTCTGACCGAGAAATAAAATCAATATAGTATTCATGACATATCTCATGATGTAAACATCAAATCGAGCTGAGATTTTTCAGTGTGAAATAGGAGATATAGACGGATGAATTTGTTGAAGAAGTCATTCGGATTTGAAGGCATCTTCCTGTTCCAAAATCTATTCACATTTTGGCCATCGAAAAAGCATGGATAGAAATGGACAGTTTACCTTTGTTTAATAAAACCGTCATAACTTTGGCTCCACTTGTCCAAATGCCTCCAAATTTTGACAGTAGTCGTCCAAATTTATTATATACAACTTTTAAGAAGGATATATTTAGAGATTTGGATGTCTGAATAGCCAACTTGGCGATTCAAGTGGAAGGACAGATTGGGAATGAAAACAGTCCACTCCTTGGGCTATAAATACTCTCCCCTTCTCTCCTTGAGAGGGGTTGACATTTCAGAAGAGAGGATAACATATTGGCACGACAAAAGCCTTTCCAAAGGCTTTGTAGGACCTTCCATACTCAATTTTTCACTTGAGAGACCTTTCCTCCTCTCTTTGTTTTCACTTACTTTCGTTTTCTTCGTTTTTGTAATCTTGCAAGTCTCTTTGTTTGTAATTCTGTTTTAATGCAAGTTTCTTCTTCAATATATCTTATTCTTCTCCACCTTCTGTAGTTTAATATTAATTCTCTTAAAATAGTTTAAACTCAGTTGAATCCCCTTCCCTTATTTTTCTTCCTCATTCAATCAAAAATCCATTTTTAATTATCATCATTGTTCGTGTGTGTGTGTTCGACGTACCACTCTTTTCTAATCCCTTTCTTTTTCTTCTATTCTTAATTTATCATCATAATTATTATAACCAGAATATTAAAAACCCAAATTTCTGAGTAAATATCTCATTGGGGTGAGTTATAATTTAAGGATGTTAAGTGATTGAGAGTATTTTCTCAATGAGTATTCGATAATTTAACATTGTGTATGTTGGACTTAATATGTCATGGATTAATGACATATTTTGTTTAGCATGTGGTTTCCATGGATTATTGGAACCACATATACACTACCATAAACATGTACTGATTGAGATTAGAATCCTAATTAAGTTAAGGCTTGGATTAAAGCTTTAACACTTAGGAATTCTAATCGACGTCAACTTGTGAAGTGTGTGTTAATTTAAATGCAATATAAAGCAAAGCTCAAGGATATCAAAAGCTTAACTACCTAATGATGAACTCACCCCAATATTTATCAATTTGCTAAATCAATTATATACAATCAATCATTTCAATTAATCTCTACAAACAAACCCCCCTAATCAAAATACAATCAACTAAAAACAAACGACTATTTCAAAGTATCATCGCTGAAGATTCGACCCGAGTGCTGCTATACACATTAGCAGAGCACCAGAACTTTGACCGGTCGATAGGCGACAATCGGCCGTGCGTTTCAAATGGATCCATTGCTGGGGATGGTGCTTTATGTAGTCATTAGTTTCTGGTTATTGTAAAAAAATATAAAAAAAACAAAATTTAAAAAAAAATTGAAAAAAACACAAAGAAAAACCTGTCTTCCTCTTAAAAATCGTAAACTGAAAAAATACAAAGAAAAACCCATCTTCCTCTTTCTTCCAAAACTCTCTGAATGCCCCGTAGCCTTCCAAACAATCCCTCAGATTTGTTTGACCCTGAAATTGAGCGAACACTTCGCCAAATTAGGAGGAACATAAGAGATAATCAACTCATTCAAGAACTAGTCCTCATCCAACCAATTGAATTTGAAATGACCAATCCTAGGGAACAAACCTTTAAAGAACTCGCTGCCCCTGATATGAATTAACAACCTCTTGGTATTCAATATCCAAACATAGAAGCTGACTTCGAACTCAAATCGGGTTTGATTCATCTTCTCCCTCATTTTCACGGGCTAGCCGGTGAGGATCCACATCTCCACCTTAAAGAGTTCCAAGTAGTGTGCTCTACCATGAAGACTCAAGGGGTTTCTGAAGAACAAATCAAACTCCGAGCATTCCCTTTCTCCCTAGCTGACACTGCTAAGTCATGGCTCTACTACCTTCCTCCTGGTTCTATAACCACATGGAATGACATGAAGTGACTCTTCTTAGAGAAATTCTTTCATGCTTCTCGTACTGCTTCTATCTGAAAGGAAATAAGTGGTATACATCAATTCCCAAGTGAATCACTCCATGAGTACTTGGAGAGGTTCAAAAAGCTTGTGGTAACCTGCCCACACCACCAAATTCCTGACCAACTCTTGATCCAATACTTCTATGAGGGGTTATTGGCTATAGAGAGAACTCTCATAGATGCCGCAAGTGGCGGTGCTCTTGTTGATAAAACTCCTGTAGCTGCAAGAGATCTCATAAGTAACATGGCTGCAAACACACAACAATTCCATACTCGAGCACATGCTCAAGTCAAACAAGCCCAAGATAATCAATCAATTGAGCCGAACAAAATGACCAAGTGGATGAGTGAACTTACAGGTCTTGTGCGACAACTAGCTGTGGCTACCAAATCCCCAACCTCGTCTTCTCCGCAATCAATGTTTCCTGGACCTGTCAAAAACTGTGGAATCTGCAACTCTCTATCTCATCCAACTGACACATGTCCACAACTTCAGGAGGATCAATCCGATTCATCTGGACCAATGGAGCTCAATGCAGCATATGCTCAGTGGAACACCAATCCTCAACTATCAGGTCAGTTTGTTAGAAACTTCAACCAACCTCACTCTGAGCCCTTCTCTTCTTCCTATAACCAAGGCCTTAGATATGGTAATCCCATTTCTCATCCCCCTAAATTCCCTCCTCAAAACCCAAACCAGTTCCAATATGGTCAAGGTGTTGGTAACTTCCAACAACCTTATCCTTTTGTCCCTCAACCTCAAAGAAACAATCCTCCTCCTGGATTCCATTATCCCAGTGAGCCTTCCCAATTCCAAAACCAATACAATTGCTTTCCCAGGAACCAAACTCAAGGTAATCCCAATTCGGGACAAGCCTCTTCTTCTAAGCAACCATGGGAAAGTGCAGTGGAAGATCTTGCCTCCTTCACTCGTTCTAGCCTTAAAAACATTGAAACTCAAATAGGTCAACTTGCATCCCACCTGAGCCAGCAACAACAATCAAATTCTTCCCAACTCCCAGCTCAACCATTACCCAACCCCAAGGTTAATGTAAGTTCAATTTCACTTAGATCAGGAAAGCAACTTGCTATGCCTCAAGATAAATCCTCAAACCCTCCTTTGAATGTTGACCTAGAAAACGAAAATAAAAAGAATCTTGAAAAGGAACCTGAATCCATTCCCTCACCTCCTTCCATTCCACTTAGGAATCCAATTCCTTTTCCTCAAGCTGTTTCTAAACCAAGGAAGTCCTTTGAACCTGATCCTGAAATGCTAGACATGTTTAGACATGTTGAAGTCAATATTCCCCTCTTATATTCCATAAAACAAATTCCTAAGTATGCCAAGTTTCTCAAGGAGTTGTGTACCCACAAGAGGAAACTTAGGACCTTCGAAAATGTTTCCACCCAGCAGTCTATTCCCATAAAGTGCAAAGATCCAGGGACCTTTACGGTTCCATGCCAAATTGGATGTTCGAACTTTGATGATACACTCATAGACCTAGGAGCCTCAATTAATGTCATGCCCAAATCCATATTCTCCAACTTTGGTCTAGGTCCTTTACACCCAATGGGTGTTGTCATCTAGTTAGCCAATCGTAGCACAGCTAGTCCCGAGGGAATAGTTGAGGATGTACTTGTCCGAGTCAATGATCTTATCTTCCCTGCTGATTTCTATGTCCTTGACATGGAAGGTGAGACGACCTATTCTCGATCTCCCCTAATTCTAGGAAGACCATTCCTCATGACTGCAAGAACCAATATTGATGTCCATTCAGGCATCTTATCCATGGAATTCGGTGACCAACTAGTCAAGTTTGACATTTTCCATGCCATGCGATACCCATCTGAGTACCACTCTGCATTCTCAATTCATACTTCTGAGGACACTTCTAAGAGTCAATCGAACCCCAATCCACCGTGTTCTTCATGTTCTAATGACAAAGGATCTTGTGAAATCTAAACTAGGATTAACCAAGTCATAAATGGTGAAGTTGATGTGGACCTTTCATTCATAGACTCCATCAATTTAGAGGATCTTGAAAACTCTCTTGAATCCCATCTCAACTCTGATAAAAAATGCTCCACCTTGGACAGTATTGGGAAAAATGAATCTGAAGCAACTGAAGTCCCATCCTCCATTTCTGAGTTTCCTAACCCAAAAATTAATGATTAGACTAATCTGAAACCCCTTCCTACACACCTGAAATATGCATTCCTCTTCCATGATCACTCATATCCTGTCATTATATCTGCTTCACTTACTGAAACCAAAGAGTCCAAACTTGTCCAGGTGTTAGAGGAAAACAAAAAGGCCTTAGGTTGGACCCTAGATGACATACCAGGAATCAACCCTGCCCTTTGCATGCATCACATCCATCTTGAGGAGTCATCCAAACCAATTAGACAACCAAAAATAAGACTCAATCCACTCATCCTTGAGGTAGTTAGGGAAGAGATTGCCAAGCTTCTTCAAGCTGGTATTATCTACCAAATTTCTGATAGTGAATGGGTTAGTCCAATTCAAGTTGTACCTAAGAAGGGTGGGATAACGGTTGTCACAAATGAACATGGGGAGGTAGTCACAACTCGAGTGAAGAACAAATGGCGTGTATGCATCGATTATCAAAAATTGAATGCTGAAACATGAAAAGATCACTACCCTCTTCCATTCCTTGATCAAATGCTAGAAAGATTAGCTGGAAAGTCACACTATTGCTTTCTTGATGGATACACTGGCTATTTTCAAATCCCAATCTCACCTCAGGACCAAGAAAAGACTACTTTTGCATGCCCCTTTGGAACATATGCATATAGAAGAATGCCTTTTGGCTTTTGTAATGCTCCTGCAACATTCCAGAGGTGTATGCTGAGTATCTTTTCAGAATTCATTGAACACTGCATGGAAGTCTTCATGGATGACTTCACCATTTATGGTGATTCATTTGAATCTTGTTTGAATTCACTCTATCTAGTCCTTCAAAAGTGTGTCAAGTGTAACCTTGTGTTAAATTTTAAAAAATGTCACTTCATGGTTGCAAATGGGATTGTTCTAGGGCACATAGTTTCAAAAGATGGTATTGAAGTCGATCCTGTAAAAATTGAAGTGATCCAATCACTTCCTCCACCCACTTATGTTCGAGACATCCGTTCATTTCTCGGTCATGCCGATTTATATCGGTGATTCATCCATAACTTTAGTAGGATTGCCCTCCCACTCACTAGGTTACTCCAAAATGATGTCACTTTCCATTTCGATGAGTTTTGCAAGAGAGCCTTTATTGAACTCAAAACTTCTCTTACATCTGCCCTAATAATCCAACCCCCAGATTGGTCCTTACCCTTTAAGTTAATGTGTGATGCTTCTGATAGAGCCGTTGGGGCTGTTCTTGGTCAAAGAAGAGAAAAAATCCCTCATGTCATCTATTATGCCTCAAAAACATTGGATGAAACTCAATCTCACTACACTGTGACTGAAAAGGAACTTCTAGCAGTGGTTTTTGCCTTAGATAAATTCCGGTCCTATCTCTTAGGTGCCAAAATCATCATCTTCACAGACCATTCTTCTATTAAGTTTATACTCAAGAAAAGTGATTCCAAACCGAGGCTAATAATATGGATCTTAATGCTCCAAGAGTTTGACCTTGAAATCAAAGATAGACTTGGAAAAGAAAATCCTATGGCTGATCACTTGAGTAGAATTTCTAATTCTTCTCATTCAGAAATCATTGATCCTGAATTCCCCATTTAGAACCTTTCGTCTCTCACTCCAAAGTTACCATGGTATGCCCCAATTGTAAATTAATTGGTTTCTGGTGTTTTTCCTGGAAAGTTTTCAAAAGAACAAAAAATGAAGTTGAAAAGTGATTCAAAAAAATATTTTCGGGAAGAAAATAAACTTTGGAAAACTGGGGCAGACATGGTAATTAGGAGATGTGTTGAAGAAAATGAGCATTATTCCATCTTAGAATTCTGTCACTCACTTCCCAGAGGTGGCCACTTTGGACCACAAAGGACCTCCCGAAAGGTCCTAGACTCTGGATTCTTCTGGCCTTCACTCTTCAAGGACTCACATGATTTCTTTCAATCATGTCACACTTACCAAAAGTTTGGCACAATTTCCAAGAGAAATGAAATGCCCCAAAAGCCTTTAATTTTCTTCTAGATCTTCGATGTTTGGGGCATCGATTTCATGGGACCATTTCTCCCTTCCAATGGATTCTCATACATTATTCTTGTGGTCGATTATGTTTCAAGGTGGGTTGAGGCCAAACCCACTAGGAAGGATGATGCTCATACTGTTAGTGAGTTTCTAAAGACCCACATCTTCCAAAGATTTGGCACACCATGTGCCTTGATCAGTGACTTGGGAACCCATTTTTGTAATAGAACCATGGAAGCTCTTCTGAAAAAGAATGGGGTTGTACATAGAACTTCAACTGCATATCACCCTCAAATAAATGGCATGGCTGAACTTTCTAATAGAGAAGTGAAAAGAGTTCTTGAGAGAATTATAAAACCCACCAGAAAAGACTGGCCTGAGAGACTTGGTAAAGCCCTTTGGGCTTATCGAACTGCCTATAAAACACCCATTGGGATGTCTCCTTTTAGGCTAGTTTTTGGTAAAGCGTGTCACTTACCATTTGAAATCCAACATAAGTCATTTTGGGTAGTGAAAACTTGTAATTTTGATCTTGAAAAATCTGGTGAAGAAAGATTATTGCAATTGGCTGAACTGGAGGAGCTTCAACTTGATTCTTATGAGAATTCTATTCTCTACAAAGAAAAATCCAAGGTACTCCATGACAAACACATCCTGAGAAAGGTATTTCATGAAGGTGAAAAGGTAATGCTCTTCAATTCTCAATTCCGACTTCACCTAGGTAAGCTTAATTCTCATCGGGAAGGTCCTTTTATTATCACTAATGTTTACCCATTTGGTGCAGTGCAAGTCCAAGACCCCTCCTCCAAAAGGACATTTACAGTAAATAGACATCAGTTGAAACATCACCATGAGAGGACATGCAATCCTGGAACAACATCAACTTCCATTGGATCCACAGTATACCCACCACTGGATGGAGATGGAAACCCACCAAATCCAAACCAGGGGGCACCTCTTTCCCTTTAACTCTCTCTCTATCTCTTCCTCTCTCTACCTCTTTCTTCTTTTTCCTCTCTCTTTAATTTTTTTACCACTTTCTTTATCAAAAACTTTCTTTTTCACTTTCTCTTTTGCGTGGGTGTATCTTTATAAAAAAAATATAAAAACCTAAAAAACTAAAAAAAACCAAGAAAACAATCACTTAAAAAAATACAAAAAAAATTAAAGATTCATGCTTACTCACCATCAAGTTTTGAAATTTTGTCCAACCATTTTGGGGAGTTAACAGACATGTTTTCATCTCAAAAATTTTGTATTTTCATCATGACTTTGGATAAAGAATTTTGTGTCAAAATTAACAAATTTTGAATGCTCAATTTTTGATTTGGAAAATGCTTTTCCCGAACCGTGAGGAACAACATTTGCTTTCATGCCAAGGCCACTTATGGACATCTTTTCAAAATGCGTGTTTTCACCCCCATTTGTGAGTCTTGAGTTTGTGGACCTTCAAGCCGAATTCCCTACCTTAGTGTGCATTAATATGATAGGGGTATTTTTCTGAACCACATGAGAATTATAATAGCCAAATAGCCTCCCATTAACCATACATTAATCCTCCTTTTGAAAGCCCCTTCGAGCCTATGAAAACCTTTTCTTTGATAGACACATTACAAGCCCAATACCTTTTCCCACCCAATATCAACATGGATTTTCATTGCATATTTTTTCAAAATTTAAGTGTGGGGGGGATGGATTTCATTTTGGGTACCCTTTGTTGATTTCACCATGTTATCATATGCTTAAGGGAAAGAATCCATTTCAGTGTGGGGGAGAGGTTATCATTCATTTTGTTTTGGGGAATGTAATGTACTCCCATTTATGTAATTTTGTAAATGTTATTGACAAGTGTTCAAAAAAATAATAAAAAATGATGAAAAAAAAATAAAGAAAATGAAAAAATGGGTTGTGTCTTGGGTAGGTCAAAAATCACTATTTCTCAGGCTTTGATCTTGTTATAACTATTACAATTAGTGTTGTGTGGAGATCAAATATGGGTTGGGATATGAGTGTGATATCTGTTTCAAGGCCAACTTTCGAAAAAACAAAGAGAGAAAAAGAAAAAAAAGAAAACACTTGAATTATATTCTTATTGGGAGAAGTTTTGTGGTTTGTAAATATTTCATCCTCTCATCCCCTTCAAATTCTCATCCTCTATTGTGTCTTTCTTCACACAATCATTCCCTTGTAAATACGTGTTTTCATTCCCTTCCACGTTTTATTTCAAAAAAAAATGTGCATTGTTTTTCTATGTTGGTGTTTTACCCCTCTTCTTCTCTCTTGGAAATTATATTCCTACCGTCCCATAGCCACAGAAAAACCCCTTAAAAAGACCTCTTGATTATTTTGCACTTTGGATAGGGATTGGAAGCTGAGAGCTCTTACAAACTCTATGATTTTCACTTTTGGTTGGTGAAAGAGTGAACCTCTACAAATGAATTTTATCATCTTGAGAGGTGTGAGTTCTGAGTGTCCAAATTTTCCATTTATAAATTTGAGCATGAAAAAATGAATTAGTTTTGGAACATTGTTTCTGTAACAACTTGTGGTGGAATTCAAAATGGATGAGTGAAATATTCTAAACCTCCCCTGATTGGAGAAAACAAAATTTTAATATTTGTTGGTGAGTGAAAATGATTTTGTTATGTTTTTATATTTGTTGAACATGGGGACATGCACAATAATATGTGTGGGGGAGTTTATGTTGTTAATATTTTCATGTCTTATTATATACTCCCTTTACTGAATTTATATGAAATGTGCATAATTTGTGTGAAATATTAATGTTTTAATATTAAGTATAATTTTTGAGCATTTTTAGAAGTAGTCCAATTAATTCAGTTTACCATTTTATTTATAAATATCACCCTACTGATCATAATTGTGTGGTTTCTATTTTTTAGGATTCCTAATTCAATATAAAACATTTCATTAGAAGGGATCATGGGCCAATTCTTCCATTTGAAGGATCACATTTACCACACAAGATGACCTACAGAATCTGTGAACAAAATGGAACAGCCTTGAAGATTGATTTACTGGGCTCAATCCAGAAGTCCAAAAACATTAAATCTCCACCATAATTCGGGTGACAATACATGTCATCTTGGATAAAAATTTCAAGGCCCAAATCCAAGTACAAGGGGCCCAAATGAAGCTTTTAAGTCCAGCCCACCATTCTGGCCGAGAAATAAAATCAGTATAGTATTCATGACATATCTCATGATGTAAGCATCAAATCGAGATGATATTTTTCAGTGTGAAATAGGAGATATATAAGACAGACTTTTTTGAAGAAGTTATTCAGATTTGAAGGCATATTCCTGTCCCAAAATCCATTCACATTTTGGCCATCGAAAAAGCATGGATAGAAATGGACAGTTTACCTTTGTTTAATAGAACCGCCATAACTTTGGATACACTTGTCCAAATGCCTCCAAAGTTTTACAGAAGTAGGAAAACTTTATTATCTACAACTTTTAAGAAGGATATATTTGGAGATTCGGATTTCTGAATAGCCAACTTGGTGATGCAAGTGGAAGGACAGATTGGGAATGAAAACAGTCCACTCCTTGGGCTATAAATACTCTCCCCTTCTCTCCTTGAGAGGGGTTGGAATTTCAGAAGAGAGGATAACATATTGGCAGGACCAAAGACTTTACAAAGTCTTGGTAGGACCTTCCATACTCAAGTTTTCACTTGATAGACCTTTCCTCCTCTCTTTGTTTTCACTTACTTTCGTTTTCTTCATTTTTGTAATCTTGTAAGTCTCTTTGTTTGTAATTCTGTTTTAATGCAAGTTTATTCTTCAATATATCTTATTCTTCTCCACATTATGTATTTTAATATTAATTTTCTTAAAATAGTTTAAATTCAGTTGAATCCCCTTCCCTTTTTTTTCTTCCTCATTCAATCAAAAATCCGTTTTTAATTATCATCATTGTTCGTGTGTGTGTGGTCGACGTATCACTCTTTTCTAATCCCTTTCTTTTTCTTCTATTCTTAATTTATCATCATAATTATTATAACCAGAATATTAAAAACCCAAATGGATGAGTAAATATCTCATTGGGTTGAGTTATAATTTAGGGATGTTAAGTGATTGAGAGTATTTTCTCGATGAGTATTCGTTAATTTAACATTGTGTATGTTGGACTTAATATGTCATGGATTAATGACATATTTTGTTTAGCATGTGATTTACATGGATCATTGGAACCAAAAATACACTACCATAAACATGTACTGATTGAGATTAGAATCCTAAT
Source organism: Viscum album (assembly GCA_963277665.1). NCBI lineage: Eukaryota > Viridiplantae > Streptophyta > Magnoliopsida > Santalales > Viscaceae > Viscum > Viscum album. The sequence continues at coordinate 2,020,333,814 of OY728123.1, forward strand.
TAAGTTAAGGCTTGGATTAAAGCTTTAACATGTATGAATTCTAATCGACGTCAACTTGTGAAGTGGGAGTTAATTTAAATGCAATATAAAGCAAAGCTCAAGGACATCGTAAGATTAACTACCTAATGATGAACTCACCCCAATATTTATCAATTTGTTAAATCAATTATATACAATCAATCATTTCAATTAAGCTCTGCTAACAAACCCCCCTAATCAAAATACAATCAACTAAAAACAAATGACTATTTCAAAGTATCATCGCCGAGGATTTGACCCGAGTGCTGCTATACACATTAGCAGAGCACTGGAACTTTGAACGGTCGATAGGTGACAATCGGCCATGCGTTCCAGGCTTCCACGAGTTTATTAGTGGTTTCTTTGTTTGGTGATGTTCGTGATTTTCTTGAATGGCGTTGAAAGTTGGGTTTTTCTTGAATGGTGTGAAATTGATATTATGATGTGAATGGTGGAAATTCCTTGTTTGTATATTTTAATCTTGAAGGTGGGAAGTTAGTGCAACAAGATTTGACTACTTGGAACAAGCCCCAAAGGAGCTTTCAGAGCTGGTGGTTCATCTTTTCAGAGTTTTACGAATTTGGTTGTTTGAGAGGGTATGACGTCTGCCATTGGATCGGGCCTATGCTTTGCCACAGGACACTTGCTAGCCGAACTACTTTGCAATGGTGGATAGCTTCATAATTTTTAAATATTGGGGAGGGGAAGCTCCATATTTTCAGTCTGGTTTACTCTTTTTGTCCTTCAGGTGTGATTTGTCTTAAGTCCATGAAGTCTATTTGGGTTTCCCCTTCCTCCTTTAAAAGGGGGCTTTATCAAAATAATAAAAAAATTGAAGGCCTTCGGGCTGTTGTATGGACAAAAATAAAAACCAACTAAATAATTCAATAAACCATATGAAATAATGTAATAACATGTTGGAATGTAACTACAGGTCATGTAAGAACAATACAAGAAAAAGACTAGCAGACTCAAATAAAAGACTCAAGTACCGGGTCTCGAACCCTATGCCGGTCCCATCTCCAAACTCCATCCCAACATCAAACAAGCAATCAACAACAAGGTCCAATTCCCTTGTCCAAACCCACATCCATGAAGTCTGCTCAGGTGCCAAACGACGACCCGAATAGGGTGTAATTAAAACTCATTAGGTCGACACCACTATGTCTAAACAAAACCAGTCTGATAATAAGTGTATACAATACAATGATAAACATGTGTATCACTTAATTTAATAATTAAATAAATACAACAACCTTCTTCAATGTCATGCCAGAATGTCTCTGATCATGTCTTACAACCATTCCAACCACAATCATATAACCAGGGTAAATAACCTACCATGACGCCATGCCAAAATATCTTTGAGCATGTATTATAACCATGCCAACCACAACCATAACCAAGGTAAAGTCACAAAAAGTAACCCAGGTCAAAGACTTATAAGCATTACATCATGGGACCAGGCATAGCCTGCTTTCTATAAGCATTACAACATGGACTGGGCTGATCTCACTCACTATCAGCATTACAGTATATACATGTGCAAGTGCCTGGGCCTAGACCGTTATATAAGCATCTCAACATAGAACACAATTCTTATCATACAACATGAATATCACAATATCACATCATATATCTCAATGGTTAATTAAGCAAATGACAATGATTCTTTCATATGCCACCTTACAGTTCAATTCACAATTGATTAACAGTTATATCAATAAGTAGTAAGCCACAATTTAGGGATTCTATAACAAGAAATCAACCTAGGTCGCATGTCATACTAAATACATCTTAAGCCATTAGCCAATTACCAATCCATTTGAAACTAATGGAATTCAAAGGATAATCTTATTCAATCATTTAATTAATTTAGGCACACACTTCATTGGCGCGATCATAATATTTCATAAACTTGACAATAATCAAACCATAGGGTTGAGATTTAGAACCCTACCTTAAACTAAAGATCCAACAACACTTCCAACAGCTGACGTCCATGAGGAAGAAGGTGAAGACAATTTCAAAGAGGTTCCTAAATCAAGATTTGATCAAGATCAAAACCAACAACACAATTGGGTAAAATATTTAACACAATGGGTTGGAGAAGAATGAAGAGAAGGAAAAAACATAATCAAAGGAACTTACTAGGGATTTATCATGTGAACAAGACATCCAAAAAGGTATTTGATACTCTAAAATCACCTGGAGGATTCCATAGGGTTGAGAGAGAAGGATTTGCAACCGATTAGAAATAAAATCAGCCACATAGCAATTTTAAAATTGATGGTCGGAAATTTACACGATGTGTAATTCATTTACATGTCGTGAAATTATTTTTCATGGTATCCGCCAAAAAACTTGTCACCTCAGATTTATTTTATTAAAACCCATGAAAAATTACATGATGTGTAATCCCTTTACACGATGTGTAAATGTTCCGCAGTTGACTTTTTCATCCCATCTTCCCTTTAAAGCTTCTCAACTTACCAATAACTCATTTAACACTTAAATCCATTTATACTCGGACTATATTTATTCAAACAAGCATACATCCCCAAACATTAGACCATTTTCTCCAACAAAGACTCTCTATCTCCGAACAAGACATGGACACTAAGGCTCAAATGAAAAAATCAGAGGAATATGTACCTGAAAAAAGACAGGATCTCACAACCTCCCCACCTTATAATAGCTCATCCCCGAGCTTCCACAAGTTTCACTATGAGGATTCAATGAAAAAGTCCAACCACTTCATTCTCATATCAGAATCCCTTTCCCAAGTCTCATCCTGAACTTTCCCATGCTGCCACTACACTCGAACCAATGGTTTAATCCGACCCTGAAGATATTTCTAGCTATGATCCACAACCTGTATAGGATGCTCCAAAAAGGATGCATCAGTACAAAGCTCGACGTTTACTACATCTATCACATGGGAAGGGTCTGAATGATATCTTCGTTGTTGCGACATGTGGAACACATCGTGCAAGGAACTATAGCATTGTGGAAGGGCTAGATGGTATGCCATTGGACCGACCCTTGCCACTATTTCAAACGGTCTGACAAACCTGGGCGCTAGATTTCCTTGTTTCCTGATACGGTACTGCCCCAAACTAGGTGACACCCGAAGGAAAACATGAAGACCAACCTCGAATTCGAGAGGTCGTCTCCTATGACCAACATATGATTTATGTCTTCTTTGCGTAGTCACCAACCATTGTCTGATCAACTGAACCTGTTCAGATGTCTCCTGCATGAGACTAGGCCCAACAAGTGCCAACTCACCTACCTCCAACCAACAAAGAGGTGAGCGGTACAATCTACCATACAAGGCCTTAAAAGGTGCTATTTGGATCGATGTATGGAAGCTATTATTATATAAAAACTCCATAAGTACCATATATTGCTCCCATGAACCACCAAAATCCAAAACAAAGGTTCGAAGAATATCCTCCAGAACTTGAATAGTCCTCTTAGATTGACCATCAGTCTATGGATGATAGGACGTGCTTAAAATAACTCGTGATTCCAGGGCTTTCTAAAGACCCTGACAGAAACATGATGTGAAATGAGGATCCTTGTCTGAAATGATACTCCTCATAACACTGTGCAACCAAGCTACTTCATGAACATAAAGATTTCACAGGTCTTCAACTATAAAGGTTCCCTTGATAAGAAAGAAGCGGTATACCTTAGTCAGTCGATCCAAAAAAACCCACACAACATCATCCTTACAAGTCATCCTGGGTAACCCCGTCACAAAATATATTGTGACATCATCCCATTTCTACTCTAGTATGGATAAAGGATGCAAAATACCAACTAGCTTTTGATGCTCATCTTTCACTTGCTGACAAGTGAAGAATCTAGCCAGGAAGCTTGCCACTTCCTTATTCATTCATGATCACTAGTGCTATTTATGGAGATCACAATACATCTTTGTAAATCCAGGATGTACCGCCCATCTAGAAGCATGAAACTCCCTCATCAGCTCCTCGAGAAATCCTATAAGAACTCATACTTGGCCATAGAAAAGAAGAGAATTTCCACTGGCAAGAGACCATCCTGATGGCATCTCCCAAATATATAATTTTTCTATCAGAACCGAGCCTTCCAGATCAGATAAATGGCCGGTCATAATCTAGTCCAAAAGAACGGGTATAATTGATGTCGAATTTAGAGTTACTCACCCCTGAGATTCCTAAACATCCAGATGCATGTCTGCAAAGAGATCCATTATCTGCCACTCATCACAAGACTCCCATACTGCTTCTTTTTGTGTCTTTCATCTTAAATCATCGACAATAATTTTGCCCTTTCCTGGTGTATAATCCAATTCAAAGTCAAAATAATACAAATACTCTACCAACCTCCTCTGCTGTTGGTTATGGTCTCACTAGGAAAAGATGTACCTGTGGCTTTTGTGATCTTTGTATACCAAAAACATCTCACCCATGAGATAGTGTCTCAAATATCTCAGGGCATATACCACTACTTCTAAATCTAGATCGTGATTAGGGAAATTCCTCTCATGCGGTCTCAGCTGCCTGAAGCCATAAGCAACCACATGATCCTCCTGCATTAGAACTACTTTGAGTCCACCTGGATGTGTCATAATACACGGTATATGCTTTACCCAACACAGGTAAAGTGAGGATAGGTGTTGAGGCCAGTATGCCTTTTAACTCTTGGAAAGCTCTTTTGTAAGCATCAGACTGAACAAACTTTGCTCCTTTCTTGGTCATCCCAGACATTGGGGCTGCAAAATGGTAGAAATCTTGGATAAAATGCTAGTAATAACCTGTTAATCCTAGAAAACTTTGTATTTCAAAGAAATTATTGGGTTGTTCCCAAGATATCATGTCTGTGACTTTATTTGGGTTCACCGACACTCCTTTCTCTGAGATGACATGGCCCAAAAAGTGCACTTTATTTATCCGGAAACTGCATTTAGTTAGCTTGGCGTAAAGTCGATGCTCTCTCAATGTACTTAGGATGATGTCAAGATTTTTGACATGATTGTCAGTTGACTGTGAGTACACTAAGATATCGTCAAAAAACCACTACAAACCGATCCAGAAAAGGATGAAAGATCCTATTCATTAAGGCCATGAATACTACAGGTGCATTAGTTAACCCAAACAACATCACTACAAATTCATACAACCCATAACTGATCCTAAAATAAGTCTGAGGTGTGTCCGATAGTCTCAACCTTAACAGATGATATCCAGATCTAAATTAAATCTTTGAGAAGATCTTAGAACCTCTCAGTTGATCAAAAATATTGTCAATGCGTGGAAGAGGATACCAGTTTTTAACCGTTATCTGGTTTAACCTCCAATAGTCCACACATAAGCACAAATATACGTAAGCATTTTCGGCGAAGAGAACTAGAGAACCTCAAAGAGATGTATTCAGTCATACAAAGCCTTTAGATTCTATATATTCCAAGGAATAAAAAATGGTTCTTCTTCTGACACAAACTCGATCGTAAACTCGATCTATCACTCAGGTGGTAAGCCATATAACTCATCAAGGAAAAAAATCCTGAAAATGGTCTACCACTGGAGGAAAAGAATATTGCTACATTCCACCATTATCTAGAACAAGACCAAAAATTTGATCCATGAGACAATCTAATCAGTACTGAATTGGCCTTACACGACCAGATTAAAGATCCCACTCACCCTGGTGAGAATAGCTACTTTCTTATGTTGACAGGAAAGTAACTCTCCTCCTGTAATAGTCGATATGAGTCTAGTATAGAACCAACCAATCCATACTAAGAATCAATTCGAATCCTTTCACTTCAAGCATGCATGGTTCCCAAAAGAAAAGGTAACCACCAATCTCTAGAGAACATGACTTGCAACGTTTGATATTTTATGACCACACTCCTAATAGTTTTTTGATGGTTAAAACATAAAGGTGTTTATATTTAATTTATTAAGTGTTCATAGGTGATTATTTTGAAATGTTAAAATTAAGGGACCTTATTTGGGATATTATTTAATCCATGTCAAAAGGGGTTTTGATGATTGATTTGATCATAGTTTAAATAATATTAAGTATATGATATTTAGATTATGTAAAATGTTTACATAATATCAATTGGATTATAAATTTTTTATAAAACATAAAATATCATATGTTTAAAATAAAATTCCATATAATGAAGAATATGAAAGAGTTCATATTTGAATGAATATAAAATTCTTATGTTCAAAATTATGGAATGTCTACAATGATAAGCATGATTAAAAAATGTTTGTAGTAAGATTTTATTTATGAATTGTTCATAAATTGTTATCTAATGTTTAAATATTTGAATTGTTTATTTATTTTAAAAGATATTCTCTATTTTATTCATAGTTATAAACTATTTATATTATTAATCATCTATACTTTAGTTTAAATGTTAAATTTCTTAAAGGGAATAGAGAGTTGCATTACAAGATAGGTATGAAAATGTATTTAGTTTTTCATTTACTTTGACAATATTTTGTAATTGAACTCATGGAATTAAGTTTATTTGTTGAATATAGTTCATTAATATTTGGTTTTAGAGTTACAATGAATTGAATTCTCTATTGAGTGAAGTATGCTCGAGTAGAGAGACTTGGGGTCAGACTACCTACTAACCTAGAGGCTTATATCTTATCTAGAAAAGTGATTAGGGTTGGTTATCTGTGTCTCTAAGCTTACTCATGTGGATATTGTCAATCTCATATACCTCTATTCCTTTACATGAAGTGTTCATGTACCCTATGTATAAGATTCATTTAGATATGTATGAATATACATGACTTCTATTTTTGGGTGAGTAACATAAAATTTTGGGTTGTGTAAAGAGTTGAATATCAATATGGTTTGAACATATTGATTTGGTGGAGGGAATATGATTTAAAATTAAAGTACTGGAATCATTCATGTAACACCCCAAGATTTCATAGTACGTTATCTCTTCAAAGTAATTCAATAACTTGCATTACACGCAACACCAAGTTCAAACGAACCACGACTTACCAAACTAGCTGTTCAAAAGCGGTTATGAATAGTATTAACTGAATTTTGAACTTTATATAATCTTTATAATTTTATAATCCATATTATGAGTTTCTTAGACATAATGTAAGAACAAATTCATTTTTTTCAGATAAAAGAAGTATTTTTCAAAAAATGCAATTTTACCGCCTTTTAATGACGAACCTTTTTTAAATACAATATTTGAAACTTTTATATATCCAATTTGAAAAAATAAACTTCTTCTTTAGAATTTATACATAAACATTTAGTTTCAATAAATTTTTGGTATTTTTCTGATAACTTTCATATTTGAGTGAATAGTGAAAAATACTATATTTGAACTGAAAACAACTTTTTTAATAAAAATAATTTATATTGTTTAATTATTAATTTTAATGGTTTGGAAGTATAATTAGATTATATTTTTACCATTTAACCCAATGTTGGTCATTAGACATAATTCACATGTAAACTGAACATAAACAAGTGTCAATCTTTTGATAGTTATTATTTCTTAAAAACACGTTTTTTGTTTTGACAACAGAAATTAATTTTAACTTAATTTCTACCACTTCTGTGTTTTGAATTTAGAAAAATGGATTCCATATTTGGAATCAAGATTTAAAAATTTTATAAATAGGTAACTTTTATTTTTAGACATTTTGAATAATTACTTCGGTAAATATTTTATTTACCATGGTTAAAGGGTAAATCCGGTAAATAAGGTTAAATAAATAATATTATAATAACACTAAATTACCCTAAAAAATGTCCTAACCATATTTTTTGATACATGTCTGACCATGGACATCTTTGGATTGATTTTGGGACCCCATGGAGCCACTTGTAAGTGATAATGACACTTTATATTAATTAAGTTAAAGTAAATACAAAAATGACATAAGCGTATATCTTTTAGAAAAACACGTTTTACATAGGGTTATATATGTTATATTTTCGAATATAAATATTAATTAGAAATATAAAAATATTTCCTACATAATTTTATTTTATTTATAATTTTAGATATTGAATAATTAAATTTATTTATGACACAATAATGATACAATATTTTCCTTATTAATGAAAGAATCAAATAATTGGTATTATAAATGTTAAAATCAATATAATTTGAAAGTTTTTATGCCATAAACGAATTTTCTAGGTTAATATGACATTTTAGGATTGATAAAATGAGTTTAGTTAGAACTAATAAAGTTTTTAGGACTTTAACAAAAATCAATTTCCAAATAGCATCAAAATTGACATAAAAGAGTTTTTAAAACAAATATTATATTATTAATTGATATTATATTCCTAAAAATCTAAGGTTTAGAAAAGAGACTTATATAATGATAGGTGTATCATTAATGAACCACTTGGGGTTCTCTTAGAAGTTTATAGTATGTTTATTAACCATATAATATAAAAATACAAAGAGACATAGTAAATGTCAAACTAATTAACTAAGAGTTAAAACTAAAGGATAAGGTTAATATAATGACACAAACCTATCTAAAACCCATTGGTTGAGGGGATTTCGAACCATAACAACCTTAGACTCTAAATAAGTCACTTTAGAGCCATTATAAATCTAATATTAATTTATTATAAAATAATATTTCTAGCTTTTCCTAAGGTGCCCCTCACCCCTCTTATAAAAGGGCACTCCCCCTTCTCTTAATTTCACACCTTTAAAGCCTTTTTCCTCAGCCAAAACATACCAAAATATCCTCTCAGCTTCCCTTAATTCAACCTAGAGGCATTATTTTGATCAGAAAGTTAACCTAAGGATCCCTTTTGATCAAATCAAAAGGAAGAACCCGAAGAAGAGGTAATGTTTTCACCACCCTCTATCAAGTTCCTTTCTTCTTCCACTTCTTCTTTTTTTTTGTTATTTCCATTCTAAAATAATAACTCCAGTATCTTCTATATACTGTGATGTTATTATAAATATGGTACAACCATATTCAGTATTCTATCCATCCTTTGAATGACATGTCACCATACGTGCGTACATACGGATTACCGTCTCCACGTTGTGGTGTAATTGTTATTCAAAACATTATTATTGGGATGGGTATGATAATGATGCGTAATTGAATTAAATAATAAATATAACATTATAATTATTCTGTATATATGATATAACATCCAATTATATATGATTTTAATATTAAAAGAATGATATTGTCGCTCGTGCGTATGTACAGACTACCGTCTCCATGAACGCGATGAGATTCATTCCCCATCGTATCCATTCAAGAATAATTCTCATTTGATGATTAAAACTAATTTTTAAGGACTTTATATCATTCTGGATATGAATAAGATACAACCTTTGGATAAAAAACATGGCTTATGTAACAAAACATATAAAAGAAAACGAGTAAGTGAACACCTGAAACGACGATAATACTAAAATATTATTAACAAAGAAATATTAAAAGATCATATATGATATCATATTTATGTATATGATTCTTATATGTTTTAATAACAATGATTTAACTATTATACATGAGGTTAATCTACCATCGACCAAGGAAAAGTACAAGGTAAGGGTTAATTCCTCAATCTCATTATTATCCGAGATTGTTTATGTGTAAGTATTTACTGGGACATTTTTATCATCCATGTCCATTTTTTCATAAAAATGATTTCAAAATGAATATTTTAAGGATTTGTCAAAGGTAATCTTTATCAAGATCATAATTTTAAATATTTTAAATATTTATCTTTCTAAATATTTTTAATTAATGTCCATGTTTTCAAAATGATTTTAAGGATTTATTTATATGGACATGAATGTTTTGAAATGATAATTCTTTTCAAAAGTTTCAAAGTGATATGTGACACTTTGATTCAAAAATATATTTTAAATTACATCCTTTATAAATGTTTGACTTTTCAATGATTTCAAAAAAAGAGATATTTCTCTCAAATAGTTTTGATTTCACCTATGTCAACATCCTTTGATGGATTTTAAGCTTATTTGAAGTTGATTTATTATGATACAAAAATTCCATATTGTATTGAAGGTTTTGTGATATGTTTGACTGTGGATATGTTTTTTTTATACCATTCATGGTTTATGGAGAAAGTATTGACATTTCGTATGCTAGTTTTAATACAAATGTTTATGTTATGTTTAAACCTGTTCATATGAGGAATGTATTGGACTTAGTAAGTGACGGGTGGAACCCGATATAGCTCCACGATGCATCGGTAGGTCTCATGAGAAAAACTAGTGTCTTGGCACAAGGCCTTGACAAAATCTTATTTGTAGTCTTGGCACAAGGCCTTGACTATGTGGTTATGATAGTCTGGAATTATGTATTACATCATTATGAAAGTGGTTATTGATATTGCATGTGATTATTCGATTAGTAGAATATCTATGTAAATAAGTAAATGAAATTATTTCATTTTATTTCTGCCATATTATGATGAAGTTCAAGTTTAAAATTCTTTTGTTTTAGTTATACATTACCTTAAATGTTTATGCTTATTTATGAATGTTTCCGCTATATTTTTATCCTTACTGGGCATCTGAGCTCACCCTTTCTATGTTTTATTTTTCCCAGGATTCCAAAAAGTGTGTTATGATTGATAAGAAGGGTTAATCTAGGGGATTAATGGCGTTCTCAAAGGATAATTTATATTGTGTTTTATTTTCTAAAGTGTAATGTAATGTCCATGTATGTAATCTATTTTCCTAGGCTGCTAAACTGATCGGTCTTTCGGGACTTGATTCCTTGTAATCATGCCAATGTATTAAAATAATGCACCGACTCTGGGTAACTGGGGTCGGGGCGTTATAGTTGGTATCAGAGGAAGTTTAGTACAAACCTTGGAAACTAGATTTAGATAAAATCTGATTAGAGCACATTACCCTAAGACAAACTTTGAGGATTAGTATAAAAGAACTTCCTAGAATTTTGGTATTGTAGTGATTTTGTGAGTTTTCCAAGCAATACATCCATGTCTGGATACGAGAAGGTATAGGCGGCTCTGGCACAAATGTACCTAGGGGTAAAACCCGAAAACACCGCTTTGAGCTATACTTGAACAAGAAATGGTGCACGACAATGAGCCTTTTTGTACTCTTGGTTACGACACTCATGTGGGATATGCTTAGGATAATTCTCATTTTCTTTACAAACCATTATGAAAGGTTTATGAGTATATACTTCCTCAAAGAAGACATTTTTATGATTATGGATTACATCCATAAACTGTTTAATTTATGTTAAGTGTTTTATAAGTTTGGGATTAGGTATTGCGATTCATAAACTAATCTTGTGTATGACATTGTTTAGAAATGGCACCCAGTAGAAAGAATGATAACTCCAGCAATACGCATGATCCAAAGAGTAAGAAGGATCATATTTTTCATGGTCTTAAGCTAGAATTTAGAAGGGAAATAGTCTCCCACGTATTATCATCATATGAAGAAATAATATCATGTGTTGATAAGATAATTAAATAATTATCGGAGTCTTATGGATTTGAAGGGAAGCCATAGAATAAAAGGATGGTAGAGATAAGGACAGATAAAGGGAAGAAGGTAAAGAAGGATTTTCCCATATGTGATAACTGTGGAAATAATCACCTTGGAAAATTATTGAAGGGAATGGGAGTATGTTATAAGTTTGGAGAAAAAGGACACCACATTCATGATTGTGAGGGTAAGAAAAAGGTTTCAAATGCACAATGCTTCATCTGCAAGGAGTGGGGACACTATGCGAATCAATGTTCAAATCATCAGAGTATGCCCCAAATGATGCTATTGGATAATAATAAAGTTATGATACTACCAAAGATGAAGAGGAATGATTAGTGTTCTTATGTTGTTATTAAAAATTTATTAAATTTGAGTGTTGTATCAATGATGTACTGGTTATATGAATTATGGAGATAAATAAGGATTGTACTGCAGTACTATTTCATTGTGGATTTGAGATTATATGGTACTATGAAAAGTGACTCAACAACAAGTTAATTTTTTTTTGAAAATACATGGTTGAAGGAAAGGTAATCCTTAATATGGTCTTGATACTGAGGTAGTAATTTTATAATAAGATATGGTTGATTTGGATAAATTATATTGGATATTCTTGACTACCTTGGCACTGATTAATGGTTTGTTTATTTCATCATTGTTGGAGTATTCAAAGTTTTTGGATATAAGGAATATATATAGTATTATATAAGGAATAAGGGAGAATGAATGTAATAAATAAGGTTTTACGGTAATTCAGGGTGTTATCATATTTTAAAAGAATACATGATGAAGGTATTCACATGCTATTACGTGGAAAAAAAGAGATCTTCATTATATTTACCTTCCTTATAAATTTTGGACTGTGAGTTTGGAAAGAAGTAATTTGGATAAGTCTAAAGGTTGGAATGGATTATATTTGACATTTGATAATATTTTTAAGGTAAAATCATTTCTGAAGATTATTTTTGGATTGTTATAAAAAGGACAACCTGGAGGTCGGGCGACAACCCGTCGCGTCCGACAAAGCCGTGAGACTTAAACCCGCAACAGAAGGGCGATAAGGGTGCATCACCTACCACTAGCCTACATGATGCCCTGGTTTGTATAATGTATTTTTTTAATAGTTTGACAAATTAATTATAAATTCATTATTTTTGGAACCCTATACGATTAGGATAAATAGAATATTTTTGAAATCTTTTAGAATGAAAGATGAACTTGTGGTAGGAATTTGTTGAAGGATGAAACTATACATGTCAGGTATATATATTTGTTTTCTTATTCTATTATTAAAATTTAGGGAAGGAATCATAAAACCAAAAACGTGTTACCCTAATAACTTATGTTTAACTGATGATATTTTAAATCATCATAGATTGATGGCTTTGAGGCCCTCAATTTTACACTTGTTTGTGATTGATGACCTCAATCACTCCCTATAAATATTTACCTTTTTCCTCCAATTATGTGTCTCTAATTTCCAAAAATGTTCTCCTAATCGAGATCATAATTTGGTGGTGACCCTTTCATTTCTCTTTCCCTCTTGTTAAGACTAAATTTTATTAACCCAATTTTCGATGTGGGTTTTCCACAAAGGTGTTTTCTATTTTCAACCTTTTATTTTCGAAGAACAATTTTAAATTGTGAGGACGCAATTTATTGAGGTAGGGGAGAATGTAACACCCCAAGATTTCATAGTACATTATCTCTTCAGAGTAATTCAATAACTTTCACTACACACAACACCGAGTACAAGTGAACCACAACTTACCAAACTAGCCGTTCAAAAGCAGTTATGAATAGTATTAACTGAATTTTGAACTTTATATAATCCTTATAATTTTATAATACATATTATGAGTTTCTTAGACATAATTCAAGAACAAATTCATTTTTTTCAGATAAAAGAATTATTTTTCAAAAAATGAAATTTTACCGCCTTTTAATGGAGAACCTTTTTTAAATACAATATTTGAAACTTTTATATATCCAATTTTACAAAATAAACATCCTCTTTAGAATCTAGACATAAAAATATAGTTTCAATAAATTTTTGGTATTTTTCTGATAACTTTCATATTTGAGTGAATAGTGAAAAATACTATATTTTAACTAAAAACAACTTTTTTAATCAAAATAATTTATAGTGTTTAATTATTAATTTTAATGGTTTGGAAGTATAATTAGATTATATTTTTACCATTTAACCCAATTTTGGTCATTGGACATAATTTCACATTTAAAATGGACATAAACAAGTGTCAATCTTTTGATAGTTATTATTTCCTAAAAACACGCTTTTTTGTTTTGACAACGAAAATTAATTTTAACTTAATTTCTGCCACTTCTGTGTTTTGAATTTATAAAAATGGATTCCATATTTGGAATCAGGACTTCCAAATTGTGTAAATAGGTAACTTTTATTTTTAGACATTTTGAATAATTACTTCAATAAATATTTTATTTACCATGGTTAAAAGGTAAATCCGGTAAAAAAGGTTAAAGAAATAATATTATAATAATACTAAATTACCCTAAAACGTGTCCTAACCCTATTGGTTGATACATGTCTGACCATGGGAATATTTGGGTCGATTTTGGGACCCCATGGAGCCACTTGTAAGTGATAATGACACTTTATATTAATTAAGTTAAAGTAAATACAAAAATGACATAAGCATATATCTTTTAGAAAAAGAATTTTTACATATGGTTATATATGTTATATTTTAGACTATAAATATTAATTAGAAATATAAAAATATTTCCTACATAATGAGATTTTATTTATAATTTTTAGACATTGAATAATTAAATTTATTTATGACACAATAATGATACAATATTTTTCTTATTAATGAAAGAATCAAATAATTGGTATTATAAATGTTAAAATAAATATAATTTGAAAGTTTTGATGCCATAAACTAATTTTTTAGGTTAATATTACATGTTAGTATTGATCAAATTATTTTATTTATAACTAATAAAGTTTTTAGGACTTTAACAAAAATCAATTACCAAATAGTGTCAAAATTGACATAAAAGAGTTTTTAAAAGAAATATTATATTATTAATTAATATTCTATTCCTAAAAATCTAAGGTTAGGCCAAGATACTTATATAATGATAGGTGTATAATTAATGAACCAGTTGGGGTTTTCTTGAAATTTTATAGTAAGTTTATTAACCATATAATATAAAAATACAAAGAGACATGGTAAATGTCAAACTAATTAACTAAGAGTTAAAACTAAAAGATAAGGTTAATATAATGACCCAAACCTGTCTAAAACCCATTGGTTGAGTGGATTGTGACCCATACGCACCTTAGCCTCTAAATAATTTACTTTTTAGCCATTAGAAACTTAATATGAATTTATTATAAAATAATATTTCTAGCTTTTCCTAAGGTGCCCCTCACCCCTCTTATAAAAGGTCACTCCCCCTTCTCTCAATTTCACACCTTAAAAGCCTTTTGTCTCAGAAAAACCCTGACCAAATATACTATAATCTTTCCTTAATTCAACCTAGAGGCATTAGTTTGATCATAAATCCAACCTAAGGAGCCATTTTGATCAAATCAAAAGGAAGAACCCGAAGAAGAGGTAATGTTTTCACCACCCTCTTTCAAGTTCCTTTCTTCTTCCACTTATTCTTTCTTTGTTATTTCCATTATAAAATACTAAATCCAGTATATTATATATACTTTGATGTTATTATAAATATGTTACAACCATATTCAGTATTCTATCCACCCTTTTAATGACATGTCACCATAAGTGCGTACGTACGACTTACCGTCTCCACGTCGTGGTGTAATTGTTATTCAAAACATTATTATTTGGATGGGTATGATAATGATGTGTAATTGAAGTAAATAATAAATATAACATTATAATTATTATTTATATATGATATACCATCCAATTATATACGATTTTAATATCAAAAGAATGATATTGTTGCTCGTGCGTACGTACGGACTACCGTCTCCACGAACGCGATGAGATTCATTCCCCATTGTATCCATTCAAGAATAATTCTCATTTTATGATTAAAAGTAATGGTTAAGGACTTGATATCATTTTGTATATAAATAAGATACAACCTATGGATAACAAACATAGCTTATGTAACAAAACATATAAAAGAAAATGAGTAAGTGAACACCCGAATCGACGATAATACTAAAATATTATTAACAAAGTAATATTAAAAGATCATATATGATATAATATTTATTTATATGATTATTTTATATTTTAATAACAATTATTTAACTATTATACAGGAGTTTAACCTACCCTGAACTAAAGAAAAGTACAAGGTAAGGGTTAATTCCTCAATCTCATTATTATCCGAGATTGTTTATGTGTAAGTATTTACTGGGACATTTTTATCATCCATGTACATTTTTTCATAAAAATGATTTCAAAATAAACATTTTAAGGATTTGTGAAAGGTACTCTTTATCAAGATCATAATTTTAAATGTTTTAAAGATTTATATTTCTAAATCTTTTTAATTAATGTCCATGTTTTCAAAATGATTTTAAGGATTTATTTATATGGACATGAATATTTTGAATTGATAATTCTTTTCAAAAGTTTCAAAGTGGTATGAGACACTTTGATTCAAAAATATCTTTTAAATTACATCCTTTATAAATTTTTGACTTTTCAATGATTTCAAAAAAAGAGACATTTCTCTCAAATAGTTTTTATTTCACCTATGTCAACATCCTTTGATGGATTTTAAGCTTATTTGAAGTTGATTTATTATGATACAAAAATTCCATATTGTATTGACAGTTTTGTGATTTGTTTGATTGTGGATGTGTTATTTTTATACCATTCATGGTTTATAGAGAAATTATTGACATTTCATATGCAAGTTTTAATACAAATGTTTATGTTATGTATAAACCTGTTCATATGAGGAATGTATTGGACTTAGTAAGTGACAGGTGGAGCCCGCTATAGCTCCTTGATGCATCGGTAGGTCTCATGAGACAAACTAGTTTCTTGGCACAAGGCCTTGACAAAATCTTATTTGTATTCTTGGCACAAGGCCTTGACTATGTGGTTATGATAGCCTGGAATTATGCATTCCATCATTATGAAAGTGGTTATTGATATTGCTTGTGATTATTCGATTAGTAGAATATCTATGTGAATAAGTAAATGACATTATTTAATTTTATTTCTAACATATTATGCTGAAGTTTAAGTTTAAAAGGATTTTGTTTTAGTTATACACTACCTTAAATGTTTATGCTTATTTATGAAAGTTTTCGCTATATTCTTATCCTTACTGGGCATCTGAGCTCACCCTTTTCTATGTTTTATTTTTCCCAAGATTCCATAAAGTGTATTATGATTGATAAGTAGGGTTAAGCTAGGGGATTAATGGAATTCTCAAAGGATCATTTTATGTTGTATTTTATTTTCTAATGTGTAATGTAACGTCCATGTATGTAATCTATTTTCCAAGACTGCTAAACTGATCGGTCTTTCGAGACTTGATTCCTTGTAATCATGACAATGTATTAAAATAATGCACCGACTCTAGGTAACTGGGGTCGGGGCGTTACAATGCATATATATAATGGAATAACATGAGATTAATGGTGAGATTAAATTACCCTTAAAATACTATGTGTGAGATTCTTTCCAAAGCTACACTTGTCAAGTCCCCAATCATCCAACTAGGTAGCTTTTTGATTAACTGGGTGCCCCTGGATTATCTAGTGTAATACAAGCAAGGATGGGTAACTTTGGATCATCCTTGGGTAGGTCATGCTAAAGTTGGGTACCCCTATATTTTCATTTATTAGACTTTTCTTGGCATTTTCATTGGGTTACATTAACTAGGAGACCCTAATAAGATTAGGTTACCAAAGAAATAGAATTGAGTTTATCCATATGATGGATTGGACTAAGTGTTTCCCGCTCGACTATCCATGAGTCATATATGATATGATTGGGATGATTCCCTACCTAAATAGATAAGTGATGTTAGAAATGCTAAAGATACCCAGAGCTTAATGAAATATGGATATTGGACCATTAATGGATATGATGAATTTTAAAAGGGGCCATCATCTTAGTGGTATCCCATTTAATAAAATTCCTTATTAAATGGATATAAAACATGATACTCATCTGATACAAATTTTCATTGTATATGGATAACATCATCATCATCAAACTAAACTTTGAGATTAATCCTTGGAAGGAGAGGCTTAATGTAAGCTACTCCTAAGACTGATAACTTAATAAAAAGTTCTTAAGTTGGACTGGTAACTTTAAAAGATCTTAAATTATAAGGAATATTCTATGTGTTAGAGAAATAACTATTCCTGAGTAATCAAGTGTTGAAGTTGTTCATTGTATGAGTCTAGATGCTTATGGAAGTACAAAATTATTCACTTAAGGTTTTAAAAGCATTAGATTCAAAATGACCAAATGAATCTTAATATCCATGTATATAGTCAATATGATTGGGTATTTCAATAATTTAAGGAATTTTAGTCTCATATACTAAATATGATTAGGAATTCCAAATGTTATTCAATATGATTGAATATTTCACAACCTGACCCATGGTGAGGCTCAAGTCACAACTACCCCAAGCTCCCCCTCTATAGGCAAGGGGTGGAGACTAGGGTCCAAGGCACAATAACTCGGGGAGGAATTTGCCTAAGAACCCGTATACACACATGCATCCAAATCAATGAAAAAGTGCAGAGGAAAAAGGAACTAAAGATACAAAACTACTATAAATAAACTGCATACATGCATCGAACTCTAACAATACCAGTTCAGAAAAGTAAACTGAAGGGAAAAAGGAAAAAATACACACCCAACCAGAAAAGTGCCACAACCCAACAGCATGTGGAAAAGTAAAATAGTTGGGAGAGCCCCACTCCTGAATCCCAATTCATGACCACCACATGTGGTCTAAGCACCCTGTATCCATAGCTCCTCTAAAGTCACGATCAACCTGTACATCGTCTGCAAGGGTACACCAAGTGCAGGTAAATCCCAAGCATGGGTGAGTATAAAAAAACTAAGTAAGAAGCCCCGAAGGCTCAAGGGAGTAGAAAGAGAGGTATTGAAGAGGGGACTAATAGATATAACAAGGTACAATAAAAGAGTACAGTAAATGAGTGTAGCTCAACCCAACAAGAAAGTGAATTAAACTCATCCAAACACAAGGAACTAGAAATGGTGAGAAGATGCACTTCTCATCGAGTCTTCACTACTTATAGTAGGAGAGTAGACTCATCCAACCACAAGAATCTAGACACGTAAAGCATGTGGCATACCCCACGTGTCTTTGCCTCTCTTAGAAGGAGAGTAACTAGAACCCAAGGAGAGGATACTAGAATTAGAATATATATATACCCAGTCAAAGAATCCCAAATGAGAGAGTAAGGGGATCTCCATCTTACAAGATCAGCACAAGAAAATTGAGTATCCAAAAGTTCCAGAAGTAACCATCAATGCCTAACATCCTACATGTCTGCTATGAACTACAATTCAAAGGGGATCAATCACCACATCTTGATACTATCTACTTTGGGCGGGTCTATCTCGCTCGCACGGTTTTAGGTCACGTCACAAGGATGCATCTTGGTGGAAAAATCACCCCTCTTCCTCAAGAGTCCAAAGGTATGTCAAAGAACATCTTGTCATTGTGTCTCACATTCAAGAGATCGTGTCAAAAATTCAAGGATCCATGCCCAGCCCGACTGAAGGATGCCACTCGTCATCGGGTGCTCGTGCCCTAGTACATTAGGGGGGATCATCACTTGGAAGTCGAGGGGGGACCCAAAACACATCCCAGTTGGAGGGTAATTCCCAACAAAATTCATCGACGAGTCCCACTACCCAACCTTACTATAGGGAAGCTCGAAACTTCCATCGGGGACCACTTCCTAGCCTAGCTGGAGGTAAACTTGAAACTGTATTCACCATCTCTACTAGATGGTACCTCTCAGAAAAGCACCGAGGAACACTGGACATCCCTACTGGATGGTACCTCTCGGAAAGCATCGAGGAACACAATCCATCCCTGCTGGATGGTACATCTCAGAAGAATGTTGAGGAACACTGGCCATACCTGCTAAATGGTACCTCTTGGAAGAACACTAAGGAACACTGGACATCCCTGCTGGATGGTACCTCTCGGAAGAACACTAAGGAATACTGGACATCCCTACTGGATGGTACCTCTCAGAAGAACACTACTGTAGTAATCGAGTGTCTCCCAAGATAGGCGTCACACTCAGAACATCTCTCATCACAAATCATAAGTCACTATAGAGGGAAAAATCATGTTCTACGTGAAAAAAACTCATGATAGGATACACGCATGCCAAAATCTGAGTCTAAAAGAAAAATATGACACAGATAGAATATTCATAAAGTAGTACATGAAACATGTGGGGTCCACATGTCGTGTGGCCCTGCCTCACCACCTGGCCATGTACCTAGCCATTCTCAGGTACCAAACTGTGAACAAGTACCCCTAGGTGTGCCGACTTACTCCTAGAGTACTTGAAACACGTAGTCAAAAGTCCAAAGAGCACACGACGCTTGTCATTGATCCATAGGGCCAAAAGCATAATTATGCTAGCACACCTCCTCAAACGGATCAAGAACATTTGACCTCATATCTTCATACATCCTCTCTACTCTCACAAGAGTCGAGGTTGAACCAATTCGTAGGTTCTCTTCAAACACGTCAAAACAATCTTCCACTGATATTCATTTTTCATTTACACATTTAAATAGATCACAAAAAAGGATCTGGATATCCAAACGGATCACACCATTGCGATCCTTGTAAAAAAACATGCAAAATCAACTACTCATTCGCCCAAATGGACATCTGATGGAAAATTTGTGATTCGCTACACTTCGCTTGAATGATGTCCTATGGGATCCATGCCTCAGTTCCAAAACAAATTATATGGATCATGCCATTTCAATCCTCATGAAAAAACACACGGGATGAACTACTCATTTGTCCAAAATGGACACCCGGTGAAACAGTTACATTTCATCACAAAGCGTGAAAACCAAGCCTCTTGGGGCCCACACCTTGTATTTGGTTTAAAAACTCAAAAGTATTCTTGAAAATTCTTCACAAGGACCAGGGTCACACCACCACTGATGGCACATCAAACAAACATCTTGTTTGCAAGATAGGTTCGAAACAAGATTTCCGAATAATAATAATAATAATATTGTTAAATCTAGATGTTTCGTGTAGCCAAAAAATGAAAAACAGACATAAAAGTCTCAAACTAATCTTAAAATACCCGACTTGATTAGAGGGATGTATAGCCACAGACGACACCTCAAACAGATGCACGGTTTAGGAGATACAACTATTTTTAGCTGTATCGGCCCGATCGAACAGGTCCGACCCAAACTGGCCGGACCACTCCACCCGGGCCAGCTCGACCCACTACGGTGGCCCACAAACCACCTTTTTCCAACCCAGATCATGTTCTCCCCAACTTGGTCCATGCTCCTCGACCCGATCCATGCTCCCCAACCTGGTTCGCGATCCCTCAGCCTCGGGACCCCCCGTGTTCCCCTCATCAAACCGGCGACCTGGGCCGCACGGGTCACTACTGCCTGGAGTCGTGTGCCACAAACCCCCTTGACTCTAGCCTATCCATAGAGGCCCTCTACCGTTCCAACGCCGTAACGCCCCTCCATTGTGCCGATGCCGCCTCCAGCCAGCTCGCACGCCAACCGCCTCGCCATCCCGATCACCTGCTGTGACCCACCACCAGATGCACCCAGCCACGTTGACGTCCTCCCAGATTCCGCTCTAGCTATAGAGGCCTGTCACCAGCTCACCTAGCAGGCCAGGTTTCACGTTCCCCTCCTTGCAGAACCCCCACTTGCAGTACCTGCTCGCACCGCCGTAGACCACCTGCCGCCAAATTCCGTTTCGGTTGACCCGCATGGACCAGTTCCACCATCTGCATACTATTTCACCACCGAAACAACCCGAAAAAATGACATGATCACATATCTTCTATATTTGAGCCTTTATCTACATAGATCTACACCATTCTAGAAGATCCACTGTCGTTTTGATGCTCCAAAAGGTAAACAAATAAGAACACGCGAAGAACGCGTGAAGAACGAATAAAGTTTTGGGTTTAAAGTAACATATCGATGGTTGTGTTAGTTTGTCCATCGAATATGGTATAAAAAATGAAGGAATGAATTGAAAATGAAGGGGATTGAAAATAAAACTTTAACCAAAACTCAAAAGTAGAAGAAAACCTACCTCGATCCGTCTATTTATCATTGCCGATGCGATCGTCACGCTTACGAATTGTTTTGATGAGGTTTCAGCAAAGATTTCTCCATGATCCAATGAAGAAAAATGAATAATAGTTGGGAGGGAAGGAGAGAGAGAGATAAAGGATTAGGGATAACCCTAATCCCTAACTCTTAAAATTCTATTTATAGAAGCCCTACTCGGCACAGAATCCAAAATTCCCACGCCCCCTCTTTTTATGTCATGTATAAGAATAAAACCCCATTCCAAACTCAATGATGGTCTTGGATTTCAAATATGAGTTCTTGTTAAAAATTTATTTTCTTCGGCGTCAGGGGTAAAATAAATAAGTTTAATTATTTTAATTACGATTTTCCCATGGGTGGTGTTTTTCACAGAATCCCCATACCAATAAAAGTTATACCCCACCTAGGGTAAACAACACATTATAGATTCAACTGTGGCCTCAAATTTCTGATACGATCTACCATTTAAGAGATATCCCATTTCCGACACATGAATAGTACAAAAAACACTTAATATTTTTGTATTATTTATTCCAGGCACATCTGGACTTGGAATTGCACTTCGTCTCAACGCCTAACTTTGGAAATATATGTAGGAATATTCTAAAGTCTTACAAGGAAAAAAATGGGTCTCTACATCATTCCCTCCTTTAAGTATTTTGTCCCCAAAAAGCAAAAATAGGGAAAAAAAATTCAGGGTATTGAGCCCGTACCCGGATCTCCCGCTTCTAGAAAAACCTACACATTTCCATGCCGGTACAACACACGAACCAAAGGGGTGGTCCAACCTCATAAGTTCTTCTCATGCTGATGATGTGCATTGTAACATGCACATATCTGATCAGCTGTGACACATGGTAGACGTCGTGCACCCACTCCATCTATTGGGGGTAGGGTAAGGTGGTATGCAACCTTGCCATGTCTTTGCATGGTCCCAAACAACCTGAAGAAACTTAGGGGACTTGTTTAATTCCTTGGACAAACCTATACATCCCACACTGTGACTCGAATAACTGTTTGTCCCTAGAATAGGGTCTCGAGATTCCCTCCTTAAAAATATACATCTGGTAAAACACCCAAGGATATCTGGTCATACAAGATTTTATAGTCGGTGCGTCACAACCGAGACTCTCTTACACGCTCGAGAAGTGAAGGAGCCAACACCATTGACTGAAGAAAAGTTGTACCCTCCTGCTCCACTAGGGTCAGCTACAGGGAAGTTAACTTCTCTCAAACTTCCCACACTAGATAGTGAGTTGCACCATTCTATTCATGGGGTCTCCATCACCTTGACCTGTACTCGATAACTACTATATCAAGGTTGATGTTGAGCATGCAAGGTACCAAAAAATAGGGAAGGTGAGTAGACTCATCCAACCATAATAATCTAGACACAAAAATCACGTGGCATACCCCATGTATCTTCGCTTCCCTTGGAAGGAGAGTAATACCCAAACCAGACACTTCACTACACCCACTAGCGACATTATGAGAAAAAAGTTTCGAGCAGGAAAAACTCTATTGGACATGCCGGGTTTTTCCCTAACACTCCACTGCACAACTCCACCATGAACACATAAGTTAGAGGGATTCATCCACCACACCTTGATATTATCCGCTATGGGTGGCACTGAATTGCCCTCATGGTTTTTATTGCATCGAAAAAATGCGTCTCGGTTGGGGAAGTACCCCTATTCCTTGTGCATTCATAACTACATTGAAAAACACCAACACATGGTTATACTGATACCCCACATCACCTTAGTAAAACTTCAAACAAGGAGGAGGGAGGAAAAGAGTAATTTGCATAGTGTATAACAAGTTTTACTAAAAAAAAGTATAAAATACACAAGGTGTACCTATTATCATCTCATGCTCTGTAGGATCATAGACATCCAAAGATTACAGTTGTCAGTGGACCCAGCTGCCAGCTTCCTGGGCCTGACATGGGCCACCTGGTGGTGGAAAGACCTCACAACTTCGCCCCAACCTCCAACTCCTCCTGCTCCTCTTCTAGAACCACCTCCCCGGGGACCACTCTGATCACAATGCTATATCTTCCATGGCGGTCCACCTACTACCTTCCTAGTGTTCTCAACATGTCTGGTTGGGCAGTATCGTTCCATGTGAGTCTCCCATCACAAGCATAACATCGACCCTCTTCGGGCTGACCCGATGCCCGAGTCCGATCACGATAAGATCTCCTACATCAAGATCTTATTGTTTGATGTCTGCTAACTACTGAAGATGTCTCAACTCTGTTGCGCTCACTGTCACAACCAGCTCCATGGCGTCTCTCTGATAGAAAGTTATCTATCACCACTTCCTACTATAGTACCCCGACATAGGTGGGGATGCACAAGGATACTATGATAGCACAGATCTCTCTGTGGAGTCCCATCTCAAACCTTCGTGCTTGGAAGTAGTCATCACAGAGCATGTCCAAAGAGTAGCATGCAAGGTTTGTGAACCTAGTCGTGTACTCAGTCACCATCATCCCTCCCTTCCAAAACTACAGGAGATCATGAAGTTGAATGGAGCGCAAGTAGGAGGGGTAGAAATCCTCACAAATTAACTACTGAAAGTTATCCCATGAGAGTACTGAATCATCGTGTATCTTGGTAACCAAGCTCCACCAACACCCAGATGATCCATGGAAAAGGCTGGATGCTAAATCCACCATCTGATCTTTCGGTGTCCATGCAATCCTGAATAGGCAGACCACCGACTCTAACCAAACCTATGCTGTCTGAGGGTATAGTTTGCTATGGAACCTCAGCGATCTCTATCACTGAAACTCACAAAGTGTGCTCAGCTTGCGAATTTCCTTAGTTTGGTTTGTTGGGGATGTTTTCTGCTCAATAGGTGGTAGTGCTGCTACCTTCCCACTAAAAGAAAGGGGATCACATGATGGGTCCTAAACTGAGGCATCGTTGCTCATAGGGTCGTCGACACGAACCAGAGCTAGTATCCTAACTAGTTGTCATCGTGGAGACATCTTGAATGTTATCAAGGAGTACCAAGATTAGATGATCATATATATATATATATATATAAACAATAATGGGGAGATGACTCAAGAAGGATAGTCAACAAATCAATCCTATATAATGCATGTACCATTGTTCCCTGCAACGAGTGTCTTAGGGTGTCGAGTCGACAAGAAGGTAATCAGAATGGAAACATTGGCTGCCCATACCATCACTAGACTCCCTTGCCCGAGAGATGCTCTCGAGACACTTTGACATTATTTCCCTAAACCCAACCAAGAAATTTTTAGGGAAACATCCGAACAATGTTCCAAGGGTTTAACCACCTTTGATACCACTTTTTAATGACCTGACCTATACCGAGGCTCGAGTCACAACTACCCCAAGCCCGCCTATATAGGCTAGGGGGTGACGACTAGCACTGAAGGTACAACAACTTAGGGAGGCCTTTTCCTAAGAACTTGTATACACACATGCATCCAACTCAATGCAAAAGTGCAGAGGGAAAAGGAAAAAAAGATTCAAAACTACTATAAATAAACCACATACATGAATCAACCTCTAACAGTACCAGTACAGAAAAGTAAGCTGAAGGAAAAAAGGGAAAAATACATTCCCACCCAAAAAAGTGCCACAACCCAAAAAAAGGTGTAAAATTCAAATAACTGAGAGATCCCCACTCCTAAATCTCTATTCATGACCACCGCATGTGGTCCAAGCACCCTATATCCCTAGCTCCTCTAAAGTCATGATCAACATGTCCGTTATCTACAAGGGCACACTAAGTGCGAGCAAAGTCCAAGCATGAGTGAGTATAAAAATACTCAGTAGGAAGCCCCGAAGGATCAAAGGAGAAGAAATATAGGTAATTAATAGGGGAGAAATAAATAGAAAAAGGCACAATAAAAGAGTATAGTAAATGAGTGAGTCTCAACCCAACAAGAGAGAGAAGCAAACTCGTCCAAACACAAGGATCTAGAAATGGTGAGAAGATAAAATTCTCATTGAGTCTTATCTACCTATAGTAGGAGAGTAGACTCATCCAACCATGAGAATCTAGACACAAAAACCATGCGACATACCCCATGTGTGTTCACCTCTTCTGGAAGGAGAGTAAGAAAAACCAAGGAGTGAGTATTAGAAGTAGAATATATATGTGCTCAGTCAAAGAAACCCAAAGAAGAGAGTAAGGGGATCTACATCTCACAAGCTCAGCCTAGGAAAAGTGAGTAGAAAAAATTTATAGAATTAACTATCAATGCCTAGCATCCCGCACGTCTGCTCTGAAATGAAAGTCAAAGGGGATCAATCACCGCACCTTGATACTATCCGCTTTGGGCAGGTCTGTCTCACCCGCACAGTTTTAGGTCGCATCACAAGGATGTGTTTTGGTGGGAAAAGCACCCCTCTTCCTCAGCAGTCTAAAGTTATGTCAAATCATGTCTCTTAACTATGTCATAAAATCAAGAGATCAAGTCATAAAGTCAAGGATCCATGCCTAGCCTGGCTAGAGGATTCCACTCGTCATCGGGTGCCCCTGCCCTAGTACGTTAGTGGGGATCATCACCTGGAAGTCAATGGGGGACCTACTGACCAACCTAGCTATAGGGTACTTCCCAAAAAGAGTCATCGATGGGTCCCACTACCTAGGCCTACTAGAGGGAAGCCCATAACTGCCATCACGGACCACTTCCCAACCTAGCTGGAGGTAAACTCAGAACTAGCATTGGGGACCAATTCCCAGCCTTGCTGGAGGTAAACCTGGAACTGATCTAGCCATCCCTACTAGATGGTACCTCTCGAAAAATAACTAAGGAACACTGTCCATCCTTGCTGGATGATACCTCTCAGAAATCACCAAGGAACATTGGCCATCTCTTCTAGATGGTACCTCTTGGAAGAACACTGAGGAACACTGACCATCCCTGCTGGATGGTACCTCTCAGAAGAACACTGAGGAACACTGGACATCCGTACTGGATGGTACCTCTCAGAAGAACACTGAGGAACAATATCCATCCCTATTGGATGGTACCTCTTAGAAGAACACTGAGAAACACTGGTCATCCTTGCTGGATGGTACCTATCAGACGAACACTACTACAGTCATCCGGTGTTTCCCCATATAGGCATCACACCTGGAACATCTTATATCACAACTTTTAAACCACTACGGTGGGAAAAATCACGTTCTATGCAGAAAAACACTCAGGATAGGTTACACGCATGCAAAAATATGAGTCCAAAAGAAAGATACGTGAGAGATAGAAGATTCGTAAAGTAGTACACAGTGTGTGTGGGGACCACACGTTATGTGGCCCCACCTCACTGCCTGGCCATGTACCTATCCATTTTTGGGTACCAAACTACAAACAAGTACCCCTAGGCATGTTGAATTACTCCCAAAGTACTCGACACACCTAGTCAAAAGGCCGAAGAGTGCACGACGCTCATCGTTGATACAGAGGTCCAAAAGCATAATTATACTGGCACACCTCCTCAAATAGATCAAGAACATTTGATTGCATCTCTTCATACATCTTCTCTACTCTCACAACAGTCGAGGTTGACCCAAGCCGCAGGTTCTCTCCAAACACTTCAAAAGGATCTTTGATCAATATTCCTTTCTTATTTCCACATTTAAAGAGATCACAAACAAGGCTCCGTACATTCAAATAGATCACAAAGTTGAGATCCTTGTAAAAAAACATGCAAGATTTACTATTCATTCTCCCCAAACAAAAATTCAATGGAAAATTCATGATACACCACACTTTGCTTGAATGATGTCCTGTGGGGTCCACTCCTTGGTCCCGAAACAAATTATTAGTTCCACTAGGCTAGATACCCTGGGGGGGTGAATCAGGGTATGACAGATTAAAATATCATACCCTTTGATCTTGTTTTTTTGTTAGAAAAAATACTCTTCTCTCTCCTTCCCATTACAGATTATGAGCAAACCTTAAAGAATGCACAAGACATAACAATTTTACTTGGTTCACCCTCACTAGGATACATCCAAGGAGCATACACTGGTGATGTGCCAATGTACCAAATCCACTATAAGTGCACCGCAGTTTACAATTTATAAGTGAACTCACTGTCCCTCCTGGTTTACAACCAATCACAATTTGAAAGCTCACTGCTCTCTCAACTAAACTGTGCTCACTACTTCTTCAGAAGATCCACTCACAGTTTAAAGACATGTAGGTCCTTTCATTATCACTAATGAATACATCCTCTACTATATTTTGATGATCTTTTGAGATCCAATTTTCATCCAATGATGAATACCTCATTTACCACTGAACACTAGGTAATAACCTTTGAAATAATTTTGAAAATATCACTGGTTCGCAAAGCTCTCTATTTTAAAAAGCTCAAACAAACCTTCGCAAAGTTCCTGACTCTTCACAAAGAATACACCTTCGTAGAGAACACTGATTTGCAAAGCACACTACTTCACAGAGCTCGAACCTTCGCAGAGCTCAAGCCTTCACAGAGCTCAAGCCATCACAGAGCGACTTCTTTCATGAAGCTCACTTAGCCAACATGAAACACCTCTTCTTCATGAAGCTCTTAATACTTAGAGGCATTGAATTTGGTCAAGACTGTTGATCAAGTGTTGTTTTCAACAATACATAATATTTTTATTAAAAAGGGGGAGATTGTTGAGAACAATACTCTATCTCTTTATGATGATTTTGATGATCACAAATACCCTTAATTTTTTTTAATGATTTTACTTTAAGTATACTTCAGGAATTAAATATTTTATATATTTTTATTTTTGGAAGAGTATTCAAGTATTTATATAGCGTGGAACAAGTGTTAAAGAGTTCGAAAATCAATTCAAAGTATTCTAGAAACACTGTTCATATCCTATGTTTGGGAGCGTAGAATAAAGAAAGGAACCCTCTATTTACTTACAATTTATCAGAAAATTATGGTCAAACAACCATATGTTATTGGAAAAGTATGGAAGAAGAACCCTACTTTAGGAAGGAACCCTACATTTGGGTTATTGGAAAAGTATGGAAGAAGAACCGTATGTAAGTTTTAAACATTACGTTTGTTTCTCAAAAGTATGGTTCATCAACCTTGCTTTTGTGAACAACCTTACGTTTCATATAAAAGTATGGATAATTTATCATACGTTTGAATATTGAAAATAAAAGTATGGATCATCAAATCTACATTTGTATTCAACCTTACGTTTGAAGGATGCGTCATCAACCCTACGTTTGTATTCAAACTTATGTTTGAAGGATGCATTATCAACATTACGTTTGTATTCAACCTTATATTTGAAGGATGAAACATCAACCTTACATTTGTGATCTAACTTATGTTAAGATGATGCATGCTATACAGTTCAACCATACGTTTGGTGTCAAAGAATTAAAGATGATATTATTATGCAACGGTCTACAAGTGAATTATTAGGTTGATTTCAAATCGGATTAAAAGCTGATTTTAAAGCGCATCTTTGACAACTTCACAACCACTTATTTATGATTCAAAGGATAGAAATTAATGGATCTTTTCATGGAAAATTTCAAGGGGAGTTACGAATGCTCTTCTAATTAAAATGTTTGAATATCGTGAGTTAGAAGGCGACTTTTGTGGATCTGACTTTGCAGAGAAAGCGCTCGATATATCTGTGCTATTTTAAATTCAATATAACACACAATGTACAAGGTCTGGAATAAAAACAAAAGAGCATATACACTTACGATATACAATATCTACTGCACAAAAACATTGATAAATAAGAGATAAATAGAGACAAATCAAGATCTACAGATATTCTGATTACGAAGAGTGACAAAGCTATGTTTATTGAAGAAGAAGAAACACAACAGAAGATTCACCCATTCAACATCAATGATCTATTATGAATATACTACTGCTGAAGTTGCTAATTATATTTCTATATCTACTGCAACTAGATCGACTCAGAACGACTCTTACTTGAAGATCATTATTTCTGAAGACGACGATCCATCTACTGTCAATTACATTCTATTGCAATTGTGAAGAACAACTGGGAAAGTTTTATCAATGATCAAATACTCTTTTATCTTGAGTGATCAGATTCTTGTACTAAGCTGTGTATTAGGTTCTGTGTTTGAACCAGAAGGCTCTGTTTTGCCTTAGATTGTAAAGGTATCAACTGCCTATACTCAGTTGTGGAATGGTCTATTAATAAGAGGACCAGATAGTGAAAATCACCAAGCTCATGGAGTAGAGCGTTGGTGGAGTGGACTAGGGGCATTCTGTTCCCTAAACTACTATAAATCATGTATCCTGTGTTATTTATTTTCCGCTGCTAAAATATACAATTCACCCCCTCTTGTGTATATTTGGTATGACCTGATCCAACAATTGGTATTAGAAGAGGAGCTTTCTGATAAAGTCTTAAGAAGCTGAAAGTGATTAAGGATTATACAGAGAGTAAGATGACTGATACAAGAGAGGGAATATCTATGGTCCGAGAACCGTACTTCAATGGAGAAAATTATGGATGCTGGAAGTTGAGAATGATAATTTATCTAGAAAACCTTGTATATAGATTATATTATAAGATTCTTACTCCATATGAAATACTAGAGATACCTGAAACATAGAGTGAAGCTGTAGAAGCTGAGTATGACATGAATTAAAAGGCAATGAATGCAATTATATGTGGTCTAGGACCTGATTAATTCAACAGAGTATCTCAATGCCCGATAGCATATGAGATGTCAAAAACTATTGTTGTTTCTTATGAAGGAACTGAAAATGTCAGGCAAATGAGATATGCTACTGCTAAACTTAAATTTGATACATTCAGAATGTTTGAAGGTGAAAGCATTACTCAAATGAATGGAATATTGACAAAAATTGTCAACAATATAATTGCTTTGGGAGAACCAATAAAACAAGAAGATCAAGATTTAAAAGTACTGAGAGTACTACCTACTAAATGGAATGGAATCTCTATTGCAATCAGATAGTCAATACCTATCAAAGACTTAACCATGAGAGAGCTGATTGGAACACTTATGATGTATGAAGTTGAGATGAAAGATGAAGCAAATGAGCATAAGGTTTTTATCAAGAAATATGACACTGCCTTAAAAGTATCATCACAAAGTAAAAGCAGAAAGATAAAGAAAAAGGAAGTAAAGGTGAAATCAGAAAGCTCCGATTCATCAAATTCTGATGTAGAACTGGTTCAGCTAGCCAGAAAGTTTAGTAAATTCTAAAGAAAGAAGAAAGGCTTCAGAAAAACTTTCAAAAAGGATAAAAATGAAGTTAGATGCTATGAGTGCAATAATATGGGTCATATCAGACCTGAATACCCTCAATTAAAGGAAGACAAGAAGAAGAAGTTATTCAAAAGGAATGATTATGAGAAAAAAGACAATAAAGAAATGAAATCTACATGGAGTGTATCTGAAGACTCCAGCAGATCATCAAAGTATGATTCAAAAAAGGAGGAATCTAATTTGAAATCAAATATGTTCTTTATGATAGAAACTGATGAGGTAAAATCCTATTACTCTACTGACTCTAATTCTAAATCAAGCTATACAAATGATAAAATTGTATCTTACTGCAATATGATTGAAAAGAAATATGATTCTTTATTTAAGAAACACAAGTCTTTAAAGAATATTCATAATGCTGTTTTAGGAGAAAGAGATACTCTGCTAAAACAACATCAAGAATTACTGTAAAAATATAATTTGATAAATACAAACAATACAGATCATGAAGCTAAAATAAAAACACTGAAAAATAAAGAAGAAACATATAAAAGTGAAGCTCTTAATTTTAAAAAAGGAGAAAATACACTAAATTAAATTCTTGGAAAGAATGTGATTAAAGAGGGAAGACATGGAATAGGCAATAAAGGTTAAAAGTCTAAACTATAAAAAAATTACTTTATGCCAAGTACTAGAAAGGTAATCTGTAACTATTGCGGTGCAAAAGGAAATCTATATAAGAATCGTTACTTAAAGAAATCCCAGATAAATTAAATAAAGAAAGCCTTTTTCTCAAATAATTTATATGATTCTGTTGATTTTAGAAAAACAAAGCAAGTCTAGATTCCTAGATATTTGCTGGCTAACACAACTGGACCCAATAGAATATGTGTACCAAAACAATCTGTTTAAATGCCTCTGTAGGAAGCAGGTCACAGGAGAAAAAAGACCATATGGTATATGGAAAGTGGCTTCTCCAGGCATATGAGTGGGAACTCATCAAATTTCAGAACTCTAACTCAAAAGGACGGTGGTCTAGTCATATTTGGTGACAATTCTAAAGGAAAGATAATTGACATTGGAATAGTTGGAGATACAGAATCTGTCTCAATCAATAAAGTGCTCTATGTAAAAGGATTGAAATACAACCTGATAAGTATCTCTCAACTCTGTGATGATGGTTATGCTGTTGATTTTTCTAAAAATTGCTGCTCTGTTTTCAAAAATAAATTTCTTAAATTTATAGCACCTAGAACTGATAATGTGTACACCTTGGATTTAAATTCCTTATGTAAACAAAAAGTAAACTTCTTAACTTCTAAGATAAATGAATCCTGGATCTGGCATTGAAGACTTGGAAATTGCAATATATATGTTTTAAATAAGTTATCTAGGAAACAACTAGTTTCAAATTTTCCTAGTCTCAAGTTTGAAAGTAATAGATTTTGTGATGCATGTCAACTTGGAAAGAAAAACAAATCATCCTTAAAATCAGTTAACAAAATTGCTACATCTAAACCTCTAGAACTTATCCATATGGATCTGTTTGGACCCTCAAGGGTAGAAAACTTGGCTAGTAAATTACATGTATATGTTTTAGTTGATAAATATTCTGGATTTACATGGATTTTCTTTTTAAAATTTAAAAATGAAGCTTTTACATTACTTGAAAGTTTTTTCAAAGTTGTTAAAAATGAAAAAGGTTTTAAAATAATTTCATTAAGAAGTGATCATGGTGGAGAATTTGAGAATCTAGATTTCAATTCCTTTTGTTCAAATATGGGTATTGAACACAAATTCTCTGCACCAAGAACACCTCAAAAAAATGAAATTGTTGAAAGAAGAAATATGACTATTCACGAAATGGCTAGGACTATACTAAATAGATACAACCTTCCTACCCATTTTTGGTAAGAAGTTGTAAGTACAGCCTGCTATATAATGAATAGAGTTTTAATTAGACCTATTTTCAAAAAGACACCCTATGAACTCTGGAATAATAGAAAACCTAAAGTAAATTACTTTAAAGTTTTTGGATGCAAGGTTTACACCCTAAACACCAAGGAAAATCTTGGTAAGTTTGATCCAAAATCTGATGAAGGAATTTTCTTAGGATATTATGATACTTCCAAAGCTTATAGAGTTTTTAATAAAAAGTCAAGGATTGTTGAAGAATCAGTTCATGTGAAATTTAATGAATCTGATCCCTTTGAGAAAAGGACAGATCAAATAGATGAACTTGATTCTAATGATAACATAAGACTTGAGAACCTGAAAGATGATTTTGAAAAAGATATAAGTGAAACTCAGTCCAGTCCAGAAGACCATGATACTGAAGAACCTATAAGTGTACTACCTAGATAGTCAAGAACCCTAAAGAATCACCGTTTAGAAACTGTAATAGGAGACTTAGAAATAGAAATAAAAACTAGAAGGAATATAGGAAATGTTGTTGATTTTTCTTCCTTTCTATCCCAATTAGAACCCAAGTCTATAGAAGAAGCCTTAGTTGATTAAAGTTGGATGATTGCAATGAAAGAAGAACTAAACCAGTTCAAAAGAAATGAAGTTTGGAACTTAGTTGAAAGACCTCAGAACTATCCAGTTATAAAAACGAAATGAGTCTTTAGAAATAAACAAGATAATCAAGGAATAATAACTAGGAATAAAGCAAGAATAGTAGCTAAATGATATAATTAGGAAGAAGGTATAGATTATGATGAGACCTTTGAACCTATAGCTAGATTAGAAGCCATTAGAATTCTCTTAGCATATGCATCTCATATGAATTTTAAATTATTTCAGATGGATGTTAAGTCTACCTTTTTAAATGGTTATTTAATGGAGGAAGTTTATGTTGAGAAACCTCCTGGTTTTAAAAATTCATAAAAACCAGATTTTGTTTTTAAACATACTAAAGCTCTTTATGGACTTAAACAAGCACCTAGAGCTTGGTATGAAAGATTAAGTTTTTTTTTTGAAAAATGATTTTACTGTTGGAATAATAGATCCAAAACTATTTAAGAAAACTATAAACTCTAATATTTTATTGGTTCAAATTTATGTTGATGATGTAATTTTTGGATCAACTAATAAATATATTTTTCACGAGTTTTCAAATCTAATGCAAAAATAATTTGAAATGAGTATGATGAGAGAATTAAATTTCTTTTTAGGACTTCAAATTTATCAAAAAGATTTTGGAAATGTTTTAAATCAAAAAAAATACATTACTGATTTACTAAAGAAATTTGAACTTGAAAATAGCAAGACATATACAACTCCTATGTGTACTAATACGAAACTTGATTTGGAATAAACTAGGAAATCAGTTGACAACAAGTTATATATAGGTATGATTGGTAGTTTATTATATCTTACTGATAGCAGGCCAGATATAATGTACTCAGTATGTCTTTGTGCAAGATTTCAATCAAATCCTAAAGAATCTCATTTAACTACTGTTAAAAGAATTTTTAGATATTTAAAAGGAACTGTTTTTCAATCTATTCTATATCAAAAAACATATGATTTTAATTTAATTTCATATTTAGATGTAGACTTTGGGAGTTTTATATTAGATAGAAAAATAACATCAGGAACTTGTCACTTTTTAGGAAAATCCTTAGTGTCATGGTCAAGTAAGAAACAAAATTCAGTTTCCCTGTCAACAGCCGAGGCAGAATATGTGTCTGCTGGCAGTTTCTGTGCACAAGTGTTGTGGATGAAACAAACTCTTATGGACTTTGGACTAAATTTTAATAATACACCTATTTTATGTGATAATACAAGTGCTATATATATTTCAAAAAATCCTATTAATCATTCTAGGACTGGGCATATTGATATCAAACATCATTTTCTAAGAGACCATGTTCTTAAAAAGGATATATTTTTAGAATTTGTTAGTACTGAAGTTCAGTTAGCTGATATTTTTACTAAACCACTTCCCACTACAAGGTTTGATTTTATTAAGGGGGAGTTAGGTTTATTTAATTTTAAATAAAATTTTATTTTATTCATTTTATTATGCTATTTTTTTTGTTTAAAATAAATTACTTATTTGTTTTTCAAACAGAATAGTTTTTTATTTTTATTAGATTTATTTTTATATGCGCACGTACAATTTTTTTTTAAAATTTATGTACTAATTATTGATGACATGGGAATCAAGGCTGTCTGAGCCCTTTCGAATTCTAAACTGTTTCATTTCTACCAAAAACCCTTTCGAACCCGCGAATCATTACCACTCTCTGTCAATCCTAATCCAAACCTTTGAAATCCTAATCTTTGAACCTTCAGAGATCTTCGTAGTAATGACCAAAACTAAGAGGACCGATGAGGTTGAGACCAGCACTGCAAGAGGCAGCGCTCAGTAGGAAGGAAAATTTTGCAAGGAAAGATCATAAATCTGGAGTGGTTATATCAGACGAACCTGTTGCTGAAGAAATCTCTTGCTTTTCAAAACCTCGAACAAACTTTTAATGGTGAGAAAACTGAGTTTTTATATGAGGTAGAGCTTTGTTATTTCTTCAAATCTATTCAGTTTAGTCTGGGGGATGATGAAGATTCCATGATAGTGAAAATAGCAGACAAAGATGTTTCTATCTCTTCTGTAGAGATAACTCAGATTCTAAAATACCCTCACGAGGGAGTTTTCCATTTTGACTTAAAGAATATTGGAGATTCAGTACATAAATCTAAGGATATTATGTCATTTTTGTTTGGTTTAACAAATATCTGAAAAATACTAGTGAAAGACTTGCTGCCTGATTAGAAGATTCATGTAAAATTTGTGCAAACTGGGATTGCACCAAGGATGCCAGAAATGGAAAATATTCTATATCCAGATATGTATGTTATGTTTCTGCTGATGAGCGATATCAAGTTAAATTTTCCTAGGTACATGGTAAGGTACCTACATTACTGTTTTCAAACAGAAGCCCGGATGAATTTTTATCCCTTTGGTAGATTTATTTCAAAGATACTATTACAAAAGGATATGGTGAGACTAGTGGATTCCATAGTTAGATGCCACCACATCAATACATTCAAAGCTGGGACCCTGATAAAAATAAGATATTTCTATAGCACAATCAAAGGAAAATTACTACCAGTTGGAGCTGAGGAAGAGGAAGAAGAAAGTACTCAGGCTCGGCCTACAAAGTCTAAGGAAGGCCAAGATGAATCAAGGATGAGATCTGTATCTAGAAGAATTAGATTTTAAACTAAGGATGTGCAAGAAGAAGGAAGTCAGGAAGGACTTCAGATAAGGAAGAAAAAAGATGCAAGATCTGATGAGGAGCCTGCATCCTCACATGCTTTAACTTTTGGAGACCTGTTGAGTTACAAATTTGTGAGGGAAGCTGTTGTTAAAAAAATCACAACCAGAAGTTTTTAATCAAGTTGAGGTGACACCTCAAGTACAAGTTGATACTCAAGTGGAAGCAGGAGTAGAGGCTCAGGACGAGGTAGTATTTGCAGCTGATGTTGAAACTGGTGTAGAGGCTGGAGTAGAAAATGAAGCTGAAAAAGAAAAGGAGGTCATTCTTGGTGAAGTATAAGTGGCCATTCCTCATATAATTTAAGAGGAAATTGTTTTAGATAACCCAATGGAGGAGATGACTGCTGAGGATGCTCATGAAGAACAAACTTCATCAAATATTGAAATTCAAGTTGAAAATTTTTCTGAAGTACATACAGAGGTGTTGAGTGAGGATTTTTCTATAGAAGAGTCTGGAAAAGTATCTGAAAAACAATCTGTGGAAAAACCTGCTCAAGAGGAAGATAAGGAAAAATATGATGTAGAGTCATTAACTATAGTGATGCTGCATCAAGTAAAAGTTGAGGATGATAATCAAGCATAGGGTGCCTCTGATTCAGTAAATAAGGAAGTAGAAGAGCTGTACAACAATATGTCAAGTTTGGAATCTAAAAATGATTCTCTGAGGATAGCCTTAGCAAAAGAACAGTTGAAATTTCAGAGGCTGAAATCTAGTTTAGTTTCAAAACAGGAAGTTGAAAATTTTTAGAAATAGATGCTCAATGAAGTTGCAAAGTTGAAATCAAAAATGATTCTGAAGTATGATTTGATGGAGTTTAAATGTTTCATGGAGAAACAATTTGATTATGTAAGACCTAGTGAGTCCAGTACATCAGGTACTTCACCTGATTTAATCAGAATATTTCAGGCTATTACAACAGTAATGAGCAGTATGAATGACAGATTGTAGGACCTTCAATGCAATAGTGCCCCTTTGTCAGTGTTGTTAGATAATCAGAAGTTTTTGGTTTACCAGTTGACCTCAAGTGAACCAAGTATTAGAACTGTGCTAAATTACTTCACAGAGAAGTTGACCCTGCTTATGGATAAGGAAGAAAGGCTGCATGAGTTTTTCAGAGTAAATTTGATATAAGATATTCATATGTCTCAAGAGACTAGAGATATTATTATCAAGATGGTAGATTACATGATAAGAAGACTGAGGGAACAATTGATAGAAATCAAGGCAGTATTTCAAAGGATATAGACCCTATCTCATACCCTTACCACACCTTGATTCCTGTGTTCATCATGATTGTAACTGTTACATATTTTCAATGAAATTTTGTTTCATTCTATATTTGTGAGTTTCTATTAGTTTTACCATCTTTGTTTAGATATGACAGTAATCCAAATTCACTTATTGACAAATAGTTAATAATAGCATTTACTTAAGTTCAGTGCTATATTAAAATGTGTTTTATTCCATATTATATCATTCTTTTTGATATAACAAAAGGGGGAGACATTTGGATAAACACAACATTTTATTTTAACTATTTCACACTGTACTTTAAAGTTTCTAAATCTTTATTTTAAATTTATTAGAGAATTTTTTTAACTTTAATATTTTTAAAAAAATCTTTTTATTGGGGGAGAAATTTGGATAAATATTTTTTTATTTTAAAATTTTATTTATAAGCCTTTAAATATTTTTACTCTAAAAGAAGAAAAGAAATTTTTAATTTTTAAGGGGAGATATTTTTATTTTTCACTTTATAAAAATGGGGAGAAATTTATTTTGATGATTATAGATAATACAATGTTTTTTGTTTTTTTGAAATAATCATGTTAAAATGAAATATTTTTTTATCAAAGAAAAATTCTAAACTATATGTAATTAATTTTGGAAGTTAATTTAATTTATTATTTTATGGGTTTTGTGATTATCAAAAAGGGGGAGATTGTTGAGAAAGTTTTGTTTTCAATAATACATAATATTTTTATTAAAAAGGGGGAGATTGTTGAGAACAATACTCTATCTCTTTATGATGATTTTGATGCTCACAAATACCCTTAATTTTTTTCTAATGATTTTCCTTTAAGTATATTATAGGAATTAAATATTTTATATATTATTATTTTTGGAAGAGTATTCAAGTATTTATACAGTGTGGAACAAGTGTTAAAGAGTTCCGAAATCAATTCAAAGTATTCTGGAAACATTGTTCATATCCTACATTTGGGAGCGTATCGTAAATAAAGGAACCCGTTGTTAACTTTAAAAGTTATCAAAAAAGTGTTGTTAAATAACCATACGTTATTGGAAAAGTATGGAAGAAGAACCCTACATTAGGAAGGAACCCTATGTTTGGGTTATTGAAAAAATATAGAAGAAGAACTGTACGTAAGTTTTAAACGTTACGTTTGTTTCTCAAAAGTATGGTTCATCAACCTTACTTTTATGAACAACCTTACATTTCATATAAAAGTATGGATCATTTATCATACATTTGAATGTTGAAAAGAAAAGTATGGATCATAAAACCTACATTTGTATTCAACCTTACGTTTGAAGGATGCGTCATCAACCCTACGTTTGTATTCAACCGTACGTTTGAGGGATACGTAATCAATTTTTCATTTTT
Source organism: Viscum album (assembly GCA_963277665.1). NCBI lineage: Eukaryota > Viridiplantae > Streptophyta > Magnoliopsida > Santalales > Viscaceae > Viscum > Viscum album. The sequence goes on from OY728123.1 coordinate 2,020,372,872, forward strand.
ATTCAAACTTACGTTTAAAGGATGTGACATAAACCCTAAGTTTTTGATCTACCTTATGTTTATAAGATGCATGATATACAGTTCAACCTTACATTCGGCGTCAAAGAATTAAAGACGATATTATAATGCAACGGTCTACAAGCGAATTATTAGGCTGATTTCAAACCGGATTAAAATCTGATTTTAAAGCGCGTCTTTGAGGAGTTCACAACTACTTATTTATGATTCGAAGGATTGAAATTAAAGGAGATTTTTATGGAGAATTTCAAGGGGAGTTACGACTACTCTGTTAATTCAAATGTTTGAATATCGCGAGTTAGAAGGCAACTTTTGTGGATCTGACTTTGCAGATAAAGCGCTTGATATATCTATGCTATTTTAAATTCAATATAACACACAATGTACAAGGTCTGTAATAAGAACACAAGAGCAAATACACTTACGATATACAAGATCTGTTGCACAACAACGTTCATACATAAAAAATAAATAGATACAAATCCAGATCTACAAATCTGTTGATTATGAAGAGCGACAAAACTCTGTTTATTGAAGAAGAAAAAACACGAGAGAATATTCACCCATTCGACATCAAAGATCTATTGCGAATCTACTGTTGCTAAAGTTGATAATTATATTTCTATATCTACTACAACTAGATCGACTTAGAATGACTCTTACTTGAAGATCATCATTTCTTAAGACGACGATCCATCTACTGTCAATTACATTCTATTGAAATTGTGAAGAACAACTGGGAAAGTATTTTCAATGATCAAATACTCTTTTATCTTGAGTGATCATATTCTCATACTAAGTTGTGTATTAGGTTCTGCGTTTGAACCAGAAGGCTCTATTTTTCCTTATATTTTAAAGGTGTCAACTTCCTGTACTCAGTTGTGGAATGGTCTATTGATAAGAGGACTAGATAGTGAAAATCACCAAGCTCGTGAATTAGAGAGTTGGTGGAGTAGACTAGGGGACTTCTGTTCCCCCAACCATTATACATCGTGCATCCTATGTTATTTATTTTCCAATTCTAAAAGACACATTTCACCCCCCTCTTGTGTATATTTGGTATGACCCGATCCAACAAAGACTAGGATAGTATTTTTCACAAAGCTAATGATTTTTTTTGAAACCTTGCTTCACGATGCACCCCTTGCTTCGCGAAATCAAAACGACTCTAAATTTTCTCTCTTAATCACGTACGAAATTAAAAGGGGTGGCCTCTTATTTATAGGCACGATCGAACGTGGAGCTCTCCTTCTTCCGGCGTGATTTCTAGATCGGTCAAAATAATCTTTGTGACTCATCTTCCCTTCATGAAGCACCACTGGAATTTTTCATTGTCACAATGATCTCCATTAAATCTCTTCGTGCCAATGCTCTTCACCTCTTCCATTCTCAAAGCTCATCGTAATCGCAGATCTCACCATTAACATTCTTCATGTATTTGTGAAATCCACTTCATGAATCCCATCTTTGCGAAATTCATACCTTTGCCATATTTTGATGAGATCTTCAAGGAAATCCATTTTTTTTCAATGATCACCAAACTTTAAATTTTGGACCCCAAAAATTTATCAAACACTAGAAAATAACACCACCTTGTATCTATTATTTTGTACTACCTCCAGATCTTCCATTAATTTTTCATGGTTCTTTATCAACATGGATTGTCAACAATATCTCTGGAACTTGAAAATTCAACATGAAATCCTTCTTTTTCAACAAACACAACCAACCCAAAAATGTTTCAATGTTACCTTGAGGGATTTTTTCCCAACAAAAATTATACGGATCAAGCCATTGCAATCCTGATGAAAAAACACATGGGATAGACTACTCATTTGTCCAAAATAGACACCTGGTGAAAAAGTTATATTTCATCGCAAAGTTTGTGAGACTCATGGGCCCCACACCTTTTGTTTGGTTTAAAACCCAAAAGTAGCCTTGAAAAGTCCGCACAAGGACTAGGGTTGTGATGCCACTAACAACGCATCAAACGGACATCCTATTTGTGAGATATGTTCGAAAAAAGATTTTTGAATAATAATAATAATAATAAAAATAATAATAATAATAATAATAATAATAATAATAATAATAATAATATTAAATCTAGAAGTTTTTTGTATCCGAAAAAATAAACCCATACTTAAAAAGTCCTTAAATGATATTAAAATATCCGCCTCAATTAGAGTGATGAATGGACGCAAATAGTGCATCAAATAGGCACGTATTTTAGGAGATACGACTTTTTTAGCTGTATTGGCCCAATAAAACAGGTCCGACCCAAACTAGCCGGACCACTCCGCCTAGGCCGACCTGGTCCGCTGCACTAGCCTGGCTTGTTGTGCCGGCCTGTAGCCTAGCCCGCGCACTCCCTGACCTGGTCCACACTCCCTCCGCCTCGGGACCCTCGTGTTCCCTCATCAAACCACCAATCCACACCGCATGGGTCACTGTTTCCTGGGGTCATGCACTGTGACCCCCCTCACCTCTAGCCTAGTCATAGCGGCCCTACTCCATGCCGACGCCACCTCCATCCTGCTCGCATGCCAGCAGCTTCACCGTCCCGGTCACCTACCGCAACCCACCACCAGATGCGCCCAGCCGCACCGGCCTCCTCCACGGTTCCACTCCAGCTATGACAGTCCACCACCTCACGCTGCCGGATCGCCTAGCTGGCCGGGTTCTGTAGTCGCCTCCTCGCTGAACCCCCCCTTGTAGAACCTGTTCGTGCTGCCGCGGACCACCCACTGTCAGATTCCGTTCCGGTTGACCTGCATAGACTAGCTCCACCACCCGCCCTCCGTTGCACCACCAAAACATCCCGAAACAACAATACGATCATAGATCCATAATCTTTGGGCCCTGATATACATATATATACGCCCTTCTAGAAGATCCGATATTGTTTTAACGCGCCAAAAGGTAAACAATAAAGAATGCGTGAATAATGGATAAAGTTTTGGGTTTGAAGCAATGGATCAACAACCATGTTAGGTTTTCCATTGACAATGGTATAAAAAATGAAGGAATGAATTTACAACAAATGGAATTCAAAATAAAACTTGCACTAAAAGTCATAATTAGAAGAAAACCTACCTTGATCTCTCTATTTATCGCTGTCGATGAGATCATCATGCTTCTGCCTTGATTTTCCAAATTTTCAGCGAATATCGCTTCATAATCCGATAAAGAACAACGAAGAATAGTTGGGATGGAGAGAGAGAGAGAGAGAGGAGAGAGAGGATTGAATCTAACCCTAATCCTTAACTTTTCAACTTCTATTTATTGAAGCCCCTATCAGTGCAGAATCTGAAATTCCCACACCCCCTCTTTTTATGTCCCACCTAGGTAAAACACACAATTAAAAACTCAAAAATGGTCCCAAATTTCTTATTTGAGTCCCCATTCTCTTGTTATTTTCTTCAACGTCATGGGTAAAATAATTAACTTTAATTATTTTAATTACGATTTCCCCCCTAGGTGGTGTTTTTCTCAGAAGTCCCGCGCCAACAAAAGTTATACCCCACCTAGGGTAAACAACATGTTTCGAACTCAACTGTGGACTCAAATTTCTGATCTGAGCTACTATTTGAGATATATCCCATTTTCAATATGTGTATAGTACAAAAACACTAAATATTTTTGTATAATTTATTCCGGGTACACCAGGCCTCGGAATTGCACACTGTCTCAGTGCCTAGATTTGGAAATATATGTAGGAATATTCAAAAGTCTTGAAAGGAAAAAACCAGGTCTCTATAGAATAGGTTAATGACTTGGTGAGACTAAAGGTTTCCTTAAATATTTATTAGTTGTAGAATTCAATTCTATTTTTTGGATATATATATGATATGAACTCTATTTTTTACAAAAATTATAAATATATAGAAGGTTAGAAAGAGAAAAAAAATTAAATACTAGAGCTTAAAGTAATATAGTAAAGGAGTTATTTCATTTTATAACTTGAAATCTTTAAGCTTAGGTGAACTTGTCATATGATGTGTATTATCTCATTTTTCTCTTGATAAGAGCATATAAACAATTTTTGTTTAATAAAATGAGAAGACTATTTTTAATACACATGGTTTACGGTTTTTTTAATTCTATAACATGATTTAAGGGAGACCAAAATGGCTTGGTCTAGTTAGGGAATTCATCCTTTTTTCATTTATGGAAATGTTATGACAACGCGAATGAGTTCATGAAAAATTTACCCGATGTTCTCAAAATGTTGAGAATAGATAAATTAGGCATAATATATTTGGATTTTGATACAATATAAATAGTACATGTGGGTAAAATTTCAATACAGAAGAAGAAAATTTAGTTGAAAATTTTAATAATGTTTCTCTTAGGAGTTGGCCAAGGTGATTGAAACCTAGAGTTTTTTGGAAGGAGGATCAATAATTCCATATGATGGGATTATTTTGAATACCTAAAGGAGTTTGGGAAACTCCATGGAGTGTCCATGTCAGGTATAAGGGTTATAGAAATTAATTCTTTGGTTTTGAAGGGTATGTGATACGAAATTTATATTTTACAAAGTGTTGTAAATGTACAGGACTTGAAAATAAAAAGGAAGAATTGATAGAGTTTGTAGTTTTCATTTAAGTGATGAAACAAAATCTATTACATCAATAATTTGAATGTAAATGAATGTGAAAATATTATATGAATCTAATTAAAGGATGTGTATCTTCATATTTCTCTCTTACATGATAAGAGAAGTTGTTAGCTAACAAAGATTTCTTATGAACAACATGAGATGATTTATTAAATACACACAGTTTATGATTCATCAGATTTCATAAAATATTTTGAGAAGAATATAAGGACAAAATGGTTTATCTAATATACAATGTTTATCTAAATATTTGTTAAAATATGATGGATTGTGATTCCTACCCATCAATGGTATATTTTAAATAATAGTCTACATTTTAAGGAAAATAACCCAAACACACAAAATACCATATATGATATGGAAAAAATATTTTATTTGTTAAATATTTCTACTAGGAGAAAATAAGTGTTATTTCCTAAACAGAAGAGTTTTTATTATTCCTTAGCCTGATATTCTGAGAAGAATATAGTGACTAAGAGGTTTTTGGGATTATTCTTGGACTTAAAGAAGTTAAAAAATAAAGGACTACATTAGTCTAAAGTTAGAGTGATTTCTACTTAATATCCTAAGGAGTTTGGGATCTATGATGGTAAAGAAAAATGTAAATAGTTACATTTAGTTATCATAAAAATTTGATATCGTTATTTCCTAAATAATTTTACCAGTCTAATATTAAAGTGATTTTATACTTAATATTCTAAAGAGTTTAGGATATATGATGATAAATAAAAATGTAAAGAGTTTCATTTAGTTATCATGAAAAGTGAACATCACTATTTCCTAAAGGATTATGCTAGTAAAATTATAAAGTGAACCAAACTTCATATCCTAAAAGTGTTTAGGGTATGGATATAAATAAAAATGTAAAGAGTTTCATTAGTTACTATAAAAAATGAACATCAATATATCTTAAAAGTGTTTAGGATACGGTGGTAAAGATAAATTTAAAGAGTTACATTAGTCACCATAAAAAATTAAATTTCAATTTATCTTAAAATGGTTTAGGATGTGTTGGTAAATAAATAATTTAAGTAGTTAAATTAATTAAAGTAAAAGGTTGATGGAAAGGATTCCAAGGTTGATGATGATGAACTTGGAAAGAGTTCCATGTAAAAAACATAAGTTAACATCATAACATTTGATGTTGTGAAGTTTAAGAGTTTGAATATATTCAAGTAGTTTAACATTAGGAATATGATTCCTAAATATCACCAATATTCAATCACAATTTCTTCATTGATGATACTCATTAAATGAGTTTAGTGGGAGAGTTTTATCAGATGGTCACATAAATATGTGACAGGAATTACATATAATGTAACGAGTTAACAAAATCCCAAAAAGTGCATCATACATACAGTTGATCTATAAATTTATTATATATGATATGATAAATAGGTGATTATGTTGGGTTTGTTAAATATTCTTAAACAAGATTTAAGAATATAAAATATATCATAAAAAAATGAAATCTCCACTTTATTATTCTTTCACATTGGTTATATATGTATAATTATATATATTTTGTGAAGTGTAATGATAATTTCCCTCTCAAAGTATGAATTTGAGTTATCCCTAACTGATATTTTTCATGGAGTATTATAGGATGCGATGAAATGTTAAGGTTAACATGAGTTGGATTATCATATAGAGATGCATAATATGCTTATGAGGTATAATATTGGGTTCTTGTGCACTAGATGACCCATGAAATATACTACATGTAGTGTCATACAGATGTATTTGGTATACTAGAGGTGCATGGATCATATTTGAGTCCCTAATACTTGAGGTTGGAGAGATACCTAGCATGAGAACCTTCATACTTTGATACCCTACTTACACAAGTCTATATGTTGAATTAGCTAATATGAGGGTGGTTGGATATGATGCTGATCATGTCGTCAATTGGAGCACAACTAGATATGGGGCTTACCTCTATGATGAGTATGACATCTGGGCCCTTGATTTAGATATAATTATAAGTTCATGACCACTCTTAAAAAGTAAATATGAGGTGCTTATCTATTTAGATGAGGGAAATGTGATGTGCTCATCCATAAAGATGAATGACATGTGATGTATCCATCGACTAGACCAGTCTATATTATGAGAGCCGAGAATGTTTGAGTAGGCTATATGAGATTGACATACTCAGTGTCCCATGATCACTTGATGTCTTGGACAAAGGGAAAATATGAGAATGCATGTTTTCATATGGTATAAACTGGTGGATAAATGTATAGAGATACATGTGTTTGATTGAGATCACACCAAATCCCTTTATATCTTGAGTAGCATTTATTCCTTGCAAGAGGACACTCTTTAATTACACTTATAGAAATAAATATTCATATTTTTTTTTCAATACTATAAAGGCCCATGGGGTCACACTTTGTGGTTGACTGAATGAGGATTGATTTTGACTCATAGAGCTACTACAAAAGTGTTTTAGAGTTAACTAAAAAGTATTTTGGATGGGTGTTAACAATGTATTACATAAGATTTGATACAAAGTGAAGTTAATGATAACTTTACAAAATGTTTTGGAAGATATCCAAAAGGGGTTTTGGATATTATTTCACAAGTTATTATATACGATACATTATAAGATGAAATGGAACAAAGTATTTTAGGCTTTAGTGTAAATGGGATATTGAAGGAGATATTCCATAAATACTTATATGTATATGATATATATAAGCTAATTTTGTATTTCATGAAAATTATGATTTTCATGAATGGGGTGTATCATTTCATAAAGCCTACAACTTCATTATTAATATTCCACATAACAATCATTAGAGAACCGTTTCATGAGATGAAATGGTAGGGAAGAAATACATACAATGCATTCATGCATGTGATGCATGAGATGGCTATAACATTATTCATGTGTCATGAACGCATGAGTAAATTCAATAGTAGTTGAAGAGTGTCTTTGATAGCCTATATATATCTTCCATGCTATGATAGTGAATGGGTGTATGATTGTTTCACTTTCGTCTAAAACTTCTTAGTACCCAAAGCTCCCTCCTCTTCCCTCCTCGTATACAATGTGCTAGAACCCTATGATATGAGGAGGAATTCCATCAGATTATTGGATGATTCTATTTTAACCTATGGATACGCTATGAATAGGGGATGTATTTTGGCTTCACTTAGTGATCTATCTCAAGCCCATACGATGGTGATCGAGATGCTACATATGCTCTTTGATGCATGATAAACATGATTTACAATATTTGTTTATTTCTTTTTTATATAGTTTTTATATTTCTAGCACGGGGGATACTCAATAAGGGATTTATATGATTTTTATTGATCTAATAATTGTTATTAGACTTGTTTAAATCCCAACATATAAGACACACAAATTTTTACAATGGTCAGTTCTAATGTGGGTACCCACTCCTTGTTGTGTTCGATTATTATCCCAAGCCATAGATTTTATACTAATATTTTTCACATATTAAAATAGTGGGTAGGAATGAATCACCCTTTACCCTGAGATGGTAGGGGAAGGAATTACCCTTAACTAAAATCTGATGTGGGAAAGAATCACCCTTATCCAAAGATTGTTTTACACTAGTTTTTTCCATTTTACAAATATTCCCAACTGGAGAACTGTATTAGATCACTTTTACTACAGGCTTCTTTAGAAACAAAGTTGATCATCCTACAAGCCTTTAGAATACTCAATCTAAGATTCTTCTCATGGATTCAATATCTAGAACTTATGTATTGGAACTTCAGTTTCAAAATTTTAAAATTCATTCCCTCAACCTTGAAATCTTATGAAAATTAGATACTTCCTCCATAGCTTAGAAATCTCCTGGATTCATAACCCTTATTCTTTATCCTCACAAATCATTAATTATTATAGCTCAAAATATATACCTATTATTTTCTAAAAATCAATAACAATGAGTTCTGAATGAACCCATCCTTTATATACTCAACCTTCTTCAGATAAACTTGGGGAGTGTGGTCATTGAACCCTAAGTCTTACACTCCTTTCAAATATTGGTTAAATTTCCTGAAATCCTTTTAAGAGATCAGAGTCATCAAATTTCATAAAAGATTCCATGAATCTTAACATCAACCATCTTTAAGGATCCCACAATTCTTATCTTGAATCAAGAACTTAACTTCATTAATATTAAATATTTGATGCCCAATGCATCATCATAAAAATGAGTTTGATTTTTCAAAGATAATGTGAAGTCTCAGGTATCTTCCAGTCTTCTATTATTCAGTCCTTCATCTTCTGACTCAACCTAAAATTTTAAACATCTGGATCATGTAGCCTTTGAATTCTTTGAATTTAATCTCGCATATCTTCTGATCTTTTAATGTTCCAAATTTTTTTTCTCCAACACATGTTCAAACCCTAGCTTCTGAAATCTCCACTTTCTGGATTTCGATCAAATAATCTTTTGATCATATCATATTTTGATTTCCTAGATTAGGAAATCTCTGATTCCACCTAGAAAGTGTTCTGATAGTGATATATTTTGATCACACTATCTTCTGATCAACACATCTTCAACTTCCATTTACATAAGCTTATTGTCATATAAAAAATTCAGTCTTTCAAAACTTTTAATTTTTTTAATTCCCAGTTTCCTCAAACTTTATCTTTTGATTAAATTTATTTAACATTATAAAAAAATTAAAATATAGGTTAATACTTCATGAGATTTTTTAAACTCTCAACTATCCTCAAGCTCCATAAAGGATTTTACTCCAATTTATTCCACAAGGAAACTTCTAATGCTAAGATCCTACTCTCATAAATTTCACTACATTTTCCTATGTCAAATTCAACTCAACTTGAATCATAATATCCTTCTGAATCATTATGATGTTTATGACTTGAATGAATAGCCAAGAATTGTTTGAATTTACTTCTGAACCCTTCAAATCAATATTTGAAATTCAACTCAAATCTTCCAACCACCAGCCTTTACAACTTCTAGTTCTCTAATCTTCACATCCTTAGTGCCTCATTTTCATGATATGGAATGACATGTATCTATGAGACTTATTCTGGAAGTTCACATATAACTTCCATGAGTATATCTTCCAGAAATTCACTAACATGACTCTATTTGATATTTTCTGTTAGCACAACTTTAGGATCCAAAACACATGTAAGTTTCTATATCATAGTCAACTAGATTCAAATGTCTAGAAAATATAATCTCTTATTCAACCCATTCTCAAAAAAAATCTTCAAGTAATTTTTATAAAAAATACAACACCTTTAACAGTTCCATGGGTTCTTCAATCCTCCGTTTTATTTGTTTTTTTCAAAAAAAAAACTCTCATCACACTAAAATTTTAAACTTCTCATAAATCCACAAAATTTATCAAATAGAAATATCTCAACACTACACTACTAGATAAAGTAATTTTTTTGAGATAATTTTATTCCTTGATGATAAGAAATTTTATGGTCATGATTTTGATACCTCCCCAATCATCTTCTGAAAATTTAACTTTTCTAATTTATTCTCCCTATTTTTATGATAACTAACACTTTAGATTCACACAAGATTCAATAAAGAGTTGTGCACTATTCTCTCCCCCTTTAACAATATAATCCAAAGAAAATTGGGGTTCCCCAATAAACATGATTCAGGGCTAACTGCCAAGACATAAATAGTGGACTCATACCATAGATTTCCAATGAAAAACCACTGATACTAACAAATCAAATAGGGAGGAAAAGGGATTTAATATCTCATCAGGGTGCCTAGGGTTCACCCAAAAATAGAGGAAGAATAACCGACAACCAAATGAATAAAAATTAGGTTGGAATGAACTTTTAAAACTGCACTACATCAGGGACTTACATGACATGTAATCCCCTTTCACGTTGTGTAATCCTTAGGGTTCAGTTTTTCCGAAAAATGTGTCACCTCTTCATTATTCAATCCCAAAAATATAAAAATCATGAACCAGCCCAAAAAAAATCATGAAACCAACTTTCACATTGTGTAAGGTTTACACGATGTGTATTTCCTGCAACAACCCTTTTGTACCTCCAACTTCCCCTGAAAACTCCTAGAACCTCCCCCAAACACCTCCAATGCTCAAAACCAAAAACGTAGTGGACCAAGAGGTCATAAAATGTTACATAAGATACCTATAAAATGATTATTACCCTCAAGAATCCAAAACCAAACCTAGAAGAAAAGGGGTCCAAATAACCATCCTGTGAGATACTTCTCAAGGGTCTCGTCATACCTCAAATGATACCACTAACCAAATGCACCAACCCAAACAACCACAAAACACATGACACAACCACATCAACACAACCAAAATACACCTCATCTTACCAAACCACACTACCACACAACCACTGCACAACCATATCAACCTCCACACTGCCCAAACAAACAACCGTTATAACAAAAAAACTGCACCATCTCGAACACATGAATCATCGAATTTCATATTCCATGTCAAGATATTATCCACTCTGGGGGGAACTAACTCGATCACATGGGTTTAATCGCATCACTGTTAATGTGTCTTGATTAGGAATCATGTCCTCCCCTTTTCATATGTCAGTACTTTATCAAACATTGCACCACACACATCACAAACCAAGGAAAATAGGTCATCTCATAAAACAAAAAGGATCCAACCACCACATTACAAAGAAAAAAAGAAAAGAAAAACTCAAAACAATTTGAGTACTGGGAACACATATGCATATCTATCTCTCCCAAGTACTCTCCTCCAGGCCACCATGCCTCCACAACACATGAACCAAAGAAATGGTTCGTCCTTGAAGCACCTTATCTTATTGATCCTGGATCTCTAATGCCCATTCCACAAATGTCACATCGCCCTTGATATCCAACTCTCCCCAGTTAATGACATGGGAATCATCATGAAAATCCTGATGAATTTGAGAGACGTTGAAGACTTTATGTATCCTCTCTAACCACGGTGGCAACACCAACTGATATGGAAATTTTCTAACTCACCCCAACACCTCAAAGGGCCCAAAAAAACTGGGATAAATATTACTCCCACTACCAAAACTCGATATCCCATTTCAATGAGAAACCTTTAAGAACACATGGTCCCCAACCTCAAACTCCAAGGGACTCATTCTGTGATTGTAATAATAATTCTATTGGTCCTAAAATCCTTTCATCATCTCATGAACAAGATGAAATTTCTCTATCGTGCTCTACACCACATAGGGACCAAGAACAACTATCTCCCCAACCTCTATCCAGGTGAATGGAATGGTCTCCTATAAAAAGCCTCAAATGGAGCCATGCTAGTGGAAGAGTGATAGATATTATTATAAGAAAACTCTACCAAAGGTAGGTTTCATACCAAAGATCCACCAAATTCCAAGATGCACACCCACAACATATCCTACAACATTTGGATAGTTTTCTCCATATGCCCATCTGTCTGAGGGTGGAAAGTGGTTCAGAGTCATAACTGAGTTCCAAAAGAATTTTGCAATATTTTACAAACTCGTGAGGTAAAATATGAATCCTGATCCGAGATAATGGACCTTGAAAATATATGAAATAACACCACCTCATCCACATACCTATTAGATAAAGCATCAATTATGCTTGACTCCTTGATCACTAAGAAGTGAGTTGATTTCATCAACCGATCCATGACCAACTAGATAACATCAAAACCTCCCTGAGATCTGGGTAACCCTATGATGAAATACATCGATATTTCATCCCATTTCAACTTGGGAACATCCAAGGGATACAACAAACCACCAGGAACATAATGATGGACCTTTACCTATTGTAAAACTAAACACTTTTCCAAAAACTCTGCCACTGCCTATTTCATCCCAAGACACTAAAACTATATATTCAAGCCATGGTACATATTAGAAACTCTTGGGTGTATCACCAAATGTGAGTTATGAAAATCATAGAGGACTCCCCCATGCATCGCTATCGAAACATAAAAAACCTCCCATGAAATAAAATTTGGTTCCAACCATCCTCCGACCATCCCCCTAGAGCATCGATGTGGCCAAAACGATCGCACAATACTTCTTACTTTGAGTATCCCCACTGAGACTCCTCCACCTACTACATCTAGGAAGACTATACCATCATTTAAAACAAACATCCTCTACCATCAACCACCTTTACATCTAATCACAAGGCTTCCAACTCCTCTATGACTCTCCAAGCATCCCCAGATTTCTGAGTAGCACCTTTCCATGACTTCATTATCAAAGTGTCAGACACAATATTCCATTTTACTGAGGTATAGGAGATTTCAAAAATCATAATCCTAAATAAACTCCATCCACCTCTGCTACCACAAGTTCAAATCATGCTGGGAAAAGATATACCTCAAACTCTTATGATTTGTGAAGACCAAAAAGCACCTCCTGATGAGGTAATGCCACCACAACTTCAAAGAAAACACAATAGCTTCTAGCTCTAGATCATGAGTGGCATAGTTATGATCATGGGGGTGTAACTTTCTAGACCCATAAGATATCACCACCCACTACTGCATCAGCACACATCCCAAAACTAGATGAGAAACATCAAAAAACACCTCAAACGTCACCCCTTCCTTAGGAAACCAAAGCACCGAATTACTAACCAACTTCACCTTCAGGTAACCGAACAATACTTGGAACTAATCAATCCCCACAAAAGCCTAGTATTTTCTAGTAAAAGTTGTAAACATGGATACAACTCAAAAGAAGTCGGGTACAAACCTTTGATAATAGCTTGTAAGGCCAAGAAAAATACGAACCTCTACCACATTCTTGGGTGCTACCCAAGAAAAAACTGCTTCAACTTTTGATAGGTCTACTACCACACCCTGTTAGGAACCACATGACCAAGTAAATGCATCTTTAGTGTCTAGAAATTACACTTAGACAACTTTCCATAGAGCTGGCGGCGTCAAAGAACATGCAAGATAGTTATGAGATTCTTGGAACGATCCTCCTCTAGATTTGAGTAGATTAAGATATCATCATTTAATATGATGAAAAAGTGATCTAGGAACTCATATAAAATAGAGTTCATAAGGCCCATAAATATAGATGGCATGTCCGTAACATAGAATGGCATGACTACAAACTCAAAGTAACCATACCTCCATCTGAATGCAGTCTTCAGGATATCCCTCTCCTTCACCCTCAACTAGTGATATCCAGACTGAAGATTGATCTTAGATAACCAACTCGCCCCTCTCAACTGGTCGAAAAGATCTTTTATCCTTGGAAGAGGGTAATAGTTTTTGACCATCACCTAATTCAACCTCTAGTAGTCTATATACAACCTCGTACTGCCATCTAACTTCCTTCCAAACAACACTGGAGAACCCCATGGAGACACACTGGTCCAGATAAAACCCTTCTCCACCAGACCATCTATTTTAATCCTCAACTCCCACAACTCATAAGGTTCCATCTAATAAGGATCCATCAAAACCAGAGAAGCATCGACCTGAAAGTCTATCCCACACTCAACATCACATCAAGGGGGTAGCATCCCAACCTCCTTGGAAAAATCATGAAGGAACTCCCCAATGACCCTGGGAACCTCTACCATCTTAGCATCTACTAATTACGCTGACAACTCAACCAACAAGGAAAAAGGGGGATCTACATACTGATTACCCACCCAACAACCCCACTCACCAACAAAAACCACATATTATCCATCCACATCCAAAAACACGACTCTCCTATAGAATTAGTTGAAAAAAACACATATGGAATACAACTAATCAATTATGAGGATGAAATAATATGACTAAATCTGTAGCATGAAAATATTCCCACAAGACTGATGCAGCCCCATCATCTGTCTACACCATCGGCACACATCAAACAAGATTGTTTGGCCTCTAAATGGAGTAGTCAAAACCAAGGGAATGATAACTCTCTATAAGTATTGTCTCAGAGCATGGGCTAAAAAAGGTAAAATAAAGGAGTGTGAAGCTCTTGAATCAAACAAGGCACAAACAAGAGTAATAAAAAATTGATCATACCTATGAAGATCTTTAGCCCTTATGGAACTACTTCCTCCACTATGTGAAACTGACCATGCCCAAATCCTCTACCTCTATACTGGAAACCGAATCTACATCCATGTTTGGGTTCCAGCCCCTAAACGTGAGTAAAATTCTAAGGTTGGCCTATACCTGCTTCATCTCCACTTGTAGGAGCAAAAACCTTCCGCCCCTACTGCTAAAATGGCCTCACTATCAACTACTGCTGAGGATGGTGCTAAAACTGTCCACCTCCACCAAACTAATCTTGGGGAACCACTAAGCACTAGTTTTGGAAACATCCATGAACCCCACAATCAAAACAAACTGGTACAAAGCTCCCATGAAAATCATGGAAACCACTAGCCCTAGAAGGCCATAAAGGAACCTGCTGAGGTCGACTCCCTACTGGTCGAAAACATGAAGGTCCTGGTGCTTGAGACCTTATAATAGAAACTTTGATCCTTGAGTAACTCTTATGGTTCCCCTCCCATGAAAAAACTCCTCATGATTGCATCATCTCGATCACCTCTACCTTCTTCCGAATCTCTAGATACATCAACAACGTAAAAGGAGTCACTACATACTGGATAGAAGGATAGAGTGCCTCTTAAAGACATATCACACGAGACTCATCATATGGAAAAATATTTAAGAAAAAACAAATAAGTCCCTGGAACCTGATTCCCAGCTCCTGTATTGACATGCTTCCCTAATAAAGATAAAGAATCTCCTGACTCTTTACTACCTTCATGGTTGATGGAAGGAATTATACTCAAAACTACTTCTGGAAGTCGACCCAAAAAATGTCTACCTTCTCCTGCTCTCTCATATACAACATCCACCACTGACGCACAACTCCCTACATCTGAATGACTACCAAATGGACCCAGTACTCCATCTCTTCCCAGATAAAACTGAAAGTGATCTCGAGCTTCTCCAGCCATCTCTTTGTCTCCACATCTGAAACACTACCCTCTTACTTCCCCAAATCCTACCACTGGAAATCATGCAACATTCTCTACCACTGATCATCCTCCTTAACTAGATGAAATCTACGGTGATCAACCATACCATCCTACTAAACCTCAACTACATGAGGCACATGAGAATGATGAAAATGAGCCACAGTTGAAAGTAAAACATAGAACTTCCTAATCTTGATAGTGTGGAATTTTATTAAAATTAATTTCAATTCACTTTATTCATTTTAACCTTCCAAAAACAACCCAATTCAAATATGAACACAATTCATCACAATGGATTTACATATCCTAGGTATCTACCTTAAAAATAGGTCTACCTCACTTAGCTGTTCAACAAGCTCAGAGTCTATACACTGGATCACAGGGGCCCCTAAAATCCCATTTCCTAGCCGGTCTCCCTAAGCTATTTTATGTACCAAGTTCAATTGGTACTATTTTCATACCACCCCATGAAATATTCACTATGCCTAACTCTGAACTCCATCCTATCTCTAGACCACTCCTTTGATACCACTCTGTCACGACCCCCTCCATCCAAAGACACCACAATAAGGGGAGAGAGATAATTACCCCTAAGTCCCACATCCAATAGGACCTAGGTTGGATACCATCACCAAGGATATAAAAAACTTAGGTATGGAAGGTATTACCCTCTATAATATAAATAGGATTGTGAGATAAGATGAATCACCCACAATAAACTCCATGAAATAATATAAAAATAAACCAAAACCATCCCACAATGCATGTATAAATAGAACTGATACAATAAAATCCTCCAAAGTAAATAACCAAAAGTAAAACTAAAGAAGTGACACAATAACTATCCAATATCCGAGCTAGATGTGTCTAGCATGGTTCATGTAATCCTCCCAGAAACCTGAAAATAGTTTTATATAAGTATGGTGAGCATACAAGTACACTCAGTAGGAACACCAAAGTCTCTTGTGCACATGTGAAAGAATCATACAAATGCACCTATGAGAAAATAGAAGAACCAAACAACACCAATACATACACACTAACCAACCCCATTCTCACCAAGGAACACTCACCAAATAAGACAATAAAAATAATATAATATAACATGATCACATTGATAAGGGTACCCCGAACCACTTTCCCACTAGTATGCTGCTATCACACCCAACGTTGTATATCCTGGTGCTCCCATATCTTCCGTATACCACACCACCCCACAAGCATGGTCAAAACACACCACACCTGAATAAATCTAGGCTAACCACCCTACAACCATGAACACAACACATATCACCTGAAAACACTTGGGATCACTTCCCCACAAGTACAGACACATCACACCTTGATCGAAAACACCTAGGCTCACCACCCCACAAGCACGACCAAAACACATCTCACCAAAACAAACCTAGGATATCGAAACCACCATCTAATTCACTAACAGACCCCTGGACATCATATAATATGCAATACCTACCTCAATTAGAAGAGATAATGGTAAAGAGAGGGTACCTATCCATCCATACTCCTCACCAGATATTAGAAAAAACACACCCTCGTGTGACTATACAGGTTTCAGCACATAGTGCTCGAAGTGGGTAAGGTTCATCTAGAAATCAAAATAATATACAAGTATATATATATATATATATAATATCAAACACTCAATCCCAACCTATGGGTTCACAAACATACCAGCAAACTCACAACACCATCACTTTTACTTCCACCTCTAATTTCATAACACCGCACCTCAAGCCACAAACCCCATTTCACATTTCCAAACAATTTAATTTAATCATCTCATTATTTTCATTATTTATAATAAACCACATTTAACCACATAAACCACCATTTAATTATTCATTAACCATTTTCATCCCATTAACTAAACCAACCCATGTCATTTCAATCATTATTAAAATTTTATTCCATCAATACTTGAGCATCTAGCATAAGAAACCACCACACACTACTATAAATTTAGGCTATAGCCACGGTTTGGAACCGTGGATATAAGACCCAAAACCGTGTCTATAGGTTATAGCCAGGGTTCATTGAACCGTGTCTATAGGGATTTAGCCACGGTTTGAAACCATGGATATAAACCTTCCCATTTCATAAAAAAACCAACCCCCCGGACAGACCCCCCCTTCTAGACAGACCCCCTGCCCCTGCCCCCTACACACCCCTCCCCCCTATATACCCCCTTGCACCCCTGGACATACCCCCTTTCACCCCTGGACAGACCTTCCTACAACCTGGACAGACCCCCTTGCACCATTGGATAGACCCCCTTGCACCCTGGGTAGACCCCCTTGAAACCTGGATAAACCCCCCTCCCCGGACAGACCCCCCTAGCCCCCCTGCAGACTCCCCTGCACACCCCTCCTCCCTGCATACCCCCTTACCCCTAAATAACCCTTGAACCCCAAGAAAGAACCCCCTCCCTAGATAGACCCCCCTTCCCTCCCCCCATGCAGAACCCCCTTGCACACCCCTCCCCCTGTAGACCCCCTTTCACCCCCTCCTGGACAAACCCCCTTCCTCCTGGACATCCCCCCTCCTAGACACCCCCTCCCTCCCTTCTAGACACCCCTCCCTCCTGGACACCTCCTGAAGGAAAACCTTATAAAATACAGGGAGACCCCTAAAATACATGTTCCAATGATATAAAAAAAATTCACTAATCAAATTAAATAAATCATCGAATGGTTAAATAGAGTACATGATCTAGTTTTCAAAAACATGCATCCATAGTGATATTTAGTACAAGTAGAAGAAACTAATAATTGAGATAGAGTAAAATGATCCACTACTCCAAAATGTGCCACAAATTCTGTGTTTCATGATGTTGTATTTCTATGAAATCCAGTTATGGAAAACCTTGTAACCTAGTATGAAGGATCAAAACCCTTCATTTTATCCAAGTGAAAAGTAGATTACAAGTTAAGAAATTTAATCTAGAGTTTAACAAAAATACATTAATACTCAAAATGACATACATTCAAAACATATGTTTCAGTGTGAAAATAAAGGTAGCATATGTGTCAATGTTATTTAATTATTTGAAAATTCAAATTTCAAAACAAATTAGAGTATTGTACTGAAGATACACACTGGAGGAAGTCATGTCAAAATGTTCATCTTGTTGATTATTAATTCTTGAAAATCCAACTTGGTTCGCACCTCATTTTATTAGACAGGACTTTCTTGAAGTTTGATCTTGTTTATGTCATATGTTATAAATATTACCTTGAATGTATTTTGTTCACATGGTCGATGTTGGTTGTAGACATTGAAATCTAGTTAGGGCACACCCCCCTACAGACCCCCTTGCACCCCCTGTAGACCCCTTGCACCCCTCCCCTCCCTCTTGGAAAGCCCCTCCCTCCTGGACAGACCCCTCCTTCTTGGATAGACCCCCACCCCTCCCTGGACAAACCCACATGCCCCACCCCCTTTTCACACCCCCTCCCCCTGCAGACCCCCTTACACCCCCTCCCCCACCTACAGACTCACCTTGCACCCCCTGGACACCCCCTTCCTGGAAACCCCCTTGGACACCCCCCACCCTAGATAGAACCCCCTCCTTTATGGATAGACCCCCCACCCTAGACATACCACCACCCCTCCCTGGACAGACCCCCCACCCTGGACACCCCCACCCACTCCCTCCTAGATATATTGTCAAAGTTATGAGGAGGTTTGATTTTAGGGAATGGTCTTGTCAATTGTCAGTTGTATGCCAGTATATAGTATTATAATATTTTCATTATCGATAAGGTTACGACAAGGATAGATATTTTAGACATTCATGTATGAATGATACAAACTGTTATCCTTTACTAGCATAAAAAGACTTAGTTGATACATTGAAAACCTTATAGTACAATAGAAACATAAATCTGGAAATAAATTAAAGTTATTGTATAACAAAATAAATTAGAAACATTGAATGTTGAAAGATACCATAATATGTGATACACTTTTCTTTATCAATATGCTCTCTTGGAAGTTGTTCCTACATAAAAAACATGACATCTTGTTATTTTTAGTAAAATAAGAATAAAAAAAGTGGTTATTTATTGCTTAGAGTTTACCTAAATGTGGAAGAAAGAAATATCTATTTGCAGATTCTTGATGAAATGTGGTGAATTTGGATATATATAATGTAATTTAAAATATCATATTGAATCTAGCTATTTACAGGTATATACATGAAATGTGGTAGTGTAATCAACCCACCAAAAGGAGGGAAGATTGAAAGATCCAAATCTATCTTTATAAGCTATACTGAAAAAAATTGGACATAAGGGCCTGTATTTTTAAAAGAAAAGGTGTTAAATCCATACCAATAACAACTAGTGGTATCATAAAAATATGATTTGTTGCAAGTTATATCAATCCATGATTTAGTGAAAGAAATCTGTTATAAATAGAAGGGAATATTTGGAGAAACCTAATCATGAAGAAATGTTGGAGTTAGAGATGGATTGTAATGGTTATTCAACCTGATCTAAGATTAAAGAAACCCATATAGATTAACTACACCCCCCTACCCCACCTCCCTTGCACCCTTTACCCCACTAACCCACCCCCTTGCACCCCCTTCCCCACCCCTCCCCCTTGAACCCTACCTGCACCCTCCCCCTGACCTGCAGACCCCACCTACAGAGTTTACCTAAATTTAGAAACCTATAGAGATTAACTACACCCCTACCCCACTGATCCACCCTCTTGAACGCCTTGCCCCACTGCCCCACCCCCTTGCACCCCACCTGCACCCTCCCCACTGCCCTGCAAACCCCCCTGAAGATCCCCCTGCCCCCTCCCCCGGTACGCCCTGCTAGTTTTCCCTCCCCCACTGCCCCCTTGCACCCCCTGCCCCACCCCCTTACACCCCCTACCCTGTAGACCCCCCTGCAGACCACCACCCTCCCCCCCTTTCATCCCACCTGCATTCTCCCCCTCCCCTGCCCTACAGACCCCCTGCAGACCACCCCCTTCACCTTGCCCTGCAGACCTCCCCACTCCCCCTTCCCCCTGCCCCTCCACCCACCCCTCCCCTTACCATGAAGACCTCCCCCCTCCCCTACCCTGTAGACCCCCTCCCTTTTCCCCTACCCCCTCCCCCCTCCACCCACCCCCATCCCCTCCCCCCTCTCCCTGCCTTGCAGACCTCCCCCTCCCCCCTGCCCTCTTCCCCTACCCTCTTACCCCTTCCCCCTGCCCTACATACCTCCCCCTCCCCCCTCCCCCTGTCTCTTGCCCCTACCCCCCCACCCCCGCCCCTCCCCCTACCCTACAGACCCCCTATCGACCACCCCCTGTAAAACCCCTACATACCACCCCTTACCAATTTTCCCTCCCCCTTACCATCACCCTGCAAATTTTTGCTCCCCCCTGTAGACCCCCATGCACCCTCCCTCTCCCCCCACCCCTGCAGATCCCCCCTGCACCCTCCCTCTTGCACCCCACCGACATGGATTTACTGAATGAAATCCAAGAGAAATAAAAATCTGTGAAAAGGATATAAGTATGGAACCATACAAATAAATAAGTAGTTATTGTCATGAATAATGGACTGGATGTCAAAAAAAAGATTAAATAGTTTGACCATCTGTTACAGGAAAAGAACAAAATTATTTATGATGAAGTTGGTAAAATCAAGAAGCCCCATGAAGACAAGATAAAAAAAATTAATGATGAGAGAAACATATTCAATATGAAAATCTTATATCTTGAAGTTAAAAATAAAAATATAGAAGTCAGCCTTGGACTTTATTGGACATTATAAGAATTGTTGTTCCACACATTGTTCATAGGGAGACTCTTAGGAAAAAAGATCTAAAACTAGTTCCAAAAACATCTTGAGATCATCTAATGATCAATATTCAATATTTATAAAATTAAAGGTACTAACCACACCCCCTCCACACCCCCTTATGCAAGATTTCAAGAGGAATATTATGGGAGAGTTCCATGATACCAGAGAAGATGTCAGGAAGATTGGTATTGAAAATAATAGATACATAAATTATGTAGTGGTCTTTTATGATGAATTTAATGGGAAGTTGAATGAGATCATGAATGTCTCTAAGGATGATCAATGTATGGTTTTTATATCTCTTATTCTAGTATTTATAAACTAATAGAATTTGTTAACCTCTTTGAAAAAGGTCTATAAATAAGTACAAGGGATATATTCATATTCTTCTTTGACAAAGCTAGTGGTTATTAGAAAACCATTTTCTAAAACAATAAAGCAATTATGGAAACAAGTTTTCAAATAAATTAGGAAATTATAGAATTCAAATTAAAGGTTTAGGCAGAGGGAACCTACCTCAACCTCAAGGTGCGTTTTATTTTGATGATGACAACTCGAATCTTCCTTTTTCCACTTGAACGCATATGAAACTTCACATATATATAAGGACACCTATCCCCTAAGTACATATTTTCATGGACATATATACACAAGGGGTCCTTAGATACATGTTTATACTTGCATATACCCCTTTATACTTACACATGTATACATTTTTCACATCTATATATAAGCACACCTATCCCCAATATATATATTCATACTTCCATGAGTGAATATATATAAAGGGGAAATTATATATGTATATGACTACCTATGCATATACATGTAAGCCTTCATCAAAGATGACTCGAATCCACCTCAATGAAATCCAAAACGCACTACAAAATATAAGGAACCCAAAAATAAAAAAATCCCTAATTAAAATTGTGCAAAAGAATAAAAACAGAATAAACCTTACCCAAATCTGATGTTGAACTCACTAACTTCAATGGTGGTGGATAGAACTAGCCTCACCATAAGAATCCACCTATAAGAAAATAGCAGGAAAATAAATGAGATATAATAACTTATTATATATATGTGACCAGTGTGTCAACTGTACATGATAAATGATACATGAATCCATAACCAATAATGGACAAATAATATTCAGATTGATATGCACATCCCAATACTAAATAACATGATCATTAATAAAGCTCTTTATTTTTCAAACATCACTCATTCATCTCAAATCACAATGATTTAAGATATGATGAATAATCCAAGCATCAAATCAAATCTATCTATATTATTATAAAAAACTCATGATGTTTTCTTTATTTTTTTTATCAAGATTCTCTTTCACCCCCTACCCCTGCACCCCTCGATCCCACTCCCCTCCCCCTTTCACCCCCACCTACCCTAACACCCCCCACATTACACCCCTTCCCCTGCCCCTTACTCCCCCACTGCACACCCCCTCCCCCATCACCCTACACACCCGCTCCATTCTGGACACTCCCCTGGACCCCCTTGGAAACCCCCTAGACCCCTCCCTCCTAGAAACCCCCTGGATAGCCCTCCACCTCTTGGACACTCCCCTGAACACCACCCTCCCTCCGGGACCCCCCCGAACACCCCCCTCCTAGACACCCCCTAGACAACCCCCCTCCATATTGGACACTCCCCGGGACACCCCATCCCTCCCAGGCACCCCCTACTGAACACCCCCTCCTGGACACCCCCTCCACCCCACTGAACACCCCCTCTTATACACCCCTCCCTCTACAAAGCCCCCCCCCCTCCTGGAAAAATTGTTTCTATAATAAATCGTGAGTTTTAAAATCTTACAAAAAATATAATAATAATTAAAAAGATGAATATATAGTAATGGTACCAATTAAAAAGTTGAACTTGTATAGGAAGACAATCAGAAGTCAAAATCCCCCTTTGAAGCCAGCAATGAAAACCATAGACCACAGGCTGCACAACACCCATTTTAAGCTCACTATTTCTGATAGATAGATATTCAATGAAAACCAAATGAACTACAAAAATGAAAAAATTAATGAGTTGTTTTTCCAACCCATACCCCGGGAAAAAAAATTGAAGGTTCAAGATACAGTAAAACATGAGGTGCAATGATCATGCACCATCAAGTAATTTAAAGAGAAACATGACTTATAATAAAACTTTATATAATGTGAAAAAGGAGTCACTGTATGAGACAAAAAGTGCAGAAAAACTCCATTCAGAAAATCCTATTGCAACATCCACTTTTTCCGCTCTTCCATAATTATAAGTGTTTCACTTCATCAACAAAAATTCCTCTCGGACCTACCTGACAATCAAGTAAATAGGAACCGTATATCCCTCTGTCCAAGTTAATCAAATGTAGATTCAACTGATCATGATTATATTAAATAGAAATTTAAATCATCCTATAATATAGGCATTAAAAGATAGTCTTCAATAATAATGTCCTTAAACAAATGAATGATTCCAAAAATATGATCAAAGTGCAGCATGAAAAACACCATCGATTTCTAATTCAATAGTCAGATCTGATTAAGACCTCAAAACATGATTTCCACTAATTTTCAACTCCAATCTAGTAATGTAATAGAATAAAAAATTAAAAATACTACATTTTATGGTGAAAATAGATAGGGAACCACAAGTGCATGGAAGGATATAATCATTCATTCTCCTCACACATATACTAATATAACACTATTAATTTTAAAATAATGAAATAATGAAGGAGTGTAACGACAAGTGCATGGAAGAAATAAAATAAAAGTGAAAAAATGGTGAATATAATGAAGGTTTCCCTTATATAATTCTCTCATTAATTATATAATAATCACTTATAAAATAAATTCACCCCCTAAATAATACCCTAGAATGACCCAAGATCTCAATCCGTTCAATATCTCTTTAGTGTGTTAGGTTAGGTAGTGAAAAAAATTATTTTTGATACACTAATTCCACATACCCATAGTAATTGAGAATGATTAATCACTCCTTTATCACCCCTCACTCCCCTTCATCATATTAGAAATGAATGAAAATTGTGGTAGTATTATGTGTAAACCAAATTAATAGATAAAACCATGATAAAATTTAAAGGCTCATCGATAATAATTTATTACTCATATGGAAACAATACGATTTCATGAAAATAACACTAGAGAAATGAAAATAGAAATTCATTTAAATTCATGAATTTTTATGGGGGAATGTCTCCTCAACCACACCATAGTAGTCTAAACACCATCACCATATAAAATAATTAACCAATCAAAAACCATTATGATATATTATAATTTTGTTTGAGATCAATATATTTATAAGTGGGAATGGGGTTATTTATATAATGGACACATCAAGGCCATCTTCCACCTATTATTTCAGTGTTGATAAGAAAGTTCAATCTCATTATTCATTGGATGAGTTACATGTGTCTATCTTTGAGGGTTGTTATGTCTTTATCTAAACTCTTGAATCTCCTATATTTTCTTGACACTCTCCCATAAATAATACAATAATATTTAGGAAAATCTTTCCAAGATGTAACATTTCTCCCTTTTGAATATATAAAATCACTTTTCTCTAGATTTTAACACCCATCAAAAATTTTCCCATATTCCTCTGGTTGAATTAAAACATTCCCTTACCAATTCAATTATTATTCAGCTATGATTTTTTAGTTTCTAATATTGGTTATTTAGTTTTTTACTATGATTTTGAAGACTCTAATGGTTTAATAATCAATGGTTTAGGTTTTAAAATAGTTTTCCTACTCTTGGGAATAATCACAACTTTGAGTTATTCATGAGAGGTTTGTGTGTAACAAGATTCTTTTAATATATTGAGGAATGGTAAACCTGAGTGGGAATGGGTTCCATAACCATCTCAATGTTTTATATTTCTAATCTAAATGATGAAAACTGATAATTCATTTTCAATATTTTTTAAAAAAATTATTCTAATAATTTATATTTAAAATATTGGATTAGATATTGAGATGGTTGGGATTGAAATTGCTCATGGGTTGGAACATTTTCCCGATGGTTAGGATTTAGACCATGTAGTTGATTGGGTAATTGATTATCCAACAAATTTAATTTAGTATCTCATTTTACATGTTATGAAGATTGTTTTATTCATAAATATATTTAGTATTCAAATCATTCACCTCTATTAATGGTATCCCTAGAAGAACTTCCTTGATTTATGTAATAGTGGGGAAATTATCGTTCACTCAAGAATAACCTTTTATTGGAAAATATTGCGCTTTGGAAGTCTAAAGTGGTGAATATTAAGGCCTTCACCACTAATAATAATTTCATAGTAATGTGTAAGATCCCCTATAATATGATAGATAACAATAATCTCATAAGGTATCTCTTTACTAGATAGATTTTATGTAGAAAATTTCCCCTCCCTTCAAGTTTGAAAGATATTTGTGCCTTGATAAATGGGGGACCTACACTTTCTAATATTATAAACTGAATACCAAGGAGCACTTGCATCATTATATAAAAAGCTTAAAAGAATCTTGGAGTTCTACTAAACTATACAAATATTGAGGTTATCTATCCTCCAAATTTTAAGGCCACTAAATAAAGATATTTTCTCCACCCAGATAGAATTACCTAAACCATACAAGGAACTATATTCGATAACCATATATCCCCTAAAATCATGCACAATCCATCCTCATAACTCCCTAATTACAGGACCCATTCACATTATGTATTAGTCCAACATTGGGGGGTATTCAATTGTTCCACCACTCTAGAGGAGCTCTATCATTTGTAATCACATCCCTAGGGAGGATCCCCTTACTAGTAGCCATTCTCTTTTCAATAGGAATAAGGGAACCTAGTTTTTCCATGAGAGAGAGCACATGAACTTGAATTAATAGAGGGAGATATTCTTTCCTTCACGACCCTTGTTCCTTGTCTCCTAAATCAACCAACACACCACTGAAAACACTATTACATGAATATTATCCATATATGAATTTTTCTCAACACTTTTAAATAATGTAGACAAAAAGTTAGAGATGTATCCCCCCTAAAATTGAAATCCCACAAGTTTCCCAACAAGGGCTCAAGAAAAGCGGGCCCATTCTACATCAAAAAATAAGTTCTAGACTAACTCAGATTTTAGCCTCTCACAACACATACATGGTGAGGGTATCTAAATTACTTTTCTATGGATATTAATTTTAGTTGGTATGGTCTTATTGAAGAACCTCAAGAAATTTATGTTCAACTTGACTGGGATTTATTTAGACAAGACTTGGCTCACCCACTCATAATGCTCATGGTTGGATCTTAATAACAAGTGAAACTCCAAGGCATTAAATTATCCTAAGGTAAACTTTTAGGATGTGCACATATCCATTTCATCGAGCATATAAATCCTATCATAAAAAATCTTATGATCCTCATCAAGGGATACTGATATAAATCCAGGGTTTATTTTGACATTCCTAAAGTAAATGTGAGGGATTGGGAATCCATGGATGAAGTGAAAATGAACTAACAAGTTTTCTTTCTAGTAATTGATGTCACCCCACCCACAAACAAACACACCAAGTGTGGGATCCTATTTGTATTTTTTTTAATAGAAGGAATGGGAATTGATTTTAGTATTTCTATTTCAATTTTTGGGTATTCTAGATTTTAATCCCCGTGGTCAACTGTACCTAGAAAATTTTCTAAGTGCGGGACCAAACATAGATAGGGTACCAATAAAATAAACACTATCTAAATGTACCTTATTCATGGATCCATCACATGTATGATGAGGATCTCAGGATGTGGGGAGGCCGCGTTGAAGGAGGAGGATCCTAGGAGGTGGGGTGGCCACATCGAAACCGTACTGGAGTCGCATCAGAATCGTGCTGGAGCCGCCTTAGAGAATGAGGGTCGCGGGGAGGTGGGGTGTCCATGTCAGAGACGTCAGGAGAGGATGAAGATTGCAGGGGGTGGTGGGGGGGGGGTGTGGCTACATCGGAACCATGCCATAGTCTCGTCAGAACCATGCCAGAGCTGCGTCAGAGAAGGAGGGTCGCAGGGAGGTGGGGTGGCCGCGTTGGAGACGTTGGGAGATGAGGAGGATCGCGGGAGGGAGGTGGATCATAGGGGCAGTGGGGATGGGAAACTCACGAGGGCATGGGGGAAAGGGGTCGCATAAGGGGCTAGTGTCATAGACAATAAAACATGCATGAGTATAAGTGACCTATATCCACATTTTTTATTTTTCGTGGCTATAGATTTGTGGCTATAGGTCTAAATTATATTAGTGCCCCTTCAACCCAAAAATAATGACAAAAAAACCACCTCACTTCTCCAAAATTAAGACCCAAAAACCACCTCACCATCCCAAAAGCACAGACCACAAACCACCTCTCCGCCCCAAAATCATGGCCAACAAACCACCTCGTTGACCTAAAAGCGTGGCCAATAAACTACCTCACCACCCCAAAAGCATGACCCACAAAACATCTACCCCACATGCCCCAACCACAAATCACCATCCCAAAATCACATCCAAACATCATAACACATCAAGATCACTTTAAAGATTTACAAAAAATAGGATTTTATCACATTCCACTTTATTTTAGGGGCATTATAACACAATCCATAATCCCAGGGAAACCATTTCATTATCAAAATATAAGTGGTTATTTAATTTCTATTTTAGGGTGATATAAAAACAAACACAACCAAAGCATCAATCACAACATATATAACCATCACAAACAAATACCCCAATGACCACAATTTTCAGTGGGGCCACAAGCCCATACAATCCACAATATCAAAAATAATATCAAAGATATAAAATCATATGAAACAAACCCCATTTAGACCTTTAAATTTAAATTTAACCAATTATTTATCTTTGATTAATTTAGCATAACCAAAACCCATAGATAAAAAAATAAAACCTCTCCCACATGATGCACAATAAAGGGAAACAAGGAATTCCCTACCTTAAAGAAGCTTTGTTGATTCACTGCACACTATAGGGTGAAGAAGAACGCCCACAAACCACAACCACACCATGAGAAAACATGGATCAACCTAAACCAAAACCAAATAACATAAAAACACAACCCAATACACACACCAAACCATAAAAAAATCTCCACAACAAACCCCCGAGAGAAGAAGAGAATAAAACCTAATAAAAAGAAGGAAGGGCTTACCACAGATTGACAACGAACAACTACTAGGACCAAAAAATCAAATAGGGAGTAATAGGGCTTGAATAACTCCTTGAGGAACCTAGGGTTTTCAAAAAATTATAGGAATATGAATCCAAAACTGAATAAACTAAAATTCGGCCAGAAAGAACTTTTAAAATTGCACTGCATCAGGGATTTGTATGACACGTAATCCCCTTTCATACCGTGTAATCCCTAGGGTTAAGTTTCACTAAAAAATGCATCGTATTTTCATTATTTTACCCTGAAAATATATACATAATGAACTATCACTATAAAATACATGAAACCAACTTTAACATCATGTAAGTTTACACGACGTGTATTTCCTGCAGTAGCCTTGTTGCACCTCTAGCTTCCACCAGAACCCCCTGAAACCTCCCTTGAACACCTCAAACACTAAAAATTGGACTAGTAATAGATCGGGAGGTCACATACCATTAAATTATTGATCTTGGAAACTTAACTTCTATTCATCTTCTTCTTTTCATTATAGTATGATTGATATCTTCCCTAAAATATAATGTTTTTTATAACTCAATCTGCTTTCCTGAGTTATAATGTTTCTCCTTGATCTTCATATTTAATTTAATATGGTGTAACCTATTTATATCTTGGGATATCTATTTTGATTCAAATAATCTTTTTTGATTAATTATCTTCCTTTTTAAAGTGTAACTATGTTAAGAACAATTCTCATCCTCTTAAATGATAGTTTATCACCCATGTCCATATTTTCCTCTTCCTTCCAATGTTCCCTTATCATATTTTGAAATCCTATTATGTATAAAAACTCATGAATATCATACTTACCTTTACCTATTTCCAAAAGTAAGTTTAATTACCTATTTTATGATGTGGGTTTCAACCAATTTATTTTTAAAAATATCAAAAGGCTTTCCATTCCATGATCAAATGTTTTATCTTGCAGATAAAATTTATTTTAGATACCTTTATATCTTTTTAAATGATCCATTATTGGATATTATTTTGAAATTAAACTTTTTCAAATATTTTACTTCAAAATTTTTCAAAGTAATTTTGAAAGTGACCAATAATATTGTCTTT
Source organism: Viscum album (assembly GCA_963277665.1). Classification (NCBI taxonomy): domain Eukaryota; kingdom Viridiplantae; phylum Streptophyta; class Magnoliopsida; order Santalales; family Viscaceae; genus Viscum; species Viscum album. The sequence continues at coordinate 2,020,402,655 of OY728123.1, forward strand.
TATGACAACGTTAAATATGTTTTCTAAAACTCTTTTATGATTTTTCTTCCATTTTTATTTCCATTTTTAAAGGATTTTCCATATTATGTTTCATTATTTACCCACTATTTATATTTATATTTTGGGGGATTGAACTCATGGTATCAAACAATCCAATTATTGATCCCTCCCTATGTGGTACCGTTTGAATCATTCCATTTAGAAGGGTGCATTCACATTCATGTCAAAATCCTTCTAAGTATCTTTTGTTAACTGAGGAAATTTTATTTTTCAAACAACCAACTTATTTATCTAGATAGTTCATGATCATTTTTTTTGGTAATAATCATGAAATTCATTTCTTTCTTAGGTTAATAATTCTTTGAAGAAATCATGTATGTTTTTCTATGTGGCACAATTATGAATGTATATAACATGATGTGATGGGCGAGATTAGAATTATATAGCCCTCCAATGAATTGGGTAATTTTTTCATCTCATTAGAAACCATATATGATGAAAAAATGGTTATCCTAAGTACACTAAGTTATGTGATTGGTAGGCTCAACATTATATATCCCTCTAATGCACTGAGTGATGTTTTCATCTCATAAGATACCATGTATAGGGAAAATGTGGTTATCCTAAGAAAACTATGTTATGTGATGGGTGGGAAAAAAATTATATAGCTCACTAATGCATTGGGTAATCTTTTTATATCATGATATACCCTGTATGGCCCACATGTGGTTATCCTATGCACACTATGTTATGTGATGAGTGAGACCAAAATTATATAGCTCTCCAATACATTGGGTAATGTTTTCATCTCATGAGATAACATGTATGGTTCATAGGTGGTTAGAATAAGCTTATTAAGTTATGTGATATGGAGGTCAAGAACTATATATCCCTATAATGCATTGGGTAATGTTTTCATCTCCAAAGATACTATGTATGGTGCATAGGTGGTTATCCTAAGTACACTATGTTATGTGATTGGTGAGCCTGAAATTGTATAGCCCTCTAATGAATTATGTAGTGTTTTTATATCACAAGATACCATTATGGTTCATGGGTGGTTAGCCTAAGAAAACTATGTTATGTGATGGGTGGGACTAAAATTATATATCCCTCCAATGCATTTGGTAAGGTTTTCATCTCCTGAGATACAATGAATAGTGCATGAGCGGTTAGCCTAAGAACACGATGTTATGTGATGGGTGGGGAAAAATTATATATATCTCTAATGAATTGGGTAATGTTTTCCTCTCATGAGATACCATGCATAGTTTATGAGTGGTTATCTTAAGTACACTATGTTATATGATAGTTGGGCCCAAAATTATATAGTCATCTAATGTATTGGGTAATGTTTTCATCTCATGCGATACCATGTATGGTGCCAAGTGGTTAGTATAAGAACACTATGTTATGTGATGCGTGGCCCCAAAATTATTTATCCCTATAATGAATTGGGTAATGTTTTCATCTCATGAGATACCATGTTTGGAACATGAGAAGTTAGCCTAAGAACATTATGTTTTGTGACAAGTGGTCCCAAAATTATATAGTCCACCAATGAATTGGGTAATATTTTCATCTCATGAGACAACATGTATAGTACATAAGTGGTTAACCTAAACACACTATGTTATGTGATAGGGTGGCCCAAAATTATATAGATCTCCAATGCATTGGGTAATTTTTTCATCTCATGAGGTACCATGTATGGTGAACGAGTAGTTATCCTAAGCACACTGTTATATGATGGGTGGGATCGAAATTATACTACCATCAAATGCATTGGGTAAATATTAATATATCATGAGATGTTATATATATGATTAGGGAGTTAAATTAATATACTATGGGTATTTTCCTAATATGTGATGATGGTCTTGGGAGTGAACCTTGAATTATGCTAATGATGTCATATATTATGTTGTGGTCACAATATTATAATGCTAAGATCATTTGATATTGGTTTCTTTATTCTAAAGCATCATGTTATGATTCCTGGATTATGATCCATGTTTTATTGGGTATGAATTATATATATTGTGTTCATCTTCCTTGTTTACATTCTCATTCCATATTCTCATCTTATAATCACTTATGCTCTTTGATTGTTATCACTTATGCTTACCCTCATTGAGTGTCTGATCTCACGACTTCTTATGTTTCCATTTACCTAGGTAATGATGGAAAGTAATATGTGTGGTATGTCTAAAAGATTATCTTGAATAGTAAATCTATTGGAGATGTTGAAGACTAATTATGGTCTAACTAGTTTTTAGTATAGTGAAAAAATTTCAATTGGATGAGAAATACATGAGTTTTTATTAGTTAAAGGTTCTTATTTTTCATAATTATTCCAAATATAAAAGAACTCTCGATCCTTGGTTCATATTCATATATGAATTTTATATGTAAAATAATGTAATTTTACATGTTTAAGGATTGAATCTCTGTAGAAAACCCTTTTCGAACTAACCTAGATTTTTTCCTTGAAACCCCACTTTTTCATTGAGCTTATTTTGAAATACCCACTAAGTTCCAATAATATATTTTTTATCTTGGTCTAGAAACTAGCTATCAACTACCATTTTTAATAATTTGATCTAAATCTTCATTTATTTCATTCAACCATTCCTTATGCTCAATAGCTTTTGAAACTGACTGAGGTTCAACCTATGAGATAAGTGGTGTTTCATTCTCAATTCTCAACTTACTTCTCATCCGGACTAAAGTTTCATAAAATTTGATAATATTATCTGGTTCCACCTTCTTTTATAACTTATGAAACTTTAGTATTTTATCTTTTTCAAGTATTTAATCATCACTAGACTAGTTTAAACATGTATATTCTAAATTTGGATCACGACACTAGTGGAAATAAGGGATTTAACATTGACATAATAACGTCGATTTTTTATAAACCAACGCCAATAGTATGTATGAGAAATTTTTAGTGTCAGTTTTCAGAAAAACAGATGCCAAAAACCATTATTTGATGATATTTCGTGTCGGTTTTGTAAAAACCGATGATGAAAATAAAAAAAATGTTTCGGCATCGGTTTTCCTAAAAACCAACGCCTTAAATCCAATTTTTGGCATCGGTTTTCTCCAAAACTGACGCCGAAATTAAGAACACATATATTTTCAGCATCGATTTTGGTAAAAACCGACACCGAAAATTAAAAAAAATGATTATTGGCATCTCTTTTTAGAAAAACTGACGCCGAAAGATTTTTTATTTATTTTTGGTGTTCGTTTTTCTAAAAACCGACGCTGAAAGTCTTTTAAAATCTATCGGGGTCACAAAACCCTCATTTTGTTGGATCTTCGAAATCGAAACCCGCGGCAGTGCCTTCGACTCGGGACGACATTTGAATCCCTATTTGTGATCTTGGACGACCATCTTTGGCAGTTTTATTCAATTTTTATGATTTGCGGTTTGCGTTCTTCGTTATCCCTCTTGATTTATCTTCTATTGTTTATTTCTTCTTCCATAATCCTATTTTACACGACTTTTAAAGGTGGTTTGAATTTAGTTGTTGTTTATCATTATTTTTCGTTAGTATTATCATTGTTAGTATAGATTTTGCAATGTTTATTTATCTAATTCATTATACGAAACACAGTTTGGATTGAGGATCTCCATTCGGGTTAAACTTCAAATTTTGTAAGTTTTTTTTTTAATTTTGTAGATGAATTTTTTTTATTTAATTTTGTTATTGATTTGCTTCAACTATTAGTTTATATTTTATTTTAAATGTGTTAGGACATGGTTAAATATTTTTTCAAAAAACATTCTTAAATATCCTGTCAACAAATTGCATCTTTTTACATTGACTCCAATCAAATTTCACTCAATTCACTTACTACATCCTTTAAATTAATGCAATCTTCAATACTTTTGACACATGAAACATCGAAATAATGCAACAACTATGTAAAATGAACTAATAAATTTTAGAAAAATGATATTATAATTAAATTTTAATATCAATATAACACACATGTATATAATATGAAAATAAAATGTTTACTATTTGTAAATGAGTTTCATATCTAATGTTTTCTATCTGATTATCAATAGTTTTTGTTAAAGGTGTTTTTATTTACAAATTATCTGATAGATATTTAAATTTTTATATGTTTTAATATATTCACCAAATATATTGTGATATCATGTATTTAATGGATCGTAATTGGATTCATTTATGAAGAACCACTAGTGAATATGAAAAAGGAGTTGATAATTTTTTCGAATTCGCTAAAAGACATCTTCAAAACATTGATTTGATTTTCTGTCCATGTGTGAAGTGTGTAAATATGAGAAATTTAAACTTTAGAGAAATCAAGGATCATCTCATTTATTATGGTTTTAGCCTTAATTATACACGTTGGATCTGGCATGGTGAAAAACGGAAAATTCGACATCCAATGTTGATGAAGATATTCATAATGAGGTAGAGGATCGTATTGAAGAATTAATTCATGATTTAAATATTGAAACCATCGAAAAAACACCAACTGTTGAACGATTGTATGGAGATTCTGAGAAACCATTATTCCTAGGTTGCAGTAAATATACATTATTATCAGCAGTTTTAAGATTAGTTAACTTAAAAACAAAAAATGGGTGGAGTGATAAAAGTTTCTCCATTTTTCTTGATCTTTTAAAAGAGCTACTTCCAGAAGGAAACATGCTTCCAGATTCTAATTATGAGGTGAAGAAAATATTATGCCCAATGGGATTAGGGTAAAAAAAGATACATGATTGACCCAATGATTGTGTACTATATAAGAAATAAAATGAATATTTATTAAGTTGTCCTACATGTGGGACATCACGTTATAAGATATATGGGAAAGTCAACTCAGATTCATTCTTAGGTGATGTCATCTAACTTCCTCAAAAATCAATTTTTTTACTTTCCAATGATATCATCCAATATTTTTTGCATACAATTATGATAATTCAATTATGATAATTCAATTCTGATTCATTTTTTGGTACCAGAATCAAAACTCCTGCTAAAACAATTTGGTACCTTCCAATAATTCCTCGTTTGAAGCGTCTATTTTCAAATTCAATTAATGCAAAAAGGTTATGATGGCATTCATATGAGTGCATCTCGGATTGTAGCTTACTTCCCCCTGCCAATTCACCACACTGGATGAGTTTTGATAAAAAAATTCATGATTTTGGAAGTGAAGTTTGAAATCTCAGAATGGGATTGTGTACTGATGGAATGAATCCATATCGGAGCCTCAGTAGCCAACATAGTTTAAGGTCTGTTTTTTTGGTAATTTAAAACTTTTCCTCACATTTATGTATGAAGAAAAAATATGTTTTTATGAGCTTGATGATTTCTGAACCAAAAAAATCGGGAAATGATATTGATGTTTATCTTTCACTATTGATTGATGATTTGAAACTGCTATGGGAGGAAGGTGTTAAAGTTTTCGATGCATACAATAAAGAGTATTTTATTTTACGTGATATGATAATGTTCACTATAAAATAATTTCCTGAATATGGAAAGTTATCTAGATATAGTGTTAAGGGATATAAATCATGTCCAATTTGTGAAGAACAAACTTCATATTATCAAATGGAGAATGAAAGAAAGACAGTGTACATGGGACATCAAAGATTTTTTGCGAATTGATCATCCTTATCATAGATTGAAAAAAGAATTTAACAGTTTACAATAATACAACCTTCCCCCTCAACCATTGTCATTTGAATAATACTATGATAGGGTGAAAGATATTGATTCGACATTTGTAAAGAGAAAAAGTTCTGGTTTTCAAAAACATATCTGGAAGAAGCAGTCTATTTTTTTCAAACTACCTTATTGGATATTTTTAGAGATAAAACTTAATATTGATGTTATGCATGTTGAGAAAAACATATGTGACAATTTGATTGGAACATTGTTAGAAATAAAAGTAAAGACAAAATATGGATTGTATGCCAGATTAGACATGATATTAATGAGAATATGTTTGGAGTTACCTCCCACTGTGAAAGGAAACAAAACATATTTACCTCCGGCTTGTCACACATTAAGCAAGATTGAAAAGATGAATTTTTTTTAGTGTCTTCATGGTATTAAAGTACCCAGTGGTTTTTCTTTAAATGTGAATAATTTGGTGTCATTGAAGGATTGAAAATTAATAGGTATGAAATCTCATGATTGCCATGTGTTGATGCAACAACTACTACCAGTAGCAGTGCATGGTATATTGCCGACAACTGTTAGAAAGACTATCATCAGGTTATGTAATTTCTTAAAATCCATTTATAGCAAATTCATTGATCCAAATTTGTTATATGTGTTGGAGAATGAAACAACTATTATTCTTTGTCCACTAGAAATGTATTTCCCACCCACATTTTTTGATATAATGGTTCATCTGATGATTCATTTGGTGCATGAGATAAGAATATGTGGGACTTTTTATTTAAGATGGATGTATCCTTTTGAAAGATATATGAAAATTTTGAATGGATATATTAAAAATACTTATCGACCAGAGGCCTCTATTGTTCAAAAATATGTATCAGAAGAGGTGATTGAGTTCTGTACTGATTATTTTTTTGAGGTGGAGCATATTGGTCTCCCTGTATCTCGACATATGATAGTTGATAGTGAAGGTAGAGTGGTTCGAGGCTTAAAGGTAAAGTTCATTCCACGTGATGAAGTGATGCAGACACATTTATAAATTTTGAACAACACATATGAGGTTAAATCATATATATCCTTACATATTGCTGAATTGAAGTTACAATATCAGAAAATAAATGAAAAGTGGGTGATGATTGAGTATAAGAAGACATTGGTTTCATGGTTTCAAGAGAAATTCACCCCAGATATATCTGCATCAGAAACATTTAAGTGGTTATAAGGGGGACCATCTCTTAATGTGATCACATGGTCTGGTTCTGATATCAATGGCTACACATTTTACACAAAAAACATGGATGAAAAGAGTACCGTTCAGAATAGTGGTCTGATGGTTTTCGCTGAAGCAGTGCATTTTTCGAGTACCAAAGATAAAAACCCAATTTCTACATTGATGTCATATTTTGGAGTTCTTTAAGACATATTCGAAATTGATTATATTTAATTTTGAGTCACCGTTTTTAAGTGTAATTGGGTTGATAGTAATAGTGGTGTGAAACATGATGAATATGAGATTAAACTGGTTGATTTGAAAAGATTTAATTACAATGAGGAACTATTTATCATGGAGACACATGAAAAACAAGTATTTTATGTCATTGATCTGTTGAATGATCAGTGGTCAGTTGTTTTACAAGAAAAAAGATACCATTTGGGTGATGAGGATGATGCTGATGATGTTATTGATTTACATGAGCCTTCTTCATCTATTACGAAATTTCCAGATGATTACAATGAGTATAAGATAGACATAGTGCATGCAATATGTAATGATCATGATGAAGGAATGTGGTAAAATAATAAATTAGTATCTTAATTTTTCTGGTAAATATTTATATTTTGTTTCCATTTTTGAAACTTACAAATGCATGCCTCTTTTTTTACTTACTTATTTTTGTCTTCCTTATTTCTAATTATTCGGATTTCTAATGATATGAAGGTACACAAAATTTCATTACACTTTCTAGTAGTGATGTAAGATACAGATAGAGAGGAGAAGTTTCCAAGGTATATCTATTTTGACATATTATTAAATATTTAGTAATATACTTATTTTATGAAATAAAACTATTAATTTTAAAAAAAATTGTAGGACTACTGATGCGTCCTCGGCATATGTGACTTCTCCTGTTACTACTCAAAAATCAAGTTCTCAAGTTGGTAAATGTCGTATTACACGTTTACCAAAACTATCACTTGCTTGTGATGATGACAAAGCACACATCCATTTTGATGATAATAATAATGTAGTTGGCCCAAATGCAGTTCAGTTTGTCAGTTATATAGCGATGCAGAGCCGTTGCAGGATTAGTATTTTATATCCTGATTGGAAGTTAGTGGACATGACGACGAAGCAACAGCTTTGGGAGGCCGTGACGGTAAAATATCTTAATAGATTTATTTTATCTAATTTTTTGAATATTATATATTTTAAATGACATATTAAATTTATTCAATTATAGATAACATTCAATTTTAAGGAAACCAAAGAAATTAAGAAAAGGAATCTCTATTTAGCGGCGGTTCGATGGAGAGATTTTAAAACCAAACTGACAAAAAATTATGTTTTTGGAAAGAGAAGGTTTGAAAGCCCATGTCTTAAGTATCCGTTTATAGATGAAGATACATGGAAGTGATTTTTTGGCAGTCATCAGGAAGAGAAATTCCAGGTATGGTAATTATTTTATATTTTAAATTTTATGATATATTTTTCTTATTACTTAGTAGTTTATTTTTATATAACAGGCCTCCAGGAGATCTCATCAAGAGATCCAGTTGAGAAATGTATATCCTCATACTTTATCATGTGGAGGGTATTCGTATTTGGAGTAGAAAATGATTGAAGAAAAATTTGAAGCATTAAGAGCTCGATCAAGTAGTGGTTCAGAAGAAGTCCAGTTTGGTCCTCCATCTCCTCACACTCGCCATGAGAAATGGAAACGAGCAAGAAGAAAGAAAAATGAAACTATCTTATATAGGAAGCTCAGAAAGTGGATGATAGAATTTTAAGTAAATATTATTTATTTGTTAACAATTTTTCTATTTTATAAATTATAAACACTAATATAATTTTTTTATTTTTCATTTCAGGATGAACTTCAGGAGTAAGAGACACAGGGATCTTTTATCCCTGAGGGTAGGATTGACATCCTAGACACTGCTTTGGGAAAGGCAGAACACCCCAGCCATGTTAGAGGATATCAGGCGGGTGTTAGTATTCAGAAGGTTTTTGGTAAGAGTAACAATTCAAGAGACCCATAAATAGAATCCTTAAAATAAGAGATGAAAGATACGAAACAGTCTATGGGTGATCAAATTCAAGCAGCAATGCAGAAGGCTTTATTAGAACACTTGGAAAGACAGTCACAGTCTGCGTTGCCTTCCCAGGTATATTATTTATTTGTCATCAATTTTTATATTTTATAAATTATAAACACTAATATAACTTTTTCATTTTTCAGCCTTCTCAACCTACTCACCCGGACTACCCTGCCTCATCTGCTTACCCTGCCCCATCTGCACAACCTTCCTAGGTATATTATTTATTTGTCATCAATTTTTCTATTTTATAAATTATAAACACCAATATAACTTTTTCATTTTTCTGCCTTCTCAGCCTGCTCACCCGGACTACTCTGCCCCACCTGCTTTCCCTGCCCCGTATGCCTAGCCTTTCGAGGATTATTATTTTATTTTCATCAATTTTTCTATTTTATAAATTATAAAAACTAATATAATTTTTTCATTTTTCTGTCTTCTCAGCCTACTCACCCAGACTACTCTGCCCCACCTGCTTACCCTGCCCCATCTACACAACCTTTCAAGGTATATTAATTTATTTTCATTAATTATTCTATTTTAAAATTTATAAACACTAATATACCTTTTTCATTTTTCAACCTTCTCAGCCTCCTCACCCGGACTACCCTGCCCCATCTGCTTATCCTTCCACATCTGTGTATCCTTTCAAGGTATATTAATTTAGTTTAATCAATTATTCTATTTTATAATTTATAAACACTAATATATCTTTTTCATTTTTCAACCTTCTCAGCCTGCTCACCCGAACTACCCTGCTTCATTTGCTTATCCTGCCCCATCTGCGCAGCCTCTCGAGGTATATTATTTTATTTTCATCAATTTTTCTATTTTATAAATTATAAACACTAATATAACTTTTTCATTTTTTTGCCTTCTCAGCCTACTCACCTGGCCTACCCTGCCCCATCTGCTTACTTTGAGCCTCGACCTCCTCACTCGGATGAAGCCTTATATTGTGAGTTGTTTGCTGGTGATCCTCATGTACATATTGTTGTGTTAGGATAGTTTCATTTTTTGGGGGACTCCGTACATCATCAGCCTATACAGATGGGTCAGGTTAGAGTATCGGTACTTGATATTATAGATCCTACTATTCTACTACCATTTCCTACTGAGGAGATCACCTGTGTTGGAGAATGTCTGAGCCATTTTTTAGTTTGGCCAAATAGTCTTCTACATTATATTTCATATGAGGTATGAATTTTTTTTAAATATGAATTAAAAATGATTCAAAATTAAATGTAATGTTTTTTGACATTTAACTTATATAGGAATATCTGAAAGCAAAAGAAACTTCCCAAATGCAACAAAATGTTTAGGAAAAATCGACTTTAGAACCTTCTAATATTTCTTCTAGGTTACAAATATTATCTCAGGATTCTGCTTCCTTGAATTATATCTATGAGTTTTAGATGACACCTGATATATTTGGAAGAAGTTATCAATTGAGAATAATGAAAGAAGATATCATGCGTTTAGTTGATTTTGAAGAGCTCGGGATGAGTGTGGTGCAGTTGTTTACCATGTAAGTAAATTAACGTTTGAATTTTCATTTCTTTAATAAAATATGGTTTTAAATTGACTAACTATATTTTCTTTTTAATTTAGGTATCTACACAAGATAATTTTACAAAATTAAAGAACATGAATTTACAGTTTTATAGATCTAGAGTACATTTCATTGGAAGTCGTAAATGTGAAGAATGATGATAGAGTTCAATATATATCTGATAGATTTTCATAGACAGAGATAAAATGTTGATTTTTTCCATTTCTTGATAAGTAAAAACATAAACATAATTATGAACTAATAATCATTATAATGTCATTAATTGTGAACTTTTTGTATTGTAGGGGACATTGGATGTTAGGTGTATTTTTCCCAAGTGAATTTACCTTATATTGGGTTTTCTCTTTATTAGGAATAGTTCGTAAACCATTTTCCACCTTATTAAACAAGTAAGTTTTTATTTTTATTTTTTATAAGCTCATTATGTTTAATTTTCATTATTTAGACATTTATTATTAGTTCATATATATGAAAATGCAGTTCCTGGAAACAATTTAACAAGGAATACATGTTAGTAAAGAAACTAAAGAAAATAAAATATGTGGAAGTACAGGTAATTAGTTTTTATATTATATTTTTTTTCTAAATTTATTATTATATATTTTATTTATTATCAATTTACTATTTTATAACTACAGTGTCATCGTCAAAATGGAAATGATGAATGTGGTTATTATATTTTACGATTCATGTACGAGATAATCAAAACTGGGGAAACTACTGATTTTCATAATGTTAGTTGTATTATTTTTTTATATTTTCTGCCATATTATTTTATTTTTTAACCTCATATCATTCGATATTATTGTAGGTATTCAATGATTCATAGTCTTATTCCCAATCTAAAATGACCCATATTCGATCTACTTTTGCGAACTATTTGTTAAGTCTGATTAGGATTTGAGGTATGCATATTCTAATATTTATAAATAATAATACATAGGGGTTAAAAAAACTAACTCTTGATATATTATGTGTTTGAAACTACCAATAATCAAATGAATGCTTCAACAATAACCAACAATGAGCATGTCATAAATTTCAGGTATTTCTATTCTAAATTTTCTTTTTTAGCTTTCAATGTCGTATTTTTTTTGTTTATTCTTGGTATATGTAAGTTATAGGTTTTTATTGAATGATAAATATTGTTTGACTGTTTCTGTATATTGTGTTTTTTTTGTACAGGGGTTTCGATATTTTTAGAAGTGTAATTTTCTTATTTTTATAATTGTTTTTTAAATTTACGGTGTTGGTTATTTTAAAAACAGACATCGTAATGTTTAAAAAAATAACTTGGTTTCGGCGTCGGTTATATATAAAATTGACACCAGAAACCATGTTTCAGCATCAGTTTTAGATAAAACAGATGCCGAAACCCTTAACAAAATTAATTTTCGGCATCGGTTTTATAATAACCGATGCCTAAAGTCATATTTTTTACATCGCCTTTATAGACGTTGATTAAAAACTGACATCAAAAATAAAAAAAACCGGCATTAAATTGTGTTTTTTCACTAGTGTGATCACTTTCCTTTCCATCAATTCCTGGAGAAGTTATCATGAAATCTTCCATTAGACCATCAAACACTTCTTCACATATTTCCTTTGATCCATATTTTTTCTTGATGAAATTTACATCATAGGTATCAACCATTTTGTGAATTCATTTTTTCCAAAATCTATACCTTCTGTAGTTGGATAAATATCCCATGAAAACTCCATATATTTTTCATCAAACTTTCCTAAATCTATATTTTTGATCTTCAACAAGAATTAACTCCCAAAAACTTTTAATTACTTTACCATAGGTTTATTATTATACCACATTTCATAAGAAATCATATTTTATTCTAGTATCAATAAGAACATGTTGTGAATATATACTACTATACATATAACTTCATTCAATTTTCTTTGAAGGCTTACACTCAACAAACATGAATCTATCCATCTCGACTAAAATTTTGTTTATCCTCTCTACTACTCCATTTTACCAAGGATTGTATGGAGGTGTGTAAATATGTTTAATTATATGCTTTTAAAGATAGGATTCAAAAGAGTTACTAGTGTACTCATTACCATTATCCATCCTCAACTTATGAATATATATGCTGATCTATTTATCAACTTACATAATAAAAATATTAAAAATCTCCATAGATTTAAATTTTTTATTTAATGAAAAATACCTTGGTCATCTGAGTGAAGTCATTAATTATGGTTAGGAAGTATAAATAACTATTAGTAGATTTATTCCTCATCATTCTACACAAATCATAGTGAATAAGTTTAAGTAGTTTGGTGGACTAAATTTCCACCCTTTTGTGACTTGTATTGACCATTATACCATTTCCAAAAGTTTCACAAAAACACATAACTTTCCTTATTTAATTGGGTTAGGTCTCTCACTACCTCTTCTTTTGAGTTTTTTTTATTAATTTACTGGACCAATATGACCAATACTTTTATTCCACAACCCATTTTAATACTTAGCACTTAGATATCATGATTTACTTGGATCCCTAATTTGGAATAAGTTACCACTAGTTCTATCTCCCTTAGTGATAATATTTCCATATTTAGAGAATTTTATGATGGAAGAATCATTTCTCATGATAAATTCACTCCCATAATCACAAATCTGGAATACACAAAGTATGTTGTGTTTAAATCCATTAACAATTTTTTCTTTCTTGGAATTAAACTTCCAATTCTCTATTTTAGTTACACTGATTCCTTTAATTTTTAAGGAACTACCATTCCCAAATGTAATTTATCCACCATAATGTTATTTAATGTTTTTCAAGATTCTCATTTCACTTTTCATATAAGAAGAACAATCGTTATCAAGAATATATTCCATAACATTTTTTTATCCTTTAGATAATCTTCAAATTAATTTTTTTTATAAATATTATATTTCCCAAGTTTCTTTTATTTTATGGAATAAGGAACCTATCATGGAAGATTATTCATGAAGTCTTCTACATAATGGTCTAGTTGGTCACATATTCAGTATATCTTTTAGATAGTAGAATATGTTATTTCTTGAATAATTTTTAACTTCTGATTTATCCTTCTTTCATTCATTATTTATCTTATAGAATTTGATTTCTTTGCTCCCAAAGTTTATCATTTTTTTAGTAGTGATCACCCTTTAATCATGAATAGTCTAAGGAAATGAAATGTTATTCCAACAATTACATGCTTTGTGACTGAATAATCTATATAACCAAAAATATACATTTAACATTACTCTTCCATAGTGTTATGAGTTTTTCTTGAAATAATATCATTGAGATATAATGAGAGTTACAACTTTTATTTTCCTTTTATGTAAGAATCTATTCTTATAGAAGATACTATTATATTCCTTTTGTTTTAGAATAGGATAATTGTTTCTCATTCCATTTACTCCAACTATTCTTGGCATTGAATAAGGTTTTTCAAAAACTTCCTTGGTCAGTACAAGTACCTATTTTTTTAGAACCTTTATTGTTTGTTGAAAAAACCTTAGTAACCTTTGAAACATTAGGTTAAGTTTGTACCTTTTCCTCCAAGATGACTTCCCTAGTTTTCTAGGACTATTTAACTTTAACTTTTGTTTCTTTTTAAAAATATTCATTCATCATCTTAAAAAAAAGACTCAAGGCACCTTGATTGCATCCTTATCAACTTGTCTTTCTTTTCAACAAGTTTATCACCTTGATCTTTAAATATATTTCTTTACTCGGAAACCTTTAACTTGAAGTTTTTTAATTTCCTTAAACACTCTATCTTCCTGTAAGAATGTATTCTTTTTTATCTTCCATTTTCAAGAGTATGAATTACCTCTTGAGTTTGGTGATTGGTTTAAGACATGCCTCAAGTTATTATTTTAACATATATTCCATGTATATATCATCACCTTATTATTCCACCCTTCTTGAAATTTCCTAATGTTTTCTAACACGAGCCATGGAAGTCATGATTTTTCCCAGAACATCATTATCAAATGAGATACATTCACTAGATTATTCTTACTCTTCCTTGCTCAATATACTCCTCCTATTTCTTTTGAAAAATATTTTCTTGATTTCATAAGATAATTTAGATTTATTTTATGTTTTACCTCATTTATTCCACTGAGGTTTTTTATCCTTTCCACTAAATCCATACTCTCCTCCTTTATTCCTTGGGAAATAAAATGAAATTTTCCCAATGTCTCCATGTGAAAAACATTTTACTTGGAGTTCTACTTTGTATTTTACTCAAACATTTCTGAAATTCATGGATATAAAAGTCATGATACTCTTATACTCATCCTATTTATCCTCTTTATTTTATGATCCACAAGAGCATTGGTTTTCTGATTATCAGATTTTAATATTATTCATAAATTCAAAAGAAGTATCCTCCTTGATCTTATTCTTAGATACCAAAGATTTAATCATCTCATAAAAAACAAGTATATTATTTGGTTCATCTAAAGATAAATAATCTCTAACTTCTAAACCTGATACTTTAGGATCATAAATATCTAGGAAGTTCCTTATCAACTTTTTAACAATAGTTGAGTCCTCTAAGGTATCTACACATCCTCATATGTTACTAATTATTTAATTCACACTTGTAAAATAATCATATATAGTTTCCTCATTATCCATACCGATATCTTAGAACTTAATTCTACAAATATGAAGTTTATTTTCCTTTAGCTTCACATTTTTTTTCAAAGATGATGTAATGTTTATCCCATGTCTCTTTAATAGTTTGAAGATCCATCACTTCATATAAAGTTTATTTGAAATGTACATGAGAATTTCATTCCAGTCTTTTATATATACCTATAGATTCTATTTTTTAGAAAAATTCATGGGAGAATATTTCTCCCCTAGTAGAAACCACACAATAGCTACATCAGAAACCTCTATTACAAGTGAAAAAAGGATAGGGTATCATCCTATTCTTCTATCCATGATAATTGTTTCCATTGAAGGTGGGAATACCTATACTGATGGCTGAGTTGATATTTTACATTCCTAACAAATAAGGATCTTATAGAGGTAACCAACATTTGTACAAAATTTAAGTTCATATATATGATGTACTACTGAGGGGGGGGGGATGAATTAATGGTATTCATTTTCCAACATCCTTCAGGTTAAAGTTAACCTCTTTGATTTATTATAATCTCGATCCTATCAATATTTATACCCACCCTTACACATAAGCAACCAAATTATTAAATAACACAGGACACATGGTTTTTTAAAATGTTTATTACTAATGTGTGTGCCTACTTCTTGTTGCATTCAGTTATTATCCAGAGATGTATATTTTTCACTAATATCCATCACATATTATAATCGTGGGTAGGTAAGTAATCACTATTTACCCTATGATGGTAAGGGAAGGAATATCCTTTAAACCAATTTTTTTGTGGGAAGGAATCACCCTTAACCCAGAGAAACTTTTATATTGGTTTTCTCCAGTTTACAAATTTTCCCAACTGTTGAACTGAGTCAAATCAATTTTACTCTAGGATTATCCAGTAACCAAGTTGATCATCTTTCAATAATTTAGAATAATAAAACTAAGATTACACTCACTTCTTCAATATCCATAACTTATGATATGAAACTTCTTCTTTCATAACTTTAAAATATAGATTTTCAACCAACTAATCTTACAGAAACTTCCTCCTCAACTCAAAAATTTTATAGATTCACAAAACTTGTTCTTTAACCTCATTAATTATCAGACCATGTTGGTTTTTCTCTCTACATATTCTTTTCTCAAAAGCATTAGCAATGAGTTCTAAGTGAATTAATCCTTTATATATTTAATCATCTTATGATAAACTCAAGGAGCATGGTCATCGAACTTTGAGTCTTCTTCTCCTTTAAATTATTGTTTGAACAACTTCAAAGACAATAAAGATATCATAGTAAGAATATTTCATAAAAAATTCTATGAATATTATAATTTACCTTATTCAAATCTTGTCTTGAATCAGAAACATGACTTCATGAATATTGATTCTTTGAAATCTATCTCAATATTATCACAATGAGTTTGAATTAATAAATATAATGTGAAGTCTATAGTTATCTGTGGTCTTCCCTCATTCATTTATTTATCTTCTTGGTCATCTTTAGACTTTAATGATCCACACCACACAACCTTTTAATTATTTGAATGAAATATAAAAAATATTCTAATCTTTATTTGTTGTAACATATGTTTCTATAACCCATGTTCAAACCCTGGCTTATGATATTGCCAATTTCTAACTATTGATCGTCCAATATTCTAATCATATAATCTTCTAGTTACTCGAAATTAGGAAATATCTACTTCTATCAAGAACACATTTTGATCTTGATATCTTTTGATCACACCATCCTCTACTCAATTAATCTCAAACTCTCATTATTATGAGTGTCTAGTCAAACAAAAAGTTTGTTCTTATGATACTTTTGACTTTTCCAATTCTCAGTTTCCTCAAACTCCTTTTTTATTAAACCTATTTTTTATTATAAAATGAACTAAAATATAGGTCAAGTATTCATGAGAGTTTTTTTAACTCAACCATCCTAAAAATCCACAAATTATTTTCATCTAGTTAATTCTGTAGGGAAACTTTTGATGCTTAACTCTTACTCTCACAACTTTCATTACCTTTTCCTCTGTCAAATTCAGCTCAACTTGAATCACAAAAGCCTTCTAAATCATTATTATGTTTATGAATTGAAAGAACATAAAATAATCATATATATTGAATTTTAAACCCTTATGATGGTTTGGTCTTCATAGATCCCAAGGACGACACATCTAATGGTCACATTACAACTCAACAATCAATGATCAACTGAAATATTCCAACCACTAGACTTAATAGATTTCAGTACTCTGAACTCCATCTCCTCAGTGCCTTATTTTTTAAAAACAAAAAAACA
The DNA here is from genome assembly GCA_963277665.1 of Viscum album. Taxonomy (NCBI): domain Eukaryota; kingdom Viridiplantae; phylum Streptophyta; class Magnoliopsida; order Santalales; family Viscaceae; genus Viscum; species Viscum album. The sequence goes on from OY728123.1 coordinate 2,020,420,171, forward strand.
TATATCCATGAGACATATTCTAGAGGTTAAAATATAATTTCTATGAGTATATTTGCTGGAAATGCACATGATCATATATGATATTTTCCATTAGTGTAACTTTGGGATCCATAACATATGTAAGTTCCTTTATCATGATCATCCAGATTAAAATTTTCAAAAAATAGTATCTCTCATTTAAACCATTTTGAAAAACATTCTTCAAATAATTTTTATAACAAATACAATACCTTCAACAATTCCATGGGTTCTTCAGTAATCAATACACACACACACATGCATAAATGCATAGATGTATAAAGACATAAATATAAACATGGTAACATATAACTTCTATGAGTATATATGCCAGAAATGAACATGAATATATATAATATTTTTTATTAGTGTAACTTCCGACTCTAAAACATATGTGAGTTCCTATCTCGTGATCAACCGAATTCATATGTTTCTAAAATAATATCTCTCATTTAAACCATTATAAAAAACATTCTTCACTTAATGTTTTCAAAAAATACAATACCTTCAACAATTATATGGGTTCTTCAGTAATCAATTCAAACATACACACATGAATAGATTCATAGATGCATGAAAACAAAAATATTCACATGGTCACACATGTGTTATAATGATCTTAACATAGAAACAAAAATTCCACAGATGCACAGATGAGAAACATCAATTTGCACTTAATTTTCATATGTGTTATATTGAAAATATAATATCTTTTATCCATGATCTTGATATATTAATGATATTTCAAAATAATTATGATTTTTAATCACATTTATATATTTAAAGTAAATTAACATTAATTGGGACATCACAAGGGGCATTAGGAATAAAAATATGAAAGGATAAAACCTGAAAAAAACTAAACATCATGTAAATTTTAAGGTTCATAGAAAATCCTATGTAAATTATGTTACAAAAACCCCTCACACATACACAAAATTCCTGTTAGTGACATTCATATCATGTATCACATAACAGTTATAGTTAATAGAGGGTACTTATACATACATGAGGTATACTACTATCTCTGGTCATATACACATCATGTACCTTAACCCCAATAATCAAAGACACAATGAAGTCAAGGAAAAATGAGTGAAAATTTTGAAAAATGAAAAAGGTGTTGTTGATCGAGTACACATCATGTAATTTATAATTTCTATATATAAGTGGCCTCAATAGTTGACCTAAAAAAGGAGAGGAATTATGTATTGTTTTATATCTTGTAACATCTTGACCTAACCTGTCGCTTCTCAACGTTACCCGAGATAAGTAATATTTTTTCTAGGACTTAGGTGCATCCCCTTGATCACCAAAGGCTGACAATAAATACAATGGATTTAGACAATACTGATGGGGGGGGGGGGGGTAATTTCCCACATATACCACACAATCCTCATACCATGAATTTATTAAAATATTGGAATGTTGTATTCATATATTGTACATCCCTAACCATAAAAAAGGAGACAAAAATGCAACATAATAAATACTATCTAGGATATTACATGATACATGACACGAAAATGTTCAAAAAAACATTATTAAAATATGATCCATGAGGCACACGTGTTTACAACTCAAAAAGTAAGACTGAAAAGGATACTAAACATATCTCCCCAAAATAGATATCCAATGATTACTCATTGTTTTCCAAACCTCCATGAGTCATCCAATCATCTTGAAACTCCTCTTCTCGATAAGTCCTCCACCATAGATGAAAACCACTACTAGTGGAGTAAGGATTCATTCCCTTACCTATGTCATGTTTCTGTATGGTTTCATTGGATAGTTTAATGATTAAAATAATAAGTAAAATCCTAAAGAAACTAAGAATCTAGGAACACCATGCATAAGAAACCAAAACCATGTAACCCTCAAATTAAGAAAAACATGAATATGTAACTTACACAAAAAAATTGCTGCTACAATATTCAACTTTGTGTGCTTAATGAATATCACATAAGCATAAACCAAATGAAATACCTCCTATGGAGGTATCTATGGGTTGTTCTGAATCACTCGATGCTCAAGTGAGATCCTCTTGTCACCCACAACATGCTAGTGCCTCATGAAGGAAAATAGTGAATAATAAGATAACTGCAAGATCGAGAGAGTTTTGGATTAGAATACAGAAGAGACCATATCCCACCATATGATAATGGAATCCTTTATAAATATTTTGGGAACTTCCCAGGAACTACATACATTTAATCATGCATTAAAAAATGTATGAGTAATTCATCAGTAAATTATGAATTCATTATATGAATTCAACCCCCATGTGTTTAATCTTAAGAAATTACTTAATTATAATTAATAAGAGTTATTCAAATGTTTAAATCTTAAATATTATACTACCTTTATATAAATAAATAAACCAAGTTAGTTATTATGATATCAAAAATATCACAATAAATGATATGCATGTCATTCCATACGGCTTGTTCCAATCATATAATATGATATGATAAAAAACTAGTCGTATGAGTTAAAGGATTTATGGAATATATACTTCAATCTACCACTTGAAATAAATCCTCACAGACTTTTTAGCATTTCAGTTTATACTATATCATATATAAAAAATTGTGAAACTATATCCAAAATACCTTTTGGATATCTTCCAATTTTTTTTATTAAACGCTATAATCAAATTCATTGTGTATAATATCATACACAATACTTTGTGAATACCCATCCAATACTCTTTTTGTATTATCTCTAATTTTTTTTACTGAAGCTCTTTGAGTCAAATTAAATATCCATTTAGTCAACAAAAAATTATGAACCTAATGGCTTTTATAGTGTTGAAAAAAATATGAATCACCAGATATATAAATGTAAGAAAAGAGTGGACTTTAACAAATAATCAATGCTAATCAAGCTACAAAGAGATATAGCATGATCTCTAACAAACACGTGTATCTATATACCTATGCCCACTAACTGTATCATATGAAAGTGTGCATTCTCATATGATCCCTTTTTTCCAATACATTAAGTGACCATGGGACATGAATTATGTCAATCCCATGTAGAAAAATAATATATTTTTGATTCTCTGAGTATATTGTAGAATGAAAATGAATATATAACATGTCATCCACCTTTATATATGATCACATCACATATCCCTCATCCAAATAGATAAGCACATCATATGTACTTGGAAACCCCCCATTTTAATACATGATTTTTAAGATAATTCCTTGATTAAATACTACATTAATAACTTTAAAGGACCCTTTGAGGCTTAGTGTATCAGTAGCTAGGTACATAATACATGATTTACATAAGGATAACATAAAAATAAACATAATTTAATCCTATTAAAACAACCCTTTATTATTCCATCCAATTTTACCTCACCATAAGTGATTTATTTGGACATTCATCAATAGAAAAGTGTGATTATAAATCTTAGTAAGGGGAAAAAATAGAAGTGGAACATGAGCGATTAAAATGGATAAAACATGAGGCATAAAAAGAGAGTATAATGCGGTGGTTTTGGTGCTCTCCATCTTTACCATCTGTATTCATCTTTGTAGCATGGAGGAATTTATAAAGGCTTAGTCTAGGAAGGAAATATATTTTGGTACTTGGAAGTTATCTATTTATCAATGGTCTTGGGATGTGCATTACGTCAAATAATCGAGCACATCGGTGGTTTGGATTTATCTCCTTGGGGTCCCTTTGCCTATTCAAAATCAAATTATCTTGGAATCTGTGGGTAATACTGTGGGAAGTTTTTTGTTCTTGGATGAGGATTCTTAGAGTCTTAAGGTTGCTTTAGGACCTTGTATTTGTGTGGAAATAAATACTGTGATGCCTCCTCCTTCAAAGGTTCTGATCAGGGTAGGTGATGGTTTCTTATGGTGGAAACTTTTGTGGTTTCATAATTCCCGCTAATTTTGTGTGGAGTGTGGATTCTAGGGGAATTCTATTGATTTTTGTAGAAAGCATTGGCTGGATTCCAAGGTGGTTAATGTGGCGGTGGATCCTTCTTCTTCTCTTGCCACTCTGAGTTATTCCATGGTGGTTAATTCAGTGGTGGATCCTTATTTTTCTTTCACCACTCCGAGTTCTTCCTCAGGTAATCTGGTGATTTCTGTGGGTACTAACTTCATTACAGAGGGTGTTTGAAGAATCTTCGGTCTGCCAGGCAGTCTCCTGAATGGATGATGATAGTTTCTCTATGCCGAGAGAGTGTGATTCCTCAAGCCATTTCTCCTCAGGTTTTCCCCTCCAACATGTTCTCTATGCTTATAGATTCAGATGGTGTTGAAGAGGGGGGAGTCATCCATACTTCTAAGGGAATTTCCACTCCCAAGATGTGTTCTTCTATTCTAGTCTGCAAGCCAATCACCAGATCTAGGGATTGGGCATCAACCTCTCTAGGTGCATTTTTGAAAGAAGGTTAGGTTGTATGAAGGGCTGCTACCCCCTTTATTTTATGATTTCTTCTATCATTTTAAATGCGTGGTGTTTGGGGGATTGCGTTAAGTGCACCTTCATGGATTCAGAATTTCAAATGCACTATGTTTCTATTGTAGCTATTTTAAAACCAAAATAAGATGTGGATTTCACCTCTATCTTTTCCGAAATATGGGTTTTGATAGTTTCATGCATGAAGGTTCTCATAATAGGTGTATATGGATCTTTTATAAATCAATAATAATGATGGATATTGTGGAGTTAGATTCAGAGTGTGTCATAAAGTGTTGGAGGTAATGGATTTTTATTTTCCTTTTTTTATTCTAGTTTCTAGGCTTTTAAGAGGATCATTTTATGGAAACAATTACATTTTTTCTTACTGAGTGACCTTCCATGGTTCATTGGTGGATATTTTAACTCTATTATTGATATTTAAAAAAAACATGGAGGTGTGTAGATCTCTACTACTGCTACTTCTGACTTCAGGAATTTCTTGGCTTCTACGAGCTTGATTGAGATGGGTTTTACTAGTAATAAATATACTTGGTGTAACACTCTACATGACTCCCGAAGGATCTATAGCTAGCTTGATCACTGTCTTTCCAATATCTAGGGGTTGGACTCCTTTTCTTAGGCTTCCATCTCTCATCTTACCAGATCAGTGTCTGATCATTCTTCTCTTCTAGTGAATTTGAAGGAGGGGGGAAGGGTGCCTAGAAACTTCTTCTATTATTCTTCCTAGAATCAGATTGATTGTTTTCTTTAGAGGGTTAGGGAATCTTGGTATATATCAAATCCAGGTTCATCCTGTAATGGACTTATGAATTAGATTCAACACTTGAGGAAGGACTTAGAGGAATAGATCCCATGTAAAGGTAATGATGAAACCAGCTTGGAAGGTCTTAAAAATGATATTGAGAAACATGAGGATGAGTTACTGGACATCTGAGATGACAACTATTTTTCTGTTCTGGTTTAGAAACAAAATTTTCTTACTAAGAAACTTTTGGGATTGAGAAGACATATAAGAAATAGTACTGAGACTTGTGTCTTAAATAGGGGATAAAAAACCTCTTATTTTTATGTGTGCATCAAGGAGAAAAGGGTGAATAAGAGGATTAATCTCAAGATCAAATATGGTTCCTTCAGTTCATATGTGTAAGTGGTTGGAGAAAAGGTGTTGGATTACTTTGAAGAACTCTTGGCAGGACTGAATAGCTATAATGAAGAGAGGCTCAAAATATAGATTGGGGAGGAGGCTTTTATGAACCACATATTGCAGTTTGTGGAGAATAGATACAATGATGTTTTGATGGTTATTCCCAAGGAGGATGCGATTAAGGTCATGGTGTTCAGTATGAACAAGTAAAGCACTTCTAGGCCTGATGGTTTTTTGGGTGTTTTTTTGTTGAAATGTGGGATATTGTTAAGCGTCAAGTGAAGGAGGTGGTGCGGGATTTATTCAAAGGTGGATCCTTGAACCTGTCTATTTGTGCTTCTAAAGTTTTCCTCATTCCTAAATTTAAAGGTACTTAAGCCTTGAATCAGTTTAGGCCCATATTATTGTGTAATTTTGTTTAAAAGATTCTTTACATCCTTCTTAATATAAGACTTGACAGTGTTATCCCTATAATTATTTTAGCTGAACAACATGGGTTTGTGCAAGGAAGAAGCATCCAGGGTTCCATTGTTATCTCCCAAGAAATGGTTAATGATTTGAGAAAAATAAATATTGGATCTAACATCATGATTAAGGTTGATATGGACAAGGCATACGATAAATTGTAGTGGAGATTTATTCTCAGGGTCATGAGAAAATTTGGGTTCCGGGAATGGTTTCTTGACTTGTGCTTCAGATGTTATGCATCCCCATGGATCTAAATTTCCATAATGAGAAAGAAATTTTGTTTATTTAAATTGGCATGTGGTGTTAGGTAAGGTGACCTATATCACCCTCCTTGTTCATCATATCTCAAGAGGCGCTTACAAGGAACATTCATAGAATTCTTGAGGATGGGAAGATTCTTTTGTATAATAACAGGTTCTAGAAGAGCATTGTGTCACATCTAATGTTTGCTGATGATATGTTATTTTTTATTATTAGTAGGAAAAAGTCAGTTTTTGGGTTCATCAACGTCTTGTTTTTTTATGGAAGGTTGAGAAGACAATGTATTAACTCAAGAAAGAGTATTTGTTTCATATCTAATAAGTTCTCAGGAAGACGTTCCCCTTCTATTCAGTCCATGTTGGGCATTCAGCGGCGCCACCTTCCTATGTTTTATCTTGGTGCCCAATATCCAATGGCATGGTCAAGAAGATTCTCTTTAATGACTTTATCAATCAGATAACAGGGAGAATTTGAAACTAGAAAAATATGTTTCTCTCATTTAATGGTTGGATCACTTTGATTAATATTGTCTTCCCATCTATCCCGATGTATGTGTTATCCATCATTAATATACCAAAGGGTACTATTTAGAACATGGAAAATGTATTTACCACCTTTATTTGGGATCTAATCAAATTGGCCACTGCCACTAGGCCTCATGGAAAAAAATGGCTAAACCAGTTGATGAAGGGAAAATTAGCCTATGCGAAGTGGAGGAGACCGTGTATTCCATGCAGGCAAGGTTGGCTTGGGATTTTTGTCAAGCGATTTATCTTTAGTCTAAGTTCATGTTTAGAAGATATGGGGAGGACTGGAGGAGTTGGGATAAAAAATCAAGGAAATTATCCAGCATTGCACGATTCACACTCAATCATCTGAGGGAGTTGGATGGGGATGTTAGATGGACAGTTGCCCGTGACGACATCAGTTTTTGGAACAAAAACTGGTTGGGTGATCTTCTTTATTTCTCGAGCCACTCAACCCCAAATATTTCATTCAAAGAGGCTAGCCTATACCTGAACTTCCTCTATGCGGTTTTGAACAAGAATCAAAAGGAGGTGTTTAATATTATTATTTAGGTTGACGATCTGGACTGGTGTACCTTCTTGGGATCTGCTTATGGGATGTTCTTCAGTCCTGACTTCAAGAACTTGTTTCACTCTAGTAACAATTCAGATGTGTGGGATTCTAAGCTGTGGTGTAAGGAGATTCATGGGAAGATGAATTTTTTAGTAAGGTTCCTGAGGAACCATGAAATTCCCACTGAAGATAATGTCTAGAGAAGATGATCTATTCTGTCCTCTCGATTCCAGTGCTGTAGTAGGCTTCAATAGGAGTCAACAAAGCACTTTTTCTTGCACAATGATTGGGCTAAGGGGGTCTGGAACTACCTAAAATAAGGTATAAATCTATTCATCTCCATTGGTTATACAAAGAGCATCATTGAGTAATGGTTTCAGGGATTGGGGGATACTGGGATTTAGGTCAAGGTGAGTGGGATGGTTTTCATGGACGCTTGCTAGATTCTTTGGGAAGCTCATAATAAATTAAGTTATGGAACTATTTTTTTTGTATTCCATATCCATGTGTGGGTGAAACTTTTAGTGATGGAACTAGGGGATTTGATCAAGAATGATGGTTAGTCCATCTCTTTGAGGAGATTCCTTCCTACCTATTGCTCGTCTCTGGTTACCAGTCAACCAAATTAGGGTTGATGGGTTATATGGTCTATCCCATGCATGGGGATGAAGTTGAATGTGGATGGGTCTTACAGGAATGGGGAGATGAGAGGGGGTGAGCTGGTTCATGACAATCTAGGATCCATGTTGCTAGGTTTTTATACCTTATTCGGTGTAGGTAATTCCATGTGTGTAGAGGTTAAATCTCTGGTAATTATTCTCTATTTGTGTAGGCATTTCAATATCCAGATTTTAGAATTTGAGACAGATTCTCCTATAATGGTCAAGTTTCTAATTGAAAAGGGTGACGTTCCTTGGGAGCTAGCTTACACGATTATGTATTACAGGAATCATATCAACTAGAATATTTTGTTCAGACACACCTGGTGTGAAGGGAACTATGCAGCCAATTCGTTAGCTAGAAAATGTAACCCTAGATAGAGATTGACTATTTACAACACTCTGGGATCCCTTCCAGATGATTATAAGCTTATTTTTAGGAATGATTCCCTTATCCTTCAATATTTCCACCCCTTGATCAGTTGTAACATTAGATGTTGTTAACTTTTTTTTAAATAAAAAGTGAATTTTCAGTAACATGAGAGTATAATAATGTGATACATAACACATAAATGTGGATAAAACAAAAAAATGATACATTTCTAAGCATATCACTAAGTTTAAATACCAAAGTTTCATAAAAAATATTACTAAGGTTATTCACAAAGGTATCGTAAAACATGCCATTTTTAGAGATCAATTCTTTACCCAATGTATTGGAGATCCATCGGGGTACACCCTTCATATGTATTAATTCATGTGTGTCACATAGATCATAATAAATCATTTTATCAATAACTTATGAAGAATAAAGAACCAATTTCATATAAAATAATTGAGTATATAAGTGTTTAAAGACGTATAATTTTATTTATTTCTAACTCATGAGAAGAGAATGTGGGTCTCATACATAGAAATACCCAATCAATTAATTATAATTACATATATATGAATTCCATTGAATATGAATAGGTTTGGGTATTCATAATATAAAAAGGGAGGAATGAAAAATTAAAATTGATTTTGGCAAAACGAAGGGCATCAAAAGTGGTTTATAGAATGAGATTAATGAGAGAGAATAAAATTCTATCATTGATATAAAAACATTTAACAATAATGGAATGATCATAGGTGCATGATAACATAATAACTTTGAAATTAGAAGACTAACCACAAAGTAAGTACATGGATAAAAAAAAGGAGGAAAAGAATCCCCTACTTAGTGAGATAGCTTCTTAAAGCTTGAAGAGAGTTCCTTAGAACCTTATAAACTTATTGGTAAGGATCTAGATGGAAAATGATGAGAATTTAGGGATTAATGGATTGGAAATTAATGAAATGGTGCGGAAAAGTGAATATTTATAGCAAAATGAGAAGAATTGGTTATTAATTACTAAATATAGGCCTTAAAATTATAGGTTGTGGAAAACGGAAAACCATTAGCTTTCCCATGGTTTTGACTCATGGTTTATGATGTTAAGAAGGTGGTTTTTGAAATATTTGAATTTAAGAACTAAAATTCAATATTTTATATTACTTTTGGTGTAGAAAAATAATATTTCCACAATCAGAAAATTATTTATAAGTTTTGAAACTAATTTCAATTCATTAAGATAAAATATATTAATAAAATAAATTATTTTTGGCCATAGATTTAGTTTTATTAATTATTACATCATTATTACCTATTTATGAAGTTATAAAATATATCAGAAACACAATTATTTTATTATTCACTAAAAAATAAATCATTTTATAAAATTCTGAAAATTTTACCCTAACCTAGTTTCGAAGTACTAATTTGATATATATATATATATATATATATAATTTTATCATAATAAATTTATAAATATAAGAATTTTAACTTTTAAATACAAAACTTTTTTAATGAAAAATAATATTTTTATGACATAATCTACTTTCTGACACTTATAAAAATTACTTAGGACATTATAAAATTATATTATAATTTATATTTAAATAAACGATGTTTTATAATACTATTTAATGAAATTAAATTTTATTTAGAATTCCTGAATTTATCAAAAAATTATATTTTAATTATATTTAAAAAAAATGAAAATTTGTTTTATTTTTATCTAAAAATCTATTTATCATATTAATATTATATTCATGCGTATTTTATTAAATTAAATAATAATAAAAATGGGATTAAGGAAAACACTATTTCATTTATAAAAATAAAATTAAACTTTTATAATATTAAGGTTTGGAAACATAACTCCTTATTACACAAACATATGCCCAAAGGGTAAGGTGTGCAATGGTGGTAATTTCATGTGGTGGATCAACTAATATTGATCTAGTTGGGATCTTCACTAACTTAAACTTCTCTCATAGTCGATTTTCTCAAGCCTTACTTGTAGAATATTTTCTTGGGATTGGTCTAGGGAAAACCCCAATGAAACTCCCTCCCTCCCAAGTTTTGATAAATGGGCTTAAAAAGGCATTATCCTACTGATTGAGACCATCATTTATCCCTTATGAATCAATTATCTCTTGTAATTATTTTTTATATACACTAATTCTAAAATTAACATTATTTATAATGGTCATAATTCCCAATAGTTATATTAACCTACGATCACATTAACTAATGATAATGTAATGGGTAGATCCCAACGGGCACTTTTCTCCTTTTACCCTATATATATACTCCTCCATTATCATACTTCAATATTCACTACTTAACTTACAAAGGTTTTATATTTCCTTGATAATGTATTTTACATTCTCAACTCTTATATTTCTTTTTATTGTTTTTAAATCATGGGTGTCTTTATTGGAGAATTAAATCCTATAGAGTTCACATTAGTGCATACATTATTATTATTTTTTTTATCTCCGTATATTATTTCTAGTAGTTACATTAATTATTAATTCATGACATTCAAAGAAATTTACAATTCTTTCTTTGTGCTTCTATTATAAAACATAATAAAATAGTCATTGTGAAACATGAGTTCTTTTGTTAAGAAAATGTTTGGGTGGTTACATGTACTTTCTATGTGCAGACACAAACTTCCTTAGACTATATTAATAAATTTATTGTATTCCATATTCATAATATGATATGAGTTTTAGGACTGTGAAGTATGTTCATGTCAACAAGATTTCACTTACTGGAAGTTCATACTATGATATTTTCTTTTGATATTTTCTATACAACGACATCGGAACCCCTCAACATGTGGGTATTCTTATCAAAGGTTGGAGAAAATATAATCATTAGAAAAACTGGTCTATGGGAGTGTTGAAAAGTGTACCAGATGAGACATTTAAGTCATTGGAAGCCTTATTTGAATGGTGAAGTCAATGGATGGCTAACGGAAAATGTTGGATGGTAGTACAACCTTTTTGACTAGAAAAGTAGCTCTATAAGAGGGAGGAGATACTAGCTATTGAGTGTGATTTTTTATGGAAGTTATAATAGTGTAACACTAGTTCCTTAGTTATAGTGTTTTTAATTCTTATAATTATAGAAATAAAAATAGTTTTTAGTGTTCTTCCATGGATATAGAATGAAAGTAAGGACCATGTAAAACTTGTGTGTCTTGTTTACTTATTTCTTATTCTCTTTATTTTGAGTTTAGAGTGTATGAGTGTCTTGTATTTGAAGTGGTTATTAGGTTTTAGAATAACTTACTAATCTTGGTACTTTTTAGGAATGAGGGAATAATATGGAACCCTGCCTTTTTATTACACAACTTTTCATTTACATGGAACAAACATAGGATCTTTTAAATTTTAGTTTATTGGAAATAAGGTACATAATACATGAAAACGTAAAAAATTATTCTAATACACTTTAAAGGGTTCATAATAGGTTCATCCCAATTACTTTTACTTCATCTCATAACCTGAGGATAAACATCAAAGGAAAGGGTGAACAAGAGGCCCAGTAAGGGAAAACAGGTGAAACCGTTTACATGTGACCATGAAAAATATCAATAAGAACTTGAGGAATAAAGGCATGAGCAAAGGAAAAAGGAAAAAATAATAAAAAAATAACATGAATCATAACATATATATGTGTCTAGAGAATTAAAGTGATACATTCATAATCACATCACCATGTTTTTTCACTTAGGTGTAGTAAAAATTACCAGGTTATTCACCAAGGTATCATAAAACATATCACATCAGAGATTAAATTATTTACCGAAGTCATTGAAGAGATATCATGGATCACCCTTAATATTTATTAATTTCATGTTATCCACATAGATTATAATAAAAAATTTCATAAATAACTTGTGTAGAATAAAATAAAGAGGTTTCATATCAAAATCATGGCATTTCCAAATGTGCTTAAAAACATAATCATTTTTTCATTTTCATCCCATGGAAAATGAATGTGGGTTTCATGTATATAAATCACAAAATAAAATAATTTATTTTTAAATCTAATTTAATACTATTTTTAAATAAATATACTTGGGTATTCAAAAAAAGAAAAGAAAATATAGTTTCTTGAGGAGAAGAGGGAAATTTTAAGAAGTAAATCCGACAACATAATGGGTATAAAATATGGTTTTGAGGAAATGGTAAAATGAGAGGAGACAAGGGTATATAATTAATAAATAATAATTTTTAAATAAGGTTATTATCAAAATTTTAATATAATATAGTAACCATAACATTTAGAATACATATATGAAAAGAGTTTCATGTATCAAAAAGAAAAGAAGGATAATTCCCTTACCTTGAAGATTTGTTCCTAAAACTGAAGGATTGGGACCTTGGGGGATTGAGGACACCTTAATGGGACTCCTTGGGAAGTAAACATACTATATATTTGTGTAGTATGGATTTGGAGTGAAAGGAAATGGATAAATGGGAAGGTATTTATAACAAAAGTGGAGGATTCATTTATTAATTTCCAAGTATAGGCCTCAGAAACCTAGGTTGTGAAAAATGGAAAACCATTCCCATGGTATTGGAAATTGGGCCATATTTGATTCTATTTTAATCTAGAAGAGTTGAACATATTTTTATATTACTTATTTAATTAAGGCAAAATTAATTTTTTCACAAAAGAACAATTTTAAAGCTAAAGTTTCCATTTTATAATTTGGAAAGTAAATTATATATTTTGAGATTGATTAAAATATACTAAAATACTTGATATTAATAAAATAAAATATTTTAATTTTTTTATTGTGGTTAACCTTTTATTACATCATTATGACATAATTATGAATTCAATAACATATAGAAAAACTGAAACTATATTTTTACTATTCATAAAAAAAATAGAGTGTCTTAGAAAATTATCATAAATTCACACAAACATAAATTTAATGTGATGATTTAAAAAATTATATTCATTTTATCATAATAATTCTCTAAATTTAAGAATTTTAACTTTTAAATATAAAAATCCTTATTTATTAAAAGTAATAGTGGATTGAAAACGCATAGTAAAATTTCTAACACTTAAAAAAATATAAAATTATTTTATCATTTATATTTAAATAAGAGTGGTTTTATCATAATATTTCATTTAAATAATTATTATTCATAATATATTAGTTTATTATAAATATTTATATCTTTTACGGAAAGTACAATTTCTATCTGAAAAATCAATTTTTCAAATTCCATCTCAATTTTATTAAGAAAAACTATTCTTAAAATGGCATTGATGTAATAAAAATTTTATTTACACAAAGGAATTACACTTTAAGTAACTAAGTCCTTGAAACATAACCCCTTATAATAGCCATGTATGACCTAAGGGTAAGGTGTGCGATGGTGATAAATTCATGGTTTGACTCAACTAACATCGCCCGAGTGGCAATTTCCACTAACTTGAACTTTTACCATAGGTGATTTAATTAAAGCTTCACTTGTTGAGGATAAACATGGTATTTTTCAAGATAGAACTCTAGTGACACTACCTCCCTCCCAATTTCTAACAAATGGGCTTCATACGACATGACCCTACTAGTTGAGGCCATCATTTCTCCTTTCTGCATTAATTATCATTTTTCATTCCTACTTATAAAAACTAGTTGTAACGTTATAATTATTATAAAGAGTAGTTTCCAATGGTCATATTGACCAATGGTAATAATTGAACAATGGTCAAATAATAACCAAAACCCAAAGGTCACATTTCAATTTATACTTACTTCATTATTAAATAGATATAGTTTTGTTGAGAAATATAACACACATTTTCTTAGGAAACAAATATCATTTAAAAAGTTTAGGTCATTACATTCTTCCCCCCTTAAGAAATTTCATCCCTAAAATTTTAACTCATTCTTTCAGTTGATAAAATCTGTGGGTACTTTTATCTCATTGTCTCCTCTTGTTTTGCACATCACTTCTTCATATTTATGGTTCCCCCACAATAATTTGACGAGGTGGGTAGTCTTGTTGTGTATAACCTTGTCTATATAGTCAAATATCTCCACTGGATTCTCCTCATAAGATAGGTTATGTTTACGTTGTATCACCTCTGGATTCAGTACATGTGAAGGGTCAGGTATGTACATACTCAAGATAGATATATGGAATACATCATGAACTTGAGATAGATTTCATGGAAGTGAAAGTCAATAGGCCACTACTAAAATGTGATCAAGAATTTAATAGGGACAAATGTACTTGGGGAAAAGCTTCCCTTTCTTCCCAAACCACATTAATATATTCCATGGTGAAATTTTAAAGAAGAAATTTTCTCCAACATCAAACTCAAAGTCCCTTTTATGGTTGTCATCATAGCTCTTCTTTCGACTTTGAGGAGCCTTTATGTGTTGTTGGATTACATAAACCTTTTCCATCATCTCTTGTACAAGATTTGGCACAAGAATGTTTCTCTCACAAAGTTCATCCCAACAAGTAGGATTTCTACATCTCTTCCTATATATAGCTTCATAAGGTTCCATTTGAATACTTGAATGGAAGCTATTGTTGTATGATAACTCAACTAATGAGAGATGTTGATCCCATCCACCTTTAAATTCCATTGAACATGTTATCAACATGTCATGGAGTGTTTGGATAGTCCTTTTAGTTTTTCCATCAGTTTGGGGGTGATATGCCATACTAAAATTCAATTCATTACTCATATCATGTTGAATACATATCTAAAATATTTATGTGAACCTTGGATCATGATTAGAAATGATAGAAAGTGGCACTCTATGAAACCTCACCACTTCCTTTACATAAATATTGGAAAGTTTGTCAAGAGATAAATCTTCTCGAATAACGATGAAATGGACAGTCTTGGTGAGATGATCCACTATAACCCATATTGCATTGTTTCCTTTGGATGTTATCAGGAGACCAATAACATATTCTATAGTGATATTATCCCACTTTCATGTTGGTATGATTAGTGTTTTCAATACCCCCTTTTTAAGTTGTCAATCTTCCTTCACTTGTTAACACATGGGGTACCTTATAGTGTAGTCGACAATATACCTTTTCATTTTATCCCCCCAATAATTATTATGATGGTCCCTATACATTTTAGTGATTCTATGATGTATAGAGAATGTTGAACTATGATCTTCATTAATCAGCTCCTTTATTTATAGAATAGATGGAACACATAACCTTTTATGAAATTTTACTACACCTTCTTAATCTATATTGAACTTATTAAACATTCTATTCTTAACATACCCTATATTATTCTATAACAAAGGATCTTCTTTTTGATATTTCTTGATCTTCTCTAGTAATTATGGTTGAGAAATCATTTGGGATAGGGTGGATTATGTCCATTCCCTCATGATTCCCATGTCCAACCTTACTAGGTCCTTGATCAAAGGATCACCTTGAATCCTCATCATTTTTAGAACAACAAGGTCCTTCTTACTTAATGAATCAATGACTTTGTTTACTTTTTTTGGGTTGTAATGAATTGAAAAATCATAGTATTTAAGAAGATCCAACCATTTCCTTTGTCTCATGTTCAATTCCTTTTGTGTGAAAATGTACTTCAAACTTTGGTGATCTATGTATATTTCACATTTCCCCCCATAAAGATAGTACCTCCATATCTTTAAAGAAAAAATAACCAAAGTTAGCTCTTGGTCATGCATAGGATAATTCTACTCATGAGTCTTTAACTATCGAGATGCATAAGCAGTCACCTTGTCATTTGGCATGAGGACGCACCCAATCTCTTTCATAGATGCATCGCTAAAAATAAATAACCCTTCTCCAATGAAGGGTAGAGTTAACATAGGTGAAATAACCAATCTATTCTTTAGCTCTTGGAAACTTTATTTACACTCCTTTTTCCAAATGAACTTATCCACTTTTCAAGTTAACTTGGTTAGTGGATTAGAAATCCATGATTTTTTTTCACAAACCACCTATAATATCTTGATAAACCAAGAGAACTACGAATCATAGTTACTATTTTAGGATGAGGCCACTCCTCCACAACCATTATCTTGGTATGATCAACTGAGATTCCTTCATTGGTAATAATGTGACCCAATAAAGAAACTTTATATAACTAAAATTCACATTTTACAAACTTTCCAAATAGCCTCTACTTCTTAAAGGTTTGAAATATAACCCTTAAATGATCTTCATGCTCCTTGCAGATTTTGGAATATATCATAATATCATCATTAAAAACTACCAAAAAATTATCAAGGTAGTTCTTAAAGACTCTATTAATCAAATACATAAATATATTTGGTGAATTAGTCGAGACTAAGGGCCTAAAAACAAACTCATAATGACCATATCTTGATTGGAAAGCGGTCTTTGGAATATCTTTTTTATTCACCCTCAATTAATGATAATCAGACCAAAGATCAATTTTGGAGAAGAATTTATCCCCTTGATGTTGGTCAAATAAATCATCAATCCTTATAAGAGGGAACTTTTTCTTCACTTTGATCCCATTAAGTTCTCTATTATCAATTCATATCTGAATTTATCCATCCTTCTTCTTCACAAAGAGAAAAAGTTCTCCCCAAGGAGACACACTTAGTTGGAAAAATTAATTCTGCAAAAGATCTTGATGTTGTTTATTTAATTCTTCTAGCTCCATATTTTCTATTCTATATGGGGTATTTGATATTGGGTTAGATCTGGGCATGAGGTTAATGGAGAACTATACCTCTCTTTCTAGGGGTGGTCCATGTAACTCCTCAAGAAATACATTAAAATATTCTTAAATGATGAGGACATTTTCTATTCATATACTTTCATATATTTCTTTATCTGCACTGATCATTTCCATAAAGAGGGATATGGAAGGTGCTTCTAGACAAAGCTCAGGTCGATATATCTCTCCTTTGAAAACAACACAAGTTTTTCCTTTCAAGAATACTGCTATTTTATTTCTTTTTCAGTTGATATTAGTATTATAATTTGAGAGCCATTCCATCTCTAGTATAGTGTTGAATTCCTGTATGGTAATGACTACTAGATTTGTGATGAGATTCTACTTTCCAAAGTGAATACTAGAGTTTCTATACACCATTGGTGCTTGGATAATCTATCCAAGAGTCTTCACTAATAACTCTACTTCTATAATTTTAAGGATTGATTGTATACTATTTATAAAAATATAAGAAATAAATGAATGCATAGAACCAGAATCAAACAAAGTAATTACTAGCTTTGAGATTACAATGAGAGTACCTACTACCACATCATTTGTAGCTTCAACTTCAGATATCATGATAGAAAAATTACAACCTTTCTCCCTTGGACTATGCTGAGGTTAACGGTGATTCCCCTCTATTAACTTCAGATTTAGATAGTGATCAGAAAAGTACCCAAGATATCCACATTTGAAGCATTGGACTTCAGGCTGGTCCTTCACCATCTTCTCTAGTGTTGAGAGGGTGAGGCCTCACCTCACTAAGATAGTTTAGAGAAATATGACCATCTTTTTCATACTTGTAACATTTCACACTCTTGAGAAAATATTTCCATGAATTCTTCTTCCTACATTCTTTTCATTTGAGAAGTTTCAATTTCTTTCTTCCTCTTCCGTGATCAAAGTTCCTACCTAGGCTTGGATATATTGATCTCTTCTTTTCATTCGATCTATGGGACCACTGCATCTCTCTGAACTCCAGTTCAACCTTTATAGAACTTCACACTATCTCCTTATAGCAAGTATAGTCTTGATTGGATAGATTATTCCATAGATGGGGTCTTATCTGACCAAAGAAACTATCAACATTTCCATTATGATCCATGCAAAATCTAGAGGTTTAGCAAAAAAGTATTATAAATTTTATCTCACAGCTTCCCACATATTCATTTTCCTCCTATTTCAGCTCTAAGAATTCCTTCTCCATTTTCATTCACATCGAATGGGGGAAATATTTTTTAAAAAGGTTCCCCTGAACTCTAACCACTCCATAGATTCAATATCCCTTCTTGTATTTGTGTTTTTAATTAGTGTCCACCATTGATCAAATTCTCCCTCAAAGCGGTACATAGTTAGGGTGAATTTATCTTGTTCTAAACAATGGAGTATAGAAAAGATCTTTTCTATAGAGATTATCCATTGATTATAAATCAATGGGTTGGTAGATACATTGAAAGAAGGTGGTCGTTGACACATAAATGACTCAACAAAATTTTTCTCCCTTTGAGGTGAATATGGTCTCTCAGCATGATTCAAGTTATTGCTCACAATTGAAGTCAGTTGATTCATCATTTTCATGAAGTTTTCTATTATGGATTCCATCAGAGGGCCTTCAATGCATGGTCCATTGCGATCACTATTTACATGGTTCCTCCTATTTTGGACATTTTATAAAAGAGTAAAATCTTAGAGAGAAATGCGTTTCATTTAATAATCTTATAATTCTAAAGGAATATTTATGTCTGAAAACACCATGATTAAATATGTTATTCTTTAACAACAATTACATTTTTTATAAATCCTTCATAACGGTTCATAAAAATCTTGAAATTAACTAAACATATCCCCTAGGAGTTTCAAACCAGGAGTGAAATAAGGCCCATTATCATGCACCAGTTCCCGTTCGAGTCTAGCTCAAAGCAGTGTTTTTGGGTTTTATCCCTAGATACAACTATGCTAGATCCACATCCAATTATTCATATCCAGATAGGAATTTCTTTGCTCAAAAAAACTTACTTAATACTTTAACCAAATACCAGGATATTTTCCTATATTTTAACTTTTACAAAAGTTTCTTTCTAAACTTTTAAAATCCTAATTTCCAAAAATAACTAATTATTTCTTTTATATAAACTACGACATCCCGCCTTTTTATTACACAAATTTTCATTTACATGGTACAAACAGAGAATCTTATAAATTTTAGTTTCTTGGAAATAAGTTACATAATACTTGAAAACTTAAAAAAATATTCTAATCCAATTGACAGGATTCATCATAGGTTCATCCTAAGTAAATTTATTAAATCTCTTAACCTAGGGACATACATCAATGGAAAGGGTGATCATAAGGGCTAGTAAGGGAAAACAAGGGAAACAATTTACATATGACCATGAGAAATGTTAATTAAAACTTGAGGAATAAAGGAATGAGAAAAAGAAAAAGGTAATACCATAATAAAAATAACATGAATCAAAACATGGAGATGTGGATAAAACCTTTAAGTGATACATTCATAAGTATATCACCACTGTTTTTCACTAAGGTGTCATAAAAATTACTAAGGTTATTCACCAGGCTATCTTAAAACATATCATCTCTAGAGATTAAATTATTTACCCAATGCGTTGGAGAGGTATCATGGAACACAATTAATATGTATTAATTCCATGTGATACATATATATCATAATAAAACATTTCATAAATAACCCATATATAATAAAATAAACATGTTTCATTTCAAAATAATGGCATTTCCAAAAGTGCTTAAAAAATGATCATTTTGACATTTTCAGCCCACGAAATTGGAATGTGGGTTTCATGTATGTTAATACTGGAAAAAAAATTAATTTTAAAATATAGTTTAATACCCTTTTATAATAAATAGGATTAGGTATTCACAAAATTAAAATAAAAGAGAATTTCTTGAGGAGAAGAGGGAAGTTTTGAGAAGTAAATTTGACAACATAATGGATATAAAACATGGTTATGACAAAATGGTAAAATGAGTGGGGAAAAGGGTATCCCATTAATAAAAAATAATTTGGAAGTAATGGTATGATAAAAAGGGTAATATAATATAGTAACCATAACATTTATAAGATATATACAAAAATAGTTTCTTGAATCTAAAAGAAAAGAAGGATAATTCCGATGGTTATATAATGGCCGAAACCTAAAGGTAACATTTCAATTTATACTTAATTCATCATTAAATAAATGTAGTTTTGTTGAGAAATATAACACACATTTTCTTAGGAAATAAATATCATTTAAAGATTCTGGGTTGTTACAAAGAATCATTAGTTGGTTTTCCATAACGTTGAACTACCGGTGGATAATAATTTTCAGTGAACTCATGGTTTAACTATCCAATGTTTTTATTCATTTTTTCAAGCCTCTCTTCCCTATAAGTGGCATCAAATATTGGTTAAACACACTTGTAAACTCATGTAACTTTTTCAATTTACTCAATATCATACTATTTCATTTGGTTTTACTATCATCAGGAGATATGAAAATGGAAGAAGTCAAGGTTCAGATTAGTCAGTTTAATGGAACTGATAATGGATTCTGCTGGATACATATAGAAGACTATCTCATTCAGATGTATCTCAAATTTCCATTATGTGAAAAACCTGAAAATACAGAGAAAGTAAAATGGGAAAATTTATAAAAAAATATTTAGGTTTGGTGATGATGATGTTGTCATGAATCATTACCTTCAATATTTGTGAGACGAAAAACACAATTTCACTTATGGAATCCAAAAAAAAATGTATGAAAAACTAGTAGCCTTAAGAAAAGTGTTCCTGATCAGTCATTTGTTTAGCTTGAGGATATCTGAAGGAATTTTAGTAATAGATCATGTGAATCACTTTAACATGATCACAATTCAGCTTGATTCAATGAAAATCACTTTTGTAGATGATGTTTGGGATATTATACTACTCTCAACTTTACTAGAATCTTGGGATAGAATGGTTATAGTGGTAAGTGATTCCTTTGGAAGGACTGATATAGTGTTTATTTATGTTTGGAATTTGATCCTCAATGATAAGATCAGAAGATGAGAGGTCCAAGTACCTTTTATAAGTGTGCTAAATACTAATGAAATGGGATTCTCACATCATCAAAAGAATCATAAAAAACTAGAAGAAAATTATTGGGAGAAGAGTCAAGAAAATTTGACAATTCCAGGACTAACCTTTTGGAATTATGGTAAGCATGGAGATTTCCATATATAGGAATTATAAAAGTTGTAAGGAATGAACTGGAAGAATGACTACCAAAATTTTAAAATTTTTTAATTCAATTTTATGGTGGTAATAATCTACTACTCATATTTCATAATCTAGTAGAGTCATGGGTGGTTGACTTTGGTTCATCCTACCACTCAATGGATGATCGTAGAAGCATGGAAATATTTGCATTTTGGAATCATTGGAAATGTTTTCCTAGAATATGATGAATCTTTAGAAGTGATTAGAAAGGGGGATATAAATCTGCGAATATAGAATGGGTGTATTCTTTATTTAAAGGGCGTAAGAAAAATTACAGGTCTCTAATGAAATCTTATTTCAGTGGGGTAGATAGATAATAAAGGCTTATGTACTAATTTCAACAATGCTATCTGGGAAATGACTTGAGGATCCATGGTTTTATAATGAAGAGTAGAGGAAATGTATCTTTATCTCACTGGTAGTTTAGATGGGAGTGTAATGACTAAAATTTCATCCTATGAAAATTCATAGGTCTGGAATTATAGGCTCAGTCACCTTAGTGAGAAGTACATTAAGGTTTTGGTAAGGAAGGGTATTTTGAATCTCGATTATACAACTATCAGAATTTGTGAGAGTTTTGTGTTTGGAAATAAGGATAGGGTTTCATTCAACTTGGATGACCATAATCTTGATGCCTGGAATCTACAGCTAGTTTATATGGATATCTAGGGGCCTACCTTAGTTCAATATCATAGAGGATCATGATACTTAATCACATTCATTGACAATGTTACAATGAAGGTAAGGTTTTATTTTCTTAAAAAAATATAATGTTTTTGATTCCTTTATATAGTGGTAAGCCATGGTTGAGTTTTAAAGTGGTTATAAATTGAAATGTATTCAATCTGATAATGGTGGAGAATACAATGGTAGCATTTTTTAAAGCTTCTATTAGAAGAAGGAAATCAGGCTTGAGAGAATAGTATATGGAACTCCAAAAAGAAATGGAGTGGAAAAGTGGATGAATTAGGATTTTAAAGAGAAGTATAGATACATGTGTGTAAACTCTAAGATACCAAATACCATATTCTAGAAGCAATTAATATCGTGGAATACATGGTTCATAAAATTCTTGCCTTAGCCACAAGAAAAGGTCTACTGGATGAGCTATGGACCAGTAAGTTATTAGAGGTTTCACACCTCAAAATCTTTGGTTGCATTACTTATAATCTTGTTAATTTGAATTATAGAGATAAGATAGATTCAGATTCCAAAACTTGTTTTCTTATAGGATATGGAAATGAAGTATTTGGATATTTAATATGGAGTAATGATCAAAAAAAGATCATTAAAATTAGAGATGCAATATTTAATGAAAAGATTATTTGAAAAGACATGAACATGGATGAATAAGTAGAGGAAAAGTGGTAAACTACTAAAGCAAAAGTAAATATGAAAAAATTACTAGTAACTCACAAATCCATATTATTCTATATATATTAAAAAATTTACTATTATTTAAAACAAAAAAAATCATACTAGAAAGCTCAAGAACTACAAAAACCTAAGGGAAAGCTCTGGTAGCAGAGTAATTAGTAGCAGAAGCACTAAGTTTAATAACTAGAAACTGAAAGTTCTATAGAGTGTATAAACTCATATAAGAAGATATTATAGAGTTATATGACTAGTACATGGATACATAGTTGGAACAAACTTCTTACTTTTAATGGATTTTGGGGAACCAAAATACTCGTAAGTGGAAATAACACTCAGTGACTCAAAGTAGTGGGGGACAACCATGGAGAAAAAATGAATTACTTGAGTAAAAAATATATTAGGAGATGATAGAATAACTTAAGGGGAAATAAGAACTAGATAATAAATGGGTCTATCATTTAAAATAATATGTTGATGGAATTAGAAGATACAAGTCTCAGTTGGTGGTGAAAGGATTCCAACTAAAGGAAGGAATTGATTTCTCTAAAATATTTTTACTGGTAGTAAAGAATACTAAAATCCCAATAATGTTGATAATTTTTTCATTTGATGGATTAAAATTGTAGAAGATAAATGTGGATACTTCCATACTTAAAGGTGATTTGGAGGAAAAAATCTTCATAAATAATCCCAATGGTTTTAAATACCATCGGAAGGAGGGACTTGTTTTTAATATGAAACAAATCCATTATGGATTGAAATAGGAACCTCGATAGTGGAACTAGAAGTTTGATACTTTCATAAATAAATAAGGTTTCATGAGGAGAAAATCTAATAATTGATTTTATCAGAAGTTTTAAAATGATAGAACTTATGTTTTACTCTTACTCTATGTGGATTACATGATGCTGAAAAGTTTAGAAATTCAATGGTTTCAAGAGATGAAGAGTATGTGGTATGAAATATTTGAAATAAATTACCTTATTGAAGCTAAGGAAATATTAGGAATGTGGATAAAGAGGGATCATACATCCTGTACTCTGGTATTATCTTATAAATAATACATTATAATAATAATCAAGAAATTTAGAATAAATTGATGTAAATATGTCAGGGATCATATTTTCAGAAACTTTAATTTATCCAACTCATAATTACTATAAATGAAAGATGAGGTCTGATAAATGGTTAAAGTTTTGTAAGCTTCAGCTATCAGAATATTGATATATGCAATGATTTTTACATGGCCAAACATTTCCATTATAGCGGGACTTGGGTGTCAGTTAATGTATATCCCTAGAAAGGAGAATTGGAAAGCTGTGAAATGGATCATTTGATTCTTAAAGGGATTGGTAGATATATTATTGGGCTTTGGGTAAGATTATCCTCTGTAAGGATTTTTTGATACAGATTTTTTTAGTTACTATGACACTTTGAAAATCACAATAGGTTTTGTATTTACTTTTAGTGAAATGATGATCAGTTGGATGTCATGAATACAACTGGTGGTGACTTTTTCTATGAAATAAGTTGACTATATAGTAGCTATTGAGTCTAAAAATATTTTTTATAACTAAATTTATTACCGAAGGAACTGGGAAAATAATTATAAGGAGGAACATTATTCTGTGATAGTTAAAGTGCTATCAACCTTGCCAAGAATCCTGTAATTCATGAAATAAAAAAAACACATTGACCTGAAATTTAATTTCATACTAAATCTAATGAAAGAAAAGGTGTTAAAGATAAAAAATATTATAGGGAAGTAAAATCCATCGAACATGTTCATGAAGGTACTAATCCAAGAGATCCTGAGGAAACACCGTACCTCAATGGGACTCAACTAAAAAAGAGGAGGATAAAGAACTCTATAATGACCACAAAATGAAGATTTTGTTTGTCCAATGTTTTTGATGATTTTGAAGAGATTCCTTGAATTATTCTTCAAATGGTATATTTTTGGGATCATGAAACTTCTTAAAGTCACAAAAAATTCACTCACTGAAGGTTCAGACTCTGATAGTTTCCATTGGTATTTTCTATATAATGAGAGAATGAAACTTTAACAGGTGGGTATGATCGTTGGAATTTGGTTAAATTTTGATGGGTTGGAATAATGGTTAATGAGAGTAGTGAAAATTGTACCAGCTGAGATGGTTAAGTAAGTGGAACCCTCAGTTGAATGATGAAGTCAACAGATGGATGATTGAAAATGTAGGATGGTGGTGACACCTGTTTGACCAGAAAGTTCCTCTATAAAAGGAAGGTGAGAGCAGCTACTTAGTATGATTTTGTACAAAAGTATGAATAATTTAACCCCATATCCTTATCTATAGTGTTTTTAATTATTATAATTCAGTTAATACAAAGATTTTGTAGTGTTTTTGAGTAGATGTTGGATGAAAGTCTGAACCACATAAAACTTGTGTATCAAATTTCATTTTTATTGTTATCTTACTTTTGATTTTATAGTGTTTGAGTTTCTTGTATTTTAAGGCATGATTAGGGTTTATCATGGCTTCCTAATTCCAATATTTTTGAGGCACAAGGTACAGACTGATAGTTGGGTTTCCATAATACTAAACTAATGATGGATACAAATTGTTGATAAACTCAAGATTTAACCATCTAGTGTTTGTATCAGTTTTTTCAAGACACTCTTCCATATAAGGTTAAATCCCATCTTGTTTTTGATCCAACTAATGAAATGATTGACAACATACCCAACTAACCCCAGATTAGCTAAGACACAAGGTCTATGTAAGAAAGGTATCGAAATATAAAGGTTCTCATGATAGATATCTCACCATTATTTAGTAGTGGGGACTTCAAATATGATCCATTAACCATTAGTATAAAAAATACATAGTATATGAAACTCCATGTGGTATAATTTTTGGTTCATCCAACATAAAAAACCAATGTTTTTCCATATGATAATAGTCCTCATTTTGATACCAGAATCATACTCACACTAACCTTAACATTTTTTCACAACCCATAATACTCCATGAAATACATCAGACAAGGATAACTAAATGTCTTAATTTAAGAGGTCAATTTTAATTAAGCTTCATGAAATGTATATCCATATACATATACAAGAATCTAATGTGAAATAATGATAAATTTTATATTTCCTTTTATATAATATGATACATTTTATATTCTTAAACTCCTTTAAGATTACTTAATAAAAATATAATTAAGTTTCCATTTACCATATCATATATGATAGACTGCCATATAAAAATTATATTTTCTACACTTTTAGGGGTTTTGTTAAAATCATTACATCTTTATCTAATTACTACCATACATCTATGCTAACATATAATAAAACCCTCACATTAAACTCTCTTATGAGATTTTTTTTGAAGGAATAAAGTTTGAATCATAGTGATATTTTGTAATAATATTACTAATATTAAACTAATTAAACAAATTCAAACTCCATAAATTCATAACAACAAATGTTCCAATGCTAATAAATTCTATTGTCTACTTAGAAGATTTTCTAAGTACATCATCATAATTCTTTAAAATCCATTCAATTAAACTTTTTGTTAGAATATGATGTAATTATTTACATTATAACTTCTCCAACATATCCTTAACCCTTTTAGAATGAGGTTATATTCACTTTTAATCTTTATTATCATAGTATTTTATTTGTTAAACTCTAAAATTCACCAATCCAAAACATATTCCCACCAGCCTCTTATACACTATATTCTCTTCAAAATATCATGCTGCACAAACTTCTTGGCGTTAAGTAAACAAATATTATTTTCTTTAGTAGTAATATATAAAAAATAAAATTTTATATCCATAAATTATATGATATTCTATGTGTTTAGATTGATTTCTTGAAAATAATATTAGAGTTTAAATATTCAATTGATGGTGGTAGAATCACTTTTCCTCGTATTTTAACAAACATTTGGAAATTATCTTTTATCTAATATAAACTATTTTTATCCTTATATTATTCTCAAAAAATTTTATAGAATCTGATGAATCATAAACCATGTGTATGGAATCCATCATCTCATATTTCTTATAAAAATTATTTATCAACAAAAAACTTCTCTTATCATATAATAGAAATGGGATGAAGATGCACATGTTTTACTTAGAACCATATGAGATTGATAAATTTATTTACATTAAAATATTTTATGTAACAACTCTTTACTTTATCAATTTAATGAAAATTGAAATATGTATAAATTCTTCACTTTATTTTGAACTCTTGTATACCCTCAATATTATTAAATTATACATTTTGTATCACATACTCCTTAAAACTGAATAATTTATTTCTATAAAACTGATACTCAACATGGATATTCCATGAAGTTTTATATACACCTTAGGTACCCTAGAAAATTCCATCCCATGGAATCATTACTCCTTCCTTCCTGATTTTACCTTTAGGTTTCAATGAACTTTATTTAATGCTTGAAGAAACATTGTTGGAGTTTGAAAATAACTTTTATTCTTCTAGTTTTTAATTTTACCCACTCGTACTATCTATAAAACATTTTAATTTAGACAACACAAGCCAATCCATATTTTCTCAACACTTTGATAAAATAAGGTAAATATTTCTTAAAATCATTCACATTGTCATAAAATTTATATTAATGGAAATATGATTCAATTATTAACTAGAACAAGTGTTATAAAAATATTCTAGTCTCACTAAGTCATAAACATACCCAATCATATAGAGTTTATGAGTAGAGACTAAAATTACACATTTAATTTTGTATTTAATGACTTTAAAAACTCAAGTGAATAATTTTATTCTTATCATAAGAATATATATTAATTGGTTAAACTATATCAATACTTGGTTACTTAGTAAAGGGTTACTATAACACATAGAATTTCTCTTAGTTAATTTTTTTTCTTAACTGACCAGTCTAAAAATTTACTTACATTAAGCTTATCATTTTCATGTATTGATATCAAAGATAAGTTTAATGATTATGATGTCATTTATGTACAACAAAAGCTTTTATTTGATGATTATCATGTTTTTATATAAATTTAATAAGGACTTTTATTAAATGTACTCCCACTAAAATAATGAACCCTTTTGAATTCATTATACCTATTAGTGTTCTGTGATCCATATTTCACCATGATATGAGTCTACTATGAAATTCCTCTCACTGCTTATTTATTTAGGTATGGAACCATCACAATCATATCATATATGAATGTTATATAGTTGAGTGGATAATGCTTTCCCCAATCCATCATATAAATAAAATACACACCATTCTTCCATTATTCTTCCTAAGGGTTTCCCAGTTAAGTGTAACCCAAATATCATAATAGGATTTAGTTACCTAAATCTTAGGGTAATAAATTTTGACCATGCCTTACATAAGATAATCCACAGTCACATTACTATGCGAAAACCTACCCGATTGAATGATCAAGGTATTGGCATGTTATTACCTCAGAAAGAATCTAGAAATTAGTATTTTGGAGGGAATTTAATCTCACCATTTTATCTTATTTTATTCCATTTAAATTCTCACATGATTCTAATTATTTAGTTTGAAATTTTATTCCTTCCACAAAAATAATATGTTCAAACCATATTGATGTATAACTTTGTACAAAACCCATAGATTTTGTTATTGATCCAAATTAAATTCCAACTATATTTATACATCGGCAAATGAATCCTATGCATAAGGTACATGAAACTCTTTCATATAAAGGCTTATAATTATATGAAATCAAAAATATACATAGGAGTAATCTTGGAGTCATAAATAGTCAACCCCCACTTTTCTAGTACAAGACATTGGCCTCCAGGCTAGTGGGATGTTCGAGCCAAATTCCCTTTACTCAGAGATAGTTTTATCAATATAGATCTCAATTATATCATAGTTCTAACACTTAATATATAAAAATAATAAATATTTATGTAACCCAAGCTTATAACTCAATACAATCAAAATATTAGGTTTAATAAAACTAAATTCATTTATCATACCAAGTATATAACTCCTTAAATGTATGTATAATAACTAGAATCAGTTTAATCACATTTAAAATAAATCATACACATATTCATAATATTTTTTTTAACTATGAATAATAAATAATTGAATAACTTTTAAATAAATAAAAAAATCACAAATTTAAACATAAGATAAACATTTTTTTAACTATTCATAAATAGATATAATTATAAACACTTTATAATTTTAACTAACCTTATGGACATTCCCTAATATTGAATATAAAAACTTTATATTAATTTATTAATATTAAATCTTTTATATTATTCATTTTAAATAATTTTAAATAAATATATGATATTACATTAAATATAAACATTTTATACTCTAATTCTATTTATAAAAATATTAGATAATCTAAATATCACATATTTATATTATTTGAACCTTGATAAAATCCGTTATTGAAAATAATTTTTATTTGGATAAAATAAATTCTTAAAATAAATCTTTAATTTGAACCATTCAAATTAATAATTATAAACAATTAATAATTTAAATATAAACCCTTTTATATTTAGCCTTATTTTTTAATCTATAAAACTTTGTAAATTACACTTATAATTTACAAATAAACACTTTATTTACAAATTATAAGTAATTCCATATAATTGGTAAAAGGTATTTCAATATTAAAATTTAATACTGTAGAATATTTATTAATAAATGTTTCATAAGCATTTAATTAATAAATTATAAACACTTTATAATTAGTTAATTTATAAACACTTAGAAATTAATAAATATCCCAAAATATATTTTATTATAATTTATAAACAAGTTATAAATTATATAATTCAATTCATAATTTAATTTAAAAAAAACATTTTCCTTTAAAATCATATTGAATGATATTGGAGGGATTGTAAAATACGATTGATAGGGATGCAATGCTTAAATTGTTTTAGCACCATCGATTATATTTTATGATTGGTAAACCTATAATCACTTAGGATAAATGAATTTAACTTCTGAAACATAGAAAAATAATCTTATCTATTGGAAAATAAACTCTTACAAATGGGAAAAGGATATGTAAAGGTTATAAGACTGACTCCTACACATGGGAAAAGACATATGTATGGGTTATGTTATCAACTATTATGCATAAGATCCTAAACCTTACATATTAATTTCTCCTGTGGTGTAACCCTTATATATCCACAAAGTGACCCTTACATATGGGTGAATCATAATCGATGATATCACTTATATCACAATTATGACTTGATGCTCTGTTTTCACATAACTTGGGTTTCAATCATAGACTATGATATCATGTATATCATAGATTATAATATATAACAAAAACCATGATATCTAACTATATCATACCTTATGATATAAACTACTCATAACCTATGACTAAGAGAAAATAAAGTCACACATTATGGTATTTTATATCATAAATCCAAGTAGATCAATTCAACGACTGACACTTAGCCACATCATATCATACATTATGATATGGCATGTTGTAAATTATCAAAAACAAATTATTCATTTTAATAACATGATTTTATAAATAAAATTAATAGTAAAGTTCTGATACCATTGTAAGGTTTATTTGGATATTTTAATGATTGAACTAAGTAGTGGAAACATAAATAAACTTATAAACCAGAAACACCATACATTCAAAACAGAAACCATGAAAACTTTAAATGAAGAAACCCATGAATGTGTACCAAACATCATAAAATTGTTTTTTATGATGTTCAACTACATGTACTTGATGAGGATCACATAAGATAAATCCAAATGACATCCCCCCTTAGGAGGTATATATGGTCTATTCTAAATCACTCAACACTTGAGTGGGAACTCTCATCACCCACAATATACTAGCACCTAATAAAGGGAAATGGTGAATAAGAAGAGAGTTATGACATCAAAGGATTTTTTTAAAAGAATTCAAGAGCAATAATATCTCATCATATGGTAGAAGGATATTTTATATAGCCCTTGGGAGTCTCTCGATAACTACATAAATTTACTCATGAACTAAAAAATGCAAGAGTAATTCCTTATTTAGTTATGAATTATTCATATGAATGAAACCCTCATGCATTTAATATTTTTAAACCACGCACTTAATGATAGATAATGGGATTTATTCAAATGTTTAACTATTAAAAATTACAATTCCTTTATATAAAATAATAAACCAAGATAGTTATTATGATATAAAACATATCGTATTAAACAATATGGTATGCATGTCGTACCATATGGCTTATACTAATTGTATAATATGGTATGGAAATTTTTTTGTCATATGAGTTAAAGGATTTAGGGTATACCACCTTCAACTACATAAAAACTACCCATCCACCAAAGTGTATGAATAAGGGGTGAGTACTAGACCCAATAGAATTTCCCAATGCTCCCTATGAAATCCAAGTATCTAAAAATCAATCAAGATTACAATTTTTTTATGAAACATAACCATCCCAAAAGGTAGTTAATAAAATAACCATAAGAATTTACAAAACAAAAATAATTAGTAAACACCCAAGAACAATAATCCTGTACAACATCAATAATGTTACCCAAACACACACCCCACACCCGTGTTTTAACTAAAACCTGAGTGACCCTTAGACCATGAGTATCCATCCAATAATGGGTATCTACTACTCATGAGTGGGCCGACTACCAAGACTCACATTGTATCTTTCAATATGGTCCACACATCCAAATGACATTTTACCATGAACTCACCTCATCTTTAATTTTGAGGTTCCCATAACTAAGTGGAAGTTTTCCAAATAGTATTCTTTAATCCTTCATGAGAAAAAAATCAATAATAACATGTATTGTTCACAAATAAAATCCCAATACACTAACATGAAACTAAATTCCAAAAAACTACCATTATATTTGACCAGTGAAACTCAATGAAAAAAAGAGTAATAATATCCACATACACAGAACCCAAATTCAAATTAATAATATTGAACATTAAAAATAAAAAATATATATTAGTAACATACAAAACCATGAAATTCAACACAAATATTATATGCAATATCAAATCCACTTTATCAATTTCCCAAATTATGGAAAACACACACACACCCAAAAACTCACCTTTTTTTTTCACCCACAACAATCACACAAAAAATATGGTTTAATAACCCAAAATCATCCTAATATTTAACCATTTTAGATCCATGAAACAATTTAATGAACATCACACCAAATCCATGATACTAGTATAACTAATGCGAGTGAGAATATACTTACATTAAACCATTGATTTCACAAAACTATGCCACTAAACTCTAGATCCACTATCCCCTTACTCTTATCAAACACCAAAGACTAAAATACCTAAATTATTTTAGACAAAATCCTTAATATCCCCAAAAACCCACCCAATTAGGGTTTAAACAATATAAAATCATGAATTAATAAGAGAGGGGAAGATCCTGAGAAACTTACCTTTGATCTAACACCCAACACTTTTATGATTAAATCCATAGGTGAGAAATCCACCCAAAATCACCTCCAAGGTATCCCTTGTGAAATACCCAGAATAGTGCAAGATCAGCGAGAGGGGAGGGGTGAATCAGTGATCCCCTGTTACAATTTTTCTTTTTATGAATTTCCTTCTTTTGTTTTCAATTCAACCTCTATGTCTAGTTAAGGCCTCGGTCCACTCTTAAAATGATGTAGTAAAACAAAATCACAAAACATTGATATTTACAAGGTTCAAAACAAATACCCACTCCTTTCCATGTTGGTTATTCTCCCTAACATGGATTATTTACTTTATCCGAATATGATTACAAATAGTAATTGGTTAAACTCCTCAATTAAAAGATGGTTAAACCCCCCAACTTCACTGCACGTTCTTCTTCCAGAAACTGGTTATACCTCCCAGCTTCAACTTATTTCTTTAGATGGATTGATCCAATTAAGGATGATCTGATAATCTTCCTCCTTGAGCTTGTAGGATCTGACTTTCTTGTGTACCTATTTGAAGAGCTTCAACAATCTTTGATCAAATCTCTTGGTCTTGCTCAATGATTCTGATCAGCAGTAATGATCAGTTGCCTCAATGAAACAAATGTTCATGCTGAGAATTCTTACATCTGATTAAAGTCCTGACCTCACTTATATATGTGCAAGTGGTTTACACAACTTCTTCAGCAGTAATGATCACCTTGTTTATTCTTTCTCAAATCAATTTTCACAAACCCAATTCTTTCTACACATGTGCATGGGAACGCACAAATTCATGTATATTTGGTTAAGTGTTATACAACCCGAACACATATAGTTTTCTTCCTTTATTCTTTATATAATTACTGTTTAGTTAAATCCTCTTGAGTACAACTCAAAGATATGAACATGTAGGAGTATGCCCTACTGTCTCTTGCGCACAAAACCTGAATGGGTATATTATTTTTGTGCACCTGAATTCTTATTATTATCAAGGGTAAGTGTATATGTACACTTTATCATGGATTTATCAACCATGAAACATGAACCAAAAAGGATTCGTGCTTTTGGATGTGTCATGCAAATAAGGTAGGTGAAACACACTTTCCCCTTTTGTCTTTACAAACCATATCTTCACAAAGCTACTCAAGAGTGAAAAGAACTTATTGAGTGATCATGGGATCCATATCCTTCGCATTGGATTATCATAAGGAGGACTAATTTTCTCACACAAGCAAGGGCTGTGTGGAAATCCTCTCTTTCACAAACAACGGATAATACAATGCTCTGTTTCTTCATGAGTGAGAATTTTCTAGAAATTTAGCAGCAAAGATTGGTTTAGGGACTCATCCTTTTATAGGAAATGAGGACCTCCTCTATTTATATCTCCCCACAAATTATTCCATGTGATAGACTAATTCAAAATCCCAAGTTTTAATCCATTCCATGTAAAATCATCAAATGCGCGAGTCGTTCAAGATATTTTTCAAACATAGGCTGCATATCATGGCGTTTTTATGTCATGAGTCCGAGACTCTCCTTCGTGGTGTTATCCTCATAATCATGAAGTGTATCATGTATCTCATGATCCGAGTCGAACACTGAGAGGCCTATGCAAATTCATTTTCTTTTTCTTATATGCGATCTTCACTATTTCGATGCATGTATTAAAATGTAATTACATGAATGGTCTCATATCATTCGAACGAACCTCATTCAGTAGATATTATCATGAGAGGTAGCTAGAATCTTGATTATGGAGGTGAGGATATGCTCTAGTGAGGCTGTGGAGTTTGGGTGATCGAGATTTGATGTTGAGCACAGATGAGATGTGTGGCTGAGAGATCACACAAGATCAGATGGACGACGCTAATCACTCCCGTGTTTTTAAGTGATGAACAATGCCTAATTTTCTTTTTTCCTACATAAAAAAAAACATGCAGATAAACTGTGGTTTAAATATCAGGCACTATCAACGAAAGCTCAGAAATCTCCTCTCCCATTCCATGGTATCACCCCATTCCATGTTCTCCTGCAGGCGCGCTCTGTGCCCACTCTATGCTTTTCCTCCATGCCACCCCTCATAGTGGTGCTTCTTAGGATCTCCCATGCACCTCTGTCGGTGTGCTCACATGTTCCATATGCACTGTCTCAACCTCGTGCTTCCCAACTAGGTTCAAGCTCAAACTCCCACTTAGTGGTGAGTTCTGTTCACCTGGATGGATGACTAGTAGGTTGAGGCATAATATTTTTAAGAAAGGATCATTAAAAAAATACTTCCCAACCAAATTATAATGTCCATTAAATAAAATAAAAAACCAACATTCAAACCGCATCATGAAAATAAAATTACTTTTTCATGGAATCTCTAACTCATTGTTATAAACAATGTGTCAATCCAAATCACCAATGACACTTGTTTTAAGAAATAAAAACCATCTATAGAATCATAAGATTTTATTTTGGACACTTCAATTAGCATTACCTCAACCATCCTATCAAAAAGATCATATTGACATGTCATTGAAAACAAATGAAATCACTAGGCTCAATAATCTCCCCCATTTTATTTTGTTGTCAATATCTCCTAAGAACACTCTCTAAGAGTCAATATGTGTACCAAAATGTTTTCTCCCTCTTATTGGAAATAAAATGAAAAGGGTAAGTGGGGTCTTGTCAAAAACATTGTCTCCCTCCCTTAAAGAATATCTTCATAAATAATTGAGATAGAGGGATGATATCACATGTTTCACTTAGTAAAGAGCCTTTAGTTAATCAAATCAATGTCTACGTGGGCTAAATGAGTGTAGAAAACAAGATAGATATGACCAAGGTTTTCAATGCTATCTATAAACAAACATATTTGTGAAATCATGATTAAAATGTATCAATTAATATACAAGGGAATGGAAATAGATAAATTCATCACTGAAATTAAAAAACCCTTCACAAACTTCAAAAAATAGTTCTCCCCCTAAAGGGACTCATTTGTCTCCTTAAATTACATAAAAATCAGTACAAAAGAATGTATATAGATTTAGGGAATAAGGAGGAAAATTTTCTTATTATTCAAGTGAGAGGAGAAGGTTGAACATGAAATTTCAACCTCAGCTCAACAAACCTATTTGCTGGAATTGCTTTGGTGAAAATATATGCAACCTGATCTTTAGTAGAATTGTATTCTAACTTGATATATCAGCCAACAACCTTTTATTTGATGAAGTGATATCTGATATCAATATTGTTGGATCTTGAATGTTTTTTAGGATTCTTACATAATCCAATGACACTTTGATTATCACATAAAATATTTAGTGGTTTCTCAATTTCAATTCTAAAATCTGCAAGCTGCACTTGCATCCAAATCATCTGTGTACATGAATGTGTAGCTACCACATGATCTACCTTAGCTGTGCTCAAATTTACTGAATTATTCTTCTTGATATACCAACTGACACATCATTCTCCCAAAAAGAAGGTTCCACCAGTGGTAGATCTCCTATCAGTACAATCACCAGCCCAATTATCATATGTAAACCCCAATAAATTAATGTTTTCATTGTATTTGTATAAAATCCCATAGTTCAGAGTTCCATTCACATATCAAAAAATTCTTTTAGCTAATAATAAGTTAGACTCTTTTAGATCACTCTGAAATATGGTAGATATATTCACTGCATAAGTTATATATGGCCTTGATACTAGGAGATAAAGTAATCTTCCAATGATTATTTTCAAATCTTTTTGATCAAAACCTTTTCTATTTTTATCCTTGAATAATTTGATTTTTAATAAAATGGGCGTTGAAACTTATTTTGCATTTTCCATTCCAAACTTTTTCACCAATTCCCTTGCATAATTCTCCTATGATAGAAATATGGAATTTTTTTTTTGTTCAACCTGAAATCCTAGAATATATGTCATCTAACCAAGCGTGGACACTTGAAAGTTTATCCTCATTTTCTCAGAAAATTATTCACATAGACATTCATTATCACCAGCAAAGATAATGTCATCCACATATATAATGACTATGAGAGTACCAATGGACATTTCTATAACGTATAGGTAACTATCACCTGTACCCTTGATAAAATTCATATCCCTTAGACAACCATCTGATTTGGAGTACCAGGCTCTAGGGGCCTGTTTTAAACCATACATAGCTTTTCTCAACCTATATACCATGCTACCATCTTTTCCCAGAACAAAACCATCTGGTTGTTCGATATACACCTCTTATTCAAGATCTCCATTTAGAAATACAAATTTTACATCCATTTGATAAACCTTACAATTCTTGTGTTCTAAAACTGCCAAGAACATTCTAATAGTTTCCATTCTTTCTACTGGTGAAAAAGTTTCTTCAAAGTCAATTTCTTCTATTTGTGAATACCCTTTAAATACTAGACTAGAATTATTTCTTGAAACTTCCCCTTTCTCATTTAGCTTGTTTCTAAAAAACCACTTGGTGCCAATAACATTTTTATTTCTGGGTCTTGATACAAAATCCCAAGTGGAATTATTTTCAATTTAATAAATCTCCTCATAAAGAAATTGTAACCATTCCTCATACTCAACTACTTGGACCACTGTATGAGGTTTAACTTGAGAAATAAGTGTAGTTAGATCTTCAATCATCAATATTTTTCTTGTTTTCACTAGAGACTGTTGATTACCAATGATATTTTTTGTCTCAATATGTTTCTTTAATTTTTTGTATCATTTCCTTTTATTTTCATCATCTTCTTCTTCAACATGGGTTTGTTCAGAATTGATATCAACATTGTTAGTTTCTATCCTAGCAGATTCATCATTCTTCTATTCCATAATCATGCCATTTTCTACCAAATCGTCTGAATTAACATTATTAGTAATATCTGATTTGATATTTTTTTCAATAATTCTGACATCACTATAATCAAACAGCTTGTTCATTATTTTTTTCCAACATATGTATCCTTTACTATCAGGCAGGTATCCCATGAAGATGCTTTCCTATGACTTTTCTTCAAATTTTCCTAGATTAATGTTCTTAATAATTATGATGCAGGGACTTGCAAAAACTATATAGTATTTAATATTTGGTTTTCTATTGTACCACATTTCATAAGTTGTCATTTGTGTTTCTATTCTAAGAAGACATCTGTTCTGTATATGTATGGTAGTACATACATCTTATCTCCAAAAAAACTTTGAGATGTTGTGTTCATCCAATATAATTCTGCCCATTTCAATTGTTCTTATGTTATTTATTTTAGCTACCCCATTTTTCCATGGAGTATATGATGTGTTGTATTGATGCTTGATTCAATTATTTCAAAGATAGATTTCAAAAGCATCACAACTATACTCTTCACCATTATCTAATCTCACTTTCTTGATAAAGAGACCCATCTCCTACTCAATTTGCCTTCTATTTTTTTTGAATATTGTGGTTGCCTCTGACTTGTGTTTGATAAACATGACATTAGTAATTAGAGTGAAATCATCAATAAATTTTTTGAAATATAGATCGACTATTTTAGAATTTTGTCTCATTGGCCTACATATGTCTGTATGAATAAGTTAAAGGGGCCTGGTAGATCGGATATCGACTCCTTTGTGTGAACTTTGGGTCAATTTTACCTTTTAATATGTTTCAAAAATTTCATCCCCTTTTCTTTTCAATTTGGGAAGATCTCTCAAAATTTCATACTTTAGGATTTTAAAAATAATCCTTTAACCAAGATATCCAAGTCTTCTATGCCATAGGTTGTTTTTATCCTTGGAACTCAAATAGTAGGAATTAATAGAATCAACATTTTGAAATAGATTGCCAGTGGTCCTTTTTTATTGAGTGATGATTTTTCCATCCTTTGATCTCTTGATAACAGATGAATCCTTTTTGAACAACATATCATGTCCATCATCAGAGAGTTGGCTCACACTAAGTAAATTGTGCTTTAATCCTTTAACAAATAACACATCATTGGACTTCATATTTTTATCTTCAATCATTGACTTTCCAATTCTTTTGATTTTTGGAGAATAATGATTTCCAAAGATCACAATTCCTCCTTCATGATTTTCTATGTTGCTTAAAAGTTTTGTATAACCAGTCATGTGTGATGGACATCCACTATCTATAATCCATGACTTTGTTTTACTACTGGATTTCAAAGAAACTTCATAAAAACATGAGTTTTATTCATTCATTTTCTGAATTCCCTTTTCATTATTGACTTTGAGTGCTTGATCAGGAAGAACACTCACACAATTTTAAACATTATGGCCTTGTTGATCATATATTCCATATAATTCATCTAAGCAGTTAAATTTGTTATGATTTGGAAGATCAAATGAAATTTTCATGATTTTTTATCTTATTTTGTATTTCTCTTCTTTTTTCAGAATTTCTCCCCCTTAGTTTATACCTCATTTTTGGTTGGGACATGTTATACCAACACAAATATGATTTGTTCCCAAAAACTCCACAAAACCAGTAGTATCCTCTAAACCTCAATATTCTCGACTGATACAAGACTTGTCTTGAAGATGGTTATTGTTTTATTTCTAGATCCCAAGTTTGTATTTATTCTAGGGGAATAAATCATAATGGAGAATTTCCCCCTTCCTTTATATTAGAAGAAGATTTCTCACTATCCTTTGTTCTCCAAACTCGTCTTGGATTTGTTTTTGGACCTGCATTGTTAAAAATAACAGATGTATCTTGAGATTTGGTGAGTGTTGAATTGACTTGCTTCTTTGATCCCATCATTTCACAAGTGTGTGATGATTCTTCCATGACCTAAATAGCGTTGTTTAAATCTTATATGATCTTCTTCAAGCAATTATATGCTTCAGGGAATTTAGACTGAGCCATTGACAGTTCTTCTTCTTTTAAGTGAAGCATTTCCTTAAGGTCTTCTACCATATTTTCCATTTTAGCTACCTTAATTTTGTTACTTTTGATTTCTTCAATATAAAATAATTATTTATTTGTATATTCTTCCTTTTCCTCAGATATCTTTTCCATTTCTTTCAATAATAATCTTTTATCTTTCTTGAGATTTCTATTTTTCTCAAGACAAGCTTCTAATTCATTCTTCAACATGTATTCTAGATACGTCCATTCAATTTCATCATCTTCACTACTAGAAGTGTCAAACCATTTTTCCACATGATCCATGAAATTAATTTCATCTTCTATTTGGATTCCTGATGTTAAGTCTACATGTTGTTCTTTTCTCACATAACTTCTTCTTTAACCTAGAAATAACTTTTTCTTTCTTCCACAATATTTCATTAAATATTTTGAGCTTCTACCCCATTTATTTTTCTGTAATTTTTCTTCATCGGTCTCAAGTGAAACAAACCTTTTCTTAGGAAAATTTATAGAAAAGTTTCCAATGTAATTGCAGTTTTAACATCTTGGTGGTGGTTTTCCTTTGCCCTTAAACATTCCTTTCCTGAATATATTTGATATAAGTGCAATTATTATGTTGTATTCTTCATCTTTATCATCATCATCATCATCATCAGATTCACTTGATTCTAAAACTTCATCATCTATAATTTTGAGTTTTCTCATGGCCTCAAAATCCATCTCATCATTTATATTCTTCTTGAAAATTGGGATCTTTTCCATTTCGTAAGAAATGATAATGTTATGTAATTCATCAAGAGAACGATCATCTCTATCTTCCAAAGCTGATACTTTGGGATCAAACCTGTCAAGAAAATGTCTCATTAGTTTTTTAATAATTGTTGAATCATCCAACTTTTCTCCAAAGTTCCAAATATTACTGAAAATATCATTGAATCTTGTGAAATAATCGTCAATGTTTTCTTCTCCATCCATCTTGATATCTTTGAATTTGCTCCTCCAAATTTGCAATTTGGATTCCTTGACTTTCATGTTTCCTTCATAGCTTCGTTCCAATTTTTCCAAATATTTTTTGTCATTTTTGAGTCCCATAACCTTTGTATACACTTTTTATGAAACAGACATAAAAAATAGAATTTTGAGCTTTGCCGTTGACTTTCATATTTCTTTTCTCTGTGAAATCATAACAACTTCATCAGTAATAGGAGGAAATCCCAAAGTAGTTGCATCTATAACTTCAAGTACAAGAGATAAAATATAGGGTAACATCCTATTGTTCCAACTATTTTTTTTAAAAGGAGAGGTCCAATGTCCTTTATATTAAAACAAAAACAAGCATAAAAGATGAGTGAAGAAGTTTATTTCACACAAGTCCCTCATCACAAGGACCCAATTTTTTTCTTATCTTATCTACAATCTTATGTTCTACATCCCGCAAGGCGCCCAAATCGAATCCATGACCTCACCCACCTCTATGACCCCTAGATTGAAGAGCTTCAAGATTCCTCACTTGTTGAAGGAGGCTTTCAATGTCTTCATCTGAACTTGAATCCATAGAGTGTGATTCATCCTGCCTTGAGTTCTGGTTTGCTCGATCTCTCCCATGCCCACAGCTACTAGGGAGTTGTCTGTGCTTCCATGTTTTGGTATGTTTATCCTCCTTTATAGCAGGAATAATGTCAGTCATGGAGGGCTCCTCTGTCCTCTTCTGAGGTTCCTGTAGCTATGATGGGGAGAGCATTAATGCCGGATTTTCTATCTCAGCTCGAGGATGATCAACAGCTGCGACCTTCCAATGACCTGCAACACTACTAAGAGAAATTGCATTAGCAGTGGCCTCCTGCACATGAAGGGAAGACTATGCATCTATCTTGCCAGGTGAGGGAAGCAAGGATGGAGTTTTTGAATCCCCAACATCACTTGTTGGAAATTGTAACTCCTTTGAGGGAACGACATTAGATTCATGTGGAACCTCAGTGGTGCGATCAGTCGCCAGGAACAATGATTTTTTTCCAGTGCTTTTATCATCACAAAAGTGAGCGACAGAGGTCAAAATATCATTAACCACAATAGAAACATCGTGAACACTGGACGGGGTGGGGTCTGGGACTGATAAGTGAGACCCAAATTTGCTGGATCCTGAGGGAGATCCTTAGTAATATGGGTCTCACAAGCCCCATTCTCAACAATAACTGTCCATGATCGAGTGCCATGTTGACCAAAGGTATTTTGAGGTTGTAAAAGATTCCTAATAGAGTCTACAGAGTTATTATCCAGTGTATTATGCACAACAATAGAATGAGGTGAGATAACCTTCTTCTGATTATTCCTAGATTTGGATTGAACATGATTAATAGAAGCCAAGTTAGTCTCATCAAAACCAGCAGACTGTGTAAGTAAACCAGAGTTATTAGCCTTCTGAGGGTGTAACTTTTTGAAGGAGGAATGTATATCATGCCCAGGTACTTCGCAGAAATCACATACAAGTGATCTTCTATAATATGCAGAATCATGATCTATAATTTTACTATCTGAACAAAACTTGGGGAGGTTTTCATATTCTATTTTCAGTTCCAATTCATCAACATCAGTCGAGAGATGGACCTTATCAATTAATGTAGAAAAAAGGTCAATTTCAACTAAGAATCTGGCGTAGTGTCCATACCTAGAAACTTCCATTTCCTTATCCAATTTGATCAGAACTCCCAATGCTAAAGAAATATCATAAAGAATGAGAGGGTGCCAAAGGTTCCAGTTTAAACTGAAGACCTTCACCCAAGTCTGAACTGTCATGTTACCTATTTCTAGGTGGTTGAACATTCTGTCCCATTCCCAGATGTGCAGCTCTCTATGCTTAAAGGAGATAGATCCATGACCCCAGGAACACATCTTGAGTTCTTCATATAGAAATAAGATGTGGTAGAACCCTTTCCCCAAAGAGACACACTTCCAGGAGGAAAACCCCCAAACATCCGTCAACCATTATATCAAATTCTAGAACTTCCATGGCACAGAGCCTCTCGACAAGATGAGTCTAGAAATGATGGAGTGCTCTTTCATCTCAAGTCTTTCCGATATAGATTCTATATTAGCTTTAACATGAGCAACTTCCCCCTTCCGATGAATACCGTCATTCAAACCTTTGAAGGTAGAAAATGTGCGATTATGAGAACTAACCTCATTTAGATTATCCATATTATCAATCTAGTAGATCCATATAGAGGGAACCTACCTCTTATACCTATTGAAATACCCAAAATAGTGAAAGATCCCTAAGAGGGGAGGGGTGAATCATTGATCCCCTATTACAATTTTTTCTTTTTAGGAATTACCCCCTTTTGTTTTCAATTCAACTACCATGCCTAGTTAAGGCCTTAGTCCACTATTAAAATGATGTAGTAAAACAAAATCACAGAACATCAATATTTACAAGGTTCAGTATAAAAACTTACTCATTTAATATTTGTTATTATCCCCAACACAAATTATTTAATTTTTTAGAAGATGATTAAAAACAACAATTGGTTAAACTCCCCAATTACAAGCTAGTTAAACCCCCCAACTTCACTGCACCTTCTTCTTCCAGAAATTGGTTATAACCCCCAACTTCAACTTCTTTCCTTAATTGTCTTGATC
This sequence comes from Viscum album, assembly GCA_963277665.1. Lineage (NCBI taxonomy): Eukaryota > Viridiplantae > Streptophyta > Magnoliopsida > Santalales > Viscaceae > Viscum > Viscum album. Next base: position 2,020,463,034 of record OY728123.1, read on the forward strand.
CACATTAGGATGATATAATAATCTTCCTCTATGAGATTATAGGATCTGACTTTCTCATGTACCTGTTCATGGAGCTTCAACAATCTGTGATCAAATCTCTTGGTCTTGCTCAACGATTCTGATCACCAGTACTGATTAGTTTCCTCAGTGCAACAATTTCTCAGGCTGAGAATTATTCCTTATGACTGAAGTCTTGGCCTCACTTATACATGTAAAAGTGAATAAAATAACTTCTTCATGATAATGAATATGCAAGAATGACTTTTCTTGATCAGTCCACCTTGTTTCTTCTTTCTTAAATCAATTTTCACACACACAATTCTTTCTACACGTGTTCATAGGCATGCACAAATTCATGTATGTTTGGTTAACTGTTATACAACCCTAAAACATATAGTTTTCTTTATTTCATATTTATATACTCACTATTTAGTTAAATCCTCTTAAGCACAACTCCAATACATGAACACGTAGAAGTATGCCCTACTACCTCTTGCGCACAAAACCTGAATGGGTATATGCATTGTGTGTGCCTGGATTATTCTTATTCTTAAGGGTCAGTGTATATATATACTTTCTCATGGATTTCTCAACCAAGAAACATGAACTAGAAAGGATTCATGCTTCTGGATGTGTCACACAAACAATGGAGGTTCAACGCACTGTCCCCTTTTGGCTTCACAAACCAGATCTTCACGAAGCGACTCAAGAGTCAAAAGAACTTATTGAGTGCTTGTGGGAGAAATCTCCTTAATGTAGGTTTATCAAGAGAAGGATTTATTTCTTCATTATAATACCCCAAGATTTCATGGTAAGTTATTTTCTTTAAATTAATTCAATAACTTGCACTACACGCAACACAAAGTTCGAGCGCACCACGACTTACCAAACTAGCTATTCAAAAAGAGGTTATGAATAGTATTAACAAAAATTTTGAATTTTATATAATCCATAAAATTTTAACATCCATATTATGTGTTTATTAGACATAATATAATAACAAATTCAATTTTTCAGATAAAAGAATCCTTTTTTAAAAAATACAATTTTACCGCCTTTTAATGGAGAACCATTTTTAAATACAATATTTGAAACTTTTATATATTTAATTTGATGAAATAAACTTATTCTTTAGAATAGGTACATAAAAATTTAGTTTGGATAAATTTTTAGTGCTTTTTTGATAACTTTCATATTTTGATGAATTGTGAAAAATACTAAATTTTAATTAAAAGAAACTTTTTAAATCAAAATAATGTATAGTGTTAAATTATTTATTTGAATTGTTTTGAGGTATAATTAGATTATATTTTTATAATTTAATCCAATTTTGGTAATTTAAAGTAATTTTACATTTAAATTGGACATAAACACACATCAATCTTTTGATAGTTTTTACTTCTCAAAAACCTGATTTTGGTTTTGACAACGAGAATATTTTTTTTAAATTAATTAATAAAACTTCTATGTTTTTAATTTGGTTAAATAGACATAATTTTTGAATTTGAAATATCAAAATTATCTTAGAGTAAATTTTTGGTATTTTTCTGAAAACTTTCGATTTTTGATGAATAGTGAAAAACACTGCATTATTGGTTAAAACAGAATTTTTACTTAAATAATTATTTATTTTATTTGAATCTATTTTAAGTCAAAATATATACATAATACCTATATAAATTCAATTTAATTCATTGGAGTCACTTTATAATAAGATTACATGTATAAAATTTTATTGAAGTTTTTACCGTCTTTTACCCACCTTCTAGGCACATTTGCAAATTTGCATGAAACATAATTTTACCACTTTTTTGGATTGAATTTAAAAAATTCAAGATATGGTTTAAATCCATAATTAAAATTTGGTTCAATAATATAAAAATAATTTTTGGGGAATAATAATTTTTGAATTTTATTTACCACGTTTAAAAGTAAATAGGGTAATTAATTGTAAAAATGATATTATAATTAATCTAAAACATGATCTAATTCTATTGGATAAGTGTATTTCAACCAAAATCAACCTTAGGAGTAAAATAGGATCCTTTTTATTCACATGGATTAGATTAGGACATTTATTATTATTTTATTTTAAGAAGAGTTAAAAGTGTAAAATTCAATGTTTAATAACTAAAACATTTTTAATATAGGGTTATACAAAAGATAAATTAGACTATAAATATTAATTATAAAGATAAAAATACTTCCTACATCATGATATTTTGTTTATAATTTTTATACATTAAATAATTAAATTTATTTACGACAAAATGATGATGCATTAATTATATAATTAATGAAAGATTAAAATAATTGATATTATAAATGTTAAAATCAATGTAAATTGAGACTTATGATGAATTAAAAGAATTTTATAGGTTAATATGAAATTATTGGGTTGATTTAGTGAATTTGTTTTGAATTAATCAAGTTGATATGACTAACAAAAACCAAATAATAAATAGTGTCAAACTTGACATAATTGAGTTTTTAAAATAAATACTATTTTATTAAATTATATAACAGTACTAAAATTATATGGTTCAGAAAAAGGACTTATATAATAATATATATGTTATTAAAGAACCACTTTGGGTTCTCTTGGTAGTTTATAGTAAGTTTATTAACCATATAATATAAAAATACCAGGAGACATGGTAAATGTCAAACTATTTAACTAAGAGTTAAATCTAAAAGATAAGGTTAATATGGTGACCTAAACCTGTATAAAAAATATTGGTTGAGAGGTTTTCGACCCATACCCACATTATAATCGAAATAAATCTATTTTGAGACATTAGAAACTGAAAATGAATTTATAATTAAATAATATTTCAAGCTTTTCCTAAAGTGACCCTCACCTCTCTTATAAAAGGGCACTTAACCTTATCTTAATTTCACACCTACAAATCCATTTTTCTCAGACAAAACCTACCCAAATATCCTCCCAACTACGTTAAATTAATACTAGAGGCCTTCCTTTGATCAGAAAGCCAACCTAAGGATCCCTTTTGATCAAATCAAAATGAAGACCTGAAGAAGAGGTAATAATTTCATCACCTCTTTTAAAGTTATCTTTTTCTTCCACTTCCACTTTATTTGTTTTTTTCATACCCAAATAATAAATCCAGTACCTTATACATACTATGATTTTATTATAATTATGGTACAATCATATTCATTAGTCTATCCATCCTATGAATGACAAAGTCACCATACGTGCATACGTACGACTTACCGTCTCCACGTCGTGGTGTAGTTGTTATTCAACAGTTCATTATTAGGATGGGTATAATAACAATGTATAATTGATATAAATAATAAATATAACATTTTAATGATTATTTATATATTATATAACATCAAATTATATATAATTTCACCTTCAATTGAATGATATTGTCGCTCGTGCGTACGTACGGATTACCATCTCCACGAACACGATGAGATTCGTTCCCCATCATAACCATTAAAGAATAATTTTCATTTTATGATTAAAAATAATGTTTAAGAAATTAATATAATTATATATATGAATTAAATATATCCCATCCATAACAAACATGACTTATGTAACAAAACATATAAAGGAAAATGAATCAGTTAACACCCAAAACAATGATACTACTAAAATATTATTAACAAAGCAATATTAGAATATCATATATGATATCATATTTATGTATGTGGTTTTTTTTATAGTTTAATAAAAATTATTTATCTATTATATAGGAGGTTAACATACCCTTGACTAAAGAAAAGTACAAGTTAAGGAGTTTTCATATCACATTTATTCCCGTGAGATTCATGCTATATTTGCCACTATCTTTTGTGTGGTGTATGTACTGCCCATGGTTGTATTATTTGTGTAATATTCCTTAATTTATGGATATTTAAATATTAATTTTATGATCCTTCTTTAATTGAGTGTATGTTTCGTAAGTTACCAAATCAGTAAGGTAACTTATAATTTCAATTTCAACTCATTGGGTTTTATGCACACTTAATTGATTATTTTACTCCAAGATTTTGTGTGAAATCACTATTTATTTATTTATGTAGTAATTTACACTCTCATTTGTGTGGATATACTTTTGATACACATAATAACTCCATTTACAAATTCTCAAGTAATTGATATGAACTTGATAAGGGTAATCTTAACTCAATTTCCATTCATTGAGTTAAATATCAATGTCATTGGTTTTGTTTTTACAAGAATATGTGTGAATGTACTCTAATTTATTTACATATAATATCCAATAATATTGAGTGTATTTATATTTTTCACACATAATTATGTCATTTATTTATCCTTAATTTAAGGATACAGTCTTTATAATGTATTTTGTCTCAATTTACCTTCTATTGAGACTTCTTCGTTGTTATGCACCAATTCACTTTTATATGGTGTGTATACTATACTTTGACATATTATATCATGAATCCATTTATTCTCATGATATTATAATATTTTGATTAATTTTATTCCTCAATTATTTGTATGCAAGTGTCTCTAATTTTTTTTGGAACTCTTTGACTAAAATATCATTTTAGAGATTTATTCTTTTAAATATTTCTCATTAATGTACATGTTTTAAAAATGGTTTTAAGGATTTATTTATATGGACATGAATGTTTAAAAATTAAAATTCCTTTAGAAAGTTTCAAATGTTTATGGGACACTTTTATTTGAAAAATATATTTTAAACGGCTTCTTGATAAATAGTGATACTTTTAAATGTTTTCTAGAAAAACGGGATATTTCTCTCAAATAGTTTTAATGATTATTTTCATATATGTCAATATACTTCATTATTCTTGATTTAGGTTGATTTATTATAACAAAATCTTCCATATTTTATATAATGAGTTATGTTTGAATGTGTATGTGCTATTTTTATACCATTCATGGTTTTTGGTTAATGCATTGAATTTTCATATGCTAGTTTTAATACGAATGTATGAATTTAATTTCACCCTTTTCAAATAAGGAATGCATTGGATTTAGTAAGTGACAGGTGGATCCCACTATAGCTCCTTAATGGAGTGATAGGTCTCATGAGACAAACTAGTGTCTTGGCACAAGGCCTTGACACAATCTTATTTGTATTCTTGGAACGAGGCCTTGACTATGTGGTTATGATGTCCGACATTATGCATTACATCAATATGAAATTGGATATTGATATTACATGTTATTATTCGACTAATTGAATATCCATGTGAATACCTAAATGACATTATTTGATTTATCTTTGCCATATTATGCTGAAGTTTAAGTTTAAAAGGCTTATGTCTTAGTCTTATACAGTTCCTTAAATGTTTATTATTATTTATGATAGTTTCTGCTATATTTTTATCCTTACTGAGCATCTGGGCTCACCCCTTTCTTATTTTTTATTTTTCCCAAGATGCAAAGAATTATATTATGATTAACCTGCAGGAATAGGCTAAGGGATATAAGAGTGTTCAAAGGGGACAAAATGTTTTTTTAATTTCATGATGTATTGTAAAACTTATGTATGTATCTAGTACTTCCAAGGCTACTAAACTAATCAGTATTTCGGGACATTATTCCTTGTATCATGATAATGTTATGTAATAATGCATCGACTCTAGGTAACTGGGGTCGGGGAATTGCATTTAGTATTAGAGGAAGTTTAGTACAAACCTTGGAAGCCAGATTTAGAAAAACTCTAATTCGAAAACACTACCCTAAGATAGACTATGAGTATTAGTATTGAAGAACATCCAAAATATTTGGTAATGTAAATATTATGTGGGTTTTCAAAGAAATACATCCCTTTTTGGATACAAGAAGGTAGAGACGGCTCTAGAATAGATGTACCTAGGAGTGAAAACTCTAAAAAGGAGTTTCGGGCTTGACCCGAGGTATCCTGGTACACGACAACAAGCCTTGTTGTACTCTTTGTTACGACACTCTCGGGGGATATGTTTAGGATAATTAAAATTTTATTTACAAACCAATTTGATGAATTTTAATATAATATGATAATAAATAACCTTGGTTAATATTAAGGTGTTTTAGATTCAAAATAAGGTGTCATGATATTATCTAAATGATTTTATGACTCACACTACGCTTTCTTGTGTTAGTCTATGGTTGGATTCCAAGGAATTCATAATAACATTGAACATGATGTACAAGGTGGGCATGATGATGGAAAATAGAAAATAAATGGAATGTTGATAGGCATAAAAGATATCGTGTTCATGCCAAAGCAGGTTTCCAAAAATATGATCAACTATATATACATTAACCAACTACCAAACTCAATAAAGAAGAGAAAGGTGAAGAATGATAAGAGCTCCAATAGTGGAAACCTTGGAGAAAATAAAGCTCAATTACCATCATGCCAGAAATGTTGAAGGAGACACTGAGGAAAGTGTCTCAATGGAACAAAGAAATGCTTTATGTGTGGGAAATATGGGCATAAAGTAAATAAATTTTGAGGAAAATGAAGAGTTATATGGAAGAAAATAAAAATAATCCTAAGAATCCTATTACAATAATTTGTCGTAAATGTAAGGGACCTTGGCATTAACCGAGTCAATGCCCTATTTTATAGGATAACATATAGGCCAAGGAAGAACATTTGTGGAAATAAATGGATGGAGAAATGTTTAAAAGTATTAATGATCTTTGTTTATGGGATTAATTTTGAAGACTATTCTCTTGTATGTGTAACCATGCAATTTTTTTATGTGAAAATGATATTTGAGGAAGAATTGTCTTTTCTTTTGTGGATATAGTTATAAATAAACATTTGGGTTTATATGATCCTTGAATTTTAGGCAATTACAGGTTATTAATTTTTGGGATGAAAATGCGAGGTATGAGATAGCATTTGTGGCTAAATTATGTTATGGTTATTTTGAGGAATTTATCTCATTTTGGGAATGTTCTAAAATATAGTTTTTGAAAAAGGACAACATGCAGACCATGTGAAAACCCATTGCATCGGATAAAGCTGTGGGAATCGATCCCACAACCAGAGTGTGATTGAGATTTATTGCCTACCACTGGACTATGTGAAGTCCCTGGGTAGAGTGACTAATTATTTTTAGTTAAATTATTTTATTGATCAATAATAAGTTCATTTGGTATCTTATATTTTATCAAATGTATATCCTTAGTATAGGAAAATGATTTGGTGATTAGGTGATAAATGTTATTTTGGAAGACGTATGCTCTGTTGGGAACACTATATGCCTAAGGAAAATAGAATACTATTGAATTTCATTTGAGGAGTAATGATGGATTTTTGTTTTTATTTTGGAAGAATATATGTTTTTTTATAGAGATTTAGGTTATTAAGGGAAATGATTAACCTATCATAGAGAATATGTGATTTGGTTAATTATACTTCTTTATGAGACTTTATGAGTAGTTGATGTTATTCGGAGATAAATGTTAAGATTTACTATGAAATACTATGTGATTAAATTATTATGAGTTTTGGATTTCAATCTTAGTTTGGATTATTTTTAAGGATTTTAAGGACAATTGTTTATTGAATGGTCTTTATTGAACTTTGGGTATTGTTTGTTCAATTTTGGAAATTAAGATTAATATTTCTTTCTATAAAGTATTATCCATTTTGGGGATCATCTGATATTGTACTAACCATTTGGTTTTGGTTAATCTCTAAATTCAAGGTAAATATATTTTTCATCCTTTGTGGATTATGTTATTCTCTAGAAGTTGATTCTAGCGCTTCAGGTGTGACCAAGTCATCTTGAATACTCATCGTTTGGAGAAAAGATTAGTTAGTTATAGAAATTTATTAAAGTATGAAACTCTACTTAAAAATTAATTATATCCATTTATGTTCTTAGTCAACTCATAAATAAATTACTCAACTTTATGAAATTCAACTTAAAACAACAAAAACGTTCTCCGTTTACTTTTCCTACTAGGAAACTAATGACCGTTTAACCAATCACAAGTTTGTGGTTTTCTTGTTGTTAAATTTCTCCTGATCATGTTTTCTATCACTGTCCATCTGAACTTGACACTTATTTTATCTTCCATATCAGTATTTTCTGACATGGAATCCTAGTATGTGTTATCTCGAGTCACCTTTGTAGTTCTCTTTCTTTCTTTTAAAGTGATATTTTTATTGAATCTTTTTCTGATGTGGGACTCTCAATGAAGTTCCCAAGCCCAATTTTAAAATTTCGAGGACGCAATTTCCAAAATTGGGGAAGAATGAAACACCCCAATATTTCATAGTAAGTTATTTTCTTAAAAGTAATTCAATAACTTGAGCTATACGCAACATTGATTTTGAGCACACTACGACTTACCAAACTAGCTGTTCAAAAAGCGGTTATGAATAGTATTAACTACATTTTGAATTTTATATACTCAATATAATTCTAATATACATATTATGTGTTTCTTAGACATAATATAAGAACAAATTCAATTTTTCAGATAAAAGAAGTATTTTTCAAAAAATGAAATTGTACTGCCTTTTAATGGAGAACCATTTTTAAATCCAATATTTGAAACTTTTATATATTAAATTTGATTTAATAAACTTCTTCTTTAGTATAGGGACATAAAAATTTAGTTTGGATAAATTTTGTGTTCTTTTCTGATAACTTTCATATTTTGATGAATAGTGAAAAATACTAAATTTTAATTAAAAACAACTTTTTAATCAAAATAATTTATAGTGTTAAATTATATATTTTAAAGGGTTTTAGGTATAATTAGATTATATTTTTATTATTTAATCCAATGTTGGTTATTGGAAGTAATTTTACATTTAAATTGGACATAAACACAAATCAATCTTTTGATATTTTTTACTATTCAAAAACCCGCTTTCTGGTTTTGACAAGGGGAATAATTTTTTAAATTAATTAATACAACTTATATGTTTTTAATTTGGTGGAATAGAAATAATGTTTGAATTTTAAATATAAAAATTTTCTTAGAGTGAATTTTTGGTATTTTTCTGAAAACTTGTGATTTTTGATGAATAGTGTAAAACATTGCGTTATTGTTTAAAACCGACTTTTTTCTTAAATAATTATTTATTTTAGTTAAATTTATTTTAAGTAAAAATAGATACTTAATACCTATATAAATTCAATGTAATTAATTGGAGTCATTTTATAATAAGATTAGATGTATACAATTTTATTGAACTTTTTACCATCTTTTACCCACCTTCTAGGCACATTTTCAAATTTGCATAAAACATAATTTTACCACTTATGTGGATTGAATTTAAAAAATATGAGAGACATGTTTGAAATCGGTAAGTAAAATTTGGTTAAATAAGTTGAAAATAATTTTTGGTGAATAATAACTTTTTAATTTTATTTACCACGGTTAAAAGTAAATAGGGTAATTAATGGTACAAATGATATTATAATTACCCTAAGACATGTCCTAATTCTATTGGATAACTGTATTTTGACCAAAATAATCCTTAGGAATAAAATATGATCCTTTTGATCCACTTGGATTAGATTAGGACATTTATTATTATTTTATTTAAAGAAGAGTTAAAAGTGTAAAATTCAAAGTTTAATAACTAAACCATTTTTAATATAGGGTTATACATATGATATATTTGACTATAAACATTTATTATAAATATAAAAAGATTTACCACATAATTATTTTTTATTTATAACTTTTAGTCATTAAATAATTAAATTTATTTGTGACACAATGATGATGTAGTAATTACCTAATTAATGAAAGATTAAAATAATTGATATTATAAATATTAAAATAAATGTAAATTGAGAATTTTGATGGATTAAAATAATTTTATATGTTAATATTAAATGTTAGGGTTGATTTAATGAATTTTTTTCGAAGTAATCATGTTTATATGAATTTATCAAAAAACTAATACTAAATAGTGTCAAAATTGACATAATTGAGTTTTTAAAACAAATTCTATTTTATTAAATTATATAATAGTTCTAAAAATATAATGTTTGGCCAAAGGACTTATATAATAATATATATGTTATTAATGAACCACTTGGGGTTTTTTTAGAAGGTGGTGCCTCAGTCAAAGACCAAGGCACAATTTATTGAAAAAGAAAAAACCATATTACATGAGTATGAATTACATAATCTTATTACAGTTTTTATCATGATAAGGAATCAAATCACTAGGCAAATAATCCTACCATGTAATGTCTTGGTTGAATCCCTTATTGGAAAGACCATATACCACCATGTTCGCTTCACAAAAGGCATGGGTTGAATTGTAATTAATTTCTATGAGCGAATCAAGGCAATTCCTCCAATAGGAAGTAAGCAGATAGGCAAGATGTACCACCCCCTTCCAAATATCTTGTACAATTTTGGTTGAATTACTTTCAATCTAGATATTATTCCAACCCTTTTTTCGGAAAATTCAATGGCATGGATAACCCCCATCATTTCCACTTCAAGATAAGGTTAATATAGCGACTTAAACCTGTCTAAAACCTATTGGTTGAGAGGTTTTCGACCCATCCCCACATTAGCCTCGAAATAAATCCATTTGGAGCCATTAGAAACAGAAAATGTATTTATAATAAAATAAAATTTTAAACCTTTCCTAAAGTGACCTTCACCTCTCTTATAAAAGGGCACTTCCCCTTCTCTTAATTTCACACCTCCAAAGACGTTTTTCTTAGCCAAAACCTACCCAAATATCCTCCCAACTAAATCCACTTCATCCTAGAGGCATTCCTTTGATCATAAACCCAACCTAAGGAGCCCTTTTGATCAAATCAAAAGGAAGCCCCAGAAGAAGAGGTAATAATTTCATCACCTCTTTCAAAGTTATCTTCTTCTTCCACTTCCTCTTTATTTTTTTTCATACCAAAATAATAACTCCAATACCTTCAAAATTATATGATTTTATTATAAATATGGTTCAACCATATTCATTATTATATCCATCCTATGAATGATAAAGTCACCATACGTGCGTATGTACGGCTTACCATCTCCACATTATGGTATAGTTATTATTCAACACTTAATTTTTTGTTTGGGTATAATAATGATGTGTAATTGATGTAAACAATAAATATAACATGTTAATTATTCTGTATATATTATATAATATCAAATTATATACGATTTCACCTTCAATTGAATGATATTGTCTCTCATGCGTACGTAAGGATTACCGTCTCCAAGAACGAGATGATATTCATTCCCCATCATAACCATTAAAGAATAATTTTTATTTTATGATTAAAAATAATGTTTAAGAACTTAATATAATTTTGTATATGAATAAAATAAATCCTATCCATAACAGACATGGCTTACATAACAGAACATATAAAGTAAAACGAATCTGTTAACACCCGAAACAATGATACTACTAAAATATTATTAACAAAGAAATATTAGAAGATCATATATGATATCATATTTATCTATGTGGTTCCTGTATAATTTAATAACAATTATTTAACTATTATATAGGATGTTAATGTACCCTCGACTAAGGAAAAGTACAAGGTAAGGGGTTCTCATCTCACTTTTATTCCTGTGAGATTCTTGCTATAATTGCCACCATATTCTGTGTGGTATATGTACTGCCCATGGTTGTATTCTTTGTATAATATACATTAATTTATGGTTATTCACATCTTAATTGTATGATACTTTTTTAATGGAGTGTATGTTTCATATGTTACCAAATTAGTAAGGGAACTTCTAATTTGAATTTTAACTCATTGGGTTTTACACACACTTCAATGATTATTTTACTCCTAGATTATGTGTGAAATCACAATTTATTTATTTATGTAGTAATTTCCACTCCCATTTGTGTGGATATAATTTTTATACACATAATAACTCCATTTATAAATTCTCAAGTCATTGATATGAACATGATAAGGGTAATCTTAACTCAATTTCCATTCATTGAGTTAAACATCCAAGTCATTGGTTTGGTTTTTACAGGAATATGTGTGAATGTACTCTAACTAATTTACACTGAATATCCAATAATATTATGTGTATTTATATTTTTCACACATAATTATGTCACTGATTTATCATTAATTTAAGGATACGATCTTTATAAGGGATTTCATCTCAATTTACTTTCCATTGAGACTTCTTTGTTGTTATGCACCAATTCGCTTTTATATGGTGTGTATACTATCCATTGACATATTATATCATGAATACCTTTATTCTCATGATATTATAATGTTTTGATTAATGTTATTCCTTAATTATTTGTATTGAAGTTTCTCTCATTTGGTTAGGAACTCTTTGACAAAAATATCATTTTTAAAGTTTTATTCTTCTAAATATTTCTCATTAATGTCCTTGTTTTAAAAACATTTTTAAGAATTTATTTATATGAACATGAATATTTTAAAATTAAAATTCCTTTTGAAAGTTTCAAAGTGGTATGGGACACTTTGATTCAAAAAATCTCCTTTAAACGACTTCTTGATAAATAGTGAGACTTTTAAATGTTTTCAAGAAAAAAAGGGATATTTATCTCAAATAGTTTTACTGATTATTTTCATCTATGTCAATATCATTCATTATTATTGATTGTGGTTGATTTAAATCTTCCATATTGTATTTAATGAGTTATATTTGAATGTGGATGTGTTATTTTTATACCATTCATGGTTTTTGGTTAAAGTATTGACATTTCATATGCTAGTTTTAATACGAAAGTATGGATTATATTTTACCCTTTTCATATGATGAATGAATTGGACTTAGTAAGTGAAAGGTGGATCCCGCTATAGCTCCTCGATGCATTGGTCGGTCTCTTGAGACACACTAGTGTCTTGGCACACGACCTTGAGAAAATCTTATTTGTAGTCTTGGCACGAGGCCTTGACTATGTGGTTATGATGTCTGGCATTATGCATCTCATCACTATGAAATTGGCTATTGATATCACATGTGATTATTCGAATAGTAGAATATCCATATGGATAAGTAAATGGAATTATTTGATTTATATTTTCCATATTATGTTGATGTTTAAGTTTAAAAAGCTTGTGTTTTAGTCTTATACATTTCCTTAAATGTTTATGCTTATTTATGATAGTTTCCACTATATTGTTATCCTTACTGAGCATCTGATCTCACCCATTTCTTATGTTTTATTTTTTCTAGTATGCAATGAAGTATATTACGATTAACCTATAGGAATAGGATTAGGTATATTAGAGTGTTCAAAGGGTACACAATGTTTTTTTTAATTTCATGATGTAATGTAAAACTTATGTATGTATCTAGTACGTCCAAGGCTACTAAACTGATCGGTCTTTTAGGACACGATTCCTTGTATCATGCCAATGTTATGTAATAATTCACTAACTCTGGGTAATTGGGTTCGGGGTGTTACATTCATTAAATTAAGGGCTACACGAAACTTCTCTCTTTCACAAATAATGGATAATACAATGCTCTCTTTCTTCATGAGTGAGAGTTATCTCAAAATTCAGCTGCAAAGATCGGTCGAGGGACTCATCTATTTATAGGTGATGAGGAAATCCTCAGTTTCTATCGCCAAACAGATTATTACACATGATAGACTCATTAAAAACCCCAAGTTTTAAGCCATGCCACAAAAAATCATCAAATGCACGAGTCATTCCAGATATTTTTTCAATCATACACCGAATATAATGGAGTTTTTCTTTTGTGAGTCTGAGACTCTCCTTTATGGTGTTATCCTCATCATCATGATGCGTTTCATGTATCACATGATCAGATTCAAACACCGATAGGACTCTTAAACTTTATTTGCTTCGACCATCTGCGATCTTCGTTATTTGGATGCATGCATGCAAATGGAATTGCATGCATGGTCTCATATCATTCGAACGAACCTCATGCAACTGATATTATCATGAGTGGTGGCTAGAATATCAATCATGGAGGTGTGACTATGCTCTGTCAAGGTTGTGGTGTTTGGGTGGTTGGAGGTTGAAGATGATGCAGATGAAATATCATCGAATGATCTTCATTATATTTGACGAGGTTTGGGATGATGGACAACCAAGATTAGATGCTGAGCAAGGATGAGATGTGTGGCCAAGATCTTATGCGGGATCATATGGTTGGCGCTGATCAATCCTATGTTTTTAAGTGATTAAAAATGCCCTCTTTTCTTTGTCCCACATCTAAAAAAACATTTAGATAAACTGTGGTTTAAATATTAGGAGCTATCAACAAAAGCTCAGAAATATACTGCCCCCTCCCTAGTACCGCCCCGTACAGTGTTCTCCTACGGGTGCACTCTGTACCCACTCTATACTCTACTGCCGTGCTGCCCCACACAGTGGTGCTTCACTAGCTCTCCCATGCACCCCTATGGGCATGATCACATGTTCCATATGCACTGTCTCAACCTTGTGCTGCCTAGTTGGGTTCGAGCTCAAACTCCCACTCAGTGGTGAGTGACACTCACCTGACTGGCTGACTAGTAGGTTGAGGCATAATATTTTTTAAGAAAGGATCATTAAAAAATACTTCCCAACTAAATTATATTGTCTTGTAAATAAAATACAAAACCAACATCTAAACCTCTACATGGAAATAAAATTACTTTTTATTGGAATCCTCAAATCATTGTTATATAAAATGTGTCAATCCAAATCACCAATGACACTTGTTTTAAGAAATAAACACCATCTCTACAATCGTTATATTTTATTATGGACACTCCAATCAGCATTACTTCAACCATCCACTAAAAAATAAAATATTGACATGTCATTGACAAAAAATTCAATAAATGGATCAACACATAGACTAAGATAATTGAGTGAAAGGGGAAGAATGAGTCTAGAACCACTTGGATCGATTCAAAATAAGGGGTTTATAAGTGTCTTTAAGTGAATGTATAACCTGACCGCACCATCCCATAGACTGTGCATCAATCATAAAAAACCATTTGGTCTTGTAAATATTGAGCATGTATGAACTGAATGTGTGGTCTTGGGTGACCACAAATCAACCATAATAACATCACTTCCTCTAAAATATTAGGTATTCGATACCCGATTGCGTGATCTTTGGTGATGGTGAAAACCTCACTATCCCTAAAATCTCTTACATAGTTTACATAAGAAAACATGAATGGTCCTTAATACTGTGAATCAAAAATTAAAAACCAAAAACCCTCCAAAATTCTCCATGTTTCCATAAAAACTCACTCAACCACTTCCCATACCTTCAAAAAACTTCCTAATGATATAAAATACTTTGAGCACCTTAAAAAATGAATCCACCAATAGTCTTTCTTAAAAAAACCAGATCATTTCCTTTTTATCCAAAACCTAAGCCTTACAATTCTACCCTCCTAAAAAGTTTTTCAAACTTTAAAATCTAGGAAAAATATAATTCATTGAACAAACATTTAAAATATGGTTATTAAAGCTATTAGAACCATAGTTTTTTGGTATGGGGATTGATACTGTGTTTTTATTTTTGTTAATCTATTTATTTTTTGATCAAATATTTTAATAGAAAAGGGATATGGTCTGCAAGGATTGGAAACCCAAAAGTTAGTTGGGGGAAGATAAAAGTTTATTTTAGTGAAAATGAGGGTTTTTTTCTAGTCAAATTTATTTCATGCAATCTAAAATGTCTTCATTATTGTCCATTCCATATTGGTTATGTGGTTTT
This sequence comes from Viscum album, assembly GCA_963277665.1. Lineage (NCBI taxonomy): Eukaryota > Viridiplantae > Streptophyta > Magnoliopsida > Santalales > Viscaceae > Viscum > Viscum album. The sequence continues at coordinate 2,020,478,719 of OY728123.1, forward strand.
ATACTGGTTAGTTTTTACACTAGTTGGGCTATTAGATGGTAGTTAGTAGCACACTAAATGAGATATTCACACTAATGTTGTGTCATGGAAGTGGAGTTGTGTGAGTAAATCACTATGAAATTCAGAAGTGATGTTCTGAGTGAAGGTTTGGGGTTTCCTATAAATATTAGCTTATCCCCTTCATTAGAGGTAGAAAAAATATTTAGAGAAGGGTTAAAGGATATCTCTTCATGTAAGGTTCTCTTAAGTGAATATTCTTATGCAAACTAAAATTGAGTGAATATATCTACATGAAGATAGTTGTTTGATTATAGTTATATGAGTGATAATTAAACAAAATTACCTGAGTTAAAGGAGATGCATGAAGGTAGTTAAGAAAAGAGATGCTGAGTGAAGGAATTTTTGAAAACAAAATTCTGAAAATAGAGTAGAGAAAATGAAATATAGTGAACATGCTTGAGAAAACATAATTTGAAGAACCTACCTTAGTTAAGGAATTAAAACAACTAAAACTTGAGCGAACATACCTAAGAAAACCATATCTGTATGAAGGTATTTGGGAGAAGATACTTGAGTGAACATACCTCATATAAGACTACAAAGGAGTTGCATGAAAGAAATTATTTGAGTGAAGTATTTCTATTGGTTATTCCTAAAGCTAATGATTACATTGGAGCACCATATTTTGACCATCATGATGAAAATAAATCCACACATTATTATTAATATTAAAGCGAAATTCATGTTGATAAACTTAAAAGAAATTTATCCAAAGTAGTGAGTAGAGGAGGAGTCAATGAAGGTGATATGAGGGAGGGAGTTAACTATTACCCATACTTTATTATAAAGGAAATGAGCCAGGAATATAGAGACCATGGTCAAAAATATTTATCCACTGAACAAGTGAATCTTAGTGAATTGTAGTACACTAGAACACTTCCATGTGAATTCTCATTCCATTACCCCTTCGTGGAGAACCAAGTAATATCATTTTTCTTTGTTTTAATTTATACATTTTTATTATTATGGTGAATGTAAAACTAATTGAAATAGGTTTAATGTTTTCCTACCTATGTGTTAAAATGATCCCTATAACATAAGAAAAAATTCACACCCTGATTCATCCCTCACCACTCTGCGTTTCTTAGGTTGGAACAATTGGCATTAGATACAAGGTTACATGAATTTAATATGTTGTCTATAACTATTTATTATATAGAATATGGTGAATGAAAAAGTAATTCCTCTATTTAATGGAAGAAATTATCATATTTAGAAGAAAAAAATGAGATCAAACTTATGATATCTTGGGCTAGATTTTTTCTCTACTATTATACATGGGATACATATTAGTTATGTACTAGAACTATCCATGACTAAATTATACATGAAGTTACTCGATGGTGATGCCAAATATAAAAATGTTTATCTCGATCTCTTTCAAAACAGATCTATATGAAGTTTTTGAGTTATACTAGTGCCAAGTCCATGTGAAAAAATCTAGCTAATATATACAAAGGTGACAAGAAGGTTAAGGAAGCTAAGATTCAAGTGATTCAAAATAAATTTGATGATTTGAAAATCTTACCTTATGAAAACGTTGATGGATTGTTCAACTAAATCATCAAAGTTGTTGGATAAATCCAATGACTTGTTGAAGAGATAAAAAATATTGATTTTGTGTAGAAGATCATGCAAAGACTTACAACTCTTTATAACCTGAAGGTATTAGTTCTTGAGGATAGGAACTTATTATAACTTTCATTGGATGATCTATATAGAAATATGATATCATATGAAATGCATGTTAAGTTAGAATGAACATCAAGTTACTCAATTTAGGAGGTTAATTTTAAAGCAATGAAAAAAATGAAATCACAAAAGAATGAGATGAATAAGAATATGTAAGTAATCAATTATATCTCTTATAGAAAGGAAATTCAAGAGAGGAAGGTATAGATTCAAAGGCAATATACCTTTGTATTTTTTATGATGTGGTAAAGATAGAAATATTTTAACATGGTTTCCAAGGATATTTTATATAGGTGAGGAAAAATTGTGCAGAATCCACCTAAAAGGATACCTGTTAAAACAAATTCAAAACTAGGAAATTCACCTAGATAGAACTGTTAAAGGAAGAACATGGTTAACAAATAAAAAAAATGATAATTAAGAATTTCTGAAGTAACTGGAAACAAAATTTAAATATGACATAGATGATGTTGCGATGGTTACTATTAAAAATAAATAATATTAACTAGATTAAAATCAATTGTTAGTTTAATAAACAAATCTTCTAAATATTTGGATCAACATGAAGCTAAGATTGATCAACTATAAAAATAACTAGAATATCAATAAGTTTGATAGATGAATTTAGAATAAGTACTGAATCTAAAGATTAAAATTAAAGAACAAACTAATGCAATTGATGGCTTCAATAATTTTGTATAGGAGTAGACAAAGAAGTTTGAATCCCTTGAATAAGAGGTTGTTATCTTGAGAAAAAAAATTAAATCTGAAATTAAACTAATAGTTTTAATTAATAGGAGACACTTTAGGTATTTTTTAGATATAGAACTAATAGAATGGTCCAAGAGAGGCACATATGTTTTTGAGAAAATACCGAGTGAAGAAAGACCTAGGTTCATGGTTAAAAGTGGATTTGGATATGATGTCAATACATGAAAAGTAGGAACAATAATAGAACAGAACTAAGGGAAGTTGAAGGTGAGTGATCTTGATGCCAACACTAAGGAACTATAAGCATGGAAACAAATATATTTGGTCAAAGGAAGGAAGATAGTTAAAAATAATCCTCAAACATATAGGGTTAATCAATATATGATAAGCTTTTATAATTATAGAGACACATGGAGGAATGATATTGATAATGTATTTCCTTTTATAATGTATCAATTTTGTGGCTATCTAGGGAATACCATGTCCTACTGTAAGGAGGGAAGGATCTATTTGAATAGAAAAACACCTGTAAGTTACGAAAAAAGAACACAACTATATCCTTCACTATAGAAAATAAATTATTTCAACGAATATTATTTTCACTATTCTAATTTTTGGAATAAATATATTGATTTCATACAAAGAAGGTGTAGTGATTACCACTGTAGAATTCAAAGTAAAGTGAATACAAAACAACCTGATAAGATTTTATTGAAAAAATAGATACTCATCATTATAAAAAAGAGATGAGTAGGATTATATAACCTATTCTAAAGAGAATGTGGATAGGCCAACCTATAACTAAACTTAACTAGGAATCTCGTTAAAGGAAAATAATATGTGAGAGAAGGATAAGCTGGATGAAATTTCTCTCAATGATACAAAGAATAGTAACACCTGGATTCTTGATAGTGGGTGTTCGTACCACATGACTGGAAATATGAACTTGTTGAAAAATGTTAAGGAAATATTTGACATAAATGTGTATTTTAGCAACAATGGATCTTTTAATATCAAAGTAATTGACAATACCCAATGTTCATGTGATGCGATGAAGAAGAAAAAAATGCTCTATGTGGATGGCTTGTGACACAAAATCTTATGTGTGGGTCAACAATGTGACTCAATAGTTGATGTTACATTTAATTAAAAGGGATAATTAATAAAAGAAAAGGACATTAAATCCCTTATGAATGGTTGGGGGATTAATGGAAATATATATTAGGTGGATAATAATGAGAATATTTACCTCCAAATAGTTGAAGAGGATAAAAACTTGTGTTATCAAAGTCTAGGAAACATTCACCAATAGATCATGGAGAAATTTTCCAAGAAAAATATATAATAGATATTCCCAATCTAATCTGAGTTCATAAAAAGAACCCTAATGCATTTATATGGGTAAATATAGCATTAAATCTTTATCATCCAAAGAATAAAAGGGTATCCAATATAATTTATTTGGTTCAAGATGACATTTGTGGGATAATTAATTGTCCGAGTATATATAGAGAGAGATATTTTATCCTCTTAGTCGATTATTATAGAAGAATGAACTATGTTATATTCATGAAGAGAAAAAGAGAATTCATGGAGTGCATGAATATGTATCAAAGGAGAATAAAAACTAAGACCAGAAACATAATCAATATCTTGTTATCTAACAATGAAAAAAATACACATCTATTGAGATGAAAAACTAATTTAAGAAACATTGCATTAAGTATGAGATATCCTTAGTAATAAATATAAAATATAATTGAGTTATTGAACAAAAAAAATGAAAATTGAATAATATGTTCAAAATTTTTCTCATTGAGAGTAGTGTCTCACATCACTACAGGAAGGAGGTAGTTCAAGTAGTGGTGTATACTCAAAACTAAGAAGTGTTAAGCCCAAGGAAGGACATGACACCATATGAAGTATGACATGGAAGGAAACCTTCTCTCAAACATTTTAAGGTCATTGGAAGGAGATAGTATATCTAGAATAAATAGGGTAATAAATAAAAGTATGGTGATGCAATAAATAAAAGAGTCTTCTTAGGATACCCAATAAATAATAAGGCCTAAAATGATTCAATAAAACGCTAAAAAAATTGTGGAGAGTAATGATATTAAAGTCATTGAAGAGAAATATCGAAATAATTCTTGAATTTTAAACTTTGATGAATTATATGAGGAATAATATAGAGTTGATAAAAATCCTATGGCTGTAGAAATTTCCCCAAATGATAAATATTTTAAGGATGAATCAAAAGAGGAGAGGATTGATAAAAAATTAATAATGTTCCTTATAGTAGAAATAAGAGTGTGGAAGTTGATCCATCCAATATAATTAGAAACTGGACTACTCCAACATAAGCATTGAGAATGAGGAGTATCAAGCATATTGATCTACTATCAATGTTGGAACCAATATAATTTGAAGAATCCAAAAATAATGAATCTTAGGTTATATCCATGAATGAATATTTGGATAAAATTAATAAAAATCGTACTTTGTAACTTGTGAATAATCCTGAAAGTCACAAATTGATAAAAAAGTGGATCTTTAAGAATAAGTTTAATGAAAATGGAAATGTGATTTGAAATAAGTCACCTATGGTGTATAAAGGCTATACTCAAATTGAAGGGGTAAATGATGAAGAAACGTTTTCACTAGTGGATTGACTTGATTCAATCTGGATCTTCTTTCCAATGGATATCGAGATAGAATACAATATTTATCAAATGGATGTAAAAACAAAATTATTCAATGTTGTGATTCAAGAAGAAGTATAAATTGAACAACCATTGGGATTCTTGATTGAAAATAGTGAAACCAAAGTGTGTAGGTTAAATAAGTCCTTTTATGGTTTTAATTAGGCACCACAAGTATGTTATGGTTTACTAGACTCCTACTTGAAGAAGCTGAAATTCAAAAGGGGTGGTTTTGATCAAAAAATTTATGTGAAGTCATCCATGTAAGAAAAATTTATAGTTATGGTTTATGTGGATACCATAATTTTTAATGGGTGAAAAAATAATTATATAATGGGATTTTCTAATTTGATGAGTTTAGATTTTGAAAATTCCATGATTGGTAGAATCAAAAAATTTCTAGGGATGAAAGTGGTTCAAAAAGAGAGATATAATTTTATCTCTAAATCTATGTATATAATATCCCTGCTAAAGAAATATAATATACATGATTCCAAACTATTTTCAATACCGATTGAGGTTGGATCCGATCTTGTGAAGCATGATGAAGGGAAATATTTGGATCCCACTTTGTATAAAAGGATAACTAGAATCTTATTTTGTTTGAATAAAACATTATCAGATATTTGTTTTTCATCATATTTGGTGGTGTGTTTCTAGAGTAATCTGAAGGAAAAGAATCTCATAGTAGTTAAACAGATCATGAGGTAAATCTGAGGCACTCTCGATTTTGGATTACTCTATGAAACCAAAAAATATCATAAACTATTATCTTTTTATAATGTGGAATGAGATGGTGATATGGTAGACCATAATTCCACAAGTGGTGGTGTATTCTTCATTGGAATGAAATGTGTAGGTTAGTTGTGTAAAAAATCAGAAATCACTTTTCTAATTACTATAGAATCATAATAAATCTTATTAAAAAAGAATACATTTAACTTATATGGATGAAGAAATAGTTGGAGAATATTAGTGAAGATGTAAAATAAAAAAGGTTATATTTTGTGATAATAAGAGTGATATTGAGCTCATTAAAAAACCCATAAAATATTCTCATAGCAAATATTATGAAATCAGGTATCACTTTAACAAAGAGAAGTTGGAACAAGGAGTGATCAAAATTGAGAATGTTGGAACAAATGATTAGGTGGTAGATATCCTGACTAATAAATTGGTCACTCCAGAATTTGAGAAACATTAGTTGAAGCTCAGTGTTCAAACACCATACTCATCTTGAGGAGGTTTGAATAGTCCCCTCTACCCATGTGTTTCTAATACTTTATATGGTGTGTTTCATGTTTGGTAAGTTCTTTCTCCTTGGGTTTATTTTAAAAGAGAGAAAATAAATATATGATCCTAAATTAATTTAGTGGTGAATAATGAAGACCTACTATGTTTCCTAACAATCAGTGTTAGTAATAAGCGGTGGTAGTGATGTGATTCTCTCGTAATGGGGGAGTTCATGGTATTAAAGTAAGGGTTAAATATGATCCATGGGGAACCAAGTTTGATCTAACTTAAATAAAGGGGGATTTATATAACGAGGGATGACTTGAGGCATGTAATAATCTCTGGAAATATTATTTTATACACTAAGAAATTATCACATAGAATCATAGTGATGAATTATATATTCTGTTGTTATATGGAATCATGAAAGTGTGTGAATAATTAAATTTTACATTGAATTTCCAATAAACCGAAAGGGATATAATGATGGAACCAAGGTGATCTGAGCTATAGATTGATATTGATTTTTTTCTTGTTATTAATAAATTTCTAGACTGATTAAAGAGTTTGATGATAAAATGAGAGGGTCTATATGGCATCCTGCCTTTTTATTACATAACTTTTCATTACATAATACAAATTTAACATATCAGAAGATCTTTCGGGTTTAGTGTCATGGAAATCAGGAACAGAAATCATGAAAACTACATAAAAAATTCTTCTAAACCACTTGTAAGGCTTCATAATAGGTTCATCCTATATAAAATTAATACATCTCATATCCTGGAGACATACATCAAAGAAAATAGTGAGAAGAAGGCTTAGTATGGAAAACAAGTGAAATAGTTGACATGTGATATTGAGCAATATTAATAAGAACATGATAAAAATAATAAAGAAATGAGAAATGGAAGAATAGGAATATCATGATAAAAAAACATGAATCATAACTTGAATATTTGGATACAACATCTCATTTAGACATTCATGAACATATCACCAAGGTTTATCGCCGATGTTTCATAAAAATTACCAAGGTTATTCACCAAGGTATCGTGAAACTTGTCATCTCTAGAGATTAATTTATTTACCCAATGCATTGGATTTATTTCTGGGAACAACCTTAATATATATTTTTTTTCATGTGATCCACATAGATCATAATAAAAAATTTCATAAATAACCTGTAGAGAATAAAATAAACGGGTTTCATTTTAAAATCGTGACGTTTTAAAAGTTCTTAAAAACTTGATCATTAAGCCATCATTAACCCATGGAAAGGGAGTGAGGGTTATATGTATATCAATTATAGAATCAAATAGATCAATTTTATGTATTGATGAATACCTCTGTATATGAAAATATAAGTAGTTTTTCACATAAATAATAAAAGAGAATTTCTTGAGAAAATGAGAGAGATTTTGAGACGAAAATTCTACAGCAAAACGACTATATAACATGGTTTTAGAAAACATTGAAAAGAGTAGGGACAAGAGTCAAACACTCATAGATAACTCATAATAAAGTATTGTTATAGAATAAAAAGAAATAAGATCATGGTATGGATATTTTAAGGAAATACCATATGAAAATGAAACTCGAAGGAAAAGAGAAGATGCGATTTCTTTTACAAAAATTTCGACAGCCTAACGACGTCACTTAACAATTCAGAAAATAAATTGATGTTAGTGGAAAGGGTCTCTCATAAATTGTAAATGAAATGGAAATTAGTACAGATATATAATAACAATACCCCTCATAATAAAATGGAACTATAAGACATAACATAAAGGAAGTCATGACTTAAAAGAGGAGGGTGAAAGATTCCCATACCTTGAAGAGTAACTTCGAAAGCTTGAAGGTCGAGACCTTGGGAGGCTTTAGGGAACCTTGGGAGGACTAATTGGGAGGTAAGGAGACCCAAAATTTGTTGAGGAGTATTTTTGAATGAAATGATTGAGGAAATGGCTTGGTATTTATAGGAAAATTGAGGGAATAAATTATTAATTTCCAAGCGACATCTCATCGATGATATTTGAAAAACCATGGGCTTGCCCAAGGTATTTTCCCATGGTATTGGTCACTTGGGACAAATCATAGCATATCTCACTATTCATATGTCAACCAGAAATATTACATCATTATTACATCATAAATGACGTCATTAAACACCCGAAACTCCAAACTATATTTTTTTTTACTATTCACCAAAAATTCAACTGTTTCAGAAAAATCCCAAAAATTCACCCTCACCAAACATCGATACCCTGAATTGAAAAATTAACTCCATTTTATGAAAATAATTTTCTAAATATTTTTTATTTAATTTTTAAATAAAATCATTATTTATTCCAAAAATACAACTTTAAAACTATAAATCATTTTGTAACACCTTAAAAACGTAATCAAGGTCCCATAAAATTATCATATAACCATAATATAATAAAGTAACAACTTATGATTAAATTTTATGAAAATAAATTTCCATTTTAAATTATTAAATTAATTATAAAATTTTAAATAAAATATTTATGACATACAAAAATACCAAAACTTAAACTATGATCATTTTTTCACTTTTAAGATGTCTAAAATGTATTTATACATTCATGGGTGAAGTTTCTATTTTTTGGTCGATTTACTATTCATTAATATTCATATGTGTATGTTACTATTCATACTTTACTATTCACTAAAAATCAAGTTGATATTATTAGACTCTAAATTTCTTACTAAACAGAACTGTAGAAGACTATTTTTTGAAAATCAATTCACATTATTAATTATTATTGTTTACATAAATATTTTAAAATACCATTTTTTACAAAATTCATTAGTAATATGGAACTATAAATTCATCCTACATTTATTAGGATATTTGAAATTCACAAACTTTGATATAAGAAGAAATAAAAGTGTTATTTATATAAAAGGATTACACAAAGTATCTTAGGCCTCGTTACATAGCCCCTCATAACACCAACATAGGACCTTAGTGTTAGAGGTGCTATGGTGATAAAATCTTGGGGTGGCTCAGACAACATTACCCGAGTGGTGATTTCTATCATCTTGAACTTCTCCCTTAGGCAATTCCGTTCAAGCTTCATATGTTGAAGTTCGGCTTGGGCTTGGTCCAGAGCAAAGCCCAGTGATGCTACCTCCTTCCCAAGCTCCGATAGATGGGCTTCATGTAGCCCGAGTCTACTAGATGAGGCCATTCAATCTACTTTCTATATTAATTAACCAAGATAACTATATTTATAAAAACACAACATTAAGATTGTAGTTTCCAACGGTCATATTGACCAACGGTCATATAACAGTCGAAACCCAATGGTCTCATTTTAATTATACCCACTTTATTAATTAAAGGATATAGTTTTGTTGAGTATAAAATAAAATAACACACAAATTTAGGAAAAAAGTATTAGTAAAATGTTTGGGTAGTTATAGTCTAAAGGGTTTTAAATCCTAAGAGTTAGTTAGAGGATTATAAAAGTTGATTTTAGTTTAAAGGAATAAAGTTCCCAATAGATAAATTGTTTCACATAATATAGAGACTTCATGATTTTTGGTGACATGCTGGTCAAAAGGTTGCATGCCAGTCAGGTTTTGTTCTAGCTAGTTTTATTCTAGCTAAGAGATTTGTTTATTATGGTGATACAAAATTGGGTTTTAATTAAAAACGTTCCACAAAATTTAGAATTGAGGGATTGAGTGAATGATCAAGGTTTTCCAATAAATACCAACTTTTACCCATAAGTATAGGTATAAAAAAGATATATAGAAAGGTTAATGGTTTTCAATTCACAAAAGGATCACTTGAGCACATATACTTGTATTAACTAGACTGGAGAAAAGATATCTAGGTAAAGTCACCTATATGAATATAGTTACATGAGTGATAATTGAGTGAACTTACCTGAGTTAAGGGATATGCTTGAAGAAAGTTAAATGAATAGAGGTTGATCAAAGGTAGTTACACAAACAAAGTTTCATGAACATGGTAGAGCGAAGGTAGTAGAGTGAACATACTTACACTAACATACTCGGGTGAACTTACCTTAGTGAAGGGAGTTTCATGAACAAAAATTGAGTGAACATACTTGAGATAACCATTCCTAAGAGAATATACTTAAGTATAGATACTTGAAGGAACATACTAGAGTGAAGATAGAGAATGAGTTGTGTGAAAAACATAATTTGAGTGAAGTATTTATGGTGTTTTTCTAAAGTTTAGGATTACGTTGGAGCATCATATTTTAGCTATCATGATTCAAATCACTCTACACCTTCACATTGATATTGAAGTAACCTCCAGATGATAAAATGAGAATACATCCATCCTAATCAGTGAGAAGAGGAGGATTAATGGAAGTGATATTAGGGAGGGAGTGCAATATTCCCTAGACTTTATTATAAAAGTAGTTAGCCAGGAATGTAATGAGTGTAGTTGAAACATTGTATCCACTAAACTAGTGAATCTTTTCAGATTATAGTACAATAGAACACTGTTGTGTGTATACTAATTATAATATACCTTAAGAGTGAACCAAGTAAAATCATTGTGCCTTGTTTTCATTTCTTTGTTTTTTTTCTAAAGGTGAAATTGACTATGAAATGTTTAATGAGTTCCAATGAATGTGGGAACAAGATCCCTATAGTATGATAAAATTTTTACACCTTGATTCACCCTCCCCTCTTATGGTGTCTTTGGTTATAACAATAACTCTCTATACCAACACACTTTTCACCCCCCACACAAAGAATGTTAACATATTGGGACTTCATGCAATGTATTAGTCTAGGTGAATCTATAAAATATCACATGTATGCTTCTCATAAGTACCAAGAAAATTTCTGATCACCACGGGTTAGCATAAAAAAACTAAGGGTATAAAAAATATGCCTTATGAACAATTTAACCCTTGAAAAATAATAAATATAGCCTAGAATCTTACCAAGAATCTGACATGGAGTGCCTATAAATTGGACTTTCATGCATGTAAAATAGTTTGTTTTGAATATTTAAAAAACCAAAAAAGATGTAAGTAATTAAATATCGAAAGACACATTTAAATATAAGAAAAAAGAGAGATAGACAACAAGTAATGATATAAAAAAATCTAATAGATTGACTGAAGTGAATGATATAAATATCCTAATGTAAACCATAAAACATGAACCACTATATGAATATATAAATATAACTCATGACTATCTCCTCATCCCAAAAATATCTATCAATCAGAGTAATATTTCATATACAATAATAGAAACATACCCTAAATACCTATATAAAGAATATATCATTCAAACTAGGATGTGTATGTGTTATCCCTGAACTGTTCTACAATGACTCAAGAGGGGTGGGGGGGGGGGGTGAATTGACTTCTTGAATTTCACACCAATTTAAAACATTATTCTTCTTAAGTGATTCAATATTTACTTTTACTTAATTAGTTTTGTCACAAAAATTAAATAAAAATAATTAGGACACAAGAAGTTTTTGTACTGTCCCAGGGCTATAAGAACCTCCCCTAGTCTACTCTACCAACACTCATTGTGAATTTAATTATTTTTATTCCAATCATTTTCCTATAGATTAAAAAATTGAGTGCAAATAAATATTACTTGGTATAAGGATTTAAGATCTTTTCCTAGTATCTACCTTATAAGAATCATCCATAGTATATAAAACCAAACTCATTACATGAGTTTAAACTTATAATGGAAATGAAAAATGTAGAAATAATGTTCCAGTAGATAAAATACAGCTACATATTCCATCAACTAAAAAAAATGAATTTTCTCTAAAGAATGTATATGTCTCTAAGTGTAGATCTATATTGAAATATTAAAAAACAATAAGTATCTTCATGAAAGTATAGAATAATTAATATTGTCAACTACTTTCTTTTTCAATTTCTCTATATAATAGAAGTCATATATATGGAAGTAGAAAAAATCACAACATACAGTAGTTTGAAATATTTAATCTCTTATATTCTTCTATTACATTCATGTATCAGTATTTGTATATATGTTTTCTGGTTGAGAAGAAATATATAATATCCAAGAAATTAATCCAGTTAAAGCATTCCACAATATACTCCATGTAAATAGGTATCCGTATATCCATTGAGAGTATTCTTCACTATTACTTAAAAACAACAACTAAATTCACCTATTCATACCATAAAAAGATCTCTAGAATTTATAATAATAATGGATAATAAATATCCACCTATAAATTATTAATGGAATCATCTTACTTGAAAATATTTGAATTTAAAATATTTAGACTTTACTGTAAAATGTAAGATTCATCTTCTTTATTTATAAGAGTCATCTCCTTCATTTCATAAGCATCACCTTTTTTATTTCATTAGAGTTATCCCCTTTATTTTTCAGGAGTAACTTAATTAATTCGTTAGAGTAACTTCATTCATTTAGTAAGAAGATATTCCTTAATTTTTTAAGAGTAAACATTTTGTAAGAGTAACTTCATAGATCAATGAGTCATCTCCTTTTCCAAATATATAAGATAAAATTCACAAGAGTAATTTTTGAATTCTATAAGATTTATTTCTTCCATTTCATAAGGTCTATTCCCTTAATTCTATAAGATTCATACCAATTCGTAAGAGTCACTTTCATTCTATAAGAGTAAAACTCTTGGATTTTATAAGAGTCAACTAGATTTTATATGAGTCAATTGTGATATTTCAAGAATCAATTCTAATTTTGTAAGAGTCAATTTTTATTTTATATGATTTAATTCCAATTTTGTAAGATTCAATTCTGATTTTATAAGAATCTTGATCCAATACTTAAGAAATATAATTCCATATGTAAGATGTGATACTTTGCTAAATCTTTAATACATAAAACAATCATATAGAACCACTGTAATATGTATGTGATATGGTATTTATTTTGATACATTTTTCCTCATCCATTTTAGTATTTTATTGATTTTTTAATGGCCGATTGTGATGGTAAAAGAGAATTATTCATTTTCAGTTAATTTCTGATGAAATTGTAAATTCTTTGAATATTTTCATGAAAATTATGATTTTTTTCCTAATTTATGAAATGTTCTTATTTTTGAGTTTTATAAATGTTAACAATATTATTTTTTGTCTTTAATTAATTTTGATGAAAATATGTATTTTTTGAATATCTTTTAAGTGTTCCAGACATTAGAATTAATTCTGTCTATGTTCCATGTTTTCATTTTTAATAATTTTTATTAAAACAAATTTTAATCATTTTTGATCAATATAAGAATTCATGGTTTAATTTTTAATTATTTTTAATTTGTCATGCGGTTTATTTTCTTCCAGGTATCTCTCATGTAAGATAAATTTTTGAATGGCCCTATAAGATAATTTTTATGCTTCCTATAAGATAATTTACATCACTATATAAGAAAATAACTATAAGAAAGTCCCATGTAGGATATTTAGTAGTGGTTTTCTATGCATGATATTTACAATCTCAGTAAGACTGTGTAGAATAATTTCCATCATTTCCATTATTATAGGAAAGTTCTATCAATTCCCCCATAAGAGATTACATTTAAGATAATTTTAGGATTATATGAGAAATTTATCATGCCTATAAGATAATATCATAGAAATTTTTAGGGGTCACAAAATAAGATCAACCTTTGTCAAATAGTGAATAAATTCAACCATGAATGAGGCTTGTGGATGAATCTTAGGTTAAAGATACCAAGGTGAATAGAAATATTCAATCAAATTCATACCAATGTTTGAATGAAAAGTTATTCCAATGATTCTAAGCTAGGTATATGATTGATTAAATTAGGTTTCACCTAAATAGATCAACCAAACATATTAATGTGTTCAAAAAAAATCAAATGGAGGATACCCTCCACAATCGACCGAAGAAAGTCCAAGAAAGGGAGAAGATTTTCCAAGCTCGCTAATGAGGAATCAAGATTAAAGATTTTAATCACTCTATCTTTTATTAGTTATTGGTCATAATTAAAGATGATGTGGGGCCCTCAATTATGTCTAATTATATTTTTATGGAATTATAGGTTGACATACATGAGGTTCTTGATGAAATTACCCTATTGAATTCTGGTAAGTTATAGTTTTTTGATGATGTCGGGTCTTCCATTATGATGTTCGATTTAGTTAAAGGTGAAGATGAGATAACTGAAGTCAAAAGGAGACTTCAATGTAAAACTAAAAAGAATATGGAATTGGGAGTTGTTAATGAATAATATAAGTTATAGCTATAAATAGATTGAAAAATTAGAATCATGATCGAGACATTGCTGTGAATGGGCTGAAGTTGAGTGATTTTTTCTATAAGAGATTCAATAAAACCTAAGGAGATGTTGAATGAGGTTGATATATTTACCCAATAATGACAATTGAATCTATAAGGAGATGAATACATTCATTTACTTGATTTATTAATTTATAGTATTTGAATGGATGAAGATAATGGAAGGGCCTCAATATTCCCCATTGCATCAATTTCACAATTGATGATTCATTCATGCCTTGTACTCAACCACTCACCTATGTGAAGACTAAGGTATTAGTGTTAATATAATTTTAAGGCTTGTGTTCACTACACACTAGCTCGAGCATTGATATATGAGGGACCAAGGTGTTGAGTTAATTGGTTGAAATAGAGAAGAGATTTGATGAACTAATCAATAAATATGATTAATTTAAGATCAAATTATTATAGTTGTAGGATTTTTAAGTCTCATACTAACAAGAATATGAAACCATAATGAAGGATAAGAGTAAAAATAGCTAGCAGATAGATGGATTTTAGGAATTAAATTCGGTAAATGAAAATAAAAATTACTAAGAATAATGGAGGCCAACTGGTAAGTAGTTAAGAAACCTATATAATACTATATTAATATGTAAATATGTCTATATTCACTATGATTGGAGGTAAAGTGAATCACACATAGGAGTAACACATTCAATTAGAGTGTTTTTACTATAATAAATGGATTTTGACCCGTTGTAATTGAAAATCGACTGGAGAGCATTCCATGTAGATGGTGTTACCGATTAAAATAGTTTTCAAATATTACTATGTTTCATCTGTAAATAGGGTGAGCCACATTCTATATTGACTCTATAGATCTATATTATGTTTATAAATATTTTTTTTGTTTTGTCTCTATCTATGTGTTCTAGAACTCTCAACAATGGAGGGATAAATTGTAAGCCTATTTTTAGGAAGTGAAGCCCAAATATTCTTTGAGATTCAAATATCAATATGATCATCACCATTTATTCACTCTTATCTAACATTGACAGTGAAGTAGAGGGTTGTAGTGACATTTTCACTCATAGGAATTGTTTGGAACTCTTTTTTCCCTTGATTATTTTTTCTTCTTCTCTTAGTTTACTCAATTGAGTATCATAGGAAAGGTCGTGGGACTAATGATCTCATGAATATCACTTCATATTTCAAGGCATTCTTAGATGAGGTGGTTTGATTAAGTTTTTATTTTCAATATAGTGAGATATTTCCATGTACCAGAAGTCATTCCATGCATAGATGATCTTTTTTGGGTGAGACAGGTTTATGAGTTAAGTTATCAATCATGCATCGAGTGAGGTTTCATGTTGAAGGTTTAATTAATTTCTTAGGTTAGTGATAGGTAAAATATTATTGAATCAATATAGCACTGAAATTGTTTCTTTATATAATTATTTTCTTTTTTCTTACTGTTTTCATTTTTTTCCTTACTTCATTTCATTTTTCATCATCATTATTTTTCATATTTTTATTTCCATTTTTAAAATTAATAAAATAAAAAAATATTTTAGATTTATCAATAGGATAAAAGAACTGCCTCCTTGATATGACAAAAAATTTATCCACTATGCTAGATATAGATATTTATAAATATATTTTTGACTTGTCCTATGAAATCCTCATGTCATAATTGGTTTCATTTCTAGGGATCATGTTTTTCTTAGTGTTCTTTACATTTTATTTTAATTATTATTTCAACTGTGGTGGACATTAATGATTTTAAATCAGTTTCACTGTTAAATTACTAAATTTTGAATGTTATTAGTGATTTCATGATATATTTTCAAGATTGGATGTGAGGGAAATAAAGGCGCTATCGTGGGTGCTTTCAAATGATGTTCAGTTTCGGGTTACTTAGGTGCAACACAGTGGTTGCCCAAGGTCGTCTCTCAAAGGAGGAAACAAATTAAAAGAACTTGTTAAAGGTATTTTAAAAATAAAATAAAAGAGAATAAAAACACTACTTGAAAGATGGGGGTTATTTATAGTTTATAAATCAAGAATAATTTTGCTAGAAGAAGACTGTATTATTTTTGTTTTTAGTTTTGAAATGAAGTTCGATTATAATGACACAACAAGAAGATGTTTTTTAGAAAATATTTAAAAGGTGTAATTGATCTAACTCTACCTATTCGCTTAATTATTTATCATTATCATTTAAATTAACATTCACTTAATTATGATCCCTTAATTTTTTTACCCTCAAACCCTATGGGAGTTAACTTAACCACAAAGATGAAATTACTTAAACCCTAGGCTAGCTTCGGAACACGCAATCACAACACCCTAATTTGATTGATGTTATAAGGTTATCTTATGGTCAGTGGTTAATTAGAGCAAATATACACTCTATAAATGATAATTAACTGAGTTTAGGGATTATATTTGAACTCTATAAACTTATCTCGTGTGGTCTTGTTTTACCGATTTTGTTTGCGCTCTTAAAAGTTACACAATATCTCGATTCGTGTGATTTGTGTTTATTGTTAAATTGATTGATTAGTTTCATTTAAATTGAAAAATCAATTAATATATCATATTAAGTGAATTAAATTAGCTTATTGATTCAAAATAAATGAATGAAGAATTTAAGAGGTAGATCAATTACTAAGAAAACTACTCTTCCATGGGCGGTGTTGTTATCGTGGAGACGTTTTTCCTGAGCAAAGGAATAAAAGGGTAGAAACCAATATTGTCTCCACTATTGATTCCAAACCAATTAGGAATATTAATAAAATATGAAATTTGAACAAAACAGAATGAAAGAGATTAAATAAAATAATGACAAAGAAGTTTATTACAGAAATGAAAACATTACAACATGATGAAGAGAAGAAGGCTTCGATGAGGGGATCCATGCTTCAAGAGCTACCCCTATTACAATGGTTGGTTAATTTGAGTGAAACCAATTATAATCTGCCTCCAATATCCTAATGCACGCCCCAATCCCTCCAAGTGAGAAAAACACTAATTTATAGAGTAGAGGGGAGGCTTGGTTACAAGTGGTTTAAAGTGTGAATGGGGAAATTCGGCCAAATATTTTAATCCCAATTGTACCGCTAATTTGACCACTCAAACACGTGAATCAGATCTCATTCCAGAAGGATGATTTGTGTGAAATTGAATTCTAGAGATTATATCAAAATTTACGCCTAATCCAAGTACGGATTAAGAAGTTATGTACCAAATATAGAAGTGGTCCCAATCTGAATGGTTATGTCCAACTTTGTCTTTATGTCCCATTTACTCCACTCAAATGCAAGATCCAGCTCTCATGTACTAAATAGAATTTCTATCCCATTAAGTAAAGAACACAATTTCAAAATTTTAAGTCAAAATATTTTACATAACAATATTTATTTTCGAAATACTATCATGAATTTCAAAAGGGTAAAACTAGAATTTTCATCAAATTTGAAAATGAATGATCTAATCCCAAATATTTCATAATTGACCATATTTAGCATAATGTGAGGAAATTATATCATTTATTATCAATAAAATATTCAATAAAATTGTGTTTTATCAAGGGAAATAAGATAAAGTTTCCACTAAAGAATTTGTGGTTTCTTCCAAGTGATTGATGCATTTGATTGCATAAGAATCTAGTTCCATTCCTGAGGATGAGTATATAAGGAAATCATATTAATGTGTTTTTGAAGAAGTATCTAAAGAAGAAACTAAATAAAATATGGAGCTTTCTATATTTGACCACGTCATACCCATGGATTGTAATACAGAAATTGAAGTTCCATATATTGAAAAATGTCTTGAGGGATGGAAGGATATAGGACGCCCCGAGTTAGATGAATATAGAATTATTTTTGAATTATTTTTAATATTTATTATGATTGATTAAATACAACTAATATGTATTATGATTTTTCCATGCTTTTAATGATTGGACCAGCAGAGGAAACCATATCCTTTTTGATGAAATACATTACACTTGAGGAGGTTTTCTTTGAGGAGTTAATGGAGGAGGATGACTACCTCACTCTTAACCCAAAAAAACTCACAGGGGAACTATCTATCTTTAAAGAAAATAAATCTAATAGAATTAAAGTAGTTTTTCACTTTATGGAGGAGGATTTTTTTATTTGATTCGTATTATAATAGATATGGTCTTAATGTTTCTTCTCCCTATATAGGTTTTGATGAGTTAGATGAACTTTGTGATTTACTAGAGTTCCTAGAGAGAACTATTAATTCACTGGTTGAGACACCTTTGGTACTCCCTGTTTTTAGTGAAAATTCATTTTTGTGAGCATTTGAAGTAGAATATGAGGTTTTAGAGTTGTACACTAGTGAAAAAGTGGCTGTTGATTTAGATTTATCATTATATGAAGAATTAACAGTTCATGCTAAACCATAATAGAAATCATATACTAAAGCTCAATTTCCCTAACCATTGCACACCACTCCTCTTGATAAAGAACTGGGTAAGTACCCATACATATTTTTCCCTCTCTATTTCTCCATAAGATATTTAATTCCAATTAGGGATATTTCATGGAATATAATCAAGGGGTACTCTTTTATTAGTTCATGTTTAAAAGTACAAACACTATAATAAAGGGCATGTGTTGGTTTTTAAGAAATAAGCTACACCCCCATCTGATTGGAGATGAGTATAAAACTGTCAAGCTATGGATAGACTAAATACAATACCACTTGGGTGGTTATCCTAATATTTTTATTGTATATTTTTTTAGTTTTTCATTTTTTTATTTTAAATATAATAATTATTTTGTTTTTTTATAGGGGAATAAAGAGGTAGTGCATCCAAATCTATTCCAAGTGATAATTATCCACGCTACATCGTTCCACCTGAAATCTTTTAAGTGTTTAGATTTATTACAACTTTCTAAAAAATTTTGGGGGGAAGGTTTGCAATTTACTTGTGTGTAAATTTTGATATTTTAATTAGAATTACTATTGAATTTTTTCACATATATATTAGTTTCTATTTATAATTAAATATAACTCATATTTTTAATTGAAATCATGAGCGTTTACTCTATTTTTTACTATTTTTTATACAAAATTTAATTTGGGCTTAAACTGATGGGTGTTATTTTTACTCAAATATTTTTATTGAAAATTATTTTTAAAAAAAAATTGAAATAATTTTTAAATTCCTTGAAAATTCTTTGGTTTGAAATTTCTTTTACTTTATTTATTTATTTCTAAACATGCTATTTTTTGGTCATCATTGAAAAATTATTTTAAATTTACCATTAAGAAAAAATTCATGTATATTGTCATTTTTTGAGAGAACTATTGATAGAAGATTAAAAAACCTTTTGGGGTGAATACATAATGATTTTTATGGATTAATAGAAACTAAGTCCCATAGAAACAAAAATCAAAACACCCTTAATTTAGCCTTTGGCAATATTTTATTAGAACCAAGATTTATAAAATCTTATATATATATTTGGTTTTTTGGAGATAAAATGGGAAACCAAAGGAACTTTCTCAAAGTAAATAAGGTAAGTGTTTTTAGCTGAATTCAAATAGTTAAAGCTTCTATTTTATGGGAGTTTTTATTTCTAATTACTCTCATTTACTTTAAAAAAAATACACTATTTTCTATTTGGGTGAAATAAATAATTGGAATTTGATTTTTAAGTGCTGTTGCATGATAAAATAAATTGAAAACCATATTTTTAGCGATGATATTATTTTGATGATATTTTTTATTGAATTTTTTTTATTATATGATTTTTTTATACTTCTTTTGAAAATAAATTTTGAATTCAAGGTTTAGGTTCTACCTTTTTTAAAATTCCTTTACATTACACTAAAAATTACAAGTAGTAACAAGTTAAATCCATTTTCATGATATAAATTGTTTATGTTGTGTGGAAAAATGTTTTTGAACCTTATAGTTACCCTTAAAAGTATTTTATAACTTCTTAATTTCAAACAAAAATTGAATCTAAATGGTTTAATTATTTTCCCACTCTGAGGTTCAAAATTAAAAAAATGTTGAGTTTTAAGTGTGCGGGATGATTTTTTTTATTAAATGTACTAATTTTTTACTGCATTGAGTTCATATCAGATTATCCCTTACTTTTTTTTAAAAATTGAACATTTTTGATCATCAGGTTTCTTACTCAATGGTTTAATTTTGTTTTTTTATGTTTGAAGGTTTTTTAAGTATTTTGAGCGGTTAATATTTTCTTTTTTCCTCATAGATTTTATTGGGTACGTATTTTTATTTATATCTTGAAAGAAAATTATTTTTTTAAATCATGGGAGTATGTTTAAAAATTATCATTTAATTTGACCTTTTTAATTAGAATTAAACTCATAAGGTTTTCTTCCAAATTGGCAATGAGATGAACTCCTAATCCTTGCCGATTTTTTATTCATAAAGTTAAAACTTATGGGTGGGTTAATTTTAATTATTTTTAATTACTAAATGCATACATCCATTCTGTTGTGTCCAATTACTGTAGGTTAAATTATATATCTTTGTTCACTTGGAGAAGAAGAGAAGTTTGTAAGAACAATTGGATGCAACTTGAAGTTTGTATAATTCTAATCATATTTTTTTTTTATTTTAATTTTTTTTGTAAAATATTATTTTATCATTTCACCAAAATATTTTATTTTAAGTGAGAAACTAATTTTACTACTTTAAAGGTTATATGGGTGAAAATAAATTTGAAAACTAAATCTTTATGGAACTTTAGTTTTTCATTTTTTAGATTACTTTTTCTTCCACTAAGTTTTTATAATTGTTTTCTTGAGGAAAAGTAAGGGATTAAGTGTGGGAGAACTTGATGTGCCATTTATTTGACCCATTTTCCACAATTGTTTTGGGATTTTATTGACTTTTTAATGTTGAAATGTTCTGATAATGGAGATTTATAGATCTTGATTTATCTACAATGAAATTGTAAATTATTTGAATATTTTTATAAAATTGACAATTTTGTTGGATTATTTGATGAAATTTTCTTATTTATATATTTCATATATATATTAATAACTTTGTTTTAATCTCTACTAGATTATAATTGAAATATGTTTTAATAGGTTTTAGTTTTTTATACTTCATAATTAATTTTTCCACATTCCATGTTTTGTTTTTCATAAATTATATTGGAATTTTTTAACTTTTTTTTGCTTAATATGTGAATCTGTTGTTTAATTTTAATATCCTTTTTAATTTCTTCATAAAATATTTTCTTCCTAGATTACATTATATAATATAAATTTGATAAATACCCCATAAGATATTTTTTATGATTCTCGTAAGAGAATTTATATCACTGCCCAAGAGAATCCCTATAAGAGAATCCCATATAGAATATAAACTATTGTTCATACATGGAGGATATTTATAACCCTATCATGATTGTTTAGAAGAATTTTCATCAGAACCATACTCAAGGGAAATTATACTGAATCCCTCGTAAGATATTTTCCATAAGATAAATTTGGGCTTGTGTGAGAAATTTCTTACACTCGTAAGAGAATATAATTTTCAATTTTCAGGAATCTCTAAAGACGACCAATATTTGTTGACTAGTAAATAAATATAACCCCGAAACAAGGATTTTGAATGAATCTTTGGATTAATATTTCAGTTTCATCATTTAATGGGGAAACATAAATGATCGATTAAAGCCATGTCAATGTATGAATACAGATCTGTGGTGATAATTCAAGGAAGGGTAGCCAACTTATGAAATTAGGTTGCACCTAATATAAAATCGATGAAGGATATGAACATGTTTGAAAAATAAAATGAAAAATATCCACTATAATATTTTGAATCTTGTCCAAGTGATGAGGAATATTTTCTAAACTCATTGGTGATGAATTCAGATCAAAATTGTTTGATCACTGGCTCTTTGTTTGTTTGTAGGAGTGAAGTAAAAGATGATAGAGAGGTCCTAATTAGTCCATAATTATATATATATGGGAATATAGGTCAACATATGTGAGGTTACAGACCAAATGTCCCTATTAAATTCCTACAAGTTAAGTATTATGACAATATCAGGTTGTCCGTTATGAGCTTAGATTCAGATGAAATAGAATATGAGATGACCAAAGTCAGAAAAATATTTCAATGATGAATAAATATAAATATGAAATTGTGAGTTTTTTATGAAGAAGTTGATAATTTGAAATCATTATTGAGCCATTGCAACAAAAGTGATGAAACCAAGTTAAGTTTTTCTTTAAGAGCTCTGATGAAACTTGATTAGAAATTACTTCAAGATATGAACTCAAACTAAAGATTGAAATTTATTCATTGCTGAGTTGAAGAAATTATTTAATCAAATTTATTTATTTTTAGGATTCAAATGGATAAAGAAAATAGAGGGGCCTCAATCTTCCCCATTATTTAATTACATAATTGAAGATTCATGAATGCCATGTTCTTGAACATTTTTCTATGTGAATCCTAATATACGAGTTTTAATTTATTTTTAAGGTCTGGGATTACTGAATGTTGGATCAATCCCTAATTGATGAATGAACAATGATTTTAGTTCATTAGTTAAAAATGAGTAGAGATTCTATTAGAAAATTAGTGAAGTTTATTGTTTCAAGATCGAATTGTTCAAGTTTTGGGAGTTTGAAACCTCAAACTAAGGTGGTCGTGAAACCAGACTGAAAGAGATGAGTGATAACAATTAGAATACATGTGGGTTCTAGGAATTAAATGCAAGAAATTTAGATAATAATTGTTGGGAAAAATAAATGCTAGCTGGGATGCATCAATGAAACCTATAAAATATTTCATTAGTCCAGAAACATGTCAATATTCATAGTACTTGGGAATGAAGCCAAGTGTATGCAGGATGATCACATTATTTTGGATGATTAATTCTAAAATCATAGGAGTTGGACCCATTGTAGTTGAGGATCAACTTGAGAGAGTTCCATGTGGATGATGATTCCTTTTAGAATAATTTTTGAATGTTTTCCTATTTATTTTATAAATAGTTGGAACCTCATTCTATAATAACTTTTTTACTCTTACTACTATTTCGTAAATAAATATTATTGCTGTTTCTATCTATGCATGTTCTCAAACCTTCATCATTAGAGGGATAACTTGTGAGTCCAGTTCTAGTAGGTGAACCTAAAATCTTTATAAATATAATAATATCAAGTTGAACACCACCTTCTCTCCACTCTAAGCAAAAAATAATGTTAAACTAGAGAGATTTGGTGACACATTCACTCAGAAGAATTATTTTATACTCTTTTTCCCTTGATCTTCCCCCATTTTCTCTTAGTTTACTTTATTGAGCTTCTTTAGTGGGTTTGTCTAATTAATGATCCCATGAATACCAATTCTTACTAGAAGGCATTTTTAGATGATGTGGTTCAATTAAGTGTTTCTTTTCACTATATGGATATATCTTAATGTACTAAAAGTCATTTAATACATGAATGTTCATTATTTTGGGTGAGAGAGGTCTATGAGGTGAGTAATCAATCATACACTATGTGGGGTTGAGTGCTGAAGGTGAAATTTCTCTAGTAAGCCTATGATAAATAGTAGAATATTTAATCAACCCATCACTCAACTTTTTTTCTTTATAACATTATTTACCCTTTTCACATTGTTTTTTCCTTTTTTTCCAAGATTTATTTAATTTTTTCATTACTATTTTCTATATTTTCTTTGTCACTTACAAAATATACAATATAAAAAATAGTTCAGAGGAATCACTTGGATAAACACACTGGCTCCTTGAGATGATAATGAGCTTATCCATTATGATATATATAGGGAATTCTATATGTATTTTTGATTGGGATTATGAGGGCCTCTCATATGTATTATTATAGACTTAGCCGAATTTTAATTGTTTGTGAAATTTTTTCAATTTATCAATACAGAAGAAATTTTATCATATGTAATAAGTGTCTCCTAATATTAGATATCATACTTATAAATTTTTTTCTAACCTGAATATGAACATCTCTATATAATTACTCTATATAGAAAAAAACTTTATAAAACATTAATTAATAAACTAAAAATTACTTAAAGTATATTCATTATAAAAAATGAAAGGAAATTTCTAAGCATAAAACACTAGGATTGAATTTTGATATGTTGGAACAACGTTAGTATGTGGAATAATCTCCCCCATTTTATGTTTCAAAAAACCCAAAAAATATATACATTATTTATTGATTTATTTTGAACTTGTGAATGAAAAATATAACTACAATAATTGAATAATTAACATAAAGTTTTGTGCTTCCCAGAATTATATACCTTTTTGTGAGATTAAAAATAAGGTTGTATAATAGGTGTACCACATCTATTTAGCACAAATAAAATGAAAAATAGTTGGAATATAATACTTAAATGAAATAAAATAATGGAAGAGACTTATATTGAATAAATAATAGTAGAACTACATAGAATAAAAAAGTAGTGTAATTAATAAAAACTATAGAAATATAAATAAACCAATTCTAAGGCTTTGAGTCTAGTATAAAAGGTGGTTCAATAGATTCTATGAAAAATATTCCTGGTTTAGATAAAAGGGTATAGGGTTTGCCTCTAATTTCTCAAAGAAAAATGGTTTCTCAAGTGTTATTTCTATTGATTTACACAATCTTGTTTTTAAAATTTTCCATAATTTTTTTCATATTTTATTATAGAAGATAATAAAAATAGAATTACAGATGGTGTGGATCTATAGGTATTAGATTTTTCTTTCTATACAAAGTCAATAACTACTATAGATTAATTATGATATAACTTAGGCGGTCTAAACTGTTTAGTTATTATTTTATTAGAATCTCGATACATATTATAAAGGGTATATATAATAATTTTTTATCTCTAATCTTATATATGGAGGTTCAACGCATATTTAACATGTTAACGATTTGATCTTTATAATAATCAAGGAATAATTAATACCCTACCTAATGAAATATCCAAAGGTCATCTGAAAATCAATAAAATCTCCTTTACTCACTTTGTAAAAGTCCTTAATACTTTCATTTAAATATTTCATCTCATGAAAATAATGTCCAAGATCATCAATCAACTTCTTTTTTGTTTCCAAAATTTTTTAGTAACAACTAGTGTAGTAGTAGTAGGTACAATTTCATAGGTTTTACCTTTTTAAACCATAATCTATTTGCCTTTAGTTGAATCATTTTGAACTTAAGATGATTTATAATAAGTTTCATCAGATGATGTGTCTAATTCAAAATAAAATAATGCATGTAGAGTCTTTAAAACTTTCTTTTATATAGTTCTCATTTAAATTCATTTCACATTCCTTCAAAAATTTCAATTTTTTTTGAGATTCTAAAGGATTTTCCACAAGAGTTTCCTTTAGTGAAGCAGAAATATCCTAAGAAAAGAACAAATTTGGAAAACTATATCTTAATCACCTTAGGATCATGATTTCCTTATTTTTTGATACTTTTTATTTCATCAATTAAATCCATCATGAATTATTGAAA
The DNA here is from genome assembly GCA_963277665.1 of Viscum album. Classification (NCBI taxonomy): domain Eukaryota; kingdom Viridiplantae; phylum Streptophyta; class Magnoliopsida; order Santalales; family Viscaceae; genus Viscum; species Viscum album. The sequence goes on from OY728123.1 coordinate 2,020,504,929, forward strand.
AGAACTTAAAGTAGTCATATCACATTTTAGATATTTAACTGTCTTATCTAATAAGTTCAAATAGATATTAGATTCACCAAAAATCATTTAACATATTTAGTTTCTTTCAAAAATGAACATGAAAAACATTTTTGAATAGGTTTAAAATTATTTATCAATTCATTCTGAGCTTTCAAAATATATTTTAACTCATTAAAACCAATTTTAGAATTAATTTTATATTTCATTTCCTCAAAGATAATTTTGAAAAATAATTTTCTTTCCATACTTTCAATTACACCTTGGTATCTTTAAGTTTTGATTTTAATCTGGATATTTTTACTTTCACAAAATAAAATTATGAAATTATTATAACTGTAAAATTATAAAATTTCTCATCAAAAACTAAGCTCACTTTATCCCTCTAAATAAAGAGTGAAGGCACATCATTGACTAGTGATGGTACATTCTCTACTACCCTTCTTATATACTTCCTTATCAATGTAATTTCAATAATTATAGCATATGAATATTTAAATTATTATATGTTTTTATCACCTGGTTTAGGTGTGGATTGTTGAATATATTTATCAATCATAACATTATCAATTACTTTTCTATACACATCACCTATCTTTGTAGAAACAGTATCAACATAGAAATTATATTTTCCAACATTAGATGTAGTTCCAACTAAAACAAGTTCAACTAAAGGAATAATAGTACTAATTTCTATAGCACCAAAAAAATAAACTATTTCCCTTCCAAATTCCCCCTTAATACGATCAATGATCACTATATATTTTTTAGTTTTTGATAGATCTTTTTCTTAAAAAATATATATAAGTTGTCTAAATAATTTATTCCAAAAATATCTAATTTTCTACAACACTCTCAGTCATCCAAATATATATATTTATATTATTAAAATAAAATACTTTTTTGGTTTTAGTGGGAACCCTACAAACTTATAGAAACTAATTTAGTTGGGTATCCCAACCTTGTTTTTGGGAATATTTTACCATTATAATAATACTTTGATATAGTGTAATAGTTCCTGCAATAGTTCTCCACAAAAATTCCATATATAGTGATCCAATACAGTTCTAGATATAGTGCTCCACTAAAGTTCTATCTATAATTCTTTTACTGCCATAGTACTTAGAATGTGATATTTAATAGATTACAACTCATTCATTTCTTATTCCAACATTTCACAAAATAATGTAAGAACTCTTCTCCAACGATAAAAACTGAACTTATTTGTTCCCTAACTATAGTGATTCATATATCTAATCATGTATCTATTCAAATTCACCTTCTTCTTATTAAATATATGATATAAAATACATGTATACTAGAATAGAATATTCTAAAATTATCTATCTCTTTGGAAATTCTTATTTGGATAAATTTTGAAAAAAACATTTTCTTTAGGTTCCAAATCATTCTAATTTTTTAACACTCAATTACCAAAAATAGAAATGAAATAATATAATTAGGAAAACTTTTATCAATATTAAATCAGGTTTAACTAAACTTATAACCTCCTTAATGAGGATAATGTAAAACTCCAACCAATTCTATAGAAGAAAAAGAAATTTTTTCAATTCACACTTAAAATAATAAAGTCCTCTTTTTCAAAAAACCTAGACTCTATGTTTTGATAAAAATATCATAGTTCTCTAAAAAAACTTTAGTCTTATTAACATAAAAAAAGAACCACCATCCTTGAAAATGTACTGATTTCTTCAATATTAGGTTCATTTTATTCCATCAAGAGAGTCCAGAATTCTTGCTAGGAGAAAATCATATCTATAAACTAGAAACTTTAGCTTTATTATCACTTATAGAATAACCATTATCATACTTTTTTTTCCATTTTTTAGTATAAATTTAGAGGTTTGAAGTGTTTATGGTTTGAAGTAGAATGAGAATGATCTTCAAGGGGTTAAATTGAGTAAGTTAAGTTCGATCCAACTGATTGATTGTACAAATATTATAGAGAAAGATTAATTATTACTTGATATAAAAATGAAATGAAATAAAAATATATGTAAATATATGTATAAATTTTGAAAATCAAGTATATTAAGTGTAAGTAAATACATATAAATATATTAAATATTATTTAGCATAAGATTATTATTCCCATTAAGTCAATATGTAATATTTACTAATTAAAAAAAGAAACTTTAAACATAAAAAAGGCATAAAAACAATAATAACCATGAATTAAACTCATTTTAATTCAAATAAACCTAACTCACTATTAGTAAAATCAAAACAATTAATAGAAAGGGGCTTAATGAATATGTTAGCTAGTTTATTTTATGTGTTAATAAATTCAAGAGAAATATCACCCTTTTGTGTGTTATCTATTAAGAAAGGATGCCTAATATTAATGTTCTACACTCCAAAATGAATTATCAGATTTATTGAAATATTGATAACAAGAGTTTTATCAAATTTGATTGGAACATGATCAAAATTAAAAAAATAAATCCATCAAGTTGTGTTTCATCCATAACACCTGTGAACAAAAACTATGAACAATAATGTATTCAGATTCAATAGTAAATAAGCAACAAAATATTGTTTCTTTCTAGACCAAGGAATTATGATTTTCCCAAAAAAGTGATAGGCCCTAAAGGAGCTCTCCATATCAAGTCTAAAACCTCTAAAATCAGTATTGTAATATGTAATGAAACAAAATCCAGAGGTTTTTAGAAAAATTAAAGAAATATAAATAAAAAATTTAAAATATCTCAAAATTATTTTATCAGATTTTAAATGAGATTAGCTTGGAATCTAGCACAAATACACACAAAAAACCTAATGTTTAGTCTACTTATAGTTAAATGGAAAAATCATCCAATTATTCCACCATAAAAATTATGTTCAAATGGTTTTCCATCTTTATCAAAATTAATGTTAATATTATAACTCATATAAATTTCATATATATTACTGTTTTCTGTCCAAATATTTTTTGTAAGCCATGCATGTATTTAATTTGGTTTATAATATCCCCAAAGTCTCTTTTAAGGATTTTTAAACCAATAAATAAGTTCAACCCACCCATCATGAACATTTCATAGTCCTTTTCAATGAGTTTAAAAAATTATTTTCACAAATTTTGGTTATTTAAACAAAAAATAACATCATAAACATAAATATGAACCAATATAATATCTGAAGATGGATTTTAATTAGTAGATTTGATAAGATAAGGGAAAAACTATTTGATAAACTAAATGAACTAAAATATTTACACTAATCTCTATAGAATCTTGTTTAAAACCATACATAAATTTGGTAAGTTTAAAAACAAAATCTAGAAAAGGATGGTTTCAAAACTAGGAGGTTTCTCAATATAAACTTCCACTGTAATAAATCCATTCAAAAAGAAGCTTTAACATCCATATAGAAATGTTTAAAATTCATATGAGATATATATTCTAAATGGATTTTATTGGGTTATAATATGGCTATAAAATAAAATGTTCTATCATAATTAATTCCATCATATTGATTATAACCATTATCCACTAATCTCGACTTATTTATAAAAACAATTCCAAGATCATCGTGATTATTTTAAAAAAACCCATTTAGTACTAATAAAAATATAATATAATGGTCAATAGACTAATTCTCATACCTTTCTCCTTTTTAACTAGCTCAAAAATTATAGAATAGATGTAAAACAATCCTCATCACTCAAGTCCAAGGTTTTTGGTTCAAGATGATATATAAAGGTTGATAAATGAATAATACTTCTAACATTCCTTATAGTCCTCAATACTTCATTTAGGCTTCCTATAATAATTTAAAAAGAGAGGTTCTGTAATGTCACATACTTTACATACATATATATTATTTTAAAATTGAATATTATTCATGACAAAACATAAAAAAACTTTTCCAGTACCCTATAGGTTTATTGCCTTTAGAAACTAGGAAACATAAACAACTGGTTTATAAGATATATATATTGTATCCCAGTAATTTCTTCATAACTAGACCCATTTTTGACATATCTTACTTAATACCCTTGTTCATGACCTGGGTAAAAGAAAAATAATAAAGTATGAGCTTAGATTCTTAGTAATGGTAAATAAGGGATATATCAATCATATCATAATCATAAGACATAATAACACATCATTTTAAAATCTTATCCTACATTTTAAAGATCGTGATACCATGTCATGGGATAAATCATAAAAGTTCATAAAGAAACAATGAATATATTACCAAATTTCATAACATAATACATTGAATTTTATGGAATACACATAAGATTAGAAAATCATTTCATATTAATCAAGGCTCATTTCCAAGACCATCATAGTGGAAAAATTCCATTACTAAACCGAGTTAACTCTTTGTTCTAGCCATGTATTACTGAACCAAGATCATTTCCAGTTATAGCCTTGTCTATATCATGAGATATAAATATTTACCCAATGAATTGGAAGGATATATAGGTACCAACCATCTCATAATGAAATAATTCTTACATATGACCCAAAAACATAAATCATTCATCATAACTCAAGGAATAAAATGAGTTTCTTTAAACATCATTCCACCATAACATAATCCATGTAAAAAATTGGATTTCATAAATATAATTCTATAATAAAAACAATAAAACCATCATAACAATAGGGATAGTTTACTTGAAACATAGCCCTATTCAAAAAATTCCATCTTATAAGGAAAATAATTTTGATAGAACACTTGAAATTAATTATTGTGGAAAATGTCCTTTCTTCTTCAAAAATATTTTTTTCCTTAAAATTCCACAATATATTAAAAGAAAATAATTTATTTTAAAATAAAATTGAAATATTTTAAATAAAGATTCATTGAAATAAGATTTTATGAAAATGTAAAAATACATTCATGCTGTATAAGTTAAAAGAAAACATTCTACTTAAACTTTTGTGAGAAAGTCAAAAAGTACCACATATAGAAAACAAAAAAAGATTCCTTTCACACCATTTAATAAAAATTAACCAATGGGTAAAATTGAATTTAAACATTTGTATAAGGATAGAAAAAATATCTTGGAATACATATTTAGAAAACATTGACATGGATGATAAATATAACCAAGTAAATACTTATATATAAATAATCTTAGATAATAATGAGATTGGAAAATTATGCCTTACCTTAGGTCCGATATCCTTTGAATGTATCCGAACCTACTATATAATGGTTTAAATAATTTCATTGAATTATTCTAGAATCATAGTAATTTTTATGATATCATATATGATCATATTATCTTCCGTTTTTTAATAAAATTTCATTATTACTCGTTATTTTGGTATTAATGGCTTCATTTTTTATGCATTTTTTGTCAAATAAGTAACTATTATCTTTCTTAGGTCATATTTATATCATTTAAAAATGGTATTAAAATAATATATACCACATTTATTCATTATATAAATTTATATAAGCATTCTTTATTATATATCATGTGTAATGAATCACATCGCATCGTGGAGATGGTTGGTCATATGTATGTCTGAGCAGCGATATCATTCCCATAATTGTTAAATGGAATGGATGTGAATGGTATATATATTTTTTCCAAAATCCATATCATGTTATAATATTCAAATATAGTTATTACTTCCATTATTATACCCATCCAAGTAAGGTGGTGGTGAAAAATAGATTAGACTACGACGTGGAGATGGAAAACCGTACGTAAGTACACACGGTGATTTAGTTTTTTGTAGGATAGATATTAGGTAGAATATGATTATTACATAATCATAATAAATGAGGGAGTATGTGTCCTTTTATAATTGAGGTGAGGAGAACTTTTGGAATATCCAAATAAAGTAATTTATAATAAAACAAAACCACATCCAAAAACCTCCAAAATGTCATAGTTTTGAATATAAGATGAGATAAGATTATAACATCATAAAAAATAAAGTTTAGACAAAATTTTCTATCAATTTAAAACTTATTATTTTAATTAATAGTTAGATATTTTATTTAATTTTAAATAAGGTAACATATATTTCAATATTAAAATGGTGTAATATTTACTTATTTGATGTAAATTAGACCATAGATAAATAATTTAGAAATTTTTTGATCATATAATAATTACTCTATATTTTCAAAAAATGTTTTATGATATTTAAATAATTTAATAATATTTTTTTGATAAACAATCAATAGTATCAATTTTGACACTATTCAATTCATTGATTATTAAAAAATATAAAGATAACAAGTTAACTTGGAACCAAATATTTTATTATATTCGTAAGAGGTAAATGTTATCTAGAAAATTGATTGGATATATTAATTATCCCAAATTATTTTTATTTTAATAACATTTATTTGTTATGTCCATCAATAAAATAATCACTACATTAGTTTTGTGTAAATATTTAATACACTTAATTATTGAATAATAATTAAAAATAAAATACTATAATGAAGATAAATCCTCTATATTTCATAAAAATACTTATAGTCGAATATATATTATGAAAAATCCTACATAAAAAATTTTGTATTTATTAAAACATGAATGACACAACTTTGACCGCGCCTTAAATAAAATATTATAACTATCATAATATTTTCCATATGGATCCAAATAGTCAATAACTCTACCCTTGTATGATTATAGTCAAGATATAACTGACGAATAAGATTTGGTCAAGTGTTTGTATCTTTTAATGTTTATTATCATTTTAATAACAATTATTTGATTTATTTTTCAACATTTAAATAATTTCTACATCATCAATGCATAAACCTATAAGGCAATTATTTATTTCCTAAAAATTTCAAATAAATTACCATGAGAAATAAAAATTTTTTAGCTTTTAAATTAATATTTATAGTCAAATTTATCTTTTTTATAAACTTATATTAAAAATGATATAGTTATAAAATTTTAAGTTAGACATATTTAACTATTCTTTAAATAAAATAAAATAAATTTCCTAATCTCATCCAAGTGGCTTCAAAAGGATACAATTTCCAACAAAGGATGATTTTGGTTGAAAAAAAATCACTAAATGATAGTAGGAAAATTTTTAGGGTAATTTTATAATACTATTTTTACACTTAATTACCCGATTTTCTCTTTTACTATATTAATAAAAAATTACTAAACTTACTATTCATAATGCCAAAAAAATAAAGCTATTTACATAATTTAGACATACTGATTCCAAATATGGAATCCATTTTTTCTAAATTCAAAAAATTGAAGTTTTAGTAATTAAATTAAAATTAACCCCGTTGTCAGAATGAGAAAAGTAGTTTTAAAAGTTAAAATATTGCAGAAGATTGAAATGTTTTTACATTTAAATTCAACGTAAAATTATTTACAATGACCTAAATTATATTAAATGATAAAAATATAATATATTTATTCTTTTAAACCATTAAATAATATAATATAACCATAAAAATTATTCTGATGAAAAAAAGTAATTTTCAATTAAAATTTAGTGTATTTTTACTATTTATCAAAACTTGAAAGTTATCAAAAAAATATCTAAAATTCATATAAAGTAAATTTTTATATCCCACTTCCAAATAATAGGTTTATGTTGTCATATAAAAATTATTAATGTTTTATAATTTTAATTTAAAAAGTGTTCACCATTAAAAGGTGGTAAAACTGCCCTTTTGAAAAATATATGTTTTTATACTTAAAATAGGGTTTATCCATATCCTATGACTAAAATATCTATTGAAAGAATATAAAAAATATTTTATTAAATATATAAATATTTATGTCATTAATTTCATTTACTAATTTCAATTCACTTAATTTATTAATTTATAATACAAGTATTTCCTTTACATTTAATTGGTTTATATTTTTGATAAATAACTGTTTGCCAATAAATTCAGTATAAATTTTCATAAGTTAGTTATATTAACTCTCCCTAACCTAATTAATTGTTTATAATTTTCATTTTATACTATTGGTGTATTGTGGTTCGTTTAAACTCACGATTGCATGCAATGAAAAATATTGAAGAATTAAAATTATTTAAAGAAAATATTTCATAAAAATATCTGGGTGTTACATTCTACCCCACTTAAAATGAATTTTCCCAAGAAATTCATCACTTGGATATAAACAGATTAGGATAACTCTACCTCATCACATACTCAGGTTCCTACATATATTCCCAAAATTTGTGATTCCGCCATAAATCTTTAATCAAGAAAGTGGTCTTGTTTCGTAGAATTTTTTCAATATGATCCATAATCTCTATCAGTTGCTCTTAAGAAGAAAGATCCTGCTTCAGTGGTGTGATTTATGAGTTTAGTAAATTTCAAGGATTAGGTATTTAATTTCTTAGTAGAGATACATGAAACACATATGGACATGATAGAGATACAGTGGAAGCGCCAATCGGTATGCTACCTTTCCACCCCGATCCATAATTTCAATAAGACCAATATACCTAGGGAAAATTCATTAGTTTTCAGCATAAACTTTTTGTTGAATCTTAAATGATATTTTGTATTGTTGAATAGTTATGAACTTTTCTTCCATTTCATCAACATGATCTGGTCCTAACAGATTTATTTCCCCATCTTCATTCTAGAAAGTTAAACTTATGTAATTATTTCAATAGAGGGATTCATAAGGAGCCATCTGAATACTAGAGTGAAAGATATTGTTGTAAGAAAATTCTACCAAAGGTATGAGTTGATCCCATTCAGCTTTAAAATCCATAGAGAAAGATCTCAACATGTATTATGGAGTTTGAATTGTCCTCAAAAACCCACCGTCTGTCTAAGGATGATAAGCAGTGATGAAACTTACTTCTATATCTAGAGTCTTCTAAATACTTCACTAAAACATCATGGTAAACCTCATATCCTACTCAGATATAATGGAAAGTGGTACTCCATGCAATCTTACCACTTCCTATATATATATATATTGGAAAGATGATCAAGAGAGAAATAGACTCTAATAGTAATGAAATGTGACTAATTTATAAGGTGATCAAATATAACCCAGATAACATTATGGAATTTTAATGTTTTGGGAATTATGATGACAAATTCCATAGTGATGTTTTCCCATTTCCATTATGGTATGGGTAATGGTTGTAAATTCCCCTTAGAATTCTATCTCTTAGCCTTAACATGCTGAAAAACTAAGAACCGAGAGACATATTAAGCAACCTCTATTTTTAGGTCATCCCACTAGAAATACTCTTTTAGGTCCCTATACATCTTTGTGCTTCCGGGATGAATAGAGAATGAAGAACTATGAGCCTCATCTAACAGATCCTTATTTAATTTTGGTATGGGAGGAATAAAAACCTAATTCCTGAACATTATTATTCCATCACAATCAAGGTTGAATTCGGGAAAATTTCTCCCCTTCATTTGTATCTATATATCTTCCTTCTGTGCTTCCTTAATATTCCCTTGTATAGAAGGTTGAACATTCATTTTAGAAAGATACGATTTCTCCCCTTTAAAATTTTAAGATCCGTCCTTCAGAAATCCATAAATATTGGATCTTTTTTGACCCTCATCATGGATAGGATTACATGGTACTTTCAACTCAAAACATATGAAACCTTATTCTCTTTCCCAAGGTGGTAATGTATCAAGAAGTCATAATATTTAATCAACTCCAACCATCTTCTTTGGATCATACTCAACTCATTCTGTGTGAAAATATATATTAAAATTCTATAATCAGTATAAATATCACACCATACTCCAAAAAGATAATTCCTCTATATATTTAATGAAAATATTACCGTATCTAAATCCAAATCATGAGTTGGGTAATTTTTCTTAGGGATTTTCAATTTTTGTGAGGCATAAGCTATCACCATATCATTTTTCTTGAGAACACATCCCAACCTTTTATTGGATGCAACACTGTAGATCAAAAACCATTCTCTACTCTAAAGAAGTGTGAGAACAGGTGCACTGGATAACATTATTTTTAGCATTTTGAAATTCTCTTCACATTACCCCATCCACACAAAATTACCTCCTTTCTGAGTCAAGTTGGGGAGTGGATTAGATAGCCATGAAAAATATTTCACAAAAAATCGATAATATCCAGCCAAACCAAGAAAACTTCAGATCTCAATTACTATTGTCAGTATAAGACAACTTTCAATAACTTTTATTTTTTTTGGATCCATATATTTCCCCTCTCTTGAGATTATGTGACCAAAAAATGAATCTTAATGAAGCCAAAATTCACACTTGGTAATTTTTTCATAAAGCTTCTCCTTTCTCAGGGTCTAGTACAATTCCCAAGTGATCTTCATGCCCTTACTTGCTATTAGAATATTTTGGAATATATTCTATAAAGACTATAAAAAATTGATCAAGATAGTCTCTAAAGACTCCATTCATTAGATCCATGAAGACAACATGGGAATTAGTAAGACCAAAAGGAACAACTATAATGTTATAGTGTTCATACCTTGTACAGAATTCCATCTTTGGTATATCCTCTTTCTTGAACATTAATTGACGATATCCCGAATGAAGATAAATCTTAGAAAAGTATTGAGCTATGCGTAGTTGGTTGAATAAGTCATCAATAATGGGAGGATGATAATTTTTCTTGATAGTGATCTTTTTAAGTTTTAGATAATAAATGCAGAGTCTCGTTGATCCATCTTTCTTCTTAAAATAGAATTGATGCACCCTAAGGTGATGCACTAGGGAATATGAATCCCTTTCCAAGATTATCTTAGAGATACTTCTTCAATTCCTTCAACTCAATTGGGGCCATTCTATAAGGTGTCTTTGAAATCGGTATAACACACAGTATGAGTTCTATTGAAAAATCAACTTCATGATTTGGTGGAAGACTTAGAAATTATTCAATAAAGACATCATCAAACTCTTATATAATAAGTATATTCTTAATAGTGAGGTTATACCCAACCATTTGAGATAGATAAACTAAATTTATAGGAATAAAGACCCATAATATGGAATAAATTTCCACTAGAAGGTCATATTCATCCTTACATCAATAGATTGATCCGAAAAAATGAAATCTGACTTCCATTCCTTATCAATTGATATGAGATCCATATAGAGAAAGATAATACATGCCAAAAATCATATCAAATTCCACTAATGTAAGGATTATAAGATTTATAGGAAGAACTTTCCAACAAAATTCATCTAGAGAATAATTATAAACTTTTGATTTGACCTTCTTACATTAAGAGTTGTCACAGCTTACTCAACATATAATTATTGAGATAATACAGTGATACCCTTAGAACATTTTTTCAGAAATAAAATAGTGGGTGGACCCAGAATAATATAAAATATTTTATACTATGGAGTGGATGGTAAGTGTACCTTTCACCACTTCATTATTGTATTTCACATCACTGATAGTGACTGCATGTGACATGCCTTTGTCTTTGGACTTAAGAGTTTATTGACATTGATCATCATCGATAACCCTCAGATTTGGGCATTGGGTGGCATAATTACCCATTTCCTTACAATTCTATCATTGAGGTGTAGGAGGTGTATTCTTTCTAGCGTCTTCTCTATTCGCATCATTTGAAATCTTTTTCCCATCAATTTTACATTCTACTGCCCAATGAACTTCTCTCCCACACTTAAAACATTTTTAGTCCATTTTAGAAAATTTCCTCCAAGTTTCTTTCCACACTTTGAGCATAAGGGAATACTCATCTTCTTTTTAGTGACTTCTTTAAATTTTCCTTTGTATTCCAATTTTCTATTCTTATAAAACCCATAGGACTGATGGGTTACTCTAACCTTCATCTCAACCTTGAGAGTGCATCAAATGATTTCCTCATAACTATTGAAGTCCCTTATGGATAATTACCTTTAGAGACTTGTTTTTAAGACACTAAATAATTGATCAATTTTACTCTTAGGTTAGATAATAATTTCCAGAAGCGTACCTTGAAAATATTGTAAAATTTACTTCATAGGTACTAATGGATTCATTGTACTTTTTCTTAAGTTCAAGGAACTCCATCTCCATATTTTTTTGAAGAATAAAAGTAAATTACTTATTGAAAAATAAGTTTTTAAACTCCTCCCATTCCATGGATTCAATTTCAACTCTTTGCATCATATTCTTGATAAGGTTCTACCATTGATCAGATTTACCTTCCAAACGATAGACCGCTAAGATGACTTTATCATGTTATGAACATTGGATAACTGAAAATATCTTTTCAGTGGTACTGATCCATTGTTCAGCCCCTGGTGGATTAGAAGACCCATTGAAATAAGGTGGATGCTACCTCATGAAGGACATAATAGAACGTTCTTCCCTCTTTTGTTAATTTGTAAGTTTGGCATGATTCATAGCTTAATAAAATTATGTGATCATAGATACAAGATGTTTCATTCCAGCTCCCATAACATTTAGTTACTTAAAAGGGAAATAATTTAATTACCCCTCACATTTAGTATTAAAATGGTTCCTTATGGTTGAAGCCACTAACTAAAACGAAGAAGCATAGTGTGAGAAACACTAATAATAATGAGAAAACCACATAGTAAAGAATAAAATTTCAATTTTGGAAATTTTATGTTTTATCTTAGGTTATTAATGATCATTTATAAAAAACTAGGATTGTAAACTACACTTAGACATATCCTTAGAGTTCTTACTATGGTTTTATCATTTATGTTTCCAAAGGTTAACTATAAATTTACTCTAATACCAACTATAACAGCCTATACTTTACATAAATAGATAATACTAAAAAATTGAAAAATATTCATTACAAAACATAAAAAAAAACATGCCAGGACCATATAGGTTTAGTGTATTTAGAAACTGGGAAACATAAACAACTGGTTCATAATACATCTACATTGTCTCTTGCTTATTTCTTTATAACTAGAACCCTTTTTGACATATCTTACTTAATACCCTTCTTTATGACCTTGGGAAAAGAAACATAAGGAAGAGTGATCTCTGATTCTCAGTAAGGGTAAAAAAGAGAGATATCAATCATATCATAATCATAACATATAAGAACATAACTTTGAAAATATTATCACATATATGAAAGATTGTGATATCATGTAATGAGATAAATCATAAAAGTTTATAAAGAAACAACGAACATATTACCAAAAGTCATAACATAAGACATGTAATTTTTTTGCATACACATAATCATATAAAATCATTTCAAATTAATCAAGTCTGATTTCCAAGACCATCATAGCAGAAAAATTCCATTACTAAACCAATTTCACTCCTCGTTCAAAACCTGTATTACTAAACTGAGATCATTTCTTATTCCAACCCTATCTATCTCATGAGATATAAATATTTATCCAATTACATGGAGTGATATATAGGTCCCAAAAATATCATAATGAAACCATTTTTATGTGTTCCAAAAAAACATAAATCATTTATCAAAACCCAAGGAATAAAATGGGTTTCATTAAACATCATTCCACCACAACATAATCTATGAAAAACAAATGGATTTCATAAATATCATTACATCATAAAAACAATAAAACCATAGGAAAAATAGGGATAGTATACTTGATACATAAACTTATTTAAAAAATTCCATCTTAGATGGAAAATAATTTTGATAGAACACTTGAACTTAATTCTTGAGAAAAATATCATTTCTTCTTTAAAAATGTTTTCTTTTCTCAAAATGACACACAATTTTAAAAGAAAAGAATGTATTTGAAAATAAAATTGAAATAATGTAAATGAAGCTTCATTGAAATAAGGTGTTATGAAAACATGAAAATACTTTCATTTTGTATAGGTTAAGAGAAAACAGTCTTCTCATACTTTTGTCAAAAAGTAAAAAAGGACCTCATATCAAAAACAAAAGAAGATTCCTTTCACACTATTTAATAAAAATTCACCAATTAGTAAAATTGAATTTAAAAATTATAAAAGGATATAAAAAATATTTTGGAATACATATTTAGGAAACATGGACATGGATGAAAAATATACCCCAATAAATACTTACGTATAAACAATCTTGGATAATAATGAGATTGCAAAATTATCCCTTACCTTAGGTTTGATATCATTTGTATTTATCCGAACCTCCTATATAATTATTTAAATAATGGCATTGAATTATTCTAAAATCATATTCATTTTTATGATATCATGTATGATCTTATTATCATTCGTTTTTAATAACATTTCATTGTAACTCATTATTCATGTATTCATGGCTTTGTTTTATTATGCATGTTTTGTCAAATAAGTTCCGATTTTTATTCTTTGTTTATAGTTATATCATTCCAAAATTATATTAATATAATATATACCATATTTATTTATTCTATACATTTATATAATCATGTTTTAATGGATATCATGTATAATGAATCACATCATATTGTGGAGATTGTAGGCCGTACGTACGCATGACAGATGATATCATTCCCATAATTGTGAAATGGGATAGATATGGATGGTATATATTTTATTCCACAATCCATATCATGTTATAATAATCACATATAGTTATTATTTCCATTATTATACCCATCCATGTAACACCCTGAGAATTTGCGATATTTTTATTTCTGAATAAATTTAATCTTGTTGCTTGCTTTATTTTTATGAAACACCATGTTAAGATTACACTACACACAATAATGAGTTGTCTTACATTACATGCAAGTCCCAGTTTTATCGAACAATATTATATTAAGAAAATATTATTGTTTAAAATAATATATAACATAGTAGTAAAATTTGCAGTTATGAGTAGTATTAACCAAAATTTTAATTTTATACATTCCAGATAATTTCAGCATTCATCTTATATATTTTCTAGACATGATATAAGACAAAATTCATTTTTTCAGATAAAAAAAGTATTTTTCAAAAAAATACATTTTTCCTCTTTTTTATGACAAAACCATTTAAAATCTAGTATTTGACACTTTTATATATTCAATTTGAAAAAATAAACGTATTCTTTGGAAGTGGGACATATAAATTTTCTTTGGATTAATTTTTGATGTTTTTTTGATGACTTTCATATTTTAATGAATAGTGAAAAATACAGAATTATAATTCAAAACTGCTTTTTTATCTAATTAATTTATATTATTAGATTATAATTCAAATTGGGTTTAAAGTATAATTAGCTTAAATTTTTACTATTTAATTAAATGATGGTCATTGGAAGTAATTTGACTTTGAAATTCGATATAAACACATATCAATCTTTTGATGGTTTTTAAAAAAACCCGTTTTCTCATTCCATCAACGAGATTAATTTTAATTTAATTACTGAAACTTCTGTATTTTAAATTTTAAAAAATAGTTCCCATATTTGGAATTAGTGGGTCCAATTTTTTTAAATAGGTTTATTTTATTTTTTTAACATTATGAATAGTAACTTTAGTAATTTTTTTATTACCGTAGTTAGGGGTAAATTGGGTAATTGAGGCTACAAATAAATTATAAAATTTCCCTAACACCTATAAAAATTATGTTTGATGACTAAATTATACCCTTATAATATAAAGTTCTAAATGAAATAATTTAATGGACACTTTTCCATGAATATGACATGAATATTATTAAGATCAATGAACGTGACAAAATGTCACACTCTCATTTCTTATAATTATAATAATTTTAATATAGAGATCACTATGAGATAACTTCGATCATAAATAGTCTACAGAAATATAAAATAATTATCTATATCATATAAATTTATTTATATATTTTTTACATTAAATAATTACCATTAATGACGACACAATTGTGAAGCATAAAATTATTTTATAAATAGAAATATCAAATAATGATATTAAAAATATAAAAATTTATATAATTTGACTTAATTAATGACATAATTTTTTTATAGATTAAATGTACATGTTATTTACATATTGGAAGTATTGTTTCAAAGTTATAATGTTGGTTTTATATTTTAAAAAATGAAAATATCGAATTGTATCAAAATTGACACAAATGATACTTTAAAATAAATAATATTTTATTAAATGTTATAAAATTCATAAAAATCTATAATTTGGGCAAAATAAATTTTATAGTGTTAAATATGTCATAAATGATCCAATTGGGTTTTTTTTTATTTTATAGTAACTATATTAACCCTATAGTGTAAAAAGACAAGTTGTCATGGTAAAAGTTAAAATTTTTAACTAAGGGTTAAAACCAAAAGATAAGGTTAATTTTATGACCTAAACATGTCTAAAATTCATTGTTTTATGATATTTAGACCCCTAATCATCTTATACCCGAATCAACTCTCTTTGGATTCATTTTTAATTAAAAATTAATTTATATTAATATAATATTTTAATATTTTTCTAAAGTTCCCCTCACCTCTCTTATAAAAGGGAACTTCTCCTTCTCTTTAATTCACGCCTTTAAAGCCCTTTAGATCAACCAACCCCTACCCATTTACTCTACCAAATTCTCTCAATATATACTAGTTTCCATACTTTGGAAATAAATCTATCCTAAGGAGTCCTTTTGTGAAAATCAAAAGGAGATACCTGAACAAGAGGAGTTACAGACATGTAGAGAAAGAATATGAACTACGGTAAGGGATATCTTAACTTAATTACAATTTAGGGAGTTAAACATAAATTCAATTAGTTATGTTCTTATAAGAATATGTGTGAATGAATTTTTATTATTTTATACTAAATATCCACTTATATTGGGTAGATTTATATTTGTCACACATAATTATGTCATTGATTTATCCTCACTCTAATGATACAATCTTTATAAGGGTTAATTTCACAATATTATTATTATATGATATTGTTTATACGTTATTATCTACTAGAAAATATTTATCATCCATATCCTGTTTCTTAAAATGTATTTCAAAATATTATTGACTACTATTTAAAGTCATTTTTACCCATGTTTTACTTTTTATATAAAATGTTTTGAAAAGAATCTTTTCGTCATTTTCCAAATGAGGTACTTTATAACCATTTCGACAAATTACGGAAATAATGTTTTGTTAACTTATACGGTGTGAGTGAATATTTCCTACTTCATTATACCTTAATGTTTAAAGCTTCCTTTACAAGCTTACAAATTTATTTTCAAAATAAATGTTTCATTTTATAATTGTACATGCTTTAAAATGAATTTCAAAGTGAAAAATGATATTTCACTCAAAGAGTTTTTACAATTTTATTAGATTATTTTCATCTATGTTAAAATCCTTTGTTGGATTTTATGTTTAATTGAGGTTTGTTTATTATAATACAATATTCGATATTGTATTAAAGAGTTTATGATATGTTCGAATGTGGACATGCTATTTTGATACCATTCATAGCTTATGGTTAAATTATTGACAATTAATTTGCAAGTTTTAATACAAATGTTTATGTTGGTTATGTTTTATCCATTTCATAAAAGGAATGAATTGGACATTTTAAGTGTCGTGATGGTCCCACTATAGCCCCTTGATACATCGGTAGGTCTAATGAGACTATTATTTTTGGGTTTTGGCTAATGTCTTACCCAATTATGTAAGGTGTTTTGGCCGAAGCATTTACAATATGTTTAAGATGTTCTGAATTATGCATTCCCTCATTATGAGATTAGTTGTCAATATGAAATGTTATTATTCTACTAGTAGAACATCCAACTGAATATTTAAATATCATTATTTGATTTATTCTTTCCATATTATTCTGAATATTATATTTAAAAGCCTTGTGTTTCAGTTTTATACCTTGCCTTAATTTTATGGTTATATATGAAAGCTACTACTATATTGTTTAACCTTATTGAGCATATGTGCTCACCAATTTATTTTGTTTTATTTTTAAAGTATTCTAAAAAGTTTATTATGATTTATATGTAGAGTTAATCTAGGTGAATAATGGAATTCCTAAAGGATTACAGATGTAGTATTTTATGTTTTGAATTGTATTGTAAAATTCATGTATGTAATCTACTTTACATGACTACTAAACTGATCAGTAATTTAGAACATGATTCCTTATAATCAAGCCAATGTATTATAATAATGCACTGGTTTTGGGAAACTGGGGTTAGGGTGTTATAATCTAAGTAAGGTGGTGGTGAAAAAGAGATTACACCACGACATAGAGACGGTAAGCCGTACGCATGCACACATGGTGATTTAGTTTTTCGTAAGTTGAATAGAAGGTGTAATATGATTATTCCATAATCATAATGATATATCATTATATAAGTGATACATGAGTTATTACATTGTAATGGAATCAAATCATGAAGAGTAAGTAGAATAAGAAATATGTTTGAAGGAATTGGTAGAGGAGATTACCGATTCTTCGACGTGCTCCATCTAAATCTCCTCTTAAGAAATAGATTTGGTCATTAGAGTAGAAAAGAACCTCTAAAATGTAACTAGGAAAGTTGATAATGGAAAATTTAAGGGAATATACAATGTTTAATGCTCAATGAGTTGTTAAGAAATGAGGAAATAAGTACCCTTTTATAATTGAGGTGAAGGGAACTTTTAGAATCTCCCAAAATAGTAAATTATAATAAAATAAAACACATCTAAAAACCTCTAAAATTTCCTTTTTTAGAATATTATATGAGATAAGATTTTAATATCATCAACCAATAAATTTTAGACATGATTTTATTTCAATTTAAACCTTATCTTTTTTAATTAACACTTAGTTATTCTATTTAATTTTAACTAAGGTAAAAAATATTTCCATATTAAAAGGGTGAGATATTTACTTATTTGATGTCAATTAGACCACAAATAAATACTATAGAACATTTTAGACCATATTATAATCACTATATATTTTTTAGAAAATGTTTTATGATTTTTAAATAATTTAATAATACATTATTTTGATAAACAATCAACAGTGTCAATTTCGACACTATTCAATTCATTGATTATTAAAAGTTATAAAGATAACAAGTTAACTTCGATCAAAATATTTTATTATATTTTTAAGAAGACAAGGTATTCTATAAAAGTAATTGGATATATTAATTATAACAAATTATATTAATTATAATATTTTCAATAACATTTATTTGTTATCTCCATTAATAAAATAATTTCGACATTAGTTTTGTGAAATTATTTAATATACTTATTTTTTGAATAAAAATTTAAAATTAAATACCATTATAAAGATAGATTCTCTATATTTTATATGAATACTTATAGTTGGATATATCTTATGGAAAACACTATATGAAATATGTTATATTTATTAAAACATGAATGAGACAACTCTAACATCACTTTAAATAAAACATTATAAGTGTCATAATATTTTATACATAGCCCCAAATGGATAATAACTTAGACCTTGGATAATTATGGTTGATATATACTAGAAAAATAATATTTGATCATGTTTTTTTGTATTTTAATAGTTATTACCATTTTAGTAAAAATTATTTTATTGATTTTTATTAATTAAATTATTTTTACATCATCAATGTATAAACCTTTAAGGTAATTATTTATTTCATAAAAATTAAAAAAAAATTACCAAGAAAAATAAAAAACATTTTATCTTTAAGATGAGTATTTATAGTCAAATTTATCATTTTTTATAACCTTATATTAAAAATGATGTAGTTATAAATTTTTTGAGTAAGTCATATTTAGCTTTTCTTTAAATAAAATAAATTAAATATCTTAATCTCAGCCAAGTGGCTTACAAAGGGCACCATTTAGACCCAAGGATGATTTTGGTCAAAAAAAATCCTACAATTTTGTTAGAAAAAGTGTTAGGGTAATTTTATAGTACTATTTTCACCCTTAATTACCCGATTTACCCTTTTACCATATTAATAAAAAATTACCAAAGTCACTAATCATAATGACCAAAAATATAATAAATATATTTACATAATTTGGACCTAATGATTCCAAATATGGAATCCATTTTTTCAAATTTAAAACACATATTTTTCAGTAATTAAATTAAAAATAATCCCGTTGTCTGAATAATAAAACGGGTTTTAAAAGTTAAAACATTGTAAAAGATTAAAATATTTTTACATCTAAATTCAATGTAAAATTATTTATAATGACCTAAATTATGTTAATTGATAAAAATATAATTTATTTACACTTTAAAATCATTTAATAATATAATTTTACCCTATAAATTATTCTGATGAAAAAATATGTTTTCAATTGAAATTTAGCATATTTTTACTATTCATAAAAACTTGAATGTTATCGTAAAGATATAAAAAATTAATTCAAAGTAGATTTTTATATACCAATTCAAAATAAGTAGTTTATTTTTTCATATAAAAATTATTAATGCATCAAAATTTTAATTTAAAAAGGGTTTGTGATTAAAAGACGATAACATTACCCTTTGAAAAAATATAGGTTTTTAAACATAAAATAGGGTTTATTCATATCCTATGACTAATATATATATTTGATGAATATCAAAAATATTTTATGAAATATATAAAATTTTTATTTCATTAATTTCATTTACTAATTGTAATTTACTTAATTTATTAATACAAAAAATACTTTCTTTACATTAAAATGGTTTATGTTTTTTCATAAATAATTAGTATCCAATGAATTCACCATACATTTTCATAGGTTAGTTATATTTACTCTGTCACGACCCGTCCTTGGGGCCTATGCCGTGACTATCCCAAGCCTGCCTTCCATAGGCCATGGGCTGGCGACTAGCACCTAAGGCGTAAATCCCGTTAACTGGGAAGGCAATGCTTTTATAAAACATAAACACATCCAACCAGAGTACAAGCGGAAGTAATACAATAAGTACAAAATAAAGTGATGAAAAGTAAATGGGCCAGAATACAAACCCAACTGAAAAGTATAGCTACAAATGAACGAAAGTACAATAGAAAAGACTTACAGTTGGAAGATAGAAGCAGCTCCTGGGGCGTCCACCTCGGATCCTACCTCAAGGGTAGGTACAGATAGCCTCCTCAACACTCTCGCCCGTCAACCTCCTCCAAGTACCGTCTCTTCGTGAAGTCCACCTCCGGGTACTGACTCGTCATGAGGTTCACCTCCGGGTACCGTCCAGTCCTCGAACACTCGATCTCAGTCAGCGCTGTCCGTCGTCTGCATCCAACACAACGAGGTGCGGGCATAGCCCGTGCCGGGGCGAGTATACGATACTCAGTAGGGACCCCGAGACCCTCAAGGTCTCACTAAATCCAACAAGGATAATCACAAATAAAGTTCTCAATAGATAATCCATACTTAGGTATAAGCCCATACTTATACCTAAGTTATCAAGTAACCCGTCTCAGCCATGAGGAAAACACAAAGGTCATTGACTCAGCTCAAACTAGGATTTTCATTATCAAAACCGTAACTGCTGAAGAGATCTATCTCTGACGAGTACAATGATCCTGTCACGCCTCCGAGGTACTGATCACTAACCTAAGACTGCTGAGGTACTCCTACTATCGAGTACCAAGGGTCTGCCACCTCACAAAGTAGTGCTCCTCTGCCATGGGTCTGCCACCTCACACAGTAGTGCTCCCCCTCATAGCCTACGGAGGTACTCCTCCTGTCGAGTACCGTGGGTCTTCCACCTCACAAATTTGTGCTCCTCCTCCATGGGTCTTCCACCTCACAAAGTAGTGCTCCCCACTGGGCTATTCAAGTCACTCCGAATCAAAACGGACAAGAAGTCATCAGGTCTCAGCCAGCTACACAGTCTCCGTACTCCGTACGCTCGTCTCCGGGAGGGTCTACTCCACGAGCTACATAACGATACTCCAAGTATCATAAATTCCCACGAAGAAGTTTCACAAAGGACTGCCTCGTCATAGGGGTCTCAACGCAACAGACGACGCGTCAATCGGATGCCCGGTCTGCGAGTAATTAGCCTTTTCGTCCCAGGGGCCCGGTTGGTTTCGTGTACAAACCAACCCGTCTGTATCTCAACTGTACCCCGAACTCTCATAGGGTATACTCATAGGGACTGTTTCTCAATGTGATCACCAACGTCGCTGACGGTTCGTCAAACGGACGTCTGGTCTAAAAGTTATCGGCTTTTCCATTCCAGGGGCTCGGTTGGATTTCGGGCACAGTCCAACCCGGCCATATTCCAACTGTGTCCAAACCTCAGGTGGAGTATACCAAAAGAACCGTCTCATCAAGAGGAATAAAACAACGTCGACGACACATCAATCGGAAGTCCGGTCCTTAAGTTATAAGCGTTTCCGCTCCGAGGGTCCGGTTGGTTTCTGGTTCGAACCAACCCGGCCCTACTTCAAATGACACTGGTTAACCAAACCGGTCACACCATTGTGATCCATACTGAGAAACACACGAGATGGACTACCCATTAGTCCAAAACGAAAAGCCGGTGAAAAAGTTTCATTTCACTACAACATGCACGAACCGAGCCTCATGGGGCCCGCCCCTCGACCTCAACATAAATATCCAAAATTGGTTTTGAAACATCCGTCTTAATTCCAGGGTCGTAAAATTGCAGACGGTTCGTCATTTCGACACCGTATGAGAGAGATATGTCTGATACAAGATTCCGTAATAATAATAATAATAATAATAATAATAATAATAATAATAATAATAATAATAATATTCGGTGTTTCGTGGGCCCGAGCCACAAACTAGAATTTAGTATCCAACATTAGACTTGAACCGACCGTATTAAAGATTGGATTACATCGCCACTGACAGCAAGCCAATCAGATGTCGCACACATGAGTTATGGCGGGTAAAAGATTTAATAATAATATTAAATCTATTATTTTCCAAGTGCTTCGGGTACCCGATCCAAAAACCCGAAAAAGACATCCAATATTGGGCTCATAAATTCCGTCTCGAAGTCAGGGTCGCACTACTGCTGACGGTTTGTGAAACCAAGATCGCACGAAGAAGTTACGGTCGAATTATGGTTTTGACAACCATAAATAATAATAATGATAATATATTATTATTATTATTTCATTTGATTGGAAATTCTCTCTCCAATCTCATTTGAAATTCACGATTAAGGTTTTGGTGAATGTGGGTAACACCTCCCTTTATACATATCTTCTTCCTTCTCTTTTTATTTTCCTTTTAATTTATTTCTCTTAGTTTCTATCCTCTCTCCAATCTTATTTCATTCATCTCAATTCCTCACTCTCAAAAATAAATAAATAAAACTCCTTCCCCAAAATCACGCCTCCTCAACCCAAATATTCAGCCGCGGATGAAACCCAACCTGCCAAGAGTCTTGCGCACCCGCCACCTCCGGACAGCTGTGCCTCCTGTCCGCTCGATCATATCGTTGGACCACCGTACCTGCCGCCTACCTGCGATGTCCTGCTCGTGTCATTATCCCGGCCTCGCCCTCGCATCGGCCGCCCCGACTCTGAGCACAAACGAACAACCAGTGGAGAGTCGTCGGGCCGTGTTTGTTCGGCCCACGCTCTCCGCGTTAGGCGTTATCAATTGGAAATAATCAAAGACTTGCTTTCAACTATGACAAGGGTATAATTTATTTAAGAATAAATTATAAAAACATCATATAAATAAACGCTCATGCTCGTGAGATAAAACTACTTAATTGTAAAACAAACAATATTCCCCTACCTCGATAATTGTCGTCGTAAGTCGGGCGTCGCGGAGATCGGACGTCGATTCCGTGGACGTCAGGGTGCATCCAAGGAGGAATTGGCATTGGCGACTTCACGTTCTTTGAATCGCAGAGCGTTCTTCGTCGATGTAGAAAGCCGTTCTTCTTTGAAGAGAGGAACACTTTTCTCTCCTACTCAGGAGCTCTCTCCCAACTCTTCCTAACACAATGAAAGTCCCAACCTAAAATAATAGACTATGGATATTATTTATTAACCCAAGTAATTCAAAATTCAAACCACTTTAATTAAATAAAGTGTTGGCCTAATTAATGGGAGTGGAGAATGTGAAAAGGTCTCTTAATTAGGGGGGAGTTGGCCCATTTAAATGCAAGGGAGTGTTATAGGGGGGTTTAAGGGAGGTTGAGGGTTAGGCCTCATGTGGGCCCCACCTCAAAAATATCCTCTCATGGGAGGTTATGTGGGGTGTGGGCCCCAACCCTAACTTCCTCTTAGAGGATATAACCACCCAAATAAATAAAATGGTGCACAACCATTTTTTTTTTTTTTACAAATACCCAAAAATTTACTTTTAGCCCGCATAAAACGCAACAGCGGTAAAGGTCCCCTTAAGATAATATCGGTGCTTCGTGTTCATTAGTGTCCTCAAATTTCAATTCCGAGCACCGGTTCAAAGGTTATAAAATTTGGAACGTACGTTTACTAAACGTACCCAAAAGGAAAGTTCGGAAAATTATTATTAGTCACCCTCGACCCGCACCGGCCGAGGTTAGGCTCTGCCTAAGTAAAACACGCCCCAAAGAACCCAACGGTACTCTAGGATTTTCAATCCAAGTTACCGTTTAAAAGTTATTAATTTTACAATAAAGTAATTTTCATTTAATTATTTTATTTGCGGCCAAAAACTAACTTTTTCTGGTGACCCGTGCCAGCCAAAGTTAGTATCTACTAAAATAAACCATGCCCTCATGAGTTCATCGGTGGTCTCAAATTTTTAATCCGAGCTACCATTTGTGAGTTATAAGCATTTGAAAAATAAAATAATTTATTTAATTGTTTTATTTACGGTTATGCCATTTTTGAAATTTCTCACAGGAGGCCCGCGCCGACTAAACTTAAGTCACGCCAAGGGTAAACCCACCATCCTGAGTGCAACGATGCCCTTGGATTTCTGATCCGAGTAACCATTTAAGTGTTATTCCACTTTTTCAGTAAAACTGCTTACGCGCGTTAATTTAAGCTTAACAAAATTTTAGAAAATTATTTTGGGCACACCGGGCCTCGAAATCAGGTGCCGTCAAAAACTTCGTACTTGTAAAATTCTAAAGAAATTAAGAAAAAATTTAATTTGAAATTTCCGGGTCTTTACATTACTCTCACCTCTGGGCTTTACGTCCTCGTAAAGTTTCAATACACACTAGGGGAAACAAATGTGGTATTGAGCACACATCTGAGCATTCGGCTCCCATGTGCTCTTCTAGAGTTTCCTGTGCTGCCTGGGGTTTCCTTTTCGCTGACCAAGGAAAAACCATCCCATCATTGTAACTAAATCACAACATTTTTGCCTAATACCGTCAATCCGTGTATGAAATGTGGTTGCCCAGTCCATACCCAAACTAACGTCGTAAGGCCTCAACGCTGCCACCAATAGATTCCAACCGAAACTCTCACCTCAATGGTCAGATCACACCTGTCAGCGTATGTGTGTTTATCGAGTCTCCTCTCAAAGGTA
Organism: Viscum album; assembly: GCA_963277665.1. Lineage (NCBI taxonomy): Eukaryota > Viridiplantae > Streptophyta > Magnoliopsida > Santalales > Viscaceae > Viscum > Viscum album. The sequence goes on from OY728123.1 coordinate 2,020,530,281, forward strand.
TCTCCAGACGTGAGGGTCAAGTCAATGGTTTTAACCGGAAACTCTAGGTATGAGACAAGATTCGTGGAAGGAAGGAATGATTGGTACCTATGTATATTGATATGGAAGCTTGTAGTAGACATAGACTATACCTCAAATCATTCTTAGAGCCCTTGGGTCACACTCCGTGACCGCATGCATCTATTCGCTTCCCCTTCCCTTCAGCTCCCTGAGCCTGGCGGAGACTAAAAGGTGGGCGGTTGTAACATGTTGAAATGAACACCACCTCATGCTACTCTCCAAGCTCTTCTTCCATGTCTACTGCTCTGCAGATTCATCTTTTCTTAACACTTCCTCTTATTGAATCATTTTACACACCCATGTCTCTGAGACTGGCGCCATTTCGTATCTTCCCACTGCTGACATTCACTGGCTATAACCAATCAACCAAAGAACATTCAACCACAAAGGTTCTCTCTATCACCCTAACATAAGTAGGAATACATAGAGGAAAGAGTGCTTACTCGGATATCCTTAAACACTCCTTGCTCAGAGGTCCGAGCTCTAAAGCACTTATCATATCGTAGTCATCAAGTACCAAGAACAATCGGTACACCTCGACGAATACTCAGCTATTGACATGTCGTCCTGTCGAAGCTATATAAGCTCTAGAAAACTCTCAGCCACCTCCTTAGGCCAGTCCTCAGCCTCCTGTGAGTTGGGCACGCCTTGGAACCTGAGGGATATCTAATGCTGCAACACATGTAAGGCACTAATCCTACATGTGTCACCTATCGGTACCGTCGGTTGTAACTGCATGCCAACCGATATTGATGTATAGCTGACACACTACCCGAAGGTACTATCACAGGCATCGGTCCACATACCAAAGCCTAATCACTATGCGGACCATCCTCATGGTCACTCACTGGAAACACTTGTCGCCAAGTCCACCATCCACTCTACTGATGTCTCAGCTAGGCGGAAAACTCTAGCAATCACCTCCATCCAGTCCTCTGCTGTTTGGGAATCTGCCTCGCCTCGTAACCTCAGAGGCCTCTACTGCTAGAACTCGTGCAACACGCTCTGTTGGCGTGCGCCGTCTGCTAGTATGGAAAGTGGAATCCGCTGCCCAACAGGTGGTGGTGCTGCTGGTACACCACCCGAGGGTACCAATATAGTAAAAAGGGCCCCGCACGAGAGCCTCGTCGCTCGGTGGGCCGTCATCGTGTACTATCTCAGAACTCAAACTGACTGTCTGCGTGGAGACATCCTGAACATATGCGACATGGTCAATGATTTATACCTGGTGAGCTGACTAGGTTTGAGTATACTTTAAAACTTTTTGGAAACACACACGCAATCAGTGTTTTCGTGCACTAATTCGGAAATCAGTAGTCAGGGTCCTGGTGTATGGATACGTCAGGTGCCGCACCAATACTAGACTCCCTGAACTGAAGAACACACTCGATACCCTTGACACTATTTCTTCACAGAAAGGAATGATCATAGTTCTAAGTTCTACGGTAGAACCAACTACTCTAATACCAATTTGTCAAGACCCGTCCTCGGGGCCCGTGCCGTGACTACCCCAAGCCTGCCTTCCATAGGCTAGGGGCTAGCGACTAGCACCTAAGGTGTAAATCCCATTAACTGGGAAGACATTGCCTTTATAAAACATAAACACATCCAACCAGAGTACAAGCGGAAGTAATACAATAAGTACAAAAGAAAGTGCTGAAAGGTAAATGGGCCAGAATACAAACCCAACTGAAAAGTATAGCTACAATTGAACGAAAGTACAACAGAAAAGACTAACAGCTAGAAGATAGAAGCAGCTCCTGGGGCATCCACCTCGGATCCTACCTAAAGGGTAGGTACAGATAGCCTCCTCAACACTCTCGCCCGCCAACCTCCTCCAAGTACCGTCTCATCGTGAAGTCCACCTCCGGGCACTGACTTGTCGTGAGGTCCACCTCCGGGTACCGTCCAGTCCTCGAACACTCGATCTCAGTCAGCGTTGTCCGTCGTCTGCATCCAACACAACGAGGTGCGGGCATAGCCCGTGCAGGGGCGACTATACGATACTGAGTAGGGACCTCGAGACCCTCAAGGTCTCACTAAATACAACAATGATAATCACAAATAAAGTTCTCAATAGACAATCCATACTTAGGTATAAGCCCATACTTATACCTAAGTTATCAAGTAACCCATCTCAGCCATGAGGAAAACACAAAGGTCATTGACTCAGCTCAAACCAGGATTTTCATTATCGAAACCGTAACTGCTGAATAGCTCCATCTATGACGAGTAAAGTGATACTGTCCTGCCTCCGAGGTACTGCTCACTAAACTAAGACTGCTGAGGTACTCCTCCTATTGAGTACTACGGGTCTGCCACCTCACAAAGTAGTGCTCCTCCGCCATGGGTCTTCCACCTCACACAGTAGTGCTCCCCCTCATAGCCTACAGAGGTACTCCTCCTGTTGAGTACCATGGGTCTGCCACCTCAGAAATCAGTGCTCCTCTGCCATGGGTCTGCCACCTCCCAAAGTAGTGCTCCCCACTGGGCTATGCAAGTCACTCCGAATCAAATCGGACAAGGAGTCATCAGGTCTCAGCCAGCTACACAGTCTCCGTACTCCATACGCTCGTCTCCGGGAGGGTCCACTCCACAAGCTACAGTCCGATATTCCAAGTATCACAAAGTCCCATGAAGAAGTATCTCAATGGACTGCCTCATCATAGGGGTTTCAACTCAATAGACGTCACGTCAATCGGACGCCCGGTCTGTGAGCTATTAGCCTTTTCGTCCAAGGGGCCCGGTTGGTTTCGTGTACGAACCAACCCGGACACTTCTCAACTATACCCTTAACTCTCATAGGGTATACTCATAGGGACTGTTTCTCAACGTGATCCCCAACGCCGCTGACGGTTTGTCAAACGGACGTTCGGTCTAAAAGTTATCGGCTTTTCCGTTCCAGGGGCTCAATTGGATTTCGGGTACAATCCAGCCCGCCATATTCTAAATTCGTCCAAACCTCAGGTGAAGTATACCAAAAGAACTGTCTCATCAAGAGGAATCCAACAACATCGACATCACGTCAATCAGAAGTCCTGTCCTTAAGTTATAAGCGTTTCCGCTCTGAGGGCCCAGTTGGTTTCTTGTTCGAACCAACCCGGCCGTACTTCAAATGACACCGGTTAACCAAACCTTTCACACCATTGCGATCCATACGAAAAAACACATGATATGGACTACCCATTAGTTCAAAATGGATAACCGGTGAAAAAGTTACATTTCACCACAACATGCGCGAACCAGGCCTCGTGGGGCCTATGCCTCGACCTCGACATAAATATCCAAAATTGGTTTTGAAACATCCGTCTTAATTCCAGGGTCGCAACGTCGTAGATGGTTCGTCATTCCAACACCGTATTAGAGAGATATGTCTGATACAAGATTCCACATTAATAATAATAATAATATTATTTGGTGTTTTGTGGGCCCGATCCACAAACCAGAATTTAGTATCCAACGTTAGACATGAACAGCCCGTATTAAAGACAGGATTACATCGCCACTGACGGTAATCCAATCGGACGTCACAGGTATGAGTTATGGCGGGTCAAAGATTTAATAATAATATTAAATCTATTATTTTCCGAACTCTTCGGGTACCCAATCCAAAAACCTGAAAAAGACATCCAATATTGGTCTCATAAATTCGGTCTCGAAGTCAGGGTCGCACTGCCGCTGACGGTTCGTGAAACCGAGATCGCACGAAGAAGTTACGGTCGAATTATGGTTTTGACAACCATAAATAATAATAATGATATTATATTATTATTATTTCATTTGATTGGAAATTATATCTCCAATCTCATTTGAAATTCACGCTTGAGGTTTTGGCGCATGTGGGTAACGCCTCCCTTTATACATATCTTCTTCCTTCTCTTTTTTATTTTCCTTTTAATTTATTTCTCTTATTTTCTATCCTCTCTCCAATCTTATTTCATTCATCTCGATTCCTCACTCTCAAAAATAAATAAATAAAACTCCTTCCCCAAAATGATGCCTCCTCAACCCAAATATTCAGCTGCGGATGAAACCCAACCTGCCAAGGGTCTTGCGTACCCACCGCCTCCGGACAGTTGTGCCTCCTGTCCGCTTGATCATATCACTGGACTGCCGTATCGGCCGACTACCTACGATGTCCTGCTCGTGTCGTTATCCCGGCCTCACCCTCGCATCGGCCACCCCGACTCCGTGCACAAACGAACAACCAATGAAGGGTCGTCGGGCCGTGTTTGTTCGGCCCCCGCTCTCCGCGTTAGGCGTTATCAATTAGAAATAATCAAACACTTTCTTTAAACTACGAAAAGGGTATAATTTATTCAAGAATAAATTATACAAATATCATATAAAAAAACACTCATGCTCATGAGACAAAACCACTTAAATGTGAAACAAACAATATTCTCCTACTTTGATAATTGTCGTCACACGTCGGGCGTCGTGGAGATCGAACGTCGATTCCGTGGACGTCAGGGTGCATCCAAGGAGGAATCAGCATTGGCGACTTCACGTTATTCGAATCACAGTGTATTGTTCGTCGAGGTAAAAAGCCGTTCTTCATTGAAGAGAGGAACACTTTTCTCTCCTTCTCAAGAGATCTCTCCCAACTCTTCTTAACACAATGAAAGTCCCAAACTAAAATAATATACTATGGATATTATTTTATTAACCCATGTAATTCAAAATTCGAACGACTTTAATTAAATAAAGTGTTGGCCTAATTAATGGGAGTGGAGAATGTGAAGAGGTCTCTTAATTAGGGGGAGTTGACACATTTAAATACAAGGGAGTGTTAAAGGGGGGTTTAAGGGAGGTGGAGGGTTAGGCCTCGTGTGGGCACCACCTCAAAAATATCCACTCATGGGAGGTTATGTGGGGTGTGGGCCCCACCCCTAACTTCCTCTTAGAGGATATAACCACCCAAATAAATAAAATGGTGCACAACCGTTTTATTTATTTTTTTTACAAATCCCCAAAAATTACCTTTTAGCCCGCATAAAACGTAACAACGGTAAAGGTATCCTTAAGAGAATACAAGCGCAGCGAGTTCATCAGTGTACTCAGATTTCAATTCCGAGCACCGGTTCAAAAGTTATAAAATTCCGAACGTACGTTTACTGAACGTACCCGAAAAGAAAGTTTGGAAAAATTATTATCAGTCACCCTCGACCCGCACCGGTCGAGGTTAGGCTCTGCCTAAGTAAAACATGACCCAAAGAACCCAACGGTACTCTCGTATTTTTAATCCGAGTTACCATTTAAATTTTATGAATTTTACAATAAAATAATTGTCATTTAATTATTTTATTTGCGGCGAAAAATTAAATTTTTCTGGTGGCCTGCGCTAGCCAAAGTTAGTATCTTCTTAAATACACCATGCCCTGACGAGTTCATTGGTGGTCTCAGATTTTTAATCCGAGCTACCGTTTGTGAGTTATAAGTATTTGAAAAATAAAATAATTTATTTAAATATTTAATTTACAGTTATGCCATTTTTAGAATTTCTCACAGGAGGCCCGCGCCGACTAAAATTATGTCGCGCCTAGGGTAAAACCACCATCCTGAGTGCAACAGTGCCCTCAGATTTCTGATCCGAGTAAATGTTTAAGAGTTATTCCACTTTTTCAGTAAAACTGCTTACGCACATTAATTTAAGCTTAACAAAACATCAAAAAATTATTCCGGGCACACCGAGCCTGGGAATCAGGTGCTGTCAGAAACTGCGTACTAGTAAAATTCCAAAGAAATTAAGAAAAAATTTTATTTGAAATTTCTGGGTCTTTACATACTCCCGCTATCCTAAAGGCTAGGTTATAGTAGTCATTTTTGTACTAATGGCATCTCACGGTTAATTTAAACTCACGATTGCGTGGAATGCAAGCTATTGAAGAATTAAAATTATTTAGAGAAAATATTTAAAAAAAAATCTCGGTGTTTCATGCTATTTAATTTTATAGGATTTCTAGGTATCTAATTTTTGGGTTAATCTATTTTTAACCTTTAAAAAATTATTTATTCTAGATCATGTTCTATACCATCATCTTTTTTAAGGTTAAAATGAGATTTTAATATCAAGTTATTTAAAGAGTTATTAATATCATCCAAAATATTTTTCATATGTTCAAAATGATCAATTTAATCAAAATTCATTGGAACTGATTCTTTAACCATCTTTGATTTTTTTGAAAATTTTATAATCTTTAGAAGTTGTAGAATAGCTAAGAAATATTATTTTATCAAAATTTAGTTAAATATTACCAGGATTGTCCTTAGTTTTCAATATATAAACCTTTCATAAAAAAAATTAAAATATCTAATTTTTTTCTATTATTCCACAACTCATAGGGTTTTTTATTTAAAATTGGACTTATTATAACTCTGTTTATGATATAAAATTTTGTGTTAATATATTCATCCTAAAAATGAGTAGAAATACTATATTCATCTAACATGGTTCTAGAAATTTCTATAAAAGTCATATGCCTACTTTGAACAACTCAATTTCATTGAGGTGTTATGATACTGATAATACATGTTTAATACCATGATTAGAAAAATGAATTATTATTTTATACTTCAAAATAATCCTCCATGGTCACTTCCCAAGGAAGAATTGTTTTTTTATTCTGAACTAGTTTAAAAAATCCATGAATATATAACAAACTTCAATTTAATTCTTAAAAAGTAAACCCATATAAATCTTGAAAAATCCATAAAAAAACAGAAACAAAAGACTTTCCACTAAATATTTCTATTCTAGATGGTCCAATAAAATCTATACGAATAAGTTTCAAAGGTTTATATGTAACAACATCATTTATTGATTTAACAGAATATTTTTCTTGTTTTCCCATTTGACACGGATCACATAACCTCTTCTCATCAATCTTAAGATAAGGGAAATTAGAAATCAAATTAATTTTAAAAAACCTCATCAAGGAATAAACATTATAGTGTCCAAGTCTTATATGACTTATACATAATTCATTGATTTTATTACTCAAATATTTTAATTTCTATCTACATAAATAATTAATATCTAAATCATAGACATTTTTAGTTCTATGTGATCTAAACTTAATAAATCCATACTTGAAAATAGAACATGTGTTATTAGAGAAATAAATCAATTAACCTTCATAAGAAAATGAGAAATACTTATCAGGAAGTGATTTATCCCTTCTATATATTGTAATTTGTTGATAAGAACAAAATTTCGATTTATAACATTTCCAACTATAATGATTTTCCCTTTAGAATTGTTTACAAAGGTTCCATAACCTCTATCAATCATTGATAATGAACAAAAATTTAAGAAATCACCACTCATATATCCTGAGAAACTACTATCCATATAACATTTAGCATTATAGTTATTTTATATGCTTCAATAAAAAATATTCGATAACCAATTTTTTTCAAACCCATACTATTTTGGGAATATAAATGTTCGAAAATAAAGATTTCTGTAGCCAAAATTTTCTATAATGAGTAAAATTTATAGCCTTAACCTTATATAAAGTTTTAGAAAAGATTAACTCAACAAAACTAAGGAATTTTAAAGTAACAATCATTGACATGATGACCTGTAATTCAATAGTGAAAACATTTAACTATATATACGTTCTTTCTAGTTAAACGATAAACAAAATAATTTCTATGAGACTTTGGTTTTTTCACAATTGATTCCAATCCCAACATTTTCATTATTTACTTTGTTATTTTCATGGATTTTTTTATATAATACCAACCCTTATTAGATATTCTAACAACCAAATTTAAGGGGTCAACTTCAACTAATAATTAAATAATTATAATATCATGCAATGAACACACAAACTCATCATTTTTAGGTTTAGAATTTAATTTTAAAAATTTATCTGATATATAATATTTTTCACTAATAGTAGAATCATAATATTTATTTAATGATTTATAATTTTTATTTAAAATTTTATATTTATCTTCACGAATAGCTTAGTACTCATTAAGCTCATCAAAAAATTATTTTTTAGATTCATCATTAGAAGAGTAAAATTATTGTACCCCTTTAGTCTAATCTATAAAAAATATATTATCCCTTTTATATGAATGTTTAGCTTTAGATTCATAATGAATATTATCACTAGAGTCCTTAGAAGCACTCTAGGTATCCTTAATAACTCTTTGACCTTTTTTTCTTGAAGTTTTATTTTATTTGAAACTTATTTTCTGATTTCCTCTTTTCTTTATGTTGAAGGAAGTGAGGTTTGATATTCCCAAGCTTCCTAAATTCATAATATCTCTCTTATATTAAATTTAAAAAACTATTTATGAATTTATTAAGATATTTTTTGAAAACATTTCTAGTATTATAAATTTTGTTAAATTTTATTTCTAGTTAAGAATGTTCATGTCTTAAATTTTAATCACTTGATTCTTATTCACCCAATGAGTTAGAAAATGTTTCTTTAATATTTTTACCATCTTATAAATATAGAATTTTAAAGTGACATTATTATTCTTGAGTAACTTATGATTATTAAATTTAGATTATATTTCATATTTATACATCATGTGTGTCCAAATCATATTTTTCATTTTCATCACTTTAATATTTTTCGATAATTATATTTTAAAAGAGATTCTAGTCCATATTACTGATAAAAACCTATGATCATTCAAGGCATGACCTAATTCTATAATTATAGATCCCAAAGAAACAACATTTTTTTCAATTTTTGTGAATATTCTATTAATTTGCGTAATTATTTCTCCATAAATCATCATGGAAGTATCAAACTTAAGTTTAATAGTATTTCACCTTGGCTATCTTATATTATCTGTTCATTTATAGGAAAATGAAATAGTCCCCAATATGTTATGATTAGTAGAACATTGAGAAACTATTTTTAATTCAACTAGTAATAATCCATAAATAATTACATTCATATATTTATAATTTAAATCATAATCAGTCTCTTGTCTAGCACTCTATAACTTGGGTTCACCAATAGATTTTTTTTTAATTTTTTACAAGATTCATTTAAAATTTCAAACAATGAGTTTTCAAGTATATAACCATTTTGGAATTCTAGCATCTATATTTATCCCCATTTAAATAGGCTTCTCTTACCATAAATATTCATTCTCTAGAAATATCCACTATAGAAACTAAAAATGGATCTCCAAACTTCAACTTGAAAAGTTAAAAACTCAAATGTCCTTTTATGATTCTAAGTGTTGTCCCAAATATTTTCTGTAATGACTCAATAGTGGGTGAATTGAGTTCTTGAATTTTACATTGATTTAAAACTTCTCTCTTCTTAACTAGTCCTTTTATTTAATTAGTTATATAGTAGAAAGTAAGAAAAAAATAAAGACCAGTACACAATAGTTCTTTACAGTGGTTTAGGGAAATAAGAACCCTTCCTTGTCCACTCCACCAATACTTGATGTGGGGTTGGTTATTTTTATTATAATAATTTTTATAGGGATAGAAAATGTAATTACTAGTAGTTGTTACTTGGTATAAGGATTTAATATATTTTCATGATCTCTGTATTGCATGAATTATCCATAGACTTTATAACCACACCCAGTATTAGGAGTGTTCACTTACAAAAAAATAGGTGATGTATAAATAAAGTTATAGTAGATAGTAAATATTTGTAGATTACAACAACAAACTAAAGATGAATATAGTAATAATAGTCTGCAATATACTCCCTGAAAATTAGTATCTACATATACATTGAGAGAAGTCTCCAGTTATCCTTAAAAATAATAACTAAATTAATTTAGTCCCACCTTAAAAATATCTCAGACTTTGATAATAATAAAGGATGAAGAACATTATATTATACATAAATAATAGAAACATCTTCCTAAAAAATATTTGAATTTAAAATATGCATACTTTACTATAAAACATAAGAGTCATCTTATTATTTCATAAAAGTCATCTCCTTTATTTCAAAATAGTTATCTACTTCATTTAGTTAGAGTCAAATCCTTTATTTCATAAGATTATTCTCTTTCATTTCTTAAGATAAAATTCCTTCATTTAATAAGAGTAACTTCCTTCATTTTATAAAAGTCACTTCCTTCACTTCATAAGAGTAGCTTTATTGCTCAATGAGTATCTCATTTTCAAAATATCCAAGAGACAATTCTCAAGAGTAATTTTTGATTTTAATAAAATTCATTTCATCCATTTCATAAGACTCATTCCCTATAATACATAAGATTCATTGTCATTCATAACATTCACTTCGATTTCATAAGAGTAAAAATTATAGATTTTGTAAGAGTAAATTGGATTTTATAAGAGTCAATTTTTGGTTCAGTGAGAGTCAATTGTAATTTCATAAGAATCAATTTTGATTTTGTAAGAGTAAAATATAATTTCATAAGAGTTAATTATGATTTTTTATAGTTAATTCTGATTTTGTAAGAATATTGATTTAGTACATAACAAATATAATTATATAAAAAATATTCCAACTTTTCTAAATATGAAATAAATAAAAAAGATTCCACAACTCCATTAAAATACATACGATACTAGACATATCCAAAATTATAGATTGTAATATATTATTTAAAGTTTTAAATATGTTATAATTTTTCTCATATATAATATTTTTCTCCTTACAAACGACATTATACTTAAAAAAATTCCTCAAATATAGATATGACCATCACATAAAAATAAATCCATATAGAAAAAAAATTATAAAGCATTAATTAATAAGCTGAAAATCACTTAAAGTATATTCATTTGAAAAACATTCAAGATATTTTGTGAGTATAAACACCTATTATAGAATTTGGATATATTGTAACAATATTATTATGTCCAATAATTTTCCCCTTTTAATGTTTAAAAAAATTATAAAATCTAAATAAAAAATGTTATAGATTTTGAAATTGTGTATAAAAAATATTACTATAATTATTGAATAATTAATAGAAAATTGTGTGTTCCACAAAATTATACCCCGTTAGTGTGATAGAAAATAAGGCTATACAATAGTGTGAAACACTTCTATTTATCTGGTTAAAATGAAAAAATTTTACAATATAATCCTGAAATTAAATAGAATAATAAAGCTGGATTATATTGAAATAATAACTATAAATATAAATAGAATAAATAATTATTTAAATAAAAATTGTAAACATCTCTAGAAATAGAAAAAGAGAAATTTAAGGCTTTTAGACAACTCTACCAGGTGGTTCACTAGATTATCTAATAATGATTCCTAGTTGAGGTAAAATATTGTTGAGTTAATCTACAATAACTTCATGACCATTGGTGTCTCTAGTGGTCTTATTCTTGATAGAAATGGTGTCATATTGAAATTTCATTGCATGTTTTCTATCCTACTTTGGTGAAATGGGTAATATAAATTTAACTATAGATGGGGTGGATCTAGTGGCAGAATATACTTCTTTCTATAAAAAATGTAAGCATCAATATCTTTCATATGATATTACTAGGGTGGTATAAACATATTTTTCAATATTTTCTTATAAATTAGATATCAATTTGGAAGGGTATCTCCAAGAATTTTTTATCTCCAATCTCATATAAGGTTGTTCCAAACATATCTAATATTTTTAGTATATCATACTTGTGGTAATCATGAAATAAAGAATATCCTTACCTAAGGAAGCATCAATAGTTATTATTTATCTCTATATGATATTCTTTACCCATTTTCTATAAGTCTTTCATAATTTTTTTTAAACCCATAATCTCATGAAGAGAATGTCAAAGATCACCAATAAAATAATAGATCCTTTCTAAAATATTTTAAGTAAGAATAGGTAAAACAATATTAGGTATATATTTAGAGGTTTGATCTTTGTAAACCAAAATATCTTTATATATAGTTGGATCATTTTAAACTTAAAAGGCTTTATAATCAGTTTTCTCATATGATGTATCTGATTCTAAAGAAAATAATTCATCCAAAGCCTTCAAAATTTCCTTCTATCTTGATTGTATGATTTTGAAATTAGCATTAGATGGATTTCCCATTACTTAAAAAATTTCATTTTTTTAGGATTCTCCATGATTTTCCATAATATTATACTTTAAAGAAGAAAAATAATCCAAAAAAATGGAAAAAGTTCAACAAAGGTTCTCTCAATATTTTTAAGTTCCTATTTTCCATCCACCTTGATAGTTTTTATTTTAGCAATGAAATCCTTCTTGAATTCTTGAAAATAAATTAAACGAGTTATAAATTTTTTTTAAAATTAATATTTATCATACAATATTTTAAAATCAGATTGAAAATTCACAAATTTTCCTTCAACTACATTAGATTCTTTAAAAAATGAATACGAAATACCTGTTTGGATAGGTTGTAAATTATTCATAAATTTATTTTAACCTTTTAATATTACATTCACCTCATAAAAATAAATTCCAAATATCATTTGAGATTTCCTTTCATTAATTTTTTTTTGAAATTGAATTTTATTTCCATAATTTAAATTCATCCTCTGTATCTTTATGTTTTGATTTTAATCAAGCTATTTCCCCTTTATTAAATCAAATTTGAAAAATATTTTTCTATGAAATTTAAAACTTTCTTATCAAAACCTAATATCACTTTATTTGTAACACCCCAGGTAAATAGAGAATATTACATTTCATATTTATCCATATTTGTGAATAAAATATTTAAATGACTTTAAAGGGGACGCTATGCTCGATGGCGTACCCAACACGCAACAACGAGTTTCTTGGGAATCTTACGTTGCACTCTAATAATAAAATAATATTATTTTAAATGGTAGTTAATATGTAGCTGTTGTATTGGCGGGAATGGATAGAAATAACTAAAATATGATTATATATGTTCTTAAATATTTTTACATTTATACAATAAAAGATAAAGGCTTAAAATACGGAAAGAATTCAATTTTTGGCGTACATGCCCTAGTTTTCACTAAAGGTTCACTTATCACCTTTTGATGGAGAACCGTCATTAAATATATTTTTGTTCACTCTAAAACATTCTTTTGGACCAAATAAAACTCTTATTAAGAATCGGGACATCAAAATTTACTTTGTGTAAATTTTTGGTATCTTTCTGATAAAGTTCATTTTTTTAATGAATAGTGTAAAATGTTGTATTTTAATTCAAAACCTCTTTTTAATATAATTTATTTATATGATTAGATAATATTTTTAATTGGGTTTAAAGTGAAATTAGAAAATATTTTTACCATGAAATCCAATAGTGGTCGTTGGAATTAATTTCAGTTTGAAATCAGACTTAAACTAGTGTCAATCTTTTGATACTTATTGTTTCATAAAAACACGCTATTTGCTCTGACAGCGGGAATTAATTATTAAATTAATTAATGTGACTTATATGTTTTGAATTTTGTAAAATAGACTTCATTTTTGAATTCATAATATCAAATATAGCTTAGGGCGATTTTTTGGGATTTTTCTGAAAAACTCAAATTTTTGATGAATAGTGAAACCACTAAGTGGTAATCAAGCAAACTGATTTTTCAGTTAAATGAAAGTTTACCACTAATGTGTATTGAATTTTGAAAATCCGGCATACATGGTTGTCATTAGTATGTAAAATGTGGTTCAATGGGATGAAAATAATTTTTTGGTGAATAGTAACTTATTAAGTTTTTAATCGCGATTAGTGGTAATTAGTGTAATTTAAGGTAAAAATGATATTATAAGAATGTGAAAACACCATGACACTTGTCCTACACCTATTGGGTGAGTCATGGCCGACCAAGACAAGCCATGGGCCAACTTGGGGACCCCATGGATCCACTTTGGTTGGGAAATGACATAAATAACTTTTTATTTAATGTAAAAGTAAAAATGACACAAACATGATATGTTTTACTAAAACAATTTTTAAGTGGGGTTATACAAGTCATATTTTTTTATTATAAATAGTAATTAGAAATATAAAAAGATTTCCTACATCATAGTATTTTTTTTATAATTTTTAGACAATAAATAAATTACATTATTTATGACATAATAATGATGCAGCGATGACATCATTATTTGATGATTTAAATAAAATGGAAAGATAATGCTAAATCTATGAACTACACATGTCCAAAACTTATTGGATGAGTGGATTTCGAAGCCTTATCACCTTATCCACGAATTATATCAATGTGGGACCTTTTAAAACTGAAACACATTTTCAAATAAAGTAATATTTCTTACTTTCCAAAAGTACCCCTCCTCTCCTCTTATAAAAGGCCCCCACCTCTACTTCATTTCACACACTCTCAAGCCTTTTTCTCGGACAAACCCTACCCATTTACTCTCTCCACATCCCTCTCCTAATCCTAGAGGATTTCCTTTGGTCAGAATCCTTTCAAAGGAATCCTTTAGGATCAAATCAAAAGGAGTTACACTTTTAAAGGTAATTCATTCTCTCATGTTCATTTGTTTTATTTTGCTTCTCCAACCCCCTAAACTCTTATTATTTATTTATTTTGTAACAAAAACAGTATCTTCAATATATTAGGATGTTGTTATAATATTTATTAGAGCTACACTCTCACACAACTACATCAAATGGTTAAAGAACATACGGTTTCCGTGGATGGCGAAATTGTGCCTCCCGAAACGATGATTGTTCAATACTCATTTAACACCTTCAAAGGTGGCCATTATGATGTCACTATTTTTATATATGATCTATAATATGTTTATGTTTTACTTATGCTTCTTTATTTTTCATTTGTGTCTTACCTTTATGGCTTCCATTATGGGTATAGGCGATATCTTCATTTTAGGAAGTGCGGACTACCGCCCCCTCAAAGTGATTTGATTCGTTAAATACCATATGTGGGATGTATAAAGGATGGAACTATGATATTATATATTATATTATTCTGGAATTATAATATACCTTTATATAATTATGATTCCATTCTATAAAATACGAAATAGAAATGAAAGTAGCGTTCATGCGTACGTACGGATTACCGTCTCCATGAACGGTGCATTTCATTTCTTACCTCTAAATGATTATGTAATGTTATAAATGCATGAATTTACTGGATATATATGACATATATGATATCTAAATGATGAATACAATTCTATATATAATAAACATTTGGCCACACGAACAACATGTAATTGTAAGAAGTCCACTTTCGACTTAAGAACCAAATATCGGCAAAACAAATATTATTATCTTAAATTATTACATAATGTTTATGAAATGGTAATAAGTGATATAAAAAGAATAATGAACTTGAAAAATGTTCTTATGTAAGTATAAATTAACTCATGTTTATTATTCAGGATATTGAAGAACGATCGAGTCAAGTCGGACCCGAGGTAAGGGATCCTACTCCTCTCTTTCTTTTTAAGTACACACTTTTATGTCATTCCTTTTAAAGATCATATTTCTAGTTATTGGGATGATCTTTTATATTAAACATACTGTAATTTTTATGTTCATGTGATGAGAGACCCTATTATTTCTCATCAATCCATTTTGGAAGTTTTGAGTGGCGCCGTTAGGCTGCCGAACTTTCGTAAGAGATCTAACACCTCTCTTTCTTTTTAAGTACTCTCCTTTATGTCACTTCTTTTAAGCTCCTCTTTGTAATGTTGGGGGATGTTATTTTATATTCCTCTTGCTGTACATTTTATTGTAATGTTATGAGATACCCTATTTTATCTCATCAATCCATATTCGGAAGTTTTATGTGGCGCCGTTAGGCTGTCGAGTTTTCGTAAGGGGTTTTTCATCTCACTTTTATTCCAGTGAGATTTATGCTACATTTGCCACAAATTCCATTGAGTGGTGTATTTACTGCCAATTATTCTACTCTTTGTGTAATATACTTTCGTTTACAAGTCTTTACATCAATGATGTATTGTCCTTCTTTCATGGGGTGTATGTTTTGAAAGATACCCAAGTCGGTAAGGGAACCATTCACCCTCCTCTTTTTTTAAAGACTTCTTTGTTGGGTCTTTTAATTTACATATTGTTATGTTGGGATATGTTCTCATATATCCTTATTGATGTAAATTTTATGTCCAAGTGATGAGATACACTTTTTATCTCTCATCAACTCATTTTGATGTGATGCCGTTAGGCTGTCAAGGGAACTTTTTAAGCCAATTTCGATTTCTTTGGGTTCAACATGTAGTCATTGAATATGTCATCCATTGAATATGTGTGAATGAAATTTTATTATTTTACACTTAATATCAACTTATATTGGGTGTATTTATATTTGTCACACATATTTTTGAGATTGATTTGTCCTTAATTTAAGGATACCTTCTTTATAAGGGATTTCATCACATTTGACATTTCTATTGAGGGTTCATTGTTGTTATGCACCAATTCACTCTTATATGGTGTATATACTGTCCTTTGGAGTATTATATCATGAATCCATTTATTCTCATGATATTATAAAGTTCTGACTAAATTTTATTCCTCAATTATTGTATTCAAGTGTCTCTAATTTTGGTAAAACCCCTTTAACCAAAATATCATTTTAAATGTTTTAATTATTTGTTCTTATTAATATCCATGTTTTCAAAATGGTTTTAAGGATTTATTTATATGGATATTAATGGTTTAAAATTTTAAGCTTCAAGGTGGTATGGGACACTTTGATTCAAAAATCTCTTTATTAAATGTTTTAAATGGTTTTGAAAATGGTTTTGATAAAGGATTCTATTATGATATATTGTGATGTGGAAATGTTATCATTAATTTATATTGGTTTTATGTTTTATGATTTTATATTGGTACTTGGACATTTTAACGGGTGGTTACTTTATAAACCATATGACGGGTGGTGCCGTGAATACCGGGACGGGTGGTTACGTTATAACCTCCAATGCATTGGGTATGGGAGTCGGCCGTATGGCTATTCCATTAAGTATGTATGGAAATTGGCCGTATGGCTATTCCATTAAGTGATATGTGTGGAAGTCGACCGTATGGTTATTCCACTTTAGTATGTTTATGTCCCAAGTTACCTTTATATATGTTATGTGTTCTTTATATGGGTTTTATGGTAATCCTTTTGTTACAAAAAGGTAAGTAATGATACTTTTTTTTCAGTGAAAAGTTTTTACTACTTCATGAAGGTGAAAAGTATTACATTGATAAAGTATTCATGGTTTACTTGTTGTTTTGAAAAAATAACAATTTTCATTCTTTGTGTATCCCTTACTGAGCTTCTTATGCTCATCCCAAGTTTTTGAAATGTTTTTCACAGGACATAGCGTGGGATAGGGTCAAGGATGGGATCAAGGGAAAGTAATGATACCTAAAACATGGAACTATACATGTTTCTTTGAAAGAGTTTTTATTTTATGGAAATTTAGTAGAAGCGGCTACTTTGTAATCTTTTGAGATGTAATAGTTATGTCCTAATTCTCTAAAACTCTAAACCTGAAAAGATCCTCAATGTGAATTACTCATTTAATTCAATATTAAGTAAGGTTTAAGGCTGGGGCCTTATAGTTGGTATCATAGGTTGGTTTAGATAACTTTAGAGGTTAGGGTTTTCTTTAAGCATAAGTGACATTACCATAATGGTTAGGATTTCAGAAAGAGTTCTAGTTTTAGATAAAGTGAATGAGTAAGTGTATCTTAGTGTTTACCTTCCTCATTTGTACATGATGGTTTTGTTGATATACTCACACTGACATTTCAATTTTTAGTGAATGGATGGATCTAACAGGCACCAAAGAGACAACAGGTTTGAAGGAAACTGTGGTGGTTCTCTGATTAAGATACTAGATAAAATGTAGGATTCAATGAGGAAACTCTTGGTTGTTCTAAACCAAATATCAAGGAGTCATGATCAACCACTTCAACCTTGGTGAGTTCTCTAATGCATCATGTACGAGATGGCCAACTCGATGTGGAAATTCAGGTAATAATTATTAAGGTAACCATTAGGGTTTATATGATACTTAATTTTTAGGTAATTATGGGTTACTCTATGATATGATGGAAAATGAAAGGAATGAGATAAACTTGAGGTTAAAATATGTTATGATTATTCTTTAAGATTTTTTCTCATTTTGGGGAATGTTTTAAGAATTATATAGTTTTGGAAAAAGGACAACACGAAGACCGTGTGACTACCCGTCGCGTCAGACAAAGCTGCAGGAATCGAACCCACAACCAATGTGCGACTGGTATTTATCGCCTACCACTGGACTACGTGAAGTCCCTGGTTAGTTTGACTAATTCATTCTAGTTATATGATTTTATGAATTAAGAGTAAGTTGATTTTGGGTTATTTATGAAAATGATTAACCTATCATGGAGGATATGTGATTAGGTTAATTACTTTTCAAAACGAGACTTTAGGAGCAACTAATATTGTTTGGAGATAAATGTTACGATTTATCTTGGAATACTAAGCGACTAAATCCTTAAAATATTTGGGTTTCAATCTTATATTGGTTTACTTTGAAGAATTTTATGGACAAATTGATTATAGAATGGTCCTCGTTGAACTTTGGGTTTTGTTGGACAAATTTTGGAGATTAAGAATAGATTTTCTTTTTATAAATGGTTATCCTTTTCTGGATTATCTGATCTTGTACTAGCCTTTTTGGTTTAGGTTTTGGTTAAAGACATGGGAAGTATATAGTTCTATTTTGTGGATTAGGTGATTCTCTAGAAGTTGATTATAGTACTCTTAATGTGAACAAGTCTTCCTAAATACTCGTCTTTTGGAGAAAATATGAGTTTGTGTAAGGAATCTAATAAAAGTTGAAAGTCAATATGATAAGTGATTATGTTTCCTTATGACTAAATTCCTCAATAAGAAGTAACTTAAAACAAAAATGTTGTCTATTAACTTTTCCTACTGGGGAATCGAATATTGTTTAACCCATCACAAGTTTGTGATTTTCTCATGGTTAACTTTCTCCTAAACATGTTTTCTATCACTCTCCATCAGAACATGACCCTTTGTTTTTTCCTCCATGTCCATATTTTCATAATTGGAATCCTAGTATGGGTTAACTCGGGTGACCTTTGTACTTATCTTTCTTTATTTTAAAGTGTTTGTTTTACCGACTTTTGTTCCGATGTGGGACTTTCAAGGATGTTTCCAAGCGCAATTTTAAAATTGTGAGGACGCAATTCCCAAAAGGGGGGAAGGATGTAACACCCCAGGTAAATAGAGAATATGACATTTCATATTTATCCATATTTGTGAATAAAATATTTAAATGACTTTAAAGGGGACACTATGCTCGATGGCGTACCCAACACGCAACAACGAGTTTCTTGGGAATCTTACGTTGCACTCTAATAATAAAATAATATTATTTTAAATGGTAGTTAATATGCAGCCGTTGTATTGGCAGGAATGGATAGAAATAACTAAAATATGATTATATATGTTCTTAAATATTTTTACATTTATACAATAAAAGATAAAAGCTTAAAATACGGAAAGAATTCAATTTTTGGCGTACATGCCCTAGTTTTCACTAAAGGTTCACTTATCACCTTTTGATGGAGAACCGTCATTAAATATAGTTTTGTTCACTCTAAAACATTCTTTTGGACCAAATAAAACTCTTATTAAGAATCGGGACATCAAAATTTACTTTGTGTAAATTTTTGGTATCTTTCTGATAAAGTTCATTTTTTTAATGAATAGTGTAAAATGTTGTATTTTAATTCAAAACCTCTTTTTAATATAATTTATTTATATGATTAGATAATATTTTTAATTGGTTTTAAAGTGAAATTAGAAAATATTTTTACCATTAAATCCAATAGTGGTCGTTGGAATGAATTTCACTTTGAAATCGGACTTAAACTAGTGTCAATCTTTTGATACTTATTGTTTCATAAAAACACGCTATTTGCTCTGACAGCGGGAATTAATTATTAAATTAATTAATGTGACTTATATGTTTTGAATTTTGTAAAATAGACTTCATTTTTGAATTCATAATATCAAATATTGCTTAGGGTGAATTTTTGGGATTTTTCTAAAAAACTCCAATTTTTGATGAATAGTGAAACCACTAAGTGGTAATCAAGCAAACTGATTTTTCAGTTAAATGAAAGTTTACCACTAATGTGTATTGAATTTTGAAAATCCGGAATACATGGTTGTCATTAGTATGTAAAATGTGGTTCAATGGGATGAAAATAATTTTTTGGTGAATAGTAACGTATTAAGTTTTTAATCGCGATTAGTGGTAATTAGTGTAATTTAAGGTAACAATGATATTATAAGAATGTGAAAACACCCTGAAACTTGTCCTACACCTATTGGGTGAGTCATGGCAGACCAAGACAAGCCATGGGCCAACTTGGGGACCCCGTGGATCCACTTTGGTTGGGAAATGACATAAATAACTTTTTATTTAATGTAAAAGTAAAAATGACACAAACATGATATGTTTTACTAAAAAAATTTTTAAGTGGGGTTATACAAGTCATAGTTTTTATTATAAATAGTAATTGGAAAGCTAAAAAGATTTCCTACATCATAGTATTTTTTTTAATTTTTATACATTAAATAAATTACATTATTTATGACATAATAATGATGCAGCGATGACATCATTATTTGACGATTTAAATAAAATGGAAAGATAATGATAAATCTATGAACTAAACATGTCCAAAACTTATTGGATGAGTGGATTTCGAAGCCTTATCACCTTATCCACGAAGTATATCAATGTGGGAACTTTTAAAACCGAAACACATTTTCAAATAAAGTAATATTTCTTACTTTCCAAAAGTACCCCTCCTCTCCTCTTATAAAAGGCCCCCACCTCTACCTCATTTCACACACTCTCAAGCCTTTGGCTCGGCCATACCCTACCCATTTACTCTCTCCACATCCCTCTCCTCATCCTAGAGGATTCCCTTTGGGCAGAATCCTTTCAAAGGAAGCCTTTAGGCTCAAATCAAAAGGAGTTACACTTTTAAAGGTAATTCATTCTCTCATGTTCATTTGTTTTATTTTGCTTCTCCAACCCCCTAAACTCTTATTATTTATTTCTTTTGTAACAAAACCAGTATCTTCAATATATTAGTATGTTTTTATAAGATTTATTCGAGCTACACTCTCACACAACTACATCAAATGGTTAAAGAACATACGGTTTCCGTGGATGGCGAAATTGTGCCTCCCGAAACGATGATTGTTCAATACTCATTTAACACCTTCAAAGGTGGCCATTATGATGTCACTATTTTTATATATGATCTATAATATGTTTATGTTTTACTTATTCTTATTTATTTTTCATTTGCGTCTTACCTTTATGGCTTCCATTATGGGTATACGTGATATCTTAATTTTAGGAAGTGCGGACTACCGCCCCCTCAAAGTGATTTGATTCGTTAAATACCATATGTGGGACGTATAAAGGATGGAAATATGATATTATATATGATATTATACTGGAATTATAATATACCTTTATATAATTATGATTCCATTCTATAAAATACGAAATAGAAATGAAAGTAGCGTTCATGCGTACGTACAGATTACCGTCTCCATGAACGGTGCATTTCATTTCTTACCTCTAAATGATTATGTAATGTTATAAATGCATGAATGTACTGGATATATATGACATATATTATATCTAAATTATGAATACAATTCTGTATATAATAAACATTTTTCCACACGAACAACAAGTAATTGTAAGAAGTCCACTTTCGACTTAAGAACCAAATATCGGCAAAACAAATATTATTATCTTAAATTATTACATAATGTTTATGACATGGTAATAAGTGATATAAAAGGAATAATGAACTTGAAAAATGTTCTTAAGTAAGTATAAATTAACTCAAGTTTATTATTCAGGATATTAAAGAACGATCGAGTCAAGTCGGACCCGAGGTAAGGGATCCTACTCCTCTCTTTCTTTTTAAGTACACACTTTTATGTCATTCCTTTTAAAGCTCATATTTCTGGTTATTGGGATGATCTTTTTTATTACACATACTGTAATGTTTATGTTCATGTGATGAGAGACCCTATTATTTCTCATCAATCCATTTTGGAAGTTTTGAGTGGCGCCGTTAGGCTGCCGAACTTTCGTAAGAGATCTAACACCTCTCTTTCTTTTTAAGTACTCTCCTTTATGTCACTTCTTTTGAGCTCCTCTTTGTAATGTTGGGGGATGTTATTTTATATTCCTATTTCTGTAGATTTTATTGTAATGTGATGAGATACCCTATTTTATCTCATCAATCCATATTCGGAAGTTTTATGTGGCGCCGTTAGGCTGTCGAGTTTTCGTAAGGGGTTTTTCGTCTCACTTTTATTCCAGTGAGATTTATGCTACATTTGCCACAAATTCTATTGAGTGGTGTATGTACTTCCAATTATTCTACTCTTTGTGTAATATACTTTCATTTATGAGTCTTTACATCAATGATGTATTGTCCTTCTTTCATGGGGTGTATGTTTTGAAAGATACCCAAGTCGGTAAGGGAACCATTCACCCTCCTCTTTTTTTAAAGACTTCTTTGTTGGGTCTTTTAATTTACATATTGTTATGTTGGGATATGTTCTCATATATCCTTATTGATGTAAATTTTATGTCCATGTGATGAGATACACTTTTTATCTCTCATCAACTCATTTTGATGTGATGCCGTTAGGCTGTCAAGGGAACTTTTTAACCCAATTTCGAATTCTTTGGGTTCAACATGTAGTCATTGAATATGTCATCCATTGAATATGTGTGAATGAACTTTTATTATTTTACACTTAATATCAACTTATATTGGGTGTATTTATATTTGTCACACATATTTTTGAGATTGATTTGTCCTTAATTTAAGGATACCTTCTTTATAAGGGATTTCATCACATTTGACATTTCTATTGAGGGTTCATTGTTGTTATGCACCAATTCACTCTTATATGGTGTATATACTGTCCTTTGGAGTATTATATAATGAATCTATTTATTCTCATGATATTATAAAGTTCTGACTAAATGTTATTCCTCAATTATTGTATTCAAGTGTCTCTAATTTTGGTAAAACCCCTTTAACAAAAATATCATTTTAAATGTTTTAATTATTTGTTCTTATTAATATCCATGTTTTCAAAATGGTTTTAAGGATTTATTTATATGTATATTAATGGTTTAAAATTTTAAGCTTCAAGGTGGTATGGGACACTTTGATTCAAAAATATCTTTATTAAATGTTTTAAATGGTTTTGAAAATGGTTTTGATAAAGGATTCTATTATGATATATTGTGATGTGGAAATGTTATCATTAATTTATATTGGTTTTATGTTTTATGATTTTATATTGGTACTTGGACATTTTAACGGGTGGTTACGTTATAAACCATATGACAGGTGGTGCCGTGAATACCAGGACGGGTGGTTACGTTATAACCTCCAATGCATTGGGTATGGGAGTCGGCCGTATGGCTATTCCATTAAGTATGTATGGAAATTGGCCATATGGCTATTCCATTAAGTGATATGTGTGGAAGTCGACCGTATGGTTATTCCACTTAAGTATGTTTATGTCCCAAGTTACCTTTATATATGTTATGTGTTCTTTATATGGGTTTTATGGTAATCCTTTGGTTACAAAAAGGTCAGTAATGATACTTTTTTTTCAGTGAAAAGTTTTTACTACTTCATGAAGGTGAAAAGTATTACATTGATAAAGTATTCATGGTTTACTTGTTGTTTTGAAAAACTAACAGTTTTCATTCTTTGTGTATCCCTTACTGAGCTTCTTATGCTCATCCCAAGTTTTTGAAATGTTTTTCATAGGACATAGCGTGGGATAGGGTCAAGGATGGGATCAAGGGAAAGTCATGATACCTAAAACATGGAACTATACATGTTTCTTTGAAAGAGTTTTTATTTTATGGAAATTTAGTAGAAGCGACTACTTTGTAATATTTTGAGATGTAATAGTTATGTCCTAATTCTCTAAAACTCTAAACCTGAAAAGATCCTCAATGTGAATTACTCATTTAATTCAATATTAAGTAAGGTTTAAGGATGGGGCCTTATAGTTGGTATTAGAGGTCGGTTTAGATAACTTTAGAGGTTAGGGTTTTCTTTAAGCATAAGTGACATTACCATAATGGTTAGGATTTCAGAAAGAGTTCTAGTTTTAGATAAAGTGAATGATTAAGTGTATCTTAGTGTTTACCTTCCTCATTTGTACATGATGGTTTTGTTGATATACTCACACTGAAATTTCTATTTTTAGTGAATGGATGGATCTAGCAGGCACCAAAGAGACAACAGGTTTGAAAGAAACTGTGGTGGTTCTCTGATTAAGATACTAGATAAAATGGAGGATTCAATGAGGAAAATCGTGTTTGTTCTAAACCAAATATCAAGGAGTCATGATCAACCACTTCAACCTTGGTGAGTTCTCTAATGCATCATGTACGAGATGGCCAACTCGATGTGGAAATTCAGGTAATAATTATTAAGGTAACCATTAGGGTTTATATGATACTTAATTTTTAGGTAATTATGGGTTACTCTATGATATGATGGAAAATGAAAGGAATGAGATAAACTTGAGGTTAAAATATGTTATGATTATTCTTTAAGATTTTTTCTCATTTTGGGGAATGTTTTAAGAATTATATAGTTTTGGAAAAAGGACAACACGAAGACCGTGTGACTACCCGTCGCGTCGGACAAAGCTGCGGGAATCGAACCCACAACCAATGTGCGACTGGTATTTATCGCCTACCACTGGACTACGTGAAGTACCTGGTTAGTTTGACTAATTCATTCTAGTTATATGATTTTATGAATTAAGACTAAGTTGATTTTGGGTTATTTATGAAAATTATTAACCTATCATGGAGGATATGTGATTAGGATAATTACTTTTCAAAACGAGACTTTAAGAGCAACTGATATTGTTTGGAGATAAATGTTACGATTTATCTTGGAAGACTATGTGACTAAATCCTTCAAATATTTGGGTTTCAATCTTATATTGGTTTAATTTGAAGAATTTTATGGACAAATTGATTATAGAATGGTCCTCGTTGAACTTTGGGTTTTGTTGGACAAATTTTGGAGATTAAGAATAGATTTTATTTTTATAAAGGGTTATCCTTTTCTGGATTATCTGATCTTGTACTAGCCTTTTTGGTTTCGGTTTTGGTTAAATACATGGTAAGTATATAGTTCTATTTTGTGGATTAGGTGATTCTCTAGAAGTTGATTATAGTACTCTTAATGTGAACAAGTCTTCCTAAATACTCGTCTTTTGGAGAAAATATGAGTTTGTGTAAGGAATATAATAAAAGTTGAAAGTCAATATGATAAGTGATTATGTTTCCTTATGACTAAATTCCTCAATAAGAAGTAACTTAAAACAAAAATGTTGTCTATTAACTTTTCCTACTGGGGAATCGAATACTGTTTAACCCATCACAAGTTTGTGATTTTCTCATGGTTAACTTTCTCCTAAACATGTTTTCTATCACTCTCCATCAGAACAAGACCCTTTGTTTTTTCCTCCATGTCCATATTTTCATAATTGTAATCCTAGTATGGGTTAACTCGGGTGACCTTTGTACTTATCTTTCTTTATTTTAAAGTGTTTGTTTTACCGACTTTTGTTCCGATGTGGGACTTTCAAGGATGTTTCCAAGCGCAATTTTAAAATTGCGAGGACGCAATTCCCAAAAGTGGGGAAGGATGTAACACCCCAGGTAAATAGAGAATATTACATTTCATATTTATCCATATTTGTGAATAAAATATTTAAATGACTTTAAAGGGGACGCTATGCTCGATGGCGTACCCAACACGCAACAACGAGTTTCTTGGGAATCTTACGTTGCACTCTAATAATAAAATAATATTATTTTAAATGGTAGTTAATATGTAGCCGTTGTATTGGCAGGAATGGATAGAAATAACTAAAATATGATTATATATGTTCTTAAATATTTTTACATTTATACAATAAAAGATAAAGGCTTAAGATACGGAAAGAATTCAATTTTTGGCGTACATGCCCTAGTTTTCACTAAAGGTTCACTTATCACCTTTTGATGGAGAACTGTCATTAAATATAGTTTTGTTCACTCTAAAACATTATTTTGGACCAAATAAAACTCTTATTAAGAATCGGGACATCAAAATTTATTTTGTGTAAATTTTTGGTATCTTTCTGATAAAGTTCATTTTTTTAATGAATAGTGTAAAATGTTGTATTTTAATTCAAAACCTCTTTTTAATATAATTTATTTATATGATTAGATAATATTTTGAATTTGTTTTAAAGTGAAATTAGAAAATATTTTTACCATTAAATCCAATAGTGGTCGTTGGAATTAATTTCACTTTGAAATCGGACTTAAACTAGTGTCAATCTTTTGATACTTATTGTTTCATAAAAACACGCTATTTGCTCTGACAGCGGGAATTAATTATTAAATTAATTAATGTGACTTATATGTTTTGAATTTTGTAAAATAGACTTCATTTTTGAATTCATAATATCAAATATAGCTTAGGGTGAATTTTTGGGATTTTTCTGAAAAACTCCAATTTTTGATGAATAGTGAAACCACTAAGTGGTAATCAAGCAAACTGATTTTTCAGTTAAATGAAAGTTTACCACTAATGTGTATTGAATTTTGAAATTCCGGCATACATGGTTGTCACTAGTATGTAAAATGTGGTTCAATGGGATGAAAATAATTTTTTGGTGAATAGTAACTTATTAAGTTTTTAATCGCGATTAGTGGTAATTAGTGTAATTTAAGGTAAAAATGATATTATAAGAATGTGAAAACACCATGAAACATGTCCTACACCTATTGGGTGAGTCATGGCCGACCAAGACAAGCCATGGGCCAACTTGGGGACCCCATGGATCCACTTTGGTTGGGAAATGACATAAATAACTTTTTATTTAATGTAAAAGTAAAAATGACACAAACATGATATGTTTTACTAAAACAATTTTTAAGTGGGGTTATACAAGTCATATTTTTTATTATAAATATTAATTGGAAATCTAAAAAGATTTCCTACATCATAGTATTTTTTTTATAATTTTTAGACAATAAATAAATTACATTATTTATGACATAATAATGATGCAGCGATGACATCATTATTTGACGATTTAAATAAAATGGAAAGATAATGCTAAATCTATAAACTACACATGTCCAAAACTTATTGGATGAGTGGATTTCGAAGCCTTATCACCTTATCCACGAATTATATCAATGTGGGACCTTTTAAAACCGAAACACATTTTCAAATAAAGTAATATTTCTTACTTTCCAAAAGTACCCCTCCTCTCCTCTTATAAAAGGCCCCCACCTCTTCCTCATTTCACACACTCTCAAGCCTTTGTCTCGGCCAAACCCTACCCATTTACTCTCTCCAAATCCCTCTCCTCATCCTAGAGGATTCCCTTTGGGCAGAATCCTTTCAAAGGAAGCCTTTAGGCTCAAATCAAAAGGAGTTACACTTTTAAAGGTAATTCATTCTCTCATGTTCATTTGTTTTATTTTGCTTCTCCAACCCCCTAAACTCTTATTATTTATTTATTTTGTAACAAAACCAGTATCTTCAATATATTAGTATGTTGTTATAAGATTTATTCGAGCTACACTCTCACACAACTACTTCAAATGGTTAAAGAACATACGGTTTCCGTGGATGGCGAAATTGTGCCTCCCGAAACGATGATTGTTCAATACTCATTTAACACCTTCAAAGGTGGCCATTACGATGTCACTATTTTTATATATGATCTATAATATGTTTATGTTTTACTTATGCTTCTTTATTTTTCATTTGTGTATTACCTTTATGGCTTCCATTATGGGTATACGCGATATCTTCATTTTAGGAAGTGCGGACTACCGCCCCCTCAAAGTGATTTGATTCGTTAAATACCATATGTGGGACGTATAAAGGATGGAACTATGATATTATATATGATATTATACTGGAATTATAATATACCTTTATATAATTATAATTCCATTCTATAAAATACGAAATAGAAATGAAAGTAGCGTTCATGCGTACGTACGGATTACCGTCTCCATGAACGGTGCATTTCATTTCTTACCTCTAAATGATTATGTAATGTTATAAATGCATGAATGTACTGGATATATATGACATATATGATATCTAAATGATGAATACAATTCTGTATATAATAAACATTTGGCCACACGAACAACATGTAATTGTAAGAAGTCCACTTTCGACTTAAGAACCAAATATCGGCAAAACAAATATTATTATCTTAAATTATTACATAATGTTTATGACATGGTAATAAGTGATATAAAAGGAATAATGATCTTGAAAAATGTTCTTAAGTAAGTATAAATTAACTCAAGTTTATTATTCAGGATATTAAAGAACGATCGAGTCAAGTCGGACCCGAGGTAAGGGATCCTACTCCTCTCTTTCTTTTTAAGTACACACTTTTATGTCATTCCTTTTAAAGCTCATATTTCTTGTTATTGGGATGATCTTTTAAATTACATATACTGTAATTTTTATGTTCATGTGATGAGAGACCCTATTATTTCTCATCAATCCATTTTGGAAGTTTTGAGTGGCGCCGTTAGGCTGCCGAACTTTTGTAAGAGATCTAACCCCTCTCTTTCTTTTTAAGTACTCTCCTTTATGTCACTTCTTTTAAGCTCCTCTTTGTAATGTTGGGGGATGTTATTTTATATTCCTCTTTCTGTACATTTTATTGTAATGTGATGAGATACCCTATTTTATCTCATCAATCCATATTCGGAAGTTTTATGTGGCGCCGTTAGGCTGTCGAGTTTTCGTAAGGGATTTTTCATCTCACTTTTATTCCAGTGAGATTTATGCTACATTTGCCACAAATTCCATTGAGTGTTGTATGTACGGAAAATTATTCTAATCTTTGTGTAATATACTTTCGTTTATGAGTCTTTACATCAATGATGTATTTCCTTCTTTCATGGGGTGTATGTTTTGAAAGATACCCAAGTCGGTAAGGGAACCATTCACCCTCCTCTTTTTTTAAATACTTATTTGTTGGGTCTTTTAATTTACATATTTTTATGTTGTGATATGTTATCATATATCCTTATTGATGTAAATTTTATGTCCAAGTGATGAGATACACTTTTTATCTCTCATCAACTCATTTTGATGTGATGCCGTTTGGCTGTCAAGGGAACTTTTTAACCCAATTTCGATTTCTTTGGGTTCAACATATAGTCATTGAATATGTCATCCATTGAATATGTGTGAATGAAATATTATTGTTTTACACTTAATATCAACTTATATTGGGTGTATTTATATTTGTCACACATATTTTTGAGATTGATTTTTCCTTAATTCAAGGATACCTTCTTTATAAGGGATTTCATCACATTTGACATTTCTATTGAGGGTTCATTGTTGTTATGCACCAATTCACTCTTATATGGTGTATATAATGTCCTTTGGAGTATTATATCATGAATCCATTTATTCTCATGATATTATAAAGTTCTGACTAAATGTTATTCCTCAATTATTGTATTCAAGTGTCTCTAATTTTGGTAAAACCCCTTTAACCAAAATATCATTTTAAATGTTTTAATTATTTGTTCTTATTAATATCCATGTTTTCAAAATGGTTTTAAGGATTTATTTATATGGATATTAATGGTTTAAAATTTTAAGCTTCACGGTGGTATGGGACACTTTGATTCAAAAATCTCTTTATTAAATGTTTTAAATGGGTTTGAAAATGGTTTTGATAAAGGATTCTATTATGATATATTGTGATGTGGAAATGTTATCATTAATTTATATTGGTTTTATGTTTTATGATTTTATATTGGTACTTGGACATTTTAACAGGTGGTTACGTTATAAACCATATGACGGGTGGTGCCGTGAATACCAGGACTGATGATTACGTTATAACCTCTAATGCATTGGGTATGGGAGTCAGCCGTATGGCTATTCCATTAAGTATGTATGGAAATTGTCCGTATGGCTATTCCATTAAGTGATATGTGTGGAAGTCGACCGTATGGTTATTCCACCTAAGTATGTTTATGTCCCAAGTTACCTTTATATATGTTATGTGTTCTTTATATGGGTTTTATGGTAATCCTTTGGTTACAAAAAGGTAAGTAATGATACTTTTTTTTCAGTGAAAAGTTTTTACTACTTCATGAAGGTGAAAAGTATTACATTGTTAAAGTATTCATGGTTTACTTGTTGTTTTGAAAAACTAACAGTTTTCATTCTTTGTGTATCCCTTACTGAGCTTCTTATGCTCATCCCAAGTTTTTGAAATGTTTTTCACAGGACATAGCGTGGGATAGGGTCAAGGATGGGATCAAGGGAAAGTCATGATACCTAAAACATGGAACTATACATGTTTCTTTGAAAGAGTTTTTATTTTATGGAAATTTAGTAGAAGCGACTACTTTGTAATCTTTTGAGATGTAATAGTTATGTCCTAATTCTCTAAAACTCTAAACCTGAAAAGATCCTCAATGTGAATTACTCATTTAATTCAATATTAAGTAAGGTTTAAGGCTGGGGCCTTATATTATTAATTTCACTAGAGAGTGAAGGAATAACACCCAATGGTGATGGTATATTCTCAACTACTCTTCTTTTATACTTCCTTATCAATGTAACTTTATTTCTTTCAACTTCCAAATCTTTAAAATTTTCTATAATATTCTCAACAGGTTTGTGTTTTTATTCTTGAAGAGACATATCAATCATAACTTCATTAAATTCTGTTCACTTCACATCATAATTCTCTATATAAACTATATCAGTAATGAAATTAGCTTATCTGACATCATTTATATTTCCAACTCCAACATGGACAACTGAAGTTCTAGGAGGAATATCTTCTACAGAACCAAGAAGTTAGCTATCTATATTATAATCTATATTAGTTTGAGATTTTGATATATCTTACCTCATGATATGTACAACATGTTTCAATGTTTTATTCCAAATATATCAAATTTTATTTATAACCCTAACTCCCATATTACTCATTATATGACATTTTATAGTTTAAGACTCATTAAAATCTAATTTTATATTCTCAAACAATAGTGTAAAAACTCTTCCATAAGGACCTTTTCTCCTCGGACTGTAGTGAATAATATATATAATCATGTATCTAGAGAGATTTTTGTTCTTTTCATTAAAAAAAATATATAATATATACATATTCTATAAGATATTCCTCTCAAATTCTCTATCTCTCTGTGTAATTCCTATTTGGATTAATTTTGAAAGAACCTTTTCTTCAGGTTTCCAATCCTTCTAAAATTTATTTTCAACACATTAAAGTCTAAATAAAAAAGACATAATATCAGTATGGATAATTAAATCACCATTGATAAATGTTTGAATGAAATGATAACTTTCTTCATGAGGATAAGGAAGAAATTCAGATAGTTCCACAGTAGTTTAAGAAATCACTTTTCCATTTACCCTTAAAATAACCAAGTTTTTATTTTTAGAAAACCTAAACTCCATGTTCTTATAAAAATATCATAATTCCCTTTGAAAAATTAGTCTTCTTAACATCATAAATTGAATCCCATCCTTGAAAACAAAATAATTTATTCAATATTAGGTTCATTCTATTCATCCAATTGAGGTTAACATCTTTACCTGGTTGAACACGCCTCTCTAAACTAGGGGAGTTTTCTTTCTTCACACTTATATAAGAACCATTATTATAAAATTTTTTCTTTCTCATTTATTTATAAAGTATAAGGTTTGAAGTGTTTTGGGTTTTGAATATAAAGAGATATATGTTTGAGTGTTTTGATCGAGTTTGTTAAGTTTGAGCTAACTGAATGAATATGAAACAATTATATAGGAAAATCCATCATTACATGACATGAAATTGATATAAAATAAAATGATTGGTAAATGTAAAAATCTATGAAACTCAAGTATGTTACATGTAATGACCCAAGGTTTTATCAATGAAAATACCTTCTTATAATTATGCCTTATAGTATAATAACATTAGAAAGCATAATTAAATATCATGATACTAAATACTATGTGACCATTAAACATAATATTTCAACTTCTACTGGTTGAATTTCCAAAATCTAACATACGCGGTTGCGATCAATAAGATGTTTGTTGTCTAATAGAACAAACTTAATTTTTGGTGAATAGTAACATAACCTTATGAATAGTAATATTACCCTTATTAATAGTAATATACACTTATTAATAGTAACCTTATATATGATAGCATATATGTAGGATTTAAGTGAAAGCATGATGTACCTATGTTTTCGAATAAGTAAACAAATGTTTAAAAACTGTATTTTTCAAGTAAATTATGATTTTAATTAAAAATTAAATTAATCATATTTATAAAATTATTTTTGAAAAATGAACTCCTTTTTTGGGTTTTAAACATATAAAAATTGTTAGGGTTAATTTTTGGTATTTTTTTGAAATACTTTAATTTTTGGTGAAATGTAAAATACATTAATTTATCGTATAAATACATTATAATTTAAACCCACTATTCCTGACATCACAAGTGATGTAAGCACCCAAATATCAAACTCACATGCCATATGTACTACTCTTGTTCATGGAATCATCATTATTTCTTATCTTGGTATAAATTAATAAACTAATGATTAAAATATTAAGAAAACCCCTCTCCCCTCCACTATAAATACCACCCTTCACACCTCTCAAACTTTAGGCCTTGTATAAAATCTACCCAATAATATCCCCTATCCCAGATATCATGTCCCAGATCTTTTGGTCTCATAAAAATACAAATCCTAGGTTCCTTATGGAGGATCTCAAGAGGAGGATTCAAGAGGTAATTCCTCTCTCTTTTCTTTCATTTTCCTTTCAAATTTATTTTCTTTTCTTCTATTATCCTCAACTTATCTTATCCAAATTTCATGATAACTACAGTATGATTGATATAATGGTATGATATCATGTTAATGGAAGATTACTCATTATACTCCTCCCTCCCTCTCTTTGTTAATAAAATGAAATTGTTTCCCATGATGTGTTAATTTACCTAAATCATGGTCAATGCACTTCAGTTTTCCTTCAAATCCTTTAAGGTTGCCAATAAAAACATAAAATGGTTGAAAAAATATTGTAATGTGTATTTATTATCCCCCTTTATGTTCTGTAACAAACTTATTTACATGACACTAGGTAACAATATAAAACAAGTTCATTGTGATAAAAAAACCACCCAAATTAACAAAAAATGATCATCATTAAATTTTATCTAATGATTCATCCTCATGGTACATAACTAAATTCATTATAAGATAATTTATATATTTAAAATTTCAATAATAATATATATTAACAATTATGTATGTTCAACCACATTTCAAATGAACATTCATTCATGAATACAAGTGAAGCGTTCATAAAAGTTATGAAAATTAACACTCCCGAACAATGAATTTAAGCTCTATAACTCATCCAAAGGACCATAAAAGAACTTAATGAAATAATATTAAACCTTATTCATGTATTAAAGGTTATTTAATTTATAATTAATGATTATAAGTTCACTATAGATGACATTAAAGTGAAGAAGTCATTGAGATACAAGGTAAGGGGAAATTCTCGAACCCAACTTTCTGTCTTCAGGTTCTCCCTCTTTCACTCAATTTTTGGTATGGTCAATACTTAAAAATAATTTTTTCATCATTATCTTAACTTTTTTGGGATATACATGTTTTCGAATAGAGTTTATGACAAATAAATGTTTTCTAAAAGAACTCTTATTTCAAAAAACACACCTTTTATTTCTCACTCAAGGTTGATAGATATTGTATCAAGTATGTTATTCCCAATTTCTTTTGGGAACCCAAAGTTTATGAATGTGTTATTATGAGATTAAACCCATTAATTTACATGGGTTATTTATAATCATTTTTGATATATGTTCTATGTGTCATGAATAATAATGATAATGTTATGATGTGACGGGTGCACCAAGAATTATACAGCGCAATATGAATGTTTGAATGTGATGGGTGCACCCAGAATTATATAGCACTCTAATGTATTGGGTAAAGTGATGAATCTCATGAGTTAAATTGAAATTATTTTTGAACAATGTGCTTGATCTTTTCACAAGTATGTGTGGTATTTAACCACTAAGACATGATGTTTCATTTTTTATGAATTTCCACATATCAAGTCTTTTATTAATGACTACTCTCAAATTCATGATACTTTAACTATGTTATGATTATGCTGACCCATTTTTATATTGTTCTTATCTATCCTCTTACAGGGATTTTAGCTCACCCCATTTTGATGTATATCTTCAGGTGACTACATGTTCTAAGGAAAGGTTAGGTTCCAATAAGAAGATGGAGAAGAAGGAATTAAATAAATGTTAATGCTTGATGATGAAAATGTTATGTTTGGTCCTAGTTTACCCAAGACACTAAATCTCTGGATCATAATGGTGTAACAATATTGTGTTTTTTATATTTATAATTATGTAATAGTAATTTAAGAAAAGGATAGGTCACGGTAATACATATAAGAAATAACATATAAATATATTATAGATTATGTTGTAAAAGATTATAAATCCCATTAATTAAACACATAACATAATATATTTAACAAAAATAAAATTTAAACATAAAAAATTCATAAAAACAAGAATAAAACTAAATTAAAAACATTTAAATTAAAATAAACTTATCTTAGTATTAATAAAATAAAAATGATCTGAATCATTGGGATTAGTAAATATGTCAGCTGACTGATGTTCAATGTCAGTAAACTCAAGATAAATATCCCCTTTTTTGTGTCTAATCTCTTAATAAATTATGACTAATATCAATTTTATTCATTATGGAATAGATTACAATATTTATAAAAATATTATAATATTACTCTTATCACATTTTATTGGAACATGGTTAAAATCAAAAGCAAAATCCATAAAGGTATGTTTCATCCACAAAGCTTGTGCATTGAAACTACAAGATATAATATATCCAACTTCATTAGTAGATAATTTTATTCAATTTTTTATGTTACTAGTCAAATAAAAAAATTATTTAAAAAAAATTAATTGGTACTAGTGGTTCCCTACCTATCTAGTCTATTACCCCCCAAAATTATCATTAGAATATGAAATAAAATCACATTAAAAGGTTTCAGTAAAAAATAAAGAAATAGAAATAGAACCTTTCAAATATCTTAAAATTATTGTGGATGTTTATAAATGATATTCCTTAGGATTATCCTGGAATATATCATAAAGAAGAACAACAAATATAATGTTTGGTATACTTGTAGTTATTACAAAAAAAATCAAAATATTCACCAATATAAATCTCTATCATCTGGTTTCCCATCTTTATTTATATCATGTTTTACATTAGAACTCATAGGAGTTTCATATAATTTCATATTTTTAATTCCAAACCTTTTTTAAAAGTCATATTTATATTAAATTTTATTAAGAACAATCCAAAATTCTCTTTGAAATGTTTGAAAACTAATAATGAAGTTTAACTCACCCATCATGATAATTTAAATATATTTTTTCATGAGATTATAAAATTCATTAGAAAAATTATATTTAGTTGAAAAAACCACATAATAAATATATATAAATAAGTATAATATCTAAATATGTTTTTTCTTGGATAAAATAGGATCATACAATCCTATATAAAAACCACTTAACAATTGAAAAAATCCAATCCTTTTATACCAAGATATAGGTGCTTGTTCAAGACCATACCGATATCTAGTAATTTTTAAAATGTAATTTAGAAAAAAATGATGTAAAAACTAGAAGATTTATTAAAATTAACTTCCTCCATATGAAATACATTTAAAAAATTAGATTTATAATCTATCTAGAAAATTTTAGAATTCATTTAAGATGAACTTTGTAAAAGGATTCTAATGGATATACTATAGGAGTAAATGTTTCCTTATAATCTATTATTTTCACTTGATTTAACCCTTAGCCAGTAAGTTAGCCTTATTTATTACTATCAATACAAGATCATCTAGATGATTTCGAGAAACCCATTTAATACCATTAAAAGGATAATCTAAGTGTCTATAAACTAATTCCCAATATTGGTTCCTATTGTATTGGTTTAACTCTTCTTACATAGCTAAAACCCAACCCTTATCACTCAAGGATTCATTTAAGGTTTCTGGTTCAATCTTAAATTTAATGGAATTTAATTGATCAATGATTTCCGTATTGTTTTAGTCCTCACTACTCTATATATAGTTTCTATGACAATTTATAGCGGTTTCCTTATTTGAGGTTCAAGGATATCTAGGTACCACACTTTTGGGTTCATCTATTTTTAACCATTTAGAACTGGTTTGTTCTTGAAAATTTTTCATATCATAATTTTTTTAAGGTTAAAAATATATTTCTATCTCATTTTATCTAAAGAATTGTCATGATCATCAATATAAATTTTCTTGTGATCAAATGGATAATTTCCTTAAATTTCACAGGAATCGATTCTTTAACCATTCAAACATTTTTATTGAAAAATATATAATCATTAAAATATTTAGGATATCCAATTATTATTATATCATTTTTATTTGGATCAAACTTTACATGATTGTCCTTGGATTTAATGATATAATCCTCTCAAAGAGACTCTAAATTATACAATTATTAATTTTCTATTATCCCACAACTCACAGGGTGATTTATTTAAAATAAGGATTTTTAGAACCCTATTTGTGATATATCATTCTATGTGAATAGATTCAACCCAAAAACGATTAGGCATATTATATTAATTTAACTCACTTCAAGTAATTTCTTGTAAAGTCCTATTTATCCTTTATATAACTCCATTATATTGTTTTGTTATAGATAATGAGAATTGATGTTTTGTTATAGATAACGAGAATTGATGTCTAGATGAGAATCATGGATATTTAATTCAAAAAATTTAATTTTTATTTATATAAATAATTAAGATTTAAGTTATATACATTTTCTGTTCTAGGTGATCTAAATTTAACGAATATTTCCTTAAAATCATAGCTTGCTATATTAGAGAAATCAATAAAAAACCTTTATCATGAAGTTTATAAATACTCATAATTTTATGGTTTTAAACTTCTGTATAAATTTCTTTATTGATGGTGAAATATTCTAGATTTCCATAAAATTCAAATCCAATGGTTTTCCCCTTAGAATTATCTCTAAAGGTGACATAACCTCCACCAATATTTTATCATGAATGAAATTATTAAAAGTTAAATCTAATATTCATTGATAATACTCTATAAATATACCATTTTGTATTTATTTTTTTTATGAAACCTTCCCTATAAAAATATAAAACCACCATTTTGTTTGGTAATCATACAATTTTGGGTCCAAGAATTTTAGAACTTAAATATCCAGATAGGAAAATCTATCTGAAAAGAGAAGAATTTACATCCTTGACTTTAGATAATTTTTTATAAGGATATAAAATTTTAACATGATAAAAATGATGGATTTTAAATGAATAATCAGAAATGTAATGATTAGTAATTCTATAGCGAAAACATTTAACAGTAGACATAATCTTTCTAGTTGAATTAGGCACAAAATAATTTGTATAAAAATTTGGTTTTCACCATTGCTTCAAATAACAAGTTCTCTTTTATTTCTTTTTTTATTTATATGTAATTTAAATATAATAATCCACCATAGTAAATATTATGGAAACAAACTTCAAGGAATCAACTTCAACTAATAATTAACTAATTCTACTATCATTTAAGAAAAACACAAATGCATCTTTTTCAAGTTTAGGTTTTAATTATAAAATATTATTAGATGTATAATCACCTGACTAAGAGAATAATAATAAAATTTGTTTAGTGGTTTGTTAATTTTATTTAAATTATCAAATTTATCTTCAAGCATAGAAATGTACCCATTAAGTTCATCAAAATATTAATTTTTTGATTTAATATTAGCAGGGAAGAATGAATTTTCATCTTCAATATGATCCATAAAACACATATTAAACTTTTTATTTTAATTATTATCTTAAATTTTAGAATGAAAATCATCAATAGAGTCCTTATTAGCACTCTAAGGTTTTTTTTATAATAATTCTTCCTTTATTTTTGAAATTTAATTTTCTTCGAAACTTCTATTCAAATGTCCTATTTTATTTGAGTTAAGGATAATCATGTTTGATATATCGAAACTTGTTATATTCTTATCGTCTTAATTCCTTTTAATTTCCATTTTTCTTTCTAAATTTTTTGTATTTTTTTTCTGAATAATTTTATACTCTTGTAAGTCTCATTGAATCCTTTTTATATTTGAGAGCATTCATCTCCTGAATCTAATCAAGTTGATTCTCGTTATTCAGATGAGTAAGAAAATGTTTCTTTGACCATTTTATCATTATTTGAAGTATAGTCTTTTAAAGAAACGTTATCCTTATTTACTAATTCATGTTTATTATATTTATCTTATATTTTAGCTTCCAACATCCTGATTGTTCCAATTAGATATTTTATTTTCAGTTTTTTAATAGGTGTAAACTATCAGAATGGATAAGATATTACACTCTATTTTGTAGGTATAAATCTAATAACTTTTAATGATTGATCCAATTTTGGAACATTAGATCAGAAGGAAGAT
This sequence comes from Viscum album, assembly GCA_963277665.1. Lineage (NCBI taxonomy): Eukaryota > Viridiplantae > Streptophyta > Magnoliopsida > Santalales > Viscaceae > Viscum > Viscum album. The sequence continues at coordinate 2,020,569,056 of OY728123.1, forward strand.
ATTTTATTCATAACTTCTATGAATATTCTCTATATTTGGGAAATTATATCTTCATTAAGAATCCTAAATTATAAAACATATGTTTTTTAGTGTTATACCTTATTTATCATATATTATCAGTTACTTAATAGGAAACATAAATGGTCTCCCACATTTCATGAGAAGTATCACACTGAGTAAATCTATTTAATTAATCTAGTCTTAATCCAAAAAATAATAGAATTCATTACTTTTGAATTAAAATCATAATCAACATATTTTTCATCACCCCATAACTTAGATTCACTAGTAGGAATTTTATAATGTTTAAATAATTTTATTTAAACTTTAAAGATTAGGGTTTTCAAGTATATAACAATTCTCAATTTATTGTTTCCATAATACTCTCTATTGAATTGAGGTTCTATTTACATCGATATACCTTATCTAAGACTATTAATTATAGTAACTAGATATGTATCTTCATACTTCAACTAGAAAAAATTGAGAACTAAAAAGTATTTCTATGATACCAAGTGTTTTCCTAACAATATTCTGCAATGACTCAAGAGTGGGATAAATTGAGTTATTGAATTCAAAACTAATTTAAAACATATCTCTTCATAAGTAATTAAATATATCTTTTTATTTAGTTAGATATGAAATAGAAAGTAAATAAATATAAAGATCAATACACAAGATGTTTTTATCAAGGTTTAGGGATATAAGAGCCTGTCATTGTCCTCTTTACTGATAATCAATGTGGGTTTGGAGATTTGTATTATGATCCATTTCCTAAGGATCACACAACTAAGTGAAAACAGTTTTTACTTGGTAAAAAAATTCAAGATATTTTTCCAGATCTCCCTTAAAATAATTATCCATATTATTTCCAAAAACACACAGTGTAAGGAGTTTTCAATTATATCAATATTAAAAGATATACAAATATAGTTCCAATATATAGTTCAAAAATAATGATTCAAGAAACTAAAAAATATGAATTTTTTCCAGAGAATGTGTATGTATTTAAAGTGTATCTTTGAAAAGAAATCTTTTACTGTGGTAAGTATCTTTATGAAATCAAAACAGTCACAACGTTCTTAACCTATTTGTTTTTTAGTCATAATGTACAATAGAACTCGTACGTACAAAAGGAATAAAAATTATAGTGTACAATAGTTAAAAATATTAAATTATTTATATTATTCTACTCAATTAGTGTATTAGTATCTATATATTTTTCATCTGATTGAGAATAAATATATAATATCTAAAAAATAAATCTAAACAAAGAAATTTTCAAGATTCTCCATTAGAATTGGTTTTCATATATCTATTTAGATCAATCTTTATCCATTCTTAAAAACATCAATTGAATTTACTCGGTCATAACTTAAAAATATATTTGAATTTGATAGTAATAAAATACAAGAAATATTTTTCTATAAATCATAAACAACAAGATATTCCTTTAAAATATTTAAATTTAAAATTTTTAGAATTTACTATAAAATGTAAGATTTGTATTCTTACTTTATAAGAGTAATCACCTTAATTTCATGAGACTATTCTCCTTTATTTTATAAAATTTATCTATTTAATTTTGTAAGAGTAACATAATTTAAACCAGAAGAGGAAAATATTGTATTTATAAAGAGTATTTTTATTTATTTCATAAGAGCAATTTCCTTTATTTTGTATGAGTAAATCCACCACTCAATGAGTTAAATTATTTACTAAATATGCATGATAGAATTCACAAAATTAATTTTTGAATTATGTAATATTCTTTTCCTCCATTCAATAAGAGTCGTTACATTCATTCGATAAGAGTCATTACAGTTTTTAAGGCACTTTAATTACGTTATAGTTAAAAAATTTTATTTCATAAGAGTCAATTGCATTTCATAAGAGTCAATTATGATTTTACAATAGTTAATCATGATTTGGTGAGAGTTAATTATAATTTCATAAGAGTAAATTATGATTTCATAAGCATCAATTCATATTTCATAAAATTCAACTTTGATTATTTTAGAAGCTCTATCCTGTATTTAAGAAAACAATTCCATATCTAAGATGTGATACTTTTCTAAATCTTCAATATGTAAAATGATTATATATCTCCACTGTAATTCATTCGATATTTGATAGACAAATTTACAGTATGCTAGAAATTCTTTCAAGTTCAAAATACATAATAAATATACTCATATGTATGAAGTGTCTTAATATGTAAGATTTTATACTTAGTAATACTTCTAAAAACAGAATAGTTCTATCTCAAAATAATAACCCAGGATGGAAAAAAATTATAAATCATTAATTAATAAATTAAAAACTACTTAAAATAGGTTCATTATAAAAATAAGCAATGATTTTTGTGAGCATCAAAACCAAAGATATAATTTGCATATGTTAGAATGATATTAGAATGACCAATAATACATAGGGTGTGAGCTACATATTCCTGGTAATATTTTACCAAAGAGTTCATGCAATTCCTTTTACGAGCCATTACAAAAATTTTAGTTTGAACTAAAACTATAAAATAGGCTTTATCACACAAGAGAGTGTAGTAAAAATGAATGACATAACTTTATCCTTTGAATGAAATACTAACCCTTTTTATGTAAACCATAAGTTATGATATTATTTGATAAATTAGTTGACATCAAGAAAATAGATGTGTATAAATTTAGGAAAATAAAACAAGGTCTATATTTACTCTTTTTATATATTTCTTTCAAAAATAATTTAAAAAATTCATTGAAACAAAAACATGAATATTAGAAGGAGAATACACTGAATAGAATCCATAACCATAACTATAAATAAATGTGATATGTGTAAAGAAAAACTATAAAAAGAGATACAAGCAATAAAATAAACCAATATGAGAATAAAGAAATATAAATAAGGTATAAGACAAGGATGGTGAAATTGATAAGATTATATAAGATAATGAGTATCAAAGGAAACCCTCTAAGTTTTAATGGGATAATCCTAGTAATTGTAATGCCCCGGCCCCAGTTACCCAGTGTCGGTGCCTTATTGCGTAGCATTGGCATGATCACAAAAGATCAGGTCTCGAAAGACCGATTAGTTTAGTAGCCTTGGAAACACTAGATACATTCATAAATGTTACATTACATCATAAAGTGATAAACTACAATAACAAAGTCTCCATAGTCCACACTCATATCCTCTTCTGACTATCCCTGCAGGTCATTCATAAAATACTTCTTCACATCCTGGAAAATATTAAAACATTGAAAGGGGTGATCTCCGATGCTCAGTAAGGATAACAATATAGTGGAAGCTTTCATAAATAAACATAAACATTTAAGGAAATGTATAACTAAAACAAAGGCCTTTTAAACTTGAACTTCAACATAATATGGAAAAAGTAAAATGAAATAATTCCATTTACTTATTCACATGGATATTCTACTGGTCGAATCATCACATGCAATATCAATAACCAATTTCATAACGATGGAATGCATAATGCCAGACTATCATAACCACGTAGCCAAGGCCTCGTGCCAAGTATACAATAAGATTTTGTCAAGGCCTCATGCCAAGACACTAGTTTGTCTCATGAGACCTACCGATGCATCGAGGAGCTGTAGCGAGCTCCACCCGTCACTTATTAAGCCCAATGCATTCCTCATATGAATAGGTTTAAACATATCATAAACCATAACATAATCGTATCACATAAAACATGCATAAAGGAAACATAAAATTTCCACATTTCAATCATAAGATATCAATAAAACACATTGATATAATAAAAACACTTTCAAAACCATTTTCAATACCAAAATAAAAGAAAGTTAAAACTTTGTATTTATATTTCATTAAAAAAATTTATGGCTTGTAGAGGAAGCCGAAACTCAAATAATGGTCACGGCGGAGGAGATGTCATTGTCGTCGTATACGTAAGACAAGTAAAACATTCCTTTTTGTCGTTTAGTAAAACACTTCATATAAAAATATTCCTTCTGAATAAATGTAAAAGTCAAAGGGGTTTATACACCGTATAAAAGAAATTTGTGTATAAAACAAAATATGCCTCGATGAAAGGAGATTGAGAAGAAGTAATTACAAAGATCATTTTTAAAATAAAATAGATATATTATGTGTATTCGCTATATGTACACATAAAGAAAGTACAAATACAATATATGACATAATAATATCATGACATAATTTGAAATTAGGAGATTAACCCAGAGATTGGAAATCGGGTTAAGAAATTCCCTTACCTTGCGTACTGTCTTGACTCGACCATTCTTTAACCTCATGAATAATAAACTAGAGTTAATTTATAGTTTCTTAAGAACCTTTTCAAGTTTCTTATTCCTTTAATATCACTTATTACCATGTTATGAACATTATGTAATTATTTAAGTTAATAACGGTCGTTTTGTCGATCTTTGGTACTTGAGTAAAAAATAAACTTCTTATAATTACATTTTGTTCATGTGGTGAAATATCCATTATATCCAGAATTATATTCATAATATAGATATCATATATCTCATATATATCTATTATATACATGCATTTATAATATTTCATAACATTTAGAGGTAAGAAATGAAATGCACCGTTCATGGAGACGGTAAGCCGTACGTACACATGAACGCTACTTTCATTTATATTTTGTATTTAATGGAATGAAGTTATAATTATATAAAGGTATAATATAATTCCAGTATAATATAACTTATAGTACCATTTACTCCATCCTTTATACATCCCACATATGGGATTAACGATTCAAATCACTTTGGGGGGGGGGGTAGTCCGTACTTCCTAAGATGAAATTATCACGTTTACCCATAATGGAAATCATAAGGTATGCCACAAATGAGAAATACAGAAGCATAAGGAAAACATAAACATAATATATATATTATATATGAAAATAGTGTCATCAAAATGGCCACCATTAGAGGTGTTAAAAGAATATTGAACAATCATCATTTCGTGAGGCAGTATTTCGCCACCCACAGAAACAATATGTTCTTTAACCATTAGAAGAAGGTGTGTGTAAGTGTAAACCAAATAATTATCATAAAAAAATCCTAGTATATTGTATATACTGGTGTTGTTACAAAAGAAATGAATAAAAAAGAGTTTAAGGGGTCGGAGAAGCAAAATAAAACAAAACAACATTAGAGAAGACATTACCTTAAAATCGGGTAACTCTTTTGATTTGAGACAAAGGCTTCCTTGGGAAGAATTATGCCCAAAGTGAGGCTTCTAGGAGTAAGGTAGGGAAGTTGGAAGAGTATTTGGACATAGGTTGGCCGAGTCAAATGGCTTGAAAGTGTGAATGAGGTGGTAGATGTGGGGGACTTTTATAAGAGGAGAGGAGGGACACTCTTGGAAAGGTTGAAATGTTACTTTATTATACAATGATTTTAGGATTCTAAAGGTCCCACACTTATATAATTCGAGGATAAGGTGATAATGTTTTGAAATATTCTCATCCAATAGGATTTGGACAACTGTAGTGCTTAGATTTTACATTATCCTTCCATTTTATTAAAACCGTTAATTAATGAGGTAATCGCTGCATCATCATGGTGTCATAAATAATTTAATTTATTTAATGTCTAAAAATTATTAAAAAACTATAATTATGTAGGAAATAGTTTTAGATTTCTAATGAATATTTATAATAAAAAATATGACTTGTATAACCCCATTTAAAAATTGTTTTAGAAAAACGACTCATGTTTGTGACATTTTTATTTTAACATTAAATAAAACGTTTTTAATGTCATTTTCCTACCAAAGTGGCTCCATGGTGTCCCCAAGTTGACCCATGGGTTTTATTGGTCGACCATGACTCATCCAATATGGGTCGGACAAGTTTAAGGGTCATTTAATATTTTTATAATACCATTTTTACCTTAAATTTTACTAATTACCTTTAATCGCGATTAATTAAATTTAAAAGTTACTCTTCACCAAAAAATTATTTTAATCCCATTGAACCAAAATTTATTTCTTAATGACAAACATGTATGTCGGGTTTTTTAAAATCAAATCACATAAGTGGTAATATTTCATTTAAATGAAAAATCAGTTATTTAACTACCACTTAGTGGTTTCACTATTCATCAAAAATTGATGTTTTTCAGAACAATGCCAAAATTTCACCCTAAGCTATAATTGATATTCCGAATTCAAAAATGATTTTTATTTTACAAAATTACAAACATATAAGTTGCATTAATTAAATTTTATAATTAATACCCACTTTCACAACAAATAGCGTGTTTTTAAGAAACAATATATATCAAAAGATTGACAATTGTTTATGTCCAATTTCATAGTGAAATTAATTCTAATGAACACCATTGGATAAAATTGTAAAAATATATTCTAATTATAATTTAAAACCAATCAATAGTATAATTTATCACTATAAATTATTTTGATTAAAAAAGTTGTTTTAAGTATTTTTCACTATTCATAAAAAAATGGAAGTTCTCAGAAAATTAGAAAAAAATCAACTTAGGATAATATCGATATTACGAATACAAAAATGAAGTCCATTTTGAAATATAAAATTTCTATAATTTTAAAAAGTGGGTATTACTATTCATAACGGTTACTTTGATTAGTCGCGGTGTGTTAGAACTCGAACATGCCTACAATGCAAGCTATTGCATTATTGAAAGAGAACCGTATCGTGGAAGCTCGGGGTGTTACATTCTCCCCTCCTTCAATAATTTGTTTCCTCACTATTTGAAATTTTTCTTTGAAAATAAAAGGTTGAAAATAGAAAATACCTTTGTGGAAAACCCACATCGGAAATAAGGTTAATAAAAATATAACATTAAAAGAAATAAAGAGAAGTACAAAGGTCACCCGAGATAGCCCATACTAGGATTCTATGAAAATATGGATATAAAAGAAAAACAAACCAGCAAGGTCTAATGGAGAGTTGTAGAAAACAGGATTAGGATAAAATTAACAATAAGAAAATCACAAACTTGTGATTGGTTAAACGATCATTGAATCCCCAGTTGGAAAAGTTAACCGGAAATGTTTCTGTTTTAAGTTACCTTTTATAAAGTTGAGGAATTTATTTAGGAGATTTACTAAGAACGTAAGGGAATATACATACTTGTCATGTAGACTTTCATTCTTTAATAAATGTTTTTACCACAAACCCATCTTTCACTCTAAAAGGTAATATAACTCAAAGATATTCTATTTATCCTAATTGTATAAGGTTCCAAAAATTAACACATACCATTTAGATTAGTAAAACTATTTTGTAATAACCAGGGACTTCCTGTAGGCTCGTGGTAGGTAATAAAGGCCTATCGCACTATGGTTGTGGGTTCGATTCCTGCAGCTTTGTCCGACGTGACGGGTTATCCCCCAACCTGCAGGTTGTCCTTTTCCTAAAACTATAGGATTATAATATTCCAAAAATAATATTCAGAAATGTTTTAACCTTAAACATTACTATCCAAGGTTCAACTTAATCCATTCCAACCTTTATAGTTATCCAAAATACTTCTGTCCAACTCACAGTCCAAATTTTACGAGGAAGGTAAACATAATGAAGATTTCCTTTTTTTCCATGTAACAACATGTGAACACCTTCATCATGTATTCTTTTAAAACACTACAACATCCTGAATTACCATGATCCCTTATTCCTTATATAATACTAGATATACTCCTTATATCCAAAAATTTATACAAATCATTAATCAGTTTCAAGGAAGTTAAGAATATCCTATAAAATTTATCCAAATCAATCATGTGTTATTCCAAAATCACAATCTCGGTATCAGAACCATATTATGGTTTATCTTTCTCTCAACCATATATTTTCCAAAAATTTAACCTACTGTGGAGTCAATTTTCTTGGTTCCATGCAATCTCAAGTCCTTGATGAAATAGTATTGCAGTACAATCCTTATATACTCCATAATTATTATAACCAGTACATCATTGATACAACACTCAAATTACAAAATTATTTTGTAACAACATAAGAACTCTAATCATTACTCCTCATCTATGGTAGTATCATAACTTGATTATTATCCAATAACATCATTTGGAGCACACTCTAATGATTTGGACATTGGTTTGCGTAGTGTCCCCACTCCTTGAAGATGGAGCATTGTACATTTGAAAACTTTTTCTTACCCTTGCAGTCACGCACTTGGTGTCCTTTTTCTCCACACTTATAACAAACTCCCATTCCCTTCTGGAAAGTTCCAAGGTGTTTCTTCCCACATTTATCACATATTGGAAAATTCTTCTTTTCCCACGTCCCTTTTTCCATCATTCTCTCTTCCGTCCTTTTCTTCACTTTCTTCCCTTCAAAGCCATAAGACTCAGAGAATTATTTACTTATCTTATTAACACATGATACTATTTCTTCATATGTTGAGAACACATGGGAGATTATTTCCCTTCTAAATGTTGGCTTAATACCGTGAATGATATGATCCTTCTTACTCTTTGGATCATACGTATTACTGGAGTTCACATTCCTTCCACTGGGCACCATTTCTATACAATGGCATAAACTAGGTTAGTTTATGAATTGCAATGAATAATTCCAAACTTGTAAAATATTTAATGTAAATTGAACGGTTTATGGATATACTCCATAATCATAAAAAAATGTTTTCTTTGAGGAAGTATATACTCATAAACCCTTCATAATGGTTTGTAATGAAAAGGAGAATTATCCTAAGCATATCTCCTGGGAGTGTCGTAACCAAGAGTGAAGCAAGGCCCGTTGTCGTGCACCAGTTCCCGTTCGAGTCTATCTCAAAGCGGTGTTTTTGGGTTTTACCCCTAGGTACATATGTGCCAGAGCTACCTCTACTTTCTCGTATCCAGACAGGGATGTATTGCTCAGAAAACTCACAAAATCTCTATAATACCAAAATTCTAGGAAGTTCTTCTATACTAATCCTCAAAGTCTATCTTTGGGCTATGTGCTCTAATCAGATTTTATCTAAATCTAGCTTCCAAGGCTAGTAGTAAACTGCCTCTGATACCAACTGTAATGCCCCGACCCCAGTTACCCAGAGTCGGTGCCTTATTGCGTAGCATTGGCATGATCACAAAAGATCAAGTCTCGAAAGACCGATTAGTTTAGTAGCTTTGGAAACACTAGATACATTCATAAACGTTACATTACATCATAAAGTGAAAAACTACAATAACAAAGTCTCCATAGTCCACACTCATATCCTCTTCTGACTATCCCAACAGGTCATTCATAAAATACTTCTTCACATCCTGGAAAATATTAAAACATTGAAAGGGGTGAGCTCAGATGCTCAGTAAGGATAACAATATAGCGGGAGCTTTCATAAATAAACATAAACATTTAAGGCAATGTATAACTAAAACAAAAGCCTTTTAAACTTGAACTTCAACATAATATGGAAAAATAAAAATGAAATAATTCCATTTACTTATTCATGTGGATATTCTACTAGTCGAATCATCACATACAATATCAATAACCACTTTCATAATGATGGAATGCATAATGCCAGACTATCATAACCACGTAACCAAGGCATCGTGCCAAGTCTACAATAATATTTTGTCAAGGCCTCGTGCCAAGACACTAGTTTGTCTCATGAGACCTACTGATGCATTGAAGAGCTATAGCGGGCTCCACCCGTCACTTATTAAGTCCAATACATTCCTCATATAAATAGGTTTAAACATATCATAAACCATAACATAATCGTATCACATAAAACATGCATAAAGTAAACATAACATTTCCACATTTCAATCATAAGATATCAATACAACACATTCATATAATAAAAACACTTTCAAAACCATTTTCAATACCAAAATAAAATAAAGTTAAAACTTTGTATTTATATTTCCTTAAAAAAAGTTATGGCTTGTAGAGGAAGCAGAAACTCAAATAATGGTCACGGTGGCGGAGATGTCATTGTAGCCATATACGTATGAAAACAAAAACATTCCTTTTTGTCATTTAGTAAAACAATTCGTATAAAAATATTCCTTTTGAATAAACGTAAAAGTCAATGGGGTTTATACACCGTATAAAAGAAATTTGTGTATAAAACAAAATATGCCTCAATGAAAGGAGATTGAGACGAAGACCTTACAAAGATCATTTTTAAAATAAAATAGATCTATTATGTTTATTCGCTATATGTACACATAAAGAATGTACAAATACAATATAGGACATAATAATATCATGACATAATTTGAAAGTAGAAGATTAACCTAGAGATTGGAAATTGGGTTAAGAAATTCCCTTACCTTGCGTCCTGTCTTGACTCGACCATTCTTTAACCTCCTGAATAATAAACTGGAGTTAATTTATAGTTTATTAAGAACATTTTAAAGTTTCTTATTCCTTTAATATCACTTATTAAAATGTTATGAAAATTATGTAATTATTTATGTTAATAACGGTCGTTTTGTCGATCTTTGGTACTTGAGTCAAAAATAAACTTCTTATAATTACAAGTTGTTCATGTGGTGAAATATCCATTATATACAGAATTATATTCATGTTATAGATATAATATATCTCATATATATCCAGTATATACATGCATTTATAATATTCCATAACATTTATAGGTAATAAATGAAATGCACCGTTCATGGAGACAGTAAGCCGTACGTACGCATGAATGCTACTTTCATTTCTATTTTGTATTTAATGGAATGAAGTTATAATTATATAAAGGTATAATATAATTCCAGTATAATATAATGTATAATACCATTTAATCCATCTTTTATACATCCCACATATGGCATTAACGATTCAAATCACTTTGGGGGGGCGGTAGTCCGTACTTCCTAAGATGAAATTATTGCGTTTACCCATAATGGAAATCATAAAGTATGCCACAAATGAGAAATACATAAGCATAAGGAAAACATAAATATAATATATATATCATATATGAAAATAGTTTCATCAAAATGTCCACCATTAGAGGTGTTAAAAGAATATTGAACAATCATCGTTTCGTGAGGCAGTATTTCTCCACCCACAGAAACAGTATGTTCTTTAACCATTAGACGAAGGTGTGTGTAAGTGTAAACCAAATACTTATCATAAAAACATCCTATTATATTTTAGATACTGGTTTTGTTACAAAATAAAGGAATTAAAAGATTTTAAGGGGTTGGAGAAGCAAAATAAAACAAAACAACATTAGAGAAGACATTACCTTAAAATCGGGTAACTCTTTTGATTTGAGCCAAAGGCTTCCTTGGGAAGAATTCTTCCCAAAGTGAGGCTTCTAGGAGTAAGGTAGGGAAGTTGGGAGAGTATTCAGATAGAGGGTGGCCGAGCCAAATTGCTTGAACGTGTGAATGAGGTGGTAGATGTGGGGGCCTTTTATAAGAGGAGAGGAGGGGCACTCTTGAAAGTGTGAATGAGGTGGTAGATGTGTCATAAATAATTTAATTTATTTATTGTCTAAAAATTATAAAAAAATATCATTATGTAGGAAATCGTTTTAGATTTCTAATTAATATTTATAGTAAAAAATATGACTTGTATAACCCCATTTGAAAATTGTTTTAGTAAAAGGACTCATGTTTGTGACATTTTTATTTTAAAATTAAATAAAACGTTTTTAATGTCAGTTTCCTACCAAAGTGGCTCCATGGGGTCCCCAAGTTGACCCATGGGTTGTATTGGTCGTCCATGACTCATCCAATAGGGGTAGGACAAGTTTAAGGGTCATTTCATATTTTTATAATACCATTTTACCTTAACTTTCACTAATTACCTTTAATCGCGATTAATTAAACTTAAAAGTTACTATTCAGAAAAAAATTATTTTAATCCCATTGAACCACATTTTACTTCCTAATGACAAACATGTATGTCATATTTTTGAAAATCAAATCACAGAAGTGGTAATACTTTATTTAAATGAAAAATCAATTATTTAACTAGCACTTAGTGGTTTCACTATTCATCAAAAATTGAATTTTTCAGAACAATGCCAAAATTTCACCCTAAGATATAATCGATATTCCAAATTCAAAAATGATGTATATTTCAAAAAAATTCCAAACATATAAGTTTCATTAATTAATTTTATAATTAATTCCCGCTTTCACGACAAATAGCGTGTTTTTAAGAAACAATATATATCAAAAGACTGACAATTTTTTATATCCAATTTCAAAGTGAAATTAATTATAATGAACACCATTGGATAAAATGGTAAGAATATATTATAATTATACTTTAAAACCTCTCAATATTATAATTTATCACTATAAATTATTTTGATTAAAAAAGTTGTTTTAAGTATTTTTCAGTATTCATAAAAAAATAGAAGTTCTCAGAAAATTTCAAAAAATTCAACTTAGGATAATATCAATATTATGAATACAAAAATGAAGTCCATTTTGAAATATAAAATTTCTATAATTTTAAAAAGTGGGTATTACTATTCATAACAGCTACTTTGATTAGTCGTAGTGTGTTAGAACTCGAACATGCGTACAATGCAAGCTATTGCATTATTGAAAGAGAAGCGTATCATGGAAGCTTGGGGTGTTATAATAATACTTAGGTAGAATCATCTATTAGACCATATTACATTTTTAGTAAAAACTATATCCTAAATTACACTTAACTATCCTTATCAAGGGAACTAACCTATCTAGGGAATTAACTACACCATGGTATACTAGCTTGTTTGTAATCTAAACTATTTTAGCATTAATATATGATCTCCCACTTATTTACCAAGATTTCCCATGAAACAAACTAAATATAGGTGAGGAAATAAACAATCATTATATCATCACATAAAAAAATATAACATATCAATTAATCTCTTATCTCACATCCCAACACCATTTAAAAAAGAAACCCCTTCCAAATTTATTCAAATATCATTATATAATCAAATTAATCTCACATCATACACAGGCTTACATAGAGTATAACGTAAAGGGAATCAAAGCCAGGGGTGTTACTTGTTTCCTGAAAACCTTTTATCATGTTCCAAATTTTCCTTTTTAACACATATGAAAAAATACATGAAATTATATATTTTAAATCATTCTAAATTCAAAACTTCTATTCGAACAAAATTGAAATAAATATTAAATACATTTGATACATAATTATCACAGAATATAACAATTGAATAATAAAAATCAGATATAATTTAGTAAATACCAAACAAACCCTTATTTTGGGAATAAATTATTGAAATTTTTAGTTCCAAGATTTTAAAACCAATTGGAATCCAAAAAAATAATTGGTTATCAATTCATTTGAAAAATGAATCTTAGTAATTTTTACAAACACTTAGTAGTCATGGATAGTTGTTTAAGAAATCAAGAACTTAGAGTCCATGGAAACCCCCTTTTATCAAGCATTGAAAACATCGAAACACTAGGAAACAAGTATAAACTTTTCAAACATATCACATATGGGAATACACTTGATATAAAATCTATTTATAAAACCCAAACATTATAGGAAATATTGTACAAAAATACATACGTTGGGCCGATGATCATAAAAAAATCCTTCAAAGAAAAGTCAGGATGAACCAAAAGTTTATTCTTCACCACCTAGAATGAAAAGACACACGTTTTAGACCAAAACTAGACTAGGGTTAGACCAATACGGGCTCATGGAACAAAGAAAAGGAAATAATAAGTGAGGATAATAAAGACATAGAGAATAGAAATGGGATAAAATGGGAAACCTACTTTGAAAAATCCTCTTGGAATTGAAGGAAATGATCAATAGATACAAGAGGATGGGAGGAGAGATATCCCAATGGTCTCACATACAATTTGAATAAAACGAGTGGGGGAGTTTTGACTTCTTAAATAAAAAGGGAGTAAAGTAAAAATGGAACTTAAAAAATCTAGTCAACTTGAATGGTTTTGTCGAATGGTTATGAAAATTGTGCACCAACCGTGCACCAGTATTAGAAAATTATCTACAATTCTCACATGGTTAGACTAAGTAGTTCTCTAGACCATGATCTATCCCTGAATTATCAACTGGATAATTAATTCATACATTTCCTAGCTTGGGTTCATGATTACGCCTAGTCTTTCTCAAACTATATGACCTGAAAATTATACAATATTTTGAAAATATAAAATAAACACATCAAATAATTAAAGCTATCTAATATTTAGAAAAAATAATTCACAAAATTGATATTATAGTTCCATAATGCTTCCCAAAATTCATCTTTCAATACCCAAAAAGTCATCAATAAATGTAGAATGCGAGGAGAATCAGGTTCACCTAACCCAAATTAAGATTCAATTTTACTACATTAGGATAAAATTTAGTAAATAAAATATGAATAGTTTATTTCATAAAATAAATTTTCTATCCCATTTAAAAAATACTATATTATTTAAAGTCACTGTCATGGGAACCCTCAAATTTTGTTTGGTTTTTGGGTACTTGGTTGTAGCAGAGCGGCTGACCAAGGTCATATATCAATGAGGTAGTAATTAAATCAACTTATTAAAGATATTATTAAAATAAAGATAAAAGAAAATACACATATTTTAAGGATGGGGAAATTTTTTTATGTTTATAAAAGAATAAGAAAATTTATTTTGGATGAAGATTATATTTGTTTTTGTTTTTGACATGAAATTTTATTAATTAGACACAATGAGAAGATTTTTTTGAAAATATTTTTAGAAGGTATAATTGATCTAACTCTATATAATCACTTATTTATTAATCATTATCATTTAAATTAATATCCACTTAATTATGATCCTCTAATTTTTTAACCCCTAAACCTTACGAGAATTAACTTTTCCACAAAGATGAATTGAATTAAACCATAAGATAGCTTCAGAACGTGGAATCACAACACCCAGCTTTGATTGTCATTCAAAATATTGTGTATGATTAGTGGTAAATTTTGGAACACATCCATTCTTCAAATGAGTATTAGTCGAGTTTTGGGATTTTTTTTAACTCTATAAATTGATCCCGTGTTGTTTTATTTTACCAAATAAGAAGTAGCTCTCACAATTTACATAATTCTTGATCTCAGATGTTTTTTGTTAATTATTCAATTGATTGATTATTTTCTTTTAATTTAAAAACTAAATTCATAGATAATATTAAGTGAATTATAGTATGTCTCTAATTAAAAATAAATAAATGAATAAAGTTATAGGTAGACCGATTACTAAGAAAAACTACTCTTCTTTGGGTGGTGTAGTAAACGTAGAAACGTTTTGGTTTTGCAAGGGTCATGGAAAGGGTATAACACAATAACATTTCTAATCTTGATTTAAAGAATAAATAAGTTGAATATAAAAGAATAAACCATAACTAAATATAATATAATAGGAGAAAATATAAGAAAATAGAAGAAAATAGAAGAAATATAGGAGGAACTAAGAAGTTTTTTGCAAGAACAAAAACATTACAAAGTGAAGAAGAAGAAGGCTTTGATGAAGGGATAATAGATTCAAGAGACCCACTCTTGGAATTACAAGATAAATAGAGTGAAACTAATTATATTATTCATTAAATCTCCTAATACACATCTCAAACCATCAAAATGATAAAATTATATATGTATATAGTGGAGGGGAGGCTAGGTTTTCAAGTGTGAATAGGGAAATTCAACCAAATATTTTAATCTAAATTGAAACAACTATTTGACCTACAAAACACATGAAAAAACTATTCTTTTAGGAGGATAATTACTTTAAAATTGGGTTCTCCACTCTATCTCTAAATTTGGTCCTAATCCAAGAATGAATGAAGAATTTATGACCAAAATATAGAAGTGGTGTCCAATCTGGTGAGTCTAGTCCACATTTGACTTTATGGACTATTTACTCCAATCAAATGCATTATCCACCTAAGATGTATTCAAATAAAGTTATATCACCTTAATTGAAGAAATGTTTTTCAAAAGTTTTATTTCAAATAATAAAAATAAATATATTTATGGACAAAATACTATAATGTACTTTAAAGGGAAAAACTAGAATTTTTCTTAAATTTTCAAATCAATGATCTAATCTAAAATATTTTATACATGGACATATTTTGCATGTTGTGAAGAAATTATGTCCTTTATTATCAATAAAATATTCAATAAAAATGTGTTTTATCAACTCCACCACACTTCAAATTTTTCACTCCTTGGAAAAACCTCATATCATATATTCCAAAAAGGATTGTGACAAAATAAGCAAGTTCATATTCCTCAATACATAGTGGAAATATAGGAAAAGTAAGAATACCATAAAGGGTAAATATCAATAAATTTTAAATTAATCGTCTCATAAATTGTACCAAAAGAAAATCCATTGATATTAATGATACTAATCATAGTGAAATAAGTTATGTTTCTACCATTCCATTAATTCCCCACACATGTGTGTGCGAACCATTTCAATATCATATCTCCACCATTTATTCAGTATATTTTGGTCAAGTAAAAAATTTATTCTTACCAATTTTAATTCATTGTAACTATTTTTCATTCCTTTTTAATCAAATTTCAAGACCCACACACTTAAGAGTTCTCAAAATTCAAACCTTAAGCTCCAAAACTAGATATCCCCTCATGTTGTGCATTTCATAATTCCCTTATTTATTAAGAATATATATATATATATATATATATATATATATATTACTTTTTTTATTGATTTTTTGAGGGAATAAAACTATCAGATATCAAGTACACACACATAGGTCAATTTGGTGCTTTAATGAAACTGATTGAAAGAGAAATGAATATATGGATGAACCATTGATATAAGAGGATTTTTACCTAACATGGATATACCTTCAATTGAGTAGGAAAAATTTCATAAATAATGGTTTCCTAAAAATATATGTATATAAATCAATTACACAATTTACCTTGAACAAATATCCTAAATAATGGTGTCAAAATCTAAAAGGTTTTATAATGACATAACCATTCATATCATCGATGACTTAAATGTTTTCTAAAAAGCAACCCTTGATGATGAAATATTGCTCATTCTTATCATGCTATCAATAAATTTTGAAAACATGCATTTTTACTATGTTCCACATGTAAATTAGAATGTTACATGACATGTTTTTATTTATTTTCTTTTTCTTTTTTTGGTTTTTTGTTTTTTTGAAAATTTAATAAAAAACCCACCACAAAACACACAAAAAACACAAAAAACACAAAAAATGAAAATTCTAAAGAAGCTAACCCAAAATGTTGTCCCTTATCCCACACTTAAAATATAGTGTTGTACTAAATATTAAAATATTAGATGATATGTGCACATGAAATTTATAATTTTAAACAGGGAATGTAATAAAAAAGTGAAAGGGTTAGAAAAATCCTGATAATCTCAAGTGATGATGGGGTTATGTAGTGTGATGAAATCAACTGCATCAGTATAAATTCTCTCAATGTATTGTTTCAATCATTTCCCATTGACTGTAAATATCCTTCCTATTTACTCTTCTGCAATCTCTACTAAAACATAAGGAAAAACATTATATATAGCCTAAGGACATAACCATTTCGAATGTAACTTACCAGACATCAGCTTCAGTCATGAACTGTAGATAAGGACTTTCTCTCTAACATGAAACTACCTTTTTTGGATCATTATATCATGGGAAAATTTTTATCTTTCCTTTTAGATCCTTGAAGTCTCATATGATGACAATTTAATCTCCTCAAGATCTTGAATTTTCAGCTTCCATTGAATTCCATCTTGGGTTAAATCCATGTTTCGTTTGTTTATATCCCAATATGCCTGAAGCTGGACATCTATGGGGCGATGACATGGTTTCCCAAAAATAATCTGAAATGGGAACATACCAATCGGTGTCTTGTATACTATCCTATAATCCCAAAGTGCATCATCGAAGTGCTTGCTCTAATCCTTTATATTTGGATGCATGGTTTTCTCTAAAATTTGTTTGAACTCCCGATTTAAAATATCAATATAGCCATTTGTTTGGGAGTTTTATAGTGTATAAGTTTAATGTGACACACCATAATTTCAAAGGAGTGAATTCAAATTCATATATCAAAAGTGTGTACTTTATTCACTAATTATGGCCTACGATACTCCAAACTTAAAAAATATATTTTCCTTGAAAAAATTGACTACAACAAAAGATTCATCAGTCTTGGTGTTCTTGTCGTCCTCCTATTTTCTAAAAAAAATAAATGGAAACCAAAATATACCAAAAAAATTAAATTTTAAAAGTACCCATAAAAAAAATTCCCCATTAATAGAAAATATAATAGAATAATATGTGTTGTTGGAAGAATTTCATGTTTCCTAAAAATGTTTCTAGTTGGTTGGAAACATGAGCATGACATACAAAACAAATGAGAATCCTGGAATAATCTAGGACAATATAATCCATAGTCTAAAACTTTCCAAGCTATCATTTGGGGTCTAAAATTTTTTCCATATGAAATTTTATGGAAAAAATGTAGAACAGACTCAAACTCAGGATAAAGAACACACCTCCAAATAACTTTATCACTATATATGTTCCATAGGTACAGATCATCCAAAACATAAAACCTAGAATATCTCTTTAATTTTTGGACATTATGTTTCTATAAATTTTCTGGGATTTTAGAGGAAACAAGGTAGTTAACTAAATCTACATACCAAAGATGCGTACCTGATATAACATAGAAATTATCATTAGAGAAAGTGTCTTAAGGTGGTACCTAGTCCCTAGTGTCGACCTCTATTGTGTGAGTAATCCTACTTATGTGGTACACCACCATGTTTTCTCATCCCTTATTTTCCTTTATCTCGTTATCAAATTCTTTAAGAAAGAGCATCCATCAGATAAGTCTAAGATTTCCATCTAGATTATTCAAGAGGTACCTCAGAGTTACATGGTCAGAAAAAAAAAACTACTTTAGAGACTAATAAATATGAATGAAATTTATATAAAGAAAATATAACTAAAAGAAACTTCTTTTCCATGGTTTTGTAGTTTTATTGGGCTGAATCCAATGTCCTTAAATCATAGGAAATCACTTGTGAATGTCCCTCCACCATCTGTGATAAGACAAATCCAACTATGAAGTTTGATGCATCACTTATAAGATCAACTGGAATGTCCCATCACGGGGGATGTATGATCGGTGGAGTTGTTAGATGATTATTTAGCTCATCAAATGATACCCTACATGAATCATCAAAAATTAAATCAATATCTTTTTGAAGAAATTGAGATAAGGGTAGAGCGATCTTACTGAAATATCAGGTGAAGCATTGATAAAATTCTGCACACCCTAGGAATAGTCTAACATCATGCACACCTGAAGGATATGGAAAGGATGAAATTATATATACCTTATAACTATCAACATCTATTCCATGTTTTGACACTACATGGCCTAAGAACATTCCATTCTATACCATGAAATTACACTTTTCAATTTTCAAGACTAGATTCTTCTCAATACAATGATTCAACACCTTTTCAAAACTAAATATACATTCATCAAATAAATATCCATACAATGTAATGTAATTCATAAATACCTTCGTATAGGTCTCGATGAAATCTGAAAATATACTCACCCGACATATCTAGAATGAACCTGGGGAATTGAAAATTCCAAATGGAATCCTTTGGTAGGAAAATGTACTGAATGTACAAGTTAATGTTGCTTTCTATTAATACTTTAGAGCTTTAGGAACCTGAAAATATCCAACAAATCTATCCAAGAAATAATTGTGTTTCTTCATATCTTGTCACTAAATAATTTTATCAATAAATGGGATGGGGAAATTGTCCTTTCAAGTGGACTAATTTAGTTTCCTATAGTCAATGCACACACTCCAACTATTATGCACCCTCATTGGATCTGATTCCTCTTTCTAATTTCTAACAATTATAACAGAAATTTTCTTAAGAAGAAACTAAATAGGGATCACCCACTGGGAATCAGAATGGGATAAATTATACTTTCCCTGAGAAAAATTTCAACTTATTTTTTAACAACTTCCAGAAGAGTTGGATTTAGTCTCCTTTGTGGCTACCTAAACAGTTTAGTCCCAACCTCCAAAAGAATACTATGCATGAAAATTGAGGGGATAATATGAGATATTCCAGGAAAGATCCACTTGATTACCCTAATTTTCTCCCACAAAAGATTCAATTTTTTTCATGTTTAAAAGAGAGATTATTATCAATTATAATAGGAAATTTATCACCACTCAACAAGTATGAGTATTTATGATTTGGTGGAAATTTCTTGAATTTCAATGAAGGGGGTGAAATATAGATGGATACATTAAAGGAAATTAAATATGTTCACAATGAAGATCAGTACCAGAATATATATCATCAAAATCAGAAAATAATGCATCAAATCCACCAGTATACTCAATATTCATGTGATAATTAGAGTGAACATGATCAAAATAAAAATATTATTCCACATGAAAATCAAATCCAAGATATGTTTGTGCATTAGAAATGGGTGTGGAATTTCTCTAAGACATCAAAATAGAACCAATGATCATAATATCTCAAAGCATAGGACTATAAAACTCCATGGGTTCTTTACTTGGTGGTTCAAAATGGGAGATAAAAAATATAGAATGGTTCTCTAATGGGAACTTCAAGGACTCCATAACATTATATATCACAACTTCATCTCCAAAATCCATGGAAAGTGTACCCTCAACGAAATTTATGATCATTTTTTCAGTTTTGAGGATTGTACTATCTCAGATAATGGGAGAATAAGAATTTACATAATCACCCACCATGTTAAGCGCATAGAAATCTACTGAAAAGATCTTGTCTCTTACCCAAACAAGTACATATTCAAGGACTCCTTCTGGATATGCTATAGGTCTAGTCACCAATAGCACCACAACTTTCCTCAGATTCAACTCACCAACCTATAAATAAGAGAATACAGAATGAGGAATCACATTTATTAAAGCTCCTAAATCACATAAATCATTTAAAAGTGTAACTCCCCTATGGTTTATGGTATGGTGAATGTCCTAAGATCCTTTCACTTTGTTTGAATTTCTTGAGTTAGTGTAATGAGTACTCAAACATTCTTCCCAAGATTTATCCTATCATTTCCCTTGAGTCCTATTCGATAGGTACAATATTATTTTAAGAATTTGGCATACCTTAGGATTTTCTTAATGGCCTCAATAAGGGGTATATTTATCTCCATACACTTGAATGGGTCCAAAACCTCTTTTTTCAACACATCTTCAGACATATTATTAGTTTTCACAACTATATTTGTAAATGGAAGGGGTTTTAGAGGAACATCATCAATATTTTTCTTACAATGGGCTTTCTACTTGGGATTATCATCAATTAGTCTTGAATTGGGCTTATTTGGAGTTTAGGTGAATCTTGATGGAACAATAGGTGTAGATGTATTAGTTTTTTACTTCCAACTTCTCAATGTGATGGAACTGGAATTTCCCTTGATATTTGGAGTAGAATGGGAAGCTAGATTTTTAGAGTTTCTATTTACTGGTTCATGGATGGTAGTGTCCATCCGGCTCATTTAAGTCTTCAACTCGCACAACTCTGAACCTTAACTCTTTATCTCATTTTTTTCATTAATAATAAATTGTTTGAAAAGGTCATCCATATTAGAATCTACATTTGGTTTATAACTCCCTTTTTGTTGACTTGTTGATGATTGGGATTCAAATATCCTTTGGGGTGTTGAAAACCTTGTTGGTAAAAAAATGACTATTGGAAGTTTTGTTTAAAAGGGAGCCTTTATTGTTTTCTAGAGACATAACTCATGTACAATTGATCCTTCCACCCTTGGTTGACTATTGGTGAAAATAAATCATACTTATTTTGGGGCTGTGGTTAGTTTTTCTACTGATATGGTCTCCCAAGGAATACTGCTGCACAATCCTCCCACTCTTGTTGTTGGGGAAACAATCAGTTGGTTTTTTTAGTTTAAATTCCATAAGGCCTTATAGAAGTGGGTTGGGATGTCTTTTGAGCCAAATAAATACGCCTCAACATAGTGGTTAATTCTTCTAACTTTGTATCAACTAAATTAATTTCAAAAGAAGTAGGACTTACCTGATGTACGCCTCTAACATGTGGTGTACCCCGATTACCAAATTGTTGGAAGTTTTGTGCCATCTTTTCAATCAATTCTTGTGCAGTTTCTGGTGGTTTTTTACCAATACCCATCTTATTGTGGCATCCACTATTCTCCTCTTCATAGCTGTGAGGAATTCATAGATGTACTGGATGAGTATTTTCTCACTGATTTTGTGATGTGGTCTACTTTAACACAACTTCTTGAATTTCTCCCTATACTCATAAGTTTATTCCCCTTATGCTTTCTTGATCCATGAGATCTTGTTTCAAATGGAAGTTGTCCTTAAGGATAGAAACAATATTTACAAGAAAATGTGTGTCAAATTGTTCCAACTTGTTATGTCTTCAGGTTGTAAATAATACATCCAATTCTTTAGAGTCCCATCAAGTAAAAATGGAAATGCTCTTACTTTGATTTCATCTTTATAGATTGTTTTTAGTTTTATTTTTTATCATACCACATTGAATTATTTAGGGTTTTTTTGGGTCCTCACCAGATAGTCCATGAAATTTTAGAAGAAGGTACATTAACCCAGATTTCAGTTTAAAGTCCAATTCAAGAGTTGGATATGCAATTCATTTAGGTTGATAATTAATATCTTCTAAAAAAATATCAAATATTCCTACTAAATTAATTGTTATTATTTTAAGCCATTTGATCTGGTTTAATATTTTTTTGATGATCTTATTATTTTTAAAAATCTTAGAGTGAAGGAATTACCCTCTTTGGTAAATGTCAGAAGTTCATATAATCTCAGGGTCTATATCAAAGAGATCCTGAGGATGAGATCATGTCATAAATAATTGAAATTGAGAAGGTTAAACCATAATATAATGATAATATGTTTTAGTTTATGGTCTAATAGAGAATAAAATAGAGAGGATAAAAAAAAATTTAGAAAGGCAAAAGAAAAAATAAGAACGATGAGAAAACAAATGGTTAAAATAAAGGGAAAAAACACCCATAATTACTTAAATAAAATAATTTAATCCCAGGAAATGACTCTAATTTTAATGTCATTTTCATGGGAGCCTTGACATGATGTGTGGTTTTTGGGTATTTCTGTGAAATATATTGGCTGACCAAGGTCGTTTCTCAATGAGGATATAATTAAACGAACTTCTTAAAGGTATTATGAAAATAAATATAAAATAAATACACTACTTAGAAGAATGGGAAGGTTTTTTTTAATGTTTAAAAAACAATAATAATAATTATATTGGAATAATATTGCATTTTTTTGTTTTTTTTAAATTAAATTTGAGTAATTAGACACAACGAGAATATGTTTTTTTAGAAAATATTATTAGAAGGAATAATCGATATAACTAGACCTCTTCACTTGATTATTAATAATTATCATTTAAATTAATATTCAATTAATTATGAACTTCTAATTTTTTAACCCCTAAAACCTATGATAGTTAAATTTACCATAAAGATGAATTGAATTAAACTCTAGGCTAACTTCATAACATGCACTCGTAGAACCCTAATTCGATTGTCATTCCTAGGATAACATATGGTCAATGTTAATTTAGGGAACATATACCTTATGTAAATTAGGATTTATTGAGTTTTGGTATTGTTTTTTAACTCTAACAACTGATTCCATGTTTTTTCATTTTACCGAATAAGATTGTGCTCTAACAATTTACACAATTCTCAGCCTCGTGTGTTTTGTGTTAATTTTTAAATTTATTTCTTAGTCTCTGTTAAATTTAAAACTCAATTCATAGATCATATTAAATTAATTATAATAGTTAATTTATGAAAAATAAAAAATGAATAATTTTGGAGGTAGATCGATTACTAAGAAAAACTAATCTTTCATTGGTGGTGTAGTAATCCTAGGAATGTTTTGTATTTGAAAAGGTCTTGGAAATGGTGTAAACCAATGACATTTATACTCTTTATTTCTATGAAAAATAGGTTGAGTAGAGAATAATAAAATAGAATTGAATATAATAAAATATAATAAATATAAGAGGAACTAAGAAGTTTATTGCAAGAACAAAAACATTATAATGTGAAGAAGAAGAAGAAGGCTTAAATGAAGGGATCCTAGATTCAATAGATCCCATATTTAAATGATTGGATAAATAGAGTGAGAAAAATTATACACTAATTTAAATATCATAATTCATTTACTAACCCATTTAAATGATAAAATTACATATTTATAGAGTGGAGTGGAGGCTAGGTTTACAAGTGGTTTCAAGTGTTAATGGAAAAATTTAGAAAAATATTTTTACTCACAATTCGTTGCATTTTTCACCTAAAAATTGATATAAAGATATGTTCTTATATAATGATGATTTGTGAATTTTTTTTCTAGAGATTATATAAAAATTTCGTCCCAATCCAAGTAAGAATAAAGAAGTTATGTCAAAACTACAGAAGTGGTTTCGAATATGAAGTCTAGTCTATCTTTGAATTCATGGCCCATTTACACTAATAAAATTCATGATTAATCTCATATATCCAAAATTAAAATTTTATCCTATTAGGTTAGTAACACTTTTATAAAACTTTCAGTTTAAATAACACACAGAAAAATATTTATTGCGGAAATAATATAGTGTACTTTAAAGGGACAAACTATAATTTTCATCATTTTTTTGAATGAATGATATAATCCCAAATATTTTATAAATAAACATATTTAACAAAATATGAAGAAATTATTTCCTATATTATAAAAAAGGTGTGTTTTATTAATAATATATACAAGGATCTGATACAGCTATCCTTCAACTAGATATATGAAGAATAAAAGTTGAAGAGGTCCAATGGAATTATAATACTAAATGATATATGATTTCCAAATAAACTATGGAATTAGGAATAACATCATTTCATAAAACTAATATGATTTATTATTCATTCCATAGTTTAGTGAAGAACCCCTCAAACACTAAAATGAATCTCAAAGCCTCATTTATGATTGTTTCCAAAGTTATAAGAATCTTAAGGGGTTGATTCCACTTAATGACTAATCCACGAGCTATTAATTTGAATTCCCTAAAAAAATTGAGGAAGGGTAAAATGTAACATATATCCATATAACACCCAACAAATACCTAGTCAAATGAGATATCAAGAACTCTAATTAATGTCCTCATACTTATTCCATACTATTAACAATAATCATTGATATCACATTATATATCGATGATATCCATCTAAATGATTTTATAGAGGAAAATACTATGAGTAAGGGATATTTATAAAACATTTGAGATCTTATATAAGTCTTAAAACCATTAAAGGTTAAAATTAAAATGATTAAACAAAAAATAATCAACAATTAAAAGGAAACCACCATCATACATAACACATCCCATGATCAAGGAGTCTAAAAAATAAATTTTGAATTTCCACCAAACCATATTTAACCATGCATGAGACTAATTAAAAATATATGAGAAATCATAAAAGGAATAATTTATTACATAAAAATATCAATAATATTCCAAAAACCAATATGAGAAAGTAATAAACCAAAAACAATTCATCATGACATATATACCTTGAATAGAATCTAACCCTATTTCTGATTATTGAGCCTAATCCCCAAGATAGACTGCTACATTGATTTATGTGGTGTATAAAATATCTTATTCCATAAATAATTTAATTTTTATAATTTTTTATAGATGATCCTATTGGACACATATACGATAGGTATTTAGTGATTTTGAACATGAGTTTCCAGATTTCTTTGACTTACAATACTGGAAACACATGCGAGATGATTTCCTTTTTGGAGGTATGGTAGAGGAAAGGGAGGACTGGCATACATCAACCTAACTTTCCCTATTGGGGTCATCTTGTTTCTAATTCCTACAATATTGAGTACAATTTCTCATGCTAGATGTAACAGATGTAACACCTACCATAGGTTTCCCTATCTGATTTAAGTATAACAACATCGTTTAATTAACTATTACCAATTATGAATTTATATTTAATTCATACATAGATTATCTAAGGCCAAATGAATACTTTATTCAAAAATTGAGCTTTTAGTATGTTATTAGTGACTAGCATATGAGTA
This sequence comes from Viscum album, assembly GCA_963277665.1. Lineage (NCBI taxonomy): Eukaryota > Viridiplantae > Streptophyta > Magnoliopsida > Santalales > Viscaceae > Viscum > Viscum album. The sequence goes on from OY728123.1 coordinate 2,020,595,267, forward strand.
ATAGGAGCCAAATTAATGAAATAGTCAGTATACTCATTAATTATATCACTTTCTCAACATTTATGCTTTCGGGATAAAACCATTAAACAGAAATTGAATTGAATAATTCATAAGACATTTCATAATATAACTAAGGTGGAATAATGGAATACCATAATTATTAATTTGGTCCTTCAAACATATATGTGATGGATTTTATAATCAAGTGTTCATGTGTTCCCAATGAATCAAAGATTTATTTAATCGTTTTTAGCCACTCCACTATCTCATATATAACTTGATCACCACAGTGTTGGATTTTGTACCCTAGAACCAACTAACTTTGTACTTTCAATTACAAGAATATTTACATATATATATTTATAAAATTATGATTTTTCTTTTGTGTATCATTAATGTGATAATGTACTTATAATATTTATTGCGTCAAATTATTATTGGTAGTTCCCCTCTATAATGATACCATATATATTCTATGAAAATATTATTAAATTAATATATTCTATGATATGTATGCATTAATCTAACAGGAAACATATTATGTTTGAATATTAGAAGTGGGGAGATCATAAGCATTAAGTATTTTTCTTCTGAAATTTTTACTTGGTGTTCTCCAAGAAGGGATGTCATGAGGATAAATCTAAAAATAAGAAATCTACTTGTTTCATGTCTAATTGGATATTCCAATACACAAAAATACGTATTTGTCCTTGTACATAAGGTTATTATTAATGTGTATCATGAATCACTTACTTTGATGTATCGATAAAACCATGTTAAAATTTTCTTACAGAGAGGTATAATATGTCAGGTGTGTCATAAGTGATATGGAATTAGTTTAATGGATTAGAAATAGTTTATACCTTATATATTAATGGAAGAAGATATATATAGTTCTTTTATTCAAATAGAGATGTATGATGAAATCCATGGCTATGTTAGTCTATAGACGATTAAAATTTAGTAATTCAATGAAAGTTAAATCGATCATATAGGGTAATAACACAAGTATTTATCCTTCTTGATGAGGTATCAATGGAAAATGGAATTATATCACACCCAATAATTCCTAGGAAGGTGTTTGTAGTTTCTACATTACTTATCTCTATTTAGGTGACTTAACAAGTTGTTAGACACCAATCTTGGAATTTTGCAAAGTTCATCTATTTCCATTGATACAGGAAACTTAAGTGTCACACACTATGTGTATACGTAATCTCATTAAATTCTATAGTATTTAAATTTAATAATGAATTTATTCTCTGGTTTATGGAATTTTACTTTTCCGAGTAAAAGGTGATCGTAGAAATTCAATCACAATATATTCGAATTTAGAATATATGAATTTAATTTTATCTATTATTTATTCATAAGGTAATGAATAAAATATTTATTTATTCATGAGTTTAGTGAATATAATAAAATTAAATATTTATTTATGTTATGTGAATATTAAAAAAAATATTTTTTGAATGTCTATTTAATATAATATTTAGGTGGATATGGGTAGATTTTAATGATCTAATGGAAAAAATATATTTTATATATTATTAGTTAAAAAAATAAATATTCCTGTATTTTAGAAATAACCTTATTACAATCACATTTTCTGTTATATAATAATAATAATATTATACTCGACATGGGTAATAACTTAGAATTAATAATTTGATAAAGTTCATTATGAAATTACCTTTTTTAACTCTAAGTCTATATTAATAAATATATCATTTTATCATGTGAGATGTGTTGAAAAAATAGACATTATCTAGAATTACCTCAAGTCCTAGAGGTATATTCTTACACCCTCCCTATTTTAAGAACCTAGAGAGAAAATATGAGAACATTGTTGTGATTGATGATGAATGATATAAAGTACTTTATCCTTTTATTCTAGCACTCTAGATATCATGAATACCGATTGGAGATTCATAGAGAATGCGTGGATACATTTATATTATTCCTTTATTAGATTCTCCATTGAAAAGATAACACAAAAAGAGTGTCTATGGAACTTTTGTCAAGAAATAATATCACATATGACATATTATTTATTAAATTAATTATAATGTAAACTTCCATGATCTTATCTATGATATTTGAGTCATGTTCATTTAGTTTGTTATATTTATTCATTGATATTTATGAAAAGAAAAAAATTGGTAACTCAAACAATTCTTTAATTGTACCTTTAAACCTTCAAGTGGTATTAGTGTGGTCACATTATAATTTATAATTATTCATAATTTATTTGATAAATTTCATTATATGGCCTTCTAGTATTCTTGTTAAAATTTTCTTTCTGATTACAATTGTTTATATGTCACACTCATCCAATAGCATATGGATAATAGTTGGCCAAAATAGTTGATGAACTCATTCTATGGTGCCAAGGTTGTTGTCTGCAATAAATGGTTACACAACATGTAACATAAAAGTGAATACTATGTAATGTGTTTTTTCCTACACAAGTTATAAACCATAAAAATCATGGAACACCATGTGGGAATTATGCATCCTTATTAAATTCAATATAATTACTTCCAAAATGGTATGTAGGTTGGTAGGGACTAAAAAACCTATATATGGCTAGTACACAACGTGAAACCCCACATAAGGTGCACATTGTGTAAATTGTGACCCATCATGTGGGTCAATATGTGGTATCATACACTCCATGTTTTGAATTTTATCCTAAAACACAACATGACATGTCCTAAATTATTTTTATCTAGCATATATTCCATGTGACATGTTTCAATCCACACTAGGTATATGCTAAGTGATTTTTGGAATGCATTGTTGGTCAACACACAATGTAATTACTTGGAATGTATTCACTTCCAATGAATAATGTGTAACTATAGGTTACAAGCCATGTAATAAAAGTGTATTCTAGAGATAAATTTTATTTACATTAATGGGATGTTTTGTGGTCATACATTCCATGAAGACTATGTGGTTTTAGCAGAGAAAACAACATACCATGTATGTTGTGAAATTCCATGTGAAGTTACATGCTATGTAGTATATGGTAAATTATGTTGACATCATGCGAATTTTTGAATTTAATGAAATATTATTTAATATTAATATGGTAGTACACATCATGTAGTCTCCTAAGTATACGCTGTGTACTTAATTATTTCAAATTTTGAAAAATGTAAATTAAACAAAACTAACAATAATTGATGAGATTCATCAAACATATCAAGGGAAAAAATTGGGAAAAATTAAATATAAATAATTAAATTATTAAATGGTTTATTGATTTATTAATTTACTTCAATTTATTTGAAATAGAACAATTAGAAATGAATTAAATAAATACTAAATGTGATTGTTGTTACATGTTTTGAATGACCATAAGCTTTGACTGACCTATGTATGTGCTACATTTTTTTATTTAATTTAATTATTTATTAAATGGTTTATTATGTGGAAATAATTATTAAATAAAATATCATTACATATAAATAATTCCCCTCTCATTTATTAGACATGGGTTTGTGTATCCAAATATTATTTTATGTAACACTAAAACTATTGTTCCCCTCACATACATGTGCGTATATATTTATAAAGGATAAAGATCATAGTAAGAGGAGGTGATTCAGGACCTAACATGAGATGGATCCAAACAAGGAGATACATTGAATAATTGTGAAATTTGGTAACTCGAGATAGTTTAAGGTTTAAGGACTTATTTCCCCCATGGTCATGGTTGGTTTATCACATATTGATAAACCAAGTAGTTATTCAAGCTCATGATCATTCCATGTATTTATTTTTTTGTTATTTCATGGATATTTGTTAATTTATATGATGCATAGTTTATTTATATGATTAAACATGATCCCATATTACTAATATATGAACACAAATTCTTGAATAAAATAAGATAAAGTGTATAATTTTATTTTATCAGGAATAGTTAATTACTTATATAGGTTCCACATAAAGTAACCAATAAAAGATAAAATAAGATAACTAATATAAGTAATATGAATAAATTATATTTCCATACATGGTTAAATATTTACGTAAGGAAAAAAATAACAATAATATGAATAATTAAATAAAGAATATTTATATATGAGTTAACAAAAATTTATCAACTTGAAATATTAAGTCACCAAAATTTGTTCCATCACTTGAGTTAGAAAACAACCATAGTTCATAGTATTGGTCTAGTCCTTTTTAGGGTGCCTTAAACTATCATGAGAGTTTTAATAAAAGTCTAGGATTGACTTAACCATGTTCGAATCAATAGTAGATTCCCTAATAGGATTTATTTTAATTTAGAGGGAAGTGTTGAGGAAAATAATGTATAGGATTTTCGGATTGAGGATTCCTATAAAAATATTGATGAGGTTTGATTTAATGAATTTGGTAAGAAATCACTACATAAATACCTTCTAATAATTTGATAAGTTCTTCGTCTGGTTTATGGGAAGGGAAATAAGAATCATTTCCACTAGAATATCAATGTGACTGGATATTTTGAATCTAATGATGAGGGATATTGGGGTATGATAAAATAGGGGAGGATTAATTAAAATATTAATTATATAATAATTGATAATTAATATAAAGTAAAAAACTTATATTTTATTTTCTAAAAATAATGGAAATTAAAATGAACACATTACTTTTTTTATGATAAATCTTAGGGAAAGAGAATCTACTAACTGGTGAAAACTTCTAGGAGTGGTACATGCACCTCTATGTTATACTATGCCAAGAAAGTAAGACATATCAACTATAAACCCTTTTTCTTAATGATATGTATAAGGAGGTGAGTTAGGAGGAAAAACTTTCTTTTGGAAACATGTATATGAAGAATTGGATTCCTAATATCTCATGTTTCGATCTATGTCTAGTGAGCTTCAAAAGGTTTATAAATATATGGATTCTTAGAACATGTTATCTCATCTTTATTATATTTATCAAGAGAAAGAAATTAAAGATATGTATAAAGTATCCAAGGTACTCCTTAATTTCACATTATTCGAAGAAGTCCATGTTGGGCCACATGTATTTAATATGACTGGTTACATTGAGAATCTTGAAATTTTAGGATTCAAACTTTACAAAGAGATGTGCATATACCTTGTCCTCATCTCACTTCCTCTAATCTTAGATATATTAATTTTCAATTTAAACAAGAATAATATAGATAAGTCACTATTGGTTCTTTTAACTTTGATTATCCAAGGAGATAAGGACATAAATAGAGATACTTATTTTGTCCTGATTGTGAACAAAATGAATTGTAGTGAAAAATGTTATATGGAAAGTTTTAATCCAAAATATCCTTTGCAACACACTTTAAATAACTTAAAGATACATAAGGATTCTAAATAGAATAATGTTGTATGTTTTCCTTGTGTAAATAAGTGAAACTGAAAGAATAATCGTACCTTAGTAATGAAGAAAGTGGGAGTGACACATCGAAATCTTGTCGAAGGATTTGGTTCCACTTTAGAGTTTAATTCCTTTGAAAATAGATAAGGAGATGGCCACATATTATCACTCGAGAAGGATTATTATCACCAACTTCTATCATCACTTATTAATTTTTTTATTATCTAAAAGGAATGATAATAATGGTGAGTATTGTGTGATTTGAATGCAAAAAAACTCAAAATATGCTTATGCGGAATAAAAAACTAGAATGATATTCGTGTGACATGAGACACTCATGGATTTAAAATCATTACTTTCATTATCTTTTGAAACCCATTCCCCTATTTGAACTCTTATCATATACCCCATTATATTTAAAACCACCCTCTCTATTCAACTTTGTTAATCAGAAACTACCTTAGGAATCCCTAATTTACTTCCCACTAGTTTATTTATGAAAAATGAGAGGGAACACTCATTAATTATGTAAACATCCATCAGAACTTCAATGGAATGTAATCATTCGTCCACACAAAACTCAAAACTTGGTTCCTTAGTATATCATTATCTCATTTTTAGGAAGAGGGAAAGTGTATGATATTGATAAATTAGATGATAGAAAATGAAATATGTAATCCTGTCACCCACCCCTCACCTTGACTACCTTAAATTTCTCGAAATCCATTCATAGAAATGAAATGGTAAAGTGAAAAGTCTTTAGAATTATTTGGTTTCATCTAGGGAGTTTTCCTAAAGTTATCCCCTAACCATCAAGGTAGCATGATAGATCAAAATGAAAATGAAAGAGTGAGAGGATGAGTATTCAAACAAAATATAGATAAACAAAAGGAAAAGAATATTAGTATAAGATAAATTTAAAAAAAATATTGAAAGAACCATACAATAATCTTATTGAAAGGAACTTACATACTAATCATATAGTGATGAGACCTTTACATAGTGTCAATTCCCTCAAATTTATACATTGACCCCTTACCACCCCTCTATGTCTCAGCTAGCTTGGGTTTTGATTCCCATGATTAGAATATTCCCTTGCATTATATGTTTTCCACATTACCTTACCATTTTTTCTTTACTCAATTCAATTATAGAATTTATATAAATATAAAAAATTATCCCATTGGGTTTGTATGCATGCAATGTGTTTTTTTACTTTTTGATAAAAAACTATGGTGTAGTTGGATCTTTTATTCCCTTTAGATCTAATGTGGAAGTTTCATGTGTTATTGGTAGAGAGGACACTACAACCATCCAACATAGTCCTATAGTGGATGATGATAGTGGGTTGAGTAAGAAATGTAATCTTAGGTGTGGGATCAAGACTGGGATAATGATTTAATGTAGTATTGTTGTGGAATGAGATATATCATTGAGTGGATAATTAACACTGACATTACATCTTGGGACTATGTTGGAGGCAATAATGACTTGAGGTTATATCACTGAGGCATAAGGATTTCCCAAATAATATATCATCATATTACTGGATACATTATGATGAGAATGAATACTACTTTATGACGTAAGATTCTAATGGGGGAATTATTTATAATGGAAATAGAGCGTGAGATGATATTATGAAATAGATATATTATCACACTACACTGTGTGACTCTATTAGATGTTGACATACTTTGAGGTGGGAGTAAAAAGTAGTGTTGGAAGTCTAATGTATTGTGAAGGGATATCATGGGATTGTGTTAGCATGATTATGGAATTCTAGTACCCTTTATGAGATGTTGTTGGTGTTGTGATTCCCCTTCTCAGATTTCTATGTGGTGGCACTAGTGAGCGAATGTCTTCTCAGGATCCAATATAGGATCCATTAGAGGTGGATGTATCATTTATCTCTCAATATACTATTTTATTCCTCTATATCTTCATTGATTTATTATCCCATTATCTAATAAATTCATAAAAAAAACTTTCCCAATGATACAACCATTGGAATTGAAATATAAATTATCAAATAATTTATTAAAATCATGATTTTAGACCATTTGATAACAAATTAAAATTTATTTCTAATTATCAAAAATTTATCAAATTCCCATATTCGATTACAATATTAGGATATTATAAATAAATAATAGACTAAAAAATGTGGGGATTTTGGGCTGAATAATTCCCTCACACTTATCTATTTTCACTCGTAGTAAAACTCCTTACACCAATGTAAAATAAAAATTCTTTTGGAATTATGGGAGTAACATTTCATTTAACTTATCCCAATAAATATCTTACCTTATACATGAATAAAACATCCCAAATTCCTTTATATTATTAATAATTCATTCAATATCTTGTTCCACTTATACACATTTTTTACTTACCTTCACTAAAATGTTTCTCTTCAATTAAAGAATTAGTATACAAATATTTTATCATTATCAAGTCTAAGAACAATTTTAATAGGCTTTATTTTATTCTAGTTTCTCTACCAAATAGAGTCACAAGAGTGTTTCAATCAGGAGTCATTTTCATGGGTTCTTCTAGGGTTTAAGGTGAGTGGTTTAGATGTGAAAAATAAAAGTATAAATAGGAGGCTTTACTCTTTCAAGTACTATACATGATGTAAAAATGTGACACTCCAATAAATTTTCCTCATTAAATCACCTTAATATTATTTGTTTATCCTAACACTTCTCTTTTATGGAGGTATATATGTCAAGGGTAAATAGTTAATGATTATTACCAAATTCTCTATCTTTTTATTTATTTTTATAAATCCTATTTTTAGAGAGAAAGAGGTGACTATGATTCCCTACAGTATAGTGGACTCTACTACCCAAAATATTTTTTGAATGCCCAAGAATCATCCAAGAAGACTATTTATCCTCCCATGAAACTTATGAAATGACCCTACCCCTACACTTTGTTTTGATGAAATCATGTAAAATGATCAAGATTAGGGTTGGTAGGGATGATAAGATATTAATGTAGCTGCCTAATAATCTTTTAATGGTTTAAAAGGGCTTCTAAAAGTGTCATATATAAGGGAAGGTTCAAAAGATAGTGAAATTTAAAAAAGTTCCATGACTAAAATTGGAGCTGTAGGACCCTCCATCATAATATTTTACACTTTGGCTCACTGACATGTGGTTTTTTTCTTCAGCAGGGATCATTGACCATAGTGGGTGCTCATTTCCACCCCCGTATTTGAAAAGGCCATGTAATGGGGAGGAAGATAATTTGGACTTATATTCTATGGCTAACACCACTCCAAGATCTGTTGTAGGAGATGAGTGCATGTACCACAATGCAGCCTCTCTAGCGATGTTTCAACACCATGATTCATGGCGTATCCTCACTATCTGTGATGTAGAACTCTTTATCCTACACCCCTTGACCCAATGGCATGACCTATATTCACTTGAGACTAAAACAAAAGATATTTAAAAAAATGGTTCCTTGATCATTTTTAACAAAACTCATGATCTCTAAAAGTTTTGAAAATAGAACAAAAAGTTCTGTATTTCATTTTATAACTGAATATTCTCAAGAAAAATAGAAATGAAAAAAATTAATAAAGGTTTAGAAACTTCTTCAATTAGTGAGCTAAGAATTGGAAAACAGTTTTCCACATGGGTTTTAAATTTAATGAAACTTCATTAAATTTTTAGATTGGAAATCAAGGAGAAAGATCCATTAAATAATCATTTAAACCTCATATTCTCAAATTAAGATGTTTAGAAATGGATCCCAATATTATTCAATTTTAAAAAGGTTTTTGGTTTAAATCAAGAAATCCTATAAACACATGAAAAATAAAACCTAGAAAAAAATAGAAAAACCATACAACATGTCGATAACCACTCCCCCATACTGACTTTTTACTACCCACTTTGAATTTCAATGATAGTTATATCACTATACATATAATATGATATGGCTAGTAAAAAAATAAAGGAGAGGAAAAAATATTACCTTATTGTTATTTATTGTGGGATATAAAATTTAATATCATTTTCATTCCATTTATTTTATATCATATAAGAAAAAAAATCACTATAATTTCTTAAACATAAAACTTAAAAAGAAAATAAAGGGAAAAAATCTTGATTTGAACCACCCAAATGGGAACTGGGTTTTACTACCTTAGATAAGAAGTACCACATTTTATCTAAAATTAGATGGTGTGGCACACCTATAGTATCATTTTCACATATTAAATGCATTATTTATTGATTGTTGGCCTTATATTGTTTTTTGGCCTTTTTATATTTGAGTTGTCGATAAAAAAGCATGAAAAAACTCATGGGAGGCCAAAATGGATTTCCCCACATCATAAAATCTAGGATCTAAAAATTGTGAACCACTATGGGTAGTTACACACTATGAATCATGCCATGGTGGGTGAGAGGACACTCCTGTCTGAAATGGAAAGGTACCTCACCATAATTCCCTCCCTTTGGTCCCCATTTCCATCATCCCATTTTTAGGTGGCCCTTTAGGCTAGGCCATTAAGATCACCATGCCATGGAGGTCCCCATGAAATATTTTGGGGATCCCTTCCCAAAATGGAAAAGTTTTACCAAGCCCTGGTGAAACCTCGTCACCCATTTTGGCTTGTTCTTTTGAAGGGGAGGCACCACACTGTGGTCTATATAGGCCACATCATTGTGGTACCCAAATTTTTAAAAAAAATTGTTTCCTCATTTTCCATCACTTGATTTAACCCATATAATGATCATTTCTTCCCCCTCATGATTTATCCATCCCAAATTCATGATATCCCTTCTTACTCATATACTTAAGTGGATTTCTAGTGGTATCATATTAATTTTCTTCAAGATTTCTTCGAGTAAGATCTTCTTATTCACTATTTTTTAATTTATCATCCAATTCCTCTTAGTTTTCTCACTTTATTATAGCCATGGAAGACTATGGTTTACTAAATACAAACTTAATGGTGTGGGTCTTGGTGTTTATAGATTTTTCTTTCTTCTATAGGGTCTCCACTCTTTATGTCTTGTTGATTACACCCGTTCTTCACTAGTTTTGCTGACTTAGGTAGGTGGTTTCCTGTCATTATTTGATAAAATTGATATGTTTGCATAAATTTTATAATGGGGTTTTAATTATTTTGAATCATAAATGGGTATTTTGACAAATATTGGGTATAAATTGTCTCCATTTCATATTGAAATGGATATGGATTTATATGGCATAATTTATTCATAAAATGAATTGGAAGTGGAAATTGAATTGATTGGTAATGTGATAGAAGATGATAACCCCATATTGATAGGAGTGAAAACTCAAACAATTAATTCAATGTAATTTATACCCTACCTTAACTTTAGAATATTCCGCAATGTTTACTAAATAAATTATTCTATGGATGTGATTATCATTGATAATTTGGATTGGTCCTCCCCAACGACTCATGCACAAGAATAGTTATGACTAGTTATATCATAATGGGTATGAGGATGAAAGGATAAGTATCAACCTTATTTTCCCTAGGGATGAACCATAGTTCTTGGTTTTTATCTATTATTATTCTTCCTATGTTTAATTTAAATGTTAAAAGCATGTTCCTATTTAATTTTTTTACAAACAATAATTTTTATTTTTGACTAGCTGTGGTTATTCATGAAACTCTTGGTGGGACCCTACTGGTATAGATGTGATCATACCCTATATAAAACCAATGGGTATATGATGAATTTATTTTTTCATAATCTAGTTATATAAAGGCATCTCTAGAAGGTGGTAGGTACTCTTACTAGTGAATATTAGTTGGGTGATGTTGGAGAAATTATGGGTGATTGACCCTCATGTCTCATGGAGATGGGTAGCTTTGAGTTATTCTATTTTGAGTCTTGGGTTTAGTATCTTACTACTCCATTTTTGTATGGATTTGCTGTTTTCCATTCCGTACTTAATGTAAGTACTTTTGTTTCCCCCTTTTTAGCACTTTGGATGTTTATTTAGTACATAGATTGTTATGGATTATTTTTTAATATATTTTAAATATTTTTATTGGATATATTGGGAAGATAATTTCCAAGGCACATTCTTGATACCCATGCACTAGATTCCAGTATGTGGGGTTTTAAGAACTCCCTTATTGTGTGTTAATGAGAGAACTCAAGTGCTCGGGTCATGGGTAGACCATGTTAATTTGTGAAAAATAGTATCAAATCGAGGTTTTGATATTTTTATTTATCGGAAGTTGGGATAGACTAGAGAAATGATCATTATGAATCAATTAAGAGGTGATAAGAAGTGACTAGTCAAAAATATTAGTATCCTCCCTTGAGTTACTTGGGGATGTTGGGAATGTGGTTTGATCTTGGATTTGTTTTCCCTTACTTGTGGGTAGGATGCACAAGTTGTGGATTATGTACACATGCTTATTTTCATGGATTTTTATGGGTTAATTCATTTTATTATGATTTATGTAGATATTTAAACACATTTTAGGTAAATAGATGATGTGTTATTATTGGTTTTGATGGTTTATCTCTTTTATTGATTTCATGTTTCATTGTTCTCCCTTGAAAGTAACATGTAAAACCTACAAAGGTCAATACAAATAAATTCCCATGAAAAAATACACTGGTTGATCAAAACATTATTGAGATATTGGTTTGGGATGTTCAATATATGGATCAAGGGGTGGGTTCTATCCCACTCCATATAAGGAAGCCAATTCATGTCGTGATAATGTTGGATCTATTGTATTACTCAAGCATAAGACTCCCTTTTTTTCAAGGGAAATAGTGATCCTCAAGAGTTTGATGATTAGTTAGAGATGAACAAGAAAATATTTCACTTTATTAGAACTCCAATCTACATTAAGGTGAAGTGTTCCACCTTCATGCTTGGAGGAACTGGTCTAAAATAGTGGAAATCAGTTATTCAGGAAAATAATATTGAGTATCAGGAGTGAAATGATTTCAAATTGATCTTAACTCGATATTTTTTCCCTAAAACCGTAGAATTCACTAAATCTTGAGTGTTTTTGTGCCTCCAATAATAAAATCAGTCGGTCTTGGAGTGTGTTAACTGGTTTACTGAATTGGTTCACTTTTATTCTGAGATAATATTTAATAAATAGATGAAATATCAATACTTTGAGATGGTCCAATGACATGACATCTAGTCCTAAGTATTATTTTTGAAGATCAAGACCAATTATGAGGTTTTCAACTAAGACTTAATGGTAGAGATCAATCAAGTAGGGTTATTTAGGATGATTAGAGTTTCTTCTGTGCCATGTGATGTTGGGGGAAGACCCCTTAAGAAAAATGTGGAAGAGGGAAGAGTAGGGTATAAGAGGTGGAAATAGTTTTCGGTATAGATATCAATTTTAATCATTATTAAAAATAGGCGGTGGGTCCATTATATGCCACCAATTCAATAAGGCATGGAATATGTGGTCTTCATTCCTTGTGGAACCCAATGTATGTAATTAATGTGAATGTATTATCCATCTCTATATTATGTTGATATACCCTTCCTTACAAGAGTGTTTCAAGATCTTCAGCCCCAAAAGGATATGGGGTAAAGTATGATGCATCTCGGGTAGTGGTCCCCTATCCTTATGGGAATAGTGGTGGGACTGGTTCTTTATATGAGAAGTGTTAGCTCAGAGTTGAGCCTCAAGACAACGACACACCTCATGATCATTTAGAGACAAAGCAGTTGGAGGTAGTGGATTAGTTTCTAGTGGAATCTGTTGTAGGACTTTCTATAATGAGAGGTACTATTATCATTTATTAATCAATGGTGACTACTTTATTTGGTATAGGTTCCTCAAAATCTTTTATATCTTCCCATACTATGTAATTACTATAACTCTGTACCATGTTAAGCCTTTTGTTATGGAGATAATCATCCCTCTTAGAAGAAAAAGAGAGAATGGTTTTAAATTCCCTTTATGTGTTATCTATCTATCATATATCAACTTAGAAGGTTACTTCCTCATCCTCAAAATGAATATTTTTTATCTAATTCTTCGAATGGATTGGATGACATCACATAAAGATCACATCAATTATTACCACCAAAGAGTTTCTTTCACCATATTCTATTCTAGGGAGAGTGGGATACATGATCTAGTTGAGAAGGACATCCTATTCCAAAATTGGAAAAAATAATCTATCAGATGTATACTATTCTACTAAAAGTTTATGATGGGAATTATGGGAGTAAGTTATATCCTATGGTTAGGGAATTTCATGAGGTATTCCTAGATTAATTCTCAAGCATACCCTCAGAGAGGGAAGTGGAGTTTTACATTAGTTAAGATCCCCAAAATTAGTTATATATCTCCCTTAATATTGAATATCACTCAATAGGTTAAAGAAATTAAAGATTTATTAGGATGAATTGGAAGAAAAAAATTCTTCATTCTTCTTAGATTATCCCAGTAGGATGCCCCAGTGATTTTATTTATAAAGGAATAAAAGACCCTTTATGTAACATATGAATACTGTTTTCCATTATTAATTAACCCTCATTTTTATTAAAGAATTGTTTGGGGTTTCTCTTGGATTTTTTCAGGTTAAATTTTATAAATTTTTAAAGTTTTTCGGATATGCATTGATGGTGCACGATTTTCCCAAACCATGCACCATCTCAGTGGAAACTATGAAAACCCAAATATTAGGGGTTTTCATGGCTAGATCATGGTTTGAAAAACCGTGCACCCACCTAGTAAAAATCATGATCCTTTTTAAAAGGGGCATACAACTAGGGTGTACAGTTTGTCTTACCATGTGGCCTCGTCTAGTTAACCATCCACATGGGAAATAATTAATTTAAAATTAATTTTAAAATCATGAAACCCCCAGTTTAAGTGCATGATGGAATCCTTTGACCCTAATATGATTTCTTCTTCCTTGGAGTCTCCTTGGAGGTGATTTTTCCCCTCTACAACCTTTCGGAAGTGAATTAAATCTAGGAGAATGATGCCCAATGTCTTTCCAAAAGTTTCAACTCCTCATTCTTTTTATCCCACTCTCTCCTCTATCATCCATAAGGGTTTATAGATATCTATTTTTTAGAGGATATAATTCCTTTTATTTCATATCTTGAATCTAGGGTTGATTCTTAAATCCCCTTTGTCGATGTTCTTCATTGTTTTTTTCTGATTAGGTCATTGTGTTTTGAGATCCCATGATCTTTAGGTAGGTGGTTCCATTTATGATGGTCAATTTTATTAAACATAAATTTATTTATTTAAATTAAATTGTATTATTTAAATTTAATTTATTTAAATTAGTTTATTAAAAACCTAATTCTATTGAATTGGGTATTTAAAATTGAATTTAGCATGAAATTGGGGAAACTCCCAATTTTATAGAATTTGTGTGTGTTGTGAAATGGATTGAAAATAGTTTAAATTAAATTGTGAAATTTTAATTGTGAAATTAATTTGACGAAATTGATTTCAAATTAGTATATTAGAAAATGGATAAAAATTGGTTTTGATATAATCCCAGTGGTTTTATCTTGAAAAATGCATGTTTTAGTTAGAAACCAAGATTTTGGTTCTTAAATGAAACTTTTTATATTTAAAATTGAATGATGGGTTTAATTTCACTTTTAATAGTATTAAAATAAATTACCCATCATTTATTTTTATTAGAGCAGATAAAAGCCTAGGTAGTTAGTGATTGTTTTGGGACAACACTCTATTGATGATTGAAAACACTAACAATACATATGCAATGGGTCACATTCCTGATGGGATGGTGATGAGTCCTCTTTGACCAGTGTCTGAGGGATATGTGTACAAATATTAACATGTTTCTCATCATTGATTTTTGAAATATATTCCATTTTTTCGTTGTAAACTGTTCTACACATGCCTTAAGAATTTATATGAGTTTTTATATATAAAATTTTTATTAATTCATTTTTTTAATTATTTCTATCCTTTAAAATGTAAATAATTATTTTTTTAAAAATGATTTAGAACTACCATGGCTATTTATTGAAAATTTAATGATTTATTTGGTTAATTAAATATTGGCATCATATTATGTAATCCTTGGTGAGACCCTACTGAGCTTTTAGATCACACCCTACTCGTGACTTTAGGTGTTTGTTGATTATCTTCTTCCTAGTTCAAGCATGGGTAAATCACCACTTATAGGTGATTCTAGTTGTTGATATTTGGTCATGGAGAGTTGTGTTTTCTTGTACGTGGGTTGTTATCTATTTTATGGTAATTTTTGGTTGCACTTTGGGTTATTTATTTCTGTTTAACTTCTGGAATAGTTCTCTATGTGGATATTTTCTTATATGCATACTGACTTGTTTATCTTTCTTTCATTGTGTTTTTTGGAAACAAATTCCCACTTTCATATTTTAGGATTCTAGGTGCTACTCACTAGCCTATGGAGGGCGGGAGTTCCATTTGGGAATTGTCAAGAAAAACATGGTTATTAGGGTACTAAGGTATCTGGGATGGTTTAAAAAAAGTGGTATCATAGGTGAAGGTTTAACATTTTTCCTTCATGTCAATATGGAATTGTGTAATATTGTCAAGACTTAGGAGGTAGTTGTGATTGAGTGCCTGGATTTCTCTCACCATAATTAGCATTAAGTCACTAGGTGGGGATTTATAAATACTTCTTGAGAATTATTTATATTATTTTCCCTGATTTGGATTTTTATTGATGAAATACAAATCTTATTTACCAATCTATTAGGATTAATTTCCCTTGTTTCTATATTTTTAGTGTTAATATGATGTCTTAAATGTTGTATTCTAATGTTGTGTAACATCATTCCTTTGAGAAGATGTGAAAATTAGATCTAGAAGGAAGCTACTGATGAACCTGAAAAGGAAAATCCTCTTAGGGACTTGAGTCTGGTTTAGGTGATTTTGTGTACTATTTAAGCTCTGGGATGGGAACCTTTACCAGTTCCCATCCAGGCTCCAAACATGGAACCTCAGAGGGTTGTTTTACAGAATCGTGTTCAAGAATTACTTCTCCAGAATCCACTAGTATTCAAAGGCTCAAATGATCCTCAAGAGGATGTTGAATAGTTGATAAGAATTGATCATTTGTTTATTTTATTGGAGATAGTTGATGAGATCAGGGGAAAGTGTGAAAAATTCATGATGGAGGGACCAAGTAGGAGATAGTGGGACATGATGGTGGTGATGAAGAAGCACAAGGTCTTAGAGTATACTGACTTCAAGGATATTTTTAATGACTAGTTCTATCGATAATTGATGGTGTTGGTCAAGGCTATTGAATTTTTCAAAATTGAACAAGATGACAGGGCCGTGAAAGAATATGAAAACCATTTTACTGATCTTGTTCTTTTTCACCTGATATTATGCCTAATTTGAATATAAAGACTCAATGGTTTAGGATGGGAAATTGATCTGATATTTTTTATTAGATTTTCTTGTTGATGATTACTTCTTATGTTGATGTGATGGATAGAGTGAAGATGGTCAAAATTGACCTAGCTAGTAAGTCAGGGTTGATGAGAGTTCTCTTTTCTACTAGTTGAAGTGTGATTTCATATAAAGTGGAGAGAATGCATGATGATTGTCATGGTGTATATCAACATCTAGGTTCTTATAGACCTCCTGCAGAGACTAGAAGATTCCCTTTTATTTTATACCAATGTGGAAATCTAGGGCACTCAAAGAGGGTTTGCACTGAGGCACCCAAGGTATGTGGTTCTTGTGGACACTCAGGTTAATTTTAGAAGTTCTGTCATATATATTCCACTCTGTATAGTAGAATGAGATCATCATCACTTACCAAAATTGTGGTGCAATCAGATGCTTGAAGGACAATGGGGTTCCAACCATAGGAAACCAAAAAAAAAGATTTTTTACATTGTGGAAGAGTATCTAGAGGAAGAAGATATGGGTCCAGTGACCATGAGAGGTACCATCACTTTATCTTTGTCACTGGTGATTGATTTATTTGATAATAGTGCATCTCATTCATTTATTTCAACCCATATTCTAAATATGATAAATATTTCTATGGATATTCCATCTTATGTGATGGATATTACTAAACACTTAAAAAAAAGAGGGAATAAGGCATCTATAGTCTAGAGTGTGCTTTATCTTTATTAGATATTGAGTTTTATTATAATTTTCTAGTTTTTTAACTGAAACAGTTGGATATTATTTTCATGATGGATTGGTTCATTTCCAATAAATTCCGGATTGATTTCTATCTTTAATGGGTCTCCTTTACTACACATGATGGGGTTTGTTGTATCTTTCAGGGAGAATGGGACCTGAGGTCTAGTAGAGCTAGACGTTCATATATAGAGTTGGGGAAAGTGATATTTGTGTTCACCTTTGATATGAAGAAAGAAACATTGAGTGTTTATTTCCCTCAAGTTGTCATCGAGTTTCCCAATTTGTTTTCTTTGGACTTATGTAGTTTTCCACTGGTAAGGGAGGTAGAGTTTTCTATCGATTTATTACATGGTACATAACTAATGTTTGTTCCCTCTTACTGCATCTAACCAGTTGAGATGAAAGAGCTGAAGAACTTGTTTGATGATCTGTTAGAGAAAGGATTTATATGCCTGCATGTTTTACCTTGGGCGGAGCCGATTCTATTTGCAAAGAAAGCTGATGGTTCACTTCTCCTTTATGCGGATTACCAAAAACTCAATTGAGTTATGGTAAAGAAAAATTATTCATTTCCATGGATTCATGACCTATTTCATCATTTTAATGGGGAAAATTGTTTCTAGAAGTCTTATCTTCATTCTGGTTGTCATCAGTTGTGAATAAAATAATCCCACATTTATAAAACCGCCTTTCATCGTAAGCATGGCCATTATGATTACATTTACATTCCCTTTGGTTCAAACAGTGCTACTGAAGTCTTTATAGATTTGATGAATTTTATTTTTCACGAGTATATTGATACTTTGTGGTAGTCTTTCTGGATGAATTCCTTTTTAATATAAATCTGAGGAGGATCATGTGTGTCATCTGAGACCAGTTTTTGAATTGTTGATAAATCACTAACTTTATGCCAAGATTTTGAAATGTGATTTATAGAATCCTGAAGTTATGTTATTGGGAAATTTGGTGTTATAATAGTGTATTTCAGTTGATCTTGAAAGGTTTAAAGTTGTTATGACATGTGAAGAACCATGAATTTTTTTGGAGATTCATAGCTTTTTGGATTTATCTATATATTATCGCATGTTTGGAAAGGAATTATCAAATTTGACTTATCCGATGACTAATCTAACTCAAAAGGGAGTAATTTTTTACTGGGATGATAAATTTTAGAGTTATTTTATTAAGATGAAATTTATTTTTAATACTGTAATAGTGTTGAATATTCTAGAGTTCGAGCAGGTCTATGTGGTTTTCTATGATGCATTATGTTTAGGTTTGTGATTCATTCTTATACATAGTGATCGTGTATTTACCATGTATTTGACCATAAGAACTTTAGTTATATATTCTATAAAAAATATTTTAGTTTCCTCTAGAGGTGTTGGTTGGAATTCCTACAATTTTTCAACTTTGAAATCACTTATACCCTAGGGAAAGGGAATATCTCCATAGATACATTGAGCAGAAAAATTCTCATCCAGGTTATGAAAGAATCATTAAAAGAGTGGAACTTGATGGTGCTTTTTACAAAATTTCATATTGTAGACTAAGAATTAGGGTAAAAGGTTGAATTTTCCAGTGTTTAGTTGGCCTCTACTCCTATCGAGATGAGTATTCAGGAATGACAACTTGATGATGAGTTTTGAAGCACTGGAGACTCTATTTTTGTGGGGAGACCATACCTGACTGGTCATTCTCCCCCAAAGGAATTCTATGCCCTCAAAAATTTATTTCTTGTTCTATTAATGGTAAGGAAATATGTGATGGTGTATTACCATAATTTTTAGTGGGTAGTGCACACCGGAGCCATAAAGATGTTTTATGACATGCGACATAGATTCTAGTGGCTAGATATGAGATGGGGCATTGCTTAGTTTGTCTCTTGTTGTTATGCCTAATAAAAGGTCAAGGCCTAGCACTAGAGACCTTCGAGTATTCTACATCCACTTTTAGTGTTATCTTGGTAGCGGGATGATATCTCAATGGAATTTATGGTTGGGTTTCCAAATACACAAAGAAAGAAGAATGCGATATGGGTTGTGATCGATAGACTGACTAAATCAACTCACTTTATACCCATTAATGATACAAACAAAGTCATAGAGCTAGGACATCTCTATGTGAAATTGATTGTTCATTTTTATAGAGTTCCATATACTATTATCTCTGATAGGGATCCTTGGTTCACTTCTCGTTTTAGGATAGGCCTTCAAGAGGCACTAGGTTATCAAGGCCATTTGAGCACGCCATACCATCTGCAGTCAGATGGAAAAACATATAGAGATATATAGATTCTTGAGGATATGCTTCATGCTTACATTATTGACTTAGTTGGGGCTTGGTATAACTATCATGGGATTGTTGAGCTTTTTTGTAATAATAGTTACCATTCTGCAATAATAATTTCTTCTTTTGTGGCCTTATATGATCGACCTTGTAAATATCTGTGGTTTTGTTTGGATATTGGTGAAAGTTCATTGGTTGTATTGAGATTGATTGAAGAGAAAATAGAAAAGATATAGTTTATTTTTCATGGAATGTTTATGGAACAAATCCGATATAAGTCTTATGCTTATCTTTATCAAAGAATGATATAATTTTCACTTAGTGACCGAGTGTTCTTAAAAGATTCACCTCGCTTGGGTCATCAACGACTTTGGAGGAAAGGGAATAATGCTCCTCATTTTGTGATAACTTTTGAGTTTTTTGAGTAATTGGGGGAATTTTATTACCATTTAGAACATCCACTACAACTAACACCGATATATAACATGTTTTATGTATCTCATCTATGAAAGTATCTTTTTGATCTATCTCATTTTCTGAGCTGGAGTGATCTTGATGTTCAACATAATTTATTCATGATTGAGAATCTAGTCTGGATAATTGATTCTAAAACCAAGGTTCTTCATGAGAAGATAATACCTTTGGTTCATGTTCTGTGCTATCATGGTTCTAATTCTCATAATACATGGGAGATGGAAGCACTGCTGAGAGAGTAGTTGCCCCATATTTTTTACGTGGAATCTTCTTAAGACCCTTTCTAGGGATAAAGAGTTTATAAGTTGGGGACGTTGTAACATATTATTAATAAGTTAAGGTATTCATTAACCCACTTTTTTTGTTAAATCTTTGGTTGGGGTTCATCTCAGGTTTTTTTGGGTAATGTTTTGTGTAATAACCCGGACCTTCTTTTTCAGGTATGTTTTCCTTTTCTGGCCGCTTTTGAGAAAAAGAGGAGAATCTAGAAATTTTGTAAGTACACGCCATGTACTTTACAAGTACTCGCCGTGTACTTTTCTTCTGCTTGAGGCCGTGTGCTGGCCGTGTCTGGGCCAGTCACATGGGGTATAGTGATGAGGTGGAGTCCGATTAATACAGCATACGGAAAAGGGGACTACACGATGTGTACTCAAGAAGTACACACCGTGTACTTTTATTTTTATTTCATTAATCGGACCGGGGTCATGCCTAATCCCCATTTTCATCTTCTTCTCTGCCTAATTACGTCCAGAGCGACCTAGAGAGCTGATTATTCTCCGAGCCACTGATTCTTCACCAGTTGTCTGAATCGAACGCCGTTAGGTGCAATAGAATCGCAGCAGTGAGTTCTCGATTCTTCTTTGGCCATGTTTCATGATTCATTCTCTTGTGAGAGTTATCTGAGGTTTAATGTTTTAGAAATTTTTGAATATTTACTCCGTTCTAGGCCAATTCACAAGCCAAGGGCCAATAATATCAATCACCAAGGATTGAGGTAGGTGGTTTGTTTCCCTACATGGAATGTCTTTGAGTTTTTGGTGAAAAAGTGCCGAATACCCATGTATCGGGTATCTCGGGTTAGTGTTTGATTGTGTTTTGTTATCTGCCTTAGCTTTATTGTATGCTTGAGGTTATTAGATTATTAATAATTGCTTGTTATCATGTTTGAGGATCACCCCATGGGTGTTTCCCCTTTTTTGGCTGTTGATTGCCGTTTGGCACGGTTTGCCTATGAGGAAACGCTTTTGCACATTGCTAGTATGCTTGTTGACTTGATTGCATGTATTGCCTACTATTTATATGCTTGTGAATGAATTGTAGCTATTATCCAAGTAGTTTATGAACTTACTTAGGCTTCTAAGAGTTGATTACGCACGACTAAACTGCTTAGGGATGAGTGAACCTGGTGTGATAGACTAAAGGGGGAATTGACGATTAGGCTTCCCTTGAGAGTCTGTTATAATTAGTATTGCTTGCAGGACCTGTGGTAATGGGACTTTGTGCTTCCTCATAGTGTCCTTAGTTACGTAGCGAGACTATAGGGGGAATTAGACGTAAGTACTTCATCATAAAGTATATATCTTTCGTTGCATGACCACAGGTGAATTGACGGTGAGGGATTACCAGAGTGTCTATGCCTTTGTATGTCTACTTGACTAGAGGGGTTTGCTAGTAGGAGCCACCCAGAGAGTCAGTGCTTTAATTTTTGGTTGGTTGTGACGAGTCCACTAAGCCAAAGAACAAGCTTGGGTTTGTACTGCTTGCTGTTTAGGCGGACTGCTAAGTTAACTGTTGTGATTACTTTCTTTCCTTCAGAGTATAAAGCTGTTACTAGGTTCCTTGGTTGATAGCTAAATGATTGTATTGAACTTATAAATAATTTTGAATGGAGTTTGGTAGGATTGCTTACTTTAGTGTACATCTGCTTCTCTACTGCATTTATTTTTTTACTTTTTCAATATTACTCAATAACAGTAGGGCACAGATCTCGTGGTGATTGCCTACTGGGATTAGTCTCACACTCTGTTTGGGTCCTACTTTTTGTCCCAAATAGGTTATATGGTTACAGGTGTGGACATGGATTGTGGCCCTTCTACTTCAGGTATGTGATTGCTGGTTGGAGGTGGAGAGCATAGGACCGAGCTTAGGATTGCGATGCTGCTAGAGTTGCTGTTAGTTTCTTACTTTGTTTTCAGTTGTATTTTAGCACGTTGTTGTGGTTGCTGCTTTCCTTAGATACTTCTACCTGCTACATCATTATCATTATCATTATGTGTTCATTGCATCTGTTGTTTAGTTCCAGTGTTTGTATGCTGTTTACTTCTTATGCCATTGATTGTTTTTTTCTTGCCTTGTATACCTTACCAAATGAGGTCATAGTTTCTCCAATAACTTACCAAGGCCCTCACTGCTAGTCGGGAGCCTCTAGCATTTGGGAAAATGCACCTGAGGTCATGTGGCGAACCGGGTACGGGGCACCAGTGGAAGGGCTCCGGATTCGGGTCATTACTAAGTGGTATCAGAGGAGTTCTTTCCTTTTTTCTATTGACTTACTATTTAGTGACATTAGATAGGGATAGGAAGGAATAGGTAAATGGTAAATAGCTGTGCCCTGGCGTTCTAGAACCTATGTACAGGGAAAAATCCAGATTACCTCGAATATTACAAGTTTTGAGTTTTGCAAATGTTACAGTTTAATTGATTTCACCGTTGGGTGATGCACTTGTTTTGTGCTATTACTGTTTATATGATTGCGGTTCTATTTTGTTGCAACCCGATGAGATGAGGGTATGCCATCTCATGCATCATATAGGAACATGTTAGAATTTCACATGCCCTGCATTTTACCATGCCATCTAGGTTGCATTAGAGATTACATGCTGTTGTGATAGGATTTGTGATAATCAATGCATGTTGTTGTGATAGCTGTTGTGATAGAATACCTGCTTTGTTGATAGGGTATCTTTGTTTGGATATTTCTTATCCCGGACGCCAAAATTTGATCTTAGAGTTGTTATGGGCCCTCATTGATCGGAATTTGGTGGGTCAGGAGTTCTTATACTATGGCTTGTTCTATGCATCATTATGATGCCATGTTTTGATTCACGGGGAGTATGGCCCCCAAGGATCGGAGTTTGGCACCTTCACCCTTGTTTTTCTGTGTTTTCTGGGCTCCGGTGTAGTTCTGAGGCTACTGTCTGGAAAAACCCAGAATACACGGTGTGTAATTTATAGATACATGCCACATAGTTTTTAGCCATGTCACTGACCGTGTGGACAGGGACACGGAGCTGTAAAAGGTTTTCAAGAACACGCCATGTACAGTAGGTACACTCCGTGTAGAGGTTAACTAGGAGCCCAGCCATGTAAATAACAACACGGGCCAGTTAATGCATGTTTAGTACACGCCATGTTCAGTATGCACACGCCATGTATCTTTTCCCCAGGTACCCGAACGTGTCTTGAAAAACATGGGTCGATGTTATCTTCTCTTATACACGCCGTGTTTGTTCGGAACACACCGTGTAAGGATCATCCGAGTACCCGACCGTGTCACGAAAAACACGGGCCGAGGTTTCCCCTTCAAGTGCATTCCGTGTCTCTTAGGAACACATCGTGTGGTGTCGATCTTGTGTCAGGCCGTGTCACTAACAACATGGGCCAGGTAAGGCGTGTCCAGAACACGCCCTGTATGCCTCAAAGCACGTCGTGTAGTCTTCGGCTGGGACAGTCTGTGCGACTTAGTCATGTAGGAGTAACCGGGCAGGGAGAAAAGGGGTAAGTACACGTCATGTAGTTTAAGAACACACCGTGTAGCCAGGCAATTTACACAGCCAAGTATGGCCAATGTACACGCCCTGGGTAAACTTTTAAGAAACACGCCGTGTATTGGTACTACACGCCGTGTAGTCATTTTTTCCCAGATTTAAAGGGTTTTCCCCCTGTTCTGTTTTCCTCTCCTATATTGAAACTGGGTTCGTCTTTAATGAAGGTGTGTTTTGGTCTTTCAGAGCTATGGCATCGAGACGTCCTCCTGTTGCACACCAGGAACCAGGCAGCGATCGTACACCTGATACGACCGAACAGGGACTACTAGTAGTTCCGCCCATCGTTCTAGACATGGAACCTGCAGTGATTCCAGACACTAGTGCCGATGCTCAGTTTAGAGAGAGTTTCATGAGATTCATGCAGACCTTCCAGGGAGTTCAGCATCCTGCCCCGACTATGGAAGAGATGATGCGGGTCTTCCCGCAACAGCATCCTCCCACTTTCACAGGGGATGGAGGACCTCAGGCTACAGAGTCATGGCTGGAAGCCATGCTATCCATCTTCTAGAATCTCGAGACGCCTCTACAGAGGAGGGTGAAGCTTGCGACATATATGCTGTGAGATTTCACCAAGAGATGGTGGGACGTAGTATCTCAGACGGGGTGCCAGCAGGCAATGGCTTGAGATGAGTTTCAGCGTACATTTTATGACTACTTCTACCCAGAGACGCTGAGGGATGACAGAGCCAGGGATTTCATAAGCCTGTAGCAGGGTACTCTCTTAGTTATGGAGTATTCCTCCCGCTTCACTGAGTTACAAAAATTCACTCCCGTCTTGGGGAATGATGAGCTGTTTCTAGCGAGGAAGTTTTAGGAAGGCCTCAGAACGGAGATCTGATCGCAGGTGAGTGTATTTCAGTTTAATTCTATTACTCTGATAGTCAACCAGGAACTCATCACGGAGAGGAACCTAAGGGAGACTGGAGATGTGGAACAGGTTGGTACAACATCCAAGGGTGATTCCCTCCAGATAGACAACAATAAATGCCACCGAGAGTCTACCCGAGGCAACCCGAGGAAGCGAGGTATTCCTTCTGGTAGACGAGATGCCCCTTCTGGCACCCAATTGGTGTGTTATCAGTGTGGGAGGAGCAGGCATAAGAAGCCCCAGTGCCCGAGGGACCCAGTGGAGTGCCGATCCTGCGGCAAGATGGGTCACCTGCAACATTTCTGCAAGGTTCCCCTTCCAGCGGCTAGTGAAGGAGGATCAGTTTTGACCACGCGTACAAGAGCAGGATTAACCACTCTGCAACAGACTGGGGGCTGGAGTTTTGAAATATGTTCAGGTCAGGGTAGAGGCTATGGACGCAGTGGTCAGGCTTAGGGGGGAGCAGCTTAGGGTTTTCAGACTGCTACACAGGGCCACAGTACATGCCATACTTTTGCGGTAGAGCATATTCATCAGGAGCAGGATCCCAGACCCTCTACAGTTCGAGGTACGATCTTAGTAGCCTCAGTTTTATCTTCATCCCTTTTCGATACTGGTTCTTCACATAGCTTTATCTCTGTTTCTATCATGGAAAGCCTTGAGCTCTGTGTCTTTTCGTCTGCTGACATGTTGACTCTCGACACGCCCTTGGGAACGAGGATATCTAGTGTACGTCAGTGAAAGGGGTGCCCTCTCGAGGTTGCAAGGTATCGTTTCTTATGGGACCTTTATGTCCAGGAAATAACAGGCTATAACTTCATTCTCGGTATGGACTGGTTGGTTCCCTTCCAGGCAGTCATCGATTGCTATCGCCACAGGGTGAGTTTCGTATCACCAGAGGGTGAGTATTTCCTTCATAAAGGCGAGTGGTATGTTCAGGCGACTCGAGCCAGACTCGAGCATCATGGGCTAGGAGGAGTTACGGCCCAGATTTCTAGTCTTTATCTGGATGACCAGGGGACTTCTCAGTTAGATTTTCCTTTAGTGGTTGATCTCTTTCCAAATGTATTTCCAGAAGACTTTTCAGGTTTTCCTCCAGAGCATGAGGTAGATTTCTCGATTGAGCTCATGCCAAGAGCAGCACTGGTGTCCATTCCTTCTTATAGGATGGATACACCTGAGTTGCATGATCTCAAGAAACAGTTGGAGGAGTTGTAGGCAAAGGGTTTCATCCGACCCAGTACTTCTCCCTGGGGTTCTCCTGTCCTATTCGCGAAGAAGGCAGACGATACCCTAAGGCTTTGCGTGGATTATTGGAAGTTGAAATAGTTGACGGTCATGAACTGATATCCCTTACCATGGATTGATGATCTCTTCGATCAGCTTCGAGGAGCTCGGGTGTTCTCGAAGCTCGATTTGAGGTCCGATTATCATCAGCTGCGCATTAGACCTTCAGATATGCCTATGACAGCCTTCAGGAGCAGGTATGGCCTCTACGAGTATACGGTTATGCCGTTCGGTCTTACAAAAGTGCCAGCAGTTTTCATGGTGCTGATGAACCGAGTGTTCCATCCATACTTGGATTCCTTCGTCGTGGTCTTCGTGGACGATATCTTGGTGTACTCTCACAGTTGAAACGACCATGCAACCCATCTTGAGATCATTTTGTGTACACTAAGGGAGCATCGAATTTATGCTAAAATCTCAAAATGACACTTTTGGATGGACGAGATTCACTTCCTGGGTCATGTAATCTCAGAGACAGGAGTATCAGTAGTCCCAGAGAAGGTGAGAGTAGTAGTTACCTGGGAGCAGCCGAAGAACATCTTTGAGGTACGAAGCTTCTTGGGGCTATGTGGTTACTACATGCAGTTTATACAGGACTTCTCACACCTAGAAGCACCGCTAACAGGCTTAAATAATAAGGGGGTGAAGTTTGTTGGGTCAGAAGCCTGTGACTCAGCCTTCCAGGAGCTGAAGGGGAGATTGACTTCCGCACCGATCTTAGTTTTGCCGGAGCCGGGCAAGAGCTATACAGTTTTCTGTGATGCATCTGGCATCGTACTTGGACCAGTGCTTATATAAAAGGATCGAGTGGTTGCGTATGGATCTCGGTAGTTGAGGCCACATGAGAGGAATTATCCTACACACGACATGGAGTTGGCTGCAATTGTTCATGCTTTACGTTGCTGGAGACATTACCTTCTGGGAGAACATTT
The DNA here is from genome assembly GCA_963277665.1 of Viscum album. Classification (NCBI taxonomy): domain Eukaryota; kingdom Viridiplantae; phylum Streptophyta; class Magnoliopsida; order Santalales; family Viscaceae; genus Viscum; species Viscum album. The sequence goes on from OY728123.1 coordinate 2,020,622,462, forward strand.
TGTGGTATACACTGATCACAAGATTCTCAAGTACATCTTCACGCAGCGTGACCTGAATCTGAGACAGCGGAGGTGGGTTGAGTATCTCCAGTCCTTCGATTTCGAGTGTGCCTATAAGCCTGGGAAAGGCAACGCAGTGGCTGATGCACTGAGCAGGAGAACTTAGATACATGCAGTTTAGGAGGCCAGCAATGAGTGGCAACTGATGACTCTATTCTCAGAGATGCATTTGGAGGTGCACGACAGGCAGGGGAAGACTTTCCTATCTTCTATGGTTATTGCCTCTGTAATTTTGGACCGAGTTCGAATGAGGCAGTTGGAAGATTCAGAAGGGCTAGTCCTACGGGAAAGCATGTCAGGAGAGGACCCTCTTCCCAGGTGGACCTTTGGTGAGGATGAGATCTTGTGTTTCCAGGGACGCGTATGGGTGCCAGCAGATATACGCAAGTAACTGATGCAAAACTTTCGTTCCTCAGTTTGGGCAGTTCATCCTGGCGTCACCAAGATGTACTGTGACTTACACCGCCAGTACTGGTGGCCATGTATGAAGAGAGATATATATGGTTTTGTCATGAGATGTTCCACCTGTCAGCAGGTGAAGGCGGAGCACCAGCGTCCAGCAGGGAATTTACAGAAGCTACCCATTCCAGAGTGGAAGTGGAACGATGTCACGATGGACTTCATGATAGGGTTACCCAGATCGTCGAGAGGAAACGATGCGGTGTGGGCTGTCATTGACAGGCTTACGAAGATGGATAACTTATTTACTATAAAGGAGACCTTCAGTGTCAATGAGCTTGGAAGGTTGTACGTCCGTGAGATTGTGCGCTTGCATGGGGTTTCGAGTACTATCGTTTCAGATAGGGACGCTCGCTTTACTTCGCATTTTAGGCAGAGGCTACAGAAAGCTTTGGGTACACAGGTGATTCTGAGTACAGCTTATCATCCTCGGACAGATAGTCAGTTAGAGCACACGATCTAGGTGCTTGAGGATATGCTCCGAGCTTGCATTCTAGACTTTGGTGGTTCTTGGGAAAATCATATACCTCTCGTGGATTTTGCCTATAACAATAGTTTCCAGGAAACTATTCAGATGGAACCTTACAAGGCATTGTACGGTAGGCCATGCTGATCACCTTTGTGTTCGCTGGAGGCAGGAGAGGAACCTTTTCTTTGACCTTATCTTGTTCAGGAGACCTCAGAGTAGATAGAGTTGATTTGGAAGAGGATGACTACTACACAGTCTCGTCAGAAATCTTATGCTGACCAGCGGAGGCGACCTCTGCAGTTCGGGGTCGGAGACCAGGTTTTTCTACGTGTTACCCCGAGGTTGGGACACAAGAGGACCAGGAGATAGGGTAAGCTTTCAGTGAGATACGTAGGGCCATTTGAGGTTCTAGAGATAGTCGGGCTGGTTGCTTATAGGTTGCAGTTACCTCAGAGAAATCAGGCTATGCACGACGTCTTCCATGTTTCTCAGCTTCGACGCTATTTCTAAGACCCGTCTCATGTTTTTCGACCCGAGGAGGTTGATCTAGAGCATGATGCATCGTTCAAGGAGCATTCTATCAGGATTGTTGATCGTAGCGCAAAAGTACTCCGTGGCCAGTCTGTTCCTCTGGTAAGGGTGCTATGGCAGCATGACCGTGTACAGGACGAGACTTGGGAGAGGGAGGCCGATATGCGATCACAGTGACCAGATTTGTTCAAGGTTTCTTCTTCGAAACCTTACTAGGGAAATTTGGGGACAAATTTCTTTAAGGAAGGAAGTTTTTAAGAACCCAGACCTTCTTTTTTAGGTATGTTTTTATTTTCTGGCCATTTTTGAGAAAAGGAAGAGAATTTGGAAATTTTGTAAGTACACACCATTTAATTTTCTTCCACTTGAGGCTGTGTGTTGGCCGTGTCCGGGCCAGTCACACGGGGTGTAGCAATGAGGTGGAGTCCGATTAATACGGCGTACAGAAAAGGGGACTACACGCCGTTTACTCAAGAAGTACACGCCGTGTAATTTTCTTTTTTATTTCATTAATCGGATGGGGGTCACGCCTAATCCCTGTTTTCATCTTCTTCTCCACCTAATTACATCCAGAGAGACCTAGAGAGCCAATTCTTATCTGAGTCATTGATTCTTCAATGGTTGTCCAAATCGAAGGCCGTCGGGTGCAATAGAATCGCAACGGTGAGTTCTCGGTTCTTCTTTGGCCATGTTTCCCGATTCCTTCTCTTGTGAGAGTTATCTGAGGTTGAATGTTTCAGAAGTTTTTGTAGATTTACTCGATTCTAGGCCGATTCCCAGGCCGAGGGTCAAGAATATCAATCACCAAGGATCGAGGTAGGTGGTTTTTTGTCCTACGTGGAATGTATTTGAGTTTTTGGTGCAAAAGTGCCAAATACCCATGTATTGGGTATCTCAGGTTAGGGTTTTGATCATGTTTTGTTATCTTCCTTAGATTTCTTGTATGATTGAGGTTATTTGATAATTAATAATTGATTGTTAGCATGTTTTAGGATCACCCCACGAGTGTTTCCCCTTGTTTTGGCTGTTGATTGCCGTTTGGAACGGTTTGCCTATGAGGGAACCATTTTGCACATTGCTAGTATGCCTTTTGACTTGATTGCATGTATTGGATGCTGTTTATATGCTTGTGAATTCATTTTATCTATTATCCAAGTAGTTCCTAAACTAACTTAGGATACTAACATTCAATTACGCACGACTAAACTGCTCAGGGCTGAGTGAACCTGCTTTGGTAGACTAAAGGGGGAATTGACGATTAGGGCTTCCCTAGAGAGTCTGTTATAATTTTTATCGGTCACAGGACCTATGGCAATGTGACTTTGTTCTTCATCAGAGTGTCCTTAGTTACGTAGCAAGACTATAGGGGGAATTTTATGTAAGTGGTTCCTCAAAGATTCTATATCTTTCGCTGTAAGACCACAAGGGAATTGACAGTGAGAGCTTCCCAGAGTGTCTGTGCCTTTGTACGTCTACTTGACTAGAGGGGTTTTCTAGTAGGATCCAACCAGATAGTCAGTGCTTTAATTGTTGGTTGGTTGTGACGAGTCCACCAAGCCAAAGAACAAGCTTGGGTTTGTACTGCTTGATGTTTAGGTAGACTGCTGAGTTACCTGTTGTGATTACTTGCTTGCCTTCAGAGTATAGAGATGTTTCTAGGTTCCTTGGTTGATAGCTAAATGATTGTACTGAACTAATAAATAACTGTGAATGGAGTTTGGTAGGATTTATTACTTTAGTGTACATCTTCTTCTCTGCTGCATTTATTTCCTTTACTTTTTCTATATTACTCACTGACAGTAGGGCACAGATCTCGTGGTGATTGCCTACTGGGATTAGTCTCACACCCTGTTTGGGTCCTGCTTTTCAGCCCAAACAGGTTATATGGTTGCAGGTGTGGATAAGGATTGTGGCCCTTCTACTTAGGGTATGTGAATGCTGGTTGGAGCTGGAGAGAATATGACCGAGCTTAGGATTGCGATGCTACTGGAGTTGCTGTTACTTTCATACTTTGTTTTCAGTTGTATTTCAGCACGTTGTTGTGGTTGCTGCTTTCCTCAGATACTTGTACCTGTTGTATCATTATCATTATCATTATGTGTTCATTGCTTCCGTTGTTTAGTTCTAGTGTTTGTATGTTGTTTACTGCTTCTTCTATTGACTTTTGTTTTCTTTCCTTGTATAACTTACCAAATGAGGGCATAGTTTCCCCAATAACTTACCAAGGCCCTCGCTGCTAGTCGGTAGCCTCTAGCGTTTGGGGAAATGCGCCTGAGGTCATGCGGAGAACCGGGTAAGGGGCACCAGTGGAAGGGATCCTGATTCGGGCCGTTACATTTTGGAAATTTTGAAAGTTTCTGGGCTATTCAGAGTTTACCCAAACCAGGCACCCTCTTAGTGGAAACTGTACAAACCCAAGTAGTGTGGGTTTTCATGGTTTGAGAGAGGTTTGAAAAACCATTAAACCACCTAGTAGAAACCATGTACCTTTCCAAAAAGTGGCACACAACTAGGGAACATGATTTTTTTAACCGTGCATCTCTTCCCAACTAATCGTGCATATAGAAAACAATTAACCCCAAAATTAATTTTAAAAACCATGAAAACCTTGGATTAAGTTACCAATGGTATCTTTCAACCCTAATATGGTTTACTATTCTTTAGAGGCTCCCAATAGGTTATTTTTTCCTTCTACACTTTTCTATAAGTGAATTGAATCTAAGAGAGTGACATTCGATCTCTTAACTGTAAGTTTCTGATTCCCATTATCTTTCTCTTAATCTCTCCTCTATCATCCCTAGGGTTTTATAATCTTCCTGTTATTTTAGGATACAATTCGTAATGTTTTGTATCTTTAATATAGGTTTGGTTCTCATATCCTCATTACCGACGTTCTTTATTGGAGTTTCCTATTTAAGGATTTGCATTTTGAGATCCCATGATCTCGAGATAGGTGGTTTCATTTATGAAGACCAATTAGATTAACCTTAAATTGATTGATTTAAATTAAGTTGTTTGATTTAAATGTAAATTATTTATTAAAAACCCAATTCAATTAAAGTGGGTATATAAAATTGGATTTGGCATGAAATTGGGAAAACCGCTAATTCCATTGAATTGTGGTGTGTTGTGAAATTGGATAGAATATTATTTAAATTAAATTGTTGAATTTTATAGTCTATTTTTAATTGTAAAATTGATTTTATGAAATTGATTTCAAATTGGTATTTGAGAAAATGTCTTAAAAATTATTTTGATAAAAACTGAGTGGAATTATCTTAAAAGATGCATGTTTTGATTAAAAACCCATATTTTAGTTTTTAAATTAAAATAGGCACATTTAAAGTGAAATATGGGTTTAATTTTATCTTTAAAAATTTTAAAATAAATTACCCATAATTGATTGTTATTAGAGAACTTGAATTCCAAGGTAGTTAGTGAGTTATTTGGGACAAAACCCTATTGATGATTTACAACACTAAAAATATATATGCAGTAGGTCACATACTCGATGACATAGTAATGATTCCTCCTTGAATTTCTTCTGAGGGATGTGTGTACACAAATTTACATAATCATTTATTCGAGTGTAGGGGAGTCCAATAGACTAAAACTATCAAACCTTTTGGCATATGGATATACTTATCATTGTTTATTTTTTTTAAATATATGAAATTTTTTGTTGAAAACTATTTTACACTTGCCTTATGAATTTATATAAAATGTTTTATATGAAATGTTTATTAATATATTTGTTTAAGGTATTTTCATACTTTGAAATGTAAAGCATGATTTGTTTTAAATAGGATTTTGAACTTTGATTCTGGTTTAATTAAAATTTATAGCTTTATTTGTTAATTAATTATTGGAATCTAATTATGGAGCTCTTGGTGATAGTCTATTGGTATTTTATATCACACCCTACCCGTTCCTGTAGGTGTTTTTAGATTGTCTCCTTCCAAGTTCAAGAAAGGGTAAATTGCCACATATAGGTGGTTCTAGTTGTTGATCCTTGGGTTTAGAGAGTTGTGTCCATTGGTACTTGGGTTGTTATCCTATTTTTGGTTGTTTGTTGTTTCACTTTCGATTGTTTATACCCTTTTGAATTCTTTTATAGTAATCCATGTGGATGTTTTCTTGTATACATACAGAATTGGTTATCTTTCTTTCATTTTTTTGTGGAAAATTCATTCCCATTTTCATATTTTATGATGCTTGGTTCTAGTAACCAACCCATGGGGGACAGGACGCCCTTCAGGTTATGTGAGGACTGGCCTGGTTATTAGGGTACTAGGGTATCTAGGCTGGTTCGTGAAACATTATTTGTGTATCAACTACTAGAGGTTAAACCAGGCTGTGATTAAGAATAAATACCCCTACCCCATATTTATTACGTATTTGATCAGATAGAATGGGTAAAGTGATTTTCCAAGATTGATGTTTTAGGTTATCAACATCATTGGGTAAGTGAGGTTGTAATTTCCAATACTTTTTTTTAAAGTAGGCATGGCCATTTCAAGTACATGGTAAAGACATTTTGATTGATCAATGCTCTTCTGATTTTTATGGTTATCATGAACTGGATATTTATTTAGTACCTTAAATACATAGTTGTGGTATTAGTGGATAACATTTTGGTTTACTCTACGATGGAGAATCATGTAGGTCATTCGATAATTTTTTTTGGAAACCTTGCACAATCATTATATCTTTTCAAAATTATCCTCGTGTAGTTTCTGGATCCATGAGATGAAGTTCCTTGGACATGTGTTATAAAAATTAGGTATCTTAGTCTATCCTGAGAATTTCAATGTTGTTATTTCTTGGGATGATACTTAGAAAGTTTTTGATATTAAGAGTTTCTTGGGATTTTTAGGATACTAAAAAAATCTTATGTGAGACTTCCATCGAATGTCATCACCCATAACAGTTCTCACAAGGAGAGTGGTGAAGTTCCTATAGTGTCTATAGTATCAGGTGTCTTTTGAAGAGTTAAAGAATTGTTGAATTTAGCTACAGTTATGAATTTACCTAAGGCCTATCAAGGTTATGTGGTTTACTATGTTAAATCATGTACAAATCTAGGGTTTGTTCTTATACAGGATGATCTTGTGATGGCTTGTGGATCTTTCCAACTCTCACCAAATGAAAATAACTACCAAACCCATAAACGTAAACTCATAACCGTAATTCATTCCATAAAGTGTTGGAACTGTTATATTTACAAGGAAATGTTTATGGTCTATTTAGATTGTAAAATTTTGAGCTATATTTTTACCCAAAGGGATTAGAATGCTAGGAAAAAATAATGGGTGGAATAACTTCATGGATTTTATTTTTACTTCACCTATATACTAGGTAGGAGTAATGTGGTGGTGGAAGCCCATTGTAAGAACTTACCCACTCAAGAAATTAAAGAGTCTAGTGATGAATGAGATTTTATAGGTCACTTAACCCAAATACTTTTAGAAGAAAAGGTAGAAAAGGAATTCATGTTTCTTGCTAATATCCAGTTTACTCCTTCTCTTCTTGAGGTTGTTATTAATGATTAATTGGGTGATGAGGAATTTCAACATATCAAGATAATTATAAATGGTGTGGATACCACTAGTTGGTGGTATTAATATCTTGATAAAATCCTCTATTTTATAGACCATTACCTAGTTACTATATCGATGTGGAAGGTGGTGATGAAGAATTTCTACCATTCATAGTGGGAATCCACTCAGGTGCTAAACAAATGTACAATAATATCAAGCATAAATTATGGATTTTAGGTACGAGATGTATCATTTTTGATTTAATTTCATGTTTTTACCCTTTCCAATCGATAAATGATGAGCATCAAAATACTTCAGGGATTCTTCAACTACTTCTTATCCCTGCCTAGAAGTGGGACAAGGCATCCATGGACTTTATCATCGGAACACGTAATACACCTTGGTGTAATAATTATATATCATTCATATTTTTTTGGTTAATTACGTTTTATCACTTAATTTATATCAAGGAAACCTTCAAGGTAGAATATATTGGTAATATTTATATCTAGAAAATCATGAGGTTTCATGAGGTACCTTCTGATACTTTTTCTTATAGAGATTATTAGTTTACTTCTCAGTTATAGAAGTTCTTTTTGGAGGTTATAGGATCCCAGGTAATGCTGGTATATCCTACCATCCATAGACCTATGGATAGAAAGAGAAATGATCCATATACAAGAGGTTATATTCCATACTTGTGTCTTGGATTTTAGAGGATATTGAGATAACCATCCGCCACTTTGTTAATATTCTTATGAAAACCATTATTAGTTTTCAATAAATATGGCTCCATTTGAGACTGTTTATGATTGAACATATCAATCACCTCTCCACTGGACTAAGGTTGGTGATACCTCTCTAGTAGAGCTGATCATCATACACGTGACAACAAAATTGATATAAACTATCTAATACTGATTTAAAACTAAGAAAATTCATTAGAAGTACTATGGAAATCATTAACACAATCCCTTATAATTTTTATTTGGTGACTAAGTGTTTATAAAGGTATTTCTTTGATTAAACGACCATTTACATTGGAGGTAGGGGAATATTTCCCTGAGTTATTTGGAACCCTTAGAAATTTTTCAGAGAATTGAGAAATTGGAATATTGATTGGTGTTTCCTCATTAAATAATGTTGATTCATAGTTTATTCAATGTTTCTCAACTAAAAAATAACAATCCATACCCCTTTCATGTCTTTAATTAGGAATAAATAAAATTGGAACCTCGTACATCATTGGCTGAGAAACCAATTTTAATTATTGACTTCCTAGAGAAAGTGTTACATTGAAAATATCTCGCATTAGTATGAATGTTTTGTAAATAAGGAATTGAGTCTCATGAGACCTGGGAGCAAGAATCATTGATAAATAATAAATGGACTCATATGTTCCATGAGTATGTTTTGAGATGAATTTATCAGATTGAAAAGCGACATGGTGGGGAGAATTTTGACACTCATAATTTTTTTTTCAGGTTTTACATGCTTTATTTATAGTTTTTGGGTATCATATTTTGTTTTGGGACTTTTTGTTTTGGAGTTTTTGATAAAAAGAGAAGCAAAACATTCCATGGGTCCAAACTAGACTTACCATGCCATACTCCCTAGGCATTGGTCATTTTGACCTTCCACAGGTAGCTCCATGCCATATAGAATACCATGGAAGGTGGGAGGACATTCCTTCAGAAACAGAGAGTCTCTTCACTATGGTTACCTATCCTTGGTCCTTATTTTGGTTGGACCATGTTGAGGTGGCCATTTTGGATTGGCCATGAGGATCCCCACTCCATGGAGTTCCCCATGGAATGTCTTGGGGGGTGGGGGTACCTTTCTAAAATGCACAGGTTTCACCAAGATGTGGTGTAACCTCAACCCCCATTTTTTACATACAACCTAAAGGGATGGCACCATGTTATGGTCTATGTAGACCATACGATTGGGGAACCTAATATTTTTTGTTGGAAAAAACTTGTTTTAAATTTTTCCCTCACTCAATTTAACCCTTAAAACTCTTATTTTTTCCCAATCATTATTTATTCAGCCCTCACATACAAGATCCCATCCTCATCCTCTATTTGGGTGGATTTCTAGTGAGATCACCTCTTGTTTCTTTAAAATTTCTTCAATTAAGGTCTTCCTCTACACACTTTTGACGTTATACTCCTTTATCTCTTAGTTTTCTCACTTACCATTGGTCATAATGGACCATGGTTTTATAAATGCAAACTTAAGGGTGTGGGTATTAGTGTTTATGGTTTTTTATAGCTTTCATAGGGTATCCTAAATTTTGTACTATAGATTAAACCCATTATTCACTATTTTTATTGATTGATGTAGGTAGTTTTATGATATTTCATTTTTTGATGAATTATTTCCTAATTTATAAATGGCGTTTTAATTGTTTTATGTCAAAAATGGGTATTTTGAGAAACTTTTGGTTGTTTTGTTTTATTACCAAAATGTTTTACGTTTATATTTAATTGGAGATGGATTGATAGGACATGATTTTTTCATAAATTGAATTGGAATTTGAAACTAAATTGATTGGTAAAGTAATAACACTTTGGAACCTTGGATACCTAGGTGGGGTGGATTGAAAAATTACTACTAGTAAATGGTTCACCCTTCATATCATTTGGACTATGATGAAATGCTAACAAAATTTTTTTTCTATGAATGTGGTTACTGCCAGGACTTTGGCTTAGTCCTCCTTACCAGTTCTTGCATAGAAATAATTGTGATTGGTTCAATAAAAAAGGATATATGGATCCCAGGATGAGGATAAACCTTAGTTACCTCATGATTATCCCAAAGTGTTTGTTTTTCTCTATTATTATTAGTCTATTTAATTTAAATTTCAAAATCATGTTCCCAATTAAATTATTTTCATACAAGAATGTTTTTTTGTATAAAAATGGTTATTCATGAATAACTTGGGGTGACCCTAGAGGGATAGATGTTTTCACACATTACATACACCCAATGGGTGCATATATACTTTATTTTTTTATATTTAAGTAAAATAAAGGTATCACTTAGATATGGAAGGTACTCTTTTTGGAAGATATTGGTTAGTCGATGGTGGTGTCATAGTGGGTTGATGACCCTCATGTTACATGGATAGAGGCAACTTTATTTTGTTTCTTTTAGAGTCTCATTTATGGAATCTTATTACCCTATTTTTTTATGGCCTTGTGGTTTCCCATTTCATCTTCTATATATGTACTCTTGGTCCCCCCTATTTGGAATATTGGATGTTTATTTTCATTTGGATTATCATGGTTTATTTTGTGATATATTTCACATACTATTTATGGATATATTTTTAAAGTCATTTTCTGGGTATGTTCTTGATTCCCAAACACAATTTGCCTACCTATGGGGATCAGGAATTCCATTCGGGTTTTTTCATAGGCCAATTTAGATTCCTAGGTTTGGGGTTGAGTGTGATGTTTCATGAAATGGTGGGTTGGGTTTCTGTGGAAGAAATCACCACATTGGTTTCCTTCCTATGTGGACCTCTTTACACTAGTTATATTGGTATCTTTGATTAGTGTAATTTAGTTCCACCCCTTTAGAAATTAGATACATCTTTCATCATGGGGATGGTCCTAAGTATGGGTCCTCCAACACTTTTTTAAACATGTCTCCTCTTGTGTAACCTCTTCCTCTAGTTCTAAAACCACTGATACTACATCAAAATGTTAAACCAAGGAGGAGACGATGAATATTTCAAAATGAATGATGCTATAATAAGATTAATTTGTGTCTAAATTTTAACCCTCCATGTGATTATACTTTAATTAAGTCTATTCAATAAAATACACTACTTATTCTTCCTTTAGTTCCTCTTTTAGCATATATTCTTCATTATCACTCACCAGGGTATTTCATTTGAAGATCCTATTTTACTATTACATTGAAATTATGTATATGTTTTCAATAGTTTGTTGTAAAGTAAATGCGGTCTTTGAATAAGTAAGTACCAATAGATAAAGTGAATGAATAATTTAGTTTAAGGAAGTTATCCCATTGGGAAAAGCAATTTAATTACAATATTGAAGTGTGATTTTCAATAGTATCTTAGGAATCTTTCTTTATAGATGTTAGGAAAGTTTCCATATTAAGTACCAAATGATGTTAAAATTTTTTCCGTAATCATGTTAGGAAATTATTTTATAAATTCAAATTATGTTATTAATTTCTTCATGTTCCTAACATCATGACTGAACTCATGATCCAATCCAAATTTGTGGAATTTTTGATAATGATAAATGTTACTGAATGAACCATTAAAGCTATTACCAGTTGAAAGTTTTCATAAATTTATCATTAGTGAGTTTATACACACTTGTAAAATGTGTAAGAGTTACAAAGGGGGAGAAGTATAGTGGTGCAAGAAGATTTATGTTTAAGTGGGTGTATAAAGATGAATCTATAATACCAGATGATGTTGGGATATTGTAACGAGAAAAAGAGGGAGAAATAAAATTTTGAGTCAATGTAACCTGATGGAGAAGTTTTTTTACGATGGGAGTATTTATAAGTTGCAACAATTTTATCATAAAATAAATGGGTTGAATGAACTGAAAAATGCAGTTGAGGTGACCAAATAGATGGGTCATACAAAGTTGATGTTTTTGTATGAGGCTATCAAATTGAGTCTGCTAGATAAATATCCATCAGATTGAGTTTTTTTAGCCAAATTTTTTTTACTCCAATCAAAGGTGATTTTTTATAGATCTTTACTAATATAATCGGATGGATAGGTATAGTGAACAGATAAAGTTCCACGTTAACATCAGCTTAATATATACAATTTCATCAATTAGAGAAATATTAAGGCAATCATAGCAGATGAATTTATATGAAGTTTGAGAAATTTGAGATGATCATATGAAGTTCTATTTTATAGTCTTCTACTAAATTCTACCAATCAGGGGAGTAGAAATTACCTCAATCAATGACAATATATTTTTAATAAGTCCTGAGATGTAGTTGAGTTATATTAGATAGACAATCAATAAAGTCATATCAATTAGGGAGAAAGAATTTGAAGAAGGTGGTTTATCAAAGTGGAATCAAGGAAAAGTTTTTCAAGCTAGGTTGAATGGTAAAAGTTTCATTAGAGAGATGAGAATAAAAAAAGGTAAACTACTTCATCAGATGGACGATCATATTAAAATAGAAAAGAATCCAAAATTATGGATCTAGTTATAAAAACATAAACATTACATTCATGAATTTAATACTAATAAATGTGATTTTTTTCCCAATAAAACATACCACTTAGAAATGAAATATTGAATCCCTTACATATCAAATTACATTTTGGGTTTAGAGTTTTATAGAATTAGGACAAAATATTAATAACTTTGGTTTATAAACAATTGGATCAACATTATTTTCCACTATACCCAACTTCTATAATAGGTAAACAACATCATCCATTTGAAATAATTATAAATGTAGTTCATTTAATATATTTCCTCATGACATGGGGAAAATAAAACATATGAAGGGTAAGCTTAGTTTCTCAGTAAGGGAAAATATATGAATAATTAAAACTTTTTCTTTTGAAATAATTATTTAAGTATAAGGGTATATGATTAAGAACACAACATTTGAAAATTTTACCCTATATAGCAAAGGTCAAACCCTTGAGTCATGAAATAAAAACATGGATGTTCATAAAACATGGTTAAAAAATAACCAAAGAATATGAGCCATGAGAGGATAACATAAAACATGGAATTATCTAAATAACATATAAAATGACACAAACATGACTTAAGGATAAATTTCAAGAAAATATTACATGGTGGACAATGTCCCATCAAGGAATTAGTTTTAATACCTATCCCAACATGACACGTCATGATACTAAAACATCACCCAATGCATTAGAGTGATATCTAGGTGCACCTGTTACAAAATTCTCGTTAATAAGTGCACCACATAATGAATAAAACATAAATAATGATCATAAGGCTCACCAATTTAATTAAATGGTTATGGTAATATTGTCATGATGCATAAAAAAGAGAATATAATAATGGTATGAATGAAATAAGGGGTAAAATCAATCTTGTAAATTCATAAGGTAAATAATAGATAAAAGATAATTATTTATAACCTATTTGAAAACATGAAAATTAGTGGTTAGAAATGTTCCACTTAAGTACGGTTTTAGGGGAAAAAAGAGACTTTAAGGAGGAAATGGGAATATGTGTTTTCATAAAACCATAAATGAAATAAATAGATTTTTATAGAAAAATGAGTGATTTTAGAAAAATATTGTTAGAATAAAATATTTAATAGAGTTTAATTTTAAATGTGAATGAAATAGAGAAGATCCCTTTAGTTGGGCTTTCTTATCAGGAATAATTTAGTAGGAAACCTTATAAATTATATAATTTCCCATCAAATAAAGGTGAATACAGTGAAATATATATGTGTGGTAACTACATATAGAATATAAGAGAATTATATAAGAGATATTGTTAGGATAAACTAAATAAAATAGGTAGAAAACATAACCCAAAGGTAATTTGAATGATTGGAGAGATCCCCGTCCCCACACTTCCATTTAGTGGACCATACTTTAACATCTTATATAATGGTTTAAAGAATGTTATTATTTCATAATAGAAATATAATAATATTTAAAATAACTTATATAATACTTTTAAAACATATTAAAACCCATTCATTAATAAAATTTCATTCTTTTCATTGTTTCTGGTTTGTTTGTTTCATGGTTTCAAGGTCGGTTCACTTGTGTACAATTTTGGATTTTCTTTTAAAATGGAAGTAAAAATCTAGAAGTGTAATAAAATGGTATTAATTCACTTATATAATTTTAAATTTTCAAATTTATCATTTTTATTTCATTTATGGGGATTATTCATTTGATAAAATGTTAATATTAAATGTTTGTTTTATTTTGGAGGTTTTTCCGAACATCACGAATTAGTTTCATTTTATTTACTATTATGTGTATATATTATTTCCAAAACATTAAATAGGTTATAATTTATGTATTAAAATATTATTTAACCATAACAATGGTTTTATTACCATCCATTAAGGCAGTAATGGAAAATAAAAAATAATAATTATTCACAGAGATGATTAATAGACCTGACTTGTATAATAGTTTCTCTTGTTTGAATAAGAGGAGGTAATAAAAGGGATGTATATAAGATATTACATTATAAAAATAAAATTACAGTAATTATATTATTATTAAATTATTATTCCTTTATATATTAAGTATATGAGGATAAATTAAGAGAAGAAAATAAATTAAGAGAGGTGTTTTGAGAAAATTACCTTTTGAATATCTCATCCTTGAAGGATCCCTCACAGAACTTGGAATTGATATTTGGGAGAGAGAATTAGAACTCAGACATGGGGAGAGTAATTAAGAGAGGTTTTGGAAGATATTTTAGGATCTTTAATGATTTTTAGTTGAAATGGGGTGGCGAGGGGTGGTATTTATACTTGGGGAGAGGTGGGTTTAAGTGATTAAATAATGATTATTTTATAATTAAATCCAACCACTTTGAGGTAGAATTAATTTAAATGAATTATATTTTTAATTAATAGATTTTTGGATGGTTAGGGTCTATAAAAAAATCACCCAATGATTAATGTTTTTAATTTTTAGGTATGTTAAGCTTTTAGCTTTTAACTTTAACCCTTATCACGATCTTACCTATACTATTTTAAATGATTTTTTTACCACAGTAAAATTTTTATACATAAAAATGAAATGGAACTTAAAAAATAAATTCCAAATTCTGATTAAAAATATTCAATATATTTTATCAAATTCAATTCAAATAATTCACAAAATTATATCTAAAATTAATCTCACAATCACAATGAAAAGAGTGTTTTAAAAGTGAGAAGTTGAAATGTTTGAAATTTTTTTATATCCAATTTCAATGTGAAATTTATTAAAATTACATAAATTGGATTTATGGATGAATAATTTAACTAATTATACTTCAAAACCAAATTAAATTATAATTTTACTATATAAATAAATTAGATGAAACTAAAATTTTAATTAACATTCTGTATTTTTCACTATTTATCAAAAACAAAACTTCTGCAAAAAATATTAAAAATTCACCCTAAGATAATTTTGATAATATGATTTCAAAAAGTAAATTTATTTTTTCAAATAAAACTTATAAAAGTGTGGAAATTTATACTTAAAATAGGTGCACCATCAAAAGGCGAAAACTTATCTTTTAGAAAAATATTGGTTTAATGCTTAAAATTGGATTTGTTTTTTATCTTAAGCCTATAAAACTTATTGGATGGATTTAAAAACATTTTATTGAATATATAACCTAAAAATTTCATTATTATATTTTATTAATAGTTATTAATTTAATTTATTAATATAAAATTTCATTATGAGCATAAAAATAATCTTTTTTTATAAAAGTACATCCTTTATGTTCAATTATATTTTATTGTAATTAATTAGTAACCATTGAATTAATTTTTTAAAAATGTGTAAACTATATATTTATAATTTAGTTAATCTCTTTCATTACCACTATTCCAACAACTTAGTGGTAATAGTTGTGATAAAATAATAATATTTTTTTGGAGTTCATTTACACTCAATATTTTGTGAAATGTAAGCTATTGAATAGATTATTATTTTTAAATACATATCATAAAATCTTGGGGTGTTACATTCTACCCCCTTAAGATGAATTTCCCCCTCGAAATTAGTTACTTAGATATAAAAAATATTTGGATACCCCTACCTCATCATATCCTCAGGTTGCTATATAGCTTCCTCAAATTTTTGGTTTTTCTACTAAACTTCTACCATATGAGTGGTATTGTTTGATATAAATTTATCTTTATCACCCCAAAATCTTTACCGGATGTTCTTTATAATAAAGGTCTTGCTCTTGTTGTATGAACTATGAGTTTCGTACATGTGAAATATCATGTATGTACATCCTTAGGGGAGATACATGGAACACATCATTTTCTTGAAATAGATTTGTTGGAAGAGTCAATTGATGATCTCTCATCTCTATATGATCAAGAATTCAAAAAACATTCATCCTTGAAAATTTGAAATTGATCATATAAAATCAAAGGTGGATATCGGGAAATTGTATTATGGGAAACCCACATCTTAAAAAGTCTTAATAAAAAATCCCCTTAATAAAATGGAAAGGGAAAAGATTATTTTAATTAAGTGATAAATCATGTATCTACCTCGTACAACACTTCTATTCTCTATATTCCTTTGGCGATGGTAGCATCACCACCTCCCCTCCTTAGTATTCCTAACCGAAGGGGGGAGGAGAACCATATTACTCCTCCATCTCCTTCCCTTACTTCTAATTTCACCCCCTTCATGGATCCTTCCATCATACCTAGATTCCCATCCATATATTTAATCCCCAAAAATCAATCATACATTGATGGAGTTCTGATGGTTCTTCTTTGACCCATAGATTTCACGAAGTCCTTTATGACAGAGGATCTTTCTCTTGTTTCCCACTTCAGTATGAGACGTACATCTATTGATTTGTTCGATAAATTCATCTTCAAAAAGTATAAGATATAATATTTGGTGATAGTAGGGATCCTAGATTCGTGACACATCTTGGTTCATTTCTCATTAAAAGAAGAGATCATCTCTGTTTGGTTGAATGCTCCATGTGTTATCTCAGGATTGTATTTTTATTTATTTTGGTGGTTTTTTATTTTCACTTAAAGAATGATCCCCCTATCAAAGTGTTATGTATATCTATATCAAGTATCCCATAATACATCAAAAACTGATGATCCTTCATTTTATAAGAACCCGAGTGGGTTTATTCCTCTGCTCGAATGAGCAGACCATCATAGTTTGTCATCTGATTTCTCCAAGAATTTGTGTTGAAGTGGATATTTAGAATAAACCAATGGAAACTATTGATATAGAGATTTATGATGAGATTCTATGGAATCAAAATGTTTTATATTATTCTTGGTTCCTTTACTGTTCCTCCAATTGTCATCTTGGAGTTGATGCTTGTAGTTGCAGGAATAGATCGATGGGGGTTCCTTAGGTTCACCTTTTTACTGATTCGTTGGGTGAGGGCCATCCCCTACAGGCTATGGGGGATAGTGGGAAGGTCACCTCAGTTGGATAATCATTTTGAAAATGCCTTGGGGTGTATGTTATAGGAACCAATGAGGTAAGACTCCCTCCTACCATCTATAAATATGTGAAATCCATACAGTCCGAGCCTAAAATTGTAGATGTGTTTGACAGTTTAAGACACAATTTGGGGGACATGAATGTTGAAAGAAATGGGAGTAAGGGGTTAATAGGAACTTGTATTCTCCCACATATTCTAAGGTCCCTTTTACCATAGATTTTGTCAAGGATTGTGACCCAGGTGATTGATAGTTGACTCATTAAGCCTCTTATAGTGGTTCTAACATTCTTATTGAGGTGAGGGTACTTATAGAGAAATATGAAAATCCTGATGGGAATATAGTTCTATTTCCATACTGAGAGCTAGCCAATCAAAATGTAGCATCAATGGACATCAAAATACAAAATTGTTTCAACACATTGAATAGATAATGAGGATCATGAAGCATGAAAAACTTATATTCCAAGATGGAAGAAGAAATAGATCAGATCTTGGTCCTTCAAAGATAATGAGACTAGTGACCAAGAAGTGAACTCCCAACCAACGACGGATTGTGAAAATGAATATCAAGGGGAAAGAATGGTTGGTTCTGGGTCCCAGAAGGGGAATTAAGGTGAGATCGTTTCTAGGAATTTCTCTATCCACAAGGGTGGGAAGAAAACTAGACCTCTCAAAGACAACTCGAAAATTCCAAAAACAATAGTAACTTGATCTTCAAGTAAGGCCAAGAATAACAGTACAGAAGAAAACCCGGCGGAATCATCTACAATTTACAGGGTCAAACATGTCTATGGTAAGATGTAAAAGTAGCATACAATCATGGGAAGCAAAGTTCTTGAAGGCGATATCAAGGTGTAGGAACAGGTGGGAGTGAAAGTGGATGAAATCACACATGAAATAGATATAACTAGGTGAGATTAGGGATATGTGATTAATAGAGAACAAAATGGAGTGATAGGATAATTGGTAGCTAAAAAGGGGGAGTCTCTAGAACATATTCTTCACTCAGAGGAAAAATTATTAAAAGTGTCATTCACTTAAATTCTCTAAGGGAGGAGGCTGATATAATTTATGATAGATGTCTTCTAGTTGATATTAATGTAGAGAAAGAAGTTTGGATTATAAAAAACAAGATTGAATTGTGGATCAAGGATTCAATGATCATAAAATCAACTTGGAGGATTTTATACAGACATGGGATAGAATGGAAAACCACTTTTAAGAGCTTATCAACAATGACCCATATGTATATGTAACTAATCTTCACTTGGAATTATATAGGGTGTCCAATTATAGTAATCCTAGTCTGGTTTTTAATAATATTGTGAGCTATTTTAGTACATTGTGATTTTTTTCTTGCATGGTTTCCAACTTCTCCCTTAAAGAATATTTCAAATAAAAAATTTATATTTTGTGGAAGTGGTGGTAAAGGGAAAGTAAAATGAAATGGTCACCAAAAAACTAGGCTTTATAATAGAATAATATTGGTACAAAGTGAAATTTGGTATATAGGAAAGAAAAGAAACTATCATGTTCTGATGGAGAGTAATAAATAACATGGTCATCAGAAAATATATTGTAAAAAAACCATAAATTTATGATGGATTAAGGAGTCTATTGAATTCCTAATAAGAAAATTAAACATTTTGTTTTAAACATAATTTTCATAGATTTGGGTAATTATATTACTTCCCTATCATAGAACATGAGTAAATATACTTACTTGACAAATAGAGTTTCATCCTCTAATAAAATTTTCACCAAAAACTCTTATTTTTCTCCAAATGATGGGTATGAATTTTTTATACCTAAATTAGTAGAATCAACTTCTACAAATAACTAAATCCAAAAAATATAAAAATATATTCTTCCTGTCTTTAAGCATTGAATAAAACCAAAATTTTTAGTGTGAGATATAATCTTCCAAAAATAAAAAACCATTATATGATTAAAAATACTTTAATCTTCGAAATTCAGTAGTAATACCCAATATTAAACATAGATCCTTAGATAAATAACTATTATTAAAATTGTTCAAAATTATTATAGACTAATATTGAAACCCAAACATTAGAATGATTTCATCACATAGTCTTCCTATATAAATTTTAATATTTATATCCAAATGACTTCAATAACTATTAATGTATCAAAAAATAATGTAATTTCATAAATCACCTAATCTCCAAGAATGATAACCATTTCTATAAATAACCTGAATTATTATAAAGACACAATAAAATAATATATACTTCTAAAAATATAAATCAACCTTTATTCCACAAATAAAACCCTATATTATTCTTTTTAACTTAATCATATAAGGTTACCAAAATTATGAACATATGTCCAGAAAACATTAATCACTTAATAACCAAATCATTTCCAATGTCATGGTTTTCTATAAAACATATTTTCCCAAAATTAAATCAACCTTTATTAATAAGATATGTTAAATAAAAGAAAATAATTTTATAATAACTAGGACATCATGTTGGCTAGTTTAAGTGATGCCCCATTTTCTACCTTTGGTTGTTGGTTTAATTCCCACAACCTTACCAGATTTGATGTGTTTTCATCCATACCTTAGGTTGTAATTTTCTTAAAACTATATTATTATAATCATTATAAAATTCAAAAAATGTGAGAAAAATTCTCAAAAATAACCTTAATATGTTTTAATCTCAAAGGGTATCACAAACCTTTCATTTTGAATCAAAAAATGTAATATCGCATAATTAACTTATAAAAGAATGTCTCCAAAAATAATGTTAATCACCTTAAAATTTTTTAAATTAAAGCCTAAAAATAGGGTTCTAAGACACTGAACTTATGATCAACCTGAAAATTATAAACCCATGATGTTATAAATAACCCTTAAGAATATGACAAAAGAAAACATCCAAATCTCCAACGTTATCTAAACCCTGCTCTGATACCAACTATAACAACCCAGAATTTTCACTTCCTGATCTGGTTCTAAAAACTTAAGAATTACATTCCTGAATTTAATACTGATAAATATGACCCAATGTTAACAAAAAACATAAAACATCATAAGAAAATATTGGATCACTTACATACTCAAGGACCTTTTAGGTTTATAGTTTTTGATGATTGGGAAAAAACTCTTTACAACTTGGGTTCATTAACAACTGGATCAACATTATTTCCCACCATACCCAACATCTACAATTGGTCATAAAAATTATCCATATGAAATACTTATAAACACAATTAATTTAATATATTTCCTCAAAACATAGGGAAAGGAAAACATAAGAAGGGTGAGAAATTTTCTCAGTAAGTGTAGTCATAAGAGTAATAAAATCATGATCATATTAAAGCATTAGATGATAAAAAGGGTATGTGATCATGAACATAACATTCATAAATTTTACCATTTATACCAAAGGTCAAACTATTGGGTCATTAAATAAAACATGTATGTTCATAAGACACGAGTTATAAAATAATCAAAGAATATGAGCCATGGGACCATAATATAAACCTTGTAATTTTGGATATATATATAAAATGACACAATCGTGACTCAAGGATAACTTCTAATACTACATTACTTGGTGGAAAAGGTCCCATTAGTAAACTAGGTTTAATCCTTAACCCAAAATGAAGTTTCATGAGACTAAAACACTACCCAATGAATTAGAGTTGTATCTGGGTGCACTTATTACAACATTCTCATACATATTTGTGCCATATAAATAATCAAACCTAAAGAATAATCATAAGGGTTACCTGTGGAATGAAATGGGCATGATAATATTATCATGAAGCATAAAAAGAGAGAATATATAATGTTATCCATAAAATAATGTTTTAAATCAACATTTTACCTACATAAGGTAAATAGTATGAAAATATAATGATTTCCAACTAACTTTAAAACATTAAAAATACTGGATAGAAATGCGCCACTTAAGTGTGGATTTTGGGAAAAGAGAAAGTGTCTTTAAAGAGGAAAAATAAATAAGTCTTTTCATAAAACAAAAAATGTACTAAAATATATTTTATTGAAAAAATTAGTGATTTAAGAATAATATGAGAATCTTAAAATAGTTTATGGAGTGTACTTGAAAACGGTGAGGAAACAGAGAATTTCCTTTTAACTTCGTTTTTTTTATCGGAAAAAATTGAGAAGAAAACCATATAAATAAAGTAATTTACCATAAGATAAAGGTTAATTGAGGTAAATACATATATATGGTATATATATATATAATAGGAGAATTATATAACAAAAACTAATAGATAAAATGAGAAAAAGAGGGATAAAATGCAACCCAAAGGTAATTTGAAGGTTCAGAGAGATCTCTTACGTCTCGCTTCCCTTTAGTAGCCTGTACATTAACCTTCTGTATAATGGTTTAAATAATAATATTATTTAATTAACAAGATTTAATCATATTTATAATGCCTTATATGAATATTTTATAACATTTTACTACCCATTGATTAATAACATTTCATCCTTTTCATCGTTTTGGGTGTGTTCGTTTCATGGTTTCAAGTTAAGTTGACTTGTGTATAATTATGGATTTTTTTCAAATGGAAGTAAAGATTCAGAAGTGTAATAAAATGGTATTAATGAAATTATATAAGTTTAAATGGTCCAATTTCTCATTTTTCTTTCATTCACGAGGATTATTCATTTGATAAAATGATAATGATCAATGTTTGGTTTATTTATGCAGTTATTCCAAACATCATGAACTAATTTCATTTTATTTACTATTAAGAGTATATATTAGTTTCATAAGATGAAATATTTTTAATTTAAATATTAAAATCTTATTAAGCTAGAACAATAGTTTTATGACTGGCCATGATGGTGGTAATTGAAAACCAAAAATCATTATTTATAGAGATGATCAACCCGTATAATTTGGGAAATAGTTATGCTTCTTTGATTAAGAGAATGTAATAAAAGGAATGGATATTAAATATTAAATTATCAAAATAAAATCCAAATATGTAAATTATTATGGAATTATTATTCCATTATAAATAAAGGGGATGAGTAGAAAGTAAAATAATAAAATAAATTAAGAGAGGTGTTTTGAGAAAATTACCTCTTAAATATCACCTCCTTGAAGGATCCATTAAAGACCTTGGAATTGGTATTTGGGTGCAACCAATGGAATTTGGAAGTGGGGAGAGTGAGGAGGAGTGGTTTGGGAATAAATTAGATTATCTTTAAGGATTTTGAGTTGAAATGGAGTGGTGAGGGATGATATTTATACTTTAGGAGGAGTGGTTTAAACTAATTAAATAATTATTATTTTATAATTAAAGACAACCATATTGAGGTGGCATTAATTTATAAAAATTATATATCTAATTAATGTGGATTATTTCATTTAATTTCAATAAATATCTCAACTAACCATTAAATTTGGAAATTTTTAGTTATTTTAAAATTTTATCTTTTTACTTTTAACTTTAACCCTTGTCACTATTTTACCCATACTGTGGTAAATAAATTTTTTACCATGATAAATTTTTTATAACTGAAAAGTAAATTAAATTTAGAAATTAATTTTAACCTTATTATTCCAAATATGGAATCTATTCTATCAAATTAAATTCACATAATTGTACAAAATTGATTTAAAATTAATCTTGTAGACACAACGAAGAAGTGTGTTTCTAAAGTGAGATGCTTAAATGTTTGAAATGTTTTTATATACAATTTCAATG
The DNA here is from genome assembly GCA_963277665.1 of Viscum album. NCBI lineage: Eukaryota > Viridiplantae > Streptophyta > Magnoliopsida > Santalales > Viscaceae > Viscum > Viscum album. The sequence goes on from OY728123.1 coordinate 2,020,645,447, forward strand.
TAAATTTAATTAAAATATCCTAAATTGTATTTATTGATGTAAAATTAAACTAATTTTACATTAATACAAAGTTAAAATGTAATTTAACTATATAAATAAATAAGACAAATAGAAATTTTCAATTAAAATTCATTATTTTTCACTATTTATAAAAAAATGAGACTTCTCTAAAGAATACTAAAAATTAACCCTAAGATAACTTTTACATTCATATTTCAATAAGGAACTTTATTTTTTCAAAGAAAACTTATAAAAGTTTGAAATTGTAGATTTAAAATTGCTGCGCCACCAAAAGGCTGCAAATTGTCTTTTCGAAAATATGGATTTTTATGCTTAAAATTGAATTTTATTCTCGTCTTAAGACTATTAAAATTTTTGGATTAATTAATTTTTTTTATTTAATATATAACATATAAATTTTATTATTATCTTCCACTAATAGTGAATAATTTAAATTATTAATCCAAAATGGCCATATGAGCATAGAAATAGTTTTTTTATAAAAACACTTCCTTTATGTTAAATTAGTTTTTATTTTCATTTATGAATAATTGGTAACTGGTGAATTAATTTTATAAACTTGTGTAAACTATGTTTTCATAATTTAATTATTCTTATTCATTCCCCCCATTCCAATGGCTATGTGATGAGAGTTTTGTTAAAATAATAGTATTTTTTTGGATCTCATTTATGTTCGGTGTTTTGTAAAAAGTAAGATATTGAAGAGTTTAATTTTTTCTAAAAAATAAATATCTTAAAATATTGGGGTGTAACACGTATGAAGTTGTACCAGGATAATGAGACTGTGTCATGTATAATGTTTGAGATGAGGTAGAGTGATATGAAAAATGTGCATCGTGTAGATGATTCCTTCAGATGGGATGATCAGATGAAACCATGATGAGTAATGGGATAGATCATTTAAGTTGATCATTTTCAAGTCTATTAGATAGAGTAATATACATAACATCATGAGGAAAACATTTGTGAATTATTTAATCAGAGACAAAATTATGTTGAGCAACAGTTAATGATGATCTGAGTTCACTAGATTGAAGTAATCAATGGAAGTAGATAATGGATAGATGAGTCACCGATTGAAGAACCATAAAATGAACTAAATAGAGAAACATTCACCATAAAAAGAAGTTCCAAATGAAGTCATCATAGAAATATATTCTAGATATAAAACTAAGGAACTTTACAAAACTTTTTAAATCTATTATAATGATGATGGTGTTATCTTCACTCAATGTTTAGTGATATAATAAGGTTAACGAAGTTTGATGAAGTTACTTAACACCGAGGTTAAGGAAGTTCAAAGAAGGTTGTGGATTCTGGAGTTTTCATGAAGCTTTATGAATATTATAGTATATTTGAGAAGCATCTAGAAAATTTGAGACAAGTGTTAGTTTTAAAATTTGAGTATTTGATTAGTGGGAGAAAGTATTTTAAGGATGAAATAAAGTCACACTGTTCAGATATGTTAGTTAAGTGATGTTTAGAATATCTCATAGTAGTGGGATTTTCCAAATAAGGAAACACTTGGTTGAAGAAGAGTTTCCAAAAAAAGGTACCAACCAGATGTGTACTAGAAGTTTTTTTATCAGTGGCATTAAACAATGTTTTTTTGGTCACAGTTAAAACAAATAGAGTTTTGTCATACAAATGTACCAGTCATAGGGGATCTAATCAGAATCACACTATATTGAGAAATACAAGATAGAGGTTGAGGCATAGAGTTTTGAGACACAAAGTATAGAGGTTCATCACATAGGGGATTACTGAATAGAGGTTGAGGCACATCAGATAAAGTCATACCAGATGAATGAAGAGGTTCACCAGAATAATTTATCAAATGAAAATTTTCTGGATGAAGTTTCTATGATTTTTATACATGTTTTATCCTATATTGGTTCATGTAAATAAGAAAATTTTATAAGAAATTTTATTCAGTATAATTTCTTATTAGGAGATAAGTGGATATTTTCAACAGACAACTCAACTAATGGGAGTCAGTATAATCTTTTATATTAGGATATATGTGGATAATTTCAGAATAAATCTCAAATATGTGATGAATTATAAACATCCTTCATGTGTAATCAATGTAAATATTATTATTAGGGGGATCTATATGCCAATATGATTTACCATGTCAAGGATATATGTTTTCAAACTAAGTTCAAAACTTGTAAAATTACCTATGTGTTGTTTTCCCAATTTCATATTCATAGAATAATGGTAAAGAAGTGAGGAAGATTTTATAAAGATACAAACATATTATCCAATAATATAAGTTTGATCAACTTAAATTAATAAAGAGTTCAATTTAAATATCATTAGAAAAATTTAGTCACCACTGATTCACCCCGTCTTATGGTGACTGTATAATTCACATGGGACTCTAAATTGGTATCAGAGGGTAGGTTTTATCTATATGGATGTATAATATTTTTAACTAATTTTTTAACTATTTTATATAAATTGAATATTTATATAAATTGAAGAAAGTTTATCTCTAGAATTTATGAAAGTTTAGCCTATGTTGAAGGGTATATAAGTTGTATCTAATTGTATCAACACTGTGGTTTCAGAAAAACCTTGAAAAACCAAAATAATAAATAATATCATAAGTAAAAAAATTTATCCTCTCATAATTAATGAAAGTATAAACCACCACTACCGAAAGGTAAAGAGCATGGTAAGAAATAATGTGAATTGAAGAAGACTAATCCTCTAAAATAATCATACAAATGCCGTGAAGAGTACGATTCAGTGGAAATAATTGAATATTTTTTACTTAGAAATCAATAATTACAATATAAATTCTATTTCTAAAGGTACTACATATATACTTTCATATATTCGGGGAAAATGGTAGGAAGTATTACTGTTGAAATCAGAATTTGATAATTTATGGAATTTATTTAGAAATAATCTATGAGAATGTAAATATCTTACTAAAATCATTGAATTTAAGGATGAAACTATGTTATTTTATCACAAAAATTTAACCTTATGGGGGAAATTATGTATCAATGTTTTTGTGAGAATAATGTTATTTTGGATGTTCTTAAGGAAAGTTTCTATAAATTTGATTTTCCTGTCGAAGGAAAGAACTCTTAGTTTTATGTTGATGCTAAAATAATTGATGGGATTAAAGAATCATTATAGAGAGAATGTAAAATACATGAGAAAAAACTTTAGAAGAAACACATGAATGACACCATCGCAAAATATAAAGATCTTAAGGAATAACTAGATGCTTTTTATGACGGGAATTTCAATTTTATGATTTTTTTAAATAAAATATTCATGAATTTGAAGATACACATAAAGAAACAATTGAGGTTAAGATTTATTAGTTAGTGATAAAATATAATTCAGTTAAGTAACTTTAACCTTTTTTGAAAGAGATGAGTAAGGTGTATTAAGAAAATGTTCAAAATTTGTAATTTTTGTGTGAAGAAAAAGTGAATATTCTATAAAATAAGAAGAGTTATTTAAATACAAATTTTCCTTGATAAAGTGGTAATATTGAGAAACAAGGAAGCTACTCAAGCTGAATCTTCACATAAATTTTAGACAAGAGTATCTATCAAATTTTCCTAAGAAATTCTTACTTCAAGAAAGGATTAGTTAAATAATAGTAAGTGTGTGAAAGCATAAGAAGTATCAACTTATAATAAGATGAATAAAAAGGTAACTCTACATTTTAATGAATCTGTTATCATTATATCCCATAATAATAGTAAAAGTTATAATTCTAAATAGAAATTGGTGAAGAAAGTTGAGAAATCCACCTCCTCTAAGAAGGTGGAAGTTTAAAATTTAGAGGTAAAGTTTCCTCAAAATATGTAGCACAGAACAAAATTTCCATCAACCAAAATACAACACAAGAAAAGAATCCTATGTTCATTGGTTAGTGTTGGTGATATAAAAAATTTGGACACATGGATATTGATTGTTGGCACAATTTTCCATGGTATGATGAACATAAAAAGAAAAAATTATATTGGGGGGAAGTGAAAGGGAAAATAAACTCACCTATGTATTCCCAAACTTCATGAAAAAATAATAATCTATTTACATCCAATAAATTTAGATATCTTGAAGATTTTTGTGAGAGTTTTGTATGAAATGGATATAGTGAAAAAAGTGCCAGTTTATCTCTACCAATTAGAACATAGGTACTTTTAATGAAAAGTGGAAAGCAAATCTGAAATAAAATTCTTTGAAATTAACTTTTATATATACCTTAATGTGTAAAAAATAAAAAGGAATAATTTTCAACCAGTAATAAAGTTTTAGATGATGTCATACCCAATAAATGATATTGCTTATGTGGAAAAAAAGGACACTTCACAAATAGTTGTAAAATTTCCATGAATGTTGAAGATAATAGAATGAATATTAAACAAAAAATTCAATCAATCTGAGAAAGAAATAAGTATATTGGAATAGTGGAATACAACTTTGATGAAGAAGTTTAAGTTCATTATAAGTTACCTTAGAAGAGTGAACTACCGGGAGATAAGAAGTTGTGTGAAAGATTGAAGTTTCCCGACCAAACTTTTGAAATTTCATGTAAATATTACCAAGCCAATATAATTGTTTTTAATAAGAATAGAAAAGATTAGGAAATAAATATTGGTGTTATAAGGAAATTCCAACACATGAATAAAGTTGAGGATAGTTTAAATAATTTCATAGTTTTGTTTCCAGAATAGTTGGAGGAAGAAAAGAGATTTGAAGCAGAAGAAAATAAGAAAAATGAATGACCCATTGTAGATAAATTTATGAAAACTATTCCAAAGAATGTTTAATTTAAATTTTAAGGTAAGAAACCCATTAATCATATAAAGACCAATGTTTTTAAAACCAATGGTGAAAGCATGAATAAAAATGAAGTTAAAAGGGGGGTTTCTAGGTTAAGAAAACTTTCTCATCCCTGTGAATCTTTTTAAGGAAGATAAGAAGGATATACCCTATTCCCATGTATGTTCCAATGTTTTTGAATTAAAAATTATGTATTTGAAGGTGATGATATTTTAGTGGAGTCCTTAAGTATGAATATAATTATTTCAAAATCACTATAAGTTGGATTAGAAAAGTCATTCTGATCAACTAATGTGTTCGAACATTGAATGCTAAAAATTTAATGGTTTAAGGAATAATGTACTTGGTTTCAAAAAAATCTATATGATAATGAATGATTTAGGTTATTTTCATTATTATGGTATATTTTATTAACTCTCATTTTTATAACAAAACTGAGGTATAAATTAAAAAGAAAAAAAATGTATTATTGATGTAAAAGATTTTATTTTACTGAAAAGGGTAGAAAACCTGTTCATTTTTATGCTTTACCATTTTTGATATGTTTTTTAAGATCGATGTATGAATTAATTTTGAACTAAATTATTATGAACTTTTCACCGAAAGATGTTTTTTTAAAAGTTGGCATTACTTGAAAAAACCTCACTGATAATTTTAATGTCTGAGTTTATCACTCTTATTTTCTACACAGAGCATAGATCTTGTGGACTAATAGTTGGATCATTTAGGTCTTATTTATTTAATAAAATTGATTTTTTCTTCTCTCAATAAGTTCGTAGTTTATACATGGTTTTGTTGAAGAAAATAATATTATAAGAAATGGCATGAAGAATGTTCCTCGCTTACCCCATAAATGTGGACAATGGGATATTCAAAATTCAGATCATTAAGGGGGATAGTAAAATTTTCCCTCACATAAAATATCTTGGAATAAGGAACCTTTGAATTCATTTTCAATAATGTAGAGAAATATATCATTGACATTAAAATGAAGTTGGTATTGAATTTTTTTAAAGGGTGAGATTAAAGATCCTATTGGATGATGAATTTGATATATTGTATATGTTGTCAATATTTTATTGTAAATTAAATGATTTCTTTGAAGAATAAGTACCAGTAGATATAACATTAAATAACCCTAGTGACATAAGTTTCCCGATGGTAATAACATCAAGACTACAACAATGAAGCATGATTTTCTAGAGTATCTTAGGAAACTTTCCTTAATGTTTTGAGAATGTTTCCATATAAAGTACCAAAAAGAGTTAAGAAAGTTTCTTTAACCATGTTAGGAAAATTTATTATAAATTTATATGATTTTTTACCATTCTTCAATTTCTTAACACAATGAAGAATTTCATGACCCATAATGAATTTGGTTATTGGTTGATGTTACTCAATGTTGTTGGATGAACCATGGAGGTTTTTCTTGGTTATAGGTTTGTATGAAGTTCTCACTGGTGAGATTATACCCACTTGTATAAACTATAAGAATTAAAAATGGGTAAAAATTACAATGTGTGATAAGTTTAATGTTTTAGGGGTAATACAAATTTGAATCTATAATACTAGATGAAGCAGAGACGATATAACCAGAAAATGGAGAGAAATCAAAGTTCAAGTCAACATAACCTAATGGAGAATTATTTTATGACATAAGTCTTTAGAAGTTGAAATAATGTTATCATACAGTCCATAAATTAATTATAACGGAAAATGGTAGTTGTGTAGAGAAATTATTTTTTTCTTGTAAGACTTTTAAATATTTCTATATATATTCCAGAGCTTGGGGTCGAGACAACATGTGATTCCATGTCTCGGGGTGCCTGAAATTAATTTTATAAAAATGTTAAATATATTTTATATTCTTCATGTAATTTTTTTTAATAAAATAGAATAACCGTTAAAAAATATTTGATAAAAAATCTATGATCAATGTTTATCCCACAACGCGGTGTTCAACCTAAGCATGCCATAAAATGGGTCGACGTGAGGGCATTTGGAGTCCTTACCCATTGAAGGTACATTTAGTGGATTTAATTAATTTATTAAAATTATTATTCAATATTATTTAACCTAAAATATTCCTAAAAATAAATATTCATGTAAAAGTTTCTATGGTTAGCCTCATAATCCTAGAATTACCAATGATGCTCTCCTTCCTCCTTCCATTGGTAGATCACAATGGACGACAACGAAACTCCGAATTGAAGAAGAGAAGAACATAAAAAAAACAAAAAATTCCTTCAATATTTAGTGGATGCATTATTTGATGATAAAAAATCTAATATTTTGGTAGGAATCTTCAATTTGGTAATTTACACCCTTTTTATTAAATGGTTTGAGCGGATCGGTCCCTTATATCAATCTGTGCCAATTGTCGTTTGAGTATGAAACCATGTGTTGAAATATTAATTGATTTATTCAATGTTTGATAACCTTGGATGACCATTAATGATATATTTCCAATATTTCCTAGAAATGGTCGATTAAACCTTTGTTATGGTGATTTTACCCTTCATTTCTCTTTGCATTCGTCACTAGTAGGACCACATGATCTAGGTTCAGCTTTACCGGGCATTATTGAGCCCAATCAGACCCTCCGATTCACAACAGTTTCAAAAATGAGTCTCAGATCGATTAATCTAGTCTATATATAGTATTTTATGGGTTTCTAATGATCATTTGGATAATCGGAGTTGAAATCAATGAATGTGGATGGATCTGTGAAAAATTGTTCCTTTGACGAACCGTTGACGAGCGAGCGAAGACCGATTTATAGTGAATGATGACCATAAACCAAAATTTTTAGAAATATCCATGAGTTTCTAATGGATATTTTGCCAAATATAAGGTAGCAAGGCTAGATATGAAGCTCATATCATGGATCTGACTTTATATGAAAACATTTACTACACGCCATGTATAAATATGAACACACGACATATAGCCGTTCACCAGTGGTGACTAGGGTTTTGAGAAATGTTAAGGATAACACAACAGTTATCCCTTATAAACACCATGTACCCCTTCTCCACTAGAGAATCCCATGTGGTAGATCACGATGGTGGGAACCCATGTGGGATTACACATCCATATACCCAAGTAAAAAGACACGAGTTCAACTACAAGGACAGAACCAGAAGGACATGGCCCTGTCCTGGTTGACTTGGACACATCATGTAGTCCACCTACATGACATGTACTGTTACATAGCTTGGGAGCCATGTACCCCCCCTAGGAAATGACTAGGTGATGGAGCGAGACCACACACCATGTGGTTCCCCTCACACACTATGTACCCCTTTACATCTTTTTAGGAAAATTTAATCATTAATATCTCATTCATTTAAACTTAGATTTTGGCCCATAAGTAGCCTATCCAGAATTGTTTCCTCATATAATGGGATGGTTCCATCCTTTTTGGATTTCCCTATATGATGCAGAAATGTTATGGGAATGAAACCTGGTTAGGCCATACCCGATGATGGTAGTGACCACACATGATCAATAGGACCTTTTTGAGCGGTACCCTCTAGTATGGATGGGAAGTGGAGTTCCTCAACAAAAGTTCTGAGAAGTACCCTCCATTAGGGATGGGAAGTGGATTTCCTCAATGAAATTTTTGAGTGGTATCCTTCAGTAGGGCTGGGAAGTGGAGTTCCTCAACTACCTTTCAAGGTGGTACCCTAGGGCCAGACAGTGGAGTTCCTCAATTACCATTCTGAGTGGTGCCCTCCATCAAGGATGGGCATTGAGGTTCATCTTTGATTTCTAGGTGGTACCCTATAACAGGGATAGAAAGTGGAGTTCCTCAATTATTACCAAGTTTACCCTCTAGTAGATATGGGAAATGTAGTCCTCGATGGTTACGAGAGTGGGACCCCCCATCGATATGGGAACATGTCCTCTACGAATACATTCCAAGTAGTAACCTCTACTAGATATGGGCAGTGGAATTCCTTGAAGGCCATTAGAGTGGGAAAATCCTACTATAATTGGGTATGTGTTTCCTACCTAGAGTTTTTAGACCCATGTTTGTGCGGCAATGTGATAAGGCATGGATGTACTTGGACGATTACTTCTTGGTAGATACGTGACATGTCATGAATCATTGATGAACTTTTGGAACTATTTAATACTCTTCTTGTTGGGCTGATATGTAACATGGAGATCCCCTTAATCTCTCATTTGGGTTTCTTTTGACTAATTATATACATACACACACAGACACACACACACAGACACACACACACAGACAGACACACACACACACACACACACACACACACACATATATTCTCTTGTACCCACCCCTTGGATATGGTTACTCTCCTTTTAAGGGAGGAAAATATGCTTGGGGTATGTCACGTGCTTTATGTGTTTAGATTCTCACAGTTGGATTAGTCTAATATCATGATATAGGTGCAAAAGACTTGATGTGTTGTTCATATATTCACCGTGTCAAGACTCTTATGCTTGGAATAGGTTATGTTCAAATTTGGTTTGGGTTGAGCTATTCTCTTTGACTATATCTTGTATCTACTATATTTTTATTCCTATTGTACCCTAAATTTTTTACCTTCAACTTTTGGGGTATCCAAATGGGTATGTAAATACCCACCATTTTATGGGATTTTCCCACACGTTTAATGTCGTATGAAAATGACGGATAGGCTGGTGGTGACTTCATAGGAGCTTATAGATACCTCATACTTTGGACCACATATGATTGTTGAAGCTTGGGATTCAAAAGATGAGATCTCTCAGTAGTTTAAGTTTATAGTTTTTTCACGTTGGGACATATTTTTAGCAAGGCATGTATTTTAACCTTTAACTTTTTATTTTACACTATCATACACTTGTACTGTCTATAGGTTTTACATGAATGTTTTTCTATTAGAGTTTTATTCCGTTACTTTTATTTTATCTACACTTCTACATCGAGATGGTTTTTTGTGTGCATACAGGTACTTAGGAAAATAATTCCTCATGTTTTTTATGCCTTTGGTGTTGGTCGCTAGCCCCTGGCCTATAGAGGCGGACTTGGGGTAGCAGTGGCTTGAGACCTTGCTTAGGTCAAATCATGACATATTGGTATTAGAGGTGGTTTGACCCTTGGGATGTTGTTCAAACTAGTACCCTTATGAGGATTTGTCTGGTTTTTGGGAAATCATTTCAAAGTGTCTCAAGTGTGTCTCTTAGACTAGGGAATCCAATGATGGTATGGGCAGCTGATATATCCATTCATCAGGACCTTGACTATCTACTTGTCGACTAAGAATACTGAGACATTGGTTGGAGGAATCAATGATACATGCATTATATAAAATTGATTCTTTAACTTACCTTTTGATTCAGCCCCCCCATTTTCATTATATATATATATATGCTTATCTGACCATGGTATGTCTTGATAAATCTCAGGATGTCTCCTCAATGACAACCCATTGGGATACTAGTTTCAGATCCTGATGAAGATCTGATTAGTGATGAGGCCTCTATTCAGGGTCCATACCGCAACCCCCTTTCTCCATGTGGGTAGGTAGCATCACATCCAACTGTATAGATATAGATCATCCCAATATAGTAGGTAGAGGACGTGTGTAGTATGAGCGCGCTTTGTGTGTTCCAATGCTAGAGGATGCTGAGGTTACACAGTGAGCCAGATTCTCAGGCAGCAAAGGACTAGCTAGAGTCAATCATCTGTATCTTCTGTTTTTTTGAACCCTGATAGATCATGTGGTTGCACTATAATTTATCCTTATCCATGGAGTGGTGGGTGTTAGTGGATCTTCGTTACACAGATTCACAATGAGTCAACAATCTCATGGCCTAAATTCCAACAATTATTCCATGAGGTGTACTACCCTTGCTTCATTCTCTCAATCTAGATTTATGAGATTCTAGGGCTATATTAAGGAGGAATGATGGTCGATGAGTATTCCAGATGGTTTACATACCATACAAAATACTCTCTTGACATGATCCACAATGGCTACTTCTAAGCACAAAAGCTTGAGTATGAACTCCGTAGGGAGATTCGTGCCCTTCTACATCCCCACATATACCAGGGTGCTAGAGTGGGCACTAGTGAAAAATTGAATTATTTCATAGGGATTTTAGGTAGTTGGGGATGATGGCGGGTGTCACATAGTTGAGTCGTATGTGACAACTTGCAAGATTCAGCTAGCTGGACCTCAGTATAGGAAACCCTTTCGCAAGAAGACTCAGGCATGCGATTGTATTGTACAGAGGGAGCACAAAGCACCAGGTCATCTTGGAGAGGTTTGGTTCTTCTCTTGTAATGTGAGAAATGACATGGTGCATTAATCCCCCACTAGAAATGTTGAGGAGCATAGGAAGGTACCTGATGGACCACTACAGAAGAAGCATTGTAATGATTAGGGATCTACCTTGCGAGGGTTGGGTGGTCCCCCGATAGGTGGAGCTAGAAGTCAAAAAGATGAGCTATAGGCGGTGGATGATGCTATGAGATTCTTCCCCCGACCACCACAAGGTGGCCCATATTAGGCTCTAGGATTTGGCAGTTGGGACCGTAGATAACTGCAAGATTTAGAGACTTATGATCAGACAGTGCACAATATGATTAGAGGTATGATCTATGTTTATTCTTCTCTTTCCTCAGTATTATTAGACATATGCTATAGTCATTATTTATTCTCTATACTCCTATTTCAAGAGATATATCTCCCAGTTAAGGTGCTAACTCAGTGGATTTTTCTCGAGGTTCCTACAAAGAATTCTTCTTCTGTATCTTTTATCAGTCGACAATGTGATCTATCACTTGGTGGATAGAGGTTCACATGGGAACTTTTGGTCATCACAATGGAACCCTATGAAATTATATTTGGTATGGATTGGTTTTTCATGGTATGAAACCATATTTACTATCACTGAAGACAACTCAAATGCCTAGACACTGGTGGGATAAGATTATCCTTTTTTTGTAAAGAGAGATCTCATGGTGTGATAAGCGGGTTTTGTGAGAAAGTGGTTGTACCCCATTACCCATTAGTTAGTGATTATAGCCTTTGGTGTATTAGGATCTTCATGCCTCTGGATTCCTATAGTCGTGGAAGATTAAATGGATGTCTTCCTCGAATATGTTTTTGGACTACCTCTGAGGAGGTATATGGAGATTTGTATAGACTTACATCCCAGTACTTCTCCGATATCTTCTATGACATATCAGATGGCACCTACCGAGCTCTAGGAGCTGCAATTTCAGTTATAGGACCTTGGAGAAAAGGGTTTTATCAGGCCCAGTTTGTTCCCCTGGGAAAATCTAGTGTTTTTTTTGTGAAAAAGGAGAACTAGTTCTTATGAATTTGTGCGGAATATTGTCACCTAAAATAGGACATGATGAAGAAAACATACCCCTTTTTGTGGATTTATGAACTCTTTGACCAGTTGCAAAGTGAGAAGTAGTTCTTTAAGATCAATATTAGGTTTAGATACCACCAGTTGAGTGTTTGTGAGGCTTACAATCCAAAGTTTAAATTATGATTTCACTATGGACACTATGAGTTCCAAGTGATTCCCTTTGGTGTGATGGATTCCCCCATCGTGTTTATGGATTTGATAAACTAAGTGTTCTAGTCATACTTCCACATTTTTTGTTGTCTTTATCAATGACATGTTCTTGTAATCTGCATCAGAGTAAGAGAATGTAGAGCACTGTAGGTGGGTCTAAGATTTTCTTCGAGAGCACCAGATTTATGAGAAACTCTCAAAGTTCTAGTTCTGGATTCACGAGGTTCACTTTCTAGTGAATATAATTTATAATCATAGTTTATCCATGGAACCAATGAAGTTTGATGTAGTACTTTCGTGGAATCCACCTAAGATCATTTTAGTGGTGAAGAGATTTCTAGTCTTAGTGGGGTACTATAAGAGGGTTGTGGAAAACTTATCCAGAGTTGCATCCCCTTTAACCACCCTAATAGAGAAAGGGCAGCCATTTACCTGGTCTGAGAAGTTCTAGAGGGAATTTGAGGTGTTAAGGATGAGTATGATGAGTGATCCAGTGTCGAGACTACTAGAGGAAGGTGTGGAGTTCTTAGTGTATTGTGATTCCTCAAAAGTTGGGCTCAACTACATGTTGATACAACGATCGGTAGTTGTCACATACGAGTCACAGAAGTTGTGTTCCCATTAGCAGAATTACATGAATCATGACCTAGAGATAGTAGAGGTAGTATTTTTCATTAGGATATGGAGGAAATACCTTCAAGGAGAGTGATTTATGGTTTACTCAGACCATCAGAGTCTCAGGTTTTTCTTCATGCAGAGAGACTTGAACCCAAGATAACGACGCTTACTGGAGTTTCGTTAGGACTATGATTTATAGATAGTATATACTATAAGGAATTGAAATATTTTAGTGGATTCCCATATCTATATGTCCCAATATCTCTTGGTTTTTGATGCTTCTAAGCAGTTGTCCTCCCAACAGCTGACCCCAGTGGAGCAGGAGGGTGCAACCTTTTTGCAATTGATGGTGTTGAATCCTCCTCTTCTTGAGTCTGTGAGGAAGCCCGAGTTGGAAGACATCGACTGTGAGGTCTTGTGTGACCAGATATCCATAGGGTAATCACCATATGGATGTTTTGAAAAAAGGAATCGCGTCATCATGTTCTAGGGGTGAAAAATTGTTCCAATCATGATGCATTAGAAGGTGATGCACAAGTTCCACAGTTCTCCCCTAGTAGTACATCTCATTATGGGGAAGATGTAAAAAGACCACCAGTTTTAGTTTTAGTGGTATGACTTGAAATGAAGCATAGTTAAGTTTGTTTCTCGGTGCCTTACCTATCTGTAGGTGAAGGCTGAGCACCATGTTCTGGTAGGGTTGTTGAAGCCCCTTGAGTTCTCGGAGTGGAAATGGGATGGAATATCCATGGAATTTTTGATAGATATTCCTTACACAATGTAGGGACATAATTCCATATGGGTGATAGTTGACCAACTCACAGAGTCAATACACTTCCTTGGTACCATGGAGTAGCGTTCAGTGGAGAGTTTGGGGAATTTCTATGTTCGATAGATTGTTCAGCTTAATGGGATTCCTTAGAAGATTATATCCAATTGTGATGTGTGGTTTACTTCATGATTTTGTAGAGGCCTACATGAGGAATTCAGGAACCAAATGAGGATGAGCATGACCTTTCACCCCCAGACTGATAGGAAGACCAAGAGCACTATACAGAATTTGGAGGATATTCTGTGGGCTTGGGTGTTAGACATTGGATGGGGATGGAAAGATAACCTACCCATGGCCGAGTTTGAGTACAATAACAGCTACCAATCTACTATTGGAATTACTCCTTTTGAGGCCCTCTATAGAAGACCTTGTAGGTCACCCTTGTGCTAGACAGAGATCACTGAGACATATTTTATTGTCTCAAATATGGTCCAGGTGATGATGGATAATATCTAGGTCATATTTGAGTGGATGAGGATGGTCGAGAGAAAAAAAAATCTTTTGTAGATCACAGCCATAATACTTTAAAGTTCAAAAAGGGAGACCACATTTTCCTAAGAGTCTCCCAATGTCAAGGATTATAGAGGTTTGGTTAGTGAGCCATGATATCCCTGAGGTTCATTGGTTCTTTTGATATTGTGAAGATGGTTGGGGAGGTTTCTTTACACCTTTCCCTACCCTTAAAGCTAGAGCAGGTGCATAAAGTCTTCTACGTGTCGCAGTTGAGGAGATACGTTCATAACCCCATGCACATCATCCACTGGGGTGAGATAGAAATCGTGGATAGAACCACTTTTTTGGAGAATTTGATGACAATTGAATATCGACAAGAGAAGAGACTGCATGGAGGAACCATCCCCTTGGTTCATATGTTATGGCAACACAAGAATGTGCAGGAGAGTTCCTTAGAGTTAGAGAGGCAAGTGCAGGCTCAGAATTCCGAGTTTTTTGTGTATTTTCTATTTATATATATAAAGACTTTTAAATATTTTTATATTTATATTCAGAGCTAGGCACTAAGACGACATGTGATTCCAAGGTCCGGTGTGCCCAAAAATTATTTTTAAAAAAATTTAAAATATATTTTATATCATGAGTGCAAAACTTCTTAAATAAAATAGGATAACTTAAAAAAATATCATATTATAAGTACAAGACTATAGTTGGGTATGGAACATGGTGTTTACCCTATGCATGATATAAAATAGGTCGGCATAGGGCGTTCAGACTCCTCACCGGTTAAAGGTATGTTCTATGGATTTAAGTAATTTATTAAATTAATTAATTAATCTTATTTGAACTTAACTATTACAACAAATAAATTATCCTATAAAATTGACTAGATTTATCCCCATAATCCTAGAATCTCCAATGACACTATCTTTCCTCCTTATGTTGGAAGATCACATTAGATGATAATGAAACCCCAAATCTGAGAAGATAGGGATGTACCAAACGTAATGGATTCCTTTGATCTTTGGTGGATGTATTCTTAGATGAAGAATGATCCAATATCATGGTTAGGATTTTCAATTTGTTGACTTATAAATTTTGATTAAATGGATTGAGTGGATCGATCCCTTCTATCGATCTGCTCCAATTGTGGATTGAGAATACACCCCTGTACTAAAATCATAATTTATTTATTCAATGTTTTCTAACAATAGATTCCCATTCTTGATCATTGTACAAGAACACTTGGAAAGAATCAAATAATCATTTTTATGGTGCTTTACCCCCTCGTTTTGCATCATGTTCATCACCAGTTGGACCCAACGATCTTAGTTCAACTTTGTCGGGAAGTACCGAGCCTGATCAGACCCCCAGATTCGTGATAGTTTCAGAAATAAGGCACATATTGACAATTATTTTCCATATCTAGTATTGTTATGGGGTTTGAATGATTTTTTGGATAACCTATGGTTGTATCTATAATGCGGAAGGATCCACAATGAACCGTTCGTGCGACGAACCCCCGATGAATGAATGAAGATCTATTTTAGGTGAACAATGCTCAAAAAACACGATTTTAGGCTAGATCCATGAGTTTTGGGTTGATATAGGGATAAATATCATGCTTACAGGCCAAATCTAAAGCGTGGATTTCAGATCTGAATTTCTATGAAAAACATGACTACATGTCGTGTATAAGTATGAACACACAACGTGTATCCCATCAGCGGAAACAACTAGGGTTTTAAGAAAAGTTAAGGATGGCATGAAGTTTATCCCTCCTACATGTCATGCACCCCTTTAACTCTTGAAAAACCCCTTTGGTATATCACACAGGTGAGAACCCATGTGGGGTTACATGACTGTGTACCCAAGTATACAGACACAGTGTCAACTAAACAGACACGACCAGGATGACACAACCTGATCCCAGTTGACTTGGACAAACTGTTTAGTCCACTTGAATGACATATACTATTACCTAGATTGGGAGTATTGTACCCCCCAGGGACATGGTCTGGAAGTGGAGCAGGACCAAACACCATTTGAGTCCCCTCAAATTATATGTACCGCTTGACCTCTTTTGAGGAAACTTCAATATTCCAAATCTCGTTCGTTTGAAATAGGATTTGTTTTCCGCAAGTAGCCTATCCAGAGTGTTTTTACACATAGAACATGATGGGATCCTCCATTTTGGATTTTGATATATGATATATAATTTTTTTGGGAATGATTCCTAGTTAGGAAACACTTAATCACAGCATTGATCACACATGATCACTAGGACCATTTTGATCGGTACCCTCAAATAGAGCTGGGCAGTGGAGTTCCTCAACAAACTTTCCAAGTGGTACCCTCCATCAGGGATGGGAAGTGTATTTATCAAAAAAATTGCTAAGTGATACCCTCTAGAAGGATTGAGAAATGGAGTTACTTGAAAACCTTTTTGATTGGTACCCTCTAGCGGGGTAGGGAAGTGGAGTTCCTTGACAATCTTTATGAGAGGTACCCTCCATCGAGGCTTGGTAGTGGAATTCCTTGATGATTTCTAAGTTGTACCCTCCCATAGGGTTGGTCAGTGTTGTTCTTATATGATTATCAAGTTGAAATTATAATAGAGCTGGGTAGTGGATTACTTAACAGTTATTAGAGTGGTACCCCCCATTTAGCATTGGCTCGAGTCCTCTACGTATACTTTTTGTGTGGTACCCTTCTGTAGAGTTGGTAAATGGAATTCCTCACCAAATAATTGAGTGGGACCCTCCTGTTGTACTAGGGAATGGGTTACCTGCCTATATTTTATTTTCCCTCAGCTTTGATGCATAGTGATGAGGCATGGATAGTTACTTTTGGGCAGACATGTGAGATGTCGAGCATCATTGATATAATTCTGGAATTATTGGATACTCTTCTACTTGGGTTGAGATGTGATATGTGAGATGAAGATCCCCTTACTCTCTCCTTTGGGTTTCTTTTGAATGAGCATATATATATATATACACATATTCATTTTTATGCATCCCCTGTATTTGGTTACTCTACTTCCATGAGAGGAGAATATGCATGGGGCATTCCACATGCTTTCCATGTTTAGCATCTCGTAGTTGGATGGGCTACTCTCATGCTATAGGTGGTGAAGAATCAATGTGTAGTTCATCAACTCACCATGCCGAGCCTCTTGTGCTTATATGAGGTTACTTTCACTTTGGTTTCGGTTGAGTTGTTTTCTTTGATTGTATCTTGTATCAACTATCTTTATATTCTTATTGTATCTCTTATTTCTCTCCCTTCAGATTTTAATGCATCTTACTTGGAATGTACCTACTAACCCTTTATGGTATTTTTCCATACATGTCATGTCGTATGAAGATGATAGATTGGTCGATGGTGACTTTAGAGAATATTTGGGATACCTGGTACTTTGGAAGGCATAGAGTGGTCGCAACTTTGTATTTAGGAGCTGGCACTACAACAAAACAAGCCTTTAACAACGCTGTTATTTATCAGTGCTAGAAAAAAGTGCCGATTAATTGCATATTTATCAGCGCTAAATAAATATTTGATATATTTTTCATTTTATTAGTACTTTATTTTTAGCACTCATAAAGGGTATCCTTTATCAGTGCTTTTTTTTATCCCTGATAAAGTGTACCCTTTATTAGCACATTATGTTTAGCGCTGATAAAGGTCTGAATAAATAAACTTAAAAAAGTTAAAGATAAATAATTATTTTATTAAAAAAAATTACAAAATTAATTAATTAAATAATTTTTGATAAAAAAGAATAAATTTATTACACATTATTAAATATTAAACATTTTATGAATTTGATAGTTATGATAATTAATGTGTATAAATTAAATATATAGATATATATTAATGTATATAAATATGATTTATATATTATGAAATATATATGCGCTTTACAGTAAGTAGTAATAAATATTTTGAATAATGGTTTATAATTAAAAATTATTACGAATTAAAAATATTGACTAATTGCATAGTTTAATGGACATATAATTGAATGTTATTTGATTTTTCAAATTAACATAGATCAAATGTGAATTATATTGATTTTATATATACACAATTAATGCATTTTTATATACTATGAACACACACAAAATTTATCCATTTTTTCAATATTGTTAATGTGTACTTATTTTTAATTTATTCAATTTCAATCTTTTTAAACATATATGCATGAACTTAAAATTAGATATTCATTAATAATGTCGAAAATATATTTTTTAAAAAATATGAATGAATAAATATATTTATAAATTTACATTTACTATATTTATACAATTATATATTTATAATTATAAATAAATAAATATTTTTTTAATAGTATTTAAATAATTATATATATGTAAATAATTATTAAATTTATAATAAATTTACTTAAATATTGAATATATTTACTATATTTAAATTTATTTATAATTATTAAATATATATATATATGTATAATTATATAAATATATATATTGATATAAATTCTAGTTTTTTGAAAATATTTCTATAATTATAAAAAAATAATTATAAAATTATAATAATTATATTTAAAAAGGAATATATTTACTATATTCACATTTATATATTTTTATTATATAAATATATATTTACATTTTTTATTTATAATTATAATAATAAATCTTTTATTAATGCTTAAGTAATAAGCACTGATAAAAACATCTTTATTAGTGCTAAAAAAGCACTGATAAATATTCCCTTTATCAGTGCTTATTTGTAACCCCTAATAAAAGTGTCTCGATCTATTTAAAAAAACCTTACCATTTGTGGGTCTGTTACGATACATAGCCTTCCCATGGAAGCCACCAACTGTCGACTCTCCTCCTCAGTGAATCAAAGCTCAAATCACACCACTCAATTGCCTCCAATTTCTCAAACATCTCGTCCGACATCCGATGTTTGGTTGCAGTTTGGGTTTCTGAAGAGGGTCTTAGATTTTATTCAACCTAGATAGGCAAGTCTTCTAATTTTCTTTGTGTATTTTTTATTTCATTTTTGATTTATTCTTCTATGATGTCGTTATTTGTGGTCCAGTTCTTGTGTACTATTTTGATTTTAGATTATGAATAGAAAGATTTATTTATGATCCATTGTAACACCCCAAGATTTCATAGTACGTTATTTCTTCAAAGTAATTCAATAGCTTTCACTACACGCAACACCAAGTTCAAGCGCACCACAACTTACCAAACCTGCCATTAAAAAGAAGTTATGAAAATTATTAACTGAATTTTGAACTATATATAATCCTTATAACTTTAGAATCCATATTATGAGTTTCTTGGACATAATGTAAGAACTGATTCATTTTTTCAGATAAAAGAAGTATTTTTCAAAAAATGCAATTTTACCGCCATTTAATGGAAAACTCTTTTTAAATCCCATATTTGAAACTTTTATATATTAAATTTTAAAAAATAAACATCTTCCTTAGAATCGGGATATAATAATTTAGTTTCAGTAAATTTTTGGTGTTTTTCTAATAACTTTTATATTTGGGTGAATAGTGAAAAATACTATATTTGAACTGAAAATATCTTTTTTAATAAAAATAATTTATAGTGTTAAATTATATATTTTTAATGGTTTGGAGGTATAATTAAATTATATTTTTACCATTTAATCCAATGATGGTCATTGTAAGTAATTTCACTTTGAGATTGGACATAAACAGGTGCCAATCTTTTGTTGGATATTGTTTCCTAAAAATACACCTTTTTGACAACGAGAATTAATTTTAAATTAATTCAACTTTTATGTTTTTAATTTGGTAAAATAGACTTAATTTTTGGACTCAGGGTATCAAAATTATCCTAGGGTGATGTTTTGGTATTTTTTTGAAAACTTTCAATTTTGATGAATAGTTAAAAACACCGAGTTATAGTTTAAAACCAATTTTTTTTAAATAATTATTTATTTTATTTAAAATTATTTTAGTAAAAAATAGATACATAATACCTATATATGTTCAATTTAATTAATTGGAGATAGTTTATAATAATTTTAGATATATAAAAAGTTTATAGAACTTTTCACCGTCTTTTACCCACCTCCTAAGAGAATTTGAAAATTCACATAAAACTTAATTTTATCGCTTATGTGAGTGGAATTTCAAAAATTCGAGAGACCCAGTTTATATCAAAGAGTAAAATGTGGTTCAATAAGATTAAAATAATTTTTGGTAAATAGTTTTTTACTTTTATGTACCACGGTTAAAAGTAAATAGGGTAATTAAGGGTAAAAATGATATTAATATTACCTTAACACGTGTTCTAATTATATTGGGAATGTTTAGATCGACCAAAAAAAACCTTAGGAATAAAATATTTTCATTTAGGTCCACTTGGATTAGACTAAGACATTTATTATTATTTAATTCAAAGAAGAGTTAAAAGAGTTAAAATCAAAGTTTAATAACTAAAACATTTTTAATATAGTGTTATACATAAGATAAATTCAAATATAAATATTCATTAGAGAGGTAAAAATATTTCCTACATAATGGTATTTTATTTATAATTTTTATACATTATATAATTTAATTTATATATGACACAATGATAATGCCCTAATTACCTTATTAATGAAAGAATCAAATAAATGGTATTATAAATATTAAAATAAAAGTAATTCTAACGTTTTTATGACATCCACGAATTTTATAGGTGTATATGACATGTTAGTATTGATTTAATGTATTTTTTTTGAAGTAATGATGCTTTTATTATTTTATAAAAAAAATACCAAATATTGTCAAAATTGACATAAAATAGTTTTTAAAACAAATATTATATTATTAATTGATATAATGGTCCTAATAACATAAGGTTAGGCCAAAATACTTATAAAATAATATATATGACATTAAATAACCAATTGGGGTTCTATTGCCAGTATATAGTATGTTTATTAATCATATAGTGTAAGAATACAAGAACACACGGTAAAAGTTAAATTATTTATCTTAGAGATAAATATAAATGATAAGGTTAAAATGGTGACCTAAACTTGTCTAAAACCTATTGGTTGATAGGATTTAGACCCATACCCACCCTATCCTTGAAATAAGTTACTTTTGGGCCATTATAAACCGAATACAAATTTATTATAAAATAATATTTTAAGTTTTTCCAAAGGTGCCCCTGACCCCTCTTATAAAAGGGCACTCCCCCTTCTCTCAATTTCACACATTAAAAGCCTTTTGGATAGGCCAAAACCTGAACAAATATTCTCCCAAATTACCTCACTTCAACATATTGGCCTTATTCTGATTAGAAAGACAACCTACGGAGCCCTTTTGATCAAATCAAAAAGAAGAACCTGAAGAAGAGGTAATGTTTTCACCACCCTCTTTCAAGTTCCTTTCTTCTTCCACTTCTTCTTTCTTTGTTATTTCTATTCTAAAACAATAACTCCAGTATATTCTATATAATGTGATGTTTTTATAAATATGGTACAACCATATTCAGTATTCTATCCATCCTTTGAATGACATGTCACCATACAAGCGTACGTATGGCTTACCGTCTCTACGTCGTGGTGTAATTGTTATTAAATATATTATTATTTGGATGGGTATACTAATGATGTGTAATTAATTTAAATAATAAATATAAGATGATAATTATTCTGTATATATGATACACCATGGAATTATATATTATTTTAATATCAAAAGAATGATATTGTCGCTCATGCGTACGTACTGACTACCCTCTCCCCGAACGTGATGAGATTCATTCCCCATCATATCCATTCAAGACTAATTTTCTTTTTATGATTAAAAATAATGTTAGGGACTTTATATAATTCTGGATATGAATAATATACAACCTATGGATAAAAAACACGGATTATGTAACAAAACATATAAAAGAAAACAAGTGAACACCCGAAACGACAATAATACTAAAATATCATTAACAAAGCAATATTAAATGATCATATATAATATCACATTTATGTATATGATTATTTTTTAATTTAATAAAAATGTCTTAACTATTATACAGGAGGTTAACCTACCCTCGACCAAGGAAAAGTACAAGGTAAGGGTTAATCTTACAATTTCTTTATTATCCGAGGTTGTTTTTACGTAAGTATCTACTGGGACCTCTTTATAATCTGAATCCATGTTTCTTAAAAATGTATTTCAAATCATTCTTAATATTTTATAGACTATGGGTTAAATTCATTTACACCTTTTTTTTAATATTTATAAGATGTTTATAAATGAATCTTTCCGTCATTTTCCAAATAAGGTCCTTTTTAACCTTTTCGACCGAATTACGGAAAGAATGTATTTTTTTAACTTATATGGCAGGTGGGGCTATTTTCCGCCATTATAAAATCATCGAAGATTCCCTTAAAGGCTTATAATAATTTTTACAAAGTAAATGTTTTAATTTTGTGGCTTTTAAATGATTTCAAAAAAAGAGATATTTCTCTCAAATAGTTTTGTTTTCCTCTATGTCAACATCCTTTGATGGATTTTAAGATTATTTGAAGTTGATTTATTATGATACAAAACTTCCATATAGTATTGAAGGTTTTATGATATGCTTAATAGTGTATGTGTTATTTTTATACAATTCAAGGTTTATGAAGAAATTATTGACATTTTATATGCTAGTTTTAATACGAATGTTTATGTTAAGTTTAAACCTGTTCATATGAGGAATGCATTGGACTTAATAAGTGACGGGTAGAGCCCGCTATAGCTCCTCGATGCATCGGTTGGTCTCATGAGACAAACTAGTGTCTTGGCACAAGGCCTCGACAAAAACTTATTTGTAGTCTTGGCACAAGGCCTTGACTATGTGGTTATGATAGTCTTGCATTATGCATTCCATCATTATGAAAGTGGTTATTGATATTGCATGTGATTTTTCAACTAGTAGAATATCCATGTGAATAAGTAAGTGACATTATTTCATTTTATCTTTTCCATATTATGCTGAAGTTCAAGTTTAAAAGGCTTTTGTTTTTGTTATACATTGCCTTAAATGTTTATGTTTATTAGTTAAAGTTTCGGCTATATTTTTATCCTTACTGAGCATCTGACCTCACCCCTTTCAATGTTTTTCCCAGGATGTGAAGACGTATTTTATGAATGACCTGCAGGGATAGTATGAGGGGATGTGGAGATAATATGTTGTTGTAGTTTTTTTCAATTTATGATGTAATGCAAACTTTATGAATGTATCTAGTGATTCCAAGGCTACTAAACTAATCGGTCTTTCTAGAGTTGATCTTTTTTGATCATGCCAATGTTTTGTAATAATGCACCAACTCTGGGTAACTTGGGTCGGGGCGTAATAATTGATATCAGAGGAAGTTTAGTACAAACCTTGGAAGCTATATTTAGATAATCTCTAATTAGGGAACATTGTACTAAGATAGACTTTGAGGATTAATATAGAAGAACTTCCTAGAATTTTGGTATTGTAGATATTTTGTGAGTTTTCCGAGCAATACATCCCTGTATGGATACGAGCAGGTAGAGGCAGCTTTGGCATAGATGTACCTAGGGGTAAAACTAGAAAAAACTGCTTTGAGGTAGACTCGAACGGGAACTAGGGAACGACAATGGGCCTTGCTGCACTCTTAGTTACGACACTCCTGGGGGACATGTTTAAGATAATTCTCATTTTCTTTACAAACCATTATGAATGGTTTATGATGATATACTTCCTCAAAGAAGACATTATTATGATTATGGATTATGTCCATAAATAGTTTAATTTATGTTAAGTGTTTTACAAGTTTGGGATTAGGTATTGTGATTCATAAACAAATCTAGTGTATTCCATTGTTTAGAAATAATGTCCAGTAGAAGGAATGAGAACTCCCGCAATACGCATGATCCAAAGAGTAATAAGGATCATATCTTTCATAGACATAAGCTCGAATTTAGATGGGAAATAGTCTCCCACATATTGTCATCATATGAAGAAATAGTATCGTGTGTTGATAAGATAAGTAACGAGTTATTGGAGTCCTATGGCTTTGAAGGGAAGCCAGAGAAGAAAAGGATGGTAGAGAGAAGGACAGATAAAGGGAAGAAGGTAAAGAAGGATTTTCCCATATATGATAACTGTGTAAAGAATCACCTTTGAAAATACTTGAAGGGAATGCGAGTATATTATTTGTGTGGAGAAAAAGGACACCACATTCGTGATTGCGAGGGTAAGAAAATGGATTCAAATGTACAATGCTTCATCTACGAGGAGTGGGGACACTACGCGAATCAATGTTCAAATCATCAGAGTATTCATCAAATGATGCTATTGGATAATAATAAAGTTATGATACTATCACAAATTAAGAGGAATGACTAGTGTTCTTATGTTGTTATTAATGAATTATTTCATTTGAGTGTTGTTTCAACGATGTACTGGTCGTATGAATTATGGAGATAAATAAGGATTGTACTACAGTACTATTTCATTGAGGATTTGAGATTATATGGTACTATGAAAAGTGAATCAACAACATGTTAAACTTTGTTTTAAAAATGCATGGTTGAAGGAAAGGTAATCCTTTATATGGTCTTAATACTGAGGTAGTAATTTTGGAATAAGAGATGGTTGATTTGGATAAATTATATTGGATATTCTTGACCACCTTGGCACTGATTAATGGTTTGTTTATTTCATCATTATTTGAGTATTCAAAGTTTTTGGATATAAGGAATATATCTAGTATTATATAAGGAATAATGGAGCATGAATGTAATCAATAAGGTTTTATGGTAATTCAGGGTGTTACAATATTTTAAAAGAATACATGATGAAGGTATTCACATGTTATTACAAGAAAAAAGACCTTTATAGTGTTTAACCTCCTTATAAATTTTGGACTGTGAGTTTGGACAGAAGTATTTTGGATAAGTGTAGTTTGAGATTGTTTTTGGATTTCAATAAAAGGACAACCCTAAGGTCGGGCTGCAACCCGTCGCGTCTGGCAAGACCACGTGACTTGAACCCGCAACCAAAGGGTGAAAAGGGTGTATCTCCTACCACTGGCCCACGTGATGTCCTGGATTGAATAATGTAGTTTTTTTTAAAGTTCTGGTTGATGAATTATAAATTCATTTTTTGGAACACTATACAAATAGGATAAATATTTTTTTTTAAAGTTCCATTACTTCTTAGAGTGAAAGATGAGTTTGTGGTAGAAATTGGTTAAAGGATTGAACTCTACTTGTCAAGTATATGTTTTTTTCTTCTCTTTTTATATAAAGAAATTAATTCTTAAACATTAGGTAAAGGATCTTAAAACTAAAAATGTGTTATCCTAATACCTTATGTTTCATTGAACCGATGATATTTTAAATCATCATATATTGACGGTTTTGAGGCCCTCAATTCTACAATTGTTTGTGATTGATGAACTCAATCACACGCTATAAATATTTACGTTTTTCTTCCAATTATGTGTCTCTAATTTCCACTAATGTTATCTGAATTGAGATCATATTTTTGTGGTGACCCTTTCATTTCTCTTTCCTTCTTGTTAAGACTAAATTTTATTAACCCAATTTCCGATGTGTGTTTTCCACAAAAGTGTTTTCTATTTTCGACCTTTTATTTTTGAAGAAAAATTTAAAATTTCAAGGACACAATTTATTGACGGAGGGAAGAATGTAATAACTCAATATTTCATAGTACATTATTTCTTCAAAGTAATTCAATAACTTGCACTACACACAACACCGAGTTCAAGCGCACCACAACTTACCAAACTAGCCATTCAAAAGCGGTTATGAATAGTATTAATTGAATTTTGAACTATATATAATACTTATAATTTTAGAATCCATAATATGAGTTTCTTAGACATAATGTAAGAACCAATTCATTTTTTTCAGATAAAAGAAGTATTTTTAAAAAAATGCAATTTTACCACCCTTTAATGGATAACAATTTTTAAATCCAATATTTGAAACTTTTATATATTAAATTTGACAAAATAAACATCTTCTTTATAATCGGGATATAATAATTTAGTTTCAATAAATTTTTGGTGTTTTTTTTGAAAACTTTCATATTTACGTGAATAGTAGAAAATACTATATTTTAACTGAAAACAACTTTTTCAATAAAAATAATTTATAGTTTTGAATTATAAATTTTAATGGTTTGGAAGTATAATTAGATTATATTTTTTCCATTTAATCCAATGATGGTCATTATAAGTAATTTCACTTTGGGATTGGTCATAAACAAGTTTCAATCTTTTGATAGATATTGTTTTTTAAAAATATGCCTTTTTGACAACGAGAATTAATTTTAAATTAATGAAACTTTTATGTTTTTAATTTGGATAAATAAACTTCATTTTTGTATTCGAAGTATCGAAATTAGCTTAGGGTGAATTTTTGGTATTTTTCTGAAAACTTTCAATTTTTGATGAATAGAGAAAATACTAGTTATAGTTAACAACAGAATTTTTATTTAAATAATTATTTATTTTATTTAAATTTTTTAGGTCAAAATAGATACATAATACCTATATAAGTTCAACGTAATTTATTGGAGTCAGTTTATAATAATTTTAGATATATAAAAATTTTATAGAACTTTTCACCGTCTTTTACCGACCTTCTTGAAAAATTTGCAAATTCACATAAAACGTAATTTTACCACTTCTGTGAGTGGAATTTCGAAAATCTGAGAGACACGGTTAATATCAAGGAGTAAAATATGGTTCAATAAGATTAAAATAATTTTTGGTAAATAGTAACTTTTTAATTTTATTTACCACCGTTAAAAGTAAATAGGGTAATTAAGGGTAAAAATGATATTAATATTACCCTAACAGAAGTCCTAATTCTATTGGAAAAGTTTATCCTGACCAAAAACAAACTTAGGAATAAAATATTATCATTTAGGTCCACTTGGATTTGATTAGGACATTTATTATTATTTAATTCAAAGAAGAGTTAAAAGAGTTTAAATCAATGTTTAATAACTAAAACATTTTTAATATTGGGTTATACATGAGATAAATTCAATTATAAATATTCATTAGAAAGCTAAAAATATTTAATACATAATGAGATTTTATTTATAATTTTTAAAAATTAAATAATTTTATTTATTTAGACACAATGATGATGTAGTAATTACCTTATTAATGAAAGAATCACATAAATGGTATTATAAATATTAATATAAATATAATTTCAATGTTTTTATGACATAAAGGAATTTTATTGGTGAATATGACTTGTTAGGGTCGATTAAATGTATTTTTTTGAAGTAATCATGCTGTTATTAGTTTATCAAAAAACAAATACCAAATAGTGTCAAAATTGACATAAAATAGTTTTTAAAAGAAATATTATATTATTAATTTATATAATCATCCTAAAAATATAAGGTTCGGCCAGAATAATTCTATAATAATATATATGACATTAATGAACCAATTGGGTTTCTATTGGTAGTATGTATTAAGTTTATTAACCATATAGTGTAACAATACAAGAAGACATGGTAAAAGTTAAATTATTTAACTTAGAGTTAAATATAACTGATAAGGTTAAAATGGTAACCTAAAATTGACTAAAACATATTGGTTGAGATAATTGCAACCCATACCCACCCTATACTAGAAAAAAGTCACTTTGGATCCATTATAAACCAAATATGAATTTATTATAAAATAATATTTTAGGTTTTTCCAAAGGTGCCCCTCACCCCTCTTATAAAAGGGCACTCCCCCTTCTCTCAATTTCACACCTTCAAAGACTTTTGGATTGGCCAAACCCTGCCCTAATATTCTCTATACTTCCCTCAATTCAACCTATAGGCCTTATTTTGATCATAAATCCAACCTAAGGAGCCATTTTGATCAAATCAAAAGGAAGAACCTGAAGAAGAGGTATTGTTTTCACCACCCTTTTTCAAGTTCCTTTCATCTTCCACTTCTTCTTTCTTTGTTATTTCTATTATAACACAATAACTCCAATATCTTCTATATAATGAGATGTTATTATAAATATGGTACAACCATATGCAGTATTCTATCCATCCTTTGAATGACATTTCACCATACGTGCGTACGTATGGCTTACCATCTCCACGTCGTGGTGTAATTGTTATTCAATAAAGTATTATTTGGATGAGAATAATAATGATGTGTAATTCATGTAAATAATAAATATAACATGATAATTATTCTGTATATATGATACTCTATGCAATTATATATTATTTTAATATCAAAATAATGATATTGTCGCTCGTACGTACGTACGGACTACCGTCTCCACGAACACGATGAGATTCATTCCCCATCATGTCCATTCAAGAATAATTTTAATTTGATGATTAAAAATAATATTTACGGACTTTATATAATTATATATATGAATAAGATAAAACCTATGGATAAAAAACACAGATTATGCAACAAAACATATAAAAGAAAACGAGTGATCTCCCGAAACGACGATAATACTAAAATATTATTAACAAAGCAATATTAAAAGATCATATATGGTATCACATTTATGTATATTATTCTTGTATAATTTAATAAAAATGATTTAACTATTATACGGGAGTTTAAACTACCCTCTACCAAGGAAAAATACAAGGTAAGGGTTAATTTCACAATCTCTTTATTATCCAAGGTTGTTTTTACGTAAGTATCTACTGGGACCTCTTTATCATCCGCATCCATGTTTCTTAAAAATGTACTTCAAATAATTCTTAATATTTTATAGACTATGTGTTAAAGTCATTTAAACCCTTTTTTTGACTATTTATAAGATGTTTATAAAGGAATCATTCTGTCGTTTTCTAAACAAGGACCTTTTTAGCCTTTTCGACAGAATTATGGCAAGAATGTATTTTTTTAACTTATACGGCATGTGTGGCTATTTTCTGCTGTTATAAAATCGTTGAATCTTCTCTTACAAGCTTATAAAAATATTTTCAAAGTAAATGTTTTAATAATGTGGCTTTTAAATGATTTCAAAAAAAGAGATATTTCTCTCAAATAGTTTTGATTTCATCTATGTCAACATTCTTCGATGGATTTTAAGCTTATTTGTAGTTGATTTATTATGATACAAAACTTCCATATAGTATTGAATTTTTTTTTGATATTCTTGACTGTGGATGTTTTATTTTTATATAATTCAAGGTTTATGAAGAAAGTATTGAAATTTCGTATGCTAGTTTTAATATGAATGTTTATGTTAAGTTTAAACCTGTTCATATGGGGAATGCATTGGACTTAATAAGTGACAAGTGGAGCTCGCTATAGCTCCTCAATGCATCAGTAGGAATCCTGAGACAAAATAGTGTCTTGGAACAAGGCCTTGACAAAAACTTATTTGTAATCTTGGCACAAGGCCTTGACTATGTGGTTATGATAGTCTGGCATTACGCATTCCGTTATTATGAAAGTGGTTATTGATATTGCATGTGATTATTCGACTAGTAGAATATCCATGTGAATTAGTAAATGGAATTATTTCATATTATCTTTGCCATATTATTCTGATGTTTAAGTTTAAAAGGATTTTGTTTTAGTTATACATTGCCTTAAATGTTAATGTTTATTTATGAAAGTTTCCTCTATATTGTTATCCTTATTGAGCATCTGAGCTCACCCCTTTCAATGTTTTATTTTTCCCAGGATGTTAATAAGTATTTTATGAATGACCTGTAGGGATAGTATGAGGGGATATGGAGACAAGATGTTGTTGTAGTTCTTTCACTTTATGATGTAATGTAAACTTTATGAATGTATCTAGTGATTCCAAGGCTACTAAACTAATCTGTCTTTCGAGACTTGATCTTTTGTGATCAATCCAATGTTATGTAATAATTCACCGACTCTGGGTAACTGGGGTCGGGATGTTACATCCATTATTTGATTGAATTCTGATGTTTTTTTCCTTTTAAATTTTTGTTTTGAATAAATTTTCTTCGTTTTCTATTGCTATATCTAAGGAGAGCACCGCATCCTAAGAGACTATGGTTACCCCTAGATTCACCATCCAAGTGGACTTTAATCCAACCTATAAATGAAGCCTTCCAAACAACATCAAATATACCAGTGGGAGGAATGATGAATCAGTTAGTTCTAAATAACTATGAAATAATGAAATCATGAATGGAACTATGACATTATATCCTTTAGTGGGAAATGGCTTCCCATATAGTAGAAATTTGCCATGATAACGAGGAATGGAGATTGAAATTTGTTTTTAAATTTAAAAAATCATTTCAACTTCTATAAATGATATGTTATATTTCTTTCATAGCTACATAAACTTTCTTATATATTTAATCAAACATCTAAAATATATGAATCCTTATCTAAATGGAATTTTGGAAATGATATTTCCATATAGAAACACTATGTAGGAAACTTGTAGTGACTTTATAGGGATGTTCATTAAATATTTTGGCTAAAATTAAGTTTTTGACCATAATAAGTATAGGGTACACATGTTCTTTAATTTTATACTCATAATTGTATTTTTTTCATAACATAGATATCAAGGGTTGTGGATTCAGGTAATATTCCATTACCAATATAAGTTTTATTCAATCCAAGGAAAATTGTGATTTTTAAAATAGAATTTTAATACATCAAATGTTTCTTGAAATTTTATACAAAAGGATGAAATTATGTATTTCATAACCCCAGTCACAAGAAATGGTGTAAATTTTTAGTGGCCTTAATAATTAATTAATATTTCTTAAACAATAATATAATCACGTAATATGATATAAGAAATTTTAAAAGGAGAAACAATTTTTTTCATTTGGTTTTGGCATATCTTATCATTGGATATCGCTAATTATATTGTATTATGTGATAAAATAAACTATTTTCATATCTCAAAATAGGGAATCAAATCATATTTATTATATTGATCAATATTTGAAATTTGAGTAATATTTAATGTGAGATTTTTCTTTTTTGTTTAGATATCAGAAAATATGATAGATAATTAGGGATTATCTATTTCCTCTTATGTAACACCCGTTATAAGGAATGATATAGATTTAAACTATATCATGGATTATGATATAATGTATTTCATTAAATAAATTTTTAGAAACAATATTATTTTTCTAATTATCATTTAAAAACTAAATAATAAAATTATAAATTTGTTCAAAATTTATTTTGTGAAATTGAAATTTCTTATAATTATTTTATATATAAATTATGTATGAAGTATTTATAATTATTTATTACCAGATTATGGAAAATTTAATAAATACATATAATTAATATTAATTAATAATACTAATGTACCTTTTTGATATGTATTTAATGTCTTATTATTTTGATAAGGAATATCTTGTATGTATTTATTTATATATTGTATAAAATAAATCTTTTATGAACCCAATATGATGGATGTGAACTGAAAATTGATGCCCACTAATCATTTTGAAAAATGAATTTGATGAAAGTGTTAAAGAGTTCATAAAGTTTATATGAGAGCATGTAGACAACCCGTCTAAAATCCTATGTTCCTGTTTATGATGTTGTTATTCAAGACAAATTATCTCGGAAGAGTTGGAAGAAGATTTGATTTATCATGGAATAGATCAAAGATATAAATGTTGGTCTAAACATGGGGAAAACTTAATGTGTACATCAATTGGGAAGATACTATGGTTTTTGAATCATTTGATATGAATACCTTTATAAAAGATAATGGAGATCACATGGAAGAAATGAAAATAGAAATTGAAGATGACTTTCATCATTGTGCAAAGTTTTTTGAGGAGCTAAAAAGTTGTTCCAAGAAACCATTGTATACTGGTTATACTAAATACAAAACATTTTTAGCTGTATTGAATTTATATAATTTTGAATTGGCATTGGATGGAGTGACACCATCTTTAAATAATTACTTGGTCTTCTGAATGATATGCTACCAGAATAAAATGACCTACCATACCAAACATATAACTCTAAAATAATTTTACGTTTAATAGGAATGATCTCTAAAAAATATATTATTGTCCAAATAATTTCATATTGTTTCACAAGGACCATTAATCACTCATAAAATTCCTTAAGTGTGGCGCATATCGATACAAGAAAAATGAATCAAGTCCTTCGTAATCTTTATAATAGTTTCCTATCATTCCACGATTTAGAAGAATATATAGATGTATGGAAACCATGATACAATTAACATGTCATGTAGATTCAAGAATTAAAGATGGGGACCTATATCATCCAGCATATTCTCCTCATTTAAAGAAAATTGATTACGTGTTTTCTGAATTTGGGGATGAGTTGAGAAACATTCGGCTTGCAATATCTATAGATGGAATAAATCTTTTTGGTGTATATAGTGATACTCATATTACATGTCCCGTCATGTTGGTAGATTATAACATTCCACCATGGTTTTTTGTGAAGTAAAAATACATTATGTTGTATCTACTTATATCTGGATCAATGTAACCAGGTAATGATATTGATGTCTATTTGGATCCATTGATCAAAGATCAAAACTTGATGTGGGATACATGGGTTATAAAGTATGATGCTCATAGAATTAAAGAATTCACATTAAGGTACATTTTGTATAGAATGATAAATGAATTCCCTGCTTATAGAAATTTATCAGGCTATAATATTAAATGAATTTTGGTGTGTCCCATTTGTGAAAAACACACATACTCAGTTGAGTTTAAACATTCCATGAATATTGTTTTTTAGGACATCATAAATTTTTTACCTTGATGACATAAATACCGATCTTGGATGAAAACATTCATTGGGAATATCGAACAAGGTACAACACTGTCTCTAATAGTGGGAGATCAAATGAACAAAAAAGTAAAAAATATTGACACTGTTTTCGGTAAATCATTTTAAAAAAACCTTGCAAAATTAGGTTGGAGGAAGAGATCAATTTTCTTTGAATTACTGTATTGAAATTGTTTATATGTCAAAAACTTTCTTGATTTCATTAATGTAGAAAAAATATATTTGATAGTGTTATTGGAACATTACTAAATGTTCCTGAAAAAAATGATGGAATCAATGATAGGTTGGACTTGATTGAATTGAGGATAAGGGAATATTTGGAACCATTAAAGGGTAAAAGGAATACGTTTCTTCCTCCAGTTTCTTTCACCCTACTGAGACATGAAAATTGAAATTTTACCATTTCCTTGTGTAAAAGTTTTACAAGGGTTCTCATCAAATATCAATAATGTTGTGTCAATGACTAATTTGAAGTTACAATGACTAAAATCACACGACTGTCATGTTTTATGCAAGATTTAATTCATGTTTCTTTTTACTGTATTCTGCCTCCAAATGTATGACATACATTAATTGGACTCTGCATCTTTTTCAAATCCATACGCAGTAAATTTGTAGAGCCAAAAAATTTTCCCATCATGAATAAGAAGATTGCAATGGTATTATGTGAATTAGAGATGTTCTTTGGATAAGTTTATTTCATATATACATTTTATAATGTTTTAATGGATTAATTTATTTATTTAAATGAATATTCTTACCAAATTTTGGACAATCTTACTTGTATTATATTTTGTGGTAGGATACAATTGATTTGTAAGAAAGGAACAAAAATGGGTTTAAATTTAAACAAAAGGACCATTCATGCCACTTCACTTTTCTCACGGTACGACAAAAGATTTTTGAGGAAGAATGAAGCTGGAAATTCTAGAAAAACACTGTTACATGTCGTGTACCATAAGTACATGTCATGTCTTCATCTGGGAGGAAATATACCACCAGAACAATCCATTACCAGCATACGTGCTGTGAACTACAAGTACACATCGTTTAACTTCAGTACATGACATGATAGTGGTCAAAATTCAAATTTTTGAATGAGATTTGAGCAAGATTATCACGGACACGAAGGCAATGAAGACAAGGTGTAAACGATGTGTAGGCCAAGTAAATGTTATATAGGTGGTCAAATTTTTATAATCTCATCTGAGATACACACACACATCACAAAGATTCATAAAAAAGTGGATCTCTATTAGACGTCATGTTCCAGAAGTACATATTATGATGGTGGTCGTGTAGAACCAAATTCAAGACTATAAATAGAGGTGTTGGCTAGTGCATTGTAGGATTCAAATTTGGTTAGAGATCAAATCTTGAAGCTAAGCTTCTTCACCTCCCTAAGTTCTTTATTTATTTTCTTTTATGTTTTTGTTTTCTTTTCTCCCTCCATATTATTCTCTCATCATTAGTATGAGGGGGTAAACCCACCAGTTCTAGGGTGATGAAATAAAATCGGCGGCCTAGGGTTTTGACCGGGTGTGATTCCCCTTCCCCCTCTAGCCTGGTTCAGATTGGTGGCCTCTCTGGTATCGGATTAGTGAGACGCGTGTAATATTGGTGTGGCGCGACAGGATCGGGCGGAGTTTTGTGGTCTCCGTGTTTTTGGTGGCAATGAAGATCGATGGAGCATGGCGTTAGGCTCAGGCGACGACATCCAGTCATCTTGGACTGGTCTTCAATGTCGCTGCGACTCAACCTCCCGACAACGTCTTGCGCAGGCTTCGCTCTGATCGGCATGGTTCAGTGCAGCTTGGTTTGTTCAGCGTCAACAGTATGGTTTCAGTTATGTTTTTTCTGGCATGGCCAGGTGTTGTCTTCGGCAGGTTCCCGGTGTGGCTCCATTCTTGATCTGCAGTGCCTTGGAGGGGGGAGGATATTGATCTGGGTGTAGCTATCAATTTTCTATAGCATGTTGGTCTGGTTTCCTGCGAATTTTTCTTTATGATGTGAATTTGGTGACTTTGATTCTAGTTTGCTATGGCTGGTTTAACCCTACCCCTTCCCGGTTCTCTCGACACCACCAGCTTGCTTCGGAACCCGATTGGGGTGTATTCTTGGTTCCGATTGGAGTAGATCCAAGTCTAGAGTGATGTTTTTATTACAGGATGTTCAAGATTCCCTCATCAGTGGCATTCCCTTGGTGTGGGTTTTGTCCATCCAGTCCTAGGTGACGATGGATTGGATTCGCATCCTTTGGATGGTATTTTGGGCCTCCTCATCTGTGGTGGTTGGGGTGTCTTATAGAGTTCAACGAGGATTTTCTAGGATGAAAGTTTATGGTGATGTTTGGAACCTCATATTATTTGACCTTTTCAGAATTTTGTTGGGTTGGTTTTCGAGGCTCATATTTTGAAGATTCAGCCGGACTTGACCTCACGAAATAGACTTCACAGGAGGATTCAGAGTAGGCAGTTCACTTATGCAGGCTGTATGGAATTTGATATTTGAGAGGGTACGATGTCATCCATCAGATTAGGCCTATTCTTTGTCACATGACACTTTCTATCCGTACAGTCTTGCTGTGGTGGAGAGCCTTTTCATGTTTTAAATGTTGTGGAGAGGCAGATCAAAGGTGTCAGTCTGAATTTTATTTCCTTGATCTTCGAGTCGTGTTTGTTTTAAGTCCTGAAGTCTGTTTGGCTTTCCCCCCTTCTACCCTTAAAAGGTGTTTCGTTATATAATAAAAAAATCTTAGGCTTACGGACCATTGGAGGAAAGTGGTAAAGGTACATTGAATTTAATTACATTTTTTATTCAAGAGTTGGTTCGTTTAATTTTTTTTAAACTTCCAATCCCTTTATTTTTCTTTTACCATGATCATAAATATTTGAATAAAAAAGGAAAATTAAAATTGGAAAACTGACTACCCTAAATATGGAATGGACTTTTTTATCTTATTGGGAAATCAGGTTTAAGAATCAGTATAAGGACAAACTTGATTTTGAAACACCCTAAACTTCCAGACCAAGGAAAATAGGGGTTTCTGCATTGAGTAGAAGATACCATGACCATTGGATATCCCTCGTCTTGACTCTAAAACCAATAATGAATTAATAAACATATTAAAGCTAATTTCACATACACCTAGAAATTTAGAAACCCTAGAACATTTTCCAAATCTAATCACAAAACAATAAATCAATACAATTCATTTTATTTCCTCGAATCAATCAAAACAATTTTCTATTCACCTATTTCTCAAATTTAAGAAAATAAATCTATTGAAATTATAATCAAGATAAAATCACCATCTTTGTTGGTTTGATCTTGAACTTTCCTTAATCTACCTTTTAATTAATCAAGTAGCATAGTTTGAGTTTTATAAATTTGTTTTTTCATAGACACGTAGGGAACTATTGGCTCACTATGAAGCTGTCATATTCCCCCCGTCATTATTTGATATAATGGTCCACTTGATGTTTCAATTGGTTAGAGAGGTTCAACTATTTGATACTATACATTACAGATGGATGTGCCGCATTGAATGATATATGAATATTTTGAAAGGGTATGTCAAGAATCGAAGTCGTCTAGACGGTTTTATCGTAGAAGGATATATTTTTAAAGAAGATATTAAATTCTATACCAATTTCCTATCAGATGTTGAAAGTGTTGGTCTCATAATGTCCCATCACAGTGAACACATTATGGGTGAAGGTATTTCTGAAATAGATGTTGTAACAATTACCATGATAGAGCAGTAGTAAGTACATGTTTACATAATACATAATAGTGAAGATATTGATCCATAAATTGAATCCCACAATTAAATTCTTTGATATTTGAATCCATTTAGGGATGAAGGATATATATCAAATACACATAATCAATAGTTTATAGGATGGTTCTGAGATCAAATTTATAAGTAGTTATCTGAAAATCTGAATTCAATCGTTGAATGACTTTAATGGCTATCTAGAGGACTGAATGAAAATGTTATATCCTACAATGGTTTTGTAATAAATGGTTATAAATTCTATAAAAAATAACACAATGACTTATGTATGATGAAAATTAATGGTGTTATGCTTATGGATATAGTAATGTACATATCTGTTTCCATGGATAGAAATCCAATTTATGCAAATATGTTATATTTTGGAATTATCGAATAGTTATACAAGATAGATTATAGAATATTTCAAGTGTCGCTTTACCATTTCAAATGTTTTGACAATATAAATTGAGTGAAAGTTGATGAAATTGGATTTGTGAAGGTGAATTTCTATTTGGAAGGGGAAAACGATGAGTCGTTCATAATGGCATCACAAGCAGTGCAATTATTTTATATATCTGATCCAACAAAAAAGAATTCGTTAATTATTGTGTTGGTGACTAGAAAAAATGTTGAGTCAAATGAAAATTCAATCATAGATGACCCTTTAATTGGGACATCACAATCAATTCATGTTAGTCCCAATGTTGAAAATTACTTGTACATTAAAGGGGACCCCAAAGAGAGGATTTGGATTCTCAATAGAGGAACCAAATCCTTGAAACCTTTAAAAAAAGAAATAGGGTTCAATGAGAAGGTAAAAGTGTTTTTTAATTTATTATATTTCCCCTTATAATATTATATGTTCTCTAATGCATTAAAATAATCTAAATTAAATGTTTGACTACTCATGCATACAATGTCTTCTACACATGATGATGTTACCAATCCCTCAGAAGAACAAACTATAATGAAGGAAACCCTTTAGAAAGATGTAAAAAAAATGGTACAATATACTTTATATTTTTTACTGAAAAAGTATATAATGTAACATTGATTTAATTTTAATAATTCCAAGTAGAGTTCGTTTTTTAGAAGATTTCTATCCATGTGCAGGAAGAGCGACGACACTGCCTCTGTTCAATTTCAGAGGTAATATTGACCTACTCAAAATTGGGAAAACTCATTCACATTGTTTAAATACATTAATAAAATGATCTATATGTTATTTTTATGTGTAGGAATCATCACCACCTCAATATTTTATACAATGTGATTGATATGAGTTAAAGTAAATGTTTCACTTTTAAAATGACATTTTTGTAAAAAAGAAAAGTGACTTACTCAAAACTAATAAAACATATTCATATTATTTTGAAAATTTATGACAATGATACATAAGTCATTTGGGACATGTAGGAATCAATCACACCTCAATCTGATGCATGTTATGACCGATATGACTCAAAGTACTTACTTTTATTTAAAATTATCATCAATTTTAGTAAAAAGGCCAACTGACCTAGTAAAAAAATTGAGAAAATGCATTCAAATTGTTTAAATACTTTAGTAAAATGATCCATAAGTCATTTGTGATGTATAGGAATCATAATAACCTCAATATGATACACAATGTGATCAATGTTAGTCAAAATGCATGTTTCAATTTTAAAATGAAATTTTAGTAAAATTGATAAGTGACGTACTCAAAAATAAGAAAACACATTAAGATTGTTTTGAAACATTAGAAAAAAGATCCATAAGTCACTTGGGACATTTATAAATCAGAATAACCCTAATCCGACACATGGTGTGATCAGTATGACTCAAAGTTCATCTTTTTATTTAAAATTTTCATCAATTTTAGTAAAATGGAAAACTATCCTACTCAAAACTGAGAAAAAATATTCATATTTGTTTTGATACTTTACAATAATGATCCATAATTAACTTATGATGTGTAATAATCATTCGCACCTCAATATGATACACAATGTTTCTGGTATGACTCAAATTTGTCTATTATCAGTTTAAAATCGACATTTTAGTTAAAAAATTGTCACTCAGTATAAGCCTATCAAACACACACAGATTTTATTGATAATTTTGGATGATGATTTATAAGCCATTTTTGACTTATAGGAATATTTTTCACATAAAAAAGATACATGATATAATCAAAATGATTCAAAAGTGCTTGTTTCTAGTTAAAAATGACATTTTAGTAAAAAAGACAACTAAAGTACTCAAAACTGAGAAAACACATTCAAATTGTTTTAATAATTTTTAAAAATGACCCAAAAGTCATTTGAGATGTTTTATAATCATCTTCACTTAGATTGGATACATGGTTTGACCATTATGACTTAGAGAGAGACTTTTTATTTAAAATTAACATCAATTATAGAAAATTAACACTTTCTATTAATTTATTTCATTTTATTTTACTAACATAAGAATTGTTTTATTATATAGGTGTGTTATTTTTCTTGATTAGGTCTGGTTTGTTCAGTACTTTAATGAGTCGGGCTAGGATTAAAAGATAAAGTAACTTTGATATTTTTTAATGTATGTAAAAATTTGTATTTATGTTATTTTATAAACCAATGTTTGAAATGTCTATAATATAGTTTTTTTATTGTGATTATTTTGTAAATAACATTTCATTTAAATCCTGTATTGGTAATTATTTCTATTTATATAAATTGGGTTTTTGGTTCTATGGTGTGCTATTACAACACATTGTAGTGGTGTTGTAGTGTGCTTTTAAAACACACCACAATATGGCCCTTTATCATCACTTTTATAAGTGTGGATAAAGGTTTACATTATTTTTGATTCTATAAGAACTAATAAAATAACCTTTATCATTTATTTTATAAGTGTTGATAAATGACAATGGATTTTAACCTCACTCATGTAGTCAGTCCTTTTCAAGTGCTGATAAAGGCCATTTCTAGCGCTATTAAAGGCAAGTTTTGTAGTAGTGAGACATCTCATTGAAGTTTACGTTTCTGATTTTCTTTGGTTGAGACATATTTCTAGTTCAGAATATATTTTCCCATTTACTTTTTATTTTCACTACCATACTCTTGTATTGTACAAAGTATTTACATGCATGTTTTTTTCCTCATCTCTTTCTTCTTTTAATTTTATTTACTACTCACTTGTGCATCGATGAGGCTTTGTGTGCCCATAAGGGTACCTAAGAAATTTCCTACTCATGTTTGTTATTCCTTCGGCGCTGATCGCCAGCCCCTGACCTATAGATGTGTACTTGGGGTAGTTTTGTCTTGAGCCTCGACCTGGGCTAGGTTGTGAAAATTTGAGGTGACCAAATAGATAGGGAATACAATGTTATTACTTCTATATTATGTCGTTAGATTGATTTTTTTAGAATTAAGATCCATAAAACTACGTTTTTCAGATAGAGTTTTATAACTCCAATCAAAGGTGAGTTAATATAGGTATTTACTAAGATCACTGAAAAAACATGTTTAATGAATGGACAGAGTTCCATGATGACATCAGATAGTGATTTATGATGTCATCGACTGGTGAGATATTATGGTACTCCTAGAACATGAAGATATACGAAGTCTAATAAATTTGATCTGATCATATGAAGTTCTATATGATAGTCTTATACTAGGTTCCACTGATTTGAGGAGTATATTGTACATCAGTTGAAGAAAATAATTTTTTAATGAATAATTAGTTGACTTTCAGTTCTATTAGATAAACAATGAAAAAAAGTCCTACCAATCAAGGGGAAAGAAGGCAGAGAGGGATATTTATAAAGGGGTATGCCAGAATGAGTTTATCAAGCTTGGTTTAATAGTCATAGTATCATCAGACATACAAGAATCAGTTAATGGTACAATATGTCATCAGGTTGGTGATAATATGAAGTTGTACCTTGATATAGAGAGTGTGTCAAGTATAAAGTTTGATATGAGGTAAAGCGATTAGAAGAACAATAATTGGATGAATGATTCCATCAAATAAGATGATTGGATGAAACCATACCAACTGATTTGACTTATTTTATTGATCAAAAAAATATGAGTCCATCAGAAGGATGAATTCACTTAATTTCATCAGCCAAACACTTGTGAATTCTTAAATCAGAGGAAGTATATTAAGATCATTATTCAAATAAGATCTAAGTTCACCAGATTGAAACAATCAGTCAACACAGATAATGAAGAGGTGAATCATTGGTTGAAGAAACATCAAATTTACCCAATATAAAAATAGTCACTAGAAATTGGAGATATTAATGAATTCATTAAACAAAATTATTCTATATGATTAATTGAGCACAATTACATGACTTTTTATAGTACTTACTATGACGATGCAATGATTTTTATCAAAATTTGGTTATCCAAAAAGTATAAGGAAGTTTTAATAACTTTCTTAATTCTAAGGTTAAGGAATTTCTAATGAGGTTATAGATGGTAGAGTTTTCAGGAAGCTTCTTGATTATTATTGAAGAGTTCAGAAGTGCCTAACGAAGTTGATATGAGTGAGGGTTTTAAAATTTGAGTTTTAGATGATTGTGAAAATGAATTTGGGTTCCCTCCTTTTCTCCTATGATCACACCTATAAAAAGGGGTTGAAAGTATAGTATGATACTAAGAAACTAACAATGTTCATATTCTATAGTAAAGAGAAGTACTAAAGATATGAAAATAATGTGAATGTCGAACCAAGGAAACACCTGGTTCGATTAGAGGCACCAGACATAGGTACTGAGAAGATGTGTACTGACCAATGTTTTTATTAGAGGCATTGGATAATGGTTTTCTAGTCAAAGGTATAAAAAATATAGTTGTATCAACCATAGGTACCGGTTAGAGGGAATATGACTTGAGCCGCACCCGATAGAGGAATATTAAAGGGAGGTTGAGGCACTGAGTTTTGATTTTTAGATTACAGAGGCACACAAGATAGAGACTTATCAGATTAAGGGTAAGGAACATCAAATAGAATCATACTAGATGAAGGTATAAGAACATGATATGAAGTCACACCAAATGGAGTTACCATATAAAGATTGTATGGAAAAATTTTATGTTAGGTGTGTACATATTTTATCTTATATTGGATCAAGGAGATAATAAAATTTTCTAACTAATAATAGTTAGTATAATTTCCTATCATGGGATAGGTAGATATGTTTGGGAGATAGATCATTTGAATGGAGTTAGTATAATCATTTCTATTAGGATATAGGTGGATATTTTTGAGAGATAACTCAACCGGGGGATGTATAATAAATACCCCTCACTATTAAATTTTGTAAATATTATTATTGTAAGAATATATTGACCAAAACATCTCTCTACAACATAGATATAGGTTCTCACACTCTATCCAAACCTTATAAAAATACATATATATTGTTTTACATATATCAAATAAGTATAATAAAGGTTCAGCAGTGAGGAATAGTTTATAAAGATCCACACATATTAACATATAACAGAGGATCGATCAACTTACAGTAAAAAATAATTTAATTTGAATATAATCGATAGAAGTTGGTCACCATTGATTCACACTCCCCCTCAGAGGGATCGAATGATCCACCTGGGAATCTCGTCATAGGTTAGACAAACCTTCAAATTTAGAATAGTGGGAGTTAATTCTCAATTAAATTTAAAATAAAATTAATAGGATCAAGTTTAATAATAGATTATATGCCTGTATTAGATTAACTTTCAACTTTTCTTCCTTGTATAGTTCCTCCAAGAGTTATGTTGTTTGAGTTGGTGGTAGGTAGTTGATGTGTCTCATTTTTATATATTTTCCATATATTTAAAGTGTATTAATTGTGTTTTTATTTTCATAATGTTCTTTAACTGAGATATTTATGAAACAGATCATTTTTTGTGTTTATTAAAATTTTATTTATGCGGATATTTGAATAAAAATGAGGATATCTGTTGTTTTATTAATCAAATTGTCTTGTTTTTATTTTCTATTTATTTTTAGAAAAAGTTTTTTTGGAAATTTTTGATAAATATTTAATTAAAACTATATTTTTATGAGGTCTTGTAAGGGTATTTTGATTTAAATAATAATAATACGAAATTCTATGTTTTAATTTTTAATATCAAATGTGGGAAAGTATTTTTTTATTCTTTAAATTTTTTGTTTCATTCCACTTTTAATGTTCTGATTTCATTTTGGATTAGTTATTATATCAAATGTTGACATCTATATAAATAAGGTAACTACATGAAGGTCACCAGAAGCTCACATAAATTTTATTTTATCACTTACGTAAAGGTAAAATTACACAAATGTCAGGGTAGTCCTGAAGGTTTGAAGGCAACATAATGATAATAAAAACCTTGTAAACATCTTCAAAAAA
This sequence comes from Viscum album, assembly GCA_963277665.1. Lineage (NCBI taxonomy): Eukaryota > Viridiplantae > Streptophyta > Magnoliopsida > Santalales > Viscaceae > Viscum > Viscum album. The sequence continues at coordinate 2,020,688,725 of OY728123.1, forward strand.
TTATATAAGTGTCAATAAGACATGGTTAAGGGCGAATCAAACATTTGTAAGGGTTATTTTTCCCTTTAACTTAACTGATTAATAGTTGGTTGGTAATTCATGGGGGGAGATGAGGTTGAGGTATGCCCAAATAGAACTGTGAATTGTAATGATATTTGACCACAATCGATCTATAAAATATTAATTGAATAGGATGATGGAAGACAATGTTTAAAAAGGTGAATGAAATGAAATACCTACTAGGTTTTATTATAAGAGGACAATTTATGAAATCTAAGATTGACTGTATTAGAACGAATATAGAATAGTTCTAGATTCTTTACTGAGTGAATCCACCCTTTCTTGAATATATAAATGATGTTATAATAGTCCTTAAACTCAAAAAATAGTTTTTTAAAGTAATTTGATCCTAGTTGTTCTTGCATTGATGGTAACCCATGATAGAGGGACCGAGATTGTTCACTGGTATTTGATTTTCATTACAGGTATAAATAACGATGAAGGGGATTTGAAATTATGATATCCAAAACTATAAAAATGGATGGCGGTGCATACTATGTGTTTGGTTGAATGTCATAGCATCCTCAAAGAGGTTGTTTTGTTAATTTTGATATGTTTATCGTTCATTCTTCTTGTTCGAGTGTTAAAAAATGTTGGAATTTGAATAAATACTAAAGGATAAACTTAATGAAGTTTAAATGAATTTTAATTGTTTAAATTTAGATAAATTTGTGAAAGATGTTGTCGAAAGGTGGTCAAGGATGGAGGAGATCAATTTTTAGTTACAATTAATGTTGGATCTCGGTCTAGATGATTAAAGGCATTAATGTTTCCAGTCTATGAGTTATAGGAACCATACATGATAAGAAGAATCCTCCAGCTAAGTAATTCCATCAAATTGTGATAAATATAAGTTATTATCAAAGGATAACATAGGGTCAAATTCATGAATAGAGCATAGGTCTACTGGTTTGATAATTTACAAAAAATAATACTTGTAGGAATTATTCAACTAAAATAATCACTTTTGAGTAAAGTGATGAAAAGAAAGTAATTATAGGGGGAAAAGAAATATATAGAGATCCCAATTGATGAGATATTTTAGAAAGCTAGTGAAACTCCATCCATTTTTCTAAACCAGGACTAGAAATAAATATAATTGGAGGAATATCGGCTATCCTAGTAAATCTCTTAAGAATTCCCCAAAATAGATTGAGGTGGTGCCACCGAAAGAACTAGTAAATAGTTAATGTAGCGATTTTAATTCTGTGGAAAACATCCCTAAAAGGGGGAATATAATACAAAATGAAGGATTTGTGGGATCCATCAACAAATGAACATCATGACAGCAGGATAAAAAATAACTTCAAGAGAATAGGAGAATGAGTGGGTGGCATGAACCAAAACTTGAAGAAGAAGAAAATAGATAATATGAGTGGGGAAGGAGTGACTATGACTTGAAAGTGAAGTCCTGTTTATTTTTTTATTTCTAATTTTATGTTCCATTATTTCCCCCTCTCACTTATCAAACATGAACTATAACTAATTTTATTGAGGGGTGTTTATTGCAGTGGTTAGTTAATACAATTCACGTTCTTGATTTTTTCCTTTAGAGTAAAATCCAATCTTCTTATCCATTTTATTTAAATTAATATGTTCATCTCATTGAATCTTTAATAGATGAAAATAAATATTAGGGATATTTTAAACCATTTAATCCTTTAGCATAAAATTGACTGATTTAGTATATGGGAATAAAAAAAGAATGATTATCATGGTTAAATAATAGTGAATTCTATGAATCATCCCCAATAAGATCTCTTATCACAATTGAATGAAACCCCTTTTTGGGAGATATTTTTTTTAAATTTTAGTATTATTTATATCTCTTGATATAGATTATAAGAAATTTAATGACCCATTTTTTAGTCTAATTAAACTATTTTTAGAACATTTTATCATAATATCTTTAGTTGGATCACCCTCCCACACCCATATTCATGTCTCTTTACATAACAGAAAACCTAGTTTCTAACTCAAATAACACTACTCACCTTCCTTAATTCAATTATTTATTTTCCATTATTCTACACCCACTATTCTCAATCCCTTTCACCACCTTTCCTTTATTTTTTCCCTTAGTTTATAATTTAATACTCACTAAAATACTCACCAATATTCCCTTGGATTAATCCTTAGTTTCCAATATCTAGTGAGATTTGAAAAAAATATAAATTTCTATTTTTATATCCTCAATTACCAATAAAAATGTGGTGTTTTTTCCTAGGACAACTCATGTTGAGTGTCCTATGATACCTTAAAAAATTTAAATATAAAAAAATAAAAAAATTGAAATTATTTTTGTGTATTCATGGGAAAATATTTTTGTAGTGACTTTATTGAAGATTATGAGATGGAGGTTAAGGGTCTAGTTTTAGGAATTAACTTCCTTCATGAATTTTTTTAATGTGAAAATGTTTCACAATTGTTTTCAAAATAATTTTAAATGGATTATTTCTCGAGATGTCTTGTTGGAATTTTTTTTGAAAAGGGTGATAATTTGAAAAACACTCATAGGTATTTGATTTGTTCCTAATCCTAAGACTAACTAGTAGATATTTAATCCATAGAAAATTAATTAAGTGAGTTAAGTCATTCTCTTGTAATATTTTGGTTTGATTCTAATTACATTAAGGTTGAGGAAGCACATGCACATCTTGAATTCAAAACTGAAGAATCATACCAATTAATTATAGATTTTATTTAAATGGAAGATGAGATGAACATATTTTATTATTTTTTTATGAAAAAATTCCCATTGTACATAAAGGAAAATGAGTGTGATTGTGATTTTGATACAATTATATAAGAGTGTTTTGAACTAGTTTTAAAAGAAATAAATTCTTCCCAAAATAACATTGAAGAACCTTTTCCTGAATCTATTTTCCAAAAATCATCCATTTGAACATTTATTTTTAATGATTTTATGGTATCAAAAGAGTATTTGATATTTGGTAATCGTTTCAAACCCTCAAGAAACACCATACATTAGTCTTCCCCTTCGAGAAAGTGTAAAATTATTCAATTCCAGAAATGGTCTAGAAGTGGACAGTAAGATGTACTTAACTATAAAAGGGAGTTTTCAAGTGTATTTTTTAAATATTAAGGGGTTTGATAGTTCCTCTAGTTCTTATAAATACATTATAAGTAAAACATTTAATTAAATACATTTTTAAAACAAACGTGTGGCAGCTTTTGAATGAGAAAAAAACCTTCTAGTGATTATGGTTAATCTCGTAAGTTTGGTTGATGATTATAAATTTTCTGCTTAATGGGAGGCAACCCATGTTTTAAAATTTATTTTATTTTTTATTTTACTTTTTTTTTTATTTTAAATAAAATACATCATTCATTTCTTGTGAAACCCAACATAACACCCAACTCATATTTTACCTATTTTGAATTTGAGGAATGCTTGCGCACTGCTGTCACAAAACTGTCAATTGATTAAACCTCCAGTGCCATAAATATCATCTTTTTCTTGGATTAATTTTCTTTATTTTGATTTTTTTGTTTTAATTTTTATTTTTTTCACTTTTTAGGTACATAAATGATAGATACTAATAAGAGCTTCAAGTTTATTAAAATTTTGTATCATGAACCAGTAACTATCAAGGGAGTATTTTATCAAAAATCTCATTTTTTTACTTTCAATTTGTTTAATTTATTCATAATATCCCTAAATTTTGATATATATTGTTTGAAAGTGTCATTTAAATTTTGTTAATACAAAAACCATTATGTAGGGGAATTTGTTTTAGAAAAGATGAATTTATTTTGAAGTGATGATATTTAATCTTGCTAAAATCTATGTCAACGAAAACCATTTTGAATCTGTTTTAACATATTTTTTATCCTTATGATTTTTTGATTGATTGAAAAATTTAAAAATTGTTTTAAAATTTATTATGGAATTATTTCTTAACATGATACTTTTTGAGATATTTAGGAAATTTTTATTTTTTTCTACTAAGGAGAAGCATATACTATTTGAAGCTTTTATTTCAAGGATTTACTTCATTCTCTAATAATTTGGAATACCTAATGGACACTTATACTATTACAACTTCATATTCTAAAATTTTTACTTAAAATTATAATTTTTGTACACCATTTTAAATCCTTTCAGACTTTACAATTTAGCTATTTTTATTCTTTTAAAATTTGGTATGTGCACTAAAATTTATAAGTATAAAATTTTGGTAAACTTTTAAATTATCTGAAAGTGTCTTAATTGATGGAATTTTTGGTAAGCATGCTATTATTAAACTATTCCATGAACTTAAGAGTTAATTTTCTCATGATGTAATGAAAATAGTTTTTAACCAGACAACTATTCTTGTTTCTCCAAACGTAAAAGATGAATATTTTAGAAAATTTCCAGATTTAAGTATGGGGAGGGGTCTTAAAATGTGTTAAATGTTACTTCAATGCTGCACACATCGAAAATATCTCAAGTTTTTTCAAAATTTACTATTATTCATGATTCATTTAATATTTTTAGTGGTTGTTAAATTTTATTAATCTTGGGGATAGTTATTATTCATGGGGTGATTAATCATTTCTAATCTATTATGTTTTTAATAAAGTAATTTTTTTTCTATTTCCTTTTCAGAAATATTTTTGGTTGATGTTTTGGAGGATTTTTTATATTTATAATTGTAGTTCATGTTTATGGTTGGTAATAAATATTAGTCCTCACATCCAACTCCGTTATAAATAAACTCCTAGTATTTAGTTAGGATTTTTATTATTTAATCTAAAACTAATTCATGGGTTATTTATTCTTCCTTTTTTATTATTAAAATTATCCATCCATTCAATTGTGTCTAATTATTTTTTGGAAATTATATGTGTATTCCCACCTTTGAGAAAAAGAGAAATTTAAAGTGAAAATTGAATTAAAAGTGAAGTTTGTTTAAATCCATCTAAAATTTTGAAATTCAATCATTTTTATAAAACTAGAACCTGACTTTTGGGAAACTAATTCCTTAAGAAAAGAAATAATCCCTAATTACTTGAGAAAAATTCATGGGGTGATATAACTTTCAAAATCAATTCCTTGTTATAAATACAAATCTTTCCTTTATGTGATGATCTTACATCCATTGAATTGGATAATTTGATTACGTGAGGATAATCAATGTCTTATGTGTTGCATAATTTTATGTTACCTCATTTTCATACATTTTCATCGTATATTTTTGGTGTATTAATTGTGTTTTTAATGTAAAAATGTGATTTAAATGATATATTTATGAATTTGGATCATTTTTGTGATGCAATTTTCATTATATTAATATTTAAATAAAAATAAATATTTTTGGTGATTTGTTGGTCAAATATTATATTTTTATTTTATATTTATTTGTAAGACAATTTTTTTGAAATATTTTGAAAAATAATTAATTAAAATGATATTTTAATGAGGTCCTTGAAGGATCCTTTTATTTTTAAAATAATAATCTCAAATTCCATGTTTAGTTTTTATTATCAAATATTGGAAAATATTTTTTTTGATTTTGGAATTTTATAGTTTCGTTCTACTTTTTAAGTTCCATTTTTTAAATGGATTATTGTATCAATTTTTAACTGCTATGCGAAGAAGGCATAAACAAAAAGGTCATTGGTGGTTCAGTTAAAAGAATTTTTTCACTTTTATAAAGGTAACATTAAACCTAAACAAGGATTGTGCTATGTTTTAAAGATAATGTAACTGTAAGATGAATTCTTTAATGGTCTTTACTAAATTATGTAAGGGTTGGGAAGCCATGTGCAAGGGTGAATCCAAATTATATATTGGTAATTTGACCTTTTAAATGAAACCATTTGAACCTGGTTGGTAATTCATGGGTGGATATGAGGTCAAGATCAATCCATTTAGAACTATGAATGGAAATGATATTTTACCATAAATGATCTAGAGTAGAAAATTCAATCTGTATGGTGGAATTCAGGCAGGATAAAGCTCATTGAAACAAAATACCAACCAAGATTTATATAAGAGGCCAAAACAAAATCTATGTTTGACTGAATGTGAATGAATACAAACTAGAATTGGATTCACAACTAAGTGACTTGAAACTCTCTTGAAAATGGAATTGATGTTTGAAGAAACATAAAGGTTGAACACAGTTGATCCTGTTTAATGAAATGAAATTCAATCCCTGCATGTTCTAATGTAAATCCATGATTGGGGGTTGAATATTGAATATTCACTAGAATTTTATTTTCATTGAAGTTATAAATAAATATAAAGGGTTCTTATCATTCAAATTACTATTATTTTAAGAATTGATTTCATTTCACAAATGTGTTAGATCAAATTTATGAGTGACCTCGAAGTGGTAGTTGAGTTGAGTTTCCTATGTAAATAATTTATTCCTATAGTTCCAGTACTACCAGATGTTGTAATTTAGATATTGATTGAAGGATGAATGAAAAGAAATTTATATGAATTTTATATATTATGAATCAAGATATTTGTGTGGGAGGGGTCATTAAAATGATCTTGAGGAAGGAAGAGACAAATTACTATTTTCATTCAATGTTGGAGCCCGATCTAGCTAACTAATGGTTTTAATTTTTCCAGTCTATGAGATTGGGGAGGATACCAGATCATATAAACTATATAGAGGTGTAATTTAATTAACCATTGATGAAGATACATTGTTCTCATAGGAGAATAAATGGTTATGTTTGTTATGAAGCTTAGTTCCAGTAGTACGATCTCTTCTAAAAATAGAATACTTGTATGTAATGGTCAATTGTTCAACTAAAATATTTACTTTTCATTAAATTGATACAGAGCCAAAAATCATAATGGAAAAGAAATAATATAGATATAACTTAAATGATGAGATATTTGACAAGTCTAATTCGTCTTATATCATTTTTAAGAATGAGGATATGATCTAAATCTAAAAATAGGAACACCATCTGTTTGGGGAAATATTTTAATAATTACCCTATGAAAATTAATGTAGTGGCACTAGAAGAACTATTAAATTGTTAAGGTAGTGATTTTAATTTAGTAGAAAAATTATTTTGAAGGACCCTTTCTACAACTTTTATTTTTTATTTTATTTCTAATTTTATACACTCAATTTGTTCCCTGTTATTTTTCAAACATGTACTGTACCTACTATTATTAAGGGAAGTTAATTTCAATTTTTTAATAAAATTCATGCTCTTATTTTTTTTCCTTAGTATTTAAATACATTCTTCTCAACCATTTTATTTTGATTCATTTATTGATATTATTGAAGCATCAATAGAGAAAAATCACCATAGGAACCTTTTTGAACCATTTAATCCTCTATAAAAAATTGACTAATTGAGTAGATGGGAATAAGAAAGAATAAAAATTCATGGCTAAATAATAGTGAAATATATTAAGGAAACCCAATATTCTCTCTCCACAATATTGAATGAAAACCCTTCTCGATATATATTATGTTTAATTTTAGTAGTTGTTCTATCTATCGATAGAGAATATAAGCAATTTGGAAAAATAGTTTTTTTGTCTTATTGAAACATTTTCATGAATATTTTATGAAAATATATTCACTTGGATCTCCCTTTCAATACTTTTCTCATGTATCTATCCATAACTAACATCTTATGGTCTAACTAAACTAACTCCACTCACCTTCATTTACTTTTTTCTTCTTATTCATCCTCCACACACTATTTACACACCTTTTAACATTCTTTCCTTATATGTTCTTCCCTTATTTAGAATTTAATAATACCTCATATATTTACCAAAAATACCTTGGGTTAGACTATACTTTCCACTATTAGGTGATTATTAGAAAAATATAAATTGATGTTTTGATATACTCAATAACCAATCAACAGTCAATATACTCAAGCATGTCTTCAAATTCCACCACCTCAGTAGTATCTTCTTCTTCCAAGACTAGAAAGAGATATAATGGTTCCTCATATTCTTTTTTAAAAATTTTATAATCATTTTACAATTTAATTTCCATGAAGTTACTAAAATATGCGTCTAAGAGCTGTTGATATCCAAGATGTGTGTCAATTGGAGAGTATTCTTTAGTGATATCCTTAAATAGTGGAAGAGAAAGGTCCAATATTATCTTCTATAATTATTCCTTCTTGTTCACCTCAATTTCCCTAACTTGTAAGGTGATTGGGGTGAATTCCTCATCCAATGGTTCATGTTCTTATTTATCTATATGCTTTTCATTTAGTGGCTAGAGGTACTATTTATCATCAACATCTACTACCTTATCTCATGAATATCTCCTCCATGTTCTTATAATTGTGATTATTTTTCATCCTTAAATATATCTTCATATACCTAAGAGTAATTGTTCTATGTATATTAATAATCCTAATTTTAATAACCCATGGATATATTTTCTTATGTTAACAAAACAAATAAAAAAATAGAAAAAATGAAATGATTCTTTGAAAGAGTGATAATTACTAATATACTTTGAGTCATATCCTAAAAAATAGTGAAAGAATGTGTTAAAATTAATTATTATTGAAGGATTTAGTTCCAATTTATTATTTAATTACTATTAATATGATAAGGGTACTAACTATAGGTCATATCTCTATGATCATAGTTTTCACCTACTACTCTTTCCACTTATTGTTTTGGTGTTTTCATTATCTAAAAGGAATGGTAATATAGGTGGGTGTTGTGTGCCATGAATTTAGAACAAAATTGAAAATATGAATATGTATAATGAAAAATAGAATTATGTTAGTAAGAATAGATAAAACCTATCTTTGAACTCATTCCCTTTATTATATTTTGGAAAAATATTCTCACATTCTAACTCTCTAGACACACCCCATCAAATATACAACCACCCTCACTATTCAATTGTTTGAATGAGAAACTACCCTGGGAATCACTAGTTCACTACCCACTATTATTTTCAAGAATAATTATGGGAAGAACACTGATAGTGAGTATGAATTCATCACTTCTTCATTGGTATGAAATTCCTAGTCCACACAACAATCAAGACATGATTCTATCACATGCCAGTTATCAATTGTAGGGAGGGAGAAATCATGTTGTAGTGAGAAAAAAATGTGTGGAAATGAAATATGAAGTCCTACTACCACCCCAACACCAAAACTCACTCAAATTACTTGATCTTAAAAGAAGGAAATTTAATGAAAAACTTTAGAGACTTTGGAATAATTTTTTTTCATCTAGGGAGTGGTCCTTTGGCTATAACCCCCATCATGATAGATTAAGATAGCATAATGAAAATGAAAGGGAGGTAAGATGAGTACAGGAAAAAAATGAAGATTAATAGAAGTAAATTAGTATTATTTGGTTAGGAAATTGATATAGATATACCACATGATTCTATAGGGTGTGCATGTGTTCCATATGTATTTTACTTTTTTATCGATGGCTATCATGAGCTTAGATATATTCTACCCTTTAGATAGAATATAGAAGCTTCATGTGGTAGCGATGGAGAGGAAACATCATCCACCAAACATAGTCTTATAGATAATGATGAGAGTGTGTTGAGGAGGAAACATAATATTGGGCTATGTTTTAAAACTACATTTATGGGTGAACATAATAGTGCAGTGGAGTTTGAGGTGATGTTGATTGGATAATGGAAACTGAAAATGCATATTGGGAATGGTTTGGGGAGAATACTAACTTGAGGTTATATCATTGAAGTATAAAAATTTTATAAAAAATATAGAATCACAATGCCAATTACATTGTGATGAGAACATATAATATATTGGAACTTGACATGTCGATGGGGTAATGATGTATTGTGATGGTGGATTGTGAAGAGATTTTGAATCATGCATATATTTTTTATTATACTAAGAGACTCCAATGGATTCTAACGTACTATGAGGTGTGAGACCCAAGAATCATTAAAAGTACAACACCTTGTTAAGGGCCCTTGTAGAAGTATGTTGGTATGATGATGGCATATGAGGACCCATCATGAGTTATCATTAGTGTTTTTATGACTATTTGTGGTATTCTGTGAGATGTTACTTATGAGATGATGCTTTATTAGTTTCCAATGTATGATTCATTGTCAACAGATACATCCTACATTTCTCAGTATCACATTTGATTCCTTGATCTCCTCATGGATTTCTCAATTCTTTATCCTATAGAATCATTAAAAAAAATATCTAAATGGCTTGAAAATGGAATTTAAATAAAAATTATCAAATAAATCATTAAAATCATTATTTTATGTTGTTTTTGTAATAAAGTTAATTTAATTTCTATTTGCAGAGAATATAGTAAATTCCCATTATTATTAAAATAGTGGGGAAATTATCAATGAATAATATATTAAAGATATGTAATGTTTTTATTAAATCAAGGAGATTTAGGTATATTTTTTATTGAGTGTAATCTTTCCATTTCCAAAAATTGTGTATCAGATACAAATTTTTGATCACACATTTGAATCCAAATATAAAAACCATGTAGATTCCGAAGGTTACTAAAGGTGAGGTGGATTTTTAATTTACCGGTGGAGTGAGGATAGTTATGGTGGCTATATGAGGTTTACATACAACATTATTGAGTAAAATGGTTTTAATTTTTAATAATTGTTATAATGTGCCTAGTGTAACCAATAACGTAATTCTCATTTCTTTTTTTTTCATGGAAAATTTTATTTTCATGTTTAGAAATAAAGGATTCTTATTTTATAATGTTAAATTTTTTTATGGTATAGAACATTTGGTTAATGGAATTTAAACACTAGAATATGAAAATAAAGTCTTGTAAATTGATAATTCAAGATCACATGACTCATATTACAAAAAGTTGTGGCCTCATCAACTTGGCCATATAAACAATTTTTTAAAATATATATCTATAATTTTATTTATATTATTTTGAGCAGAAACATAGATTTGAGTATGACTATATATAAGGAAAAATTACCAAATAACATTTCATTGGAAGATTTTAGATATTCAAATAGAATCTTGAATTTTTTCAAACAATAGTATATGGGCCATTAGAATCTAGATGTGGATACTCATGCTTGTTTACTTTTACTAATGAGTTTAATAGATATGAATATATCTACTTGATGAGTTAAAAGTTTTATTCCTTCAATAAAATTAAGTAATACAATAATGAAGTAGAGAATTATCTGGGTAAAAATATGAAGAAGCTCTCCTCAGATAGTGGTGGGGAATATCTTAACCCAAATTTCATAAGATTATCAAAAACTATTTCGGTATATTATTCAAAATCACTCCTTCTTATACACCAAAATTTAATGGTTTACATGAACGAAGTAACCACACCTTGTTATATATAATGAGATCTATGATTATTCATCCAAATATTCTACAATACTTTTGGGGATATAAATTACAATCAATGAAAAATACACTATACTATGTTCAAACCAATGAAAAAAGTGAAATAATATATGATTAGTGGTATAAGAATAAATATATTTGTTCACATATATATATACATGGGGATGTGAGTAATTTTTTAAGTCTAATTATAGATAAAAAGCCTTCATCTTAAGGAATAATTTATATCTTTATAGGGTATTCCAATGGGAAAATGGGATATTGCCTATACGATTTCCTAATTAAAAAGGTAATCCTGGATATACATTACATATTTCTAGAAAGGGAACAAATATCTAAAATAGATAGAGGGATAAATATTTAATTTGAATAAGTCAAGGTTTATAATACATAGGAGTTGATATTGGAAAACATTTCACAATCCCTAGTAGAAGAAGTTATTCCAGAGACACTAGTGATGTGTCAGATAACTAAACAGGTCAAAGAAGTATAGAGATATGTTTTTCTAGTTACTAATAATGGTGAAACAATTCTCGTTAAGAATGTTGAATCTTTATACCTTAATGATGTAGTAAATGCATAATATGTTTCAAAGTGGAAAGAATCTATGAATTCTAAAATTGATTTCATGTACCAAATTCAATTTTTTTATTTTGGTAGAACCATTAGTAGATATAAATCCCATTAGGTGTAGATGGGAATTCAAGAAGAAACTAGAAATGAATGGTACATTTAGTATTTATAGGGAATTATTGGTTTCTAAATGTTTCAAGAAATACCAAGGTATAAAATATGAAGAATCCATTTCTCTGGTTTTAGAGGTGATCTAAGAATTACATACATTCATATTACATCATTTTTCTTGAATATTCAATACAAATCACACCATCAAACTTAAAGGTTTAGTATCTTTGGAGAATAGATACATAAAACAACTATTTTAAAATATTTTCAACATGTTACACAAATAGTGTTCCCATATTATACCATTTTATATAAATCATACATAATACTCTCGTTCATAACCTAAGGAATAGAAATATTAGAAATTGTGTTCGCAGATTCCCCACAAGGGTAAATATAAGAGATATCGATAAATGTTCACAAGTGTTCCTATGATAATATTTTGGGTATGAGAACATAATAAAGGTATATAGTTATAACATAAATAATCATACCTAGCAAAACATAGATTATAAATTGTAATCCATGGCATAAGTATTTTGGTATAACTTCAAAAATGAGTTGTAAAAAATTGGAAACATAGGTTAATAATCCTGATCCATCAAAACATAATAAAATCATAATAATTTCTCACATACATAGGAATAAAAAATCATTTCCTTTACCAAGGATCACTACCAGTACCATAATTGAATAAAGGATAGAGTAATATTTTGGGTTGGGTTCACATTAAATTTCTATAAACATAGTGAACCGTAGGAACTTAGGACACCCTAAGAGGGGGAGGGTGAATCAACATGTTGGAATAATTAAAATTTTCTCTTTTATTCTACATTATTTAGGATGTTAGGACATTGTTAGAAGAAAAAAATTCAAATAGTCTTTTTCTTATGTAAATTCACACCACACATCAAAGAAAAGTTCTAAAAATAAGTCTTATAAGAACATCATGATTTTACTTAGTTCACATATAAAAGGATAATGCAAGGAGCACATCTAAATAATGCGTTTATATAACTAATTAACCACTAAATAAATATTATTATGTTACAACTATATAAATGGATCACTGAATTATTGAGGTATACAACCACTTCCTCTATTTCAATCACTACTCCCAAGAGTGTTACAAATATCAGTTTACAAACGTATAAGTATCCTAATCCGTTTATTGAATTGAAGGTCACTTTGAGTTCATTATGTGTAAACTGAATCATAAGTTATATAATATTTATTCTTCAATAAATTAAAAATAATACAATTAATATCACTTCCTGTTATAAATTAATCTCTATGAAGAGGTTTTAGAATTTGATCTCCCACATAACTCTTTACAGTAATTATAAAAAATCCAGATAATCATTCCAATTATGGAATTATTCTTCAATATGTTCTCTTATTTTATTTAGCAATACCTAATTAATCCAAAATTTTCCACAAAACTTAAATTATCATTTATACACACCAATTTAAAATTATTCTGAAACTGATCCTCAATGGAATACACGACACTCTTCCTCTTCAAAAACTCATCTTAAGTGGAATACCATCTAGCATCAACTCTAATATTTAAAATCAAATATTCAATACAAGTCAATGTTGATAACTTTTGTTCTATTCTATATATTCTATTTATTCAATATTTTATCTCTTACACTATATTATAAATCTTTCATATTTAAAGATATGGCAATTATAATGATCTATGCATTTCATATACATATATTACATATTTTTAGATAAATGTTCAATAAATTACACAAACACATGCATGAGGGATATAATAGTTTAGTTTATTTCGATACAAAGTACACACTCTTATAATTTGGTTAAAGATCTTCAATATCTCTCATAAATATCTTTCCATTTATTACACTTCCCAAATATACCCTACTTAAAACTATTCTTCATAACAAGGGGAAAGGAAACATAAAAAGGGTGAGCTCAGATGCTCTATAAGGGTAAACAAGGGAGATATATAAGAATAACATGAACATAAGGGTATGAGAACATGAGATTAACATTTTAAAACCATAAAATTCTTTTCAAATATCATAATATTGATTCATGTCATAAATATTTGATGTTCACAATTCATGAATGATAAGGTAATCAAAGAACATGATCAATGAGAGAATAACATTGGAATAAGATATTGATTTGTGATATACACATTAGTATAGAAAATATTATGGGAAGTGTACCCACCATGACATTCATAACATATTAGGCTTGGGATAACCACCCATATACCTACTTTGGGATTGGGGTGACCAACCATGTACCTGCTTTTGGGCTTGGTATAACCTCCATTGTACCCTTTTAGATCATACAAAATCAATCATTACCGAATGCATTGGAGAGAGATATTGTTCCCACTTGTCAGATAATGAAAATAATATGTATGTGTTCCACAAGATCATATGAAATTCATCATATCATCACCCATAAAATGAAATGGGATTCATAAATATTTCATCATATCATAACCTGAGGAAAAATGAAAGGTTTCAAAATCAATTCATCATTTTATCAGAGCATAACGCATTTAAAGAATTAGGTTTCCAAAGTTTTCTATCATGGTATGACCCATGGAAGAGAAACAATTTTTGTAAAAATCACATCATCATAAATATAAACTACTCCAAGATAGAATAATAATGGTGTCCTTGGATCATATCCCTAGTAAATCATAATTAACCACAAAGGATTTGAGCTTGGATGGAGAAATAGTTTGAAAGAAAAATCACTTGGAACATTTTTTTGAGGGAAATAATATTTCTTTAAAAATAAATTTTTAAAACTAAAATTAATAAAATATTTTGGATCCCCATTTCGTTGGAAAAAAACTAAAAAACATATAAAGGAATCATTAGAAATCATATAAAACAGTTCTTTAGGAAAATATATTTTCTCATTAAAAACACATTTTAAAACATAAAACATTTTGAAAATCCATTTTATTGAAAATATCCTTGAAAATTTATAAAGGAATATTCATGGAAAATAATGTTCATGAAAACCAGAAATTCCTTTCATGTCGTACACTTTAAAACAAATATTTCTTTATCATTTTCAGTAAAATACCAGAATTTCTTTTTTGAAAAGTACTTGAATATTCCTTTAAAAATATTTTGTAAAAAGTAAAACATGGGTAAAATTTTATTTAATAAATCAATTGAATAATTTTTAAAACATTTTTTGAAAACATGGTTTTGGAAGAAAAAAGGGTTTCAAGTGAATATGTAATTAAAGATGTTTTTTCTTAAAATAATTCTTTTAAAATATTAAGTACATAAAGAGATGGAAATGAAATGAAAAAATGTATTCTCATTATATAAGAATTGGAGAATAAAATTCATGATTTTATTGAGAAATAGATCATAATATTTCATCATTGGAATCATAATCTTAAACAATACCTATAAACGATGAGATTGTATCATAAAACCATTACCACTTTGATAACATTGAATCGTAAGCCCCATGAAAGAATAAAATTAAATTAAACACAGAATATCATGAGAATAAATAAATTTATGATATTACATGTCAAAGAGTCTATATATGAACCTCATAAAATATAACATTTTCATAACATAACCTATGTCTCAAAGAAGGCAAATTGAGACAAAAACCCATTACTGATTTGGTAAAATTTTGAACTGTAAGCCTCTTAAAAGACTTGTCCTAAAATGGGTTTATAAAACAAAATAATTATCATTATAAGAATAATAAAATAAATTCATCCACAATATTCATAGCACATAAAGGAAATAGTTGGTGAATATGGAATGTGTCTCACAGGAGTAAAAAGTGGGACACAAATCTCTTATAACTTTAGTAATTATTTGAATTGTAATCCCCAATAAAGAATAAAATCAAACAAAACTTTAAATATCATTAAAAGTATATTATTAATGGTGTAAAATTTCAAAGTTATAGTATATACACCACACAAAATAAATGATTGGTGAATTTTCATGTCTCCTAGAAATTAAAGAGAGACTAGAAATCACTTTCCTTAGGGATCAAATTCCTTTATACATGTTCGAAACTCCATTATAATAAATATAAGTTTATTATAAATAAATTATATAAAAATATTTATATATTTCATATCATATATTATTTACTTATGACCATTTATTACCCATTTATTAACAGTTCCTTGTTAAAATCACGTTTTAGGTAATAACCACTTTGTTTTGTGTATATGTTTTGATTTTTTATTTTTGGACATTTTAATCAGATCATGGTATCATAATATACAAAATAATTATAATGAAATAATTATCAGATTTATGTATGAATTATATAATTTATACTAATCATTAAAGGTGGTATTGAGAAATAAAGTATGTTATGATCAAAGTGATGATATGTCATATATATGCATGAGTAACATTTCCATTTTTTAGAAATCAATATGGAAATAAGGTAAGTAATATTTTATCTTAAAATATTGATTTTAGTATCATAAATAACATATTTTTTCTTTAAATATACTTATAAAAATCATTTAGGTGGTGTGTTTACAAAACTAGAGAGTCACATCATTTCATGAAGGCTATAGTCCACATGTACATGAACGACAATATCATCTTTAAATGTGTGAAAATGTAAGAAAAAAAGTTATTTTAACTTTTGAGAATGATTAATATTCCAAAAAATATCATAAATATGTCATTTATATCACATATATTCATTAAATTAATCATTATTATTTTTCATGTATAGCGTTTGTGAAAATGAATCACATCGCCTCATGAGGCGATAGTCTGCTGTACCCACGAACAATATTATCATATTCCAAAAAAATAGAAATTAAAATATGTATATATTATATAATGAATATAAAGTTATAATTTTGTTATAAATATCATATATATTTTTTATATCCATCATCTTACCCAACCATGAGATGTTGTAATGGAAAAATGAATGACATCAGTTCGTGGGGCGGTAGAACGTCGTACACAAAAATAATGATTTCGCAACCCATTTGTTGAAAGTGATGGTGGTTGTAAAAAATGAACTTAAAATGAAAATATATAATTATATTTAAGTTATTTAGTTTATTATGTCATCAGGGGTTAATAATAATTTAAGGATGTGGAAAAAGAAATACAATAAAAACACTCATTTAAGAACATTACCTCTTCTTTGTGTATCCTCCTTCGGTTTACAAAAAATCCTTCCCATGTGGGATTTATTCTTAAAATAAGGCCTATAGATTTATAAAATTCATTTTTAAGGTATTATTTCAGCTATTGGATGAAAAAATGGTTTGAAGGTGCGAATAAGAGAGGATAGTTGTTGGCCTTTTATAAGTGAGGCGAGTGACAGACTTGTATTTTTTTTAAAAGAAAAAGGTATACCCAAATTTTTATCAAGAAAAAGGTTAAAAAAAGAGTATTATAGATCTTTAGACATTATAGATTCTAAATAAATCCATAAAATATATTTTAGACAAGTTTTTAGGTAATCGTAACCATTAAAGTTTTAGTTTAACCCCTATAAATACATTTTTACCATAATCGTTGTAAATAAGTTTTTACTATTTTTTATATTAATTATGGAAAAAAATTATGTTATACTTGTTAGATAATATGAATTATTATTATTAAAAATTTGGATTCAATTTTTCCAAATTAAATTTATTGAAGTGAAAAAAATTAATTTTAAAAAAATCCCACAAACAAGACGAAAAATTGTTTTTTCAAAAAAACATTCCCTTTATTTTAAAATGGTTTTTTTGTTTAATACATAATTAAATAGTCACCAAAAAATTAATTATATATAAATGTGTGAAAAATATATTTTCATCATTTAGTTAATACTATTCATACCCATGATTCCAATGGCTAGGTGATAACTATCATATTAAATAATTATTTCTTAATTGTAAGTCACATTTAATTTAAAATCATCATTGAACATGACACAAGCTAAAATTAGTGTTATATGTAATGCAAGATGAACTCAGTGTTGTGTGTAATGAATGATAAACTCACTATTGCATGTTATGAATGAAAAACATATTGTTTCATGTAACACAAAATAAACTCAATGTTACATGAAATGAAAGATATCTAAAATATTAATTTCATATGAAAAAATATTACACAAAATCTTGGGGGTGTTTCATTCTAACCACCTTCAAATTGAATTTCAACCTCCAAATTCATCTCGATCATCAAAGGATAACCAAGTGAAAATGTGTTCATGGAAACAATCATTGTAATAAGAGGTAATAAAAAATCCTCTTTAAAAATAGACAAGGATGTGAGAAATTCAAATATAATAACACATACTATGTTTTTGAATAAGAGAACATAGGTGAGAAGTAAAAAAATGGACATAGAAGATAAAAATAACACCCTTATACCGATAGAGAGTGATAAAGAAAATAGTCATGAGAAATTTAATGACCAAAAATCCATAAAACAAAGTGGTGGGAAAAAGGTCATTTATATCATAAAAATTGATTATAATAAGAAATTTTTTTATTTCAAGATAATTTTCCTAATGTTGGGGAATTTTTAGGAGAAGACATACTCACTTGATTTCATTTCATTTCATAAGCACAATCTCACCCATTGTTTGTACCTGGATCAATTTCCACTTCATATCCTAATCTAAGAAATGATTTTTTTTTCATGTGTGAAGCACTAAATAAGATCCATAATATAATGATAATTCATTAATACTATCTCTAGTTAAGAAAGGTTAACACTGGTTATCTAATATGGATAAATATTTATATGGTAAAGTAATACATTAATATCTAAAACCTCATCCAAAGTTAAACTTAAACCATTCCATAAATGGTTAACCTTATGACCCTTCGACAATTCAAAATTTAAAAAGAATGTCACTAAATTTCTGAAAATCATGATTAATCCTCTAAATATCCATAAGAATATCCAAATGGTTTCATGAAAAGTAGGTTAATTCCATGGTCATATACTCTTCTAAACCTTAGTAATAACCAAAATTTCAATAAAACATCAAAGAAGACATTCATGCTTCTTAATTACTTTAAAAAAACATAGATTATTAAACATATTCCACAGATCCAATAATGTTTTAAACTCTATCAATGATGATATAAACCAATTTTTTAATAAATCCCTAATCAGTTCTATGGTCATAAATAATCTCCAATTTACATAATCCAAATCAATCATCTCTTTATTCAAACTAAAAAACATTTTCTAAACCTCAGGAACATATTATGGGTTATCTTTCTTTAATAATTTGTTTTCTATAAAATATATCCTTTCTATTAAATCAATTTTCTAGGTCATTAGTACTATTCAACACATTCTTGAAAATACATAATGGAAAACCTATACTAAAAATTCATTATATACATTTCATAATTCTTGAATCCCAATGCACAAACAATTCAATTTTTCCACCTCATCCTTAATCCATTAACTAGGAATCATCATCTAATTCCTTAATACATATTTCCTTTCATATTTAATTCATAGTATCTTTATTTTTAGTAGTATAACCATTATTAATAATCACTTGAAAATTATCTTATTGAGCATTCTTCTTGATTTTCTAGAAAGCACGGGGTCTGGGAGCCCATGTGAAACGTGCCTTCATCTCCTCTGAAAGTACAAAACATCATTATTATATTTTTGTTATTATCTAACCCAAACCAAATCCAACAAATATTTCTTCTTTACCCAGGGGAATGGGGTTCTTGAACTCTTTCCATGGGTGTCTTGATAGTGGTCATATTTGGATATGTTGGATGAGTATCTTGTACATCGAGGTAATGAGTATAACATCGCAGTTCATTAACACCAAGATCACATGTAATGGTATGAAGGTTCTCTTTACCTCCGTATATTCTATCACTGACCCGGTCAAGAGGAGAGAGCTTTGGCACTATCCTGAGTGCTTCTATGCAAGTCTTCTACCATGGTTTATCGGTGGTAATTTTAATGCCATCATTGATCCTTCAGAGAAAAAAGGTAGACCATCCACAAATATTAGTGGTTCTTAGGACTACCGGAATGTTGTGGAAACAATAAGTTTGTTGGAAATTGGATAATTTGGTTCTAAATACACCTGGTGGAACAATATAAGAGGCAGAAAGAGCATCTATATCTGGTTAGATTGGTTCTTTATAAATCTCTAGGGGTTGAACTCATTCTCTCGAGCATCAGTTACACATCTGTCTCATACTCTCTATGATGATTCTCCACTCCTAGTGAATCTCAAACAAGATATTTCTGTCTGCCAAGAATTTTTTTATTCCAGCTCTTGACATCAGGAGGAATCCTTCATGTATTTGGTTCAGCGATCTTCGGTACAAGGGGAGTCTGGGGGGTCTTCGCAGTGTCTTATGATTTAGGTCAAGCGATTGAAGGAGGACGTTATGATCTGGTTGGCCAACAGACCAAATGCTGTTACTAGGGTGAGAATTATTCAGACTGAGATTGATATAATGGAGGATTCACTTATATATTATTGGGATGATAATACTCTCATTTTTCTTTGCGATAAAATAATGGTTCACATGGAAAAACTGTTGGAGATGGAAACCCTTTTCAAGAATAAATCCTGTGTGATCAAGTTAAAGGAAGGTGATCAAAATGACACCTTTTTTCATGCATGTTAGAAAGAGAGGAATATAATGAAAGTTAACTTGAGCCTCGACAATGGGGAGTTCACCACAGATGTAGATGTGGTGGGAAAAATTGCCTTGGAGCACTTTGAACAACTTATGGTCGTGGGGATGGAGGGAAAATTTGAGAACTCTCAAAATGTCGAAGAAAGTGATAAGCTTCGGAAATGGGTTCCTAATCTAGTTAGGACTGCTGATAATCTCATTATTTCAGTTGGCCCTTAGGCATATGGGATTAAGGATTCAGTTTTGAGAATGCCTCCTGACAGTGTGCCTGGGTTGGATGGATTTTCAGCTTCTTTCTATGCTGAAATGTGGGGGGGGGGGGTGGTCGGACTGCAAGTTGTTGAAGTCGTGCATGACTTCTTTGTTGGTGGGGAGCTGAACATAGCGTCTTGTGCATCTATTGTGGGCTTTATCCCAAAAAAGAAGTACCCGATGGGTATTAGTCAGTATCGACACATATTTCTATGCAATGTGTCCTACAAGATCTTGGCTTCTATTCTCTCTATGCGGTTGAATGGGGTCATCGCTAAGCTGGTGTTGAAATAACAACATGGATTTGTTTCAGGGAGGAGTATTCATGGGACAATGGGAATTGATTATGAAATGGTGGATGACCTACATAAAGAAAAATTGGGTTCCAATGTTATATTTCAGGTTGAAATGGAAAAGCCTATGATAAAATGGAGTGGTGTTTCATACTCTGTGTGATGAAGAATTTTGGTTTTCACGATTGATTTTTGGATCTCTGCTTTAGATGCTATGCTTCTTCTTAGATATCTTTATTCCTCTTGGGGAAAATATTTTTCTTCTTTAAATTGGTTTGTGGTGTTTGGCAAGGTGATCCTTCTTCTCCTAGTCTTTTTATTTTGGCCAAAGATGCTCTTTCCAGGAATTTACTAAATGGGCCAGAGGAAGGCTGAGTTTTTTCCTACACTTGCAGACGTGGATGGAAAGTCATTTCTCATTTTATGTTTGCATATGTTATCTTAATTATTTCTAACGGATGACACAAGTCACTATCCAAACTAATGGATTTCATTAAATTCGATTGCTGTTTCAGTGGACAGAGGAACAATCCAACAAAAGCAGGGTTTTCATCTAAAATAAGTGTTCTAGGAGATGTTATAGGGATATTCAGAACACCCTTAAATACCAACAGAGATAATTGCCGATTCATTACCTTGGTGTTACAATTTCATGTGGTCACATTAAAAACACATACTTTGAGGATATTACTAACCACTTCTTGGGAAGGATTATTAATTGGAAGAACAAGCTTATTTCATTTGGAGGTTGTGTCACATTGATCAAAAGTGTGCTCTCCTGTATTCTAATGCATGTTTTCTCGATAATCAATTAACCTAAAGTGGTTGTCGGATGGATGAAGAGGATTCTAAAGACATTTCTATGAGATTCCAATTAGAAAGGTTATGCACACTAGTCCTCTTAGAGCCGGCTGTCCAGACCAGTTTTGAGGGGGGAGTCGGGCTAAGGAATCTTAAGACAACCATGCAAAGAATGTAGGGAAGATTAGCATGGAGTATTCTGGAGGAAACATTTTTGTGGGAGGAATTATTCAGCATAATTTATGGTGAATTTAGGGAAGGCCATGTCTCCTGTGATGGTAAACTGACCATCCTCGCACGCTTCATGTTTCATCACCTGATTCTTTTACATGATGCAAATAGATGGATTATTGGTAAACGAAAAATTTATTTTTTGATGACCAACTGGGTTGGATAAAGACTAAACTATCCTGGTTGTCCTTTTACTGATATTTCCTTTAGAGAGGTGGCAGAGAACTAAAAACTCATTCATGTGTCACTTTCACCTGATTAGATGAAGGATTTCCAAGACATTGTTATGAGTGATGACCAAGAAAAATGCTACTTCATCCGGTCGAGCTCAGGAAGATTCTCTGCTCGGAATTACAGGAGGTTCATCGACGTCAATGGTAATTTGGATGAATGGGTACACATGATTTGGTGCATTGAGATCCCTACTAAAATGAGCCTTCTAGTGTGGCACATTTGAAACAAAGCCCTTCCAACTGATGAAAACCTTCAAAAGAAGGGTATTATTTTGGCCTCCCAATGTTTCTGCTGTGAGTACCCCAAGGAGGAGTCCTCCATCCATCTATTTTTCCAAAGAGTTTGGGTGAGGATTATATGATATCTCTTCATGCCTCACCCAAGCATCAACGTTGAGGTCTTCTCATTGAATGGATTTCTGGCTTCTTGGTTTGATGATTCTGAGTATAAAGCTTCGGAGAAAATCGTGCGAACTATTATACTAGTTTCCATCTACCAGGTTATTTATGACACCCGTAACCAGGCTAGGCTTCAAAACTACCAGTATCTTCTATATTTAAAGATGCGATTAAGGATCCTCATCACTGAACTTATTCAGTTATTAAATGGGTGCTAGGATTTTGAGGTGGTGTGAAAGTTTCTCAGCAAGACATGCAGACCGATGCGCGAGAATGGATTTTTGGTTAGATTGGATCCCCCAATTGGGGGACTGAAGCTTAATGTTGATGGATGCTACATGAATGGGGTCATTAGGGGATGAGGGATTCTCGGGGAAAATAGGGGCTTGGTTCTATTATGATTTCGTGCTTATTATGGCCCATGGAACTCCTTGGGTTCAGAGGCATGGGCTCTTCTTTCAGGGTTGTTGGTTTGTAGGGCTCACAGAATCCTAGTGGCAGAGGTGGAGTCAGATTCTTAGATTCTAGTTAGATCAGTGTAGGGACTTCACTTAGTGCCTTAGGAGCAGACATATATCATCTGTAGATGCACTAGATAATCCAATGGAGGGAAAACTCTGTATCACAGTTAGAGGGAGTCAAATTTTTCAGCAGACTCTCTAGCTAGGAAGGGAAACCAGGAGGAAGTATTTATTGTTTATGATACTCTGGATTTACTCCTGGAGGAGTTTAAGGCAATCATTTAAGGAGATGCCCTGGGTTTTCTTCATTTTTGGCCTCCTTGAGGGCCCATGACTTGGTTGTTTGGAATGTTCCCCAATAAAAAAATAATGTTCAGTCACCTTAGAGACACCAATACTCCCATAGATTATGTTAACAAAACTTTTCATTTTTAATTTGCAGTTACTTTCATCATTTGCTTATTTTTCACACCCAAAAAATATTCCTCTCCCTTTTATACATTACCTTGAGTGCTTCTTTACACATTCTCAACATATAAGTAACTGAATATTATTTCCTCTATCATCTACACTACCTGAACTCTCAGTAGACTCTATCCTTGTCTTCTTTGGTGATTCTCAGAGTTTGTTAAGGTTCATGTTGGTTATCATGTTTCATGATATATGATTAGGCATATTCAAAACATTATTCAATATAGAAATTATTCCATTTTTCTGGTCATAAAAAAATCTTCTATCACATTTAATGTTAATCTAGTTCCTTCTAGTTCACTTTATTGAGTAAAACCAAAAAACATAGTGTGAGAAACACTAATCATAGTGTAAAACCACATAATAATAAAAAAATCACATATAAGATATATAAATCATGATACCTTCATTATAATTTATGAAAACCTAGTTTTATCATATAAACTTCCTTATTATCATCTATTTAAATCCTTCATAATGGTTTATAAAGAGTTTGTGAATTTCCAAAGAATATCCCCCTGGAGTGTCAAACTAGGTGTATAGTACGACCCATTATCATGTACTAGGTAAGAAATGATTCCATATCAATGCTCCATTTTTGGAGTTATTTCCCTTAGGTACCTCTCTACCTGATCCACTTCCACTTGTAGTATCCATACAATTATTTTATTTCACAAAATATTCTCTTTCCTTTACCAAAATTCCATGACATTTTCCCATACATTGAATCATCCTTAAACTTATATTTAAATAAATACCTAGAAATATCCTTAGAAATATCACTAGGGATGTCACTAATTATTTATCATCCTATTTTCCAAAGGTTAACTAATCCTTTCATCTGATACCAACTATATAGAATCAGGCTTTTCATACATAGATATTAGATTTTTTTTTATTAATATTCAATATATTACACAAACATATTCCCGAGGACTATAATAGTTTAGTGTATTTGGAGACTAGGTTCACAATATTCTATTTTGGTGAAATATATTCAATCTATACTATAATAATATCCCCCTTTAGTATTATTCACAAAAACTCCTACTTAAAACCTTTCTTCATAACCTGGGAAAAGGAAACATTCGAAAGTCTGAGAAGAGAATCATAGTAAGCATATGTAAGGGAGATAAATAGGAATAATATAAATATATGGGTATGGGAACATGGGAATGAAATTTGAAAACCATATCCAATATATAAAATATCATAATATTGAGTCATGACATAAATATTGGATGTTCATAAGACATGAATGATAAGGGAGTCAATAAACATGATCCATGAGAGAATAATAGTTTCATAAGACATAGATTTGTGGAATATACATAACCATAGAAACTCTTAAGTCAAGTATTCCCACCAATAAATTCATAACATTTTTGGCTCTTGATAACCACCCACATACCTAATTAGGGCTTGGGATGACTCCCGTATACCCTCGTCTAAGAATGAGAAAACCTCTTGTATACCCTTTATGATCATATAACATTAATCATTACCAAATTATTTGGGTAGAGATATATATACCACCCATGAAAAAAATAAAAATCATATGTATGTATTCCAAAAGTTCCTAAAACAATCATCATATCATGACCCATGAAATATAATTGGGTTCATAAAAATTTCCTCATATCATAACCTATGAAAGAGTGATAGGTTTCATTTCACAATTTCATAATTTCATCATAGAATAAGCCATGAATATAAGACGTTTTAATAAGAGTTATATCATGGTATAACCTATTTATGATAAATGTGTTTCATAAACATCTTGCCATCATAATCAAAAACTATTCATGAAATGTATATGAATGAAATATTTGGATCATATCCCTAGTAAAGCATAAGTAACCTCAAAGGATGTTATCTTAGATGGAAAATTATTTTGAAAGAAAAATCACTACTAATATTTATTAAGCAAAATGACATTTATTTAAAAATAAATTTTCAATATAAACTTTATAAAATATTTTTGAAATCCTTTTCTTTGAAAAAAAAGTTTAAAACTTATAATGTAAGATTGGAAAATAATTTAAAAGATTTATTGAGGAAAATTTTATTTCCGACTTGAAAAAAACATTTTAAAACATAAAAAAATTAAAATTATTTTTATTGAAAATAACCTTGGAAACAAATAAAAAAGATTCAAGGAAAATAAGGGTTATTACAATGAGAAATTATGTTCATGTTATACATGTTAAAACAAATATTACCTTAGCATTTTCTTCAAAAGACAAATGGTAATTTTTTGGAATAAGATATGAAGATTAATTTTAAAACTATTTTTAAAAATTAAAAATGGGTAAAAATTTATTTAATAAATCATTTTATGAAAAAAAATTAATTTTTTTTAGAAAACATTGTTTTTTAAGAAAACGTTTTTTCGACCGAAGATATAAATAATGATGTATTTTATTAAAAAAATTATTTTGTATTATTAAGTATATAAAGAGAGGAACATTAATGGAGAAAATTTATTCTCGTGACATAAACATAGGAAAATAAAATTCATGTATTTATTGAGGGATATATTATATGATTTCATCATTGGAAAAATTATCATAAACAATCCTGATAAACGACAAGATATTATCGTAAAAACATTTCCACTTTGGTGACATTGGATCATAAGAACCATGATAGAATAACATTAAATGAAAACTATAATATCATGAGAATAAATAAATTCATGATATTACATGTCAAAGGGGATGTATATAATCCTCATAAAATAATAAAGGTGCATAACATAACATATGTCTCAAAGAAATAAAATTGAGACAAAAATCCATTACCATTTTAGTAAATTTGAACTTTAAAACATTGAAAGAGAGGTCCTAAAATGGATTTAAAAAAATTATTATTTGGAGAAAAATAATAAATTAAATTCATGGGTAGTATTCACACGACATAAAATAAATAGGTGGTGAATATGGATTGTGTCTCATAGAAGTAAAAAGTGAGATGAAAATCCCATACAGCTTTAGTAATCTTTTGAAGCGTAAGCCACAAAAAAGAATAAAATAAAATGAAAATTTAAATATCATGAAATGGAATATATTCATGATATAACATGTAAAATGGGATTTATATACACCACATAAAATAAATTTGTGGTGAATTTACATATGTCTCCCAAAAATAAAAGAGAGGCTAGAAATACATTACCGAAAGTATTGAATTCCTTCGTACACATTCGAAACGCATTTATAATAAATATTAGTCTATTATATACATAAATATATATTACATAACAATATTTCTATACATAATATCATATATTATTTTCTTATGACCATTTTTTATATTTTTATTAACAATCACTTGTTAAAATCACATTTTTGGTAATAACATTTTTGTTTTTCGTATATGTTTTGATTTGTTATTTATAGACTTATTAATTTTATCATGGATACATACTATAAAGAATAAAAATAATGACATAATTATCATATTTATACAAAAATTATATCTTCAATACCAATCATGAATGATAGTTTTGGGAAATTAATTACATTATGATCATCGAGATGGTAGTTCGTACGCACACATGAGTAATGTTTCCATTTTTAAAAGATCATTATGGAAAGTATTTAAGTAATATTTTATCTTTAAAAAATTATTTTAATATCATAAATAACATATTTTTTCTTTAAATATATTGATACATATCATCCATGTGGAGTGGTGATGAAAATGGAGAGTCACATAGCTCCGTGAAGGCAGTAGTCCACACGTGCACGAACAACATTATCATCTTTGAATGAGTGAATATGTAAGAAATAAAATGATATATTACCATTTTATAATGATAAATATGTACTTAATTTTATAATTATGTCTTTATCACATATATTAATTAAATGTATCCTTATTATTTTCTATGTAAAGTGTTAGTGAAAAGGAAGCAGATCGCTTCGGGAGGCGGTTGTCCACCTTACACACGAACAACATTATCATATTTACTAAGGAATGGAAATTAAATATTTATACATTATTTAATTAATATAGAGGTATAAATATGTTATAAATATCATATATATACTTTATATCCATCTCCATACCCAACTATGAGATGCGGTAATGAAAAAACGAATTATATTGGTTCGTGAGGCGGTAATCCTTTATACACACAAATAATGATTTCATAACCCATTTGATGAAAGTGTACAAGTTTTTAGGTTATTAATTATAAATAACAAAATATCATTATATTTAATATACCTATGTTTTTATATCATTATGTTTTAATAATTATTGGGGGAGGTGGAGGATAAAATAATATAGAAATTCTCATTGAAGAATGTTACCTCTTCTTCGGGTATCCTCCTTATGTTTTCACCAAAAGGCTTCATAGGTTGGATTTATTCAAAAAATAAGGATTATAGGTTAATAATATTGAATTTTTAAAGATATATAGATAGGTATTGAGTAAAACCAAAGGGTTTTGAGGTGTGAAAAATTGAGGAGAGTGAGAAGCCTTTTATAAGTGAGGTGAGTGACACACTTGTAATGATTTGAAATGAAAAAGGTGTAACCATGTTTTTTCCATTACAAAAGGATATAAAGAGTATTATATATAAATATAAATTATATTTTCAACATATTTCCATAAAATATATTTTATACAAAATTTTATGTCATTTTGACTCATAAATATTTAGTTCAACCCCCAGTAAACACATTATTAACTTATTAGAGGTAAATAATTTTTTACTGTTGGTACTGTTAATTATGGAAAAAAATTAAATTGAACCTGTTAGATAATATAAATTATTCTTATTCAAAATAGGGAATCAAGTTTTTGAAATTCCATTCAAGGAATTATAAAAAATTAATTTGAAAAAAATCTTGCATACCTGACGAGAAAGCAGGTTTTCAAAGAGAAAATGATGAAAAGTTTACAAGGTTTTTATATTATCATTCAATATGAAAATTATTATAATGACCTAAATTAGATAAATTGATTTATAATTGAAATAATTTTAATTTAATCCTAATTTAAAATATAATATAATTTTATAAATAATTTAAATTAAAAAATCAATTTTAAATTAATATTTAGCATTTTCACTATTCATAAATAATTTAATCTTTTTACAAAATTCTCAAAAATGAATCTTAAGTTAATTTTTACATTAAGATTTATAAAAGGGAATTTATTTTTTAAAATATATTTTATAAAGGATTCTAAAATTAGATTTAAAATAAGTGTATTAAAATGCGACAAACCTGCTTTTTAGAATAATACAATTTTGAAGTGTAAAATTGGATTTAATCTTATCTCTTATCTAGAAAATTTATGAGTGTTAAAATTTTTATTGAATACATACTATATGAATTTATTAAAATCGATCAAAAAAGCGATTTACTTAATTTATTGAGATAAAAAAAAATTTGGGCATAAAAATATTTGTTTTTTCAGAATCCAATTCCCATTATTTTCAAATGGTTTTATTTTCATTTATAATTAATTGGTCACTAAGAAATTCATTATATATAAAAGTGTAAAACACATATTTTTATAATTTAGCAGGTACTATTCATAACCACCATTATAATGGCTATGTGATAACTATCATATTAAATAATAATAAATTAATAGAAAGTCACATTTTATTTAAACTCGAAGTTGCATGTAATGAAAACTAAAATCAGTGTTGTGTGTAATTCAAGATAAAATTATTGTTGCATTTAATGAAAGATAAATTCAGTGTTGTGTATAAGACAAGTGAAACTTAGAGTTTTATGTAAAATAAAAAGACTCGGTGTTACGGGTATTAAAAAATATCAAAAAATGTTAAATTCATTTTAAAAAAAATTCACAAAATATTTGGGTGTTATAGTTCTCATATATCTAGAGTAAAACATGAATGTAAAATTTTAATTTCAAATATCCAAGTATCTTTCTGCTACTTTGGTTCAAAACCATCCTCTGATTGATCTACCAATCAATCTTGGCCATTTAGATCTAGAAGAGCAGTTAAGAAAAATAATAATAACTACAAATTTTTATGGAGTAATACACTTCAACACTACTTTTTGAAATCTAAAGGGAATAATACTTTACAGTATAGTACCATGATCTGTGGTGTAGCAAGTTAGTTTTAACATAATTGATCTCAACATCCAAAACTAATGCAACATAGAGTAATAAATCATAGTGAAAAACACTTTTTCCTTGTATAAATTGTGGGTAAATAATGTTTTACATATTTATAATACTAAAATTTATAGAATGACCATTATTCAATCAAAATATCTTTGCGTTGTTTCATTTGACTTGTGGCATGGTTTCCTTCAGTAGATAACTACTTACAATGTGGCTTATTCTTCATGGTGAAGATATAACTGATCTTCCAAAATAACTTGTTATTTACTAAATTACATTTTTACAACAACACAAAAAATTGAAATGTGTACTTCCCTAAGAATTTATAGATTGTAGTGTTGTACTTTCAACATATCATAGAGGTCCGGAAATGACCAAATCCATTTTGTTTCACCTAAACTATCTTCGATGGAACATATGTCCCTACAATGTAGTTTCCATAAACATAAAAATTCAGAAAAATATTCTCACACCACACTCTTTTTCTATGCTCAGATTTCTAGGCATGGATTATGAATACAGAATGCGAGGGCTTATAGTTAATGATAAAAGGAATGGAGTCATTTTTTTTATTTTTTCATGTGAATTTTAAAAGGTGATAAGTACCTGTATTTTTTATTGTCCCATATCATTCTCGAATTGGGGATCAGTTCAATTCAATACCTAATACACAAGATACCCCACCTTGGATTCTCATGTAACCACCCCACTAAACAATGACTTCCTCCATTCCAACCTTTATGTTGGTTACCTAACCATGCACTGCCATACACATCTACTTTAATTATCGACCCATAACACCTCTATGATCCCATACCAAAACCACCATTATTCTATGCTGTTTTCAATATTGGATGTTATACTTCATGGGCCATGAGCTGCTTTAACTGATGACATCAGTTGTCCGAATTTGTTATTGATGACTTTGATAAAATCTCAAACAACCCGACACTTTGTAATTGTAAATTTACTCTTATGAATTTTGACCCTTTTATAAAACATTTACATTAATCAAATAACTACATGATTTAAAATTTTTAGTGCAAGACACCCAATATAAAACCAACCACTTATTCTTTAATAAACATTTCACAAACTCAATACCAAATATTCAAATTACTTTAAGGAATCTCAAATATTACTTTATCACACTCACTATAAATATATTTTTTATTACTTACACCAACATGATATCTAGTCCTGACATGAATGAATCCATTATAATCCTTAATGAATCACCATTTTCTTTCCTAAGTACCTTATAAATCAGAAATCCTATGCTAATTCCACATGACATTAATAAATCAAAAAAATTCTCCAATAATCCCCACTTTATTTAATAGTAGTTTTATCCGGAAATACATCCAATGCCAACTCAAAACTTCCATATAACACTTCTTTAAATCCATTTTTATTATATTTTCAAAAAATTCAACATAACATTACGTTTAAAATATTATCCCATGTTGTATTGTTTTTGTAAATATCTATAAAAACTATATCATAAGGCTTTATGGATTTTATGATAGTCTCTTCCTCTCCCTTTGATAATAAATTAAAAAGGGTCATTTTACCATTATTTTGGGGGTATCAACACAGTATTTAAAATTTTTTGTTTAATCTTCAATCCCTCCATTTCAACATGATCCTTACATTTAATTATTCGAGGGAAATAATCACCTTTCACACCTTTAAGGCCTCCAAATTAAGGTACAATTATGCTCCCCCCTAATACCTATCTCGACACTCTTTCTAAAACCATAAATTTAATATAATAAAAAAACTCTTTGTACTTATATTATCCAAATTATATAACCACTTCAAATTTTAACCAACTTTAATATAAAACTTTTATTCCCTTTAAAAAAATATAATGACTGAATTTCACCACTTGGAAATGAATTTTTTTTATCAAATACTCTATGACAACTGAGTCATAACTTGGTTTTGTAGACAAGATTTGTTGATAACATCCACACTACCAATATCATTCACTTTATATTCACTACAGACATAAATTATGATAAAAAATATGATATCTCCAGAAACATCTCCAAAAACTATTAATATATAAACATCAAGGCACAAAAGAGTGAAACATACCACTAGTAGAATCAGATAGATACCACTTATTAATACCAAAATAGTGATACCTCTTGAACTCAATGTGTTCCTATTATTCACAAGGAATCTATTTTTTCATTTAGATGAGGATAAACTAACTTTGTGTACTAATATCCACACCGGGAAATCTATACCAATAAACACCATATTTTATGGAAACTCTCAATATGGGGATCAATCTTTTATTCTATTGATACTATTTTTCCACAAAAAAAGATTCTATATATCCCAAAAAAACAATTAGATACTACCATATTATTTTTTTAAAAATAAACCTGAAATTCCATAAACGTTTGTACTTATTTATCTAAATATGTTTTTATCCTTCTTACAGTGGGTAGATACCATTTAAAACATGGTCTTCTATCAAAATTTAATTGTTAATGGTGGCTTAACACCATTTTAACTCCAAAATATTACAGTAACACCTTTTAAAACTTCATATCAAGCACTAATTTATTTTTTATTTATATATTCTAGTATACAACTCTATATTTTTTCTTTTAAAGAATTGATTGATTTCTTTAGTCCATATATTATGTCAAAATTATCCATGACACTATTTTCCAGACCTAATTTCACTTATGAGGATTCCAAAAATGTCTTAAAACTAATGAGAATATTAGAACTTTTCATTGAAACATTATCTATTACAAATCAGCATTAATACCAACTAAATTTAATAATTATAGTATTCATAAATATATTTCATTATTGGTTGTTTTAGGTGAAGGATTATCAACTATTTATAGAAATATTCATCCGTTAACAAATTATTCATCCTCTAATATTGAATTTAATGTTTAGATTAAATAATCTCATAATATTAATTAAAACATAGTGCATATTCCTCTTTTCAAAAACATACACATTCTCATAAATCATCCAGCTGCTTTGAATGAATATACACCAGGGATTATATCTGTCCTCCTTAATCTAGAATAATTTCAATCTCTAGATATATAAATTAGGTAGATGTGGAGAAGGGTACCTATAACTATCCTAAAGTATAGGATTATAGATAACCATGAAAAGATAACTCATTAATTACATCTTCCTTACAAGTTTTTTTAGTTTTATTTCTTTCAATCAAAAGACTAATGCATTGTTCCTCCTAAAATTTTCCCCTCTCATACTTCTTATCCTTTGACTTTTTTGATGTTCTAAATGAAATAATCTTATCAAAGATTACACTAGTGAAAGATTCCTTTGTTTTGAAAAAAATAAATCCCATATTCTTCCCACATGGCCTGGTATTTATTTTCATAGTGATATTTATCTTACTAATTCATGTTTCATTCTACAATACACTATTTGTGTATTTTTTCCAATATTATGTCTCCATGTAAGGGAAGATAAGCCAAATTCTGTTGATGATTTTTATTGGCTTATATGGATGAAATTAAGAAAGCCTCTCTCTTTTTCTTTAGGACAGTGAGAGAAACCTCTTCATTCTTTTCCTCTCTCCATACTTTATTCTTTTCATTCCAGGATGTTTGATGTGAGTAAATTACCTTTCGTTTTTCATACACTTTATATTATCTTCCTTTGTTTCTATCATTAAAATACATGAACTAGTTCTTCATTGATATAGAATGTTTCATATTCTTAATTATACATCTCTTAGTCACACTATTCTTTTCAATCTATGATGGTTGTTTTGAATAAGACATCAATGACACTTAATTCATCCTCTATTTCCTTCAAACATTATAACAATATATCTTAATAAATATATTTTTGTGTGGAATAGATTTTTCATTATTCCTTTTTTAACTCCTTGTTTTAATAGGAGCGAAGAAACTAATATTGGAACCACTATAACCAATTATTATTATAATACATTTACATGGGACCATGTTTAACACAAATATTACATATCCTGATCAAATATTCATACCTTTTAATAGACTCACCAAGGTGTGATATATGAAAAGGTATCCTGGGATTTCACATCTTCAATTTCTTGTTACACACACCCATTGTGTGTCCCATGATACCACCAAAGTAACACTTCTTAAATATTATATAGTGAGAGTTTTTCATTCAAAATATAACATTCTGATTCACTTTCTATACTGAACACATATTTTGATTTTTTTGGATGGAATAAAATGAAGATACAAGAGGGGGTGAATTTTGTATTTTTAAAAATCTTGAAAAAATCATACTTAATCCCTCTTTGTGATTTTTAATGTAGTGCATCATTCGTTTCTTTAATCAGATTATGTAGTGGAAAGGCAAGGAATATAACTCAATAAATCTTATGGTGAATTGGAGTAAAAATATATCCTAGTACACTCCACAAAAACACTCTCTGCAAGGATAATAATTTTCAATAATCAGGTCCTCTTATTCAAATATCTATAGAACTGAGTGAATATAGTTGACTTTATAAAAATCTAGGTTCTTCTATAGAGAACCTTGACTACCACAACATAGTGAATGAAGAAGACCCCCCCCATGACTAAGTACAAGGAACTGACACTTCAAGTAAAAGAGATAATATGATGCATATTATAATAAATTTGGCATACAATTGTATTATCAACTAAAAAATCAAGAGTTCTTTATATGTAAATATATGATCTTTAATATTATTTCCTCCAAAATATACTTTGATCTTTCTTATTGATAAAATATTATGAATACATACATAGGTAACAATAATTTTTTTAATATAAATAGATAGAACACTCAGCAGATATTAAATATGTACATCTCCAAAGTGTAGCTATAGAAATAACTTCAATGAACTACAATAGAAATATTTAAAATAGATACAGTAGTAGCATGATGATTTGAAAGCAACAGATAAAATCATATATGTATCAAAAGTGTATCTATTTATAAGACTAGAGAAATCATCATCATTCCAAATATCCAACTCATAGTATTTAAGAATATTTCTTTTCTTCAAGTTAAATAGTTCTGGAAAATCCACCTCATAAAATATGATCATTGAAATCACACAGTGTTTTTGAAATTTGAATTTAATCACCCACTAAAATCCAAAATTCTATTACAAAAAAAATTTATTAAATTTAATACAAGAATTTGAATTTTCTTTAAATGTAATTTAAATAGATAATTACTCTAATAAAACTATTACATAAATCATAGAAAAAATCCATAATTTGAATCTCATATATGACTAAGTCAAACATTGGTTTTCACTATGTACAGAATAAAAGATGCATTTGACTACAAATTTTAGACTGATAAACCATACATTAGACATGTAATTGTTTTTTTCATTACAAATGTTGGGTTCACAAACCTAATAGTATACCAAATGTACCGTTTCAAAAGCAATGTTCTCTTTTAAAAAAATAGGTTTTGGAACATAACATTTATCAAATGTGGGGTTATGAATAGTGATTCTAGACTTCTCTAAAATGTACTGAATGCTTAAGAAAAATTAATCTTTAGCCGAATTTAAAACTAAATTACTTCCAGAATAAAATAATTATTCTAATAAATATTATCTTCAAATCCACAAAAAATTAATTTCATTAGTAACATAAATGTGAGTGTTTGTGAGCATCAAAGTAAATTATAAATTCCTAAAATTGTTAGATCAACATATTCCCAAAAATAACCCTATTTTTTATGATCACAAAACACATAGAAAATATTAATAAACATATCAATTGAATAGATATTGTATCTATCCATATTTCTCATAGAAAAAGTATCTAAAAAAGAAAATTTTGTTTATCAGAATTTATCTTTTATCCCTTAAATAAAATATGAATATATATGGTAAAAAATTTCAAAATAATATAGTTAATATAAATATTGTTTTTATCTTAATTTATCACTTTATTTATGATATCAAAAATAAACTAGATAGATAGATTAAAATACATTTAATATAGCACTAAACTATTAGTGAATTTTTCAATTTAGCCAAAGATAAGTGCTTCCATAAAATTGAATAGGATTTTACATGGAATGATAGTATAAAATAAAGGAATATTTAAAGAACATATAAAAAAATTTAAAAAAAATACAGTATTTAAATTAATAATTTTTGATAACAAAGAGTTTTGACTTAGAAAATTTGGTTAGGAAAAGGGGTATAATTGG
Organism: Viscum album; assembly: GCA_963277665.1. Lineage (NCBI taxonomy): Eukaryota > Viridiplantae > Streptophyta > Magnoliopsida > Santalales > Viscaceae > Viscum > Viscum album. The sequence goes on from OY728123.1 coordinate 2,020,724,940, forward strand.
ATGGAGGGTTTCTCTTTGGTTCATTTGAAGAAGATTCTAGGGTTATAGTATCACAAAAAATCTGATGAACAACATTGATCTCTACCCTAAACATCTAAAAATTTCAATTCTATCAGCCTTCCCACTAATTCATTGATAACTTTGACTCCTAACTCATCTTCAAGTCTACAACTAAGGTCACTTTACAAAATTTATGAACTAATTCAATTAAATGGACCTACTTGTTCATATATTCACTAAGTAGATTGTATAAATCTTTAACACTAGGTTTTGCAGATATCAACCTTGCAGCATGCTTAGTCTAATTTTCCATAAGAGTGTGAAGTGGAATTCCATCACACTATACATTCATAATCCCACTTATTATGATAGATAATATATATATATAATAGATTTAAATATACTAATCAAATCCTTAGATTTTTTTTGGTTGGAAGCTAAAGAACTTGATTAGATTTTAATGGATCTTACATATTCAAACAGGCCTCCTAAAAACTTCATTAAATATATAAAATCAAAAATAGAAATTTATTCAACTCTGATATTTCCAATATGATCTGGAATTTACATTTTAAAATAATCACAATCAATTATTGAAATCAATTTTTCTTTCACATTTTCTAGTTGAGAGTGGAGTGATTCCAAATTTTTCTCCTGGAATAGATAAATTGGTTAAATATTTTAAATATTTTATATAAATTTCTGGATCTCATTGCAATTGATACTTAACTTCCCTAATCTGATAGAATTAAAAAATAATATCTTTATGATGAGTATCAAGATAACATGAAGATTAATTTCCTGGTATTTTTGAGGGTTCACTTACTTCAGCTAGAGGAATGAACTACATTTATATTATTTCATTATGTAGAGATGGAAAATCTCAAAGGACTTCTATTTTATCACTATCCCCACTAATGGTTTTTTCCAAATACTCTTCAACAACATAAAATGGCTAATCTCCAATAATCTCATTTGATTCATCTAAGGGAGAGTGGAAAAAATAATCATCTTGATCTTCCATATTAACCTGCTCCTATTAATAAGTGACATCCTCTTCAATATGATCCAAATCATCGTCAACATGAGATGCATTCTCATCTTGAACACAAATTATTCTTTCAATAGATGCTTAAATGCCATATTCATCATTTTTTTAAGAAACATTAACAACTGCAACTTTCTCAGTACATTCTTTAAAAAAAGGTAGGGGTGCCTCTCCATCCTTAGCAGTTTTATGATTCTCTATAGTCCTATAACTATTTCTTAAACCATTGGTACTAGCTAATAAAATTATTCAATATTTGGAGTTAAAACCTATTTAATAGGTTATTCTCTTCTTCTAGGACTAGGAGCAAGATCTACACCACTTTCCTAACCGGAGGGCTCTTCAATCGACATTAGGATGAGGAACTCCTCCTATAGTTTCTTGGTTACTCACATCCACTCTCAACCTTCTCCTTGAAGTGAGAGAAATTTAAATTGGTAAAACTTATATATCCTTAGATAATTCTATAGCACCTTATACTCTTAATTATCTAATACCTTTTACATGAAATCTTACTGAACCAGAAGTCTTTTGAATTCTATGCTCCCTTTGATCATGAGAACTATATTCTTCTTTATCTTCAAAACCCAAATATATAATCTTACCATTTATTTCACTCCAGAAAAATCTCATAGTCCTTATCATTCTATAAGATAAAAAGTTTCTATGGTGACATCTGTTACCATTTTTATGTCACAAATCATATTTTTATTATAAAAAAATAGAGCAACAAGTCTTCTATATAGATTGAAATATATCCAAGCATAATTATGATATAAGTGATGAAAATATTGTAGAATATATCTATAGAAGTTTAGTATAATGTCACTTATCATAAAAACATGATATACATATCAAGGAATGTAATTTTGTCTAGATCCACTATCCTTGGAACCAATATAGTCTAAATAAACATGACCAACACCTTTTAGTCCACCTTAAGATCCTTCACCATCATCTTCCTAACATGGAAAGTTTTAAATAAAAAAGAACTTATATTTTCAAAATTATAAAATTCATATCATATTGATCAAATACTATAGTGATAAACTCTTTCGTGTTGATAATGAAAAATCATATCAATTTTCACAGTAGAAATTATAAATTCCATATCATTTACCTTTGAGGAAAAAACATCTTCCGTATCTCCAAAATGAAACTAAACATGATCTAAAAATACCTTTACTTAAATGTAAAAAATGTGTTCAGTTTTTTCATTATTTAAAATTAATTCCAGACCTTAAAAACCTAAATCTTACTTGGAAAGAATATTATTCTGGAAGTTCCATTTGAAGTTGACAACTTTTCCTTGCTAAAATTTTCTTTATGGACTTTATGTTTGTTGAGAATTCAATCCACTCGATCCCTCTAAATCAGATCTTTTGGTCTACGCTAATTTAGAGATTCAAAAGGTTTGAAGTTCTAAGATTTGGGATTAAATAGAGATCAACAGTTTAGGGGGATGAAAGGGAATGTGATCGAGGGTGGGAGAGAGAAAGATTATTTCTGGTGATTTTTGGTGAATTTTTTGTTTCTCGAGCCAAAAACATAGAGTAATAATTATAGATCTTTAAAATTGAAATGGATACTTTAAAATATCAAATTAAACACTTTATATTTTATGTCTTAAACTGGATAATCGATAAGAATAAAATAAAAACTAATTAATATAGACTACCTGAGAGGGGTTAAAACAATATTTTTTATTAAAATTAAATAAAAATAACCCCCTTAATAAAACCAAAAATAGCAGGGTGAAGTGGTTTAGTAAAAATACTATAAAGTTGATATTAATTAGTAAGAAATTCCAAATATATAACCCCTTTCAAGATATGATCTATTGGAAAATGATGTCTCATATAAATATGCTTAACCCTAGAGTAAATCATAATATTTTGTGAAATATCAATTGCATTGGTATTATCGTATGAAATATAAATTTGATTAAAATATAATCCAATGTGAAAAATAGTGTGTTTCATCCACAAAACTTGTGCATAAAAACTATTATCAGATATATGTTCTTCCTCAACTATTGATAATGCAACTAAAAATTGATTCTTACTAGACTGTGAAACTAGAAACTAGCCTAAAAAGTGATAATTACATTAAGTTATTTTTCTATCTATCCTACACCCTTGAAAATTAGTATCTAAATATGAAATTAAATTTAAATCATATGTTTTTAGATACGTAAAATATATAAAAACTATTCCTTTTAAATATCTAAAAATTATTTTAACAATAATAAGATGGTATTATTTTAGTAATTACTGAAATCTTGAAAAAAGAAAAATAGAAAACATAATATCTGGTCTATTAGTACTAAGATATAGTAAAATACCAATCATACCATCATTTAACTTGATGTCAAATAGTTTTCTAGCTTCATACAAATTGTGGTTTATATTTTTACACATGGGAGTTGCACAAGTCTTTATATTTTAAAGCATAAATATTTTCAGTAAATTAATAATATATTTACATTGATTTAAAATATTTCTAAAATATTTTCATAAATTTGAAAAATAATAATGAAATTTAATTCTCACATAATAATTATTTTAAATTACCTTTTCATTAGTTTAAAAAAATAATTACAAATATTTATATTATTTGAACCAAAAATAGCTTCTCCTAAATAGATTTTTAGTAATAAAATATTAGAAAAATATTTTTATTAAAAAGAGTAGGATCTTCCAACCCCATTATAAAACCATATTTAAAAATAAAAGAATTTAATCTTTCGTAACAAGATATTGGTTCTTGTTTAAGGCCATAAGGAGATTTATTAAGTTTAAAAAAATGGTATATTAGGTTTTTAAAACCAGGAGGTTGCTCATCATAGACTTCCTCCACTTAATAACCATTTAAATAATTCTATTTTACATCCATATAATATAATTTAAAATTCATAAAATTTGTATAAGATAAAAGGATCCTAAGGGATTCATATTTATAAACTAAAGAAAAACCTTATCCATAATATATTCCTTCCTCCTTGATGTATCCTTTAGTAATTAGTTTATCCTTATTTCTAGTAATTATACATTGTTCATCTTGCTTGTTGCTAATCACCTATTTAGTTCCTAATACTGGATGGTTTGAGGGCCTATCCAATAATTTCCAAAATTTAGTTTTCTTAAAATGTTATAGTTCTTCCTACATGGCTATCATCCAACTCTCTTCATCTAAGACTTCTTATAAAGACTTAGGTTAAAATTGGGATATGAAGCTTGATAATTCTTCTTAGTTTCTTACATTTCTTCTCATCTTAACTACTTATTCTACGTTTCGTATAATAGTCTCATAAGGATAGTTCTTTAAGGTTCATGGATATATAGGTAAGATACTTTAAGTTTCAGTAGTTTCATGTTATTCTAAACTAGATTGATTCATATCATATTCTAATTTAATTTCAAATAAATACTATGAAGATTCAAGTCTAAGGTTATTAAAAGAATTCATAAAATCATCTGTTTGATTTTTTTATGATCATAAGGATCACTTTCATCAAAATTTAGATAAACACATTATTAAACTATCCTTGATTTTTTATTATACAATCTAACATCTTTCAAAGTTTCATAATATCCTAGAAATATTCCTTTATTATAATTTAGATCAAATTTACCAAGATTTTCCTTAGTATTAATGATATACACCTTGTATCCCATAACATTAAAGTACGAAAAACTAGGTTTTTGGTTATTAGATTACTCATATGGTGTATTTTTAAAAAATGACCTTATTAAAACTATATTCATGATATGAAAATCTATATTAACAGCATACACAAGAAAATAAGTTGGAAGACTATATTAATTTAACATAGTTATTTTCAATTTTTGAATACTACAATTTCTTATTTCTAAAATTACATTGTGTTATGGTGTTGTTGGGGTAGATAAAGAATATTTAGTTCCTAATTCAGAGAAAAACTTATTGTGTTCTTGATTCTTAAACTATCCTCCATGATCACTTCTTAATTTTATTTTGAATAATTTTTGAAAAAAATTTAAAAAAATAAAAAAAATCATTTTTAAATGTTATAAAATATTCCTAGTTGAGTCTTGAGAAATCATCAACCAAAACAAAAAAATGTTTTGAAACCCAAGTTTACTAATTATTCTAAAAAAACCATATGGTTGAGTTCAGAAGGTTTCGATGTAGAAACATTATTAATATATTCAAGTGGTGACTTATGTTTCTTGACTATTTGGCATGCAACACATAGTCTATTCTTATTAAATTTAAGAGCAGGAAAATCAAAAACTGAATTATTCTTAGATAACTTATATAAGTAATATATATTACAATTTCCAAGACTCCAATTCCAAATCATAGATTCATTTATTTTAACAGTTATAAAAATTTATTTCAATTTAAAAAAGGAAATAAGATCCAAGGTATAAAAATTTTCAATTCTAGGTGCTTTAAACATAAGTGTTTTATATTTAAAAATATAAAATAAACTATTAGAAAAAATATAAAAACCATCATCATAGAGTTGAGAAATACTTATCAAATTGTTCTACAACTACTGGACATATAGAACATTGTTGATCAAGATTGACTTTCGATCAACAACTGATCTAAATCGAAAGATTTTTTTTTAACGTTATCACATATTGTAATCAATCCTCCATTTAGTTTTGATAGTGTATGAAATTTTGAATAATCTCCACTCATGTTCCTTGAGAATACACTATATATATATATGATATTTCATTTTTTCCTTTTGTCCTTTTACCTACACAAAGTAAAATTGAAACTTGTTTTGGTACCCAAAGGATCTTGAGTCTTGATATGTTAGTGAATAGGGGTATAGGTAAACATATCTTCTTACGTTTACCAAAATTGATAGAACTAAACTTAGGAAAACATTTACAAATAATGGATTTGTTTATACCACTAATATGAGAATTTTTTAAGAAATAATTCCTAGAATAATGACCTTTAATTATGTAATAAAAACAAGAATCTATAAATATGTTTTTTCCTATGATTGTGAACATAATAAGTTTTATATAGCTTTTTTATTTTCACCATTTCTTCCAATACCATGTGTTTCTATTTTATGAATATTTTTCCAAGAATCTGATTTTAAAAATTATTCTCTCGTAGTAAGTATTCTAGAAGCACTTTTAAAGGAGTTTTCTTTATCCTACAACTCCTTAATTTTACATTCATGTATATTACAATTTAAACCACGGTTGGTAAATTTTTATTTCAATTACAGGTGTTGTTTTAACCTAGAATATTTTTCATATAAGACAAAATTATAAATAAACTTTAGGGATTTATACTTTTTTATTAAGGAATCACATTTCTCTTCAATTGTAGAAAAATTTTAATCTAGTTTTGTACTTTAGTATCTTTCTGAATTATATGAATAAGAATAATAAGAGTTTAAATATTCTTCCTTATCTTAAATCACATGTTAGCTTTCAAATTGTATGGATCTTTCACTGAATCAAATTTAGCAGAGCTGGTGGAGTCTTAGAAAACACTGAATGTAGCCTTTATCGCTTTGTTTTTTTTGTTTACAATCATATTTTATTTGGTAATTTCTTTATATATTTTATATTTTTCTTTTCTCCTATTTTAGCTATGGGAAGTTAGCTTTGATATGACCCATTTTTTCTTAATCATAAATTATAACTTCTTTGAGTTTGTAAATATTATTATTGAAAACATTGAAATAATTTTTGAGGAATTTATTCTTATAAAACATAGTGGATATTCTAGTTTGTTGATATAAATTTATTCCAAAATCTGGATATTCAAAATCATTTGAGGATTCAACATCCTATATAGATTTATTTTAATATTCTGAAGAAATAAATATAAGATAAATATTTTACCTTTTTATCATTCTATGCTCTTCTACTTCATCATGAATTTCCTCTTCATACATCATTAAGGTTCTAATAAATTTCTTCATCAACAGATTTATTATACAAGTGGATTTTATGATTGAAATAGATATTCCATTCCATTTTAATGGTAAAAATATAAGAAATTTTAACTATTGATCCAGTTAATGAATTGAAGCTCCCAATTTTGATACACCATTAACAATTTTATTCAATCTTCTTTTAATTTGAGTGATTTTTCACCATCACACACCCTAATAGTATTAAATTTTAATTTTTCCATGTTATACCTTAATTTTATGATATTATTGGTTCCTTAATAGGCAAAAAAAAATTTCTACCAAGTCTTATATGTAGTATTACTTTGATATAGCAGATTGAATTCATCTGGATCATGTCCACAAATGATAGAATTCATATATTTTGATTTCAAATCAAATTCATCTTTCTTTGAATAATTCCAATTCTCTGGTTCTGTAGTAATTTCATAAGGTTTTAAAATATTCATATAATATTTGTAATGATGGTTTTTTAAATACATAATCATTATTGATTTCAAACAGCCATATTTTTCTAAATTTAATTATTGCGATCTAATCATTGAAATGCCTTCTTTGAGTTCATCTATAAATATCTTTGTTCATATAGACATTTAACTCAAGATTAATAGATATTAACATAAATCTTCAAATATAACTCTTTTGATAACAATTTTTATGTTGAAATAATATGAAGACATAAGGGGGAGAATTTTTTCCTTTTAAAAATACTATCAAAATTAATCTTAATCCCTTTTGCGAGTTTTAAGGTATTATAGTGTTATTTTCTTTAAACAGATTGGGAAATGAAATGATAAATAAGATAACTAAACAATTATTATAGTGGTTCGGGTCACAAAGGTCCCCTAGTATTCTCCACCAATACTCTATTATTGAGTTTGATAATTTTCATTAATCAGGACCTATTATTTAGAGACCTCTACAGCAGAGTTTGAGTAGTTGAAACCTTAAAATAATTTAGGTTCTTTTATAGGGAGCCTTGATAACAACAACTTATAGTGAGTATCTAACACTCCACTATGAATGAGTATAATAATCTAACACTTCAATAAAAAGAGATAAGATGATAATTAATGAAACATATTTGGCACACAGTTTCATCTATAATTGAAGAATGAATAGTTCTTATAAGGTAAATATTAATTATTCAATATAATTCCCTTCAGAAGAAACTATGATATTTATTGTTGAAAAAATATTATGAAAACATAAAATAGTTTCAAGACCAACCTTTTGAGAGCAATAGGTCAAAAAATCAAAAGATAATAAATATGTTTGTCTTCATAGTTTAGCTATTGGAATAAATTCGATAAACTGAAACAAAACTTTTTGCAATAAACACATTAGCAAAAACAATATAATTAAAGAAAAAAAAACTTGTACGTCTCCAAAGTGTATCTATTCAAAAAACTAGAGATGTAATCATATTTTAGGAGATCCAACTCATGATATTTAAGAAGCTTTATTTTTTTTCAGTCAAACAGTTCTAGAAAATCTATTGATAAAACATGGTCATTCAAAACACACAACATGTTTTAAATTTTAATTTAGTCACCCCTAAAATCATAACTACCGTTAGAAATATTAAATATTTAATCCATTGAATAGGGGATATTGAATTAGTCTTTATAGGTATTTTCAATAGATATTTAATCTAAAGAAAAAATTATAGAAATCAAGGAAATAATCCATAACTTAAATCTCAAAGACAAATAAGTTAAACTTTGGGTTGCACCGCATATATAATATAAAATAAAGTTGACTCCAAAGGTTGGTTTGATAAACCAAATGTTAGCCATGTAAATTTTGGGCTCTTTCAAATCTTCGGGTTCCTCAACCTAACATTAGAACAAAGATAAGGTACCCAAAAGTAACATTTATTTCTAAAAGTTGGGTTCCTAAACCTAATGTTTATCAAGTGTGGGGTTATGAATAGTGATTCTATATTTCTTTAAAATGAAAAGAATATTTAATAAAATTAAACTTCAATAAAATTTAAAACTAAAGTGCTTATAGAATAAAATAATTATTCTAAAATACATTATCTTGAAATACACTTAAAAATATTTCATTATTAACATGAATGTGGGTGTTTCTGAGCATTAAATTCAATGATAAATTACTAAACTTTTTCGATCAATATACGCCCAATAGTTTTCTCTTGACCATTGAATAAAGTATCTATTTGTGAAACTTCAATTTTAAATTATTCAATATGTCATGAATCTATCCTTCAATCAACTCAACCTTCAAATCATTATTATTAAATTATCCTTTTAAATTCTCAAGTAGAGTATTCGTTTTATCGTATACAACCATTAATGTTTTTTACATTACTCTATTATATTATCTAATGAAGCTATATGAAATTTTTTTTTCCAGGATTTATTCTAACTCACAAATATGTTCTTCAATTATATAACTTTGTTTCTTCATTTTCATGTTTTTTTGAATTAAAATATTTAAATACTTCTCTTGCACCATCAACTTTCTATTTACTTTTTTCATATATTATATATATATAGGTATCTTCACTTTTATCCTTCTAAAATTTATTTTCTTTACTAAAAGATTTAAACTCTTGTTTTTTATAGATAGAAATTCAATATAAACCTCATGATGTGGTTACCTCTTCTCTATCATCATCGTCCAATCAATTTGGTGTTATAAAACCTATATTTTTATATTTAAATGAAACTTATGTTTTATATTTAAATTCAAACATATATTTGGTTCCACTTTATTACTCTCCTTGGGAATACTCAATTTCTTGGATTCGTACTTCCTCTTCCTCTTATTCTTCTTTATTTTAACAAATGAAATTCCTATTTCACAGAATTCATATGAAAACTTTCAACTGGTTCATATTTTTTACTAGTAGAAGCAACATGGTTTTATTTACTCAACTCATATTCTTCACCATATAACTCTTCTGAATTTATACACATATCATTGTATGTTTTTCATTCAAAAACTATTTTGAAAATATCTTCTTCCAAATCATACTTTTATTCCTTCTTATAACATGTTTCATTTTCCATATTTGTTTGATCAACATCATATATTATTCTAGGATGACTCCTAAAAACAAATCCAATCGCAAAAATGTTTCTAGTGATTCCAACATGTACTTACACATATGATATAAAATCATTATTCTAAATAGAAAAATTATTTCCATCAAATAATGTAACATTCACTGTTGGATCCATATATTTCATAATATTTAAATGTTTACATACATGATATTTCAAGTTGAATTTAAAATAAAACATATTAGATCTAATAAAACATTTATGAACTTAGGATACCCTAAGGGGGGAGGGGGTGAATTAGTGTGTAGGAAGAATTAAACTTTTATATTTTCTTCTATTTTATTTAGGATCTTATTCCCTAATTCTAGGGAACACTATTCACCCAATGTTTTACTTAATTGAATCCACCTCACTCATCAAATACATGTTTTGAAAGTAAATTATGAAAGATCACTGTGACTTTATTTAGTTCACCTATAGAAAGATACCCCAAGGAGAACATGACAACCATGTGTTGATATGCTTAATTTTAAACTACATAATTAGTATGAGGATACAACATTTGGAAGATATCAGTAATCCAGTAAGGACTACAAAATTTTCCACAATTTCACTTACTACATCTAATAGTATTACAAATATAAGTTTATAGTATTGTTGGACTACTTTTGAATTTACTTTCCTAAAGGTCTCTATAAGTTTATCACATGTATACTGCCATATAATTTCAATAATATTGACAATTCAATGAATTCCAAATGATAATCTTAATATAGCTACATAGTATAAAAAACTCTTTAGGAATTTGGTTGAGAATTTGATCTTCAATTAAAATATTTATTGCAGAAAAAAAAATCTATATCATAATTCTAAAATTGGAGTTATTATAGTATATGTACTATACTTTTTTTCATAAATTCTTGGTACTTATTTAAATTTCCACAAACATAATCTTCATATATATATATATGTAAATAATCCAAACTTCTTCCATAATTAGTCTTTAATGGAATACTCATCAATATTCTCTTCAAAAACTGATCCTCAGAAAAATACTATCAAACAAGAAATCTATTATTTAAAATAAAATATTCAACATAATTCCATATTTATGACTTCCATTATCTTATCTATATTATCTTTCCATGGTATTTCTTCTATTTTAACTTATTCTATATATTTTAAATCTCTATAGATGGTTTTCATATATTTAGAGTGCCACATGGATTTTAAATTCAAAATTTAAATATCTATGTAGCATCCTACTACTTTGCTTCAAAACCATCCCTTGATTGATCTATAAATCAATATTGGACTTTTAAATCTAGATGTGTAGCTAATAAAAGTATGAATAACCACCATTCTTCCAGATTGAGTGTTGATTAATACATCATGTTGAAAACCACATTGTCCTTTTATAGACTATAGTATAACCATATTTTATTTCACAAAACACATCAAACTTTAATATCTTCTAAGATTAACTCAAAATATGGTTTTAACGTGATATAACATGTGGCATGGTTACCTTAAATAGTAAATTACTTACGGTATATATTATTCCCTACGTTGCAGAAATCACAGATTTTACACAATCAATTATTATTTCCTAAATTATCTTTATAGTGTAACACACTACTTTATGACAGGGCCATCCCTCATATTTGAAAGGTTATAATATAATAATTTATTTGAATCGTGGCGGTCCTGAAATAGACAAATTCATTGTGTTTCATCTAAATTATTTTTTGTATAACATATGTATCCATGACATAAATTCTATGATATTAAAAATTTTAAAAAATATTCACACACTGTAGTCTTAGTTTACAGTGTGGATTCTAGGAATGGGTTCATACATGAATAATTCATGGGATTTAGGTTAAATATGAGAATAATTTTACCATTTTATTTATTTACACACATGTATTTTAAAAGATGAAAAATACCCATATTTTTTATTATCCCAAATTTAAATGTCATTAGAGATTGGGCTTCTTCATTACCCAATTAATAGGTTACCCCACTGTTGAATTCCAATGAAGTCACCTTACTGCACATTAACTTCCCCCGTGACACCCTGTATAGTACCACTCTAACCACACACTTCCCTACACACCTAATTTGGGTACTGATGAACCCTACCTATGTGGTCTCATACCATAGTCAATATTATACTATGAAATTATCAAGCTTGACCACTACCGTTAATGGGTGGATAGCTATTTCAGCTACTAGCCTTGACTATGCCAATTTTAAATTAATGACTGATAAAATTCTAATCAACCAGCCACCTTAGATGGGTAAATTTACACTTATAGATTATTTACCTTTTTCAAAATACTTGTGGCCCTAAAATTATAACAAAATTACTAAATTTACATTATATGACTTTAAAAATATAATTATCCACTTATTCTTTAGTCAAATTTTCACTAAATCAACACCAAATATTTCAATCACTTAAAGGAATCTCAAATATTATTAAAGCACACCCACTACCACTCACCATAAATATTTTTTATTTCTTCCACAAACATAACATCCAATCATGACATGGATGAATCGATAATATTCCTCTAATCATCACAATTTTCTTTAATAACCTCCTTATCAAGTATGCAATCCAATGTTAACTCCATATTAAATAGATCAATCTATCAAAATCCTCCATGTTATAATATTTTCAATCACTAAATGTTCTTAAAACCATCTTCTGTTTTTATTTTAAAATCGCCATATGTGAAAATAAATAAATTTTCAATTTAATTCTTACCGTTATATAGGACATATTTCATGCATAAGGGTAAATCATATTCTGAAAAGGATACATATAGGTAAGTGGATTTTTAATTAATTTTGTAAAGCTAACCAAGTTTTTATAATAGTTGCATAAGGGTAACCTACTTCAATGTAAGGGTAGATGGAATTTCTACATGTTGTGTATGGGTAGCTCCATATTTACAAGGAATGTGTAAAGGTACCCCTGGTGCTACGTAATGGTAAGGTGGATTTACCAGCACCACATAAGGTTACACTACTATAGAAATACCCTATACCAATGGTTTGGAACCATTGGGATAGGCCTCCAAACCATTGGTATAGCCTATACCAACAGTTTGGAGCACCACTGCCAAGTAAGCCATGAGGATAGTTCTATACCAAAGGTTTTATGAAAACAGTTGGTATAGATCTATACTAATGGTTTTCAAAACCGTTGGTATAATTAATATGAAAATCTATACCAACGGTTCCATAAAACCGTTGGTATATGTAATTCAAAAAATAATCATCCGTTCGGTTTTGATTCCAGCACCACTCATTTGTAATTGAACAACCTAACCACTAACCTAACTTAATTTTGTGAACATAATTTCATTAATATATATATATATGTATTATCATAATTATTTTAAATTTTGATTTATTTAATGTCCTGTGTAAGAAGATTCCATTAAAAACACATGCACCTATACCAAAGGTTTTGAGAACCGTTGGTATATGTTCTTTGATTTTGGGACCTATACCAATGGTTTTGGAAAAACCGTTGGTATACGGGTGTCATATACCAACGGTTTGGCCAAACCGTTGGTATAGGGTATCTATAATGAACCTATACTAACAGTTTTGGCCAAACCGTTGGTATAGGTTTAAATAAGTGACCTATACCAATGGTTTTCCCAAAACCGTTGGTATAGATCACATTTCCAGTAGTGTTATTCCCAAATTTATATAAGGGTAAGAAACAATTCATATAAGGGTAACACCCTACTTACCTATGTTGTGTGAGGGTAACATATACGCTAAATAAGGGTAAACCAAGGTTTTCAAATGGTGAATAAGGGCATGCAACATTGTGTAAGGGTAATTCCTTCTTTCCAAGGTTTGTATAAAGGTAAACCAGTACCTCCATGAAACACCTAGGGGCTATATAAGGGTAAAACCATGTTACCCTTACATGCCTCCCTTTTTGGTAAAAATGATTTTTACCCCATTTTCTCATTTCTTCTTCCCTATCATGTGTCTGTAACCCCTTTTTAAGACATTAAAAGCCTAAAATCATGAAGAATATTTTCAACTGACTTGTTTAGGATTAATTTTTCTTTTATTGGTGAAATTAGACACTCCAAATTCAATATCCATTTTAAAGACAAATTAAATAGTGAATTTAATTTGTGGTTCATAATGTCATATACTAGTAGGTGGTTTGCCTTCTTGAAGATATCTAAACATATTTTGGTGAAACTCTTGAGTATGAGAAGAAAAAAGTTCCTTTATATAATATCTTCAATGTTGATTCAAACATTATTCTGATTTTCACATGTGGTTGAGTTCTCTCTCTATCATCCACTATTTGGTGAGGCATTTTAATGGAATAATTTCTAGGTATCATTTCATTATTTTATTGAATTAAAAACTCCAAAAAAAATTGGAAATTAAAAAAGAATTCATGAAATGATAATAAACCATAATTTTGAAATAATATTAATAAATAAGTACAACATACTTATGTTAGATTATCATATAGAGATAGACGATTGTTTCTTGTGGTTTTATAATTATTATTTGAGAGATAAATTACTAGTACAAGTGTTGATTTCTTTTAATAATTTAGAAATTATCTAGGAGAGAGAAACTATTTTCACATGTGGTGCTTTATTTATTTTTAGAAATAAAATATTTGGAATTGATCTTGTAAATCCTTGGAAATTAGTTGTAACTGACCAATACACATACAAGATTTGGGGGATGATTCCTTATAAAACCATGAAATTCTTTATGAATGACTTTGAGGTAAGGAGTTTATTACTATTTTTTGGCTCTCAAATATAACTATTTTCACAGTTTGATTCATGTGTGAGAATGGTTTGTGTTCTCAATTTAAGGTTATTTCTTATGGATGTTTACATTACCATGTTACCCATATATGATTCTTAATCCATGTGTTTTATTATATTATATTATTACCATGTTTTATGTTGATTCACATGATGTTTATGATACTGACATATTTTTCATGATTTCATGTTAGGTATGTTTTTTATTCTTTACCTCGTTCTGTATTATATTTCCTTTGGAGGTTTGGTTCTTGGTACATGTGATATGTTACCATCGTGTTATGGTCACCCTCTAGAGGGGGAGTGTGAATGATGTTCCACACTGATGACGGTAAAGCATGATTGCCTTAGGTCCATACAAAACTCGATACCTATAAGATTATAAGGTCTGTGCTAAAACTAGGTTCCTTGTGGGTTAAGAGTTTCTTGTCAACTATATGACTTATGGATTATGAGTAGTTTTTCTAATCAATTAATTTTATATTTTGAGTGACATGTAGATATCTTTTAGTATATTTTTGATCATTTTGGACATATTTGATCACAATTCTAGTATAGAGATGTAGTGGGTACGACCAAGGTTTATAGAACCTTGGTTAGTGAATAACCACTCGATATGTGATTATGTGTAGTTATGATTTATTTTTTATTCGTTATTAAAATGGGATACATCAATTATAAATATTAACATGAGTTAAGTAAAAATTAGTGGTTTCAAATTGGGATTTATTACACACACCCTATAGGGGAATCTCAATGCATGTGCGTACTTCATTTATAGGGATCCGAGCAAGGGAAAGAGGAATGTGTAAGATGGTTTATCCATAGAGTATTGAAATAGATGTGTGAATTATATAGAATTTTTTTGTTACCATAGTTTTATTTATTTATTTACTTAACACAATTTTATATTATGGTTTGGATTTCCTCTTTTGGAGATGCTTATTGTTGTATGACATGTATGCCATATGTTGGTATTTACATGACTACTTTGGTTGTTTATTATTATTTTTATTATTTATTGTTTGTTCTATGACATGATACTAAGAGTGTAGTCTCCCCACTAATATACATAGACCATCACTTCAAGTCGAAGGCTCTTGTGTATGAAGAGACACATCTGAGGTTATTTTTAACTATGGTTTTGTCCCGGTGGTTTGTGTCGGGGAATTATAAAATGGTATCAAATGACTTTTTTCTAATTTTTATTTTGTACTAACATATTATATAGTGTAAATGAGGTATCTGTATATGACTGAGTTAGGGTAGTTTCATTGTTCCTAGTCAGCATATTTTTTATGACCTTTTAGTTAGCATGGATGAGATTATTGTTTCATGTTTTATAGATTTTCGGGTCTATTCGTGCATTATGACTAGGTATATATGATCACATTCCAAATATATACATGTTGTTTTGTTTTATATTAGTTCTTAGTTTAATTCCTTGAATTGGGATATTTTTTCAATATATACTCATATTATTTATTTTTGATATATCTATATTACCAAGAAGTTTTGATATATCACTACTTCCATAAACTAGTGGAGCAGAAGCATTATTTTGTGTTTTTTATATATATGATTACTATAAAAAACACAGATGGATGAGACCTTGGTTAGTTTTTTGAGGGATATACCATAGGTTGTGGGTATACCCTTAGGGAAATATTTGTGTGATCCCACAGGCTGGTTAGGAACCATCTTAAATTTTCTAAATGTGACCATTATGTAATAAAAGATGCCTCCATGTAGACAAATAGTGGGACTTATAACAATGTAAGATGGTGTTGTCGAGAATTATTCTGAACCCACTCTGGTAATTCATGAAGAAAGATCACATTATCTATGATTATTCCATATAGTGCCCATACAAGGTGGGAGATTCACCAAAACTATGATTAAATATTCATAAGATTTTCATCTCCAATATCCTCCATATTTCTAGTTAACTGGAGTCCCTAAAGATGTTGAGGAATAGATTTGGAGTTTTTAGAGGATCTTTGACCTAGTAGAGACCTTGAAGGATCAAAAGGTTAATCTTGTGACCTATATATTGTAGGGAACTATTGGATGTTTGTGGGATTTTACACTCTATGATGGAAGGTGAGAGGGTATTATGTGGTTGATGTTCAATGACATCTTATTCAAGGACTTCTTTCTATACAAGATGAAGTTGGAATGAATAGAGGAGTTCTTGAAGCTTCTTTTGGTAGTAATGACATTGTCTAATTACTTTAAAAACTTCACAGAGCTTATTCACCTTAATCTTCTCTTATATATAGATGAGGCACAAAAATCCAAGATGTCCAGGGTTGGTATTTGACCCAAGTTGATACCCGAAGTCAAGAAATTAGATATAATGATTTATAATCAGGTTTTATAAAAGTTCTTGATAATCAATAATGGTCTATAAGAGAATCATGTAGATAATTTCCTTTCACCCTTTATGACACAAAATAGTGGGCCTCTTACTAGTGTGACTTGTTCAACCTCTAGTACCAGGAAGAGGAAGTTCTTGAGGGATGTGTTGTCTGAGACAGGTATATCTATATACTAAAAGAAAGTAGAAGCAGTGATTCCCTAGACATATCTTTGGAATATGGTTATAAAAATATATTACCAATAGTTTATTGAGTAATTATCTGGATTATCAACACCTATGAGTATGCCAATGAAGAGGGGAGTAAAGGTTGAGTGGCCAGAATAGTGTCAAGAAACATTAATTGAGATGAATAGGAGGCTTAATGTATCTCCTTTGCAGATAATTTTTGATTCTAGGATCAGATATCCCATATAATATAATGTGTAAATAATTTTTTTGGGAGTGGTATGGATTCATAGAGATAATTTATTAGCTTACATACCATGAAATTTCTAACCCTCTGAGAATAACTACACCACTATCTACCTAGATATGGAAACTGTGGTTTATACTTTGATTATTTGAAAGACTGTCTCTTAGGAAATAGGTTTTTTTGTATATACTAACAAAAATAACCTATGTTACATATTCACACATAGAGACATGGAATTTAGTAAAATGTGATGGATTGAGTATCTTCTGATTTTTTGTTTTGAGATGGTGTATACACCTAGGAAGGGTGACATTGTGATAGGTTATCTTAGCTATAAGTTGAAGGTTGCTCAGGAGGTTGGTGAGCGACCATCATAGGAGTAGTAGTTCTTGATGAACTTGTTAGTAGATTATATGATGAATAATTTTTTTTAGGGATCAATGACTAGTGCTACATTAGTGTTCATATATTCAGTAGTAGATCAAGTAAATTATTGACAATAACTGACCCAAAGTGTGATGTGATGTGGGAAAACTAGCTGGAGGTGACTGAATACCCATGTGATCATTAGGCGAAAAATATATAACCCTTGTGTGTGGGAGATAAGTATTTCTTAATACCATCATAGTGGAGCCGATGAAGGAATTCTACACCTCTATATGGGGAATAAATCCTCATATAACAAATATATTTTATAATTTTAGGAGGTTGTTCTTGTGGTTTAGTATAAAGATGGACATCGTTGGGCCTGTTTCTTTACACCTTACCCACCATAGAGAAAAGGATGAGCACCAATATCTTAGTGGTTTTATCTAGCCACTTTGAATTCCCTTGTGGAAGTGCAAGGATGTCATGATGGGCTTTCTAATGGGGTTACCTGAAAACCTTAGGATTTGTTACAATGTTTAAGTGTTTGTCGATCAACTGATGAAGGTTTATCAATTATTACCAGTTTGAGAGATCCAAATAGTTGATGCGTCAGGGAAGTTGTTTGTCTGTGAGATAGAATTCTTACATGGAGTTTCCTTGAGAACTGTTTCTGATAGTGATGCACACTTCATGTTAGAATTTTGGTAAGGCTTGTACAAATATCTAGGGACTTACCTGAGATTGAGAACATTATATAACCCTCTAATAGAAGACAATTTTGAGCGAATGATACACATAAGGGAAAATATTATTTGAAAAATTTCTCTAGAATTTGGTGGATCTTTAGATGAGCACTTATCCTTAGTGTAGTTTTCTTATGACAGTTGTTTCTAGGAATTTATAAATATTACACCGTTTTAGGCTCTCCATGGATGGTTGTGGCACTCATCAATACGTTCACATGAGGTGGGGGAGGTTTTTGTTTTTAGGATAATTATATTTTAGGATACCTTATAGAGGGTGCAGTTGATCAGGAAGCAGTTAGTGACCACTCAGACAAGGTTGCAATAATGTGAAGACCAGATAAGTGACCTTTATAGTTCACTATTGGCTACTAGGTTTTCTTGAGTGTGTCACCTCAGGTGGAGAATCGTCATTTGTATAATAAAGGGAAACTAGAATCATGGTTTTTTAGACCCTATGTGGTCACTAAACGGTTTGGGATTGTGGAATACCATATATAAATTCCTCAATATTATTGAGGCATGCATGATGTGTTTTATGTTTCTCGGCCTTGAAGGTATATGACTAATCCAATGCATGTTATAGACCATGAGGATATTGATTTTGAGCTATATTCTTCTTATGAGGAGATTCTAGTTTGGATTATTGACTTGTGAGAGAAAATACTTCAAGAAATGATAGTACCACTTATCCAGATCTTATGGAAGTATGAACATATTTAAGAGGAAACATGGGTGTATCAGTTTATTATTCAAGCTTAGGGTCCTATTTTTCTCTACAAATACAAATAGGGACACTTATGGGGGATAATAAGTTATTAAATTATAAAATCGTAAGATCTAGATTCTTAAAATGTTCTTATAACCCTCTTTTGTTTATTTTATAAGCCACTTGTGTGAAAAATTACAAATTTCAATTTAATGTTTACCCTTACGTTGGACCTATGTCTCGTATAAGGGTAACTCTTATTTTAAAAGTATTCATAAAGGTAAGGGATTCCTAAAAAAATTCAAAAATGTAACTAGATATTTATAAAGGTATTTTATGGATAACCTACCATTACATAAGGGTATATGGCGTTTCTACACACTCTATAAGGGTATCTCTATATTTGAAAGTGATATGTAAAGGTACCCCCAACAATATGTAAAGGTAAGGTGGAATTCCATGCACTATGTGAGGGTCTTCCCAGAATCACGTAAGGGAAAATAGGGACTCACATAAGGTTTACCCATGATTTAATTAAGTTTTATAAGGCTAACCTATACACTATGTAATCATAACCCAGAGTTTCCAATGGGTGTGTAAGGGTAGGGTTGAGTTGCGTTGTGTAAGGGTAAGTCATTATTTACAAGGTTTTCATGAGGGTAATATAATATCCTCACAATACAATTAAGAGATATATAATAGTAAAACCATGTTACCCTTGCATAACTCGCTTTTTGGGGGAAAAATATTTTTAACATTTTTTCTAATTTTTTCTTCTCCAACACATGATTGAAACCCATTTTGAGGACCTTAAAAGACTAAAATTCTGGGTAATCTATTCTATTGAATCATTTAGGATTAAATTACCTTTTATATATGTATTTAAACACTCCACATTCAATAAAGTTTTTAAATAAAAATTAAATGGTGAATTTAATTTGTGGTTCTCAATAAAAGAAACAAGTACATGGTTTTCCATCTGAAAATATACAAACCTCTCGTGCCATTATATTTTGGATACCCTCTTGAGTTTGATAAGCCCTAAGTTCCTTTATGAATGGTCTTTTAATTCCATTTTATGTGATTCAAGACCTTATTGTAGATTCCAAGCATGGCATAGTTCTCTCTCCCTCTTTAACTCCTTGGTGAAAAATTATAGGGGAATAATTTATAGGTATCATTTTATGAGAAATTTTTGAATTAATATCTCCGAAAATCTATAGAAATTGATAAAGATTTATTGGAATAATAATAACATGGAATTATTAAATAATAATAATAAATAACTACCACATGGTTATATTATATTATTCTAGAGAGATGGAATATTTCCTCACGTGGTTTTATAATTCTTCATTAGGAAAGAAATTTCTAACCCAAGTGTTGGAATAATTTGATAATTTTGAAATTATCCAAATAGAAAATATTATCACATTTGGTGTTTTATTTATTTTTGAAAATAAAATAGTTGGAATCAGTCCTAGGATTCCTTAGAGAGTGGTTGAAACTGACTTATTCACAGATGAGGTTTGGGTGATGATTCTTTTACTAACCTTGAAGTTTTTTGTTAACAAATTTAAGGTAAGAAGTTCTATACCATTAGAAGATCTTGTATACACCTATTGGCCTGGTTTGATTCATGTGTTTGCATGTGTTGTGTTCTCTATTTATTATGATTTATTTTGGGTGAGTGTGTTGTCGTGTTACCCATATATGATCCTTGATCCATGAGTTTTATTAAAGAAACTTATTTCTATGTTCCAACTCGGTTCACATGCTATTTGTGATGCTATTGTATTTCTAATAATGCCATGTTATGTATATTTATGATAATTTACTTTGTTGTGTGTTATTTTTATTTTGGAGATTTGGTGCTTGATTTATATGACCAGTGAAAATAGTGGTATGGTTTCCCCTTGGATGGGGAGTGAACAAGATTTGTGATATTGATAACAGTGGAGCATGATAGCCTTATAGATGTATAAAAGTCACTGCCTTGAGGATTCTGATGTTCATGATGAAACAAGATTCCTTTTAGATTCTGAGTATCATGTCAACTCAATTCATTATATATTCTGAGTAGAATGTCAACTTGATGCCTTGTAGATGTCGAGTGACATGTCGAAAGAATTGAGGCTAGTTTAAATCATTTTTGACATCTTTGATAATCATTTCAGCATGAATCTAAAGTATATACAATTAAGGGTTGTGGCATCTAGGTTAGCTCACAACCACTCGATTCATGATTATGTATTGTTATGATTTCTTTCTCATTTATTATTATTAATAAATACACATATTTTTCATGTTTACACATGTTAAGGATTTATTGATGGTGTCCTAGTGGGTTTTATTACTCACAACATACAAAAACATCTTGATATACCTGCAAAATTCTTGTATAGGGATCCGAGCAAGGGTAAGTGGCCCACGAAAGATGGCTGAGATGTGGATCATGGAGTTGGATGGGAGAATAGGATAGAATCTGTGCACTACCACATATTTATTTATTTACCTACCAGATTTTTATATTATGGTTTGGATTTCCACTTTTGGAGTCACTTATTGTTGTATGCCATGTTTCCATCTATTGGTTTACGTATGCTTACCATGGTTGTTTATTATTTTATTAATTATTTATTATTGGTTTTAAGACATGATATTGAGGGTGTATAATCCCCATATATAGACTTAGAACCTTTGTAATTGTCAACAAACTCTTTTATATAGGTAGGTGTGCATGAGGTCATGTTATGCTCTGGTTTGGACCATGTGGCTCGGGTTAGGGAATTACAAAAGCGTCCCCACATTCTTTAACAAATGAATTATTAGAAATGAAATCCAATTCCACCTAACCAATTAAATTAACAACTTATTTAACTCTATTCCTTAATATATTTTCAAAAAATACAACATAACCTTATGGTTGCAACATGGATAGAGCCCCAGAGTGGATAGGGTTCACCCCCCAGTCTCATATATGTCATATCATGTGATATAAAGCTTTTAATAATTAATTATATGCCTATATAATTCCATTATGACCTCCCACATAATGGAAAACTATACATAAGTGTTCCACATTAACATTAAAACATTCAAAATTCTGTTATAGTTTTATTACCCATGGAATGAATTAGGATTCTTGAAAACTTTCACAAAACATGATCCTAAGAATTCAAGAGAAAAAAGGTGCATGGTATCATTAGCGAACATTTCTATTGAATCATATGAAACATTAAATATTTTTTACATAAATAAAAACAATTTATAAAATAATTATTAATTTACTTTGAAAACTAAAAAAGAACACCCTTTTATGTTTTTAAAAGATTTTATTTCAAAGTTTAAAACATAAAAAAAGAATAGAAATTAATTTAGAAAAATATGAAAATATGAAGAGAAAGCTTTGTAATGAAAATTTTCAAATAACTTGGTAAAATAATTTCATCTGTAAAATTTTAAAAATAAGATTCCTTTCACACTTTTCTAAAGAAAGTCAAGACAATGGAAAATGACGTGTATAGAAAACATTTAAAAATGTTCCTTTAAAATTATTTTAAATAAAGTAATGTCCAATAGAGAAATAACTTAATAATTAATATAAGTAAATATATTGAAATATATAAATAAATAAAGAAAATGGTCACGGAGGAGAAAAAGTTATGGCAAAAAAGAAGAGATAATGTCAATTCCACTTACAAGCATCTTCTTGATTAAATTGTGAACCAAATAAATGTAAAATGGTAAAAATACAAATAAAATCCATTAATAACTTGGTAAAAGAGAATGTGCGGGGTTTAGAGAGAAACAACATATTATTTTCCTAACTTCATGAGCAAACATATACAATATCGATTTTAAAATGAGATTGGTAAAGAGACCCTTTCCATTAGTCCTAACTTCCATAGAAGTGATTTAGATTCTTGTTTAATAAACATAATAATACTAATCCCTAATTTTAGAACCATATTAATATTTTTTACCTTTTATAATATTCAATTATAAGAATATATTCAGCATATATTTGTTAGCCATTATTTATTTTTATCATAGGATGATAGTGAATTTGATTATTTTGTACAAGTTTCACAATGGAGATATTGGTCATCCTTATTTGATATGAAGTTCATCATTCACAGATTATTCAAGGTAGTAGAATAATTATTTTCTAATAATTTATTTATTCCCATGTTCATTTGATGGAAATTATGGGTATGGTTTGGGATAATGGAATCCATGATGGTCATTTTTTTGGGTAATTTACCAATAATAATGATTTACTTAATAATGATCATTTTTTTTTCGCCCTTACAAAAACATATTCATAAAATAAATTAATTTTTAATATCATATGTTTCCAATATCAAATTAATGATACTAATTCATGCTGGAAACAATGAAGGTATTATCACATCCTTCTTGCAAGTGGTTTAACTAAGCCAAACAAGGACATGTTATAATAATGAAAGAGTATTAGTTAGAGTTATATTGTTGTAATATAATTTTCAAATAAGTATAATAATGTTAATATTACATCATTATAGTAGAGATTGATATTTATAAATTATGGGGATAAGAATGTAATTGAAAAAAGATGGTGAAGGCTGGGTACTTACTTCAATGAATTCTCTCCTTCTTGATTTGAGTTTTTTGGAATGAAGGATTTTTGGATTCCTTACTGGAATAAGATTTGGATTGCATGAAGCGTGATACACACTGTGGGAGGGGTGTGAATTAGTGTGTATAAAAAAATTTGGTTGGAGTAGATGACTCAAGAGGGGGTGAAGTGAGTATCTATAAGAATTTCTGTTTAAACTGGTTCATTGAGAAATATCCCCCAATTAAAATATAATCAATGTCAGTTTATAGTGAATTTATAAAAGTATTGAATGTTCAATTAATTTCTCAAAAGATTGATTAGTTCTCAAATTTACCAATCTAAATATTAGTCAAACTTTTTAAACTACTCTACTAATTCAAAATAGATATAAATAATTGAAAAACAAACTATCAAAGTTCAATTTAGATTAATTGGAAATGAATTAAACATCGATTAGATTAATAAAAAATAAAAATACACAGTGGATACAAACAAGAGGTTCAGTCTCAAGATGAGACTTAGTCCTCTCCACTAGGTGATCACCTACCACCAAGCAGTTTATGTTGATAATCTTTGGATCCACACCCTAGATCGGGGTTCACAATAGTACATAGAGATTTCCAGGTCATACTTGACCTCTACCACCATTATTCTTGGGAAAACTAACAAACAGATCACACAAGATCTCTTAAATAGTTATATGTGGGACGCAATAGTAAAAAGAGATTGGGAGTGAGGATAGTTAGTATCCTCTAGTTATGTACAGGAGACAGTGTGTGTGAAACAAAAAGATGCACACACTGCTCAAATAGTAAACACAAGATCACCATAGAGTTATAAATGATGAATAGAGTTTAGAAATATTTGTGTGTTATGCAGTGAAACTCTGGACACAATGGATGTAGTTACAATGATATTTGAGTCTTCTTCTGGAAATTGTCTTCAGAATAGTGTATCGTAGCCTCGATACTCTAGCTTCCACGAGTGAAAAGGTTATGCTCTTCAATGTTAGGATGTTTCGAGATCTTCAGCAGGTTTTTTCTTGTAATATTAAACTTCTTGTGTACTCAAGCATCGAGTTATTTTATTTTCAATGTTTCTCACATTCTCACAGTCTTCCTTTCTTTTTATCTTGTCCAATATATTTTAGGTTGAGCATGTAATCCCATTATACTTCAAGGTTCAGTAGGCATGAATATCTCCCAACGTGCATGTACCTCATACTGTCTACTAATAGTCCTAAAAAAATTTAATAATGTCATAAACATTAATTTGTCTAAATATGGCCACTAGAAATAAATTTGAATTAATAAATTTGAAACAATGTTTATTACTATCTGTGATTCATAAGTATCGGTGATTCATTTGTGCTATCAGTCTGTTAGCATCAGTTTGTCTGCATTGGTGAGTTTTCATCGGTGTGTCGTCCATCGGTGTGTCGTCCATTGGTGTGTCATCCATCGGTGTGTCATCCATCGGTGTGTTGAACATCGGTGTGTCGAACGTCGATGTGTCAAACATCAGTGTGTCGAATATCGGTGTGTCGAACATCAGTGTGTGGAACATCAGTGTGTTGAATATCAGTGTGTCGAACATCGGTGTGTCGAACATCGGTGTGTCGAACATCAGTGTGTCGAATGTTGGTGTGTCGAACACCGGTTTGTCAAACAAACTAGCGAATCTAGGAACTCTGAGAAACTTATGAAGTGTTTGTCTTAAACAGAACACTACTAGATTAAGTGACATCCAAAAATACTTGTAAATATAAACTTTTAAACATATTGAATCATAAATATAGTTTATTGTCTTATTGGAAAGTATTGTACAATATGACTTAATTAAAGTGCTTAGAAATATTAAATGGAATGAAATAGTAGAATCTATATATTGATATTATTTGTGATTATGAAATCTACTATAGCATATAGGGTCCAACAATCTCCCCCTTTTAGATAATCACTAATTATGGCATATTTGTAAAGTTAAGAAATAATAATAACTTGACTTAGAATATTTAACTAAATGTGATTGTTCAATATAACTAAATCTTTTCCTTGTGTGTGTTTTTAAAACAAAGCTCCCCTCAATTATTGGATTAGAGAAAATATATGTATATAGATTATGTTTAGTACATTCCATGTGTCCTATGCCAGATTTTATCCCCTTTAAATTAATAATGTATACCTAACCATTTCTCCCCCTTTTGGGATTATAAAAAAAAGTTAAGAAAATGAAAAAGAAAGAAGAGAAATAGAATGAGAAGACAGAAAAAGGTTTCCTTTAATATTAAAAAGAGTACGGACTACAAAATAAGGAGATAAATCCCTATCAAATAGACAATCCAACAATAAGGTGTTGGCTTCTGAGGTGCTTTGCCTGTATGCAAAGGATCAGAAGTAGTATCAGAATGTTTGGGAGTGGCAGTGGGAATAGGTGGATTGAAGACAATAGGAGGCAAGGCAACACCTATAGGGACATTTGATACAAGGCTAGGCCTTCTTTATGACAACAAGTGACTGGGAGATTGCTCTGTAATGATGGGTCAATTCAGGGAAAGATCCTGAGAGATAGTCATTGGAGTAGGAGGTTGAGATTTAGTGCCAATAGAAGCAGTAGGAGGAACCACAATTGCTTCAGCTTGAACATGTAGATACGACTTGACGAGCATGGTGAAATCATTGATGATTTCACCACCATATAGCATGTCCTTCTCAAAGCCATCCTTATTATCCATGAATTTATTCATCAGAGGGGTAAAGTACTTCAATTGAGTCACTTTTTTCTTGAAGGCTTCTATTACTAGACAAATTATGAGATTTTAAGCTAAAAACAAGAAGCTATTGATGATATAATGCCTGGTATAGATCTTAGTAAAGTATTTATCCACTTTCTATATGACCTCTTTCTAAGAAGTAAAGGATTCATTTATGCACTGCCTCACCATATTGTAAACAAGGTCTGTATTCTTATGTACCTTTGCAAGAATTTCTTTGTCTGAATCACTCTGATGATTCTGAAGTTCCTCTCTGATCACAACCTTGAAATATTCCAAATTTGTAAAATCACTTTTCAAACCTCTAGAATTGGATGGACCAATAATCATTTTTCCATGATCCTCTTTCAAGTTATTCAAATCTACACTTAGTAGACGTATCACCAAGTTCCTAAGAACTTCTAGTACCCCTCTAAAGGAGGTCTTGAAATCAGAGGTTATTGAATTTAACTCATTTATCATCTTCCTTACTTATGCTCTCAGCAAGGTATTATGTCTAATGATGGTTTCAAATGTCGTAATGAGATTTGGTTGAATCTCCTAGATTACCATCCTTACAATATTTGCTTCATTTTCATCTGAAATACTAATTGAAGTGGAGGATTGACTTCTAGATTCATCTGAGGCTCTCACTGACTCACCGAGATCATTTTTGAGAATATTGAAATCATCCTAAGTAACATAGTCACTAGTTACTGGCTGTGCTACTGGTTATATAGTTGGAGGTGCAACCGGTGGAACAGGTGCAAGAGGATTTGCTTCAGCTTAGGATTTTGGAGCAGGAAAAGGAGGCACCCTCTCCTCATCAGAGTCATATTCCAACCCAAATTGAATGTATCCTGGATCATTATTCCACTCTCGAGTACAAGTATAATCTCTTGGATCAGTAGTTTCAATCCTAACTCTTATGCCCTCAGGCTTAGGTACAATTCCATCTTTATCTTCTTTATCATCCTGACCTCTAGACAAATGAACATTTCTGGGCTTAGGTACCAACTGAACTTGCAGTTACGAATGTGCCCCATCCACTTCAACTTTTCCAGGAACTTCCTCAATCTGAGGCACCTGATCCTCAACCTCTTCTTCATGGCCACCAACCATAAGTTCATTCAACTCCTGAATGATTTACTAATTTTCAACAATAGGATGGGGAGATCTGTCCTCATGACCAGAATCTCCATGATCAACAGCCTCCTATTCAACATGATCAACACTATCTACAATTCCATGTACAGATTCCTCACTGGATCTATCAACTACTTGCTGTCCCAATTTTAATGAATCACTGACATGTTCATCATTTCCACCTTCATCATCATCATTATACTCCTCATCTGACTTACTCAGATAACCTTCAACTCTAGTAACCTCGGTCTCTTCCTCATCCCCATCATGTAACAAAGGTTCCATTGGTGCTAAATCCAAAGGTGAACTTACAGGTCCATAAGACATATCTTTGGGGATTTCAACAATATAATGATCACTATTGTCATTAAAAGGAGATCCTTCTTCCCTTGGAAACTCAGACTCAGCTTCCTCATCATAATATACAAGTTCCTCTCTTTATTTTAGGCCTGGACCAACTTGATCATTGGTTTGGTAGGATGTTAAATCAGATTGAATTCCACATAAAACCTTTCCACATATCATACCCAACATTTGTTATATGGGTTCTAGAAGATCTTCATTATCTTGCATAAATCTTTCTAAAGGCACAAACCACTGCATACACTTATCCCTCCATCTCTATCTTCCAAACAACCCAACTTCTTTGACATGGCTTATATCATTCTGGGATAGTACAAACATGTTGAATTCTTGGATGGATTTATCACATCAGAAACATGCACCATTAGATACCTACAAAGGTTCACCGTTATCCCATTTTTCAACAGATAGATCAAGAATACATCTTGATACTTTACAAGGGAGAAATCTACCTTCCTTGGGTAGATTTTATGTTGTATAAACCTAAAAAGTAACCTTGACTCTCCATAAAATTCACTGGCAGTAGTCCTTCAAGATTATCCACTTCCAGTTTCCTCTTTCAGAGAATATTTATAAGAAACAAATCAGAGGAAGGTGGAATATTACACTGATAATCAGCATATACACCTTTATGAGGCATCTCTAAGAATTAAACCAATTCCTTAGATGAAAAAGTCCTATATTTTACCTTTAACACTAACTTCATCCTTGCTTCCTTAGCTCCATCCAGGGATATCTTAAAATGTCGATAAAACCCATGTACTAGCTGGGGATAATAAGGCATTCCTTTTTTGAGAACCAGCTCAACCACCCTTGAGATTCCATAGCTCTCAAAAAAATGACTTTCTTGACAGAAGACACTCAGCAATCACTTTATTCTCAACTGTAACCACTCAGATTTCTAAGATTGGTTTTTCAGTCCCACTGGAGTGACCCTTGGGACTCTTACCTGATGGAGATTTTCTCAGCTATTCTATCACACACTTCTTCCATTCCATTCCAGGGGTTCAAATTCCAATGGAGTTTAGAGGTTGATGGTCGAGAGATAAAGTGACAAAGGGATGAAGGTTTTACGGCAGAAGGAATGTGAAAAGTCTAAGTGGATTAAATTTGATTTATCATTTTGGGATCATAAATTCATAAATCATAAAATTTAAAATAGGCAAAAAGAAAACAAAAAGACATCATTTTATTTAAAACATACATAATTGCAAAAGAGTCCTTAAATACATCGGTTTCATAGAATCAGTCTTACACGATTGGTTTCAAGTGATTGGTTTCAAGAGATTAGTTTTATGGATCTGTTTCAAGAGATCAGTTTTACAGATTGGTTTCAAGAGATCAATTTTACGTATCTGTTTCAAGAGATCGGGTTTAAAGTTTGGTTTCAAGAGATCGATTTTACGGATCAGTTTCATGGATCCATTTTACAGATCAGTTTCATGGATGGGTTTTAAGAATCAGTTTGAAGGTTTGGTTTCAAGGATCGGTTTCACGATTTCAAGGATCTGATATGATTGTTAGAAATTTAGAAATTTATCATTCCTAGTTCACGTCTGATGTATTTTATTCTCTCAGAGTGTAGGGGTTTAGTGTAAATATCATCAAGATGATTATCGGTCCCAATAAACTCAAGAGTTATATCACCTTTTTGATAATGATCTCTTAAAAAGTGATGTCATACATCAACATGTTTTGTTCTATAATGAAAAATTGGATTATTAGAAATTCTAGTAGCACTTGTGTTGTCACAGTTTAAAAGTATATGTCTGAATTGAAATCCATAGTCTAATAAAGTGTGTTTTATCTACAAACATTTGTGCACAAAAAATACCAGTAGTAATGTATTCTTCTTCAGTAGTTGATAATGAAACTAAATTTTAATTTTTACTACACCATGATATTATAGACTTTCCCAAAAAGTGACATGTTCCAGAGGTACTCTTTCTATTTAACTTAAATCCCCCAAATTCAGTATCTGAATAGCTAACTAAATCAAAAGGTTATCCTCTATTATAGAATAGTCCCAAATTATTTGTATACTTTTGGTATTGGAAAACTCTTTTAACAATATTTAAATTTGAATATTTTGGGTTTTCATTTAATATTTCACACATACACACACTAAACATAATATCTAGCCTACTAGCAGTTATGTTTAGTAAACTCCCAATCATTCCTCTGTAAGAAGTTTGATAAATTGATTTTCCATTTTCATCAAGATCTAACTTAAATATAGAACTCATAGGGGTTTCACTACTCTTAATGCTATTAAAGCCATATCTTTTCAAAATATATTCAGTGTACTAACTTTGATTTAAAATAATACGTTTTTTATTTTGAAATATTTGAAATCCATGAAAATATTCAAGTTCACCCATCAAAGTCATTTCAAACTCACTTTTCATTATTCTTGAAAAAAAATTACATAAATAATTTTTAGAAGATCTAAAAATAATATCATCTACATATATTTGAGTTATTAAAACTTATTTTGAAATTATTTTTCTAAACAATATAGGATCTGCACGTCCTTTTGTAAAGCCTTTATGAATAAGAAAATTACTCAACCTTTCATAGAAAGCCTTTGGAGATTGTTTCAAACCGTATAAATCTTTAGATAGTTTGAACACTTGATTTGGAAAAAGTGGATTTGTAAAACCTAGGTGTTGTTCAACCAAATAATCCTCAATTATATAACCATTTAAGAATTCACGTTTGACAACCATTTTGTAATGTTTAAAATCCAAGGGTGCTACATAGACAAGTAAAACACTAATGGATTCGAGTCTAGATACTAGTGTAGTGGTTTCTTCATAATCAATTCCCTCTTCTTGATTGTATCCTGTGAAACAAATCTATCTTTTCTTCTAACTATATGTCTAGTTTCATCTACTTTATTTCTAAACACCCATTTGGTTCCTATGGTCAAAGTATCCTTTGGTCTATCTATGAGTTTCCAAAATTTATTTCTCTCAAAATGATTAAGTTCTTCTTGCATGGACATTACAAAAAATTTATCATTGATCACATTATTGATATTTTTATGTTCAATTTGTGACAAGAAAGCTTGATGTTCAACCTAGTTTCTCAAGGAAGCCCTAGTTTGTGTTCCTCTATCTAAATCTTCAATAAAAACATCTAAGGGATGATTTTTAAGGGTCCTAGTTGGTATAGAAAATATAGGACTAGTTATTTAAGGTTGGTCAAGTTGATCTGGTTCATTATGGTTAAGATCTAGAGAATTTCCAGAACTAGATGTTTTCACAGATTCCTTCACATGATGATTTGAGGTTTTGTCATTAATGTTCATATTGGACACATCCTCTTCAACATTTTCTTGTGAAGTCTTGGGCTCATGTGGATATATTTCATCAAACTTGATATGTGCAGATTCATCCACACATTTCATTTTCTTATTAAAGACTCTATAGGCTTTGGTGGATGTAGAATATCAAATAAATATTCCTTCGTCACTTTTGGAGGAAAATTTATCTAAATTATCTGTAGTGTTAAAATATAAACTTTACATACAAACACTTTAAAACAACTTACTTTGGGTTTCCTATTATTCTAAAACTCATAAATACATTTCTTAATGACATGTCTGATTAAGACTCTGTTTATTGTGTAACAGGCTGTATTAACAGCTTCAACCCAGAAATAAATTAGTAGGTCATTTTCATTAAGCATAGTTTGAGCAATTTCCTATAGGGTTTTATTTCTTATTTCTACCACACCATTTTGTTGAGGTGTCCTATGGGAAGAGAAATTATGATTATATCCATTTTTTGAGAAAAAAGATTCAAAATATAGATTCTCAAACTCACATCCATGGTCACTTCTTAAGGATTTAATCTAAAGTACACTGATATTTTCTACAGTCTTAAAATACTTAGAGAAGTGAGAACAAGCTTCACTCTTGTGAAATAAGAAAAAGGTCTAGGTGTACTTAGAGAAATCATTTACAATAACATAAACATAGTGCTTTCTATTGAGACTCAAAACACTAGATGTTCTGAACAAATCCATGTGAACCAACTCAAGAGGTTGATAAGTACTTACTTCTTTTGTTTTTTTGAAAGTGATTTGATGTTTCTTTCCTTCTTGACAAGGTTTACACACCTTATTATCTGGAAACTCTATTTTTGGATGGTCTTTAACTAAACATTTTCTAGTTAACTTTTTGAGAGTGTATGTTGCGATGTTCTAGTCTTCTATAACAGAGCCAAGACTCTTTGTGAACGAAATTTAGACAAGATTCATTTTGCGAGGCTAGTGTGTCTAGTTTTATAGCATATACATTAGCATTTCTAAAATTAGTAAATACTAAGTTATTATTGGCATAAAAAACATAGAATGAGTCATTTTTTAATTTTACATTAAGTCCATCATCACATAATTGAGATATGCTGAGCAGGTTATAATTTAATCTATCAACATAAAGTACTTTGGAAAATGAAATAAAGTTAGGGTTACTAATCTAGGCCGATGATTTTTCCTATACTATTATCTCCAAATGTGACATGTCCTCTATAAGTCATGATAATAATTTTAAATCTTGAATATTCCCCAGTCATATGTATTGAACAACCACTTCCCAAGTACCACAACTTTTTATAGGAGCTCTTTAGGCAATTTACCTACAAAACAGTTCATCCAGGAAATAACTTTGGCACCCATATTTGTCTGGGTCCACATACATTAGTGATATAAGATTTAGGAACCCAAAATTATCTTATGGTATTCCTATATGAAGAATATAGTGTGTGTGAAAATTTAACTATGTTTGGTTTTGAAGAATTGGATACACTAAAATAATTCTTGGAACTGGAACTTACAAAAAAAATTATGGTTTTTTAAAATAGCAGATTTTCCAGAATTGGTTACAAAATGTGATTGGGATAAATTATTTTCTAATGGATGATATCATATCCCATATGTATAATTAGGAGCTATTTTATTACCATGAATTTGAGTAAGAGTATATTTCCCATTGGTAAAAATTTCTAATCGTTTCTTCAATTGCTCGTCAGAAAATTTTGACCCATTGTTCTCCTTGAGCGTTTGAACATTTTTCTCTTTTTCAGTTGTAAGTTAATATTTAACAGTCACAGTAAAATCCTTCTGTTTCTTCAAAGATTTATACTTCTCTTTCAACTCATTACATGTTTCTTCAATATGTTGAAATATTCTAATAATTCATCATTTTTCATATTCTCAGTCTCACTTTCAGAATAATAATAATTATGTATAGGAGAGTCTAAAGTTACCTAAATGATTTTGTTCATAAAACACATATTTTCCACATCATCTTTCTCATTTTGAGAAGAAGCAGATTCACTTGATCTATCCTTAGAGACAGTCCTGGTGGCCTTCATTGCTTTCTTATACTTTCTATTCCTATTTTCATATAGTTTCTTGTATTTCAACTTTGGACAGTCAGCCTTGACATGTCCTTTCCTTTTTACATTCATATCAAATTATCCCTTCTGACTTATCATTTTTCTTCCAATCATTTTTACAATTTCCCTTGTTATGATACTTTCCTTTATAATTGGGATTTCTGAAAAATTCTTTTTCATATAAAATTTCTGAAATCTTATGGACAACTAGGCTCTTTCTTCATCACTATCCGAAGCTAATTCCTCACTACTAGAGCTTTAAATAGAAGCTTGAACTTTCTACTTGTCTTTACTTTTAGATGTAGTTGTCTTGAAAGCTACAAACTTTCTTTTGGGTTCATCCTCTCCTGGATTTACCTTCAAATTCCTCTTCATACATCATTAATTTTCCAATCAAATTTTTCACATGAATCTTATCAATGTCACAGGATTACCTAATAGATAAAGATTTCCCTTTCCATATTTTTGGTAAGTATCATAGAATACTCATAATCTGCTCTTTGGTTGTAACTTCTCTTCCTAAAGAAATCATGTTATTCACAATCTCATTGTACTTGAGATACATATAAAAAATAGACTCATCATGCTTCATTCGGAAGTTGTCATATTAAATATAATAAGTATTTAATATCATTTTTTAACATTAGATGTTCCCTATTGATAAATAGACAGAGTGTCCCAAATATCATGTGCAATTTCATAGGAAGAAATACGGCTAAACTCTTCATAGCCCAGTGCATAGTACATCGAATTCATTTCCTTACAATTATTATTATAGGAAATCTTGGTAGGCTCATCCCATGTGTTTCTAGTAGTTTCAGAAATTTAATATTTACTTTCAATAGAAGTCCTGATTTCAAATCACATGCTTTCTAGATGTATTTTCATTTTAAGCTTCCACTAAGCGTAGTTAGTTCCATTAAAGAAAGGTGTTCTATTGGTAGTAATGCCTTATAAGCTATTATCGATGATAAAAATTGTAAAAAATTTCACATAGAGAAAAATTTAGAAATAACATAAAAGTTGAGATCTTTGAAAAACAACTACAAACACTATTGATGAGATTTGAAAACTGAAAGTAATATTTTATTTTATTTTATTTTTTTATTCCCTTTGATACCAAATATTGGTCCGAGTAGATGACTCGAGAGGGGGTGAATTGATTATCTATATATTTTTTTGTTAAAATTGGTTCTTTGAAAAATATCCCCCAATAAAAATATAATCAAAGTCAGTTTGTAGTGAATTTATAAAAGTCTTGCATGTTCAATTAATTTCGTAGAAGATTGATTAGTTCTCAGATTTACCAATCTAAAGATTAGTGAAACTTTTGAAACTAATCTACTAATTCAAACAAATATAAACAATTTATAAACTAACCATCAATGTTCAATTTAGATTAATTTGAAATGAATTAAACTTAGATGAGATTAACAAAAAAACAAATATATAGAAGTTAAAAACAAGAGGTTTAGTCTCAAGATTAGACTTAGTCCTCTCTACTTGGTGATCACTTGGAACCAAGAAGTTTATATTAATAAACTTTGGATCCACACACTAGATTGGGTTTCAAAATAGCACATAGGGTTATCCAGGTCACACTTTACCTCTTTCATAGTTATTCATGGGAAAACTGACAAGCAAATCACATAGGGTCTCTTTCACTGTTCTACATGGGATAGACGATTAAAAAGAGATTGAGAGTGAGGATTGTTAGTATCATCCAGTTATGAACGTGAGACAGTGTGTGTGAAACAAACAGAAGCACACACTGCTCAAATAGAAAACATAAGATCACAACAGAGTTATAAATGAAGAATAGAGTTTAGAAATCTCTGTTTGTTATACAGTGAAGCTCTGGACTCAATGGATGTAGTGACAATGATATTTTAGTCCTCTTCTGGAAGTTGGATTCAAAATAGAGTATCACAGCCTCTTTACTCTAGCTTCTTGGTGTGAAATGGTTCAGCTCTTCAATGTAAGTATTTTTAGAGAGCTTCATCAGGTTGTTGCTTGTAATATTAAACTTCTTGTGTACTCAAGAATCGAGTTCTTCTATTTTCAATGTTGCACACATTTTCACAGTCTGCCTTTCTTTTTATCCTATCCGGTATCTTTTAGGTTGATCTTGTAATCCTTTTATACTTTAAAGTTCAGTAGGCATGAAGATCTCCCCATGTGTAGGTAGCTCGTACTGTCTATGAATAGTTCTATAGAAAACATTAAATAATTTCAGATACATTAATTTGTCTAAATATGAATATTAGAAATAAATTTGAATTAATAAATTTGAAACATTATTTATGACAATTGGTGAGTCCTAAGTATCAGTGAGACATTTGTGCTATAGGTTTGTCAGTATCAGTTTGTCAACATCAATGAGTTATCATTGGTGTGTCGTTCATCGGTGTGTCGTCCATCAGTGTGTCATCTATCAGTGTGTCGTCCATCGGTGTTTCAAACATTAGTGTGTCAAACACTGGTGTGTCGTACCTCAGTTTTTCCAACATTGGTGTTTCAACATCGGTTGGTCGAACATCGATGTGTCAAACATCAGTGTGTTGAACATCGGTGTGTCAAACATCGATGTGTCGAATAAACTATCAGTGCCAGGGAATCTAAGAAACTTATGAAGTTTTTGTCTTACACAGAACACTACTAGATTAAGTGACATCCCAAAATACATGTAAATATACACTTGTAAAAAAATTGAAGCATAAATATAGTTTATTGACTTATTGGAAAGTATTGTAAAGTATGACTTAATTAAAGTACTTATAGATATTAAATGGCATGAAATAGTAGAATATGTATATTGTTATTATTTGTGATTATGAAAACTACTATATCCTAGAGGATCCACCAAATTTTTTGAATCCATTCCTCTGCCAATATTTTTCAGCACCACCTTCATTATACTCACTGATATAGAAAATAAAATGACATAACAAGTTTATTAATGAGATTCACCTCTTGAAGATGACTATGTCCCTAATGACATGTGGTTATTATCCCCTGTGCATAGTCCCCTTCTTATTATCAAACGGGACTTGAGAAAGGGTACGACCTTGAACATGTACAATTTTATTTCTCCAACCAGTTAAAATTTCACATAAATAGAGTGACGAAAAATCATTCCAATGAGTGATCATAGATTAGTATATAATCCACCACAGAGACTCAAGATGATGTTCTTGCTCCTCTTTTCACAATAATATCCAGAAAATATTCTTAGTTATTCTATTTTACCTTCAATATAGAAGTGTCTCGATTTAGATTATCTGATTTCTCCCCACTTAGGTTAATTTATTTATTATTATTTATATTCACTGAATAATATGTAAAAGTTGTTTCCATATTTAATTATGTAAACCTCCCTTTATTTTCAATGGATTAGATTAAATATTTCAAATTCATAATCATTGAGTAAAATATTCTTTCCAAACATATTGAATATTTGGATAAATATTATTCTATTTTCATTATTGAAATATTCAAATTATATCATTCTTCATCTTTATTCAAAAATTCTAAAAAATCCAAGAAAATCAGTTCACATTGATATTTCTATGTAAGCATGGATTTATGTGGCTTATGATGTGGTGCTTCATTCTATGTCATGGAGAACCCTAAATATAATCTTCTTCTTCAAATTGTTCATCATCCTTCACCTTAACTTGAATCATGATCTTGTGTTTGATCATAAGGATTTATCCATGAAGAAAATCACAATTTAATAGTATGACTTATTTATTGTTTTATTTCTTCTGAATATAAATTCTGAAATATCAACTTTTCACTTAGTAGGATTCTTAAAAATTCACTAAGTATTAAAGCCTTATGATTAGTAGGAAAAGTCTAACATTCAGAGACATTAATATTTTTAGATAAATGAAGAAATGTATTATGATTAAACATAAAGACTTATAATGAATCATTAAGATGATAAATCTTTACAATCTATTACTTACAATTGGACAAAAGGTTTATGAGGAATATATATGATTCATGGGTAAAGAATTACAATCATGACTTTTCTATATTAACTAATTCATACAAAAATTTTACAACCACTAATAAATTTATGAAAAATCATTATTATCAGGCCCAAATATATACATTTATCTATGAATGGGTGTGGACACCCTTTTATCTTCTTATATGTCAAAATGTTTTCAAGTTTCTTTAGAAAATTTCAGTTGTGAAAACAATGGAATATATTTCTTAGAAAATTTGTAATCCCAAGAAAAACCTAATTTCATAGAAATTTCATATCTCAAATATTTCTTTCATGTGTCTTGAGAACTCCTCACATAATATTTTCTTATTTCAAGAAAAAAATTATATCTTCAACATATATAATCATAAAAAGTGATATGGAACCCATATTCTTTGCATACAAGTTCCTATTTACGCACCATATCTTTTTATGATATTTATCAAGATTGAAATAAAAAGATCTTGGAGCCAGGTTAAATCTATAGATATATTTATTTAGATTTCATAATCTGCTTCCATTTCAATCAAGAATAAAGACCTTATGCTATGCCTTGTAGACATCCTCATCAATCTCAACATTTAGAAAAGTTGATTTGACATCCATTTGAAATATCTCAAAGATTATTTGAGCATTTATGGAAAGAAATTTTCATATAGATTCATGTTTGGCCACTGGTGAAAACGCTTCATGAATGTTAACCCCTTAAAATTGTGAGTATCAGTTGTATAAAACCCTGGTTTTGTTTCTAGCTACATCACCATCCTTAATAAGATTATTTTTTAAAACCCATTTTTCTCTAATCAAATCCTGTTGCACATGTCTGGGAATAAGTTCCCACATCTCATTATTTCTAATCCACTTCAGTTCATCATTAATGGTATAAATCTATTTCTTATGTTCTATAGCTATTTCAACTTTCATTGGATAAATTTTGAAAAAAATACAAGTTTGACTAATTTCCATGATATTTTTTCTTGTCTGCACACCTTTATTCTAGTCCCCAATGATGTTATAATAATCATTATAGTTTCTTATCATTATAATTTCCATTTTATACTTTACTTCACTATCTTCGTTACTAGAAAACATAGAATAACCATGATATTTTTTAACATGAGTGTTTTCTGTATTTTGTTTAGTTAGTTCTAAGACGATCGCATTATCCTCATCATTTACAATGATTTTCAACCTCATTTCTCCTTTATTCTCAAAAACTATGACATCGTCACTATAAATAATTATATCATGATTATTTTTATAACACCTGTAAAATTTTATTTTTGGAGAGTACCCATGAAAGACTTTATCTTCATCCTTATCAACAAACGTTCCTCCACTTATTTCCAACTTATTGATCAATAAAGGACATTAAAGCATAGTAAAATGTTTAACATTTGTCTTCCTTTTAAATAACATCTCATAGGGGGTCATGTCTAAGTTTGTGTAACACCCTCAGATATTAATATATAATTTCCCTTTAACAAGTCAATGTGTTAATAAATTTATGTTCACAAAAAACTTGATGTAAAATATACACGGCATATTATATGAGCATTAGTAATTAACCTAATATGGAAATCAATTAAAAACATTACCTTCTGAAGATAAATAGTTGATATAAGTTAATTTTCAATAAAACAATTATCATTATATTTTTAATTTTCTATTAAACACTATGTTATAAAATTTTAGAATTTTATTTCGATAAAATAAACCTCATATTTTAATTCATCATACCAAAATTTAATTATAATAAATCTTTTATTATTTTCTAAAAATGATGTTTTTAGTTTAAAAATGAGGGATTTAAAAAAATTATAATTTCCATGATTTTATCACTATATAAGAATAAAAAAGATGATTTCAAAACCACTAAAGTAATAGAATATTAAATTAAATTATAAAATTATTAATTTTACAATATTATTTTAACTTATAAAAACCTACAGATAACATTTTTATAACTAATGAAAATGTTACTTTAATATAAAAACTCTTTTTTGTCTTTTTTTGAATCTTGTGTTATTTACGGGAGATATGTTTTGGGATTTCCTTAAATGCCTCATATCCTTATTTGTTCTAAAAAATTCAATGTATATCATTAAAATCATTATGAAAAATAATTTTATCATATATATATTTAAATCTAAAAAACATTATTTCTCTGATAAAATGTTTTATGTAATTAAGTGAATTTGTTTTTAAAATTAGAATTTCAAACCTTTAAAAATATTATTTGATTAAATTACCTTCAAATATAAAATTAAAAATATTAAATTAGGTAAAATTTCAAATATGAATCTTTTTCATTAAATTTAATTACAAATATTAGAAATTAATTATCAAATTAAATGTAAATTAGGATAAAAGATAAAAAGTAAAAAAAGATTCTTAAAACACTCACAATTGTCTAAAAAAAGAGTGGTTTAAATACATTTAGACCCAACATCCTTTTAGAGTCCACTTTGTTCCATTGTATATCATTTTACACTTGAATAATATCCTTATATTATTGAATATGTATAGGTTACTACCCAAACTACCCTTACTTTCACCTATAAAAGGGTCACATCCACACCACTTCAAGACTTACCTATCATTATAATTTCTCATTTAAAATTTATAATTTGTTTACTACTATAACAATATCTCACCTTAAAAATATTTTGGTCATGATTAGTTAGAATTAGGACTTCATTTCCATGGAGACTTCTAAAGAAAATTTAAGTCCTCGCTGTGGGTATTATCAACTACTTAGTTTTTATCATAATAATACTCTTTAAAATTTATTATAGAAACATTATATAAATATATTAGTATAATTTATATAATTTAATTATATAATACTATTGGTTTTATTATTTTTTTTCATAAATCACACCCCTCAATAAAATAAATTGTTGTCTGTGCATTGTGAGAACTACTGCCTCTATAACGCAACATGTTTCATTTTCCATCACCAACTCGAAATGATGGATATAAGGATGATAATTAAGGATAAATATTATTTTTATGATATAATTTTTTATGTCAAAATATACAACCTATTAAATATATTATCAACAAATAATCATCATTAATTTAATTATTTAAAATGAGCAAACTAAGTGGAAAATGATCACTTTTTTTTCTAAGTAATGACTTTATATAAATTACATTATCTTTATAATTAATTATAATTATGATATATCATACTAATTAAAAATAAATAAGATCATTATGAATCTTTTATAATTATATTACAACTAAAACATCATATAATTATCATTTAATCATGGTAGATTCATGTTTTGGTTGGTCTAACCACGTTCTCAAATAATACTATACATTTATAGAATGAATGACTATAAATACTTATTTACAGATTAAATATGCTATAAATATGCAAATGATATTTTTATTTTTTTTCTATTAAGGTTATATCAATAATTAACTCATTAATTAAGAAAAACCCTTTCGTCCATTAAGAATTATCAAAACATGATCATCATCGATTTTATCTACATGGTTCGTAACCAAAACACACAAGACATGAAATTATAGATTTATAAAAAATCCTGAAACATCTATTGAAATAGATTATATGATCTAATAGTGATATAATTTGAAAACATAACCGATACTAACACCTATTTTATGAATCTTGTTTAAAGCGATTAAGATTACCAACACTTGGTGTTGAAAATAGGCAAAGGATAAAAAAATATTTATATGTATAGAATAATTGTAAATGAGGAGTATAGATGGATATTTTTATGAATAAGTTTTTTAGGTATTTAATTAATTAACTTAATTTAATTATTTAATATGTTTTGGAAAAATGTAGAATGAATTCAGACAAGGTAAGGTTTTTATATAAAATTCCCCTCTTTGAGACACATTTGATATTATGCACCTAATTTCAATTATGTGGTGTATATATACCTATGTGAGATATAATACCATGAAATATATTTTAATAATGGTATTTTATGTCCAATTATATTCTATATATTTCATGGGGTTTTTATTTAAGTGTTACTCAAGCCGTAATATTTATCTTGGTCTCAAATCATATGTTTTTTCAATATGTTACATGTTAATAGCCATATTTTCATTGTATAGTGTATTAATTTTACATAGATATTTTTCAATAATATTACTTGTATTTAATGGAATTTATTATCTAAAATATGTTCCTTATTCTGGTGACTATTTATACAATTGTTCCCCCAGTAGTAGGGATTTATGGTGATTGAAATCCCCTTATTTAAGTTATAATATTCTATCTTGAAAATTATTATTCCATTATTGGGAAATATCAACCTAATATTTTATCTTATTTTATAATCATGTTTTGGGAAAAATAATTTTTCATACAAATAATTTTTTATTTCTCTTTTTATATTTTAGTTTTTTAATAAAGGCAATTTCAAGCATTAAAAATTTCCCTTTCATAAACAAATGTTTTAGATCCACATTACCGATAGAAAACATTAATTCATTTTAGAAGCTCCATTATTGGATATTTTAAAAAAAATTAAAGGTTTCTAATTAATTTTCAATTTAACATAAAAAATTCTTTTTGGGGTTACCAGTAACTTCCTTCTTTATGTCAATGTTAATAAAAATTATAATATTTATTTTAAGTTTTCACTTATATTATCCTTTGAATTTTCAAAATGATTTAAACTAATTGGGTTTATGTTTCATTATTTATACTCTAATATATATATATACACACAAATGTTGGAGAAATTAACTCGTGATACTAAGAAATTCAATTCATTATCTCTTCTTGGGTAGTATCGTTCAAGCAACAGGTTGCAAGGATTTTATTTATTTATGTCAATATCCTTATATGTATCCTTTTTTACACTTGGATTAAATTATTTTGAAACCATCCACCTCATTTCCATAGATGTATGATGATCATGTTATTCTAGTAGTGACTTATCTGTATTCTCATTGCTCTATACAATGTGAACATCACATTTTACATATTTTATATTAGATGATGATCACCTAGAATGAATGTTATTATATTGAAATGGGGAAATGTATATGAATTCTTTATATTACTATTAAAATATTGTTGATTATTGTAATGTTTAATATGTATTTTTTTACCATCCACCTTCTTTATTAGGATGGTTTATGATCATGTTAACCCTTCTTTTAACATACAGAAAAGTGTAAAAATTATTAATTATTATTAAATGCTATACTAGTTTGATTACGTATTTTATTTATGAATTTATCATTATATTAATAGACATGTTATATTGAGAAAGAGGTTTTTTTTGGGAATGGTATGAAAGATATTGATGAATCTTATAGTAAATGCATTGGATATAATCTGGTGATGTTTGGGGATTAGAATTATATATCCCCTCGATGCATTGATAGGTCTCATGAGATAAAACATGTTTGGGTATCTGGTGTATGAACACCCAATTCAGAATGATTTCTTTACTTTGGTCTCAATGATAAGTAAATTTCATGGATCAAGGCCTTGAGAAAAATGATTTTAATTTCTAGAATTATACATTCTATCAGCATGATATCAGTATTATTGTTATCTATGTTTTTATTTTTTCTATGGATATAGAAATAAATTTGTTTCATGTTGATGATGAATTCAGGTCATTTACTTATTCATTCCCTAATATTTATGGTTTGTTTATGATATGATTTCCTCAAATGTATATTTTTACTTACTGATCATTTGATCTTCTAATGTTTGGATTGCCCCAGTTTATGAAGAAATGTAGTACACATGACACATTTTGAAGGATAAAACATGTGGAAAAAATTATTAAAGATACTGAAGACTTATCATTAATTAATAATTTTATTATATATAATGTTAAAATATGTCAATTGATTTAGAAATACATAAAACTTATTAGATTTTGATGTTCCCTAATTCTATAAAGATCTAAACTTGAAAAGACTATTCATATATAAAAGATGAAATACTAGTTTTTTTAATTTGTAATTAAGGATAATTATATCCATGATTTCACAAGTGATACAAAAAAGTATGTAATGCATATTTCTATGAGCACAGGATATAGGAATATGGGTATGGGTTATTATAGTTGGTATCAAAAGAAATGTTTATATAAATTTTGATATTAGGATGTTCGTTGAGGATAATTTAAGTTTTTATAGGTTAAGTTTAATCGTAATAGATAACCATTTTTGATAAATATATGATTTAATTTTAAGGCAATAATGACCATTTTATTTGGGGATTAGGAAAATAAAACCTCAGTAAAAACCCTTGGAATAAGTATAAGTATTCGATAATATCTTGAGCTTCTATTAAAGTAGATATTATGTAATTTTTCCTAGAAATAAATCCCCACTGGTATAATAACAAGTGGATTCCCATATGGCATAAAGGCACCTAGGGGTAATCCAACCAAAAAGGGTTGGTTGAGAATAGACTTAATTATCAATTTAATACACGATGAGTGGGCCTATGAATATACTCCTAGAGAAATAAACCTGGGAGATATGCTTGGGTGAATCCCATTTTTTATTATAAACCATTATGAAGGATTTACTAATGAAGTTAACAAATTTGGTTATAGAACCTAATAGAAAAATGACCATGGATAACCAAGGATTGAACAAATAGGGTCATTGGTTGATATGAAATATCATATTTTAAAAAAAGGTTTCATAAGGGAAGAAATATTAAGATTCATGTTTTAAAATTAATATTTTGTATATTATCATAACCATTTTCTATTTATTGTATTATTGAAACATGATCATAGAAATGAATAAGAGAAATCCATTATCGAGAAACTACTATGTCTTAAAACCAAATAAAGGAGAATAATTAAATGGTTTAGAATCATAATACATGTATATTATGATGGAAAAGGTGGGTTTCTTAGTCTTTCCTAAGGAAGTGAGATTGATATTTTCATAAAACTGATAGTTATTTTCTTTAGTGAAAGATAATTATCAATGCAATTTTGGAATACTAAAAAATGTATGGGGACTATG
This sequence comes from Viscum album, assembly GCA_963277665.1. Lineage (NCBI taxonomy): Eukaryota > Viridiplantae > Streptophyta > Magnoliopsida > Santalales > Viscaceae > Viscum > Viscum album. The sequence goes on from OY728123.1 coordinate 2,020,769,689, forward strand.
TGAAACATATAAGGATTATTCAGTAGTGGTTTTATATTAAAGGAATAGAAACATATATTAAATGGTATTAATAACCTTGAACAATGATTTTATAACATGTTTATATTTTTGGGGATAAATATTGAAGAACACATGATTGTTGTATAGATAACTATTAAGTTTGATAAACACATGATGTTGAGATAATAAATGGTGGTTTGATTTTGAGTATGTAAGTTATATAGTAATTGGTAACCTTGGAATTGATAATTTATTAATGTTATTTTTGGATAAGTTCATCTCATTTTTGGGATTATGGTATATAATTACTAGTGTGTGGCCTTATGAACTAGTGGATAATAATATTTTAGTGTTACGGATAGAGTTAATTTTTAAAATAATATATAATGCGACTATGGTTTAATGCCATAGAAAATCAAATAAGTTTTGGGAAAGGTATGTTATTTAGAGTATACACATAATTGAGAATATGATTATTTTGATGATTAATGTTGTTTGAGGAAGGATAAGTTGGATTTTGAGATAAAAAGTTTCTATGATTATTTGGTTTAGAATATTTTAAGAATGATCAGGATAATTTGGGACCTCTATTTTAAAGATTAGGGTAATAAGTATGATATAACCCAACTCAAATAAAGGTAGGTTGAACTAAGAATGATATATGTTAAACTTAGAGTGATATATGTTGAATAAAGTCAGATACATGTTGAGTTATAATAACTATAGGCTAATATAATAGTTTTATAAAGTGATATATCTTGAAGTTAAATTTTGTGTGGTTTTATATAATAAATATATTATGATGATTGTTAGTTATGTTAACTCTTTTAGTCTTATAAATGGTTATAACTAAATGATACCATGGGTGTCAGGGATAATGTAGATATTTTCTTAATGACAATGTAATGTAATGCGATATAGAGTGATAAATATTGTGATTATACAGAACTATATATCACAATATATGACTAAAATGTAAACATAATCATAGTCCAAAACACACAAAAATACGAGAAATATGGATTCTCTAGAAATATCAAGGGATGAAGTTCATTAGACTCACAAATGTAAGGGATAGTGAGAAGCTACAAAAATTAGTTGCATAAATTGCTAGAGGTTGGGAATTATACAGCTCAATGTCCCAATCCAATGTCTAACAAGGGATATAGTCACCAACAACCATGAGAAAAAGGAAAAACCTATATAACTAGAACTAATGTATAATATAGTGAGTTTTTACTCTATATTTTATATTTTCTAATGTCAAATAGATTTTCACAAACTGTTGGATATTGTTTGGTATGATTATCATATAAATGATTTTTAGGGGTTTTGGGATGTTTTTACTTATTGATATAGATCTTATTCCCTTATAATATTTCTATTAGAAATTTGGAATGGGTTAGATCTCTTTATAATGAACATTTAATGATTTTTTCTATAGATAAATCTCATTTCACATCCTAAATAAGCATATGATCAAATTGCAGTTTATTGTTAATCACAAGATCCCTATAGAAATTAATCTAATATTATGAGTCAAATTATGATGAAAAAAATTAATTATGGGAGAGAATATAACACACCAATATTTTAATATATGATTACCTTTAAATAATTAAATGTGTTTTATACTGTGACATCCTATACCCGGATGACACCAAATAGTTCCCTGAGCCCAACTGGCCACATGGATTCAAGCACATCTCCCTAAATTCCAAAGGTTACTGACCAGTAGTGAGGGCCTTGGGTGTGTCCATAGAGATACTATTCCCTCATCACCAGAATAGAATAGTGTTATAATCTACTGATAAATAAAAGAAACTATATAACAATGAATAAGTAGTGGAAACAAGTGTAAATAACCAAGAAACTAATATCAATACTAAAAATTTACAATTGAATCACATAAAATAGATGATAATGTGATTTATATAAAGAAGGAAAACAAAGATACAAGTAGAGGGCATCAATACTATACAATCAATATAAGAAGAATCCAAAAAGTGGGAAATCTACCTAGCATCCCCTGATTCATCCAGATAATCTTCTACCTACTCCATCCAAATTCAATCAAGAAGTCAAGTATCCATAAGAGGATCCTTCCCCTTATCTACACCTACAAGCATGTATTCTATCCATGTACCATAGGAGGACTGGATAATGTGTGTGATAAATCTCAATAGGTGACCACCAATTTCATTTCCATGTATACAATATGGCATTGTGTAGGTATAACAATGTTAATTAGTAATAACAACTGTAAATGGGTCATCTCTGGTTCCTGAAAGGAAGCCAGACTGAAACTACCTGGTTCATCCTATGTCAGAATAACTTTGAAATAGTATCAATGCACACAAATCACATTTATATGGTATTCCATGCCCAATATCACATTTATAAGGGGTTTTATTCCTAGTATCATATTAGTATAATGTATGCAATTCCCAATATCAATTTTTTAAGTGACTACATTCCTAGTATCATAGTAAAGGATTCCATGTCCATATTGTATTTGAATAGTATCATATGGGAAACCATACACATAAAGTATCACTTGGGATTCCATGCACCATTAATATCATAAGGGATTCCATACCCATAGAGTATGATGTTTATATAAGGGTCTCCATGACCATTTTGATATAACATGTCCAAGTTTCATCATTCCCAATTAGATATAACTTGGGTCATCAATCCCATTTAGTATAATTATAAAGGGCCATCATTCCCATTAATTATGTTTATTAAGGGTATTTATTCTCTTATATCGTATCATTAATAAATGAACCTTGGATTTAATATGAGACAAGGTGATAATTAATTTCTCTTTATCATTTAATATCAACTAGGGAATAACCATGATTCAACTTAATATAAGTATAATGGGATTACCACGCACCACTAGCCAATTCAATTATTTATTAGAGTTTTAGTCATGATACAACACTACATCCATCCATTTCATTTATAATATCACAATTTAGATGCAAGACCAAACACTTTGATATGTGATTTTTCCATGTTCTCATTAAATCCATTTAGGTATGAAGTAGGGCACACCAAAAGTGGTGGCTCTATCTAAGGTTGTCAATCTCAAGGGGTCTAATAAGATAATTGGGTTCCAAACAAGTAAACCAATTTAATGAAATTACAATTTAGTGGAAATGCACAGTGAAACCGTCATGCAACACAACAACATATATTATAAAACATCAAGACTTGAGGAATAATTGATAGACCACCTACCTCATACTCATATGACTCTCGTCATCTAGTATCAGCCTCTAGTTCATCCTAGATTGGAATAAATATGGGGAACAAATTAACTCCCTAAACATTAAAAATATGATCATGCACCTCAATAACCCCATTTAGAGAAATAAAAATGAAGAATGGATAAAAAAAGAATTAATATCTTATGATTTGCAAACCAATGATATGAATTTGGATTAAACTAATGTTCTGACAGTGATCCAGGATCAAAACTACAAAAGAGCTTCAAAAAATCTCAAAGAGGGAGAATGGATGGTGTTTTCTACTGGAATGAGAAAAGGAATTGAAATAGGTCTAAAACATTTCATTAAGGGAAAATTCATCATTTCACCCAAAAAAATTGGGATGCAAGGTTTGACCACATGGTTGGATAAACCGTGCACCCACCATGTTCTATCAACTATGATAAGGGGGAACCTATATGGTTAGTCCGCACGGTTAGGGAAATGGTGTTCCAACTATGTAAATAACCTCTACTAAAAACTACATGCATTTCACACGGTCATATAGTCCTTAGTGCACGGTTAGAGAAAATTGTGCACCCCACCTGCTCCTCTATTCGACCTCCCATGATTAGGAGAGATAGTGTTGGATTGGTCATATGGTGTCTACTAACCCTATGGCTTAACGTTTTTATCCATCATTAGGGGTTCAAATCTCGGAACATGCCCAAGACACCCATGAAAACTGTATAACCTCCTTGGCATCCATATTAGGACCATAATAAATAATTAGACTAAATTTAAAAGTTTTTGTACCTGATAAAAAACTGATATCTTTCATTGTTCTCCCCTTAATGGAACTCATCCTCGAGTTCACCTTCCAAGGGTAGAAAAATTCATTTGAGAAAAACTCCTTCCACTAAGAACATATGTCGTCCTCCTGCTCTCAAGTCTCATATGGTACCTGGACATGCCTCCACAACCCCCATACTAAAGGGACAGATAGGCCTCTGAGAGTATTCATGCTTTGGTCAATGATTCATATATGATACTCCTCAAAAGAAATATCTACATCTAACTCAACATCCTTGGGATCAAAGGAATGATATGGGTTGGCATGATTATGGAATGGTTGTGAGATGTGGAAGACATCGTTTATGGAATGGTGCATATAAGGTAATGGAAACTGGTATGATGCCAAACCGACTCTCTCAAGACTCTAAAATGGCCCAAAATAATCAAGGATACAACTTCCCTTACCTCATTCTCTATTTACTCCCAAGTCTTGGTGATGTATGTAAGAAGACATGATCCCCGAACTCAAACTACAGAGGTCTTTGATTATATTCGACATAAGATATCTGTCTAGACTGAGTACTAAAGTTCTACTTCCTGATCAGTTGAACCTACTTTTACGTCTCCTAGACAAGATGTATACCTAGTAGCATTGTCTCTCTTATCTCTAACCAGCATATGGGTAAACAACATGACCTACCATATAGGTCCTCATAAGGATCCATCCGAAATGTCGCCTGATAACTGTTATTGTAAGAGAAATCTACGAGATGGATATGATTCTCCCAGGGACCACTGAAATCATGGACACATGATTATAACATGTACTCTAGAACCTATATAGTCTATTCTGACTGACATCAGTCAGTGGGTGAAAGGATGTGCTTAGAAACACCTATATACCCATAGCCTTCTACAACCCCTGCTAAAACCTTGATGTAAAATAAGTGTCCTTATCTAAAATTATAGTATGATGGACCCCATTTAGTTAGATAATCTCATGAATATACAATATTCCTAGTTCATCAATTGAGAAATTCTACTGGATAGGAAAGAAGTGAGCAACCTTTGTCAGTCGATCCATGACTACCCAATTTATGTCATTACCACATTGAGAACTTGTTAATATGATGGGGAAATCCATCGAAACACCCTCCCATTTCCATTATAGAATCGGTAATACACGTAGAAAGGATTAAGATCACTGGTCCTCTACCTTCACCTAATAATGGATGGGACAACTAGTGACAAAACATGATATCTAATGCTTTATCCTTGTCCACCAATACTGTCGGTGCATATAATGATGCTTCTTGGTGATTCTAGTGTGAGTTTCCCACTGAGAAGCATGTGAATCCCACATAATATCCTCTCTAATATCTATGGGAACCTAGTTATTCCCAGGTATATATAGGATGTCATCATCATCGATTGTTCAGTGTAGCGGTGTGTCCTCACTAGCAATTCCTTATCATTGGACCAATACCCTTGGATCTAAAAATAGTATCATCTTCACCTTATCCGTAAGTGAATAGGTCCCTGATAGTGATTCAATTATAGGATTTCCATAATGGTCCTAAACATCTGTATACATCCTAGAAAACATATCCATATGCTCCCGTTCTCTATGGGCCTCTTGAACTCCCTACGTCCACGTCCTTCATCTCAGAGCATCGATAATAACTTTAAATTTCTTAGGCCTATAAGCTTGCCCTAAGTCAAAGAACTATAGATATTATACCCATATTTTTTACCTTAGTTTTAAGTCTCACATGTGTAAATATATAATTGAGGTTCTCGTGGTCTGTAAACAACACAAAACTCACTCTCAGTAGGTAATGCCTCCAACAGTACAAGGTCTGGACAACTAAAGCTAACTCAAGATCATGCATCAGGTAATTACGCTCATGAGGCCACAAATACCTAGATCTATATGAAATTTCTATATTATCCAACATTAGAACCACTCCCATGAAAATTCCTAATTCATCATAAAATATAGTATAACTTCTTCCAGGATCAGGTAGAATTAGAATAGGTGTTGAGGTAAGCATTCCTTTTAGCTTTCAAAAGTCCTTCTCACATGCTTCTGACCATAGGAACTTCACACCCTTCTTTGTAAGACCATTGAGAGGTGTAGAAAGGCATAGGAAATCCTATATGAAATTCCAGTAGTAACCAACAATCCCCAAGAAACTCTATATGTAGAATTCATTCTTGGGACAATCCTAAGAAACCATAGCTCTCACCTTCAATTATTCAATTGAAACTCCTACTTCGGAGATAATATGACCTAATAAGTAAACCTTGTCAATACAAAAGTAAAATTTACTAATCGTAGAATTCAGTCGGTGCTCTCTCAACGTATTCAAAATGATCTCAAGTTGAGTGGTATGGTCACTCTGAGTATGAGAATACACCAAGATTTCATCTAGAATACCATGAATAAAAATCAAGACAAGTATGAAAAACACTATTCATCATATCCATGAAGTCGGTTGGAATATTTTTAAGACCTAATGACATAACAAGATACTCATAAAAGTTATACCTACTATGAAAATATGCATGTGGAATTTATGAAGGTCAAAATCAAACTTGATGATATTTCAATATCAGGTAGATCTTTAAGAACACCCTTGATCCTCTGAGCAGATAAAAAAGATCATCAGTTGGAGGTAAATGATATCGGGTGTTCCCTATAAACTGATTCAACTTTTGATAATCCACACAAAGCCTAAGGGTTCCATTGTAACGCCCCGACCCCAGTTACCCAGATTCGGTGCATTATTTTAATACATTGGCATGATTACAAGGAATCAAGTCCCGAAGGACTGAACAGTTTAACAGTCTTGGAAGATAGATTACATACATGAATGTTACATTACACTTTATAACATACAAAACAACATAAATAATCTTTTATGAACACCATTATTCCCTTTTATTAACCCTGATTATCAATCACATTTCACTTCTTGGAATCCTGGGAAAAATAAAACATAGAAAGGGGTGAGGTCAAACGCTCAATAAGGGTAAGCAATATAGCAGAAACTTTCATAAACAAGCATAAACATTTAAGGAAATGTATAAAACTAAAAAAAGCCTCTTAAAAATAAACTTCATCATAAAATCGCATATATGAACCAAAATAATTCTATTTACTTATTCACATGGATATTCTACTAGTCGAATAATCACATGCAATATCAATAGCCACTTTCATAATGATGGAATGCATAATGCCAAACTATCATAACCACATTGTCAAGGCCTTGTGCAAAGACTACAAATAATATTTTGTCAAGGTCTTGTGCCAAGACACTAGTTTGTCTCATGAGACCTACCGATGCATCTAGGAGCTATAGCGGGCTCCACCCGTCACTTATTAAGTCCAATGCATTCCTCATATGAATAGGATAAAACATAACATAAACATTCGTATTAAAAATATCATACGGAATGTTAATAATTTCTCCATAAACCATGAATGGTATAAAAATAACACATCCACAATCAAACATATCACAAAACCTTCAACACAATATGGAAGTCATGTATCCTAATAATTCAAATTCAAATAAGCTTAAAATCCATCAAAGGATGTTGACATAGATGAAATCAAAACTATTTGAGATAAATATCTCTTTTTTTGAAAACATTTAAAAGTAACATAATTATAAAATAAATTATTTACTTTCAAAATATTCTTACAAGATTTTAAGGGAAGCTTTGACGATTTTATAACGGGGAAAAAAAGCTGCACCCTCCATATAAGTTAAAAAAACATTCTTACCTTAATTCTGTCAAAAAGGTTAAAAAGGACATTGTTTGGAAAATGACAGAAATATTCCTTTATAAACTTATTATAAAAATTCATACAAGGGTATAAATTAATTTAACCCAAATTTTGTAAAATAGTAAGAATGTTTTGAAATACATTTTTATGAAACATGGATGTGGTTGATAAAGAGGTCCTAGTAGATAATTACGTATAATCAACCTCGGATAATGAAGAGATTGTGAAATAAACCCTTAACAATTTGGTAACTTACGAAACATAACCCCCATGAAAGAAGTATCATATAATGATTATGTAAATACACATAAATTAAAGTTTATTACACAATGAATACAATTATGGGCTGTACATCCACCACACAAAAGGTAGTAATGGCAATATGGCATGAATATCACGAGAATAAAGAGTGAGATGAAAACCCCTTACCTTGCACTTTCCTTTAGTCAAGGTTATGTTTAACAACCTGTATGAAGACTATAGTATGTTATTAAATTATAAAAGAACCATATTAATATTTTTGATATCATACATCATTCATTTATGACTTTATACTACCCATTTAATAATAATTTCCGTGTTATATTAATATTTCGGGTAATAATCGTTTTCATTATCGTACGTGTTTTAACTTGTTACTCTTGATTTTATGACTTAGATCATGATTTAAATAATTCCAGAATATAAAACATGATTTATATATCATATATATTTAGAAAATAAATATGTATAATAGACATATATATGAAATGGAAAACACCGTTTATGGAGACGATAGTCCATACATACGCATAAACACTATTTCTATTTTCATATAGTATTAAACGGAAGTAAGTGAATAAGATATATATAAGTACATAAATACGTATATATATAAATATATACATCTCAAGTAGAATTATTATTTCATATATTCCATACTTATTAGTAATATATATTTTTTTTAATCATCGATGAGTGGTGAACTTGGAAATGAATCTCATCGCGTCGTGGAGACGGTAATCCGTACGTACGCACGAGTGAAAATATCATTATTTTGATATTAAAATAATATATAATTGAATGGTATATTATATATACATATTACTTATCATATTATATTTATTATTTACATCAAATACACATCATTATTATACAAATAATAATGTATTGAATAACAATTACACCACGACATGGAGATGGTAAGCCGTACGTACGCATGTATGGTGACATGTCATTCAAAGGGTGGATAGAATAAAAAATTTGGTTGTACCATAATTATAATAACATCAAATTTTATAGAAGATACTATATTTATTATTTTATAATTGAAACAACAAAGAAAATGTAAGTGGAAGAATAAAGGAACTTGATAGTGGGTGGTAAAATCATTACCTCTTCTTCGGGGTCTTTCTTTTGATTTGATCAAAAGGGCTCCTTAGGTTGGATTTATGATCAAACTAAGAACTCAAGGTTTAAGGGAGGATAGTTTAGAGGGTATTTGGGCAGGGGTTGGCCGATCCAAATGTCTTATAAGGTGTGAATTAGAGTGAAGGGGGAGTGCCCCTTTATAAGAGGGGTGAGGGGTACGTTAGGAAAAACTTAAAATATTATTTTATAATAAATTCATATTCGGTTTATAATGGCTCCAAATTGATTTATTTCGAAGATAAGGTAGGGAAGGGTCATAATCCACTCAACCAATAGGTTTTATATAGGTTTTCGTCACTTTATAAATCTTATCATTTAGTTTTACCTGTTAGTTAATTAGTTTGACTTTTACCATGTCTCTTTGTATTTTTATATTAAATGGTTAATAAACTTACTATAAACTTACAATCGAACCCCAAGTGGTCCATTAATGATAAATATATCATGATATAAGTTTTTATGATGAACCTTATATTTTTTATGAATATAACATCAATTAATAATATAATATTTCTTTCAAAAACTCTTTTATGTCAATTTTTACACTATTGGGTATTGTGTTTTTGATAAATTCATAACAGCCTTATTACTTCTAAAAAAATTCATATAACCAACCCCAATATGTCATATTAACCTAGAATATTATTGGAATTCATAAAAAGTCTCAAATTACATTTATTTGGGTATTTATAATATCAATTATCTTAATCCTTCATTAATACGGTAATTACTGCATCATTATTGTGTCATTAATAAATTAAATTATTTAATGTCTAAAAATCATAAATAGAATACCATTATGTAGGAAATATTTTTATCTTTCTAATGAATATTTTTAATTTAATTTATCCTATGTATAACCCTATATAAAAAATGTTTTAGTTATTAAACTTTGATCTTAACTCTTTTAACTCTTCTTTGAATTAAATAATAATAAATGTCCTAATCTAATCTAAGTGGACCTAAATGATAATATTTTATTCCTAAAGTTGGTTTTGGTCTAGATACATTTGTACAATAGAATTAGGACATGTGATAGGGTAATATTAATATCATTTTTACCCTTAATTTTCCTATTTATTTTTAACTGTGGAAAATAAAAGTAAAAAGTTACTATTTACCAAAAATTATTTTTATCTTATTAAACCACGTTTTACTCATTGATATTAACCATGTCTCTCGGATTTTTAAAATTCCACTCATAAAAGTGGTAAAATTATGTTTTATGTGAATTTTCAAATTCTCATAGGAGATGGGTAAAAGGCGGTGAAAAGTTCAATAAAAATTTTATATATCTAAAATTATTATAAAATAACTCCAATGAATTACATTGAAATTATATAGGTATTATGTATATATTTTTATCTAAAATAAATTTAAATAAAATAAATAATTAATTAAATAAAAAGTTGGTTTTAACCAATAACTCGATGTTTTTCACTATTTATCAAAAATTGAATGTTTTCAGAAAAATACCAAAACATCACCCCAAGATAATTTTGATATTCCAAATCCAAAAATGTTGTTTATTTTAACAAATTCAAAACATAGAAGTTGCATTAGTTAATTTAAAATTAATTCTTGTTGTCAAAACAAATAACGTGTTTTTAAGAAATAATAACTATCAAAAGATTGACCCTTGTTTAAGTATAATTTCAATGTGGAATTAATTAAAATGACTGAAATTGGATTAAAGGGTAAAAATATAATATAATTATCCTTCAAAAACATTAAAATTTATGATCCAACACTATAAATTATTTTGATTAAAAAAGTTGTTTTCAGTTAAAATATAGTATTTTTCACTATTCATCCAAATACGAAAGTTATTAGAAAAACACCAAAAAATTTTTGAAACTAAATTCTTATGTCCCGATTCTAAATAATAAGTTTATTTTTTTAAATTTAATATATAAAAGTTTCAAATATTTCATTTATTAAGGGTTCTCCATTAAAAAGCGGTAAAATTTCATTATTTGAAAAATAATTCTTTTATCTCAAAAAAATGTATTTGTTCTTACGTTTTGTCTAAGAAACTCATAATATGGATTCTCAAATTATAATATTATATAATGTTCAAAATTCAATTAATACTAGTCATAACCACTTTTGAACGGCTAGTTTGGTATGTTATGATGCGCTTGAACTCAGTGTTGCGTGTAGTGCAAGTTATTGCATTACATTGAAGAAATAACATATTATGAAATATTAGGGTGTTACATCCATCCATATTCTTGGTGTAAAGGACTGGTGAACCCTAAGGAGAAGTACCAGTTCATATAAATCCATTTTCTTCTTAATCCTATAGCTTCCTATTGAGATCCCAAAACCCAGTACTAATAATCCTATAAGGTGGAATTGATACTGTTGTAGATCCAAGAACTTACTCGACAGTAAATTCTACCATTCTATAAGGACGTGGTTATGAAAAGTTTTTAGGGAATACATCCTTGAATTGAGTGACTATAAGAGGGAAATTAATCCGATGTAGTCCTTGATATTTCATATAAATTCTAGAAATCTGGGTGGTCGCTCCACCCAGACCATGATACGTTGGTCCAGCTCTACTAGCCTAGACATCCCACTCACCCTTGTGAATATATGTAGTGAACTATGTTGATATAAATTAAACCCTCTAGTGATAACAATCCTTGTATGAATGATAGATAACCAACCAATATATCTTGAAAATAATGTCAAAGCTTGTCATCTCGAGGATAAAGAGGTTCCATGTAAAACGATGGTTGACTACCTTAAGAGGAAAGTAATTTCACTAGCGTACAATTTCTAATCGTATACCCAAAGGTGTATCTAGAATCATTAATCCACAAGAATGCAAAACATGAATTCCAAGACTCCACACAACTGGTACAGTTTAGAAGGAATGTGATGCACCTGTATCAAATAAGGAAGAAAATATGGTAGAGGGTGTTAGAATAACACCTTAAATAGTAGACAGGTCGACATCCATCTCCTCTGATATAGGCTTCATTGAATAGATATAGCCTGATCCAAGGCCATGTGGTATAACTTGACTTCCTGGAGTTGCTTTGATCTATTGGCACTGAAAATATGAAGTCTGACTACTACATCCATAACCTCCTCCTCTTCCTGTATGATCAGTAGTACTCAAGATACTTACCTAGAGTGGTGCTACTGAACCTGCTCCTAAAGGTGGAGCTATGAAGGATCCTCTCCCACTTTGAACATATAAGTTATCTAGGACACTAGGGCCTCTTCTTCACATGATTCCCACACTGATGGCATACCACATAACTGTATGTGAGTGTCAACTGGCTTCTGTTGCTCATACATGGAGACTCAAAGTGCCACTTTTGACCGCTAGTAGAACCAATACTCTATCATGGTTCTGAACCACCCTAAATCTCATTGTCTTCTTCCCTTAAGTTCCAATCTATGATAAGGATCTGGTTCAGGATTTCAAATATGGTAGTCAACCAAAAAAAATTACTTGAGAATGAATAGGATTCCTCAGACCATCCTAAAATCATCTCACTTTTAGTGGATCATCGGTTGTATAGATAGTCACAAAGTGCTGAAGATCTGTAAAATGAGATGAATAATCCATAAGTCTCATCAAACCTTACTACAGGTTCATGAACTCCCTAGAACAATGATCCCTTAGGTTCTTTGGGAATAAATAATTGAAGAAGCTCGACTGGAAGTCCCTCCACATTGTTTTTTGATACTGACCAACCTGATTAAGAATATCCCTCCAACATTTCGAGAATCCTCTTAGAATATAGGTCGTGAGTTTCACTATCCTCTCAGGATGTGTCTCCAGATGATAAAATATTGACATAATAGTCTTGATCTATAACTCTACAGCCTGTGGTCTTCCATCGCCCAAAAACTTGGGTGAATACTGCAGTAGGAACTCTCAAGTCAAGTCTCCCATAGAAGGGGAAGAGTGAGAATCTCGATATAAGGTATGCATAAGACATATTAAATCTTCTCAAAACTGAGAATCATCTCCCATGTCAGGAATCAAAAAAGGTTCCAACACTAGAGGTATTGTTGGAGGCTCATGGCCCCCACCTCTGGGGAATGGTCTTCACTTCCATACTAGCATATGAGAGGGTGACTTCATGGTGGAATTTCCCTAAAATTTCCAAACACACACCTCATATAGGATTCAATAATGGTATAAGACACATATATAAAAAAAATAGAAAGTACAAGGAATTTCAATGAAATAGTTTCACCCCTATTACATCTCAAAAAGATAGGTCTAGTTTATGGATACATTTCTATAGAACAATAGAGACACCACATACTACCCACTACTAATGACGGGACTAGGTCATGCTCTATGTTTTTGAATTTCAAATTGATTTCAAATTCATATTTACATTTAAATTTAAATTTTTGAACCAAATGGTTCACTAATTACAATCCATAGAGGCCTATACACCTTATGAACTGAAATGTGTTGTCCAGTCAATCCATACCATAACATGTTAAAATCCAAGTGGCCAATGGTCCACAACTCAATGTACCATAGTTTACGTTTTAGGGTATCTTCTATAGCCTATATAGGAAAACATTGTTAGGTAATGGAAGACACTATAAATACCAACCATGTTTCCAATTCCTAGAAGAATATTTATCAATTAACAATTCTATTTAAACAATCAATATACTCCTGGAAATCATAGATAATGAAAATAACACAATGCTCTTATATGGCATGGCCTTTGCAGGGAATGGGAATTTACTACATGGTACATAAAATGATGCATTATCAATGATTCCTCTCTCTTGTCTCATCATTCCAAGGATAAATGATAAATCTCAATTACATCAATAGTAATAACATAATTTAAGTGTTTCACCTAATAGTGTAACTATAATAAGAAAAAAAAGGTAAATAAAAATTTCTATTGGATGAGTTTTTTATTTCTTATGTACATGGGTTAGCTAATTCTAGGCACAAATCATTACCAAACTCTATAACCTTTCTAACCTCTTAACTATTGTTTCAAAACATTAATCCCATAAACAAAATCTTTGATACCACTTTGTGATGTCTCAGACCTAGATGCCACTCAACAGTTCCCTTAGCCTGGTTGACCTCATTGCCTCAAGTCCATCTCCCCAAATTCTAGAGGCTACTTACCAGAAGTGAGGTCCTTTGGTGTGTCTATATAGATAATATTCCCTCATTACTAGAGTAGAACAATGGTACAATCAACTGATAAATAGAGGAAGCAATATAACAATGAATAAGTAGTAGAAACAGATGTAAATAACCACTAAAATTATATCAATACTAAAAATCCGTAACTAAATCATATAAAATAGATGATTATATCATGTCAAAAAGCACAAAAAATGGATATAATTAGTAGGAAATAGTACTACATAATCCATAAAAAAGAATCCAAAAAGTGAAAAATTCATATAGTATCCCAAGCTCCAGCCTGATTATATGCTACCAGATCCATCCCAAGTCATGGAAAAAGTCAGAAATATTTAAGATGATGCTTCCCCTTATCAACACATATAATCATGTTGTCTACTCAGGCACCGTAGATAACCCAAAAAAAAGTGTGAGATAAATCTCAGTAGGAAACCACCAATGATTTCTATAAATATCCATTCTCTGTATACAATATGGTAGTTTGTAGGTATAACAATGTAAAGTTGTAATAACTGATGTTTCCTAGTCAAGATCCAATTATCACTGAGAGGGGGAGGGGGTGAATTAGTGATATATTTTTCTTTTATGTTTCCTTCTTTTAGAAACAAACTTTTCCTCTGGTTAAAGAGTTCTTTACCTGCTAAACACAATCAAAACACATGACCACATGAGCATAAGATTTACATGTTTCACTACTCAACAAGAGTAGCTACGTCTTTGGTATGGTATAGAAATAATTCATTACCAAAAAATCCACTAGAAGAAAAATCCATTTATGTGGAAAAAATGAGTATTATATACCCTTACACTTGCGTAGCACTTGGAAAACAATCTACAAGAACATGTTCACCCCCTTAGCACAAATAGGGTAATACAATGTTTCTGTGCTTCTTGACAAACTATCACAATTCTGATATGTTAAAACAATTCTTCTCTTTCCCACCAATAAGATGGTAGGAACTTACTGGACTTCCCAATGAAACTATTCCTATAGCTCAATCATATCTTGATTCAAATAGAAATCACTTCCCACTTAAATTGGGTACTCAATTATTCAACTCATAGAGCTCCTTTGCAGAGCTCCTTCACGAAGCATCCAACTTCATAGAGCACATTAGTTCATAGAGATCACTAGTTCACATGGCTCACTTGTTCGCAAGTCTCACTATTTCAGAGAGATCAAGTTAGTATTTTCAAATTTCACTTATTTCTCAAAGCTCTATGGCTCGCCACAAAATCCATCCCTTCGCAGAGCTTACTTCCATTGTAGAGGTCACTGCCTTTGTGAACCTTCTTCACAATTTTAGAGTTCTAAAATTATCTTTGAGTATCTCTACACTTCTCGTGGGGGTAGGGGCCTATTTATAGGTGTTTCCCACCGACTTCAGATTCTTCCTTGCCTTTTCATATCCATGTAATCCCATTTCGCTGAGCTCCTAAATTTCAGACAAAATTCTCCCATTTTCACAAATCTCCATGGTAATTTTCCCATATCACAAAGCTCTTCATAATCGCAGATAGTTCCATAAATCCCTTTGTGCTGCTAAAAGTATCTTTTCCACCCCAATGCTCTCTTGCAAATATCTTTACCTCTACCATTCGCAATGGTCAACGTAGTTGTAGGGAACACCATCAACATTGTTCATGTCTTTACGAAATGTACATCATAAATCCCATCTTCACAAAACTTATGACTTTTCCATATTTTTATGAGATATTCAATAAAATACAATTTTCTCAATGTTATTCCAACTCCAAATTTTGGACACCAAGAATATGAAAACCCTAGAAATCTACACCACCTTATACACCTGCTTCTACAAAACCAACGTTACTGATTGACAATATCTTTTCTACCCCTTTATTTAATGAATCTTGCATCAAAAGTTATCCAAAAAACTTATGATCTTTGTGAAATACAAAATAGAAAAGCATCATCAGGTTTGATGTTGAAATTATTGTAACTTCCCTATCTTACCTCATCCACTTATACCAAGTGAAGTTATTTCCTTTCTTCTCGAACTTCCTTGACAACAAAACACAATACCTAAAAAATAAAATCTTCATTATTAGCTTAGTCCTAACAATAAAAACAACAATTGGGTTGTCTTTGGTTCCTAAAATAAGACCAGACAGAAAGTACCTGCTTCAGCCAATGCAAGAATAATAATGAAATAGTATCAAGGGTTTCAATTCCCATTATCACATTTATAAGGGAATTCATTCCCAATATAACATTTATAAGGGATGACATTCCTAATATCACAATAGTATAGGGGACTCCATGTCCAGTATCACATTTATAAGGGGTTCTATTCTTATTATCACATTCAGGGATGCCATGACCATATAGTATCATAATAGTATCCCAAGAGATTCCATGCCCTTAAATTATCACTAGGGATTCCATGACCAATTAGTATCACAAGGGACCACATGACCATATAGTATCACATTTATATAAGGGTCACCATGCCTATATTAATATAACATTTCCAAGGGTCATCATTCCTAATTATATATATCTAGGGTCATTATTACCATTTATTATAATTATAAAGGGTATTCATTCCCATTTCTTATGTTTATTAAGGGTTATCACGCCCGAATGTCATATCATTAATAAATAACAATTTGATTTAATACGATCGAAGGTAATAATCCATTTATCATTATAATTTAAAATCAACAAGGGAATAACCATTATTGAATTTTAAATAGGTGGCATGGGATTACCACTCACCACTATCTAATTAAATTATTTATAAGAGTGTTATCCTTTATACAACACTATATCCATCTATTTCATTTATAATATCTCAATTTATATGCATGACCAAACACTCTGATAGGTTCTTTTTCTATATTCCCATTAATTCCATTTAGGAATGAATGAGGGTACACCCAAAGGGCTACCTCCATCTAAGGTAGTCAATATCAATGGGTCTAATATGATCATTGGGTTCAAAAAAAGGAAACCAATTTAAGGAAATTATAATATAAGGGAAGCACACAATGAAAATAGTGTGTGGTACAATGTCACATATTATAAAACATAAAGGCTTGTGGAATAATTTATAGAACTCCTACCTCATACTCATATGACTATCCTCGTCCAGTATCATCCTTTAGTTCAAACTGGATTGGATAAAAATTGAAGAATGGACAAACTCCCTGAAATAGGGAATATCAGCCTCTATCTCTAAATCTCTACTGAGAGAAATATAAATGAATAATAGTTAAAATGGAATTAAGATATTATTGGTGGCTATCCTAAGAGATGAATGGGGATAAAATCAAAGTTCTTATAGCAATCCAAGATCAAAAACTAAAAAATATCTTCAAAAGAGATCAAAGAGAGAGAATGGAGGGTGTTGTCCATTAGAATGAGAAAAGTAAGATAAATATGTTTAAAACATTTCATTAAGGGAGAATTAACCATTTAACCCCAAAATATTTGGTCACATGGTTTGGTCACACGACTGGACAAACTGTGAACCAAATGTGAGTCATCTGCTATACTAAGGAGGAACTCAAATGATTAGGCCACATAATTAGGAAAACCATGTTCCAACTGTGTAAATCACCTTTTAAAAAAACTCTAGATATTTCACATTTTCATGCATCCCCTGGCACACGGTTAGGTCAAAATGTGTTCCATTTTTCTCCTCTGTCCAACCCTACATGGTTAGGAGAGACTATGTGGGATGGGTCGCACATTTTCAACTAACCATGCTGTCTAGTGTTTTTCTTCACCGTTTGGGGGTTTGAGCTCCAAACAAGCCCCAATCACCCCTTAAAACCTTTATAACCTCATTGGGAATCCATATTAGGTCTATAATAAAGAATTAGATTGAATTTAAAAGGACATATTCCTTATAAAAAAATCCAAGATCTTACATATACCTTGAATTTCACACAAAACCTGAAGTATATGATCCATGAAATATTAAAAAAAAATTAGTATTTAACCTATTTATGTAATAAAATAAAAATAATTACCTTTAGAAGATAAATATTTATTATGAATTAATTATCAATAAAATAAGTTTCATTTATATTTATATTTTCTATTAAAAGATAAATTTAAAAAATTTAGAATTTTAATTAGATACAATTAAACTTATTTTTGAATACATCATATCAAAATTTAATTATTATAAATTTTTTATCATTTTCTAAAAATGTTTATTTATAGTTAGAAAATGTGGGATTTGAAAAAATTGTAATTTGTAGGATTTTATCACTATGTAAAAATGACCTAGAAGATTTAGAAACCAATATATTAATCAAATATGATATTAAGGAATAACACTACTCATTTTAAAATATTATTTTAACTTAGAAAAACTTATTGTATAACTAATTAAAATGTCACATTAATATAAAATGTTTTTTCAATCTTTTCATTAAATATAGTATTTTTCAGGGAGATTTAGTATTGGATTTCCATAGAAGCCTCATATCGTTTATTTTTTTATATTATTTCAATTTATTTCATTAAAATATGTATCTAAGATATATATTTATATTATATGTATTTAAAGCTTAAAAGTTTTATTTCTCTAAAATATTTTTTACAAGATCAAGTGTATTTATTTTAAAATTAAATTTTCACACGTTTAGAAATATTACTCAATAAAATGATTTTAAAATTTCAAATTAAAAGTAAAAAATTATGAAAAATGGTTGAACTTAATCTCTATCATCAAAATTAATTACTATGGTTATAAATTAATTACCAAGGTAAAAGTAAATTACTGTAAAAGATAAAAAGTTAAAACAAAAAGATTTAAAACATTCAAATTTATCTTAAAATAGAGTTTATGAGATTAATTTCAACCAAAACATTATTTTCTATCATTTGTTTTACCATTTTATGGCCTTTAACTCTTGAATAGTAACCTTACATTATTGAAAATGTTAGAATTACTCCCAAAACTACCCTTCCCTTCACTTATAAAATGGTAACTTCTCCACCACTTTAAGACCCAGCTATCATTAGAATTTTACCTTGAATATCTACCATTTCTCCTTCTAGAATCCTTTCCCAATTTATAAAATAATCTATTCACAATTATGTTTCAAAATTCCTTAATTTCCAAGGATACTTCCAAGGGAAATTCAAGTCCTCTACCTGATTATTATTGACCACGAATTTTTTTCTATTAAACATAATCCTTCAAATTTATTCTATCCACACAAATATAATGATATTAGTATCATTTATATAAATTTATATTACTATATAAATGGTATTTTCATTTTTTATTCATAAATACCATATACTAAGTAAAATAAAATAACTTTCATGCGTTGTGTAGACCACCGCCTCCTCGACGCAACATATTTTTTACATCACCACTTTACAAGTATAGATAAAAGGACATTAATAAATCATAAATATGATGTCTATGATATATTTATTTTTATATTATGATAAATTATTGAAACTATTAAATATATTATTGAGAAATAAGATTCATTTATTTAATTCTTTAAAAGGAGAAAACTAAAAGAAAATGATAACTTTTTTCCAAGTAATGAATCTATATAAATTCTATTCTATTTATAATTATTTCAAATTATGATATATCACACTAATAAACACTAAATATGAACTTTATTATTAATTTATAATTATATTACAACTAAACCACCACACAATCATCCATTAATCATGGTAGATTTATATTTGGGTCAATTTAACCACCTACTTGAAAAATACAATACATTTATGTGATGGATGACTATGAAAAATTATTTACTGGTGAAATATGATTTAATATGTAAATAATGTTTTTTGGTTCTTATATGGTTTATTCACTACCCATGTATGTGTTTCTATAATAATTTCTATATTTAATTGAATTTACTATCAAAAACATGTTCATTGTTCAAGTGGGAATTGGTATAATTGTTTCCCTAGTGGTAAAAAATTTTGCTAACTTAAATCCCCTTATTTGAGTTATAATGTTATATCATGAACATTATTATTCCATTGATAGATTCTCCCATCCTAATATTTTATGATATTTTATAAAACTCTTTAGGAAAATTAAATTTGAATATGAATAAAGTTTTATTTCTCTTTTTACAATATGAGTTTTCAATAAAGGTAATTTCAAGTATTAAAAATGTCCCTTTCATAACAATTTTTTTGGATACACGTTACCTATAGAAATATTTATTTAATTTTCATGGATAAATTATTGTAGGATATTTTAAAGGTAAATGTTTTCAATGATTTTTCAATTCTCCTTAAAAAATACTTTTGGAGGTGATCCGTAACTTCCTCTTTTATATCAATGTTAAAATTGCTTTTTGAAAATATTTTAATTTTTCTCTTCCATTTACCTTTTCATTTTAAAATTGATTAACCCTAATTGGGTTTAGGTTTCATTATTTATACTCTAATATATATATATATATATATATATATATATATATTAGAGGAATGAACTCACGATACCAAAAAATCCAATTCATGATCCCTTCTTTGGTAGTATCGTTCAAGAATATGTTTAGTGGAATGTTTTTTTTCTTTGTAAACTTCTTTTTAGGCTTACATTACTATACTAGGGACACATTTGAAACCATCTACATAATTCCCATGGATGTAATATGAACATTTTATTACACTATTGAATTAGAAATATATGCATTCCTTTATACAACATGAACATCTTATTTCATATAATTCATAAAGGATTATGTTCACATAGAAATAATATTATTCTATTAAAATAGAGAAAATTATTTTCATTTCCTATATTTTTATTCTAATATATATGATTGTGGGTAAGTTGACTATGTATTATATACCATCCATATTGTTTCTCAATAATGGGTTATGATCATGTTATCTATTTTTTCCATAGGTAAAAATATTGGAAATATTAAATATTGTTGAGTTCAATAAAAAGTTATTTATATATTTCATTTACATATTTATCATTAGATGTATATTCAAGTTTTATTGAGTATGACACTCCTCTGGGAATAGTATTAAATCTCTTGGTGACTTATATGGTTAATTCTTTAGATATAATTAGGTAATGGGTGGGGCCTGAAATTTTATATCCCCTCGATGCATCAATAGATATCATGAGATGAGATATGTTTGAGTATATGGTATATGAATTCCTAATTATATAATATGTCTTGAATGTGTCTTAAAAAACAAGTAAATTACATGTTAAAAGGCATTGAAAAAGAGTTTTTAATTTCCGTAATTATGCATTCCATTAGTACGAGATAAGGATTATTAATATCTATTTTTTTTTATTTTTTAAAGGATATAACTTGATATTAGTTCCACATTAATTGTGGATTCATGTTGTGTAACATCCTTAACTTTTCAAAGAGGTATGGATACTTAAAATACAGTTAAAAACCTCTCTTTATTGTTCTAGTAATTTTCTAAAAGGATAAGGATATGTTTAGGAGCATTCGGGGATCATTTGGAACCCGAATATCCTAATTTTATAAAGGTATATTGAGCCACATAGTTAGCACACAATTAGTGATAACTGTGAAAATCAATCATGAGGTTACTATAGTAAAATATAGAGGGTTACATGGTTAGTTTTAACCATTCACATTAGGTCTCATGGCTATGTAAGGTACTTTAGTGGGTTGTAAGGGGCCACACACTTAGCGCCACTTTACCAGTGGTGATGCAATATTTTGGAAAACCATGTGGAAAAACCATGTGCCTCTTAAAAAAATTTGAAAATATGATTTTTGCAGTACCATAATTTAAGTTATGTCACTTAATTTTCCTCCCCTTTTACATGTAGCACCTCTCCCAACCATGGGAGGTTTCTATCTTCCACCGACCTAGGATTTGTGCTGGGTTCTTCATCCAATTTTCAATTCCTTCATTTTTCAGTACATTAGATAGAAAAAGTTAATCTCATAATTCCTCTTCCTTATTTTCTCGATTTACCTAACCATCATCGACCCTATTTTGGTGCAAGATAATATTCCCTATTTTCATATAATGTTTCTATTTGTTAATTTTATACCATTATACTTTGAATATGATATAGATAATGAATGAGATATCATATTCCAACCGAAGGTAGGTGGTCTAGTTCTTTTGACCTAAAGTATTATTTCTTTATACGGTGTGTTGTTGTGCCGCATGATGGACCCTTTAGGTGATGCCTCATAAATCTATAATTAACTAAATAAAATTAATTTTTTATGATTAGTGTAGTTATAGTAACCCATGAATCAGCATCGAAGTATGAACACCTCAAAGTGAGCCACCTCTAATGATGTTTCTTCCTTAAAGGTCTAGGATCCTTATGCCTTGGATTTTAAATGAACCACCAAAAGATGCGTGTTCAGTTTCCACTTCTGAATGTACTTAATTTTTAATTAAACCAAAGGAAGATGGTGGAACATGTGAGTGGAATCTTTGTCTTATTTGTTTATCTTTAATTAACTATATTAAATGAATTTGACAACATGACTAAAATGTATTGTTTTAATGGTATGAGTTTAATGTTATTTATGAACATTCCTTTAATCCAAGTTGAAGGAGATACAAGGGTTACATTTAAGGACTACATGGAAGGAATCTTCAAGATTAAAAAATTAAAATTGTAAATTAATTACAGCACATCAAAATTGATATATGGGTTACTTGTAGAACACTGTGGATGGGTTCACCGAGTGGATGTCTTTATACTTCCCAAGAGTGATACCCAGTTCCCTAGTGGGATTCCTTGGATGGACATGGTAGTCACTGTTAGAGTACCATGCCATGGGAGATATTTGATTCCTAATGTTGTATAAAATGGATAGTTTAGATGGTTTTACCTATATCCTATCCCAAGAGTGATACTTAGGTTATTAATATGAAACACATTTTATGGACTCCTATGGTGATGGGTTTTCTAGTGAGCCTAAAGTGATACATGGGTTCTGTTTAAAAGAATACCTTATACATGCCTAATATTCCAATTAATTAAAACTAAGGATGTGTTCACTAAGACAAAAACATTCTTTGGTTCATTCCATGCTTTATAATTTAATTTTATGGCACCTGAGTTATATCTCCATGCTCATATTCCACGAGAGTTATGAATCCCCTTATAAGTATTTATAGACGGCTTGGGCCTATGGATCGGCTTCTGACTATTACTACCTATCTATATATTTGCACACACACACATATATATATGTATATGTGTCTTTTATATACATATATTTTTATATATAAATATACATGTAAGGTGACATCTGTTTAGAGAGAACATACTTAGGCCAAAGAAGGTAGTGTCCTTCAAGTATCCCCGTGAGGAACCCGGTCTGAGGTGATTTTTTTATTTTCTATCTTAATTTTATTATCACCAAAAACTTTTAATATTATTTTCACATACTAGATAATTATAGACACCATTTGTGGTGGACTATCAGGTATGTCTCAAACCCTATTCGTGCTACTAGTTTGTACCTGGACAGACCTTATGGATGTAGGTAAGTCCAACAGAATGTATAAAGATTTGGATGCCCAAATTACTATCCTATAATGGAGTACATGAGTAGAGGACCAATCCTATAGTCGTAATACTAGTGGAGATAACTTTTGGTATATTTTTTATTAGTATGGAATGGTTCATATTTATGTTCCCTGTATCCCATGTACTTGCACTTTTATATATAACTGTGATATGATTATCATTTTTGTAGATGAAATTGATTCGGCATTCAACGGATTATTATATAAAGATGGTTTATATTTCTACAATTAATTTATTACATTATTTATTCTAATTATTATTATTACCATTGGTATATACTCTGATTAAGAGGGTAGAGTTTCCCCATTATAACACCATATAATCTTGTTTCTATTCACTAGTATCTAGCATATGAGGAGGCATGATTATGGAAAAGTTGCTAACTTGGTTTAGTTACTTACAAGTGAGTTATGCATGGGATTATACAAAGTGGTTTCATAGACCCTTTTACTTTTGTATTACTATTGGGGTATTAGAATTGAGGCTTGGAATGTGTCAAAATTTGTTAATTACCCTATTTAAGTTAGTAGCTAAACCATTTATATGGGGTATCCAAATTACCTATGTTGGGATATTGTTGTTCTGGTTTTGGCCTATTACAATTATTCTAATTTCACCATTGGGTGACACATGTGAGTTGTGATGTTTTATATTATTGGGATTTTTATTTATGCTTAGATCAATGAGGAAAAGAGTCATTATCATGTGCATCCTTATAAGAACTTGAGGATACATGTGTCATGCCTATTCCATGCCATATTTCTATTACTACGTGCATTTTCTATTGAATATTTTTAGTGCCTTGACTATTGAATTTAAAAATATTCTTAAATTTCTTGTAGGTATAAAATAATTGTATTAATTAACATTTATACAGAAATATAAACTGTGCTTCCCCATATTTCTTAATGGTGGAACCTTAGTTAAAAAATTATTCCATATTTTATCCATAGATCACCAGTTCTTTGGGAATAAATGTTAGAAAATTTTTATTATATGAATTCCAATTTTAATTAAGGAATAATTTACATCTATAAATTTGGAATGGTGATTCATTTGGTCAAATTATTTTATATGACATGGTACATCCTAATTCTAGATATGAGCATCAGGTTGTAGTTACATGACAATAAAATTGCTACATATAAAGTTTGTGATTTTATAACTTGGGAATGGTGACTCATATATGTGGACCATGATATCAATATACACATAAATGGAGAAGAACTTAAATGAGTTTAAAATTATTAATTAAAAAAGGTTACTGTTAAATGGGGATGTCAATTGAAACATAAAGGGTGTTTTTCTCTATACTTTGTAATTGAAACTCATTATACTAGAACCTCTACTATGTGATGTGAGACCATGAAGCTGATCCAACCATAGTAGTATATAGTAGGAAGTGTCTCTCATGATCCATTTTGATATTCTATGCCATCTAGACCTATATTTAAGAGTAGGAGGATGGGTTGAATATTATATTGGAAGGCTATGTACCTATTCTATTCAGTTATTTATGATCATATATGTCATTGGACATTATCTATGGTATGTCTTTAGCATTTTTAGTGTTGTGAAACCATGAAATCCTCTATTCATGTACTATGAGGGTGGTGACGACCATGCTTTGAAGGTGGTGGTCCCTGAGCCACCATAATTACCTCTAATAATTCCACTTGTGGAACCCCATATTTTTTCTAATATGGGTGTCAATGCTTAGTATTTAGAGTTATTCTTATTATTTATGAAATATGTGAAAGGATACCTATGGTCTAACCCTTTTATGGAAAAGTTTATGTGATAATTCTAGTAACAACACCCTCCTTCCTTTTTCAGGGAAAGGTGGTACTCAGGATGTTGAGTAATGTCTAAAGGCCATGTTATCCTTGTTTAATAATTTTGAGAAACCTATAGAGATGAGGGTCAAGGTCACGACCAATATTCATTGTGATTCTAGATAGAGTTGGTGGGATGTGATCACTTAGGTGGGATGACATCAGAACATGGTCTGTTCGAACTTTCAAAAAGACTTTTATGACTATTGTTTCCTTATACACTGATAGAAGATTATACTAGGGAATTTAAACACCTACAATAGGGTTAAATAATTGTAATGTAGTATTCATATTATTGCACCATGATTTACTACTTTTTAATGACCCTTTATTGTGATAGGTTGACTTCAATAAGATGGTTTGAGGATGGGATTTCATACACCATCTGATCCCAGGTGAATGTATTCTGGTTGACCGTCATTTCTAAGATAGTGAACCAAGATCTTATTATTAAGTGGAACTGGGGGGAAGCTAAATATGTGAGCTAAGATGGTTTAGCATCGAGATAGAGAGGTTGTTCTTTTAGAAGTAGGAAACATTGCTTTGAGTCTGTTCATTGGGGTAGTTCTAGTCAAATGGCATACATATATAGTTATTTATTATTTCACCAATGTGGTAGGGTGGGACATAATAACCCCCTGTGTGTAAAGGACCCAATTGAGTGTCGAGATTACATTAGTATGAGACACCTTTGGAATTTTTTATGAACTTTACCTCTTGTACATAGTGAGAAGGGATCTTCCCCAACTATGTATTTGGGAGCAGGGTTTACTGGTCCATCTCAGGAAGGGATCTAGACTGCTACCAGATGATCAGACCTAGAAGGAGGATATGGCCATTGAAGCCAGTCATTTGAGATATAGCACCAACTGAGAGATCAAGCTCATGGTAGTTCGGTTGTATCTCAGGGTCATAGATCTTGCCCAATTTATATAGTGCAGCCTACTCCTGGGGTGTAGAGTGTTGATATATATACACTTAGAGGTACTATTATATTAAAATCTACTTTAGTATTTTTTTTATTTGATACAGGCACTCCACACTCTTTCATATCTGCTACAATTATAGAAATTCTTGTCTCAGAGATAGATTATTTATGTGGCATAATGATACTCGACACATCGTTGGGGATATAAACTGAGAGAAAACATAGATATAAGGGATTACCACTAGTGATATGTGGCTATAGTATTATATGGGATATCTTTTTCCTTGAGATTAAGGGATTTTATATCATACTTGGGATGGACTTGTAGGTACCTTATCATTATCATGTTGATTTCTATCACTCTAGGGTTTCGTTTGTACCACTCGAGGTTGTTAGATATTTTCATAAGGGTGAATGGGGTGTCTAAAAAAGTTGATCTAGACTCAAACATCATGGAAAGGGTGGAATGACAACCTAGATTTATAACATGTTTATGGGTGATCAAGGAAAATGACATATAGACTTCCCTCCAGTAGTGGACCATTTCAGGGATGTCTTGCATGATGAATTTTCTAGGGTACCTCTTATGTGAGAAGTCGATTTCACAATTGATCTAGTTCCATGAATGGAACTAGTTTCAATTCCTCTTTATAGGATGAAACCTAATGAGCTTCAAGAACATAAGAAGAAGCTAGAATATTTGGAAGGTAAGTGTTTAATACCACACATTATTTCTCCATGGGGTTCACCTGTCTAATTCACTAAGAAGGCAGATGAAACCCTTATGATATGTGTGTATTATTACTAGTTGAAATAACTTATAGTTAAGAACCGGTATCCACTATCTTGAATATTGTAAGCACCCGGTTCTTATTTTTAGGTTCGAGTTTCTTATTTTCTCTTTTCCTTAAGTGTTTTTGAGAAAATAAGGAAAATGGGGAAAATCATAGGTTTTGTGGGTATACGCCATGTACTTTTCCACACGCTGTGTACTTTGGCCATGTGGGATGAGTACACAGGGTGTGTAGCCATGCTGGCAATGCAGGGTGTAAAAACCGACTACATGCTGTGTAGTAGTATTTACATGCCGTGTACATAGTCGGCAGGAAAATAATAAGGTGGTGGGAGTGGAGCGACAATACATTCCATTTAATCATGAATACATGTCGTGTACTCATGTCAAAAGATGAACAGTGCTGCAGTGGAAAGAAGCCGCCGAAGGAACAGTGAAAAAATGAAAAGTACACGCCATTTACTCAATAGTACACGCCGTGTAGTCTATTTGTTCGCTTAAAAATGGGTATTGGACTCCTCTGTTCACAGAGAAGTCTTAGAACTAGAGGAGAACTCGGGAGGATGGCTAGAGCATTGTAGATCACCCAATCGAGCACCAGGAATCCGATTCCACCTCTGTCAATCTCGTTGGAACCGTACGGGTAGGCCCTCCCCTCTCCTTGAGCAATTCTTACCAATTATTTCCTGAAGGGATGTTATTTACATTTGAATGGGAATTATTTCGCCTCAGATCTACATCGTTATTGGATGATTTGAGGAGCGTCATACATGTATATCGATCAGGCGCAATCGAGGTAGGTGTTCTAGTGTTTATTTCCTACTACTGTGGTGAATTTGTGTACAGTTATGAAACGCGCACATGAATGGGGTGTCGTATAGAAGAGGCCTTGCGTAATTAAATACCTAGAATTAAATAGGTAGTTTAATGAATATGAAAAACTGTTGCTTGGGATCACTGCTTTGATCCAGGACCACTCCAGGGGTGCGTTCCTCTATTTAGCCGTTTGGCTAGGATACCCGAGGGTATGCCATGTTTATATTGAGCATTAATTTTTCCTTGAAATGATTTGAATATAAAATTTATTTTTATTATTTGGGCTCGGCCCGGTTAGTTGATTCTATTTTTCCTGAGGGAAAGGCCTAAGGGAAAGGTTCTATTTCCCCTGAGGGCAAGGCCTGGGGGAAAGGTACTATTTTTCCTGGGGAAAAGGCCTGAGGGAAATGTTCTATTTTTCTGGAGGGAAAGGCCTGAGGGCAAGGTACTATTTCTCCTGAGGGAAAGGCCTTAGGGAAAGGTTCTATTTCACCTGAGGGAAAGGCCTGAGGGAAAGGTACTATTGCGCCTGAGGGCAAGGCCTGAGGGAAAGGTTTTATTTCGCCTGAGGGTAAGGCCTGAGGGCAAGGTTCTATTTCGCCTGAGGGAAAGGCTTGAGGGCTAGGTACTATTTTTCCTAAGGGAAAGGCCTGAGGGAAAGGTTCTATTTCACCCGAGGGAAAGGCATGAGGGCATGTTACTATTTGACCTGAGGGCAAGGCCTGAGGGAAATGTTCTATTTCTCCTGAGGACAAGGCTTGAGGGCAAGGTTCTATTTCCCCTGATGGCAAGGCCTAAGGGAAAGGTAATATTTCTCCTGAGGTCAAGGCCCGAGGGAAAGGTTTATTTTAATATAATTCAATTATATTGAATTGATAAGTAATAGTTTAAATGGAAATTAAACTGGTAGTTATAGGTAATTATGAGTACTTACTAGTTTACTGCATTTACGTTTATACACTGTTGTTGCACATTTTCACTGACAGTTGGGCACATGCTTTTGGTGGGTGCCTACTGAGATTTATTTCTCACACCCTGTTTGGGTTAGGTCTTCGGCCCAAACAGATTATATTTCTGTAGGTGTGGATAAGTTAAAGGGTCCCTATACAGGTACTTGATTTTTACAGAGGAGTAGGAGAGCATGGGACTGAGCTTAGGCTTGCAATGTTGTTGAGTTCCTATGCACTGTTTTGTTTTGTTTTGTTGTACCCTGTACTTTGAGCTGTATTGTATTGTATTGTATTGTTGTGTAAGATGTTCTGGCTATTTTCTTAGGACTAGAGATATGTTGCATCATTATCTATATAACTGTTGGTTATCTTTTAACTTTAGTTTTCCATTCTAGTTAAATATTGTTTACTGCTTCCTCTGTTGTATGTTTATATATTTGATTCCGTTGCGCTACACTTTAAAAAATGAGGGCATAGTGTCCCCACTATCAGTCCTTGGACCTCGCTGCTAGTCAGTGGCCTTTGGCATTTGGGTAAATGCACTTGAGGTCATGTTACCAACCGGGTTCGGGGCACCCATGGAGTGGCACCCATATCCGAGATGTTAAAAAGTGGTATCAAAGGGGTTTTTTTCATTGACTTTCATTTTGGAGCCTTAGTCATGGATAGGACGGAAATGGTAGTTGGTAATAAGCTGTTCCCAGGAGTAGCTGACCCATGTACAGGGAAATTCCAATTTATCTCGTGTTGCAATTTTATTGATTTTGAAATTTATAATTTATTTGATTTTCACTGTTGGGTGACACACTTGTGATTGTGCTGTTTATATGATATCCATGGGTTCTATTTAGTTACAACCCGATGAGATGAGGCTATGCCATATCATGCATCATTTAGGAACATGTTATAAATCACATGACATGTATAGTTCCATGCCATGTAGGCACATTAGAAATTTCATGTTTTTGTGATATTTGTTGTGCTAGAAAAGCATGATGTTGTGATAACTTCTTTGCTAAATACCTGCTATGTGATAGGGTATTTTCGTGTGGTCCTATTGATAGGATGGATTCCAAACTTTGGTTTTTGTGGAGTATGGGCACTCAATGACTAGAAATTGGTGGATCATTGACTTGTTTACTTGTGTATAACATGTATAAGATGACAAACATTGATTCTCGAGGAGTATGGGCCCTCAAAGATTGGAATTTGGCACTTATGTGTTGTTTTCCAGTATTTACTGGGTTCCAGAGTAGTTTCAGAGGCTCACTATCTAGAAAACCCAAGATACATGCCGTGTAGCTCCTCGGACACACGCTGTGTGTTCTTCTATTTAGGAAGGAATGAAAAATTTTTGAGTACACGTCGTGTACCCTCAGTACATGTTGTGTACCCTCAGTACATATCGTGTAACCTTAGTACACGCCGTGTTCCCTCAGTACACACTGTGTAGTCTCTTACCATGTCATAGACCGTGTGGGAGGGGACACAGGGTATGGAAAGGCTTCGAAGAAACACACCATGTACCAGATGTACAGGTCGTGTAGTATTGACCTGGAGTCCCCTCGTGTAACTAACAACACTGATGGAGGAGACCTTGAGACATACACACTGTGTCCACCTTGAAACATGCCGTGTAGTCTGACCTGGGGACTCGGCCGTGTAGCTAACAAACACGGGTCGATGTTACCTCTTCTTGAACATGTCTTGTACCTGAGGGACATACTGTGTAGTCCTTACCGGTGGGAGACCGTGTGGACTTAGCGATGTGGCTGGGAAAATGGGGTGGTGAACATGCCATGTGCGGGTGTAACACGCCGTGTTGTGTCAGCCGAGTAGTTGGCCGTGTCACAAACGACAAATGTAGTTGTAAATTAAACCATACACGCCGTGTAGATGTTATACACGCCATGTAGTCTTGTTCAAAGTGATCCATGTGGCTTAGCCGTGTATAAGGACTCAGGCAGGGAAGAAGGATTCGAGAAAACACCGTGTAGTATTTATACACACCTTGTAGTCATGTTTTGTAAATTTTGAAAAATTTCTTTCTTCTTCTCATTGTTTCGTTCTTAGATGATCTTGATCTAAGGTGTGCGTTTGACCTTGTAGAGCCGTGACACCGAGACCACCACCCGTTTCTCTCCAAGAGAGTGGTAATGATTATACTTCAGAGATGGTAGGCCACGGGCTACCATTGGATCCTCCAGCTGAGCCAGATGCAGCGCCATCCGTTATACCGGACATAAGTGCAGATGCACAATTCCAGGAAGGCTTCATGTGGTTCATGCAGACCTTTTAGGGAGCACTGCTGGTTGCCACATCTATGGCTGAGCTGACTCGTATCTTCCAGCAGCAGCATCCGCCTACGTTTTCAGGGGATGGCAGACCATAGGATATGGAGTCTTGGATGGATTCATTGCAGACTATTTTCGAACATCTTGAGATGCCTCCAGGGAGGAGGGTCAAGCTCGCGACTTATATGCTGCTGGATTCCACCAAGAGCTGGTGGGATGTTACCACTTAGACAGAGAATCATAGAGACATGGCGTGGGAATATTTTTAGACAACTTTCTATGACTTCTTCTTCCCAGAGACACTGAGGGCAGATGGAGTCCTGAGTTCATGAATCTGCAACAGGGCGCTATTTCGGTGATGGATTATTATGCTCAATTCATCGAGTTTCAGCGTTTTTTGCCCGTTTTGGTGGGTTTCACTTCCTTTGGGACCTCTATCTATTGGAGATGACGAGATATGATGTCATTCTCAGGACGGAATGGTTGGTTCCCTTTCGAGACTTTGTAGACTATTATCGTCGCAAGGTGTTTTTCATGTCACAAGTGGGTGGAGAGGTTCTATAAAAGGTCGAATGGGATGTTCAGGAAAGTAGAGCTGGACCAGAGCAACATGGGCGAGGTGGAGTCATAGCCCAGATAGCGAGTTTATATCTGGATGACCAGGGAACTTGTCAGCAGGATTACCCTCTAGTGGTTGATCATTTCAGCGATATCTTCATGGATGACTTTTCAGGTCTGCCTCCGGATCGTGAGGTGGATTTCTTTATCGAGCTTGTGCCAGGAGCAGCACTGGTATCCATTCCTCCTTATAATATGGCTACACCTGATTTACAGGAACTCAAGAGACATTTAGAGGAGTTATAGTCAAATGGTTTTATCCGACACAGTACTTTTCCTTGGGTTCTTCGATCCTTTTTGAGAAAAAGGCGAACAGTACCCTCAGACTCTGGGTGGATTATCAGAACCTGAAACAACTGATGGTTAAGAACTGATATCCCTTACCGAGGATTGATGATCTTTTTGATCAACTTCAAGGTGCATGAGTGTTCTCGAAGATTGACTTGAGATCCGGATATCATCAGTTGCAAGTTAGACCATCTGGCATACCTCTCACAACCTTTCGGAGTAGGTATGGTCAATATGAGTACTTGGTTATGCCATTCGGACTCAAGAACGTGCCAGTAGTTTTCATGGCTCTGATGAATCGTGTGTTCCATCCATATCTATATTCTTTTGTGGCGGTCTTCATGGACGATATCTTGGTGTACTCTCACACTCGACACGACCATGCCACCCATCTTGAGATCGTATTGAGTACGCTGAGAGAGAATCATCTATATGTTATGCTCTCAAAGTGCCACTTTTTTATGGACCATATTCACTTCTTGGGTCATATTTTCTCAGAGGTAGGAGTTGCAGTAGACCCAGAGAAGGTGAGAGTAGTAGTTTCTTGGGAGCATCCTAAGAACATGTTTGAAATATGGAGTTTCTTAGGACTGGATGGTTACAACAGGCGATTCATTCAAGACTTCTCCCGCATAGCAGCGTCGTTGACAGGTTTGATTTAGAAGGGTGTGAAGTTCTTTTGGACATAATCTTGTGAGACAGCCTTTTAGGAACTACAGGGAAGGTTGACATCATCAAAAATCCTGATACTCCCAGAGCAAGGGAAGAACTATATTGTTTACTACGACCCATCAGGTATTAGGCTAGGAGCTATGTTGATGCAGGGCGATCGAGTTGTTGCATATGAGTCTCGGTAGTTGAGGCCACATGAGAGGAATTACCCAACACATGATCTCGAGTTGGCTGCAGTTGTTCATGCATTACGTTGTCGGACACATTATCTCTTGGGAGAGCATTTTGTGGGTTTCACCAAAAAAAAAGTGTCAAGTATATATTTACTCATTATGACTTTAATCTGAGGTAGCGAAGGTGGGTCGAATACCTTCAGTCCTTCGTTTTTGAACTTTCTTATACACCTGGTAAGGGTAACACAGTTGCTGATGCACTAAGCAGGAAGACTCAGACACAGGCGGTTCATGAGGCCAGTGGTGAGTGGTCGCATATGGATTTGTTCTCTGAGATTCATTTGGAGGTGCATGAAAGTCATGGTAAAACCAATCTTTCATCTTTACTTGTGACTTCTACCCTCCTGGATAGAGTGAGGATTAGACAGTTATCATATTCAGAAGGCCTAGTTATACAGGAGTCGGTGGAAAGTGAGGACCCTCCTCCTGGGTGGGCGATTGACGATGATGAGGGTTTGCATTTCCATGGACGATTGTGGGTTCCAGGGGACATACACGAGGAGTTTATGAGGGGGTTTCATGATTCATCTTGGGAAGTTCATCCCAGAGTAACCAAGATGTACCGTGACTTGAGACTTCAGTATTGGTTGCCAGGTATGAAGAGAGAAGTATCTGGTTTTGTTACGAGATGTTCCACCAGTCAACAGGTGAATGCGGAGCATCAGAGGCCATCCAGACTGTTACAGCAGTTTCCCATTCCGGAGTGGAAATGGGATGATGTCGCGATGGAGTTCATGACTGGGTTTCTGAGGTCACCTCGAGGCAATGATGCTATGTGGGCTGTTGTGGATAGACTCACAAAGGTAGATCACTTTTTGCTGATCAAGTAGACCTTCAAAGTTGACGAGCTTGTGAGATTGTATATCCGAGAGGTCGTACGTCTTCATGGGATCCCTCGTTCTATCATTTAAGATAGGGATGATCGTTTTACGTCCCATTTCTGACAGAGTTTTCAGAGGGAACTGGATACACAGGTGCTTCTGAGCACAACTTACCACCCTCAGACCGATGGTCAGTCAGAGCGTATGATACAGGTTCTAGAGGACATGCTACGTGCATGCGTCCTGGAATTTGGGGGCTCTTGGAAGAAGCATATACCCCTATTTGAGTTTTCCTACAATAACAGTTTTCAGGCGACTATTAAGATGGAACCTTACAAGGATTTATATTGTAGGCCATGTTGATCATTTTTGTATAGGATGGAGGCATGTGAGGCAGCTTTACTGGGAACATGTCTCGTGCAAGAGACTTCTGAGTAGGTCCACATGATTTAGAAGCAGATGGATACTGCACAGTCTCGTTAGAAATCTTATGCTGATCGCCGCAAATGACCCTTGTAGTTCATGGTCGGGGATCATGTTTTCTTGCGCGTTTCACCGAGGTTGGGACACAGGCGGATTAGTAGACAGGGTAAAATTTTACCAAGGTATGTGGGGCCATTTGAGATTCTGGAGAGAGTCAGACCGATCGCCTATTGGTTGCAGTTACCACAGAGATACCAGGCCATGTACGATGTCTTCCAGGTATCTCAGTTGTGCCATTATCATTCAGACCTGTCTCATGTCTTTCAGCCCGAGGAGTTTGAGCTTCATGTTGATGCATCCTTTGAGGAGCATCTGATTCGTATCGTTGATAGGAGCATGAAGGTCCTCCGAGGCTGGTCAGTTTCTCTCGTACGAGTGCTATAATAGCATGACTGAGTACAGGACGAAACCTGGGAGCGGGAGACCGAAGTACCTGCTCAGTGGCCAGAGTTGTTATGAGATTTATCATCACCACCCTTGGAAGGGAAATTTGGGGACATATATCTTTAAGGGGGTAAGTTTTTAAGAACCCAGTTCTTATTTTTGAGGTACGAGTTTCTTATTTTCTCTTTTCCTTAAGTGTTTTTTAGAAAATAAGGAAAATGGGAAAAAATTGCATGTTTTTTGGGTACATTCCATGTACTTTTCCACACGCCATGTACTTTGGCTATGTGGGATGAGTACACAGGGTTTGTAGCCATGCTGGAGATGAAGGATGTAAAAACAGACTACACGCCGTGTAGTGGTATTTACACGCTGTGTACTCAGTCGGCAGGCAAGTAGTAAGGCAGTGGGAGCTGAGCAATAGTACATAACGTGTAATCAGAAATACACACCATGTACTCATGTCGACAGATGAACAATGCCATGGTGAAAAGAAGCCACCGAAGGAACAATTAAAAAAATTAAAAGTACATGCCGTGTAGTCTGTTTTATTCGCTTAAAATGAGCAGTAGCCTCCTCTGTTCACAGAGATGGCTTAGAACTGGAGGAGAGCTTGTGAGGACGGCTGGAGCTTTGGAGATCACCTGATCGAGCATCAAGAATCTGATTCTGCCTCCGTCGATCTCATTGGAACCATATGGGTAAGAACTCCCCTCTCCTTGATCTGTTCTTACCAATTCTTTCCCGAAGGGAATTTATTTACATTTTAACGGGAATTATTTTACCTCAGATCTACGTTGTTCTTGAATGATTCGAGGTGCGTTGTTCACGTATATCGACCAGGGGCGATCGAGGTAGGTGGTCTAGTGTTTATTCCCAACTACTGTGGTGAATTTGTGTACCGTTGTGATAAGCGCCCATGAATGGGGTGTTGTATGGCCGAGGAATTATGTAATTAAATACCTAGAATTACATAGGTAGTTTAATGAATATGTATAACTGTTTCTTGGGATCACTGCTTGGATCTAGAACAACCCTGGGGGTGCATTCATCTGTTTAGCGGTTTGGCCAGGATAACCGAGGGTATTCCATGTTTATATTGAGCATTAATTTTTCCTTGAAAGTAATTGTATATAAAATTTCTTGTTATGCTTTGGGCTTGGCCCGGTTACTTGATTCTATTTATCCTGAGGGAAGGCCCTGAGGGCAAGGTTCTATTTTTCCTGAGGGCAAGGTACTATTTCTCTTGAGGGAAAGGCCTTAGGGCAAGGTTCTATTTCACCTGAGGGCAAGGTACTTTTTCGCCTGAGGGAAAGGACTGAAGGCAAGGTTCTATTTCGCCTGAGAGAAAGGCCTGAGGGAAAGTTTCTATTTCACATGAGGGAAAGGCCTGAGGGCAAGGTACTATTTTTCCTGAGAGAAAGGCCTGAGGGAAAGGTTCTCTTTCACCTAAGGGAAAGGCCTGAGGGAAAGGTACTATTTCGCCTGAGGGAAAGGCCTGAGGGAAAGGTTATATTTTTCCTGAGGGCAAGGCCTGAGGAAATTTTCTATTTCTCTTGAGGGAAATGCCTGAGGGCAAGGTACTATTTCTCCTGAGGGAAAGGCCTAAGGGAAAGGTTCTATTTCGCCTGAGGGCAAGGCCTGAGGGCAAGGTTCTATTTCACCTGAGGGAAAGGCCTAAGGGAAAGGTACTATTTTTCCTAAGGGAAAGGTGAATTTTAATATAATTCAATTATATTGAATTGACAAGTAATAATTTAAATGGAAATGAAACTGTTAGTGATAGTTACTTTTCAGTACTTACTAGTTTACTGCAATTTAATTTTGCACACTATTGTTGCACATTTTCATTGATAGTTGGGCACGGGCCTTTGGTGGCTACCTACTGGGATTTATTTCTCATACCCTTTTTGGCTCATGTCTTCAGCCCAAACAGATTATATTTCTGTAGGTTTGGATTAGGTCAAGTGTCCCTATACAGGTACTTGATTGTTGCAGAGGAGTAGGAGAGCATGGGACATAGCTTAGGCTTGCGATGCTGGTGAGTTCTTGTGCACTGTTTTGTTTTGTTTTACTGTACCTTGTTCTTTGAGCTATATTTTATTGTATTGTATTGCTGTGTAACATGTTTTGGCTATTTTCTTAGGACTATAGACATGTTGCATCATTATCTATATAACTGTTGGTTATCTTTTACTTCCATTGTCCATTCAAGTTAAATATTGTTTACTGATTCTGCTATTGTATGTTTATATATATGATTCCTGTGCGTTACACTTTGAGAAATGAGGGCATAGTTTCCCTACTATCAGTCCTTGGACCTCGCTGTTAGTTGGCAGACTCTGGCGTTTGGGGAAATGCTCTTGAGGTAATGTGACCAACCGGGTTCGAGGCACCCATGGAGTGGCACAGAGATCCAGGACGTTACAAATATATTACCTTTTCATCTATATTCGAGGAGTGATGATTTTCTATAAGATTAATTTGAGTTTCAGATACCATCAAGTTCATGTTAGTCCTTCAGACATACCCCATGAAATGTTTCAGAGCATATAAGGAATGTATGTGTATTTGGTTATATAGTTTGATCTTATGAAAATGCTAGCAGTTTGTATGGCCCTGATGAATTGGGTTTTCTACACATATATTTATTCATTTATGGTAGTGTCCATGGATGATATCTTACTGTATTCTCATACTTGAAATGACTATTATAGAAAATATTAATATCATATTGAGTACCCAAATTTTGAACATGTTGTGTGCTATTCTCACAAAATTCCACTTTTGGATCGATAAGGTTCACTTCATGGGCCACATCATCTCAGACGTAAGAGTATTTGTTGACCTAGACAAGTTGAGATTTAGGGTCCCTTAGGATCATCCCAAGAATGTCTATTACATATAATATTTCCTAGGACTATATTGATATTATTGGAATTTCATTCATGACTTTACACAGAAAAAAAAACCTCTCATGGTTTTGACAAAAAGGTTGTTAATTTTTTATGGTATGGGGCATGTGAGAAGGCCTTTCAGGATCTCAAAGTGTGATTGAATTCAATACCAATATAGATTATTCTAGATATGTGTATAAGTTACAATGTTTTGTTACGATTCCATAGGTACTGAGATAGGATCCATCTTAATTTAGGGATATTGAGTTTTAGTGTACGGGTCCCGCTAGCTGAGATGTCACAAGTGGAATTAACCTACAAACAACCTCAAGTAGGTATCTATGGTTCATGACTTATGCTATTGGAGGCATTATCTATTAGGTGGAGCAGTTTATCATTTACAAAGACCAAAAATGTCTATAATGCATTTCTACATAGTATGAATTGAATCGCAGGCATTGTAGGTGTGTAAAAAACCTTTAGTTTTTTAACTTAGATCTTGATTATACACCCAAAAATGGAAATTCAGTATTTTATTCCCTAATCCTAAATACTTAGACACAGGCCTTCCAAGAGGCTAGGAGTCAGTGGTAGTTGATGGACCTCTTTTCTAAAATTTACATGGAGGTAAAAGACCATCATGGGAAACTTGTACTCAAATAATTATCTATGATTTCCTCTATTATGGTGTGGTTAATGATGTTAAAACTTTATGATTATGTGGTATTAGTCTTAATGGAGAGTGTCTCTAGTGAGAATCCAACTCCTGGTTGGGTTATCGACAAGGATGAGATTCTTCACATTCACGGGCATGTATGGGTTCCTACAGATATACAAGAAGAATTGATGTGGGAGTCCCATGCCTCTATTTGTGAAGTACATCTATTCCATACCAAGTTGTTTTGAGATGTACATTATCAATATTGTTGACCAGGTATGAATAGATAGATTGTAGCTTTAATCACATGGTGTTTCACCTGTTAGCGGGTGAAGGTGGACTACCAGTGGCTTGCAGGAATTCTAAAGCCACTATCTATTCTAGAGTGAAAATGGGATGAAATCACCATGGAATTCATAGTGGGACTTCCAAGATCCCCTCTAGGCAGTGATGTAGTATGGGTGATAATCTATAGGTTGATAAAGGTCGCGCACTATCTGCCTACCAAGGAGACCTTTTCTGTAGACGATATTGGGAGGCTTTCCATTCAGGAGAATGTATGCCTTCATAGTGTTCCATGTTCTATAAAATATGATAGATACAGTTTTTTACATAAAATATTTGGTAGGGGTTGTAGAATGAACTGAGTTCATATGTGTTTCTAAGTACAACAAACCACCCTCAGACAGATAGTTAGTTCAAGTGTATGATATGGGTGTTAGAGGAAATCATCTCAGCACACATCCTTGATTTTAGAGGTTTCTCGGTAAAACAACTACCACTCATCGATTTTACCTACAATAACATATTTCATGAATCAATTTATATAGTCCAATATGAGGCCCTATATGGTAGGATATTTCCTTTACCTCTGTTTTGGTTAGAGGCAGGGGAGATAGTGATACTTTGTCCTTATCTCATTCATAATACCTCATAATAGTTGCAGCTTATTTAGAATCATATGGACATGAATTAGTCAAGGAAGTAGTCTTATATTGATCATTGGCACCGTCCACTAAAGTTAAAGGTGGGACATCATGTCTTTCTACGTTTTTCTCCTAGATTAGGCCATAGACAGATTTAGAGACAGAGCAAGCTATCACATCATTACTTTGGGCCTTTAAAGATATTAGAGAGAGTCAAGATGATATCCTATCAGTAGGATTTACATCAGAGGTACTAGGCCATGAATGAAATCTTCCATGTAGCACATATATTATGTTATTATCCAAAATCATTCGATTAAGTCGATCATGATGATACTCAGATGGAGGTAGATGCATCATTTGATGATCATCCAAAACGTATCATCGATCGAAACCTGAAGGCTCTCTAAGGCTTATCGATTCCTCTAGTATGGGCATTATGAAAACATGACTATGTATAAGATGAGACCTGGGAGAGGGAGGCTAATTTACATCCTTAGTCAACAAATTGTTCCTCATATGATGTTTTACCACCCTCGTAATGGTAATTGAGGATGAGTTGTTTTTAAGAGGGGAGGTTGTAATGTATTGGATTTTTCTAAGAGGTATGGATACTAAAACTACTGCTCTAAACCTATCATTTTATTCTAGTAATGTGATTAAGAGGCTAAGGAATTGTTCAAGATCATATGAGGCCCATTCGGATCTTGGATCACTTGATTTTGGAAAGGAAGATGAAGTTTCCGGGTTAGTGCAAAATTAGTGATAACCATGTGACTCAACTATATAGCTTCTATAAAAATATAGAGGGGAACATAGTTAGTTTTAACT
Source organism: Viscum album (assembly GCA_963277665.1). Taxonomy (NCBI): domain Eukaryota; kingdom Viridiplantae; phylum Streptophyta; class Magnoliopsida; order Santalales; family Viscaceae; genus Viscum; species Viscum album. The sequence continues at coordinate 2,020,810,038 of OY728123.1, forward strand.
ATCCCCTTAGTCCAAAAATCCACGTGAGGTACTTCAGTGGTCTAGAAGGGGTTGAACGATTAGTGCTGCTTAACCAGTCTTGCCACACAGTTTTGGAACATGGTTTGGAAAACTGTGTGACCAAACTATACACCTCCTAAAAACGTGTGAGAAGATAGTTTTCCCCTTCCTTCATTTCCATTATATCCATTATATTTATTCCCCATTCATATTTCGAACCTCTCCCAACCATGGGATCTCTAAATCTTCATCCAACCTATATTTGGATCATGGTTATTCATCTAGAGTTTGATTCCTTTATCGTTGGGTTCGTTGGATGTCCAATGGTATGATCCCCATTCTTCTTACTTATTTTCTAGATTTACCTCACTATATTTGGTTTTTTAGAGTTAACTAATATTCCCTATTTTCATATCATTTTCCTATTTTTTTGATTTCTCCCAATCTAATTAGAATCTGAAATTGATAATGGATGAAGGTTCATCTACCTACATAAGGTAGGAATTCTAATTCTTTTTACCAAAGTTCAATTGCTTTATATGGTGAGCTATTTTTACACTCACCGAAACATTCTGGAAATGCCTCCTAATATCTAATTGACTAAATAAAATTATTTTTACATGATTATTGTAGTTCTATAAATTCATGAATCAATTTTGTAGAATTAACACCTCGACGTGAGCTACCACTAAGGGCGTTCCTTCCTCTAAGGCCTAAGATCCTCATGCCTTATAATTTAATTGAACAACAAATTAAGGTGTGTTCAATTTCCTCTTTGAATATAATTAATTTTGAATTGAACCAAAGGAAAATGTTAGACCATGTTCATAGAACATTGATCTTCTTATTATAGATGGAATTAACCATACTAAATGAATTATCCAACATAACTAAAATGTATTTTTTGAATGGTATGAGTTTAATCCTAGATACGAACATTTCTTTACTCTAAGTCAAGGTTGATATAAGGGTACCATTTATAGAGGCCTCAGATGGGTTCATAAATCCTACCAATTCTAAATTTTAAATGAATTATATCACATGAGGAGTGATATACAAGTTATTTATAGAACACCATGGACCAGAACACCAAGTGGATGTGTTTATGATTTCCATGAGTGATATCGGGTTCCCTAGTGGATTATCTTGGATAGTCTTGGTTGGAACTATTACCATACCATGCCACAAGTGATAATCGACTTTTTATTTGGTATACCATGGACAGACTTAGAGGTTTTTACCCATATCCTATTCTTATAGTGATTATCAGGTTCCTAATATGGAATGCCTTAGACATACTCCTATGGTGATGGTTTTTATAGTAAATTTAGAGTGATACTTGAGTTTCTTTTTTTTGGAAAACCATGGATGGGCCCAAGATGAAAATTTATTAATACCAAGGATTCATCCACCAAGTCAAATACACTATCAGGTTTGGTCCATGCTTTATAGTTTAATTTTAAGTCAGCCTGGTTATATCTTCATGCTCATATTCCATGAGAGTTGTGAAACCCCTTAAAACTATATATGGAAACCTTGGGAACACACCTCATATCCTAACTATTACTCTCTATCTATGTATTTTATTATATATTTTTATATTTATATGAGGCATATATATACATACCTTTATATATATAAATATAAATGCGTGGTGACATTTCTTTAGTGACATCCGGCTTAGGATGAAGCATGTAGTGTATGTTGAGTATCCTATGAGGAACTCAATATAATGTGATTTATTTATTTAATATCTTATATTTATTATTATCTTTACACTATTTATCTTATATGAATAGAATGGATAGTTTTAGATTCCTTTTGTGGTGGCCTAATGAGCATATCCCACACCCCATTCAGTCCATCAGTTGGTACGTGAACAGACCTTCTGAATGAATGTAGGGACAAAGGGAACCATCCATATTTGGATTCCTTACTATCCTAGGATAGAGTTTATGAGAAGAGATCCAGGCCTATGCTCATAATGCTAGTACATATATCGTTTGGTGTTTTTTGTCTTTTTTATAGCATGTTGTATATATATGTACCATGTATGCCGTGTACTTACCCTTTTGTATAGAATCATGAAATGATTATCATTTTTGTATACGATATTGATTCATCTTCCACTGGTTTATTATATCTAGATTTTATATATTTTGATAGTTCACTTATTATGTTTTTTCCACTAATTATTGTAGTTTCATTCCATTTTGCTACACTCTAATCATGAGGATATAGTCACCCCACCATACAACCATAGACCCTCACCAATTGTCAGTAGCCTTTGGTATACAGATAGGTGTGCTTGAGGCCATGTGTATAACTTGGTTTAGTTACATATAAGTGAACCTGGTCTAGGATTATACCTATTGTTTACTTATTCATGCAATAATATATATGTCATGGTCTCATTAGTTGTATGTTTAATCTTACTGATCATTTGAGATCACCCCTTCTTATTTTTCCATTTCCCCATGTTATGATGAAAATTAGTACACATGACATGTTTAGAAGGATAAAACATGTGGAATAATTTTTGGGATATGTTGAAGGCTTATCACGAATTAAGAATGTTTTACATATAATGGAAAAATTTTCCATTATTTTTGAAAGACATGGGATTTATAATTCTATGATGTTCCATAATTCTCTAACTCTATAAACCTAAAAATATCATCCAGATGTAAGAGATTCAATAATAATTTTTTATTTTTTAATTAAGGATGATTATATCTAGTATTTCATAGTTTCCATAAAAGAAAGTATGTAAAGTATGTGTCAATGTGTACTATATTTGGGAGTGCATGTTAGGGGTATCACGTTTGGTATCAAAGTAAAGGCATAGAAAACTTTAGATATTTAGATGTTGGTTTAGAATTATTTAAGGGTTTATAGTTTAAGTTTGATCATAATAGTTAATCCTTTTAGATAATTATTTGACTTAATGTTAAGAGAAGAATACACATTTTATTTTGGGATGAGGAGAAGAAAAATATAATGAAAACACTAGGAATTAGTCTAAATATTGGATATCATTCTAAAATTTTGGTAAAGTGGATATTATATGGGTTTCCCTTGAAATATAACCCTATTTAGATATTGGAAATTGCATTCGGTTGTGGAATAGATGCTCCTAAGGGTAATTACCCTGAAAGGTGTTGGTTGATCATTTATTCAATTATTAATCTAATGCATGATGAGTGTTACTGAGACATTACACTTGGAAGGAAACTCATGTGGGATATTCTTTGGCAAATAACATTATTCTTACAAATCATTATAAGGGATTAAATAATTATGTTAACTAATTAGGTTAGAGAACCTCATAGAAAAATACCCATGGATAACTAAGGATTGAATAAAGAGAGTTATAGGTTTATCCAAAAGTAACATATGTTAAAAAAAGGAGTAATAAATAAAGAACTAATCCTATTGTTATTTTTACATATATATTTTGGATATTATCATAACTATTTTGGTTTTAGTATTTGGTTGAAATAGGATCTTGTAAATGATCTAGATAAAGGTATATATTAGAAAACTACTGTGTATTATAATTAAATAACATAGCATACTTAAATGGTTGAGAATAATATTATATGTATGTTATAATGTAAAAGGTGAGTTTCCTAGTATTACCAATGTTATTGCGATTGAAAGTTTCATGAAATTCTTAGATATTTTCATTAGCTAGTGATAATTATCAATGATATTTAGGTATATTCTAAATTCAATGAGAATTATGTGAAAAAGATAAGGATTATTCTTAAGTAGTTTTTCTTTAAAGGTATATAAACATTGATTAAATGGTCTTAATAACCATGTAAAGTTATTTTATGACCAGAATATATTTTTAGGGACAACTATTCAATAACACATATTTGAGGTGTCGATAACTATTATGTTTAAAGTACATATGATTCTTAGATAATAAAGGGTGGTTTGATTTTTAATAATCAAGTTAATTTGTAATTAGTATCCTTGGGATTGATAATTGATCCATGATATTTTTGTATAAGTTCGTATCATTTTTGAAAATTGGATATACAGTGACTAGTGTATGTCCTTGTGAACTAGTGGTTAATAACATTTGAGGGTTAATGATAGAGTTATTGTTTAGAGGAATATATAATCTCATTGTGGTTAAATGTCATAGAGTTTAAAATATGTTTAGGAAAACGTATGTTATTTAGATTATATTTATACATGGGTATATGATTGTAGGAATGATTAATATTGTTTGAGGAAGGATAAGTTGGATTTTGAGAGAATATATTTGAATAATTCGTGTTCTTAGAGTATTTTAAAAATATTCATGGTAATTTAGGATCTCTATTTTAATCATTAGGTTAATAATTATGAGAGAATCCAATTCAAAGTAAACTCTGTCAAACCATGAATGATATATGTTAAACTGAGAGCGATAAAGATTGAACCAAGTCTGATAAAAGTTGATTGGTAATTAATATAAGCTAACATGATATTGTTATAATGTGATATATCTTGAGGTTAAATTTCCTATTATTATTTATGATAATTCTATTATAATTATTTTCAATATTTTTAACTCTTTTAGTCTTAGTAATAGATGGAACCAGAAGTATCCATGGGTGTTAGGGATAATGTGGGGATTACCTCAATGAACAACCCAATATAATAAGGCCTGGAGCAAGAAATCTTATGATTGTTCCAAACCATCTATCATGGGATATGATTAAAAATGTGAACATAGTTGCAGTATTAAACACATAAAAGATGATATATATGGAGTCTCATGACATATTAAGTGAAAAAGGTTATCATACTCACACGTGTCAGGGAAAGAGATAATATTATTTTTTTTAAATAAAATACAAGATAGTTGGACATTATGCACCTCAATGTCCCAATACAAGGGCTAACAAGAGAGATAGTCACTAACAACCACGTGAATAAGTATAATCATATAAAACTAATAATAATGTATTATATTTAGAGTTTTACTACAGATTTTTATTTTCATATATCATATAATTGTTCACCAATTATTAGATATTGAGTGGTATTATTATCCAATAAATTATTTTTAGTGTTTTTGAGAATTTATTCCTTATGGTTCTATATATTTTACCCTTAGTATAATTCAATGTGAAATTAAGAATGTGTTATCTCTATTTATTATGTGATTAAAATAAGTTTTCATATAGATAAATCTTATTTCACATCCTAAATAAACCCATGATCATTTTTGGTTTATTTTTAATTATAAGGTCACTATATAAATTACACTAATTTATGAATCAAATTTTGGGGATGCAATTTTTTTATAGGGGGATGTAACACCCCAAGATCTTAGTATGTGGTTGCTGTTAAATAATTCAATGTGTTAAATAAATTTAAATTCATACAAAAGATGATGTAAACGAGCCAAAACATTTTATAATAAAATTATTAAATAACACAATATGGTAATAAATTATAAATCCTTACCTTTAGAAGATAAATAATTAAAATGAGTAAATTTTCATCAAAATAAATATTCTTTATTTTTTTCATTTTACATTAATGGTTAAAATTTAAAATATTATAATTTTAATTAAAAAAATTAAATGCATTTTTAAATTATTTATTTTTAAATTTACTTATTATTAATTTTTAGATTTAAAAAAAGGTTGTTTTTAGTAAAAAAATGTAGGATTTGTGAAAATTATAATTTCAATGACTCTATCATTATGTAAGAATTACCAATAATATTTTAAACTAATTAAATAAATAAAATATGAAATTAATGAATAAAATTATTTATTTTAAAATATTCTTTAAACATATAAAAATCTATGGTAAATATTTTTATAACTAATTTAAATGTTACTTTTATATAAAAACTATTTCTAGTGTTTTCTTTGAACCATGTATTTTTCAAGGGAGATTCAGTTTCAGATTTCCCTGGAAGACTCATATCCTTTATTTGTTTTATAATAATTCAATTTATTACATTAAAATTATTATCCAAGATAATTTTGTCATATATATATATATATATTTAAAGCTTAAAATGTTATTTCTCTAAAAACTATTTTACACGATTAAGTGTATTTATTTTAAAATTAGAATTTTCACACCATTGGAAATTTTATTTGATAAAATTATTTTAAAATTTCATATTATAAGTATTAAATTAGGTAATATAGGATAATATTAATATTTTCCATCAAACTTAATTACTAAGGATTGAAATTAATTACCAAGGAAAAGGTAATTTATGGAAAAAGATAAAATGTTAAATAAAAAACCCTAATACACTCAATATTTTTTAAAAAATGGGTGGTTAAGATTAATTTTTATTCAATCAACGTTTCCCCTCTTTTTTTCCATTTTATGTAATTTGACACATGAATAGTAACCTTAAATTATTGAAAATTTAAGGGTTATTCCCAAAATTATCCTTCCCTTCACTTATAAAATGGTAACATCTCCACATCTTAAAGACATGACTCTCATTATAATATATCCTTTAAAATATACCATTATTATCATATAATATCCCTATCTCATGTTAAAAAGATTCTAGTCACCATTAGTTAGCATAGTGCCTTCATTTCTAAGGAGACTTCTATGGAGAATTCCAGTCCCCATAGTGAGTATTATTAATTGCATAGATTTACCTATTAATTTTCCTCTTTATAATTTATTATAAAAACACTAATATAAATTTATTAGTATACTTTATATACTTTAATGTTAATATATTAAAAGTATTGTAATTTTTTATTCATAAATACTATCCATTAATAAAAACAAAATTGTTTTTTGTGTGTTGCGCGGACTACCACCTCTATAACGCAATGGGTTTAATCTTTAATCACTGCCTTACAAGGATAGATATGAGGATGTTAATAAATGATAAATATAATATTTATGAAATAATTTGGGTTTTTTATGGAAAATTATAGAACATATTAAATATATTATCAACAAATGATCATTATTAATTTAATTATTTAAAACAAACGAACTAAGAGGAAAACAATCTTTTTTTTCTAAGTAAAGGCTTTATATAAATTATATACAGTTTATCACTCATTAAAATTATGATATATCACACTAATAAACCCTAAATAAGGTCATTATGCTTCTTATATAATGATTTTACAACTAAGCCATCTCATAATAATCCATTTGTCTTGGTAGGTTCATTTTTAGGTCGAATCAACCACCTACTTGAAGAATACTATAAATTTATAAAATGTATGACTATGAGAACTTATTTAATGGTTAAATATGATATAAATATGTGAATAATGTTTGGTTTTTTATGTTATGGTTATATCAACATTTAAAACATTAAATTATAAAACACATTTCATCCGTTAAGAATCACTGAAACATGATCACTATGGATTTCGTCTTCATGGTTCATAACCAAAACTGACTTGAAATGAAATTATATATTTATGATTTTTTTTGGAAAAACTATTCAGTATATTATATGATCTAATAGTTATAAATATAATAGATACCAACATCTCTTTTACAAAACTAGTTTAAAGCGATAAAGATTACCCACACACAATGTTGATAATTGGTAAAGACTAACTAATAATTATATGTATAGAATGAATGTAAAGGAGGAGTAAATATTGTTATAGTTTTGAATAAAGTTATTGGGTATGTATTTAATGAACCTAATTTAACTATTCAGGATTTTTGTTACAAGTGACAAATGAATTAGGATGACATATTGTTTTTTGTCTCAGATTTATCTCTTTGAGACGCATTTGATGTTATGAACCTAATTTCAATAATGTGATGTATATAATACCTATATGAGATATCATATAATGAATAATATTTTAATCATTTTATTTGAAGTTCAAATACAATATTTCTCTTTTAATTATTTTTAATTAAAGTGTTACTCATGATGTAATATTTATCTTAGTCTCAAATAAGATTTTTTGAGACATGGTACATATTAATCACTATGTTTCCTTTGTATGGGGTATTCACTACCCATGTATTTGTTTTTATCATACACTTTTTATTTCACAATATTAAAAAAATAGGTTCCTTATTCAAGTGGCTATCGAGGTTGTTTTTCCCTATTGTAAGGATTTTTAGTAACTAAAATTCTCTTTGTTGAGTTATAATGTTCTATATTGAACATTTTTCTTCTGTGATTTGGTTCTCCCACCATAATTGTTTTCGTATTTTATAATAATATTTTGGAAAATGAATTTTTAATACAAATAAATGCGTATTACTCTTCTTACAATGTGGGTTTTCAATAATGGTGATTTCAATTATTAAAATTATCCCTTTCATAATACAATGGGTTGGTCCACATTACTTATATAAAATTTATTCCATTTTCTAGGATTCATTATTAGATATTTATTTAAAATTAAAGGTTTCCAATGAGTTTTTACTTCACCTTAGGAAGAAATACATATGGACGTGATTGGTAACTCCTCCTTTTATATCAATGTTAAAAAGTTTTATAAAATACATTTTAATTTTTCACTTTTAATTTAATTTTCATTTTCAAAAGGATTTACCATAATATTTTTCAAGTTTCACTATTTATACTCTAATATATATATATATATATATATATATATATATGTCTTTTAGAGGAATGAACTCATGATACCAAACAATCTACTTCGAAATACCTTATTGGGTGGTATCGTTCAATTATCAATTTCCAATATTTCTTGTCTTCTATGTCAGAATACATATAGGTTTCCTTTATTACACTGTAGATATTTTTTTAAAACCATCCACCTCCTTCACAAGGATGGAATATTATCATGTTATTTGAGTATTGTATTATCCGTATACCCAATTATTGGCAGACTGTGAACATCACATTTTATATAATTTAGATTGGATGATCTTCACCAATAAAATAATTATACTATTTACAAGGGGAAGAGTATTTATATTCCCAATATTTTTATTACAATATGGATTATCATTGTAAATTTTATTATGTATTATTTGAACATCCACCATCCTTCTCAGTATGGGTTATAATCATGTTATACCTTTTATTGACATATGTAAAAGTATTTTTATTCTTGATGATTACTAACTTCTATTATAGTTTGATTGTGTATTTGATTTATTTATTTATCATTTTATGGATAATAATGTTTTAGGGAGAAATTATTTCATGAGGGAATGGTATGAAAGGCATTTATGATTCTTATGGTTAATGCCTTTGACATATTTAGCTGACAAGTGGGTACCGGAATTTTATAGCCCCTCGATGCATCGATAGGGCTCATTAGACAAAAAAACATTTTTATATTTTTTGTATAATTTCCCAATTTAAAAATATGTATTTATTTTGGACAAAAAATACAAGTAAATTCCTTGGTATAAGGCCTTGACATCAGGTTTTTTATTTCCTACATTTTTCATTCCATCAATCTTAGATCGGTATTTTTGATATCCGTGTTTTCATTTCTTTCATGGATATAATATTCTATTAGTTTCATTTTGATTATGGATTGATTTTAGTTACTTATTTATACAATAATATTGATGTTGGGTTTATGGAATGATGGAATATATTGTATGTTTTCCTTTACAATATGTTTTATATCAGTCCCTCTTATGTTTTAATCTCCACATGTTATGAAGAAAAGTAGTACATCTGACATGTTTATAGGCATAAAAAGTGTGGCATAATTTATGGGAGTTGTAAAAGACTTATCATGAATTAATATGTGTCTTATATAGAGTAGAAAAATTTCCTTTATATGAGCATGAAATGGGATTTAATATTTTTTTATGTTCCCTAATTATCTAAATATTTAAACCTAAACATATCCATTATCTTTATGAGATACAACAATTGTTTTTTATTTTGTAATTAAGGATTGTTATATTCAGACGTTCACATATGGTATCAAATAATGTTTATAAATACGTGTTTATGAGTACCGGATCTATGATTGCAAGTCCAGGGCGTCATAGTTTAGTCTTAGGAGAAATATGTTTAGAATCATTCTACTATTTGTGATGGATTTTAACTAGTACTAATTTTAGGTTTCATGTTATTCCATCATAATTATAGTAATATCAACAAGATTTATATCATTACTCTCAGTCAATCTATTTTTTTGAGCTTGATATGGATAAATATATTCATGTCTGGTGCCATTTTTGTTAAGATACTCTATGAACCATCTATTAGCATAATAACTCCCATTGTCTAATCTCAACCACTTTAGTACAAGATTGTATGTTTCTATATAAGTCATTCAATACTCTTGAATCTATCCAAGTCCTGTGCTTTGTGTATCATGAACATGATTCATGTAATCCTTTATAAATCATATATGAAAGTGATCAAATATGGTTATCTACTTTTTGAATTATTACGCATAAGACCATACGCATCATAGTGAAATAGTTTATGAGGCATAGAAGTTTGAATATCGACTCTCTTATGTTTCTTGTTCACTAATTTTCCCATGTATAATTTTATAAAAAGTGATGGTTTCTTATTTTAGTAAGGGAAGATTCCTCATAGCTTGTTCTTAGATCAGTTTCTTTATTTTCTTTTATCCAAGGTGACAAATCCTTCTATTCCATAACTCATTTTATACTTTTTTTATTAAGTAACATGTTGTACATGCTTCTTAGGTTTGAAAAATATTCCTATGTTTTGTATACTCCTTATAATCATAGCCCCGCCATTCATTAATTTAACTATTCCTATATTTATCATGAAGATAAAATCATTTCTAGTATTACAAAATTCTGATACACTCGACAAGTTGTGAATTTGTCGATAAAAAATAGCACACTATGAAGATCAATTTTTTTAACAATGTTTGATGTCCGATTACGTTTAATATTAGGTGAATAATATTTACCAAATTCTAGAGATACTCTTTCACATTTTAAAACACCTATAAGATTTTATAAATCATCTATCATGTGAGATGAACACCCACTATCCATGATTTAATGATTTTTAAATGTATAAGCCTTAAATGATTTTTAAACAGCATTTTTTTTGTTTCCTAGACTTTCTTTGATTCCATTTGTTACCAGAATTTTAATATATATTCATCTGAGATAAGATTAAAAAAATACATACATCTGAGGTCTGTGCTTTGTGATCACATATTTCACAGACTTCTTGCAAGCAATCAAATCTATTTAACATTTCAACTTTCTTTTAAAATTGTTGATTCCATGGATGAGTTCTCAATAGTGATTTCTGTCTCCTCATTTATTTTTGATCTATTCTAAATCTAGGTTGAGACATATTATGCCAGTAGTTATAAAGCTTATTTCCAAACATGCCAAAACTCTAGTATTATCACTAAAATCTTCTGTTCTGTAAAAATTATGATGTAGAATGCATTTTTGTCTTACTCTATTTTTAGACCCTGAATGAGTCGATCTATCACATTCCTTTTTTATATTTCTTCCTTGAATAATTTAAATTGACGAAATATCTTTTTCTGAGTTTTTTTCTATATTTAAGTATAATTGAGTCTTTCTTTATATCATTCAAATATTCCAAATTTTAATCTATCATGTATTTCTTTAGTAGAAGAGATCTTCATTTACAATAAAACATTTATAGAGTTTTTATTTTCATATATTTTATCACGAATAGGATAATTATTTACTATAGGTTCCTTACAACATTATACTTATTATCCGAAAACATTGATCTTATTGTATTTAATTTTCCCATCATGCTTATTGGTTTCATTAATCTAAATTTTGAATTTATCAACATCTGTATCCCATAAGATTCTTGTGGAGGTCATGCCTTCAATGTTATTTTCATTCTTTTAAATCTAAATATTTAGTATCTCATGCTCTTTGATATGGTCTTATTTCTCATCCAAAAGTATAATTTTATTATCTGATCCTCTCTTTATCCAATTTGTTTCTTCTATTAAGCTTCCAATTTCTTTTATACACATCTTGATCGCTATTATCATGGTATATTACATTGAAGTTTCTCATTTATATGGTGAATAATCACCATTTTATTCATATTGTGATGGATTTACTTCTTCATCTTATACCATAATCACTCTTTGAGATACATCTCTAGGAAGTTAGTCATCACTATTTTCATTACTATTAAACTCACCTTGTTAAACTGAAAATAATTTCCTTCTAAGGGAACTAGGGGAAAACTATTTCTTTACTTTTAGTTGATCATAAGTTGGATTTTTAGTGGTGGCCTTTTTGGAATCTTACTTATAGTCATTTTCTACTCCAAATTTCATATGAAATTTAGGACAAAAATGTCAATAATTCACAAAATTTGAATATTTAAAAGCTAGTTTACCTCTATACTTACGATAACCATATGTTTTAGAATTTAGTTTCTTGAGATAAATAATTTCAAGAAAATATTCTATTTTTTCTCCATCATTTGAATCATATTTTTTCTCCAACATTCAATTATTTTATAGCTTTGGAAGAAATTTACTTTTCTTTCTTTCCTTTAATTTTCGGATAAGGTCCCTTATCATTTCATAGTAAATGATATTAGTATGGATCTCATCAATGATGAATCCATGAAGATATATATACCCTAAACCTTATGTATTTGCATAGAATTTATCTTGAAGGATTATCATCAATTATTTCAGAATAGTAGTGTCTTCAAGAGATTCTTTGAACCATCTAATAGTTCTCCAAATCTAATTTAATCTGGTAAATAATTAATCAATAGTTTTATCCTCCTGCATTCTTATATCTTCAAACTATTATCGAATAATTTTTATCTTTGCTTCTTTCACAATTTTATTCCCTTTATAAATACTGTAAATTTTATTCTAAATATAATTAGTGGTTCAATATTACATGACCATGGTTATATCCTAATCTGAAAGAGAATATAAAAAATAATTTATACCTCCCATATTTTTCAATATTTCTTCAACCAGTCAAATACCATGTTGATTTTTCATCTGGAAAAGAGAATCGAAATTGAACAGAATCAATAACATCAATCCCCAGAGAAATAATTTATGTCACCATTATATATTTACATGAGTGAAACCCTTTCACTTTAAACTTTATGTTTAATTTTTTTAATAGAATTATGTTCAACCAAATAAGGCACCTAAGAGATAAGAGAGTAAATATAAGATCTGATACTAATTATTGGATCACATGAAGGAGGATACAAATTGATTGTTAGGTGTGAGTCAGTGTGTAATCTAATTTTAATTCCCCTTTTCTCTATCTCAATATTTTTTCAACACCTATTAACTACATCCTCTATGACACTTCATTATTCACCCATATTTATAGTCCCTTTATTATTATTAAAATGAAATCAATAAAGGGTATGGACTTGAACTCAAAAAACATTATAGCACTAGAAATTTACAATCTCACATTAATTGAGCACAAAAAAATAATTCTGAGGAGTTATAATAGATGACCATATAAGCCTCCACACAAACTCCCGACGATGATATTCCCCCTCCAAGCATAGTAATATCTTTCCACAGTTCTCAGTTCTTATTTTTTATGTTGGATATAATAACATATCAATTTATCTTCTTAGAATTATCTTTTCCTCTACTAATTTATTTCTTGTTATTTATATTCACCGAATCATACATATATTCTATTTCTATATTCATTTATGGAAACCTCCCTTGATTTTTGGTTTCTTGGATTTACTTATTTATATTCATAATCTTTGATAAAATTCTTATATCAAAACATCATGAAATTTTAGTTAAATACTTAGATTTTTACCTTCTTGTGATATTTGAATTATTACCACTTTTATCTTTTTTCAAATATTCCAAAAAATATACATCAATCGCTTCACTTTAATATTTCCATGTATTCATGGATTAATTTGGCTTATGACTTGGAACTTCATTCCATGGCATGGAACACCCACAACATTATCTTATTCATAATGTGGTCTATGCTCCTTTATCTCATCTTGGATCCAGATCATATTTTTAATCACGATGATTGATCTATAAAGAATATCTCACTTGCATCATCTAAGTTATTTATTATTTTATTTCTTCTGAATATAAATTTTGGAATCCCAACTTTTAACTCAGTAGGAACCTCAATAAATTTACTAAGTTTTGAATCCTTTCAATTAGTAGGAAAGGACATATATTTAAGTAATTTTCCATTGTTTTATTATGCCACAAATTCTTAATATTGAACTTAAAAATCGATGATGAAGCCTTAAGATGATGAAGCTTTATGATCATGAAATTATGTTCAACTCAAATGGATATGGTTAAGATTTTCAATATATGGGTAAAGGCTTACTATCAATCCTTATACATTTTCATACCTCAACACAAAGACTTACGGTCACACAGAGTTTTATACTAATGCTTTATGTTCACACTAAAATACATACATTAATCCATGAATACTTATGATAAAAAATTAAATACTTACATTATAGGACTATTTATAAAAACTCCATCCCTTTTGAATAACTTTAAACCATCGTCCAATGAATCCTTCCAGTTTTCATCAAGATCAACACACCTTGGGTAGATTCATCACAACATCAAATCTTACATCTTTTATTTAGGGACACCTTTCTATTTTTTAACTAATAAATCTTAAAGTTATACATACCAACCAGACTTAAATATATTTCCCAAACTATTATATACTGTTCTTTCTTAGCTCCATCACATGTCATATCTCTATGAATATTGATACATCAATAATCACACTTAAATATATATTGAATAAATACAATATCATCCTCTATGATTAAAAAATAAGAATATAAAAAAATCTATTTCAGTCTTTTGGTAAATGTGGTAAATGGTCTAAGATTGAAGAGAGAACTATATGGTTTGACAGGTTTGGGAGGGGTTGGGGAGGGTCTTTAAAAGTTTATTTTGAGTGGAATTTATACAAATATTCATTCCTTAATGCATAAGGTTTTCATTTTAAAAGGAAAGTATTTTAAAAGTGAAAATTAATATATTTGGGTCTTGAATAACCTCTTACAAAAAATTTAGAGATGAATTTTCATGATATATTAAGTCTCTATCACTTAATTTAACCCATTTTACATTATTTTACCTTTATACAGGTAACTCACTTTTTTAATCAGTAACTTAGTTTCATACCTAAAAATAAAATTTTTATTACATAATTTTGACCTATTGATAATAAATTTTTACACTATTTAATCTAATTAAATTTATAAATATTTTAAATTTAACTTTTAATTGAAAACATAATATATATATACAAAAACTATTTGTATAGAAAAGAAACTTTCTAAACATTTAGTATTATTAATCATGTTCCATATCAACTAATAATTGAGTGTTAACATATTTTATATATATTGAGCCATTAAATTATATTAGTCATTTAAATTTGATCAATTTATTTTGCTAAGATAAAAATACTCAACACTTAAAAAAATATTTCTTTAAAAAATATCATTTTTAACATAAAATAATTTTATCCACATCCCATTCAAATTAATTATTTATATTATAGATATTTAGTTTTACTAATCAATTTGTATTAAAATCATTTCTTTAATTTTATAAATACATTATATAATTATTTAGTTGTAATTATTATTATTATTAGTAGTAGTAAATATATTTCATAAAAATATATCTACAATATAGTATTTCAATTAAATATTTCCCTTTTATTTTATTTTTGAAATATTAATTGTAATATTTTAATTTTTTTACTAAAAAAATAGAAAAATTCAATATAACTAATGGATACATACATACCCAATATCCATATATCAAATTATTTTATTTACAAGGACTGTATTTTCAAACACTATATATATAACGGTTAGATTCCATTCCTTTATATAGTCTTACATACATTCCTAGAATCATTCATCCTAATCATTTACTTCTCTCAACATTTCTATCATATTTATAACTGTATGCCTCATTTACTTATTTTAAATTGATGTTATGATCTTTATGTAAAACCACATGGATAAATATTTAATTTTAATGGTATTTTTATTTTCTTATGGATTTATTCCACTTGTAAAATTATTAATGATGTTCCATATTTTTTATCATAATTTTCATTATTTATCTTACATTTTAATATTTTATCTCAATAAAATGTATCGCAGTTCATTTTATTTTTGTGATACATGTAAAATTACTTCTTTGTCATAAAATTTATTTAAAGGAAAAAATAATAGTAAAATCATGGGGTGTTACATTTTATCCTTCATAAAATAATTTATCCATAAATATTTTTTACATTGATGAAAACAAATGTGGGTACTTATACCTCATTACATATTCATGTTCTATTATTTCTTCCCCAAACATAAGATTTCTTTAGAGAACATTAAATAGGCGCGTGGTCATGGTATCTAGTAATTTATCTCATTCTATCTATTATTTCTACCGATTATACCTCTAAGGGAGGTTATATTTTAGTTATACCACATTTGAATTTAATATGTGTGAAGGGTTTTGTATGTACTTCCTGAAAAGTGATACATGGAATATATCATGTATTAAAGAGAAGTTTATGTTGTAAAGATGATGTCCCCAAATAATCAAGGATATTTAATGGGAAAATTTATCTAGGGACCGACTTTCCCTTCTTCTTGATTCTCACAACCCAATTCTCTAGTGAAATTCCAAGGAACACTTTGCCTCTAGTTTCGAACTATAAATCCCACCAATGATTATTTGTGTAGCACTTTTATTGGATTTTTGAAATTTTAATGTGACTATGAATGATTCGGATGATATCTATGATATCTTGAGAAATATTTATTCATATGTCATTACACTCTCCAACTTTATCCCAATATGTTGGAGTTCTTCACCTCTTCCCATACATAGGTTCATAGGGATCAAATTTAATTCTAATATATAAATTTTTGTTTTATGAAAAATATACCAAGGGATAGTTTTGATCCAAAAATTCTTTGAAATTCATTAGATATGATCTAAAGATATCCTCCAAAGTTTCAATGGTCTTTTCAAATTCACCATCTATTTGAGGATTATAAAAAAAGTTGATTCTCAAATCTATGTCCAATGATTATTGAATAATTCTCCATAATGATGGAGTAAACATTTAATTTGAATCAGATACAATTTACATTGGTACTCATTGAATCCATACCTATTATTTTATATATATCATTCCATGTTGATTGAGTGAGAAGTAATTTCTAATAGAAATGAAATTTGTTGACTTCATAATGTGAGGAACTATAACCCGAATAAAATTATATAGTTTAGAATTATTATGAAGAAATAAAATTCAATCCATGGTGATGTTCAACAATTTATATAAAGGTATATGTTATGGTTACATCACCCCTTAGACTTATATCACTCCACCTTAACTTGATTTCATACCATGTTTTGACATGTTGTGAAGGTGGGTTAATTATACCCAACTTAAATAGTAATTTTTTATTACCATATCATATACATATAAAGTTATGCAAGATGTTATCTTACCATAATAGTGTTTCAAATTTTATAAACACTGTTTTAATAGTAATTTCATTGAATAGATTTTTATTTCAAAATATTGTAAAATTTCATAGCTATAATGAGAACCTAAAGATATTATGATATTAATCTTAAACATATGTACTATGGTCTAGACACTTTATACTATAGGACATAGATTATATCTACTTATCTGGTGTTGGGGACAAATAAGCATTAAGAATACCTCACATGAAGTTCATACTTGGTTATCACAGGTAGATAATATCTTCAGGACTGACACGTCTATAAAACACCACATGTTTTTGGTGTCATTGGATATTACTATCAATGAAAATGTGTATTTGTATCTATTGTTGAGGTCCTTAGCAATTTTTTCAACTTCATCACATACTTTGATTCAGGTCCAAGACCATGACATCTTTTTTGTAGCAAGGTGTATAGTACCAGGTGCATTGTTGGTGGTATGGAATTGTTTAAATGATCAAGATAAGATTTGTTTCTTCTATGTAGAGAAAGAGATATCTCGAGCCTATTTAACCATGACGGTAGTACATTCATTAAATCTATGTCTATAGTAGAAGATGTTAAATCCAACTCATATGTTCATTGAAAGAATTCATAAATCATTATTGTATGATGGCACAAGGTTTGTATCCTTATTCAGAAGATATTACAAGAAAAATGGGATTATATTACATAGAGAATTCTCATAGGTGGTTTTCCTTTCTATGACTAAACCTTATCTACTTAGGGGTATTGATGAAGTATTAAAAACCACTCCAGGTCTGTTAGTAACACTCAATTCTATTGGGATAAGGTCTTAGAGGTTCAAACACAAAGAATATTTATAATCTTTTCCAATTATAATTACCTTGAGTTTAGTACATAGTGGACCCTGCATTGGGGGTCAGGTAGTGTAAATTTTTAATGATAAAAAGAAATAAAGACATTCAATATAAATAAAGTTTGGAATAATAATTTTTTTAATTTATTAATTCATTGTATTCAAAAGTTATTCAGTGAATAAAATGGAAAATATTTTATGAATGAATATTCTTTAATCAAGTTTTGTTAAATATTTTTTGGAGAGATGTGTCAAGTTAACAAATTTGATTTTATCTTGTAAAATAATTTTTATGTTATAAGTAAGCAATAAAGTATTTATAATTTTTTTGACATGTCTAACAGAGATACATTTCTTTTAGTGATTATTTAGAATGAAAAACCTATTTTATGTTGAATGTGTAATTTATTTGAGTTTAAGTCTACCTATATAACCCATGCGAATCAAAAATTCAAGTGGAATGTTCATCCCTCAATTTTTATATCTTTTCTCACATCTCTTTAAATTTATATTGTTAAAAGGGGGAGTAATGATCACCCCGATCTAAGATCTCCCTCACAGATCGAAGAAACAGAGCTCTTATGATCATGGGTATGTCATTAGTTCCTTAATAACTATATTATATCACTTGGATATCGAATAAAGTCATTAAAAACGATTTTGAAGGATTTAGGGATGATCTAGAGTGTTTTAACTTCATTTCCTTCAAGAAACGATCATCTTCAATGAGCATAACATGCATACATATTCAAATTGAAAAATGTATCACTTTGATTTTATTTGAGTTCTTATTTACCAAAAGAGATATCCTTGGGCATTTTACTAAGTAGTTCCTCACTAGAGATGATGTTATATAATTAATATTGTAGAAGAGTTTTAATTTTAAACACTGACATGCTTATATTGTACACCCAGTACTAACAAGTGGAATCAAAGAAACTGTGTAATTTCATAAGCTAAATTAAAAATATAGAAAAAATGTAGAAAACATTTAAAAAAAAATATATAATTTAATAAAATTATTTTTGGGACCATGTGCCATGTAAAATGTAAATTTTAATTTGTTTACTTTCTTATAAATAATAATTAATTCCATTGAGTAGAATTATTTAAAAATTTAATTTTATTATGCAAGTTTAACCCATATAAACCGATCAATGTATTTTGGGTATTTATTAATTAATTTATTCAAATTATAGATGATTGTAATAATTAATTAATAAATAATTATCTTCACATCATCTCTTCACCAAATTATATATATGAGAGTTTTCTTGTCCACAAGAGATAATTCTATTTTTGTATTCGGCATTTTTGAGACCCACTTACCTATAAGTGATAATTAATCAATAATGAGGATGATGGAAGGATACATAATCCACACAAATATTTGGTAGAGGATCATATGGGAGTTGAATGTATTGGGTGGGGTGAGGGCTGAAACTTGAGTCAGATATGACACAAGGAGTTACCCATATGGTATTAGTTGATTCATCATTTTCCACCGTTAGAAATTATTCATGTTTATGAAATTATTTATTTACCTATTTATACATGGTTAATTATTTGTGAATGTGTAGACTATGTGTGATCACAGAATAGTGTTAACAATCATTCATTTATAAAATAAACAAACATGTGGGATGAATGATTACTATTTATGCATGGTTAAAGTGGTGAGCATGATCACTATGTAATAATCATGATAAACAAAGTCACATTTCATTCAATAATAGAAACACAATCCTTTTAAACCTAAAAGAAATATTATTTCATTAACTCCTTCTACCACTAGAGTTATAATTAAATCCAATTACGAGGTGAACTTCATATACAGTTGAGTGTACCTCCTTTTGTTTGGATGTTATAAAAATAATGAAGAGTTGAGTTAACTAAAATTGGAATTAACAATTTCCATTAATAGCTTGGTGAAATTTTATAGGAAATCATTTAGAAAATCCAATTTACATATATGAAGGATATGAGACTCCACTTAACATAAAAAAGAACCATAGGTTAAAAAATCTTTCCAACGTAAAGCCTACCTTGCAACTATCTAAGTAATAGTGTAACCATAACATTGTCTATGATGATATGTTTTTAAAGGATCCTTGATAATTTAATACTTAAGTGACCATGTATTACAAATATCGAATTTGACAGCTATAAGGATTTGATAAAATAGTTGGAGAAGATTAATATTAATAAATCAATAATTTCTACAATATTGGTAATCAAGAAAAAAGTAATAATATAATGAAGTTTTATTTTATAGAGAAATATTAAATAATAACACATAAATTATATGATTAATGTTGGATAAGGAAAACATCATAACGAACAATGATTTCCAAGAGTGGTGTAGGAACTTGTGCATAGTACTAAAATATAAATGAAAAGTGTATGTTTTGGAGTCCCCAATAATTAATGAGCTACATCAAGAAGAAATTGAGGTTGAAAATGAAACTTTCAGGAGACTCATGGATTATGAATTTTATATTTACCTCATAATTGTATTATAAAATTCCAATGATGTTCAAACAAAACATGAGAACATGGATGATTATACCATGTTTCTCATATATAAGATGTTTTCATGGAGAAATTAATGAATGAAATAATTGATATTATGATTATAAAAAGAATAGGTAATTTAAAAGATGAAATTCATATTGGTTATCATGTACTAAAGTTGAAAAGGTACATTGATTGAATCACGATCTTAAAATAAATCTCATTCTCACATCCTTATCACTTAGTTACTTCTGTTTCATTGAGAATTATAAAAATTTCATTATGGAGAAACGTTTTTGATAAATTTTTTGTTAGATTCTATAATAAGATAGAGACTTAAATAAAGATAAATCCTTTGTTCTTATGGTGAAAAATAATAATTAAAAGGAGAAAAGTCCAATGGAAAGTGTGATGACAATAAAATATTCATAGCATATTTATAAAAAATAAAAGATAAAAAAGATAGAGAATTGAACAAGAGGCTCTTTACTTTACATGTGTCAAATAGGTTTATAGGAAGACAAATTTCACTGAATTGGGTAAAAAGAAATTATAATCCACCACTTAAAGTATATTCATCAATGATTGTAATATTTCTTTTTTACTTATGTGGTGTTATAAACATTATGTGAGTTGTATATCTACATCCAAATACAGGGACCGAGTAAGTTCAAAAAAACTATAATAATTTAGGTGAATTTTCCTAGTAATTATGAAAGGGTGATTTTTATGTTAGAGGTGATAAGAACACAAATTCTATTTTACCGAGCTGATTAATTCAAGTTAATTTTTTTTATTTAGTTTTATATTTCTATTAGACACTAAAAGACATTATTTTATTTGATAATGAATGTTTTTATGGTGCTTTATACTCAGCTAATAGTTTAGTAACACTTGAATCGTCTATAATAAATGAGGAAAATAAAATAAAAGACTCTTACCTAGATATGGAAAGATAAATCTTTATTCATGTAAATAAACCCTTAAATATAATGGAAAGCCACAATGATTATGGAATTAGTTCATCTTGATCATGTGGAATATTATAAGTAAAATCTAGAGATAAAATTTATAAACTGCATGAAATTATTTTAAGAAATTTTAGAAATTCTTAGTGAAGAACTAAATACACTTCGTAAAAGATATTAAACTCCGAATTTGTGCTTTTGAGGGTATATTTTATCCTAGAATTATTAAAATAGGGTAATTCATAAACTCACTTTTTCTTATACACATCAAATCCATTATGTTAGTAAATTGAGGGTTGATGATAAGTTGAATAAGCCTTTCAAGTCTTCTGTTATCCCTTTTGAGACATGATTTACAAAATAGTGGTGTTAACCATTAGCCATGCCCCAACTATAATGAAAAATGGATATCATATGAGTTACACTATAAAATAAATCAATTGTGTCATAATTCATGTGTTTAGATGAAAATTATTTATTATAGATTTTTAAGAAGAAAACGAACATCAAGAAATACACAAAGTACATATCAATTAATTTTCTTAAAAGTTTATAAGTATATCACATAAACACCTAGGATAAAAAATTTATATTTATGTGAAATAATATATTTTTTATTTAGAGGGCCTGTATATTTATTTGCGATAGTGGGCACAAGATTGACTTAGATAAATTCAAATCTTGAGATAAAATAATAGTAGGAAAAGAACACATTCCATTACATCTCATGGAAAGTTAATTTTTTTAGAGACACATAATGCATAGGTGTAGGGTCCTAAAAATTCCAGAAGGGGGAAATCCAATTACCCCATGTCTTGGGAAAGGACCGAATCAGTCCGTGTACCGGCTCCCAGCAACAGTACATGGCCGGTTTGACGAACTGCAATCCCACGGACCGATGTTGTTCGTGGAACAGAGGTGGGGACCCTCCGTGGGCGCGAAGCAGGATGGGCACTAGGCCGGGCCACCATCACGAACCGCCCTAGCCACAAACCATGTCAACCAGCCCGGACCGCATACACCGTCATTCGCAGAATAGAGGTGGAGCCCTGTGCTGCCGCGAATCACCCCCGAACCAATTTGGTTCATGAGGGAAGGTGCATTAAATGCCCCCCCCCCCCCCGCGAGTTGCAGATTGACCAAGTCTTCCGTAAAATGGGTTTACGGTCATAGGACTCAGAAAAAGGTGCCTCATGACCATAGATACATCTCTTTCCCCACTCTATAAAAGGAGATAGAGGGGGAGAAGAAGGGGATCGATCAGATTTGGGTGGAAGGATTTCTAAGGAAGGAGCTTAGGATTTCTTCAACAGTGAAGTTCCAATTCTCGAACCATAACAGGTATGAAACTGGAAACGAATTAATAAGGAACCGAAAATGCATAGAAAATTGGTGAACCAAGAAATTAAAATAAAAAGAAAAAGAAGACCGCGAGCTATGGCCCCTCTGCGGATGTACTTCCAGCAGACCAGGGAGTCTATGACCTTTTTTCGATCTGACGCACTGCGTAGCACCCTACTACGCGGGAGAAGTCCTGACCGAAAAACCCCCGACCGGCATCGCCCCAAGCCGCCACTGCTCGCAGGGACTCTGCCGTGTACCAAGCTGGCACACGAGCCGAACCCAAAGCTGCATACCACCCCGATACATAGGATTCCTATCAGTCTGTGCACCACCCTAGTATGCGGACAGCTTCTCCAGCAGCGTAGCACCCCCTACGTGAAGGGCGCCACTCCTAGTACACCCATGTGGCCCACCAACTCCTTCAGTATTCCCATTCCATGAGTCAGATAAAATCCTTCCAATCTGGCCTGATCCTTCGCAACCCCCTCATTGGCCTATTCATCGTCCTTGAGCCGAGGCCTCTACCAAAGCCACCGGATCCGTGTGATGCAATCTCCAGGTGCATCAGTGCCCTACTTTGAGTTCATATACCCACAGTAGGTGAGAGAAAATGGGTTTCTCCAGCCCTTGAGCAGGTTCCCGAAACATTCCTGGGTTCACAAACCCACAGTAGTGTAGGGTCCGAGCCCAAGAGTCCCCTTTCTTCCTCTCCACTTGCCAGGAGTGGGGGACCCTGCTTGCGTTTTCTTTCGACGCCAGCATTGAGTAATTCTCCCCTCTTCCGGGAATGATAGGGAAACCTCCTTGGTCTAAGCCCCTAGTCTTTCTTGCAGGAGGTAGCATCCATGCACCTCCGTACTTCCCTAGTGCCAAGGACCATGAGTGGAGAAAGACACACGGGTTTTTGTTACCCTTTCTCTCTCCCTCTGGGCTTTGTCACCATCGGGCCTCCACCCTGGAGTAAGTCTCAATCCCCATTTCTCTAGGTCGCTCCATGCATTATCCCCACTCTACTTCCCACGAACGCACCTTTCGCGACGTGATAGTCAGGTCTTTCCTGCCTCTTGTTTCTCACATCGAGCATGACTCACGTGAGATTAGAGTAAGCACCGACCCTGACCCCAACATCCTTTGAACTACGAGGACTTTGATCCAAGTCAAGGCATGGTACGTAGGAAGCCTCCAAGAGGTTCAAGCCCACCTCCTATGAACTACAAGGAATTTGATCCATGTTAAGGCGTGGTACATAGGAAGCCTCCACGAGGTTCAAGCCCACCATCCTGTGAACTATGAGGACTTTGATCCATGTGAATACATGACACGTAGGAAGCCTCCACGAGGTTCAATCCCACCTACTGTGAACTATGAATACTTTGATCCATGCCCAGTCATGGTACGTTGGAAGCTTCCACGAGGTTCAAGCCCACCACCTAGTCATTCTGACCCCTTCACAATGGTTCACCAACTCTATGGGCTGCCTCAGAGTGTAATCTTGATCCACCATATCATTGGGCCACCTCAGAGTGTAAGCCCCGATCCTTCATCCCACATGAAATTAAAATACACTACCGAACTATGTGGATTTTGATTCCTCTCACAAGGACACGTAGGAAGCCCATATCACGGGTTCAACAATAAAATCCAGAGCACCCAGTCATAAGGCTTCAAGCCAGTTCCGTCTCAATGAGTCCAAAATCCCCGAAGACATTAATCCAATGAGGGATGGTAAACCTCAGGCCAAAATGATTCTGAATCCCTACGTTCCACTGACCATTTCCAACCAGGAGTAATCCGTGGATACTATGCTTGGATATAAACCAAAGATTCTTGAACATATGAATACATCATAAATCTATAAGAGAGTCCTGGAAGAGGAAATAATTCCCCCAAAAAGGGTGTGATGAGCTCGACTTTCCATCCTATCAACCAATGTGAGTTCTTAAGCATCATTGGACAAATATCTGAGTAAAGGTCGGCCTTTGGAAAGCAGGTCCACGAATCGTTGGACGAAGAACCGTTTGGCATTTCGAAATGATGAACGATAAACCTGACCTGAGTGATCGAGCAGAACTCAGCTCTCCGCAAGATCGACCATTGGGCGCGTCAGTCCCCTACCCTAGAAATGGTTCAAAATAAAAAATGGTGAACTCGAGGTGAATCCTTAACCATTCACGAAGGATTTAACTTAATCCCACTCTGTGCCCCCTTATGCTCACAAGTAGGGCCAACCAAGGTCATTAATTACGCATGGGATCATGAGATGCTGCTTTGATGGGTTTCCTATTTTTATTTGTTAAAATATTTTACAAGTACCACTAAGAACTCCCTTCGATCCAATGGAATCATGGAGGAACTCACAGACACGTACTTAAAGCTACGTAGTGACCGGACTTCCTCACCAACAAATGACCCCGTAATCTACTGAACATCTTCAACGCTAGGTTTCAGATGCTTTGATCTGAGAGTTCCACTTAAATGGTACTCTTCTGATGGTGGAGATGGCCATGCACACCCTTCAATCCACCAAGACCCACCAGTCGCCTACCCAACAGTGGCCGCGAAGGCATATCCAGGCGGCTCCTATTGACGTCTCAAACCGTTTCGGGAGTCTATCCCCGGAATGAGACAATGCGTACCTACCTTATCTTAGGGAGGAGGATGAGGTTGAAATTGAGGAATTCATCACTACTAAATGAGGGTTCTTCTCTAAGGCCCATGCTGGAAGACGTTGTTGCGGTTATGCCGCGACTCCATATCCTCACGCTAAGGAGGATTTCACCCTGAGGATCTAGGCCCACGTTCCCCGAGCTCCGGCCCCTCAAACCACCCGATGAGGGCAGAAAATGTACAACCAGGGACCGGTCATCACCCTTGTCCCTGAGAAGGAACTCTACTGCCCAGTCATGGAGACGTATCGTGAACAGGCACATAAACATGTTATCTTCTCCAATGTCAGCCATCCAGACATGGCAGCGTCATATGAGCAGGCATGCATCCCTGCCGAGCTCCATCGAGTCCGTCACTCACACAGGATGACACCTACCTAGAAGGTACCTTTCCCTGCCTAGGGTCATGAAGCCCACCAACCAGATGTGGTGGCAATCCAGTGCTTGTTGGACCAGTTCCTAGTAGATGCTTTTGACGCCTACCATCCCGATATGGTGGCGATCAACAAATCCCACCACCCAGATGTGGCGGCAATTAATCGGCAGGCACATATCCCTACCACCAATGGAAGCCGACTCGATACGATGGGAAACCAACATATTCAGGGCCAGCTCCCTGCAGAGGCAAGTAAAGTTCGCCATCCTGATGTGGCGGAAAATGGAGAGATAAACCGATATATCCCACCACAGGGGAAGACTCATTCACCTGCCCCGACAGAAGAGAATTGTCTATACCCACTGACCACCGGAGGACCGGAGCAGGATATTCCTACTCTGACACCAGAATGGTCCGTAATACCCATTCCATCCAAAGATGTCTCTCTACACATCCTGGAAATGATGGAGGAGCAGGTATCGATCCTAGATCATATCTTGCAGACTTTCAAGAATGAAATTGCATCAGCGGCAACAACAAGGACTCGGGCCCGTGAGTCCGTCTCCTTAATTGAGGCGACTCCGCTAAGAGATGAGATAGACACCTCGGAGCAGATCTTCATCCCTACTTCCGCCTAGGAGGGTCGTCAGCCATATTCCGCGATACAAGGGCAACTAGATCGAGAAGCTTCACTCGTTCCAAATGGGGACACCCGTCCATCATGGTGGATACTCCAGAGAAGTCATATATCCCTGCAAAAAGTGAAGATGTTCGTCAGCATATCATGACAGCTTCACGGGACCCAATTAGAATGGGACCCAAAGGTAAAGGCCGTTATCAACAGCAGATGGTCCTCGCTTCCCGTAAGAAAGCACCCCGAACGCGCTGAAGGTAGCCGGAAAATAAAGAGTGGGTTCATGAATCCGCTCTTCTATAATCTATGGTTACCAACGTCGCTAAGCACATATCGAAGGCTTGGAACCCTTCCCACCCATTACCATATTATGGCAGTGCCAGTAGAAGTTGCGATTGTCCTCCCCGCAATGTGGCTACTAGCGGCTCTAAAGGTCCTCCCAAGAGAACCCACGGGGGCCTCCCCCACGGGCATATAACGATCGATCACAAGAGCTTCTCTTATGATGCGAGCCATGGAAGCCCTCCGCATAACCAGGAGATCAAGAAGTAATAAAGCCCTCCACTTGATGCGGTCCACCCTAAAGGTTCTCCCCGGGGTATACACTACTAACACTCTCCATGCAGTGGGACCATGGATTATGATAGTAGTCCTCGCTATCGTAGTCGCAACTTCTAAGGACCTCCTCGTAGTGACATATGATCACGACATGAAGGGCCTCCCCTTGTCCTGTCCTACCCTAAAGGTCCTCCCCAGGGGTTACATTACAATGACACTCCACGCAGTCGGGCATCAGATCAGGATGGTAGTCCTTGCCACCCTGATAACGGAGGTCCTCCCCATAGAGATGTCATGCAACGAGAAGTCCCTCCCCTCGTTGAGGTACATTATGAAGCCCCTCCCTAGGGTGTACCCCTCATATATTCTCCCTACTACATTGGTGATGGTATTCCTCTCCATTTCAACAGCTGTGATGGTAGTCCTCGCCACCACGACCGGCACTGCGAAGGTCCTCCCTGCAATGACCCCATGCAACAAGAAGGTCCTCCCCTTGTTGTTGTGTGTCTTGAAGGTCCTCCCTAGGATTAACATCAAACATCAAACCATGATGGTCATCCTCACCGTGATGGTAATTTTTGCGAAGGCCCTCCCCGTAACAATGCTACACAGCTAGAAGGTCCTCCCCTTGCTGCGATACGCCTTGGAGGTCCTCCCAAGGGTATGCACCGCAAAAGTCTTCTATGCATTGATGCGTCAAGTATTAATGGTTGCCCTCACCATTAAAACATGGATAGCGGAGGCCCTCCCCACCTAGACACCGATCAACGAGAAGGCCCTCCCCTCATTGCGGTACATTCTGAAGGCCCTCCCTAGGGTGTACCCCGCAGGTTCTCTCCTTGCGGCAGCTGTAATGGTAGTCCTTTCCATTGAGGAAGCCATTGTGGTAGCCATTACGAAGGTCCTCCCCACATTGACATATCATATCAACAGGAAGGTCCTCCCGCCTGCCGAATCAAGAACATAAAAACCCTTATATCCAAGGCACTCAGAAGGATGGGATAAAGCATGTCCGATTCCCAGCTAGTCGACAAAGACACCCTTCTTCAATCAAGAGACGATCCGGGGCCATGTTTATCTTCTGAACCACCTCGGAATCACCCACATGATAATTCGACACCTACCGGCCCCAATGCCTCCGGCCAAACTATCGGTGACTGCCTCAGTTGGGCTGACCAGGTTGTGGAATCACTAGCGGAGGCGTATGCCGACATGTTGCACCTGAGGAAACGACTGGCCATAGATGATGTGGCCTTTATGTTTTAGCCCACAACCACCTCTCAACTCGACATATCGAGAAAGTTTTCAGAAGTATTTGCGTATGACATCTGCTCCAATATATTGACAACACTCTGCCAGCTGAAATCAAGATTTCTTCCATATGATGGGTATGTAGACCATGTCAAGACAATAGGAGACCTCCTGCGTCACATCAACCTAGAAGATCTTCCTCCGGCGTGACAACCGCGACCTGAGAGGTGTAAAGGAAACATTGAGTTAGCCTTCCTCAATGCACTGCACCAGTTGCACCGCCTTATTAGTGACGCTCCAGCGGGAGTCCATATCAGAGGATGGGGAGAACATGGAGCTCTGAATTTCACTCTGTTCCCCGCCCAGAAGAACCCGTTCGGCGTAATATCTTCCAACTCCATCATATCAAGACAATGATCGAGTGGTATCCCTGTTCGTGAAAGGCAACACACCCAGCAGAGATGAGCCTTGAGTAAGTCCCAGAAGCATCAGGCATGATGGGAACAAGCCATTCACGAACTCCAGAATTAGGACATGAAAAGCATACAACATGCCTCTCATGTAAGAGAGGCCAATCAGTAATCATTTTTTGCCTCCCCAGAGGGGATTGATTCATAGGTGGACTGGGCATTAGATCCAGTTCACCCCCGAATGGGGGAATGCAAGATCAGGAATGTAGCGATAGCAACAGCAGCTTCCAAAATTCAGGGTCAACACTAGCCTATAGGGATGGGTGAATTTTTTACAAAAAAATCCCCCGTAAGACCAATAAAAATGGGAAGAGACTCAACGTCCAAGGAAAGGAGCCAACCCCATCCCTCGGGGATGGGGGCATTTTAACCACCTCAACAACAATGTGCCCCATGAGAATAAGTATTCTCTCATATAGGGAGGACATTCAGAAGACGAGGTTCCTGCCCTATCCCATCTTTTGAATCACCATCCCCTTCAAGAGAGAGGCATACCGTGAGGTCGCATCAAGGAACTCTCCGCATCACCCTTAATCAAGAAGTCCGAAATAAATCCAGGGACAGAAAGGGGAGGACCAGTAAAAGGCACGGGAGATCCTCTTCCTATTTTTAAGATGACATATCCTCCACCCTACGATATCCATCTATCAATGCCATAGCGGCTAACCCCACGGGCGACACCAAAGATGATGCATATCCGGATGGATCGGGAGATGATGATTCGAGTTAGGCTGTGACTCACAAGGAACCACCAGGTGTGCACACCCGGAACTAGAGGGCCTCCATAAATATGGCCGCCCTTCCAGCTAACCCTCCTCCACTTACCCTGCGAGCTTCCAACAAGGATAAGAACAAAGGACTGGTTACCCTTAACCCGCCTCATCCTCTCCATGAAAACGAGCCACTTACGCTCGAAGAGAGATTCACTCGATAGGAAGAGGAAATGAAAGAATTGAGACAGCTCAACGCCAAGATACTCCAGAGGAATCGTCTTATTGAAAGCGCTTCCCAAGAAGAGAAAAACCTTGTGCTCCCAGCAAGTGCACCTCAAAGACCCATGTTTGCCCCGTCCAATGAGGTGCCTGGTCCATCCAACTACATGAACATGGATTTGGGCGAATAACTAGACTTCCCTCTACTCAGGAAGAAACCGGAGTGAGTACGTCCAAACCCTATAAAGGTGTCACAGATGACATACGCACCCTTGGTGCCGGCCAAGACGGATCCTCAAGAAAAGCCTCGGGCTACACCTGCCAAATACCAGGCCCAACAGGATGTAAACCAGGGACTCACCAACAACATCGAGGCACTATCAGCTTGATTGGAAGAAATGGAAGGTCGACACGCTCTGATATAGCCAGAGCGAAAGCCCTACCCAGATTGGGTGAGCAACAGGTCTGCTCCACCCAATTTTGGGAGCCCTATATTTTCTATTTTTAATGGATCAGGCGATCCGGAACATCACTTGATGCACTACGCGTCTTATTGCGACCCTATGATGGGAACTCCGGAACAACAAGAAGCTGTGAAACTCAGATGCTTCGTTCGGAACTTGCAATTATTTTCCTTCGTCTAGTATATAAATGTACCAGTTCAGTCTATAAATAGCTAGGAAGACCTTCGGCAACAGTTGTTGTTCCACTTCAGCTCAACACTGCCTAAAACAATGGTCAGAAACCTGATGAATTGCAAACAGAGGGAGAATGAGAGGGTCTCGGATTTCATCGCCAGATGGAATGGTCTGGCCTACTCTTTGAACAGGATAATGCCCCAAGATGAGATACTGGCCATATGCATTGATAACCTTCGAGATGAGCTATGAACATCCCTCATAACAGTGGAGTGCACCACTGTCTTCCGCAATCTCTCTTCCATTTCCCATAGAATTGAATACTCCCTACAGCGAACTAATCTGATGTCCCGAATAGCCTCACAGGCTCCTGAAAAGTGAACTGTTAGAGATGAAGCATCCTCTATCATGCTCAAGATAGCCCCTACACCTGCTCCACTGCCGAGGCCCCCACCAAATCGTCGAGTGCCCCCGGTATATCAGCAGCCACCTCCGCCCAGGTGGGATGATCAAAGAGGATCAAAGCAGAACCAGTTCAAGGAACAGAGACACAAAGTATACTCGTTCCGAGAGGACCAAGTCCACAGCTACTTCATCGCCGCCATGAATTGCAACTTGATCCACCTCCCAGAGCCAAGGAAGCCCGAAGAAGTCGGCACAATGACAAGACATATTACTGTACCTACCATCAAATGTTAGGGAAATATATCCAGGACTGCTTCATCTTCAAGGACCTTCGGCAAAGGATGGTAGACTCCTCGAAGGTCGAGCTGGGACCACCTCTAGTACATGTGACATACATTTCTACGACCGACTCTGACAAAGGGGAGGGGTGGCAGGAAGTCAACAACAATAAGGGGAATAAAGTTTTTGATTGGATGACTAGGAAGACTATCAACCGAGCTCATGGCATACTCTGAGCACAACTACGGCAGTCGGTGTTGCTGCCAACAACCCCTTATGCCGCACATCAGACAATGTCGGCCCCACAACCCTCCACGATCCGGTCATCTAGGCGTAATTAAAAAGGGAGGAGACAAGCGCAAGAGGAGTAGCCTGCAACGAGGCCGATGTTAGCCCCGACACTGTCGGATTTTATGACCTCAAACTTGGCACCACGGGCACCGACCCAACAAACGACACCATCAAGGACAACCGATTAGGTAGACCTGTCATGGGACGAGGAGAAAATCTTTGTTTCCATCAACATCATCTATCTAATGGAATCATTCCCTGATGAAGGGTATGGTTACGAACCGGAGTTCCCAACACAAGGTGCCAGGAGGAGGAATCGCAGAAGCAGGGGATATCAGGGGAGGCAAATCCGCGGTCGAAACCAACCCTATGGTTTTACCACGGCCCAAACCGTTAATATCATAGAATCCTATGGGAGAACACTTCAACGAACTAAACAGGAGAGAGAATATCACTTCGCCTCCACAAGAGGTCACTTTGGCCCCGTCATTCTGCAGTACCCCTCAGAGGATGAACAAGTGTCTAGCCACCTAATGCACACAAATAGACCAGCTGTGCCAATTCCCTAGAACGTGGGAACACCGTCGACATCCAACCTTGGGGCCGGTACCTCCTCATCACATACTCCAGCTCCCAAGATGCCTGCTAAAACTCTCCCACTAGCGGAGAAGCGTCGACCGTTGGAGCAGAAATACCATATCCTTAAGCAGCTGGTGTCAATACTAGCCAAACTATCAAACCTGGATGCCCTGAGTTTGTCAGCAGATCTTAGGGAGGTTATTATAGAAGCCTTTCTTATCCCCCAGGAGTTTCATGTTGAGGTAGCTACCACCGAGATTTACCGGATAGAGAATGGCCCGACCGAATGAAATGCGGTGATTTACTTCACCAATCAGGAGGAATATGACATCATTAAAGGACATATCAAACCATTATATGTTTCCTTCACACTAAATGATGTTGAGATCCGCAAAGTCTTTATTGACAACGGCTCTAGAGTTAACCTCCTTCCCCTACGGACACTTCCTAAGTTGGGCTACAGTGAGGATGATCTAATAACCTCAACCACAACTATGTTGGGTTACGACAAGAGTGAATAGAATCCAATGGGAAAAATCAAGCTAAAAACCCATTTTGGCAACCTTGTGGCCAACATGGAATTCTTGGTGGTCTGACAGAACACAACATTCAATGCCTAGTTGGGAAGGCTGTGGCTCCATAAGCACATGGCCATTCATTCATCCTACCACCCGTGTATCAAGTATTGCATCATTGGAAAAAGTGGGACATTTCACGCTGATAAGGCCCCTTTCGAGATATCTGAGTCAAACTACATTGATGCTGTGTTTTTTGAGCAAAAGAAAAAGAAGCCATCTCTTGATGGTATTGACTGGATCCCTGCTCCAAATTGTCTGGAAATGGCTCCGGATGACCCCCTCAAGTAGCTTGACAGAGACTACATACTGCCCTCATCCATGTTAAGAGAAGGGATTCAAGCCCGTACACATACTCAACTGTCTTCATGACTTCATCCATAACGACTAAGCATGACAATGAGGAAACGATCGCTAACCCTCAATTTCGGGATGGATACTTTAGCAGGGATGCCCAAGATGCCTCGCCTATGGACTCCCAAGACCCCATGCTGGGAACTCCCCTCCCCCCCATCGGATAAAGAAGATGAGAATGTGGGGGTAGAAGAGGAGGAAGATCTTAGGGACGCACCTCCCGCATTTGAGGAAGGTATGTCCACTACCATGGATGAGCTTACAGAAATAAACCTCGGTACCAAGGAAGACCTGAGGGATACTCTCATTAGTACAACCATTTATCCCGAGGAGCATGAGGTATATACCACTTTCCTGAGGCAACATCGAGATGTTTTTGTCTAGAATTACCCAGAAATTCTAGGACTCAATCCCGAAGTTGCAACACACCACTTAGGTCTGCTAGAAGACCATCAGGGCTATAAACAAGCCGCCAAAAGGATGCACCCCACACATGCGGCCAATATAGAGGCTGAAGTTGATAATCTTATTAAAGTATGATTCATTGGGGAGGTCCAATACCCCATCTGGTTGGCCAACATTGTCCCCGTCAAGAAAAGGAACAAACAAATATGAATCTGCATCGATTTCAGTGATCTCAATCGACATTGCCTGAAAGATGATTTCCTGGTCCCAATCACCATGTTATTAATCGATGAAATGGCTGGGTATGAGGCTCTTTCCTTCATGGACGACTATTCTGGGTATCATCAAATCAGGATGGCCCAAGAAGACAAAGAAGCCAGTGCCTTCAGATCCCCTCAAGGAGTAATCTGTTACAGGGTCATGCCCTTTGGTCTCAAGAACACGGGCGCCACATATCAACGCGCCATGCATCATATCTTTAAACCATTCATTGGGAGATTTTTTGAATGCTACGTGGATGAATTGGTGGTCAAATTAAGACAGCGGTCAGATCACCTGTTAGACCTTGAAGCCATCTTTAATAAACTTCGACAACATAGCCTGATGATGAACCCCTTGAAATGAGCCTTCGGGGTTACCTCAGGGAAATTCCTTGGCTTTGCCATACGCCATTCTGGCATCGAAGTAGACCCTAAAAAGACAAAGGCTATCATTGGTTTACCACCGCCCTACAATCTCACTAAGTTGAGAGGATTCCAAGGACACCTGGCCTACATTAGGCCGTTCATAGCCAACCTGGTAGGAAAATGTTTTCCCTTTACTAGGTTAATGAAAAAGGGGGTTACGTACCAATGGAAACATGATTGAAAATGGGCATTCGACAGCCTAAAGAAGTACCTCTTAAGTACACCGGTGCTCATGCCCCCGGTTGAAGGGATACCCCTTATCCTATACGTGACTGCCCTCGAACAGTCACTCAGGGCCTTCCTCGTGTAGAAAAATGACACCGGCAGTTAAAACAGTCTCTATTACATCAGTCGAACCATGATCAATGCTGGAACTCAATACTCAAACATGAAGAAGATTTGGTTGGCCTTGGTCTTCACAGTTCAAAATTGCGACATTATCTACAGCATCATGAAGTCCATTTGGTCTCGCGTAGTAACCCGCTCAAGTACATCCTCATCCACCCAATGCTGACCGGGCGCCTATCCCGATGGGCAGTCATCCTGCAACAGTTTGACATCCAGTTTGTGCCTTAGAAAGAAATCAAAGGCCAGGTGTTAGCAGATTTTCTGGCAGAGCACCCCTCGACAGAGACCACCGCACCAGACGTCTAGTTACCTAATGAAGACATATTCTCAGATCAAGAGAAGCTCCCAACATGGGAAATGTACTTCAACACCACATCCCGAAGCTCAATAGGGAATAGAATAGAGGATCCCAAATTGAACAAGTTCGGTTTGGGGATAATAGTCATGTCCAGAGAAAAGGCAGTCTTTCCATATTCCTTCCTCCTGTTAGAAGGATGTACGAGCAATGAGGTTGAATATCAAGCCCTCATTTCAAGCCTAGAGCTCACACTCCAGGCTCAAGTACAGCACCTTAAGGTAAAAGGTGACTTGAAACTGGTCATCAAGCAAGTAAATGGTGACTATGCTATTAAAAAAGAGGAGTTGATTTCCCTGTTTGACCATGTCTGAGGGTTAATGGTGGAATTCTTCACAGAACTAACATTGACCTATATTCCCCGGTCTCAGAATGCCCAGGACGATGCATTAGCTAATGCAGCCACAACCCTAGCTGACCCAGACCGGGATGAAACAATTATCAATATTTCCCATCATCGAATGGTCTTGACATTTGTTCAGACTAAGATCGATGAAATCAACGAAGTCAGTCCAATCCCTAAGCCATACGCTCCTGCCACCGGCTGAATGACCCCCATTAAAAACTATCTTCAAAGGGGAGAACTTCCATCAAACAGGGATGAATGAGAGAAAATACGAAGAAGGGCGATCAACTTTATCCTATATGGTGGCACGAGTTAGTAAGAGGTCCTCTACAAATGAGGCCTCGATGGAGTCATCCTCAGATGCATTGATGGAGACAAAACTACTGCCATCATGACTGAAGTACATGCTGGAATATGTGGAGCACATTAGTAAGGATCTAAGATTTCCCATTAGTTTAAAAGGCTTGGGTACTATTGGCCCACCATGGCACAAGATTACGATAACTTTACCGCAAAATGCCACTCATGCCAAATTCATGCTAACTTCATACACCAACCCCCGAAGTTACTTCATCAGGCTAAGTTCTACTGGCCATTTTCCATCTGGTGAATGGACGTCGTGGGCCATATCATCCCACCATGACCAAACAGCTAAAGTATATCTTCACAGCAACTGACTTATTTTCCAAATGGGCAGATGCTGTACCCCTCAAGGAAGTCGAGGAAAGAACCACTGTCAGCTTTGTGAAAACCAATATCATCACCAGATTTGGTGTCCCTCATATCATACTGATGGATAACGACACCAACTTCTGCTTGGATGGATTGGAGAAACTATACCAAGAGTATGGTATCAAGGCTAACCACTCATCCCTCTACCATGTAGCATCCAATAGACAGATAAAGGTTTTCAACAAGGATCTGTCCAACATTCTCCAGAAAATGGTAGAAAAAGACAAGAAATCATGGCCGAATAAACTTCTTCATGCATTCTGGGCTTATCAAAAAACAATCTACACCTCTACTTGGGCTACTCCATACTCGTTAGTGTACGGAACAAAAGAGGTCGTGCCCATCGAGCTCCAATTTCCCTCGCTCCGTGTTTCCATCTGTGATTAGTTATCCAACAATGAGAAATCAAAAAAAAAATGGATAGGTGAATTGGAACAACAAGATGAGAAGAGGTTGCACACTTTTCACCATCTGGAAGTATATCAGAATTGAATCGTAGGTGTATTCAATAAAAAGGTTCGTCTTCGGTCATTCTTGGAAGGAGAATTCATGTTGGTCCTCCGGACCCCAATGATACCCAGAAAGAAATCTCCAAAGTTGGATCCCAAGTGGGAGGGACCATATGTTATACACAAGGTCTTATACAATGGAGCATATGCCCTAATCTCCATCGACGGGAAATTCTCTACTACTCCTACAAATGCAAGATTTATGAAGATGTTTTTTGTAATATCAAAAGAACCTATCGTCTGAGCTGCAGGATGTTAAACTGCCAAGCACCTATCATCCGAGATGCAGGATGTTAAACTTCCAAGAACTTATCGTCCAAGATACAGGATGTTAAACTACCAAGCACCTATCGTCCGAGCTGCATGACGTTAAACTACCAAGCACCTATTGTCCGAGCTGCAGGACGTTAAACTGCCAAGCACCTATCGTCTGAGCTTCTGAATGTTAAACTACCAAGCATCCCTTCATCTGAGCTACAAGACATTAAAATTCCAAGTACATATCATCTGAGATATAGGATGTTAAAATTCCAAGCACCTATCGTCCGAGATGCAGGACATTAAACTGCCAAGACCCAACGGTCCAAACTCTATGACCCTAAACTAAGAGTATTTCGTCCTCACCACACAACTTTAAACTGCATGGATTTCAAGAAACTATGTATGGCTTGATTTTTGCCTTCGTGGGATACGTTGTGATGCCAGGGTCCCCCATCCTGTCCCATCCATCACCGAATAAAGTTAAAAATGCCCTCTTCTCCCATGTATGGACCAACCCAGCACAGGGTGTATCCCTTTCAGAGAACTATGTACGGCTTGATTCCTTCCATCGCAGGATATGTAGCGATGCCAGGATCCCCCATCCTGGCCCTGCCACTCTCAAATGAAATGAAAAAAAGAAAAAAGAAAAAATCCCTTTTCCCCCATGTATGGACTAGACCTTCACGAGCTGTATTATCTTTTAATGAACTACGCACGGATTGATTCCAACCCTCGCAAGATACGTAGTGACGTCAGAATTCCACATCTTGTCCCAGCCACCCCCAATAAAGCTAAAAATTCTCCTTTCCCCCACGTACAGACCAACCCTGCATAGGGTGTATTCCTCGTCCTTACCGCACGACATTAAATTGCACAGATAAGAAGGATTGAAAATGCCCTTTTCCCCAGTGCATGGACCAGACCTGCATGGGGTGTATTATCTTCTACAGAACTATGTACGACTTGATTCCTACCCTCACAAGATACGTAGTAACGCCATAATTCCACATCTTGGCCCAAACACCCCAAATAAAGCTAAAAATACCACCTTTCCCCCGTATGGACCAGACCCGCATAGGGTGTATTCCCCAAAAAGAACTACGTGAGGCTTGATTCCAACCCTCGCAGGATACGTAGTGATGCTGGGATCTTACCTCCTAGACCAGCTGCTGATAAAAGAAAACACTGGTATATATACCCATCTTCCTTAGCGCATGATGTTAAAATGCACAGAATCCCCTTTTCATGTCAGTTCACCTTCATCCTCACCGCACGACGTTAAAACTACATAGACTTCATCCTCGCCGCACGACGTTAAAACTGCACAGACTTCATCCCCACCACACGATGTTAGAACTGCATGGACTTCGTCCTGACCGCACGATGTTAAAACTGAACAGACTGTGTCACGACCCACCCAAGATATACAGTGAAACAATATGGGAATACTCCTTGCGCATTGGGATGCACCTTCTCCATGCATCAGACTCCACGAACCGGATAATTGCAGATCTTCATAATCATTCATAGCCATTAGAAGTGGAAAGTTATCGACCCGTGGACACCTTTGAATGACTATACATACCATGCCCTCAGCAGCTCTGCATATTGATAGCCCCGAGCCCATCTACGAAAGGCACGATTTCATTAGGTGGTACTCTTCCTATCTCTGTATGCTTATCGGCCTCCGGGCCCTCATATCATATCTCCCAATCCAAAAATTTATGGAGAAGTGGTTTATAAGTTCATTCCCCTCTCACATCCAAACATTGTCAGGGTATCCCTACCTGGTGAGCCTATGTATCCACCCATGGTTAACATGACGATCTACGTCTACCAACATCTAGTCAGTGCTAGGCTACATTTCATCGATGTATAATTGTGTTAATGATGTTTTTTGTATTCTTGAACACCATTATCCCCATATGCCAAACTCTGTTCTGTGAGCAATCATAGATTTTCAAAATCATCCATGGCCATCGGAAGTGGAAAGTTATCGACCTGTGGACACCTTTTCATGACTATGCATACCATGCCCTCAGTGGCTCTGCATATTGATATCCCCTGGCTCGTCTTCCAAAGGAAAGATTTCCTTGCGTGGTACTCTTCCTAGCCTCGTACACTTACCGGCCTCAGAGCCCCCATACCATACCTCCTGATTCGGGAAACCCCAGAGTTACAGTTTACACCATCATTCCCTCACACTTGTTCAAAGTATACCAGAGCCTCCAAACTCTGTTTCCTTCCAGGTAACTGTAGCAACAGTCACCCAATGGTCCGACCTCTATGACCGGTAAACTAAGAGTACTTCTTCCTCACCGCACGACGTTAAACTGCATGGAGTAAAGGTCCACCCCATGCGCAAGATAAATCAGCACGGTGACCTCTTTGAGTTTTAACAACAACCAGGGAAGAACATCCCCAACATGTACAAATATTTCCTTACCAAATGACATACTTCATGGTTCAGTCAATCACATATCCTCATATTCATTCATGGCCATCGGAAGTGGAAATTTAACGACCCGTGGACATCTTTACATGACTATGCATACCATGCCCTCAATGGCTCTGCATGTTGATAGCCCCTGGCCCACCTACCAAAGGCAATATTTCCTCGGGCGGTACTCTTCCTAGCCCCGTACACTTATTGCCATTAGAGCCCCCATATCATCTCTCCTAATCCAAGAACCTCCGGAACCATGATTTACACCATCAAACCCTCTCCACGTCTTGGACATGCCATGATATTCAAGCCTAGTTACATTCTAACAAAGAGTGGCCTTTGCAACTACGTCCTTACCACATGATGATTGAAACTGCATGGAACATATCTTCGCCGCTTGGCCGGAATTACAAAGACCAAGCATTAAACATCCAAAGAAATGCCTCATATTGCAAGTATTTTCACAGATTTAAAAATGCCCCCTGTCCTCACTGCACGACGTTAAACTGCGCAATGTCTTTAATAATTCTCCCCGTCATTACCGCATGATGTTAAACTACATAGAACCCGTCCTCACCTCATGACATTAAACTGCATGGAATTTAAAATTCCCTCCATCCTTTCCGCATGACATTAAACTACATGGTCAAACCTGTCATGGGTTCAGTCAGGAATGGAGGCTTTCCTCAGTCCCGTAGTGCATGGGCTAGACCTGCAAAAACCACCGTCTCACACTAGAGTGAGAAGGAATGACTTAACCCATTCCCAGGAAATTTAGTCCAGATGTTTCTCCCATATCCAGGCACCATCTTTTCATAAACCACACTCTCAACCCTAAAGGAGCCGAACCCTTGTGAGCCACCCATGGTGGTCTCGAATCTCAACTTCCCTGAAGTTTCCCGACAATCGGGAGAATACATTCATTGACCTAAGGACACCTTTTGATGACTATACATATCATTCCCTTAGTGTCTATGCATATTGATCACCCCTGGCCCGTCTACCAAAGGCAATATTTCCTTATGCAAAGCTTCTCTCCATACACCTCTTGGCCTCTGAGCCCCCATATCCATCCCTAGATTCAGAAACCCTTTGAGCTACAGTTTACCAAACTCTTTCCCAACCCTGCCTGAATACACTAGAATGTCTCTGACAAGATTACTGAGAACCAGGAGAAGACATTCCATTCTAAATAATGTCCCATCTACATGACGTTAAACTGGGCCAAGCTCCAACCATCATCTACACTAACTATATTCGTAGGACAAGGACCCTGTGTCCACACTCTTGATTAATACAGATGTTCCCAAACCATTTTAGACGTCACACACCCTTTCCGAGCCACCCCTGGTGGTTTTCATATTCTCCAAGCCACCCATGGGGGTTTCCATAATCCAGACTTCCATGAAGTCCTCAGGCCATCAAAAATGGACAGTCATTAATTTAAGGAAACCTTTTCACGACTATTCATACCATGCCCTCTGCAGCTCTGCATATTGATCGCCCCTGCCCCGTCTAACAAAGGAAATTATTTCTTAGGAAATTCTTTTCCAACCTCTGCACGCTGATACAGCTCCCATGCCTTATGACATGCCCTACATGTTGTCCAAATCTAAACATGTTCACCCCACATGTGTTTGAAAGGTATTGAGACATCTTTTAATCAACCAAACCTTGTCGGGGCCCTCACCGCACTATATATGGTCAAAGTTATTCAACCTGAAACATCAGTAATGATAGTCTTGTCGGCAGGACTTTAAATCGCTTAGAAAAAGAGGCGCAAAGCCCATTAGGCCGAAAAACTGAAAAGGGTGACCTAAGAAAAAGCCGAGCCATACCCGTTGGGTCCATAGAAAATGGGCATAGGAAACATTAGGGTATTGACTGAAAAGAAAAAAAATTAGTGTTTTTTTAAAACACTCTAGTAAAAGTCGAACTGTGCTCGCTGAGTCCCTAGGCTCAGGAAAAATTTAGAGCATTTTCCAATCACTCATCGATTTTCTGGACCACTCTACATCGGAATAGCTTCCACTTCATTCCGATTGGAAACCTTTCAGATGGGGGGAATTTGTAGGGTCCTGAAAATTCCACAAGGGGGGAATCCAATTACCCTAAGACTTGGGAAAGGACTGAACCGGTCCATGTACAGGATCCCAACAATAGTAGGAGGTAGGATCGGAGAACCGCAATCCCATGGACTGCTGTCATTCACAGAACAGAGGCGGGGACCCTCTGTGGGCGCGAAGCAGGATGGGCACCAGGCCGGTCCACTGACACGAACCTCCCCAGCCGCGAACTGCGTCAACTGGCCCGGACCGCACATGTCGTCATTCGCAGAATAGAGGCGGAGCCCTGTGCGTCTATGAAGCACCCTTAGACCGATTTGGTTCGCGAGGGAAGGTGAATTCAATTCCCCTCGCGATTTGTGGGTTGACCAAGTCATCCGAAAATTGGGTTTCCAGTCATGGACCTCTGAAAAAGGTGCCTCATGACCACAGATATATCTCTTTCCCCACTATATAAAATGAGATCTTGGGGGAGAAGAAGGGGATCGATCAGGTTTGGGAGGAAGGATTTCAAAAGAATGAGCTTAGGATTTCGCAAACAGCAAAGTTCCAATTTGCGAACCAGAACAGGTATCAAACTGGAAACGAATTTATAAGGAACCGAAAACACATAGAAAATTGGTGAACAGATAACTTAAAATAAAATGAAAAAGAAGACTACGAGACATGGCCCCTCCGCGGATGTACTTCTCATGGAACAGGTAGTCTATTCCATTTTTTCGATCCGATGCACCGCGTAGCACCCAACTACGTGGGCGAAACCATGGCTGACGAACCCCCGAACAATGTCTCCCCTAGCTGCCACTGCTCGCAGGACTCCACCAAGTACCAACCTGACACGCGGGCTGAACCCAAAGCTATGTATCACCTTGGTACACAGGATTCCCATCTCTCCGCGCACCACGCTGGTACGCGGATGACTTCTCCAACCGCGTAGCACCCCCTATGCGATTGGTGATACTCCTCATACACCCATGTGGCCCGCCAACTCCTTCGGTGTTCCCATTCCCTGATTCAGATAAAATACTTCCAATCCAGCCTTATCCTTTGTAACCCCGTCATTGGCCTATTCATAGTCCTTGAGCTGAGGCCCCTACAGAAGCCACCATATCTGTGTGATACAATCTCCAGGCACATCAGCGTGCTACTTTGAGTTCACATACCCACAGTAGGAGAGAGAAAATGGGTTCCTCCAGCCCTTGAGTGGGTTCCCAAAAAATTCATGGGTTCACTTACCCACATTAGTGCAGGGTCTGAGCCCGGGAGTCCCCTTTCTACCTCTCTACATTCCAGGAGTGAGGGACCCCGCTTGCATTTCCATTCAACAACAACGGTGAGTAATTCTCACAACTTCCGGGAATGATAGGGTAGCCTCCTTTGTGTAAGCCCCTTGCCTTTATTGTAGGAGGTAGCAACCATGAACCTCCGTACTTCCCCGGTGCCAAGGACCAAGTGGGGAGATGGGCACATGGGTTTTCGTTACCCTTTACCTCTCCCTCTGTTATTTTTCACCATCAGGCCACCACACTATAGTAAGTCGTAATCTCCATTTCTCTGGGCCACTCCATGCATAAGCCCCATTCCTCTTCCCACAGATGCACCTTTCACGATGTGATAGTCAGGTCTCTACTACCTCTTGTTTCTCACACTGAGCAGAAATCACGTGGGCTTAGAGTAAGCACCGACCCTGACCCCAACCTCCTGTGAACTATGAGGACTTTGATCCATGTCAAGGCATGGTACGTAGGAAGCCTCCACGAGGTTCAAGCCCACCTCCTATTAACTACAAGGACTTTGATCGATGTCAAGGCATGGTATGTAAGAAGCCTCCATGAGGTTCAATCCCACCATCCTGTAAACTATGAGGACTTTGATCCATTTGAAGGCATGGTA
Organism: Viscum album; assembly: GCA_963277665.1. NCBI lineage: Eukaryota > Viridiplantae > Streptophyta > Magnoliopsida > Santalales > Viscaceae > Viscum > Viscum album. The sequence goes on from OY728123.1 coordinate 2,020,853,237, forward strand.
CATAGGAAGCCTCCACGAGTGTCATTCCCACCTCCTATGAACTAAGAAAATTTTGATCCATGCCAAGGCATGGTACGTAGGAAGCCTCCACGAGGTTCAATCCCACCACTTGATCGTTCCGACCCCTTCACGTCGGTTCACCAACTCTATGGGTTGTCTCAGAGTGTAAGCCCCATCCACCATCTCATTAGGCCACCTTAGAGTGTAAGCCCCGATCCTTTGTCCCACATGACGTTAAACTGCACTATCGAATTACGTGGATTCTTATTCCTCTCACAAGGATACGTAGGAAGCCCGTATCACGGGTTCGACAATAAACTCCAGAGCACCCAGTCATAAGGCTTCACGCCAGTGCTGTCTCAATGATTTCAAAATCCCCGAAGTCATTAATATAATGAGGGATGGTAAGCCTCAGGCCCAAATGATTCCGAATCCCTACATTCCGCGGACCATTTCCAACCAGGAGTAATCTGTGGATACTATGCTTGGGTATAAACCAAAGATTCTCGAACATATGAATACGTATTTAATATATAAGAGAGTTCCATAACAAGAAATAATTTCCCCAAAAAGGATGCGATGAGCCCGAATTCCCATCCTCTCGACCAATGTGAGTTCGTAAGCATCGCTGGCTGAATCACCCATCAAACGCTTGCCTTTGGAAAGCAGGTCCACATATCATTGGACAAAGAACCATTGGGCATTTTGAAACGAAGACCGATATACCCGACCTAAGAGATCAAGCGTAACTCAGCTCTCTGTAATATTGACCATTGGGAGCATCGGTCCCCAATCCTAGAAATGGTTCGAAACAATAGGAAAGTTAAAAATATAGTGGTGGTTTTATATTCACCTAGATAGATTATATATTATTCAATAGGAATATTTAATCTTATAGGGATCAATAAGTTGCAACTAGATATGATTTAAAAGTTCATACTGCTTCAAATATGTATTCAATGGAACAAAATTTAGTTCTTTATTTTGATAGTTTCTCCAAATTATGTAAACCCGTCAGTGGGAATTCATGAAAAACTTTAAATGGGTGGGAAAATATTGATACCAATAAAGCTATATAGATTATAAAAAGTCATCATGACTAAATATGTTAGAATTATAGTTGTCATAATAATTTTATATGATCATTATAATTAGCATTGGATGTCAATACATTCTTCCTTATAGGAAAACTTATCGGAGGAATATATATGACACAACCATAAAGGGTTTTATCATTATATAATTTCAATAATTAATGAAAATTATAGAGATATATCTGAAGATTAATGTAAGAATTTTTATTATAGAAAATTCATTTGGAATGAAATTATTCTAAGTGTTTACAAGAGGTTAATTATAGTGTTATCATTTTAACAAATAGATAGGATTGATAACATATGAAAAACAAATGATTAGTCTCATAGTTAGTCAAGAATATATTAAAAGTAAATCTCCATAGAATGAATGTAAGTAGGAACCCATGTTACAGGAAAATATTTCTATTATATAATATCTATGGGTTTATTAAACCGACGTAACGTATATATAATAACAAGGTATAGAAAAATACAAGCTATAAAAATTTGTGAAGGAAATGTTTTTCCAATATCACATGTAACAAATATCTCTATGAAGACATGAGTAAGACATATATGGAGATTAATAAGGTGATTATAACTTCATATGATTTATCAATAGATCTATCAAATATTTCTTTCCATGTAAAAGAAATGACATTTCCAACACATATATTATTGTAGGCAAATATCAAAAAAATCTAAGAGAACTTCAAAGGTAGTGGAAAAAACTATCCAATAACACGTGAGAAAGTGAAAGGAATATGTACCTAGTACTTAGAGAGGAAGGACCAATAGTTTTAAAGGGGATATTAAAATATTATTCCTATGGATAAATTGATATAATATCACAATTCGTATAAGGAAATGAGTAAGATAATCTCATTGTATCATGTGGTAGCTATATATACCAATATCATGTATGTTGTATCTTTTGAAGTAGCTAAAGAAGAAATATGGAATAAAAAATATTTGTTCCATTTCTAGGAATAATAATTTGAAATTAAAGTATTATAAAGATATAAATTATGATAAACTTTTAACAATGGTACTATATAATAAGTCATGTTTATGAAGAAGAACAAAAGGGATATACTGAGGTACATCGTCTCTTTAGGAGTTTTGCTCAAGAATTTGAAGATACAAATAGAAAAGTATCTATGTAATAAAACTTGGGAGGCCCAAGGACTAAATAAATAACTCTATAGAAGCATTAAATTATCATGTGAAATATAACAAGTTGAATCTTAAAAATACAATCTAGTGTAAGTGAATGTGTTGTGAAAGTGGGTTCTCTATAACCAACTTGAACAATATTTTTTGATTTCCATGTTTTTTATATAGAGAGTTATGCGTGATGTTATCTTACCAAAATAATGTTATAAATACTATGGAAAATATTTATATGGTAATTTGCTTGGATTATTTGTCATATAAAATGTTATATCAGTTTCCACCTATAAATAGAATGTCAAGATACTATGATAGTAATCCTAAACATATGTCCAATGATCTAGATACATAATAATGATTGGATAGGGATATTGTATGACTATCAGGTGTTAGGGGATCATAATCATTGATATTTCTTCTCATGAATTTCACACTTCATTATCGTAAGTACATGTGAACCTGTGGACTAACTCACCGACAGTAACAAGACATATTTTCGGTGTCATTGGATTTTCTTATATACAAACATGTGTATTGGCCACTAAACCTGAGTTCGTTATCAATTTGTTAATTTGATAATTTACTTTAAGGAAAAAATAAAACATCGAAATTTATATTTTTGGAAAGTTATCTTGATTCCACAGTATCATTGGTGGTATTACATTGGTTTAATGATTAATAAATTATTTGCTTCATTCAAGTATATGAAAAGATATCTTCGGTCCAATTGACTAGGATGTTATTACCTTCAATAAATCTATGGTCACTATATAAGTAGGGAAGACTATTTGGTCTAGTAATTAAATGAATAAATAAATAAATAATATATGATGACATAATTTATGAATACTAATTTATGAGATATCATGAGATAAATATATTATATTACACACAGTGTGGAAATAAGAGCTTAGAATTACTAAGAATAAACCTTATGTATTCTGGGGGATTGATGTGTTATTAGATACCATACCTAGTATATGAGTGACACTCACTTATATCGAGATATGTTCCTAGAGGGTCACACACAAAGGGTATTAAAAAACTTGGTCAATTATAATGAGTTTGAGTTTAAGACATGATGGGACCTGCATTGTGGGTCGGGTAATGTCCATGTTTGAATGATCTCAAGAGCTAAATAAATTAAATATTATTAAAGTTTGGAATAATAAGTTCTGAATATATTAACTCATTATACTCAAGGGTTATTTAGTGAATACAAGGAAAAATATTATATGAAGAAATATTCATTATTCAAGGTTTGTTATGTATTTTTAGGAGATATGTGTCAAATTAATGACTCTTATTTCGTCACATAATTAATTTTGATGTAACAACTAATTGAAAAAATGTTTATGATGTTTTTGAAATGTTTAATAAGGCATATATTTCATTTAGGGATTATTTAGAAGGCTAAATTATTTTCCAAGTAAAAGGTAAATTTCCATGAGTTTAGGCATATCTATATAATCCATGAGAATCCTAAATTAGAGTAGATTGTTCATACCTCAAATTTGATAACCCCTCCCGCTTATCTCCCAAATTATAGAGTGAGAAGGGGGAGTTTTCAGCACCCTAATCCAAGAACACTCTCTTAGTTCAAGGGAATAATTCCCCCTAGATTATGAGGACATCATTAGTTCATTTATCTCACTATTATAACATCTAGATACTAAATAAAAATATTCTAAGAAGATTTTGATCTGTTTTTGGATGATCTAGATGGCTTTAGATTCAATTCTTCTGAGAAATGATCATTTTTAGGGAGAATAACATGCCTATGTATTCTAATAAAAAGTGGTATCACTTAGATTATATTTTTGTACTTATTTATTTCAAACAATATACTCGAGTTTATTTATAAGGAACTAGACTAAAAACATTACATAATCATGAATTAAATGAATAATTCACATTGAGGATATTTTCAGTTTTAGAGTTTTAGAGAATTAGGACATTACTATTACATCTCAATGATTACAAAGTAGACACATCTACTCAGTTTCCTTTTTTTCGCAAAATAAAAACTCTTGAACAAAATATTCATGTCTAGTTTCATGTTTTAGACAACATGAAATTTCCTTGATCCCATCCTTGACCCTATTCCACTTTATGTCAAGTGAAAAACATTTCAAAAACTTGGGATGAGCATAAAAAGCTCAGTAAGGGATACACAAAGAGAGAAAAAAATTAGATCATCAATATATACATAACATAAGATTTTTAACATACCTTATGAAATCATAAGATTTGTGAAATACACATAGAAATCATAAATCATAAAGGTAACTTAAGGCATACATATCATACTTACATTGTAGCTTTCACAACTACATAGGGAGTCACATTTGGAATACCCATCATAGTGTATTCCCTAAATATATTAGTAGAAACATTAATGTTTACCTCCGTCACGTTACCCAATTCATTGGAGATCTATCTCGGTCTCAACCTCCCTAGGTTTATCGTGGAACCACCCATATACATAATAATGTCTAAGGACTATAACATAATCATAACACATTAATTAATCATAAAGGAAAGATTACATTATCACATTGCAATTACAATATAACATTTTAAGACATTGAAATAATGAATCCATTATAAAAACAATTTTCAACACCAAAATATGTAAAAAGATTATATGGTTTTTTTAAAAACATTACAGTTTGTTAAGGAAGCCAAATATCAAATAATACTCACGGCGGCGGAAAAGGTTGTTGTCACCGCTTACATAAAAAAAGAAACATTCCTTTTTGTCATTTAGAAAAACGCTTCGTAGAGAAAAGATTTCCTTTTGGATGAAATGAAAAGTCAAAAGGGTTTTATACACTATATAAAATAAAGGCGTGTAGAAATAAAAAGATTCCTTAATGAAAAGAGATTGAGACGAAGTCTCGTACAAAGACTTTATCCTTAGATTAAGGATAAATCAATTACATAATTATGTGTGAAAAATATAAATACACCCAATATAAGTGGATATTAAGTGTAAAACAATAAAAGATCATCCACACATATTTATAGTACGACATAATCAAGAATTATAGGTTTAACCCAAAGAATTGAAATTGGGTTAAGAAGTTCCCTTACTGAAATTCGACAGCCTAACGATGTCACTTTAAAATTCAGAAAATTAGTTGATGAGAGATAAAAAGGGTATCTCATCACTTGGACATAAAATTTAAAGTAATAAGGATATATAAGAACATATCCCAACATTAAGAAGATTTAAATTAAAAGCCCTAACAAAAATAAGTCTTTTAAAAAGAGGAGGGTGAAATGTTCCTTTACTGATTTGGGTAACTTTCGAGACATACACCCCATGAAAGAAGGACTATAAAATGTTGATGTAAATACCCATAAACAAAATTATATTATACAAAGAGTAGAATAATGGGAAGTACATAAACCACTCAAATGAGATAGTGACAAATATAACATGAATCTCATGGGAATAAATAGTGAGATAAAACCTCTCACCTCGTAGTAATAAATCGAGTCATATGACCAAAAGATAATAAGAACCAAATGAATCACATAATACCATGAATATAAACAGAATCATGATAATATATATCAAATGGAAGTACACAATACACCACATTCAATAAATAATTGGCGAACAATGGAAATCTCACAGAATTGAAAGTGAGATAAGAAATCCCCTTACCTCATTGTAATCAATCGAGTCGTATGAACAAAAGATAATAAACACCAAATGAATTGCATAATACCATGAATATAAATAGAATCATGATAATATATATAAAATGGTAGTACAAAATACCCCACAAGAAACAAATAAGTGGTGAACAATGGAAATCTCACAGAATTAAAAGTGAGATAAGAAATCCACTTACCTCAAGTCCGACTTGTCTTGTTCACTTCTTTATATTCCTCTAAATCAGGTAACTCTTTTTGGTTTGAGCCAAAGGCTTCCTTGGAAAGACTTCGGCCCAAAGTGAGGCTTCTAGGACTAAGATAGAGATGTTTAGAGATAATATGAGAAGAGTTTAGATGATCTAAGGGCTTGAGAGGTGTGGGTACAGGGGTAGAGGTGGGGGCCTTTTATAAGAGGGGGGAGGGTCACTTTTGGAAAGTCTTGAAATGTTACTTTATTATAAAATGTGTTCGGATGTTAAAGGTCCCACAATGATATATTTTGAGTATAAGGTGATAATTGTTGGAATCCCACCCATCCAATAGGTTTTCCACAAGTGTATGTCTAAGATTTTACCTTATCATTTCATATTATTCAAATCGTACATTAATGAGGTAATCCCTCCATCATCATGGTGTCATAAATAAATTTATTTATTTAATGTCTAAAAATTATAAAAAAATACCATGACGAAGGAAATATTTTTATCTTTCCATGACTATTTATAGTCTAAGAGATCATTTATGTAAACAAAATTAAAATTGTTTTACTTAGGATATACAAACCCTTGTTATATTTATCTTCTTTTTTAAAAATAATGTCATAAATGTCACTGTAACACCCATGTGACTCCATGGGACCTCAAGTTTGATAAAAAGGCTTCCCATGTTCGGACATGACTCAAAAAAGATAATTGGGACACATTTTGGGGTAATTTTATATTATTATGATATTATTTTATTACCCTTAACTACCCGATTACTAATTAATCACTATAATTAAAGATAATTACTGTCGTTACTATTCATAATGTCCACAAACCAAAGAGTCTTATTAACATAATTTGGATCTTATGATTCCAAATATGGAATTAATTTTACCAAATTACAAACACAGAAATTGCAATAATTAATTTAAAAATAATTACCATTGTCACAACCAAATACGGGTTTTTAAGAATTAAAATTTATCAAACGACTGACTTGTTTTTACATCCAATTGAAAAGTGAAATTACTTCCAATGGACAACATTGTATTAAGTAATTAATACATAATTCAATTACACTTTAAAACTAATTAAAAGTACAATCTAACTATATAATTAAATTATATGAAAAAGATGTTTTGAAGTAAAATACAGTATTTTTCACTATTCATTAAAAATGAACATTTGTCAGAAAAATACCAAAATTTTATCCAAAGGAAATATGATATTCCAAAGTCAAAAATGATTTACATTTTTACCGAATTCAAAACATAGAAGTTTAATTAATTAATTTTATAATTAATTCTCTCTATCAATTCAATTATCGTGTTTTTAAGAAACAATATCTACCAAAAGATTGACACTTTTTTATGTCCAATTTCAAAGTGAAATTAATTCCAATGACCACCATTGGATTAAATGGTAAAAATATATTTTAACTACACTTTAAAACCAATTAAAAAGATAATCTAACCATATAAATAAATTATATTAAAAGGATGTTTTGAATTAAAATACAGCCTTTTTCACTATTCATTAAAAATGAACGTTATCAGAAAAATAACAAAAATTTAAAAAAAGAGAATTTTGATATCTTGATTCTAAAGAAAGATTTTATTTTTTCAAATATAACATATATAATCAACAAAAATTAGTTTAAAATAAAAGTTTAGACATCAAAAGGCAGTTAATCGACATTTTAAAGATTATTAGAATATTTATGCTTAAAATTGGATTCATTCACATTTTAAGTCTCCATGATTTATTGGGTAATTGTTAAAATATTCAACAAACATATATAACCATTTTTTAGTTATTTATTTTCATTCCCACCATTATAACGGTTAGGGGTTTACTACCATTTAAAATAATACCATTATATTATTAGTGTGCAACGTAAGATTTCAAAGAAACTTGTTGTTGCATATTAGGTACACCATCGAACATAGAATCCCCTTTAAAGTAAAATTAATATTTAATTCTTAAATATTAATATATATGAAAATTTCATATTCATTATTTACCTTGGATGTTACATCCTTCCCCCCTTTTGGGAATTGCTTCCTCTCAATTTTAAAATTGGGCTCGGAAACTTTATTCAAATCCCCACATTGGAAAAGGAGTAAATTAAACTACCACTTTAAATGAAAGAAAGAAAAGTATAAAGGTCACCAAAGACAAAAAATACTAGGATTATATGAAAACATGAATATGGAATAGAAAAAAACCATCAAGTTCTGATGGAGAGTGATAGAAAATATGTCTAGGAGAAAGTTAACCACCAGAAAATTACAAACTTGTGATGGGTTAAACGGTATTTGATTCCCCAGTAGGAAAGGTTAACAGAAAACTTTTTTGTTTTAAGTTACTTTTCATTGAGGAATTTATTTATGAGCTTAACTAAATCATAAGGAAACATACTTACTTGTCATGTAGACTTTTATCTCTTACTAGATTTCTTACAAAAGCTCATATTTTCTCCAAAAGATGAGTATTTAGGATGACTTGTTCACATTAAGAGTGATATAATCAAATTATTGAGAATCACCTAATCCAAAAAAGATGAACTATATATTTCCCATGTCTTTAGACCTTAACCAACACCAAAATTGTTATTACAAGATCATATAATCCCCCAAAGGACAATCCTTTATAAAAAGAAATACTACTATTAATATCCAAAATTCAACAAAAATAACCCAAGGTTAAAGAAAGACCATTAAATAAACAGCTATCCATAAAAATCTTCAAAGTAATCTAAACTAATATTGAAACCGAAATCTCTGAAGGATTTAATCACATAGTCTTACAAGGTAAATCTTAACATTTATCTCCAAGTTACTCTTAAAGTCTCATACTAAAAAGTAATTAACCTAATCACATATCCTCCATTATAGGTTAATAATTTCCCTATATAACCCAAAATCAACTTATTTCTGATTCATAAGATCATCTAACTAAAAATAATTATTCATAATAACTAGGGACTTCATATAGTCTAGTGGTAGGTGATAAATATCAGTCGCACTATGGTTGTGGGTTTGATTCCCATAGCTTCGTCCGGCGCGATGGGTTGTCACATGGTTTGCATGTTGTGCCTTTTCAAAAACTACATAATTTTATAAAATTCCCAAAAAGAGATAAATTCATAAAAAATAAAAATAACATATTTTAACCACAAAGGTTATCTAATAACTTTCGTTTTGCATCCCAAAATCTATTAACCGATAATTACCTTAAATTCAAGGATCATATAAACCAAAATGGTTATTTATAACTATATCCACAAAAGAAAAGATAATTATTCCTTGAATAAAATTTTTATATATCAAACATCCGGGTTATACATACTATAAAACTTCTTCTAATGTAATCCCATCATCAAAAGAACCTTAATAATTTTAAGCATTTCACCATCCAAAAATCTACCATAACTCTTGAATCACTTATATGTTGAATTCTTACTCATTGAACATTCTTCATGATCCATTAACCACTCCTTTAAAAATTATTTTAAAATACTTCTTTCTTACAAACAAAATCACGAATCATATCCTAAGATTCAATAATAGGAAAACATTTGTTAAGAAATAATCCACACCTTTCATTGGTCATTGTCAGTTTCTTCATCCTCAATCAGAATGGCATTAGGTATTGGTAAACAAATATTTGTACAATCTTTGTGATCTCATTCCTGAAACTTCTTCATAGGACATGTGTTTACATAATGACCATGCACAACAAATTTAGAACATTCAATTGTTCCTTCAGAATGAACTTATTTCCCTTTACTATAGTCAATTAGATTCTTCCTTTTTCCATGGATGGTTCTTGCATTATGGCCTTCATTTCCACATCTAGAGCATCTTTCTGTCCCTTTGAAACAATTTCCTAGGTGTTTCTTTCCACATCTTTGACACATAGGTTTTTGAACATTCGTACCTTTATGATTATTACCTGAACTTCTATAAGGATTTTTTTCTTACATATATTATGCCTTATAAAAATCACTAAGGTTCAGGTGGTCAATCATGACTCCAGATTGTTGGTTGAGAATAACCACAAGAGTTCTCATTATAGACCCCATATCATTCAGTTGCTCCTTCAGAAAATCATCACAGTTTTCTTCACATCCACTTTTACTTTGGTGCCTGCTAGATCCATCCATTTACTAAAACCAACAAGGTTAGTGTGATTATATCAGTAAAATAATCACATAATACTAAGATATAATTATTCATGTTATCTTAAACTCATTCACTTTATCTAAAAAAACTATGAATCTTTATGAAATCCTAACTATTAAGGTAGTGTCACTTATGCTTAAAGAATAACCTAACCAATAAAGTTATCTAAACTGAACTTTGATACCAACTATAAGGACCCGGCCTTAAAACATTACATAATCTGGAATTAAATGAGTAATTCACATTGAGGATCTTTTCAGTTTTAGATTTTTAGAGAATTAGGACATAACTATTACATCTCAATGATTTCAAAGTAGACACATCTACTCAGTTTCCATTTTTTTCACAAAATAAAAACTCTTGAACAAAATAGTAATATCTAGTTCCATGTTTTAGACATCATGACATTTCCTTGATCCCATACTTGACCCTATTACACTTTATGTCCTGTGAAAAACATTTCAAAAACTTGGGATGAGCATAAAAAGCTCAGTAAGAGATACACAAAGAAGAAAAACATTAGATCATCAATATATACAAAACATAATATTTTTAACATACCTCATGAAATCATAATATTTGTGAAATAAACATAGAAATAATAAATCATAAAGTTAACTTAAGGCATACATATCATACTTACATTATAGCTATCACAACTACATAGGGAGTCACATTTGGAATACCCATCACAATATATTCCCTAAATCACTTAAGAGAAACATTAACGTTTACCTCCGTCATGTTACCCAATGCATTGGAGAGATATCTCGGGCTAACCCGCCCAAGTTTTATCATGGAACAACCCATATACATAACAATGGACAAATACCATAACATAATCATAACACATAACTTAAGCACAAAGGAAAGATAACATTCCCACATTGCAATAACAATATAACATTTTAAGATATTGAAATAATGAATCCATTCTAAAAACATTTTTCAATACCAAAATACACAAAAAGAGTATATGGTATTTATTTTCCTTTTAAAAACATTATGTCTTGTTAAGGAATCCAGAGATCAAATAATACTCACAGCGGCGGAAAAGGTCATTGTCACCGCTTACGTAAAAAAAGAAACATTTCATTTTTTCGTTTAGAAAAATGATTTGTAGAGAAAAGATTCCCTTTGGATGAAATGAAAAGTAAAAAGGGTTTTATACACCATATAAAATAAATTCGTGTGGAAATAAAAAAGTTCCTGAATTAAAGGATATTGAGACGAAGTCCTGTACAAATATGGTATCCTTAGATTAAGGATAAATCAATTAAATAATTATGTCTGAAAAATATAAATACACCCAATATAAGTGTATATTAAGTGTAAAAAAATCATAGGTAATCCACAGATATTCATAGTATGACATAATCATGAAGTAGAGGTTTAACCGAAAGAATTGATATTGTGTTAAGAAGTTCCCTTACTAAACTTCGACAGCGTAACAATGTCACTTTAAAATTCAGAAAATGAGTTGATGATAGATGAAAAGGGCATCTCATCACTTGGACATAATATTTAAAGAAATAAGGATATATAAGAACATATAACAACATTAATAAGTTGTAAGTTAAAAGACCTAACAAAAATAAGCCTTTTAAAAAGAGGAGGGTAAAGGTCCCCTTACCGATTTGGGTAACTTTCGAAACGTACACCCCATGAAAGAAGGACTATACAATGTTGTTGTAAACAACCATAAACGAAAGTATCTTACACAAAGTGTATAATAATAGCATGTACATACACCAATCAAAGGAGATAGTGATAAATATAGCATGAGTCTCACGAGAATAAATTGTGAGATCAAAACCCCTCACCTCATTGTAATAAATCGAGTCATATAACTAAAAGATAATAAGAACCAAATGAATCACATAATACCATGAATATAAATAAAATCATGATAATATATATCAAATAGAATTACAAAATACACTACATGCAATAAATAATTGGAGAATAATGGAAATCTCACGGAATTAAAAGTGAGATAAGAAATCCCCTTACCTCGTTGTAATCAATCGAGTCGTATGACCAAAAGATAATAAACACCAAATGAATCACATATTACCATGAATATAAATAGAATCATGATAATATATTTGAAATTTTAGTACACAATACACCACATTCAAAAAATAAGTGGCGAACAATGGAAATCTCATGTAATTAAAAGTGAGATAAGAAATCCCCTTACCTCAAGTCCGACTTGTCTTGTTCGTTTCTTTATATTCCTCTATATCGGGTAACTCTTTTTGGTTTGAGCCAAAGGATTCCTTGGAAAGACTTCTGCCCAAAGTGAGGATTCTAGGAGTAAGATAATGATGTGGAGAGAAAACATGAGTAGAGGTTAGATGAGCCAAGGGCTTGAGAGGTGTGGGTTAGGGGGTAGAGGTGGGGGCCTTTTATAAGAGGGAGGAGGGTCACTTTTGGAGAGTCTTGAAATGTTACTTTATTATAATTTTTTTTTTCAGATTTTAAAGGTCCCAAAATGGTATATTTTGAGGATAAGGTGATAAGGGTTCAAAATACACCCATCCAATAGGATTTCAACAAGTGTAAGTCTTATAGTTTACCTTATCTTTTCAATTTATTTAAATCGTTCATTAATGAGGTAATCGCTGCATCATCATGGTGTCATAAATAAATTTATTTATTTAATGTCTAAAAATTATAAAATAAATACCATGATGTAGGAATTCTTTTAATATTTCAAATTATTATTTATAGTCTAAGATATCATTTATGTAAATATAGTTAAAGTTGTTTTACTTAGGATATACAAACCTTTGTTATATTTCTCTTCTTTTTTTAAAATAATGTCATAAATGTCACTATCACACCCATGTGACTCAATGGGCCCTAAATTTTGGTTAAAAAGTTTCCAATGTTCTTCCATGACTCAAAAAAGAGTATTTTGACACATGTTGGGGTCATTTTATATTATTATGATATTATTTTATTACCCTTAACTACCAGATTACTAATTAATCAGGATAATGAAAGATAATTATCGTCGTTACTATTTATAATATCCAAAAACAAAAGAGTCTTAATTACATAATTTGGAACTTATGATTCCAAATATGGAATCCACTTTACCAAATTCCAAACACAGAAATTCAAGAAATTAATATAAAAATAATTACCATTGTCACAACCAAAGACTGGTTTTTAAGAAGTAAAATTTATCAAAAGATTGACTTGTTTTTACATCCAATTGAAAAGTGAAATTACTTCAAATGAAAAACATTTTATTAAGTGATTAAAACATAATTCAATTAAACTTTAAAACTAATTAAAATTACAATCTAACTATATAATTAAATTATACGAAACATCAGTTTTGAAGTAAAATACAGTATTTTTAACTATTCATTAAAAATGAACATTTGTCAGAAAAATACCAAAAATTTATCCAAAGTAAATTTTATATTCCAAATTAAAAAATTATTTCCATTTTACCAAATTCAAAACATAGAAGTTGCATTAATTAATTTTATAATTAATTCCCACTGTCAAAACAAATAGCATGTTTTTAAGAAACAATATCTATCAAAAGATTGCCACTTTTTTATGTCCAATTTCAAATTGAAATTAATTCCAATGACCACAATTGGATTAAATGAAAAAAATATATTTTAACTACACTTTAAACTCAATTAGAAATATAATCCAACCATATAAATAAATTAGATTAAAAGGATGTTTAGAATTAAAATACAACCTTTTTCACTATTCATTAAAAAATGAACTTTATCGGACAAATAAAAAAAATTACACAAAGTACATTTTGATGTCCCGATTCTAAAGTAGGATTTTATTTTGTCAAATATAACATATATAATTGACAAAAAGTAGTTTATAAAAAAGGTTTAGCCATCAAAAGGTAGTTAATCGACCTTTTAAAGAATATTAGAATATTTATTCTTAAAATTGGATTCATTCGCATTTTAAGCCTCTATCATTTATCGGGTAATTGTTAAAATATTTAAAAAAATATATAAACATTTTTTAGTTAGTTATGTTCATTCCCACCATTACAACGGTTAGGAATTTACTACCATTTAAAATAATATTATTATATTATCAGTATGCAACGTAAGATTTCAATGAAAATAGTTGTTGCGTATTGGGAACGCCATCAAACATAGCATCCCCTTTAAAGTAAAATTAATATTTAATTATCAAATATTAATATATATGAACATTTCATATTCATTATTTACCTGGGATGTTACATCCTTCCCCCCTTTTGGGAATTGCATCCTCTCAATTTTAAAATTGGGCGCAGAAACTTTATTGAAAGCCCCACATTGGAAAAGGAGTAAATTAAACTATCACTTTAAAAGAAAGAAAGAAAAGTACAAAGGTCACCAGAGACAAAAAAATACTAGGATTCCATGAAAACATGAATATGGAGGAGAAAACAAACCATTATGTTGTGATGGAGAGTGATAGAAAATATGTCTAGGAGAAAGTTAACCACTATAAAATCACAAACTTGTGATGGGTTAAACGATATTTGATTCCCCCGTAGGAAAAGTTAACAGAAAAAGTTTTTGTTTTAAGTTACTTTTCATTGAGGAATTTATTTATCAGCTTAACTAAATCATAAGGAAACATACTTACTTGTCATGTAGACTTTCATCTCTTACTATATTTCTTACAAAAACTCATATTTTCTTTAAAAGATGAGTATTTAGGATGACTTGTTCACATTAAGAGCACTATAATCAACTTCATGAGAATCACCTAATCCACAAAAATATGAACTATATATTTACCATGTCTTTAGACCGTAACCAACACCAAAATGTTTAGTACAAGATCAGATAATCCCCAAAAGGAAAAACCTTTATAAAAAGAAATACTACTCTTAATCTCCAAAATTCAACAAAAAGAACCCATGGTTCAAGAAATACCATTAAATAAACAGCTATCCATAAAATTATTCAAAGTAATCTAAACTAATATTGAAACCCAAATCTATGAAGTATTTAATCACATATTCTTCCAAGGTAAATCTTAACATTTATCTCCAAGTTACTCTTAAAGTCTCATACTGAAAAGTAATTAACCTAATCACATATCCTCCATGATAGGTTAATCATTTACATATATAAAGAATATTAATATATTTATACTTAAAATTGGATTCATTCTCATTTTAAGCCTCTATCATTTATTGGGTAATTGTTAAAATATTTAACAAACATATATAACCATTTTTTAGTTAGTTTTGTTCATTCCCTCCATTACAACGGCTAGGCGTTTTCTACCATTTAAAATAATATTATTATATTATTAGTGTGCAATGTAAGATTTCAATGAAACTCGTTGTTGTGTATTGGGTATGCCATCGAACATTGCATCCCCTTTAAAGTAAAATTAATATTTAATTCTAAAATATTAATATATATAAACATTTCATATTCATTATTTACCTGGGATGCTACATTATTCCCTGGTGTAGCCTCAACAAAAACGATGTCATAAATACAATCTAGTAGAAAAATGTAATTTTAATAGCTTCCATACTTCCACTTCACACCTTTCACCAACATCTGGTATAAACTATACAATCTACCTCTTCATGTTGTTCCACTATAAGTGATTTTTGATGTGTTTATATATATTTATGCTTCAAGGATGGATAGAAAATTTTGATTGATTTGAATCATTCAACAATTATTTCTTAAATTCTAGTATTTTTGGAACACATATTTATGTCTTCAATTTTATGATTCGATCATTTTAAAATTTTAACTTTGGAATATTCCCTACCTTCTTCTATAGTTATATATCCTGATTTTATGCCTTCTTTAATCTCTAAATTTATGGATCAATGAGGAATCATTTAGTCAAGATAGAATTTCTCCCCTTTACTCATGATTTCAAGGTATATCCTTTTCAAATCCCTTAGTATTTGGTGTCTTTCGATCCTTATCATGGATAAGGTATAATGATACTTCCTATTGAGTTCATTGGCCACCTTGCTTGCTTCCCTAGGACGGAAATGTGTCAGGCATTAATAATCCTAGATCAAATCCAACCATCTCATTTGGAACACTTTCAAGTAAATATGTGTAAATATATAATTTAATCTCATTTGTATCAGTATATATTTCACACATTTCACCCTAAAGATAATGTATCTATATCTTCAATTAAAATATTATAGTTGTAAGCCCAAAATTATTCTTTGGGTAAATTTTCTCATGAATATTTAATTAAAGTGAGGCATAATCTACCACCATGTCATTATATATGAATAAACATCACAATTATAACAGCCAAATTTTTATGAAATATTTTTTTTCAAATAAGTTTAATTTCTTCGACAGCTTGCATTACACATGACACCAAGTTTTAACAGAATGAAATATACTATTAACATTATTATTTAAACACGACCATTATAACCTAGCTATTAAACTTTGTATAATGAATAGTAATAACCAAATTTAAAAATTAAGTATAATGGTTTTACATAATAAATCATATTGATAAAAAAGTACTTATTTTTTAGTAAATACTTTTTATGATTTGAAAAGATCATTTTTTGAAATATGTTTTTTTATTTTTGTAAAAAAATAATACATGTAATTGATTTAAATTTTAGACCATTTATTTTAAAAGATAAACAAATTTTTTTTAATTCATCATATCAAAATTATCTTAGCATGAATTTTTGTGTTTTTTTTAAAAGGTAAATGTTTTATAGAATAATGAAAAATACTATGCTTTATTAAAAACGGTATGTTCATTTAAAGAATTTTAAAACATATAAATTGTTTAAAAAAGGTTTTAAGAGAAAAAATAGTTAAATTATATTAATTTTAATCCAATTTTGGTCATTAGAATAAATTTCATATTGAATTTTGATATAAAACCCTTTTAAACTTATGAAAATATTTTCATGGGAAAACCATTTTTTTACCTTGTTTGTAGATTTTATTTTGAATTAAATTACACCACTTATATTAGTCGAATTTGATAAAATAGATTCCATATATGGTATCATAATAATTAATATTCTCTAATAAGGTAAACTTGATTTTTTAACATAATGAATACTGAAAATAGTAAAACTTAATTACCAGAGTTATGGTTAAAATGGGTTTATTAGGTGGTTAACTAAAAAGATAAATGTAGGTTTTTTGATAAAACTTGTATAAATCTAATTTTATATCCATATTTAAATATATTCTTCTGAAAGTTTAAAACTGTCTTTATTTGGAATTTTTTTCTTGGGAATTACTTTGTGAATCTAGATTCGTTTTTTGGAAGTTTTCTAGTTGTTTCCAACTGGGTTCCTTTCCCCACTTATAAAGGACTTATCCTCCCTTATCCACACTCAAATAAACTTTTTTTTTCAATAAATAGCCAAAAATACTATTTAATTTCATCCTAACTTACTAGAGGCCTTATTTTTTTTTAAACCCTCCTAGGAAGTCTTTAGGTGTAAACCTAAAGGAGTTATCGTAAGAAGAGGTATAGTCCTTAACCATGAATTTTCATTTTAATTATTCATACAACTCCTTAAAATATTATAAAATATGATTATATGATAACATAATTATCTCAAATATACTTATATGTTATTATTTTAATGTAATGACCTGTATTTATCTCCTCTTATATCAAGTGGGAAACAAAACCATCGATCGTGTGTACGGAGGACTACCGCCTCGAGAATCGATGCAATTCATTTTCCATCATCACCACTCACAGCTAGATATAATGATGGACTTAACATATTTATATGATATTTATGACATAAATATACTTCTAGAATTATAATAACACATATACCTTATTACTTTCCATTTCAGGGGAATACGATAACATTGCTCGTGTGTACGACAAACTACCACCTCTTGAACTGTTGCGATTTTTATCACTTATAATTTTCATGGAAGGTTTTAATTATAAATTTAGTGAATATATGAGATATAAATGACATAATCAATATTTAAAAGATGTGGTATATTATTTACCTTCCTTTTATTTCTTCTGTAGAGAAAATTGAAATAGCATTCATGTGTAGGTATAACCAACTGTCTCCATAAACTGTATAATTCATTTTCTACATCTAAATTTCATGTATTAATATAAAAACACATATAATGAATATATATTATATTTATATAATGTTTAAAATTATATATATGATGGAAACATTATAGAAATAAAAGGAACAAAAATACCAAACCAAAACAGACATGAAAGATGAATCATTTATTACTCGAAACATGATTAGAAAAAGGAATTGTTGATGAAGAGGAAATAAAAAAGTCATAATTAAATAATATATGGCATGGAATATATATATATATATATTTATATAATATATTTATAATAAACCTATATTTATTATATATAATATTCAAATGTGTACGAAGGAATTTGAGACAGAAGGTAAGGGATTTCTAGTCGCTCTTTTATTTTTAGGAGACATATGAAATATTCACCACTCATTTTTTGTGATTTATATATTTCTCATTTGAAATTTTGTATAATTTATTTATTTATTATTCTGAAATATAATTTTTCATTTAATGTTATTCTTCCATGGGAAATATGATTCAAAAGTTACTAATACAGCAAGAGATTTTCATATCAATTTTATTTCTATGAGACATATTCCTTTTTAACCAATTTTTTATTTATTTTTATGATGTATATAATACCCATGAATTAATTTTATGATAATTACTAAGAAATTTATAGGTATTTAAATTTTTATTTAAGGATATTCCTTTCTTGGGGATAATGATTCAAAGGTTATCAAAGTAGTAAGGGTTGGGTGTGATAATCTCGTTGTTTATTGTGGTTGTTTATGATTATGCTTCCAATGATGAGATATTATGATCTACCTATCAAAAGAATCATGCGTTTTATTATCCTATGGATATTTCTTGAAATGAAACGTCTTAATTTCATTTTACTCTCTTTATATACACAATATTCTAAAGGAATGTTTTAAAGGAAAAACAAAATTTATTTATATCTTCAGTTGAAAACACTTTTTATACCATGTGCATGTTTTATAAAAACATTTTAAATAAATTTTAAAATATTATTTAATTATTTTTGAAATAAATTTAAACCAATGTTTTACTTTTTACAAAATGGTTTAAAAGTAATCTTCTTCTTATTTTCCAAATATGGATCTCTTGACTTTTAACTGAAAATATGAAAGGAATATTCATTTTAACATGTATTATATTAATGATAATTTATGTTATCATGACTAATCAATTATTTAAATATTAATTTGCATGTTCCTAAAGTTATTTTGAAATAAAATTTTTCTTTTAATATTTGGAAAAAAATCATATTTGAAATAAGTTTTTTCAAATTTGAAAGGTTGTTTTTCTTAACAAATGCTCCAAGTAATATTTCACAATAAATTTACATATAAGACGAAATAATTTAATGTTAATATTTACTGAGTATATGATTCAATTGTTCTATCCTTATTATTTCTCTATATTATTTATGATTATTATCAATATAACTTTGTGAAACCTAATCCTTTACACGGGTCGTGCTATGATGAATTAATGAGATGATTATGAATCTAATTTCCTTCTTATAGGTTATGATATGATGAGATGTTTATGAAACCCATTTTATTTTTATAGGTTATGATATAATTAATTTTTTATGATATTTTGGCTAAAAAATGTATGGATTATATGATGGGTATGACCTACATATCCCTAAAAGTATTTGGGTAATGACTAATGTTCTATAAGATCAGAGGGTACAAAAGAGGAAATCCTATGCCTGAACAAGATGGTACACATGAGGTTATCCCAATACTGAAGAATAGGGTACATGGGAGGTTTTCTCAATATTAAAGTAGGTACATGAGTGTTTATCCCAAGCTTAACATGTGATGAATGTCTTGGTGGGAAGCCTTAATATAATTTTTCTATGCAAATATGTATGCCGAAAATCTATGTCTTATTCCAATGTTATGATCTCAAGGCTCATGTTATTTTATTATTTTATAATCCAAGTCTTATGAACATCCAATATTTATTCCACTACTCAATTTTATAATCTATGGTATGCAGGTTATGGTTTTAAAAAGTTATTCTGATATTCACATACTCTTATTCTCATGTGATGTTGATATCTCTCTTGTTTACCATCCCTGAGCAACAAAGCTCACCCTTTATTATGTTTCATTTCCCAAGGTTATTAAAAAATTTTTATATATGATATATCTAATAAGGGATATAGTTATGAAGAACATAGTTTGATATGATGTTTCTCACTAATGGACCGGTTGTTTATGTGTCCATATTTCCAGAGGCACTATACCTAAACCATTATAGAGTGGATCATTATGTAATATAATTAATATTAATATATTAATATATAATGTTTACATTTTGGAAGTGTTTATTTATATAGTTTGTATTGTTGAAATGTTTAGTTAAAAATTTTGAAACTAGTATGAGAAAACTTTAGTGAGATCCCTTAGGATAAATCTAGGGAAATGTCTAAGGATAAGTATAAGGATATTCCAATGTATATGGAAATGTCCTAGAATTTTGGTGAAAGATTGAGTGAGTGGTTTCTATAAAATTAAATCTCTTTTTGTATACTAAAAGTGGATGTTTCTCTGGCATAGTTGTACATAGGGGTAATAACTCCAATAAGGGTTAATTGGGCTTTGACTTGATCGCCACCCAGTGCATGACATCGGCACTTGATGCACACCTGGTTTGAATCTCCCAGGGGATATGACTTAGAAATTCACAAACTTTTAAGAAACCATCATTAAGGATTTGAATATATGATGAACATTAACGACCTAGGTTAAACCTAAGGTGTCACATATTGTAATGAAGGTGTCATGATTTAGACATCCTATAAATGATTTTTTATGATTGATTACATTTATCAAAGATTCCAAATAGTCATGAAAACCATTTTGGATTTAGCATGGGATTGTAAATATAATGATGAAGTTTATGTGGTAATAGGTATGCTCAAATATTCAAGTACCCTATTTGAGAATAGTTATGTGAATTCCTATATATATAGAATATTATGAGGGTATATTAATTCATATATTCAATTATTAGATATTGAATTATAAGAAAAAACAAGTAATGTTATGATGATGGCATATCAATTCAACTATTCTTCTTTAATTAAGGTTTCTTGGAAAGTTATTCTTTCAAACCATGTTATTCTACCTCTAGTTGAATTTGATGTTATCTTAGTCATGGATTATATTTATCTACATAAACCCCACATTAATTGTAGAGTAAAAGAATTAATATTTAATATTACAACCCACCCAATGACCATTTATCAATGTGATGATAAATATGAACTTTTTATGGAAATCACATCCATGGTATGGGTCTTGATTTATATACAAAAGGTGTTTTTATCTCAGATGGTTGAGGAGGAACTCAAAATCGACAATATGCCTATTATGTGAGAGTTTGTTGATATCTTTCTGAAAGAGTTTCTAAGTCCTCCACTAAATTTAAAAGTTTAGTTCTCAATAGAACTCATACATAGTGCTACACCTATTTCTAAGTCTCCCTATAAAATTACCCTAATTGAGTTGCAGTATTTTATGAAGTAATTCCAGGAAACTTTTAATTGAGATTTATTTGGAAATTTGTGTCACTTTGGGGAGAACCTATCCTTTTTGTTAAGAAGAAATATGGATCGATGTAACTCTACATTGATTATTAAGAACTGAAAAAATCATAACAAAGAAAAAGGATCATCGACCTCATATTGATAATTTGTTGACCAACTATGTAGAGATCAAAACTTTTCCAAAAATAACTTTCATTTTGGACATAATTTATTTAGGGTCAAGAAAGATTATATACCAAAGAAAACATTCTATAAAGGGTTTGAAGACTTTGAATATATAGTAATGTAATTTGTTCTTACCAATTCCCATTGATGAAGTAAATCTAGGAAATTTTGAAATGATATTTATTTGGAAAATTGTGTCATTTTGGGGTGAACCTGTCCATTTTTTTTAAAAAAAAGATGGATCGATGTGACTCTACATTGATTTTTAGGAATGGAACAAGATCATAGTAAATAAAAGGGATCCTCGACCTCATATTGATAATTTTTTTACCAACATTGTTGAGATCAAAACTTTTCCAAGATTAACCATCATTTTGGATATCATCAATTGAGGGTGAAGAAATATTATATACCCAATACATCATTATTTAAAAGGTACGAAGACTATAAATATATAGTGATGTGATTTGGTATTACGAATTCACCCTCTATATTAATGGGTTTAGTGAATAAATTCTTTATAGATTACCTTGATCAGTTTGGGGTTGTCTTTATATATGATATTCTAATATTTTCAAAGAGAAAGGAAGAGAATGAAGTTAATTTGAAAAATGTTTCTAAATAACCTATGGAAAGAGAAGTTGTATGAAAAATATATCATGTGTGAATTTCAGATATAAAAGTTTTCACTTTTGTGTCATACAGTCTCAAACAATGTTATTTTAGTGGATCCATAAAAGAAAAGGGATATTAAAAATTGCCCTAAAGTAATCAATGTGACTGAGATACAAATTTTTATTGGTTTGAATAGATATTATTAATGGTTTGTGTAAAATTTCTCATTAATTTCCAACCCACTCACCATGTTAACTTGGAAGGGAGCCAAGTTCCTCTAGACAGATGAACGTGATGAAAATTTCAAGAAATTGAAGAGAAGTTTAGTTAGTGAACTTATTCTTATGTTACCCTATAGTGGAAAATGGTATGTAATATATAGTGATTCATCAATTAAGAGATTGGTATGTGTTCTTATGCCTCATTAAAATTTATGGTTCATGAGAAAAACTACCTGACTCTTGATTTGGAGTTAGCTGTGGTAATATATGCATTAAAAATATAGAGGTAATAATATATTTATTGAGAAATGTGTGATTTATATATTGATCATAAAATTTTAATGTATATATTCACATAGAATGAGTTGAACATGAAATGGTGAAGATGGTTGGGTATGATTAATGAATATGACTTCTCAATAAATTACCACCCCATGAATGAGAACAAGGTGACCAATTCTTTGGGTTCAAAGGATAATTATAGATTATCTATTATAAGGATAAAAAAGGATGTAATATTTAGTTATTTTCTAAGGATGGAACTATAAGTCCTGAAGGAATGGGAGAAATATTATCTTTCCCAAATAAATAGTTGATTATATATTTAAGGGATGATTAAAGAGGCATATAAGGAAGATATAGAGCTATGGAAGAAGGTACGAAATATTTCTGAGTTTAACCTTGATTGTGATGCAATGACATGTGTGAGGATCCTTGTTTATCTACCCTAAATACCCATTTTGAATAAGGATATGTTATAGTAGGATCATGGTTCTTCATTATATAATCATAATAGAAGTATGAATATGAATATATGTTTGATGAATTATTTTTGGTGGGATGGAATGAAGTGATATATTGTTGAATTTGTATCTCGGTGCTTGGAATTTCAAAAAGTAAATCTTGAGAGACAAAATTCTTATGGGATATTACAACCACTACCCATACAAATGTTTAAATGGAAAAACAACCCCATGTATTTTGTCATTAAACTCCCCAAAACTTATAAATAGAATAATTATATATGTGTTGTACTCTGTAGCCATAAAAATTCTGAAAATTTATTATCTATCAGATTATATTTCTCTCTAGATCAATTTTCTAGGACATACTTAAGGATGTGGTAAGGCTTCATGGTGTACCGTGTTCTATTTTGTCTGATCCGGATCCATGGTTTACCTTGAAATTCTTACGAAGTCTTCAACAAGCCCTGGATGTAAATATTAGTTTCATCACTATATATCATGCTTGGATAGATATTTATTCTAAGAGAAAAACTCAAAACCTATAGAATCTAATTAGATCTTATTCCATGGATTTAAAATGTAGTTAAGATTAACACCTTCCTCTTTTTGTGTTTTCATACTAAAATAGATTACTGTCAATAATTTTGATAGCTCATTATGAATCAATATATGTAAAGTACTATAGAAATACAACATACTAGGATGAAGTTGGAGAAATTAAGATATTAGTATCTGATCTATCTGGAGAAATGAAAAATAAGGGTAGATCCATTCAGTGTCACATCAAGGTCACTCTTATTTGATAGAAAAGTTATGCCAACCATCTTTAGTGTGATCTAGAATTTGATGTTGGTGGAAATGTGTTTCTTAAAATATCTCTATGGAATAAGGTAATGAGATTTGGAAATAAGGGAAAACTAACCCCTAGTTATATAGGTCCCTTTGAAGATTTTTATAGTATTTGGATGGTAGAATATCGATTGGTACTTCTACTAAACCACTTTCAAGTACATGATGTGTTTAATATATCTATATTGAGGAAGTACATACCTAATCCTTAACATATACTGAAATAATAATTCATACAACTAGATTATAATATTTCTTATGAGGAATAATCATTGGATATTTTTTATTATATAGATAAAGTGATATGAAACAAGACTACTCACCTAGTCAAAGTTTTGTGGTGATTCCGCTAGCTTGAGGAAGCTACGTGGGATCCTAAGAATGTAGTGAAGCATAATTATCCGTAGTTTTTTATAACAAAGTGATATAATTGTAATGAAATAATAATTTTATTTGGGATATATTATAACACGCTAATTATTGTTATGAAATTTCCTTGTCAAATAAATTTAATTTATTTGATAGCCTAAGTTATACCCAATACTTTGTTTTAACAAACTACAATATAATATTAATATTAATATTTAGATAAGACCATGATATCTTAGTGATTAAATTTTTCAAAATTAATATTAAAAATATCATTTTAAAAATTAAGTATAGTGTTTTTACATAAACAAATCATATTGGTAAAATGTAAATAATTTTTGGTAAAGTCTTTATATGTTTTGAAAATTATATCTTCTCAAAAAAATTATTACATTTTGTGAATAAATAATAAAATTAATTTTTCAATTTTATAAAACGTATTCTTTAAAATATATTTCATTTTTGAAATCATAATTCCAAAATTATCTCAGAGTTAATTTATGATAATTTTCGAAAAAGATACATTTTTTAGAGAATAGTGAAAAATATAGGGTTTTATTAAAAATTATATATTCATTTAAAGAATTTGAAAACATTAAAATTATTTTAATATTGTTTTCAAAAAAAAATTAGTTCAATTATATTATTATTAATCCAATTTAGTTCATTAGAATCAATTTGATGTTGGATTTTTAAATAAAAACTTCTTAATCTCATGAGAACTTTTTCTTTGGAAAAACATTTTTTCGATGTCTGTGGGTTTTATTTTGAATTAAATTATTCAAATTATATGATTTGAATTTGATAAAATAGATTACATATTAGTATCCATTATAATTAATTTTATCTAATAATTTAAAATTAATGTTTAATTATAATTAATAGAAAAATAGTAAGAATTAATTATCACGGTTAATGATAAAGCGGGTTAATAAGGGGGATAAAATAAATAAATAAGGGTATTAAAACTTCAATAAATCCTATTGGATATCCATATTTAAATTTTATCCTCCTAAAAATCAAATATATTTTAATTTTTATGCTTTTTTCTTGGGAATAACTAGTATTTTTTATTCTTTTGGGATATTTTCAAGTAGATTCAAAGTGGGTTCCTTTCCCCACTTATACAAGGACCTCTCTTATACCTCCACACTCCAATATAATTTTGGTTAAAAAAATTACTATAAAAATAAATTCCATAATTATATTTTCACATCTTATAGTCCTTATTTTTATTATGAACCACTCTTAAAAATGCTTTACATATGAACCTAAAGGAGTTCTCTAAAGAAGAGGTATAGTCCTTAACAATGGATTTTCATTTTATTTCTCCCTCTAAATCCTTAAAATATTATTTAAAAATTACGATATAATTACAATTGTATATAAAATATAATTATATTTTAATTTGTTAATTTCATAACCTAAATTCATCTCCACTTCTATAAAGCGGGAAATGAAACTGTCGATCGTGTGTACGGCGGACTACCGCCTATCGAACTGGTAAAATTTGTTTTCGATAATCACATCTAATGGATGGATTTAATAATGGATTTAAAATATTTATATAATATTTATGAAATAAATATACTTTTTAAATTATAATATAACATATACCTTCTTACATTCAATTTTAGGGGAATATGATAGCATCACTCGTGTGTACGGTGGACTACCGTCACGTGAAGCGATGTGATTTATTTTTCACTTACACTTTTCATGTATGTAGTAATTATAAATTTAACATATATATTTTATATATATAAATTCATAATTAGTCTATAAAGGTGATATATTATTTACCTTCATTACATTCCATCTTTTGATAAAAAGGAAACAACATTCATGTGTATGTATGACCCACCATCTCTGTGAATGGTGCAATTCATTTTTGATCTATAACTTTTATAGATTAATCTTAATACATATATAATTAATATATATTATATTTATATCATTTTTAAAATTCTTGATATTATGCTACCTTGATTAAAATAAAATGACTACAAATACCAAACCAAAACAAACATAAAAAACGAAGTAGTTATTGCCTGAAAAATTATTTTAACAAGGAATTGTTAATAAAAGGACAATAAAAGGTAATAAGTAAATAATATATGGTATGAAATATATATATATATAATTATAGTTATATAATATATTTATAATAAACTTATAGTTATTATATAGGAGGTTTTAATGTGTTTGAAGGAAGTCGAGACTTATGGTTAGGGGTTTCTAGTTTCTCTTTCATTTCTGGGAGACATATACCATATTCACCAATCATTTATTTTGTGTGGTGAATATAATAAACCTTTTACATGTTATATTGGTATGTTATTTACTCTCATGATATTTAATGTTTCATTTAAATTTATTCTTCCATGTGGCTTACGATTCAAAAGTTACAAAACTATAAGAGATTTTCGCCTCACTTTAATATTTTTACGACACATTCCATGTTAACTACTTGTTTCTTTTGTGTGGTATTTACAACACCTATGAATGTATTTTGTGATTATTATTATAAAATTTATGGTGCTTTACATGTCTATATAGTATTATTCCTTTCATGGGGATTATGATTAAAAATTTACCAAACTGTTAAGGGTTTGATGTTATAATCCCATTATTTATTGGGTTTGTTTTTTATTATGCTTCCAATGATGAGATATTATTATATAACTCTCAATAAAATCATGAATTTTATTCTACTACACTTATTTCTTGAAATTACATTTTTACCTTTAATTTTCCTTTTTTATATACCTAAGATTCTAAAACAATGTTTTTGATGAAAAACCGAATTTATTTCTCTCTTGAGATAAAAACCCATTTTCTTAGATGTCCATGTTTTCTAAAAACATTAATGAAAGTTCTCAATTTTATTCAATTATTTTTTAATGAAATTTTTAACAATGTTCTATTTTGTTTAAAATGTTTTAAAATGAATCATGTTGTTATTTTATGATCCTAGATCTCTATACTTTTTACTAAAAATGTGAAAGGAATATTTGTTTTAACATATATGTTATGAACATTATTTCCCCTCATCATGACCAATCAATGATTTAAACCTTACTTTATAAATTTCCAAATTTATTTTCATAGAAATGTTTCCTTTAATATTTAGGAAATATTTTGATTTTAAATAATTGTTTTCAAAGTGGAAAGGTTATTTTACTCAATAAATGTTCAGAGTTATCTTTCAAAATCATTTTTCATCTAAGATATAATGCTTTGACCTTACTTAAGCTTTACTAAGGATATTTTTCAATTTTATCATCCTAATTTTTCTATAAATGTTTTATGATTACGATTAAGATATTTTTATGAAACATGTTTCTTTTACATTGGTTATGCTATGATGAATCAAGGAGATGATTATGAAACACATTTATTTATTATGGGTTATGCTACAATGAAATGTTTATGAAACCCATTTTTTTATATGGGGTATGATATTTTGAATCTTTTATGATCTTGGTTAAAATAAATGTATGGATTATGTGGTGGTTGGGACCTCTCCCTCCAATTCATTGGGTAATTATTAATGTTCTATGTACTCATAGGGTACACGGTAAATTATTCAAAGACCAAAAAAGTAGGGCACATAAGTGGTCATCCCAAGCCTGAAAAAGAGGGTACAACGGAGTTTATCCAAAGATCAAAGTTGGTACATGGGTGGTTATCCCAATCCTATCATGTTATGAATATATTGGTGGGGTTCTTTGAAATACAGTTTTCTATGTTAATATGTATACCAAAAATATATGTATTATGCCAATGTTATGATCTCATTGACCATTTTATTTGATTCCTTTATGATTCATTTCTTATGAACTACCAATATTTATGATATGAATCAAGTTTATGATCTATAATAGGCATAATATGGGTTTTAATGTTATTCTAATATTATCATACCCATATGCTCATGTAATGTTTATATATACCTTGTTTACCCTAACTGTGCATATGAGATCACTATTTCTTATGTTTCATTTCCAAATGTTATAAAGAAAAGTATTATGTTTGATATTTCTAAGAAGGTTGATAGTTATGAAGAAATTACAGGGTGATGATGTAGCTCACTTATGAACCAGTTTTTTATGTGTCCATGTTTCCAAAGGCACTATACTTAAACGATTATGGAGTGGATCATTATGTTATGTAATGAATATTCATCTATGAAGATTTATTATTTAAATATGAGAAGTGCGGGTCACCCCACCAATACTTTATTTAATGAATCACAATATATTAGAAACCCTTATCCTGTATAGTGTAATGTGAGTACTAGTTTAATGACCAATATTCTCTTGAGATCCTTGAAATTTTCTTCACATTCATCTATTTAGAGGAACTTGACTCCCTTCTGACATAACATGGTTAGTGGATTTGATAGTCATGAGAAACTTCTCACAAAGCATTGGTAGAATCCATCCAGAACAAGAAAATATATGTTATAGTGACTAATCTTGGAAATTATTCAATCATATCTATCTCTACTGGATCCACATATATACCATTACTTGTAATTACATATCCTGAGAATGGTACTTTATACAGTCGGAATTCAAATTTTCTCAATTTTTCATACAATTTATCATTCCTCATGGTCTATAGAACAATCACCAAATGATCTTCATTTTCTTCCTTTCTTTTTGAATATATGAGAATATAATCTATAAAGACTACAATTTTCTATATATAATATTTAAATACTCTATTCATCAAATCCATGAAGATATCATGAGAATTTATGGATAAAAATGGAATCACTGTGAATTCCTAATGCCCATATCTTTTAAAAAGGGTATCATCAATATATTCTCTATTTAACTTAATATATTTAATTGTATAAGTATTTTAATCGGTTTTAATACATGTTTTCATTAAGTGTTGATTTATTTAAATTGATATTCCTACTTTATTTCCTTGGTGTATTTGTTTTTATTGTAGGATTGTGTTTTAAAGGAATTTTAAGAATCTGTATGTAATTTTCACTATAAGATTTTGGTTCAAATCATGATCTTTGATAAATTAACACTAATCTAGAGATCATTAAGAATTTATAACTATGAGCCATCAATCCAAGGTGAAGGATTTGAAAAACAAGTTTTTTCACACTATGAAGAACCATTTACACCACAATTGAAGACTCAAATAATGTAAGTAATCCTAAAAACATAATTTGATCGATGAAACATAAGCCTAAATGCATGAAAGATTTTAAAGGAGCTACAAAATCTTGAGTTGAAGTATTTCACAACATGGAATGCAGGTATCACCCCAAATTTTATTCATATAAGAAAAACCGTATTTTGTGCTTCTAATCCAATCCACCACATGAATTATCAATTGATGATGTGGATTGGCTGTGAAAGAATATTCAAAAAGTGTGTTTTTTTAATTTTAGGGGAATTATTACTATTTTACAGGTGGCTTCGTGTTTGGTTTGGAGGCTTATTTAAAGCTGATTTCATCCAAAGGAATGGATCATAGATCAATGAGTTTGAACACTGGGAGGATGATGTCGGTGTTATGGTATAGAAGATCTTCATAGTTCAGTTTTTTCTTGATTTTCTATTTTCCCATAATTTTGTATGTTTTTTAGTTTATTTCCATTCCACTTTCTTTATTATATTTTATTTTTTGTCTCCCCTATGGTTTGGGGAATTTTCATCATCGACGATCACCCAGTGATGATTTGGTAAACCCTATAGTGGTGATTGAATCTGGAAAAAAGGGGTATATAATATATATTTTTATTATATCTTTTCTTATTCCACAACCAAATTTTATAAGTTTTTTCACTATGATTGGAATTCCAAATCTATTCGTTATCCAATCTTTGAAAAATGATTTTAATTATTAATGAACCCTGACACAATAGAGATAAATGACTTATGAATAGAGGATTTCATTATTCTATTATATTGAAATAAAAAAATTCATTCTAGTTATTTTTGTTCTTAGGATAAAGAAGGCTAGGATTTTAGGGTTGTTTCAATAATAATTGACCAAATTTATTTTGAATATAATTACTTATTACAAGACTATATAATCTAATCATTTTTAATATGGGTAGAATTATCCTATATTAGAAAACCACCATTGGAAACTAGTTACCATCTCTTCTATATTCTTGATCTTCTTTCATTTGGTTTTAATTTTTTTCATTAGTTTATAAAATAAATTAAATTAAGGAGACCTAATATTTGATCAAGAGTTGTCGCTGCACATTATTTTTCCTTGTGGTATCAACCTCATACATATACTATTATATGCCTTTATAGTTTGTGTGGTTTGGTAACAATATAAATTTCTAATTTGGACTCCCCCATGGGGAAGTAACAATACTCTACGAGCATGAATTTTTTTTACACCATTACCAGGGAGAAGTAGGACATAGATAACAACTAAAGACTAATTTCTTAATTCAAATAATTTTCTTGTCTCATTTTTATTTAATAATATTATTTTATACTTTTTTATCCTTTTACATGCCTAGTTTTCTATGGTTGTGTGTAGGATAGAACCCATGACACAAGGATATTATGCCCCAACACCATTGAAGTATAATTGATATTCAGAGGAGTCTACTATGTGTTGAAACTAAATTTTTTAGGGTGGTCACAGTAAGGAAATGACTGGAATGAGTCATGTTCTTTTGGGAATGATGGAATATACCCCCAATAGTAGACCAACCACCTAATACTTGGCATGTGAAAGATCTCATGACTATCATAACTACCAAGGAAGATCCCAGGATGCATAGTACAATCATTAAGATCCCTACATTAAACAACCGCATGAGCATAAATCAAAATACTATGTAACTAAAATTATCATAAAGTATATTGAAGTGTTTAATATGATCATGGTTAATCAGGAGGTATAGATTAAAGAATAGGGATAATTGAGCACATATCATTATCAAATTATTCAAAATCTACATTCTATTACATGTAACTTAAATTTTATTTCTCATGATGGGGTACAAAGGTTAGAAGAAGAAGGTAGGGAAGAATAATAATAAGAAGAGGTGGTTTAGGAAGTAATTTTTTTTGAGACACAAAGGAATAAAAGTCATAGAAAGGAAATAATGAAGACTAATAGGATCAAGTTGATATTTTAAATCATCTAGAAATATATAATGTACTAAAAACATCCCCTCTATACTTATGATGGAGAAAATAAGAAATAAATCTCTCCTTCCAATGTGTACCATAATAAGAAGAATAAACCATCATGGAAATCATTGATTTAATTATTGAGTAGAATGAAAGAAAACAGTTGTATCAGTATAAGATATAAAATCAAAAAATGATTTGGTACAATAAGAAGAAAAAATAAAGGAAGAGGAAAATGAGAAAATACAATTTTAAATCACTGATATTCTAGAAGAGGAAGAAGAATGGGATAACTTCATGAACTTATAAGAATATAACGAGAATTACATGAATTATTTTTTCAATGAAATAGTGTAAGAAAGGAAGAAACATTCTAGTATTGAGACAAAATCTAAATATGATGTGGTTGAGGAGAATTAATTCTTCATGTCTCTTGCACTTTTTAATGAATAAGAAACTCCAAAATTTTAACAAGAAAATGATAAAGCTATGGTGTATGATATAAAAAATAAATGTGGTTATATTTTTATTATATTTTTCTCTCTTTAAAAAATCCCATAACTATATCTCACCATAAGAAGGATTCACAAAGCTAGAAAGGTTGAGAAGTAGAAAATATGCCCCAAATGAACATAATTTAAAATCTATTTAAACAACAGGATAGTTAAATTTATTTCAATCTCCAATTACATGATACAAAGGTATATTGTTTGGATACATACCATAAAAAAGTACTATAGAGATTAAACCAATATTTTAGAATTTAATTCTAAGGTTTAGTTTTCTTTTATTATATTACTTTAAGAACACTTTTTGGAATATTCCTTTCTATTTTTGAGCCAATATTTTGAATATTGTACTTTTGAATGGAAACTTTTTATTTTTATGTTCAATGAAAGAAGATGAAAACATTAATATAAAAAATTTTGATGAATAATGAACAAACTTCATAGAAGGGGAGTACTATTTATTTACTTATTTATATATTTTAATCCTTAGTTTTTTAGTAACATGTTTTTGAGAAATAATTTCAAATATTACATGATCTTAATTTTATTTGATTAACCTAAACACTTATATTTTTTCCTTATGCTCATGTATATAAAAAATCATCATTTGGGAGACACATTTTTACATTTTGTGAAATTTAGAATATCATGCTTATAAATATTTGAGATATATGTGGAAATTTTATAAGTTATATTCTTACTTTAAATAGAGTTTCTCAAAAATAATTTTTGATATTACTTATTATCTTGATATTGATTCTTAAAATATTTCATGTATAAAACTGATTGTTCATGTTAGTGCAATGACTTTGTTGATTTTTTATATTTCTTATTCTTAAAAGGCATATAGGTTAAATATTTCCAATTATTTATGAGAAAATTTATTGATTAATACTTGGGGATTTTCAACCTAATATAAATTTAATTAATGTCTTGTAAACGATACCACTAGACAAATTCACTTTTAAAATGATTTAGTAATTTTATTGATGAGACATTTCATTCTGAGACCCACCTATACATTGATCCTAATTATCATGTAGAATTCATGGACGACCTATTAGTAAAGATCCACATTACAAGATTATATTATCCTTTCATTCCCTATACTTTGTATTTTTAATGATATGAAATTTAATGAGTGGGGGGGAGATGGTTTTCTAGTGGAAATGGGATGTTTCTTCTTTAAATGATACTGTATGGTCTCTGAATGGGATTTGGAGGTGAGGTTCATGATTTTAATCATTCTATTTAATTATTTTACATGTTTATTTTTTAAAATAAAAAAAGTTTAAAAAAGATGAAAAAATGTGCTGTTCTTAGAGAGGTAAAAAATAAAAATTACCATACCGATGATCTTTAAATAATATGGGATTATATTGTGGATGTGAGATTCATCCCATGAATAACTTTAAAAAACTCAAAATAAGAGAGGGTCATCATTCATTATGAATACATAGTTCATGATCTATTACTTGGGGTTTTGTGAAATGTGGCTAATAAAATTCAATTTTGGAGAGGATTATTTCATCGATTTTATCCTTTGAGAATTATGAATTATAATTTAATGTTTAGTGTCCTCTTAGCACTCTACATGATTTTAAATATCAATTCCTACCTACCCTCAGCCTCAGAGTCATTTGATACTTGGCGTTAAGCCCTGATAATTAATTATGATATATTATATTTAAATGTTGAGAAATTAGATCCAATTTATGTTTATGGTTAGGATTATGTACCTGAGGTATGATCATAACTCCATTAAATTGTTACCTTGAGTGATGATAGAAAAAATTCATGGTGTGGTAAATCATTAATGGTATGGATGTTGATGAGAGGTTGAAATATATAATTTAAAGGGGAAACATCTTGAGTTGTGAATTATAGATGCATCAATATTTTTTTTATTTTTTTATTATGTTTTATGCTTCTGTAATCCTTAGTTATAACCTTTTATTTATGATAATTATAATATAAAAATTCCCTTTTTGATGAATGGGCCCTTTGTGTTCTGATGTTGTGATTATTATCGAGGATAAGAAAAGGTTTGAATGTTGGTGAATTTGATATCTCTTATTTGTATATGTATTTTGATTGGTTTTAATATATTTTTCATTATAATTTGATTTATTTAAAATGTGACTCCCACTTTATTTCCTTGGTGTATGTTTTTTTATAGTAGGATCATATTTAAAAGTAATTTAAAGAAGATGCAAGTAATTTATGCCATGAATGTTTGGTCCACGTCATGAGTTATCCCAGATAGAAACTAAACCAGATATCATTAGGAATTTTTAACTATGAATCGTCAAGATAAGTTGAATGATTTTATAATTTTTTTTTCGTAGAATACAAAAAATAACGCTATAATTGAACATACTAATATTGTAAAAAATGTTGTAAAACATCATTAAATCCATGAACTAGAAGCCTCAAGCCATGGAAGAGTGCAATGGACCTGCCGAATCTACACCAAAATCATTTCATTGTTTGACACATAGGTCATTCCATGAATTTTAATGACATGTAAAAAAATAATCTTTTGAGTTCCTAGACCCACTCACGTCATGAATTATTAATTTAGGACTTAAATTGTTCATGAAAACATATTCAGAATGCTCATTTTTTCCCTATTTTTGGGAGAATTATTTCCATTTTTACCAATAGACTTTATGGATGATTTAGAGGCTTACTTAATGGGTATTTCATCCAAATAATGGATTATATATCTAGGA
Organism: Viscum album; assembly: GCA_963277665.1. Taxonomy (NCBI): domain Eukaryota; kingdom Viridiplantae; phylum Streptophyta; class Magnoliopsida; order Santalales; family Viscaceae; genus Viscum; species Viscum album. Next base: position 2,020,888,545 of record OY728123.1, read on the forward strand.
GTTTTTACCATCATGAAGCTGCCTCTTGGTTTCTAATATGGGGGAAATTCTTAGTTAGGTTTTTCTTTCCTAATTTTCTATTATTTGTTTTTCTGCAACATCTTATGATTTTTATTTTTATTCAATTGTCTTTTATTCATTCAATTTATTCTATTCTCACTTATATGGGGAATGCGTAATCATTAATAATGATCACTAATTAATTATTGTATAAACCCCATATGGAAGATCATATCTGGTTAAAAGTAGTGTTCACTACATGTTATGATTTTATATTCTCTCATGCAATAACCTAATTTTATAAGTGTTGTGATTTGATTGAAATTCCATTCTTATTTTTCATTAAATCATTAAGAAAATTCATTTAATAATGAATGAACCCCAACATAGTAAAGTTCATTGATTCATGAAGATAAAATTATATTATTCTCTAGTATTGTAATTAACCAAATGCATTCTAGTTATTGTGGATTTTTGGATCAAGAGGTCCAGGATTATAATGTATTTTAAATAATAATTGATCAAATTACTTTTGAATATAATTAATTATATCATGGTTATCTAATATCATTTTTTTAGTTGAGTGGATTTAATCAATTTCGTAAAACCTCCCCTAGAAACTGGTTCTCCTCTCTTTTGTCTTCTATCTAAATTAATCTTATTTTCATTTTTATCATTAGTTTATAAATTTAATTCTATTTGGTTAACCTAAGATTTGTTCAAGAGTTGTCAATGTGCTAACCTATTCTTCATGGGATTTACCCCATACTTCGACCATTATACAATTTTTTAGTTAGTATGGTTTTTGAACAATAAAAATTTCTAATTTGGCCTCTCTGGAGGAGAAGTAATGATTCTCCATGAGTATTATATTACCCTTAATTGATGATATCCATATTAAAGGTCAATCTTTGAGAAGTATGGATCCCCTCATAGATAATCATACAAGTCATAAACATTTGGTATATAATACATATTATTGATATTTATTTTGTTAATTTTATGATAATCAATGTAGAGACATATTTATTAATCTTTCTTCTTAACAAATAGGACCAGTGCATCCCATAATAGAGCACTTGCGCAAATAAAATACTTAACAAAATTTCTTTGGAGTTTCTTATTCAACTACTCTAATTAAATTGTGGGAATTCTATATGGATTCTTTGGTATAAGAATAATACTATGTATGATATTTATTTAAGAATCCACTTCACTATTTAGGTAAATATAGGGAAACTATTCCAGACATACGTAGATATATTCCCACACAATAATAATATCTTCAATATCGATTTTTTCCAATCAATAGAGCTAAAAACCCCTCATGATTTGGTATTTAGACCCATATATTGGAAGTAATCTTCATATGGAGTTCACAGTCCAAATTTTACAAACATATTATCATATATTGATTTAAGATATGAAATGTGGATTCACTAACTCAAAAAAATAAGGGATATTTATAGATTGAGCCAATACATTCCCAAGATCACATAAAATTACACCAAAGAGAGAACAATCAGATTTATAGGAATAAAATTAGAACAAAATTCTATTAGATATGATTTGATGTATTGGGATTAAATTATTATACCAATAGGATTTTCAACCAATAATTAAAAATCTAGACATGGGGATTTGAACATATAGTATTATATATCTTTCAATATATAAATTAATTCATATTATTGGTCCCAAATAAGATGATATCAACATTTAGTGTACCAAACACCACCCCAATATCATGATTGCTTCCTTGATCCCTTTATAAAAACAAAGTTGTTATTATGATTATCAAGAAACAATAATTAGAGTAAGTAGTAATATGGTAAAGATAATTAATCCTAAGATTTCCTAAATTATGACACAATCATTTCAACCTAAGAAATTTTAGGTTCATCATACATTAATTTTAATTTAACATAGGATTTTTTGTTTCTATCCTCTTATTATTAATATTATAATCCCAAAAAATAACTAATCCTTGCTCTGATATCGACTATGGAAACTTGGTTACAATTTAAATGCATATTACTTCATGTTTCATGAATATATTTTATATTTCACAAAAAATCATACCCCAAAACATAAATGTTTAGTGTCTTTTTAAATTAGATACATAAACAACTTATTTAATAACCTTTTTAATATATACCACTAATATAATTCTCACATGATACCCTTTTATAAAAATTATATAGAATACCCTCCTTTATAACTTGAGAATTTAAAATATAATAAAGAGTGAGAATAGATGTTCAGTAAGTGTAAAAAACTAACATTTTGGCCCAGGTCACTCAATGAGTAGTAAATAAACCACTTTTCCACCTTACATATGGTTTACCTCCCCGAATGCCAGAGGATGACAACTTGCAGTGGGGGTCTAAGTAGGTATCATGGGGAGGATATATACCCTATATTAGAGTGTGCAATCATAGGTGAAATAAAATAGATAAATTCCTAGACATCCATCATGTTAGAAGATACAAAAATAACATATAAAATGAACATGATAAAGTAAAAAAAATGAATACTAACGTATGAAATAAAATCATACCACCCACTAGTTCAATCACATATATAGAACTAAAATAAAAACAAAAATATGGCACTAAGTCTCAACTTCAACTCTAATCCATTTCTCACCCTGAAATCCTCACATCGCTTGAGTTTTCTAGCTCCCCCATGAAAAACTTGAACATGGGTCTCATTCCTAAAACAATTCGTATAATAACATGTGGAAGCTACTTGAGTAAATAATTCCAAGGGATGCTGGAAAATACTGTGAGTACAACTCGGTAGGCCCAAACCAATGACATACCTAAATATGAATAATCTAGGAAAATAATGTGAATACATAAGTACTTGAAGATAATAGATTACAAATACAACCACTTAAAATTTTTAAAACTTAAATGTAAATAAATGTTGAACTAGGTGGTGGGTTTACCTTAGGAAAATTAAATAGCTACTTCAGCTAGTTGAAATGTTTCGTTGAGAATATCACATAGGTCATTCCTACCATCTCTTGACCAGGGGTAATATACCCATACTTGGTCCAAAAAGTGTCATAGAGGGGGTATAAACCCATCCCTAGATCCCCAATGCCCCTTAGGGATTGTGTTCAACTAACTTCACATGTATCCATTGAGGGTTGTGTTCAACCTGGGTTAACTATAAAGATATCTACATCACCTAGGGTCCATGTTCACCCAAGGTTAACCGTATTTTCACCACATCCCCTGGGGGGAATTTTCACCCTCATGTTAACCATAATATACCCAGTGTTCCCCAAGAGAATTTTTCACCCTAGGTTAACCATAAATACAATTAAAATACATTATAAATAAACAAAATTTAAATATACATCACAACCATAATACCAAAATAAATAAATCATGGAATAGAAAATAAATTCCATTTTTATTTCAAAAACCATTTCATTATCTATTTCATAAATAATTCCAAAAAAACCATTTGCATTTCTAGGATAAAAACCACTTCTAACCCATTTCTAAAATGTCATAAGGAAAAATATTGTAAACTATTGACACACACCATCAATTCCAAATCACATTTTCATTCCAACCAAACCCATTTATATTTCCTTTTCCTTTTTCAAACACCATTTCAAATTTAAACCATTCTCAAACACCAAATCCAAATTACCCTTATATATGCCTACATATTTAATACTATGCTATTAGTCAACCCACAGATTACAATTCTTCTTTACAATTATATTGGTTTTGATTCAATTAAAATGAGAAAATCCATATTCAATTATATATGGTTATGAAATTCCATTTCACAACCACCAATTAAAACAATTTCTCTCTTTAGAAGAATGAACATGACTATGCATCTATTTATATTTTTCATTTGATTTTAAATTGATCAAAGCATGGAGAAGATGAATTGGCTACACAAAACATGCACGTAAAATATAAGAGAGTGTGTTAACTATAAAAATCACATACCTCATGTCTAAATCATTTACCAATATTCTCCCAAGGCCCATTATATTTACCAAGGCCCACCAAGATTCATCAACTCTCATTCAAGCTTATCGAATCCCACACCAGTAACCCACGCTCCTATAACAACCCAAAAATTATCAATAATTAATTATAAAACATTATAATTAATTATTTAATCTACAAACCAAATGGAATAACTTCTGAAAAACTCACTAGGCATATAATGGTTTCTAGTAGTTTTTATAATTAGGTACCATCTATCACTAGCATACTCTCAAACCTAAACTAATCTAAATCCCTAACCAATAGTAGAAATTCCATAATAAATATAATTTTGATTTGGGAAAAGGACTAAGAAAAATCAAAATGATGATATTCTTTATTGAATCATTGAGAAAACAAGTGCATATAGAATCTTAGGGTTCCCTCATCTTAGGCTACTAAAAATATCCTTACGAATCAGAAGAATTACACTATGATTTGGTGGAATCCCAAAAACAACTAGGCAAAGGTAAGAGAGATTAGAATATAGGGAGTACAATATAAATAGTTGATGATAGAAGAAGATAAATAACACGAATTGGAATTAAATTGACCAAATACGCCTACTTAGTGAGGATTAAAGAATAGAGGAGGCGGTTGATCCCACCTGTAGTCTGTGAACATGAGGTGAAGATAAAGGGTGGGAAGAGATAAAATAAATAATCAAAAAAATAGAAAAAACCCCATTTTAATGAAAATTTTGGAAACTGTAAGGTTTAGATAGAGAATTTCCCAAACCACGTGATAATAATAAGAAAGGCACTACCCATGCGAAATCCACTTGAATGGTTTCACCACACCGTTTGATAAATAGTGCATCAACTATGTAACTTAGCATATCCTTGACTGACTAAAAATAATCATTTTTATTTATTTTGAAAGAGAACACACTGAACAACAATCACAGAGGTCTGAAAAAGTGCAATCCAAGTGCATCATTGATAACATGATGAAAACCCTCCCTTGGGAAAGACCCTAGAGTAGTGAAAGAGGACATACATTGGTCTGGTGAAGCCACAGATTCCAGGAAAACCGCAACCATGTTCCCCTCCCGCCATGTGTGAAAAACCTCAATGTGATGGCCCAAAAGATGTCTGCACCTTCGAACTAGTTATTCAATTTTCCATGGAGTAGACCCTGTTCCCAAGAGATCTTGATGAAGGATAAGGGAGTCCGTCTCCACCGCGCTGAGTTGAATGTGCCTCTACTGACATAGCTCTAGACCAGAGGCCATTTCCTGAGCTTCCGCCTACAATGCGTCACCCCGGCAATAGAAGGCCACAAAAGCTACGAAAACCACCCCTTGTGATCGTGAATGACACCTCCACCTCTCATATCTTTGGTCTATATCAGTGAGCAATGTTTTTCTAAAACCATGCGCTAAGACTCCAACACAACCTAAGCTATAAAGTTTTCCTTTTGTGTCCTAATGTTTTCTTTAAATCCATGTGTTAACCATTCTATACAACCATGCGATATATAAATTGAACTAAAACCCCTCTTGCATAAGGTACCCACATCATTTTCTCTACACCGTGTGACCCAAACAGTCCATTTTGTATAGAACTTTGAAAAACCTTAAAACATAACATGAAGTTCCCAACAATTTATTGATCACCCAGTAAACCTTCCCAGCCTTAAACAACATCTAAAAACACTTCAATAATAGTTAAAAACATTTAAATTTCAGTTCAAAATCTCTGATAAAAATTTGGACCATCCCCTTAAGAAAAATTCAAATTTTCTTTAATTCCAAACCATCTATAAGGACATGAAGAATTAAAAACTCTTTACCATAACACTTCTCATCCATGTAAGTCTTGATGGTCATCCTACTAAAAATCTCTAACTTCCCATGTTTCTGGTTCTCAGAGAAACATTTATGTCCCACCCTTTAACATCTAACAAGCTTCCAAGTGCTACTTTAACAAAAAGTGTTTAAACCTTAAAAAAATCCAATTATTATAAACAATACTGAAACACTAGGGAGAAACTTTCTCAAGAATTTATAACCATATACACAAGTATATCATCGTCTAATTTATCACCTGACATATGGTTCTGCCCACAATAGGGATCACCTCACAATGAATGGTTCCACTTCTCTAGAACTTCCTCCATGGGAATTGACTATTGCAACTCTTTTCATGAACTTCGATGATGCTCCTAACATGAATTTCATCTCTCAATAATAGATAATAGGATATAATACTTATCCGGGATCATTATGAAACCCTTCTTCTAATTATAAAAGAAAAAATATGCACACCTATTTTCTATTCAATATCTTAGTCATGCCATATTTCCCTCAAACGGCCTCAACCAATACTTGAGGCAATACTTTTGAATCCTACAAAAGGCACCCAATATATTTTGTAATTAACCATATCCAATTTCACATGGGAAAAAAATTTATCCCACTTCTTTATTATTCTTATTTAAAACACTCAGTTTTACCCACTGATGCATTCTCGAATTCACTTGACCATAGTAATTTTAAAATTCAAGTCACCATAAAACCACTTGAACATGCTCTTCTAGGTTCATGGATAACCCATGATGTAATCCAATGGTTAAATTCTCGACAAAACACACCCTCTAGAATTATTTTCTCCATGTGCTGAATTTTTTAAATTCAAGCATGTTTAGGTATTCTCAATTCATATTGAGCTCTATGCTGATGCATAGACTCTAATATCACCATATTTCCAAAAAAATGATCTGAATTCTCCTTCATTAGGATAAACCCATTGATTTTTCATACTTGATCGCTAAAGTCTATACATGATCCTCAATGTTATCTCCTCAATTATTTCATTAGCTAACTGAACCACCATTATCCTCATCACAAGAAATAATGAATTCTAATTCAAATATGTTTATATCCTTATACAAACCTTGAGCCCTATGTGTGGACTATGAAGTTAATCCGGGTGATCTCCTAGTCATTAGTAGTCAATTGTCATTATAACCATCTACCATTCGATATCCTAAATCCATGACCCCACCCACATAGGTCCATGGCACCCATAACTGATATCACACTCCCCACTATAGGAGACAACTTATCATCATATTAATTGATCAGAGTCCAATGCTCATGACCTAGATCCTATCCATCACATATGGTAATGTATATATGTAGAAAAACATGCTCATTCATAATCACCATGAAAATAATGTATCTCATTACCCATTCTCAACCCCTGGGAACTTCATCCATTGAACCCAAATAAATTGAAAATAAGATGAGATTCATCATCATCAACTAGAAAGTATTTAACTCATTACTAAATGGATGTACCTAAATAGTTCTTTGAGGAAAAATCCCTTAGTCCAAAATTCCATGAGCCATGTATCTCTCTTTCTAATCCACACTAACATAACCCTAGAAAAAACTTTCCACTAACCATTTTTTGATCAAAGATTCAATCCCATTCCAAAGTAAATTCTTCCATATAGTGGAATTTTAAAATCCTCACAAGATCAGTGACCTCTATGCTCACAAGAGTCAAACCAAAACTCCAATAAATCCTTAGATTGATCTTGTCTATCATCGATTCGAACTCGCATGAGTTTCACACATGAACTACGTGTTCTAATTCAATTTTTTCAAAATGAAATGGGTATATGATCCCTCAATATGTAGTCAATGGATCCCAAATCACAGTTATGTGGGTGACACACTACCCAATACTAGGCATACCATTCTCTACAGTAGGTCAGTTCGATCAAACTATGAGATCTAGAGTAACAACACATTAATTGTTCACCACCTCAAGGAACAAGGAATTCTCAATTACTTTATTCAAACCCATCTAGGGATATCATCATTATCTAATAACCCATGCTCTTTATCCAAAACTCTTTATTAAAGCCCATCACATCCATACAATCTACCTCAAGAAATTCTCAGGCCTAAACCACACCCGATATCACCTCATATTCATCGTTCATAAACCGGAGCACCGACCCATGATTACTATCTCTATGAACCTCATAAACCTAGGAAAAACCCCGTACCCAGGTTTCCTTTACCTGAAACTACACACAACTCCACTGGGTTCCAAGCCAATCTGGTGGTCTCTTTGTCTCCCACAAACTCTATAGGTGAAGTCTCATTTCAGGGAAACTAAGTCCGACCACCTAGAACTACCAGGTCTTGCTATGGTCATAACTCATGGAAACACCACACAGTTCCCATCTCAAAAACATCCAACATCATCACGAAAAATAACCACTACGGGGTCTCAAAGAATGGGTTGCCATACCCCCTCACATCTCAAACAACGATGATAAATCACATGACGAACATTAACTCAAGGGTCTCGTAAAACACCAAACGTCACTTTCTAAGTCATCTGCCCACCAAAAAGTGAATAAATTCTCACTGATCATGCTCTTATGGGGTTGTTACCTTAATAAAAACAAAACCCTTCTAAAGACCATCACCAATGGTATCATACTAGATAATATGTATCGAGAAACTCAAACTATACGGTTTTGTTGAGTAAAATTACATTCAAATACATATAGGAAAAAACTATATAAGTTATTACATAAACCTTAAATAATGAAAAATTCTCTAAAATCACCCCAAAGGGGTCCATTATAAAGACACTAAACTCACTTACTCACCACTCAAGGTCCATACTCATGCCTCGCTGAAGGGATCCTATCACCATCATCACCATAGGATCTGCAAGACCTGCCTCCATAATAAGACATACATATACAATTTAGACCAACAAAGTATAATTTCACCAAATACTTATATGGGAAAACAGAAATTGAGTTGTTGTTGACACTTTAAATTGTTGAAAATTAGTTATTAGTGAAAAAAACTAAAAGGCCTATATCATATGGATCCTATGTGTCTAATCATGATACATGAGATACATCTTGTCTCTATAGTCTAATATCCAAAATACAATCACTAGCCTCTTTCTAATAGACCAATATCTAGAGTCCATAAAGAAAAAAACATAAATCTAAAACACAATATGTGTCAAGATATATGAAAATCATAATAAACATAATAGAGAATTCCAAGAACATCAATACCATACACATAATACATAGAGTTTCACTGTAAAATGTGTTCGTGATGCACCTATCTAGGTTCCATCATAATATCTAGAACGTTTATTTATCTTCTAAAAAACTATAATATAAAAAATAAAACAAGGATTTTGATACCACTTTGTAACATCCTATCCTATCTCACTTTATGATTAGTAGCTATACTGGTTCACCACATTCCCTCAACCACACCTCACCGAATACGAGAGGTTACTGACTAACGGTGGGGTTCTAAGGAGGTATCATGGGGAGGTTGTACCCTATATATCAGAGTTCTCAATCACAAATTAAATAAAATCGATAAATTCAGAAATATCCCTCACATCAAGGTATTTGTAATGAATATATAATTATGACACGATAAAGTAAAAAAATAGATACTAAAATATGGAATACAATTATATTTCCCACTGGGCCAGTCACATATAAAGACCCAAATGAAAAATAAAAAGGAAATAATAACGCTCTAATATGACTCTGATCAATGACTCAACACGAACACCATACATCACCCGAGTTGCCCCAATTGCCCAGGAAAACCCTAATCCCATGCCTCAACCCTAAAATTGTTCCAGAAATGACATCAAGAAGCTAATTAAGAACCTAAGTACAATAGATTATTGAGAAATATGTGAGTATATTTTAGTAGGAAACCACAAACGACGTCCCTAAATATAACTAGTATGGGAAAATAATGTGCATCCAGAAGTTCTCAAAGCTAATAGAATATAAATAAAACCACTTAAAATATTTAAAACTAAAACATAAACAATCTCTAAACTTAGTGGGGTCAAGTTAACATAGGGAATGTTGTATACATGCTTTTTCCAGTGCTGAGGTGTTTTTTTAGAACAACATGTAGAACATTCATACCATATCCCAACTATGTGTAATATACCCATTCTAAGTCTAAATAAGTGGAATCCATGGAAAATATACCCATCCATAGAGCTCTAGAATCCCTTGGGGGCTATGTTTACCCTATTTTAACAATAATTTACACCCCATGGGTAATTGTTACCCCAGGTTAGCTTGAAATATTCAAACATCCCCCATAGTCTATGTTCACCCCATTTTAACCATTATTTCACTACTTCCCTCAGAGACCTATATTCACCATCAGGTTAATAATAATATGCCTTGATTCTAATGAGATCCATGATCAAGCTAGGTTAATAATAAATAACATTCAAATTCTTTAAAAATAAAAATAACATAAGAATACATCACCTCTATAATACCAAAATAAATAAAAAATGGCATAAGGAATTAATACCATTTTCATTTAAAAACCATTCCATTTTACCATTTCCCAAACAACAATTTTCATTTCAAAGATGAAAAACATTTATTGTCCATTTCTAAAATACTACCTTAAACAAAATTAAAATTCCAACACACATTGTCAAAGCCACTTCCCATTTTCATTTAAACCAAAACCATTTACATTTCCTCTACCTTTTCAAAAGACTATTTCAAAGACAAACCATTTTTGAAAAACTAAAACCAAATTACCCTTATTTATGCCCTCTTCTTTAATAATAATATATTACTCAACACACACTTTACAATTATCTTCAACAATTAAATTGGGTACAATACAATTATAAAGGAAATGTAGATCTGCAATTATATATGGAAGTCAAATCCCATTTCACAACCACTATTTCAAGAAATTTACTTATTTAACCTAAAAGAACTGATTAGGAATTCATTTATCTCAATAATTTAATTTTAAATTTATACTAGAATGGTGAATCTTTCCTTACCATGAGAAACATGAAATTAAAATATTTTACTGTGGGATAAGTCAAGGGACCACCTACCTCATGTTTTAAGCTTTTCCCATTATTCTTCTAAGGGATGGTAGCTTTACTATAGCCCATCGAGCCTTATCCAAGAACAGTCAAGATTATGCAATCCCACACCGACCACCCTAGATACTATCTCAAACCAAATTTAATAAATAATTAATCATAAACCATTAAAATTAATTTTTTAATCTGAAACCCAAATGTAATATCCCCCAAACAACACACCGGATGTCTAATTATTTGTTGTTCTTCGGGAAATGTGAAGTTGACTATCCCTATCACACTCCTAAACCTAAACTTATCTAAATACCCAAAAAACCACAACTTTTTATAATAAATTTAATTATAATTTAGGAAAAATCCTATGAAAACCATTATGATGAAATACCTTATCAAATCATCGAGGAACTAGGAGAATATAACATCATAGAAAACCCTCATCCTAGGATACATGAAATCCCATTAAGAATATAAAAATTCCACCATGATCTAGTTTAATCGACAAATAAATCCTTAGTAGAGAAAATAGATATTAGAATGGAGGGAGGAGAGGATCAAAAAAGGATTAAAAGGGAGATAAATGCCTCAAATTTTCATTTGAAGCCACTGAAAAACACCTCTTTGGAAAGTCTTTAAGAATAGAGAAGGGGGGAGGAGCCACCCTTGAGTCAATACACATGAGGGGAAGATAAAGGGGTGGGGGAGAAAAAATACCTAATGGGGGATGTTGTAAAAAATCCATTTTAATGAAAATATGGAAAAATAAATTATTTGACAACATGGTTTTTCAAACTATTTTCTAACAGTGTGGTAGGTATTGATAAAGTGAATTCCATTATCATAGTTTGACCACACGATTTTCTAAATAGTTCACAAACCATACCCCTCGACATTGCCACAGTCTACAACATTGGGAATGATTTGTTTTCAATTGTATTAAAATAATATAGTCTAACCCAAGATACACATTTTCCATTTCAACCTACTTAGTTTCCACAAAATTGTGTGCTAACCATTCTTTAAAACCATGTGCCTGAGAAATTGAACTAAAACCCCTCATGTGTAAGGGTCTCCGCATGGTTTTCTCTAAACCATGAGACCCAAACCATGAAATTTGTATAGAACTTTAAAAACCTTGAAAAATTAACCAAAAGTTTAGGAGGCTCTCCCAAGAAGCCAATCTACATTTTGAGCCTCAAATGAAATATAAAAACACTACTATAATATGTTTAATCATTCATAATTTTATTAAACTCTAAAATCAAAATTCAACCTATCCCACAAAATTAAAATTTACTTAAATTCAAAACTTTTTTACAAACTTAAGAAATTAAAAATTACGCACTATAAAACATCTTGTCCCTGATAAGTCTCGATGGTCATCCAACTAAACACCTAAACCTTTCTATGTTTCCAATTATCCATGAAATGGTTGTGTCCCACTATTGAATGCCAAACACACTTCTAATCCCTACTTGAATAAAAAGTGTGTAAAAAATAAAAACATAATCTAATTCTCATAAACACTATCAAAGCATTGGGCTGATAGTTTTTTTATCCCTCCTAACCTAAGAAATAAGTACTTCATTTTCCGATTCATCACCCGACCTATGGTTCTCCCCACCATAGGGCTTATCCTGTAGTGACCCATTCCACTACTCTGGAACTTCTTCCATGGTATTTTCCAATAAGAACTATGTATCTATTATTTGAAAATGATCCTATCATGGATAAAAAATATAATAAAAAAAGGATGAATACCCACCATCAATTCAGAAGTATTGATATACTAATTTTTCATCAAAAGACTTTGAAAGATGCCTAAGGGACTCATGTTGCATCCCACATTATGTTCCTAATAAAATTCCAAATTGTTAGTATCTAATTGTATATGGAAAGTAAATGTTGAACCAATTATGACTGATTCTTATTGAAAACACTCAGTAATGAACACTAGGGAATTCCAAAATTCACCTGACCAAAGTACTTTAAATATTCATGGCACACTAAAACCACTTAAGAATTATCGTTGAGGTCCATACCTAGCACGTGGTGTAATCCCATAATTAAATTCATGATTAAATACACCCACTATCATTATCTATTACTTGTATTAATAGTTTTATACCCAATAATGTTTGTGTAATCTTGATCCATTTCGAGTCCGATGTTGATTCACAAACTCTAACATCACAACATTTCTAAAACACTTGGCCCAATAATCCTTCTCTAGATGACACTCATTGATCATTCATACCTGATCACAAAAATCCATAACTTACACTTGGTGTGATCTATTAAGTTAGATCGTCATCCAACTGAACCCCCATTGTGCTCACTATGAGCACCAATGAATTTTCAATCAAACGCATTTGGATAGACATGAACACCCTAATCCCAATGCAAACAGTTACAAATTAATTTAATCTCCCACCTAATCGTTGGTACCCAATCATCATCAGAAGTTACTACCTACCAGTCTCCTACAACCATGATACCACCTGCATGAGGATGTGTCACCTACAACCAATGTCATACTCCCCTCTATAGGAGAACCCTTTTCATCGCCTTACTTAATACGTACCCAAGAATCATAGTCCATAACCACTCCATCCCCAAATTCGGTGACCGAAAATTTCCAAACATGCATATTCTAGATCACCAAGAAATAAAAAGCTCATTGCCCATTCTTGGCCCATTGTAACACCATCCTTGGTACCCACCAAAATCCAAACTAAAACGAGAGACATCATATTCAACTGGCCATTGGTGCACTCGCCTCTATATGGATTTTCCTAAACTTTTCCATGATAATAAATCCAATCAGTCCCAAATTATATCCACTATATATTTCCCTATATGATCCACACTTGCATCACCATAGGAAATACTTTACATTGGATATTTATATATTGTTAATTTCACCCGAATAAACCTATTTCCAAAGTCTTCTCTTCTCTAGAGGGGATTTTATAAATCCCCACTTGAGTCTTAGGCCATTATGCCTGCAATCACCTCACCAAAACTCACAGCGATTCCCAAATTCCTCACTACCATTATCTATTTGAAACTTTTTGAGTTTCATATGGGAAATGCACATAATATTTTAATTTATTTACCAAATAAATGGGTGTATTATCTCACACCATCTATTCATAGGAACCCAAATTATGCCTATGTGAATCGCACACTACCCATGAATAGGCTGACCATGACCCATGACACATCTGTTATGGTGACCCATACTTTTCATACATAAATATTACATCTTATTATAATAATAATCATTAAATATCAATAAGATCCATTCCATAACTATAAATATTTAGTTTCTGTGTAAAATTTGATGCATAAATAATAGGTACATACATAATTCTCCATATAGTTCTTCACAACTACCACCCTTATTTGACATATCATACTTAAATCCTTTCTTCATAACCCAAGGAATGGAAACATAAGAAAGGTTGGTAAAAGATGCTCAATAAGGGTACACATAAGAGGTATCAATCAATGATTATATGATAAACAAAAGGGTTCGATAACATATTCTAAATAATATAAAATCAGACCCATAAATTCATATATTAATGTTATGAGACATGACATAAGGATTTATCAATCAAAAGACATGAGAGATAAGATTATATAATCATCACTAATAAATCATGATGCATGAACACATATCATAAGCATTATAAATAAGTTTTTGGCATGAAAATAAGCATATAAAATACTTTCCTTTGTCATGGATCACTTCCAATACTATCATAGTGGACTGGGTTAATTTCCCATTCCATCATTTACTTCGTCAAGGTTCACTCCCAAGAGTATCTTATTGGAAAAAGTCCATTACTAAATTGGGTTGAATCCCAATTCTAGTCCTTATTATTTTATGTGATATAATTCACTAACCAATGCATTAGAGGGGTGTATAATTTTAGTTCCACCTATAACATAATGGAAACTGTACATATCTGTTACACATGATCATAATACATTCATCATATCCTTATATAATAACCCGTGGAAAGGATACCGGTTTCATAAACATTTCATCACCATAATCACAAACCATATAGAAAAAAATAATATGGTATCATTGGATAATAACCCTATTAAATCATAATAGACATCAAATTATGTTTTTATAGATGAAAATACGTTAGAAAGATCAGTAGAAATTTTTTTGAGGAAAATACCGTTTTCATTTTGAAATCACTTATATAAAATCTAAAAATTTCCAAAATATGAAGGAATAATTTCTGTTAAAATAAGAAACAAATCATATAAATTAATATTTAAATAAAATATTATTAATGGGGGTAGGTAAATTCATTCATACGATTTATGTTAAAATAATAATTCCTCCCCTATTTTTCTTATAAAAATTCAAAAGTACCATGTTTGAAAAATGATATGGATATTCCATTAAATACATGGTAAATAAGGTAGAATATAGTAAAAAATTAATTTAAATAATATTTTTATAATAGTAAACATGTTCTTGAAAACATTTTAAATAAAATATGTATATGGAAGAAAACATTATCAACTGAACAGAGAAACAAGGTTGGTATTCCTTAAAAACATACTTTCAATAACTTGAGAAATTAAAGAGAAGAAAATGAAAGAAAAACAGGTAGCCTCTAAAAATTAACATAGTAGAATAAATCAAATAATATTTTTTAGAAATAGGTCATATATTCTCATATTTATAAATTTATGATTAAACAACCTTGATAAAACTGAGATTGTAACATAGAACCCTAATCAATGTGGTAACTTTTGAACCATAACCCCCATGAAATAAATAACATTAAACTAAAAATTCAAAACCATGAATATAATTATATTAATGATACAACATATAAATGGGTTATTATATTAATCTCATTAAATAATATTGGTTTATAACTTCAAACCTATATTAATGAAACAAAATCGAGATAATGAACTCTTACGACTTTACTAAATTTTTAATTAAAAGTCGTTGAAAGATTTAAAGACTTATTATTATATAAATACTTTTAATTAAATTATGTATTATTCCAAAATAAATTTTTGGTTAGTATACACTCCATGTAAATAATAAATTGGTGCATAACATTAAAACATGTCTCGGTGAAGAGAAATTGAGACAAAACCCTTTTCTTATATTTGATATGACTTGTAAGGAATATAACATGCAATATAAAAAATTTAGAATTATTATAATTATATAATATAATCATGTTAATACATACAATATCTAATATTATCCAATTATTTCATTTTAAAACAAATTTATTAACAATTATCTATTAATGTCATCATTGTGGGTATTAACTACTTATTTTTTTCATTTATGTTTTGGTTTAGAAGTTACATTCCTTTTAATTTTATCATGGTTCATCCATATATATAATTTTAATCATGATATAAATATCATATATATTTATTATATTCATATTTATAACCATTCGTGTTATTTGGTTATGAAAAATGAATTACATCACTTCGTAGAGATGGTAATCTGTATGTACACACAAGCGGATTTTCTACTTTTTTACGGATGGAATGAAAGAAAGAGAAATGATAATTAAACTTTAAAGAATAGTTTTTATATCATTAATATCATATATTTTCATTAAATATATCTTTTTTACCATCCAAGTACTTCGTAAATGATAAAAAAATCACATTGTTTCATGGAGATGGTAGTCTGAATGTACGCATGAGTGACGTTATCATTTACCAATGGATCAAAAGTTTATAAGGTAAATATGATATAATAATAATATAAGATTAATTATTTCATAAATATAAAATATTAAAATTAAACCCATCATATAAAAATCTATGAAATATGGTGGTGCAAAATTAATTACATCACTATGTTGTGGCAGTAGTCCACTCGTATACATGGGAGATATTTTCATCTCCCATTTGATTGATAAAAGGAGGTAAATATTTATCAAATAATCATAATAACATTTAGTTATATTTATGAAACTATATAAATCATTTTTTTATGGATAAAATAATTTTATATAATGTTTAAGAAGAAATTAAATTGGAAGAGCTTGGTTATGATTTATACCTCTTCTTTGGGTGACCTCCTTTGGCTTACACCTTAAGCCTTGAAGGATTATTTTTAAGGGAAGTAATAAAGACCTAGTATGAATGGAAGGATTATAGGTATAAATTTTAGTAGTGATTGGATAATATAGAATTATCAAGTGGTTTGAATGAGGGTTGAGGATATGTTTACTTTTATAAGTGAGGGCAGAGACACACATGGAATTTCTTAAAATATTTCAAATATATAAGGCCATTTTCATGGGAATATGTCTCAAAATAGTCAGTTAATTTAATTTATTAAAATATAATGTTGAAATAAATTCAAAAAATAATAATTATATTGATTTTTTGTGAAATCCTTCTCTTATCTCTTGGTTTAACACCCCCCAGAAACCCCCTTTAAACTTAACTGTGGTAATGAAATTTTATTATGTTTACTATTCACTATGGAAGAAAATTCTGTTGGATCTATTAGAATATTTTAATTAGGTTGATTCAAATTATGGAATCAATTTGACAATATTAAATTTCTATAAGTGGATGAATTTAATTTTGAATAATCACATAACCTGTAATAGAAAAGCGTTTTAGAAAAATGAATCTTTAACCATACAAAAATAATTTACTTACAATACTTTCCTTGTAAAAAAGAAGTGAATGTCAAAATATAAGAATAATTGTATAATATATAAATTTCATTATTAAATTAATCTATATTGATTTATTTAATTCAATAACATATGAACATATTGTGCGTATAAAAATAGTTTATAGAAAAATTTATTTTTAAGCGTAATAATAAACTTATACAAAAACAAAGTATAATGATAATTATTATATAATTAATTAAGTTATTTATAATTTAACGAGTCTTATATTAATTTAAGATAAAATTAAAAACATAATTTTAATTTTATATGAAATTAGATGACAGTTTTTACATGAATCGGTATTTTTCACTATTCTCTAAAAAATAAATATTCTTATTAAAATATTATAAATATAGCCTAATATAATATTGACATTATTATTTGAAAAAAAATATATTAATTTATTCAAATATAATTTATAAAAATTATATAAACTAATTATAATGTTCATGTATGTTAAATTCCATAGAAACTATTTTTTATGAAACACTATTTTGAAGTACAAATTGATTTTACAAACAATTGAGTACTTATATATTATGAATTACTCTATACATTTTAATTATTTGAAATCATTATACACATATTTTTCATTAATTAGTAATTATTATTCATGCATGATAATTTAAGGACTATCTTACAATGGTTTACTATATCATGGTTCATATAGAGTCGAGGTTGCATGAAACGAAAGACAATCAAAAGCTATATATTATTTAAAGAAAAATATATTCTAAAATATTGGTAAGTTACTTTCACCCCCCAACCATTAAATAAATTTTACCCTCATAATTTTTATCTTGATAATGAAAGGTTTGATATTTTAAAATACCTTTTTTTTGAAAACCCGCATTTTACACATGGACAATAAAACTTCCTTTGAAAACGGGAATTGGGAAACATAAAGGATACCTAAAATAACACATAATTAGGTTCTTGGATAGGATTAAATTAGAGGGAAAGGAAAATATGGATATGTTGGAGACAGATAATGTTCATATAATTACACAGAGTTATAGAGAACATGTTCAAGACAAATTTAATGACAATAAAACCATAAATCAAGGTGCGGTTAAAAGGAACATCAATTTCTCAAAAATAGATGATAAATGAAAATAATTTCAATCTCAACATCCTTTTTCCCAGAGTTGAGGAGTTATTTTACCATGTATTATGATAAAATATAATTAACTAATTTATTTCCATTGCTTAAAAATTATTTCATCATTTGGTTATGCTCTCGTCAGTTTCTACTTATATCTCATTTCATCCTCTAAGAAATGAATATTCAAAATGAATTATTTTTTCATACCTGAAGCTTAAAAATTATTTTTCAACATATCATAAGATGCATACAAGGATGAAAAGACATTCATTCTTTCTCTAGATATTTACCAAAACCAAAATGGTTAGCATAAGTTCCCTAATAAGGATAAATCTTTATATGATGAAATAGTTCAATAATCATTAAAACCTAAAAAATAACACCCAAAGATCAACATAAATCATTCCATAAATAGTTAACCTGAACACACCTATAAAATATGTTTCACCAAATTAAAAAAAAGGAATTTATAAATATCTAACTATGTTTCCAATATCAACCTTACTTTACTCCCCAAATAACCTAAAGTAGCTCTCTATGTCACATACTAAACATGTGAATACCATGATCATATATTCTGTTAAAATTTGTTAATCCTTTCAAAAAATAAACCAAATAACCACAAATACTCAATTAATAAATATATTATTTGAAAAACTTAACTCAATCCTTATTAATAAAATAAAATCATAGATTATCCAATATATTCCATAAATCTAAAAATATTATAAACTTCGTCGAAGAGAACACAAATCACATTATCA
This sequence comes from Viscum album, assembly GCA_963277665.1. Lineage (NCBI taxonomy): Eukaryota > Viridiplantae > Streptophyta > Magnoliopsida > Santalales > Viscaceae > Viscum > Viscum album. Next base: position 2,020,908,048 of record OY728123.1, read on the forward strand.
TCAAATCACTAATAAATTTCAAGTTCAACCATACTATCCAATTTAATTTATCAAAATCAATAATCCTTATGTCCCAAATAAGCATTATTATCTCCCCCTTAGGAATATATTATGATTTATTTATCCCTAAATCACGTTTTTCCAAAAATATCACCTTACTACAAAATAAATATTCCAAGTTATTCAAAGAATGCTTGCAAATTCTTAAAGAAAATATATTTTGGAACAATAGTAAGATATTATATAATTCTTATAAATAGAATATAATTAATGAAACCTTTATACAACAAATTTACCATATCCCAATACATAATGATATCTATAATTCCTCTCTCTTCATAATTCATTAACTAGGATTCATCATATTACTCCTTAATACTTATGTCCTTTCATATGTCATTCCTAGTATATTAATAATCAACATTAAAAACATTACCTATAAAAACTTAATGATCTTATTATTGATCTTTTCCCTTAGTACATATATTTTCATATTGTCCATAATTTCCACATCTAAAATTTTTGTCATTAACTGGTACCTTATAGAAACTATTATTACTTTCTATTACATTAACCAAGATTTTCCATTTTCTATGGAAACTAATTTTTCTATACCCTTATTTTCACACCCAAAACATCCTATCATTCATTTGATACATTTCCCAAGTTCTTCATCCCAAATTCTCAGCATGTAGAAACCTAAATCTTATTTCTTACATGACCTTCATAAAACTCAATTTTTCTCTTGTTTGGTTCATTCAGAAAAAACATGTGTTTATGTTGTTAATAATATAATGATATAGATATTTACTTTTCATCATAATATTTCACATTCCATCTCCCATAAAATTTGGTTTCTCATTGGGTTTGTCATTGCATTATACATCACACTTAGCGTTAACATGGTTCTTCTAGGTTCTAGACATTAACTAAAACAAAAAACAATTATCTGAGAAATAGTAACGAGTAATCATATATTCATTAAAAATCATTTATAGAATATATAAATCATGAAACTTTATTTTTAGCATATGAAAACATAATTTTAATCTAGGTTATCCATATTTATTATATATCAAAACCAATATAATGGTATATAAAGAAAATATGAATTAACCCAAGAATATTCCTTGAGATTTTCAAATGAGGTTGACAGTATGGGGTGATTCACCATGCACCAAAATGATGGTTAAGATACACTTGTCCAACTATTTTAGAATTTATTACCTCTAGATGCATCTCTTATAAAACCACATCAACATATAGTATACAGACACAGATGCATTGCTATAAAAATTGCATAATCTCTATCTTTCCAAAATTTTTGGATTTCATTTTATACTAAAGATTATCATAAGAGTTATTAAAAATGTTTCCAATTATTATTTTCTAAAAGTTACTAAACATTTCTCTAATACCAACAATACAGACTCATGATTTTCATAAAAAAAATACTACATCTTATTAGAGGATTAATCATTACATATCAATATTAACCAAGACATAACCATAAATTTTTTGTGTATTTTTAAACTTGGATGCAACAATAATTAGTACAAATAATATCTACATAATATCCCATATAGTTATTAATAACTAGAAACATTAGTAGACATATCATACTTAAAACCTTTATTCATAACTTAGATAATGTAAACATTAAAAAGGGTGAACGCATATGATCAATATGGATGAACATAACAGATGTCAATCAATGATCATCAAATAGACATAAGGGTCTGAGAACATGTTCTTAATAATTGAAAACCATACCCATCAATTCATATACCAAACTCAAAAAATGTGACATACGGTTTTATCAATCAAAATACATAATACATAAGAGTTTGGAATCATCAATAATTAATCATGATCCATAAGAACATAACATAACCATAATATATAAGTTTTTGGAATTCACATAAACAAGTAAAATAATTTCCTTAGTCAATTATCATTTCCAAAACTATCATAGTGGATTGGGGTCATTCCCCATTCCATAATTTCCTTAGTCAATTCCTACCATCCCATAGCTATAGAAAAACCCCTTAAAAAGACCTCTTGATTCTTGTGCAATGATCGGTGTAATATTGTTTAATTCCCAATTGATGGAGCTGAGTTTACATGGTGTAGATACTCCTGGAGTGGGAGGCAAGCTCGAAATCTTGATAGATGTTTTGTTTAGATGAGTGATTAGGATGATTCTAATGGGATTTCTGGTTTTACACACCCTAAACATCACTTGGATCATAACCCGATTGTGGTGGACATTAACACACAATTTGCAAGGCCAGGTACTTTTCCTTTTTGGTTTAATAATGGGTGGATTAGGGAGCCTGGATGTAGGGAAAGGGTGTTATATGTTTTGAGGATTGAACCGATTTGAATCCCTCTTCAGAGGTGTGCTGAGAAACTGAAACATATCCAGTTTATCCTTAAAGAATGGAGTAAAAAGGCCTTTTCTAAAATTGATTGTCATATCAAGGCTGCTGAGGAGGAGCTCTCATGTGCTCAGATTCACAACCAGCATCAGGATAGTCTCTCCCAAGAGGAAATTATGTCCCATAACAAACCGGATGATCTCTTAACAATCAAGGAGATATTGGTTAGAAATAAATTGAATGTTAGATGGTTAAGATATGGTGACAATAACTCTATGTTCGTCAATAAGACGCATCGAGAGAAAAGAGAACGCGCACAAGATAAAGTAATCAGAATTAATGGTCAGTTATATACTTCCAAAAAATGAGATTTCTATGGTAGTTGTGGAGAGTTTCAAGGAAATATACTCTGATGATGGGCATGTTAATACAATTAAAATTGTGGGGAATATCAACACACACATTAGGGATTACGACAACCAGTCTCTTGTCACCCCCCTCTCAAGGAGGAAATTTGAACAACTCTTTTATCATTAAATGTTGAGAGTGCTCCTGGTCCAGATGGTTTTACCAATTATTATTTTTTGTGACTTATTGGGATGTCTTACAGGATGATCATACCCTGGCCATACATGATTTTTTTACTCATTGTTACTTTCCATATGGGATGAACTCCTGTTTCAATTCCCTATTACCTAAGAAAGGTAATGCTCTTAACATAAAGGATTTCAGGCCTGTGGATTTGGGTAATACTATCCCTAAGTTGATCAGTAGGATCCTCCTGAATAGGCTGGGTCAGATGGTCGATGGGACAATTACTGCAAATCAATTTGGATTTTTTCCTAGAAGTAATATTCAGGAATACCTTTTCACCGCCTCGGAAAGTGTCAACCTCATGAGAAATAATGCGAAAGAAGAAAATGTTTCATTGAAAATTGACCTCTCAAAGGCATTTTACACACTCAAATTGAGCGTTCTTTTGGAGGTCCATAAAAGATATGGCTTCTACAAAGCATTCATCAAGTTGATCAGCGCCATTCTTTGCCCATCACGGCTGTCCATTCTAATTAATGGTACACCTAGGGTTTTTTTCATGTGTACCAGAGGTGTGAAACAAGGGGACCCACTTTCTGGTCATTTATTTTCTATTTCCGAGGACTATCTTAGCTGATATATCAATGACCTTGCACAAATGGGTATGTATAAGAAATTTTAGGCCGGTATGAAGGACTTTGCTCCATCCCATTTGTTTTATGCTGATGACATCCTTCTATTTGGGAAAGCCTCTACAAAAACTATTTCCTCTATTAAGGCCCTTTTCCAACACAATGATGAAGTGGGTAGTCAAGAGATAAGATGGGACAAATCCTTCATTGTTTTTTTCAATGGTGTTATGACTAGGAAGTAGAATAGGATAACTAGAGTCCATGGGGTTAAAAAGGGGTATTTCCCCTTCCAATACCTTGGTGTTCCTTTATTTTGGGGAAAGGTGAAGAGGAAATATTTGGAGGGGATTTACTCAGTTATTCTCAATCAACTTTCTTCATTGGAAAGGGAACATGGTTTCCATGGATAGGAGGGTATGCCTTGTAAATTCAGTGATAACATCTAAATTTTTTTACTCATTTTCTCTATATCAGTGGCCTAGAGGACTCATCAAGGAGTTAAAAGTCTAGTCTGAAACTTTATCTAGACAGGGTCAATCCATGAGCGCAAGGTAATTACTATTACCTGGAAGGAGTGTATTAAGGCGGTTGAATTTGGGGGTCTTGGGTTCAAGGATTTTAGGATTTTTAATGATGGCCTCATTGGGAAGTTTACTTGGGGTTTGATCTCTAAAGATACTTCTGAAGACTTTTTAGTTAATCAATTAAAAGGCAGGATACTTAATAGATAAAAATACTATCTTGCATCATCTGTATGGGAATCTCTTAAATATTCCTTCACACAGATCATGAATGATACAAAGTAGCTGGTTTGTCGTGACTCTAAAATCAATTGTTGGAGTACGACATGCCTTGATCGACCTCTTCCGGACAGTATGGACATTCCCTCTGGTGCTGGGAATTTTTCAATTGCTGAGTTTGTATCTTAAAAACATCTATTTGACAGCATGATACCCTCTCATGAGTAGTTGGAATTTTAATATTATGTCTTTATGGATTATGATACACTGGTATGAATGCATAATAGGAATGGCCAGTTTAATAGTAGGGATTACTATCATCTTGCTTGTGGGGGTTCTTGTAGCCCACCTGCATGGCTTAGGAAATACAAGTCTTTGTTCATTCGACCCTCCCGCTCTTATCTTATATGGAGAATTTGGAAAAACTGTGTTCCCACCCATGATCATCTTAAGAGGTCAGGTTTTATGTTTGCATCAGGATGTCACTTATGTTTGCAAGCAGAAGACAATGTCTAGCACCTATTTTTAGAGTGTGCATACTCTAGGTAGTTGTGGGGCTACGTTGGGGCTCTGTTTGGGCTGTAATTGAACTAGTTTCTATTTCTGGATCTACTTGCAAGGATATTCGATTTCTGCTGCAGCGAAGAGGTGCGGAACTTCTTAATGGTGGCTACTGCGGCTGTGATTGTAGCCATTTGGGATGCTCGAAATGCTATAGCCTTGGATGGAAGTAAGGTGCCCATTCGTTCTGGCATGTTTTTGATTCAACATAAGGTATACGCTTCCTCTAAGGTCCAATCTAGTGTGATGTATAACAGTGTATCGGAGTTGTAGATTATGCGGTTACTTGGTGTTTCTGGGAAGCCTTGGAAGCCGCAGAAGATCACGTACATCCACTGGATTCCCCCGATCAGTCCATGGCTCAAGGTCAATGTGGATGGAGCTGCTTCCGGTGCACCAGGCCCATCAGGGTGTGGTGGTGTTTTTCGGACGTACCATGGCTTTGTGAAAGGATGTTTTTATCAATTCACTAGCATTGGTGTTGCTTTTCAAACTGAGGTGTGGGTGATTGTTCATGAAATCTTGTATGTTATTTTGTATAATTGGAGCATGATATGGATTGAATTAGATTCCCAACTTTTGATCCAAGTCTTACAAACAAGAACGTGAAATGTACCTTAGCGGGTACTTTCAAAGTGGGTTGAATGTCTCAATCGGGTTACTCGCTTAAACGTGATTGTCTCACATGCTTTTAGAGCGGTAAATCTGATGGCAGATGCTTTATCCAAGAAATAAATCATGGTGATGGATATGGCATGGTCAACTACGGTCCCTGAATATTACTCTTCACTGGTGGAGGAAGATATGCGTGGTATCTTGTACTCTCGGTTTTGTAATACTCCCTTTTTTTCCAGACTCTCCTTTTCTATTGCTTAATAAATTTTTCTTGGGACTGGTTTTGACTGGATCTTGGATTCTCTTAGTATATTATTCGACAAAGTCCCATACTAAACTAGGTTCACTACCCATTACAATCCTTATTATCTCATGATATATCCATATTTACCTAATTCATTGGAGGTTTATATAAATATAATTCTACCCATCATATTATTAAATCCATAAATATATATTCCACATAATCATAAAATATTTATCATATCATTATATTGTAACCCATAAAAGGGTAAGAGTTTCCTGGAAATTTCATCACCATAATATAAACCATCTAGAGAATGATTATAAATTTTAAAATTTCATATTTTCACTATAAAATCATAAGAAACATCAAAGTATGTTTTTTTATTTGAAAATACCTTTGAAATATCACTAGAACATTTCTTGAGGAAAATACCCCTTTCATTTTGAAATCACATATTTAAAATCTAAAAATTTACAAAATATAAGGGAAAATTTTTCTTTGAAAAGAACTAAGAAATTTTATAAATTAATATTCAAATAAATTAATTTTCATTGTGGTAGTGAAATATGTTTGTATGGTGTGCATTAAAAAAATCCATTCACATTTTCAGTAAAAAATAAAAGTACCATGTTTTGAAAATGATAAGGGGATTACATTTAAAACCAAGTAAAGAAGGTTACATATAATGAAAAAATGAATTTAAATAATATTTTTAGAATATTAAAAACAATATTGAAAACAATATAAATAAAATATTGAGACGAAAGAAAATATTGCAGATCGAAGAAAAAACAAGGCTGATTTTCCTTAAAACCATAGTTTCAAACTCTTCATCACGTAAAGATAGGAAAATGAAAGGAAAACATGTAATATTGTGAAATTACCATAGGATAATAAAATTCATGATATTTTAGAGAGATATATCATATAATATCATCATCAAAAATTTAATCACAAATAATCTCAGTAAAAATGAGATTGTAACATAAAACCCTTACTGATGTAGTAACTTTTGAATCATAACCCCATGTAAGTAATAAGTTCAAATGAAAAATTAAATACCACAAATATAAGTATAATAATGATACAACATATCAATGTGGTAGTATATGCAACCCATAAAATAATATATGCGTATAACAACAAACATGTCTCAATGAAAAAAATTGAGACAAAGAACCCTTACGTCTTTAGTAACTATTGAATGGAATGTCATTGGAAGATTTATAATCATATGGTTCTATAAATATATTACATTAAACCATGTATTAGTCAAAAATAAATTAATATTAAGTATATATACCTTATAAATAAGAAATTAGTGTTTGATATTAAAACATGTCTCAGTAAAGAGAAATTAAGATGAAAACGTTACTTTATATCTAACTTAATTTAATAGAAATATAACCTATATATAATAAAGTAAAACTTATTATAATACTATTTTAGAACCATATTAATACATTTAATATCATTTATGATCCTCTTATAACATTTCAACACCTGTTTATAAACAATTCTCTATTAAAGTCATCATTTTGGGTGTTAGCATATTCATTTTTCATGTATACTTTAGTTTAGAAGTTATGGTTAAAGAATAACTGATGTCATTAATGATTTTTTATTTGTTCTCAACCTTAAATGTGATGATTATAGAGATGGTATTAGTTGCAAGACTTGTGCTAATATGAATGTACATTGTTTACAATAATTATTTGAAGAATAATAATAAGGTCCATGAAAAAATATTGTTTGAGTATGGTTGAGTTGGAATTTATGAATAGATTCCAAATAATTCAAAAAATAATTATGGTTCTAATAATTTTGTTGATAGTTTTTTAATACACATAATATGGATTATTTTTTAGTAAGATAAATAAAACTTTAGCCTATAATGACTAGCTAGCCTAGGAGAACACTGTCGATATGGACAGTAAACTCCCTAGAAAACTGGTTTGTCGAATGGGTCTATGAGTGCATAAAAAATAGGCATAGAGGAGTTTTGGAGATACTACCATGTATGGTAGCATGGTAGTGGATAGGGGGTGCAGGCACGGGGCGGTGCCAGTGTGTGTTCGGTAAGCAATTTTGGAAAGTGGAACTCACATCCTGTATAATAAGGGAGTGAAGGGTTTGAGGCCATTTCAATGTGGGAATGTTTATTGTAGCACGTAAATGAATCTCAACTGTGTGATATTCCTGACAATCATATGGACCATTCGATATCTTATATGCATCATCATCTTGACCAAGCTCATTAGAGAAATCATGTTCATCGGGATATCACCATGAAACATCATCCCAAGATCTACCCAAGCCTTTTGATCATTGTTTATCATTATAAGAAAATTGATATGATTATCTGAGCCATCCAATATTGTCTTTAACCTTGGCCCAAAACCCAGTATACTATTCATCGATGGAATATCACCATGCAGTGACATCAACAGTTTCTCAAGTAGTGATCACTGAGATTTGTTTAATTCTTATAAAGATAAGAACCTAATTGAAATCATATGTCAATGTATTTTCATCATCTTATGAAGCTCAACCTGATGTGAAATAGTGAGATGGAAAATTGTTTTTATCAAGTGACGGTGATGGTTCTAGGTATGAATCTATGCCACAACAATCTCTTAAGTATAAAACTGAATGGGTCTGGGTGTTTCTTGAAGGTTATGAGACGTTTAATGTTTCCTATAAATACCTCGACTAGGATCTCATTTTCTATTGTCATATTATCTCACATCTGAGAACTAAACCCTATTTTTGAGAGGGAATAAAAGTGAAACTCCTGCTATTTATTACCAAAAATTTGTTTCTTGTATTTTAGCTGATAAAAAAACATTCATGTTTATAGGATAATTCTGAAAATCATATGACATGAATTCGTTGTGTTTTGTGATGAAGAATTGTGAAACAATGTATTAGAAGGTGATTCCGTGGAGCAAGAGAGTATTAGTGAACCTGTGCGTATATTCATACAATCATTATATGAAGTAGATAAAAACAACATGTTTACATTTTATGAAAGCAATAGAGAACTAGTAGAGCTATTCTTGTCTGTATGAAGTGTCCATGTAACACTATTGAAAACTAATTCACTCTCAAACCTTTATTCTTGTGAAGTGATATTCTCACAAGCTTATATAGTTTAGTGAAGGATAACTGACTTTCGTGTAAGGTCTTGTTTATAAGGTGTGAACATGAGTCGTACTTTACTTGATCATATAAGACACAAGTTTACTTGCATCAATCATGTGATATACTAATGAGAAGCATAAGTTTTATTAAGAAATTACAAGAAAGGAAGTGGTAGTGTCTACACAGTTGTGCAATGCATTAATAAATATTTTTAATACAATTTTTGTGTTTAAGGATTAACCCAGTTGAAATTGAAAGTTGACAATGTATTAATACACCAAGTTAAAAGTTGTGCATACTCATATTTTTCCAAGAGAATTCATTGAATTTTTCATTTTTAATTTCCTAAGGATGAAATAACAAATTTTTTGTTCAAGAATTTGTGTATTAAAAGAGTTTGTGTCTTCATAGAGTATATCCAAAAGAAGATGTTTGTCACGACCCGCCCTCGGGGTCCGTGCCGTGACTACCCCAAGCCCGCCTTCCATAGGCCAGGGGCTAGCGACTAGCACCAAGGCGTAAATCCCGGTAAAAAGGGAAGGCATTGCCTTTGTAAAGTAAACAAACACCACAGAGTAAGCAAGCGGAAAGTAACACTAAGCAAAAACAGAGTACAACTAAAAGTGCGGAAAGTAAAAAAAAGGGGGCCGGAAATACAAGCCCAACTGTAAAGTACAACTCGAAAGGGAAAACAACAACTGAAAAGTAAAGCTGCTATGCCGAGCTGACCACTGGAAATCCCACCTGAAGGGTGGGTACAAATAGCTCCTCTGCTCCTCGGGTCCCGCCGTCTGCTCCGAGTATGTCCCGCCCAGTGGTCTGCCTCTGGGTACCGCCTCGTCGTATAGTCCACCTCCAGGTACCATCCAGTCCTCGAACACTCAGCCTCTACCAGTACTGGCCGTCGTCTGCAACCAACACAACGAGGTGCGGGCATAGCCCGTGCAGGGGTGAGTATAACGATACTCAGTAGGGACCCCGAGACCCTCAAGGTCTCACTAAAACCAACAAGGATAACCATAAGAAGATCACAACAGATAAACACTACTTAGGTATATGTCCATACATATACCTAAGTTATCAAGTAACCCATCTCAGTCATGAGGAAACACAAGGATCATGAGATCAACGGATAACCACTACCCAGGTATATGCCCATACATATACCTAAGTTATCAAGTAACCCATCTCATTCATGAGGAACACAAAGGTCAAAAGTCTCAGCTCAAACCAGGATTTTCATTATCGAAACCGTAACTGCTGAAGAGCTCCGTCTCTAGAGTGTACAGTGGTCCTGTCACGACTCCGAGGTACTGCTCAATAACCTAAGACTGCTGAAGTACTCCTCCTGTCGAGTACTGCGGGTCTGCTGCCAACTACCGGGCGCTCCGTCCGCTGAGGGTCTGCTGCCAAATACCGGGCGCTACCCAGATAGCCTACTGAGGTACTCCTCCTGTCGAGTACCGTGGGTTTGCTGCCAACTACCAGGCGCTCCGTCCGCCGTGGGTCTTCCGCCAAATACCGGGCGCTCCGTCCACTGGGCTAGTCGACTCACTCCAAGTCGAGTCGGTCAAGCAGTCGTCAGGTCTCAGCCGGCTACATGGTCTCCGTACTCTGCACGCTCGTCTCTGGGAGGGTCCGCTCCACGAGCTACTGGTCGATACTCCAAGTATCACAAGGTCCCGCAAAGAAGTATCTCAAAAGACCGTCTCGTCATAGGGGTCTCAACGCAACAGACGACGCGTCGATCGGACGCCCGGTCTGTGAGTTATTAGCCTTTTCGTCCCAGGGGCCCTGTTGGTTTCGAGTGCGAACCAATCCCGGCCGTATCACAACTGTACCCCGAACTCCCATAGGGTAAACTCAAAGGGACCGTTACTCAACGTAACCACCAACGCCGCTGACGGTCCGTTAAGCGGACGTCCTGTCTGAAAGATATTAGCTTTCCCGTTCCAGGGGCCCGGTTGGATTTCGGGTGCGATCCAACCCGGCCACTACTAACTGTATCCAAAACTCGGGCGAAGGATACCAAAAGTTCCGTATCGTAAACAGGAACTCAACGCAACAGACGGTGCGTCGATCGGACGCCCGGTCTGAGAGTTATTGGCATTTTCGTCTCCGGGGCCCGGTTGGTTTTTAAGGCAAAACCAACCCGACCGTACTCCACCTGCGTCCAAACCTCGGGCGGAGTATGCCAAAAGATCCGTCTCACTAAGAGGAACACAACGCGACTGACGATGCGTCAATCGGACGTTCGTAGCTCAAGATATGAGCGTTTCCGCTCCGAAGGCCCGGTTGGTTTCGTGAACGAACCACCCTGACCGAACTCAAAGTAATCCGAAACCTTGAGTGCGATATACCGAAACGACCGTCTCGATCCAAGGATCGCGTTGCCGCAGACGGTTCGTCATTCGGAGGTCCGAGGCTCATGTTATGGCCCAAAAACCGATTCTGGTTCGAAACGGGGGGGTCCGGGCCGACCCGGCCCGACCCCCCCCCCCCCCCCCCCCCCCGGGGCGGCGCGGCGGGCCGCGGCAGGCGCCGCACGTGGTCGGCACGCGGGGGGCAAGCCCCCGCTGATTTGGAGCGGCGCGGCACAAAGGCCGCGCCTTTGCAACAAACGGCCCCCACGTGGGGGCCGGTTTTATTAAGCAAACCGGGGGGCTGCTGCCCCCCCTTCCATGGAACCGCCCCCCTCTTTAAGATGGGGGTTTTACACGCTGGCCGGGGGAATTTATTCCCCCGGTTTAATGCCTTCCGGCCGGCCAGCTGGTCGGCCGGTTTTCTCCAACGGACCGGAAATTCCGGTCCCCCTTCGGCTTCCGACGCCGGCGGCCCGGCCGCCGGTCTTCTCTTCCGCCGCGGCCCGGAACCGGCCGCGGTCTCCTCGTCCCGCCGCGGCCCAGAACCGGCCGCGGTGTTCGTCGTCCGGCGCGGTGCGACGGCACCGCGCCCCTTTGCCGTGCTTTAATATTCATTCAACGCGGCGCGACGGCGTCGCGTTCTTGTTGTTTCTTCCATGGTGCGCGCGCGACGGCGTCGCGTAAGTTAAACGTACAATTATCCGCGTGGTGCGACGGCACCACGCCACCTTGCTTCCGCCCGCAAGAATAAACAACATGAACGATGGAGGGGGTTCGGCCGTGTTCATGCGGTCCGGCCCCCTCACGTTAAATAATAACACAACTTAAAATAATCAACATCCCCACGTTAGTTATACGAACCACGAGCAAGAATGAAATAATTAAATATTAAATCAACAACCCCTACCCTGGTATAATGTTCGAAGATTTATCTACGTTCCGCGGAAGACGACGTCGCGGAGGTCGGGCGTCGCGGTCGTCGTTCGTCAAATTCGACGACGAAGAGGCGCGTCCGAAGAGGCACGTCGTTGGCGAATTCTTGTACGCCGACGAAGATTGTCCGAGGAAGGTGCGGTGTTCTCTCTCGTTGACACCGAAGACGAAGAAGAGAGGAGCGGCGTTCTTCGTCGGAACTTGAGCGTTCTACGTCAAGTCTTGAGGAAAGTCAAAATAAAAAGGAAACAACGAACTCAAGAACCCCTACCTCGATAGTCGCACGTTGACGGAGTCGTGGAATATCAGTGTCGATTCCTATGACGTCGGAGGAAGAGTCGTTGTCGATGGCGTTCGTCGCGGAAAAGATGATGCGGAAGAAGAACGTCACGTCGCGGATATGGCGTCGCAGAAAGACCATGTTCTTCGGCGAAGAAGTTCTTCGTTGAAGAACGGCGTTCTTCGTGTTCTTCGTCAAGGTTGAAGAAGAAAGAAAAGCTCTCAACCACTCCAAGATGGCTAAGAGTTCTAACCCAACAAAATAAGACAAAGTCTTATTTTATTCACAAAAAGAATTTCAAAGGTTTGAAATTCAAATAAGAGATAACTCCACATTTATTAACAAGTTGTCATGTTAATTAAAGAGGGGTTAAGTGAGTTTGAGGGAAGATGAGAGGTTTAGGTTTCGTGTGGGCCCCACCACACTTAATCCTCTCAAGGGAGGTTAAGTGGGTGTGGGTCCCACCCCTAACTCCCTTTGAGAGGAGTTAACCTACAAAAAGTAAAATAAAAAGAATTCACACTTTTTATTCAACTTTTTTATAAATCTCCCAAAAACTAACTTTCAACCCGAAACAAACGCAACTCCCGAAAAGGTCTCTTTAAGAGAATATCGGCGCTGCGAGTTCATCGGTGCCCTCAGATTTCAATTCCGAGCACCATATCAAAAGTTAGAAATACCCGCTCGTTCGTTCACTGAACGTACCCGAGCCAAACTTCAGAAATTAATTCCGGGCACTCCGGGCCTCGGAATCAGGTGCCGTCTGAAACCGCGCTCTTGTAAAATTCTAAAGAAAATTAAGAAAAAATTTCCCTTGAATTTTACGGGTCTTTCCATTACTCCCACCTCAGGGCTTTACGTCCCCGTAAAGATACATCAAAAACCAGGGAAACAAAAGAGGGTACTGAGCACGCATCTGAACCTCCCGCTCCCATGTGCTCTCCTGGAGATTCCCGTGCCGCCATCTGTTGCGCACAAGAGGAATCGATCACCCATGTAGGACCCGCTCCTGTCGATCCTCTATCTCCACCGGGACCTCCGTAAAAGTCGCCCCATCGTCAACGTCAAGCTCCACATGGTCAAGGATGTGCGTCGGGTTGTGCACGTATCTCCTCAGCTGAGACACATGGAAGTCATCGTGCACCCGGTGTAACTGAGGTGGTAGAGCCAGGCGATAAGCCACCTCACCAACCCTGCTGAGGACCTGGAAGGGTCCGATGAAGCGCGGAGATAACTTGTCGCCTCGGCCAAATCTCCGAATACCACGTCGAGGTGAGACCCGCAAGAAGACGTGGTCACCATCCTCAAACTCTAGTGGCCTCCGCCTCCTGTCAGCGTATGACTTCTGCCGGCTCTGTGCTGTCCTCATCCGCTCCTGGATGACATGGACCTCCTCTGACGTGGCCCGGACCATCTCTGGTCCCACAAGAGCTGCAAGATTTCTTCTTTTCCGATAAGAGAAACCTGGTCTCATCCCCTGGATGAACCACAATCTTTGCCTAAAACAGTCAATCCTAACATGGATGATACTAATCCATACCAAGGATGACGTCGTAAGGCCTCGACGCTACTACTAAGAGATCCAACCGTTACTCTCGCCTCCAAGGGTTGAGTCACACTGTCGGCATCAGTGTGTGGTAACTGGTCTCCTCCAGTAGATGTCTCACAAGTGAGGGTCAAGTCAACAGTTAACTAGAACCTCTTAGTGACATCACAAAAGAGGACAGGAATGAAAACATCACAAAGGATGCGTCTTTTATTATTGCAGCTCATAATACAAGACGCTACACAAAAGCAACATCAACATGGAACTAGAAGTACAAGAGACGTATCCACTAGTTCCGCTCCTGTCCACCTGCTTTACTGTTGCTCAAGCATTTGTCGCTGCCTCAACCTCGGTGGCTCCCCCCAAGCCTGCGGATCGAGGAGTCGGACAGTCACGTGCCAGGTGACCCTTTCCGCGGCATGAGTAACACAACCTGCTCCTTGCACGGCAAGCTCTGTTCCCACTCCGGGTGCCCTGCACCACCGGTCCTAAAACCCGAGATCGCCCAACTGCTGGTCTGGTCCTCCTGGACCTCTGCATCATCTGTCTACTGCCCACAGATGACTCGGCTTCTGATTGAAAAACACGCGGCAAAGGCAGAATCTCCTGTACACGATCGGGGTGTAGAGATACTGGCACAAACTCCACCCTGAAGAAGGTCTCGAAGTCTTCCCATGCGAAGTCCATCTCATCGCAAAACTGTAACAAGTGGCTCCACCACTTACCTGCTGCTGCCTGAAGGAGGATGGTAGCAAAGATCACCATGAAGTCTGCCGGCGTCCTCACTAGCCTAAACACTCGTACCACTGCCTCCAGCCAGTCCTCTGCAGCCTGGGGATCCGTCTCCCCGCGAAACCTGGGCGGTCGCTGGCGCTAAAACTCATGCAGTGCGCTGAGGCGACGTGCATCGTCAGCGGCTGCTGCTGGAAGCATCGGGGGCTCGGCGGGTAGAGCTACCGCCGGTGCCACTGCTGACAAAGGGCCCTGCACCGAGGCCTCGTCGCTCAACAGACTGTCAGCACGCTCATCCCTCCGGGCTCTAGCTGGTCGTCTGAGAAAAGACATCCTGAAAGAAACAACGTAACACGATCAAACGATTATACCTGGTGAGCTGACCTGGTTTGAGCTGTTTTAAGGGGAAATACCTTTGAAAACACACACGCAATCAGTGTTTTCGTGCACAAAGTCGGAAATCAGTTGTCCGGGTCCTGGTGTATGGATACGTCGGCCGCCCGCACCAACACTGGACTCCCTGAACTGAAAACCACACTCGGTACCCTTAACACTATTGCTTCACAGAAAGAAAGATCAGAGTCTGCGGTAGAACCGACCACCTTTGATAACAATTTTTCACGACCCGCCATCGGGGTCCGTGCCGTGACTACCCCAAGCCCGCCTTCCATAGGCCAGGGGCTGGCGACTAGCAACAAGGCGTAAATCCCGGTAAAAAGGGAAGGCATTGCCTTTGTAAAGTAAACAAACACCACAGAGTAAGCAAGCGGAAAGTAACACTAAGCAAAAACAGAGTACAACTAAAAGTGCGGAAAGTAAAAAAAAGGGGGCCGGAAATACAAGCCCAACTGTAAAGTACAACTCGAAAGGGAAAACAGCAACTGAAAAGTAAAGCTGCTACGCCGAGCTGACCACTGGAAATCCCACTTGAAGGGTGGGTACAGATAGCTCCTCTGCTCCTCGGGTCCCGCCGTCTGCTCCAAGTATGTCCCGCCCAGTGGTCTGCCTCTGGGTACCGCCTCGTCGTATAGTCCACCTCCAGGTACCGTCCAGTCCTCGAACACTCGGCCTCTGCCAGTACTAGCCGTCGTCTGCAACCAACACAACGAGGTGTGGGCATAGCCCGTGCAGGGGTGAGTATAACGATACTCAGTAGGGACCCCGAGACCCTCAAGGTCTCACTAAAAACAACAAGGATAACCACCAGAAGATCACAACAGATAAACACTACTTAGGTATATGTCCATACATATACCTAAGTTATCAAGTAACCCATCTCAGTCATGAGGAAACACAAGGATCATGAGATCAACGGATAACCACTACCCAGGTATATGCCCATACATATACCTAAGTTATCAAGTAACCCATCTCAATCATGAGGAACACAAAGGTCAAAAGTCTCAGCACAAACCCGGATTTTCATTATCGAAACCGTAACTGCTGAAGAGCTCTGTCTCTAGAGTGTACAGTGGTCCTGTCACGACTCCGAGGTACTGCTCAATAACCTAAGACTGCTGAAGTACTCCTCCTGTCGAGTACTGCGGGTCTGCTGCCAACTACCGGGCGCTCCGTCCGCTGAGGGTCTGCTGCCAAATACCGGGCGCTACCCAGATAGCCTACTGAGGTACTCCTCCTTTCGAGTACCGCGGGTTTTCTGCCAACTACCAGGCGCTCCGTCCGCCGTGGGTCTGCCGCCAAATACCGGGTGCTCCGTCCACTGGGCTAGTCGACTCACTCCAAGTCGAGTCGGTCAAGCAGTCGTCAGGTCTCAGCCGGCTACATGGTCTCCGTACTCTGCACGCTTGTCTCCGGGAGGGTCCGCTCCACGAGCTACTGGTCGATACTCCAAGTATCACAAGGTCCCGCAAAGAAGTATCTCAAAAGACCGTCTCGTCACAGGGGTCTCAACGCAACAGACGGCGCGTCGATCGGACGCCCGGTCTGTGAGTTATTAGCCTTTTCGTCCCAGGGGCCCAGTTGGTTTCGATTGCGAACCAATCCCGGCCGTATCACAACTGTACCCCGAACTCCCATAGGGTAAACTCAAAGGGACCGTTACTCAACGTAACCACCAACGCCGCTGACGGTCCGTTAAGGGGACGTCCTGTCTGAAAGATATTAGCTTTCCCGTTCCAGGGGCCCGGTTGGATTTCGGGTGCGATCCAACCCGGCCACTACTAACTGTATCCAAAACTCGGGCGAAGGATACCAAAAGTTCTGTATCGTAAACAGGAACTCAACGCAACAGACGGTGCGTCGATCGGACGCCCGGTCTGAGAGTTATTGGCATTTTCGTCTCCGGGGCCCGGTTGGTTTTTAAGGAAAAACCAACCCGACCGTACTCCACCTGCGTCCAAACCTCGGGCGGAGTATGCCAAAAGATCCGTCTCACTAAGAGGAACACAACGCGACTGACGATGCGTCAATCAGACGTTCGTAGCTCAAGATATGAGTGTTTCCGCTCCGAAGGCCCGGTTGGTTTTGTGAACGAACCACCCCGACCGAACTCAAAGTAATCCGAAACCTTGAGTGAAATATACCGAAATGACCGTCTCGATCCAAGGATCGCGTTGCCGCAGACGGTTCGTCATTCGGAGGTCTGAGGCTCAAGTTATGGCCCAAAAACCAATTCTGGTTCGAAACGGGGGGGTCCGGGTCCGGGCCGACCCGGCCCGACCCCCCCCCCCCCCCCCCGGGGCGGCGCGGTGGCCGGCGGCGGCGCGGCGGGCCGCGGCAGGCGCCGCATGTGGTCGGCACGCGGGGGGCAAGCCCCCGCTGATTTGGAGCGGCGCGGCACAAAGGCCGCGCCTTTGCAACAAACGGCCCCCACGTGGGGGCCGGTTTTATTAAGCAAACCGGGGGGCTGCTGCCCCCCCTTCCATGGAACCGCCCCCCTCTTTAAGAGGGGGGTTTTACACGCTGGCCGGGGGAATTTATTCCCCCGGTTTAATGCCTTCCGGCCGGCCAGCTGGCCGGCCGGTTTTCTCCAACGGACCGGAAATTCCGGTCCCCCCTTCGGCTTCCGACGCCGGCGGCCCGACCGCCGGTCTTCTCTTCCGCCGCGGCCCGGAACCGGCCGCGGTCTCCTCGTCCCACCGCGGCCCGGAACCGGCCGCGGTGTTCGTCGTCCGGCGCGGTGCGACGGCACCGCGCCCCTTTGCCGTGCTTTGATATTCATTCAACGCGGCGCGACGGCGTCGCGTTCTTGTTGTTTCTTCCATGGTGCGCGCGCGACGGCGTCGCGTAAGTTAAACGTACAATTATCCGCGTGGTGCGACGGCACCACGCCACCTTGCTTCCGCCCGCAAGAATAAACAACATGAACGATGGAGGGGGTTCGGTTGTGTTCATGCGGTCCGGCCCCCTCACGTTAAATAATAACACAACTTAAAATAATCAACATCCCCACGTTAGTTATACGAACCACGAGCAAGAATGAAATAATTAAATATTAAATCAACAACCCCTACCCTGGTATAAGGTTCGAAGATTTATCTACGTTCCGCGGAAGACGACGTCGCGGAGGTCGGGCGTCGCGGTCGTCGTTCGTCAAATTCGACGACGAAGAGGCGCGTCCGAAGAGGCACGTCGTTGGCGAATTCTTGTACGCCGACGAAGATTGTCCGAGGAAGGTGCGGTGTTCTCTCTCGTTGACACCGAAGACGAAGAAGAGCGGAGCGGCGTTCTTCGTCGGAACTTGAGCGTTCTACGTCAAGTCTTGAGGAAAGTCAAAATAAAAAGGAAACAACGAACTCAAGAACCCCTACCTCGATAGTCGCACGTTGACGGAGTCGTGGAATATCAGTGTCGATTCCTATGACGTCGGAGGAAGAGTCGTTGTCGATGGCGTTCGTCGCGGAAAAGATGATGCGGAAGAAGAACGTCACGTCGCGGATATGGCGTCGCGGAAAGACCGTGTTCTTCGGTGAAGAAGTTCTTCGTTGAAGAATGGCGTTCTTCGTGTTCTTCGTCAAGGTTGAAGAAGAAAGAAAAGCTCTCAACCACTCCAAGATGGCTAAGAGTTCTAACCCAACAAAATAAGACAAAGTCTTATTTTATTCACAAAATGAATTTCAAAGGTTTGAAATTCAAATAAGAGATAACTCCACATTTATTAACAAGTTGTCATGTTAATTAAAGAGGGGTTAAGGGAGTTTGAGGGAAGATGAGAGGTTTAGGTTTCGTGTGGGCCCCACCACACTTAATCCTCTCAAGGGAGGTTAAGTGGGTGTGGGTCCCACCCCTAACTCCCTTTGAGAGGAGTTAACCTACAAAAAGTAAAATAAAAAGAATTCACACTTTTTATTCAACTTTTTTATAAATCTCCCAAAAACTAACTTTCAACCCGAAACAAACGCAACTCCCGAAAAGGTCTCTTTAAGAGAATATCGGCACTTCGAGTTCATCGGTGCCCTCGGATTTCAATTCCGAGCACTATATCAAAAGTTAGAAATACCCGCTCGTTCGTTCACTGAACGTACCCGAGCCAAACTTCAGAAATTAATTCCGGGCACTCCGGGCCTCGGAATCAGGTGCCGTCTGAAACCGCGCTCTTGTAAAATTCTAAAGAAAATTAAGAAAAAATTTCCCTTGAATTTTACGGGTCTTTACAATGTTTGAATTAGTTTCATTAGATAGTGGTGTGTTGCAGTTTGTAGAAATTTATATATAGAGAATCTAGAATTAGTGAGCAAGTGAAATATCATCATATTATTTTGGCTTGAAGAGATAGTTTTTTTGTAGGAGCATATTATAATCTTTCTCATAGTGGTTTTGTTTTGTTTGTAAATTGGTGTGAACTCGTATAATCGTTTTTACAGAAGACATTGTATTGGGAAACGGTTGATACCTATCATTCATGGTTTGAAGGTGACACCTGACCAACCCACTTGTAATGGTTAATTTATTTTTAGTGGATAATTTGTGGATTGGATCAACTCAACCATAATAAGAATATAGTCACCCTTATTGGGGGTGAACCCTGTAAAAATATTTTGTGTCATTGGGATTTGACTCTAATAAGTCATCAGAGGTTTATTTTAATGAAAATAAATTATAAGAATATTGTACCACTGATTCAAACTCCCCCTCTCAGTGGTGCAACTCTTTCCTATATACTTCAATTGGTATCAAAGTGGGTTACCTTTGAAGGATCTTTTTAAAGAATTAATGGAGAATTTGAAATCAGTCAATAATAGGGGTGTTCCAATTTTCTATGTCAAGAACTTTCATGAATGAATGAACTAAATTATTACTCTCTTACTATCATAATGATTAGAGGGTTTTGATATAGAAACAGTTGATTTTCCTCCTTTAGAAAAATATCCCACCATGACATTTGGTGAAAATATAAATATCAAGGTTGATGTAAAATATAGAAATTCATGTTTATCATCATTGTCTGATAAAGTATTTACTAAAGTTATGGGACTTAAAATAGCCCAGGAGATGTGGGATAAACTTGAAAACTTGAATGAAGGAAATTACAAGATCAAAGACGCCAAGTTCAAAATTTGGAGGAAAAAATATGAATATATCATAACAGAGGAATATGGGACCATGGATGATTATTTTACCAAAGTTAATGAAGTTGTTAGCCATATCATAGAATTTGGAGAAAAAATCGAGGATTCGACTATTGTCATGAAATTAATGAGAGACTTTCTAGATATATTTGACCTAAATATTTCAGCTCTAGAATAAATATAAGACACATCTCTTGATGAGTTTCACAATACTTTACTCAACTATAACGTGAGGAAGACTCATGTATTGAAGAAAAATTCTATGGAAGAAATGGAATGCAAGGACATGCGAAGACTAAAACCCAATGAAAATAAAAAATGAATACTTTTGTGAATTTGAATATGATGAAATTATTGTTGATGAGTATAATAAAATAATTTGTCTTAACTCAAAATACATAAAAAAGGGAATGGGTATGTATAAAGGTAAGAGTTTGTTAAAATGTTTCAATTGTGGAGGAATTGGTCATTTTGTAGTTAATTGAATAAATAAAAAAAGTGATGAATATGAGAGTGATGAACAAGATGAAAGATCTATAAAAAATAAATGGGGAAAATATTCAAAATATTCTACAAAAACATTTGAAAACAAGAAAAATTCTCCAAGGAAAATAAGAATATTGTAGATTAAATAAGATGAAAAATATTCTTCCCTGGGTTTTCTTTATGAATAAGGAGTTATAGAAAAATTTAGGAATTTTATGGATCAAATTGAGAATTATAATGAAACTTCAAGTAGTGAAGAAGAAGAAAATTAAATTCCATATATGTAACATATGTTAAAATCTGAACATGAAGGCTATCATGAGAAAAATGAAAAACTCAAGATAGAAATCAAATAACTAAATAAATAGATTATAAGAGAAGATATTTACAATAATGAGATTAGAAATATAATGTTGAAATTTGCAGAGCAAGGAAAATTATGAATGATCTTTATGAGAAACTTAATTTAAAGGATAAATAATAGGATAAAATATGTAAAGAGTATCTCAAAGTTGAAAATTATTTTATGAAGAACAACAAGAATGTTAAAAAATCTATAGAAGTTAAAGCTGAAACATCTCAGGTAGATGAGAAAATTTTCTCAAAAAGGAAACTTGTTATATATTCTTCTGATAAAACTAAAGGTAAAACTATTATTTTTAATAATTCAGGTTACATTTACAATAATGAAAAAATATAGGCTACTAAGAACAACGGTAAGAATTTCTCTATAATAAAGAAATATGTGGTATTTGAACAAAAATAGTATCTTTCACCAAATCTTCAACTATATGGTATATAGATAATTATTGGGCATTGTTAGTGTTCTTGAATTTTTGGGAATAAAGCCTATTCTTTCAAATACAACATGTCACTTTCTTACATAAGGTATGAGTCTTGTGGGAGTAAAACTTAAAAGATGAAAAGAAGATCAATGAAGCAAAAAACAATCATGAAAAGTACACCAAATCTATACATTTAGAACATTTTTTACAATTTAGAATAAATTTATGGAAGATTTGATCAACATGGTCATTGTTGTGATAAATTTATAGTTTTTCATCATCATCATCTTTTAAATAATGTAAAGGGTAAATTAATTCAAAATCCAAGATAAGAGAAAAATATTTTATTGTTGAAGTTTTTTTAGGCTATAAAAAGAGAAAACCATGGATTCTTTATAGTGGTTGTTCCCCTAAAATGAAATACGATAAAAAAAATACTTAAGAACATATAATAACATTATGGAGGCGAATTTACTTTATGGAATGAAAGTTATTTTAAAATCAAAGGTGTTGATACTGTTGAGATTGAATCCCATAATCTGAAATCCAAAGATGTTATTTTTTTGAGGGGCTTAAACACAATACATTGAGTGTGAGTCAACTATGTGATAATGCTTGTGAATTTATTTTCAAAAAAAATTATTTAATCATTATAAATTAAAAGTATGAAAGAATTAACATCAATTGTGAAATAATGAGTGAAAATATTTTCAAAATTGGTGATCCTACAAACTCTTGTTAATTAATTGTGAAAATTGAAAAGAATATATAGAATAGAAGGATTGGACATCTTGGTAAATAAAACAAGTAAGACATCATAGAATAATGTCATAAGAGATCTTCCTACTTTAAAGAGAGAAAGGTAAATTGTATGTGAAACCTCTCAAAAGGGAAATCTTGTGAAGACTACTCATAGAAGAGTTGAGATTCAGTCCGTTATACCTCTTGAGCTTATTCATTATGATATTTATGGTCCAATAATACATAATCCTTCTAGTGGTGAACTCTATTTTATAATATTCATTGATTATTTCACCCAGATGATGAATGCCATGTTTATTAAGCATAATTCAGAATCAATTAAAATGTTCATGTTTTATATAAGACAAGCATAGAAAGAATTGGGAATTGATATAAAAATCTAAGAATAGATAATAGTGTTGAGTTCACTAGTAATTATTTTTAATCATATCATTAAAATAAAATAATTAAACATCAATACAGTACTCCTTATACTCCTCAACAAAATGGAGTACCAGATAGAAAATACTGAAGTCCGGTTGAAATGGGAAGAACAATGTTAGCTAAATATAAACTTTGAAACATCTACTAGAGAGAAGTGATGTATATAGATGTGCATATAAATAATATTTGTTTAATGAAACCATACTATAACACGACTCCTTATGGGATTTTTTATAATAAGAATCAAAATGTTAATTTTTTATGTGTTTGGCAGTCTATGTTTCATAAAAATTAATAATGAAAATCTGGGAAAATTCAAGGAGAAAGCTGAAGAAGGGATCTTCATGGGATATCTTTCAAATGGAAGGGGATATAGATGTGGGGATAAAAGATTTAGAAGTTGGTAGAAATTTTTGACATGAATATTTTTATTTCAATTCAACTCTAACTCATAAAATGTAGCTGATTTTGAAAACATTTAAGTAGATAAAATATAGATTACTATTGGAGAAATGAACAGAATATTACACATGAACCATATACAGTTGATGTTAACTCAAATCAAACCATTGATGTGAATAAATATGATAAAGTATAAAATTAAAAGCATCAAAAATTGAAAAATCATGTTGATTCAGAAAATATTATTCGAAATATAGAAGCTTCGATACAGACTAGAAGAAGACTAAGAATTGAAAATTAAACAGTTCTCATTTCTGAAATTGAACCAAATTCATTTAAATAATCTATTGAAAACTAGGAGTAGATAAATTACATTAATGATGATATGAATTAGATGAGATAATATCACCGGGGATCTTGTTCCTAGACCTAAAGTAAAGAATGTAATAGGAAAAAAATGGGTGTTTAGAAATAAACTCATTGAGAAAGGTGCAATTTCAAGAAATAAATAGAAACTAGTCTGTAAGTGTAAGAACCCAGATCTTCTTTTCAGGTACGCCTTTCCATTTTCTGGAGTTTTTGAGAAAAATGAACTTTCTGGAAATTTTTGAAGGACACGCCGTGTACTTTCTGAGTACACGTTGTGTACCCTTCTCCAGCTCGAAGTCGTGTGTTGGTTATGTCCGGGCCACACACACGGTGTGTAAGGGTGAGGTGGAGGCTGGTTAAAGCAGAGTATAGAAAACTGAATTACACTCTGTGTACTAAAGAAGTACATGCCATGTATTTTAATTTTTTTTCATTAAATGGACTAGGGTCACGCGTGACGCATAGAAGCATCTCCTTCTTTAGAAACTGTCCATTTGAGAGCATCGTAGGGTCGTGTTTCTTCCCCAAGCCACCGTGCCTCCGTCCGACCTTTGTTCTATCCACCGTCAATTGCGTTGGAAGCGCAGCGGTGAGTTCTCTGTTCTTCTTTATCCTTGTTTCTTGATTTCTCCTAATTTCCACGTTATTGTGGGTTGAAAGTTTTGTGTGTTTTCTCAAATCTTCGTCGTTCTATGGGGAATCTGTCGTCGAGGTTCACGTATATCGATCTCCTGGGATCGAGGTAGGTGGTTTTTGCCTTTTTGTAGGAAGTCGTTGAATATTATGTGTGTTTACCACTAATTCCCTTGAATGGGAAATTGTGTGTTTCTTATTTTCCCCCTTCTGTTTGTCTTATTTGCTTTATTCTTGTAGTGGAGGTTTATGCTTGCGAGTATAGTAATTTATTGTGTGCTTAGGTTTCATTTCCATGCTTGTTTTTCCTGTTTGGTGTTTTTCCAGTTTCCATGCCTAGTTGTATGATAGTGGAACTGTTTATTTGTTATACTGTCGAGCCTTAGAATGATAGCCTAGTAGTTCTTGAGGTTTACTTGGATGATATATGTGCGCTGAGCATGTTTAGATTCACCCAGGACTGTGAGAACCTAGAGTAGTAGACCAACGGGAGAATTGACGTAAGGGCTTCTCCAGAGTGTCTTTAATTATGATGTGATGCCATAGGGGGAATTGACGTTGAGTGATTCCTCAGAGAGTCTGTAGTTCCTCTACGTGGGCCATAGGGGGAATAGACATTGAGTCCTTCCCCAGAGAGCCTTTAGCACGATACACGACTATAGGGGGAATTAACTGTGAGTACTTCCCCAGAGAGTCTATTAATTACATAGCCAAACCAGATGGGTGGGACTATTTGGGCCTCCTAGAGGGTTGCTAGTACTTGTAGGTTGAACCATAGGGTATCGGCTATGAGAACTACCCAGAGGGTTACCTGTTTCCTTTATTGTTGCTGGCTGCTTACTTGAGTACTTTACTTGTTAGAACTGTGGATTGTAGCTACTGTGTGCTTTTCTATTTACTGCTTTCGGTACATTATTTCCATGTATTCATTGACTGTTAGGAACAGATCTTTGGGTGATTTCCTACTGGTATTTTATCTCACACCCTGTTTGGTCCATGTTTTTGGGCCCAAACAAACTATTTTGTTGCAGGTATAGATAAGGGAAAGATCCCTTCTACATCAGGTTCTTGATTGCACTGGAGCTGGAGAGCATGGGACCGAGCTGTGGCTCATGATGCTGATGAGTTTACTTCATTTTTCTTTTTCACTTGGTTTCAATTGTATTTAATAATGTTGTTGTGTTTTATGTTTTCCTTAGATACTTTTACCTACTACATCATTATCATCATTACTATATGTATTCATTGCTTCCGCTGTATGGTTTCGGTTGTTGCATGTTGCTTCTGCTTCAGCTATTGACTGTTGTTTTTTCTACTATATACCTTACTAAATGAGGGTATTGTTTTCCCACCAACTCACCAAGGCCCTCGATGCTAGTCGGCAGCCTCTGGCATTTTGGGAAACACGCTTGAGTACATGTGTCGAACCGGGTACGGGGCGCCAGTGGAGGGGCTCTGGATTCGGGTCGTTACAAAGTGGTATCAGAGGAGTTCTTTTCTCTTTCTTTACTATTTGGAGACTTTAGCTGGGGATAAGAAGGATTCGGTACTTGACTTTAAGTTGTGCTTGGGAGTAGCTAACCCGTGTACATGGAAAAGCCATACTACCTCGTTAATTGAGATTTGCTGGTTTTGAGGTTTTATAGTTGATCTGACTTCACCTAGAGTGATTCACATTACTTGTGTTATTATTGTTTTGATATTGCGGTTCTATTTCTGTCACAACCCAATGAGATGAGGGTATGTCGTCTCATGCATCATATAGTCACTTGTAGAAATCACATGCCATTACATCTAGGGTGAATTATCAATTTCATGCTATTGTGATAGACTCTGTGTAGATTATGCATGCTGTTGTGATAGATGCTTGATAGATTCTCAGCTTTCATGTTAGAAAACTGTTTGTTTTGTTCTTTTCCTAAAATGAACACCAAATATGGGTTATTGAGGTGTTATGGGCCCTCATTAATCGAAACTTGGTGGATCATGATCCTGTCTTCTCTTGTATATGACTGTGGGAGATGCCAAGCTTTGATTCATGGGGAGTATGGGACCTCAAAAATTGGAATTTGGAACCTCTTTCCCTTGTTTTTAGTGTTTCCGGAATTCTGTGCAGTTTCTGAGCTACTGCTCAGAAAAACCCGGAATACACGGTATGTACTTTTTATATACACGCCGTGTAGTTTTCAGGCCGTGTCACTGACCGTGTGGGCAGAACACGGTGTCGTGAAAGTAACTTCGGGAACATGCCGTGTACGGTCGGTACACACCGTGTAAGTTCAGAGCCGTGTATCCAGCCATGTCACTAACAACACGGGTCGGGGAAGCTTGGGTAGAAGACGCTGTGTCCTTAGGGAACATGCCGTGTAGTTCTGTCTAGGTACCCGACCGTGTCACGAACAACATGGGCTGACTTTACCTTCTTTTCCAGAGGCCGTGTTTGTTTGGAACACGACGTGTATTCTTTTCCAGGTACTCGGCCGTGTCACGAACAACATGGGATAGTTTCACCTTCTCCTATTCACGCCGTGTTTTTTTGGAGCACGCTGTGTAAGGTTCATCCATGTAGACGGCTGTGTGCTTAACAACACGGGCCACCGAAGCCTTGTCAAGTACATGTCGTGTTTGTTTCGAACACGCTGTGTAGTCTTGGGTTATGTCGGACCGTGTGGGTAAACCGTGTAAAGAGACTCGGGTAGGGGGATAGTTTTCAAGAACATGCCATGTGTTGGGGTCAACACGCCGTGTAGTTTGAGGTGTTACACGACTTGTAGGGCAGGAGTACACACTCATGTCAGTGGTTTAAGAAGACACGCCGTGTAGTTTTTATACACGCCGTGTAGTCGTGTTTTGTAAACTTTTGTGTTTTTCTTCCCCTGTTTCTGTTTGGTACTCTAGTTTTCTCTGTCCTAATTTTTTGATCTAAGGTGTAATTTTGGTCTTTCAGAGATATGCCTCCGAGACATCCTCTGGTCGTACGTCTGTCGTCAGGCAATGATCAGACGCCGGATATGGCTGATCTGGGACTTCCTGTCGATCCTCCAGTCAGGCCAGCCTTGGCACCGGCAGTTATACCAGTTGCAGGCGCAAATGCACAGTTCAAGGAAGGATTCGTGAGGATGATGCATACCTTACAGGAAGCACTGCCTCCTGCCTCTTCTATGGCATAGTTGAGCGGGTTTTTCAGCAGCAGCATCCACCCACTGTCTCGGCGGAAGGAGGACCACAAGCTGCAGAGTCATGGCTGGATGCCATGCTGACTATCTTCAAGCATCTAGAGACGCCTCCAGAGTGGCGGGTTTATCTCACTACCTACATTATCCGATACTCCGCCAAGAGGTGGTGGGGCATGATCTCACAGGTGGGTCAACATATGGCTATGGCTTGGGAGGAGCTCCATCTCATGTTCTATGACTACTTCTACCCGGAGAACCTGAGGGCTGATCGATCCCAGGAGTTCATGAGCTTAGAGCAGGGTACTCTATCCGTGATGGAGTATTCCTCTCGTTTCACCGAGCTGTAGTACTTCACACCCCTCTGGGATGGGAGTGGGGAATTCTTGGCGAGGGAGTTTGAGGATGGACTCAGGCAGGAGATCCACTCACAGGTGAACATCTTCCAGTTGACTTCCATCACTTCCATCATCAAACTGGGAACTGATTACAGAGCATAACTTGATAGACTCTAGAGCTGCGATCCAGGGCGGTTCTGCTTCCAGATCTAGTTTTCCTCCAGGTGACAGTAAGAATCACCGTAGAGAGCCTACACGCGGTGATCCTAGGAAGCGAGATGCATCGTCAGGTAGCCAGGTGATATGATACCAGAGTGGTCGGTCAGGCCATCCGAGGCCGTAGTGCTAGAGGGACCCCATGGAGTGTTGATCTTGTGGCAAGATGGGTCACCTTCAGTGTTTCTTCAAGGTTTTCTCACCAGCAGCTGGTGACCATGGTTCTTCCATGACTCCTCATTCAGGAGTAGCACCACTAGTTTCTCACCAGTCGGGGAACTAGTGTTCTTCCAGCCGTTCGGGCCGAGGTGGAGGTCGAGGCCGTGGCGATCAGCCACCAGTCCCTCAGCACCAGTAGGGAGGTTCATCTCAGAGTGGCAGCCAGGGGCGCAAGGGCGCGGTACATGCCAGTCTTTCACCATGGAGTAGACTTATCAGGAGCAGGATCCCAACCCTTCTAATGTTCGAGGTACAATTTTAGTAGCCTCAGTTTTATCTTTATCCCTTTTAGATACTGGTGCTACACATAGATTTATCTCTGTTGCGGTTGTGGAGAGCCTTGGGCTCTGTATCATTTCTTCTGCCAACTCGTTGTCTCTAGACACACCTTTGGGAATGAGGATATCTAGTGTATGCCAGTGTAGAGGTTTCCCTCTCGAGGTTGCAAGGTATCACTTCTTATGAGATATCTATGTCCTAGAGATGACAGGCTATGATGTCATCCTCTGTATGGACTGGTTGATACACTTTTAGTAAGTCGTTGACTGTTATCATCACAGAGTCAGTTTCATCTCACCATAGGGTGAATCTTTTCTTCATAGAGGCGAATGGGACATTTGGGCAAGTCGGGCGGGACTCGAGCATATTGGGATAGGAGGGGTGACAGCCCAGATTAGTAGTATTAATCTGGATGATTAGGGGACTCCACTTTTGTACTTTCCTCCAGTGGTGGATCGCTTCAGGGATGTCTTTCCAGAGGACTTTTTAGATTTGCCTCCGGAGCGTGAGTTAGACTTTTCCATTGAGCTCATGATGGGAGCGGCATTGGTGTCCATTCCTCCATATAGGATGGCCACACCTGAGTTGTACGAGCTCAAGAAGCAGTTGGAGGAGCTACAGGCTAAGGGTTTCATCTGAACCAGTACTTCTCCTTGGGGTTCACCTGTCCTGTTTGTGAAGAAGGCAGATGGTACCTTTCGGCTTCGTGTGGATTATCGGAAGCTGAACCAGTTGACGGTCAAGAACCGATATCCTTTGTCGAGGATTGATGTTCTTTTCGATTAGCTTCGAGGATCCCAGGTGTTCTCGAAGATCGACTTGAGGTCCGGTTATCATCAGTTGCACATTAGACCATCAGATATACCTCTAAATGCCTTTAAGAGCAGGTATGGTCTTTACGAGTATACAGTCATGTCGTTCGGTATCACGAACGCACCTGCAGTTTTCATGGCACTGATGAACCCAGTGTTCCATCCTTACTTGTTTTACTTCATCGTGGTCTTCATGGATGATATCTTGGTGCACTCTCACACTCGACATGACCATGCCACACATCTTGATATCGTTCTGAGTACACAAAGATAGCATCGACTTTATGCTAAACTCTAGAAGTTCCACTTCTGGATAGATCAGATACACTTCTTGGGTCACGTCATCTCAGAGGTAGGAGTATCAGTGGACCCAGAGAAAGTAAGAGCTGTAGTTTCCTGGGGGCATCCAAAGAACGTCTTTGAGGTACGGAGTTTCTTAGGGCTGGTTGGATACTACAGACACTTCATTTGGGACTTTTATAGTCTAACAGCACCTTTGACAGGTCTGACCAAGAAGGGGGCAAAGTTATTGTGGTCAGATTCCTGTGAATCAACCTTTCAAGAGCTGAAAGGGAGGTTGAAGTCAGCACCGATACTAGTCTTGTCGGAGCAAGGAAAGAGCAACATTGTCTATTGTGATGATTTAGGTATCAGGCTAGGAGCTGTGCTTATGCAGGAAGATGGAGTCGTTGCGTACAGGTCTCGGCAGTTGAGGCCACAAGAGAGGAACTACCTGATGCACGATCTGGAGTTGGAAGTTGTTGTTCATGCCTTGCACTATTGGAGACACTATCTTCTGGGAGAGAACTTTGTGGTCTTCACTGACCAGAAGAGTCTCAAGTATATCTTCACTCAGTGTGATCTGAATCTGAGGCAGCGTAGGTGGGTTGAGTATCTACGGTATTTTGACTTTGAGCTTGCCTATACGCCGGGCAAGGGCAACACTGTGGCTGATGCGTTGTGTAGGAGAACTCATATTTAGGGAGTTCAGGAGGCCAGCAGTGAGTGGTAGATAATGGCTCTGTTCTCTAAGATTCATATGGAGGTTCACGATAGGCAGGGACAGACTTTCCTTTCTTTTGTAGCTGTTACCTCAACACTTCTCGATTAGGGACGAATGAGGCAACTATCAGACTCAGAAGGCTTAGTCCTGTGGGAGAGCGTGTCAGGAGAGGACCCTCTTCCAGGATGGATACTGGGAGATGATGAGATCTTGCATTTCCAGGGACGCATATGGGTGCCAGCATACATACACGGGGAGCTGATGCAGGATTTTCATTCCTCAGTTTGGGCAGTTCATCCTGGCGTCACCAAGATGTATCGGGACCTTCATCGCCAATACTGGTGGCCAGGTATGAAGAAGGATGTTTCTCGTTTTGTCATGAGATGTTCTACTTGTCATTAGGTGAAGGCAGCGCATCAGCGAACAGCAGGCCTTTTACCGCAGCTACCCATTCTGGAGTGGAATTGGAACGACGTCCCGATGGACTTCGTGACCGGATTGCCAAGGTATCCACGAGGGAATGATGTTGTTTGGGTTGTCATCGATAGGCTTACGAAGGTTTCTCACTTCATTCCAGTCAAGAAGACCTTCATTGTCGACGATCTAGGATGACTATACATCACCGAGATCATTCATCTGCATGGCGTTCCACACTCTATTGTTTCATACAGGGCTGCGTGCTTCACCTCTCTATTCTGGTAGGGACTTTAGAAGGCCTTGGGTACACAGGTACTTTTGAGTACATCATACCATCCTCAGACTGATGGCCAGTCCGAGCGCATGATCCAGGTGCTTGAGGATATGCTCCGAGCTTGCATCCTAGACTTTGGCGGTTCTTGGGAGAAGCATATCCCTATGGTGGAGTTCGCCTACAACAACAGTTTCCAGGAAACCATTCAGATGGCGCCATACGAGGCTTTGTACGGTAGTCCATGCCGATCACCCTTATGCTGGCTGGAGGCAGGAGAGGTAGCTTTGCTGGGACCTCGTCTTGTTTAGGAGATCTCAGAGTAGATAGAGCTAATTCATAAGAGGATGGCTACAACACAGTCTCGACAGAAGTCTTATGCTGATCAATAGAGACGACCTCTGGAGTATGAGGTCGGAGATCAGGTTTTCTTGTGTGTCGCACCGAGGTTGGGACAGAAGAGGATTCGGAGACAGGGTAAGCTTTTACTGAGGTATGTCAGGCCGTTTGAGGTCTTGGAGATAGTTGGGCCGGTCTCCTATCGGTTGCAGCTACCTCAGAGGTATCGTGCCATGCACGACGTCTTCCATGTCTTTCAGCTCTGATGCTACTTTTCAGACCCGTCTCATGAATTTCAGCCTGAGGAAATTGAGCTTGATGCAGATGCGTCGTTCGAGGAGTATCCTATCTGGATTGTCGATCGCAGTACAAAGGTTCTCCGCGAGCGGTCTGTTACTCTAGTACGGGTGCTATGACAGCACAGACAAGTACCAGATGAGGCTTGGGAGAGGGAGACCGATGTACGATCGCAGTGGCCGGAACTATTCAAGGTTTCATCTTCTTCACTTTGTTAGGGAAATTCGAAGATGAATTTCTTTAAGGGGGGAATATTGTAAGAACCTGGATTTTCTTTTCAGGTACGCCTTTCCTTTTTCTGGAGTTTTTGAGAAAAATGAACTTTCTGGAAATTTGTGAAGTACACACCGTGTACTTTCTGAGTACATGTTGTGTACCCTTCTCTGGCTCGAAGCCATGTGTTGGCCGTGTCCGGGCCACACACATGGTGTGTAAGGGTGAGGTGGAGGCCGGTTAAAGTGTAGTATGGAAAACTGAAGTACATGCCGTGTACTAAAGAAGTACTCGCTGTGTATTTTCTTTTTTTTTCATTAAACGGACCGGGGTCGCGCCTAACACACAGAAGCGTCTCCTTCTTCAGAAATCGTCCGTCCGAGAGCACCACACGGCCGCGTTTCTTCCCCAAGCTGTCGTGCCTCCGTCCGACCTCCATTCCAGCCGCTTTCTATTGCATTGGAAGTGCAGCGGTGAGTTCTCCATTATGATTTAGCCTTGTTTCTTGATTTCTCCTCGTTTCCTAGTTATCATGGGTTGAACGTTTTGTGCGTTTTCTCAGATCTTCTTCGTTCTAAGAGGAATCTGTCACCAAGGTTCACGTATATCAATCTCCTGGGATCGAGGTAGGTGGTTTGTGCCTTTCTGTAGGAAGTCATTGAATATTATGTACGTTTACCACCAATTCCATTGAACGGGGAATTGTGTGTTTACTAGTTTTTCCCCTAATATTTGTCTTCTATGCATGATTTCTCTAGTGGAGGTTTATTCTTGTGAGTAGAGTAAGTTATTGTGTTCTTAGGTTGATTTTCCATGCTTGTTTTGCCCCTTCAACGTTTTTCCAGTTGCCATGCCCAGT
Organism: Viscum album; assembly: GCA_963277665.1. Taxonomy (NCBI): domain Eukaryota; kingdom Viridiplantae; phylum Streptophyta; class Magnoliopsida; order Santalales; family Viscaceae; genus Viscum; species Viscum album. The sequence continues at coordinate 2,020,940,580 of OY728123.1, forward strand.
TTTAGGATAGTGAAACTGTTTCTTTGTTATGCTACTTAGCCTTAGAATGATAGCCAAGTAGTTTTTGAGGTTTACATGGATGATATCCATTCACTGAGCATATTTAGTTTAACCCAGGACTGTGAGAACCTAGAGTAATAGACCAAAGGGAGAATTGACGTAAGGGCTTCTCCAGATTGTCTTTAATTACGATGCGAGTCCACATGGGGAATTGACGTTGAGTACTTCCTCAGAGAGTCTGTAGTTTCTCGACGTAGGCCATAGGGGGAATAGAAGTTGAGTGCTTCCCCAGAGATCCTTTAGCATGATACAAGAGTATAGGGGGAATTGATGGTGAGTGATTTCCCAGAGATTCTATTAATTACATAGCTTAACCAGTGGGGTGAGACTATGTGTGCCTCCTAGAGGGTTTCTAGTACTTGTAGGTTGAACCATAGGGGTTAGGCTGGGAGAACTACCCAGAGGGTTACCTATTTCTTTTATTGTTTCTAGATGCTTACTTGTGTACTTTACTTGTTAGAACTGTGGATTGTAGTTGTTGTGTGCCTTTCTGTTTACTATTTTCAGTACTTTACCACCATGTTTTCATTGACTGTTAGGTACAGATCTTTGGGTGATTGCCTACTGGGATTGTATCTCAGACCCTGTTTGGGCCATGTTTTTGGGCCCAAACAGACTATGTTGCTGCAGCTATAGATAAGGGCAAGCACCCTTCTACTTCAGGTTCTTGATTGCACTGGAGGTGGAGAGCATGGGACTGAGCCGTGGATCGCGATGCTGAGGAGTTTACTTTGTTTTTCATTTTCACTTGGTTTCAGTTTTATTTCACCACGTTGTTGTGTTTGATATTTTCCTTATATACTTATACCTACTGCATCATTAACATCATTATTATATGTATTCATTGCTTCCGATGTCTGGTTTCAGTTGTTGCATGTTTCTACTGCTTCTGCTATTGACTGTTATTTTTTCCACTATATACCTTACTGAATGAGGACCTAATTTCCCCACCGAATCACCAAGGCCCTCGCTGCTAGTCGGCAGCCTCTGGAGTTTGGGGAAATGCACTTGAGGTCATGTGTCGATCCAGGTACGGGGCGCTAGTAGAGGGGCTCCGGATTCGAGTCGTTACAGTAAGGGTTATTCAAAATTAGAAGGTATAAATTTTGAGGAAACATTTACACCTGTGGAAAGACTCGAGGCTATTATAATGTTTCTTGCAGTTGTAGATAAAATGCAAAATAAATATTATTATATGGATGTGAAGTCTGTATTCTTGAATGGAGATTTTAAATTAGATGTTTTTTTGAGAAACCTGAAGGTTTTATTCTTGATGAAAATGTAAATAACACTACTAAAAAAACCTCCTATAGCGACCGCCAAAAGCGGTCGCTATAGGGCTCTAGCGGCCGCCCAGCGACCGCCATTGGCGGTCGCATTAGCTTCGTCGTTAGAGGTCTATAGTGACTTCCAATGGCGGTCGCTATAGGTGGCCCGGATTTCGGCCTCCAGCGACCGCCAAGCAGTCGCTGCAGGCCTCCTGCCGGGCAACCTATAGCGACCGCTTTTGGCGGTCGCTATAGTGAATTTTTTTTTAAAAAAAATGTCCACTGAAATAAATATATATATATATATATATTAAAAAAATATTCACATATATACTATTAAATAAAATATTTTAAAATAGGCTCCTCAAGCATGATATATATATTAAAAAAATATTCGCAAAGCGGTCGCCCGATTCTGGGGGGCTTCAATGCCCCCTTTTCTAGTAGTGTAAAGTGTGTAAGTTGGAGAAAGACTTGTATGGAATAAAATTGGCTCCTCAAGCATGGTATTATAAAATGGATAGTTTTCTGAAGAAATTTATTTTCTAGAGGACAATTTTATTACAACTTATATGTAAAGGAGTTTAAAATAAGTACAATTATTGTTATTATATATGTCAATGACATAATTTTTTTAGTTGACAAGGAATATTCATGTGAATAATTTTCAAACCAAACTAATATTACTTTGAAATTTCAATGCACATAGAAATGAATTTCTTTCTAGGACTACAAATTCTAAAAAAGAAATGATACATATTTCTTTCACAACAAAAATATTCCAAGGATTTGTTGAAGAAATTTGGAATTTAATATTCAAAGTAATTCGCTACACATACCAAAGTAGGTGTAAATATAAGTAAAGATAAACTTGGATAGAGTGTTTATCAGAAAGATTTCATAAATTAATTCGTATCTTACTATATCTCTCGGAAAAAAGACTTGATATTATATATCCAGTAACATTGTGTTCTAGGTGTCAAAGTGATCCAAAATAATCACACATGATCATTGCTAAAATAATTATTAAGTATATAAAATAAATATCAAACTATGGTTGGATGTATTAAATAAGTGGAGATTTGAACATATTAGGATTCGATGATGTTGATTGGGTTGGAGATTATAATGATCGTAAATCAACATTAAAAAAAACATTATTTATGGGAAAAATCTATGTAAGTTTTCTCGGTAAAAAAAATTCCTTGAATTTAATTACGAATGAAGTCAATTATGTTGCTACTTCCAATACAAGTACTCATGTGTTATGGATTAATGTACAACTTAATTATTTAATGGTGAATGTTGAAAGACCACTGGAGATTTCCTATGAAAATCAAAGTTAAATTAATCACTCAAAACATCTAGTGTAAAACTCCGAATCAAAACATATTGATATTAAATATCCTTTCATCAAGGAGAGAGTATATATTAGAGATGTCAAATGGGAGTAGATTTCTATAAAAGATAAAATTGTTGATGTGTTCACTAAATATATTCCAAGATAAATATTTGAGCCCCTTAGGTTGAAACTCCATGTTTATCCTTCTCCCTCTCACTTATAGATTGCTGGGGCAACCCCCACTATCATTCGGACTCTAATGTCAATAAGAAGAAGAATGGGTAATCCTATTTTTATCTTTTGTGAATTTGGAGCTAAAGTTATTGAAAAAATGGGGAGTGAGTTTTGGGTTTTTGGGGGAGAGTGTCTAAGTCTCTAATGAGAGAAATATTTTTTTAGAATATTATTTATGTGATTGTATGTCTTCTGAAGAGATTTTTTTACAACAAATCAAAAGGGGGGTGAAACATAATCCTTGAGTACATTGATGATTTTTTTACAAAAAATACAAAGGGGGATGCAGAATAATCCTTGAGTTTATTGATGATTTTTTTTTCAACCTTAAATGTGATGATTGGAGAGAAATTATTAGCTCCAAGACTAGTGAAAATATGAATGCACGTTGTTTACAACAATGAATTGAAGAAGAAGAATAGTATGGTTGAAAAAGAATTCATGAATGGATTCTGAATAATTTAAGAATGAAATATGGTTTTAATATTTGAGTTGCTATTTTTTCACTTCACATAATATGGATTACATTATAATAAGATATTTAAAACTTTACCCTACAATTAAGCATAGTTCATTGATGTTTTTTTTATTTTTGTCAACCATAAATATGATGATTGGAGAGATCGTCTTGGTTCCAAGACTTATGAAAATATGAATGCATGTTGTATACAACAATGAATTGAATGAGTTAAAGAAGAAGAATAGTATGGTTGGAATAGAATTTATGAATATATTCTAAATAATTCAAGAATGAAATATGGTTTGAATATTTGAGTTGTTGCTATTTTTTCACTTCACATAATATGGATTACATTTTAGTATGATACTTGAATCTTTAGCCTACAATGACCAGAGAGTCTAGGAGACCACTTCGAGGGTGGAATGTTAGTTCCCTTGTGTGGTAGGGAGTGGCATGGGTGTGTGAGCACCTACACACACATACACTGAAGGCACATGGGAACGGTTGACCAACCACTATTCGGGGCGACACGACAGCGAACAAGGGGTTCTTGCATGGTTTGGTTCCAACGTGTGTTTGGTAACCAATTTCGAAAAGTGGAACTCACATAAATTATTATAAGGGAGTGAATATTATTAGGCTGTTTTAATGTGGGAATGTTTACTATAGCCATAAAATGAATCTCAACCATGCGATCTGTCCGATATCATTTGGGCCAACCGATATCTTCTACTCATCATCTTCTTCACCAATATCATACGAGATCTCCTATTCACTAGGATATCACCATATAGAGTCATCAAAAGCTTAACCCAAACCTTTTTATTATTGTTTATTGTTATGAAAAATTCAATCTATTTATCCAAGCCATCCAATCTCATATAAAACCTTGGAATGCACCTGAATTTACTATTCATCAATGGAAGATCACCATGTAGTGACGAAGACAGTTTATTGAGCAGTGATAATCAAGATTATTTTGAATCATATAATTATCAGAATATAATCTAAATCATATGAGATTCAAAACAAGGTCTTAAGAAAAAACCGAATGGGTATTTATTTTTCTCAAAGGTTATGAGATGTTTCATGTTTCCTATAAATACCTCAACTAGGATCTCATTTTCTATTTTCATCTAATATCACATTTGGGAGTTTAGTGATGTTTTTAAGAGAGAAACTTACCTAATCACATGCTTTGAGTTTGTGAAGTAATTTTCTTGTATTTAAGATGATCAATAAAATTTCATGTTCGCATGATGTTTCTGAAAATCAAATTACATTTTTTATTTTTGTTTTGTGATGATGAATTGTGAACCTACGTAGCAGAATGTGATTCTTCAAATCAAGAGAGTATCTGTGAACCTATGCTGATAATCATATAGTTGTTGCATGAAGTAAACATAAACAACATTTTTAAATTTTATGCAAGAAGAATATAATGAGTGGAACTATGCCTTTCAGCATGAAGATTCCATGTAAAACTCCTGCAAACTAATTCTCTCATGAACCTTCATTCTTGAAAAGTGATATTATCACATGATTACATAGTTATACGATTGATAAAAGACTTTCATGTAAATTCTGGTTTCTAAGGAGTGAACATGCAACATACTTTACCTACACATAGAATACACATGTTTTCATGCATCATTCGGGAGATATCCTATTGAGAAACATAATTTTCTGTTGAATAATGACAAGCAAGGCAGTGATAGCGTCTACACAGTTGTGTAGTACATGCATAAATATTTGTAATATAGTGTTTGTGTTTAAGGATGCACCCACATGAAATTGAAAGTTGATAGTGTATTGATGCACCAAGTTAAAAGTTTTGAAAACTCCGATTTATGTGAGATCATATAGTGAATTTTTTATTTTTTATTTCATAAGGAAGCAGTAACAAATTATTTGTTCAATAATTTTTATATTGTAAGAGTTTGTGTCTTTAATGATTTTATCCAGAAGTAGTAGTTAGAATCAGTTTCATTAGATAGTTGTGTGTTGCATTTTATTGAAAATCAACTATAGACACTCTGGAATCGGTGAGAAATTGTAGTATCATCATTTTATTATGGCTCGAAGAGAAGGATTATTTTTGTTTCACAGGAGCAGCTTGGAATCATTATTACAGTGGTTGTCTTTTATTTATAAACTGGTGTGAACCAGTATAATCTTTTTATTTGAAGACATAGTATTTGGAAATGGTTGTTACTTATACTTCTTGGTTTCAGGGTGATACATGATCAACCCACTTCTAAATTTTAATTTATTTTCAGTGTATAATTTGTGGCTTAGATCAACCAACCCATAACAAGGTTTTAGTAACACTTCTTGGGGGAGATCCTTGTAAAAATATTTTTTGTCGTTGGGATCCAACTGTCACATGTCATCAGAGGTTTATTTCAAATGAATGAAATTATAAAACTATAGTACTATTGATTCACTCCCCCCCCACCCACCACCCAGTTAATAGTGGCAAAACTCTTTCCTAGATACTTCATGTGGCATCAGAGTGAGTTACCATTGATGGATCTTTTTAAATAAGTAATGCATATTTTCAAATTAGTCTACAATAAGGGGTGTTATAGATTTTTATAGAAAGAACTTTCATGGCTGTAAGAAATGAATGATTCCTTTATTACTATCACAAGGATTGGAGTTTTTTGATGTAGTGACTATTGGTTTTCCTCCTTTAAAAAATATTCCCCCATGAAATTTGGTGAAAAAAGAAATATGGATGTTGACGGAAAATCTAAAAATAAATTTGGTCAGCATTGTTTGATAATGACTTTACTTAAGTGATGGGACTTAAAACAACCCAGGAGATAATGGATAAACTTGAAAACAAGTATGAAGGGAATGTCAAGATCATAGAAGCCAAGTTGAAAATTTAGAGTGATAAATTTTAGGATATCATAATGGTATAGTATGAGGCTGTGAATGATTATTTTACTCGAGTTAATGAAGTTTTTTACCGTATCATAGGATTTAGAGAAAATCTAGATGATTAGAATCTTGTTAAAAAATTAATGAGAAACAATCCAGATATATTTGACCTGAAAATTTTAGCTCTTGAAGAGAAATAATACATATATCTTGATCAGTTGCGCAATACTTTACTCAACTATGTGATGAATAAGTCTCATGTATTCAAGAAAAAGGCTAAGGAAGAAATGGAATTCAAGGCCATGAGTGGACTAAAATTCAAAGAAGGTGAAAATGAAGACTTTGGTGAATATGAATATGAATAAGTGAAGGATTGTGAGTATAACAAAATCATGTTTTTTATCTCAAGATACATCAAAATGGGGAATGGTAAATACAATGGTAAGATTATATTAAAATGTTTCAATTGTAAAGGAATTAGTTATATTATAATTGATTGAATAAAGAAGAAAAGTGTGGAATATGAGATTGATGATCATCATGAATGAACTCAGAAAATGAAATGGAGAAAATATTAAAAATATTCTACAAAAACAGTTGAAAAAAAGAAAAATTTTCAAAGGAAAAAAATAAGCTTATTTAGTAAATAATATGAAGAATACTCTTCCTCAGGTAGTCTGTCTAATGAAGAAGTTCAAAAAAAGGAATTTTATGTCTAAAAATGGGATGTGTAATAAAACATCATGTGTTGATGAAGGAGATGATGAAATTTCATACATAGAACATATGTTAAAATCTGAAGTTGAAGTCTATCATGAGAAAAAATACAAAACTCAAGAAAGAAGTAAAATTGATGAAGAAATATATTAAAAGAGAAGATGATTACATTAATGAGATCATAAAACTAAATTTGAAAGTTATAGAGAAAGTAAAATGATGAATTATCTTTTTGAGAAACTGAAATTAAAGGATAAATAATTGGATAAGATCCGTATAGAGTATCTCAAAGATGAAAATTCTCAAAATAAGATTAATAAGGATTTTAACTAAGTCGTAAGAGTTAAAGATAAAACATCTTAGGAAGCTGAGAAAATTTTCTCTAAAAGGAACCTGGTTATATTTTATTCTACTAAAATTCAAGTTAAAACTATTATTTTTAATAATATAGGTTATATTGAAAAAAATAGAGAAATCTAGGCTACTTAGTATAATGAGAAAAATTTCTCTACAACAATGAAAGATGTAGAAGTTGATCAACAACAATAACCTACAATGAATCTTCAACGGTATGGTAGATATAGATTTGATGGGTATTATTGGTGATGTGTAATTTTAGGGAATAAATCATATCCTTTTTTGTACAAAATGTTGCTTTCTTAGATAAGGTATGAATCTTGTGAGATCAATTATGGAAAGATAAAAAAGATGATCAGTGAAGTAAAAGGAATCCAAGAAGATTACAACAAATATATCAATTCAGAATAAATTTAACTATTTATAAATTTTTTTGGAAGATGTTATCAATAAGGAAATTATTCTGATAAATGAATGGTTTTTCATCCAGGTCATCTTTTCAATAATGCAAAGGTTAAATGAATTTAGGACGAAAATACAGAAGAAAAATCTCTTGTTTATGAATTTTCTTTGAAGTCTATAAAAAGAAAAAAACTATGGATTATTGATAGTGGTTGTTCCTCTAACATGATAGGAAAAAAATCATGAAGAATATAGATGAATAAAATGGAGGATCAGTTACTTTTGGGAATGAAATTTATTTTAAAATCAACGGTGTTGGTACTGTTGATATTAAAAGCCATAAACTAAAATCCAAAGATATCATTTTTGTTGAAGGGATAAAACACAATATATTGAGTGTGGATTAACTTATTAGTTATGGTAAGGAAATTATTTTCAAAAATGATTCTTACATCATTAAAAAATCAATGGATGGAAGAGTTATCATCAAGGGTAAAAAAGGATTGGTAATCTATTATATATTGGTGATCCTACAAACACTTGTTATTTTAGTCTGAAAGATGAAAAAATATATGTGGCATTGAAGGCTATTCCATATTGGTCAAAAAAATTGAGTAAGATTTCAATGAATAATGTGGTTTTATATCTTCCTCCTTTAAAGATAGAAAAACAAATTGTATGTGTGTAGACTACTCATAGAAGAGTTGAGATTTAGTTTGTTAGATAACTTGATATTATTCACTTTGATCTTTTTGGACCTATGAGAAATAATAATATTAGTGGTTAAATATATTATATAACATTCAATAATTATTTCATCTAGAAAAGTAATGTCCTATTTATTAAGCACAAGTTAGAAGAAATTGAAATGTTCATGTTTTACAAAATACTAGTAGAGAAAGAACAAGGAGTTTATATAAAAAAACTGAGAACAGATAATGGTGGGGTGTTCACTAGTAATGTTTTTGATTCATATCCTAAAAATAATGTAATTAAACATCAATATAGTACTACTTATACTCTTTGAAAAATGGAGTAGCATAGATAAAGAATAGAGGTCTGGTTGAAATAGGCAGAACATTGTTAGCCGAATATAAACATTCCAACTTCTACTAGGGATAAGTGTTATTTAAAGAAAGATTTTTACTGAGAAATAACAGAGTTTTGGTTGAAATAGTCATATACAGAACAAATATTTACTGAGACCAGACTCCAATATTACTTCATATGATATGTGGTAAAATAATAATCCAACAGTGAAATATTTTAAAGTGTTTGGCAGTCCATGTTTTCTAAAAAATCATGAATGAAAATTCTAGAAAATTCAAGGAGAAATATGAAGAAGGGATCTTCACGAGCTATCTTTCAAATGGAAGATTATATAGATGTCGGAATAAAAAAATTTCCATGTTAGTAGACTATTGTGATGTGAAAATTATTGAAAAACAATTCAACTCTGACTCAACAAATGTAGTATATTTTGAAAACATTGATATGGACAGAAGAAAGATTACTAGAGGAGAAATTGAGGAGAATATTGTACATGAACCAGATATAGATAAGGTTGAATCAGATTAAACCAGTGATGAGGATGAATTTGATAAAATTGAAAATACAAAGAATTATAAATTGAAAAGGAATTTTGATCTAGAAAATATTATTGGAAATCTGGACGCTCCAGTACAGACTAAAAGAATACTGAGAATTGAAAATCAAATAGCTATCATTTCTGAAATTGAACCAATGTCTATTGAAGAAGATATTGAACATGACGAGTGGATAAATGCTATGAATGAAGAGATAAATCATATTGAGAAAAATTTCACTTGGGGTCTTGTCCCTAGACCAAAGGGAAAGAATGTAATAGGAAAAAATGGATGTTTAGAAATTCACTCAATGAGAAATGTGAAATTTGAAAAAAAATAATCCTAGACTAGTATATAAGGTTTATACACAAGTGGGAAGGTGTGAATTTTGAGGAAATAGTTTCACCCATTGAAATAATGGAGGCTATCAGAATTTTTATTGAAGTTTCATATCAAAGACACTAAAAATTTTATCAGATGGATGTAAAGTCTGCATTATTTAATGTAGATCTTAAATAAGAATTTTTATTGATAAACCTTGAGGTTTTATTCTTGAAGCTAATGTAACTAATGTGTGTATGATGAATAAATCCTTTTATGGGATGAAATGGGCTCCTTGAGCTTGGTATTTTAAGCTATATAGTTACCTAAAGCAATTGAACTTTTCTAAATTAAAAGTTGATAGAAACTTTATATGTCAAGGAATTGAAAACATATACACTTATTATTGTTGTGTATGTTGATGAAATATTTTTTTCAGGTGACAAGGAATGTGCATGTGAATAATTTTCTAACCAAATTAAGATGTATTTTTAAATTTCAATTATCAGAGAAATGAATTTCTTTATGGGACAACAAATTCTACAAATTAATGGATACATATTTATTTCACCACAAAATTATTCCCATGAGTTGTTGAAGAAATTTTTCATGGAACATTTAAAGTATGTCTCTACACCTATAACATTTGGTGTAAATATTAGAAAAGATGAACATGTACAAAGTGTTAAACAAAATGAGGTCAGAAAATTAATTGGTATCTTGCTATATCTCTTGGAATCAAGACTAGATATTGTATATATAATAGCATTGTGTGCCAGGTATCAAATTGATCCAAAATAATCACACATGATATCTGCTAAAATAATTATCAGTTATATCAAAGGAACATTAAAGTATAGTTTAATGTATAAAATAAGTGGATATTTGAACTTATTATCATTCAATGATGTTTATTGGTGTGGATATTGCAATTATCATAAATCAATATCATGAAGAAATTTCTTTTCGAGAGAAAGTTTTTTAAGTTGGCATAGTAAAACAAATTCTATGAATTTGATTAAAACTGAAGATGGGTATTTTTCTTCTAATAATTCTCATAATCATGTGTTAGGAATGAAAGTACATCTTCAAGATTTAAAGGTTAATGTTTGAAGACAACTGAAAATTTCTTGTGAAAATCAAAGTAAAATCTAATCTCTCAAAAAATCCAGTGCAACACCCTAGATCTAAATATATTGACAGTAATTATCATTTTATCAATGAGAGAGAGTAGAAAATAGAGATGTTAAATTTGAGCACATTTCTACAAAAGATCAAATTGATGATATATTCCCCAAATTTTTATCAAGAGAAATATTTGAGGAACTGAGGCTGAAAATCCATTTTTATCCCTCCCCTCTTGCTAAGAGAGTGTTGTGGATTCCCCCACTATGTTTTTGGATGTTGATGTCAAGGGGGAGAATAATACTTAATTACCTTCTTATATATTATGAATATGGAGTTGAAATTATTGTAAAAAGGGGGAGTAAGTGTTTGGTTTGTGGGGGAGAGCATCTGAGTCTATACCAATAGAATGTTTTTCTTTGGTATATTTTCTATGTGATTCGATGTATTTTAAAGAGATTTTTTCTAACTACAAATCCAAAAAGGGATATTGAATAATTCGTGAATTCAATGATGATTTTGTATTTTTTTCAACCTTAAATTTGAGGATTGTAGAGATGGTCTTAGTTCCACGACTTTTGCAAATATGAATTCACAGTTTTTACAATAATGATTTGAAGAAGAATAAGTGCCATGAAAAATGGTGTTTGAGTATGGTTGAGTTGGAATTTATAAATGGATTCTAAATAATTCAAGAAAAAAATATGATTTGAATATTTTAGTTGCTAGTTTTTTACATAATATAATATGGCTTACCTTTTAGTAATAGAGTTAAAACATTATCCTACAATAACCAGACATCCTAGGAGAACACTGAGGAGGTGGACAGTAAACTCCCTAGAATTCCAGTGTGTGGAATGGCTGTGTGAGCACCAACAGAAAAGGAACATGGTAGGAGTTGAAAAACCACAGTGCATGGAGGCATGATAGCGGATAAAGGGCACAGTAACGGGGCGGTGCCGGTGCGTGTTCAGTTACCAATACTAGAAACTAGAACTCTAATACTGTATTATACGGGAGGAAATAGTTTTATGTTGTTACAATGTGGGAAATTTTTCTGTCGCACTGAAATAAATCTCAACCATACTATCTATCCGATAATAATTTGGGTTATCCAATATCTTCTGCGAATTGTCTTCTTCACCATGCTCATCCAAGAACTCCTGTTCACCAGGATATCACCATGCAGCTTCATCCCAAGCATGACCCAATGATTCTGATCATTGTTTTTCATTTTAAAAAATTTTATATATTTATCTGATCCATCCAAACTCATCTTCAACCTTGTCCCACACCTGATTTTACTATTTTTCGGTGGAAGATCTCCATGTTGTAACGTCAACAGTTTCTCGAGTAGTGATCATCGAGCTTCATTTGAATCATATAATGATCAGAATCTGATTGAAATCATCTATAAATCTATTTTAATCACCTTATCAAGATGAAACTGATGAAAAATAGTGATATGGTGTTTTTTTATCAAGTGATATTGATGGTTTGTGGTATGAATATGTGTCACAGTAAGCTCATAAGAAAAAAATCTAACGGGTCTTTGTGTTTATTGAAGGTTCTGAGACGTTTCATGTTTTCTATAAATACCACAACCAGGATCTCATTTTTTGTTATTATCTTATCTCATATCCGAGAACCGAGCAATATTTTTGAAAGACAAAAAGAGTGAATTTCATGCTTTGTATTTATGGAGGAAGTCATGTTTCCACAAATCAAATTACATGATTTAGTTCTGTTTTAGAATAATGAATTGTGAACCCACATTACAGAAGGTGATTCCAAAAAGTAAAAGATTATATGAGAACCTATGTTGATATTTATACAATTGTTACATGGGGTTGATAGAAACCACATGTTTAAATTTTTGAAATCACAACAGAACTAGTGGTGCTATGCTTATCTGTATGAAGAGCCCATGTAACACTCTCTCAAACTAATTTTATCGCAAGCCTTCATTCTTGTGAAGTGAAATTATTGAATGATTACAAGGTTATGTGAATGATAAAATACATTCATGTAATATGTGGTTTATTAGGAGTGAAAATATGGTGTACTTTATTTACTCATAGAAGACAGAATTTTTCATGAATCAATCATGTGATATCATAATGAGAATCAAATTTTTTTGTTCAGTAATGAGAAGAAAGGTTGTGACAGTGTCTACATAGTTGTGAAATACATGCATAAATCATTGTAATATAGTGTTTTTTATTAAGGTTTCACCCAATTGAAATTTCAATTTGACAGTGCACTGGCACACCAAGTTAACATTTGTGCAAACTCATATTTGTGAAAGAGCATACAGTGAGTTTTTCATTTTTAATTTCATAAGGAATCAGCAACACACTGTTTGTTAAATAGTTTTTTTTATTGATAGAGTTTGTTTATTCAAAGAGTTTATCCAAAATTAGTAGTTCAAATCAGTTTCATTAGACAGTGGCGTGTCATGGTTTATTGAAATTCATCAATAGAGACTCGGTAATCTGTGATAAAGTGAAGTATCATCATATTATTGTGGCTTGAAAAGAAATATATTTTTTGTTTTGTAGGAGAATCTTCACATCTTTCTTACAATGGGTTTTTTCTTATAAATTGGTATGAACCAAAATAATTGCCTTTTCAAATGAAATTGTATTGGGAAATGGTTGATACATAACCTTCATTGTTTTAATGTGATACCTAACCAACCCACTTGTAATTTTTAATTGATTTTTAGTGGAGAATTTGTAGCTCAGACCAACCCAACCACAACAAGGATGTAGTCACTCTTATTAGGATTGAACCTTGTAAAAATATTTTTCATCATTGGGATATGACTCTAATAAGTCATCAGAGGTTTATTTCAAACAAAACAAATTTTAAAACTACAGTAACATTGACTCAACCCCTTCCCCCCTCAATTGTTCAACTCTTTCCTGGATACTTCAACGGTTTTTTAACCTTGATTATTATTCATATATATCTATTATATTAAAAATTATATACATATAATATATATTCTTTATATACACATTTATAACCATTAATATTAAGTGGTGATGAAAATTGAATTATATCACTTTATTGAGGCGGTAATTTATATGTACACATGAGTGATGTTTCCACTTTTCGATGGATAGAAAAAAGTATAAATGATGATTCACCTTTTCATAATATTTTTTATATCATAAATATCATATATTTTCATTAAATATGTCATTTTCCATCACTGTAAATTAGAAATGATTAACAAATCATATTTCTTAATGGAGGTGGTACTCCACACGTATGCACATGTGAAATTATCTTTTACTAATGGAAAACAAGGTAAGAATGTAGATGTGATATTATAATTATGGAAGAAAAATTATGTAATAATTATCATAATTAAAATTAAAAACATCATAATTACCATCCACAAAATATGGTGATGGAAAATGAATTGTATCGCTGCGTGGAGACGGTAGTCCATGCGTATGCACAAGTGACACATTCATCTCTCATTTGATTGAGAAGGGATAGTAAGTGGTTGTGAAATCATAATGATAATGTATCAGTATATTTTTTAGACTAGATTAATCATGTTTTTATTGATAAAAAATGTTTCGATAAGGTGTAAGAAGAAATGAAATTGAATGATCCTGGTTATGATTTATAGCACTTTTTTCAGAGACCTCCTTTCACTTACACCTTAGGCCGTGAAATATTGGTATTAAGAGAATAAAAAAATCTATTAGATTAAGGGACGGATTATATAATGTATTCTTATTAGGTCTCATATGACATATATGGCTCAAATGATGTGAATAAGGGGGGAGGAGAGGTTCCCTTTTATAAGTAAGGGGAGGGACACACATGGAATTTCATAAACATTTCAATTATATATGCTCACTTTCATGTGAATGTGGATCAAAATGCCTAATGATTATATGTTATGATAATATAAGCTTGATATATCTTCAAATAATAAAATATTTATAGGATTTGTTGTAAATTATACTCTTATCTCTTGGTTTAACCCCCCCCCCCAGTAACCATGTTTTAACCTTAACGATGATAACTAAATTTTACAATTTTTATTATTATATGTGACCAAAAATAAAGTTGACCCTATTAAATTATTTTAATTATAATGATTAAAAATATTAAATCCAATTTAATATATTCAATTTATATAAGTGGATGAATTTAATTTTAAATAACTATGTAACCCATAATGAAAACAAGTTTTAGAAAACTGAATCTTTAAGTTTAAAACATAATTTACTTACGTTCCATTCCATATAAAAACCATCCACCGAATGTTAAAATATATTAAATAAAATATAATATATACATTTTAGAAAAACAATTAATAAATAATTATTAATTTAAATCATTAAGAAAAAGCACATTGTGCCCAAAAACTATTTTTTAGATAAAAAATGAATTTTTCAGACAAAAAAAACTTATACCAAAATCAGGTCTAATGATGATTTTAATATAATTTACTAAATTATTTATAATTAATTGGTACTTATGTTTTTTCAGATGAAATTTTAAAGATACCAATACTTTTACATTAGAAGAAGTGGCAATTTCTTAAAAAAATAGTATTTTTAACTGTAACAGCCCGAGATTTTATGAAAAATATTCTTTTTTATTTTACTAATGTCTTGTGTTGTACGCTACACCAAAAGGAGCTTGCACAACACGCATCCTTGACTTGCCTTGCATTACACGCAATCGTGACCTTCCTCGATAGCGTGTGTAATACGCAATACCGAGTTTCACTAAACAACGATATGCTATTAAAATATTATTAAAACTAGCCGTTATGAATAGTAATAACCACTTTTTAAAACTCTGTAAATTTTATTTTTCAAAATGGACTTCATTTTTGGACTCAGAATATCGAAATTAGCCTAGGGTGAAATTTTGGTATTTTTCTGAAAACTTTCAATTTTTGATGAATAGTGAAACCACTAAGTGGTAGGTTAAAAAATGAATTTTGCAAAAAACTTAATTTTACCGCTTCTGTGAATGGAATTTCAAAAATCCGAGAGACACGGTTAATATCAAGGACTAAAATGTGGTTCAATGAGATGAAAATAATTTTTTGGTGAATAGTAACTTTTTACTATTTTTACCGCGGTTAATAGTAAATAGGGTAACTAAGGGTAAATATGATATTAATATTACCCTAACACATGTCCTAATTCTATTGGACAAGTGTAATTCGACCAAAAACAAACTTAGGAATAAAATATGACCATTTAGGCCCACCTGTATTAGATTAGGACATTTATTATTAATTTATTTAAAGAAGGGTTAAAATAGTTAAAATCAAAGTTTAATAAGTAAATCATTTTTAATATAGGGTTAGACATAAGATAAATTCGATTGTAAATATTCATTAGAAAGATAAAACGATTTCCTACATGATGGTATTTTATTTGTAATTTTTAGACATCAAATAATTTAATTTATTTATGACACAAAGATGATGCAGTAATTATCTTATTAATGAAATATTGACAAAATTGATAATATAAATACCAAAATAAATGTAATTTGAGACTTTTTATGAATTCCACTAATTTTCTAGGTTACTATGATATATTAGTGTTGATTTAATCAACTTGGTTCGAACATATAATTCTGTTATGACTTTCACAAAAATCATATATCAAATAGTGTCAAAATTGACACAAAATAGTTTTTAAATCAAATATTATATTATTAATTGTTATTTTATTCCTAAAAATCTAAGGTTCGGCCAAATGACTTAGATAAGGATATATATATTAATAATAAACAATTTGGGGTTCTTTTGGCATGTTATAGTAAGTGTATTAACCATATAGTGAAAGAAAACAAAAAGACACGGTAAAAGTTAAATTAATTAACTTAGAGTTAAATCTAATTGATAAGGTTAAAATAATACCCTAAACTTGTCTAAATCCTATTGGTTGATAGGATTTCGACCCATCCCCACTTTAGCTTCGAAATAATACCCTTTGGAACCATTATAAACCGATTTTGACTTTAATATAAAATAATATTTTGAGATATTCCTAAGGTGCCCCTCTCCTCCCTTATAAAAGGGCACCTCCTCCCCCTACTCCTCACACCAATTTGAGCACTCAAGCTCGGCCAACCCCTGCCATTTTCTCCTCTCCACTTCCCTAGAATAATCCTAGAGGTCCTGGTCTTCTCCAAATACCAATCTTAGTTCCTTAAGTGGAGGATTCAAAGAGGCGTTCCAAAGAAGAGGTAATATCCATTACCGATCTTTTCAATTTCTTTCTTCTTCAACTTTTTCTTCTTTAGTTGTTTCATGATAAAGTAATAACATCAGTATTACTTACATACTGATATGTTATTATAAATATGAAACAACCCTAATTCACCTTCTATCCATCCTACGGAAAAATGAAATCACCGCGCGTGCGTACGTACGGAATACCGTCTCCACGCCGTGGTGTAATCTATTTTCCACCATCACCTTACAAGGATGGGTATAATGGTGTAATGAGTAACTATATATGATTATTATTAATTAATATTGATACTGAAATAATATATATATATACTCCAATACAATTCCACGATCATAGGAACGATATCATCACTCGTGCGTACGTACGGAATACCGTCTCCACGATGTGATGCGACTCGTTTTACATGATCTTCATTTCACAATGATTATATAAATGAATTGAATGAATGAATATGGTATATACTACACTAATACCATTCTGGAAATGAATTATCTATAACCTAAAGATAAGAATAAGAATTTATTCGACAAAACACGCATAAGAACAAAAAGTTATAAAGACCCGAGTAAAAAGTAACAATGAAATATTACTAACAAGAAGCTAATAATATGACCATATATGATATCATATCAATATGTATGATTCTGGAATAAGTCAATAACATTATTTAAACCATTATACAGGAGCTTCGGACACGAACAAAGCAAATCGGACCTAAGGTAAGGGAAATATCACAATCTCATTTTTATCCGAGATTGTTTATTCGTAAGTATTTACTGGGGTGTATTTTATCATCCAAATCCATGTATCATCAATATGTAATATTATTTCCATCCACCTACAATTGTTTAAATCCATTTTTACCCTTCGGTGAGTTTTTAGTAATATGTATGAAAGGAATCTTTTTTCGTTTTTCGTACGAGGTACTTTTTGACTTTTCCGAAAAAAGTACGAAGAATGTTTTTTTTAACTTATACGACAAGAATGGATTTTTAAAACATTATTTCCAAGAAGCTTCCTTTAAAAGTTTTCAAGTTTATTTTTTTAATCAACTTCTTTTAGTTATAATTTTATGACATGTTAAGAAAAGAAAAGTGTTTTTGAAGAATAAAGGATATTTTCCTCAAGAATGGAGTTCAAGTGTTTTATCAAAATTATTTTCCATCTAAGATAATAAAGGGTTCTGTTTTTATCCCTATTATTACATTGATTTGGTTATGTTGTGAAGGAATTATTTTTATGAAGTCATTTACCTTATATGATTTGTTTTATGATGTCATGATGTTTCAAGAATCCCATTTTATTACATGGGTTATGCAATGATGTATGATTTATGATTTTGTGGCACACATAAGAATGGTATCATTATGAGATGGGTGGGACCTATATCTCCCTCCAATGCATTGGGTAAAGATTTCATATCTCATGAGATAGACATGGCTGGAATGGTAGGTTATACCGGTTCAGTGAAACAGGACTGAAACGAGGATTACTCGATTCAGAAAGGGACTTTGTCCACTAAGATAGTCTTGGCAATGAGTCTTGACTAACAAGAAATGATTCTCTATGATTATGTGTGTATGCCACAATGAGTAATGTTTTAAGTTATGATTTCATTTCACTACTATGATTTATCCCATGTTATGAAATTATGCTCTCTTTTGCAGGTTAATATTTCCAAAAAAAGTTATGTTCTTATGAAAATTATGTGATTGATATTTCTTTTGTTTACCCTTACTGAGCATTTGATCTCACCCTTTTATGTTTTCTTTTCCCCAGGATATAAAGAAAGGTTTTAGGTAGAAAAAAAAGAAGATCTTTATGGGAGATATTGAAGATCTTTCTCCACGATTAGAAGATTACGTTCCGAGTTTCCAAAGACACTAAACTATTACGATCCTTGTGTGTGTGTTTTTGTTATGTACTAAGTATTCCGCAAAAATAATGTAATGTCAATGTACGATAAGCTTCGGGTCTTTACAGTTGGTATCAGAGGAAAGGTTTAGTCAACCTTTGGAAACTAGGATGCGAAAACGTTAGTGAGATCCCTAGAGATATTTTTAAGGTATGTCTAGGGATGTCTCTATGGTTAAGTATACGTATAGGTTATAGTCCTAGAATTGTGCTAACGATCTTAGAATTAAACCTTAGATGTTAGATATTGAGGGTACTAACCCTTTATTATGTTGTTTTCCCTAGCATGATCTTTGCCTCTCACACAATTCTTTTGGGGTTTTAGACGATGGCTGGAACCCGAAGGAACCGTGTTAATGCGGAATGTGATGAGCAATGCAATGATTGTACCCCTGAGCAACCAAACGATATGGGAGCTGGAATGCAAAATCTTGTAGCCATGCTCACACAACTTTCTCAAGCTATGAATCATGCAGGACATCCAAACGAGCAAAGGAAGGAGCAACATTCTGTTGAATCCTTCATGAGGCAACGTCCACCTTCTTTCAGTGGGTCTACTGATCCATTAGTTGCTGAACAATGGATTAGTACTACTGAAAAGATATTTTCAGTTCTTCAATGTTCTGAACATGATAAAGTTATCCTAGCAGTGTATCGTTTGGAAGGAGATGCTGATCAATGGTGGAATCTTATTAAGAATACAAGGCAAAGGGATGAAATTGAGTCTATGGAATGGGACGAGTTCAAGAACTTATTTTTCAATAAGTACTTCCCTCGTATTCTTCGAACAAAGATGGAGAAAGAGTTTCTTGAACTGAAGCAAAGGGACGATGAATCTGTTGGTACCTATGAAGCAAATTTTACAAGACTTGCAAGGTATGCTTCTGGAATTATCATCCAACCTGAAAGTAAAGTTGATCGATTTTTCAGTGGCTTAAAACCAAGTCTTCGAAGGGCATTAGCTATAAGAGACTTCAGTAGCTATGAAGAAATTGTGCGTTGTGCTATCAAGGTAGAAATGGAAGTTGGTGTTACATATCCATCTCATGGTTTTGACAAGAAACGAAAGATGGAGTTCAAGGAGAAATCTCAGAATAATGGTGAAAAGAAGATGAATGTTTCCTTATGCACAAAGTGTGGAAAGAAGCATGGTGGAGATTGTCTAAAAGGGACTAGAAAATGTTTTAAGTGTGGAAAAGAAGGTCATCGAGCAGCTGAGTGTCGAAGTAATGGAAAAAGGGTTTCTAATGATAAGAATAAAGCAAACACTGCAGAGAATGCACCGCCAACACTTCAATGCTTCAAGTGCAAGGAAATGGGGCATTATGCTAATAATTTCCCTAATCCAAGGGTTAGTGATGATCAACATGAGCAACCACTGAAGGCAAAGGACAAAGGGAAATCAAATGCGATCACTATTGGCAATGTTGAATATGACAACGATGTGGTGGAATGATTAAGTGTTTATGTAATGGGATTCCAAAATAATGTTGTATCATTGCGTATTGCAATACTTATTGATGTGGTATTCAAAGTGATTGAGATATTTTTTGGAAATAAGATGATATGCGCATAATGAAGACGCGAAAATGAAATGTTTAATAGTATTCATGAGCTCATGATTGATATAAGGACTAAGTGATATCATGGTTTGAGAATATAGAATTTTGAGGATTTTGGTATGTGGAAAGTGTTAACTTTTAACTGCATTCAAGTTTTCACTAAGGTTCAATGGGTATTCAAGAAAATACATGATTAAGGCCTTTGAATGTTTAGAATGTGACCAACAAGACATATCTTATGATATATGGGGATTAACGACAGTATTAAATCTCTGGTAATCGTTTTCACTATATTATGAGAGTGGACTGTAGTATTATGGATAAGCCTAAAGATTAGAATGGATTATGTTGGACATAAGTTAGTATTGTTTAAGGATATAAGATTTTCGATATTATTGATGGGATGTTATAGTAACGTAGTTTTAGAAAAAGGACAACCTGCAGGACGGGCGACAACCCATCGCTTCGGACAAGGCTGTAGGAATCGAACCCACAACCGAAGTGCGACTGGCCTTTATCGCCTACCACTAGCCTACAGGAAGTCCCTGTTTAGTAGAAACTAGTTTTATTATATTAAGCAGTATGATATATGAAGTATAATTCCATATGTGATTAATATCACTATAGATTGACTTATGTATATAATTTTGCTAACCTTTTGTTTGAGACAGATGGAATGACCCGTCATTCTATCACATGATCTGCTAACACTTCACAAATAACAAATTCAACTTCATTTATTTAAGAGATGAAGTGGAAATTTTTCTAGGCAAGAACAATAGTGAGATTGTACCAAAATAAAGAAAGTATTTATTCCAATTCAAATTTTAAACTTTAGGGAAATGATCTTGAAAACCAAAAATGTTGTCCTAGTGATCTTATACCTGATGAATCGGATGGTACCTTAGATCGTCACAAATCTATGGATTTGTGATTACTGGATTTTCCATAGCCATGTTCTCTACCACTCTCCATCAGAACATGATGGTTAGATTTCTCTTCCATATCCATATTTTTACCTATGTTGAAACCCAACGATTAGTTTATTTGGGTAATCGTTACATTTCATACTTTAGTTTTTAAAGCCAAGTTTTGGTATTCCCTTTTACGATGTGGGTTTCTATTAAAGAAACTTTCGAATAATAAACCATTTATAACCCCGACGAATTTCGAGGGCGAAATTCATTTTAAGGGGGGTAGAATGTAACAGCCCGAGATTTTATGAAAAATATTCTTTTTTATTTTACTAATGTCTTGTGTTGTACGCTACACCAAAAGGAGCTTGCACAACACGCATCCTTGACTTGCCTTACATTACACGCAATCGCGACCTTCCTCGATAGCGTGTGTAATACGCAATACCGAGTTTCACTAAACAACGATATGCTATTAAAATATTATTAAAACTAGCCGTTATGAATAGTAATAACCACTTTTTAAAACTCTGTAAATTTTATTTTTCAAAATGGACTTCATTTTTGGACTCAGAATATCGAAATTAGCCTAGGGTGAAATTTTGGTATTTTTCTGAAAACTTTCAATTTTTGATGAATAGTGAAACCACTAAGTGGTAGGTTAAAAACTGAATTTTGCATAAAACTTAATTTTACCGCTTCTGTGAATGGAATTTCAAAAATCCGAGAGACACGGTTATTATCAAGGACTAAAATGTGGTTCAATGAGATGAAAATAATTTTTTGGTGAATAGTAACTTTTTACTATTTTTACCGCGGTTAATAGTAAATAGTGTAACTAAGGGTAAATATGATATTAATATTACCCTAACACATGTCCTAATTCTATTGGACAAGTGTAATTCGACCAAAAACAAACTTAGGAATAAAATATGACCATTTAGGCCCACTTGGATTAGATTAGGACATTTATTATTAATTTATTTAAAGAAGGGTTAAAATAGTTAAAATCAAAGTTTAATAAGTAAATCATTTTTAATATAGGGTTATACATAAGATAAATTCGATTGTAAATATTTATTAGAAAGCTAAAAAGCTTTCCTACATGATGGTATTTTATTTGTAATTTTTAGACATCAAATAATTTAATTTATTTATGACACAAAGATGATGCAGTAATTATCTTATTAATGAAATATTGACGAAATTGATAATATAAATACCAAAATAAATGTAATTTGAGACTTTTTATGAATTCCACTAATTTTCTAGGTTACTATGATATATTAGTGGTGATTTAATCAACTTGGTTCGAACATATAATTCTGTTATGACTTTCACAAAAATCATATATCAAATAGTGTCAAAATTGACACAAAATAGTTTTTAAATAAAATATTATATTATTAATTATTATTTTATTCCTAAAAATCTAAGGTTCGGCCAAATGACTTAGATAAGGATATATATATTAATAATAAACAATTTGGGGTTCGTTTGGCATGTTATAGTAAGTGTATTAACCATATAGTGAAAGAAAACAAAAAGACACGGTAAAAGTTAAATTAATTAACTTAGAGTTAAATCGAATTGATAAGGTTAAAATAATACCCTAAACTTGTCTAAATCCTATTGGTTGATAGGATTTAGACCCATCCCCACTTTAGCTTCGAAATAATACCCTTTGGAACCATTATAAACCGATTTTGACTTTAATATAAAATAATATTTTGAGATATTCCTAAGGTGCCCCTCTCCTCCCTTATAAAAGGGCACCTCCTCCCCCTCCTCCTCACACCAATTTGAGCACTCAAGCTCGGCCAACCCCTGCCATTTTCTCCTCTCCACTTCCCTAGAATAATCCTAGAGGTCCTGGTCTTCTCCAAAGACCACTCTTAGTTCCTTAAGTGGAGGATTCAAAGAGGCGTTCCAAAGAAGAGGTAATATCCATTACCGATCTTTTCAATTTCTTTCTTCTTCAACTTTTTCTTCTTTAGTTGTTTCATGATAAAGTAATAACATCAGTATTACTTACATACTGATATGTTATTATAAATATGAAACAACCCTAATTCACCTTCTATCCATCCTACGGAAAAATGAAATCACCGCGCGTACGTACGTACGGAATACCGTCTCCACGCCGTGGTGTAATCTATTTTCCACCATCACCTTACAAGGATGGGTATAATGGTGTAATGAGTAACTATATATGATTATTATTAAGTAATATTGATACTGAAATAATATATATATATACTCCAATACAATTCCACGATCATAGGAACGATATCATCACTCGTGCGTACGTACGGAATACCGTCTCCACGATGTGATGCGACTCGTTCTACATGATCTTCATTTCACAATGATTATATAAATGAATTGAATGAATGAATATGGTATATACTACACTAATACCATTCTGGAAATGAATTATCTATAACCTAAAGATAAGAATAAGAATTTATTCGACAAAACACGCATAAGAACAAAAAGTTATAAAGACCCGAGTAAAAAGTAACAATGAAATATTACTAACAAGAAGCTAATAATATGACCATATATGATATCATATCAATATGTATGATTCTGGAATAAGTCAATAACATTATTTAAACCATTATACAGGAGCTTCGGACACGAACAAAGCAAATCGGACCTAAGGTAAGGGAAATATCACAATCTCATTTTTATCCGAGATTGTTTATTCGTAAGTATTTACTGGGGTGTATTTTATCATCCAAATCCATGTTTCATCAATATGTAATATTATTTCCATCCACCTACAATTGTTTAAATCCATTTTTACCCTTCGGTGAGTTTTTAGTAATATGTATGAAAGGAATCTTTTGTCGTTTTTCGTACGAGGTACTTTTTGACTTTTCCGAAAAAAGTACGAAGAATGTTTTTTTTAACTTATACGACAAGAATGGATTTTTAAAACATTATTTCCAAGAAGCTTCCTTTAAAAGTTTTCAAGTTTATTTTTTTAATCAACTTCTTTTAGTTATAATTTTATGACATGTTAAGAAAAGAAAAGTGTTTTTGAAGAATAAAGGATATTTTCCTCAAGAATGGAGTTCAAGTGTTTTATCAAAATTATTTTCCATCTAAGATAATAAAGGGTTCTGTTTTTATCCCTATTATTACATTGATTTGGTTATGTTGTGAAGGAATTATTTTTATGAAGTCATTTACCTTATATGATTTGTTTTATGATGTCATGATGTTTCAAGAATCCCATTTTATTACATGGGTTATGCAATGATGTATGATTTATGATTTTGTGGCACACATAAGAATGGTATCATTATGAGATGGGTGGGACCTATATCTCCCTCCAATGCATTGGGTAAAGATTTCATATCTCATGAGATAGACATGGCTGGAATGGTAGGTTATACCGGTTCAGTGAAACAGGACTGAAACGAGGATTACTCGATTCAGAAAGGGACTTTGTCCACTAAGATAGTCTTGGCAATGAGTCTTGACTAACAAGAAATGATTTTCTATGATTATGTGTGTATGCCACAATGAGTAATGTTTTAAGTTATGATTTCATTTCACTACTATGATTTATCCCATGTTATGAAATTATGCTCTCTTTTGCAGGTTAATATTTCCAAAAAAAGTTATGTTCTTATGAAAATTATGTGATTGATATTTCTTTTGTTTACCCTTACTGAGCATTTGAGCTCACCCTTTTATGTTTTCTTTTCCCCAGGATATAAAGAAAGGTTTTAGGTAGAAAAAAAAGAAGATCTTTATGGGAGATATTGAAGATCTTTCTCCACGATTAGAAGATTACGTTCCGAGTTTCCAAAGACACTAAACTATTACGATCCTTATGTGTGTGTTTTTGTTATGTACTAAGTATTCCGCAAAAGTAATGTAATGTCAATGTACGATAAGCTTCGGGTCTTTACATTAACTATTTAATAAAAAATAAATATTTTTAGAAAAATCCTAAACATTCACTCAAAGATAATGTTGAAATGATGATTTAAAAATTGATATTTATTTTTAAAAAAAAAATCTAAAAATGGTAAAAATTAATTATAATGTCTTTGCATGTAAAACTTTATAAAAACCATTTTGGAATAAAATTTATTTTTGAAGCATAAAATGATTTTACTGAAAACTAAGTACTTATTTATTATACATTAATAAATAAAATTGATTTATTTAAAACCTTTATACATATTATTTCATAATATGGTTATTACTATTCATACTTTCTAATTGAATGGAAAACTTATAGTAGTTTACTATATCACAGATCATATAGACTCAAGGTTGCATGTAAAGAAAGATACCAGACACTTAGATTTTATTTATGAAAAAAAAAATTATAAAAGCATGGAGTGTTATATTATCCACACACCTCTAAATAGATTTAACCATCAAAATTGTTATCTCAATAATCATACGTTCAATATTGGAAAATATATTTTTTGAAAACCCATATTTTACAAATAAAAAATAAAACTTTTATTGAAAAAGGAAGTGAGAAAAAAGATACATGAAGTAACACATAATTGGGTTTATAAATAAAGATAAAATTAGTTGGAAGTGGAAATATGTACATGGTGGAGAAATATAATATCTAATGAATAATAGAGTGTGATAGAGAACATGATCTTGAGAAAATTAATGACTAGAAAAATTTAAATCAGTAAGGGGTGAAAATGACTCAACTCCTCCGAAATAGTTGTAAAAAATAAAATATTTTCATTTTCCAGATCCTTTTCTCCAAATTTCAAGACTTATTATACCATTGATTGTGGTCAAATATAATTACTTGATTTATTTAAATTTTATAAGAATAATTTTATCCTTTGGGTGTTCTTTAATCGATTTTCACTTCTAGATAATTTATTACTACAATAAATGAAAATTAAAAATGAATTATTTTTTCATAGATGAAGTATTAAAATTAAATTTTAATAGATCAAAAGATAAAAAAAATTATTTGAATTCATTCCTTTTATCTCTAAATATTTTCAAAAACCAAAATAGTTTTCATAAGCTAATGGATTTGGATAAATATTCCTATAATGAAATAATACAATATTCTCTAAAACCTAAAAAATAACATGAAATGTTTAACATAAACTATTCCATAAATATACAACCTTAACACTCCTCCAAAATATTTCTAAAAAAATTTAAAACCCACAAATTTAGAAAATGAACTAAATTTCCGAAATCAACTTAAATTTACTCCTTAAATAACATAAAGTAACTATTAACATCACACACCAAACATGAGAATTCCATGATCAAATATTATCTTAAAACATGCTAATCATTTCCCAAAATAACCTAAATCACCATAAATCCTAAATTAATACATATATGCTTCCCAAAAATAACTTTATCATTATTCCTCAAATAAAATTACATACTACTGAATATATCCCATAAATTAAAAAATGAAATAAATGTCACAACCCATCCCCCAGGGCCTGTGCCGTGACTACCCCACGCCCACCTTCTATAGGCTAGGGGTTGGAGACCTGCAACGAAACGGCATATCCCTAAAATGGGAAGGCATTGCCTTTAAACCGGTACAAACAAACAGTCCATGAACACAACAAGATGCAACCACGAAGTAAAACTACAGTAGTAAAAGTTTGTACTGAAAGTAAGGGGCTGAAATATGAGTCCAACTAGAAAGATATAACTACAACAGAAAACAGAAAAAATTTCATGAGATTGTCCCCAAAAGTTCCTACCTGAAGTGGAGGTACATATCGTCTCTACAGCCCTCCATGTTAACAAGACACCTTCGTGTATCGCCTAGTCCTAGATCTTGACGTCTCAGCCAAGCTGCTCCTCATCTGCAGAAGACACAACAAGGTGTGGGAGAAGCCCATGTAGGGGTGAGTATAAGAACACCATGTAGGGACCCGAATACCCCTGAAGGTCTCTCAGAATTCCACAAAGGAAAACCACAAAGCATGATATCAATCAGAATGTACAAAGAAAAAGACTCAGCATGAACCAGGTATACAACTTAGAGTTCAAGAATAAATATGATTAGTCTTAAGCTATATCATTTTATTCCGTTATGAAGTTTCCAAAACTGAACCAAAAAAGAGTTATTCCATCATCGATCCACACAGGGTTGTATGTTGCTAATTAACAATAGGTCGCTCTAGGCCTGGTCCTCGTCGGGCCGTGCATTGCTGATCCACACAGGGTCGCTAGAATATTGATCCACACAGGGTCGCTATAATGATGATCCACAAAGGGTCGTTAAAATGATAATCCAAAAAAGTTATCTATATTGATGATCCATACAGGTTCGCTATAATTTTGATCCACATAGGTTCACTATAATGCGGATCCACATAGGGTCACTCAACAATTGACACCAAGCCACAGGATTCCCCGCACCCGGTGCGCCTGAGTTCCATAGTATCCAATCCTCAAGATATCAGTCATTCCTCAAATTCCACGATGTCCCACAAAGGATTAACCCAAAGGACTGCCATGTTGTAAGGGTTCTAACGTGACCGATGGCACGCAAATCGGACACCCGGTCGGTGAGTTATAGGCATTTTAGTGTTGAGGGCCCAGTTGGATTCGGGTTCGATCCAACCTGGTCGTACACCTGCATTCTCCAAAACACATTTGGATTATCTCAAAAGGATCGTTTCATTCCAATGACCCCAGCACCATAGACGGTTCCTTAAACAGACACCTAGTTTTTGAGATACAGTCTTTTAAGAGTATCTTGGGCAAAGAGGATCTGGGTCCGGTCTGACCCGGTCGAGCCAACCTGACACGACCTGGCCTGGTTTGGGTCTCCCCCACCCTGTTCGAGTCTAACCCGCCTCGTCTGGTATTGGCCCGCTTGTCTGCAGACTGGCCCAGACCGCCTCGGTTGGGAGGGGCCCGCTGGGCGGTCCCGCCCATTACCTGGCGCGACACCCAACTGGGTGGCCCACGCGGAGGGGGTCACTCCCCCTTCCCAAAGGGATTTTCAGCCATTCAGTTTTGAAAACAAGGCTGCCACATGGCACCGCCTCCCTGTCAGTGGGACCCGCGAGGTGCGGGTTCCTTCGCCTCCGTCATGACCACCTCCCCACGGCGTGCGATGGAGCACCGCCTTCCACCAATGCAGCTAATAAAGAGCCGGCCACCCTACTTCTTCCACGGAAAGATGTCACAGCTCTCCACCACAGTTCATGGTGGTGCTCCTCCCACTGCGACTACGGCCGATGCTGGCCCCCACTGTCGCCCGCCAGCACTACCGCACGAGTGCTGCACCAACAGATCTTCCAAGGGCCACCAGGTGAGCTATATTGGTCTATTTACCCTTCCAGATGCACATACAGGACTCCCAGGTTTCTTCCATCACTACGTGGATCTCAAATTCAAGTTTCCACCATGTTGGAAATTCTTCCCCAAAGAACGAGACTAATAAAAAAATGGAGGAGGGTCCGGGCTTTGTTTTTTGGGCCCACTCCCTCTGCGTTAGCATTATAACTAGCAAGATTAATTAATACATCATGTAAAAATAATTTTAAACCCCATTCAACACTACCTCGATTATTCAGGCTTAAATAATGCAGAAAGGAATCAATTCTCTTGAATTTCAATAGAAACAAACCCTACCTTGGTTTCAGAGGTGATGTCGTAGTTTTAGAGGGAGAATCTGTGTTCGTTGAAGTCCCTGGCATTCGTCGATTCTGGATTGATACCTCAACATGCGTTTTCAGAACTTTATTCTTCATTGGAGGGTTTATCGTCGACTCTTCATCGGAGTTCTCCCATAATCCATCCACCCTCTTCCTTTGCCAATGTTTTTAATAACTAAAGGGTGGGTTAAGAGAATAATCCACCATTCAAATAAGGGTCCTTAAATTTTGTGTTATTAAGGAGTCTCATTAATTAAACGAGGTGTGATTACAAAATTTTTGTGTAACCGACTTATAATTTCCATCATTAAAAAGTCTGAACAGCTCTGTGTTCCCCACCACCGTCACTCATGAAGAGGTTGAAAAATAAAATAACACATATGTTATTTTATTATTGTTTCAAGAATTCTGAAAATCTATCTTTTTCACCCGACCTACTACGATCAATGTTAAGCCTCTCTTAAGAGAATCCAATTTCTACGGATTCAACGGTGCCCTCATATTTTTAATCAGATTAGTAGTTCAAAATATATAAAACTTTTCCCATATGTTTACTGAACATAAATTAAAAAAAGTTCAAAATTCCCTTCCAGACACACTGAACCTCAAAATCAAGCACTGTCAATTTTCGCAGACTCATAATAATACGAAATAATTTAAGTAATATATATGTAATTTATGGGTCTTTACATTATCCCCACTATAGGGCTTTTCATCCCCAAAAGATACAACAAAAATAGGGGGAAAATGAGGGTACTGAGCACCTATTTGAGCCTCCTGCTCCCATGTACTCTCCTGGAGATTCTCGTGTTGCCAATCAACTTGCACTAGAGGAATCAACTACCCATGAAGGACCTGCTCTTTTCGATCCTCTATCTGTACCAAAAACTCCACCAATGTTGCCCCATCGGCGATGTCCAGCTCAACCAAGTCGATAACGTGCAATAGATCATTCACGTACCTCCTCAGCTGCGACACATAGAAACGATTACGCATCTGGTGCATCTGTGTGGGAAGATCTATATGGTACCCCACGTCCCCTACTCTGTTGAGGATCTGGAAAGGTCCTATGAACCTCAGAGATAGCTTGTCGCCCCGAAAAAAGCTCTGTAATCCTCGTCGGGGTGACACCCGTAGGAAGACATGGTCTCCCTCTTCAAACTCAAAGCGTCTCTGTCTCCTGTCGGTATATGACTTATACCAGCTCTATGTAGTCTTTATCCTCTCCTAGATTATTTTCACCTTCTTCATGGTATCATGTACCAACTCTAGACCCATAAGCACTGACTCCCCTAGGTTTGTCCAGCATAGTGGTGACCTGCATGGTCACCCATATAGGGACTCAAATGGATCCATGACAATGGTGGAGTGATAACTGTTGTTGTAAGAGAACTACACTAGTGGAAGGTGGCCCTCCCAACTATTTCCAAAATTAAGGACACAAGCACAAAGCATTTTGAGTTTCTTTATGGTCCACTCTATCTGACCACCACTCTGAGGATGAAAGGTGGTGCTCAAACATAGCTGAGTCCCGAAAGCCGCCTATAATCCCTTAGACAAGGGGGATGTAAAATGATCATCAATGGAATCCCATGAATCCATACGATCTCTTGTATTTAGAGGAATATCAAGCTCTCTACTTATCCCTACTCCTAGATAGGAAGGATGTGGGCCGACATGGTGAGTCTATCAACGATCACCCAGATGGAATCATGGCCCCTAGTCGTATGTGGTAGCTCTGTAAAGAAATCCATGGATATACCATACCACTTTCATTCAGGAACCAAAAGTGTTTGAGCTAAGTCTGTTGTTACCTGATTCTTAGGCATCACTTGCTGACAAGTGCGGGATCATGATACAAATTCAGCCACTGCTTCTTCATCTCTAGACACCAATACTAACACTGGAGGTCCTAGTACATCTTCCCCACTCCAAGATGTACCGCTAAAGGGGATGTATGAAACTCCCTCAACACCTCCTTCTGTAGCATGACTGGTACCTTAGTGTGTCCTTTAAAGAGGCTGATGCGATCCACACCTTAAGAAAATCCATCAGGAGCCTGTCCTGAGGATATATGAGAATGTCGGGCCTCGTAGTCTATGCCCCAAGCTGTGCCTCCCTAACTCGCTGAAGGAGTGGGGGAGTAACTATAATAGACTAGAGGTAAGATAATCCACCACTATCCACAATGTATAACTCCAATGTGGCTTGTTGATCTATCGCCTCACTCAAAAACTGTAGACCAAACCTCCTCCTAAGTGGGTCTACTACTATGTTCCTCTACCCAAGAGTGTTGACTATCTCAAAGTAGAAGTCCTGGAAGAACTATAGCCATCACTGATGTCTAAGGTTCTAGTCCTTATATGATAATATATAACTGATACTTTTGTGATTAGAGTATATTGTAAAACATTCGCCCATCAGGTAGTGCCTCCACATCTTCCGAGAAAAGGCCACTACTGCTAACTCTAGGTCATGGATAACATAGTTCTCCTTGTGATGTCTCAACTGCTGTGATCCGTAGGCGATCACTGATCACTCCTACACCAGGACACAACCTAGTCTGGCCCCGGATGCATCACAGTAAACTACATACCCAACACCCTCTTCTGGTAGCCTCAAGATGGGGGCACTCGTCAATATCTACCTCAGCTTCTGAAAACTCGACTGGAATATCTCCATCCACACAAAGGGTTTTTCCTTCTTTGTAAAAGCATAAAAAGGCATCTCAACTCCAACTGATTTAGGTATGAATATCCAGTAGTACCCAGCTAACCCCAAGAGACTCAACACCTCGGTCACACTCCGGGGTGCATCCCAAGAAAGCACTGCCTCTATCTTCTCCAGATCCACTACAACTCCAGCCTTCGAGATAACATGCCCTTGGATGTAGACCTCCCATATCCAGAACTAACACTTCGAGATATTTACCTAAATCTAGTGTTATCAGTGTGTATCCGGAACTATCTGTTGGTGTGTGGCGTGCTCCTCCTCCAACGCCGAATAAATCAAGATGTTGTCAACGAAATCCGCCATTAAGCGATCGAGGTAAGGATGGAAGATCATGTTCATGAGATCCATGAACACTTATGAAGAGTTGTTCATGCTGAAAGGAATTACCAAGAACTCATACTATCCATACCAACATCTGAAGGCTATCTTTGGTACATCCTTGTCCCATACCATGAGCTGATGATAGCCTGATCGTAGGTTCATCTTCGAAAACCATCGAGCTCCCGTCAACTGATTGAAGAGATCATCAATCCTCAGCTGAGGATACTTGTTCCTCATGGTCACCAGATTCAGGCACTGATAGTCTATGAAAATCCACAGACTTACATATTACTTCTTGGAAAACATTATCAGGGATGCCCATGGAGAAACACTGGTCCTTATAAACCCCTTCTTCTGAAAGTCCTCCAACTATACCCGCAAAACACAAAGCTCTACGGGAGCCATCCGATATGCTAGTGTAGACATTGGTTCCATCTCATGGAATAGTTAGATGTATAAGTATACCTCTCTATGTGGAGGTAGTCCTAGAACATCATCAGGAACGAAATCAGCATACTGGTCCACCACTACATGATTAATCAAATCTTAATGCCAACTGCTCTGAGGTAAGGCTATCCAACTGATTTTTGATCAGATGAACCCTCTTCTAAGAAATTCCATCCTATACTGCAAAGGTTACCTTCTCACCGGTTAAGGAAAACCTTCTCTCATCCTCACGAACACACCACACTTTGTGCCTAAAACAGTCAATCTGATCATAAACCGTGATTAATCAGCCCATAAACAAGATGAAATAGTAAGGCCTCGACACCGAAAATATGAGATCCTAGATAAAGATCTCACATCCTATAGTAATCCCACATTACCGGAACTAGTGTATAATCATCTAATCATCTCCCATAGGAGTCTCTAATCAAAAGGATCGAGCTAATGGATCAACCGGAATCTCTGAGCTCCGAATGAGAGTGGTGGAAATGAAAGAGTGACTGACACTCATGTCGATAATTACTGAAGCTTGGGTAGAGTAGACATAGATTGTACCTCAAATCATCTCTAGAGCACAATGTTCTTAGGCCTCAACTTCCAAAAATTGGGGTCATCCTTGTCCTCCTGCTCCCTGAGGTCTGGGTGGACAAACTGAAGGTGGTGGCAGTAGAACCTCAAAGCACCACCCATGGCATGTTGCACGACCTACTCCCCTTCCACATATGCTACCCTATGGGACTCCTCGCTCTAATATCTGCCTCTTCCTTGGTTGTCCCTCGGCCGTCTTCTGATCATCAGAACGACGGGTCGGGTATTCACGATCCATGTGGCCCTGCACGCTGCACGTGAAGTAAAATTTTCTCCTTAGCTGGCTTGCTCTACCTCTTGAGTTCTGCACCTCTAACCCTGCATCCTGGGGTCATCCTCTAGAAGATCTAGCCTTCTTGGACCTCTGTGTTATCTACCTACTGCCTACTGCAGATGACTCAGCTACCTGTCATCCAGTGGTGTCTCTCACCATCTGTGTCTGCTCAGCTAAGAAGCTCTTCACCAATAATGCCCGATCAACCACTCCAGCCTGTATTAGGATATTGAGCGATTTCATCGATGTTCTGATCTCCCACTGGAGACCCTACTCAAAGGACCAGGCCCTAAAGAAAGGGTCTCTTTCCATGTCAGTGGAGTAGTGCTAGAGGTTAGTGAATCTCGCCGAGTACTGGGCTACTGTCAGGCTACCCTATTATAAGTGTAGGAGCTTCTGAATACGCACAGAGCATAGTGTCACTGGAATGAACTCCATCCTAAAGAGGATTTTGATGTTCTTCCAAGTGAGGGTCACCTCATCATGTAACAAGAGCATCAAGATCCACCATCTCCCTGATGTTCCTTATAAGAGGCTAGTAGATATGATCACCACCTACTCTACTGGTGTCCCAAATAGGCGGAAAACCCATTCCACAGCCTCCAGCTAGTCCTCAGCCACCTGGGGATCGGTCTCGCCTCGAAACCTTAGAGGCCTCTACCACTGGAACTCATGAAACTTGCTCAGTCGACGTGCACCTTCCAGTAATGGGGTTAGTGGAAACTGCTTCCCAACGGGCAGTGGTGCTACTGGTGCACCACCCAATGTTCTATTGCTGTAAGAGGGCCCTGCACTGAAGCCTAACCATTCGGTGGTCCTTCATCATTAACTTTATATGGAATCCTAGCTGGCTGGCTATGTGGAGGCATCCTGAAAAAAACAGGTTCTCCATGGTCAATATGTTATACCTGGTGAGCTAACTCAAAAGAGGTCAAAAGTAAAACATTTCCAAAACACACACAATTAGTGTTTTTGTGCACTGAGATGGAAATATGAATTCAGGGTCCCAGTGTATGGATATGTCAGCCTCTTCACCAACACTAGATTCCCCAAACTGAAAACCACACTCAAAAAACATAACGCTATTGCTCCATTGGAAAGATTAGAGTCCTATATCTTCGATAGATCCAACTCCTCTGATACCACTTTATCATGACCCATCCCCCAGGGCCCGTGTCGTGACTTCCCCAAGCCCACCTTCCATAGGATAGGGGTTGGTGAATAGAACTGGAAAGGCATATACCTAAAACTGGAAGTCATTTCCTTTAAACCTGTACAAACACACAGTCCAAGAACACAACAGGATGCAACTACGAAGTAAAATATCATTAGTAAAAGTGTGTACGGAAAGTAAGGGGCTGAAATATGAGCCCAACTAGATAGATACAAATACAAAAAAAAACAGAAAATAACTATTGAGATCGTCCACCAAGGTTCATACCTAAATGGTAGGTACAACTTGTCTCCACAACTCTCTACATCAACTGATCACCACCGTGAACTGCCTTGTCCTGGATCTTGAAGTCTCATCCAAGCTTCTTATCCTCTACATAAGACATAGCAAGGTGCGGGCGAAGACCGTGCAGGGGTGAGTATAAAAATACCCAGTAGGAACCCCAAGACCCGTAAATTTCTCTCATAATCCCACAAAGGAAAACCGAAAATCATGATATCAACCAAAAATCACAAATAAAAAGACTCAACTCAAAGAAGGTATATAACTCAGGGTTCAAGAATAAAGATGATTAGTCTTAATATATATCATTTTATTACATTATAAATTTTCCACAACTGAACCACGAAGGATTTGATCCATTATCGATCCACATAGGGTCGTATGTCGTTGATCCACGACGGGCCACTCTAGGGTCGGTCCTCATCGAGTCATGCACTACTGATCCAGACATGATCACTAGAATGTTGATCCACATAGGGTCGCTATAATGTTGATCCACACAAGGTCGATGTAATGATAATCCACATAGGTTTAATATAATGCCGATCCACATAGGGTCGCTATAATAATGATCTACACAGGGTGGCTATAATGCTGATCCACATAGGGTCTCTATAATGCTGATCCACACATGGTCACTCTACAATTGACATCCAGCCACAGGATTCCCCACACCCAGTGCACTTCAGTTTAATAGTATATGCTCCTCAAGATATCAGTCATTCCTCAACTGCCACGACGTCCCAAAAAAGAGTCACCCAAAGGACTATCATGTCGTAAGGTTTCTACTGTGATATACAGTGCGTCAATCGGCGTTCGGTCTTTGAGTTATAGGCATTTTAGTGCCAAGGGACCGGTTGGATCTGGGTTCGATCCAATCTTGTCATACTCTAAATTTCTTCAAAACATAGGTGGAGTATCTCAAAAGGACCGTCTTGTTCCAAGGATCTCTGGACTGCAGATGGTTCGTCAAATGCACTTATGGTTTGTGAGATAAGGACTTTTAAGTTTATCTTAGTTGAAGAGGGTCCGAGTCCGGTCCGACCTGACCCGCCTCGACCTGGACTGACCCAACCCGGTTCGAGTCAACCCGAACCGACCCAAACTATATTGACCAGCCTGAACCGGCTGGGCCAGCCTAAGTGGGCCGGTCCATGGCGGAAAAGGAATGCTGGGCCGTGGACCATCCCGGTCCGCCTTAGTTGGGCATGGCACACCGGGCGGTCTGGCTGGCAAGCAGACGCGACACCCATCTCGGTGTCCCACGTGGAGCGAGGTCTCTCCCTCTTCCTGAATGGCTTTGCATCCATTTGGTTTTGAAAATGGTGGAACCACGTGGTGTCGCCTCCCTATAAGTGGGACCCGCAGGGCGTGAGTCCCTTCGACTTTACTATGGCTTCAAAGCCATGGCATACTCCCCACGGCGTGCGACGACACGCTTCCTTCTGCCAATGCGGTCGGCCGAGAGCCGTTCGCCCAGTTGCCGCCACGACTAGATGTCGCGGATCCCCTCCATGGCGCTTCACCCTCTGCCACCACAGCCAGTTGATGTCAGCTGTTGCTGTCACCTGTCCGAGCCGGTCATCGGTGTTTCCGTACCGACAGATCTTCTGTGGGCCACCGGGTGAGCTCTGATGGTCCTTTTTCCCTTCCAAATTGTCCTACAGACCACCCGGGTTGTTGCCGTCACTGCGTGGCTCCCAGATTCAAGTTTTCACCAAGTTCGAAATTCTTCCACGAAGAACGAGATGAATACCGAAGCGGCAGAGGGTCCGAGCCATTTTTGTTTGGCCTGCGCCCTCCACATTAGCATTATAATAAGCGGGAGTAATTAATACATTACCTAAAAATAATGTTAAACCCAATTCAACACTCTCGAGATTCATCATGCTTCACAACACAGAAAACAAAAAATTCTCATGAATTTAAATATAAACAATCCCTACCTTTTTATCAGAGGTGTTGTCATGGTTGAAGAGAGAGACTTTGTGTTCATTGAACCCGCCAGGATTCATTGATCCCAAATTTATCTATCAACAGGCGTCTTCATAACTTTGTTATTCATTTGGGGGTTTATCGTCCGTGTTTCTTCAAATTTCACCCACAATCCCTCCACCCTCTCCCATTGGAAACGTCTTTAATAACTAACGGAAGGGTTAAGATATTAATCCACCATTTAAATAATCTTACATTAATTTGTGTAATTAGTGAATCTCATAAATTAAACGAGGTGTGATTTCATAATTTATGTGTAACCGGCATTTAATTTCCTTCATTAAAAAGTTTGACCACCTCCGTTGTCCCTGCCACCATCACTCAAGAAGAGGTAGAAAAATAAAATAACACATATGTTATTTTATTATTCTTTAAATTTTTTTGAAAAATCTATCTTTTTCACTCAACCTACTGAAGTCAATGTTAAGCCTCCCTTAAGTGAATCTCGGTGCTATATATTCAACATTTCCCCTGGATTTTTAATCCAAGCATCAGTTAAAAAGATAGAAAATGTCACCCGTACGTTTACTAAATGCACCTTAAAAAATTTCAAAATTCCGTTTTGGGCACACCAAGCCTTGGAATCAAGTACCATTTATTTTCACAGACTCTTAATAATCCCATATAATCAAAAACATTATATGTAATTTCCAGGTCTTTACAATAAACCTTGTCAACGATATCATAAATCAATTTTTCATCAAAACACTAATCAATTTTAAGGCCAGTAATACTATCTAATTTACTTTGTAAAAATAAGTTATCTATATTTCCAAAATAAACATTACTATCTGAACTTTAGGAATATATTAATATTTATCCATCCTGTAATCATGTTTTTTCCAAAATTATCACATTACCAGTAAATCACTTTTCAAGGTTATTGGTTCCATTCAACATATGTTTGAAAACCCTTAAAGAAAAACTACTTTGGAACAATTATTAGATGTTTCATGATTATTATAACTATAATATCATTAATAAAACACTTCTTAAAAATAATTCTTGAATCACAATACATAAATACTTTAATCCTTCCACTTAATTTCATAAAAGATTAACCCATATTTGTAATCTTACTCTATAATACTTCCTACCTTTCATATGTAATTCATAGTTTATTCATCATAAACAAAAAAACCTATACTTTTACATCCTTTTTGATCATGTTCTTGAGCTTTCCCCCCATGAAATTGATTTTCATAATGCCTATAATTACCACATAGAAAACATTTAACCGTATCTGATACATTTTTTAAACCATTATTCTAATATATTTTGTTAACTAAACTTTTTATTTTTCATTGGAAATTGATTTCTCTATGACCTTGTATACATCCAAAAAATATTCATGTTCTTTTAATGCATTTCCCTAGGTGCTTCTTCCCACATTATCGACATGTAGTAATCTGAATCTTCTTTCCTCCATGACCATCATGAAACTCCATTTTTCTATTATTTATTTCATCTAGAAACACACCTATTTTTTGTTGATAATCATATAATTAGTTAGATTTTTTTCATAATAAAATTCTTTTTTTGTCCATATCCAATCTCATTTGGTTTCTCATGGGGATAATTATTACGTCATCTGTCACATTCAGTGTTAACATGATTCCTCCTAGTTGTATCCATTAACTAAAACCAAAAGCGTAGTGTGAGAAAAAATAAATAGAAATCATCTAATCATGAAAAATCATTCGTATGATATCAAAACCATGACTCATTTTTAATCTATGACCACGTAGGTTTATCTTAGCTTATAAATGGTCATTATCTATTCAAATTCATCATAATGGTTCATAAAAAAATGTAAATTGACCCAAGAATAACCCATAGGAGTGTCAAACCAGGTTCACAGTAAGGTCCCACTAAACATGAACTATAATGGTGGTTGAAATATACTTAGAAATCTAGTTTTGGACCTATTACCCCTATATGAAGCTTATTCAAAACCATGTCCACTTTTAGTATCCAGATTGGAATTTATTGCTAGTTAAACCACATAATCTCTACCTTACCACAATTTTAGTATGTCAACCTATACTTAATATTTTCTAAAGGGTTCTCACTAATAGTTTTTCATCCTAGTTTCCAAAAGTTTCTAAACCTTTATTTGATACCATTTATATAAACTCATACTTTTCATTCATATATACTACATCTTATTATGGGAATAATCATTATATATCAACACGATCCACTCCATAATACTAAAGGCTTAGTGTATTTTTAAATTTGGATGCATAAAAAACTAGTACATAAAATATCTACATCATTTCCTATATATTAGTTCAAAAATATCACCCTTAATGGGCATATCAAACTTAAAACCTTTCTTCATGACCTAAGAATGAGAAACACAAGAAATAGTGAGATTAGATAATTGGTAAGGGTAAACATAAGAAATATCAATCAATGATCATGAAATATATATAAGGGTTTGAGAAAATGTTCTTAAAAATATAAAATCATAATGCATCGATTAATATATTATAATCATAAGACATGAAATTATGTTTTTTCAATCAAAATACATATGACATAAGAGTGTGGATGTAATGCCCCAACCCTAGTAACACAGATTTGGTGCATGATTTTAATACATTGGCATGATTACAAGGAATCAAATATCGAAAGACCAATTGGTTTAGTAGCCTTGGAAACACTAGATATATTCATAAAGTTTTACATTACATCATAAAGTGAAAAACTACTACAACAACATAGTTTCCATATTCCACACTCATATCCCCACATACTATCCATGCAGGTCATTCATAACTTACTTCTTCACATCCTGGGAAAAAGAAAACATAGAAAAGGGGTGAGCTCAAATTCCCAGTAAGGATAACAAAATAGTGGAAACTTTCATAAATAAGAATAAACATTTAAGTCAATGTATAACTAAAACAAAAGCCTTTTAAACTTGAACTTCAACATAGTATAGCAAAAGTAAAATGAAATAATGCCATTTACTTATTCACATGGATATTCTACTAATCGAATAATCACATGCAATATCAATAACCACTTTCATAATGATGGAATTCATAATGCCAGACTATCATAACCACATATCCAAGGCCTCGTGCCAAGACTACAAATAAGATTTTTCCAAGGCCTTGTGCCATGATACTAGTTTGTCTCATGAGACCTACCGATGCATCGAGGAGCTATAGCGGGCTCCACCCGTCACATATTAAGTCCAATGCATTCCCATATGAAAAGGTTTAAACATAACATAAACATTCATATTAAAACTAGCATACGAAATGTCAATACTTTCACCATAAACTATGAATGGTATAAAAATAGCACATCCACAGTCAAACATATCACAAAACCTTAAATACTATATAGAAGTGTTTATATCACAATTAATCAACTTCATATAATCATAAAATCCATCAAAGGATGTTGACATTGATAAAATCAAAACTATTTGAGAGAAATATCTCCTTTTTTTGAAATCATATAAAAGTCACACATTTATAAAGGAAGTAATTAATAAGACATTTTTGAATCAAACTGTCCCATACCACTTTGAAACTTTTGAAAGGAATTAAAATTTTAAAAACATTCATGTCCATATAAATAAATTCTTAAAAACCATTTTGAAGACATGGAAATTAATTAAAAAGATTTAGAAAGATAAATCTTTAAAACATTTAAAATTATGATTTTGATAAAGAGTACCATTCCGAAATTCTTAAAATATTCATTTTGAAATCATTTAAAAGTCACATAATTATAAAATAAAACATTTTCTTTGAAAATATTCTTATAAGATTGTAAGGGAAGATTTGACAATTTTATAATGGTGGTAAATAGCCGCACCCACCGTATAAGTTAAAAAACATTCTTACCTTAATTTTGTCAAAAAGGTTAAAAAGCTCCTTGTTTGGAAAATGACAGGAAGATTCCTTTATAAACCTCTTATAAAAAGTAAAACAATGGTATAAATGACTTCAACCCATATTATAGTAAATAGTAAAAATGTTTTGAAATTCATTTTTAATAAACATGGATGTGGATGATAAAGAGATCCCAGTAGATTATTACGTATAAACAACCTCGGATAATGAAGAGATTGTGAAATAAACCCTTACCTTGTACTTTTCCTTGGTTGGGGTAGGTTAAAATCCTGTATAATGGTGAAATAATTGTTATTAAATTATACAAGAATCATATACATTAATATGATATCATATATGATCTTTTAACATTGTTTTGTTAATAATATCTTAGTATTATCGTTGTTTCGGGTGTTAACTTACTCATTTTCCTTTATATGTTTTGTTACGTAAGCCATGTTTGTCATGGATAGGTTGTATATTAATCATATACAGAATGATATCAAGTCCTTATATACTATTATAAATCATCAAATGAGAATTATATTTGAATGGATACGATGGAGAATGAATCTCATCGCGTTCATGGAGACGGTAGTCCGTAGGTACGCACGAGCGGCAATATCATTCTTTTGATATTAAAATAATATATGAATGGATGGTATATCATATATACCGAATCATTAACATTTTATATTTATTATTTACATGATTTACACATCATTATTATACCCATCCAAATAATAATATATTGAATAACAATTACACCACGACGTGGAGACGGTAAGCCGTATATACGCACGTATGATGACATGTTACTCAAAGGGTGGATAGAATACTGAATATGGTTGTAACATATTTATAATAACATCAAAGTATATATATGATACTGGAGTTATTATTTTATAATGGTAATAACAAAGAAAGAAGCAGTGGAAGAAGAAGGGAACTTGGAAAAGGGTGGTGAAATCATTACCTCTTTTTCGGGTTCTTCCTTTTGATTTGATCAAAAGGGCTCTTTAGGATGGCTTTATGATCAAACTAAGGCCTCTAGGTTGTAGTGAGGGAAGTTGGGAGAGTATCTGGGCAGATTTTCTCCGAACCAAAAGGCTTTGAAGGTGTGAAGAAATGAGAAGGAATAGTTCCCTTTTATAAGAGGGGTGGGGGGCACCTTTGGAAAAGTTAGAAATATTAGTTTATAATAAATTCATATTCGGTTTATAATGGCTCCAAAGTTGATTATTTAAATGTTAAGGTGGGGATGGGTCGAAAAAAACTCAACCAATAGAATTTAGACAGGTTTGGGTCATTATACTAACCTTATCTTTAAGTATTAACTCTTAGTTAATTAGTCTCACTTTTAGAATGTCTCTTTGTATTTTTATATAATATGGTTAATAAACTTACTATATACATCCAAGCGACCCCCAAGTGGTCCATTAATGATACACCTATCATGATA
Source organism: Viscum album (assembly GCA_963277665.1). Taxonomy (NCBI): domain Eukaryota; kingdom Viridiplantae; phylum Streptophyta; class Magnoliopsida; order Santalales; family Viscaceae; genus Viscum; species Viscum album. The sequence goes on from OY728123.1 coordinate 2,020,982,770, forward strand.
TAAGTCTCTTTTCCGAACCTTAGATTTTTAAAAATTTAATATCAATTAATAATATAATATGTGTTTTAAGAACTCTTTTATGTCAATTTTGACACTATTCAATAGTTGATTTTTGTGAAACTCATAACAGAATGATTACTTAAAACATATTTAATTAAAGCATTACTAACATGTCATATTAACTTATAAAATTTGTGTAATTCATAAAAAGTTTCAAATTATATTTATTTGTGTATTTATAATATCAATTATTTTAATTTTTTACTATTATGGTAATTACTGCATCATTATTGTGTCATAAATAAATTAACTTATATAATGTCTAAAAATTATAAATAAAATATAATTATGTAGGAAATCGTTTTAGATTTCTAATTAATATTTATAGTCGAAAATCCAACATATATAACCATATGTAAAAATTGTTTTTCTAAAAGATATATGCTTGTGTCATTTTTGTATTCATTTTAGCTTAATTAAAATAAAGTGTCCCTATCACCTACAAGTGGCTCCATGGGGTCTCCAAATCGACCCAAAGATGCCTATGGTCGAACATGTATCAACCAATAAGGTTAGGACGCGTTTTAGGGTAATTTAGTATTATTATAATATTATTTTTTAACCCTTATTTATCGGATTTACCCTTAACCATGTTAAATAAAATATTTACCGCAGTAATTATTCAAAATGTCCAAACATAAAAGTTACATATTTACAAAATTTGAACATCCTGATTCCAAACATGGAATCCATTTTTCAAAATTCAAAACACAAAAGTGGCAGAAATTAATTTAAAATTAATTTCCGTTGTTAAAACAAAAAGCGTGTTTTTAAGAGATAATAACTATCAAAAGATTGGCACTTGTTTATGTCCGGTTTAATTGTAAAATTATGTCCAATGACCAAAATTATATTAAATGATAAAAATGTATTCTACATATACTTTAAAACCACTAAAATCCATAATTTATCACTATTAATTATTTTGATTAAAAAAAGTTGTTTTTAATTAAAATTTAGTAATTTTCACTATTCATCAAAATATGAAAGTTATCCGAAAGTACCAAAATTTCACCTTAGGCTAAATTCGATACTCCGAATCCAAAAATGAAGTCCATTTTGAGAGATAAAATTTCTAAAATTTTAAAAGGTAGGTATTACTATTCATAACGGCTAGTTTGATTGGTTGTGGTGTGTTAGAATCTCGAAGTTGCGTACAATGCACGCCATTGCATTATTCAAAGGAAAGCATACCATGGAAGATTGGGATGTTTCATTTTAAATTTTTGATGTCCCCATTTAGTCAAAAAGTTTAAAATATTGTATTTAAAAAGGTTTCACTATTAAAAGTTGATAAAAGTGCAATACTGAAAATGAATCTGTTCTTGCATTATGTATAAGAAACTCATAATATGGATTCTAAAATTATAAGGATTATATAAAGTTTAAAATTTAGTTAATACTATTCATAACCTCTTTTGAACGGCTTGTATGGTAAGTCATGGTGCGCTTGAACTCGTTGTTGCGTGTAGTGAAAGTTATTGAATTATTTTGAAGAAATAACACACTATGAAATCTTGGGGTGTTACATTCTCCCCTCCTTCAATAAATTGCGTCCTCGCAATTTGAAATTGTTCTTAGAAAATAAAAGGTTGAAAATAAAAAATATCTTTGTGGGAAACCCATATGGGAAATTGGGTTACTAAAATTTAGCCTTAAAATGAGGAAAATAGAAATGAAAGGGTCACCACCAAATTATGATCACGATTAGGAGAACATTGGTGGCAATTAGAGACATATAATTGGAGGAAAAACGTAAATATTTATAGGTAGTGATTGAGGTCATCAATCATAAACAAGTTTAAAATTGAGGTCTGTATATTCATCAATCTATGATGATTTAAAATACCATCGATTCAAGAAAACATAAGGTATTAGGATAACACATTTTTGACGTTTCAAAATATCTTAGTTGAAATCCCACATTGAAAGATGAATTAATGAGGCCTCTATTTAAAATAAAGAGTGTAAAGTATGAAGATTACAAAAAATAACACATACTAGGGTTCCATGTAGGAAACTATGGATATGGAAGAGAAATATAACCATCAATTATCTTATGGAGAGTGGTAGAGAACATGGCTATGAAAAGGCCAACAATCCCAAAGCCATAAATTAGTGATGATTTAAGGCACCATCTAGGACAACATTTTTGTTCTAAGTTCGTTTTCTTAATGTTGAGAAATTTATTTATGAGATTGGCTAAGATCATAATGATATATACTTACTTTATAATTAGAGTTTTATCCATTAATAAATTTCTACCACAAACTCATCTTTCACTCTAAAAGACAATAGAACGTAAAAAAAATTCTATTTATACTATTCATACATGGTTCCAAAATAAACGAATTTATAATTCATCTACCAGATCTTTTTCAAAAAAACCACATTATTTAATCCAGGAAATCTCGTGGCCCAGTGGTAGGTGATACACGGTTATCGCCCATCGGTTGCGGGTTCAAGTCTCGCGGCCTTGCCGGACGTGACGGGTTGCCGCCCGACCTCTGGGTTGTCCTTTTATGGCAATCCAAAATAATCCAAACTAGAACTATCCAAAATACATCTATCCAAACTCACAGTCCAAAATTTATAAGGAAGTTAAGCATAATGTAGATCCTTTTTACCCCGTAATAGCATATGAATACCTTCATCATGTATTCTTTTAATACACTGAAACATCCTGAATTACCATATTCCTTATTGATTACATTCATGCTCCCTTATTCCATATAGAATTCTAGATATACATCATCAATCCAAAAATGTTTTAAACCCCAACAATGATGGAATATACAAATCATTAATCAATTTCAAGGTTTTCAAGAATATCCAATATAATTTATCCAAATAAATCATGTATTATTCCAAAATCACTACCTCAGTATCAGAACTATATTATGGTTTATCATTCTCTCAACCATATATTTTCCAAAAATTTATCCTGCTATTGAGTCACTTTTCTTTGTTCCACACAATCTCAAGTCCTTAATGAAATAGTACTATAGTACAGTCCTTATATACTCCATAATTATTATAACAAGTACATTGTTGATACAACACTCAATTGAAATAATCAACATAAGAACTCTAATCATTCCTCTTCATCTGTGGTAGTATCATAACTTGATTATTATCCAATAGCATCATTTGCTGCATAGTTTGATGACTGGGACATAGGTTCGCGTAGTGTCCAAACTCCTTGCAAATGAAGCATTGTACATTTGAAACCATTTTCTTACCCTTACAGTCACGTACATTGTTCCCTTTTCCTCCACACTTATAACAAAATCCCATTCCTTTCAGGCAAGTTCCAGGGTGTTTCTTCCCACAATTATAACATATGGGAAAATTATTCTTTTCCCTCTTCCCTTTATCCATCTTTTTCTCTTCCATCCTTTTCTTCTCTTGCTTCCCTTCAAAGCCATTGGACTCAGTAAAATCTTTACTTATCTTATCAACACATGATATTATTTCTTCATATGATGATAATACATGGGAGAATATTTCTCTTATAAATTCTGGCTTAAGACCATGAAAGATATGATCCTTCTTTCTCTTTGGATTATGTGCATTGCTGGAGTTATTGTTCCTTCTACTGGGCGCCATTTCTAAACAATGGCATACACTAGATTAGTTTATGAATAACAATACCTAATCCCAAACATGTAAAACACATAACATAAATTAAATAGTTTATGGATATAATCCATAATCATAAAAATGTATCCTTTGAGGAAGTATATAATCATAAACCCTTAATAATGGTTTGTAAAGAAAATGAGAATTATCCTAAGCATATCCCCCGGGAGTGTCGTAACCAAGAGTGCAGCAAGGCCCGTTGTTCTGCACCAGTTCCCGTTTGAGTCTAGCTTAAAGCGGTTCTTTCGGGTTTTATCCCTAGGTAAATCTGTGCCAGAGCCACCTCTACTGCTCGTATCCAGACAGGGATGTATTGCTCGGAAAACTCACAAAATTTCTACAATACCAAAATTCTAGGAAGTTCTTCTATACTAATTCTCAAGGTCTATCTTAGGTCTATGTGCTCTAATCATAGTTTAACTAAATCTACTTTCCAAGGTTTGTACTAAACTTCCTCTGATACCAACTGTAACGCCCCGACCCTAGTAACACAGAGTCGGTGCATTATTTTAATACATTGGCATGATTACAAGGAATCAATTCTCGAAAGGCCGATTGGTTTAGTAGCCTTGGAAACACTAGATATATTCATATTGTTTTACATTACATCATAAAGTGAAAAACTACTACAACAACATAGTTTCCATATTCCACACTCATATCCCCACATACTATCCATGCAGGTCATTCATAACTTACTTCTTCACATCCTGGGAAAAATAAAACATATAAAAGGGGTGAGCTCAAATGCCCAGTAAGGATAACAATATAGTGGAAACTTTCATAAATAAGAATAAACATTTAAGGCAATGTATAACTAAAACAAAATCCTTTTAAACTTGAACTTCAACATAGTATGACAAAAGTAAAATGAAATAATTCCATTTACTTATTCACATAGATATTCTACTAATCGAATAATCACATGAAATATCAATAACCACTTTCATAATGATGGAATTCATAATGCCAGACTATCATAACCACATAGCCAAGGTCTCGTGCCAAGACTACAAATAAGATTTTTCCAAGGCCTTGTGCCAAGACACTCGTTTCTCTCATGAGACCTACCGATGCATCGAGGAGCTATAGCGGGCTCCACCCGTCACATATTAAGTCCAATGAATTCACATATGAAAAGGTTCAAACATAACATAAACATTCTTATTAAAACTAGCATACAAAATGTCAATACTTTCACCATAAACTATGAATGGTATAAAAATAGCACATCCACAGTCACACATATAAAAAAACCTTCAATACAATATAGAAGTGTTTGTATCACAATAAATCAACTTCATATAATCATAAAATCCATCAAAGGATGTTGACATTGATGAAATCAAAACTATTTGAGTGAAATATCTCATTTTTTTGAAATCATTTAAAAGTCACACATTTATAAAGGAAGTAATTAAAAAGACATTTTTGAATCAAAGTGTCCCATACCACATTGAAACTTTTGAAAGGAATTAAAATTTTAAAAACATTCATGTCCATATAAATAAATCCTTAAAAACCATTTTGAAGACATGGACATTAATTAAAAATATTTAGAAAGATAAATCTTTAAAAAATTTAAAATTCTTATTTTGATAAAGAGTACCTTTCTGAAATTCTTAAAATATTTATTTTGAAATCATTTAAAAGTCACATAATTATAAAATAAAACATTTTCTTTGAGAATATTCTTATAATCTTGTAAGGGAAGCTTGGACAATTTTATAATGGTGGTAAATAGCCGCACCCACCGTATAAGTTAAAAAAACATTCTTACCTTAATTTTGTCAAAAAGGTTAAAAATCTCCTTGTTTGGAAAACGACGGGAAGATTCCTTTATAAAACTATTATAAAAATTCAAACAAGGGTATAAATTAATTTAACCCATATTCTAGTAAATAGTAAAAATGTTTTGAAATTCATTTTTAAGAAACATGGATGTGGATGATAAAGAGATCCCAGTAGATTATTACGTATAAACAACCTCGGATAATGAAGAGATTGTGAAATAAACCCTTACCTTGTACTTTTCCTTGGTTGGGGTAGGTTAACCTCCTGTATAATGTTGAAATAATTGTTATTAAATTATACAATAATCATATAAATTAATATGATATCATATATGATCTTTTAACAATATTTTGTTAATAATATCTTAGTATTATCGTTGTTTCGGGTGTTAACTTACTCGTTTTCCTTTATATGTTTTGTTACGTAAGCTATGTTTGTCATGGATAGGTTGTATCCTAATCATATATAGAATGATATCAAGTCCTTAGATACTATTATTAATCATCAAATGAGAATTATATTTGAATGGATACGATAGAGAATGAATCTCATCGCGTTCATGGAGACGGTAGTCCGTACATACGCACGAGCGACAATATCATTATTTTGATATTAAAATAATATATAAATGGATGGTATATCATATATACATAATAAATAACATTTTATATTTATTATTTACATGAGTTACATATCATTATTATACCCATCCAAATAATAATATATTGAATAACAATTACACCACGACGTGGAGACGGTAAGCCGTACGTACACACGTATGGTGACATGTTAATCAAAGGGTGGATAGAATACTGAAAATGGTTGTACCATATTTATAATAACATCACAGTATATATATTATACTGGATATATTATTGTATATTGGTAATAACAAAGAAAGAAGAAGTTGAAGAAGAAGGGAACTTGGAAAAGGGTGGTGAAATCATTACCTCTTCTTCGGGTTCTTCCTTTTGATTTGATCAAAAGGGCTCCTTAGGTTGGCTTTCTGATCAAACTAAGGCCTCTATATTGTATTGAGGGAAGTTGTGAGAGTATTTGGGGAGAGTTTTGCCGAACCAAAAGGCTTTGAAGGTGTGAAGAAATGAGAAGGAAGAGTGCCCTTTTATAAGAGGGGTGAGGGGCACCTTTGGAAAAGCTAGAAATATTAGTTTATAATAAATTAATATTCGATTTATAATGGCTAAAAAGTTTATTATTTAAATGTTAAGGTGGTTATAGGTCGAAAACAACTCAACCAATAGAATTTAGACAGGTTTGGGTCATTATACTAACCTTATCGTTAAGTATTAACTCTTAGTTAATTAGTTTCACTTTTACAATGTCTCTTTGTATTTTTATATAATATGGTCAATAAACTTAATATATACATCCACGAAACCCCAAGTGGTCCATTAATGATATTCCTATCATTATATAAGTCTCTTGGCCGAACCATAGATTTTTAAGAATTTAATATCAATTAATAATATAATATTTGTTTTAAAAACTCTTTTATGTCAATTTTGACACTATTCAATAGTTTATTTTTGTGAAACTCATAACAGAATTATTACTTCGAAAAAATTTAAGAACCTCATTTATAACATGTCATCTTAGATTATAAAATTAGTTTAATAAATAAAAAGTTTCAAATTATATTTATTTGTGTATTTATAATATCAATTATTTGAATTTTTCACTATTATGGTAATTACTTCATCATCATTGTGTCATAAATAAATTAAATTATTTAATGTATAAAAATTATAAATAAATTATAATTATGTACGAAATTATTTTATCTTTCTAATGAATATTTATAGTCGAAAATCCAACATATATAACCATATGTAAAAATTGGTTTTCTAAAAGATATATGCTTGTGTCATTTTTGTATTCATTTTAGCTTAATTAAAGTAAAGTGTCCCTATCACCTACAAGTAGCTCCATGGGGTCCCAAAATCGACCCAAAGATGCCTATTGTCGAAAATATATCAACCAATAAGGTTAATACACGTTTTAGGGTTATTTAGTATTATTATAATATTATTTTGTAACCCTTATTTACCGGATTTACCCTTAACCATGGTAAATAAAATATTTACCGCAGTAATTATTCAAAATGTATAAAAATAAAAGTTACCTATTTACAAAATTTTAACATCCTTATTCCAAATATGAAATCCATTTTTCAAAATTCAAAACACAGAAGTGGCAGAAATTAATTTAAAATTAATTCCCGTTGTTAAAACAAAAAGCGTGTTTTTAAGAGATAATAACTATCAAAAGATTGGCACTTGTTTATGTCCGGTTTAATTGTAAAATTATGTCCAATGACCACAATTATATAAAATGGTAAAAATATATTCTAAATATACTTTAAAACCACTCAAATCCATAATTTATCACTATTAATTATTTTGATTAAAAAAGTTGTTTTTAATTAAAATTTAGTAATTTTCACTATTCATCCAAATATGAAAGTTATCTGAAAAGTACCAAAATTTCACCTTGGGATAAATTTGATACTCCGAATCCAAAAATGAAGTCCATTTTGAGAGATAAAATTTCTAAAATTTTAAAAGGTAGGTATTACTATTCATAACGGCTAGTTTGATTGGTTTTGGTGTGTTAGAATCTCGAAGTTGCGTACAATGCACGCCATTGAATTATTCAAAGGAAAGCATACCGTGGAAGATTGGGATGTTTCATTTTAAATTTTTGATGTCCCCATTTAGTCAAAAAGTTTAAAATATTGTATTTAAAAAGGTTTCACTATTAAAAGTTGATAAAAGTGCAATACTGATAATGAATCTGTTCTTGCATTATGTCTAAGAAACTCATAATATGGATTCTAAAATTATAAGGATTATATAAAGTTTAAAATTTAGTTAATAATATTCATAACCTCTTTTGAATGGATTTTTTGGTAAGTCATGGTTCGCTTGAACTCGGTGTTGTGTGTAGTGCAAGTTATTGAATTATTTTGAAGAAATAACACACTGTGAAATCTTGGGGTGTTATAGTGGAATCATCAGTAATCAATCATGATCCATGAGAACATATCCTAAGTATATGAAATAATTTTTTTTCATTAACATATGTATAGAAAATATTTTCCTCAGTTAAGGATCACTTCAAAGGCTATCATAGTGGATTGGGTTCACTCCACATTCCATCTTTTCCTTAGTCAAGGTTCACTCTCAGGAATATATTATTAGAAAAATCCCCTTACAGAACTAGTTTCAATCCCCATTCTAATACTTATTATCTCATGAGATATCCATCCTTACCCAATGAATGGGAGTGAAATATAATTATGGCCCAACCCATCATATAAGGAAAATACTACATATGTGGGTCATAAGAATAAAATAAATCTATCATATTATCATATGATAACCCACAAAAGTATACCATTTTCATAGAAATTTCCTAATTATAATATTAAACCATATATAGAAATAATAATGAATTTTATATTGTATTATATCCTCAATAAATCTTATGTAACATAAAATAATGTTTTTATAAATGAAAATTCTTTTGAAAGATCACTAGAACAATTTTTGAGGGAAATACCCCCTTCATTTTGAAATCACTTATTTAAAATATAAAACATTACAAAAAAGTTAAGAAAATTATTTATTTAAATGAAATTGAGGAAAATTATAAAGTAATATTTAAATAAAATAGTATTCATGGTGGTTCGAAATGTCATTTGTATAGTGTATGTTAAAACAAAAATTCCCTTCCTATTTTGGGTAAAAAATTAAAATTACTATACTTGTAAAATGATAAGGAGATTCTTTTAGAGCATAATAAATAAGGTAAAAAACAGTAAAATATTATCTTAAATAATATTTTTATAATATTTAAAACTTTCTTGAAAACATTTTAATGAAAATATGGAATGGAAGAAAAATTCTCGATAGAAGAGAAAAACAAGGTTCGTTTTCCTTAAAGCATACATTCAATATCTTTAGATCTTAAAGAGAGTAAAATGAATTGAAAAAAATTTATATAAATAAATAAATAAATTATAATAAAATAAATAATATTTGGGAGATATATCTCACTTAATCTCATCATCGTAAATTTAATCATAAACAATCCCGATAAAAATGAGATTGTAACATAAAACCTTAACCGTTGTGGTAAATTTTGAATCATAAAGCCCATAAAAAATATAAAATGAAATGAAATGTTAAATATTATTAAAATAATGATATTAATGATAAAAAAATATCAATGGGTCAGTAGATACAACTCACAAAATAAGATAGGTTTATAACGTTAAACTTGTCTTAAAGAAACAGAATTGAGAGAAGGACACTTGTGGGTTTAGAAATTTTGGAATCGAATGTAATTGGAAGCATTAATGCCATACGGTTCTATTAATAACTTGAATTGATTAATTTATTATTCAAAAATAAATTATTGGGATGTATATAGATAATATAAATAATAAATTGGACTACAACATTAAAACATGTATCAATGAAGAGAAATTGAGATCAAACCCTTACCTTATATCCAAAATGATTCATAAGCGATATAAAATCATGTATAATAAATTTATACTTGTTATTTGTTTATAATATAACTTTATAAATACATATAATATCATATATGTTCCATTTCTATCATTTAAACACCTATTTATAAATACTTTTCTATTAAAGCCGCCCTTTTGGGTGTTAATTGCTTTGTTTTTCATGTATATTTTAGTTCAGTGGTTATGGTCCTTGTACTTTTATCAGGGTTATCCCATATACAGAATTTCAATATTTAAATAAATACCATACATATTCATTATATTCATATTTATAACCTTTCATATTAAGTGGTGATGAAAAATGAATTATATCACTTCGTGGAGGTTGTAATACATACGTGACCATGGGTGATGTTTACACTTCTTTATGGATATAAAAAAAGAAAAATAAATGATAATTTACCTTTAAAAAATAAATTTTATATTATATATTTTAATTAAATATATACTTTTTAATATCCAATTAAATCAGATATGATAAAAAAAATTGCTTCTTGGTGGTGGTATACAATACGTTCGCACGAGGGACATTATGGTTTACCAGTGGGTTAGAAGGTAAGAAGATATATATGATATTATAATTATAGAAGAATAATTATTTCATAAATATTATATATACACATTTAAACCCTTCATAAAAACCATCCTTGAAATATGGTGATGGAAAATGAATTTTTTCACTACGTGGAACTGGTAGTCCACACGCACTCACAAGCGATGCTTTCATCCCCCATTTGTTTGGTAAGAGGTTTAAAATGTCTGTTATATATTAATAATAACATATTATTATATTTATTATACTATATTAATCATGTTTTTATGGAATCACTGATTTTAGAGAAGTTTTAAGAAGAAAACAATTTGAAAGAGCTTGGTTATGATTTATACCTCTTCTTTGAGATACCTCTTGTGGCTTACACCTTAATCCTTGAAGGAATGGTATTAAGAGAATAAATATAGATATAAAATAAACGTAATGATTATATTAAGTATTTTTATCAGGACTTGGATGATTTATAAAGATAAAATTGTTTGAATAATGGAGGAGGATAGGTGACCTTTTATAAGTGAGTGGAGGGACACACATGGAATTTCTTAAAAGATTTCAATTATATAAGGTAACTTTCATTGGAAAGTGGATACAAATGGACAGTTTTTTCAATTTTATGATAATATAAGGTTTAAATATATTCAAATAATAATAATTATACCTTTGTATAATGAAATCCTACCTTTTTCTCTTGGTTTAACCCCCTGGTAACTCCATTTTAACCTTAACCATGGTGACAATTGTTTTCTATTTTTATGATTCCCTATGAACAAAAATTATGTTTAAACTATTAGATTTTTTTGATTACTATTACCAAAAATATTGAATCCATTTAACCAAATTCAATTTCTATAAGTAGAAAATTTTAATTTTAAATAAGCGTGCAACCCGCAATAAAAACCTATTGTGGAAAAATGACTCTTTAAGCATAAAAAATAATTTGATTATATTAATTTCCTTTTAAAACACATAAAAGGAATGTTAAAATATATGAATAAATATATAATATATAAATTTAATTAAAACCATTAATAATTAATAGTTAATTTAATTCATTAAGATAAAATCGCATTGCTCGCAGAAAAATAGTTTTTAGAAAAAATGTATTTTTAAAACAAAAAATGATCTTATATAAAACTCAAGTAGAGAGATGATTATTATATAATTAAATATATTATTATTAATTAAATGAGTATTATGTTACCTTAAGATCAAATTTAAAACATACATAAATTTTACATGAAAATAAATGACACTTTTTACAAAAATTTGTATTATTTACTATTCGCTGTAAAATAAATATTTCTACAAAAATTCGAAACATTTTCCTTAAGATAATATTGAAATTGATATTTCAAAAATTATATTAATTCCATAAAATAAAATTTATATAAATCATATAAATTAATTATAATTTTTGTTCATGTAAAAATAAATAAAAACCATTTTTTAAGAAAACACATTTTTGAAGCACAGAATGATTTTACTGAAAATTGGGTACTTATTTATTATATTTTATTAAATAAATTTGTATCATTTAAAAAAATTATATATATTTTTCAAAATTGTGTTATTACTATTCATTCTTGATAATTTAATAGATATTTTATAACATCATACTATATCATGATTTATATAGAGTCGAGGTTGCATGTAAAGAAAGATAACAAACACTTAAATTTTATTTGAAGAAAAAATATATTCCAAAATAATAGGAGTTGAATCAGTAAAATAAAAATACTCTCTCTTGAGAACCAAAATTTTTAGTTTTCACCACCTCAATCCACAAAGTATTTTCTATTCCTTTATTCAAACTCATCTAATTATATCATCAAAATCTAAAAACCCATGTGATGGATCCAAAACTCTTTTTCTGGACTCATCACACCCATACAATCGATCCCATCACATTAACATTCCTGAAATGTACATGTAAGAATATCACATGAATTGGTCATAACTTGAAGAACCCACCCATTCTTCCCTTCTCTATGAACCTCATAAACCTGGGCTAACCCATCACTCAGTTTGCCTTCACAAGAAACTAAGAACTAGACCACTATGGTCTAAGCTAAGCCTATGGTCTCTAGGCATAACACCTTATCCAAAGGTAAAGTCTCACATCATGGACACTATGCTTGAATAAATTTCCATAACAGGTCTCACCAAGGTCATAACTCATAGAAACACCACACAGTTCCTATTTCAAAACCACCCGACATCAACTTGCCAAACTACCCACTATAGGGTATCAAACCATGGGATTCCATACTGACTCCCATCTTGAAAAACCACGGAAACTAAAATTCCAAAAATCAACTCAATGGTATCATAAAACATTAGGTGTCACTTTCCAAGTTATCTACCCACCTTCAGGGGCATCAATTCTCATTAAGAATTCTCTTATGGGGATGCTCCCTCAAGAATCACAACTCAACCGTCTTAAATACCATCACTAATGGTGTTTTCTTAGATGAACTATGGTTCGAAAATCCAACCATATGGTTCAATTAATAAAATTTCAATCAAATATATATTGGAAAATGATATAGGTTTTTATTAGCACCATAAATTACCGAACATTCACCAAATTCACCCCAAGGTGTTCGTTTTTAACTCACCGAACTCCCTTACAAATGTCTTAGGGACTATACTGGTCCCTTTATAAGGAGACCATACCACTATCATCACCATATGATCAATAATACCTACCACCTAAATAAGACATATACAAACAAGTTGACCAACCTGAGTAGAATGCCACCAATTATTTATATGGGAATGCATTAGATAAGCAATTGATAATATTTTAAACCATTGAACCTCAATATTTAGTAAAAACAACACTAATAATAATATATCATGTATATATTATGTTAAAAAACATTATGCATGACATGATGCTTTCCTCCACATGTCGAGATCCAAAACTCAATCACTAGCCTATTTCCAATGGGCCAAGGCCCAGAGTTCATAAACCATAAACCGTAAATCTGAAACACCATGTGTGTCACGCTAGGTAAAAATCACCAAAACCATAAAAGCGTATGCTAAGAACATAAATCCCATACTCATGGAAACCTTTAATTCCTCTTAAAAAGGTGTTCAAGAAGCATTATTCTGGGTTCCATCAATATCTTTGACACATTCCTGTTTCACTTGTTTACTGAATCCCCAAAAAATAAGAATAAAGTAATGCTCTGATGCCACTTTGAAACATGATGGCCCGAATCACTCTATTAATATTAACCAAACTGGTTCTTCATGTGACATATGTCACTAATATCAGAATTTTTGAGGCTTCTGACTTGATTAAGGGTTTTAAGGAGGTATTATGGGGAGGATATACCCAATATATTAGAGTGTGAAATCACATATAAAATAAAATAGATAACATAACACACATCCATCACATCAAAATACCAAGAAATAACACTTAAATTAAACATGATAAAGTAAAAAAATGAATACTACAATGTGGAATTCCACCACACCACCCACTAGGATATTCACATTGTAGAGACCCAAAGCTTGACGTGCATGGACATTACATTACTTTTGCGGAATACTTAATACATAACAAAAACAGACACACATGGATTGTAATGTTTAAACATCGAAACTTGAGCAATGACATAAAACATGGAAGTATGTAAGGCATAGATCATAAAGAAACATTAAGAATGATAAAATATCATGTGAATAAGACACGTAATTGTGGCATCCATTAAGCACGTGTAATTATTTCCATCGTAGCCAAGACATTTCTTCCAAGACCATCTTAGTGGACAAAGTCCCTTTCTGAATCGAGTTCACTCCTCGATCCAGTCCTGTAATACTGAACTGGATTAACTTACCATTCCATACATGTCTATATCATGAGATATAAATCATTAACCAATGCATTGGAGGGAGATATAGGTCCCACCTATCTCATAATTAAATCATTCTTACTTGTGCCACAACATAAACATAAATCATTCATCATAACCCAAAGAATAAAATGGGTTTCATAAACATCATTCCATCATCACATAATCCATATAAAAGAAATAAACATCATTTAATTATAAGAAAAGTGAAACCATGTAAATCATAGATACATTATACTTGAAACCTACACATATAAAATAATGTCATCTTATAAGGAAAATGGTTTTGATAAAACACTTGAAATGAATTCTTGAGGAAAATATCATTTCTTCTTCAAAATCAATTTCTTTTCATAAAACATAATGAAATTTTAAAATAAAGACATTTTGTTTAAAATAGTCATGAAATCTTTTGGAGGAAGCTTCATGAAAATAAGTTTGTATAAAACCGTAAAAATCCTTTCATTTCGTATACGTAAAAAACATTCTTCTCGTTCTTTTGTCTGAAAAGTCAAAAAGTACCTTCTAGGGTAAATAAAAGAAAGATTCATTCCATACCATGGGTTAAAAGTCAAAATGGGTAAAAAGGACTTTAAACATACATGAAAACTGTTTTATAAAACATGGATATGGACGATAGCAATAACCCCAGTAAATACTTATGAATAAGCAATCTCGGATAAAAATGAGATTTGAAAAATTATCCCTTACCTTAGGTCTGATTTGCATCGTAAGTGTTCGAACCTCCTGTATAATGATTTAAATAATGTTATTGAATTATTACAGAATCATATTCATTTTTATGATATCATATATGGTTCACTTATGACTTTATATTACCCGTTCTTTTTTAAATTCCATGTTAAAGAGCGTTTTGGGTAAAATCGTTTCATTTGTCTTCCGTGTTTTGACTTGTAATTATTCATATGATTACTTAGATAATGATTACTTAATTAAATAATATAAAACATGATTTATATATAATATATATTCGGAATATACATATATATATAATAGATTGATAAATGGAAAGAAATACACCGTTCATGGAGACGGTAGGCCATACGTATGCATGAACGTTGTTTTCGTTTCCTCACTGAATTGAATGGAATTAATTGGATGACATACATATATATATTTATATATACATAAATCCAATATCATTACTATGTCATATATTTCATTATTACTTATTATATATACTTTATAATCATTTATGAATGGTTAATCATTGAGAATGAATCTCGTCGCGTCGTGGAGACAGTATTCCGTATGTACGCATGAGCTATGATATCATTCCCATAATCATGGAATAGTATTAAAGTATATGTATAATATTACAGAATCAATATAATTTTAGAATAATCATATATATTCATTACTTTCACCATTATACCCATCCATGTAAGGTGGTGGTGGAAAATAGATTACACCACGGCGTGGAGACGGTATTCCGTACGTACGCATGTGCGGTGATTTCATTTTCCGTAGGATGGATAGATGGTGAAATAGGGTTATTTCATACCTATAATAACATATCAGTATATGAGTGATACTGATGTTATTAATTCATAATGAAACAACTAAAGAAGAAGAAGTGGAAGAAGAAATAAAGTTGAAAGAATCGGTAACAGACATTACCTCTTCTTTGAAGCGCCTCTTTGAAACCTCCTCTTAGGGCACAAAAATTGGTATTTGAAGAAAACCAGGACCTCTATGATGTTTCTAGGGAAGTGGGGAAGTGAAATGGGCAGAGGTTTTTCGAGCTTCAAGGCTCAAAATGGTATGAGGAAGAGAGGGAGGAGGTGCCCTTTTATAAGGGAGGAGAGGCGCACCTTTGGAAATCTTAAAAATATTAATTTATAATAAATCTAAACCCACATAAAAACCTCCAAAAATGACTCATATTCAAATATCAGATGAGATAGGGTTTTAATCTCATCAACCAATAAAATTTAGACATGTTAGGAAATTATTTTAAACATTATCAACTTGATTTATACTTACTTAATCAATTTAATAATATTTGTGGTAATAACATTCTAAATTTTACATTATAAAAAATAATTACTTATTTGTTGTGAATTTTCCATAATTGGATACTTTATAACATTTTAGACCATATAAATTTAAATTTATAATTTTTTTTATTTTTTTTATTTTTAAACAATTTTATAATATGTTATTTTTATAAAATAACAATAGTGTCAATTTTAACACTATTCATTTATTTAAATTTAAATAAACTATATACAGAAGATATGTTCTAAATAAAAGCTTTAATAGATTCATAAAAGGATATATATATCTAGAAAATAATTTGAGCACATTAAATAGTTCATATAAAATTTATTTTATTATTTTTAAATCCATTTATTTGGTTTATCTGTTAATAAAATAATTACTACAACATTTTTGTATAATTATTTAATATACTTATTTTTTGCATAAAAATTAAAAATTAAATCCTATGATGAAGATAAATCTATTACCTTTCACAATAATACTTTTACTCAAATTTATCATCTTAAAATCACAATATTTAAATTGTTATATTATTAAGTTGTGAAGGTGACAACTTTGGCATCATTAAAAATAAAATAATATAAGTGTCATAATCACTTTTATAAGACTCCAAACGGTTATATATTAGGTCATTGGATGATTATGGTGTATATATACACTACCAATAAGTTTTGGGAAGGTTTTTGGGTCTTTTAATGGGTATTATTATTTCAATAAAAAACTATATTACTAATTTTTGACTTAATAAATAATTTCTACATCATTAATGTATCACTATTAATGATAATTATTTAATCCCTAAAAATTCTAAATAAATTATCATGATGTATATAATTTTATTAGATTTCTGGAGACTATTCATGTTCGATGTTGTATGATGTTTATCAATAAATTAAAATTATTATACTTATAAGATTTAAGAGAGTGACATGTTGTCACTTTCTTTGTTTTTAATAATAATTAAATTACTTTCATGGTCAAGAGACCATAAAATGAATATAATCCGACCCTTAGGTGATATGGGTATACTTTTACCCATCCAATATAATTTTGGCATGTGTTAGGGTAATTTTATAATATTATATTTACCCTTAGTTACCCGATTTACCTTTAAATATGGTAAATAACATATACCGTAGTTACTATTCATAATTCCCAAAAATAAAAAGTAGACTATTAACATAATTTCGACCAAATGATTCCAAATATGGAATCCATTTTTTCAAATTCAATACACAGAAGTTTCATAAAATAAATTAAAATTAATCCCGTTGTCGAATGAAAATGGGTTTTTGTTTAAAACATTGCAAAAGATTGAATTGATTTAACCTACGGATTCAATGTAAAATCAATGCTAATGACATAAACTATATTAAATGGTATAAATATATTCTATTTATACTTTAAAACCATTCAATATTATAACTTAACCATATAAATTATTAGGATGAAAAAAAGTTGTTTTTAATTAAAATATAGCGTGTCTTTACTATTCATTAAAATATGAAAGTTATCAGAAAAATATAAAAACTTTATCCAATGTAAATTTTTATATCCTGATTCAAAAGAAGAATTTTATTTTGTCAAATTGAACTTATAAACATTTCATGAACTAGATTTAATGTGGGTGCGCCATCAAAAGGCAGCAAAACTGCATTTTTGAAAAATACATATTTTACCAGAAAATTTTATTTTGTTCTTATACCATGTTCTAGAAAATGTGTAAGATGAATAATAATTTTATAAAATTAAAAATTTAGTTAATACTATTCATTACGGCTAGTTCATAATAATATTATAATAATATATCGTTGTTTAATAAAACCCGGTATTGCGTACAACACATGCTATCGAGGAAAGTCGCGATTGCGTGTAATGAAAGCCAAGTCAGGGTTGCGTGTTGTGCGAGAATACTTTATTATTTCGTATAACAGAATCCAACCAGATTTCATTTCTACATTGAATATATATATATTTATATATACACTCAATGTTGTGTAGAATGACTATTATAATACAAACTTGAAATTGTGTGTAACACAATCTAAGAATAGTGTTGTGTATACTTCATGTTAATACAGTGTGGTGTATAGCACAAGATAATCTTGTTGTAGCATAAAACACATGACATCAAATAAATTAAAAAGAATTATTATCATAAAATATGGGGTTGTTACACACACAGTCATATATATATATAATGATTAAATTTTAATACTCGTAGGGAAAATGCTTTAGATCCATAATTTTTTTTAAAAAATTTGGTAACCATGAAAACTGCACGCATGCAAAGAAGAAAATATAGGTAAACCCGATGGCCTGGTGACTTGATCCTGCGAACACACCCCAAACTCCTCCCCACCCTCACCACCCAATAACATGGTCATCTGATATCTAATTGAAATGCGATCAGATCCATTTGGACTGATTGAATATTATATACACAATTTAAATTCAAATCAGTTTTTCTTGGCTCAAAATAGTTACATGATCACTTTGATAATAATTGGTGGTATCAGGTCATGCAACAAAAGCCAATGGTCCAGGGTTTTGAATTTTTTCATCACCGAGATGATTGTACTTATCCTCTCTGGTGATCCAATTACCAGTATAGTCTGAGGATTTCACATAAATTAAACATAGCACAAAAATAAATCAAAACATGCACCTTGTTTGATTTGGCGACGAGTTCGACATGAGAATGTTTCCATTGATCGTTTCATGAAGGATCTGAAATCAAACCACTCTAGATCATCCACACATGCTCCACGAATTTGAACACTCACTATTCATCAAAATCCAGCTGCTAGCACAGAGATGTGATGAATCCTTCAGCATCACACCAATCAACATGATCTGTTACCTTCGATCCATCAAAGGCGTACTTTGATCGGTGCTCAAATAGAGGATTTCTCACTCTAGAAAGCTTGAGGAAAGAGAGGGCCTCACTTCATTGGAAGAAACAATGCGATGGAAATGATTCTATCTCCTACTTTTGTTGTGGGAGTCAAAATACTTCAATTGGTTCCCCAACACCTGGAAATATATCTCCCACTAAAGAAGAAATATATAAATTAATGAAAACCTAAAGTCATAAATTTTATTTATATTTTTCTCACATAGTTATAATATATATTAATAATATTACATGATAAAATCGAGTCATTCAACTCAACTCATAATTTCCTCTAATATTAAAAAAACATTAACATTAAAATAATATTAGTTTCATTATTATTATTCCTTGTATTTATTTAACTTGTAAATACTTTTAATAAATAAATTCAATAACATTATTATTTAATTGAATATTAAATAATTTATATATTCTTTGGATATCTATGACTTGGAAAAAACTCAGACCATGTGGTAGGTCCCACCATGTCCTATATACCTATTCACCAGTATATGATAGATTTTTGAATAATTTATTGTGTTTGACCATCTAGTAACTTATCTTGATTGTAGTGAATACAATCCATAGACCAAGAGCAGAGTCTAACAACCCATCAAGCCCCCCAAAGAGATAAGGATTTCCATATGAACGAAATCCAACCAACTAATATGTAATGTGTAATATAATCTATTTTTCTTTCATATCTCTTATTGTAGGAAACACACTTGTGTCATCGTCCTTTTCTTTATATATTATTTGTTGATCTATGTAGACGGATTTACCATTGACTGCCCTGACCATGGAATTATGATGGTATTACAATCCCGATGAAATATTCATGAAATATATTTCTTTCTCAACCAGAAAGTGATAAATATTATCTTGACCATTCATCCAATGTCATACCACAAATGATGCACATCACACAATTTACCTCTCTATGATTTCATTTTCATGGGTTTTTTCTTTCATCAAAGTATGCAATAAAATGGAACACACTAGAAACTATCTCAATACAGGAATAATTAATGACACCTGAAAAATGTAGTGTTACTATTGGTCGGTATGTCTTCATGATTTCACTACTAGAGATCACCATGTGTGAACATCATGCGAATAAGCCTCAATTTTTATGATCTCTTAACACCTGGAAGTCAAACAACAACTGTGTCCAGTTAGCATTATGTATCTAGACCATATGAACTTTGTTTATGATTAATTTCACAGTATCTTGAGGTTATCAATATATCCCAGGATCTACTATAAAATTTTGATACAAAAAATTAATTTGTGGAAATTACCGTTAAATACAGGATGTAAAAATATCTACACTATAATGGTAAGTATACATCATGTACAACTAACTATATACATGAATTATTAATTTAAAAATACTGCATAGTTGGGTCTAGGAAACCCACTATTACAACACATTTATGTGGTGCATTAGAGATTCATTTCTAATGTTATTCCAGACATAATGAAAGCAAGAAGGTGAACCATATGACTGCCGATGCTTCCACAATTAGGACCTCCGTGTCCCCTCACAGTTAAATAATCCTTCGATTAGACAAATTCTTTTTATTCAATATCTCTAGTGTGGTTTCATACTACTGGAAAGAGCCGAATGTGAGAAAATTACTCAGCATGCAACACAATTCATCCTCCAAAGGGGGCCTAACCTCAAGAATATTCTCTAAAGAAGAGGTTTTGATAGAATTATCTTTTGTTTCATCCATGGAGACGATATTCCCCAGGTTATGTAGGAAGTTCATTCTAGGTCTTATGATGATCATTAAGTGGGATTGTGTCTCTCCCACCATATTCATGGGTTGAGCTTCTTTTGTCCCACCATGGTCCATTACTATATCAAGTTCTCCAAGAGGTGCCACATGTGTCAAATCCATGCCAACTTTTTACAACGACCACCAGATCTCCTCCACAAAACCATGTATTCTTGGCCATTTGTAGTAAGAGGAATCAATGTTGTGGGACCTTATCCACTAGTAACAACTCACTAGTGAAGTTTCATTATAAACACAAAATATTACTTTTATAAGTGGTCATATGAGATTCCTCTCAAGGAATTAAAGGCAAAATCAGTTCCTGAGTTTATGTTATCCAATATTATCCACTGATTCAGATTCTATCACACTATTCTCACTGACATTGACACCTACTCTTGGGCTACTGAGTTGAAAAAGGTGTACCCCAAGTACAAAATCTAGTCAAACCAAACATGTCCATATAATGAACAGAAATATATATATATATATATAAAGGCATTCATGTGGAACATCTCTACCATTTTATAGAAGGTGGTGGGTCATAATAAGAAATGTTGGCTGGAAAAGTTCCCCCATGCCTTATGGGCCTATCGGATGGCAACTCAAAATTCTACATAGGTGACTCCATATTCCATGTTCAATGGAACAAATGCATTATTTCCCATTTTTATTCAGCTATCATTTCTCTGAACAACTATATATGACCCGAAGAAACCAAATATATTTGAAGAAGTATGTCCGGCTGAGCAAGAATCCCTTTAATAGAATAGGATCCAAGCCTTGTATAATGTAGAGAGGAACCAGAACAACATAGCAAGTGCATTCAATAAGAAGGTTCACCTTTTCTCTTTCCTCTAAGGTGACATGGTACTAGCTCTTAGAATGCCAATAATTCCTAGAAAAGAAGCTGCAAAATTTGTATCCCAAGTGGGAAGGACATTACATCATTCACAAGGTCTATTCCAATGGATCATACTCTTTGATCACCATGGATGGAGAGTGTATTAACCCACAAAATGCCAAGTTTCTCATGTATAACTTCAGGTAAGGATTCTAAGGATGTTCCATGTAACATGTACTTAAACTTTTATAAAAAGGTCTAAGCTACATGACCATAAACTAAGAGTCAAAGTCCCAGCATCATGACTTTAAAATGTGTCCATGTCTACTCAGGGTTGTTTCATGCG
This sequence comes from Viscum album, assembly GCA_963277665.1. Lineage (NCBI taxonomy): Eukaryota > Viridiplantae > Streptophyta > Magnoliopsida > Santalales > Viscaceae > Viscum > Viscum album. The sequence continues at coordinate 2,021,005,141 of OY728123.1, forward strand.
ACATGGGCCAGATTGGTTCTCATTCATGTTAGGTTACTCCATATGTTCCCCACATATACCTTTTTTTTGAGATTATCCCTTCTTATGTTTCAAACTCTATGAACTTAAACTAAGAGCTATTATGGTTCCTACTATATGACCTTAAGCTATGAATCCCTTATGGTCCAAAATCCATGACCTTAAACTAAGAGCCTGTGGTCCGGGCACACAACATTAGAAAATTAATAGTATATAAAAGTATCACAACTTTAAAATGCATATGGGATTCTTTCTAGATTATATTATGTGGTGATGGACATCCTTAGACCTCATTCACGTGAATGTTTCCATAACACCACACTATACATATCCACTTGAGTCACTCCCCCCTCTCATTGGTTTGAAATCCATGACCATAAAATTAGATACTATAGTCCAAGAAACGTGACGTAAAACAATTTAAAACATATTGAAGGTTTATGGAATTAAAATATTTGCATCCTCTGTAGTCATAGTTGTACTAAATTAAACTGAAAATCATGACATCCTCAATTCATGACATTCAACTTTGATTTAACCCCATTGAAAATCAGAATGCCTCTGAACAAGATATGATCTTTATCCAATTTCCCAAACATGGGATTCCCCATGATAACTGTGGGATTTCTCAGATTCCCTCACTAGAGAGGATCACCACTACCTATGTCTCTCTTACCACATCATGTTTTATAACTACATGAGTCTTGATTCCAATCCTCAGGGGATACACAATGACTCGAAAAATTTTCATCTCTAGGATTGAATAGAAATTCACCAAGCCTTTGGCCTGGTAGCCTCAATTATGTTGTGTGAGACCCTTTGGACTAATTCATGTTGTGTATTCACGCACTTCATACCACATAGGTTCTCCTAGGGCCATAATCAGTCCATATATAACTACTTTAAACTAATTGTCTTAGTCCAAGAATTATAATAATAAGATTTATGTAGATGCTCTTCAAACTGTGTTTTGTCGTTTTGGGACTATGTGGATCTCATTCATGCTGGGTTTGTCACTTCTCCAAGCTGTTTATATTTTTTAAAAGATCCCCATGATCCAAACTCTATGACATTAAATTAAGATTATATGTCCAAGTATCCTGAATTTAAATTGTGTGCAAGTATTCCTTGGGATTTTTTTTGCAATGCGAGCATCTTCGGTCCCCATTCAAATCATGTTATAGCTTTTGCACCATAAAAATCCAATTTGGGATACTTTCCCCCAATGTTCTTCATGCGAAGAAGTTAAAATGCAGTCTTACCATGGATAAGTTTAGGATTCCTCTTAAGTAAGATATTATGTTTACCAAATTTTAAATTGGGATTTCTTATACGATATGTATGTCCATGCCATGAATATTTTATGCCCCGTGAAAATTGTGGGATTCTTGAAATTCTCTCACCAGGGAGGACCAACCCCACTAATATTGGACTCTTACCATGTCATGTTTCCAGAACTTTGCGTGTCTTTATTCTAATCCTTCTGGGATATACAGTGACAACTAAACTTCCCATATACAGGTCCATCCAAAAAATGATCACCACTATAGTCTTTTAACCTCGGTTTCAGTTTAAAAATTGTGACATTAAACTATATACAGTTTTTCTTAGGGCCTGTATATGGTACGTAATGATCCTTGGACTGATTCATGTTGGGTTTTACCAATCATGTGCATTCCTCCCGAAACGAGTGTCTTGGTTAATAATTACTACTTTTGGGAGGTTTTCATTGGATTTATTTTTGGAACCAGAAGCATCCAACAATTATTTATCCAAAGGGACCAACTTTCCAAAGATAGACGTTCATTAGTTTTAGACCTACAATACTTAAGAACACACATTGGTTGAGAGGATGTGATGTGGGGCTCATCACACCCTTTTGGGGGGAATTATTTCCTACTCTGGGACTCTCATATATATTATAGATATTTTCATGAATCCTTATTAATTTACTAAGTATAAAATATGTTTCCCTTGAAATTTACAATCAATTATTAGCATGTGTGAAATTTATAATAACCTATATGTATTTTTGGTTCTTCATTAATAGAGATATTTGTATGTATTAAAGGTTCCCCATCAATGGTATTCCCTCATATACTATTTAGAGAATCTTTTAGCCATTGTTATGATAATGCTGGTTTTTAAGCCACTGAGTGGGGAACTCTAGAATTTATTATCATCTAGAGAGATGGAAGTATGTTTTGATATTGGGATCATACCCACAAATGGAAAACCTATGTATCCTTGTGAAATTAATCATAACCCTCATAGTTCAATGTTTCTTAAGGGTACCCGTCATTCCTTTTAAGGCCATATGATAAGGACCTAACCAGATAGTTTAATGTCATGTGGTAAGCACATCTAGAAGGACGGTGTATAGTCAAAGCTTGGAATTGGACATATGCCTAAGTAACCCAAGGAACTTGGAAAGGATGTGAGTTTCCAAGTCATATTATCCCCTGTTGGGAATATGTCTCAGGAATAAAAAGGTTTATTTGGAGTTCTGGTTTTGTACCTCAGCAAGGCTTCATGTGTATCCCATTTAGATCGGAATCAAAGACCACATAGTTTGGTAATTCTCGTAGGATTGTATTAACCTTTTGAGAGAAATTGGTATGGGATTACATCTAATGAGGAAATCCAGATCATGGGAATTAGGGCTGGATTCTCAAAGATGGTATCCAATTAGCTCAATTACTGAATGAAGGCTTAATATGTAACCCAATTATGGTGGGAATCAGAGTTCTCATAGTTCAAGAAATGGTGGATTGTGTGGATGTTATAATAATACCAAATCTATAATCTCACATGATTCATACATGGTGTGATAAACAAGAGGATGTGAGAAATTCAACAAAGCACACACTTTCTCTTCCATTGATGGAAGAGGCCATTCCTACAGTGAACTGGGCCGAGGCAATAGTGGGTGAGGCCACAAAGTAATGAACCTTTTAATCGGAAATTAAAGTTAAGTTCATTGGGTTAGGCATGAAAGACTATGGTATTACTCTAGGGGGGATGAATTTAGTAGATCCCGGGATAGATGGGATACTTTTATTTTATTTAATGGAAAAGAATGTGTGACCCTCTGCCTACTTGAAAACATCCCATGGATCCTGACTCCCTTAGTGATGAAAATGGGAGGACATAGTCCCATACCAAATATCCAAGGCTGGGAACTTACCAGCACAATATATAGGGTAAGGATCCATGTGACTATAAATATACAATCATAAAAACATACCAAGGATCTTGAATCCCTTAGAAGATTAATGTGGGAAACCTGTGATTGTAGATATACAAACCCAATTGGGAGACAAGATGATGTGATTTTCCCAAAGGTTTGATAAGTCGGGAGGTTTTGGTGGAGGCTTCAACTTAGTCCCTTTCAAATAAGGGAACCAACAAAGTAGATACCCTATCAGGAGTGACTTTGAAGAGGGTTTACAGGGTCATATGCATAGGTCCTGGGCACAATTATGCAACAATGATCTACCACAAAGGTATATCGTGTTGGTGTGCTATGTAGGTGTGTCGTGAAGGTCATAAAAATGAATGAAAAATGTTTAACATAAAAAGAATAATCCTATACATTCTTAAAAAAGGACTACCAAGAAGACAACACTTGGGTGATATTTACATATAAACACCCTGAGTCTCCATTGGTGTTTTTGGAAGAACCCCTCTTAGGTCCTTAATGAATAGGCCTTGCATAGGTAGCTTCTTATTTATGAAATAAGGGTTACTAATCAGATTTTTTTGTTTCAAACTATGATGGGATTTCAAACTTTCTTATCCCATCTAATTCTAACTTCTCTCGTCTTTTAGAGGGTTACTTGAGAGAATTTAGGGGTCCTAGGTGAACGAGTTATGCAATGGGAGCTTCAAGAGTTCTTCTAAGTTTTTTTTGGCACTATAATGGGGAGCCCAAGAGACCTATTTGTAGGAAAAGAGGGGGGTGGGGTGGGTATTTAAAAGGAGTTCATCGATGTAGGATGGCGACGTTGCTCTTTTTGTCGGTACTCTACGTAGAGGTACAAAAATCATATTGATACATAGTTCTTTTGTGTATCTCCTCCATGTAGGTCTGCTACGTAGGGGCAACACACTGGGCTATATAAGTAGCTTGTGCACTGTTTTTTTGGATGCATAGTTACGTTGTGTTGGTTTTTAGTGTAGCTCTTCCACATAGGTCCCTTGCCCTTTATGTCTTTTACTCACTTTAGCTCCTTCATGATACTTTTAAATATTCGATGGACAAATTCATAATAGTTTGTTTTTCTAATGAGTGTCAACAAAATACCCCCCTTAGGATTTGTTATTTTTGAAAAGAGGTTCAAGTCCTAAGGAAAGATTATGGGGAAAGGATTATGGAGAGTAACATCTGAACTGCATTGGTCTGCAACATAACAATGTCGTACAGGTCTGCAGTGTAGGTATGTCATGTAGGTCTACGGTGTAGCACTATTGTGTAGGTATGAGGTGTCTATAAATATCCTTGTTCCATTATTATTTTCTTCACTCAGTATCTCGAATTTTTTTCTCTCATTGCACAGCTCGGTCGTCCAGCTTTACTGCATTGTGATCTCATGTAGGTCCCTTGAAAATTTATCAAGGTAAATCATTTAAGAAATTGAGCTACATGGAAGGATTTCTTCAAAGGACTTGCCCTAGGATCCTTGTTGATGGACCAATGTGACTAACCTTTTCAGAAAATCAACATGAAGATTTTCCTTTTACAAATTTTTAAATTCCTTTAGGTTAAAATTTGAACATTATTAAGTCAAAATTCCAAATTAAGGGGAAAATTTTGGTAAATTTTTAGCATGAAATAACTAATTTGATGAATGGAACTAAGGAAGATAATTTTCGTTAAAACAAGATGATGAGAATTGATGGAACATACTATTATGATGTTTTTTAGAGTACCCTCCTTAGTTTGCTAAAAGGATTGATTCTATACCAATGTAAATATCCACAAAGAAATTATCTACCTCTGTATAGATATGGGATTTTTCAAGATACCCTTATTTCATCTTATAAGATATACATTCCAAAAACTTGGTTTTTCCAAAACCCTTACTGTCATTGCAAGAATATTACCATGTATGATATGTCTGTTAATAAGGGAACAAAACTATACTAGATGAATCCTACACCATATATGTTTTACCCCTAATATGAATGATCATATTGTAGATCAAGGCCACATTGTAATGATTCAAACATTAATGTTACTCAATAAAATTATTATAATGGTAGCAAGGAATACTGGGACCTTCATTTTGGAAGAGGAGTTAAACCTTAATGGATGTGGGAATTTTGGGTACACCGATTTTCTGTATAATTTAGGAAAGAAGTATCAGATGTTCGCATTTATGAAGCTATCTAGACAGGACAAACATATGTTTACAAAAATGACTTCATTTTGAATTACTGAGCCAGTGGGGTCAACAAAAGAACTCTTTTATCTTAATTCACAATGAGGTTGGCATCAGTTTATGAGAAATCTACCAAATATATAGGATTATTATTCTCATGGAGATTTATGATGAATTCACTCCACAAGTAACAACATTTGGTAACATTACCAAGATGCCACCATTGAGTAATGAATTATTGAAATAAAAAATTAATTTCCAAAACAAAAGAAATATATTCATGAAAGAGTGTGGATGAATACTTTTTTAGAACCAATGAAAGATAAAGGTCCCACCTGTGGATGTCTAACCATTTTCCAAAATGTGAATAATTGGTGTATTTCAAGAATAGACTAGCCCATATTGGAGAGAGTTGACTATAAGAATTGGGGTTATAAATTCAAATATGATATTGATGAAAAGGTACGCTTAGCCAGCTTCCTATCCATGGGGATATTTATTTACTTTCTTCCAGTCCGTGTGTCCAGTGGTAGTGTAAGGCTAGAGATTTTTGTTTCATTTAACCAAATTTGGAGGGAAAATATATTGGGTTGGAAACCCCTCTATCACCAAGAATCTATTATTCCCTTTTATATTTGTAGAATTGGAAGGCTCCATTTAGACTTGCATGACATTTTCAAGTTTTGTGGGATGGATTATGGCACACTTTTCTTCATGTTTAGTGTTAAATTTATTTAGAGTTCTTAATTGTTGATTTACCCCACTTGTACTAAAAGTCTCCAAGATTCCGCCTTTGAACCTAAAACCTGAGGTAGTGATGAGGGCTCTAAAATGATGGACACCCTTAATCCAAACATTGAAATTCCAGGTTCTATCAATGAGATTGGGGAATTCCATGAGGAGTTTCAAGGACATAAGTTCCCATTTTTGAATTTTCCATACATAATTGTTCTTCTTTTACATGGTACTTCACATAAAAGTTCAACTTATGAATCTTTTTCTATAGATAATGTTTTCAAGGACCTTCAATAATGGGGCATTCCACTCAATCCATCTTCTATTGAGGCTAGAGAAATACTATCATAGAATCCCATATTGGGATACACTCTAGGGCCTTTGATTATGGAAACTGGGGAAACATATGAGAATCCCACTCCCTAAGAAACACTTGCTCAAAATATTGAAGCTAAGAAAATTGGGGATGAATCTAATCAAGAATCCAACATTTTATTGGGTGATTGTTATTGACTATCTAGATCATGCTCCATTTCTACCATTTCTTCGAAACTAACAATGATTTTATTTCTCCATTTAGGGCTATCAGCTCCCATAGATAGATCTAAGGTGAAACCACTTCATTGGATCAAGAATCAACGGAAGGTGAAGTATCTGTTTTTCTGAAAGAAACAACGAAAGGTACCTCTCTATGTGATTTGATTACAGAGTACATTCTGCCCCATATTAGTGACTCATATTAATATTTATAGAATCAATTTTCTCTTGGAATGGTGTGTAAAAAGTCATGGAAAAAAATTGGATGATAATTGCCATGAAGACTTTGGATGAGCTTCCCTCCCATTTTGGAAAACACCCAACATTGTTTTGCATTTTGGGATTTAGTGGATTTAATTACCACTCAGTCTAAAATGAAATGAATGATACCATTAACCAATTTTATAAAGAACATAAGATGAATCAAGATCTTGAAAAGGAAAAAATACTTATTAATGTTGAGATTTTCCAAGCTGCAGTAGCTGAGGCAGAGGCTGACCAAAGCAAGAGTTCAATATAAATTAACCAAAAAATTAAAGAGAGGATGAAGGATATGATAAATCTTGAACATAAAATGGATTTTGTTCACTATAATCATGAGAAATTAAACTAAAAATTCGGAGAAATCTAGATGGAAGGGATAACTACCATTTCAACTTCCAGAGAAGCACTTCGTCGATCTGAGGAGGCTGAAGTTTCTCAACTATCTCAACTTCAAAAAACAGCTGATAAAGCTCATGAATCCATTCAATAGATAAAGAATCATGTAATTAGTATCTTTTAATACATGATATAAAGGCTCCATTATATGTATGTTCCTATGATTTTTCAATGTGAATGAAAATAATTTTTTCTCCAATCATATATGTCTTCACTCTTTCCCTATTTCTATAATTAAAATATCTAAGATGATTTTTTTGAACATTAAAATTTTATGTCATAATATAATAATTATAATAATAGGAATGGGGGTGCTCAAAATTTAACCTAAGCTAATGGGCCTAGTGAGTATAGTTTTATTTTTTACTAGGGTTATATAGACAACCCCAAAAACATTGTAACTTTTATCATTTTTCACAATATTCCCCAAAACATACCAAATATAGTTTTAGCGAGTTGAGACTCAACTTTTGTCTAGGGAACCCTTGAAGGGTTTTAAAACTAGTGATTACTATGTCTCTTTTTCATAGAAATTTAAATTCATGCATGTTGGTCAACTAATGCTAGTGTTTTAGGTAAAATAGTTTCGGACATGAACTTTCATATTAAAACATAGAAAAGGATTTTATGGTTGTTGGGAAGGTCCTGATATTTTTCAGATACTTCCATGGGAAACTTGAGTCATGATTTTTGTGTTCACCAAATCTAAAATTTGAAGTGTATAAATAAATGATGTCTCTTCCAAGAACAAAATTAACATTGATCGAAAAACCCATTATGGGGGATGTATTATATAGGGACAATGAGGGAATGTACAACATAGCTAAACAATGACATCCTTTGACTAACAAGCCAATTATATAGGTGAATTTTATGCAAGGCCAACTAGGGCTTGTCCTACCACGTCAGGAAAAGGAGCTCTTAATAATTATGACATTTATTGATGGTAGACAAAGAGATTTAGGATTTGGTAGTCTCAAGGCCGTAATGGATGGAATAGTTAAGGAAATATACTTGAGAAGAACGGGTCCATCTGTACCAACATAGGCTATGAATGGGGAAATTAATTTCAACACAGATTTGATATATATGAAGAGTGATTAAAATTGTTCAAAAAGGGGGATTTTTTGATATTGAGATTTACAATTTAGAGTCTTGCAGTAATGGCATTATGTGGTGCAGTATCAAGTCATGTAGCTATGAAATTGGAGGGATTTAATTTATGTCATTTAGCTTTGACCAAAGGTTTATGATTCTACAATTTCTTGATAATTTTTTTGGAAACATACTACAATGTTTAGATATGGAATGGATGAATTGTAAATTGTGATTTGGGAATTTATGGATCCAGAGAATGGTATTGGAAAAGTGATAAAGGCATCAGTGGAAGTCTATTCCAAGAATGAAGTTACCATTATTTGACGAACTCATTATGGGGTTGTATTATGAAGGGCTAACTGAGTCATATGTTGTATAGCCAAATAGTGACATCTTTTGACTAACTAGGATGTTATGTATGAAACTTATGCAAGGTCAACTAGGGGAATGTACTACATAGTCAGAAAAAAGAGATCATGGGTGTAAAACTTTCTGTTTCTAAAAACTAAATAATTTTTATGGAGATTCATATTTTATAAAGCACATATTTTGGTTTATGGAGAAAGTTCCCTGAATACAGATTGAGTATTTCCAATCATGATTTCCAAAGAAAATGAGGAATTGTCTCTCTACGAATGTCTAGCCCAAATATAGGAATTATGGTGCCTTTAGTTTTATGTCATATGACGAGGACCATAATATTATGGAAACAATGTAACATATATGACCAAATGATCCAAGGTTATTTCAATATTCTTTGAACACATAGAATGAGGAAATGTGTAAAACTTGATCTTTGTGTATTTAAAGTCAAGATAAGGGTCATGGTACAAATATACAATGGATGACCACTTCAAAATATAGATTATTGTATATTATCCTCAAAGATTGAAGGGGATAAAAGTTGTTTTTACCAAGAATGAAGTTACCACAATTTGAAAGAACCCATTATGGGGGTTGTATTATGCTGGGCCAACTGGGGTATGTGCTGCGTAGCCAAACAATGGAATCCTTCGACTGACATGCCTATTATGTAGGTGAATTTTATGCAAGGACACTAGGGGAGAATACAATATTGTTAGGAAAAAGAGTTCTCAAGTATCAGAAATTCCACCACCAGAAATCCAAGAAAGAATATGACAATATGAAATTATTCAAGATTAAGAGTGTGGAATTTGAAAGGTAATATGGTGAATTCACAAGAAAAATATTTGAATCATCATTGTCCATTTATTTCGAGTCCCATACATAGATCTAACTCATATGTACAATTGGAATATATTTTGTTTCCTTGGTGGGCTCTCTAAGGAGAGGACCCAAATTGAAGACTCCCATATATATTGTTAATTATATGTTGAAGAAAGGTAATTTTTTTTCTTTTATATCATTTATGAGACTAGGAGCTAAGGCCTATTGTTCACTATATATCAAAATGGGATGATGATCAATCCATATGATGTTTTTTGGATAGTTTATAGTTTAATGTTGTGCAACAAGGACATTATTCTAAGCAGTTTAGAGTCATCCAGTAAGGATATTAAGTTATTCTGACAAGAAAAGGAATATTGCGGGTAGAACAAAGAATAGGACCCAGGTGTCACTATGCATCTTGTGGAAGAAATAATCTAGCCATATGTTGTACTTGAGGTTATTCCCCATGTCAATCACGTTTTGACATGGGGAAGAGGGATTTTTTTGTTATTGCGTATGGGCCCAAGATTGGAGATCAAGGTGTCTCTATGTATCCCATTGAAATGAGAATCAAGCCAAATTTAGTTCTTGATAAAATTGTTCCCCACACCAATTGAGTTTGATGAGAGAGACGAGAGCTTCAACATATTTCGAAATAATGGTTTAACATAAGACAGAAGATGGTATTAAGATCAAACCATGTATCCTAGAAGATTATTTTGTATTCATTTGGTGCATATTAATAAGTGGAAAAAAGAGGGAAATAAATTTATTTATGGTTGAAACAAGGAAAAATATTGGATATCCAAGTATCCCTAAATATCCCATCATAATAAGAATCAAGCCACATGTAGTTCTTGAAATGAGGTCTCTATGTAGATATGATTCAAACATAGAGATAAATGGAACACATGTGCCACTAAAGAGTAGCAATGATGTGAGTAATGATTACACATGGAAGATACTCAATTTTTTCAATGAACCACAAGGAATTAGAATTTTTGGTATCTTGGGTAATTTATTAATATCAAATGAAGAATATGTTAATCGTACAGTTTAATGTCATGTAGTGAGGACAAATGATGTCATGTGTTTTAACATTGTGTTACAAGTAAAAAATACTACAAATTTAAAGGTTGTGGAACATGGACACATATAATTTTTATATAGTTTAATGTCTTTCCACAAGGACATTATTCTATGCAGTTGAGAGTCATGCAACACGGGCATTACTCTGTTGTGATTATAAAAAGTACTTATTCAATATTCTTGCATTGGTTGGAGTTATAATAAGTTATACACACATTGATATTAGGGAATAAGCTCCATTAGAGTAGACTATATGTATGGAATATGGTCCTTCCCATTTTGGATCAGGATTTTGAGGCTTCTTTCTTAGTACCATCAGAGTCCAAAGGAATAATACCAATTCTCCTTGAAGAAATGAGCGGTGGAAATATTTCTTTTCAAAAGCTCATGTTATTCGGTTTTGATAAACTTTCAAATGATGTAAAGTATGCAATATCTTTTCATCTAACCATTCTATCTCATCAAATATTTTATAAGACTAATCATCTGTCGATAACTTATCACAGCTGACAACTTGGTGTGAATGCGATTGAATCTCAATAGGAAAAACTTCTTATATTCCCTACATTAATGGGTTTGAAGTTTTCTATGTGGCAGTATAGGTAGTAGTCCGATAAGTCCATAAAGCATGAAAATGTTTATCAGGTCAAGATTTATTTTATTTTCCCACCATTTTATGTAGTATATTTAATAGGGTCTTATTGAAATTTTCTATCTATCCAATGTCCTCTACATTATAGAGAGATTAATGTTTAGATTTGATATTGTTCCTCTAAAATAACTTCTTTACCTCAATAGAATAGAAATTGGTGTCGTTGTCTATAAATATGGTATTTGGGACACCAAATCTAGTAATGATATTGGATTTGACAAAACCAACAATGATTTTGGCCCCAACTTCTTTGTGAGGTATCACATCAACCCATTTAGAGAATAAATCAATAGTAGTAATAATATTTGTGAACTACTTAGCCGTAGCTGGAGGATAAGGTCCTACTACATCCATTCCCCATCTAAAAAATGGATAATAGTTTTAAGCTATATGTATCAACTTCGGGGGATAATAAATGAAGTTTTCATACACTTGTTAGGGGTGACACTTCTTGGTGAAATTTGTGAAATCCTGCACCATTAAAGTCTAGAAGTATCCAAGCCTTCAGATTTCATCAGAAAGCCTATGCCCAGACTGGTGAGAACCACAATCTCCTACATGTACTTCTTTCATGATAGACCCAATTTAAACCCCATCATTGCATCTGAAATGAATTACATCAAAAACTTATATATAAAGGATATTATGATGATTTGGACCATTATAAATGGTGAAATTAATTTTTCATCACCAGATCTGTTCCCTTTCAGCTCTATCTGGTGGAAGTAATCCATTTTGAAGATATTCCAAGATTGGTGTCATCTATCCCATGGTATGACCATATGGATAAGAAATAGGGATTATTTCATTAATTTACTTCATTCGGATTTGAACAATAGTTGAAACTACACAACGATGAGCAATTCCAATGATTTTTTCATCCCAATTTCGATCTTCCAGGGCTGTCATTGCATTTTCCAATGCATCATCTTGGTCATTTTGTGATCACGGGACGTAAGACCATGTTAGCTCTGAGGGAAATTAATCCATTAACCATCAACATAATCACATATAGGTATTAATACTTATTTTCTAATGGCGTAATCCCCATTGATCTATCTGATTATTAATTCTAATTAACCTCTAACTTTCATGTGGTTCACTTGTACTTGGAGTGCTAATTATAGGACTACTATTAGATCATGATATTCTGGTTTGTTGTTGGTATTGACTTCTGATAATAGAATGAAATATAGGAACACTGCCTTTTCTGGGGAGAAAAGCATAGTTCATAACAAAAATTTATTTAGTTTTGGGGTTCTCATTATCTTCCCTGTTGGACTTCTAGAAGCACCATCAAAGTACATTTCCCATATTTTGGGGACATTCCTAAATAGAGTAGATTTATTCATGAGTAAATGTAGTAATCAACAATGTCTTTTCTGGAGATGGGTGTCCATCAAGGAAGTCTATCAAGGCTTGTCCTTTTATTGCCTTTTGAGGAACAAACTGGATATTGAACTATTACAAAATAACTGCCCATTATGCCAAATGTTTTGTAAGCATAGGACGACTGACGATAAATTTAAACGAGTAATTTTAACATACCAAGTGGACCTTGTGATGTTGTAGCTAGTGCCTCATCTTCTAAACTGCAAAGATTGTTTCTAGGTAACAGTTCTTCAATAATTGAATACTGAGTCTCTGTGTCGAGCATTGTTCCACTAAGATAATACATGTTGTTTTAATTCCCAAAATCATTCTTTTGTGAAAGGAAGGAACCCATTAATCGCTCTAAACCTGTCACATAGAGAATGGATGTATTTCCTTCAACTAGTGTAATTAATACCGACATTCTCAAGAGATATTTCTTGAGGGTATGAAATGCCTTTTGGTAGTCTTCAGTCCACTGATAAGTAACTTACCTTCTTCATTAATCTGGTGAAGCGTAAACACTTTCCTGCCAAATTTTCGATAAAGTGTTGATGATTGGACAAGTTTCCTTGAATTCCTCTTCATTCATTCATATTTTGAAGAGGTGACATGACAAGGATTGCATTTTTCTTCTCAGGATCAACTTCTATGACAATATTTCGTACAATGAAGCCAAGAAATATTTCCGAGGTAACCCCAAAAGAACATTTTAAGGGGTTCATCAGTAGATTATGTTGCCGAAGTTGTATTAATATGCTCTATAAATCAGTCATGTGATTAGAAAGTTTTATGGATTTTACCACTATATCATCCAAATAACATTTGACAAATTTTCCCTAGATTTTTTTGAAGATATGGTTTATGGAATGTTGATACGTTTCACCAACATTCTTTAAGACAAAGGGCATTACCCGATAGAAAAATAAACCTTGAGGGGATTTGAAGACTATAGATTCCAAATCTTTTAGGTCCATTCAAATTTTATTTTACCCAAAGTATCCATCCATGAATGAGAGAGCATTGTATCTAGATATTTCATCAATCAAAAGTTCTATTATTATAACTAAAAGTTTATCATGGGGAAAATACCAGTTAAAATTTCTAAAATCAATGATAAATATAATTTTCCCATTCTTCTATTTCACTGGGAAAATATTATCCAACCATTTAGGATATTTCACCTCTCTGATGATGTTATCTTTGACATGATTATCGACTTATCTTCAATTTTAGAGGTGTGAGTTGGGTGCATTGTTTTTACTACCTGCTTAAATGCACGAAACTCTTCTAGAAAACCCAGATGATGGGTAGCTATGTCAGAGTCAAAGCCTAGAATTTCTGTATAGTTCCCCAGAAACATATTTAAATGTTTTATTATAAATGATGTTTACACCTCTTGATCTTCAGAGGTCATGGCCGCACTAATCAGAGTGGGACGTAGAATTTCTCCTGTACCCATATTTATTTCTCTCAGCTCATCCACAGTGGTGGAGACACCTTACTCAAATGCTGGAGGGGCATCCTTGATATATTTTTCTTCTTCCTCCTCCTCACAAGTCACTTCTTATGTTTTTGATTGAAGGGTAGGTGATGATGCAAAACTTTCAGATCTATGGGTGGAGTCAATATTTGGACAACCTAAAGAAGAGGCAACCATTTCTGACCCTACAAATGATGAAGGGTCTTCCTAGAGAATTGAAGAGAAAAATATGGATTGGAAATCAACATTCGTGTCTTCCTATGCTAATGTGACATCGTATTCTAGCATGAATAATGAATCAAATAATTCATGAAGTTATATGATGAAATAAACATATCTCTATTTAATCTTTCACCACTTCTTGGTAGACGAATGAATTCACCCATGCTGTTGGGCTCGATTTCCACAACTACCATTATGGATGTCACTAGAAGAGTGCTTCGATTTAGGTATATCATTTCAATTTTATTGATAGAAAACATGTAATATATACTTAGATGTTTGAATGGGTTAGCTGGGATCCTTTCTAGACCATTCAGAGTATTGCTTCTTGTTATATTTTATCAATGGACCTTGTTCCCTATGTGTAATAGAATTCTACCTCAATATACTGAAATTCACACATTCTGAATGGAGCCTTTTAATAATGAAATGTTCCAATTTTACCATTGAAGTAATGTTTTAGACATTGGTGGTATGACAATGGAATGGATGCATTTTGATGTTTCTGAGGCCTTCCAAGCAAAATGTTGAAAGCTTTGTCTTGTCAGAAAACCATGAAATATGAATGAGATTAAAGATGCCCAAACTAAAATTTGGAGTGTAATCTCATCTGGAGGTTCTTGTTTATTCTTTTCATAACATTGAAACATCAAAGTGGAGGGAGATAAGTCAGATTTAGTGAGTCCTAATCAATGAAGTGCATGTACAAGAATTTGGTTGAATCCTGATCCATTATTTATGAAGGCTCATCAGAAGTCTGTATCATTAAACATTCCAGATAACTATAAGGGATTTTATGTTTCCATGTATAACATCATCCTTCTCTTGATCCATGAAATATATAACTACATGAAATTATTTAGGATCATTTTATATACGGAAAACCCTAGAAGAATCAACCTCAGTTTCAAACACTTTAGGACTTGACAAAGATTCAATAAGTACTTCTTGAAGATATTTTGATAGATTCGAAGCATCTAGGACAGATAAATTATCCAGTACATGGGATTGTTGTTTGAAAATATCATATTTTTGGTCCAATGGTCTGTGTTTTCTGGTATAGAGTTGTGATTTTACACATTCTTTAGAAGTTAATGCTCCTAATGTAGATGTACCATGTGTCCGGGAAGAAGCTGGAAATACTTCTGATCTTGGTAGATTAAACTGACTAGGTCTATCTACCTTACTAAGAGAGTGGGGTTATATCCTATAATTGGTCTTCCAAGATGATCATGTTTGGGATGATCCTACCATGTGTGGGAGAGTTCCCTTGTTCTTGTTGAGCCCACTAAAGGTCTCTCCCATGAGTTTCTTCCCTATAAACTTTTCGAGCATGAGTATAATTAAAATAATGGCTTCTAGAATATCCACATCTTTTCATGTATCAATGAAATTGAATTCTTACCCTAGTTCCCAAATTTGGTACAAGGAATTTAGGTTCATAACAAGAATCATCATTTGCATATGGGTCCATTAAGTGGATATTGTTAACATAACTAATGACCAACTCCTCATATGATAAAGATTCTTCTTGAAAAGCTAGTTCCTGTTGTGCTGTTTGGCAGGGCAAAGCCTGTGATTTTCAGACATTTGGCATGAAATCTTACAAATTCAAGGACAAATTTGGCCTAGACACGAGCTCATCTTCTCCTGACTTCTTTTTCCCCTTTTGAATATGTTTGTTCATTTAGGATTGTCCTTTGGAGGAATGATCTTTTGATGAAGATGGATTTACTATAGCAGAAGTGGAAGAATGAACAGTTGTTTGTCTCCACTATTTTTATAGAATAGAATGATTTTCGTTGATTGTTTTCCTAACTATCCAATCATCATACTTCTGCACATTTTTAATTTTTACATCCTCCCATTCCCCTTCTTCCTCTGGATCGGTAGCTGTAACACATGCTACATGGGCTAGTGAACTTTTTAGTTTTACTAATCCAGATTCTTCCATTTTTAAGAGATATTTGAAAACAAAAATACTCTTGAATGGGATGCCCCAACATTTTATAAAAGGGGAAATAATTTGGGATATCATCATCTACTTCTTTATTCAGTTTATTTTGACTTGGTAATTAAGCTAAACTATTTTCCAAATCTAAACATAAGTTTCTAAGAACCAGTTCATTCTGAAAAGAATATAATTCATTCTCTAATTCCTCAAACTGTCTCTGCCTTTGAGCTTTTTGATTGTCTTGATGATGTAGTCATTGCTACTAACACTTGGAATGTGGATCCTTATGCTATGATGATGAATTTGAAGTAAAAGTAGGTATAGGTGCTTGTTTGAGTGTAACTATAGTCGCACATACATTCCTTATTCTCCTTCTAGATTTTATGGGATTGCACAAGAATTATCTTTGGATTATTCAATGTAATTCTCCATTTGGGAGGATTTTACACACATATTCATTCTTAAATGTATAAGGTTGTGATTTTAAAATAAAAGTGGATAAAGAATAAAATATAATAGATATGTGTCATGAATTTACTCATACAAATAATTTAGAGATAAATTTTCATTATATTTCAATTCATTATCACTTAGTTTAACCCTGTTTACATCATTTTACCTTTAATGTGGTAACTAAATTTTTACCTTGGTAAATTATTTTTACACTTAAAAATGAAATTGGTCTTATTTAAAAAATTTAATGTGATGATTAAAATCTTTTAACTCCATTTAATATAATTTATTTTCTAAATATGACAAATCTAACTTTTAATTGAAATGATAATATATATAGAAATAATGTTATATAAAAATGACTTTTTTAAACATTATGTGTTCTTAATAATATTCATATCAATTAATAAATTATTTTTAAACAATTTTTTATACATTTAAATATTACATTCTATTAAAAAAAATTAGTGATCAATTTAACTTGTTAAAAAAATAATATACAACACATAAAAAATAGTTCTTTGTAAAATATCATTTTTTACATTAATTAATTTTAACCACAACCTTTTAAAATTAAATTATTCATCTTATAGATATTTAATTTAGTCAACCCATTAGTAATAAAATATTTATTTGAATTCTATAAATTCAACAACTCATTATTTAATAATAATAATAATATGTCATTTATAATCAAATATATTTATAATAAATTATTTTAATTAAATATTATCACTTTATTTCATTCCAAAATTATGAATTGTATTATTTTAAATTCATTATTCATAATTACACAACTTAAATATACATATTGAACAAATGCGTACCTAATGACCATATACCCAACACTTATATTTCATATGACCATATATATAATGGTCAGATTTAATTCCAATATATAGTTTTACATACATTATAGGAATCTTTAATCCTATAAATTTACTTCTATATCAAATGTCCATTATATTTATAATTATCTACCTTATTTATGTAGTTTGAATCAGGGTTATGATCTTTATGTAAAACCATGATGATAACAATTTTACATTCATGGTATTTTTATTTACTTACTAATTTATTCTAATTATACTTTTCTTAATGAAGTTTCATGTTTTATTCTCATAATGTATCAATGTTTATCTTACATTATAATATTTAATCTCAATAAAATGTACCTCATTTCATTTTTGATTGGTGTTTATTGTGAAACAATAAATTCAATATAGTATATTTTTAATGGAAAAATATTTGTAAAATCATGGGATGTTATAGTTGTGATGCTAAAATCCATTATATTTGTACATGCCATAATGATTATGAAATTTACTAAGTAGATGATGGGACCAATTTCCTTAATTGAAATATTATTAAATATTGCTTTATGACATAACTAGAAGGGTTTATGATGCCAAAGGATTCTAATAAGGTATTTAAGTTAAATATATAAAATTATGGCTTGAAACATGCATAAAGATCATAAAATACTCATTTAGTGGGATCCATAAGAGAGTTTTATTGTATTAATAAAGAGTGTAAGACCTATGAATACAAAAGGTTTAGTTGTAATGATATTTTTTCCCAAGTGATATATGTTGATCATATATTACTGATAGAGAATGAGATATAAATCATACAGTTAGTTAATACATGGTTGAATAAATGATTCTCCATGAAATACATAGAATAAGAAGCCTATATTTCAGGGATCAAGATATGTTGAGATAGATTGAAAAATATTCTTGGAAAAAGTAAAGATATATATATTGGAAATGTATTTAAAAAAAAGATGGAACAATCCAAGAGGGGATTATTGCATGTGTCACCTGGTATACACCAATATAATAAAATGTATCCTTAAACATAAGAATAAAGATAAAAGATAAATATAATCCCTTACACATATGTGATTGGATCTATCATGTATTCCATCATATATATCAGGCTGGATGTTTTCTTTGCTTTGAGCATGGTAAGAAGATATCAAGAAAACCCAGGAGAGAGATATTGTTCAACTGTAAAAACTTTCCTAAAGTAACATAAGTGTATAGAGTATATATTATTAGTTTTTAAGGATATGAGAAGCTAGTTATAAGGGGAGAGATAGAAGATAGTTTTTAAACTAATTTGGATTATAAAAAACAGAATCAGTATATGTTTTTTTCTTTAATGGATGATATGTGAGATATAATATTTCTAATAAGACAGTGGTCACTACTTCTACAGAAAAATCAGAGTATATTATGGATCCTGAAAATTCTAAAGAAGTAGTGTGGATAGACAACTTCATACATGATCTTGTTTTTGTACCTCAAAATAAATATTTTATTACTCTATATTAGGATAATACTACAGTATTTTTTTTATCTAAAGATCCCAGGTCACATCAATGGATGCCACATATAGTTATGAATTATATTATATTGAGATATTTTACTCAAAGAGGTGAAGTTACTGTTAATAGTGTATCCATTATAGAAGATATTGGTTACCCATTGACTCAATCCATATCACAATAAAAGCATCATCATCATGTGAGACCTATTAGGTTAATATTTGTTAGTAGTTGGATTTAGTGTAAGTGAGACTTCGTTAGAGTGGATTCTCTAGAACAAACTAACCTCATACATTAAATTACTATAATATATGTATACATTTTTCATAACATAATTTTTATTATTCTATGTAATATTAATGTGTTAATTTTATTTGAATATTTTTCACATCAAATGGTTATAGGCAGTTCCCCACTAAATGAGAACCCATAGTTTCTATGAAAATATAATTAAATTGATATCCCTATGCTCTGGTTACATCAATATGATAGGAAAAAAATAATCTTTGACTATTTGGTGTTGGGGAACCATACGAATTGTGGCTTATTTTTATGAAATCCACACATGGTGATATATAATAAGAGATTTAATGAGTGATAACCTTCCAATAATAATTACACATGTTTTATGTGTCATTGGATATTCATAACATTGGATGTGTATATTTTTCCTTAGACTTAGGATCATTATTAATGTGTATCATGAATCACATGGTATTATGTATAGATGAAATCCATGACAATATATGATTAAGGTTAGGTGGCATAGTTCAAGCGCATCAAAAGTGATATGACCTTAATTTAATTGTTAATAAAGTATTTGTCCCATTCATATTAATAAAATAAAGGGTCCTAGAGGGTCATACTGTTTTTATCTAAAATATCTTAAAATTATATTAAATAAAAATATAATAATGTATTTATTCAATGAATTTATTCAATTAAAATTTCAACATAGAAATTCAATCAAAAGATATTAAATTTTAAAAAATGTGATTTGGATTTTATCTCTTGTTTATTCATAAGGTAATGAATAAAATATTTAATTATTCCCAAGTTTATTAAATAAAATAAAAAATATATATATTCAAGGTATGTGAATATTAAAAATAAATATTTTTTTACAAGTTTGGTGAATATAATATTTTTGAGGATATGATTCATGTTTTTATGACTTGATTGAAATGATACATATTTTTTAATGTTATATAAATAAATATTAATTTATTTATTTAAGAAATTATATTATAATTAAAATGTGTCATGGAATATAATAATATTATTATCATTATATTGGATGTGTTTAATAACTTAGAATAAATGATTTAATAAGGTCCATTGTGAAATCAACATTATTAAATACTAAGTATGTATCCCTAAATAAATATTTTTTCATATGAGATGTGTTGACATGACGGAGAAAGTTTTTAGAATTTCCGAAAGCACTTGAGAAAAATTATTATTTACTTCATGTTTCAAGAGTCTAGTTAGAGAATAAGTGAACATTGTTGTGATCATTGGAAAATAATGTAAATCACTAATTCCTTCACTGATATCACATTGCATATTAAGAATGCTGACAATAGATTAATGGGTCATATGTGTATATTTATAGAAGAATGTTTAATTACATTTTTCATTATAAATATAACCAAATAAGAATGGTGATGAAACTTTGATAAAAACATAATACTATGTATGAGTCAATTATTTATTAAAATTAATTGTAAATTAAACTTCCATGATCCTATCTATGAAATCTGGCGTGTGTTTATCTAGTTATTTTGATTTATCCATTGATTCTGAGGAAAACTAATTATACACCCACCCAATTATTCTGATAATTCCAAGAACATTCACCTAAATTATAATCAAACTTCGATTTAGGAACTCTAATAAGTGTTCCTAGATTAGAAAATAATTCAGCTCCTCCACTCTGTTCAGAGCCTAAGTAGAATTTACAATTGGAAGGACATTTCTCAAGCTAAGAGAAATACTACCATAATAAAAAAACCCCATAAATTAAACATCCCACGATTCAATAAGACCCTTCTCAATGGTATAATATAAACCACCACAAGTATATATATCCCATTAAAAATTACATTCAAATTTTAAACCACTGAATCCAAATATAGAGAAAAATATCAAACCGAAAACATAAATTCACCAAAATTAAAACATGTGCATATATATCAAAAAAATAAAAAATCCTTTTTATATAATAATCATTTGATAAAGATCATAAATTAATTTCATAAAAATACTCTATTTAATTTATAATATCAAGGGAAGTCCCTTTCACGATCATACAAAAAATTGAAAACCAATTTTCATTATAACACCCCCATAGAGGATTTCAATAACATTCACATTAGTTTTAAACCTTTGACCTTCATATCATTAAATAAATTAAAAAATAAAAACTCACTTTTATTCAATGTTTCCCAATAATAAAATTCAAATATAATCAAATAATACTTATAAATATCATTTTAATGTTCAAAAAACATTTAAATTCATTGATTGAAAAATATTACAAGACTCACATTTAATTAAAAAAAGTATCATGATATTCACTTTTACACCTGAAACCCAACCATTATAACATATAACTGATAAGAATATCAAACATTACCTAAAAAATATCATTATCACATCTAAAAAAAACATATAACTTATATTAGTTAAAAAATACGTTATATGAAATTTAGAAAATAGAAGATAACAAATCAAATATTTTAAAGGGTTATATGAATTTCCATAGTTTGTTATAAAGGGATCTAACCTTATAACCATCACTGAAAGGTGTCAAAACCCATATCCATGTTTAACACATAATTTTCCACACTATGTGCACTAACTTTAAAATTTGGTTCCCCTTCTACTTCCACCGCACAGCTTGTAAAATCTCAAATAAACCAATGAAATTCTCAAGGGAACTAAAATACCGCCAATTTAGATCAAAATTTACTAAAAACAAAAAAAATGCTAAATTCAAGATTCATTTCAAGAATACCCATGATAACTCACGTCTTTTAAAAATAAATTTTAACCATAAACTTACATGGGACCTGCCTCTTGAGTTTTGATAACGGTCTCTTCAAACTACAATTACATCACAAAAAAGGGATATAATACCATTTTATAATGAATTTTCTTGGTTGAACCAGCCATTTTACTTGAGTTAGCTCGCCACAAGGACTAAAGCACTTTCTCGATCACTATGGGCTGGAGACATGTTACAAGGGTGTCAAAACTATAACTTGGTAATAGTTTTACCCTTGATTAATAATAAATAAACCACATACACTTACCATGAATCAGGAATGGGGTTCCCATAATTTTTTTTCATTGAATATAAAATAATAAATTTTGAATATAATAATAACCAAAAAAATCTTAATAAACATAAAAATTTAAACCCGCGTTTAAATATAATAATCAGAAGTGAAACATAATAATTAATGATATAAATTGATCCAGAATAATAGGTTTGATGAAGTGGTAGTTACAAACATCCTAAGATAAAAAATAAAACTCAAACCACCGTATGAAAATTTACATATATCTAAAATCCATATCATCATCATAAAAAAAATATCAATCAACCAGAGAAATTATATATTCTAAAAATAAGGAAACACACCCTAAAAACCTGTTTGAAGAACATGAAAACTGCATATAAAAAGGTGTGTGTATGTAGGGATTTCTCTAAATGTATCCAATAGGATTTTACCAAAGAATTCATGAAATACCTTTAATGGATAATTTAATAATTGGTAGTTTTAAATACAGTTATAAAATAGTCTGTACTATGCATGGGTGTGTATTGAAAATCAATAACATAACTTTATCCTTTGAATAAAATACTATCTGATTTTATAGAAACTAAAAGTGAAGATATTACTTTTAAAATGAATTAAAATTATGAAAACAGATGCTTACAAATTTATGAAAATAAAACAAGGGGTATATTTAACTTTTTATATCATTCTTTTAAATTCATTTAGAAAAATTAGAATGAAATCTAGACGACAAGAAGGAGAAAACACCAAATAAAATTCATAACCATAACCCCAAATAAAAATGGTATGTGTGGTAAAAAACTATCAAAATAGATATAAGAAATAAAATATGATATAAATGAGTATAAAGGGATATAAAAAAGATATAAGATAAGTACCATCAAATTAAGAACATAATATTACATAATGAGTATCATGAGAAACTCACTTGGTCTAAATGAGACGATTATAAATGTACTTTGGTGGAACTAACTATTAGACTATATTGTTTTATGAGTAAAAATTACCTCCTAATTTACTTAAACTATACTTGTTGGGGAACTTCCATAGCTAGGGTATTAACTACATTATGGGACACTAGCCAATTCATAATCTAAACCAGCATAACATCAATATCTGATCACCCACATAGTAACCTAGGGTTCCAATGAAATAAAATAAATGTAGGAGAAGAAAAAAATAATCATAATATCAATAGATAGTAATAATAATATAACATATAATGTAACCTCTCATCTCACATATAAAAAACCTTCACGAAAGAACCTCCTTCCACATTAATTCAAATATCAAAAAATAATCAAATCCGTAAGATATATTGAAAAACCTTACATAAATCATTACACAAAGGGGCTCAAAAATAAGGGTGTTACTTGTATCAAGAAAATGTTTTATCAAGTACCAAATTATACTTTAGAACACATTCTAAAACCAATCCATGATATCATCCTTCAGAAATCATTATAAAATTAACACATCCATTAGAACATCATTAAAATAAATATAAAATCCATTCAATAAATAAGTTTTACATAATATAATAATTCACTAATAAAATTGAAGAATAATTTAGTATATTCAAAATAAAATCCTATTTTAGAGAAAACATTTTGAAAATATAGATTCCCCTCTTTGAAAGATGATTGTAAGTTAAAAAGATCTATTGGTTATCAGTTAATTTGAAATGGGCCTCTTAGGAGTTTTTTAAACTCCAAGTATGCATGAAGAACTGTCCCAAAAATCTAGAACAAAGAACGCATGAAAACACTTTTTAATCAAATATGGAAAACATAGAAACCCTAGGAATCATTTATAAAATTTTAAAGATATCACGTATAGGAATATATTTGATATAAAATGACGTTATAAAACCCAAAAATCCCATGTAATGTCAAATAAATTGAATTAAAAAAAACCTACTTTAGGTTGATGTTCTCAACACAAATACTTCAAAGAGGAGGTGAGAAGAACCAACATAGGATTATACCCCACCAAACATCAATAAATACATGGTTTTACAGAAAACCTATTCTAGTGTTTGACCACCATGAATTATTAGAATAAATATGTGGAAATAAAAAGAGATATGAATATTGATAAAGAGGATTGGAAGGAAGAAATGCATAACCTACATTGAAGAATCCACTTGGAATTTAACGAGATACTCAATGAAGCTAAGAAGAATGGAGGATAGTTATATTAAAGATATCCTAGTTGAGATGGATGAACTTAAAAGGGATATGATGGTTCTTAAATAAAAAAGAGGTAATAGATAAATGAAATTTTAAAACTATGGTCAATTTATATTGTTCGGTCACATTGTTTACCAAACCACACACCAACCGTGCATTTGTCCCTAAACATGACCTATAGTACCCAAATAATGAGACTAAATATTTCATTAAACCACATTCTATCTATACATAAACCACTTGATAGGTAATTACCATGCCCCATATATGGGGTGCACACTTACACATAACTATGCTCAAACTATGAAACCAATAAATTATTCAAGATTTTAAAATTTTCAAATCTAAACATAAAAAATCGTATTAAAATAATATATAAAAAATATACAAAATAGAAATTAGGGTATCAAAAAATAGATAATTTACTAGGATTGAAAACCGTTATTCTACTCCCCACTATCAAAAATACCCATTGGCCACCCTAAAGGTTGATTTGATCAATTATTTGGCCTGAACCTGAAAAGATATTTTAGTGGAACCCTCACGCAATAGTTCCCAGAAAACCATGTGAACTATGGTGTATAATTATTATAAAATCATATAATATAATCCCATAAGACATCATGACATGTTCATCAAAAACTAAAATGAAATATGAAGAAACAACACACATTCCCCACTACACCTTACTGAAAGGAGGGGAGTTACAGAATCATTCAGCTAAAAATATAATTTTTTAATAAAATCACTTATGAAAAGATACTATTTATATCCCATGATGATAGTTATCACAAAACAATTCCCCATATTAAATGATATGAATAAGGTCATTCAGACAAAATGTTCACAAATTTATCTCTATTTTAACCCAACTTGGATGAAACGACCCACCCAAGTCAACCTTCCTTGTCACCCAAATCAGCCCACGATAAGTCCAAAAGGTTATTTATACTCAGTATAAGATATAATTTTTTTTGAAGGAATCAAACATAAACTTTTTGAATTATTTCACTCTAAATATATAAATAAAAAGCATTTTAACCTTAATAAAAATTTGATACAAATTATCCACATATTGGACATCTATGCTTATCAAAAAATAAGTTCAAAAATTTGAAATGAACCAAATTGGTCATAGATAATAAACTAAAATAATAATTCCCCTGAATAATTACAAATAAATTAATATGATATCTAACATATCAAATAAAAAAGTTACAAAATGAAGAAAGGGGTGGTCAATACTATATACATTCCCAATCAACCCAAAAATACCATGTGAGTGCCTCCATGTGACCCAAGGTCACCTCCAAATACCAAATCCATACAATAATTAGAATAGTAGTATATACTATCCAACATGGATGTCATACTCTAAATACCTATATAAACATGGAAACTATACACACCCCAAAGTGTATATTTATGGAGTTATCCAAAAAAGACACGTAGGATTACACCAATGAGTCTTTTCAATTCCTTTTGAGATAAATTGTAAATATGATTGTATAAAACAATATTGAAAATATAGTTTTAATTTTTAAGAATATTTAATAAAAACAAATATAATATACCTTCACCACTTTTAGGAACAAATAATACCAAATCCTTTAGTGTAAACTAGTAGTAAAAATATTCGTTTGAAGAACACATACAAAATGTAAAGGAGTTACTTCTTGGTTATGAAGAGAATAAAAAAAATCTATGTTTTTCCTTTATATCTTCTTGGAATATCAATTTAAAATGTCAATATGGAATAAAAATTAATTCCATAAAAGAGGGAAATCAAAATTTAAAAATAAAAAATAACTTCAAGTAAATGGGGTATAAGCAAAACATTATAAATCTAATAAAAAGAATAATTATTGAAAACAACATTAAAAGGGTTAAAAATTAATAAAATACATAAAAGAGTCATTATTCACATAATGAGATCATTGAAAAAATAGGTAAATATAAATGATAAACATAAAACAAAGATAATTAACTTAAGAACTCAATATAACATAATAATTATCATCGAAAAATGAAGGTCCTAATGAGACAATCCCAGATATACTTAGGTGGAACCATCTATCAGACTATCATGGTATTCATAACAAATAACCTTCGATTTAGTCTTAACTTGATTCACTAGCTGGAACTCCATGTAAGAAGAGAGTCGTCATGGATTAAGAGATACTATCAATGGTGTAAGATATGATATTATAACAACCATATCTTTTTTTCCTACCTATTATCCCAAGGACCCAAAGAAAATATATAGTGGAGGTGAGGAAACATGTCACAAGTCATTTCATTAATATCAATAAAACATATAAATCTAAATACATCAACACACTTCCAAAAACAATCCAATGAAATAACCCCTTCACATTTATATCAAATAATAAAAAGTGCATATCCTATAATAATTATTCCAACATTAACCGTCATCGTAAGAGGTAGAAATACTATGGTTTTCAAGTATTTCATAAAAAATGCACTTTTTTCATTTGAGCCATTAAATAAAAAATGGGAATCCATGATATGAAATCATCCTTTTTAAATAATTCAATAATCATTACCTCAGTTAAAAACATCTTTCAAGTAAATATGAAATACAACAAACTCATTAATAGTAAAAAATTACAATAAATTATAAAGCTCAATAATAATTTAATACATGAAAAACAAACCATTAGATTATAATAAAAGCCTTATAAACACGAAATATACTTTTTTGAAAGTAAATTTAAGTTAAAACACCTCTTTAGTAATAAATTGTCTTGTAAAAGACCATGTAGGAATTTTTACAAACAACTAGAGTGCATGAATAATTTTTTTGAAAGTAATGAACCAAGAAAAAAAGAAAAACCATTTTTATCAAACATTTAATACATATGATCATTGTAAAAAAATATAACTTTATCATGAATAACACATATAGGTTTATATTTTATAGAAAATGTGGTTAGAAAATTTTAGAATCACATGACATGCCAAATAAATATATTTTCACAAAAACACCTAATAGAAATGTTGAAATAATTATGTGTAAGTCTTAGTCCAACATAAGATAGATAAATAATCATTTAATAGACCATTAAAAATCCAAAAAATAGAAAACAACCAATTAAAATCATGAAATAATAAAATTTTAGTCACCATGGACATGGGAAAACAAGAGTAGGAAGAATGAATAAGGTAGCATATAATAAGATCCGAGAGGAAAATGATTTTCATGGACTTAAAAGAAGAAATCATTCAATTTTATAGTTATTTTACATGGATAAAGGGTGGGTCACGGAGAATTAATAATGTATAAATTTATTAAAATGTTTGGATAGAATGAGGGGGATAAAGAATCCCCAACTTAAGAAATCTATAATTTAAATTTTTTGAAATTTAAATTTTAAAAATATTCATTGGAACTATTCTTGGACATGGATCCAATGAAAAAAGGGTATTATAGTCTCTATCTCAAAACTAGGTCTCCCTCTCTTGAACTATTAAATTTCATGGATTCTTTCATGGGCGTGCACCTAACCCGTGACTTTTGTAAAACCGCCGAAAAACTTATTTTTTTGATCTGAACCTCAATGTAAATTCTATAAGAAATGAATAAAAAAGAAAATAATTGAAAAAGAAATTGTATGTTTCACAATTATTCCCACTAAATCACATCATTCCCTCATAAATCCATTGAATATCCTTGATATTGAATAGAGATTGGACCATGATTTATTTATAATGTATTTTCTATACAATTTTTTAGTCTATTAGTTTATCATTTATTTCAACTATCTTATAAAATAAAATTATGGTTGAAATCTAAATCTTACTAGAAAAAAAAATGAAAATACTTTAAATATATACATTTTTAATTGGATACAAGAAAATATTTACTGAGAATAAACCAAATATAAGGGGAAAACAAAATAATATACCATTCATATAATCCATTATAGAATTGAAAGTACTATCATATCATGAATCAATAAAATTTCTAGTAAAAGTAAAGTAGATCGATGATACCTGATCTCAGTTGAAATCTGGTACTTTTCTTCACTCATCCCATCAAAAGAAAAACTAGTTTACTAGACCTAAATAATTTATAGACACATAGAATACTGAGACCTAATATAGGTCTCCCCACCATTTATAATTCTTTTTATTAGGATTAAATAAATAAAAAAGATGAACTTGACCTTAATTATACTCTAACACAACTCATGTTTATTTTTTTGGATAAGTGGGAGTGATGAATATTATAATAATTCTAAATCACTCAATATAGGAATTTAAATTAGTCTTTTACCATGAACAAAATAATTGAAAATATAGACTGATAGGGTAAATACACTTATATATATATACTAAAAATTATCTATGAAACCTATAGGAAATTAGCACTTTTGTTAAGAAAGGAATACCCAAAATGATAAAGACATCAAAATGGTACCCAAAATACCTCCAAATTCAATCTCTTATTTATTTTTCTTCATCTCTATAAGAGGATGCTATGCATATTTAGTCTATATATGATATTTCTTCCACCATTGATAATTCATATTAATGAATTTATTATGATAGCATAAACAAACTCATCAATGATAAATTTTCAAATTTAACAAAGAAAAAGGATTAGAATTATTTTTTATTAACATTGGAAACATATCGTATATTGCTTATTTTACTGAGTTATGGTAATAGAATAAGAGGGCTAACCCTCCCTACCATCACTCTATTATATGAGTTTCTATTATATCTACTAATCAACTGATGAACTACCTTTATTATCACTAGATGGATAGGAATCACATACTAAAATTGGATTTCCTTCCAAATTACCTCTCACCATCGTGAACATATTTTCTACTACCTCGTATAAATTCAAGCTATAAAAAACTCATGAAATAAGGTCTAGATGAATAAATCTTTTAAAAAATGAAATTTTAATGATTTATTAACAACTAAATCAGGAGATATATGCACCAGCTTATAGAAATGATCTGTATACTTCTTTACCATTTCATATTACCGGTGGAGATTCATAAACTCCATTTATTTTTCACCTTTTATATTCTAAGTTTAATCCCACTAAATAAACTTGATCTTGAAATATTCTAAATACATGTATTAGATAGATAAGGGAGCTCTATGTAGTGCTTTCATCCATAACCCATACAGAGACATCCACTAAACCAGTCCCCACGATGGGGAGGGATCTTTCACATCCTTCGATGGAGCCCAACAAGCCTTCTCCCCCTTCTCTGACCCAAATATCCTTCCTCCTTTTCCTTAGATTTCACTTTGACCTAAGGTTATTGATCTGTTTGAGTGTCGATCACAAATTTCTCTCTCAATTTTGGAGTTTAATGGGGATTTGTATCTTCTTCCATTGATTTTGATAACTTAGTTCAAGAATCTTCATTCATCAGTTAACTCATTTGATAGGTTTATTTCATAATCTTAGGGTTTGAAGGATCAATATATAGTGGTTCTTCTCGATATTTAGAACATAATTATTCGATTTTCAATGAAGGAAGACCTAATTTAGGCATGGGGTAGTTCCCCTTTCATCTTCAACAGATTTATATTTTTATTATTTAGATGGAACTATGATTTTCATATGAAGAGTGACTCACCAACTATAACTATTTGGGTTAATTTTCTTAAACTACCACTCCCTTTTCAAAACCCCTCGATCATTATATGTTAGAGAGTCTCATGGGGTGATACCTATTCTCGGATAGTATAACTCAATTTATTAGTCATCCAATTTCTCCAGGATTCTATGTTGAAAGTGATGTGTCTAGAGTGTCGAATGATTTTGTGGGGATTTCTGTTGAAGAAGATTTTTTCCATAGGAAACTTGTTGTCTTTGATTCCTTGGTATATTTTTTTTGTTTTGGAAATAAATTGGGGCATGCAATGACTATGTATAGGATCATGGGTATGAATAAGATAGGTGTGGGGCTATAAAGAGGGGTTTTAGCTTCCGGTGTAAGTTTAATGAAGCTGGTCTAGATTGGTGACACCAGTGAATAAATCTTGAACTCAAAGGATAGTTGAGTTAGAAAACACATGGATGTGGAGTATATAGGAACTGAATTTCCTTCAGGTATTTTATATGAACATGTTATTTATAGTGAATAAAATGATGTTATCCATCAAAGGGAATCACTGCATTTTCCCCTATATCAGAAGGTGGTCGAAGTATTTAGATGATTGAACCAAGATTTAAATATTGTCAAGGATAGTGGATACCCCTAATTCAGCTCCAATATCATGTATTAAATAGGTATTGGACACTAAATATGGTTCTAAGGTCATGGTGGTGTCTTGGGAAGAAGGTAAGGGAGAGGCTTCTAGAAGTGTTCCTACTTTAGGTAGTGGTGAGTGGGTGAAGGTTACAAGCTGGGTGAGGTCAATTGGGATAAGTCCATCCATTAAGGTTGGAAACCATTTTGGTAATATGTAGGTCTAATGTTTAACACCTGAAAAATGGGATGTGATGCAAGAAAACATCCAAAACCTAATTCCAATGAAGATCCACTCGGGTCATAGCTTCATTGGGACTAGATTGAAGGATGATTTTTCTCTCCAAGACTCAGCCGATAGTGTGGTTGGATGTCACGGTAGAGTTCTTCACATACCTAAGATGAAGAAAGTAAGGAAATTAAACATGTATTCATGGAGCTACATTCGAATAAATGTAAAGAAGATAATAATTGATAAGGACTACTCAAATTCAACAAAACAGATGGAAATTTGGTCTTCTAAAAAGAATAAGGCGGTGGACAGTGATCCCCATAACCATAATCAGGCTAATAAAAAGAGGTAAATTGATTAGAATAATAACCAGTTGATGGAGTTAAGTAAAT
Organism: Viscum album; assembly: GCA_963277665.1. Lineage (NCBI taxonomy): Eukaryota > Viridiplantae > Streptophyta > Magnoliopsida > Santalales > Viscaceae > Viscum > Viscum album. Next base: position 2,021,036,689 of record OY728123.1, read on the forward strand.
TCAAGGAAACCAAACAGTGTGGCGACAAGATGGAGGATTCATCTCTATAGAAGGAGGGATCCAATGCTACGGTCATAACAACTGATGAGGTGGTCTGAAAAGGAAGAGAATAATGGGATCTAATCATGCACTCCAAGCAAGAAATTTTATAGGAGGAATTTGATCTCAAAGACACAAAGGAGGAATACGGAAGGTTGATTGATAGGTTGCTTTGAGTGGACCAAAACATTGATTAGTGTGTTTGGATCAATAATAAAAATTTCATTTTGGATCCTGGATTCAACGAAAGGAAGATTTATATGGAAGAATTTATTTAAGCATGGGACAAGCTGGCTTATAACATTGAAAACCTTATTATGTATGACCCTGAAATTGAGTCCTCTACACTGTAATGAAGTCTTGATAGAGGTAAGGTTTCAAATAGACTTAAACACGACTTAAATAATTCGTTCATTTCTTTTTCTATCAGCTAATTCCCTATCTTGAACTGAATCGATTTCCCATTTTTTCTTTAAAAGTGCCTCGTATAATAAAAATTCTATTTTCAATAAAATGCATGTATTCAAATTATTAATTTTGAATAATGGTTTCTCCCCCATTCAAAACTCAATCCCTCATATGTGACCTTTGAAACTTATACTTTAGAGGTTGTAGGATTCTCTAAAGAATCAAGTATTTTTCATTTTTAAGCTAATCTTTCTCCTCTTATAGATCATGATCACCATGAAAGATAGGTGGATTCTACTTGATGAACTCTTGAACTCAGTCAATATTTTATAATGAATTTGAACTTACCACTCTATTAAGATATTAGGTAGAATCAATAACTAGATTAATTTCATTAGGCCAATTAGAATAACAATTACACATGAAATATCTTGGGAACATTATTCCCTTGATTCTTAAAAAAAATTCTTGGAAGCATATTATAACATAATATGAAATATAGATCTCAATAAAATCACATATAAAAATCCCAAATATAAAAACTAAAATAAACTAAATAATATTATGCCAATATAGTATTAAAAATGTTATCTTGTCAAAATAACATCAAATAATCCACTACTGATATGAAAAACACTATAAAAATCTCCAAACAAGTTTATATTATAATAAAAGGAAAACATTATTTTATAAAACCAAAATCAATTGAAAAAAGATTTCAAAATTCTTCTTATAAGATTATAATTTATAATTTAAAGACCATTTCTTATAATTATAAACAATAAAAGTATTATTTATTCATAACTTTTTTTATTAATCAAAGGCTGTACTTCGAAACACTTAATATGGTTGTAAATTATGAAAATAAATGCTGAAGTTTAATCTAAATATTACTTGGGATAAATAAATATTTAAACATATATAATTATCCTTTCAAGATCACAAAATACCTTGATATATCATTATAATACTCAATAAATAACATAAATTAATTTATTTACTAAATCAAATACTTACTTATCATTTCATTACACATTAAACCATTTTCAAGAGAAACCATTAAATTCAAATTTTAAAACCATCGTGTAACTTTTGAGAATTTACTATATTTTAATCTAAAAATACTGAAAATAAAATTATTCTACAAAACATAAACCTAAACCATACTTTTGTAAAATAATTGTAAAAGGTCATAAAATAATATACTAAATCAAATCCAATAAATAAATGATATCTCATCAACACATTAAATTAAATTTAAAATTATGAAATAAAAATCAATTTAAATTATAATTTTGACACAATTATTAAAATAAAGTATTAATAACCATTTGAAGAGGAATTATAATAAAAAAATTTCATTCTTTAAGTTACACAATCTATATGCATAGTCTATGTCCCGTGTACACTACCTATGCAACTATGTAATTACTCTTTCATCTTCCTTGTAAAGTTGAAATTTCATAGGAATGAATAATAAGTAAAAAATATAGCTAAAATCAAACTTTCTTAATAAAACCTAGTAACTTATGGTTCTTCACTAAAAGTTTTTTCCAAGATCTTCATCACCCCTAACTATTGAGTTCTGAAAATCCTATCTACAATCTACGCTTACTCACCAAATAACAAGGGGGTTTAATTAGTAATTAAATACGGGCTTTTGGATTATGGGATTCATAGATATTCAGAAGATACAGGGTGGGGTGGGCCTGAAATTGTTTACCATTAATAGAACAGACTAATTCAGGTTGAGCCTATATGGGTGATAGACAAAGAAGGTTGAGCACGTGCTGGTGTAGGATAACCTATGGGTTTGATTAAAAATTATAATGTATACTTCTTTAACATTTTATTTTTTATGCATCCAACTATATGTATGGGTCTAAATAGGTGACCCATATGAACCTAATAGGCTCTTTCCATTTTAACCCTTGTGTTATCGGGGTAAAATTTGTGAGTCTGATCCATTTTTTATACTGGAAAGAGGCTAGCCCATTTTTTGATTAATAACTTATTTAGAATTTTATATTAATATTTTAAAGAGGGTAAACACCCCCCCCCCCCAAATAGCATAATAAATTGTGGTAGGCATCAATCTAGATAGTCAGACACACTTAGATTTGCAATCCTTGGGGATTCAATTATCAGACACACTGGGGAGTTGATCTGGAATGCATACCTCTTGGGAAGTCAAATATATGGGGAAGTGTAAAGGTTATGAACACCATCTTGGGGAATATAATGACTCTACATGAACATGACTTGGTACATGTGTAGTTCTCAAAGCATGTATGAAAAACAATTCATGGTGTGTAGAAGAAGAAACCATCCAAATTATGTATATATAAGTTTTCTTAACAAAAAGATCAAAATTAAAATAGTATAATTAATTATTTTATTTTATTTTTAATGATGGGTAAGTTGACGGACCTATGTAGGGTGGGGAGGGATTGATATTTTTTCACATTATATGCAGGCTTTTGTAGAGAAGCCCTAGTGTTCTTGGACACCCTACCAAAACCCACCGATTTCAAATTACTTGATATAATACTATTTTGTAACAATCTATCTAGATCAACCTACCACATCACCCAAATCATCTCACCACAAGGCTTGAATCATTTTCCCAATCTCTATGGGATTCTAATCATTTCTGAGGGTATCAAATATATACTTTGGGAATGATTTGACCTTCAAAATAAAAATAAAAACCACTAAACTCTTATAAAGAATCTAACATGATGTATCCATATATTGGTCATCCACAAAAACCAAATAAAACATTTAAAAATATGTAACAAAACCCAGATAGGAAGAGATAACAAACTAAAATAATACATTTGATGAATAATCACCAAAAATTAAACAATACGATACATTACATATCAAAGAAAAAAATTTAAAAAGGAATATTGATCTGGTCAATACTAGAAACATCCTGAATCAACCCAAAAATGTCATGAGAGTATCTCATTGTAACCCAAGGTCACCTGTACATCCTTATGTCATCCATAAATTAGAATAAAAATGAATTTTCTCCAACATGGAATTCATACCCTGAATATATTCATTAAAATATAGAAACTATAATTGCACTAAAGTGTGTATGTAGGGGTGATTTAAACAATATGAGTAGGATTCCAGAAAAGAGTATATGAAATTCCATTAAAAAGTGGTTTCAAAAATGATAATTTTGACTACAATAAGTAATTATTTTTGAATTTATAATAATATGTAATGAAATAAATAATCATGTACCTTCATTTGTTTAGAAAAACAAAATACCATATCCTTTATCAAAATTTTTTCTATATTTTTATTTTATTAACACTTGAAAAAATGTTAAGGAGTTACTTATGGGTTATGAAAAATGACACACCCATTGCAAAAAATGATAAATTAAAATTTTATTATTACCCTAAAGAAACTAAATATGTAGCTAGTGGATGTAGGGGGTTGATCCCACATATAACAAGGTTATTCCATGGGTTTATGAATTTAACCAATTACCCAAGAGACACAAAAGTGATTATAAAATGTAAAACATGCAAAAATCATCATGTGTTAGTGTTATAGGTGGTAAGGTTTTATGGTTGGATTGAAATTAAAGGTGCACTATAATTTTAGCAGTGTATTAGGATACTAATCAATAAAATGGTTTCAATTCTTGAATGGTTACTATAGAATTTAATGGAATGAGTAAGACCTTGATCTAGAACTCACATAATGACACTGATTTAATCAAATCCTTGGTCAAATATTGAGTTTATCTAGTGTTTCATGAATCAAAATACCTAAATGCCAAGTAAAACGTATCCAATGGTCATGGTAACCTATTATCATGATTTTATTATTATTTTATAACTCTCAACTCCATATTATGGTAATTAAATGTAAGAATTAAATGGAATTTCATTCCCAAAATAATCCAAACATAATATATAAATGAAAACTCAACAAAGTGATCAAAATAATATATAAAACAAAATTATCCATAAAATACACACAATAATCCAAGTAAGTAAGAAGTTATGCATCATAGATCTAGGTATTTTGGTAGTGAATACATCAAAACAGATAATGAAACCCCATGTTTGATAAAGATCTACCGAAGTTCCTTGGTCTAGGATGATCCTCAATTAGAAGGAACTCTAATACACATTAGAATCTTTTATATGATGCTTCTTAGGGGTTAGAGTTGGGTTAATAATCTCCTATATCTTTTTTGTGGTCTCCTCTACCATCTTCCATGAGTTAGAAGAAAAACACCCGCTAAAAATGCAAGAAAGGTTGAGTAAAATGGTGGTTGAGGGGTAGGTAAGTGATACAAAGGTAGGTTTCTTGATTTGTAAACCATGTGGAAGCCATGTTGTTTCTTATAGAAATGTTTTTTCTTAATGGATAGTATCAGAATGGTTTTTATAAACTACAAAAAAATTTATAAGACCTTTCTTCCTCAAATTGTTTCTCCTACATGGTTCTCACATGGTTTCCAACTTGTAAAACACCAAAACATTTCCTATTTTTTCTCAAAAAACCTCTAAAACGTGATTTTTTTCCTTTGTAACTTATATATAGTCTAAATAAACTTAAATAAAACATTTAAACATTATAAACATAAATTATATGATATATGGACAATTTCTACTTGAAAATAGTCAAAATAGTTTTGCACACATTGGGTACATCAAACTCCACCATAGTTAAATTTTTCTTTTCCTAAAAAAACCTGGGTAATCATTCAAATTAGACCTCAAAATAAAAATGTATAAAAATAATATATTATATTTTTCAAATGAACACAAGTTTGAATGAATAATTATTTATAATCCTGTATACTCCCGTCAAGACATAAAAATCCTCAAAGCAAGAAAGAAAAGTGGACAAATGTTTTATTTTCAATGTTTTATACTTAAATCATTTTTTGTTTATACATAAAATTACCCTTATTTTATTAAATTAAGTCAATTTATCCATTTATTTATCATTATACACATTAGTGTGTCGAACAATGATTTCATTGATAATAAATGGTGGGTTATAACTTTTATAGGTCACAAAATCTCATTGACATGCTATTTTAAACCATAGAAGAGTTTCATCAGTATTTTAGGTAAGGTTGTTTATTTTTATATCTCATATTTTTCATTGATGTGAGATACTAGAATTTAATTTTTGTACCAATATTTTTTAAATGACTCACATTGATGACTTTGAAAGAGGATTAAGAGATCATGGAATCAAGATCATGCAATAACCACATGTGTGGTATTAGCAATTTCTAAGCCTCTCTTTCCTTAATGTATAAAATGACTTCCATTTACTAATATTCCCTAAATTAAATTATTCCATAAAAAAATTAAACATTAAATACAATGTCTTAAGATGAAAATTTTAAAGAAATCTACTTGACTTTTCTATTGTTCACTCACAAAAAAGACTTGTATATCAATCCAAGAATATGAAAAACCTCAAAATAATTCACCCAAATCCATTATCATTTAATTATAATGAATATTCAATATTTATACCATACCTTAAATGGACTCTAAGGAAAACAGTTTCATCACGGGTAATGATATTTTAATTTTTCAAGGCATTGTACATATGAGAACCTCCCCCACACTTAAAATGACATATAATATATAATATCTAATTTTATTATAAGTATTTATATAAAACATATGATGTGTAATGAAATCCAATTCACAAAAAAACTAACATAATGAATTAGGAGAAAAACACTCCCCTTATGGTTTCTCAATTCACTTTCCAAGGCCTATATGAGTTGAAGTCCTCAAATCCCTCATATATTTTAATTTAGGCCTTAAAAAGTAAAAGTAAATCATAATAACTCAAGACCATGCTTTCATGATATTCATAGTTTATGATCTCCTTATGACATAAAATATGAATGAAATACCCTAGTTTAAAAAAACATAAGATCATATAGATGAAATGTGAGTAACAATGTTGTAAATTTTATTTGTTTTATTAGGATCAATTAAGAAATGAAATGAAAAGTGATCAAGAAAAATAAAAAACTTCTTGTTTTTATTTATTGGATTTCATCATACTGAATGAATTTGTTTATGGTCATTGTCTTGACCATGTTTTTTACCTCCCATATGTAGTCACTTGTAGGTTGGGTCTTCCTCATAGGAAACCACCACATGTGGCTCATGTGTTTACCCTTTTGAAACATAACACACTTTAGGATGTTTAGGTGGTGGTTTATATTAAACTTACTCCATTAAGAAAAATAAGTGATGGTGGATCCATATTCCTCCCTTACTTTTCAGGTTATCCACTTCCCATTGGATATATGGGGTAACAAAACTTTGATTCCGGGTTGGTGGGTATAAAATGTGTGGTTACTCATTATATTACTAAATCTAATCAATTCTATAAACCAAAAAATTTTCAATTCACCCTTCTAGTAAAGTAAAATTTCAGGGTTATCCAAAATAAAAGCATGTTCATATTCATAATTAACATGATATAATTTAATTCCATAATCTTATTTAGAACATGAAAAATAATTATAATAATATAATTTATAAAAATCAAGAATCACATTATCACATGATCCCTTTGTTGATAGAATAATTATTGATCAAATTTCGGTAGTAAATTTATTCTCACCCTCATTTTGAAAATGAAAATTTTCATAAAATTCATTTTTGGGAATGAAAATATTATTTGAAATCTCCATTTCAAAATTTTTTTAGTGTAAAAATATGTTCCTCATTCAAAAATTCAGTAAAAAATTCATATCCAACCAACTCAAGGGTTTCCTAGTTATTTTATATCTCAGAAATTTGCCTAACAAAACACTCAATATTTCCAACCAGTTAGATTGGTCCAATTTTTTTTTTCATTGAAGGCCTCCATCGTAGAAAATAAATTTTAGAAATTTAAATTCTCGCTATAATTGGGTGAAGGTTCTGATTTTTATTGTAGTGGAAATTATTTCATTTAATTATAATCATTCCACCCAAAATCATCACATCCATGCTTCAAAAATGGGATTAAACCCAATAGTTTCCAAATGAATCATCAAATGAAGTGGGTACAACACAAGGGAATGGGTAAGAGTCCAATCACTATAGGTGATTTGAAGTATATGAACCATAAATTTAATCACCAATGGTGGAGGGTTCTCTTCTTAAATACCTCATATCTAAAAGTTCCATGTCAGCAAAATGATAATACATGACTCTTTCGAATATGAGATATTTTGATTTTGATTTTATTTTTTTCTAAATAAAAAAATAAAAAGAAGAAAAATACTAAGTTAATTTTTCTAGGTGAGTCCCAATTCTACACCATTTCTCCTCAATAATTATGATTAAACTTGACACACTCATGAAAAGTTATAAATTTACAATTTCTATAAACCAACTAACTATGTAGTTTGTAGAATAATGGGTTAATCCCATATGGAACAAGGTAATTTCTTAGTTCTATATCTTTGAAAAATTATCTAGGAGACACAAAACTGAGTGGAAATAAAACAGACAAAAACATTCATATGTTAGTGTTCTGGTAGGTAAGGTTCTATGCTTTGATTGAAATTCCTGGTGCACACTAATTGTAGTTGTATTTTTTGATCCAAAAAACTCAAATGCTTCAATTCATGAATGGTTAATAATAAATTCAATGGAATGAGTGATTACTTGTTCTGACACACACATAATAACACTAATTAAATAAAATACTTGGTTAATTATTATCTTTCACTTGCATTACATGAAATAAAATTCCTAAATGTGGAGGAAAATAAATCCAATTGTCATGATATCCTCTTATCCTAGTTGTATTGGAGTTCTCTCACTCTCAGATCTATGGTAAGGTAATTGAAATCAAGAATTAAATGAAATTTTTTTCACAAAATAGTCCAAACTCAATCCATAAATAAAAACTAAACAAAGTAGAAAAAATAATATCTAAAACAATATTATGCATCAAGTATACACAATTATTAATGTAAGGAAGAAGATATTCATTATAGATCTATGGATTTAGATTGTAAATACATCAAAATAGATAATCAAACCCCATGTTCACAAAATATCTAACTGAATTCTTTAGTTTTGGATGATGCCCGCTTGAATGGCACTCTGATGCACCACAAATGTTTTCTTTTGATGCTTATTCAGGGTTAAAGTTGGGTTACAAACCTCCACTATCCTATTTTAAGTCTTATTTGGATTCTCCTAGGAGTTTAATTCCAAATACCCCTTAAAATGCATCAAAAGTAAATTAAAATGGTGGTTGGAGGTTACGTAAGTGATACAAAGGTATGTGGAACATTTTTAAAATGTTTGAAATCCATATAATTTCTTATATAAGTGGTTTTTATGCCACACAGTTGCATCGTGGTTTTTTAAACCATGAGGAAGGTGTTGTAAAAACCTAGTTTTTATCTCAGGCATGGATCCATTTAATTTTTGTATAATTTTTTGATTTGGACTTAATGTGGATGGATAATGAAACCACGAGTGTTTCACGGGTTTACAGGGCCTGTTCACAGTCTAAATCCATATTTTTTTTAAAAATCATACATTTCGAACAGTTAGGAGAAACTGTGAAGGGAAGGCTGCAAGGTAACCCCTAATTATACAGGGCTTGATAGTGAGAAGTATGGGCCTGAAGAGTTTGAAGAAACTGTGCATACTGAAATTCAGGCCTATGCAGATGGTCTACAGTTTTTAGGAGATCCATTTTGTATGGTCGGCACACTATTTCCCAAATCTTGTGTCCTAACCATGCAGGTACCCTCCTTAAGCTGTGATCCATGAATGGTTGGGATGTGTTTTGTCCAACCTTGTTGCCAAACTATGTGACCCAGTTATTTTGGGTAATTTAACCATTTTCCCCTTAAAATCAAATTAACACACCCCTCCCATATATTTTACTTTTTCAACAGCAGGAGGGATTTTTCTTCACATTCGATCTCACACCTTGGCCAAACATAGGCATCCTAATAAATTCTCAATCATACACTGGGTTCAAGAATTCTTTGCCTCCATGCTGGTAAGTTCTTCAATCATCTTTTTCCTTTTTCTGTGTCTCTCTCTTTTATGGAGTTATTGAGGTACGATATCATATACCATATTTTCAAGTTGTTCATCCATTCTTCAATTCTCCCTTGATCAGGAAAAAATGAAGGGCTGATATGAAACGAAGAGAGTGATATCAGAACTAGCTAGGTGGTCTAGTATTTATCCTTTTAATTATTGATGTTTTATAATATGAGAGATGTGTGGAACACCAGTTTCACCACACATTTCACCTAATTAGAAACTGTCTTAAATTTATGACTTTCTTGGAACCTAATGACTTGTTAGAACCCAATTAATATCAAGATTTTCCACCACATAGTCTTCATTCGATTGGGTGTTCCCTCTTACATGCTAAATTAGATTTAATGGTTATAAATCTAAAACATCTATCATTGTGATTGGATTTACTTTTAAATAAAAATATCATATTGATAGCAGATGAATGTAGTGGTGTGGCATAACTAACACCCGTATCAGATGTAATGTTTTGAGTTGAATGTGAGTTGTACAACCAAATCAGGGTTACTAAATAGAACAATGGTTTTTCCATTCTTATTATTAAACATAAATGTATTATAAATTAACATATGGCACTTATAAAAGCCTGGAATGATTCTTATAGCTTATGAATGTGGGCATGGAAACCCATTATTAATATAAAAAATAAGGATGATGACCAATATACATGTTATATACATGGTAATGTTGTCCCTTTATAATTATGATATGGTAATGTTGTCCCTTTATGAATGTGATACCAATAATGTAGTCCCCTATTTTGTAAAATAGGGCATGGTGACCCTATAATATGATACGGCCAAGGCGTCCCTTTAGGAATGTGATACTAGGAATGGTGTCCCCTATTTCGTGATATTGGGCATGATGACCCTTATTGTGGTACTGAGCATGACATCCCCTATTCTTGAGATACTAGTCATAGAAACCCTATATTGTGACAATGGTCATGATGAAACTATATTGTGATACTTTGAATGACATCCCCTACTACTATGAAATTTTGAATTACGTCCCAGGATACTTATTCATAGATATTCTGACATGATCTAAAGTAGTTAGTGTCAGTCTGGTTCTCCTTTAAGAACTAGAGTTGACCCTTTTAGAGTTACTATTACTCCTTATCATTATTATAATTTCACACTGCCATGTAATACACATGGACTAGATATTTATAAATGTCCTTGGTGGTGGCCAACTTAGTTTATCCCACACCCTATCTAGGCCACTGGTGGTACCTAGTTAGACTATATGCTTACAGGTGTAAATAAGGGGGATAATCCTCTTATTTAGGTGTGACTTATTTCAGGACATAGGTGGGAGTTTGGAAGAATATGATCAGGCTATAGCGCATGATTCTTGGATATATTTCGTACCTTTTTCATATCATGTGGTGTATTGACTACCTGCTGCTATGTATACATGTTTTCCCTATTTTGTAGAAATATTACATTTTCATCGGATTTTTTATATGCTTCATTTTTCATCTTGAGTATTATTACATATTTATTGAGTTGATATTACTTATTATACTACTTTTGTTATGGTAGGTTACTGGTTTAGTTTTCATAGTGTCTATTTCTATTGTTCCATATGTTTATATATGCTTCCTATATTTACCTATTGTTACTTATGCATTATTCTACACTTTGGTAATGAGGTCATAGTATCTCCATAGACACACCCTTGTCCATTACTGCTTTTCGGAAGCCTCTAGAGTATGGGGAGGTGCATGTGGATCCATGTGGCCCATTGACATGGGGGACCGTTTTTGAAGCTACCTAGGTCGGGACGTCCCAAAGTTGTATCCAAGGGGTTTTACTTTCATTATTTACTATTTTGAGACAATAAAATAGAGATTATGAATGATTTTGAACTTGATTATAAGTCATTATTGGGCGTAGCTAACCCACATTTGCGGTGAATATTGTGTTTCTTGAGATAAGAATTGTTGTTCTATATTTTTTAATGTTACTATTGATATCCTTTCATTGTTGGGCGATGGGAATTATATGTGATGATAATTATAGTTATTATGATTGAGGATTGAATTTTATCTTGGGCCCGATGAGATGAGGGAAAGGAATCTTTGATAATTCATCATTTTAGGAACCTTTTAAGAAATTCACAAAACATGCATATGTGATGCAATATAAGAGAATTGTGTTGTTGTATTACCAAAAAATTTCCATGAGTGATTGAACTGTTATAAATAAAACTTTTCTTGGATAATAATTCTTGTAGGAAATTCAAAAACATAGTTGGTTATTAGAGTGTATTCCATAACATAAATAGTGTTTTCCTATTTAGGATGTAGTAGAAACTCTAAGCCATAAACTATGGCACTTTGAGTCATGAAAAATTCATCATATGGATTGAAAAGATGTTATGATATGGATTGAGTGGATCCCAAATTTTGGTTCATAAGGTGCATGGGCTCTTATGGATCAATAATGGTGAACCACTTGGTTTAACTATTTTAAAAAATTATTTTCTAATCATAATTTTAAAATTAAACTGTAGCATAAACACAGCGCCTGACCCAGTCTAGGTCTTAGTAGTGGGAAGTAGGCCGCATCTCTCGTGTTATATATAAATGTTCCTATCACCCAAACCTAACTCTTAGAGATGGTAGAGGGTTGATATTATTACATTGACAGGATTTATACATGTTCTATTCTTAAATTGGTGTCTTATGAAATTATAGAATCTTATCTGAGGTATGTGTTTGGAAATTTTTGAGCAATGCCACCATGATGTCCTCTTGTCGTACTCCAGGAGGGTGGTGATTAATATACTCTGAAGGTGGTGGGACCTGATCCACTAGTTACTCATCCAATAATTCCCTATAGGGTACCTATTATTAATCATGATGTAGGTGATGAAGCTTGGTTTAAAGGATACTTGACATTGATTATGAAGATAATGTAGGGAACTCTTCACTTTTCCCTTTTATGGGAGAGTAGAATCGGGAGTTCTAGCAGCAACATCTTCCAACATTTCGAGTGATGGAGGACCATAGGCTATGGAGCTATGGATAATGATGGTTTTTTATTTATTTGAGATTATTGATACACCACATGAGAGGAGAGTGAAACTCGCTACTTACATGCTTCGATTATCTACCAAATGATTGTAGGATATCCTAAATCAGGATGGTCAGTATCATGAAATGACTTAGAGATATTTCCAGTAAAATTTTAATGTTTATTTCTTCTATGAGGCACTAAGAGTTTATCATGTTAGAGAATTCATGAACATGTAGTAGGGTTCTCTAATAGTTAGGGACTATATGGATCATTTCACAGAGCTATAGTGAAATGCACTTTCCTGTTGAGCATGTATTCTCTCAACAATACTCAATAAATATTAATGATTTTGATGCTCACAAATACACTTTTTTACTAATGTTCTTATTTTGAGTGTATTTTAGAAAATTTATATTCTTTATAATTATTATCTTGAAATATTATTCAACTATTTATTTTCCAGAAATATTCGTTAAAGTGTTCAGAATGCTCGTAAGCGTATTCTAGAAACAATGTTCACTGTATTCCATTTACTATAAATACTATTCATTCAACACATCGAAGAAAGTGTTGCATGGAACAAAACATACATTTATGTTGAAAGATCATTGTGTATGGTTAATAAACCTTACATTTGAAGAAATATATGGTTAAGGAACATTATGTTTGTATAAGAACCTTACATTTTCCAGAAAGGAAAAGTATGGTTAAAGAACCCTGTTTAAGTATGAAACTTTACAAATGTATGGATCATCAACCTTAGTTTTATGATTAAACTTATTTATTGAACCTTATGTTTGGAAAATTGGATGAATGGATGATCAATGTTACATTCAGAGATCTATGTGTAAGTGGATAAGTGTATTGATCATCACCCCTACGTTATGAATTTGAACCCTCTGTTTTTTATTTTTTCATTTTGTTAAGGACCCTCACGTTTGACTTTTCAATGTTAGAAGTTTAAATTTACATCTTTATCGAATGGGTTTTCAACAGTCTTATTGGAATGTTAGGGAAATTTTAAAACTCATTTTATTTTGAATCAAATCTCATTTGAGATAATTTAAAGAGTCGATTACAATAGATATTTTCTCTCTTATTCTTAAGGGAAGTTACGATTACTCTGAGCTGTATTCTTTGAATTTAAATTCACTCGATTTATCAGGTGTCTTCTGAGGATCTAAAATCATTATAAGAGAAATTTGGTTTTATATATATATATATATATTTATATATATCAGTGTCAGATTTTTATAGACGATGAACTGAATATTTCATGGCTATTTTGATAATTCTTATTCTTCAATATTTCTTATACAAATTATTTCACTTCTACAACGATCAAGCATCTCATATACAAGGTCAAAATTTTGGAGATATACATGTTCAAATCATGAATCACGATGCTCTATTTGTGATTTTGTTCTTAAAATCAAAGATCTTCTATGCGACCTGATATCTTCATAGGTATTTAAAAATTATTATTCTTTTGAAGACATGATTCCTCTTTTATCAGTTGCGTACTGCTGAAACTATGAGCTATATTTGTTTCTCATCAAAGCCACATATTATCTATCTTGAGTTTATACTACTCATATTCAGTCATGGTGGAGTGTCATCTTCTCGCAATAAGTTGTGGTTTTATCGGTTCCTTGTAAAAGAACCATAAGGCTCTGTTTTGTAAGCCTTTGTTTGTAAGGGTGACAACTACCTTCGCTAATTTTTGGATCACTCTTATGATATGAGGACTTTACTAGTGAAATTTACCAATTCCACAGAGAGGGTGATTGGTGGAGTGGACTAGGGGAAATTTGTGCCCCAAACCGCTATAAATTGTTGTGCCTTGTTCACTGTTCATTATCCACTGTATATATATTCTCATAAAAAAATTCTGCCAGCTCTATCTACTATTGATGTGAGTCGACATAATAGTGAAACTTTTAAAAGAACAAAATTCACCCCCTTTTGTGTTTTCATTATAGCTATTACGACCTAACATTTCGTATCAGAGGTTGTGCTTTTCAACAAATCTATAAAAAAGATAGAGGAATAAGATATGTGTTAGTGATGGCAATGGAGAATATCAAAGAAGGAATGGAAATCATTCATGCTCTATATTTCAATGGTGAAAATTACGGATGTTGGAATCCAAAAATGATAATATACTTAAAAAATCTTGGATTTAGAGTATACTTAATGATTTTTACTCCTTATACAATACATGGAAAACTTGAAACTTGGTCTACTACTACAAATGCTAAGTATGATATGAATTCAAAAGTAATGAATGCCATTATTTGTGATCTTGGATCATATTATTTCAAAAATGAATCTCATTTCCCAACAACCTATGAAATATGGTAGAAAATTATAGTATCCTATGATGGTACTAATAATGTTAGACAAATGAGATATGAAATATCAAAATTAAAGATTGATACTTTTAGAATGTATTATGGAAATATTATTAGACAAATGAATAGAAGGCTGACAAAAATTGTTAATAATATACCATCTTTAGGTGAGGCTATCATCCAACTTAATCAAGCTTTGAATGTCCTAAGAGTTCAATCATCAAAGTGGAATGGAATTTATATTGAAATCCACCAATTAGCACCTGTCAAGAATCTGAAAATGTGGGAATTGATTGTAATGTTAATGATGTATGAGGCTGAAATGGAAGATGACGTTGGATATCACAAAGTCCTTGTCAAAAAGGATAACACTAATTTAAATTTTGTATCCCTAAAGAAGAATAGAAAACTGAAACAAGAAGAAATAAATTCAGAATCATCTGACATAGAAATTGAGTTGGCTCAAATAGTTAGAAAATTCACTAAATTTTATAGGAAGAAGAATGGATTCAGAAGAAGCATAAAAAAGGATGAAAAAAACTCAAGGGAAGTAGGATGATATGAGTTCAAAAATTGGGTTATATAAGACCTAATTTTCCTCAATTGAAAGGAGAAAAAAGAAATATAGAAAGGAAATATCAGAAGAATGCTGATTATGATAAAAAAGATAAAAGAGTTATGAAATCCACTTAGAGTGTTACTGAAGAATCCAGTAGCCCATCAATCTCTAATTTAGAGAAGGAAAATCAAATATGAAAGATAATATGGGCTTTTCAGCTGAAGAAGAGATGGCACAATCCTACTATTCATCTGATTTTGATTCTAGTTACTCAAATGATAAAATGACTGCCTACTGTACAGTGCTAGAAGAATGATATAACCCTCTATTAAAGAAACACAAATCATCAAAAAATATTCATAATGGTATTTTATTAGAAAGGGATACTTTACTTAAACAACATCAAGAATTAATTGAGAAATTTAGTTCATTTACTACAAACTGTACTAACCATGAAAATAGGATTAAAAAACTATAGGATGAAGTAAAAATTTTTAAAAGCGCTTCTATTATATTTAAAAAAGGATAGTGTTCTAAATGAAATTCTTGGAAAAAATGTAATTAAAATGAAATATTTGGTATAGGCAGTAAGGGTGAAAAATCCAAACTGTACAAATACTATTTTTCTTCTGCTTCTAACAATAAAAGCATGTCTGTTGTTAAAAGTTTTTCATTGGGTGTTAATAGACATTATTCTAATGATTTCTATTTAAAAAAACCTCAATTATGTGGTTTTAATCATGTTCAATATTCAAAAGCATTATATAATTTTAATTATAATAGTGTTAATCAAAATAAATCTGTTTGGATTCCTAATCCACTACTGGAAATATGATATATACCAACGGTTTTGGGAAACCCGTTGGTATAGTTCACTAATTTGGACCTATACCAATGGTTTGGCTAAAATCGTTGGTACATGTCACTTATATCGACCTATACCAATGGTTTTGGACAAACTGTTGGTATAAGTTACAAAACCGTTGGTATAAGTCCCAAAATCAAAGAACCTAGACCGACAGTTTTTAGAACCGTTAGTATAGGTACATGTATTTTTAATGGAATATTCTTACAGAGGACATTAAATAAATCAAAATTTACAATAATTATGATAATACACACATATATATATATATATATGAAATTATGTTCACAAAAGTATGTTAGGTTAGTGGTTAGGTCGTTAAATCAGAAACGGGAGGTGCTGGGATCAAAACCAACCCAATGATTATTTTTTGAATTACATATACCAACAGTTTTATGGAACCGTTGGTATAGATTTTCCTATTACTTATACCAACGGTTTTCAAAACAGTTGGTATAGAACTATCCCCATGACTTACATGGAAACGGTTCTCCAAACCGTTGGTATAGGCTATACCAACGGTTTGGAGGCCTATACCAATGGTTCCAAACCGTTGGTATAGGGTATATTTCTAGTAGTTATCTTTGATAGCTGACACTGCTAGACCCAAAAGGATATGGTTACCAAAAGAAATATTTTTTTAATTTCACCTTTTAGGTAACAAGTCAATGAAGGGGAAAAGATATATGGTATATGAATAGTGGATGTTCATGACATATGAGTGGAAGTTCATCAAATTTCTGTACTCTAACTAAAATAGATAGAGTCCGAGTTACCTTCGGTGACAATGTGAAAGAAAAAATTATTGGACTGAGAACAGTTAGAGATCTAGATACTGTCTTAATTAATAAAGTACTCTATATACAAGGATTGAAGCACAATCTGGTAAGTATCTATACATTATGTGATTATGGATACAATGTTTATTTTTCTAATAATTTTTTTTCTATCTTTAAAAATAGTTTTCTTAAATTTAGAGCAACCAGAACAGATAATGTATACACTTTGGAATTAAATTCTTTGTGTAAAAAAATGTGAACTATTTAACGTCTAATGTAAATGAGTCATGGATTTGGAATATAAGTCTTGGTTATCATAATAAATTTTTTTTATTACATAATTTATCAAAGAAACAACTTTTTTCAGATTAACCAAGACTCAAATTTGATAGTGATAGATTCTGTGATTCATGTTAGATAGGTAAGATACACAAATCCTCCTTAAAATATGTTAACAAAATTATTACTTCAAAGACCCTAGAAAATATTCATATGGATTTGTTTGGAACATATACAATAGAAAGTTTGGTTGGTAAATTATATGTATATTTTTTAGTTTATGATTATACTATATTTACTTGGGTATATTTCTTAAACTCATAAATGAGGATTTTTCAATTTTTGAATATTTTTATAAAAGAGTTGAAAATGAAAAAGGCTTTAGAATAATTTTATAAAAAATTGATCATGGTGGAGAGTTTAAGAATCAATAATTTAATTCTTTTTTCTCAAATATGGGTATTAAACACACCTTTTCTGCCCCAAGCACACCTCAAAAAAATGGAATTGCTGAAAGAATAAACAGAACTATTCAAGAAATGGCTAGAACAATGTTGAATGAATACAGTGGTCCAACTTACTTTTGGACATAAGCTATAAGCACAACATGCTATATTATAAATTGAGTTTTATGTTGACCTATTTTAAAAAATAATCCTTATGAACTTTGGAATAACAGAAAGCCTAATGTAATTTACTTTATGGTTTTTGGATGCAAGGCATTTATCTTGAACAACAAGGATAATCTAACAAAGTTCGATCCAAAAAATGATAATGGAATATTCTTAGGATATTCTGCACTTCTAAAGCTTATAGAGTATTTAATAAAAATTCAAGGATTTTTGAAGAATTAGTTCATTTGAAGTTTGATGACACTGATCCTTTTAATAAATGAAAATATTAAACAGATGAATCTGATGATTCTTCTAACAACATGAGACTTGATAACTTGAAAACTGGTATTGAAAATATAAACAAAATTCAGTCCAGTTCATAAGAACATGATACTAATGAACCAAAAAGTACTTTACCTAGAAAGTCTAGAATCATGAAGAACCACCCTTTAGAGACTGTTAAAGGAGATCAAGATAGAGGAATAAAACCTTGGAAAATTATAGGAAACCTAGTGTAATTTCCTTCTTTTCTATCTCAGCCAGAGCCTATGCCTTTTGAAGAATCCCTAGAAGATTAATGTTGGTTGTTAGTAGTGAAAGAAGATCTAAATCAGTTTAAAAGAAACAAAGTATGTAAATTAGTGTAAATACCATCAAATTATCCAATTATAGGAACTAAATGGGTCTTTAAGAATAAACAAGTTGATCAATGTATTATAACTAGAAACAAAGCTCCACTAGTAGTTAAAGGGTATAATAAAAAAGAAGGTATAGATTATGATGAAACCTTTTCTCTTGTAGCTATACTGGAAGAAATCAGAATTATTTTAGCCTATGAATCTCATATTAATTTTAAATTATATCAAATTGATGTAAAATAAGGTTTTTTAAAGGGATGTTTAATGGAGGAAGTTTATGTTGAGCAACCTCCTGGTTTTGAAAATTCTCAAAAACCAGATTTTGTTTTTGAACATACTAAATCTATCTATGGAGTTAAACAAGAACCTAGTGCTTGGTAAGAAAGATTAAGTTCATTTCTTTTGAAAAATAGTTTTACTGTTGGTTTGGAAGACCCAATCTTCCTTAAGAAAACTATTTTTTCAAATTTATTATTAGTTCAAATATATGTTGATGATGTTATTTTTGGATCAACAAATAAAAAACATTTACAATGATTTTTCAGAACTTATGAAAACAGAATTTTAAATGAGCATGACGGGGGAATACAATTTATTTTTAGGACTTCAAATTTATCAAAAAGATTTTAGAAATGTATTAAATCAAATAAAATACATTATTGATTTATTGAAAAAGATTTATTATGAGAACAATAAGACATATTTAACTCCCATGTGTACTAATATTAAACATGACTTGGATGAAGCTGGAAAACTAGTGGAAAACAAGTTATATAGAAGTATGATTGTAATTTTACTATATCTTACTACTAGAAGACCTGATATTATCTTATTAGTATTTCATTGTGCTAGATTTTAATTAAATCCAAAATAATGTCAACTTGCTGCCATAATAATAATTTTTAAATATTTCAAAGAAATAGTTTTTCAATATCTTGTTTTATTGAAAAAATTCTAATTTTAATTTTTTATCATATTCAGATGTAGATTTTGGAGGATTTCGGTTATATAGAAAAAGTACTTCGGGAACCTGTCACTTTTTAGGAACATCGTTAGTGTCATGGTCAAGTAAGAAGAAACACTCGATTTGACTATCAACAGTCGAAGAAGAGTATGTACCTGTAGGCAGCTTTTGTGCACAAGTTTTGTTGATGAAAAAAAATATTATGGAATTTGGACATAATTTTAATACTACACCTATTTTATATGATAATACAAGTGCTATAAACTTTTCAATAAAATCCAATATGTCATTATAGAACTAAGAATATTGATATTAGACCTCAATTTCCAAGAGATCATGTTCTCAAAAAGGATATATCTTTAGAATTTGTTAATACTAAATATAAATTAGCTTATATATTTACTAAATCTATTCCCAATGCTTGTTTTTATTTTATTAAGGTGGATTTAAGTTTATTTAAATTTTAATAAATTATTATTATTTTTTTATTTCTAATTTATTTTTGTAACTTTTATTTAATTTTATTATTTTCTATATTAGGATATTTCAGTTAATATATGTTATCTTAAATTTATTTATGCCGTGTAATTATTAATTTTTTTTAATAATTACTCTGTGACATGAGAAACGATGAAATGTGTCATTTTTTAGAAACCATTCGTTTTCAAAATCCCTCATCTTTCAAACCCGTGGTTTACCCAAAAATAGAAAAACCCTGCTTCATCAAACCCACAATCATCATTCGTCCTTCCAAACCCTAGAAGCCAAAAACCTCAGATTTTCAGATCTTCAAGAATGTCGAAAACTAAGAGAATAAAATAAGGAAAAGTAAGTGAACCGAATTTGCTCTGGAAACAACCACTGGAATTTCAAGGTCTCGAAATAGCTTTTAATAAAAACAACTCAGAATTTCTATATGAGTTAGAACTGAATTATTTTTATAAGAGTGTGCAGTTTATATTCAGAGATAAAGAGGGAATGATTATTTCTAGTATCGAAGATAGGGATTTCTTTATTTCTTCTACTGATGTTGTGATGATTTTGAACTATCCACATGAAGAAGTTTTCCATTTTGACCTTAAGTCAGTTGGAGATAAGGACAATTATTCCATTAACATTATGTCTTTTTTGTTCAACTCAACATGCATCAGAATGATGTTTCTTAAGTATTTAAAACCTGACTATAAGATTCTAGTGAGATTTATTCAGACTGGAATAACACCAAGGATGGATGAGATGGATAAAATCCTCTACCCAGACATGTATATAATGTTTCTTTTTCTGAGTGATATCAAATTAAATTTCCTGAGGTATTTATTTAGATATCTTCATTACTGTTGTTCACTATATGTGAGAATGAAATTTTATCCATATAGACAGATAATTTCAAGGATTTTGTTTAAAAATGATATGATCAGATTAGTTGAGGCAAGAGTAAAATTTCATCATAGTAATGTGTGGAATGATGGAATATTAAGAAAACATGAATTTTTCTAGATCACTATGAAAGGAAAAAAATTACCTATTGTAGCTGAGGAATAAAAGAACTCAGGAGATTTTTCTCAGGGGGAGCAAGCTAGTGTTTGAAAGGAAGGAGTAATTAAATCTCAAATAGATGCAGTTTCATAACCATTCAAGAGAAGGCTAAGATTCAACACTGAAGAAGAAGATGAGGATGAACAATGTCAAGAAATAATTTTTGTTGAACCTAGAAAAATATACGCTTCTCAAGTTGAAGATAAAATTTTGGATTCTGGGGAAGCAACACGCTCAGTTCATCCATAAGAAATAGTTATTGAAGAATAATTTCTAGTGTAGTGTCAAGCTAGAGATCTTTCAATTGTATCTCTAGAGAATGAACTGATAGAAGAGTGCATTCTTGTGGAAATAGTTCAAGAAATGAATACTAAATATGAAAATGTTCAATCAAATTTTATTAGTGAAGAAGTTACTGAACAAGTAAATGTTCATGAAGGGAAGATTTTACAAGAATCAGTTAGATAAATTCAACCTTTAATGGTAGATCAGACTATGGGATAGTCAGATCGTATTTCTGGTGGGCAGACTGATGTTTTGGATAATCAGTTATTTTCTTGTGAAGAATATGTAATGAAAATAGTGGTACATCCCTTTCCTACTAAAAATGAAAATCAGGATATGAATGTAGAAGAGGAGACATCTTATTCATTATCTAATCAAGTTTAATAAGTTGTGATAAAATTCAATAAGTCTCAAGAGTAGAATTCCAATCTGTGGGAGGAACTAGAAATTGCAAAGAAAATGTTTCAAGAGCTTAATGAGAATACTATTTCTAGAATGGATTTTAATTCCTTCAAAATAGACATGTTAAATGAGATTTGGAAGATCAGATCTGAAGCTATGTCAATAACATATTTTTCAGAATTAATATGGTACTTGGGAAGTCAGATTGAATCTATAAAAGGTTCAGTGAATCAGGCGAGTGCATCTACTCTTACCCTTTCAACATGTCCATATTTAACCAAAATATTTCAGGCCATTACATTCGTTATGGAAGATATGAATATTCGACTACAAGATCTTTAATTCAATAGTGCTCCTCTATCAATATTATTGGACAATCAAAAACTTTTTGTGGATCAGTTAACTCAAGGAGAACCAAGCATTAGATTTATGTTTAGAAAGTTTTCAGAGAAGTTGGAGTTGTTCATGAAGCAAGTAATGTCATCATGAGTTTCTGAAAAGCAACATTGTGGAGAATTTTAATGACAATAGTGACAGAAGGTTGTTGATAATTCATCTAGGAGATAGTATGATGAAGAAGATGAGATTGTAGATGGATGATCTAAATGACATGTTTGAATCCATATATGAATTATCTTCTATCCCATCCTTAGCCTTCTTTTACTTTCCTACCCTGACGCACAACAATGACCATTTTTGTTTCTTGGTCATAAACTCTATTGTATTTTTGTCTTTATTAATCAATGATTTTTTCGTCCATCTATGTGTTTTATTTTTTTATTTGTTTTTGCTTTTTTATGAAAGCCAAAATCCATTTCTCTTTATTTATTATAGTTACTTATAACTTTCACTTATCATTCCGTTCAATATTAAATGTGTTTTAATCTATTTGTATACTTTCTTTTTGATGTAACAAAAAGAGGGAGAAATTTAGACAAACACAACATTTATTTAAATTTAGAAATTAAAATATTTCTTTTTTATTGAAATAATTCCTAATTTTATTTGGGAAAAATTATATTACAAAACATTTTATTTAGAGAAATTCAAACATTTCTTTGAAATCTATCTTTTGGGGAGAAATTCAAATATTTATTCTTTATTGAAATAATTTTGTCAAATCGAAATTATTTTCTTTTAATGTTTACAAAATTATAAATTATTTTTACTAAGATTATAATTTTAATTTATGGGTTTTGTGACCATCAAAAAGGGGGAGATAGTTGGGCATGTATTGTCTCAAAAATACTCTATAAATATTATTGATATTGATGCTCAAAAATACCATTTTTTGTTTTACTAATGTATTTATTTTGATTGTATTTCAGAAAATTTATATTCTTTATAATTTTTATCTTGAAATAGTATTCAACTACTTATCTGTGAGAGATATTCGTTAATGTGTTCAAAATGCTCGTAAGCATATTTTGGAAACACTGTTCAGCATTTTTCATTTACTAGAAATACTATTTAATCAATACATCAAAGAAAGTATCATAAGGAATAAACCATATGTTTATATTGAAAGATCAAGACGTATGGTTAGTCAAACTTATGTTTGAAGAAACATATGGTTATAGAACATTATGTTTGGATAAGAACCTTACGTTTTCCAAAAATGAAAAGTATGGGTAAAGAACCCTACGTAAGTATGGAACTTTAAAAACGTATGGACCATCAACCTTACTTTTATGATCAACCTAACATTTGGAAACGTGGATGAATGGATAATCAATGTTATGTTCAGATATCTACACTAACGCGGATAAACGTATGGGTCGTCAACCCTATGTTTTGAATTTGGACCCTAAATTTGTTATTTTTTTTGTTTTGTGAAGGAACCTTATGTTTGACTTTTCAACATCAGAAGTTTGAATTTATGTCTTTATCGGAGCATTTTGCAACAGTATTTTTGGAATGTTAGGGAAATTTTAAAACATGATTTTGATTGAATAAATTCTTGTTTTTGATGATTTAAAGATCCATTTACAGTAGATATTTTGTCTACTATTCTTAAGGGATGTTATGATTACTCTAAGCTATATTTTTTGGATTTGAATTCATTCGATTTATCAGCCATCTTTTGAGGATCTAAAATCTTGTTATGATATATATTGTTATATATATATATATATATCTTTTTTCATTAGATATTTATAGGCGACGATCTGGATATTTCATGGATATTTTGATAATTCCTATTATTCAAGTTTTCTTGTACAAATTATTTCATTGCTACAAGGATCAAGCATCTCAGATACAAGCTCTACATTTTGAAGATATACATTTTCAAATCAATATTCACAATGCTCTTTTTTTGTTGCTATTCTTAAAAACAAAGATCTCTGGTGCAACCTAATCTCTTCAAATATATTTCAAGATTATTATTCTTCTGAATACAAGATTCATATTTTATCATTTTTGTACTAGTAAAACCGTGAGAAACATATATTTCTCATCAAAACTACATCTTATCTATATTGAGTTTCGACTGCTCGTATTCAGTAGTGGTGGAGTGTCAGCTCCTCACACTAAGTAGTGGTTTTATCAGTTCCCTATAAAAGAACCATAAGGCTCTATTTTGTAAGGCTTTATTTGTAAGGGTGACAAATTCCTACACTCAGTTGTGGATTGGTCTTATGATATGAGGAACTTACTATTGAAATTAACCAAACCCATAGAGAGAGTGATTGGTGGAGTGGACTAGGGGACCATTGAGCCCCGAACCACTATAAATTGATGTTATTTGTTCTCTGTTCATTATTTGTTGCATATATATTATCATATAGAAATGCCTACATCTCTATCTACTATTGATTTGAATCGAAAGAATTTTTCAACTTTTAGAAGAACATAATTCATCCCCCCCCCTCTTGTGTTATCACTATAGCTATTTTGACCTAACAATTTCAATACTGCTGATGATCGAATAAAGGAGATACAATTTTAGGATGGCCTAAGGAATTATATTTGTTATTAGGTAAAACTTTTCTGGTTTACTACTATATATGATATAGGTATTGGGACCTTATCACTCAGAGGAACCTTAGAGAAGCATACGGTGTGTGTCAGGGTGGTTCAGAACCCTGACAGAGTAGTGGTTTGACTAGTGGTCAGAAGTGATGCTTTGAGAATACATGTGAGAGTAGTGGAAGCTAGTTTAAACCCATAGATAGTTCCATGGTATGTCACAAGTGTAGTATATACTAGGAATAAGAGGCCATGGTTTCCTAGAGTACCTATCAAGTGATGAGGCAGGGGAAATTTAGGTCATTTACTATGTTTCTGCAGGACCTTCCCATATGTTCCAAGTGGGAGAGGATCTGTGCCAGATCCATCTTAAGGAGAAGGTTAAGTAGCACCTTTCTAGGAAGGTAGCTAGAGTATTACTGGTCATACATGTAGCAGATGAGGTCATGGATGAGGTAACCAAGATTTAGAGTTACAATGTCAGTTAAGTGGACCTTCTCTAGGTAGTCAGGTTGTAGCACCAGGTTGGGGATCAGGCAAGATTTATTCTGTGTAGCTTTTATTAGAGGACCATGATGTTGGGCTGTCTACTATTCGAGGTACTATTAAATCAGACTCTACTATTGTTCCTACCTCATTTGATATAGGTTCATCACATTCTTTTATATATGTGCCTATTATGGAGAGCCTTGGGATTCATTTTGAGTACTCTTATGGATTTATGATTCTAGATACATCTTCATGTATAAATTTTGAGAATATAATCTAGTGAAAGGATTTCCCCCTTGAGGTAGGAAACTGTCATTTACAATGATACTTATTCGTCCTCGAGATGATGGGATTTGGTGTTAATATCAGAATGGATTCGTTTGTTCCCTGTCATAATTATGTGGATTTTTATTGTCAGAGGGTGTAATTTACATCCCAAGAGGGTGGTATTTATATTCATAAAGGAAAGTGAACTATCTAGGAAGTTAGAGATAGACCATAAAATATTTTGATAGGTGGAGTGACCACCCATATTTCTAGCCTTTACATGCAATATTAGGGACTATATCAGATTGAGTTCCATCTAGTAGTCAATCGATTCAAAGATGTTTTCCCCAAAAACATTTCATGATTACCTCTTAAGAGGGAGGTAGAGTTTATAATCGAGCTAGTTCTTGGACCTACACTGGTATCCATTCCTCATTATAGGATGACTAATACTGAGATTTAAGATCTCAAGAGGTAGCAATAATATTTTTATATGGCCCAATACTTCTCCCTAGGGTTCACTGGTCCTTTTATACAAGAAGGTGGTTGGAAACCTACAACTATTCATGGATTATTGAAAGTTGAATCATCTTATAGTTAAAAAAATGGTATCCATTACCTCATATTGGTGATATTTTTTACCACATCAGAGGAGAGAGGGTATTTTGAAATATTGACCTAAGATTCTGTTATCATCATGTGTGAGTTAGACCTTCAGATATTCCATGTACAGATTTCTGCAGCCGGTTTGGCTTATATGAGTATCATGTGACATCATTCGGTCTTACAAAATGTTCCTTCCATATTCATGGATTTTATGAATAGGTTTTTTCATCCATATTTGGATTCCTTTGTGGTGGTCTTCATAGATGACATATTAGTGCATACACATACACAATGTACCCATGAAACACATCTTAAGATCATTTGGAATACATCAAGAGAGAGTTAGTTGTATGATAAGCTCAGTAAATGTTAATTCTGGATTGAGGAGGTACACTTATTGAGTCATATTATCATAGAGGCAGAAGTTTTAGTTGACCTAAATAAGGTTAGGGATATGCTTACAAGGGAATAGATTAAGAATTGCTTTGAAATACAAAGTTTTTTTAGGTGAGTTGGTTACTATATAAATTTTATAATGGACTTCTAATTCTTAGAAACGCCTATTATGGGCATGAATAATAAGGTTGTGATGTTTATATGGTATTAATCCTACATGAAATATTTTCAATGGATGTAAGGAAGATTGACTTCAGCGCTGATCCTTGTTCTTCCTGAGTTAGTAATAATCTTTATAAGATATTTTCATGCATCACGTATCAGGATGTGAGTATTTATGACGTATGAAGATCAATTCCTTTAATATGGTTCAAAATAGTTGAGACCTCATGATTAGAATTACCCAACGCACGATCTCAATTTGGCAGCTATTGTGAACGCCTTACGTTGTTGGAGGCATTATGTACTAGGTGAGAATTTTGTGTTATCTATAGACCAAAACATCCTCTGGAATATTTTCACTTAGAAATACATGAATATTAAGAAATAAATATGGGTTGAGTATATATGGTCCTTTGACTTCGATCTTTCCTATATTCCTAGAAAGGGAAATATGGTTGCTGATGCACAGAGTAGGAGGACCCAAACACAGGTAGTTTAGTAGGCTAGTAGAGAATGACAACTTATGGATTTATTTTCTACGATGTACATAGAGGTTCAGGACCATCATGGAAATTTTGTACTTACATCGTTGTCAAGACCTCTTCAAATTTGGAAAATGTGAAGATGAGGCAGTTTTCAAGTCTATAGGGCTTGGTCTTGTGGGAAGGTATTTCTGTTGCGGACCCACGTTCAGATTAGACTATCGATGATGAAGACATCCTACATATACATGGGCATATATTTCTTCCAATATATATTATATAGGAGATAATGTGTGATTTACATGCTTCATAGTGTAAAATTCACCCGGGAATCTCCAAGATGTCTCATTATATCCACCCATAGTCTTGGAGGCCTGGGATGAAATGTCAAATAGTTGGTTTTATCTCTAGGTGCTCACATGTCATCAGGTGAATGTAGAACACTAGTGACCTATAGGATTTCTATAACCATTACATAAACCATAATGGAAATGGGAAGATGTTGAGATGGATTTTTCTATCAGATCAACGAGGTCTCCTCAATGCAGTGACATAATTTGGGTAGTCGTGGATCAGCTGGCATAATTAGTCAACTTCTTTCTTATACAAGAGACATTGTTAGTTGACGATATGGGAAGAATTTATGTCTTTGAGATTATATGAATACATGGGGTTCCTCATACTATCATTTTAGATAAGGATGATCATTTTAGATTGTGGTATGGCATAGTTTATAGAAATATATGGGTACAAAAGTGATTTTGAGCACAACCTTTCACCCTCTGACTGATGGATAGTCAAAATAAACTATATTGGGTTTAAAGGAAATGTTATGAGAATGTGTCCTTGATTTTGGTGGTTCTTGGGAGATTCATGTACCACTTTCCT
The DNA here is from genome assembly GCA_963277665.1 of Viscum album. Lineage (NCBI taxonomy): Eukaryota > Viridiplantae > Streptophyta > Magnoliopsida > Santalales > Viscaceae > Viscum > Viscum album. The sequence continues at coordinate 2,021,064,783 of OY728123.1, forward strand.
AGTTCTCCTAAAATAAAATATTTCAGGAGATTATATAGATAGATCTGTATGATACCCTATATGGTAGGTTATATCCTTCACCCCTGTACTAGTTATAGGTAAGAGAGGTAGTGTTACTGGGTACTTATATCATTTAAGAGACATTGAAGTAGGTTGAAATAATCATGAAACAAATTTCTACCGGTCAGTCTAGAAACAAATCTTACATTGGTTGTCATCGATGACCTCTAAAGTTTGAGGTCAAGGATTATGTCTTCTTATGGTTATGACCCAGAATTTTGCATAGACAGATACAAAGGAAAGGTAATATTTAATCACCATTTTTTGGGTTGTTTGAGATTTTGGAGAGAGTCAGGATGGTATCCAATCAGTTATTATTTACTCATAGGTACCATTCCATGAACGAAATCTTAAAAATTTCACAGCTTCATCATTTTCATGTCGGCTTATCTCATACTTTTAATCCCAATGATGTTGAACTTGATGTTGATGATTCTTTTGATGAGTATCCTATATGCATCATTGATGAGAGCACAAAGAATCTCTTAGGCCATTCTATCACTTTAGTATGGGTGCTAAGGCATAATGGAAAGGTATGAAATAATACATAGAATAGGGAGGTTGACGTATGTTCGTAGTGGCTGAAGTATTCTCAGATAACGTTTTTCCTTCCTAAAAAGGTGAACTTGGAGTGGGGAGTGAGTTAACTTCAGGGGGAAGACTGTCAGAACCAATTTTTTATATCAGGTATGGTGTGTTTAATTTCAGTATAATTCTTTATTTTTGACATAATGTGGATGTCTAATGAGTTCATGGGTGTTTTGGGGGTGTTTGAGCCATGTTTGGAGCCTGAAACCCATCTTTTTGGAAAAATCAGATTAGATGCATGGTTAAGAAAAACCTTGAGGGGTGGACCGCATGGTTACATATAATCATGAAGGGACTGGCAGTGAGTAGGAGGGGGATGTACGGTTTGAGTAAACAATATATATTGGACCTCACACTCATGTTGATGTTCTTTAATTTTTAGTAGATCCATTTTGCATGGTTTGGGCTTGTTTTCTGAAACCATGCAACCAAACTATGTGGGTACCCTCCTTAAGTAGTGATTCATGCATGGTTGGCCCACAGTTTGGACAATCATGTAGCTAAACTATGCAAAAAAGATATTTTGGGGGATCTTACCATTTTACCCTTAAAATCTAATTAACTCACCCCTCCCTTCTATTTATCATTTCCAACAGAAGGAGGTATTCTTCTACATGTTGTAGCTCCAACCTTGACCTAACCTAGGCATCCTAATAACTTCTTGATCTTCCACTTGATTCACGAACCCTTTGTCACATTGGACCAACACTGGTAATTTCTTCAATCATATTGTGCATTTCACCATTTTTATTTCTCTAGATGGATTTTTTTAGTTTTAGGCTCATATTCCCTATTTTCAAGGCATTAACCTGTTCTTCTATTTTCTCTCATCCCAGGCCAAACAAAGTGTTTATATTGGACCAGGATAGTACTACAATCATGGGGTAGGTGTTCAAGTATTTATCACTTAAATAATTCTTATTCTATAATATGTAATCACCACACATTGACCCAAATTTAAATCAATATTAAAATGTTTGTCCTTCATGGAACCTAAGGAAATGTAGGACCCAATTCATATAGAGATCATCCACCTCAGAGTGAGCCATTCTATTGAGCGTTCCATCTAACATTCCAAATTGGATTTCATTTTATAAATCCAAAAAACATGTTGGTGTGTTTAGTTTTACATTTAAAATACAATATCATATCAATAGAAGATGAATGTAGTGGAATGTAATGGTCAATGCCCTTATCAATTACAATTATTTGAATTGAATGTGAGTGATACAACCACATAATGTGAATTACATAGACCAATGGTTACACACATATAATTATTAAATGTAAATGTGTTATAAATTAATCAATGGATCTTTCTAAAATCCTTGACTAATTCTTATTGATTATGAATTTGAGCATGGCGACCCTTGATTAATATAATAAATGGGAATGAAGAACATTATTCTAGTTATATATATGGGAATATAACTCATTTATAATTATGATATGAGCATGGAGTCCCAATATTAATGTGATACCAGGAATGGTGTCCACAATTTTGTGACACTGGGTAAGAAGACCCTATACTGTGATATGATCAAGGCATCACCTTATAAATGTGATATAGGGAATGGAGTCCTCTATTCTGTGATATTGGGCATGAAGACCCTTTCTATGATTTTGGGCATGGTGTCCCTTATTCTTATGATACTAGGCATGGAAACACTGTATTGTGATACTGGTCATGCCAACCCTATATTGTGCTACTGGGCATTGCGTCCCCTACTACTGTGATACTGGGCATTGCATCCCATGATACATGTTTAGAGATATTCCAGCATGAGCCAAAGTTGGTAGTGTCAGCTTGGATCTCCTTTAGGAACAAGAGTCAAACACTTTACATTTATTATTATTACATTTCATTATTATAATTACACACTACCATGTTATATACATAGATTGGATATTTATAAATGTCGTTGTTGGTGTCTTATTGAGATTATCTCACACACTATCTAGGCCACCAATGGTACCCAAGAACACTATATGCTTTCATTTGTAGATAAAGGGATGTATCCTATTATGGATTTGTGACTTCTTGAATGACTTGCGATGAGAGTTTGGTAGTATATGACCAGGATGGAGCTCAAGATTCTTGGATAGATTTTGTACCATTTTTCATATCATGTGGTGTATTAACTTCCAGCTTCCATGTATACATTTTTTCCCTATTTTGTAGTATCTTTACATTATCATCAACATTTTTATATGATTAATTTCTATCATGCGTATTATTATCTATTCCTTGAGTTTCTATTCATTGTTATACTATTTTTCTACATTGGTTTATTGGTCCAGTTGTCATAGTGTATGTTTCTGTTATGGTATATGTTTACATATGCTTCCTCTATTTACCTATTATTACTTATCCTTTGTTCTACACTCTATAAATGAGGGCATACTCTCCCCCACAAAGACACCCTTGTCCCTCACTACTAGTTGACAACCTCTGGAATATGGGGTGGCATGGTTGAGGCCTTGTGAACTAATGGATCGGGGCACCATTTAAGTGGCTACTCGGGTCAGGACATCACAAGTCTGAAATACCATCTACCATAAATTTATTATCCCGGATAGATCATGGGTTATCTCGCACGGTATACAAACTTTGCAACACCAAAAGTGACCTAATGTTTCTAAAAAGGCCTAAAACATAATTTTTTAATTTTTAACATCAATTTATTCTAAATAAACCTAAAAGAAATATTTATAATTGATAAAAATACAAATTAGATTGTATATGAACCAATTTTATATGAAATACAATCAAAAAATTTGTTTACACTTTAGATGCATCCAAAAATAAGTAAAATATATCTTTCTCCTTTATATTTTCATTGAAGATACATTTGAAAGATCAAGTTAGAATGAAAAGTAAATCATGAGAAAGTGGAAATGTCAAATTTAACTACAGAAAATAACTACCATTAGTGTAAAATAGGGTTATACATATTAGTTTTTTTAATTTCGTTAACCTTATGAGGTTGTTGAAAGTGATTTAGTAAATATTTTTTTCACATTGGTTTTTGTTAACTGATATAAAATAATATTTAAACTTAGTTTTCAAAAAATTCAATATAAATCATTATAAAACTCTAGAATATGATCTATTTTTCATGTTATTTATACAATAACCAATGTGAGTAAATGATTTTCATAAATTATTGACTTTGGTTATACAATAACCGACATGAAAATGATTTTTTTAATAAATTAAATATAATATCCCAATAGTATAAAAGTATAACTAGAAAAATAAAATAGTGGCTCAAAAATATAACATCAAAAATTCAAATCATTTAAACTTTATAATTTAAAATTTAAACTTTAAAATATATATTAAAAATAAACTAAAACCCAATGAAACGTGTGAAGTATTTCTCCCATTCTCTTTGTAAGTGATTTATCACTTATATAGTATAAGGGAAAGTGTTATGAAAAATATAAAATTTAAAAAGAACCCATTTAACATGTATTCTCAATATAAATATATAATAAATTAAAGGGAAGGTAATAATAAAATAAAACTTTATTTAGTTTTTTAACTGGTCCATTTTAAAATATTTCAAACATAAATCTTAGAGCATAATATCAACATTCCTTTATTCCTTATTGATGATACAAATTCTTTTTCAAACTATTTTTTCAATTTAAAATATCATTTTATGTACTTGCAGCCAAAAATGTAGTACTTATAAATGAGAAATCACCTTTGTGTGCATATATTTGATCTTTGTGATCCTAATTCTTATTTTCTCTCTAAAGTGATCTCATGACCTATTTGAAAATGATTTCTATTTAATAAATGTAAAATTAATTATAATATTTAAGTATTAAAATCATTAAAATTACTTATTTAATATATTTATAAAAGTTTATTGCATGTCACTATATATAGATAAAAACTAATAAGGTGTATTCTCTTTTGGACATAAAACACACAACATCCAATGGATAATAATGTACAAAAAATATAATGTGACTGTTTATTAAATTAAAATAAATAACACATTATGAAATATATCTTCCATACACTTCAATATGAGGAATCATCTAACACTGAATTGAATAATTTTTAAATTTTTCATCAATATATACTATTATTTTTGTTTCTTTCATTATCATTATTATTAGTGAAATAAATTGTGGGGCCAAATCCATACACTAGTGTTGTATCATACTGAATATAATGTTTATAAAGATAAAAAATACAAAAAATATTAAGTTTCAATAAATTAAATTAAATGAAATAAATATTATAATCGACCTACATAGAAATGACTTTCATTGATTTTATTCCCAAAAAAATCCCCAATCACAACCTCCATGATATCTCTTTTCAAGATTATCAAGGACATTTATTGCCTAAAAATGTTAGCATCCAATAGAATTTAAAACACTCCCAATAACATATATGAATATGTTGACAATCTATCATGTCTAGAAGAAGTACTATCTAAATTCATAGCATCATGCACTTGTTTTTTCTATACCGCATATCTTCAAAATTAAATTATCTCCATAAAATAATAAATAAATATATAAATTTTAAAAGTATAAAAAATTTAACACCCATATGAAATAAAGGATATAATATATACATTTCTCAGTGATAATTATTTGTGCAAGTATAGATGTAAAAACTGAAAACTGGCTGATACATTATCCAAATACAATTACTGCATCTATAGGAGATGTTACTCTTAATGATCTATCTACAATATCCAACATAGTGATCCTAACATCCTCCATATCAATCTGTTGATGATGAATGGTCTCCAAAATATAATATATAAAGCAATATGAAATAATATGATGTTATGGATCCTAAACATATAACTCAAAATAGATGGGAAGCTCTGGAGGGGGAGTTGTTGGAGTTGGATAAATAGTCAGAGGTGGCAGAGTGAGATCTTCAGGTAGAGGTAGAGGAGTGGGATCAATATCCTAAAACTGTATTTTCATGTTACCAAAATATCAACTTTATCAAATATCTGATTCTTTCCCCCATCATATCACCCATCTCCTGACCATTATCTTCTAAAAAATTTATTTATCCTTTATATACAATATCCTTTGAAGATGCTCCATAATGACCCATCACTTTTTTTACCAATACACCTTCCGTATATCCTCATACACGAATTTGGTGTTTGGGATTTCACAATTAATTTTCTAAAATGTCCTTCTTACCCTATGATATGAAGGTCCCCTATGTTATCTTCTCCTCAAGGAATTATGGTATTGAATAATAGAAAAAATCATCACTAAATCATAATATATAAAGAGTTAAATTAACTTAAATAACATAATTAAATTAAATAGATCCTTAAAATCCACTCAATACAACCCTTAACTATTTCATAATATATTTTCCCTTTTTCTCATTTAGCCCCTCTTCTATTTTTTCTTGTCTAGATGGGGATGGAGGGCCAATTATTGTAGATCCTAAAGACTCACCTCTTGTTTGTTGAAATTTTTTGGCCATCATTTGTTCTTCCCCATCCATGAGATAATGTATGAGGGTATGCATTTTTTTGATAGGATCTATTGGTTAAATTTCCTCAGTTGATATAAACTAATAATTACAAAAGCATTATGTAAAAAACTTCTAAAATATAACAATATACTTACAAAAAATGATTGTTTCATGAGCCGAACCATTGGGTCCCTCCTTGATGGTGATAAGACAAGTATGAGACCCCATTCCTAAATCCAATAGGTTAGGGGCTGTTAACAAGTGTCGATTAGTCACGACACTTAAATGGGATGCCTTAGCCTAAGTACCTATATACATGAACAAAACCAGCTCCAAATGACATGGCAGATTTATAATAAAATATTTAACATATAGAGTAAAAACCATGCATTCAACAACTTCTAAGAAAGAATAAAATTTTGTAGTATAGCATAAAAGTATAAAGGGACAAAATACATACCCAACTAGAAATGAGTTCTCAACCCAACAATAACTGGGGTGAGGGAAGGTTTGAAGATAGTCTGACTCACAATCCCCAATACTGACCAAAAAACATAGTCATCATTGGGAGATTCTAAGTTTCACCGAACCCCGGTCCACCATTATCACCTATAATATTAATATAGTCTTCATAATATGAAACATGTATAGGAAACTCCCATGGATGGGTGAGTATATATATACCCATTAGGTGCCCCAAAAACCAAAAATTGAGCAACATAGAAAGAAAGAGGGAGATCAACCCATAAGTAAAAGGTTATATAAGACCAAACATCATAAATTCTAAAAAAACCCAAGCGTGAGAGAAAGGGTATCTTCATATCCAGAGCCAAATGAATAATGATGAGTCATCCTACAGCTCCAAAGGTCTAACTCTGATGGCCAACATCATGAACAACCACACATGAATCCATATAGAGGGCCCACACATCACCATTTCACTCTATAGAAAAGGGTGAAATATATATATATATATATATAAATTTATACCATGTAACCTCGAAAGCATCCATGCCGAGGGCCAACACCTGGCCACTATACTCCATAGCCGAGAGTTTCTATCTTTAGTGGAGGAACCTCTCCCTGTCGCTGCTCCAAGAAAAGGGGTTACACTCCATAGATAAGTGAAATATACCTGGAATAGTATGGTGGTTATTAACCCTATCTATGAAATTATTATGGGGGAACCACACCCTAGTACTATAGAGGAGTTTCTAACCCTGGTAACACTCTAATGATCATACCTGATTGTTGTCACTGACTAAGAATATCTAGGAGAAGAATCTTGCTAGAATCATCCTGCATCATATCTCTACTACTTAAATGAAGGCCACCATCACATATTATGTGGAATAATTCTCATGATAGGATACTCACTATCCCAAATTTGAGTCTATAAGAAGGATTTAGGCATGGTGGATGCCTTATTGAAAAGTAAAATACATGTACATGGGGTCAAACGACATGTGACAACTCCTAGACACCTAGGTTTTTCCTCAACTACACATGGCCTGGATGTCCATGTATTCATACACAATGTGTACATAGATTACATGACATGTCTTGTCTAGCTTGACCCATGATCATGTACCTGGCCATGTCCTCTGACCCATGACTTTATACTTTCCTATGTCTTCTGGGCTATGCGCATGTACCTGGCTATGTCTAAGCCTGAGTACACCTACATACCTATCCATGTCCTTTGTCTTATTATCGTGTACAATCCCATGTACATCTCGGATTTATTCATGTGCTTCTACACGACCATGTCCCTCCTCACATGGTGTGTTTTCCCATGTAATTGGAGACACAGAAATGTCCCACTGCATATCATGTACTTCTATTGCACGGTGTGTGAAACCATTTGAAAAACTACTCGTCCACATTTCCATGTATATTTACACATGTTTTAGTCTTGGTACATGGTTTCTAGTCCCAAAAACGTTTTTTCCCAAACTGAAAGAACACACGCTGTGTTCTCCAGAACTACACATCATGTGATCATGATTTCAGAACATGAAATCTTTTCGAACCACCTCAAACCCATATTCCCTCCAGTTAACCAACGATCAATCCCCAGGGGGTTCCTTAGTATTCATAAAAGGTCTTTAAAACTCTTAAATAACACATATATGCATATAGGAATAGAAAACTCAAAATACTCCTACCTCATGGTGAAAATGCCAATGATTCAGGTCAAAAACAATGCACGAAAGATACTATAACTCAATTCAATCTCAATCATCATCAAGGACTAAGTCTGATAGTGCCTCCTTCCCACTTCCTCTTGTTTCTTCCATCATGCTTGGGAAAATTCCTATCTATTCCTTTAATGCATATGATTCCTAAATATGAAGGGATGTTTAATATATATTTATTAATTAAATAACTTTATTAAATATTCATGTCAACAAATGGTCACCTTCAACTGAACACCCAACATTGACCAACATTATATCCCACCTATGGGTAAACATCATGTGCTGGAAAAAACCATTTCCTTAGGTTCCCCATCTATTATCCTGATCAATGGGGAAAAAATTATTCCTGAAAGATTCATTTTTGTTCTTTAATATATATTAAAATTTTTAATATATTAATTTTAGGGTTCTACGACACCCAAACAAAGCACCTACTTTGAGGAAAAACTGAAAAAATATATAGAAATATTCAAAGGAATAACCCAAAAAACTAGAGTAATTACAGATTATTATCATCCATTTTCGACAAATGAATCCCATATATCTTCATCTAAAAAGGAATATATAGTGACCTAGTATTAACATACATGGATATTAAATCATTTTAGATGAATATTCTGTACATTAAAAAAATACATGCTTGAGGACCGTAATAGTTTAGTATCTTCGGAAACTCGAAAACAAAATCATATATCCCAGTGAAAGATCTTCAATATATCCCATAAATATCTCAACCTATAGTACTTCTACCTAAATCCTTTCTTCATAACCTAGAGAAAGGAAACCTAAAAAATGGTTGATCTCAGATGCTCAGTAAGGGTAAACGAGGGAAACATGTAATGATAAACATGAACATAGGGGTATGATAATGTGATTGTAATATTATGAGATCATACCTTGCATATCAAAAATCATAAAAATGAGTTATGTGATAAATCTTGGTAGTTCATAAGACATGAATCATAATGAAATAAACATCATGAGCCGTGAAATCATAACTAAGGAATAAGACACAGGATTTGTGGAATACATATAAGAATTGAATCATTTAAGTAAAGGATACCTACCAAAGCCTTTATAACATGTTACGCTTGGGATATGACTCATGTACCAAATTGGGTCTTGGGTTTTCAAACCATGTACCCACTTTCTTTTTTGCTTAGGCTAAAACCCGTGAACCTTCTTGTTTTTAGGCTTAGGACACTACCCGTGTACCCTATTTAATTTAGTCTAGGGCTATAACCTCGATACATTCTTGATTTTGGGCTTGGGATACTACTTGTGTACCCTATTTCGTATAGTATTTTTCTACAACCTATAAACATTCAAGTTTCCAGGCTTAGGCTACAACCCGTATAACCTCTTTATTTTTTAAAGTGTTTTACAACCCGTAAACCCTCATTATTTTCAATCTTGGGCTAAAAACCATGTACACTTTAAGATCATATAATACTTATCATTATCCAATTCATTGGAGGGAGATAGAGTTCCCACCCATACCATATTAAAATCATTCATACATTTTCCCCAAGATAATAAAACATTCATCAAGTCGTGACCCATAAAAAGACATATGTTTTATAAACATAACATTATAACCCACAAAATGAAAAGGGTATCATTAAAATTTCATCATATCATTACCTATGGAAAATATATAGGTTTCATAACCATTTAATTTAAGCATAACCCTTGAAAGAGAAACATATTTCATAAACATATATCCGGTGAAAGTGAAACATGTTTCATAAATATCAGGACATTAAGCGCAATTCATTAACAAAAAGTATAGGAATAGAACCATTAAATAATTTCCTAAAAGGTAATGAGTAACATAAATGGATGTCATCGTAGATGGAAAATATTTTTGAAATATCTTTGAAAAACATTTCTTGTGGAAAATTTCCTTTATTTTTCAAAAAAATACATAAATACATTTAAATTAATTTTCTTACAAAATAACTTTAAAATTTATAAAGGAGACATGAAATCATTTTGAAAACATTTTTCCTTGAAAATTAGTTTTAAAAAAAATATATTAAATATTTACCTTTTAAATGTTTAAAGGAATCTTCAAAGGAATGACGGTTGGTAAATATGTTCATGTCGTATGAGGTAAAAAGAATATTCCTTTTGCATTGTAAAAATGTTAGATGGAATGCCTTTTTAAAAATCCAAAATAATATTCCCTTGAAGATATTATTAAAATAAAGAGGGTAAAATTTTCTTTTAAATATTATAGTATAATGGTATAATAATATTGTAAACCCTTTTTAGAAAATATAGTTTTCCGACTAAAGGGAGGGTAACATTGGTATTTCCTGAAAACACTTTCTTAACTATATTTTGGACCAAAGAGTAGAAAAGTAATAAAAATAAATTATTATATCTTTTATAACTAGATGATAATAAATTTCATAAATTGTTTTAGATATGGATCACAATCTTTCATCAAAAAAATTATAAACATAAACAATCTCGAAAAGCAATGAGATTGTCTCAATAAACTCTTATAACTTAGTAATTTTGGATTGTAATCTCCATGTAAAAAAATTAAATTACTTAAGGCTTAAAATATAATGAAAATATTTATATTAATTATATAACATGTAAAATGGAAGTATATACACTTTGAAGAAATATTTTAGGTGCATAACAAAACATGAGTCTCAAAGTAGGCAAATTGAGACAAAACTATTTTACTGATTTAGTAACTTTTAAAATATAAACTACATGAAACATGGATAATTAAGTGAATTTTAAATACACATAATTTTAATTATAATATAAATATAATTAAATCATGGTAAGTACACACACCACACAAAAGTAAAGAGGTGAAAACATAGCATGTATCTCATGAAAATTGAAAGTGAGATGAAATCCCCTTACCCTATGTCTTGACTCTCATCGTACTCATTAAAACCTCTTGTATAATAATTATAAATTTATTATAAATATTTTATAGAACCATATTATTATATCTATTTCCATATATTGTTTAATTATGACATTACATTACCTGCTTTTTAACAATCATAGGTTAAGGTTTCACTTCAGGTAATATTTGATTTGTGCTTCACATGTGTCTTAATTTGTTATATATTTCATCCTTATAATTATATCATGATTATATAATTTAAATAATGATATAAATATAATTTATATCCATTATATTTATATTAAAAGAATTTATTTCATAAATAAGTACAAAATGGAAGACACCTTTCATGGGGACGGTAAGTCCTACGTACGCATGAACGTTGTTTCCGTTTTTATTGTCGTATTAAAATAAAGTATGTAAATTAATTTTATATATATATATAATTATTATATTATAATTCTTATATAATTTATATCATATAAGTTTATTAAACCTATCCTTAATACATTTCATGTGGTGTGTGAACGAATCACATCGCTTTGAGGGGGCGGTAGTCCACACTTCTTGAAATGAGATTATCGTATTAACATCAAATGGAACGTAAAGAAACGTGTGTTTAAAAAGGAATAAAAATATATTAATAAAATAATAAATATAATATATAACATATATAAATATATTTTCTATTACAATGGACACTATGATTGGTGTTATGGTAGAAATGAACAATCATCATTTCGTATTCACCGTACATAGAAATAGTTTTTTAGTTATCCATTAGATGGAGGTGTGTGTAAGTGTAAGTAACAATATTTTCAAAAAAACATAATAGTATGTGTATAATAAATTGTTATCATACAATAATGAAATAAATAGAGTGGAGGGTGAAGAATTAAAATAAAGGAAAGGATCTTGAGGGAAGATGTTACCTCTAAATCGGGTAACACCTTTTGGTTTGTGCCAAACGGATTATTTGAGAGTATTTCTATCAAAATGGGGGATTCAAGTTATAAGGAAGGATTTTTGGGAGACTAATTTTATTTATCTTTTCCAAATATAAATTTTTTGATAGGTTTGAGTAATGGGTAGAGGTGGTGGCCTTTTATAGTTGAAGTGGAGTGGCACTCTTGTAAATATTTGAAGAGAGAATTACACCCATGTTTTTCATGTTGAAAGTGGATTTAATAATGTACCAATGTTAATAAAATTGATTATATTTCTTGAATAAGGACAATAGATGGGTGTTGTACATGTTTTGTGGACGTTTTGGGTCTTAAATTCAAGGTTTAGTACTGTATAAGCCAAATTTTTCTCTTAATCGATGTAATTAATTTTAGTCAATTTCACTGACCGGTAAAAAAAATTTAACTAATTATAAATTATAAATTATGATTATTCCAAATATAGAATCCATTTGGAAAATTCTAATCATAGAAGTGGCATAAAGTAATTTGAGGTTAATCCCGCTTACGGGATGACACTGCAGGTTTTTAAAGTAAAAATGGTCAAACATTTACTAAGTTTTTATATCCAATTTCAATGTAAAATTGGTTCCAATGACCTAAATTGTATTAATTGACAAAAATATTATATGAATAAAATATTAAACCAATTAAAATTATAGTTTATTCTTATAAATAAATTAGATTAAAAAGAAGTTTTGAATTAAAATCAAGTATTTTTAATTATTCATTATAACATGAAACCATACATAAAAATACCCAAAATGCATCCTAGACTAATTTTTATCTTTAGACTCAAAATATGAGTTTTATTTTGACATATTGAATCTATAAAAGTTCTAAAGATTTCATTTAAAAAGGGTTCTCTATTAAAAGGTGATAAAACTACCTTTATTAAAAAATAAGTTTTTATTCACAAAATTGGGTTTGTTCTTATGTTATGTCTATCGAATCTATATTATGATATAAATGATATTTTATTGAATATATAAAATATTTATTACATTAATATCAATAAAAAATTGTAGTTAATTTAATTTACTAGGTTAATATAGCTTTGTGACTATAATAATATTTTCTTTTATATTCAATCGGTTTTCATGTTTTTTTATAATTAATGGTAACCTATGAATTCATCTTATATTTATGTAAAATATATATTTTAATAATTTAGTTAACAATATTTCATATATATCAACTTAACATATAGTTTATATTCCATTATAATAATATTTTTAACAATATTTTATACTTAGGAAACACTTGGTCGTTGGTGTAACACAAGCCATCGAGGAAGATCAATCGTGTGTGTAATGTATACTAAACCAGTTTTATATGTAACATATTCCAATTTGGTATTGCATGTAACATATTCCATGTTGGGATTTTATTTAACATATTCCATTTCATCTCCATGTAAAAGCAATTTTTGACTTAGTGAAAAGTTATTTTTTGTGTTTCGTGAAGTGAAAAATATCAAAAGATTAAATTAATTCGAAAAAAAATTCACCAAAGTCTTAGGGTGTTACATTAAAACCCTATTAAAATGAATTTCTCCCTTGAAATTTTTATGGTTTATCAATTTTTTAATACTTGGAAGCTTCATTAAAAAAACACACATTACAAAAATGGATAATAAAACTTCCCTTTGAGATGGGATGTCGAGACCATAAAGGTTACCCAAAGTAACTCATAACAAGATTCCCATATAGAAGAACATTGGTGGGAAGAAAAAACATAGGCATTTAAGAGAAATATTACCATAATGTTCTCATGGATAGTGATAGAGAACAATGTCTGGAAAAAGTTAACAATCATAAGGACAAAAATCTACGATGACCTAAATGACCATATGATCCATCAAAAATGAAGGTAATGGGATACCATTTTTTTAGCTTGAAGGTCCCTTTTTCCTTATATATTTTTCATAAAAATGTATACTTTCATGATTTCAGGACATCCTTATTCTTTTTTTGTTCCTTGACCCACTTTACCTCTTTCTCCAAAAAGGAAGGTTACTTTTTCATTCCAGAAGTACTAACAGATCACGAGTCCCACGATATGCTATACCATTTGTCATTAGTTACCATAAACACAAGGTAGTTTTAATAGGCTATCCAATATGTATAAATCCTTATATAGAAGATAACACTTTAATCTTACTGAATTAATCTTAAATTTAACATAAACATTCCATAAATAGTTGTAATTCACCCTTTATTCCTTAAATAGTCTCTTATCATTAACCAAAATCATTTATATTAGAAACTTGGGTCCATACTTGTACTGATAGAATACCAAACATGATTTTTTTTATTCAATAATCCATTTAGGGAAAGATAATCACATGAAATATCACCAAAGGGTGAACAATATGAATTTCATAGGTGTAATGTTTTGACTCTTTGAACAAGGTACTTATCGTTAGTTTTTATTTTTGTATGTATTAAATGGTCTTAATGAAGTCTTATAATCAAGATAAGGAGGTCATTGTAGAGACCCGAAGCTTGACGTACATGGAAATTACATTACTTTTGCGGAATACTTAGTACATAACAAAAACACACACACAAGGATCGTAATAGTTTAGTGTCTTTGGAAACTCGGAACGTAATCTTCTAATCGTGGTGAAAGATCTTCAATATCTCCCATAAAGATCTTCCCTTTTTTTTTACCTAAAAACTTTCTTTATATCCTGGGGAAATGAAAACATAAAAGGGTGAGCTCAAATGCTCAGCAAGGGAAAATAAAGGAAATAAAAATCATATCATATCTTTTTGAAAATCATAACCTGCAAAAGAGATCATAATATCTTAACAAGGAATAAATCATAGAAGTGAAAATGAGATCCCCATAACCATAACATGAAACTTGAAACTTTGTGGCATGCACACATAATCATGGAAAATTATTTCTTGTTAGTCATGACTCTTTGCCAAGACTATCTTAGTGGACAAAGTCCCTTTCTGAATCGAGTCACCCTCGTTCCAGTCCTGTTTCACTGAACCGGTATAACCTACCGTTCCAGCCATGTCTATCTCATGAGATATAAAATCTTTACCCAATGCATTGGAGGGAGATATAGGTCCCACCCATCTTATAATGAATCCTTTCTTATGTGTGCCACATAATCATAAATCATACATCATCGCATAACCCATGTAATAAAAATGGGATTCTTAAACAACATGACATCATAAAACAATTCATATAAGATAAAGGAATTCATAAAAATGTTTCCATCACAACATAATCAAATCCATGTAATAATAGGGATAAAAACAGAACCCTTTTATTATCTTAGATGGAAAATAATTTTGATAAAATACTTGAACTTCATTCTTGAGGAAAATATCCTTTCTACTTCAAAAACACTTTTCCTTTCTTAACATGTCATAAAATTTTAAAATAAAAGAAGTTGATTAAAAATAAACTTTAATACTTGTAAAGTAAGATTCTTGGAAATAATTTTTTTGAAATCCATTCATGCCGTATAAGTAAAAAAAACATTCTTAGTACTTTTGTCGGAAAAGTCAAAAAGTACCTCGTACGGAAAACGACAAAAGATTCCTTTCATTTCTTTTACTAAAAACTCACCGAAGGGTAAAATTGGATTTAAACAATTGTAGTTGGATGGAAATAATATTACATGTTGATGAAACATGGATGTGGATGATAAAATACACCCCAGTAAATACTTACGAATAAACAATCTCGGATAAAAATGAGATTGTGATATTTCCCTTACCTTAGGTCCGATTTGCTTCGTAAGTGTCCGAACCTCCTGTATAATGATTTAAATAATGTCATTTACTTATTACTGAATCATATTCATTGTTATGATATCATATATGGTTCACTTATGACTTTATATTACCCGTTCTTTTGTAAATTCCATGTTAAAGAGCGTTTTGGGTAAAATCGTCTCATTTTTCGTTCGTGTTTTTAACTTGTAATTATTCATATGATTAATTAGATCATGATTACTTAATTCCAGAATATAAAACATTATTTATATATATATATTCATAATATACATATAAATCAGTAAATGGAAAGAAATACACCGTTCATGGAGACGGTAGTCCGTACGTATGCATGAACGCTGTTTTCGTTTCCTTATTGAATTGAATGGAATTAAGTAGATGACATACATATAAATATAAATAATTCCAGTATCATTATTAGGTCATATATTTCATTAGTAATTATTATGTATACTTTATAATCATTCATGAATGGTTAATCATTGAGAATGAATCTCATCGCGTCGTGGAGACGGTAGTCCATACGTACGCACGAGCGATGATATCGTTCCCATGGTCATGGAATTGTGTTGAAGTGTATTTATACTATTTCAGTATCAATATAACTTTATAATAATCATATATAGTTACTCATTATACCTTTATACCCATCCAATTAAGGTGGTGGCGGAAAATAGATTACACCACGGCGTGGAGACGATATTCCGTACGTACGCACGCGCAGTGATTTCCTTTTTCCGTAGGATGGATAGAAGGTTAATTAGATTTGTTTCATATTTATAATAACATATCATTATATATGAAATACTTATGTTATTACTTTATTATGAAACAACTAAAGAATAAGAAGTTGAAGAAGAAAGAAATTGAAAAAGATCGGTAATGGATATTACCTCTTTTTGACGCGCCTTTTCTTAGCCTCCACTTAAAGAACTAAGGATGGTCTTTGAAGAAGACCAGAACCTCTAGGATGATACTAGGGAAGTGGAGAAGGGATTTTGGAATGGGTTGGCCGAGCTTGAAGGCTCAAAGTTGTGTGGAGAAGAGAGGGAGGAGGTACCTTTTTATAAGGGAGGAGAGGGGCATCTTAGGAATATCTCAAAATATTATTTTATATTAAAGTCAAAATCGGTTTATAATGGTTCCAAAGGGTCTTATTTCGAAGCTAAAGTGGGGATGGGTCGAAATCCTATCAACCAATAGTATTTAGACAAGTTTAGGGTATTATTTTAACCTTATCAATTAGATTTAACTCTAAGTTAAATAATTTAACTTTTACCGTGTCTTTTTGTTTTCTTTCACTATATGGTTAATAAACTTACTATAACATGCCAAACGAACCCCAAATTGTTTATTATTAATATATATATCCTTATCTATGTCATTTGGCCGAACCTTATATTTGTAGGAATAAAATAACAATTAATAATATAATATTTTATTTAAAAACTATTTTGTGTCAATTTTGACCCTATTTGATATATGATTTTTTTGAAAGTCATAACAGAATTATATGTTCGAACCAAGTTGATTAAATCAACACTAATATATCATAGTAACCTAGAAAATTAGTGGAATTCATAAAAAGTCTCAAATTACATTCATTTGAGCATTTATAACATCAATTATGTTAATATTTCCTTAAAAGGGTAATTACGGCATCATCGTTGTGTCATAAATAAATTAATTTATTTAAAGTCTAAAAATTATAAATAAAATATCATTATGTAGGAAATATTTTTAGGTTTCTAATTAATATTTATAGTCGAATTTAGATTATGTATAACCCCATATTAAAAATGTTTTAGTTATTAAACTTTGATTTTAACTATTTTAACTATTCATTAAATAAAATAATATTAAATGTCATAATCTAATCCAAGTGGACCTAAATGGTCATATTATATTTATAAGGTTGTTTTGGGTCGAATTAAACTTATCCAATAGAATTAGGACATGTGTTAGGGTAATAGTAATATCATATTTACCCTTAGTTACCCTATTTACTATTAACCGTGGTAAAAAAAAGTAAAAAGTTACTATTCACCAAAAATTATTTTCATCTCATTGAACCACATTTTAGTCCTTGATATTAACCGTGTCTGTCGGATTTTTGAAATTTCATTCATAGAAGCGGTAAAATTAAGTTTTATGGAAAATTCAGTTTTTAACCACTTAGTGGTTTCACTATTCATCAAAAATTGAATGTTTTCAGAAAAATGCCAAAATTTCATCCTAAGATATATTTCAAATTCCAAATTCAAAAATGAAGTATATTTTACCAAATTCATAACATAGAAATTGCATTAATTAATTTTATAATTAAATCCCGCTGTTAAAACAAATAGCGTGTTTTTAAGAAACAATATATATCAAAAGATTGACACTTGATTATGTCTGGTTTAAATGTGAAATTACATCCAATGACCATCATTGTATTAAATTGTAAAAATATATTCTAAATATACCTTAAAACCACTCAAATTAATGATTTATCACTATTAATTATTTCGATTAAAAAATTTGTTTTTCATTATAATTTAGTAATTTTCACTATTCATCAGAATATGAAAGTTATCCGAAAAGTACCAAAATTTCACCTTAGGCTAAATTCGATACTCCGAATCCAAAAATGAAGTCCATTTTGGGAGATAAAATTTCTAAAATTTAAAAAGTGGTTATTACTATTCATAACGGCTAGTTTTAATAATATTTTAATAGCATGTCGTTGTTTCGTGAAACTCAGTATTCCGTACTACACACGCTATCGGGGAAGGTTGCGATTGCGTGTAATGCAAGGCAAGTAAAGGATGCATGTTGTGCAAGCTCCTTTTGGTGTAGCATACAACACAAGACATTAGTGAAATTAAAAAGAATATTTTTTCATAAAATCTTGGGCTGTTACATTCTACCCCCCTTAAAATGAATTTCGCCCACGAAATTCGTCGGGTTTATAAATGGTTTACTATTCAAAAGTTTCTTTAATAGAAACCCACATCGTAAAAAGGAATATCAAAACCAATCTTTAAAAACAAAAGTATGAAACGTAACGATTACCCAAATAAACTAATCACTGGGTTTCCACATAGGTGAAAATATGGATATGGAAGAGAAATCTAACCATCATGTTCTGATGGAGAGTGGTAGAGAACATGGCTATGGAAAATCCAGCAATCACAAATCCATAAATTTGTGACGATCTAAGGTACCATATGATTCATCAGGTATAAGATCACTAGGACAACATTTTTGGTTTTCAAGATCATTTCCCTAAAGTTGAAAATTTGAATTAGAATAAATGCTTACTTTATTTTGGTACAATCTCACTGTTGTTCGTGCCTTTAACAATTTCCACTTCATCTCCTAAATAAATGAAGTTGAATTTGTTATTCGTGAAGTGTTAGCAGATCATGTGATAGAATGAGGGGTCATTCCATCTGTCTCAAACAAAAGGTTAGCAAAAATTACATACATAAGTCGATCTATAGTGAGATTAATCATATATGGTTCCTAAAATGGACTTATACTTCATATATCATACTTCTTAATATAATAAAACTAGTTTCTACTAAACAGGGACTTCCTGTAGGCTAGTGGTAGGCGATAAAGGCCAGTCGCACTTCGGTTGTGGGTTCGATTTCCACAGCCTTGTCCGACGCGATGGGTTGTCGCCCGTCCTGCAGGTTGTCCTTTTTCTAAAACTATATTACTATAACATCCCATCAATAATATCGAAAAAAAAATCCTATCCTTAAACAATACTCACTTATGTCCAACATAATCCATTTCAATCTTTAGGCTTATCCATAATACTGCAGTCCACTCTCATAACATAGTGAAAACGATTACCAGAGATTTAATACCATCGTTGATCCCCATATATCATAAGATATGTTTTTTTGGTCACATTCCAAACATTCAAAGGCCTTAATCATGTATTCTCTTGAATAACCATCAAACCTTATTGAAAACATGAGTGCTGTTAAAAGTTAACTCTTTCCACATAACAAAATCCTCAAAATTCTATATACTCAAACCATGACATAACCTTCTCCTTATATCAGTCATGAGCTCATGAATACTATCAAACATTTAATTTTCTCCTTATCCCTTCATTATGCGCATATCATCTACATTTCAAAAATATCTGAATAACCTTTCATGGATACTGGTAACATTAATCATACACTTTCAAAACTCAAGGAAAGGCAACAGTGTAACAATCCTTAGATGTCTCTTTATTCCATAGTACCATGAGATTACTTCTACAACATTACACATGATAAACATGTAATCATACCACTACATTCTTAAACCATTGACCGAGCTTCAACAATTCTTTCATCTCAAATATCATTTGTAGTCTCTTCATCATCATCAACATAAATACTTCCCATACGACCATACTGATTATCTTCATGAGACAATCCCTTAGGGAATTGGTTTGCATAATGCCCGCACATTCCACATTTAAAACATTTAACCATTGTTGATGTCGTAGCAATACCATTATCCTCATCCATGTTGTTAACTGAACCTTTTCCTTTGCATTTACTTGCTTTGTGTCCTTCTTTTCCACACCCAAAGCATCTTCCAGTTCCTTTGAAACATTCTCCTTGATGCCTCTTCCCACATGATTTACATAGGGGAAATTGAACTTTCTTTCCTCTATGATCATCATGAAACTCCATCTTTATCTTATTAGCCGTGTCAGGAAACTTACCAAATTTTACTTTATTGATCATATTATGAGATTGCTG
This sequence comes from Viscum album, assembly GCA_963277665.1. Classification (NCBI taxonomy): domain Eukaryota; kingdom Viridiplantae; phylum Streptophyta; class Magnoliopsida; order Santalales; family Viscaceae; genus Viscum; species Viscum album. Next base: position 2,021,085,487 of record OY728123.1, read on the forward strand.
ATTCGGCATAATAATGATGTTTGGACTTCCAAATCCCGTTTCATTTGGTTTCTCATGAAGAAAATCATTCCATTGTCTGTCATATCCTCCATTATCATGAATAATCATGTTTCCAGCCATTTTCTAAAATCCAAAAAGAATAGTGTGAGAGGCAAAAATCATGCTAGGGAAAACAACATAGTAAAGGGGGATCACCCTCAATATCTATCATCTTAGGTTAAATTCTAAGATCGTTACCGTAGTTTTAGGACTACATCCTATACGTATACTTATCCTTAGGGACATCCCTAGACATACCATAGAAATATCTCTAGGGATCTTACTAACATTTTCGCATCCTAGTTTCCAAAGTTTGACTAAACCTTTCCTCTGATACCAACTGTAGAGACCCGAAGCTTGACGTACATGGACATTACATTACTTTTGCGGAATACTTAGTACATAACAAAAACACACACACAAGGATCGTAATAGTTTAGTATCTTTGGAAACTCGGAACGTAATCTTCTAATCGTGGTGAAAGATCTTCAATATCTCCCATAAAGATCTTCCCCTTTTTTTTACCTAAAACCTTTCTTTATATCCTGGGGAAAAGAAAACATAAAAGGGTGAGCTCAAATGCTCAGCAAGGGCAAATAAAGGAAATAAAAATCATATCATATCTTTTTGAAAATCATAACCTGCAAAAGAGATCATAATATCTTAACATGGAATAAATCATAGAAGTGAAAATGAGATCCCCATAACCATAACATGAAACTTGAAACTTTGTGGCGTGCATAAATAATCATGGAAAATCATTTCTTGTTAGTCATGACTCTTTGCCAAGACTATCTTAGTGGACAAAGTCCCTTTCTGAATCGAGTCACCCTCGTTCCAGTCCTGTTTCACTGAACCGGTATAACCTACCGTTCCAGCCATGTCTATCTCATGAGATATAAAATCTTTACCCAATTCATTGGAGGGAGATATAGGTCCCACCCATCTTATAATGAATCCTTTCTTATGTGTGCCACATAATCATAAATCATACATCATTGCATAACCCATGTAATAAAAATGGGATTCTTAAACAACATGACATCATAAAACAATTCATATAAGATAAAGGAATTCATAAAAATGTTTCCATCACAACAAAATCAAATCCATGTAATAATAGGGATAAAAACATAACCCTTTTATTATCTTAGATGGAAAATAATTTTGATAAAATACTTGAACTTCATTCTTGAGGAAAATATCCTTTCTACTTCAAAAACACTTTTCCTTTCTTAACATGTCAAACAATTTTAAAATAAAAAGAAGTTGATTAAAAATAAACTTGAATACTTGTAAAGGAAGATTCTTGGAAATAATTTTTTTGAAATCCATTCATGCCGTATAAGTAAAAAAAACATTCTTCGTACTTTTGTCGGAAAAGTCAAAAAGTACCTCGTACGGAAAACGACAAAAGATTCCTTTCATTTCTTTTACTAAAAACTCACCGAAGGGTAAAATTGGATTTAAACAATTGTAGTTGGATGGAAATAATATTACATATTGATGAAACATGGATGTGGATGATAAAATACAACCCAGTAAATACTTACGAATAAACATTCTCGGATAAAAATGAGATTGTGATATTTCCCTTACCTTAGGTCCAATTTGCTTCGTAAGTGTCCGAACCTCCTGTATAATGATTTAAATAATGTCATTTACTTATTACAGAATCATATTCATTGTTATGATATCATATATGGTTCACTTATGACTTTATATTACCCGTTCTTTTGTAAATTCCCTGTTAAAGAGTGTTTTGGGTAAAATCGTCTCATTTGTCGTTCGTGTTTTTAACTTGTAATTATTCATATGATTACTTAGATCATGATTACTTAATTCCAGAATATAAAACATGATTTATATATATATATTCAGAATATACATATAAATCAGTAAATGGAAAGAAATACACCGTTCATGGAGACGGTAGTCCGTACGTACGCATGAACGCTGTTTTCGTTTCCTTATTGAATTGAATGGAATTAAGTAGATGAAATACATATAAATATAAATAATTCCTGTATCATTATTAGGTCATATATTTCATTAGTACTTATTATTTATACTTTATAATCATTCATGAATGGTTAATCATTGAGAATGAATCTCATTACGTCGTGGAGACGGTAGTCCGTACGTACGCACGAGCGATGATATCGTTCCCATGTTCATGGAATTGTGTTGAAGTGTATTTATACTATTTCAGTATCAATATCACTTTATAATAATCATATATAGTTACTCATTACACCTTTATACCCAACCAATTAAGGTGGTGGCGGAAAATAGATTACACCACGGCGTGGAGACGGTATTCCATACGTACGCACGCGCAGTGATTTCCTTTTTCCGTAGGATGGATAGAAGGTTAATTAGATTTGTTTCATATTTATAATAACATATCAATATATAAGAAATACTAATGTTATTACTTTATTATGAAACAACTAATGAAGAAGAAGTTGAAGAAGAAAGAAATTGAAAAAGATCGGTAATGGATATTACCTCTTTTTGACGCGCATTTTCTTAGCCTCCACTTAAAGAACTAAGGATGGTCTTTGAAGAATACCAGAACCTCTAGGATGATACTAGGGAAGTGGATAAGGGATTTTGGCAGGGGTTGGCCGATCTTGAAGGCTCAAAGTTGTGTGAGGAAGAGAGGGAGGAGGTACCCTTTTATAAGGGAGGAGAGGGGCATCTTAGGAATATCTCAAAATATTATTTTATATTAAAGTAAAAATCGGTTTATAATGGTTCCAAAGGGTCTTATTTCGAAGCTAAAGTGGGGATGGGTCGCAATCCTATCAACAAATAGGATTTAGACAGGTTTAGGGTATTATTTTAACCTTATCAATTAGATTTAACTCTAAGTTAAATAATTTAACTTTTACCGTGTCTTTTTGTTTTCTTTCACTATATGGTTAATAAACTTACTATAACATGCCAAAAGAACCCCAAATTGTTTATTATTAATATATATATCCTTATCTATGTCATTTGGCCGAACCTTAGATTTTTAGGAATACAATAACAATTAATAATATAATATTTGATTTAAAAACTATTTTGTGTCAATTTTGACCCTATTTGATATATGATTTTTTTGAAAGTCATATCAGAATTATATGTTCGAACCAAGTTTATTAAATCAACACTAATATATCATAGTAACCTAGAAAATTAGTTTAATTCATTAAAAGTCTCAAATTACATTCATTTGAGCATTTATAACATCAATTATGTTAATATTTCCTTAAAAGGGTAATTACTGCATCATCGTTGTGTCATAAATAAATTAATTTATTTAAAGTCTAAAAATTATAAATAAAATATCATTATGTAGGAAATCTTTTTATATTTCTAATGAATATTTATAGTCGAATTTATCTTATGTATAACCCCATATTAAAAATGTTTTAGTTATTAAACTTTGATTTTAACTATTTTAACTATTCATTAAATAAAATAATATTAAATGTCATAATCTAATCCAAGTGGACCTAAATGGTCATATTATATTTATAAGGTTGTTTTTGGTAGAATTACACTTATCCAATAGAATTAGGACATGTGTTATGGTAATAGTAATATCATATTTACCCTTAGTTACCCTATTTACTATTAACCGTGGTAAAAAAAAGTAAAAAGTTACTATTCACCAAAAATTATTTTCATCTCATTGAACCACATTTTAGTCCTTGATATTAACTGTTTCTGTCAGATTTTCGAAATTCCATTCACAGAAGTGGTAAAATTAAGTTTTATGCAAAATTCAGTTTTTAACCACTTAGTGGTTTCACTATTCATCAAAAATTGAAAGTTTTCAGAAAAATGCCAAAATTTCATCCTAAGCTATATTTAAAATTCCAAATTCAAAAATGAAGTCTATTTTACCAAATTCATAACATAGAAATTGCATTAATTAATTTTATAATTAAATCCCGTTGTTAAAACAAATAGCGTGTTTTTAAGAAATAATATCTATCAAAAGATTGACACTTGATTATGTCTGGTTTAAATGTGAAATTACATCCAATGACCAACATTGTATTAAATTGTAAAAATATATTCTAAATATACCTTAAAACCACTCAAATTAATGATTTATCACTATTAATTATTTCGATTAAAAAAGTTGTTTTTAATTATAATTTAGTAATTTTCACTATTCATCAGAATATGAAAGTTATTTGAAAAGTACCAAAATTTCACCTTAGGCTAAATTCGATACTCCGAATCCAAAAATGAAGTCCATTTTGAGAGCTAAAATTTCTAAAATTTAAAAAGTGGTTATTACTATTCATAATGGCTAGTTTTAATAATATTTTAATAGCATATCGTTGTTTCGTGAAACTCAGTATTACGTACTACACACGCTATCAGGGAAGGTTGCGATTGCGTGTAATGCAAGGCAAGTAAAGGATGCGTGTTGTGCAAGCTCCTTTTGGTGTAGCGTACAACACAAGACATTAGTGAAATTAAAAAGAATATTTTTTCATAAAATCTTGGGCTGTTACAGTCATGGGAGCATTTGTGGCACTTCCGAAGCCCGAAGCTCCGAAAAATAGAAAGCAGACTAGGCCACACTATTTGTCTACAACTGTGCGACCCAAGCACACGATCGTGCGGCCTGTTGCAGAAGGGTTACAGATCCTTCACACATGGTTTTCACATGGTTTGGGATACCATGGGTAGAGATCATGACGACTTGCAGGAAGAGGAAGAACCTTGGACACAGTTTGGAAAACTGTGCACAAAAACATGTAATCTTATTTTTAGGGAAAATGACTATTTTTTCCATCCCTCCACTTAAGTTATAATTTCCAATTCACCCTTGCTTCTTTCGTATAGAATCCCCTCTCCTCCTACTTGTGCTCTCAATATTATTCCACCTTAAATTGCTTTATACTACTCTATTTGGAGATTGATACCAATTCTGTTGGAAGCATTTGATTGGACAAGGTAAGGCTATCCTTCTGTGCTCCTCTTTCCCTACTTAATCTTGCCATCTGTTGTGCTATTTAGATTCAGTCTCATTTGAACAATTTTTAGGGTGTTTACCTGAAACCCATATTTACTCTAACCTACTCTAAATATCACTTTTATACTCGGTGAGGCATCAACCACGGGCCTGAGGTAGGTGGTCACATAGTTTTCCCTTTGAGTTTTGGTTGTTTCGAATTTAATCTCATTGTGCTGTGAGTGGGCCTTTTTCATTCTCCTATGATGGGTTGATTCCTTAATTTATAATGGACCCTAATGCTTTTATATGGATTAATTTAACCTTTTAGGGGGTTTATACACCAAACATATTCTATAAGGACACCAAAGGGGTGTGCCAACCCAAATTATCCATTTCTGGCCGATTTCCTAAAGTTACCAAATCTTAATTGTAACTCCCAGATTGAGTTTTAAATTCATTTTACCATTGTTACTTGGGGTTTTTTTTATAACATGGTTCCAAAATGGTGATTATACCCAATTTAATTAGATTTCACTAAATGGGCATGTGAGTTTTTGACTTAACTCTTGATCCTTGACGCCTTGCCTTGTAATGAAATTTCCATGTGAGGAAATTTGTATAGGTTGGGTAGGATGAGATGGACTAGAAATAAGTGATGTATTGATATCAAATAAAATAGGTCCAAGGGATGACTTGAACATTCCCTTGTTTTGTGTTACCATAAAGGGTTTTTCATATTAAATGGAAAGGATGTAGGATGGTTTGCCTTACATTATATAATGTAAATGTTATGCCTTACGGGTGCGGAACCAAGGACCATGAGAACCTTGAGGTATGGAAGACTATGTGATCTTATAGATGTGGACCCCATGACCATGACATATTTTAGGTAGGGAAGAAAGTGAGAGATCCCTCGTGTATTTCCAAAAGATTGTGAGTGCTCCTAAAGTTGGGCCAGAGTTTAGACCATGAGAGCTACCTAGGTATTGGATGTCTGAGAGTTATGTCTTGATCCATCCCAACATATATCTACACACACACAAATATATATATATATATACTTATATATACTATATGTGTGTGTGTGTGTGTGTGTGGTGACTTGGTTGGACTTACTGACCTTGAGCTGAAGTTGGTAGACCTGCTGGGAGTCCTTTAAGAACCTGAGTGGGAGGTTATTTATTAAATTATGCATGGTTTAATTTTTTTGTTACCTGTACACTATTTAATTTTGAGTGCCTACTCGGATTACTTGTAGACATCATTGGTAATGGCCTATTAATATTTTTCTCACACCATATTCAGGCCACATTTGGCACCCAAGGAGATTGTTTTCCTATAGGTATGGGTTGGGGAAAGCATCACTCTTTTTGGTGTTGATTCTTTCTTTTTAGATGAGGTTTAGGAGAAGAGGACTGGGCTTAGGCTCGAGATTCTATGGAGCAGCTTTTAGATTCGTTCTAATTTGTACTTTTGTATTAGTATACCTATTTCCTTCTTACTATTCCTTTTGGTACTAGCATTCCATGGATGAATACTTGAATCTGACACTTCCTATGAGGCTTTTGTTATATTATTCAGTCTTACACTATTATCTATCTATTTTTTATGCTTCTATCATTTCTTATATCTTTCCATTTTTTTATTATGTTATTGTATGTTGTTATTGCATCTGTTGTGTTACTCTGACATGGGGGTAAAGTATACCCACATTACTACCTTCACACCCCCACTTCTAGTTAGCATCCCCTAGCCAATGGGGAGAAGCACTAGGGGTAATGTGACCAACAAGGCTCATGGAATGGGTTACATGGTATCCAGGTCTGCGACATCATCAGAGGATTTCCTTTCTTTCTTTACAATTTAGCGACAACAGATTGAAGATTGTGGACAATTGGGGACTTGTTCACAAGTCTTTCTTGGGCTTCGTGAACCCATGTATGGGGTAAAGTCCAAGTTTCCTTAATTATTATTATTAATGTTTTTTATTACTATTGATATCATTTCACCATTAAGTGATTCACATGTTTTTTGATGTCATTTATAATTACGATATTGGAACTATAATTTCATTTCTAAACTTGATGAAATGAGGGTTATGTTTTAGAACATGTATCATGATAGGCGCAATATGAATAGGCCACACATCTTTCCATATCACGTTTAAATTTCTAGCAAGCATTTTTTATTGCATATTTTTGTACCTTGTCTTACATATTTAAAATTGTGCTGACACCTTTCTATAGGTTTTTGATCATTATATGGTATGATTTTCATGGGTTCCACTCTTTGATTCATAAGGTGTTTAGGCCTTTATGGATCGGAAAATGGCATTTTAACTATCTCAACCATTTGAGGAATGATATAATCACATGTTTAAGAAAAATTCAAAATGGAAATGACATCCAAGTGAGTGTCATATTTTTAATTATAAGGTGTATGAGCCATTATGGGATGGTAAATGACATATCATTGGATTAAACTTTTTGAAATGACTTATTACTTGAGAAAAACCTTTTTACAAATGCCTAAATTTGAAGCTTTACTCGAACCTGACGTTAGTAATGGGCAGTGGGTGTTCTTCATTATTATGACCTATTATGATCTATTAGAACATCTATCCCTAGGTTTAGTAGTAGGAAGATAAGTTGTGTTCATTATTATAAGAAGGTTTTATTACCTGTCCTAGTCCCTTAAATGAAACACTCTAAATTGATTGAATCTATTCTGAGATGTTCATTTAGCATTGTAGCATTATCTTGCCACAACATCCTCTAATAATGAACCCTAGAAGTGGTGACGATCATGTTCCATAGGTGGCGGGCCTTGAGCGGCCTATTTTTCTTCTAGAGGAGCCAACTGTGGTTCCTCTTCCTATACCAGAGTTGGGTGCTGACACCCAGATTCTGGAGGGCATATTATGTATGATGCAGAACATGTAAGGCGGAGTGAGACTTTCCTCGAGCATGGTAGAGTTGACTCTTGAGTTTCATCATCAGTATCCTCCTACATTCTTGGTAGATGGAAGACCACTTACAAGGGAGTCTTGGATCAAGGCGATCCTTTATAACTTTGAGCACCTAGAGATGCCTCCAGAGTGGAGGGTCAAGATAGCTACTTACATGCGAGGAAATTCAGCCAACAGGTGTTGGGATGTGATCACCTAGGTAGGCCAGCATAGAGAGATGCTTTGGGACGACTTCCATATGGTCTGTTAGCACTACTTATTTACTAATACTCTGAGGGTTGAAAGATCTAGAGAGTTCATGAATCTGCAGTAGGATACCATGTCAATTATGCATTACTCATCCTGATTCACTGAGTTACAGTGTTTTCCTCTTTCTCTAGTTGTTGATGACCTTATGGATGCTAGATGATTTGTTAATGGGTTGTGTTATTCCATCCAGTCACAGGTCAATGTTTTCATGTTGAAAACTATTTCTAGAATCTTCAACCAGGCCCTGATTATAGGGAAAAATATAAGAGAGGAAGACGGTGCGAGCCAGGGCAGTTTGGCATCTAAACCTTCTAGAGGATCTTTTTCTGGGTGGAAACAATAATTTGAGTTTTCTCGTGTCGGAAGCAGCATTTAGTCTCTTACTACTGATAGTTATCAATCTTGTCACAAGTGCAAAAAGACATGGAAAATCAAAGAACGGTGTCTGTGATATCTAGTAGAGTGAATAGGTTGTGGTAGGATGGGCCATATACATCATTTATGCATAACTTTTCTAATAGTTCCTAGTGATAAAGGATCTGAACCTACTCCTCAACCTGGAGCGAGGTCAATAGGATCATTATAGTCAGGCAGCTGGAACAACACCAACCTATTAGGTCGAGGGGGATGTCGAGGAAGAGGTAACCAAACCTATGACTCTCAGTGCTAGTAGAGCGGACTAGCGTACGGGAGTCAGGTAGGGACTCAATACCGCAATACATGCCAGTTGCTTTCAGACCATCCTATGCTGTAGGAGTAGAGCATCCGACTATATACTATATGAGGTATTATTCTAGTAACCTCTACTTTAGTATATGGTTTTTTGATACAGGATAATCTCACTCGTTCATATATAAGGAATTCAAAAATAGTCTAGGCCTCGACATTGTGTATTATCATGGCATCATGAGGCTAGATAGACCTTTAGGTATCCTTTCAGAGGGAGTTCGTTGTTGTTAGAATTGTACTCTTGAGATAGGCAGTTAACTTTATTAATGGAACCTGTACATTATTTATATGATAGTTTTTGATTTAAACATTGGGATGGATTGGTTAGTTCCCTACAAATCCCATATTGAATGCCATAGTCAGAGGGTGATGTCTACATCACTATAGGGAATTGCACACATGCATAAGGGAAAATGGGATGTTAGTGTGACATGAGCAGGACCAGAGTAACAGAGGTTGGGTAGTGTTACAACACAGATTTCTATTCTTTACCTTGTTTACCAGGGGTTAAAACCCACCGTTTTCACTCTTGTAGTGGAGCCAGCAAATATGTTTTTTCTAATGACTTCTCTGGTCGACCTCTAGTACAAGAGGTGTATTTTACTATTGATCTTGTTCTAGGAGAAGCACCTTTGACAATTCCTCGGTATAGAATACCACCTAAGGAGCATCTGGATTTCAAGAACTGTTTGGAGAATCTGGAAGATAAAGTTTTTATATTCCCAACACTTATCCTTAGGTTCCACCTATCCTCTTTTCCAAGAAGAAGAATGGTACCCTTAGGCTTTGCGTGGATTACTATCAGTTAAATCAACTGACTATCAAGAATCGGTATCCATTTCCTAGAATAGAAGACCTTTTTTCATCTTAGAGGAGTGAAGGAGTTTTTAAAGATAGAATTGAGGTCATAATATCATCATGTTCATGTCAGGGATTTGGACATACATCTCACAGAATTCAGGAGTAGGTATGGCCTGTATGAGTACTTGGTTATGCCGTTCTGACTCACAAATGCACCTACTATCTTTTTGGATCTTATGAATCGGGTTTTGAACCCATATCTAGATTAATTTTTTGTTGTCTTTGAAGAATAAATCTTAGTGTATTCTCTCTCTAGAAAATACCATTCAACTTTTCTTGAGATCATGTTGAATACACAGAGTCAGCATTAACTCTTTGCTATGCTCAGTAAATTTCACTTCTGAATCGATAAATTTTACTTCATGGGTTATATTATCTCAGAGTCAATAGCTTCAGTTGACCTAGATAAGGTGAGATTCTAAGTTTCTTGGGATCATCCAAAGAAATTCGTTGATATATGGAGTTTTTTTAGACTTTCTAGATACTACATATTCTTCATTATGGATTTTTAGGCCTTGTAGTACCGCTTACAGGTTTGAAGAAGACGGGTGTGAAATTTGAATCATCAGAATCTTATGATGCAGTCTTTTAGTAGTTGAAGGGATGAAATCCTTCATCACTTATATTGATTCTACTAGATCCAATAAGAGCTATATAGTCTATTGTGATGCATAAGGTATCATTTTTTGAGATGTTCTGTGCCAGTATGAGCAAGTTGTTGTGTATGGTTCTCGTAATTTGAGGCCTCGTGATCATAATTACTCACTGCATGACCTCGAGCTCATTACTGTTGTTCATGAAATACACTATTGGAGACACTACCTCTTGAGAGATCATTTTTTGGTGTTTACAGACTACAAGAGCCCCAAATAAATCTTCACTCAGTAGGATATAAATATTAGGAACCGTAGGTGGGTCGATTACCTATAATCCTTAGATTTTGAACTTTCCTACACTCCAGGTACATGGAATTCAGTAGCTGATGCTCTAAGAAGGAATACTATGAGTCTAGTGATGAATGGAATATTATGCCCTTATTCTTGGAGTCTAGTGATGAATGGAATATTATACCCTTATTCTTGGAGATGCACGTTGAGGTTCAAGAGGACCATAGTCAGACTATTCTCTCATCCTTAGTGGGGACATCTACTCTTATAGAACGAGTGAGGTCAAGACAATTATCTGATCCTAAAGGCCTTTTCCTACGAAAGAGTGTCTTAGATAATGATACATATTCTGTTCAAACTGTCGATAAGGATGATAATATTTTTTTCCCTAGGTGTGTATGGGTACCAATAGACATCAAAGAGGACATCATGCGGGATTACTACACTTCAGTATGGGAAGTTCACCCTAGTGTCACCAAAATTTATCAAGACCTATGATGTCAATATTGGTGGCCCAATATGAAATGTGAGATAGTCGGTTTCATCACTCGATGTTTCACCTGTCAATAGGTGAAGGCGGAGCATCAGCGTCCAGCAGGGCATCTACAGTCATTGTCCATTCTTGAGTGAAAATTGGATGACGTTTTGATGGACATCAAGACTGGTTTACCCAGATCACCTCATGGAAATAATGTAGTGTGGGACTATGTTTATCATATAATGAAGGTTTCACATTTCTTACCTGTATGAGAGATATTTTCTACTGATGATTTGGGAAGACTATATGTCAAGGAGGTGCTATGTCTTCATGGGGAACCTCGTTCAATTGTTTTTGGAAGAGATGCTTGATTCACATCACAGTTAAAGAATGGGTTGAATAAGGTCTTGGGTATGTAGGTACTTTTGAGAACATCCTATCACCCTCAGACCGATGGGAAAATAGAGCATAAAGTTCAAGTGCTTGGGGATATGCTTCGTGCGCATGTTATTTAATTCGGGGGTTCCTGGGAGAAACATGTTCCCCTCATTGAGTTTGCTTATAACAATAGAATCCTGGATATTATTGATATAGCTCCATATTACTAATTGTGTGGTATGCCTTATCACTTGCCTTTATGCTGGTTAGAGGTAGGGGAAGGTGTTTTTCTTGGGCCTCAAATCATGCATGAGACTTTAGAGAAGGTATAGCTAATAATAATGTGTATGTTGATAGATCAGTCTAGATAGAAGTCATATGCCAATAGATGTCATTGACCTCTTGTGTTCGAGGTCTTAGATCAGGTTTTCTTGAAAGTCTCATCTAGGTTGGGGAATAGACGTATTCAGAAGCAAGTTAAGGTATTACTGAGATTTGTTCGACCCTTCGAGGTTGTGAAGCAGATCGGACCTATGGATTACCAATTGGGGCTTTCTCAAATATTTTGGTCCATGAATAGTGTTTTTCATGTATCTCAGCTTCACCAATATTATCCTGACCCATATCACATCTTTCAGCCTAATGAGGATGAACTGGATATGAATGCTTCCTTCGAGGAGTATCAAGTTCGTATTATTGATAGGAGCATGATGAAAATCCAAAGCAGGTTTGTTCCTCTTGTATGGGTTCTATGGAAGTATGGTCATGTACATAAAGAGACTTGTGAATGGGAATATGATGTATGATCCCAGTGTTCGGTACTCTTTGCTAACATTACCACTTTACCCTCTTAAGGGAAACTCGGGGACGAGTTGATATAAGGAGGGGAGGTTGTAATGACCCAACTCTTGGGCCAAGGGATATATCATTGGTTTTTCTTTTTGGATGTCTTAAATAGTCTTAATAAAGTCTTATAATCAAGAAAAAAGGTCACAGGAGTGTCTGGGGAACTTCTAGAGCCTGAATCCCTGAAAAAAGGGAAAGCAGATTGGGCTGCACAGTTTTTCTGCAATCGTGCGCCCATGCACATTGTTGTGCGACATGTTACAGATGGGTTGTAGAGCCTTCACGTATGATTTGTGCACATTTTGGGAAACCACGTGTATATACCGCATGGTCTTATATAAAGAGGTAGAACAATTCACACAGTTTGCGCACGGTTTGGAAAAATGTGCCCAAAAACCATGCGAGCCTGTTTTTAGGGTGAAAAGACCAGTTTGCCCCTCCCTCCACTTAAGTTATAATTTCCTCTTCTCCCTTGATTAATGTGCATAATATTACCTATCCTCCTCTTTGATCTCTAAATATTCTTCCTCATTTAATAACCTTCTATTCCTCCATCTGTCGGCTGATTCAAATTCTGTTAGAAGCATTAGATAGGCCAAGGTAAGGATAACCTTACATGCTTCTCTTTCCTCACTTAATCATTCCATCTGTTGTGCTATTTAGATGCAAGATCATTTATCCTATTTTTAGGTTATTGGAATGAAACTCAAGTATACATCAATATACTCAAAATTTGAGGTCAATACGCTGCAAGGCATCTTCAACAGCCCTAAGGTAGGTGGTTACCTAGTTTTCCCTTTGAATTTTGGTTGTTTTGAATTTAATCTCATTGTGACATGATCCTGCCATTGATATTCTCCTTTGATGTGTTGATTGGTTCATTTCTAATGGAATATAATTCTTTTATATGGATTAATTAATCCTTTTTAGGGGATTTAAACACCACCCTTATTCTATATGGAAACCCAAGGGGGGTGCCAACCCCAATTCTCCATTTTACGCCCGTTTCCTAAAATGACCAAATCTTTTTTGTAACTCCCAGTTTAATTTTAAAATTTATTTGACCATTGTTCCACATGTTTCTAATGTATACCAAAGTTTCTCAATGGCGATTATCCCCAATTGAATTAGTTTTCAAAAAATGGGACTGTGAGTTTTTGACTTAACACTTAAGCCTTGACACCTTACCTTGTAATGAAATTGCCATGTGAGGAAATTTTTATAGGTTGGTTAGGATGAAGGGGCCTAAACATAAGTGATGGATTGATATAAAATGAAATGGTTACAAGGGATGACTTGACCTTGACCTTGTTTTGTGTTACCATAAAGGGTTTTTCTTGTTAAATGTAAATGACGTGTGACGGGTTTCCTTACATTATATAATTTAAATATTATTCCTTATGGGTGTAGACCCAAGGACCATGAGATCCTTGAGGTACCAAAAACCATGTGAGATTTTATCTATGGACCCAAGGAATATGAGATCCTTGATGTAGGGAAGATCGTAAGATCTCCCTTGTGTACATCCAAGAGATCGTGAGAGCTCTTGGAGTTGGGCTAGGGGTTAGACTGTGAGAGCTACCCTGGTATTGGATGTCTGAGAGTTACATCCAGATCCATCCCATCATGTATCTATATATATATATATATGTGTGTGTGTGTGTGTGTGTGTGGGTATGGTGACTTGGTGAGACTTACTAGCCTTGAGCTGAAGCAGGTAGACCAACCTGGTGTCCTTTAGGAACCTGAGAAGGAGGTTGGTTATTAAATTATGCATGGTTTACTTTTTCTATTACCTTCACACTACTTACATACAAGTGACTTCTTGTATTACAGGTATAAACTGTTTGTGGTGGACTAATGAGATTTATCTCGTGCCCTATTTATGCCACCTTTCGCACCCAAGATGATTGTTTTCCTATAAGTATGGGCAGGGGAAATTATCACTCTTATGGATGTTGATTATTTTCGTTTAGATGTATTTTAGAAGCATAGTATTGGTAATAGGATCGAGATTCTATGGAGCAGCTTTTGGCGTCCTTCTAATTTGTACTTTTGTATTAGTATGTTGTTTTCCTTCTTACTGTTCCATTTGGTACTAGCATGCCATGTGTGCATCCTTGTATCAGAAAGTTCCTTTGAGTATTTTGTTACATTATTCAGTATTCTTTTATTATCTATTGGTTTGTTTATGTTTCAATTGTTTCTTGTATCTTTCCATTTTTTAGTCTTCCACTATTGTATGTTGTTGTTTCATCTATTGTGTTACTCAAACATGGGGGTAAAGTCTCCCTGTATTACTACCTTCACACCCCTGATGCTAGTTGGTAGGCCCTGGTCTATGGGGAGACGCACCAGGGGTCATGTGGCCAACTGGGATAGGGGCACAAGTTATGTATAAGTCGGGTTCGGGACATCACAATAGGGATTATTCATACAAAATCAAACATAAAATTCCAAACTAAGAAAGGATATGTAACTGTTAATTCTATTGGTTCACTTCATCCATTATGATAACATTTTTATTCCCTTTTTCATTTGTCTTTAGAGTTTTTTGGTGTTGATCTTCATTGTTAACTCTTATATTTGGGAACTTTCTGGAGAAATTCCTAAACTCCCTGTAATTCAAACACTATATTGTAGAAGGTTCATACTGAGGATTTCTCTCATTATTTTTATAATTATATAACTTTTTACGATAACTATAGAATTCAATTGTTCAATGTCCCTCCTTTCCACACTAAAAACATTTACTATGACCATTAAGAAAATTCCCACCATGCTTATTTCCACATGTAGATCAAAAAGGAAGGATCATCTTCCAATCTCCATGGTCTGTTGATTGTCCTTTGAACACCATCTTCCTCTTCTTGTTAAAACCATGAGATTGATACATAACTCCAACCTCTATTTCAACTATGATTTCACAATGCACAATATCTTAATAGATTTCAATGTCTCTTATGGAAAATTACCTTCTAAGACTTTTATTTAATCCAATAAAGAACCTATCAACCATACTTTTGGGTGGGATGATAATTCCATAAGCATATCTCTCATGTATTGTGAAATTAGCCTCGTAGGTACTGATAGATTCGTCGTCATTTTGATTTAACTAAAGGAACTCCTTTTCCATCTATGTACGAAAGACACAAGGAATGTACTTATTGATGAAAAAGTTCTTGAACTCATCCTAATACATGTATTTAATTTCATCTTGCTTCCTCATATTCCTGATTAGGGTTCACCACTGGTCTGATTCACCTTCTAACTCATAAATATCCATAAGGACTTTCTCATGATCTGAACATTTGAGAATGGAGAAAATATTTTTAGTGGTACTAATCCAGTGTTCGGAAACAAGTGAATCAAATGACCCACTGAAAAAAGGTGGGTAATTCCTCATGAAAGACTCAACGGAATGTTGTTACCTCCTTGGATCCTCGTAATTCATATCTTGATAAAGTTATGTCAGCATAGCAATGAGTTTCTTCACTCCATATCCCAAATCATTAAGATTCACAGGAGTTCAATCAGTGTGTCTTCCCTCAAAATCACCATTAACACAGTTCCTTCAGGCTCCAACAATTGACTAAATCCAAAAATCATAGAGTATGAAACAATTATCAAAGAGAGGAACCACATAGTCATGAAAATTCACTTATATGATGTCTAAAATTATGGAACCCTCCGTAGTATATGATACCTTAGGGATTTACTAGTTTATTAATAGCCAAATTCTATTTAAATCCATCATGATGGTTCTTGAATAGTTTGTGAGTTCTCAAAGAATATTCCCTGGGAGTGTCAAACTAGGTGTGGAGCAAGGCTCGTTGTCGTGTACTATATTACCCTTAGTTAGGCCCAGAACATATTGTCAGTGTTGTTACCCTTAGGTACAACTGTGGTAGAGCCACATCCACATGTAGTATCTTGACAAGAATGTATTTCTAGGAAACCACTCACTCTATCATTTACCATTATTCTAGGAAATCTTATTTAATGTTAGATAAACATTATACATGTCCTCAGATACATCCCTAGACATATCCTTCAAAATATACCTAAGGATATCACTAAATGTTTCTCATTCTAGATTCCAAATTATGACTAAAACATTCCTTTGATACAAAATATAGCAACTCAGGATTAACATACATGGATATTACATCATTTTAGATGAATATTCAGTACATTACAAAAAATACATGCATGAGGCCTGTAATAGTTTAGTGACTTTGGAAACTAGGAAACAAAATCTTCTATCTCGATGAAAGATCTTTAAAATCTCCCATAAATATCTCCACCAGTTGTACTTAGAAATAATTTTTTTTCATAACCTGGAGAAAGGAAATATAAGAAATATGTGAGCTCAGATGCTCAGTAAGTGTAAACAAGAGGGACATGTAATCATAAACATGAACATATGGGTATGATAACACAATCTTAACATTAGGAGATCACAACCTGTATATCAAATATCATAAAAATGAGTTATGGGATAAATCTTCGTAGTTCAGAAAACATGAATTATAAATAAATAAACATTAATATCCATGAAATCATAACTAAGGAATAATACATAGGATATTTGGCATACATATAATAATAGAAACATTTATGTTAAGGATACCTACCAATACCTTTATAACATGTTTGTATTGGGATACTACTAGTGTACCCTATTTCATTTAGGATTAGGCTACAACCCATGTACCTTCTTGTTTTTTGTCTTGGGCTACAACCTGTGTATCCTCTTTCATTTAGTCTTGGGATACAACCCATGAACCTTATTGTTTTAGGCCTAAGGATACAACTTGTATACCCTCTTTCTTTTCAAGATTAGGCTACAACCCATACACCCTCATTCCTTCGAGCTAGGGCTACAACCCATATACCCTTTGACATCATATAAAATATATCATTACCCAATTCATTAGAGGAATATATAGGTACCACCCATCTCATAGTAAAATCATTCATACATGATCCACAATATAATAAAACATTCATCATATCATGACCCATAAAAGACATAAGTTTTATAAACATCAAATTCAAACCCACAAAATGAAATGGATATCATTAAACATTAATCACATTATAACCTATGTAAATGAGATAGGTTTCATAACCATTTCAATGACTCATAACCCATTAAAGAGAATCATACTTCATAAATATATATCCCGTAAAAGTAAAACATGTTTCATAAAGACCGCGACATTAATTGTAACTCATTTATAGAAAGGATATGAGTGAAACCATTATATATTTTCCTAAAAGGTTATTAGTAACATCAACAGATGTGATCTTATATGGAAAATAGTTTTGAAATATCTTTCATAAACTTTTCTTGAGAAAAATATCCATTCTTCTTTGAAAAAGGATTTTTTATACATAAAACCATTTAAAAATAATTTTCTTAAAAAATAATTTGAAAACTTATAAATAAGACATGAAATACTTTTTAAAACATTTTTTTTTCTAAATTAATTTTTTTTAAAAATTATTAATGATTAAACTTTTAAAATTTAGAAGTAATCTTTAAAGTAATGACGGTAGGTAAATCTGCACATCATGGTAAAAAGAACATTACTTTTATAAGGCCCCAGCCTTAAACCTTACTTAATCTTGAGTTATTACAAGATTACACATTGAGGATATTTTCAGGTTTAGAGTTTTAGAGAATTAGAACATAACTATTACATCTTAAAATATTACAAAGTAGACACTTCTACTAAGTTTCCATAAAATAAAAACTCTTAAAATGAAAGATTTCTAGTTCCATGTTTTAGATAGCATGACATTCCCTTGATCCCATCCTTGACCTTATTCCACCTTAAGTCCTGTGAAAAACATTTCGAAAAACTTGGGGTGAGCATAAAAAGCTCAGTAAGGGATACACAAAGAATGAAATCTGTTAGTTTTTCAAACATCAAGTAAACCATATATACTCTATCAAAGTGATACCTTCACCTTCATGAAGTAGTAAAAACTCTTCACTGAATAAAGTATCATTACTTACCTTTTTTTAACCAAAGGATTACCATAAAACCCATAAAAAGAACACATAACATATATAAAGGTAACTTGGGACATAAACATACTTAAGTGGAATAACCATACGGTCGACTTCCACACATATCACTTAATGGAATAGCCATACGACCAATTTCCATACATACTTAATGGAATAGCCATATGGCCTACTTCCATACCCAATGCATTGGAGGTTATAACGTAACCACCCGTCCTGGTATTCACGGCACCACCCGTCATATGGTTTATAACGTAACCACCCGTTAAAATGTCCAAGTACCAATATAAAATCATAAAACATAAAACCAATATAAAGGAATGATAACATTTCCACATTTCAATCACAATATATCATAAATATATTGACATAATAGAATCCTTTTTCAAAACCATTTTCAATACCAAAATACATAAAAGAGTATATGGTATTTATTTTATTCTAAAAACATTACGGCTTGTTGAGAAAGCCAAAGACCAAATAATACTCGTAGCGGAGTAAAAGGTCGTTATCGCCGCGTACGTTAAAAGAAACATTCCTTTTTGTCGTTTTGTAAAACGCTTTGTAGAAAAAGATTCCTTTTGTATAAAAGTAAAATTCAAAGGGGTTTATACACCGTATAAAAGAAAGTTGTGTATAAAACGAAATATGTCCCAATGAAAGGATATTGAGACGAAGTCCCTTACAAAGATAATTTTTAAAATAACATAGATATATTATGTGTATTCAATATAAGTAAACATAAATAAAGTACAAATACAAGATACGACATAATAATATAATGACAAAATTTGAAAGGAGGAGATTAACCCAAAGAATGGAATTAAAAATAAATGAGAGGTATGTATATTTTAATTCCAGAATTATATTCATCATTTAGATATATCATTCATTATATATATCCATTATATACATGTACTTTTAATAGTACATTACATTTGGGGATAAGAAATGAAATGCACCGTTCATGGAGACGGTAAGCCGTACGTACGCATGAACGCTACTTTCATTTCTATATCATACTTTAATGGAAAGAAATAATAATGATATAGAGTTATATTATAATTCCAGTATAATAACACATATTATATCATTAACTTTATCCTTTACACATCCCACATATGGTATTAACGAATCAAATCACTTTTAGGGGGCGGTAGTCCGCACTTCCTAAAATGAAGATATCGTGTTTACCCATAATGGAAACCATAAAGGTACGCCCAAAATGAAAAAAAACAGAAGCTTAAGGAAAGAATAAACATATCATATATCATATATAATAATAGTTACATCATAATGGCCACATTTGAAGGTGTTAGATGAGTATTGAACAATCATCGTTTCGGGAGGCAGAATTTCGCCATCCACGGAAATCAGATGTTCTTTAACCATTTGATGTAGTTGTGTGAGAGTGTAGCTAGAATAAATCTTATAACAATATCCTAGTATATTTAAGATACTGGTGTTGTTACAAAAGAAGTAAATAAAAAGAGTTTATGGGGTTGGAGAAGCAAAATAAAACAAATGAACATGAGAGAATGAATTACCTTTAAAAGTGTAACTCCTTTTGATTTGAGCCTAAAGGCTTCCTTTGAAAGGATTATTCCCAAAGGGAATCCTCTAGGATGAGGATAGGGACGTGGAGAGAGTAATTTGGTAGGGGTTGGCCGAGCCAAAGGCTTGAGGAGTGTGTGAAATGAGGTAGAGGTGGGGGACTTTTATAAGAGGAGAGGAAGGGCACTTTTGGAAAGTAAAGAAATATTACTTTATTTGAAAATTTGTTTCGGTTTTAAAAGGTCCCACATTGATATAATTCGTGGATAAGGTGATAAGGGTTCGAACTCCACCCATCCAATAAGTTTTGGACATGTTTAGTTCATATATTTTACATTATCTTTCCATTTTATTTAAATCGTCAAATAATGATGTCATCGCTGCATCATTATTATGTCATAAATAATTTAATTTATTTAAAGTCTAAAAATTATAAACAAAATACTATGATGTAGGAAAGCTTTTTAGCTTTCCAATTACTATTTATAATCAAAATTTGGACTTGTATAACCCCACTTAAAAATTATTTTAGTAAAAAAATTTATGTTAGTGTCATTTTCACTTTAACATTAAATAAAAATATATTAATGTAATTTTCCAACTAAAGTGGCTCCATGGGGTCCCCAAGTTGGCCCATGGCTTGTCTTGGTCGGACATGACTCACCCAATAGGTTTAGGACAAGTTTCATGGTGTTTTCACATTTTTATAATATCATTTTTACATTAAATTACACTAATTACCTCTAATCGCGATTAAAAACTTAATAAGTTACTTTTCACCAAAAAATTATTTTAATCTCATTGAACCACATTTTACATAATAATGACAACCATGTATGTCGGATTTTCAAAATTCAATACACATTAGTGGTAAACTTTCATTTAACTGAAAAATCAGTTTGCTTGATTACCACTTAGTGGTTTCACTATTCATCAAAAATTGAAGTTTTTTAGAAAAATTTCCAAAAAATCACCCTAAGATATATTTGATATTCCGAATTCAAAAATGAAGTCCATTTTACAAAATTCAAAACATTTAAGTCAAATTAATTAATTTAATAATTAATTCCCGCTGTCATGACAAATAGCGTGTTTTTGTGAAACAATAAGTATCAAAAGATTGACACTAGTTTAAGTCTGATTTCAAAGTGAAATTAATTCCAACGACCACTATTGGATTTAATGGTAAAAATATTTTCTAATTTCACTTTAAAACCAAATCAAAAGATAATCTAATCATATAAATAAATTAGATTAAAAAGAGGTTTTGAATTAAAATACAACATTTTACACTATTCATTAAAAAAATGAACTTTATCACAAAGGTACCAAAAATTTACACAAAGTAAATTTTGATATCCCGATTCTAAAGAAGAGTTATATTTGGTCCAATAGAATTTATAAGATCGATCAAAACTATATTTAATGATGGTCCTCCGTCAAAAGGTGATAAGTGGACCTTTCGTGAAAATTAGGGTATAAATGCCTAAAATTGAACTCTTTCCGTATTTTAAGCCTTTATCTTTTATTGGGTAAATGTAAAAACATTTAAAAACATATATAATCATATTTTAGTTATTTCTATCCATTCTTGCCAGTACAACGGCTACTCGTTAACTAACATTTAAATTAATATTATTTTATTACTTGTGTGCAACGTAAGTTTTCAAAGAAACTCATCGTTGCGTATCGAGTACGCTATCGAAGGTAGAAACCCCTTTTAATTAAAATTAATATTTAATTCGTAAATATTAATAAATATGAAAATTCATTATTCTTTAATTACCTGGGATGTTACATCCTTCCCCCCTTTTGAGAATTGCGTCCTCGCAATTTTATTCACTTATCAAAATAAGTGGGGGTATTTATCCCTCATAGCATTTTCAGATTCCCACGTTGCCTCTTCAATCATGTGGTTTTTCCACAAAACCTTTACCTGCTGAATCAACTTATTCCGTAACACTTGCTCCCTATGGTCAAGAATCTGGACCGGTTGTTCCTCATAAGATAGGTTCTCTTCCAGCTGAACTACCTCTGGACTCAAAACATGAGATGGATCTGGCATATACTTTCTCAACATCAAAACATGAAAAACATTGTGTACCTGAGATAAACTTGGAGGTAAAGCCACTCGGTATGCAACTGATCCAACTCTCTCCAGAATTTCGTATGGTCCAACGAACCTTGGACTCAACTTTCCTTTCTTACCAAATCTCATCACACTTTTCCAAGGAGAAACCTTGAGAAAAACATGATCACCTACCTCTAAAGATAGATCCTTCCTCCGGTTATCCGCATAACCCTTCTGCCTGCTCTGAGCTGTTCTCATGTGTTTCTGAATCAGCTGAACTGTTTTTGCCATCTCTTCTACTAATTCTGGTCCCATCAACTTCCTTTCACCCACTTCATCCCAGAAAGCTGGAGTTCGACACCGCTTCCCATATAATGCCTGAAATGGTGACATCTGTATACTGGAATGAAAAATGTTATTATAAGAAAACTCAACCAAAGAAAAATGTTGGTCCCAACTTCCCTGATAATCTATCGAACAAGCTCGTAGCATATCCTCCAAGGTCTGAATTGTTCGTTCTGACTGCCCATCTGATTGATGATGAAAAGCTGTACTAAAATGTAATTCCGTACCCAACGACTTCTGAAGGCCTTTCCAAAAGTTAGATGTGAACCTGGGATCACGATCAGATACAATGGAGAGAGGAACTCCATGTAGCCTGACTATCTCTTTAAGATACAAACGGGAAAGTTGATCTAGAGAGAAAGTATCTCGTATAGAAAGGAAATGAGCAGATTTGGTCAAGCGATCTACAATAACCTAGATTGCATTATTACCTCAAGATGTCTTCGGTAATCCCACAACAAAGTACATTGATATATTCTCCCATTTCCACTCTGGCACTGGTAAAGGCTGAAGCATCCCTTTCGGTAATTGCCACTCTGCTTTAACCTGTTGACATGTCAAACACTTCACAGTAAAATCAGCAATATCTCTTTTCATTCCATCCCACCAGTAATACTCCCGCAGATCTCTGTACATCTTAGTACTGCCAGGATGAACTGAAAACGGGGAACTATGAGCCTCACATAACAACTCAGTCTTCAACTGTGAATCACAAGGCACACATAACCTCTTCCCAAACCTCAAAACACAAACACAAACTTATCCAAGAACTCATGGAAAATTTTATTCATAAGGTCCATGAATACAGCAGGTGCGTTGGTTAACCCAAAAGGCATAACTATAAATTCATAATGGCCATATCTAGTATGGAACGCAGTCTTCAGAACGTCTGCTTCTTTTACTTTCAACTGATGGTACCCCGAACTCAAGTCAATATTCGAAACATACTGAGCTCCCTGGAGCTGATACAACTTCATTCAATGGCCCAACATCTGCTGAAGTTGTTGCAAAGGATTTCACAACCCCTTTCTTCTTGTAGTCTGGCTTCATTCCCCCAGTTGAGTTCTTCGTTGGACACTCATTTTCATAATGACCCATCTCATTGCACTTAAAACATTTCACTAACTATAAATCAAATTAGGTCTTACCTTCACCTCGATCCTTTTCAGTGCAATCACGATCCTTATGTCCCATCTTACCACATCGGTAGCACTTTCTAGAATTCAGAAGACATTCCCCAGCATGCCTTTTGCCACATTTATCACAAACTAGAAACTTAGTTCTCTTACCATCAGACTTTTTTGAAGAATTCTTACCTTTCTCCTGCCACCTCGGTCTCTTCTTATGATGGTTGTTATAGAACACTTGGTCATCGGAAAACTCCATTTCCACCTTCTCATCACATCAAACAATCTTTTCATAACTTTTAAACTCATGAGAAGCTAATGCCCTTCGATATTTTGGCTTTAATCCTGAGTAAAAACGATTGATTTTACTATCAAGATCTCGTATGAATTTTGGAGCATACCTTGCCAATCGAGTGAACTTTTCTTTATAGGCAGCCACTGAATCATCCTCCTGCCTCAATTCTAGGAACTGTTTTTCCATCCTAAGACGAACCACCTTAGGAAAATATTTCTCAAGAAACATGCCTTTGAATTCGTCCCAGTGAAGATCCTCAATCTCATCACTATCCCTTATATTTTTCACCATCGACCACCACTCATCAGCTTCACCTTCAAAACGGTAAACAGCAATACTAACCTTTTGATGTTTTGAACACCCCATGACATCAAAAATCTTCTCCAGTGATTTAATCCACCCTTCAGCTTGCACAGGGTCATATGATCCTCTGAATTATGGGGGATGTTGCCTCATGAAATGTTCCACCACTGACATGTTCCTCTACGGTTGATCTGGCTGATCTCGTGTATGGATACCACCACCATTTATAGCCTGAGTCAACTGTTCCATCACTGCAAAAAACTGTTCAGTTCCGATTCCGACCATCTCAGGTTGCTGATTTGGAAGGTTATCTTCCTCCTGATGTCGTCCCAACATAGCTTCTTTGTTTCCTCTGCGGAAAACCATTCTGAACACAGAAATATCTTAGGCGAAGAAACATGGTAATCCGTAAATGCTATATCATTTCAATCATATTGTAATTTAATACTTTTCTAACTCCTAAAGTAGTTTAAACCGACCTCTGATACCAACTATAAGGCCCCAGCCTTAAACCTTACTTAATCTTGAGTTATTACAAGATTACACATTGAGGATCTTTTCAGGTTTAGAGTTTTAGAGAATTAGAACATAACTATTACATCTTAAAAGATTACAAAGTAGACACTTCTACTAAGTTTCCATAAAATAAAAACTCTTAAAATGAAAGATTTCTAGTTCCATGTTTTAGATAGCATGACATTCCCTTGATCCCATCCTTGACCTTATTCCACTTTAAGTCCTGTGAAAAACATTTCGAAAAACTTGGGGTGAGCATAAAAAGCTCAGTAAGGGATACACAAAGAATGAAAACTGTTAGTTTTTCAAACATCAAGTAAACCATATATACTCTATCAAAGTGATACCTTCACCTTCATGAAGTAGTAAAAACTCTTCACTGAATAAAGTATCATTACTTACCTTTTTGAAACCAAAGGATTACCATAAAACCCATAATAAAAACACATAACATATATAAAGGTAACTTGGAACATAAACATACTTAAGTGGAATAACCATACGGTCGACTTCCACACATATCACTTAATGGAATAGCCATACGGCCAATTTCCATACATACTTAATGGAATAGCCATAAAACCTACTTCCATACCCAATGCATTGGAGGTTATAACGTAACCACCCATCCTGGTATTCACGGCACCACCCGTCATATAGTTTATAACGTAACCACCCGTTAAAATGTCCAAGTACCAATATAAAATCATAAAACATAAAACCAATATAAAGGAATGATAACATTTCCACATTTCAATCACAATATATCATAATTATATTGACATAATAGAATCCTTTTTCAAAACCATTTTCAATACCAAAATACATAAAAGAGTATATGGTATTTATTTTATTCTAAAAACATTACGGCTTGTTGAGAAAGCCAAAGACCAAATAATACTCGTGGCGGCGGAAAAGGTCGTTGTCGCCGCGTACGTTAAAAGAAACATTCCTTTTTTTCATTTTGTAAAACGCTTCGTAGAAAAAGATCCCTTTTGTATAAAAGTAAAATTCAAATGGGTTTATACACCGTATAAAAGAAAGTTGTGTATAAAACGAAATATTCCCCAATGAAAGGAGATTGAGACGAAGTCCCTTACAAAGATAATTTTTAAAATAACATAGATATATTATGTGTATTCACTATCAGTACACATAAATAAAGTACAAATACAAGATACGACATAATAATATGATGACATAATTTGAAAGCAGGAGATTAACCCAAAGAATGGAAATTGGGTTAAGAAGTTCCCTTACCTCGGGTCCGACTTGACTCGATCGTTCTTTAACGTCCTGAATTATAAACTTGAGTTAATTTATAATTTATTAAGAACTTTTTTTAAAGTTCATTATTCCTTTTATATCACTTATTTCCATGTTATAAACATTATGTAACCATTTATGTTAATAATGTTTGTTTTGTCGATATTTGGTTCTTAAGTCAAAAGTGGACTTCTTACAATTACATGTTGTTCGTGTGGTCAAAGGTTCTTTATATCCAGAATTAAATTCCTGATTTGGATATCATATATATCATATATATCCAGCACATACATGTATTTATAATATTACATAATCCTTTAGAGGCAAGAAATGAAATGCACCGTTCATGGAGACGGTAAGCCGTGCGTACGCATGAACGCTACTTTCATTTCTTTGTCATATTAATGGAATTAAAACTAAATGAGAGGTATGTATATTTTAATTATAGAATTATATTCATCATTTAGATATATCATTAATTATATATATCCATTATATACATGTACTTTTAATAGTACATTACATTTGGGGATAAGAAATGAAATGCACCGTTCATGGAGACGGTAAGCCGTACGTACTCATGAACGCTACATTCATTTCTATCTCATACTTTAATGGAAAGAAATAATAATAATATAGAGGTATATTATAATTCCAGTATAATAACACATATTATATCATTAACATTATCCTTTACACATCCCACATATGGTATTAACTAATCAAATCACTTTCAGGGGGCGGTAGTCCGCACTTCCTAAAATGAAGATATCATGTTTACCCATAATAGAAACCATAAAGGTACGCCCAAAATGAAAAAAACAGAAGCTTAAGGAAAGAATAAACATATCATATATCATATATAATAATAGTGACATCATAATGGCCACCTTTGAAGGTGTTATATGAGTATTGAACAATCATCGTTTCGGGAGGCAGAATTTCGCCATCCACAGAAACTGTATGTTCTTTAACCATTTGATGTAGTTGTGTGAGAGTGTAGCTAGAATAAATATTATAACAACATCCTAGTATATTGAAGATACTGTTTTTGTTACAAAAGAAGTAAATAAAAAGAGTTTAGGGGGTTGGAGAAGCAAAATAAAACAAATGAACATGAGAGAATGAATTACCTTTAAAAGTGTAACTCCTTTTGATTTGAGCCTAAATGCTTCCTTTGAAAGGATTATGCCCAAAGGGAACCCTCTAGGATGAGGATAGGGATGTTGAGAGAGTAATTGGGCAGGGGTTAGCCGAGCCAAAGGCTTGAGGAGTGTGTGAAATGAGGTAGAGGTGGGGGCCTTTTATAAGAGGAGAGGAAGGGAACTTTTGGAAAGTAAAGAAATATTACTTTATTTGAAAATGTGTTTCGGTTTTAAAAGGTCCCATGTTGATATAATTCGTGAATAAGGTGATAAGGGTTCGAACTCCACACATCCAATAAGTTTTGGACATGTGTAGTTCATATATTTCACACTATCTTTCCATTTTATTTAAATCGTCAAATAATGATGTCATCGCTGCATCATTATTATGTCATAATTAATTTAATTTATTTAATGTCTAAAAATTATAAAAAAAATACTATTATGTAGGAAATCTTTTTATCTTTCCAATTACTATTTATAATAAAAATTTGGTCTTTTATAACCCCAATTAAAAATTATTTTAGTAAAACAATTTATGTTAGTGTCATTTTCACTTTAACATTAAATAAAAATATATTAATGTCATTTTCCAACTAAAGTGGCTCCATGGGGTCCCCAAGTTGGCACATGGATTGTCTTGGTCAGACATGACTCACCCAATAGGTGTAGGACAAGTGTCATGGTGTTTTCACATTTTTATAATATCATATTTACATTAAATTACACTAATTACCTCTAATCGCGATTAAAAACTTAATAAGTTAATATTCACCAAAAAATTATTTTAATCTCATTGAACCACATTTTACATACTAATGACAACCATGTATGTCGGATTTTCAAAATTAAATACAAATTAGTGGTAAACTTTCATTTAACTGAAAAATCAGTTTGCTTGATTACCACTTAGTGGTTTCAATATTCATCAAAAATTGAAGTTTTTCAGAAAATTACCAAAAATTCACCCTAAGCTATATTTGATATTCCGAATTCAAAAATGAAGTCCATTTTACAAAATTCAAAACATATAAGTCAAATTAATTAATTTAATAATTAATTACCGTTGTCATGACAAATAGCGTGTTTTTGTGAAACAATAAGTATCAAAAGATTGACTCTAGTTTAAGTCCGATTTCAAAGTGAAATTAATTCCAATGAACACTATTGGATTTAATGGTAAAAATGTTTTCTAATTTCACTTTAAAACCAAATAAAAAGATAATCTAATCATATAATTAAATTAGATTAAAAAGAGGTTTTGAATTAAAATACAGTATTTTACACTATTCATTAAAAAATGAACTTTATCAGAAAGGTACCAAAAATTTACAAAAAGTAAATTTTGATGTCCCGATTCTAAAGAAGAGTTATATTTGGTCCAATAGAATTTATAAGATCGATCAAAACTATATTTAATAATGGTCCTCCATCAAAAGGTGATAAGTGGACCTTTCGTGAAAATTAGGGTATAAATGCCTAAAATTGAACTCTTTCCGTTTTTTAAGCCTTTATCTTTTATTGGTTAAATGTAAAAACATTTAAAAACATATATAATCATATTTTAGTTATTTCTATCCATTCCTGCCAGTACAACGGCTACTCGTTAACTAACATTTAAAATAATATTATTTTATTACTTGTGTGCAACGTAAGTTTTCAAAGAAACTCATCGTTGCGTATCGAGTACGCTATCGAACGTAGAAACCCCTTTTAATTAAAATTAATATTTAATTCGTAAATATTAATAAATATGAAAATTCTTTATTCTTTAATTACCTGGGATGTTACACCTTTTGCATGGTAAAAAGGTTAGATGGAATGACTTTTTTAGAAAGTGACAAAAAGATTCTATTAAAGATATTGGTAAAATAAAAAAAGGGTAAATATTTAGTTTATAGCTTATATTATAATGGTATAATATTCTTGGAAACTCTTTTCCGAAAACATAGTTTTCCGACAAATGGGAGGGTAATGTCGAGATTTCCCAAAAACACTTTCTTAACTATCTAGTGGACCAAAGAGTAGAAAGATGATACCAATTCCTGAGTATATCATGAATAACTAGAGGAGAAAAAATTTCATGAATTTCCTTGAGATATTTATTATCATATTTCATCAAATGAAGCATAAACATAAACAATCTTGAAAAGCGTTGAGATTGTCTTAATAAACTCTTGTAAATTAGTAACTTGGGATCATATTATCCTTATATGAAATGAAATTATTTTAAGCTTAAAATATCATTAGAATATTGATATTCATGATATAACATGTATAATATAATTATATACACTTCTAATAAATATTTTAGGTGTATAATAAAACATGAGTCTCAAAGAAGGCAAATTGAGACGAAACTATTTTACTGATGTGGTAACATTTGAAACATATACCACATGAAGTAATAATCATTAAATGAAAATATTAATACCCATAAATTTAATTATTATATAAAATTAATACAATAATGGTTAGTATATACACAACACAAAAGGAAAGAGGGGTGAACATAACATGTATCTCATAGAAATTGAAAGTGAGATGAAATCCCATTACCTTGTGTCTTGACTCTCATCGTACTCGTTCAAAAAAACTGTATAATAAATATAAATTTAATATAAATATTTTAAATAACCATATTATTATAAATAATACCGTATATGGTTTTATAATTTCCTAATATTACCCGATTGTTAACAATCCTAGGTGAAAGTTTTACATCGGGTAATATTTTCTTTGTTCATCGCATGTGTCTTTATTTGTTATATCGCTGGTCCCCAGACTTATATCATGATTGAAGATTTTAAATAATGGTATAAATATCATTTATATCCATTATATGTATATTATTGTTATTTATATTATAATTATTATTATCATAAATAAGTACAAAATGGAATACATCGTTCATGGAGACGGTAAGTCGTACGTACGCATAAATGATGTTTCTGATTTTATAGTCATATTGAATAAAAGTATGTAAATGAAATGTATGTATATATATGTATATATATGTATATATTTATTTATTAAATTATTATTATTAAATCATATATACAATTTAATTTCATTAAACCCATCCTTAATAAATTCCATGTGGTGTGTGAATGAATCACATCGTTTTGAGGGGGTGGTAGTCCACACTTCCTCAAACCCTATTACCGTATTAAAAACAAATGGAAAGTAAAGATATATGTGTTGAAAAAGGAACAAATAAGATTTAATACATAATAAATATAATATATAACATATATAAATATATTTTCCATCATAATGGTTACCATGATTGGTGTTAAGGTAGAAATGAACAATCATCATTTTGCGAGGCAGTAGTTCACCATACATAGATTTAGTATGTTTTATATCCATTAGATGGATGTTTTTGTAATTTTACATATAAATATTTTCATAAAAATATTCTAGTATGTGTAGGATAATGTTTTTTTCACACAATAATTTAATAAAGAGAGTGGAGGGGGAGAATAAGGAAAATAAAGGAAACAGTCTTGAGAGAAGATTTTACCTCAAAATCGGGTAACTCCTTTTGGTTTGTGTGAAAAAGATTATTTGAGAGGATTTCTACCCAAAATGGGGATTAAATTTATAATGTAGGATTTTTGGTAGGATAAATGGGCAGATATTTTTTTAACTTAAAAGGATTGAGAGGTTATAGGAATGGGTAGAGGTGGTGGCCTTTTATAGTGGAAGTAGTGTGGCACTCTTATAAATATTTGATGATAGAATTCAACCCACATTTTTGTTGTCGATTGTTGATCCAATAATGAACCAAGGTAGATAATATTTATTATAGTGTCTAAATAAGTCCATAAAATGTGTGTTTTACATGTGTCTAGGTCGTTTTTTAGTCTTAAATTTAAGGTTTAGTACTTTATTAGCCTAATTTCTCTATTAACTGATGTAATTAATTTTAATCACTTTCACTGATCTTTTTGGTAAAAAACAAAGTTGAACTTATTATATAATATATATTATGGTGATTACAAATATTTAATCCATTTATTCAAATTATAATCTTATAATTGGCATAAATTAATTTAAAACTAATCCTGCTGACAGGATGACAATTTGGGTTTTTAATGTAAAAATGTTCAAAAGTTTACTAAGTTTTTATATCCAATTTTAATGTGAAATTTGTTAAAATGACCTAAATTGGATTAATTGGTAAAAATATTATCTAACTAAACTATTAAAAACATTATAATTATAATTTACTTTTATAAATAAATTAGATTAAAAACCAGTTTTGAATTAAAATAAAGCATTTTTAATTATTCATTATAAGATGAAACCTTACATAAAAATACAACAAATTTATCCAAACCTAATTTTTATGTTTCAATTCAAAATATGAAGTTTATTTTAACATATTAAATCTATAAAAGTTCTAAAAATTGGATTTAAAAAGGGTTCTTCATTAAAAGGCGGTAAAACTACCTTTATAAAAAAAGGTTTTTATGCATAAATTTTTATTTGTTCTTATATTATGTCTGTCAAATATATTGGATGAATATGAAAGGAATTTTAATGAATATATAATATATTTATTAAATTAATATCAATTAAAAATTTTAATTAATTTAATTTACTAGGTTAAAATAATGTTGCGACTATAATATTATTTTCTTTTATATTTAATCTGATTTCATATTCATTTCTAATTAATGGTAACCTATGAATTCATCTTATACTTATTTAAACCACATATTTTTATAATTTAGTTAACACTATTTCAGATCTATAAACTTAATTTCTAGGTTATATTCCATTATAATAATATTTTTAAAAATATATTATATTTAGGCAACACTCGGTCTGGTGTGTTATGAAATCCATCAAGGAAGGTCAATCTTGCGTGTAATGTACGACAAACTCATTGTTACATGTAATGTACTCTAAGTTGGGATTTCATTAAATTTATGCCAATTTGGTATTACATGTAACATATTACAAGTCATCTCTATGTAAATGGAATGTTTGACTTAGTGAGATGCTATTTTCAGTGTTGCTCGAAGTGAATAATATCAAAAGATTAAATTAATTCAAAAAAAATCTCCAAAATTTTAGGGTGTTACATGATATATATGAAATGTATTTTTATCTTTCCTTTCCTAGAAAAATAAAATATTAGGTGTGGGTTGATTAAAAATTCCTCTATCTTCTATCATCCAAAGATAAACATTTCTTCCTAACTTCTCAAGTGTCAAATATATCAAATGGAATCTGATTAGAAGGAAAATTGTATATTAGTAAAAACGTTTCTTGATAAGTAAAATAATAAAAAATGAGACTACCAAAATTTTCTCACATAATTATGATATTTTTGATTTATTGAAACATTTCCAATCACAAATTAAAATACTAACTTTGTCTGAATATTTCATTTCAAACAAAGTCTTAAATAGTTTTGAATTTAGACCCCTAGGAATATTATTACAATCAAATTAAATAGACATCCTCTGGTCACAACTATAAGAAATTAATAATTTTGGAAAACATGTGCTACAACATTTACCAATCCTAGAATCCTTATCTACCATTTTAGAAGAATATGGATCCTATAGAGAAGGATGGGGAGGCACATCAGTAGAAGTATGTCTACAGTACTCCCCAGAAGCTCAAGGGGACTTAGATGTTTCATCCGAAATTATCCGACAAGTCAAATTATTAAAACAATTAGTACTAAAATATAAAATTCCAACTGTTAGATAAAAAATTTGATGAAAAATTAAAAAATTTCCAATAAAGAGTAAACTAATATAAACACATTTTTATTCATATTTATTAAAGTATATTTCTAAAATGATAACAAAATTAATGAGATATGAAATGACATAAACTAAAGAAAAATTAAGTAAAATATCATATTCAAATCCAACTATTATATTAATATTTGAATAAAAATTTTAAATTGATATAAAAAACAAAAAAAACTAAACAAACCCCTCTTTATCATATTATTTAGAGTAGTTAAGAACAATTTTAAAAGTAATACTGACAGTATTCATTATCTTATTCATTAGTAGTAAACAATGTTAAAAGAATACTAAAAATATTTATGAAACATAAAATGAAATAGAAAGAACAAAAAAAATATCTCTAAGTAAATATTAATTCAAATCCAGAAGTTATATATAATGTCGAATAATTGAAAAATGATACAAAAAAACTAATCTAAACAAAAAAATCGTCATATTTGTTGAAATATGTGTTTAATGTAACAAAATAAAAAAAATATATCTAAATTTTTATGAAATTTAAAAATATAAATATATATATATATAACCTGTAATAATTGGAAATTACTAAAGTATTATTTTCACATATTCCTTCCTCGTGATTTTTTTTTGTATGGAATAAACCATTTCTATGAAATATTCATCAATATTATTTGATAATATTTTCATTTAAGTAGGGATATCACATTAATTACCATCATCATCATGTTTTTCATCACCAAAATAACATTTTTCTTTATAAAATGATATAACATTGCACATTTGATGGATCAAGAAAAAAGAAAATTTATATTTTCATGTATTTCCATGATAAAAGGATCGATTTTATATTCTAATCTATTCAGATTAAATAGTATCCTAGTGAATTCATTATTCCTGACACTGCTTTTATTGATAACCCATTTTTAGTTAAACACTGGAACTCAATATTTAATGTTACCAACCTCCCATATTTATTAAATGACTATGTAATATGCAATTGATGTGGAGATTGGAATTTTTTTATTTGGAACTCACAAAATGACAACAAAAACAACAAAAAATTATTTTATTATAACAAAGAGTGAGGATACAAAGAAACACATAGTCATCAAAAAACCAAAAACAAGGACACTATAGGGGCCTAAAACAGTGCAAGCCAGTGGAATCCGCCCAAACAAGGCCAACATATTCTTGGGGAAGACTGCCCATGTTATAGGAAACAATCTGAGGTTCATCTTTAGTTCCCCATGAGGCTAAAAATCTACCACATATTTGCCTTCAATCCATGTGTGTAGTAAAGACTCACCATTAGGGTTACATCATTATCACCTCCTCGTGTATTAATAAATCAACCATGGGGTAGTTGTATTGCTTTGTAAGGAGTTATGAACCATAGAAGAGTTCGTTTCAATCATGTAAAGAT
This sequence comes from Viscum album, assembly GCA_963277665.1. Lineage (NCBI taxonomy): Eukaryota > Viridiplantae > Streptophyta > Magnoliopsida > Santalales > Viscaceae > Viscum > Viscum album. The sequence continues at coordinate 2,021,119,717 of OY728123.1, forward strand.
GTAAATTGAAGTCACGACATACCTCTATCCCTCTAAAAAGATCACTTCCCTCTCCCATGATAGAGTCCCCTTGACCGTATAAGCCGACGAATGCAATGAGAACTGAACCTTTGTGATCCTGGACCACTTCTACTCCATGTATCAAACCAAGCCTGCACAACCCATCTAAATTGAGTTTGAGAACACTGTTAGGCGGTTTCCAATGAACTTATCTTCCTTTTCTGGGAATCGCTTGTGTTTCCTGAGTGAAAGGTAACTTTCTTTTACTAGAAAAAATCATCTTCAAGGATTTTCTCCTATCCCACTATTTGATCAAAGAACCCAACTAAAATACAATACCCTTGTACCAAACCAACCTAAATTGAGAAGTGATAATACATAATTCATTGCATGATTGATTTCATGCAATTCAAATTGTCTGGCATTCCATAGCCATCAGCACAGTCTGCGCCTTGCATTCATACTCACATAGGCCAATACCTTGAATCCCATTTTTAAAGAAATAAAAACATGAAACGTTTTAGATTTTGGTACCAATTATATTAAAAAAGTATATTCAAACCATCATATCCTAGTAACTATAAAGTAAATGGTGTTTCAGAGATTCCACAACAACTTTCTGACAACACCAACATTTAGAAATAATAGAAACACCCTTCTTAAAAATCACTTCATTTGTTAGAATATAGTGATTTTAAATCCTCAAAATCAAGAATTTACATTTGATGGAAAATTATTTACACCAATATAAATCCACATCACCATTGGAAACATTTTAGTTAGGAAGAACAAATCTGTATTCCTTATCCAAAAAAATCACCAATAGAGATTTAATAAAAATTAAATGATCATTATTATAGGATATGTCAATGCTATTAAGGAATTTATGTTATTTTTTATTGATAATGAAATGAATAAAGGTAGGGTATTCAATTTCCTGGTAAAAATAAAGATCATGAGTTGGATGTCCTAGGAATATTAGAGGAGTACTTTCCCATTTTTTGGACCAAAGTTTTTTGTCATTGCACTCCACAATCTACCGAGAGTGTTGGTTGGGGATCAGAACTTGATCATGGATATAATTCCATATCCATGAAAAATTACCCCTCAGAGCCTCTATATTTCTCCCATATTTATCATTGATAAAATTAATACATAGGGAGTGACATTAGAGGAACTCCAAAAGAAAATTTTTATACATACTTTTTATAAAAACCTCTACCCTACGAATATTGATACCCCGTTACACATTGGTATGGCCATTATCTCCCAAGATTCCCAGCAGCACCTTAGTTCACTATGAGAGTCCTAGATGAAATATTTCAAGGCATTTTCATTATTTCTTAGGACATATTTAGGAAATATGAGGACGGATAAAATTTTCATGGGGATCGAAGTGAGAATATAGTTCACAAGGGAAATTCTTCCACCAAAGGAAAGGAAACAGTTCTTCCAGTTGTTGATCCGTCTAATGATTTTATTAACTACTCCTTCACAATGCCTAATGAATAGTCTTCTAAGATAAAGAGGATATCCTAGGTACTCCAAAGGTAATTATATTCTGATAATAACAAACATTTATTCCATTTTCTTAATACACCTTTCTAAACCTGACTTTGGGAAATAAAGGATACTCTTCCCATAGTTATTTTTTCCCACTCTATTTACTATATTTTTACAACACAATATTAATTCGTCTAATGGATCTTCATCCTACATTGACTAAGAAGATCATATCATCTATATAGAGAATGTGGGATACACCACTAAAATGAATCATGAAATTGAAAGGATGAATATTACCATTTCATCCTTGAACACCAATACACTATTATTCTAAAATGTACTTCAATTATCCTGAACTTTGTTATAAAATGTATAGAAATTAATTTCATACCCAAACCATGTTATCAAATTTAAGCTTGGGCCAACTTTTAACCATATAAATGTTTCTAATGTATCTAATCTACCATGAATGATCTCTTTAAACCATCAAATAAATGTTTTTTATGATCAATCAAGAACCACTTGTCTTTATTATTTTGATATAATTTCTTAGTCACATTAATATGTAATGTTATATATGGTTGAGCATCATATATTCTATTCAAGTTGTATAAATATACCATATTTATCTATTTACCTATCCAAGATTTTACTTTCATGCCATGATTCCCCTTTTCCCTATAACTAACTTGTTCATGGAGGGATATAAGAAAACCAATTCCCTATACTATAGACATGTATCTCGTACAAAACTTTGTAACCTCCTTATAAATATACTTCTCAATAATGGATGATTTTAGTTGATATGTATTCTTAATATATTCATTAAATATCTTCATATATCTTTAAAAATGATACATCAAATGTATATATAAAGGTCTGAATAGATTTGTTTGTCACACCAAATGAACTATTAAATGCACCAGGATATAAAATATTCTAGAAGAAAATACATTTCCAACTAAAAAGGTATAAAAACTATATCATTCTCATTTTTTTAATGAATTAATATTAATCACTTTGTTATAAATTGAATATAAAAAATAACACACCTATTTTATAGTCATTCTAACATTAATAGTAAATATTCCATGCAATGCAACTAGTATGAGTTGTTGTATCATGATGTGAAAATAATGAGATGTCATGCTTGTTAACTTCAAATCTTTTAGTGAACTAAATTTTTTTATATTTTAAGAATAACCCCAATATAGTTTAATACAATGGATACAATGATAAAAATTAATTTTCTCCCTCTTGGATAATATATTAAAGGCTAGAGGCAGGCGTGTTCATCTTCCATTATGATTCAAAGCTAACTCCAAATATATTCACATTGAGAGTAAGTTCAATCTTAAATTCAACCCATACACAGTATTTAATTTAATTTATAACAATTTTACTACAAAATTGTCATAGATATTCTTCTCTGCATGCATGAAATCAATTTTATGTTTGACCTTGTGATATCTCTAACATGGAAGCTAAAACAATATAGATAATTTATTGCAAATATTTCTGTCATTACTAGATTCTTATGTCTTTCTGAAGGGGACATAAATGTTTTGCACCCTATCAAAATACTAATTAGTGGAAAATATTTTTTTAATATCAACTTCTTGTAATCCATTGAATTAATTTTTGATCCTTTGATAAGTGTAATTATATAAAAAACCTCTGATGAACCTTGTATACTATTTTTCTCCCAATTTGTAGTTTATAATATGAAGTCTGTTATTCATAAATTAGATATTATTTATAACCCTTAACATAATATCTATATAAATTTACATATGTTGTGAATCCATTTATAGTGGACATAATCATTGAATATAGGTAAAAAAAAATTATTTTATTATAATCATACACTCTAATACCTTCCTCTCATAAAAGGTTAAAATCATCAATTAATGGTCACAATAAAACATAAATATAATTTCCAGTCTATTTTGGTTCATAAATCATTTACTTAAACATGAAATATTTACACTTCATAAAAAATTAAGGAGATAAGGTGTAAATTACCAATAAAATAGTCCATCAAATATGTTTTCTTCTAAGTATTTGATATGTATTCATTTCATCTATTCACAGTTCAAGTATGATATTTCTAACCTTGTTTCCAAATATAGGAAATTGCTGATCAATTTTCTTCTACTATGGATACTTAGCTAGATGGTGTAATTTCCAATCAAATACTCTCTCATATACGTTCTATATTAACCTTTTCATGTCATTTTAAATAAAAAATAAAAATTTCAAATAAGTAATTAAACGAGGATACCAAATTTCCTTAGAGAAAGTATATCATCTTGTGATATTTCTTTCAACTTATACAACATTGTCCCACATTTATGAAACTTTTCTAGACATGGGTATCCCATCCTATATAGAACATAGTCATTTGGGAAGGCATATTATCTTCTTTACCCCAAACCCATCCGGAATAATATTTTCTTTGTATTATGATTTGAATCTGGAAGATCATTTCCTTTAAGCAGTATGACTTTCAACAGTTTAATAAATCAATTATTGGTGAATTCCAAATTTCCTCTACTTCAATATTATGAATCATTTATTCAATTTTATAAGACGTATCATCTTCAACATCATCATCATCAATAGATCTTGAATTTTTCCTATTTTCACCATTCTAAATCCAAGGATTTTAACATAGATTAAAACCACATCAAATTAAATGATCTTTGATTTCTATGATTTTAAAAATTTTAATGTTTAAACATTTCAAGCATAGATAGAAAAAAAGTCATTGTTTGGAACATTTCGTTTAGAAAATTACAAAAAATCATTAAGAACTCTCTCATATTCATCCCTTGTTCATAGTTCAGTAATCCAAAATTGACACATTATTATTGAAATCAAATATCAAGAATTTAAAATAAGTTATTATATTCAAAAAATTAATTTAAAATATGTTTTTTAAATAAAAATAAATACAACATAAACAATTTTACAAATAAAATAAAGAAAACATATTTAATAAACAAAATTATCACTTCAGACATATTTAATTATCATACTTTTAGAAAAAAAAATACAAACAAATAATGTTAGAAATACATTAACTTGGATTTTAAAAGGTTTACAAAAAATGAAACAGGATTATTCCTTATTTTTATTATATAATGTCATAATTATATATTTATAGTATTTAAATTAAATAAATAAATATCATAATATAAATGGCCAAATATTATACAGTTGAAAAAAAATGAAATGAAGAATATGACAAAGAATAAAAATATATGCCTACACTTAAACCAAATTAATTTGCAAGGGAGACTACAAAAACATACTCATTAATCACACCAAAAAAAGATTCTATACAAATAAATTTTAAATTAAAATCCAATCACAATAATATCATGAAATCAATAATATTTTCTAAATATATATTCTCAATAATCTATATTCAAACTCTATAATCCACTATACATTCAAAACACCCATTCACAATGTTGAAAAAAAGACATTATACACCCATTAATCAGTAAATTAACCTTATTTTTAACACTAATTCATAAAATAATCATTTAATAAAACCTTAATCTCAAGAAAATAATACATCAATTTAAAAATACCTTTGATGTGTGATAAAATATAAACTAAAAATAAAAATCACAAATAAATTTAAAATAGAAATAGTGGAAGAGATCATTCAAGATAAAAATCCCAAAATAGCATTAATTAAATTTAACATAACTTACATTCATGGGAAATTGGAAAAATAAATACAAAATGCAAATAGATATCATAGAGAATTCATTGTAGAGGAGGGTGATGAATGAGATGGAGGCGAAAACGACGATGGAAATGACTACATTTTGTAATGTGAAAACGTATTGAATATAATGATTAAGCAAAACAATTATCATTTAACCTTATAATGATGATAAAAAAACCTATAATAAGAAGGTTTATAAAACCATAACTCGCCTAATAAGGATACTTAATAAGGTGGAGGATAATGAAAATGAGTTACAAAATACAGAAAAAGCATCCCAGAATGATAGCCGATGAAGAGTAAGGGTGGATGATGGGAGTTTAGGATAACTGAAAGAGATTTTAAGATACTAGAACAAATAATGAAGGGTTATGTTTCACCATATGAGATAAAGAAATGATATTTTTGTGATCATGATTGAAAAAAATGACTTTTCTCAGTATTTCATAAAAAATTTAAAGTATTTTCTCATCGGTTATTTAATAACTAATGTGAAAACCTGGTTTACAATATAATTTATTAAATAAATATCATAGAAAACTTCTTTTTGGACAAATTTTTTTAAATAACTAATTTCGAAAATATACACCTCATATTTTTCACATTAGTTATATTTTAACGAGTTTGAAAAATTATTTATATCAAATGTGAAAAATACATAATTTTAAATGTATTTTGTAATAAATTTCATGTAAACCAAAAATATGTAAAACATTAAAGCTATAATATAAATGAATATGTTTAAAACCAACATCTAATAGTAAAACATTAATCAACACCATAAAAATAAGAACTATTCATATAATCATTATATATATAAGTAGACACAAATAATAAAATAAAATAAGGATAATATAGTAAAGAATTGATTGACTAACTGAAAGTTAATTTTTTATTTAAGATGGGTACAAAACCCACCAAAATAAGAAGAAATACTCATGGAGGTCAGAAATGGTGAAGGCTAAGGTCACCCCATTGAACAAAACTTTTACATTCCATGGGATAGAACCCAAACTATCAAAGATGATAAGAGTGTCTTCTAGATTCCCAGCACGAACTACAACATCAGCTGAAAAATTGGATTCTCTACAAATATTCATTATAAAAAACCACCATTATTATTTAATTACAATGTTCTGGTGAATTAAGCTTACTACCAAGGTTCACTTCATATACCATGTATAATTCTAACCAAAACCTTAGAGTCTGACTCAATTTTCATCACCTAAAGGACAAACAATTTATACAACTATAGATCGGTATAAAGCGCCATGACATCCACACCCAATTAATAGTATGGACTTGACAAATAACTAAACCCAAACTAAACTAAACCCACTAGGTATCTAAGGATCCCCCCACCTCTCATCTGACCATTCAAAAAGGATCCATCAATATTTAACTTTAGGCCATTCAAAGGAGGTTCCCACCTAATCTTTCACCCATTAGGCATGTCAACCATATAATGCTTGTTAAGAAAATTGGAAAGGATGATCGGGTTCCAACCCCCTTTTAAAAGGGATCCCAATTCAACAATTAGTGTATGCATTCTCATTTGGAGATATTTTATAGAGCGACTTTGACCCATTCTAATGTGGTTAAGGGATTTCCAAAGAGTCCAACATATAGCCGTGAAAATAGTTATTCGCACCTTGAGCTCCATGCCATTCTGATACAAGTCATGCATCCATGAAGTGATGAAAGTATTCATGTAAAACTTCCCCTCATTGGTTATTAATAGGATAATCCTAAACATACTCAGGTCAGACCATATGTTGACCTATTAATGTATTCTAAACAAATAACCCCCAAATTACTCTCTACTGTCCTCACCCATAGGCACTCCCTATAGGTAGACTCTCATCATTCACTAAAGGATACTATCTAGGGTTTAATGTAGACTATTATAAAAAAATTATCTTGATTTCTCACTTATTTACATAGGATTCCCATTATTATTAGAAAATTTCTCTGTGACCATGGATCTATATCCATGGTTGACATAACTATGGCATTAGTGTAGCCTACTTCCATGGTCCATTGTGGAAAATGGAAGTATAAATTCTTTCATAGTCCTATGATGATGGTCTACATGGAAATTAGTGTTAAAGGGGTATGGGAAAGAATCATAAATATAGGAAATATGGAAAAAAGGGCATGGGAAAGGCCTACAAACCACATTTCATATAGACCATGACCATTGGTGCCATCTAAAACCATGGTCCACATGGACTGTGGCTAATGGAATTTAGACTAATATATATATCCATTTTTGATATGGGTTATATCCATTTTTTCTACGCTATAATGAATATGGATTGTGGTTGTAGGTGTCTATCTAAATTTTGAAGGTCATGATCCATGGAATCCAGGGCTGTAAGTCCCTAGTCTCACTATATTTTTAATTCTGTTAACACTATAATAATTATAATTTAGTATAATTATATATATCCATATATGTACATATTTACCTATGTATATATAAATATATATATTCTATCACAGTTCAGTGGTAAAGGATTATATGAAATATATAAGTTCCTTATGGATCAAGCCTCACTGAAAATTTCTTATTTTTCAAAGTCTATAACCTCAATAGTGGATCATGGCCATATATATTTATAGAATAGGGTTTGAACTTTGAACATGGTAATTGAGACCCTATGACCATAGTCAAAACCATGTAAGTAAGATATAACTTATGTCGATGACAATATGACCCACATTCCATGTGGATTGTGGCCATGGGTTATGACCACAGTCCCAGGTCTTATTGCTATGGTTTTTAAACATGGAAATAGACCCATTTTCTAGTAATGTAATTAAAATATTTATAAAAGGTTAGGAAACATGTCACAAATCATATTATAATATCAGTAAAATAAATCAATTTAAATCCCTCATCTCACCTCTAAACAACCTTCAATGTTATAACCCCTTCAAATTTATGTCAAATAATAAACAATTCATATCACATATTTTATATTCCCACATATACCAAAACAATAAATGGAAAAAATACCAATGGAATTGATTATGTTATGAAAACCATTACAATATTTTATTTATAGGATTTAAATCACAAATGGAAGACCAAGACATGAAATTATACATTATTCATCATTCAACAATCATTATCTAAATTAAAAACTTATTTTAAGTAAATATGAAATCTAAATAACTCATTAATATAAAAAAACATCACTGATGAACTATAAAGATAAATACCTATTTAATACCAAAAAACCCTTAAATTACAATAAAAGACTTGGAAATATGAAATCCCACTTTTATAAATCAAATTGATGTTGAAACATATATTGAGTTACCTTTTCTTTTAAAAAATACATGATATCTATATTTCATCCACAAATTTTTAATATTAATATACATTTATTTTATATTATATCTAATTATTAATTACATGTTTAAATTGGTTTTTTTATTTATGAAAATAAAAGATTTTATGAGAGTTTATGATGAAAAATATAGAAAATAGATAATGTGAATGAAAGAATTCAATGTTATTTTTGGAAAAGGAATTGATGAAGAATTTGATAAAAAAACATTGCCTACCCAAAGACAGCTATAGAATATATGGCCTTCTACTATAAGTATCCAACCAATCTCAGCCATGGATGACTAGGGGCTAAAGAGAACAAAGTAGGGAGGAATAGGTCTAGTGTAGGTCGAAATTGGATAAAGACGCATAGGAGGAAGACACACATCTGTAGGGTGAAATAGTTAACCATCAGGAAATCAAAGGCCTTAAAGGATTTGTTTGACCAATTCATTCCACATAATGGATTATAAAATAGTAGCATCCAAATTGAAAAGCTAATGCATGACTCCAATTTAATGCAGGTTATATACAATTACATAAATAGCATCATTGGAATCTTCTATTTTACACATTGTGCTAAGTTTTTGAGGATCTTGATTTATTCATTGTCTTCAAAACCCACACCATATATCAACTACCATGGGAGTTTATGGTGAGCTTGAGAAAGCCCCTATGAGGCCACTCCAATGTCTGAGGGAGATCATTCTTAAGATACTATTCCACTGATAATCCATTATAAATCTTGATACCGCCATAGAAGCATGATCTCATCATTGTGGATACCTATGAAGGATGAAAAGTCCATGGAAGATAAATCTCAATTCTAGTGGAATGAAGAAGATGATGATTCATTGGAAAAGTATTTATACCGTGGAGGTGATTGTGTCATAAATCATAGTCAATGACTTCATAAGTTTGGAAAGAGAAGTTTCTAAGGTATCTTGAGATACTTTTTAATATATATTGGAATATTTCTTGAAGTTTTTATGAATTTTGGTGGTTTTTATGGATCCTTAAAACTGATGAATAGATCAATAGTAGTTCTACTATAATTTTTTTGACATACAATTAAAATCATGGAGGGGTTTTATTTGTTCAATTATGAGAGATATAATAGCCATATAGTTTTTAAGAAGTTGGTTTTAATCACATGGTTTTGAATTCATGCTTAAATAGTGCATGACTATATAGAAATAGTTTGGTTTGAATGATGAGTTGGGCCATAATTCATCCCCACTCCATAAATAGTTTAGTTACGTGGTATTTAAAAATATAATTTTTGAGGATCCTCAATGATGCAAGTAATTATTTGAGTCTAATTGACTAATTTGTTCTCACATGACATAACATGGATCTTTTAATGTAATAATCTACTATATTGGGAAGTATTTATGCCTATAAATGCATGGTTGTTCCATTATTGTGAAGGTGATCAGATCCAGACCTAGTAGACGTATACTACTGCAGCCTATTGTGACCATCACTACTACTACTGGATGTTATGTTTTTAGACATTTATTTTCCTACCTCTCATGACTAGCTTATTGGGGAAGACTTTGGTTCCATGGGAATTATAGTTAAAGGGAAATTTATGTAATCAATGTATCCTTATTTTAAATGAAATTCAATTTGGGTCTTTTCTTCATATTTACTTTTCTAAATATCTTATTTCATCTCTCATGCTTGACCATTGTGTGATTAGTAAGGAAGTTCTTTCCATGCATTTACTACTGGTTGATTTTCTCCATAACCATTATGTGAGTTATTCAGAAGGTTTAAATATGGTTTTAGGTAACCTAATTTTCAAGTGGTTATAAGTTATTAACCATGAGTAAAGGGGAACTAAATGATTAAAAGGTGATCACCCAGACCATGGGGTTTCTTAGACATTATTATGATAACTTTAGGATTTTAATTCATTTTAATGTATTATTTATTAATGAATATAAAATTGCAATATCCTGACACTTTTCATCTTTTTTAATATTCCAAATAATATAACATTCCACAAATTCAAGTAGCTATAGTGTCCTTTCATCTTATTTAGTGGTATTAATGTTGGAGTTAAAGTTTTATATTGTTCTCTTCTTAGGTGGTTTGACCTCATATTTAAAATTCATATACTATTTTCTAATGGTTTGGTATTTTCTTATTTTATGTTTAATTATCTATGGGTAGAATGAGTTTACAATTTATAAAAATGAAATAAAAAAACACCATACTAATAGAAAGTAGTGTTGCAATTGAACGTATGAGTTCATTCCCATCGATATAAGAGAAAGAGAAAAATTCAATTAAAAAATTTATACCAATAACTAAGATGAAAGGACACTCAAACTACTTGATTTTGAATAATGATTGATGATTTAGAAGATCAACAAATTTGAAAAGTATAAGGTGATTAAAATTTTATGTTTGTGAAGAAATAAGGCACATAATAATTAATTTAAATTATGTTATTGTTTAAATAAAGTCTAAGAAACTCTCTTGGTCCTGGTGGTCACTCTCTAATCATTGATTTCCATATTTCTCATTGCTAGGTACTTCAGTTCAATCTGTGATTTTTTAACTTGAAAGCATATTTTAACCTAGTGAATAGCTCACTCAATGGTCATGTAGTGAATCTCCCACTACCCAAAGTATAGAAATAACTCCCTCACTCATCACACAATGGTCATATATTAATAATTCAGGAAGAGATTTAGAAAATATAGTATTATGAAAATACCAAACATGAATGTCATTAAAAAAAATACCTTGATTAAATCAATTCCTTTTTAAGTAAAATACATATGGTTAAAAATTATACCCCATTATGTTATCCATGACAGGGTAAGAAAATAATATTTCTAAAAAAATCATCTATAATAGAAATAGTTTCCAAAGAATCTTCTAGATATTGTAATCTCTTAGTTCTAGATCCAATTACCAATCCATGAGTGTTCAAACCATGTATTTATAGGTATAGAGACTCTTAATTTTGATTAATTATACCATTAAAATATTACAATTAAGTTATGTGATAATCACATATTCAACCACACTAAAATCAATCCCGAGATCTTATAGGATCCCCAAAAAAAATATTATTAAATACATTCTAGACAAACAATTTATGACACAAGGAAGGATTGATGTGTAAATAATCCTTCACTATGACCTATTTGTTCATGTGCATGAATGTTTTCAAAATGAACATAAAACATCGCATCATGAAATAACTTCCTTAAAACTGTATGACACCTATCTTTCACTTTACGAAAAAAAAGAAAAACATTTCATGGCCTAAAGTGAATCACAAAACAATTATAATGGCAATACCCTTGATTAATTCATTAGCATCATGGTGATACATGAACCACCGAGGCATGGACCAACTTTATAAATTCGTTCCATCTACCTTATAATAAGTTGAGAGGTTCCTTATGGACTTATCTTTTTAACCTTAAAAATTCATCGACCATGATTCATAGAATGAGCTCCTCCTTTTTGACAAGAACACTCTTAAAATGCATCATCATCTTCTTCATGCAACTGGAATCAAGATCTTATTATCTTTCATGGATTTTTCATCTCTCATAGGGATTTTCATGGATGATATCATGCTTACCTAGTGGTCTTGGGATTCATAATTTCTTCATAGTGGAACAATAGCTTGTTCTTGGGATACCCTAGACATTAGAGTGGCCTCACAGGGGTTGTCTTAAACTCACATTAATCTCCAATTATGGTTTAGATACAACACGACTTATATATGAGACAAGAATTAGGATATTAAAAACCCTAACTATGGATGTGAAATAGAAGACTCCAACAACATCATTTATGTATGTGTACAATGTATGAGTTGGTACCCTATAAATTAATTTCATAGTACTAGATTACATGTTTTAATTATTAATGAATTTTACTTGTCACATTAATATTGTTCTTGTATATGAAATTTGTATGTGATAATATCCTAAGAATATATGTCACATTGAAAATATATATAATTTCTCTACTATGATAAGAAACAGGTGGTTCCATGATAGTATTGTTGTATTTGGTTTTATTTCCAAATAATATTTTCTAATCAGGAACAAATGATACAAGCTATCAGGGGTAGGAGGCTCATAATACATTGAGACACCTTCTCATGGTGTTCACCCTTGGTAATGTCTAAGATAGGATGTTATTAGAACAAATACGATAATAGGGAATCCTCATTTCCATGTGTCAATGGATGTTTCTACCTATATATGAATGTATTGATTCATGGAGTTTAAGATTATAATTAATAGATACCATGGATTTTGTACATTGATGCATTGAAAAAAATTGTGAAGACATATTTTAGGGGTGAATTAGGATACTTTGGGTGCATCACAAGTGATATTGAATTAATGGATAATTTGATAAATGATTTAATCTTTATATCTATTTCCATAAGTTAATATCATTGGCCCCTTGATAGGGAATTTAATTTCTTGAATAAATCCATGGACATGGGATTCAGTGGGTAAGTTCATTTCAACAAACTCAAAGGAAAATATATCAAAACCACTGGTAGATGACACCGGTATGTAACCTTCTTGATTTAAGATATCATGATAATTGGATTATATTACACATCAATCATTCATAGGAGGTTGAATTTCATTAAGATATTAACTTCTTTCTCTATTGTTTCCTTGGCATATTGCTAGTCATCAACCTTGGACATTAGGAGCTGATTCCTAATTCCACTAAGAAATAGGCCTAAAGGTTGAAAAACTAAGTGTATATGAAATATCAGTTAAATTCAAGTATTGAAATTTACAAGTTAGAATAAATTATATTTATTCAGGTGTAGTTAATTTCTAATATTTAAAAACAAGTTTTTTAAAACATGAGTTAGTTAAATAGTATTAAATAATAATAAATATTTATTTTCAAGGTTTTTTGAATATAATATATGTTATATTTATTGATGAACAATACAGTGATATTTATTTATTAAATAAATAATTATTATTCAAGGTTTGATAAACACCGGGGATAATAAGTAGACATAGTTAAATGGCCCAATTAGAAATGTCATAAATAATATTTATTTAATATATTATTAATGTTTTCCATATATCAAGTGACTAATAATAACATTTATATTGTTATTATTTGACATGGGGTCAAAAAAGAATTATATTTTTGGGAAAGGGGTTGTTTGTAAATTTCCAAGCCTAAACCTTCCATAATAAATATCCAATTATATCAATTTATATAATCACTATTGGTGTGAAAAACAAAAAAAGAGAGACTCACTCAATCCCTAGAGATATATATATAGATCCGAGAGTGATCTTATCTCTTAATCCCTCAATCCATCGAGAGAAATTTAAGAGTTCTTCCTTTTTTGAGAAGAATTCTATCATGATCAACCCGAAAAAATACAAGTGATTGGGATCAATTGTGCTAGAACCTGATGATTCTATGGTGATGTTAAGAGATTGTGGTGCACATGAAGATAACTTCAATATGGATTTTATAATTAGATCCTACAACACCATGATAGTTTGATGGGATCTTGTCAAATGGATCATCAAAAAAGAGATAATTACAAGTTGAGATAAGTTTATATTTTCTCAAAAATTAATTATGAATTACATGTGAATATCCTTGTCTTCTGGTTATGGTATTTTTATATAGTCAATTAATCTATTTTTTTTCAATCGAAATGATATTTTGATCATGTGAAATAATGATTACAAGTTAATTAAGACTAAAATTCTAGTTGGTTATATTTTCCAAGGTGTTTTTGCGGTGCTCAGAATGTACAAGTGGTATTAGTGCGGCCACATTTTCTTGCATTTTAATTTTCATTTACTTATATCATTTCTTATTAATATCATATATCATTATCCATTCCCTTATTAATTATTTATAGTAAACAGTGAAGATAAAAAATGAATAAACATATGAAGAACTCCATCTAAAGGTTCCAAAGGTTCTTCTTATACAACAATAGAGTACACGACCTGTACTTACTAAATAAAGCCCATATAATAGAGTTTTCAAATCCATATATCACAATAAATTCAGATATATCTGAGTTAATCAGATGTAATATATGAAGAAATTATATTGCTATGTATATATGGATAGGCTGGAACATGGGTTGAAGTACTACACACTGTGTAACCATGGAACATGACGTGTAGTCTACATTTTCTCATGGAAGAGAACACGGGTTGTCCTAGTGAGTATTTTATCAAATATAGGACACAAGGACTACTGATACATGAAAATATAAGTCCACATGCCATGAAATATGCACTATATGTTGTGTACCTTGAACTCATCTATAGAAGGTAAAACATAAAGTCCCCAAGGCATGTTCTGTAGACAATGGTAGATGAAATTACACACTTGTAGTCTGTTGTAGACTGTGTTATCAATTTTTCATGGAAATAAAAAATAAGTATATAATTAAACATATTAAAATGTGATATATGTTTCATTAATTTGATAATATATTTCATTTAATAGGATTTATAATTATATATTTAATTAATTTCCCTGATAAAATTTAGGATGAACACTTACAATTTCCCCTAAGTATAGTTGTGTACATCATTAATTTAAAATGAAATTAATTTTTTTAAAATTATTAAAGATCACAATTTAAGGTTTTTTATATAATCTTTATAAATTGGATTAATTGGATTAATTAGTGGCGAATTATATTAATTTAAGAAAAATATCAAATTAATTGATAAACCAGGTTGTTAATTTATGCCCATTGCATGATGTGTATAAATGATCATTAGATTAAACAATCCCTACGTGTGTGACTGGTTGATTTTAATTTATAATGGTTAAATTAAAATTGATGGCATGTGTACCATCCCCTCCCCATTTTTATTTAAGGGCTTATGTTCCCACCATTTCTTTTATGTAAACCCCATTAATTCAATCCATTGGATCCCCCCACCTATATATGATTAAAATATTATGTAAGGATTAAGCTCTTAGGCTAGAGGAGGATCCACGAATCAAGTAGCTAAGGCAAAACCAATCTATTAGATACATAGGTGGCAAGGTGGAATATTGCAACAAATACTATTTTATGGTTCATGGTGTTTTTCCCTAGGCTTTTGGGTTAGTTTATCATCTGCTAGATAAACTGACCTTTTTAGAATCAATCATTCCAATTATTTTATTTATATAATTTTCATTGTTAATTATTTATGTATATTGATACTACATGATCACATAAAAAATTAACTAAAAATCATGCAAGATGGAATAAAATATATTTGTATTATGTGTAATTTTTATTATACATGGCTAATTACTTAAGTAAAATCCACTTAATATTAACAACGCATGTAACAAGATAAAATTATATTTTATACATAAAATATAATTCCATCAAACTAAAATATTAATTCATTATAGCCTTATATTAGTTAATTTAGAAACAGCCACATAGTTTAAAGTGGTTGACCAACCCAAGTTGTGTTGCTTTCAATTATCATGGAGATTTTATTTTATGTTTTGGGTAGACTTAACTTGGTTCACATTAAAGGTTGAATGCCTAAGTAGAACATGGTGAAACTAAGAGTAAGGTGTTGAGGAAAACATTAACCAATATTTTTGGATTTGGGAGACCACTAAACACATCAAGGAATTGTGAGTTAATGTAGTTGGAAAGTCATTCCTACTTTAAACCCATCAAATAACTTATCAAGACCAATTATTAGTTATGAGGGGGGAAAATAAATAATTTCCACTAGAATTTATAAGAAATAATTTATTATAAATATAAAGGTGAGGGATAACATGTTTAAATAAAATAGTGATATATTAATGGAATTTAATGAAAATTAAATTTATTAATCTATTTTTTAATCAAGAAAGTAATAATTATCTTTTTTTAATTTTTAGTAATTGAAAATAAAATGACATAAAAAATATAACTATGATCAATAGTGGATAAGGATAGCCTTCTCATTGGCATTAATTCTAAGAATGGTATATGTGATTATGCATTATACTACACTTTGAATAGAAATTCTACATGCTAGAAACGCCACTTCCTATGTCTCTTTCCTAAGCGGTTAGTAATGAATACATATATTTCATTATAAAGTATATTGATGATGTAATAGATGTATAATTTTTCATGTTATCATCCATTTAAAATGAGATTCTAATGTAATAAAAGGATATGGATGCATATAACATCATTTATCACCATTGAGATCTCTATCAAGATATGGTAAGATTAAATATATATGATATCTCCAATGAATTGTTCATGTGAAATATTGGGGATTTGGCACTAGTTAGGACACATGCATTAAATATTATTGGATACATTTAAAACCTATACATATTGAGGTTTAACATCCCTGATGATTTTTGCACAAATATCATTCTTTCCTCACTACCTAAAAATTTATCTATTTTTATTGTGAACTATAATATGAAAAATAGAAAGAAGAAGATTTTGAAACATATTACTTCTATACACTAAGTGTATAAATATATGGGTAATGACAAACCCATGGTTAGTGTTGTGAATAAGAATAGGATGAACAAGGAAAAGGGTTCAAAGGCTAATTACAATTTTATGGATTCAGAGAACCATGCTTCTTAGAAGAATAATATCCCGAGGAAAGGAAAGGAATAAGAAGTGGTATGTTTTTCAGGTGGAAAGCAAGGTCATTGGAAGAGGAATTTGACCCATCCAAATAATAAAGGGGAATCTTCTTGTGAATTCATTATTGAATGTAATATTTCTATATCTAAAATTTGGGTATTAAAAACTATATGTGGTGCTCACATTTTTATCCAAATATAGGAACTAAGTATATTTCGGAAGGTTTCAAGAGGTGATATGGATCTACATACTGACAATAGAGTTAGTTTGGCTACTATATCCAGCAGAAACTATCATCTAAAATTGCTGAAAATATTGATTTCGGTTTTAAATAATTTATATTATGTTCTTAACGTTACCAATAACATTATTTCCATTTCATTCTTAGATATGGATTGATTTATTTTCAACTTTGTAAATTAGAGTTTATACTTTTTTAAAAATAGCATAATTAATGGTATGACAGAGTTAACTAACAACCTTTATGTGTTGAATTAGGAAAACCAAATATTTTAAATTGATAACAAAGCATATAGATACACCACGTATAATACCTATTTATGACATCACTGCCTTAGTGACTTAAATGATAATCATTTGAAAAAGATCTATCATGATGGTTATTTAAACGCTTGTAATCATAAGACACTTGAAAGATGTTATAATTGTTTATAAAGTAAGATCATCAAACCACAATTAAGTGGTTAAGTAGAAAGGTCTATAAATATTATATAATTGGTACACAGTAATGTGTGTGGACCGTTTCAAGTAGAATATATAGGTGGATTCTCATACTTTATGAATTTTATAGATGAAATGAGTAGGTATGGTTTTGTATATTTGATTATGTATAAGTCTAAATCATTTGAGAAGTTGAAAGAGTTCAAGAATGAGGTTGAGAATCTACATAATAAGAACATAAAAAATCTTTGATCGAATTTAGGTGGTGAATATCTTAACCAATAGTTCATTGATTTTATACAAGATTATTGGATTATATCTCAACTCACTCCTCCTTATACACCCTAGTGGAATGTTGTTAGTGAAAGGATGAACGATACACTAGTAGAGATAGTTAGCTCAATGATGAGTCAAGAAAGCCCTTTATTATCATTTTGGGTATATGAATTATAAATGGCATCATACCTACTAAATTGAGTTATAACCCATGTGTAAAATGGTATTCCCTTCGTCTTATGGAGTAAAAAGAAACTTGTTTTGTCATATGTTCATGCATGGGATTATGAGTAATTTTTTATGGAAATTTCAAGAAAAACATTAGCACCCAAGCCACAAAGTATATATTTATAGGGTGTCTCATGGAAACAATGTGATACTATCTATACAACCCTTCAAATAAGAAAGTAATTGTCAAATGATAGACCATATTTATTGAGATGTAGAACATACTAAAGGAGGATAGTGGTATAAATATTTAATTCAATGAAGTTGGTTCTCAAGATATATGATAGGTGGTATTGGAATAAATTTCATATGTCCCCATGGAATACGTTGTTCCCAAAATAAAAGTATTATGTCATAACACTGGGGAGTTAAGAGACCTAGAGAGATATGTTTTTATAATCATGATGAAAATTACTCACTATTGGTTGAAAATAATTATCTTTTATCCTGCAAGGAGGTAGTAGAGATCTCAGAAGATGTTAGATATAAGGAAACCATGAATTCTGAAACGGATTCCATTTATCAGAACCATGTCTCGGTTCTGATCAATTCACCAGTTGATGTAAAATTTTGTGGGTGTAAATTTGTATTCAGGATAAAAAGTATATGGAAGGTAGATTAAATAGATATAAAGAATGGATAGTGGAAATATTTTTTTAGACCACATCGATGCATTTAATACAATGAAATTTTTTCTCTAGTTTCCATGTTTAAATCCATCATAATTTTTCTTTCCATAACAGTTTACAATGACTATGAGATTTGTAAAATGGATTTCAAAATTGTATTACTCAATGTGAAACTTTTAGAGGATGTTTATATGATGAAAACATAATGGTTTCTAAATACAAAAAAACAAAAATGGTATGCATGTTTTAGTGATCTGTCTATGGATTAAATAAATCATCTACGTCGTGTAACATTCTGTTCAATGAGGCCAAAACAAATTTGAATTACTTAATAACAATGTGATACATGTTTTTAAAAGAGGTTAAGTGGGATTAAAATTGTTTTTATAGTAGTATATATTGATGATATTTTAATAATTGGAAAAAATATACCATACTTATAAGAGGATAAGGCATGGTGGAGAAAATGCTTCTTTGTGAAAGAATTAGACGTGGTTTCCTATATTCTTGGGATCAAGATCATGATTGATAGATCCTAGTGGATTATTTGGATGTGTCATGGTACATACATTGAGTAGAAACATCAAGCCCAATATCCTAGAGTTGGTGCCTACTTTATTACATTATCTTGGATATAAGGAATCAAATCCCAAAGGAATGAATAGTTTAGCTGTCTTGGTGTAAGATCCCAGCCTTTTCTGGATAAGAATGAAGCTCCATTATAGATAATATTTTACCCTTGTTTTATTATATCTTGGTTGAGTTTTAATTTGGGAATTTTTGGTGTGAAATTGGAGAATTTTGGAAGGAAGAGGGGCAGTACACGGTTCGAACACGGTTTTCCCGAACTATGCACCGAGACCAACAAACCATGTAAACCCAAACATAAGGGATTTTCATGGTTGGAACAAGGTTTTTCAAACTGTTCACCCTTCTAGTAGTAACTGTATGACCCCCTAGGAAGAGACGCATGGTTAGGCACATGGTTAGGGGATATTTTTCACCTCATACAGGAAACTGTGTGTGTGGAAAATTAAACCCATAAAAATTAATTAAGAATTTTAAAACCCATTTTGTATACCTATAAACACCCTAGCTCGACTCTAACTCATTTTTATTATTTTTGGAGGATCCTGAATGGATTTCATGGGCTTCAAAATTCCATTATTTTCTAATCAAAGATCCATTTGAATATACCAGCACCTCTCCCGGTAAGAGATCTCATATTAATTAGTTTCTTCCCTCTCTCCCACCTTTCTCTCATATTTTAAAGGGATTTTTTCCTACCTTACTAATGTATCTATATATAGATTTTTATAGATATCAATACATTGAATTTTGGATCTATATCTCATCCTTTGTTGTGAAATTGAATGTTTTGCTTCAATTTGGGGATTTCCATTAGCGGGCATCCATCAATGATCTTAAGGTGGGTGGTTAAATTGAAAATCCCATTGTCCTTATTTAATTAAATGTATGTAATAGTGAAATTTAAATTTACATGATTGGGAAATTTCATTTTTAATTTAATTTGATTAAATTGAATTTCCTTATGATAATTGAATTGGTTGAATTTGGGGAAATTGTAAATTGGTTGAATTGGATAAATTAATTGGTTAATTAATTAATGGGATGATGTGATTATGGAAATGATGGGATATTAGAATTTTGGATTTTTAACTTAAGTGGTATTATATAATTTGTTAATTTTTTATTTATGGAATTGATTGATAATGGGAATAAAAGGAATGTTGGATTAACCTTGAAGGGTTAATGGGTTATGTGAATAAATGTTAATAAATGGTTTAATGATGACTTGTTTATATTTTTACATGTGATAAAATTAAAGAGTTATAATATAATTGAAAATCAAAATGGTATACCATGTGGTGAAATATTGATAAGGATATTAATGTTGATTTACCTTTCTAAATCTAGAATATGTGTTATATTTTGATTGATTGATAAACTGGTTGTGGGATATGGACTGATGATTCAAATTCACATGGGGTACAAGCCCTGGTGTTTTAGGACAAAATGCATGAATGCGATAATGAGTGTGGCACATGTATTGATGATTCAAAAGCACACTTGTGTGATTGAATGATAATGAGTCTAGGACATGGACTAATGCTTCAAAATCCCACTTTTGTTATTTTTTGATAAAAAGGTTATGAGACACAATTTGATTATTGAAATACCTATAGGGTCCTAAAAATGGAATTCTAGGACCAAAATTATTGGAATTAGAGTATGTTTCCAATTAGATTTGATATGAATTTAAATTAAATGGATACTTAAAGGCCATGTGACTATGAATTGTAAATACCTATGTGATATGGTTCAGATTCAAGCGTGGTCCAATGTAGGTATTGATAGGTTGGGTGTCTTCGTGAACCTAGTGAAATAATGCGATTCATTAATGATTAATGAAATGTGAAAACTGTTTACTTAGTGCTTTGTACTTTATTATTTATACAACTTTATACATTTTTATTGACTGGATAATGTTTTAGATGTTGTTGTTGGTGGACTAATGTGTTTTACTCACACCCTACTCAGGCTACCTGATTTTTTTTAATAGACTTCATGTTTGTAGGACAAGATAATGGAAAGAACCCTATGTTATATGGATGAGTTGGGATGTATCATGGATGAGGGAACCAAAATTTGTGTTAGGACCCAATAAGGGGAGTTTTTGGTGTATTTATTTTGGGATTTCATTTTGATACTTAAAACTTATTTACCATGAAATATCTACTTTTTTAGTTTGGGATATTGTATTTTGTTATGATTCATCATGTATTACTGGTTAGTTTTAGTTATTGAATTATGTTGGTTGTTGGTTATTGTATTTTTTATTTCTTGGTTATTTTTATTATTGTGTCACTTTTATAAAGAGGGAATAGTCTCCCCATGTTATATATATTATACCCTCACTGCTTTTTAAAAGCCAATGACATATGGGGAGGTGTTCTTAATTTCATGTAACTGACCAGCTTAGGGCACCGATATGTGGCACCTGGGTCGGGATGTTACACTTGGTAAACTGGAAACATACATGGTTACCATATTACATTTGAATATAAAAATTAAAATATTATTTTTTTTCTTTTCAGAATATCATTATTCCCACTAGAATATTATTACATGTCTTTAGTAGTAAACTTCACTTATCCCTAGGAAAGGAAACAAAATAAGGGTGAGATATAATGCTCTGTAAGGGTTAAATACCGTTGAATCTATCATGAATTAATATTCATAACAAACATAACAATTTATATAACTTTATACACATTTAATTTAAATAAAAGGATAAGGAATAATCAATATGGAAAGGTAAATAATAAGAAAAACCTTCCATTTAATCAATAAAATGAAAATGAAATGAATCCAAAAATAATATCATAGAATAAATATATTGGATAATAATAACAGAACTATTAATTAAAGAAATTATTTATTATTAGATTCCATGTCTAGAGAACATGATACCTCTATATCCAAGGCCTTTCACAAGATGGTTAAAACTATAAGTAAACCACCATTTAATGATAGCTTGAATTTATTGTCTCATGAGTCCTATCGATGCATCGAGGGGCTATATAATGTCAGGCACCACCTGTGGTTGTAGGTCCAAATCATTCCATAGATGTCAAATAATATATTTAATTCATAAACAATGTGTCTTATCATAAAATATCTATATTGAGTAAAAAATAAGGATTTATCATAATTTCCCAGATAAACAAATAACTTTAAAAGTAAACATTGTATTTAGAAATGATATGTGAATTCATAAATAAAAATATCCATGAACAATAATATAGATATCTAGGGGAAATGTAATTGATAATTATCATAGGAAAGAGAATATTTCAAGGGGAAGATAATGACTACAAAAAATGAAATAAGGAAGTGAATTTCAACACTATCCTTGGTCAAAATAATTATAAACCATCCAGAGGAAGAATAAGGATGGTATCAAAATATTACCATTAGAGTAATAATAAAGGTTAATTTTCATTGATGAATATAAATACCATTAAAATATAATTAAAAACATTATTGAGTATAATATCCTTTTCAATTTGAAAAACATTTTAAAAATACTTTTATTTGAAAATCCATTAAAACAATTATTTAAAAATATATTTATAAAATTAAAAAAGAGTATTCCAAGAATTAATAGTAATAATGGAGGGATATTACATAAAAGTTAAAAAAACATTCCTTCAGCAGTATAAAAATGTTATGAGAGTTCCTTGTTCAAAAAACAACAAGAAGATTCCTTTCACATTTTCGATAAAATATAAACAGGGATTGTTTTGAAAATGATATAATATTCTTTTGATAACATTTTTTAAGGGTAAATATTGGTGAATTTTTTTTATAAATCATTTTTAAATGGATAAAAACTTTTCTTAAAACATTTTTAGTAAACATGTCATTGAAAGAAAACATATTTATGACCGAAGAGAGAAATGATGTCAGATTTTATTAAAAATAGTTAGTAATTTAATTTAAGAGATAAAGTGTGTAAAATGGAACTATTACTTGAAAATATCATGAATATAAATAGTAGAATAAAATTAAATAGTTCTGTTTTGAAAATTATCAACTGAAATTAATGAATAAATAATCTCTATTAGAATGGGATTGTGAAATAAACCATTTAAATGATCATAACATTAAAGTGAGCATTAATCAATGAATAAATTATGTGTTTAAACTTTAAATCCTTGTGAAAAAAGTTTAAATTACAAAAAATGAAATCAAAATTCATTATACACATAATATTATAATGACATAATCAATTATGTATAAGATTAACCTAATGAATGGGAATTAAGTTAAGAAATATGTTACCTCACACTTCATTTTGATTGAATGTACTTTAAACTCCTACATAGTGGTTTTAAAGATGTTATTAACTTAAAAAAGAACTATATAAATATTTATACTATCATAAATTATCCATTTATAAGACTTTATTATCTTTTCATTATTAATTTTTCATTATTTTTATTATTTGGAGTGTTAATTGCCTTGTTTTATCATGCATGTTTTGTCATGAATGATCTGGTTCTTGTGCATATTATATAGTTATATAATTTATAGATTAATAAAAATTACATAATTATAATATTTTTACATCAATTTTAATTTTATAAACAATCATGAAATACGATTATGAAAAATTAAGTGCATTACGATCATGGAGACAGTAGGTCGTACATACGCATGAGTAATGTTTCCATTTTCAAACGATCATTATGGAAAGAATGTAGGTAATTTATTATCTCTAAATAATGATAATAATTTCTTAAATACCATATTATATACTTATATATATCATCCATTTGGTGTGGTGATGAAAAGAGAGTCACATTTTTTCGTGAGGGTAGTAGTTCACATGTACACAAATGATGTTATCGTATTTAAGGGAGTGAAATGGTGGGAAATAAAATGATATATTAACTTTTTATAATTATATATATGAAATTAATATCATAATTATTTTATGTATATCACATATAATCATTAAATATATCATTATCACCTTCCATGTGAAGCGTTAGTGAAAGATGAATCACATCGCTTTGTGAGGCGGTAGTCCGCCATACACATAAGCGACGTTATCGTATCTCTTGCAGAATGGAAATAAAAAAGGATATATATAGTATAATGACTAAAAAGAAATAATTATGTTATAAATATCATGTATATACTTTATATACATAATTATAAAAAACCATGAAAGGTGTTAATGGAAGAGCGAATTACACTGGTTTGTGAGGTGGTAGTCTGTCGTACGCACAAATAATGATTTCATAACCCATTTGATGGAAGTGGAGATGTTTTCAGGTAATTAAGTTATTATAAAAATATCCCAATATATTAATAATACTTATTTGATTATATAATAATGGTTTAATACAAATTGAATGAGGTGTAGAAGAAATAAAATAAAGATTCTTGTTGAGGAACATTACCTCTTCTTCGAGTATCCTCTTTTGGTTTTCACTAAAGCCTTTATATGTTGGATTTACACCCAAAATAAGGATTATATGATTATGGGATGTAATTTATGAATTTATTTTGTCATATATTATTTGAACCAAAAGTTTACAAAGGTGTGAAGAAGAGAAAAGAGTGGAAAGCCTTTTATAACTGGGGTAGAGGATACACTTTGTATTTTTGAAAAGAATGGAGTTCTCCCATGTTCTTAATATGTAAAAAGGGTCCAAAATGAAAAATTATTGAATATTATAGGTTTCATGAATGAAATAGTTCCATAATATATTTTTTATTCATGTTTATAGGTCATTTTTACCCTTATCTTTTTAGTTTAATCCCTTGGTAAACTCATTTTTACCGTAACTACGGTAACTAATTTTTACTACATTCACTATCATTTTGGTAAACAAATTAAGTTGAAAATATTATAAATTAGAAATTATTATTATTCCAAATATTTAATCCATTTTTCCCAATTCAATTCAAATAACTCAAAAAAATAAATTTATAATTAATCTCGCACACATAACAAAAGACAGTTTTTTAAAGTGGAAATGTTCAAAAGATTACAATGTTTTATATCTAAATTAAATATGAAAATGATTCCAATGACCTAAATTGGATTAATTTATATAAAATTTAATTAATTTTAATTTAAAACTAATTCAAAATATAATTTAACATTATATATTAGTTAAATGAAAAGGCAGTTTTCCATTAAAATTTAGTATTTTTCAGTATTTATCAAAAAAATGAAACTTTTTAGAAAAATAAAAAAATAACACAAATATAATTTTGGTATCCTAATTAAAAAAATTATTTTTTCTTATAAATTTTATAAAAGTGGTTAAAATTAATTTTAAATTTATTTCACAATGCACGAATAATCCATCTTGTAGAAAAATTCAATTTTTCATAAAAGAATTATTTTTCCTACAAATGATTATTATTTTATTACTAATCAAAAGATAACCATATTTTTATTTATTTAGTTAGTACCATTCATACCCACCAATTTAATAGTTATTTTATAAATATTATATTAAATAATAATATTTCAATAATATTTCACATTTCGTTTTAACTCAGTGTTGCGTGAAACACAAACTAAACTCAGTGTAGCATGCAACACAAGCTAGAATTAGTTTTTTGTATAATTAAAGATAAAAACAATGTTTCATTTCACATACACTATTTAATAAAATGTTCTTTTTTTAATTTATAGGTGTTACATTCTCCCCACCCTAAATAAATTCCATCCTCGCAATTTAAACTTGTTCTCGGTAATAAAAGGTCTGATATTTAAAAATTCTTTTATTGAAAACCCACATCATAAAAATATTAAATAAAAAATATCCTTATTATGTGACAAAAGGAAGTACCAAGGTTATATGGAATAAAAAATAACTAGGTTTCAAATTAGGAAAACATTGGTGGTAAGTGAAGATGTTTACATGGAATAAAATTATAAATAATTATAGGGAATAATAGAGGTCATTGATCACAAGAAAGTTAATGGTCAATGAAAAGTTAAGGGGATGAAAACCATAAATATGTGATGATTTAAAATAAAATATTATTAATTGAATATGAATTTAATAAGATAAAATTTTTGTTTCAATATCATTTTCCTAAAGATGGTGAATTATTATTATTTCTAAGAATATAAGGAAATATACTTACCTGATACATTTAAATTTCATGAGTAAAATTTAATTCTTTATTTGTACTTCGATAAATTTATAATTCATCCCTTACACTAAGAAATGGATTTTTGAAAATAAATTCCTTTGTATGCCTGAAGCACCAAAATTCACTTTTAATAGATCATAATATCCTCAAAATAGTGATAATTCTTTACTTCTGTCTCTAACTATTTTCCAAAACTAATATGGTTAGAAAAATCGATAAATACACATAAATTTCTATATAGTGACATAATACATTAATCTTTAAAACCTCATCAATGTAAAATATTTCATAAATAGATAACCTTATATCCTTTTCCAAAAGATTAAAATATAAAACATTATAAAAACGGTCATTGAATTTCCAAAAATAATCTTATCATTAATCTTATAAACAATGTGATGTATCTCTTCATCATCACATAACAACCATGTGAAAGCCATTATCTTTCATTCTCTTAAAAAATGATAATAAACTAAATTTTCATAAAAAATTATTGAAAACATGAACTCATCTTTATTATTTAAGTAAAACACAAATTATTTGATATATTCCTCAAATACAAAAAATTTTTAACCTCCATTATTGATTATATAAACCACTATTTCAAAAAATCATTTATCTGTTCCAAAGTAGTTATCACTATCCAATTTACTTTATCAATATCAATCATCTATTTACCCTAAAACCATTACCTCCAAACCAGGAACATATCAAGGGTTATCTTTCCCTCAATCATGTGTTTTCGAAGAAGTTCAAATTTCCATAGAATCAATTTTATTAGTATCATTCAACACACACTTTAATATCCTTAGATAAAAAGTACAACAATATTATCCTTATACATTTCATAATTCTTATAACCATGATATCATTGATAAAATACTCAAATGACATAATTATTGAATCCAAACACAATAACAATAAACATTACTTTTTGTTATGTTAGTAAGATATTGAGTGTGATCTATTAGCGTCTTTTGAGGTATATTCCATTGACACTTGAGATGTTGATTTGCATAGTGTCTCATCTACTTGCTATTGAATCATTGTACATTTGAAACATTTTTTTCCCTTTCAATCACAATCATGGTGGCCTTTCTCTCCACACTTATAGAAAACTATTATTCCCTTCAAGAAAGTATCGGGGTGCTTCTTTTCACAATTATCACTTGTGGGAAAAAACTTATTTCCCTTCTTTCCTTTATATGTCCTTCTTCCTGTCATCCTCTTCTTCTCTCACGTCCCTTAGAGGCCATAATAATAACATTAATATTTCTATATCTTGTTATAATAGAATATTATGTCCTCATATGATTATAATTTTTTGGAGACTAGTTCCCTTTGAAATACTTATTTAAGCCCATTAAAGAAAAGATCATTCTTACCCTTTGGATTAAGTACATTATTGTGGTTTCCATTCTATTTTATATGAACCATTTATAAATTACGGAATAAACTGGATTAGATTATATCATTTCGAAACATAATGTAAAACCCAAAAACTTTTTAAATACTTAACATAAATTGAAATTTTTATGCATAATTAATCTCATAATCATATGCATAGCTTGTAATGAAAAGGTGAATTATCGTAATAATGTCCCCCAAGAGTGTAAAACCAGGTGTGAATTAAGTAATATTTTCATGTACCAGGTGAAAATCAATTAAATCAAAAATTTCCCTTTTTTTAGTTATTACCCCTAGGTACATCTATGGCAGAGCCACGTTCACTTGTAGTATCTAGACAAGGATGTATTATAAGGAAAAACCAGATAATTTCTACACTACCAAAACTTCAGGATGTTATTCTATACTTATCCTCCGAGTCTATCATAGGGTTATGGTCCCTAATATATTTTTTTCCAAAATCTATTTTTCATGGTTTCTATTGAACATCCTCTCATAAAAACTATAACGACCTCGACCACAGAAGATCAGAGTTGGTGTCTAAATTATAACATTAACATTAATACAAGGAATAAAATCTCGAAGGATCAAATTGTTTAGTAGTCTTTGTAAACTTGAAACATACATGGTTATTATATTAATTTTTAATAAAAAAAATTCAACATAATTTTTTTTCATTCGATAATACCATCATTACAACTAGATTATTATTTCATATCTTTCATAGTACACTTCCGGGATCCTTAAAAAAGGAAAAAAATAAGGGTGAGATGAAATAATTATTGAGGGTTAATTTCAGTAGAAGAAATAATGAATCAACATGGAAATTTAAATAACATATCACCCATTCCATTTAAATTATTGGATAATGCATAATCAATATAAAATGGAAAATAATTAGAAACACAATTCATTTAATCATTAAATGAAAATGAAATGTATATAGAGAAAATATCATAGTGAAAATATCATGTATAAAAATAATTGTACACTTAATAAAGGAAATTTTTAACTATTGGATGTCATTCTCATGAATATGATACCTGTATTGTCAGGACCTTTCAAAAGATGGTCTAAAATATAGGTAAAAACCTTTTTAATCCAAGTTTAACTTGATTGTCTCATGATACATACTGATGCATTGAGGAGATATACAATTTTAGGCCCCACACAACACCACAGGTCCAAATAATCTAATATATATATATATATATAATAGTCAATTTAATTCATAATTTTTTTTTCTTATCATCAAATATCCATATTGATTAAAGAATATAGATTTATCAATATTTCCCAGATAAACCAATGACTTTCAAATTAGACACTATATATTAATGATATATGTTATTAGAAATAAACATATCTATAATAAATAATATAGATATTTAGAGTAAATGTAATGGTTATTTATCACATGAAAGTGAATATTTCAAAAGGTAATTTAATGAATACGAAGTAAAATAAGGAAGTGGATTTCAATACTGTCCTTCGTCAAAATAATGATAAACCACCCCGAGGAAGAATAAGGATAGTATAAATATATACCCATTGGAGTTATAATAAAGTGTTTTTTTTCATTTATGAATACAAATACCTTAAAAGGATCTTTAAAAACATTCTTGAAGAAATTATCCTTTTCATTGTTTTTAGAAAATCATTTTCTTTGAAAATAACTTTTAAAAACATTTTCTCTAAAAATATCCTCATAAAATTGAAAAGTAAGCTTCAAAGAAATTATGTTAATGATGAAGAAAAGTTATATAAATTCCATAAAAGTTAAAAAATAACATTTCTTTTGCACTATAAAAATTTATGGAGAGTTCCTCGTTCAGAAGATGATAAGAGGATTCCTTTTAAATTTTCAGAAGAATCCAAACGAGCATTGTTTTGAATGAAAAACAATATTCTTTTAAAAAAAATTATAAATAATAAAAATGGGTTAAAATTCATTTGATAAATAATTTTTAAAGGGGAAAAAAAATTGAAATCATTTTTAGAGAACATGGTTTTGTAGGAAAAGACATTCTTTTTGAAAATACGAAAGAAAATCTAACTAAAGATTGAAAAGAAGTCAGACATTCGTAAAAAAATTTTATCAGATAATTTAATTAACAAAAGAGTGGGAAAATGGAAATATTACTTGAAAATATCCTGAATAAACATATTATAATAAAATTAAATGGTCTTATTAGTAATAATTCAATAAAATTATTTCAACTTAAATTCAAGAGTAAACAATCTTGATTAGTATGGGAATGTGAAATAAACCATAAAAATGATCATTATATTGAAGTGGGAATTAATAAATTTATATAGTATGGGTTTAAACTATAATTCAACGTAAAAAAATATACATACAAAATAAATTAATCAAAATTAATTATACACATAATCATAGAATTACATAATAAGTGAAGTATAATATTAACCCAATGAATAGAAATTGAGTTATGAAATCCCTTACCTCGTGCTTATTTTTGATTAACCATTATTTGTAATGTTGTATACTAAGTTTAAAATTTTATTTACTTACACAATAACTATATTAATATTTATAGTATCATATATTATCCTTTTATAACATCTTATCACCCGTTCATTACTAATATTTAATTATTTCCATTGTTTCTGGTGTTAATTACCTTGTTTTCTCAGGCGTGTTTCATCATGAAAGATCTAATTATTTCATATATTATATAGTTATATAATATAAATAATAATAATAATTAAATAATTCTCCTATTTGTAAATCAATTTTACTTTTATAACCTATCATGAAATATGGTTATGAAAAATGAAGTAGGTTACCATCATGTAGACGGTAGATCGTACGTACACATGAGTAACATTTCCATTTTACAGTTATCATTATAGAAAGAAGTTAAGTAATATATTATCTTTATATAATGATCATAATATAATATATAACATATTATAAACTTATATATATCATCCATGTGGTGTGATGATGAAAAGAGAGTCACATAGCTTTGTGAAGGCAGTAGTCCACATGCACGTTAATGATGTTATCATCTTTAAGTGAGTTAAAATTTAAGAAATAAAATGATATATTATATTTAAAGAATTTAAAATATTTCATTAATATCATAATTTTATCATTTATATGACATATAATAATTAAATTTATCATTATCACCTTCCATGTGAAGTGTTAGTGAAAAACGAATCACATCGCTTCACAAGGCGGTAGTCTGCCATACACTTGAGTGACATTATTTTATCACCTAAGGAATAGAAGTTTAAATTATATATATGATATAATGAATAAAAATCTATAATTATATTATAATTATAATTTATATACTTTAGATCCATCACCATACCCAATTGTGAATAGTGGTAATGGAAGAACAAATGACATCGATTTCTGGGGTTTTAGTCCGTCATACGCACGAACGATTATTTTGTAACCCATTTGATGGCATTGGAGATAGTTATAGGTCATTAACCTATTATAAAAACATCCTAGTATATGTAATATAATTATTTTCTTATATAAACATGGTTTAATAATAATTTATAGTGGTGGAAAAGAAATAAAATAAAGATTCTTGTTGAAGAACATTGCCTCTCCTTTGGGTATCCTCATTACGTTTGTATTAAATCCTTCCTAGGATGGATTTTTTTTACCATACTAATGCCTTTAGGAAGTGTTTAGGGAATTTTATTAATTTATTTTGGTATATCTTTGATAAAACAAAATGGTGTGAATGCGTGAAGAAGAGAGGAGAGGAGTGGCCTTTTATAAGTGGGGGAGAGGACACACTTGGTATTTAAAAAAAAGAATTGAGTGGTCTCACATTTTCTTTTGTAAAAAGGTTCCAAAATAGACCATTATCAAACCTTATTGGTGTAATGGTCTGAATATGACTATAAAATTGTTTTTATACAAGTGTATAGGTCATTTGTACCCTTATCTTTTTTATTAAACCCCTAGTAAACCCATTTTTACCTTAACCATGGTTTTTAATTTTTTACTAAATTCACAATTAATTTTGGTCAAAAATTATGTTTAAATTATTATACGTCATAAATAATACTGATTACAAGTATTTAATACATTTTTTCAAATTCAATTCAAATAAGTGGAAATTTTTAATTTAAAATTAATCCTATAGATGTGACGAGAAAATAGATTTTTAAAGTAGAAATATTCTAAATATTACAATGATTTTAATCCAAATTCAATATAAAAAATGATTCCAATGACCTAAATTGGACTAATAGATATAAAATGGAACTAATTTTACTTTAAAACCAATTCAAAATACAATTTAAATTTATAAATTATTTAAACGAAAAGTAAATTTTCAATTAAAATTCAGTATTTTCACTCTCTATAAAAAAAATAAAACTTTTCATACAAATATAAACAAATCAACCTAAGATAATTTTGGTATAAAAATTTCAAAAAAAATTATTTTTTCATAAAAATTTTATAAAAGTGGTAAAAATTAATTTTAAATTATGTGTGAAAATGTGACTAAACAATATTTTAGAAAAATACAATTTTCAGAAAATAGTTCTTTTTCTTCTAAATAATTCTATTTTTATTAATTATAAGTTGATAGAAATATTTTTATAATTTATTCATTACTATTCATACCCACAAATTCAAGGTTTGGATATAATTGTTGCATTAAATAATAATATTTCACATTTCAGATAAACTCAACGTTGTGTGTTACGGAAGCTAAACCCAGTGTTGTGTGTAACGTAAGTTAAACTTAGAATTGCTTGTAATGAAATATAGAATCAATGATGATTTTTTTTCATATGATATCAAATAAAATGTTGTTATTTTATAATTTTAGTATGTTATATATTGTCCAGATACTGAATAGGTTGATTATAGACAAATACAATATGGGATTGGTTCCAGTGTCATAGGTTGTACATCTTTTTAAAAAATTATGTCCTCATATATAATAGGAAAAATATTTTATAAGTAATATCTCATACAATTATATGATAGGATCCATCATGTATTCCATATTATGTACATGGAATAATGTTTCCTATTCTTTGAGTATGGTAGGAGGATATCAAGAAGATCCATGTGAACAACATTAGATTATTTTTAAGTCCATCATTAAGTATGTGTGGTGAACTAAAAATTTGTTCTTGGTGTATGGATGATATGATGATCTAGTAATTATGGGTTACATAGATTACAACATTTATATAGATTATAATTATTTTAATTCATGGTCTAGATATGTTTTTTGGTCTTAATGGAAGATATTTGACCTGGAAGAGTTTATAGAAGCTAGTTGTCGTCGATTATATAGTGGAGTCTAAGTATATTGTGGATTTTGATGTATATAAGGAAGTGGTTTGGATTTGTAACCTTTCCAATATCTTGATGTGATATCTATTATACCTTATATTGATTCCTTATCTATTATCAAATATTATTAAATGATTCCTAATCATAAATATCCATTAATACAACAGAAGGATCGTAAAGGCCTAATGTCTTTAAAAACTAGGTTAAAATGAATGAAAAGTAACTTAAAACATGGAATCCTTATTTTATTCTCCATAGCGATCTCTTGAAATACATTTGAGCTCCTAAATATTCATGGGATTACCTGAGGAATACATAATGAAAGGGGTGAGATAAAAATCTTAGTAAGGGAATAAACATGATAAGGAAACATAACATGTGAGTCAAAGGTATATCATGATATCCTACAAGAGAAGACACTTAGGTAATAAAGTGTGGTAATAACATAAATAAAATTGTATCATAAGATCTTCGAATCCTGGGAAATGTGGTAGAAATATAAAACATGATATAAACATGATTCAAGGAAAACTGCCTAAATAATATCACATGATGGACAATGTCCCATAATGGGTTAGGTTTACTCCATAATCCTATACATGACTTCTCATGAAACTAATGCTTTAATCAATTCATTGGAGCACTATCTAGGCACACCCATCATAACATGTTCATGATCTATGTGTGCTACATAAATAAAATCATTTATAATTCATAACATAAAAATTACCCCTGGAAATAAAATGAGTTATATAATCTTTATTCATAACATATTTAAAAGAAATTGCATAATGAAGGCATTTGAGAAATTATCACAAGTAATGTATTACCGTAATCAAATGAAGGGAGTATAAAATAGGTAAATATTTGAGATAAATATATATAATTTAGAATCAATCAAACACATCAAAGGTTATTGTCATTGATGAAAATAATTTTAAAAGGATTATAAACATCCCTGTGAAAAACAACTATTTCACTTTTATTAACATAAAAGTAATTCATCTTATATGGAAAATGATTTTGAAAGATCACTGTGTTCATTTCATGTGTAAAATATCAGTTTCATTTTTAAAATTTTTTTAAAAATATAAAAAATTCTCAAACACTAAAGAATTTATTTTAAATATCCTTTGAAACATGAAAATGAATATTTAAAAAATTTATTGGTAATGATGGTGGAAGGTTTCTATTCATGTCGAATAATTAAAAAAAACAAAGATTCATTTCACATTTTTGTAAGAAAAGTAAAAGTACCTTGTTCGAAAAATGATGGTAAAATTAATTTTAAAACCATTTTCTAAAAATCCAATTACGGGGAATAATTAATTTAAACAATCATATTAAAACATTCTTAATTTTTTTAGAAAACATGGATTTTTATGAACACGGATTTTCTTCTGAAGAGAGAAATGAAGTCAAATTTTGTTTCAAACATTTTTTCAATCATTTTAAGTACCAAATTAATTAAAATGGTATTATTACTTCAAAAATTTATGAATAAATATAGTATAATAATCTTAAATGGTTTTATTATACAATTATCATATAATTTCTTTCAATGGGAATTAAAGCATAAGAAATGCTGGAAAAAGTGAGATTGAAACTAAACCCTTACCACATTGGTAACTTTTAAATCATAACTTTACATAAATTAAGTAGATTAATTATATATAAAAATATGATTAAGTAATAATGATTAATTATTTATTATTTAAAGGGTTATTATATACACCATTCAATGAAATTTGGTGCATAAAATAACATCTGCCTCAAAGAAAAAATTTTGAGGCGGAACCCTTACAAAGTTCGTATAATGAAGGTGAGAGTTAATCAATAGGGTTATTATGTGTGAAAAATTTATATACACAAAAATAAAATTTGAAATAAAAGATAAATAAATAAAAATTCATTTCACATATGATTTTGGCATAATATAATAAACGAAGCAATCATAAATCCCATTGAATGGAAATTGGGTTAATAAAACCCCTTACCTTATGCTTCTTTTTTAGTTAAGTGCTCTTTAACCTTATTTATAGTGGTTTTAAACATGTTATTAACTTATACCAATATAATATTATTATTTATAATATTATATATGATCATTTTATAACATCTTATTACACTTTCGTTAAAAATCTTGCATTATAACTATAGTTTTGGGTGTTAATTGCCTTGTTTTCTACGACACATTTCGTCATGAATGTTTTGGATATTGAACATAGGTTATAGTTACATCATATAAAAATTTATATTAATGTTGTAAATATAATTTTTTCATTATATATATATATTTAAAATAATTATTTAACTATGAACATAGAGAATGAATCACATCACTTCGTGGAGATGGTAGGTCATATATACGCACAAGCGATGTTATAATTTCCTTAAAAGAGGAATGGGTAAGGAATTTTATAGTATATTAATTTTAAATAATATATATAATTTCATATATATCATATATATTCATTAAATATATCATTTTTTACCTTCCATGTAAAGCGTTAGTGAAAAATGAATCACATCGCTTCACGAGGCGATGTCTGCCGTACACCCAAGCGACGCTATCGTATTCCCTAAGGAATAGAAAGTAATAAGTTATATGTGATATAATAATTTAATAGGTATAATTATATAAAAATTATAATATATAAAAATTAAATACATCATTATATATTTCCATGATAAGTGGTGATGGAAAATGAATTAGATCGGTTCGTGAGGTGGTAGTCCGTCATACACATGATCAATGACATCGTATCCCATTTGACAGAGAAGTAGATGGATTTAGGTCATCCAATTAACATAAAAAAATATAATTATATGTAATATAAATATTTTATTATATAAAAATGTTTTAATAATATTTTAAAAAGGTGTAGGAAGAAATAACATAAAAGGCTTGGTTAGGGACATTGGCTCCTCTTCGGAAAACTTCTTTTGGTTTGCACCAAATTCATTCTTAGGTTGGATTTATAACCAAACCAAGGATTATATGATGATGGGATGGAATTGGATAAGTTATTTGGAAAAATATTTTCTGATCCAATGGGTTTTTTAAGTGTTTAATGGAGAGTAGAGGGGGTGGCCTTTTATAAATGGGGAAGAGGACAGACATGGAATTTTTTAACCCCAAAAATTTCACGCACATTTGTTTCATGAAAGAATGATCCAAAATGGACTATTTTAGAACATTATAATTTATATGGTCTATATATGACTCTAAAATATTAATTATATAAGTATAGTGTCATTTTTAACTATTATCTATAGAGTTTAACCCCCCAGTAAGCCCGTTTTTAACATAACCATGGTAAATATATTTTTACTATTTTTACTATTCATCATGGTCAAAAATCAAGATGAAATTATTAGATAGTATAAATTATTATGATAAAAAATGTGGAATCCATTTTTCCAAATTCAAATCACAAAATCACAAAAAAGGAAGGGTTTAATTTAAATTTAAACCTGTAGACATGTCGAACAAATGGGTATTCAAGAAATGTTTTTTTTAATAAAAATATGATCTAATATTAACTATATGACATGTAATCATAATAATATGAATCTAAATTCATAATTATAGATATATAAACTATATATTTCATTCAAATTGTTCCTATTTAGGAATTATTTTAATTATTCAAAATTGATTAACATTATAAACTTTAAAATAGTTTTCAAAAAAATGTTTTTTAAAATCATAAAAATTAACTTATACTAAAATATAGTATAAATATGATTTAAATTTAATTAATTCGGTTTAATATAACTAAATAATTTTTTTTTTAATTTTAAATTAATTTCAAATAATAATTAGGCTTAATTTATTAAAAATAAATAACTTTTTTTTATAAAAATTGGCCTTTTCACTATTCACTAAAAAGTTATATTTTTTGAAAAATCCCAAATTTTGACCATTATTTTAATATAGATATACTAATTTCAAAAATAATTTTTTTTAAATATATTTTCAAATATTGGTAAAAATAATTTTAAATAATTTGCCAAAGTGCAACTATACCACCGTTTAGAAAAATATTTTTTTCAGAAAACATTTTTTTTCTTTCAAATGGTTCTTATTTTATTTCTAATCAATTGAAAACTATTGAGTTTATTTTATTTATGTGTAAAAAATATAATTTTTAAAATTTATTTATTCCAATTCATACCCAGCAACTTAATGTTTATACTATATTTATAAATTTTAAATAATAATATAGAGTATTGTGTTTCATTTAAACTCTGTGTTGCATGCATCGAAAGCTATATTGGAGATTAAATTTATTTAAAAATAAATATATCATAAAGTATAAGTGTGCTAAATTATATTAGAAGCTTGGTGTTGTATGTCATATACTATATCCAACATGATATTACTCTTTTAAAATCTCATGGTGTTACATTCTACCCCACTTAAATAAATTGATTCCTCACAATTTAATCTAGATCTCGGTAACCAAGGGTTTGAAATTTGAAAATATCTTTATTGGAAATAAACTTTAGAAAAGGGTTAATAAAACTTCCTCTTGATAAAAGAGAAAGGGAATCCTGAATGTCATCCAGAATAACACATTATAAGGTTTCCATGTATAAGAACCTTGATGGAAAGTGGATATACAGACATGGAAGAAAAACATAAATAATTATAGAAAGTGATAGGGATAATAGATCACAAGAAATTGAATGATAAATAGAAAGTTAATGACCTAAAAACTATGAATATATTATGATTTAAAAGAACATTTTATTCATAGGAAATGAATGTAATATGATAACATTTGTGTTTCAAGATCCTTTCCTAAAGTTGAGAAGTTATTTTAATGTCGAAGAATATAAGGAAATATACTTACATGATGTATTTCTATTTCATATTCACAATTTCATCCTTTTATATTTCTTAGATCAATTTCTACTTTATCTCTTTCTCTGTTAAATGAATATCAAAAAATGAATTTTTTTAACTCAAAGCACTAAAATTAACATTTAATGAATCATAAGACCCATAAAAGAGTAACAAGCTATTACTATTCTCTTTATTAAAAGAAAAATGGTTAGAATGAATTAATATGATATTAAAAATGAATATGAATCTATTATTCTTCAAAATTAAACAATAAAACCAATAGTTTAACATAGATCATTTCTTAAATAAATGACCCTATATCAAAAATGATCTTAATAACCTCAAAATAAAATAAGGTTTTTAAAAACATAATAGATTTATTCACAAATAATCTTTTACATTAAACCAAAAGGTTATATATACTTCATCCCAATAAAACATCTCCCAAAATATCACCAGTCACCTTGAAATCCAATTACTTAAATCCTAAAAATGGGTGTACACGAATTTGAACTTATGATCAACCATAAACTCATAACCCATGAAAAAATCCATAATACATAAGTTAATATAACACGAGGACATATATGATTCCAAAATCAACACAATACATAGATGTCTCATGATTCCTATATCCAAAATAAAATTAGTAAAAATAATTATGCAACATCATTCCTGAATCCCAATACATGATACTTCAACCCTTTTAAGTCAATAATTTGGTATAAAATAGGTTATTCCTTGGTATAAATGTTAACCATTAGTCTAGGGAATTGAATGGGATAATTTATATGTTCATCGCATATAATAAATCAAATTCCTTGGAAATTAATGGCTCTATGACCTCTATTTCCATATATAAAACATCTTCCCCTCCATTTGAGATATTCCACAATGAGCTTATTCCCACCCTCTTGACATATATGAAACTGAATATTCTTTCATTTATAATCATTACCACATGAAATTTCATAAAATTATATCATCCTTTTATTTTAATTTCTTGTAATCTCACCAAAGTTCATGTTTTTAGTCATATATCATGAAAAATGATTAGGAATAGTGAAAATATATTTCTCTCCTTTCATGATCTAATTTGGTTTCTCATAATCACAATGTTTCCATTACATTTAGTGTTAACATGATTCTTGTTGGTTCCATACATTGACTAAAATAAAAAAATTATGAGAAATAATAATCATAGTGGGAAACGACAAAATCATGAAAAACAATTTATAGGATATTCAAATCATGACACGTTAATTTCAATCTAAGATACCTTATGTTTAACCTCATTTATCCAAGATCATCATCTATTTAAATCCTCTATGATGGTTCATAAATAGATTGTGAATTTCCCAAGCATATCCCTTGGGAGTGTCAAATAATGTGTGCATTGTGGCTCATTTACATATACTAGGAAACAATAAAGTCAAGATCAAAGAACCTTTTTCTGAGTTATTAACACTAGGAACATCTTTTCTAGAACCTCATCCACTTGTAGTATCTAGATAAGTATGTAATTGATAGAAAACCACTCTCTCTATACTTTACCAAGATTCTAGAATATTTTCATATACTCTATCATGTCCTTATACTTATCCTTAGGGATCTCACTAAATTTTTCACATCATAGTTTCTAAAGGTTGAGTAAACCTTTTATTTGATACTAACTATGGTGACCCAAGCCATTTACAAATATTATTACATTATTATTAAACATAAATATCCATTAGTATAACACAATTATCATAAATTCCTAGTTTCTTTTTAAAAATAGGTTTATAATACATCAAAAGGAACTTAAAACATGGTATCCTTATTTTATTCTCTATAGTGAGCTCATAAATTAAATTTGATCTCCTAACACTGCATGGGATAACCTAGGGATTACATAAAGAAAGGGGTGATCTAAAAATCCTAGTAATGGAATAAACATGATAAGGAAGCATAACATGTGAGAAAAATGTATAATATGATGCTATAAAAGAGAAGGTATCTGATTAATAAATTGAAAACATAAAACAAAGATAATGGTATCATAAGATCATGTCATCAGAGTAAATGTGGCATAATCATAAAACATGACACCAACATGAGTCAAGTATAACTACCGGGATAATATCACTTGGTGTAAAAATCCCAAAAATGGATTAGGTTTACTACCTAATCCCATACATTACATATCATGAGACTAAAGCTTCATCTAATGCATTGGAGTGCTATATGGGCACACCCATCATACCATGTACATGATCTATGTGTGCTGCATAAAGGAAATCAATCATAATGCTTAACATAAAAATTACCCA
Source organism: Viscum album (assembly GCA_963277665.1). Taxonomy (NCBI): domain Eukaryota; kingdom Viridiplantae; phylum Streptophyta; class Magnoliopsida; order Santalales; family Viscaceae; genus Viscum; species Viscum album. The sequence goes on from OY728123.1 coordinate 2,021,160,352, forward strand.
TGGAAATAAAATGGGTTGTATAATCTTGCTTCATATCATTTTCAAAGTAAACTTTATAATAAAGGAATTTGGAAAATGATCATATGGAATGTATTACCTCATCAAAGGAAGGGAGAATAAACTGGGTATATATGTGAGATATGTATATATATATATAATTTAGAAGAAATTTATAAGATCAAATGTTTTTTAAATTGATGAAAATACTTTAAAAATATTATAAATATTCTTGTGTAAAGTAATCTTTTCACTTTGAGTAACATCAAAGGTTTTCATCTTAAATGTAAAATTATTTTGGAATATCACTTTGAATATTTCTTGAGGAAAATATCCTTTCCATTTTCAAAACTCTTATTTGAAATCTAAAACATTCTCAAACATTAAAGAAATCATTTTTAAATAACCTATGAAACATATAAATGAATACTTACATAGAGACCCTAGCCTTTTTCATATATCATTACTTTTTTTATGAATAATTATACATCAAAGTACAATCCAAGTATCTTTAAGTCTAGTGTCTTAGAAGACTAGGTACATAAAACATAAAACATGGGAAAAAACACTTCTTTATTTAATCTCCATAAAAATCTCCTAAATTCCTTTGAGCCCTTACATCTTCATAGGGTACCCTAGGGAACACATGAACAAAGGGATGAGCTAAAAATCCAAGTAATGGAATGAACATAGAAATATAGCTTAAGCACAAGAGTTAGGAGTCATGACATAATGATATCAAAAGCATGGAACATATGAAATAATATCATATAAACATGGGATCATATAAAAAAAATCATATAAATGTGGAAGAATAATTAAAAATGTCTTTAGTTTAGTCCAAGTCTAACATCAAATCCCATTTTCCACTTTAGTATGTGTCAAGGCTAACCACCAATCCCGTTTCCCATCTTAGTACGGGTCAAGGCTAACAGCCAATCCCATTTCACATTGTACCTCATGAGACTTAACATTACCCAATGCATTGGAGCGCTATCTGGGTGCACCCATATCTATATTTTCATGAATATTCTTTCCACATAAATAATCATACATAAACAACCATACATAAACATAAGGGTACCCATGTAAAGAATTGGATACCACAATAATGACATAAAGCATAACCAATGGGTGTATCGTGAAAGTGTCCTTGAAAAAAAGGGATTAGAACATAAATGGACGTTCATAAGGTTAAATTAGGCATATATCATGGTAAATGGTGTCAAATATAAGTGAAAACATATAATAAATTTATTTTAGAAACATTATCATTAAAAACAATTTGTGTGGTTTTAAAGAAAATAATATAGATATTTTAAAATAGAAAAGATGACAATATTTTATATAAAACTATAATTGAACCAAGAATTTTTTTTATAAATAAAATGACTGATTTTATAAATACAATGGTGGCTTAAAACATAGGATACAATGCACTTCAAATTGGTTAATAAATCAGGAAGTTCCCTTAAAAAAGTTTTCTTATCGGAAAGCACTATAGAGGGAATCTTTTAAAAACATGTATATCCAAGAATGAGAGTGATGAAAGGGTATTAATAAATTATTTTTGTAAAACTAAATAGAAATTATATTATTTACATAAAAATATAAGAAAGCTCCATTTTGATATAATGAAAGATAAGGCATCCTGAAAGAACAAAGGAGGTTCAGGTAGAATTTGTTATAGTTTATCAGCATGGTGCTGGGTGTACCTAATAGGGTTTGATGAGAGAGAAAAGGGGTTTATCATAACTTATAAATCATTAGGAAAGTATGGGGAGGTTTTAAAACATACCCCATCATTTGTGATTACACATAAAAAAGGCATATCATAGAGGACAATTTTGATTAAGACAGGAATGGAGAAGATCCCTTACAATAAATACGGTGGTGTTATCCACTTGTAATTTTTGATCTGAATGAAAAAATTAGGTTTATTAATTAATAAATCTAGAACCTATTATATATTTAATTGATTTATTATAACCGTTTTTTTTATTCAATACCTTTTTGATTGGTTATAATGTTCAATTTCATTATTCGGGTCCGCTTGCTTAGTTGGTTTCAGTGACCAGTTCACTTATATTCATGTTCAGATAATCATGTAAGATGAAATTGGTTGTCTATAATTGATGTCATAAGGTATTATTGAACATCCATGAGATTAAATGGTTTCAAATTTAATTTGGTTACTTAGAGTGAAGTGTAATTATTATATAAAACCATAGTGACAACCATTTTTGTTAAACGGTGGGTTTGATTACAATAAACATGTTTTTCTTTGTAAATTAATACAATTAGTACAAAGGGATTACAGAAACATAACAAGGATATATTAAATATATAATAACATGGTTCAACTATAACAAAAATGGTTTCCTGGGTATAATTAAATATGATAATAAAAATTGATAAACTGTTGTCCTTGAATGTGCTAAATTAGCACATCACAAAGTGTGCTTTCATTTCTTTCAAATAAAAGATGGGGAAACAAGGGATGATAATGAAATATCCCACTAGAAAAACAAAATTCCAGTACATGTATGTTAATCAATATATCATACTATTTGGGTGAAGGTAAGGGGGGAAAGAAATAAGAAAATAAAAGAACATAAAAGAAATAAAAGAATTTGAAAGAGGAATTTACCCCCTGAGTTTATCTCCTTTGAGAACCTCTTAAAGGGAGAGGTTTTGATATTATGAAGATAAAAGGGGCTGTTGTATGTGGGGGAGGAGATTGGGGAGAGATTTGGTCATAATATTTTCAAGGCACAAGGCTTGAGAGGATTGAAGAGAACAAGGAGTGGTGGTTATATTAGAGGAGAGGAGGGTTTTCATAATATTAAAATCATTAATTTATTACTTCATCAGAAGACAAAAAATAGTACGTATTCCATAACCATAAATATTAACAAATCCATGTGATTTTGAACCAATTGGGCTTAAATCATATGATCATCATCAATGAATTAATAAATCCATTATTTAGCATTTATCATAAATTGTCGTATTTTACTATTCATCAAAAAATTCAAGTATTTTAGAAAAATCTCAAAATTATCCATAACCATTTTCTGACATGTAGAATCCAAAACATTAATCCATTTTTCAAAAATAATTGTCTAAATATGATTAATTTTATATTTAATTAAAATCATATTTTATTATTAAAAAACTAGTTTTAAAACATTTATTTACCTATTCGAAAATATAGGTACATCATACTTTCACTTGAATAATATTTTTATACTATCATAGGTAGTTTTACTATTCATTAGGCTATATTAATATTCATAAGGGTGGGTTAATATTCACCAAAAAATAAGTTTTTCTTATCGGACTTCAAATAACTTACTGATCGCAACTCTGTATGTTAGATTTTTGAAATTCCAAACATAGAAGTGACAAATTTATGTTTAAAGGTCACATAGTACTTAGTAGTTCATTTTGTTGTGATTTCATGAAAAATTTATAAGAAATTAATTCCCATTTATAAAAAATTGGGTCATTAAATTCTTCCCCCCTTACGAAATTTTTCCCTCAAAATTTTTTTTTGCATTCTAAGTCAAAAATTTGTGTGGGTACTTTTACTTCATTTCATCCTCTAGTTCCCATGTTTCCTCTTCGTACTTTTGATTCCTCCATAGTACTTTGAGCAATTGAGTAGTCTTGTTACGTAGAAATATATCTCTATGATCCAAGATCTTCACTGGTTACTTCTCATAAGAAAGATCATCCTCCAACTCTATCACCTCTTAAGAGAGTACATGTTAAGGGTTTTCATGTACTTCTTTAAGAGGGATACATGAAAGACATCATGTACTTTCAACATGATAGGTGGAAGTGCCTGTCTGTATACCAAAACTCCGAATCGATCAAGGATATCTAAGGGGCCGATATAATTGGGACTTAGCTTTCCTTTCTTCCCAAACCTCATGACCTTCTTCCATGGAGATATGCGTAGATATACCATGTCTCCAACTTTGAACTCAAGGTATTGTCGATGGTTATCTTCATAACTCTTTTGTCGACTCTGGGCTACCTTGATATGCTACTAAATGTTTTTCACCTTCTCCACCACTTCTTCGACCATTTCAAGTCCTGGCAGCTTATTCTCACTAACTTCATCCCAACATGTGGATTTTATGCACCTTTTCCCATAAAGGGCTTCATATGGTTCCACTGAGATGCTCAAGTGGAAAATATTGTTTTAGGAGAATTCAACCAGTGGAAGATGTTGGTACCATCCTCCATTGAATTCCATAGAACATTCCCTTAACATGCCTTCCAGCGTCTTAATAGTTCACTTAGATTAGAAATCACTTTGAGGATGATAGGTCGTACTGAAGTTCAGTTCAGTGCTTAGAGCATGTCGGAGACTTATCCAGAACATTGAGGTGAGTCTCAGATCACGATCGGATAAAATATTTTGTGATACTTCATGCAGCCTTTCTACTTATTTGATGTAAATCCGTGCAAGTTGATCCAATGAGAAGTTCTCTCGAATCGCGATAAAGTGAGATGTCTTCATAAGATGATCCACAACAACCCATATGGCATTGTTTCTTCTGGATTTCCTTATAAATATAGTGAAAAAATTCATGGTAATGTTATCCCACTTCCATTTTGGTATGGGTAGTGGTTGCATCATTCCCATAGAATTTTTCCTCCCAGCCTTCACTTACTGGCATACCAGGAACTTTGATGTATATTCAGCAATATACCTTTTCATATTATCATTCCAAAAGTTTTCTCGGAGATCTCAATACATATTTGTGATCCTTCAGTGAATAGGAATGGTCAAGCTATGTGCATCATTAAAAATATATTTATTTATCTCTGTATTGGACGGTACACATAATCGTGACCCAAATCTTACAACTCCTTCCTAATAAATTTTGAAATTGGAGGATTTACCATTTATCATAGCTTCCATCCTTTTATGAATTTTCACAACTTTTCTTTGAGAATCCATTATTTTCTCCATGAGTGACGGTTGAGAAATCAGTTGAGAAAGGGTTTATGATATTCCTCCCTTAATGATTCCTATGCCCATCCTTTGAAAATCTTATAATATTGGATCCTTTTCAATTCTCATCATTGATAATGATGCAGGATCCTTTCTACTAAGAGCATATGCCACCTTGTTTACCTTACCAAAATGGTAGTGGATTGAGATGTCATAATCCTTGATGAGATCTATCCATATTTCCTGGTGCATATTAATCTCTTTCTATGTGAATATATATACGAGACTCTTGTGATCAGTATATATCTCTCACTTCTTCACATAGAGATAATTCTGTAGATTTTCAACGCAAAGATCACAACTGCCAACTCCAGATCAAGTGTGAGATATTTTTTCTCATGTATTTTCAGCTTCCTTGAGGCCTAGGATATCACTTTCACCTTTTTCATTAGCACAAAACCTAATCCCTTATTTGAAGCATCACTGTACACCAGAAAGAGTTCTCCACTTATTGGGTGTGTGAGTATTGGTGTAGTGATAAGACATTTTTTCAACTCCTTAAAACTATATTCACATTCCGAATTCCAAAAAAAACATTACTCCCTTCTGTGTCAGCTTTTCATTGGGTTTAAAAATCATGAAAGGTTCTTCACATATTTTTTATAATACCCGACTAGACCCAAAAAGTTATGGATCTCCATTACAGAAGTTGGCATGGGCCACTCTTCAATTGCCTTTTGTCTTGGAAGTTTCCATAGATATCTCTTTACTGGTGATAACATTCCCCAAGAATTATACATTATTCATCTTGAACTAAAATTTACTGTACTTTTCATATAGATACTCCATTTTCAGAGTGTTTAACACAATATTAAAATGCTCCTCATGTTCCTCTATTCACTTGGAGTATGTCATAATATCTTCAATAAAGACTACCATTTTTTTTTGAGATAATCTCTAAACACTCTATTAATTAAATCCATGAAAATATCAAGAGTATTAGTAAGTCAAAAGGGCATCACTATGATCTCATAGTGTCCATACCATGTTCAAAAGTTAGTCTTTGGAATATCTTCCTTCCTCACCTTTAATTGCTGATATCCCGAACAAAGGTTCACCTTAGAGAAATAACTGGACCCATGAAGCTGATCGAATATGTTATCTATCCATGGAAGGATATACTTGTTATTTATCGTGATTTTATTGAGATCATGATAATAAATTCCGACGTGCATTGACCCATCCTTTTTCTTGACGAAGAGGAATGGCGGACCCCATAGTGAAGCACTCGAGCAAATAAAATCCTTCTCTATATTCTCCTGTAACTACTTCTTCAGCTCTTCCAGCTCTATGGTGACCATTCTATAAGGTGTCTTTGAGATAGGCAGAGATCCAGGGATCAGTTCAATTGATAACTCAACCACTCGGTTAAGAGGAAGACCAGAAAACTCTTTAGGGAATACATCAGTCTAATACCTCATGATGGGCATGTCTTCAAGAATGATTATATCCTTTTTCTCAATCATTTTAGCTAGATATTCTTGCTATCAAGGCATCAATATCCACACTTGAGATGATTATTCTAAATTAGATTCATCTTTTTCTTTACATTTTTAAAGAATCGAAGGATGCTTCGAGATGTGAAGAGTGATATCCCTTTCCCAACAGTTGGTGTTGGATTTGTATAAAGATAACCAATCCATTCCCAAGATATCATTTAACTATACTAAAGAAATTATGACAAGAATTTTTGGGAGGTTCAGTCCACAAAAAGTAACCAAGGAGGAGTTAAAAACCATGGATGTAATAATTTCCCCATTTTTTGTTCTCAAAGATAACTTTTCCTCAAAATTTTGTGGTGGTGTTTGAATAGTTCTACTAAACTTGCAAGATATGAAAGAATGCGTAGAAATAGAATCCAATAGTATGTTTGTTAATCATGAATAAATAACTAGCATACCTGTCACCACATCACTGTCTGGATTCACCACAATAGTAGTGATACTATAAGACCTTCTTTGTTGCCTTGGAGGTTGTTGCTAATTGCCTTCGAAAACCCTCAGCATAGGGAAATTTCTTGCATAATTACCATGCTTCTGGAAGTTATAACACTGCACTATAGGCTTAGAGTAGATTTAAACCTTCCATTCTTCTTCCTTATTAGCGGGATTCTTCATATCCCATCAGTATTTTTTATCCAGATGACCAAACATTTCACATTTGAAGCAATTTTTTGTTCCCTTCAGATAATTCCAAGGATGCTTCATCCCATGACTTTTACAAGGGGAAAATATAGGCTTCTTTCCATCATGAGATTCATTCCATGAACCACCCATGTTGTTCTCCATTTTCTATTTCTAGTCACTGGGCCCATGAGACTACTGAGAGTCTCAAATATACATTTCAATTTTGAGGGCACAACGAAAAATCTCCTCATAACTCTCGAAGTCTTGAATCGCCAACTCTTTTCCTAGACTCAGATTTAGTTTCCTAAAGAATTGATTCACCTTGCTTTTAGTGTTCATAAGAAAGCCAAAGGTGTACCTTATAAGCCTTGGAAAGTTTGCTGCATATGCCCCGATGGACTCATCTTCCTTTTTCTTGAGTCCGAGTAACTCTCTTTCCATCTTGAGACTAATGGTTCAACGAAAATATTTTTTGAAAAAAATCCTCTTGAATTCCTCCCAATCCATGGAATCAATTTCCTCTTGGGACTTTGTATTCATGATTAGTTTCCACCACTGATCAGTTTCCCCATCAAAACGATAAACTGCCAGTACAACTTTCTCTTCTTCCGAGCACTGGACGATGGAGAATATCTCTTCAATGGAGTTAATCAACTGTTCCATGAGGAGGGGATCTGAAGATCTGCTAAACATGGGAGGTGATGTGGCCTTATTTTTACTCAGTTTTCCACATCTTTTTATTACATTTTATACAATTTATTTAATTAATTTAACACTTTTTAATAAACAAATGCACGTTTGTATTTTTATAAATAAATTTGTCAATTATTCACTTTTTATAACATTTTATGTAATTTTGGACCTTAAAATAATTGATTTATTATTGACGTGTTTTTAATATAACTAATTTTCAATTTGTTTAGTTAAATCTTTATTTGTTTATTTTATTTAACTTATTATTATTATTAATCATTGAGTTTTCTAATTAATTTAATTTTAATTTTTAATGTTATATAAAACTTGTCGCGGCTTTCCAAACTACCAGTAGCTAAGCTACCGATAGCAGGGGTCCTTTTTCTCTACCGGTAGGCAGGTTACCGGTGCTGTTTATCGGTGACCATTGTCACCGATACTCTTTCCTACCGGTATCTCTTTTATATATCTTATCGGTGACTCTGCCTCTATCGGTGACTCTGCCTCTATCGGTGACCCTTGCCACCGTTACTCATTTCTATCAGTAAGCACTTTAATTTTATAAGCAACGTCGTGTATTTAGTTAGGTTAATTTAATTCTGATTAACTTTATAATAGTCAATATCTATTAAAATAGTCATTTAATCAACATAATCCTATTATTTTAATTTAGACTTTGTTTTTATTAATTAATCTTTCAATTAAGTTACATTAAAATAGGTATATTTTATTATTTTATGTGTTTAATCACCTGCTAGTCATTTAAGTAAATAATATGTGTTTTTTATTTAAATAAGGGGTTTGATTTTAATTTATTAGTTCAACTAGTTAATTAATTAATTAATTAAGAGATTTTAAACATTGACTTTATTATTTTATGTATGCAGATTGAATTTTAATTCATTTTATAATTGTTTTAGTCAACCGGTGAAGTAGATAAGTGTTTGCGGTGACCCAAGTCACCGTTGCTCTTCTATTTTATTCGCTACTACTCTTTAATTAATTTATATAGTTATTTTAATTTAAGTTTTTTTTGTTTTAGTTTAATAATCATTGAGTTAATAAATTAAGTGTTGTCAATTAATTATTTTAATGCTTTAATGGTTAACTTAAAATTCTGTTTTGAATTCATGGTATTCAGCATTATTTAAATTATTTATTTTAAGTTTTTTTTATTTAGTTTATTTTAGTTTTAATTTTATGTTCTATTTGTGTGTGGCGGACTTATTTCACTTTAATCCTCATTGTTACCCTGCTGCCTACCGGTAGCCTTTTTTTTATTCTATCGGTATCTATCTTGTGCACTCCTTTTATTTCTCTCACTGTTTTTCTTTATTTTTATTCTATCGGTAGCTGAGCTACCGATACTTCAACCTCACCGTTAATGTTTTTTTTCCTATCGGTAGCTGGAGCTACCGATACCCCTCCTCACCGATTTTTTTTTATCGGTAGCTGCACCTCATTGATACCCTCTCTTCTCTTCCCTGTTTATGAACGATACAAAGTCTGCACCACACCATTTTGGTCCGCTGCTGGTAGGAGGAGGGGAGGTCACCGCCCGTCTCTTGGAGGGAAGCTGCATGCTGTTGTATGCCGCTGAAGAGGAGGCCAAGTCGTTCTGCCGGGGGAGGGCCGCCGCAGAGCAGAGGAAGACCATATATAGTCGCCCCATTAGCAGTTGTTGTCCGCCGCACAGAGGACGAGAATTGAGCTGCGGTGCTGCTGTTCGGGAGGTCGAGCCGGTGTCCGCCGTCGCTGGATGCCGCTGAAGAAGTGGGAGCCACCGCACCTGCTGACCGCTGCTAGCAGTGGAAGTCGTCACACCTCATGAGCCGTCGCTGGAGTCGAGAGTGACGGAGCCAAGTCCGAGTAGGAATCCGCCTCTAGAGGTGCGCTGCGCTGCTGCTGGAAGATGTTGCTGAAGCGGAGCTAGAGCCGAGGAGCCGTTGGACATGCTGATTAGAGGGGGAGTCGCGCATCATTGGGTTGCCGAAGGAGGGTCGATCCACTTGCGCAGTTGCTGGAGAAGAGGAGGGGTCGAGCACTTCTTGCTGCCTGGAGAAGGAGTTCTCTTGTTTGCCGCACCAGAGCCGCTGCTTTGCGCCGGGATCAAACAAAGAAGAACCAGAAACCCCTCCCCCCCCCTTCCTGCTGTGCGCCGAATTGAGGGGGGAGGAAGAAGAAGATAAAAAATAATAATAATAAAAATAAATAATAATAGATAAATAATATAATAAGTAAAGTAAAGTAAAAAGATAAAGAAGAAAATCAAAAGGTAAATTGAAGTTAAGTTAAATTAAAGATAACTTTTTAATAAAGTTAAAGTGAGTTTAACTTTTCATAAAAGTTAAATTATTAAGTCAAATAAATATAAAATAATTTATAAAAGATATTAATTTAATATAATTATAATATTGACAAATTAATAAATCATTAATTAAAATTTAAAAACTAAATTAATAATAAGTAGTGACAATTTAATAGTTAACTATTAATAGTGTGAATTTATAATTAAAAATAATTATAAATAAACTATAAAATATACTTTTTTAAAATAATTAAAATTTAAGTATTAATTATAATTACTAAATTAAATTAAATTAATTAATAAATTAATCTATCAATTTAATTTCTTAAATAGTAACAATTAAATTATTAATACAATCTAAATTATTAAATTTCTAAATACTTATTTATTTACGATGTTAAATTTTAATGATTAACTTTTAAAAGTAGTTTTTAGTATTTTTATTTATTAACTATCTCAATAGAATTTAATAAAAATTCTATATATAAATAATAAATATCAATTAAGATATTTAACGATTAACTTTAGTTAATTATTAATGAGTAATATAACTGTAAATTTAAAAATAATAATTATAATAACTTTTTTATTTTTCGTTATTTGTGTTCTCGTTTATTTAGGATTATTTTCTAACTTGTAGGTTCATTCAATTTCTCAAAACCCGTCCAATTTCAAGAAACCAACTCAGCGAGAGTTAGTTAGGAGGGAAAAGATTGCGCGACATGCCGGTCGCGAAAAAACGCACATTTTGCAGTGCGTGGGTAAAGAACTTTTGAAGTCGGTGGAAGTTGTGGCGGTGACATGCAGTGGATGATAGAAGTTACTTAAGCAGAACAAGCAACGTTTTTTTTAGCGAGCGACACATTCATTGAGCGACACATTCATTGAGGGAGACATTCAAACATTTACCCGGGGGAGACGATCCGGAGACGATGCTGAGCAGTGCAGTCGAGGAACTTAGGAGCATAGCATTTTTAGGGAGTTCCTTCTCCCTCACGATTTAAACTTTTGTACTCTGTTTCTATAATGTTTCCTATTACTACTGTAATAATGAATAGTATAGTTAGCTAAGTCTCTTAGTTCGGGGAGAGTTCTAGCTATACTGGCATCTTTTTCATCCTTCTCATTAACCAATTTTTCTGTGATTAGAATTGATCGGCGAGATCAAATCTAATTTCATTTTATCTGCTTTGTACCACAAGCACTGAAATATTCTAGACTCTGTAATCATTCGGTGAGTTTGGTTATGGAGTTATCTTTTTAGTAAAAAAATCATAATGAAAACATCAGTACATACGGAGAGTTTGTACTGTTGTTCATCTTAATACATCATTCTGGAATTGTACTTCTCAGAATAGTGAACTCTAGTTGTACAATTTCTACGACTTAACTCCTGGCGAGGGAAGTAAGTCGTCTCTTTAATCCAGTGGTATGAAGCAGTACTTTACATGAAAAGGAGAATCAATTCAAACCAGTAGACTAGAATGAACCCGAATATTCTTTACTGTTGTCTTTTATCATCATTTTGTATCTGTTGTTGCACCTTGCTCCCAGTTGTACTTTGTTTTAGTATTGTTCAAACGATTTTACTATAAAATTTAAGTTACAAAGTACATCAAACCATAAGGAAATCAAGAGATATAAAAATTTAAAAAGTGAAAATTAGAAAAGAAAAACACTCCGCTGCTGACAACAGTGGAGCTTTCCATGTTTTTTTTTAGTTAGTAGTGGCCAATTTTACCTTCCCTGTGGGTTCGACCCTGCTTGCCACATATACAGTAGTTAGTAGGAATATAAATGTTAAACTTTGACCGACTTCAACGACAGTTTAGGTCTAGTTTTTGGCGCCATTTCCGGGGAAGGCACGAGCCATTGCTAAAAAAACTCTTAAAAAAACACATATATAAAAAAAATCCTTAAAAAATTGAAAATTTTGAAAAACTGTAAAAAAAAATTACTTTTCTTTCTGCGTGGTTACTGTTAGAAACTGTCTACAACTGTTTGTATGAGCACAAGAACATCTGCTGTTATATTAGAACCTCTAAACCTTGAACTCGATAAACACTTAGCTGCTCTAAGAAGGAAAAACAAAATTGAAATGGAAAATCCAGAAAATAGAATCCCTGAGAATAATAACTTTCGAAATAACCATCTAGAACTCTTAGATGAACACGAAAGGCCTAGGATGAGGGAGTTTCAACTCCCTCAAGTTTCAAGCAACCCATCATCCATTAGATTAAGTCCTAGAGCCAGAAATTATGAGCTGAAACAATCACACATTTCTCTGTTGCCTGCATTCAATGGGCTCTCTAATGAGGACTCTCTGGCCTTCATTAGAGACTTCTACAATACTGTGCAGCAACTTCCACTTTTAGGACTCACTGAAAATGAACTAAGGATGAGAGTTTTTCCCTTTTTCCTTAAAGGGAATGCGAGAAATTGGTTTTTAAGTCTAGATGAAAATATTTTTGAGAATTGGGATCAAGTGTATAACTCATTCATTATGAAATTTTATCCCCAAAGATTAAAAGGAGAACTTAGAACTAAAATCACTAGTTTTTATCAAGAGGATGGAGAAGCCTTCCATGAAGCTTGGGATAGATTCAGGGATCTTTTTAGGAAGTGTCCCCATCATCAACTCCCTTCACATCTCCTCATGGACACCTTCTACGAAGGGCTTTCCTCCTCTGGTCAGAATTTAGTGGATCAAGCTGCTGGGGGTAATTACAATGATAAAACTGATGAAGAGTTGAGACAAATTTTCAATAATCTGGCCCTTAATTCTCAACATAAGAATTCAAGAAGAAAAAGAGTTAATAGAACTGTCAATTCAAATATTGGTTCAATGAATGAAACTCAAGCTCAACTAGTTGAAATCACTAACCAAATTCAAACATTAATGAACCAGAATTCAAAACAATCTGTTAACCAAGTTGAAAACCAGAATCATCATCAATCTCTTAGGCAACAGTGCACTCAATGTGGTATGTTTGGGCACTCTGAATGTTTTTGTCCTAATGTTGATCTAACTTCCCAACAACCAGAAAATTTAAACATTGTCAATTATGGTCCTAGGATGCCTCAAAAAGAAGATCCATTTTCTAATAATTACAATAAAGGCTATAGGAACCATCCAAATTTGTCATGGAAAGATCAAGGAGTCATTAAGCAATAAACTGCCCCTAATTATCAGAACCAACCAAGACCAAATTTTCAAAGTCAACAAAGGGGAGAGTCTTCAAATGTTCAAGGAAGTAATGATAATCAAATGTTTTCTAAATTGGATCAGATATTGAATAAAATAAACCCACAAGAGGAAAGGTACATGTCTCAACTTAATAAACAGAAAAGTCAATATGAGTCAGACAAGATGCAAACTGACGTGAGAATGCAGAATATGGAAACACAGCTTGGCCAATTAGCTAGAGATTTGACTTCTAGGGATAAAGGTAGGTTTCCTAGTACCACTGAACTAAATCCTAGGGAGAATATCATGGCTGTTGTTACTAGGAGTGGACTGGATACTCAAAATGATGCTGAAAAAACTGTAAAAAAGGCTCAAAATGAGAAACTGTTTAAATCTGCAAATGAAAATCTGCTTTGTTCACAATCTGGAAATTCATAGAAAGATGTCAAAAATGATGAGAATCTGAACCTTTCACCTGGAAATCAAGATGAATATTGTTTTAAAAATCAAAAAAATAAAGGAAAAGAAAAGGTTGTTGAAGAGGTGAGGGACATGCCTACTGTTCTGAAATTTTTTTCCCCACCCATCCCTTTCCCTGAAAGGCTGAAACCTCAAAGTAATACCAAGGATGAACTTCTTCAGTTCCTTGGTCTTCTTTCTAAGCTTCAAGTGAACATCCCTTTTATCCAAGCCTTAATTCAAATCCCATCCTATCTGAAATCTTTAAAGAAAATTGTTTCAAATAAAAAGACCCTTGAAGAATTTGCTACCTACAGCCTCACTGAGGAGTGCAGTGCTGTGCTTCAAAAGAAAATCCCACCAAAATTGAAAGACCCAGGTAGCTTTGTCATCCCCTGTACTTTAGGTAATTCAGGTCAGCTGAACTATTTGTGTGATCTAGGTGCCAGTATTAATCTTCTCTCATACTCACTGTTTCGACAGTTGAGGTTGGGTGATCTTCAACCTACCACGGTCATACTACAGTTAGCTGATAGATCCTTTACTCATCCTATAGGTTGAGTAGATGACTTACTAGTTGGAGTTGGGAAATTGTTCTTACCTGCTTATTTTCTTGTTCTAGATATGGAGTGTGATCAAGAGGTACCTATCATCTTGGGTAGGCCCTTCTTGGCCACAGGTGGAGCTGTCATTCATGTGTCTAAGGGTCAACTGATCTTTAAAATTGGTGAACAAGAAGAAGAGTTCAATGTTTTTAAAAATATTAAGGAACCAACTTATTCTGAAAACTGTTCAAAAATTGAGTCTCTTGAAGGTGAATGTTCTTTTAAGAATCAACTTGAACTCATTGAAAAATCTGAAAATCATTCTTTTGTTGAAGAAAGCATTTGTGAAGCTGAAAATCTTTGTGAATCTGTTCTAGAAGTTGAAAATTCTGTTGTAACAGCCAAACTGGAAAATCTTCTAGAACTGGACAACTGTCCAGTTTCTGTTGTAGGAGAGTCTTATGTTTTTGAACTTAGGAGTTTTCTTAGTGAAATTGAGGGTGTTTCTGTTAACACCAACACTTCTGAATACTTTGATGATACTGAGGGAGAACTGTTAAGACAATTAGATGATTCTTCTTTGATTAACCTGCTGAATTCAAATTTGGAAAATCTGGACAGTGTACTGCCTACCTTGGACAGTAGTACTATTATCTCTGAATCTGAACTGGAAATTGAAAATCTTTCATCTTTTAATACTCCTTACAAGAAATATGTTGAAAGATCTTGTACCTCCCAGGCCTAAGAGTCTTCCTTCGAGTGTAGCACCACCTGATCTTGAGCTGAATCCTATCCCTGCCCATCTGAAATATTAATTTTTAGGTGATAACTTTACTTTGCCTGTAATAATCTCTGCTGAACTAAATGCAACCCATGAAGAAAAATTATTGAATGTTTTGAAAAAGTTTAAATCTGCCATATGCTGGACGATAGCTGATATCAAGGGAATTAGTCCTTCATTCTATATGCACAAAATTCCTATGGAACCTGATCATAAGCCTAGGGTAGAATGTCAAACAAGATTAAATCCGAACATGAAAGAAGTTGTGAGAGAGGAAGTAATCAAGCTGTTAGATACTGGAATGATATATCCCATCTCAGATAGTTCTTGGGTCAGCCCTGTTCAGGTTGTCCCTAAGAAGGGAGGTTTCACTGTAGTAAAGAATGAAAAAAATGAAGAAGTCCAAGTTAGGAAAGCTACAAAATGGAGAGTCTGTATTGATTATAGGAAGCTTAATGCATCCACTAGGAAGGACCATTTTCCTATGCCCTTCCTTGATCAGATGGTTGAGAGGCTTGTTGGAAATGAATTTTTCTGTTTTCTGGATGGTTATTCTAGTTACAACCAGATTCCTGTTGATCTAGAGGATCAGGAGAAGACTACTTTCACATTCCCCTTTGGGACATTTGCCTACCGGCGGATGCCCTTTGGGTTGTGTGGAGCTCCAGCCACCTTTCAAAGGTGTATGATGGCTATCTTTTCTGATATGATTGAGATAATCATTGAAGTTTTCATGGATGACTTTTCTATAGTGGGGAGTACTTTTGATACTTGCTTAAGAAATCTTTAGTTAGTCTTAGAGAGATGTATTGAAACCAATCTTGTGCTAAATTGGGAGAAATGCCAGTTCATGGTTACTGAAGGTATTGTCCTTGGTCATAAAGTGTCAAAGAGAGGTTTAGAAGTTGATACTGCGAAGATAGAAGTTATTCAAAAACTGCCGCCTCCTGTTAATGTTAAGGGTGTTAGAAGTTTTCTAGGGAATGTTGGTTTCTACTGGAAGTTCATAAAAGATTTTTCTAAAATCAATAAGCCCTTGTGTTCTTTGCTGGTAAAGGATGCGCCTTTCAATTTTGATGAAAACTGCTTGAAATCATTTAATCTGCTTAAGGAGAAACTCACTACATCACCTATCATCACTGCACCTGATTGGAAACTACCATTTGAACTTATGTGTGATGCTAGTGACATGGTTGTAGGTGTTGTCCTTGGACAGAGGAGAGATAGGAAATTGCATGTGGTATACTATGCTAGTAGACTGCTAGATGATGCTAAAAAGAATTATACTACCACTGAAAAAGAGTTGTTAGCTGTTGTTTTTTCTCTGGAAATGTTTAGACAATATCTGTTAGGTTCAAAAGTCATAATTTTCACTGATCATTCTGCTTTAAAATACTTGTTGTCTAAAAAGGAAACTAAACCCAGGCTGATTAGATGGATCTTATTGTTACAAGAGTTTGACTTAGAAATTTGGGATAATCAGGGAGCTGAAAACTTAGTTGCTGATCATTTATCTAGGCTTCCTATTACTCAACTTGAATCTGAAAATCATAGGGAGATTAACTCTTCCTTCCCTGATGAAAAACTGCTCACTGTTTCAGTCAGGCAATCCGCTTGGTTTGCAGATTTTTCCAACTTCATAGAAGTAGGTGTCATTCCCAAAAATCTGTCTAATAATCAAAGAAAGAAATTCATTTCTGAGCTTAAATATTATCTGTGGGATGATCCCTTGCTGTTTAGGAGGTGTGCTGATGGTATTCTTAGGATATGTGTACCTGAGGAAGAGATTTTGTCTATTCTTGAATGTTGTCACTCTTCACCTTGGGGAGGTCACCATGGGGGTGAGAGGACCGCTCAAAAAGTCCTGCAATCTGGTTTCTATTGGCCTACCCTCTTTAAGGATTCTAGTAGTTTTGTGGTCGGGTGTGATAGGTGTCAGAGGCTGGGTAATGTGGGTAGGAAACAGGAGTTACCCCAGAAGGGTATTTTGGAGGTAGAAATTTTTGATGTTTGGGGATTAGATTTCATGGGTCCATTTCCATCATCTCATGGGAATGAGTATATTCTTGTTGATGTAGATTATGTGTTAAAGTGGGTTGAAGCAGTAGCTCTGCCCAACAATCAAGCAAATAGTGTGATAAAATTTGTGAAAAAGAATATCTTTTCAAGATTTGGAGTCCCTGGAGCTTTTATTACTGATAATGGCACACATTTTAAGAATTACAAGTTTAAAACTTTGATGGAAAAATATGGTTGTGTTCACAAAACTGGTACTCCATATCATCCACAGTCCAGTGGACAAGTAGAAATTTCTAACAGAGAACTAAAACAAATTCTTGAGAAAACTGTGTCAAACTCTAGGAAAGACTGGTCTCTTAAATTGGATGAAGCTTTATGGGCATATAGAACTGCTTTCAAGACCCCAATAGGTATGTCTCCTTATAGGCTGTTGTTTGGGAAATGCTGTCATCTACCTGTGGAGTTGCAACATAAATCATATTGGGCAGTTAAGGCTCTGAACTTTGAATTTAAGAGTGCTGGTTAGAGGAGATTGCTTGAGTTGAGTGAACTTGATGAGATTAGGAGAGAGAGTTATGATAATTAAAGGATTTACAAAGAAAGGAATAAAATTTTTCATGATTCTATCATTCAAACTAAAGAGTTCAAATCTGGACAGAAGGTTCTCCTCTTTAATTCTATACTTAATCTTTTTCCTGGGAAGCTAAAGTCCAAGTGGTCTGGACCATTTACTATTGTGAGAGTTCTGAAGAATGGAGCTGTGGAAATAGTTGGTGAAGAGAATAAACCTATGTTGGTCAATGGGCAAAGACTGAAAATCTATTTTGAGGGGCATCCAAAGGGTTTTGCTGCTTTCACTGTTCTTGAATGAAGTCTGGCTGGGGACTTTTAACCTAGCGCTGCATGGGAGGCAACCCATGGTTTGTGTTTTTTTAATAAATAACAAATTGTAATTAAATAAAGTCTAACTGAAGTCTTTAAATTCAGTGCTTCATGGGAGTCAACCCATGCTCTTTCTTTGTTTTTACTTTTGTTCTGTTCTTATTTTACTTTGAATAAAGTGCTGCTTTGTATGCTTAGATATGCTCTGTTTTTTCTGGATAATTGTTCTTGGTCTATATACTCTGTTTTTTTAGGAATTTTTCTTCTGTCATCTAAGGAGTGGAATTCCCATGGTCATTTTTGGACAAGAGCTTAGTCGGGAAGTACTTCAACTTGCTGCACTTATTTTTCTGCTCCTGTTTTTGTAAATAGAATGATACTTGCTTAAAATTCTGCTTGTATTATAATATTCTGCTACATGTTGTGTAACTAATGAATTAAAAATCTTCTTGAGCTTCCATGCTTTAAAAAAATTGAATTTCACTATTGTGATAAAACCTTTTCACTGCATGAAACTAAGTGTGGGGGGGGGGGGCAGTACATGTTGCTGGTCATTTGAATCTTCTTGTTTCGTTGAGGTGTTTAGCATGAACTTTGTCTACTATATTGAACATATTATTGAACTTTTTGTTTAAAATGCTTACACCCAGTTTATTGTGCACCCACACATTATATACTTCTTTTGTGATTTAATGAAAATCTTTGTCACCGGACTGAATGTTAAAGCATGTGTGTGTCTGAAATGAACCTGCTTTTATTTAACTATTGTGGCAAACACTATTTTTGAACTTCATTGAGACCCTTTATACATGTCATATATCTACTAAATTGAAAATCTATTTTGAACCATAATTGATTAACTGTTCTTCTCCATATTTAGAAGTCAACTTTGGGGACAAAGTTGGGTTTTAAGTGTGGGGGAGGGGGTCAATTCTTGACTGTGCTAAACTTTGTTTAATGGTAATGCTCATCAATTCCCACTGTTTTTTAAACTTTTTGTCAAAAAATGGTCAAAATTTTTCAAAAAAATTCTTTCACAATTTTAGGCTTTACACTGCACTCAAATGAGTCTTGCCTTAGGATGGTGCTTGATTGGAAGTTGAGTCTTGCGTTGAGTCTGAAATGAGTGGTAGTGGATGATTGCTGAGTGGAATTGTTTAGTGGTTTAATGAATTTTGTTTAGGAACTTGTTTTGAGAGTGATATGGGAAACCTTTTAGTGGATTTAAGATCATAATTTTAGGCACTGGAAGTTTGACTTTTATCCGAGGAGCCTTTTCATTATTTTAATTTATAAAAATGATCATTTTTATTGAGTCAATGTAAATGGTTTCTATATAAATTCTTTGTAACTGGAGTAATACTGGGCATTTGGGATCCCACGGTGAATCTCTGAGACCTTAGATGTTGGGTGCGTTTCTGTTTACTATAAGCCCTCTGTACACTCTGAATAAGTGCATTGCACAGTGCTTGGCACAAATTACATGGCTTGGGAAAAATAAATAAAGTGTCTAGGGTCAAAAATGAATTCATTAAGGTGAGGGTAATGATGAACTCCAGATGAAGAAGTGGATAACTGGTTTATATGGGAGTCATTTGGGCTGACTCAATAAAGTGATTTCAAAAAAAAATTATTTATTTTTATGTATTTTATGGTACCAAGGTGATGAGTCAAAGTTCAAAGTTCCTTTTGTTAAGGTTTTGATTCCACTTTCATTTTACCTTTTATCACTCTTGAATTTAGAAATTGAGCTTGAATTGAAGTGAGTCGCTAGGAAAAGTCATATATGAAGCAGGACACCTTCATTTATGGATGATTCATGGTTTACTTGAGTTCCCTTTGAGTAGTGGTTCTAGTCGAGGCTTTATTTGTGGTATGTGTTCAATAGCCTAAGCACACTTTTTTAGTCCTCTGTTGAAACTTCTCTGAACATAGCTGATTTGTATAATTCACTTTTTTTTAAAGATTATAAAACATGAGATTGTTTGAGGACAAACAATGTTTAAGTGTGGGGGAATTTGATGTGGCCTTATTTTTACTCAGTTTGCCACATCTTTTTATTACATTTTATACAATTTATTTAATTAATTTAACACTTTTTAATAAACAAATTCACGTTTGTATTTTTATAAATAAATTTGTCAATTATTCACTTTTTATAACATTTTATGTAATTTTGGACCTTAAAATAATTGATTTATTATTGAAGTGTTTTCAAAATAACTAATTTTCAATTTGTTTAGTTAAATCTTTATTTGTTTATTTTATTTAACTTATTATTATTATTAATCATTGAGTTTTCTAATTAATTTAATTTTAATTTTTAATGTTATATAAAACTTGTCGCGGCTTGCCAGACTACCGGTAGCTAAGCTACCGATAGCAGGGTTCCTTTTTCTCTACCGGTAGGCAGGTTACCGGTGCTGTTTATCGGTGACCATTGTCACCGATACTCTTTCCTACCGGTATCTCTTTTATATATCTTATCGGTGACTCTGCCTCTATCGGTGACTCTGCCTCTATCGGTGACTCTGCCTCTATCGGTGACCATTGCCACCATTACTCATTTCTATTAGTAAGCGCTTTAATTTTATAAGCAACGTCGTGTATTTAGTTAGGTTAATTTAATTCTGATTAACTTTATAATAGTCAATATCTATTAAAACAATCATTTAATCAACATAATCCTATTATTTTAATTTAGACTTTGTTTTTATTAATTAATCTTTCAATTAAGTTACATTAAAATAGGTTTATTTTATTATTTTATGTGTTTAATCACCTGCTAGTCATTTAAGTAAATAATATGTGTTTTTAATTTAATTAAGGGGTTTGATTTTAATTTATTAGTTCAATTAGTTAATTAATTAATTAATTAAGAGATTTTAAACATTAACTTTATTATTTTATGTATGCAGATTGAATTTTAATTAATTTTATAATTGTTTTAGTCTACCGGTGGGGTAGATAAGTGTTTGCGGTGACCCAAGTCATCGTTGCTCTTCTATTTTATTCACTACTACTCTTTAATTAATTTATATAGTTATTTTAATTTAAGTTTTTTTTATTTTAGTTTAATAATTATTGAGTTAATAAATTAAGTGTTGTCAATTAATTATTTTAATTCTTTAATGGTTAACTTAAAATTCTGTTTTGAATTCATGGTATTCAGTATTATTTTAATTATTTATTTTAAGTTTTTTTTATTTAGTTTTTTTTTAGTTTAAATTTTATGTTCTATTTGTGTGCGGTGGACTTCTTTCACCTTAATCCTCATTGTTACCCTGCTGCCTACCGGTAGCCTTTTTTTTATTCTATCGGTAGCTATCTTGTGCACTCCTTTTATTTCTCTCACTGTTTTTCTTTATTTTTATTCTATCGGTAGCTGAGCTACCGATACTTCAACCTCACCGTTAATGTTTTTTCCCTATCGGTAGCTGGAGCTACCGATACCCCTCCTCACCAATATTTTTTTCTTTTTATCGGTAGCCGCACCTCATTGATACCCTCTCTTCTCTTCCCTGTTTATGAACGATGCAAAGTCTGCGCCACACCATTTTGGTCCGCTGCTGGTAGGAGGAGGGGAGGTCACCGCCGGTCTCCTGGAGGGAAGCTGCATGCTGTTGTCTGCCGCTGAAGATGAGCCCAAGTCGTGCTGCCGGGGGAGGGCCATCGCTGATCATAGGAAGACCACATATGGCCGCCCTATTAGCAGTTGCTGTCCGCCACACAGAGGACCAGAATTGAGCTGCGGCGCTGCTGTTCGGGAGGTCGAGCCGGTGTCCGCCGTCGCTGGATGCCGCTGAAGCAGTGGGAGCCGCCGCACCTGCTGACCGCTGCTAGCAGTGGAAGCCGTCACACCTCATGAGCCGTCTCTGGAGTCGAGAGTGACGGAGCCAAGTCCGAGTAGGAATCCGCCTCTAGAGGTGCGATGCGTTACTGCTGGAAGATGCTGCTGAAGCGGAGCTAGAGCTGAGGAGCCGTTGGACATGCTGATTAGAGGGGGAGTCGCGCATCATTGGGTTGCCGAAGGAGGGTCGATCCACTTGCGCAGTTGTTGGATAAGAGGAGGGGCCGAGCACTGCTTGCTGCCTGGAGAAGGAGTTCTCCTGTTTGCCGCACCAGAGCCGTTGCTTTACGCCGGGATCAAACAAAGAAGAACCAGAAACCCCTCCCCCCTTCCTGTTGTGCGCCGAATTGAGGGGGGAGGAAGAAGAAGATAAAAAATAATAATAAAAAAATAAATAATAATAGATAAATAATATAATAATTACAGTAAAGTAAAAAGATAAAGAAGAAAAGAAAAAGGTAAAGTGAAGTTAAGTTAAATTAAAGATTACTTTTTAATAAAGTTAAAGTGAGTTTAACTTTTCATAAAAGTTAAATTATTAAGTCAAATAAATATAAAATAATTTATAAAAGATATTAATTTAAAATAATTATAATATTGACAAATTAATAAATCATTAATTAAAATATAAAAAATAAATTAATAATAAGTAGTGACAATTTAATAGTTTACTATTAATAGTGTGAATTTATAATTAAAAATAATTATAAATAAATTATAAAATATACTTTTTTAAAATAATTAAAATTTAATTATTAATTCTAATTACTAAATTAAAATAAACTAATTAATAAATTAATCTAACAATTTAATTTCTTAAATAGTAACAATTAAATTATTAATACAATCTAAATTATTGAATTTCTAAATACTTATTTATTTATGATGTTAAATTTTAATGATTAACTTTTAAAAGTAGTTTGTAGTATTTATATTTAATAACTATCTCAATGGCATTTAATAAAAATGCTATATATAAATAATAAATATCAATTAAGATATTTAATGATTAACATTAGTTAATTATTAATGAGTAATATAACTGTAAATTTAAAAATAATAATTATAATAACATTTTTATTTTTTGTTATTTGTGTTCTCGTTTATTTAGGTTTCTTTTCTAACTTGCAGGTTCATTAAATTTCTCAAAACCCGTCCAGTTTCAAGCAACCAACTCAGCAAGAGTTAGTTAGGAGGGAAAAGATTGTGCGACATGCCGGTCGCGAAAAAACGCACATTTTGCAGTGCGTGGGTAAAGAACTTTTGAAGTCGGTGGAAGTTGTGGCGGTGACATGCAGTGGATGACAGAAGTTACTTAAGAAGAACAAACAATGTTTTTTTAACGAGCGACACATTCATTGAGCGACACATTCATTGACGGAGACATTCATACATTTACCCGGGGGGAGACGATCAGGAGACGATGCTGAGCAGTGCAGTCCAGGAACTTAGGAGCAGAGCATTTTTAGGGAGTTCCTTCTCCCTCACGATTTAAACTTTTGTACTCTATTTCTATAATGTTTCCTATTACTGCTGTAATAATGAATAGTATAGTTAGCTATGTCTCTTAGTTCGGGGAGAGTTATAGCTCTACTGGCATCGTTTTCATCCTTCTCATTAACCAATTTTTCTGTGATTAGAATTGATCGGCGAGATCAAATCTAATTTCATTTTATCTGCTTTGTACCACAAGCACTGAGATATTCTAGACTCTATAATCATTCGGCGAGTTTGGTTATGGATTTATCTTTTTAGTAAACAAATCATAATGAAAACTTCAGTACATACGGTGAGTTTGTACTGTTGTTCATCTTAATACATCTTTCTGGAATTGTACTTCTTAGAATGGTGAACTCTAGTTGTACAATTTCTACGACTTAACTCCTGGCGAGGGAAGTAAGTCGTCTCTTTAATCCAGTGGTATGAAGTAGTACTTTACATGAAAAGGAGAATCAATTCAAACCAGTAGACTAGAATGAACCCGAATATTCTTTACTGTTGTCTTTTATCATCATTTTGTATCTGTTGTTGCACCTTGCTCCCAGTTGTACTTTGTTTTAGTATTGTTCAAACGATTTTACTATAAAATTGAAGTTACAAAGTACATAAAACCATAAGGAAATCAAGAGATATAAAAATTTAAAAAGTGAAAATTAGAAAAGAAAGACACTCCGATGCTGACAACAGTGGAGCTTTCCAAGTTTTTTTAGTTAGTAGTGGCCAATTTTACCTTCCCTGTGGGTTCGACCCTGCTTGCCACATATACAGTAGTTAGTAGGAATATAAATTTTAAACTTTGACCGACTTCAACGACGGTTTAGGTCAGGAGGCCATTTCTGTATGAAGAATTCTACGACAAATTGATCTTTCCTTGGAGGAGGAGGGCGTTCCGCATGATTTAAGTTATTATTCATAACTCGAGACAACTGATCTAGTACTATCATGAGGTTTTAAGCACCTACTCCCATCATATCAAACATATCATTAGGTCAATCTTCATATTTCTTATCACATTATTTATTGGAACATGTTCTTTTATTTCCCACCATTAACTATAAAAAGTAACATATAATTATAGGGCTTTAATACTTAGTTATCGATCATAAAAAGAATCTTTGAACATAAAAGGATAAACTTATAAAGAAGAAGTATATCTTAACATGTGATTCCATAGGTTTAAATCCATGTTATCCTTGATCTATTTCTTAAATTATATTCTTATGTGATTTTTTGTCCCTTAATAACGGTTTCTACAAAACTCATGAATCTACTATGGCATATCCCCTAGGAGTGTTGTAACCAAGAGTGTAGCAAGGCCCGTTGTCGTTCACTAGTTCCCGTCCGAGTCTAGATCAAAGCGTTGTTTTGGGTTTTAACCCTAGATACATCTATGCCAGAGCCATCTCTACCTGCTCATATCTAGACAAGGATATATTTTCTTGATAAACCATTTACTCAATACTCACCAAAATTTAGGAATGTTTTATTATACTTATTCTCATCCTTAAGGTTCTCACTAAGGTTCTCCATTCCAACTCTCAAAAAACAACTAGGCCATCCTCTGATACTAACTATAGATATCATAGCCTTTTTCATATAAAATTACATGTTTTAAACATAATAATACATCAGGGTACTAGATAAGGATCGTTATGTCTAGTTTCATAGAAAACATGGTACATAAAACATAAATCATGGGGAGAAAACACTTCTTTATTAAATCTTCTTAAAATGATATTAACTTTATTTGAGCCCTGACATATTCATAGGGAACCCTATGGAACACATGAACAAAGGGATGAGCTAAAAATCTCAGTAAGGGAATGAACATAAGAATCTATCTTAAGCACATGAATTAAGAGTCATGACATAATGATATCAAAAGCATAAAACAAATGTAATCATATCGTATAAACATGGGATCATATAAATATGGAATCATAAAAATGTTGAATAATCATAAAACATGTCTCTAGTACAGGTCAATGGTAACCTCCAATCCCATTTCCCATTTTAGTATGGGTCAAGGCTAACCACCAATCTTGTTTCCCATCTTTGTACGGGTCAAGGATAACCTCAAATCCCTTTTCATATCATATCTCATGAGACTTAACATTAC
The DNA here is from genome assembly GCA_963277665.1 of Viscum album. NCBI lineage: Eukaryota > Viridiplantae > Streptophyta > Magnoliopsida > Santalales > Viscaceae > Viscum > Viscum album. The sequence goes on from OY728123.1 coordinate 2,021,185,850, forward strand.
CCAATCCATTGGAGAACTATCTCGGCACACCCATCTCAAAATTTTCATGAATATTCTTTGCACATAAATAACAATACATAATCAACCATACATAAACATAAGGGTACCCGTGGAAATAATTGGGTACCATAATCATGACATAAAGCATAACCAATGGGCGTATCATGCAAGTGTCCATGAAAGAAATGGATTAGAACATACATGGACATTCATAAGGTAAAATTAGTCATATAACATGTTAATTAGTGTCCAATATAAGTGACAACATATAATAAATTTATTTTAGAAACATTATCATTGAAACATTTTTGTATGGTTTTACGGAAAATACTATAAAGATTATAAAATAGAAAACTAGAAAATATTTTATATAAAAAAATAATTGAACCAAAAATGTTTTCATAATAAAAAGAAAGATTTTATAAAGATAACGGTGTCTTAAAATATATGATAGAGTGTACTTGAAATTGGGTAAAAAATCGGGGAGTTCCCTTAAAACACGTTTTCTTATCGGAAAGTACTATAGAGGGAATCTTTTAAAAACATGTATATCCCTAAAAGAGAGTGATGAAAGGGTATTAATAAATGATTTTTTTAAAAACTAAATATAATTTATAATATATACATAAACATTTAAGATAACTCCATTTTGATATAAAGAATGATAAGGCAACCTGAAATAACAAAGGAGGTTCGGGTAGAATTTGTTACGGTTTATTGGCATGGCGTCAGGTGTACCTAAGAGGGATTGATGAGAGAGAAAAGGTTTTTCTCATCACTTATACATAATGAGGGAATTATGGGGGATGTGCGAAAACATACCCTGTCATTTGGAATTACACCTAAAATGGCATTGCATAGAGGACAATTTTTATTAAGAGAGGAATGAAGAGGATCCCTTACCTTAAATCTGGTGGTGTTCTCCACTTGTAATTAATGATCTGAATAAAAAATTTAGGTTTATTAATTAATAAATCAAGAACCTATTATATATTTAATTTATTTATTATAACCCTTTTTGGTTCATTCAAGACATTTTTTATTGGTTATGAGGTTCAATTTCATTGTTCGGGTCTGCTTGCTTACTTGGTTTCAATGACCAGTTCACTTATATTCTTGTTTGGATAATCATGTAAGATGTAAGTGGTTGTCAAAAATATAAGTCATATTCTATTAGTGAATATCCTGGAGATTAAACGATTTCAAATTTATTTCTTTTTACATAGAGTGATGTTGAATTGTTATATAAAACCTTACTAACAACCATTTTTGTTAAGCGATGGGTTTGATTACAATAAACATGTTTTGATTTATAAATTAATAACATTAGTACAAAAGGATTACATAACTTTAACAATGATATATTAAATAAATAATAATCTGGTTCAACCATAACACAAATCGTTTTCTGAAAAGAATTAGATATGATAATAGAAATTGATAAACTGTTGTCCTTGAATGTGCAAAATTAACACATCTCAAATGGTGCTTTCATTTCAATCAAGTAAAAGATGGGAAAAGGAGGGATGATAATGAAATATCCCATTATCATAACAAAATTCTAGTAAATTTATTTTATAGAAGTTATCATACCATTTTGGTGAAGGTAGGTGAGGAAATAAATAAGACAAGAAAATAACATAAAATAAATAAAAGAATTTGACAGAGGTATTTACCTCTTGAGTTTTTCTCCATTGAGAACCTCTTAAACGGATATGTTTTATTATTTTGAAAAATATAGGGGATATTTGATGTGGGGGAGAATATTGGGGAGATATTTGGGTAAAATATTGGAAGGCACAGGGCTTGAGAGGAGTGGAGAGAAGAGGGAGTGAGGGGGGGTTTATAGTGGAGGAGAGGAGGGTTTTCATAATATTATAATCATTTTAATCAAAAGACAAGAAATAGTTAGTATTACATGACCAATAATGGTAATAAATGCATGTTATTTTTAATAAATTGGGCTTACATTATCATATTATCATCAATGACTCAATAAATCCATTATTTAGCATTTATCATAAATTTTCTTATCTTACTATTCATTATAAATTTCAAGTATTTTAGAAAAATATCAAAACATCACCGTAACCTTTTTTGATGCATATAATTCAAAAGATAAATCCGTTTTTCAAAAATAATTTTTTAAATATGATTAATTTAATATTTAATTAAAATTATATTTTATTATTAAAAAAACTAGTTTAAACACATTTATTTACTTTTTATAAAATATAGGTACATCGTACTTTCACTTGAATAATATTTTTATACTATCATAGGTAAGTTTAATATTCATTAGGGTATATAACTATTCATAGGGTTTGTTAATATTCACTAAAAATTATGTTTTTTTTATCGGACTCCAAAAAACTTACTGATCGCAACCGTGTATGTCAGATTTTCGAAATTCCAAACACAGAAGTGTCAAACTTATATTTAAAGGTCCCATAGAACTCAGTAGTTCATTATCTTATGATTCATTACATATTTATAAGGAATTAATTTCCATTTATAAAACATTGAGTGGTCATGACAGAGGAAGTGTTTCGTTAATGTTGAATATGTTAAAAAAGCTTACTTTCAAAAAAAATTAGAAAGGTAAAAAATGTAAATTGTTCTGAAAGTTATGGGAAGATTCCTTTAAAAAAAATTAAAATCCAATTAATGGTAAAAATATATTTTAATATTCATAGTAAACCATTTTTGAAAAAAATGAAAACCTTGATTTTGATGAAAAAATATTTTCAACATAAGAGATAAATGAAGTCAGGTTTTCTTAAAAACATTTTTCTTAATAATTTTAAGTAAAAAAAGTGAGGAAAATTGTAATATTTATTGAATGATTAATTAATAACCAATGTATAATAAAATTAAATGGGTTTATTATACAATGATCAAATAATTTCCTTCAATGAAAATTCAAGCATAAGAAATCTTGAATAAAATGATATTGAAACATAAACCCTTACCACTTTGGTAAATTTTAAATTATAAGTTACCATAAATTAAGTATATTAATTTTAACTTAAAATATCATTATGTGGTAATTATTCATGATATAGTATGTTTAGGGGCATTTGTAGGTGCATAAAAGAACATGTGTCTCAAAGAAGGATGTTTCAGATGAAATCCTTACAAAGTTGATATCATTGGGGTGAGTGTTAATCAACATGATTATTATGTGTAAAAAATTTATATCCACACAAATACAAGTTTAAATAAATCATATATCAACAAAAAGTCATTTCACAAATAATGTTTTCATAATATAATCATTAAAATAGTTGTATAACCTAGTGAATGGAAATTGAGTTAAGAAAACCCCTTACCTCATGCTTTCCTTTTGTTGATCACTCTTTAAACTCATGAATACAGGTTTTATTCATGTTATTAACTTTTACCAAAATCATATTATTATTTATAATATCATATATTATACTTTTATAACATCTTATTACATTTCATTAATAATCTTACTTTATCACTATTGTTCCAGGTGTTAATTTCCTTGTTTTCTACGACACATTTCATCATGAATGTTCTTAATCATAAAAATAAGTTATATTTAAGTAATATAAACAATTATATAATTTTTATAAATATAATTTTTTCACTAGATACATATTTATAATTAGTATTTAATTTTTAACGTGGAGAATGAATCACATTGCATTGTTGAAATGGTAGGTCTTATGTACACAGAAGAAATGTTATCATTTCCCTAATGGGTGAAAGGTTAAGGAATTGAATTGTATATTAATATTAAATAATTAATATCATGTCATACATGTTACATATATTCATTAAATTTATCATCTGTTACCTTCCATGTAAACCATTAGTGAAAAACGAATCAAAACGCTTAGCGATGTGGTAGCCCTCTGTATACACGAGCGACGTTATCATATTCTATTAAAAAATGAAAGTAAGAAACTATTACTGATATTATAAATAAATAGGTATAATTATATAATAAATTTCATATATAAAAACTAAATACATCATTACATTTTTCTGTGAGAATCTGTGATGGAAAATGAATTATGTTGTTTCGCGAGGTAGTAGTCCGTCATACACATGGTCAAAAATTTGGTTTCCCATTTGAGAGAGGAGGAGATGGTTATAGGTAATTCCATAAATATGAAATAATATAAGTATAACTAAGATAATTATTTTATTATATCATCATGGTTTAATAATTGTTTAAGTAGGTGGATGTAGAAATAAAATAAAATTAGGGGTTAAGGACATTACCTCTTCTTCAGAAAACTTCTTTTAGTTTGCACAAAAATCATTCATAAGTTGGATTTATGAACAAATGAATGATTCTAGGATGATTGGAATAAAAAATTTAAATTATTAGGGTATTTATTTTCTTATCCAATGGGTTTTGGAAGTGTGGAAATGAGGGGAGAGGGAGTGTACATTTATAAGTGGAAGAGAGGACCCACTTTGATGTTTTGAAAAGAAAGAATTACACCCATATTATTCTCATGAAAAAGGGATAAATAATTGAAAATGTTTTAAAATTATAATATTTTAGGTCTAACTATGACAATAAAATATTAATTAGATAATTCTTATGTCATTTTTAACCCCTATCTTTTAAGTTTAACCCCTGATAAACCTATTTTTACCCTAACCATGATAAATAATTCTTAATGTTTTTACAATTAATTCTGGTAAAAAATAGGTTGAAAATAATAGATAGTATAAATTATTATTATTATGAATTATGAATCTATTTTTTAAAATTAAACTCGTGTAATTTGACGAATTTAATTTAAAATTAAACCATTAGACATGTCGGAAAAATGACTTTTCACGAAATGCAATTTTTAGGGAAAACATGATCTCATATTAATTATATGAAAATTAATAATAAATATATGAATTTAAATTAATTTTTATATATTTATAGTATATAAATTTTATTTTAATCATTCCTGATTAGGGGTTATTTTAATTATTGAAAATGGATAAACATTATACACTTTAAAACGGTTTTCAGAAAAAAGTTTTCTAAAATCCTAAATATAAACTTATACTAAAATATAGTATAAATATGATTTAAAAGTAATTAATTGGATTTAATAAAATAAATAATACATGTGAAAATTTTAAATAAAATTAAAATAATAATTTGATTAAATTTATTAAAAATAAATGACAATTTTTATAAAAATCTGTATTATCATTATTCACTAAAAAAGTTATATTTTCTAAAAATCCTAAAATTTTACCATAAGTTAATATTGATATTAATATTAATATTTTTTTTTTTTTTTTCAAATACATTTTCTAAAATTGGTAATAATTAATTTTAAATCATGTGTGCAAAGCGTGACTAAACCTCCTTTTAGAAAAATACAGTTTTTCAGCAAATATTAATTTTTATTTCAAATGGTTGTTATTTTATTTATAATCAATATATGAACATTAAATTTATTTTATAAATTTTTAAACCATATAATATTTATAATTTAGTTATTCCTATTTATGCCCACTAACTTAATGGTTGTGTTATAGTGGAAAAGTTAAAATAATAATATAGAGTATCACATTTCATTTAAACTTGGTGTTGTGTGCATTCGCAATATATCAAAGAGATTGAATTTATTTAAAAATAAAAATATATTAAAGTCTCAAGGTGTAACATTCTCTTCTAACCTTTGTGTTATATTGCATATATTTTATTAAATAGGATTCTCCTCTTTCAAAATATTGGGGTGTTATGCTCTATCACAGTTCACTATGATAACACTACTGTGGTGGATCTATCTAAAGAGTTTAGGTCACATCAATGGAAAAAAGAAAAAAAATTATAAGTTTCATCTCTTGAGGTATTTTTATCAACTTGTAAAATGTGTGGTGATATGAGTATATGTGGAAAAAACATGGCAATCCCCTTGAAGAAGGCTCAATCGCAACAGAGGCATGAAAATCATGTTAGAGCTAGTGGACTGGAAGTTGTTATTTGGATCTAGTATAAGTTGGAGTCTGTTGGAGTTGGTTCCCTTGAACTGATTTTCTTAATACTTGAGTACATGCTTTCATTATTAATTAATTTTACTTGTCACATCATTATTTTCCCTCTGTATGACATTTTTATGTGATAATTTCCCAATAATATATATCATATTGAAATGTCATGAAAATTTCCCACTATGATGAGAACATGGAGGTTCCATGACATTATTCTTGAAGTTGGTTCTATATCTACATAATACTTTCTGATGAGGTATGAACAATACATATTATTAGGGTTAAGATGATCATAATATATTGAGTCACCTTATCATGGTTATTTCCCTTGGAAATATCCATGGTAGGAGGTTATAAGAATAGGTCATTGACAGGAAATACACATTTTCATGTGTCATTGTATATTCATATCTGCGAACATATGTATTGATCCTTGGAATTTAAGTCTATCATTAATGGATATCATGAATCATGTACATTTATTTATTGATGAAACTTGTGATGTAATATGTTTATGGTGAATTGGATATATTGGTTGCATCGTAAGTGATATTGAATTAATGGATAATGTGGGAAAGGATTTATCCCATTTTTTCAGTTATGGAAGTTGATATCTCGGGCCCTTTTATAGGAATGGAATTTCTTGAAAAAATTGATGTCTATGGCATTCATTGGGTGAGTGTTTCTGAAAAAACAAAATAAATATACGTTGATCTCATAGTTTGATGGCACTGGTATGAAACCTTCTTGATTTGAGATATCACGAATAAGGGATAATATTACAAAGAAAGTATTCAAGGGAGGTTGTATTTCATTAGGACATTACCTTATTTCTTTATGGGTTCCTTGGGGTATTTCTAGATTCTAACCTTGTTATTTAGGTAGTTATATCTAATTACACTAATAAAGAGCCTATAGGGACACATACTAAGCGTATCTACAGTCTCAATTAAATTCAATTATTGAATTTAAAAAGTTATAATAAATGATATTTATACAGGTTTGGTGGATCTACAAGATTTAATTAAAATTTATTCAAAAGAATAAGTGGGTTATATAATATTAAATAATAATAAATATTTATTTGAAAGGTTTAGAGAATATAATATTTATTATATTTATCAATGAATAATGCGTTGATATTTATTTATTAAATAAATAGTCATTATTCAGGGTTTGATAAATACCAATGAGGATAATTGGGCAGAGTTTACTGGTCTTTTTGGAAATGATATAAAATATATTTATTTAATATATTATTAACATGTTCCATATGTAAACTGGCTAATAATAATATTTAAATTATTATTATTGGACATGGGTCAATTAAGTATTATATTACAGGGAAAGGGGTTGTGTATAAATTGTTAACCCTAAACATTCCATAATAAATATCCAATTTTATAACTTTTCATAATGAATCTTGTTGTGCACAGTGGGTAGAGATAGACTCTCATTGGCGTTAGAGAGAGATCTATAGATTTAATATTTCTCATCTCTCCTCCTCTCTCAAGCCATCAAGAGAACATCAATATTATTTTCTCCTTCTAGAATAATTCTTTTGTGATCAACCATGAACAACGCAAGCGATCAGGATCGACCATGATGAAACCTATAAATTCTACAATGACATTCATAGATTTTGGTGCATGTTTGGAGGAAATATAAAGGTATTATGCACTTGGATCCTATGGCCCAAAGATTGTTCGAAGAGATCAAGTCAACTGGATCATCAATGAGGATAGAATTACAAGTTGATGTAATTCTATATCTATTCATATATTAATTATAAATTACATGTAAGTATCCTCCACTTCTTTTTCTAGTGGTCTTATCTAGTCAAGAAATCTATACTTTTCATTGTACATGTTGTTTTGATTATGTGCAATAATTATTACACAAAAATTAAGACTAAAATATGAGTTGGTAATGTCATCCAAGGCGCTTCTGATGTTCCCAGAAAGTACATACAATACCAATGTTAATTCAGAGTCCCACATCAGTTTTTCAGTTAGGAGGCCACTTCTTTACATTCCTTGACATGACATTATCTACTCCAACAAATCACTAATGGACTCCCATTGACAGTGGATCACCATGATATTCTGCACATGTGTAACTTCCTCCAATGCATTTCCTACTACTTTTGACCAATGCTATCCTTTTCCCTTCCATCTCTATGCTCTACAGCCCCTAGAAAACCATAGTCAAAGTTATCTTTATACCTTTAATAGCTGCCATGATCTCATATGGCTAGTCTTGGGGTAGGAAATATTTTTTTATTGAACTCTTCTTTAATTTCTATTTCAAAAATAGCTTTCAATTCCATCCTTCACATTCATGTTTTTTTATTTTCCTTCAAAACCTATCACAAAATCCTTTACTTCTCTAAATAAATAAATAAAATGTATATAAGGAAAAAATTATTATTAAAATATAAAATCAATGAATATTAATATAAAAAATTCATGCCTGAAACATAGATATCAAATCCCCATATAATTCTACTTTGTTTTTCCTCAAGCATAAAATCTCAACATATCCGAAAAAGACATCCATTCAACCAATACTTAAACAACAATGTTAATAAAATAAAATATTGTTAATAGGGAATTAAATTTTCAAGCATCACAAAAAGAAAATTTTCAACTCCATACTTTTTAATGGAACACAGTTAACCATGTATTTTTACCTACCCTTTTTTAAATGAAAATGATTTTCCAAACCACCATTCATATTTCTCAAGTCATCATTAATATTCATAACAATTTATGCTCTACCTTACATTGAAATTTTTTTCTATCCCCACAAAAGGATGAAAATTTACTAGAGTTATGCTCATACCTCAATCACATTCATGCTATATCTAGTCTTACAAAGAATATCATATATCCCCCTTGTAAATAAATTTTAAAAAAAATAACAAGGAATTCAAATAATATTCCAATGGATTTGAGTTTGGGGTTGGTAGTTAATTGATGTAAAAAATTAAGCTAAAAAATGAGGATAACCTATAAAGTAAATTTCATGATAAACAATGGAATGCTCAATGAAAAACTTTTCCTATAAATAAATATAGTCTTCTAACACTCCCTAACTCAAAATATGTTTCAGAAATTAATGAATACGATAAAATAATATAGCCATATTTTTTCCTTTCTTCCCTTTATTTTTCTTTTTTAATCATTTTAATCATTTTTTGATGTTTGTACTTGGAGAAAATATGATTCCCATCACAAAACCTATATTTTATCTCTTTATAACACTAATTTTAATAGTTATCATAATATTATAGGTTGTGTTAAGAGTGGTTGAACTTACTAAAGCATAAATCATTTTTCAATTTTTTTTTTCATTTTACGCTTTGTATAGTGTAAATAATAGAATACAATGAAAGGAAATCATGAACCCTTCACCCACCCCCATTAATACAATTCTAAATTCTCCCCATTCCACAACATCTCCTAACACGGTGGAAGATCATTCCCCTACACTCAATCCATTCAATATAATCAAAAATTACATGGAGTAGGGTGTGAAGGAAATCATAGGATTGTAATGTGGATTTTCCTGGAAAGGTTATTCATGGATTATATGGTCTCTAAATAAGGATACAATGTAAATTATGTTCTCAAAGGATATTGGAGATCATCAATAACATTGACTCTATTTTTTAAATGTGATTTTGTTATTTTTATAGTTTTTACATTATTCAAAGAAAGTTATAGTAATCCACATGTCTCAAGTATCTCAAGAAATGAGTATTAAAAAGGCTATAAAAAAATTGTTTTAGAAACCTCTCAAGAATAGGAATATATGAAATTTAAAAATCAACAATGCAATTCAAAATAATAATAAACTAATCAACATAAATTTCAAAAAAAAATATAGCATATCAAATTCAGTTAGGATTTCATCTACAGAAGTAAAAAAATTTCCTTAGGTTGCAATTTATTAAATTGATTCCCTCAGGATTATCTTTGCATGTCCATCCCCCATGTTACTCATTCTATCTTATTAAAAATGATTGTTTAAACATTTTCATGATAATTTTCTTATTTTTATTTTTTTCTCTTAGATCAAAAATAAAGTAATAAGTTCAATTATTTCATGAAATTCCCATTAAAACCCCAAAAAAACGTTAAAATAATAATAATAGGGAGTAAAATAAATACTAACTTCAAAAGAAAAACATCCCTTAACTCTTGAAGCTATCTCTGTTTCTCTATGGGTATTTTCCCATTAAGGACCTTAAAAATTAAACAAAAAATAAAAGAATAAGATCCATGTATTAATGCTAAAAAATATAAGTGGAATTGAAATTTAAACCATGAAAAAATCCTAAACTATAAACTAAAATGTGTTTCTAGGATTCGAGAAAAGAAATAAGAAACTTGATTTACCTCCAATAAATCACATTATTTAAGGTTTTTAATCTTGACCATGCATCTATGTTAGGTAATGGGAGTATGATACAATGTTATCCAAGATATATTTCACCGTATTTGAATTTATAGCTCATATGTGGTCTCTCTCTCTTTACATGAGATCATCATAGAACTTTGTAAAGGAGGTAATAAAAAGATAGAAGATTATGTGATTGAATGAGGAGTTCTTGGGCCCTTTAGTACCCATTAAAAGTCATATCCCTCTTCTTTTACATACTAATGTTATAATAACTAAAAAATATTTTAGTTTTTAGAAACCTCCACTTATTCTCTCTTATTTTCTTCTACTTTACTAGCTACTCCTTCTAGATTAATTTTAAATTCTATAATATTTTATTCAGTTTTTGTAGCTCATTCATTATCTTACTTTTATTCTGCTGATTTTTATTTTAAATATTAAATGAACTTCCATTCTTCACTTGAAACACTTTTCTTCTGACAATGATAGTTCTTACTCTGGGAAAACAATAATAACTATGTCATTCCTAGAATTTTAATATTTGAATTTAGCTTCAAAATTGAAGAGAATGGTTGTCATAGATTTATATTCATACTCAACATCTCTTTTAGAGGTCTCTTATAGCTTTTATTTATTATGGCCTTCCTCCTTTTCCATTTCCATTAATTACTTGGTTATCCTCTATAGGTCTTGGTATTCCACTTAGAAGGATAATTCTAGGTCATAGAGGAGTTCCACATCATTGCTTGATTATGGTTGTAGTCCATATGCTTTATCTTTAATTCTATACATCTTTTATTTAAGTTCATTAATTTTGTGTGAAAGTTGAATGACTTGAATATAAAACTTTTCATGTTCAATCAATATGAAATAGGATTCTTCCATCAAATCTAAATATACAAAGTGCGTAAATGAAAAGAAAAAGATTAAAATCTACTCAAAAATCATAGAGTAGAAAAGATAGGGGAAATTACTTATCTCAACTAACAAATCAATGTATATCATAACCCAAATCCTTGATAATAGTGTCAAAAACATGATTACTTATGGAGCATTGTAAATTCCGCATGAGTTATACCAGTTTAGAATTTATAAATACTGTTTTGTTCTGGTTTTCTTTGGCCACGAAACGCCCAACGGCTCTGTATCCAATGATTGATGGACCTGCTTTCCAAAGGCATGCGTTCGCCTGATGGTCTGACCAGCGACTCTTAGGAACTCACATTGGTCAAGAGGATGGGATGTCGGGCTCATCACACCCATTTGGGGGTGGGGGGAATTATTGCATGTTCTGGGACTCTATTATAGATTTAAGATGTATTCATATGTTCGCTAATCTTTGGTTTATACCCAAACATAGTATCCACGGATTTAACCTTGGTGGGAAACAGTCAACTAGACGTAGGGGTTCAGAATCATTTATGCCCGAGGTTTACTATCCATCGTTGGATTAATGCCCCCAAAGGGCTAGAACCCGCTTGAGGCGGCGCTAGGAGTGGCGCGGTGAACCGATATGGAGATGATCGGATCGACCGGTTGTTTGGCTTGAACCTCAGGGAGGATTCTTATGTACCCTGCTTAGAAGGCAGGGATCAAAGTCCAGGTAGTTCACATAGGTGTCAGGGAACCAACGTGAAGAGAGACCATGTGGTCCGATAGGTGCTGGGCTTGAACCTCATGGAGGCTTCCTACGTACCCTGTCTAGGAGGCAGGGATCAAAGTCGACGTAGTTCGCATATACAGTTTAACGTCTTGCTGGACAAGGGTGGAACTCAATGTGAAGAAACGACCGAGTGGTGGGCTTGAACCTCGTGGAGGCTTCCTACGTACCATGCTTTTGCATGGATCAAAGTCCCCGTAGTTCACTTTGGCTTGGGGCAGCCCCGAATGATGGATTGGGGCTTACACTCTGTGGAGGCCCATAGGAGAATGTGATGGTCAATTCTTACTCTAAGACCACGTGAGTCATGCTCGGTGTGAGAAACAAGAGGCAGCAAGGACCAGAGGATCACGTCGTGAAAGGTGTGTCCGTGAGAAGCGGAGTGGGGCTTACACATGAGGGCGGCCCAGGGTGATGAATTGGGGCTTACACTCTGAGGAGGCCCAAAAGGTCAGGGCTTACTCCAAGATGGACGCCCGTGGGGAATTCCTCATGTCTGGACATGGGGGAATCCTAACCCACTTGTGGGTTGAGGAATATAATGGGGGTCAATGCCTATGCTCAAGTGCACAAGCGGGATAACGCCAAGGGCGTTGGAATCAGTCCAAACAAAGGGATATGAAAAGTTTGAATTACATGCCCGACATTCGAAACACAATGAGGGTGGCATGGTGATGGAGGATAACTATTGACCATGTTCGAAACACAGCATTCATATCATGTTAGCCTGAAATGGGGACGAACAAATGAGGGTCGACTGCTGACCATATTCGAAACACAGGACCTATCTCGCAGTGTTTTCCAATGTCTTCCGGGGCCTTGGACCAAGACGGTATGTGAGCCGATGTAGCATGAGGCAAGGCCGTTAGGGGGTCCCTTCAGACATGAAAGAGGACAGAGATCCGAATGAAGGACACATAAAGCATGGGTGGAGTGATGGAATTTTTGAATGGATTCCAGCGCTCTTGAGATTATTCCATGGTTATCATGGCATTAGGCATCTTATGCTTGGACCATAAGGAATATCTTCCATGGAGAAATAGTCATCCTGTGTTTGAAACATAGGGAGAACTACAGTTTATAGTCATGTAGAGAGGACTATTTCCATATAGTTTAACGTCATATGGATAGGACGAGGGCCATACAGTTTAAGGTCATGTGGTCAGGACGACTAAGTTGGAGAGACCTAGCAATGGTTGGTGTGGGACTTACGCAAGGGCGGCCCTTTCTGGATAAGCATAGCAAAAGGATCTAGGTAATGAGGTCATAGGAGAGTCATGAGGAGTAACTCGACCCATGGAATTCACAGGGTGGATGCTGGGGCGGCATAAGGGTGCAATGTAAAATACTGTTGGACAGGAGAGTGCATGGGGTTTTCCGCATGGGGATGGCTGTGAACGAGCTGGCCCTGAGGTGCCTGCAGTGAGGGACTGGCCATGGAGGAGCTGTCCGTGAGGGACTGGCCGTGAGGGGTGCTGTCCGTAGTGGAGATGGCTATCCGCAAAGGGTGTCTGCGGATGAGATGGCCGTGAAGGAAGCTGTCAGCGAAGGAGGCTCTCTGTGAAGGATGATTTCTGCGGAGGAGGCTATTCGTGGATGAGATGGCCATCCATGAAGGGTTTCTGCAAAGGGGCTGGCACCCGTCGTACTCCGTGCCCGCGGAGGGGTTCCGCCTCCATTTCGTGAACAACACTAGTCTGCGGAAGGGGTGTCCACGGAGGGACTATCCGCGAAGGAAATGGACACTATGGGCTGGCTGCGGAGGAGCTGGTTGCATGTGGTTCGCGGAATGGTTTCTCCTCTCAGCGGAAGAGTGCATCCGTGGACGATATGTGGTCCGTGGATGGTCGCGGACCATTGGGAGCAATTTCTCCAGCGTCTTCCCATGGGTTTTCACCCGTCCTTCCTCTCTCTTTTTGGTTCGCCTCGGTGGATATTTATAGAGTCACAAGGAGGAAATATTGATGGGCTTAATGCACGTTTTGCGGAAGCCCATGAAGGAACCCCTACACCCGCGAACGACTCGGTCAACAGGGAGTTTTGGAACTGAGTTTTGCAGAATTGATCCATGGTCGTGCACCTCTCCGCTTCTGTTTTGAGAATGAAGGGGTTCACGACGGTGGAACGACCTGGTGCTTGTCCTGCTTCACGCCCGCGGAGGATCTCCGCCTCTATTTCGTGGATGATGCTGGTCCGCGGAATTGCGGGAGGGTGGTCTACCGAACTGGCCGCGTGCTGTTACTGGGAGCTGGTGCGCGGACCGGTTCGGTTCTTTTCCAAGTCTTGCGGTAATTGGATTTTCTATTTGTGGAATTTTCAGGACCCTACAAATACAAAAAACACTAAACAACTAGAATGTAGTATAAGAATTTAAATTTTGAGGTCGAACCCGTAGAGATAAGAAAAATAGATAACTTTACTTCAATAATTAATAAAATTAATTAATATTAAAGGATACAAAAACTACTTGAATTTGAAGAATTATTGATGATTTGGAAGAATAAGAAAGATTAAAAATATTCGGTGATTGAAATTTTTGGACAGTGAATAAATAAGGCATAAAATAATGAATTAAAATCATAAAGTTATCACAATCGGGTTTAAGAAAATCCCTTGGTCTATTAGTCACCCTCTAATCATTGAGTTCCCCTATTATCATGATTATGTACTTTGATTCACTTAGTGATTGAGTAACCTGAAACCATATTTAAACATAGTTAATGACTCACCCAATGGTCATGGAGGGAATGGACCAGTAGTCAATGCGTTGAAATAACTCCCTTGCTTATTACAAAATGTTCATGTAGAAAGATGAAATAAGGGATTTAGAATAGATAGTGTGAATTTAAGTCTGAACATGAATAGAATTAAAATTAAATATGCCTTGATTATATCAGTTCCCCTTCAGCTACAACCCCCATGGTATAAAAGTCTACCCCCTCATGTTATCCATGAGCGGGTAGAAAAAATAAAATTTATTAAAGAACCATCTTGTACCAGCTGTGGTGGCCATAATAGACTCTAGAAACAATTGTCTCCTAGGTTTTCATCTGATCCCTTTCCCAGCAATTCCACAACCATTTTTAATAGTCACAGATACTTCCCATGGTGGTAGATTCTTTCATTAAAAGGTCCCTATTAAGTTGTGTGAGAATTGTGTAGTAAATTAGACCTATATCCCTCCGGAGATCTTAGGGGATCTTAAAAAATTTTATTTTCAAATACCTACTTATTAGACACTTTTAGTCATGAGGAAGGCTTGTGATAAAACTCAGTATTCACCAAAAATTATTTTTATATTAGAATTTATGGTTATGCCAAGAACAAAAAACCTTGTAGAGAAAATTATATTCAATAAAAATGGATTGAAATTGTCTTGTATATCATGGAATAAAGAAAACCCTTTTATAGAATAATGTCTATTTCACAAAAAAAAAATATAGCATTACATCCCTTGATCCATTCACCATATTCATGTTGTGACATGAAACACCACTATGTAGACTAACTTTATGATTTTTTTCCATAAAACATACAAACTATGGAAAGGTTCATTATAGGGTTCTCTTTTCTACCTTATAAAGACACTGACCATGATTTATGGAACAAGCTCCTCCTCCATGACATGAACAATATTTAAATGCATCATCATCTTCTTAATTAAACTGGAAGAGATATCTCATTATCTTCAATGTATTTTTTTTTCCATCATAAGGCTTTATAGAGATGATCTCAAGTATCCATGGGGTCTCTGGGCTTCATAATGGATTCATAGTATAACAACAAATCAATCCCAGGCTACCTTAGACATTGGATTGGATCGAATGGGATGGAAAAGATCACCTTTAGTTACCATGGATGTTGATATGTGGTTTAGGTTTTACAGATGAGACATGAAGTTATAACCCCAAAAACCTAATTGTATGTGTAAAACAGAAGACACCAACAACATTTTTTTATGTATGTGTAATGTACTCACATTGAATTGATGTCCAAAATTGTTTTTCAGTTGGGTATCCACTTTTTAATAAGCCTTAAGTAATATCAGTTTCTCATAAAAATCTATCCCCCCTTATTTTCCAATGGGTCACCATGATGCCCCACATGTATGTCTTTTCTTCCTTTTCTACTCAGTCCAGTGTAGACCCTAACTTGTTGTACACCTCCCTAATGCATACTCTATTACCCTTGACTGGTCATGGTCAATATTGGATGGATACCTCTGATAGATTCTTGATCTCCTATGGATAGCCTTAGGATTTTCCATATTATTTTATGAAACTCTTATTTAATTACTTTTAAAACTATAACTTCCAATTCCTTGTATCATATTCTCTCTCCTCTTTTTATTTCTCTTCAAGACATCTTACAAAATCTTTTCCTACCATACATAAATAAAAACCAATGTAAAAAAGGAATCAATAATCACATAGCATATAACCTCAATGAATATTAATAATAAAATGTGTTCATGAAATATAGATATCAAAACCCCTAGATTAATCTTTATTTATTCTTAAGAATATAATCAAAACATATCTATATTGGGAACTCATCCTACCAATATTCAAACATAAAATTCAAAAAAATAAACAATCATCAATAATGGATTTAATTTTCAAGTAGAACACCAAGAATGTTTTCATATTTTAACTTTTCAATGGATCAATGTTAACGATGTATTTTAATTTCACCTTATAAAATGACAATTATTTTAAAAACCTCCATTCATATTTCCCAACTAATAATTAATATACCTTCCAAATTGCGATCTACCTCACCTTGAAATATTTTCCTCTCATCACTCAAGGTGCATATTTAACTAGAGTTATACTCATATATCATGTATATAAATACTAGACTTAGTCTTACAATACATCTCAAATCTCTACCCTATGAATACAAACTTCAATAAAAATCATGAGAATTCTAAAAAATGTTCAAATAGATCTGAGGGTGAGGGTTGATAGGCAATTAATGTTAAAAATATTATGATAATAAATGAAGGTAGTATCTAAAGTACAATGCATGATAAACCATAAAAATCTCAATGAAATACTTCTCAGACAAAGAAATCAAATCTCCCAACACCCACTAACTGAAAGTAAGGATAAAAAAGAAATGAATATAATGAAATTATATACCCCCTTCCTTTTTTCATTTCTTTTCTTTTTCCCATAATTTTTTTTAATTTTTAATGGATTCCTTTAGAACAAACCACACACCCATCACCCAACTCATATTTGATCTTCTCATAATACTAATTGTAATAGTTACAAAAATATCACAGGTTGAATAAAGAGTGGTTGACCTACCCAAGACAGAACCCATTTTTCATTTTTTAAATTTTTTAAATTTTATTTTTTTCATAGGGTAACCAATATAATACAATTAAATATAATCATGAACCATTATCCACCACCCTATAAAGAAACCTTACATATCTCCTCATTACACAATATCCCCTTCATCCTTGGAAAATCTTCCCCCACATTTAAACCATTGAATGTCATGTAAAAGTACTTAAAGTAGAGTAGAAAGGAAATAATAGGATTATAATGTGGCTCTTCCTAATAAAGTCATTCATGGATTCTATGTGATCAAAGAAGGATACATTGTAAAGGTAGGTCTCATAGATTATAGGTCTCATTAATAAAAGTTCCTTAATCATTTTAATGTTATTTTATTCTTTAATGGTTAAAAAATATATAAAGAATGTTCTAGTAGTGTACATGTCCTAAGTCTCTCACAAAAAAGGTATTAGAAAGAATATGATAATATGGTTTAGAACCCACTTAGGAATGGGAACATATGAAATTGAATAATCACCCATGTAATGTAAAATAATAATAAACCAATCGACATAAATTATAGAAAATCAAAGCATGTCTAATCTGAAATAAATTAAATCTACAAAATTAAATAAGATCCCTTAAATCGTGATATATTAAATTCATTCCCTCATGCTTATCATTGCTTTTTCATTATGCATTTTACTCATTCAATATTATTCACCTTTGATTTTTAAAACATGTAATGATGGGTGTCCTAATTTAATTTTATATCTTAGATCATAAATAATGCAAGAAATTCAAGTGGGGTATGAAATTTCTTTTTAAACCACAAAAACATACTTTAAAAAAAGAATGACTATGAGTAAAAAATACCAAATTAAAAATAAACACATGCCATACTTCTTGAATCTCTATCTTTTTATCCATGTGCATTCTTCCCTTAAGGACCTACAAATAGAAATAAACAATCAATGCACATAGTCAATTCCTTAAAGATCAAAAAGATAAGGGGAATTGAAATTAAAATGTAAAAACAAATTCCTAAAATGAAAAATAAAATATATTTCTTAGATCCTAGAACATAATAAAAAAATTAGGTTGCTACTCATAAAGAACTTTCTTCAAGGTATTTATGCTAGAACTTTCCTCAATGTTAGATAATGAGGGTATGATACACAGTTACTCGACTTTAGTTTAACCATGTGTTAATTTGAAGCTCATCTTAAGTTTCTCTCCTCCTCCACCTCCATGAGATTAGATTAGAACTTTATGGAGGAGGTAACTAATGTATAGATAACTTAAGTGATTGAAGAATGAGTTATTGGGTTGTCCAAACCTGGTAAAACTCATCTTCTTCTTCTTTTTCTTTCTTATTTTGTTCAAATTCTAAAATAGTATTTCAGCTTTCAGAAACCTTGCCTTTCCATACTTATTTTATTTTACTTTGGAGGCTTCTTCTTCCTTCTTCTTTTCAAATTTTGAAACATTTTGTTCAGTTTTACCAGCTTCTTCATTTTCTTCCTTCTCTTCTACTGACTACTCTTCTAAATATTCATTAAACCTATAGATTTATAGTACTTGAACCTTCTACTTATCTCTTATCTTATTTTTCATGGTTGTTTCTTCTTGTTCTTCCTCCTAACCAGAAATTATAATGATGTCGTTCATGGAATTTTTGAATTCAAATTTTACTTTAGAATTGGAAATAAAGGTTACCTTTGATTTTTCATTAAGAACAACAACTCTTTTAGTGGTATCTTGAACATCTACTTCATCATAGCCTTCCTCCTTGATCAATTCCCTTGATTCCTTAGCTTTGTTGGTAATATGTTCCTTATTGAATTCTTTGGATCTTTTCATGATGTTCATCAATTTGGTGGACAAGTCCATGACTTGAACATAAAAAAATTCATTTTCAGTCAATATGCAATTGTATCTTTCCATCACGACAAAAAATTCCAAGCTCAGAAAAGGATAAAAAAATATAAAAACCGACTCTAAAACTAGAAAATAGAAAATAGAAGAGAAAATATTTGTCCTAACTATAAAATCAAAGTATCTTCAATCCCACATTCCTAGAAATGATGCTAAAAACATGATCACCCACAGAGAATTGTTAATTCCCTATTGGGTGGACAAGTTTTGAATTTATAAAGATAAAATAAACAAAACACTAAAAATTAGTATAGGAATTGAATGTTTGGGGTCAGACACACATAAGCAAGGGAAAGAGACAACTAAATTCAATAATTAAAAAGACTAAGATGAAAGGAAATTGTAACTACTTGAATTTGAATAATGATTAATGATTTGGAAGATTAAGAATGATGAAATATTTTAGATAATTTTAATTTTAGGTTTGTGAAGAAATAAGGTATAAAATAATGAATTATAGTCATGATCATGTTAGAATTGAGTCTAAGAAACTCTCTTGATCTGGGTGGTCAATCTCAAATCACCGAGTTCTTGTTTTCTCATGGTCAGGTACATTAGTTCACTCAGTGATTGAGTAACCAGAAACCATATTTAAACACAGTGAATGACGTACCGAATGGTCATGGAGATAATGACCCACTAGTCAATAGATTGAAAAAAGGGTCTCACTCATTACAAAATGGTCATGCATAAAAATTAAAGAAATATAATTTGAAATTATATTATGAAGAAAAGACACAA
This sequence comes from Viscum album, assembly GCA_963277665.1. Lineage (NCBI taxonomy): Eukaryota > Viridiplantae > Streptophyta > Magnoliopsida > Santalales > Viscaceae > Viscum > Viscum album. The sequence goes on from OY728123.1 coordinate 2,021,205,875, forward strand.
TATGAATTGAATTAAAATCAAATATACTATGATTAAATGAATTCCCCTTCAAATACAATCCCAATCTACCCCCTCGTTCTAGCTGTGAGAGTGTATGAAAATAAAATTCTTAAACAAACCATCCAGTAGCAGCAGCGATTACTACAACAGACTCCAATATCAACATTCTCCCAGTTCTGGATCTAATCCCCTTCCCAGCAATGTTATAACCATGTGTTTATTAGCAAAGTTACTTCCCAGGTCTGGAGCAGAACTTTGAAAAAATGCCGACCTCAGACTGGTAACACGGGTTGAAGAAAATGAATTCAAGATAAAATAACATGAAAACAGGACATGAGAGAATCGAAGATCTAGACAACGTTTGATTGTGGAGGATGAAATCTATGATTTGGATGTATTCTGAGGAACACTAAAATAAGAATGAACTAGTTGATGAATAGTGCTGACAGAATGGGGATGTAGAGCCCACACCCATGATTTCACCACCCAGAAAGAGGCAGCCAAAACTGAGCTTGAAAAACATCTGAAGCTTGGGTAATTTTAATGAAGACAAACTGAATCCACTATAGAATTCTTCGCCGCCTATCTATTCCCTATGTACGTGCCCATGACCCATGAGACCTCAAGCCTCCCCGATGTTGCAATTACAAATTTTAAGAACAATGCACTAAAGCTCTTAGAGGTTTTTCTTTAATGGCTTCATGCTTTCTAAAAGTCATGCAGCACAAACATATGATCCAGTAGTTTGTGCAAGCCCCTCATAAAACAGAGGTTTCCCTTCAAGGCACCCAGGCTTGAAAATTTGAAATGATAAAATAGAGGTTTCCCTTGAGATGAATTGAAGCTAATGTCTATAGGGTGTTCTATAAATGAAGGATTGAACTCAAGATCAAATTCCTGGCCCGAGCTCGCATTTGAGGCATAGTTTTGAAACCCAAAGTGACAACCAGTCCCGAATCACCAAATCCTCGCATTTACAGCCTGATTCTTCTCTAAGATATAACATAACTCGATCATTTGATGGAATGTTTCCAAAAATTGGAGTCTCCATATACTCTATAACTGAATCATCCATACCCTCGATTCTAATATATCCAGATAAATAAGGAGTTCAATACTCTATACTGATTTCTAGGAAGACGTTCACCATTACATATAAATATCAACATACCCCCTACTATAGAGGGGATCCTGACATTGGCCTTCAACCTGGTTTTCATTAGCTTCAAATTTATTTTCTGCATTTTTAATACAATTATAATTGATGTTCTATTTTGTGTTCATCATGAAATGCTACTCTTGTACCACAATTCATCCTACTTTCTTACCCGTGACATCCCAGTGATCTCAATCTTGGAGATTATGGAGAACTAACTCATTGCAAGTGGTTCATGGGGAATAATGCAGGTTATATTTCATTTATGCAATTATTTCTTAATCCATATCCTTTCCGATTTAATGCAACAGTGGAGGTGGAGGAGACAATTATCGCTCTAAATTCATTTAATACTGTTTCACACCTCCAACTCTTGGACCCCAATGTCACCCTCTATTCAACTCACGCTTCGTACCAATGGAGTCATGTGGTTTGAAAGGAAGCATGGTATATCATTTCTACTAGGTGTGTGAGTAAGGTCATTCTCACAATTGAGTAATTTTCTTACCCATTCATCGAGGAGGACACATAAAACTACTGGCCTATTTAATAATCTCTCAAGAAGATTAACGGTTTCATAAAAGAGGAAATAGTGGAGGGTTAGTAGGTGAATGATGTTGAATATGCTCATTAAATTAGATGATTTAGAACAAAAGTAAATAATGATGTATCATATTGGAATTAATCCTTAGGACCTTCTACATTTCTCACATTCATTTTGTGTGCATCTGTATTTTTATTTTACTTTCATGTTTGAATTCATTAAAAAGAACCCCCTATAACATCTTAAATGCAATTATAATTAAGGGGAAAACAAAAAAATAGATAAGTGGTATGATAGAGAAGAGCTGACCCACATACACTCCTTGGGAAACGAACTTGGTCACCTCTATGTTGAACAACATGTTTTAAATAACAATTTTTTTAACTGCGGCCCACGAAAACTGCACAATCAACATGGCGCTGTTGTCATGGAGTAATTTTGGGGATTCACTATTCTTTATCACCTTGTAAATAATTTTATGCTTTTAAAATTAAAAAAACATCAACAATGGATCACCACTCACTATCACAAATTATAGGATTTATTGTTGTTCTCAAACGAAAGAATAGTAATGCTACATGTGAACATATTGAAAATGAACTCACCTTTGATGAATTGATGAACATAAATGAGTAAATAATGTTGTTCTTTTCATAAATTTAATACTAAAAGGGGAGTACCAACACTACTAAAAAACATGCTTTTAACGGCATTAGAATTGTCTTTCATCAGCACTAAAAAATCATTAACTACTAGAGTGTGATTAGAAGCCCTAGGCTTTTATCAGCGCTTTTATTTAGTTCTGATAAAGGGTTCATTTATCAGCATTTTTGTAATTTATGATAAAGGATTCCTTTATCAGTACATTTAGTAACACTGATAAAGGGGCATACTGTAGTGTGTTGTAGCAACACATTGTAGCACCAGATACATGGCATACTGCAGTGTGTTGTAAAAACACACTACAACACCAGAAATAGTACCATAAATTAGCAAAATCATATATAGATAAATAATTTAAATGAAATAAAATTTACAACACAAATACAAGAAAAAAACACAATTATAGAGCAAAGGAATGCACCTATATAAAAGAACAAATCACCCATACTCGAGAAAATTAATGCACTTGTATAAGAATACAATACTTATGTTAGTAATAATATAAAGAAATACATTAAAAAGAGTGTTAATTTTAAACTAAACTTTGAGTCATACCATGAAGACTATGTATCAGATTGAGTTGCGGTTGATTCTTGCACGTGACATCATTTCTTGTTCGTCTTCAGAAATTATCTCTATGAAAATTATCTAAATAAGTATAAGAGAAAATGATAAGTAAATTAATTAAGTAATAGTAGATAGAATGATTAGAAAGTAATCTACACTCATTTTCTTAGTTTTGGTGATGTGATACATGTTTTAAACTAAAATGACACTAATATATAGAAAAGACGCACTTCGAGACATACTAGTCACATCATGCATCAGATTGAGGTGAAAATGATTCCTACACGTATCAAATGACCTATGGATCGTTGTTCTAAAGTATCAAAACAATCCAAATACATTTTCTCGGTTTTGAGCACGTCACTTGAGTTTTTTACTAAAATGTCATTTTAAACTAGAAATGCACGCTTTGAGCCATATCGGTCATATCATGTGTCAGTTTGATGCGAGATTGATTCATACACATCACAAATGACTTTTGAATCCCTTTCTGAAATTATCAAGATAATATGAGTGCATTTTCTTAGTGTTCAGTGCGTGACAATTTTTGAAATTAAATGTCAATTTTAAAATGATAACAGACTCTTCGAGTTTTGTCGGCACATCATGTATCAGATTAAGGTGCACCTAACTCCTAGACGTTATAAATGAATTATGTATCTTTTTTCCTAAATTATTAGAACAATACAAATGTGTTTTCTTGTTTTTAAACATGTTAGTTGTTTTTTTACTAAAATTGATGTCAATTTTAAATAAAAAGATACACTTGGAGACATACTAGTCACATTGTGCATCATATTAAGGTACAACTAATTACTACATGTATCAAAAGACTTATGGATTGTTTTCCTAAAATATCAAAACAATATGAGTGTTTTTTCTTAGTTTTGAGTACATTAATTGTCTTTGTTACTAAAATGTCATTTTAAAATGGAAACACTCACTTTGAGCCATACTAGTCCCATCATGTGTCATCTTGATGTGAGATTGAATCATACACGTAAAAAAGAACTTATGAGTTGTTGTACTAATTTATTAACACAATCCGAGCGTGTTTTCTTAGTTTTCAGTGACTGAGAATTTTTTAACTTAAATATCAATTTTAAACTAATAAAAAACACTTTTAGTTATATCATGAACATCATATATCAAATTGAGTTTCAGATAATCCCTACATTTTAAAAATGACTTATGGATCATTTTAATAAAGTATAAAAACAATATGAATGTGTTTTATGGATTTTGAGTAATTCAATCGAGTTTTTACTAAAATTAATGTCAATTTTAAATAAAATGACGCACTTAGATTCATAACGGTCACACTATGTGTTAGATTGAGGTGTCGATGATTCCTACACATACCAAATGACTAAGAGATCATTTTCCTAAATTATCAAAATTACCTAGTTGTGTTTTCACAGTTTTGAGTATGTCACTTGTGTTTTTTACTATAATGTCATTTTAAACTCAAAACACGTACTTTGATTCATATTTCTCACATCATGTGTCGATTGTACGTGAGACTGATTAATATAGGTAAAATATAAATTATGAAATATTTTTCTAAATTATCAAGATAATTGAAGTGAATTTTTTTATTTTTTTAGTGAATGATACTTTTTGAACTTAAATGTCAATTCTAAAATGATAACTGACACTTTGAGTCATGTCGAGCACATCGTGTACCAGATTGAGGTGCGGATGATTCATAAACATTAAAAAATTACTTATGGGTTGTTTTACTAAAGTATCAAAAAAATAAAAATTCTTTTTCGTGGTTTTGAACAGGTCAGTTGTCTTTTTTACTAAAATTAATGTCAAATTTAAATAAAAATATGCACTTGGAGTCATACCAGTCACACTATGCATCAGAATGAGGTTCAGATGATTCCTACATGTCTTAAATGACATATGTATTTTTTTCAAAATTATCAAAATAATACAAATTCATTTTCATGGTTTTGAGTACATCACTTGTGTTTTTTACTAAAGTGTCATTTTAAAATGAAAACTCACACTTGGAGTCATACTGGTCACATCATGTGCCATGTTTATGTGAGATTGACTCCTACACATCAAAAATTACTTATGAATTGTTTTCTTAAATTATAAATACAATACAAGCACATTTACTTTTTTTAGTGAGTGGTACTTTTTGATATTAAATATAAATTTCAAACTGATAACGAACACTTTGAGTCATACGAGGAACATCATATATCAGATTGAGGTTAAGATAATTCTCACGCATCAAAAATCAATTATGGGTCATTTTACTAAAGTATAAAAACAATATTAATTTTTTTCTTGATTTTTAGTATGTCAGTTGTCTTTTTTACTAAAATTAATGTTAAATTTAAATAATAATGTCTCACTTTGAGCCATGCTGGTCTGACTGTGCATCATATTGAGGTGTGTATGATTCCTATATGTACCAAATGACTTATGGATCATTTTCATAAGGTATCAAAACTATATGAATGCATTTTATTGATTTTGAGTATGTCACTTGTTTTTTTAATAAAATGTCATTTTAAACTAGAAACATGAACATTGAGTCATGCCGGTCACATTGTGTATCGGTTTGATGTGAGATTGATTCATAAAAATCAAAATTTAATTATGAATAATTATCCTAAATTATTAAGATAATATGAGTTCATTTTCTCTATTTTTAGTGAGTGAAACATTTGGAACTTAAATGTCAATTTTAAAATGATAACAAGCCCTTTAAGTAATGTTGAGCACATCGCGTATCATATTGGGGTGAGGATGATTTACAAACATTAAAAATGGCTTATTAATATTTTTATAAAGTATCAAAACAATAAAAATGAGTTTTTAAGGTTTTGAATAAGACAAATGTCTTTTTTGTTTACTAAAATAAATGTCAATTTTAAATAAATAGATTCACTTGGAGTCATACCAATCACACCATCAATTGGATTGAGGTGCGGTTGATTCATATAAATCCTAAATAAATTATGGATCATTTTACTAAGTTATCAAAATAATGAGAATATTTTTTCTAATTTTTTGAGTACACCACCTGTGTTTTTTTACTAAAATAGCATTTTAAAATGGAAACATGCACTTTGAGTCATACTGATCACATCACATGTCAGTTTGTTGTGATATTTACTACTACATGGTAAGAATGAATTATGAATTATTTTTCAAAATTATCAAGACAATATGAGTGTGTCTTCTTGGTTTTCATAGAGTGACACTTTTTGAACATAAATGTCTATTTTAAACTGATAATGAACACTTTGAGTCATAAAAAGCACATAGTGTATCAGATTGAGGATCAGATAATTCCTAAACATAAAAAATGACTAATGGATATTTTCAATAAAGTAGAAAAATAATATTAATGCTTTTGATTCATTTTGAGTATGTCAGATGTCTTTTTTACTAAAATTTATGTTAATTTTAAATAAAAAGACACGCTTTGAGTCATACTGGTCACACAGTATGTCATATTATGGCGCCGCTGATTCATATACATACCAAATAAATTATTGGTCATTTTATTAATGTATAAAAACAATTAGAATACATATTATTAGTTTTGAGAATGTCAGATGTGTTTTTTTACCAAAATGCCATTTTAAACAAGAAACACACACTTTGAGTCACATCGGTCACACCATGTATAAGTTTCATGTGAAACCAATTCATATACATCAAAAATGAGTTAAAAATAATTTTCTTAAATTTTCAAGACAACATGAGATCATTTTCTTAGTCTTTAGTCAGTGACACTTTTTGAACTAAAATATCAATTTCAAACTGATAACGAACACTTTGAGTCATTCCAGGAACATAGTGCATCAGATTGAGGTATGATTGATCTCAATACATCAAAAAGGATTTATAGATAGTTTTCCTAAATTATCAGAAAAATCCTAATATGTTTTCCTGATTTTCAGTATGCTAGTTGTCTTTTTTACTAAAATTAATGTATATTTTATATAAAAAGCTACACATGGAGTCATACTGGTCACACCATAGTTCATATTGAGGTGAGTATAATTCATATACACCCCAAATTAATTATGAATCATTTTAATAAGTTATAAAACCAATCCACATGATTTTTCTTGGTTTTGAGCACATCACTTGTGTTGTTTTACTGAAATGTCATTTTAGACTAGAAACACACGCTTTGAGTAATACTGGTCAAATATTATGTCTGTTTAACTTGAGACTTATTAATACACATAAAAAATTAATTATGAATAATTATAATAAATTATGATGAAATATGAGTGTGTTTTCATTTTTTTAGTGAGTGACACTTTTTGAAATAAAATATCAATTTTAAACTGATAATGGAAGCTTTGAGACATATCGGGCACTCTGTGTAGTAGATTCAGGTACAGCTAATTCATACACATCAAAAATAATTTATGACTTATTTTCCTAAAGTATGAAAACAATATTAATTTTTTTTCCAGGATTTGAGTATGTGATGTTGGTTTTTAACTAAAATATAAATTATAAATGAAAAAAATACATTTCAAGTCATACCGGTCACACCATGTGTCAAATTGAGGTGCAACTGATTGAGTATGTGATGCATTTTTATTTTAACCATGTTCACCAAGAGAAATAAATAAATAAATGTCACATTTGGATGAAGAAGAAACACCATGATGCCTGAAATACCTCATTCAAAATCAACATATTCTCTCTTTTTTGGCTTGTCGTAGAATATTCGAGAAAAATATGACTTCACAAAATATATGTGAATATAATAATAATTAGATAAAAACAATAAATAAATTAACTTAAAAATAATAGATAAAATAGTGTCAAAATTAAATAAATAAGTAGTAGTAATTCACCTTTTCATGGTGGTTGTATATATTCGTGACCCATTTCCTTATTGTTGTTATCTCATTTGTAGCCTCGAAGTACAGTCTCTCACGAACATAAGAATATTTGAACAACCCACCCCAACTCAAAAAAATGAATCCACCTATATAAAAAAAAACATTATGTTATTAATACTATAAATAGATAAAATAAACATAAATATGAAATAATGCATTAATAAAATTTCAATTTTAAACTGAAACCACACAATTTGAGTCATACCAGGTACAACATCTATTTCTTTGAGGCATGGCTGAGTACACTATGTCTTTTTATCCTATAGTGAATTATACACTTTGGGTCATCTAATAATATTGTGTTCTGATAACCCAAAATATTGAAGGCATTGGATAATAAAAATAAAATTGCTTCATCATGAGTGAATCATCCTTTTTTATTGCATGATCTTAGTACAAGAGTGAATCACCCTTATTGACAAAGTCATTTATTCATATAAAACATTAATTGTTATTGTAAACCTTTTAGCGTTCATTAATTTAACTAAAATAATTATTTATATATGAGTTTTTATGGAACATAATAAAATCTATATTTCCATTTCACCATCATAGAGAGTACAAACTCTGTGATAAACCATTTACCTTCATTTAAAGAAAAAACTTTAGTGGGACACATTATGTATTTTCAAAAGATAGTAAACTCCATTATAAATTGTTACCCATTTTTGATATTAGTAAACTTTAGTATAGTACTTTATAACAGCCAAATGATACTAAAATCTAGTGTGTCTATTAAATATTCTTGGATTTTTCAATATATTAGTATATCCTTTTCAATATTTTATGTGATGATAAACTCTAACACAACATCATCATTATTTGTTCTTCAAAATGAGAATATCCCTATTTTCATTTATTTTTATTAAGAATGCTGATGAGTTTTTTACTAATGAGCTTATGAACATAGATTATTTTATATAATGAATGGGAACATGCATAATGAATTTACTTGTATAGATTTCTGAAGAATTTTTCATATTATATCATATATCTAATTGATGATTGAATAGACCAAATAATTCCACCACCCTCCAAAGTAAAATAATTGTTTTGTTCTTTTCTGAAAATTCATGATCCAGTCGATGAAATATTGTATTTCTTTATTTTTTAGAAGTTTTGGATCAAGCTACTAGCTTCTTTTTCAAATGGGTCTCCATTTGGATTTTTCATGATTCATGATTTCATTTGAAGCAACTTTTTCATTTTTGGGTATTTCTTAATAAAGAAGTTTCTTTTCATTTGATGTGATGCTTCCTTTGACCTGAGACCTTTTCAATGACCACAATCTCTTAATGTTAGTTGTCCTCTAATAGTTCTATCATACACCGATGGGATTTGGTGGTTGACCACACACATATTTATTCAAACATTTAATCTAGATTATATACCTATTTTATGATTGTATTGGTGTTGTATGACTCTCAAGTGACTATTGGATCCACTACCAAGACCCTTTTTTGTAGCATAGAGAATCCATGTATAAGAAACTGCATTTTTTTGTAATTGTTTGATTTGTTCTTGGTGAGGCGTTTCTTTCACACTTAATTAATATATTATAGTACTTAAAATGTGCTAATAGAGATTTTATCCTATGATAATCAGTTTAAAAAAATAAGTAGTGTTTGTTTTGTTTTAGAAAAAAGTTCATCCACTTAAATTCTTATAAAAAATAACATTAAAAAGTGGTGAAAACATTTTTAAATAATAAAATTGAAAAACATTCACCATGTATCTAATCATAAGTGACAAGTGTTGTGCACACTTTTCAACAATTGTTCTCAAACAAAACCTTGGTATGATCCTCATTCTACTCTATATCCCAACAATTGTTTTATTTGAAATTCAGTGCTTCATCTCCTCCTTTGCCTCAGTCTCCGCCTCTGCCTCCTCCTCCACCATGGTCTCTGACATTGACTCTACCTCTGCCACCACCATTTCCTAACTATTTTATTGTTTGTAGGGCATCGCTTCTAAAAAATTGTTTTCCTCCATTACAATTATCCTTAATAAATAGATCATATATATATAAGCATTCTGACACAAACAATTAACACCGCAAATATATTTCAAATGTTATACCCCATACTAGATAAAAAACATACCAGTTAATCAACTACTTTTTTTTTGTCGGCAGACATTCTGACACCAAGTACGATGCCCACTCATCCCTAAAAAAAATACTTCTTCTTTTGAGTATGAAGGTTTCCTACAATAATGGTAGTTCTAGGAAAATATAGATAAAGAAATTATTAATAAATATTTTTAATAAAATGGTAATTTGATTTAGAAATCACCTATTCGGTGATACTGGTCTTTTGATGGTTTATGATCTCTCTCATAAATTTTCAAACATAGTATCCACAATTGTTTCCATTATCCTGCTTTAGAAACTGAAAAAACATTGACCAGAATAAGTGAATTGTTTTGAAATATATTTTTTTAGTTAAATATTTCTATATTTACTTTAATATATTTCCATTTGTAATAGTACATAGTCTTTTTATATTCAGACACCGACTTTATTCCATGATTTAGCCTATATTTAACGACCACCTTATAATAACAAAATTATTGTTAAAACACAACATGAAACATATAATTGAAATTTTATCCATAAAATGTGGATTTAAGTGTATTAAAAATTCACAATACACATTATGTGTGATCGGTTCGAGGGATATACGTGTATTAGATCCAAAAAATAAATATATTCGGTATCCAGATTGACTATGGTTAGTATCCAGTGCTTCCTAAAAAACAAATAAGTAATGAAAAAATAAAAAAATATTATATATGATTAGATTTTAGGGTTTTACTAATACATTATAGGAATCAAAAAGAGTCTATCATATGTTAATTTTTCTCAAACACTTTGATTATCTCATCTCTTTTCTTCTCAATTTCATCCTTATCCAAAGTAAAGTTTTCAGTAGAAATGATACATGGATTAATGAATCCAAATCATACTTCACTTGATTTTACCTCTATATAGTAGTAATATAAACACCTATAGAAAATATGAATAGTTATTGAATTTAATAAACATATAAACTCACTATTTGGATATACATATTATGAAAGTTTACCTTATATATGTATTTACAACTGAGGCTCCTAATCATTCATGCTTAAGAATCCCACTTATACTCTTGAGACCAACTATGTATATCATAGTAGTTCAATATATTTCTTTTTTATATAGACTGTAAGACATGTTTTCATATTTAAATGTGTTCTATGTGTGAAGTTTTAATGACAATAGATGTTTCTTCAGAGCTAGTAGGAAGAAGGTAGTCCTGGAAGGTCGTTTTGATATCTTGGTTGATTCACTAGATTAGCTTGATCCGAAATTCTGCTCCCCCATTGCTTTATCCATATATAATATCATACCTCACATTATAGTTTTTTCATCAACTGTTATAGAAATTTCATATGAAATAATTTGTTAAATATATACCACAAGTATCTTTAGAAAATTAGATAATCATGCTACAAAAGTTCTAATAGCATCATTGACCGTTGTAATATCTGGATCATCAAGTGGAACTAGAAAATCAGAAATAGGATCATGGGATACCTCAATACCCATTCTCATTTATATTTTCTGAGTTCTTTCTGGTGTATCCTATCTCCTGGGATATTATACACTATACCACTCGCAATAAGGAGGTTCATGGGTTTTGATTGATAGAATTCACATACAACTGTACCCTATAAAATTTTAGTAATATAATGTTATGAGAAGTTGTTTGATTCACATTTAGGATAAATAGTAATGAAAAAATTGATTATCTCAGGAAAGATATGTGGTTTAGGGTAATTAATAACATCAAATCTAGAGAGGTAATTTGGTTCATGTTCATATCTTTGTTCCACCGCTGGTTAACTTTGATCCTTTCTCATACGTTGGTTTACCAAAATAGACTAGACAATAATATCTTGAAAAGAAACTATTTTTTCCTACAATACTTTTACCATATTATAACTAGATTTATGTTGTTTTATCTTCTCATAATATGTTTGAGGAGACACTCTAAAACCTAATCCTCTAATGAGAATATTTTGTTTCGGCTCCTTCAAATCTAATGAAATTAGTTTTTATTTTATAACATTCGTTGTTGATTTTTGTGTCTAAACTGTATAAAAAAATATGAACATAAGTATATATTTTTATGTAATATTTTTATAAAGTATAATGAATTACTATTATATCATACTTACACATGTTTCACATACATCTTTTGTATTTTCATCAACTAGTTTACCCTCTTTATTCACACGAGCCTCCCTCTATAGCACATGACATGAGATGGAAGTGGATTTGAATTATGATTCATCAATATGAATAAAGATAAAAGAACATATATTGTTTCATATCACATAAAAATTTTATTTTTTATTTAAAATACAGTCCAATTTATTCTATAGTGAATCATACCCCATCATTTCTTTATGACATGGGTAACTTGGTTTTTATTCACATTATTTGTTTTCATCACTCTTTAGTTGTTTCATAAGTTAACAATTTTGAATTAAACTGGATAAAATTAATAATGTCAAATAATATACTGTCAATTATAATGCACCTGAAATTATTTCTCATTATGATGAATGATGAAAGAATTCTTCATTTCTTGATTTATAATGTGGTAATAACTAATTGGGGGGTGGAGATTTACTTTCCACTTATCATCCCTAAGATGTAAATTGGTAAGAAGAGTTTGAAAGCCTTTGTTGGTTTTTTCCGATGGCCATTAAGAAATATTTCATACATAAATCTTCTAAAATAAAATAAATATGCAAGGAATAATGAAAATTAAATCAATGTTTTTCTATATAATTTTTCAATATAATAGATAAATTATATCATAACATTACCATTATATATTTCCAAAGGGTTTCCTTTGTTATAGGTTGGACATGGTGCCATGAATCAATATCAATTTTCACATTCATCCTCATTGTGACCCCAACATAACTAATAAACATTGACTTGTTGGGATCAACAATTTGGTTGTATTGATTCTAAACAACCTCAAATTGTATACCCATAATTATTTCCTGGATAATTTTATTGAACACTATGATGCTGCATCATTCTGGTTTTTTTCATCAACATGTTGTCGATCCCCAAATAATTTTGCAGTTTCAACATCAACATACAGTTCTTCCTCAGTATTGGTAACATCACTATTTGAAGAAAACATTGTCTATATGAGTAGTCAAACATTTAATTTTTCTTGAATAATAACAACCCAAACATGGAAAAAGGATTTGAAAAGGTTTTATTAATTATCTATAGAAAACATGATGAAATATTTAACTCCATCATCATACTCTTTTGTCAAACGATTAACATGAATCCATTTTAAAAGAAATAAGTAAATAAATTTAATAATGTAATTACTCCACTATGGTTGGTGTTATCCTCTGAATTCATCCAAAGGTGAAAGTTATAGAAAACTATCTTCTTCATCATATTCATCTCCTAAATTTTTATTATTGAATTTTTGTTGGGACCAAGTTGGTTGAAAGTTGTCTTTAGAAGATAAAAGATGTTTATTTTTAATGTGTTCTATTTTGTTGTCAAAGAAGAAAAGAAATCAAATTACTTTATAAAATGTGGAAATCAGGCTAACAATTATATTCAAATGATTGGACTCACAATGTTTAAGGAAATTCATAAAATTGATAAGAAGTTTTTTAAAAGAAAAGGTTCATCAGAATTAGCTTGGGTGTAAAATTAAGATTCAATCATAATGATGAAGAGAATCGGAGTCTGAGTGGCTCTAATGAAAATATGATGATACTTTATTGATATTAGAGTTTTATAAATCATATTTTTTCTAGAAAACTTGTGATTAAAGCCTTATGAAGTAAATGGGGGAACAAGTGTTCCCAATCATCTTGAGGATCAGATTTGAAAAAAAATGTTGAAGTCAAAGCCTCCCGATCTCATCTCATCAGTTTAGATCATCGGATGCATAACTATTTTTTAGATTGGGAAGACTTTTGTTCAAAATGTGATAAGATGAAGATTTTGATTTTTAGTGATACCAATAAGCCACAAGATATAAATATCCAGATAAAGAAGATTATATGAATCATAATCAGAAAAGGAAATATGTTTTTGAAGTTGAAGTTACTGACAATGGTCTATTGGACGCGGTGTTCCATTGATCATTAGAGTAATCCTGACACATATCATTAGATGTAGTGATTATTGAAAAAGTGAATCAAAAGCAGAGTTGTTTTCACTTGGAATATTTGGGATATATGAAATAGAAAATGAATTTTTTGGGACTGATGGGTGTGAGGAAGTCAGAGACCGATCAATCGATGAAGATATATAATGTATTCAACCATTTTCATCATGTTGAATTGGTTTTTTATCCCTTGGTTTAAGAGAAAAGAATTAATGTTTCCAGAATAAGTGAGTCAAGATAAAATAATAATATGATAAGTTTGTCAATTGGGTCAAGAGTCGTCGAATTTGAACTAATATTAATACATCAAAGTGTAGTAGAGATCGATCCATATTATATAGACTGATACTAATAACCTCATCAGATACATGATCATTGGTATGAGTAAAGTAATAAAAGGATATTTGTTTCAAGTAGCCATAAAAGTGTTATCAAGGGAAATATTGAAAGGTTGGAATAAGTGATTTCTTGAATAACTTGTGAAGATGATGATGAAGCATTGCTAAGTAAGTAAAAATACATTTATAACTTTCTACTATGTTTATAAAAAAAGAAAAAACAACTAGAGATTAATGAATTAAAAACAATGGTTAGGGAATAATTTTTCAAATATTTTCTTTTATCAATTGGTATAAGTGTAATGTCTTAGAATTTCCTTGTTTTTTAAATATATGGAATTATTTTGAGACCGCATGCTTTGACGACATGTGATTCAGGGGCCTGGAGTTCCTATAATGTAATTTGGAACTTATTTTAATGTAAGATCAATAAAAATGCGTGCGGGTTTTTCTAAAATTTGAACAGGTTCTCAGATCGAAAATATGAGGGTATCGTTGAACTCAGAACACCAGGATTTTCCTAGAAAAGAATTAACTTTGAATGGAAAGGGTCATACAGAAAATTTATATTTTGGATTTTTTTGAAAAATAATAAAATAACTTTAAAAAGTTATTTTATTTATTCTCTCAACTATTGAGCAGTGGGAGACAACACTACGGTGCAGCTAAGAGGCGACGACAAGGTGAAAAAGGAATCCCCTTAATGGATCATTAAGACACAACGTAACATCTACACTATTTCATGAATAAAACAGTGTAACAACACCACATCATAGCATAACAGAAACACTGTGACCTGTTCCTTTTTTAATTAGCTAACGCGTTAGAGAGTTGGGAATTAAATCATGGGAAATTTCTTGATGAACCTCCGGCGATTTTCCTCGCCAATAAAGAATGACGAATGCCAAATAAACATCATAAACTTAAACATACCTCGAAGAATGAAGCCAGGAAGTGACGAATGACATCAACTTCTTGAACCCTCAAGGAAAGAATGCTATGGCAACGAACGCCAAACAAGGCAGGGGTTTTAACTATTTCAATTTTCCCCATTCTTTTTTGAAAATGACAAATGCAGATCAACCCATGAAAAGGTTGATCTGCGGATTGTTCATTCCTATGGGAGGGTGACTTATTTTGGGATTTCTCTATCCAAGATTAAATTATCACTTGTATTGATTAAAATACAATCCCCGGACATCCCCGTGTTTTTAAACATCTGACACAGAGGGTGCGGGGTGAAACAAACAAGGTCTGAGCCCCTTCGCATGTGCGTTCTTCGTGGATGAATTCTTGAATTGATGGAAAGGTTGGTTAGAGGTTGTCGTAGTGAAGGTGGCAGCCTTACAATCTCGTAGGCATAGACGAATTGAGAAACAGACCACCAGAGAAAATCTGGTGGCCCATAGAAGAACCTATCGGCGTGTCAGTGCATGCGGTGGCCACAAGCAGAGGAAGCCAGTGTGATCATCAGTGTGCTACGATGGAAGAGGGATGTAGTGGTGTGGAGGTTTGGCACTGACTGGTGCCGCATGGAGGTGGTGGCCTGTGTCCAGGCTGCCCGGGTGAGCGATGGAGGTCGCAACCACCGCGAACACAACAATAGAGACATGTGGCACCATACTGGAACCACATTGACCTAGTCAACCCACTAAATTAGTCTGAAGGTGACATGGAGGATGTGGTCGCTCGACCGCATCGGGGGCCGTGGGCGGCGCAACACGTAGCGGGGCATGGTTGCACAACAGAAGTGGAAAGGAGGCCCTGCATCCATGGGGCAGCAGAGGAGTCAAACACCGCTCCAAGATGTGTCCCGGCCAAGCCGAAGGCTGGTCCGCCTTTTGCGGACTTGGAGGACCCATGGACCAATAGTCTGGGCCCAAGATGAACCAGATCTGGGTTGATATGGGTCAGTCTAACTGGGTTAGACCAAACCTAGACCCAACAAGCCCTTGTTTCACTAAAGCGCTCGTATCTCTCAAACCGGAAGTCTGATTGAGGCATCGTCAGTGGAGTTGGGACCCTTGTAAGAAGGTTGTACTTATTAGATACTCTACGTGAGTTCTGGAATAGGTTGTCGTATAACTGTGTTGGATTAAACTCAAATACAACCAGGTCCATTTTACAAAAAAAATGATCATATCCTACAGATCGGTCGTCCATTTGACTTGTCGTCTATTGTGTTGAGACCCTTACGACGAGATAGTCCTTTGGGTTACTCTATGTGGTTATTTTTTGTAGTTGATGTATTACTAATGTATTGAAGAGAAAATCCTCCTGGTATCAAGCATTATAAGTGTGGGAATCTAGTGGCTGGATGTGACGTGAAAAATGATTAGCAACCCTATGTGGATCAACACTTAGAGACCCTTCATGGATTATCATAATAGAAAACCCTATGTGAATTAGCACCTAGAGACCATATGTGGATCAACACCTAGAAACCATGTGTGGATCAACACCTAGCAACCCTGTGTGGATCATCACCTAGCGAACCTATGTGGATCAGCACCTAGAGACCCTATGTGGATCAACAGTAGAGACTCTAAATAAAATAAGATGATCTAGCTTTACGACTAATAATATTTACATAGGTACTTATGTTATACATGGTGTGAGATATTCCTTTAACTTTGTGCTATGTATTTGATTTCTTTCTTGATTATGTTACCTCTGTGGTATTTCCTTTGTGGTATTTTCCTGTGTGGATTTTTGAGAGATCTTTGGGGGTCTCGGGGTCCCACCTGAGTATTATTATACTCACCCCTACATAGTCTTTTCTCACACCTGTTGTGTCTTGTGATCAAAAAAAACCTTTGAATGCGAATTTGGGGAGCCAGGGATAGATGGTTCTCAGAGGTGGATCGATAGACATGGTGTGCTATAGTGACACCCTACAGCAATCTATACATTCCCTTCAGGTAGGATCCTTACCGGACGACCTCTGGAGATTGTACTTGTTTTTATTTACTTTCCTTTCAGTTTGGCTTGTATTCTGGGCCCCTTTACTTTCAATTTACACCCTTTTACTCTCTGTGGTGGTACTTTATGGTGGTTGTACTATTTTCTTTCATTTGTAGTTTTCTTTTTGCAGTATTCCTTGTTTGTGTGTGTATATGTTTAAATTTAATTCCTTCTATTTTTGGGATAAGCCTTTCCAATGATATTCACCAACCCCTAGACTAAGGAAGGCCGGCTTGGGGTAGTCATGACATGGGCCCTGGGGGACAAGTCGTGACAATAAAGAATCAAAATGGGAAGTTTTTTTTCATTTTATTCTGGGAATTGTAATGAGAGGATATCTTTTTCTCCGTCTTTTTTAATTTGGTGCGGAGAAACATGTTTAAAAATCTATTATCCTAAATTTTTTTTCAACATAATAAGAAAGTCATAATAGAAATTAGAATTGGATTGAATATTGTGATGAAAGTATGAATTAGAGTTGAATTTGTTAAAAGATTCAAGAAGGTTTGTGTAGCGATTTGACCCTATAAATCCCAAAGCTAGTGTCAGGCTACAATTACATTGGTATAAGATACAAGTAATTTTCATCCAAAATGACCAAATAGTTTACTATTCTCGGTAAACTAGATACATAGATCAGTCTTGTTTTATAAATTAGTACACTAATTAAAACATAATTATTTTTTCATTCGAGGATAATAACTTTATTCCATCTAGTGAATCCTTGCATATATTTCATAATAAACTTTCGTGAATATCGGGGAAATGAAATATAATAAGGGAGTGCAAAAATTATAAATAAGGGTAAAGTATAGTGGAAGCGATAATGAATTAATGAGAATAGTCAATATGGATAGGTAATAAATAAAGACACATGCCATATAATCAATAAACTGAGAAAGAAGTGAGTAAATAATATGTAATGGTAAATAAATAAAAACACATGCCATTTAATCAATGAACTGAGAATACAAAATATCCATACATGATGTCAAAGCAGAAATCTCATGGATAATAATAACTGAATTCTCAAGAAATGAAATGTTTAATTATTAGATGCCATGTTTCTTGGGTATATGGTACATTTTCTATCAAGACCTTTCAAAACATGGTTTAATATACTATTATCTAGAACTTTCATAAGACAGTTTAAAGCTACTATAATTTAGAAACAAACTCAAAGGGTTTTTCTCCAACTGATTTCATCCCATGAAACTACCGATGCATCGAGAGGCTTCCTTTAAAGAGTACCCAACCTATATCATACTTGTATAAATCATTCATTAAATATCTAATAATTGATTTAAACAATTTTCTTTATCAAATATACATATTGAAAAAGGGATAAAGATTTATCAGTATTACCCCAAATAATAAAATTACTATCAAAGTAAACACTGTATGTAAAACTGATATATTGTTTATGAAATAATCATATCCATGAAAAATTATATGGAAATTTAGGGGAAATTCAATGACTAATGATCATATAAAATTGAATATTTCAAGGGGACTAATAAAGAAATAAAGGAAGTGAATGTTAATAATATCTTTATCCAAATAAATCACAAACCATTCATAGAAAGAATTAGGATCCTATTAATACAATATATTCTAATTGGATTAGAATAAATTATTTTTTTATTAATGAATAGAAATAATGTAAAAAGTTCTTTTGAAAACATTCATGAGGAAAATATCATTTTAATTTTGAAAATCATTTTGAAAATAATTTTCTTTGAAAATCACTATTAAAAACAATTTCTTTAAAAATTAACCTTTTAAACATGAAAAGTAAAATTGAAATAATTGATGGTAGGTAGATCTATACATATTATACATGGAAAAAAACATTCCTTTTGCTTGATAAAAAGGTTAGAATAATGACTTATTCGAAAATAGACAAGAAGTTTCCATTTAAAACATTCATAAAAAAGGGTAAAACTTTATTTAATAAATCATTTTGAGAAGTTTAAAAACATGTTTGAAAATATTTTAATAAAACATTATTTTAAAAAGAAAATAGGTTCTCTGACTAAATAGAAAATGAAGTCAGATTTTCTTAAAAACATTTTCTAAAACATTTTGAGGACAAAATAGTGGAAAATGGTAATATTACATGAAAAATTTCATGAATAACTAGAGGAGAAGAAAATGGAAGGGTTTATTGAACAATTTTCCAATAATCTTCTCTGATGGATATTCAAGTATAAACAATCCTGAATAAAATGAGATTGTAAAGTAAAGCCTTAAAAATACCAAAACATTTATTTGAGAATCAATAAATGAATATATTATGTGATTAAAATGTAAATAAACATAAATAAGTTTAAATAAAATAATATATAGTAAAAATTTATTACACACATAATCTTAGAATATAAATGAAAATGAAGAAGTAATATAACTCATGACACCTGGTTTGAGCCCGTAAAGGGCTCCGCTTCCCTTGCTCTCTCCCCTACCACCGCCCTTCTCCCCACCTCCTCCTCTGGCCGAATCTTCTCCCCTCTATGTTCTTCACAGCACGTTCATGGTGTGGTCGCTTCCTGTGGCATGGGCTCATCTTCATCCTCGGTGATCCGCATCGCCCTTGACCTTCTTCCCGCTCTAACCTCAGATATGGATAGGGTTTTCCAATGTGGTGCAGTGTTGGGCCAGGGTGTGGGTCTCAGATGTGGTGGTTTAGGGGTGTCGTCACGTTCCGTGTCATCTATGAGCATTTTGGTAAATATGGTCCTCTAGTGTGACTCTGAAGGAGGTGGTGGGATCTTGTTCAATATCCCCCGACGGGGCTCCTTTCATCAAGATCTGATGTTTGGGAGGCCTCTTTTTTTTGTTTGGTTTGTGGTTTTCAGCCCTAATCATGTTTCTGGTTATCGATGTGCAGTGTTCGTGAAGGCATGAGTTGTCGATGCCGTTTGGGGCTGCATCAAGCCAGCTCGGTGTAAGTTTGGTCATGAAGGAAGGTATGCCATGAAATTGATGGTTGTTCTTTGTTTCTTGGCAGTGCGTCCTGTGGTGGATCTCTCCAGTTTCATCATTCTTTCTATTTTCGCCTTTGAGGATGGATTTGGTACTTGTTCTCTTTGCGGATGGCGATCTTTAGTTGTGGATTCAGCAACGATTATAGGGATTGATTTTTTTCATCATATTTTGTTAGGTTTTTCTTATTTAATGTTTTTAGTGGTTCTGTTTTCATCTCTAGTTGATGGTTTTATTCTTCCTTTAGTTTGATGGCTACTATTTGTGGCATGATTGTCCATCGGATGGAGATGGCGAGGATGTTGGTGTCCAGTGGTGTTGTGGCGGTGGGCATCATTGATGAGGACATCGTCTGTGTGGATAGATCAGTGGTTTCATTGAGAACAAAGATGATATTGGGTATTGACGCGTCCATCTGACGCGGTCATTCCTCTGCATGATGGACGATGGATTTTTGGTTCACGCTGGGTACGCATGTCGTGGTTTGTGGCTCGAGATTGATAAGGGCGGTTGGTTTGAATTTTGAATTTTGAATTTTGAATTTTGAAGTTTGAATTTTTAATTTTAATGTGGAATGTTGTTGGGTGATGTTTTTGAATATTTTAATGGTTACCAGTAACCCATAAACCGGATTTTAGAAAATGAAAAAAATGGATTGCAAGAAATATAACCCAAAGAACGAAATTGGGTTATAAAATTATTTTCCACTTAGTAATGCTTAATTCAAATCCCCTTAGATAAAATAATTTAAATTGAAACTCAAAATATCATGAATAATGAATTAATCATGATATTATATGTCAAAGTGTCATTATACACACCATATATAAGTAATTAGGTGCACAATATGAAAGTATGTCTCAATAATGGAAATTGAGACGAAGTCCCTTACTACTTAGTAAATTTAGAATTATAATCCCCCTGAAATAAATACTTTAAAATTAAACTCCAAACACCATTAAGATAAATTTTTTCAGGATAAAAAATAAAATAGGGGTATTATATACCCCACACAAAATAAATAAGTAGTGATAATGGTGTATGACTCATAGAAATAAAAGTGTGATAAGAATCACTTACCTTGTGTTTCCTTTTGTGCGGACATACTTTAACATATTGTATAATTGTTTTAATAATTTACCTAAATTATAAAATAACCATAATAATATTTATCATATCATATATTATCTTCTTATAATATCTCATTACACATTTGTTAGTAATCTTTATTTATTTTTTCTATTTCAGGTGTTAATTTCCTAGTTTTGCGGGTATGTTTTGACTTGTTACTTATTGTTCCTATTAATTAGAGATTTCACCGTCTAAATATTGTAAAAAATGATGTAAATATCATATTTATTCAGTATATATGTATTTATAATAATCCATAATATTTGGATCTATGAAATGAAATGCATCATTTATGGAGACAGTAGGTCGTACGTACGCATGAATGCTACTTTCATTTCATTACCATATTTAAAAGAATAAAAAGTAAATGATATATATTTATATTATAATTATAGTATCATATCTATGTATTATATGTTAAATAGGTTTATTAAAACTTTTCTTTTTATATTCCATGTATAGCGTGAATGAATGACATCGTTTTGAGGTAGCGGTAGTCCACACTTCAAAAAACAATGTTATTGTATTCCGACAAAATTGAAAACATAAAGGTATGTATTATATTGAAATTAAAGAAGAATAATTAAATTATAAATATCATATATATAATATATAAACAAAAATTACAACATAATTCCCAACCATGACATGTGGTAAAGGAAACAATGAACACTCATCATTTTGTGAGGCAGTAGTTCGTCGTACATGAATAGAAAGTTCATTAACCATTAGAGGGATGTTTGTGTAGGTGTAGGTATAAAACTTAGTGTATAAAAATCTCAGTATATTTTGGATACTGATTATGATATATAATTATGCAACATTGATAATTGAATGGGTGGAGAAGGAAAATTTAGCAAATGAGCTTGTGGAAGGATGTTGCCTCTTTTTCGGGTAACTCTCTTTGGTTTATACCAAAAGACTTCCGCGATTGGATTTATGCCCAAGTTGAGGATTCTATGTTGAGGTGAGGGATTTTGGGAGATTATTTTAGCATAATTTGGGTGGTCCAAAGGGCTTTATTTGTGTGAATAAGTTGAGGAGTGAGTGCCTTTTTATCACGGAGGAGGAGTGAAATTCCTATAAATTTTTGAAAAGGGAATTTCATCCATGTTTTTCATATGGGAAGTTGCTCTAATAATGGTAAAAATAATATAAAAGGGATTATAGGGTCGTAAGATGAACATACAATGGGTTTTGGTCAATATTCATGGTCATTTTGGATCTTAAGTTTAAGGTTTAGTCCCTTGTTAATCTAATTTTTCTCTTAATCGCTATAATTAATTTAAATAAATTTCACTAATATTAAAAAAATATAATTTGAAATTATTAAACATTATAAATTATTATAATTTAAAATATGTAATCCATTTTTTAAATTTTTAATTACCTAAATTTCAAAAATTAATTTAAATTTAATCCCACAAAAAGGATGACAAAACGAGTTTTTAAAAAAAATGTTCAAAAGATTGCTATGTTTTTATATTCAATTTCAAATTTAAATCGATTCCAATGACATAAATTGTATTAATTAATGTATAATCAATAAAATTATACTTTAAAAGCAATAAAAAATATAATTTAACCTTAAAAATAAATCAGACGAAAAAGTGGTTTTGAATAAAAATCCCGTTTGTTCACTATTCATTAAAAAACGAAACTCCTCAAAGAAATGCCAAAAAATTTACCATAAGCTAATTTTGACATTCAAACTTATAAACTAAAGTTTATTTTTACAGATAAAATTTATAAAAGTTCTAAAAAGTTGTATTTAAAATTTATTTTCCATTAAAAAGTGGTAAATTTTCTTTTAAAAAATATAGGTTTTTTATTTATTATATTGGGGTTTCTCTTTCTTATGAGAATACAATGTATTTTATGGATATAAAAACATTTTATTGGATATATAATATATATATTCTCATAATTTTGATTAATAATTTTCATAATATCTTATTTAAAATCTAGTTTAAGTCTTATTATATTAAATAATAATACTTTAATAATATATTGTTGTTCGGTAAAACTCAATCTTCCATATAATGAAAGTAATAAAATAAATCCATTTTTGTGTATGATGCACGCTAAATTAGTATCGTCTGCATTTCAATCTATATCATAGATTGATTTTATTTAAAATAGTAAATATATTGTAAATTATTGGGACATTATATTCCCTTACGTGTTTGGTGTTGTGTGTCATATACACTATGAAATGCAATGTTATTAATTTATAATTTTGGGGTATTACATTCTCCCCACCTTAAATAAATTATGTCCTCACAATTTAAACTTGGTATTGATAATAGATTGTTTTATATTTACTATTTTTAAATCCCACATCGTAATTTTTTTTTATAAAAGATCCTCTTAATAGAAGATAATGAGAAGTATCATGGTCACATGGACTAACATGTAACTACATCTATAAGTAAGAAATAATTAGTGTAAAGAAGAGATATGTACATATAGGAAAATTATAAATATTTATAGGGAGCTATTGAGGTCATAAATCACAAACCATTGAATGATTAATGAAAATTAAGGGTATGAAATTCATAAATCTAGGATGATTAAAAGTCCAACGATTCAAAAAAATAAAGGTATTAGGATAAAAATATTTTATGATTCTTTTTATAATGAAGAGTAATTATTATATTGACCAATAATATAAGGAATATACTTACTTGATACATTTAAATGTCATAACAATAATTCTATATTTTTGTCATGATTCAATCAAATTCTAATTTAACCTTTTAATCTAAGATATTAATATCTAAAAATGAATTTATATGATCGAAGCACTAAAATTTATGGATCGTAAGATCCATAAAACAATTCATTAATTTAGCCTCTAAATATTTTCCAAATCCAATATGATTAATACATTAATCTCTTAACCTCAAAAGTAACACTATTGGTTTATCATTAATATTTATTCATCATATTGATTTACTAAATACAATTATATATTAACCATTACATTGCATACGATAGTGGTAAGCACTAAACCCTTATTATCCTTCATTCATGGGTTCAAGACCCACCACCTTGTAGGTATTCCTTTTTCTAAAACCATATTAATATAATTTCCAAAATAAATTTTATGGACATCATTGAAATTTAGTCACTAAATAGACTTTTAACTAAGGTTTTCAATATAAGCCCAATACATAAATAAGTCATCCATTTATTTAAACATAGGACCTTCATTGGTATAATGTTTATCATTTAGAAGAGTGAATTTCCTAAAACCAAAAACCATAGTGTGAGAATCAATTATCATATTGGAAAAACCATAAGAACATTTTTTGGGTGTCTAAATATTGACAAATTATTTTCAATCTAAGACACCTCAAGTTTATCCTTGGACATTCACTTTCATTATCTATTTAAATAATTCATTACTGTTTGTAAAGAGTATGTGAATTATCCAAAATTTATCCCCCAGGAGTGTCAAACCAGGTGCACAGTAAGGCCTGTTGTCATGTACTAGGTTACACATGAGTCAGGGTCGATGCACCTTTTCAGAGTTATAACCCATAGGTACAACTGTTCTAGAACCAAAACCACGTGTAGTGTTAATATATGGATTTATTATTCGCAATACCCACATAATCTCCACCTTACCAAAATTTTAGGATATTCTTCTATACTTATCCTCAAAGTCTACCTTAGGGTAATGTTCTCTAATCTATGTTTTCTAAATTTTGTTTCCAAGGTTCCTACTAAACATTCTCTGATACCAACTGTAGTGACCCAACCTTAGAAATCATAGATCCAGTATTATACTACCATTACATTGATATAAGATACAAGTAAGTCACTTCCCAAAGGACCGGATAGTTTTTTAGTCTTGGTAAACTAGATATATACATGAGTCTTGTTTTGAATATTAATATGATAATTATAACATAATTTTTTTCATTTGAGGATAATAAATTTATTTTATCTGACATATCATTTCATATCATTCTTAGTACACTTCAGAAATTCATGGGGGAATGAAACATAATAAGGGTGATCTTAAATTCTCAGTAAGGGTAAATTATAATGAAAGTAATAATGAATTAATGAAAATAGTAAATATAGAAAGGTAATAACCAAAGAAAAATTCTACATAATCAATAAACTGAGAAGGAAGTGAGTAAATAATATGGAATGGTAAGTAATTGAAAATTCATTCCATTTAATCAATGAACAAAGAATTAAAATCATCTATAGATAATGTTAAAGAAGAAATATCATGGATGGTAATAAATAAATTCTCAATAAAGGAAATTCTTAATTATTGGATTCCTTATTTCCAAGGTACATTATACCTTTACCGTCAAAATATCATATAATATGGTTTATCATATTACTATCAAGACCTTTCACAAGATAGTTTAAAACTACTCTGATTTGGAAACAAACTCAAAGGGTTTATCTCTAATTAATTTCATCCCATGATACTATTAATGCATTGATGGTCTTACTTTAAATGGTCCTCAACCCATGTCATACCTATCCAAATCATTCCTTAAATATCAAATAATTTATTTAAAAAATGTACCTTATAAAACATTCTTATTGAATAAAGGTTACATATTTATCAATACTTCCCAAATAATCAAATAACTATCAAATTAAAAATTGTATGTAAAAATGGAATATGGTTCAGGAAATAATCATATCCATGAAAAATTATATATATATTTAGGGGAAATTTAATGTCTAATGATCATATGAAATTGAATATTTCAAGGGTTCTAACAATGAAATCAATGAAGTGAATGTCAATAAAATCCTTGGACAAATAAATTATAAACCATTCAGAGGAAGAATAATGAGGGTATAAATACAACTTATCCCAAGTGGAGTCGAATAAAGGGTTATTTTTACTGATGAATGGAAATACTATACAAAGATACTTCAAAAACATTCTTGAGTAAAATATTTTTTTCATTTTGAAAAAAAATTTGAAAACAATTTTATTTGAAAATAACTGTAATTTGTTTAAAAAAATTAACCTCTAAAACATGAAAAGGAATCTTCAAATAAATGTTGACAGGTAAATTCTACATGTCATACAAGGAACAAAACAACATTCCCTTTCCATGGTAAAAAGGTTAAAAATATTCCATGTTTAGAAAGAGAAAATTAGGCTCCTTTGAAAAAAAAATTAAATAAAAAAATTGTAAAAAATTATTTAATAAATAAATTTTAAATGGTTAAAATTTTTTTAAAACATTTTAATAAAACATGGTTTTTAGAAGAAAACATGTTCTCTGACTAAATAGAGAAATGATGTCATGTTTTCTTAAAAACATTTTCTAAAAAATTTTGATTACCAAAGAGTGGGAAAATGGTACTATTACATGAAAAAGGTTATGAATAACTAAAAGAGAATAAAATGAAATGTTTTATTAAAAAATGATCCTATAATTTCATCTTATGTAAATTTTATTATAAAAAATCCTAAACAAAATGAGATTATGAAGTAAACCCTTGAAAAGACTATAACATTGATGTGAGAATCAATCAATGAATATTTTATGTTTTTCAAATGTAAATCCACACGACAAAATTATAAACAAACAATATATAGTAAAAATTTATTAAACACATAATCTTATAATACTAATGATAACAAGGAATTAATATAACCCAAATAAAGAAATTGGGTTATGATATTCTTTTCCACTTGGTAACGCATAATTCAAATAACCTTAGATGAAATAATTCAAATTTGAACTGAAATATCATGAATAATTAAAGAATCATGATATTATATGTTATATGGGTATTATGTACACCATACATATGAAATTATATGCATAACAATAAATCATGTCTCAATGAATAGAAATTGAGATGAAGTCCCTTACTACTTGGTAACTTTTGAACTATAATCCCTGTGAAATAAATAATTTAAAATGAAACTATAAATACCATGAATATAAAATTATTCATGATATAAAATAAAATATGGATAGTATATTCGCCACACAAAATAAATAATCGGTGATAATGGAGTATGTATCATGGAAAGAAAAGTGAGACAAGAATCCCTTAACTAGGATTTCCTTTTGGGTGAAAATTATTTAACATAAAATATAATGATTTTAATAATTTAACTAATTTATAAAATAACCATAATAATAGTTTTCATATCATATATTATCTTCTTATAATATCTCATTACCCGTTTGTTAGTAATCTTTCATTATTTTCACTATTTCGGATGTTAATTGCCTAGTTTTTCGAGTAAGTTTTGACTTGTTACTTGTTTTTCCTATTAATTAGTTCATAATTTAATCATATAATGAATTTAAAAAATGATTTAAATATCATATATATTCATTATTTATGTATTTATAATAATTTATAATATTTTGAGATAATAAATGAAATGCACCGTTCATGAAGATGGTAGGTCGTACGTACACATGAATGCTACGTTCATTACATTACAGTATTTAAAAGAATGAAACATAAATTAAATATATGTATATTATAATTCCAGTATCATATATATTTCATATATGTTACAAGGATTTATTAAAACCATCCTTCATATATTCCATGTATAGCGTGAATAAATCACATCGCTTTGAGGAGGCGGTAGTCCACAGTTCCATAAATGATATTATCTTATTACCATGAAATAGAAAGCATAAATTTATATGTTATATAGAAATCACAGAAGAATAAAGACATTATAAATATCATATATATCTTATATAAACATTTTTTCTATCATTATTCCCAACCACGAGAGGTGCTAAAGGAAAAAATGAACAATCATCATTTTTGCGAGGCGATAGTTTGTCGTAAATGAACGGTAAATTCATTGCCCATTAGATAGAAGTGTGTGTAGGTGTAGGTATAACCCTTACCATAAATAAATATAAGTATATTTATAGTAATTTTTATATTATATAAGCATTTAATAATAATATTTTAATTGGTGGAGAAGAAAAATAAAACCAAAGAGCTTGTGGAAGGATGTTACTTCTTTTTTAGGTAACTCCTTTTGGTTTATACCAAAACACTTCATTGGTTGGGTTTATTACCAAGGTGAAGATTATAAGATGTGGGTATAGATTTTTAGAAATTATTTTACCAGATTTTGGGTGATCAAAAGGGCTTTAGATGTGTGAATAAGTGGGATGGGTGAGTTTTTTGTTATAGTGGAGGAGTGGCATTCTTGTAGATTTTTAAAAATGGAATTCAACCCATGTTTTTCCTATAAAAAGTGGTTCTAATAATAGTAAAAATTATATAAAATGGAATATATTGTCTAAATATTAACATATAATAGATATTTGATGGGTTTGTAGGTTATTTTATCCCATAAGTTTAAGGTTTAGTCCCTTGTTAAGCTAATTTTTCTCTAAATCGCTGTAATTAATTTTAATAACTTTCACTAATATTTTTTTTGTAAAAAACTTATTTGACCTTATTATAAATTATAAATTATAAATATTCCAAATATGGAATCCATTTTTTAAAATTCAAAATACAGAAGTGACAAATAGTAGTTTAAATTTAATCCCACAGACATGACGACAAACCGGGTTTTTAAAGTAAAATATTCCAAGGTTTTCTATGTTTTTATATTCAATTTCAACATAAAATTGATTAAAATGACCTAAATTGGATTAATTTATGCATAATTTATCTAATTACACTTTAAAATTAATCAAAAATATAATTTTCATTAAAAATAAATTAGACTAAAAAGCAGTTTTGAATTAAAATTCAGTAGTTTTCATTATTTATCAAATACTAAATCTCCTAAAAAAATACTAAAAATTCACCATAAGATAATTTTAAAGTTATAATTTATAAAATAAAGTCTATTTTGATATATAAAAATTATAAAAGTTCCAAAAATTGGATTTAAAATATGTTCTCTATTAAAAAGCGGTAAAATTGATTTTAGAAAAAAAAATAGGTTTTTATGTTTAATATTGGGTTTTCTCTTATCCTATGACTATAAAATATATTGTATGAATTTAAATAAATTTTATTGGATATATAATACATATTCTCATATGTTAGTTACTAATTTTCGTTATCGATAAATTAATGCCTATGTTAAGTCTCATTATATTAAATAATAATATTTTAATAATATATTGTTGTTTTGAAAAACTAGATATTGTGTGTAATGAAAGTCACCAAAGAAAGTCATTGTTGTGTGCGGCACATGATAACTTAGTATCAAATGCATTTAAATCTATACTATAAATTTATTTTATTTTGAATAGTTTTTATACTGTAATTTCTCAGGATATTATATTACCTTACATGCTTGGTGTTGTATGTCATACACACTATCAAATACAATGTTATTACTTTATAATTTCAGGATGTTATAGTTTGAGAAGAAATAATAAGTGATCACCCTAAAATTTAAGATAAATTTATGTTTAGGGAAATTTTTTTACATGGGAAAGTTTTTCAGAATCCTACCTAAACCATATTTGGAATGCCCATAAATAGTGGAAGTACATTTTACGTTCAACTGAAACAAGTATTGTTCATGGGAGAAGAGAGAAGGTAGAGTATTAAATGTTTGTAGAGATAAGAAGTTTCTATATTGGCCTTTCTTGATAAAGTTTACCAGACATAAGAAAAAAAATATGGAATATTTTATTCATAGTTTTTAGAATCAGACCGAGCAATCAGACTAAGACTTCCATGCTAAGGTAGAATTAATTCTGAATTTTTTCAGTGGTATTATGGCGTTGTATTATTTTCAAACTAAGAAAATGGACTAGGAATATTGTAGTATGAAATTGGACTGAGTATCAATATAAAGTATAGGGAATTTCTTACCTACATATATGTAGGAAAGCAAAGGATTTTTCTGAAGTTTTTATTTTTGAATGTTGACAAGGTAGAATTGTAACATATTTTGATGTAACTGATGAATGATTATTAACTTGTTACAAAAATTGTATTACATAATTTCTTACTACTTAAATCAAATGCATTGTTCTATTGAGCATAATTCTATATGAGTGTAAGGGAATATCCTTCTCATTGTATCAACACAAAATGATTATTTTCTAATATATTTTGTGGTATTGGATTGTTTTCGAACAATAACAAGGTCTTAGATACTCTTATTGAGTAGTGAACTTTGTAAATTCTTATATTTCAATGGATGGGTGATTGTTTTGTTTTCAGTAAGGTAATAAATTTTTAATAGGAGGTGAAGGTTGTTTCAAAATAATGGAAACATATAAGAGAAAGACATCACTAATTCACCCCCTCCCCCTCTCAGTGACACTTAGATCCCTTATGGGCACTTCTCAATTTGTATCAGAGCCAGGTTCCCTTTCTTTACTCATTGCTGATGTTTTTGAATAATATATGATGAGGAATTTGAAATGTGTGAATAGTAATGGGATCCCAATAATTCATGTTAATTACTATCATATCTGGAAAGACATAATATTTCTTTACCTTATGTCTCTTTGCTATGAAATTTTTGAAGTTGTAATAGATGGTTGTCCTATTGATGAAAAATTTCCTCTTAGATTTGTTTATAAGAAAAATCTTGAGTTTTATGGAATATATAAGAATTATTTACTTTCACCACTTTCTGAAAGTGAGTTTTTAAGAGTAAAAGGTTTTTATATAACTAAAGGTATTTGGGATACTCTAAAGAACATTTATGAAGGCAATAAAAAAGTAACGAAGGAAAATTATCAAAATTTTAGATTAAAGTAGGAATATGTTAGGGAGGGTGAGTATGAATACATTGGTAAATTATTTACTATGGTAAATAACATTTTCTTTATTATCATATGTCTTTGTGAAAAGATAGAAGACTCTACTATTGTCGAAAAGATCTTGAGAATTAGTCCCAAAATGTTTGATACCAAAGTCTCATCATTGGAATATAGAGATCTAGAAACATTATCTCTAGATGATTTTCATA
The DNA here is from genome assembly GCA_963277665.1 of Viscum album. Taxonomy (NCBI): domain Eukaryota; kingdom Viridiplantae; phylum Streptophyta; class Magnoliopsida; order Santalales; family Viscaceae; genus Viscum; species Viscum album. Next base: position 2,021,237,276 of record OY728123.1, read on the forward strand.
ACACACCCATTACTTTTGAAATGAGAAGGATGAAATTTATGAAAGGAAAAAAATTGACTGAGAAATTTCATTCAATGATACTAAGAAAGAAAAGCATAAGAGGATTCTTAAGGAAGAAGAATCCGGTGATTCTGATTCCAAAAATGAGGTATGAAAAAATATGGATGATTTTTTATCCTTTTTTTCTAAAGATTTGAATATAGGTACAAGTAAATATAATGGGAAACTTCCACTAAAAGGTTTTTAATGTGGATTCTTTAGGCACATTACGGACAATTTTCCTTCAAGAAATAAATAAGAGGATAGGGATGAAGAAAATAGAAGGAAGATAAGATCATGGAATAAATAAGGTGACATGGATAAATCGCATTCCAAATAGAAATATAAAATGTTATCAAAATGCAAAAGGATAAGATTTCTATCTAAAGATGAATAACAATAAGAAATTGAATCTGAATCTAAAAAATCTACTGATAATTCTAGATAAAAAAATTTCATTACAATAGTTAATAGTAAAGAGTTTGGAATTATTAGTTCTTAATAAGATAAAACTTGATAATAATTTCATGTAGTGGAATAATTGAAATAATGTATAAGAGAGATTGGGAGTATTGAGAAAGAAATCAAGAAGTTCAAAAATTAAAATGATTCAACAAAAAATTAAGAATGCTATACCAAGGAAAAAAGTTAAGCTTCTAGAATAGATTGATGACTTGAATAAATCTTTTGAGGAAGAAAATAATTATAATGAACATCTAGAAGTTAATTTGAAAGAAAAATAAGAAGATTTGGAAATTTTCCAGAAAAATATTTATAAAGATGAACAGAAGGTTACAAGTATCAAAAATTATTTCTAAGAAGTTGGTAAAAGTTCTCAAAAGTGTAAACCTTAGAAGGATCAATAGTTACCTTCAAAGGTTCAGAAGAAAGTTGGAATTTTTTATGTGGAGAAGAATGCTGGAAAATTTATGGGTATTGAAAAAACCCACAAAGTGGAGAAGTCATAAGTTCCTAAAAATTCAGAGACCAAAAAAGTTTCTATTCCATATGGTTCTCATAAGGTTGAAATGAAAACTGAGAAGAAAAGGAAGATTATGGTTGATAATAGAAAGGTTGGTGGTCAACAAATTTTAGATAATAAAGATGATAAGGTTACTGAGAAACATGCTCACAACTCTGTTTAGTATGGAAGTTTCATGTTCAAATATTATTTCTATGGATACTTCTGGTATTTTGGTGGATTTAGCTACACAAAAAACATGTGTTGGTTTAATAAAAAATATCACTATTATTCCACAAACTAAAGAAGGTGAAGTTTGAGGGGGATTCAATCTTTTTAAAGGAAGAAGTATAAGAAGAATGTTTTGAATAAATCTGAGAAGGTTGGTATAAAAGTTGAAAATGGGTTCCAACCTTTGGAAACTTTTTTTGAAACATGTAAAAAAAATGGATATATCTTAAAAGGATTTCTTGTTTTATTATTGACTCAACAAATGTTTGTTAACTACTATCAAAAGTTGGATGTGAGGAAAGACAAAGGGAAAGAAAAAACACTTGTTGTAGAAATTGCTCTAAAATCTACAAAATGATAATAAACATAGATTCTGGATAGTGGGTGTTCATATCATATTATTTGAGATTTAAAATATTTGAAGAATTAGAAATATTTCAAAGAAGTAATAGTGACATTTGACAATGATGAATCTCTCAAAATAAAAGAAGTTTGAGCAACCATCATTGGTGAAGAAAAGTTGAAATCCAAGAATTTCTTGTTTGTTAATGAGAGAAGATACACCTTTCTAAGTGTTTCATGACATTATGATGAAACTTAAAAAGTTTTTTTTATAAAATATGGGTTTATTGTGAAAAGTGAGGAAGATGGAAAAATAGTTACAAGAGGCCAACATACAAAATAAAACTTATTCCAAGTTGGTGTGGCTCAAAACTGTTGTTACTTAGGCATGGTGGAAGTGATTTAGTTGTGGAATAAAAGGATGGGACACATGTGTTAGATAAACAAGTGAAAGTTATCAAAGAAAGACATTGTTCAGTTTATTCCTGATATGTTACGAAGAAGATATTAGTGTTGTGAGATTTTTCAGAAGGGAAAGATAACAAACTTTGTGCATAAGAAAGTTTACATTTATTCAAAATGAGCCTTATAACTTATTCATTCTCATAGATGTGGTCCAATTAGAAAACAATCATCTCATAGAGATTACTACTTCATTACTATCATTTATTACTTTACATGTATTACTTGTGTTATGTATATGAAACATAAGTCGTATGCCATGAAAATGGTTTATAGTTTCAAAAGAAAATATGAGAAGGAATGTGAGTATTCAGTAAAGAAGTTGAGAAAAAACAATTTTATTGAATAAAAGAATGTAAATTTAAAAGTTATCTTGAGAATCATAGAATTCTACATGAGTTCAGTACACCATATATTCCTCAACAAAATTTTGTTTTCAAAAGGAGAAATATAAGTCCTGTTGAAATGGAAGGAACTATTTTACTTGAACATGGACTATCACATTAATTTTGGAGGCAAACCATGGGAACTATTGTATATATTCAAAACCAATGTTTCTATAGGACAAGTTTAGATATGACTCCATATGAAATGTTTTATGAAAAAACTCTAATTTTAAAATACTTAAGAGTTTTTGGGAGTCAAGAATAAAGGTGGAAGCCTTGTAAAGTTTGAGAAAATATATGAATATGGAAATTTTTTATCTATGCTATGGAAGGAAGGGGATATAGATGTTTCAACAAAAAAAATGGAAGATTGGTTGATTCATTTGATAAGAAATTTATTGAAAAATATGGGGAAGATGATAAAAACACTCATTTTAATGAGGAAAATAAATAGGATGAAATAATGTATGGTGACAATTATAATAAGGATACTGATAATGGTAATTATACTTAAGAAGAAATATCACAATCATCAATTTCAAGTGATGAGGAAGAAACTTGAAAATCTCAACCTAGGTTGAGGAAGCAAGTGGAATCTCAAAACATTATTGTTGATAAACATCAAATGGTTAAAATAATAAGAACATTAAGAGTTATTAGACATACTTCCTTGTATTCAAAAGTTACATTGAAAGATGTGCATGAAGCTTTTGAGAATATGAAATGGGTTCAGGATATAAATGAAGATCTTGATCAAATAGAAAAAATGATACTTTGGAACTCATACCTAAACCAAATAACAAAACTGTTATAGGTAAAAAGTGTTTTTTTAACAAGATTAATTAAGATGGAGAAGTGATAAGAAATAAATCAATATTAGTGTGAAAATGTTACTTTGATATTGAAGGCATTGTTTTTTATGAGACTTTTGTCCTATATAAAGGATGAAAACTATCAGAATCTTGCCTATTATTATTACATGACGAAGTTACAAATATTTTCAAATGTATGTGAAGTTTGAATTTATAAATGGGGATCTTGATGAAGAAATTTATATTGAACAACCATGTATCTTTTATATTGGTAAAGATGAAATTTATGTGTGAAAGTTGAATAAATCCTTTTATGGTATAAAACAAGCTATGATGGAATGGTATTCCAAATTGAATACCTTCTTAAAAAAGATGTGTTTTAAGAAAGGAAGAGTTTATAGTAATATATACATCAATGAAAGTTATGATTTTCCCCTCATTTTATTTGTTTATGTTGATGAAAATATCTTTGATGGAAATGATGAAAGAACATGTGAAAGATTTTATGAAGAGATGAACAAGTTGTTTGAGATGTCCATGCTAGGTGAAATGAAATACATTCTTAGGTAACTAATATTAAAAAAGAAAAAACACATGTTTCTTTCTCAAGAAAATTATTCTAAGTAAATTTTTAAAATGTTCAACATGGAAAATTTTAAACCTCTTTCCATATCAATTTCAGTGGGATCCAAGTTGAAAAAAGATGGAGAAGGTAAGGAAGTTGACTCTAAAGAGTTTTGGAATCTAATTGGATGTTTTTTATATTTGAATACCTCAAGATCCTATATTTTTATGTTTTTACCTTTGTGTAATATTAAAGAGTTCTATACAAGAATCATATTTTCTTGCTGGAAAACAAATTCTCAGATATATCAAAGCCCTGACATATTTCAGAATCATGTATGATAGCTCAAAAAATATTAACATGTTTTGGTATTTATATTCTTATTGAGTAGGAAATGTTTATGATAGAAGATACAAATATGGTGGCATTTTCTTTTTGGGGAAAATATTTGTTAGTTGAAATACAAAGAAACAAAATTCAGTAACAATTAGCATGGTTGGATTTGAGTTTGTTTCTGTCACTCAAGATGCTACCGAACTTATGTCAATGCAGAATCAATAAGAATACTTGTTAAAGTTAAGTTACCCTTGATCTTGGGTTTTTATAGTCAAAGTTCTATTAACTTTACCAGAAATATGGGACATAATTAATTTCCAATAATATTGATATCAAATTCCACTTCATCAAAGAGAATGTGGAGAATAATGAATAGAATTTCGAGTATATTCCTACACCAGAACAAGTTGCTGAGGCTTTCACAAAAAGTTTATCAAATGAACCTTTTTTTAGAATGAGGTAGAACATGGGAATCCAAAATATTTCTCATCAAGGTTCAGGTATGTTTTCCCTATCTATTTTAGTATTTTGATAGTGTTTTCAAATGGGATAATTGTTTCATTAATGTATCCATTGAATATGTGTTAAATGTTTTTAAGGAAGCATGTATATAGGGGGAGTTGTGGATAAGATGTGAATTTAGAATGTAAGTGTGTGAAATATTCAATATGTTTGTTAGTGTGGTTGTAAGAAACTTTTTTTATAGGAAAGTTGAAAAATATAAAAAAAAGAGGCGAAGAAAGATGTGAATAAAAGATGAGGAAGTTTTCATGAGTCACTACTTTCTGAAGACATGGTTTTTCTATCAATGATTATTTTTTCCTATAATGAGTTAGCTCATGTAGTATTAGAATTTTGGATAAGTAATCCATATCTTGAGCTTACAATGTTCAGGGATTGATAAACATTGGTTGACCAGAAAATCCAAAGGGGGATTTTTTTGGGACAAAGTTAGTTGAAAGTTATATTTGGAAGCTAAAATATGTTTGTTTTGAAAATGTTTTCTTTTGTTGACAAAGAAGAAAAAAATCACCATACTTAGTAAAAGATATAAAATGGACTCAAAAATTGTATTTAGACGATTGGAATCACAATGTTTAAGGAATTACATCATATTAAGAATAATTTTTCTAGAATAAAAGGTTCAACATACTCACCTTGGGTCTGGAATGAGTATTCGATTGTAATGAGGATGAGAAATGGATTCTAAATGGATATGAAGAAAATATGTCAATTCTTTGATGATCATGGAGTTCTTATATTTCAAAAGGTTTTTAGAATACTTGGGATGAAATACTTATGAAGGAAAGGGGGAGAACAAGTGTTGCCAATCGTATTGAGGATTGGATTGGAAATACAAAAGTTACTGAATTCAAAGATTTATAGTATCATATTATTAGTGTGAAATCATTAAATGATGAATTGTTTGAAGGATGGGAAGGATTTTTTTCAAAATTTTAGAAGATTGTGATTTTTGTTTTTAGTTAGACAAAGAAGCCCCAAGATATAATTTTTTGGAGAAATAATTTGATATGAATCATAATAAAAAGAAGAATGAAGTTACTAAAGTCAAAGATACTAACACTAGACTATTAGATGTGGTGTGTCACTGATCATTTATGTAATCCTGATACCAATCATCAGATATAATGATTATTTCAAAATAGAATAATAAGGATAATTTTTTTCACTAAGATTTTTTTGGAGCAATGAAAAGGAAAATGATGTTTTTGGGACTGATGGGTGTGAGGATTTTAGATACCGATCAATTCATGAAGATAAAAAATGTAGTCAACCATTTTAATCAAGTTAAATTGATTTGTATCAATTGGGTAAATTGGAAAATAATTCATGTTTCTTTAATAAGTGGGTTAAGAGAAAAGAAAACTCTGATATGTTTATCAATTGGGTCAAGAGTCATTAGACTAGCACTGAAACTGATAAATCAAAGCGGAGTAGAGACCGAACCAATAGATACATTTTGATACCAATAAACTTATCGGATGCAGGATAATTGGTTTGAAGAAAAGAATAAAATTATATTTGTTTCTAAAAGCCATAAAAGTGTTAACAATGGGGATCTTGAAAGGTTGGTGTAAGTGATTTCTTGAAGAAGTTGTGAATCTGATGTTGAAACATTGCCATGGAATTAAAAATATATTTATAAGTTCTCACTATGTTTATGAAAAAATAAAAAACAATAAGAGTCTAATGAAGTAGAAAAAATGGTAATGGAAGAATGGTTTTAAAGCTTTTCTTTTATCAGCTGGTACGGGGAATCATAATGGGAAGTTTGTTTTTAGTTGACTTTGAGAATCATAATGGGAGGATATCTTTTTTATCATATGATTTTTTTTCATTTTGTGTGGAGAAAAATGATGAATAATATAATTTAATACATACACCTATATCATAATAAGAAAATTTTATTGGAAATCAGAAATAGATTGAAGATTGTGAAGAAATTATGAAGCAGAGCGGAAGTTGTGAGAAGATTAAGAATGTTAGAGAAAAAATAAGAATATTTGAAAAGCTCTGAAGAATTCAAAGTTGTTCCTAAAATTTAAGTGAAATTAAAGTTTATGGAAATTTTGTTAAGTGGGAAAGTTTTTAGAATACAACCTAAACCATATTTGAAATGCCTATAAATTGTGAAAGTACATTTTACATTCAACTAATGCAAGTACTACTCAAGGGTGAAGAGAGAATATAGAGTGCTGAAAGCTTTTAGAGAGAAAGGTTTACAGATTTAGATTTTCTGAGGAAGTCTACTAGATAGGAGAAGAAAAATATAGAGGATCATATTCAGTGTTTTCAGAATCAGAATAAGAAATTAGACTTGGATTTCTAGACTATGGTAGAAGTAGTTCAAAATTGTTTTAGTGGTATTCTGGTGGGGTATTAATTCCAAATTGAGTAATCATATTCGTTCGATCAGACTGGGAAATTGGACTGAGTATCACTATTAAGTCTAGGGAAGTTCTTACCTGCTGCTGGGTAGGAGAGTGAATAATCTTTCTGAATTTTATATGTTTGAAAGTTGATAAGGGAGCACAATAACATGATTTAAAGGAAATGTTGAAATTTTATTTACTTGTTACAAAAAATTATATTACATCATTTATTTCTACTTCAAGAACATTCATTATTGTATTGAGAATAGTAATACATGAGTTTAAGGTCATATCTTACTTGTTCTAAAAAATGATTGTTTTTAGAGTATTGTACGGTATTGGATTATTTCTAACCCATAAAAGGGATGTAGCTACTCTTGTTGAGTAGTGAACCTTGTGAACTCCCGCCACTACTACAAAAATGGGCAAGGGAAGAGCTACCCTTTTATCAGCGCTAAAAAATAACTGATAAAAGGGGGCCTTTATCAGCGCTAAAAAAGCGTTGATAAAGGGACAATTTTAACAACGCTAAAAAAAGTGTTGTTAAATGTGACCCTTTAACAGCTCTTTTTTTAGCGCTGATAGAGCCCCGCCCCCCTTTATCAACACTTTTTTTAGTGTTGTTAAAGGGGACCCTTTTATCAGTGCTTCTTTTAGTAGCGCTGATAAAGGGGAGATTTATCAACACTTTTTCCTAGCGCTGATAAATTTTATGTTTCAAAAAAAATATTTTTTCATGAAAAATAATATATTGTTATATAAATATATTTATATCGATATAAATATAATATATATTTTTTAAATATGTTTTAGATAAGTATAAATAAACTATTACATTTAATATATTAGAAATTTACTGAAAATGGCGTTTAAATATTTATAAAAAAATAACTAATTAATAATTTGCTAATTATAATAGATTAAAAATCATTTAATAACAATTTGAAGACACAAAAAATCAAAATAAGAATAAAATATCTAAAGTAAGTTTAGAATGTAACTCAAACTTCAAATGACCATAACTCATGACCCGGGTGTCTGTTTGAGCTCTACAGTTTATCAAATCGAAGCCTACGACGATATCTAAATTCCAGTAACCCAAGAATAGATTTTGACACATCTTTCAAGGCCAAAAAAGGCCCAAAAGTCCTCTAAAACTGAGTTTTTAGTCGGAGTACCTCGATTTGTTAACATTTAAACAAGTATAACTTCTTATCTGGATGTCTGTTAGGCCTATACCACATATCATATCAAATATTCTTTCATTTTCTTCAATTTAAATGGTTATGGAGTTGAAAAATGCTTTTGGGTTAGAAGTTATGGTCGTTTTAACATTCTATGGCTTTTCAAATACACACACACACACACACATATATATATATATATATGTATTTATTCGTCAATATATATGTGTGTGTGTGTGTGTGTTGTATATATGTATGTATGTATTGTTTTATTTATTTATAAACACACATAAAAAACATATTTTATAAATTTATTTAAAATTAATCTTATATATGCATATTTTTATACAAATAAATATATAGATAGAAATTATAACTAAATATATATATATATATATAAATAAATATAAATATAAATTAATATATGAATAAATATATATACTAATATATGAATAAATATATAAGTATTAATATAACTAAATATATTTATATTAATATGAATTTATATTTTCATACGAATAAATATAACTATATATATATATAAATATAAATATATATTAATATATGAATAAATATATTTGTATTAATATAAGTAAATATATTTATATTAACATGAATATATATTAATATACAAATAAATATAACTATATATATATAAATAAGTAGATATATCGTTAAATAGAAAAAAATGAAATGACTTAGTGGTAAAGGTGCAGGCCTGCAAGGGGGAGGTTGCGGGTTCAAGTTCTAGTGGAAGCAAGGAGGTGCACGTTGGGGGCATGTGTTGGACGTATGGGCAAGGGAAGCATGCCAGAGTGGTCAACCTAGCGATGATAAAGGGGGTCAAGCATTTTTAAAAGCTCCCCCATGAATTATATATATATATATTATTGACTTTTATCAGTGCTTTTTAAAAGCGCTGATAAAAGTCAAAATAAATATATATATATATATAATTCGAAAAAAGCGCTGATAAAGGGGTCTTTTATCAGTGCTAAAAAAAGCGCTGATAAAAGACTCCTTTATTAGTGCTTTTCTGAGCACTGATAAAAGGGATCCCCCTTTATCTTCGCATTGATTAACAACACTTTTTTAGCACTAATAAAATCCATATTTGTATTAGTGCACCTTACAATGCATGTGTGTTTTTTTGTTTTCATAAAGGTAAAAAATCATTAATATGAGGCAAAGGTTGTTTCAAAATTAATGAAATGTAAAATAAAAAGATATCACTGATTCACCCCTACCCATCCAAATGATACTTAGATCCTAGTTGAGAAATTCTCAATTTTTTACTTGAGACTCATCCTCCATATCTTCTAGACATACACCTATGTTTCTTGAACTAATTTGCGTAGTAGTCATCCCATATCGGGTACCAGTGATCATTTTTTATGAATATTGTTCAGAGTAGTTCAAGAAACATAGAAGAGATGGGGGATGATTCTCAATCAGTAAAATGAAATAATAACTATTCATGAGATGAAGCTAAAGAGGATGAAAATTTTCTCCTTAATTTTTTTAAATTACCACATCTTAATTTAAAATTTCAAATCCCATCTCAAAATTCTAAAAAAAATCTTCCACTACCAAGAGAACATCAACTCATCCCCCCTGAGCTACACCAACTCTAATATATGTTATTAGTCCTTTTCCCTCACCTGTATCTCAAATATAAGGGCTCTATGTCCACTCCAGTTCATTTGTAGGGTGTGATTATAAAAATAAACTAGTAAATACTAATAGGGCCCCTGACATATACATCAAGGCATATATTTGAGTATATGTTCAAATTAGTAACACTCAGAATACACATGTAAGTCAAGTCATTGTTTAATTCCATTATCCATGATTAACCTTATAGCCATCTTTGCACAACACTATCGAATCATGTTTTTTCATGAGATTGGGTGAGGTGAGATGGAAACCATATCACCCATGTTTTTCACATTATATATTTATGCTAGTTTTATTGCGTAAAGTCTATTATACATATTTACTTATTTTAAAATTATTTATTGTTCTTTAATTATTTACATTATTTCATTTATATAAGTTTATGATTATAAATTATATAGTCTCCAAATCATTTTAAGATATATAAAGGAATGTAGCTATCATATGTTTGGTCTAGAAAATTGGATCTACCTAGATTGGAAACCACTATTTTTTCAAGATGTGGTTTCCAGCACAGACGCATTAGGTACAACTACAAAAGTGGGAACCAGATCAAACTATTGGTCCAAGTTTTCAATATTCTAATTATATAAGGATCCTTCTATTAAAATCTCATAGTCTGGTTCATGAAAGGGAATGAGATATGATTTAATAAAAAACCTAATACTTTATTCAATAAATTACCCAGGTTTTGATTTATAATTTCATTAATGAAACCATAAATTTTCTACAACCTAGATACAATGGTTTTTAGGTATCACCGTATAAGTGTGTAATCATTGGCGTGTTCTCAATTACCACTACTTTAATATCAAAAATAATTTCTTTAATTTGATCAAAATTATAATCCTAATAATATTCACCATTAATAGATCGATAATTATTCTCTAATTAACCATGCCAAATCCAAAGAATGTAACATGTATTAAATCCCTAAAAAATTAAATGATCTTTAATTTATTTACTTCGAAAATCATTCATAATTAAAAATTACAAAAAAAATATTGAAAAATAAGTCATTCTTTTGGAACATTCTATTTTGAAATTTGTAGAAATTCATCAACCCTTTCATCATATTCATCACGTGTTCATAGCGTTGTAATCCAACTATGATTCAATATCAAATATAATAAATTTCAAGTACTAAATATATTTTTTTTTATAATAAAATCAAATTTACCTTTATAAATTAAAATATAATCAATAAAATAGAAAAATCTTTACAAATAAAATATAGGAAAAATATTTAAAAAAATGTTTCACCTTATACTTATTCAATTATAATATATTTTGAAAAAAAAATATTAACATTGTTTTTTAAAAGGTTAACCAAAATTAAAACTCAACATTTCCTTTTTTTCATTATATAATTTTGTAATTATTTTTTTTCAAAACATATAAATAAATATAAATTATAAAATAACATTTGGAATAATATATTAGTGATGAAAACAATATTGATAGTGATAAGGATCCAAAAGGAGGCATACAATTTCATACATCATATTAAAAATGAATATGTCAATTCATGTAGTAAATATAAATTGATATATACTATGAAAATGATTAAACAGAGAAATGATTTGATTATTGTTTTCTAATTATATTCAAAATAAATTTCAATCTTTTTCTCCTTGTCATATCATTTTAGAATGATCAATATTAGTGAGCTATATGACTAGAGATAATGCAGAATCTAACATTAGATATGTGGTGATGATTCTTGATGGAATAGTTATAGTACCCGATGGGGGTTAAGTTAACAATTTACCAGAGGAATTTTATATAAATAATCAACTATAGGATGGAAAATAAATGAGGGATAACTCTAAAAACTCTTATATTATTCTTGTTTTTTTCAAAATGAATTATAAACTAACATCCCCTATACTGAAATTACACAATCAACATAATCAAAAATTTCAATCATTTAAATATATATTATCAATACTTCATATTAAAACTCCATAATACATTCTACATTTAAAAACACTTATTCAAAATATAAGAAAACAACATTAATTAATCATCCAAACACTCATTTGGTAGATTAAACATACATTAAATTTCATGAAAAACATTAGAAGATTTACAAGACACCCATTCATCAAAAAATCATTCCTCAAATGTAACACAAGTTAAATAATCATTCAGGAAAATTAAAAATACCTTAGTTGTCTTGATACTCATTAAATAATAATTTAGTCAAATATAAAACCTACTAAACATACCTTAAACACCCATTTATATGTAAATAAAGGTGATTTATAAAACCCATTAATCAAATAATCATACAATAAAATCATAGGACTAAAATAAAAATTTATTAAATAAAATGGACCTTGAATGTGTGAAAAAATAAGAAGTATGATAAAAACCCATAGAGAACTGTCAAAGAGAAGCAGTTGTAGAGGATGAAGAAAAACGAAAAGTTGATGATGATAGTGGTGATGGTGATAGCGATAGCGTTAATAATGGAAAGAGCCATGAGTGAAGGTGACAATAAGAATGGAAACAATGAGGAAGAATGAGAGAGACCAATCATGACTATAGTTATGGGAGAAGAGAAGTATGGTTCTTTATAGTTGAGAACACTGCAATAACTCAAACCGTGGAACCCAAACAAGAAATCAATGAGTGATAAGGAGGGGAAGATAACATATCTTGGAATATATCCTTGATTTATTCGAGATAATATAAATGACGAGTTCTGGTAGTAGGGGAGATCGACGAAATCATAAGAATCGTTATTGAATCAGTCACGTTTAGGATTCTTTTAAATGGATAAGGTAAACCAGTATCAAAGCTCCCAAAAAAGTGCTGATAAAGATACCTTTTATCGGTGCTAAATTAATAAGCACTGGTAAAGATATAGCTTTATCATCCCTAAAAAAGTGCTCATAAAAGACATCTTTATGAGCGCTCATAGTTTCGCGCTGATAAAGATACCTTTTATGAGCATTTTGTTTAGCACTGATAAAGCTTCATCTTTATTGGTGCTAAATATGCACTGATAAAAGGTATCTTTAGCAGCACTAAAAGTTTAGCGCTAATAGAAAAATTTTAATTATAATGATAAAAAAAATTAAAATATATTTATATAATTATATATTTATTTATTATAATTTTAAAATTATTTTAATATATAATTAATTATTTATATTTATATAAATACTTCAAAAAATTTATTTTTGATTATACATATATAATTTTATAAATATAGTAAATATACATTTATAAATGTATTTATAATTATAAATATATTTAGATCATTACATATATTAAAATAATTATATATATATAATAAATATACATATATATAATTATAGTAAATATATTCATTTTTTAACTATATTTATTTAATTTTATAATAATATTTATATATCATTATAATACTTATATAATTATATATATATATATATATATTTAATAAATATATATAAATATAAATATATAAAAAATAATCATTATTTAAATATTTTTATTCTAATTTTATAATTATTTAAATATATAATTATTTATTTATAAATATATAAATATTTTTTTTAAAATAATATTTATATATTTATATCAATATATATATATATATATATACATATTTAAGTAGTTGGGAGCTTACCCAAGTGCTAAAGGCTCCTCGTAATCCTGCATCAGACCCGAGTTCAAATCTGGGTGGTAGTGAATTTATACTGGCATGCGGTGACGCAAGCATAATCTTGGTAGGAAGTTATGCATACATGATACTGCACTGAGCCTTCGGGATAATTTGTGGGCTTTTGGGCAATGTGATGGGTTTCATGCCTACTGGAACTTCAAGCCATGTATTGAATATATAAGGTTTGATGGGTTTACTCTCTCTTAGGGGGGGTATGACCTGCCTTTCCGGTTTGTGTGTCTGGTGTGTGTGTGTTTAATATAATTGTACCCCCAATCACCTAATATATATATATAATATATATAAATATAGTAAATATATTCACTATTTAAATAAAATTATTATAATTTTATAATTATTTAAATATATATAATTATTTATTAAAAATTATATAAATACTTTTCATTAAAAAAATATTTATTTATTTATAATTATAAATATATAAATTTATAAATTTATAAATTTATAAATATATTAAATACACATTTATTAATATAATTATTTATAAATATTTATTAAAAAATATGTTTTTAACATTATTAATGAATATATAATTTTAAATGCATGCATCTTAAAAATGACTGAAATTAAATAATTAAAAATTAGTACACTTTAAAATTATTGAAAAAAATGGATATGTTCTATTAATTAAATATAAATTATTAAAATATATGGATATATATTATATTATTGATGAATACATATTGAAAATAATAAAACATAGTCAATAAATATATATAAATAAATAATATAAATTGATTAAATTTTAAAAAAAATTAAAAATGAATAAATAATACCTAACTGTAATATTATTAAAAATTAAAAACAATTGCCAATTTAAAACATATATAATATATTAAATTTATCATGTTATACAGAAATTCTAAAATGAATACTAAAATTTCGATAAATTACATAAATATTATGTGTATGTGTTTATATATAAGATTTCATCACTAATTATATAAATATTTGTGTATGTGCACTGTATATAAAAATGAATTAATTACATATATGTATGTGAAATCAATATAACGTTGGCTTGACATAGGTTAAATTGAAAAATCAAACAACATTTAATTATGTCTATTAATCGATAGAGTTGGCTAGTATTTTTAATTAATATTAATATTTAATTATAAACTATTTTTTAATAAATATATGACTAATTTAATGTAAGAATAAATATTTTGTATTATATAAAAATATATTTTAGGAAATATTTTATACATTGATATATATATACATATATATATGAACATATTTATATATTAAATGTATTAATCAATAACTTTGTATAAAAAACCATTAAAAACGAACAAGACAATAATATGTTTTTAATTTTTACATTTTATAATTTATATGTAATATATATTATTTATTACTATTCATAATTAATATATATATATATATATTAAAATTATTCATTTTTTTTAATAATTATTTCATTAATAATTTTTCTAATGATTTTGAAATTTATTCATATTTAATTTTTTTGTTTAATTATTAGAATTTATTCATTTTTAATTTTTTGTTCAATTATTATTATTTATTAATTTTATATATTTATATATAATAAATACTATTTATTAGTATTTATAATCTATATATATGTATATTATGTTTATTCACTTTTATCAATAATTATTTAATTAATAAAATGATTAGTATTTTTTTAATTAACTTTTTTCTAATTATTATTTGTTTGATTATTTCATTTTACTCATTTTACATATATATATATATATTTATTTAATATATACTATTTATTAATATTTAAAATTTATATATATATATATATAATTTATTTATTTTTATCAAAAAATTATTTAATTCATAAAATTGTTAATATTTTTTTAAAATTTACTCATTTTTAATTTCTATTTGTTTAATTATTTCATTTCATTTGGGACCTTTATCGATGCTGATAAGGGATAACCTTTATCAGCACTGATAATAGATAAACATTATCACTGCTGATAAAGGATAACTTTTATCATCGCTGATAAATGGTACCCAATATCATCGTTAAAAATAAAGCACTGATAAGGAGTAGTGTTTATCAACACTACAGAAAAGCGCTGATAAAGGGAACCTTTATGAGTGCTTTTTTCTAGCACTGATAAAGTATAGTGCTGTTAATGTTCTGCTTTGTAGTAGTGCAATGGATTAGAAACCAAAACCAAAACCTCCAACATATGAAGAAGGCATCCTAGAGGTGGAACTA
Organism: Viscum album; assembly: GCA_963277665.1. Taxonomy (NCBI): domain Eukaryota; kingdom Viridiplantae; phylum Streptophyta; class Magnoliopsida; order Santalales; family Viscaceae; genus Viscum; species Viscum album. The sequence goes on from OY728123.1 coordinate 2,021,253,047, forward strand.
TGGAAATACCCCTCTCTTAAACAATTTTGAGATGATGCATGAGGCACTTCAGGAGAAACAAGAGATACCACTTGAACAACTTGAGGGGGATGAACAAACTCTTTCCACTCTTTCATTTAATGCTTCTCAAATTCAATTAAAATTTAACCCCTTTGTTTTAATGATACAAATTCAACACTACTGGAGGAATATTTTGAGGGAGATATGTTTTTGACTCTTTTTATCTTAATCACATGAAAGCTGAACTATCTCATGGGCTTCTATTTCTTAATCATGAAAATTCAATTGTGTTACAACATAGTATGGATGAGTTGGGAGAGGATTCCATGTAGTAAGTGGTTGATGAAGAATAAGAAACTTTCAGACCTATGGTGATGTAATTACCCCCTTGACATCACCATGAACATCAACTATAGGGAGACATAATAGAGAAAAATATACCAAAACCTTCTAACGAGGAAGAGAAGAATCATATTTATATATAAGGGAGAGTAATTTGACTTGAACTCAACATGATTTATTGTTATTAAATTTGAAATACTTATATACCATCCCTTATCTAAACGTATCCAAGAAGCACAAGTGGAGCAACCACTAGAGGAATAATCCACTGATTTGACTGTGGTAGAACTGAAGACCCCATACATCACTCTTCCACCCCACTTAACATAACACACCACAATATTGAGGGGGCAGACATAAAGAAAATTTTCTAAGGGGACCTCCAGGAAGATTAAAGTTGAGTAGTTTTGGAAGGAAGAATATATGGTGGTTCACATCACATAAATTTCATCCTTTGGTGGATTGGGGATTGTTGGTGCCAAATTTCGCTTAAAGTCATAGATCAGATGATTTCTTCAACCTAAAGGCATATTTGGATTCTATGGACAATACCGAGGACCCCAATGGAGTTTCATGCAAGATTTAAGGGTGTCGCGCAAGAATGAAATGCCTGCACAAAGATCTTACACGCCTGATATGACATAAATGGGGCTCTTTTGCTCCAACCTCTTCAAAATAGTGAAGATAGATGCACTAAATAAGTCGATTTCGCACACAATAATAAAGTCCGTATGGAAACCTATTGCACGCCCGATACGATTTCAAGAGACACCTTGGGCGCAACCCACGTTGCGCGCTGCCACCGAGATTTTAATTTATAAATAGAGAAGTACCTGCCTCCCTTAAGAAGAAGGCTCTAGAAGTCGAACTGCCACTCTCATGCACATAATATGACCCCTTCTGTGACTGCGAAAAAGTCATCATGTCAAGGTACTGTATCTTGTGGGACATGTCTCCCTTGGGTCCCCCTTAGGGTGGGCCCAATTAGGATTAACCCTCACCCATTTTCATTTTTTCCAATTCAAGTGCATGAAAAAGATCCTTCTTGCATGCGAGACTAACCCTTGTGCAACCATCTTGTGCTCGGACCCCTTCCCTTTGAGTTCTTGGCTTCAAACATGCGCACAATCATTGGATTTGAGCACAATCCCCACGTATTACATGCACCCCTTCCCATAAAATCCATGTTTTTCCGTCATTCTGAAGCACCATGTTTGATCCCCCTTTACATGAAACATCCTTTTCTTGCGTGCACCTCTTACATGTGGCCCTCCAAGCTTATGCACAGTGATTTCCGTGTTCCTTGAGTTGCACTCCGTGTTGTGTTGCCATACCTCATGATTCTTTGCATATGTATGCTAACATATATTACTTCTTCCCATATATATGCTAACATGGATCCCTATTTTGACCACTCCACCACCTCGTTAATAATGGGCATTTCTTATGCCTTCCCCTCCTGAAGTGCGGGTCAGTACAAATCATGTAAGTCCAAAGGGTGAGGAGAGAGTCCTCATCATAGAAGATACATGAAGTCAAACTACCAAACACCACACGTCCCCAATGCATGACGTTAAACTGTGAGTTGCCGCATGTGTGGCAGGCCTTAGTGGACTTGAGAGGGGATGAGATAGGAAGCCTTTCACTCCATGCCTTTTTGATCTACCTTCTCTTTCTCTCTACACTTTTTCACCATGCGTGCTTTGGGAATCATCTATGTAAACCCCAATACACCTTGATATGGTGATCTCTATATGATGGTCATATCCTCCTTGTACATTTGGACACCCTCCTCGGGCTTCCATCTTGAAGTTGGCCCAAATTTCCATCTCCCTAGGTAGCTAGCCATGTGTAAGCCCTGCACTGTCCCTCGTGGCCACATCTCTCATGACATGATTGTCGGGTCCCTTGCTGCCTCTTGTTTCTCACATCGATCATAGCTCATGTGGGCATAGATTGAGCATTAACCATGACACCCTCATGGACCGTCTTAGTGCATAAGCCCCACGCCCAATTCTGAATTATGGGGAATTTGATTCCCTACCACAGGGAATACTTCTTGAGGTTCAAGACCATCATCCATCTGTCTTAACCACTTCATGTATGTTCACCTCCATCCTGATGACGTTAACTATATTCTCAAACGTTGTGGGTTTTTATCCCAATCTTTTTTACACGATACATAGGAAGACTCTTTGAGGTTCAACCTAAACCAATGGTAAACTTTAGTGTTCCCTCCTAGGGATTTACCCTCCTGATTTGACAACTTCCCTTTTTGAGAAACATCTCCTTGATCCGCCTCCATGAGGTGTTCTGATCCATCCGAGTAGCTAACCACTCATAAGCCCCGCACTCAACCCATAATCCTCTAACCTAGAGTATCCCTCTTGTAATGAGATGATAACCATACATAATCCCCAAATTTTCTCTGGGTTGTTGTCCTTTGTGCACACCTCGATTCTCTGTCCCATCTTGAACTATGAGGATTTTGATTCCCTACCACGGGGATATGTAGGAATCCTTTTTGAGGTTCAAGCCCATCATCCATGTCTCATCCTGGTCTCTCCCTTAAGACCTATTGTTTCGGAAAGAGCATGCCTCAAACCAGAGGTTACACTTACTTCGGGTCCCATCCATGAGTCCATTATCATGAGACACCCCCTCATGTGACTCATCACCCCATTTCTAGAACTACAAGGAATTTGATCCCTGCCTCCCAAGAAGGGTATGTAGGAAACCTTTATGAGGTTCAAGCCCAACGTCATCATTTTCACATTAGTTTCACCCCATCCATCCCATCGAATTTATAAAATCATCCATCTGAACTATGTGGATTTTGATTCCCTACCATGGGGATACATAGGAAGACTCCATGGGGTTTAATCCTAGCCAATGGTAAACCATGGATTGCAACTCATCGGGTTCCACCAACTTGATCTTCTCTCAGTAGTGTCTTGATCAGATTTTATAGGGTGAAATATCCCCTCTTTGGGACACACCATCCAGGGTCCATCCGCATTGAAAATATTGATCCATCCATCTGGAAAACCTTCTAGGTGCTCCCTCCTAGGGACTTACCCATCTGGTCCACTCCCATCAGTGTTGTGATCAGTCTGATCCATCATCGCTAGACATTAAACTTGGGGAATACCCCATGTTAAACACAAGTATCCAAGAAAAACCATGGAGACATGCCTCTGGCATAAGATACCCCACAATCGATGTGGAAATCCTTGGGTTTCATCACCCTAGAGAATCCCTTTGACGGTGAAGAATACAGGTGTTCTGGTGCTTCAGTGTCCAGAAATTCCACAGATGCCTCAACATGACTACTCTCTTAACCAAAGGTTTCTTTCTATAACCTGTCCCTTCAGAATGTCCTAATAGAATCAGTGTACTTAACTAGAATCCACAAAGAGATGACATCATGAGCGAGTTTCACAAAAAATGTCTTGATCTACGAGGGAGACCTGGACTAGGTAATGTGTTCCAAGGAGGAATCCACAGAAGGAGGAACCGATATACCATCATCCTGTTTCAATAAAGGATCAAACATCCATGGAAAGGTGGTAAATTCCAACCCTTTTTGAAAATTTTTTATGTGGGGAAACAATCATTGCATCACCATTGATGATGCACTCCCTATAAGAAAGCATCAAAAATAGAAATGGTGAACCCGATGTGAACTAGTTCTCCTCCAATTATGGGAATTAGTAATGATTGAGTAATTTATAGATGATCATGTCACCCGATCCAGATATTTGGTGCCAAGTCCTGCCAAGAAAATAGTGGGACTGGGGTGGAACTCTCTAGAATTTGGGACAATTGATCATTGGGAATTCTAGTATGTGGCATTGTTAATGTGGATCTTTCTTTCCAACCATGGAAGACTAAATGATATTAGGGTATTGGGAATTGTTTTCCAAACATATGTGATGATGGATGAATATTCCTACTTTTCAGGACCCAAGATGTATCCATAAGAAATGAATCACCTCCCACTCGTAGGCATAGGGGTAAGAGAGATGCCAATGCGACAACTCCGCCTGGCTCTACCTCCACAATTATTTCCTCCACAACCACAAATATTGGGTTCCCACACCCCACATTACCCTCCAAGATCATCTAGAGGGTGATTTATGCTCTTAATTGATGATATTAATAGTTTGGGGTTCTCACAACAAGGGATATGGGCCACCAAGATTTGGAGGCTTCTGTGCCCCGTCGTCACCGCCGCCCCCAAGGGCTACGCAGGGAGCCGCTTCTCACCACTCCGACATCCAACCATTTTGGGAGCCTCCCACTAGAATGCCCCTATGATTCACTCCTCCACATTGAAGAGGTAAGGGATGCTCGAGCCATTATGACATCGACTTCAGTTAGGGTGCCACAAAATAGGGTTCCCACCAGGACACATCAACGCCGCAATCCAGTTCCCAAGATAAGGAATTATTGGATTACATCCTTGTTCTATCAGCCCCGGTATAGATGACCTGGCATCAACGTCAGGAATAGGCTCATGAAGAAGCCCCTCAGGGGGCTTTGTATTCTATAGCTTCAGTGGCCCGTGCCACCACCGATGCATACCATCAGTACCCTGTTATTACATATCAGGGGAACATCTATTCCCGATCAGGATTGAGACCCCAACGACCTAATGGTCAGGATGGGATGACTCTTCCAGTCATCAACGCAAGGGGTAGCCATCACAGGCTGACCTATGGTGATGGTATTCAGTAAAAAGGGCCTCCCCATACCCATGATCCTAGGTATAGAGATTTTCCCCATATTTCAGGTTGTTATTGTGAAGGTCCTCCTCCCCTCATGACCCATCAGCACGGAAGTCCTACCCATGTCTGGAATGATTAGTATGAGGGCCCTAATCATACCACCACCACTAAATGACACAGATATTATTCCCGCACTAGTAGTGGCCGGCATGGAGTCCCTCCTGTATTCTTTCTAGCTCCAGTATCAGTCATCCCTGCTCCAACACTGATAACCGTGTAGGTACTCCCCTTGCGTCTCACACCCAGTTTGGGGGTCCTCCACTTGTTCTTTTTTACATATGCCCGGGTGCCCCTCATACCCTAGTATACCCAAGTTTAGGTTCTCCCCACTCTCTCATACAACATATAGGCCCTCCCAGTTTCCTTTTCAGTACCTGATGTGGAGATCCTTCCCCTCCAATTATGTTATTCCTGACAGTATCCCCTATGCTCTTACCTACTCTAGCGAAGGCCCTCCCCACTCCAGCACCATATTGTATCGAGGTCCTCCCCTTTTCAAAGATTTTCCCTTCCCTAAGGAACCATCCTGAGGAAGAAGGGATAAGTTTCCTCACTGAAGGAAGAATCCTATGTAGTTCCAGATCACTGTCAATCCAGTCCACTATCAGACTCTAAAGTGGAGTGTGATTCAATGATACAACATTCTCCCTGATCCTCTAGGTCAGGGTATGGGGTAGGAACCAACTGTGTCAACTTCATTCTCCTAGAAAGTGAGATACACCAGATCCCTATATCCCTTTGTAGATATATGCTGGAGGATTCATATCTGGACCCCTTTAAGGGTGTGGCCATGTAATCCACTCTATCATCACCAGGATCATTATCTACCTTGACCAGAGATCATAGAGAATTATTTTGGGGACTGGTGGATCAGGAGAACTAGCCAGATTTACCACTATCAATTTCCACCCTGACACAAGAAGATTTAGATGATTCTCTATCCTATTGGGATATGGTGATGCAGTTAGTATTGTCTCTAAGTGGTAGCCCAGTATGTTGCAGCTTGTCATCTCACACACTATTCTCTCAGCCAGCTAGTCCGCCACCATAGTGGTCCATATCAGTACTATTACCGGTTCCTCAAACACCCCCATTAATGAATGGGGAATCCAGATGCCTGATCTTGCTTCTGAATGAAAAAGATTATGGGATATCCTTGCAGCAGACTAGTTCCCTAAGATGTTCTGGCTGATTTCTACACCATAATTAAATGCTCCATTGTTCCATGACCAAGATTAAGTAACGTGCTTCCATCGGACTCTATGGACGATTCATTTCTGTCTCTTTCACCATCATCTAGATTATCTGAACAGCTAGTAGTATTATGATGATAGCAACCAGTAGTGTTATATGGTTGACTTGGTCGTGATCCCTATTTCTTAGCACCCTGCATCACCCAATCATCATCGTTCTCTTTAGAAAACAATAATTTCAGATATTTACTGTGCTCCGTTGAATTATTGAGGAGGCATCTATGCACGTCCCTATCCGTGGTTAGGGACAATATGTTGCCTTCCACTTTAGCCCGATATGGTGACAACCAGATCTTCTTAGTGATATCGAGGATATGCCTCCAAGAGTCATCACTATAAACATGGTCGATCTTACAGAGAAGGAAACTGAAGTAGGACTCATTGAAGAAATCCCACCTACGAGGAAAAGGCAACATCTTCTAGACCCCAAGGAATTGTCACTTACGGTCAAAGACATCTACTTGGACTTGCAGACACCACCAAGTCATTACCTCTTAGCCTAGACCCCAATAAGTTCAAAGGGTAAAATGGGACTACTAAGCCCTCCAACCCATCTAGTTTAGTTTAAAAGATAGATGATGATATCAAGAAGGTCATGTTTTGCAAAAAAAATCATGGAACAGAATAGAGTTACTGATGAGATCCCTACCAAGTGCGTTGTAGAGTAGAAAAAGAACTATGGTGATCCCCAGTATGATCCCAATAATCCTCTACTGGGGAAGCAGGGGCATGTATAGGCTCACCTAGGAGAATCATCTCCCATTGATCTCAATAACCATGTATATCCCAATAGGATAGAGGCTAGAGTTTATAACAAGAATTCATGATATGAATCACCAAATCTACCCGGGTTGTGCGAGGATCGTTTAAAGGACCCAGCTCTATAGGTCTCTCCCACAGAGGCCCCTCAGGTTTCTATTCAGATTGTTACCCTAACTGCTCCATGGGTTGTTCCTCCAACAACTCCTCAGGTCATCCCAGTAGCTTCTCCATGAGCTGTTAGGCCTACTTATCATGTTGAAGAACCCGCCAATGCATTGGTGGTCAGGGATCCCCTCCAGGATAAGAACCCTTTCCAGGATGATCTGATGGCCCATATCTTCACTAGCCTCAAGGCCCTTGAAACCCAATAGGTGGTGATCCCACCTGATGGACATCCATATCTGGTATGGGTGGATGAAATTCCAGTACCCCCAAGATTTGGTAATACTTTGTTTCCCACCTTCAATGGGATGAGTGACCCACTAAAACATATAGTCCACTTTATCTCAAGGTGTGGACCCATGCTGGGAACTACAGCATAGCCAGAGGGCGCCAAGATCCGGTGATTATTATAGAAAATGGAAGGGCCCTCATTCATCTGTTATAACCAGCTACCTATTGGGTCTCTACCTAGTTTGGTGGATCTTCTCATTTAGTTTCCATACCAATTCAGCTCCAACACTCATAATAATAGTATTTTTGACCTCTATAAGTGAAAAAAAAGCCATACGAGTGCATAACGGACTTTTTCTCTTGGTGGAAGGGCCTCACATATTCACACGATATACCACCAACTCAAGAGAAACTATTAACCATGTGTGTGGGAAATGTCAAGACTAATCCAGTTCCTTCTCTCATCACGTAGAACTTCCCAGGTGGATTCCATGATTTTTCTGATAAGGCTCAGTTCCTAAAGGAAGATTTGAAGTAGGTCAAATAGGTATGCCCATTGTCTCCCACAACCCCTGCAAGAAGGGATTCCAAAGCCGAGACAGCTATCATTTCACAAGTAGAGGCCCCTAGGCCCCTGGAGTTTTTTCTAGATAAGCCTCCCCTGCAGCCTCACTGAGGACAGTAGACCCCGACTCAGCCTCCAGGTCAACATCGCGAGCCTCAAAATCGGTCGGCACCGCCCCAACAAAGGCTTCATAGGCGAGACAATCTAGTTCCACCTCCCCAGTAGAATCTAGTCCCATATCAATGTCAATCACCCAAATTCCCTTTCTCAGATAGAAGAAACTAGACCAACTCCTTTGACAAGGTTAAGGTCCCTCTTTATTTACCAAGTGTTGTGGATCAGGGAATATTAAGGCTGCCAGCATACATAAAACCCGATAAGGATGATCTCATTGATCACCCTAATTATTTCCCTTATCACCAGTTCCTTGGACACACCATAAAGCAATTATATGTGTTCAAAGACTGGCTTTAGGACCAAGTAGGTATCAATATAGTCAAAATGGGTGTAGGCCCAACATATGTGGCATGTGTTTCTGCAAATCTTGAAGGTGACAATGATGGTGAATGGAAGTAGGTATATAACCATGAGTCTGAGATGTATGATGATTGGATGACTTGTAAGTAAATCACTCATGCCCATGGTGGCATCTACTCCCATCTGAATCATCCTGAAACTTTTGGAGCCGTTGCACCTCCTATCATTTCTGTTTCTACGTCCGCTTCCTAGTCTTCCACCTACCGGAAGAGCAGGTACAAAAATCACAATGGAATGAAAAGTCCCTTGTCAGTGGCAAAGCCATCCCACACACCCGGTGACTTCATGCCCTCGAATATCGAGATTGCACCAAGAACTCATCCAGTAATGGAAATTTATTCATGTAATTGCAAGGAGTGCGTATTAGTGAATCCCATTGAGCTAGTAGACCCTTATATAGTTCCCAACAATGTGGAATGCCAGGTGGACCCTCCTAATGTCCCTAGTCAGTGAAATTTTCAATGAAATTACAGGTTTGTGATTTGTTAGAGTGTTCCATCCAATGCTTTTAGTCAAGCCTTGCATGCCACTATGACCATACAGAAGACTCATGATATAGATCAACACATGAAATACTCTCATCCCGTCTTATCTGATTTACCCCCACCACTGTTTGTGCTGATCGATCAGCCAGAGCCGCCGCAACCGCACCATGGGCAACCACATTCAGTTGGGGATAGATCTCAGTCATCAGGTTATCAACTCGTAGTCATTTTTCATGGTTGTACTAGTGAGAAATGAGATATCCCCAATGCCATTCGGAATCCACTAGTTCGACTAAAAGTACCTGTCATACCTCCCGCCCCAGAGTAACCTCCTATTGATAGAAATATGTTTCTGAAGTGAAATTATTATGTTATTAATCACCTCACATGAATTTCTAAAAATCTCTCAATTCTTTTGGCTATCTTCCTATCAAAAGATTTGTGTGATTACCTCATAGAGGCTTTGAAAAGTTTCTTCTAGTTTGAAATAGAGGAAGCGACCACATATGCCTTCCATGATCAGGAAATTGAGCATGGAGAATTCCCTGCCATTATATCATTTTAAAAAAATGAAGATTCTCCCATACAGGAGAACATCCAACTATTGTATGTTACTGAAAAATTTAATGGCATGGAGGTTAGCTGTTACTTTTTCAATACTAGTTCTAGGATCAATCTCTTCCTAACCCAGATGATTTGTAATCCTGGACTAGATAAAGCATATTTGAATCCCTCTAAAATAAAGATTCAAGGTGATGACAGGAAAAATAAGACACCGGTCTACAAGATCTGCCAAAAAACACGATTTTGTGGCATGATTGCAAGCACTATGTTCATGGTTGTCTCATAGGACACCACCTACAATGCATTGATGGGTTGAACCTGGTTTAAGGGTTGGTGTCCTGAGAACCAATTGTTTTTTACTTTGCTTACATGAATGTTCACTTATTATATTGTTCATTTTTCTGCATGAATATAATATAAAAATTTCCTAGAATATTTGTTGCATTAATAAGGTAATGGAAGATCCCTGCTATGATGAGAACCTTGAAATGCTATAACAATATTCTTAAATATTGTTCTATGGTTGGATGACATACTATGATAGGACACATAGTATACAAGCCGTCATGTGCGAATACTCGTAAGAAAATGAGACTCTCTCTCATTGAGTTCGCACTTTGTAATCTCCACGATGGAAGATTATAAGAACAGACCCTCCAGAAGCAATTCTGCATGTCTTGGTGTCATCGGACATTTCTATCTACGAGCGTGTGTAATGGTCCTTAGACTGTAATATTATCATTAACTCATGTCATGACTCACGCACTTAGATTTACTGACGAAAACCGTCATGCAGATAGTTGGCGGGAAGTAGGGTATGTTGGGTGCGTTACGAGTGACATGTTGTTAATGAATAAGTCGAGGAAGGATTTGTCCCTTCCATTTATGGAAGTTGATATTTCGGACCTTTGATTTAAATAGAACTATCACATTAAATTCCATGGCCATGGTGTGAACAATGAGTTTATTTCAGGTAGTCAAAGAACGACGGATCAAGCATATAGGTTTATGACACTGCCATGAAACCTGCTTGATGAGATATCGAGACAAAGGGATTAAATGACACAGTAAGAATTCGTATGAGGTGATACATCAATGCGGATTCAAATTCTTTCTCTTGGGTACCATGACCCGTTTCTAGATAGTAATCTTGGATTTTAGGCAAGCTCGCCTAATGCTAACGAGAAAGAGGCCTAGAGGGTCACACACTAAGTGTATTCAAGTATCTCAAGTAGAATAAATATTATTCTCGTACGTGGTTTAATAATTATTCAAGGAAGCCTAAATCGTTTTAATGATGGAGGAAGAAGGAAATTAAAAACAAGATATACACGCCATTTATTAATTATTACAAGCCGTGTAGTTTTTCATGGAAAATAAGTACACGCCATGTATTAATAATTACAGGCCATGTAGTTTTCTTTACATAAATAAAATGAATAAATTAAAAAAAGATTTTCATGTCGTGTACATTACATGTCATGTAGTTTTCAATGAAAAACAAGTACACGCTCCGTATTTATTAATACACACCGTATAGTTTTTCCAGTTGGGATTTTGAGGATATAATATCATTTTAAATGATATTTATTATAATCAGCATGGGCGCATGTCAAGAAATTAATTATTCGACATGGGGGTTTTAAATAAGAGTCAATGAAATAAATAAAATGTGTAATGCGTTTATTTATTGTCATAAATCTATAACCTAAAAATTGATTATAAATATCCTCACAAACCCAACTCTTTTCCCACACACAAGAGAATCGTTGTGCACAACAACCCTAGAGAATTATTTCAAGGCCGAAAGAACCTCTTCCTCCAAGAACACTCTCAAGACCAAGAGAGATCCTCTTCTATTAGATCAAGACAATCTAAGGTGGACAATACAAGCCAAATATTCTCCATGCTAGCACCCGGAGACTCCTTTGGCGACGTCCCGAGATATGAGGTACACGGGTGGATCACCGCTAGAGGAAGTCTACACTTGGCTTCTATGACGCAACGACAAATCACATTGGAACGTGAACAAGAACATCAACTAAGAAAGAACACCAAAAAGGTATTTATTTTCAATTGATTAAATTAATTATAATAAACTCATAATGATCCTTATTTGTAGTTCCGGGACAAACCTTCTTCATTGTCTTTTTCTGTGATTCGATCTGTGGAGACTGGCGTTTATCGTCATATTGATCCTGGATTGATCATTGCTAATGAAAAAAATCCAAGTGGGAACATCCACCCACACACTTCTGCTGTGCCCAAAACCTTCAAATGGTAATAGAGGGAGGTTACAACATTGATTATAGTTATTTAATTTTCGTTGATAATTTACGCATTTATATTTGATTCAATTTGAAATAAATCATTCTATAAATCTAAATAAATGAGATCTATTCTTCCTCCTTCATTTCTCGATTCATATCACAGAAATGGCCTTTTAATTTTAATTTTTGATTAAAATAAAAATGAGGAACTCAACTGGAGGAGCCTATCTTTCTATCTATACAACACGGGATTACACAACGTGTACTTAAAACTACATGCTGTGTACCTAGGTTCAACAAACCGGCATTGGTCCACCAAACCACACTGTGTGAATTGAATATGCCTAAGTATTAATCACTCCGTGTTGACCAGAATTGAACGGCGCGTGGAAGCCGGAATACACGGCTTGTATGTTGGAGAAACATGTTGTGTAGTCCGTTCCGGCCCAATTGAAACCATGTACAATGATAATTCATGTATCACGTACAAGGGGTTTCCAGGCTGGTTACCACGTAACAAGGAAGTACATGCCGTGTATGATTTATCTACATGTCGTGTACTCCAAATTTTCCAAAGTACAGAAAACACGCCCAAGCCCCCGGCGTGTACTTTCGATAAAGGGTGAAAAGAAATAAACACTGTTTAATTATAAACTACATGCCGTGTACTTTCCAGAAATGGAATTTCACCAGGTTTCATCTAATGTACAAAGACCCATACAAGGAATTTGGATGAGAAGAATCTCAAGGAAATTCAAAAAGGAATTTACGATAAAGAATTGATTAATTATAAGATCATAATTAATTGAATTAGAGCGTGACTTATCTTAAATTAAAGAATGATTAAAAGAATTTGAATTATAAATATTTGTAAATGTCGTTGCATGCTATAGATGATCATGAGCTAGACCAAAGACCCTTTGTATGTGTATGGTTTCATTTAAATTTATTTAATTTCAATTTTTTGGCCTGCGAGCCTTCTTCCAATAAAATGTAGGGCATGTGTGCCCATGGTTTCTTTAATGTAAACCCATATAATAGAGGATCTACCAATCCATAGGAGATGGTTCAAATCCCAAAGCTGAGGCGGAACCGATGCAAGAAGATACAAAGGAGGACAGGTGGGAGCTACAAAACATGAGCCATCAGGTTCAAGGTGTTTTCCCTAGGTCATGTTTAGCTTTTCAAAAACTGCTAGATAAGATAACCTATAGAAGCTCATGATCATGCCATCTTATTTTATTTTTTTCTGAATTTAATGGTTTATTTATAATGTATGTGTTTTTGCGATCACATAGTTAATAAAATTAACAAGCATGAAAATATGGAATAAAATAAAAACCGGACTATGCGTAAAAATTATCGAAACATGGTTAATTACTTAAGAAAGCATTAATTAATATTAACAAGAATGTGATAATGCGAAACTACACACAAAAGATTAAAATCCATCAATACCATATTATGTCAGACCAAGCCTTCCACTACTTGATTAAGGGAAAGACTCAATAAAACTATGTGTTTGACCAACCCTTGTTGGGAAACTTACTTTTATAAAGGAAGCCCTTATGAAAGGTTTCGGGTAGACTTAACCATATTACATCAAGAGAAGTAGCCCTTGCTAGACTTGGTGTAATATTAGAGGCAAGAGTTGAGGAAATCCAAGTCAAGATTTCAAGATTGGTGAGTCCACTCAACAGATCAAGGAACTGTAAGCTCACAGTTGGAAAAGACCTGCCTACCTAAATACCTTCAAATAGCTTGACCTACCCTTGTTGGGGTTATGCGAAGGGGAATATGGATCCTTGCCACTATAATTTCTAAGCAACTGGAAATTCAGAGTTCAATGGTGAGGACCATTGGGACTTGATAAAATAGTGGGACAATTAATAAATTCATTTATTATTTTTCATAAAATGTAATCAAGAAAGTACTGATAATTCTTCTCTTTTATATTTGAAGAATCGAAATGAAAAACTCCTCAACCACATTTTCTCTGCGACCAATTCTGGATAAAGACAATATCATCACCAGTAGTAACTTTAAAGAATGGTTTAGGCACCTTTCGGTTATCCTACGCCATGAACGAATGTTTTACGTGCTGGAGTCCTCACTTATTGATTCTTCTACCCCATGGGTGAGTGATGAAGATTTCCTGGTCTATGATCAACATTTGAACGATGCTCTAGAAGTTCAATGTTTGATGCTATCATCGATGTCTAGTGATCTCATGAAGTCTCATGAAGACATGGATGCCTATTGCATACTCGAGCACATCCTTGCTCTATACTAGGAGAGAGAAATACAGGAAAGGTTTGAGATCTCAAAGGCTCTATTTCAGAGCAATCTTGGAGAGGGTGCCCCAGCTGGGCCTCATGTAGTCAAGCTCATTGGCTACATTAAGCGCTTGGAGGTTCTTGGGTTTAAACTCCCCGAAGAACTGGGAACTGATCTCATTCTTGCATCACTCCCCTAGAGCTTCTTGAACTATGTCATTAATTTCAACATGAACAACATTGATAAGTCTCTATCTGATCTTTTTATCCTTATTCTCCAAGTAGATAATGACATGAATCGTGAAAAGCCTTCTATCCTTATGGTGAATAAAAGGAAATTCAAGGCGAAGAGATTTATGCCCAAAGCTTCTTCAAGGCCTTCCAAGAAAAGGATGATCAAAGGGGAGGCAAGGGAACAGGATTCTGTTTGTTTCACATGTGGCAAGAAGGGCCACTAGAAGAAAAACCGTACCCAGCCAAGGAAACAAGGGGAAGCTTTAGGTGTGTTTGTTATCGAATGCAATCTATCTTTTTCTACTAATTGGGTATTAGATACTTCTTGTGGTGCTCACATCTGTATCCAAATATAGAAACCAAGTAGATTCCGGAAGATTGATTGAGGTGAGGTAGATCTACGAGCAGCCAACAGAGCCAGACTTGCTGCTATAGCTGTCAGGGACTACAACCTCATATTGCCAACTGGAATGATCTTGGTGTTAAAGGGTTGTTATTATGTTCCTTCTGTTACTAAAAACATTATTTCAATATCCATATTAGATACTGATGGATTCCTGTTCAAGTTTGGAAATGAATGTTGCTACTTTTATAAAGATAACATTTGTTTGGGTAGGGAAAATTTATATAACGGCCTTTATGTGTTAGACTACAAAAACCAAGTAACGGAAATCAATAACAAAGTCAATTCTCATGAATCATACCACTCCCAACTTTGGCATCACTGGCTAGGTCATCTTAATGAGAAACTTTAGACAAAATTACATCAAGATGGGTATTTAGATTCTTTCGAACTAAAACCACTTGGTATATGTCATGCGTGTCTACAAGGCAAAATGATCAAAGCCCCAATTAGTGTAAAAGGTAAAAGAGCTAAAGATCTTGTAGAATTAGTTCACACAGATGTGTGTGGGCCATTTCTAGTTGAGGCCGGGGGAGTTCTCATACTTCATAACTTTAACTAATGAATTTAGTTGATATGGGTATATCTACTTAATGAGGTATAAGTCAGATTATTTTGATCGGTTCAATGAATAAAAAAATGAAGTTGAGAACCAGCTTGGTAAGAAGATTAAGAAACTCCGCTCAGACAGAGGAGAAGAATATCTTAATCAGGACTTCATTTATTTCTTATGGTAGTTTGGGATTCTATCTCAACTCACTCCTCCTTACACGCCATAGTTGAATGGTGTAAGCGAAAGGAGGAACCGCACCCTGTTGGACATGTTGAGATCAATGATGAGTCATGTGAGTCTTCCATTATCCTTTTGGGGATATGCATTACAAACAGCAGCACACATACTCAACCAAGTACCAACTCAATCGATAAATGGTATTCCATATGAGTTATGGAGTGGACACAAATCCATGTTATCGAATTTACATTTGTGGGGTAGCGAATCATTTTTTAAGGCCTCTTTAGGTAACAAACTTTCACCCCGAGGCACAAAGAGTATCTTTATAAGATATCATAAGGAAACAAGGGGATATTACCTATACAACCCCTTAAAAAAGGTTACAGTGGAAAGACACTCCATATTCCTTGAGAGGGAGCACATCTCCAAAAGAGATAGTGGGAGAGAGATAGACTTTGATAAAATCAAGGCTCAAGATACACATGAGTTGGTACAAGAACAGATTCCACAAAGCCCCATGGAAGAACAATCTGTTCCAGAGACACAAGAACTGCATAGGAGCACGAGAGAGGTGAGAGAACCAGAACGATATGGTTTTCTTGTCACCGAGGATGGTGACTCATTATTGGTTGACAATGATGATCCTCTTACCTATAAGGAAGTAGTTGAAGGCACATATGTTGCCAAGTGGCAAGAAGCCATGAATTCTGAAATGGATTCCATGTACCAAAACCAAGTCTGGATTTTGGTAGATCCTCCAATTGATGTAAAGCCTATTGGTAATAAATGGGTATTCAAGAGGAAACTAGACATGGAATAAAAAGTCAGCACCTAGAAGGCATGACTGGTTGCAAAAGGTTTTAGACAATGTCATGGAATTGACTATGATGAAACCTTTTAACTGGTTGTGATGCTAAAATCCATCATAATCATATTGGCCATTGCCGCTTACCATGACTATGAAATTTGGAAAATGGATGTCAAAACAGATTTCCTTAACGGGAACCTCCAGGAAGATGTCTACATGACACAACCTGAAGGGTTTGTGACTCCAAAGGATGCCAACAAGGTATGCAAGTTGCATAAATCCATTAATGGATTAAAGCAAGCATCAAGGTCATGGAACATTCCTTTTGATGAAGCTGTAATGGAATTTGGATTTGTTAAGAATGAATGTGAGCCTTGTGTCTACAAGGGCTTTAGTGGGAGTGTAGTCATTTTCCTAATAGTATATGTTGATGACATATTACTAATTGGAAACGAAGTACCTGTCTTACTGTCAGTTAAGGCATGTTTTCATAAATGATACTCTATGAAAGACTTGGGTGAGGCATCATATATTCTTGGGATCAAGATCCATTGTGATATATCCAAAAGAATGTTGGGCCTGAGTCAAAGTACATAAATTGACATGATACTGAAGAGATTCAGTATGGAACAATCCAAGAGGGGATTGTTGCTAGTGTCAAATGGCATTCATCTTTCAAAGAAAATGTGTCCTCAGACACATGTGGAAATAAAGAGAATGGAAAGGATCCCTTACACATCTGCGATTGTGTCAGTCATGTATGTTATGCAATGTATGAGGCTAGATGTTGCGTACGCATTAAGTGCAGTAGGCAGATATCAAGCAGATCCAGGAGACTGCCATTGGATGGCAGTCAAGACAATCCTTAAGTATATGAGGCGTACTAAGGATATGATCCTGGTTTATGGAGGAGATGAGGACCTAGTCATCAGGGGACATATTGATGCTAGTTTCCAGACTGATCAAGATGACATAAAGTCACATAATGTTTACATATTCAGTTTTAATGGAGGTGCAGTGAGTTGGAAGAGCTCAAAACAAAGTGTGGTGGCAGATTCTATAGTGGAGTCCGAGTATATCGCAGCTTCTGAGGCAGCTAACGAAGCAGTATGGATGCGAAGCTTAGTCCAAGATATTGATGTAGTACCAAGCAGTAAAGATCCTATCACACTCTATTACGATAATAATGCAGCGGTGGAACTTGGAAAAGAGCCAAGGTCACATCACCGGACAAAGAACATACTTCAGCAGTATCATCTCTTGAGGGATTTTTCTCAGAGAGGAGAAGTTGCAGTGAGTAGTATTTCCACAGAAGACAACATGGAGGACCCCTTGACTAAAGCATTGACTCAGTAGAAACATGATCATCATGTTAGGTCTAGCGGACGAAAAGTTGTAAGTAGATGGTTCTATTCTATGTGGGAGTTTGTAAGGGTTGGTGTCCTAAGAACCAACTGCATTGTACTTTGATTACATAAATGTTCACTTATTTTATTGTTCATTTTTCTACATGAATATAATATAATAATGTCCTGGAATATTTTTTGCATTAATAAGGTCATGGCAGATCCCCAATATGATGAGAACCTTGAAATTCTATAACAATATTCTTAAATTAAGTTCTACGGTTGGATGACATACTATGATAGGACACATAGTATACATACCGTCATGTTCGAGTACTCATAAGAAGACGAGACTCTCTCTCATGGAGTTCGCACTTGGTAATCTCAAAGATGAGAGATTATGAGAACAGACCCGCCAGTAGCAATTCCACGTGTCTTGGTGTCATCAGACATTGCTATCTATGAGCTTGTGTAATGTTCCTTAGGCTGGAAGATTATCATTAACTCATGTCATGACTCGCACACTTAGATTTACTGACGAAAACCATCACGCAGAGAGTTGGTGGGAGGTAAGGTATGTTGGGTGCGTCATGAGTGACATGTTGTTAATGGATAAGTCAAGGAAGGATTCATCCCTTCCATTTATGGAAGTTGATATCTTGTCCCTTTGATTGAAATAGAACTTTCGCATTAAATTCCATGGCCATGGTGTGAACGACGAGTTTATTTCAGGTAGTCAAAGAACGACGGATCAAACATATAGGTTTATGACACTGCCATGAAACCTGTTTGATGAGATATCTAGACAAAGGGATTAAATTACACAGTAAGCGTTCGTATGAGGTGATACGTCAATGCGGCATCAACTTCTATCTATTGGGTGCCTTGACCCGTTACAAGACAGAAATCTTAGACTTTAGGCTACTTCGCCTAATTCCAACAAGAAAGAGGCCTAGAGGGTCACACACTAAGTGTATTCAAGTATCTCAAGTAGAATAAATATTATTCACGTACGTGGTTTAATAATTACTCATGGAAGCCTAAATCGTTTTAATGATGGAGGAAGAAGGAAATGAAAAATAAGATATACACGTCGTGTATTAATTATTACACGCCAAGTAGTTTTTCATGGAAAACAAGTACACGTCGTGTATTAATAATTACATGCCGTGTAGTTTTCTTTATGGAAAGGAAATGAATAAATGAAAACAAGATATATACGCCATGTACATTACACTCTGTGTAGTTTTTAATGAAAAACAAGTACACTCCTCATATTTATTAATACACACTGTGTAGTTTTTCCAGTAATGATTTTGAGGATATAATATTGTTTTAAATGATATTTATTTTAATCACTGTGGGCGCATGTCAAGGAATTAATTATTCGACATGGGGGTTTTAAATAAGAGTCAATGAAATAAATAAAATGCGTAACATGTTTATTTATTTTCATAACTCTACAACCTCAAACCTGATTATAAATATACTCACAACCCTAACTCTTTTCCCACACACAAGAGAATCGTTGTGCACAACAACTCTAGAGAATTCTTTCAAGGCCGAAAGAACCTATTCCTCCAAGAACGCTCTCAAGACTGAGAGAGATCCTCTTCCATAGGATCAAGATGATCTAAGGCAGACAACGCAAGTAGAGGATTCTCCACGCTAGCACCCAGAGACTCCTTTGGCGACTTCCTAAGATATGAGGTACACGTGTGGATCTCCTCTAGAGGAATTCTACACTTGGCTTCTGCGACGCAATGACGAATCACATTGGAACTTGATCAAGAACATAAACAAAGAAGGAACACCCAAAAGGTATTTCTTTTCAATTGATTAAATTAATTATAATAAACTTGTAACGATCCTTGTTTGTGGTTCTGGGAAAAAACTTCTTCTTTGTCTTTTTCTGTGATTCGATCCGTGCAGACTGGTGTTTATTTTCATACTTATCCCGGATTGATCATTTCTAATGACAGAAATCCAAGTGGGAACATCCACCCATGTGCTTCTGCTACGCCCGAAACCTTCACCAGGCTCCATCCACATGCAGTGGTCCCCTCCTCATATCACTAGTGCCACATGTAATCCCTTAATGATCGAGTGGGTGTACTCCAAGGTGATATGTGTCCCTTTGTCTCATATCACATCTGAATGGACCCTAAAAGACAAAGAATCCAACACCTTCAAAGAACCTCAACGTACCTTTTGTTACTAGGTAATGCCTTTTGGTCTGAAGAGTGTAGGAGCATCCTATCAGCGTGCATTGCACCACATATTCTAGCCGACTCTTATGATACTAGTGGAATACTATGTGCACGATTTTGTGGTCAAATCCCACCAAATTCAGGACCATCAAATAGATCTTGAGAAAGTTTTCATCTTCCATTGTTCCCTCCATATTAAGATGAACCCCTTGAAGTGCGCATTTGGCGTTACCTCAGGAATGTTTCTCAGCTTTGTTGTGAGGTACATAGGTATCAAGATCAATCCAGTGAAGATCAAGACTATCATTCAGATGCCTTCTTCGAGAAACCTGTGAGAGATTTGAGGATTTTAAGGCCCCTTAGCCTACATATGTCAATTCATTGTGAATTTGGCTGGGAATTGTAAGACAATTTATCGACTCGTGGAGGAAGGTTTCATCTACTAATAAGATGAAGAATTCCAGGATGCTTTTGAGGAAATTAAGTTGTATTGTCTCCGTCCTATGGTTCTGATGCCACCTATTTCCAGAAAGTCAATGGAACTTTTTGTGACTTCCCACAAATGATCCCTTGGCACCCTTATCACTCAGAAGAATAATGAAGGTATAGAGAATAGTCTATATTACTTCAGTCACATGCTCCTCGATATCCAAGTCAGATATTATTCTATCAAGAAGAGAAGCCCCACATTTTTCTTCGTGGTGCAAAAAATGTGACATTATCTACAACACTATAAGAATAATCTGGTGTCCTGTGTAGATACACTGAATTATATTCTGAATATCCCTATGTTGAAAGGATATCTAGATCGATGGGTAGTGATCCTTCAATAGTTTCACATCAGGTTCATTACGTAGAAAGTTTTCAAGGTTCAAGCATTAGCAGAATTTATGGCCACTCATCTAGCCCCTATAAAAGCTGCCTCTAGATATTGGTTTCTAGTATGAGGCCATACTCTTAGTGGATCAGACGACATAATGTTTTAAGATTCACTTTTATGGAACTTCCCATAGTCTGACCGATAGAAGGCTCAATGACCCTAGACTCAATAGAGTTGGCCTCGGTATCACCTTAATCACGCATACACATGCTTTATTTCCCTAATCATTCTTTATTTCAGAAGGTTTCACTAATAATGATGTATATTATTAGGCTCTCATCACTGTTCTTGAACTGGATCTCAAGATTGATGTTCCCACTTGCACATAAAAGGGGACTCCGAGATAGTTATCAATAAGAATAATGGAAACTATGACTTTAAGAAGCTGGAGCCCATGACTCTTTTAGAGCGTACTCACCAGCTGATGGCCCAGTTTCCTTCTCCACCAAAGGTCACATGTGTCCCTTGATTATTGAATGTTCAAGCCAACGCCTTTTCCATCCTTCTCACTTTTCTCACAGAGCCTGATCAGGACAACTTGATCATCCATGTGGCGCATTGAATATTCATCACTCCCATCTCATCGGATGATGATGATAGACAACAGGTAATCCATATAACCATTGATGCATCCACATCAGTACCTTAGGTTCTCCCAACCACAGTGCAAGAAACCCTTGTTTGGACAACACCTTTTGTCGAGTACCTTCATTACGATAACCTCCCAACAGACAGAGCCGAACGTGAGAGAATCTATTGACGTGCAGTGTAGTTTACCCTCTAGAGTGGACCTGACCTTGAATATATCCTATATAAATATGGGTTTCATGGAGTTATCCTCCATTGTATTTAAGGATATGAGACCCCCAGAATATGCAATAAGTTCATGTTGGTTCCTACAATGCTCATCAGGCAGGGCTAAACTATTTCATTAGATTTGAAGGTTGGGATACTTTTGGCCCATCCGAGTTCATGAATATATTGAGTTTTCCAAGAGGTGTCATTCATTCCAGATCCATTCCAACATTGTTCATTGGATTCTATAGCCCCTCCATACAACCAAGTTCTTCTGACCTTTCGCAGTCTGGGGACTCGATGTCGTGGGACCCTACCCACCAGCAACTGCCCACCAGTGCTGGTTTATCTTGACTGGCCATATTTCTTTTCCAACTGGGAGGAAGAAATACCTATCAAGGAAGTCAAGGACCATTATATCAACAAGTTCATGAGCTCCAACATCATTCATCAATTCAGATTCCCTCACGTTATTCTCGCCGATAATGACACAAACTTCTGGGTAGCTAAACTGAAAAAATTGTAATCCAAGTACAGTATCCGATCCAACCATACTTCGTGCTATCATGTGAAATAAAATGGGTAGATTGAGGTGTTCAAGAAGACACCCTCTAAGATCTTGTAGAAGATAATTGGTCAGAACAAGAAAATTTAGCCGGACAATGTCGCCAACGCTCTTTAGGATTACCAGACGATGATGTGGCCGAAGGTCGTCACGACCCTCAAAATTACATTTATAATCCTACAATAGCACATTGGTATAGGGTCGATCCATAGTGAATGAAGGTGAGTGATCTAATGTTTTTTTCAAACCCCACTATTGTTAGTGGTGGGGAAACAATTACTTACTTTATTAATTTTAATTTTTTTATAATTTTTTATAATGAAGTGAAAAAAATGACAATAATTTTGTAAATATCCTATTTACTTAACTAGAAATGAAACTACTAAAAGTAACAGTGAAGGCCAAAGATAACAGAAAATGTAAATAGGAGTGATAAGAATTGATCATAGAATGATCTCGGGATATTTGAAATATACTGGCTAAAAGAATCACTCATTATAAGATTAAATTCACACCTTAAAAATGAGTTGTTAATTCTTCCTCACCAGAATAATTAACACTCTATATTAAAATTCTCAATGTTCGCCACATTAAAAACCACATAGAGGAATTTTTTCTAATGATGTTAACAGAAAACTATCTGGCCGAACGTTTTCATAGTACGAACTTTAACGCTTTGAAAAAAATAATGCAAGATCAATCTCACCGAAATATCATGGATAGAATTTTTAACTGCAAGAAAGTGTAGATTCAATTTAAGATTTGTGAATAGGATCAAATCTCACAGAAGGAATATGATTCTCACTGGAGGAAATTTAATGAAGAAAAATAAAATATAAACCGATAGAAATTCCAATTTCTCAAACAAGGAATTAAGAGAAGATCGTTTTAAATTCAAAAGCAGTAAATAAATTATAATTATAAAAGAGAAGAGTAAGAATAATCTTCCCTATGTGAATGATGTTCATGATATTCATCCCTAATCCTACAACTCCAGTCTCCAACTACTCCCTTTGTGTCTCCTAGGAGATCCGCTCTCGAATGGTTGTCCTCGTCAAATTCGAATGAGAGTCTTCAGATCTACTCTCCAATGGTGTGTTCGTGGAATGAATGAGTGTCTCTAAATTATGTTGTCGGGATGCTTTAAATATCATCTGTCATCGACTGCATGTCACAACACATTTCCACCGACTTAAAAATTCCCTCACTTGTGCACCACACATGTGCGTTGTTTCATGACTAACGCGTTGCGCTAGTTTTTCCCTTGTAACTAACTCCCACTGAGTTAGTTGAATATATTTAGATGTGTTTCTAGCTCCTATATGAAACTACATAGTTAGAACAAAAAAATAAATAAATGAATCAATGTCTAAATGTTAACTTTTATAAATAAATAAAAGTTTCATTAAATAATTCTTAAATGTTATTAAATTAATATTAATAATTATTAGTTATTATTGTATTTTCTAGCTAACTTATTTTATTTAATGTTGTTAAAAGTTATTATTTATATTTATTTAATTATGAAGGCAATTAATTAATAATTAGATTAAATTAAAAGTTTACTATTTATTAAATTATTAGAGTTTAGTTTTTGAATATTTAAGTTTTTTAGATTATTATTTACGTTTATCGTAATAAATTGTTTTATTTTAATTATTACAATTTATTAAATTGTATATAGTTTTTATAATTTATAATTATTTTATTCAAAGAGAAGATAAATTATAATTATTATATTCATTAAAGTATTTAATTTTTTATATATTATTAATAAGTTTAACCTTTAAAGTTATTTAATTAATTAGATTTATATTTTATTCTATTATTATTAATTTAATTATATTATTATTATTTTTTATTATTTAATTTCTTTTTTTTAAATTCAACCCCCCTATATTCTTCTCCAACGCGCGATGGGGGGTGGGAGGTGGGGAGGGATTTCTAGAATTCTTCCGCAGGAAGCTGCTACGAAAAGGAGGATTCTATTATTCAAAGTGGAATCAACTGCTCAGCTCGACCTCTCTTCATCTCGATGAAACTCCTCAAAGCGACTCTTTCTCCTCGATACCATGGATGTGGGTTTCAGACAACAGCTTCAGGAAATCACCACGACGGTGGCGTGGTCCAGCATGGCACTTATAAAACTTAAATTATTAATAAAATAAAGCTAAAATTAATAAGAAAATAAATTATTAATAGTTAATATAAAATTTAATCATTTATAAACAAAGTTAAATTATTTAAAATAGTTAATGTATCAAATTAGATTAATTAAAGTAAATAGATAATTATTCTGTTATTAAAAAATTATGTTAGTTAACGAAACTAAATTGAAGAGATTTAATAAATGTAGCAAGTTTATAATCTTATATTTATAACTTATGAATTTGTTAAAAGATGAATATTATTTATATAATGTTACTCTGATTAATAAATATTTAAAACAAGAAATGCTAAATTGAAACTACATTATTTATGTGCAAATGTAGAATTAATTAATTAATTAATTAATGTTAAATTATTAACTATGTATATGAAAATCACCAAACTACATTAAATGTTATTAGAAAATAAAAATAAAGTAAAACAAAAATTAACTAATTTAAAGCTTAAAATACACGATTAATTATAAAAATTGATTAAATAATAAATTTAATAATAAAAATAAAAAAGTGACAACATTAATCAAAAAGTGGAGAATTATTAAATAAAATTGATAAATATTAAAGTAAAAGATGTGGACAGACTTTGTAAAATAAGGCCACATCAAATTCCCCCACACTTAAGCATTGTTTGTCCTCAAACAGTCTCATATTTTATTATCCTTGAGTAACAGAAAAATGTTTAATGAATCAGGTCAAAAAGTAACATGTCCAATAATCAAGAACCAGAGGAAAATGAAATTGTCAAAAGGATTTTAGAGAATAATTTATTCAAATGAAACCTTGCCAACAACATATACTCAAAGTGTAATCATGGAAACAATGAATCAACAAGAAATGAAGATGTCATGCCTCATATGTGATACTACTTAGTGACTCCATTTTAGTACAGGATCGGGTTATAATTCCAAGAGTGACAAGATGTGAAATATATGCAGAATTAAAAACTTTACCAAAGGAAATTTGTACTTTGACTTTTCACATAGGTTAAAAAAAATAGTTTTTTGTGAATCACCTCAATGATACAACCTAAATGACTCCCATATAAACAAATTGACCTCTTCTTCATCTAGAGTTCATCATTCCTCTCACCTTAATGAACCCATTTTTGACCCTAGACACTTTATTTAATTTTTTCCCAAGCCATGTATCATGTGATAAAAACTGTGCATATGCACTTATTCAATGCGTACATAGGGATTATAGTAAACAGAAATGCACCCAACATATAAGGTCTAAGAGATTCACCATGGGATCCCAGATGTCAAAATTACTCCAATTTCAAAAGTTTTATATCAAAAATCATTTATGACGACTCAATAAAAAAATTACGTAAATAATCAAAAGGAAAATGAGTCCCCTAGGAAAAAGATGAAACATCCCGTTCCAGGGGTAATGATCATAATTCCACTAACAGGTTACCCATATCACTCTCAAAA
Source organism: Viscum album (assembly GCA_963277665.1). Classification (NCBI taxonomy): domain Eukaryota; kingdom Viridiplantae; phylum Streptophyta; class Magnoliopsida; order Santalales; family Viscaceae; genus Viscum; species Viscum album. The sequence continues at coordinate 2,021,278,862 of OY728123.1, forward strand.
ATAGTTCCTAAACCAAAATTTCATTAAATCCCTAAGTTTAATCACTCAGCAACCATCCAACCTTAATCATTTCAAATCCAAATCAGTTCTAAATTACCAGAAAGTCACTATCCTTAGGCAAGAATCAATTGAGTACAATGTAAATCTAAAAATTAGGAAAGAATTTTGAAAAAATATAACCATTTTTTACAAAATGTTTAAAGTGGATTTGGGAATTGACGAGCTCACATTAAAGTACAGTTTAGCACAGTCAAGAATTGACCCACTCCCCCAAATGTAAAACCCATCTTTTTCCCCAAAGTTGAATTCTAAAGTGGAGAAGAACAATTAAAAAATAATGGTTCAAAACCTTTTTTCAATTTAGTAGATGATGACATGTATAAAGGGTATCTTTGATGTTCAAGAAGTATTGTTCTCCAAAATGAATAACTTAACAGCATGTTCATTAGCAAGTATACACATTAATATTTAGTCCAATGAATCATCTTCAATACAGCTCAAAAGTAACATGTGTGGTGTAAGTGCACTATGTACTAGGTGAAAGCATTTTAACAGATTGAGTTCAATAATGTGTTCCAAAGAGCAGAAAAAATGAATGCTAAAACACCCTAACCTAAAGAAAATTCAAATTAAAATTTCTCAGCCTACATGTACCCCCCCCCCCACACACACTTAATTTCAAACAGTGATAGGTTTTAAATAACTGAATTCCTATTTCCAGCAAAGAGAAACGTGCATAGTTTTTTTATACAGCAAAGTGACAAGAAGTAGAATTTTTCAAAGAAAATAGGAGCAGAAATAAGTGCAAAAGTAACGTGAAAGAACTTCCCTGTAAAATATTGTTAATTAAAGCTTCAAAAAGATAATTCCACTCCTTCATGAAACCAATCAGCAGTATCCTGAAAATACATATCATGTAAACCATGAATAAATAACCATCATAGACAAAGCATACAGAAGGCAACACGATAACAATTTATTCAAAGTAAAACAAGAACATAAACAAAAGAAAACACAAAAGAAAGAACATGGGTTGACTCCCATAAAGCACTGAATTTAAAGTCTTTATTTAGACTTTATTTAATTACATTTTTTGTGTTTTATTGAAAACAAAATGGAAACCATAGGTTGCCTCCGATGCAGCGCTACGTTTATAGTTCCCAGCCAAACTCACCTAGAAACTAACAGTAGTCACTAGGTGGATGTGGTTTCCTTAATTGGAACCACCACATGTTTTTGGCCCAATTGTTTTTAACATAAATTTGAATTATGTGGGATCCAAATCTAAAGTAAACTAAAACCAAACTCTCATAGCCTGAAAGATCCCCTAAGTAGCGCCCTTTAACAGTTGTGAGCATGATGTTTTCCACTTTTAGAATCATTTCAGGTTTAATAGATGAAACTTTTTTAGAAAGGGATGAAAAATTAGGTGCTTAAAAGGGTATAGACTTATTCACATAGCTATCTCTCTCAACTTCAACAAACACATATTCAAATTCAAGGGTGCTAATGGGTGATTTCTGACACATAGGTTTAAAAGGAAATTCAATAAATTATTGAACAGAAACATAAACATTGGAACTCGAGGATATCGTCCCCCTGTAAACTACTATCAGTATCATGAAGATATTTTACACCCGACTCAGTTGAGGATTAAAGTGACATACGAGGAAGATATTTTTTTTTGAGCAGCAACAAATTCAGGAATAACAATGACGAAAATCTCTTCTAAAAGTTCCTCGTCAGTGAATGAACACTCTACATCTTCTACTTCTAACAAATCAATTATACCTAATTCAAGTGTGTGTTCAACCTCTTTTTCATGTTCAAATTCAAAAGAATCACTATCTAAAACCATGTTATTTGAGCATTTCAATTCAATTTTAGAAGAATAATTGTTCAAATTAGATTCAATAAGTTCAGTTTCCAGAATGTTCGAATTATGACAATTCTCCTCAGGTTGGTGAACACTGATTTCCATTTCAATGCACAATGTTTCAGAAAAGTGATTACTACAAGAATAGGGAAATAAAAAATCATTAGTTAGTATATCTTAAAATATCATTCCCTCGTCCACATCATCCAACAACATTTCAGAAATTATTGGGTTTACAGGTTCAAAACATTGATGAGAAGTGTTATGCTCTAGTTTAAAAATTTCAGATTCCTTATTATCTAGTTTAATATTATCTTCCATATTACTTCCCATTTCTAGTTTAGGTTCAATGTTCACGATTTCAAAAAAATTGGGTGATGAATTTTTATCCTTCAAGTTGTTTTTGTCTAGTTTATCTTCAACCCGAGTGACTTCATTCTCAAAACTTCTAATACAGTGTTTTTTCTCCAATGTGGGAATTATGAATAGAACTGGGAATTCCTTTTCAATCTCAATCAATTGATCTTTATAATATTTCAACTCATCTTCATTAATGTTCTTAATTGTATTTTCAATGTGGTGTTCTTGATTAAGTGAGTTGGTTGTTTCCAATTTTAGTTCAACAGAATCAGATTTTTCAAAGTAAAAACGTTTGTTTCCCATGTTCATATTCACTTTCCTCTTCAATTTGATTTTCAAATATTTTATATACATTTTTTTTAATTTTCTTCTAGTTTTTATTGTTCTTTAACCCTATGTTGTAATTCCAAGAGCATGTTTTCCAATATTTTCATTATTTTATCTCGCTCTTGAGTGTATTTAGTTTGAATTTCATGGGTTTTATTTAACTGAGTGGTCCAAGCATCCTCTCTACCATCCAATTTGGTTTTAATTAATTTATGTTTAGATAATAATTCATGATTAGACTCATATTATTCATTTTCTTCAATGTAAACATCCTCTTGTGGCAAGTTATAAACACACCGCCAGGCAGTGTGTCCATAACTACCACAACAATCACAGTGAGACCCAAATTGAATCCACTTCTCATGAACTTCCATTTTTTTAATCTAAAAAATTGGTGAGATTAAACACACAAAGTTTCACAGTAGATGAATAATTTTAATGCTCAACAAAAGAAGTAGATTCATGTTCATATTTTTTTAAAACAATTTTTTTGTAGAATTTTTTTTAGTGTTTTTTTTTTGTTTTTATTGATTTTTTAACTTTTTATTATAACCCTAGACTCTCAACGCATGCATTTCCTAGAAACATCACCATATTTTGATGTGTCTGGATTTTGTCGCGACCCTCAAAATTATATTTATAATCCTATACTAGAATAGTTGTGCAGGGTCGATCCACAGAGAAGGCAGGTGGGTGCTCTAAGGTTTTTTACAACCCCCACTGTTGTCAGTAGTGGGGGAAAATTTACTTACTTTTTTAATTTTTATTTTTTTATATTTTTTTATGATGATGTGAAAACAAATGACACTAATTTTGTAAATCTCTTATTTACATAACATGAAAATGAAACTACTAAAAGTAATAGTGAAGACCAAGGATAACAGAAAATGTAAATAGGAGTGCTGAGAATTGGTCATAGAATGAGCTCGTGAGATTTGAAATCTACTGGTTTAAAGAATGACTCTTTATAAGATTAAATTCACACCTTAAAAAATTAATTGTTTATACTTCATCGCCAGAAGAATTTAGACTATGTATTATAACTCTCAATGTTTGCCACATCAAAAACCACATACCACAAGTTGTTTTAACGATGTTAACCCAAAACCATCACATTGAAAGTTTCTGTAGTTTGAAATTTAAAGCTTTGATAAAAAGAATCCAAGATCAATCTCACTTAAAGATCAAGGATTGATTTTTTAACTACAAGAAGGTGGATATTCAATTTATGATTTGTGAATCAGATATAATATCAACAAAGGAATCCAATTCTCAATGGAAGAAATTTAAGGAAGAAGAAGAAAATATGAACCAATAGGAATTCCATTTTCCCAAAAAAGAAATTAAGCGAAGATCATTTTCAATTAAAAAGAAGAAAATACATTTTAAGTAAAAAATAGAAGAGTAAGAAGAATATTCCCTCTATGAGTGATGTTCATTATTTTTTTCCCTACTCCTACAACTCCAGTCTCCAGCTACTCCCTTTGTGTCTCCCAAGATATCTGCTCTCGAATGGTTGTCCTCGTCAAAGTCGAATGAGAGTCTCTGGACCTGCTCTACAATGGTTTGTTCGTGGAATGAATGAGCATCTCCAAATTATGTTTCTACTCTGCTTTAAATATCACCCATCATCTACGCCATATCACCACACATTTCCACCAACTTCAAAATTCCCTCACTTGTGCACCACACACATGCATTTTTAATGACTGACACGTCACGCTAGTTTTTTCCTTGTAACTAACTCTGCTGAATTAGTTGAATGTATTTAGACTTGTTTCTAGCTCCAGTGTGAACCTGCATAGTTAGAACAGAAAAATAATGAAAGGAAGAAATGTTTAAATGTTAACATTTATAACTAAATAAAAGTTTCATTAAATAATTTTTTAACGTTATTAAATTTAAATTAATAATTATTAGTTATTATTTTATTTGATAGCTAACATATTTTATTTAATATTGTCAAATGATATTATTTATATTTATTTAAATATTAAGGTGATTAATTAATAATTAGATTAAATTAAAAGTTTTGTATTTATTAAATTATTAGAGTTAATTTTTGAATATTTAAGTTTTTAGATTATTATTTATGTTTATCAAAATAAGTAGTTTTAATTTAATTGTTAAAATTTATTAAGTTTTATATAGTTATTATAATTTATAATTATATTATTCAAAAACAAGATAAATTATAATTATTATATTAATTAATGTATTTAATATTTATTTAGTTTTATTAATAAGTTTAACCTTTGAAGTTATTTAATTAATTAGTTTAATATTTTATTCTATTATTATTAATTTATTTATATTATAACTTTTTTTTACATTCCACTACGGGAAGGTGGCTTCTCCTATTCGTGGTGGAATCATCAGCTTAGCTCAGCATCTCTTAATCTTGATGGAACTCTTCAAAGTGGCTCCTTCTTCTCAACACTATGGCTGCTGGTTTCAGACAGCGGCTTTAAGAAATCCCCACGATGGCGGCATGGTCCAGCAGGGCACTTCTCCTACAGTGGCACGACATCCTTCAGGCGTGACAGTGTGGGTGTTCCTTCTATGGCTACGGCTCAAGTGGAGAGCAGTCCAGTCAGCAATATCCAGATCTACAATAGAAGAAACTGAAATGGGAATGGGGGATCCGAATTTTAGACCTGCGCAAGAGCATGATTTGTATTTTGAAACAGATGGCACCGTCACTTGGAAATGGGGTGTGGTGGCACCGTGACTGGAAAACGGTTGTTGTGGCACCGTGATAGGGGTGAGACCGTGATATCAAGGTGGTGCCACCGTGACACTGCAAAATAAACAAAAGGGTAAAATAAATTTAAACTTAAATAAAAATCTAAAAAAAATAATTAATTAAATCTATAAATTAATTAAAACAATTGAAAATTTAGGGACTCGTAAACATTAATGACCTTATCAAACCATTTAAACTTAAGTTAAATTATTATAAAATTCAATTTATAAAACTTAAATTGTTACTAAACTAAAACTAAAATTAATAAGCAACTAAATTATTAAAAGTTAATATAAAATTTAAACATTTATAAACAATGTTAAATTATTTAAAATAGTTACTGTATCAAATTAGATTAATTAATGTAAACGGATAATTATTCTGTGATTAAACAATTATGTTAATTAATGAAATTAAATTAAATAGATTTAATAAATGTAGCTAGTTTATAATCTTATATTTATAACTTATGAACTTGTTAAAATATAACTAATATTTGTATAATGTTACTCTGATTAATATATATTTAAAATATGAATTGGTAAATTGAAACTACATTATTTATGTTCAAAAGAAGAATATGTTAATTAATTAATAAATGTTAAATTATTAATTATGCAGACAAAAATCACCAAACTATATAAAAAGTTATTAGAAAATAAAAATAAAGTAAAACATAAATTATCTAATTTAAAGCTTAAAATGCATGATTAATTATAAAATTGATTAAATAAAAAACTCAATAATAAAAATACAAAAAGTGAAAAAAAATAATCTAAAATTGGAGAATTACTAAATTTAATTGTTAAATAATAAAGTAAAAGATGTGGAAAAACTATGTAAAATAAGTCCACATCAGACGACAACTCACAATTTCACCCAGATGACCCCACATTCTATAATATATGGAATATAGGTTGTCCTTCCCCTCGAGATTTAGTTCCAATCACATCGTATGGATATTTATGATCAACAAACATCAGAAAAAGTAGCATAAATCCAAATAGATGAGCTAGAATCCCTCAATAAGAATAGGCTCCAAGCCTTGCACAACCTGGAGAGACACGAGAATAAGGTAGCCAGAGATTTTGACAAGAGAGTGCATCTTTGCTACTTCTTCTAAGGTGACATGGTACTATCCCTAAGGATGCCGATGTTTCCCAATAGGAAGCCACCAAAGTTAGAGCCTAAATGGAAGGAGCCCTATATTATTCATAAGGTATACCCCATTGGTGCATACTCTTTGATCACCATGGATGGTGAGCATATCACTCCTCCCACCAATGTTGAATTCCTCAAGTGGTATTTCACATGAGGATCTCTCATCATCTCACATGATGTTAAACTACTTCTTCTAGGTTGCAAGATGTAAAACCGCCTAGCATCATCGTCCCACATGATGATAAACTACACCGATGTCTTTCACGACGTTAAACTAAAAGCCCCATTTTCCTTTATCCTTTTCTTACAACATTCAATTTCCTCTTACATACATATCTCATGATGTTAAACTACACAACATTTACAGAACAATGTGTGGCTTGGTTCTTGCCCTTGCAGGATATGTAGGAATTATTGAACATTTCTTCTTCAAGTCCAACCCCAAGTTCCATGTTTTTGGTCTTACGGGTCGATAATCCTTTTAGGAGAATGTGGTGTGATGTGACTTATTGGACCTTTTTCATATGGGTTCATAACTATCGCACCATTTTTCTCCCTTAGAAGTACCCCCTTGTAACTTTCCTTACTCCATGATGTACAGCTGCAAGATATTCTCAGAACTATGTGTAGCTTGATCCCTTCCCACACCAGATACATAAGAATGCCCATACGTTTTTCCCTGAGTCCAGCCCTAGGTATCGCAAATCCAATCATCTTACTGGCCTCTCTATCTAAGTGTCTTGGGACCACATGGGGTGGTGCGGAAACCTATTTTCCTCATTCACATCACGTTTACAACTACCACATCATATATCACTCCTGAGGAATCTTCCCCTTCACTACCATCATTACCGCATGATGTTAAACTACATGATATTTCCATAACTACAGGTGGCTTGATTCCCATCTCTATGGGATACGTAGGAACATCCAGAAAGTTTTTCCTTAGGTCGAGCCCCAAGTCCCTCGACCTTTATGGCCCTCTAGCCTTACTTTATAGTCAGAGTTCTATGACTTTAATCTAAGATCTTATCCGTCCTACATGACGATAAACTGGTGTGTCCTACCTGCAAGACATTAAATTTCATGGTACTTAGTCTCAATCCCCTTATTCCAGACCTTTGGAAATATTCCTCTCTTGGGTATGCGTGGTGTGGTGTGTACCTCTTTTTCCCTCCTTCACGTCAGGTTTATTTTACCATGTCATGCGCACCCTCTTTGAGACATCATTCCCAACTACTATCCTTACCGCATGACGTTAAAATGAACATCATTTCCAAAACTATGTGTGTCTTGATTCATACCATTGAAGGATATGTAAGAATGCCTACACATATATCTTTAGGTCCAGCCCATGAATATCTACCTATTTCACCTCTTTCTCCTACTCACCCTCTCAAGTCACCTACCCCTAATCAGATCCCTTCATCTGATTTTCTTCAGTAATGTGCTCAGATGTGCTATGGTATGAGACTTAGAGCGTTGAATTCTTTATCGACATTTTCTCATTCCACCACCATTATTTGAATGCCCTTTTTTGGGTCACCATCATCTTTTATATTTGAAAGGACCCCAAAATAATATGGATGTTCAGCCTTAAGGCTCTTCTACCGTTATGGGCCAACATCCTGAAATATCTTGAACGATATATTGAGATAGGTTCCGCCCGCATTTCGAATATGGTCAGCGGCTGAACCTCAGTTGGTTGTTCCCATATCAGGCTACATGATATGGAATTTGTGTTTTGAATATGGTTAGCAGTGATCCTCTATCGCTATGTAACTCCCTATTGTGTCCCAAATATTGGTCTCATAATTCACATTCTTTATCACACCATTATGTCTAGATGGAACTTCAATACTCTCGGTGCCATCCCTCTACAAACCTTTACATGTTGATCAGGAAAACCAGTGCTGCATGATTTCCTTTGACTCCTCACCTTTTCCCCTATTGTGTGCTTCTATGTGCAGTAAATATCTATTCCACCCCCTTTTTCCCTCACCGAGCATAGATCACGTGGGATTATGGGTACTCATTAAGGTTTATACTTTCATGGAAGAGTCACACATCTTATGGTATGAAATCTATGACTATAAACTAGAAGATCAATTCCTAAAGTCCAGGCATCGTGACTTTAAACTATTCCCATGTTCTCAAAGGAATTCATGATGAAGTGCATACTTCTTTTGTACTCATTCACATCGCATATATTCATGGCACCACATTGTAGGTTTTTGATATGGAGAGCTCCTTTTTATGGTCCAAGATCTATGACCTAAAACTAATATCTGTAGTGTCTAAGTTCACATGACATTAAACTATGTAGAAACCACAATTATCCTTGTTTCAGAAGATATGCCCCCTTTTTGTGTTGGCCATTTCCCACATATCCCTTCAAGAAATACATGTGGCTTGATTCTTTCCCTTCTCAGATATGTAGTGATGCCCGAACAACTTTTTCATAGGACAGACTATGGAGTGACCCATTTTCCCTTTTGGACCCTCTCGATTTAGGTTTCCCATTGAAGATGTGTGGGGTGTGTTGTGGAATTCCATTATCCTCATTCACGTCAGTTTTATTTACCACAAACCGTATTTATCTCATGTCCTGAACGAATGATGATAAATTGTGTGACATCATCTTCGTCACCACATGACCTTAAAATACATGGGTATGTCCCACACACATGACATTAAACTGGGCACGAATTGTCCAAAATCTATGACCTTAAAATGTGATCTCTAGGTCTGAGCGACATGAACATTAAACTACTCATAGAACCCCTTAGGATCCTAAACTTCAAGGTCAGGTCTGATTCTACTTACATATATTCCACACCGACATACTTGAATGTGTGGTGGTGTAGGACTTAGAGCATTGGATTCCACAGGGGCACTTTACCACCTTCACCTCCAGGCTTCATATATCCCTTTATTTTTGCCACCATCATATTTCATATCCAAAAGGACCCCCAAATGGCATGGATGTTCATCCTTAAGGCTCTCCTTCCATTCTGGACCAACATCCCTGAGGATCTTGAATGGCATCTTGAGACAAAATATATCCGCATTTCGAATATGCTCAGTAGTCGACTCTGAGTTTTTTGTTCCCATCTCAGGATACATGATGTGGATGTTGAGTTTTGAATACGTTTAGCAGTAATCCTACATTTTTATTCCACTCCCTATTGTTCCCCAAATATTAGGCATTCTTATTGACATTCTTCTTTCCCTTTCATGTTCTTGTGGATTTCCAACACCCACAGTGTTGTCCCTTCATGCATTTTCACATGTAAAGTAGGACTACTGTCTTGGTTGAAATCTCCCACCCGAAACTTCATTTTCAATTTTATTCACTCTCATTAGATGGGGAAAGCCTGATATCGCTCCTTTTTTTCCCACACTGATCATAGATCACATGGTCTTAGGATTTTTGGTAGGGTTATACCCGCACATGAAATTTGTGCGGCCTTATGGTATGAGTTCTATGACCTTAATCTAAGATCTATTTTCATCCAAGAAATACAGTGTTAAACTAATTTTCCTCACCCCTCATAACATTAATTTTTTGTGTCCTTACTGTACGATGTTAAAATTCATGGGCCGGTCCTATCATACGACATTAAACTGAGACATAATTGTCTAGAATGCATGATAAAAAACAGCACAACATTATGATGTTCTCACTTGAGAGGACATTACCCTTGGAACTAGTCACCACCATACCACTTTTCAAGAACTACACTAGGATTGATTCCCATAGCGACACTGGGAATTTCCATCCCAGGTTGGTTGCTCCAAAAAAAGTCACAAAAAGAAAAGAACCAGCAAGAAATATCTAATGATTTTTTTGGTGCATGGGTTAGACCTGCACAACAACATTTCCCCTGACATTGGTACCTTAAGATTCCATCCTCGAGAACTATATGTGGATTTATTCCTAGTCTTTCAGGACACATAGTGATGCCCATATCATAAATCTTGGGTCCAGCTTCAATATTGTTTCCCCTTTATATTTGTCCTCAGCATGACGTTAAACTACAACCATACCCTGAACAAATTCAGGATACCCCATGATAATTGCGGGATGCTTCATCTTACTCACTTTCAAAGAGGACTTCCCCCACCAGTTTTGGTCTCTAATCACACTATTATTCATGAACTATGTATGACTTCATTCCCATCCTTATGCGATATGTTGCGACACCCGAACCTTTTGTCTTTAGGCCCATCCCTAGGTTCATTCACCCCCTGGCCCTTTGGCCCCAATTAAAGGCCAAACACTATGATCTTAAAATAGGAGCCTACAGTTCGGGTCACTTCACTTTAAACTATTAGCCCCAGTCAAGGTAGTATGACCTTAAATCTATGTGCAATGTCTTGGTCATATGATGTTAAACTATTCTATCATCGTCCTCATCGTATGAAGTTAAAATAATCATCTATCATATTCATCTGTGAGGTATTATTGGTCCCCAATAGAGATGCCTTGTCTAGAAATATTTTTTATCCTAGTTCAATATGTTTCACTCTTCCAATGTGCTATCGACACGATGGTGTAATTTCAAGAGTGTTGGACTCCACTTGAACAACCCATCACTCCATCTCCACACTTTGCCTTACCTCTCTTTGGATACTGATATTCTTTCATATCCAAAGTACCCCAGTACAAGTATGAATTCCCATCCTTAAAGATCGCCTAACATCTTAGGACAATGTTCCAAAATACATCATATAACATTTCAAGTTTGGACATGTGTTTCAAATAAGGTCGACGACTGGCCCTTGTTTGTTTGTCCCCATTTCAGGCTAACACGATATGAATGATGTTTTTCAAACATGTTCAACATTTATCCTCCATCTTCATGACCACTCCCACTATGATGCACATTTTGGGTATTTTTATTCACACTTATCATTCCCCTTTGTTCAAATTCATTCCAATTCCCCTAGAATTACCTCTCTCATGCACTAGAGCGTGTTAGGAAATGAATGTTGGTTGTTCCGAGATCCTTATCCTCCAATCATAGCCCCTCTCTCATCCCAGATATTTTGGGTAGTCAATTCAAAATAGAGGACCCAAAGTATTCGATGTCTGGTTGACCCTCTCAAACACAGATAAGATAATCGTGTGGTTATCCGTTATTTATCACACAATGTATAACCCACACGATATTAGGAATTGATTGATGGTTGATTAATAGTTTTTATTGAGATGTAGCAATAAATGAAAACATAAAAACAATAAATCCATGAATTCAGTTTAAAATAAATAAACAAAGATAAAAATATGTTTCATGAGTTCCTCCAAAATACATCCCTTATGGATCATCCCCTTCAATGGATTGGTTCAATACCTTAACTTTTTGTCGTGTATCCTCTAGAGTTTTTTCCTGCTTCCTAAGATCCATTTCCTCATCACAAGCTATAGAGAAGAGCTCGTTAGCATTAATTTTAATTCAATCCTACTCGACTTGAAGCTCTACCATCTAACAGTTCTCCTTCATTGTCTGCTCCGGGGATTACACCAGATGGGCTTTCAATTGTTTGATGAGACCGGATTGGTTTGTGATGAATGCATAATTTTATTTGCCTTTCTCGCTGAGATGTCGGATTTATTTTTCATCCTCATAATGTTTATGAATATTCATAGATATGTTTTGGAACCTTGAGGCTTCTAAGTTTTGATTGATTTCTTGCATCTTCCCAGCAACATAATCACAGATCGTCATGTGGAGATGGCATACATCCACCCTCCGATACAGAGGAAGCACAGTCAGGTGAGAAGTGATCACGTTCGGCTCATCCATTCCACCTATGATTTCCCAAGGAAATATTTGATGCATTTCCATGCCTTGTTCCATGTCATCCGACTCTCCTCAGCCGCATCGGGGTCAGAATCATCCAGTTCTTTAGGATCTGTGGGTTTGTATTTGAGAAATATGGATAGATGTTCAGTAATAGGGTCCTCCTCTGGTATCCTTTATGATGTACCGAGATCTATGACATGAGGGAGACCCTCCTCATTTATTTCTTCTTCTTCTTCTCATTCCTTACCATTTACCAGCTCTGCCTTGGCGTTAGCATCACCTGTGACCACAACTTCTTGTATACCTGATGCCATGACTGGATCTGTGTGAATCGTCGGTTCCATGCCGATAGGTACAATCACCATCAAACCCCCTACAGATGTCCTAGACACAATGGTTTGTTGAGACTGTCGTCTTGTGATCACTACATAGAGAATGGATACTTCAGTCAGCCGAGTTATCAGACAACATATGTGGGTCTATAAAGAGTAAGACATACAAGAGCTAAGCGCAGTAGGGCCAAGCGCTTGATTCACCGCAATAGATGCCACCATGGGAGATCCCTCCATGCTCATCAACTCAATAATTGGAATTAGATTTTTCTGGATAGTGGGAATGGCCCATGTCTCTGAGGTCATCACTTTGGCCCTTCCTTTCGGTTCAATACTAACTGCTTCATCCATGATTCGTCCTCATCCTTTCCCAACCCCAGATGCGGGTTCAGGGGGATGTCCTTCCACATCCATCAGTATATTTTCGCCCCATATAGTGGGATCCTCTTGATCACCACTCTAAATATGTTCCAAACCTAGGTAGAGTTTGATTAGTAGATCCAGGTTATTGAAAAGTAAGGAATCAAGAGATATGGGAGTTAAGTATTACTTCGAGATGTTCGACCAATTCCACATTAGAGCCTAAAATTTCACCGATCTCATATGGGATTCTTTGATGTTCCACTATTCCCTGAGGCCCCTTTTCCTATACCTCCTTTCCTTCCTCTTCATCATCATCCTCCTCCTCCTCTTCTACTTCTTCATCGTCATCATCATTCTAGCATGTCATCTCATCCTGATCATGCTCATAGATGAGGTTCACTTTCACCAAGAGAAGTGGTTCTTCATACCACCCTCATTGGCATGCATAATCATCCATGGCTCTCAAGTAAGAATTTCAGAAAGGAAATTCCACATTTACCGCAACCTGAATACGCCTAATTTCTGGAAGGTCGAGTCTAGTGTGGACCGGTGTTTTTCTACAGGGCTTCAGGGATTAGTGTTTGTCGCAGTATCCTCTAGAATGACAATATAGATGTGAAAATGGTGTCAATGATCGGCTATAGGAGGTAACTCAATTTCTTCCCAGGGAGTTCCCTAGCTGGTCCCTATGGTCGCCTACGGGACCACCCCACTTTAGAGGGCGGAGGTATAGCTACTCCTTGAAACACTCCTTCCACCAAGGTTCCAACTTCTGTCATCCCAACTGCCTGGCTCACCTATGGTCTCGCCTCACTAGTAGCACCTTTCCTTTTATCTCGCTCTCTAGATTCCACACTCTCCACCTTGATTTATTGAATATGTTTCTGTAAAATTGCCTTTGGATACGCTGCCACCTAGTGGTCTTCATATTGTTTTGAAAGGATGACATCGATATCAGTGGGAGGAAAGGTAATTACTTCACCAAAACTACAAGTTGTGAACATGATCCAAAGTTAGAAAAGGATACAAGGATTCTGATCCTCCTTGACTTCAGTATACACTTTTTTCGACATCCGCTGCACACACCGAAATTGACTTGCAAATATTGATGGCACATAGGGTACACATAAAATATAACAATCTATCTGGGATACCAAAACACCACCCCTCATACTATAAAAATATTACCTCTTCTCTAGTGGGAATCGTGAAGCATCCACCATCTAACCAACTGGGGTTTTAAATGATAGAATATGAAGTTTTCATGAGTTATGATCCTGATCTTAATCCCTTCCTCTTTAATAATCAGTAGTTGAACCCCATCAATATTTATTGGTGATGGTCGCAAACCATCAGCTAGAGGATGGATGTAATTTGAGAAATAATACCCACCACAATGAGATAAAACACATCTATAAAGAATCTAACAAGGGCTGTAAATTCTCCTAGGCATACTCCCTCTTAAAATGCACCCAAGAATGTTGTATAGCCTGGACAACACTGGCACCCCCAAATTGATCATGGAATTGGCTTCCATGATCCTGGCCATTAACAATGTCTTTTTTCGGACCCCCATACTCGTATCCCTTACTGGAAGAATCCACCCACTTAGGAAGGCATCGAGGAACCCGATATATCGAACATTTGGGTCTCAGCTTTCGTTCATGCAGAATCCCCATGATTGGTATTGGGCTACTTCTAGGATCCCCTGGTATGATTTGGGCTTTCCCCTCTATGATGAATTGGGAATTTTCTCCCACAACTCGGCATCCTCACCACCTTATATTGTCTCAAAAAAGAATAAACCATGACAGATAATATAAATCCTTCAGGATGTGCTTGATCCCTAACCTCTCCTTCAAATAGTCCAAAAAATGCCTTGTCAGCATGGGGTTCACATCCTGTCCCCCTAGAAATTCTCTGTCGGTAAGAACTCATCATACTGGTATAATTATAAGGGAATTTCTCTAATGTAGTGGATATAACAAAGGATGATGCCAACTTCCCCATGATGGAGGTGGAAAATTTTTGTGTTAGGGGAACACCGACTGAATATCTCTAGAACTAGGTCTTGCTGATAGTGGAAATGGAATTGTAATGTCCACATGACCACAAACATCCCGATGTGTCGAAGATCTACCCCAAACTCTTGCATGTCTGGAATACACAGTACACCCATTCCCACTCACTAGTAAAGTTCACCCAATACCTCATGCCCCAGTATTGTTTCCATCCCTTGGTCTCATCAGTGATACTGCTCTTCAAAGTGCTTGCATAATGGAAGGGGAAATATTCATAAATTGGTTCAACCCCCTTAATTGTTCTAGTTTTTGGGTTTAGGACGTAAATACCAATATCCCTAGCTTCCCCGGAATGATGACCATTTTTCATAATGTTGAACCATGGAAGGTCATCTTCATGTGTCACCCACAATCTCGGTAAGTCAGTCCCAAAGCTTGGCATCAACACCTCCTCCAAAATGTTGAAGTTCCACAACGAAAAGCTATTACTCAGGAAATAATCATCTTGATCTTGTATCAGCATCCCTAAAAGCATATTATTTTATGATAGAACCCTTCGCACATGAATAATTTGAGGGTTTGAATCCATCTTATCCCTCCGTACATGATAAGTAACCTCAGAATCCTCCCTATCAGTGTCGATATGTTCGCCGACCATCTTTTTGGGTCATGAACAAGGGGCTTCGTGTGAAAGATAGGGGTTGGGAAAGTAAAAAAGAAAGTTACATGAAAAATAGATGATAGCCTTGTAAAAATATGGCTCTGTCGGTAGCACGCAAGATCCAGCGTTTTCACATGAGGAACCGACTGAGTTTGTGATCTTTCATGCAGACTGAGTAAACTTTCACGCATGAGAGCAGATTACCTATCGTACGAAGAGTTAGTGTACAATTATTGGGCCCCCTTAATGTATTTATCAGTGTGGATAGCGTATTTTGTGCGCATTCAAGGTTTCTTCCATGCCAGGTTGACCTTTTTGCACGCACTGACATAATATTTTTAATTCCCATTGGGGTTACCCTCGGAACCTGACCATCTGGTTCTCTTTCACCTCAGATTCCTAGGGGGTCAATTTTTGGCATTGAATTCAGATTAAGTCCATGGATCATCCAATATAAGAAACCAAAAGGAATATTTTGATTCTTTAGACAATCGAGATGACCCCAAGGGAGTTGCACACATGATTTTAGGGTGGTGCACAAGAAGGAAATGCAAGCACAAAGCTCTTTCATGCCCGATATGACGTTAATGGGGCTCTTTCACTCAAGCTATAGAAAAAAGATATGTCATATAAACTAAAGAAGCCAATTCCACGTGAAAGAATGAATTACTTGCATAAACCTCCTGTGTGCCTGATACGACATCAAACTACCCCTTGCGCGCAACCAACCTTGTGCACCACCACCGAGATTTTTGCCTATAAATAGATAAGTACCCACCTCCCTTAAGGAGAATGCTTCGGAAGTTAAACCACCACTCCTATAAACATAAGACGACCCCGTGTATGACCTCGTAAAAGTCATCATGTCAAGGTACTGGATCTTGTGCGGTAGGTATCCCTTGGGCCCCCCTTCGGGAGGCCCCACTAGGGATTTACCCTCACCCATTTTTATTTTTCAGAAGTCAAATGCACACAAAATATCCTTCTTGTATGCTAGAATAACCCTTGTGCCACCATATTTCACTCAGATCCCTTCCTTTTGCGTGCTTGGCTCCAAAATTGCACGGAGTCATTGGATTTGCACACAAGCCTCCCATCTTGTGTGCACCCATTTTTATATGATCCATGTGTTGTCTTCATTTTGAAGCACCAAGTTCGACCCCCCTTTGATTCAACATTTCTATCTTTCATGGAACTCTTCCATGTGACCCTCCATGCTTTTGCATAGTGATTTATGGTTTTCTTGAGTGGTTCTCTGTGTTGAATTTCCATACCTCATTGTTCTTCGCATATGTACACCAACAGCTATTGCTTCTTCACATAGCTACGCTAATATGGACCCATCTATTGACCACTCCTCCACATCATTAAGAACATGAATTTCTCCCCTACCGAAGTGTGGTACCATACAAGTCATATAAGTCTAAGGGGTGAGGATCGAGTCCTCATCGTTTGAGCTGCAAGACATTAAAATGATAAGTACCCGACACCCAATGTCCCCAACCCATGATGTTAAACTGTGAGTTGCTACATGTGTGGTAGACATGAGTGTACTAGAGATGGTATGATACAAGGATCCTTTCTCTCCTTTCCTTTTAGATTCACCTCCCCTTTTCCTCTATGTTTTTTCTCCATGCGTGCTTCATGAAACCTCTCTGTAAGTCCCAACACACCTCGATAGGGTGATCTATGCCCAATGGCCATATCCTCCTTGCACATATGGACACCCTCATTGGGATTTTCTCCTGGAGTAAACCCCAATTTTCGTCTCCCTAGGCCTCTAGCCATGCGTAAGCCCCAAACTGTCCCTTATGGACACATCTCTCACACCACAATCATCGAGTCCCTTGCTATCTCTTGTTTCTCACACCGAGAATAACACTTGTAGGATTAGAGTGAGAATCAATCATTACACCCTCATAGGTCATATAAGTGTGTTATCCCTAAGCCCTATTCTGAACTACGTGGACTTTGATTCAATACCAAGAAGATATGTAGGAAGCCTTCATGAGGTTCAAGCCCATCATCCATCAGTCCTGACCACTTCATGTCGGTTCACCTTCCTCCCATAGGAAGTTAAACTATATTCATGAACTACATGGGTTTTGATACTTGTCTAATGTATAAGGGTATGCAGGAAGCCTCTTCGAGGTTCAACCCTAACCAATGATAAACTGTTGTGCTCATTTCTAGGGATCTACGCTCCTAATGTGACATCTTTCCTTTTTGTTAACCATCTATTGGATATTCCTCCATGAGGTGTTCTAATCCATCTGAGAAGTTAACCACACATAAAATCCACACTTGACCCATACTACTCCAACCAAGAGTACCCATCTTGTGATGGGATATTAACCATACATAATACATATCATGTCTCTTAGTCGTTTTCTTCTCTGTTCACCCGGATTCTATTACCCATCCTGAACTACATGGATGTTGATTACCTACCATGGGAATACATAGGAAGACTTTCTGAGGTTCAACCCCACCATCCATATCTCATCCTGGACTGTCCCTTGAGTGCACATGTTTCAGAAAAATCATGCCTCAACCTAGAGGTTTCACTTCTTTCAGATCCCATCAATGAATCCATTCTCATGAGATGCCTCCTCAGGTGACTCATCGTCCCATTTCTAGAAATATGTGGACATTAATCCCTATCTCCGAGGAAGGGTATGTAGGAAACCTCTATGATGTTCAAGCCCTACGCCGTCATCTTCACTTCGGTTTCACCCCATTCATCGCATCAACTTCATCAAATCTTCCATTCGAACTACGTGGGTTTTGATTCCCTGCCATGAGCATACATAGTAAGCCTCCATGAGGTTCAATCCCAACCAGTGGTAAACCATGGTGTCCTTTTCATTGGGGTCCACTTCCCTGATCCACCCTTAGGGGTGCCCCGATTAGATTTTATGGTGTGAAATCTCCCCTCTAAGGGACACGCCACCCATGGTCCTTCCTCATAGGGAGTTTTGATCCATCCATCGAAAAATACTTCTAGGTTCTCCCTCCTAGGGATGTACAAATTTGGTCCACTCCCATTAGTGCTCTGATTAGTCCGATCTGCCTCCCCTGTATGTTAAAATCGCGGCATACCCTATGTTAAACATGGGAAGCCGATGAAAACCTCAGAGACATGCCTTTGGAATAAGATACCCCAAAATCAATGTGGAAATCTTCAGGTTTATTCACCCTTTAGAAGACTTCTAATGAGTAAGAATACATGTGTTCTAGTGTTTCTGCATTTAGACATGCCACAGATGCCTCAGTGCTACAACTCTCTTGATCGAAGGTTGCTACCCAGACTTGAACCTTTGGAATATCTTGACAGAAGCTATGTAATTAACTAAAATCCATAAAGATATGAAATTGAGAACAAATTTAATGAATAACATCTTAATCTTTGAGGGTGACCCAGACCAGGAAATGAGTTCCGAGAAGGAATTCATGAATGGAGGACTGACATCCCATCATCCCATTTCGATCAAAAAGAAAACGTCCCCAGAAAGGTGGTGAATGTCTTCTGCCTTTGGAAAGTGAGAATGCATGGTAATAATTAGTGCATTTCCATCAATACTGCGCATCCCAGTGTAAATCATCAGAAACACAGATGACTGCATGAATATCCAACCATGGACAATCTAAAAGAACTATTCTTGGGATGGAAAACCCTGTTATTCCCTTCCTGTCCCTTTCATTTTCCATTTTCATTTAAACAAAAAATAATAATTATGTTGTTTAATCTGTCTTTCAATATTATACCCTATAGTAGAAAACATCTACGAGATTATCTTAGTTGTCCATAATAGTAAAGGAAATTGATTAACATGAACTTGTAGTCATAAATTAATAGAGTAATTTTTATGATTTTTTTACTTAAATGGATATATATTAATAAGTGTGTGGGAGGGAGTTCAATCCAGTTTAGAGAAATTTATCAATTCATTTTAGTAACAATATTAGAATATGAAAATAAAACAACTGCTTTTTGAAATTAGGAACTATTTCAGTGAATTTATATTTACAGTTAAAAAAAAGAAAAAAGAAAAAAGAAAAAAATTTCCATGTTTTTAAATTTTGAACATAGCCATTTGTTTAGATTTTTTATGACTTTTTCCAACATTCAATGAAAATTAATTTTTCCCTGTCTAGTTTAAATATAATGTTAGATTGGAACCATTTTATTGGTTATGAAATTTTAAGATTTTAATGAGTTTTTAGTGATGTTTTCACTTTCTATGGTTGTGCACTCATATCCCATGAAAGCCTAACTGAAGAATCCACAAAGATGAATTTATTGTATCTGAGCTTTGAAAAGCTGCTGATGTTAGACTGGTAAAACGAGGTGAAGAAAATGAGTTCATGAAAATCATACCTACAAAAAGACATGGAATCATAGAATATCTATAAAATGTTGGATTTTAGTGGATGAAATCGATGATTTGGATGTAGGACGAGCCACACTAAACTAAGAATGAATTGGTTGATGAAAAAAGCTGGTAGATCGGGTAGGTCAAACCCTGTGATGTGATATAATAAAGATGAAACTAAGCTCACTAGTGTTTCCTATAGATGCTGAGCATGGAGATCGGACTACACTGATCAAAACCAAGAGGAAACTAAATCCAAATTGCAACTAATATAATTAAGTCGACCAATTGAATACAATGAAGCTTTATGAATCAAAAATCTAGAAGTCAAGATACACAAACACATGATCCAATAGTTTGTTAAAGCCACCAATCAAGTATTGGATAGTCTCCAACCAGGGCATTGAATCTCTATATATTGAATAATAAAACATAGGTTTCCCTTAAAATGAACTGAATTTAAAATCTAAAAGGTGTGTTGTAAATTTAGGATCAATCTAAGGGTCTGTTCTAGGCCTGGGATCACATTCTAGGACTAGTTTTGAAGCACAGCGTGAAGACCAATCCTAAATCACCACTATTATTCCAAGAAACAATGAAACTTTCTATCCTAATTATTCTCTAAGGCATAACATAACTCGACCATAGGATAGAATTTTTATAATAAGAAGAGTCACCAGATTCTATTTAACTAAATATTCTAGACCCTCAATTATGGTATGTGGCATTCATCAAATTAAATAAGGAGATAAATGTTTTGCACTAATTAATAGGAAGATGTTTTACATTACCTATAAATATAATATCATCCACAATTGTAGAGGGAATACAAACTTTGGTCTTTTTTTTGGTTTTAATTAGATAAGGATTTATTTTATTCTGTTTTAATATAATTTTAATTCATACTCTATTCTATGTTCATCATGTTGTGCTTCAATTATCACTCAATTTGTCCAAGATTCTCACCCATGTGATGTCCTAGTGATCTCAATCTCGGTGATCATATAGAAATAACCCATTGTGAGCTTTCCAAGGTGAATTACAGTGGAGATCATGAATTTATGCTTTTATTTATCAATCTATCTCCACATTGATTATAGTATGAAAGTGGAGGTGGAGTTTGGAGGAGAAAATTTCCACTCTAAATTCTATTAATAGTGTTACACTCTCCCAACTAGTCCACTTCAACATCCACCTCTTTTCAGACCACGCATCTTACTAATAGTGTCATATAGTTTAAAATGAATAATGATATGAAATTACTTAATGGCGTGTGAGTAAGTTCATTCAATTGATTGAGGAATGTTATCGCCCATTAACTGATGAGAACACATGAAACTACAAGTCTTCTTAAGAATATATCATGCATATTAGAGGTTCTATAAAAAAGGAAACAATGGAGGGTGAGTAGTTGACTGATATTGAACTTGTTCATTAAATTAGATGATTTAGAAAAAACTTAAATAATGATAAATACCATTGGAATTCATCATTAGGACCCTCTACATTTCTCTCATTCATGATATGCGTGTTTATATTTTTATTTCACTGTCCTATTTTCATTAATAAAAAAACCCCATATCATGTCTTTCCTACTTTCAAAATTAAGAAAACAAAACCCAACTACCTAAGAGATAGGATACTGAAGAACTAACCATCATACGCTCCTTGGGAAATGACCTTGTTCAACTCTATACTACATTCCATTTTTTAAACAAAAAATATATTTGACCATGACCCATGAAAACCACAAAATCACTCCCATTTATTGGTGAGTCACCGTACCACCCATATGCATGTCTTTTCCTTATTCAATTTTCTTGCTAGTGGTGACCTACACCGGCCTTTCTCTTCCCTGCTCTGTGCTTTGCCACCCCTGGTTGGTCATATTCAAGATTGGTTGGCTACCTATAATGGATTTCAGGATCTCATATGTCTAGAAATATTTTTTTATCAAAAAATAATTCAATATCTTTTCTAAATAACACTTCCAATTCTTTCTTTCTCATTATCTTTTTTTCTTCACTTTTCTTCACAACCTCTCAAAAAATTCATTATTTCCATAAATAAAAGAAATGTAAATAAGAAATAATTAATTAATTATAATATAAAATCAATGAATTTTAATTTAAAAAATGTGTTTATGAAATACAGATATCAATACCTCTAAATATTTTATTAAAACACCTAGATTTCATAAATATTTTTTTTGAAATATAGTACCAAGAACTCGTGTGACCCCTTTTTTTCAAACATGGAAAACTTAGAAACCACAAATTTTTTTTACCTTTTCATGGATAACACAAATTGGTATATAATTGATAAATAAATGTTTTAGAAAACTCATACATTAGATGAAATATCAAATAAATTAAATTTCACGAAAACACATACAAAAAATGATGAAATCAATGCATGAAATTATGAATCAAATTAAAGATATAAAGTGAAATATTTAATGGACCATTGTGAAGCCTAAAAATATAAAAATCCTAAACAAAATCACGAATGGAGAAAACCATATTTGTGATGGTCATAGAGAAGTAAGAACATTTTAGAGACCCACTTTCTTTCTTATAATACTTTGAAATATTTCTACATACATTTTCAGAGATAGGCACTGAGACAACATGTGATTCCAAGGTTAGGTGTGCATGAAATTAATTTTAGAAAAATATTAAATACATTTTGTATTATGCATGAATGGTTCTTAAAGAAAATGAGATAAATCCTAAATAGAAGCATGTATTAGAATTCCAAGACTGTGGATGAGTTCTAAATACAGTGTTTACCCTATACGTGACATAAAATGGGTCAGCGTGGGGCATTCATAATTATCTCTTGTTCGCATTACATTTAGTGGATTAAATAATTATTTAATTAATTAATTCTTTCATTTTATCCTAAATGGAAAATCTGTAACGCCTTGACCCCAGTTACCCAGAGTCAGTGCCCTATTACATAACATTGGAATGATCACAAAAGATCAAGTCTCGAAAGTCCGATTAGTTTAGTAGCCTTGGAAACACTAGATACATTCATAAGTCTTACATTATATCATATAGTGAAAAACTACAACAACATAGTCTCTTTAGTCCACACTCATATCCCCTCAGACTGTCCCTGTAGGTCAGTCATAAAATAATTCTTCATATCTTGGGAAAAATAAAACATTGAAAGGGGTGAGCTCAGATTCTCAGTAAGGATAAAAATATAGTGAAACATTTCATAAATAAGCTTAAACATTTAATGCAATGTATAACTAAAACAAAAGACTTTTAAACTTGAACTTCAGAATAATATGGCAGAAATAAAATGCGATAATGCCATTTACTTGTTCACATTGATATTCTACTAGTCGAATAATCACATGAAATATCAATAACCAATTTCATAATGATGGAATGCATAATGCCAGACTATCATAACCACATATTCAAGGTCTTGTTCCAAGACTAAAAATAATATTTTTTCAAGGCCTTGTTCCAAGACACTAGTTTGTCTCATGAGACCTACCAATGCGTCGAGGAGCTATAGCGGGCTCCACTCGTCACTTACTAAGTCCAATGCATTCCTCACATGAAATGTTTTAAACATAACATAAACATTAGTATTGAAACTAGCATACAAAATTTAACAAATTTATCCATAAACCATGAATGGTATAAAAATAACACATCCATAGTAAAACATATCACAAAACCTTCAATACAATAAGTATATTTTGTATCATAATAAATCAACTTCAAATAAACTTAAAATCCATCAAAGGATGTTGACATAGATGAAATAAAAATTATTTGAGAGAAATATCTATTTTTTTATTCATTTTAAAGACACATAATTATAAAAGGAAACATTTACATTGAAAATATTCTTATAAGCTTGTAAGGGAGGATTTGATGATTTTATAATGGTGTAAAATAGAGGCACCTACCGTATAATTTAAACAATACATTCTTACCTTAATTCTGTCGAAAAGGATAAAAGGACCTTGTTTGTAAAATGACGGAAAGAGGGTGGTGAAAACATTACCCCTTCTTTGGGTTCTTCCTTTTGATTTGATCAAAAGGGCTCCATAGGTTGGATTTCTGATCAAACTAAGGAATCTAGGTTGAAGTGAGGGAAGCTGAGAGAATATTTGGGTAGGGTTTGTCCAGACAAAAAGCTTTGAAGGTGTGAAATTGGGAGAAGGGGGAGTGCCCTTTTATAAGAGGGGTGAGGGGCACCTTAGGAAAAGCTAGAAATATTATTTTATAAAAAATTCATATTCGATTTCTAATGGATCCAAAGTGACTTATTTTGAGGATAAGGTGGGGATGGGTCGAAATAATTTCAACCAATATATTTTAGACAGGTTTGGGTCACTATATTAACCGTATCATTTATATTTAACTCTTAGTTAAATAGTTTAACATTTACCATGTCTCTTTGTATTTGTATATTATATAGTTAATAAACTTACTATATACATTCAAGAGAACCCGAAGTGGTTCATTAATGATACATCAATCATTATATAAGTCTCTTGGACGAACCATAGATTTTTAGGAATTGAATATAAATTAATAATATAATATTTGTTTTAAAAAGACTTTTATGTCAAATTTGACACTATTTGGTATTTTATTTTTGCTAAATTCATAACAGCATTATTACACCGAAAATATTTCATTTAATCAACCCTAAAATAGAATATTACCCTAGAAAATTAGTGGAATTCATAAAAAATCTCAAATTAAATTTATTTGGATATTTATAATATCAATTATTTTAATATTTCATTAATTAGGTAATTACTGCATCACCATTGTGTCATAAATAACATAACATATTTAATGTCTAAAAATAATAAAAAAATATACCATTATGTATAATTTCTTTTATATTTCTAATGAATATTTATAATTGAAGTGATCTTATGTATGACCCTATATTAAAAAAAATTCGTTATTAAACTTTTATTTTAACTCTTTTAACTCTTCTTTGAATTAAATAATAATAAATATCCTAATCTAATACAAGTGGACCAAAGAGGTTGATATTTTATTTCTAAGATTTTTTGGTCCAATTATACCTATCAAATAGAATTAGGACATGTTTTAGGGTAATAATAATATCATTTTTACCCTTAATTACCCTATTTACATTTAGCCGTGGTAAATAAAAGTAAAAAGATACTATTCACCAAAAAATATTTTTATCTTATTGAACCACATTTTACTCGTTGATATAAACTGTTTCTCTTGAATTTTCAAAATTCCACTCATAGAAGAGGTAAAATTATGTTTTATTTGAATTTGCAAATTCTCCTAGGAGATGGATAAAAGGCGGTGAAAAGTTCAATAAAATTTTTATATATCTAAAATTATTATAAACCGACTCCAATGAATTAAATTGAACTTATATTGGTATTATGTATCTATTTTGACCTAAAATAAATTTAAATAAAATAAATATTTATTTAAATAAAAATTTGGTTTTAAACTATAACTCCGTGTTTTTCACTATTCATAAAAAATTGAACGCTTTCAGAAAAATACCAAAATTTTACCCTAAACTAATTTCGATATTCCGAATCCAAAAATGAAGTCCATTTTTAATGATAAAAATTATAAAATTTCAAAAAGTGGGTATTACTATTCATAACAGCTAATTTTATTGGTTGTGGTGTGTGTAAGAACTAGAAGTAGCGTACAACACACGCTACTGTATTATTCAAAGAGAAGTGTACCGTGGAAGCTTGGGGTGTTACATTAACCCCTCCTTCAATAAATTGTGTCCTCGCAATTTATGCTCGGTATTGAAAACTTGGGGTTGACATTTCAAAATATCTTAGTTGAAATCCCACATTGAAAAATGGATTAATGAGGCCTCTATTTAAAATAAAGAGTGGTAAGTATGAAGGTTACTGAAAATTACACATACTAGGGTTCCATGTAGGAAAAAATGGATATGGAAGAGAAATCTAACCATCAATTTCTAATGGAGAGTGGTAGAGAACATGGCAATGAAAACGCCAACAATCACGAATCCATAAATTTGTGATGATCTAAGGTACCATCTAGGATAACGTTTTTGTTCTAAGATAATTTTTTTAATGTTGAGGAATTTAATTATGATATTAGATAAGATCATAAGGAGAAATAATTACTTTATGGTTAGAGTTTTATCCATTAATGAATTTCTACCACAAACTCATCTTTCACTCCAAAACATAATACAACTCAAAAATACTCTATTTATCCTAATCGTATAGGGTTACAAATATAATGAATTTATAAATAACATATCAGACCATTTAAAAAAAATAATCTACATTATACCATCCAGGAACATCACATAGTCCAGTGGTAGGCGATAAATCCCAATCACACTTATGGTTGTGGGTTTGATTCCTGGAGCTTTGTCCAACTCGACGGGTTGTCACATGGTCTGCGTGTTGTCCTTTTATAAAAATACAGAAAAAAACTTTCAAACATAATCCATTCCAACCTTTAAACTTATCCAAAATAGTACTATCCAAAATCACAGTCCAAAATTTATAAGGAAGTTAAACACAGTGAAGATACTTTTTTCCATGTAATAACATGTGAACACCTTCATCATGTATTATTTTAAAACATGGTAACATCCTGAATTACCATAAAACCTTATTGATTGGATTCATGCTCCCTTATTCTTTATAGAATATTGGATATACTCCTTCAATCCATAAATTTTGTAAACTCCAACGATGACAAATCATTAATCAGTTTCAAGGTAGTCAAGAATATCCAATATAATTTATTCAAATCAACCATCTCTTATTCCAAAATCACAACCTCATTATCGAGACCATATTAAGGATTATCTTTCCTTCAACCATGTATTTTACCAAAAGTGTAGCTCACTATTAAGTCACTTTTCTTAGAACTATATAATCTCAAATCCTCAAAAAAAATAGTACTGCAGTACAGTTATTTATCTCCACAATTCATATAACCAGTATATTGTTGATACAACACTTAAATGAAATAATCCTATAATAAAAATATAAGAACACTAGTCATTCTTCTTCATATGAGGTAGTATCATAACTTGATTATTTTCCAATAGCATCATTTGGGGCATACTCTGATGATTTTGACATTGGTTCACATAGTGTCCCAACTCTTTTCAGATGAAGCATTGTACATTTGAAACCTTTTTCTTACCCTTGCAGTCACGTACTTGGTGTCTTCTTTCTCCACACTTATAACAAACTCCCATTCCTTTTAGGAATGATCCTGGGTGTTTCTCCCCACATTTATCACATATGATAAAATTCTTCTTTTCCCTCTTCCATTTATCCATCTTTCTCTGTTCCATAATTTTCTTCTCTTTCTTCCCTTCAAGCTATAGGACTCAAAGAATTATTTAATTATCTTATTTACACATGATACTATTTCTTCATATGTTGAGAAAACATGAGAGACTATTTCCCTTCTAAATTTTAGCTTGATACTGTGGAAGATATGATCCTTCTTACTCATTGGATCATATGTATTGATAGATTTCAAATTCCATCTACTAGGCGCCATTTCTATACAATGGAATACACTAGGTCGGTTTATGAATTGCAATGAATAATTCCAAACTTGTAAAATACCTAACGTAAATTGAAAACTTTATGGATATAATCCATAATCATAAAAATGTTTTCTTTGAGGAAGTATATACTCAAAAACCCTTCATAATGGTTTGTAAGGAAAATGAGAATTATTCTAAGCATATCCCCCGAGAGTGTCGTAACTAAGAGTGCAGTGTGGCCAGTTGTCGTGCACCAGTTCCCATTCGAGTCTAGCTCAAAATGGTGATTTTGGGTTTTACCCCTAGGTACATCTATGCCAGAGCCGCCTCTAATTGCTCGTATCCAGATAAGGATGTATTACTCAGAAAAATCACAAAATCTCTACAATACCAAAAATCTAGGAAGTTATTCTACATTAATCTTCAAATTCCATCTTAGGTCTATGTTCTCTAATCAGAGTTCATTTAAATCTTGCTTCCAAGGTTTCTACTAAACTTCCTCTGATACCAACTGTTATTTCCAAACCCCAGTCACCCAGAGTTGGTGCATTATTACATAACATTGGCATGATTACAAAATATCAAGTCTCGAAAGACCAATTAGTTTAGTAGCCTTGGAAACACTAGATACATTCATAAGTCTTACATTATATCATAAAGTGAAAAACTACAAAAACATAGTCTCCATAGTCAACACTCATATCCACTTAGACTGTCCCTATAGGTCAGTCATAAAATATTTCTTCGCATCCTGGGAAAAATAAAACATAGAAAGGGGTGAGCTCAGATGCTCAGTAAGGATAACAATATAGTGTAAAATGGCATAAATAATCTTAAACATTTAAGTCAATGTATAACTAAAACAAAAGCCTTTTATACTTTAACTTTAGCATAATATGGAAGAAATAAAATGAAATCATTCCATTTACTTATTCACATGTATATTCTACTAGTCGAATAATCACATGCAATATCAATAACCACTTTAATAATGATGGAATGCATAATGCCAGAATATCATAACCACATATTCAAGGCCTTGTGCCAAGACTAAAAATAAGATTTTGTCAAGGCATTATGCCAAGACACTAGTATGTCTCATGAGACCTACCGATGCATCGAGAAGCTATAGCGGGCTCTACCCGTCACATACTAAGTCCAATTCATTCCTCATATGAAGAGGTTTAAACATAACATAAACATTCGTTTTGAAACTAGCATACAAAATGTTAACAATTTATCCATAAAACATGAATGGTATAAAATAAATTCATACATACTCAAACATATCACAAAACGTTCAATACAATATGGAAGTTTTGTATCATAATAAATCAACTTCAAATAAACTTAAAATCTATCAAAGGATGTTGACATAGATGAAATCAAAAATATTTGAGAGAAATATATCTTTTTTTAAATCATTTAAAAGTCAAATAATTATAAAAGGAAACATTTACATTGAAAATATTCTTACAATCTTTTAAGGTAATCTTCAATGATTTTATAATGGCGTAAAATAGCCGCACCTGCCATATAAGTTAAAAAATACACTCTTACCTTAATTCTGTCGAAAAGGATAAAAGGACCTTGTTTGGAAAATGACAGAAAGATTCCTTTATAAATATCTTATAAAAGTCAAACAAGGGTATAAATGACTTTAACCCATAGTCTATAAAATAGTAATATTGTTCTGAAATACATTTTTAAATAAACATGGATGTGGATGATAAAGGGGACCCATTAGAAAATTACATATAAACAACCTCGGATAATGTAGAGACTGCGAAATAAACCCTTACATTGTAATTTTACTTAGTATAGTGTAGGTTAACCTCTTTTATAATAGTTAAATCATTTTTATTAAATTATATAAGAATAATATACATAAATAAGATATCATATATGATCTCTTAATATTGCTTTGTTAATAATATTTTAGTATTATCGTCATTTCAGGTGTTCACTTACTCATTTTCTTTTATATGTTTTGTTACATAAGACATGTTTGTTATCCATAGGTTGTATCTTATTCATATACAGAATGATATCAAGTCCTTAAACATTATTTTTAATCATCAAATGAAAATTAGTCTTGAATGGATGCGATGGGGAATGATTCTTATCGCGTTCGTGGAGACGGTAGTCTGTACGTACCCACGAGCGACAATATCATTTTTTTGATATTAAAATAATATATAATTGGATGGTGTATCATATATAAATAATAATTATCCTGTTATATTTATTATTTAAATTATTTACACATAATTATTATACCCATCCAAATAATAATTTATTGAATAACAATTACACCATGATGTGGAGACGGTAAGTCGTACGTACGAACGTATGGTCACATGTCATTTAAGGGATGGATAGAATACTGAATATCGATGTACCATATTTATAATAACATCACAGTTTATAGAAGATACTGGAGTTATTATTTTTTAATGGAAATAACAAAGAAAGAAGAAGTGGAAGAAGAAAGGAACTTGAAAGAGGGTGGTGAAAACAGTACCCCTTCTCTGGGTTCTTCCTTTTTCTTTGATCAAAAGGGCTCTATAGGATGACTTTATGATAAAACTAGGGCCTCTAGGTTGAAGGGAGGGAAGCGGAGAGAACATTTGGACAGGGTTTGACCGAGACAAATGGCTTTGAAGGTGTGAAATTGAGAGAAGGGGGAATGCCCTTTTATAAGAGGGGTGAGGGGCACCTTAGGAAAAGCTAGAAATATTATTTTATAATAAATTCATATTCGATTTCTAATGGCTCAAAAGTGACTTATTTCTAGGATCAGGTGGGGATGGGTCAAAATACTCTCAACCAAGAGATTTTAGACAGGTTTTTGTGACTATATTAACCTTATCATTTATATTTAACTCTTAGTTAAATAGTTTAACATTTACCATGTCTCTTTGTATTTTTATATTATATAGTTAATAAACGTACTATATACTTCAAAAATAACCCCAAGTGGTTCATTAATGACACACCAATCATTATATAAGTCTCTTGGACGAACCTTAGATTTTTAGGAATTGAATATCAATTAATAATATAATATTTGTTTTAAAAACCCTTTTATGTCAAATCTGACACTATTTGGTGTTTTGTTTTTGCTAAATTCATAACAGCTTTATTACATCGAACATAATTCATTTAACCAACACTATCATGTAATATTAACCTATAAAATTAGTGTAATTCATAAAAAATCTCCAATTACATTTATTTGGATATTTATAATATCTATTATTTTAATATTTCATTAATTAGGTAATTACTACATCACCATTGTGTCATAAATAACATAACATATTTAATCTCTAAAAATTATAAAAAATATACTATTATGTAGGAAATCGTTTTGTCTTTCTAAAGAATATTTATAATCGAATTTATCTTAAGTATAAACCTATATTAAAAATTTAATTGTTATTAAACATTGATTTTAACTCTTTTAACTCTTCTTTGAATTAAATAATAATAAATGTCCTAATCATATCCAATTGGAACGAAGAGGTTGATATTTTATTTATAAGGTTTTTTTGGTCGAATTATACTTAGCAAATAGAATTAGGACATGTGTTAGGGTAATAATAATATTATTTTTACCCTTAATTACCCTATTTACATTTAACTGTGGTAAATAAAAGTAAAAAGATACTATTCACCAAAAACTATTTTTTTCTTATTGAACCACATTTTACACCTTGATATTAACCGTTTCTCTCTGATTTTTGAAATTACAATCACAGAAGTGGTAAAATTAAGTTTTATTTGAATTTGGAAATTCTCCTAGGAGATGGGTAAAAGACGGTGAAAAGTTCAATAAAATTTTTATATATCTAAAATTATTATAAACCAACTCTAATGAATTATATTGAACTTATATAGGTATTATGTAACTATTTTGACCTAAAATAAATTTAAATAAAATAAATAAGTATTTAAATAAAAATTTGGTTTTAAATTATAACTCAGTGTTTTCACTATTCATAAAAAATTGAAAGTTTTCAGACAAATACCAAAATTTCAGCCTAAACTAATTATAATATTCTGAATCCAAAAATTAAGACCATTTTGAATAATAAAATTTATAAAATTTCAAAATGTGGGTATTACTATTTATAACAGCTAATATGATTGGTTATGGTGTGTGTTAGAACTCGAAGTGGCGTACAACACACGCTACTGTATTATTCAAAGAGAAGCGTATTGTGGAAGCTTGGGGTGTTACATTCTCTCCTCCTTCAATAAATTTCATCCTTGAAATTTATGCTTGGTATTGGAAATTTGGGGTTGATATTTCAAAATATCTTAGTTGAAATCACACATCGAAAAATGGATTAATGAGGCCTCTATTTAAAATAAAGAGTGGTAAGTATGATGGTTACCAAAAATAACACATACTAGGGTTCCATGTAGGAAAACCTAGATATGGAAGAGAAATCTATTCATCAATTTATGATGGAGAGTGGCAGAGAACCTGGCTATGAAAAGGCCAACAATCACGAAGCCATAAATTTGTGATGATATAAGGTACCATCTAGGACAACATTTTTATTCTAAGTTAATTTTATTAATGTTGAGGAATTTATTTATGAGATTGGATAAGATCATAAGGAGATATACTAACATTATAGATAGAGTTTTATCCATTAATAAATTTCTACCAAAAACTCAGCTTTCACTCCAAAACATAATACAACTCAAAAATACTCTATTTATCCTAATCGTATAGGGTTCCAAATATAATGAATTTATAAATCACATATAAGACGCTTTAAAAAAAGAATCTACATTATACCATCCAGGAACATCATGTAGTCCTGTGGTAGGAGATAAATCCAAATCACACATATGGTTGTGGGTTCGATTCCTGCAGCTTTGTCCAACGCGACGGGTTGTCACACGATCTGCGTGTTGTCCTTTTATAAAAATACAAAAATAACCTTTCAAACTTAATCGATTCCAACATTTAGACTTATCCAAAATAGTACTATCCAAACTCAAAGTCCAAAATTTATAAGGAAGTTAAACACAATGAAGATCCTTTTTTACACATAATAACATGTGAACACCTTCATCGTGTATTATTTTAAAACATGGTAACATCCTGAATTACCATAAAAACTTATTGATTACATTCATGCTCCCTTATTCTTTATAGAAACCTGGATATACTCCTTCTATCCAAAAATGTTGTAAACTCCAACAATGAAAAATCATTAATCAGTTTCAAGGTAGTCAAGAATATCCAATATAATTTATTCAAATCAACCATCTCTTATTCCAAAATCACTTCCTCATTATTGGGGCCATATTAAGGATTACCTTTCCTTCAACCATGTATTTTACCAAAAGTGTAGCTCACTATTAATTCACTTTTCTTAGAACTATATAATCTCAAATCCTCAATAAAATAGTACTCCAGTACAGTCCTTATTTATCTCCATAATTCATATAACCATTATATTGTTGATACAACACTTAAATGAAATAATCCTTGATAAAACACTATTTTATTGAATATTTTATTGATAATAAATGATATAATTTCCTCACATTGTGTTAAACATGTTTATTTATAAAATATTTGGGATTTGATCATTCATTTTAAAATTTGGTGAAAATTCAAGTTTTACCCTTAATAGTGCACTGTAGTATTTCGAAGCTAAATATTTTTATATTTATTATTTGAATTTTAAATTTTGTAACAGTGTTCCTAACTTAATTATCTACTACTTTTATTCAGGACACTAAAGATAAAGAGTTCATTTGGTTGTTGAAATTGGGCCATGAATTCAAAGTTGGGCTGGGCTCGCCAGAATGGAGAAGGTTCTGTATTTGGGCCATATCCTCTACATACGGGCTTGGATTGAGCCCACATTTTGATGAAAGCTCGGGGACATGATGTGCCACAAATCATCCTTCTGGAAGGCCGGCCAATTCACGCGTTTTGGTGGTAACATGGGCGGTTCAATTTGGCATAAAATATTTGGCCGAATTTCCACATTCACACTTGAAACCACTTGTAACCTCTCCTCCCCTCCCCTCTATAAATTGGAGTTTTTCTCATTTGGAGGGGTTGGGACGTGAATTGGGAGATTGGAGGCAGAGGAGAATTTGTTTCACCCAAATTATCCAACCATTGTAAGAGGGGTAGCTCTTGAAGCAAGGATCCCCTCATCGAAGCCTCCTTCTCTTCTTCATTTTGTAATGTTTTCATTTGTGTAATAAACTTCATTGCTCTTCTTATATTTCTTCTCTTTTCTTCTGTTTTGTTTAAATTTCTTCTTCTCTTAATCTTCCTAATTGGGCTGGAATTCTTGAGTAGAAGCGTTATTGGGTTATACCCATTTTAAACCTTTGCACATGCAAAACGCTTCTACGATGATTACGCCACCCATGGAAGAGTAGTCTTTTAGTAATCGATCTATATTCTACCCTCTTCATTTAATTATTTTGAATAAATGATCTACTGTAATTCACTTAATATAATCCATGAATTGTGTTTTTAAATTGTAAGAAACTAAGCAAGCAATTGAACAATTAACACAAAAACAAGCGAGGTCGGGATTTTGTGTAAATTGTGAGAGCGTGATCTTAATCAGTAATACAAGACCACACGGGATAAATTTGTAGAGTTCAAATATAATCCCTAAACACAATTCATCCTCATTTCCAGAATGGATATGTGCCTTAATTTACCACTGATCATAAGCTAATCTTAGAACATCAATCAAAGCAGGGTGCTGCGATTGCACGTTCCAAAGTTTGCCTAGGTTTAAATTCACATCATCTTTGTGGTAAAGTTAATTCTCGTAGGGTTCGGGATTTAACAAATTAAGGGATCATAATTAAGTGAATGTTAATTTAAATGATAATGATTAATAATAAAGTGAAGAGGTAGAGTTAGATCGATTACGCTTTTTAAATAGATTTCTAAAAAAAACATCTTCTTGTTGTGTCATTTAAATTGAAATTCATTTCAAAACTAAAAACAAAAAAAAATTATACAATCTTCTTCCAGCAAACTTCTTCTAGATTCATAAACTATAAAAAACCACCCCCATCCTTTCAAGTAGTGTTTTTATTATCTTTTATTTTACTTCTATAATACCTCTAATAATTGTTTAAATTCACTTCCTCCTTTGAGAGACGACCTTGGTCAGCCACTCTGCTGCACCTAAGTACCCCAAATTACACTAATCATTTGCGGGCGCCCACGACAGCGCTCTTTCAAATTGGAGCCCTTTCCGGGGAGGGAAGTAATTATCTCAACCAATTAGAGGTATTTATTTTATTTTAAATTTTATTCTCTTCCTCTCTTCTTTCTTTCTTTCTTCTTTACCCAATCTGAATTTTCTTCTTCTTCTTTTATTTTCTTCTACTTCTTTTTGGACCATCAACTCAAACTTCTCATTTTTATTTTACTATGGTCCACTTTCTTTCTTTTCATTTTTATTTGATCTATGACACGAACTAATCCTGAAGATCTCTTAGATCTTGACCCTGAGATTGAACGTAGCCTTAGGGCACGAATCAGACATTCTCAGTCTACGGGAAGTTTCAACATTCAACCAGTTGGAGAATTACTCCAATATCAGAATATTGAAATTTGAATCAATTCAAATTCAATCATAAAACAAGAACCAATGGCTGGAAACAATGGAAATGAACTTAATAGAACCATTCGAGAATTGGCTGCACCTGATATTAACTATCAACCAAATTGTATTGCATACCCAAATCTCGAATCGGACTTTGAACTAAAATATGGGTTAATTCACTTACTTCCAAAGTTTCATGGCTTATCTGGTGAGGATCCCAACAAACACCTTAAGGAATTTAATGTGGTTTGCTCAACTTTAAAACCAAGAAATGTTTCTGAAGATCAAATTAAATTAAGAGCATTCCCATTCTCACTTGATGGAGCTGCAAAAGATTGGATGTATTATTTGCAACCTGAAGATGTAACATGTTGGAATGATTTGAAACGTCTTTTCTTGCAAAGATTTTTTCCAGCATCAAGGACAACATCCATTCGAAAGGAGATATCGGGGATCAAGAAAGCACAAGGGTATCAATGTATGAGTACTGGGAGCGATTCAAGAAGTTGTGTGCAAGCTGCCCACATCACCAAATCAGTGAGCAACTCCTCATCCAATACTTCTACGAAGGACTCACACCTACGGAGAGAAGCATGGTGGATGCTGCGGCTGGAGGAGCATTGGTGGACAAGACACCAGTAGCTGTGCGAGCATTGATCGACAAAATGGCCCAAAACTCCCAACAATTCGGTGATAGAGGTACACCACATGTTCGAGGAGTACATCAAGTAAGTCCTTCTTCTCTTGAAAGTCATTTGATTGATACTAAGTTAGAAGAATTGACAACTATGGTGAGGCAGATAGCATTGGCACAAAAGACATCTCTACCCCCTACTTCAAGGCCTTGTGGTATTTGCACTGAGACAAGCCACCCAACTGACTGTTGCCCACAACTCCAAGAAACAGAAGATTGTGCAGCAGTGTTCCCTAGGAGACCATTTCAGCAGCAACAACAACAACCATATCCCCAAAAGAAGTTTGATCCAACATACAACCAAGGGTGGAAAGATCTAGCGGACATGAGGTATGGCTCTGGACAACAACAAAGGCCCCCTTTTCAACCAAACTTCCAGCAGCCTCCGCCTTACCAGTAGGGTTTCCAACAACCCCAAAGGAGATTCGAAGCTCAAACATCAACGAGTCAGCAACAAGGGAATATCCAACACAAGGTAGACTCTAACACTGATGATCTTTTGAAACAAATTGTTCTTAATCAACAGAATGAGCTGAAGAGTCAAAGTTCGGAGCTGAGGGAGTTGAAGACTCAAATGAGCCAGATTGCCACCGCCCTCCATGAACTTGTGAGTAAGAATTCTGGAAATCTACCTTCCCAACCCACTCCAAATCCAAAGGGGAATGTTAGTGCCATCACATTGAGAAGTGGGAAGCAAATGAATGATACATCTACACCTACCATTCCACCGGGATTCACCTCAACTTCAGAGAAGCCGCATTCCATACCAACTGATGAGCAATCCAAGGAGAAAGATAAAGGTAAGAAAAAGATTGATGATGTTCCTCCTAAACCCCTTCCTTTTCCAAACAGGGTTGTTCAAACCAAGAAGATGGCTGAAGAAGCAATGCAAAAGGAGGTTTTGGACACATTTAAGCGTGTGGAGATCAACATTCCTCTACTTGAAGCCATTAAGCAAATCCCAAGGTATGCCAAATTCTTAAAAGAACTCTGCACCAATCGAAGAGGGCTCAAGGGAAATGAGAGGATCAACCTTGGAAGGAATGTCTCAGCACTCATTACACCAACTCTAGCAATGCCAACAAAGTGCAAGGATCATGGGACATTCACCATCCCATGTACCATAGGGGAGTTGCACTTCTCTGATGCTCTTTGTGATTTGGGAGCTTCCATAAATGTGATGCCTCACTCTGTATTCTCTTCCTTGCAGGTTGGTGAGTTGAAGCCAACAAGAGTAGTGGTGCAATTGGCGAATAGAGCTACGACATATCCAGCGGGAGTTCTTGAGGATGTACTTGTACGGGTAAGAGACATGATCTTTCCAGCAGACTTCTATGTGCTTAACAAGGAGGATGATCAGGTAAGTTCTCATGCCCCCATTATCCTAGGTAGACCCTTCCTCAAAACTGCAAAAACTATCATAAATGTCAATGAGGGTACACTTTCCATGGAGTTTGGAGATGAAGTTGTGATATTTAATGTTATGGATTCCATGAAGTACCCCTCAGAGGACCATTCTGCTTTTGTTATCTCCCATTTTGAACCACCAAATAAAAACTCCATAGAATTTGATTGTCCTATGCTTAGGGAGATTATGAGTATTGGTTCTAGTTTGATGTCTAAGAATACTTCTACACCCATTTTTAAGGAACAATACTCTCTAAGATTTGATTTTGAAATAGAATCATATTCTGATTTTGATCATGTGAACTCTGATTATGACATGGCTATTGAGTATGCTGATGGATTTG
This sequence comes from Viscum album, assembly GCA_963277665.1. Taxonomy (NCBI): domain Eukaryota; kingdom Viridiplantae; phylum Streptophyta; class Magnoliopsida; order Santalales; family Viscaceae; genus Viscum; species Viscum album. The sequence goes on from OY728123.1 coordinate 2,021,316,513, forward strand.
GTGCTTTATTCTCTGATTGTGATGATTTTTATTCTGATACTGATGTTCATTGTGCAGATATGTCTGTTGCATCAATTTCTCTATCCATACATCACCCACCTACATTGGAACTCAAGCCATTGCCCCCAAATCTCAAATATGCATACTTGCTCAGTGGTGATAGATTACCTGTCATAATTGCTAACAATCTCTCTTTTGAACATGAAGAAAAACTTTTTAATCTTTTGAGAGATAACATTAGGGCAATTGGTTGGACATTGGAAGACATATCAGGTATTAGCCCCTCCATTTGCATGCATAGGATTCTCTTGGAGGATGGGGCTAAACCGGTGAGACAGCCACAAAGGAGACTCAATCCCACCCTCCTAGAAGTTGTTAAGAAAGAAGTTGAAAAATTACTTGAGGCGGGTATCATTTACCCTATTTCTGACTCACAATGGGTTAGCCCTGTTCAGGTTGTACCAAAGAAAACTGGTTTCACTGTTATAAAAAATGAAAATGATGAGTTAGTTCCTGTGAGAGTACAAAACAGTTGGCGAGTGTGTATCGATTATAGGAAACTAAATCAATCCACTCGTAAGGACCATTTCCCACTTCCATTCATTGACCAGATGCTTGAGAGACTAGCTGGGAAGACACACTATTGTTTCTTGGATGGATTTTCTGGCTATTTTCAGGTTCCCATTGCAGCAGAGGACCAGGAGAAGACAACATTCACCTGCCCATTCGGTACCTTTGCTTACCGAAGGATGCCATTTGGACTTTGCAATGCCCCAGGTACCTTCCAGAGATGCATGGTGAGTATTTTCTCAGATTTCATTGAGACCTGCATGGAGGTATTTATGGATGATTTTACAGTTTATGGGTCCTCATTTGATGAATGTCTCTCTAGTTTGGGTGATGTGTTGCATCGTTGTATTGAGAAGAATTTGGTCTTAAATTTTGAAAAATGTCATTTCATGGTCGAAAAGGGAATTGTCTTAGGTCATATAGTCTCACAACATGGAATTGAAGTTGATAGATCTAAGGTAGACATTATTTCATCCCTCCCATATCCTACATGTGTGTGTGATGTTCGATCATTCCTTGGGCATGCTGGATTTTATCGACGCTTCATCAGAGATTTTAGTAAGATCGCTCTACCCTTATCTCGATTGCTTCAAAAAGATATTGACTTCAATTTTGATGATTCATGCAGGGTATCATTTGATGAGCTGAAGAAGTGTCTGACCACTCCACCAATCATACAGCCCCCACGGTGGGACCTTCCATTTGAGCTTATGTGTGACGCCTCCAACTTCGTGGTTGGAGCTGTCTTATCTCAGAGGGTGGAGTGACGTTCACATGTGATCGCCTATGCATTGAGGACGCTAGATTCAGCCCAATCAAACTACACTACCACGGAAAAGGAGTTTCTTGCTGTCATATTTGCTTTAGATAAATTCCGTTCATATTTATTGGGCTCTAAAGTAGTTTTTTTTTCTGACCATGCAGCTTTGAGGTACCTCCTGAAGAAGCCAGATGCAAAGCCACGACTTATCCGTTGGATGTTCCTTCTTCAAGAATTTGATATTAAGATAAAGGACAAGAAGGGATCAGAGAATTTGGTGGCGGACCACATGAGTAGGCTTACTCACACACTAGAGGGTGACACCTTGGACCAGGTACCACTTCGGGACACTTTCCCCGATGAGCATCTCTATACCATCTCAGGTAAGCATCCTTGGTATGCTGATTTAGTTAATTACATTGTTGGCTCTGAAATCCCAGTGAATTTGAAGAAACATCAAGTCCAAAAATTAAAAAGTGAGTCTAGGTTTTATGTGTGGGATGATCCTTACCTCTGGCGCATGTGTAGTGACCAAGTCATTAGGAGGTGTATTCCTGATCATGAGTTTGAGTCTGTTTTGCAATTCTGTCATACACTTGCATGTGGTGGACATTTTGGCCCCCAACGGACAGCTAGGAAGGTTTTAGACTCTGGATTATATTGGCCTAGCTTGTTCCATGATGCCCATTTGTTTTGTAAGTCATGCTCTCATTGCCAACACACTGGGAACATTTCTAGGAGACATGAGATGCCCCAAAAACCCATACTATTTTGTGAGATTTTTGATGTATGGGGCATCGACTTTATGGGTCCTTTTCCTAGTTCATTTGGATTTTTGTATATTTTGGTTGCTGTTGATTATGTGAGTAAATGGGTGGAGGCCAAGGCCACCAGGACTGACGATTCTCATGTTGTTGTGGACTTTGTCAAAGCACAAATTTTTTGCAGGTTTGGAGTACCAAAGGCCATCATCAGTGACCAAGGGACACACTTTTGCAATAGGAATTTTGCTTCCCTCCTTCGAAAGTATGGGGTGACACATAAAACATCAACACCATACCACCGCCAAACAAATGGCCAGGCTGAGGTTTCAAATCGTGAGTTGAAACAAATCTTGGAGAAAACCGTGCAGCCAAATAGGAAGGATTGGAGCAAGCGCTTGGATGATGCATTGTGGGCTTATAGGACAGCAGACAAGACCCCCATTGGTATGTCCCCATTTCGGATTGTTTTTGGGAAAGCGTGTCATCTCCCTGTGGAATTCGAGCATCGGGCATATTGGGCTATAAAGAAATGCAACATGGATTTGGCCCAAGCTGGAATTCAAAGGAAGTTGCAAATTCAAGAGCTTGAGGAGATTCGCCTGTCATCATATGAGAACTCAAGGCTCTACAAGTAAAGATCAAAAGCAGCTCATGACAAAATGATCCAAAAAAGGGAGTTTCATGTTGGAGAGAAAGTCCTTCTCTATAGTTCACGACTGAAGTTGATGCCTGGTAAGTTGCGTTCCAGATGATTAGGTCCTTATATTGTGTCTAATGTTTTTCCTTATGGTGCAGTGGAGATCACACAAGAGGACACTAGAAGGAGCTTTACAGTCAATGGGCAACGTTTGAAGAGATACATTGAGGGACATCCTACTGATGCAGTGGATTTTATCACACTGCATGACCCCATCATCACTTGATCACATCAGGCTGTTCCTAACCCTTTCACTTTTATATTATTTGTCCTATTTAAAAATTCTGCATTTCATGTGCATATATCATCTCATGGGTTCACATTGAGGACAATGCAATATTTTAAGTGTGGGGGAGGGAACCTTTTAGTTTAGTAATTTCAATTGTTTTCCTATTTTAAAAAAAAAACAAAAAAAAATTGTGTGTTTTTCAAAATTTGTGTGTTTATTTTACAATTTTCTGTGTGTTTTTGAAACTTTTGAGCTGAAATGATTCTCATCACCATTTTTAAATCCATATCAATAAGTGAAACAATTTACCCCATGAAACTAAGCTTAAATGAATGCTGAAATGACTTTGTTTCAAGTTCAAATATTTAGTAATTCCATGGAAAGTACACCGAATTTTGAATCCCATGCCACATCTCACTGTCTTTAAATTTGAAATCACTTTCCTGTGAGGCTTCTGAACCATTATTTTCATATTCTTTACATTCACCTCATTTCTTGAGAGAACCAAACCATACTTGATTTAACCAGAATTTGATCTATTCCTGTCAAAACTTGAGGGTTTGAGGTACATATGTTTAAATGATTGAGGCATTTGTTTGGTATTAAAGCCCCCTTTTCAAAGAATCCTTTTTTTATAATGGCCTACCTTGAATATTTAATCCTTGTAGCCCTTAGAAGCCATTCACAGCCTGTTAGGTTAAGCCACATTACAAGCCAATTTTCCCTATCCAACCAACTCTTGAAGTGAAATTGCATAATCTAGTTGAGCTTAAGTGTGGGGGAAGTTGTCTTGGATTTTGCCACCACATTCTGTGATACTTTGGGTGGAAAATTAAATTCTGAAGAGATGTGTTTGCTGCTAAATAAAGTCATTATATTGAAAGCTGTGCCTTTTCTGGAGCTTTCATGACAAGTGAAGCTGTGCCTTTTCTGGAGCTTCTAATTGAGGTGGAAAGCTGTGCCCATCTGGAGATTTCAAGAAAATCATGTTTGAGAAGATTGACATTTTTTATGATGAAATGATGAATGGTGTAAACCTTTCATGACTTTTAATGATGATGGAGATGAATTGATACTATGGGGATTGAAGAGAAGACCATATTTAAGTGAAAATTAGATTAATGCAATTTTGCTTCAAAAGAGTCAAGCCCTCCTCATTCAGCCTCAGAGTTTTTCACATCTTAATCCTACCAACCGAAAGCCACAGAACAACCCTAAAAAGTCCTCATGATAAACATATGTCCTTGACTCACATCAGGTAGCGATGTAGGAATCTATCAAGCCTATGGTGACCCTTGTATGAGTTTGGATGAGAAAGACATTGCAAAAAAAAAATTGATATTTGAGTGATGAGAGAAAATTCAAGCGAGGTAAGTGTTTTGTGCATGGGTGGATAAATGAAGTGGAAATATATTGAATGATATAAATGGAGAACTTGAAATAAGGTTTTTTATGAGGCATGATATCTTTTTTATTCTTGGTGTGAAATTGATTGATCTTAAAGATATGTGTTTTAAAATTGGTTTTGATTTGATATTGATGTTTATTTGATGTGAGGTTTTGCCCAGGTGTGCAAAAGGGTAAGTGTGGGGGAGTTGATAAAACACTATTTTATTGAATACTTTATTGATAATAAATGATATAATTTCCTCACATTGTGTTAAACATGTTTATTTATAAAATATTTGGGATTTGATCATTCATTTGAAAATTTGGTGAAAATTCCAGTTTTACCCTTAATAGTGCACTGTAGTATTTCGCAGATAAATATTTTTATATTTATTACTTGAATTTGAAATTTGTAACAGTGTTCATAACTTAATTATCTACAACTTTTATTCAGGACACTAAAGCTAAAGAGTTCATGTGGTTGTTGAAATTGGGCCATGAATTCAAAGCTGGGCTGGGCTCGCCAGAATGGAGAAGGTTCTGTATTTGGGCCATATCCTCTACATACGGGCTTGGATTGAGCCCAAATTTTGATGAATGCTCGGGGACAGGATGTGGCACAAATCATCCTTCTGGAAGGCCGGCCAATTCACGCGTTTTGGTGGTAAAATGGGCGGTGCAATTTGGCATAAAATATTTGGCCGAATTTCCACATTCACACTTGAAACCACTTGTAACCTCTCCTCCCCTCCCCTCTATAAATTGGAGTTTTTCTCATTTGGAGGGGTTGGGACGTGAATTGGGAGATTGGAGGCAGAGGAGAATTTGTTTCACCCAAATTCTCCAACCATTGTAAGAGGGGTAGCTCTTGAAGCAAGGATCCCCTCATCGAAGCCTCCTTCTCTTCTTCATTTTGTAATGTTTTCATTTGTGTAATAAACTTCATTGCTCTTCTTATATTTCTTCTCTTTTCTTCTGTTTTGTTTAAATTTCTTCTTCTCTTAATCTTCCTAATTGGGCTGGAATTCTTGAGTAGAAGCGTTATTGGGTTATACCCATTTTAAACCTTTGCACATGCAAAACGCTTCTACGATGATTACGCCACCCATGGAAGAGTAGTCTTTTAGTAATCGATCTATCTTCTACCCTCTTCATATAATTATTTTGAATCAATGATCTACTGTAATTCACTTAATATGATCCATGAATTGTGTTTTTAAATTGTAAGAAACTAAGAAAGCAATTGAACAATTAACACAAAAACACGCGAGGTCGAGATTTTGTGTAAATTGTGAGAGCGTGATCTTAATCGGTAATACAAGACCACACGGGATAAATTTGTAGAGTTCAAATATAATCCCTAAACACAATTCATCCTCATTTCCAGAATGGATATGTGCCTTAATTTACCACTGATCATAAGCTAATCTTAGAACATCAATCAAATCAGGGTGCTGCGATTGCACGTTCCAAAGTTAGCCTAGGTTTAAATTCACATCATCTTTGTGGTAAAGTTAATTCTCGTAGGGTTAGGGATTTAACAAATTAAGGGATCATAATTAAGTGAATGTTAATTTAAATGATAATTATTAATAATAAAGTGAAGAGGTAGAGTTAGATCGATTACGCTTTTTAAATAGATTTCTAAAAAAACATCTTCTTGTTGTGTCATTTAAATTGAAATTCATTTCAAAACTAAAAACAAAAAAAAAATATACAATCTTCTTCCAGCAAACTTCTTCTAGATTCATAAACTATAAACAACCACCCCCATCCTTTCAAGTAGTGTTTTTATTATCTTTTATTTTACTTCTATAATACCTCTAATAATTGTTTAAATTCACTTCCTCCTTTGAGAGACGACCTTGGTCAGCCACTCTGCTGCACCTAAGTACCCCAAATTACACTAATCATTTGAGGGCGCCCACGACAGCGCTCTTTCAATCCTATAATAAAAACATAAGAACACTAGTCATTCTTCTTCATCTAAGTTAGTATCATAACTTGATTATTTTCCAATAGCATCATTTGGGGCATACTCTGATGATTTTTACGTTGGTTCACGTAGTGTCTCAAATCCTTACAGGAGAATCATTGCACATTTGAAAACTTTTTCTTACCCTTGCAGTCACGTACTTGGTGTCTTTTTTCTCCACACTTATAACAAACTCTCATTCCCTTCAGGAAAGATCCATGGTGTTTCTTCTCACAGTTATCACATATGATAAAATTCTTCTTTTCCCTCTTCCCTTTATCCATATTTCTCTCTTCTATCCTTTTCTTCTCTTTTTTCCCTTCAAGCCATATGACTCAGAGAATTATTTAATTATCTTATTAACACCTGATACTATTTCTTCATATTTTGAGAAAACATGAGAGACTATTTCCCTTCTAAATGATGGATTAATATTGTGGAAGATATGATCCTTCTTACTCTTTGGGTCATATGTATTGCTGGAGTTCACATTCCTTCTACTGGGCACCATTTCTATACAATGGAATACACTAGGTCATTTTATGAATCACAATGAATAATTCTAAAATTGTAAAATACATGACATAAATTAAACAGTTTATGATTATAATCCATAATCCTAAAAAAGTATTCTTTGAGGAAGTATATACTCAAAAAGCCTTTATAATGGTTTGTAAAGAAAATGAGAATTATTCTATGCATATCCCCCAGGAGTGTCATAACAAAGAGTGCAGCAAGGCCCATTGTCGTGCACCAGTTCCCATTCGAGTCTATCTCAAAGCGGTGTTTTCAGGTTTTACCCCTAGGTACATCTTTTCCAAAGCCGCCTCTACCTGTTCGTATCCAGACAGGGATGTATTGCTCAGAAAACTCACCAAATCTCTACAATACCAAAATTCTAGGAAGTTCTTTATTAATCCTCAAATTCCATCTTAGGTCTATGTTCTCTAATCAGAGTTCATCTAAATCTAGCTTCCAAGGTTTTTACTAAACTTCCTTTAATACCAACTATTACGCCCTGACCCTAGTTACCCAAAGTTGGTGCATTATTACATAAAATTTTCATGCTCACAAAAGATCAAGTCTTGAAATACCGATTAGTTTAGTAGCCCTGGAAACACTAGATACATTCATAAGTTTTAAATTATATCATAAAGTGAAAAACTACAACAACATAGTCTCCATAGTCCACAATCATATCCCCTCAGACTATCCCGATTTTTTAGTCATAAAATACTTCTTCACATCCTGGGAAAAATAAAACAAATAAAGGGGTGAGCTCAGAATCACAGTAAGGATAACAATGTAGTGGAAAATTTCCAAAATAAGGTTAAAAATTTAAGTCAATGTATAACTAAAACAAAAGCCTTTTAAACTTGAACTTCAGCATAATATGGCAGAAATAAAATGCAATAATTCCATCTACTTATTCACATGGATATTCTACTTGTCTAATAATCACATGCAATAACCATAACCACTTTCATAATGAAAGAATGCATAATGCCAGACTATCATAACCACATAGTCAAGGCCTTGTGCCAAGACTAAAAATAAGATTTTGTCAAGTCTTTATGCCAAGACACTAGTTTGTCTTATGAGACCTACCGATGCATTGAGGAGCTATAGTGGGCTCCACCCATCACTTACTAAGTCCAATGCATTCCTCATATGAAGATGTTTAAACATAACATAAACATTTGTATTGAAAATAACTTACGAAATGTCAACAATTTATCTATAAACCATGAATGGTATAAAAGTAACACATCCACAGTCAAACATATCACAAAACCTTAAATACAATATGGAAGTTTTGTATCATAATAAATCAACTTCAAATAAACTTAAAATCCATCAAAGGATGTTGACATAGATGTAATAAAAAATATTTGAGAGAAATATCTCTTTTTTTAAATCATTTAAAAGTCACATAATTATAAAAGGAAACATTTACATTGAAAATATTCTTATAATCTTGTAAGGGAAGCTTCTATGATTTTATAACGGCGTATAATAGCCACAACAACCGTATAAGTTAAAAAAAATACATCGTTACCTTAATTCCGTCGTAAAGGATAAAAGGACCTTGTTTGGAAAACGACGGAAAGATTCTTTTATAAATATATTATAAAATTCAAAAAAGGGTATAAATGACTTTAACCCATAGTCTATAAATGAGTAATAATGTTTCGAAATACATTTTTAAAGAAACATGGATGTGGATGATAAAGGGGTCCCAGTATATAATTACATATAAACAACCTCAGATAATGTAGAGATTGTGAAATAAACCCTTACATTGTACTTTTCCTTAGTTGAGGTTTGATTAGCCTCCAATATATAATAGTTAAATTATTGCTATTAAATTATACAAGAATCATATACATAAATATGATATCATATATGATCTTTTAATATTGCTTTGTTAATAATATTTTAGTATTATCGTCGTTTCAGGTATTCACTTACTCGTTTTCTTTTATATGTTTTGTTGCATAAGCCATGTTTTTTTATCCATAGGTTGTATCTTATTCATATCCAGAATGATATAAAGTCCTTAAACAATATTTTTAATCATCAAATAAAAATTAGCCTTGAATGGATACGATGGGGAATGAATCTCATCGCGTTTGTGGAGACGGTAGTCCGTACGTACGCACGAGCGACAATATCATTCTTTTGATATTAAAATAACATATAATTGGATGTTGTATAATATATACATAATCATTACCATGTTATATTTATTATTTACATGAATTACACATCATTATTATACCCATCCAAATAATAATTTATTGAATAACAATTACACCACGACGTGGAGACGGTAAGCCGTACGTACACATGTATGGTGACATTTCATTCAAGGGATGGATAGAATACTGAATGTGGTTGTAACATATTTATAATAACTTCACAATATATATAAGATACTGGAGTTATTATTTTATATTGGAAATAACAAAGAAATAATAAGTGGAAGAAGAAAGGAACTTGAAAGAGGGTGGTGAAAACATTACCCCTTCTTCAGGTTCTTCCTTTTGATTTGATCAAAAGGGCTCCATAGGTTGGCTTTCTGATCAAACTAAGGCCTCTAGGTTGAATTGAAGGAACATGATAGAATATTTGGGTAGGGTTAGGTCGAGAAAAAAGTCTTTGAAGGTGTGAAATTGAGAGAAGGGGGAGTTACCTTTTATAAGAGGGGTGAGGGGCACCTTATGAAAAGCTAGAAATATTATTTTATAATAAATTTATATTATGTTTATAATGGCTCCAAAGTGACTTATTTCAAGGATAAGGTGGGTATGGGACGAAATAATTTAAAAAAATTGATTTTATAAAGGTTTGGGTCACTATATTAACCTTATCATTTATATTTAACTTTTAGTTAAATATTTTAACATTTACCATGTCCCTTTGTATTTTTATATTATATAGTTAATAAACTTACTATATACTTCCAAGGGAACCCCAAGTGGTTTATTAATGATACACCTATCATTATGTAAGTCTCTTTGCCTAACCGTAGATTTTTATGAATTGAATATCAATTAATAATATAATATTTGTTTTTAAAACACTTTTATGTCAAATTTGACAATATTTGGTATTTTGTTTTTTCTAAATTTATAACAGCATCATTAAATCGAAAATAATTCATTTAATCAACACTGACATGTCATATTAACCTATAAAATTAGTGGAATTTATAAAAAATCTCAAATTACATTTATTTGTATATTTATAATATCAATTATTTATAATATTTCATTAATTAGGTAATTACAACATCACCATTGTGTCATAAATAACATAACATATTTAATGTCTAAAAATAATAAAAAACATACCATTATGTAGGAAATATTTTTATCTTTCTAATTAATATTTATAATCAAATTTATCTTATGTATAACCATATATTAAAAATGTTTGATTTATTAGACTTTGATTTTAACTCTTTTAACTCTTCTTTGAATTAAATAATAATTAATGTCCTAATCTAATCCAAGTGGACCAAAGAGGTTGATATTTTATTTCTAAGGTTTTTTTTGGTCGAATTAAACTTAGCCCATAGAATTAGGACATGTTTTAGGGTAATAATAATATCATTTTTACCCTTAATTACCCTATTTACATTTAACCGTGGTAATTAAAAGTAAAAAGTTACTATTCATTAAAAAATATTTTGATCTTATTGAACCAAATTTTACTCCTTGATATTAACCGTGTCTCTCAGATTTTTTAAATTCCATTCACAGAAGCGGTAAAATTAAGTTTTATGTGAATTTGCAAATTCTCCTTGGAGATGGGTAAAAGACGGTGAAAAGTTCAATAAAATTTTTATATATATAAAATTATTATAAACTGACTCCAATGAATTACATTGAACATATATAGGTATTATGAATCTCTTTTGACCTAAAATAAATTTATATAAAATAAATAATTATTTAAATAAATATTCGGTTTTAAACTATAACTCAGTGTTTTTCACTATTCATCAAAAATTGAAAGTTTTCTGAAAAATACAAAAAATTCACCCTAAGCTAATTTCGATATTATGAATCCAAAAATGAAGTCCATTTTGAAAGTTAAAATTTATAAAATTTCAAAAAGTTGGTATTACTATTCATAACGGCGAGTCTGATTGGTTGTGGTGTCTGTTAGAACTCGAAGTTGCGTACAACACAGACTATTGTATTATTCAAAGAGAAGTGTACCATGGAAGCTTGTGGTGTTACCAAATTTATAAGAATACTTCCATGGAGAATCCTTTAGGATTAGTCGTATAAATAATATGAGAATTCCAGAGCTTCTCATTCCTCCTTCATTAGCTAATCACCTCGAACGATGATGAAATGCCGTATCAGAGAAGATTAGGATGAAAATAATGAAACGAGTTCCTTAGATCATTGGAAAGAGTTTTCATTGATGATAAACAACCCAATGTCTAGGTTAGACTCATTAATCGGTGATTTATTCTCTTTTGATTAAATATATTGAGAAAATCAATCCCTTTTCTAGGATCTATGCCAACTGTGAATCGATCATGTACCAGTGTACTGAAATCTTAATCAATTATTCTTATTTGATAACCCTAGATTCCCATTATTGATTTCTGTCCAAGAACTCTTGGACAAAGATTTTTAAACTTTGTTTTCTTGTTCTTTTCTCCCTCTTTCTCTTCGCATCAATCACCGGTTGGATCTCGTGATCCCAGTAAGAAATTTTTAGTTGTGTTGACACTACTTAAAAAGATTCAAATATTACAAGGGAAACATCAAAAAATAGTCCCATGCTCTACGCAATGTAGTAATATCTAGAAAATTTGCGAGTGAGCTACGTGACCGAGCTTCTCAAAATAGCTACGCATCCGAGCTACGCGTAAGAAGACTTGGGATACCTCTACATGAAGCACCTGCGCGGTGGAGCTATGCGAGATAACTGTGTGGCTAAATTTTCTTTGGCCAGGGCCATCTGTTCCTATAAAGAGGACCCTTGGGCTGCCTATTTTCGCACTGAAAAAAAAGTGAAAGATTCTATCAAGCTCCCATTGCATAGCTCTTTCGCCTAGATCTCTCAAATTGTCTCAGGCAGTTCTTTAAACTGCAAATAAATGGATAATTATAGGGGATATGCATGTTTTGAAGTTCTTCACATTCTCATCAGTCCTAATCCATAACTATGCACTATACCTACGTGGCACACCTACACAATAGGGAAATGTGGGGTACCTACGCGGCACACCCGCATGTGGTACCTATGCGACCAGTTCAAATACCCTTTAAAGACTTTCATGATGGGGTATCTCTTTCCTTGGTTCCATTATTCGAAAGGGGATAAGTTGAAGCCTCCCCTAAAACCTCCTTACTTCTCATACCTTTGGGTAAGGAACATCAGTGTGTCTCCAATTTGGGTTTGTATTTCCACAGTCAGAGGTTTCTCACATTTTTTTCACAATGGGGTTAAGATTCATGGGATGTTTGTGGGTTTGTATATCCGTATTCACATGGAATTCTCTCCCAGAAACAGTGTAGGGAAGTTCCCGATTTTGGAATATCGTGGGTTTCTGGACTTTACCTTTTCAAAGAGGTAACCCGAGAACTCAGTTATCTGGTAGGGAAGGTAGAATTCACAATTTTCATTCCGCGAAAGTAAATAAGAAGTTTCCCTCCCCTACCAGAACCAATTTCGGGGCATCCATCCTGGTACAAGCCCCTCACATTCACCCCTTATTCCTTACATTAGACCCTTGTCCAATGTAAATACAATAGAGGTAAAGCTCATCGCCCCACCCTCTTCCACAGTCGATGCACCCTCTTCCATCAGTTGAGGAGGAAAATTGTGAAGTGTCATTGTTGAATATTTCACATCCTCTTGTTTCTCACACCAAGAAAGACGCACGTGGGCTTAAGGATATGTGATGGTTGCAACATGTGCACAAACACTCACTAAATGGACTACCAGAACATTGATTCAGGTTCAAGATAGGATTCGTAAGAATCCTTTTTAGGGCCCGAGCTCACTGGATATTCTCCTCAAGAATCCAACCTTAATTCCCCCAATTTGGGCATCCTACTTTGGAAATAAGACCCAAATTCAATCCTCAAATCATTAAGGCATCTTTTTTCAGGATGTAAGCCCAAAATCATCTTTCAATGAGGGTTATACCCTCCTATGAGATTCATCAAACTACGTGAGCTTTGATTCCCATCCATATGGGATATGTAGGAAGCCTCCTTGAGGTTCAAACCCAACACTTCAAATCAACCATGTTCTCTTTGGGCCATATTACCAATAGGGTCTGATCCTACATGGAAACCTATATCCTTTCCAAAGTTCCTTGGGCTGCTTCAGCATAAGTCCCACACTATGTTTCAACTAAGAACCCTCCACTTAGAGGTCCTTATCACATAACCTTAAAATGTATGATGTGTCCTATTAAGTGGCACCGAACAACAAGGGTTCTGATTCCTTTCACAAGGATACGTAGGTAGATTATTTTATGATTATTATCCAAGGATTAAAACAAACATTCATCTCTCTAGGTGACAATAAATTCCAGAGTGCCCCACTGAGTGGTTTAAACACCAGTATCATCATAACGATGATTAAAAGAATTTCTGTTAAATAAGTGACTGTAAATTCCAAGGGATACTTATGATATACTTGGTGAATTAATAAATATTCATAAAAAATATTTTAATTTTAGAGACAGAGTCCCATAGTAGACAATAATTTCCCCCCAAAAGGGTGTGATGAGTCCAACCTCCCATCCTCTCGACCAATGCATGCTCTTAAGTATCATAAATTTCAAAAGCTAATGAACGCTTTCCTTTGTAAAGAAGGTCTTCTTTGGATAAATAACTATTTTATGTTTCTGGTTCAATCAATAAATTAAATTGAAACCGCCTAGAAACAGTGATTCTTAAATCTAGAACGCATGTTTCAAGGAATTGCAAAACAAAAATGGTGAACCCGACGTGAATCCTTAACCATGTTATTAATATTAACCACATGTTAGGCCCCTGTCAATTGATAAAGGAAGTCCAAAAAAAGGAATTAATCCCACATGTATCCATATGACAAGATGTCACTTTAATTGAACTTGTTGTTGTTCTCAGTTTTCCACAGAATTCCCTTCAATCCAAAGAATGGGTTTCTCCAAGACAACATCTGTGAACTTCCTGACTACTGCTCAAGCTGGATCTCCATCCACACGAAAGATGTTATAACTATCCCAGCGTCTTTAACGTTGGGTCCCTAATGTGATGATAAAGGAATACCGCTATCACGGTACAATCTTGACTTTGGAGGCTGCTCGACAGGCCCTTCAAGTCAACAATAATCCATGATCATCTAGCCAACAACGACCAATGATCAAAAAGAAAACGGTGCCAACAACCGTATCCAACTGTTTCGGGTCTTTATCCCCAGAATGAAACAATCAATCTCTCCCATACTATAGGTAGGTAGATCAAGATGTAACTGAAGGCCTCACTTCAAGAATACATGAGTCCTTCCTGGTGACTCCCACTAGAAATCGCCGCCATAATCATGCAGTAGTATATCCTCAACATGATGGGGGTGTTACCTCTGGAAGTTTGGCCCAGGTCTCTCAGACCCAGGCATGTGAGACAAACCACCAGGGACAACGTCCGGTTAACACAAAGCAAGTTATCACCTCTACCTCCCCCGGAGAAGTCCATCGATCAAACTTGATGGAAAATAATGAGCGGGCACATACACCCGTTCGTCCTAATTTTGTCGCTCAGCAATCTCGTCTGACAGTAACCCACAAATCCCACTAGGTAAACATGGTGGAGTATCGTGAACAGGCACAAACACATATTTACAATTTATCAGCAAGTCACTAGTCTCATCTAACTATATTTAATGAAACCCACTAATCTAATATGGTGGAAACTGGTAAGCAGGAGCATACACCTGTTTACAATCACCAATTCTTTCAGCAGTCTCCTCTTCCAGTATTGAAGGAACCCCGTCAACCATACTTGATGGAGAATATTCAGCAGGCACATACACCTTCCAATGTTCATCAAGTCTGCCAACAGTCTCGTTTGGTAGCACCTGGAGAAGTTAGTCGGAAAGCTCCGATGACATATTTGGAGCAAACTCAACTCTCTTCTCATATGCATAAGTACTGTCTATATCTGTTGATAAGAAAAGGAGGACAAAAGAAAGCACATACACCTACTCCAGATACGTAATAGACGTATATTCCCGTTCTAGCTGCTGATGTCACTAAACGCATCTTGTCAAAGGTGAAAGGGAAGACTCATATCCCTGCCCATATTCTGGAAGCATGTCAGAATATTTTAACAACTACTTCAGGAGTATCAGGGGAACAAACATATAAAATTTTCCCCACACATGGGATGACACATCGGCATGCCATCCCAGAGAAGATACACACCTCTTTTCCAGTCCAGGAGGGTCATGGGGCATACTCCCCCATATCATAGGACAACAAGATTGGGAACATACAACCTTTCCAATTGGAGGTAACCGGTCTATTCTGGTAACTAATCCAAGATAGGCACATATACATGTCCATGATAACCACTTTTCTCAGTAAGTGGCCCCAACTAAGTATAATAGAAAATAGAAGAATAAATCTCACCAAATACCATTGGAAAATCAAGATTCAAGCAGTAATTTAGCTCCTCATAATGTTGGAGTTCTTGAAGCCCTTAGTCATTTATCTATTGTTGCTGATGAGCCTACCTTCTCATTACCAAATTTTGGTAGTGGTAATTGAAATTCTGAAGTTTCTCACCAGACACTTCATCATGAAGGATTGCTTCATGAAACTTCGGTCAATCCTGAGTATATATCTTTGGATGAGAGCCACGACAACCCTCTGTGTGGACATAAGACCAAGGAGAAAAAAGATTTATCCCTTGCTGTAACCCATCATAGGGATCCTCCTGATAATGGAATTCGCTGTGAAAGTCCTCTCCGTAGTAGTATTTCGCATTGTCAAAAAAATTCTATAAACGAAAATATAGCAACAAGAAATCCCTCCAATCACGAGGCACTTGAAAACACAATGCCAGTCATGTATGAGGCCTTTTCATTGAAAGGTGAAACCCTTTCTCAGTCAGAATACATCTTAAGGGAATGGTCATTCTCCGAACCTCCTTTGGGTTATTTATTCTCAAGTACAGAACATCCACTTTGGTCAGAAAAAGTGCCGAAACCTCTAGTAGAAGATGATGAAGACGTGTTGAACATGTGGAAACAATTAACTAATGGATAAATACCAGTCATGTTCTGGCCTTCAGCAAATTCTCAGTTTTATATTCAAGAATTGATGATAGAAGATTGCATTAATGACATTCATCTCAACTTATGGAAAACTCTTTATCATTTGAAAACTAATGTATTACCATATGATGAATATCAAAATCATATTAATGTAATAGAAGGATTACAACACCCAATTGACATGGAATCTCTTTCATTTTCCCAACATCCAAGGTTTGAAAAACAACAGAGAACCCTTCAGGGCACATATCTCAATGGTCTGAAGAGGCTATGACAATTAATTTCTGATTCCCCATCTAATGTTTGCATCTGAGGATGTGGTGCATATGGAGAATTGCATTTAAATGCACTTCAAAATCATCAATGTCCGCCCAAAGTGGTTTCATGCAATGTTATTTCCCACAGCCAGCCATAGTCAAAATGATTTGTGTGTAATCAAATGTACGCTCAAGAATAGGCCTCAATAGGTTCTCATCAGAATCTGGCCCAAAGACTAGAAATTATTGAACTACTTCTACATCAGGCCTCTGAGAATATTGAGAAGGCATCCCGTTTAGAGGATGTCAGGAATCGAAGGATGAAAATGTCTGAAATAGAACAACAATATTCTGAAACAGGTAATTTAAGTAATTTTCAGATGATGCATCCAACTAATTTCCAAACCAAAATCCGAAAAATAAGAAGATTGGTTGCACGAATTTCAGTTGTAGTAGTTCAAGAATCACCCCACCTTGCCAGGCTGGGGGCTCATTTAATGCAAACATCAAATTCATTAAACAATATTCAAAGATTTGAAGAAGAAGAACAGGATCAACCCTAGCTTGCAAGGCTGGGGGTTATTTCGCATCTTCAATCCCCTCGTCAATGGTAGTCAGTTTTCTCCCGATTAGGGAAGAAGACACAAGGAAAGCGTACCTGTGAACTATCCAATGATTCCCTTCATGTTACTATCCATCAAACAATTCCATGGAATTCTTCATTTAGAAGAACAATGTTTTGTGAACGACAAAAAGGGAGATGATCTACCATAAACACTGATAGAATTCCATTAATGTGTTATGCATCAGTGAATGTTATCAATAAAATTGTAGAAGATCCTCTAGAAAATAAGTCTAGTTCAGTGGAATCAGAAGATGAAGTTCTCGTGCACAATGCGGTATACACTGAGGAAAATGAAGAAGGTGTGCATACCTGAAATCAATGTTTACCTAGAATCTAGGTATGCCTTCAAATAACCAACTCCCCCTCTTCGAAAGGTGTCCAACAAGGGGAAAAGAAAAAGTCAGATTGCATCTCACTTTTCCGCTGGATAAGGTTAATCTATTTCACTTGAAGATAGAATTGCACAACAAGAAGAGGAAATAAAGGAGTTGAAAAGACTCAACACAAAGTCACTTCGAAATAGCATTTCTACTAGACGGTACCCCCAGGAAAGTCCTCAAATTGAAAATCCTATAGGAGCTCCTCAACAAAGAGGGTTTTTAGTAACTACAGATGCAGATAATGAATTCCCTCTTTTGGGTACATAATCAAGACAGGATCATGTATATCCTGATAGAACTATTTCTATGGGTTATCCAAGATAGATATCCGCACCACCATCAGTGGTCTTAATGATTATTGCACCATCTCAAGTTCCAGTTGCAATACCTGCATAGAATCTAGCTCATCCAAATATTCCCCAAATTCTTATGAATACAATTGAGGCATTAACGAATTTATTAGAAGCTATGAAGGAATGACATGCACCAGTTCAACAGGAAAAGAGATCTTACCCTGAATGGGTGGATGCAATTCCTCCCCCATCAAATTTTTCGAATACCACATTCCCAATTTTTAATGGTTCGGGAGATCTCGAACAACACTTAAGAAATTTTGTTTCTCGTTGTAATCCTATGATGTAAACTCCTCAACAATAAGAAGTAGTTATGGTCAGGTGTTTTGTGCAGTTATTAGAAAGACCTAATTTTGTCTGGTATACAAGTTTGCAATCATGGTTAATTACTGGGTGGGAAGATCTCCGTCAGAAATTCCTTCTTCAATTTATCACAACATTACCAATGATGACAGTTTTTTATCTTACCAATTGTAAAAAAAGGGAAAATGAAAGAGTTTCAGATTTCATTGCTCGATGAAATGGGTTAACATATTCATTAAGATTAGAAATCCCTCAAGAAGAGTTACTGCCAATCTGTGTGGAAAATCTGTGTGATGGATTACGCACACCATTGATCCCTATGAAATACACAGGAAGGTTTCGAGACCTTACTTCAATTTCTCAGTAGATAGAAGACTCTCTTATAGATGCTAGTTCTAAAACTCATGTAATTCCGTCATTTCTATGAAGGAGAATAGGAAAGGCAGAAGCTTCTACAATTACACTCAAACAGGCACTTGTACCTACTTCTACCTCAAGTCCTTCATCACACTGAAGGGCTCCACATACTGAGAATCAGTAGAAATGACCACCTCGTCAAGATGTTCAAAGTGATCAAAGGCAGAAACAGTTTGAGGAATTAAAGAATAAATTCTATTCTTTCAGGAATGATCATGTTCTTGTCTACTTCATCTCATTCTTAGAAAACAATTTGGTTTAGTGTCCAAGGCTGAAGAAGCCAAATAAATATGGAGATGAAGATCTTCTGAATTATAGTCCCTTTCATCGGATGTTGGGACACCACATTCAGGAGTTCTTTGTTTTCAAATACCTTTTTCAAAAGATGGTGGACTCTGGACAAGTGAAGTTGAAAATTTCATTAGCTCAAGTAGCATGTGTTACTACCACTAATCCAGTGGAAGAGGGGGAATGACCAGAAGTTAAAAGTAAAAATGTGAAAATATATAATGATTGGATGATCAGGAAAATGATCAACCAAACTCATGCTATTTTATGAACACAGTTAAAACAACCAATTGTGTCTTCTACCACTCCTTCCATAGCAAAACCATCTTCATCCAAGGTTCGTTTCTCAAAGAAACAAAGTGGTCATAAGGATAAAGAGTATTCAGAGGAAGATGAGCTCGCATCAAGGCCAAATTTGTCCTTAACCCTGGCATATTTCATGCCATTTGTCTCAAAATCACAGGCACCACCCCACAAAATGGTACAACTAGAAGTAATCTGTCAGGAAGAATCCTCATTAGACGAAGAATTGATCTTTGGTTCCATTAATATTATATATTTAACAGATCCTTATGCCAATGGTGATTCTAATTGTGTTGATTCAAAATTCATTGTGCCTAATTGGGGGACTAGAGGAAGAGGCCAAGGTCGAGGATATAGGGGAAGACGTGGGAATTCTAGAAACCATCATTTTAACTCTACCGCTGCTCAAACCATATATGCTTCAGAAACTCATGGAAGATATCTTTTGCGAGCTCAACAAGAAAAAAGGGTTTCTTCCATGCAAAAAATCTCGTTATGACACAATTATTCTGGGGGACCAATTAGAAGCTCCACCATCTTCTTCTCAGTAGATGAATAGGCTTAGTTAGTCTAATTTTCCAATGTCAGTGGTATTTCCCACTTCTTTTTAAACACAGAACACATCTACAACAAAAGCATCAACTTCCAAAGCACCTAAAAAACTATATATCCATGCTGGGAAATGCAGACCTTTGGATCAAAAGTATGATGTATTGAAACAATTGGCCCAAGTACCAGCCATGTTATCAATATTCGATGCTTTGAATCTATCAAAATATCTTCGAGAAGCACTCATTGAGGCCTTGTTAAGTACTCAAGAATTTGAAACTGAAGCTACCACTAATGAGGTTTACCGTATAGAGAATTATTCTGTAGAATGTCATGAAGTCATATCCTTTACAGATGAAGATGAAGACCATGTGGTACATGGACACATTAGAACTTTATATCTATCTGAAAAGGTCAATGACATGGATATACAATGAGTTTCATTGATAATAGCTCCAGAGTCAACCTCATTCCTATTCATACACTTCGTCGATTGGGCCTGAATGAATTTGACAGATCTCCTTCGACTTTAATGTTGCAAGGATATGACAAGAATGAACAAGATCCTTTGGGAGAAATTACACTTAGAACTCAGTTTGGAGATCTTCTGCCTAATTCAGATTTCATGGTTGTTCTTCAGGACACAGCCTTCAATATTCTGCTTGGAAGGCCTTGGTTGCATCAACTTGCCGCCATACATTCATCATTCCACCAATGTATGAAATACTGTTTCAATGGTCAAATTAGAACATTTTATGGTGACAAGGCTCCATTTAAAACATGTGAATCTCAGTATATTGAGGCAGAGTTTTATCACACAAAAGGAACGAAGTCCATGACCAAGGAAATAACTAGAGTTAATACTCCAAATGGACTGGAAAAGATTCCAGAAAATCCATTCATGAATTTGAGTACAGCTTATGTTTTACCTATTAATCAAGTCAAGAGGGTAAAGCCAAATACATGCACTCATCCAATAACTCCCATAATGTCAATTACTGCAATTTATCCTGATAACATGGGATAAATTATTGATGCACCAAGCAATGATGAATGCTTGAATGGATATGTTTTTATTTCATCTGCCAAACTACAAAAAGCCTTTACTTCGTTAATAAGAATAAAAGAAATTGTAGAAATATTATAGGGATACAAATATGTTGATTCTCAATCCATCAATCCCTCTTCACCACATGAAGACCCTTCATCGTTAGTAGGGTCATATGTGGTGGCTTTTTCATTGAGAGGTTTGAATTTTTATTCCTCCCCTAACTTTTGGAGTGTTGCCTTGTCATCTACCATGAAAATGGAAACAGAAGAGGTAACACATAATGAAGAAGAATAGGAAGATCTTAGGGATTCTCCTCCAGCATTTGAGGAAGGTGTTTCTACCACCGTGGATGAACTCAGAGAAATAAATATGGGTACAGGAGAAGATCCACGCCCCACCTTAATCTGTGCATCCATGACCTTTGAGGAAAAAGAGGTGTAAAATTCCTTTCAAAAGAAAAATCGAGATATATTTTCTTGGAATTATACGAAAATGCCAGGTCTTAATCCTAAAGCATCCACCCATCATTTGGGTTTTCCATAAGAACATCATGGGTTCAAGCAAGCAGTAAGGAGAACACACCCAACTCATGCCTCTAAAATTGAAGCTGATGTTGATAAGATTATAATGGATAAAATTGTCCTGGAAGTTCAGTATCCTAAATGGATGGCCAATAATGTCCCTGTGAAAAATAAGAACAAGAAAATTATAGTCTGCATTGATTTTAGGGATCTTAATAGGCATTGTCTTAAATATGATTTTCTAGTCCCAATTATAGAACTTATAATTGATGAAATGGTTGGCTATAATGAACTTTCCTTCATTGATGGATATTCTGGGTATAATCAAATTCGAATGGCCCCAGAGGATAAAGAATCTATAGCCTTTAGAGCTCCTCAAGGTGTGTTTTTTCTATCGGATAATTCCCTTTGGCTTAAAGAATGCGGGCGTGACATACCAATGTGCCATGCACCATATCTTCAAACCCTTCTTAGGGAAATTTGTTGAATGTTATATAGATGATATGGTAGTCAAATACAAACAATGTTCCAATCACTTGACTGATTTGGAAACCATATTTTTCAAAATTCGGCAACATACTTTGAAGATGAACCCCTTAAAATGTGCTTTCGGGGTAACCTTAAGAAAATTACTTGGCTTTATTGTACGCCATCATGGTATCGAAGTTGATCCTGAGAAAACGAAATCAATCCTTGGTATGTCACCTCCTCAAAATTTGAATGAATTGAGAGGAATTCAAGGACACTTGGCCTATATTCAGCACTTTGTCGACAATTTGGCAGGAAAGTGTTGACCTTTCACTAGATTAATGTAGAAGGGAGCCACTTATCAATGGACTGAGAATTGAAAAGAAGCATTTGATATACTCAAGAAATATCTCTTTATTCCACCAGTATTGATGCCACCTATTGAAGGAATACCACTCATTCTTTATGTGACATATTTAGAGCGATCACTAGGCTCCTTCCTCGCCCAAAAGAATGATGCTGAAATGAGAACAAGCATTATTATCTCAGTCACACTATGTTTGATGCAGAAACTCAGTATTAAAGTATGGAGAAGTGCTGTTTGGCATTAATATTTGATGTTCAGAAATTGAGGCATTACCTGCAACATCATGAGGTCCAATTGGTATCTCGTAATAACCCGATCAAATTTATCCTCAGTCATCCTATGCTTACAGGACGTCTAGCACGGTGGGCGGTTATTTTGAAACAATTTGATATACAGTTTGTGCCTAAAAATTCAATAAAGGTCCAAGCTCTGGATGATTTCCTTGTTGAGCATCCATCCATGGAAGATACATCATTTAATACTGAACTTCATGATGAAGAGGTCTTCTCTATTCATGATAATTCACAAACATGGGAAATGTATTTTGATGGTGCTTCTAGAAGTCCAACAGGGAAGAGACTAGAAAATCATATACTCAACAAGGTTGGATTAGGAATAGTCCTTATTTCCCCAAAAAAGGTAGTATTACCTTATTCTTTCTTATTATCAGAAGGTTGTACCAACAATGAAGTAGAGTATCAAGCTCTCATCGTAGGATTGGAATTGTCCCTTCAGGCATGAATGGATCATTTAATGGTAAAATGTGATTTAGAATTGGTAATCAAACAAATCAATGGGGAATACTCTATGAGAAAAGAAGTGTTAATACCTTTGTGTGATTACATTAGAGAAATAATGGCCAAATTTCCCTCAGAGACAACATTATCCTATGTCCCGAGATCACAAAATGCCCAAGAAGATGCACTGGATAATGTAGCTATAGCCTTGGCAGATCCAAATCAAGATGAGATAGTTATTAGCATAACCCATCGCCGCGTGGTTTCACCTTTTTTTCAAAGCATAAGATATGAAATTAATGAAATTTTTTCCTATTTCTGAACTGCATGGTCATACCACGGGATGGATAAAATCCATCATGGAATATCTTAAAAGTGGGATACATCCACCAAACAGTGCTGAGAAGGAGAAGATCCGATGATGAGCGGCTAATTTTACTTTTTATGATGGTCCAAACCACCAAAAGATCCTTTACAAGTGAGGCTTTGATGGAATTCTCTTCAGATGTATTGATGGATAATAGATCGCGACTATCACGAAAGAAGTCCATTCAGAAGGTTGTGGTGCCCACCAATCTGGGAACAGAATCTCTGACCAGATCTGATGGCATGGATACTTTTGACCTTCAATGACAAAATATTGTACGAACATCACAAAAAAAATTCATCCCTATCAAGTTCATTCTAACTTCATTCATCAACCCCCATAGTTTCTACATAGAGCTAAATACTCATGGCCATTTTCCACATGGGGAATGGATGTAGCAGGGCCTTATTCTTCAGCCGCGGCTATACAGTTAATGTATATTCTAACTACTTCTGATTTCTTCTCTTTATGGGCTAGAACAATACCTCTCAAAGAAGTTGGAGCTAAAAGCATCATTAGTTTTGTCAAAACTAATATCATCATCAGATTTGGGGTCCCTTATACTATTTTGACAGACATTAGCACCAATATTTGTTCTACTTAAGTAATAAATTTATATCAAGAATATAATATCAAATCCAACCATTCATCTCGCTATCACATGGCGGCCAATGGACAGATAGATGATTTCAATAAAACCCTATCAAATATACTCCAGAATATGGTGGATAAATATAAGAAATCATGTCCTGATAAACTTTTGAATGCTTTACGGGCTTATCAGACAACTATTCGTACTGCCACCCAAGAAACTTCTTATTCATTGGTATATGGAACTGAAGTAGTTTTCAATTGAAATACAACTTCCTTCACTTATAGTTGCAATCTGTGATCAGTTATCTACAGATGAAAGATATCATAAATGGTTTAATGAGCTGGAATGATTAGATGTGAAATGATTGCATACGTTTCATCATCTTGAAGTCTATCAGAACCGAATAGCGTGAGCTTTTAATAAGAATGCTCATCTTCATTCATTCCTTCAAGGAGAATTGGTATAAGTCCTTAGGACTCAAATGATACCAGGAAATAAACCTCCAAAACATGATCCAAAATGGGAAGGACCTCATTCCATACATAAGGTCTATTGCAATGGAGCTTATGCTTTAATCTCAATGGATGGAGAGCTCATTACATCTCCAACCAATGCGATATTCTTGAATAAATAATTTGTGTAATTATGTGCATTAGTCCTCACTGCAAGACTAAAAACTGCACAACCCCCATTTCCTATTTTCAAGACATTAAACTGCATAACAATCATAAGCGTCCATGCTTCATGATGTTAAAGTGCATATCATTGTCGTCTTTGTCGCATGAAATTAAACTGCATGACATCATTTGTACAACTAACTTTTTCTATATAAGATGTTAGAACCTTCCTTAAGCAAACTTCATTGAAATCATAACTACTCTTTAGTAGTACATGAGTCCCTCTATTTCCAATGTCGGAGTCAGATCTGCATAGAGACCAAGTTTCAAGAACTACTTATGGCTTGATTCTCATTTTCAATGAGATACGTAGAGATGCATGAATCTCCAATTCTGGGCCCAGCCACAACCACAAAATTTTCTTATTTTATTTTCTCCTCCTATATTTGAATCAGATCTATACAGAGTATTTTCTTAAGATATATGATTCATTCATTATACCATTTTATGTATTAAGATTTATCGTTCTCTCAGAACGTATCAAGAAGCCCCCATTGTTCATGTCAAACTTATCATGAGGAATGATTGTTTCAAGAACTACGTATGGCTTGATTCTCATATATTTTTGAGATATGTAGAGACATCTAGATCTCTAATCTTGGGCCCAACCATAATATAAAAAATCCCTTTATTTCTTGTATAAGATAAAATCTTCATAAGGAATATTTAAAAAAACTATGTATGACTTGATTCTTTACCCAGAAAAACATATAGCGATACTTGGTTTTTATCCCTTAATCCATTTTTCATATCAGCTCATTGTCATCCTTACCTCATGACATTACACTAAATGAAAATATAATACCCCTATTATTCATTTTCATCACCTTTTCATTATAAAAGATTCCCTTACTACTCCTTGTTTCTCACACTGAGCGTAGCTCACATGGGCTTGGGAATTGAGTAAATGGCTTATTTATATAAGGTGTTTTGATTTCTTATGGAGTTACCAGTGTCCTCACTCCATGACTTAAAACTACACAGTTCCAATGTCCTCACTGCTTGACTTAAAACTGCACAGTACCATATTTATTCAATAAAAACAAAGAAAGCCTCCATTTTATATATGAGTCAGATATATGTAAAAGACATAAAATTCATTGAAAATATTGACTCAAATATTTCTCAAATACGTTGGGCATAACCCCCTGCAATATCTCACTCTCAATCTTCAATTTTTCTTTCATATTTTCATAATATTTCTTATGGTTTTTGGTGACAAGGTTTTCAATATCTGAGAGCTCTTTTTCCTGACTTTGCAGCACATGCCCTTGGGTGGCCTTACATAAGTTGCCTACATAATAGGTCTGTCAGCCAAAAGATGCCACTATTTGGCTATGAAACATATTCACCAGTTGGATCTACATAATACATCCCCCATCACGGGTTTGTCAAATAATGGTAACTTCGTTCTTGGTTATAGTATCTTTGTCCCCCTTAATCTTTAATGACAATATAAAATAATCTATATTTTAAAATAGTCATTCAAGTATATTTATCCCATTAACTTTCTCACAATCTAAAATACTTCAAGACCATGGTTTACACAATTACCTCATCATGTGCTCGATACACTATGAAATAATATTGAAATCACTTGTCCACATGATATATATTATTTACATTCCTAGTCCTAGTTGTATGACCTGAAACTACAGACACCATATCTTTTACATTTGGGTCAGACCTTTGTAAATGTCCTATTCCACTGATTCTTTGGATATCTTGATTGGAGATACCCTTTCCATATTTAAATACCTTTTTCCATAAACCAAACTATGTACTTTGGAAAATATGAATCTCCATAAACTTTCTTCAACTTTTAGAAATAGAACGTCAAGTTTCTGAGATCCCTTTTGCCTGACTATGCAGTATGTGCCCTTAGGCGGCCTTGCATAAGTTTCCTACATAACATGCCTGTTAGTAAAAAAATGTCACTATTTGGATATGCAATATATGACCCAGTTGGCCCTACATAATACAACCCCCATAACAAGTTTTTCAAATAATGGTAACATTGTTCTTAGAAAAGACTTCTTTTAATGCTTCTAGCCCATTTTCCATACCATTCCCCATTTTCAGAAATTCTCAAATAACAGTTTACAATTTTCCCCTTCATACATAAATATGATAGTATATCTCCAAAACAATTATCAAGAAATTGGGAGTGTTTTTTTAATTTTGGTTAGAGACAAAGACCTTAAATTAAAGTTACCAAAGTACTCAATGCATGACTTAAAACTACATAGTACCTATATCCTCACTGCATGACTTGAAACTGCACAGTACAAATTTCCTCATCTCAAGACTTTAAAATGTCAGTAACAAAAGTCTTAGTACTAATTAAATTTAGAACTTTCAAGGGGAAATCTAAACAAAAGTTGAGCCCCATCTCACAAAACATACAATTTTCTATGATTCAGGTAATATTGAGCAATAAAAAAAGATGTCAAAAGACACGAAATTTGTAGGGTTATTCATATGACCATAAAAAAATCAAATTATGCTCATTAGGTCCCTCGTCTTAATAATAAAATTTTGAGCACTTCATTCTTATTATTATAAATAATGATTGTTTAATATAAAGGAATCATTATCATTATTTACCTTTCATATAGCTATCATGAAAAACTAGAATGCAGATTTATATGATTGAAAAAAAAATTATTTCATTTATATGAAAATAGAGGGCCATCCAAAAAATAGAGCCTCTCTATCATGTTTCAGAATAAACATTTAACATGGCTTTTCATTTGTTTAACCGCTTCATAAGCTCTATCATCTTGTTGTTGAAGTTGAGATAGTTGAGCAACTCCAGCCTCCTCTTCCTGACGAAGTGCTTCCTTAGCCGTTGAAATGGCAGTTATCCCCTCTAATTGGGGTTCTCCTAATGTCTGATTCAGTTGCTCAAGATTTTTATGAACAACATTCAGTTTCTGTTGAAGAGATAATAACTCCTTCATGTCTTCTTTGATTTGTTGGCTAATCTCGAGTGATTTCTTGTTGTGATTTTCCTCTGCCTCAACCACTATATATTGAAATACATTAATATTGATGAGCCATTTAGCCTATTTGAAATCTTTTCATAGCTTATGCTCCTACTCCCATCAGCGAATAGTATCTTTCATGGAATCATAGACTGACCGATAATAGAACCCACCAAATACCAATCCACAGAATAAGGCTGGGAGTTTTGAAAAATGGGACGATAGTTCATCTAATGGATTTTCAGCAATTATGATCCAGATATGCCACCATGTATTCTTACGTTCCATTCCCAGAGCATATTGCATCTCTAAATCTGAATCTGAGTCACTACCATGAGGTAAAATGTTCTCTAGAAATTGGTCTCTTAAATAATTTATTTTTTCTGCTTCTGTTCAGGCAATAGAAGCTTCACCCTATGATCTAGGAGCTGATAAACCTAAATAATAAATCAAGGTTATTATTAGTTTCAAATGGAGGAAATAAATATGATTCAGATAACTGGCTATATTTACCCAATAATAAGTCATCTACTTTATTGGATTTATCCCCTGTATTCTCACCTCTAGTGTTTTGAGTAGGTGATTCTTGAGAGGGGGGATTTCCATGAATTTGTTTAGGTATGAAATTTGAAGTCCCTAGAACATCTTCTTATTAAGGATCCTCTATAAGTATTTCTTGACCCCAAAAAAAGCATAAAGTGGAACACCCTGTTCTTGAAGATCCTTTGCGACATTTATTATAGATAAAGCTGCATAAGGTGAATTTTGATGTAAAGAATCAAGTTTAAAAACAAATTATGTATGGAAAATGAAAGAATATGAACTTACTTCATTGAAATTCCTCAAGGAAATCTCCAAACTCCTTGATGGAACCTGGAATATAAATATTTGGATTAAGGGTGTCGATCATTTCAGTATATATATCCTGAAATTTTACAGCATCCTCACCATTTAAGGTATCCAACAAGTTTTGGTTGATGCCCAAATTGGCTCTGTTGACATTTTTTTCTGCTGACTCTTCAATTGGTATTCTAGCATTAGATATTTCCGGGTTTGGGTAGATCTCAACAATGGTTTTATATTTACATGGATCTTCAGTCCTTTTTCCTAAAGCAATGGGCATACAAGTATTGATTATTTTCAGGATCCTTTGACAAAAGTAATTAGGGAATTTATTTAATCTTACTATGGCTTTCCTGTCTCTCAATAGAGCCAGGAGTATGTATAACTGAATCTTTTTATGGTACAAATACGTCAGCATGTACCCGAGTTTCCGATGGGACTTCTTTTTCAGGTTGGGAAGCATCAGCTCTTAATCCCTCAAGAGAGGAGAGAGGAATAGATCCTATAAGAGGATAAAATGTGGTTAACAGAACATCTTGAGCATGTTTTATGCCCTAAGGATTATATAAATACTTACTCTTTCGGCAAACACTTCGAAGATATCTCATTGATCTTTTTTTTCTGTTTGAAATCTTGAGGAGAGATTGAAAAACTTCTCTTAACAGGGAAAACCTGATGCAATGGTTGCAGATTATCTGTCTCCATTACCCTAGTCATGACTCTTTATCCTGAAAAAAGTTTTGGCAACTTGGGAGGATTATTCGTTGCACCAATGGGAGAACCTGCATGACTATACTGAGGTGATTCAAGAATCGGTCCAGATCTTCCTTCTCTACATTCAAGCTAGAGAAATACATTTTCATCAAGATTAATAATGATATATAATAAAGCAGAGTTGAGACGAAAGAAAAAAAAATACATTTTCAGTATTAAAATGAATATGCCACTCCTCCTCAGAGTCGATAATTACCCCATCACGGACTCCTAAGTCCAGCATATGAGATACTTGTTTAGAGGCTGGGATTTGTTCATAAGTTGCATATATAAAAGTTTATAATTCTTCAGTATACTTCTGTACTTCAACCAAGTTATTGTCCGGATTGAAATCAGAAGGTGACTTTATATCAGCAATCTTTGGTATTCAAATACCATACTGAAGAAATTCCTAGGCATCCCTGAGATCGCAGGTTATACTCTCCTACTGATGAATGGCCGAAGGTCGCACATAATTCGATCATGGCATGGTTGACTGTGGAAGAGGTTATACACCTTCTGTTTGAAGAGCTTCTTCATACCTTTCTTCCTTAGAAAATTCAATAGGTGGAATAGGAATCTCTGTTTGATAGCGACGACTGGATCATCTTGGAGTTGGAGGTGTTTCTTCTTTAGCCTTGGACTTCCTGGTGCACTTCCTACAAAGACATTTTAAGGGCTATGAAACCTTTGAAATTTATGTATCATCTCTGGCCTTGGAATTATTTCCACGATTTCCACATAAAACGGTCATTGTAGCCGCCACTCTATATACTTCTTTTGTCAAAGCCCCTTGAGGACATGAAGAAAGCCATGCTTTGGAATACCCAGGTTCCTATCTGATTGATGCATCTGGTGGAGGTAATGTAATTGACAATTTGGATTCCTCTAAAGTTGTTACAATCCATAATTGTAACGCTACCCTTTTGTGCTTCTCATGTCTGATATATGTCGGTGGGAATGTATTTGATTGTTTAAGACATCTAAACTGATGAGCAAACATATAGAGGACATAAGCCTCGCAGATAATTTCACCATCAATCCTGGTTGATAATACACCATCCCTGAGTGCCATCATATAAGATCTCAACTCATAATTCTTTTCTTTACCATCATCAATAAATGTTACAGTTTTTAGATTACCAAAAGGAAAGAAGTTGAATTCTCCTAAGACATTGAAAACCATCAGTACCTCATCAGGTGTCAAGTTTATAGGCTTAATACCAAAAACATTCTGTAAAAATAGGTTAAATTGGATAATAGGAACTCTGACTAAGTTCAACACTGATTATGAAGAGAAATGTGCTGCAATACACCCCCACAACACATGGAATGGCCCCACAATCCTAAATGGAGCCTTACCACTTTATATATACGGCAAGAGATGGTACCTTCTTTCCAAAACAGGGGTTTCTAGCCCAATATACTTTCCCTCTACCAATTTATCTGCTATGATGAATGTCCCTGATCTCTCAACTCCTCTAGATTCACAGTCTGGAAGCAAATAAACACTTAGTCACATAGTAATAAATGTTGTTAAGCGTAATTTAGCATCTATATCAGGTTTGAATTTATAACCCCAGTGTTTGTAATCACGTCTTTCCAGTGTAGTCCAATATGTGCCTGAACTGCCTTGATTATTGGCAAAAGGATAAACAGTAAGACATCCATAGGTAGGACCATCTTCTATTGTTGGTTCTAAGAAGGCTTCCATCCACACTCTAGCATGAATATCTTTCTTATCCTTGGGTAAATTCTTCACTATCTGAAATAATCCATTGGCCAACAGTGGTGTTCTAGTAACATCACCCCATGTTGAAGTAGGCTGTATGAATTTATCATATATTTACCCAAGAATTGGAATTCCAGCTATTAGGTAAACATCCTAGAGACTAATACCAACTTCACCATGAGTTAAATGAAAGGAATTCGTTTGTGGAATCCATCGGCTCAGTAATTCAAGAATGAATTGATTTTTGTAAACACAAGTTTTCCCCATCCAGACAGCTTGATAGATATGAACATCTAATTAATCTTTTTTGAATTCTATACAAGTCCGACGTACCCAGAATGCCCACATCCACTTGGGTATTACACCCCCTCCAGAACAAAGGTCCCAATCTCCTTTCCAACAATTAGATTGATCTCTTTGA
Organism: Viscum album; assembly: GCA_963277665.1. Classification (NCBI taxonomy): domain Eukaryota; kingdom Viridiplantae; phylum Streptophyta; class Magnoliopsida; order Santalales; family Viscaceae; genus Viscum; species Viscum album. The sequence continues at coordinate 2,021,347,692 of OY728123.1, forward strand.
GAAGCCCGAAAAGTGAAATCATTACAATGTGGTCTTAGCTCTACAACATGATCCTTTATGTCTGGAGTTCAACCACTATGATGAAGGATGCAACCAATAGGGACCGTGCCGTCCTGTATCGGAACCCCCCTTGAACTAATATTCATGCTGTTACACTTGGAATACTGAAGAATCCAATTCTTTAGAATGTACATTTTAACAGATGGATCATGTGCGTCTTACAAAAGTCCATGTCTGTACAGGGGTAAGTAAGGACTTTATGGATAGTCACACTAGTACGAAATTAGACCCTTCCATAGCCCAAGAAGAGTACTCTCAACAATGTCATAATAGTCTATCCCGACGATCCCCATCATTTTGTTCTAACGAACTTTAGATTCTTCATTATCGGTCATCAAATGAGTCATTCTTTCCTACAAAAATAATTATCAGACTTTCAAGTCAGATTTTAAAGAAGAAAGTGACAATTTTTGGCAAAGGATACTTTTCGCTTAGGTCATTCGACAAGGTACTTCGAAAAGGTACTTCGATGAGTTCACTTGCGTAGTTCCTTAGACAATGATCCTAGCTCAACTCTATCAGTTAAGTCCTTTTGGAATAGTTCAAATCACGTAAACAATTTTACCATGAAGAAATTTCAAGAGAATTACGGGAGAGCACAACGCAATGAAGTTAAGTGAACGAGCTATGCAACGAGAGCTCTAAATTTCGGAGAAAGTGAAAGTGAAGAAAAAAACGCGAAAGGTTGAGACCTATTTGTAGGAAATAGAAGACCTATGTGTCATGAATACGTTCCATAGCTACACGACATACCTTCACGACAAATCTGCGTGAAGGACTTACGCAAACAAATTGTTCTATTCATGAATCCATCCTGATCTTTCTTCCAGACTTTCACCTTAGGACTTGACCTCTTTGTATCTTTCAAATCCAATCCTGAGGGGGGGATTTTGCTGAAACTACTTAAAAAGACTCAAAGATTACAAGGTAAAGATCCAAAAATATTCCCAATCTCTACGCAATGTAGTAACATCCAGCAACTTCACGAGCGAGCTACGCATCCGAGCTTCGCGAAACAGCTACGCATCCGAGCTATGTGTGAGAAGATTTGGGATGCCTCTATGTGGAGAACCTGCGTGGTGGAGCTACGCAGGATACCAGCATGACCAATGTTTCATTGGCCAGGCCCATCCATGCCTATAAATAGGACCCTTGGGCTTCCCATTTTCGCACTGAAGAAAAATGAATGATTCTCTGAAGATCCCATTGCATATCTCTTTCGCCTAGATCTATCAAATTGTCTAAGGTAGTTCTCTAAACTACAAAAGAAGGGATAATTAAAGGGGATATGCATGTTTTAAATTTCTTCACATTCTCTTCAGTCCTCATCCATACCTACATGCTATACCTGCGTGGCACACCTACACACCATACCTGTGCAATAGGGAAACGCGGGGTACCTACACGGCGCACCTATGCGTGGTACCTATATGACCAGTTCCAATACCATTTAATGCCTTTCATGGAGATGTATCTCTTTCCTTGGTACCCTTATTTAAAAGGGAATAAATTTAAGCTTCTCCCAATACCTACTAACATCTCAGACCTTTGGGTAAGGCACATCAGTGTTTCTACAATTTGGGTTTGTATTTCCGTAGTCAGAGGTTTCCCACATTTGTTTCACAATGGGGTTATGATTGCTGTGATGTTTATGGGTTTGTATATCCACAGTCACATGGAATTTTCTCCCTGAAACAGTGTTGGGAAGTTACCAGTTTGAAATATGGTGAGCTTCCGGCCTCGCCCTTTTCAAAGTGGTGACCTTGGACCACAGTTCTCTGGTAGGGAAGGTTGACTTCGCACTTGACATTCCGCACAAGTATAAGAGAAGTCTCCATCCCCTACTAGAACCAATTTCAGGGAAGCCATCCTTGTATAAGACCCTCACCTTCACGCCTTCTTCCTTACATTGGACCCTTGTCCAATTTAAAAAGAATATAGGGAAGGATCGTCACTCCATCCTCTTCCATAGTCGATGCGCCCTCTTCCATTAGTGGAGGAGGAAAAGTGTGAAGTGTCATTGTTGAATCTTTCACACCCTCTTGTTTCTCACATCGAACATGACTCACGTGTGCTTAGAGATATGTGATGGTTGCAACATGTGCACAAACACTCACTGAATGAACTATGAGAACTCTGATTCCTATTCAAGATTGGATATGTAGGAAGCCTTTTCAGGGCCCGAGCTCACTGGATATTCTCCTCAGGAATCCAACCTTAATTCCCCCAATTTGGACATCCCCTTTAAGAAATAATCCCCAAATTCAATCCTCAAATCATCAAGGCATTCTTTTTTAGGATGTAATCCCAAACTCATATTTCTTTGAGGACTATACTCTCCTTTGAGATTCATCGAACTATGTGAGATTTTATTCCCATTCATATGGGATGCATCGAATCCTCGTTGAGGTTCAAACCCAACACTTCAAATAAACCCTATTCCCTTTGGGCTATATTCACAATAGGGACTGATCCTACATGGAAACCTATATCATTTCCAAAGTTCCATGGGCTGCTTTAGCATAAGTCTGACACTGAGTTTCAACTAAGCACCTTCCACTTAGAGGTCCTTATCACATGACCTTAAAAGGTATGATGTGTCCTATTAACCGGCACCAAACTAAGAGGTTTCTGATTCCTTTTACAAGGATATGTAGGTAGCTCATTTTATGAGTATGATCCCAAGTTTAAAGCAAAATTTCTTCTCCCTGGATGATAATAAATTCCAGAGTGCCTCCACTAAGTGGCTTAAGAACCAGTATCATCATAACGATGATTAAAATAATTTCTGTTAAATAAGTGATTGTAAATTCTAATTGATACTTATGATATACTTGGTGAATTAATAAGGATTCATAAAATAACATTTTAATTTTACAAAGAGATCCCCAGAGTATACAATATTTCCCCCCAAAAATGGTGTGATGAGTCCAAACTCCCATCCTCTCAACCAATGCACGTTCTTATGTATCATAAGGTTCAAAACTTAACAAACGTCTGCCTTTGGAAATAAGGTCCTCATTAGATAAAGAATTGTTGGATGTTTTTGGTTTTATGAATAAATCTAATGGAAACTGCCTGTAAACAGCAATTCGTAAATCTAGAACGCACGTTTCAAGGAACTACAAAACAAGGTGGTACCAAGCCAGACCAGACCCATTGAATCAAAAAAGTTTCATGAAAGATGGACAGATCGAATAATCTAGCATAAATATAGGATTATTACAGGTTTTGGATGATTATTTCAATGGTCAGAGGTGAGATCTTCCCAGGTGAAAGAGCTGGGTGTGTGCAGTATGGGATGCACATACAGGTTCACATGTATTTTGTAACCATATTTGAATTCTTTCCACCAAAGATATAGAAACCATAAGCTGCTACCAGATCCCCTAATATCGGGTGGATATAGGGCACAAATCGACGGGATATACAATATATCGTGGATTGGAGATCGGATATGAGGAACTATGGAAATCCAGACTATACACCATGTATAAGGATTAACACTTGACGTGTATCCCCTTAAGTGCAGTGGTTAGGGTTTTGGAAAATCATAAGGATGGAATGATGTGTATCCCTCATACATGCCATATACCTTTTCCCTAGGTGGAAAGGTTGTGTGATGGACTACAAAGGATGGAATATGTGTGGGAGTACATGGCCAGACACACGGCTGTGTACCAGAGTACACAGATACTACCAGACCACCAGGGTGGCACACCGTGTGAAGCAACATGTCGTGTACTTAAGCACATGAAAACGGGATAAAAGTACACATACATAGCCAAAAGGACATGGCCTGGTCCTAGTTAGCTTGGACACACCATGTATTCCACTTGCATGATATGTAATACCACATGCATGTACAAGGATCAATGTACTAGCTAGGGACATATCCAACTGATGGAGCGGGACCACACAACATGTGGGTCTCCTCACATGTCGTGCATCCCTTGGTTACTTTTTAGAAAATTTCATAGTTCTATATCTCATTTATTTGAACTCATATTTTGGCCTACAAGTAGCCTGTCCTAAGTGTTTTTTTCTTATAACAAAATGGTTCCCTCAATTGTGGCTTTAGAGATACATTGTAGAATTTTATGGGCATAATGCTTGGTTAGTCAATGCTCGATGATGGCAGTGATCACATAGGATCACCAGAGGCTTACCAATTTGACCCTCTAGTAGAGTTGGGTTGTGGAGTCCTCAAAGACTACTGATTTTTCCCTCCAGTAAATTTGGGTAGTGGATTCCACAACTACTACCAATATGAACCTCTAGTATAGTTAAGAAGTGGAGTCCTCGATGACCACCAAGTTGACAATCCAATAGAGTTGGATAGTGTATTCCTTGATGACTACCAAGTTAACCCTCTAGTAGAGCTGGGAAGTGGAGTCCTCGATGGTTATTGAGTTAAAACTCTAGTAGATATGGGTAGTGGAGTCCTTGTGGCCAAACAAGTTGACCCTCTAGGAGATATGAGTAGCGGAGTCATCAATAACTACCATGTTGACCCTCTAGTAGAGTTGGGCAGTGGAGTGCTCGACGACTACCGAGTTGAACCTCAGGTAGAGCTAGGTAGTGGAGTCCCTGAAGACTGATGACTTTACCCTCTAGAAAATTTGGGTAGTGGAGTCCTTGATGATTATCAATTTGACCCTCCAGTGGATATAGGCTGCAAAGTCCTTTACAACTACCAAGTTGACCATCCACTAGAGATGGGAAGTGGATTCCTCGATGATTATGAAGTGGTACCCTCCAGTAGAGTTGGGTGGTGGGTCCTCCGAAGCTATCAGAGTGGATCCTGCCTAGTTCATGATGGAATGGATCCTCTACTTCGAGTTTATGGCCCCTAGACTGTGCAACATAGTGACAAGGCCTGGCTTGATTTGGACGATTACTTCTAGGAAGACATATAAGTTGATGGCCATCATTAATGGACTTTTGGAACAATTGATGAGTCTTCTTCTTGGGCTGAGCTATGAGATATAAATCCCCTTACTCTCTCATTTTTATTCTTTGACTGAGAAAACATATATATATATATACATACATACAGATTATTCTGTATCCATACCCTTTGTTTAAGTTACTCCCCTTCTAGGAGAGGCGAAGACATGCGAGGTATGCCACCTACTTTTTATGTTCAGCTTCTCAGGGTTGGATGAGTCTACTCACCTACTATAGGTGGAGAAGAATCGATGAGTAGTTCATCTACTCCCCATGTCAAGCCACTTGTGCTTGAATGATGTTAATTCTACTCTTGTTTTGGGTTGAGATGTTCTCTTTGATTGTATCTTGCATCTACCATATTTCCTTTCATGTTGTATCTCTTATCACTCCCTCTTCAGCTTTCGAGAATTCCTACTAGGTATGTATATAATCACCCCTTCCATGGGATTTCCCCACACGTTTCTTGTCTTATGTAGATTACATATAGGTAGATGGTGACTTCAGAGGATCTTAGAGATACCTAGTACTTTGGACTATGTACGGTGGTTACAACTTGGGATTTAGAAGCTGGGAACTCTCAGTAGTTTAATTTTTTAGTTTTTTTAGGTTGGGAAATATTTATGGTTGGGTGTGTACTTTTTCCATTTTCTTTTATGTTTTCACTATCATACTAAAGTATTACCTAGAGGTTATGTATGTGTGGTTTACTTTCTAGATTTTTTGAACATTTACTCTTTCCCTCTGCACTTCTGAATCGAGTTGGCTATGTGTGTACATATAGGTTATTAAGTAAAGGCCTCCCCGTATTATATATTACTTCCGTGTTGGTCAACACCCCCTGTCCTATGGAGGTAGGATTTGGGTAGTTACGGATCGAGCCCTGGCTTGGGTCATGTCATGATAGATTGGTATCTGATAAAGTTAATTCCTTGGTACATTGTTTGGACTAGTACTATTTTGTAGATTTGGTTGGGTTTGGGGAAACAATGTCAAAGTGTCTTGAGTGTGGCTCTTAGTCTATGGAATCCAGTGATAGTGTGGGTGGCCAACGTATCCATTCAACATGAACATGACTACCTATTTATTAACCCAACATACTGATACATTGGTTGTAGGGATCAATGGTACATGATTCATAAAGGATTGAGACTTTGACTATACTTCTTGAGTCAACTCCCCATTGTTGATATATATATATGTGTGTGTGTGTGTGTTTGTGTGTGTGTGTGTACACACACACACAATCATATAACATTGATACATCTTGATAAATCTTAAGATGCGTCCACGACAATAGCCATCTAGGATACCAGTTCCGGATTGTGATAATGATTTGATGAGTGATGAGGCCTCATTTTAGTGTCCATCCCACAACCCATTCCTCCAAGTGGGAAGGTAGCCGCAGATCATTCCAACAGTATAGAATGAGGATACACGTAGTCTTATCATATTCTGTGAGTTGTAGCACTAGAGGCCACTGATTTTCCATGGCGAGCTGGATCCTCATGAAGTAAAGAATTAACTAGAGTCGATGGACCATATATTCAAGAATGTTTGTCCCCTAAAGGATCTTTTGGTTTTAGTGGTAGCTAGAATCTTCCATGATGCAGATGGGTGATGGTGGAGCCTTGTTATGTAGTTGCACGATGAGTCATAACTCTCATGGATCTACTTATAATAGTTGTTATATGAGGAGTACTACCCCTCATGCGTTTGATCAATTCATATTTAGGTGCTTCTGGAGATACAATAGGGAGGAATGATGGTGGACGAGTAGGCAGTGAGGTTCATAGACCTTTCACAGTACTCCCTTGACATGATTTGAGATGGCTACTTCTAAGAATGAAAGTTTGAGCAGGGAATCCACATATAGATACATGAAACATAGTTCCCTTGTGCATCCCCACATATGATGGGGTGTTGGAGTGGGCACTAGTGGAAGAGATATTTTTATTATAGGGATTCCAGGCAGCCAGAGTTGGCAGTGGATATCATAGAGCTAAGTCATTTGTAATAGCTAGCAGACACCAGACACCCTCAACATAAAAAAACCTCCCTGTGATTTGGATCAGGAATAAGGTTTTTTGGTGTAGGGATAGCACATAGAACCCGGGATATGTGGATAGGTACAATGCTTTTCTTTTAATGGTAAGGGTCACATAACATGAGACTGCTTGACTAGAGGTTCCAAGAAGCACAGACAGATAGATGAAGGAACCCCCTAGAAGAGACAATGTTGTGATCAGGGTTCTTCCTGGTGAAGTCAGGGTGGTCCTCAGGGAGGTGGAGCTGGCAAGGAATCATGAGGAACTATAGGTGGTGGATGAATCTATGATATACTAACACCACCTTCACCAGGTATCCCATGACAGGCTCAGGGAGTTGGTGGTCGGGGCCGTGGAGAGCTGTAGGCTTCAGAGGTTTATGACCCCGCAACGCATGAAAAGATCAGAGATACGATCTATGTGTTTTATACACTTGATTCAGTAGTAGTATACACAATATCCATTCATTCGTTCAAATATATACTCCTAGTGCGAGATCTAGAGCTCCCAATTGATGTTCTATCCCAGCAGCTTCATCTTAAGGTTCATACGGAGAACACTTCTTCTAAATCTTTAATCTGCCGGTAGTACGAGCTATCGCTTGGTGGAGATAGGTTCACATGGGACATTTTAGACATCATAATGGGGAACTATGTTGTTATATTCGGTATGGTATGGTTGTCCATGGTCCAAGCCCATATTTTCTATCACCATAGACAAGTCATATGCCTTCGCACTGATGGGATGAGACTCTACATCTCTAGTGAGAGAGATGTCATAGTAGGGAAAGTAGGTTTTTCAAGCAGGAGTCTGCATCCCATTATCCCTTAGTTGGGGAGTATATCCCTTAGTGTAGTGTGATCTTAAAGAATCTTTTTTTTTGTTTTGGAGGATTATATGGATGTCTTCTCCAAAGATTTTTCAGCACGACATCCATGGCAGGAGATGGAGTTTTGCATCAACTTGAATCATAAGACCACTCTAATATCTTCTAAGACATATTTTATGGCCCCTACCAAGATTCAAGAGTTGTGGTTTTATTTGGAGGAACATTAGGAGAAATTTTTCATTAGACCCAGTTTTTTCCCTTGAGCGGCTCTAGTGTTGTTTGTGAAAAAGGTCGATGTGGGATTGCATCTTTTCATGGATTATCATCACATGAACTGGGATATGATAAATAACAAGTACCCCATGAAAAGTATTGATGATATATTTTACTAGTTACGAGGCGTGAGATGGTTCATGAAGATCGATCTCACATCCAACTACCACCAGTTGACAGTTTTCAAGGATGATGCCATCAAGCTTTCATTATGATGTCTCAATAGACACTATGAGTTATCGGTGATGCACATTGGTGTGACTAATTCCACCTCCATGTTTATGAATTTTATGAACATGGTCTTTTATCCATACCTATACTAGTTTGATGTTGTCTTCATTGATAACAAACTCATCTACTCTATATCAGAGGAGGAGCATGCAGATCACTTGAGGATGGTCCTATATTTTCTTTGAGAGGGCTGACTTTTTAGAAAGTTCTTGAAGTTCCAATTATAGATTCATGATGTTCACATAATGAGGAATGTCATTTCTGAGTGTGTGAGAGTGTCCCATATGGGAGACATTGACTACAATGTTTTGTGTGATTAGATATTTATTCAATGGTGTTGAATCCTTCTCTTCTTGAGTGTGTGAGAGTGTCCCATATGGGAGACATTGACTACAATGTTTTGTGTGATTAGATATTTATAAAATACTCACTAGATGAATATCTTTAATCAGTAAATAAAGTCATATTTTTCTTCGAATGAACTATGGTTCCATTTATGATGTAAGAAGAGGTTATGCGGGAGTAGTAGACTTATCCCCTATATGTACATCCTAGTGTGGGGAAGATGTATATAGAACATCAGTGGTGGGTCTTGTGGTCTAAAATGAGATGAAGTGTATCTTAGATTGTCTCTTGGTGCCTCACTTATGATCACGTGAAGGTTGAACACCATGTTTCGGCATATTTTTTACAGCCCCATGCGATCCATGAGTAGAGGTGGGATGAAATATCCATGGATTTTGTGATAGGACTTCTGTGCATAGTGAAGGTCCATAACACCATCTGGGTGATAGTTGAAAAACTCATTAAGTTGGAACACTTCCATTCTATCAAGGAGTAGAGTTCTATGGAGAGTTTGAGGGAGTTGTACCAATGGGAGATTGTTCTTTTTCACAGGGTTCCCTTGATGATTGTATCCAATCATGATGTGTATTTTACATCATGATTCTAGAGAGGCTTGTAGGATGAATTCAAGATCCAAATGAGGATGAGTATATCCTTTCACCCTCATATCTATGGGAAGATCGAATGCACTATCCATGTTTGGATGAAATGTTGAGGGATTGCATGTTAGACATTTTCAAGATTTGAGAGGATAACTTTATGTTGGTAGAGTTTTTATACAACAATAGACGCCACTCTACCATCAGCATGAAACCTTTTGATTCCCTGTACAAGAGGCCCTACAGGTCACCCTTGTGATGGGCAGAGATTGGTGAGACATCTCTTATGTACCCCGATATTGTGCAGGTGATGACAAATAATGTACAAGTAACCCATGAGTGGATGAGGAAGTTACATAAAATACATACATCTTATACCAATAACCATCATAGGACCTTGGAGTTTAGGAAGGGAGACCACATTTTACTAAGAGTCTCCCCATTAAGAGGATTAAACGGGCTCAAATTAGTAAGAATGATGTCCTCAAGGTTCATCAAGAAATTTGAGATCATACAGTGGGTTGTCAAGGCCACTTAACACCTCTCCCTACCTTCAAATTTGGATATGGGACATGAATTCTTCCATGTGTTACAGATAAGGTGATACGTGCATGAACCTATAGACATTATTGAATGGGGTGAGCTAGACATCGATGATGGAGACACTATTGCAAAGCACCTGGTGGTGACTGAGGATCGACAGGAGAGGACCCTGTTTGGATGGACTATCCATTTGGTCGGTGTATTGTGTCAGCATGGTAACATGCAAGAGAGTTCATGGGAGCAGGAGAGACAAGTGAGGGCTTAGTATATCATGTTTTATGCTTATTTTTTCTTTTTTAGGTATGAAAATATTAAAGGAGGGAATGATTAAGAGGCTTTTTTTTCTTTCAAGACTATTAAACATTTCTTCATATATTTATAGACTTAGGTGCTAAGACGACATGCGATTTCATGGCCCAGTGTGCTTGGAATTAATTTTATTTAAATATTAATTTTTTTATATTATGCATGGATGGTTCTTAAATAAAATGGGATAAATCTTAAATGGAAGATCATATCATAAATCTGAGACCATGGTTGAGTTTTTAACATGGTGTTTACCATAGGAATGACATAAAATGGGTTTGCATGGGGCGTTCAGACTCCTCACAAGTCAGTGGTCAGTTCAATGGATTAATTAATTATTAACATAATTACTTCATAAATTTTAACCTAAATGGAATGTATATAAGAATACTTCCATGGAAAATCCTCCACGGTTAGTTGGATAAACCCTGGGAGGATTCCAATGCTTCTCCTTCCTCTATTGTTGGAGAATCACCTCAGTAGACAAGTAAAAGCCAGATCAGAGCCAATCAAGATGCAACAAACACAATGAATTTATTAGATCATTTTATAGCATGTTATTAGATTAATAATGATCCAATATCTAGGTAGTAATCATAAATTGGTGATTTATGACCTTTTGATAAAATATATTGGGCGGATTGATCCTTGTTCTTGGATCTGTGCCAATTGTGAATTGAGCATGTGCCCACGTAGTGAAATCTTAACTGATTATTATTGTTTTCTAACCCCAAAATCACATTATTGATCATTGACCAAGAATTATTGGACAATGATTTTTAATTTTTTTTATTCTTTTGTACCTTATTTTCTTTGCATCCATCACTGGTTGGATCCTATGAACTCAGTTCGATATTATCGAGTGTACCCGAGCCTGGTCAGACCCCCAGAATCACAACAGTTTCAAGAACAAGGGATGGATCAAATAATATAGAATAGATATAGGAGGATCAAGGGTTGTAGGATAATTTTTCAATGATATTAGGTGATAAATTTTATGGATAAAGGATTTGGGTGTGCATGATACATGGGGTGTGTATGGGTTCTCACAAAATTTGCAACCATATTTGAGTTTCCAGCCACCCAAGGGTTGTAATCTGTCAGCCAACACTAGATTCCCTAATATTGGCAGGAGATAAGGCTGAAATCGAAGGTATAGAACCAATTTTGAGCATCCAAAATCGAATATAAGGAACTATTAAAAACCTGACTACACGCCATGTACAAGGATGAACACACGGTGTGTAGTCCCTTAAGTTTGGAAGATAGGGTTTTAGGAAATCATAAGGATGACATGGAATTTATTCCTCCTACACACCATGTATCTCATCCCTTGTAAGACAAGATGCATGATGAACCACATGGGAAGGACCCTATATGGGAGTATATGGATAGGAAAATGACAATGTACTGGAGTACATAGACACGACCAGATCACACGATCGACACCTCGTGTGAAGAAACGCGTCATGTACTAAAGTACACAAACACAAGGTGAAAGTACACAAAAATTGTTAGTATGACATAGCCCAGTCTTGGTTAGCTTAGACACACTGTGTAGTCAACCTGAACGACGTGTACTACTATACAGACAGAGATTTGTGTACTGAAAAAGGACATGGATAGGTGATGGAGCAGGACCACACACTGTGTGGGTTCCCACACTTGTTGTGTATCCCTTTTTCATTTTTTAGGAAACTTCATGGTTACATATATCCTTCATTTGAACTCATATTTTATCCTTCAAGTATTCTATCCTAAGTTTTTTTCTTCATAGAACGAGATGATCCCATTAGTTGTGGATTTAGAGATATATTGAGGAATATTATAAGAATGATGCATGGTTAGTAAATTCTCGATGATGAAAGTGATCACATAGGATCACCTGAGGCTTAATGAGTTGACCCTCTAGTAGAAATGGGCTGTGGAGTCCTCGATGACTACTAATTCAACCCTCCAGTATATCTGGGATGTGAAGTCCTAGATGACTACCGAGTTGACCCTCAAGTGGATCTAGGTAGTGGAGTCTTCAATGACTACTGAGTTACCATTTAGTAAATATGGGTGGTGGAGTCCTGGATGAATACTGAGTTGACCCTATAATAGAGTGGGGTAGTTGATTCCACAAAGACTACCGAGTTAACCCTTTAGTAGAGATGGGAAGTGGAGTCCTTGACAACTCATGAGTTGATCCTCCAGTAGAGCGAGGTAGTGTATTCCTCTATGACTATCAAGCTGAAACTCTATTAGAGATGGACAATGGGGTCCTCGATGAATACTGAGTTGACCCTATAATATATCTAGTAATGGTAGTCCTCAATAACTACTGAGTTGATCCTCTAATAGAGATTGGTAGTGGAGTCCTTGAGGACTATTGATTTTACCCTCTACTAGAGTTGGGAAGTTGATTCCTCGATGAATACAGAGTTGACCCTATAGTAGAGGGTAGTGGAGTACTCAAAGACTAACGAGTTGACCCTATAGTAGAGGTGGGCAGTGGAGTCCCTGATGACTATCAAGTGGTACCCTCTAGTAAAGCTGGGTAGTAGGTCCTCGATGGAGATCACAGTGGATCTATCCTTTTGTACCATGGAATTGTTCCTCTACGTTGATTTTGTGTCCCCTCGACTGTACTATACAGTGATGAGGAATGGTTTAACTTGGACTGTTACTTCTGGGAAGACGCGTGAGATGCTAGACATCATTGATGGAATTTTAGAACTATTGGTGACTCTTCTTCCTGGGCCAAACTATGAGATAGATATCCCACTACTCTCTCATTTGTGATTCGTTGACTAAGAATATATATATATATACACATACTCTTATGTATCCATACCCTTGGTTATGGTTACTCTTCTTCTAGGAGAGGTGAAGACCCACAGGGTATGACATGTGATTTCTGTATTTAGCTTCTCATGGTTGGATGAATCAAATCTCCTTCTATAGGTGGTGAAGACTCGACGTGTATTTCACTTAATCACCATGTTGATCTTTTTTGTGCTTGGATGAGGTTACATCTACTATTGGTTTGGGGTGAGCTATTTTCTTTTACTATATGTTGTATCTATCATCATTCCTTTCATGTTTTATTACTTAATTCCACCCTTCAGTTTTTAGGGAGTCCTACTGGGTATATATATATTCACCCCTTCATGGGATTTTCCCACATGTGTATTTATTACGCTGATGATGGATAGGTCCTCAGTGAATTCAAAGGATCTTAGAGAAACATGGTACTTTGGACTACATAAGGTGGTCATAACTTTGGTTTCAATACTTGGGATATCTTAGAATTTTACTTTTCTTTTTTTAGTTTGGTATATATTTCTGTTTGGGCACGTATTTTTCCCCATTTCTTTTTAGTTTTCATTGTCGCACTCTTTTACACCCTAGAGTTTATGGATGCTTGATTTAATTTCTAGTTGTGTTTCATATTTTAATCTTTACATATTCACTTATAAATCAATTTGGATTTGTGTGTGTGTATATGTATTTAGGTAAAGGCATCCCCATTTTATATATTCATTTGGTACTGGTCAACACCTACTGGACTATGGAGGAGTAAATGGGGTAGTGGTAGATCGAGCCCCAATATGGTTCAAGTCATGACAAACATGAAGTTTAATGAGGAAATATGGAAAAACAAGTGGATAAGAACAAGATTTTGATAGGCTTATATAAAGAAATAATTCATTTGATAGGAATTTTCCTATATAAAGGGAGGGTTCATGGAGGTTCGATGGTGGAAAAACTCCTTGAAATTTCAGGGCAAAATGGGGGGGGGGGTGGAATTCTCCACCTAATAAATCTAGGTTTTAAAATTTTGAAATTTTAAAATTTTAAAAAACTATATGGGCTCTATGAATGAGTTGGGATCCCATGAAGAAATCTAGTAGAACTCTCTATCTAAAAATTAGGGCACCCAATCTTACATTATTTATATTCATGGGTTCTTGCTTGGGAATGCACCCAACCCAAGCATACTGGAACCCCCCAAAAAATAATATTTTTTTGAGTTGAATATAAAATTTAATGTTATAACCAATGAATAAAAAATTTAAATACTTAAAATGACATCATGGGTGTAAAATGGGAACACTTGACAATCCAAAAATGCATTTACACAAATGAAAAACATATAATTTATAAAACCTTCTAATTAATATTTGATAACCGCAATATATTTAATAACCTCAAAAATTTTGTTCCTCTAAGATTACACTTACCCTACTTAATAAACGTAAATTTCTCAACCATGTAAAATTATTAAAAAACAACCTAATTCTACAGGAAATTCCCAAAACTATGAATGATGGCTAGTATACTTTTTTATACCTTGAAACATATCTTTTTTCTTCCTATACCATGCTGGGTACCATAAAGAAATATTTTCCTACTTTTTCACAATGAGAGGGATGGTGACATTTATCCCCTTAATAAATCATAAAGGGATCTATCCCTAGGGTACTCTGATGAATATTATTATAAAAATAATCAACTAAAGTAATATGGCTCTTAGATAAATTATCAAAATTTGTAGCACAAACACTAAGCATGTCCTTTAATATTTACCTTAAAGTCTTTGATTTCTCATCCATAGGAGGATGGTAAGTAGTTTTAGGTATTAACTATTTTCTTAACACTTAATTGAAGTCTTAAAAAAGCATTGAAATAATCCTAGGATTTCTACTAAAAAAATTAACTATTGTATATTTAGGAAATTTAATTGATTATCTCACATTCAAACCATTTAAATCAATCACTAAATGGTTTTTCCTAAATCAGTATCAAATAATCTAACTTGGATAATCAATACCTAATTTTAAAAATAACATCATGAAATTTAAAGGTCTTTGGTTATTTATCATATAATCCATAGGTATCTTATATCACCTCTAAACTAGAATATGTAATGATTATAGACTTCTTTATCCATTTATGTTTGACCATATATGATGAAAAATAAGGTTTTTGTTAAAACCTTATTAACTACCTCTCTATTTGTACTCAGTTACCAAAAATACAATTTTATATTCTTATGCATGTCATTATGACCTTGTTAAACCATCCAAATTGAATAGTGAAATAGTTTCAACACTTCTCATTTAATCTAGGAAGGGATAACAAAATGGATCCCACACATGAAATGAAAATATAGGTACTTCTGATAGAATAGTTGGGGTTTCCCCGATATTCAAGGAATTATCAATATCCTATGATCTATTGTTCTTTTGTATGAAAACTGATCTTCCCAAACATAATCATGAATGGATTGTATTATAAGTCTACTTATCAAAACATGACTGCCCCATTGATTCATTCATTAAAGGTTTGACATGATTTTTTTATAAACTTACTAACCACTACTGATTTCCATTGGTAAATAAAAATTTATTAGTGTTTCCCTCATTATTAACATGTCCAATTTGGTTACTTCAAAGAACAAATATGTAATCTCAACCATAAATGGTTTGGGTCTACCCCTCACATCACTCCCATCCCTCCCCACTAGACAAACCAAACAAATGTCATGTTCATAGGCTTATAATGGTGTGATACCCATAATTAGTTCTCCCATATCTATATCCAAAGATAACCGTTGTTCCCAGATGTCAACATCCATATGATATATTTAGTTATTAATAAATTTTATTGGACATTGATAGACCCATACCAATAACCACACTCCAAGATCCGTAAACATAATAATGGTTTACATTAGTTCTTTCATTCGTCATTGATAATTAATTATCACAACACCTGAATTCCAACTATGTGATCTATGGTTAGTAACCTCACTTTCTGCCATGTGATAGTCATGTTCGAACTCATTAAAAATATTGGTTTGTTCTACTAACTATTTCATAGTTATCACTATATGTAATACCCCCCCTCAATTAGCACATTATATGATTATTTTATACTCATGTAAATCCACACAACTCATTGATATTCCAAATAATTCATTGGGTTTTGTAAGAATCTTGTAATATATTTCCAAGTAATTATGGAACTTAAGAGTCATTAACTCTAAAAAGATTTAAATTATCTAGATATTCTCCATCATTTTAAAATCAGTATGCCTCACATGTTATACTAAGATGAACATGTTTAACTAATGAGTAGATTCATTATTGTAAGACTGAGATTCTAGTAATTCCATCACACATAAAACTAATGGTGTACAAAATATAACTACCTTGTCTACATAGTAAGAGATAATTAAAGAACCACCGGTATAATATTGAATGGGAGCCACTATTTCCTAACAAACCCCATTCCCAAGAGGTATAGGCTCTGACACTACCCTAAAATCCAACTTAACTCATCTTTTCATGAGTTGAATCCCCATAATCATAAGCTCACTTTCCTAAACATTGATCCATGCCTCCCTATCATGTTGGAAAAATATTTAACTCAAATTATAATAAATACTTTAATTTTATCATACATACCCCAGGAATTGAACTTAGTTGAACCCTTCAGCCAGTGATACACCACTCATGTATCATTTCTATCACATGTGGCAACTATCGATACTTTTCATCATTAAAAGAAATCAATTTATATGGGTTATTTCTCTAAATAATATATCATCCCAAGGAAAAATGGTTAAGTAAACCTGTTATGTTTCTCAAACATTCAAATCACCACTATCTTAAAGTGCATCTCATCATACCGAGGATCCCTTACATTTTACAAATATTACACCCTTGCAGGTCACATACCACAAAGATACACTAATTTTCCCTTAAAACCATTTTACAGAATATATTTCTCTACCAACCATGAGATAATCATTCACCCTAATTACAAATGACCCACTAATATAATAGTAAATCATTATATTTTATATTTTTGATGAATTAATCACTCTAATTCATAAGAAGTATCTTGGGAGACATGTTTCTCTAATGCCTAAGGAAAACCCATCAATTCACACTATAATAAATACATTTATTATCACCTAAAAACCATATAAATCTTTACCTTGATTTTATTTCAAAAAGTTTATTTCAACTATATTCCACACTATTTCACCAACCACGAATCCTTTTAGGGTGAATTAAAACTGAATATTCTTTTATCAAACAACCCTTACAAATAATAAAAATAAAATTTATACCAAGAAAAAAATTTATAAAATTACTTTGAAAATCAACCATTTCAGAAAAAACCATAAAAAAATCCATTTAGAAACAAAAAATAACATTTACTCAAGACCATAAAACCATTATGTATATCATATCTCTAAATTCCTACATGAATCATGAAGACCACTATTTTCCTTGAATCTACAAAAAATTGATAATAACCTTGATGAGGTTTTTCAAGTGGTTCTATAATCACTTAGTGTCCTGACACATTTTAATAACTCCTAGTTTTCTATAAATAAGATAGATATATTATTTTAGAAATATTTAATGATATATTACTCAATATATATTCATGGATTCCACCAAACATACAACAATTGATACCATTTGTAACCTCATAATTTAACTTGTCACCTCTCAACCTCACCCAAGGAAGGTATAAATTCTACTAGGCCTTTCCTGCATCAGTTGAATCACCAAAGGCTAGAAATAAATTTTGGGGAAATAAAAAATACCATTAGAGGATTATTAGCCTCATACACCATACACTCTTAATTCCATGAATTTATCAAAATATAGATATAAGGTATTTTTATATTGGACATTTTCAACCTATAGACAAAGCATAGAACAATGCACCAGAATAAATAATATCTTGGATCTTACTTGATATGTGATACAAAATCATTAAAAAACATCATATAAATAATAAGAATGATTAATAAGTGTATACAACTCTAAAGCAGCTCAAAAATGGAAATAAAATGTATCACTACAAAACAAGAGACCTAACAATCCCTCCATGTCTTGTAAACCTCCATGAGTATTCCCATCATCCTTGAACTCCTACCCCTCTATGAATTCAAAACATCATTATTGTAGTAGGAAATGTTGACCTTCTCTTTGTCATAATACATGAAAACTACTTACCCACCAAAGTGATCAAATATTGGGTGAGTACTAAACCCAATAGTATTTACCCAATTCACACCATGAACCAAAGTATGTAAAAATACATCAAGAAAATAATGTAATTTATGAAGCATTCCCACCAAAAAAAATAATAAAACACTTGTATCAATTTCTAAAACATAAATAATCTATAAGAACCCAAGAAAAATAAACCCATATAAAAAATTAATGCCACCAAAATTCAAACCATACACTCATGTTTCAAACAAAACACACGGGACTATTAGAACATGAGTAAGCATCTAAGAATGGGTATCTCCAACTTACGGGTGGACTGACTACCCTCAAATCTCATATTGTCTCTACTAACATGGTCTTTACACCCAAATGGGAATTCAACTCCACCTCACCTCATAATTATTGATGAGTTACCAAAATAAAATTTTTAATTTTTTAAATTATTATGCCTAATCCCTCACCTGAACACAAATCAACAACAACATCAACCATCTACAAATCGAATCCCAATACACCTATCGATAACTCATCAAAATAAAAATACCACAATATATGACCTATGAAAATCAAAGCACAAAACCATAATAATATTCACATATACACAAAACATATTTAAATAAATAATAATTACCTTTGAAACTCAATACAATGAATATACTATATACTAAAATAAATAATTCAATGAAACTATTAACCACAATATGAAAACAACATTATCATTTAACCAATTTATGAAAACACACATGAAAAGGAAAATTTACCCCATTTTCAGTTCAACCTCACCACTCACACTAAAATTGGGTTAATAACATAAAACCATGAAGAGACTTAATCATTTTATAACCATGAAAAAAATTTAATAAAACATTACAACAAATCCATGAGACTAGAACAACAATCATGAGTGAGAAGTCACCTACCTAAACCTAGAGATTTCAAAAAACCATTCCAAAAAATTCAAGATCTACCATCCACTTTAAATTCTCACACATCTAGGACAATGAAAATATATTTAATAATGAACCAATAATTTCAAACAAACACTTCTCAGTTAGTGTTTTCCTAAGAGAAAATCATGAACAATGAAGAGAGAGAAAGATTCAAAGATACTTACCTTTAATATAACAGACCAACACTTTAATATCCAAGATAAAGGTATTAAATATAGCCAAAATTGCATTTATGTTCAGACTAAAATGATAATACTATGTGAAAGGGGAAGAATGTGACAAAATCCAGTTAAATCAGGCCACAATAGAGGTTTCAGGAGTGTTATTAAGTGGCTATATGGTCTGATTGTACTATATTAAAGACCATGTGTCAAATATGAAAACCATTACCCTCCAAATCATAATTATTCATTGAATAAATTCATAGTATTTAGAGAATTTTCAAACCTCACTACCTCTTAAATGTTGGGTATGCATGACTCGATTGTGCAGTCCTGAGTAACTGTGCATCGACTATATAAACCCCAATATCTCCAAAATATATTTCTTGGTTTACTTGAGAAAACATGAATGCTCCATGATATCATGTATCATCCATGAACAAACAAAAATACCTAAATAAGTGCCTAAATTCCCTTCCAAACTCCTTTACTTAATTTCTATACCTCTATAACACTTCCCAATGTTATTAAACGCCTCCAAACACTTCATAATATATAACTACCAATGGTGTATCCTGATCAAAACCAAGTATTTTAATTTTTAAGAAAAACTCAAGGATTATAAATATACTAAATGGTTGTTTATGTCCCATGTTATCTTTAATTTTTTATATAATTATTCTATTTTCTACTTATTTTTTCCCATATATCTTCCATACTTTTCTACCTATAAAAGGATTGAGCATCACCTCAACTCCATTGATAATACCATGGCCATGAGATGCTATAAAAGTTGAGTTAGAGTGTTAAGTATAAGATTTATTATTATAATGATTATTTAATTTATGACACTTGGAATATTTTTATTATATAGTTTAATTTATCATATTAATTTTCATTAAATGGGTATTGGGTGATTTTAAAAGTTTAAAGAAAATTACTAATATGTATTTGATTCTCCAAAAATTTTAGTGTATATTTTTAAAAAATATTTTTTGAAATATTTTTTTCTTAAAATGTTTTATATTTGGTAATAACCTTGAAAAAGTGATTTATTTATGTAAAAATAGTGTATCTAAGTGCACATAATATTATATATTACATTATAAAATTGATAAAATCATTCGATGCTAATAAAAATTAATTTGATAATTTTAATTTTAAAATGAAATTCAAATTCCATAAAATCCTTAATATTTTTGGATTATTTTTTATGGAAACTTTTTCATGATACATCATTTTCCATACAATTATATTACTTTAAACCTCCAAAATTTGTAATTTTTCAAGAGACTATCCAAACATGGCTTCCTTATTGATCTACACTCATATCTCATCACTACACTAAATTGTAAGGATAGTACAGGGTAAAAGGGTAAACCTTTTAAAATTTCAAATTTAATGAGATCGATAAACTAATGAAACTAGTGTTATCCCCGTATCAAAATGTGGTCAAATTATTGAGGAGCATGTATTTTCTTACCAATTAATTTCTATATCAAAATTATTTGAATTTAAAGTAATTCTTTTCTTAAAAATATCTTTTGATACATTTTATCCTATTAAATTATTATAATTTTTTTGATATGGAGAGAATATTTCACTAAATAAAGGACACATTAAGATGGATTATTGTCTCTTAATGACTTTGATCATGAATTTGAGTGAACACTTAGGATAAAATAAAACCTCTTTCTAGAAAATATTGATGGAAAAAATAACTCAACAGAAGGGAAAAAAATAAAAACCCATTAATTACATGATGTAATGTGAAACATAGTTGGAAAATGGTTATTTATATTCAATCATCAATTTATGTTAATAAAAAAATATTTATTTGATCAATAGTGTATTCTAATTATTTTTAATTTTTTTTCTAAAAATGATTTAAAATGGTGTGTTGTTTGGTGGGAAAACATTTGAGGAACCAAATAAAAAAATTTATATTTTTAAAATTTTTTATACTTTTGAAATTCATGGTTTGTCTGAATATATTACTAGATTTTGGGTATTTAATTTTCCCTATGATACCCAACTAAATAATGGTTGAATAAATATAAAAAAATTCACTCACCCCTTGATTCAAAATCACTAAAAATTTACATGATAAATAATTCCCTCTTTCAAAAATATATAAACTTTGAAATGAGATCAAATTTTTTGTTAACATGATGATATTTTCGACAATGAATCAATATAAACATTTAAAGTGATGTTTTCCATATCATGGATGCGAAATTTGGTTTAAAATGCAAGTGTTTTCTTCAAGTTTGAACAATAACATGAGAACCATGGTTGGCACTTTATAAAATAGAGGGTTTATGAAAAGTAAGGGAAAAGAAGTAGTATAGTTTAAGATAAATATGGTTTAATACAATTTCAAATGATACCTATTGGTACCGAAATACATTCCCTGAGATAGGTGGTGAAGCACCACAACCATTCAGAATGGGAACTAACCACAACCAGTATAAAATCCTTCAAATGTTACTATTTGACGAATCCCCTTCATGAAGCCCATCGGTACCACAACTTCATGAAGGAAGGTTATGGTACTCCCTTGAGTTTTATTCCCTCCATGACCATGGAAACATCTTTGATGGATAGTTCTGTGAGTCCGTTGGATCCAACCCAATCATAGAGCCTATTTGTGATTTTTAGTGTGCCACTAAGCATAATGAGACCACGTGGCCAATAAATACCTGGATCACTTACAATAAAGGGATGGTTACTCTAACCTTTCGACTTCTGAGATCCCATTTCACGATTCCCTTGAGCACCACCAACTAGTTGGAACATGGAACACCAAAGGTACTAGGGAATCATGATCTGCCTTTTCCCTTGTCCGTATTTACCTTGGCCTTAGGTAGGGATGCCTTTTACAAAGGCCCATGCCCTTCTTGAAAGAAGGAAACCCTTCGGTTTAACAAAGGATTCATAGATCATTAGTAATTTATAAATAACTCTTCCACTAAGCCAGAACTCGATGCTAAGGTAGGGTCCCCATGCTTTGTGAAGCCCATCACTTTTCAAAGATCTGGTTCTCTATGTAGCATCTAATCCTCATGAATCCATTCTCTGTGAAGACCCTTGCTTCATAAGACCCTCTTCTGTGGGGACCTCTAGGATTATAAGTAGTGATTTCTTGGTCCCTTTTGTAGTGTTCCAGGTTATGTTTCACGACCTTTTGCTTTTCAATATAAGTACGCTAATGAATTTTTCTTTTTTAGTATAGCTACACCAACATGGGCACAACAACTGAACACTCATCAAACCCCCCCCCCCCCATCATGAATTTAGTGGTCCATAAACCAACCAAATGTGCATGAATTACATCCATGTAAGTCCAAGGGTTTAGGGAAAGACTCCTCCTCATCCAAGATACAAGTCATTAAACTGTCAAGCCCCATTGTTCTCAACACATGATGTGAAACTATAGCCTCACTCTGTTCAATGCATATGGGGTGACATTCCTTAGGAATTATCTTTGCCCACTTTTATCCATTGGAGTGATAGAATTAGAACCTCCTCACATGGAATGAGATTTATATCAGGCATCTTCCATGCGTAAGCCCCACACCATCACTCACCGACACATCTTTCATGATGCGACAGTCTGGTCAACTCCCTCCTCTTGTTTCTCACACCGAGCATGACTCAAGTGGGTTTATAGGGTAATAGATACCATGACACCTTTCTTCCAGTAATTCCTCCTAGAGAAATCACCATCACCATTCTGAACTATGTGGGTTTTGATCCCTATTTTCTACATAGGGTATGTAGAAATCCTTCTCAAGGTTCAATCCTAACCACTAATAAACTCAGGTGATCCATCCTAGGGATGTACCCTCATGATGTGATGTGTTCTTATTATGGGAAAAATCCTCCCCAAATCCACCTTTACAACATGTTATGATCCATTCACCATCACCCATTTCATCCATCATCCACCCTATGTTTACCTTAATATGACACATCTTAGTAAGATCTTATCATTCAACCAGACCCGAATAGTATATCTGGTCCACCTCATTAGGCGACCCAACCCTAATATGTATACATCTATTCTACTAACCATGTGTAATCCCTAGTTTATCTCTAGTCTGTTAGCCATGAGTAAGCCCCAACATGTCTCTAGGTAGCTCGCCATGTGTAAACCCTGATCCCATGCTCCATTCCGGAACGACGTGGACCTTCAGCTCTGTCTTCTACATAGGGTATGTTGGAAGCCTCCCAGAGTTTCAATCTCATTATCCATTCCCATCATGGTATTTCCCTCGAGTCTCCCTATTTTGGGAGGATCCTTCCCCTTATAATAAGAGTCACTTCCTTCGAGTCCCTATCCATACACTCCATTATCATGGTCCACCTTCTTAGGTGTCTCATCATCCCATCTGAACTACATGGACTTTGTGTAGAGACCCTCACTTTTGAAAAAATTAACATTACATAACTTTTTCAGAGTACTTAAATAGTATAAAAATAGATTCCTAAAGATCGTTGTTGGTATAGTGCCTTTGGAAACATGGAAACATAAACACTGGTACATATGAGTGAAACATCATCTCCCACTAGTTTCTTCTTGACTAGAACCCTTCTTAGAGACATCAAACATAGTACATATCATCATAACCTAGAGGAATGGGGACATACAAGGGTTGATCTCAAATGCTCAAAAAGGGTAAACAAGAGAGACAAGTAAGAATAAACATGGTCATAAGGGTAGGAGTATGTGATCATGAAAATAGAAGATCATACCCCACATATCAAAGATCATAACATAGATCATAGAATAATGATTGATAGTTCATAAGACATAAATCATAATGAAATTGAGAGCATATGTAATGAAATCATAACATAGTAATAAAACATTGAATTATGGAAAACACATAATATTATTTCCATAGTAGCCAAGGCATCACTACCATGACCATATTAGTGGATAATGTCATTTACTGAACTAGGTGAACCCCCATTCCAACCATCTATTACTGAACTATGTAAACCCTCATTTTATCCCTATATTACTGAACTAAGTAAACCCTCATTCTAGCCCTATATTACTGAACTGAGTAAACCCTCATTCTATCCCTATATTATTGAACCGAGTAAACCCTTTTTCATGCCCTATATTACTGAATTGAGTAAACCGCGCTCCATCTTTGTATTTCTAAATTGAGTAAACCCTCATTCCATCCCTGTCTATATCAAGAGATATAAATATTTTCCCAATACATTAGAGGGAGGTATAGGTCCCACCCATCTCATAATGATACGATACATACATGTTCCACAGAACATATCATAGCCCATGAAATGAAATGGGTATCATGAACATGTAAACATATCATAACTTGTGGAAAGTGACAGGTTTCATATTCATTTCATTATAAACATAACCCACAAAAAGAAGCGGGTTTCAAAAGAATATAACCCATAAAAGTGAAACGGGTTTCATAAACATATTACCCTGAAGAAGAAATAGGTTTAATAAAGACTATGACATTAAGCATAACTCATTCAGAGAAATGATGTTAATGGAACCATTAAATCATTTCCTAGAAGGTATGAGTAACATCAATAGGTATCATCTTAGATGGAAAATAATTTCGAAATATACTCTAAAAACTTTTCTTGAGGAAAATATTATTTCTTATTTGAAAATGGATTTTTAATACATAAAACAATTTGAAGATAATTTTCAAAAAAATACCATAAAAGCATATAAAGAAGACATGAAATCACTTTTAAAACCTTTTTCCTGGAAAAATTTTAATATAATCTTCTAAACATATCAAAAACCTTTTTTCTTTGTAAACACTTGAAAAATTTTAAAAACATATTGAAAATGTTTTGAAAACCATTTCATTAAAAATACTTTGAAAACATATAAATAATCTTGAAAACGTTTTGAAAATCAATATTTTTGAAAACTTATAAAATAAGATTGAAAACTTTTTGAAAATCATTTCTTTAAAAGAACATTGAAAACTTGTATATAAGACTTGAAAGCATTTTGAAAACAGTTTTCCATGAAAACAAATAATTTTTTTTGAAACCATTTAGAAAACAATTTTCCATTAAAATTACATTTAATAAAATTTTCTTAAATATTATCCTTTTTAATATTGTAAAGGGATATTTAAAAAAATTAAGGGAGGTAAATCTTTACATGTCATACATGGTCAATAGAATATTACTTTTGTAGAGTAAAAATGATAGAAAAGTGCCTCGTTCAGAAAGTGAAAAGAAGATTCCCTTGATGATATTTGTAATAGAAAAAAGGAAAAAATTTATTTTATATATTATAGGGGAATGGTATAATATTCTTGGAAACCCTTTTTAGAAAATATAGATTTCCGACAGAAGAGAGGGTAAAGTTGGGCTTTCCAAAAACACTTTCTTAAATATCTTATATACCAAAGAGTAGAAAATGGTACAAATACATGATTATATCATGAAATAAAATAGGATAAGGAGACATATTAATATTCTTGAGATATAGATCATAATATTTCATCAAAGGAATCATTTTCATAAAACAATCACAAAAACCAATGAGATTGTCTCAATAAAATCATATAACTTGGTATCTTGGGATTATACTATCCATGTAAGGAATGGAAATTAAATTAAGCATATAAAAACATGAAAATATTTAGATTCATGATATTTAATTTAAAAAGGAAGTATATGAACCTTGAAAAAGAGTTTAGGTGCATAACAAAACATGAGTCTTAAAGAAGGAAAATTGAGAAAAAACAATTTTACAATCTTGGTAACTTTTAAACTTAAAATACATGAAAGAAGGGTCATAAAATGGGAAAATGAATAAACATAAATTTATTTACAATATATATATAATAAAATCACATGAATTAAATACACCACAAAAAAGGAAAGAGTGATGAACATAGCTTGTATCTCACAGAAACTAAAAGTGAGATGAAATCCTCTTGCCTTGTGTCTTAACTCTCTCTGCACTCATACAAGATTCCTATATAATAAATAAATGTTTATTATAAATATTATACTGAATAATATTCTTATAAATAACTTCAGATATGGTTTTATAATGTCCTTATATTACCTACTTTTTAATTATCCTATGTCAAGGTTTCACTTCGAGTGAAATTCACTTTGTTCTTTGAATGTGTCTTAATTTGTTAAATCTTTGGTACTTATATTAATATCATGATTCCAGAATGTAAACCATGATATAAATATCAGGTTTATATATTATATTTTTATTATAATAATATATATAATAAAGAATAATTAAATTGAATAAACCGTTCAGGGAGTCGGTAAGCCGAATGTACGCATGAACGTTGTTTCTATCTTATTTTCCTATTGAACGAATGTATGTAAATAATATATATATATGTATGTATAAATGAATATCATTATTATAGTATCATTAATATATCATATATATTTTATAATTTCATTAATCCATCCTTAATACATTCCATGTGTTGTGTGAACGAATCACATCATTTTGAGGGGGCGGTAGTCCACACTTCCTCAAACAAGATTATTGTATTAACACCAAATAGAAAGTAAAGATATGATTGATGTAAAAGGAATATAGAAGATTAAATTCATATTAAATATAATATATTACATATATAAATAGTGTGTCCATCTTAATTTCTGTCAAAATTGGTGGTAAAAGAGAAATGAATAATCATCGTTTCGTGAGGCAGTAGTTCATAGTATACAGAAATGGTATGTTCAACATCCATTAGATGGAGGTGTGTTTAGGTTTAGCTCTCACAATTTCCCTAAAAATGTCCCAGTATATGGATGATACCAGTTTTTTTACAAAATAATTTAATAAAGAGAGTTTGGGGGTGTATGTGGATAATAATTGGAGGGATCTTGAGAGAAGACATTACCTCTAAATCGGGTAACTCTTTTTGGTTTTTGTAAAAAATATTCCTTGGGAATATTTCTTTACAAAGGTATTATTCAATGTCTAAGGTAGGATTTTTGGTAGGATAATGTGGTAGGTATTTTACTAAATTAAATGGTTTGATAGGTCTATGGAATGGGTAGAGGTGGTGGCCTTTTATAGGGAAGGAAAATGACTCACTTAGAATTTTTAGAAATAATTTAAATGTGCACATGTTCTTACCTAAAAAAAGTGAAAAAAACAAAAACAATAAATAATGAAAGTTTTATGGACCAAATACAGACATAAAATGGGTGGTGGACCAATTTCTAGTTCATTTGGGACCTTATGTTTAACCTTTAGTCCATAATTAAGTTTAATTTGTCTTTAACTGCTGTTATTAATTTTAATCACTTTTACTAATCATTTTGATAAAAAAAATTAACATGGTATTTTTGGAATATAAATATTATAATGAATAAAATAGTTTATTTTTTATTTTTGAAATTTAAATAAAAAAAGTGAAAAAATCAAGATTAGTGCTAATCCTGCAGATGGGACAAAGTAACAAGGTTTTAAAGTAGGTAAAAGATAAAATGTTTGTTAATATTTTGTAATCAATTTCAAAGTGAAATTGATTATAATGAATTAAATTTTATTAATAGAAGTAATATTAATATAATTTTACCTTAAAAAATATTCATAATATCATCTGTCATTAATAATTAATTAAACAAAAAGGCAGTTTTTAACTAAAAGTCGTATTTTTCACTATTCATAAAAAAATGTTCTTGAAGAAATTCCAAAAAAAATCACCCTAGGATTATTTAGACGTTATGAATTAAATAATGAAGTTTAATTTATCAAATGAAATTTATAAAGTATTGAAAATTAATTTTATTATTAAAAGTGGTCCATTCAAGAAAATAATATTTTTAACAAAAAAGGACTTTACCAAAAATCTTATTTTTCATTATCAATATGTTTTATTAATATAAAAAAATTATAAAAATTATTTGAAAATTAGTTATTAATATTACTATAACTATGTTTAATATTTAGGTTATAATTATATCATTTAATTAATTATATATATAAAAATATGTCTCAAAGAAACTTGGTGTTGCATGAATTGTATGCCATATAGGTGTTGCTTATAGTGCAATCCAAGTTGGTATTGGATGTAGCATAATCCATGTTGGTATTTCATGTGAAAATAATGTTTGAATTTGTCTATTAATATATATATATATATAGAACTATTTCCAGTTTCATGTGAAATGAAAAAATATTGAAAAGATAAATTAATTTGAAAAAAATAATTCTCAAAATCTCACGGTGTTACATTCTACCCCCCTTGAAATGAATTTCTCCCTCGAAATTTGTATGGGTTATCAAAGGTTTATTTTTTTTAAATGTTGGGGCTGAAGCCTCAATTTATTTTTAAAGAAAAGACCTCTTTATAATGGGTAGAGGGAGACCCATAACATAGCCCGAAGGCCCAAGGCCAAGTTCCCTGAATACAAGGATTGAAAGCACTTTTTTGGCCCAAAGGATCCCTCAGTGAACAGTACTGCAATAGTACCCGCGCTGCTACAGTACCTGCTACCGCTACAATACCCTGCAACAGTTCCTTCGCCTCTATAGTTCCTCCGCCGCTATAGGGCCACCACTGCTACAGTACCCCCATAAATTCATCCCTGCCTGGATTTGATCTCGGGTCTTTTGGATGCCAAGAAGGAGCCTTTACCACTTGGGTACATGCTCGTTGTCTATCAAAGGTTTAATACTTGAAAGTTTCATTCATAGAAACCCACATCATAAATATTTATACTAAAACATCCCTTAAAATGGGAAATTTGGAACCATAATGGTTTCCCAATGTAATATATAATTGGGTTTCCACATAGGAGAACAAATGTTGAAAGTAAAGATTAGACATGGGGGAAAACATTAATATTTATAGGGAGTGATTGAGGTCATCAATCCAAAATAGGTAAATGATAAAAGGAATGTTAAGGTCCTCAAATTCATAAATATTTTATGATTTAAAAGGCCATTAGCTCAATGAAAATCAAGGTATTAGAACAACAATTTTTTGGATCATTTGCAGAATATTGAATAATTATTAATAAATTTCTATAAAAAATTTTAATTTCTTGTGTGGTGATTTGAAAATTTTCTAATACATCTATTACCTCATGGAATGAATGTCTAGAAATTAACTTTGATGAATAAATCACTAAAATATGCTTTTAACATATCTTATGTCCCATAAAGAATAAAAAATCTACCTATTTGTATCTTAAAAAAACAACATGTATTAATATATAAAAATAAAAAGTAACACTAACAGATTATCATATATATTTATTCATGAAAAATAAATATACATTAACCAGGACATCACATAGGATAGTTGTAAGTGTGAAACCCTTATTTTTCTCCAGTCATGGGTTTAAGACTTGTGGCCTTTCCAGACTTGATTGGTTGTCACCCAAAATACATGATGTCATTTTTTAAAACCACACTAATATAATATATAATATATAATATATACATACTTGAAATAAGCTTAATCACTAATTATCCCTTTTAACCACAATTTTCAAGACAAACTCATTGCACAAATACTTCCTTTGATGTATAACATAAAATTTTCATGAAAAATTAACCTTATAAGCATTCTCAAAGATCAAAAATACAAAACATAGAAAGATAGTCATGAAATTATCATAAAATTTATTTACCTATATAAAACAAAGTATATCTTATTGGTCAAATTCCAATAATTTGAATACCATCATCATATATTCTCTTGAAATATGGTAACAACCTGAATTACTATAAATCATTTTGGAAAATATGCTTTCTTCCTCATTGTATTTACACCATAAATCCAAAAATGTTCTAAACTTCATTAGTGGTAGCATAAACTACCTATAAACATGTGCTTACTTAGTTCTAAGGTAATAAATACTGTCCAATTTACTTATTCATATCCCACATATCTTTATCCATAAAAAATTATCTTATCATAAAGAACATATGAAGGGTTACCTTCCCTTAGTCAAAACATCATCTTGTCATTAAATCACTTCACCAGTCCAACATAAACATGAGAATACTAATTAAAATATATAAGTAGAACAATACTAGTATATTTAATCATTCATAACTTTTTAATCTAAATACATAAATACATCAATTAATTCATCCTTAATCCATTAATGATAACATCTATTTCCTTTCACATTTCATCCATTGTCTCGTCATCAACAACAATATAGCCATTACTCGTACCACCTTGCTGATTCTCATTAGGAACATTCCTCTTGGTACATTGGGTTTCATATTTACCATTTTATCCACACATAAAATACTTAACCTTCAATGAAGACTTAGGGAGGCCAAAATTACCATCCATTTCATTACCCAAACACTTAATTTTTACTTTACAGTCACTTTCTTTGTGTACTTATTTTATAAAATCAAAACACCTTCTTGATCGTCTAATACATTCACTTAGGAGATTCTTTTCACATTATTGATACAAAGGAAACTGAATCTTCTTTCCTCCATGATCTCCATTACCAGAACTCTCAGTTAACTATTTCTTTCTCTTCCTTGGTGATTCTAAGAGTTGGTTAGGGTAAACATTGTTAATATTGTTTTTTAAAAACTGATTAGGCATGATTATGAAATCGTTCACTCTAGTGATCATACCACCCGACTATTCATCAAAAAATCATCGATCTCATTCAAAATTAAACTAGTTCCTTATGATTTCAACCATTTACTTGATCCAAAATCATAGTGTGAGCATTAATTATCATAGTAGAAAACCATATAGCCATGAAAAAAATCAAATATAAGATTTCTAAATCATGAAACCTTCCATAATCTATGACACCTTGGGTTTATCCTAGGTTATTCATAACTAACATGTAACTAAATTCTTCATGAGGGTTCATGAAGATATTTTTAATTTCCAAAGCATATCCCCTAAGTGTGTTCAACCAGTTGAAATCTAAGGCCTATTGTTTAGTACCATATTACCCCGAGTCAAGCCTAAAACATCTTGTCAGAGTTTTTACCCCTAGGTAAATTTGTGCTAGATCCACATCCATTTGAAGTATCCAAAAAGGGATATATTTATTGGAAACCACTCACTCTATCCTTTATTAAAATTCTAGGAAATATTTCTAAATGTTAACTCATCCTTATACTTATCCTTAGAGACATACCTAGAAATATACTTAGAAATATACCTAGGTATCTCATTAAGTATCTCTAATCCTAGTTTCCAAATGTTAACTATACATTTCCTCTAATACCTACTATAATGACCCTCACTTTTCAAAACATTAACATTACATAAATTTTTTAGAATACTTGAACATTATACAAATAAACACCCAAAGACCGTAGTTGGTATAGTGCCTTTGGAAACATGGAAACATAAACACTAGTACATATGTGAGCTACATAATCTCCCACTAGGTTCTTCTAGACTTTCACCTTTATTAGAAATATCAAACATAGTACATATCATAATAATAATGGGGAAAGGAAACATAAAAGGGGTGAAATCAGATGCTCAATAAGGGTAAACAAGGGAGATATGTAAAAATAAACATGATCATAAGGGTATGAGTATGTGATCATGAAAATAAAAGATCATACATAGCATATAAAAGAACATAACATAGAACATGGCATATATATTGTATGTTCACAAGATATGAATCATAATAAAAATGAAATGATAATCCATGAAATCATAACATAGGAATAAAACAAGGAAATGTGGCAAACACATAAGAATATAGTATGATTTCTATAGTATCCAAGGCATCCCTGCTAGGACCATATTAGTGGAAAAATTTATTTACTAGACTGGGTGAACCCCCATTATCACGCAGTATTACTAGACTAAGTAACCCCTCATTCCAACTATGTATTACTAAACTGAGTAAACCCTCGTTCTATCTCTTTATTACTGAACTGAGTAAACCCACATTCTAACCCTATATTACTAAACCATGTGAACCCTCATTCCATCCCTGTATTACTGAACCGAGTAAACCCTCTTTCCATCCCTGTATTATTGAACTGATTAATCCCTCATTCCAGCCCTATATTATTGAATTGAGTAAACCCTCATTCCAACCCTGTCTATCTCATGAGATAGAAATCTTTACCCAAGGCATTGGAGGGAGATATAGGTCCCACCATCTAATAATGAAATCATAGATACATGTTCCACCTAGAATATCATAATCCATGAAATAAAATGGGTATTATAAACATATAAACATATCATAACTTGTGAAAAGATATGGGTTTCATAATCATTTCTTCATAAACATAACCCCTGAAAAGAAGTGGATTTCAAAAGAATATAACCCATGAAAGGGAAATGAGTTTCATGATCATATTACCCATGAAGAAGAAATGGGTTTCATAAAGACCATGACATTTATCATAAATCATTCATAGAAAGGATGTTATCAAAACCTTTATATAATTTCCTAGAAGTTACAAGTAACATCAATAGGTGTCATCTTATATGGAAAATAATTTTGAAATATACTATAAAAATGTTTCTTGAGGAAAATATATTTAATTGTTTCAAAAATGATTTTTAATATATAAAACCATATGGAAATATCTTTTTTATAAAATAACATGATAATTTATAAATAATACATGAAATTATTTTGAAAATCTTTTTCCATGAGTTTTTTTAAAATGAACTTCAAACATTTTAGAAAAATATTTTCTTTGAAAGCACTTGAAAATATCTAACGACATCTTGAAAATGCTTTGAAATCCATTTCTTTGAAAATAATTCGAATAATTATAAGGAAATATTGAAAAATATTTGAAAATCATTTTTCTTGAAAACTTATACAAGAAGTTTGAAAACATTTTGAAAACCATTTATTTGGAAGCACTTTGAAAACTTGTAAATAGACAAGATAAAATTGTGAAAATAATTTTCCATGAAAACATATAAAATTAGTTTGAAACCATTTTGAATATAAATTTCTTTGAAAATTATATTTAAAAAAAAATTCATAAAGATTAACCTTTTTAAAAATGCAAAGGGAGCTTTGAATAAATGATGGCGGGTAAATCTGTATTTGTCATACGATGTCAAACGAACATTCCTTTTGTACGGTAAAAGGGATAGACAAGTTCCTTGTTCAAAAAGAAAAAATCCTTTTACCTTTAAGATATTGGTAAAATAAAAAAGGTTAAAAATTTATTTTAGATATTTTTTGGGAATGGTATATTATTTTTGTAAACCCTTTTTAGGAAATATAGATTTCCGACTGAAGAGAGGGTAATGTCGGGCTTTCCTAAAAACTATTTCTTAACTATCTTATGTACCAAAGAGTAGAAAACGGTACCAATACATGATTATATCATGAAATAACATAATATAAGGTAAATCATAAATATAATTTTGGTATGGATCATAATATTTCATCAATGAAATTATAAACATAAATAATCTCAAAAATAAATGAGATTATCTCAATAAACTCTTATAACTTGGTATCTTGGGATCATGCTATCCATTTAAGGAAAATTAAATTAAATTAAGAATATAATATTTTAAAAGTATTTAGATTCATGATATGGCATGTAAAATGTAATTATATTCTCCTTGAAATAGAGTTTAGGTGAATAACAAAACAAGAGTCTCAAATAAGGCAAATTGTGACGAAACATTTTTACCAATTTGGTAACTTTTGAAACATAAAATCCATTAAATAAGGATCATAAAAAAGTCATGTGAATAAAAATAAATTTAATTAATATATATATAATATAATCATGTATAGTACATACAACACACAAAAGGAAATAGGGGCCAATATAGCTTGTATCTCACAAAAATTAAAAGTGAGATGAAATTCCCTTACCTTGTGTCTTGACTCTCTCCATACTCGTACAAGATTCCTGTATATTAAATATAAGTTTATTATAAATATTTTATTAAAGGATATTATGATACATAATACTATATATGGTTTTATTATGACCTTATATTATTCACTTGTTAATGATCCTATGTTAATGTTTCACTTCGGGTAAAATTCACTTTGTTCTCTGCATGTGTCTTAATTTGTTACATCTTTGGTCCTTATAATTTTATTATGATTACAGAATGTAAACCATGATATAAATATAAGTTATATACATTGTATTTTTATTATAATAAAATATATAATAATGTATAATTGAATGGAATACACCATTCATGTAGACGGTAAGACGTACGTACGCATGAGTGATGCTTCCGTATTTATTATCATATTGAAATAAAGTATCTAAGTAACACACACACATGTATATATTTATATAACTATTAAATTAAAATTATTATATCATATATATCATATAATTTCATTAAAACCAACCTTAAAACATTTCATGTGGTGTGTGAACGAATCACATCGCTTGGAGGGGGCGATAGTCCACACTTCCTCAAACGAGATTATCATATTAACAACAAATGGAAAGTAAATATATGTGTTTTTTAAAAGGAATTAAGAGGATTTAATAAATATTAAATATAATATATGACATATATAAACATAGTTTCAATCATAATGGCCACCAAGATTGGTGGTAAAAAATAAATGAACAATAATCTTTTTGTGAGGCAATAATTCTTCGTACACCGAAACAATATGTTCAATATCCATTAGATAGAGGTGTGTGAATGTTTATGTAATAAATATTGCATTAAAACTTCATATTATATGTAGTATACTTGGTTTGTCACAAAAAAATTGAATAAAGAGAGTGGAGGGGTGGATAAGGAAAATAAATGGAAGGAGTTTGAGAGAAGACGTTACCTTTAATTCGTGTAACTCCTTTTGATTTGTTCCAAAAGGATTCCTTGAGAAGATTGCTTCCCAAAGGAAGGATTCAAGGAAGAATGTATGATTTTTGGGAGGCTAATTTGGTAGATCTTTGATGACCTTAAATGGTTCAAGATGTGTGACGAATGTGTATAAGTGGTGTCATTTTATAGGGATGAAAAATGACTCACTTGGAATTTTTAAAACAAGTTAGGTGAGAACATGTTCTTACCTAAAATAAGTCATAAAAAACTGAAAACATCAATAATATAAGGTTTATGTTCGAAAAATAGACAAAAAATGAGTTTTTTACAAGTTTATAGTTCATTTGGGCCAATAATTTGAAGTTTTTGTCCCTAATTAAGCTTAATTTGGCATTAACTGTGGTGATTAATTTTAATCACTTTTACTAATAATTTTGGTAAAAAATTAACACGGTATCATTGTAATCTAAATATAATACTAAATTAAATGTTTTATATCATATCTTTGAAATTAAAATCACAGAAGTGGAAAAATTAAGATTAGTGCGAGTCTCGTAGATGGGACGAAATAACATGGTTTTAAAGTAGGAAAAGTCAAAAGTTTGTTCAGATTTTATATTCAGTTTCAAAGTGAAATTGATTATAATGAATTAAATTGTATTCATAGATGTAATATTAATCAAATTTTAATTTAAAATATATTCATAATATCATAAATCATTAACAATTAAGTAAACCAAAAAGACAATTTTCAACTAAAAAGCAGTATTTTTCACAATTCATCAAAAATGAGGTTTTTCAGAAAAATCCCAAAAATTCACCTGAGGATAATTTAGATGTTATGAATTAAAAAATAAATTTTATTTTATCAACTTAAATTTCTAAATTTTTATAAAATTATTTTTATTATTAAAAGCGGTATATTCAATAAATAACATTTTTAACACAAAAAGGACCTTACCAAAATTCTTATTTTTCATCATCAATATTTTTTATTTGTATAAATCAATTATAAAAATTATTTGAAAAGTAGTTATTACTATTACTATAAATATTTTTAACAGTTAGGTTATAATTATATCATTTAATTATGTGGATGTATATATATATATATATATGTATCATAGAAACTTAGTGTTGTGTGCATCATATGACAATTCGTTGTGGCTTGTAGTACAAGACATGTTGGAATTTCTTGTTTCACAATCCAAGTTGGTATTGAGTGAGAAAGGAATGTTTGACTTATTGTTTTAATATATATATATATATATAAAGAACTATCTTTAATGTCATGTAAAATGGAAAATATTGAGAAGATAAATTAATTTGAGAAAAAATAATTCTCAAAATCTTGGGGTGTTACACTTTGATCCCTATATTTTAAACATGGTATGTAGGAAGCCTCCCTGAGGTTCAAGACCATGACCCCACACACTCAATTTATTCCATCCATCCCATCTCTTCCACTTTATCCATATCCATCTTTATTCTTACTTGATACACCGCATCTATTTGAGATCAAGCCATCCATCTAGGTCATCTAAGTGAGTAAGGACCATTCACCTCATCGCTTCTCTTAGTAGCACTCGAGATGCTAACCATGCATAAGCCCCACACAACCCACATTCACCCAATAAAGAGATATCCTCTTGTGAAGGGAATATGGCCATGGGTAAGCCCCATACACCATCACCATTTCGAACTACGTGGGGTTTGATCATTGTCCTATACATAGGGTGTAACACCCCGAGCTTCCACGATACGCTTCTCATTCAATAATGCAATAGCTTGCATTGTACGCAACTTCGAGTTCTAAAACACCACGACTAATCAAAGTAGCCGTTATGAATAGTAATAACCACTTTTTAAAATTATAGAAATTTTATATTTCAAAATGGACTTCATTTTTGTATTTGTAATATAGAAATTATCCTAACTTTAATTTTTTGTAACTTTCTGAGAACTTCCGATTTTTTTATGAATAGTGAAAAATACTTAAAACAACTTTTTTAATCAAAATAATTTATTGTGATAAATTATACTATTTAGTGGTTTTAAAGTATAATTAGAATATATTTTTACCATTTTATCCAATGGTGGTCATTAGAATTAATTTAACATTGAAATTGGACATAAACAATTGCCAATCTTTTGATATAAATTGTTTCTTAAAACACGCTATTTGTTGTGACAGCGGGAATTAATTATAAAATTAATTAATGCAACTTATATGTTTGGAATTTTGTAAAATAGACATCATTTTTGAATTCGAAATATCAATTATAGCTTAGGGTGAAATTTTGGCTTTGTTCTGAAAAACTTCAATTTTTGATGAATAGTGAAACCACTAAGTGGTAGTTAAATAACTGATTTTTCATTTAAATGAAATATTACCACTTATGTGATTTGATTTTCAAAAAACCGACATACATGGTTGTCATTAAGAAGTAAAATGTGATTCAATAAGATTAAAATAAATTTTTGGTGAATAGTAACTTTTAAGTTCTTAATTGTGATTAGAGGCAATTAGTGTAGTTTAAGGTACAAATAATGTTTTAATAATATGAGATGAGCATGACACTTGTACTACTCCTATTGGATGAGTCATGGCCGACCATGACAACCCATGGGTCAACTTGGGGACCCCATGGATCCACTTTAGTTGGAAAATGACATTAATATATATTTATTTAATGTTAAAATTAAATTGACACAAACATGAGTTTTTTTACTAAAACAGTTTTTAAGTGGGGTTACAAAAGTCCAAATTTTGACTATAAATATTAATTAGAAAGATAAAAAGATTTTATACATCATAGTATTTTTTTTATAATTTTTAGACATGAAATAAATTAAATTATTTATGACATCATTATGATGCAGCGATGACCTCATTATTTAACGATTTAAATAAAATGGAAAGATAATGTAACATCCAAAGTGTACACTTGTACAAAGCCTATTGGATGAGGAGATTTCGAACCCTTATCACCTTATCCACGAATTATATAAGTGTGGGACCTTTAGAATCCGAAAAGCATTGTGTAATAATGTAACATTTCAATCTTTCCAAAAGAGCCCCTCCTCTCCACTTATAAAAGGCTCCCACCTCTCCCACCTCATTTACACTTTCAATCCATTTGGCTCGACCAGACTCTGCCCAAATACTCTCCCAACTTCCCCCTATTACTCCTAGAAGCCTCACTTTGGGCATAACTCTTCCCAAGGACGCTTTTGGCTCAAATCAAAAAGAGTTACCCGATTTTGAGGTAATGTCTTCTCTAATGATGTTTTGTTTTATTTTTCTTCTCCAACCCCCTAAAATCTTTTTATTCATTTCTTTTGTAACAACACCAGTATCCTCAATATACTAGGATGTTTTTATAAGAAGGATTAGAGCTACACTTACACACACCTACATCTAATTGTTAAAGAACATACGGTTTCTGTGGATTGCGAATTTCTGCCTCACGAAACGATGACTGTTCAACACTCATATAACACCTTCAAAGGTGGTCATTAATATGTAACTATATTTATATATGATATATAATGTGTTAATGTTTTACTTATGCTTATGTATTTCTCATTTATGGCATACTTTATGATTTCCATTATGGGTAAAACGCGATAATTTCATTTTAGGAAGTCTGGACTACCGCCCCCTCAAAGTGATTTGAATCGTTAGTGCCATATGTGGGATGTATAAAGGATGGATTAAATGGTATTATACACTATATTATAATATAATTATATTATAAATTTATATCATTATGATTCTGTTCCATTAAATACGAAATAGAAATGAAAGTAGCGTTCATGCGTACGTAAGGCTTACCGTCTCCATGAACGGTGCATTTCATTTCTTACCTCTAAATGTTACGTGACATTATGAATGAATGTATATACTGGATATATATCATATATATGATATCTAAATCATGAATATAATTCTGGATATAATGGATATTTCACCACATGAACAACTTGAAATTATAGGAAGTTTATTGTTGACTCAAGTACCAAAGATCGACAAAACGACCGTTATTAACTTAAATAATTACATAATGTTCATAACATTGTAATAAGTGATATAAAATGGATAATGAAATTAAAAATGGTTCTAAATAAGGTATATATTAACTCTAGTTTATTATTCAGGAGGTTAAAGAACGGTTGAGTCAATTCAGACACGAGGTAAGGGAACTTCTTAACCCAACTTCGATTCTTTGGGTTAATCTCCTACATTCAAATCATGTCATGATATTATTATGTATTATTTTGTATTTTTACTTTCTTTATGTGTACCTATAGTGAATACACATAATATATCTATTTTATTTTAAAAATGATCTTTGTAAGGAAATTTCTTAACCCAAATTCCATTCTTTGGGTTTATCTCATACTTTCAAATTATGTCATGATATTATTATGTCCTATTTTGTATTTTTACTTTGTTTATGTGTACCTATAGTGAATACACATAATAGATCTATTTTATTTTAAAAATGATCTTTTTAAGGACTTCGTCTCAATCTCCTTTCATTGAGGCATATTTGGTTTTATACACAACTTTCTTTTATATGGTGTATAAACCCCTTTGACTTTTACGTTTATTCAAAAGGAATCTTTTTTATACGAAGTGTTTTACTAAAAGACAAAAGGGAATGTTTTTCTTTCCGTACTTATGCGGCGACAACGACTTCTCCGCCGTCGTGACCATTATTTGAGTTTCGGCTTCCTCTACAAGCCATCATTTTTTTAATGAAAAATAAATACAATGTTTTAACTTTCTTTTATTTTGGTATTGAAAATGGTTTTGAAATCGTTTTTATTATATCAATGTGTTGTATTGATATCTTGTGATTGAAATGTGGAAATGTTATGTTTCCTTTATGCATGTTTTATGTGATACGATTATGTTATGGTTTATGATATGTTTAAACCTATTCATATGGGGAATGTATTGGACTTAATAAGTGACGGGTGGAGCCCGCTATAGCTCCTCGATACATCGGTAGGTCTCATGAGACAACTAGACGTGGAATTGGCTGAGGCCCTTTCCCAATTTTATTTATGGTTTTGGCCGAGGCCTTAATCATTTTAGACGTCTTGGCCGAGGCCTTGACAAAATGTTTCAGAATGTCTGGCATTATGCATTCCATCATTATGAAAGTGGTTAATGATATTTCATGTGATTATTCGACCAGTAGAATATCCATGTGAAGAAGTAAATGGAATTATCTCATTTTACTTTTTCCATATTATGTTGATGTTCAAGTTTAAAAGGATTTTGTTTTTGTTATACATTTCCTTAAATGTTTATGTTTATTTATGAAAGCTTCCGCAATATTGTTAACCTTACTGAGCATCCGAGCTCACCCCTTTCAATGTTTTAATATTTTCCAGGATGTGAAGAAGTATTTTATGAATGACCTGCAGGGATAGTCCGAAGAGGATAGAAGTGTGGACTATAGAGACTATGTCATTATAGTTTTTCACTTCGTGATGTAATGTAACATTTATGAATGTATCTAGTGTATCCAAGGCTACTAAACTAATCGGTCTTTCGAGACTTGATCTTTTGTGATCATGCCAATGTTACGAAGTAATGCACCGGCTCTGGGTAGCTGGGGTCGGGGCGTTACAGTTGGTATCGGAGGCAGTTTAGTACTAACCTTGGAAGCTAGATTTAGATAAACTCTGATTAGAGCACATAGCCTAAAGATAGAGTTTGAGGATTAGTATAGAAGAACTTCCTATAATTTTGTTATTGTAGAGATTTTGTGAATTTTCCGAGCAATACATCCCTGTCTGGATACGAGCAGGTAGAGGCGGCTCTGGCACAGATGTACCTAGGGGTAAAACCTGAAAACACCGCTTTAAGCTAGACTCGAATGGGAACTGGTGCACGAAAACGGGCCTTGCTGCACTCTTGGTTATGACACTCCTCGGGGATATGCTTAAGATAATTCTCATTTTCTTTACAAACCACTATGAAGGGTTACGAGTATATACTTCCTCAAAAAAACATTTTTATAATTATGGATTATATCCATAATTAGTTCAATTTATGTTAAGTGTTTTACAAGTATGGAATTATGTATTTTGATTCATAAACTAATCTGGTTTATGCCATTATTTAGAAATGGCGCCTAGTGGAAGGAATGGAAACCGTATGAATGCACGCACTCCGTGTAGGGATTTCCCTCCTGCTCAAGATAATTATGGTGGAGCTAGTGATACAACTGGTGCTGATTAGCTTCTCACCGTACTGGGACAACTCACTCAAGTTATGAATAATAACCTTACTCGTATGGATCACCCTGATCCACAACGTAGAGGATCAATGTTAGACCGCTTCATGAGGAAACAACCACCATCATTTAATGGGGGTACAAATCCATTAGTAGCTGAGCAATGGATAAACTCCTTAGAGAAAATATTTCATGCCTTGGGGAGTAGCGAAAGGGAGAAGGTTGTCATGGCAGTTTACAGCCTCACTGGAGATGCCAATCAGTGGTGGTCTCTGATTCAAAACACAAAGGAAGATGATGATGTATCAAATATGGAATGGAGGGAGTTCAAAGAGCTTTTCTTAGAAAAATACTTTCCTCGTGACCATCGAGCAGATATGGAAAGGCAATTTCTGAGTCTGAGGCAGAAGGAGGATGAGAATGTCGCAAAGTATGAGGCTAACTTTACAAGGTTAGCGAGGCATGCTGCCGATTATATACGTAACCCAAGGAGTAAGATTGATCGTTTCTTTTATGGGTTAAAACCATTTCTCCGTCGAGCTTTAGTATCACAATCCTTCTCATCATACGAAGATATTTTCTCGTGTGCTATCAAGACAGAAAAGGAATTATCTAAGTCTTATGACAAAAAAGTAAAGCAAGAGAAGAAGAGAACGTTGGAACAAGAGATAGATAAAGGGAAAAAAGGAAAGAAGGTGTTTCCATTATGTGATAATTGTGGGAAGAATCACCCTGGTACTTGCCTAAAAGGAATTGGAGTTTGTTATAAATGTGGAGAAAAGGGTCACCAGGCTCGTGATTGCAAGGGAAAGAAAGAGGCTATCAAAGTTGAATGCTACAATTGTAGAGAAATGGGTCATTATGAAAATGAATGTCCTAAGCGTCAGGGAAACTTACCTCAGAAAAGGCCAAGGGATCAAGGACAATCTTATGCTGTTACTACAGTTGATGCAGAATAA
Source organism: Viscum album (assembly GCA_963277665.1). NCBI lineage: Eukaryota > Viridiplantae > Streptophyta > Magnoliopsida > Santalales > Viscaceae > Viscum > Viscum album. Next base: position 2,021,390,000 of record OY728123.1, read on the forward strand.
TTAATGTATTGGTGCTTTTGGACTCATGGATTATATTCTGGTTAATATAATAATGTGATATATATATAAGGATTGTACTGCAGTACTTGTTGTTTCAGTAAGGTTTTAATATGATTAAGGTAATCATATTTTTAGTATGTGACAATAAGAGAAAATTTACTTTGTTTGGGGAATCTGATAAATTGATTTTGGAATTAAGAGACATTTTAGAGAAAGTCTGGACAGAGGTATTTTGGATAACTATAAAGGTTGGAGTGGATTAAGTTGATCTTTGGATAAGTAATGTTTAAGGTTAAAAAATTTATGAAGATTATTTTTGGAATATTATGATACTATAGTTTTAGGAAAAGGACAACCTGCAGGGTGGGGAATAACCCGTCGTGTCGGACAAAGCTGCAGGAATCAAACCCACAACCATAGTGCGACAAGCCTTTATTTCCTACCAATAGCCTACAGGAAGTCCCTGGTTTTTACAAAATAATTTTACTAATCTAAATGGTATGTGTTAACATTTGGAACCTTATACAATTAGGATAAATTGATTATTTTTGAGTTCCGTTACCATTTGGAGTAAAAGTTGGGTTTGTGGTAAAAATTTATTAACGAATGAAAGTATACATAACAAGTATGTATATTCCCTTACGTTCTTAGTAAATCTCCTAAATAAATTCTCAACATTATAAAAGGTAACTTAAAACAAAAATGTTGTCGGTTAACTTTTCCAACTGGGGATTCAATGACCATTTAACCAATCACAAGTTTGTGATTTTCTTGTGGTTAAACTTTCTCCTAATCCTGTTTTCTATAACTCTCCATCAGACCTTGATGGTTTGTTTCTCCTCCATATCCATATTTTCATAGAATCCTAGAATGGGCTATATCGGGTGACCTTTGTACTTATCTTGCTTTCTTTTAATGTTATATATTTATTAACCTTATTTCCGATGTGGGTTATCCTCAAAGGTATTTTCTCTTTTCAACCTTTTATTTTCAAAGAAAAATTTCAAATTGCGAGGACGCAATTTATTGAAGGAGGGGAGAATGTAACACCCCGAGCTTCCACGATACGCTTCTCATTCAATAATGCAATAACTTGCATTGTACGCAACTTCGAGTTCTAAAACACCATGACTAATCAACGTAGCCGTTATGAATAGTAATAACCACTTTTTAAAATTATAGAAATTTTATATTTCAAAATGGACTTCATTTTTGTATTCGTAATATCGAAATTATCCTAAGTTGAATTTTTTGTAACTTTCTGAGAACTTCCGATTTTTTTATGAATAGTGAAAAATACTTAAAACAACTTTTTTAATCAAAATAATTTATTGTGATAAATTATACTATTTAGTGGTTTTAAAGTATAATTAGAATATATTTTTACCATTTTATCCAATAGTGGTCATTAGAATTAATTTAACATTGAAATTGGACATAAACAAGTGCCAATCTTTTGATATAAATTGTTTCTTAAAACACGCTATTTGTTGTGACAGCGGGAATTAATTATAAAATTAATTAATGCAACTTATATGTTTGTAATTTTGTAAAATAGACATCATTTTTGAATTCGGAATATCAATTATAGCTTAGGGTGAAATTTTGGCTTTGTTCTGAAAAACTTCAATTTTTGATGAATAGTGAAACCACTAAGTGGTAGTTAAATAACTGATTTTTCATTTAAATGAAATATTACCACTTCTGTGATTTGATTTTCAAAAATCTGACATACATGGTTGTCATTAAGAAGTAAAAGGTGGTTCAATAAGATTAAAATAAATTTTTGGTGAATAGTAACTTTTAAGTTCTTAATCGCGATTAGAGGTAATTAGTGTAGTTTAAGGTACAAATAATGTTTTAATAATATGAGATGAGCATGACACTTGTCCTACTCCTATTGGATGAGTCATGGACGACCAAGACAACCCATGGGTCATCTTGGGGACCCCATGGATCCACTTTAGATGTAAAATGACATTAATATATATTTATTTAATGTTAAAATTAAATTGACACAAACATGAGTTGTTTTACTAAAACAGTTTTTAAGTGGGGTTACACAAGTCCAAATTTTGACTATAAATATTCATTAGAAATCTAAAAAGATTTCCTACATCATAGTATTTTTTTTATAATTTTTAGACATTAAATAAATTAAATTATTTATGACATAATTATGATGCAGCGATGACCTCATTATTTAATGATTTAAATAAAATGGAAAGATAATGTAAAATCCAAAGTGTACACTTGTCCAAAGCCTATTGGATGAGGATATTTCGAACCCTTATCACCTTATACACGAATTATATAAGTGTTGGACCTTTAGAATCCGAAAATCATTGTGTAATAATGTAACATTTCAATCTTTCCAAAAGAGCCCCTCCTCTCCACTTATAAAAGGCCCCCACCTCTCCCACCTCATTTACACTTTCAAGCCATTTGGATCGGCCAAACTCTGCCCAAATACTCTCCCAACTTCCCCCTCTTACTCCTAGAAGCCTCACTTTGGGCAGAACTCTTCCCAAGGAAGCTTTTGGCTCAAATCAAAAAGAGTTACCCGATTTTTAGGTAATGTCTTTTCTTATGATGTTTTGTTTTATTTTTCTTCTCCAACCCCCTAAACTCTTTTTATTCATTTCTTTTGTAACAACACCAGTATCCGCAATATACTAGGATGTTGTTATAAGAAGTATTAGAGCTACACTTACACACACCTACATGTAATGGTTAAAGAACATACGGTTTCTGTGGATTGCGAATTTCTGCCTCACGAAACGATGATTGTTCAACACTCATATAACACCTTCAAAGGTGGCCATTAAGATGTCACTATATTTATATATGATATATAATGTGTTTATGTTTTACTTATTCTACTGTATTTCTCATTTATGGCATACTTTATGATTTCCATTATGGGTAAAACGCGATAATTTCATTTTAGGAAGTCTGGACTACCGCCCCCTCAAAGTGATTTGAATCATTAATGCCATATGTGGGATGTATAATGGATGGATTAAATTGTATTATACACTATATTATACTGTAATTATATTATAAATTTATATCATTATGATTCCGTTCCATTAAATACGAAATAGAAATGAAAGTAGCGTTCATGCGTACGTACGGCTTACCGTCTCCATGAACGGTGCATTTCATTTCTTACCTCTAAATGTTACGTGCCATTATGAATGAATGTATATACTGGATATATATCATATATATGATATCTAAATCATGAATATAATTCTGGATATAATGGATATTTCCCCACATGAACAACTTGAAATTATAGGAAGTTTATTGTTGACTCAAGTACCAAAGATCGACAAAACGACCGTTATTAACTTAAATAATTACATAATGTTCATAACATTGTAATAAGTGATATAAAATGGATAATGAAATTAAAAATGGTTCTCAATATGGTATATATTAACTCTAGTTTATTATTCAGGAGGTTAAAGAACGGTTGAGTCAATTCAGACACGAGGTAAGGGAACTTCTTAACCCAACTTCGATTCTTTGGGTTAATCTCCTACTTTCAAATCATGTCATGATATTATTATGTCTTATTTTGTATTTTTACTTTCTTTATGTGTACCTATAGTGAATACACATAATATATCTATTTTATTTTAAAAATTATCTTTGTAAGGAAATTTCTTAACCCAACTTCCATTCTTTGGGTTAATCTCATACTTTCAAATTATGTCATGATATTATTATGTCCTATTTTGTATTTTTACTTTCTTTATGTGTACCTATAGTGAATAAACATAATAGATCTATTTTATTTTAAAAAGTTTCTTTATAAGTACTTCGTCTCAATCTCCTTTCATTGAGGCATATTTGGTTTTATACGCAACTTTCTTTTATATGGTGTATAAACCCCTTTGACTTTTACGTTTATTCAAAAGGAATCTTTTTTATATGAAGTGTTTTACTAAAAGACAAAAGGGAATGTTTTTCTTTCCATACTTATGCGGTGACAACGACTTCTCCGCCACCGTGACCATTATTTGAGTTTTGGCTTCCTCTACAATCCATCATTTTTTTTAATGAAAAATAAATACAAAGTTTTAACTTTCTTTTATTTTGGTATTGAAAATGGTTTTGAAATCGTTTTTATTATATCAATGTGTTTTATTGATATCTTGTGATTGAAATATGGAAATGTTATGTTTCCTCTATGCATGTTTTATGTGATATGATTATGTTATGGTTTATGATATGTTTAAACCTATTCATATGAGGAATGTATTGGACTTAATAAGTGGCGGGTGGAGCCCGCTATAGCTCCTCGATGCATCGGTAGGTCTCATGAGACAACTAGACGTGGAATTGGCCGAGGCCCTTTCCCAATTTGATTTATGGTTTTGGCCGAGGCCTTAATCATTTTAGACGTCTTGGACGAGGCCTTGACAAAATGTTTCAGAATGTCTGGCATTATGAATTCCATCATTATGAAAGTGGTTAATGATATTTCATGTGATTATTCGACCAGTAGAATATCCATGTGAAGAAGTAAATGGAATTATCTCATTTTACTTTTTCCATATTATGTTGATGTTCAAGTTTAAAAGGCTTTTGTTTTAGTTATAAATTGCCTTAAATGTTTATGTTTATTTATGAAAGGTTCCGCAATATTGTTAACCTTACTGAGCATCCGAGCTCACCCCTTTCAATGTTTTAATATTTTCCAGGATGTGAAGAAGTATTTTATGAATGACCTGCAGGGATAGTCCGAAGAGGATAGAAGTGTGGACTATAGAGACTATGTTATTATAGTTTTTCACTTCGTGATGGAATGTAACATTTATGAATGTATCTAGTGTATCCAAGGATACTAAACTAATCGGTCATTCGAGACTTGATCTTTTGTGATCATGCCAATGTTACGAAGTAATGCACCGGCTCTGGGTAGCTGGGGTCGGGGCGTTACATGGGGTACATATAAAGCCTCCCTAAAGTCCAATCCTAGCCAATGGTAAACAATTTTGTCACCCTCCTTGGGGTCCACCACCCTGATCAGCCCTTAATGGTGTCCAGATCATCCTTTACGGTGTGGAACCTTCTATTTATAAGACACACCACCATGGGTCCACTCTTATTCGGAGTTATGATTCACCAAAATCATAAACATTCTAGGTGTTCCCTCCTAGGGACATACATCTCCAATTTGTATTCACAAGAAGATAAACTCATGGCCTGCCCCATGTTAAACATGGGATGCCTAAGAAAAACTTCATAAGACATGCCTCTAGCATAAGATACCTTTGGATCTCTACAGGATTCCACAGGTTTCACATCCTTGAGAAGAACTCTTATGAGAAAGAATACATGTGTTTATGTGTTCTTGTGTCAAGACATGATACAAATGCTCAATGTGACTACTCACCCAACCGAAGGTTTCTACCCTTCAAAGACCCCATGGAATGTCAAGAAATAATTAGCTTAATTAACTAGCATTGACAAAGAGATGACACCGAGAATGATTTTCATATATTATGACTCAAATAAATGAGGGAGACCTTGAAAAGGAAACAAATTCCAAGTATTAATCCATGGGAGGAGAAAAAAACATATCGTTATCCCGTTTCAATCAAAGAGAAAACATTGCTGAAAAAGTGACGAATTTCACCCACCTTTGGAAAGTGGGAATGTGGGGCACAATATAGTCCATTAGTGTATGAGAAGACACACCCCGGTGAAAATAATCGAAAACCTAAATAGTGAACCTGAAATGAATCTCTAATCCTCAATATGGTACTATTAGTTTTTGAGTCATTAGTTCAATGGATTGACATGTTACTAGATCCAGACATTCAAAACCAGGGCCTACTAAGAAAAAAGTTGGCCTGGCGTGGATGTCACCAAAATATGGGGCAGTTTAATTTTTAGTATCCCATTGGCAGAACTATCAGTGTGCATCTTTATCTCCAATTTTGTAAGACTGAATTATACTAGAGAATTGGAAATTTATTTCCTTGTATCTATACTGATAGTTGAATCTTTCTATATTTTATGATCCAAGCTATAGGATACCACTCACCCAACACCCACAAGCACAGGGGAAAGAGAATTGTCGATGTCATAATCCTACATGACCCCACCTCCACCATGATGTCCACGAATTCATCAACTACAGGGTACCCACACCCCGTATCACCCACTGAGATCATTAAGAGGAGGGTGATGGACACCCTTGTATGAAGGTATGAGAAGAATGGAGTGATTCCCTCAAGGGGCATGGCTTGCAAAGACCTGCAGCCCTTTGTGCTTCGTTGTCACCACCACCCCAAAGGACCATGTAGGGATCCATTTCTCCCCACTCTGACAATGAACCAATTTAGGTTTCTTTCCCTGGAGTGCTCCTTCTACTCACTCTCCTATTCCCCATAGATAGGAGATGCTAGTGTCATCCTAGAGATGGCCATATCCCAGGATCCGACAAGGAGGACTCCCACCATGCCATGTCAATGCCATGAGAAAATAGTTCTTCGAGATGAGGAATAGGTGGAACATTCCCATGCTCTGCCGACCCTGGTCTGACTCACCTGACACTAAAGTGGGGCTCAGGATCAGGAGGATTCCAATTATATTTTATCATCTTGAATTGCTTGAGTGGCCCTTTACACCCATAACATACTCCACCAAGTCCCTGATACCATAGAGTAAAGACTCATCGATGCCCTGTTGGGATTGACCCCTTAGCTATTGTTAGTTGGGTTGACTCTCTCAGCCACCAGTATCCTCAATATCCATGACAGTCTAGTCTGCGATGATGAGACTCCTCACGAAGGCCTTCCCCATGTAGTCCCCATCCATAGGGGAGGTCCTCCTCACTTTTTCACGCAACAAGGAGGTCCTCCCCATGATTCCAATGTTAACTAAGGTGGAGGACACCCCCTTTTTTACATTCATTACAGAGGTCCTCATCATGATTATGGTTCTAGATACAGAGGTCCTCCCTGTGTCTCTGACCAGCAATGTGAAGGCCCTTGGCGCAATATCCCCAGATTTAGTAGAGGACATCCATACTTTAGAAGAAACCAAAGTGGAGGTCCTCCCCTCTCTATCCACGATCAGTACAGAGGCCCTCCCTATTCTATCAACTGTTAACACAGAGGTACTCCTCGTGTTCAACTTAATTAGTGAAAAGGTGCTCCTCTCACCTCGACCCATCAAAGAAGAGGTCCTCCCCGCCCCACTAAACATTGACATGGAGGTCCTCCACATTTATCTAATGAATCAAAAATAGGTCCTCCCTAACACATCCATATCCATTTAGGAAAAGTTCATCCTCACACTTCCTAAAATCAGTGCAGAGGTTGCCCCCACTCTAGGGATAACCGATAAGGAGGACATCCCCATGTCTCGTTCGACATATTCCCAGGTGACCCCCTTGCACTTCATCTCACTAAAGTGAAGGTCCTCCCCACTTCAACATCAAAAAATAGTATGAAGGCCCTCTTCATGTAGAAAAAGTTCCCTTCACTGATGAACCATCATGTGGAAGAATGGAGAACCATCGATACCAAAGGAATAACTCCAGGAAGATCCAAGTTATTGTGAATCCTATACACTTCTCAGATTCTAAATCCTAATGAGGGAGCCTCCCCCCAGCCCTTCTGTATCAAATCCTGGGGTAAGATCCTAGTGGGTGAATCACATCATATCAAAAGGTGAGGTACACCATATCCCTAAATCCCATCACAAATACATGCAGGTGGAGGAATATTTGGCTCCCTTCAAAGGTTTAGCTATGTAGATGTATCTACCTCATGAACTACCTCTAATCGAGATCATGGAGAGTGTTTTGGATATATGATAAACCACTAGTATATGGTGGACTCTCAAATAACTTCCGCTTCCATCACATATAGAGTACTGGTCAATACCTCTTCCTATAGGTAAGTGATGATGTGATCAGTGCCGCTACCCAAAGATGAATCAACACGCATTGATCTATCCGTTAATGCTACAATATCTCCACCATCCAGTCCACCACTATAACGGTCCATATCTGTGTCATTGAAAATTTCTCAACTAGTGCTGATCAGATATAGGGGTAGCCAAGAGTGAGGACCCAATCTCAAGTAGGGAAGCTTGGGAGGGATACTCTCATAGTTGACTAGCTATTTAATATGTTTTTGTCAAATACGGCACCCAAATTTGACATTCCGGAGTCCCTCAATGAGGAAGAGGTTATGTGCTTATACTAGACCATCTAGGTGAGGAATTTCTACTTCCAAAACCATTGGTTGGCCTATACAAAGAGTCAATAAAACTTTGATGATATCAGATTGCAATACTGCATGGGTGAGTTAGTAGCACTTCCAGTGGAGAAGCATCCCATGTCACATGGTTATGACCGGATCCTTCAACACTAATGGATATAGAGATTTACAGTGCTCTACATGATCATTGAAAAAGCATCCCCACATGTGAAAGTTCATGGTTGGGGGAATTATGCCACTCTCCACTTTAGTACCATCAATAAGAAGCTAGATTTACTTGTTGACATAGAGGAAATTCTAGGTGTTGTCACAGTAAATATTACCAAGCTTACACTACTCAAGGATGGGGAGATCAACGTAAAGGCCGATGATGAGGATCAACCTACTAGGATGTATCAATATCTTATTGACCCTCAGGGTATTATCACTTGACTTTAGAGGTAGACACTCAACCTAGAAAAACCCTTTGAAACATTACCTATTAGTCAAAATATCTACAAGGGTAAGGGACTACTCAAGCCCTTGGATCCATCTGATGTCATGAATAAGTTAGAAGATGATCCTACAATGACCTCTTTGTGATAGTAGGTTGCAGATAAGCACATGATAATCAATGAGATTCATGCCGAGTGTCACTCAAATTATGGAGACCCCTGAAAGGGTTATATTCTTTCTCCCCTAGTTTAGTTGAGGAAATCCGTAGATCATTGTTATCCATTGCCCCCACTTTAGCATGATGATCCTATGTAGCTAAACAGAGTAGAAGTTGGAGCCTCTAAAAAATGATCATGGAATTCACTACTGAATCAACCCAAGCAGCATGAATGTTTTCCTTTAGATCTGAATATATTTATCGTACAAGACACTCTATAGATTTTCCCATGAGCATCTGGTCTTACTTATCATGTTAATGATCCCTTCAATGACCTAGTGGATAGGAATCCTCATCCAGATAGGAATCCCTACCAGGATGACCTGATAGCTTCTCTCACTGCTTGGCTTGAAGCCTTGGAAATGTGACAGGTGGTAATCCCACCTAATGACAATCCATATTCGGTATGAGTGGATGACATGAAAGGACCTCCAGATTTCGGGAATCCAACCTTTTCCCCCTTTAACAGGATGGGTGAACCACTGCAATATCTGCCCCACATTATCTCTAGGTGAGTAAACAAGTTGGGAACTCTAAATAATCATGATGCCACCAAGATATGATGCTTCGTTCAGACGTTGTAAGTGCCAAAGTTTGCATGGTACAACCAGTTACCCACTTGGTCCATCATCAGTTGGGAAGATCCTTGCATGTAGTTTCTCTATCAGTTCAAATCTGACATCTGAAATATGAGTATTGCTGAACAATTCAGGTGAAAACATTGACCATATGGGTGCTTCATAGACTTCATTTCCTGGTGTAAATACCTCACTTACTCTCTCAAAATTCCATTAACTCATGATCAGCTATTGAAGATGTGCATCGGGAATGTCAAGACTAAATTGGACCCCACAGTCATCCCATATAACATACCTGGTGGATTATGGGATTTCTCTAACAAGGATTTACACCTAGATGAATCTTTGCAGCATGCCAAGTAGGAACATCCCTTACTACATCCAACCCTATAAGAGGAGCATCCATGTCAGAGACTATTGCTATAGTAAAGGAAGGGGATCCAGAACCACTAGAGTTGTATCCATCAGAACTTCGCTAGGAACCACACCATCGAGGAAAACAACTTCAGTAATCTCAACCCCATTAACCTTAGAATTGGAAAGCACTGCCTCAGAAGATTCCATAACCTATAAGAGAGAATGTGCTTCCAACTCATAATATGTTGCCACCTCGTTTCCAGAATCCACCCCCAAGGTTCCCCCTCCAGATAGAAGAAACTGTACCTATTTCTTCTCATAGGTGAGGTTCCTGATTATTTACAAAGTTCTCTAGATCAAGGAGTCCAGAAGCTCCCTAAATAAAGAAATCCATAGGTGTCCAACCTCACTAACCGTCTTGACTTATTTCCTCACCACATATTACTTGGACATACCATCAAGTAGGGTTATGTGTTCAAGGGTTGGTTCCAAGACCAGATAGACAACAGTGTGATCAGGTTGGATGAACTCACGACATAAGTAGCACATATTTCTACTGAGTTTGATAGTGATAGTGAATGTTCTGGTGAATGGAAGCATGTATCCAGCCCTAGGGTTCAAAATTATGATGACCTGTTGGATTGCAAGGTAGTTTCTCATGCCCATGGAATCATCTGCGCCCGCCTAGGCCAGCCAGAACCTCCAAAATTCACTACACCTTTTACAGTAGAATTTTCTACATCCACCTCTCAACCATCTAAATCTCAAAAGAGTTGACATCGATGGTGAAATGGAATGTGAATTTTCCCGCTCGAACCGAAGCCATCCCATACACTCAACAACTTCATGACACAAAAATTGGGAATGACACCTAGGGTAATTCTCGTACCGAAAGACTCCATTGATGATGATCAAAAGTGTTTCTATGTGAATATTGACAAACTGGTGGATCCCTACATAGTCTTTAATGATGAGGAGTATCTGAAAAACCCTCATAATGTCCTCGTAAAATTCCCTCGAAGAAGCTAAGGATAGAAAATCCATCGAAATTCTTGGTTCAATGCTCCAAGGCACGTCGTGCATGCCACCAATACCATACAAAAGTCATTGTGCTTAGATTAGAAGGCACAATACTTCTAGATCAGATATACAAATCCAGAAACACCATTGATTGTGCTCATTGACCATCTATAACCTTAATGGTTATATCGTGATCAGCAGTATTTAGTAGGTCTTCTATTAGATAACGGTCAGCCAATGGTGATTCATGGTAGATCTTCTAATCAGTATAATGTTGAAATAACTAGATAAAAACCCATGGTTCAGCCCACAATGTCTATTATGATTCCCATAATATAGTGAACCCCTATAGGCAAAAATGTGTACCTATCATAGAAGTACGATGGGTTAAAGCAGGAAACCAGCTTTCCTGCCAAACTCTCGATTCTTGAGGCTCTACATCTATCAAAGGAGATGTGAGAAGCCATTATAGAATTCTTGAAGAGCCCAATCTAGTATAAAATATAAGTTTCGATAATTAAGACTTTCCACATAGAGTATGTTGATTATCCAGAATTTTAGGTTGTCATCTCCTTCTCTGAAGAAGATGAGAGTAATCTTGTATAGGGGAACATCTGTCCACCGTACATCATTGGCCAATTCAATAGAGTGGAGGTCCTTCACTGCCATGTTGACATTGGATCTGGGATCAATCTCATACTAACCCAAATGATCCATATTTTGGGACTCTCTAAAGCATATTTGAGCCCCTCTGACATGACGATTTAGGGTTATTATAGGACCAAACAAAGATTGTGTGGATAGATCTATTTAATAACCTAGTTTGTTGGTTTGGTTGTTGAAACTGAGTTCATGGTTGTCTCATAGGACACCACTTAAAACGCATTGATGGGTAGGCCTTAGATTCATCTGCTTGCAGTAGTCCCCTCATCATATCACCACTAACTCATGTATTCCCTCAATGGATTAGTAAGAATTCATCAAGGTGACACTTATCCTTTTCCTCTTATGAAGCTCGTTATATATATTCAGCTTACTAATAGAGAAAGGACAAGCGTGAACTTACCAACAAGGTTTAGAACACCTCTTTCATATCCTACCCATAGAAAAAGTTGGATGATGCATTTGTCCTCCGGATTCACCATTTGGAATCCATTAAACTAGACACGGGGAATTGATTTTTAGTTTCTGAGAGGAAATGGATCAATGTCCCCCGATTCAAGGAACTCCATAATATTTCCTCTTATTCCTACATGAGTCAGGATTGGGTCATACTGGAACCCCTTAATCATGTTAGGTACTAAGATATTCGCCCCATGGCTGTAGTTGTCTGTCAGACTTGCTTGTTCTACTGAGCTAGGTTGAATCGTCCCAAAATGACCCATCACCATTACTTTGCGGTCAATAATGGACCCATTAGTCAAATCCCTGATGGAATCGGCTCTATTTCCTTTATCTCCATGGTTTCAACAGTGCAAGATTCTCTCATTGAGGACTCCACCACCACTCAAGAAGGTACTAGCATTCCTCCAAAATTAGTTATCTTGGAAGAATTTCCTCCCATCGATGCTTCACCTAGCTCATATGATGAATAAGTTCTGGAGGATGCTCCCCTATAATTCAAAGAGGGTGTCTCCACCACTGTCAATGAGATTTTTTAAGTGAATATTGGTACCAAGGCATATCTAAGGCCAACAATAATTAGCGAATCCATGTATGCAGAGGAACATCTGTAGTACCAGGATTTCTTGAAGAAACACCACGATATTTTTTCTTGGAGCTATGAAGAGATTCCAAGACTAGAACCTCAGGTTTTCGTTCACCATCCTGGCCTCCAAGTGAGTCATCATGGGTTCAAGAAACCTCCTAAGAAGATGAACCCCTATCATGATGCCATGGTCGAGGCTGGAGTTGATAAGATAATAAAATCCAACATTGTCAAGGAAGTTCAATACACTATGTGGCAATCTAACATCATTCCCATAAGGAAGAATAATGGACAAATAAATGTTTTTATTGACTTCAGGGATCTCAACCACCACTTCTCGAGGGATAATTTTCCCATTCGAGTGAAAAGGTTATTGATCGACGCTGATGTAGGGTTCCAAGCCATATCCTTCATAGATGGGTATTCTAGGTATAACCTGATCTATATAGCCCCTAAAGATGAGGAGTTTACCACCTTCAGGTCACTACAAGGTACTGTCATTTATTAGGTAATTCCTTTCGGTTTGAGGAATACAGGAGCCACTTATCTGCGTGACATGCATTTCATATTCAAACCAATTCTCAGGAAGCTAGTGGAGTGCTATGTGGATGATTTTTTGGTCAAATCCTTCCAAAATTAAAACAATCTCAGAGAAATTGATAAATTGTTCTACTACATTCATTCCATGAAGTTAAAGATGAACCCCTTGAAATGTGATTTTGGGGTGGCCTTTGGAATGTTCCTCTTTTTTTTCAAATATAGAGGCATCGAGATTGACCTAGAGAAGATCAAGGATATCTGCCATATTTCTCAACCAAAAAACCTTTGGGAGGACTGAGGCCTTCAAGGGAACTTAGCCTACATATGCCAATTCATCAAAAATCTAGCTAGAAAGTGTAATCCATTTTTTAGGTTCATGAAGAAAGGATCCATTTATTAGTGGTATGATGAGTACTAGACATATTTTAAGGAGATTAAGAAGTACCTTATACAACCTATGGTGTTCATACCACCCATATTCAATAAGTCATTGGTCCTCTATGTGACTACCCTAGAATAATACCTTGGTACCCTTGTTGTCTAGAAGAAAAACAAAGGGACAACGAATAGTTTTTATGATCTCAGTCGCATGTTCTTCAATGCATAATATAGAAATTATCTCATCAAGAAGAGATTCCTCACACAAGTTTTCACTGTAAAAAAGTTGTAGTAATATCTACAGCATCACAAGATATATATGGTATACCATCTAGGTCATCTAAAGTATATTATGAAGCACCCTATGTTGACAAGACGACTAGATCATTAGAAGGTGATTCTTCACCAGTTCTAAATCAGATATGTTATGTAGAAGGCCATAAAGGGTCAACTGCTGATAGATTTTCTAGCCACTGATCCATCCGCCAATGAAATACCTATGGCTGTCGATTTCCCAAATGAGGCTATCCCCTAAGTGTACCAATCTGTGCTGAGCTGGTAGATGCATTTCGATGGTGCCTCCCAAAGTCTAATCGGTAGAAGGCTCAACTACTGTAAGCTCAATAGTGTGGGTTTGGGAATCATTCTCACCACCTAGACATAGGATATATAGACTTATTCATTCCTCCTATCCGAAGGCTACACCAAAAATGACGTAGAATATCAGGATCTTGTTACTAGTCTTGAGATGGCTTTTGAGATTGATTTTCCCTGCCTACATGTGAAGAAGGACTCTAAGATAGTCATCAAGCAGGTAAACAATGACTACATCTTTAGGAAACCATAGCTCAAAACCTTTCGCAATCATGCTCACTATCTGATTTCCCAATTCCCATCTTATCCATAGGTGACTCATGTTCCCCGGTCAAAGAACGTTTTAGTTGATTCCCTATCCATTTTAGCTTCTTCTCCCACAAAATCTAACCAGGATGATTTGTTCATTCATGTGGCACATCAAAAGGCTATCTCCCATTTCAGCTCAGACAATGATGCCATATAGTTGTAAAATCATCTTACCACCAGTGCTTCCACATCAGGTCCTCTGATTCCCACCATAGTTATGAAATCCCTCGATTGGACAACTACCTTAGTTGAGTATCTTCAGTATGTCACTCTCCCACTAGACAGAGCCAGACCTGAGAGAATTCATTAGTGTGTAGTATATTTTACCATCTATAGAAGCCCCATCTTGGAGAATACTGTCTACAAAAATGGCTTTGATGGAATATTCCTCCACTTAATTCAAGGATACATGAATCCATAGGTTATGAAGGAGGTTCATGCTGATTCTTGTGGTTCCCATTAGGCTAGGTTGAGGCTCTCCCACCAGATCCTAAGGCTGAGCTACTTCTGGCCCACCATGGTCATAACTATATTGAGTTCTCTAAGATGTTCCATGCATGTCAGATCCATTCCAAATTCGTGCATTGGCTTCCAGATCCCCTCCATACTATAAAGTAGACTTGGTACTTTGTTGTTTGGGAACTCAATGTCGTGGGACCATATCCACCAGCAACCAATCACCACTGAAGGTTCATTCTGACCACAAAAAATTTCTCCTCAACGTGGTTAGAGGTGGTACCCCTTAAGGAAGTTCAGGCCCATTCTATTCACAACCAAAAAACAGAGTTTTATAAATACTAAAAAGGCATTTATCAGTGCTAAAAAAGAATTTATAATCAAGGCACTATTAAAAGGGGTGTCCCTTTTATCAGTACTAAAACATCATTCATAAATGCCCCTTTTGTCATTATTTTTTTAAAAAGACTGATAAAATTCAAAGAAATAAAAAAAATATTATTTAAATCAGAGACACCCTTTTAAAAGTTCTTGACCCACATCCCCATTAACAGTACAAGAAATCCCCACCCGCACCATCTTCAACCCTGTCAAGCCCCTTTAATAGTTCTAGGGGCACCCACCCACACTTTAACCTAGCTAGCCCCCCTGCAACCACTCACACACCACTACCTCTGCTTGGATTTAAACTGGAGACCTCTCCCTTGGGCACCGGCACCTTTACCACTCAACCATCTTATTTTTTTCTCCATTTAATGATATATCTATTTATATATATATTGTTATATTTATTTATATATTAATATAGATTTATATTAATATGTATAAATTTAGTTATATTAATATATATATATATATTTGTATATTAATATATATTTATATCAATATATATATATATATATATATATTTAGTTATATATTTTTTATCCGTATATTTATTCATATAATAATATATATTTACAATATTAGTTTTAAAAAAATTTATAAAATATGTTTTTGTGTGTGTTTCTAAATAAATAAATACTTATATACAACATACATGAACATGTATATATATTATATATGTGTGTATCTATAATTATAATTATACATATTTATATATTTACCTATATTATATATTCATATGTATATTTATATGTTAGAATAAATAGATAATATATATGAGTTTGTTAATATATACACAAACTAATAGACACACACACACATTATATAGGAATATTAATATTCATAAATTCGCATTTTAAATAAAATGAATATTATAAGGCTTATATATTGAGAAATGTACTTTATCTATAAATATGTTTAATTATTTATTTATAAACATTAATTTTTATGTGTGAATATATAAAAAATATCTATATATTGTTATATATCTGATTATAAATGACAATAAATTGTAAAAAATGATACAATTTAAAAGCCATAATATCAATATTAATGTAATCCCGGGGAATAAATTTAGTCCCCACTAAAAAAGTTCAAAACACCCCTAAAATGAGGCTAAAATTTCATCTAATATTAAAACATTTGGGTATCCAGACTAAAAACTCAGTTTTGGAGGCCTTCAAGGCCTTTTATTGGCCATAGAAAATGTGACACAGGGTTTCCTTTTATTATTAGAACATAGAGCTCATCAGAATCTTCAATTTGATATTTTTTATAGCTCAAACAAACACTTGGTTCAAAATTTACGATCGTTTGAAGTCTGATTTACGTTTTCAACTTAATTTAGATTTTTTATTAATTTTTTGACTTTTGGTGTCTTCAAATTATTATTAAATGATTATTAATCAATTATAATTAGAAAATTATTAATTAATAATATATTTAAAAATATTTTATAATCCATTTTCACTAAATTTATTATATATTAAGTGTAAATGTATATTTATACCTATCTAAAACATATTTAAAAAATATTTTTTATATTTATATAAATATAAATATATTTATATATTTATATATTATTTTTAATTTTTTTTGAAATATATCCTTTATCATTTATAGTAAAAAAACACTTATAAAGATCTCCCATTATTGGTGCTACTAATAAGAGC
This sequence comes from Viscum album, assembly GCA_963277665.1. Lineage (NCBI taxonomy): Eukaryota > Viridiplantae > Streptophyta > Magnoliopsida > Santalales > Viscaceae > Viscum > Viscum album. The sequence goes on from OY728123.1 coordinate 2,021,406,901, forward strand.
ACTGAAAAAGGGGCCCCTTTAATAGAGCTAAAAAGTAAAGATAAGGGTACCCCATTTATTAGTGGGTTTTGTTAGAATTGCTAAAGGGTGGCACTGCGAAAACCCATTTTTGTGGTAGTGATTGTTGAGTTCGTGATTTCCAACATCATTTGTCAATTCGAAGCCCCCATGATATTCTCACTGACAATGACACCAACTTCCAAGAGGCTGAGCTGAATAAATTGTCGCCAAGTATATCATCTGATCCAACCACACTTCTCACTATCACGCATAGGAAAATTGATAGATCCTGGCACTCAAAAAACCCACTCCTAATACATTCTAGAATCCCTTAATGGGAACATGATTCTGGGATTGCACAATCTTGACTGGCACCAGTATATGATAGATAGATCATTAAACAAGAAGGTTCACCTCAATTTGTTTCCTCTAGGGTGATGCATTACTGGATTTATGGACACCAATGAAACCTGGTTGGAATCCACCAATGTTGGAAATCAAATATAAATGATCTTACATCATTCACGAGGTCTATCCCAATAGTGCATATTCTTTGGTCACCATGGATGGAGAGCACATCACTCCTCTCTCCAATGCCAAGTTTCTCAAGAAGTACTTCACATGAGCAGTGTCAAGCATATTGCATTGTGTTAAACTTTATAGACATGTCCTACATGATGTTAAACTGTGATTAGAAATCCTGCATGATGTTAAAATGCACATGCATGTCCCGCATGACATTAAAATCTATTATAATGTCCTATATGCCGTTAAGATACAGGGACACATCCTTCATGACATTAAACTACACGAACACTTCCTATATGATGTTAAACTATGTTTCAATGTCTTGCATAATATTAAACTACATAGATGCGTCCTACATGACTTTAAGCTACAGAGACATGTCCTACATGATGTTAAACTATGTTGTAACATCCAAAATGACATTAAACTTCTTAGACACGTCCTAATTGATGTTAAACTAGGCGGAAACATCCTGCATGATGTTAAACTACTCCCCACATCCTACATGACATTAAAATGATACTGTGTCCTAGATGAAAGACACTAAACTACACAATACTAATGGTCCCTTTCACATGAACCTAAAATTATCACTCCCAACATCCTAAGAACATGAAATTAAACTTGTCACCCAAATCTAAGCCTCATGACTTTAAATTATGTGCGAGTTCTTCTCAAGAATGTGTTTTGTGATACTGGGACTCCTTGGTCCTCATTCACATCTGGTTTCTTCATGTCACCACACTTCATATTTTCAATTTAGAAGTATCATATTGTGGTTTGAGATCTATGACCTTAAATTGAGATCTTCATCATTATAGTTGCATGAAATTAAACTATGTAAAAATATGTTTCCTGGATGTATTATGATAAAATGAATAACACCATGATTTTCTCATTAGAGAGGATATCACCCATGGAATCAGTCATCTACAATTCCATCTTCAAGAACAATGTGTGGCTTGATTCCCATCCTCATTGGATACATAGCGATGCCCAAATATTTTGTCTTTGATCCCAGCTATAGGATCAAAAAACATTTTCTCCCTTGGCTTGAGTTTTCATTGGGAATATTTTTGGTGGGGTGGTCCTCCATGGTCATCATTCACATCAGGTTATTTTTCTATGAAAAATTCATCCCCTTTGGGATACCTTCCCTCCATGTCCAAGCCTTGCAAATTTTATTTTTGTGAAAGTTCTTCTACGAAATGTATCGTTCGATGTTGGGCCTCCTAGGCCTCCATTCACATGGGGTATCTTCATGGAACCACACTATATATTTCCACTTTAGAATTATTATCTTATATTCTGAGGTCTATTACTTCAAATTAAGATATCCAACATTATAGTTTCATGTTGTTAAACTACATAAAAATCTTTTTCCAGGATATATTATGATTAACTTCACAACACCATGATATTCTCATTTGAGAGTATATCTCCCCTAGAATCGGTCTTCTACCATGTCTTCTTTAAGAACTACATGTGACTTGATTCCCATACTCATGTGATACGTAGTGACACTCTAACCTTTGTCATTGGGCCCAGCTATATGATTATAAACCTTTTGGACCTTTGTCTTGAGTTTCCCTTTGTTAGTGAATTATGAGACATTGATATCTTGGTTACTCATTCATATAGGGTTATTTTCCATTCCACACACTTCTCCTACAAGATACATATCTCTTCCCAATTTCCTAGTTACAAGACAATAAACTCCATAACATTATGCTCCTTAGCTTCATGATGCTAAAATGCACCTCATTAATGGTCCTTTCTGCACAACCTAAAAAGGAATTTCTCCACATTTCTACAAAATGATGTTAAACTATGATGCAATGTACTAGTTTCATGAAAATAAACAATGTAACATCATTGTCCTTACTACATAATGTTAAACTGCAGGGATCTATCCTAGGAACATGACGTTAATTTGGGAACCCATGGTCCAAACTCTATGACCTTAAACTAGATGCCTGTGTCCCAAAGAAATATGAACTTAAACTATTTTTGATTCCAATGTCTTTTATCTTGATTTCAGTTGGGTCATCCGACTAACATGCTCTGATGCACTAGGGTGTGAGACGTAATGTGTCGAGTTCTACAAAGAAATTTCATTGATCCATCTCCATAATTATAGACATTATAGGTTATTATTTCCATCATATTTAATATTCAAATAGACCCCCTAATGTTGATAGTATCATGACGATTTGACTCATCTCCTATCCTGGGATAACTCCCTAATGGATTTTTGTTAACAAAAATTAGATCTTGTTTTTTGAATTTGGTCAACAGTCGATTCTGCGTTGGCATTCCCCACCCTTGACTGGTGATGTTGTGTACCCTATGTTGTAATTATGGTCAATAATGGTCCTTCCCATTAGTCACCCCTTCCATTATTTGGAACTCATAATTTTTTATTTACATCCTTCCAACTTCCCTTTGTTCTAGTGGAACTCTAACACCTTTTGTGTTGCTCCTCGGTGAACTTATGCACGTTGAGTGGGACGGTTGGTATCATTGAGATATTCTAAACCCAACATTTCCTCACCCTTGTTGTGAACTTATACATATGATAGGTAAATCCTAACAACACTCTTTGTTTCCTACACTGAGCATGGATCACGTGGGATTAAGTGTTTTGGGTAGGGGTTATACACACAGAGAGATGGTTCATAGTCTTTGGTCCAAACTCTATTACCTTAAACTAGGAGCCCCTATGGTCCAAAATCTATGACCTTATACTAAGAGATTATGTATGATTCTCCTGGGAACATTTTGTTTGGAATTGGGCCTCTGTGATCCTCATTCACATCTGGTTATTTTTCCCCACCATACACACCCCCTCCGGGGTACCTCTCCCCAAACTGGCATCCTTACCATAAGATGTTAAAATGCATAGATCTTTTCTATCACATGACCTTAAACTATAGCATTATCTTCCTGACTGCACAATGAAAAATGGAACCACATTGTGGTGTTATCACTTGAGAGGACATCACTCATGGAACTGGTAATCTACCATGCCACTTTTCAAGAACTACATATAGATTGATTCCTATAGCGACACCCAAATTTTATATCCTAGTATTGCTTCTAAAAAAATAAAAAATAAAAAATAAAACAAAAAAAAAATTCCCTATCTCTCTATGTATGGGTTAGACCAGCATAAGGAAATTTTCCTTCAAGAACTAAATGTTTCTTGATTCCCATCCTCATGGGATATAGGATACATAGTGACACTTGGATAATAAATTTTGGGTCTAGCCACAACAATACTTCCCCTTTTCACATTGGTCCATCATAGTGCCCACTACTAGACATTAAATGACATAGATATCCAGAACTATATGCTGATTTATTTCAATCGTTATGGGATATGTAGAGACATAAAAACACTTTTACTTTGGTTTAAGACATAGTATTCCCCATATTTCATGTTGGGTCCCCCATGGTCTAAGAAATAAGTACCTTAAACTAGACACTCAAGTCCAGGAAACATGACATTAAACTATACGCATGCCTCTTCTAGGATATGTAGCATGACATGGATCTCTTGGGTCCTCATTCACATTACATTTGTCAATAGGCCATGTATTTTATACCCATTAGAGACTCATTCATGGTCTAAACTATATAAACATAAAATAAGAATCCATATAGCTAATGGAAGATGTTAAACTGAAACCCCACCCAGGACAAGTTCAGTATGTACCATGATAAATTGTGGGATGATTCAACTTCATTTATAGAGAGGATTTCCCCCACCAATTTTGGTCTCCCACCAAACTATGATTCAGAAAAATATGAAGCTTTATTCCTATCTTTTTTGGCTACATAGTGACACCCTGTAATTTTTTCTTTAGGACTATCCATATGTTCATTACCCTTTTTGGATCATTTTTCCATAGTTAAGGTCCAAGAATTGCAACCATAAACATCATACAATTCACCTTAAGGTATGTTTGCAACATTAGAGCCTTTTTTGACCTCCTAAATTATAGTTTTTTTATCTCTTATGTGTTTTATGGGTTCCCTAGGATTCAACATTTTACCTAAGTCTGAGAAACAATTCTTTAAACTATTTTACATAGTCCAAACTTTATGACATTAAACTAAGTACCTTGCTGTGATATTTTCCCCTCACCATATCATATGTGCTTCATTATCATTTGTTCCTTGATACTTGTGTGGTGAACAAGCCTCATTTATCTTATTCACATTGGGTTTTTTCTTCTATGCCACAAAAGTACTTATAGTCCATGAAATTATACTCTAAAATATTAGCTAGGGTCTAGGTAGTATGACCATAAATTATGTGAAACGTCCTTATCAAATGATGTTAAACTGTGATGCAAATCTTGATCACATGAAACTAAACCATTCCATGAATCATCCTCACTGTATGATATTAAATTTCATATTCATCATCCTAGTTTTCATAATGTAAAACTCCAAGGTATCTTAGGTCCTCAATAGAGAGTTACTTTCTCAAATATGGTTTTGATATTTTTTCAGGATAATGAAACTAAGCCAGTGTGATTTAAGTCTCAGTGGTGTAATTTCAACAGTGTTGGAGTCCCTTTGAACATTCCATCACTCCACCCCTTACTTCACATTCCCCTTATTTATATCCTCATTCTCTTTCATGTCTAAATGGTCCCCTAATGGCCCGACTATGCTGCTTCGGCTCACCTTCCATTCCAAGAAAATGTTTTCAAAGGAATTAGATGATATTTGGAGATAGGTCTTCCATTTTGAATATGTTAAGTGGTTGGCCCCCATTTTTTTGTCCCCATTTCAGGATATTGGAATGAATACTATTTTTAGATTATGGTTAGGATTTATCCTATACCATTATAAAATCATTCCATCATTATGAATTTTGGGCATTGTGATTTACTCTTTTCATTCCCCATTATTTGAATCAATTCAAACTCCCCTGATGTTATCCTATCCATGCACTACCACACATTGGGAGAGTCTAGTTGGCTATTCTTGGAGCCTTTTTCTCTAGTAACAACCTTTCTTAGCATGAAAATTATAGGTGGTCAGTCAGTAATAGCTAACCCCAAGTATTCGATAATTATCTAATACTATCATAAAAATTGAACGATGTAACACCCCAAGCTTCTACGGTACGCTTCTCTTTGAATAATGCGATAGCGTGTGTTGTACGCAACACCGAGTTCTAACACACCATAACCAATCAAACTAGCCGTTATGAATTGTAATACATACTTTTTGAAATTATATATATTTTATTTTTTAAAATGGACTTCATTTTTGGATTCGGAATATCAAATTTATCCTAAGGTGAAATTTTGGTACTTTTCAGATAACTTTAATATTTTGATGAATAGTGAAAATGACTAAATTTTAATTAAAAACAACTTTTTTAATCAAAATAATTAATAGTGATAAATTATAAATTTGAGTGGTTTTAAAGTATATTTGGAATATATTTTTACCATTTAATATAATGTTTGTCATTGGACATAATTTTACAATTAAACTGGACATAAACAAGTGTCAATCTTTTGATAGTTCTTATCTCTTAAAACATGCTTTTTGTTTTAACAATGGGAATTAATTTTAAATTAATTTCTGCCATTTCTGTGTTTTGAATTTGGAAAAATGGATTCCATATTTGGAATCAGGATGTAAAAATTTTGTAAATAGGTAACTTTTATTTTTAGACATTTTGAATAATTACTTCGGTAAATATTTTATTTACCATCGTTAAGGGTAAATCTGGTAAATAAGGGTTAAAAAATAATATTATAATAATAATAAATTACCCTAAAACGTTTCATAGCCTTATTGGTTGATACATGTTCGACCATAGGAATCTTTGGGTCGATTTTGGGACCCCTTGGAGCCACTTGTATGTGATAGGGACACTTTATTTTAATCAAGTTAAAATGAATACAAAAATGGCACAAGCATATATCCTTTATGAAAACAATTTTTACATAGGGTTATATATATTTTATTTTAGACTATAAATATTAATTAGAAAGCTAAAAGGATTTCCTAAATAATGATATTTTATTTATAATTTTTAGAGATTACATAATTTAATTTAATTATGACACAATGATGATGCAGTAATTACCATAATAGTGAAAATTTAAAATAATTGATATTATAAATACCCAAATAAATATTATTTGAGACTATTAATGAATTAAAATAATTTTCTAGGATAATATGACATATTAGGATTGCTTTAATTAACTTTTTGAGAAGTAATCATTCTGTTATGAGTTTCACAAAAATCAACTAATGAATAGTGTCAAAATTGACATAAAAGCGTTTTTAAAACAAATATTATATTATTAATTGATATTAAATTCCTAAAAATCTAAGTTTAATCCAAGAGACTTATATCATGATATTTGTATCATTAATGAACCACTTGGGGGTCTCTTGATTGTGTATGGTAAGTTTATTAACCATATAATATAAAAATACAAAGAGACATTGTAAAAGTGAAACTAATTAACTTAGAGTTAGTACTTAAAGATAAGGATAATATAGTAACCCAAACCTTTCTAAATTCTACTGGTTAAGTGGTTTTCGACCCATCCCCACCTTTAAATTTAAATAATCAACTTTGGAGCCATTAGAAACCGAATATGAATTTATTATAAATTAATATTTCTAGCTTTTCCAAAGGTGCCCCTCACCCCTCTTATAAAAGGGCACTCCTCCTTCTCATTTCTTCACACCTTAAAAGCCTTTTGGTTCAGAAAAAATCTGCCCAAATACTCTCCCAACTTCCCAAACTACAACCTAGAGGCCTTCCTAGTCAGAAAGCCAACCTAAGAAGCCCTTTTGATCAAATCAAAAGAAAGAACCCGAAGAAGAGGTAATGATTTCACCACCCTTTTCCAAGTTCCTTTATTCTTCCACTTCTTATTCCTTTGTTATTACCATTCTAAAATAATAACTCCAGTATCATATATATACTGTGATCTTATTATAAATATGGTACAACCATATTCAGTATTCTATCCACCCTTTGAATAACATGTCACCATACATGCGTACGTACGGCTTACCGTCTCCACATCGTGGTGTAATTGTTATTCAATATATCATTATTTAGATGGGTATAATAATGATTTGTAACTCATGTAAATAATAAATATGACATGTTAATTATTCTGTATATATGATATACTATCCATTTATATATTATTTTAATATCAAAAGAATTATATTATCGCTCGTGCTACGTACAGTCTACCGTCTCGACGAACGCGATGAGATTCATTCTCCATCGTATCCATTCAAGTATAATTATCATTTTATGATTTAAAAATAATGTTTTAGGACTTGATATAATTCTGTATATGAATAATATAAAACCTATCCATGACAAACATGGCTTATGTAACTAAACATATAAAAGAAAATGAGTAAGTTAACACCCGAAACGACGATAATACTAAGATATTATTAACAAAGCAATGTTAAAAGATCATATATGATATCATATGAATGTATATGATTCTTGTATAATTTAATAACAATTATTTCACTATTATACAGGAGGTTAACCTACCCCAACTAAGGAAAAGTACAAGGTAAGGGTTATTTCACAATCTCTTCATTATACGAGGTTGTTTATACGTAATAATCTACTGGGATCTCTTTATTATCCACATCCATGTTTCTTGAAAATGAATTTAAAATCATTTTTACTATTTACTAGAATATGTATTAAAGTCATTTATACCCTTGTTTTACTTTTTATAAGAGGTTTATAAATGAATCTTTCCATCGTTTTCCAAACAAGGTGCTTTTTAACCATTTCGACAAAATTAAGGTAAGAATGTTTTTTTAACTTATACGATGGGGGCGGATATTTTCCACCGTTATAAAATCGTTGAAGCTTCCCTTACAAGCTTATAAGAATATTTTCAAATAAAATGTTTTATTTCATAAATATAAGACTTTTAAATGATTTCAAAATAGAAAGAGATATTTCTCTAAAAAGTGTTTTGATTTCATCTATGTCAACATCCTTTGATAAATTTTACGCTTATTTGAAGTTGATTTATTATGATACAAAACATCTACATTGTATTGAAGGTTTTGTGATATGTTTGACTATTTATGTGCAATTTTTATACCATTCATAGTTAATGGTGAAAGTATTGACATTTCGTATTCTAGTTTTAATACGAATGTTTTTGTTATGTTTAAACCTTTTCATATGGGAATGCATTGGACTTAATATGTGACGGGTGGAGCCTGCTATAGCTCCTCGATGCATCAGTAGGTTTCATGAGACAAACTAGTGTCTTGGCACAAGGCCTTGGCAAAATCTTATTTTAAGTCTTGGCACGAGGCCTTGGCTATGTGGTTATGATAGTCTGGCATTATGAATTCCATCATTATGAAAGTGGTTATTGATATTGCATGTCATTATTCGATTAGTAGAATATCCATGTGAATAAGTAAATGGAATTATTTCATTTTATTTTTTCCATACTATGTTTAAGTTCATGTTTAAAAGGCTTTTGTTTTAGTTATACACTACCTTAAATGTTTATTCTTATTTCTGAAAGTTTCCGCTATATTGTTATCCTTACTGGGCATTTGAGCTCACCCATTTTCTATGTTTTATTTTTCCCATGATGTGAAGAAGTAATTTATGAATGACCTGCAGGGATAGTATGTGGGGATATGAGTGTGGTCTATGAAGAAAATATGTTGTTGTAGTAGTTTTTCACTTTATGATGTAATGTAAAACTTTATGAATATATATAGTATTTCCAAGGCTACTAAACCAATTGGTCTTTCGAGATTTGATCTTTCTTGTGATCATGACAAGGTTATGTAATAATGCACCGACTCTGGGTAACGAGGGTTAGGGCATTACAGTTGGTATCAGAGAAAGTTTAGTACAAACCTTGGAAGCTAGATTTTGATAAACTCTGATTAGAGCACGTATACCTAAGATGAACTTTGGGGATTAGTATAGAAGAACTTCCTAAAATTTTGCTTTTTTAGATATTTTGTGAGTTTTCCGAGCAATACATCCCAGTCTAGATACGAGCCGGTAGAGGCAGCTCTGGCACAGATGTACCTTGGGGTAAAACTCGAAGGCACTGCTTTGAGCTAGACTCGAACGGGAACTGGTGCACGACAACGGGCCTTGCTGCACTCTTGGTTTTGAAATTCCTAGGGTATATGCTTAGGATAACTCTCATTTTCTTTACAAATCATTATGAAGGGTTTATGAGTATATACTTCCTCAAAGAAAAAATTCGTATGATTATGGATTATATCCATATATAGTTCAATTTATGTTAAGTGTTTTATAAGTATGGGATTATATATTTTGATTCATAAACTGATCTATTTTATGCCATTATTTAGAAATGGAACCTAGTGGAAGAAATGAAAACTGTATCAATGCACTTACTCCATGTAGGGATTTCCCTCCTGCTCAAGATAATTATAGTGGATCTGGTGATGAAACTGGTGCCGATAAGCTAATCGCCATACTGGGACAACTCACTCAGGTTATGAATAATAACCTTACCCGTATGGAGCACCCTGATCCGCAGCATGGAGGATCAATGTTAGATCGATTCATGAGGAAAAAACCACCAACGTTCAATGGGAGTACAAACCCCTTAGTAGCTGAGCAATGGATAAATTCCCTAGAGAAATATTTCAGGCTTTGGGGAGTAGTGAAAGGGAAAAAGTTATCATGGTAGTTTACCGCCTCACTGGAGATGCTGATCAATGGTGGTCATTGATTCAAAACATGAAGGAAGATGATAAAGTATCAAATATGGAATGTAGGGAGTTCAAAGATCCGTTTTTAGAAAAATACTTTCCTCGCGACCATCGAGTAGATATGAAAAGGCAATTTCTGAGTCTGAGACAGAAGGAGGATGAGAATCTCGCAAAGTATGAGGCTAACTTTAAAAGGTAAACAAGGTATGATGGAGATTATATACGTAACCCAAGAAGTAAGATTTATCATTTCTTTGATGGGTTAAAACCATTTCTCCATCGAGCATTAGTCTCACAATCCTTTCCATCATACGAAGTCATTGTCTCATGTGCTATCAAGACCGAAAAGTAATTCTCTAAGTCTTATGACTTTAAAGCAAAGCAAGAGAAGAAGAGACCTATTGATCAATCTGGGAATGGAAATAAGGGGAAGAAGGGAAAGGTTGAATATCCATCCTATGGTAAATGTGGGAAGAAACACCCCGGTACTTTCTTGAAAGGAATGAGGGTCAGTTACAAGTGTGGTGAAAAAGGCCACCAAGATCGTGATTGCAAGGGGAAGAAGGAAGCTACCAATGTTCAGTGATACAATTGTAGGGAGATGGGGCATTATTCAAATGAATGTCCTAAGAATCAGGATAACTTACCTCAGAAAAGGCCAAGGGATCAAGGCCAAGATTATGCTATCACTACTTCTAAGGTAGAATCTCCGAAAGACGTGGTGGCAGGTAATTTAATGGTTTCCCCAAGTTTAGAAAATGCATTATATGATTCTGGATCATTGTATTGTTTCATATCTTCCCAATTTGCTAAGAAAATTAGATATTTCCAATTTGATTTAACAAGGGAGTTGTCACTTAAAACTCTTAAGGGAAGTATCATTGCAACAAAGTTTTTTGAATCAGTCCCCATTAGAGCACATAAATGTTCTTTATCTGCTGATCTCGTCGTCATACCTATGATTGAGTTTGATATATTCCTCGGTATGGACTGGCTTTCGGACTATGATGTGAAGATTTATTGTAAGAAGAAAGAGGTTACGATTCTTGATGATGATGATAAGGAACACCTTATCTTTAGATCAGAATCGTCACCACCTAATTCTTATTTAGATCCACCCCCAGTAGCTCAACTAAATTCAATTATTAGGGAGGAAGATAATGAAATAGCTGTGGGTGAGGAAAGGAATGTTCAAATAGAGGATGTACCTATTTTGAAAGAATTTGTAGATGTATTTCCGGAAGATTTACATGGACATCCTTCAGAATGAGAAGTTGAGTTTTCCATTGATTTAATTCATGGATCAAGGCCTATATCGAAGAACCCTTATAGAATGGCCACTGTAGAATTAGTCGAACTAAAGAATCAACTAGAGGAATTGAGTAATAAGGGATTTATTCTCCCTAGTGTTTCTCCATGTTGATCCGTTGTTCTTTTTATTAAAAAGAAAGACAGATCTATGAGGTTATGTATCGACTACAGGGAGATCAATGTTATAACAATAAAGAACAAGTATCCCTTACCATGCATTGATGATTTATTTGACCAACTGCATGGAGCTCAATACTTTTCAAAGATTGACCTTCGATCTGGATACCATCAGTTGTGTGTGAAGAAGGAAGACATTATGAAGACAACATTTCGAACCAGGTATGAGCATTATGAGTTTACAGTAATGCCTTTTGGATTGACTAATGCACCCTCTGTATTCATGGATCTGATGAATAGAGTTTTCAAGGAATATATTGATGAATTTGTGGTGGTATTTATTGATGATATCTTGGTATACTCAAAAAGCTACGAAGATCCTGAAAATCACTTGCGCATTATCTTGAAGACTCTGAGAAGACATGAATTTTATGGGAAGTTTAGCAAGTGTGAATTCTGGCTTCAGGAGATTTCTTTTCTTGGCCATATTGTCTTTAAAGATGGAGTCTCTGTTTATCCTTCTAAACCAAGGCAATCTAAGAATGACCAACACCGACGAGTATAACTGAGGTACGTAGTTTTATTGGTTTAGCAGGTTATTATCGACATTTCATCCAGAATTTTTCCCGATTGGCTAACCCATTAACGAAGCTCACATGTAAAGGGGTTAAATTTTTTTGGAAAAAAGAGTGTGAAGAATGTTTCGAAGAACAGAAGAGAAGATTAGTCAATGCTCCTATATTGACTCTACCATTGGGGAATGATGGGTTCGTTATTTATAGTGATGCATCGAAGAATGGACTTGGTTGTGTCCTTGTGCAGAATGATAGAGTTATTGCCTATGTATAACGGCAGTTAAAAATTCATGAACAAAACTATCCTACTCATGATCTCGAGTTAGCAGCTGTGATCTTTGCTTTGAAGATATAGAGGCACTACCTCTGTGGTGAAAAAAGTGAGATTTATACTGATCACAAGAGTTTGAAGTATATTTTCTCACAAAAAGAACTCAACATGAGGCAAATGAGATGGCTTGAATTACTCAAGGATTATTATTGCACGATACACTATCACCTGGGGAAGGAAAACAAGGTGGCAGATGCTTTGAGCAGAAAAGATCATGGAGTTTTGAACAATATGAGAATTGAAAGGGATCCAATTTTCATGGATCTAGTGAAGATGGACATGGGAATAACCAGGGAAGGAGAAACATCAATGCTTTTTCAAATGGTTTCCAAACCATCTTTACTAGAAAGGATTAAGAGTTCTCAAACTAATGATGGAGAATTTCAAAAGAAGAATAAAGCTATGAATGATGGGAGATTGAGAGATTTTGTGTATGAAAATGGAATTTTGAAATTCGGGAAGAGGCTTTGTGTTCCCGATATACCTGATATAAAAAGGGAATTGTTGGATGATGCTTATAGTTCCAATTTCTCTATACACCCTGGGAGCACCAAAATGTATAGATATTTGAAGGAATTTTTTTGGTGGGATAATATGAAGAGGGAGATTGCTGATTTTCTGTCAAGATGTATGGTTTTTCAAGAAGTGAAAGCTGGAAGGCAACACCCTGGAGGAGTCATGCAACCTCTTCCCATACCGAAGTGGAAATGGGACAATATTACGATGGACTTTTTCATGGTGCTACCAAAGACTCCTAGAAGGAACGATGCAATATGGGCTATTGTTGATCGTCTTACCAAGTCAGCACATTTTCTTTCTATAAGAGAAGATCTACCACTGGAACATCTAGCAAGACTATATATTAATGAAGTTGTGAGACTTCATGGAGTACCCCTATCGATTGTTTCTGATCATGATCCCCGTTTTACTTTAAGATTCTGGAAGAGTATTCAGAAATCCCTGGATACTGAACTTCATTTGAGCACTACCTACCATCCTCAGGCAGACGGACAATCAGAACGGACTATTCAAACCTTAGAAGACATGTTGAGATCCTGCTCACTTGACTTTTAGGGTATGTGGGATCAGTATTTACCTCTGGTAGAATATTCCTATAATAATAGCTTTCATTTGAGTATTCAGATGGCACCATATGAAGCGTTATACGGAAAGAGATGTCACACACCAACCTGTTGGGAGGACGTTGGTGAAAGAAAACTTGTAGGTCCAGAACTGGTGGAGGAAACGATGGAAAAGGTGAAGGTAATCCAAAATCACATCAAAACGGCTCAAAGTACGCAACAGAGCTATGCCGATAATCAAAGGAAGGATTTGGAATTTCAAGTCGGTGATCATGTTTTCCTGAAGGTATCTCCATGGAAGGGAGTCATACGTTTTGGTAAGAAAGGTAAATTGAGTCCCAGGTACATCGGACCTTTCGAAATTCTAGAACGAATTGGGGCTGTAGCTTACCGATTGGGAATGCCGCCAAGTCTCTCCAAAGTTCATGATGTGTTCCACATATCTCTGTTGAGGAAATACATGCCAGACCCAACGCATGTACTCACCTATGAGGAGTTAGAACTGGAACCCGATCTGTCTTATTGTGAAGATCCCATCAGGATTCTTGATACAAGAGAACAAGTACTGAGAAACTGGACGACACGTCTAGTAAAAGTTTTGTGGAGAAACCATAAGATGGAAGAGGCAATGTGGGAACCCGAGGAACATATGATGAAGAACCACCCGAGTCTTTTCATGCGATAATATTCTAGAAATTTTGAGGACGAAATTATCTAAAGGACGGGAGAATGTAACACCCCAAGCTTCTACGGTATGCTTCTCTTTGAATAATGTGATAGCGTGTATTGTACGCAACACTGAGTTCTAACACACCATAACCAATCAAACTAGACGTTATGAATAGTAATAATTACTTTTTGAAATTATATATATTTTATTTTTTAAAATGGACTTCATTTTTGGATTTGGAATATTGAATTTAGCCTAAGGTGAAATTTTGGTACTTTTTGGATAACTTTAATATTTTGATGAATAGTGAAAATTACTAAATTTTAATTAAAAACAACTTTTTTAATAAAAATAATTAATAGTGAAAAATTATTAATTTCAGTGGTTTTAAAGTATATTTAGAATATATTTTTACCATTTAATATAATTTTGGTCATTGGACATAATTTTACAATTAAACCGGACATAAACAAGTGTCAATCTTTTGATAGTTATTATCTCTTAAAAACACGCTTTTTATTTTAACAACGGGAATTAATTTTAAATTAATTTATGCCATTTCTATGTTTTGAATTTGGAAAAATGTATTCCACATTTGCATTCAAGATGTTCAAATTGTGTAAATAGGTAACTTTTATTTTTAGACATTTTGAATAATTACTTCGGTAAATATTTTATTTACCATGGTTAAGGGTAAATCCGGTAAATAAGGGTTAGACAATAATATTATAATAATACTAAATTACCCTAAAATGTGTCCTAGCCTTATTGGATGATACATGTTCGACCATAGGCATCTTTGGGTCTATTTTGGGACCCCATGAAGCCACTTGCAGGTGATAGGGACACTTTATTTTAATTAAGTTAAAATGAATACAAAAATGACACAAGCATAAATCCTTTATTAAAAAAAATTACATAGGGTTATATATGTTTGATTTTCGACTATAAATATTCATTAGAAAGATAAAAATATTTCCTCCATAATGATATTTTTTTTATAATTTTTAAAGATTACATAATTTAATTTATTTATGACACAATGATGATGCATTAATTTCCATAACAGTGAACATTTCAAATAATTGATATTATAAATACCCAAATAAATATAATTTGTGACTTTTAATGAATTAAAATAATTTTCTAGGATAATATGACATATTAGGATTGATTTAATTAATGTTTTTCGAAGTAAACATTCTGTTATAAGTTTCAAAAAAATCAACTATTGAATAGTGTCAAAATTGATATAGAAGAGTTTTTAAAACAAATATTATATTATTACTTGATATTAAATTCCCTAAAATCTATGTTTCGTCCAAGAGACTTATATCATGATAGTGGTATCATTAATGGACCAATTGGGGGTCTCTTGGATGTATATGGTATGTTTATATAAAAATACAAAGAGACATTGTAAAAGTGAAACTAATTAACTTAGAGTTAATACTTAAAGATAAGGTTAATATAGTCACCCAAACCTGTCTAAATTCTATTGGTTAAGTGTTTTTCGACCCATCCCCACCTTAAAATTTAAATAATCAACTTTTTAGCCATTAGAAACCGAATATGAATTTATTATAAATTAATATTTCTAGCTTTTCCAAAGGTTCCCCTCACTCCTCTTATGAAATGGCACTCCTCCTTCTCATTTCTTCACACCTTCAAAGCCTTTTGGTTCGAAAAAACTCTGCCAAAATACTCTCCCAACATCCCTCACTACAACCTAGAGGCCTTCCTTTAGTCAGAAATCCAACCTAAGGAGCCCTTTTGATCAAATCAAAAGGAAGAACCCGAAGAAGAGGTAATGATTTCACCACCCTTTTCCAAGTTCCTTTCTTCTTCCACTTCTTCTTCCTTTGTTATTACCATTATAAAATAATAACTCCAGTATCATGTATATACTATGATGTTATTATAAATATGGTACAACCATATTCAATATTCTATCCACCCTTTTAATAACATGTCACCATACGTGCGTACGTACGGCTCACCGTCTCCACGTCGTGGTGTAATTGTTATTCAATATATTATTATTTGGATGGGTATAATAATGATGTGTAACTCATGTAAATAATAAATATAAAATGTTAATGATTATTTATATATGATATAACATCCATTTATATATTATTTTAATATCAAAAGAATGATATTGTAGCTTGTGCGTACGTACGGACTACCGTCTCCACGAACGCGATGAGATTCATTCTCCATCGTATCCATTCAAGTAAAATTATCATTTGATGATTTAAAAATAATGTTTAAGGACTTTATATCATTCTGTATATGAATAATATACAACCTATCCATTACAAACATGGCTTATGTAACAAAACATATAAAATAAAACGAGTAAGTTAACACCCAAAACGACGATAATACTAAGATATTATTAACAAAGCAATGTTAAAAGATCATATATGATATCATATGAATGTATATTATTCTTTTATAATTTAATAACATTTATTTCACTATTATAAAGGAGGTTAAACTACCCCAACCAAGGAAAAGTAAAAGGTAAAGGTTATTTCACAATCTCTTCATTATCCGAGGTTGTTTATACGTAATAATCTACTGGGATCTATTTATCATCCACATCCATGTTTCTTAAAAATGAATTTCAAAACATTTTTACTATTTACTATAATATGGGTTAAAGTCATTTATACCCTTGTTTTACTTTTTATAAGAGGTTTATAAATGAATCTTTCCGTCATTTTCCAAACAATGTGCTTTTTAACCTTTTCGACAAAATTAAGGTAAGAATGTTTTTTTAACTTATACGGCGGGTGCGGCTATTTTCCACCATTATAAAATCACCGAAGCTTCCCTTACAATCTTATAAGAATATTTTCAAAGAACATGTTTTATTTCATAAATTTAAGACTCTTAAATGATTTCAAAATATAAAGAGCTATTTCTCTAAAAAGAGTTTTGATTTCATCTATGTCAACATCCTTTGATGAATTTTATGATTATTTGAAGTTGATTTATTATGATAAAAAACTTCTATATTGTATTGATGTTTTTGTGATATTTTTGACTTTGGATGTGCTATTTTTATACCGTTCATAGTTTATGGTGAAAGTATTAAAATTTCATATGCTAGTTATAATACGAATGTTTATGTTCTGTTTAAACCTGTTCATATAGGAATGCATTGGACTTAATATGTGACTGGTGGAGCCCGATATAGCTCCTCGATGCATCGGTAGGTCTCATGAGACAAACTAGTGTCTTGGCACAAGGCCCGGGAAAAAATCTTATTTTTAGTCTTGGCACGAGGCCTTGGCTATGTGGTTATGATAGTCTGGCATTATGCATTCCATCATTAAGAAAGTGGTTATTGATATTGCATGTGATTATTCGATTAGTAGAATATCAATGTGAATAAGTAAATGGAATTATTTTATTTGATTTTTTCCATACTATGTTGAAGTTCAAGTTTAAAAGGCTTTTGTTTTAGTTATACACTGCCTTAAATTTTTATTCTTATCTATGAAAGTTTCCGCTATACTGTTATCCTTACTGGGCATTTGATCTCACCCCTTTTCTATGTTTTATTTTTCCCAGGATGTGAAGAAGTAATTTATGAATGACCTGCAGGGATAGTATGTGGGGATATGAGTGTGGTCTATGAAGAAAATATGTTGTTGTAGTAGTTTTTCACTTTATGATGTAATGTAAAACTTTATGAATATATCTAGTGTTTCCAAGGCTACTAAACCAATCGGTCTTTCGATATTTGATCTTTCTTGTGATCATGCCAATGTTATGTAATAATGCACCAACTCTGGGTAACTAGGGTCGGGGCGTTACAAACGATTATGTGATCATCCCTTATTTCTCACACCGGGCATAACCCACATGATCTTAGGGATTGTTCCTTGGTTGTTTCATATATATGGTTAAATTGTGATAATTTAAATAAAAAAGAATGTGTCCTTTCATGTAATTAAAATAATAAGTATGTTTCATGAGCTTGAAAAAACACGACCCTTATGGATCCACCCTTCATTGAAGTGCTTCAGCTCCACCACCCTTTGGTGTATGGAATCCCAGATATGTTGTCACCACTTGAGCTCCCTTTTATATTCATTTTCTTTTGGATAGAGATCATTATCCATGATCAAAACCTGATCCCAATCAGCCCAAAGATCTGTCACTTGACGAGATTCCCATCTCAATTTCTCTTGATCTTCCATCAACTGGACACTCAATCATGGTACCGGTTCTGATTGAGTGGTGGAAAAGGAATAACACTCATCTATCTACCCTTCCACACACTGTATTTCCTATTTTGACTTTTAAATATTTTGAGTGCAGGTATATTTCTCTTGATGCTAGGCGATGTCCAGATGAAAACTGTTTTCCCGTATTTTCTTGGTGAGGTAGTCTTTAATCAACATTTCCAAACTTCGCGCATCCCCCCTCTAATGAACAGATCATGAAACCATTGGTGCAGTGATCCCACTTAGCTTATCCACTATGATTTTTGAGTGTTTTTCATGAAGCACTTCATTAACTTACATTCCCACCATCAGGTATCCTACTACAATCAATCTCTTCAGAATCAGACTCGTCTAACTCCTCTAGATCAGCAGGCCCGCACTCTGTAAATGTGAACAAGAATTTAGTTGCAGGATACTATCCTAGAATCATGTTAGATGGTATAGGATCCATATAATGTATTTGATCTTCATAACATGGTCCCATATAGATGATATTTTCTCTACCAGCATCAGGTGCCACCCTGCTAGTGGCACCTCCATAGGTGGTGGTCTAATCATCCTGAGTGGATGAATCTTCATGGAATGGTGCTCCCATAAAGAAAAGAATCCCAGATTTTCTTACCATATCCAATAGTAGAACACCCACTACTCTTATCAATATTCACACAAGAATCATTCCAATGATCTAGATCAAGAGACAACAAATGTGGCTCTATAATGAGTGGAACTTACAGAAGCCGAGTAGTGGCGTATCACACTCTAAAGTAGTAATTGTTGGGATACTGAGACGTTCCCCCCCCAAATATTATTTACGGATATAATTATTCTAGAGAGTCCACCCTAGCCTCCTTAACACTACGGGGCCTTACAACCACTATCATCCTAGACAAAGGTCAAAGGGTTTGGTCTTCTGCATCTGCTGCCACACCTCCATCCCCAGGAAGGGGAGTATCTTGTGAAATATTACCATGTAATGAAAATTTTTCTATCGATTAATCCAAATAAATAATAATAAAGGTGATTACATAGGGAATTTAGTGAAATATTACTTAAATATATTCAGTGAATCTCTCCAAGGAAATGTCCCTCAAGGCTGCTACCTTACTTTTCTCCAAAGAGGATTCCTTTGGGGATATGTCCCTAGTATTCTCCTAAGAGCTTACTTCATTTGATTATCCCCACCAAGATCCATTAAATTCATCGAGAAAAGGGAATCACTCCTCCAACTCAACCTCTAACAAGGTTGGGGGATAGGTCATGTCTTGTAACACCTGCACTCGATCTGTCATTGGATGCAAAAGGCCCTGGGAATGTACAGGGTCCTCTAATTCCACCATGTATTGTTCCTCTATTTCTAAGATGTAAGAAAGCCTCCCTTAGAAAATCCAATCCCAGCCAAATCCATCCCAATACTGTTTAGATGATCTCATAGCCTATAGGCATTGAAGAACTATCTACAGGTATCATATTTTTTCTATGATTTAGGATAAACAACATCATTAGGAATTTATACATGATGCAATTGTTTCCCAGGAGCCTGAGTTAATGTCCTACAAAACCCACTTGATTAATTCCCTTCCACTCTGGTCTGCTCAGCTGGGTACTTTTGATCTGGTGCTATTGATCTTATCCCTTCATCTATGACTGGTGTAGATCTATGGATCTTCGGACTTGTTTCTGCAGCCTCGACAACACGGTGTGGATCAGCCCTACCCCTATGATACGCCCTTGATGTTTTTCAACCTCAGACCTAAGGTGGAGGGACCACTCCCTCATTGGATCGAATGTTCCATCACCTTAGCGTTTCTACAGAATAAGAATCCTCCCAACTCTATCTATATACCTCATAAAGAATAGTGGATGATGGAATCTCATTCCTCATCTTTCCATCTTCCTGTGTGAACATTATCCAGAGCTACCTCATCATGCAAGGATGATCCTTATTTCATACTCCCAAATATACCTTCAGAGTCAGCCTCTGTAGGCACCCTAGCTTCCTTGTGAAACAGTATTGGTTGTATTGTTCAAAAATTGGTTAACAATAAACCATTTCCACCAAAACTCCACCTCATAAGGCTAGGAGATACAACTGCCACTCTTCGGTCCATGTGCTGCCATTAGTTATCACCCACGTCAGTAGGGGGAACATGTGAAAGGTGGATTTGTTTTTTTGACTAACCCTGATAAGCACATCCATCGAGCCCATCTTGAATGGAAAACTCCCTATGATGTTTAGAAATGCTGGATATAAGTTCATCAAATGAGGAGATATGGGATTCAGATATTTGTATCAACCCATGTGTGTTGCCACACAATTGTACAGAAAGTGAAGCAAGATGCACACATGCAGTGGCTTCTTCTCCTCACTGACATATAGAAGAATATTATATAGCTTTTCCAGAAACAAGACTCCAATAATGATGTGATACCCCATTGAAAGAATCACCGCCATGATAAACATTCTAGGTTGCATCCCCATGTGTGCATCTCCCACTGGAAGCATCCTTCCACAGATCAAGGGAGAAATGAATTTGTCCAGGTTAACTATTGGATGAGGATCTGTCTTAACACTATATACCCACACCATCCACTAGTTATCCTATGGGATACGCTTGTAGGAACCTTATTTTCCTCACTACGCTCCCCTCAAGTAGGTGTTTGGTCTTTTCGGTAGATTCCTCGATGCCTCTTTTATTGGGAAGTTCAAGAAATTGCCAAACCACTATTTAACGTGGAATTCCTTAATCGTCTACTTGTCTTTATTCATGCATGAAACCAGATCTATTAGAGACTTCACCAAACATGGAATCTTCTACTGATCCTACCATGCATTCTCCATGGGAAGTAATTCTTTATGCATCCCCCCAAAGATGGGGGCCCTATAAATATGATGGAGATCCCAAAGGATAATGATGACTTCTCCATGATGAAAATGGAAAGTGTTGGTTTCTAATGACTATCTACTTAGTAGTTCCAAAATGCTATCCTTTAGATAATAAACATAGATTTTGGAAACCCATCTCACATCGTAGAGTCCTACCTACCTCATCTCTACCACAAACTCTTCATAGGACACACATACCCAATAGGCCGAAACACATTTGTATGTGAAGTTTCATCCTTGGTGCAGGTCCCAGCCATCGGACATCCCCTTCTCAAGGTTTCTTATGCCCTCCCTGATGATGGTATTGTATTATGGAATATATTTATATTTTACAATAGTCACTTTTAGATATTATTGAGATGGTTTTAGAGGAATTCTAAAGTGATAGGGGAGTAATCCTTCGAGACATGGCCGTCGAAAACTCAATGCCATTTGTACTGCCCCGGTATGCCCCTGAACTAGTAAGTTAGTTCATCCCTAATTTCTATTGGGATGAAGACATCGTACCTCAAATCTATGATGTACAATGAAAACCTCCTACCCAGGGGGTAGTCCTTTTGTACTTCTTCCAGCAGTTTGAGTAGTGATTCATGGTTTTAATGGCTCTGAACATACTTGCCTATAATGATATTATTTATCATATCCTTCATTCAGAAAGCATATGTAATGACCTCCAAGGAATATTATTGAGCATCCATCAGATTAGATATTTAGTTCATTTTTCTAGCTTGTTCGCAAAGACTACTTATGAATATCATTCTTGGATAACTAGTTCATAGATCCTCATTAAACTGTGCTCGAGTTACGAAGTAGCGGTAGATTGAAATACCCTGGTTCACTGAGTAGCATTCACAGAGCAATGGTCTGAAGACCTAGTTTGCATAGGTGAGGTATCGAGGTTGGATGTCTTCACATGAAGATATTGGAATAGCTGCATGATGGTATCATATAGATATTTGGCCCCTCTTACACTATTTACATATGTGAGAACAACTGAGATTTGTGGAGGCCTTCATGCCCACGAGCTTCATGATGTCCCTGCACCTGTGTTCATCACACATCCTTCATCACGATCCGGCTTCATTATCACCTAGTTTTTAGGGAGTTACCCTCAAAATATGACCCTAATTTATCTATCATCTCCCATTATATGGGGGGAATTTCTTGGTACTGAAATACATGTATCAATATTATTAGAGAAGCACCACGACCATTCAGAATGGTATTAAAGCACAATGTGAATAAAATACATCAAAGGAACCTCTTTCATGAATTCCCTTCATGGATCCCATCATCACCGCGACTGCACAAAGTAAGTTGATGGTACTCCCATGAGTTTGATTCCCTTTGTGACCATACCGACATCTTTGATGAATGGATCCCTAAGTTTGATGGATCCTCCCCCTGCAGTAGAGCCTCTTTGTGTTTCACAGAGCATCACCCAGCATTGTGAGACCCCATGGCCTATAAATACCCAGCTCACTCTCCCTCAAAGGGATGATTATTCCAACATTTTGACTTCAGATCTCCCATTTCGCGAAGCCCTTGAGCACCACAAACTAGTTGGGAAATAGAACACCCAAGATACTTGATCATCACGATCCTTCTTTTCCCTTATTCATATTTACCCCTTCTTGTGGTAGGGATGACTTTTCACGAAGTTCCAAACCTTTCATAAAGGAATGAGACCCTTTGGGTTACTCAAGGATCTATGGAACATTATGACTTCACCAAATACTCTTCAAATGATCTGGGACTCTATGTTAATGCAGGGTCCTCATTCTTTGCGAAGCCCATCCCTTCACAAATCCTCAGTTCTCTATGAAGCGTCAGATATTTGTGAAGCCTCTCTAATCAAAGATCCTTTCTTCATGAGACCCTCTTTTGTGCAGCCCTCTAGTCTTGTACATTATGATTTCATGTTCCCACATGTAGTGTACCATGTTACATTCTCCGACCTCTTTATTTTCAGCATAAATACGCTAATAACCTTTTCATTTCAGCATAGCTATGCTTACATTGAGCCCATGAATGACCAGTCATCTACCACCTTTAGTTGGGAATTTCTTGGGTAATGTGACACCCAATGTTGCATGTATTATAGTCATGTAATTATAAGGGGGTAAAGAGAAATTCCTTCCCATCTGAGCTACCTGACGTCAAACTGCCAATCTACATCATCCTCATCACATGACATTAAATAGTAGTGTCAATAAATGCAATATACATGGGGTTCCATGCGTTGGGAATTATCCATGCCCACTCATATCCATGGGAGTGATCGAATTAGATCCTCCTCACTTGAAATGAGACCTTCTTCGGAAATATTCCATGTGTAAGACCCACACCATCACTCGCTAACACATCTTTCATGACGTGACCATCTGTTCTACTACCTTCTCTTGTTTCTTAAACTGAGCATGACTCATGTTCTCTTATAGGTTAGTAGTGATCATGAAACACTTCTTCTAGAAATACATCATAGAATAAGAACCATCACTATTATGAACTACGTGGGTTTTGATCCCTATCTTCTAACCTAGGTACGTAAGAAGCCTTCCCGAGGTTCAATCCCAGCCACTGGTATACTCAGGTGCTACCTCTAGAAGAAGTAACCTCATGATTTAACAAATTCCCTTTATGAGACACCCCCAGATCCACCTCTATAAAGTGTTTTGATCCATTCTATATTACCCATTTCATCCATCATCCTCCCTAATTTTACCTTGGGCCACCATATCTTAGTAAGATCTTGACATTCAACCGAACCCCCATATTCTATCTAGGCCACCTCCTTAGTTTTCCCAAACCTAATATTCATTCATATGGGCTACTAACCATACATAAGCCTCATCTGGTCCTTGATTCTCTATCCATGCATAAGACCCAACATGTCTCTTGGCAGATATCCATTTGTATGCCTCGATCCCATTCCCCATTTCAGAACTAGGTGGACTTTGATATTTGCCTTCTATATAGGGTATGTAAGAAGCCTTCCCAAGGTTCAATCCCATCATCCATTCCCATAAAATTATTTTCCGAAAGTCTACATTACTTAGGAGGATTATTCCCCATCCCAGAGGTTCCACTTCCTTTAGGTCCCCATCCATACACTTCATTCTCACGAGCTACCTTCTTAAGTGTCTCATCATCCCATCTAAACTACATAGAATTTGATCTCTAACTTTTAAATATGGTATATAGGTAGCCTACCTAAGGTTCAATCCCATCACCCCTTACACTCTATTGATTTCATCCTTTCAATCTATTACACTTCATCCATATCCATCCCGATTCTTACTCAAGCCGCCACATCTTAGTGAGATTATTCCATCCATCTGGGCCATCTCGATGTGGTAGCCCCATTCACATCATTGCTGCTCTTAGTATCACTTGACCATCTAATCTTGTCTAATCCATAGCTTTTCTATGGACCACTATCCAAGAGTAATCCCCAATATGTCTCTGGTAATCTAGCCATGTGTAAGACCCAATATGATGCCCCATTCTGAAACTACGTGGACTTTTATCCTTGTCTTTTACACAGGGTATGTAGGAAGCCTCTCTGAGGATAAATTCCATAATCCATTCCCATCCATGTCTTTCTTTCGAGTGACCATGACTCAGAAGGATCATGCCATATCTGAGAGGTTCCACTTCCTTTCGGTCACCATCCATACACTACATTCTCACATGCCACATTATTAGGTGTCTCATCATACCATATGAACTATGTGGATTTTAATTTCTGTCTTCTAAATAGGGTATGCAATAATCCTACATTAGGTTCAAGCCCATATCCCCTCATACTCTATTGATTTACTCAATTCCATATCTTATACTTCATCCATATCCATCCTGATTCTTATCTAAGCCACAACATCTCGATAAGACAATGCCATCCATCTAGTCCATCTATGTGTGTAAGCCCCATTCACCTCATAACTACTCTTAGTATAACATAAGAATCTAACCATGAAAAAGACCCACACAACCCATATTCTTCCAACCAAGAGCGATCCTCTTGCGAAGGGTAGCTTTCCATGTGTAATCCCCACACACCATCACCCTTTGAGACTACATGGGTTTTTATCATTGTCTGATACATAGGGTACGTAGGAAGCATCTTTGAGGTTCAATGTTAGCCAATGGTAATCCTTGGTGTCCCCCACCTCTGGGTACACCTCCCTGATTCACCCTCAGTGGTGTCTCGATCATCCTTCGTGATGTGAAACCTTATCTTTATGAGACACACCACCCCGGGTTCTCTCGGATTGCGAGTTTTGGCCCATCTATTTGATAAACTTTCGAGGTGTTCCCTCATAGGGACCTAACTCTCCAATATTTATCTATAAGACGTTATACTCATGTCTTACCCTGTGTTAAACATGGGATCCCCAAGGAAAACCTCAAAAGAAATTCCTCTGGAATAAGATACCATGTGATTTCCATAGGATGCCTTGGGTTCTGCACCCTTAAGAATCCATCTTAGAAGAAAAAATACAAGTGTTCCATTGCTCTAGTGTCAAGACATGCTACTAATTTTCAACATGACTACTCTCCTAACTGAAGCTTGCGACCATGCCAATACCCCTTGGAATGTCTAGGTAGAAGAAACACAATTAACCAACATCGACAAAGAGATGACACTAGAAATGAGTTTCATGAACTATGACTCAAATCTATGAGGGATACCCAAACTAGGAAACAGATTCTAAGAGGAATCCATGGAAGGAGTAACTGAAATCTCATCATCCCATTTTGATCAAGGAGCATACATCGACGAATAAGTGATGAATTCCACCCACCTTTGGAAAGTGGGAATGTGGGGCACAATGTTTTCTATCAATGGATGAGCAGGCACGCCTAGATGGGAAGCATAAAAAACAATAACACTAGAAAGAACCCAACAAACATGGTATATACTACATGTATTCTTAAACTATGATCACAAAATAAGTAGAAACATTTACAAAATAATTCATATTTTTATGGTGTAATAGGAGTTCAATTTAACAAGTAACAACTTTTAAACCTCCTTCTTTGACCTATAAAATCTATGGAGTTGCATAATAATTGATGAATTTTCAATGGGGAATAGTGGAGAATCCAATAGAATAGATAAACTTTTTATATCTCAATACATAATCCAATGAGTATGAAAATTCCAATAACCAAGGATGGAATAATAATATAATGTTTTCATGGAATAGAAAAAGCATGGAAATAAATTAACAGAATACGAACTATTATAATAAAATAAATATTTAGAGTAAATATTGACAGAGTTCATGGAAAATATTGAATGTAATAAACCAAAATAATTAAAAATCAATATAAAAAGCGATTCATCTTCAAGATGTTTGGATAAAAGTTTGGTCAATTATATTTAACTAAGATTAATTTATATTATAATTCTGATAATTGTAATTTAACGTATGAAATAGAAAGTTATGTGATCAAAAATTTGAAATTTTAATACACCATTTATTCCAAAATAGTGTATTTACTTATTGGAGTGTGAAGTAAGTTTCTTGACTAAAGCACTATTTATAAGGAATGAATATATTTTAGGTAGGGTGCTAGTGAATTAATCATTGGTAAAGAATTTTTATTATCAAAAGATAAATAGTGGTGTAATTTTGGGAAGTAGAAGAAGATTTTATTGGTATTTGGGTGGTGGATTTATGGTATCCCCAATATCAACTAGAAACTCTATACAATCCGCTGAACTAACTACCGGTGATAAAAGAATATTCAATTAATGATTGGAATAGTGATTGGTCATAAAGACATATATTTTTTTATATATAGGTGGACCTCATATAATTATTATAATTTTAAGGACACTTAGTGGTTAATATTTCTTATAAGTATTTTTTATCAATTATTACTCAAGATTTTCTCTCTTATCTCTCTTATAATGAATTATAATGTTTTTTCATGGACATGAAGAATATCTCAAACCACATTAAATTTATTAAAAACTGATTTTTTTATGCATGTTATCTGTTATTATGTTTTCCCTTTTCTCATTCTTCATAATTATTTAGAGACTTTCATGGGTTTTCGATATAATGTATATCATCTGTCTTGGATACACTATTAAAGGGAACCTTTTTGATTTTTTTGTCTTTGTTCCATGTTTATGTTTAGATAGTGAATCATTTTTCTAGATCATAATGTTGTTTCTATGATCTTGGTGTGGTTTTGGATTAAAAAACCTATGGTACTAGTGTTTCTTGTTCCATTAGCATCTTCCTATTCTTAGTGAAGATGATTTTTTTATGATGTTTTTTTATTTTTTTTACATAAATATAAATTTCTATTTAGTGTGTTCCTTTCAGGGGACAGTGAATTTGAAGTTTGTAAGGAAATTATTTATTGGTTCAATGGGAAAGAGTTTGATGTTTATAAAATTTATATAGTGTATTGTCTCTTTTAGAGATATATTGATATGTCATTGGTTGGAGTCAAGCTAGATATGATGAAAAAAAAGTGAACGGGACATTATTGACCAAAATGAACTGGGATTTATATGGATTATGATAAATAAAAAAATTTCTTTGAGTATCTAAGAGACATAGATAACATATTATCTTATTTTAACGCTAAAAAACTTATATAAGAAGCCTATTACAATAAAAAAGGTTTTTTTAGCATAGTGGGTATGTGGTCTAAAAGTGATTGATGGAAATTCATTAGATTATAATGTGATTGTACTATACTAGAAAAAAGGTTATACCAACATCTTGGAACCATTTTTATAGGCCCTAAAACTATTCGTATAGCCTCTACCAACAATTTAAAGAGCTATTGGCTATTTTTTCATCAGGATAGACCTATACCAATGGTTTTGGGAAAACTGTTTGTGTAGGTGCTTTATACCAATGGTTCCAAAAACATTGTTATAGATCATGAATATGAAATACCTATACCAAAAGTTTGGGTTAAATGTAGGAATATCTAATGTAAAAAAAGTTTTATGAGTTTTGAACCATGCACCTCCCACATATACTTTAATGATATAACCACTCTGCTATAATTACTTTTATTAATATAATTAGTGTAAAACCCTGAGAATTTAAAATAGGAACATCATGTTCGATATAATGTATGAAACCCAAAACCAATCTTAGAAGAAAATATAACTTACCATGAAAGTCCAAAGACATTTATTAAAATGATGAAAAAGAGGCATCAAGGAATGCATATGGGGAAGACTGCCTTTTCCCACATCTAGAAAATGAAAAATTACATATCGTAATACGACATGTCATTATCATAAATATAATCATCAGTTGTTTTCCATTTGTATTTTGGGTTACCTTTATTGATGTTCTGGATGATATCAGCATTGAATCATTTTGAAAACATGGAGGAAGATCTAGCAATCACGGTCACTGGCGCATTAGAGTAGTCCTTCCTCAAACTTCTCTTCAGGGGGGGGGGGCAGAGATGAAAACCTCATTATCAATGATCATATTATTTATAGGCATCACAATATCATTGAAATAAGTTTTAACACTACCCACTCACATGGGGGGGGGTGTTGTCATTCACTTTTTCATCATTAGATCCATTTTTCCTCCTATTTGAAGATATTGAAGAGATGTATAATTTATGGATCTCCTCCTAAAATTTATTTTTTTGTGCACCAGGACTAATGGAACAATTTAGATCCTATAATAACAAACTAGATCCTCTCAGTTTAATGAAACCACACCCCATAAAAATTAAGTTGCATGTAAGTATCCTCCAAATCTACACATGGGCATCTTTTCAAGCGTTGGGATCAACATGATTTGTTGCATTCACCTAGAGAAGGTAATTTTCCAAACAAAGAACTTTTATTTTATTTATTATTTTTCTATATTCAATTATGTATTAACACTTGAATTTAATTAAAAAAGTATCCAACATATAATGGGATTTTATTATGTTGATGGAATAATATTTTTCCATCTCTACTTATATCAAATGGGAAACAAAATCATTGATCGTGTGTACGACAGACTACCGCCTTGCAAACTGACGTAGTTCATTTTTGATGTTGTTAATATTTTAATGTCTTATTATATACTCACTTTACTGAATTTATATGAAATGTTCATAATTTGTGTGAAATATTATTGTTTTAATATTAAGTATAATTTTTGAGCATTTTTAGAAGTAGTCCAATTGATTCAGTTTACCATTTTATTTATAAATCTCACTCTACTGATCCGAATTCTATAGTTCCTATTTTTAAGATTCATAATTCAATATACAACATTTCATTATAAGGGATCATGATCCAATTCTTCCATTTGAAGGATCACATTTACCACACAATATGACTTACCGAATCTGTGAACAAACTGGACCAGCCTTGAAGATTGATTTACTGGGCTCAATCCAAAAGTCCAAAAACATTACCTATCCACCATAATTCTGGGGACACTATATTTCATCTTGGATAACAATTTCAAGGCCCAAATCCAAGTACAAGGAGCCCAAATGAAGCTTTGAATTCCAGCCCACCATTCTGGACAAGAAATAAAATCAGTATAATATTCATGACATATCTCATGACGTAAGAATCAAAGTGAGATGATATATTTTAGTGTGAAAGACGAGATATTGGCGGCTGACATTTTTGAATAAGTCATTCAGATTTTAAGGCATCTCCCTATTCCAAAATCCATTCACATTTTGGCCATCGAAAAAGCATGGATAGAAATGGACAGTTTAACTTTGTTAAATAAAACCGCCATAACATTGGCTCCACTTGTCCAAATGCCTCCAAATTTTGACAGTAGTCGGAAAACTTTATTATATACAACTGTGAAGAAGGAGATATTCTGAGATTCAGATGTCTGTATACCCAACATGGCGATACAGGTGGAAGGACAGATTGGGAATGAAAACAGTCCACTCCTTGGGCTATAAATACTCTCCCCTTCTCTCCTTGAGAGGGGTTGGCATTTCAGAAGAGAGGATAAAATATTGGGATGACCAAAACCTTTCTAAAGGCTTTGGAGGACCTGAAATACTCATGTTTTTACTTGAGAGACCTTTCCTCCTCTCTTCGTTTTCACTTAATTTTGTGTTCTTCGTTTTGGTAATTTTGTAAGTCTCTTTGTTTGTAATTCTGTTTTAATGCTAGTTTCTTCTTCAATATATCTTATTCTTCTCCAACTTCTGTAGTTTAAAATTAATGTTCTTAAAATAGTTTAAATTTAGGTGAATCCAGTTCCCTTATTTTTCTTCCTCATTCAATCAAAAATTTGTTTTTAATTATCATCATTGTTCATGTGTGTGTGTTCGACGTACCACTCTTTTCTAGCCCCTTTATTTTTCTTCTATTATTAATTTATCATCTTAATTATTATAACCAGAATATTAAAAACCCAAATGTATGAGTAAATATCTCATTGGGGTGAGTTATAATTTAGGGGTTTTAACTGATTGAGAGTATTTTCTTGATGAGTATTCATTAATTTAACATTGTGTATGTTGGAATTAATATGTCATGGATTAATGACATATTTTGTTTAGCATGTGGTTTCCCTGGCTTATTGAAACCACAAATACACTACCATAAACATGTACTAATTGAGATTAGAATCTTAATTAAGTTAAGGCTTGGATTAAAGCTTTAACAGTTAGGAATTATAATCGACGTCAACTTTTGAAGTGGGTGTTAATTTAAATGCAATATAAAGCAAAGCTCAAGGATATCACAAACTTAACTACCTAATGATGAACTCAGCCCAATATTTATCAATTTGTTAAATCAATTATATACAATCAATAATTTTAATTAATCTCTGCAAACAAACCCCCCTAATCAAAATACAATCAACTAAAAACAAACGACTATTTCAAAGTATCATCATCGAGGATTCGAACCGAGTGCTGCTATACACATTAGCAGAGCACCAGAACTTTGACTGGTCGATAGGTGATAATCGGACGTGTGTTCAAATAGTGCCATTTCTGGGGATTGTACTTTAATTATTCATTAGTTTTTGGTTATTGTAATAAAAAACAAAAAAATTAAAATTTGAAAAAATTTGAAAAAAACACAAAGAAAAACCTGTCTTCCTCTTAAAAAACATAAACTGAAAAAAAAAAGAAATACCTGTCTTCCTCTTTCTTCCAAAATCTCTCTGAATGCCCCGTAGTCTTCCAAACAATCCCTCAGATTTGTTTGACCCTAAAATTGAGCAAACACTTTGCCAACATAGGAGGAACATAATAAACAATCAAATCATTCAAGAACCAGTCCTCATCAAACCAGTTGAATTAGAAATGGCCAATCCTAGGGAACAAACCCTTAAAGAACTTGCTGCCCCAGATATGAATTACCAACCTCTTGGTATCCAATATCCAAACATAGAGGCTGACTTCAAACTCAAATCGGGGTTGATTCATCTTCTTCCTCATTTCCATGGGCTAGCCGGTGAGAATCCACATCTCCACCTTAAAGAGTTCCAAGTGGTGTGCTCTACCATGAAGCCTCAAGGGGTTTATGAAGAAGAAATCAAGCTTTGAGCATTCCCTTTATCCCTAGATGACACTGCTAGGTCATGGCTCTACTACCTTCCTCTTGGTTCCATAACTACATGGAATGACATGAAGCGACACTTCTTAGAGAAATTCTTTACTGCTTCTCGTACTGCTTCTATCCGAAAGGAAATAAGTGGTATACGTAAATTCCCAAGTGAATCACTCCATGAGTACTGGGAGAGGTTAAAAAAGCTTGTGGAAACCTTCCCACACCACCAAATTCCTGACCAACTCTTGATCCAATACTTTTATGAGGGTTTATTGGCTATGGAGAGAACTCTCATAGATGCTGCATGTGGCGGTACCCTTGTTGATAAAACTCCTGAAGCTGTAAGAGATCTCATAAGTAACATGGTTGCAAACACACAACAATTCCATACTCGAGCACATGCTCAAGTAAAACAAGCCCAAGATAATTAATCAATTGAGCTGAACAAGATGACTGAGTGGATGAGTGAACTTACAGGTCTTGTGCGACAACTAGATGTGGCCACCAAATCCCCAACCACATCTTCTCTGTAATCAATGTTTCCTGGACCTGTCAAAAACTGTGGAATCTACAACTCTCCGTCTCATCCAACAGACACATGTCCATAACTTCATGAGGATCAATCCGATTCATCTGGAACAATGGATCTCAATGTAGCATATGCTCAGCGGAACACCAATCCTCAACTATCAGGTCAGTTTGTTAGAAACTTCAACCAACCTCACTCTAAGCCCTCCTCTTCTTCCTATAACCAAGGCCTTAGGTATGGTAATCCCATTTCTCATCCCCCTCAATTACCCCCTCAAAACCCAAACTAGTTCCAATATGGTCAAGGTGTTGGTAACTTCCAACAACCTTATCCTTTTGTCCATCAACATCAAAGGAACAATCCTCCTCCTGGATTCCATTATCCCAGTGAGCCTTCCCAATTCCAAAACCAATACAATCGCTTTCCCATTAACCAAACTCAAGGCAATCCCAATTCAGGAGAAGCCTCTTCTTCTATGAAACCATGGGAAAGTGCAGTGGAAGATCTTGCCTCCTTCACCCGTTCTAGCCTTAAAAACATTGAAACTCAAATAGGTCAAATTGCATCCCACCTGAGCCAGCAACAATAATCAAATTCTTCCCCACTCCCAGCTCAACCATTACCCAACCCCAAGGGTAATGTAAGTGAAATTTCACTTTGATCAGGAAACCAACTTGCTATGCCTCAAGATAAATCCTCAAACACTCCTCTGAATGTTGACCTAGAAAACGAAAATAAAAAGAAACGTGAAAAGGAACCTGAATCCATTCCCCCACCTCCTTCCATTCCACTTAGGAATCCAATTCCTTTTCCTCAAGCTGTTTCTAAACCAAGGAAATCTTTTGATCCTGATCCTGAAATGCTCGACATGTTTTAACGTGTTGAAATCAACATTCCCCTCTTAGATGCCTTAAAAAAATTCTTAAGTATGCCAAGTTTCTCAAGGAGTTGTGTACCCACAAGAGGCAATTTAGGACCTTCGAAAATGTTTCCACCCAGCATTCTATTCCCATAAAGTGCAAAGATCCAGGGACCTTTACGGTTCCATGCCAAATTGGATGTTTGAACTTTGATGATGCATTCATAGACCTAGGAGCCTCAATTAATGTCATGCCCAAATCCATATTATCCAACCTTGGCCTAGGTCCTTTACACCCAACAGGTGTTGTTATCCAGTTAGCCAATCGAAGCACAGCTAGTCCCGAGGGAATAATTGAGGATGTCCTTGTCTAATTCAATGATCTTATCTTCCCTGCTGATTTCTATGTCCTTGACATGGAAGGTGAGATGACCTCTTCACGATCTCCCCTAATTCTAGGAAGACCATTCCTCATGACTATAAGAACCAAGATTGATGTCCATTCAGGCATCTTATCCATGGAATTCGGTGACCAACTGGTCAAGTTTGACATTTTCAAAGCCATGCGATACCCATCTGAGGACCACTCTGCATTCTCAATTCATACTTCTGAGGACACTTATAAGAGTCAATAGAACCTCAATCCACCGTGTTCTTCGTGTTCTAATGACAAAGGATCTTGTGAAATTTCAACTATGATTAACCAAGTCATAAATGGTGATGTTGATGTGGACCTCTCATTCATGGACTCCATCAATCTAGAGGAACTTGAAAACTCTCTTGAATTCCACATCAATTCTGATCTCTACTCCTCCACCTTGGACAATATTAAGGAAAATGAACCTGAAGCAACTGAAGTCCCTTCTTCTATTCCTGAGTTGTCTAGCCCAAAAGTTAAAGATGAGACTGAACTGAAACCTCTTCCCGCACACCTGAAATATGCATTCCTCTTCCATGATCACTCATATCCTTTCATTATCTCTGCCACACTTACGGAAACTGAGGAGTCCAAACATGTTCAAGTGTTAGAGGAAAACAAAAAGGCCTTAGGTTTGACCTTAGATGACATACTAGGAATCAACCCTGCCATTTGCATGCATCACATCCATCTTGAGGAGTCATCCAAACCAATTATACAACCACAAAGAAGACTCAATCCACTCATCCTTGAGGTATTTAGGGAAGAGATCACCAAGATTCTTCAAGTTGGTATTATCTACCCAATTTCTGATAGTGAATGGGTTAGTCCAATTCAAGTTATACCTAAGAAGGGTGGGATAACTGTTGTCACAAATGAACATGGAGAGGTAGTTACAACTCGAGTGAAAAACAAATGGCGTGTGTGCATCGAGTATAGAAAATTAAATACTAAAACCTGAAAAGATCACTACCCTCTTCCATTCCTTGATCAAATGCTAAAAGATTAGCCAGAAAGTCACACTATTGCTTTCTTGATGGATACAATGGCTATTTTAAAATCCCAATCTCACCGTAGGACCAAGAAAAGACTACTTTCACATGCCCCTTTGGAACATATGCATATAGAAGAATGCCTTTTGGCCTTTGTAATGCTCCTGCAACATTCCAGAGGTGTATTATGAGTATCTTTTCAGAATTCATTGAACACTGCTTGGAAGCCTTCATGGATGACTTCACCATTTATGGTGAGTCATTTGAATCTTGTTTGAATTCACTCTCTCTAGTCCTTCAAAAGTGTGTCAAGTGTAACCTTCTGTTAAATTTTGAAAAATGTCACTTCATGGTTTAAAATGGGATTATTCTAGGGCACATAGTTTCAAAAGATTGTATTGAAGTCGATCCTGCAAAAATTGAAGTGATCCAATCACTTCATCCACCCACTTCTGTTCAAGACATCAGTTCGTTTCTTGGTCATGCCAGTTTCTATCGGTGATTCATCCATAACTTTAGTAGGATTCCCCTCCAACTCACTATGTTAATCCAAAATGATGTCACTTTACATTTCGATGAGTTTTTCAATAGAGCCTTCGTTGAACTCAAAACATCTCTTACATCTGCCCCAATAATCCAACCCCCAGATTAGTCCTTACCCTTTGAGTTGATGTGTGATGCTTCTGATAGAGCTGTTGGAGCTGTTCTTGGTCAAATAAGAGATAATATTCCTCATGTCATCTATTATTCCTCAAAAACATTAGATGAAACTCAATCTCACTACACTGTCACTAAAAAAGAACTCTTAGCAGTGGTTTTTGCCTTAGATAAATTCCGGTCCTATGTCTTAGGTGCCAAAATCATCATCTTCACAGACCATTCTGCTATTAAGTTCTTACTCAAGAAAAGTGATTCCAAATCGAGGCTAATAAGATGGATCCTAATGCTCCAAGAGTTTGACCTTGAAATCAAAGATAGACCTGGAAAAGAGAACCTTGTGGCTGATCACATGACTAGAATTTCTAATTCTTCGCATTCAGAAATTATTGATCCTGAATTCCCCATTGAGAACCTTTCTTCTCTCACTCCAAAGTTACCCTGGTATTCCCTAATTGATAACTATTTGGTTTCTGGTGTTTTTCATGAAATTTTTTCAAAAGAACAAAATTGAAGTTGAAAAGTGATTCAAAATACTATTTTTGTGAAGAAAATAAACTTTGGAAAACTGGGGCTGATATGGTAATAAGGAGATGTGTCGATGAAAATGAACATTCTTCCATATTAGAATTATGTCACTCACTTCTCGGAGGTGGCCACTTTGGACCACAAAGGACCTCCCGAAAGGTCCTAGACTCTGGATTCTTCTGGCCTTCACTCTTCAAGGACTCACATGAGTTCTGTCAATCATGTCCCACTTGCCAAATGTTTTGCACAATTTCCAAGAGAAATGAAATACCCCAAAAGCCTTTAATTTTTGGCGAGATCTTCGATGTTTGGGGCATCGATTTCATGGGGCCATTTCCCCCTTCCAATGGATTCTCATACATTCTTCTTGCGGTCGATTATGTTTCAAGGTGGGTTGAGGCCAAACCCACTAGGAAGGATGATTCTCATACTATTAGTGAGTTTCTAAAGACCCGCATCTTCCAAATATTTGGCACACCACGTGCCTTGATCAGTGACTTAGGAACCCATTTTTGTAATAGAACCATGGAAGCTCTTCTGAAAAAGAATGAGGTTGTACATAAAACTTCAACTGCATATCACCCTTAAACAAATTTCATGGCTTAACTCTCTAATAGATAAGTGAAAAGGGTACATCAGAGAATTGTTAATCCCACCAGAAAAGACTGGCCTGAGAGACTTGGTGAAGCCCTTTGGGCTTATCGAACTGCCTATAAAACACCCATTGGGATGTCTCCTTTTAGGATAGTTTTTGGTAAAGCGTGTCACTTACCAGTTGAAATCCAACATAAGTTATTTTGGGTCGTGAAAACTTGTAATTTTGATCTTGAAAAATCTCGTGAAGAAATATTGTTGCAAATAGATGAACTGGAGGAGCTTCGACTTGATTCTTATGAGAATTCTATTCTCTACAAAGAAAAATCCATGGTACTCCATGACAAACAGATCCTGAGAAAGTTATTTCATGAAGTTTAAAAGGTAATGCTCCTCAATTATCAATTTTGACTTCACCCAGGTAAGCATAATTCTCGTTGGGAAGGTCCTTTTGTTATTACTAATGTTTACCCATTTGGTGCAGTGAAAGTCCAAGACCCCTCTTCCAAAAGGACATTCACGGTTAATGGACATCGGTTAAAGCATCACTATGAGAGGAAACACAATCCTGGATCATCATCTACTTCCATTGGATACCCAACTTCTCCAGTCAACCCACCACCAGATGGAGACGACGACCCACCAAATCTAAACCAGGGGGCACCTCTTTCCCTTTAACTCTCTCTCTATCTCTTCCTCTCTCTACATCATTCAACTTTTTTCCTCTCTCTTTAATTTTTTTTACCACTTTATTTATCAAAAAATTTCTTTTTCACATTCTCTTTTGTGTGGGTGTATCTTTATAAAAAAACAAAAAATATAAAAACCTAAAAAACTAAAAAAAACCAAGAAAATAATCACCTAAAAAAATAAAAAAAATTAAAGAGTCATGCTTACTCACCATCGAGATTTGAATTTTTGTCCATCTATTTTGGGGAGCTAACAGACATGTTTTCATCTCAAAAATTTTGTATTTTCATCATGTCTTTGGATAATGAATTTTGTGTCAAAAGTAACAAATTTTGAATGCTCAATTTTTGATTTGGAAAATGCTTTTCCCGAACCGTGAGGAACAATATTTGATTTCTTGCCAAGGCCACCTATGACCATCTATTCAAAATGTGTGTTTTCACCCCCCATTTGTGAGTCTTGAGTTTGTGGACCTTTGATCTGAATTTCCTACCTTAGTGTGCATTAATATCATAGGGGAATTTTTATGAACAACATGAGAATTATAATAGCCAAATAGCCTCCCATTAACCATACATTAATCCTCCTTTTGAAAGCCCCTTAGAGCCTATGAAAACCTTTTCTTTGATAGCCACATTATAATCCCAATACCTTTTCCCACCCAATATCAACATGGATTTTCATTGCATAATTTTTCAAAATTTAAGTGTGGGGGGTGGATTTCATTTTGGGTACCCTTTGTTGATTTCACCATGTTATCATATGCTTGAGGGAAAGCATCCATTTTAGTGTGGGGGATTATTTTTCATTCAATTTTTTTTTGGGAATATAATGTACTCCCATTTATGTAATTTTGTAAATGTTATTGAAAAGTGTTCAAAAAAATCAAAAAAAAAATAAAAAAAATGAAAAAATGGGTTGTGTCTTTGGTAGGTCAAAAATCACTCTTTATCAAACATTTATCTTGTTATAACTATTACAATTAGTGTCGCGAGTAGATCAAACATGGGTTGGGATATGAGTGTCAGATCTGTTTCAATGTCAACTTTCGAAAAAAGAAAAAAAGAAGAAAAAAAAGAACACTTGCATTATATTCTTATTGGGAGAAGTTTTGTGGTTTGTAAATATTTCATCTTCTCATCCCCTTCAAATTATTATCCTCTATTGTGTCTTTCTTCACACAATAATTCCCTTGTAAATACATGTTTTCATTCCCTTCAATGTTTTATTTCAAAAAAAATGTGCATTGCTTTTTCTATGTTGGTGTTTTACCCCTCTTCTTCTCTCTCTTGGACATTATATTACTACCATCCCATAGCCACAGAAAAACCCCTTAAAAAGACCTCTTGATTCTTGTGAACTTTGGATAGGGATTGTAAGATAAGAGCTCTTTCAAAATCTAAGATTTGTACTTTTGGTTGGTGAAAGAGTGAACCTCCACAAATAAATTTTATCATCTTGAGAGGTGAGAGTTTTGAGTGTCCACATTTTCCATTTCTAAATCTAAGCATGAAAAAATGAATTAGTTTTGGAACATTTTTTCTATAACCACTTGTGGTGGAATTCAAAATGGATTAGTGAAATAGTCTAAACCTCCCCTGATTGGAGAAAACAAAATGTTAATATTTTTTGGTGAGTGAAAATGATTTTGTTATGTTTTTATATTTGTTGAACATGAGGACATGCACATTAATAAGTGTGGGGGAGTTGATGTTGTTAATATTTTCATGTCTTATTATATACTCCCTTTACTGAATTTATATGAAATGTGCATAATTTGTGTGAAATATTAATGTTTTAATATTAAGTATAATTTTTGAGAATTTTTAGAGGTAGTCCAATTGAGTCAGTTTACCATTTTATTTATAAATCATACCCTACTGATCCTTATTTTGTGGTTCCTATTTTTTAGGATTCCTAATTCAATATACAACATTTCATTAGAAGGAATCATGGTCCAATTCTATCATTTGAAGGATCACATTTACCACACAAGATGACCTACAGAATCTGTGAACAAACTGGACCAGCCTTGAAGATTTATTTACTGGGCTCAATATAGAAGTCCAAAAACATTACCTCTCCACCATAATTGGGGGGATGCTATATGTCATATTGGATAAAAATTTCAAGGCCCAAATCCATGTACAAGGGGCCAAAATGAAGTTTTTAAGTCCAGCCCACCATTCTGGATGATAAATAAAATCAGTTTAGTATTCATGACATATCTCATGATATAAGAATCAAATCGAGCAGATATGTTTAAGTGTGAAGGCGGAGATATAGGCGGCCGGCTTTGTTGAATAAGTCATTCGGAGTTGAAGGCATCTTCCTGTTCCAAAATCCATTCACCTTTTGGACATCAAAAAAGAATGGATAGAAATGGACAGTTTACCTTTGTTTAATAAAACCTCCATAACTTTGTCTCCACTTGTCCAAATGCCTCCAAATATTGACAGTACTCAGACATCTTTATTATCTACAACATTGAAGAAGGAGTTATTTGGATATTCAGATGTCTGAATAGCCAACTTGGTGATAGGGTTGAGTGCCCCCTGGTCCTTTCACTATGAGGGGTTTAGGTATCACTTCATCTTCACTAAACTATTACCCCTCTTTGGCTACTTTACTTACGTGCAGTGTGGATGAATTTTCACTTTATGGAGTGAGTTGTCTCAATATTCATCGATAATAGACTCAATATATTTGGATCATGTGTTTCCCCAATAGGCATGGAATGATCCTAAAATCACTTCGTGTTGCCATAGTAGGGTTTTGGGAATCTGTGTGACCAATATTTAACATGGCATCAATCCTCTACCTAAGAGGATGTTCTAGTTGGGGATGGAGCACTACTGAGCCCTAGGGGATAAGCCTCTCTCTATGTATCAAGATATATTTCTTCCTTCTACGATCTATCATGAATTTTTACTCAGTAGATTTCTTTGAATCGGCATGACTAACTCTATGTGGGCGTTTATTCTCTTCTAGGTGAGTTATACCAAATTTAGGTTGTTGCGTGATACCCCTTTCTTTGATTGGTGTTTTCAGATAGGGTTTTAGTGTCCCCTATAGGACCCTATGTAGGATCACCTACCCTAGTATTAGGGGATGGATAGTCACTACAATACTTCTTCCATGTAACTATCCACTAAGCATGCACTCTTGTGTAGGTACTATTAGGTTTGGATGGGTTGTGATATAGGTTTGCTTTCCTGATTGAGTGGCATTTATCGTTTGAGTTCCATTTATGATGTTGAGGTTGAATCATTGACTAAAATTTGTCGATGCTTGTCCCCTCAAATCCTACAATCCATCAGGTATGGTTAGGTTCTTATTTTGTGTTCTATGAGGAATGATTCTACCTTCAGGACATGAGTAGGATCACGTTGCTATCTTTGAGGTTGATACCCCATGAGAGCATTACGAGTGTTGCATTGGATCTTCGGTTTGGCTACCGTGGGCAGTATATGGTCAGGACCATTAGACTTGAGAGTCTATTATGAGTATATTTGGGTATATTCTGGGAGTCTTTGTGACATGTGTTCTTTGGCATTCCAGGGACGTCATGCTAACTAGTTGCGTTTAGCCTAGGATGGTCTTGAGATGAAGTTTCTCTCTCATTTAGGTTCTCTCTGGCTAGGTCAAGTTAACCGATGCCTATCAGTTCATCCATTTTTGGTTTGGGTTTTTGGGGAAAGTATTGAGTATTCTTATACTCACCCCTAAATAGGCTTTTCCTGCATGTGTTGTGTCTTGTATAGACCACAAGTCCTTCGATGGAGTCCCAGTAGACCCGGACCAGGTAGAGATGAGTAGTTGGAGTGAAAAAGGTTTTTATCAGAGCCATACCATAAAGATTATCGAATGAAGTATTACAACGTTCCCCTCTATCTAATCAGGTTGGAAACATTTACAGTTTTCTCTTGGTGGGCCCTATATTTTACCTTTTTGTTCGTTTGTTGTTCTCTGGTTTGGGATAGATGTATGCATGCATTTTAGATTCAGTTTATATATATATATCAATGCACTATTTCATGGAGATGTATATGGGTGTGTGCATAAATGTACATTAGGATAAGGCCTTCCATGTGTGTGATAGCCTACTTGAAACTCTTCAGAAGCCCCTATCCTATTGGAGGAGGGATTGGGGAGTCATAGCACAAGCCCCATTGGGTTGGGTGGTGACATGATATTTTTCTAAAAAATGTTTTAAGTTTTTTTTCATGGTATTTTTACACATTAACAACACCCAACCTCTATTTTTCCTATGATCCATTGTGGATATGTTGTATTGATAAAATCAGTATGATTTTTCTAGATTTTTAATTATCAATTTTACTGGGGATGTACAATTTTATTATCATTCACCATTGTAATCAAGATGGTTTTTGCTTATATTAATTGATTGAGGTAAGTATTGAAATTTTGTATGTTAGTTTCTCAATATTAATGTTTATGTTGATTTTGTTTCACCCATTTCATATGAAGAACTACATTGGACTTATTAAGGGACGGGTGAGGCCCACTATAGCTCCTCGATGCATTGGTAGGTCTTATGAGAAAATCTAGATTGGGTTTTGTCTGAGGCCTTATCGGTTTATTTAGATGTATTAGCACAAGGACAATACAATATGTTTTAGATTTCTTCCACTATGAATTTAATTATTATAAATTCATTTATTTATATTCCATTGGAATATTCAATTAGTTATAATATCCATATTTATGTTTCCAAGATCATGTGATTATTTATATGGCATTATTTGGCCATCATTTATTCCAATCATATTAAGATCAAGCTATTGATTAAATGAAATGTGTTTCAATTATTTATCTCAGCTCCTTATATATTCATATATTTCTATATATTCTTTCCCCACTACTATAAAACTAGGTTTATCCAGTTCTGGGGTTTTAACAGCACTAGATAAAAGTGCTATTAAAACCCCCTTTGTCAGTGCTAAAAAAGCATTTCTTTTTTAGAAGTGATAAAAAAGAAATGTTAAAGGGGGAACATTATCAAAACTTGTAAAAAAGTATTGATAAATTCCATCCCTTTATCAATGCTAGTAAAAAATCACTGATAGTGGGTCTTTATCAGTGCTTTTTTTAGAAGCGCTGATAAAGACCCACCTTTATCAGTACTTTTTTACTAGCAATGATAAAGGGTATATTTCAAAAAAAATCCATTAAAAATAATATATTAATATATAAATATTTATATAATATATTATATATATTTAAAATATATTTTAGATAGGGCTAAATAGACATTTACACATAATATATAAGATATTTATTAAAAATGGCTTATAAAAGAATTTAAAAAATATTGGAAATTAATAATTTACTAATTATTATTGATGAAAAGTAATTTAATAAAAATTTAAATATAAAATAAATAAGTAAATAAATAAAATATCTAAAATATGTTGAAAATGTAACTCTAACTTCAAATAGCCATAACTTACGATCCGGGTATCTGTTTGGGCTCTACCACATATCAAATCGAAGCCTACAAAAATACCTCTGCCATATTGATTAGGGATAGACCCAATAATTTTTTTTGGTGGAAGAAAGTCCCATAAGGCCTCGAAAAACGAGTTTTTATTCATGGTACCCAATTGTTTTAACATTTGATGGATTTTCAGCCCTTTTTAAGGGGTATTTTTTTCCTTTTTCTGTGGGAGATAAATTTATTCCAAGGTATTACATTTATATTGATATTATGAGTTTTAAGTTTTATCATTTTTAATAATTTACAGTTATTTACAATCATATATATAACAATATATATATATATTTTTATATATTAACACATAAAAATTTAATTTTATAAATAAATAATTAAACATAATTACATATAAACTATATTCTTCAATGTATAAACATATATATAAACATATATATAAACATATATATAAACATATATATAAACACACACACACACATATATATATATATAATAAAATTTAATGGAATATACATAAATATATTGATATATCATAAAATGTAAAACAAAACAATATCGGGGAGTGGAAAAGGTGCTGGTGTATAAGATGGAGGCCTCAATTTTGAAGCTCGTTGTAGATAGGGATGCACGTGGGAGGGTGGGATTATATAAAGAGATTATAGGGGTAGAACCATTGATAGGGAGAGCACTAATAGGGGGTGAACAAAAAACAATCATCTCCTTTATCAGCAAGGACTTTATCATCACTTTTTAGAACTGTTAAAGGCTACATTTAATAGCCCAAAAAATCACTGATGAAGGGGGAACTTCATCAGTGATTTTTACAATCACTGTTAAAGCTGAACCTTTAACATTTCTTACATATGAGTGCTTTTATAGTGCGGCTAAAAACCTTTTCATTGTGCTTTTAAGGACTGATTTTCCATAGTTCCCTTACTGAGCATCTGAGATCACCCATTTTTTATGTTTTAATTTCCTTAGGATACCAAGAAATGTTCTGTGATTGATATACAAGAATATTCTATTGGGAATAACAACATTTATAATGAAAACACTTTGTCTAGTTTTTATTTAAAATTTAATATGAATTTCAAGTATATATCTAGATTACTATGGATATTAAACTATTTGGTCCTTCGGGATGTGATACCAAGTATCTTGTACCAATGTAATAAAGTAGACACTAGCTCTGGGATACTGGGGTCGGGGTTGCTACAGTCAGTATCAGAGAAAGTTTAATAGAAACCTTGATAACTAGATTTAGGAAAATATAAATTCTAGGAAGTAACCCTATGATAGACATTGGGGATAAGTATATAAGAACATCCTAAAGTTGTAGTAATGAATTGATTATGTGGTTTTTATTAGTAAATACATCTATGTCTAGATATTATAAGTGGGTGTTGTTCTAAAACATATATACCTAGGGTTAATATGCATTGGTCTTGACCCGATCTTGACCTAGTGCATGACAACAAGCCTTACTACACCCCTATTTTGACACTATTGGGGGATATGATCATGATCATTTTAATTTTCTTTTCAAACCATTATGAAGGATTTGAAAATAATGATATCCCTAGAGAGATCATTTATATGATTATGCGATTATCTATGCATAAAATTTTCAATTTATGTTAAGTGTTTCACTGGTTTTGGGATCACACATTATGTTTCATATTAATATAATATAATATAATATATGTCATCATTTAGAAATGGTTCCTAGAATATGTAATGAGAACTGTATCAATGATCGTAATCTAAATAGTAATAATGATTATTTTTTTGATGATCTTATGACAATATTTTTAAGGGAACTAGTATCCAAAACTTTCTCTTCATACAAGAATACAAT
Organism: Viscum album; assembly: GCA_963277665.1. NCBI lineage: Eukaryota > Viridiplantae > Streptophyta > Magnoliopsida > Santalales > Viscaceae > Viscum > Viscum album. The sequence goes on from OY728123.1 coordinate 2,021,451,552, forward strand.
ATCATGATCTATCAAGAATGAGAAAGAATTATCCAATTCTTATGAATTTGATGGGAAGCAAGAGAATAAGATGACGATAGAAAAAAATATGGATAGAGGGAAGAAAATAAATAAGTATTATACAATATGTGATACTTTTGGTAGGAAACACCTAGGTACATGCCTAAAATAAAAGGGTTTTACTTCATGTGTACTGTAAAAGACTACCATACTCATGATTGTTAGATAAAGAAAGAATCTTCCACTGTGAAATGTTTCCATTGTAAGTATATGGGGCACTATTAAAATTAATTCCCTAAGCATCAAGGGAATATACATCAAAATAAGCTAAGGGATTAATGTCAGGCTTATGATATTACAATAGATAAAGTGGAATTCTTATTGTGATTTTGTTTGGATTAAAGAAAACTGTTATAGGAGTATTTTTATCAATGAAATTATGGTTATAAGAATTATGAAATGTATAAGGATGGTAATACAATAGTATTTATTTAATTATTTGAAATCATTTTCTAAATGGTACTAAGAAAATAGTTTCAGTGGAAAGTTGAACTTCTTGGAAACAAATGATTGATAGAGGATAACACTTAATATGTTCCTGATGTTATGATAAAAATGATAAAGTGGTATTTATAAAGGGATTGGTAATATTTATGGTTTATGTAATATTTAGTGTTGAGGTAATTATGGGATATTAAAATTGGGAAAAATTATAAAAATTATATTAATATAGTTTTATAAAAAGGACAACCTGCTTTCCGAGTGACAACCTATCGCATCCAGTAAGTCTGTGGGTCTTAAACCCACAACTGAAGGATAATAAGGGTTTAATGCCTACCACTTCCCCACATTATTTCCTGGATAATATGTTTTACTTTTAGAAAAATGATTTGATGGATAAATATTAATTTTGAACCAATGGTGTGGATATTGAGGTTTAGTGATTAATGTATTATATTGGATAACTTTTCAAAACCAAATTGGTTTTTGAAAATATTTATAAACATATTGAAATACATGTCACTATTTTATGGATATTATAATCCATTAAAATTTAATTTTAGTGCTTTTGGTATAAAAAATTTATCTAGGATATTCATTTCTTATAGTAAGAAATGAAGTGGAAAATTATCGAAGAGCAATAAAATGATAAAATTGTGCCTATGAAATATATGGATATCAAGTAAATATATTTTTATATATTCTCAGTCTATATTGTAATAGAATTCATCAAATCAATTAAAAGAATATTTAAACAAATCTTATCCTAATGAATTCATTTATATTGAACTAATGATATTTTAAACCATCCCTGATTTATGTTTTTTAGGTGCTTAAATGTCCAATGACCATTCAGTTTCTTGTGATTAATGACCTCTATCTCTCTCTATAATTATTTATGATTTTATTTAATGTTCATATCTTCACTTTCCACCAATTTTCTTCTAATTATAAACATAGTTATTTTTTATTCCATATAACTTTTGTACTTCCCTTTCTCACTTATTAAGAGGATATTTTATTAAACCTTTTTACGATGTTAGTTTTCAATGTATTTATTTTCAAATTTCAAACCCTTGATTACTGAAATCAATATTAAATTGAGAGGATGAAATTTATTTAGGGGTGGGGGTAGAATATAACACCTTGATATTTTAAAATAAAAACATCATATGTGATAGTGTAGCATCCCGATCTGAAAGTCACTTAGTACGATGCCCTGAGTTTGTTGGACACTAGGCCTTATACACGCCTCCCTACATAACATAGGCAGCTGACTAGCAGTGTGGGTGTAAAGGTGGTATATTAGGAAGAATATACCCTCTAAATCAGTTATGAATAAGTTATAAGTAATATACATACAAAAATACAATATAATAATAAATGGAAGTAAATAATGAATGGATAAATGACCATCCATGAATATGCTCTAATACAAATATACAGGTAGTTAGAAACAGACATAACAAGACTGATAAAGAAAGAAATTAATAATAAAAACTTCAGTTATCTCAAATATCATCATGATCATAGGCTTTGTCCTTTTCCCCTGTACTCTATCCCAGTGAAGAAGGAAAACAAAAATCAAGTACAATACAAAAACCTGATCCTGAAAACATGAGAACTTTTAGGGTACCCCAGTTAAATGGAGGCCCGAACAGGGTGTGAAAAATACTCAAAAGGGTACCACCAATGGTTTCTATAACTATATTGTCTATTCATATAAAATGAGCAGTGTCCCAATAAAAAATTCAAGTAAAAATAAATAAATAAAACATGTTAGTTCAGGTTCCTCATGGACACCCGATCAAAAGTACTTGCTTGGGCCTAAGTCATATGTCTATGAACAAAGGTGAAACTATACAAATATAATATGGAGTGATAAATGGGGTTATAATTAAATAAGAATCAAGAGTAAACTGACCCCAAGAAGTTTATTTATATTTTCTGATGCACCCTTGGAATATCATCTATGCATTATTAATCTTTAACATTTATTTTGACATTAGAATTTAATGACAGGCACCCTAAGCCCATCCAAGGGTATCCAATATGGAATCACAAGAATCACTCTAGTAGAACTATATGTTCACAATACTATAAGAGTACATCCAAGGTGATCTATAAATTGAACTCTAAGTTTAACTCTCATCATAGAATGTAAATAAACCCTTCATGTTCATCCTGATATCTCAGATAGGGGACTGAGTATCACTCGTGGCCTAGTGTTACCACATATCCACTGAGACTATCCATGGTTTCTCCCCTAGGGAATCACTATCACCCATAAAGAGGTAGATAAAATTCATGGGGATCCCATCTAAGGAATAATAAGTATTGATCCCAACATATTTACCATTCATGAAAAAATTATAATTACATGCATGAGAAGCCCTTCCAAGGAGTCCTTATGTCGGGAACCATGTATCACCATTGAATTAAGTATGGAATTAAGTTTGATCATCACAGATCATATCATTTAGCGAGTAATTATTACCTCAACATTTTATCCAAATTTCAAAATTCACTTAAAAATGAAATTTAACTATTAAATAAAGTATAGAGCCAAACTCATTATTAAACGTAATTTTTAATTCATTTCACATAATGATAAATTTATTATAAAGGAAAAAACACCTCAAAGGTGTTTACCAATTCCACAAAAATGGTATTTAGGCCTATAAGGGAAGGCACACCCATTGGGGTAGCTCAAGTCAGGGAGGTCAACCAGTGGTGTTGATTTAAAACATGCTAATAAAACATTAAGAATGATAAACCAATCAATTTTGTTTATTAAACACTTAAGAGGTGTCACTGGAAAGGTCCCACATGTGACAAAACATGGAATGATATAAAAGCTATGAGACTTGAGGGGAAGGAACTAGACCACATACCCCATGCTTAGGACAGACTATTCATCCAAAATTAGACTTTGATTTGAGATGGAACTGAAGAAATTATAGGATTAGAAAAATGTAATATAAACTTGGAAAGAGATCTCATCTAATAATAGTGTAATCGATAGTGTGAAAAATGAAGGATGGACCTAAAGGATTGGAGCTCCCATTGAGAGGAATCTAACGTAATTGATGGAAAAGGAAACCTACACTAGATAAAGGAGAGGCTTTAAAGCCTAGGTGAGGATAAGAGGATATCCCCCATGAAGATCCCCTGATGTGTATGAAGGATAAATAATATAGGGTTAAGAAAGAAATAATATAGATGGGGGAATTTTCATTTCATCCCCCATTAATGTGTGGCATGGTCAGTCTGCACGGTTTGGATAACTCTGCGCCAATCGTATGGGTTTCACTACCCTAATCCACACACCTCATGGTTTGGAAAACCATGTGACCAAACGGTGTATTTCCACTGGCTATGTGAAACTAACCATGGATGCTAGATTTGTGGTTTGAGAAAACCATGCGAAGCCCGTGCACCACCTCTGTAATAAATTGTAGACACCCTCAATGACCATTTTACTTAACTCAAACAGATTAATAAAACCATGAAATACATCATTCTATACTGGACAAGGCTTAATGGTTTCTCTTGGTGGGTTTCATAGTTTAAAAAACCAAACCCCTTAAGAAATGGGGCCTCATGGTTGACTCTCATGGTTAGCCTAACCGTGCACCTATAGCTACATCCCCAAAAACTGAGTTTTCAGAGCACAAGGAATACGAACTCATATGAAAACCAAATAAACATTCTAATACTTAGAACTCATCAAAATAAATCACTTTCGAGTGATCTAATGCTCATAATTATGTTCAAAATATCAGTTTAATATTTGAATCTCCCACTAAAGGAAAATTTCAAAAACTCAAGGAATTTTCGGCATGGTCTAAAACAGGGGATGATACAGATAATGTGTTTGACACCCAATACCAAAATTTGAAGAAAATATAACATCTTGATACTTTAAATTAAATTTATTTTTTAAATAAATTCAATCTAATTGATGATTTCAATGCAGGCAACACTAGGTTTAAACGAAACATGATACTCTATTGAAGAATTATTATTTAAACATCACCATTATAACACTTCCATTATGTTAGTGGAAATGAATATTATTAAATAAATTATGTAATTATATGATTAAAAAATTTATAATATAACTGAAATTAATATCTATTTATTATAAATAAAATGATAATCGTTTGAAAGTAAATAAATGTTTTGTGAAAAAACTGTATTTTTCAAAGAAAATAGTGTCTTTGCTTCTTCCGAACTTATGTTATTTTTTCACTTTTAAAAAAGTTATTTTATAAAGGGAACATTATTTTTGAAATAATAATTTCAAAATTATAGTATATTGAATTTTTTGGATTTTTTTGTGAAGTATCATTTTTCGATGAATAGTAAAAATACCAACTTTTACTGAAAACCACTTTTTCATTTATATAATTTTAAAGGATAAATTATATTTTAAATTGGTTTTAAAGTAAAATTATTTCAATTATATTAAAATTTAACAAATTTAGGTCATATTAATCAAATTAATAATGAATTTTGTTATTAAAACCTTCTATACTTACGAGAATTTTCTCCTTGGAAATCCACCTTTTCTTCGCGTCTGTGGGGCTAACATTAAACTGAATTTTTCCACTTCTGAAATTTCAATTTGAAAAGGAAAAGATAATATTTTTAATCATCATAATTTATATTATCTAATAATTTCAACTAAATGTTTTACCAAAATGAATTAATACTGAAAATTAATTATTGCGGTTAAGGTAAAAATTTGTTTGTGGGGTTAAACTAAGAAGATAAGGATTAACATGACCTAAAAACTTTTAAAAACCTTATTTTATGGAAATATTTCCACATTATACTATAAAAAATTTGAAATTAAGGTTATTTAGATTCTTTTTTTATGTGAATGAATTTATCATTTTGGATTATTTTGGTAAATTTCCAAGTAATTTCCAAGAGGGTTCCCTTTCCCCACTTATAAAATGGAATCCCTCCCCTCACTTTTAACACCCATAAATATCTTTGTCTGAAACAATAACTACCGAAATATCTCCCCAACACCATAATATATATTTTTGATCTTATGTTCCTCCAAGAAGACCAACCCTAGGGTCCTTATGATGAGATCCAATTGAGGTTTCTCTTAGATAAGTTAATTGTCTTAACAATGATATTTTATTTTATTTATTATTTTTCACCTTAATTTTTTTCTAAAAACTTAAAATATAATAAAAAATTATATAACATATAATTATATGTTATTATGTTGATGTAATAATATTTATATATCTCTAATTCCATCAAATTGGAAACGAAATCATCAATCGTGTGTACGAAAAACAATCGCCTTGTGAACTAATGTAGTTCGGTTTGCATCACCAACCTTCAAGGATGTATATAATTATGGATTTAACACATTTATATTATATATATGAAATTATTATACTTAGTTAATTTTAATACCAAATATATATTTTTACGTTCCTTTTCATTTCACATATGATAATGCTGCTCATGTGTATGGCGGACTACCGACTCACGAAGTGATGTGATTCTATTTTCACTTACGCTTTACATGGAATGTAATAAGGATAAAAATAATGAATATATGTGATATATATTATATGATATTGATTATTTAAAATTAATATACCACTCACTTTCTTTCCTTTTCACTCATTAAGGTAGTGATATTGTCCCTCACACGTACGTATGACCTACCGTCTCCACGAAGCGATGTGATTCATTTTCCATGTCCAAGATTAATAAATGGTTCTAAAAATGTATCTACTGAGTAAATATAATGTTTATAAAATTATTATACTTATGAATATGATTTATATATAATTATATCCTATGAACAAGAACCATAACTTTCATGAAAAAATGCGCATGAAAAAACATGACAATTAACACCAGAAATAATGAAAATAATGAAATATTATTAACAAATGGGGGGTAAAATGCTATAAGAGAATAATAAATGATATTATAAAATTTATTATTATTATTTTATAAATTAATAACATGATTAAAAACATTATAATGTAGGTACATACACGTACAAAGGAAATCATAACCGAGGTAAGGGTTCTCATCTCATTTTTACTTCCATGCGACATATGCCATATTCACCAATTATTTCCTTTTTATAGTGAATATAATTTCCATTTGATATTTTATATAATAAATATATTTATATTAATTATATTTATAGTTTCATTTTATGCCATTTCTTTTATGGGCTTACGATTCAAATTACAAAAGTGGTTAGAGTTTATTTCACAATCTCATCATTTTTCGATGTTGTTTTTATTTACATCAAACTTGGGGAATTATTTGAAATTTTTATCCAAAAATCAACTTATTTTGTTCGCCTATGGTTATTCATGATAATTTTCATGTAATAGTTCCATTTTTCATCTTGTTGGTACTTAAAATGACAGATATTGTTTTTAATAAAATATGACTTTATTTCTCTCGTTTAGATATCCTTTTTCATCAAAGCCAATGATTTCTAAAAATGTTTTATTTTTTTAAAATTTTAAAAGTGATTTATTAAAGTATTTATTAAAATTTTTACTCTACATATATATTTTTTGAAAGGAATATTCTTTTCATTTTCAAAATAATACCCATTTTTCTTATACCAAAAATATGAAAGGAATATTTGTTTTAATGTGTACGACATGAACAAAATTTTATAATGTCATGACCAATAAATGTTTTAATTATTTTTTTGTAAATTTTAAAAGGTTATTTTAATTGAAATGTATTTTCAAAATGTTTTGTGAATTTTTGGTTTTAAAAGGCGATTTTTAAAATGAAAAGGCAATTTTTCCCAGAAAATATTTTTAAGGATATTTTCATTGTATTTATATTCCTCAATGACATCAACCCTCTATATTACTTATGATACACTAAGAATATGTTATATTAACACCATAATTATTATTTATTTGGATGTTTTATGATAGTTTAGACTTGGGATTCACAATTTTATTACCATTCACCATTTAACTCTAGATGGATTATGATTTTGTTTATCGATTGGGGTAAGTATTAACATTTTATATATTAGTTTTTCAATTAGAATATTAATGTTTATTATGTTTCTCAATTTTAGTATTCATAATTTTATTATACTTAGTATGTGACAATAATGGCCCACTATAACCCATAAATTCATCGTTAGGTCTCATGAGACAAACTAGATTGGGTTTCGGCTGAGGCCTTACCCCTTCATTTAGATGTCTTGAAATAAATGCCTCAATGATATGTTTTATTTATCTAGAATTTTAAATTTTATAATTATGAATTAACTTATTGATATTTTATGTGATTATTTGATTATTTAGAATATACATGGTTATGTTTTCAAGATAATGTGATTATTTATATGGCATTATTTAAATGTCATTTATTATTTCCAAATTTGGATCAAGTTATTGATTAAATGACATGTGTTTCAGTTATTTAAATTTCCTCATTATTTATTAATAGATTCTGCTATATAATTTCCCTTATTGAGCATATGCGATCACCCCTTTATTGTGTTTTATTTTTCCCATGATACCAACAATTTTTTTTGTGATTGATATTCAGGGATATGCTAAGGGTAAAAATGGATTTCACAAAAATAAACACTTTTTTAGGTTTAAAATGTAATGTCAATTTCAAGTATGTATCTAGATTACTATGTCTAATAATCTATTCAATATTTCATGATGAAAAATCTTGTAACTAGTACCAATGTAAGAAATTAGACACCAAATTTAGGCTAATGGGGTCCGGGTCACTACAAATATATATATGTAATACAAATTTAAATTACATTGTATTTAATGTTTTTTAACAAAAAAATTCATAAAACATTTAGTTTCCTATACCAATAGTTTTATAGAACCATTAGTATATTTCCACTTATTTTTTGTGATATATACCAATGGTTCTCTAGAACCATTGGTATATGGGGAATTTTTGGGAGTTATACAAAATATTCTCCAAAACCATTGGTTTATGAGAAATTTTTGTGATGTATACATATTGTTTCTCCAATTCTGTTTATATAGGTTCCCTATACAAAAGATTTGGTGAACTATTATTATAGTTCTATAGGTATATGTAAAAGTTATAATAGTAGAATTCAATTTGATTTGAAGTTATTTAGAGTCTTTGAAAATGAATTTTGGGAGTGGAGTATGGGAATGTATCTTTTTTTCATCATTATTATATATTTTGGTTATAATGGTTACTGTTTTAATAAATCCAAGAAATAAGAGTGACATAGAGATTTGCGACATAAAAAGACTAATTTTGAATGAATATATTAAATGAAAGAAACCATAAAATTCCCCAAGAATGATATATAGTATAGAGAGTAGTAGATGAATGACTCAATAAAGAAGTTAAAAGGAGAAAAGATGATCAACTGAAAGAATCCAAGGAAAATAGGTAAATCTTTGTCATATATGCTAGTAGTATATAAAAATGGGCGTTTAAATAAATATTATAAGGATTTGAGTGTAAAAAATATAAATTCATCTATAAATACTCAAAACTAGGAAGGATAATGTACTTTTGAATTGAGTTTCAAATGTTCATTTCAAAATTAATGGAAAATTATGTGCCCAAATTTTTAAATTAGTTTTATATATTTTATGATGAAGCTCTTAATACTTGATGAAATGGTGAGGTGAATTTTTGGACATAAAACAACATTTTACTAAAATTATAATGGTTATAACACATATTAATATTAAAAGAAAATTTTGATTATGGTATGTAAATGGATAATGAGAGGTATTGTACAACATTTGTAGATGGTATGTAGAAAATCACATGGGGTTACATGGTAGTGAAATAAATAACATTATATCTACCAGGGTTGTTAGATATGATGGTTGTTTTTAGTGTATTTACCAAAGATTCCCAACTATATAATTCATATCTTGGTCACATGAGTGATAAGTATATTAAAGTATTTTGAGATAAACGAGTGTTTAGAATCAAGAAAATATATCACTAAACAAGTGAAGTGTGTATCTGTGGAATGAAAAAATGATTATTTGTTTCTCTGGAAGGATGCATACACAAGTAATGGAAGATAAAACTTATGTATACAAATATATTGAGACTAACTATTGTACATTTTTATTATGATTAAGTGTACTATGTTAACTTCTTCAACAATATTACACATATTTTTCTAGTGAATCACAATCTATATTTCTTCAAAACATTTATCAGATAGAGATCCATATTGAATAATGAGTACGGATTAAGGTATTAATTCTTTATGTATATCAATAGTTATCAATATAGTAATAAAGAAGAACATAAAATTTTATTGAATAAAAGGATCAATTTTAATATTACATTACCAAACATACCAAAATAAAATGTTTTGATAGAATGGATGAATAAGACATTGAATGGGAGATATTAAACTCTGTAATTTCATTCTGGTTTTCTGAAGCAGTCTTGGGAAAATTAGTAACTTTCATGTAAATTGAACATGGGATTAAATGAATCTATAATTGGGGAAGTGAGAACTACAAAAAATGTGGTCTATTAGTTGATGGTAGAAGAATATGGTAAGAAATTGTATAAGGTGAGGTTGATTATAAAAGGATAAAAAAATAAATTGTTTAATTTTAATGAATTTTTATTTCTGTTAGTAAAGAATACACCTATCTAAAATATACGCATAATGGTTGTAAAGAAAGTACACTGCCATGATAAATTAAATATGAAGATGAACTACCTTTATGGTGATTTGGAAGATGAAATTTTCTTCAAGAAACAATACGGATTGAAAGAAACTCAAAAGGAGGATAAAGTGTTCTTATGATTACCCATACCCATATAAACTCTCCATGATAGTATTATAGTAGAGAGAGCCTCTTGAATCCCACCTCAAATAGGCTAAAAGTTGTTGATTAGCACCGAGGGTATGGAAATACACACATGGGAAGAATTTCCTTCTAAACCCTAGGAAGAAAATGAAGAAACCACCAAATAACTCCATATAATATAAAATAAATCCCATAATACCATAATACATGTAATATCATACTTAAATAAAGGAAAATACAAAGATAAATGATGCCTATGGAAAACACTCAAACCCTAACAACCAAACATAATGACCTAGTAATGCACAACCTAATCACCAAATATATACTGAAAACATGTGAAAATAAGATATATATTATAGGGGTGAGTTTGAATGTATATTTATTAGGTTCCCCCACTAGAAAATATTGTTTAAATAATGAAGAAACCTATTAAACCGTATATGAATAAACAATAAAACCATCTAATTTTATATACCAGGAAAAATATCACCCAACCTCACTAATATTAACTTAAAAAATACATTTATAATAATTTCCATATAACATTAAGAAAATATAATGATAAAGTAACCTCACACCCACTTGCCAGCTAAACTAGTTTCCCTCACCCCAACAACATATGTCGTGTTCCTACCATTCCTTGTATTTTCACATAACATCAACCACATAACCATAGAATCATATTTTGTGTCACCATATTACCACATCATCGATTCATTAACATAATTTCAGGTTCCATATCCTTATAAAATTATAGACTATACTACTTTTGTAAGAGAGAGGGATGATGGGGACATAGTTATCCATCCATATCACTTATATCCTAAATGTTGGGGGTACACCTAGAACTCAAAGACTCATATGGGCGTCAATAAGGTTCATCGACTCAGGTGGTGGTGTGTAAGAAATAATATAAAGTGTAATAAATACATAATAACCAGAAATTACATATCTAGATTAATATCCCTAATGTAATAACTCTATTACCATAACCCACATCAACATCTCCAAAGAATATCAATTGTAGAGACCTTTAATAAAAATAATACTACCACAAATATAAAAAACCATTGTATCATAATAATAACAATCGTCCCATATTTATTAATAATTTATCAGAAGTTAATTACCATAAATATTATATTCATCATGCCATATTTTTTTTGAGCCACTACAATTTCATTTATCTACTTTTGGTTCAAATTTGATAATTTAATTTTCTATATTATATTAATCCACTATAATATTTATTATTTCTAGTATATGATTTATTGTTTCAATACCCAATCCCATTATTTATTTTAATCATTTCAACATCGTCTCATAATCTTAGGTAGCAACCACATATAAACACATCATTCTCTACACACTATGACACTATCTCAATATCATTAAAACTACAATCCCCTTCCCAAACATATATATTCAATCTCAACAAAGGTAGTTGGGGTGGTAGATAAGTTGTTAACATACCCCATAACCACGCATCAATCCCAAGATCAAATCCTAGTGGGGGTAAATATTTGAGTTACTATAATAGTCACTGTAGCGAGTACTGTAGTAGTTACTATAGCTATGGAACTATTCATCAAATTTGGAACTAAGGGCCATAGATTTGGGATTTCACGACTTAGGGGCTTAGAGACACCATATTCCATCGATCTGTAAGGCTTTTGAGCCACATTAGTCCTTTAGGATAATAGATTTTGGGCCACAAGACCTTTGGGCCATGTACCATTCAGGTCTGACCACACCGAATCATTCTTCAAAAGAGGAATCATAGTAAGTAGCAACGAACAAGTAGATATAACCATATTGAAATAATGAGAGGGTATTGTAGCCACCATCGGTACCAGGTACCATGAAAGTATTCTTGGGGAAATTATAGATGATCATCCATGTAAGGTGGGAAATTAGAAGCCATCACTACAAAAAATAGGCCTTTAACAGTGCTATAATTGGCCATTAACAGAACAAGAAAAGTGTTGAATAGCTTAGCACAGTTAAAAGACCGAGGCTTTTATAAGTTCAAGAAAAGGGTGGATAAAGTGTATCTTTATCGGTGTAAATGAGAGTGCCGATAAAACATACTGCTAGGAGTTATTTTATGTAGTGCTGATAAAGAGACCATTTATCAGTTCCTTTTGAAGCAGTAATAAATGGATATTTATTATTTCTTTTAGAAACATAGATAAAGGGTTCCTTTATCAGTTCATTTAGTAGTGATGATAAATGGGAATAATGTAGCGTGATGTTTCAACACACTACAACACTAGAAATAGGGCATGCAGTGTGCTGTAACAAGACACTGCATCACCAAAAAAAACAGAAATTTCCCCAACTAGATAAAAATACTAAATTTAAATTAAATATAATTTATGACAAAAATACAAGAAGAACACTATTATAGAGTATGTAAGTTGTTTTTTTACTAAAATTTATGTAAATTTTGAATAAAATGGTGTATTTCGAGTCATACCAGTCACAACGTTAGTCGAATTGAGGCTCTACTGATTCCAACACATCACAAATGACATATAGATAATTTTAATAAAGTAACAAAACACTCTGAATGAATTTTCTTGTTTTTGAGCATGTCAACTATTTTTTGATTAAAATTAAAGTTGGTTTGAATAAAAAGACGCACTAGGAGTTATACCGATCACACTGTTCACTGGATTGAGGTGCAGTTGATTCCTACATGTCAAAAATAAGTTATGGATTGTTGTACTAAACTACCAAAACAATAAAAATAATTTTTCTTAGTTTTGAGTTTGTAAGTTGTTTTTTTCACTAAAATTAATGTCAATTTTGAATAAAAAGATTCACTTGGAGTCATACTGGTCACAACGTGCATCAAATTGAGGTGAATCTGATTCCTACACATTTCAAATGACTTATGAATCATTAAACTAAAGTATCAAAACAATTAGAATGTGTTTTATCATTTTTGAGCCTACCACTTGTGTTTATTACTAAAATGTCATTTTAAATAGAAAACACACACTTTGATTCATATAGGTGGAATCATGTGTGGGTTTGAATTGAGACTGATTCATACACTTCAAAAATGAATTATGAATCATTTTCTTAAATTATAAAGACAATATAAGTATGTTTTCTTAGTTTTTAGTGAGTGGCACTTTTTTTTATTAAAATGTCAATTTTAAAATAATAACTGACACTTTGAGTCATACTGGTCACACTATGCATCTAATTGAGTTGTATATAATTCTAACACACCACAAATGACTTATAGATCGTTTTCCAAAAGTACCAAAACAATATGAATGTGTTTTTTTAGTATTCCATTTGGTTTTACACTATAATTAATGTCAATTTTTAATAAAAGGAAGCAATTGGAGTCATATCAGTCATATCATGCATCAAATTGAGGTATGGATGATTCTTACACATCTCAAATGAATTGTGGATCAGTTGTATAAAGTATAAAAACAATCTAAACGTGTTCACTCAGTTTTGAGTATGCCACTCGTGTTTTTTTACTAAAATATCATTTTTAACTATAAACATGCACTTTCAATCATACAGGTTGCATCATGTGTGAGTTTGGAATGATATTAATTCATAAATGTCACAAATTAATTATGAATTATTTTTCCAAATTATCAAGACAATCTAACTGTGTTTTCTTTGTTTTCAGTTAGTAGATATATTTTGTATTGAAATGTTAATTTTAAACTGATAACAAACACTTTGATTCACACTAGTGACATCATGATTTGGATTGAAAATATGAAGACTCATACATGTTACAAATGACTTATAGATTATTTTACTAAAGTAATAAATCAATACTAATGTGTTTTCTCAATTTTGAGTATGTCAGTTGTTTTTTCAACTAAAATTATTGTCAAATTTGAATAAGAAGATGAAATTGGAGTCATAATAGTCACACCACTCATTGGATTGAGGTGCTTATGATTAATACACATTCCAAATGACTTATGGATCATTTTATTAAAGTATAAAAACAACCAGAATGTGTTTCCTCAGTTTTGAATATGCCACATGTGTTTTTTACTAAGATGTCATTTTAAATTGAAAACATACATTTTGAGTCATACAAGTTTCATCATGTGTGGGTCTGAAATTATAATGATTCATAAACATCACAAATGAATTATGAATCATTTTACCAAATTATCAAGATAATATGATAACATTTTCTTAGTTTTCAAGGAGTGAATTTGTTTTAGTGAAATGTCAATTTTAAATTGATAACAGACAATTTGAGTCATACCGGTTACACCGTAAGTTAGATTGATATGTGGATTATTACTATATTTCAAAAATGAATTATGGATCATTTTATTAATGTAAAAAAATAGTATGAATTCATTTTCTCAATTTTGAATATTTCAGTTTTTTTCACTAAAATTAATGGCAATTTTAAATAAAAAGATGCACTTGGGGTCGTACAGGTCAGACCATGTATCAAATTGAGGTGAGGATGACTCCTACACATCCCAAGTGTCTTATGGATCATTTTAATAAAGTATAAAAATAATAATAATGCATTTCATGGTTTTGGAGTAATCCACATTTGTTTTTTACTAAAATGTCATTTTAAATAGGAAACACGCACTTTGAGTCAAAAAGGTCGCATCGTGTGTGAGTTTTACATGAGACTGATTAATATAAGTCAAAAATTAATTATGAATTGTTTCCCAAATTATCATGACAATTCATGTTTGTATTCTTAGTTTATAGTGAGAGACATTTTTTTGATTAAAATATCAATTTTAAACTAATAATAGACCCTTTGACCCCATTCCTCCTCGATGACAACAAAATTCCAATGCTGGTTTTCCTCCAATATTTATTTTATACACCTTATAACATCGGTGGTGGTTTACACTCATATTTATTCAAACATTTAATTTGGATTATATACATTTTTTATGATTAGGAGTTGTATAGATGTTTCTTCAACAAAACTTGTGGAGAAACTGAATCATCCAACACAGAATGATATTGCAGGGGGATTAATACCATGTATAAAATCACATAAAAAAGTGCTGAAAAACATTATTTCAAAAAACCAACTTAAATACTTTCAAAATAACTCTAATATTTAGTGGAAAGTGTTCTTTTCACATTTCAATAATTGATATCAAACAAAATCTTGGTATGATCCTTATTTTACTTCACTGACCATAAATTTTGTTGTTTTCAAGTTTGTTCTTAATCTCCTCCTCTGTCTTAGTCTCTACCTCAATCTTCCCCAAGTTCTTATCCTCTATCTCAGTCTCCAAAACAAACTTTGCCTCTGCCTCTACCTCCCCCTCCACCTCTGTGATTTCCGAAAACAATTTTAATTTAGAGGTCAATGGTTCTAAAAAAATTAACTTCTAACATTATACTTCTCTTTAATAAAGAGATAAAAAATAATATATATTAATTCAGACACTAATGATTCACATCCAAAATATATTTTTATGGTCATAACTTGTACTAGATCACCAAAATAGTTGTTAATTAGATAAATGTCTTGTCAGTATACATTCTGAAAAAAGGTATGCTACCCACTCATCTCTAAAAGAATAATTTTTTCTTTTGAGTATCTTGGTTGTCAAAAATCTTGATAGTACTAGGAAAATATATAAAAACAAATTATTGTGAAATATATTTAATGAAATTGTAATCGACCTCAAAAATTACCTTTTGGGGGACGCTGTTCTTTTCATGATTTATCACTTAACTCATAAATTTGCAAACATAATATCCACAATTGATGTCATTATCTTGATTTGGAAATACTGAATCATTAACCAAAATAAGTATATTGTTTTTAAATGTTTTGATAGTTAAATATTTATATATATAACTTAATTTGTTTCCATTTGTAGTAGCTCCTAGGATTTATTCTTTTAGACACTGAATTCATTCCATGATCTAGCCTATATTTATTAACCATCCTATCATAACAAAATTCTTGTTAAAACACATAATGAACATATAATTCTAAGTTTATCTATAAAATGTTGATTTCACTATATTAAATATTCACAATACTCATCTTGTGTGGTGATTTTGTTTCATATCCATGCATTGGATCCAAAAAGTAAATATTTGGGGTATCCAGATTGACTGCAATCAGCATTTAGTGTGCCTTAAAAGAACAAAAAAATAATAATGCAAGAATTAAATATATATTACATGTGATTAGATTATATAGTATTACAGTTTCATTATATATGTCAAAAAGAGTTTGTCGTCTGATTATTTTTTGTTAAATTCTTCAAATAAGTCAACTTTTTTTTCTTATCAATTGTTTTATTGTCCAAAGTAAGCTCTGTCATAGAAATGATATTGGGATTAATGAATCCAAATTTTTCTTTACACGATCTTCCCTTTATATGGTTTTTATATAAACTCTTGTAGAACTAAAGAATATTCATTAACTTCTATTAACATATTATCTCACTATTTCGACACATTTATTATGAAAATGTACCTTATGTATGTATTCAGAACTAAGACACCCAACCATTCATGCTTGAGAATATATTTTAAAGTCTCAAGAACAATTCCATCTTTCAAAGAATATTTATATATTTATTATTCATTTTTAATGTAATAAATAATTTTATCTTTAAATGTGATCTATGCATGATGTTTTAATGATAATAAATGTTTCTTTGGAACTGGTGGGGAGAAGGTACTCATGAAAGGTGATTTTTTTTATGGTCGATTCACTAGATTTTTTTAATTTTACCTTCCATTTTTCTACCACTTTATCCATATGTAATATCATACCTCAATTTAAACCTTTTAGCATCAACTATTACATGGTTTTTATATGAAAAAATTTGTTAAATACATACCTCATGTATCTTTATAAGATTAGATGTCCATGCTATGAAAGATTCAATAGCATCAATGACCATTGTAGTATCCATACAATCAAGTGGAGCATGAAACATACCAGTCGGCTCATTAGATTCCTAAATCCCCATTCTCATGTGTTCTTTTGCGAGGTCTTGATGGTGTAACTGGTCTCTTATTACATTATACATTGTACCCATCACAACACAATGGTGTGTGGGTGTTGAAAGATATAAATCACATAAAACTATACCCTATATAATTTTAGTAATATATGTTATCAAAAGTCGTTTGATTCAGATTTATGAAAAAGTGTAATGAAAAAAATTTGATTACCCCAAGTAAGGTATGCGGTTGGGGGAAATGACTAGACTCAAATCCAATAGGGTCATCATGTGCGGATCTTTTCTCCATCACCAGTTCGCTTTGATCCATTCTTATACATTGGTCCGCCAAACCAGACTGCAAAATAATATCTTGTTGTAAGTATATTTGTGTCTAAAATCATCCCACCATATTATATATATATTTATGTGGTTTTATCTTGTCTAAATAAGTTCAAGGAGAGACCCCAAAACCTAATCCTCTAACACGACCATATTGTTCAAGCCACTTGGAAGCTTCAGAGAGTATCTTTTATTCTAGTAAGATCACAGCTAATTATTATTTATAAATCATATAAAAAATATAAACATAAATATATATTTGTATATAATATTGTTATAAAAAATAAAAAATTACAATTATTTCATACTTACACATATTTCCCAAATTTCATTTTGTGTTTTCATCAACTAATTTACCCTACTTATTTACATGAGCCTTCTTCCATAGCACATAGCGTGGGATGAAAGTGGATTCAGATTTTGATTAATAATTTTTTATATAAACAAAGGAAGATAAGTTGTTTCATATCACATAATTTGACATTTATTGATTATTTAAATTACATACAAATTTCTTCTCTAATGAAGCGTACCCCATCCTTACTTTGCGATAGGGGTACATTGGTTTTGATGCACATTATTTATTTTGATCACCCATTTTTTGTTTCCTAAATTAAATTTTTTGAATCAATTTAGGATAAAATAAATAAATTTGAATAATATATTATTAACTACAATGTACCTGAAGTGATATCTCCCTATGAATATTGATAAAAGCATTCCATGTTTCGTGCTTTATAATGTGTTCATAACTATTTGGTGGGTGGGTATTTATTTTCCCCTCAATATCATTAATATTAAACTTCATAAGATGAGTCTCGGAGCTTCTATGTAATTTTACAGTGTTCATTAAGAACAATTTACTACAAAAATATTCTAAAATAAACGAACTCTTGAAAGATTAATGAAAATTAAATCAATGATTCATTTTAAAATTTTCAGTAAAATAGAGAAAATATATTATAGAATTACCATTATATCTTTCCAAAGGATTTACTTTGTTATAGTTTGGATGTGGTTCCATGAATTAATATCAATTTGTACATTCATCCTCGTTGTGACCCCAAGATATCTAATGAAAAATGACTTTTTGGGGTTAATAGGTCGGCCACGTTGATTCTGACCAACCTTAAATTTTTTACCCAGACTTATTGGCTTGATAATTTTATTCACCACTATGATACTATGTTGTTGTGGTTTTATTCATCAACATGTTTTTTTATCCCCAAATAAATTTTTAATTTCATAATCAATTGTATTTTCCTCCCCGGGATTGGTAACATCAACATGTGCAGAATACATGATCTAGATGAGTAGTCAAATATTTAATTTTTCTTTAATAACAGTAATAAAATACACTCCATGCATAAAATTCCACATTTTCATACATCTTCATGAATTTTGTTACTATATTGAACATAGATATAATACATCAATACTCATATAAAACTAACCTTCACTAACATAATTTAATCCTTCCTTAGATTCTTGAATCACTTTCATATCTTGATGATGTATTGGAATCCCTCTTTCAAACTAGCCTTCCTCCCATTATTGTTGTTCCAAAGTCCATTGATGGCATACCACCTAAATAGTTATTATTTAATTTTTTTATTTGATGTATATCCCCCATATTTTATGTACATAAACCTATGTTGATTGAACTACTATAACCAAAAGTCATCCCATACCAGGTACTGGTGATTATTTTGGATGACTACTGCTCATAGTAGTTCAAACAACATATAAGAGATGTGGTATTATTCTCAAGAAAAAAAATGCAACGATAACCATTCAAAAGATGAAAGTAGAGTTTCTACTAATGTGAAAATACAATCTAAATTAAATTTAAATTATGTATTCTAACATATTACTTTTCAAAAATAAATGAATGAACATTGAAATCCACTTGGCTTCCACTTACAATCATTTAATTACACTCACAAATATTTATTGTTTCCCACTTCTTCTGAAATGTTTCTTTTTTGGATGGGAAAAGAAGAGATACAAAGTTGTGGTGGCATTGGTGTGAGGTGGATGGGATAGCTTGAAAATTGGACATTTCTCTATGTTTCTAAGAGAATGTATCCTCAAGTTGAATCCAAAAATAGGGCCATAGATCTTTGCTCATTATGGGGGGAATACCTTTGAGATTCAGATTCGAACCCTTTTAAATTTATCAATTTTGAAGGTAAGAGAATCAAAAGTTGTGTTTTGAGTGTTATTTTTCACAAAAAATGTATTACCTAACTATTTTATAGAGATCAATAATTATAGTAGTATTATAATCTAAGTATGCTTAATTGCAGAGTTCAAATAGGATCCAATGTGACCACACTCAAAATAAATGTAATTTTTGATGAAGTGTTTTCAAAAGTTATTGAGTTAGTCGCATAAGAAAATGAATATCAAGAAACCAAACAAATCATTCATTATTTTTTGGTTAATTTTTAGGTGTCAATTTTTGTGTTCTTATGAAGTAGTAAATAAGGAGGATAAAAGGCTAAAAGAGTTAAAGAATGAGTAGGGAGATGTGGAATTCAAAGTAATGGTAATGGCTTTGATGGGGATTAATGAATACAATCTGAGTCGGTGGTATCTTATAAAGGAACTTTGGAACCACAATGATGGGAGGAATGATAGTTTGAAAGAGGGAGTCCAATCCATAATCAAGAGATGGAAGGAAATCAAAAATTTGTGGATAGATTAAATATTGGTAGTGAAGGATTGTTTTACTTTACTATTGAATTATTATACCTTTGTTCAAGATAGTAACAATTTTCATGAAAGATTCATGATGTTGTGGAATTTTATGTAATTAGTGTATTGTATTGTGTACTTATATGTATGAGAGAGAGAGAGAGATTGTGGTTCCCATGATGTTCATAGATTGTGGTTCATATGGGGATCCCCAGAGGGATTATTCACTTAGATCCAACATCACAAAAATAGTATTATGAAATCTAGTTAACCATATCATAATTTAAAGTGTAATTACATGTTGAGGTAATTATATATATACTTATAAATTAGTTATAAAACACATTTGATGATCCCCATATTTGGGTTCTGGGAATTTTATTTAGTTAGGTAATCTATGGTTTTTATTATACATGACTTTTTAATAATATGAATAAGTGATTATTCATAAATTATGACTAAAAAGTCGAGTTGGTCATACCATTCACAAGCTTCCGCTATAACCAAAACCTAAATGAATTAACCGACTAATTTTTAGGAAAATCGGAATATAGACTTATTGTAAAATATCAAATGGATTCTCTATGGATTGAATTAGGCATCCAGATAGTTGAAACATAAATTCAATGATTTTGTTACTGAGAGAGATTTCATATAGAGTAATGATGATATAAATATGGGGGGAGGGGTTTCCTAGGTGAGGGACAAGTTAGTAATGGCTAGGGGTATAATTTTAATTTTCTATATATAGTTATTGGCAGTGTTGGATGTAGCTAAAAATAATAAATATGGGAAGAGGTTATAGGAGGAGGGGGATTTATATTTCTTCTATCTTACAACTCGACTCTTTGGATGATTTTTTCCTTGTCCATATGGGGAGCCATCTATAAGGAGTCATATTACTCTCACTTATACTAAACATTCAATAATTCTTCTTGAATTTCCTTATCCACTACGACCAATATAATTGTTCTAGTTTCTTCACTCTTATGCGGATGATTTTGATTTATTGATAATTTCATTGACAAAGTAAAATTACTAGAAGAAGTATTTAGGATTATTGGACCCTGATGGAGATGTGAGTGACTTCATTATAATTTTTAAGAGAATCTCTTAAACAGTTGAAGCAGGGTCTGGTGAATAAAATGAAGAAGAACTATAGGTTGTGGTCTTTATTGTAAGAACATAGAGGATAATGAAATAAAGAAAATATAAAAATGTTTATAGATATATTTTTTTAGATGAGAGTGAATAATAGCCACATGAGATGCTACAAACCGAGAAGAAAAAATAAGATCTTTTTCTTATTTTTCTATTTGAATGTTTTATCCTAGATTTCAGAAACTTTGTTATTATGTTTGCATCCCAAAGAAGTAGTATGTGGTGAAAATATATATTTTATTTATCCATACATTCCCATACACATATGTTGACTGACCAAACCATATGAAAACATTTTTCTCCTTATTTGAAACCATTTTCTATAAAGGGAAAAGAAGAAATAGAACCACTTGTTGTATTTCAGTAGAGAGGATATGAGATGCAGTGTTGTTCATGATTATGAACAGTGAAAAAGTGAAAATTACAAAACCCCAAAAATAAAACAATGATAGAAGAAAAGTAAAAAATAACATACATTGGATTATAGACTTGATTCGTCTGAAGGAATATAGAGGATTCATGCTAGTAGTAGTGGAGTTCCATGGGAGAATGATAATTGAGAGTGACTGAGTCATGGTTAGGGTTCTTTTAAATAGATCAGAGACATTTTTAATAGCAATTTCACAAAATAATTGATAAAGATCTCTTTTATCAGCACTAAATTGATAAGCACTGATAAAAGGGATATTTATCAGTTCTTTTTTGACGTTGATAAATGTCCCTTTTATTAAGGATAAAACTTTAGCACTAATAAAGGATTTATAATTATAACTATTTAAATAAATTTATTATAATTTTAAAATTATTTAAATATATATATCTATTTATTGATAATTATAAAAAAATTATTCTAAAAATAATATATACATATTTATGATAATTATAAACAAGTAAATATAAAAAATATAGTAAATATAAATTTATAAATATATTTATTTATACATATTTATTTAAAAATATATTTTAACATTATTAGTGGATATATAATATTAAATAAATTCATTTAAAAATTGAGTGAAATTGATTGATTCAAAATGAGTACACTTTAAAAATATTGAAAAAATGGATAAGTTTTATTAATTAAATATAAATTATTAACAAAATATAGATATATATATATATATATATATTTAAGTAAATATTAATACATATTGAAAATAATAAAAAATGATATATATATATATATAAATATAAATAAATAAATAGTAGAAAATGATAAAACTTAAAAATAAAATAAAAAATAAAAAATAAAAAAATATTAAAAATGAATAAACAATACCAAAACTATAATAGTTTAAAAATAAATAAATAAAATTGATCGATTAAAAACTTAATATATTAAATGTATCATGGTTTAAAGAAATTATAAAATATACTAAAATTTGAATAAATTACATAAATATTAGGTGTCTGTTTTTCTATATAAGACTTAATAAATTGCATAAATATATTTCTGTGTGCATTGTGTATAAAAATTCATTAATTACACAGACACACACATAGATATATATCTATGTGTGTGTGTGTGTGAAATTAATGTTACACACGACGATTGATATATGATAAATTGAAAAATCAAACAATGGTAAAAATGAATAAGACATTAAATGTTTTAGATTATTACATTTTATTAATTTTCAGTTTATTTATATTTAATATTTATTGTTCATTACTATTTATAATTTATATATATATATATTATACTTATTCATTTTTATTAATAATTGTATCATTAATAAATTATTAAATAATTTTGTAATTTATTCATTTTTAATGTTTTTGTTTAATTATTATAATTTATTTATTTTATATATCTATATTTAATATATAATATTTATCACTATTTATAATATAAATATATATATTTTAAATTTATTCATTTTTATCAATAATTATTTGATTAATAAAATGTTTAATATTTTTCATAATTTACTCAGTTACTCATTTATATTTGTTTAATTAATTCATTTTATATATCTATATATTTCTTATATAAAAATTATTATTTTAAAAAAATATATATGTATATTCAATTTATTCATTTTTAATTATAATTATTTCATTAATAAAATTGTTCATTTTTTATTTTAATTTGTTTAATTATTTCATTTTATTCTGAACCTTTATCAGCGCTAAAAGAGCACCAATAAAGGGTATCTTTTATGAGCTCTAAAAATAAGGCGTAGATAAAGGGTAACCTTTATCAGTTCAAAAATAAAACGATGATAAAGGTTCCTATTTATTAATGCTAAAATAAAGCACTGATAAAGGGCACCCTTTATCAGCACTTTGTTTAGCCATGATAAAGGGCACCATTTATCACCGCTTTCTTTATGGCTGATAAAGATCGGCATTATGAGTGAATTTTACTGGCGATGATAAACACTGGTGCTATTAAAGGAATCTTTTGTAGTAGTTCTTCAAGAAAGGAGATGATGGGGAAGGACAGTTCTAGTGTTGTCGAGTCTTTGGGGCATTGGGTTGTGTACTGGGCCTTCTACCAATGGGATTATGGATCATGTAAGGGTTCCCACTCAACCTAGTTTAAAAATGGGGATCATCCAAAAATAAATAAAAACTTTCAAAGGCCTTTGGGCCGAGTTGGCCACCAAGCTCAACAAGGGCACCATTATTACCACAAAAACAATTCTAATTATAACGAAACATGATAGAAGCCACACAATATAAAGGATACAAGACAATAACAACCACACTATCTCCAAAACACTAATTATTTTCTCCTTATATCCACTTTATTGACATGAACAACACATCAGACAAGAAATAAAAATTCAATGAATCATAAAAATACTATCCTTCACTATCTTTATCATATTCCTACATCTACATTTTTTAACCAATTGAGAACATGATGATATATTCCAATAATAAAACAATTAAAGTAATAAAAATATGGTTTCATAATATTAAAACAATAATTAACATGTCAGAAACATGGTTAATAATAAGAAAACCAAGTAAATCATTCATGTTATTATACAAATTGAATTTAATTAAGGACAAATCATTATCTTTATCAGGTTAATCTCAAATCCTTATAGATAGTAAATAAATCATGATAATTACACAATTATACAATGAATAGAAAGGATAAAGTATAAATACCCTACCATGATATTAATCATTAATAAATCATCACTAAAACAAAAAAATAATTTTTTATCAATTGTAAAAAAACCCATAAAATTCACCACGAAACCTATATATATCATACCTATATCAACTCTTTGAATGAACATCATCAAAATATAACTACCTCCTCTTATATATCCTCTGAGAAGAAAAAATACATGTAATAATTAAGGGAAAGGAATATAAAATCACCTTAAATCACCTGAAATTTGATTACATGAAGCGAAAGACAAATATTCACAAAGTGACGACTAAAGAACACCAAATAATTTATTAAGGGTTACTAGGGTTCAAATGAAGTAAAATGAAATGAAAAGAAATTTATAATCTACCCAAATGTATAATAAAACTTTTGGTGAAGAAAATCATGATGTGAAAGTACCTTTCACCGTGTAGTGGTGATGCGATCAAGAAATCCTGACATGATGTCCCCAAAATACATAGTCTATAATCATTAAAATTAATATAGATAAGTAGAATACTGATTCAATGCCTCTCATTATTCCTCAATGCTTGAATCCTTAATTATTATGATATAACTCTCACACCCCTTCTTAAAACCCAATAATCACTTAGGAAGAACCACATGTATTCAAGATCATCACAAAAAATGATTAAAGTAAAGCAACAAGAAAATATCATTGACATAGACTTCAATGAACAATGCAACCTAACATGGATTAACAAAAAGGATAATATTGAAACCTCTAGTTCATGAAAACTCTATTACTTCACCTTTACAGACATGTGAATCATTGTGTAACTATAGGGTGTCACAATGTTATTTTCACTAAAAAATGAAATTCCCATCCAAGATTTAATTCTACTATTTTAATCACCACTAAACAACCTTCCATCACCTCTAATTATTCATACTCACAAATCAGAGGAACAAGAAAAATATGGGCCTCTACATTAGATAACTCTCAAATAATTCTCATCCTCAAGGATCAAAAAAGACCAAGAAAAAAACATGTAAACCTAAAAACCCCACGAGATACATATCAAATAAGAATATTTATATTATTAAAGAACAATGTAATAAAAAAAGAGAACAAATTCAATCATATCAACATAAATACAATCCTAAAATTGCACCAAAATATGGTTTAAAACAACTTTTAATACTAAGCACACATTTTTAAATCACATTGCCACAAGAATTCCACAAAGACACCATGCCTCCATAATAAAAAAACTAAAGGAATGGTATTACCATGAAAAACATTCTATTTATGATCCATATCTCAATCGGACATACCAAAAACATCTAATCATCTTTATCATCATACTTTCCCCATCCAATTATATAGAACCCCATATATTATGAGGTATATAACCAACTTAATTTTGGTTTAAAAGGGTTTATTTTTACCTATTTTTGGATGGGTTTTTAGAGGATTTAATGTGAGTTTTGAGAAAATAGGATGCAAAGTGTAAATTTATCCAAGAGCATATTTTCCACTAGAAGTCTAATTGGCGGTGACCATAATTCTGATGGCCAAGATAGAGGATTCCATCTCTATCACTGGGGGTCTAGTAGTGGTTCGATAGAATCTTATTTACCCATTGGTGCTTCATTAGGGTAAGTCTATGTTCTAATGGGGCTTGTAATTTGTTTATTATTTTTAAAATAATTTCTTCTAATTGGTATAATGTTATAAATTGAGAGGCTTTCTAATCACCCCAATAGATCTACATGACCTCCACCTCCCACCTTATGTTTCTTCTTCTTCTTCTTCTTATTCTTCTTCTAAGGTTAGATATTGGTAGGAACCCCAACTCTAGTAACCCAGAGAAGATGTTTTCATTATTACCTTGGTAGAATATATAAGATATCTCACCACAAAGGATATAATGCTTTTGGATTCTTTAGAGACTATATATACACATTATTTTTATATTACATTGTATGTATACAAAATTTAAGAAACATTATTACATAATTAAAGACCATTCAATGATTCCTTCTACATATCCCAGGGAATGGAAAACATGATAAAGGGTGAGATTAGATGTTCATTAAACAAAAGTATGCTACAGAAGATATCGTAAGTATGCAAGGCAGAAAAAATATTAAAAAGTAACTAATCAATACATACACCATTTAATCAATAACTTTTGCTTCAAAATATGTTTATGGAAAATAAAATAATCACATGGATAATAATAACAAAAATTTTAATGAAATAAATGCATAATGTTATGAATATATGATATTATCACCAAGCCCTTGACCAAGGAATCCTGAATATTATAGTCAAGGCCTTAGATAAGTAACATTCATTGTATGGGTTGGTATACACCAATTAACCAACTAATGAGACCACCTGTTTTGTCTCATAAGACATGGCTATGCGTCTAGGGGTTATATATAACCATACCCCACCCATCACTTATATATATACAATGCATTCTTTATATATTGAAAGAAAATGATAATACATAATTAGTGTTCCTTATCAATAAATAAATATCTAAATTTAATCAAGAATATAGAACATCAATATTTTCTTAGTAGATGAAATTAATTTTTTAATAAGATTCCTTTAATTAATACTATATATTAAAATGGTATATTAAAAAGATAATATTGAAGTAGTAAAAATGATACTAAATACATCCATGATTTTGAAAATATGGACATGAATGATAAAAATAATTTTCAATGAATAATGAAGAGTGAAAGAGAACATGATCACAAGAAATTTAATGATCTCACTATAAGGGGTAATCCATAAATTAATAAAGGATTATAAAATACCATCAATTAATCATAAATGAAGGTTTATAATAAAGGAAATTATTTTTAGAATTAGGGAATAAAATGGAAATGAAATTCTAAAAATAGTTTCCCCTAAATATTTTTCATATATATTGTAAAAAAAAGTTATAAATCATTTTCGAAATTCTTTTCAACATTTTAGAAAATAAGACATTTTCCATTTTAATATAAAAAATAAAAATTCACATAATTATAGAATAATATTTTCTTTTAAAAACTATAAAACTAATAGAGGAAGATAAATAGAAAATAATGGTTGTGTGGGTGGATAATATGTTAATTCTATATACAATAAAAATAATATTCCATTTACACTTTTATAAAAATTAAAAATAGAATTGTTTGGAAAAAATCAAAAATATTCCATTTATACCTTTTTAAATAAAATCAAAGGTAGTAAAAAAATCCTTTATGAATCATTTAAAATTAGATTAAAACTTTCAAGAAAAAGTTTGAAAAATATCGATATGGAAGAAAAATATTCTCGAACAAAAAGAGGAAATAATTTCATTTGTTCTTTAAACAATTATTTCAGTCATTGAGTTCCAAGAAAATAAAAGTTCAAATAAAATCATTGAAACCCCAAAAAAATGTAAAAGAATAAAATTTATTGGTTTTATGAAAAAATAGTATATAATTATTTTAATGTAAATTTAAACATGAAAAATCTTGAATAATAGTGAGATTTTAAAATAAAAAATTACAACTTTAATTTTTTTTGAATAAAAACCCTTTAAAAGAGAAAAATTGATTTAAAAATTTAAAAACAATGAATAATTTTTAGTTAATGACATAATATTTCAAAGTGTCAGTATATTAACCATATAAAATAAATTATGTATATATATATAATATGTCACAATGGAGTTGAATTAAGTTAAAAACCCTTTAACTTGGATTCCAAATTGTCTGAAGATATAATTTCCACTAGAATAATCAATTTAAATTTACTAAATAATTTATGAATAAACTTTTTATCTAGATTTAATTTTAAAGGTTATTTTATAAAAATATAACATGCATTCATTCTATAGTTCTTTCTTATACTGACCACTTAAGGTTGTTCTGTCTATTTATTCAAAATTAATTCAGTATATTCACCATTTTTAAAGGTGTTATGAAATGTTGTAATCATCTCTGGAATGTAAATAATTTCATGAATATAAATTTTGGTCATTATATAATATTTTAGAATCATCCATGCAAAGTGGTAGTAGAAAATTGAAACAAATTATTCATGCAGGCGGTATTCCACATATATTCATGATGATGTTTTTGTTTTCCTAATGGATGGAATGGAAATAATTTATATAATGTTTAATCTTTAAATATTAATATTTATGTCATAAATATAATATATATTAATTAAAAATATTATTATGATCAACCACTTAATATTTTATAAGGATTATTCTTTTTAAGTGAGGTGCGTGGAAACCTTATAATTAATGAAAAAACTAAAATATAATAAAGTCACATGATAGACCTAATTTGTAAATGAATTTTTTAAAATTTTAAATGATAAAAATAAGGTGTTTAATTTTTTATGACCAAATCATTTATTAGTTATATATTTTGTCGGTATTTGTATTTTAAATATATTCAAGAAGAAATATAGTAAACAAATTTTTTAAGTCCATTCTTACTTAAGATATTTTTCTAAAATTGAAAATATTTTAACAAAGTTATATTTATTATTCTTGGTAAAATGGTTGGAAAACATCCTGTCCTAGACTCAGCCCCCAAAGAATATCACATATCCTACAACTGGGACATCTGACCATGCTTGATGGGAGGGACAAATTAGGTGCAACATAAGTTATGCATTTCACACTCATGGGAGTGGATGCATGAAATGGATAATGGGGATCAGGTTCCATCAATTACTGGATGAAAACCTTTCATTGGGGGGTAATTTCACATGGTGGTAGAGCTCCTCTAGCCTGAGTTTGACTTCAACTGACTGGTGAGACATGGGATCACTTATAATTAAGTAGAAGCTCACGTGCTTTTATGATGTGAGATGTCCTGATGCGGGTATTGTGAAACACCTTCCAAAATGATGACACATCACCTAAGATAGCATCTCTCCCCACATGAACATTTCCATAATTCCACCTTATCCAGTTATGCCCACCATGACCCCACTCCAAGTCACAAAAGGATTCCATGACTATAGTTGTGGAATCATGAGATAAACCTAAAAATGCTATTGTGAAGGGAGTAAAAACCCATGTATTACCACTAGAGCTCAACACATCCTCTCTTAGGAAGAAGGCAATCCATGTGAGAGAAGTGGAGCTTGATCTGACCACTTTGAAGGCTATATGATGCTCATAAATAAAATAGTCTTGACTACGGTCATTGTATTTAATACCATGGATCACAGGAGGGATCCAACATTGAAATAGATTTAGAAATAGGATTTGGTTATGGTGATTACCACGACTAAAAAAATTCTTGGATATTTCACCAAGATATATGGACAATAGATGTGGCTAATAAAGAAGCTTTTAGGTTGAAACAATGATGAAAACATCATTCCAATTTCATGCAATGTCATGGTAATGTTTCCTCCATGTTTGGACGAATTTTTAAATGATGAAGATAACATCATAGAGCATGTTTCTATGGTGAAAATGAGAATTTTTAAGCTCAAAAGATATTCAAAACATGATATAATCCATGAAATTCATCTTGGGAAAGCCATGCATGAATTATGAAGAAGTTGGGAAGGAAATTCCAATGGGTGGATCGGTCATGGGTCATAAGGGAAGTAAGAAATAAAAATGTCTATACCTACACCATGATATATGTTTAAAATATTTTTTTAGATAAACACACATGAGCCAAGGTTTTTTGCAATGAGGAACATAGAAGAAATATGGAAAAGGTATCCACTCCCATGCATGTGATACTGAATTAATATTTTGAACAATTGAAGAGATATCCATGTGGTTATTTTATTCCATATTTAAGTAAATCATGGGATGAAGATAAGGGAACAAAATTTATGATTTGAGAGAACTATGAAGATTTTTTAGAACATCAATAGTTGTCTCTCATGCTTGGTATTTTAAATAGGGGATATTTTGAAAAGGAATTTGATATAAAAAAAAACTAGAAGGCCTTGAACAAATTCAATGGTAAAATAATTTTAAGATTTAATAAATATAATTTGATATCGAAAGGAAGAATATTAGAGAACTTCAGAGAAAAAATCTCTACAAATATAATGGAATATATATTGTGAAAGAAGATCTGAAGAGGAGGTGAATATGACATAGTTGGAGATGTGAAGTGTTTCTACCTTGTAATCCCATTTATTTATTTGTAATCCTTTTTATTAATTTTATTTTAGTTTTTATTATACTCCTCCATTCTCATTTTATTCATCTCAAATGGAGAGGAAGAACTCTTGGGTGATTGGGGAAGGAAATGCAAACTTACATTGATACTTGAGTCTTGTAGTTTTTATTACAATTAGTGTATATTTTATTTTTAGTTGATTTAATTATTTTGTTTCAGATTTAATCCTGAACATGATTGGGAATAAATTACTTTTATCATATTATTTACTATGTTGGTTGAAGATTAATCAACTCCCTTTAAAAGGTTTTAGGTTATATCACATGAATGAATTGAGGCTATGTAGAGAGTTTTTAGTGATTGTTAACACACGTGGAAGTGTAGTGGTTGTAATTAGTTTACTTGGGAATCTCAACAATTTAATGGGTATTAAAAAAGTGAAATGAGGGTGATTTAATGTTTCTTTTACACATTGTAAGGAGGGTATAACAAATTAATTAATTTATTATGCTAGTCTCACCATTAACATTTAATCGAGGGAAAAGAGGGGAAGTAATTATAGAACCTTTCATTTATCAATTAATAAGGAAAATAGATCTATTTAAAAATAAAATGATATTATTACAATTAAAAATCTAAACTTGAACTTATCACTTATCTCTTAATCTAAAATTAAATTTATTATTTTATCTATTTCTTAGTCCTAGAAATAAAAACACCATAATTTTTTTATCACCAATGATAATAATATTTTGATCACTCCTCTTTAGAAAAAACCTATATTTTCACATCTATTATATTCCCAAGGAAGTAAATAAGATCTTTCCACACCCCATGATAATTGTGAAACAAAACTTATCACCATTTATAGGAATGTAATTCCAATAAAACTTTATAAATTGGATGACTAGGACTTCAAATGATAATTTATTTTATTTTTCTCCAAAAACTGAAATAAACATACTAACTAGAATTAATAACATATATTTAGATATTAATTTGGAATAAATAAATCTTTTAGACTCAAGTGGAAACTTCTTGTTCTCACTCTGATTCTACAATCATGTCTATTAATCCAAATCATACTTTAAAATTCTTTTGTGCCCCAAAATTTTATAACCAACCAAACCATATAACATTTACATACGTACAAAATGATTTTTGAATTGTGAATTAACATGATGCTGGAACTACCAAATTTTTTTGGTCTTTTAGGTAAATATCAAAATATACACATATAATAAAATAACTTTAATTATTAAAGTCTCAAGCCTTGGGGATAGAATACATAAAAATTAAGCGGAGGGAATTACCATTTTCAAATGAAGAAGATACAAAAGTGTGGTTGTACAACCAAAAACCAGGTGATATTCATCAATGGTATAACTTAAAGTGATTCATTATGAAAATAATTTTTACAACCTCCATAATCACAAAAACAAGGAAATGGATTTATTTCATCTGATAGGAATCTAGAGAGACTCTATAAGATTACCGGGAGAGATTCAAGAAGTTGTGTTCTAGTTTTTATCATCAAGATATGGAATAAAATAATTTACAAGTGTTATTATATCAAGTCCTATTAGAAAATAGTGGGGATATATTAGATGAATAATCTAGAAGATCTTTAATCCAAAAGTCACCAGTGGAATCTAGAATCCTAATTGAGATGATTGCATAAAATTCCTACTAATTTGGAACCAGAGGTATGACTACATGAGGTATTAATGAAGTAAAAATAATATAATTCTTCAATTTTTCTAGAAACTAAACTTTAATAGATAAAATTATTAGTGATATATATAACCAAGAAACAAGTGAGTGAAAAATAGGCACCACCTCAGTTATATGGTTTGTGCTCTTCACCCCATCATTTCACTGATTTGTGTGCCGAAGTGTAGGGTATAATGATTTTTCCTATAGCCTTCCAACTAAATCAGGACCAAAAAATGAGCCACATAAATAAAATTCACTAGAAATAGAGTCAAGATAGACCCTTTTATAAAAAACAACATGCATTTCATCCCCAATGCCAAAAATTTTTCTAAAACCCATGACTTATCAATAACCTTATAAAAAACCCTACCACTATAAATCTTATCAACTACCACATTTCTAAAATAATCTTTATGAACAACCATCAACTAGTGTACCAACCTATGAACCGAACAAATACAATCCAAAGTTGAAGGGTTGTAAGATAAAATGGATAAGCTAACAACCCAATTTTGTATCCAAGTATTGATTTGATAAAACAAATATTGTGAAACTACTTGTTCAGACAATTCCAAATCTAAATGACAATGTAAGAGTGATAATAAAAAAAGGGAAGGAGATGAAAACACAAAAAACTAAGTATGATCAACTAGGACCTGATGAAAAAAGGTTTGAAAATCTAAAAATATTTTTAAATAAAATCTAACCAACCCAATGGAGAATAGGAAAATAAGAAAAAAGAAGGAAGGATAGGGAGGCACAAGAAGGAAAATATAGATACACCCTTGAAAACAAACAAAGATTATCAGGAAACCTTATATAAATATGAAATCAATAAACATATTTGGAATCCATCTAAAAGATTACAAAATATACCAAATTTATCATGTATATTTACAAAAGAAGGAGGATTGATTGGAAAAAAAAATCAGATTTGGGAGAAGTATGTTTTCTCTTATCACAAAAAAATTACCCACTAAATTTTAGGATCTAGAGACATTATCTATTTCCTAAACCATTGTATTGTTAACATTAATAATGATTTATATGATTTAGGATCTCCCATAAATGTTATACCTTACTTTTTGTTTACATATTTACTAATGGGAGACATAAAACCCATAAGAGTGGTGGTATATTATGAAAATAGGTCAACCATTTATCCAATAAAAGGGTTATAATTGGTTCTAGCAAGAGTTAAAGGCCTACTATTTCAATTCTACTTATATGCCTTTACCATGGAGGAAGACAATGCATCGAGCCAATAACCCATTATTTTTTGATGACCGTTCCATAATGGCCGAGACAAAAATCGATGTTCATGAAGGAACCCACACCATGGATCTTGGAAATAAAATGTTCACTTCAATAGTCTCTAGTATTTGAGGCACCCTTCAAGTACCAATTCAATTTTTACACTCTCCCATAATAAATGCATTATATACATTGAATAACTTGGTATGTTCAGAGAATTATTATCCTTAGGAAAAAAAATCTATTAAAAATACCATTGAATATGTGGCTGTCTAAAAACTTGGAAATTTCATTTTCCGGATAGAAGAAGTGGTACTTTATGAGTTTTCTAATGAATTTAGTTATTTGTATCATGATGAGAAATATGATATGTTTTCATGGGTGTAAAAAGTTTAATATTTATAAGTGGGTAACCTCAATCAAATTTCATCTCCTAAAAAAATATCAAATTCTAGAATTAAAACTTCTCCCTAGTGATTTAAAATATGTGTACCTCATGTAAGGTTGGAAATTATTGGTGATAATTTCTAATAATATATATATAATCTGGGATAAAACTTTGATTGAACTCTATAAAAATAATATCCAAGCAACAGGGTGGAGCTTAGGT
This sequence comes from Viscum album, assembly GCA_963277665.1. Lineage (NCBI taxonomy): Eukaryota > Viridiplantae > Streptophyta > Magnoliopsida > Santalales > Viscaceae > Viscum > Viscum album. Next base: position 2,021,485,881 of record OY728123.1, read on the forward strand.
GATATCCCAATAATAAATCTCAAAAATTTCTCACGTTAAGGTTTTCTAGATGGTGATTATAAACACATTAGATAGACCTATATGATACTAAATACCACCATAATATATGTAGAAGATAATAAATTAGGGAATTTTTTAGTAGAATACATCATTTATCTAATTCCTAACTAATAATGTGCCAGCCCCATCTATGTAGTTCCCAAGAAAGATGACTTGACCATTGCGAATAATAAGCTTAAGGATTTGATTCCCATGAGAGTTCAAAATAGTTTTACAGTGTTTATGTACAATATAAAGTTGAAAAAAGTCACTCTAAAAGAAACATTTCACATTCCCTTCATTGAATAAAATATAGAAAGGTTAACAAGGAGAACACAATACTATTTCATGGAAGCTTTTTCAGGATATTTTCACTACCCATTGCTCCAAAAGAACAAGATAACACAACCTTAACATGTAAATTTGGCACATTCATCTACAAGAGGATGCATTTTGGATTGTGAAATACCCCACATAAATTTCAAAAGGTCTTGGTAAGTATCATTTTAGATCACATGGAGGATTATCTAGAGGGATTCTGAGATGAATTTATTATTATTTTCAATTCTTTTTTACCACTATTTGGGTTATCTGGAATTTTTTTGATAACATTCATTTCAATTTTTTTATTTTTAAAAAGTTTCATTTAATGGTTGAAAACTATAAAATAGTTGGACACATCATTTCACAAAAATTAATTGACATAGATGAATCTAAAGTTGAAGTGATAAATACTCTTCACTATTCAACTTGTGTGGAACATGTTATAATTTTTTTGGCTATGTTGGGTACTATAAAATATTCATAATGGATTTTAGTAATATTTACCTCCCTCCTTTCAACTCACTTTAGAATGAAGTTGTTATTTATTTTAATTATGAATACATGGAATAATTTGATGCGCTGATGAGAAGAATGATCACCCCACAAATATTGAATCCAACCAATTGGTAACAATAATTTGAACCACATTATAGTGCATCAAATCAGTATCCGGTAGTATCTCTCTCTCTCAAATAATTGAAGGAATACCATCATTCATTTATTATTCCTCAATAACATTATATTTAACTCAGCTTAGCTACACCACCACCTAAAAATAGTTCCTCGTAGTTGTTTTTTCATTAGATAAGTTCAGATATTATTTACTTGGAGCTAAAGTTAGTGTATTTTATAATCATATATCTCTTATATAATCAATGAAGATGGAAGATGAAAAACCCAAGTTGGTCAGATTAATGTTACTTATATAATATTAAACGTGGAGATTAAACACACAAAAACGAGTTGAAAATAAGGTATTCGATCATCTAAGTAGACTACCCAACATGTCTGGATTAGAATTTCAAGATCTAAACCCACCAAAAGACCATATATTGGGTGAAAACTCTACATAATGGAAGTTTAAGTACCATGGTATGCTTACATAGTGAATTATTTGGTAACGTTTTTGGTACCTTCTTATCATATATACCATAAAAATATTAAAACTTAAATATGAGTTCTAATTTCATATTTTGGAGGATTTATTCCTTTTTAATGATTGAAGTGATCAATTAATAAGATTTTTTATGGAAAGTGAAGTTGAATATGTTTTTTAATTATATCACATATTAGTTTATAGAGGCCACTTTAGACCTTAAACTACTATAAGGAAGGTTTTGTAATTTTGTATTTATATGCCAACTTTGTTCAAGGATGAACATGAATATTTCAAGAAGTATGAAATTTGTAAATTTTCTATAAATATTAAAAAATATAATAAATTATTCATAAATGGTAAAAACTTAAATAATATCATATAAATCTACCCTAAGAACCGATAGAATATCTTAAACTTATCTAACAAATATATCGATCACTATTCATTATGTTAGGTCGATCCAACAACATTAAACAAAAGTTCTTCTATGAGGAAACTTATGTTTAAATTAATTCTTAGTATTTATGAATTTGGGATATAGTGAATCTTCCATTTTATCTTTGAACTTCAAATGAAATGGTCTTTACACTTTATTAATTTATTTTTTGTAGGACCATCAAGTAATGTGAAATAAAGAATCCTAACAACTTTAATAAGTAGAGTAGAATAAATAAATAACTTAGTTTGTAATGGTGAGTTTTCTTTTAAATTAATTATATATTTAGGTTCCATCAATTTTTGTTTAAAAATATATCTTTATATTTAACGGAAAATAACATTCCTACACTTATACATTTTTTCTTCACTTGACTGATCTATGAGAAATTACTTTATTAAGAATCTTATGATAAAATGTTTTTAATTTATAGGTTAATTAAATTAAATAATTAATGTGGGGATTGAATGATTAAATATTAACATAGTATTATAATTTATTGAATATTGATTTGAGGTTATATTTTTATTCATGTAGATGAAATTTCCTTACCATTCCATTTTGGTTTTTGGTAAAGGTTCATGTTCATTATTTTATTTTATTTCATTACTAACCCTCTTGGAAACAAATAAGAGAAAAACATTGAAAAAAATATAATCGATTGTAATGGGAAAGAATAGAAATCATTATTTCCATAAATATGATTTTATCATATGGGGTTACGTTGTGGAAGTGATATTTGTTCGAGAAATAAATTTTTTAAAAAATGAAAATTTAGTTTGAATAATATATTAGTAATGAAAGAATAAAAATTCAAGATGGTGTACATCATTCATTGACCTTATATTGTTTCATACCCTTATTTGAGATTGGGAAGAGGGTGTTATCATTTAGAAATGGAGAATTTCATGGAGAATTTAGTTTTTAATATCTTGAATTAGTCTTTAGAGATAAAACTCCTCTTTAAGACTTAATTTTTGAAACATCATTAATCACCGACTCAAAGCCTCCAAGTCATTTGATCCCAATATTGAAAATTCATCATTATTTCATGTGATTTTTGTATATAAAAACTAGAGAATGTAGGTACTTTTCAATATTATAGAAACTTACATGTATTTATGGTATGAGGATAACTATAGATTTAAATGTTACCTTGAGTGGTGAGAAAAAATAATCTAATTTGTGGTATATCAGGAATTGGAATGTTTAATAATAATGAATTAAGGAGTTTTAATTAAAAAAATGATAAAATACATCACATTTTCAATAGGAAAAAGAAAAATACTTCAATTGTTTGTTTCTTAGTGAATTGTGAAGTTGAATTAATATTTAATATGGAATATGAAATTTTTATTTTCCTATTGAAAAATGTTTAATTTTTTACATTAAATTTAAATATTTGTAACATGAATTCCCTTATAGATTCTCTGTTGAGATTCTCTACATGATGATAATAATTAGTTTATGTGTGTCGGTATTTGATAAAACTATTTTTTACATGAGTTTTTTTAATGTTTAATTGATAAAATTAATCGATTTTAATTGTTTTATGCCCCAATAATTCATTGATTATATATTTTCGTAGAAATTTAATTTTTAATATTTTTTTTAAAAAAAGATAATAAAAAAATTTAAGACCATTCCTAATTAACAAAAACTTGTGTAACATTGAAATCATTTTAATATTAATTTTTATTCTTCCTGGAAAATAATGGATAACACCTTATCTAGCACGAAACCCCCAAATAAAGTAAAATAGTTATCCATATGGGTAGTTGACCAAGCTAGATGGGATGGTTAGCTTGAGTTTGACATAGGTCATGCATGGTGTGCACAAGGGAGAGGATGAATAATCTAGATCATGCAGTAAAAGTCCAATCCTAAGTGGAAGGAATGCATCACATGGGTGCATGGACCCCATGTAGGTAGAGGTCTCCTGGACTAAGTCCAAATTCAATAGGTTACTAAGACACTAGATCTCTTATAATGAAGTAGAAGCCTAAACACATTTTTGATGTTGGGAAGCTTGATGCAGGTATTGTGTGCCACTTTCCATAAAATTCCATGTCATCGTAGGCAATGTTTCTCCCCACTTATACGTTTCTATAATTTAACCATTTTTACTCATGGTTAGTGGGATCTAACTGCAGGTCATTGGAGGAATCCATGGTCACTGTAGTGGAAGCTCAATCACACATAAAAAATTTCATTATAATGGTACAGAAAAATAATGGATCCTCACCGGAGAATAACATGACCTCTATGAAAATGAAGGAATTCCATTGAAGAGTGGAGAATCTCAAGTAAAAAACTATAAAGGAATGATATCTATGATAAATAAAATAGTCCCAACTATATTCATACTATTAGATCACATGCCTCATAAGAGGGTTCTAAAATTTAAACAGATTTGGAAATGGGATGTTTTCCATTATTAATATAATGGATAACATGAAACATCCGTGATATTTTCACGATTACATATGTAGCATAGGAGTGTTTAACAAAGAATCTTAGAGGTGGAAACAATGTTTGAAACACCCTATTTTCCATATGCAATTCCATGGTTGAGCAGTTACCATGCAGAAAGAAATTGTTAAATGATGAACTATATGTCATAGTGCATGTTACCATAGTGAATAAGAGAAGGATGAATCTCAAAGAACATTCAAAATAGGTGGAAATAAATGAAACAAATCATGGTTGATCTCTTCACACACAATGAAGAATTTAAGAAGGAAACTATGAAGGAAATTCTTGTGGGTAGTTAAATCATTGATCAAAGGGGGAGTAAGACTTAAAAATGGGTATTCTTATGCTATGGTACAAGTTTAAAATCCATTTTAATGATAATTTCACATAAGATAAGTTTTTTTAAATGTGGAACATATAGGTTTCGGGTGCAGTGGAAGCGCAGGATGGGCATGTACCCATCTTTAAATTTTTTTGTAATCGATGATTTATCCAGGATTAATATGCCTATGAAAACTAGTATCCATGGAATTGAATCAAAGATAAAAAATGAGAGAACTTAGAACCAAGAAGAGAGGTTCATCATATTTTTTTTATAATTAATTAAATTAAATTATAAAATTACCACTTAGCTGATTATTTCATTGTTGATGAATCTGACCATGGGTCTAAAGTGTGGCTTCGTTGTGATGTATAATCCATGGATAAGAATCCTCTAGCAGTGATCCACATGTGATCCATGTATCTCCAGACACCACTGATGGAGCCTCTTGGTGCTAGAATAGAAGATACATGTTCCTGCGATGTCTTCCTTTGAATGCGTTGAGATTCACTACCAAATCATTCTCATTGATTTGGTGGAGGGTGATATATCTCATCCTTTGGAGAGTTCTTGGAGAGGGAAGTGTTCTCTCGGCTTGAGAGCTTTTCTCCAAGGATGTTGTGCATACAAAGATTGGTTATTCAGTTTCATGAACCCTTGCCTTATATATAAAATAATAACACACTAGGGAATTTAATTCACTTTGTAATAATAAATAATTACCATAGGATTTGTTACATAATTTATTATTCCGTGTGGAAACCCCATGTCAAATAATAATAGTAATGCTATTATTTACATGACATTGACTAAATTAAATGTAATATTGAAATATTATTTAACCAAATAATATTTAATATTATTTTTCACCAAAACTAGGACTTGGTCTACCAAGACTCTTCAATATTTACCTGACCTTGAATAATAATAATCTATTTATTAAATAAATATAACTATATTATTCACTGATAATTAAATATTCTGTTCGCAATATATTCTATCGAATAACTAGTGAAGAAATAAATGTGATCAGGTATACTTGAATAATAATTAAACCATAAACAAGAATAATATTTATTCAACTCCTTAAATAAACAAATTATTTATCTAAGATAGTGGCTACACTTAGTGTGTGACCCTCTAGGCCTCTTTCTTATTGGCATTAGGTGGGCTTGCCTAAATTCCACGATTAATATCTAGCAATTAGTCAAGGGACCGAATAGAAAGAAGATGATGTCACGCAAACATTTCACCTCATACGGACACTTACCGTGTAATATAACCCCTTTGTCCCAATATCTCCAATCAAGCAGGTTGCATGCAACTTCCATCAACCCATGTGATTTATTTTACTTTCTTTGACTTCCCAAAATTAAGCTTTCCTATAAAACACCATGGATATGGATTTAGTTATGCTATATCATTTCCATAAAAGGGCATGAGATATATACTTCTATAGAAGTTATAAATCCATTCTCACATTATTCATTAATGTTGTATTACTCATGACACACCCAATATATCCCACCTCGCTGGAAACATCTGTCATCACTGTTTTTATCAATACATCAAAATGTGTGAGTCATAATACCCATTTATAATAACCTTAAAATCTAAGGACCAATACACACATCAGTAGATAGGAACATCGAATGACACTTTTGAATGTGGATTTTATATAGAACCTATCCTTTTACATATATTATTACATGATTTTAAGCATAATTATACATTAGAGTACAATCCAAGGATCATTAATTTTAGTGTCTTCGAAGACAAGCTACGTAAAACATAAATCAGGGGTCTAAAAAAACATTTATTTATTTAATATCCATAAAAATATCCTAACTACCTTTGAGCCCTTACATCTTCATAGGGTACCTTGGGCATCACATGAATGAAGGGATGAGCTAAAATCCCAGTAAGGTAACAACCATAAGAATAAATCCTTAGCACATGGGATAAAAGGCATGACATGATGATATAAAAAGGCATGTAACATATAAAATCATAAAATATAAACATGGAATCATATAAACATGGAGTCTTAGTAATGTGGAAGCTACATAAAACATTAATTTAGCATGATTCAAGAATGAACAACATGACCATTGTACATGGTAGCACAAACCAAGGAAAACCGCAAAGACTGTCACATATGGTAGCACAATCCAAGGCTAACCGCCAAGACCATCACACATAACATCTCATGAGACTCAAATTTACCCAATGAATATGAGAGCTATCTAGGCGCACCCATCTCAACTTTTCATGAATATGCTTACCACATAAGTAATCATACATAATCAATCTTACAAAAACATAAGAGTTACCCAAGAAAAGAATTGGGTTCCACAATCATGTCATAAAGCATAAAAAATGGGAGTATCGTAAAAGTGTACTTGAACGAAAGGAATTAGAACATACATGGTAATTTATATGGTAAAATAGTATTATATCATGGTAAATGATGTCAAACATAAGTGACAATGTGTAAAAGGAGTATTTATTAATTTTTTTCATTAAAACATTTTTGTGCAGTTTTATAGAAAAAACTAACAATCTTTTAAAATAGAAAAGGGAATAATATTTTGTACAAAACCAGAAGTGATAAAATATGGTTTTCATTATAAAAATACAGATTTTATAAATACAATGGTGGCTTAAAATAGAATATAGAGTGCACTTGAAATCAGGTAAGAATTTGGGAAGTTCCCTCAAAACAGGTTTGCTTATCAGGAAGTATTGAGGAGAGAATCACTTAAAAAATATTCCGGAAAGATAATGATGAAAGGGTATTGATAAATTAATTTTTTACATGTAATATTAATTTATAATATGAACATAAGAAAAAAAAGCCTTATTTAGTTAAAAGTTAAATAAGTCAAACTTAAGGAACAAATGAAGTTCAGGAAGAATCCCTTACGGATTATTGGCATGGTATCAGGTGTACTTAATAGGGAATAATGGGATAGAGAGGGGGTTTATCATCACTTATAAATCATGAGGGAAGTATTGAGGAAGTGAGAAATCATACCCCATCATTGGGGATTACATATAAAAGGGCACAACATAGAGTTCATTTTTTCATAAAAGTGAAATAGAGAGGATCCCTTACTATAAGTCTGATGGTGTTCTCTACTTGAGATTAATTATCTGAATAATGAAATTATGTTCATTAATTAATAATTCCAAAAAAAACTTACATGTTAGTTTTTTATTATAACCATTTTGAGTTTATTCCTAACCTTTTTGATTGGTTATGAGGATCAATTTCATTGTTGGGGTCCATTTGTTTCCTTGGTTTTAATGATCGGTTCACTTATATTCATGTTTCGATACACAAGTATGAAAAATGTGGTTGTAAAAAATTGAAGTGATATTTTATTATTGAACATTCAGAAGGTTACATGGTTATAAAATTCAATTGGTTATTTTTAGTGAAGGTGAATCATTATACATAACATTAATGAGAAATGCTTGGATTAACTTGGTGATTTTGCTCACAAATAACTTTTTTTTGTATTATATTATATTACATCATGTTTTGAAAAAGGACTATATAATTTCACATAAGATAAAATAAATAAAATATGATCTGGTTCAACCATTAAAATGGTTTCATGACTAGTCTAGAAGCTGGTAATGCAAATTAAAAACTCATCTTACTTTAATGCGATGCATCAACACATCTCAGATGATGTATTCATTTATAGTATAAAAGATGGGGAAGGAGAGATTATGATAAAATATTCCATTATCATATTATAATTTCAATAAATTTAGGTTACTAGAGTAATCATACCATTTGGGTGAAGGGAGGTGAGGAAAGAAAAATGAAAAGAAAATAACTTGAATGAAAATAAAAGAATCAGAAAGAGGAATTTACCTCTTTAGTTTATCTCCATTGAGAGCCTCTTAAGGGGAGGGGATTTGGTATTTTTAGGAGGCCCGGGGATTATAGAAGCAGGGGAGGATCTTTTGGTGAGATTTGTGAAGAATTTAAGGAAGGCATAGGGATTTATTTAAGTGAATATAAGAGGGGAGCATGGGTAGTTTTTATAATGGAGGGGGGGGGGGGTTTCTTAATTATTAGTTTATTATTTTTCCATAAGACAAGAAATAGAAATGGTTCTTATGACCAAAAATAGTAATATGTGCATGTGAGTTCGAACCAATGGCCATTTACGTCATCCATGACTCAAGCATGATGCAAAAATTTCGCTTTTAGCATTTACTGTGAATTATCATATTTTACTATTTATAAAAACTTAAAGTATGTTAGAAAAATACAAAAAATCACCCTAACCATTTTTTGATGTGTAGAATCCAAAAAATAAAATAAAATTTTCAAAAATAATTTTCTAAATATGATTAATTTAATTTTTAAGGTCTTATAAATTTATCATAAAACCAAAAGACGTAAAATTTTTAATTTATGAACACCTTTTAAAAAAATATATTTTATTTTAAATTAATTAATTAAGTTTAATTAATTATTTATGACTTACAAAAATACCAATACTATTACTATGGTCATATTATCACTTATAAGATACCAAAATTTTATTTATACAATCAAGGGTTAGGTTACTATTATTTTAGAAGATTTACTATTCATAAGGGTCATATTACTATTCATAAGTGTATGTTACTATTCATAAGGGTAGGTTACTATTCTCCAAAAAAAGTTTGTCTTATGAGACTCCAAACATCTTACTAATTGCAATGGTGTATATCATATTTTTGAAATTCAAATCATAGAAGTGACAATATTATATTTAATGGTCACATTTTACTTAGTATTTCATTGTGTTGTGATTTCATGTGATTATATGGCATAATTATAAGAAGGTGATTTCCATTGATAAAAAATTGGGTAATTACATTATTCCCACCTTATTAAATTTCATCCTCAAAATTCCATTTTACATTCTAAAACATAAATTGGTGTGGGTAATTTTCCTTTATTACCTCCTCCAGTTCCCATGTTTCCTCTTTGTATTTATGGTTCTACCACATTACTTTGACCAGGTGAGTAGTCTTGTTATGTAGAACTTTATCTCTATGATCTATGATCTTCACTGGCTGCTCCTCGTAAGAATTATCATCCTACAAATGAACCACCTCTAAAGAGAGTACGTGTGAAGGATATGATATGTACTTCCTTAAGAGGGATACATGAAATACATCATGTAATTTGGACATGGTAGGTGGAAGTGCTAGTCGATAGGCCACAACCATGACATGATCAAGAATATCGAAGGGGCCAATGTACCTGGGACTTAGCTTTATTTTCTTCCAAAACCTCATGACCTTCTTCCATGCATATATGTGTAGAAATACCATGTCTCAAACTTTGAACTCAAGGTATCGTCGATGATTGTATGCATAAATGTTCTTTCAAATTTTGGATGCCTTTATGTGATTCTGAATGGTTTTCACCTTTTCCTCCATTTCATCGTCCATTTCATGTCTTAGCTATTTACGCTCTCTGACATTATCCCATCACACCAGTGTTTTTCACCTTTTCCCATAGAGGGATTCGTAGGTATCCATTCAGATGCTAGAGTGGAAACTATTTTTGTATGAAAATCAGAACTATGAAAGATATTGGTCCCATCCTCCTTTGAATTCCATAGAACTTGCTCTCAACATATCTTCTAGTGTTTGAATAATTTGCTTAGATTGGACATCAGTTTGAGGATGATAGGCCATACTGAAGTTTAGTTTAGTTCTAATAGAATGTTGGAGACTTTTCCAGAACATCCAAGGCAATCTAGGATATAGATCAGATATAATAGATAGTGGTACTCCATATAACCTTACCACCTCTTTGATATATATCCATGCAAGTTCATCCAATGATAATTCCTCTCGAATCATGATAAAGTGATATGTCCTTATAAGACGATCTACAACAAACCATATAGCATTGTTTCCTCTGGATGACCTTGGAAGTCTAGTGACAAAGTCCATGGTGATGTTCTCCCACTTCTATGTTGGCATCGGTAGTGGTTACATCATCCCCTTAGACTTATGTCTTTCATCCTTAACTTGTTGACATACCAGGCACTTTGATGTATACTCAGCAATCTTCTTCATCATATTGTACCACCAAAAGTTCTCTTAGAGATCTCGATACATATTTGTGATCCCTAGGTGAATATAGAAGGTTGATCTATGTGCATCATTCAAAAGATCCTTATTTATCTCTGGATTAGATGGTATACATAATCGTGACCCAAATGTTACTACTCCTTCCTCATCAGTATTTAACTTTTAGGAACTCTCTTTACATCTTGAGATTGAGGGTTTGGGTAAATTATTTATTGAAAAATATTCTCCAAAATTCCTCACAATCCATGGAATTAATTTCCTCCTCGGGATTTGTATTCTTGATCAATATCCACCACTGATCATCTACCACATAAAAATGACACACTACCAGTATGACTTTATCTTCTTCTAAGCACTAAGGGGATGATAATATCTTTTTAATGGAGTTAATACATTATTCTGTGAGGAGGGGATCATAATATCCACTAAACATGACATGCCATTGCCGCATAAAGGATTCAATGAAAACATTCTCTTTCCTTGGGGAAGGAGGGTGTTCCACATGATTCAAGTTATTATTCAAAACATGATCCAACTGAGCAAGTACTTTCATAAAGTTTTGAGCACCTGTTCCTATCATATCAGACATATAATTAAGGTAATCATTACATTATCTATCACATTGATTCTTGAAACATGTTCTTTTATTTCCCTTCATTAACTAAGAAAAATAATGTACAATTATAGTTCTTGAATATTTAGCTACTGAGCATAAAAAAGAAACTTTGAACATTAGAGGATAAATTTGAAAAGATAATTATATCATAACTTGTGATTCCCTATGTTTCAATCTAGGTTATCATTGATCTATTTCTTATCTTATATTCTTATGGGATTTTTTTATTCTCTTAATAATGGTTTGTACAAATCTCATGAATTTACCAAATAATATCCATAGAGAGTGCCAAAACAAGAGTGCAGTGAGGCCAATTGTGGTTAACCAGTTCCCATTCGACTCAAAGTAGTGTTTTTGGGTTTTACCACTTGATAAATTTGTTCTAGATCCACCTCTACCTATTTGTATCCAGACATAGATGTATTTTCTTGATAAACCCTTTACTCAATACTTACTAAAATTTAAGGGTGTTTTCTTACATTTAGTATCATCCTTAAGGTTCTTACTAAAGTTATCTATTACTAATATCTAAAAAATAACTAGACCATCCTATGATACCAACTATAGAGACCCTATCCTTTTACATATATCATTACATGATTTTATGAATAATTATACATTATAGTACATGCCGAGGATTGTTAAGTCTAGTGTCTTTGAAGACTTGGTACATAAAACATAAAACATCGGACTAAAAAAAATTCTTTCTTTAATCTCCATAAGAGATCCTAACTTACATTGAGCCCTTACATCTTCATAGGGTACCTTGGAGATCTCATGAATGATGGGATGAGCCAAAATCGTAGTAAGAGAATAATCCTAAGAACAAATCATTAGCACATGGGATAAAAGGCACGACATGATGATATAAAAAGGCATGTAAAATAATAAATATTAACATATAAACATGGAATAATATAAACATAGAGTCATTGTAATGTTTAAAAAACATAAAACATGACATTATCATGAGTCAAGTCTAACTTCCAAGACCATTTCACATGGTAGCACAAGCCAAGGATAACCGTAAAGACCGCCACACATGGTAGCACAAGCTAAGGCTGACTGCCAAGACCGTCACACATAATGTTTCATTAGACTCAACTTTACCCAATTAATTGGAGTTTTATATAGGGACACCCATATTAACTTTTCATGAATATGTTTTCCACAGAAATAATCATACATAATCAATCTTACATAAACATAAGGGTTACCCATGGAAATAATTGGGTACCACAATCATGTCATAAAGCATACCAAATGGGCGTATCATAAAAGCGTCCCTGAAAAAAAATACATTAGAACATACATGGACATTTATAAGTTATAATAGGAACATATCATGGTAAGTGATTTCAAACATAAGTGAAAACATGTAAAAGGAGAATTAAGTAATTTTTAGCATTAAAACATTTTAGTGGGGTTTTAAAGAAAACACTAACAAGTATTTAAAATAAAAAATGGAATAATATTTTGAAAAAAACCAAAACTGATCCAAGAATATTTTCATTATAAAAAGAATTTTTTTATAAATAAAATGGTGTCTTAAGAATGAATATAGAGTGCACTTGAAATTAGGTAAGAATTTGGGAAGTTCCCACAAAACAGGTTTTCTTACCGGGGAGTATTGAGGAGGGAATCACATAAAATCATGTATATACCAAAAAGATAATGATGAACGGGTATTGATAAATGAATTTGGTGCATGTAAACATAATTTATAATACGAAAATAAAAATATAAGATAGCCTCATTTTGGTAAAAGGAAGATAAGGCAGCCCTAAGGAACAATAGATGTTCGTGTAGAATCCCTTACGAATTATCGACATTGTATCTGGTGAACTTAAGAGGGATTAATGAGAGAGAAAGGGGGTTTATAATAACTTATACATCATGAGGAACGTATGGGGGGTTGTGAAATCATACCCCATCATTAGGTATTACACATAAAAGTGAATAACATAGAGGTCATTCTGGAATAAAAGTGTAATAGAGAGGATCCCTTACCTTAAGTCCGATGGTGTTATACACTTGAGATTAATGACCCGAATAATCAAATTAGGCCCATTAATTAATAACTAAATAAAAATTTTTACATGTAAATGATTTATTATAACATTTTTGAGTTTATTAATATACTTTTAAATTGGTTGTGATGATTAATTTCAGTGTTCAGGTCTGTTTGTTTCCTTGGTGTTAATGACCGGTTAATTTATATTTGTGTTCAGATACACATGTATGATGATTGTGGTTGTCCAGAATTAAAGGTATATTTTATTATTGAACATCCATAAGGTTAAATCGTTGTAAAATTCATTTGGTTATTTGGAGTGAAGGTGATTCATTATATAAAACATTAATGATAAACGCTTGGATTAACCTGGCGATTTTGCTCATAAATAACTTGTTTTGTATTATTGTATTAAATCATGTGTGAAAAATAATTACAGAACATTAAATAAGATAAAATAAATATATTAAGATCTGGTTCAACCATTTAAATTTTTTCAAGACCAGTCTAGAAGATGGTAATGCCAATTGGAAACTCGTTGTCCTTGAATGTGATAAATCAACACATATCAGATGGTGTTTTCATTTATAGTATAAAAGGAGGGGGAAGAAGAAATTATGATAAAATATCACATTAGCATAATATAATTCCATTAAATATATGTTACTGTAGTTATCATACCATTTGGGTGAAGAGAGGTGGGGAAAGAAGAGAGAAAAGAAAAGAACTTGAATGAAAATAAAAGAATTGGAAAGAGGAATTTACCTCTTGAGTTTATCTCTTTTGAGAGCCTTTTAAGGAGAGAAGATTTGGTATTTTGATGATAAAAAGGGCTTATGGACGTGGGGGAGGATCTTGGAGTAATATTTGGGTAGCTTTTAAGGAAGGAACAATGTTTGAGAGGAGTGACTAGAAGAGGGGTGTGCGGGTGGTTTTTATAGTGGATGGGATGTGAGTTTTCTTATTATTTTAATCATTAGTTTATTATTTTTCTATAAGACAAGAAATAGTAATGGTTATTGTGGCCAAAGATAGTAATATGTGCCTATGAGTTTGAACCGATGGCCATTTATATCATCCATGACTCAGGTATGATGAAGAAATTTATGTTTTTTCATTTATTGTGAATTATCATATTTTACTATTCATAAAAAAATTCAAGTATTTTTGAAAAATCCGAAAAATTCACCCTAACCATTTCTCAATTTGTGAAATCCAAAAATTAAATAAAAATTTCAAATTAATATTATAAATATGATTAATTTAATTTTTAATTAAAATCATAATTTAATTGAAAAATATAGATTTTAATACTATAATTGATTTTACAATGCTTTCAAAAATTACACAAGGTCTTATAAATTTATCTTAAAACCAGAAGAAATAAAAATTTTAATTTATAAAAATATTTTATTAAAATATATTTTCTTTTAAATTAATTAATTAATTGTAATTAATTACTAATGACTTACAAAAACACCAATACTATTTCTACATTCATATTATCACTTATAAGATGCCTAAATTTTATTAATACAATCAATGGTGAGGTTAACATTCTTTTGTATGATATTTTATTTATAAGTATAATATTACTTTGCATAAGGGCAGGTTAATATTCATAAGGGTAGGTTACTATTCATAAGGGTAGGTTACTATTCACCAAAAAAAATGTTTTTCTTATCAGACTCCAAACATCTTACTTATTGCAACCGTGTATGTCGAATTTTTGAAATTCAAATCACTGAAGTGAAAATATTATGCTTAAAGGTCCAATATTACTTAGTAGTTCATTGTGTTGGTATTTCATGTGATTATATAACAAAATTATAAGAAGGTTATTTCCATGTATAAGACATTAGGTTGGTACAGATTTCCTACTATCGGCTCTTATTCTCATAATATCCTTCTCGATATTTTCAAGGGCGCACACCAGGATAAGGTGCCCCAAAGTTCCATGAGTCCCCACCCCTGATAGCCTGTACAATTTGTGTCCCTTGAAATGATATCATCAGTCCATAGTACATATATTCAAGAATAGTGTTAGGAAACTTTTGGGTTCTCATCATAGCAGTGATATGCTACAACCATTTAGTGCAACAGCTATTCTTAGGAAATTATCACATACTATGTCACACATGAGAATAATCATGATGTGATAAAGAGTTTATTAATATTCATCCAATGAATATAGGTTTATCATAAAGTACCAAGAAGTATTTTTCTAGGGCACCAACTCCAACAGAACAAAGAATAAATCGATTAAAGACACCCACTCCCATGAACATGATACTAAAGAAATATTTTGGAATATTTATGAGATATCCATTTGGAGATTGAATAAAAATTTTAATAAAATAATGGGATTAAGATAAGTTAAGATATTAAAATATTTTAGGGAAATATAAATCTTTTTTTCAACCCTTATAACACTCTCTCATGGCCTGTAATTCAAATAAGGGATATTTTTAGAAATAATTTGACATAGATAAAAAAAGAATTACGTGAAAACATTCATTGGGAGAAAAATTAGAATATTTTCAGAATAGACTTTAAGATTCGAAAGATGAACCTTGTATACCCTCTACCTATAAATATGAGGGGAAAGCTGTTGTGCAAGTGGATTTGAATGTGAGGTGGAGATGACTTGGCTAGAGGATCTAAGTGTTGCTGCCCTAGATTTTTTATTCTTAATTCCTATCCACATTAATTTATTTTATTATAATATGTATTATACTCCTATATTATGCTTTTCTTCATCACAAATTAAGTGTTAGACATTTTAGTTCATTTGAGAAGGGAAGACAAGCCTATTTTGATGCTTTAGTATAAATATTTTTATGAAAAACAATCTTTTATTTTTATTGTCAATTAATTTAAATATTTATTTGAAGATTTAATCTTGAATGAAATTATTGTTAAATAAATTTTTTAATATTATTTATTACCTTTGTTGGAGATCAATCATCTATTTATATTTGTTTATATCATATTGATTGAATGAACTGAGTTTAAGTACCGAGTGTTTAGCATTGTGCAACATGTGAGGAAGTGTAATGGTTATACTTGGTTTACTTGGGAATCAGAATACTAGATTTGGTATTATCAAAATGAATTTAATGTGATTAACAATATCTTTCAGAAATTATAAGTATTAGGTTGTTCACACAATTATCATTCAATCATGTCTGAAGAGGGAATGTGATTTTGGAACCTTTTATTAATCAATTAACATGGAAAATAAATATATTTTATAATAATGTGATCACATTAAAATAAAGAAGGGATATCCAACCTAAAAACTTTTCTATTAATCTAAATTTAAATTATTTGTTTTATTTATTTATTAGTACAATATATCCAAGGTCCGTCATTACTTATCTCACTCCTGAAGAAACTATTTTGCTCACTCCACTCCTCAGAAAACCTAGGTTTCCACATCTACTACATTCCCTATGAAATTAATAAGATTTTCACATGATCAATGAAAAATGTACATCATTAAACTCATGGGAATGTGTCTGAAAAAAAAATCAAATATAGTATGATATAGGGTTTAAATATTTTCAACCAATAGGATTTAGAAATGTTTGTAGGTTACTTTGATGCTTATCTCTTTAGTTTAACCCTTCCATTAATCATTCTTAATCCTTACCATAGTTGTAAGTTTTTACCATGGTTACTATTCATGATGAAAAAAATTAACTTGAAATTGTTAAATAATATTATTTATTCTCATTTAAAACATGGAAAATATTCTAAAATATTCAATTCCTTGAGTTGGTAGACATTACTTATAGTAAAAATTCACAAAACCCAATGAAATAGTTTTTTTTAGAAAAATTATATTTTAAGCATAAAAAATATTTTATAAAAAATTAATGAATGATATTGATTATTAGGGAATTAACTAGATCATTTTAAATCAAATGATAATTATTTTACTTTCAAAACCAACCAAAACTGAATGTAACATTATGAATACTTTATTAAAAGATAATAACCAAAAATTGTTTTAATTTGAACAAAAACATTGCCTAGATTTCCAAAATGTTAAACATAGATTTCTATGTTCAAAATTATATTTTTAAATGAATTTTATAACTTATTAAATATATATTTATTGTATAAAAAATCGTTTCAACAATATTCATGTTATTATTATATCATTTTAATGTCATATAAGTGACATTATTTGTAAATTCTATAATTTTTCATTATTCACCCAAAATCAACAATTTCTAAAAAATACAAAACATTTACTATATGATAATTTTGATATGATGAAAACAAAAACCGATTAACAACATCAAACAAAATTTATAAATGTGGTTGAAAATAATTATAATATTCTTACACAAACATTTAAAAACCATTTCTAGAAAAATATATTTTTTGAGCCATAAAAAGACTTTATTCTTATTACTTGAATATTAAAAATCATTAGATTATTGTAAATTTATTTTATTGAATATATTATCAATATAATTTATCAAAATAATTTATCAATAGTGATTCACTTAATTTATTAAAACACAAATACATTAGACACATAATAAGAGTTTTTTGAAAATTATCTCTTTTTTATTATCAAATGATTATATCTTAATTCTTGAAAAATTGATAATCAATGTATGAATTATTATTAATTAATTTTAAAATATAAAAAATACATTTTCAATACTCAAAATAAAATAAATTTAGCTTTTAAATGAAACATATAAATAAAACTCTCTTTTATAAAAAATGTCCCATTGAAATTTTACCTATTCATAACCTTATATGATTTAATTATTGCCATTGAAAAATAAATAATTATTTCCAATAAATTAATCTATATACCAGGAAAACTATTACACATATATTTTGTAGTTTTTTACTCTTATTCATTTCCTTAAATCCAAACACTAGGTTATAATATTCATATTTAAATTTAAATATTTCTATTGTATATCCCAGTTTATATAAGATTGGTGTTGTGTTTATCCTAAGCTATCATACATAGTATTCATAAATTAAAATATTTTGGTTTTATATTCTCCCCTCCTTATAGAAATTATTTCATCATAATTATATTTCACAATAATAGCGTTTTTCATGAATTTTATTTTTTTTTAGGATGAGAAAACTTATTATTTCTTAAATAAATATTTCATGAATAATTTGATTTTCATTATAATAATTACACTTTTGAATGTGTTTTTAAAATAACACATTGACGGTTAAGTGATACTTTCCATATAAACAATTGATAAATTTATGTTGTATCACCTGAGGAATTATAAGAAAATATACACACTTGATTTCTTTCCTTGGTTGGGTTTTGACAAGTTTTCTACCTTCGATTCACCTATTTTTAAAAACAATGAATAAATATGATTAATATTTCATGCATGAAGAACTAAAATAATTTTTTATATATTTTGAGATCAATTAAAAGGTAATGTTATCCATTCTATGAATTATTTTCTAACTGGTGATTTATCCCCTTTTTATCCATTTATTAAAAAAATGGTTAGAAAAAGTTAAAATAATATGTGATAAAGTAAACTATAAAATAAAGGATTAATCTCTAAAATATAAATAATAACACACATGTTTTAACATTATTCATTAAGGCTAAGACTCTTCAAAATATTCTAGACTAAATTTGAAAACATAATAATCAATTATTCACACAAATTAACGGTGATTACCCTTACATGAAAGCACATACTAAACCTAAATATAATATATAATGGTGAGGGTATAAATTTTCTTTGAAACATAAAAAAATTTACATTACTTGGAGATAATATTTCAATGAAAATAATTATTTTGAAGTCATGATTACCACATGCTAAATTTATAAAATAATATATTTCTTCTAAGAGTCAATTGAGTGATCCATAAGTAATTATATTTCTCTTCAAAGTTTTTTAGTATTTAAAGATAAAATAAATAAATAACATAAAAAAATTATTAAGTTATTACTTTAATATTGGTGAATTGGTTAAAATAATGCTCTATCTCCTTACAGGTAGAACACAGAGTAATATTGATTTCTTTCTTTCCCTTAAATTCATGTGTTTGATAACCCATGTCTCTACACATGTCATAAATCTCCATTCCATTTAAGTATTTAGCGTGATGTTTTTTTCCATAATTATCATATGTTAAATGTTTCATACTTATCTTATTCTCATATTCTTTATTTCTATTCCCCAAGTTCCCAGTCATCCTTTTCTTATCTTTACTTCATTGGAATATATATGAATTGAAGGATTATTGATCTGTCTTGATAGAAATAAATAAAATGTCATCATATGATAAAAAAGTTTGAGAGACTACTTCAATTTAGAATTTTATATTAATTACATCAAAGTAATGATCAATAATAAATTTTAGATTATGTACATAGTTTGTAGCATGCCTTTCTAATCTCATTAAGTTTGTATCATGATCAAAAACACTTTCCTCTTCCTTTTGTATTAAATTAAAGAATTTTCATTCCATATCGTCTTATTATTCTTGAGGAAAATATTTTAAAATAAAATCACCAATTTTTTTCCATTTCATTCCCTACATATCCTCTCCCCATTTAGTATTTTGAATCAATGACCACCATTGATCCATATCTCATTTAGAAAAAATTCTTCCAAAATAACCTTTTCCTTTTCATTATTTCCCAAATGCAGAAATATTTCTTCAGCAAAATTAATCCATTACTCAGTAACTAAAAAATAAGTAGTTTTTTATAGGATGACGACCTCTATCATATAATGGGATCAAACATAGTTGCATCTCACAGTGGAACAAAATTTTCTTCATTTGGGAAAGGTTATTTTTCATAATTTGAGTCAATTACTCGAATATATCCATGGTTTTCTCAGATACAACACCTGATCTACTAAATTTATCATAAGGGATATCAATACATTAACTTTGTGTGTTGGTATGATTTTAGTTTCTTCCACTTGGTTCAATTTCTAAACAATAGAACTTTTTTTGTGGAAATAGGGTGATGACCACTAGGTGCATTTGGTTGGACCCATCAGATGATTGTGGTGGGTTTATTTCTTCCACAATCATTAATTTTGGGTAACCATTGTTGATCTTAAGGGAAACTCTCAATGGTTCACTCATCCATAATTGGGAACATACCCGTTTTCCCAAGGTAAGTGACCAATTTGTGTTTCAAATACAATGATGCTTAGGTACTCGTATTGGTCGAGAGGATGGGATGTCGGGCTCACCACACCCTATTAGGGGGAATTTTTTCCTACTATGGGACACTCTTATAGATTTATCATATGTTCGTGAATATCTTCTTAATTCCGATATTATACCAGTTACCCTAAAAACAATTATGGGTTAAGTCTCTTCTTATACAGAAGACATGGATCTCATATATAAATCCATTTGTATGTATTTGAGGCTCTTCATTTGTTTCCCGGTAATGAATAGATGCTTATGTGCTGAATCTTTTTAACTAGTAGATTTAGAATTTTCTTCCATGTAGGGAGGTGGTTAATATTTATATCATGGGATTAAATAATTATGAGGAATCCTATATATCCTAGTTATTACAGGAATCAAAAACCACGTAATTCGTTTGACTTGAGTAGTTTATTTTTGTACATAAATGACATATATGAGTTATCTGAGGCCCTAGATATTAAAGATCAAGTTTGAGTGGGAAGAGTGGTGGTCCTATGTATCGTAATTATGGTGAGAATTAGAGTTCTCATAGTTCATATTCTTTCTCAGTCCACTTGAGGGTGAGGTAGAAAGATTAGGGGTCCTGATGGTAGAAATTTCATAAACATGGTGGGTCTCACACTATGTTGGATTCCTATTTGATCTCAGGTGTTAGAAAGGCATCCTACATATCCTAGTTATTGTAAGAATACGAGTTCTTTTAGTTCATTTAATCAGGGGTTACACATAGACATTACCCTAGTCTTTGTAGGGATTTATGGTGGAGATGATATGATTATTGCCTCTCCCTAAGCTCGCATGATCTATGATCATTGTGAGAAATAAGGTATGGAAATTAATCAATGTAACTACTAGTGGATTTGGACTTATGTGATGGTACTACCCTTGGAAGATAAATATGGAGCTCGAACCTCAGGGAGGTGTCTTATGTATCATAGTTATGGCAAGAATCAGAGTTTTCATAGTTCCCTGGATTGGGGCTTACACACTAATGTTTCCCTTAGGATTGGGACAGATCATATTATATCATTGATTGGGGCTTACACCGTGAGTTTTACCTTATGTTTGGTATATACACACGAATGTTGACATGTTTTCCTACCTCACATATGCTGATTAATCGCTCATCATACCCTAATTTCTTGCGTAACAAGTAGGAGAATATCTTCCAGGAATATCCAAAGAAATTCGTATGATCCAACTGAATTATATAGAGGAATTATCATAATATGGATAGAATATATGATTTTTTCTACATGATCAATTCTATCTTGTATATACAAAATCAATGGACTTAGATGATTGGTCCTGGAACCCATCACATGGCCTAACTGAATTTTCGAGAGGGTGTCACACGACCCAGGTGACTTACCTAGGTGTTATTCCAAGAGATGATAGACATGAATGGAAATAATCATGAGCTTTAGAGTAACATGTCTGAAAGGATGTCATATGTGTTCACTGATATGTCTGGTGGGCATCGTAAGACCTGGTTGGCATTCCCTGAGGGCATCATGAGAACCAGTTTTACATTCTCGGGTTCTACCGTGAGACTCTACTGATAATAATTGGATCCTTTATATTACTCTGATGAAAAGTATGAAGGAAATCATGAGTTGTGAAAGGAAATACTATAGGGTATCATGAGACTTAGGTGGCACACCCTTGGAGAACCATGTGACCTGTTTTGATTTGTTCAGAAGAATTTTTATGACCCAAATAACATTCTGATGGAACATCTCGAGATTTGGGTGATATATACTTGTGTTATTGCGTTTCATAGGCAGTTTATGAAAATCATATGATGGTCAGTGTTATATGTTATTTTCTTAAGTATCACACTTTTAGACTTTGTTCTTGCCTTTATATTGTGAATTCCAAATATTTTTTCAATGTTAGCTTATTTTAAGTCACTTTTGATCTAGTATGTGTGTGGGATATTCTTCACATGTCCTTCCATAAATCCTTAGCAAGATATATGGATGATCATGAAAAGTGATTACAAATGTTTCATGGTTAATCTCGATGTTCACTAGATCTTTCCTGATGAAAAAATTTTTGGTCACGAGATTAACCGCTCTAATAAATCCTCTTTGGAGCTTTGGTGCATAGGTGTGTCTGGATTCAAAAATACCAACCCATGATATAGGGAGTAGTGAGGTATTTTTCAATATAGGTTGGGGTATTTATAGGCCTCTACACCTTTGTTTTTTTTCCTCTTTCGGTGGTGTATATAACACTAGTCCATGATGGAGTTGGCGAAGGGCTTTTGCGTCACTTTTCTTTGGAGTCTCTTTCAAGGATATTCTCTGAGGGCATCACCTAGTTTTCAATGACCATGATTAATTCCCCACAATATTTATTTTCTTGGATTATTTTCATTTAATATAGGATTTTGGAATTATGTGGGTGTGATGAAGGAATTTTATATTGTCATTTTGACATGTCCAAGTGTCTTCACGAGATGAGGGTTCTTGTTGAATTCCATTTTCATAATCTTAGAGGACATGTCTTGGTATTTATGTGTGACAAGGATATCTTTTTAGGAGGCCTTTGTCATATTAGGTTGTCTTTCCAAGGATTCCCAGAAGACCATGATGTAGATGAACTTATTGTATCACAATGATTTTACAAACATGAGAGGCTCCTACCTCCAGTTATTTTATTTTTCTTTATTCATTTTCCAAATCTAGGGAGTCATGAGAGATTACATGAGTCATGTCAAAGACAAATACTCTTCCTCTCGGTGATGTATCATGTGACAAATAAAGTTCCTTTAGAGGTGCATGAGCATTTCAAGGACTATCCAATCCTTTTATCCTTAGGGAACCAGAGGGGATGTGGAAGGTTTCTTAGACATACCCGAGGATTATTGAATTATGAAGATGTCATTCTAGTGGTATTTCATGAGATGATTTGGGAAATTAGTTAGAGTATTGTTGTGTCTCATAGATCTCTTGGGGTACATCACATGACGTTTACAACTGTGAATGGCTGGCACATCTTCCCCTTTTATTTCTTTTATTTTATTTTACAAAGGCTTGGGGGTCTTATGCATTTTCTTTAATGTCTTTTAAGACAACCATTATTTCTATTGGTGATCCAACACATGAGTTTTATGACTGAAAGATACCTCCATATTTTGGAATTTTTTCCCATTTTTGAAGTATTTACATATGAATTATCCAGGTGTCTGTTGGATGATAAGTTGCATGTCCTGGGGGAAATCATCAGACTGTTGCTGCTTGTCCATCGGTTGTCCAAGGTGCCCTCACAAGAGAAAAAGGGATCTCTAAAGGGTATTAATAGGATCTTATTCATGTTATTCATTGTGAACAATACCTTTACATGGCCTCAAAATGTTCACACAATTGTGTATCCCTTGTAGGATCATGCGATCAGTGGGTATTTGGCCACATTCTTCTTTATTTTATTTTGTCGGTAAAATAATAACCATATCCTGGTATTTCATCCTTTGTGAATTTTCTGATTCCCATTTGGTAGGCGTTAGCAAGGAAACTTATAAATAGCATATAACATCATGAATATTAATCAAAGGAATAAATATTTCTAAAAATTTCTGAAATATTCTAAGGGGTTATCATAATTCTCATTTGAGATATGTTCTTTTAAAATCTAGTTCCTAAGTGTACGAATGAACTTAATTTGATACTAATTTTATCATCTCAGACTCTAATATCCCAAAACTGATTCCCCCTTTATTATATTAGTACAAGATTCAACGTATCACACCATGACGGATTGACCAGTTTAGCAGTCTTGGGACACTAGATACCGATATTATTTCTATATTACATCAGAAATATAAAACATATAATAATTTTTCTTTATTTCAACCTTATATATCTTTAAAATATTCCTTATTCGTATCCCAAGGAAAGGAAAACAAGATAAATAGTGAGCTCAAATGCTCATTAAGGGAAAATGTTCAACAGAATCTATCACGAATATGTAAGGCATAAAAAATATTACAATGTAAATAATCAATGAATATTCCATTTAATAAATAACTTGAGCTTCAAAATATATCCATGAAAAATAAAATAATCACATGGATAATAATAACTAATATTTTAAGGATTGAAATACATAATGTCTGAATATCATTATCTTATCATTAATACCATTACAAAGACATCTCGAATCTTATAGTAAATGACTTACCCAATACACCTTCATTGTATGGGTAGGTATACCCCAATTATCAATATAATGTGGTGAACTGTTTCATCTCATGAGACCTATTAATGTATTGAGGGGATATATATAACCGAAACCCACCCATCACTTATATATCATTAATACATTCTTTGTATATTTAATGAAAAATATAAAACATAATAAATATTTGTTATCAATAAATAAATATCCTTATTCAATTAAGAATACCGAACATTAATATTTCACCAGTAAATTAAAACAAAATATTAATTTATATCCTTTAATTAAAATTGTATATTAAAATAGTATATGGATAAGACAGTATTAATGTAGTAAAAATGAAACTGACTACATCCACGATACTATAAATGTTGACATGATGGGAAAAAATAATTTCCAACGAATAATGAAGAGGGAAATAGAACATTATAATAATAATGTGGATGATATCAAAAAAAGGTATAATCCATAAATGAGTAAAGGATGATATAAGACCACTAATTCAAAAAAAATAATGGTTTATAAAAAAATATTTTTTTGAGAATTAGAGAGTAAAATGAAAAAAATATTAAAAATAAGAATAATTAAATATTTTTTATCTTTATTTTAAAAACAATGTAATGAAACCTTTTTTAAAATATTTTCAACATTTTAGAAAATAATACTTTTATATTTTAATTTAAAAACCAAAAATTCAAAAAATAATGTAAAATTATATTCTTTGAAAAACCAAAGAAACCTGTATAGAAAGCTAAATATTGAATAATGATCACGAAGGTGAGAAAATCTATTCATTAAATATATGATAAATGAACCTTCCTTTCACATTTTTGTAAAAATAAAAAATTTGATTGTATAGAAAACATTAAAAATAATCATTTTAAAGTTTTTTAAATAAATTCAAATGTTGTAGAAATATCCATATAATAATAATTTAAAATATTATAAAAAACATCTGTGAAAAAATTTCAAAAATACATTATGGAAGAAAAATATTTCCTACATAAAATAGAAAATAAGGATATATTTTATTTAAAAAATTCTTGTGGTCTTCGAGTACTAAAGACAAGAATATTTTGATGGAAACATTGAAACCCTTGAAATAACCCCATGTGAAGAAAATTAATTTATTTTATGAATAAAAAGACCATATAGTTCCTCCAATGTAAATTTAAACAAGAACAACCCCAAAAAAGAGTGGAATTGTATAATAAACGTTTAAGAATATAATAACTTTTAAATAAAAACCACTTAAAATATAAAACATAAATTTAAACGTTAAATAAAATGAATAAATTTTAATTAATTATAAAATATTTCTAATAATAAGTATTAATAAATTAGGTGCATAATATAAAATATGTCTCAATGGAGTGAAATTGAGATGAAAAACTCATACCTTAGATTCCAACTTGGTAGGACATCTTATAACCTCAAAATAATAAATTGAAATTTATTAAAAAAAATCATTTATATTTCATTATTAATTTCTTTTTAAAATCATATGATATCCATTCATTATATAGTTATTTCTTATGTCGGCTACTTATGGTTGTTTGGTCACTTTATCCAAAATTACTTTGGTATATTGAATGTGTTTAAAGGTGGTATAAAATGGTTACATTATATATATAATTTTAATAATTTTATTAATAAAATTTTTATTCATTACATATAATTTTATAATCAGCTATGGAGGATGATAATAGAAAAATGAAATACATTGTTCATAGAGGCGGGAGTTCGCACATACGCATGATGACATTTTAATTTTCCCAATTGTTGGAGTGGAAAGAAATTATATAATGATTAATATTTATATAATCATATTTATATAAAAAATATTACATATATTCAATAAATATATCCTTATGATCATCCATGTAAATCACAAATGAAAAAAAAATCGCTTCATGGAGGTGGCAGTCCACACGTACACACAATTGACATTATCAATTATTAAAAGATAAGAGGATAATAAGTAAGATGATGTATTATATTTCTAGAATCATAATTATGACATAAATATCATATATATTAATTAAGTATATTTTAATAACCATTCAAAAGATCCAATTAATAAAAATTATACACATCACTTCTTGGAGATTATAGCCCGTATGTACATGTGAGTGATTTTTTCATTTTCCATAGAAGGGAAAAGAGATAAAAAAAATATATAATATTAATATAAATAACATAATTATGGTAAATATATATTTAGTTATATTTATACATTTGTTAAATATCTGGAGGAGGTTTTTGTAGAAAGGAACTTGAAAAAAGCTCATTAAGAACATATACATCTTCTTTTGGTTACTTCTATTATCTTATAACTTATGATTTATTAAAGTGGTATTTTAAGTAGAAAAATACCTATAATATTTTGGGAGGTATTTTTGGAAGGTATTTGGGTAGGTATTCGTTGGTATAAATGTTTTAATATGTGTGGTGAATAGAGGAGAGGAGGTTCCCTTTTAAAAATGAGGTGGGTAGTGAACTTGTTAATTTTAAGAACCTTTAAATATAATAAAGTCTATATAATGGGAAATTGGATCCAAATGGGATCATGTTAGAATAAGGTATGATATTCAATCTAAATTAATTAAAAAAATATTATTTATACAATTATTTATGTTATTTTATTCTCTATCCCTTTAGTTTAACACCCTTGTAAATCCTCTTTAACCCTTACTATAGGGATACGATTATACAATTGTTTCTATTCATTAAGACCAAAAATTTATTTTAAATTATTATCTAATTTTTATTATTATGATAAAAAATATGGAATCCTTTTTATAAGATTTAATTCCAGTAATTTTAAGAAATTACTTTTTATGTATGTTCAAAGAGTGTAATGAAAATCTGTTTTCAGACAAATGTCTGTTTTAAGAATATAAATGATTTTATACCAATATCACGTATAGTGTGGATTACCATGGAATTATTTTAATTATTTTAAATAAAATTATATTCATTTTACAGTAAAACCAAACTAAAATGGAAAAGAACATTATAAATACTTGATTAAAATAGAAGAATGATAAATAGTTTTTATTGGAACAAAAACATTACATTAATTTTCAAAATGTGAAACATAAATTTTTAAGTTTATGATTATATTTATAAATGATTTTTATTAATTTTTAAATATATATTTGTTCTATAAAAATAATTTATAAAGATTAAATTTAATCCGATATCATTTTAACTTCATAAAATTGGTATTATTTGTAAAAGAATATTTTTTCACTATTAACCCAGAATTAACTATTTCTGAAAAATCAAAAAAATTACCATATGATAATTTTTATATGATTAAATAAAAATTAATTTCATTTTATAGATTAAAATTTCAAAATTTGGTATAAAATAATTCTAATATTCACACACAAACACAAAATACTATTTTTAGAAAACATGTATTTATGAAGAATATATTATAAAAAAATTTCATCAATAAAATTAATAAATATTGATTAATTTAATTTAAGATGATAAAATTACATCACACACTTCAAAATGTTTTTTAAAAAATATAACTTTTTACAATGAAATAATTTTATCTTCATTCGTAAAAAATTTAAAATCAATGTCTTAATGATTATTCAATAGTTTAAAAATATAAAAAAATACATTTAAAATACTCAAAATATGTTAAATTTATATTTTCAATGAATTATATAAAGAAAACCTACTTTTATAGAATAACAACCCATTTAAACATTAATTGTTCTTAACCTTATATGATTTAATTATTATCATTCATAATTGAATAATTATTACCTAGTAATTAATCAATATATTTGGAAATGTTTTTTATTTATATTTGATATTTCTATTACTCTTATTCATTCACTTCAGTCCAACAACAAGGTTATTACAGTTATATTTAAATAATAATATTTCTATAGTATATGTCGATTTATTTAAGCTCATTGTTGTATTTATCCCAAGATATCATACATAGTATTCATAAACTAAAATATTTAGGTGATACAATATATCGTGTTCTTAACTAGATCAACATATTTTCAGTCCTAGAGGATCTCTATGGTAAGTGTAAGAATCTTCTTGTATCTTTTCTTCATTTCTTCTATTATTTCAATGTTATTCATTGGTTATTACCAATTTTAGTAGTTTTTAAAATGGTTTTATATTTATTCCAAAATTAGTTAATTGATATGATGATTTCCAATGGGAAGGGTCCTTTTAAGATGGGATAGGTAGTCCCTAACATTTACTATCAATTTATATATATTTTCATGAGTGTTGTGATATGCACATCCTACCAAGCCTATGTAAATGCTTTGGCATGAAACCAAATGAGCTTTATTTATATCTAATAAAGGAAATGATAATGGTAACAGATGTATAATGACCTTTAAATGTTTTTCAGGATACCATGTTCATTGGTGACATTGTTATTGATGAAAGTGTTGTTGAAATGGGGAATGGGAACCCATGAGTGGTGTCACTAATTGTGTTATAACATACTAGACCTTAATTGATTCCCTAAAAAATATATTTGTGATGGAACCATATGGAAGTATGGTTTTATTATGGATATGCTTGAATGAGATCCATGAGTAGGAAAAAGGATTGAATGCGAGTAGGTAACC
This sequence comes from Viscum album, assembly GCA_963277665.1. Taxonomy (NCBI): domain Eukaryota; kingdom Viridiplantae; phylum Streptophyta; class Magnoliopsida; order Santalales; family Viscaceae; genus Viscum; species Viscum album. The sequence continues at coordinate 2,021,515,333 of OY728123.1, forward strand.
TAATTTTAAATGCAAAATAAATTTGATTGGAATATAAACCCAGTTGATCACAGTGTGGTATATTTATTTATTTTATTTATATTATATTACATTTTATAATATAAAAAATGGTTATTAATATGGATATAAATAATTGGGGTTTTTTTATTATGAGATTTGGAATGGGTTGCACGTAATGTCAACTCAAGGTTATAGTTTGATATATAGTTATGTGAAACTATAACATGGTGTTATGGTTTGATATATGGTTGGGTGTAATACTGATCGAGGGATATATTTTTAAGGTATTATTAGGTGTAGTACCAATTAAGGGTTATGGTTTGATATGTAGTTGGGTGTAATGAAAACTGAGGGTGTTGTCTAATATTTAGTTGGATGCAATGTGGACTGAGGGAGTTATTTTATATGTGGTTGTTTATAATTATAACAGGAGGATATGTTTTGGATATAGTTGGGTATAATTCCAACATGGGGATATGTGTGATATATTATTGGGAAAAATTATAAATTTGGGTTTTTTATCATATAGTTGGGTGTAATTCCAACCTGAATAATTGTTTATAACATGTATATCTTAATTTTACATGTTTTGTCTTAACATCAGCATTGGATAAAGAGGGTTATGATGGATCCCAAGTTTAATCTTTGAGCTTGAGGACATGGTCAATTGTTATTATTTATGTTATTTATATCTTCATGTAACTTAAACATACACTCATATATTTTGGACTTTATTGGGGGAAATTTTAGCGATAAGTCACTGAGTTTTACTCACACTTGGTATATTAATCTTTGTGCACATATATATTTCATGTCTTGTGAAATAAGTATGGTAAGAGGCCTTTCTTTGGAAGGGTAATATAGGGTGGCATGATCAAAGTTGGGGGGGGGGGGTTGGTACTCAGATCTAGTTCTATGGTCTCCTTTAGTATTGTTTTACCATGTTATATATTATCTACCAATAATCAATTTTTTTAATAATATATTACTCATGTGACATTACATTGGATCATTTTAGTATTGCATGTGATATTTTTTACCTATGGTTGTCTCATAGCTATAATATTCATATTCCAAATTTATATTATGATTATTATCTCTAATTAATGATTTTGACATTATTTGTAGTTATCTATGAAATTGGTCTTCCCATGACGAAAAATTAACCATCGATGATAGTTAACAACATCTGGAATATGGGGATGTTCACATGAGTCAACATAATGGTATCAATTCAACCATCACTATTGTGAGTATGTCTTAGATGTTAAAAAGTAGTATAATATCCTTATTTTATCTTTTCAAACTATCCAAGGATTTTAGTGGTGATAGTATGTTGTTGGATATTGGGAGGCACCCTTTAGTAGCTAACCCACATGTATGATAATCCCAGGTTACTATAGATGATATTTTTGTTCTTATTTTTCAAGTTTTATAAACTAGTGATTTTCAAGAAATATTTTGTGTGATTTATGAATTATTCTTTTACCCATGAATCAAAGAATAAATAAGTGTTTTTTCATTCATAATTATTATCACGTTGGATTCATATGACATTCATGTCAATAATGGTGTTTTAGAACTTTGATTATAGCCTGGGGTTTAGTTATTTAAAATGTCAACAAAAACTTACATAACATTTTACTTATATAAGATGATGGTGGAATTATCATGATCGATTCTTGTTCCCGGTTATGATGTAATGGTTTATTATATTGATCTTATGTTTATTTTTCGACCACTAAGAGTTGATAATAGGTGTATATTGATTAACAAAGTATAGGGTGAGTGTATAGAGTAGCAGGGCACTATTCGTGTTACCCCTTATCCAAAAGTTTAATACCAATAACTGTAATAAGTTTGTGTCCTGGTCTGTGTGCTTGGTATTATAACAAAATTTCACAATGAAGACCTCTTATGGAGCTCAAGTAGGGTGGGGTCAAGTATTCCTCCTCTGGTAATTGAACTAGACCCCTTGTTTCACTAAGACTCACTCTAATGGGAAGATCATAGAGAGTGTTCTTTGTGTTCTCTAGTCTATAGAAGGATAGGTTCTATGAGTTTGATCTTCTATTTCTCATTTGACTTGAAAATTTTATATGTAACACTCACTACTATTAATAAGTGAGGGTGGATAGTATACTATTTATTTCTAGGTAGATTCTATTCAAGTGATATTTTATCAACTAGAGACACACCCATAGAAGAGGGTGAAGATAATGGAATAAATATTGTTAAGAATAAAAAAGTTCTGGTGGGATGTTTTTTTGTGGGATGTAACACTCCATAATATTAATATGAATTTTTTCCTTTGAATAAATAACGCATTTAACAACTTATTTCACATGAAACACCATACTAAAATGAACCAGGTTACATTTTATTGAGGGAAAATTTTACAATTAATGAAAATCATGAATAAATTATGATAATACCATATGAAACATCCTAAATAAAAATACATGTGGAATAAATCTCCATGTAAATAAAAATACCACAAAATTAAATATTTATCCTCATGGTTTTCAATAAAGTCCATAACCCCAATTACAACTTTGGAAATAAGTTAGTGAATTAGAAAAATAATGGACATGTGGGGATATAAGTAAATGAATAAAATTTTTGATTCTATTAATGTATGAAAGAATATATATATGAATGAAATAAAACCACTATATATATGTTTTTTAGAAATATGGTCATTAGAAATATGGTTGTTGGATATATGGCCATTGATTATTCATGTATCCAATAGGTATATTGAAGATGTGTAATTTTTAATAACAAATTTAAATTATTATAATTAATAATTATGAAATGGTATAAATAGTTTTGATTTGGCTTAATGGTAAACACCCTATAATACTACATTAAAGGATAGGGGTTCAATAACCATTGGGAATAAGTATTGTAGCATCAGGAAAACTATAGCGGCATTGTAACTGTATTGTAGCATTGGTGACATTATAGCGATGATGGGAACTGTATTGACAGTAGTACTGTAGCAGGTATTATAGTAGACTAGGTACTGTAGAAATACTATTCACCGAAGGTCCTTTGGGAAAAAAATACGGGCCTTCAAGGCCATGTAATGGGATTTAATTCCCACAAGGCCTACGAGTCATGTAATGGGTATCCTTAACAAAAAATTGGTTCTTTCCTTTTATTCAATAATAAAGAGGCTTCTGTTACAAATTAAAAAAATTGAAATGATATAAAAATATAATATTAAATTAATATATTTTATTATTATTTTATATAAATATTGATTTTATGTATTTATAAAATTTAAAAATACATTTTAATACCATTATATTGATAAAAGTTATTGGTTACAAGAGGAATAATTAATTTTAATATGATGTGGTTATAATTATTTAACTTTAAAAAAATAATATTTTTCAATGAAATTTTTTTAATTATTATGTATTTTTATCTTAATAACAGAAATTGAACACTTTTAAAATATCGATATAATGTATTTTTTCAATTTAAAACAAATAGTATAATACTCATTTGGTAATTGATATGCAATGTGAGTAAAAACACTTAATTTTTAAAAAGTAATTTTTTCAATACAATCAATTTTCTCTATATATATGATGTTCTCAATTAAAAGTTAAATTCATCATATTTAAAAATAAAAATTGAATGAAATGGAATTTAAGAATTTAATCAATGCATCGAATTTATGTAATATGGTCAAATTCATTTTTTATCATTAAAATAAATTATAAAGGTAAAAAATTTAGTTACCACAATAAAGGTAAAAAAAATATGTAAAATTAATAAAACTAAGCGATAAAGAATTAAAATATCATGAAACCATAACTCTAAAATTCTTGGATGAGTAGATACATGAAAATTTTTCATTATTTCTCACTTTTTATGCCCTAAAGATTCAAAATGACAACCTTATACATTGAGGAATGACTATTTGTTGAATTTCCACACAAAATTGACCAATAAAAGGATCCCTTATTTACCCCTCCAAAACCACTCAAAACATCTACCTATAAATTTAATATATTACAATTTTCTATATAACAAGGGCTTTTTTGAAATTTTTTATCTTTTGGTTTCATGAAGGAAATCTAAATTCTTTATTTCGAAAGAACCCATATCTTGAGGTAAATAATTCCTCGATGTAAAAACCTAGAATTCACCATCTTTTCCCCAATTACCTTATCAAAATTAGTCTTTCAAAATAGATTTAGATTATATATTTATGTTGTGATAAAATCATTATAATTCTATGAAAATTATATTAATATTATATAACTCTAATCTCCTACTCATCCGTTAATATAAAATGTTCTTATTTGGGTTGGTTCAACTATCTACATATAAGATTCTATAATATCTTCTCCTTTTATAAAATGAATGAGTATCTGAAATATATAATGATAATATATGATATTAAAGAGTAATTTATGTTATAAATATTTTTCTGTAATAGTGAAAGAAAAAAACAAATAATCAGTGTTAAGTCATTATTATGGGTAAATTACCCGAAAAATTATCATAATGGATTTAATGTCATGAATCATAAACTTAATTTCCATCAAATGAACATGGTATTAAATAAATCATTAGAACTAAAATATTCTAATACCTTGAATAAAATTTTAATTATGAAAATTTGGTCAAATAATTTTTCCGGCAAAGACATTATGAAACTGGTATGAAACAATCAAGATCACTAACATCCGACGATGAAAAAACAATAACTAGTAAGTATTTGTGTAATAAATGATTTTAATTGAAAATTATAAAAGGTAATATACATGAATAATATTTTTAAATAAGTTATTAATATGGATATGTTTATTTCTTAGAATTTTGGAGTAAAGGTAAGGGCTTCTTTATGAATATCATTTTGAAATCGATATTGTTTATGTTTAAACATACATCTGGGGAAAATATATTTTTCTTTATCTCTAAAGCCTGTTATATTTTCTCATCCTTTGCTTATACATGGGTTTAAATGTATTAATACCATTTTACACTTCTATGGTTTATAATATAATAAAAATTATTCTTGTGTGTGGAGTAGACCATATCTCTTCTTATTAGTAGGGAATCATTATCCTCCATTTCTATATTATCTATATTGTTTTACGGATATACATATCTCTAATTATTTGATTTATTAAGTTATTTTAATATTTTCCTATATTATTTAAAAAATTAGAAGTAATATTTTAAGCTTTTTTTACATGGGTTGTTTTCCATTGTCTATAAATTCTTTAGAAAAGTGTAAAAATATTAATATTTTTTTAAATCACTTTTTGCATGAAATCCTTTTCTTGACTTTTTCATCAATTTTATTTACAGAAATTCCTATCCAAATTTTCATTGTTTTATAAATTAATTTCAATTATTATAATTTTTTTTAAAATTTTCACTTTAAAATAAAAGTTATTGAAAACATAGAAGGTATTTCTTCTCATTTTTAGAGTAATTTCATAATGATATTATAAATTGTTTTTCATATATGTCAACATCCTTTAATGATTAGTATGACTCGTTGGGGGGTATTCTCTAATAATATCATTCAATTTATTTCTCTATAAATTTAATTATCTTATTTAGTGGTCATTTTCATGAAACCAATTTCTTTCCATGGGTTATTTAATCTATGATAGAATTATGAATGTTTTCATGTTTATGTTTTAAATATATGAATGGTTTTTTAATATGTGATGGTAGACTAGAATTATATATCTCTATAATGTAATTGGAAATTATTTTATATAACATGAGATGAGATGAATGAGGCTGGGGAGTATACCACGTCCCCTATGGAACTCTTTCCACTATGTTAATGGGGGTGGGGACTGAACCAAATCCATTTTAGGACTCTTTCCACCACGTGATGATGGTCTTGGTAGTCATCTTAATATAGGAAATTATTTTTTATGATTATGTATGTGCCAGATTATTATATGTGTGTTATGCTTTCATGGATCATTATTATTTACTCATGTTTCTTCATTTATACATATCACTTCTAAATTTATGCCAAAATCCTTATTCTATGACTCATGATTTATGATCTATATTTTTTTGGGTCTGATTCTCTTTTGTTATGATTACATACCTTGATTACGTTCACATACCTACATGATTATATTCTAATCAATTATGATATTTTATTGATATGAATTATTTTTAAACCTACTGTACATATAATCACTCCCTTTTCTTATGTTACCCAAGATAGCCTATCATATAAGATATGAGAACTATGAATTCCTAAGGATGCCCTTAAAACTAAAACATTACCCTCCTATATTAGTAGATATGATGAATAGAACCCTTAGATATTACTTTAAACAAGTTGTGGTAAATTTTATAGATTATATTCTCATATATTAAAAGAGTAATTAAGATCATGAAGATAATTTTAGAAATAAACAACTTGATGGGTTTTAGGGGATCATCAGATGATCGATGTTAGTGGAATAAAACCCATAAATATACCAGATCTATCATTGATATAATCATCATAAAATATAAACAAATAATAAAAACATGAATATCCTAATATGATCAAGTTTCATATATAATCATTGATGAAGTACACTTTATTTTAATCATAGGATACTAAGATGAAAGCATACTGTATCTGAGGGGATTACAGAGACCTAAGAATCCCAAAACATTTCATGAAGAATACTAAATAAATAAGGGGTTCTAGAGCCTTAATCTACTGATAAAATACATCTTAAGAGTAATATAATATCAAGATGCTTTAATAAAACCATTCATCTCTAATTAGAGGGATCCCATCCCTTTCTATATTCATTCTCAATACATTTTATTTTATGAAACACATCAATCATATTCAACACAACGACATATATTAATTATTATTGGGATTATTCATTGAAATATTTAAATTAATCCATTCCCTTTTATGCATTCATAATGGATTATAACTAATAAATCCATTTCATAAGATGCGTGCTGTTAAACTCGTGTATATGTGGTTGATACATGCACTTAGCCTATGAGGTTAAAAATACATGCACTTAGCTAAAAATGTTGGTTGGTATCTATTATATCATAATTATCATATAAAAAAGTTTTATTTCACAACCAAAAATATACCACATTCACTAAAATATATAAGGACATTAGTAAAACATTCATAACTCTTTCTAAATCAATCCAAAGCTCCTTTTGGAAACAATTTCACCAAACTCTCTTCATTTTGGAACCATTTTTTCAAATATTAATCCTTATAAAAGGGCATAATTGTTCGACCCTATGGGACTTAGTATCATTTATAATAAATATAAAATATATATTTCATAGATGAAAGCAAATAGTTGCATCTAGAGATGAATTAGTGTTACTCGAATTATTAAGGGGTACGGTCTGATCACCATCAAACATACTCATATCTATATAAGAACATGTATAACAAATGATGTATTATATAAATCATATATACACATATAAAATCCTTTTTCATAACATTAGGTGACCACTATACTTAGAATGATGTTAATATAATATAATCCATCTTATATTTTCACAATTCTATGAAAAAGACTAACCAGATCAATGAATACATGACATTCTATTCAATTAACAGATGATTACATCACATGTTCCCCATCGATGTATCCAATCATATCATTGTGACATAACTAATAACGTATATAGTTTTTCTTAATCTTATTAAATTTGGGGTTGGATGTCTTTACCTATTATACAAGTGGAAAAATTCCATATTTGTTGCACACAAACTGACAACATGATTAACAACCTAGCCAACCACTACCTAATTAGATAAGTGAACTATGACATTCATAAGTAAGGTATAAGAGAATGAAGTTTCATATGCTCGTTATATATCCAACTTCAGGTAAAAAGGATTGATAATAATCATATAACCTTATGCATATCGATGACAATGTGAAATTGCAAAAGATATACTATAGCGACTAAATCTAAGTATTATGTCACAACTTATTATATCATGAATTAATTATTTATATCTTATATAGAGCCCTTTTAATGATTTTAAGAATATATTCATGCAAAAATTAACATATCATCATAACCCATTATACTATATTATGATCATCAATTAAGGATAACTCAAAGTTGTACTTTGAGGGGATATTATCATTAAACTATTCATGTAAAGTAAATTTTAAAATATATGAGTGAATAATAAAATAAATTTCCTTTTATTATAAAATCATGATAATTTATAAAAATGTTTAAATTTTTCTTAAGTATATTTTACCAAGAAACATTACATGAACCTCGTTCTTCTTCTATGATAATGGTTTCATTTACTCATTACATATATAAGTAATTCCTTAAATATCTCTATGCAAAAATCTGATAAAATCTTCCTACTAATCCCTTTAATGAGAAACATTTATGAATTATACTAGTTTGAATAATAGTGAGACATAGGAATCATATTAAAATTTTGCAATTATTTAAACATTTTAAAACCTCTAAACTTCATAACATTAAATGTTACACAACAACATTTTGTTGTCTGCCTAAAAATATTTATAATCCTAACATCATCATCTTTGTAATCCTATTCCATTAATTCATTTCTTTAAATCAAGTCATATGTTTACAATATTATTTACTAGCACATCCGAAACTTATTCTAGGATAAAGGAAATTTTATTTTATAGTTTCGAATAATCCTTTTTAAAATAGTGATATTTAATTTCTCATAGTAACCAAATGTAATTTTTTATATTTTTTATTTACTATCACATATCATTACCCTTTTAATATATTTAGTGAATAATCACTTAAATTAATATAGTTTCAATCTTTTATTTGTTAAATTTAAAGTTCTATAAGGTCAAATATACTCCCACTAGCCTCTTGGACATTAAATTCTTCAAAAAATATTTTACACATATTCAACCCAAAATTCTTAGATATTATTTTATTTTATTAATAATATTTAATATATAAACTATTTTTTCAATATATAAAACGGTACTCTATGTGTTTAGATAATTTTGAATAAAAATAAAAATATTCTTTAAAATATATCATCTATGAGTGATGGGAACAACGTCCCTTCTATTTTAAAAATAAATGGATAAAAACATTTATCCTCATAACCTTTTCAAAAATGATATTAAATAAAATTAATTCTAAAATATATGTATTGAATTAATCTTATCATATTGTTCATAATTTCTATTTTTTAACAAATAACATCCCTTATCACAGAAGAGAAATAAGATGAAAATATGCAACCTTTATTTTAGATTCATATGATCATGACATATATCTTTACATTAAAATATATAATGTATAAACTATTTATTTAATCAATATAATGAAAAATACATGATCTATAAATTCTTCCCTTGATTTTGGACTCCTTCAATATTTAAAACACTTTTAAATTTTAAATTCCGTATCAAACACCCTTAAAAATCAAAGAATCAATTTCTATAACACTATTAACTGACATGGAAATTCCATGAAGTTTACTAAAAATTATTCTGGTATCTTGAAAATTACATCTTATGAAAACATAACTTATTGATATTGCCCAAAGGTTTCAACTGAACACAATAAGTAATTTTAAGAAACATTATTAGACTCCAACATAATTGTTTTTCTTCTATTTTGAACATTCACCAACTAGTATCATCTACACAACAGTAGAATATAAGAATCAAAATATACAAATCATTTGTACCCACACATTAGAATAATTCGGTAAACTTTCATTGAATTAATTCGCATCATCAAAGAAAACAAGACAAATTACTTAACCAAACAAATCCTTAAAGAAACCTTAATAGAATCATTTTATGCTCCATATAATCATATTAGATTAACCAATAGAATATATTTAATAGTTTTTTCACTTAGGAAGGTATTATTTTAAATCATATAATCTCTTTTATTTAAGTGAATTTATTAATCTACTAGTATCAATAGTTGCTTACATTAAGCATACCCTTTCTTGAGTCAAAACTAAGTTTGGTGACAATGATTCTATTTTTCTATACCTGAATCTTTTATCAGATGAGTATTGTGTTTTACATCTTTTCATTAAGTAATTTTAATGAGTGTTCTCCCACTAAAATTTATGACCATATACATCATATCTATTAAGTGAGTTAAGATCTATATTTTATCATGACTAGCACCAAGTTTCATGAAAATAAGTTATGATTATTTTGATAGGGAATCATCTTGATCATAAAAGTTATGATTCATTTATACTTGCATGTATTAATCTTTATCAAAATCCATCAAATAGATAAACTAACCTATATTCTTATGGTATCCAATCTGTTAGGGTTTCTTATCTAGTGTAACATAATGAAAATACCGATAATAGAGAACATAACCATTAAGGTTACCTTATAACTTTATTGAATTGCTCAAGATTATTCATAGTCACCAAAAAATTGTGTTTAACCATACTAAATGGTTGTGGGATTGACAAGTGATTCATTATAATGAATTCAACACTTTGTATTTGAGGGTTTTCCATAATAGTCACACCAATTTAATCTACATTATATTCATGTTAAATTAATATCTAATGAAACAAATGAAATCTTTATGTTCTCATGTTTTATTACTTTTTGTATGCATGATTCAAATGATTTACATTTAAAATTAATATTTCATCCAGTTAATTAATATATTCATTACATATTAATATGTAATATTTTACACAACCCACATGTTTTTTTATACTAAAAAAATAGAAGATATATTCACACACATACAAATTAATCATTATTAACATGGTACATGAACATTTAATGTTAATGTAGAGTTATATGAGATTGATAAACTCCATATAAGTAATACAAGAGTGATATATATCCAACCTATTAAATTTATAGAAGAATGAATAATCTTCCATGATAGTGGGTAGTCAAACTCCATGTCGCCCTATTTGAGAGACTATACTCAAGAGAGAATTCAATTCAAGATATCTGTAAAACCTAATTTTTACAAAATACCTTCAAAAATTATTTTGAATATCATAACTCTAAATAAAAATAAGGTCAAGTTAGATGAGAAAATAAATTTTACAGAGCCTCACTAATTATGTAATGTAATGCTATATCAACTATAAGTGATTTATCCCATAAATAAAGAATATAAATTATTCAAATTCTATAAATAATTTATAGACATGAATTAATAAAGCAATAGCTATAACATCCTGACTTATATTCCACTAAAATAGGTGTTCCAATCTAGTTAACCACAAGGCCTCAAGTATGCCTCTCTATATTCCAAAGGCTACCAAAAATTAGTGACGGTCTAGGGTTTTTTCTTGGAGAGGATATTCCCTCATTGCAGAGTAAACACCATGAAATTAAATAGATATCATCCAGAGTTGTAAATAAAATAGAGTGTCGAAGTATTAAATAATTGAAATAAAATATGCCATAAAAAATAAAATGATATAAAATACTAAACAACCATGTCATGCCTACAAAAATGGCCACCCAGTGGGATAACCATACATGAACGAGTATAAAAAATAAACTGAAAAAATTACATGGATCTACTACTAACTCCAAGCCAGACCACATACCTAGTATTCAGACATAACTGAGCTACTCTATCATGATCAAAATAATCCACATGAGTGGTTATTCTTGTTCATGAAACTCTGGTCCTCAACCTTATCCATTATGCATATGTACTCAGCCTAAAAGGTAGACATAAGGTCTATACACACATCGAGGTTTAAAAAATAGGGTCAGAAATAATCTCAATAGGCCAACCCAATAATGAACCAATATGTCTTCTCTCATAAGTGTGTGCTCATGAAATATGCTCATCCTAGTCAAGACACAACTAAAAAAGAAATATAAATTATATTAAGTGAAACCACATTTGATCTCTGGGTCCATGATCCCAGTCAATTGGGAAATGTGTCATCATGTATATATATATATATATATCATTGTATATATGTATATTCCCATAATTATACATATATACATAAATATGAATATTCATGAGTAAGGTGAAAGAAATAACATAATCAATAGTAGTCGATCCTAGGGTTTGTAGTCCAAATCATCTGGACATTTTGTGAAAAGGGGGTTGAGATAGATATCATACTACTCAATCCATATATCATTAAGTCGATCTATGGTCCTTAATCCCAATTAGTAATACCTACTTCCCCCAGGTCCAAAAATTTATCTGATAAAGCTACTTCACTTCAAGGGGGTACTCAACCATTCAATGGGTTCACTTGTACTCAACTCTAATCAATATACATAGAAATATTACATACATTGAAAGATGATCCTGTAAATTGTGATTGATTCAGACATCATGCCTCCAATTCCATGTAAATCTTGTCCAATTTCTGATCCTTATATCTCGGTCTGTAGGCGGTCATGACATTGCGACTCGTATAATCCCTAAGGGTATGAACCTTAGGCGATGTAAAGGAGAGCTCACTAGTGAGACGTCATGCACACCCTTTAAGGTATCTAATCTAAGAGAGTGTATTCAAACCTATCACTTGAGAGAGATTAATAATATATGAGTATACAATGATGGAAAATACCATGTCGAACATCACATTCTTGTAAACAATTAGGGTGTTCATAACTATCTCGATTTCTCTAGAAACTGTAATCATATATGAGTATGATAAATAGGGACACAATCCCTTACAGTGGGGAGAATAATAATTATCATCACTTAGGAGAGGGTAATCATCCACGAGTATCATTATTAGGGGTTCCATTCCCATATATCATAAATATAGTCTCAAAATGTATATCCTAGCAAGTACCTCTAGGGATTCCAAAAATGTAATAAAAAACATACATGATCAATAGACAATCCCCAGGTATTACCTACGGGTGGGAAAATTAACATGAGAAAATTATGGCTCAAAGGTATGATCCCAGGAAATATGTCTATGTATCCCAATAAAAAATAACGATGGATCCTAGGAAATATGTCCAGGCATCCTAAAGTGAAGGAAGATGAATTTTATAAGGATTAAAAAATGGAAACTCTGAAGCATCTTTGGTAGTCATCACTATATCAGTAGTAAATAATTGAAATTGTAACATAAAGAGTGAGGGTGGAAAAATGCCTAAACCGACCACCACTACCACAACCTCTCAGGATTACAAGTTCAGTGTTGGTTATAAGGTGACACCCACTACCATCTCTACCCAAATCCTATGTACTAGCTTGGGTCAGTAAAACATCAGGGAACCCATTGGGTTCCTCATGTCAAAAAATGAAATGAATCCTACTCGATTTCTTAATCTATGATGGTAAAAGAGGGACTCCTGCTTATGATCCTTCACTATGAGTAAACAGAGTCATCCTACATAGAATCCTCTCAATAGTACATTAGGAAAATGCATCTAACATTGGATCCTCAATGATAGCATGTGAAGCGGATGCATCCTACATGGGATCATCATAATAGTGTATATGTAAAGGGATCCTACAAGAGGTTCCCTTGGTTATCATGTAACAAAATTTATTCCATAGGGGACCCTTCATAATATTCATAAGTTATAGGCGTCCTACATACAATCCTCTTATTCAGAACGTTAGCACCCGATTCTTATAGGGGATCCTCAAAAATGACTAACCTCACAACCTCTTCGGCCAGAAGGGAACATCTCACAGGGGATACATACTAAAGGAAAGTATATAAAAGTATTGGTTAAAAGATATCTCTCATGGATCATTTCAAATAAAATGGTCTCAATCTCAAGAGATGGCTGGATTAACTTACTGGAGGAAGAAGCTCTTCATTTAGGGAAAATCCTAAATTGCCACATAGGAGTCCTCAAATCACCCCAAGGGCAATACCATCATGATATACATATAAAGGTACTCAAAATAAACAACTAATGTGTCCAATTATAACTCATGGTAATAAATATATAAAAACCCTAAAAAGGGTAGCAAGGGGGTAGTACATGAATTTTATACCCAATACACAACGTGTACACTCAAATCCCTACCAAGGTGTGTACTTCAGCAGAACTTGGCATGTAAAAGTACAAGTACATGATATTTTCATCATGTATAAAAAATATACCCTATAATAGGAAACTTACCATATACCTTACATGTCCTAACCATATATATATCATGTTCATTTGTTTTTTACATGGCGTTCAACCCACAGAGGATTTTGATGTGTACTCTACACAGTCATGTGCCCCTACATGGGCTATCTCGATAGGTACTTAGCTACACAGTCAAGTCTCTATACACTATGTGTATACCACATATATGGGGTTTACTTATAAAAATATCATATTCCCCAAATTTGAAGAACACATGTCATTTTCCTTAAACTACACACCATGTGATTTGGATTTATGAATGGGAAACCCCTCAAATCACCTGAACCCCCCTCCCCCCCAAATACAATTGATCAACCCTGAAGAAGTCCTAAGAAAGCATAATACGGTTTTAAAACATAAAAATAGTTAGTATACATTGATTTATGGAAAAACATATAAACAACCAACCTTTTGGCATAATCATCAAAATCTTCGCCTGTTTCCACATTCCACGATTACAACGTGATGATCCTACGTTTCTTGGGCTCTACGACGATACCTATATTTCAATATGTCTCTATCTATATATCCCTATCCTTATTATATCTTGTTCATGGAAAGGATGATCCTCTGGGGATGTTTTCGAGAATCTAGGGAAGGAAAAAAGAAAAATAAAAGAAAAGGAAGAAAGGGATAAAATAAAAGAAAAAGAAAAAGGGCGCTCAAGCCGACCACGATGTCTGACCATAGTTTATGTATCAAAGAGGAAAAATACCAATTCTAGAATAAATTATGGATATATAATCTCAATACTATTATCCATTCAAAATATATAGTAGAATAAACCTTCATGAATAAATTAATATTTTACTAATTAAATATTAATTATTAATTATTCTCTCAAATTTAAAACGGATCGAAATTCCATAAAAATCCTATCATAAGGTTAAAAAAATATTCTAGTACTAATAAAGTGGTCAAAAAAATTATCCAAGATCAAATTATAGGAAAATGACCATTTTATCCATTATAAGAATTTAAAAGCATAAAATCGAATTTTTACCCAAAATTAATTTTTTTGGAAAAAAAACAGGTTCTTATAGTCTCCACACCATAAAATTTATCATCCATGTGAAGCCTTGGTGGTAAATAATAGCCATGATATCATCCTGAGTATCTACATAACCAAACTATCTTCATTATCGAACAACCGGTCTCATAGAATCAACAACTATCACCTACATAGGAGACATTCAACTATGACCACAATGGTACTCCCTACCATTAGATTACCCTTATAATTGTCTCATGAACTAGAATCAAGACCAAAAGCCAATGGAAAATTCCAAATTTAATTTTAAAATGAGGGTCACTACCCTCAAATGGCTAATGGTGGACTCCCCCCATATGACTTACCTTATACCACTTCGCGAGCACATCCTTAATAAGATCCTCCACCAACTAAGAAAGATATTTGAAAAGAAAAAAAGATCAGTGTAGAGCCTATTCCCTCTCAGTGTACTCAAGTGTGACATCCCAACTAGAGTTCCACACACTGGTGCCCCAAAATGGTTGGTCCCATGACCTCAAACACACCTCCCCATATGAAAGAGGTTTCTGAATAATATCAAGGATATAATATGGATCATAGGGAGACTATACCATCGTTATCAGAGTAATACCCCAAATAAAATAAATAAAAAATAAACAAATGATATAATCATAACTAGAATAATATCAATATCAAAAAATAAAAAAACATGAATTACAAAACAAAAAATGAATAATAGATATTCCATTCCAATGTACATGTCAATTGTCAGTATGAAAAACACAAAAATAAATTAAGACGACGTCAAATCCCAAGTGGGTCCTGAATCTCGTTAGATTCCCCAAAATAAGATCCATTTTGAATCATCCATCAAACATATGGCCTTTTTCCCTTAACCGTTTCACCAACCATGAAATCTATTCAGGTACTCATCAGGAAACCCGAGTAGGGTGTGAGTACAACTCAGTAGGATACCACCAAAATCATTTAAAACAATATCATGTCAAAACATTGTATACAATTGTATAAATAATAAATAAAATCGATAACATAAATAGTTTAGATTTATTCAATTAATCTTTATTTAACCACATATCCCCTAGGTTCATGAGGACACCTGAACTCTGAATACCTTCTTCAACCCATCTCAAAGTTTGAACTATCCCCAAGGGATATCATATATCTGAATTTCATTGTTACCATTGATCATCTCAATTCATATCTAAATGATATTGTTACCATTCATCATCACAATTCATATATGAATGCCATTTTTACCATTCATCATCTCAATTCATATGTGAATTTCATTTTTAGCATTCATCATCTCAATCTAGATGTAAATTCTTTAATTATCATTCATCATCTCAATTAATATGTGAATGAAACTGTTATAACTCATCTTCTAAATTCATAGGTGAATTTAATTGTTACCAATTATCATATCAATTCAACAATATCTTATAATTCATCTGTTACCATTCTTCATCTTATTTATCAATAAGGGATTTTAATGCAGCAGAGCATGTCCCACACACATATATCACATATATAACAATCTCAACATTTCACATGTATTACAATATCACTTATACAACAATAACTCATTAATTAATTCACCAATTAATTTATCCAAATTAACATTTGCATTCTCACATCAATCCATTAATTAATTAAACAATCAATTAATCACATTAAAAATAATCATTAATTTAAAAATCAATTAATCATCTCAATTCCATTAACTAACTCAACAATTAATTAATAATGTAAAACTTATTAGTTAATTCAAAAATTAGTCAATCATCTCAATAAATATCATAATCATAACAATCTCCAATAATTAATTCAAAAAATAATTTTTCACATCCAACAATTTCAATATAACAATAATTAATTCAAAAATTCATTATTCCAATTCAACCTTTAATTGTTCCATTTCAATAGTCCCAATGTCACAATAATTAATTCAATAATTAATTATTCCAAATCAATGAATTTTATAATCCCAACAATTCCAGTAGTAGAAAAATTATTTTTAACGTCACATTTATAGTGTCAGTTCAAGATAACTAACGTTAAAATAGTAACCACTTTCTATTTTTGCATCAGTTATTGAAATAACCGATGGTGAAATATAATGAGTTCCATTTTTTGTATTAGTTCTATGAAAAACCGATCCAAAAAATTAGGTATAATATTTTTTGCGTCACTTTTAGTATAAACTGATGCCATAAATTCTCAAAAAACTTATTTTTCATGACAGTTTATTTTAAACCAACATGAAAAATAAGAAATATTTTATTTTTTAGCAGCGATTTTATGAAAAACCGACACCAAAAATAAAAATTTAAATCGTATTAACATCGGTTGTATTGAAAATCGATGTTAAATTCGATGGCAGAAAATCCTGACGAACTTATTTTTCAAGTAACATTTATTAAAACCGACATGAAAAATAAAAAAATCTTTTAATTTTTTGTGCTAGTTTTATGGAAAATCGACACCAAAAACAAAAAAAAAATAAATAGTTTTAACGTCTGTTTTATTGAAAATAAACATTGAAATGATTAAAAAAATAATCGTGGAAGCCTAATTTTTTATGTCACTCGTTCTTTCTTTATCTCAAACTACGATGATTCTGACATATACAAAAACCCTTGTGGTAGAGTTTTTTATTGTGTTTTCTTGTATTCAATTATATTTTTACAATTTATGATCATCAATCATTCATATTTCGTAATTCATGTTTATATTTCATCTTTTTAACCCCTAAACGATTGATTGGTACTCAGATCATAACATTTCCATTAATTTTTTTTGTTAATTATTTTTCAAATGTTTTAATTTTTTTGGACTGTTTTTCTTTCCATCTTCAAGGGAAATCTATTATAGCCGGGTAACATCTTGATTAAAGGTTTTTTAGTTTTTTTCTACTTTTTTTTCAAAAAAATTTAATAATTTTTTTAGTGTTCTTCCTGCCATCAAATTTAAGGGGCGTTATCTATACCGAGGATAAATATTTAAGTGTACAACTCTAAAATTTGTAAGTGTCTTTTAAATTTTTTTAAGATAAATCATTGTTTTAGTTATCAATTTGATTCACTCATTCATTTGTTTGTATAAATTTCAATTTTAATTATTATTTTTAGTAAAATTTTATTTAATTATATAAATTATTTACTTAGTAGGATTATCAAATGGTTTTGTTCTAGGTTATAACTAACAAAAATATTTATTTCTCTTCAGATGATTCTAGGTAGAACGAAACAGTGTTGCTTGACAGTCATTTAAACAAAATCTAGGTAAACTTGATATAAATATCTTTATTCTTTACCATACTCATCAAGCATAGTTTATAATTATTTTTTTAAATAAAATAAATTCTTAGAGTAATTTATTTTTTATTTTATTCCTAATATTCATTGATCTCTCACCAGATTAGAAACTTTTTTCATAAATTTTTTTTGTTTAAATTTTATCTATATATATATATTTAAATGTTTATATGTCTTATATATATATATATTTATATATATATGTTTGTATATATGTTTATATATATCAGTTTAAATTAGTTATTTTTTATTTTTTTATTTTACAAAATCATCTATTTTTGGTTTAGTGACACATCACGCAAAATAAATACCAAGAGTACATTAGTTTTTATTTTATTCTTAATAATCATTAATATTTCATCTATGAGTACTAATAATTTTTATTGTATGATTTAATTTTTAAAATATACCTCTATATATATATATATATTTACATGTTAATATTTTTTAATATATTCAATAATTATATTATGATCTAAGGTATTGAATGGGAAGTAATTAGATAAATTTACGATGAACCACTAATGAATATGAAAAAGGAGTTTATGATTTCTTAGAATTTTCTAAAAAAATGTTCAAAAAATGGATTTTACTTTCTATTTATGTGTGACGTGTTTTAATATGAGAATGTTAAATTCTAGAGAAATCTAGGATCATCTCATTTGTAATGGTTTTAGCGTTAATTATACATGTTGGATCTCGCATAGTGAAATTAATATAAATTCAATATCTAATGTTGATGAAAATATTCATGATGACATAGATAATCATATTTAATAATTAATTCAGGATTTAGCTGTTTAAACCATTGAAAAAATAGCAACTGTTGAACGATTATAAGGATATTCTAAAAAACTATTATTCCTATGTTGTAAATATAAAATGTTATCAGTAATTTTGAGATTGGTTAAGTTGAAATAAAAAATGGTTGGAGTGATAAATTTTCTCTAACATACTTGATATTTTAAAAGAGCTACTTCTAGAAGGCAATGGGCTTCGAGATTCCAATCATGAGGTGAAGAAAATACCATACACAATGGAATTATGTTATAAAAAGATACATTCTTTCCCTAATGATTGTGTGTTGTATAGAAAAGAAAGTTATTTTTTTCAAATTGTCCTACATGTGTAACATCACTCAAAAATATGGATGACAATGTCAATTCAGATTCATTCTCTGGTACTAACATCTAACCTCATGATAAATCAAATAATTCTATCCAATAATCCCTTCATATAATTCTGATAAATTAACATTGATTCATTATTAGGTACAAAAATCAAAACTCCTCCTAAATCAATTTGATACCTTCCAATAATTCCTCATTTTAAGTTTCTATTTAAAAATTAAATTTATGTAAAAAGGTTAATATGGAATTTAGATGAACATGTATCTGATGGTAAATTACATCACCCTACTGACACATCATAATAGAATAGATTTGATATAAAATTTCCTTATTTTGGAAGTGAAGTTAGAAATCTAGGAATAGTAGTGTGTACATATAAAATGAATCCATATCAGAGCCTAAGTATCCAACATAGTTCATAGCCTATTTTGTTGGTAGTTTACAACCTATCCCTACAGATATATATGATGAAAAAATATGTTATGATGTGTTTGATGATTTCTAGACCAAAACATCTAGGAAAAGATATTGATGTGTATCTTTGACCATTTATTGATGATTTTTATCTTTTATGGGATGCATATGTTAATATTTTTGATTCATACAAGAAATAGTAGTTTATTTTGCGTTCCATGATAATGTTCATCATAAATTAAATTCTTACATATGGAAACATATTTGGATATAGTGTTAATGGACATAATGCATATCTAATTTATGATGAATAGACTTCATATTATCAATTGCAGAATGTAAGAAAGACAGCGTACATATTCCATAAAAGATTTTTGTGAATTGATCATCCTTATCATTGGTTGAAAAAAGAATTTAACAGTTTACAGGATTACAATATCCCCCCAAAACCATTTTTAGTTGAATAATATTACAAAAGCGTGAAAAATATTGATTAGACATTTAGAAAGAAAAGTAGTTCTGGTCTTCAAAAAAATATAACAAAGGAATAATATATTTTTTTGAACTACATTATTATATATTTTTAGAGATAAAACATAACCCTGATGTTATTCAGTTTGAGAAAAGTATATATGACATTTTTTTATAACTTTATTAGATATAGTAGGAAAGAAAAAATATGGATTGAATTCTAGATTGGAATTGATAGCAACGAGAATAAGATTGCAGTTATCTCCCACTTTGAAAGGAAACAATACATATTTACCTCCGGCTTGTCACACATTAAAAAAGAGTGTGGAGTTGAATTTTTTTAAGTGTTTGTATGGTATAAAAGTACCCAGTGGATATTATTCAAATGAAAATAATTTTGTGTTAGTAAAGGATTGCAAATTAATAGGCACGAAATCTCATGAATGTCATGTATTAATGCAACAAATGATACCAGTTCCACTATTTGGTATGTTTCCATAAACTATCATAAAGACTATCATTAAGTTATGTATATTGTGAAATCCATTTTGATCAAAGTTATTGATCAAAATTTGTTATATGAGTTAGAGATTGAATCTTCTCTTGTACTTTGTCAACTAGAAATGTATTTCCACCTACATTTTTTGATAAAAAGTTTCATTTGGTGATTAATCTATTTTTCATGAAAAAAGAATATGTGGGACTATTTATTTATATTAGATGTATCCTTTAGAAAGGGGTATGAAAATTTTAAATGGATATTTTAGAAAAAACCTTATTGATTGTAGGAATCTATTGTTAAAAAAAATATGTATCAGAAGAGGTGATTGAGGTCTATACTAATTATTTGTATGAAGTGGAGCATA
Source organism: Viscum album (assembly GCA_963277665.1). Classification (NCBI taxonomy): domain Eukaryota; kingdom Viridiplantae; phylum Streptophyta; class Magnoliopsida; order Santalales; family Viscaceae; genus Viscum; species Viscum album. The sequence goes on from OY728123.1 coordinate 2,021,536,660, forward strand.
TATGTCTCCATATACCTTGACATTTGGAAATTTATAGTGAATATAGAGGGATTTGAGGATTAAAGGTAGAATTCATTCCATGTGATGAAGTGATGTAGGCACAATTATATATTTCGAACAACACAGATGATGTTAAATCATATATATCATCACATATTTCTGAATTAAAGTGTCTATATCCAAAATTAAAAAAAAGTGGTTGATTATGGAGCATGAAAAGACTTTTGTTTCTTATTTGAAAGAGGAAGTGAGAAAAAATATATCTGCATTAGAAATGTTGAAATGGTTGGAAGGTGGACTATCAAATAATGTGATAACATGAATTGGTTCTGATATTAATGGGTACACATTTTACACAAAAAATCTTGATGATAAAAGTACCTCTCAAAATAGTGGTCTGATGGTTATCACTGAAGTAGTGAATTTTTCAAGTGAAAAAGATAAAAACCCAATTTCTGCTTCATCGAAATATTTTATAGTTCTTGAGGATATATGTGGAATTGATTATAAAAAAATTGAGTCACTATGTTTAAGTGTAATTAGGTTGATAGAAATAGTGGTGTGAAACATGATGATTATGGTTTTACACTGGTTGATTTGAAATGATTTAAATACGATGAGGAACCACTTATCATAACAACACATGTAAAATAGATATTTTTTCATTGATCAATTGAATGATTTGTGGTCCATCGTTTTTCAAGGAAAAATATATCATTTGGGGGATGAGAACAGTACTGATGATGTAATTTATTTACATGAGTCTTATTCATCTATTATGTGATTTAAAAATGATTACAATTACTAAAAGGATGACATAGTACATGTAGTACGTAATCATCATGATGAATTCATATGTGTAAACACTAAATTAGTCTCCTAATTTTTCTAGTAATTATTTATAATTCTTATTTTTTTGGAACATACAAATTTGTGCCTCTTTTTTTACGTATAATTTTCATCCTTGTTTCTAAATATTCAGTTTTCTAATGATATTTAGGTACATAAAATTTCATTACACTTTCTTGTGTCAATTTCAGATAGAGATAGAGAGTAGAAGTTACCAAGGTATATCTATTTTTTCATATTGTTAAATATTTATTAATATACTTATTTAATGAAAGAAACCTTTTAATTTTTTTGAAGTACTACGGATGCATCCTTAGTGGAAGAGACATATCCTATTACTAAAGAGAAATCGATTTCTCATGTTGATAAATGTGGTATTACACGTTTACAGAAAGTATCACCTGCTCATGGAGATGAGAGATTACATATTCTTTTTTATGATAATAATAATGTAACTTGCCCAAATTCAGTTCAGTTTATCGTTCATATATTTATTCCATTGTATGGTTAATATTTTATATCCTAATTGGAAGTCTGTGGATAGGATGGAGAAACAGTAGATTTGGGAGGTCGTGATGGTAAAATATCTCAATTGATTTATTTTATATCATTTTTTAAATATTAAATATTTAAAATGACATATTTCATTTATTCCATTACATTTGACATTAAAAATTTAGGAAATAAAGGAAATTATGAAAATATATCTCTCTTTAGTGATGGTTCGATAGAGAGATTTTAAAACAAAAGTAAAAATATTATGATTTTGGAAAGAAAAAGTTCGAAAACCCATGCCTTATGTATCAGTTTATAGGTGAAGATACATGGAAGCAATTTTTTGACAACCATCATGAAGAAATATTTCAGGTATGATAATTATTTTATATTTTAAATTTTAGTATACATACATCTAATTACATATTAGTTTATTTTTATATAACAGTCCTCTAGGAGATCTCATCAAGAGATCTAGTTAAAAAATATAGAACTTCATAATTTATCATGTGGAGGGTGTCCATTTTAGGAGAAGGAAATGATTGAATAAAATTTTTAATCATTAAGAGCTCAATCTAGTAGTGGTTTAGAAGTGGTCCAGTTTGGTCCTCCATATCCTCCCACTCTCCATGAAAAACGGAAATGAGCAGGAAGAAGGAAAATTGAAAGTATCTTAAAGAATAATCTAAGGAATTATATAATAAAATCGTAAGTAAATATTATTAATTTTTCATGAATTTTTCTATTTTATAAATTATAAACACTAATATAACTTTTTCATATTTTATTTTAGGATGAACTATAGGAGAAAGAGTCACATGGATCTTTTGTCCCTAAGGGTAGGATAAACATCCAAGTCACTATTTTAGGAAAGAAAGAACACCTTGGCCGTGTTATAGGATATCAGGAGGGTGTTAGAATTCAAAAAGTTTTTAGTCAAGGTAACAAATCAAGAGACCTAGAAATCGAATCCTTAAAATCCAAGTTGAAATATATGAAATAGCATATGGGTGATCAAATTCAAGAAGTCATGCAGAAGGCTTTGTTAAAACACTTTAAAAAAAATTCACAGTTAGCGCAGCCTTCCCAGCCTACTCAGCCAGTTGTGTAGCCTCTATAGTCACCCCGGCCAGACTATGCTACCCAACCTACCTACTTTTATCATCCACCTCCTTTCTCGGACCAAACCGTATATTATAAGATGTTTGTTGGAGATCCTTATATACATATTGTTGTGTTAGGACATGTGCATTTTTTGGGGATTTCTACACATCAATAGCCTGTACAGATGGGTCAGTTTAGATTATTAGTACTTGATATTATTGATCCTAATGGTCTGATACCATTTCCTACTATGGAGATTACCAGATTTGGAGATTTTATAGGCCATTTTTTACTTTTTAAAACTTGTCTTCTTTATTATATTTCATGTTAGGTATGAATTTTTTAAAATAATAATTACATATGATTGAAAATTACTTATTATGTATTCTGAAATTTAACTTATATAGTATTATGGTCACGCCCCAGCCCCCGAGTACCCGAAGTCAATGCCATACAGAGGATCGAATTTAGTTCAGGCTTTGAGAAACCAGCTGCTACTGCAATGTTTCTTCTGCTAAAATCTGATACCTGAAAATTTTATTTCAAAATCATAGAGTGAGCATGTGAATGCCCAGTAAGGGGTTTTAAAATAACATACTATAACAAAATATAACTTTTGAAAACATTCTTTAAAACCTTCTATATAACATTTCTCTTTAAAAAAAGTGATAACACATGTAACATATTATAAAAGTGCTCAACTAAAACATGCTAATAGAATTATAAGGATGCATGATTCAACTATAGGCATTCTCATTTGAAGTAATAAGTAAAAGAAATTCTAAACATGTATGACATATTCATATGAGATCACAAATTAAATAATCAAGAGTAGTGAATAATCATAGTTTCACATAAAGGAAATAACTTGAATTTCATACATCGAATACTAAATCACCGAGTGCTATACAAATTCATTCCATAAGCTTTTATTTTTATAATAGTCATAAGTACTGGCTTTTAACCATGGATATTCTACTAGTCAAATATCCATTTGGTAAATTAATTATCATACACATAATGAGGGAAATAAATATGTCAGACATTCTGAAACATGTTTTCAAGGCCTTGGCCAAGACGTCTAATGACTAAGGCCTTTACCAAAATCCATAAGCTCTTTAACCAAAATATTCTACTAGTTGAATATTTTCATGGTTAATTAAATTAGATAATCTTAATGGTAAAGTGCATATACCGGACTATGTCACGGCCTCGGCCAAGACCTAGGGGCTAACTATAACTGGACCCAAACCCAGAGAGACTTTGTAACTGGACTCCAACTTGGAGTGCCTCTGTAACCGGATACCAACCCGGGGTGCCTCTATAATAGGACACCAACCCAAGGGGTATAATGTAACCAGACCCCAACTTGGAGGGCTAACATTTACTGGTACCCAATCCAGAACATTCTAGTCAAATGCATTCATCATATCTCTAAATCAAAGTTCACATACCACTTTGATTTATTAAATCACTTATCATTCAAAGTACACATATTAATCGGTTTCATAATTGACATTATTCAAAGTGTCCCATATCACCTTGAATAATTAAATGCTTATCTCATAAATTATTAATAACAATAAATTGTTTGATTATCACGTAAAATAATAACTTTACAGATCTTCCATAGTAATAAACTTTTAATGCATTAAAATACAAGTTCATTGTTCACGCTCAATTCATGCACTAATAAAAGGTATTGGAAATAGACTAAATCATAATATGCCAATTATTAGTTCGACAACCGGTTTCTCAACAACATTCATAAATTAGTATACATTCATTGTTCATGTGATACTGATTTAAAGCACAAAAGTAATGATTAGATGGGGTTACCACATGAAATGATAGTTCCTTAATTTTCAAAATCCTTGTTTGTGGAAATGAACATTTAATGTTTAAAATGATTGTTTGAATTAAGAAAGAAGTCATTTGTACATAAAGAATGCACTCATAAATAGGAATGACTTATTAAATGGACATGCCTTTTTTTTAAATCCTATAAGGCCAATAGATTTGTTGTGCATCATTTGTTTTATGTAATGCATATATTAAATTTAACATATCAAGAACATAATTTAACCATGTAAGTGTATTTAGGGACAAGTTAATTCGAACTATGATTAAAACTTATAGGTTCATACATATATCCTTATGTATATATATATAATATGTACATATCAAACCCAAGTCTTTATTTAAAGATTGTAAATCATATTTAATATCATAAAATAGAAATATATTGAATTATGTGTGTATGTCAAAATATACCCTGTGTATAACAGAAATTAATTATAAATTAAAATAACCTTAACTTATGTACACATAAAATAATAAGTTATATAAGTGTACGTATATATATATATATATGTATATACACACATATAACTACCGTAATTTGATCAAATTAATTAAACTCTTACAAAATATACATTTAATGGAAAATGTTAAAACATAACCCATACAAGTCATAAGATTATAAAATAAATATTCGAGACAAATTATAATGAACCCTTACAAAAATGACACAATGCATTTTATAGTTCTTCCTTAACTTTTGAAACTCATGTTTTTAGTGAAACTTAATTTCGTACATACAGTTTTATTAAAAACCATAGGGTTGTGCATATTATTCTTATATATTTCCATTTACATATGTATATATATAATCGATTATGTATTTAAGGCATAAAATGAATTTTCATGAGGTGTCCATACTTAGGGACTATTAATACCCTGTAACTCACGATATTGCAACTCTTAATGAAAGAATTAACCTCAAACTGTATGATGATGTATACTTATATTACAAGTGTATATGTATTTATATATATACAAAACATAAAACCTAACAAGAAAGACAAATATTAATCCCCTACAAACATAACATCGTAAAAAAAATAATCATTCGAGAGAAAGTATAATGTACCCTTACACTAGCTTAAATGAGACTTGACTTGTATAAATTAAAATAAATTTGATAAATTTGATAATTCTCTACTCATTCCTAATTTTAAAATCAAATACCATAATTGAAAACAATTTCCACCCATCTCATTCTAAAACATCATTGCAAATCATCACCTAGAAGATTTAGATCTGGGTGAAATAAAACTATATAAATGTTTTTATGATGTATATAATAGTTTATATTAATGTTTTCAAAAGAAAGACAAAGTATATTAAACCCTTATAATAAAGAAAATTCAAGCATTGTTTTAATGAAAATAAATATATATACTGCATAAAATAATCCCTTACCAGCATCAGTTCTTCCGCCAAGAACAAAGACTAAAAAGGGGCTAGAGTCATCACAATACTCATGTGTGAATAGGCATGTAGAAGACAGTGTAGAAAATAGGGACCAATCATATGCAGAGTGATTCTGCTATTTCTAACCTCCAATAGTCCCTTGCTGTGCAAGGTGTGAATAAAGATACAGCCAACACAGCAAAAGAAGGTCAAAAATAATAATAACTGTGACAACCAAATTTGTCACGGACCAAAATACTTCATCCATAGTACAAATACAATCAGTATAAAATTTATTTCAAAAGACATTTGAGGATCAAATCAAATCGAACTCATGTTTTTAGTCTAAAGATAGAACCAAAAACAACGACATATACATAAAAAAAATGGTAGCCGAACCAAAAGCAGACCAACAACTATTCATAAAACAAATATAATAATTCTTACACTGGATCAAATCAATAGAAGCGACAAACCAAAATTGACAAGGAACAGGTACATTTGAGAAGATAACGACGCGCAGATTCGAGATTGACGACCAAATTGGAAAAAACATCTAAAAAGGAATACGGGAACCTTACCTCAGATCTAGATGGATTGAAGCCCTAGCTGAAACCGACGCTCGAACCACCACTCTAATTTGGTCAAACCATCACTGACAAGACTCCTTCAGCCTCAACATGACTCGATTCCGCGTGACTCCACTTAATTCACTCGGCCTACTCATCCCCTAACAACGCGTCTCACGAACCCTACCAAGGCTGAGACCCTCCTTCCTGGTTGCACGACATCCAACCCGACGACCTGTACCCAAAGCGCGACATACCCCTAAGCATGGCCCTACTCTAGCAACATGCCTGGTCTCCCTAGGCATCGCCTCACGCTCACCCTACCAGCTGAAACCCTAAAGTCTGGACACCCACGACACGCCTCCCTAAAATGGAACCTCAAATCCCAATTACGAGATTCCTTTTTTTTCTTTTGTCCGATTAAAACCTGCATTATTATAATATTACTTTTATTATCTCCATTATACCTTTATTATGTTATCATATATTATTAACAACTTTAAAAAGTCAAAAGTTATTTATTTATTATACATATTTTATCAATAATTTAAAGAAATTAAATGTCATTATTACTAAATTGTTTTATAAAACATATATTTGTACAATTATAATTTTATTAAAAAAAATTCAAAATATTAATAATGTTATGAAACTTTAATCTAAAAATTTATAACCTAATAATTATGAATAAATCCTATATAACTATTCATGTATTAAATTACATAATTGTATTCAAGTATAGAGTACATATATACATTTCATATTTTAAAAAATATATAAAACCTATATAATAGATTAATTAATTGTTTGTATAATTAAAACAATTCACTTTTAAAAACAATGGCTTTAAAATTTTTAAAAGCAATAATTCTCAATGTCACATATAAAATTATAATATTAGTTTTATATAATTATAGTTCAAATCTTATTTACATATGCATAGATATATATTTATATATATGTGTATGTATGTATATTTTTATGTATATACATATATCATATTTTGAAAACAAGAAAATTATTTATATTATTAAAGTTATTATTTAAAATATTCTATTAAATAATTATTCGTTAAGAATAAATTATGTTCTACAATAATATTAATTATATTTTTATTCTTTAATCAATGTGATATAATATTTCCTTTAGAGTTTGTACTTTTTTTGGATAAAAAAATAAAACCTCAATATTACTAATACACGAGAAACAAGTTTTTTGGGCCCTACAATTATCTTAAAGAAAAATAAATTACACAATTGAAACAAAACGTTCAAGAATAATAGACTGTAGATACTTCTGATACTTCTTATTGGATATAAATATTATCTCAGGATTCTTATTCCTAGAATAATATCTATGAGTTTCGAATTAAATCATACACATGAAGAAGATATTATCCATTGAGATTACTCAACGATGATATCAAGCATCTTGCTGATTTTGAAGAGCTCATCGTTAATGGGTTACAGTTGTTTTCCATGTTAGTAAATTAACGTTTGAATTTTTATTTCATTAATAAAAGATGGTTTAAATAGACTTACTATATTTTTGTTTTAAATTTGGTATCAAAACATGATTCTTATACAAAATGACAACATAATCATTTACAGTTTTATAGATCCAGAATACATTTCCATGTAAGTGAAATATATGAAGAATCCAGATAGAGTTACACACACACACACAGATATATATATATATATATATGAAAGCGATTATCACATATGGAGATTGGATGTTGGCCTTTTCAATTTCTTTATAAGTATGAAAATAAAAATAATTATGAACTAATGATTGTTTTAATATCATTAATTGTTAAATTTTTTATTAAATGGGGAATTGGATGTTAGGTGTATTTTTTCCAAGTGAATTCACCTTATATCAGTTTTCCTCTTTATTAGGGAGTGTTTGTAGAAGATTATCCACCTTATTTGATAGGTAGGTTTTTTTTTTTTCATAAGTTCATTATGTTTAATTATCATTGTTTATACATGTATTATTAGTTCATATATATGAAAATGCATTTCATGGAAAAAATTTAACATAGAACACATGCCAATAAAGAAACCAAATGAAATCCAATATGTTGAAGTAAATGTAATTAATTTTTTATATTAGATATTATTCTGATAATATATATATATATATATATATATATTTGTTTTTATTATTGATTTAATTTTTTATAACCACAGTGTCATCATCAATAAGGACATGTTTAATGTGGTTATTATGTTCTATGATTCATGTACAAGATAATCACAACTGAGGTAACTACATAATTTGATAAGGTTAGTTATATTAATTTTTTTATATTTTCTCTCAGATTATTCTATTTTTTTATCTCATATCATTCAATGTTATTTTACATATTAAATGATGATGATTCTTATACCCAAAATGAACTTAACCATTCTCAATCTTTATTTGTGAACTATTTTCTAAGTCTGATTACGATTTGAAGTATGTATAATATAACATTTATGAATAATATTAAATTTTCCTAATAACATGTGTTCAAAAAACTATTTCATTTGTTATAATAAGAGTTTGACCATAATGATATCAAATTAATTCTTTAATAATAACAAACAATAATCATGTTTTAAATTTTAGGTATGTATATTATTATTCAACATTATAATAGAAATGTGCAGATAGTTTCTTGATTAACTTGATAAAATCATGTAAGATTTTATGGTTTTTTAGTCAATAGTAAATAATGTTTGATTTATTTATGCTATGTTTTTATTATCGATATTTTTATTTTTTTGGAAGTGTAATAGTCTAATTTTTCTAAATAAATTTTTTAACTTACGACATCAGTTTTCATAAATACTTATGCTGAAACATTTAAAAAATACCCAATTTCCTACGTCGGTTTCCATTAAAACCAAAACTGAAAACCAATCCATCTGTAGTTTTATCATTGGTTTATAACAATCCAACATGAAAAAAATCATGTGGTCGATTGTCGGCATCAGTTCATTTATAAAACTAATGGTGAAAACCAACTCGAGCATTAATTTCGTTACCGGTTTTTGAAAACTGATGCTGAAAATCTTATTTTTTATCACCTTAATAGACTTCAGTTAAAAACTAACATTAAATATATATTTTTCACTACTGTTCCCATTAATTTATTCAATAATTAATTAATCATGTTCAACAATATCAATATCCCCAATTTCACAAACCCTTAATTATTTAATAAAATATATTAATTAATTTAATTCAAGAAACTCAATTTCTAATATGAGTTGAAATTATACAATAACATACATGTAATTTAATTCCAGACTTTCGTATTTGAATAATATACCACCTACTTCAATTTGTGGAAAAATAATCACCCAACTAAAATACCCAATTTGAAACAGATAGTTAAATCCGACTACAAAGAACATGATCTAGATCTGAAACCTAGATTCAAGATTAAATGAATCAAGATCTAAAAAACCTAGATCTAGATCTAGATACAATAGTGGATAAAATCCCTCTACTATCTGGGAAGAGGATCTAGAGATAGAGATATGAATGGGAATAAATCACATACCCAAGGAGGTGAAGATATTCAATATTCCCTTCTATTCACTAAGAACTGAGGTAAGTAGGCCTAGGAATGTGTCCAAGAACCTCAAAAAATGAGTCAAATCAACTTGGTCCAAGTTAGGGTCGATTTGGGTGAGTTTTGGGGGTTTGAGTAATTTAAAATCTAATTTTTGGCTTAATTAAAAACCCATACATTGTTTTTTGGGAAATGGCACATGGTTTTCCAAACTGTGTGCCTCTTTTGGGGGGGGGGCACAGTTTCTCCTAAAAGGGAACACAGTTTGAAAACCCAAGCCCCAACTATATAAATCGCCTCTTTTGGGGTTCGTACAGTTTGCTGGGTTAGGGAGAATGGTTTAGGAAACTTTTGTGCCAACCGTACACTACACAATATCCTTCAAAATTTCTTATTTTTTCACTCAAACACACCCAAGATACAAAACAAACTAAATATTCTCAAAACTATGCAATAGAGTGCCTATAAATAAGCCTATCAAATATCCAGAAAAGGTTAGGATCTTACAATATCTCAACCTTATATCAACTCATCCACGATTTGTACTCCCAAGAATCTCTACGATTCGAAGTCAAAAAGATCAGGCCACTATGATCACATATCTGATTCTCTTTTCCATGTATCACCCTGCACACACCCATTTTTCTATAATACACAAAATATTGACATAATCTTTCCCCAAAACACTTTCTCATTTCTATCCAACATACATATTAGAAACTCCTCAAAGGATGCATCCATATCAAGATCAATATCATCCACATAAATCACTTGATAAGGGTCTAGGTGATATAGATCAATCCATGAAAAATTTAAGACATCATTTATAGCATTGTATCTCTGTGGAAGATCCAATTGATATGCCACTGACCCGATTATATTCACAACCTCAAACGGTCTAACAAACCTGAGTTCCAACTTACCATATCTCCATATCCCATGGCGACCCAATCTAGGTGACACCCTATGGAATAAATGATCATCCTCTTTAAAATCTTGGGTTCATTGACCTATATCATCACACGACTTCTATCTACGTTGATCCATTTCCCTATGCTTCGGAATCAGCTATACCTTCTCCGACGTCACCTACACTAGACTTGGTCCCAAAAACTCCACCTCACCTACCGTTATCCAGCCAAGAGGTGATCTGTATGACCTACCATAAAAATCATGTTATTGTACTATTTGTATAGCTTCATGATAATTGTTATTATAGGAAAAGTCCACAAGTCCTAGGTGTTTATACCAAGACCCCTGAAAGTCTAGGACACACGCTCACAACCTATCCTCAAGCACCTATATTGTATGATTTGACTATCTATCTGTCTGTGGGTGAAAATCCGTAATCAAAAGAACCATTATACTAAGTGTCTTCTATAAGACCTACTAAAATCACGAAGTAAAACACGATTCATGATATGAAAATATAGTCTTTGTCACACCTTGATGAAAAAATATATCTCGATTGAAAAAAATCTCCCAACTCTTCCATCAAGATGGTCTTCTATATGAGAAAGTAATGCGCTACTTTTTTCATCAAGGCTTATATAACCCATTTAGAGTCATTATTTAGAGTCATACTCAAGATACCTACCACAAAGTTCATATTCAAGTTATCCCACTTCTATTCTAGAATAGTAAATGACCGTAATAAACCACTAGGTCATTGATGCCCAAATTTCAATTTTTCACAGCTGTAGCATAGTTTCATGAACCCTAATATATCCTTTTATATGTTTGACTACCAAAACTATCATCATATATCATGGTAAATTTTGGTCACACCTCGATGTACCTCCCCCTTCAAGGAATGAAATTTATGCATCAACTCCTCCCACACGCTCATACGAACAAAACTCAATTCCTAACATAGATGATCCCATCCTCATCTATGATCCAATTTGATGGCTTATTCTAACCTTCAAGGATTTCCCTTAGGGTTAAAAATTCAGGATCCTCATACTTTCTATATCTAACCCATTTCAAAAGAGTAGACTCTATTAAAACTGATAGGAGCATCAAATACTCATCGGTCTCCAAAAACATAACATGTATCCCAGCCAGTAAAGTCATCATATCCCACTTAACACTAGACTTTAGAACAGCCTGAGTCTGAGTTTTTATTCTAAGAGCATCCGAAAAACTATTTCCTTTTCTAGACATATATATTAGATCAAAATTGAATGACTTCATATAATCAACCCACCTCTATAGCTGGAGATTCTAATCTCCTTGTGAAAAGATATACCTTATGATCTTGTGATCAGTATACACCATTACATTGTCTCCCAATAGATAATGAAACCAACACTTCAAATAATAAACCATTACATCCATCTCGAGATCAAGCGTAGAGAAGTTCCATTTATTTGGACTCACTAGCCGAGATCCATATGCCACAAATCAATCTCTTTATATCAACACAACTCCGAGAACTATCCTAGAAGCATCACAATACACTGTATACTCCTTAATTGTGATGGGAAGGATCCAAATTAGTGCTGATTTAAAATTCTTCCTCAACTTCTAGAAGGAATTCTCACATGCTCTGAACCATTATAACTTTACCCCCTCTTGGTCAAGCATAAAAGTGATGATTCCAAATGGGAAATGTCCATACGAACCTCTTCTAATATCATAATAACCCCATAAATATGATGATATTGAAAACATTATTTAGATACTCCCAAGAAACCACTGCCTAATCATTCTCTATGTCCACTGACATGCCTTCCTTTAAGATGATGTGACCAAATAAGTGTACCTGATCAATCCAAAACAGACACTTACATAGGTTGTTGTATAGCTGATGATCTGCTAGTGTACTAAGGATAATGTCAAGATGTTGGGCATGATTGTCATGAGTCTTGGAGTACACCAATATTTCATCCACAAACACTAACCCAAATTGATCCAGGTATAGTAGAAAGATTTTATTCATCAAGGCCATAAACACTGCTGGAGCATTCTTCAACCCAAATTTCATTAAAAAACTCATATAATCCATACATTATTATGAAGGTTGTCCAATGTATATCATAGTTTCAAACTCTGAAATGATGACACCTGGATCTTAAGTAAATATTTGTAAAGACAAAAGATCCACCCAACAAGTCAAAAATATCATTGATACATGGAAGATTATATCTATTCTTTATGGTTATATGATTCAACTTCTGGTAATCAACACATAAGCATTGAGTACCATAAAAATTCATAGAAAAAAAATTGGAGAACCCCAAGGTGACATACTTTGACATAAAAAACCCTTGTCCATCAACTCTTCTAGTTGAGTAGTAATATCTTGATGATCTTTTTGTGTCATTTTTTATAGTGGAATAGAAACTGGGTCAACCCCTAGAATGAGCACAATAAAAAATTCCACATCCCTCTTAGGTGGTATACCTGATAAGTCTGTAGGGAACACATCCTGAAATTGACGCAATATGGATGAAAATTAATCCAATATCACACACTCATCATCCAACAACATACTAACATATTGGGTAGTGAACTCCCCTTGTTCCTGATGAACTAGCCCTACACATCCCTCCTTTATTTCCCACTCTCCATAGTGAATGTAATTGTCACCCTCAGGAGAAGTAAAATTCACTCTCCTATGGTAACAATCAATGTGGGTTTGGTATTACACTAACAATTACATACCCCCAATCAGTTCAAGACTTGACATGTAAAGGATTTGAAGACCCCATAGAAAATGATACTCTCCAACCTTAAGAGAATACCCCTTGAACAATCAAATGTCTCTCGTCCGTACTCCCACTGGTTTATCTAACATCAACATCGTAATCATGTACTCCACCACCAAGGTCAAACTATTCACATGTTGTGAAAAAATAAATGAATAAGAGGAAACAATATCAAATATGGAACTAGCTAGTTTAGAAGCTACAATAATAGTACATCTTACTATAGACAATCCAACATCGATATTCACAAGTGTCGGTTGAACATCATGCAACTGTCATGCCCCTCTTCTATTTTATGCAGTCTGAGTCCTATGATCTTCACCACTCTAAAAATATGAGAACTATTTCCTAGAATCACCTCATCTAATACCTTTATTACCAAATCCTATATAACTCTATTTTCCAAAATGATATGGTGTAGAAGATCCCCTTCCCACACTCTGGTTCAATATAGCAACTTCATCACTAATTTTCTGTTTTGGGAACCTATAAAACATATGCCGATTTCTCATCCCACTATAGGATATAAAATCAACAGGCGGTTTGGTGTAGTGTCCATGATAGTGTCTTATCCCATCACATTGGAAGAAAATGACTTGGGTATGATCTGGAGTAACTAATCCTTCCCCTTGGCCATTCTTCCTACTATCCCACTAGTTAACATCTCATTGCGACACTTACTTCCCTTGGAATACAAACCTCTTGATTGTCCAATGACAACCATCTACCCTTCATTGGAAGCATACTTTAGATTCCCCTTAGATATGAGATCCTGATCCACTACATTAAAAAACTTCTTTTCCCAAAATATGTTAGCATGATACTTAATCTCACATTTAAGCATGTCCTAAAAATGTATTGTCGTATCTATCTCATCCTCTTACAGTGCTGGAGAAAAGTACTGCAAGTCTTTTAAGAGACCAGTATAGTGCATCACGGATATACCTCCGTGACTCCACCATATGAAATCATCCTCTCTCTCTTGTCTCAGCATCTCTGGATAAAATTGTTCTAGAAACATGTCTAAAATTATGTTTGACACCATCCTGTCTAACTGCCCTGTCCAAGACCTAACATCCCAATAGTGCTTCAGTGATCCTCACAATATGTACGCAGCCATCTTGACCCTATTATCAAATATAGTATTTAAATGTTAATGTATTGTATGTATAAAATAAATCGAGAACTCATCTACCTTAAGTTCACCCTCTCTAGTGAAGGTTGGAGGGTGATGCCATTGGAACTCCATATTCATATCAGAAATTATTTTCACAACCATCCTTTGGTCTCTTTTTAAGAACTACATGAATCTAGTGAATTTATATTGGAATTTATCCCCCACTTCCCCATTTGGAACTATCAATGCCTCAAGTTCCATTACTGGAAGATCATACATAGCTGTGTATTCCTGTTGTCCCCTCAAAATGCATCATCATGGATGCATATATCTAAAACTGAAAACAAACATCTTAGGACACGTTATACAACCCTAGAACATTTTTGTAAAAGGGAAATCATAATAAACCATAATAATACATTTCCCAATACCCAACCACATGATCATAACCGATGTGTTATCACTACCCTTAGCCATACCACATCTAGGTCATGATTAAAAAGGGTAACAGATTCTAAAATTCAAGTCTCATTAGACACTCATTTATTCACATATTGAATCATTTTAAAATTATCAATTTCTTATTAGGAACCATTTTATTTCAATTACACAATAAATGAATAGAATTTCAAGTTCAACAACATCTCCAAAACCTATTTTTTTCGTGCATTCCTAAAATGATGCATGAAACAAGATAATATTGAGGGCCTAGAATGATGTATATAAACTAAACACTAATGTCATACCAAACTATGAGTCAAATCTCAGAAACATAGATATAATAATCACATCACACAACTAGTGAATCACGCAATGTGAAATAACATACCACTGTAACAGCAAACCCAAATTACAATAATCCCACTCTGGGTAATTGGATTCTCCCCCATAAATGGGTTAGCTACTACCATGAATGAGATCACAACCAAGACTAAAATATTCATAGTCTCTTATCTAACATTACCAAATAGTAAGTAAAAATAAAATAAAATAAAACTAGGCTCGGATTCCACATTGTGACATCCTGCCCGAGTGCCACACACTAGTTCCCCAAGCTAGTCGATCACATGACGTCAGGAATGCCTATTTATATCCTAGAGGATGCTGAATAGCAGCGATGGTCTAATATAAATCACAGAGAGACTATAACCTCTTTATTAGAGTAATAATTGAATAGAAATTATTAAATAAAAAAAATATTTAACCATAACGAGAATAATATCAAAATCACATGATGACCAAAACATGAATTACAATACCAAAAATAAATAGTAGATATTCCATGATAATGTATTTTTATGTTTCAATATGAAAAAACCAAAATAAATACTGACACATAAAATTCCTAAGAGGGTCCTGAATCTTGTATGGTTCCCTCAACTATGCTTCATCTTGACTCAACCATTAATCATAGAGACTTTTCCCTTAACCGGCCCTGTAACCATGTCATTTATTTGGGTATTAATTATGAAGCTGGAGTAGGGTGTGAGTACAACTTAGTAGGACACCACCAACAACGTCTAAAATAACATCCAGTCAAAATAGTATATGCCATTTCATAAAGAATAAAATAAATAAATTAATTAAACGGTATACATTTATTTAATTACTATTTATTTAACCACATAACCCCCACGTTCTCAAAGACACCAAAACTCTCAATACCTACTTCAGTCAATACTGGACTTTGAACTATCTCTATTGGATATCACATATTCAAATTACATTGTTCCCATTCTTCATCTTAATTCATTTCTAAATTCCATTTTTACTATTCATCATCTCAAATCATCTATGAATTCCATTGTTACCATTCATCATCTCAATTCATATGTGAATTTCGTTGTTATCATTAATCATCTCAATCTTTATGTGAATTCCATTGTAACCATTCATTATCTAAATTCATATGTGAATTACATTTTTACCACTCATCGTTTCAATTCAAATGTGAATTCCATTATTACCATTCATCATCTCAACTCAACAATATCCCAGAATTCCATTATTACCCTTCTTCATCTTATTTATCACTATGGTCTTTTTATGCAGTAGACCGTTCCCCACACATGTATGTCACATATATCACAATGTCACTATTTCACATGTATTATGATATCACATGTACAATAAAAACTCATTAATTAATTAACCAATTAATTAATCAAAATTAACAATTACATTATCACATAAATCCATTAATTAATTCAATAATTAATTAACCACACCAATACTAATAATGGTTCAAAAATCAATTAATCACCTTATTTCCATTAATTAACTCAAAAATTAATTAATCATCACAACCCTGTTAATTAACTCAATAATTAATTTATCAACTCATTCAATTTCATAATCAAAACAATTTCCAATAATTTATTCAATAATTAATTATTAAAATCCAACAATTTCAACATAAAATTAATAAATTAAACAATTAATTATTCCAGTTAAACAATTAATTTTTCCATTTCAATAATCTAAATCTCTCCATAACTAATTCAGAAAATAATTATTCCAAATAAATCAATTTCATAATCCCAACCACTCCCATTTATTAATTCAACAATTCATTAATCATGTTCAATAATCTCAATATCCCCAATTTTAAAAAAAACATAATTAATTAATTCAATTAAAGAAAATCAATTTCTAATCATCCAATAGAAATTATACAATTACATAAATGAAATTTAAATCAAGACTTTGGGATTTTAATAATAGACCACATACCTCAATTCATTAACAAATGATTACCCAATGAAAATATACAATTTAAAATAGATAGTTCAATCCCATAACCAAGAGAATGATCTAGATCTAAAACACAGATCCAAGATTAAATGAATCAAGATTGAAAAAAACTAGATCTATATCTAGATCCAACAACTGATAAAAATCCCTATTTTATCTGGGAAGAGGAGTAGGAGATATATATATATATATATCTAAATGGGAAGAAAGAGCATACCCGATTAGGTACAGATCATTGATATTCCCTTCAATTCGCCATGAATGGAGGTCAAGAGGCTTAGTAATGCATCCAAGAACCTCTAAAAATGAGATAAAATGACATGGTCTAAGTTAGGGCCGATTTGGGAGAGTTTTGGGGGTTCTGGTAATTTTAAATCTATTTTTCATGTTATTTAAAAACATATACATGGTTTTCTAGGAAGGGGGGAATGATTTTCAAGATAGTGATCCTCTTTGGGGGGGTAATGGTTTATACTAAAAAGGAACATAGTTTGACAAACCAAAAGCCATCCATTTCAATCCCCTTTCTTTGGGTTCCCACGGATTACTGGGACAGGGTGCATAGTTTGGGTATACCGTAAAACAATCGTGCACTACCTAATATCCTTCCAAATTTCTCAAATTTTCACCCAAGCACACCCAAGATAAAAACCAAACAAAAATTCATCAAAACTAGGAACAATTTACTGGTAAAAAATCCATTAAAATCACTAGAAAAGTTTAGGATATTATGCTAAGATGATTTCATGATCAAGCATGATCATCTCTAACTAGAAGCACACTCAGGTATTATCGATAGGCATGTACATCTCTCCCCAAACATGCTCACATAAAACAATATACACTTGCATTTTACCAAGACTTGATACCAAATCTTCTGAAAGTGTGTGACCAGGTCCAACCATAGTTCAACCATCACATGGAACCTAATTCATTCTTGATGTCCCCTATACCATAGATGTACATTCATCATTTAACCACAACTCCCAGCAACCATGCCCATGAAAAGTCTTAAAAATGTTGGACCTTATATTGCATACAGACAATCACGGATTTGTTATTAAATGGCCTCATATGAAATCGACATGTACCTTTATCACCCAACTCATACTCCAATGATTCGTCTTCTATTAAAACCAAGATTACCATGCTACATGATATGTTACATAAAACAAGTAATAAGAACTCTTGGAAATCCTCTTAAAAATCGGTAACCACACATATGCCACTGTTTATTCCATGAAAATACATCACCCAACGTCATTCCTATCATGAGTGACTACAGACACTTTGAAAATATTTATAAATAACTGAAACATTGGTCAACCAGGGAAAGGCACCCAAACAGTCCTTCCTATCTAAGCCATTCTATATACCAAACAATCCAAGGTTATTTGTTAAAAGTTTACGGAATCAATATGAATATATCACAAAAATGAAGAACTAACCATGGATTATTATCAAATCAGTTTATAACCAAGTTCAATCCTTGAAATGACATCGGTAAACCTAGGATAACCTCTCTCACACAGGTTTCCAACAAACCAAAATGAATATTGACCTACAAGAGTATGAGTTAAAACTATGGTCCTCGAGGTCTCCAACATAGCCATACTGATCATGTCTCACATCTATGTCACAACGTCAAACCACATATACTAAAAGATCAAACCTATATAAGGAATGTAAATATTATAATAAACTACAAGGGTCAAAACTGTAAACATTGATTACAAGGGTTTGATCATCTTTAAGCATCCTCATAAGGATATTCTCCCTAGAGGTCATGATATCAATGAAAAAGAGATACTAAATTGACACTCATCAGGCATTCGTATATGGTAATACCCCTTCAAGGTCCAGTTTACTAGAAATATCCTCGTATCTATCGACATCATACTCAGTAAACTGACTAGATAACCACAAAAAAAGATTGGTTAAGAAGAATTTCATACCAATCTATGTAGGAAAACACTGTATATATTCACTAGTGAAAATTTTACCTATCCTAATGTTTTAAAACTATTGGGATATCCCCTGAAACCATTGGGATAGGCTATCCCAATAATTCCATGAACTGTTGGCATGTTGTTCGTCACAATACCCATATACCCACAATTTCTATAAAACCATTAGTATAGGATGTCTCATGTAACTCTATTTCAGTGGCTTTAATGAAACTGTTTTTATATATGTATACTAATGGTTGAAGAACCATTGGTATAGAGGTTGTCTCAATAAAATACATTCAAATAGTTTCAATGAAACTGTGGGGATATAAGTGTACCAATGGTTGAAGAACAATGGAATACATGTAGTCCAATATACATGTATACCAATGGTATACAAAATGGTTGGTATACACTCTTCTCCCCATACCTACATAACTATATACTGAATGTTATATAAACTGTTGGTATATCCTATTATCCCCAGAAAACAACATAGTTCAATCATGCACCTCATCTAGTCTTCCATAAACTATAAATCCGAAATATTGGAATCTGAGTGCCTATAAAAATTAGATCTAGTTAGTTAAAAATAATATTTGGAAGGAAATTTATGGGGTAAAAGATGTTTTTTTAATAAAAGAAACCATTTAAAGTAAAATTCTATACATTACATTAATGTTCTTGAATATGAGTTATTTTTACATCCCTGTCTAGAATTTATTAATAAGGATGGTTTCTAGAATTTACCCAGTATTCTAGTGTATGAATAGGTGAGGTTAGTTAGAAACCATGTTAGGGAGGTCATTAGGACATAATAGAAATGTATCAATATGAATATTCAAAGGATGAGGCACTAATAAATATGAATTGGTGGTGGTAATATGGATCTATGGTGGGGAGCACCATAAGCCTGACAGGTGTTGAATAGTACATCATCAGTGTTTTTAGATATATGGGATCAAGTAAGAAACATCTTGGTATTTCAATTATGAAAACAAGTATTTTATCTTGGTTTTAGGTCAAATAACCTTAAATTGATGGTTACTCCTTGGATGCATTTTGAGCATTTGGGAGTGGAATGAGGTTGATCAGCCTTAAATTATTGACCGACATAGGCATTTTGGATTCCTGTATGAACACATGGATATCAATTTTGGAGATCAGAATGGGGATTGATATGTAGCTTAAGAGACCGTGGGAGCATCAAGGAGGGACATAGGTGGGTTCTAGAAAACACTAACATACAACTGGATGACTTGTGGCCTTTTTGAGGGGAAACGTTATGGCATTTCCCCTTAGGTTTTTGAAGTGGTAGGTCCCCTTTTCCTCATACATTTTTTGAAAACCAAGGGAACCATCTCCCCCTTCAGGACCCTTTGATCTAGGGGTGATTTTGTAACTTTTCTTTGAAAATTAGAGGTTGGTTCCTCCCTCTGAAATTATTTTTCAATATAATGACTATTCGTATGTCATCTATATTCATTATTATATGTATTTTGGATATTCTATTAATATATGGTAATCATGTTTGTATTATATTATATTATAGAAATTTTGGGATAACCATACCCATTAGATTATAGTAATCAGACCTCCCACTCTCTCACTCACTAGGGCTCTGATTTGAGCACTGGATCGAGGCCCCAGAAAGTTTTATTAATTTCACGAGTATGTATTATTTACTACTATTCACTTAATCATTAATGTAGCTGATGGTATTTAACCTTTTCAAGGGTACTCCCAATATTTTTCTTACCAATTTTGAGTTATCAAATGCATCATCTCTTTATCTATTCTCTCTGTAAGATTTTTTTGGACGCCAACACCCCTTGAATAAGAATTTTTATAAGGTCATCAATGGGTTTAGAGGGATTCATATTTCACACAATGGTCGCACTAATTGACTCTTGGACAATTCTCATCAATTTCCTCAAATATGATAACATGATTATTTTATTATTACCATGTGTATTTTTAAGGAGTTTTACATATTGAAACACTCATTGAATTCTACCATTGATTAAATTAAATTATAATACATGTATAAACAAGAGGTTCACTTCTAGTATTCATCGTACATTTTACAACTCTGCAACCGAAAAGGGAATTTGGTAAAAATGTGCCACTGGAACTAGAAAGTAACTCTAACTGGAATTGATGAGTGAAAATGTAATAATATTATAGTATACTAGATTTAGGTCTCTTACTGGAATGTGTCATAATCTAGTCTATCCTATTATGGGATTGATTGAATAAAGATTTATTTTTCTTCCAAAACCCCATCCCAAAATGTTTCATCTCAAGTTTTTTTCTAGAGTGAATTTCCTAGAGATCGAGTGTCGACCAATGTGGAAAAACTTATTCACCTCTATATCATTGAGAAAGAAACTAAGTAAATCCTTTAAGAGGAGTTCAATTATGATGTAGTTGTGATATTTCTGTCCCTAAAAGATTACAAGCGTGTTTTCTTGGATATTAAGGGTTTCAAATTGTAGTTATAGAAGGTTTGTATTCATCTATATAATGTTTTAATGTAGTTTGAAGCATTAGAAATGGTTAATAGTGATATAAATGAATTGTAGGATGTAATTCCTAAATGGAAAAGGAATCTTGGAAGAATAATTCATGAAATTTTTAATTTTTCATTGGTCGTATCCAAAGGACCAGAAGGTTTTGTTGAGGAAACTCCGACAGATTAAAATAAAAGGAATACTATTTGTTCCCCAGCTTCCTTAGATACTAAGGTGGATAGGTCATCTGTTTACTATATCCATCCAGGTAAACCCATTTTAAGGAAAAGATATTTTTTACATAGGGGGATATCTGATCTATAGGGGGGAAATCAAGAATTTAAAAGACTGTTAAAATTTACCAAGGAAAATTAATTCTATATCATAAGGTGAGTCTACCTATAATAGGAGGCTTCCCAAGACAGATAGACAAGGGGATTTAGGAATAATTAGTTGTTTTGATCCTCAAAAATTTGTTGGGAAAGAGAATGAAATGGTAGTTGATATTTATTTTATTGCTATGATGCCTAAAAATAATATCACCAATGAGGGACCTTGGGAATCTTATGAGGATGTTGCTGAACATATGGACAACAACCTGAGAATAGAGGAAGAAGATGACTCCTCATCTCTAGTGAAAAAGTAGGTGAAGATAAAAGGACCTTTCATTGTTATTCCATATTAGAGTCATTAAATTTTACATTAGCTTCTGGTTTGGAAATATTAAAGTATTCAAATGATGAAAAGTCTTGAGGGGCATTAGAAAGCCAATTGATTTTAGATTTTCCTTTCCTTTTCTCGGATAAAATGAATGGTCTATAAAACAAATTTTCCACTTTCTCTTAGAGGGAACTTTAAGAGGTTACGAAATTTATTTATGAATGGTCTCTGTAAGAGAATGGAATGATTAAATAGGTGAGGATCCTTAGTGACAGAACATGGAAAACATCCTTTTCTTGTCCCCGTAATTGTATTGGCCGATTAGATAAGTGAAATTTTATTCTTTTTTCCTATGATTATATGCCTAAGATCATGAAATATATTTTCATAATCCTACAATACTGGCTTCGTCTCCATCGAAACCAATATATGAAATACATTTCTTAGAAATTCCAGTCAGTTAAAAGTATAATTTTTTGTGATAGAAAATGATTTTTTTTTCTAGTTCTCTTCTTTTCGAGATCATGCTACATGTATATTCATCTTCCTAGTTGTTCTTTGTATTTAAGATATTTCATACTAACCAACTAAAAGTTCTTGATCCTGATTAATAATAAATTTATTTTAATAACAACATTATTGATCTATTTTTGTATATATATATTTTATATTGAATGGTGTATAAGTAAGTTATATTATAGTAAATAATGTTTAATGATAATTTGTGAAAGGTTATGTATAGATGAAATGTATCCCATAATTTATTGGATACCTCCACACTTGTGGTTTTCCCTTATCATATTAAAAATGAACTTAGTGATTTTTTCTTGCATGATATTTAATATGTCCCAACTTTTTATTCTATTTTTAGGATAGAGTTTGGAGTTAGAAATATTTGAATATTTTTGGGATAGTTATAATCAATTTTATTATAAATGTATAGTATATAAATTCAAAATAATTAAGTGTGAAAATATTTTTTGGGGAAAAACACTATTGAGAAAAACTATATTGGATGCCTTCTAACTATGAATACATAGAATATGAATCATTTGATATAAAATAGAAGAATGATAATTAACTAGATTTAGTTCATGATTTTCTGATCCTAGTATTGTGTCTTTTTCTTATTTGTTAGGTGGTATATGTGAAACAGACTAATGGAGGTGTAGAATTGTGAATATATTCCCAATCCCTCCCCAGTTATTCCATGTTTCCTTGGCCATCCCATGGTTCAAACATAGTAATGACCTCATTAGACTCTAATATAGGAAGTAATTTGATGTAGTAAGTTGGATATGCAATGGCCATGGGCTGGCACATGTGTTCGAGCATCAAGGAATCACCACTTGGGAACAATTTCGACCACAAACAATTAACTAAAACTGTAGTAGAAAAAAATAAAATTTCTACATGACCAATATGTATGTCTAATTTCCATGCTTAAGGAAAAGAAAATCAACCTATGAAATACAATATAAATGTAGAGAAAAATTAAACACAAAAATTAATCCCTCTACTACCTCGATCTCCCTTCCCTGTAAATAAAATCGCATAGCCTCCTCCAGTTCCATTATAAGGACCTGACCTTATTACATTACATAATCTTGAATTTAGTCAAGAAATAACTTCATTTCACATTGAGGATCTTTTAATGTTTAGAGATTTAGATAATTGGGACATAATACATTCATAACATTACACATTATTATATAGTGGATACCATAATAAAATAGTACTCATTTTCTCAAAATATAAAATTTTCCAAATATAACATAATTTTCATTGAAAAATATTCAATCATTTAATATGG
Organism: Viscum album; assembly: GCA_963277665.1. Taxonomy (NCBI): domain Eukaryota; kingdom Viridiplantae; phylum Streptophyta; class Magnoliopsida; order Santalales; family Viscaceae; genus Viscum; species Viscum album. Next base: position 2,021,561,019 of record OY728123.1, read on the forward strand.
ATTCTTATTTTTACTAAACATCCTTATAACATGTGTAAATAATTTAAAAACTTGGGATCAGCACAAAAGCTTAGTAAGGGATATAAAAAGAAAGAAGGAACATATTAGTCCATGAATACTTGTAACATATGAAATCATTTTCAAAAGGCATACTTTTCACCCATATATACTTACTTTGTGAAACATGAGATTTCTACAAGATTCCCCAAAAATAAAAGAACATAAATATAACCATAAAGGTATCTTGGAGAATTACTTACACAATCTTGTAACCCTCTCAACTACCTTATAATTTATAACTCTCACAGCTACATTACAATTTGTGTAACCATCACAACTACACTTAGAGTAACCATACGGCCAAACTCAAACTTACACATACCCAATACATTGTATTGATATATACGTCCCAAAATTCATAAAATAATGACCAAGAACCATAACATAATTATACAACATGAATAATAGCATAAAAAATTTTCTTTTGAATTTTGTAAAACATAATTTTAAAAGAGGATTTTAAAAGGAAAGTCCGTTATAAATATCCTTTAATTGATGTGAGATTTACTAGAGTGGATGGAATATGTATAAACATTGTAAATAAAGATAATTAAACATATTATATACAAATCCCATCACACAAACAATTTTAATGCTACATAAATAATGAAGTAGAACGTCAACCCAAAGAATAGAAATCAGATTAAGAATTCCCTTACCTTGGGTTTATCTTGCTTCCAAATCATTTAAACCTCATGTATAATGGTTAAAATAGTGTTATTAATATATTAATGAAACATATCCATATTTATAATACCTTATATGATCAATTAATTACATCATTTCACCCTTTAATTGTTAGTATTTTGTTCCTCGCACTGTTTTGGGTGCATTCATTACATGTTTTCCCTGATCAATTCAAGATGGACGTTCTGGTCGATTGGGAGTGAAAATCCAGAATTGTAATTTAGTGGTATTTAAATATTTACAGAACCATAATTTATACTATTTATCATTTTGATTTCAGTTATGAGGATTATTCATAAGTTAAAACACTAATGATGTTCGTTTAGATCATTTTAGTGGTTCTTTGATAATAACAACCTCATTTTGTTTTATAAATTAAAACCATGTGTAAAAAAGAATACCAGAACCATGGATGAGACATAATAAACATATTATAACCTGGTTATACCATGAAAATGGTTTCATGACCTGAATTGAAGGAATTAATGAAAATTGACATCAAATTGTCCACGATGTTGTTAAATCGACACATCACAATGTTTTAATTCCTTGAATAAGTGAGAGAGGAGAGGAAGAATGATGACGAATTTTCCATGAACATGATAACATCCAGAATATAAAATATTTTTGGAGGTTTCATGCCTCTTGGATTAGAGGAGTGGGGGATAATATTATAAAAGAAAAGTAATGGAAAGAAAAACACTTGAAAAGAAAGATGATTTCTTACCTCTTGATCTCTTCTCCTGGAGATCCCCCTTAAGGCCTTTTATTTGGACATTGGGTGAGACCATTGGGTCATGTACATGGGGAAGGATATTGGGGAGGAAATTTAGTAGAAGTTAGATAATGATCAAGGATTTAGAGGTGTGGGAGGAAGAGGGGGAAATGGGTGGTATTTATAGTGGAGGAGGGGAGAGATTTCACATTATTTTAATTATTATTTTATTATTTTTCCACAAGATAAGAAATAGTGAGTCTTCCATGAATAAAAAAAGTAATAATGGAATTTCGGTTCGAGATAATGGGACTATATCAGCACCACATCATCGATGACAACTCCAAGATGCAGAAATTCGTTTATTTGTCAAATACCAATAATTCACTATTCACCAAAAAATCAAGTATTTCAGAAAATTACCAAAAATTCAACCCAACCATTTTTCGACGAGTAGAATCCAAAAATGAAATCCATTTTTTAAAAATAATTTCATAAATATGATAAAATAAATTTTTAAATAAAATAATTCTTTATTCAGAAAATACTAATTTTAAAGCATTTATTTACTTATTCAAAGATATGGGTGTTCCATACTTTTAATTAAATCTTATATATACACTATCATTGGTTAGGTTAGTATTCATAAGGGTAAAATTACTATTCATAAGGGAACATTACAATTCATTAGGGTCAAGTTACTACTCATAAGGGTACATTACTATTCATAAGAGTACATTGCTATTCTTAAGGGTATGTTACTATTCATAAGGGTGTGTTACTATTCATAAGGGTTTGTTGATAGTCAAAAAAACTAAGAAGGTCTTATAAGACTCTAAATAACTTACTGATCATAATTGTAGATTTCCATTTTTTAAAATTCATATCAAAGAAGTGTGAAATTGAGTTTAAAGTTAATTATCTTATAGTATGTGGGTTGTTATATTCTCCCCACATTCTGGAAATTGCATCCTCACAATTTTTATTTACTTAACCAAACAAATGAGTGTACCTTTCCCTCCTAGAATTTTCAAATTCCCATGTTGGTTCTTCAACGATGTGGTTTTTTCATAAAACTTTTACCTAGTGGATTACCTTATTCCACAATACATATTCCCTTAGATCAAGAATTTGAACTGGTTTCTCTTCATAAGAAAGGTTCTCTTCCAACTGAACTACTTCTGGGTTCAAGACATGAGTTGAATGTGTCACATCCTTTCTCTACATTGACACATGAAAAACATTATGTACTTGAGACAAACTCGGATGCAAAGCTACTCGGTATGGAACTAGTCCAACATTCTCCAGGATTTCAAAAGGACCTATTAACCATAGAATTATCTATCCCTTCTTACCAAAACACATCATGCTTTTCCAAGGAGAGATTTTAAGGAAAAAATGATCACCTACCTTGAAAGAGAAGTCTTTTCTTCTATTATCTTCATAACTTTTTTGCCTTCCCTGATATGTCCTCGTGTGTTTCTAGATCATCTTCACTTTCTCAACCACTTCCTCTACTAATTACGACCCCATCAACTTTCTTTCACTGACTTCATTCCAAAATGCTGGAGTCCAAAACTGCTTCCCATACAATGCCCCAAAAGGTTCCATCTATATACTAGAATGAAAAATATTATTATAAGAAAACTCAACTAAATAAATATGTTAATCCCAACTTCTCTGGTAATCCATTGATCAAGATCGAAGCATATCCTCCAAAATCTGAATAGTTTATTCTGACTAGCCATCTGATTGAGTATGAAAATATGTTCTGAAATTTAATTCTATTCCCAAAGACTTATGAAGTTCATTCCAAAAGTTATAAGTGATCCCGGGATCTCGGTTTGATAAAATGGAAAGAGGAAATCAATGAAACCTGACAATATCTTTGAGGTATAGTCGAGAAAGCTAATCTGAAGATATTGTATATCGAATAGAAAGAAACTGTGTAGATTTTGTCAGTCGATAAAAAATACCCCAAATCACATTGTTACATTCAAAAGTATTTTGTAGTACCACCATAAAGTCCATGGATACATTCTACCATTTCAACTATGGTACTGGAAAATGTTGAAGCATCCCCTTCAGTAACTGCCACTCTGCTTTAACTTGATGACATGTCAAGCATTTCATAGTAAATTCTGTAATATCACTTTTCATTCCATACCTCCAGTAATACTCCTGATGGTATCTATACATCATTATATTTTTTAGATGAATTGAAAATGGAGAACTATGAAATTCACACAATAAATCTTTCTTCAATTGGGAATCACAAGGAACACAAAACCTTTCTCCAAATCTTAAATCACAATATTTATCAAGGTTATGTTTTGGTAGCTTACCCATTTTAACCAATTATACATTTTTCTATAGCTCATAGTCTTCCTTCTGCTCTAGATTAATTTTATCTGATAACGATGGTTGCACTGAAACCTAAAACAAAACAGATGTATTTCCTGCACCAATAACTCCTATGCCTTAAGTCAAAAACATCATGCATAATTAACCATGTTAAATTCATTATCAGTTCAATCCATCTTCTCTGCCTCATGTTTAATTCCTTTTGAGTGAATATATACTTAAGACTTTTATGGTCAGTATATTTTTGACATTTCTCTCTGTATAAAAGATGCCTCCAAATTTTCAAAAAAAAACCACAGTTTCCAATTCCAAATCATGTGTGGAATAATTAAACTCATGAGTTTTTAGTTGTCTTGATGAATTAGAAATTACCTAATCATATTTCATGAAAACTCAACCAAGTACCTTTAATGAAGCATCATTGAAGATGAAAAACTCACCATTTCGGGAAGGCAAGACCAAAATTAGAGAATTCACCAATCTATTCTTCAGTTCCTGAAAACAAACATCACATTGTTCTATCCAAATAAATTTAACCCTTTTGTGTTAACTTAGTTAGTGGGATTGATAAACGTGCAATGTTTTTGACAACCCGTCGATAATAACCTACTAATCCAAGAAAACTACGAATCTCTATAACATTTTTGGGTCTTGGACATTCATCAATCGCTCTTGTTTTTTGCAGGATCTACTGTTATTCCATACTTATTTACAATTTTCGCAATAAAAGAAATCCGTTTCAACCAAAAATCACACTTTCTTAATTTTCTATACATTTTATTTTCCTTTAAGGTTTGTAAAAAAACATTAGATGTTTTTCATTCTCCTATTTATTCTTAGAAAACACCAAAATTTCACCAATAAATACAACCAAAAACTTATCTAACAAATCATGAAACTTTCTATTCTTAAGATTCAGGTATACAATAGGTTAATTAGTTAACCCAAACAGCATAACAACAAATTCATAATGCCCATATCTAGTACGAAAGGCTGTTTTTGGGATTTAATCCTCCTTCACCTTCAGCTAATGGTATCTGAATCTCAAGTCAATCTTGGAAAAGTACTGATCTCCCTGGAGTTGATCGAACACGTACTAGATAAGAGGCAGAGGATCCCTTTTCTTATTGTGATGTTTTTCAATGATCTATAATCAATGCATAGTCTCATGGGACCATATTTATTTTAAACAAACAAAACCGGAGCACCCCATGGTGATGTGTTAGGTTGAATGAAGCATTTCTCAAGAAAATCTTGCAACTGATTTTTCAATTCAAGAAGTTCTTTTTGAGCCATATGTTATGGGTGATTTGAAATTGGATTAGCATCAGGAAATAAGTCAATTGTGAATTCGAATTCCTGATCAGGTATGAAATTGTGTAACTCATCAGAAAAACATCAAGTTATTCATTTACCACTAACACATAATTAATATGAACAGTTACGTTGTTTTCAACAATATGATCCAGATAAATTTCATTTCCATATTATAATAGTTTCTCATCTTCCTGATATGTTATAAATTTTATGGTTTTGTTCTGGTATACACACTAAAACTCTTTCTGAAAAACAACTTCTTTAAATCTATAGTCAATCATATCATGATAAACATAAATTCAATCCATTATCAGAATAACATCGAAATTGACTAAGGGGAAAATAATAAGGATTGTAGTTAAATTCTTTCCACATATAATAATAGAAAGATTCTTATAATTACTCTTTTCTATAATATTTCCCCCTGGTGTTTTAACAACAAGTTCTGGTCTCATTTTTTTAGGTTATATTTAAAATTTACATGAACTTTTCTAAAAATGAAGGAATTTTTAGACCCCGTATCGAATAAAACATTAGAAAAATATGAGTAAACAAACAAAGTACCTGATAAAATTTCATTGGATGGCTCAACATCTTTTGACATAGTCGCAAAGAATCTCACTACACATTTCTACTTATAGTCTGTCTTATTGGATCATTCAGATCACTCTTTGGGAAGACATTTGAATAATGACCAATATCACCTCATTTAAAACACTTAAAAGTTTTCTTATCAGGTTTTTTTAGGATCATTTTCATTATAATCTTGGGCCATATGTCCCAACTTACCACATTGAAAACACTTCACAGTTTTGTTAAGGCATTCCCAAGGGTGCTTCTTGACACACTTTTCACAAACTGGAAACTTTATTTTCTTTCCATCAGATTTCTTTGGTTGATTCTTACCCATTTCTTTCCATTCGGGCCTCTTATTCTTCTTGTTTTTAAAATGAATTTGATCATTAGAAAACCCTATCTCTACCCTCTCAGCACATCGAAAATGTGTCTCTTAACTTTTGAATTCATGGGAGGCCAATGCCCTTCGATACCTTATCATCAATCCTAAGTAAAAGTTTTTGATTTTGATATCAAGATCCAGACTAATATTTAGAGAATACCTCACCAGTAGGGAAAAGTTCTCTTCATACAAATCCACTGAATCTTCCTTCTTTTTCTTTAATTCAAAGAGTTGCTTCTCCATCGTATGTCGCACCACCTTAGGAAAATATTTTTCAAGACAAATAATTTTAAATAGATCCCACTCTAAGGCATAAATATCCTCTCTATCCCTCATAATACTTACCATTAACCACCACTAATAATCTTCACCTTTCGAAATGATAAATGTCTTGACATACCTTTTGATTATCTAAACATCTCATAACATGGAATATCTTTTCAAGGGATTTAATACATCCTGTAACACCCGAGACTTTTATGAGAAATATTTTGTTTTTATGTTATATAAATCATCAATGGAATCTTTCACTACACACAACACTAGCTTGGCTTGCTTTACACGCAACTACGGCCTTCCTCGATAGCCTGCGTCGTACGCAATACCGAGTTTCACTAAACAACGATAGGCTATTAAAATATTATTAAAACTAGCCGTTATGAATAGTAATTACCACTTTTTGAAATTTTATAAATTTTATAATTCCAAATGGACTTCATTTTTCGATTTGGAATATCGAAATTTTCTTAGGGTGAAATTTTGGTACTTTTCGGATAACTTTCATATTCTGAAGAATAGTGAAAATTACTAAATTTTAATTAAAAACAACTTTTTAATCAAAATAATTAATAGTGATAAATTATTAATTTGAGTGGTTTTAAATTATATTTAGAATATATTTTTACAATTTAATAAAATGTTGGTCATTGGATGTAATTTCACATTTAAACCAGATATAAACAAGTGTCAATCTTTTGATTGTTATTATCTCTTAAAAACATGTTATTTGTTTTGTCGACGAGAATTAATTTTTAAATTAGTTAATGTAACTGATATGTTTTTAATTTGATAAAATATACATAATTTTGGAATTCATAATATCAAATATATCTAAGGCCTAAATTTTGGTATTTTTCTGGAAACTTTCATTTTTTGATGAATAGTGAAACCACTAAGTGGTAGTTAAAAAACATAATTTTTCATAAAACATAATTTTACAACTTCTGTGAGTGGAATTTCGAAACTACAAGAGACACGGTTAATATCATGTACTAAAATGTGGTTCAATGAGACGAAAATAATTTTTGGTGGATAGTAACTTTTTACTTTTTTTATCACGGTTAAAAGTAAATAGGGTAATTAAGGGTAAAAGTGTTATTATTATCACCCTAACACATGTCCTAATTCTATTGGATAAGTTAAATTCATCAAACAATAACCTTAGGAATAAAATATGACCATTTAGTCCCACTTGGATTAGATTATGACATTTATTATTAGTTTATTTAAAGAAGGGTTAAAATAGTTAAAATCAATGTTTAATAACTAAATCATTTTTAATATAGGGTAATACATAAGATAAATTAGACTATAAATATTCATTAGAAATATAAAAATATTTCCTATATAATGGTACTTTATTTTTTAATTTTTAGACATTAAATAATTTAATTTATTTATGACACCATGATGATGCAGTAATTATCTTATTAATGAAATATTGACATAATTGATGTTATAAATACCCAAATAAATGTAATTTGAGACTTTTATGAATTACACAGATTTTATAGGTTAATATGAAATGTTAGTATTGAATTAATTAACTTTTTTCGAACTAATCATTCTGTTATGATTTTTACAAAAATCAATTACTAAATAGTTTCAAAATTGACATAAAATAGTTTTTAAAACAAATATTATATTATTAATTGTTATTTTATTCTTAAAAATCTAAGGTTCGTCCAAATTACTTATATAAGGTTATATATATTAATAATAAACAACTAGGGGTCCTTTTGTCTTGTTATAGTAATTTTATTAACCTTAGAGTGTAAGAACACAAAAAGACACGGTAAAAGATAAATTATTTAACTTAAAGTTAAATCTAAATGATAAGGTTAAAAAAGAACCCTAAAATTTTCTAAATTCTATTGGATGAGAGGATTTAGACCCATACCCATCTTATATTCGAAATAAATCAATTTGGATATATTAAAAACTGAATATGACTTTATAATAAAATAATATTTTTAGTTTTTTCAAAGGTGCCCCTCTCCTCCCTTATAAAAGGGAACATCATCCCTCTCTTCCTCACACCACATTGAGCCTTCAAGCTCTTCCAAAACCTGACAAATTCTCTTCTCCACTTCCCTAGAAACATCCTAGAGGTCCTGGTCTTCTTCAAATACCAATTTTATTGCCCTAAGAGGATGTCTCAAAGTGGGGCTTCAAAGAAGAGGTAATGTCTGTTACCGATTCTTTCAACTTTATTTCTTCTTCCACTTCTTCTTCTTTAGTTGTTTCACTATGAATTAATAACATCAGTATCACTCATATAATGATATTATATTATAAGTATGAAACAACCCTATTTCACCATCTATCCATCCTACGGAAAATGAAATCACCGCGCGTGCGTACGTACGGAATACCGTCTCCACATCGTGGTGTAATCTATTTTCCACCACCACCTTACTTGGATGGGTATAATGGTTCAAATAATAACTATATATGATTATTGTAAAGTGATATTGATTCTGAAATAGTATACATACACTCCATTACAATTTCATGATCATGGGAACGATATCATTGCTCGTGCGTACGTACGGAATACCGTCTCCACGATGTGATGCGACTCGTTCTACATGATCTTCATTGTATAATGATTATATAAATGAATTGAATGAATGAATATGATATATATAACACTAATACCATTCTGGAAATGAGGTATCTATAACCTAAAAATAAGAATAAGAATTCATTCGACAAAACACGCATAAGAACAAAAAGTAATAAACACTCGAATAACAAGTAGTAATGAAATATAACTAATAAGAAGCTTGTAATATGACCATATATGATATCATAAAAATAATTATGATTCTGGAATAAGTCAATAACATTATTTAAATCATTATACAGGAGGTTCAGACACTTACAAAGCAAATCGGACCTAAGGTAAGGGAAAATCTCGCAATCTCATTTTTTTCCGAGATTGTTTATACTTCATAATTTACTGGGGAATATTTATCATCCACATCCATGTTTCGTAAATATGTAATATTTATATCCTTCTACAATAGTTTATATCCAATTTTACCCTTGAGTGATTTTTTAATAAAATATATAAAAGGAATCACTTTTCGTTTTTCATACGAGGTACTTTTTGACTTTTCCAACAAAAGTACGAGAAGAATGTTTTTTTAACATATACGGCATTAATGGATTTTTAAAACATTATTTCCAAGAAGATTCCTTTACAAGTTTTCAAGTTTATTTTTAATCAACTTCTTTTAGTTTAGAATTGTATGACATGTTAAGAAAGGAAAAATGTTTTTGAAGTAGAAAGGATATTTTCCTCAAGAATGGAGTTCAAGTGTTTTATCAAAGTTATTTTCCATATAAGATAATAAAGGGTTCTGTTTATATCCCTATTATTACATTGATTTGATTATGTTGTGATGGAATTATTTTTATGAATTCCTTTATCTTATATGAATTTTTTTTGATGTCACGATGTTTAAGAATCCCATTTTTATTACATGGGTTATGCTATGATGTATGGTTTATGATATTGTGGCACACATAATAATGGTATCATTATGAGATGGGTGGGACCTATATCTCCCTCCAATGCATTGGGTAAGGATTTTATATCTCATGAGATAGACATGACTGGAATGGAAGGTTAAACCGGTTCAGTGAAACAGGACTGAAACGAGGAATGAACTCGGTTCAGAAATGGACTTTGTCCACTAAGATAGTATTGGAAATGAGTCGTGAATAATAAGAAATGATTCTCTATGATTATGTGTGTATGAAACAAAGCTTAATGTTATAAGTTATGATTATTGTGACTACATTTCACTACCATGATTTATCCCATGTTATGAAATTTTGATCTCTTTTGCAGGGTAAGATTTCCAAAATGTTATGTTCTTATGAATATGATGTGATTGATATTTCTTTTGTTTACCCTTACTGAGCATTTGAGCTCACCCCTTTGTATGTTTTCTTTCCCCAGGTCAGGAAGAAGGTTATTAAGTAGGATATGCCAAAAGGGACTCAAGATATGATGAAATAAATGGGAGACAGTGTAGATTATTTATGAACCAGTTGTTTATGTTTCCCAGTTTCTAAAGACTCTATACCTATACGGTCCTTTCATGGTTTTGTTATATGTTGTAATAAGTATACTTAAATTTTGAATTATTAACAATGTATATAAAGTATGGGTCGTTATAGTTGGTATCAGAGGAAAGGTATAGTCAACCTTTGGAAATTAGGATGTGAAAGCCTTAGTAAGAACCCTAAGGATAAGTCTAAGCATAGAACACAATCTTAGTGTTTTAGAAATGGCCATGAATAACCTATGATAAGACCTTAATTGTGAAATTTTATTCTTGATTATGCGGTTTTCCTATTATAATTAGTGTTTCTCAAACTATTCTTCTTGGTTTTAGTCAATGACTGGAACCCGAAGGAACCGTGTAAATGCGGAATGTGATGGGAAATGCAATGATTGTCCCCCTGAGCAACCAAACGTTATGGGAGCTGGAATGCAAAATCTTGTAGCCATGGTCACACAACTTTATAAATCTATGAATCATGCAGGACTTCCAAACGAGCAAAGGAAGGAGAAACATTTTTTTGAATCCTTCACGAGGGAACGTCCACCTTCATTCAGTGGGTCTACTGATCCATTAGTTTCTAAACAATGGATTAGTAATACTGAAAAGATATTTTTAGTTCTTCAATGTTCAGAACAAAATAAAGTCATATTAGCAGTGTATCGTTTGGAAGGAGATGCTGATCAATGGTGGAATCTTATTAGGAATACGAGGCAAAGGGATGAAATTGATTCCATGGAATGGGATGAGTTCAAGAACTTATTTTTCAATAAGTACTTCCCTCGTATTATTCGAACAAAGATGGAGAAAGAGTTTCTTGAACTGAAGAAAAAGGATGATGAATATTTTGGTACCTACGAAGAAAATTTTACAAGACTTGCAAGGTACGCTTCTAGTATTATTATCCAACCTAAGAGTAAGATCGATCAATTCTTTAGTGTCTTAAAACCAAGTCTTCAAAGGGCCTTATCCATAAGGGACTTCAATAGCTACGAGGAAATAAATCGATGTGCTCTCAAAGTTGAGATGGATATTTGAGTAACCCATCAGTCATATGGGTTTGATAATAAGAGGAAAATTAAATTCAAAGGAAAATCTAAAGAGCACACTGAAAATAAGATTAACTCTCCCTTATGCTCAAAGGTTGGAAAGAAACATGGAGGGAGTTTTCTTAAAGGGACATGTAAATGTTTAAAATGTGGAAATGAACGTCATCGGGCATTTGAATGCCACAATGATGGGAAGAAGATGTTTAATGATGCAAACAATGGAAGGGATGCACAGAATGAACCTAGTACACTTCAATGTTTGAAGTGCAAGGAGATGGGGCATTATTCCAATCAATGCCCAAATCCAAGGGTTGATGATAATGGTAAACGTCAACAAACTCTTAAGGCTAAAGACAAAGGAAAGTCACATGCAATTTCTATCAGCGATGTGGAGTACGATAATGATGTTGTAAAAGGTAATCTTACCATCCACTCTAAAGTATAAAATGTTTTATTTGATTCTGGATCCATCCACTCTTTTATTTATGAAGAATTTTCAAAGGGTATCACCATATTACTTCGACAATTAGATGTTGAGTTGGCTGTCACAACTCCTAATGGCACAACAGTCGCATGAAAAGTTTACAATTCTTCTCCGATTGATGTTTTTGGGAAAGTGCTTCCTGCAAATATTGTGATCCTTCCTATAGTGGAATTTTATGTGATTATTGGCATGGATTAGATTTCTTTATATGGATCTCATATCAATTTCCAAAGAAGGGAAGTCACATTTCATATTCCATATCAATCTATGATCGTCTATCGATGCAAGGATGAACATAACCTTCCAGTGGAAATTTCTTCCATCTTATGTGTCTTGATTCCACTAAATGAGGGTTATTTATCACAAATGGTTGGTGAGAAACTCACAATTAAGAATATTCCCATTTTATGGGAGTTTGATGATGTCTTTCCGGAGGAATTTCCAGGTCTTCCACCAAATCGTGAAGTTGAGTTTTCAATAGAACTCATACCGAGTGCTTTACCTATTTCAAAGACACCTTATAGAATGGACCCAATTGAGTTGCAGGAATTCAAGAAGAAACTCCAAGAGAATCTTGATAAGGGATTCATATGACCTAGTGCATCACCTTGGGGAGCACCTGTTCTATTTGTTAAGAAAAAAGATGGATCAATGAGACTCTACATTGATCATCGAGAACTTAACAATATCACTATCAAGAACAAATATCCTCTCCCATGCATTGATGACTTATTTGACCAACTACGTGGAGCTCAATACTTTTCCAAGATTGATCTTCATTCAGGGTATCATCAATTAAGGTTCAAAAGGGAGGATATACCAAAGACGACATTCTGTACAAGGTATGGACACTATGAATTTATAGTGATGCCATTTGGTCTAACTAATTCCCCTGCTATCTTCATGGATCTGATGAATAGAGTCTTTAGAGACTATCATGATCAGTTTGTGGTAGTCTTTATAGACAATATTCTAGTATATTCAATGAGAAAGGAAGAACAAGAAGATCACTTGAGAATTATATTGAAGACCCTGAGAAAGGAGAAGATTTATTCCAAATTTACCAAGTGTGAATTTTGGCTTCAAAAAGATGCATTTTTGGGTCACATAATATCAAAAGAGGAGATATCGGTGGATCCAGCAAAAACAGAGGTTATCAAAAGATGGTCGAGACCAACAACCATAACTGAGATCTGAAGTTTTCTTGGTTTGGATGGATATTATCGGTGTTTTGTGAAATATTTTTCATGATTATCTAATCCACTCACCAAGTTGACTCGGAAAGGAGTTAAGTTTGTTTGGACGGAGGAATGTGAAGAGAATTTCAAGGAGTTGAAAAGAAGGTTATCCAGTGCACTTGTTCTCACACTTCCTTGTAGTGGAGAAAGGTTTGTGATCTCCAGTGATGCATCCAAGAAGGGGATGGGGTGTTTTCTTATGCAAAATGATAAGGTGATAGCTTATGCCTCACAATAGTTGAAAATCCATGAGCAAAATTACCCAAATCATGATTTGGAGTTAGCTTCGGTAATCTTTGCATTAAAGATTTGGAGGCATTATCTTTATGGAGAAAGGTGTGATATTTATACTGATCATAAAAGTTTAAAGTATATTTTCACACAAAAGGAGATGAATATGCACCAAAGAAGATGCTTGGAGCTGATTAAGGATTACGACTACTCAATTAATTACCACCTTGGGAAAGCAAACAAGGTGGCAGATCCATTAAGTCGACAAGACCATGCTAGCTTATCCATGATGAGGATCACAAAAGATCCAATATTTATGGATTTACAAAGGATGTATCTTGGAATTATAATGGAAGGGGGAAATCGTATCTTTCTCAAATGAATGTTCAACCATCTATAAATGTAAAGATTAAAGAGGTGCTGAAAGAATATGTAGAGTTACAAAAGAAGGTGAGAAATATTCCTTAATTTAACCTTGATTGTGATAGGATAATAAAGTACAGGAATCGGGTTTGTGTGACTCCCATCCCAGAATTAAAGAAGGAGCTGCTGGATAAGGATCCTAGTTCTTCATTCTCTATTCATCCTGGAATCATGAAGATGTATGGGGATCTGAAAGAGTACTTCTGGTGGGATGGAATGAAAAGAGATGTTGTTGAATATTTCTCTTGATGCTTGGTTTGTTAGCAAGTTAAAGCTGAGAGACAGAAGTATAATGGGATGTTACAACCATTACCCATACCCGAATGGAAATGGGAAAACATCACTATGGACTTTGTCACCAGACTTCCTAAAACATCCAAAGGCAATAATGTTTTCTGGGTCATAGCTGATTGTCTTACAAAGTTAGCACACTTCATTGCTATTGGAGAGGATTTCTCTCTGGATCAGCTTTCCAGGATATATGTGAAGGAAGTGGTAAGATTCCAAGGAGTACCACTTTCTATTATATCTTATCAGGATCCGAGATTTACCTCGAAGTTCTGGCGAAGTCTTCATCATACTCTGGATACAGAGTTGAGTTTCAGCACTGCTTATCATCCTCAGATAGACGGTCAGTCTGAGAGGAAAATTCAAACTCTAGAAGATATGTTGAGAGCTTTCTCTATGGATTTAAAAGGTGGTTGGGATCAACACCTACCTTTGGTGGAATTTTCTTATAATAATTGCTTTCACTCCAGTATACAGATGGCTCCTTATGAATCTCTCTATGGAAAGAAATGCAGGACTCCAACTTGCTGGGATGAAGTTGGGGAAAGAATGCTATTAGGACCTGATCTTCTTGATGAGATAGCATAAAAGGTTTGATCTATTCAACAACACATAAGAGCATCTCAGAGTCGACAAAAAAGTTATGCCAACAATCGAAGAAAAGACCTAGAGTTTGAAGTGGGTGATAAAGTGTTCTTAGGAATATCTCCTTGGAAGAGGGTCATGAGATTTGGAAAGAAGGGGAAGTTGAGCCCTAGATATATCGGTCCTTTCGAAATACTGGATCGTGTTGGAATGGTATATTACCGATTGGATCTTCCACCAAATCTCTCTCATGTTCACGATGTGTTCTATGTATCTCTCCTGAGAAAGTACATACCTGATCCTTCACATGTACTCAGCTCAGAAGTTGTACTGCTAGAGAAAGATCTTTCTTATGAAGAACAGCCGGTAGTGATTCTGGATCATAATGAAAAAGTCCTAAGGAACAAGACCACTCGCTTGGTGAAAGTTTTATGGAGGAACCACCAATTAGAAGAAGCTACATGGGAGCTTGAGGATAAGATGAGGTAGAGGTATCCTCATCTTTTTGTTACAAAGTGACGAATTTCGAGGGTGAAATTCATTTTAAGGGGGGTAGAATGTAACACCCGAGACTTTTATGAGAAATATTTTGTTTTTATGATATATAAATCATCAAAGGAATCTTTCACTACCCACAACACTAGCTTGGCTTTCTTTACAGGCAACCGCGGCCTTCTTCGATAGCTTGTGTCGTACGCAATACCGAGTTTCACTAAACAATGATATGGTGTTAAAATATTATTAAAACTAGCCGTTATGAATAGTAATAACCACTTTTTGAAATTTTATAAATTTTATCTTTCAAAATGAACTTCATTTTTTGATTCAGATTATCGAAATTAGCTTAGGGTAAAATTTTGGTAATTTTCAGATAACTTTCATATTCTGATGAATAGTGAAAATTACTAAATTTTAATTAAAAACAACTTTTTAATCGAAATAATTAATAGTGATAAATTATTAATTTGAGTGGTTTTAAAGTATATTTAGAATATATTTTTACAATTTAATACAATGTTGGTCATTGGATGTAATTTCACATTTAAACAAGATATAAACAAGTGTCAATCTTTTGATAGTTATTATCTCGTAAAAACACGCTATTTGTTTTGACGATAGGAATTAATTTTTAAATTAGTTAATGTAACTGATATGTTTTGAATTTGATAAAATATGAATAATTTTTGAATTCATAATATCAAGTATAGCTTAGGCTTAATTTTTGGTATTTTTCTGGAAAATTTCATTTTTTGATGAATAGTGGAACCACTAAGTGGTAGTTAAAAAACTGAATTTTTCATAAAACTTAATTTTACCGCTTCTGTGAGTGGAATTTTGAAAATCCGAGAGACACGGTTAATATCAAGGAATAATATGTGGTTCAATGAGATGAAAATATTTTTTGGTGAATAGTAACTTTTTACTTTTTTTACCACGGCTAAAAATAAATAAGGTAATTAAGGGTAAAAGTGTTATTATTATCACCCTAACACATGTCCTAATTCTATTGGATAAGTGTAATTCGACCAAAAATAACCTTAGGAATAAAATATGACCATTTAGGCACACTTGGATTAGATTAGGACATTTATTATTAGTTTATTTAAAGAAGGGTTAAAATAGTTAAAATCAAAGTTTAATAACAAAATCATTTTTAATATTGGTTTATACATAATATAAATTCAACTATAAATATTCATTGAAAAGGTAAAACGATTTTCTACATAATGGTATTTTATTTTTAATTTTTAGACATTGAATAATTTAATTTATTTACGACACAAAGATGATGCATTAATTATCTTATTAATGAAATATTGACATAATTGATGTTATAAATACCCAAATAAATGAATTTGAGACTTTTTATGAATTCCACTAATTTTATAGGCTAATATGACATGTTAGTATTAATTTAATTAACATTTTTCTAACTAATTATTCTGTTATGAGTTTTACAAAAATCAATTACTAAATAGTTTCAAAATTGACTTAAAATAGTTTTTAAAACAAATATTATATTATTAATTGTTATTTTATTCCTAAAAATATATGGTTCGGCCAAATGACTTAGATAAGGTTATATATATTAATAATAGACATCTTGGGGTTCGTTTGGCATGTTATAGTAAGCACTAATGGAAAATCAGCCTATACCCAAGGTTCAAAACCGTGGGTATATCCCCCAAAACCGTGGGTACAGGCTATACCCACGGTTTTGGGAACCGTGGGCTGGAACGGCGTCGGTATAGGTCCCAACCTATACCCACGGTTTTCCAAAACCGTGGGTATAGGTGTTCTGCCACCGTGTCAACGAAACATACCCAATTTCCATAGTGTCAAAGGCTTTTCCCCACGGTTTCAAAACCGTGGGTATAGGTCCTAAAATAATGCGGCCGGCGGGATTCGAACCGCAACCTCTCCGCTGCAGACGAAGAACCTAACCACTACCCCAACACCGCTTTTATGTATATATATTTATATTTCATTAAATATAGTTATATAAACCATGGGTATATAGGGAATAACCGTGGCTATAGGACTCCCGCCAAAACAAAATTCCTTCCCGCGGGAAAAAAATTTTCCCGCGCACACACGAGAAACCTATACCCACGATTTTTCATAACTGTGGGTATAGGTATTTTATCCCAGTCATATATCCATGGTTTCCCCCAAAAACATGGGAATAAGAACCCCTATACCCATGGTTTTGGAAAACCGTGGGTATAGGTGAATTTTCAGTACCTATCCCCACAGTTTTGGTAAACCGTGGGGATAGACCCCCCTATACCCACGGTTTTTAAAAACTTTGGGTATAGGTATTGAAACTTTACCTATACCCAGGGTATTACAAAACTGTGGGTATAGGGGTACCTATCCCCACGGTTTTGGGGAAAACCGTGGGGATAGGTGCAATTTCCAGTAGTGAAGTTTATTAACCTTATAGTGTAAGAACACAAAAAGACACGGTAAAAGTTAAATTATTTAACATAAAGTTAAATCTAAATGATAAGGTTAAAATAGAACCCTAAACTTGTCTAAATTCTATTGGATGAGAGTATTTTGACACATCCCCATATTATCTTTGAAATAAATCAATTTGGAGCTATTAAAAACCCAATGTGACTTTATAATAAAATAATATATTTAGTTTTTCCAAAGGTGCCCCTCTCCTCCCTTATAAAAGGGCACCTCCTACCTCTCTTCCTCACACCACTTTGAGCCTTCAAGATCGGCCAACCCCTGCCAAATTCTCTTCTCCACTTCCCTAGAAACATCCTAGAGGTCCTGGTCTTCTTCAAAGACCAATTTTATTGCCCTAAGAGGAGGTCTCCAAGAGGCACTTCAAAGAAGAGGTAATGTCCGTTACCGATTCTTTCAACTTTATTTCTTCTTCCACTTCTTCTTCTTTAGTTTTTTCATTATTAAGTAATAACATCAGTATCAATCATATATTGATATGTTATTATAAGTGTGAAACAACCCTATTTCACCATCTATCCATCCTACGGAAAACGAAATCACAGTGCATGCGTACGTACGGAATACAGTCTCCACGCCATGGTGTAATCTATTTTACACCACCACCTTACTTGGATGGGTATAATGGTGAAAATAATAACTATATATGATTATTGTAAAGTGATATTTATTCTGAAATAGTATACATACACTCCATTATAATTTCACGATCATGGGAACGATATCATGGCTCGTGCGTACGTACGGAATACAGTCTCCACGATGTGATGCGACTCGTTCTACATGATCTTGATTGCATAATGATTATATAAATGAATTGAATGAATGAATATGATATATATTACACTAATAAAATTCTGTAAATGAGGTATTTATAACCTAAAAAGAAGAATAAGAATTCATTCGACAAAACACGCATAAGAACAAAATTTAATAAACACCCGAATAACAAGTAGTAATGAAATATTACTAATAAGAAGCTAATAATATGACCATATATGATATCATAAAAATAAGTATGATTCTGGAATAAGTCAATAAAATTATTTAAATCATTATAGAGGAGGTTCGGACACTTACGAATAAAATCGGACCTAAGGTAAGGGAAAATCTCGCAATCTCATTTTTATCCGAGATTGTTTATACTTCATAATTTACTGCGGAATATTTATCATCCACATCCATGTTTCCTCAATATGTAATATTTATATCCTTATACAATAGTTTATATCCAATTTTACCCTTTGGTGAGTTTTTTATAAATGATATGAAAGGAATCATTTGTCATTTTTTGTACGAGGTACTTTTTGACTTTTCCGACAAAAGTACGAGAAGAATGTTTTTTTAACTTATACGACATGAATGGATTCTTAAAACATTATTTACAAGAATATTAATTTACAAGTTTTCATGTTTATTTTTAATCAACTTCTTTTAGTTTAGAATTGTATGACATGTTTAGAAAGGAAAAGTGTTTTTGATGTAGAAAGGATATTTTCCTCAAGAATGGAGTTCATGTGTTTTTTCAAAATTATTTTCCATCTAAGATAATAAAGGGTTCTGTTTCTATCCCTATTATTACATTGATTTGATTATGTTGTGATGGAATTATTTTTATGAATTCCTTTATCTTATATGAATTGTTTTATGATGTCACGATGTTTAAGAATCCCATTTTTATTACATGGTTTATGCTATGATGTATGGTTTATGATATTGTGGAACACATAAGAATGGTATAATTTTGAGATGGGTGGGACCTATATCTACCTCCAATGCATTGGGTAAAGATTTTATATCTCATGAGATAGACATGGCTGGAACGGCAGGTTAAACCGGTTCAGTGAAACAGGACTGAAATGAGGAATGAACTTGGTTCAGAAATGGACTTTGTCCACTAAGATAGTCTTGGAAATGAGTCTTGACTAATAAGAAATGATTCTCTATGATTATGTGTGTATTCCCCAAAGATTCATGTTTTAAGTTATGATTATTGTGATTACATTTCACTACCATGATTTATCCCATGTTATGAAATTTTGATCTCTTTTGTAGGGTAAGATTTCCAAAATGTTATGTTCTTATGAATATAATGTGATTGATATTTCTTTTGTTTACCCTTACTGAGCATTTGAGCTCACCCCTTTGTATGTTTTCTTTCTCCAGGTCAGGAAGAAGGTTATTAAGTAGGATATGCCAAAAGGGACTCTAGATATGATGAAATAAATGGGAGATAGTGTAGATTCTTTATGAACCAGTTGTTTATGTTTCCCAGTTTCTAAACACTTTATACCTATACAGTCCTTTCATGGTTTTGTTATATGTTGTAATAAGTATACTTAAATTTTGAATTATTAACAATGTATGTAATGTATGGGTCGTTATACATCCTCCAGCCGCTACGGGTTAAGAAGATCCCTTAAAGGCAATACGGTGCTGTCTCATAAAATGTTCCATTATTTTCAGGTTCTGTTGTGGTACCTCTAGTTGTTCTCTTTCATGGTTTCCCCCACCATTTATTTCCTGTGTTAGCTGAGCCATTTCTATCACAAACTTATTGTTTTCAATCCCTACCATTTTGGGATGCATATTCGAAAGGATGTTGATTCGTCGGTGCCTCTCCTCTTCTGCTTCCCTATTTCTTCTATTGACAATCGTTCTGAATAAACATATATTAGTTAATTCAACATGGTAATATTTAAATTCTATAACATTTCAAATTAAACATAGAGTAAAAAAAACATTTGTGGTGTTATATTAACATCATCCTAACCCCTAATGTTATCTAAACCATTCTTTGATACCAAATATATGGACCCGACCTTATCACATTACATAATCTTGAATTTAGTTAAGAAATAAATTCCTTTCACATTGAGTATATTTTCAATTTTATATATTTAAAGAATTGGGGCATAATACATTAATAACATTACACATTATTACAGAGTGTATACCATAAAAAATAATACTCATTTCTCTAAAAATATAATACTTTTCAAATATAACATCATTTTATTTGACAAATAGTCAATCATTTAAATTGGATTTTTATTTGTACTACACATCCTTATAACCTGTGAAAATTATTTAAAAACATGGGATGAGCATAAAATATTATAAGGGAGTATGATAAGAAGGAAATAACATTTTAGTCCATGAATACTTGTAATATATGAAATCATTTTAAAAAGGAATAGTTGTCACCCTCATACACATACTTTGTAAAAATGATATTTCCACAAGATTCCCACAATATAATATAACATAAATATAACCATAAAGGTGTCAGGGGGAATTAAATATACAATTTTATAACCCTCTCAGCTACCTTATAATTTGTAACCCTCACAACTACCTTACAATATGTGTAACCATCTCAGTTACACTTGGAGTAACCATATGGCCGACCTCCAACTTACAAATACCTAGTACATTGGAGGGTGATATGGGTCCCACCCTTCATCATAAATAGTTCCCAAGAACCAGAACATAATCATACAACATGAATAATAGCATAAAAACATTCATTTGAATTTTGTAAAACAGAATTTTAAAAGAGGATTTTAAAAGGAAAGTCCATTATAAATATCATATAATTGAAGTGAGACTTAGTAGAGTTGATGGAATTTGTATAAAGACTATAAATACACATAATTAAACATATTATATACAAAATCCATCACACAAATAAATTTAATACCACATAAATAATGAAGTAGAATGATAACCCAAAAGAATGGAAATCAGGTTAAGAATTCCCTTACCTCATGTTTATCTCACTTACAACTCATTTAATCCACATGTATAATGGTTAAAATAGTGTTATTAATATCATAAAAAAACATATCCATATTTATAATACCTTATATTGTCATATCATTACATCATTTTACCCTTTAATTATAAATATTTTGTTCCTTGCATTGTTTTGGGTGCGTTCTTTACATGTTTTCCATGATCGGTTCATGATGGGTGTTCTTGTAGATTGGGAGTGAAAATAAAGAAGTGGAATGGAGTGGTATTAAAATATTTAAATAACCAAAAATTAACCCATTTATCATTTTGAGTTCTGTTATGAGGATGATTCATAAGTTAAAACATTGCTGATGTTCATTTAGATCATTTTAGTGGTTCTTTAATAATAACAACCTAATTTTGTTGTATAAATTAAAACCATGCGTAAAAAGAATTATAGAACCTTGGATGAGACATAATACATTTATTATAACTTGGTTAAAGCATAAAAATTGTTTCATCACCATAATTTAAGGAATTAAAGCCAATTGAAATCACATTGTCCACGATGTCTCTAATTCAACACCTCACATATAATGTTTTTATTCCTTGAATAAGTGGGAGATGAGAAGAAGAATGAGGATGAATTTTTCAAGAACATCAGAAAATATAGAGTATAAAATATTTCTAGATCTTTCATGCCTCTAGTATAAGATGAGGGGAAGATACTATAATATAATAAAATGAATGGAAAGAAAAACACAAGAAAAGGAAGATGATTTCTTACCTCTTGATCTCTTCTCCTTGAGGTCCTCCTTGAAGCCTTTGATTTGGGCCTTTCGGAGAAACCAGTAGGTCTTGGAAGTGGAGAAGGAGTTTTGGGATGGAATTTGACAGATATTAGATAATTCTCAAGGATTGAGAGGTGTAAGAGGAAGAGGGGGAAATTGGTGGTATTTATAGTGGAGGAGGAGAAAGATTTCACATTATTTTAATTATTAATTTATTATTTTTCCTCAAGATAAGAAATAGTTTGTCTTACATGACTAAAAACAGTAATAATGGCATGTGGGTTTGAGATAATGGTCCTAAATCAGCACCATATCATCGATGACACCTCCATGATGCAGAAATTCATTTATTTGTCAAATGTGGAAAAATAACTATTAACCAAAAAATCATGTATTTCATTAAATTACCAAAAATTCACCGCATCCATTTTTGGACATGAAGAATCCAAAAATGGACTCCATTTTTTCAAAATAAGTTTATAAATATGAGAAAATTAATTTTTAAATAACATCATACTTTATTCGGAAAATAACGATTTTCAAGCATTTATTTACTTATTCAAAGATATATGTGTGTCATACTATAAATTAAATCTTATATATACACTATCATGGGTTAGGTTACTATTAATTAGGGTATGTTACTATTCATAAGGGTAACATTACTATTCATAAGGGTACATTACTCTTATTAAGGGTATGTTACTATTAATAAGGTTATGTTACTATTCATAAGGGTATGTTACTGTTCAAAAAAATTAAGTTGGTCTTATAAGACTCTAAATAACTTATTAATCATAATTGTAGATGACCATTTTATAAAATCCAAAACATAAGGGTGGGAAATTAAGTTCAAAATTAATTATCTTATAAGTATGTGGGTTGTTACATCCCTTATATCCCCTTTCGTAGAATATAACTACCCTCCATCCATAGACATCAATAAAAGGACTAAGTAGCCAATTTAATAAAGGAAATAAAATAAAAACCAAACTATAACATACCTATCTCCTATAACTATACAAGTCACTGCCCAATATAGCAGAACCATAACGCCCTATGGGTTAAATCATGTTACTTAAATATTGGGGGAAACAAATCCATGTTCTAAAATGATACTATAAAATAGTACATTACTATTAATTAACAATTTATCTTCCTATTAGTTGTATATAATCAGTTTGATCGAGTTTCATCGTAGTCTAGTTTTATTCGATACAAGTTTGTTTGAGACATTTTCATTAGATTTAGTTTGTCTTTTTTTTATTAGCTTGGACAATTTATTTTATTTTGGTTCTAATCGATTCACTTTGATAACATTTGGTTTATATCAGTTTGGTTTAGTTCAGTTTAGTTTATGTCAGTTGCAGTCATATAGGTTTGAATTCATTATATTTGGTCTAATTTGATTCATCATTTATAATATTAGATTAGTTCAAGTTAGATTAGTTTTACATATTCGAATTTAATTTAATTAAATATTTTTCTATTTTAATTCGATTTTCACAAATTTGATCATTTTTTATCTATTTTGGTTGATCAAATTTAAAATTATACAAGAAATGTTCAGTTAGTTTGTAAATGTTTTTTCAAATGTTTCATTATATTTTTTATTTGGTTTAACTTTATCCATTGTGGAGTTTTATGGTGAAACATTATTTATTTCAAATCATTTTGGGTTTACTCATCGTAATATTATTTGTTTTAGTTTCTTATGGTTTATTTTGTTTTTTTATGTTTATATAATCCTAATTTAGTAGGTTATGAGTGGTATAACTGGATTATACTGATTATATATAATATTTTTTGGTACAACATGATATGATTTGTTTTAGATCTAGTTAGTTATAATTTATTTGGTTGGTATAAGATAATTTAATTTATTATAGATTCATATATGAATATTCAGTTATACTCTTTATAGGTTAATAAAATTCATATTATTTTGGTTTTTCCTACTTATATTATGCCCTATTTAATTCAATTTAGATTGAATGAGATCACGTTTCTTTCATTTATTTTTTTAATTTCATCTGGTTAGGTTGATTTGATTTGATTCAATTCAGTAAACACTTTTTTCAAATCAAAAAATTATTCTAAGAAATATATATCATTATTTAGTACAAAAAAAATGGTGTGAAATACAAAAAATCAAATATTCTTTAAATTTAAAAGTCAATGCATAAGGGAACTAACCTCAAACTCTAGGCTCTCTTCTTATGAATAAGTAAACTTGAATCTTCCATTTACCACTTTCATGTTTATTCACTTTCTCATATATATATATAAGGACACACATCCCCTACGTACAAATTTTCAAGGCCAAATAAGTACAACGAAAACCTTACATATAAACTTATACATTCATATACCCATTTACCTTAAACACGTATGCATTCTCCTATATATATACATAAGAAAACCTCACCCCAATATATATATTCATACCACCATGAGTGAATATATATATATTTGGGTGGACTTATATTTGTATATACCTACCTATGAATACATCTGCAAGTCACCTTTGATAATAGAAACCCGAAACCACCACAACGAGGTCCAAAATACTCTAGAAAAACACAGAATACTCAAAACCCCAAAACAAAAAAGTTAAAAAAGTCAAAGAATTGAAATGGAAAAAACATACTGGAAAACCATAATGAATTTTCAGTTTTTACAAAAAAAACTGATTTTGGGATAGGACCACAAATTTTGAATGTAATTTTTGAGTCAGCAAAAAAATAGAAAGGAATGAAGTTTCATTACAATCAATAGAAAATCCAAAAAATAATGATTAGGGAAAATCAAATGGATTGGTTTGGTTTAAGTGGATGATTGGACTTATTTAATGGATGTGTAATTGAAAACATAAAGAATTGGTGAGTATATACTTTCAATTATAATGATCAAAAATAAAATAAAATGTGGCTAGAAAACCACAAATATCATATAAGTTGGTTTTGATCACCACTGAAAAGAAACTATTACCAAATCATCACAAAACATCACTCTATGAATAGTTTCATCCTAAAGACTATGTTAAAGACATTTAATTAGTTATTTAGAATCTTTAATGGGTAACCCATACATTGGACATCTATGAAACATAAATAAACATAAGTAAAAATGATAAATAACCTAAATGATATTAACACAATTAACATCAGTTTGACATTATAAAAATGAATTATAAATATAATATTCAACGAAAGTAGAATCAAACATACACTAGGAAGAGTTGTAAAATATAATAAACATACCATATCAGAATAAAAAATCAATTATTTCCATATATCCACTAAATAATATCATATTTCTCACTATGTCCTCACTCACCAATCGATAAACAAACATGATATGATTATACCAAAGGGCGAATATTGAACATAGACACATAATATGAGCTACAAACACACACATATAGATATACGGGATATAATCTAACAGTTCTAGAGTGATATTGCCTAAGAATCTATACAATTTCATTCACATGTAAATTCATGAACACTAATTTGGAATACAATTACAAAACTGTTTTACATCAACTATAAACATAATAAATCCAATATCAAGGCCATTACTATTTAAAAAAACATTCCTTTTTGTTTTCATTAAATGAATAAAATCTCTTTGAATCAAATTCCATGGAATTAGACATTTTTAGTCAAAACAACCATTTCAGAAACAAATATGAAAACACAAGATGAGATCCTTTAATTTAAAATGACTTCCACAAACATATCTAAAAAATTTAAAACGAATCAAACCACACACAGGTGAGATGCATACCATTGGGAAGGCACCACCAATCATGAGTTAAATAAGGAATGTAAATGAGATAAGTCTACCACAATAATATAATTAAGTATAAATTACAATCATCCATGAAATAATAATCCCTTATCCAATCCAAAAGTCAATGAGCAAGTGTCATGTGATCTAACCTAGATCCAAATTTTATATGATCTATAATTTACCAACCCAATGTAGGAATAATTGTTGGACAATGTTTTGTATATAAAAAACAATCCACTTTCATATCCCACACCAAAAACCCCCACCATGTCCAATATCATTTAGAAGGTTACAATAGAGGCCTCCACACCAACTATTGTAGAATAAATATAAAAAACCCTAGTTTTCAATGTTCACATGGCCAAAAAAAGTGGCGGTGATTGAACATTTCAGGTTATAGTGAGGAACAAAGCACAAAAAATAACCCAGCCTCTCCTCTAACACCCTCCCATAGAAAAAACATCGTTCCAACATCACATATTAGTCACATATAAATAACATATCCTCCACCAAGATAAATAAAAAGTGTAAATAAATAAGGTCCCCATGAGATCAACCATCTAACCTACGAAGTTCCAAATAGGCCTTTACGATTAGAAACACTATTTAAATTTCAAGACACCCTTCATAAAACATGTATTTTTCAATTTAAAAATCAAACAAGGATAAAATTTGTGACTTTATATAAAAAATACCTTTTAAATTCTAATCTGCATTTTTACAGGTATTTAAGAATGGATAGATATTTATTTCAAAGAGACATTTGAGATTCATAAATGAACTGCTCTATGTGATGACATAAATTTCAATGATCAATTTAGAAACACCACATACTATCACATAGAGGAATAATTTCATCAATAATGAATTTATAAAACTCAACCACACTTTGGATACCAAAATGAAGCAATTGTAATGAAACGTGGACCTCAAAAAAGTGAATATTGTACCGAGAAAAAAAACATTTGGTCTTTCATAGTGAGAACCTAAATGTGGAAGAAGGTGCTATCCATGGTCTCTAAACATCAAATCCCCAATATTCGGTCCACTAAGAACCCTATCATATCCACAAATACCTATATATTTAATAGTATAAGTCAAAACCAAGAGAAAAGAGTGATAGATATAGAGTATAATATATTAAAATATATTTACTTTTGGAACCAAGACAAAAAAATAAGATATTACCTTTGATCATTAACAAGGAGGACAGAAGCCGAAGCTACTGAATCTGAAACAAAATAATCGAAAGAAAATGATCACTGAGGTAGGGTTTTGAATTTTATTGGAATGAATGCAATGGATGAAAAAGGAATTGTGGGAGAAGAGGGTTGGAGGGGGAGAGGAGAGGGTTCACACCAAGGATGAGCGCGATGGATAATCTAGGAGAACATTTGTGGGGGAGATAAGTGTTTATGGTGGGGAGGATAATTTGTGGGGGAGAGGAGAGTTTGTGAGGGAGGGGCACAGGGGGATGGGCCTGACTGAAATAAAATCTAGTCATGGCATGCCTACAGTTTTATTAAAATTTCAGGGATAGATTTCCCTAAACCAATATTCCCAACTATTTTTTTAAAGCATTGGTATAGGTACGCGGGTATAGACCCATTTTCCAGTAGTGATTATTACTGAAATTTTTAAATAATCAAACTTGATAAAACACACCCTTCATGGGATATAATGTTTGGGAATCATGTAACATATCGACCGATTAAGGTTGTTGAACCTTCTATACATGAGGAATGAGTCATCAGTCTCACTATCAAATGTCTAAATGTAAAACCACATCACCTTCCATTATAAGAATATATATATATATAAATCAGTCCAATTGAGTATAATTATTCCGGAAAATTATATGGGAAAACACTATTTTTCTTTCTCTTGAAACTTTAAACAATTTTAATCTATCATTAGTAATAATCACATGAGTAGGCTTATAACATCTGAATCATACATGTCAAATATGATTCATGAAACTCTTCTTACGTTTTCCATCCAAGAGTAAAAATCAACCTCTAGACTCTTTGAAATAGACCAAGATCTAGAAATCCATTATAAATCAAAACATCCACAAAACATATGCATCACTCAAAGTGAAAATCATATACAACTATATCATCACAAATTAGAATAGTAATACCATGTCCCTAGAAACTAGGACTTCTCTCTACAATAGATGTTATCGATGCACCAGTCTGATATATATCAAAGGTTCTGAAAAATTCTTAATGATCTTATCTACCATATCCCAAATATTAATACAAAAGGAAAAGAAACAGCTCATATAACACTTTTTAATATTCCAACCCAGATTCCACTAAAACCAGTGCTCCAATATAGCTAACCATAATCCTTCAAGTGCACAACTCCATACAATATAGACTGTCAACTAGCAGTTATGGGCTAGGGTATGTCCCAACATAGACTATTCCCCCATATCAGAGTAAAAAACATGGAATTAACTAGATATCAACTAGAGTAGTAAATACATAGAGTGCATAAGTAGTAAATAACTGAAATAAAACATGATGTAATAATAAATTAAATGTTATAAAATCCCAAACAGTAATATCATACATACAACACTAGTA
The DNA here is from genome assembly GCA_963277665.1 of Viscum album. Lineage (NCBI taxonomy): Eukaryota > Viridiplantae > Streptophyta > Magnoliopsida > Santalales > Viscaceae > Viscum > Viscum album. The sequence continues at coordinate 2,021,589,679 of OY728123.1, forward strand.
ACCCACCAGGACGAACATATATATAGGTGTACATAAAAGAAAATGAAATAAAATTAAATTTATCTACTAATAATTACGACCGAGACCACATACCTAATCACCAAACACTACCAATTTGCTCTATCTCAATCAAAATAGTCCACATGAGGAGCTCCACTCGATCTTGCAACTTTGGTCCTTAGCCTTATCTGTCATGCATCTATACTCAACCAAAAAATCATACATAAGGTTTGAATGCAAACAAAGGTTCATGTATAGATGTGATAAATAATTTCAGTAGTCCACCCCAATTATGAACTTATAATTCTACTATCATAATTTCAAGATCATGTAATATGCTCAGCCTAGCCGAGACATAACATAAAAAGATAAATAATATATATCTAGTGAAAGCATAGTCGGTTCATGGGCCTGAGATTCCAATGAAGTGGGAAATGTTCTATTATGTGTATATATATATATATTAGTGTATATTTTTTATTCCCATAAATATAAAAATATATGTAAATATTGATATACACAATTAAGGTAAAATAAATATCAAAATCAACAGCAACAAATCCTTGGGTATGTAATGTCGATCGCCTGGACATCCTGTCAAAAGGGTATTGAGTGGGATGTCATAAAATTCAAGGCATGTATCATTAATTCAATATCTAGGTCCATAATACCATTAAATAATACCTACATTATACAACACTAGAAAGTCCCTAATAAAGTTACACCACCACCGTGGGTATTCATCGTAACCCTGAGTTCACCCGCACTCGCCTCCAATCACTATAAAGAAAAGGATTTAGTATATCGATGGAAGACTCTATATAATGTTCACTGATCTGAACATCATGCTACCCATTCCATGTAAATCAGGTCTAATGTATAAGCCATAGTTCCTGGTTCATAGGCGATCATGACATTGTGGCTCAGAAAATTCCTTTGGGTTTGACCCTTAGGCAATGTAAAGGAGAGATCACCAGTGAGATGTCACACCCACCCCTCAAGGTCTCTAATATGACAGAGAGTAATCATACCTATCACTTGGGAGATAATAATAATTCGTGAGTATCCAATGATGTGAGACACCATTTCAAACATCATAGTTAAGTAATCTATTTGGGAGAGTGTAATCCTCCAAATTGCTCGGGAGAGTGTAATCATCCACATGTATAAACAGTAGGGACACCATTCCCATGTAGTAGAGAGTGGCATCATCATCACCACTCATGAGAGTTTAATCATCCATGTGTATCATTATTAGAGACATCATTCCCATGTATCTTAAATATGGTCTCAACATCTGGATCTCAGTAAGCACATATAATGATCCCAACAATATGACAATCAAACATACAAGATCAATAGCTAGATTCGAGGAAGTACTTATGGGTAGGAGAATAAAAAAATAAAAATATTGATTGAACGATATATCCTAGGAAATAGTTCTGGGAATCCCAATAAATGTGTAATATGGATCTCAAAAAATATATCTGGGTATCCCTAAGAGAAGAAAGACACATCACATCTGGCTCAACAGCCACAAACTAGGGAGAACCTATAGTAATCATCACTAAATCAGAAATAAACAAGTGAAATAATAACATAAAGAGTGGGGGTGGATGAATACACAAACCCACCATTACCATCATAGCTATAGAGACCCAAATGTTTCTTACTTGACTATTAAATAATTTTAGAGATAAATAAAATAATAGTGTTACAAAACCAGGATCCAAAGGTATTGGTATATTGTAAAAATTAGGACCATACTTCAAATTTTCAAAATAAAACATAAACATTATTTAATTTCATCTTCTCTAGCTTCTTATTGGCCCTCATTTACTTCTTAGTATAAATAATCACCTGAGGATATACATCAAAGGAAGGAGTGAGCAAAATTTGATTAGGAGGATAGATAAGAAACATGGATCAATATAACATGGGTGAGCATAATCATTATTATCATAACATAATCATGTTATCATCACCATATTCATGATATGAATAATTATATAAAGTAATGTAATGTTCCAATGCATAAAAATGAAACATCATGTCTTAGTGGTCAACTACCACACATAGTTGTGAACAAAGCTAACATCATGATCATGCATAACATATGTGTATCATTATAAAATAAACATTGTGAGAAAATATTGGATCATGTTCATACATATTTCACATTATCTCATGATATAGATCACATTACCCAATGCATTAGAGTTCTATATAATTCTGGGTGCACCTATCATGTCATAACATTTACATAATCATGCATGCCACATAAAAAATATATCAATCATTGTCATAAAATAACCCATAGAAAGGAAATTGGTTTCCTAATAACTTCATAAAGAATAAATTAATGAATAAAAATTGGGGTTAACAATAGTTAATAACATACCTGGTATTAGAATCATCAATATTGAGTGAAGAAGACACAATCTCATGGGGGTCATGATGTGTTTTGGAAATAAGAGTTATTTTGGAAAATCTTTTTATTTTTCATAAAACAAGATTATAAACATGTATATCAGATAAAATAAATGGTTATAAAAATAAAATTATATTTTAGTATTATTAAATGAACATCCACACTAAAATTTTCCAAAAAATAGGAATAACCCAAAGAAAGGTAATTGGGTTTGAGAATCCCCTTACCTTATGTATGAATTCTTTCTTCACTTCAATATCCATGATAATAAAATTAGATTCATTAGTTACTAAATAAGAAACATATTATATATATATATATATATTAGATTAATTAAAATTTTATTAAGTTATTTTATGTAAATTTTTATGAGTTATATAGTTCAATTTCATAGTCTGGGAGTGTTCGTTTTCTTAGTCTCCATGATCAGTTCACTCGTTTATATGTATAGAAGATCATGTAAAATTAGAATAATTATCTAGAATTTAAATTTTATGTTATGAATGAACTTAAAAAAAATTAAATGATCTTATATATACATATATGTGTGTGTGTGTGTGTGTGTGTGTATATTTTTGTAGATATTAGGATGATTCATTAGATAAAATGTAAATGACAATCATTTAGATTAATTTGGCTATTTTCAATCATCACGAACTAATTTTGTTTTATTATTCAATATTATGTATATATATTAGTTCCAAAATATAAAATAGGTTATAACATACATTTTATGATATTTTACAACCATTATAATGGTTTTATGACCATACTTGAAGGCTATAAAGGGAAATGAAAACTTGTCATCCCTGAAGGCGATAAATCAAAACCTCAAATATGATATTTTCATTTTTAGAATAAAACGATGAATATAAGAGGTTTGATGATGGATTATTAAATTAAAATAATACAATTATAGAATTTATAACATACTAGAGTTATCATACCATTTATATATTGGTAGGATATTAGATAATAAGAAAATAAAATAAATTGAAAAGAAATTAAAAGAAAAAGAAAGAGTATTTTACATCTAGAACTCTTCTCATTGAGAACCTCCTTAAGGAAATTGGGTTTGGTATTTTTTGAGAAAAAGGTATCATAGATGAGTGTGAGGGTATTTGGAATAGTATTGGTTAGACTTTGGATAATATTCAAGGCTTGGAAGGTGTGAGGAGAAGGGGTGGTATTTATTGGGGAGGAAAGGGGTATTTTTGGATTATTTTATTCATTAGTTTATTATTTTGGTTCAGTATTATCAATAGAATTCAACCTTATCACTAAATATATTAAATAATTATGGATATTTATATATATTGGTCTTAAATTATAAATTATTTAAGGAATAGTGTACTTAACTTAAAATTTCATATACCGTAAACTACCATATTTCACTATTCACAAAAATCTATTTTTTTTTGGAAAAATCCAAAAAGTTCACCCTAACTATTTTTCATTGTGTATAATTAAAAAATATATTCATTTTTTTTAAAATAATTCAATAAATATAAGAAAATTTATGTTTTTAATTAAAATCATCATTTATTCAAAAATACTGATTTTAAAATTATAACTGATTTTATGACCCTTAGAAAAATTAATTAGTGCCTAATAAAATTATATTATAATCATAAGAACACAAAATACTAATTTATTAATCTATTTTATGAAAATATTATTTTTAAATCATTATATTAATTATAAAATTGTAAATAAACATTTATGTTTTACAAAAATACCAACACTTAATTTATCAATTGTAAAACATTTATTTAATTTTACTATGATATAATTATGTCATATTATCATTTATAAGATGGAAAAAAATTATTTATACTTTAATAGGTGATATTACTAATCTATTGGCCGGATTTGTATTCCTAATGGTCATATAACTATTCCAAGGGTCAAGTTACTATTTCATCGGTATAGGTTCCTTAATTTATATAAATATAACTTATTTCATTGTTCATTTATGAGAATAAATTTTTTATAGGGAACTATATTCTATATATGTGTTTTATACAATATAACATAATTATAATAAGTTAATTTCTATTGATAAAATTTTGGGTCATTACATTCTTCCCCCCTTTTGAAATTTTGCCCTCAAAATTTTAGTTTACATAAACTACTGTGGGTATTTATCCTTAATTGATTCATATGGTTCCCAAGTTGTTTCTTCATACTTATGGTTCATTCACAACACCTTGGCAATGTGGGTTGTCTTGTTGTGTATAACTTTATATCTCTAGTCTAGAATCTTTGTCGGCATCTCCTCATAAGAGAGATCAACTTCCATCTATACCACCTCAAAGATTAGTAAATATGTGGGATATGGTATGTAATTATTTAGGAGAGATAAATGGAACACATCATGAATTTTAGCCATACTCAGTGGAAATAAAAGATGATCGACCACTACTCTTATGTGATCAAGGACCCCAAATGGTCCAATATACCTTAGGGTTAGCTTTCCTTTCTTTCCAAAAGACATGATTCTCTTCCATGGTGATATTCTAAGGAATAATTTATCTTCAATGACAAACTCTAAGTCCCTCCAATGGTTGTTAGCATTGCTATTTTTCTGAATATACACAGCTTTGATATCTTGCTAGATGGCTTGAACCTTCTCTATCATCTCTTGCACAAGATCATGTCCAAGTACATTTCTTTCACAAACTTCTGTCACGACCCGACCCTACCCGGGCTCGAGCCGCAACTACCCCAAGACCGCCTTCATAGGCCAGGGGCTGGCGACAAGCGCCAAAGGCTAAACAACATGGGGAGTCCTTTGCCTGAGTACCTTTACACACACACGCGCGCGCAGCACACTCAATGCAAAAGTGCAGAGTAAAATAAAGGACAAGTAAAGAAAAGGGAAAATGCTATATATATATAAACCAAAAAAGTGCATCGACCTATAACAGTACAATGTAAAAGCTGAAGGTACACTGGAACAAAAAGGGGAAAAACATGCACCCAACTAGAAAAGTGCCACAACCCGGTAATAGGTAAACAAAAGGAATCTGCTGGAAGGATCCTCCACTAGGAACCCGACTCCGACCACTGCATGCGGTCCGTGCTCCAGAACTCCTAAGCTCCACTGAAGTCACGACCAACCTGTCCATCTTCTGCAAGGGCACACCAAGTGCGGGAAAATACCAAGCAGGTTTGAGTATAAAAATACTTAGTAGGATACCCCGAAGGTTTAATGGAGCATGAAAGGAGGTACCGAAGGGTGAGAAGTAGAGAGAACAGGGAAAAGTAAAGGAGTACAATAGAGAGAGTGCAGAAGAGTAACGGTAGAGATTCCAGCTCAACCCAACAAGAGAAAGGAGGTAGACTCTTCCAGACACAAGGAGATAGAAATGGTGAGAAGATGAACTTCTCGTCGAGTCTTCGCTACCTATAGCAGGAGAGTAGACTCATCCAACCACAAGAATCTAAACAAGGAAAGCACGTGGCATACCCTATGCATATTCACCTCTCCTAGAGGGAGAGTAACCAATACCCAAGAAGTGGGTACTGGAACAAGGTATATACATGTACATATGCTCAATCAAGAAGCCCAAACAAGTTCTTAAGGGGATCTCCATCCCGTAGCTCAGCCCAAGAAAGTGAGTATCCAACAGCCCAGAAGTAAACACCATTGATGCCCAGCATCCCGCACGTCTGCCCCGAACTACAAGTCAAGGGGTTCAAATCACCGCACCTAGACACTATCCGCTTTGGGCGACACTGACTCGCCCACACGGTTTTAGGTCACGTCACAAGGACGTGTCTCAGTGGGGAAAGTGCCCCTCGCACTTGAGAGTTCTGGGGGAACGTCAAACCGCACCATGTCACTGCCCCGCAGTCGAGAGTTCTGCTCAGAGTCAAAGCTGTCACATCACTGACTGATACAAACGAGGGTCCCAATCCGGTAGTCACGGAGTAAAGCCACATACTAGCCTAGTAGAAAGGGCTGAGTCTGAAATGTCAATGGGTGACCCACTGTCCAGCCCTACTGGAGGGTAAACCCTAACCAGATATCAGGTGACCCATTGCCTAGCCCTATTGGAGGGTAAACCATAATATATTATCAGGCGACCCACTGCCCAGCCCTGCTGGAGGGTAGACCTAGAATAAGTCGACAGGAGACCCACTGCTCAGCCTTACTGGAGGGTAGACTTGGAATAAGTCGACAGGCGACCCACTTCCCAGCCTTGTTGGAGGGTAGACCTGGAACTAGATGATGGGTGACCCACTGCCCAGCCCTGCTGGAGGGTAGACCCTAAGAGGTCATCGGGTGACCCAGTACCCCGTCTCTGCTGGACGGTAAACCCTAGAAGCTAGTGATCAACCCACATCCCAGTCTCTAATGGAGGGTAAACCCGAAAGGTCTATGAGCAACCCACTGCCCAGCCCCGCTTGAGGGTAAGCCGAAACTTCTCTGGCCATCTCCACTGGATGGTAATGCTGGCGAGCCCTGCTCAAAACAAACTCATCACTGCTGAAAACAACCTCCTGGGTAGAGGATCGGTGCCTGCGTAATGTGTTGGTCACACCAAATCCATAATAACTCTACCAGGGAACACAGAGTGACGGGAGAATCTCCCCAGGCCTCACAAGGCGATCACGCTCCAATCTGTTGAGTCACTTTTGAAGCGGACTGAGTCAACTCATCCCAAAAAGTTGGGAAAACACCCACACTATACGAACACCCGTAGTTGCAAACGGTGCCACAGTCTGGTGAAAGGTCACGGTACTGAAACCCCTCACAGCTGATGAAACAGAGAAAACAAACCATCTCTGCTGGCCAAACAAGACCAGAACCAGGGGAAAACTCAACCCTACTAGTTAACAAATGAAAACAGAGGAACCCTCTATGTCGCGCGAGGTCAAAAGTACACAAGGCAGATCACGACACGCACATGGGGCCCCCATGACGTGTGACCCCAAGTCAACCCCAACCAAGCGCACAAACTTTCTCAGGTAAAAACATCCACATGTACCTCCCAACATTCTCGTATACTCCTAGAGTATACCACGTTCCATCCCAAAGGATATCGTGCACACGACACCCAACGTCAACGCGAAGGCGTAACGTAACAACTCCAACTTGCCACCTCATTGGCCAAGGCACAGCCGACTACATCTCATTAAGCATTTACTCCACTCAAACGGGAGGTCACGCGATCACACGCCAAAGGTTATTTGAAAGCATCGTGGAAAGAACCACCGTCGGTATGCCTTTCATTCTTCCACATTTAAATGAGATCTCTAAGGAGTCTCCGTACATCCAAACGGATCACACCATTTTCATCCTTGCGAAAAAACACGTGGTATAGACTACCTACTCGCCTCGAACGGATATCCAACAGAAATGGCGCCAACACCGCATTATGCTCGAAAGGCATCCCATGATCCTGAGACTCGGCCCCGAAAATATTCGGGCGCATCGCACTATTGCGATCCTCTCGAGAAACACATCAAAAAGACTGCTCTCTTGAGCGTAATAGATATCTAGAGAAAAAGATGCATTCTGGCGCACCGCACACGAGCGGTTCTACGTGGGACCCGCATCCTGGTCCTGAAACACAACTAATGGATCACACCGTTTCGATCCTCTCGAAAAAGCACACAAGTTGGACTATTCACTAGTCCAAAATGGTCGCCCTGTGATAGAGATGGAAAATCACCGTCAACCCCGAAACGACCCTCGTGGGGCGTACACCATCGTGCGGAATTAGAGTGGGCAGATTGCACCACTGCAATCCCCTCGGAAAAACATCCAGAATCGACTGCTCACACGCCCCGAAGGGATGCCCGAGGAGAAAGTCGCTAAACGCTGCTCGTAGCTCGAAAGACGGGCCATGGGGCCCATGCCTCAACTCCGTCTTTAATTACTGAAACCACCTTGGAAGGCTTCACCCCGACGCCAGGGTCCCAACACCAGTGACGGTGATCAAAATGGACGTCAGACGTGTCTGCGCCTTCCAAAACAACATCCCCTGGAAAAACATCAATTCACTTGAAGACGCGTCGCGCCTCCGGGGCCCCTCGTTTCTAGAATTAAATAATCCCAAAACCATCTCAAAATGTTCCCCTAGATCCAAGGAACGTTTCACCACAGACGTCACGCAAAACGGACACCCGTTGCAGAAAATACGGGCCTCTGAAAACAGAGGGGGCAAGGCCCCTTGGGATGGACCGGCCTGGGCCAACCGGTCTGCCGGGTCAGGGCCGGCCCACGCTGGTCGGCCCGGCTCGCCACGCATGGCCCGCAGCTTAGCCGCGCGGGCCGGCGGTGGACCCGGTCCACTGCTTGGCCAACTGGCTGAGGTCGGTCGCCTCGTGACGACCCGTGCGACGCGGGTCGTGTTCCCCCGCGGGGTCGCATGCCGCGACCCCGGTCCACACCCGTACCGCAGGCGTCCGTCCCTTGCCACCTGAAGCGCGGTCGTCGCGCCACCTGAAGGTCGGACCACCACGCCGCCTACACCCCGGACTGCGGCGCTGCCTGCACCAGGGACTGCCGCACCGCCTGCACCCTGGAACCGAGCCGTCGTCGCGCCAGAGCTCGTCGGACCGCCGGAACCCGCCGGGAAACACCTCCAAAACCCCCATTTTTCACCGGATGATTGCGGACGCCTTGGAGCTCGGAATTTTGATCCGAAAGGGTCTTTAGAAAGATAATTTCATGAACTAGACAACCAGAGGCTTCGTTCAACAATCAAACAATAATTCGATGCATGCTTATGGATTCAAAGGATGTGCGGGAATTAAAACGAAATACACATGATCCTACCTTGTTGGGCTTCGCCCGACGCTTCATGGAGGTTCCGTCATTGCGTCTTTGCCTTACTGGAGAGGAGGAGGAGAGGAGGATATTTCTCCTTCATCATTGGGAGCTGCCGGCACTAGGGAAGAAGGGTGATAGGAGAGGGGTGGGTTAAGTGTTCAAATAGAAAACACTTTACCACCCGCCCGTCAGCCCGAACCCGAACTCCCGACAGGGTTGGGAATAAGCCTCCCCTAGGATAAAAACCCTACCGTGAATGCAACGACATACTCAGAATTTTAATCTAAGGCTCCATTCAAAAGTTATGAAACAGAATGCCCAAAGCCGCCAAATTACGAAAACACCCCTGGGGGCATTTTTCACAGACGACCCGCGCCTGCGAAACTTATACCCCTCCTAGGGTAAATGGAACACTCCAAACTCAACGGTGCCCTCAGTTTTCCAATCTGAGCCACCGTTTAAGAGATACTTCAGTTAGGTTGTAAGATGAATAAATTAATTAAATAATTTACCCGTGTAACGTTCGGGAAGCGAGCGAGGGGTCCAAACGTCCCGCGCCGACATGATTTATGTCGTCCCTAGGGTAAACACCCCATTCTAGACCCATCCGTCCACGCAGATGTCTGATCTAAAGCACCGTTTAAGAGTTATCTCATTTATTTGGCGTTCCCAGTGTGAACGCATTGAAAATTTAATTCCGGCAACACCGGGGCTCGGAATCGCACGCCTTCTGAAGGGGCTGCTCAGGAATAACATCAAGAATATTCCAAAGCCTTTCACAACAAAAACTAGGTTCTTACATTATTCCCTACTTCAATATTTTCATCCCCAAAAAGTAAAACCAGGGAATAACTCATGGTACTAAGCCCACACCTGGCTCTCCCGTACCTAGAAGAACTCTTGCATAGTTCTTCGTCACCACACACAGACCAAAGGATTTTATCTGTTCACGTGAGGTCTACTCTCGCCGATGACGTGCATAGGAGCACGCACACATCTCCTCTGGTGAGTCATGCGGGATATGCTATGCACCCAAACTAGCCTTTGTGGTTAGGGCAAGGTGGTAGGGAACCTCGCCATCCCTTTGCATAGTCTCAAACGGTATGAAGTCTCTCGGGGGTAGCTCACCTCCCCGACTGAACCCTTACGTCGCACGCCGCGACTGGAATCACCGCACGCACCTGGAATAAGGCCCTGTGATTCCCTCCTTTATAATATCCATACAATGGAACACCCAAGGATATCTGTTCGCACAAGGTTTCACAGTAGATGTCTCACAACCAAGACTCTCTTACACGCTCGGAAGCGAAGGATTCAACACCATCGACTAAAGAAAAAGGTCTCACACCTTTTTACCTTACAAAGACAGGGTTACACCGACGCCCCATGCCACCCTGGTAACAACTCAAACAAGGAGCAGGGAGAAAATCATTTCACACACAGAGTCTAAAAATTCTACTGCAAAAAGTAGAAGAGCTGTAGAGCGTACCTCTTATCACCTCATGCTCTACAGGATCACAGACATCCAAATCTCGTGGATGTCTGCGGTCCCAAATGTCAGCTCCCAGAGCCTGACGTGGACTGCCTAGTGGTGATGGGAAGACCTCATAAGGTTGTCCCCCATTACCATCTCCTCCCACTCCTCTTCTAGAACAACCTCTATAGGAACTACTCCGATCACGGCGCTGCCTCCGTCATGGTGGTGCACCTGCTGCCTTCCCGAAGCTCTCTGCATGCCTGGTCGAGCAGTCTCATTCCATGTGACCTCGCCCATCGCAAGCATAGCACTGACTCTATTCAGGCTACACCGGTGCCCTCCGGCGCCACTGTGGTGTACGACCACACCCCTAAGTACGGTTGTCAGAAAGCCACATGTGTCAAGGTTCTGCTTGCCGACGGCCGCTAGCCACGACAGACATCTCGGCTCTAACGTGCATGCTGCCACCACCAACTCTAGAACGTGACAGGAAGCTCTCTGTCACCAGCGCCTGATCTAGCACCCCATCATATGTGGAAATTCCCAAAGTTAATATGACAACACAAATCTCCCAGTGGAGACCATGCTCAACTTCTATGCTCAGATGTTGTCGTCGTGGGCCAAGTCCGGGTAAAAGCATGCACGGTTTGCAAAACTAGCCGCATACTCTGCCACCGTCATCCCTCCATGCTGAAACTGCAGGAGTTCATGAATCCGAACGGATCGCAAGCAGGAGGGGAAAATTCCTCACGGAACAACAATTGAAAGTCGCCCCACGAAAGTGTCGATTCGTCAAGAAACAGAGTCTCCAGACTCCACCAACGCCAAGTTGATCCACGATAAAGGTTGGATGCCATAGACACTCTCTGATCTGCTGGCGTCTGCACAAGCTTGGAAAGTCTAACCACTGTTTCTAGCTAAACCTCTACTGCCTGAGGGTCTGGATCACCACTGAACCTCAGCGGTCTCTGCTGTTGGAACTCACGGAGCGCGCTCAACCTGCAATCAAGCTCAGCCTTCTCTGCTGAAGCTGTTTGCTGCTCAACTGGTGGGGGTGCTACTACCGGCCCACCCGGAGAAAGGGACTCGCATGATGGGTCATGGACTGAGGCCTCATAGCTCATAGGGTCGTTTTCATGAACCCAAGATGGTATCCTGGCTGGCTGTCTTCGCGGAGACATCCTGAATATTATCAAGGAGTGTCGCGATCAGATAAACATATATGTATATACCAATAACAACAACGATGGGGAGCTGACTCAAGAAGGAAAGTCAAAGACTCAATCCTATTTGATGCACAAACAAATTTCCCTGCAACAAGTGTCTCAGCATGCCGAGTTGACAAGCAGGTAATCAGGGTCCTATTGAATGGATACGTCGGCCACCGCACCATCAATGGACTCCCTGGCCTGAGAGCCGCTCTTGAGACACGTTAACACTGTTCCCTACATCAAAACCAATTCCTCTTTCAGGGACATCCACACAATGTCCCAAGGAACGAACCACCTATAATACCACTTTACCACGACCCGACACTTCCCAAGCTCGAGCCACAACTACCCCAAGCCCGCCTCCATTGGCCCGGGGATGGCGACAAGCGCCGAAGGCTAAACAACTCGGGGAGGACTTTTACTGAGTACCTGTACACACACACACATAGCACACTCAATGCAAAAGGGAAGAGTAAAATAAAGGACAAGTAAAGAAAAGGGAAACTGCTGTATATATATATAAACCACAAAAGTGCATCGACCTCTAACAGTACAAAGTAAAAGCTGAAGGTACACTAGAAAGAAAAGGGTCAAAACACGCACCCAACCAGAAAAGTGCCACAACCCGGCAACAGGTAAACAAAAAGAAACAGCTGGAGGGATCCCCCACCTGGAACCCGACTCTGACCACCACACGCGGTCCAAGATCTTGAACTCCTATGCTCCACTGAAGTCACGACCAACCTATCCGTCTTCTGCAAGGGAACACCAAGTACGGGAAAAGCCCAAGAAGGGGTGAGTATAAAAATACTCAGTAGGATACCCCGAAGGCTCGAGGGAGCAACAAAGGTTGTACCGAAGGGTGAGAAGTATAGCGAACAGGGAAAAGTAAAGGAGTATAATAGAGAGAGTGAAGAAGAGTAATGGAAGAGAGTCCAGCTCAACCCAACAAGAGAAATGAGGTGGACTCGTACAGACACAAGGAGCTGGAAACGGTGAGAAGATGAACTTCTCATCGAGTCTTCGCTACCTATAGCAGGAGAGTAGACTCGTCCAACCAAGACAAGCTAAACACAGAAAGCACGTGGCATACCCTGCGCGTCTTCACCTCTCTTGGAGGGAGAGTAACCAAAACCCAAGAAGTGGGTACTGGAACAAGGTATATACATATCCATATTCTCAATAAAGAATCCAAAACAAGATCATAAGGGGATCTCCATCCCGTAGCTCAGCACAAGAATGTTAGTAGCCAACAGCCCCAAAAGTAAACATCGTCGATGCCCAGCATCCCGCACGTCTTCCCCGAACTACAATTCAAGGGGTTCAAATCACCGCACCTCGACACTATCCTCTTTGGGTGGCACTGACTCGCCCACACAGTTTTAGGTTGTGTCACAAGGACGCGTCTTAGTAGGGAAAGTTCCCCTCACACTTGAGAGTTCTGTAGGAATGTTAAACCACACCATGTCACTTCCCCGCAGTCGAGAGGTCTTCTTAGAGTCAAAGATGTCACATCGCTGACCCGTATAAAAGAGGGTCCCACTCCGGTAGTCATGGAGTAAAGCCACAGACTAGCCTAGTAGAAAGGAATGAGTTCGAAATTTCAACGGGTGACCCACTGCCCAGCCCTGCTGGAGGGTAAACCCTTACTAGATATCGGGTGACCCACTGCCGATCCCTGTTGGAGGGTAAACCCTAATACATTATCAGGCGACCAACTGCCCAGCCCCGCTGGAGGGTAGAACTGGAATAATTCGACAGGAAAACCACTTCCCAGCCTTGGTGGAGGGTAGATCTGGAATAAGTCGACAGGCGACCCACTGTCCAGCCTTGCTGGAGGGTAGACCTTGAACTAGACGACGTGTGACCCACTACCCAGCCCTGCTAGAGGGTAAACCCTAAGAGGTTGTCGGGTGACCCACTGCCCAGTCTTTGCTGGAGGGTAGACGCTAAGAGTGTCTGGTGACCCACTTCCCAGTCTCTACTAGAGAGTAAACCCTAGAATCCAGTGAGCAACCCACTACCCAGTCTATACTGGAGGGTAAACCCGAAGAAGTCGATGAGCAACCCACTGCCCAGCACCACTGGAGGGTAAGCTAGAACTACTCTGGCCATCTCCACTGGATGGTACTGTTGGCAAGCCCTGCTCGAAACAACCTCATCCCTACTGGAAACAACCTCCTGGGTAGAGGATCGGTGCCTGCGTAATGTTTTGGTCACACCGAATCCATAAGAACTCTACCACGGAACATGGAGTGACGGGAGAATCTCCTCAGGCATCACAAGGCGATCACGCTCCAATCCGCTGAGTCACTATCGAAACCGACCGAGTAAACTCATCCCAGAAAGTGGGGAAAACACCCACAATGTATGAACACCCGTAGTCGCAAACGATGCTGCAGTCCGGTGAAAGGCCACGGTACTAAACCCCCTCACAACTGATAAAACAGAGGAAACAAACCATCTCTACTGGCCAAACGAGAACAGAACCGGGGGAAAACTCAACTCTGTTGGTCAAAAAATGAGAACAGAGGAACCCTCAATGTCACGATAGGTCAAAATTACGCAAGGAAGACCATGACACGCACATGGGCCCCCCATGACGTGTGACCCCAAGTCAACCCCAACCAAGCGCACAAATGTTCTCAGGTAAAAACATCAACATGTACCACCCAACATTCTCGTATACTCCCAGAGTATACCACGTTCCAGCCCAAAGGCTATCATGCACACGGTACCCAATGTCAACGCGAAGGCATAACATAACAACTCCAACTTTCCACCTCATAGGCCCAGCCACAACCGACTACATCTCATTAAGAATTTACTCCACTCACATGGGAGTGCATGTGATCATGCGCTAAGGGTTCTTTGCAAGCATCGGGGAAAGAACCACCATCGGTACGCCTTTCATGCTTCCACATTTAAATGAGATCACGAATGATTATCCATACATCCAAATTCATCTCACCTTTTTAATACTCGCGAAAAAACACGCAGGATAGACTACCTACTCGCCTCGAACGTATAACCGACGGAAAAGGCTCCAACACCGCTTTACACCCGAACGACGTCCTGGGATCCTGCGCACCATTGCGGTCCTCTTGGGAACCATGTCAAAAAGACTACTCCCTTGAGCACAACAGATATCTGGAGAAGAAGATACATTCCAGCGCACCACACACGATCAGTGCTACATGGGACCCGCATCCCGGTCCCAAAACACAATTAACTGATCGAACCGTTGCGATCCTCTCAAAAAAGCACACAAGTTGGACTATTCACTTGTCCAAAACGGTCTCCCGGTGATAGAGATGGAAAATCACCTTCAACGCTAAAACGCCCCTCGTGGGGCCCACACCATCGTGCGGAATTAGAGCGGGCGGATTGCACCATTGTAATCCCCATGGAAAAACATCCATAATCGACTGCTCGCACGCCCTGAACGAACGCCCGTGGAGAAAGTCGCTAAACGCTGCTCGCAGCTTGAAAGACGGTCCATGGGGCCCATGCCTCAACTCCGGCTTTAATGCTTGAAACCACACTGGAAAGCTTCGCCCCAGCACCAGGGTCCCAACTCCGCTGACAGCGCTCAAAACGGATGTCAGACGCGTATGTGCCGTCCAAAACAAGATCCCCCGGAAAAACGTCAATTGGCTTAAAGACGCATCGCACCTCTGAGGCCCCTCATTTCGGGAATTAAAGATTCTCAAAACCATTTCAAAACGTTACCCTCGATGCAAGGAACGGGTCTCCGCAGGCGGCAGGCAAAACGGATTCCCGTAGCGAAAAATACGGGCATCTGAAAACTGAGGGGGAAAGGCCCCTTGGGCTGGACCGGCCTGGGCCGGCCGGTCCGCCTGGTCGGGGCCGACCCACGGTGGCCGCCCGGCTCACCCCGCCTGGCCTGCAACTTGGTCGCGCGGGCTGGAGGTGGTCCCGGTCCACCGCTTGGCCGACCGGCTGAGGCCGGTCACCGCGTGACGACCCGCGAGACGCGGGTCGTGTTCCCCCACAGGGTCGCAAGCCGCGACCACGGTCCACCCCCATGCCGCGGGCGTCCGCTGCCTGCCGCCTGAAGCACGGCCGCCGCACCGCCTGAAGGCCGAACCACCACACCTCCTGCACCCTGGACTGTCGCTCCGCCTACTCCCGGGACCACCATACCGCTTGCACCCTGGAACCGAGCCGCCGCCGCGCCAGAGCTCACCGGACCGCCTCAACCCGCCGGGAAACACCTCAAAAACCCGCATTTTTTGTCGGACGATTGCGGATGCCTCAGAGCTCAAAATTTCGATCCGGAAGAATATTTAGAAAGATAATTCCACGAAATACAAAACCAGGGGCTTTGTTCGACAATCAAACAAAAATTCGACGCATGCTTATGGATTCAAATGATGTGCGAAAATTAAAATGAAATACGCACAATCCTACCTTGTTGGGCTTCGCACGACGCTTCACGGAGGGTCCTTCGCTGCGCGCGTTGCCTTTCTGGAGGGGAGGAGGATAGGAGGAGCTTCCTCCTTTGACATTGGGAGCTACTGGCACCAGGGATGAAGTGGGAGAGGAGAGGGGTGGGTTAATTGTTTAAATAGAAAACACTTAAGCACCCGTCAGTTGGCTCGAACCCAAACTCCCGACATGGTCGGGATTAAGCCTCCCCTAGGCTAAAAACCACGCTCTGAATGCAACGGCGGTGTTGGAATTTTAATCCGAGGCCCCATTCAAAAGTTATAAAACTGAACGCCCAAAGCCGCCAAATTATGAAAATGCCCTTGGGGCCATTTTTCACAGACGGCCCGCGCCCGCGAAACTTATACCCCTCCTAGGTTAAACGGCACACTCCGAACTCAACAGTGCCCTCGATTTTCCAATCCGAGCCACTGTTTAAGAGATACATGAGTTAAGTCATTAAACGAATAAATTAATTAATTTACCCGTTTAACGTTCCAGAAGAGAGCGAGGGATCCAAACATCCCGCACCGACTATCTTTATGTCATCCCTAGGGTAAACACCCCATTCCAAACCCATCTGTCCACTCAGATCTCTGATCTGAATCACTTTTTAGGAGTTAACTCATTTATTTGGCGTTCCCAGTGTGAACGCACTGAAAATTTAATTCCGGCCACACTGGGGCTCGGAATCGCACGCCGTCTGATGGCGCTGCTCTAGAATAACATCAAGAATATTACAAAGCCTTTTGCAGCAAAATATGGGTTCTTACTACTTTATCCCAAACTATTTGTGTTCTAAATTTATTCCCATACAAATCTTCACATGAATCTATTTGAATACTCAAGTGGATATTATGTTTGTATGATAACACAACCAATGGGATATTCTGATCCCATCATCCTTTGAATTAAATTGGGTAGCCTCTTAGCATGTCTTCGAGCATCTAGATAGCCTTTTTACATTGGCCATTGGTTTGTGGGTGATATACCATGCTGAAATTCAATTTAGTACTCAAAGCATTTTGGGGAATTCGCCAGAATTCTGATGTGAACCTTGGATCACAATCAAAGAAGATCGAAAGTGTAACCCCATACAACCTCTACACATCCTTCACATATGTCATGGAATGTTTCACAAGTAATAAATATTCACGAATAATGATAAAGTGGGTTGTCTTGATGAGTTGATCCACAAAAACCCATATCTTATTTTTTCTATTACATTTCTTCTGGAGACTGGTGATGAAGTCCATGTTGACATTATACTTTTTCTACATGGGTATAGCCAGTGGTTGTGTAACACCCCGAAATTTTATGAAAAATATTCTTTTTAATTTCACTAATGTCTTGTGTTGTACTCTACACCAAAAGGAGCTTGCACAACACGCATCCTGGACTTGCCTTTCATTACACACAATCGTGACCTTCCTTGATAGCATGTGTAGTACGCAATACCGAGTATCACTAAACAACGATATGCTATTAAAATATTATTAAAACTAGCCGTTATGAATAGTAATAACCACTTTTTGAAATTTTGTAAATTTTATTTTTCAAAATGGACTTCATTTTTGGATTCGGAATATCGAAATTAGCTTAGGGTGAAATTTTGGTAATTTTTGGATAACTATCATATTTTGATGAATAGTGGAAATTAATAAATTTTAATTAAAAACAACTTTTTCAATCGAAATAATTAATAGTGATAAATTATTAATTTTAGTGGTTTTAATGTATATTTAGAATATATTTTTACAATTTAATACAATGATGGTCATTGGATGTAATTTCACATTTAAACCACTTATAAACAAGTTTCAATCTTTTGATAGTTATTATCTCTTAAAAACACACTATTTGTTTTGACGACGGGAATTAATTTTTAAATTATTTAATCAAACTGATATGTTTTGAATTTGGTAAAATAGACATCATTTTTGAGTTCATAATATCAAATATAGCTTAGGCCTAATTTTTGGTATTTTTCTGAAAACTTTCAATTTTTGATGAATAGTGAAACCACTAAGTGGTAGTTAATTTTTTTTTCATAAATCTTAATTTTACCGCTTCTGTGAATGGAATTTCAAAAATTCGAGAGACACGGTTGATATCAGTAAGTAAAATGTGGGTCAATGAGATGAAAATAAGTTTTTGTGAATAGTAACTTTTTACTTTTATTTACCACGGTTAAAAGTAAATAGGGTAATTAAGGGTAAAAATTATATTAATATTATCCTAACACATGTCCTAATCCTATTGGACAAGTTTATCTCCACAAAAAACAACCTTAAGTGTAAAATATTATCATTTAGGCCCACTTGGATTAGATTAGGACATTTATTATTATTTAATTCAAAGAAGAGTTAAAAGAGTTAAAATCAAAGTTTATTTACTAAAACATTTTTAATATAGGGTTATACATAATATAATTTCGACTATAAATATTCATTAGAAAGAGAAAAATATTTATTACATAATGGTATTTTATTTGTAATTTTTATACTTTAAATAATTTAATTTATTTATGACACAACGATGATGCAGTAATTACTTTTTTAAGAAAATATTAACATAATTGATGTTATAAATGCCCAAATAAATGTAATTGGAGACTTTTTATGACTTAAACTAATTTTCAAGGTTAATATGACATGTTATTGTTGATTTAAGTTACTTGGTTAGAACTTATAATTCTGTTAGAAATTTCATAAAAATCATGTACCAAATAGTGTCAAAATTGACATAAATTAGTTTTTAAAACAAATATTAGATTATTAATTGTTATTTAATTCCTAAAAATCTAAGTTTCGGCCAAATGACTTATATAAGGATAGATATATTAATAATAAACAACTTGGGGTTCGTTTGGCTTCATATAGTAAGTTTATTAACCATATAGTGTAAGAAAACAAAAAGACACGGTAAAAGTTAAATTATTTAACTTAGAGTTAAATCTAATTGATAAGGTTAAAATAATAACCTAAACTTGTCTAAATACTATTGGATGAGAGGATTTCGACCCATCCCCAGTTTAGCTTCGAAATAAGACCATTTGGAACGATTATAAACCGAATTTGACCTTAATATAAAATAATATTTTGAGATTTTCCTAAGATGACCCTCTCCTCCCTTATAAAAGGGAACCTCCTCCCTCTCCTACTCACACCAATTTGAGCATTCAAGCTCGGCTAAACCCTGCAAAAATCTCTTCTCCACTTTCCTAGTATCATCCTAGAGGTCCTGGTCTTCCTCAAAGACCATCCATAGTTGTTTAAGTGGAGGTTAAGTGAAGGCGCGTCAAAAAGAGGTAATATCCATTACCGATCTTTTTCAATTTCTTTCTTCTTCAACTTCTTCTTCTTTAGTTGTTTCATGATAAAGTAATAACATAATTATTTCTTATATACTGATATGTTATTATAAATATGAAACAACTCTAATTAACCTTCTATCCATCCTACGGAAAAAGGAAATCACCACGCGTGCGTACGTACGGAATACCGTCTCCACGCGGTGGTGTAATCTATTTTCCGCCACCACCTTAATTGGATGGGTATAATGGTGTAATGAGTAACTATAAATGATTATTATAAAGTGATATTGATACTGAAATAGTATACATACAC
The DNA here is from genome assembly GCA_963277665.1 of Viscum album. Lineage (NCBI taxonomy): Eukaryota > Viridiplantae > Streptophyta > Magnoliopsida > Santalales > Viscaceae > Viscum > Viscum album. The sequence continues at coordinate 2,021,609,666 of OY728123.1, forward strand.
TTCAACACAATTCCACGACCATGGGAACGATATCATCGCTCGTGCGTATGTACGGACTACCGTCTCCACGACGCGATGAGATTCATTCTCAATGATTAACCATTCATGAATGATTATAAAGTATATATAATAAGTACTAATTAAATATATGACACAATAATTATACTGGATTTATGTATATTTATATGTATGTCATCATACTTAATTCCATTCAATTCAATAAGGAAACGAAAACAACATTCATGCGTACGTACGGACTACCGTCTCCATGAACGGTGTATTTCATTCCATTTATCGATATATTATATATATATATTCTGAATATATATTATATATAAATAATGTTTTACATTCTGGGTATAAGTAATCATGATCCAAGTAATCATATTAATAATTACAAGTTAAAAACATGAACGACAAATGAGACGATTTTACCCAAAACCCTACTTTAACATAAGAACGGGTAATATAAAGTCATAAGTGGACCATATATGATATAATAACAATGAATATTATTCTGTAATAAGTCAATAACATGATTTAAATCATTATACAGGAGGTTCAGACACTTGCAAAGCAAATCGGACCTAAGGTAAGGGAAAATATCACAATCTCATTTTTATCCGAGATTGTTTATACTTTAGTATTTACTGGGTTGTATTTTATCATCCTCATCCATGTTTCCTCAATATGTAATATTATTTCCATTCACCTAAAATTGTTTAAATTCTATTTTACCCTTCGGTGAGTTTTTAGTAAAAGATATGAAAGGAATCTTTTGTCGTTTTTCGTACGAGGTACTTTTTTGACTTTTCCGACAAAAGTACGAGAATAATGTTTTTTTTTAACTTATACAACATGAATGGATTTTTAAAACATTATGTCCAAAGAAGCTTCCTTTACAAGTTTTGAAGTTTATTTTTAATCAACTTCTTTTAGTTTAAAATTGTATGACATGTTAAGAAAGTAAAAGTGTTTTTGAAGTAGAAAGGATATTTTCCTCAAGAATGAAGTTCAAGTGTTTTATCAAAATTATTTTCCATATAAGATAATAAAGGGTTCTGTTTTTATCCCTATTATTACATTGATTTGATTATGTTGTGATAGAATTATTTTTATGAATTCCTTTATCATATATGAATTGTTTTATGATGTCATGATGTTTAAGATTCCCATTTTTATTACATGGGTTATGCAATGATGTATGGTTTATGATTTTGTGGCACACATAATAATGGTATCATTATGAGATGGGTGGGACCTATATCTCCCTCCAATGCATTGGGTAAAGATTTTATATCTCATGAGATAGACATGGCTGGAATGGTAGGTTATACCAGTTCAGTGAAACAGGACTGAAACGAGGGTGACTCGGTTCAGAATGGGACTTTGTCCACTAAGATAGTGTTGGCAATGAGTCTTGACTAACAAGAAATGATTCTCTCTGATTATGTGTGTATGCCACAAAGTTTCATGTTTTAAGTTATGATTATTGATATTTCATTTCACTACTATGATTTATCCCATGTTATGAAATTATGCTCTCTTTTGCAGGTTATGATTTCCAAAAGTTATATTCTTATGAATATGATGTGATTGATTTTTCTTTTGTTTACCCGTACTGATCATTTGAGCTCACCCTTTTATGTTTTCTTTTCCCCAGGATATAAAGAAAGGTTTTAGGTAAAAAAAGGGAAGATCTTTATGGGAGATATTGAAGATATTTCACCACGATTAGAAGATTTTGTTCCGAGTTTCCAAAGACACTAAACTATTACGATCATTGTGTGTGTGTTTTTTTGTTATGTACTTAGTATTCCGCAAATGTAATGTAATGTCCATGTACGTCAGGCTTCAGGTTTCTACAGTTGGTATCAGAGGAAAGGTTTAGTCAACCTTTGGAAACTAGGATGTGAGAACGTTAGTGAGATCCCTAGAGATATTTCTAAGGTATGTCTAGGGATGTCCCTAAGGATAAGTATACGTATAGTATATAGTCCTAGAACTACGGTAACGATCATAGAATTTAACCTAAGATGTTAGATATTGAAGTTACTCCCCCGTTATTATGATTTTTGCCTCTAACACTATTCTTTTTTGGTTTTAGAAAATGGCTGGAAACAAGATGATTCACGATAATGGAGGATATTATGGACAATGGAATGATATTCTTCATGAGAAACCAAATGAAATGGGATTTGGAAGTCCAACCATCATTATTATGCCGAATCAGCAATCTCATAATATGATCAATAAACTCAAATTTGGTATGTTTCCTGACTCGGCTAATAAGAGAAAGATGGAGTTTCATGATGATCATAGAGGAAAGAAAGTTTAATTTCCACTATGTAAATCATGTTGGAAGAGGCATCAAGGATAATGTTTCAAAGGAACTGGAAGATGCTTTGGGTGTGGAAAAGAAGGACATAAAGCCAGTAAGTGCAATGGAAAGGGTTCATTTAACACCATAGATGATGATAATGGTATTGCTACGACATCAACATTGGTTAAATGTTTTAAATGTGGAATGTACGGGCATTATGCAAACCAATGCCTTAAGGTAAAGTCTCATGAAGAGAATCAGTATGGTCATATGGATAATATTTATATTGATGATGGTGAAGAGACTACAAATGATTTGTGAGATGAAAGAATTGATGAAGCTCGGTCAATGGATTAAGAAGGTAGTGGAATGATTACATGTTTATCAAGTGTAATGTTGTATAAGTAATCTCATGGTACTATGGAATAAAGAGACATCTAAGGATTGTCACACTGTTGTCTTTCCTTTTGTTTTGAAAGTGTATGATTAATGGTACCAGTAACCATGAAAGGTTATGCAGATATTTTTGAAAGTAGATGATATGCTCATAATGAAGCGATAAGGGGAAAATTAAATGTTTGACACTATTCATGAGCTCATGATTTATATAAGGACTAAGTGATATCATGGTTTGAGTATATAGAATTTTGAGGATTTTGGTATTTGGAAAGTGTTAACTTTTAACTGCATTCATTTTTTCACTAAGGTTCAATGGGTATTCAAGAGAATACATGATTAAGGACTTTGAATGTTTGGAATGTGACCAAAAAAACATATCTTATGATATATGGGGATCAACGATAGTATTAAATCTCTGGTAATCGTTTTCACTATGTTATGAGAGTGGACTGCAGTATTATGGATAAGCCTGAAGATTGTAATGGATTATGTTGGACATAAGTTAGTATTGTTTAAGGATAGAACTTTTTTCTATATTACTGATGAGATTTTATAGTAAGATAGTTTTAGAAAAAGGACAACTTTCAGGACAGACGACATCCCATCGCATCGAACAAGGCTGTGGGAATCGAACCCACAACCGAAGTGCGACTGGCCTTTATCGCCTACCACTGGCCTACAGGAAGTCCCTGTTTAGTAGAAACTAGTTTTATTATATTAAGAAGTATGATATATGAAGTATACGTCCATTTTAGGAACCATATATGATTGATCTCACTATTGATGGACTTATGTATTTTTTGATAACTTTTCTAACCTTTTGTTTGAGACAGATGGAATGACCCATCATTCTATCACATGATCTATTAACACTTCACGAATAACAAATTCAACTTCATTTCTTTAAGAGATGAAGTGGAAATTGTTCAAAGTACGAACAACAGTGAGATTGTACCAAAATAAAGTAAGTATTTATTCTAATTCAAATTTTCAACTTTAGGGAAATGATCTTGAAAACCAAAAATGTTGTCCTAGTGATCTTATACCTGATGAATCAGATGGTACCTTATATCATCACAAATCTATGGATTTGTGATTACTGGATTTTACATAGCCATGTTCTCTACCACTCTCCATAAGAACATGATGGTTAGATTTCTCTTCCATATCCATATTTTCACCTATGTGGAAACCCAGTGATTAGTTTATTTGGGTAACCATTACGTTTCATACCTTTGTTTTTAAAGATTAGTTTTGGTATTCTTTTTTACGATGTGGGTTTCTATTAAAGAAACTTTCGAATAGTAAACCATTTATAACCCCGACGAATTTCGTAGGCGAAATTCATTTTAAGGGGGGTAGAGTGTAACACCCCGAAATTTTATGAAAAATATTCTTTTTAATTTCACTAATGTCTTGTGTTGTACGCTACACCAAAAGGAGCTTGCACAACACACATCCTTGACTTTCCTTTCATTACACGCAATCGCGACCTTCCTTGATAGCGTGTGTAGTACGCAATACCGAGTTTCACTAAACAATGATATGCTATTAAAATATTATTAAAACTAGCCGTTATGAATAGTAATAACCACTTTTTGAAATTTTTTGAATTTTATTTTTCAAAATGGACTTCATTTTTGGATTCGGAATATCGAAATTAGCTTAGGGTGAAATTTTGGTAATTTTCGGATAACTTTCATATTTTGATGAATAGTGGAAACTACTAAATTTTAATTAAAAACAACTTTTTCAATCGAAATAATTAATAGTGATAAATTATTAATTTTAGTGGTTTTAAATTATATTTAGAATATATTTTTACAATTTAATACAATGATGGTCATTGGATGTAATTTCACATTTAAACCACTTATAAACAAGTTTCAATCTTTTGATAGTTATTATCTCTTAAAAACACACTATTTGTTTTGACGACGGGAATTAATTTTTAAATTAGTTAATGCAACTGATATGCTTTGAATTTGGTAAAATAGACATAATTTTTGAGTTCATAATATCAAATATAGCTTAGGCCTAATTTTTGGTATTTTTCTGAAAACTTTCAATTTTTGATTAATAGTGAAACCACTAAGTGGTAGTTAAAAAAATTATTTTTTTTCATTAATCTTAATTTTACTGCTTCTATGAATGGAATTTCAAAAATCCAAGAGACATGGTTGATGTCAGTAAGTAAAATGTGCTTCAATGAGATGAAAATAATTTTTGGTGAATAGTAACTTTTTACTTTTATTTACCACGATTAAAAGTAAATAGGGTAATTAAGGGTACAAATGATATTAATATTACCCTAACACATGTACTAATCCTATTGGACAAGTGTATCACGACCGAAAACAACCTTAAGTGTAAAATATTATCATTTAGGCCCACTTGGATTAGATTAGGACATTTATTATTATTTAATTCAAAGAAGAGTTAAAAGAGTTAAAATCAAAGTTTATTTACTAAAACATTTTTAATATAGGGTTATACATAATATAATTTCGACTATAAATATTCCTTAGAAAGATAAAAAGATTTCCTACATAATGGTATTTTATTTGTAATTTTTATACTTTAAATAATTTAATTTATTTATGACACATCGATGATGCAGTAATTACCTTTTAAAGAAAATATTAACATAATTGATGTTATAAATGCCCAAATAAATGTAATTTCAGACTTTTTATGACTTAAACTAATTTTCTAGGTTAATATGACATGTTATTGGTGATTTAAGTAACTTGGTTCGAACTTATAATTCTGTTAGAAATTTCATAAAAATCATGTACCAAATAGTGTCAAAATTGACATAAATTAGTTTTTAAAACAAATACTATATTATTAATTTTTATTTAATTCCTAAAAATCTACGTTTCGGCCAAATGACTTAGATAAGGATAGATATATTAATAATAAACAACTTGGGGTCGTTTGGCTTCATATATTAAGTTTATTAACCATGTAGTGTAAGAAAACAAAAAGACACGGTAAAAGTTAAATTATTTAACTTAGAGTTAAATCTAATTGATAAGGTTAAAATAATAACCTAAACTTGTCTAAATCCTATTGGGTGAGCGGATTTCGACCCATCCCCACTTTAGCTTCGAAATAAGACCATTTGGAACCATTATAAACCGAATTTGACCTTAATATAAAATAATATTTTGAGATTTTCCTAAGATGCCCCTCTTCTCCCTTATAAAAGGGCACCTCCTCCCTCTCCTCCTCACACCAATTTGAGCATTCAATCTCGGAAAAACCCTGAAAAAATCTCTTCTCCACTTCCCTAGTATCATCCTAGAGGTCCTGGTCTTCCTCAAAGACCGTCCATAGTTCTTTAAGTGGAGGTTAAGTGAAGGCGCGTCAAAAAGAGGTAATATCCATTACCGATCTTTTTCAATTTCTTTCTTCTTCAACTTCTTCTTCTTTAGTTGTTTCATGATAAAGTAATAACATAAGTATTTATTATATACTTATATGTTATTATAAATATGAAACAACTCTAATTAACCTTATATCCATCCTACGGAAAAAGGAAATCACCGCGCGTGCGTACGTACGAAATACCGTCTCCACGCCGTGGTGTAATCTATTTTCCGCCACCACCTTAATTGGATGTGTATAATGGTGTAAAGAGTAACTATATATGATTATTATATGGTGATATTGATACTGAAATAGCATACATACACTTCAACACAATTTCACGACCATGGGAACGATATCATCGCTCGTGCGTACGTACGGACTACCGTCTCCACGACGCGATGAGATTCATTCTCAATGATTAACCATTCATGAATGATTATAAAGTATATATAACAAGTACTAATGAAATATATGACATAATAATGATACTTTATTTATGTATATTTATATGTATGTCATCTACTTAATTCCATTCAATTCAATAAGGAAACGAAAACAACGTTCATGCGTACGTACGGACTACCGTCTCCATGAATGGTGTATTTCATTCCATTTATCGATATATTATATATATATATATATATATTATGAATATATATTATATATAAATCATGTTTTACATTCTGGATATAAGTAATCATGATCCAAGTAATCATATTAATAATTACAAGTTAAAAACACGAACGACAAATGAGACGATTTTACCCAAAACGCTACTTTAACATAAGAACGGGTAATATAAAGTCATAAGTGAACCATATATGATATAATAACAATGAATATGATTCCTTAATAAGTCAATAACATGATTTAAATCATTATATAGGAGGTTCGGACACTTACGAAGCAAATCGGACCTAAGGTAAGGGAAAATATCACAATCTCATTTTTATCCGAGATTGTTTATACTTTAGTATTTACTGGGGTGTATTTTATCATCCACATCCATGTTTCCTCAATATTTAATATTATTTCCATTCACCTACAATTTTTTAAATTCTATTTTACCCTTCGGTGAGTTTTTAGTAAAAGATATGAAAGGAATCTTTTGTCGTTTTTCGTACGAGGTACTTTTTTGAATTTTCCGACAAAAGTACGATAAGAATGTTTTTTTTAACTTATACGGCATGAATGGATTTTTAAAACATTATTTCAAAAGAAGCTTCCTTTACAAGTTCTCAAGTTTATTTTTAATCAACTTATTTTAGTTTAAAATTGTATGACATATTAAGAAAGTAAAAGTGTTTTTGATGTAGAAAGGATATTTTCCTCAAGAATGATGTTCAAGTGTTTTATCAAAATTATTTTCCATATAAGATAAAAAGGGTTATGTTTTTGTACCTATTATTACATTGAGTTGATTATGTTGTGATGGAATTATTTTTATGAATTCCTTTATCATATATGAATTGTTTTATGATGTCATGATGTTTAATATTCCCATTTTTATTACATGGGTTATGCAATGATGTATGGTTTATGATTTTGTGGAACACATAAGAATGGTATCATTATGAGATGGGTGGGACCTATATCTCCCTCCAATGCATTGGGTAAAGATTTTATATCTCATGAGATAGACATGACTGGAATGGTAGGTTATACCGGTTCAGTGAAACAGGACTGAAACGAGGGTGACTCGGTTCAGAATGGGACTTTGTCCACTAAGATAGTCTTGGCAATGAGTCTTGACTAACAAGAAATGATTATCTATGATTATATGTGTATTCCACAAAGTTTCATGTTTTAAGTTATGATTATTGGTATTTCATTTCACTACTATGATTTATCCCATGTTAGGAAATTATGCTCTCTTTTGCAGGTTATGATTTCCAAAAGTTATGTTCTTATGAATATGATGTGATTGATTTTTCTTTTGTTTACCCTTACTGAGCATTTTAGCTCACCCTTTTATATTTACTTTTCCCCAGGATATAAAGAAAGGTTTTAGGTAAAAAAAAGGGGAAGATCTATATGGGAGATATTGAAGATATTTCACCACGATTAGAAGATTACAATCCGAGTTTCCAAAGACACTAAACTATTACGATCCTTGTGTGTGTGTTTTTTTGTTATGTACTAAGTATTCCGCAAATGTAATGTAATGTCCATGTATGTCAGGCTTCGGGTCTCTATAGGTTGCATCATCCCTTTGGGCATCTGTCTATCCTACTTAAATTTCTATCATATTAATCTCCTTGATATGTACTCTGCAATCTCTTTCTTCATGATGTCCCACCAAAAGTGTTATCTAAGATCAAAGTACATCATGGTACATTCATGATGCATTGATGGCTGGGAAATCAACTAGGAAAGGTATGATGTATTCCCTTCCATTATTATTTCAAAATTCATCCATTTTTTATCCATGATGAGAGGGTCTTTCTCAATTCACATCATGGATAGAGTAGTAGGTTCTTTTCTGCTAAGAGAATCAACTACCCTTTTTCCTTCCAAATATTATAGTGAATTGAGAAATAATATTCATTTATTACCTCTATCCATATCCTTTATGCATGTTGAGATCATTTTTTGTGAATATATACTTTAGGATATTTTTATTGGTATATATTTCATGCTTCTCACCAAAGAGATAATGTATCCAAATCCTAAGAGAGAATATCATAGCTGCTAACTCCAGATCATTCATTGGATAGTTATTCTCATGTATCATTAATTTCTGTGAGGTTCATGCTCTCAATTTATCATTTTATATAACTACACAACACAATCCTTTCTTTTAATCATCATAGTCTATCACAATACTTTCACCACTTGTTTTTAATTTGATTACAGGTGCAGTGATCAAACTTTTCTTTAGCTCCTTGAAGCTTTCTTCACATTATTTTTTCCATACATACTTTACTCATTTCCTTATTAAATTTTTTAGTGGGCTATAAAATTATGAGAAATTTCTCACAAAATGTTGATAGTGCCCTTATAATCCCAGAAAACTACAAATATTCATGTCACTAGTGGGTTTGATGAATTCTTTAATTTTCTTTGGTTTTTGAATGGTCTATAGAAATTACCTCACTTATGATCACATGTCCCAGGAATGTGAATTGTTTCCTCCAAAATTCACATTTACTTAACTTGGCATACAATTTATCCATCCTTAATGTCGCCAACAAAATCATTTGATGTTCTTCATGTTCCTCCTTACACTTGGAGTAGATGAGAATATCATTGATAAATACATCAAAAATAATAATGTTAGTGTCTAAATGCTCTATTCATAAAATCCATGAATATGGAATGGGAATTGGAAAGTCTAAAGGGAATCACTATAAACTCATAGTTCTCATATCTTTTATAGAATACAGTCTTATAAATATATTTCTTATCCACCTTAATTTGATGATATCTATAATAAAGATCCACCTTGGATAAGTATTTATATACTCATAGTTTCTCGACCCAGTATTCAATACGTGGAATAGAATAAAAGACCTTAATAGTGATCTTATTGAGTTCCAGATATTTGATACATAGCGGCATTGATCCATCCATTTTCTTTACAAAGATAGCTGGTGCACCCCAAGATCAATCACTAGGTTGTATGAACAATTTGTCCATCTTCTCTTATAAATGCTTCATTAAATATTATAGTTTTATAGGGTTCATCCTTTTAGGGTAATTTTGAGAAAGGAGTAGCTCTGGGTATGTGTTATATTGAGAACTCAACCACACAATCTTGGGGAATTCTAGGTAACTCTTTGAGAAATACATCACTATATTCCCTCACTATGGGAATTTCTTATAGGTTGATATATTCCATTGACTCAACCATTTGGTAGAGGTATGCCTCTTCACAGGGAATCAAAACCCACACCATTGAAGGATTTTACAATGTATATTCATGATATTACTTGAATTTATAGAGAATCATGGGATGATTCAAAATTTGAAAAAATATTTCCTTTTTTCCGAACGTTGATGTGTGCTCTATATAATGAGATGCAATACTTTCCCATTTTAGTGTCGAATTACACCAAGGTAAGTATCATGAGATTCCCTAGAATAATCTTCCCTCACAGGCTAATAGGATAAGAGTCCAACACTTGGATTCCAATTATTGAAGCAATCAGTGTTTTTTACATATCTCTTATTTAAGGTAACATATCTTTGATTCAATATTTCTAGAAAACATGGAGGATATAAAGGAATGAGTATAACCAAAATCAAAGAAGACCTTTTTCCATTATTGGGTGAATATTAATTGTACCTTATACAACTTCATTTCTTATTCCATTTTAGTAGTAGTGATGGCATAATCTTTCCCTTTCTATTTTCTATTTGGTGGCTAATGACACTGATTATCCTCAAGGACTCGAGGTTTATTACACTAGCTTTTATAGTTCCCTTTCTTCATACAATTGAATCATTGAACCATGGGTGGTGCTCTCCTTTCCTCCATAATATTGACTAGATTATTTATGTCTCTATGATATTCATGAGATTGATGACCTTCTCTCCCACACTTATAGAATTTCCCCAGTACTTTGTTTCGGTTCCCATGATGATTATTCTTATATTTGTAACATGTGAGTGGTTGATATTTCTTTCCAGAGGTTTCATTAGATAATTCATATCTAAACTCCATATTTGTTTTCTTATCTCCATAGACAGAGAATAATTCTCCAAAATCTGTCTCCACATTGAGGTCACGTCGAAATACTTATTCATAATTCCCAATGTCTCTAATTTAATGATATTTTTAAAGGTGTGGTTTAAAAACACAAAAGAATATATCTATTTTTCTATAATTGTTGATAACAAAACCCAAGTCATACCACTAAATCCTTTAAAATGTTTCTCCATAATCTGTGATAGATTCATCTTTTTTTCTTCATCACTATGAATTCTCTCTCCATCTTTCTCAAAATATTTCAAGGAAAATAATTATTAAGGAATATTTTCTTAATGTCTTACCACTATATGTCATAAATTTTGTAATTCATCTTGGTGTTCTTAATCAATTCATACCATTGGTCAGCCTCTCCATCTAATTGATAAATGATCAGAGTCACCTTCTCCATCTCAAAACAGCGAACCACAGAAAATATGTTCTCCACTGAGTTAAACCATTGTTTAATGACTAATGGATTTAATGATCCACTAAATGATGGTGTTAATTTCTTTATAAAAGATTTGATAGATTATTTCTCCCTGTAGGTGAAGGAATACTTTCCACATTATTGAGGTTATTTCTCATAGCCTAAGACAGTTGGGTACATATCACTATGAAATTTTGAACTCCACCACCCAAGGTATTGGCGATGTAGTTTGAGAAATTCTTGTACTATCCCACACATGGGTTGTTGGCCTGGTTTCTCTTGGTTCCCACAATTTTCTAAATTATTAAATGAATAAAAAAACATAATCCAAAAAGTCATGAATAAATAATTTATTCCTTCATGAAATTAACTCTAAATGATTGTCTTGTGGGATCCCTATATTTAGAATTTTTCTAAAATAAATCTTCAATATTAATTATATATATATGGTATCATACTAATGGTTGTAAATAATATTCTCTAATCCTAATTCCCAAATTAACTAAACCATGATTTGATACCAACTATAGCAGTCCTAATTTTTCTTACATTACTATTACATCATTTTAAAGATAAAAAAATAAGTGTTACAAAAATGGGATCCAAAGGCTTAATATCGTTGGAAAATTTGGGCCATATATAAAATTTATAGAATAAAACATAAATTTAGGCTTTGGCCCCAAAATTTTAAAAAATAAAATAAAAAAATTAGATAATGTAATGTAATGTGGTAATGAAAAAAAATGAAAAAACATGCCTTAGTGGTCAACTACCTCACATAGTTATGAACAAAGCTTGCATCATGTACCCACATAACAGATGTGCATAATCATAACATCATAACTATGAAAAAGATAGAATAATGTTCATGCATATTAAATATTATCAAATGATATAAATCACATTAACCAATGAATCTAAGCATTATATAATTCTGGGTGGACTTGTCACATCATAACATTTACATAATCATTCATGCCATGTAGAATGTATATCACTCACAATCATAAAATAACCCATGTAAATGAAATTGGATTCATGCTAATTTCATAAAGAATATATTCATTAATAAACATTGGTGTTACTAATAGGTAATAACATAATTGGTATATGAATCATCAATCTTGAGTGAAGAAGAGACAATCTCAAGGGAGTCGACATGTGTTTTGGAAGGAAAATTACTTTTGGAAAATCTTTGTATTTTACAAAAAACAAGATTAGAAACATACATATGATAGAAAATAAAATTAAAGAACAATTAAACTATATTTTAGTTTTATTAAATGAATATACACACTACAATTTGTATCAATGGAGGAATAACCCAAAGAAAGGAAATTAGTTTCAAGAATTCCCTTACCTTTTGTTTAAATTCTTCCTTTACTTTCACATCATGGATAATAAAATTAGATTCATTAATTAATAAATAAATAACCTATTATACATGTATTATATTCATTATAATTTTATTAAGTTAGTTTATTGATATTTTGAGAGTTATATAGTTCAATTTCATCGTTCAGGTTTGTTCGTTTTCTTGGCCTTCGTGATTAGTTCACTAGTATATATGTATAGAACATCATATAAAATGAGAATAATTAACCCTAATTGAAATTATATGTTATTAATGAATATATATAAGTTTAAATGGAATTATATATATCATATTATTTTTAGACAAGAGGATTATTCGTTAGATAAAACGTTAACGATAATCATTTAGATTAATTTGGTTGTTTTTCGATCATCACAAACTACTTTTGTTTTATTATTTTATTATATTTATATAAGTCAGTTATAGAAAATAAAAAAGGTTATGAAATAAATTTTAAAATATTTTTAAACCATTATAATGGTTTTATGTCGATCTTTGATGGCAGTTAAGTAAAATGAAAACTTTTCATCCTCAAAGGTGATAAATCAACACCTTACAGAAGATGTTTTCGTTTTTAGAATAAAAAGAAGATGGGAAGTGGCTTGATGATGGATTATTCCATTAAAATAATAAAAAATATTATATATAAAATATTATATTTATCATTCCACTTTTATATGGGATATTTATGAGAGAATAATAAAATAAAAGAAATTGGAAAGAAATTAAATGAAAAAAAATTAAGATTTTACCTCTTGAATTGTTCTCCTTGAGAAACTCCTTAGGGAAATTTTTTATGTAATATTTTGGGACCAAAGGATCCTAAATGAGGGGAGGTTCTTGGTAAGAGTATTTGATATAATTTTTACTAGATTGAAGGCTTGGAAGGTTCGAGAAGAATTAGTGGTGAGACGTGGTATTTATTGGGGAGGAGAGGGGGTTGGTTTTTTTATTCATTAGTTTTATATTTTGGATCAAGAATATCAATAGTATTGAAGCTTATAACTATATATATTAAATATTGAAGGTTAGTTTGAGATTATGGGGCTTACATCAGCAATGAATCAAGGAATTTTGTATTTAACTTATAATGTTATTACCATAAATTTCTATATTTCACTATTCACCAAAAATTCAATTTTTCTAAAACAATACTAAAAATTAACCCAAACGTTTTTCAATATGTATAATTCAAAAATGAACTCCATTTTATAAAAATAATTTTCACAATATTCAAAATTTATTTTTTAGTTGAAATAATCATTTATTAAAAAAAATACTAATTTTAAAATTATAACTGATTTTATGGGACTTTAAAAAATTAATTAAGGTCTCATAAAATTATATTATAATCAAAAGATGAAAAAATTTTAAATTATGAATATATTTTATGAAAATTAGTTTTATTTTAAATTATTATATTAATAATAGAATTGTGATAAAAAAAATTAGGTCTTCTAAAAAAACAACACTAATTTATCATTCTTAAAACAATTATTTACTTATAATTTGATATAATTATATCATATTCTCATTTAAATGATGCCTAAATTTTATTTATAATTTCACAGTTGAGGTTACTAATATATAAGTTAAATTACTATTCTTAATGGTCATTTTACTATTCCAATGGTCAAGATACCATTACATCAATATAGGTTCCTTAATTTATATAAATATCAGTTATTTCATTCTTCATTTATAAGAATAATGTTTTTATTATGATAGCTATTCTATGTATGTGTTTTATACCATATAACATAATTATAATAAGGGAAATTAAATTGATAAATTTTTGGGCCATTATAAAAACCTCTCAGGCGTACAAATTCTGGGAAAGACTAAGGTGAAACCTACTACCATATCTACCAATATTTGACATAATAGATTAGGTTTGATAAAAAATAGGGCACCCACTAGGTCCTTCATGGCAAAACACTAACAGGAATCCTACTCGGGGTCCTCAGATGTGATGCAAAAAAAAGTAATCATACATATGAGACTTAACTTTACGTAAATATAGGTATCATACACGAAATCCTTGTAATGATACATATGAAAAAGGGATCCTACATGAGACACTCAATAATAGCATAAGAAGAGTATGTATCCTATATGGGATCCTTATAATGGTGTACAAGTAATGATATACTACAAGGGATTCCATAGTTCAACATCTAAGAAAAGATATTTCATAGGGGACCCTTGGTAACATTTACAAGGTAGAGGCATTCTATATAGGATCCTCTAAGTTGGAACTTAAGCACATCCATTCTATAGAGGATCCTCATAAATAAAAAACCTCATGGACTTCTGGGCGAGAATGGAACATCTCTCAAGGGATACATCCTCAAGTAAATTCTATAATATCATTACTCAATTGAGATAACTCATAGATCATCTCAGATGAAAGGGTATCACTCTCAGGAGATAACTGGATTAACTTATTGATGGATGAACCTCTCTATTTAGGGGAAATCCTAAAATTCCAAATAGGAGTCCTCAAATCACCCAAAGTGTTTCTATATCAAGATCTATGTGGAAATTTACTTTGAAAGGAATACTCATGGGTCCAATTCTAACTCATGGGTGTAAATATATTAAAATTCCTAAAAAGGGTATCAAGGGGGTAGTATATGTTGTGTATACCTAGTACATGATGTATACCCCAAAATACCAACCTGGGCATATAATTCAGCCAGACTTGGCATGTAAAATACCAAGTACATAACATGTTGATAATGTAAACCATGTGTATCCTACATGGGGTAACTTTCCATGCACCTCACATGGCCTACCCATGTATATATCCTGGTTGTGTACTACTAAATTTCATTCAACCCACTTGGGAAAAGGTTGTGTAGTCTACATGGCCATGTTCCCCTATATGGGCTATCTGTTTGGGTACTCAGATACATTGGCAAGCCTATGTACATGAAATGTATTACCCATACATGACATGTATATCTAAAAATATCACATTCTCTGAATTGGAACATCAAAAGACTTGTGTTCTTGAACTACAGATCGTGTGATCAGGATTTCCGAATGGGAAACCCCTCAAATCGCATAAAACCCTGATTTACCCCCCAAATGAAATAGATAGACCATAAAGGGGTACTAAATAGGCATAATATGGGTTTAAAACATAAAAATTGAAAATATATTGGGATTTATGACAAAACTTATAATTGTTCTACCTTTTGGGAGAATCTGCTGATGCTTTTCCCATTACCATGCTCTATAATTATTGCACGATGATCTGGTGCATCCCAAGCTTCACGGAGGTATCTATCTTATCCTCTATCAAGTTATCCCTCTCCATGTCCCTCTATTATCTTTTTCACATGAAGGGGGATCCCCCCTTGAATTATATGTGAGAATCCAAAAAATATAAGAATAAAAAGAAAATAAAATCATGAAAATGAGCAAATAAAAGAAAACGCAAAACGGGGCCCAAGAAGCCTTGAAACCCGACTCGAGATTATGCCTCTCCTAGGAACAAATCCCCATTTTAGAATCAATGAAAAATAAATAATCTAAATCTGATTCCCTATTCAAAGGAAATAGTCAAACAAACCTACATGAATTAATTAATATTTAATTAATTAAATCTTAAATATGAATTATTCTACTAAACTTTTAATGGCTCATAATTCCACCAAACTCATATCCTATGATAACACTATATTAATGGACCTATGGGGTGGTCAAAAAAATTATACGACATCATATTCTAGGTGAAAATGACCATTTTACCCCTTATAAGCTTTTGAAAGTAAAAAGTTCAAATTTCTTCTCAAAATTCTCTGTATGAAAAAAAACAGGGGTTCTAATAATAACTTATAGAAATTAATATTTCATAAATTCAAACATGAGATAAAACATATATTGATTTTTTATAAATTAACTCTTACTATAAACATTTTTTAACTAAGATAAATATTTTTAATATTCTATAATTTCTTGTATAAACACTTACCTATCTTTTTCAGTAATAAATATTTCATATTATATGATATTATTATGACTTATAAAAAATTTATAACCCAATTTATACTATTAAAACTATTTACATAAGCCTATATCATAATATTAAGTATTATTTAAACTATATTGAAATATTTCATTAATTTTTTTGATGCAATCTAAATAATATCTTTAGTAAGGCCCCTTTTAATTTGATCAAATATAATTCAATTTATTATGAAAAATTCATATATCTAAGTATAAAATACTTTATACGTTATCCATATCAAATTAATTTATGTTTTTTTATAAATTTAACTCATGATTAATAAATAAATATTTTATATATCATGTGAAACAAATAAGGATTATCATATTTAAATTAATATTATAAAAAAAATTATGAAGTAGAATAATCAACATAATTTATGTTAATTAATCCCACACTTGTCTTTTATAATTAATTTGTAAACTATAAGAGAAAAATAAAAAATGATATTTAACATTGGCTTTTAAAAACACATTTTTATTTAATCCCAAAAATATATCATTTATAACATATTTATAAACAATAATTTTTTTAATTAAAAAGTCTTACCAATATAACATGCATCACATGCATATTAAACCCTTTACATTTTATACAGTTTTTATTATCTTGGATATAAACAGTTTACATAAACTTTAAATATAAAAACATTTATATAATTAATTATATGGAATTTTACTTTAAATATATGACATCATTAGGAATTATAAACATTTTATAATCCAATTTCAATTATGTAAACTATTTACAGGTCCAAATATCACATATTTAAACATTATTTAGACATAGAATAGATCTATCAACAAAACACTTATGGAGTCGTCTAAATAACATCTTAAATAAGGCTAATTTTTAATTTAAAAAATTCTAATTGATTAGTTGTGAACAATTCATAATTTTAAATATAAACACCTTTTTATTTGGGCCATCTTTATTTAATTTAGGAATTCTTTTAAAATTAACCTTGTGATTTGTTAAACTCTTTATTTCAATATTATAATGTATTCTATATAATTTGTTCAAAAGTAAAATACCTTTTAACTATAATTTAAAAAGATTTAATAAACGCTAAAAATTGAAAATAGATATTTTTAATATTAACTCTATTATATTAATAGTATATTTAAAATATTTATTTCAAAAATATTAAAATAGTTAACCACAAATATTTTATAATTAACTAATTTAAATTTTTTTTATAAATTCAATAAATAATCCAAAATATCACATTTCATTATATATGAAAAATTTATATACAACCTAAATCCTGAATGATTTTTTTTCTAGTAGAATGATGAAGATGATGTTTGCTACTTAACATAAGTCATACCTTATAGTACGTATTAAATTAAAATCTTAATGTCATGTCGATTGACGCACTCAAAATTACATAACTATATAATGTAATTTTGTGAGGGTAAAACCTAGTTGTGATTTTATATAAAATTTTATTTATTTAATATTAAAATAATCGCATTGATTGGAAGACAAAGAAGGCTATAATAGCACTGATGGATTATAGGTGATCATCGTATTGTTGATAACAGTATAAGGAAACTCAAATATTTATCTGATCTTTCCTGAACATAATTAATATTTAATATAAAAAAGAACATAAACATGAATACCTAGATAGAAACAAGTTCAATATTCAGTATTTGATGGAGTATGTTTGATGTCAGTCACTGAAGCATAAGATGAAGTCCTCCTGGATCTAATGGTATTACACTATCCAATGGATCCCTAAATATTTATTTAGGATCCCTAAGAATATAATGGGTTCTATCAAATTCACTTAGTGATCATTCAAATCTCAAGAGGAAGAGAGTATCTAGAGTCTTTCATACAGTTTTTCATCACCAAATTGAGGGATCTCATCCATTTATATATCCATCCTCAAAATGTTTCATTTAATGGAACACATTATCTGTATTTAATGTATCATCATATATTAATTCCCATTGGACTTATTCATTGAATTCCTTCAATGAATTCAATCCATTAAATCTATTCATAATGGATTATAACTAAGGAAACCACATGGTAAGATGTATGAACCTCAATTCAAGTATATGTGGAATATTTATGCACTTAGCCTATGTGGTGGAAGGTGTATTAAATCATCCTAAACTGTTGGTGAAACATATTCTATCATATATATCATATAGATATATTTTAGTGCATAACCAACATAACTAACCTTGATAAAGGATAAAATGTATGCCAAATTTTTCAACTGTGATTTTTGGTTATAGAAAGTATCATTCTTAAGTCATGTAATCACAAGCGATGGTATATTTATAGATCCTTCAAAGATAGAGGTGATCAAAAAATGGTCCATGTCAACCACTATAATAAAGATATGTAGTTTTCTTGTACTGGATGGATATTGTTAATGATTTTTCAAATATTTTTCATTAATTTAAAATCTACTAACTAAGATATATCAAAATGGGGTTAAGTTCCTCTAAATAGATGAACATGAATAAGATTTCAAGGAGCTAAATAGAAGGTTATTCACTACACTTATACACACATTAACCTTCAATGGAGAAGGGTTTGTAATATAAATTGTGCACCAAAGAAGTTATTGGTATGTTTCCTCATATAAAATAAAATAGTGGTAGCTTATTACTCATGTTAATTAATGATTCATAAGATATATTACCTGATATGTTATTTTGAGATAACAACTATAATATTTTCATTGAAGATATCGAGGTTTTATATATATGGTTAGAAGTGTGAAATATATACTGATCAAAATTTCTTAAATTATATATTCACATTGATGGAGTTAAACATGAAACAAATGACATGTTTGAAGTTTATCTATGAATATTAATGCATGATACATCACACCCTATTAAGGAAAACAAGGTGTTTGATGCTTTGAGAAGGAAGGATTATACCACCTTCTCTGTAATGAGGATTGAATGAGACCCAATACACATATTCTTATAAGGACGGACATTGAAATCATGAATAAATGGAAGAAATCCTATCATTACTAATTTAATAATAAACCGTCCATATATTTAACGATCTAGGAGGCATAAAAGGAGGATATTGAGTTACATAGGAAGGTAAGGAATATTTTAAAGGTTAACTTTGGTAATGATGGAATTATAATTTTGATGAAACAATTTTTTGTTCCATCAATATCATAATTTTTGAAATATCTATTGGTTAATGCATATAGCTCTTAATTTTATATCTTTCATGGAACCACAACGATATATTGAGATATGAAGATTCATTTTTGGTGGAACAACATGAAGAGAGAAAATGAAGAGTACATATATTGAAACATAGTACGCAAATAATTTAAGGTGGAAGAATAAAAGTCTAAAGGGATTATGTAACCATTATATATACCTATATGGAAATAGGAGAACATCACTATAGGTTTAATTATATATATTACTAAGAATTCTAAATTTTATAATTCCATTTGGGTTGTAGTTAATTGCCTTAATAATTTATAATATTTCATTATTATTTAAAAATATTTCTCACTCAATAAAATCAATAGGATATACATATATTAAGTGGTAAGTCTACTTGGATTAACACTCTCAATTGAATCTAAATGAGATCTAAGATTTGGTTCAATGTTCTGGATAAACCTTCAATAAAAATTGGATATAAATCCAAGGTTCAACACTACTTACCATCTTTGGACTGATGGTTAATATGTATGGACTATTTAAACTCTATAGGATATGTTAATATACTATATAATGTATTTAAATGTAGTTTGGGATCAATACCTTCCCTTGATAGATTTATAATATGATAATAGTTTCCATTCTAGAATTAAAATAGAACCATATGAGGTTATGTATTGGAAGATGTGACCAAACTCTAACATGTTTGGATAATGTTAAAGAGAATAAATTAATTAGACTATATTCTTCTCAAGAAATGAAAAAGAATATTCAAACTATTCAAAATCACATTAAAACATCACAAATTGGATAGAATATCTATAATGATAATGTCGATCATATTGGTAGTTTGAATTTGGACACAATCTATTTCTTTGAATACCACTATAGAAGAGGGTTATGATATTTAGGTAGAAGGGAAATTTTATCACTATATACATGGGCCTTTAGAAATTCTCAATCATGTGGATATGCTATCATTTCATCTTGATCTTCCACTGAAACTATCAATAGTGCATGATGTGTCCCAGGTATAACTTTTGAGGGAGTACATACTTGGCCTTTCACACATATTGAACTTAAATATAGTATAATTGGAGCATGACCTATCTTATATGGAATAACTGGTATAAATCATGGATCATAGAGATAAAGTATTATAAAAAAGGTCACTCACCTTGTGTAGAGACCCAAAGCTTAACGTACATGGACATTACATTACTTTTTCAGAATACTTAGTACATAACAAAATCACACACACACAAGGACCGTAATAGTTTAGTGTATTTGGAAACTTGGAATATAATCTTCTAATCGTGGTGAAAGATCTTCAACATATCCCATAAAGATCTTATTTTTTTACCTAAAACCTTTCTTTATTTCCTGGGGAAAAGAAAACATACAAAAGGGTGAGCTAAAATGCTCAGTAAGGGTAAACAAAAGAAATATCAATCACATCATATACATAAGAACAGAACTTTTGGAAATCTTAACTTGAAAAAGAGATCATAATTTCATAACATGGGATAAATCATAGTAGTGAAATGTAATCCAAATAATCATAACTTAAAACATGAAACTTTGTGGCATACACACATAATCATATAGAATCATTTCTTGTTAGTCAAGACTCATTTCCAAGACTATCTTAGTGGACAAGGTCCATTTCTGAACCGAGTTCGCTCCTCATTTCAGTCTTGTTTCACTGAACCGGTTTAACATTCCGTTCCAGCCATGTCTATCTCATGAGATATAAAATCTTTACCCAATGCATTTGAGGGAGATATAGGTCCCACCCATCTCATAATGATACCATTCTTATGTGTGCCACAAAATCATAACTCATACATCATTGCATAACCAATGTAATAAAAATGGGAATCTTAAACATCATGCTATCATAACATAATCTATATAAGATAAAAGGACATCATAAATATAATTCCATCATAACATAATCAAATCAATGTAAAAATAGGGATAGAAACAGAACCCTTTATAATCTTAGATGGAAAATAATTTTGATAAAACACTTGAACTCCATTCTTGAGGAAAATATCCTTTCTACCTCAAAAACATTTTTCCTTTCTTAACATGTCATACAATTTTAAACTAAAAGAAGTTGTTTGAAAATAAACTTGAAAAATTTTAAAGGAATCATCTTGGAAATAATTGTTTAAAAATCCATTCATTCCGTATAAGTTAAAAAAAAACATTTTTCTCGTACCTTTGTCGGAAAAGTCAAAAAGTACCTCGTACGAAAAACGTCAAATGATTCCTTTCATATCATTTAATAAAAACTCACTGAAGGGTAAAATAGGATTTAATCAATTGTAGGTGGATGGAAATAATATTAAATATTGAGGAAACATGTATGTGGATGATAAAATACACCCCAGTAAATACGAAAGTATAAACAATCTCAGATAAAAATGAGATTGTGATATTTTCCCTTACCTTAGGTCCAATTTGCCTCGTAAGTGTCTGAAACTCCTGTATAATGATTTAAATAATGTTATTAACTTATTCCAGAATCATAATTATTGTTATGATATCATATATGGTCATATTCTTAGCTTCTTAGTAGTAATATTTCATTGCTACTTGTTATTCGGGTGTTTATAACTTTTTGTTCTTATGCGTGCTTTGTCGAATAAATTCTTATTCTTATCTTTAGGTTATAGATACATCATTTCCATAATGTTATTAATGTACTATATATCATATTTATTCATTCAATTCATTTATATAATCATTATGCAATGAAGATCATGTAGAACGAATCGCATCACATCGTGGAGACGGTCTTCCGTACATACACACGAGCGATGATATCATTCCCATGATCGTGGAATTGTATTGGAGTGTATTTATACTATTTCAGAATCAATATCACTTTACAATAATCATATATAGTAATTATTTACACCATTATACCCATCCAAGTAAGGTGGTGGGGGAAAATTGATTACACCACGTCGTGGTGACGTTATTCCGTACGTACGCACGCGCGGTGATTTCATTTTCCATTGGATGGATAGATGTTGAAATAGGGTTGTTTCATAATTATAATAACATATCAGTATATGAGTGATACGGATGTTATTACTTCATAATGAAACAACTAAAGAAGAAGAAGTTGAAGAAGAAATAATTTGGAAAGGATCGGTAATGGATATTACCTCTTTTTGACGTGCCTCTTCTTAACCTCCTCTTAGGGCACTAGGGTTGGTCTTTGAAGAAGACCAGAACCTCTAGGATGATTCTAGGAAAGTGGGGAAGTGAAATGGGCAGGGTTTGGCCGAGCTTGAAGGCTCAAATTGGTGTGAGGAGAAGAGGGAGGAGGTGCCCCTTTATAAGGGAGGAGAGGGGCACCTTTGGAAATATAAGAAATATTATTTTATATTAAATCCCAACCCCACTTAAAAACTTCAAAAATGACTCATATCCGAATATTAGATGATATAGGGTTTTAATCTCATCAACCAATAAAATTTATACATGTTATGAATTTATTTTAAACATTATCAACTTGATTTATCCTTATTTATCAATTTAATTTTATTTGTGGTAATAATATTCTAAATTTTAAATTATTATTAATAATTACATATGTGTTGTGAATTTTCCATAATTTGACACTTTATGACATTTTAGACCATATAAATTTTAATTTATAATTTTTAAATATTTTTGTGATTTTTAAACAATTTTATAATATGTTATTTTTATAAAATAACAATAGTGTCAATTTTGACACTATTCATTTATTTGAATTTAAATGAAATATATACAGAGTATATGTTCGAAATAAAAGTTTTAATAGATTAATAAAATGTCATATGTCTCTATAAAATTAGTGGAGCACATTAAATAGTGCATATAATAATTATTTTAATATTTTAAAACCATTTATTTGATATTTTAATTAATAAAATAATTTCAACATCACTATTGTGTCATTATTAATGATAATTATTTAACCCCTAAAAATTCTAAAAAAATTTCTATGTTGTAGATAATTGTATTAGAGTTTTGGAGACTATTCACGTTCGAATTTCGATTAAGTTTATCACCAAATTGAAATTATTATACTTATAAGATTTAAGAAAGTGACATGTTGTCACATTAATTGGTTTTAATAATAATTAAATTATTTTCAAAGCCAAAAGTCCATTAAATTAATCTAATACGACCCTTAGGTGATATGGGTCTACTTTTAGTCATCCAATATGATTTTGGAAGGTGTTAGGGTAATTTTATAATCTTATATTTACCCTTAATTACCCGATTTTCCTTTAACAATGGTAAATAAAATTTACCGTAGTTACTATTAATATGCCCAAAAATAAAAAGTATCCTATTAACATAATTAGGACCCACTGATTCTAAATATGGAATCCATTTTTCAAAATTCAAGACACATAAGTTTCATTAATTAATTTAAAATAAATCCCGTTTTTAAGAAAATGGGTTTTAGAAGTTAAAACATTGCCAAATATTGAAATGTTTTTACCTATGAATTCAATGTGAAATTAATGCTAATGACATACATTATATTAAATGGTAAAAATATATTCTATCTATACTTTAAAACCATTCAATATTATAATTTAACCATATAAATTATCTCAATGAAAAAAGTTTTTTTAATTAAAAATTAGCATATTTTTACTATTCATCAAAATATGAAAGTTATCAAACAAATATAAAAAATTTATCCAAATTAAATTTTTATATCCTGATTCAAAAGAAGAATTTTATTTTGTCAAATTGAACTTATAAATGTTTCAAAAACTAGATTTATTGTGGGTGCGCCATCAAAAGGCGGCAAAACTGCATTTTTTGATAAATACTTATTTTAACCAAAAAAATTATTTTGTTCTCTTACCATGTTCTAGAAAATGTGTAGGATGAATAATAATGTTGTAAAATTTAAAATTCAGTTAATATTGTTCATAACGGCTAGTTTTAATAATATTTTAACATCATATCGTTGTTTAGTGAAAATCGGTATTGCGTACTACACACGCTATCGGGGAAGGTCGTGATTGTGTGTAATGCAAGGCAACTCAAGGATGCGTGTTGTGTAAGATTCTTTTGGTGTAGTGTAAAACACAAGAAATTAATGAAATTAAAAAGAATATTTTTCATAAAATCTCGGGGTGTTACATTCTACCCCCCTTAAAATGAATTTCACCCTCAAAATTCGTCAGGGTTATAAATGGTTTACTACTCGAAAGTTTCTTTAATAGAAACCCACATCATAAAAAGGAATACAAAAACCAATCTTTAAAAACAAAAGTATGAAACGTAACGGTTACCCAAATAAACTAATCACTGGGTTTCCACATAGGTGAAAATATGGATATGGAAGAGAAATCTAACCATCATGTTCTGATGGAGAGTGGTAGAGAACATGGCTATTGAAAATCCAGCAATCACAAAGCCATAAATTTGTGATGATATAAGGTACCATCTGATTCATCAGATATAAGAGCACTAGAACAACATTTTTGTTTTCAAGATCATTTCCCTAAAGTTGAAGAATTTGAATTAGAATAATTACTTAGTTTATTTTGGTACAATATCACTATTGTTTGTACTTTGAACAATTTCCACTTCATCTCTTAAAGAAATAAAGTTGAATTTGTCATTCGTGATGTGTTAACAGATCATGTGATAGAATGAGGGGTCATTCCATCTGTCTCAAACAAAAGGTTAGAATAGTTATCAAAAAATACGTAAGTCCATCTATAGTGAGATTAATCTTATATGGTTCCTAATATGGACTTATACTTCTTATATTATACTGCTTAATATAATAAAACTAGTTTCTACTAAACAGGGACTTCCTGTAGGTCAGTGGTAGGCGATAAAGGCTAGTCGCACTTCGGTTGTGGGTTCGATTCCCACAGCCTTGTCCGACTCGATGGGTTGCCCCCCGTCCTACAGGTTGTCCTTTTTCTAAAACTATATTACTATAACATCCCATCAATAATATCGAAAAATACTAACTTATGTCCAACATAATCCATTCCAATCTTTAGGCTTGTCTAAAATACTTTGGTCCAAGATCATAGTATAAAGAAAATGATTACTTGAAATGTCACATAACAATCACATTAATGCCATAATTTATCCCCATATATCATAAGATATATCTTTTTGGTCAAATTACAAACATGTGAATACCTTAATCATGTATTCTCTTGAATAATGAATACCCATTGAACCTTAGTGAAACATGAATGTATTTAAAAGTTAACACTTTCCACAAACCAAAATCCTCAAAATTCTTTATAATCAAACCATGATATCACTTAGTCCTTATATCAATCATGAGCTCATGAATACTGTTAAACATTTCATTTTCTCATTTTCCCTTCATTATGCGCATATCATCTTATTTCCAAAAATATCTCAATCACTTTCTATGTTTACTGATACCATAAAATTATTGAATACCACAATAGACCAATACATAAATATTTAAATATTCCATGATACTATACACAACATTATTTTGGAATCCCATTACATAAAAACTTAATCATTCCACCACATCGTTGTCATATTCAACATCTCCAATAGTGATCGCATGTGACTTCCCTTTGTCCTTTTCCTTAAGCGGTTTCTCGGGTCGATCATCACTAACCCTTGGATTACGGCATTTATTAGCATAATGCCCCATTTCCTTGTACTTGAAGCATTGAAGTGTTGGTGGTGCGTTCTCTGCAGTCATTTCTTTATTCACATCATTAGAAACCCTTTTTCCATTACTTCGACACTCAGCTGCTCGATGACATTCTTTTCCACACTTAAAACATTTTCTAGTCCCTTTAAGACAATCTCCACCATGCTTCTTTCCACACTATGAGCATAAGGAAACATTCATCTTCTTTTCACCATTATTCGGAGATTTCTCCTTGAACTCCATCTTTCGTTTCTTGTCAAAACTATGAGATGGATAAGTAACACCAACTTCCATTTCTACCGTGTAGCACAACGCACAATTTCTTCATAGCTACTGAAGTCTCTTATAGCTTATGCCCTTCGAAGACTTGGTTTTAAGCCACTGAAGAATCGATCAACTTTACGTTCAGGTTGGATGATAAAGCCAGATGCATACCTTACAGGCCTTGTAAAATTCGCTTCGTATATACCAACAGATTCATCATCCTTTTACTTTAGTTCAAGAAACTCCTTCTCCATCTTTGTTTGAAGAATACGAGGGAAGTACTTATTGAAAAATAAGTTCTTGAACTCTTCCCATTCCATGGACTCAATTTCATCTCTTGGCCTCGTATTCTTGATAAGATTCCACCATTGATCAGAATCACCTTCCAAACGATATACTGCTAAGACGACTTTATCATTTTCAGAACATTGAAGAACTGAAAATATCTTTTCAGTGGTAATGATCCATTGTTCAGCAACAAGTGGATCAGAAGACCCACTGAAAGAAGGTGGACGTTGCCTCATGAAGGACTCAATAGAATATTGTTCCCTTCTCTACTCATTTGGAAGTACAGAATGATTCATAGCTTGTGTAAGTATAGTAATAAGATTTTGCACTCCATATCCCATAACATTTGTTTATTCAGGAGGACAATCATTGCATTGTCCATTACATTGATCAACATGGTTCCTTCGTGTTCCAGCCATCGTCTAAAACCCAAAAAGAATAGTGTGAGAGGCAAAAATCATGCTAGGGAAAACAGCATAATAAAGGGGGAGTACCTTCAATATCTAACATCTTAGGTTACCGTAATTCTAGCACTATAAACTATACTTATACTTAACCTTAAGGACATCCCTATACATACCTTAGAAATATCTATAGGGATCTTACTAAAGTTCTCGCATCCTAGTTTCCAAAGGTTGACTAAACCTTTCCTCTAATACCAATTGTAGAGACCCAAAGCTTAACATACATTGACATTACATTACTTTTTCGGAATACTTAGTACATAACAAAATCACACACACACAAGGACCGTAATAGTTTAGTGTCTTTGGAAACTTGGAATATAATCTTCTAATCATGGTGAAAGATCTTCAACATCTCCCATAAAGATCTTCTTTTTTACCTAAAACCTTTCTTTATTTCTTGTGGAAAAGAAAACATACAAAAGGGGGAGCTAAAATGCTCAGTAAGGGTAAACAAAAGAAATATCAATCACATCATATACATAAGAACATAACTTTTGTAAATCTTAACCTGCAAAAGAGATCATAATTTCATAACATGGGATAAATCATAGTAGTGAAATGTAATCCGAATAATCATAACTTAAAACATGAAACTTTTTGGCATACACACATAATCATAGATAATCATTTCTTATTAGTCAAGACTCATTTCCAAGACTATCTTAGTGGACAAAGTCCACTTTTGAACTGAGTTCACTCCTCATTTCAATCCTGTTTCACTGAACCGGTTTAACCTGCCGTTCCAGCCATGTTTATATCATGAGATATAAAATCTTTACCTAATGAATTTGAGGGAGATATAGGTCCCACCCATCTCATAATGATACCATTCTTATGTGTTCCACAAAATCATAACTCATACATCATTGCATAACCCATGTAATAAAAATGGGAATCTTAAACATCATGCCATCATAACATAATCCATATAATATAAAAGGACATCATAAATATAATTCCATCATAACATAATCAAATCAATGTAAAAATAGGGATATAAGCAGAACCCTTTATTATCTTAGATGGAAAATAATTTTGATAAAACACTTGAACTTCATTCTTGAGGAAAATATCCTTTCTACCTCAAAAACATTTTTCCTTTCTTAACATGTCATAAAATTTTAAACAAAAAGAAGTTGTTTAAAAATAAACTTTAGAACATGTAAAGGAAGCTTCTTGGAAATAATGTTTTAAAAATCCATTCATTCCGTATAAGTTAAAAAACATTCTTCTCGTACCTTTGTCGAAAAAGTCAAAAAGTACCTCGTATGAAAAAAGTCAAAAGATTCCTTTCATATCTTTTAATAAAAACTCACCGAAGGGTAAAATAGGATTTAAAAAATTGTAGGTGGATGGAAATAATATTACATATTGATGAAACATGGATGTGGATGATAAAATACACCCCATTAAATACCAAAGTATAAACAATCTCAGATAAAAATGAGATTGTGATATCTTCCCTTACCTTAGGTCCGATTTGCCTCGTAAGTGTCTGAACCTCCTGTATAATGATTTAAATAATGTTATTGACTTATTCCAGAATCATAATTATTGTTATTATTTCATATATGGTTATATTCTTAGCTTCTTAGTAGTAATATTTCATTGCTACTTGTTATTCGGGTGTTTATAACTTTTTGTTCTTATGTGTGCTTTGTCGAATAAATTCTTATTCTTCTCTTTAGGTTATAGATACATCATTTCCAGAATGGTATTAATGTACTATATATCATATTTATTAATTAAATTCATTTATATAATCATTATGCAATGAAGATCATGTAGAACGAATCACATCACATCGTGGAGACGGTATTCCGTACGTACACACGAGCGATGATATCGTTCCCATGATCATGGAATTGTATTGGAGTGTATGTATACTATTTCAGAATCAATATCACTTTACAATAATCATATTTAGTAATTATTTACACCATTATACCCATCCAAGTAAGGTGGTGGGGGAAAATAGATTACACCACGGCGTGGGGACGTTATTCTGTACGTACGCACACGCGGTGATTTCCTTTTCCGTAGGATGGATAGATGTTGCAATAGGGTTGTTTCATACTTATAATAACATATCCATATATGAGTGATACTGATGTTATTAATTAATAATGAAACAAATAAAGAATAATAAGTTGAAGAAGAAAGAATTTGGAAAGGATCGGTAATGGATATTACCTCTTTTTGACGCGCCTCTTCTTAACCTCCTCTTAGGGCACTAGGGTTGGTCTTTGAAGAATACCATAACATCTAGGATGATTATAGGGAAGTGGGGAAGTGAAATGGGCAGGGTTTGGCCGAGATTGAAGGTTCAAATAGGTGTGAGGAGGAGAGGGAGGAGGTGCCCTTTTATAAGGGAGGAGAGGGGCACCTTTGGAAATATAAGAAATCATAGTTTATATTAAATACCAACACCACTTAAAAACTTCCAAAATGACTCATATCCGAATATTAGATGATATAGGGTTGTAATCTCATCAACCAATAAAATTTAGACATGTTAGGAATTTATTTTAAACATTATCTACTTGATTTATCCTTATTTATCAATTTAATTTTATTTGTGGTAATAATATTCTAAATTTTAAATTATTATTAATAATTACATATGTGTTGTGAATTTTCCATAATTTGACACTGTATGACATTGTAGACCATATAAATTTTAATTTATAATTTTTAAATATTTTTTTGATTTTTAAACAATTTTATAATATGTTATTTTTATAAAATAACAATAGTGTCAATTTTGGCACTATTCATTTATTTGAATTTACATAAAATATATACAGAGTATATGTTCGAAATAAAAGCTTTAATAGATTAATAAAATGTCATATGTGTCTATAAAATTAGTGGAGCACATTAAATAGTTCATATAATAATTATTTTAATATTTTAAACCCATTTATTTGATATTTTAATTAATAAAATAATTTCAACATCACCATTGTGTCATATTTAATGATAATTATTTAACCCCTAAAAATTCGAAAACAATTCCTATGATGTAGATACTTTTATTAGATTTCTGGAGACTATTCATGTTCGAAGTTTTATTAAGTTTATCACCAAAGTAAAATTATTATACTTATAAGATTTAAGAAAGTGACATGTCGTCACATTCTTTGATTTTAATAATAATTAAATTATTTTCATGGACAAAAGTCCATTAAATTAATATAATATGACCCTTACGGGATATGGGTCTACTTTTAGTCATCCAATAGGATTTTTTCAGGTGTTAGGGTAATTTTATAATCTTATATTTAACCTTAATTACCCGATTTACCTTTAACTATGGTAAATAAAATTTACTGTAGTTACTATTCATAATGCCCAAAAATAAAAAGTATCCTATTAACATAATTTGGACCCACTTATTCTGAATATGGAATCCATTTTTAAAAATTCAAAACACATAAGTTGCAGTAATTAATTGAAAATAAATCCCGTTGTTAAGTAAACGGGTTTTAGAAGTTAAAACATTGCCAAAGATTGAAATGTTTTTACCTATGAATTCAATGTGAAATTAATGCTAATGACATACATTATATTAAATGGTAAAAATATATTCTATCTATACTTTAAAGCCATTCAATATTAAAATTTATCCATATAAATTATCTCAATGAAAAAAGTTTTTTTTAATTAAAAATTAGCGTATTTTACTATTTATCATAATCTGAAAGTTATCAAAAAAATATCAAAAATTTATCCAAAGTAAATTTTTATATCCCGATTCAAAATAAGAATTTTATTTTGTTAAATTGAACTTATAAATGGGTCAAAAACTAGATTTAATGTGGGTTCGCCATCAAAAGGCGGCAAAACTGCATTTTTTGATAAATACTTATTTTACCCAAAAAAATTATTTTGTTCTATTACCATGTTCTAGAAAATGTGTAAGATGAATAATAATGTTGTAAAATTTAAAATTCAGTTAATACTATTCATAACGGATAGTTTTAATAATATTTTAATTGCATATCGTTGTTTAGTGAAAATCGGTATTGCGTACTACACACGCTATCGGGGAAGGTCGTGATTCTGTGTAATGCAAGGAAAGTCAAGGATGCATGTTGTGTAAGCTTCTTTTGGTGTAGTGTACAACACAAGACATTAATGAAATTAAAAAGAATATTTTTCATAAAATCTCGGGGTGTTACATTCTACCCTCCTTAAAATGAATTTCACCCTCGAAATTCGTCGGGGTTATAAATGGTTTACTACTCGAAAGTTTCTTTAATAGAAACCCACATTGTAAAAAGGAATACAAAAACCAATCTTTAAAAAAAAGTATGAAACGTAATGGTTACCCAAATAAACTAATCACTGGGTTTCCACATAGATGAAAATATGGATATGGAAGAGAAATCTAACCATCATGTTCTGATGGAGAGTGGTAGAGAACATGGCTATGGAAAATCCAGAAATCACAAAGCCATAAATTTGTGATGATCTAAGGTACCATCTGATTCATCAGATATAGGAGCACTAGGACAACATTTTTGGTTTTCAAGATCATTTCCCTAAAGTTGAAGAATTTTAATTAGAATAATTACTTAGTTTATTTTGGTACAATCTCACTATTGTTTGTACTTTGAACAATTTCCATTTCATCTCTTAAAGAAATAAAGTTTAATATGTCATTCGTGATGTGTTAGCAGATCATGTGATAGAATGAGGGGCCATTACATCTGTCTCAAACAAAAGGTTAGAAAAGTTATCAAATAATACGTAAGTCCATCTATAGTGAGATTAATCATATATGGTTCCTAAAATGGACTTATAATTCTTATATTATACTGCTTAATATAATAAAACTAGTTTCTACTAAAAAGGGACTTCATGTAGGCTAGTGGTAGGCGATAAAGGCCAGTCGCACTTCGGTTGTGGGTTCGATTCCCATAGCCTTGTCTGACGCGATGGGTTGTCGCCCATCCTGCAAGTTGTCCTTTTTCTAAAACTATATTACTATAACATCCCATCAATAATATTGAAAAATACTAACTTATGTCCCACATAATCCATTCCAATCTTTTGGATTATCTAAAATACTTCGGTCCAAGATCATAGTATAAAGAAAATTATTACTTAAAATGTCACATAACAATCACGTGAATGCCATAATTTATCCCCATATATCATAAGATATATCTTGTTGGTCAAATTACAAACATGTGAATGCCTTAATCATGTATTCTCTTGAATAATGAATACCTATTGAACCTTAGTGAAACATGAATGTAGTTAAAAGTTAACACTTTCCACAAACCAAAATCCTCAAAATTATTTATAATAAAACCATGATATAACTTAGTCCTTATATCAATCATGAGCTCATGAATACTGTTAAACATTTAATTTTCTCGTCTTCCCTTCATTATGCGCATATCATCTTATTTTAAAAAATATCTCAATCACTTTCCATGGTTACCGATACCATAAAATTATTGAATACCACAATAGACCAATACATAAATATTCCAATATTCCATGATACTATATACTACATTATTTTGGAATCCCATTACATAAACACTTAATCATTCCACCACATTGTTTTCATATTCAACATCGCCAATAGTGATCACATGTGACTTCCCTTTTCTTTTTCCTTAAGCGGTTTCTCTTGTCGATCATCACTAACCCTTGGATTAGGGCATTTATTAGCATAATGCCCCATTTCCTTGTACTTGAAACATTGAAGTGTTGGTGGTGCGTTCTCTGCAGTCTTTTCTTTATTCACATCATTAGAAACCCTTTTTCAATTACTTCGACACTCAGCTACTCGATGACCTTCTTTTCCACAGTTAAAATATTTTCTAGTCCCTTTAAGACAATCTCCACCATGCTTCTTTCCAAACTTTGAGCATAA
Organism: Viscum album; assembly: GCA_963277665.1. NCBI lineage: Eukaryota > Viridiplantae > Streptophyta > Magnoliopsida > Santalales > Viscaceae > Viscum > Viscum album. The sequence continues at coordinate 2,021,643,061 of OY728123.1, forward strand.
GGAAACATTCATCTTCTTTTCACCATTATTCTGAGATTTCTCCTTGAACTCCATATTTCATTTCTTCTCAAAACTATGATATGGATAAGTAACACCAACTTCCATTTCTACCTTGATAGCACAACGCACAATTTCTTCATAGCTACTGAAGTCTCTTATAGCTAATGCCCTTCGAAGACTTGGTTTTAAGCCATTGAAGAATCGATCAACTTTACTTTCAGGTTGGATGATAAATCCAGATACATACCTTGCAAGCCTTGTAGAATTCGCTTCGTATATACCAACAGATTCATCATCCTTTTGCATTAGTTCAAGAAACTCCTTCTCCATCTTTGTTCGAAGAATATGGGGGAATTACTTATTGAAAAATAAGTTCTTGAACTCTTCCCATTCCATGGACTCAATTTCATCTCTTGGCCTCGTATTCTTGATAAGATTCCACCATTGATCAGCATCACCTTCCAAACGATATACTGCTAAGATGACTTTATCATGTTCAGAACATTGAAGAACTGAAAATATCTTTTCAGTGGTATTGATCCATTATTCAACAACAAGTGGATCAGAAGACCAACTGAAAGAATGTGGACGTTGCCTCATGAAGGACTCAATAGAATATTGTTCCCTTCTCTGCTCATTTGGAAGTACAGAATGATTCATAGCTTGTGTAAGTATAGTAATAAGATTTTTCACTCCATCTCCCATAACATTTGTTTGTTCAGGAGGACAATCATTGCATTGTCCATTACATTGATCAACATGGTTCCTTCGGGTTCCTTCGGGTTCCAGCCATCGTCTAAAACCCAAAAAGAATAGTGTGAGAGGAAAAAATCACACTAGAGAAAGCAGCATAGTAAAGGGGGAGTACCTTCAATATCTAACATCTTAGGTTACCGTAATTCTAGCACTACAACCTATACCTATACTTAACCTTAGGGACATCCCTATACATACTGTAGAAATATCTATAGGGATCTCACTAAAGTTCTTACATCCTAGTTTCCAAAGGTTGACTAAACCATTCCTCTAATACCAATTGTAGAGACCCAAAGCTTAACGTACATTTACATTACATTACTTTAGCGGAATACTTAGTACATAACAAAATCACACACACACAAGGACCGTAATAGTTTAGTGTCTTTGGAAACTTGGAATATAATCTTCCAATCGTGGTGAAAGATCTTCAACATCTCCCGTAAAGATCTTCTTTTTTTACCTAAAACCTTTCTTTATTTCCCGGGGAAAAGAAAACATACAAAAGGGTGAGATTAAATGATCATTATCGGTAAACAAAAGAAATATCAATCACATCATATACATAAGAACATAACTTTTGGAAATCTTAACCTGCAAAAGAGATCATAATTTCATAACATGGGATAAATCATAGTAGTGAAATGTAATCCCAATAATCATAACTTAAAACATGAAACTTTGTGTCATATACACATAATCATAGAGAATCATTTCTTGTTAGTCATGACTCATTTCCAAGACTATCTTAGTGGAAAAAGTCCATTTCGGAACCGATTTCACTCCTCATTTCAGTCCGGTTTCACTGAACCGGTTTAACCTGCCGTTCCAGCCATGTCTATCTCATGAGATATAAAATCTTTACCCAATGAATTGGAGGGAGATATAGGTCCCACCCATCTCATAATGATACCATTATTATGTGTGCCACAAAATCATAAATCTTACATCATTGCATAACCCATTTAATTAAAATTGGAATATTAAACATCATGCCATCATAAAATAATCCATATAAGATAAAAGGACATCATTAATATAATTCCATCATAACATAATCAAAACAATGTAAATATAGGGATAGAAACAGAACCCTTTATTATCTTAGATGGAAAATAATTTTGATAAAACACTTGAACTCCATTCTTGAGGAAAATATCCTTTCTACCTCAAAAACATTTTTCCTTTCTTAACATGTAATACAATTTTAAACTAAAAGATGTTAATTAAAAATAAACTTGAAAACTTGTAAAGGAAGCTTCTTGGAAATAATGTTTTAAAAATCCATTCATTCCGTATAAGTTAAGAAAACCATTTTTCTCGTACCTTTGTCGGAAAAGTCAAAAAGTACCTCGTACGAAAAACGTCAAAAGATTCCTTTCATATCTTTTAATAAAAACTCAACTAAGGGTAAAATAAGATTTAAACAATTGTAGGTGGATGGAAATAATATTACATATTGAGGAAACATGGATGTGGATGATAAAATACACCCTAGTAAATACCAGAGTATAAACAATCTCGGATAAAAATGAGATTGTGATATTTTCCCTTACCTTAGGTCTGATTTGCCTCGTAAGTGTCCAAAACTCCTGTATAATTATTTAAATAATGTTATTGATTTATTCCAGAATCATAATTATTGTTATGATATCATATATGGTCATATTATTAGCTTCTTAGTAGTAATATTTCATTGCTACTTGTTATTCAGGTGTTTATAACTTTTTGTTCTTATGCGTGCTTTATCGAATAAATTCTTATTCTTCTCTTTAGGTTATAGATAAATCATTTCCCAAATGGTATTAATGTACTATATATTATATTTATTCATTCAATTCATTTATATAATCATTATGCAATGAAGATCATGTAGAACGAATCACATCACATCGTGGAGACGGTATTCCGTACGTACGCACGAGCGATGATATCGTTCCCATGATCGTAGAATTGTATTGGAGTGTATGTATACTATTTAAGAATAAATATCACTTTACAATAATCATATATAGTAATTATTTACACCATTATACCCATCAAAGTACGGTGGTGGGGGAAAATAGATTACACCACAGCGTGGAGACGGTATTCCGTACGTACGCACGCGTGGTGATTTCGTTTTCCATAGGATGAATAGATGTTGAAATAGGGTTGTTTCCTACTTATAATAACATATAATTATATTATTGATACTGATGTTATTACTTCATAATGATACAAATAAAGAAGAATAAGTTTAAGAAGAAATAATTTGGAAAGGATCGGTAATGGATATTACCTCTTTTTGACGCGCCTCTTCTTAACCTCCTCTTAGGGCACTGGGTTGGTCTTTGAAGAAGACCATAACCTCTAGGATGATTTTAGGGAAGTGGGGAAGTGAAATGGGTAGGTTTTGGCTGAGATTTAAGGCTCAAATTGGTGTGAGGAGGAGAGAGAGGAGGTGCCCTTTTATAAGGGAGAAGAGGGTCACCTTTGGAAATATAAGAAATATTAGTTTATATTAAATCCCAACCCCACTTAAAAACTTCCAAAATGACTCATATCCAAATATTAGATGATATAGGGTTGTAATATCATCAACCAATAAAATTTAGACATGTTAGGAATTTATTTTAAACATTATCAACTTGATTTATCCTTATTTATCAATTTAATTTTATTTGTGGTAATAATATTCTCAATTTTAAATTATTATTAATAATTACATATGTGTTGTTAATTTTCCATAATTTGACACTTTATTACATTGTCGACCATATAAATTTTAATTTATAATTTTTAAATATTTTTGAGATTTTTAAACAATTTTATAATATGTTATTTTTATAAAATAACAATAGTGTCAATTTTGACACTATTCATTTATTTGAATTTAAATAAAATATATACAGAGGATATGTTCAAAATAAAAGCTTTAATAGATTAATAAAATGTCATATGTATCTAGAAAATTATTGTAGCACATTGAATAGTGAATATAATAATTATTTTAATATTTTAAAACCATTTATTTGATATTTTAATTAATAAAATAATTTCAACATCACTATTTTGTCATAATTAATGATAATTATTTAATCCCTAAAAATTCCAAATAAATTCCTATAATGTAGATAATTGTATTCGATTTCTGGATACTATTCATTTTCGAAGTTTCATTAAGTTTATCACCAAATTAAAATTATTATACCTATAAGATTTAAGAAGGTGACATGTTGTCACATTCTTTGGTTTTAATAATAATTAACTTATTTTCATGGAAAAAAGTCCATTAAATGAATCTAATCAGACCCTTAGGTGATATGGGTCTATTTTTAGTTATCCAATAGAATTTTTCCAGGTGTTAAGGTAATTTTATAATCTTATATTTACCCTTAATTACCTGATTTACCTTTAACTATGGTAAATAACATTTACCGTAGTTACTATTCATAATGCCCAAAAATAAAAAGTAGCCTATTAAAATAATTTAGACCCACTGATTCTGAATATGGAATCCATTTGTCAAAATTAAAAACACATAAGTTTCAGTAATTAATTTAAAATAAATCCTGTTGTTAAGAAACCGAGTTTTAGAAGTTAAAACATTGCCAAAGATTGAAATGTTTTTACCTATGAATTCAATGTGAAATTAATGCTGATGAGATAAATTATATTAAATGGTAAAAATATATTCTATCTATACTTTAAAACCATTCAATATTATAATTTAACCATATAAATTATCTCAATAAAAAAAAATTTAAATTAAAAATTAGCGTATTTTTACTATTCATCAAAATATGAAAGTTATCAGAAAAATATCAAAAATTTATCCAAAGTAAATTTTTATATTCTAATTCATAAGAAGAATTTTATTTTGTTAAATTGAACATATAAATGTGTCAAAAACTAGATTTAATGTGGGTACACCATCAAAAGGCGGCAAAACTGCATTTTTTGATAAATACTTATTTTACCCCAAAATAATTATTTTGTTCTCTTACTATGTTCTAGAAAATTTGTAAGATGAATAATAATGTTGTAAAATTTAAAATTCAGTTAATACTATTCATAACGTCTAGTTTTAATAATATTTTAATAGTATGTCGTTGTTTAGTGAAACTCGGTATTGCGTACTACACACGTTATCGAGGAAGGTCGTGATTGTCTGTAATACAAGGAAAGTCAAGGATGCGTGTTGTGTAAGCTTCTTTTGGTGTAGCGTACAACACAAGACATTAATGAAATTAAAAAGAATATATTTCATAAAATCTCGGGGTGTTACACCTTGTAAAAGTTTTATGGATAAATAATATGTTTGAGGAAGAAACATTGGAAACCTAATATTTAATTATCTAGAAGTTACATCATTTGTTTTCTTCAAAGTAACAAAATTTTTAGGGAGAAATTCTTTTAAGGGTGTAGAATGTAACACCCCACGATTTTACTATGTATTTTAAATTAAATAAATATTTTGATTAATATAATTTTTTCAAAGAAAGACTAAATCAAAACCAACCATGATACATTTTATTGAAATAAAATGTTACAATGCAATATAAACATTAAGAGATCAGGATACTATATGAAATATCATTAATAAATGTATAAGTGGAATAAATATGCAAGTAAATAAATGTCCCATGAATATAAAATTTTTATCCTCATGGGCTTCCTTGAATATTATAACCCTGAATAAAACTTTGAAAAATATATAAATAATTACAAGTATAATATACTTGTTTAGGGGGAATAAAATGAATAGAATGATTTATTCTAATAATGTATGTATGACTATATATAGGAATAAAATATGACCACTATATATATATTCACTGTAAATATGTTCCTTAGATATATGTTCATTGTGTATGGATGTATCCAATATGTATATTGAGGTTGTTTAATTTTTTGTAACAAATAAAAAATAATATAATTTATAATTTTGAAATTTAATAAAAAGATAAAATTTAATTTATATATTTTATTTTAAATGTATTTTATTATAAATATATTTTATTATGAGTTATATATTATTATTAAATAATAATCTGATGCATTTATAATATTTAAATAACTAATTTAATACCACTATATTGATTAAATTAAATGGTCAGAAGATGAACAATTAGTTTTAATAGGATGTAGTTAAAATTATTTAACGTAAAAATGATATTTTAGAAGAACTATTTTTCAAGTATTATGTATTTTTATGATATATTAAATTATTCCATTTAAGGTTATGAATATTATATTGTGTTTAAATGTATAAAAATAGGTTAACACTCACTTAGTAATTGATACACAATAATATTAAGAAAACTTAATGTGTAAAAATCTATTTTTCTTTAAAAACAATTTTTTTCTATCTGCATTATGTTTTCAATTAAGAGTTATATTTATTATATTTAGAAATTGAAATAAACTAAATAGAGTTATAAATTTTTCCAATAGATTTAAATTATTTATTAAGGTTAATTTCAATTTTATTTATAAAAATAAGTTATTAAGGATAAAATTTAGATAAAATATTAAAAGTAAAAAATAGGTAAAAAATGTTTAAAAAGTGATGAAGTATTAAAATATCAGGAAACATTGTCTATAAATTTATTTTTTGAGGGTATTAATGAACTATATGTATTTTTAAACTTATTTTACTTTCCTTTTAAAATGACAACCATATAAATTAAGGAATAAATCATTATGGAAATAACATTAAAAACTAGCCTATAAAAGGACCCACCCTCTACATCACCAAAACAAATAAAAATTCTCAATTATATCTTAAATATCTTCCCATTTTTCCTTTCCCAAATCCTTATTATACTTTTTATGGATATTCGTTCCAAGAAGGAAGCCTACATCCTTCATTTTGAAGGAACCCATATCGAGAAGAAGAGAATTCATCAAAGTAAGCACCCAGTCTTCACCATCATTTTTTAATTACCTTATCATAAAAACTATTTATAAATATCGTTATCCCATATAATGATTTTATATTAACATAATTATGTTTCTAGGAAAATTATTTTGTAATTATATAACTCTAAAATCTTACTCATTCTTTTGTATGACAAGTTCCTGTTTGTGTTGGGTCAACCACCTATACAAATGATGCTATAATATATTCAAATTTTAGAGAATGAAAGTGTCATGAAATTAATACTAATAATAAAAGATTTTAAATATTAATTTATGTTGTGAATATATTTCTATAAGGGTAACTTAAAAAATGATTGATCAATATGAAGTAACTTATTGTTATAGATAAATTACACAAAAAACGTTCATCGTCGATTATATTCTTACAAAGAATACCCATAAAATCAATAAAACTAACTTTATACAGAATAAATATTTAGAATTTAATTATTCCACTAACTTGACTAATATGGGAATAATAAACTTCATATCAAATAAATAGGACCTACATCCCCATTGTATAACATGTACTAAACAATCAAAATCAATAACATCTGATAATGGAAATAAACACTAACTACATAATATATATCTAATGAATGATTATAATTGAAGAGTATAAAATTTCATAGATAAAAATAATGTTTTTAAAATATTTATTATAATGTTTATGTTTATTATACAAGAGGTTAAATCGCTTACCTAGAAGTCAAGATTAAACATAAGGTTTTCCTTACCAATCTCATTTTGAAATTGATATTTTTTTTGAACATATATATCAGAAAATTATATCTTATTTCTCTAGAAAAAATATATTTTATTATCATATATTTATTATGTGTTTTACATATATTCTTATGATTTTATCTTTCTTTAGTGTATAATTCCATAAAAAATATGCTTAAAACTAGAGCCAACCTTGTCTCTTATTTTTAGTCTGTAATATTTATCCTATATACCCATATTATTTATTTTGTTTTATATATTCCCATATATATACAAATATTATTGTATATGGTCTTTTCCAAATGGAAATAATTTTATTTACAACAATTTTAATGGAATATTTTTTAAAACAATTTGCATGATTTATTTTCTATTATCTTTCCTTTATTTAGAAAAGTGTGAAAATAATATTATTTTTAAACTTTTATATATGAAAGCCTTTTCATTACTTATAAATCAATTTTTTTATAAATATTCCACTTTTTTTATCTTGTTTTTTCAAATTATATTCTATTTTCTTTATTCTTTTGTCTTTTTTCTTTGAAATGAAAGCTATTAAAAATGTAAAATGTTATTTATTCTCATTTGTAAAAGTATGTTCATAATTATCTTATAATTTTTTTCAATATATTTCAACATATTTTAATGTTTTATATGGTTCCTTGAGAATATTTTCTAATTATACCACCCACCTTCATTCTCTGGATGACTTGTGATTGTGTTTTTAGGAAGTTTTCATGAAACCCATTTCTCTACTTGAGTTTATTAAGATATAATGGAATTATAAATATTTTAATGTTCATGTGGTAAAAATATATATGGGTTTTCATTATGTGATTGGTGGGATTATAATTATATAGCCCTAAAATTTATTATGTAAATAATTATATATCATCATTTGATATTTATTAGACTGTATAGTGAACACATTCTACTATTAGACTCTATTAATTATGTTTACTAGACTAGTGAGTGAACCTGATTCACTATGGGATTATATGAACTATGTAATGATGGTATTTACCATTATACTTGACATAAAAGCGACTTTATATTAATATTTATGTTAAATATTCGTATGACTATGTTATTTTTTCATGGATCATGATTATTGAAATATATTTCCACCTTTTCACATCTGATTTTTGAAGTTATACCAAAATCCTTATGCCAAAACTGTTGATTTATGGTCTATGTTTTATTTGGGATGATTTTTTTATGTTCTGACCATGTGCCTTGATTATGTTCTCATACCCAAATATTTATCTTATTCCCACTTATGATCTTCTATTGATATCTCTTATGTTTACCCTTACTAGGAATCTGATACCACTTACTCTCATGTTTTCATTCCCTTGGTTATAATGGATAGAATTATATATAATGTGTCTAAAAGGGTATCATTTGAGAATAATATTTGTGTTAGGTATTGAAAATATTTTAAAATAAGTTATTTTTTAATCTATTCTCCCAATACATGAAACTTTTAGTTTTTGGGTTTATATTGATTATGATATTTAATGAATATTCATGTAAAAAATGCAATATGCATTTATTTTTTGCTCAAGATGATTTACTACTAAACTATCATGTGGGGTTATCCTGTAATTTTTTTTAAGTTCATTTTTATAAGAGCATATTTCCCAAAATTTGGAAGGAAAATAGATACTAAGATATTATGAATCTCACATAAAGGGATATGATTATTATTGATAATGAGACACATTTTACATGGATTATTTATTTTTCTCCATTGTTGGTGGGTGATGAGGCCACTATAGTTAGGTTCTATGAGGATGGATTGTGATACACAGTTTATTTTTAGGTGAGAATTTTAAACCTAATTGTTTTAGGATATGAATTGGGACCACATAGTTTAGAGGAACCTCATCAAGGGTAGGTTCTATAGGTAGTTATACTCTTATATAGGTACCATTAGTGGGTCATTATGATGTATGAAGTGTATGATTAATGTTTATTTCCAGATATGTGATGGTCATAGTATAAAGAGTGGTGGTTCATCTTTTCTACCTCAAGAAAGTGGTTCTGTCGAGTGTTACCAATATTGTAGGTCAAGTGATATATGATCAAAGTGACATCAACTATATACAGATTTTTAGTTATGTGGGAGGATGGGTCACTTGTATATGTTTTTAGGAGTTATTGGTTGTCATCTATTTGTTGAGATTTTTGGTAGACTCAAGGTTATAAAGTAGGGACATGGGTTCCATAGTTGATTGGTTGTTGGGGTTTCTCTATTTTTTCAATATGTGTAGGAGTAAAAGGTTCCTAAGGATGGGATCTATAATATTATCGAGGTGATACCTCTAATGAGAGATATCTACAAGGTCCCATGGTCTGGGTGCATTCCAGACACACACTAATAATATGTCTCCCACTAAGCATGGTATCGATCCATTGAGGGTTTGAGGCATTATTCTTGTATCAGTCTCCCAATAACCATTTTTATTTGATACAGGTGCATCATAATGATTCATATTTTTACATTTTTTTATTATTTGGGGTTGTTGAAAAGAATATTTATGGTGTTTTGTCTCCTGATACACCTTTAGGGGTGCGGTCTAAGGGGATTTAAAATGTAAAAATTGAAATATTATGATTATTGGTTATAGGATTCCTTAGGATTTTTTTGTATTCGATATGATTAATTTTATTGGGATTCAAGGGATGAATTTTATGGCTCGTTATTGAGCCAACATCAACTACTATCCTCAACACGTATCTTTTACATTAGTTGTGCGTGATCATTATACCCTCATCAGAGAGTGGGATTCATATATAGGATATTTGAGACTTGACTATCAACGACTTGGGATAATATCAACCTAGTATTCTGGCATTTTTTAGGGAGGATGAGACATAATAGTCAGCCTTTATTATATTTTTTATTAGTTTTGGGTTACCTTTCCTGAGTAATTATTATAATTGTTGTTAAAGAGGGAGGATAGGTTCCCAATTGAGGTTATACTTGGAATGGAACACATATTTATTACTCTATACATGTTGAATATTATAGAACTTAAATGGATATTTTTTTAGCGATAAGACCTTTAAGTGAAGGAGTTCATTCACACAAGAACATCCCCTTGGTTTTCTACTATTTTATTCCCCAATAAGGATGATATTTTATCATGGTTATGTTTAAATTATCAACGGTATAACTAGGTGATGTTCAATAACTAGTATCCTCTTCTCCATATAGATTATTTGTTAGATCAACTGAGTGGATCAAATTGGTTATCAAAGATTGACTTGAAATTATGATATAATTAGCTATGTGTGAGGCCATATAATATTCCTCATACTTATTTTAGGATAATATATAGCCTCTATGAGTATTTTATGATTCCATTTTGGCTGAAAAAATAACTATATATGTTCACATATATGATGAATCACGTCTTATATCCTTAGTTTTATTTTTTGGGGTTTTTTATCAATGATATTATAGAAAAATCACAATAAAGGGATTACCATGATCAAAATTTAGATATTTTTTATATCACTATGATAATATTGGATTCATTCTAATCTCTTGAAGTTTTAGTTCAATATCAAGTAGGTTTATTTCTTAGGGCATGTGATATCAGAGGATGGAATTTAGTGTATCCTGAGAATTAAACATATATGTTTTCATGTGAGCACCCCAAGAATGTGTTTGAGTATTATATCTTCCTATGATTATAATTTCACTATAATAAATTCATTCAATTATTCTCTAGATTAACAGTGTAGATAAATTCACTAACTATGATGGAGGTGAATTTTGTGTGGTCTTAACCTTATAAAATAGCCTTTTATGAGCTAAAGGAAATGATGAAATCTATTCTAATTCTAAAATTACCTGATTATGGAATTGAGTATATTATTTGTTTTGAATAATTATAGTTTATATTGGATTTGTTATAATGTAAGGCAAGTGAGCGGTAACTCATGTGTCCAAGAAGTAGAGTCTACAAGAGAGGAAGTATTTGATGTATGGACTAAAGTTGGTAGTTGTAATACCAAAAACATATAATTATAAAATTTCACAATTTTTAAAAGATATGACATCACTTATATACCAAATAACTTTGAGGTTCATAGTTTTAAATAATTAATAAAAACACTTATATAACAATACCCATACCAAATTGTCATTTTCCCACTAAATCAAATTCATCAAGTGTTAAAATTGATGTATTCATGGTTAAAGAAACGTATATAAAACATTAAATTAGTTTTCAACAGCACCCATAACATTATACACATAGGATAACTATCTATAGATACTATACATAATACTCTTTTTCATTACCTAAGAAATGTAATCATTAGAAACAGTGAGTTCAAATGCACAGTAAGGGTAAACATAAATGATAGCAATTAAATATTATAAGTGAGCATAAGATAAAAATTTGGGTATGAGAATACAATTAAGGTACATGATCATATCATAATAAAACCATACCAAATAAAACACGGACCATAATTCAATATTCTTGACATAAATATTTTGGCACAATATAGATATGGGTTATAAGAGTGTGAAAACATGAGTTAATAAACATGATCCATGAGAACATAACATAGGTATATTGTGTAAAATTACTATGCGGTATAGAAAAATAATATAAAATCATTCTTTATTTTTAGGATCACTTTCGATACCATCATCACATAGTGTACCGAGCCCCAGAGTGGTTTATTTTCACTCCTCGTTCTGTTTAAACTTTATTATATTTGGTTTGCTAACCATTCCCCTTTATGTCATCTCATGAGATATAAAAATTTTCCCTATACCTTACACAGATACATAATTCTAGGTCTACCCATCACATAATAATAACCATACATATGTGTTTTATAAGAACATGAAAACATTCATAATTCCATCATAACAGAAATAACCTATGAGAATGAAATGGGTTTCATGAAAACTTAAAAAAGACAATACCATAAACCATTTAGAAAAATAATGCGGATGGAATCATTATATAATATCATTTTTGAATCGTAATAAAAATAAAATGGTGTTTACATAGATGAAAACCCTTTTATTATAAAATTATAAAATTATCTTGAAATGTAAAAAGACCAATCCTTCCATTTTCTGATAACATAAATTTCAAAAGAAAATAATTTATAAAAAACTGGGAATATAAATTACTTTGGAATTACATAAAAATGTAGATAATGATATTATTAATGAAAAATGATGAAGGTGGTAGGAAAATACATTCATAAGGAATATTTTAATAAAATATTCCTTTTATACTTATTGAAAAGAAAGTCAATAGATACTTACCCACAAGAAAAATCATTTAAGAAGAAATTTATTTAATTTTTGTTTGTTAAGAAAGTAAAGAGAAATTAAATATTTACATACAAAATCTAATAAGTATAGATAATGAAATTTATAAAATAAAATGAAGATTATGAAAAGTGAATAGAAATTTTCACAATCAAAAAAGAAGTGAAAAGGTTTGTTCCACTTACAATAATCCTTTCAATTTATTTGTGAACCAAAATGAAGCGACAATATAAGAAGACATTAAAAACCTAAAAATAACTATAAAATAAAAAAATATATGTTTTTTAGATAGAAATTAAATTTTTCCCCCAATGTGAATTTAATAAAAATATTCTCAATTTCAAAGTGAGATTGGAAATTAAACCCATATCAATTTAGTAATATTTGATTAAAAATTAAATTAGAGATAAATATTGAAATAAAGATTTAAATAACATGAAATAAATATATAATTATGGTAAAATATTTCAAATAGGTATTAGATACCCCATATAGATGAGAATAGGTTCAAAATATGAAATGTGTCTCAAAGAAGGGAATTTAATACGATAAACCCTTATGATCAAAGTATAGTATAAATTATAAATCCATTTAGAGGAAAACGAGGCTGTAAATTCCTAAAAAATTTCTTTAAAATAATAATTAATTATTTAAATGACTTTAATTTAATTTAAAAAATAGAAAATATGAAATATAATAACAATACTTGAAAATAATGGAGACTTAGAAAGAAAACCCTTACCTCGGGCCCTAACTTGCCTTGAACATTCTATAACCTCCAAAATAATAAAACTCTATTAATAATCTACTTGTATAATAACTATTTTTTATCTTTATTTCATTATTATTATTCATTTTATTTCATTTTTTATCATGTTTCATTCGTCTACCAAATTGGTATGGTTCATGTAAGTCGTCTTGAGGCCGTTCAGTTCACAATCTCCCAAACTATTTTTTTTAAAATTATAATGGTCAACGGCCATTTTATATTCGACCTGTAATCTTAAAAAAATTCAATGTATTTTATCCACATCATTTTATAATCATATAAGTCAAATTGGACATTAGATTCTTAATATTAAAAGAATATTCCTCAATAATCCTAATTTTTATGGTTAAAAATAACTATGGTTGTTTAATTTTAGTTTCATTTTTATAATGGATACATATCAATTAAAGGATAATAAATATGAAATTACTTGAATATTAATTATATATTAAATAATAAAATCAATTATTAAGAATATTAATGGAATGTAGAAGATTTCAAAAATACCATCCTTCACTTAAGTAGCATAGAACCACCATGGAAAGTGATGTTTTTTCAAAAGAGTTAAAAATATGGGAAATACCAATAAATATATGAGTTTTATAAAAAAATAATATTATAAATAAGATACTATTTTAGGGTAAATATTAATTTGTTTTTTATTTTTTAAAATAGTAACAGTTGAATTGTAATGGAAAACATCATTTATGAAAATCTCATATTTTGACATGGTAATGAGTTATGAAAAGAGTTCGGTGAGATGTAATTGAATTTATCTAATAATTTATAGATAAAAAGAATTATAATACCATGATAATGGAAGAATTTTATTAAAATAAGGGTATTTTGAAAATACTTTTTAGGTAAAGAATCATATACAAGGAAGGAGAAAGTTGCTATGAAACCCTTAGCTTACTCACTGAATCTCCTCATTCAGATTAAGTGAAAAGCATTTACAGAATAGGATTTTGGAAAGTAAAAATTCTTATGAAAATTTAAAGGGATGTTTTTATTGGAATATGGTATGAATACAGATATATACCTAAAATCTAGTTTTTTTTGAAATTATATAATGTGTCTCCTTTTATAGGAAAACATCGATGGCATTTTCACAAATATTCAATATTTTAAGGTAAAAAATAAAATCTCAAAATTTCAAGGGGTTTATTAATATAAGATATAGTATATTAAATGACATTCATCATCCCACTTTAACTTCATTATATTTTATTATTTTTTATAATTTTATAAATTATTTTTAATATTAAATACACTAAAGTAATTTTGAGGTCTATTCTTGTAATTTTATTTAAAAATGTTTAGATAAATATGAAATTAAAAAAAAAAATCATTTATTACCAATTTTTTATCAATAATAATACTATAACACCAAAATTCAATAGAACCTTATCATTTAAAATATTTTTAAAACCATTTATTTGACTTTTCTTATGCTTGCACAATCAGTGCATCGATGCAGTGTATGTGTTTGGGATAATTATTCTGTTTTTTTTAATTTTAAAATAAATCCATAACATAAATATAATTTATTATTCATAATTATATTCATATAAAAGTATTCATATCAATATTTATCCCCATTTATATCATCATAACATTTGTAATAGAATAATTTTTACATTTCTTATCTTTCCCAAGTGCTGGGTAAGAATTTGGATAATTATCTTATTATATAAATTTAGAATTCCTAAATATATATATAAAATAATTTATTAGTATTCTTATTTGTATTTAAATTCATTTATATCCATATATCCTCTTAAATATTATCCTAATACGTCAAATTTTACTTTTCCAATATTGTGCATGCATTGCGTCAACACTAATAAATGTTTTCATATTCATTTTGAAAAAAAAAATAATTTATATTAATTAAATAATATTTAAATACATTTTTTAGTATATGATAATTTAATATACATTCCAAATGATTCATAAATTTTTATTACATATTAATATCTTGATGATATCATAAAATATATGATATTTTTAAAAAATGTATTTTTTTACAGTTCACTAAAAAATCATCTTTCCTAGAAAAATTATAAAATATATCCTAATATAATTTTAACAGGTTTATGCCAAAACTGAATTACATGTTATAAAATTATAATTATAAAATTTATGAATGTAACTTTTAAATACAACCATAAGGTACACAAAATAATTATTTAGAATTAAAACATTTTTGTTTTTCAAATGCAAATCCACATTCTTGTTTCATAACGTTGTAAAACTATATATATAATTATCATAATAATATGTATAATTACTCATATTACTATTAATAATGAAATTATTAATTATTATTTTTAAATATAACATAATAAGAAATAATTTTTAAGAAAACATAGTTCACCCTTAAATAAAAAATCTTTTCCATCATAATGTAAACATAATAGTTTTAAATGTATTATGTGTATATAATTTGATAATATCTTTTATGATATGAAATATATATATATATATATATTTAAATAATATATATAAATTCATAATAATTAATATTATTAAACCATAAAAGTTATGTATTATTAAAAATACATAGGCTTTCACATTATCCCCCTTCATGAAATTACATCCTCACAATTTTGATTTATTCTCACCGAAATTAGTGGATATTAAAATAGTTATAATATAATACGTATATTTTATTATGAAATTTAATTTCTAGTTTAATACCATGAAAATTATCATATCTTAAAAAAAGATTTTTGAAACCATGTATGTACCTTTTTAAAACTCATGATTTTGAATGAGTTTCCAAAGACATGCCTTGATAGCTGGGTGATGCTTTCCACCTAAAAATCAATTAATTTATCTCATATTCTTTCCTGATTTTAGGTTATTATTTTACTTATTAGTATATAATATTACCATATATAGTTTCTGGATTTATTTCCATTACTTACGATCAATTTCATCCTTTTGTTGTGGGTTTTAATCACTTTCTACCTTCGTTTCATCTCATATCCCAAATTATAAAAGACCCAAATTATTTTCCTCATTCTTAAATAACTAAAATAAACTGTTAATGGATTATTAGATCCACTAAAATATAGTATTTACCATTTTGTGAATTATTTTATTTTAATTTATTCCTTCTATTTTGATCTAATTACTAAAAAACAAAAGAGTTTGCATGATTAAATATAATACCCAATAAAGTTTGAAAACCCATTACCTAAAAATGTAATAAAATAATCACCAAAAAATTAATATAACCTTTAACATCTAAAACATCAATCAATTAAAAAATAAGAGAACCTAAACATTCTTCAAATATTCCTAACAAAATTCGAAACCCGAAAATTAGTGAAATTTGATCACATATTCTTCAAAAGTGAACTCATTTTTCATCCACAATATTCTTAAATTCACATACCAAATATAAATATAACCTAATTATGTATTTCTTAAAAATATATTAATATTTTCCCAAAATAACTTGAATCATCATGAAATAAAACCATAATAATATTATATATGGTTTCAAAATTTTACAAAATATTTATCCCTCAAATAATATTAAGCGCTTTAACAAAAAATCTCACACTAGAAAACAACATTTATATATGTACCATAGTAATATAATTTTCCAAAAAATAAATCACACTTATTCTGAAATTACATTATTTAACTAGTAACCAAATCACATTTCAATCCCCAAGGTAATCCATACTTTTAAACATATGTTCACAAAAATATGATCAACTATTTCCTAAATAACCAAAATTATCATAACTTTAAATCACAAAATAACCTTAAATGTTATCAGTACCTCAATTATTTATTCTTCCTAAAACCCAATAATAATATCCTAAAATGTTATTAATCACCATTTTATCATGTCACATAAAACCTAAAAAATTAACATATTAGTTTCAATTTATGATCACCTATAAACATATTAACATTTTATGATACCTAAAAGTCTTTAATTATCCTCAATAGATTATATAATAACCTATAAAGTTTTATAAACCCCACGATTATACCAATTATAACATCCAAAACTAGAATGGTATAATTACATAATTTATAAAAAATATTGCATCACTTACACACCTAATAAAATTTAGGTTTAGAATTTTAGATAATTAGAAAAAACCATTACATAAAAAACAATACTAAATGGATAAATTCCCACTAAACCAAACTCCTCACATGAAATACTTATATTATTCAAGGTTAAAAGATTATTTCTAGAAATTATACCTAGTTTTTAATATGTACCAAAAAAAATTTATAAATGGATCCCTTTTAGACACATCATACAAAATAATATTCTTCATTACCTCGAGAATGGAAACACATCAAAGTGTGAGCTCAAACGCTTTGTAATGGAACCATATGCTATTAAAATTTAATATCATAATTTAGAATAATATAATCATGTTGGAATGATAAAAGAATCAATATATGTGATAAAAATATAATAAAATCACAACCAATAAAACATATACCAGAATTCACGAGTCTCAACACATACTTTGGAATAACATAAGATATGAGACATAGGATTCTAGAAACATGAGTCAATTAAAATGGGTCATGAGAAATTTATATAGGTATGTTTCATAATATAATAATGTGGAAGAAACCTAAACATTGAAAATCATTACTTATATTGAGGGTCACTATAAAGATCATGATCACACAGTGGACAGAGTCCTGTAATGGATTGAGTTCATTGGATCCCTCTATTATTTATTTGATTGTGTTTACTCCCTATTCTATTTTTATCATCTCATGATATATAAACCTTCACCCAAATCATTATAGGGATATATAATTCTGGTCCCACCCATCACATAATTAAAACCATATATATGTGTGACACAAAAACATAATATGAGTAATTCTATCATAGAAAAATTAACCTTTGAGAAGGAAATGAGTTTCATGAAAAATACTATAAAACTTTCTCATAAGCCATCCAGATAAAGGATGTGGTTTATATCATTATAGAATATCCCCATTGAATCATAATAAGAATTAAATTGTGTCTATATAGATGATAAATACTTTTATAGTAGTGTTAGAAAATTGTATTTAAAAGTAAAAAATAAATACCCCCTACATTTTGGATAAATTTTATTTTAAAAGATAAAATTTTATTAAAAAATAAGAAAAAATACTTCTTTGTAAATATATGAAAACTCATAGAATAAAAGTCTTAAATAAAAATTAACAATGCATTGAACAAATTTCTTTATATAAATGATGTAAAAAAATACTCCATTTACACTTTTTTAAACGAAATTTAATTAAAATTGACCCATGAAGTGAAATATTTAAATAGAAAATAATTTAATAATTTTATAAATAAATTAAAGGAAAATAATAAATTAACTTATTAAACCATGTAATTATAGAGAATAAAATTTATAAAAAAAATCAAATAACATGAACACAGAGTAGAAGGATTCTAAATCTATAAGAAGAGATAAGGTCGGTTACATTAACAAGTATCTTTTTAATTGATTTGAAATCTAAAAGGATGTGAAATGGTTTTAACAAATGTAAAATAGTTAAATAATACTAGTATAACAAATATTTTGTGATTTTTTAAGAAATAATGTACAATTTTATAGTAATGTAAATTTAATATAAACAATATATATTTTAAAGTGAGATTAGAAATTAAACCCTTAGGGATTTGGTAACCATTAAGTGTGAAGATATTTAAATAGAAAATATGAAATTTTATTTAAATAAAATGAAAAAAAGATAATTATTATTAAAAAACTATCAATAATGTAATATATACATAAAAAAGTTAAATGAAAATAAGGGCATAATATTAAACATGCTTAAAAGAATGAAATTTGGGAAGAAAAACTCTTACGAACAAAGGTATGTACTATAAATCTACAAAGAAGGAAATGAGAGCATAAATTAATTAGAAATTAGAGTAAAATATTATTTAATATTTTAAATAACTTCAATTTAAGTCATATAATATAAAATATGAAATATAAGAACAATACTTAAAAAGAATAGAGACTTGGAAAGAAAACCATTACCTCTAGCCCCAACTTTCCTCATATGTTCTCGGACCTCTCGAATAATAAAATTTTATTAATTATTTAATTTATTTAAAAAAATTTATAATTTTAATTTAATTTTTATTATTCAATTTTATTTTATTTATTATCATGTTTCATTCATTTACCAAATTGGGATAGTTCATGTCAGTCGTTTTTTGGACGTTCGGTTCAAAATAAAAAAAAACAATTTATCACAGTGCAATTTTTATTATTAAAGGCCATTGTAAATGGGTTAATAATATATAGATGTGTCAAGATATTTTATAAATATAATTACATAATCATTGAAGTTAAATAATTCATGAAATATTTACCATTCAGATAATATTTTTTAATAATCCTATTTTTGTAGTTAAAACGACTATGATTTTTTACATTTAATTTCATTGTCATGACTTGAAATTTAAGAATATAGAATCTTAATCATGAAATGAATTCAATATTAATATTTTATTAATTGATAAGATAAATTTCTTTAAATATTCCTAGAAGACATAGGTCTACAAAAACATCATTATTCACTCAGGTAGTGTAGATCCAACGTAATTATCAATGTTTTCCAAACAAGTTTAAATAAAAGAAAACCCAATAAATATGTGATTTAGAAAAAATAAAAATAATATAACACTTATATTTAATGGTAAATATTAAAAATGTTCTATAAATGACTAAGAGGATAATGGAAATAAAAGACATTATTTTTCAAAAATCTCATATTTTAATGTATTAATGACTAATGAAATAAGTTTATTAAAATGTGATGGATTATATATCATATTTATGGATAAAAATGATTAAAATATTTTTATTATAGAATCATGAAATATAAATAATATAATTTTTAATTATTTTTTAATATAAATAATTTTAAATGAGGATGGAGTATGAGGTTTAGAGACTCTTACCATGCTCTTTGAATCACCCCTTCAGATTGAGTATAAAGCCTTTCAAGAAAGGAATTTTTTAAAATGAAATATGTTTATTAACATATAAAGGAATGTTTAAAGAGTAATTTGGTCTAAATATAGAGAGAAAATATAAGTTCAGATGTGTTTTGGAAAGTATAGAATGAGTCCCCATTATAGGGAAACATTAATGTTGTTTTCGAAAACATTCATTCTTTGAGGGGAACAAATAGAATTTAACAATGTTAAGTGGTTCATAAATGGATAATATATGACATTATAGACCATTATCTGGGATACTTGAATCAATTTTTTTTAATTAATTTGTATTTCATTTTATACTAAATACCACTTAAATTCATTTTAAATTTTGTTAATGAAATTTGATTTTAAAAATATTTAGATAACTATGAGATTTAGGATTAAGAATTTAAGTCATTAATTACCTATCATTATTATCCCTAAAAATATGTTAACATCATAATTCACCCAGAACATATCATTTAATTTTTTTAAAATCCTTTTATTTTACATTTCTCATTCCTTCACAAGCACAATGTTGACACTACATAAGCATTTTGGATAATTATTATTTTATTTAAATATTAAAAATAAGTTAATAACTTAAATATAATTTATTATTATTAATTATTTTCATCTAAAAAAATTCATAATTCTATTTATCTCAATTTATATTATGATTAAAACTTTAATATATGAATTTTAACTTTTTACAGTTTGTGCAAGTTCCGGTTAAGGATTTAGATAATTACCTTATTATATTAATTTAAAATCCATAAATATACATAAAAATATTTTATTATATATACTTTATATATTTAAAGTTGATCATATCCTATTTCCCTATTAATTATTTTCGCAAGAAAATAAGTTTTACTTTTGCAATGTTGTGCAGGCACTACCTCAACACTAATAAATGTTTTCATAATTATCTTAAAAAATAAATTTATATCAATAAAATAATATTTATATAGTTTTTTTATTTTATCATAATGCAATATATTTTCCGTAAGTTTTATAATTACTTATTTCATGTTTATATCATGATGATATCATATAATATATGATATTCATAAAAACAATATTTTTATTATTCACAAACAAATCAATTTTCATAGAAAAATATTAAAAATTCTTCCTAATAAAATTTCAACCTGATAATACCAAAAATAAATTCTATTTTATCAAATTCAGATTCAAAATTTTTGAAATTTACCTTTTAAATAAAACCACCTGGTACATTGAAAAAAATATATTTAGAATAAAAACTGTTATTTGTTTCAAATGAAACACTATATATATGTTTCATAACTTGATAAAACTTTTTATATGATCATCACAATAAAAAATATAAATACACAAATTTATATTTATAAAATATATAATAATAAAATAACTATTTAAATGCTTCACAATAGTAAGTCATTTTAAAGAAAACATACATAACCCTTAAATAAAATTCCTTTTCTCTCATGAATTAAACATAATAGTTTTAAATGATTAACGTGTATATAATTTGAAAATATATTTTATGACATTAAACCAATATATATAGATATTTTTGTATTTTTAAATTAAATATATAAATATATATTCATAAATATTAATGAATAATAACATTAATGTATTATTAAAAATACTTGGGTTGTCATAGTAGTTGTAGTGCATGGATGGAGATATCGGCATCAATACATTTTGGGTGAGAGATTCATGGTGTATATAGCTAATTAGATCTTAAAGTATATATTTTATTATTATGATCAAACCCTTCAAAAAAGAAGTGGTTATAATACATCCAATAGTACATCTTTGAGATGGTATATACCCCATACAAATTATAATACCATGACAAGTGATCTTTTTAGAAATATGTAGGTTTTTGTGTTTAATTGTAACACCCCAAGATTCTATAGTACGTTATTTCTTCAAAGTAATTCAATAACATGCACTACACGCAACACCGAGTTCAAGCGCACTATGACTTACCAAACTAGTCGTTCAAAAGTTTTTATGAATAGTATTAACTGAATTTTGAACTTTATATAGTCCTTATAATTTTAGAATCTATATTATGAGTTTCTTAGACAAAATGTAAGAACAAATTCAATTTTTTTAGATAAAAGAAGTATTTTTCAGAAAATGAATTTTTACCGCCTATTGAGGGTGAACCCTTTTTAAATCCAATATTTAACACTTTTATAAATTAAATTTGACAAAATAAACTTCTTCTTTAGAATCAGGAGATAAAAATTTAATTTTGATAACTTTTTGTTATTTTTCTGATAACATTCATATTTTTGTGAATAGTGAAAAATACTATATTTTAATTAAAAACAAATTTTTTAATCAAAATAATTTATAGTGTTAAGTTATAAATTTTAATGTTTTGGAAGTATAAATAGATTCTATTTTTACCATTTAATCCAATGATGGTCATTGTAAGCAATTTTACTTTGAAATTGGACATAAACAAGTGTCAATCTTTTGATAGTTATTATTTCTTAAAAATCTGTCTTTTGGTTTTGACAATGGGAATTAATTTTAATTTAATAAATGAAACTTCTATGTTTTTAATTTGGTAAAATAGACATTATTTTTGAATTTAGAATATTGAAATTATCTTACGGTGAATTTTCGGTAAATTTCTGAAAACATTCAATTTTTGATGAACAGTGAAAAACACTTATTTGTAGTTTAAAACCAAACTTTTATATAAATAAATATTTATTTTATTTAAATTAATTTATGTCAAAATAGATACATAATACCTATATAAGTTCAATTTAATTCATTGGAGTCTGTTTATAATAATTTTAGATATAAAAAATTTTTATAGAACTTTTTACCGTCTTTTACCCACCTCCTATAAGAATTTTCAAATTCACATAAAACATAATTTTACCGTTTTTGTGAGTTAAATTTCAACAATCATAGAGACACAGTTAATATCAAGGAGTAAAATGTGGTTCAATGTGATGAAATTAATTTTTGGTGAATAGTAACTTTTGACTTTTATTTACCATGGTTAAAGGTAAATAGGGTAATTCATGGTAAAAATAATATTGTAATAATTCAAAATTACCTTAACACTTGTTCAAACCTTATTTGATTAGTAATTTCAGACCATGGGAATCCTTGGGTCGATTTTGGGACCTCATGGATCCACTTATGAATGATAATGACACTTTAGATTAATTAATTTAAAGTAAAGACAAAATTGACATAAACAAAAATCCTTTAGTAATTAATTTTTATATGGTGTTATATAAGTAATTATTTTGACTATAAATATCCATTGGAAAGAAAAAAAATATTTCCTACATCATGATATTTGTTTTATAATTTTTAGAAATCGAATAAATTAATTTATTTATGACTAAATAATGATGCAGTATTTACCTCATTAATAAATGATTTAAATAAATTATATTATAAATATTAAAATAATATCCAAAACATGTCCAATTCTTATTGTATGGTTTTATTTCAACCATGAGTCATATTATCTTCTACCCTAATGATTTGGGGACCTTTATAAACTGAATATCATTATATAATAAAATAATATTTTCATACTTTCCAAAAGATCCCCTCCTCCCCCTTATAAAAGGATACCACTTTTAACCAATTCCTCACACCTCTTAAGCCTTTAGGCTCGTCCAAACTCTGAAAACTTAATCTCCCTACATCCCTCTCCTCCTCCCAGAAGCCTCACCTTAGGAATAAGGCACTTCATGAAGTCCTTTTGGTTCAATCCAAAGGAAGTTACCAAATTAAAGGTAACAGTTTCTCTTAACTTCTTTTCTTTTATTTTACTTCTCCAAACACTAAACTCTTTTTATTCCTTTTTTTACAACAACACCAGTATCATAAATAAACTATGATGTTTTTATGAGATGGATTCAAACTACACTTACACACATGTTCTTCTAATGGGTGAAGAACATAATGTTTCTTTGGATGACAAACTAACGCCTCACGAAATGATGATTGTTCAATTACCTCATACCGCCTCTCATGGTGGCCATTATGATGGAACTATATTTATATATGTTATATATATTATTTTTATGTTTTCTTCATGCTTCTTTATTTTTCTTTTATAACATAACTTAGTGGTTTCCATTATGGGTAAACGCGATAATTTCATTTGAGGAAATGTGGACTACCGCCCCCTCAAAGTGATATGACTAGTTAGTACCTTATGTGGGACGTATAAAGGATGGAGTTAATGATATTATATAAGATATTATATTGTAATTATAATATACCTATATATCCTTATGTTTTCATTCCATTAAAATAGTAAATATAAATGAAAGTAGCGTTCAAGTGTACGTACGGCTTACAATCTCCATGAACGGTGCATTTCATTTCTTAAGAAAAATTGATATGTACAGTTATAAATAGATGTATATAATGGATATATATGATATATTTGATATCTAAATCATGATTATCATTATGAATATAATGAAAATTTGACCATGTGAACAACTTGTAACTATAAGGTGTTCATTTTTGACTTAAGTGCCAAATATCTAAAAAACGAACGTTATTAACTTAAATGATTACATAATGTTTATAACATGGTAATAATTGATATAAAAAGGAATAATAAACTTGAAAATGGATCTTAATCAAGTGTAAATTAACTTAAGTTTATTATTCAGGATATTAAAGAATGAACGGGTCAAGTCAGACACGAGATAAGGGGTTTCTTATCTCACTTTTAAATCTGTGAACTTTCCATTGTCCACCACTTATTTATTTCATGTGGTGTATTGTGTTCTGACATTTGATATATATTATCATGATTCTATTTATATTCATGATATTCTGTGATTTATTTGGTGGTTTTTGACAATTGTTCATACGAATCAATTGATTACAACGAGGCAAGGGTTATTTCCTCAATCTCATTATTATCTGAGATTGTTCATGTGTAAGTATTTTCTGGGACATACTTATCATAGATACCCATATTTTATAAAAATGATTTCAAAATGAATCATTAAAGGTTTTATGGCAGGGTCTATTTAACTAGATCATCAATTTATATTTTTTAACGATTTATCTTTCTAAACCCTTTTAATTAATGTGCTTGTTTTCAAAAATGATTTTAAGGATTTATTTATATGGACATGAATGTTTTCAAATAATAATTATTTTAAAAAACGATTCAAAGTGGTATGGGATAGTTTGATTCAAAAATCCATTTTTAAATGACTACCTTTATAAATAGTGATAATTTTATACGATTTCATGAAAAAAGAGGTATTTCTCTCAAATCATTTTACTGATCATTTTCATATATGTCAACATACATTAATGGATTTTAAACATTTTTGAAGTTGATTTATTGTAAATAAAATATTCAATATATTATTGAATGAGTTATGATATGTTTGAATGTGGATGTGTTATTTTCATTCCATTCAAGGTTTAAGGATATTGTATTGACATTTTGTATGCTAATTTTAATATAAATGTTTATATTATATTTCAACCTTTTATTAAGATGAATTTATTGGACTAGTATGTTGCGGGATGGGGACCGGTAAAAGTAATCCCTCCAGGTTGGGGTCCGGTTATAGCAAACCCTCCGGGATGAAATCCGGTTAGAGAGGCTCTTTGGGATGGAGTCAGGTTACAGAGCCTCTCCGGGTTGGAGTCCGGTTATAGAGGCTCTCCGAGATAGAGTCCGGTTACAGAGGCTCTTCGAGATGGAGTTTGGTTACAGAGGCTCTCCAGGTTTGGGTCTGGTTACAGTTAGCCCATAGGTCCTGGCACGATGCCTTGACACAGAAATTAACGTCTGGTACTATAAATTCCCTCATTATGAAACTCGTTATTACATGTGATTATTCGACTAGTAGAAATCCATGTTCATGTTTATATGGTAATGTTTGATTTATTTATTCATTATTATGTTCAAGTTTATGTTTAAAAGGATATCATTTTTATTACACATCTTGCCTTAGAAGTTTATACCTTCCGTAAAAATTATTTACCCTTACTGAGTATCTGAGCTCACCCCTTTCTTATGTTTAATTTTCCCTGGATCCCAAGAAGTATTTTATCTTTGAGATACAGGGTTAAGCTAAGGGTACAATGGAATTCTCAAGGGATTATTTTTTTTATGTTGTATGTTAGAAAGTGTAATGTAAAGTTAATGTATGTAATCTATTTACCAAGACTTCTAAACTGATCGGTCTTTCAGGAATTGATCTTTTGTGATCATGCCAATGACACGTAATAATGCACCGACTCTGGGCTTCTAGGGTCGGGGCATTGCAGTTGGTATCATAGGAAGTTTAGAAATAACCATGGATACTAGATTTAGATAAACTCATATTAGAACACATAGCCCTAAGATTGAATTTGAGGATTAGTATAGAAGAACTTCGTTGAATTTTGGTATTGTATATATTTTGTGAGTTTTCCAAGAAAATACATCCCTGTATGGATACGAGCAGGTAGAGGCGGCTCTGGCACAGATTTACCTAGGGGTAAAACCCAAAAACACCGCTTTGATCTAGACTAGAACGGGAACTGGTGCACGACAACGGGTCTTGCTTCACTTTTGGTTGCGACACTCCCGGGGGATATGCTTAGAATAAATCTCATTTTCTTTACAAATCATTATGAAGGGTTTGTGAGTATATACTTCTTCAAAGAAATCATTTTTATGAGTATGGATTATATCCATAAACAGTTCAATTTACGTTAGGTATTTTACAAGTTTTTAATTATTCATTGCAATTCATAAACTGACCTAGTGTATGCCATTGTATGGAAATGGTGCCCAGTAGAAGGAATGTGACCTCCAGTAATATGTATGATCCAAAGAGTAAGCATGAGCATATCTTTCACGGTATTAAGCCAACATTTAGAAGGGAAATAGTCTCCCATGTATTCTCAACATATGAAGAAATAGTATCATTTGTTAATAAGATAGGTAAAGAATTATCTGAGTCCAATGTATTTGAAGGGAATCAAGAGATGAAAAGGATTGAAGAGAGAAAGATAGATAAAGAGAAGAGGGAAAATAAGGATTTTCCCATATGTGATAACTGTGTAAAGAATCATCTTGGTAAATTCTTGAAGGGAATAAGAGTTTGTTATAAGTGTGGAGAAAATGGACACCAAGTACGTGATTGCTAGGGTAAGAAAAAAGTTTCCAACGTATAATGCTTCATCTACAAGGAGTTGGGACGCTATGCGAATCAATGTCCAAATCACTAGAGTATACCCCAAATGCTGTTATTGGAGAATAATAAAGTTATGATACTACCGAGGATGAAGAGGAATGACTAGATTTCATACGTTGTTATTAAAGTATTGTGTCATTGGAGTATTTTATTAATTATGTACATGTAATAATAATTATAGAGTATATAAGGATTGTACTGTAGTACTATTTCATTAAGGACTTGAGATTGTGTCGAACCAAGAAAAGTGACTCAATTGCAGGTTAAATTTTTTGGAAAATATATGGTTGAGAGAAAGATAAACCATAATATAGTTCTAATACTGAGGTAGTGATTTTGGAATAGGAGATGGTTGATTTGGATAAATTATATTGGATATTATTAACTTCCTTGGAACTGATTAATAGTTTTTTTATTTCATCATTGTTGAAATATTCAATATTTTTGGATAAAAGGAATATATCCAGTATTATATAAAGGATAAGGGAGCATAAATGTAATCAATAAGGTTTTATGGTAATTCAGGGCATTACCAAGTCTTAAAATAATACATGATGAAGGTGATCACATGTTATTACGTGGAAAAAAAGATCTTCATTGTGTTTAAATACCTTATAAATTTTGGACTATGAGTTCAGATAGATTTCTTTTCGATAAGTGTAAAGGTCGGAATGGCTTAACATACTATTGTTAAGGTTATTTTTGGATTTTTATGAAAAGGACAACACGCAGACAGTGTGACAACCCGTCGCGTCGGACAAAGCTACGATAATTAAACCCATAACTATAGTGAAATTGGGATTTATTGCCTACCAATGGACTGCGTGAAGTCCCAGGATAATATAATGTAGTTTCTTTTTTAATAGGGTTTGATAAGTGAATTATAAATTCATTTTTTTGGAACCCTATACGAATAGGATAAATAGAATATTTTTTAATTTCTATTATCTTTTAGAGTGAAAGATGAGTTTTTGGTAGAAACTAGTTAAAGGATGGGGCTCTACTTGTCAAGTATATATATATTTTCTTCTTCTCTTATTCTATGAAGAATTTAATTCTTAAACTTTAGGTAAGGGATCTTAAAACTAAAAATGTGTTATCCTAATACCGTATGTTTTTTTGAACTGGTGATATTTTAAATCATCTGAGATTGATGACTTTGAGGCCCTCAATTCTACAATTTTTTGTGATTGATGACCTCAATCAATACCTATAAATATTTATGTTTTCCCTCCAATTTCGTGTCTCTAATTTCCACCAATATTCTCCTAATCGAGATCATAATTTTGTGGTGACTTTTTCATTCCCCCTTTCCTATTATTAAGATGAAATTTTATAAACCCAAAATCTGATGTGGGTTTTCCGGCAATGGTATTTTCTATTTTCAACTTTTTATTTTCAAAGAACAATTTAAAATTGTGAGGATTCAATTTATTTAAAGAGGAAACAATGTAACACTCCAAGATTTCATAGTATGTTATTTCTTCAAAGTAATTCAACAACTTTCACTACACACATCACCGAGTTCAAGCGCACCACGACTTACCAAACTAGTCGTTCAAAAGCAGTTATGAATAGTATTAACAGAATCTTGAACTTTATATAATCCATATAATTTTAGAATACATATTATGAGTTTCTTATACATAATTTAAGAACAAATTCAATTTTTTTAGATAAAGGAAGTATTTTTCAGAAAATGAAATTTTACATCCTTTTGAGGGCGAACCCTTTTTAAATCCAATATTTGACACTTTTATAAATTTATTTTCACAAAATAAACTTCTTATTTAAAATTAGGAGATAAAAAAATTTGTTTTGATAAATTTTTGGTATTTTTTTGATAACTTTCATATTTTGGTGAATAGTGAAAAATACTAAATTTTAATTAAAAACAATTTTTTTAATGAAATAATTTATAGTTTTAAATTATACATTTTAATGGTTTGGAAGTATAAATAGATTACATTTTTACCATTTAATCCAATGCTGGTAATTGTAAGTAATTTCACATTGAAATTGGACATAATCAAGTGTCAATCTTTTGATAGTTATTATTTCTTAAAAATACGCCTTTTGGTTTTGACAACGAGAATTAATTTTAAATTAATAAATGAAACTTCTATGTTTTTAATTTTCTAAAATAGACTTTATTTTTGAATTCAGAATATTGAAATTATCTTAGGGTAAACTTTCGGTATTTTTCTGAAAACATTCAATTTTTGATAAATATTGAAAAACACGTAGTTATAGTTTACAACCGAAATTTTATTTAAATAATTATTTATTTTATTTAAATTATTTATGTAAAAATAAATACATAATACCTATATAAGTTTAATTTAATTCATTGGAGTTAGTTTATAATGATTTTAGATATATAAAAATTTTATAGAACTTTTCACCGTCTTTTAGCCACCTCCTAAGAGAATTTACAAATTCACATAAAACTTAATTTTACCTCTTCTGTGAGTTGAATTTCAAAAATCCAAGAGATATGGTTAATATCAAGGAGTTCAATTTGGTTCAGTAAGATGAAAATAATTTTTGGTGAATAGTAACTTTTGACTTTTATTTACCACGGTTAAAGGTAAATAGGGTAATTCAAGGTAAAAAGAATGTTGAAATAATTCAAAATTACCTTAGCACATGTCCAAACCTTATTTTATGAGTTATGACCAACCATTGGCATCTGTGGGTCGATTTTGGGACCCCATGGAGCCACTTATGAATGATAATGACCCTTTAGATTAATTAATTTAAAGTAAAGGAAAAATTGACATAAACAAAAATCCTTTAGTAAATAATATTTATATGGTGTTATATAAGTAATAATTTTGACTATAAATATTAATTAGAAATATAAGAAACATTCATAAATCATGGTATATTTTTATAATTTTTAGACATCAAATAAATTAAATTATTTATGACACAATAATGATGCAGTATTTACCTCATTAATAAATGATTTAAATAAATTAGATTATAAATATTAAAATAATATCCAAAACATGTCCAGTTATTATTGGATGATTTTATTTCGACCATGAGTCATCTTATCTTCGACCATAATGATTTTTTGACCTTTAGAAACCGAATATAATTATATAATAAAATAATAATTTCACACTTTCCAAAAAAGCCCCTCCTCTCCCTTATAAAAGAAGACTACTTATAAACAATTCCTCACACCTCTCAATCCTTTAGTCTCATAAAAACTCTAGAAAATTAAGCTACCTACATCCCTCTCCTCCTCCCAAAATCCTTACCTTAGGCAAAAGGCACTTCAAGAAGTCCTTTTGGTTCAAACCAAAGGAAGTTACCAAAATAAAAGGTAACAATTTCTCTTAACTTATTTTCTTTTATTTTACTTCTCCAACCCCTAAACTCTTTTTATTCCTTTATTTTATAAAAACAACAATATCTTCAATATACTAGGATGTTTTTAGGATAAGTATTCGAACTACACTTACACATACCTCCATCTAATGGGTGAAGAATATAATGTTTATGTGGATGTCAAACTAACGCCTCACGAAACGATGATTGTTCAATTACGTCATACCGCTTCTCATGGTGGACATTATAATGGAACTGTATTTATATATGATATATATATTATGTTTATTATTTATTCATGCTTCTGAATTTTTCATTTATAGCATAAATTAATGGCTTCCATTATGGGTAAACGCGAAAATTTCATTTGAGGAAGTGTGGAATACCGCTCCCTCAATGTGATATGACTCATTAATACTATATGTGGGATGTATAAAGGATGGAATTAATGATATTATATATTATATTATACTGTAATTATAATATACCTATGTATCATTCTATTTTAATTCCATTAAAATAATAAATAGAAAGGAAAGTAGTGTTCATGCGTACGTACGACTTACCGTCTTCATGAACGGTGCATTTCATTTCTTACCCCAAAATGATATGTAATGTTATAAATCCATGTATATAATAGATATATATGATATATATGATATATAAATAAGGAATATCATTCTGGATATAATGAAATTTTGACCATGTGAACTACCTGTAACTATAAGGTGTTCATTTTTGACTCAAGTACAAAATATCAAAAAAAACGAATGTTATTAACTTCAATGATTACATAATGTTTATAACATGGTATTAAGTGACATAAAAGGAATAATAAACTTGGAAAGGGTTCTTAAGCAAGTATAAATTAACTTTAGTTTATTATTCAGGATATTAAAGAACGAACGGGTCAAGTCGGACACGAGGTAAGGGGTTTCTTATCTCATTTTTAATTCCATGAGATTTCCATTTTCCACCACTTATTTATTGCATTTGGTGTATTGTGTAATTCCATTTGATATATATTATCATGATTCTCTTTATATTCATGATATTTTGTGATTCATTTCTTGGTTATTGACAATTTTTCATACGACTCGATTGATTACAACGAGGTAATGGTTATTTCCTCAATCTCATTATTATCCGAGATTGTTCATGTGTAAGTATTTTCTGGGACATAATTATCATAGACACCCATATTTTATAAAAATGATTTCAAAATGAATCATTAATGGTTTTATGGCAGGTTCTATTTAACTAGATCATCATTTTAAATGTTTTAAATATTTATCTTTCTAAACCCTTTTAATTAATGTCCATGTTTTCAAAATGGTTTTAAGGATTTATTTATATAGACAAGAATGTTTTGAAATGATAATTATTTTAAAAAAAATCAAAGTGGTATGGGACACTTTGATTCAAAAATCCCTTTTTAAATGACTACCATTATAAATAGTGATAATTTTAAAAGATTTCCTGAAAAAAAAGAGGTATTTCTCTCAATGCATTTTACTAATAATTTTAATCTATGTTAACATCCTTTAATAGATTTTAAACTTATTTGAAGTTGATTTATTATAAATACAATATTCAATATTGTATTGAATGAGTTATGATATGTTTGAATGTGGATGATCTATTTTTATGCCATTCATGGTTTAAGGTTAATGTATTGACATTTTTTATGCTAGTTTTAATACGATTGTTTATGTTATATTGCAACCATTTATTAAGATGAATGTATTGGACTAGTATGTTCAGGGATGGGACTAGTAAAAGTAAGCCCTCCGTGTTGGTATTCGGTTACAGTAGACCCTTCAGGATGAAGTCCAGTTACAGAGGCTCTCCGAGATGGGTTCTGGTTATAGAGGCTCTCCGAGTTGGTGTCGTATTACAGAGGCTATCCGGGATAGAGTCCGGTTACAGAGGCTCTCCGGGATGGAGTTTGGTTACGGAGGATCTCTGGGTTTTGGTCTAGTTGCAGTTAGCCCATTGGTCCTGGCACGAGGCCTTGACACAGAAATTAAATTCTGGTACTATACATTCCCTCATTATGAAATTAGTTATTACATGTGATTATTCAACTAGTAGAATATCTTTCTACATGTATATATGATAATGTTTGATTTATTTTTGCATTATTATGTTCATGTTTATGTTTAAAAGGCTATTGTTTTTATTACACATCTTGCCTTAAAAGTTTATAGCTTCTGCTAAATTATTTACCCTTACTGAGCATCTGAGCTCACCCCTTTCTTATGTTTTATTTACCTAGGATCCCAAGAAGTATTTTATCTTTGAGATGAACAGTTAAGCTAAGAGAAAAATTGAATTATCAAAGGATTTTTTTGTTGTTGTATGTTAGAAAGTGTAATGAAAAGTTAATGTATGTAATCTATTTTCCAAGACTGTTAAACTGATCAGTCATTCAGGAATTGATCTTTTGTGATCATGCCAATGACACGTAATAATGAATCGACTCTGGGCTTCTGGGGTCGGGGCGTTACCTTAATAATGATAGAAGTGAGTAGTACTTAATGATATTATTTTATATAATGCATATTTTTGAATTAGAGTATCAGGATAGTGCTAACCTTACATATCTGGTTGTGACCTCCTCCCTACTCGATAGGGCAAATGTGATTCATTTTTTCTGACTAAAATTTCTTGGTGATGAGAGAATCTCTATATGGTAGGATATGCCACTATATTGGTCATTAGATGAGATTGGTATTCTGTATATTTGAGTTTGTGTCATATACCCTATAATAATATAAAATGGTATGATATGGGATTCACATTACTTGATATAGTTTGTTCAGTAATGGAGTACATAGATGTATCAGGATATCCACAAAAAATATTGGTTGGCTGGGATAAAGATGGATATTATAGGGTTTATCTTAGGATGCTTCACCTATAAGAAGTTGGAGGCTATAAATCAGTGACCTTTTGGAATTATATAACATCTACTAATTTTATAGTGGAAGTAGAATGATGTTAGGATGAATTTTGTGAATGGTTTTCTAGGTTAACCCCAAAGAAGTGATATAATATTGTTGATTCTAGTTTGGTTGATAAAGTTTTAAAATTATATACTAACCAAAAATATATATTCATATGATGAGTTAGGAAAATTTTATTTTTTGATGAAAAAGAATCATCATGGTGTTCCTAAGGGTATCATATCTGACTATGATTTTTGATTTGCATCTCACTTCAAACTAATATTGTAACAGGTCGTCGATACACATGTGAATTTGAGAATAACATATCATAATTAGACAGATGGAAATTCTATGAATATTATTTCGGTATCAGAGGATAGGAAATTGATTTCAATATTTTATGTGAGAGTTATCTATCCTTAGTATAGTTTTCCTGAAACAACAATTATAGCAGCTCAAGAATGCGCTTCCAGACTCGGCACATATAAATTTTGTGTATATTTATTTTTTAAAAACAAACTAAAAAAATACCCAACATTTATTACATATAAGTATATTTTCTAGTATAGGTTCTGTAGAATTA
This sequence comes from Viscum album, assembly GCA_963277665.1. Taxonomy (NCBI): domain Eukaryota; kingdom Viridiplantae; phylum Streptophyta; class Magnoliopsida; order Santalales; family Viscaceae; genus Viscum; species Viscum album. Next base: position 2,021,677,623 of record OY728123.1, read on the forward strand.
GATACAAATACTACATCTCGATTAAATTATATAAAATAAAACTAAATTTCAAAAGTGTCTCCAGTGTGATACCTCCTCAAAAAGAATACATGATAAGTAATTCTATAAATCTCTCCAAAATGATTTTAAAACATAGATTGAGGATTTAGTATGCCCTATAAGGGGTTTTAGAAATGTTGATAAAATTATTTGCAAAACATTCCTTAAAATAAACATATACACTTAAAATTATATTTTCATAATGTTTTTATACTAAATAAATAATTTAGAAAACCATTATTTTCTCAATATAATTATAATTGAAATGATCATTGAGATTTTTCCATTGAAAATAGTAAATTTTGGTGGGTCATATATGATAATTATAAGACCATATTAAAAACCTAAGGCTTCAAGTCATAACACATGTGGAACAAATTCCCCTTAAGATATGTGGGTTCATTTACCATAAAATAATATTAATTATACTAGTGCCAATTTTTAGAAAACACTTTTCAGGGACCTTCTCTTCTCAATCATAACTGAAAACATTTAAAAAATATATACATAAAATTATTTTCTATAAAATAAAATAAACATTCTTATAACATTTCACAAAAATATTGTAGAGAGTTTCTAAAAACATTTTTAGGATAATCTTATGCATGAAAATTTCTATACTTATTTTAATGTTACAAATAAAATGAATAATAAAATCTGTGCACACTTGATTAAAAATGCATGTAATTCCACTTATAAATTAAATAATTCCCATACCAAATTATGCATGACATACTAGGGGTTAAACATAAAATTACTGACATTAAATAATAACTTGTTTAGGATTATCACATAAATGATAACTATTATCATTTAACACAAAAATAAAAAACATAAAATTATAGATTTAGAAAAAATTTCTAACCTTTGTATATATATTTTAAAAGAAAATATTAAAACCTACTTATAAATAAATTTATACCAATATATTAATATACATAAATATAAATAATTATACCACATACATGGAATGATATTTTGAAATCATAAGCAATCCCTTTGATAAATGATCGCCTTACAACATATAGGCTTAGTGAAAAAATTTAAAACAAAACCTTTATTTTATAAATCATAAAAGATAGAAAAATAGACACACACACACACAATAACATATATATATATATATATATCTTTGTAATCAACATAGTTTTATCAATAATAAAATTAAACCCTTAAAACCCATAGTCTTGGAAGTAAAATCTAAAACAAAAACCCTTATCTTATATATTCTTAAAATAGAGTCATATATGATGTTTGTGTGTGTGTGTGTGTATGTCTATATACACATATATATGTAAATATTTATAAAACTAAGATAATTTTATTAAAAAATAAAACCTTACATGATTTGAAAGTGGAAGAGCCAGGAAGCTGGACACATGACAAGGTAGAACCAGAGTTTAACTTGAAAATAATTTGGGTGTTTCAAAGAGTGGTTGTAAGGATTTATAAAAAAAGGTTTCTATATTATATTTCTTTCTATCTACCACTGCAATTAGTGTAAATATAGGTATTGAATGAAAAAAATAGAGAGTTTTTTTATTAAAATAAATATATATTTTTTATTCATTACCATGATATTTTAAAAACATAAAGCAGGTTGAAAAACATAACAATGAAAAAAAATAGAATTTATAGAAAATTGATCATTTGGTTTAGATAAATCCATAATAAATATATATTTATATACTTAGATTTCTCTATAAGTTGAATATGGGAAGATGGAGAAATCTAAATGAGTCAAAATTTTCAGTTTATTTTAAATCACCCATTTTGTTTTAAAAGAAATTGAACCTGATATAGGCCATGGATGAAGTAGACCTCGATGATAGAGGAGGTCTGATGGATTGACCTATTCATTCAAGGAGCAGAAAAATAAAGAAGATGAATAGTAGGTGGTATTTCTATGGCACTAGATTGGAGGAGACAGTGTGGCCTCACTGGTGTTGATTAAGAGAGATGATGGAAGTGATAGTCATTTAAGGAAGGTGCATTTGTTGTGGCCATCCAATGGTGGTGAGGCTTGGTTTCAAGAGGGTGATGGTGGTCTAGATGGAGGGTTTGGGGTAGAAGTCCATGAACTTTCATCTATTATTATTTTATTTCATTTTTATTTTATTATTTTTATTTCTTTTAGGTTTCTTGTTTTCTCTAGTTTCACCATTTTCCTCTTTATTTTTTTGTTCACATTCCAAACATTATTGTTATTTATTGTATTATAAAATAATTTCATCCGTTCATTTCTTCTTTTTTATTCTATATAATATTTTAACCTATTTTATAATTTTGTTTTTATCATTTTTTAAAACAACTCATTTTAGCATTATATATATACACATTTTAGTATTTTAAACATATATATTAATTGTGGTTTTAATAATAAAAATAACAAAATAAAACTTATATATAAAATAATTACATTTATAAACATATAATTATATATATATATATTAAAAAATAAATGGAAATTATTATACATGTATAAATTCATTTTTTATATTATATATATTTATTATTTTTAAAATATCAGAATTCATATATTTATATTATATAAAACATATTATTATAATATAAACATTCAGAATTTATTAATTTCAAATAAATTATATAATTTTAATGCAGTTTAAATATTAATAATGTACATTAGAATATTATTATTTCAAATAAATTATAACATTCATTGTTACAAAATGATAAAATTTGGGTATTAGAGATAAGAATTTCGTTATATATATATATATATTCTAAAATGTAATTTTAGTTTTCATGTTTATTTATTCAAATATTATATTTTTAAAACAGAATAACCAAATAAATATATTTATATTAAAATACATTTTTTAAAACAAAACAACATTATTCTAAATCTTATTTTAGTATTCGTGATTTATTTTAAATAATATTATGAGATTTGAAATCACTAAAAATTTCATGAAAACATATTTGAAAGATAATAATTTATACCATTATTTACAATAAAGTTATTTATTTAATTACTTTACTTACTATCAAATTTTATTTATTTAAATTATAAAATAAAATTACTTGTTAACATTTGGGTTGTTACATTCTTCCCCCCTTGAAATAATTTCTTCCTTATAAATCTCTCATCAGACTAAAGAAAATTCTGAATTTTCATATTCAGAATTAAGAAAAAATAGGACTGCTAAACTTTTATACTCAATCGACAACAACTAATATCCAGAAACGTTGAGGTCGTTTCTCTAATATCAACTATAGCAGCATGATCCTGCACTTCTAGACTCAACTCATATAAATGTTCTGTATATTATTTTATAAAAACAAACTAAATAAATACACAACATTTCTTACATATGAGGAACTTTTATGGTCTTGGTTCTAGAGAATTATATACAAATATTACATATTGACTAAACTGTAGAAAATAAAATTAAATTTAAAAAGTGTCTCTAGTGCGCTACCTCATCATGAAAAATACAACATAATAAATTCTAATAAACCCATACAAAAATGATTTTAAAACATGGAGTGGGCATTTATTATGCCCAATAAAGGGTTTTGAAAATGTTAATAAGATCACATTAAAAAAATTCAATGGAAAAAACATGGGTACTTAAAAATAGATTTTCATAACATTTTTATGCTAAATAAATAATTTAGAAAAAAAATGTTTTCTAAAAATATATATAATTGAAAAGATCATTGAGATTTTGAAAATAATAATTTTTATTGGGTCATTTTTTATACTTGGAAGACCATATTAAAAACATAAAATGACCCTGAATTGTTTCAATGGAAATCCCCTTCTTGTAATTATGTCTTATTGTATAAATCACAAAAAAATCACATTAATAACACAATACAAACTTTATAAATGAATTATGAATGAAATAAAAGGCAGTTTTAGATGTTAAGAAACCTATACTGATGAAATAGTAACTTGACATTTAGAATAGTAATGTTATCTTTATGAATAGTAAACCATACAATTGAATAGTAAGCTCACTAATGAAAAAATAAATAAAAATTATCCATCTTATAAGTGACAATATGATATACTTATATCATAGTATAAGTAAATAAATATTTCAAAAATTACTAATTAACTGTTGGTATTTGTGTAAGTCATAAATATTTAATTAAAATTTAAAGATAAATTTAATATATAAATAAAATTTTTTCATAAAATGTATTCATAATTTAATATTTTGTTGTGTTATGATTATCAGATAATTTTATGAGACCTTAATTAAATTTTCAAAGAATTAGAAAAGCATTTTTAATTTTAAAATATGTATTTTCAAAGTAAATGATGATTTAAATTAAAATTTAATTTTCTCATATTTATAAAATTATTTTTATAAAACGATGTTCATTTTTTAATTATAAACATCGAAATATGTTCAGGGTGAAGTTTCGTAATTTTTATAAAATACTTGAATTTTTAGGAAATAGTAAAATTCGGTAATTTACCTTATATATATTATAAGTTAAATACACTATTCATTAATTCATAGATTTGTTAAGCACCATTGGTTCAGAAAAAGATGATATAATTAATATATTTAGTCTCAATAATCAACACTATTTTCTTGTCATTATAAAATAATAAACTAATTATTAAATAATGAGAAAACACCCCAATCCTCCACTATAAATACCACCCCTTGCCACCTCTTCTCCACACACCTCTCAAGCCTTGAAAATTATAAAAATTATAATAAAATATACTCCAAATCATCTCCCCCGCATATAAGATATTTGTTTCTTAACAAAATACTAAAACCAACCCCTTAAAGAGGTTCTCAAGAATAAGGAATCTAGAGGTAAAACCCCATTCCTTTTCTCTTAATTTATTATTAAGTTCCTTTCTTTTCTTTTTATCTCCTCACCTCCCCTTATAAAAATGGAATGATAACAAAATTATCTTAAATATGATTTAATTTTTTATGCTAATGTAATAATTCATCATCATCCCTCTTTCACCCTCCTTTTTATCCTAAAAATGAAAACATCTAATGTGATGTGTTAATTTATCACATTCAAGGATGATGATGTTTTCAATTTCCATTAAAATCTTAAAGTATGGTCATGAAACCATTTTTATGGTTGAAATAGATTATAATATTTATATTATATCTTATATAATGTTCTTGAATCACTTTTTACATATGGTAGAAATTTATAAAACAAAATGCTTTTATTGCGATTAAACCCACTAATTAAACCCAAACGATTATCATAAACTATTTATCTAATGACTCATCCTATTTCCATAAAACATTATATAAAAATATAATTTATATATATAAATAATTAATAAAATTTATTTTCAATTCTGGATAATTAACCCGACTTTACACAACCTTTTGTACAAGTATACAAGTAAACTCGTCATGGAAACCAAAGAAACCAGCGCTCCAAAATGATGAAATTGAATCTCTTAACCTATAAAAAATTCCATAAATGATTTTAATAAAGTTATAATAAATAAAATACATAAAGAATGGGTTTTGGAATTATTAATTAATGAATTTAAGTTTATTATCTAGGACATTAAGATCATGTGAAGAACACGTTCGAACTTAAGGTAATGGATTCAACCTGAATCTCCATTGTTCCTTTGGGTTATTCTTTCTATATTTTTACCCAAATTAAATTATATTTTATTTTTATGAACATATTATAAATTCTGTTTATATTTTCCAAAATCTTGTATCAAGAACCTCCCTTCATTCTTTTTCTAGGATATACATGTTTATAAAAGTTCTCTACTCGATTATTCCCGATAAGTAAGCCCGATTTAAGGGAACTTCCTAATCTATTACCTATTTTCAAGTGCTCTCCATAATTTGTTTCAATCGAAAATTATTTTTATAAAATCACTCATTTTATTATGAAAATATATCTTTGGTAAATTATGATTTTATACAGACAATTAGGTCATTTCTATTTTAAAAAATCTTGAATGTTTTCCCTTAAAACGTACTAAAAATTTGTATTTCTATTGTTTCTTAATCACAATTTTCACTTCAATTTGATATAAATTATCATGATATATACATATATTCTCATATGAATTTATATGTATGATTTGAATCCATAATTTCATGGAAACCATTATGATATTCCATTTTTATATTCCTTTTGTCATGATTATGATACCCAATTCTTTTCATGGGTAACCCTTATGTTTATGTTTGATTTATTATGTATGATTCTTTATGTGGAAAATATATTCATGAAAATGTTATGATGGACGAAGCCTGATAGAACTCCAATATAGTGGGTAATTTTTAGTATCATGATAACTCATGTGCAATGATCTTGGTGGTTATCCTTGAATCATGCTATGTGTGAATGGTCTTGGTGGTTAACCATAACCACCAAGACCGTTGCCCATGGAGCGTGATTCAAGGCTAACCACCAATAAGTTTGCACATGACGTATCATCAGAATAAAAATTACACAATTAATTGGATCTATATTTGGTTTAACTCCTCATAAAATGTTAATAAATATGTTTTCTATATAAATAATCATACATAAGATATCAAACATAAACATAAGGGTTGTCGATGAAAGAATTAGTTATCATAATCATGTCAAAAGGAAAAGCGAAAGGGAATTTAATAATGGTGTCTATGAAAGGATGGATTTAAATCATACAAGTAAATTAATAAGGGAATGTTTTCATATATCATGATAAGTGATGTAAAACTGAAGTTAAAATAGTGTTTAATAAACTATATAAATAAAATATTTCAGTATGTCTTAAGGAAAAACATTGTAGATTATTTAAAACGGAAAAGGAATAATTTTTTGTATAAAACCATAATTAGACCAAGGTAGTTTTTCATGATAAATTTTTTGATTTTAGAAAAATAATGGAGTCTTAAAATAGATTATGGAGTGCATTTTAAAATGGTTAAGATATCAGGAAGTTCCCTTGAATCGGGTTTGCTTTTTGAAAATATTTGTGAAGGGAACCTTATTAAAACATGTAAGACCCCAGAAAATAAGGATGATAGGATCTGGATACATGAGTTCGGAAAATAAAAATATAATATGGAAGAATTAAATAAAAATAAAAAATCATTATATTTGGATAAAGAGAGAGAAAGAGTAACCCGAAGGGAAATTGGAGGTTTAGGTACAGTCCCTTACCTTATGCCCAAAATAATTCTGTAGTTGAACTTGATGTCCTTAATAATCAAATTAAATAAAATAATTAATTAATTAATATCCTTTTATTTATTTATTTTATTTATTTAAATTTTATTAAGACCATTTATGGTTTTTTTGATGAGTTATAGAGTTTAATCTCATTATCCCGGAGTTCTTGTTTTCATAGTTTTCATGATTGTTTCTCTTATATAAGAGTATGGATGTTCATGTAAAATGGAAATAGAAATAAAAAATTGATGTTATATGTTTTTAATGGACATCCATAATGCTAAATTATCATATAATTCATTTTGTTATTTTGGTTGAGTATGATTCATTTGATAAGATGTTAGTGATATTCATTTGGATTATTAAGGGCAGTTTTCCCTCACAATGAACTTGTTTTGTTTTATCAATTAATATCATGCGAACAAAATTATTCCATAACATTACATACATATATCATATTCTAGTTAAACCGTAAAATTGGATTCATTAACAACATTGAATACAGAAATGTAAATTGAAAACATCATCCCCCTTGAATGTGATAAATTAACACATCACGAACGATGTTTTCATTTTTAGTATAAAAGAACGGGAAAAGAGTGATGATGATGAATTATTCCATTAGTATAACAAAATTATATTATATTTAAGGTAATAAATTTATCATGCCATTTGGATTATGGGAAGTTAGGAGATAAAAAAATTAAAATGAAAAAAAATTAAAAGAAAATGAAGAGGGGTTTACCTCTGAATTCCTTTTTCTTAAGAACCTCCTCAGGGGATTAGTTTTTGTCTTTTTTAAGACAAAAATATCTTGGAAATGGGGTAGGGTATTGTTAAGATATTTGAGTATAATTTTTACAAGGATCAAGGCTTGATAGTTGTGAAGAGAATAGGTGGTGAGGGGTGGTATTTATAGTGGAGGAGATGGGTGTTTTCTCATTATTTAATTCATTAGTTTATGATTTTTCTCAAGACAAGAAATAATTTTGATTATTGAGACTAAATGCATTGATTATATAATTTTATTTTTAACCAAAGGTTATTACATCATCCATCACTCAAGGAATAGTCATTTTAACTTATAATGTATAAATACCATAAATTACCATATTTCACTATTCACTAAAAATTCAAGTATTTTAGTAAAATCACAAAAATTTACCCTAACCATTTTTTATTCATATAATTAAAAATTTAACTCCATTTTATGAAAATAATTTTCTAAATATGATAAGTTTAATTTTTCATTAAAATCCAAATTTACTAAAAAAATACAAATTTTAAAATTATTACCGATTTTATATCACTTTGAAAAATTAACTAAGGTCTCATAAAATTATCTTATAATAATATTACATACAAATTTTAATTTTTTAATACATTTTATGATGATAAATTTTATTTTAAATTATTAAATTAGTCATAAAATTGTAATTAAATATTTTTGATTTTCAAAAATACCAACACTTAATTAATAATTTTTAAACTATTTATTTACTTATACTATAAAATAATTATATCATATTGTCACTTATAAGATGGAAAAATTTTATTTATTCATTCATTGGTGTGGTTACTATTTAATTTTCCGGTTCACTATTCATAATGGCTATGTTACTATTCCAAAAGTCAAGTTACTTGAAGATTAGATACATAATTAAACATCATGATTCAAAAATAAGAAAATAATTTTTTTAATATTTATAAATAAATACTAAATTCATTTTATCCCTTAAATAAGCATAGGATAACCTGGGGGAATTACATGAACGAAGGGATGAGCTAAGAATTCCACTAAGGAAATAAACATTAAAATAATGGTTTGCCCATGGGTTAGAAGACATACCGTAATTATATAATAAAGCATAGAACATGATTAAACATAAGGAATCATAACATATAGAGCATGAGATCATATAATCATGGAATCATAGTAATGTGTAGGAAACATAAAACATGACATTAGCCTGAGTCAAGGCTCATTGAACATAGAGGAGCATGATTTATGGCTAACCACCAAGACCGTTGCACATGGATCACGAGTCAAGGATAACCACCAAGACCGATTCCCATCACATCTATTGAGAATAGAAATTACCCAATTAATTAGATCTATATCTTGTATCACCCATCACAACATATTCATGAATATGTTTTCCATATAAATTAAGATATTTAATCAATCAAATATAAACAAAGGGTTACCAATGGAACGAATCAGGTATCATAATCATGTCAGAAGGCATATCAAAGGGTAATTTCATAATGGTTCACATGAAAGGATGGATTTTAATCATACATGGAAATTAATAATGGAATATATTCACATATCATGGTATTTTATGTCAAACATAAGTGACAAGAGTGCATAAGAAACTTTAGAAATAAAACATTTTAGTACAGTTTAAGGGAAAGCATTCAAGAATCTTTAGAATGGAAAAGGGATAATTGTTTATATAAACCTAGGATTGAAAAAATGTAGTTTTTCAGGATAAAATTATTGATTTTTGAAAAATAATGGTGGATTAAAACAAATTATGGGGTGCATATAAAAATGGGTAAGAGATCAGAATGTTCCCTTAAATTGGGTTTACTTATCGAGAAGAATCGAGTAGGGAACCATTTAAAAAGATGTATATCCCCACAAAATAGGAATGGAAGGATCTTTACACATGCGTTTGGTACATATAAACAAAATTTATAATTTTTAAATAAAAATTAAATAGAATTTAATTTGGTTAAAAAGAGATAAAGAATAACCCCACGGAATAATGGATGTTGAGGTAGAATCCCTTACCTTATGTCTAAAACGATTCTTCATTTGATCTTAATGTCCATGATAATAAAATAAAACAAATTAATTAATTAATTAATAACCTTTTATACTTTTATTTGATTTATTATAATTTTATTAAGTTCATTTATGGCATTTTTGATAAGTTATAGCATTCAATTTCATCGTTCGAGAGTGCTTGTTTTCTTAGTTTTCATGATCGGTTCGCTTATATGAGAGTATGGATATCCATATAAAATGAAAATAGAAATAAATAATTGAATTTATAAGTTATTAGTTAACATTCATAAGGGTAAATTATCATATTATTCTTTTTATTATTTTGGGTGAGGATGAATCATTATATAATATGTTAGTGATAATTATTTGGATTATTTTGGGAGGTTTTAGCTCACAACGAACTTGATTTGTTTTATAAATTTTTATCATGTGTACAAAATGATTCCATAAAATTAAATAAATATTTTATAATCTAGTTCAACCATATGTTTTTTTCATGACTATCTTTGCAGACAGTAATGGAAATAGAAAACCTCATTGTCCTTAAATTTGATAAATTAACACATCACGAACAATGTTTTCATTTTTAGTATAAAAGGAGGGGAAAAGAGAGAATATGATATATTATTCTATTAGCATAAAAATATTAGATTATATTTAAGGTAATTTAGATATCATACCATTTGGATGAGGGGAGGTGAGGATATAAAAAAGAAAATAAAGGAACTTGAAAAGAAATTAAAAGAAAAGCAAGAGGGTTTTACCTCTTGATTCCTTATTCTTGAGAACCTCCTTAAGGGATTGGTTTTAGTCTATTAATAAGAACAAAATCTATTGGGCCTAAGGAATGATATTGGGAGGATAGTTTATTATAATGTGTACAAGGCCCAAGTAATGAGAGGTGTGAGTACAAGAGGTGGTGAGGGGTGGTATTTATAATGGAGGAGACATGTGTTTTCTCATTATTTTATTCATTAGTTTATTATTTTACTCAAGAAAAGAAATAAAATTTAATCTCAAGACTAAATAAAGTAATTATATCATGTTATTTCTATGAAAAGGTTCTTACATCATCCTTTACTTAGGGAATTTTGTATTTGACTTATAATGTATAAATATCATAAATTATTGTATTTCACTATTAACAAAAAACTCAATCATTTTAGAAAAATCCAAAAAATTAACCTTAACCATTCTTCGATGCATATAATTGAAAAGTAAATCAATTTTATGAAAATAATTTTCTCAATATGTGAAATTTAACATTTTTTATGGAAATCACAATTTACTCAAAAATACAGATTTTAAAATTATAACTCATTTTATATCCTTTTGAAAAATTAACTAAGGTATCATAAAATTATCATATAATCCTTAGACATCAAAATAGTAATTTATGAATAAAGTTTCTTTAAGATTATTAAATTTTTCATTAAATTGTAATAAAATATTTATGACTTTGAAAAATAGCAACACTTAATTATTAATTTTTAAAATATTTATTTACTTATACAATTATATAATTATATTATATTGTCACTTCTAAGATGGGTAAATTTTTTTTATAATTTCATTAGTGATGTTACTATTGAATTTTCTGGTTTACTATTCTTAAGGGCCCCAAAATACTATTCTAAAGGTCAAGTAATTATTTCATCGGTATATGTTCCTTAACATCCAGAAATATATTTTATTTCCTTAATTCTTCATTTGTAAAGTATTTATTATGTTCTTAATGTAATTTTATTTTATTATACTATATTAAATAATTATATGAAGGGAATTTCCATTTAAATAATTCAGGGTCGTTACAACAATTATTAATAATTTATTCAAATAGAACCTTTTGAGGCCTTTTATAGTAGTCCATGTTGATTACATATATATTGGTTAGAGTAAAATGATTATTTTATTATCAAGAAAAGTTTTTTCATGACACGTTAGATTATATTCTGTTGATTTGGATATTTTTAGTGGCCATTGAGAGATAGAAACAATGATATGTCTACTGATGACACCATCCCCTAGAATTTGAAGTAGGTGATTTGGTTTTCTTGTGAGTGTCACCCTCTTTTAAAAATCATCTTATTCATAGATAGGGAAAGTCGGTGCCCAAATATGTGGGATCATTCAAGGTTACCAAGAGGATCAATATTTTGTCTTTTTGATAAGCACATACTCATAGATATAGTTCTCTTCATGTTTTATTTCAAGGGTGATAGCTTTAGACATTCTATCTCGACCCATATCATGTGATCAATGTCAATGATTTTGAGAGAGAGGTTGATTCATAACATTATTAATAGAAATTTTTATTTTACACCATGATGATATGATCCCATCAGGTAAGTCTACACCCCTGGTATGCATATTGTGGTAGAAATTTAATATCTAGGAGGAGGATTAAGAGTGGAAGGTTAATATGTGAGTGCATTTGCTGGAACATTTCACCAGTAATTATTGGTGACACAAATAAGAGATTCACTATTTTATGGAAGGAATATTATAACACCTGACGTATTATATGGTATAGATTCACTTCAATGTTGGTCTAAATATATATATTATGGGATCTTTTGGTTGTAGAAGGGGTTGAAGGAGGCCCAGTTGTGAGTTTTTAGAAAATGGGTAGGGGAATGAAATTATACCGAGGATAATATTTTTTTGGAAGCCTAGATAGAGGTAACTTAGAAATTAAGTGGACTAATGATAGGCTAATACCTATACCACCATATGTCTATTATGGGTGAATCAGACCCTCGATATCCCACCAGTATTGAAGTGTGGTTCCACTATAGTTAAGATAGTGGTTTTATTTTTTTTATATTGTTTTAATTAATTTTATTTAATAGATATAATATTATAAAATGAGTTTCTTTCTAACTTAACCCCCACAGTAGTTCCACATGACTCCCATGTATTTCCTTATTTTTTCTTTTTCTAGGCACATACTCCCTTATTCCTATCTAGATCGACATGCCATAAGTACCAAGTGATCACAATGTATAAGAATAAGTTTTTTATTTTATCAATTCTTCATTTATCTCACCATTTAAATGGTATTCCCTAGTTATTCCCTAATGCAGGGATTTATGTTAGGTTTTAAAATGCCTTTTATGAGAAGTCGGTTCATCGAGAAATCTTAAAAGGCAATGATCACAATAAAATATGATAGGTGGTCCTTAAAATTTATCATTATTTTATATATATATTCCTAAGTATTATTGATGTATGTTACTTAGAATGAATATTTGAATAATGAGGTATGAAACTGATTAAAGTTTATTATTATCTAATAAATTCTATAACAATGTAAAAGGACATCATAGTTTTTTCACATGTTAATCTTGACATCATGTTTATCTAAAACAATGTCATTTACTAAAGATTTCTATAAGTGGGTAAAGGAAACCATGAGGTTTGTACATAGTTTTGTAATAATAGAGAGAGACTTAATAGATTCCCCATTGTATCTCATCATGATGGGATCATATGGAATTGAGGCTAGTGAAGGGGTAGCTTATAATGATATCCGTAAGTGGAAAAAATGGTTTTGCATGAGTAAGAAACCTAATATAAAGAGTGAAATATAATTAATGAAATGTAAATCCATATTAATTTTGGGGAGGTATATTTTTTTATATTCCATGTATTCTTATCCTTTTTTAATTGTAATTGGTACTTTTTATAATATGCATTTCGATGCTGGGTTTGTTATATGATTATAAGATATGGTATGTGTTGGGTGTAATGTTTTTTGTAGTTTATGGTTTGATAGACAGAGGGATGGGATGCCTATATGGGTTATGGTTTGATATATAGTTGGTTGTAATGGTGACCAGGGTTTATGGTTTGATGTATAATTGGGTTTAATGTTAGTTAAAATTTATGGTTTGATATTTGGTTTGGTGTAATTCCATCTAAGGGTATAGTTTATTATGTGGATGGTTGTAATTACAACTAAGAGTGTTATTTGATATGTGGTTGGGTGTAACACCAACCTAGGGATATTTTTGGGATATTATTGGGTGTAATTCCAACTTGGAGATACATGAAATATATAGTTGGGTGTAATCCAAACTTGGGGATTTTTTGTGATATAGTTGGGTGCAATGGTAACCCTGGGGATTGTTTATGGTATATGTTAGGTTTATGATCAATAAGGGATATATGTTGAGGAAGGTTGTTTGTCCAACCAACTAGGGTTTTGGGAGTTATTGAAGTTGGTTATATTTACAATTGCTCATGGGGGATAATGTGTGTGGGAATACATCATACTAACCCATGATATCATTATACAACACATTTAGAATTGATACTAGAATTGGTTAAAGCAGATATGGTTGATCCCATGTGTCACGTTGGAGCCCAATTATACCACAAGTATTTATTATCGATGTTATTATTACCATCATGTCACTTTCATGTGAACTCATATATTTTGGATTTGGTAAGGTACACTGTTAATGGAGGCCAATTGAGTTTTACTTACAACTTTTATAAGTATCTCAATGTGCGTACATATTTCATGGTTCATGATATATATAAACAAAAAGGGTTATATTTTTATGGGTAATGTGGAGTAGCATGATTGGAGATGGGATAGGGATCGGGTAGGGGATTGCATCTAGTTTTTTGGTTCTATTAACTATATTGTTTACTTTGAAATATGTTTTATAAGACTGAACCATTAGTAATTTAGTTCACTTACATATTACTTGTGTGACAATATGATGGATCATTTTTATATGGAATTTTATTTTATTTACTTATATTATGATCATGACTATACAGCCCATATTATTCTTTTATATTAGGATAATTGACTCATATTAATATTAATATTTTTATTTATAGTAATCTATAATAGAGGGTAGAATATCCCCACGATCACCTATAGTCTTGCACTACTATTTGGAAGCCTTTATCGTGCATGGAGTAATTCTTGAGGATACATAACACCATAGGTTTCACCACTGTTCGGGTGAGATAATACATGAAATTATAAAAAAATATAATAGATAATGGGAATATATTTTTACATATGTGATACTTAGAAGAAATTATTAATATGATCTTACAATAGTGGAAAATATAATGGATATACCAATCCACCAACTTGATCCAACACATCTAAGGGTATGGTGAATTGGAAAAAAAATTCATCCTTGATAAAATATCTTATGTCCTTGAATTAGAGAAGCATGAGAAATAAAATATATCATTCCTAGAAAAGTATATATTTCCTGTACTTATTATCATATGATTTCTATTGATCCAAATCATATTTCATCTGCTCATGAATCCCTGAAAATTTATCTATCATTATGTATACCAAATATGATCAAATAATCATTAATTCTCTAAACTCAATCAAAAAAAATGGAGATTTGTCAGTATTTCTATACAACACCATGAATGAATACTACCAATAGAAGAGTGTAAATTATTATTATAAGAAAACTTATTTAATAGAAAACAATTTACCCATGAAACCCCAAAATTATGAAAATTTATATACAAAATTTTCTTCAACAATTAGATATTTTACTCTATTCTATATTCCATATAAGGATGAAAAACAATGTAAAGTAAAAAATGAGTTCCAAAATAATGATAAATAATCTTTCACACCCTCAAGGTAAAAGGATGATCTCAATCACTGATAATTGTCATTGAAATCCATGAATATACACAATCTTTTCTATATAACACCTTACCAATTAATACACTATAATAAACTCCCTGATGGATATGAAATGAGTTGAATTTTTGACCAATAGCCAATTATGATAATGGAATCAAATAATACATGATATTGAGGAAAATAAATTATGGAATATATTAATATTTCTCTATATTTAAACCACATAATTTCCAATGTCTATAAAAAACTAACTGGAAGATGATTCTTGGACTTCACCCACTGATACACCATACACCATTAAATGAACTTCACCACTAATTTCTTCATTCTTGACTGCCAAATATAATTCCAAGAATCATTTTAAATACTATATAAATTATGATTAATTTCATGGGGTTAGTTTGGAAACACAAAGAGAACCACCCCCAGCATTTTCAATGAAATAAAGTTCTTGACCTAAAACACTACACTATACTAATCAACCTATGACCACCCCTTAGGATAATTTACACAAACCACATGATCTCAACACATATCCACCCCAATGTTTCCAAATTATAAATCCCCTAATTGAAATAAAAAAGAGTTCACTTTAATATAGTATATACTCTATTTCTTTAATCAACTAATGTTACCCCATCATTATCACACATACCCAATACATCTAAATACATTTAGGGTTAACCACCAACAAGTTTAATAAAAAAAGGATACTTTAAGTATGTCCACATTAATTCATAGATAAAAGACCAAGTTAGGTGTATTTAAATATTACAAATATTTTAAATCAATGAAATCTTAGACCAAGTTAGAAGATAAATATATTATACGTCAAAAGATATCTATTTCACTAAGTGATGGAAACTGTATAGAAAGCATCTGAACAGATTTTTCTTCTCTACCTCACATATCCAGATGAAATCCACATCCATGAACAAAATTATAAATATTTTCTTAAATAATACAAACATCATGTGTCCATATTCTACCTGTTATAAAACCTCTCTACTACCAAAATACCTCATGGACCAAATTTAACTAAAAATTCCTTAAAAGAAACTATTGTTGATGATGAACATGAAACTATCCTCCTACCCCATATAGACAACCAATAATGATATGAAACTACGACAATTTATGGTATAAACCTCCATAATTAAAGCTACCCATGTTACATATCCTGGTAGAAGCTCAAAAATAGTCAACTTTAGAAAAAAAAAACTTAGACTGAGTCCCCACCATTCTAAACGATGGATGATAAAATTAAATGCATATCATAAACATATTATCACAAATATTTATCATAAATAACTAAAAAAACTCATAGATATTTAGAACTAGTGACTTTGGGTTATTAGATACATAATACAACTTCATAAAAATAAAAAACACAATCAATTAATTACATATTCATTTTATACTCCATGATCTCATTATACTCCTATCACTACATGGGGTATCCTAGGGACATATATAAAATAAATATTGAGATAAAAAGACAATAAGGGATTAATCAAGATATGTATACGGGTGAGATAACATAAGGATCAATGAACATAAGGTATAATCATAAAAGAGAAAGATAAAAAAATCATTACATGAAATCATGGAATAAGAGAGGTGATAACATTGAAACATAGTAGATATAAAAAACATAATAATGTGGAACAAACATAAAACTTTTCATTATAAACCTAAGTAAAATTTCACTTTTGATACATCATAACAGATAATTCTAGGCTCACTTCCCATGCACTATACATAGTATCATATGAGATATAAGAATTTCCAAATTTATTGGGGAGGTATATAATTCAATGAGAACCCACCACATATAAAATAATATAAATTCTATATAGAAATTAAATAATTCTTATATAATAATTACAATAAAACCCACGAGAAGGAAATGTGTTACAAAATGATGTTACAAATCATAAAAAAAATTGGTAGCTTATTGTTTCCAAAAAATAAGGGATTATGAAATTTTGGGCATATATAATTGAATAAATTAGTATAAGTTATAAATATAAATCTCATAGTTAAATAAAAAATAGAAGTAGGTATAGAAAAGTTTGCATGGAAATATACCCCTTAAATTATGTTTTATAAATTATGTAAAGAAACTTTAATGGAGAAAATAGAAAAGTATTTTACTGTAAAATAGAAGGGAACCAAAATATTTTTCCATAATATAATGAGTATTTTTATAAATAATAGAATATAAAACCATTTGTAAAAGTGATACATGAAAATGAATAAAAAATAAAAATTTCATTATTTTGGGTTTTCATTAAAGAAATAATCATTAAGATAAGTTTAAAAAATTAATATCTTAAAAAAATAAAGTAAATAAAAATGTATACACCAAGGAAATATATATAAAGATTAGAAATAAATATGTGAAATGGAAAAATAAGAATAGATAGAGAGAGCATTCACAAATAGAAAAGGAAAGTGTGGGAGTTACCTAACCTTGAGTCCTAACATTCTTAGATGCTCCTCTAATCTCCAAAATAATTTATTTACCTAGGTTAAATAAATAATAAATACCATTACTAATTCTTATTTATTTTAGGAAAATCAATTTATTACCATATGTTACAAATTCATTATATTGATGTTGCTTGTATAAATCCATTGGTGTTTTTCAGGAAAATGCTCTTGATCTTCTTCAGTATGTTGTTATTGATAAAATATTTTTAAATAATTTGATGATATACATATTTTTAAACACATTTATTATTTATCATCCCATTAGAATAGAATTTATATAGTTCAATAGATTCTCCAAAATGGTTCCAAATTATGAAAAGTTTCTCGATATGTTTATTTTAAGTAGTTAAAATGGCCATGCTGGTTTATTATAAATATCATTAATAAAATTTCTAATTTATATTTTAATAATATTAATAATGTCATGAATATATAATTTACCCATAAATACATATTTAATATTAACCATATAAATTTATAATAGTTTATTTATAATATCATCCATGTTGGTAGTTAAAATCATCCATGATGGGTTGAATTTTAATAACAACAATGAAATTGATTTTATGAATTATATGATTATATAATTTTTATTTATATAGAATTAAATTCTTAATTTCATGTTGGAAATATATTTTACTAATGTAAAATATATTGATAAGTATAAAGAAAAAAACCTAGTGAAAGGTATTAGATTAGAAGACCTACTTTCCTCCGTGTAATTTCTCCTTAAGAGTACACCTTAAGTCTTCAAAGTTCGGTCCACACAAGGCCTTCAGTCAACTAAGGCTCTTGGGCCACCTTAAGGACTTCGGGCCACCTCAATTCCTTCAAGACACATGTAATTGTGCTTAAATGGAATAGACATACTCTACCAAGAGCAGGCTCTAGATAAGATTTAGAACAAGGAGCATTTACCAGAGTAGAGCTAGAGGATTTGGAAGAATGACAAGGTATGGAAATTAACATCATGACTAGACTGTACATGGATGGAAATCCAATAAAAATATAAATTTGAATGTGGAGAGATGACATCGTGATATAGACACTGGTATGAGTAGTTCTATGTAGTTATAGTCTAGATAATTTCCTCTAAGATCTTCGGGTCAGGTAATGCCATTAAACCTACCGCCCATGTAAGGGTACCCCTTTTTCCTTTAAAAGTGGGATTATCATAAATGAATAAAAATAGGACTCCAGGCCATTTATATGAGGGGATGTATTATTTTATATAAAATTTTAATTAATTTATAATTTTGGATCAAGACTATGAATAACATCGATTATTTTGACTAGTTATAGTAATAAATTCATGAGAGACAATAATAATGGTTTCTTACCACATAAATACTTCATAGAAGATGTTTTTCTCCATGTATTTACCTTTTTATAAAATATGACATTTTATAATATTTTACTATTCATCCTCATAATTCACAATTTATGAAAATTAAAAAAATCACCCGAGTGTAATTTTTTATATGTTGATTCAAACAAATTATATTTGTTTTCGAGAAACTACTTATATAAAATAGTTAACTATAATATTTCATTCCCATATAAAAATAATTATTCTGTTAAATAATGTTAAAAATTTCATACTAAATAATAATACTTTTACTAAAATTTTGTTGATTTATTAAGTAATTATTTGAATTTATTCTCATAGTTAATTTAATATAATCTATCCTTTGTGAAAATTACTTAAAAGGTAAATTTAATAGTTATTATAGTGGTCATTACATTATTCTAACTATAATGTTATTATTTTAATGGTTATATTACTATTCTAATAGTCACAATTACTATAATCAAATAATCCTTACACATCATATAAATAAATATTATATCCATTATTCTTCATTCACTTAATTTTTTTATCAAAGACCCATATACTTTTTCTAAAAACATTCAATCTTATTTCTAATGTTTTTTTATCTTTTCTTTGATTCATTAGTGAGTATTCTATTTTTAGAAGGCCAGGACCTTATAAATTTTAAAATTCTAGTTATGTTTTTTATTTTATATCTTTCCATTATACTATTTTCAATTTTATAAATTTTATTTATTTTTATTGGTTTATATTGGTGAAATAAAATAGTTTTTGTTTTTATTATTTTTCACAGATGATTTATACTATAAATTATATGAAACACACATTTATTAAGGGGGTAATTTATGTAGAAAAGTTTGGGTTGTTGAATAATTCCCCCCATTGTAAATTACATCTGTGAAAATTGATGTCAAAATAAAGAATGAAAATATATTAGGGAACTTTTGTTTCATTACATATTTATGTTCCCATATTTCTTCTTATTAATTATGGTTTCACCAATGTATTTTGGCCAGGTGAGTTGTCTTGTTTCATACATATTTTCCTTTATAATACATGATATTAATTGTCTAATTCACGTAAGATTGATCATGCTCCAACCATACAACCTCTGTATTTAGTACTTGAGGGATATGGTTTTTACATCCCCAAGTGAGATAAGTGGAACACATCATATACTTGAGACAAATTTAGTGGAAAGGTAAGTTAATATTCTATAACTACAATGCAATCAAGAATCTCGAATGAGGCCAATGGATCAGGGAATTAGCTTTCACTTATTCCCAAACCTCATGAATATTCTCCATGGAGATATATGATGGAAAACATTATTTATAACCTCAAAATCAAGGTATTTTCAATGATTATTAGTATATATATTCTATCAACTTAGTTCATTAATAATGTGTTGATAAATTTCTTAGAGATTATTTGTTATTTATTCAATAATTTTAGTTACCGGTAGCTTAAACCCTTCAAATTCTTCCAAAATGATGGAATGTAACTTGTCTTTATAAAGATGTATTTATAACGAACAATATTAATGCTTTATTAGAAGATATTATTGTATGAGAACTCAAACAAAGGAAGATATTAATCTCGAGGACCTTTAAAATCCCCAGAGTTGGTTTTATGTGTGTATTCTAGAGTTTGTAAGATCCATTCAAGTTGGAAATCTCTATGAGGATGCTATGAAATTGTGAATTTCAACTTTATTTTCATTTCATTTTGATGAATCCTATAAAATATTTATGTAAACTTCAAATCATGATCAGATATATTCAATAGTGGTGTTTCATGAAACCGCACCACTTCTCTAATGAATATATTTATAATTTTACTGATAATGAAGTTTTTTACAATGAAAATGAAGGGAGAACACATCGTAATATGATACACAAAAATTAATTTTAAAAATAGTATGTTTTATGTATTTGGATGGCCCCTGAAAGAATCAATGATGATGTTCCTTCATTTCCATGTTGATATATGTAATTGTTACATAATCTCATTATAAATATTCAATTTTTTTATTAAATTTGTAGTATACCAAGCACTTTAGCATATATTTAAGAATCCCATTATTTGTATTTTCCCACCTGAAGTGCTCCTAGTGATCTTTGTACACCTTTGTTCTAAAATTCTAGATAAAGAATAGTGATCTATTAGTATCATCAAATATCCCCTTCATTATATCAAGCTCATATGGTCACATAATCATGTTCCAAATCATACAACTCCATCGTATTTATTTTTCCAATAATACTAGATTATTTTCAATCCTCATCATGGATAAGGTTGAAATATCATTTCTACTTAGATAATCTTACAATTCATTCACATTTACAATATGGAAATGGAATGAGTAGTCAAATTCTTTGAACAAATTTAACCATATATTATAGTATATATTTATCTCCCTTTGTGTGAATATGTACTTAAATATATTATTATTAGCATATATAACACACCTATCTCTATGGAGATAGTTCCTATAAATCCTTTAGGTGAATATTAATGTATTATTTGATCAAATTTTAACATTTTAAATTATATTAAATCATATACTATCACTTTATCATTTAATATGATTATAAAACCCAATCCCTTTTCAAAGTATCATTGTTTATCAAAAAGGATTCATTATTTGTGGGTAGTGTGAGCATAGGTGTAGTGACTATCCTCTTCTTCAACACTTTGATTCCCTATTCACATTCATCAATCTAAACAAAATTTACTCCATTTGAAGTTAACTTTTTTAAGGGGTTTATTAATCATGACAAGTTCATCAAAAACCATCAATAATACCTACCTAATTTGATGAAACTATAGATATCTGTCGTAAACGTGGGTCTAGACAGGTCTATTATTGCCTTTTTATTTGAAGGATAAAAAAATATCCCTTTTTCATGATTACATTCCCTAATAATGTAATCATATCTTTATAAAAAATAAAATTTACTTACTTATAATACAAAATATCCATCTTCAAATTCATTAGAATAATATTTAAATTTTCTCTATATACTTATTTTATTTTTGAATATTTGATAATACTATCTATAAATACAACTAAAATGTTTTGGAGTTAATCTATAAAGACTATATTAATTAATTCTATGAATATTTCTCAAGAATTAGTGAGTGAAAAAGGAATAACTATAAACTTGTAGAGTATATATCTTGTTTAAAAGGATGTATTTGGAATATCCTCCTTCTTCAACTTTAATTGAAAATATCCTGACTGAAAATAAACCTTTGAGAAGTATTAAGCCCCATGTAACTGGTTGAATATGTCATCAATCCATGGTAGTAGATACTTTCTATTTATCATTTTCTTTTCAAGGTCATGATTATCAATATAGATATATATTTACCCATAATTATTATTAATAAAGAGGATTGGGGTACCCCATGGATAATCACAATGGCATATAAAACCATTTTCCAAATTCTCTTGTAGTTTCATTTCAACTATTCTAGTTTAATGGGGTTCATCTGATAGGGACGTTTGGCTATAGATAGATATTTAGGTACAAATTTTATCAGGAAATCAACCATTAAATTAGGAGGAATACCCAAAAAATCTTCTTGGGAATACATTAAGATATTCCATCACAATTGTAATGTTTTCATGAAATATCTTTTATTCTGTATCAATAATTTATACTAGATATTCTTTATGATAAGGATGAAATATATAACCTTTATAATGATTTTTCAATGGAGAATCTTTATTCATCTTGAAAGTTTATAAAATAATATGCTTGTTTGTGATATAGCCACATATTTCCCACACTTGGTAATTTATTTTGGCCCTGTAAAATCCAATATATGCCAGATATATCATCAAATTATAGAAAATGAATTATAATAATATTTGGTGGGAGATTATTCCCACAAATTCTAATTGGGTATGAGTTATATACATGAGATGTAATGATTACACTAGTTAGTATTTTCACTAATAACTCAACCTCTATGTATTGAAGTGTTTTTTGAATATTTTAGTTAAAATTTCTTGACATAAATAATATATCTAAAGTAATTAAATAAAAAATTAAATATTTTTGAAAGAATAAAAGAGTAATGATAACCACTTCATTTATAATATTCACCTCATAATTTCTGATAACATATTCTTAACTTTATTCCCTTGGCTTTAGATATTAGCATCAACGGTTTTCCTTTGTGATACTTGACTTGGTTCATTGACATGCATGGTTCTCAGGTTCCTTTAAATTGAAACATTAGACAATGGTTAGTGGGTTTATTATAACCTTATTTTATTATATTACAACGATATTATTCTTAATACAACTTTGATACCCATTTTCAGCACTTGATATATTTCCTAATTTCATTAATGAAATCCCTAGGCTGCTTCTTTCCACACTTTAAACACATTCCTAGATGAATATTTTTTCCTCCATGAGATTTATTAATTGATCCAATAAAATTTAAAATAAATTATTCTGTTTTTATCTCCAATACCATGAGGCCATTGGGTTTAAATAATATGTATTAGCATTATAAGGAAATATTGAACAATTTCTTTATAGCTATCAACGTCTTGAATAAATAAATCTTTTTTATGGACTATAATTTTACCCACTAAAGAAAACATTAACCTTGATTTTAGGTTAAATGAACAACCCATATTTGAACCTTGATAGCCTCATGAAATTAGTCTCATAAGACCGTATTTACTCACCTTACCATTACTTTAGTCTAAGAAACATCCTCTGCATTTTAATATGGAGAGCATGAGGAAAATATTTATTGAAAAATATTTTATTGAAACTTTACCATTCCTTCGAGTTGATGTCTTCCTTGTAATTTTTATTCTTAACCGGATCCCACCATAGATCACGTCCTACTTCCATATGATATAATAATAGTATAAAATTCTCTTCCATATATAATTTAAGGATTAAATTAACTTTTAAAAAAAATAATCCATTTCTCTTCAAATTAGGGATTGAAAGATACATTAAAAGATGATGTTCATTGTAGAATAAAAAAATCCACCTCAAATTATTATCTTTTTGGAGATGTATGGTACTAAATATGGTTCATGTCATATTTCATAAACTGAGTTACTTCACCAAGTATCAATATGGGGTTCATGATTCCCTCTCTAATTATATTAGGCATATTATTACATGAATTATTAAATTTCCTATCACATTAGTTATTGAAATGATTCCTCCTTTTCCAATCCATTTACTAAAATAAATAAAAGTTAGGGATCATAATACTCATATTATAAATCATATAAAATGAAAATTATGAACTAATAAATAATAACATGTAAATCACTTATATATAATATATTATGACTTTAAAGGTTTTAATCTAGGTCATTTAGGGTGTATTTATTATTATTTTATCTAACCTAATCACAAATAATAACTATAGGATTCTATGATAAAAAAAATATAATATCATGTATCTCGTATGTAACACCCTTAGATTTTCTATGAACTCTATGCTCGATATCTTATACATTACGCAACACTGAGATTAAATGGACTATAATATATTATTAAAATATTATTATATAAACCTAACCATTATAACTAAGCTGTTAAATTTGGAAATATGAATACGATTAAACACATTTTTAAAATTAATTATGAATGATAAAGGAAATATATTTATAAATAAGTACTTATTTCTTGGTAAAGACTTTATAGTTTTTGAAAATAATTTTTATCTCAAAAAATTATTTTCATTACCTTTTGTGAACAAATAATAAAATTGATTCTTTTTCACATTTAGAAAATTTATTTGAAAAAATGAAATTCATTTTTTTAACAACGTGTCAAAATTATCATAGTATGTTTTTTTGGGATTTTTCTAAAAATTTTAATTTTTCTTAATGAATAGAGAAAATACTAGAATGTGTCATTATTTATCCTCTTGGAATTTGTAAAACACATGTATATCCTTTTATTTTCAAATCTTCCAAGTGTGTCATCTCCCCCACTTATAAAAGGGAACCCCTATCCTATACTCTTTACACTTATAAATCCTTTTTTGGAATTTAACATCCCAAATAACTTCCTAAATTATCCCCCCATATACTAGAGTGCTTATTTTGATCATGAATCCAATCTATGGAGGCTTTAGGTATAATCCTAATGAGGTGGTCTGAAGAAGATATATTATTCTAAACTAAGAATATTTGTTTTATTTATTATTCCACCTCCTTAAAATATTTATAAATAATTTTTAAATAAAACATAAATATATAACCTATAATAATATGTTATTATGTTAATTTCACAACTTAAATTCATCTCCACTTCCATCAAATGGGAAATGAAACCATTATTCGTGGGTACAGAACACTACCGCTTCACGGACCAATGTAATTTGTTTTCCATAATAACCTCACACGACTATTCTAGATAATGGATTTAATGTTTATATATTATTTTCATGAAATATTAATCATTATTTTAAATTAATTTATAATATACATTCTTACTTTACCATCCACTGAATAATGATAACATCATTCGTGTGTATGGAAGACTACTGCCTCACAAAGTGATCTGATTCGTTTTTATTACCTTGTCACATGGATAGTATATATAAGTTTATTTAAGAAAATATTATTATATTTATAATATAATTATCATTATTCAAATATAAAATTACACTTACCTTTTTCCATTATGATCGTCGAAAAATGGAAACATTACACATTCGTACATACGAACTACTGTCTCTATGATTATAATGTAGTTCATTTTTCATAACCATAAATCATGGTTATTTTTAAAGTATAACTTATGTATAGAAATAATAATTATTTTAATATTATTTTTATTAATATGATTAAATAATAATATCTTTTCCCTTTAGTAGTAAAGTCTCATGTTTTTTAACCAAGTTAAAATACAACTTTTTTTGAACTTTTTTGATTAATGGTTGGGTCAATTTTAAAACCAGGATTTTAGATGTTTTAAGTGAGTTGGATTCATTTTAAGTATACATATAGGTCTTGAGTAATGACTCTAGGATTTACATGGGTGGATCAATGTGTTTTGGGAGTACTTGACCGAGAAACTCAGTTTTTAAAAGGCAAGGGGTGTTCGCATGGGTTGTGAAAGGTTATTAAAACTGTGTGGTTCAACCGTGCAGGATACTCCAGGTATCTAGTAGCGGGTGCATGGTCTACACACGGTCTATGAGGTCATGCAAGTTAAACCATGAAGCTTACCCAATTTTGAGTTTTGGGATAATTTAATTTAATTTAATTCATGGTTGAAAGGAATTTAATTAAATGAGTTGTTGGGGGTTTTATTTAATTAAATTAAAGTTGAGAGAATTTAATTAAATGGCGTTGAGATGATGAAGTTATTTAATTAAATAGAGATGAATATAATTAAATTTATTTTAAAATATGATGATCTGGAGTTTTTATTTAATTAAATTGAGATGAGATAAATTTATTAAAATTACTTATAAATTATGTGTTGGAGATTCTCAAAGAAGGGTAGTATTAAATGGTAAAATTTAAATGATGTGTAAATAAGGAGTTGAGGTTACATTTAATTAAATTCAAGGTAAAGAGGAATTTAATTAATTAATTTGAAATAGTGGTTTTATGTAATTAAATTAAAGGTTAAGAATAATTTAATTAGTCGTTGAAAAATCAGTGTTATTATTTATATAAATTTAGGTTGGGAGAATTTAATTAAATAATTTTGATGATTTTGATTTTTAAATTTAATTAAATTTTGTTCAAAGAATTTAATTAAATAACATAAATTGGAGAAATTGTTAAATTAAATTAAATTGGAATGAATCTAATTAAATGATTATTAATGAAGTGTTGGGGTTTTTCTAATTAAATTATGTTGAGAGAATTTAACTAAATAATAATCAGTTGGAAAATTTATTTAATTGAATTAGGTTGGAAAGAAATTTAATTAAATGATGAGATAAATGTAGATTTGGGGTTTTATATAATTAAATTCAATGTTAAGATGAATTTAATTATTTGATGAAAAATGGGGGTTTTATTTAGTAAAATTATGTTGAGGAATTTAATTAAATAATAACGAGTTGTAAAATTTATTTAATTAAATTTGGTTGTAAATGAATTTAATTAAATGATGTATTAAATGTGGAGTTGGGGTTTTATCTAATTAAATTCAAGGTTAAGATGAATTTAATTATTTGATGAAAATGGTGGTTTTAATTAATTAAATTGTGTTCACATAATTTAATTAAATAATTATGTGTTAGAGAATTAATTGAATTAAATTCATTGGAGAAGAATTTAATTAAATGATGTGTAATTAGGGAGTTCGGGTTTATCAAATATGTGTGGTATTAATGGGTAATAATAATAAGACAATGGTAATTATTATTATTATTTTTAAACTTATTCTTATAATAAAATAAGGAATTTAATTTTTTTATAGAGAAAATAAGAGGGAGATACACACATCATAGGTGAGGCAAAAACCCTCCCCCTCTCCTCTCTCCCATGGGTGGCGCACCACCCATTTCTCTAAGCTCCCTCTCTACACGTCGGTTTCTCCATGTCTCTTCATGGAAGTTGTCTGTCTCCTTGAGGTAAGTCATTCTCTGCATGTTTCGTTCTTCGCATTAGTAGTCCTGGCTCTCATTTTCCCGATCTTTGTTAGTCTAAAACCTTATAGTCCGGGATTGATTCGTTTTCTTTATTTATTCTAGTTCTATATGGTGTGGATGATGTCTTGGGACCCATTGGTCTATTTTCCAATGACCGTCACTAAATGCGAAGCGACTAGGCATGATTTGGTTCACCACCATCATATTCTGGCAAGGCTATATTCCTGATAAATGGTTTCACACCCATTGAATTTTGTGTTTATGGTGTAATTGAGCTAAAGTTGATTATTTTGGTGTGTGTTGGTCCCCACCGCACTAATTTTGAGTGACATTTGTTATTGTTAGGTGTTGAAATCAATTCCATGTATGTGCTCACATTAATGTGGAAGTGTGTATGCGCGAGCGAGTCGGAGTTTGAGTAATGAATCTTTGTATTGGCCAAATTCATTGAGGTAGTGTTTTAAACATTACCTAATTAATAAACTACAGTTTTCATAATTTATTACTTTTGATAAAGTTGACTGAAATGTTGGATTAAATTGTTTATTAGGGAATGAGATGATTAATTATAAATTAATTTTATGCTTTGAAGTTATGAAATATATAATTACATGGGTGATTAATTTTGAGTAATTAATTTGGTTTGGTTGAGATAGTTAATTAGGAATTAATTATGTTCTTTGAGATGATAATTAGTCAGCTGATTAATTATGAGTAATTAATTTTGTTATGTTGAGATAATTAATTATGAATTAATTTTGGTCATTGAGAAGATAATTAATTGAGGAATTAATTATGATATATTAATTTGGTTAGGTAGAAATAATTAATTATGAATTAATTATGTGATTTGAAATGATAATTAATCATGGGATTAATTATGGGTAATTAATTTGGTTAAGTTGAGATAATTAATAATTAATTAATTATGTGCTTCAAGATGATAATTAATCATGGGATTAATTACGAGTAATTAATTTGGTTAAGTTGAGATAATTAATTATGAATTAATTATGTGCTTTGATAAGATAGTTAATTGAGAAATTAATTAGGAGATATTAATTTGGTTAAGTTGAAATAACTAATTATGAATTAATTATGTGCATTGAAATGATAATTAATCGAGGGATTAATTATGAGATATTTAACTGGTTGTGTTGAGATAATTAATTATGTGTTATGATATTAAAATATATATAATTACTCTTGGGGTTAATTATGAGATATTGATTTGGGCTAAGCTAAGATAAATAAATTGAAAATTAATTATGTTATGTTGAAACGACTTCTATGAGATAATTAATTTTTGAATTAATTATGTGATATTAACACGGTTGATTTAGAGATAATTAATTTGTGAATTAATTATTTGATAATTGTATGGTTTCCTTAAGATAATTATTTTATGAATTAATTATGTATTTTTGATATGGATTCCATGTGATAATTAATTGTAAAATTATTATATGATTTTGAGAGGGTTTTCTTTTGATTAGTTAATTATTATATTTACTAGATAAATTGATGAGATTAATTAATGGTTGAATTAATTAATGTTATAATTATCAATATTTAATTGTTGACTTAACGAATGGAATTGATGTGTTTAACTAATTATTGAGTTAGTATTGAATGTGATGTTGTTAATTAGTTATTGAAATAATTAACAAAATCAATTAATGAATTTATGAACTAATTAATGGATGGGATCTTGAGGTGCTAGACATGACTTTCAACACCCGTGATAAATATATATGTATGATTTATAATTGGGTTGTTAGATAGGGATTGATGCTCCAAATAAACATGGGGGGTTATACATGGCGTTCTACACCCACCATGCATGAAAATTTTCTTTTATGGGACATAGAATGATGCTCCAAATTCTCATGGGTTGTGAGACAAGTATTGATGCTCCAAATACTCATGAGGGTGCTAGATATGATGTTCCACACCCACCGATTGACATTGGATTGTGGGTCTAATTAGTCATACATGAATTGAATTAAATGGTTAATGAAAGCTGATGGGATGTAATGTTTTTTGTATTGAATATAAGTAATTGTTCAGACTTTGGTGAGGCTGAGACAGGTGTTGAGATACATATTTCTAGGGGAACTTGAGGATTTATGCGGTTAAATAAATAATGTTAAATAGTTTTTTTATGAGTTATATATATATATCATGTTCAGACACTTATTTTTGACTAAAATCTGAAGCAGGTATCTCTGTCTGGTGTCCCTTAGGAACCTGGATGGGTTGTAGTTTATTTATTCAATTCCGTTATTACTTCATTATATATGAATACTTTTTAATTATATTTAATTCCCTAGATTGATGTAGACACTAGTGGTCTCGGACTACGGAGATTTATATCTCACACCCTACTCAGGCCTCCATTGCATTTGGGTACCCAAGTAGAATCTACATGTTTATAGGACCTTGGATCTTTCTTTTTTCTATTTTCTTGTACTTAGGAGTTTAGAGAAAAGGACTGAGTGGGAGGTCAGGGTGCTCATGGAGATTGCCTTAAGGGCTTTGAGTCTTTTCTTTGTTTCTGTACTGAGGTGTAAAGCATGTTTTTTTGTTTACTACTCTCAAATATGTATCACCATAACATGCATGCATTGTATAAATTGGAATTCGCCATTTTCTTAATTTAGTGAACTATTTATTAATATCTACTTCTCTTGTTTTCTGAGTTTATTATCTATTTCCACTATTCACTATGAATATGAGGGTATACTCTCCCCACTGAAAATCCATAGACCCTCACTTCTAGTTGGCATCCTCAGGAATACGGGGAGATGTGCTTGAGGTCATGTGGATACCGGTCCAACTATCAGTTTGAGGGTAAGTCATGCCTAGATGTTACCTTAGTCAAAGTTCTTAGGTGATTTTGGATACAGAAGTCGAACATCATCAAAACGTCCAACTTGAACCTAAATGATTAAGTAATTTAATATAACAAGATAATTAATGACATAAATGGAATAATAAACTTGAAAAAGTTTATTAATAAATTAAATAATTAAAATAGGTGTATTATTTATAAAGGTAGAGAATGGAAGTGACAAATTAGGCTTTAGGTAAGGGATCTCTAGTCTCGATTTTATTCATATGAGATTTATAACATATTCATCACTTGTTCTTTTAAATGATGTATATAACTAAACTTTGAAATTTTATGTCATGAACCTAATTAGTTTAATTATATTTAAAATTTCATTTGATTCAACTCTTTTATGGGTCTTATGCCTAAAAAGTTACCAAAGTGGTAAGGGACTTTCTTTTAAAAACCCTCTTTTAATGTTTCCCATAAAACACATTTTTCCATGTCTATGTTCTTTAAAATGTTTTAGGAAAATTTTTAATTATGACTCAATAGCAGCAAAATGTCATTTTTTACCATATTATATATTCATGAAAATGTCTTTGAAAAGGAAGACTTTTAAGGTTTTATGTAAGGGATACTTTTCTTTAAAAATATTATTTAAAATATTTTAAAAATTTATTTTCTAAATATTTTTCTCCCAGTTTTTATATTTTTGAAATTATTTAATGGATGTATTTATATATACATAAATTAATTATAAAGTAAATTTTATGTAAATTTTTACCATACTTAAATTGTTTTCAAATGGAATATTTTAGGTATTTTATATGGAATGTTTTGAATTTATTTACAAATGGAATGTTCTATTTTAACGTATACGGTGAAAATGAATTTTTTTGCAGCCATAATCGTTATTGAATATTAGGATTTATTTATAGGATACCATGTTTTCTTAAATGAAAACAATATTTATATTTGTTTTAAGTATTTCTAAAATGGGTTTTAAACGATATATATATTACGATCTCTAGAAATTGTTTTCTTATAACTGTATGGGATCTCTTTAAACCACCCTTTTCATCGAGTTTTAAAACCACTCTCTATAAATCACTTTATCTCTCTCTTTAAAATTATATAATTCTTCCATATCATATATATGTCACTTGTAAGGATACCTAGATCACTCTCCCTTCCTTTGATAGGATAATACATACCTTATGATCATTCCTAAAATTCCTTATTTGAGAAATATCTTTCGATTATGATATGAGGAAAGACTATGGAAACCATTTTCTTTCCATGGTTAATTCTTATGTTTATGAATTATGATTGATTTCTTGATGGGGATCACATGGTAATGTAAATAATATGAATGTGATCAGTGGGTCAAAAATTATATATCCCTCCAATGAATTGTGTAATGATTTATTCTTGTGATACTTCATGTACAAGATTAGGGTGTGAACCCAATCCATTATGAGACTCTTTCTTCAATGTGATGTTTTCTTGATTGTTATCCTTGACTTATTTTTGTGTCATGTATTATGTTTCTGACACATTTCCTATGTTTCCATGATCTTATGATACCATGTTCTTTATATTAATCTCCCATATGATTAGTGATGATCCTTATCATTTATAATATCTTGTTATAAATTTGACTCACAAGTTATGATACCTTATCATGTTTATTAACTTACTAGGATTTGTAGGAAACCCATTTTGTTTATGTATTCCCCGAGTCGTCTCATGTAGTTTTAGGAGCTCTAAAGGATTTAGGATATCATTATAAAGAATAAAACAATGAAGTTTTATCTTAGTCTCACTTTGATATATTATGAACATAGTCTTCCAAAGACACTAGGCCTCATGATCTTTGGGTTGTAATTAATGAATTTTTATGTCAAAAATCATGTAATAATATGTGTAAAGTGTATAGGTAATTATAGTTTGTATCAGATAAAGTTAAAGTTATTTTTAAAGATTGTGATTATATATCTTTAGTAAAAACCCTAGGTATAATCCTAACTATAAGAAAATGTCATAGAATTTTGGTGAAGTTTGAAGTGAGTGGTTTCTAAACATTTACATCCCTATTTTGATACTATAAGAAGATATGTCTCTAGTACATGTGTAACTAGGGTAAATAACTCTGAAATGGGTGGACTGTCCATTGACTCTATTATCACTAGGTGCATGATAATGGGCCTTGCAGTAAACTTGGTTTAACACTCTCATGGGATATGATTTGGAAAAGCACTAACTCTTTATGAACCAATATGGAGGACTTGAACAAATTTTTTTGTTATAAAAAATAATAGAAAACATTACCATGGATAACCTAAATGTAAACCTAGAGACTAATAAGTCATGATATACTTATCATTAATAAGCTATTGTAATGACCCAAAGTTTTTAATTATATTTGTTTCCTAAATATGTGTTTTATTTTATTGTATACTCAACAGAACTATACCCTTTAATTAGTGAAGTGGGTATAATCAAAACGATACCATTGGGTTTCGACTGTTATATGACCGTTAGTCAATATGACCATTGGAAACTATAATCTTATCATTGTGTTTTTATAAATATAGTTATCTCGGTTAATTAATACAGAAAGAAGATTGAATGGCCTCATCCAGTAGACTCATGCCATATGAAACCCATCTGTCAGAGCTTGGGAGGGAGGTAACATCATTGGGCTTTGCTCTGGACCAAGCCCAAGCCAAACTTCAACATATGAAGCTTGAACAGAATCGCCTAAGGGAGAAGTTCAAGCTGATAGAAATCACCACTCAGGAAATGTCGTCTGAGCCACCCCAAGATTCTACCACCATATAACACCTTACACTTAGGTTCTATGCTGGTGTTATAAGGTGCTATGTAACGAGACATTAGCTACTTTGTATAATCCTTTTATATCAATAAAATTGTTATTTTTTATTATGGAAATGTTTGTGAATTTAAAATATCCAAATAAATATATGATGTGTATTATTGATGAATTTAGGAAAAAAGGGGTATTTTAAAATATTTTTGTTTTCTTTAAATAGTTAATAATGTGAAATGATTTTCAAAAAATGGTCTTCTACAGTTATGATCAGTGAGAATTTTATAGTCTAATAAGATCAACTAGTGTTTTAGTGAATAGTAAAGTATGAATAGTAACATACCTGTATGTATAGTAATGAATATTAAATTTTCCAAAAAATAAAAACTTAACCCATGAATGTATAAATACTATTTTTTTAAAAGGTTGGGGCCAAAGCCTCAATTTATTATTTGAAAGCAAAGACCACTTTAAACTGGGTAGAGGGAGACACATTACATAGCCCGAAGGCCCAAGGCCAAGTGGCCTGAATACAAGGCTTGAAATCCCATTTAAATTGCCCAAAGGACCCCCTTGGTGAATAGTACTACTATAGTACCTGTGCTGCTATAGTGCCTGCTACAGTACCACCACCTCTACAGTATCTGCTATAGTCCCTCCGCCGCTAGAGTGCTGCCGCTGCAATAGTGTCGCCGCTGCAACAGTTGCCTGCTACAGTACCTGGGAAATTCTCCCTTGCCCGGATTTGATCCTGGGTCTTTTGGATTCCAAACAGGAGCCTGCACCACTAGGTTATAGGCTCGTTGGCTATAAATACTATTTAAACATCTTATAAGTGAAAAAAAAGATCATACTATAAGTTTTGGTATTTTTGTATGTTATAAATATTTTATTTATAATTTTATAATTAATTTAATAATTTAAAATGGTAACATATTTTCATAAAATTTAATCATGAATTTCACTTTATTTTATTACGGTTATACGATAATTTTGTGGAACCTTGATTAATTTTTTAAAGAATTAGAAAATGAGTTATAGTTTTAAAGTTGTATAGTTGGAATAAATAATTATTTTATTTTAAAAATAATTTTAAAATATTTAGAAAATTATTTTCATAAAATGGTGTTCATTTTTTAATTCAGATCATCGATATTATGTTAGGGTGAATTTTTGGGATTTTTCTGAAATAGTTGAATTTTCGATGAATAGTAGAAATACAGTTTTGAGTTTCGGGTGTTTAATTACATCATTAATGATGTAATAATTTTGGCTGAATTATGAATAGTTATATATTCTATGGTGTGTCCCAAGTGGCCAATTCCATGGGAAAATACCCTGGGCAAGCCCATGGTTTTGTAAATTCTACCAATGAGGTGTCCCTTAGAAATTAATAATTTATTCCCTTACTTTTCCTATAAATACCAAGCCATTTCCCTCATTAATTTCATTCCAAAATACTCCTCAACGAAGTTATGGTCTCTTTACCTCCCAAATAGTCCTCCCAAGGTTCCCTCATGCCTCCCAAGCTCCCAACCTTCTTGCTTTCGAAGTTACTCTTCAAGGTAAGGGAACTTTTCACCCTCCTCTTTTAAGTCATGACTTCCTTTATCACTACTGGAAAAATACCCTATACCAATGGTTTGTAACCATTGGTATAGGCCTCCAAACCATTGGTAATGCCTATACCAATGGTTTAGAGAACCATTGGATAATAAGCCATGGGGATAGGTCTATGCCAATGGTTCCATAAAACCATTGGTATATGTAATTCAAAAAAGAATCATTCAGTTGGTTTTGATCCCAGCACCTTTGGTTTTTGATTGAAGACCTAACCACTAACCAAAATTACTTCTGAGAACATAATTTGATATATATATATATATATATATATATATTATCATAAGTATTTTAAATTTTGATTTATTTAATGTCATCTGTAAGAAGATTCCATTAAAAATACCTATACCTATACCAACGGTTCTTAAACCCGTTGGTAAAGACCTATACCAATTGTTTTGAGAATCGTTGGTATAGATTCTTTGATTTTGGGACCTATACCAATGGTTTTGGACAAACTGTTGGTATTGGGGGGACCTATACAAATGGTTTGAGGTCAAACCGTTTGTATAGGGTCTCCATAATGGACCTATACCAACGGTTTTCCCAAAACCGTTGGTATAGGTCCAAATTAGTGAACTGGTATAGCTCCAGATTAGTGACCTATACCAACGGTTTTGGAAAACCCGTTGGTATAGGTCTATATAAGTGACCTAAACCAACGGTTTTGGCCAAACTGTGGGTATAGGTCCAAATTAGTGAACTATACCAACGTTTTTCCCAAAACTGTTGGTATAGATCATATTTCTAGTAGTGTATGTTATGTCTTATAGTTCCATTTTATTATGATGGGGATTGTTCTTCTATATTTTTACTACTATCCATTTCATTTACAACTTAAGATAGACCATTTATTCTCTCATCAATTTATATTTTGAATTTTTATGTGACGTTGTTAGGCTGCCGAATTTTCGTAAAAGAAATCACTCTTTCTCTTTCCTTGCAAGTTTCCTTTTCATGTGGTGTGTCATTCAACTGTCTACACTGTGATCATATTTATTTTTCTTCTATACCTATACTCTAAAATTATTCATTTATTGATGAGAGACCCTTTTACCCTCTATTTTTATTATTTTCTAAAACCATGATATATAGCCGTTATGCTGTAGAAATTTCGTCTCAACATTTATCTCTCTTTTTTCCAAGGAATTATCTTCTTTTATTTATGTGAATAACCAGACCTATTTGGTTTCTATGTGTGTTCATAGATACAAAAAAATTGTATATTTTATTCTGGAATTTTCATACATGTAACCCTCGCTCCATTTCCATGGGTTATAAATGACATAACGATCTTATTTTTAAGATCTTTTAAAATGTCACGATTTTGATATGAAACCCATTTCTTTTATTATCTATGGGTTATTTATAAAATATTTTCTTATGATCTATGTGTCTGAGATGAAAATAAATATATATTAAGGGTGCGCCCGGAAAGAGCTCCAATTCATTGGGTAAAGAATTAATCTCAAGATATGACTAGTTTCACGATACCTTGGTGAATAACCTTGGTAATTTTTATGACACCTCGGGGATAAACCTTGGTGATATATTCATGAATGTCTAAATGAAATGTTGTAGACACATTTTCAAGTTATGATTCATGTAATTTTTATCATGGTATTCTTATTCTTTTATTTCTCAATTCTTTATGATTTTTATCATGTTTTTATTAATATTGCTCAAGATCACATGTCAACTGTTTCACTTGTTTTCATTATTGAGCCTTCTGCTCACCCTTTACTTTTATGTATGTCTCTTGGATATGATATGCAGTCATTTTATATAGGATGAACCTGTGATGAAGCATTTTGAGTGGTTTAGAATAATGTTTAATGTTTTTTTCATGTATTATGTTCCTGATTTCCAAGACACTAATCTTTAAAGATACTCTCTTTGTAAAATGTAATGAAAAGTTATGCAATAAAAATGCGGGATAATATAATTATTCCTTATATATTTATAAGTTTCCCATAAAATATGTTAATTCATTGTCACCTTGTTTCTTTTATTAGTTTTAGTTAATTATAGAAAATAGGTGGAAGCATACCAATAACCAATGTTAGGAGAAATGTATTTATTTCAATAATGACATGACTAACCTAATGAGAATAAAATTTAGGCATCTTTTGATCATTCAAAATGAGATATCTCAAATTAAAATTAACAACTAAGACAAATTTGAATTGACAATCACCTCAAATAAGAGATAGAAGACATTATATAGAAGTTCATGTGTTAAAGATATTAACAGAAAGAATATTTTATTTCTCATATGTGGAAAGATACACCATGGAACATGCCTTAATGTAACTATAAGATTCCTTATGAATAATTTCTTTAATTAAAATTAACAACTAAGACAAATGTGAATTTATAATCACCTCAAAGAAGAGATAGAAGGCATTACATAGAAGTTCCTGTGTTAAAGATATTAACGGAACGAATATTTGATTTCTCATATGTGGAAAGAAACACCATGGAACATGCCTTAATGTAATTAGAAGATTCATTATGAATAATTTTTTTAACAAGACATAGGGGAATAAAGTTCAACCTAAGGCACTACTTACAGTTCGACGTTGTAAATGTGGGGAACTTGGTAATCATTTAATTCAATAACCAAATACAAGGATAAATTTTTAAGGGATTATGTTATGAAAATAATTAAGTGTAATGATTGAATTGATTAGGTGTTAAAACTTTATATTAATGTTTTTGAGGTATTTTAATCGATTGTATATTGTTTGTAGGAATCGAGAAATAGATAAGGATTTTGTTTCATATGTTCTTATTTAAGGATGTGAAAGAATATACTGAATGTTACTAACAAACAAGAAAGTTGGTTTATTGATAAGGTGATATTTTATATAAAAAATAAAGATCAAGGAAATCAAAATATCTGATATTTACATGATGTTGATGTAATTATAATCAATTAAATTTTTTTTTGGGAAAATATATGTTCTATAGAAGAATTTATCGTTTAAAATGGTATAATGATTAATGTTATTTTGGGGATGTTCATCCTATTTTTTGGTAATGTTATTAAAATTATATAAATATGGTTTTATAAAAAGTAAAACAAGCATGTTAGATGATAACACATCACATATAGTAAGGTCATGGGCCTTGAAACCATAATCTAAGAGAAATAATGGTGAAACGCCAACCGCTGGACGGTTTGATGTACTAGTTTGTATAACATTATTTTAACATAATGTCTTTTATAAGTAAATATTAAGTTAATTTTTAGGAACCATATGTTAAGAATAAATATTTTTTAATTTTTTGGATTTTTGTGGCAATTTATTATATTTTAATAAATTTTTCATTATTTTGTAGTATATATGACCCTAGGTCTAAAATTTCATTTATTATTAAAGATTATTTGGGATGACCACATTTAAATCTATGAATTTTGTGGTTATTTAGGATGTAGTGTTATTTAGTTATGGAATTATTTAAGTTGAACATTGGATTTAGAGATTAATATGATGGTTTATTAATTTTGGGAATTATCATACCTTGTTCTAACCATTTTGTTTTTGGTTAATGTTTAAAGACAACGGGAATATCTGGATATCATTTTATAGAATCATTTTATCTATTAGAATTTAATTTTAGTGATTTTTTTATTAAATAATTAATCTTAAATACCCATTGTTTAGAGAAACATATGTGATTATGGTGAAAAGTTATTAAAAGATTAAATTATACTTTTCAAGTTAGTATATTTCTTTATGTCATTAATATTGATGATAAATAGAACCCTTAACTTAAGGAAAATGATATTTAAATAAAAATGTTATTCATTTTTGAAAAATCAATTGTATTTTCTCTCTAAAAAGGTATAAATTTATCTTAAAAATCAATATTCTCTCTAAATATATTTTTTAAATTACCACCTATTTTCTCATATGTGGAAACCGATTTATTTTAAGGCCTTCATATTTCAATTTCCCTCTTTTTATGATAAAGTTTCAGTAACCCTTTTTAAAATGTGGGTTTTCCACAATGGAATTTTCAAATGCCTAACCCTTTATTAGTGAGAATAAGTAAAACTTTTGACCATGAAATTTATTTAATGGGGGTTATAATGAAACTCCATTATATTTTAAAATAACACTATTCTTGATAGCTTATACAAAATGTAATAGAAAGTTTAAACAAACCCTGATATATTTTAAAAATATTATTATTTAAACATGACTACCATAACCTAGACATTACATTTTGTGTTATGAATAAGAATAAACACATTTTCAAATATAAGTATGAATTATAAATAAAATATATTTATAAATAAGTCTTTATAAGCTTCAAAAATTATTTTTTGTGAAAAATGATTTTAGTTGCTTTTTGTGAAAAATAATAAAATTAATTTTTTTAACTTTTATAAAGTTTGCTTGAAAAAATAAAATTAGTTTAAATAATAATCATGTTAAAATTATCTAGGGATTAATTTTTTGGATTTTTCTAAACAATTTAGTTTTTCTTCATGAATACTGAAAAATACTAGTTTTTATTGAAATCTCATTTTTTTAAATCATTTATAATGTTTTATATATATTTTTTAAAATGTTTTAAAAGTAAAATTAGTGCTATAATTTTATTATTAATCCAATTTAGTTCATTATAATCAATTTAATTTTGAATTGTTTTATAATAACTTCATATAATTTTGAAAACTTTTTCTTTGGAAACCCATTTTTTGGTCGCATCTACAAGTTTAATTTTAAATTAAATTATGCCACTTATGTGGACTAATTTTTTAAAAAAGTATTCTATATTTTGAATAAAAAAATTTCATATTAAAAATTTCAACATAATTTTTTGTTATAATGAATTGAAAAAATAGAATGAATTATTTACTACGGTGAAGGTTAAAATAGGTTACCATGGGTTTAAATTAAAACGATAATGGTTAAAATGACCTAAAAACTTGTAAAAATCCAAATGTATGTCCATATATCGACCATATATCATCTAATATTAGATAATGATCCATTTTTTTCCTTTTGGTTTATATAAAATATTGGTGTAATGTTTTCTTTTCAAATATTCCAAGTGTGTCCTCTCTGGTACTTATAAAAGGGCGCCCCTATCATATCCTCTTTACACTTCTAAAGAATTTTTGTTTTGAAAATACCTACCCAAATACCTTTATTACTTCCCTATACATGTTCTAGACTCATTTTCCTTATCATAAATTCAATATAGGAAGGATTTAGGTATAATCCTAAAGTGGTGGTCTGAAGTAGAGGCATCACCCTTAACCGAGCATCTTTGTTTTATTTTTTCTTCCACCTCTTTAAAATATTAATTAATTATGATGAAATAATAAAGTCAGTATATAAAATTTACTAATATTTTATTATTTTAATTATATAACTTTAATCCAAATCCACTTCTATCAAATGGTAAAATAAACCATCGTTCGTGTGTAAGGGGGACTACCGCCTCACAAACAGACGTAATTTCTTTTCCATTATTTCCTCTTACAACAATTCATGATTATGTATTTAATGTTTATATATAAAATCTATGAAGTATTATTCGTTATTTAACATCAATATATCATATACCTTCTTACCTTTCTATCCATTGAAGAATAATAACGTCGTTTTTGTGAATGACAGATTATCACCTCTTAAAGCTACATGATTCATTTTTATTTCTGCATCACATGGATGGTATATGTATGTGTATTTAAATAAGTAATATAATATTTATGATATAATTATAATTATTTAATTATAAAATTTCACTTACCTTCTTTCCATCATGATCGTTGAAAAATGAAAATGTTACACATGTGTATGTATGACCTACAATCTCCATGATTGTAACACAGTTCATTTTTCAAAAACATAACACATGATTATTTTTAAAATAAAATTTATTTATAAGAATGATAATTATTTCATTATTATTATTATTTATATGATTAAATAATAATTTATTTTACCTTACTAAACTTTACATGATGATTTT
Source organism: Viscum album (assembly GCA_963277665.1). Lineage (NCBI taxonomy): Eukaryota > Viridiplantae > Streptophyta > Magnoliopsida > Santalales > Viscaceae > Viscum > Viscum album. The sequence goes on from OY728123.1 coordinate 2,021,718,995, forward strand.
GGACATATGAGTCAAACAACGTCAAAATGTCGAACCTGAACCTAAATAATTAAGTAATTGAATATAACATGATAATGAATAATATAAAAGTAATAATGAACCATAAATAGGTTATTAATTAAATAAATACTTAAAATAATTTTATTATCTAGGAATATAATGAAATCACATGACAAATCAAGCTCAAGGTATGGGATTTCTAATCTCGCTTTTATTTCTAGGAGACTTATACTATATTCACCAATTGTTATTTTGTGTAGTGTATATACTTAATCTTTTACATTTCATATAATGATACTCCTTATATATATTATATTTAAATTTTCATTTTGTGTAACTATTTCATGGGGCTTATAATACAAAAGTTAACAAAGTGGTAAGAGACTTTATTTAAAAAAGTCCTCTTTTAAAGTTACCCTAACTCTCATTTTTCCCAGGTCAACATTCTTCTAAATGTTTGATGAAAATTTTTTATTTAAGAATAAAAGGTTTGAAAAGTTAAATATTGATACTAATTTAATTTATTTACATTGTTTTGAAAATTTATCTTTTAAAGGTTTTATATAAGGGACATGTTACTATAAAAACCTCATTTAAAATATTTTCAATATTTATCTTCTAAATATTTTTCTCCCATGTCCATATTTTTATAATTATTTTAAAGATGTATTTATATGGACATAAAACAATTATAAATGAAATTTTATTTAACTTTTTACATTCTTTCATAGTTTTTTAAAAGTAATCTTTTTAGGTATTTTATAGAGAATGTTTTTAATTTCTGTACAAAAAATGAATGTTCAATTTTAACATATATAATGAAAATGAATTTTTATACCACCATAACCATTTTTTCTATTTAAATTTCATTATAAGCATCCATATTTTTTAATTAAAAACCATATTTCTATTTGATCTAATTACTTTAAAAATGGTTATTAAATTGGATAGATATTATGATATCTAGAATTTGTTTTCTTTTGGGTGTAAGAGATCTCTCTAAACTACCCTTTTCTTTGAGTTATAACCTAACTCTCTCTAAATAAATTTCTATATCACTTTAATATATGGAATGATTCAAAATTATGTATATATTTATCTTACATGTATATCTATATCACTATCCCTTCCATTTATGGGGTAATATATACCTTATGATCATTTATCAAATTATTTATTTAAGAAATGTCTTTTGTTAATGATATGAGTTAAGACTATGCAACCCATTTTATTTCCATGGGTAATTCATATGTTTATGTCTTAGAATTTATTTCCTTATGTGTTACACAGATTCATGTACATTATATGAATGTTATGGGTGGTCCTGAAATTATATAGTCATCCAATGCATTGGGTAATGGTTTAGTCTCATGAGGTGTCATTTATGGGATTCGGGAGTGAGCTTAATCCATTATAGGACTTTATCCACCATGTGATGTTTTCTCGACATTTAGCCTTGACTTATGTTTATGTCATGATTTATGTTTCTTCTATATTTACTATATTTCTATGATCTTATAATACCATGTTATTTATATTATTCTCCTCTATGATTAGTCACAAGTATTATTTTTTATGAAATCATGTTATAACTTTGACTCATAACTTATGCTTCCTTATCCTGTTTATTCCCTTACAGGACTTTTTATCTCACCCCTTTATCTATGTATTCGTCATGTTATCCCATACTATTTTATGAGCTCAAAATAATTTAGGTTCTTATTATGTTGAATAAAATAAATAAGTTTTATTCCATTCTCACTTTGATATATTATGAACCTAGTATTCCAAATACACTAGGCCTCATTATCATTAGGTTATAATTAATGGAATATTATGTTAAAAATCTTGTAATAATATGTAAAATTCTTGGTTTGATATATCAAATATATTATTAAATCATTTAAGTCATAAATAGCCACAAATAAACTTGAAAATATTGTGGTCTAGTGTTTTTAGAGACTAATTACATAACACACCATATTAAAATCATTGTCCTCTAATTTCATATCCATTTTTTTCTTATAGATCTCATCATAATCCAATCATTTCATGGGGTATCCCAAGTATAGACATAAAAGAATGAGTGATCTAAGAGGACCAACAAGGGATTAATCAAGATAAGGATAAGGGTGAGATAACTGAATGTTCAATAATCATAACGTAGAATCATAAAAGTGGATGATCATAAATAATAACATAGAATCATTGAATACGAGAGATGATATCATAGGAACATGATAAATCTAAATATAATAGTAATTTTGAATGAACATAAAACATAACATCGTAAACATAGGTTGATGATCAAAGTAAAGAATTTATGACATAGTGTTCATGTGACATCCCATACCCCCACTCCAGAATGTGATGCTAAAAATATATTATTTTCACACTAGTTTGATGTTGATTTATGTGAACCAAACATATCCACCCATAATTACAATAACAATAACAAATATTGAGTTACGTACTTAGATAATACAGTTTAGTTGTATAGTTTTTTCAAATAGAAAAACATTTTACAAACAAAACTCATATCTTTCCCATATAATGGGTGCTTTTCAGCTAAATCAATGATTCCTTATTTTAAGATAAGTCTTAAACATCACCCATAAAATTATCCATACATGATAACCATCTAGACATATCGTACTTAATATCATTCTCCATAACATGGGTAAAAGTAAAACATAATAAATGTGAGCACATAAACTTATTAAGGGGTAGTGTACAACAAAAGCTATCGTATAATAAACACGACATGAAAAATATAGAAAAAATAAAAAATAATCAAATAATTCCACATAAAAATAATATTGAAAGATATCCATGGATAACATAACCATGTAAATAATAACATGAATAAAAATAAATAATTCCATAATGATGGAATTAATAATTAAAACATCATTAATATACTATTAAATATTTTTCATATACATCATACATTAATGGGTAAGGTTAAACCCAAATACTGAAGCTAGTTTTTCTCATGAGACCTACAGATCTATCGAGGGGATATTTTATTTTGGGGCCCACCTATCACTCTTTAATTTCAATGAATACATCATATGAATCAGTGAATAAAAAATAAAATACATAACAACATGACTTAATAATCAATAAACATGTGTATTAAATTAAAACATTTATGGATTTTTAGTAATTCCAAGTAAATAACTGAAATATATTTATTTTAAAAAACCCTTCAAAATGAAACCTTATAGAGTAAAGGTTATTCAATTAATTCAATAATTTTTAAAAAAATATAAAATGTTGGAATTGATAAATAATATATCTATAAAATTAATTAATATGGACATGAGGGGGAAATTAATGTCCATGGAGATATGTAGCATGATAAAAAACATAACCCTTATGACCTAAAAATTAAATTTTTATTCCAAAATAACTTTTGAGGTAAAAGTATGAAACCACACAAGATCAAGATAAAATTAATTTAAACATAGAAAGAATAAACAAAATTATTAAATATTATACTTAAATTATTGGAATTATTCACCATTTATAACCTGCATTGATGTTTTGTTACCTTTGTATTGAGATCATCTTTGATTAGAGCTTGTAAATGATTGGTCATCTTGTCCCAAGTATGGATAAATTCCTCCACATTGATCTTCTTTTAATTGAACCCACATTCCAAGATGCAATATTGTTTATTGATCCACACCCATTGATCCTCATTCACTTTTACACAAATCATCCCCTCATATATTCTTTCAATATTCTCTTCAGGAGCATTAAAATGGAAAGACCCTTCAAGAACTTCTTCCTCAAAGTGAAGAATGATATTCATAAAACTTCCTTTTCCCACATCCAAACTACAAAAAAATACTGTAATTTAGTGATGTTTCCTAAAAAATGTCACCAAAAATATATATATTTATATATCTTATTTTCTATAATTGATGTAAATATATATTTAGATATATATATATATATTAATATATTTAAACCTAGATACACACACATATATATAAATATATACATTTATATATATGAACACACACACGTATTAATATAAAAAATATAAAAATAGATATATATACATATATTTGTATATAAAACCACGTACATATTTTAAATTTCGTCATGTTTTTAAGAAAATTCCACTATTTTAGTGACATTTTTATCAGTTTTTTAAAAGATGACTAATTATATATATTTATATATTTATAATTATAATTACATATATGTATACATATATATATATATATATGCGTCTTGGAAGATGATAGATTTTCTGGCTCTCCGTAGTTGGTCTTTCCTCCTAGGGTTTCAATCACAAACCCTTATTTGAGTTTTTTTCCTGCTTTACACTTTCATTTTTAGGCGACAGTGGTGTTCTTATCTGTGTCGATAGTGGTTTCTGGTGATTGTATGATGTGGCGATGATGGTGCTCTTGGCAGCACTAGGGTCAGTGTCGATGATGGTTCCAGTGGTGGTATGTCCATGACGGTCCCTTATGGTTTCTATTTATGGTGATTTACCAGCACCGACAATGAACATTGGTGGTGATCTATAGTGAGGACGGTGGTGAGCTTGGTGACGATGGGGTCTACATTAGAGATAAATCTAATGGGTGTTAGTGTGTGCATCTTGAGGAGATGATGATAGAGGAGTGTTGATGACTGCTTTTTAATTTTTGTTTTTTAAATTTTGAAATGGTTTTTTCGGTGGTATCATTGTGGAGTCGAGGTCAGTGGTGGACTGCATATGCCATTGTTTTTTGAATTTTGAAGCTGGTATTTTTTGTTTGATAGTGTAGTTTTTTGGATTTGGAAGTAAGCGGGTTGTGGTGGGTTCTTTCTTGATTGTTTCATCTAGTTGGAACTTTGTTAAGGTTCACACTCTTCCTTTAATAGTGTAATTATAAAATGAAAAAAAATATGAATTGTGGTGGTATATATATATATACATATAATATATATATAATATATACACACAGATATATATAATATAAACACACACAGACACTTATATCTATAATATTAATATATATACATACATACATATATTAACATATCGATAAACATAAAAATAAACACATATTTAAAATATATATATATAAACATAAAATATATGCATATATATATATATAATAAAAAGAAACATACATATATATATCTGTGTATATAAACATAAAATATAAACATATATATAAATATAAATAATATAAACATCTCCCTGAATTGTTGTAATAATATAATATAAACTCACACACACACACACACACTGACACACACACACATATATATAAATATAAAATATAAAATATAAAATATAAACATATATATATACATTAATACATGTATATTCATATATTAATATATATATATATATATATATTATTAAATTTTAAATACTAAAATGTATTTATATATATCCATAAAAATATAACACAATACAATTAAAATTTTAAATTTAGTAATGTTTTTAAGAGAACATGACTTTTTAGTGGAATTTTTATGTTGTAAAACGTGGATAATTACACACACTACATATATATTTATACACATACATATATATATAGACATAAAAATTAATATAAACATATAATATATATAAAATATATTCACATATATAAACAAATATATATATATATATATAAACATATATATAAACACACACACACACACGTATATAATAAAAATATATAGATAAATATATAATATATTCATATATATAACATAAAACATAAACATATATGTATATGTATATGTAATATAAATATATAAATACATATATATATATAAACCTAAAATATAATATATATATATATATATATAAACATAAAACATATATATATATTAATCTATGTATGTTAATATATATATATATATTAATTTTTTAAATATTAAAATATATATATATATATATATAACAAAATATAGTTATTTATTTATAATTCAAGTGGTTGAGTTGGATATATTTATAAACATCACTAAGTTCACAAAGTTTATGAGCATTGCTAAATTAGAGATACCTCATTTAGCTATGTTTTTTAGAAATATCGATAAATGAATTTGCAACATCTTAAAACTTCACTAATGCGAAAAAAACATCACTAATTGGCATTTTTTTTGTAGTCCCACCTCCCCTTCTGCACCATCCTGCACTTGTTCCTTGGAATCATCACACTTGGTCATTTGAATGCCCTTCCTCTTCTTACATTCCGGTTCATGAGATAATAGTTCACAATTTTTTACTTTTCTCTATTTAGCATACCTTATTTTCAACTTATTAGGTAGCTGAGAATAATTTATACGACCTTTAGATTTTATTACCCTTAATCACAATGCATTCTCCGACATCTTGATTTCCTTTTTGACCCTTCTTCCACTTTGGAAACTAAATACCTGTACTTATTTTCCCATTACACTCTCATCTAATAAAAACTAGAGTTATCATCATCATATTCAGCCTAAGAGAATCCATGGAAAACAGGGAAGATCTCCCCAAGTTAGGGGGGTTGAATTACCATCTCCACTAACACTACATATCTTTGTTCCTAAACTTGTCATTCAACCACCGGACCTTCCAAGACGTTGGAAAGATTAATTGTTATAGGAGACTATCTGGGATTTAAACAATTCATAGTCTTCACCAAACCTCTTTTTTAGATAGATTCGTAGCTACAAAATAGGCCTTTAAGAGCACTGGAGAAAAACACTGATAAAAGGTACCTTTTATTAGTGATTTGTTTAGCACTGATAAATAGTACCCTATATCAACACTTTTTCAGTGTTGATAAATGGTGACATTTATCAGCGCTTTTCTATAGCACTGATAAAATGTACCCTTTATCATCACGTTATTTGTAGCGTTGATAAAGGGAACCCTTTATCAGCGTATTATTTTTAACGCTGATAAATGTCCCGAATAAAATAAAATAATAAAATACATAAAAAATAAAAATGATTTAATTAAAAAATACTAAATTTTTTATTAATTAAATAATTATTGATAAAAATGAATAAATTGATTATATTATATATAATTTATAAATATTAATAACTAGTATATATTAAATATATAGATATATGTAAAATAAGAATTATACAAACATAAATTAAAAATAAGTAAATTATGAAAAAATATTGAACATTATATTAATTAAACAATTATTGCTAATATTAATAAATAATATATATTAAATTTATAAATATATACGAATATATATAAATATGATTTATATAATACAAAATATTTATTCTTTACATTAAATAGTCATATATTTAATGAATGATTGTTTATAATTAAAAATTAAAATGAATTAAAAATACTAACTAATTACATCGATTAATGTTCATAATTAAATATTGCATTATTTTTCAATTTAACATATATCAAACGTGTGTTATATTGATTTCACATACATATTCATAATTAATGCATTTTTATATACAATTCGCACACACAAATACTTACATAATTAATAAAATATTTTATAGAAACACATACACCAAATATTTATTTAATTTTTTCTAATTTTAGTATTCATTTCAGAATTTCATTATAACAAGATCTTCAACAGTGTGTACGTGTGGACAACCGCCACCATGGAATAGTTGATTTTAATTTTTATCTTCATCAATGCCTTACATAGATGGAATGATTATTAGATTAATGTATATATATGATTTTTATAATATCATTAAGGTTTAGGTATGAAAAATTTGAAAATCTATTAATGATATGATCAACAAGTGATTATCCTTAATTCAGACATTTAAATCTAGAGAACTAAAAGGAAGATGATCTCTTATTTCTATGTAATGACTTTATATAAATTATCTTCTATTTATACTTCTAAAATACCATAATAATAAACACTAAATAATATCATTATTCTTCTTTTATAATGATATTGCAGCTAAAACACCTCATAATCATCCATTAATCAAGATATGTTAATGTTTGGGTCGGTTTAACGATCCACTTGAATAATATTATGAATTTATATCATAGATGACTATGAGAACTTATTTACTAGTAAAATAATATCTAAATATGTATTAATGTTTTTATTTTGTTTTTTGGTAAGGTTATATGAATATTTAACTCATTAATTATGAAATCACCCTTCGTTCATTAAGAATCACTAAAACATGCTCGTTGACTGTTTCAACCCCATGGATCATAACCAAAACTACCATATAATGAGATTATTGATTTATAAAAATTATTAGAATATATATTCCATTTATTTTAATTATCTTGTAATGATGAACTTTGTAAAAGGAATGGATAAAAACATTGTTATTACGAAACTAGTTCAAAGTAATAAAGATTACTTATATTCGGTATTGAAAGTAGGTATAAACTAACTGAAATTTATATATATAGAATGATATTAAATGAGGAGTATAAATGGTTATTATTATTAATAAGGTTCTTGGGAACGTATTCAATGAATATAATTTGATTTTTCATGATGTTTATTTCAAATGTAGAACGAATCATGGCCGAGGTATGAGTTTTCATCTAAATTATTCTCTTTGAGGCATGTTTTATATTATTAACTTAATTTGATTAATATGGTGTATATAATAACTATTTTAGATATCATATCATGAATTATATTTTAATCATGGTATTTTAGGTAAAATTTCATGTTATCTTTTTCAATGGGTTTGATTAAAGTGTTACTCAAGCCACACGGGTTTTCATGGTCTCAATTTTGATTACTTGATAAATGTTACATATTATGAACCATGTCTTTTTTTTCCAGGGTTTTCTATTTATTTAATATAACATGAATGTTATATACTTTATTTAATTTTAATTCAGGATATAAACTAATCCAAATCAAGTTCTTTTTTTAAAAATTATTTTGACTAAGGTGTTACCCCAATCGTAAGAGTTTATGGTAACTCAATTTAGATTCATTAAGTTATAATGTTTCATCTGGGACATTTTTTGGGTTCTCCCACATTAATATTTTATTCCATGAAAATTTATTTACCTTTATGGTAGGAATATATTTTAATACAAAAATTTTTTTAGTTACCCTTTTTATAATGTGAGTTTTCAACAAAAGTATTTTCAAAATAATAAAATGTGATTTTCCTTTCACTTATATATGTTTTGTCTTCCTCACATTATTTCTCTAATATAAAAATTATTTATTTTAAGGAAGAATTTATTGGAGATTATTTTTAAAAGAAATATTTTCAAAAATCATTGATATTACTTTTTAAAAGGTTACTTTTGAAAGAGACATGTAAATTTTTATTTTACGTCACTCATAAAAAAATTCTAAAGTATATTTTAATTTTTAATTTCTACTTCCCTTTTTATTTTCAAAGGAATTTAACCTAATTGGTTTTATATTTCATGATTTATCCTCTCATATATATATATATATATAATCATTTGGGGGAATAAACTCATGATATTGAATAATTTTATTTTTGATCCCTTCTTTTGTGATACCATTCAAAGCATTATTTTTGTAAGGATGTATTTCATATATGTAAACATCATTTTACGTTTCATTTTTTACACTAGAGTTATGTTATTTTTAAACCATCAATTTGTTTGGATGAATTATGATCATGTCATTCAAGTATTTACTTGGACATATACACATTTCTCTATACGATGTGGACATCATATTTTTACATAAGTCATATTGGCAGATGTTCACCTAGACTATACATTATTCTGTTGACATAAAGAAAAGTATTTGAATTCCATATGTTTCTATTACAATATAGATGATTATTAGAAAATTGACTTTGTATTATTTAACTATCCACCTTATTCCTTTAGATGGGTTGTGATCATGTTATCCTTTATATTAACATAGAGAAAAATATTGACATTCTTGATGATTATTGACTGAAAATGTTGGTTGATCATGTATTGATAATTTAATATATCATGTCTTTAATCGGTAAAATTTATTTATTTTTTATTTTATTACAGTTAGTTATTATTTCATTTTTAATATTTTTTATCTTTATTTTTTATTTCTTTGGGAATTTAACCAATTTCTATTATATATATATATATATATATATAAATATGTACTAAGTTTTAATATTTTCAATGTGTATTCATATTTATTAAAATATATTTCCATATTTTTTTAATAATTTATATTTAATTAATAAATTTTTTTTATTTTCTTCAATATTGTTAAGGTATACTCATTTTAAATTATTCAATTTCACTCAATTTTAACATATATGCACATAAGATTAAATATTAATTAATAATGTCAAAAATATGTTAGTAAATAAATATTTATAAATGTTTATTTACTATATTTATACATATATAATTATAAATAAATAAATATTATTTTTTAAGAGTATTTATATAATTAAAAATAATAATTATATATATTTAAATAAATATAAAATTATAAAAACATATTTAAATAATGAATATATTTACTATATTTATATTTATATATATTTATTATATATATTTAATTATATATAATTATATATAATTATATAATTATTATTTTTTAAAAGTACTTTCATAATTATAAATTAATAATTTTATATTTAAATAGTAATAAAATTATAATAAATATATTTAAAAAATTTATATTTAATATATTTATATTTATATATATTTACTATATATATATAATTATATAAATATATTTACAAAAAAGGTTACTTATAGTTATAATTATAAATCATTTATTAGTGATTAAGTAATAAGCACTGAAAAAATACATCTTTATCAGATCTTTTTTGGAAGCATCGATAAAAGTTTCATGATCTATTTAAGGAACCTTAATGAGTCGTGATATCTGAAGATTTTTATGAAAGCCACCTACTATCAGTGCTCCTCCTCAATGAATCCAAGCTCGAATCAATGCTGGAATAAATACTTAAACAATTCCAAGGCTCGAATCCAAGGATCGAATGACTCAAGGGGTTGAATGAATCCAAGGATCGAATGAATTCTAGGTTTAGATATATCTCTACTTTCTCTTGGATGATTCAAAGCTTCAATCCAGGGTATATTATTTTCTCCTTCTCCTCACTCATTGGTTTATTGTTTGATGATATCTATTTTCATTTTTTATCATCATTATTTATTTTATCCATTACTCAACTATTTCTTCAAACATTGTAGTTTGATAAATGTTTCCCCTTAAAAAATTTATCTAAAATATGATTTATACTGGTGAAAATATAGGGAATGAATTAGTGTCACTAAACTTTTACAATGGGGTTCTCTTCATTTAATCAACATGTTAGATCAGGAAGCCAAGATTTATTCTACTAAATTGAAGGATGCCTCATACCATTGAACTTGGAAAATACTAGTCCTAATTCACATTGGATAGTAATTCACTAGTTCCTTACATGGGTTAAACAGTTAGAGGCATTTAGGTGAATGATAGTGATCATTTATAAAGATTCGTAATTAAGTTGAGACAACACATTAAACAAATTGAACACATACATGGGAAATCCCCCAAGGATTGATCATTATTTTTTATAATACTATATTCACCATTTTATATTTTCATTATTGATTTTTTTTACATAAATTTTCAAAAATTCCCAATATTTTTTATTTTTTCAAATTATATTTAAAATGCCATAAATATAATAATGTGGTCGTAATAGTGATTGATACAAAATAAAAACTTTAAGGGAATGATAATGGACATCAATTGTGTTGTATTAATGAGGAACATAAATATTAATTTTTACCACCCCATAATAGCTATGTCATATAATCGACCCTATAATATAATATAGAAATCATTACCACATAATGAAACTCATTCATAATACTTATTAAAATGGAAATCCCATTTAGATAATTATATATATATATATGACTAAAACATAATACATATGATCTGAGTATAATTATAAATGGATTAAATGAAATAATTTTCATAATACATTTATTTATACTTTAAGGTGCCACATATATCATAGTGAACAAACTCCAAGGGTTGTTTCATTTAAATATAAAATTTATATCTTTAATTATTAACAATCCCCCATTCTAATTATTAATATATATATATCAATTTTATCTAATCATCATAAAAACATCTCAATCCACCCTTTTTAGGTCGGTATTTAAATGTCTCATTATCTAATATGATCAATTTTTCACTACCAATAATCAATTTCTTCTTTCAAACACAATTACCATAAATATTTATTGACCACAAATTAGAATATGGTTTGGATAGTTTTCTATACCTTTGTAAAAATATAGGCATATTTGAAATGATAATGGACTCATGAATAATTCTTAAAAATTATTTCATTTCCTTTATCACAGATCTAATAAACACTATGTATATTTTACTTTAATTCATCTAAAAATATAACATTCATTAAAATTTCGTTTTATTTCCAACATTTTTTAAATGAAAACAATTTATCTTAAGATATCCACCATTTCTAAAATAATAAGTCCTCTTTGAACTTCTCAAAAATCTTTAATTACATCAACTTACATGTTATGTGAGATGAACATCAAATATCTAATATGAAAGGATGTTTCTTTTGTAAATCCTTTAGCGTGACATAAATAATAAATTCTTCTTACATTATATTCTTTTTCATATAATACGTTTAAAATTCTATCTTCACATTCATCAATGTTTTTAGAAAATCATTAAAATTTTTCATACAACTATTTTATTTTTCTCACGTTCAATATAGTTTATTCAATGTTTGAGGTTCATCATCCAATTTTACTTATAAAGATGTGTCTTACTTTGAAACTATCTTTATAAGAGTGGGTCATCCCCCCTATAACTGAAAACCTCTATATCTTCCACAATTACTTTTATTTATCTCAATATTACTGAAATTTTATACTATGTGCCCAAAATCACCATAGAACCAATAATTTCAATGATTATGAAATTTTATTATAAAGCCTACTCTTTGACTTCTTGAAAATAATTATTGTTTTCAACCTATTTAGACATTATTCATGAATCAATTTATTAAATAAAAATTTTTAGATGTTTAAAACCAGTATCATTATTAGGTATATTATTTTCCTAAAATTATCTTTTCCATTCCTTATCAATTTTTAATTGAAATTGAAATTATAATTTTGATATGTTTTCAAATTTTTGAAATATCATCAATATTAAATGTAAAATTCCTTAGGTTGTTACATCAAATGTTACAAAAAATAGAATGGAGGCTATCAATTTCAATATATGTTGGAATAATTATTAGAAATTATTTTTAGTTATTCATCATTTTAGGTCTACATGTATTTGTTCTATCCCTAGGAATATCTGATTACCATCTATTTATATTAAATAACTATTTATTTGTTAAATTCTTTTATCAATACATTTTTATATCTTCTAGTTGATGGAATGAGAGTTTATTTTTCATGTTTATCATATTTGGGTTTCTTATTACTCCTTAATTGAGTACATTATATTTTAATTTGTTTATGGGGTTTTAGAAAGACAAGATGGATATTTCAATAAGGGTATTATTATTCATAGTTAGAGGATTAAAATTATTAAAAGTGTTATTTATCCTATAAATATAGAATTTATAGATGCCCAAAGTATTTATATATCCTAACATGTCCTCTCCAAGACCCCCTTAATTAAACACAATAATGTGTATGCCCCCAAAATATCACCTTAAATAGGAAATAGGTTTATAACTAGTTCTAATGGTGTAATTATCCAAAATGGGAGGCATTACCCCTTTTAGAGAAAAAAATGGAGTATAACTATCCTCCTCCTCAACATCATCTCCTGAACAGTTATTATTGAAATTTGTTTCTTGAGACTCATCCCCCATCTATTTTATGTTTCTTATACTAGTCTAAGAAATAGTCATCCCATGTATGGCTATTTATTAAATTATTTCAATCAACATAGGTTCATTTCCATTAGATAAAGAGGATGAGTGTGAAATAATAAAATGAAATGATAACTGTTTGAGAGATGAGCTGATGAGGATGATAGTTCTCTATAACTTTCACCTTTGGATGAATTCAGAGGATAAAACCTACCATAGTGGAGTAATATTTTCTTGAATTAAATTACCCATTTTCTTCAAAGCATACTAAAATTCTTTGAAATAATCAAATATTAGGTTTACATTATTAGAATTATCTATAACTTTAACCTTTGATAATGGATATCTTATATGTGTTTATTTATTTATTTTAAAAAATGAATATTTCATGAACCCAATAGGATGGATATTAACCAAAAATGGATTCACACTAATCATTTGAAAAATTAGTATGAATATGGAGTTAAAGAGTTCATCATATTTTCAATAGAGCAAGCGTGCGAGCCTTCTCAAATACATTTTCCATGTTTGTATTGTTTTTATTCTAGATAAATTAATCCAGAAGAGTTGGAAGAACATTTGATTTGTTACGGAATGGATCAGATCTATAATTTTTTGACTAAACATGGTAAAAAATGAACATGAACACCTATTGGGATTATACTGCAGTGTATAGATCATTTGACATGAATACCTATGAAACTGATGATAAAAATCACATGGAAGAAATAAAAATGGTAATTGAAGATGACCTTCATGATTATCCAAAGTTGTATAAGAATAGAAATAGTGGTTCTAAGATACCATTGCATACCGGTTGTACTAAATACGCAACATTTCTATCTATATTGAAGTTATATAATTTTAAAGTTAGCATCAGATAGAGTGAAACCAACATTATATAACTATTTGTTCTCTTGAATGATATGCTAATAAAAGAAAATTAACTACCATGTCAGACATATAATTCTAAACGAATTCTATATTCAATGGGAATGGTCTCTATAAAACACATGTTTGTCCAAATGATTTCATATTGTTTCGTAAGGACTGTGAATCACTCATAAAATTCACTAAGTGTCGCACAGATCGATACAAGAAAAATTAATCAAGTAATTTGACATCTATATGGTAAGTTTTTATCATTCATTCGCTTAGGAGACTATATAGATGTTATGAAACTGTGAGACAATTGACATGACATGCAGATACAATAATTAATCATGGGAACCTAATACATCCAGCATATTCTCCTCTGTGTATGATGACTGATTATAAGTATCTTGAATTTGTAAATGAGCTGAAAAACCTTCATCTTGAATTATCAATAGGTGGAATAAATCCTTTTAGTGTAAAGATCAGTTCTCAAAGTATGGGTCCCTTCATGTTGTTAAATTATAACTTTCCCTCATGGTTATGCATGAACCAAAAAAAAATTATGTTGTATCTACTTATATCTAGACCAAAGTAACTCGATAATGATATTGGTATCCATTTGGATCCATTGATTGAAGATATGAAACTGATATGGGATAAAAATGTTACAATGTATGATTCTCCTAGAAGTAAAGAATTCATATTGAGGGCCTTGTTTAAATGGATGATAAATTACTTCCCCTCTTATAGAAATTTATCAATCTATAACATTAAAGGAATGATGGGGTGTACCATTTTTGAAGAATTTATTCACTTAGTTTAGTTAAAACATTCCTCAAAGACTCTGTTTTTAGTTTATCATAAATTTTTACCATGTTGACTTAAATACTGATCTGGGATGATAACATTTGATGGGAATAACAAACAAGGTATAACTCCATCTCCATTATTGGGTTATAAACTATTCAATAAAGTAAAATATTTTGGTACTCATTTCATTAAACCATTTTCAAAAAAACTTATGAAATAATGTTGGAATAAAAGATCTATTTTCTTTGAATTACCTTATTGGAATTTTTTGTATGTCAGCCATTTTCTTGATGGCATGCATGTAGAAAAAAATATATTTGATAGTCTTATTGGAATATTACTAAATGTTTCTAGAAAAAAGAATGATGGGATCTATGATAGGTTAGATATGATTGACATTGGGATAAGGGAAGAGTCGGCACCATTGAATGGTAAATGGTAGACGTTTCTTCCTCCAGTAGCTTAGATTCCATCCATATAAGAAAAATTTGAATTTTTCCTTTTCCTTAATAGTGTAATAGTTCCATATGGGTATTCAAAAAATATCAAAAATTTCATTTCAATGACTAATTTGAAGTTATAAGGACTAAGAAAACATGAATTCCATTTTTTAGTGCATGATTTGAGGCTTGTTACATTCCATTTCATTCTACTTAAAAATTTATGGCATACATTAACGAGGCTCTAAAATTTTTTAAAGACATATGTAGTAATATTATATACCTGAAAAAGATTCCAATCATGAATAAGGAGGTTTTAGTCATATTATATGAATTAGTGATGTTATTACCTCCATAATTCTTTGATATAATAGTCCACCAGATGGTTCACTAGGTTAGAGAGATTCAATTGTGTAGTCCTTCCCATTACATATGGATGTACCCCATTGAATGGTATATGAAGATTTTGAAAGGGTATGTCATGAATCAAAGTTGGTTATATATATTTATTGGAGAACAATATATTGTTTAAGAAGCTGTTGAATTCGGTACTGATTACCTATCCAATTTTTGTATCATCGGTCTTCTAAAATCTCATTATTGAAGATGCCTTATGGTTGAAGGGATTTCTGGAAGATATGTTGTAATAATTAACTTCATAGAGAGGGAGAAAGTTCATCTTTAAATTTTACATAATAGTGATGATTTGTATCCATATGTTAAACCCAAAAATAAATTCTTAGATATTAATATCCATCAAGTGCTGAAAAATTGATATCAAATACACATAATAAATTGTTTATAGGATGGTTCTGAGATCAAATTTATAAGGAGATATCTGAAAACTTGAATTCAATTTCCTAGTGACTTAGATGGATAGCTAGGGAACCAAATGAAAATATTATCTCTTACACTAGTTTTCTAATCAATGGTTATATGATCTATATATAAGAATACTATGACCAAAATATGATACAAAATAGTGGTGTTACACTTGTAGATAAAGTAATGTACATATATGGTTCCAACGATGGTAATAAAATTTATAAAATTAATTCATATTTTGGAATTATTGAATAAATATACGAGTTGGACTATAAAACATTTCAAGTGACTATTTTCTATTACAAATGGGTTGATAATAGGAGTTGAGTTAAAGTTGATGAAATGAGCTTCATAAAGGTGAATTTCAATGTAAAATGGAAAAAATATGAGTTTCTCATAGTGAAATCACAAGAAGTGAAAGTATCTTATATCTCATATCCAATAAACAAGAATCAGTTGATTTACCTTGTGATGACTAAAAAAATTGTTAGTTCAGATGACAATTCAATCAAGGATGACCCTTTCAATGGGAGATCACAAATAGTTCATGTTAGTCCCAATGTTGACAATTTCTTGTACATTAGAGGGGACCACAAAGAGGTAATTTTTATTCTTTATAGAGGAACCAAATCTCTAAAATCGTTTAAAAATATATTTTAATGATAAGGAAAAAGTTTTTTTAATATACTGTGTTTTTCCTCAGAATATTTTCAATTCTCATCAACATTAACATAATCTAAATTAAATGTTTAACTACTCATCTATACAATGTATTCTTCACAAGATGATGTTACCAATCCTGTAGATGAATAGACTATAATTAAGGAAATCCATTAGGAATATGTAAAGGTAATGTTACGATATACATTATCTATTTTACCAAAAAAAATATCTAATGAAATTTTGATTTAACTTTCATTTTTACTTGTTGATTTTTTTTATTCAAGAAGATTTATTTCCATATTTCTTACGTTTATATACCAAAACATACACAAAAATATTATCCCTTAAAATATTTTTACCCCTATAGTGTTGACATTTATCACTTTTCTTCAAGTTTCCACCACAACCTTTGGAAGAAGATAAACAACTTTGGCTCTAATAAATCACAAAGGTATTCTTGATGTTTTTAGAGTAAAATCATTATCTTTAGAATTTATTAATTGTCTATTATTTATTTTAAATTTATTTAATTTTAGTATTACTCATATAATATTTTTTTTTCTTATAGAGGTGGATTTTTTTTGGGTTGGGTTGATATTATCGAAGCTACTCATGCTCATGAGAGATTAGACTTTGAGTCTACAATTGAGATAATGATAATAAATAAATGAGTCAAGAATGTAAACAACCATCATGAAAATTTGACTTTATACAACTTATTTAATTATTATTTTCATCATTTTATCTACTACTTGTAAGTTAATTTCCTTATAATTTTTATCTAATACTTGTTTAGTTTTTTTCATAGATCTTTTGGGAATTAATATTTTCATAGTTCCTTTATTTTAGATAATTTATACTCATCTTTCATGTGAATCTACTCCAAAAATTCCACTGACATATTCTCTCTCAAAACCTTTTCTCCCCTATTGTCTTATAACATGTCACTTTATTTAAAGTTCCCTCCACTGCCTTTGCAAGAAGGGAATCAACATTTCTTCTTCCCAATCACAGATGTAATCTTTATGTTTTCATAGTGAAATTAATTTCTATAGAGTTAATGTATTATTTCATATTTATGTTTAATTTATGTCCTTTTAGTATTACTCACACAATAATTGTTTTCTTATACAGTTGGATTATTTTGTTCAATTTGGTCTAGTTTCTTTAAAGCTTCACATGATTGTGAGAGTTTGGACTTTGAGACTACAATTGAGATAACAAAAATAAGGAAATGGGTTAATAATTTATACATCCGTCATGAAATGTTGAACTCCAACTACTAATTTAATTAGTTTCTTAATCATTTTATCTACTAATTTTAAGTTAATTCCCTTATTATTTTAATCTAATACTTATTTTGTTTTTTTATAGATTTTGGGAAGTGGTATTTTTATTTAAAATATTTGCGACACGCCAAAAAAGATATAACATGCTCCTTTCTACCAATGTGACCAAGATTTCCAATATCTTTCTTTGTCTAACTACCAACACTACATATTGTGTTGGTGTTCGTATCCAAAAAAGATTTTTTGGATAAGAACACTGTCTCAATATGCAATTTTGGCACTTTGACCAAGAAATATAATGGAATGAATGGCGACATTGCCTTTGGGGATTTTTTAAGACTTCAGTATGTTTAGGAATCATCTATACCCTAATCTGACAGAATTTGTGACCGATATGACTCTAATTTTTTTCTTCTTTTTCAAATTGACATTAATTTTAGTAAACAAGGCAACTTACATACTCAAAACAAAGAAAAAAATTTGTATTGTTTTGATACACTAGGAAAATGATCTCTAAGTCATTTTTGATGTGTGGGAATTATCCTCAAATAAATCTGATTCATAATGTGCCTAGTATGACTCAATGTATCTTTTATAAGTTTAAAATTAAATTTTTTGTTCAAAAATTCCCAATCACTAAATACTGAGAAAACACACTTGGATTGTCATGATAATTTAGGAAATTGATTCATAAGTCATTTATGACATATAGGATTTAATATCACATCAAACTGACATAGTATGTGATTGGTATGACTCAATGTTTGTGTTTCCAGTATAAAATTAAATTTTAGTAAAAATGATAAGTAACGTACTCAAAAATAATATTTGATACATGATGTGCCCAATATGACTCAAAGTATCCATTATCAGTTTCAAATTGACATTTTAGTTAAAAAAGTGACACTTATTAAAAATTGTTAAAGCATGCTTATATTGATTTCATAATTTATTAAAAGTATTTATAATTCATTTATTATGTGTAGGAATCAGTATCATGTCAAAAAGATACACGATGTGACCGGTTTGACTCAATGTGTGTGTTTCCAGTCTAAAATGGAATTTCAGAAAAAAAAAATTGCGTACTCAAAACCTATAAAAATTGTTTAGATTATTGTTATAAATTATTAAAATGATCCATTTGTCATTTGGTATGTGTAGGAATCATAAAAACCTAAATAATATGAATGGTGTGACTGTTATGACTCCAAGTGCATCTTTTTATTTAAAATTGAAATTAATTTTACTAAAAAATCCACTTACATACTCCAAACCAAGAAAAAAAATTTAGATTGTTTTGATACTTTAAAAAAATGATCTATAAGTCATTTTTGATGTGCTCAAATCATACACACCTCAATATAATACACGATGTTCCATGTATGACTCAAAGTGTTCATTATGAGTTTAAAATTGATATTTTAGGTAAACAATTATCACTCACTGAAAGCTAAGAAAACGTACTTAGATAATCTTAATAATTTATTTAAATGATTTAAAATTTATTTTTAATTCATATTATTTATTATCATGTCAAACTAACACAACATGTGACCAGTATGACCCAATATGCATGTTTTCAGTTTAAAATTACATTTTAGTAAAAAAGGAAAGTGATATACTCAAAACTGAGAAAAAGCTTTCATATTATTTTTATGATTTTGAAAATGATCCATAAGTCCTATTTTATGTGTAGGAAATAGTATCACCTTAATCTAATGCATGTTGTGTCCTGTATGACTCTAAGTACATCATTTTATTTAAAATTGAAATTAATTATAATAAAAAAGATAAATGACATACTCAAAACTAAGAAAAATAATTCTAATTATTTTTATACTTTATTAAAATGATCTATAGGTCATTTGTGACATTTATAAATCAACCACACCTTAATTTGATACAAAATGTACCCATTATGACTCAATTTTTCTCTTATCAGTTTAAAAAAGAAATTTTAGTTCAAAATGTTTCACTCACTGAAAACCGAGAAAATGCATTCAGATTGTCTGGATAATTTATGAAAAATAAATTTTTCACATATAAGAATCAATCTAACATAAAAATAACACACAATGTGGATAACACGACTTAATTTTCATATTTCCAATTTAAAATAACATTTTATTAAAAAAAAGATAAGTGACGTACTCAAAACTAAGAAACATATTAAAGTTGTTTTGATACTTTAAGAAAATGATCTATATGTAATTTGGGATGTGTAAGAATTAGACGCACCTCAATCGTATGTATAGTTTGAACATTATGACTCTAAGTTCTCCTTTACAATATATACATGTCATTTTAGTTAAAATGCGTACTACATCACCAAAATCGAGCAAAGAAGCCTAGATTGTTTTCTCATAATTCTATCCTTTATTAATTAATTAATTTCTTTATAATTTTTATTTTATACTTATTTTGATAATTCTTACATTGATAATTCTTTAAGATGAACTAAAAATGGTGTGAAGTTCAAGAATCAACTGCAACTTAATCCAGTACACAATTTTCCTAGTATGACTCAAAGTTTAGTTTAAAATTAAAACTTTTTTTAATTTATTTCTTTATATTAAAACAAATATAAGAATCGTTTTCTTATACAGTTTCATTCTCTTTCTCATGTAGGGGTAGTTTTTTCCGTAATATCATTGATGGGGTTAGGATCAAAATACAAAGGAATATTGATGTTTTTTAATGTATGTAATAAATTGTACTTATGTAATTATATAAACAAATGTTTCAAATGTCTATCATATAGTGTTTTTCTTTTATTTTTATTATATATTTTATTTTATTTAAACTCGCTATTGGTAGTTGATTTTTTTACTTTCTTATGGTTTTTATGGTGCCGCAGTGTGCTGCTATAGTACACTAAAAGTTTCCCATTTATTAGTGTAAAATAAAAGCACTAATAAATGTTGTCCTTTATCAGTTATTTTTAGACCTCATAAAATCCTATGTATTTTAATCTCTCTCCGATAGTCAGCACTTATATAGCACTGATGAAGTACATTTTAGCACTATAAAAGTCTTATTTCATAGTACTGATTTCCCTACCTTGATTTCACATTGACCATGTAGACCAAAGTACCACTTTCATTGGTTTTATGTTGCACCTTCTTATGTGTATCTCCAAGGGAAATACAAACTTCCACTTCAAAAGGTGAAGTATTATCCAAGTAAGCTATTTCACTCACCCCCATTATCTGCTCTATCATAGATGGGGTATTCACTACCTCATTGTTATCATCAAACTCATTTCTAAGTGTGGTAAGGATATCTGCAACTTTTGTATCGAGATTCATAGATCTTACCTCTTCCCAGAGGGGATTACCCTTTTCTGAACCATT
Organism: Viscum album; assembly: GCA_963277665.1. NCBI lineage: Eukaryota > Viridiplantae > Streptophyta > Magnoliopsida > Santalales > Viscaceae > Viscum > Viscum album. The sequence continues at coordinate 2,021,741,063 of OY728123.1, forward strand.
TGGAACTATTTGATCCAATGTGGGACCCATGGATGGGTCTATCCCAAATGATTAGAGTTTCCAATATGGGAGTGAAGCCTTATTACCACCTCTGTCAGTTTTGGATGAACCAATTATGAATCTAAAGGGATAAAAGATTATAATCGTATAAGACTTCAGTGGATCATTACCTGCCTGATCATCCATACAGGGTGTTATAGGAGGATAAAATCATTGGCCAACCAGACAATTCTTAAAACCCTATTAGTAGTTATCCATATTACGACAAGAGGAAAATCCATACATTCATTAAAAAAACCACCTACATAAAAAAGTATTCATTCTGAATCTCAGTCTACACAAACTCGACTGATATCTTGCACACATATATTTCAACATAAATTTGGGGAGATACTGTATGGAAAAGGGAATGAGATCTACATTCAAATCAAAAAAAAATATTAAAAACAAATTACCAATAATCGAGATTATTTAAGGGTTTTGAAATAGTAGCGAAAATTCTGGAAAACATACCCATATTGGAATTCTTAGAGGATCTCATCTGAAGTGAAAATATATAGTCCAATGAAAGAGAAAGAACTAGACACCACTGCAAGAACACCAGATGTCTGTCTTGGCATATTTAAGGTCATACTCAGTCATAATGTGAATTATAAGAATCCAACAATCCAGAATCCCTATGAAAACATGATATTGTAGGTTCAAAAAATCAAAGACAAAACAATCAACGGCATCCACTAATAGTCGATTCTGAACAAATCACACTACCAGGGAGAGCCTATACAATTCTGTTGCCTCTATGAACTCTCGAACAAATAATTTGACCTTATGGAACCCTTGAATGAAAGAATTCAACTTTTGGTCATGGTTGATGGAAGGTAATAGGAGGAACACCTGGGTTTGTAATATTAAAGAAAGGATGAGGCTGATCGGGACCCGAGCGGCCCATCCACCTCTCAGGAGTGGAAGGGATGAAGGCATATACCATGACCCTCAGTCCATAGAAGAGAGAGAGAATTTAAAGGGAACACAATAATATAACATAACCCATATGATGAAGGTGAGGGGTGAAATATAAATTCATAAGATCATTTAGAGGGTAACAGTTGAAACAGAACTCCATAATAGATATATCTTTTAGAGTTTTCAAATAAAATGGAAGAAAAATTATAAATAGAAATTTCATAAAGATTTTTTAATATGGTTCTAAAAAAACCCCTAATAAACTTCCAAAAATCCATTCCAAGTGGTGAAAAAAAAAATTCTACGGCATTTATTTAAACATAATTCTAAATATTTCAACTCTAAAAATAAATGAAATTAAAAATTTTAAATTTGTAGTTGAAGTTAAAAATATACATAACTTGATTCAAATCTCTTTATTTATTATTATAAAACAATAACCATTATTATTTAAATAAAATAATTCATAGAAAAATGGGAACATGATTTTCTTTGAAAAACCTTGGAAACGTGAATAAGAAACTTTCTTAAGAAAAAAAGTTGTTAAAGTGGGAAAAATTACACATTTGGTAAACGTTAAAAATGATATTCATTCGATGCGTCTATAATAAAAGTAAAAAAATGACCCATGCAAAAAACTTTAAAATATTGTTTTTAAGACCTCGTAAAGAAAGTAAACAATTAAAAAAATTGACCTTAAATAATTATTTAAATAGATATAATAGCATTATTGAAACAATATAAAGAATATAGACATGGAGGAAAAATATTCATATCCATAAAGAAGAGATGAGGTTGATTCCACATATAAGAAACCATTTAGTTTAATTTTGAACCAATGGGAGGTTAAATATTATGTAGATTTATAAATCACAAAAATAAGAGTTTCAAAAAAAAAGTATAATCCAATCATATGTTATAATAAACCAAAATTATATGGATTAAGTTAAATAATAAATGTTATAAATTAATGAATGTAAATTAATTTAACAATAACCATTACAGATTAGGTAGTTAATTAAATAAAAATTAATAGGAAGATATTAGATAAAAGTGAAAATAAAAATAATAAAAATTTATTTAATATATAATATGGTAATATATAATTATTTTACCATAGTAAATATTTGGATAATAAGAAATATGTCTTAAGGAATTTTAATTGAGATGAAGCACCCATACCTTATGTGATGAATCACTTGGTGTATGAGTCTAAGATACTAAATAACCAAATTAAGATTATCAAATAATTGAATCAGAACATTCTTCCCAAATATATTTCATTTTTTAATGTTCGACTTATTATTATATAGAATTCATGTATTGTATATTTTTTTCTCTCATTGGTAACTTAGGGTTCTTCAGTCAATTCCTCCAAAATTATTTTGGTAGATTTACTATAGTCAAAGGATTTATAAAATAGTTTCATAATATCTAGAACTATAGAGATATTTGTTATTTATCATTCCACTAGCACAAAAATTACACAGTTCAATAGGTTATACAAAATAAATGTATATTAATAAAAGTTTCTTCCATGCTCATCTTAGGTAGTTAAATTTACATTAACAATTTTCTATAATTATTGTTATTATTATTTATATAATTCCTAATTTATATTTCCATAATATTAATAATTCCGTAAATACAATATTTATTCATTGTATCAACTTTTAGAACCATCCATGTATGGTGGTGATGAATAATGCAAAACTCATTCTTAGATGTGGGAATCCAACCATAACAAGGGTGATGTTTTTCATTTTATAATGGATGGTCGGATGGTAGAAAAAGATTATTACATAAACACAATAAAATTTCAGTATAAAAAAGATACTAATTTCATTATATTAGTATGGGTATAATATATTAGGTGGAGGTATAAGAATAAAGAAACTTGAATGAACTTGGTTAAAATAATCACCTCTTCCTTTGATATCCTCCTTTACATCTCTCCTTAGTCCTTATCAGATAAGTCTATTAATGTCTTATTAATTTCCAATATTTATTTCATGACTCAATATCATTATATTTGATATAAAGGGTGTGATTTTCAAATTTTATTCTCATTTTATCATTCCCTTATCTTTATGTTATTTTTTTTTATCTCAATTATATATCCTTATTAATTATTTGATCCCACCCTTTCTTATGTTTCCATTCCCCAGGTTATAAAGAAAGTTTTTATGTAGGGTATGTTTGTTATTAGAACTAAATGAGAAGGACTTTATTTAATATGTTGAATATCATTCACTAAATTAAGATATTTTGTACCTCGTCTCCAAAGACACTAAATTTTCATGGTCCTCATGTGTGTGTTTTTGTAATGTGTAGAATATTCATCTAAAAATATGTAATATCCATCTATGAGAAGCTTTGGTCAATATAGTGTCATATTTTCCATTTCTCTTAATTACAGTTTTTATTAGATTTATCTTCTTTTTATTGTTGATAACTCCCTCTACTCTCAGGTTCAAACACCATATAAACTAGTCACACAAACATTTTGTTGTATGGACTCATGGGTGCTTGGTATTTTCTCTCCTTGAGATCCACAAACATTCAATGCATGGGTAAATATCATCATTCCAAAAGTGTAAATATGGGAATACCTACAAATTGATATATAAGAAACTCACTTTTTCTTATCCCATGATCAACATGGTCACAAAATATCCTTTTTTTAATATCTCCATATCTCCACTAAAATTTCAAGAGTACCCTTTCTTCCTTCTCATTATTTCAAACCATGATGAATATATTTTTCCTTCATTTTTCTCACTAGACAAAACTTTATTATATCCTTTAGCTTAAAATATCTCCACCATGATCCACATGTCAACCTCTATAGATGTTCCAAAATTATACAGAAAACATAAATCAAGTGGAATTAGACTCACTCAAATTTTCTGAAAGTTTCCTATGGCGATACCCATCAAAAAACATATTTATCTTCTTTCATTGTTCTACTAAAAAATATTTGTTAATAAATAATATATTCCATGATGAATATATGAGCCTCTACTCAATAATACATGTGTTATTCTTGAAAAACCAAAAAATATATTTAAATATATTTAAACTTTTAGGCAAGTTTTCAAACATTGATCCTCGTCTCCCTCATTTTGAAGATCAATTTATCAGGATTGGATCATGGTTTTAAATAGATTCATGATGTTAATTACTCAAAATCCCAACTTAATATCATCAAATTTATTTTCTTTGGAATATTAAAATCCTGGAAAATCCATTTTTTATTTTTTTGAGAACTTGAAGATTCTCTAAGTCATTTTTCTTACAAGACCAACCTTTTTAAAAATATGATAATGTTATATTACTTAAGGGAGAACAATTTCTCTTCCACATAAATAAATTTTGTTATGTGAGGATCATCATAAGATGATTTACTGATGTACCACCTATATAACTCAATTCTCATTTCCATTTTCATGCACATAAACAAATTTACTTATATGTGCCTCGATTTACTTCCATAAAGATGAATCTTATTACAAGGTTCTTAATTCTCTTACATTGGCTAAGATAAAATATTCTATAATAGGAATTCTTTTTTTTTCATTTTACTCATATATAGATTAATTCTCTTATTATTATTTTCAATTTTAACTTCTCTAGTGATGTATTCTTCTACGCACTGCCATAAAGAGATAAATTTCCTTTGCTAGTTATTTGTCTCTGTTATACTTTATATATTTCAAACTCAGATAACTTAAGGTCTTGAAAAATATCTTCTATATAGATGATTTCTTATGTGCACTATCTACATTGGATAATTTACTCTTTAATTATTTATGATCTAGCACAAAAATTCTAGTTTTCTTTAAATAAGATCATGAAGATGTCAATAATTATCAGGAATTCTCAATCCCCTACAAATCATCTCATATCATCTTAAAATAATAATAAGAATTATTAAAATAATTTCAAACAGCATCAAGAACATTTACAAGGTATTTTGGAATATAAATCACTCAAATAAGAGTATTCCCATACTCTTTTATACCATCTCAACTGATCCCTTGCTGAAATCAATCCTCAACAATCTCAATTTACATCAGCCTTCATCCAGGCTATTTCTCACTAATTTCCAAATCCAAAACCCAAATTACTCAAATGATAGATTTTTCTACTCTACGTATCTCATCTTCAACAAAATGTGAACATTTTAAACACTTTTAATATATATCTTGTTCAAGATATCTAGTATAGGTACAACAGCTAGCTTATCTTAGTTGTTCAACTTCGAAAGTGATTATTTTAAATAGTTCTTCTACATGGTTTTCCACTAGTCATTAACATGATGTTCAATTCAATAATTTTTCGATTTTATGGGATACCCAATTTAATCTATCTATATAGGTATTCAAGGGTATCTTGAATCTTTATTTCAACACCCATACTTCATTGGTTCCACTTTAAAATTCATGTGATAGGTGGATACTCATTCAATAACACATGAATCCAATGGAATGTATAGTGACACTTATTAACCACAAATATAATCAGACACAATTGGGTACTTCAATCTCACCCTTTTTTAATTTTCAATTAATATTATCTTCTTCGAATACAAATAAATGTAAAAATTTATTCTCTATATTATTAACAATTATTATGAAAAGATAAGATACTCTACCCCTAAGTAACACAATAGTATAGGATTAAAAATATACTTCTTCCCCTTCATTGATCTTACAACATAAAAGGGAAGGTTTTATCTCCTCAAACATACACTTTTAATTTTAAGAAACTCATATTATATCCTTTTTTACTTATATTTTTAGTTTCACCCAGTTCTTACCATGACAGAAGGGAGGTACCAAACATTCTATTAGAAAGGTTCCATAAACCAACTAACTCTATCTCTACTTGGGCTATCCTAATATAGAATACTAGTTTGGTTAATTTATATAACTACATTTCCCATCACTAACCTCAATTGGAAAAACATTTTCCTAGTTAAAACATGTGGTGATAAAAAAGATTTACAATATGATTTTTCATAGACCTACACTCACTTGAACACGCACATAAAACATTAATATTTATGATTCAATTCACTATTTGTTCGATAATCACTCAAACTAGTTAAACATAATAAATTTATATCAATGCCATGATTGGAAATTGGAAATAATACCTTATCCTTCAAATTTTGAAGGGGATGTTAATTATTCTAGAATAAGAAAAATTACATAAATATCTAGTAGCATCTCTACATTAAAAGGATCTTCTTTGAGTGATTCTCCCTATAATTCATAACCATGGTTAATTTTTGTTAGAAATATGATACATGTGGTTATGATACTAGTTGAAAAATGGTTACCAATTTGAAAATTAATTCCAATTATAATTTCAATTCTCCGTGATGGTTATACTTCTTGGATGTATAAGTATCAAAACCCTTATTCAAACTTCAACTTAAATCCCTTGTATTAAAACAACAACATTATTGATTTTGGAATAAAATGCACTTCATCACTTTCTTAGTTGTTATATTGGGGTTGATACTTATTTCTTAACCAATTGTAAGTAATCAATGAATCTCTAAAATATATAATATTCATTATTATTGAATTCTCTTAAAGTTTCTATATTTGAAAATATTTATGTAACATAGATTTCTATTTCTTATTAGATTTATTCTTATCTGAAAATTAATTCTTCACTTTAGAAACTAGTGCACACTTATTATTTTTTCCAAATAGGATAGCTAAATAAAAAAACACCACTATTGAAATTTTTCATAATTCCCTGAAGGTGTAGACTCATACTTTATAGCATCTATTTTGAAACTATACATCATTGGTGATCTCCCTTAGTTACTTTTCAGCTCCTTTTGACTAGAAAAAAATTTATACATCAGATATCCTAGTGTCCTTCTTGGTTTCACATTCCACACAATTCATAAAAAAAATTCAAATACCCTTTTTCGGTTTCCCTATAAACCTTATCATAATGGGAATCATCCACTAATCCAATCTATATATCTCTCTCTTATATGGATTCTCTTTTATATTTCATATTTCCAGCATTTTATTTGACATTCATATAAATCTTGTAATGGTTTATGATGTGGCCTCTATTTACGTAGTAAAAGCATCTTATCTCTACCAGTCTAACCTTTTATTTACCCTTATTTATTTTTTCCTTGGATATTGATGTATCAACATATTTCTTTATAGATTTATATTCCAAATAAAAAATGATTTCCTTATTTACTTACTTTTTTAACTATGGTATCTCTCCATTTTGTTCAGTAAGTGGATTTTACCTAGTAATATTATACCAATATTCATCATTAACATGAGAACCTATCTTAGGATGGTCACATAAGTTCCCCAATTATTCAAATCTATTCTTGGTGAAATAAAATTATTATATTATGTGAATGTTATTGAGAATGTTTTTTTATACTTTAAACTTTTCTTTCCCTTGAATTAGGCCTTAATGAACTCATACAATATGAAATATTATGTTAAGAATCAATAGATCAAATCCCAAATATCCAAAAACATAAACATCTTCTAATTAGTATTTATTTATTACCTATATGTTTATATTTTCTAGCCTAAAATTATTAATGTTGTTAATATAAAGACAAAATATGTTGGGCTCCATTTTGGGGTAATTATTCTTAAAAATTATCCCCACTTTCCCTTACATATTAGAATGCATCCCAATTATTTTACACTAATACATGTGTAAAATATTTAAATTTTTTCTTTCATTTAAATAAAAAATAGATCTAGTATTAATTGATTCAATTCGATAATGGGTTAAATTTTTTAGTGATTTCACAGTGGAGGATTCCCAAAATGTGCTTAAGGTATCTTTAAAAAAATAAGAGTCCCAATTGAGGGAAACATATCCTTTAAAAGTTGAGGGAAGCACACTAATTCTCATTTATATGGGATGACCCATCTTGTACTAATTCAAAATATTTCAACTATACCTCCATCTTTAATAACTTAATATTGAGGGGACAAAGGCTTTGCATAATGATTTAGATGGTTTAACATAGTTATTTCCACGGTTTTACTATCAATACCTACTCCTTTCCATGAGTGGTTATGCACCCCATCCATATATTCTTCACTATAATCTGTCATATATTACAAAGGTTCCAGTGCTTCCCACACTTACAACTTCCTATAAATCACTTGAATTCTTCTATAGTATAACATTCTACACACAACCTCGTAGTGTTATTTACTTACATAACCTAACTATTTTAGTTTCTATAGATTCCCACTATATATATTTAAGTGATACCTTTAAGACCCTTCTTGGAAGCTAATCACCATGTCTTTTTAGGATGGTTTTGAATTAATAAGATATATCTTCTTTAACTCAACATTAGATTCTTGGAATTCATTTTGATCTTCTGAATTAATTCATGTTACTCGGTTAGGGCTCATAACTCAACTTAACAGGATTATACAGAATATTATTATTTGGATATCTCCCTTAGTATCTGAGAGGATCAACACCAACTGATAAAGAATATGCATATCAGGTTGATATCTCCTTATCATTTTCTTCTTTTCACTATTTATCTCACCTAAACTGAACATAGAATGACTGTTAGCCTCTTATTCTTCTTTAAACATTGATGCCCATAGATATTCGACTTCAATGTAGTATAATATTCATTCTTTTTCTTCACAACAGGTTGTAATAACTTCCTCTTCTTTTTCTTCATAGAGATATCCATATTCCCTTAAATTCATAAAACACATACATTTCACAAAGTTTCCACCCACTTCATGTTGTATGGATGCATGGATACTTAGTCTCTACTCTTATTGAGATCCACGCTCATTCAGTTCATGGGGTCATCACATATTTCCATGTGTAGAAATATGTACATCCCTACAAATTACATGCATGAGTAACATGTTTCTTTTTATTATCAAATGATCATCGCGATTAAGGAATTCCATCTATTTAATAACTTCTTATCTCCACTACAATTCCAAGAATAACCTTGTTTTTTTTAAATTATATGGATCTATATTTTATATATTTTTTCACCGACCTTCACTTACTCATCTTCTTCAAAATAAAATATATACACTGTGATTTGCATGTCAGTATCTATATCTGTATCAAAATTATAAAACAAACACAAATCATGTGGCGTTGAACTCGCTCTTACAGTATGAAAGTTTCTCATGATGAAATTTATATCAAAACTAAAATATATTATTTATTTATTTATTTATTCTCAAACATATTTCTACATAAATGATACGTGCCTTGATGAATAGAAAATACTTAACTCAACAATTCCTATATTATTCACGAAAACCCAGTAAATCTATTTGAATATATTTTAATACATAGATAGGATATCCTACATTTATCTTCTTCTCCAATTGTTTTAAGATTATTTTCTCACTCATGGATCATAGATAGAAATATCTTTATGATGTTAGAAACTTGAAATCATAGCTTCAACATCATCAGATGTATTTTCTTCATTATCATAAAATTATGGACACTATATTTTTCATTATGTTGAAATATTGAAAATTCCAAATATCATTTATCTAATAAGGTCAATTTTTTAGAAATATCAAAATCTCATTTAACTTAAAAGTGGTGAGTTTATCATTAGTGTATATGAATTTATTTATCTGGTGATAACTATGAAATATTTACTTTGGTGCTTCCTGTTTAATTCAATTTTCTTTATTTGTTTCATTCATGTAGCTGTATTTACTTATATGGGAATTGATTTACATCCACATTGATTAATGTTATTGTCACGAACCAACCCAGGTCGACCCTGAACCGGTCACCCGAGTCGGCCCGCGATATGGCCCGAGAGGCGTTCCCGATCCTCCCGGGCTAGCGACAAGTGTCAGGGAATCAAGAGAGAGAAAGTGGGAACGATTTCACCCAAAAAAAATAAAAGTTAAAGCAGCAGAAAATAAACAGAGCAATGCAAAATAAATAAACAAAGTAAAGTAACTAACAAGAACAAAAGAAAATAAAACTAACCGAAAGAGACAACCACTATCACCGTCTGACCTCGTGGGTCACTCTCCAACTCACGACCAAACGTCACCCAAGGCGACGCACCCAAGCTGTATCCTGCACAAACACTAAAAACAAAAAAGATCTATAGGTGTGAGTATTAAAACTCAGTAGTTAGGCCCGACTAAATCTATTCCCTACGCACATACCAATAAATAAAGAATTTATCAATTCCAGGTTTGAACTATGTTATACAAAATATAGTTTTTCACACACGCACTTCTTTTTTTTCAAAACAAGTAATAGTCCATTGCCCTTTTAATTTAGAATGAGTTTAATGTTGAATGAAACAGGTGCATTTCATTTTAAATCCTTTTTCGAACAATTTATAAATCCAAACTTTAGTTGTTAGTAAAAAGGAAAATCACACACAACACACAACACACACTAAGGACAATGGAAAAAGTGGCACAAAGGGGTCAGCAACCAAACTCGACCTCTCAATAGTCCACCACATACCAATAAACACTAAAAGAGACATGGGTTGAACCTAGGAGATCGTGAACATTCCAGAACGTACTATACCTGTGACTCATCCTGAAGGCATGCCATAACTCGATGATGTCATAACGCCCTAATGCCTGGCATAGCCCTACATGGCCTAACTGAGGGGGCCAATCCCCATAGCAGCAATAACTCAGTATTCCCCTGCTATGGGGCCACCAGCCAGTGCATGGTCTAAACAAGTGCAGCAATCGTTCTCAGAAAATTCACTCAATATGCCAGGTTCACATGTCAACACAAGCAATAAAAAGGGGGTGCGTCCAAACTGTAAATCAAGTTGTCACAAAGCACTAACATCACATATAGCTCACGCAATAAACGCACACCAAAGATCACCCCCGAGTGGGTTTCCCAAAGTAATCTATTTTATTAAAGTGTCAAACGGGCCTTCACCAATTTTAAAGCAAAACTTCATTTCTCGAGAAAAACCAAAACACTTGTTCAGAAGAAATCATTTATCATTAAAACTAGAAGTAAATTTGAAATTCCGTGAATTATATTTAAAGGCCAAACGGGCATTCTTTTAAAGTCGGGTGTCCGCCCGTCAAGAATATGTTTCAATTGTTCGGTATAAAATAAACGGTTCTTTTCACACTAAATAGTCATTCAAAGTTTTATTATCTAATATTATTTCTAATTCATTAAAAAATTAATAAAACAACAAGCAATTAATAAATTCTAAAACTAAAGGCAAGTGCAATGGGGGACCTACCTTGAATCCTAGCCCGGTTACGACGACGATGCACATCTCACACTCGTGCACAAGTACGTGCAACCTTCTGACGACCGCAACATCACGGAAAGCCTCGTCGATGCGCTGCAACAACGCAAAACAACTAAAAACCCATAACCACAGACTTTGAACAATCCAAATGAACAAACAACACAAAACCCCTTCGACAAGTTTCCAAAACATCACGTCAAAACACATATCAAAACACAACCAAACATTATATTAGAATCCAACCAAGACCTTTAGACACACCAACTGTCTTACAAACATCCTACGCACCACATGATTAAAGCAATAATCTATTGGAACAATTTATAAATCATCCGCAAAGGTGAAACCAAGGTTCACATCCAAACTTACTCAGTTTCACATAAGAAAACATTTTAAAATAAAACACAAAACATCATCACACCAAAGCATGTCTCACACCTAACACTCAACCCATAAAATAATTTTATAAAATAACACACCTGTTTGCACACACACAAAACCTCACTGCTTTCCATTAAAATGTAAAGTGCATTTCACACCTTCCAAACACTCTTAAAACCCATTTTGAAACCATGCATACACCGCTTTAAAAATCGTAAACCAAGTCTACCTTTGAAATCAAGCGCGCCTCAAAATACTTCAAAAAAACAATCTGCACCACATAATTAAATTAAAGAACCTAGCAGATTAACCAAACAAACATGCCAATCAACGTAGACACATGCAGACGCGAACCAGGAACTCACTCCAAAAATATTTTTAACAAATTCATAAATATTCAATAACATCGTAATCAACTAATTAAGGGTATAACGAAGCTGCGAAACCAAAAAACGGACATAGAACTATACCTTGGTTGGTGGTGGAGAACCAAAACATGCGGCGAGGACAAACGCGCCCCGCGAACAACAGCGGAAGATCTGAAGCGATGTGAATCACTTCGCCTTCGGCGGCGGCGAACGAAAAGGTATCCAACATGACCCGAGACACCATTCGTGAACCCAACGAGGGAATTTGCGGCCACGTCGAAGCACACTGAGGCGCTGCACCACGAAATTCGGATTTGTGTCGGAAGATTGTCGAACGGCAGGGGCGAGGTTCGCCGAAAACGCGCCGAGAAGGGGGAAAACGGGCCGCTGCCAGTGGGTTGTGCTAGGCAGAAAGGGCAGGGGGATCTTGTGCCGGCTGGATAGGGAAGGGGATTCCGCTGGGTAGTGAACCGCTAATGAAATAGGGGGGGTCCGGCGCTGGAAAAGAGGAGGCGGTTGGGGTTTCCGGCACTGGCAAAGAGGAGGCGGTTGGGGTTTCTGGCGCTGGAAAAGAGGAGGCATCTCGGAAAATGGACCACAGTTGCTGTTGGCCGGAGTTCGGGCCGCCACCGCTGGCCGAGGTGAAAGAGGAGGGCCGTCGAGCAGGGGTGCAATCAGAGGGCGCCGGTGGAAGGGGAAGGCCTGCGAGGTGTGGAGGAAACCTGGGGGTGCTGTGGGACGACGGTGCAAGAGAGGGTGAGCCCCGTGAATGCTGGGGGTGTGAGGGAGCCGCGACCTGGGCACGCGGAGCAGCAACGGGGAAGAGTAAGCAGACATGAGGCGGCGCAGGGGAGCGGCGAGCAGCATGGGCGACAGAATTTGGAGGGGGAGTGATCGAGCGCTGCGTACAGGGGCCACGGGGAGGGCGGCGCACAGAATGGTGGGGGGTAACGGGATTGGAGAGGGGAATGCGGAAAGAGGGTAGGTTTAGGGTTCTAAAAAAAGGAACATAATAATAATAATAATAATAATAATAAACGTCATAATAATGATAATAACAATGATAAGAATAATAATAAAACTAATAGATATTAATAAAACCAATAATAATTATTTCTTATAAATTTTATTTTAAATAAAAAAATTTTACTTGCAACAATTTTATAAAAACGGTACTATTACCAAATTAAATAAAAACAAAATTTCCACTTGCGCAAACATATTTCCATTATTATAATTTAAATATTAACCTTGTTTTGTCATTATAAAATTCTATTTACCTTTTTTTCAATTTAATCTATTCATCTAATTTTATTATTTATTCAAACGTTCGGCGACAAGGCATTCACCACGACCAAGCGCACGATCACCTCTACCGGTGAGGTGATCGCACACCGGCCCGAGGCCCACCAAAACCACAAACATCGAAAATATCAAACCAGGTCCCAACAAATCCTCGTACAAAAGGCGCGAGACCAAGAAAAGAATAAAAATAAAATAAAATAAAATAAATAGGCATCTGATCTCGGGTTGTGACAATTCTCCCCACCACAGACACTTTCTTCCCCCAAAAAATCACCGAGCCAACAATTGATACAACTAGAGTCAATGACCAAACCCAACCAGAAGAAACTGAGAGGCTTGGGGAGACCATTTCGAACACACGTCACACCCGACCAACTCATGAAAAATCACTGCCCGAAGTTGAGGGGAGAACACGGAAGGGTTCTCCCCACCACAAGAATTTACTAATATGGAAACCTTGAAACCCGATCATACCACCCCCGAGGGGGGGGGCAACGCGGGAACTCCCAAACCAGACTCATTCATTTTACCAACACGTAGCGAACAACACACCTGAGACTTGACGAAAAGTTTGATACGGAACAATCCAGCAACTTGAGGATGAGAAATTAACTCAACACCTCCCATCAACTTCACGAAACGAGCATTCCCCTATCAAACAAGGCTAGGATCAATTCAAAAATAGAACAGGTCTGTTTATTCATTGGCCCGCACCATTCAGAGAGACCATCCAACTTAAGAACCACATTGAGAGCATATAAGACCACTTGGATTGTGGGGAAACGGGCTCATTACGCCACCACAACAAGGATGAGCTTATGACAGCGACGGGAATATAACAATGTAAATTGTGGATATTTCCATTCCAAAGCCGAAGACATTATCCGGACTGAGGTTCCACACAACCACGAAAACTCCTGACTGTGCGTGAGCTTCACCCCGAGACCTATGGCTGGGGCCCTGATGGCTGAAGCATTTCCTGCCTCACAGTCAGGAATCTTCATCTTATGGTCTCTAACTCATTCTATTCTATGTTTCCAACAACCACGATGGTCGTACATTTTCAAATGGATGCAACATGACGACTTAGAATGTCTGGACAGGTCATACTGGTGGCACACAGGAGAGCAGTCCGATGAACTAGGAGCTGGTACCAACGAGGTTAGTTTTTTGGAGACAGGTTCCACCGGCTCGCACTCCTTGCCAGATGAGGAACCTTCGCAGGAGCTGACCATCGTTAATCACACCCAAAACTCTAACGACGATGAGACATTTCACATTTACTAGTCCAAAATGGAACCCTCAAATAACTCTAGGGCGGTACGAACCTTAACAACCATGGGAGTTCCCAACAACTCAAAAACACCCTATCTTTCAGAACAATTCAACTAACTCTAATAGACTTAGACTACCTCAATAGGCAAGAAACACACAAAAGGGAACTGAGAACTGAGAATAACTTATTGTCAACTTTGGGAGGCTTTCTGGGCGGCATACTAATGACAACAAGGAAAACACCATCGAAACAGGCATCAGGCCAAAACTCAATCAAAGAAACAACACAAACTAAGGGCAATAATCCCATAATCCAAACACATAAAACACAAGGAGAAATCGCTTTTCCAAAACCGTTATTTATTTAAAATTTTCAAAACTCACCTATGGCACTTTATGAACCGTCACACGTGTGTTCATTCAATCCCGCTCACATCATCTGTGAACAAGTGCCACCACACACTTTCCATACATACCCATGCACGTGTGACCCTCCATAAGGAGTGCCAAGGTTCAAACACTTCTTTTACTTACCAAATCCGAACACATACCAAGTTTTTCGAAACCGATACACCTTCTCTTTAAAAACCCACTTTAGTAATTTCAAAAACAATTTGGAAGAAACACTTTTCCATTAATTTTTTTTCACTTTTAACGCACACTCAAATCAACTGAGACTAAAACAAAATAGAAGCAGTAATAACCCACTGGAATGAGAAACTAGTGCATATGTCTGACCCAGCGACATGGTGGTGAGTCATGCCCCAGGTAAAGCATAACACTAAGAGGACCTTGAGTCGGACACTTGGACTCTGCATGGGTCACCACCCCAGGTGAGTCCACAAAGTGAACTGATTCGCCTCTGTTGTCATCCCTCAATACAAATCAACCAATGATAAGAGACTCAAATCCCGGACTAACCCTGGTAACTCAGGTCTCGTCACGAGCGGTGGTGATCAGGCACCGACCCGTAACCTACCTCCTGAGCCCTGACAGTACTAATCTCCTTCTATCAGACATCCCAAATAACAAAGGGAGATTTTAAATGCGAGGTCTGCTAAGATCCAACCTCCTCTAATGCCATTTTGTCACGAACCAACCCGGGTCGACCCTGAACCGGTCACCCGAGTCGGCCCGCGACATGGCCCGATAGGCGTTCCCGATCCTCCCAGGCTAGCGACAAGCGCCAGGGCGTCAACAGAGAGAAAGTGGGAACGAATTCTCCCCAAAAAATAGTTAAAGTAGCAGAAAATAAACAGAGCAACACAAAATAAATAAACAAAGTAATGTAACTAACAAGAATAAAAGAAAATAAAACTAACCGAAAGAGACAACCACTATCACCGTGTGACCTCGCGGGTCACTCTCCAACTCACGACCAAACGTCACCCAAGGCGACGCACCCAAGCTGTATCCTGCACAAACACTAAAAACAGAAAATATCTATAGGCGTGAGTATTAAAACTCAGTAGGTAGCCCTGACTAAATCTATTCCCAATGCACATACCAATAAATAAAGAATTTATCAATTCCAGGTTTGAACTATGTTATACAAAATATGGTTTTTCACACACGCACTTCCTTTTTTTTCAAAACAAGTAACAATCCATTGCCCTTTTAATTTAGAATGAGTTTAATGTTGAACGAAACAGGTGCATTTCATTTTAAATCCTTTTTCGAACAATTTAGAAATCCAAACTTTAGTTGTTAGTAAAAAAGGAAAATCACACACAACACACAACACACACTAAGGACAATGGAAAAAGTGGCACAAAGGGGTCAGCAACCAAACTCGACCTCTCAATCGTCTGCCACATACCAATAAACACTAAAAGAGACATGGGCCGAACCTAGGAGATCGTGAACATTCCAGAACGTATTATACTTGTGACTCATCCTGAAGGCATGACATAACTATATGACTTCATAACACCCTAACGCCCGGCATATCCCTACATGACCTAACCGAGGGGCCCAATCCCCATAGCAGCAATAACTCAGTATTCCCCTGCTATGGGGCCACTAGCCAGTGCGTGGTCTAAACTAGTGAAGCAATCGTTCTTAGAAAATTCACTCAATATGCCAGGTTCCCATGTCAACACAAGCAATAAAAAGGGGGTGATCCAAAATGTAAATCAAGTTGTCACAAAGCACTAACATCATATATAGCTCACGCAATAAACTCACACCAAAGATCACCCCCGAGTGGGTTTCCCAAAGTAATTTATTTTATTAAAGTTCAAAATGGGCCTTCACCAATTTTAAAGCAAAACTTCATTTCTCGAGAAAACCCAAAACACTTGTTCAGAAGAAATCATTTATCATTAAAACTAGAAGTACATTTGAAATTCCGTGAATTATGTTTAAAGGCCAAACAGGCATTCTTTCAAAGTCGGGTGTCCGCCCGTCAAGAAAATGTTTCAATTGTTCAGTATAAAATAAACGTCTCTTTTCACACTAAATAGTCATTCAAAGTTTTATTATCTAATATTTTTTCTAATTCATTAAAAGATTAATAAAACAACAAGAAATTAATAAATTCTAAAACTAAAGGCAAGTGCAATGGGGGACCTACCTCGACACCTAGCACGGTTACGATGAAAATGCACATCTCACACTCACGCACAAGTACGTGCAACCTTCTGACGACCGCCACATCACGGAAAGCCTCGCCGATGCGCTGCAACAATGCAAAACTACTAAAAATCCATAACCACAGACTTTGAACAATCCAAATGAACAAACAACTCAAAAACCCCTTCGACAAGTTTCCAAAACATCACGTCAAAACACATATCAAAACACAACCAAACTTTATATTAGAATCCAACCAAGACCTTTAGACACACCAACTGTCTTACAAACATCCTACACACCACATGATTAAAGCAATAATCCATTTGAACAATTTATAAAACATTCGCAAAGGTGAAACCGAGGTTCACATCCAAACTTACTCAGTTTCACATAAGAAAACATTTTAAAATAAAACACAAACCATCATCACACCAAAGCATGTCTCGCACCTAACACTCAACCAATAAAACAATTTTATAAAATAACGCACTCATTTTCACACACACAAAACCTCACCGCTTTCCATTAAAATGTAAAGTGCATTTCACACCTTCCAAACACTCTTAAAACCCATTTTGAAACCATGCATACACCGCTTTAAAAATCGTAAACCAAGTCTACCTTTGAAATCAAGCGTGCTTCAAAATACTTCAAAAAAAACAATCCGCACCACATAAATAAATTAAAGAACATAGCAAATTAACCAAACAAACAAGCCAATCAATGTAGACACATGCAGACGCGAACCAGGAACTCACTCCAAACATATTTTTAACAAATTCATAAATATTCAAGAACATCATAATCAACTAATTAAGGGTATAACGAAGCTGTGAAACCAAAGAATGGACATAAAACTATACCTTGGTTGGTGGTGGAGAACCAAAACAAGCGGCGAGGCCAAACGCACCCCGCGAACAACAGCGGATGATCTGAAGCGATGTGAATCACTTCGCCTTCGGCGGCGGTGAATGAAAAGGTATCCAACATGACCCGAGACACCATTCGCGAACCCAACGAGGGAATTTGCGGCCACGTCAAAGCACACTGAGGCGCTGCACCACGAAATTCGGATTTGTGTTGGAAGATTGTCGAACGGCAGGGGCGAGGTTCGCCAAAAACACGCCGAGAAGGGGGGAAACGGGCCGCTGCCAATGGGATGTGCTAGGAAGAAGGGGCAGGGGGCTCTCGTGCTGGCTGGATAGGGAAGGGGATTCTGCTGGGTAGTGCACCGCAAATGAAATAGGGGGGGTCTGGCGTTGGAAAAGAGGAGGCGGTTGGGGTTTCTAGCACTGGCAAAGAGGAGGCGGTTGGGGTTTCCGGCGCTGGCAAAGAGGAGGCAGCTGGGAAAACGGACCACAGTTGTTGTTGGCCGGAGTTTGGGCCGTCACTGCTGGTCGGGGTGAAAGAGGAGGGCCGCCGAGCAGGGTTGCAATCAGAGGGCGCCGGTGTAAGGGGAAGGCCGGCGAGGTGTGGAGGAAACCGGGGGGTGCTGTGGGCCGAGGGTGCAAGAGAGGGCGAGCCCCGTGAATGCTGGGGGTGTGAGGGAGGCGCGACCTGGGCACGCGGAGCAGCAACGGGGAAGAGGAAGCGAACATGAGGCGGCGCAGGGGAGCGGCGAGCAGCATGGGCGACAGAATTTGGAGGGGGAGCGATCGAGTGCTGCGTACAGGGGCCACGGGGAGGGCGGCGCACAGAAGGGTGGGGGGTAACGGGATTGGAGAGGGGAATGCGGAAAGAGGGTAGGTTTAGGGTTCTAAGAAAATGAAAATAATAATAATAATAATAATAATAATAATAAACTTCATAATAATGATAATAACAATGATAATAATAATAATAGAACTAATAGATATTAATAAAACCAATAATAATTATTTCTTATAAATTTTATTTTAAATAAAAAAATTTTACTTACAACAATTTTATAAAAATGGTACTATTACCAAATTAAATAAAAACAAAATTACCACTTGCGCAAACATATTGCCATTATTATAATTTAAATATTAACCTTGTTTTGTCATTATAAAATTCTAGTTAGCTTTATTTTTTTCAATTTAATATATTCATCTAATTTTATTATTTATTCAAACGTTCGGCGACAACGCATTCACCACGACCAAGCGCACGTTCACCGCTACCGGTGCAGTGATCGTGCACCGGCCCGAGGCCCACCAAAACCACAAACATCGAACATATCAAACCAGATCCCAACTAATCCCCGTACAAAAGGCGCGAGACCAAGAAAAGAATAAAAATAAAATAAAATAAAATAAATAGGCATCTGAGATCGGGGTGTGACAGTTATTATATAGGTCTCAATTATCTTAACAAGGATAAGATAATTTTTTATCAGAGAAATTCCTTTTTCATTCCACTCCCTCTTAGATGAATTCTCTTACATGTTGCACAATTTTAATATTCATGTAGATGAATTCTCATATGTGGTGCAACATGTAGATGAATTTAAATTATCCATTTTTTTATCTTATGAATTGTATATATTTAAAAATTATATACATTACGGAATTTAAAAATATATTTAGTGTAGATAATTTCTCATATGTTCTTTTCATATAGGATAATTTCCTCTTCAATTCAGCATGCACTAGCACTTGAATTCTATTTTTTTAGAATAGGCTCATAGAGACTTAAAAAATTCTCACGGCTTCTCAGTACTCTTAATATAATATCATAAAATCATAAAATAATTATATTAATTATAAATATAATTAAACTCACTTTTGAGAACATTTCCAATTTGTTTTAGAATATAAAAAATTAAAATATAGTATTCCCATGAACTCCTCTATGAGCTCAAGTTTTGCTGGACACAAATAAATCCGGATCCATCTCAACTCACATCAGCATTCATTAAATATATTTTCTCACTAATTTTATCAAATATAATGAAAATTACTCAAATAATGGATTTTATAACTCTATAATCACTTCTTCCAAACACAATTAATCTACTAAACACTGATAGTTCAAATTTTTAATATAGGTTAAATAGCTAGATTCTGTCAATTTTTCAACTTCAAAAGTGACTATTTTAGACAATAATTCTCCAAGATTTGACAATACACATTAACATGATGATAAATTCAAAAATATATTTCCTTTATAGGATCCCCACTTGAATCTCTATATCTAGGTATTCAAGGCTAATATGCTTCTTTCTTTTATCTCCCATGTACTTATTTCTTCAACTATGCTTCATGGGAAACACCTCCAATATTCGTGTGATGGGTGGATACTAAATCCATTTCCCATGACTAAAATGAAAATCATATTGAAACTAATTTTCAAAAAAAATAACTATATTCCTTTAGTAAATTCATCTATCAATTTAAATTTTCTATCTCATAATCCCATTGAAAATCAAAATTCTATTTTAGAGACATATTTTTGTGGTTTTTATATCACTCATAAATATAAAAAATCATTTTTTGCCTCAAAATTTCACTTTATAATCAATTTTAAAAAATTATATTTTAAAATTCTAATTTCACAATCCATATCACAAAAACCATATTATACATTAAAATTTTGATTTCTCAATTAGGTTTAAATATCACCATTTCTTAGGTTCCAAAAAGACATCAATATCAAAATACTGTTGTTCATTGGTAATTAAAAAAACACAAAACACTATACCATTACTCTATAATAGAGAAGAACACACAATAAAATAGCCCATAAATTAAATCATTCAAATATTTCCTCCAATTTTAAAGTATTAATTCATCAATAATATATTAATTGAAAATATAAATTAATTTAATAGTGACTTTTAATTATTCTCAACATATCCTCATATATCCACATCAATCATCATAACTAAAAATAAAATATACACTTCCCTACCACTAATATCCTACAATCCAACTTTGGAAGTTGATTCATGATCCTTTCATACCAGTGGTGCCACATTCTAACAACAACATCCTAAATAATTTTAGTTTAAACGATATCCATGTTGTCCATGATTTCTTATATTATAACATATATGTTCTGACATCTAGTATTCACCTCTAACTAACTAACAAAATAATTCCTACATTGGTTGGATATCTTCACCTCAAATTTATTTAATTCAAATAAAAACTATTCTAAAATATTATTTTGTAATATCATTTACCTAATAACTAACCTGATAACAAATTCAAAATTCCTTATAACTTCAATAACACCTTCCCATATAACAAAGTATTCTAACTTATATCAAGGTAAATAATTAAACAATCAAAAATATAATTCCCTCAAGACAACACAATGTATTCATGTAATGATTTAAAAATATCTTGCAAGACCAATCTATATGATTAAAATACCATCCTACAAATAAATAATTGGAATCCAATAGAGTAATCCTATAGTTTAATATATAAAAATAAAATAGTAGTTAATGTGATATGCATGAACACAACTCAATTGATACAAATCATACAACTAAGAATAATCATCCATAAAAATAAAAGGTAAATTTTTTAATGTATAATATACACCAATTGTAAACAAAATAAGTCTTCCTACTCACCCAACTTATGATACCACCATATATACATACCATGGCCTATTTTTTCATTATTTATCTCGATCTATAAACTCCATTCCATTAATTAACCAAATAATCCTATAAAAACATAACTCCCGCCTACATGCATTGAAAAATATACAATGTGCAATAGCAGGGGTGAGTTCACCAACCCAATTGGATTACCCCATTATTTTAAAAGTAGTAAGTGATTGTAATAGATGTGGATGCATGTTCAAATATAAAATGATTGACTCTCAACCCACCCACAATATATAAATCATTCATAATATTAGAAAATAAATATAAAGTATCAAAGGATAAACATTATCATAATATAAATGAAAACATGATAATAAAAAGGTATAATAAATATGGAAAGAATATTATAGGTGTGTATGAATAATGATAAAAACATAAGTGTGGTCACCATGTTCTAACAGGGCCACCATGACACATGAACCAACCTAATTTTACCCAATATTAACTAATCTGATTAATAATGAAATATTCATTAGATATCTTCTTATAGTTCATTATCCTCATTGGATAATATTTATATAGATAAAATTCTCTTACATAATACCAAATATTGATAATGATCCTATAGATAACCGCCTCTATCATAATATAAAAGTGTAATAATGACACACACACACACAATATATGTTCTTATAGATTAATATCTCATATGTATATGGAATATCTATATAATCGAAGTTTTTTTATCTTAATAGCTCAGAGGAAAATGAAAATATTTAATTATCTATGTTATTCTAATAAATAATATTTTGATTCCCACTTAATGACCATGTATCATATATATATCAAATATAACCTGACGTGATTATATTTCTTAGAAGTTGATTTGTCCTTTATACATACATAATAAATTGTGTTAATATGATATTACTCTATCATGTAGTATTAGAAAACAAACAATAAAGTTGCGTCATCTAAATAAAACTTTTTCCATACACCATCTAAATTCCTCTTAATATTAGCACCTATGGGTATTAAATAAGACACTCATATCACAATGATTGAGGCCTTTGAAAATAATTTAACGAATCATGTATACCGTGAATATATAGAACACATGAGGCATAAAGTCATTTTTAGATATTATTTTCCCTATCAATTTTAAGTCAAATTTAACTTAAAAAAAACATACATATAATATAAAATTAATCACGGAATAAAAAATAACACAATTATCCCCAATTAATTATATAATACAAATATTTTTTGAAACCATAGATAATAATAATAGTCCAGAGAAACATTATTTTTAATCAACTAAATTTCCTTTTTTTAATTAACTATATCAATTATTTTATAAATACATGAAATATAAAAATGAACCATAATTTAAAATATTTGTAGTTTTAATTCGAATTAAAACTACTTAACTCTCTATCTTATATTTTAGTAATATTCCCATGCTATATTATGTAATAATGATATCATTATTGATTAAAAACCATTAACCGGAAATCAATTAAAGCTGGATACTCAATAAAATATAAAATTAATTTTATATATTATTATAAATAAATATCAATTTAAATTTAGTGATTATTAATTTATTTCACCTAACTAAACAGTCAATAATATTAATCATAACTTACATATATGATTCACCTAGTAAAAAAATCCACTAAAAAATTAATAAAAAATAATCCCATTTTATTTCAGAACTTATTTTTAAAACATGTTTACAATAAATTAATAATTAAATATATCAATTTTCAGATTTTAAATAATATACTTTTATCATTTTCAACCAAAAAATATTCATCATTTTCCTTAAAAATAATAACTCATTTTAAGGTATCTTCATTTGAAATTATTTTCAAATAGTTATATTTACCTCTTATAATCTATCATTTGAAACAATTCAACCTAATTTTTATAATCTAGACAAGTTTTTATAAAACCTAATAATTATATTAGAATAAAATCCAACCACACTGGCCCTTAAGGTGAGAAGAAACCACTATTTCAAAAAATCTGCCAACAAACAAATGATTTAGCCTCAATTTTTAAGTCTTTATAATAAAATTTAACTAATCCTAGGCCCATTTTTTTACTAAGTTTGAGAAATTCAGAAAGGGACTAAAAATAATCATTGAGAATTCATGTAGTCATAATAATATGGATAACAATAATTTAATATAATAATGTGTTAAAAGATATAGTCAATTAATTTGATTCATCCAAAAAAGGAGTGGAGGCCCCCAAATTTGATATGCATCTATGTTTCCCCCAAGATCATTTGGTCTTTCACGCTAAATCTAGACACCTACGATAATAAAATCACTAGTTTCGATAATAAGAAATAGATAGTTTCTCCCAAAACATATAAAATCAAAAGAGTACTTGTTAGGAATCCAAAAATTTACAAAATCATTTCCAATTTTTTAACTTCATCTTCTCTTTCCCTCTAATTTCCCTCACATTATAAGATCCAAGCTATTAATAAATTTTACTATTTTTTGATGAAATACCAAAACCCAACTCAAAAATATATCTTAAACTCATCCCTTATCTATATAAAAAATGGGAATAAATGAGGAGGAATAGAGGGGAAGAATCCCAATCAAATGACCTCCCCCACAATACCACATAATAAAAAAATAAGCATTGGTAGGCTATCAAAATATTAGTTCCATCCATGAAAAAAACATAACCTAGGCCTATTTTGTACTCAATAATATCCATCATCTACCTACTGCAACTTAAGGGTTTTAGGTGTCCTACTAAACTAATCCCATGAATACTGACAACAACCCAAGTAGATTCTTGACCCATCATCTACTTGGAGGCCTACTACAAGAATTATGATAGCATAATTCTTCCATGTCCAAAATAATTTACCTAAATTTTATTTATAATTATAATATATTTTTATTTTTTCACCAATATTTACATACCTAAAACCTAATATTTGAATCCTAATTATACTAAAACAAAATTTCCTTTTATGTAAAAACAAAATTCAATAAATTTTAACCAAAATTAAATTAAATTAAATTTGTACATACATATTTATATATTTATAAATTTTATTGAATGTTATAAACTAACTAATATAATGATTCATCATCCTATAATAGTAGAACTGAGATGCCTTATCCAATAAATCAATATTGATTGTTATCTCATTACAGGTATACCACTTTATAGCAAAAATCACCTACCTCACTACACCTATATAACTTCAATGACTCATTCATGAAATTAAATACATTAAGAAAAAACATTATAAATAGTTTTTAAATACATATCCATTTCCACAATATCAAAACTAATGAAAAACTATACCTTATGCTTCTAACCATTTTGAGGACTTATCTAAAAAAATTTATTTTAAAAACAATTCAATCAAATAAACCATGAGGAATATATAAAAAACATTTATCACTAATCTCTAATTAAAATACTTTATTTAAAAACACCTTGTGTATTCTAAGATTGATACTTAAAATCATGACAAATGGGTTCACATCAAAAAGTTTTATCTTCAAAAATCCATTTAACTTTTCTTTATTGAGTATAAAAATAACCATAAGAGGTTTTATAAAAATCTAAATATCCCAAAATTTTATATAATGATGATTTCAAGTAAGTGTTTTTATCACTAACACCTAATTTTAAAACACCCTTTTGAAAAACCTAACTCAACTCAAACATAATTATTTATTCTCATAATACTCATTAAAATATTTATTTTAAACTAATTTTGTTTTTTAAACATGAATCCTAATTTAAAATTCATATTTTACAATCTAATTCAAAATAGAAACATCAATTAAGAATCAAATATTCTTTTATTTTATCATCACATGTAAGTCTCAATGATAAATTATTAACTTGAAATAGGATTTAAAAATTAATAATAATCCTAAATTTTGAAATCCAAAATACAAATTTCACAATTCAAAGAAAAAAACAAAATTTAAAATGAAATATATTTTTTCAATTTAATTATAAAATTACCATTTTGGTTTTAAAAAAATATAATTCCAAAAATACATATATTTATTGGTAATCTTGAAGAAAAAAATTGCAATATTTAACAGTTTTTTTATAATTTCAAATCACTTATAATAGAACCAAAAATAAATAAAATCAATTGAACATTCCATCTAGTTTGGAGTAATTGTTCACACTAGTAATTTATTAGAAAGAAAATAAAAAATTTATTAGTGACATTTAATTAATCTTAAACTATCCTTGGATAGTGATGTCAATTATTATAAACAACAAGCTCATGTGGATATCCTTTTACATGCTACAAATGTTATCCATGATCTATATAAAACTTGTGCCCATCTATACATAATAACTCCACCAAATTTATTTCCATTCCATAATTAAGATGGTATATAAAAACCTCACTCATACCTATAGTGCCTACTCCCAAAAAAAATCCAATTTTTTTAATAAACTATAGTTGTGGTTTATAGTTATAGAAATAAACTATCTCTAATGTTTTACCATTTTATCTCCAACTATAAATATATTAATTCCGAAATTACAACCCTTTGAAGCTATTTTATTACTATGTACTATCTTAGATAAATAAAATAAAATACTTGTCTAATTAGTGATACATAATAAATACCAATAGAATAAAATAATATTTTTCACTTTCTAAACATGCAACACAACCTCTATTCGACACATTGACCTCCATTTCATTACACATATCAAGACATAACAATTCCATTTTATAGTTTCATATTAACTCTATATAAAAAGTAATGTCTACAAAGTAATATATTAATCTAAACCATGTGCATGGGTAGGGGTTTTATCCACTGACCTAGTAAGGTTCCCCCATTATACAAAACTCACTGAGTGATAGTGATTAATGTGGATATGAACACATGTCTATAGTGAGTGTCCCTCATCCCATTGATGAAAAACAATACACAACAAATATAAAAAATACTAAATATAATGGGATAAATATGATCTTATAAGAAATCCAAAATAAAGTAACTAAAAGAGTTATATAATTTTGGAAGGAATGTTATTGTGTATATAAATAATGTTAAACAAATTGTTTTGTTCATCATGTTCTAAATATGCCACCATTGTATTTGACCTTACATGATTATGAATGTTAAAATAATAATGGTTTATTTTATGATATAACTTCCTAAATACCATGGTCCTTTAAGGATTATATCTTTGTAGATAAATTCCTCTAATGTAATTGTCAAGAGGGACAATAAGTCTATCGATAAACTCATTTGATTTAATAGCCAAAATGGATATAAACATATAATATATATTCCTCTATCTCAGTATACTATAGGGATGATGGAAATAAATATGATATAAATTTCTATAGCTTAATAACTTAAAGGTATATTGAAAATGTACAATTAACCATTATGGGATTAATAAATTAGATAATATTTTATACGTAATAAACTATTATAATATTTCTATCAAATATAACATGAAAATATTGTCTACATCAGGCTTGTTGTCATTACCTTTATACAAAAACAATCAATAGCATTATTATTATATTTTATTTTCACTTTTTATTATAAAAATTATAATTAGTGTATCATTAGAATTGAAAATTAACCATACATCATCAAAATTTCTCTACCTTTAGGCCTAAGGGGTATATACAAATCATATATACTACAATGGTCTAGGATTAAGGGAATCAATTAATGGATCATGTATAACATGAACGTCTAGTCAATATGAGGAATATATTATTTTTAAAATTTTATTTACATTATAACATTAAAATCATATTTAACATGTAAAAAATTAAATATATAGTATTCAATATAATAAAGACATCATAATATGACAGAATTTTCTACCAAATTGTATGGTAAAAATATGTTTTAAAACTATAGATAAAAAAAATATAAATTTAATTACCATTCAACAGAATGTACCTTTCTAATTCACCATAGAAAAAAATTAAGAAAAACATATATTACCAAAATGAATCATAATTTAAATCCTTATGGATCTAATTCTAGATAAACCAATATAATATTTTAGTAGTATTTCTAATACATTTTACGTAATCCTAACATTAATGAATTGAAAAAATAATAATAATAACTTAAATATCCTAATACACTATGAAATATAGAAACCAATATTTATAGAGTAATTCAAATAAATAGCCATTTAATTTCAAGGATTACCAAATTTTTTATCAAAGATATCCATCGATATAATAAAACACAATTTAAACATCCATTTTACCTTGAAATAAATTAAAATATTCATTATGAAAAAATAATCACATTGAAATTATAAAACTATTTATTCAATAAATAAATTTTAATTATTTAGATATTTCCTTTGAAATCACATAAATTTATAATTTCAATAAAAAATCATTCAACCTCCAACTCATAAATCATATACTAACCTAGGAGTACTTTATTTGAAATTATTTTCAAAGAGTTAAATTTCATTTTTATCCATATTATAAAATAATTAAAATCTATTTAAAAAATTAAAAAAATCAATTTATAAGACCCAATAATTATATTATAAGAAAATAAAACCATGAAATGTAGTATAGTGGGATGATGACACATGTTATCCTTGATCACCACAAGAAAACTGTCTAACATTGACTGTATATTCCATTGGTGATTTTTAAATTGAACTAAGGAATTTCCCATTTTACTGGGTTTATTTTAACATACCTCCCATTATCATTAACTTGAGAAGTGAAGGGTGTGCTACTTGGCATTAGGGGACATCACCAAGACATCAGTGGCTAGAAATAAATTACAAGGGCCTCAATAACATTCGAAGGACTATTTCCCCTTGAAAATAAAGACATCCAAACTACTTAAATAATAAATAACAAAACCTCTATATGATGAATTTGTAAAAAATATAACTCAAAATATAACCAAAAAAATAAATCATATCATAGTACATGTAGAATGCAAAAGACATACTTGAAGAGAACCAAAATATTACAAAACTCAAAACTCCTAAGTAACATCCACCAGTAACACTCAACCCACTCCAAGATCCTACTTCATATTCCATTCCTATGGTATCAAGAAACATCAACAATGAACTAATAAACCTTACCTTTATACATGTCTTGATAGATAACATCTACAAATTCGCAATAGTGCCCAAGTAGGGGGTCAGTCTAAACTCAGTATAATATATCCAATGACTTCCCAAATCACACCACTAAGACTAAACATTTTAACAAAATTTATATAAAAGGTATTATAAGTATTTTAAACAATTTATGTAAAACCAAAAAATAATCTACAAGGAAAACATTTTCAAGAATAAAATATTTCTCAAATATTCAGCATACCCATAACCATGTATCTACACACACAATATTCATGCATATGTGATAGTTTCATAATCATGAATGGTCTCTTTTTGGTCTAGTAATTCATCATGAGATGACCAATACTAGGTGCCCCAATGCCACATACCCCTTCTATAAGGTCATGTATAATAGGAATGAACTCATGACAGCCATGTATTCGAAATTCCATGCCAAAATATTCCATATAAAATCTTTTCAATATTTAAATAATTTTAGTAAACACTTAAAATATATCAAAAAAATAATAATTTTAAAATCATCATTTTAAAATTATTAAAAAAAGGGTTTTCCTGAAATCCATCCATTTTTTCCAAATTATAAATCCATAAATAAAATGGTTTTCCATAAACAATTAGACAAGGATTTAACAACCATTTCAAAAAAATAATTTAATAAAAATTAATCTTATAAGTTCTAAGTAATGTAGAGAAAATATAAAATCCACCTACATAACAAAAGTTGGAAAAAACAAATAATAACACAAATATACTCTAGATACATCCTTGGATCTCTTTTACTTCACCCAATCTAATTATAAAACATCAAAATTCCAAACATGTAACATGAATCTATCCACCGTGGATTAAATATAAGATTCTAGGAGAGAGAATAATTCTAGATCTAATAATATCAATGAATAATGATAACTTACGGATGAATTTGGGCCTCTAATTCACTTTTATTCACCTAAGAGTTTCTTTTTTATTAGAAGGAAAAGTATCTCAATCCTAGAGAGAAAAAATATTTTATTTTATTAAAGGATGAGATGACTAGAAGATGTTTTGGGAAAAAATTGAATTATATTCACAATTTTATGGGTTCCAAATGTATGCCTCTTGGTTAGGCCAAACAGTTTGTAAAATGGTGTTCCAACCATATGTGATACTATCATAAGACAACCTATCACGTGGTTGGATCACATAGTTAAACAAACCATATTCCAACCATGTATTTATAACTATTTCAAGTTTCATGGTTTTCCCTAGGCACTTTCCCAATTTATCCAAAACCATGCACCAACCATGTGCTTTTTTTATGCCCATTGTCTTCCCTTTCACCATTTCTTAGAGGTGGTTCATAATTTCTACTTATTGTTCAGAAATCGTTCATCTATAGAAAAGCCTCCGAAATAAGCCAAAACCCATTGGAACCAATTGAAACACAACCTGAGTATTTTATAGACCCAATATACATGAATAAGGTGTCATGTAACTAAAGTTATGTTTGATACATTCTCTCCACTAATATACTTTTTGTCCCTATAAAGTGAAAAATTCCTCTTATCCTAGAATATTTTTGGCCAATTCTCTAACATTTCCTTCTCATGCTCTTTTGTTTCTTCTTGAATCTGACCATATTGTTATATAACTTATAATACACCAATGATTTTCCTAGAAAATATCTTCTCTTCCCTATCCATAATCCATACTAGAACATGAATAAACATAACATATAGCTCTATATCAACATGATCACATCAAATCACATGGTCATGATCAGGTTGGTAATTATTCAACTGAGATAAATGAAACACATTGTGTAATGAATTGAACCTTGAAAGAAAATCCAACTGATGTTCCACTTCACTAACTAATTAAATTATCTTAAGAGGTCCTATGTATTGAGGAAACAACTTTCCCTGCTTACCCAAATAATAATTCCCAAGGCTTGTATATATTCTAAAAAACACATGATCACTCACCTCAAATGATAATGGCCATCGATGATGATCATCATATGATTCCTAAATACTCTTATCCATATACATCCTCTTTAGGATTACTGAATATTTTTTTATATCTTATACAACACTAGGTCCAATTAGTGAAGTCTCGTCAGTTTCTACCCAAAAAAGTGTATAATGAAAAGGACCACCGAACAATGCTTAAAAAGTATCCATATATATCAAGTCCCAGTAACTGTTATTTTATGAGAACTCCACTAATGTTATATTACCCTCCCATGATCTACCAAAATTTGTCACATAAACCTTGGTCAAGTCCTATAATTTTTTTATTTTTCATTCACTCTATCCATCCATTTGAGGGTGATAATCCATACTCATAGTCAACTGGGTTCCAATGGATTTCTATAATGATTTCTAAAAAATATATGTAAATTTGGGGTCTCTATTGAATAAAATCAAGACTAGAACACCATAAATCTTAATAATTTATGGAATATAGATTTTGGTAATGTATTCCACAAAATTAGTTTCATGAATATGGATGAAGTAAGAAGAATTTGTGATAAAGTACACAATCACCCATATGGTATCATGTTTTAAATAATTCCTTGGAAGAACCATTAAAAATTCCATGGTTATATATTCCCATTTCAACAAGGGAATTGACAGATACTGGGATATACCATCTAGTTGTTGGTTCTCTTACTTCACCTACTGAAAAGCGAGGCATCTGGAGACATACTCTATTATATTTATTTTCATTCCGACCCACCAAAATTTTTCTTTCAATGATTTATATATTTTATAAATACCAGGGTGAATATCCCATCTAAAATGGTGGTTATTACTATGAAATTATTCCTAATAATACAAAGGTATGACCATCTAATATATAAACTAAAATACTTAACTATTTTCCAGTTTTTAACCCTTAATAGTCTCACCACCATTGATTTCTGACCTCATAGTAACATAATTAGGATTGTATGTCTGATTCTTTCTAACTTTATCAATCAAATCATAAAAAATGTAAATATAAATAAAATTGCAACATCACCTTGGTCCAAGAAATCTAGATGAATATCCACTATGATCAACATTAGTTTCCACCAATATGGAGCCTCTTTATAAAATCAAGCATATGAATTCCTACTCAACACATCCACTAAAAAGTTCCCTTTACCTGGTGTATATATCAAATCAAAGTAAAAAATATATTGATATTCCATCCATATGAACTGACTTAAAATAAACACTATTTGTGCGAAAATTTATTTCAAACACTTTTGATCCATAAACACTATGAATTTATCACCAAATAGAAAATGGTGCAACATCTTTAAATCATGGACCATAGTATCCAATTCCAAATTAGGTGTATTTTAGTTCCTCTCATGAAACTATAAATGTCACAAACTATAAGAAACAACATGATCTCCCTACATGGGAAAACATCTCAACCGAGTGCTGATTCGAAAGTTTACATTATACATTTTCTTTCCTTAGTTTTGAAAATCATGACACACTCTTAAATAATATGTTTTACTAAATCTATATTTACCAAGTATTTAGAATGTTTTTGTAAAAAAATCTTATTTTAATAAATAAATGAATCTTCATTACTGACGAATATAAAATTATTATACTAACTAAAGTCTGATCCATCAGATTGAATAGAGTGTGATGCATCAAAAAGATAAATGTCTAGAACATCGAATTAATAATATCCAGTCTATCAGTGTAATGATTTCCTGTCTACTAGATTGATGATATCAAGTCTAATTCTGTGATGATATCCAGTCTATTGGTTTGATGATATCTATTTTATCATGTGATCGGATTCAATCTATCGATGTGATGATATTTATTCTATTGGTGAGTCAATCGGTGTGATGATATCTAATCTATCAGTGTGATCATATTTACTCTATCGTTATTACTATATTTATTCTGTTGGTGTGATAGAGTTTGATCCATCAGACTGGTAATTTATTCTATCAAAATAAAAAAAAATTATAATTTTATTTTGAGAATGATTTTCAACGGATGAAAGTTTTTAATAACATTATAACGGTTATATAGAAATAACATCATATGAAGATTTATTTTCAATGCTTTTAAGTTGAGATCATTTATGGTCATTGAAAACAATATCAAGAATCAAAAAACTATGACCATTGGAGGGATTCCTATAAATATAAGTGCATTCAAGGATCAAGGTGATGATGTATTTTTTGAACTCAACTAATCTGATATTTTTCTGTACTGTAACCTATAATTATATTCACTTTGTAATGTTTTCAGAGAGTTTGTGATCTAAGGATAATATGTGAGGAATTATAAATTCCTTATGAAAGTTTTTTCATTTGTATTATTCATCTAATGTAAGGATAAGATTTTTGGATTATGGGATTGGGAAGACAGGTGATTCTGATAAGGATGATCGAGGGCTTCCAGGGATGTGAAGGCCAAGATGATTATGATATTAGTGATCAAGGGATTTTTGTTTATTAAAGACAAACTTGATAGTTATTATTGGACTCTGGATACCTTAAGTCAAGGTTATTGAATTTAATTATGATAAGGTTAAATTGTACTCATTTGTTTTATAAATTTTCTCTTATATTTTACTAAATAACATTGTAGAGTTTATTTTTAATTGTTTCTAAATTTTATGTTTTTCAACTTTTCAGTTTTTTAATAATGTTTATTTTAATATAAATTTATTTACTCAAATTTACTAGATATACTCTAAGTCTAATACAAGTTACTCTGATAATCATATGGAAGATAAATTCAATAAACATAATAAAGAGGTTTGGGTTTTAATTAGTTTAAATTATTTTAAAATACAATTCACACCCGAACTATTATAGCATTTTGAAACTCTTAAGATTCAAAAATTGGTGTCAAAGTAGGTTCTACTTCTTTAATTGCTGGTTTTTACTTTTTATACCTATTACATGTTTCTAAAAGTTTTTATAAATATTTTTTTTATAAACTATCATTACAATAATATGTAAATTATAGAAAGATATTTGTTTTTATATTATGGAATATTTTCACATTGGTATGCTTAAAAATATAAATACTATCAAACCATCAATCTTTTATGATAATGATTATGTTTATTGGAGAGGTATAATGATGTCTTGGATCTTCACTACCTAGATATTGTTAAAGAATTTTATTTTTCCTTAAATTTTAGTTTCAAAGATGATATGGAATTTATAACTTTTAATCTATTTTATGGGAGCTATAATTTAAATGTTTTTTATTTTTGGAATGTGATGAAGTATCAATAGATGGAGAATTTTATCTTTTAGCACATAAGTTATCAGAGTAGTTATGGAGCTTTAAAAAACTAAGGCTGAATTAACCTTTTTTTCTCCCTATGAGAAGGTAGAGAAAATATACAATTTGAAAACAGTATCAAGAGTAGTTTCATTATTGAAGCAATGTTATATAATTCTGGGGAAATGGGACTAAGACACCATAGAGGTTTTAGACATATTTGTGTTGAGATTTTCTATGAGCATGAGGAAGTTAATTATGGAAAATATTTTTTCTTGTCTATAGAGGCTATTAAAAAATGCTATATGAAGTTAGAAATCCTTCTATTTCACTACTTTATCAACAATTTATTGATATATTTCATGTTCATTATGAAAATTAAGAATCAATTTTTAATGATGAGGGAAATGGTTTCTTTGATAAGTGAAGATATTGTTTCAAGAATGAAACTAGTTTTTGTTTTAGAGTTAAAGAACTTTGTTGGTAAATCAAAATAGGTTTCATCTAGTTAGTATGTTAAATAACTGAAAAATAAATTAATGAGAAGATAAATGTTATTTATTCAACTCCTAGACTAAAGAATAAAGTTGAAACTATGTTTGATAAATTTTTTCAAGGGATGATGAACAAGATGGCACAAAAGAAGCCTGGAGATCTAGATTTAGACTTAGATAATTCTGAGGCCTTAGAGTTGAAATAGAAAACAAAATAATTTCTGTAATATGATGATAATAATAGAAAATATAATAATAGAGTTTAAAAATAAAATAATAGAAGAGAATTTGATGAAGGGTGTTGAAAAAGAATATGCATATTTTCAAACTACTAAAGAGGGAGGTCAAGAGTTCATTCCATTTATCCTTTGTCAATTTTTCAAAATATTCATCCTCTAATTGTGATTCTAAAGTGCATTATGAAAATAGAAGTTATTGTAAATTCTCAAGTCCCTTTTGTTTTTTGATAAAGATAAAGGGAAAATTGTTGAGGATGAAAAAAAATTTGTTGAAAAAGTTTCTTATTAAAAAGTTTTTAATGTTAAAAATTATGTGAATAATCATGAAAAATATAATTTTAGAAGTAAATATAATTTGGAATGACAGTTAGAAGAACATATAGAATAAGTAACTAAATAAACATCTTTATAATAATAATTAGAATAAGAAGAAGATTAAAAATAAAATAGTTCCAAAGAAATATCTTCTTTTACTACTTAGTTTGAAAAAGATGTTGATTTGGTTGTTTTTGAGAAGTAAAATAGTTATGAAAAAGAATTTTGGAATCAATATTCATAGAAAATAATATCAGAGAAATCAAAATCTTTATGAAAATTTTATGTGAGAATGAGATGGAGGATATACTTGGTGTACCTTCAAGAAGATGATTTTATGATGTTTCATCTGACTCAATAGGCTTACAAGCAATACATTCCAATTAAAGAGTGGAATCAGGATTATACTATTTTAATAAATTATTGAGGAAACTTATATATTCCATTACTTATTTTACAAATATATAATCATGACGCAATAATATTCAAAAGTGTTTAGATGTGTTAATAAATCTAGATACTCTAAACGAGTCGGTTAAGACCATTTTAAGGAATGAATTATAGTTCCAAATCTTTAATGATTACTCAAAAGATGAAAGAATAAGGGTTATGTATATTATGATATGGATAAAAGACACCAAGAGAGATATGAGTGTTCATGATGAAAAAAAAGAATTTTTTTCGAATACATCATTGGAGATTGTTGAATCTTTTAATAAGTTGTCTTATGAAGTTGATAAGAAGTTTGAATCTTGTTTCCATTAAAATTATTATCAGAATCTCAATATTAATAAATTAAATAACATAAGAAGAATAAATCCATTCTTTATGGAAACATTAATATGATAAAGAGATATCAGAATATATATAATCAGAATCTCGAGTAATAATATGTTAACCTAAAGAAAGAATTATGAAGGTTTCATGTTCTGGAGGAAAGGATTTAAAAGTTCAAAGCAAAGTAACTATAAAATAAAAATAACCAATAAGAGTTCAAAAATATAAAAGTCGTTGAGTAGAAACTCTAGAATAAATAATAATTCCATTTCTCTAAAATCTTATTGACTTCGTAATATTCAAAAACACTTTTGAATGAATGAAAATTTGAAATTTCTACTACAAATATATTTTATTTAATGTTTTAAAATTTTTATTGGATGAATTCTCTTTTTATAATTTATTTGGGATGAATTCTTATCTTTCATAAATTGTTTTGTAGTATTTTTATCACTACCATTTTATGTACTTTCTGCCTCCCATATTTTTTTTTCAAAATATAAAAGGGGATAAGTATTTAGAGAAGTATTTTTGGGGGAGAATTATTTAGAGAAATTATTCTTTTGTGGGAGGATTTATTTCTAGGAGAAGTAATTTAATAAGATCTTATTGTTGGGGATATTTTATTAAGAAGTTATTTTTATCATTCTTCTAGACAAAAATGGAACTATAAATAAAGTGAGTGATGATAATAATAAAGGCTATTAGGATTCTTATATGAATTATGAGATGTAATTTTTTAAAAAATTATTTGTTTTTAATTTTAAGTGTTTTGTTTTATTTTATTTTCAAAAATGGTGATATTTTTGAATCAAAAGTCTAGTTTCTACACTTACTTTCTTTGTTTTGAAAATCGCAACACACTATTAAAAATTATATTTTACTAAATTTATATTTTCATAGTCTTTAGAATGTTTTTCTAGGAAACATATTACTCTACCAAATGAAAATAAAAATTTTTATTGATGAATATAGACTTACTATATTGACTAGAGTCATATCCATAAGAATGACTAGAGTTGGATGCATTGAAAAAAAATCATGGTCCATCAGGTTGACAATATCAAGTCTATTAGTGTCACGATATATAGTCTATCAGATTGATGATATCTAGTATATTGGTGTTATGATATCCTATATATTGGTGTGATGATATACAATCTATTGATGCGGGGATATCTAATCTATTAGTGTGATGATGTTTAGTCTATCGGTGAATCTATCAGTGTGATGATATGTAATCTATTAGTTTGATGATATTTAATCTATTAGTCTGGTGATATTTAGTCTATCGGTGTGATAGAGTTTCATCCATTGGGTAAACTAATTATTTCATATGAATAATGATGCTTATAATCGGATTGTGAGAATAATTTTTATCAGATGAGAGTTTTTAATATAATTGAAATGGTACTATTGGGAAAAAATATATAAAGATGTATTTGATGAGTTTTCAAGTGAAGATCATCCAAGGCTATTATAACCAATTCTTAGACTCATAGAGATATGACCACTTGATGGGATTTTTATACATATAATTTCATTCGAGGAGCTTGGTGATGATTCTTTTTGATAACTTAACTCATCTGAGATTTTCCTCTGATATAACTGCTCATTAAATTATCTTTTTAAAGTTTTCATAAAGGTTTTGTTCTAAGGATTCTATGTGGGGAATTGTAAAATCCTTATAAAAGTTTTTATATTGGTATTCTACATCTAATTTATAGTTAGGATTATGGTTTTATAGGGATAGGAAGTCAGGTGATTCTGATCAACCTGTTCGAGGGCTTCTATGGATAAGAAGATAGAGTTCATATTGATCTTAGTGATCAAGGGCTTTTTATTGAAGAAATACAGACCTAACAGTTTGGTTTAAAATTTGGATACCTTAAGTCAAGGTTATTGAATTAATTTTCACAAACATTAAAGTGAATTTATTTCTTTTATAAATTTTCAATTATCTTATACTAAATTACTTTGTAAAAAAATTACTTGTTTCTATAAGTTATATTTTTCCACTGAACAATTTGTTAAGAAATTTTATATTAGTAAACTTTTCTTTACACTGATTTATCAGACACACTATGAGTCTGATAAAAGTTACTCCACCAGCTCAATATAATAAACTTAATAAATAGATTGGGGTTTCAATTAGTTTATTTTTTTACACTAAAATTTACCCTCCCCCCTCTAATAGCCACTATTAACTATTATGATCCACACCAAGATCTTAATGCATCATAACAAACTACATAACCCCATTCATACTATTTACTAAAGTAAGTCTAGAATTATTTTCATGAAAGTATTTATTAAATTCCTCTTTACATTGGAAAGGAACTACCTTCCTCGTCAATGGTTTCATCACTGATTCCAAACAGGAAAATTCACAAGAAAAATGTCTGTAGTATCTCATAAAAATGAGGTAACTATGTATCTCTAAGAAATTATTAGAAATTTTCCAAGAGACAATGGCTTATATCTTTTAAATATCCTGATAAATTCCTTTTTTAAAAATGACATGGCCATGTAAACATACCTCTTGTATCTATAAATCACTCTTTGATAACTTGGAAGAAAAATGATGGTCCCCCAAGATACCCAACAATGTTGACAATTGTTTATCAAGATCGGATTTTTCCCTAGAATATATTAGTATAATATCAAAAAAAACTAATATATATACCTATGAAATATTTGATTCATTAATTCTACAAAGTTGTTTGGTGCATTCATAAGGCCTAAAGGCATAAAGAAAAATTCATAATGTTCCTATCTTCTCCTAAAATAGAACTTAGAAATATCCACTTTTTTAACTCACAATTGGTGATACCCTAAACATAATTCAATCTCAGAGAACCAATACTCTCTAATCAATTGATAAAATATATCATCAATGCATGGAATACAATACTAATTCTTTAACACAACTTGGTTATCCTTACGATAACCTACACAAACCCTAAGAGTTTTATCCACCTTCTTCACAAACAAAACTAGTGTTTCCCATGGAGATGTGCTTGGAAGAATGGAACATTTACTTTACAACTCATCCAAAAAAGCTTCCAATTATATCAATTCTATTGGTAATATACTATAAGATGGAAGTGAGATATTATTAGTCCCCAATTGGAATTCAATCATAAACTCCGCTACTCCTTTGGGTGGAACCCCTGATAATTTATCCTGGAAAATGTCAGGAAATATTTCAATAATAGATAGAAACTATATATTTACAATAAAATCTATAGATGGCAATATTAGTGTTGATAACTTGTAATATATGGTTTCAACCACTGGTTCCAAAATTACTACTCGACATGGATTTATATCTAAATATCTTCTGAAGATATTCTTGATTTCATTCAAAGATATGAAATAGACCTTTAAGGAATAATATCCAATGTGGTATTTGAATTATGGAAACCAATCCATATAAAAAATAAAGTCATAGTCATCCATCTCAAGAACAAATAAATCCAAAAGAAACTCATTCCCATCAATAGATGTAGAAAAAGAATTACACATGATGTCTTAAAATTCTATTTGGGTTAGAGGAGTTTGAAGCTTCAAAACAAAAGGCATCATCTCAACATGAAAACCCATATAATTAATAAGAAGATAAATAATAAATGAGTGGGATTCACTCGTATCAAACAGAAATTGCATAAGGGTATAATTCAAAAGAATTATACCTCTCACCATTGAAGGAGAATATTGATCATCCATGACCTCTTACTTAGATCTATGTAATTTCTTACTCGATGTGATTTTCTCTTTTTCAGCCTATTGATATTTCACTAGTTTGAGGATTCATGGAGTTCCTAGAATCACCAATTTTCACATGATTCGGATGATAATAATTTTTCTTGTGCACTCATCCTTTTGAAGCATATGATTCCTAAGAGGCATGAGATGTGTCTCTAGCACCATACCTTAGAGAACTGTGACAATAACACTGAATATGTCTCATATGGATTCAACTATCACATGATATAAGTGGTTTTTTACAATATCACTTCATATGATCTAAATAACCACATTGAAAACATTTTGTATTGATTTTGGGTCAAGGAGGTATGTTTACTGATCCTATGGTCTAATTATGAGGTGTCCCACCACACTAGAAATAGGTGTCCCTCTTCCACTTATTCCAAGTATTGGAGTTCCCACCTATTCTCGTAGGATTAAAAATACTCCCTACAACTTTATTTCTAGAGATATCCCTTTATACCCCCATCTCCCTATTGACCATCTCTGTAAAATATTTGATAAAAAACATCAAAATATTGGAAAGAATATATGGTCATAATACTGACTCAAAAATTCATTCATTTAAGGATTAACTTGAAAAAACTTCCATTGTAATTTAGACTATATTCAGAAGTTTATCAATATAATCTATCACTATGAGGTTCTCTTATTTAAAACTAAATATTCTCATTGTTCTAGCTATCTGAAATGTGTGAGGATATAATCACTTCACCAAAAAATTATTCAAAATCCTCCCATGTCATGCTTTGGTTCAATTTACCCCGAACTGGTAACTCTTACCATTATCATGAAAAATAATATATCATACACATTTCCAAATATTATTTCAAATATGTTGGTGTCCCGAGGAAATGGAAGATGAATTCATCTGATTCAACTAGACTTCTGCTTTTTTCGACTCAGAATCTCCTCTGAAAGATGAGTGGATTATAATTTTGGAACTAAATCGAATGGTCAAATTATCTAGGTTCTTCATTCCTATTACCCATATCCATGGCTTGAAAATCATGGACAATTCTATGGAATAGATATTTGTTCAGATGTGGCATAGGTGTAACCAAATTTTCACCATCCTATTCCAGCTAATTTCTACAATGCACACCTTGTTCCATTCATTATTACCAAAAAAACTATGTTTAGTCTCACTCATTAGAAACTGAAGTCTTAGAAATTTTAATTTACCAAATCAACACATATCACATCATATATTTACGCAATTAAACCATTGGTAACATTTCAACGATTTTTTAAAATAATATAACCATACATTTTAAGACAAATATTTTCACTATTTTAAAAAAATATCACTTTTTACAATTTGATAAACAATTATACTCATAATGAAAAATATTGTCCTTCTAGGATATCTTACTATAAAAATATTCCGGAAACTCTCATTAACTAAACCCATGATGATGAGGATACTATACACATAAAAGTGTCTTAAAAAACTCATGTACCAAAACACTATAGTAAATTAAAGTTTAGTATAAAGTGGTTACATCTTTTTTTCTCAACATTTTAAGTTCTAATAATACTATCTCCTTATTATCATACCAATAGATACACTATACCATTTCGAAGTCCAATAAAAGACAAAATTGACACCATTTGTCCTAAAAAACTAATGGATAGATCAAAGATGATACAATTTGTAACATCTCATCCTTCTTCATTGGTTTAATAAGTGACATGTGTGTTACTAGGACTTCTGTGACATCCCAAGGACCTCACAGGGTGGAAATAAATATTAGGGTCATCAAGTAAATTTGAGGGATGATTTTCCCTTTTAAAGATAAAACATTAAAACTATATAAAAAATAACCAACCAAACCTATATATGATACATGAGTACAAAATACAATTCAAAATAAAACACAACCAATAAAAAATATCATAGTATAAGTGGAAACCAAAATACATTCTTGAAGAGAACCAAAAGACCAAAAAACTCAAAACTCCCAAGTGGATTTTGCCAGAAACATCGAACCTACTCCAAGAACTAACACCACATTCCATGCCCACAGTATCAATAAGCATCACTAAATAATTTAGATACCTTGACTTTACTTGTATCTTGATATATGACATCTATAAACACACAATAGTTCCTAAGTATGGGGTGAGAAAAAATTCAATAGGATTTCCCTAATGAATTCCCAACTCATTACACTAGGAACAAACTTGTTAGAAAAATATATATAATATTTTTTAAAATAAATTTAAACAATTTATATCACCACCATAAATAATTTCCAAGAAAAAAAATTTCAAGAATAAAACCTTTCATATTTATTTGGAATACCCATAATCGTGTTTCTATACACACATTTTTCATGCCCAGGTGAGAATTATATGCTAATGAGTGTTCTCCTATCAATCCACCTAGTAATCATGAGGTGAACTATAACACCCCAATCTTCCATAATATCCTTCTCTTTGAATAATACAATAGTTTGTATTGTATGCAACTTCGAGTTCTAACACACCACAACCAATCAAACTAGTCTTTATGAATAGAAATACACACTTTTTGAAATTTTCACAATTTTATCTTTCAAAATGGACTTCATTTTTGGATTCGGAATATCAAAATTAGCTTAGGTTGAATTTTTTGTATTTTTCTGAAAACATTCAATTTTTGATGAATAGTGAAAAACACGGTATTATTGTTTAAAACAAAATTTTTAATTAAATATTTATTTATTTTATTTATATTTATTTTAGGTCAAAATAGATACATAATACATATATATGTTCAACGTAATTCATTGGAATCATTTTATAATATATAAAATTTTATAGAACTTTTTACCGTCTTTTACCCACCTCCTAGGAGCATTTGCAAATTTACATAAAACTTAATTTTAATACTTCTGTGAGTTTAATTTCAAAAATATGAGAGACACAATTGATATCAGTAAGTAAAATTTAGTTCAATAAGATGAAAATATTTTTTGGTGAATTGCAACTTTTTAATTTTATTAACCATGGTTAAAAGTAAATTGGGTAATTAAGGGTAAAAAAGATATTATCATTACCCTAACACATGTCCTAATTCTATTGGATAAGTGTAATTAGACCAAAAACAACCTTAGGAATAAAATATGATCCTTTAGGTCCACTTGGATTAGATTAGGACATTTATTATTATTTAATTCAAAGAATAGTTTAAAGTGTTAAATTCAAAGTTTAATAACTAAACCATTTTTAATATAGGGTTACGCATAAGATAAATTCGACTATAAATATTCATTAAGAATATATAAAAATATTTCCTACATAATGGTATTATATATATATTTTTTAGACATTAAATAATTTAATTTATTTATGACACAATGATGATGCAGTAATTACCTAATTAATGAAATATTAAAATAATTGATATTGTAAATATCCAAATAAATGTAACTTGAGAATTTTTATGAATTAAACTAATTTTATAGATTAATATGACATGTTAGGGTTTGTGGTATGAATTTTTTTCGAAGTAATAATGTTTTTATGAATTTAGCCAAAACAAAATACCAAATAGTGTCAAAATTGACATAAAAGAATTTTTAAAACAAATATTATATTATTAATTTATATTCTATTCCTAATAATATAAGGTTTGGAAAAAAAGACATATATAATGATATAAGTATCATTAATGAACCACTTGGGGTTTTCTTGGAATTTTATAGTAAGTTTATTAATAATATAATATAACAATACAAAGAGACATGGTAAATGTCAAACTATTTAACTAAGAGTTAAATCTAAAGGATAAAGTTAATATAGTGACCCAAACCTGTCTAAAAACTATTGTTTGAGTGGTTTTCGAACCATCCCCACATTATCCATTAAATAATATATTTTAGATCCATTATAAACCAAAAATGATTTTATTATAAAATAATATTTCTAGATTTTCCTATGGTGTCCCTCGCCCCTCTTATAAAAGGACACTCCCCCTTCCCTCAAATTCACACCTTTAAACCGTTTTGGATTGGCCAAACCCTGCCCAAATACCCTCTCAATTGTTCTCCCTTCATCCTATAGGCCTTCCTTTAGTCATAAATCCAACCTATGGAT
The DNA here is from genome assembly GCA_963277665.1 of Viscum album. Taxonomy (NCBI): domain Eukaryota; kingdom Viridiplantae; phylum Streptophyta; class Magnoliopsida; order Santalales; family Viscaceae; genus Viscum; species Viscum album. The sequence goes on from OY728123.1 coordinate 2,021,784,801, forward strand.
CCCTTTTAATCAAATGAAAATGAAGAACCCGAAGAAGAGGTAAATATTTCCTCACCTCTTTCAAGTTCCTTTCTTCTTCCACTTCTTCTTTCTTTGTTGTTTCCATTATAAAATAAAAACTCCAGTATCTTCTATATACATTTATGTTATTATAAAAATAGTACATCCATTTTCATTATTCTATCCATACTTTGAATGACATGTCACCATACGTGAGTACGTACGGCTAACCGTCTCCACGTCGTGGTGTAATTGTTATTCAATACATTATTATTTGGATGGGTATAATAATGATGTTTAATTGATGTAAATAATAAATTTAACATTATAATTATTCTGTATATATGATATACCATTCAATTATATAATATTTTAATATCAAAAGAATTATATTGTCGCTCGTGCGTACATACGGATTACCATCTCCACGAACGTGATGAGATTCATTCCCCATCGTATCCATTCAAGAATAATATTCATTAGATGATTAAAAATAATTTTTAAAGACTTAATATCATTATGATTATTAATAATATATGTCCTATACATAACAAACATTACTTACGTAACAAAGCATATAAAGGAAAACGAATCAGTTTATACCTGAAACGACGATAATACTAAGATATTATTAACAAAGCAATGTTCAAACATCATATATTATATCATATTAATGTATATGATTATTTTATAATTTAATGAAAATTATTTCACCATTATATAGGAGGTTAACCTACCCTCAACCATGGAAAAGTACAAGGTTAGGGTTAATTTCACAATCTCTTTATTATCTGAGGTTGTTTTTACGTAAGTATCTACTGGGGGCCATAGCAACGATGTTTGGTGAGGTCTGGGGTTAGATTCATGGGAGACCACTCTTGGAAGAATTTTTGCCTCCCATGTACCACTCGTCTTACCGGGTCACCCGGTGTCTCACCGGGTGGGCAGAATGGGCGCACTTTACCTGGCTGATGGCTTGTTGTAATGAACCATCGCTGATCGAGGTGTTACCCCATGGGACGCAATGTCATCTCGGCTGAAAATGGATCCTCCCTGGCTTTGGAATCTCTGGATGACCTCTTCGTGGGGAGGGGTGTTCGCGAGTGTGGAGGGTTCGAAAAGGCCTCTCTCGGGAATTCCCTTTTCATCGTAATAATATCTATTGGGACCTCTTTATCATCAACATCAATGTTTCTTAAAAATATATTTCAAAACATTATTATTATTTTATAGACTATGGTTTAAAATCATTTATACCCTTTTTTTACTTTTTTAAGTTGTTTATAAAGGAATCTTTCTGTGGTTTTCGAAACAAGGTACTTTATGACCTTGTCGACAAAATTAAGGTAAGAATGTTTTTTTAACTTATACGGTGAGTGTGGATATTTTACGCCGTTATAACATCATAAAATATTCCCTTAAAATCATATAATAATATTTCCAAAATACATGTTTTCTTTTATAATTATATAAATTTTAAATGATTTCAAAATATAAAGAGATATTTCTCTAAAAAAGGTTTTGATTTCATCTATGTCAACATCCTTTGATGGATTTCAAGCTTATTTGAAGTTTATTTATTATGATACAAAACTTCCACATTTTATTGAAGGTTTTGTCATATTTTTTACTATGGATGTGCTATTTTCATACCATTCCTGGTTTATGGATAAAGTATTGACATTTTGTATTCCAGTTTTAAAATGAAAGTTTTTGTTTTGTTTAAACCTATTCATATGAGGAATACATTGGACTCAGTAAGTGATGGGTGGAGCCTGCTATAGCTCCTCGATACATCAGTAGGTCTCATGAGACAAAATAGTGTCTTGTCACAACACCTTGACAAAATCTTATTTGTATTCTTTCCACAAGGCCTTGACTATGTGGTTATGAAAGTCTGGCATTATGCATTCCATCATTATGAAAGTGGATATTGATATTTCATGTGATTATTCGACTAGTGGAATATCCATGTGAGTAATTAAATGGAATTATTTTGATTTATATTTTCCATATTATGATGATGTTTTTGTTTAAAAGGATTCTGTTTTAGTTTTATACATTTCCTTAAATGTTTATGCTTATTTATGAAAGTTGCCGCTATATTGTTATCCTTAGTGAGAATTTGAGATCACCCATTTAAAAGATTAATTTTTCCTAGGATGAAAAGAAGTATATTATGAATGACCTGCAGGTTTAGTCTATGGGATCTCAGTATAGTCCCGGGAAATAATATTGTTGTAGTTTTTCAGTTTATGATGTAATGTAAACCTTATGAATGAATCTAGTACTTCCAAGGATACTAAACTAATCGGTCTTTCGAGAATTGATCTTTTGTGATCATGCCAATGATATATAATAATGCACAGACTTTGGGCTTCTAGGGTTGGGGCATTTGAGTTGGTATCATAGGAATATTAGTACAAACCTTGTAAACTAGATTTAGATAAACTCTGATTAGAGCACATAGCCCTAAGATAGGCTTTCAGTATTAGTATAGAAGAACTTCCAAGAATTTTGGTATTGTAGATATTTTGTGGGTTTTCTAAGAAATACATCCCATTATAGATACGAACAGGTAGAGTCAGCTCTGGCATAGATGTATCTAGGGGTAAAATCTGAAAACACCACTTTGATCTAGACTAGAATGGGAACTGGTGCACGACAACGGGCCTTGATGCACTCTTGGTTATGAAACTCTCGGGGGATATGCTTAGGATAATTCTAATTTTCCTTACAAACAATTAGGAAGGGTTTATGAGTACATAATTCCTCAAAGAAAACATTTTTTATGATTATGGATTATATCCATAAACTGTTCAATTTATGTTAGGTGTTTTACAAGTTTGGAATTATGTATTTCGATTCATAAACTAATCTAGTTTATGAAATTGTTTAGAAGTGGTGCCTAGTGGAAGGAATGGGAACCATATTAATTCATTCACTCCATATAGAGATTTCCCTCCTACTCAAGATAATTATAGTGGAGCTGGTGATACAACTGGTGCTGATCAACTGATCACCATACTGGGAAAACTCACTTAGGTTATGAATAATAACCTTACCCGTATAGAGCACCCTCATCCACATCATAGAGGATCAATGTTAGATCACTTCATGAGGCAACAACCACCAATAGTCAATGGGGGTAAAAATACACTAGTAGCTGAGCAGTGGATAAATTCCTTATAGAAAATATTACATGCCTTGGAAGGTAGCGAAAAGGAAAAAGTTGTCATGGAAGTTTACCACCTCACCGGAGATTCCGATAAATGGTGGTCATTGATTCAAAACACAAAGGAAGATTATGAAGTATCAAATATGGAATGGAGGGAGTTTAATGAAATTTTCTTAGAAAAATACTTTCTTCGTGACCATTGAGCGGATATGGAAAAGCAATTTATGAGCCTGAGGCAAAAGGAGGATGAGAATCTCACAAATTATGAAGCTAACTTTACAAGGTTATCAAGGCATGTTGTAGATTAAATACGTAACCCAATAAGTAATATTTATCATTTCTTTGATATGTTAAAACCATTTCTCTATCGAGAATTAGTCTCACAATCCTTCTCGTCGTACAAAGATATTGTCGCATGTGCTCTCAATATAGAAAAATAAATCTATAAGTATTATGTCTTTAAAGAAAAGAAAGAGAAGAAGAGATCTACTGAGAAATCTAGAAATGTAAATAAGGGGAAGAAGGGAAATTTTGAATATCCATCCTGTAGTAAATGTGGGAAGAAACAACCTGGTACTAGCCTGAAGGGAATTGGAGTCTGTTAAAAGTGTGTTGAACAAGGCCACCAAGCTCATGATTGCAAGGGGAAGAAAGAGGTTATCGATGTTGAATGCTAAAATTGGATAGAAAGGGGGAATTATGCAAATGAATGTCCTAAGCGTCAGGGTAACTTACCTCAGAAAAGTCCAAGGGATCAAGGCCAAGCTTATTCCTTCACTACTGTAGAGGTTGATGCTCTGAAAGAAGTGGTGGAAGGTAATTTAATGGATTCCTCAAGTTTAGAAAATGATTTATTTGATTTTGGATCATCGCATTGTTTCATATCTTCTTATTTTGATAAGAAAATTAGATATTTCCAATTTGATTTAATAAGGGAGTAGTCAGTAAAAATTCATAAGGAAAGTACCATTGCAACAAAGTTTTGTGAATCAGTCTCCATTAGGGCATATAAATGTTATTTATCTGGTGTTCTCATCGTCATACCCATGATGGAATTTGATATAATCCTCAGTATAGATTGGATTTCGGAACATGATGGAAAAAATTTATTATAAGAAGAAGGAGGTTACTATTTTTGATGACGATGATAAAGACCACCTATCTTTAGAGCAGAATTGTCACCACCTAATTCTTATCTAGATCCACACCCAGTAGCTCAACTAAATTCAAATATTGTGGAGGAAGATAATGAAATAACTATGTGTGAGGAAAATAATGTTCAAATAGAGGATGTACCTATTGTGAAAGAATATTTGGATGTGTTTTCAGAAGAATTACATGGACATCCTCTAGAACAAGAAATTGAGTTTTCCAATGATTGAATTCCTGGTTCATGGCCCATATTGAAGACCCCTTATAGAATGGACACTATGGAATTAGTGGAACTAAAGAAACAAGTAGATAAATTGAGTAATAAAGTATTAATTCTCCCTAGTGTTTCTCCATGGGGAGCCCCTATCCTTTTTTGTTAAGAAGAAAGATGGATCTATGAGGTTGTGCATTGACTATAGGGAGATCAATGCTATAACAATAAAGAACAAGTATCCTCTACCTCGCATTGATGATTTATTTGACCAACATCATGGAGTTCAATACTTTTCAAAGATTGACCTTTGATCTGGATATCATCAGTTGTTTGTGAAGATGGAATACATTCCGAAAATAGTATTTCGAACTAGGTACGGGCATTACGAGTTTACAGTAATGCCTTTTTGGATTGACTAATGCACCCTCTTTATTCATGGATCTAATGAATAACGTTTTCATGGAATATCTTGATGACTTTGTAGTGGTATTTATTGATGATATCTTGGTATAATCCAAAATCTACAAATATCATGAAAATCACTTGTTCATTATCCTGAAGACTCTCATAATACACGAATTATATGGGAATTTTAGCAAGTGTGAATTATAGCATCAGGAGATTTCTTTTCTTGGCCATATTGTCTCTATGGATGGAATCTCTGTTGATCCTTCTAAGAACAAGGCAATCCAACAATGGCCAGCACTGACGAGTATAACTAAGGTACACAGTTTTATTGGTTTATCAGGTTATTATCGACATTTCGTCCAGAATGTTTCTCGGTTGGCTATCCCATTAAAAAATCTCACATGAAAAGGGGTTAAATTAGTTTCGACAAAAGAGTGTGAATAATGATTTGATGAACTGAAGAGAAGATTAGTCAATTCTCTTATCTTGAGTTTACCATCAGGGAATGTTGGGTTTGTAATTTATAGTGATGCATCAAAGAAAGCACTTGGTTGTGTCCTTATGTAGAATGATAGGGTTTTGGCATATGCATCATGATAGCTAAAAATTCATGGACAAAACTATACTACTCATGATCTTGAGTTATCAGTTATAATATTCTCTTTGAAGATATAACGACATTATCTTTATGGTGAAAATGTGAGATATAAACCGACCACAAGAGTTTGAAGTATATTTTCTCACAGAAAGAACTCAACAAGAGGCAAATATGATGGCTTCAACTACTCAAAGATTATGATTGCACTATACACTACAACCCGAGGAAGGAAAATAAGGTGGCATATGCTTTGAGCAGAAAATATCATGGAGTTTGGAACAAGATAAGAGTTTAAAGGGATCCTATTTTCATGGATCTAGTAAAGAAGGATATGGGAATAACCATGGAAGGTGAAACATCAATGCTTTTTCAAATGGCTTCCAAACCATCTTTACCAGAAAGGATAAAAAGTTCTCAGGTTGATGATGAGGAGTTTCAAAAGAAGATTAAATCTGTGAATAGTGGGAGATTGAGTGACATCATATATGAAGATGGAATTTTGAAATTTGGTAAGAGACTTTGTGTTCCCGATATACCTGATCTAAAAAGAGAATTTTTGGATGATTCTCATAGCTCCAATTTCTCTACACACCCTAGGAGCACCAAAATGTATATATATTTGAAGGAACATTTTTTGTGGGACAACATAAAGAGGGAGATTTCTGATTTTGTGTCAAGATGTATGGTTTTTCAACAAGTGAAAACTAGAAGGAAACAGCTTGGAGGAGTCATGAAACCTCTTTCCATACCTGAGTGGAAATGAGATGATATCACAATGGACTTTGTCATGGGCTACAAAAGACTCCTAGAAGGAACGATGCAATATGGGACATTGTTGATCGTATTACCAAGTCAGCACATTTTCTTGATATAAGAGAAGATTCATCACTTGAACATCTAGAAAGACTATATATTAATAAAGTTGTGAGACTTCATAGAGTACCACTGTCAATTGTTTCTGATCATCATCCCCATTTTACATCAAAATTATGGAAAACTCTTCAGAAATCCCTGGATACTGAACTTCATTTGAGCACTTCCTACCACCCTCAAACTAATGGACAATCAGAACGGACTATTCAAACCTTAGAAAACATGTTGATATCTTGCTCACTTGACTTTCAAGGTATGTGGGATCAATATTTACCTCTATTAGAATTTCCTATAACAATAGCTTCCATTCAAGTATTTAGATGGAACCATATGAAGCGTTATACGGAAAGAGATGTCGCACACCAACCTTTTGGGATGATGTTTGTGAAAGAAAACTCGTAGGCCCATAACTTTTGGAAGAAACAATGTAAAAGGTGAAGGTAATCCAAACCCACATCATAGAAGCTCAAAGTAGGCAGAAGAGCTATGCCGATAACCGAAAGAAGGATTTGGAATTTCAGGTAGGATATCATGTTTTCTTGAAGGTATCTCCATGGAATGATGTTATACATTTCGGAAAGAAAGGAAAATTGAGTCCCAGGTACATTGGACCATTCAAAATTCTAGAAAGAATTGGGGTTGTAGCTTACCGTTTGGCAATGCCTCTAAGTCTCTCCAAAGTTCGTGATGTATTCCACGTATCACTATTGAAAAAATACATGACTGGCCCAATGCATATACTCACCTATGAGGAATTATAATTGGAACCCAATTTGTCTTATTTTGAAGATATTTTCAAGATTATTGATAAAAGTGAACAAGTGCTAAGAAATTGGACGACTCGTCTGGTAAAAGTTCTATGGAGAAACCATAAGATGGAAGAGGCAACATGGCAACCCGAGAACATATGATGAAGAACTACCCGGGTATTTTTATGCAGTAATACTCTAAAAATTTTGAGGATGAAATTATTAGAAGGAGGTGAGAATGTAACACCCCAAGCTTCCAAGGTACGCTTCTCTTTGAATAATACAATAGCATGTGTTATACGCAACTTCGAGTTCTAACACACCACAACCAATCAAACTACCTGTTATGAATATTCATACCCACTTTTTGAAATTTTATAAATTTTATCATTCAAAATTGACTTCATTTTTGAATTTGGAATATCGAAATTAGTTTTGGGTGAATTTTTGGTATTTTTCTGAAAACTTTCAATTTTTGATGAATAGTGAAAAACAATGCGTTATTGTTTAAAACCGACGTTTTAATTTAATATTTTTTAATTTTATTTAAATTTATTTTACGTTAAAATAGATAAATAATACCTATATATGTTCAAAATAATTCATTGGAGTCATTATATAATATATAAAATTTTAGCAAACTTTTTACCGTCTTTTACCAACCTCCTAGGAGCATTTGCAAATTTACATAAAACATAATTTTACCACTTCTGTGAGTTTAATTTCAAAAATCTGAGAGACACGGTTGATATCAGTAAGAAAAATTTGGTTTAATAAGATGAAAATAATTTTGGGTGAATAGTAAGCTTTTACTTTTATTTACCACTGTTAAAAGTAAATAGGGTGATTAAGGGTAAAAATGATATTATTATTACCCTAACACATGTCCTAATTATATTGGATAACTGTAATTCGACCAAAAACAACCTTAGGAATAAAATATGATACTTTAGGTCTACTTGGATTAGATTGGGAGATTTATTATTATTTAATTCAAAGAATAGTTAAAAGTGTTAAATTCAAAGTTTAATAACTAAACCATTTTTAATATAGGGTTACAAATAAGATAAATTCGACTATAAATATTAATTATAAAGATAGAAAATTACCTACATAATTTTATTTTATTTATATTTTTTAGATATTAAATAATTTAATTTATTTATGACACAATGATGATGCAGTTATTACCTAATTAATGAAATATTAAAATAATTGATATTATAACTATCCAAATAAATGTAATTTGAGACTTGTTATGAATTAAACTAATTTTATAGGTTCATATGACATGTTAGGGTTGGTTAGATGAATTTTTGTTTTGATGTAATAATTCTGTTATGAATTTAGGAAAAACAAAATACCAAATAGTGTCAAAATTGACATAAAAGAGCTTTTAAAACAAATATTATATTATTAATTGATATTCTATTCCTAAAAATATAAGGTTCGGACAAAAGACTTATATAATGATAGGTGTATCATTAATTAACCACTTGGGGTTCTCTTGGAAGTCTATAGTATGTTTATTAACCATATAATATAAAAATACAAAAAGACATCGTAAATGTCAAACTATTTAACTAAGAGTTAAATCTAAAAGATAAGGTTAATATATTGACCCAAACCTGTCTAAAACCTATAAGTTGAGTGGTTTTCGATCCATCCCCACCTTATCCTTTAAAAACTATATTTTTGAGCTATTAGAAACCGAAAATGATTTTATTATAAAATAATATTTCTATCTTTTCCTAAGGTGCCTCTCACCCCACTTATAAAAGGGAACTTCCCCTTCCCTCAAATTCACACCTTCAGAGCCTTTTGGCTCGGCTAACCCCTTCCCAAATACCCTATCAATTGTCATCCCTTAATTATAGAGTTATTCCTTAATAATAAATCCAACCTAAAGATCCCTTTTGATCAAATCAAAAGGAAGAACCTGAAGAATAGGTAAATATTTCATCACCTCTTTCAAGTTACTTTCTTCTTCCACATCCTCTTTCTTTGTTGTTTCCATTCTAAAATACTAAATACAGTAACTTCTATATACTTTTATGTTATTATGAATATGTTACAACCATATTCATTATTCTATCCATCCTTTGAATGACATGTCACCATACGTGTGTACGTACTGCTTACCGTCTCCACGTCGTGGTGTAATTGTTATTCAATGCATTATTATTTGGATGGGTATAATAATGATGTGAAATTGATTTAAATAATAAATATAACATGATTATTATTCTATATATATTATATACCATCCAATTATATATTTTATTAATATCAAAATAATGATATTGTCACTCGTGCGTACGCACGGATTACCGTCTCCACGAACACGATGCGATTCATTCCCCATCGTATCCATTCAAGAATAATTTTCATTATATGATTAAAAATAATTTTTAAAGACTTAATATCATTCTGAATATGAATAATATACATCTTATCCCTGAAAAATATTACTTACACAACAAATCATATAAAGTAAAATGAATCAGTTTACACCTGAAACGACGATAATACTAAGATATTATTAACAATGCAATGTTAAAAGATCATATATGATATCATATTAATGTATATGATTCTTGTATAATTTAATAACAATTATTTCACCATTATATAGGAGGTTAACCTAACCTCGACCAAGTAAAAGTACAATGTAAGGGTTAATTTCACAATCTCTTTATTATCTAAGGTTGTTTTTACGTAAGTATCTACTGGGACCTCTTTATCATCCACATGCATGTTTCTTACAAATATATTTCAAACCATTCATAATATTTTATAGACTATGGGTTAAATTCATGTATTTGCCTGTTTGAATTGTATAATATATTTATAAAGGAATCTTTATGTCGTTTCTCAAACAAGGTACTTTATAACCTTTTCGACAAAATTAAGGTAAGAATGTTATTTTAACTTATACGGCGAGTATGGATATTTTTCGCCATTATAACATAATCAAAGCTTCCCTTGCAAGATTATTAGAATATTTTCCAAATGAATGTTTTCTTTTATAATTATATTAATTTTCAATGATTTCAAAATAGAAAGAGATACTTCTCTAAAAATGGTTTTGATTTTATCTATGTTAACATCATTTGATGGATTTAAATCTTATTTAAAGTTGATTTATTATTATTCAAAACTTTCACATTGTATTGAAGGTTTTGTGATATGTTTTATTGTGGATGTGTTATTTTCATACCATTCATGGTTTATGGATAAATTATTGACATTCTATAAGCCAGTTTTAATATGAATGTTTAGGTTATGTTTAAACCTTTTCATATGAGGAATGCATTGGACTTATTAAGTGACGGGTGGATCCAAATATATCTCCTCAATGCATCGGTAGGTCTCATGAGACTAACTAGTGTCTTGGAAAAAGGCCTTGACAAAATCTTATTTGTAGTCTTGGCAAAAGGCCTTGACTATGTGGTTATGAAAGTCTGGAATTATGCATTCCATCATTATGAAAGTGGCTATTGATATTGAATGTGATTATTCGACTAGTAGAATATCCATGTGAGTAAGTAAATGGCGTTATTTTGATTTATATTTTCCATATTATGATGATTTTTATGTTGAAAATTATTTTGTTTTAGTTTAATACATTGCCTTAAATGTTTATGCGTATTTATAAAAGTTTCCGCTGTATTGTTATCCTTACTAAAAATTTTACCTCACCCCTTTCTATGATTAATTTTTTCCAGGATACGAAGAAGTATATTGTGACTGACCTTCAAGGTTAGTCTATGGGATCTCAGTGTTGTCCATGGAAACAATATTGTTGTAGTTTTCCATTTTATGATGTAATATAAACCTTATGAATGTATCTAGTACTTCCAAGGCTACTAAACTAATCGGTCTTTCGAGACTTGATCTTTTGTGATCATGCCAATTATATATAATAATGCACCGAATCTAGGATTTTGGGGTCAGGGTGTTACATGAACAATACTAGGTGCCCCAATGGTAGACACCCCTTTCACAAGGTCACATCTAATGCAAATGAACTCATGCCAACCATGTATTCAAAATTCCATGCCAATCCATTCTATATAAAACCTTTTTATTATTTTATTCATTTCATGAAACACTTTACATTCATAAAAACCAAATCATAATTTTAAAATTATCCTTTTAAAAATATAAAAAAAGTGGTATTCTATAGATCTATCGATTTTCCCAAATTTCAAATCCATGACCAAAACCAGTTTCCATAAAAACACAAGGGTTTCACCACAATTTCAAGAAAATGATTTAATAAAAATGAAGCCTTTAATTAATAAGTTAGGTAGAGATAATAAATAATACACATACCTTAAAATGGTTGGTGAAAATGAATAACGACATAATGAAACTCTAGATATGGCCTTCGATCTCATTTCTTTAAATCAATCCAACAATAAAACATCAATATTACCATCTAGAAACATCAATATATTCACCATGAATTAGATATATGATTCCAATATAAATAAGAAGTCTATATCTAAGAATGATGACGAAGAATGATGAGTAACCGATGAATCTGGGACTCCAATACACTTTTATTCACCTAAGAATCGCTTTCAAGTTGAAAGTAAAAGTTTCTCAAACCTAGAGTGTAGAATGATTTTAGTTTATTAAATGATTAGGAAACTAAATGAGGTTTCAGGAGTAAAATTATATTAGGTACACATTTTTATAGGTTATACCTATACACCACATGTTTAGGCATCATGGTTTAAAAAATTGTTCCCAAATGTGTGATGCTATTATCTTATTCTAACCCCTCACATAATTGGTTCACATGGTAAGACAAATTGTGATCCAACCATGTTTTCTCTAATGTCTAAAGTTGCACAATTTCTATAATAACTTGCATGGTTTTTACAAACTATGCACCGACTATGTTCTTTCCCATTGAGCACTTTCTTCCCTTACATGGTTTCTTGGAGGTGGTTCATGGTTTCTACTAACCATGCACAAACCATGCACCTCCAAAAAAGCCTCTAAGACAAGTAAAAACCCATCAGAACCTCTCAAAACTCAAAACAATCATTATATTGACTCAAAATAAATCAATAAAGGGTAATGTATATGAAACCTAGTGTTATAGTTGTATAAAATATAATATGACACCTAGACCCATTATCGTGACTTTCTGAATCCCTAATATTAACTATAATTTAATATAAGAATTAAATATTAGGCAAATACATTCGATAAAATCCTTCTCAAATTCTCAGAGAGTGAAGGTCAATTATCTATTCATTCATTCATATTTCAACCAAACTCGTCTAGGGAATCACCATATGGTGTATTCTATCTATCACAATTAAATTCCCAATTATAACTTGTGTATCAAATATATTCCCACAAAATAGATAAAATCACAGTAAAACTAACATAACGGTACACCAAAACTAAAATAATTTGAAAATATATTAATTCAACCTATTTTTTTCTCTTAAAATTATTTTATATATAATACATAATTCATTTAAGGATTTCACCATCCCCAGGTGAAGTCCTTTGACAAAAATCCCTAAAATGAAAATATTTAGAGAAGTACAAAATGAAAGATGGATATTGGGACAAGAATCAAAGAACATACCTTAATTTAGTGAAATGTAATTTAAAATATATATTGTTAGTCTAATGGATATAATAGGTAACGAACAAGACGATAAAAGGGGACAAATGCATTCAGATTTCTTCCCATGAACAACCCTATAACAAATGGATGAGTAGTAGGCCATCAAAATAGTAGTAATTCCCTTAAAAAATAAGTTTCAACTAACTGAGTTCTTGATATACTTTTATTGTGCTATTTATGGTAGGAATAATGTTATAATCTATATTCTGTAAAATTAGCTACTTTGTAGCCAGTTATCACCACCTGTAAATTCCTTTACTTAAAAATGTTTTTATAATAATGTCCTTTTGGAATTTTCTACACATATTCCCCAATACAAAATAATGAATTTGAATACCTAAAATTTCAATGTATAATTTCATTAAAAAAATATTTAAATTTTCTTAAATATTACCCTATTTAATATTTACTTTAATTTTAATATACAAATTTTATTAATTTTAAATAATAAGCAATTTTAAAAAAAAACCAAAAGGCCTTGTTACTTTAAGTATATTGTTGATGTGAGTGGATTTCATGTCCATTATCTTCTTGGTTTGATCTATTTTTGTTATTATAAAATATTTATTTGAATTTTATATCATTTTAAAAACATTTATCATATATTTCATTAATTTTTATATCTTTTCTATGTGTTATTACAAGAATATATTAGATACATAGTGTTTAACTTGAAAATAATTATATATTATGGTCTATTTAATATCATTATGTGATATAGTTATATTATCCTTTAATAGATATACTGTAAAATATGAAATTAATATATAACTACATATTATTTAAACATAGGTAATAGTTGAGATTTATTTACATGTAATGAGGAAGGAAATCATTTCATGAATTATGACTGAGAATGTATAACATGGATTTTGTTTAGAATTTAATGCTATTAATGTAATGGAACTCTATTTTTTATTCTAATTCCCAAATTATATTTTTATGAATGTTATGAAAACACAAATATATTCAATATCAATCAAAATATTATTTTTATATATTTTTTATATTGTGGACACTATTTTGGTTGAGTTTTAAAGTCACAATATGAAACTTCTAAGAAGAATCGATATTCTATTCTCATGAAATAGTTATATCAAAAAATGATAAAATGGTTTATAAAATAATTTTTACTATGATAGAGATGATCTATAATATATAATAAATTATGACCAAGGGTAAATATATGTTTTTATATGTGATGCAAATAAAAATTTCTAAAAGAAAGATTCGTTTTATACTCAAATGTGGGTAGATATATAATGTAAGGGATCCTAAAACATTATTTTAATGACCTCATTCAATGATATACCATAATGGGAAAAAGTGATCACATGAGAATAAATTGAAATTGGTGAAGTAAATCAACCATTAAGATGAATTATTTATAAATGCTTCATGAAATTAAAAATATGAGAGAAAATAAAAAATAGAGTGTACAAGAAAGAAAAATAAGTTTTACATTCATAAGATAGATAGTTTATACGGATGGGTTTCATTGACATATTCACGTGTTGGACTATTAGATCTTAAAGTATAAATTATTCATTATTCATTGAAGTTAGCTATTAATAATTCCACTATTCTTATAATTTTTTTAATTTAAATTATTTATATAACATATATTACACCAAATATACATACCAAAAGAAAAAATAAGTTGAGTTGTGCCTCCATTTATAAAAGGAAGTAGATTGTTTATGTTCTCTATAAAAATCATAGTTTTTTTATAATTACACCATTATTGGTAAGATTTTCCCATGCCTTTAGATGTTAAAAGGTCATGGAATGTTGATATTTTAAGTTAATGGTAATTTATTATGATTTTAATTGTAAAAAATATATAAATATGTCTATATGAGTTGTAACACACCAACACTAGTTACCCAGAGTTGGTGCATTATTTTAATACATTGACATGATTACAAGGAATCAAGTCTTGACAGACCGATTAGTTTAGAAGTCTTGGAAAATTGATTACATAAATGAACATTACATTACATTATAAATTTAAAAACAACAACAACATTGTCACTATTGACCACATTCATATCCCTTAGACTATCCCAGCAGAACATTCATAATATACTTCTCCGTATCCTGGAAAAAATAAAACATAGAAAGGGGTTAGCTCAGATTCTCAATAAGGATAACAATATAGCTGAAACTTTCATAAATAAGCATAAACATTTAAGGCAATGTATAAAACTAAAAAAAGCCTTTTAAACATAAAATTTAGCATAATATAGCAACGATATATCAAATAATTCCATTTAAATATTCACATGGATATTCAACTAGTCGAATAATCACATGTAATATCAATATCTAATTTCATAATGATGGAATACATAATACTGAACATCATAATCACATAGTCAAGAACCCGTGATAATACTACAAATAATATTTTGTCAAGGCCTTATTCCAAGACACTATTTTGTCTCATGAGACCAACCGATGCATCGAGGAGCTATAGCGGGCTCCACCTGTCACATACTAAGTCCAATGCATTCCTCATATGAAAAGGTTGAAACATAACATAAACATTCGTATTAAAACTATCATATGAAATGTTAATATATAACCATAAACCATGAATGGTATAAAAAAACACATCCACAGTCAAACATATCAAAAAATCTTTAATAAAATATGGAAGATTTTTATCATAATAAATCAACTTCAAACAAGTATAATATTTAGTAAAGGATGTTTACATGGTTGAAATGATCAATAAAACTGTTTGAGAGAAATATCTTTTTTTTAAATCATTTGAAAGTCACACATTTATAAATGTAGTTATTTAAAATATATTTTTGAAAAACAAATTCACATACCACTTTGAAACTTTTTAAAGTAATTAACATTCTAAAACAATCATGTCCATATAAATAAATCCTTTAAACTATTTTGAAAACATGAACATTAATGAGAATGATTTAGAAGAATAAATTATTAAAAAAACAATTAAAGGATTTTTTAATTAAATATTACCTTCAAAAGAATCATTTTGAAAAAATATATTAAGAAACATGGACATGGATAATAAATATGTCCTAGAAAATATTTACACATAAACAATCTCGGATAATAATGGGATTGAGGAATTAACCCTTACCTTGCACTTTACTTTGGTCGAGGGTACGTTTAACCTCTTGTATAATGACCATAGTATGTTATTACATAGTAACAGAACCATATTGATATATATTATATAATAAAGGATTCATTTATGACTTTATACTACCCATTTAATAATTGTTTCCATGTTAAATTAACATTTTGGAAAATAATCGCTTTCTTTATCATACATGTTTTAACTTGTTATTCTTGATCATATAATTTAGATCATGATTTAAATACATCAATAATATAAAACATGATATATATATATATATATCATATATATTTAGAATATAAATATGTACAATAAATAGATATAGGATATGAAAAGCACCGTTTATGGAGACGGTAGATTGTACGCACGCATAAATGTTTTTTCCATTTTCATATCCTTTGGAATGGATGTAAGTGAATAAGATACATGTAAGTACATAAATATATATATATATATATCCAATAGTATTATTATTTAATATATTACATACTTATTAATAATATATATTTTTATAATCATCATTTAATGGTGAATGTAGAAATGAATCGCATCGCGTTCGTGGAGACGGTAATCTGTATGTATGCACGAACGCTACATTCATTTCATTTTTTTATTTTAAAAAGAAAAAACCAAATGATAAATTGATATATTATTATTTCATTATAATATATATTTTATATGTGTTATATAATTTCATTAACACCATCCTTTATACATTCCATGTATGGTATGAAGGAGTCATGTCACTTTGAGGGGGCGGCAGTCCGCACTTCCTCAAATGAAGTTATCGTATATATACAACATGAAAAAAATAAAGGTATGATATAAATAATAATTACAGAAGATTATAGATAAAATAAATATCATAAATATCATATATAATTATAGTTCCATCATAATGCCCACCATAAGAGGTGGTAGTATAATATTGAACAATCGTCGTTTCGTGAGGCAGTAGTTCGTCATCCACAGAAACATTATGTTATATACCAATTAGATGGAGGTGTGTGTAATTTTAGTTCAAATACTTCTCATAAAGACAACATAGTATATTTAGGATACTGTTTTTGTTATAAAATAAAGGAATAAAGAGAGTTTAGGGGGTTGAAGATGTAAAATAAAAGAAAAGAACTTAAGAGGAGATGTTACCTTTAAATCGGGTAAATCCCTTTGGTTTGAACCAAAGGGCTTCCTTGAAGTGTATTCTGCATAGGGTAAGGCTTTTAAAAGGAATATAGGGATTTAGGTAGCTTAATTGGGCAGATTTTGGATGACCCAAGGGGCTTGATAGGTGTGATTAATGGGTTAGAGGTGATGGATTTTTATAAGGGAGAGGAGGGGCACTTTAGGAATATTTAAAAATATTATTTTATTATATAATGATTTTCAGTTTCTAAAGGTCCAAAATTCATTAAAGTTAAATATAAGATGAATAATGTTTGAAATAAAATCATCCAATAATAATTGGATAGGTTTGGGATATTTTTTTAATTTTTATAATCTCATTTAATTAAATCATTCATTAATGAGGTAAACACTGCATCATTATTGTGTCATTAATAATTTTATTTATCTGATGTATAAACATTATAAAAATAAATACAAAAATGTAGGAAATAATTTTATATATCAAATTAATATGTATAGTTGAAACGATAACATATATAACCCCATGTAAAAATTGTTTTACTAAAAGATATATGTTTATGCCATTTTTGTCATTACTTTAAATTAATTAATATGATGTGCCCTTATCACTTTCAACTGGCTCCATGGGGTCCTAAAATCAACCCAAGGATGCCCATGGTTGGAAATATATCAATTAATATGAATAGGACATATGTTAGGATAATTTAATATTATTATTAAAAAAAATTACCCTTATTTACTAGATTTACCATTTAACCATAGTAAATAAAATATTTACAAAATTAAATATTCATAATGTCAAAAAATAAAAGTTACCTATTTAAACAATTTGTACCTCCTTATTCAAAATATTAAATCCATTTTTCCAAATTCAAAACACAGAAGTGGAAGAAATTAATTTAAAATAAATTCTTTTTTTCAAAACAAAAAAGTGTTTTTAAGAAATAATAATTATCCCAAGATTGACACTTTTTATGTTATGTTTAAATGTGAAATTACCTAAAATGACCTAAATGGTATTAAATAATAAAAATATAATATAATTATACTTTAAAACCACTCAAATTTATAATTTAACACTATAAATTATTTTGACTAAAAAAGTTGTTTTCAATTATAATTTAGTATTTTAACTATTCATCAAAATATGAAAGATATAAAAAAAGTACCAAAAATTTATCTGAACTAAATTTTTATGTCCCTATTCTAAGGAATAATTTAATTTCATTAAATTTAATATATAAAAGTATCAAATATTGGTTTTAAAAAAAGTTTCTCCATTAAAAGGGGTAAATTTGAATTTTTTGAGGAATATTTCTTTTATCTAAAAAAATGAATTTGTTATTTTATTATGTCTAATAAACACATAATATGGATTCTAAAATTATATGGAGTATATAAAATTCAAAATTCAGTTAATACTATTCATAACTGCTTTTTGAACGGCTAGTTTGGTAAGTTGTGGTGCACTCGAACTAGGTGTTTGCGTATTGTGCAAGTTATTAAATTACATTGAAGAGATAACGTACTATAAAATATTGGGGGGTTACAGTCTACCCTAATTCTATAAATTAAATCCTCACAATTTGAAATTGTTCTTTAAAAATAAAAGGTTAAAAATATAAAAATACCTTTGTGGAAAACCCACATTAGAAATTGGGTGAATAAAATTTAGTCTTAATAAGAGGGAAAGGGAAATGAAAAAGTCACCACCAAATTATGATCATGATTAATAGAACATTGATGGAAATTAGAAACACATAATTATAGATAAAACTTAAATATTTATAGGGAGTGATTGAGGTCATCAATCATAAAAAAGTGTTACATTAAGGGCCTCAAACCATCAATCTATGATGATTTAAAATATCATTGGTTCAACAAAACATAATGTATTAGGATAACACATTTTTGCTTTTATGATCCCTTACCTATTTTTTAAGAATTAATTTATTCATATAATAAGAGGAAAAAATATACTTGACAAGTAAAGTTTCATACTTCAACTAATTCCTGCCACAAACTCATCTTTCACTCCAAAACATAATAGAATTCAAAAAATATTTTATTTATCCTAATCGTATAGGGTTACAAAAATAATGAATTTATAATTTATTTTTTAGACTATTTAAAACAAACTACATTATATAAACTAGGACATCATGTAGGCCAGTTGTAGGTGATGCATCCTAGTCTCCCATCGCTTACGGGTTCAAGTCTCATGGCCTTGTCAGACACGACAAGTTGTCACCCGACCTCTGGGTTGTCCTTTTTATGACAATCCAAAAATAATCTGGAAAAATTCTTTAACCATAAAAATAGTATCCATTTTCAAACATAATCTATTCCAACCTTTAGACTTATCCAAAATACTTTTGTCTGAACTCGTAGTCCAAAATTTATAAGGAATGTCACATAATATACATGTGAATATGTTCATCATGTATTATCTTAAAATGTGGTAATAAAATGAATTTCTAGAAAACCATATTTTAATAGGTATGTACTTCTTTATTCTTTCTGTAAATCATAGAATACTGGATATACTCCTTAAATCCAAAAATGTTGTAATCACAAACAATGGTGGAATAAAAAACCATTAATTAGTTCCAAGGTAGTCAATAATATCCAATATAATTTATCCAAATAAATGATCTCTTATTTCAAAATCAATACCACAGTATCAGGACCATATTAAAGTATATATTTCCTTTAACCATGATTATTTTAACTAGTACATCGTTGATACAACACTCAAATAAGAGTTTTTCTAAATCTAGGAAGTTCTTCTATACTAATCCTTAAAGTCTATATTAGGGTAATGTTCTCTAATCAGAGTTTTTCAAAATCTAGTTTCCAAGGTTTGTACTATACTTCCTCTGATACCAATTGTAACGCCCAGACTCCAGTTACCCAAAGCCAGTGCATTATTTTAATATATTGGCATGATTACAAGGAATCATGTCCTGAAGGACCGATCAGTTTATAAGTCTTGGAAAATATATTACATACATGAACGTTACATTACATTATAAAATGAAAAAACAAAAACAAAATTGTCTCCAATGACCACATTCATATCCCTTATATTATCCCTGTGGGTCAGTCATAATATACTTCTTCACATCTTGGGAAAAATAAAACATAGAAAGGAGTGAGCTCAAATTCTCAGTAAGGATAACAATATAGCAAAAACTTCGAAAAATAAGTATAAACATTTATGGAAATCTATAAAACTAAAACAAAAGTCTTTTAAACTTAAACATCAGCATTATATAGAAAAATAAAGAAAATAATTCCATTTATTTTTCACATGGATATTCTACTAGTCGAATAATCACATGTAATATCAATGGATAATTTCATAATGATGGAATGCATAATGTTGGACATCATAACCACATAGTTAAGGCCTCATGCCAAGACTAAAAAATAGATTTTGTCAAGGCCTTGTTCCAAGACACTAGTTTGTCTCATGAGACCTACTAATGCATCGAGGGGCTGTAATGGGCTCCACCCATCACTTACTAAGTTCAATACATTCCACATATGAAAAGTTTGAAACATAACACAAACATTCATATTAAAACTAGCATATGAAATGTTAACACATTAACTATAAACCAGGAATGGTATAAAAATAACAAATCCATAGTCAAACATATCACAAAACCTTCAATACAATATGGAAGATTTTTATCATAATAAATCAACTTCAAAAAAGTATAATATACAGTAAAGGATGTTGACATGGTTGAAAATGATTATTAAAACTTTTTTAGAGAAATATCCCTTTTTGTGAAGTCATTTAAAAGTCACACATTTATAGAAGAAGTCATTTAAAATATATTTTTGAATAAAATTTTCCCATACCACTTTGAAACTTTTGAAAGTAATTAACATTTTAAAACAATCATGTCTATATAAATAAATTCTTAAAATTATTTTGAAAACATGTACATTAATGAGAAATATTTAGAAGAATAAATATTTAAAAAATATAAAATAACTTTTTTGTTGAAGATTATATTCAAAATAATAATTTTGAAAAATTATTTTATGAAACATGGACATGGATATTAAATATTTCCTATAGAGACCCAAGCCTTTTACATATAAAATTTCGTTATTTTAAGCATAATTAATCATCAGAGTACAAGCCAAGGATTGTTAAGTCTAGTGTCTTGCAAGACTAGGTACATAAAACATAAAATATGGGACTAAAAGAACTTCTTTATTTAATTTCCATAAAGAGATTATATCTTTCTTTGAACTCTTGCGTCTTCATAGGGTACCCTAGGGAACACATGAACAAAGGGGATGAGCTAAAAATCCCAGTAAAGGAATGAACATAAGGATACATCTCAAGAACATGATTTAGGAGGCATGACATAATGATATTCAAAGTATGATACTTATAAAATAATTTAATATAAGCATGGGATCTTATAAACATGGAATCATATAAATATTTCTGAATCATAAATCATATCTTTATTATGGTTCAAGGCTAACTTCTAATACCGTTTCCCATTTAAGTACGGGTCAAGGCTAACCGCCAATCCCGTTTCACATCACATCTCATGAGACTTATCCTTACCCAATGCATTAGAGAGCTATCTGGGCACACCCATATCAACATATTCATGAATATTATTTCCACAAGAATAATATTTCCACATAAATAATCATACATAATCAACCATACATAAACATAAGGTTACCCATGGAAAGAATTGGGTACCACAATCATGACATAAAACATATCCAATGGGCGTATCATGAAAGTGTCCATGAAAGGAAGGGATTAGAACATACATGGACATTCATAGGGTAAAATAGGCATATAAAATGGTAAGTGGTGTCAAATATAAGTGACAACATATAAAAAAGCTATTTTAGAAACATTAGCATTAAAACATTTTTGTGGGGTTTTAAGGAAAACACTCTAGAGCTTTTCAAATAAAAAAGAGGACATAATTTTATATAAAACCAGAATTGATCCAAGAAGGTTTTAATAATAATAAAATACTGATTTTATAAATACAATTTTTTTAAAATCATAGGATAGAGTTCACTTGAAATTTGGGTAAAAATTTGGGAAGTCCCCTTAAAACAGGTTGGATTATCAGAAAGTTCTAAGGAGGGAATATTTCAAAATCATGTATATCCCAGAAAGAATGTGATGAAAGGTTATTGATATAATAATCTTGTAAAAATAATCATAAGTTATAAGACTCATATAGATAGATAAGATAACACCATTTTTAAATAAGGATAAGGCAACCCGAAAGAACAAAGAAGGTTAAGGTAGAATTCATTACGATTTTATCGGCATGGTGTCGGGTGTGACCAAGAGGGATTGATTAGAGGGAAATGGGGTTTCACATCACTTATAAATCCCTAAATAAGTATGGGTGAGGTTCTTAAACATACCCCATAATTTTCTAGTACACATATAAAGGCATAGTATAGGGGACAATCTTGATCAAGAGAGAAAAAGAGAGGATCCCTTACCTCAAATCTGGTGGTGTTCTTCACTTGTTATTAATGACATGAATAAAAAAATTAGGATTATTAATTAATAAGTATATGACCTCTTCTATATGTAATTGATTTATTATAACCCTTTTTAGTTCATTCAAATCCTTTTTTATTAGTTATACGGTTCAATTTCATTGTTTGGGCTTGTTTGTTTACTTGGCTTTAAAAGATCGGTTCACTTATATTCAAGTTTGGATTATATGCAAGATGAAAGTGGTTGTCCAGAATTGAAGTTACATTCTTTAGTTCATATCCAGGAGATTACATGGTTTTAATATTAATTAGGTTACTTAGAGTGATGTTTAATTATTAATTATATAACCTTAGTGATAACTGTTTTTTGTTATTCGGTGGGTTTGATTACAAGGAACGTGTTTTTCATTATAAATTAATTCCATTTCTACCAAAATATTACAGAACAAAAAATAGGATATATTAAATATATAATAATCTAGTTCAACCATAACACAAATTGTTTCATGACCAGAATTAAATATAATAATAGAAATTGATAAACTATTGTCCTTGAATGTGCTAAATTAGCACATCTCAAACGGTGCCTTCATTTCTTTCAAATAAAAGGGTGGGGAAAGGGAGAAGATAATGAAATATACCATTACAATGAATAAATTCTATTACATTTATGTTAATAGATTTATCATAATATTATGTTGAAGGTACGTGAGGAAAGAAAATAAAAAAGAAAGGAACTTAAAAGAAAAGAAGAAATTTGGAAAGAGGAATTTACCTCTTGAGACTTCCTCCTTTGAGAACCTATTAAGGGGAAATGATTTAGTATTTTGAAAAGTATGAGAGATTTTGGACGTGGAGGAGTACCTTGGGGAGAGATTTGGGCAGAATGTAGAGAATTCTTGGAGCTTGAGAGGAGTGGAGAGAAGAGGGAGTGAAGGGGGGTTTTTATAGTGGAGGAGATGAGGGATTTCATGATATTATAATCATTAATTTATTATTTCTTCCCAAGAAAAGGAATAGTAAGTATTACATGACTAAGAATAGTTAATGGGTCATGTGAATTCTAACCAATTGGGCTTACATCAGCATAGCATCATCGATGACTCAATTAATCCATTATTTAGCATTTATTGTAAATTATCGGATTCTACTATTAATCAAAAATTCAAGTATTTCAGAAAAAATCCCAAAACATCACGATAACCATTTTTCGATGTGTATAATCCAAAAATGAAGTCCATTTTTCAAAAATAATTTTCTAAATATGATTATTTTAATAATTAATTAAAAATAATAATTTATTATCAAAACCAGTTTTAAAACATTCATTAACTCGTTCTAAAATATAGGTATATCGTACTTCTAACTAGAATATTATTTTTATACCACCATAGGTGAGGTTAATATTCATTAAGTTATATCACTATTCATAAGGGTATGTTACTATTCATTAGGGTAGGTTACTATTCACCAAATAATATTTTTGATTTATTAGACTCCAAAAAACATCTTGAACACAACCGTGTATGCCGGATTTTCGACATTCCAGACACAGAGGTGACAAACATATGTTTAAATGTCACTAATCACTTAGTAGTTCATATGTTGTGCTTTAATATGATTTTATTACATAAATATAAGAATTGAATTTCCATTGAAAAACTTTGGGTTGTTACATGTCCAATATAATACTTATACATAAACAATCTCAGATAATAATGAGATTGAGGAATTAACCCTTACCTTGCACTTTCCTTTGGTTGAGGGTACGTTTAACCTCCTGTATAGTGACTATAGTATGTTATTAAAATATACCAAAACCATATTCAAATTTTTTATATCAAACATGATTCATTTATGACTTTATACTACCCATTTAATAATGATTTCTATGTTTAATTAACATTTTCGGTAATAATCGCTTTCTTTATCGTACGTGTTTAAACTTGTTATTCTTGATCGTGTCATTTAGATCTTGATTTAAATACATCCAAAATATAAAACATGATATATATATATATATATCATATATATTTAGAAGTTAAATATGTGTAATAGATAGATATATGAAATGGAAATCACCGTTTATGGAGATGGTAGGTCGTACGTACACATAAACGTTGTTTCCGTTTTCATATCCTTTTGAACGGAAGTAAGTGAATAAGATACATGTAAGAACATATATATATATATATATATATATCCAGTAGTATTATTATGTCATATAGTACATAATTATTAATAATATATATTTTTATAATCATCGTTGAATGGTGAATATAGAAATGAATTGCATCGCGTTCGTGGAGATGGTAATCCATACGTACGCAAGAACGCTACTTACATTTCATTTTTTATTTTAAAAGGAAAGAAAACCAAATGATATGTAGGTATATTATTATTCCTGTATAATATAATATTTTATATAAATTACATAATTTCATTAACACCATCCTTTATACGTTCCATGTATGGTATGAACGAGTTATATCACTTTGAGGTTGATGTAGTCTGCACTTCCTCAAATGAAATTATCTTATATATACAACATGAAAAGAATAAAGGTATGCTATAAAATATAATTACAGAATATTATAGATAAAATAAATATCATAAATATCATATTTAATTACATTTCTATCATAATTTCCACCATAAGACGTGGTAGTAGAAGATTGAACAATCATCGTTTCGTGAGGCAATAGTTCGTCGTCCACAGAAACATTATGTTCCATATTCATTAGATGGAAGTGTGTGTAATTGTAGTTAAAATAATTCTCATAAAGACAACCTAGATTATTGATGGCACTGGTTTTGTTATAAAAGAAAGTAATAAAGAGAGGTTAGGGGGGTGGAGAAGTAAAATAAAAGAAAAGAACTTAAGAGTATGTGTTACCTTTAAATCGGGTAACTCCCTTTGGTTTGAACCAAAAGGATTCCTTGAAGTGCCTTATACATAATTTAAGGCTTTTAATAAGAATAGAGGGATGTAGGGAGCTTAATTGGGTAGAGATTTGATGATCCAAGGGGATTGAAAGGTGTGATTGATGGGTTAGAGGTGATGGCTTTTTATAAGGGAGGGGAGGGGCTCTTTAAGAAAGATTGAAAATATTATTTTATTATATAATGATTTTCGGTTTCTAAAGGTCCAAAACTCATAAAACGCAAAGATAAGATTACTCATGTTCGAAATAAAATCATTCAATAATAATTGGATAGGTTTTGGATATTGTTTTAATTTTTATAATCTCGTTTATTTAAATCATTCATTAATGAGGTAAACACAACATCATTATTGTGTCATAAACAATTTTATTTATTTGATGTCTAGAAATTATAAAACAAATACCATGATGTACGAAATCGTTTTATATTTCAAATTAATATTCATAATCTAAAAGATAACTTATATAACCTCATGTAAAAAAATTACTAAAAGATATATGTTTATGTCATTTTTGTCTTTACTTTTAATTAATTAATATAAAGTGTCTTTATCACTCTCAAGTGGGTCCATGGGGTCCCCAAATCGACCCAAGGATGCCCATGTATAGACATGTATCATCCAATAGGAATATGACACATGTTTGGTTAATTTATTATTATTATAAAAATATTTGTTTACCCTTATTTACTAGAATAACCATTTGACCATGGTACATAAAATATTTATTGAAGTAAATATTCATAATGTCTTAAAATAAAAGTTACCTATTTAAAAAATTTTTACCTACTGATTCCAAATATGGAATCCATTTTTTCAAATTAAAAACACATAATTCGCAGAAATGAATTAAAAATTAATTCCCATTGTCAAAACAAAAATGTTTTTTTAAGAAAAAATAACAATCAAAAGATTGACACTTGTTTATACCCAGTTTAAGTTTGAAATTACATACAATGACCTAAATTATATTAAATGATAAAAATATAATCTAATTATACTTTAAAACCACTCAAATTTATAATATATCACTATAAATTATTTTGATTTAAAAAGTTGTTTTCAATTAAAATTTAGTATTTTTACTATTCATCAAAACATGAAAGTTATTAGAAAAGTAACAAAAAATTATCTAGACTAAATTTTTATGTCCTGGTTCTAAATAATAATTTTTTTAATTAAATTAAATATATAAAAGAGTCAAATATTGGTTTTAAAAAAAGGTTCTCCATTAAAAGGCGGTAAAATCGCATTTTTTTAAAAATACTTCTTTTATCAGAAAAAAAACAAATTTGTTCTTATATTATGTCTAAAAAACATAATATGGATTCTAAAATTATATTAAGAATATAAAATTCAAAATTCAGTTAATATTATTTATAACCTCTTTTTGAATGGCTAGTTTGGTAAGTCGTGGTGCGCTCGAACTAGGTGTTTGCGTGTAGCGCAAGTTATTGAATTACTTTGAAGAAATAACGTACTATGAAATATTGAGGTGTTACATGAGTTGTGTCTATCTAAAATTTATTTCTTTAGAATAAATCATACCTCTTGAAGATTTAGATTGTTTTAGAAATGCAGTAGGATCATGTTCATTAGAACCACTATAAATCTTTTTACTTATTGTTCTCAATATTTTTTCTATAATATTTACTATTTATTCTTCTACCATGTCGACTACTACTTTTACAGGATAAAATATCTGTTTCCAAAATTTATTATACTATAATTAAATTTTTGAGTATTATAATTTTAACATTTTAGATGGAATAATTCACCCCATTTTTCATTTTCCATCACTCCACTATGTATTATTATTTTTTATTATATCCTAGTTCAATTTGGTTTTAGTTTCCATACTTAAAAATATGAAGATACCAATTTATAATAAATCATTATTTTATACATTAAAAATTATAAAGGCCAAAAAAATTGATCTTTATTAATAGAACTACTAATTATTTGAAACTAGTAAGACCACATTAATTTGATGAAAATGATTACACATAATTAAAGTCATAAAGAGGATATTACATAAAAAACTTAGTCATCTCATATTTGAATATAATGATAAAATATTATATAATTCCTAATGATGATTCTAGTTTATTTACATTGGAAATTTCTTCTAAATATGTGTTGAACTACAATGTGAAAAAAATATTTTACTTTTATAAGGAAAAATATATTTAGTTATTTTTATTATTATACTATTACATATGAGATTTATGGAATATTATAGATGACGCATCATGGGATAGATAACAAATAATAGACTAATCTGATCATTTTTATATAAGAGTATCAATATTTCAAGATGCTTGAAACTTTGAAATCAAATGGTATATACAATAAGTTAACCATGATAATGAATAACATGAATAGAATTAGAGAGATCATAATGAATTTTTTACTTCCTGGAGAAATATTCTGATACTTTCCATGAAGTTCCAATTAAATAAAGTATCTATTGTAGAAATAAAGAATTTTTCTGAATATTCATTGGATGATGTTATTGGATTTTTCATTAATGTGATATTAGACAAAAATATATATGTGAGGTAGAAACTTATAAATATAAGGGAAACTAGTTAAAATGTTATAATAATAGATTATATTTGTTTTTTGGTAATATAGGTATTCAATGTTTCTAATTTAGTGGAATAAATACGAAAAAAGGAAAAAAATAAAAAAAGGTCAAAAAAAGAGCAAAATAAAGGAAAATATTAACATATTGATTTTGATGAAGCAATGTACTATGTTTATAGAAATCCTAGATATTATAAACTTAAAAGCACACTTATCAAGAATAAAAATATGGTTATTAAAAAAATATAGCTATTGTGAGGGATATATTTCACTATTTATTAAATAAGACAATTTTTTCATAATCTGAGTGAGAGGAAAAAATGTTAATATTATTTTATTTAAAAAAAAGCTACAATATATTCTTCTTTATCCCCTTAGTTCTATATAAGAGTGATTATTCTATATATGCACACGAGGTTCCAAATTTAGAATAGCTACATGACATTTTTTACGATCCTTTTATGGAAGTAAATTTCATAAATTTATTATAGGGAAATCCAAAGGATACTCAAAAATTTATTATTGTTTAAAAAACACATTTAAAGGATGAAGATAAAAATTTGGGATTTTTTTACTAGTTATTTTAATTCATCTGATAACTTATAGGTACTAAATTAATAATATAATAATCATAAAAGGTACTTGTAAACATTTACAAATGGTAAAAAAACTAGCGATGTTTTGTTTTCATACAAATAATTTAAATGATAATGTTGGAATTGATTTTAACTAATTTATTGAGCAGGATGGTATAATGGTTTATGGAAATTACTTTATCAAATGGAAATAAAATTTAATTATTCATACTTTATTATTTTAGATGTGTTTCTTATGTTCATTACATCTTTAACTATTTCATAAGGCAGGACAAATAACATGTATTTGATAAAGATTTAATTTACACCTTTATTGTGAATGGTAATGTTCTATGAAATAGTTATTATTAGGTTCGAAATAATTGTAATTTTAATCAGGTCAGACCCAAACTACTTTACACTCCCATTAGATTTTCAGGATTAAATAATGTTTTTATTATACATGTTTAGCTTATTAGTGCATTGGAATACTTTAAAATATCATTTTTATTCAACTTTTAATTCAATTTAAATCCTTTAAAATTTATTTTAATTAAATTAATAATGATTATGATCCATTAGTTCAATTTTTTATTCATGAGGAAACCATATGATGATGAATAAGTACCCCTTACTTGTATATCACATGATACTGCAAATATTCGTATTTTACAACCAAATATTTAGTATCCATAAAGAGTTTTGAAATGTTTTATACATGGTACCTTTCATTTTTTAATATATAGGGACATTGGCATTGGGCATGTATTATATCAAAAATACTCTATAAATATTATTGATTTTGATTCTCACAAATACCCTTGTTTGTTTTACTAATGATATTACTTTAAGTGAGTTTCAGGAAAATAATATTCTTTAGAATATTTATTTTGGAATTTTATTCACATTATTAATCCGTAAGGAATGTTTTTTCAAATAATTTAGAATGAATTTTAGTGTTCTGTAGAAGAATTTTTCATACCCTTCATTGATAAATTCAACATAAGGAATGAACCCTCTATTCAAAATAGCATGCACAGATTTCATACCCTACGTTGATAGAAAGTATGGAACATCATCCCTATGCTGAACACTAAATGCAAGGATCAACAACGCTATGTTTTAATAAATGTATGGAATTTCAATCCAACATTGAATTATAGAATCATTTTTCATACCCTGTGTTTGGAGAATAAATGTATTGTTAATAAACCTTGCACTGAAATGATGAATGTATGGATTATCATCCCAATGTTACTTTTGTTCCCTATTTTTTTCTCAGATGAAGGTATGAAAAGGAACCCTACACTACACAAATGAACCATGTGATATGAAAAGGAGCCCTATGCTACGTAATTCAACCCCAAGTTTGACTTTTTGTCATTATGTACTTGATCCCTACACTTAAATATTCAATTAAAGAAATTTAAATCAATGATTTTATGTGTATTTTACAATGGTCTTGACATAAGATTTAATGATATTTTTTGAAAAATTTATAGTATCATTTTAATCGATTCAAAGAACTATATTAATTAGATAAAATCACTCATATTCTTAAGATAATTTATGACCCCCCTAGTCAATTAAAATTATAATATTGGTGTTCTATCAGGATACTTTCATAGATTTTCTCCAATGAAAGAAAATATATCTATTTATTTGAACAGTGTATTCTAGAAATATATGATATGTACAATAATTTTGATATACAACTACATTATTTATTTTGTGAATCTCTTCATAACTGTGGAAAATAATGATCATCTTTTTTATTTTCAAAGAGAGGTTATACCTTAAAGATCTATGTTTTAAACCATGTACCACTGTAAATAATCCTACTTGTTTTTTTTATATTCTTTCATGAAGATCATTTGCAACAAGGACTTCTCCAAATCTATTTCTACTTGATGATTCTTATTAATGATGAAGATCAATCTACTGCCATTTTATTCTGCTGCAACTATGTGTTCCAACTTTTATTCAAAAATAAAACCCCTTGGATTTATTAAAGTTTTGGATGCTCGGACTTAGCCATGGTGGAGTGTCATCTTCTAGGACTATGATGTGGTGTTACTGGTTCCCTATAAAAGAACCATAAGGATTTATTTATCATATTTTAAAGGTGTAAACTACCTACACTTAGTTGTGGATTTAATTCCTTGTGAAAATAGAATATTTCTAGTGAAAATCACCAAGCTCGTAGATAGAGAATTGGTGGATAAGATTATGGGATCTTTGTGCCCCGAACCACTATAAAATTGATGTGTTCATTGTTTTGGTTTACCCGCTACTCAAATTTCATATAGAATAGAACGCTTCGTATCTGCATAAATTAAAAAGAGAGTTAAATGGCAGAATCTATCGAGATTATCAAAAAGACACAATTCACCCCCCCCCCCCTCCATCTTGTGTATCATTGTATTATTCTTACCTAACAATTGGTATCATTGGTGTGATTTTGTAGCAAATATCTCGAAAGATCAAAATATTAAGGTCTATAAAAAGTAGATGGAAGTGATTGATCCAAAATAAGGTATGTCCATGATTCAAGCTCTATATTTTCATGGTGACAACTATGGATACTAGAAATAATGCATGATCATCTACCTGAAGAATTTTGGATTCAATGTCTATTCAATTATCATCACTCCTTATATAATGCATGAGATACTAGAGACTTGGGATGCTGCAAAAACAATTGAATATAAAATAAAATAAAAGGTAATTAATGCTATAATATATGGTTATTGACCTAAACTATCATTGAAGTTGGTCATAGTTTAAAATTTATATTCCTACTAACTACTGTATATGTGGAAAGCAGGGTCGAACCCACAGGGAAGGTAATTTAGGCCACTATTCTTCTAAAAAACTTCCAAAACTCCGTTTTTGTCTGTAGTGGAGTGGATACTCTATTTTTTAACTTTTTGACTTTTCATTTTGTGAAAAGATTATGCAGAAAAGAAACTACACATTTTTTCTTGGTGTTTTTTATCTAGACTAAGATGAATCTAACAACAAATTGGAAACTTTGAACAAAAAATATATAGAGCGTTGTTAAATGAACTATTCGAATGTAATGTCTATGAAAAAATATCCATACTATTGGTTTTAGAGGTATTTAAATTCACTTAAAAGGAATTGTAGAGTGCCATAAGAGTATAAATTACCTCCCTTGCTAGGAGCTAAGTCACACAAGCCAATCAATTTAAGAGTTTTCCACTCCAAAATTAATCAACTGTAAACTGTTTAAAAAATGACAACAAGACAAACTCACCGTAAGTCTTGAAGTATTAAGAATTTATTATATTTTGGAAGGTGTATCCACAGTCAATCTCATCAATTGATTATGGAATTTTGAAAATTATGTTCTGATGGTTCAAGCAATTGGATGAACTCAACATTGATCTCATCGGTCAATACTAAAATCATCAAAATGACTAAGTGAAAAGAGAATTTAAATATAACCACTGCCACTTCAATTTATCCCCAAACTATATGATTTAGCCAGAAAAGATATTCACTGTTTTTTTAGAATCTTGTATAAACTAACAGAGTACTAATACTAGAATTAAGAAAGAAAATAAACGCCTGAGATGATGGTCTGCTCTCGAACTCCTCCAGCTCTAGTAGGTGGTTCCAGAGTCGCCCTCTGGACTCTCTCTGCTCTGAACTTGATCTTATAATATGTTAAATGATTCTCACTCTTGCTCCTTGCTCGGTTTTTGTATCCTCCATCATTTGTGGCACATCACTGCCACTCTTCACAGACTTGAGGTGTCCATCATGTGTGCACCGCAAACATGCGTTTTTTCGTGACTAACATGTCACGCTAGTTTTTCTCACGTAACTAACTCTGAGTGAGTTAGTTAAGTGAATCTGAACGTATTCCCATCACTCCAATTAACTTGCACAGTTAGAAATAAAAATGAATGGATGAATCAACATTTAAATAAATAAAGGTTTCAATAAAGAACGCTTAAATGTTATTAAATTTAAATTAATAATTATAATTTATTAATATATATATGTTAACTTAATTTATTTACTATGTCCCAAGTTATTATTTAAATTTATTTAATTTTTATGGTGATTAATTAAAAATTAGATTAAATTAAAAGTTTAGAATTTATTAAATTATTAGAGTTTATCTATTGAATATTTAAGTTTTTTATATTATTATTTAAGTTTTTCATAATAATTATAAAATTATAGAAAGTTATTATAATTTATAATTATTTTATTTGTAAAGAAGTTAATTTATAATTATTATTTACATTAAAGTATTTCATTTAAATTTTAAATTTTTTTAATAAGTTAAGCATTGAAATTTATTCAATTAATTAGTTATTTATTTATTCTATTATTATTAATTTTTTTTATTATTCACACTATATTTATTTATTATATTTATTTATTATTATTTTAGTTTATTTTAAGGTAAGTTTCTTTATAAAAAATCAATTCACCCCCCCCCTAATAACAATGTAAAAGGGAGGAGAAAAGTCTTTTAAAATTAATTTAATAATTTTTTTGTTTTGTTTTGTTAATGTTTTATTATTATACTTTAATATTATTATCTTTTTATTTATTATTTTCTTAATCTCTTTGTTGTTTTTCCCCGCCCCCCCAAATCTCGGCACACAGAACCAAGGGAGGAGGATTTCTCAGCTCCTTCTCTAGGAAAACCACAGTGGTGGTGCTCCTCGGCTCCTGCAGTATTGGTGGATCTATCCTTCTCCCTCCATCTGTGGTGGTGCGGAAACTCTCAACAGTGGTGCAACACCATGGAATAGTGATTTGGAATCGATTCATCCTTAGTAGTGCTACAAGGGATCTGACGGCTCGACCACTCCCTCGGATTCCCGCCGCAATAGCGGCCCATATTACAATGGCACAAAGGTTTTTTTTCAGCATAGCAGTAGCATGATGAAGCTTGAACGGGCGGAAAACTACTCAATGGTGGACAGGCTTAGAACCAGTGACGATGTCCTCTTCACGGAGTTTCGTGCTTGGTGGGTCCTCCTTGGCTTGAGCTATAGGTTGCAGCACAATATCTACAGGGCATAGCATCAGAACACGATCCCTCATAATCCTTTCATGGTGGCTCATGGTTTAGTAACTATTGAAGGATTTCACCAGTTCTTAATTGAAAATATGGTTTGTGGAATGGGGATTTGATCTATTAGGTTAGATTCTATTTATTGTGTGGAGAAGAAGTTGTTGTAGGTCATGAGTAGAAGCAGGGGAGTAGAGATGTTAGTTCTTGAGGCTTTGAAGAAACTCGGGTAGCGATGTGGAAGAAACCGTTAAGTAAGGATGGAGGTGAGGAAAATGCAGGGAAATGAGGTCGTGATAGATGGGAGAAAATGGTGTGGCGCAGGAGATAACTAAGGGGAGCGGATAGGTTGAAGACACCTAACCGCAATATGAAAAGAAATTACTATTGGTGAGGAGGAAAACCCAACGGTGAGGTGCAGGGGAGAGTGTACGGTCACCAATGGTTTATATATAAGGTTACCGATAGTTAAAAAAAGGGGTGGGTCACTGTTAGTTTAAAAACAGATGAGGAGCATCTTAAGGTCACTGTTGGGAATTAAAAACAAGGGTCACCAATAATTTAAAATATAGTGGTTACCGATATAAAAATTAAAGAGTAAACGATTCACCGGTAGCTTCCAAAATCTAAGACTATCGATAGACAAAAATAAGGTTATCGGTGGCTTTAAAATCAAAAGATCACTGTCACGCAAAAAAATAAAAAGTTCATTGGTACCAATAAGGTCACCGATGAAAATAAATTAAAAGATTACGAGTGCATAAATAAAAAGGGCTACTGGCTGATAGAACACATAAAGGGTTACAGATTCACTACATCGGTAACCTAAAAAAATAAAACTAACAGTGAAGTACAAATATTAAAACTGTGTAAAATAAATTTAAAATCAAAACTTAAGTAGTTAAAAACAAAGATTGAAAATAATTACCCAGTTAAAAAAATAAAATCAAAAATACAGAGATTGAAATTCAAAAACTAACAGAAGGATAATTAAAACTGAATTATAATTAAACTTTAAACTTTTAAAATTACAAATAAAATTATTAATTGATAATACTTAAATTAAAAACTGGATAATTGTTAAAATAAATTGATAAAAGACTTCAATTTAAAATACTATATAAATTAATTATAGGGTAAGCAGTGAGTGAAAAAGGATAGCATCGGTGACCCAATAGGTCATCGATTGCTCTTGTCTGCCTCACCGGTAGACTAAAAACAAAAAGTAATGAATAAATAATCTAACTGCAAACTTTAGATTAAATAATTAATGTTTTAAAACTCTTAATTAATTAATTAAACAACTATTTGAATACATAAAATTAACAGTGATCAATTTTATTAAATTAAAACTAAAACTATTTACTTAATTAATTAGCAAGATGGTAAAACATATTAATTGATGAAATTAATATATTTTAATAAATCTAAATTTAATGATCAAATATTTAAATAAATACTATGCTAATTAACACAAATAAGGATATTAAATGATTTTTTATTATTAAAGTCCAATTGTTAAAAAGTGAGCAGATTAGAATTAACAAAAAAAATAAACAAATATTTAATTTAGATAACATAAGTAAGATTAAATTTAATAATTTAAAGTTTAAAAATACTTAATTAATTATAAAAATTGTTTATTTGACAAATTTATTTATAAAAATACAAAAGTACAATTGTTTAGTATAAATTTCTTAAATAATTAATTAATTCATTAAAAATTAATTAAAAAAGATGTGGAAAAACTATGTAAAAATAGAGCCACATAAAATTCCCCCACACTTAAGCATTGTTTGTCATCAAACAATCCAATGTTTTTTCATCTTTACAAAAATAGTAAAGTGTTTATAATTTAACTCAAACTGTAATATATCCAGTATTCTCAAAATAGAGGACTGTCAATTGTGTTTAGGCTCAAGAAAAGAAATTTTCAAATCAGGTCTTACATAGAACAAATACTGAAGGGTAATTAAGACAACAATGAATCATCTATCAAAGAAGATGTCATGCCTCATACACGACTCTGATTAGTGACTCTTTTCATTCTATGATCAAGTTCTAAATCCAAGAGTGACAAGAGGTAGAATCTCAATGGAATTAAGATCTTAATGGAGGAACTTTCTACTATTATTTTTCATCTATTTTCCAAAAATAAATATATTTTTTGATTCACTTTATTGATATAACCTAAATGATTTCCATATAAACCAATTATCCCATTCTTCATTTGGCGTTCATCATTCCCCTCACCTTAATCAATTCTGTTTTAAACCTAGACACTTTATTTATTTTTTCCAAGCCATGTATCATGTGATAAACACTATGCATTGAACTTATTCATGGTTTATAGAGGGCTTTTAGTAAACAGAAATGCACCAACATCTAGGGTCTAAGAGATTCCTCGTGGGATCCTAGATACCAAAATTACTCTAGTTTTAAAATATTTTTATATAAAAAAACATTTATATTCTCTTACTAAGGTAATTACTTAAATAATTAAAAGAAAAATGAATCCCCTAGGATCATGATCAAACTTCTAGTTCCAAGGGCTGTGATTATAATTCCACTAATAGTTTACCCATATCACTCTCAAAAATAGTCCCTAAACTAAGATATCCATTCAATAACTAAGTAAAACCACTCAGAAATCATCCATTATCATTAATT
This sequence comes from Viscum album, assembly GCA_963277665.1. Classification (NCBI taxonomy): domain Eukaryota; kingdom Viridiplantae; phylum Streptophyta; class Magnoliopsida; order Santalales; family Viscaceae; genus Viscum; species Viscum album. The sequence goes on from OY728123.1 coordinate 2,021,821,259, forward strand.
TCTGGCTCAATGCACAACTTAGCTACCAAATAAATACTATCCATGGGCAAGAACCATTTGAAAAATAGTGAACATCATAAAATTATGAAAGAATTATGAAACAAATTAACCATTTTTTGATAAAAAGTTTAAAGTTGAAGTGGGGATTGATGAGATCTCAATTAATCATAGTTTATCAAAGTCAATAATTGACCCCCTCCCCCACACTTAAAACCCAAATTTTCCCCTAAAGTTGATTTCTAAAGTGGAGAAGAAAAATTTAGCAATTAAGGTTCAAAAAAGAATTTCAATTAGCATATTTATGACATGTATAAAGGGGAATTTTGATGTTAAAATATATTTCTTTCACAAAGAATAACTCATCAGCAAGTTCATTAACAAATAAAATCACTAACCTTTAAGTAAATTGAAAAAGGTCTTCCAATAAAGTAAAAACATGGAATGTAACTTGGAATTTCATAGTGAATTGGGTATAAGCATTTTAACAAATTAGTTCTATAATGTGTTCTATAGAGCAGAAAATAGAATGCTAAAATACCCCAACCTAAAGAAGATTCAATAAAAAATTTCTCAGCCTATATACCCCCCCCACACACACATAATTCCAAGCAGTGAGAATATTTTAATAACAATGAAATTCAGTTCAAAACAGTGAAGTACATGCAGATGTTATTCCAATACAAACAGAATTTCATAGGAAAGCAATAAATGCAGTAGTATTTTATAATGCAAACAAGATTTTCACAAGAAGAAACACAAGGAACAAAACTTTATTCAAGACAAGTAGCTTATTTTTTTAAAATAATTAAGGATTATAGAAATGAAACAAAATTTAACAATAAGATAAATCCCTAACTAGTTTTTTCACTAATCCTTCAGCATGGGAATTATACTCCTTAAATGACAAAATAGTATCTTATTGAAAACTATGAAACCAAACAAAGATACCAAGAGCAAGTAGTAACAAGGACTTCCCAAAAACATACCACATAAGTAGCACATTATTCAAGGGTCAAAATGAAACATAGTAAAAATAAAAATAAAATACATGGGTTGCCTCCCATGCATCGTTATGTTTTATAGTCTTCAGCCAGACATTATTCAACACAGGTTTTCAAGAACAGTGAAGGTATCAAAGCCCTTTGGTTGTCCCTCAAAATAAATTTTCACTCTCTTCCCATTAACTAACATGGGTTTTCTCTCTTCACCTAAAATTTAAACAGCTCCATTCTTAAGCACTCTCACTATAGTAAAGGGTTTAGACCACTAGGACTTCATCTTTCCAGAAAAGAGTTTGAGTAGAGAGTTAATGAGAAGGATCATCTTTCTAGGTTTAAACTCTTTGGATTGTATGATAGAATCATGAAAAATTTTGGCCCTCTATTTATAAATCCTTGAATTATTATAAATCTCTCTCTTAATCTCATCAAGTTCGCTCTGTTCAAGTAATATCCTCTCACCATCACTATTAAAATCAAAGTTCATAGCCTTAACTATCCAATAAGACTTGTGTTTCAATTCCACAGGTAAATGACTGCATTTCCCAAACAACATCCTGTAAGGAGACATACCTATTGGGGTCTTGAAAGCAGTTCTATATGCCCATAAAGCTTCATCCAATTTAAGAGATCAGTCCTTCCTAGAAGTTGACATAGTTTTCTCAAGTATCTATTTCAGTTACCTATTTGAAATTTCCACCTATCCACTAGACTGTGGATAATAAGAAGTACCAGTTTTATGATCAAACCCATATTCTCCATCAAATATTTAAACTTATAATTTTTAAAATGTGTTCCATTGTCATTGGTAAAAGCTTTGGGAACTCCAAATCTATAATATATGTCCGTTTTGACAAACTTTATTACAGAATTGGATTGATTGTTGGGAAGTTCCACTACCTCAACCCATGTCAAAACATAGTCAACATCAACAAGTACGTACTCATTCCCATGAGATAATGGAAATGGACCTATAAAATCTAAACACCAAACCTAAAAAATTTCAACTTCTAGAATTCCTTTTTGGGGGAAATCATAATTCCTGCCCACATTACCTAACCTCTCGCACTTACTCGAACCAACTAAAAATCTCCTAGAATCCTTAAAAAGAGTGGTCCAATAGAAACTATATTATAGGAATTTCTGAGTAGTTATTTCACCACCATGGTGACCTCCCCAAGGTGAAGAGTGACAAATCTCTAAAATAGGAAGCATCTTTTCCTCAGGCACACATCTCCTAAGGATACCATCAGAACATTTCTTTACAAATAGAGGATCATATCAAAGGTAGTATTTAAGTTCAGAAATGAATTTATTTCTTTGGTTATTGGACGGATTTTTGGGAAAGACACCTACTGTTAGGATGTATGCAAAATCTGAAAACCATGAAGATTTCCTGATTGACACAGTAAGTAGTTTTCATCTAGAAAGGATGAGTTTATCTCTCTAGGATCTTCAGATTGACTATGAGTAATAGGAATTAGATAAATATAGTCAGCAAATATATTTTCATCTCCCTTATTTTCCCTAATCTCTAAATCAAAATCTTGTAGCCACAGAATCCATCTAATCAACTTGGGTTTAGTATCTTTCTTAGACATCAAGTACTCTAAAGCAGAATGATTAGTGAAAATAATGACTTTTCAACCTAACAAATACTGTGTAAAATTCTCTAGAGAAAACACAATAGCTAAAAATTATTTTTAATTGGTTGTGTAATTATTTTGGGATTCATCTAGTAGTCTAATAGAATAACACACAACATGAAGCATCCTATATTTCCTCTATCCAACGACAACACCTACAGCCATATCACTAGCATTACACATAAGTTCAAAGGGTAGCTTCCAATCAGGTGTAGTGATAATGGGTGATGTGGTGAGATTTTCTTTCAACAGATTAAAAGATTTCAAATAGTTTTTGTCAAAGTTGAAAGGTGCATCCTTGAAAAGTAAATAACATTAGGGCATAGTTATTTTGGAAAAGTATTTTATGAATCTCCGGTAGAAACCAACATACCCTAGGAAACTTCTAACACCTTTAAAATTTCCAGAAGGTGGAAGTTTTTGACTGAAATCAATATTAGCAGTATCAACATCCAAAACTCCTTTGGAAACCTTATAACCAAGAAAAATGCCTTCTGTAACCACGAATTGACACTTCTACTAATTAAGAACAAGGTTGGTTTCAATGCATCTTTCTAAAAATAACTCAAGATTTCCAATACATGTATCGAAAGTGCTTCCCACAATGGAAAATTCATCCATGAACACTTCAAATATTCTCTCAATAATATCCAAAAAGATATCCATTATACACCTTTGAAAGTTGGTGGGATATCCACACAACACAAAGGGTATCCGCCTATAGGCAAATGTCCCAAAGGGGCATGCGAAAGTACTCTTTTCTTGCTCCTCTAGATCAATAGTAATCTGGTTGTAACCAGAATACCCATCCAGGAAACAGAAAAATTCATTTCCAGTAAGCATGTCAAGAATTTGATCAAGAAAGGGCATTGGAAAATGGTACTTCCTAGTGGCGGCATTCATCTTTCTATAATCTATATATACGCTGCATTTTTGGATTTACTATCTTGGATTTATTCATTCTTTTCATTTTTGACTACAGTGAAACCCCCTTCTTGGGAACAGCCTGAATTGGGATGACCCAAGCACTATCAGAAATGGGATATATCATCCCAGTGTCCAGCAAATTAATCACTTCCTCTCTCACAAATTCATTATTTTTTGGATTCAACATTCTTTGACACTCTACCCTAGGCTTATGGTAAGGCTCCATTTGTATTTTATGCATAAAAAATGAAGGACTAATACCTTTTATATCAGCTATTTTCTAGCCTATGGAATATTTAAATTTCTTTGAAACATTCAACTAACTTTCTTCTTGGTTTTCATTAAGTTCGGCAGAAATTAAGACATGAAAAGTGGAATTATCACCCAGAAATTAATATTTAAGATGAGAAGGGATTGGTTTTAATTCAAGAGTGGGTGGTTCTACACTAGAAATAAGAATCTGGGAGGTCCTAGATCTTCAATATATCTATTGTAAGGAGTATTGAATGATGAAAGATTCTCAATTTCAAGCTTAGTTTCAGAATTAATGGTTCTACTGTCCAAAGTGGGCATTATACTGTCTAGACTTTCCAGATCAGAATTTAACAAGTTAATAAAATAAGAATCATCCAGTTGTCTTATAATTTCACCCTCAATATTGTCAAAGTGTTTAGAAATGTTGGAGTTAATAGAAACACCCTCAAACATACTCAAAAATCTCTTATGTTTAGAAACATAGGACTCTTCTACAGTAGAAACTGGGTAGTTTTCCAATTTTGGAAAATTTTCAAGATTCAGTGTTCAAGATGAATTTTAAACTTCTAAGACAGAAACAATATAATTTTTGGCTTCTAAATATATTTCTACAACAAAAGACTAAATTTCAAATTTTGCAAATTTTTTGGTTGAGTTCTCATCTTGTAAGGACTCTACCATTGAAGAGTTTTTATAAAAAGTTTGTCCTTTAACATTTTTAAACCCATTGAAATCTTCTTGTTATTCTCCAATTTTAAAAATTAATTGACCCTTAGACCCATCCATAACAGCACCACCTGTGGCTAGGAAGGGCCCACCCAAGATGATGGTCCCTCTTGATCACACTCTATATCTAAGAATTTAAATTCTCAAAGCAAAAACAGCTTCCCTACCCCAACTTGCAACTCATATATCCTACCCACAGGATGATTGAAAGATCTATCAGCCAACTTCAATATGACTGTGGTGGGTTGAAGGTCACCCAATCTCAACTGTCGAAATAGTGAGTAAGGGAGAAGATTAATGCTAGCACCTAAATCAAACAAACAGTTGAGCAGATCAGAATTTATCAGTGTGCAAGTTATGATAAAGCTACCTAGGACTTTCGGTTTAGGTGGGATTTTCTTTTGGAGTACAACACTACACTCTACGGTGAGGTTGTAAGTTGATAATTCTTCCAAAGTTTTTTTTAAATGATTTTCTTAAGATATTTCAAATTAGAAGGAATTTTAATTAAGGCTAGAATGAATGGAAGGTTTACTTAAAGTTTAAGAAGGAGACCAAGAAACTGAAGAATTTCATCCTTGGTGTTACTTTGTGGTTTTAGCTTCTTCGGGAAAGGGATGGGTGGGGAAAATTTTTTAATGACAATAGATATATCCCTCACTTCGTCATCAAAATTTTCTTTTCCATTATTCTTTTTATTTTTAGATTAAATTTCAGCTTGAGATTTAGATGATTAATTCAAATTATGATCATTTTCATGACTTTCCTTTAAATTTATAGCATGTTTGTAGAGAATATTTTTAAGATTTTTATTTTGGTTATTTTCATGGTCTTTTTCAGAAACAGTTTGAGTATTGAGCTCACTTCTAGTGACCACATCCATGGCATTCTCTCTAGGGTTAAGCTCTGTGATACTTGGAAGTCTTCCTTCTTTCCTAGATGAAGAATATCTAGAAAGTTGTCTGATTTGTGTTTCCATGTTTTTAATTCTCACATCAGTTTTCTTTTTTCTAACTCATATTGATTTTGATGTTTAGATAGCTGAGTCATGTATCTTTCCTCTTGAGAGTTAATTTCATTCAAGATTAGATCAAGCTTAGAAGAAATTTGATTATCATTTCTTCCTTGTGTATTAGAAGACTCACCCCTTTGTTTATTTTGAAAATTTGGTCTTGTTTGGTTAGAGTAATTTTGGGAAGTGGAATTTTTAATTAGGCCTTGATCTTTCCGTGACAAGTTGGGATATTTCTTATAGCCTTGGTTGTAATTATTTGAAAATGTATCTTCTTTAGGAGGCATCCTAATACAATAGTTAAAAAAGTTTGAATTCTATTATTCTTGGGCTAGTATATCAAAATTAGGACAGAAATTTTCCATATTCCCAAACATACCACACTGGACACACTGTTTCCTTAAATATTTGTTGGTGTTTTCATAGTCAGGTTGATTAACAGTATGATTTAAATTCTGTTTCATTAAGGATTGAAGTTGGTTGGTGATTTCCGCAAGTTGAATTTGAGTTTCATTCATTGATTGAGTGTTTGAATTAGTATTTCTATTGACTCTTTTCCTTCTTGAATTTTTATGTTGTGAATTCAGTGCATTATTGTTAAATATTTTCCTATGTTCTTCATATATCTTATCATTGTAATTACCCCCAGCAGTTTGGTCAACTAGATTATGTCCAGAGGAAGAAATCCCTTCATATAAGGTATCCATGAGAAGGTGAGATGGGATTTGATGATGGGGACATTGCGAAAGTATATCCCTAAATCTATCCCAAGCTTCATGAAAATATTCTCTATCCTCTTGATAAAAAAATAGTTATTTTTTTATCAGTTCACCTTTAATTCTTTGGGGATAAAATTTCATAGTGAAAGAGTTGTACACTTGATCTCAGTTTTCAAAAAAATTCTCATCTAGACTCAGAAACTAATTCCTAGCATTCTCTTTAATGAAAAAGGGAAAGACTATCATTCTAAGTTCATTTTTTGTGAGTCCTAGAAGAGTTAGTTGTTTCACTATATTATATAAATCTATAATGAAGGCTAAAGAGTCGTCATTAGAAAGTCTGTTAAATATAGGCACTAGTGAAATGTGTGACTGTTTAAGTTCATAATTTATGGTTCTATGACTAAGTCAAATGGTAGATGGATTACTTGAAACTTGAGGGAGTTAGAACTCCCTCATCCCAAGACATTTATTTTCTTCTAAGATTTATGGATTATTTTAGAAGTTATTAGGTGTCGGAACTCTCTCATCTAGATTTTCCATTAAAAAAATTTTCTTTCTTAGAGTAGTTAAATGTTTATCTAATTCAGGGTTCAGATGCTCTAATCTAACACTAGAAGTTCTTGTGCTCATGCAAACAATAGTAAATAGTATTCAGCAGTAAAGAGAATAGTTACAGTTTGGCAAGGAATGAAGCAGATTTTTATAGTTTTCAAATTTTTTTTCCAATTTTTTTAGATTTTTATATATATGTGATTTTTTAAAAAAGTTCTTTTAGAAAAAGAGTGGCTCGTGCCTTCCCCAGAAATGGTGCCAAAAACATGACCTAAACTATCGTTGAAGTTGTTCAACGTTTAAAATTTATATTCCAAAAAACTACTATATGTGTGGCAAGCAGGGTCGAACCCAGAGGGAAGGTAATTTTGGCCACTATTCTTCTAAACAAACTTCAAAAACTCCAATGTTGTCTGCAGTGGAGTGGATACTCTATTTTTTTAACTTTTTTAACTTTTTATTTTGTGAAATGACTTAGAAGAAAATAAACTACACATTTTTTTGGTGTTTTTGATCTAGACTAAGATGAATCAAACAACAAATTGAAAACTTTGAACAACAAAAATATATAGTACTATTAAATGAACATTCAGAATGTAATGCCCAGGGAAAAATATCCATACTACTGGTTTTAGAGGTACTTTAATTCACTTAAAAGGTATTTTAGAGTTCCATAGAAGTATTAATTACCTCCCTTTCTAGAAGTTAAGTCACACAAGCCAATCAATTTAAGATTTCACCACTCCAAAATTAATAAACTGTAAACCATTTAAAAAAAAGAAAACAAGGTGAACTCACCGTAAGTCCTAAATCCTGAAGAATTTATTATCTTTTAAAAAGTTTATTCACGATCAATCTCACAAATTAATTATGAAATTTTTAAAATTGAGTTCTGATGGTACAAGCAATAGGATGAACTCAGCATTGATCATGCCGATCAATACTGAAATCATCAAAATGACTAAGTGAAAAGAGAATTTAAAGATAACCTGTGGCACTTCAAATTATCCCCAAACTATATGATTTATCTATAAAACATATTCAATATTGTCTTAGACACTTGTACATACTAACAGAGTACTAATTCTAGAATTGAGAAAGAAAATAAACTCCCGGGATGATGTTATGCTCTCAAACTCCTCTAGCTCCAGCAAGTGGTTCTAGAGTCTCCCATCAGACTCTCTCTACTCGGAACTGGATATTTGAATGTGTTGAATGATTCTCTCTCTTGCATCTTACTTTTTTTTTTGTATCCTTTGTCATCTGCTACTCATCATCACCACTCTTCACCGACTTGAGGTGTCCATCATTTATGCACCGCACACGTGCGTTTTTTTCGCGATGAACATGTCATGCTAATTTTTCTCACATAACTAACTCCGAGTGAGTTAGTTAAGTGAATCTGGACATATTCCCATCTCTTGAATGAACCTGCATAGTTAAAACAAAAAAATAGATGAATCAACATTTAAATAAATAAAGGTTTCAATAAATAAAGCTTAAATGTTATTAAATTTAAATTAATAATTATTAGTTATTAATTTATATGTTAACATAATTTATTTACTATTGTCTCAAGTTATTATTTATATTTATTTAATTTTGAAGGTGATTAATTAAAAATTAGATTAAATTAAAAGTTTATAATTTGTTAAATTATTAGAGTTTAGATTTTGAATATTTAAGTTTTTTTAATTATTATTTTAGTTTGTCATAATAATTATAAAATTATAGAAAGTTATTTTAATTTATAATTATTTTATTCATAAAGAAGTTAATTTATTATTATTATATATATTAAAGTATTTCATTTTTATTTTAAATTTTGTTAATAAGTTAAACATTGGAATTTATTCAATTAATTAGTTATTTATTTATTCTATTATTACTCATTTGTTTTTATTATTCATACTATATTTATTAATTTTATTTATTTATTATTATTTTTGTTTAGTTTAATGTTAGTTTCTTTATAATAATAAAAATCAATTCATCCCCCCCACCCAATCACATAGCAAAAGGGAGGAGAAAAGTCTTTTAAAATTAATATAATAATTTTATTGTTTTGTTTTGTTTTGTTTTGTTAGAGTTTTTTATTATAATTTAATATTATTATCTTTTTATTTATTATTTTTTAATCTCTTTCTTGGTCCCCCCCCCCCAAATCTTGGCGCACAGAACCAGGGGAGGAGGGTTTCTCAGCTCTTTCTTAAGGAAAACCATGACCACGGTGCTTCTAAGCTCCCGCGATATTGGCGGATCCATCCTTCTCCCTCCATATACGGAGGTGTAGAAACTCTCAAAAGCAGTGCAACAGCAGGTCACAATGATTTGGCACCGATTCTTCTTCAGCAGTACAGCAAGGGATGTGACGGCTCGACCTCTCCCTCAGATTCCCACAGCGAAAGCAGCCCAGATTACAATGATGCAAAGGTTTTTTTTCCGCATTGCAGTAGTGTGACGAATCTTGAACGGGCAGAAAACTCCTCAATAGTGGATAGGCTTTGAACCATTGATAGTATAATCTTCACGAATGTTCATACTGGGCGGGTCCTCCTCGGATCAAGCTATAGGTTGTGGCATAGCATCTACAGTGTACAGAATTAGAACCTGATCCCTCCTAATCCTTCCATGGTGGCTCATGGTTCAGGAACTGTTGATGGATTTCACCGATTCTTAATTTAAAATATGGTTTGTGGTGTGTAGATTTGATCTCTTGTGTTTGATTCTGTTTCTTGTGTGGAGAATAAGTTGTTGTGGGTCATGAGTAGAAGTTGGGGAGTAGCGGTGTTAGTGCTTGAGGCTGTGAAGAAACTCTGGTAGCGGTGTGGAAGAAACTATGAAGTAAGGATGGAGGCGAGGAAAAGGAAGGTAAATGAGGTCGTGATAGATGGTTTCAAACGGTGAGGCATAGGAGATAAAGAATGGGAGCATATCAGTCGAAGACACCTAATAGCGAGATCAAAAAAATGAACTATCGGTGAGGAGTAAAAACCAATGGTGAGGTGCGGGGGAGAGCGCAGGGTCACCAGTGGCTTATAGATAAGGTTACCGATTGTTAAAAAAAGGGTGGGTCACCGTTAGTTTAAAAACAGATGAGAAGTAGCATAAGGTCACTATTGGGAATTAAAAATAAGGGTCTCTAATAATTTAAAATATAGAGGTTACTGATATAAAAATTAAAAGAGTAAATGATTTACCGGTAGATTCCAAAATCTAAGGCTACTGATAGACCCAAATAAGGGTCACTAGTGGCTTTAAAATCAAAATCTCACCGTCATGAAACAAATATAAAAAGTTCTCCAGTACAAATAAGTTCACTGATGTAGATAAATTAAAAGATAACTGGTGCATAAATAAAAAGGGTTACTGATCGATAGAACACATAAAGAGTTACTGATGCACTACATCGGTAACATAAAGAAATAAAACTGAAAATGAAATACAAAAATTAAAACTATGTAAAATTAATTTAAAATCAAAACATGAGGAGTTAAAAATAAATATTGAAAATAATTACCCAGTTAAAAACATAAAATCCAAAGTACAAAGATTGAAATTCAAAAATTAATATAAGGATAATTAAAACTGAATTATAATTAAACTTCAAACTTTTAAAATTAGAATTAAAATTATTAATTGATAACACTTAAATTAAAAACTGGATAATTGTTAAACTAAATTGATAAAAGGCTTAAATTTAAAATAGTATATAAATTAATTACAGGGTAAGAAGTGAGTGATAAAAGATAGAATTGGTGACCCAATAGGTCATCGATGGCTCTTTTCTACCTCACTGGTAGACTAAAAACAAAAGGTAATGAATAAATAATCTAACTGCAAACTTAAGATTAAATAATTAATGATTTAAAACTCTTAATTAATTAATTAATAAACTATTTTAATACATAAAATTAATAGCGAAATATTTTATTTAATTAAAACTAAAACTCTTTACTTATTAATTTGAAGGATGGTTAAACCTATTAATTTATGAAATTAATATATTTTAATAAATCTAAATTAAATAATCAAATATTAAAATAAATACTATGCTAATTAACACAAATAAGGATATTAAATGATTATTTATTATTAAAGTAAAATTATTAAAAAGTGAGAATATTAGAATTAACAAAACTAAAAAACAAGTAATTAAATTTGATAAAATAAGAAAGATTAAATTTATTAATTTAATGTCTAAAAATACTTAATTAATTATTAAAAATTTTTATTTAAGAAATTTAATTATAAAAATACAAAAGTACAATTATTTAATATAAAGTGCTTAAATAATTAATTAATTCAGTAAAAATTAAGTAAAACATTTGTGGAAAAACTATGTAAAAATAGAGCCACATCAGTATTGGACCTGATTAATTCAATAAAGTATATTAATTCCCTACTTCCTATGAAATGTGGTAAACAATAGCTATCATATATGAAGTAATAGATAACATTATATAGATGAGGTATGCTACTTCAAAGCTAATGTTTGACACCTTTATAATGTTATATGGTTAAAGCATCACACAAATGAATGGATGATTAATATATATTGTCAACACTATAATTTCATTGGAATATCCCTTTAGTCAGTCCGATCAAGGGATAGAAGTACTTAACAGTACTTCCCTCTAAATGGAATGGAATATCTACTACTATTAGACAATCATCACCTTTCAGTAATTTTTCTATAAATGATGTAATTTTAAAATTTATGATATATGAAGTAGAAATGACAGATGAAGATTAACATTAAATTATAGTTGAAAGGAAAAATTCTACTTTCAAAGTCATGTCTAAGGATCATGAAATAAAATAAAAACAAGATGCCAAAATTGATGAAGATTTAGATTATTCTGACTCTGAAATGGAACTTGCTTAGTTATCCATAATGTTTAGAAAATTATACAAAAAATAGGCTTAAAAATCATTTAAGAATTATGGAAGAGATCCTGGAGAAGTACGATGATACAAATGAAAAAATTAGGTCGCATCATACCTGATTTCCCCCAATTAAAAGAAAAAAAAGAAAAAAAAGAAACATCAGATCAAAGATGATTATGGGAAAATAGGAAAAAGTGACATGAAAGCTACGTGGAGTGCATATGAAGGCTCCAACATCTCTTAAAAATATGATTTATAAAAAGCACCACAAATTCTAAAAGAAAATATGTTATTTATAGATAAGGAAGAAAAAGAGAAAGGCCACAGGAACAAAAATTCTATATGGTATATTTACAATGGTCTCTCTAAACACATGAGTGGACGCTCTACAAATATTCATACACTAAAACAAATGGATTAGGGTCTAGTCACTTTTGGTGATAATGCCAAAGGAAATATTTTTGGGGTTGAAACTATTACAGATCCAAAGAAAATTTCAATCAATAAAATACCGTATGTACAAGGGCTAAACAACAACATGATTAGTATTTATCAACTTTGTGTTTATGACAATTTTATTTATTTTTGTAGAAATTCCTACTCTCTTTTCAAAGATAAATTACTTAAATTTAGAGCACCTAGAACTAAAAATGTTTATACTTTGGATCTAAATTCCTTGTGTAAAAAAAGTGAATTATTTAGCTAATAAGACAAATGAGTCGTGGATCTATTATAGAAGAAATATATATTACAATATAAATGCTTTAAATAAATTATCTATGAAAAAAATAGTTTCTAGTTTTCGTAGGATTATGTTTGAAAATTATAGGTTCTATGATTCATGCCAAATAATCAAACAACACAAATCATATTTCAAATCAATTAACAAAATTTCAAAATCAAAACCATTAGAACTTAACCACATGGATCTGTTTAGACCATCAAGATTAGAAATTTTTTATGGTAAATTTTATGTTTGTGTTTTAGTTGAGTATTTTTCAATATTTACTTGGTTTTAATTTCAAAAACTCAAAAGTCAAGTTTTCATTGTTTCTGACAGGTTTTGAAAAAAAATTCAAAATGAAAAATATTTTAAAATTATCTCATTGAGAAGTGATCATGGTGAATAATTTGAGAATCAAGAATTTAATTTATTTTTATCAAATTTAGGTATTAAACATACCTTCTCTAAACCACTAACACCTCAACAAAATGGAATTATTTAAAGAGTAAATAGAACTATTCAAGAAATTGAAAATACTATGATGAATTAATACAATCTTCCTACCTATTTCTAGGACGAAGATGTAAGAACAACTTTCTATATCATGAATAGACTTTTAATAAGACCAGTTATTAAAAATACAATGTATAAGATTTGGAATAATAGATAACCTAAAGTAAATTACTTTAAATTATTTAGATACAAGGTGTATACATTGAATACTAAGGATGTCTTGGTAAATTTGATTAAAAAGATGATGAAGGAATATTTTTAGGATATTTTGATACTTCTAAATCCTATAGAGTGTTTAATAAAAAGTTAAGGATTATTAAAGAATCGGTTCATGTGGTGTTTTGATGAAAACAATCCTTTCATTAAAGATAAATATAAAATAGATGAAATTACTGAATCTTTTGACAACATGAGACTTAAATCACCCAAAATTTATTTTGAAAATGAAATAAATTAAATTAAGCCCAGTTCATAAGAACATGAAACTGAATAACCTGGATTTTTATTACCTATATAGTCTAGAACCATAAAGGACCATACTATAGAAACTATTACAATAAATAAAGATATTGTGGTTAGGATAAGATTAAATGTAGAAAACCTAGGTGAATTTTATTCATTTCTATCTCAGTTAAAACCTAAGTCTATTGAAGAATCATTAAAAGATGCTAGTTCATTATTAGACATGAAAGAAAAACTAAACTAATTCAGAAGAAATGATTTTGGGAATTAGTAGACATACCTTCAGATTATCCAGTAATAGAAACTAAATAGATATTTAGAAATAAATAGGATGGCCAAAAGATCATAACCAAAAATAAATCTAGATTAATATCTAAAGCATATAATAAAGAAGAAGGATTATATTATGCTGAAACTTTGCACATATAGGTAGATTATACTCCATTATAATCCTTTTAACTTATCTATCTCAGTTAAATTTAATATTTTATCAGATTGATATTAAATTCTATTTTTTGAATGGATATTTAATGGAGGAGGTTTATGTTTAACAACTACTAGGTTTTGAAAACTCTCAAAAAAAAATTAAACTTACTAAATCTCTTTATGTCCTTAAACAAGCTCCTAGATCTTATTTTGGAATATTAAACTCGTTTTTGTTGAAAATGGATTTTCTGTAGGATTGTTAGATCTTACAATTTTTAAGAAAACCTTTTTCTCTAAAATTTTATTAGTACAAATTTATATTTATGATGTTATTTTTGGTTCAATAAATAAAAATATTTGTAATGATTTTTCAAATATAATATAAAAATAATTTAAAATTATTATGATGGGAGAATTTAATTTCTTTTTATGATTTCAAACCTATCAAAAAGATTATGAAAAGGTTTTTAGTAAAATTAAATATATTATTGATTCATTGAAAAAATTTGGACTAAAAAACAATAGGACTTATACAACTCCATCGTGTATAAATATAAAACTTGATTTGGATGAACCTAGAAAACTAGTTTACAACAAGTTATATAGAGGTATGATTGGTATTTTATTTTATATTTATCCTAGAAAAACAAAACGTGATATTTTTTGTATGTCTATGTGAAAGGTTTCAATCAAATATAAAAGAATATAATCTAAATATTGTTAAAATAATTTTTAGATTTTTAAAAGGAACTATTTTTCAATCTCTTCAATACCCAAAAACTTTTGATTTGTATTTAATTTCATACCCATATTCTGACTTTTTAGTATGTATATTAGATTGAAAAAACACCTCAGAAACCTTTAAATTTTTAGGAAAATCATTAGTATGATGTTCGAGTAAGAAAAAACATCCAGTTTTCCTATCAACATCCAAGGTAGAATATATATCTACTAGTAGTTTTTGTGTGTAATTGTTGTGGATAAAACATAATAAACTATATTTTGGACAAAACTTTAGTAATATTCCTTTCAAATTTCATAACACTAGTGTGATAAAAAAATTATAAAATCCTATAAGTCATTCTAGGACTAAGAGTATTGATATAAGATATCATTTTCTAAGATATCATGTTCCTAAAAAGGATATATCTTTATACTTTCTAAATAAGGAAGATCAATTAGCTGATATTTCTTCTAAATCACTTTCCACTACAAGTTTTTATTTTATTAAGGGGGGTTAGGAATATTTAATTTTAAATAAATGGTTATAAATTGTTTTATTTGTAAATTTTATTCATTTATATTTATTTAGTTATTTTTCTTCTATTTATTGTTCAAATTTATTTTGATTTTTCTATATTTATCTTTTTAAAATAAAATAAAATTATTACATTATTAATTCTTTTGAAATCTGACTATGAAATTAAACAGTCAGACTTCTCTCACTTTCATTCCTACTCTTTCAACCCTTTGAATTTTAGAGTATCCATCGTTATAGTTCTATGAATACCTTACCTAAGAACCTATAATCCTCAAACCTTTTGAAATGAAAGCATCATGCAGAATTGATGATGTTGAATAGATTGAGTTGGCTCTCTAGCATGTGATTTATCAAAAACTTATTCATGGAAAGGTAATTTATTTCACCTAGATAATTGAAAAAATATATTATTATGAAATAAATAAGATTTCAGGGATGGGAATTTCTTTTTAGAGATACTAATTCACCATTTATTTTTTGTATTGAAGTAAAATAATTATATCAGAATGATTCAATTATTTTTGTATTTGATGAAGATTCTATTGTGACTATGATTTATCATAAATAATTTTCTATTTATTCATCAAAAATAGCTAAGATGGTAGTTTTTTCCCATGAGGGGGGATATCATCTTGATTTAAGAAATATTAGAGATGATAAATTTAATTTATAGAATATAATTTTTTCTCTTTTTGGAACTCGAAATTTCAAGAAGATGGTGACTAAAAACCTTAATGACAATCAAAATTTCTTGATGAAGTTTATTTAATTAAGAATTATTCCAAAGATGGATGAGTTGGAGAACTTTTTATAATAATATATATATGTTCTATTTTTTTCCTGAATAATATTAGGTTGAAATTTAGTTACTATATACTGAAGTATTTAAAGCACTACTATCATGAAGAAGCAAGAATGTGTTTCCTTCCTTCTAGAAGGATTTATTCTAGTTTTTTATTCATATTTTAAAAAAATGGGGTATATAATTAGGATGGAGATGTCATCATAGCAATATTTTGAATGTTAGAACTGTAAGGAAGTTAGGATACTTTCAGAGTGAGTCCAATGGTAGTCTGTTGCCAGTTTCCATAGAAGCACAACAAATAGTGGTGGCTACTACTTGGGAGAAGAAGATAATGGTACCAACTATTAGTTTTTTAATAGATAGGCCTAAATAAGAAGAATATAAATCCAAAGTTAATTATACAGATCTTCAAAAAAGAAGAAGAATTTCAATAAATATTTTTGATGCTGAAAGAGATAATGAAGAAAGAGTTGAGAGTGTGGTTTGATTAGCTGAGGATATTGAGAAATTGTATCAAGGGGGAAATCAATTTAAAGAAGTTATCCCTATTTCAAGTGGAGGAACCCCTAAAAATATATCTCTTGTTGTCGTTGATTCTATAGATGAATAGGTGTATGAATTGACAGCATAGATAGAAGTTTCAGAAGAACAGTCAAGGATGGCTATAGTTGAATAAGTTTAAGAAAATGTTTGGTTGAGAGTTTTAATCTATCAGAGAATTTCATCAGGCATCAAACTCTACACAACAAACTTTTCCAGTTTGGATTAGAATATTTGAGTTAATAACTACTGTATTATTATATCCGAATGATATAATGCACACTCTTCACTGTGAAAATACCCCTTTGAATGTTTAGTTGAATAATCACGGAATTTTGATCATTCAAATGACCTCATGTAACTCCTGGTAAGGACCAATTCTCCATCATGTAAAAGATCAGTTATCGTATTTCATCCAGATTTAAGAATCAGTTAATGAATTTATTAAATTACATTTGGTTGAGAATTTTAGAATAGGAAAGTATTCAAGGAATATGTTTTAATAATGGATAGATATTTTAAACAATCACTTTCAGTGTTTGTTGGAAACGATACGTGATAATCATGGGGTTGTTCAATAAATTCCTCATCCTACTGCATCGCCTCCAAGTGATGATTTATATCAAGCCAATCATTCTATTCTAAGCCTATCATTTTAAAACATTTATTCAGTTGTTTTTTGAATGTACTCATAATTTTTAAAAACATTTGATTTATAATTCAATTCACATTAATTTACATTATCCATATATATGTGAGTTTTATATTATTTTATAATTTTATTATTTCATTATTTATGTCTAATTTTACACTGTCAAAACACTTGTTTTCTTTTTCTAACTTGTACACTATAACACTCATTATTAGGTGAAAAATTAAATATGTTTTAGTCATTTTTCTTATTTTTTTATGTTATCACAAAAAGGGTGGGAAATTTTAGTAAACACAAACATTTAAAATTTTTAAAATTATCTGTCTTTATTTCATCAAAATAATACTTTGAAATTGAAATAATATTGTGAAAAGTTAATTTAGAAAACTAACAAGTATTTCCTTTAAAACTATTATTTTATTAGTTTTTACAATTCCAACATTTTATATAAATTATGTTATGCTTTTGTGATGATCAAAAGGTGGAGATTGTAGGGAATGTATTGTCTCAAAAATACTCTATTAATATTATTGATATTCATTCTCACAGATACCCTTGTTTTTTTACTAATGATATTAATTTAAGTGAGTTTCAGGAAATTAATATTCTTGCAACATTTATTCTTGAATTAAATTTATGTAATTAATCCATAAGGAATATTCCTCAAATAATTTTAAAATAATTTTTGTATTTTTTGTAAAAAATTGTTCATACCCTATGTTGATAAGCATAACATAAGGAATAAACCCTAAATTCAAAACATTTTATATGTATTTCATACCCTACATTGCAGAAAGTATGGAACATCATCCCTATGATAAATAGTAAACATATGGATCAACAATGCTATATTTGAATAAATATATGGAATTTTAATCCAACATCAAAGTTTGAAATCACTGTTCATACCCTAAATTCGTAGAATGGACATATGGTTAATCAACCTTACACCGAAAGGATGAACATATGGATTCTCATCTAAACGTTACTTTTGATCCCTATGTTCTGCTCAAATGAAGGTATGTAAAGTAACCCAATGCTATGTAGGAACCCTATGATATGTGAGGGAACCCTACACTATGCAAAATAACCCTATGCTACGTAGT
The DNA here is from genome assembly GCA_963277665.1 of Viscum album. Taxonomy (NCBI): domain Eukaryota; kingdom Viridiplantae; phylum Streptophyta; class Magnoliopsida; order Santalales; family Viscaceae; genus Viscum; species Viscum album. The sequence continues at coordinate 2,021,839,476 of OY728123.1, forward strand.
TCAACCCTACATTTGAATTTTTTTCATTTCATACTTGAACCCTTTGTTTGACTATTCAATGATGGAGATTTAAATCTGTGATTTTATATGTATTTTTTTATAGCCTCTGTAGAAGTTTAAATACTATTTTATGAATGATTCAAAGGCTCGTTTTGATCTATTAAAAGAACCATATTAATCAGATAAAATAAATCCATTTCTTAAGAGAAGTTGCAACTCCCCTAGTCGATCCAAATTTTAATATCTGCATTCTATCAGGCGAATTTTTTAGATCTTATCTACCAAAATAAATTTTATTCATTTATTTGAATGAAGTATTTTAGAATTATATGATATGTATATTAATTTCAATATAAAACTAAATTATTTATTTTTTGAATATATTCATAACTTCTGCAAAGAATGATCATCTATTTTATTTTCTCAGAGAGGTTATACCTTGAAGCTCTACATTTTCAAACTTATACTATTGTAACTACTGCTACTTTTTTTTTATTCTTTCCTAAAGATCATTTTTGACAAGGAATTATTCGACGTTGTTTATAATTAAAGATTCTTATTGAAAAATAAGATTAATCTATTTTCAGTTGCTACTACTGCAACCATTTTTTTCAAATTTTATTCAATAAATCAAACTCCTTTAATTTATTAGAGTTTTGGCTGCTCAGTCTCAATCATGGTGGATTTTTAGCTACTCAAACAAAGTTTTTGTTTTACCAGTTCCCTGTAGAATAACTAAAATTCTCTATTTATACTTTTTGTAAATGTGTCAACTGCTTACATTCATTTACGGATTTAACGATCTTATGATAAGATAAACTTTCTGGTGGAAATAACCTGGAATGCAGAGAGAGTATTGGGGGAGTGGACTAGGAGATCTTTATGCCCTAAACCACTATAAAATTGATGTGTTCATCTTTTCTATTCATTCGCTTCTCAAATTTCGTACAGTATAGAACGTTTTATATATTCATAAATCACAAAAAGAGTTAAACATCATAATATATAAAGATTTTTTAAAAGACAAGATTCACCCCCCCCCCCTCTTATGTATCCTTGTATTATTCCAACCTAACAATTGGTCTTATTTTTTCAATATATGGCTTGCAATTAGTCTTTAATTTAATCATTATTATTTTAATATTTATATGTGTAGGATATATGATTTTTTATTTATTAATTTAATCTATTTGTCCCCTTATTTTTTTAATTCATATTATGAAATGAGCATAATTTTTACCATTATAAAATTTTAATCACTTAATATATAAAACATTTTCTCTAAAAAATGGTAAATGCATTTGGTTTCATAAATACATATTCTGATTTTATTTAACTATTTTATATAAGGGGTATCATCTCCATTATTTTATCTTTTACCCAATAATATGGATTTATAATTGTTATATTTTTTCCTATATATGACATTTTTTTATAGTTGATTATTTTATATTCTTATTGAAAATAGTGAATGTATTATGGGTATTAATGTTTTATAATAAATTTTAGTACTTTGATGTTGAAACAAATGTAATTTTTTTATTGTAATATATTTTTGGTAAATTTCAAAATTTCAAATAATTTTTATTATTTATTTTAATTATGAAAAAGGGGATATTATTAGTGTGAATATATTAGTACTGTGAATATATTTTTGGAAAAATAGAACCTTGGTTTTATTTGTTTTAATAATTAAAAAACACATATTAAAATGTTATATCATTTTAAAATAATCTCTATATATTTTATTAATTAATATTATATTTTCATTGTTTTATTAATGGAAGGTGATAAATACAATTCATTTTGTATTACATAACTACAAAAAAAATTAACTAAAATTTATTTTTAATATCATTATATTATATTTTTATAGATATACCATGGGATTTGAAATTTGGATATTACTAAATGTTATTCAAACTTATGATACAATTAAAATATCAATTTATGTGATAAGGATGGAAATAATATCATGAATTAAAACTAGGAATGTATAATATAGAATGAATTTTAGATTTATCATTGATGATGTTATCATAATCAATTTTTATGTTGACTTTTAGATTTTTTGTTTTTGATTGAGTCATCATTCTAAATATATTATATATGAATTGAAATCATATTTTTATAGTGTTCATATCTAGTGTAAGTTTTTTTCAACATGCTAATGTTTTGGAATATTTTGAAATATATAGAATGAAACTAAGAAGAATATGAATAGTTTCTTTTAGAATGTAATATGTATATCATAGCATGTGAGGATGGTTTAAATTAAAAGATTAATTATAGTATTGATAAACAATATCTTTTGATATATTCATGATCTATAATATATAGATTTAAATAAATATGACACAAATAAATAGGAATTCTAAGAAATATACTATAACACAACATGTTATGGGAGTTTGAGGATTTCATTATAATATTTTCAAAAATTGGACTAAGAGATCTTATGAAAATTAAGACATTTTCAGAAATAATTGTACCTTTGGGAGAATTTTGGATAAAGGTTTCAATTGATAATGAATTAGATACAACAAGAACAAACCAAAATAATATGAATGTTATATAAGTGATTATTCATCAGTCATTGGTGTTCTATTTTAATCATCAGGTTTCACTTCCTATGTTTACTTTAAATTATTTGTATAAACTTTCATTGATTTGGTAATTGTTACCAAAACCAAAATAATTTGGCTAGTTTACAATTCAAAAAATAATTGTATTAGTTTATATAGTAACAAACACCACTTTAACACATAAATAAAACACTAAAACATATTTTCAACTTACATATTTTCATTATTAATTCCACCAACAATAATAATGTAAAATTTTATATTTTACTCACTATTATATATATTTAAGAATTATTTTCACATATTTTCACAAATTTATACCTTTAACACACATATATAAATTATATTCACCACTTAACAATTCATATAACATAATTATAAATTAATTAAAAAAAACTCATAAATTTTCAATAAATGTTAGTTCTCATTTTAAAAGTTAAAATTCACATATTAATACAATTATTTAGATAAAATTAATTTTATTTTTAGAATCAGGACATCAAAATTATTCATTGGTGAAATGTTTCATAATTTTTTGAGACAGTCGAATATTTGGGAAAAAATTAAATAATATATAAAAATATAGTTTGTTTTATGACATCATAATGACCCAATAGTGGTATAATAAATAACATAAAATTGATATTAGACCATATATTTTTTAACTTTAAAATAATGTGATTTTAGATTTATTTTACTTATTTTATAATTTCTTAGTGAATTCACTAAAATATATAATATATTTTATGATTTTAAATTCATTTACCTGAGGGTGTGACTCACCTCCACATAATCAAGGATAATATTTTAATTTATTTAGCCTTTGGCATTATAAAATAATGTTTTCCACTCCCCTTTAAGAGAAACCATGTTCAAAAACTATGGTTTGGTTTGTGGTTTTGAATATTTTAGCGTGTAGTGTCCAAAACCTAAATAATAAATAATACCACCTCCTTTACTATATAAACCCCACAAAGCACCCATTAATATTCACTAAATCTCCTTGAATATATTCCTCACTCTAATATACACTACCTATAGTCCTAATAATTCACCCACAATCTCCCAATAATCCTCTCCCAAACCTTTGGGATCACACAACCAAGTAAGGGATCCTCACTTTCCTTCCTTTCACATTTTTGTCTAAGTTTCCTTATATTATTATACCCATTTATTTTTCAATTAAAAATGATGGGGTATGTTTTCTCAACTCCCAAATACCACCCTTATTATTTTTGAATGACGAGATACCCATTTGACTATCATTAGTCCCTCCCATGTACACCTGTTACCATGCTGGAATTTCATAAGATATTTCTCTCTCCTTATTTCCATTCAAGCATTTCTATTATATTATGCCTCGAAAATTACATTTCATATGTTGGAATATTATGATTCATGATACCCTTAATTCCCATTTCATGTCTAAATGGTTATAGATCCCTTTCTATCTCATCAGCCCATTTTATGAATCCGCATTTGATGTTGTTATGCTCTCGAAATTGCACCACGATTTCCTTGCCAAAATCATCATGTAGTAAATACCATGCCCATTTCGCTATAAATCTTATTCACCTATATGCACATATACTTGTCTATTATAGTATTTTATATATTTATTCCACATTCCCTTTTTTTAGAATAAATTATGATCTGGAATTAATCCTTGTAATATGATCTATGTGGCACACTTAAGCATGAGATCGAAATATTCATGAAGGGTTCACCTTGATAGCACTCCAATGAATTGGGTAATGTTTAGTATCATGATACGTCATGTTGGTATAGGGTTTCACCTGATTTATTTATAGGACTTCTTTCCATCATGTTGGGACACAGGTTTACCCGATTCCTTTATGTTAATGATATAGTTTTCTAAGTTGTTTCCACTTTTCCATGTTATAATGATCAAACTGTATCTTTCATTTATGTTCATGTTTCTACTATGATCCATTAATATGTCTATTTCCTTACATGTATTTTAATATTCATGTTATTCCTTGTTTACACCCTTACTAGGCTTTATATATCACCCTTTTCTTATGCATGTCCTTAGTTTATCCCATGCAATGCTAAGTACGAAGGAATTTTGTGGTCATGTAAAATAATTTTTCAATAAATATGTTGTATTTTATGTCTCGAGTTATTATGTAATGTCTCTAAGACCCAAAGACACTAGACCTATCACTCTTATGGGTTATATTAAATACCATTTTATGAAATAAATCATGTATAAATATGAAATAAATAACAGGGTTGTTATAGAGTTTCTTGGGGATTTTGAGAATATAAAGTGTTGGTTGACTCTAAAGTATTCTATTTGGTTTGATTTATCCTAGTTAAGGTGTCTTAGCTATATTAGAAAAAAAACATTTTTCTGTCATGTGCATCATGTAGTATGATGATAGGGATTTTATGGAATATGTTAAAATTATTATTCTTGTTGATATTCTTTATTAATGAATGATTTTAAAACCTTATAAATGGATGGTGTAACACCCAGATATTATAAAGGAACGTAATGTTCAATTTCATATATGACGGGCAACACCGAGCCAAAACGAACCATGAAATATTATTATTTAAATATTATTGTAATAATATTTCAATTAAATTTGATGGTATTAATAGTATTAACTGATTTATTAAATGTATATAATGTTCCTAATCAATATAAATAAATTTTTCGTAATTTATCACTCAATTTTTAGTAACTCCATTCTATTATCTAAAAATACATTTTCCTCAAAAATCATTTTATTGATTTTTTTAAGAAAATATTCTAATTAATTTATAAAAAATATATAAATTCTATATTATAAAAATAAAAAAAATCAGAATATCAAAATTATCTTAGGGTGAAATTTGCAGATTTTTTGGAAAAGATTGATTTTCTAGTGAATACTGAAAAATATCATTTTTGTTAAAAACTATATTTTTGTTTTAGGAAATTGCAAAGTTATAGTTTTTTAAATGGTTTAAAACTTAAATTATTTATATTATATTTTTAATAATTTAATTAAGTTCATTGTAATCAATTTTATGATTGAATTCGGTATAAAAACATTTTTATACCTAAAAAGTCATTTTTCTAAAAAATTGTTTTCTATTGCATTTTTCATTTAGATTTTAAATTAAATTCTACCATTTACATGTATTTTATTTAATAAAATGGACTCCATATTTATAATTATGAGGTTCAAATTTTTTAAATAGGCCCCTTTTATTTTTTCAATATGAATAGTAACCATGGAAAATTTTATCACCTTATTAAATGGTAAATCTGATTAATCTATGTTAAAACAAAGTGATAAGGTAATAATTTTTCATCACAATTATTATTAGATAAATTTAATGAAAACCATATCTCATTATTATTTAAATTAATATGTTTAATGGATAATTTTCCATGAAAATTACCGATATAGTATTTAAATCAAATAAAATTAGAAAATGTCATTCTTGAGGTTACAAATATCTATTATGTGTCCACTTAGAGAAACAATAATTTTATGAATGAATATAAATTTAAATTTATTTAATAAAAAAATATCTTCATGTTGATACTTTTTTTATAATTTTTTACTTATTATACAGTTACCTTAAATTCTTGTACAACACTAATACATCATTTATTCAATCAAAAGTAAACTAAAATAAATGGTATTAAAAAAATTAAAAGTGGTATAATTGAAGTGATCTATAGTATTCCATGAATTTTATAGATGAATATAACATATTGTTTATTTTTAAATTAGTTATATTTTAAATCCAACTTTTCTTTAATGTATTTGAAGTCAAATTAAATAAATAGTGTTGAAATTGACACTAATGATAATTTATGAAAATAATATTTCATTAAATTGTTTAAAAACAGTTAAAACCTTGAAATGGGAAAAGGGGTAATATATGGTCACTAATGTCATACATTGTTCATTTATGAGTTGATATTTAACTTATATGTAATATTATAACCCATTAAGATCTAAGAATATATTATCGTGGTTAATGTTAAAATAGGCTAACTAATGGGTTAAACCAAAATATTAGGTTTAAAACACCACAGAAACCTGTAAAAATTCTCTTGGTTGATGAAATTTCAACCATATACTACTCCATGTTATAATCCCCAACCATTTTGATGAATGATTTCTAGATAATTACTTTATTATAATTTAATCTTTTAAGAAATTCCAAAAGTGCCTTGCACCTTAATTATAAAAGGATACGCATTCCTTCACATCTTTACACAACATTGAGAATATTATACCGAAAAATCCATACTCATTAATATTATAAACATATTTATCCAAGTTATAGAGCTATTTTCACCCTAAAATACCAACGTTAGGTTCCCTAAGAAAGTATGTAGTTAAGGCCTCCTGAATAATATGTAATTTTCTTACCTGACCTCTTTCAATTTGTTTCTTCTTATACCTCTTCTAAATTTCTTAAATTTATCATAAAATTATAAATTCAGTATCCAAAATATACTTAAATATTATTATTATTATTATACCACCATTTCCCACCCTCTTTCCCATCAAATGGGAAGTGAAAGTATCACACGTGCGTATATACAACTTACCATCTCTACGTAGTGATACACTTCATTTTCCATCCCCATATTGTATGGATGGTTATTAATGTTTATATATTATAATTATGATTTTATTATACCTATTTAATTATAATATCACATCTACCTTATTACCTTCTAATTCATTGGGAAATGATATCGTCACTCAATTGTACGTGTGGACTACCACCTCCACAAAGCCATGTGATTTTTTTAGTTAATATTTTACTTGGATAGTAATGAGGATGGATTTTAGGAGTATATATATATGATGTATATAATATAATAATGTTTATTTAATGTTGAATTATTATTTTATTTCGATGATTTAAATTAGAGTCCATGCATACGTACGGCCTACCATCTCCTTAAATGATGTGATTCATTTTCTATATATAACTTTTATGGATTATTCTAAATACATATATAATGAATATATATTATATTCATATCATTTTTTACATTATTTAGATGAGGTAACCATGATAAAATTATAAATTTTGAAACTACCGAACCAAAACATACATGAAAAATGAAGCAATTATTAACTAAAACAATGATTTCTAGCAAAGAATTGTTAATAAATGAGTGGTAAAAGATTTTAAATAAGTAATACATGGTATGATATTTATGATTATCATTATGTAATAAATTTATAATAAAAATATATTTATTATAAATTATGTTCAAACATGTATAAAGGATGTCTAATATGAGGTAGGGGTTCCTCGTGTCACTTTCACTTCTTTGAGACATATTTCATGTTCTCCACTTATTTCTCTTATGAAGTGTATATACTGCAACTTTGATATGTTATATAATGAATCAATCTATATTATTTTTATTTAAAGTTTAATTTGAATTTATCTATATCATGGGGGTTATGATTCAAAATTTACAAATGTGGTAAGTGTTTATTTTATAACCTCGTCATTATTTGGGATTGTTTATGTTTAAGTCCTCATTGGGGGAAATATTTATTCCATATCCATATTTTATTTAAAATTTTTAAAATAAAATTTATATTACTCTAAAATTATTTATTAATTATATTTTTTTCTATGATTTGGTTTTTATAAAATTATTTTAAATTAATATTTGTGTCGTTTCCAGAACGAGGTACTTTTTAACCTTTTTACAATAGATTAAAAGGAATATTTTGTTAACTTAAATGGAATGAAATGATTTTTTCTGTCATAATGACTAATATTTTTTTTAGGATTACTTTACGATTTTACAAGTTTCTTTTCAAATAAAACTTTTTTTTCAAATTTGTGAAGTTTTAAAAATAATGATTTCAAAGTGAAAAGGGAATTTTCTTTAAGAAATTTCCAATGATCTTTCTAAATTATTTTCATCTATGTCTGTATCATTTTTTGAATCTTATGATTTAATGAGATTATTATCTTATGATACCATCTAACATATTTTATTTTATGGTTTATAATTATTTTGACTAGGGATGTACTATTTTGATACCATTCTCCACATTACTCTAGATGGTTTATGATTATGTTTATTGATTGGGGTAATTATTAAAAAAATTATATACTAGTTTCAATATGAATGTTTATGTTGATTATGTTTCACCCATTTCATATGATGAATTAATTATAATTAGTAAGGGACAAATAGGGCCCACTATAGCCCCTCGATTCATCAATAGGTCTCATGAAACAAGCTAGTTTGGGTATTGCCTTAAGGCATTACCCATTCATGTAAGATTCCATTGAACGAAGCATTAATGGTATGTTTATAATGTATGCCATTATGCATTTCCTAATTATGAGATTAGTTATTATATAACCATGTGATTATCTGATTAGTTACGATATCCATGAATATGCTTCAAGAACATGTGATTAATTATATATAAATAATTTATCATAATTTATTCCTACCATATTATTTTTTATGCTTATGTTATTAATTAAATGGAATGTGTTTTTAGATATTTTCCTTTCCATATGTTTTATTATGTATTTATTCATGTTATCATACTTTGTACGCATACTATTAATGATCATTATGGTATACATGTTTCTTATGTATATTCTTCCCTAGGATTCCAAGAAGTGTATTATGATTGATATACCGAGATATGCTAAAAGGAATAATGGTGTAGTTAAACAAAATAATATGTTGTGTTATGTTTTTATATATAATCTAATATTCAACTATATGTCTAGTTTTCCATAACTACTAAACTATTCAGTTCTTTGGGATGAGACTTCTTGTATCTAATGCCAACGTAATAAAGTTACCACCAACTCTATACGACTAAGGTCAGACACTTTATGATTGATATCAGAACAATTTTAGTAGAAACCTTGGGAACTAGATTTTGAAAAACATAAATTAGGTAATTTAATTCTATGGCATACTTTGGGAATATTCCCAATGAATCCATGCTTATGATTTTGAGATTATATATACATAAAATTTTCAATATATATTAATTAATAAACCAGTTTATAAATTATCCATTATGAGTCATAATTTTATGACATAATCTAGTGTATACCATTGTCTATAAATGGTTCCTAGGGAAAAGAATAGAAACCATATCAATGCATGTAATCCATGTAAGGATTTCCCTTATGGATAATATAATGAAACTAGAGTTGTATCTATAGATAGAACAGATAAAATTATAACTATATTTAGGAAACTAACTTAGTTGATGAGAAATAAACTTTCCCAAATGGATTCTCATTTTGATCCACAATGCGATGAAACAATGTTAGACCACTTTATGTGTTAGTAACCACCAACATTCAATGAGATTACAAATATATTTTTAGATGAGTGGTGGGTAATTTCCTTAGAGAATTTACTTCTCAATTTTGGAAGTAATGAAATGGATAAGGTTTTAATATCATGTTATTGTCTCTTAGGGGATGAAAATAAATAGTGGCCATTAATTCAAAACACTAAGGATGAGGAGGAAATAGTGAGAATCAAATAGAATGATTTAAAAGGAAATTTTCTTGGAAAAATATTTTCTCATGAGAAATAAGTATATATGAGGAAATTTTATTGAGTGTGAGATAAAGGGAAGAGGAAAAAAAATTTATGTATGAAGTAAACATTACACAGTTATCCAGACATACTTCAGACTACACACGTAATCTGAAGAGCAAGATTGATTGCATCACAGATAGAATTAAGCTAATATTTTGAATTTAACTAGACTTGTAACAACCATGTAATGATATAATAAATAATTTTTATGTTTATTAATATGAATTAGATATTTACATACATTATAAAAATATTAAGTAATTTTTAAATCAAAAAGGAAATGGTTTAAATTAAACTCTTTTATTATAAATTTTATTTAAATGTTTAATTTATAAATTATCAAATTTTAATTTGAATAAATGAATATAAGTTTTAAAATAATTATATAAAAATTAAATTAGGGTGATATTTTTGGATTTTTTAGAAAATGATGATTTTTTGGTGAATAGTGAATTTGTTTTTAAAAATGTAATTTATTTTCAATAAATTATGTAATTTAAAACTCCCAATATGATTTGAATATGATTTAAAGTAAAAAAATTATTATATATTTATATTTAATACCCTTAATTATATTATAATCATCTTTATATTGGATTTTAGTATATGTTTATTTTGGGGTTTACAGATGGGGTTTTTCTTAAATCTTTTTTAAAGTGCATAATGTTTTTATATTTTAATTAATTAAAATAACACCAAATAAGGAATTATTTAAATAAAATTTATAGAATATATATAAATAAATATTAATTTGAATTCATGAAATTATAGTTAATATTATTAGAGTTAATATAAAATCATCTTATGCTTGAAAAATACACTTCTTGGAAAAACTTTTTTTTCATCACATCTTGGGTTTAATTTTAAATTAAAATTTTCCATTTATATGAATTTAGTTTGATAAAATAGATTAAATATTTTTTCTAATAATAATTAATGTTATATAATAATGTAAAATTAATTTTTTATCATAATAAATAGTGAAAAAAGTAAATGTATTTTTTTGTGGTTAAGGTAAAAACGGATTTATCGGGGGTTAAACTAAAAGAAAAGGATTAAAATGACCTAAAAACTTATCTAAAATATATTTTATGGCCATATTTAGACCATATGATATATAATACTCAATAATATCCTATTTTTATCATTATTTCTTGTGAAAAACGTGGGAACACATTTTTCTTTTCAAAAATTACATGTATGCCACTCACCTCACTTATAAATGGTCACCCCATCTTCTCTCCTCATCACACCTTAAATGCCATTTTTATTGAAAAATACCAAACCTAATTCCTTCTTTAATTTCATACTCATTACCTAGAGCACATTTTTTATCATAAATACATCCTAATAATTATTTTGGTTGAAACCTAAGGAGGTTTTCCAAAGAAGAGGTATCGTATTTAGCTGAGAATTTTTATTTTATTTCTTCTTACACCTCCATAAAATATTTTTCAATTATGGTGGTATAATAAAAAAATATTCCATATACTTATATGTTATTATATTATTTAGATAACCTAAATCCATCTCCTTTTCCATCAAACGGTAAACTAACACTAACATAAACACTATTTATAACATCGCATTTTTCATGTTAGTTATCTTGAACCAACCTGAAAATATATAAACATTTATTTTTTTATGGTATTTGATACATGAACCAATGTGGAAAATCCATTATTCACATCAGTTATATAAAAACATATGTGAAAGTTTCATCTTTGCTGCTCATTCACATGGGTTATATCATTTAACTGATGGGAATGAGGGAATTTTCACATCAGTTATAATATAACCGATCTGAAAAATGGTTTTTTCACATCATTTATATGAGAGACTATGTTATATTTTTCAAAAAAATTATTAATTGATCGTTGATTAAATTTGTGGTCTTCTATTATCGAGATGCGGGTCTCATTTCTCTATCACCCAAGACCTAACTCTCTTGTTTCTTAGATCTGATGGTCTAATATCACATTAATATCTTAATACACCCTTAGGTTTTATTGGCCTCATCTTACACATTGAAGATAGATCTGATCATCTCTGAAGTAAGCCTCACACATTTTCATTTCAATATTTTTAGTTATTATTTGGTGTGAAATACCTAACTATCATTTATTCAATATAGTGGACTTCATTCTCACATTACCATATTTATAAACCCTTGGGTGTTTTCAACTTCATCATTTCACAAGCGATTATAGATATTCTCATATACAACTAGCTCGCCTAAAGGTTTGAATATCTTTTATAAATTGCGAATTAGTTGTTCCTAATTTTATTTATAGTATGAATTATTTTTTCCCATTCAATATATTTTTCCTTGCTGAGATTACATTAAAATTGTTTTATAGAATATGTCATGCTAGAATTTTGGTCATTTCTATATTTTTGTATGTATATTTTTTTCTAAATATTAAAATCAAATGGAAGGTAAATAATATTCATATAAACTATTTGTTGATTCATATGTTTTGAAAGGGCAAGTTGGAAAAAAATTCAATGGTTAATGATATATATAAATATCCATCTCCCTTGTTATATCCTACATATTTTGAAAGTATGTATCTTCTTCCCTATGATGTAGTCACACACTAATTGTTTAATTTTTTTAACCCTTCATAATTTCATTTTTTTCAAATGATAATCGTTCTCTTCCATGTTTATATTCTATATATTGTTTTATGGATATAATTGTATATAATTTTAATAATTTCATATTGTAATATTCATTTATTTTTACATTAGAAACTTTTGAAATAAATCTATTTTATAATTCCTTGTAAATGAATGAATTTTCTCATCAAAATTTTCTATTTTCCTTCTAATGTTTCCCTTCTTGGTTTTATATATTTTTTGATGTCATTAATAATCTCAATATTTTATAAATTACTTCCTTTGTAATAAATGTAAATAAGAAATTTAAATATAACATCTTATTATTTTTCAATGTAATTTTATAATGATATTATAATGATACTTTCATCAACATCAACACCCTTTAATGTATTCTATTCTCTACTTGATATATATTCTAATGACACCAACCAAATTATTTTTCATTATAGATTATGATCAAATATTTATAAATCTTTTTAATTCAATTTATCTATCCAGTGATCAATATGATTTGTTAGGATTATGATTATTTTCTAATTTATGTTCTATAGATATGTAACTTTAATCAATATTTTATGGGTGAATGTATTATATCCCACCAAAGTATTGTAAATTTATTAAGGTATTTAACACGTTATTATATTTAATGTGGTTATATAATTTTACATTCTATTACTTTAAAAACATGATTATCATCCAAATAATCTATTATTTCACCCTCTAAATCAATTTCATAACCACTATATTATTTTTATATGATATTTGTTTTTTATATTTAATTTTTGATATTTTTGATAGATAATAATGAATCGAATTTGGATTAATACACCTCGAATGGGTGATGAATATGGGGAAGGTGTAAATGATTTTTTAGAATTTTCTAAACAAAATTTACCAAACAATGACATGTTGTTCTCTCCATGCCTGAAATGTTTAAATTTGAAGAAGTTGAAAAGTATATATTTGAAAGATCATTTAATTTTTCATGGTTTTAATTCAAGTTACAACAATTGGATTTGGGATGGTGAAATTGGGTATAATTTTAGATCTATTGATGATAGTGCTTTGTAAGATGATAAAGTTGTTCAACTTGATGAAATGATTCGTGATATTGTTCATTGAGAAACAACCAAAAATTGAGTATCTATATGGTGATGTAGAAAAACCATTGTATCTAGGTTGTATGAAATTCACAGTTTTATCAATGATGTTGAGATTGATTAACATGAAGGAGAAACATGGATGTAGTGATAGGAGTTTTACATAGATGCTATAATTATTGAAATAAATTCTTCCAAAATACAAATATCTTCCAGATTCACATTATAAAGTGAATAAAATAGTATTCTCGATGGTATTGGGGTACATGAAACTACATGTATGAATTAATGACTATGTGATATATGGAAAAGAATACTAATTTTTGTCAGAGTGTCCTAAATTTGGGACGTCATGGTATAAGTTTAAAAAAATGGCTGATTTAGCAGGTACAGAGACACCTACCAAGGAATTTTGGTATCTTTATATAATTCCTCATTTCAAATTTTTATTTTAAAATTCACATGATGAAAAAATGTTAAAATGTCATGTACATTAGAGAATATGTGAGGGAGAGTTTTGGCATCCAACTGATTGTCCACAGTGGTAGAAAATTGATCACAAATTTTATACATTTGTAAATGAAGTTAGAAATCTCAGACTTGGACTATGTATGGATGGAATGAATATGTCTTGAAGCCTTAGTAACACACATAGATCATTTAATTTTTTATTGTAAATTTACAACTTATCTCCAAAATTTTGTATGAAATGAAAATATGTCGTGTTGATCTTAATGAAATCTGGACAAAAAAATCCCAGAAATGATATTGATGTTTTCTTTTCACTATTAATTTATGATTAGAAACTTTTATGGGAGGAAGGTATTACAGTGTATTATTCTTTTAAAATGGAATATTTTCAACTCCATGCAATGATTATGTTCAATATAAATGAATTCCCATCATGTGGTAATATTTCTAGATATAGTGTTAAGGTGAATAAGACTTTTTCAATTTGTGAACAAAAAACTTCATATTATCAACTGCATCATGGGAGAAAACAGTATACATGTTTTATCAAAAAAAATCTTTTTATCACACTTATCGAAGATTAAAAAAGTCATTCAATGGCTCACAATAATTTGTAAGTTCTCCAAAACCTTTTTCCACCAATCAGTATTTCAAGAGGGTGGAAAACATTGACGTGACTTTCAGAAATATATAGAAATATGGTAATGATAGAAATATTTGGAACAAATGATCAATATTTTTTTAGCAAGCATATTGGAGATATCATGAGATTAAATATAAAATTGATGTTAATAACATGGAAAATAATATCATTGATAACTTGATTTGAAAATTTGTAGATATTAAAGGAAAGAATAAATATGGGTTGAATACAATATTGGACTTTCTCTTAATGGGAATATGTTTAGAGTTAGCTCCCACTCCTGATGGAATGTGAGCATTCTTTCCCCCATATCTTAATACATTATCCAAGAGGGGGAAAATAAGCTTTTTCAATGTCTTTATTATAAAAAAGTTTCATAGCTTTATTCTTTAAATGTAAAAAATTTGTGTCTTTAAAGGATTTGAAGTAGATAGGTATGAAATCTCATGATTTTCACATCGTGATGAAAACACTCCTACCAGTTTCACTACATGGAATATTGACCATCTGTGTGAGAATGTCTATAATGAAGGTGTTTTATTTCTTAAATTCAATTTTTAATAATTTTATAGATCTGAATTCTTTGAAAAACATGGGGAATAAAGTGTTTTATATACATTTTCAATTGTAAAAATATTTCCCTCCATCCTTTTTTGATATAATGGTGCATTTAATGGTTCATTTGGTGTAATAAATAAAGATTTTATCTAATGTGTCCTTTTGAAAGGTATATGAAGATAATAAAGGGGTATGATAAGAATCTTTATCGACCTAAATCCTCAATTATTGAGAAGTATATTTCTGAACAGTTTGAAAAGTTTTGTACAAGCAATTTTTCTACAATGAAGAACAACGGTTTGCCTACATCTCTCCATGAATTTTTCAATTAAGGGGGAAAGGGGACAAGTGGCTTGAAAGTAAAATCATTGAAATGTGAAGATATAAAGAAGTTAAATTTATACATCTGGAATAACATAAATTATTCCCAACCATATATAACATTTAATATTAATGTTTTGAAAAAAAAATTATCCAAAAAACAAATATATGAGGATTTCAAATGAGTATAACAAAACTTTTTTTCCATAGTTTAAAGAGATCATTCTTCGTAGATCATATGGATCTAAAACATTTATATGGTTAGTGGGACATCCTAGTTTAAATCTGATGACATGGTCTGAGTATGATCATAATGGATATACATTTCATAAGAAAGATCTGGACAATAGAAGTGTAGTTCATAATAGTGTTTTATTGGTGTTCGTAGAAGCAAACTATTTTTTGAGTGTTAAATAGAAAAAATCATTCTATGACTCAAATGAATATTATGGTGTCATTGAAAATTATTTGGTGGTTTATTACCTTAAATTTCAAGTTCCACTGTTAAAATTAAAATGGTTTATCGGCAATAATAGTGTCATACATGATTAATTTTGAATGAAAGCATTTAATATGTATAAATTGGAATACACAACTAATCATTTTATCTTTGGGACACTTGTAAGATAAATTTTATATGTTACTGATCAATTTGATATGTAGTGGTCTATTATTTTACAAGGAAAGAAATATTATTTTTATTATGATAAACTTGATGAAGATGCTTATTTTTTTTAGATCCCTACTTCCATAGAAAGATTAACAAATAATATATATGTGATTGTCGAATACATGGTTTGTTCCATAAAAATTTATCAAAATGAAGGAATTTGGGAAAACAATAATTTATTAAATTCATAATTTTATAGGTAACATATGTTTTGTTTTGGTTTAATTTTTAAAATTTCATAAAATGTTAGATATTTTAATACTATTTTCTTTATTAAAACATGTATTATAACTAACAAGTTAAACTAATTTTTATATTAATTTTATTTTTTTTAGTTTACTGTGTTTACCATTATATAACTTATCTATTAATTTAATGTGTTTTTTAAGTTTAGTATATTTTTTGTTTGATAATTTTTCATTTTTATTTTTCTTTTTAAATTTTCATTTGAATATAATAGTTTTATTTATATTTTTTTACTAATTGTTTATTACTTTGATTTTTATAATAATTATAGATCCATCAGCTGATACACCACATACTTCTATAGATGATCATTCTCATATATATGGGGAGGAACACTCACATGTTTCTATTGATGAGTCTTATCATCCTTCTTTATATGAGAAAACAAATTCCATAAGGGGAAAAGAGTTCTAGGTTGGGTAAACATGGAATCACACATTTACCAAAATTATATGTTTCCCGTAGTCAGGACTAGAGGAAATTAGTAGAATTCAATGATAATGATATTATAAGAAGTCTGCATGAAAAACAATCTAATACTACTATACTCGTACATGATAAAAGTAATGTTAAAATTTTGAAAGATAATTGGAGAAGTGTTAAAAAAGTGATCATATCTCACTTATGTGGGACTATTTTTGTAATATTTTTTGTTATTATTTTACTTATATTGAAGTGTTTATATTTATATATGTTTTCACCCATATTATCAAATGAAATATGATATACCTAATACTGTAGGAGTCGAGATTAAATTTATTTCATTGTCCACTAAAAGATGTAGGTATTTAAAATCTACCCTCGCATCAAAATTCATTTCTGGGGATATAAAACATGAAAATCTATGTCATATATATCCATTTATTGATGAAGATAACTGAAATAAATTTGTTGAAATAAGATGAGTAGAATCTTTTTTGTAAAGTTAAATGTTACCTTTTATATGTTTTTATATATTAATGACTTCTAAATTCATAATTTATAGTAATTGAGGAGATATCATTTGGAGATCCAAACTACAAATGTATACACTCGTAATTTATCTCAGGGAGGGTATACATTACTCGAAGAGAAAATTGTGGATAAAACTTTTCAAAAAAAAGGGATGATTATTCAGGATCAGTAGAGGTTGGACCTCCTCCCTCCCCCTTATAAGACATGAAAAATGGAAGAGGTCTTAGATGACTAAAAAATGACAATATATTACAGAAGAGTTGAGGGTTGTAGCTGAGAGGATTGTAAGATGTTTACTTCATTTATGTATTTAATTTAAATCAACTATTTATATATTGTGATTCATTATGGGTGTTTTCTAATATTCTATATAGGATTATCTTGATGAGTATATCACACAGGGGGTCTTTATAGCTGAGGGTAGAAAAGATATTTTAGTTATAGCATTGGGAATGGTCAAAAATACGGGTTGTGTATGAGGATACACGGTAGGTGTATTGGTAAAAAAAGTGTTTCCCAATTCTAATTATTCTTAAAGGGAATATGTTTATAACAAAAATAGAAACTTTAGAAGATGAATTTCAAGACATTCATGTGATGGTGGAGGAAAGGATCAAAGCTTCTATATAGGTGATGTTTGCAGACATGCAAAAATAGTTTCATACTGCTGATCCGACTCTACCACCTCTGCCACCTCTACCATAATATCCCAATCATACTTATACTACTCATAAATATCTTCCTTCAAACCCCACTCTTTCTCATCCTACTCCATTACCCCTCCTCCAAATCTTCCCAATTATTTTTAGTTACATGTTGATGATCCCTAGAATATTGTTTCATATGGGATGATATTTTATTTTGGTGATAATATTAATTATCAAAAGATAGATATAGAACATAATAGGGTCACTATACATGATATTATAGATAGATCAATAATAATTTCATGTCCAATAAATTAGGTGATACAGTTGGGAAAAGTATCATCCATTTATAGCTTGATCATCTAGACTTTTTCGACATATTACCATAGAGGTATGTGTATATTTTATCTTTTATTTAATTTTCATATTAAATGTGCTTGATAATTATAATTTTTATATATTTATATATTTTTTATAGGAATAATTCAAAGGTAAAGAAATACTATATAGACAGAAACATATATAAAGTGTTATGAATTTAGATACAATTTCTATTAATTTTAATAGATTGTCAAGATATTCAAATTTCTTATTGCATGTATATTAGATTAAAATTGAAGATGATTTTTGTGATAATGAAATGAATACGGGGCTTTAAAAAAATGATATCACGGAGCTTGTATATAAAAATTAGTTGGGAATCAACATGATGTATATTTTTTCATTATAAGTCAATTAAAAAAATTCTATTTATTTAATTTATTAAAATTTTATACTTATTTTTTTGTGCTAGGAATCCTTATAAAATTTGTATAGAGAATGAAAATATAAATTTATATGGATTTATGGATCCATAGTTTATTTCACCTATATCTAGGACAATGTATGATCTAGAAAGAACCATTTATATTGCAGATAATATTTCATAAGAATGCAATTATTCAGTGTTAGATGTTTCCTTATCTTCAAGAGTATGAAACATATATTTCATAATGTTTTTTATAACTATTAACATACTAACCAATAATATTAAATATTATTATATATTAGTGGTCATTGGATGTTGGGTGTTTTTTTAAGAGAGAGGAATCTTTACAGGCTATTCTTGATTCATGATGAAGTGCGAGAAAATTTTATAAATGTATTAAACATGTAACTTTGAGTATTTTAATAATTTTTTATATTATAATGAATTAAATTTATCTTATTCATATTATTATCAATTAACTAATGGGATTTATATAAATATACCACATGAAAGAAGATCTCTAAGAACAAATATGTAAAAGAAAAGGTGAATTTTCATTTACAATTACTACATTTTGGATATAATACATATAAATGTAATTTAGAATTGATAAATTATTTTAAAAATAAATTTCATAAACAAGAAGGAGTAATTGAATCTAGATACTAAGTTTTAAGATTTATGTATTAAATAATTGAAAATGGGATGGTTTCTAAGTTCAATAAGGTTACATTTGTTTATAAACTTTTCCTTGATATCTCATTCGTTTTATTCAATATACATACAAGTTAAAAGATTTCTTTACATTTTTTAGCTTTTTAATGACCCTAAACTTTATATTTCAAAGGAGTTGAGGCAGTTAAAAAATTAATTGGTGAATCATTTCACAAGTTTGATTCAATTTTTGTTTTTTTAATATATATTGTAAAGTTGAAAGTTGAAATATTAAGTGTTTTGCTATTTTTTATGGGTTTTGTTGTTTGTTTTTTTTTTATGCTTTTTTATACCTGATTTTTCTATGGGGGTGGAAAGATGTAACTATATTTAAAAAAATTATTTTTCATATCAGTCATTTGGTAGACAATGTGAAAAATCATTATCTCTATTTTTCACATCAGTTTTTTACAAAAACGACTTGGAAGAAGGTTTCTCAGCAGACCTTTCAAATCCGTAATTTATATAACCAAAATGAAAGATGAAATATCTATCTATTTTAGGTAAGTTATGAAATAACTATTGTGAAATATTTTCTTCCATGTTGGTTATTAATGATAACCAACGTGCAAGAAACTTTTTCACATGAGTTATTTAAAAACTGACATGAAAAACTTTGATAAAAAATTATTTAAAACGTCATTTATTTATAACTAACATCATAAAATTGTTTAAAATGTCCCACATACCAAAATATCTTATTAACTAATGTTAAAAATCAATAAAAACAACGTGAAAAGTCATTATTTTCACTATTGTAAACCATCATTCCTATGTATGTACGGACTACCGTCTCTATGATTATAATGTAGATCATTTCTCATAACCATATTTCATGATTGGTATTAAATGTATAATTTATGTATAAAAATGGTAATTATTTCATTATTATTATTCAGGATATGTTTAAATAATTAACTCTTTTACCATAGTCAACCTACCAAAGTCATTTTTGACATATAAGTATAATATCATTAAAAAATCTAATGTGAACTTAATTGATTATGTAATCATATATAACATGGTAATTAGTGAGAAAAAAGGAATAATAAACTTGAAAATTTTAATTAAGAATGTAAATAATTAACATAATTTTATTTTTCAGGAAGACAAATAACGAGTGTGGCGGGTCGGACTCATGGTAAGGACTTCATCTCAATTTCCTTATGTTGAGGAATATTTTCATGTTATGAACCTATATTATTTTATAAGGTGTATATATATCCCCTTTTGACATGATATATAATTAATTTCTCTATTATTATGATATTTTAAGTTTTTTAAATGATATTCCTTCATTGGAATTACGTTTCAAATGTTCTCAAAGTGGTAATGGACCTTTATTTTAAAAAATACCCTTAAAATTTACCTTATAAATATATTTTCTTCCATTTCCATGTTTTTAAAATAATTTTATGAATTTAATTATACTTACATGATATTCTTATAAAGGAAATTTGTGTATTTCTTTTAAAAAATTTCAAAAAATGATTTTTTGGATAAAATGTTTGACTTTCTTCACAAATGAAAAAAAATGAATGTTCTAATTTAATGTATACGTTGACACAGAATTTTTCCAATGTAACACCCCAAGCTTCCATGGTACGCTTCTATTTAAATAATACAGTAGCATGTGTTGTACGCAACTTCGAGTTCTAATACACACCACAACCAATCAAACAAGCCGTTATGAATAGTAATACCCAATTTTTGAAATTTTATAAATTTTAACTTTCAAAATGGACTTAAATTTTGGATTCAGAATATCGAAATTAGCTTAGGGTGAATTTTTGGTATTTTTCTGAAAAATTTTAATTTTTGATGAATAGTGAAAAACACTGAGTTATAGTTTAAAACCAAATTTTTATTTAAATAATTATTTATTTTATTTAAATTTATTTTAGGTCAAAATAGACACATAATACCTATATAATTTCAATGTAATTAATTGGATTCAATTTATAATAATTTTAGATATATAAAAATTTTATAGAACTTTTCATCGTCTTTTACCCACCTCCTAGGAGAATTTGCAAATTCACATAAAACTTAATTTTACTACTTCTGTGAGTGGAATTTTAAAAATCTGAGAGACATGGTAAATATCAAGGAGTAAAATGTGGTTCAATAAGATAAAAATAATTTTTGGTGAATAATAACTTTTTACTTTTATTTATCACGGTTTAAAGTAAATAGCTTTATTAAGGGTAAAAATGGTATTACTATTACCCTAACACGTGTCCTAATTCTATTATATATGTATAGTTCGACCAAAAACAACCCTAGGAATAAAATATGAACCTATTTGGTCCACTTGGATTAGATTAGGACATTTATTATTATTTAATTCAAAGAAGAGATAACAGAGTTAAAATCAGAGTTTAATAACTAAAACATTTTTAATATAGAGTTATACATAAGATAAATTCGATTATAAATATCCATTAGAAAGATAAAAATATTTTCTACATAATGGTATTTTATTTATAATTTTTATACATTAAATAATTTAATTTATTTATGACACAATGATGATGCAGTAATTACCTAATTAAGGAAATATTAAACTAATTGATATTATAAATATCCAAATAAATGTAATTTGAGAATTTTTATGAATTACACAAATTATTTAGGTTAATATGACATATTAGGGTTGGTTATATTAATTTATTTTGAATTAATAATGCTGTTATGAATTCAGCAAAAACAAAACACCAAATAGTGTCAAAATTGACATAAAAGCATTTTAAAAATAAATATTATATTATTAATTGATATTCTATTCCTAAAAATCTATGGTTCGGTCAAAAGACTTATATAATAATATTTTTATCATTAATGAACCATTTGTGGTTCTCTTGGGAGAATATAGTAATTTTATTAACCATATAATATAAAAATACAAAGAGACATGGTAAATGTCAAACTATTTAACTAAGAGTTAAATCTAAAAGATAAAGTTAATATAGTGACACAAAATTGTCTAAAACCTATTGGTTGAGTTTTTTTCGACCCATCCCCACCTTATACTTTAAATAAACCACTTTGGAGCTATTATAAATAGAAATTTATTTTATTTTAAAATAATATTTCTAGCCAAATACCCTCCTCAATACCCTCTCAAAGCCATTTGGCTCGATAAACCTCTACCCAAATACCCTCTAAATTTTCCTCCCTTCATCCCAGAGTCCTTACTTTAGTCAGAAATCCAACCTAAGGATCCCTTTTGATCAAATCAAAAGGAAGAACCCGAAGAAGAAGTAAATTTCTCACCACCTCTTTCAAGTTCCTTCCTTCTTCCACTTCCTTTTTCTTTGTTGTTTCCATTATAAAATAATAACTTCAGTATATTCTATATACTGTGATGTTATTATAAATATGGTACAACCAAATTCATTATTCTATCAATCCTTTGAATAACATGTCACCATACGTGCATACGTACGGCTTACTGTCTCCACATCGTGGTGTAATTGTTATTTAATACATTATTATTTGGATGGGTATAATAATGATGTGTAATTGTTGTAAATAATAAATATAACATGATAATTATTCTGTATATGTGATATAACATCCAATTATATATTATTTTAATATCAAATGAATGATATTGTCGCTCGTGTGTACGTACGGATTACCGTCTCCACATAGCGATGAGATTCATTCCCCATCATATCCATTCAAGAATAATTTTTATTAGATGATTAAAAATAATGTTTGAATACTTGATATCATTCTAGATATGAATAAGATACATTCTATCCATAAAAAATATGACTCTAATAATAAATAATATAAAGGAAAATGAATCTGTTAACCCCCAAAACGACGATAATACTAAGATATTATTAACAAAACAATATTGAAAGATCATATATGATACCATATTAATGTATATGATTCTTGAATAATTTAATAACAATTATTTCACCAATATAAAGGAGTTTAACCTTCCTTCAACCAAGGAAAATTACAAGGTAAGGGTTAATTTCACAATCTCTTTATTATATGAGGTTGTTTTTACGTAAGTATCTACCGGGACATCCTTGCCATCCACATCCATGTTTCTTAAAAATGTATTTCAAAACATTCTTTCTATTTTATAGAATATGGTTTAAAGTCATTTATACTCTTTTTTGACTTTTTATAAGATGTTTATAAAGGAATCTTTCCGTTGTTTTCCAAACAAGGTCCTTTTAAACCTTTTCGACAGAATTAAGGTAAGAATGTCTTTTTTAACTTATACGGCGGGTGCGGCTATTTTCCACTGTTATAAAATCACCAAAGATTACCTTACAATCTTACAAGAATATTTTAAAAGTAAATGTTTTATTTTATAATTATGTGACTTTTAAATGATTTCAAAAAAAGAGATATTTCTCTCAAAAAAAATTATTTCATCTCTGTCAACATCCTTTGATGGATTTTAAGCTTATTTGAAGTTGATTTATTATGATACAAAACTTCCATATTGTATTGAAGGTTTTATGATATGTTTGACTGTGGATGTGTTATTTTTATACCAATCATGGTTTATGGAGAAAGTATTGACATTTTGTATGCTAATTTTAATACGAATGTTTATGTTATGTTTAAACATATTCATATGAGGAATGCATTGGACATAGTAAGTGACGGGTGGAGCCCGCTATAGCTCCTTGATGCATCGGTAGGTCTCATGAGACAAACTAGTTTCTTGTCACAAAGCCTTGAAAAAATATTATTTGTAGTCTTGGAAAATGGCCTTGACTATGTGGTTATGATAGTCTAGCATTATGCATTCCATCATTATGAAAGTGGTTATTGATATTTCATGTGATTATTCAACTAGTAGAATATCCATGTGAATAAGTAAATGGAATTATTTCATTTTATTTTTGTAATATTATGCTTAAGTTCAATTTTAAAAGGCTTTTGTTTTATTTATACATTTCTATAAATGTTTGTGATTATTTATGAAAGTTTCCGCTATATTGTTATCTTTACTGAGCATCTGAGATCACCCCTTTCTATTTTTCATTTTTCCCAGGATGTGAAGAAGTATTTTATGACTAACCTATAAGGATAGTATGAGGGGATATGAGTGTGGACTATGGAGACTGTGTTGTTTTAGTTTTTCACTTTATGATGTAATTGTAAGACTTATGAATGTATCTAGTGTTTCCAAGTATACTAAACTAATCGGCCTTTCGAGACTTGATCTTTTGGGATCATGCCAATGTTATGTAATAATGCACCGACTCTGGGTAACTGGGGTCGAGGCATTATAGTTTGTATCAGAGGAAGTTTAATAAAAACCTTGGAAGCTAGATTTATATAAACTCTGATTAGAGAACATAGCCCAAAGATTGACTTTGAGGATTAGTATAGAAGAACATCAAAGAATTTTGGTATTGTAGAGATTTTGTGAGTTTTCTGAGCAATACATCCCTGTCTGGATACGAGCAGGTAGAGGTTTCTCTGGCACATATTTACCTAGGGGTAAAACATAGAAACACTGCTTTGAGCTAGACTCGAATGGGAACTAGTGCACGACAACGGGCCTTGCTCCACTCTTGGTTACAACACTCCCGGGGGATATGTTTAGGACAAATCTCATTTTATTTACAAACCATTATGAAGGTTTTATGAGTATATACTTCCTCAAATAAATCATTTTTATGATTATGGATTATATCCATAAACTATTTAATTTATGTTAAGTATTTTACATGTTTAAAATTATGTATTTTCATTCATAAACTGATCTAGTTTATGCCATTGTTTAGAAATGGAACCTAGTGGAAGTAATGGAAACCGTATCAATGCACATAATCCATGTCGGGATTTCCCTCCTGATCAAGATAATTATAGTGGAGATGGTGATGCAACTGGTACGGATCAGCTAATCACCATACTGGAACAACTCATTCGGGTTATGAATAATAACCTTACCCGAATGGAGCACCTTGATCTGTATCATGGAGGATCAATGTTAGATCGCTTCATGAGGAAACAACCACCAAAATTAAATGTGGGTACAAATCCATTAGTACATGAGAAATGGATAAATTCCTTAGAGAAAATATTCCATGCCTTGGGGAGTAGTGAAAGGGAAAACGTTGTCATGGTAGTTTACCGCCTCACTAGAGATGTTGATCAATGGTTGTCATTGATTCAAAACATGAAGGAAGATGATGAAGTATCAAATATGGAATGGAGGGAGTTTAAATATATTTTCTTAGAAAAATAATTTCCTCATGACCATCAAGCGGATATGGAAAGACAATTATGAATATGAGGCAAAAGGAAGACGAGAATGTTTTAAAGTATGAGTCTAACGTTACAAGGTTAGATAGGCATGTTGCAGATTATATACGTAACCCAAGAAGTAAGATCTATCATTTATTTGATGGGTTAAAACCATTTCTCTATCGAGCATTAGTCTCATAATCCTTCTCATCTTATGAAGATATTGTCTCATGTGCTATCAAGATAGAAAATGAATTCTCTAAGTCTTATGACTTTAAAGTAAAGAAATAGAAGAAGAGATCTCCTGATCACTATGGAAATGGAAATAAGTGGAATAAGGGAAAAGTTGAATATCCATCCTGCAGTAAACGTGGGAAGAAACACCCCAGTACTTGCTTGAAAGGAATGGGAGTCTATTACAAGTGTGGTGAAAAAGGCCCCCAATCTTGTGATTGCAAGGGGAAAAAAGAAGTTACAGATGTTCAATGCTACAATTACAGGGAGATGCGACATTATGAAAATGAATGTCCTAAGAATTAGGGGAACTTACCTCATAAAAGGCCAAGGGATAAAGGAAAATATTGTGCTATCACTACTGCTGAGGTAGAATCTCTGAAAGACGTTGTGGAAGGTAATTTAATGGT
Source organism: Viscum album (assembly GCA_963277665.1). NCBI lineage: Eukaryota > Viridiplantae > Streptophyta > Magnoliopsida > Santalales > Viscaceae > Viscum > Viscum album. Next base: position 2,021,866,242 of record OY728123.1, read on the forward strand.
TTCCTCAAGTTTATCCAATGCTTTATTTGATTCTGGATCATCACATTATTTCATATCTTCCCAGTTTCCTAAGAAAATTAGATATTTCCAATTTGATTTAACAAGGGAGTTGTCAGTTAGAACTCCTAATGGAAGTATCATCACAATAGAGTTTTGAGAATCAGTTCCCATTAGAGTATGTAAACGTTCTTTATCTGGTGATATCATCGTCATACCCATGATTTAATTTGATATAATTCTCAGTATGGATTGAATTTCAGACCACGATATGAAGATTTATTGTAAGAAGAAAGAGGTTACGATTTTTGATGATGATGATAAAGAACACCTTATCTTTAAAGTAGAATCGTCACCACCTAATTCTTATCTAGATCCACCCCCAGTAGCTCAACTAAATTCAACTATTGGGGAGGAAGAGAATGAAATAATTGTGGGTGAGGAAAGGAATGTTCAAATAGATGATGTACCTATTGTGAAAAAATATGTTGATGTGTTTCCAGAAGATTTACCTGGACATCCTCTAGAATGAGAAATTGAGTTTTCCATTGATTTAATTCCTAGATCATGGCCCATATCGAAGACCCCTTATATAATGGCCACTGTGGAATTAGTGGAACTAAAGAAACAATTAGATTAACTGAGTAATAAGGGATTTATTCTCCCTAGTGTTTCTCCGGGAAGATCCCCTGTCCTTTTTGTTAAGAAGAAAGATGGATCTATGAGGTTATGTATCGACTATAGGGAGATCAATGCAATAAAAATAAAGAACAAGTATCCCATACCTCACATTGATTATTTATTTGACCAACTGCAAGGATCTCAATACCTTTCAAAGATTGACCTTCGATCTGGATACCATCAGTTGTGTGTGAAGAAGGAAGACATTCCAAAAACAGCATTTTGAACTAGGTACGGGCATTATGAGTTTACAGTATTTCCTTTTTGATTGACTAATGCACTCTCTGTCTTCATGGATCTAATGATCATATTTTTCGAGGAATATCTCAATGATTTTGTAGTGGTATTTATTGATGATATCTTGGTATAATCCAAAATCTACGAAGATCATGAAAATTACATGCACATTATCCTGAAGACTCTTAGAAGACATGAATTATTTGGGAAGTTTAGCAAGTGTGAATTCTTGGCTTCAGGAGATTTATTTTCTTGGTCATATTGTCTCTACGTATGTAATCTTCGTGGATCCTTCTAAGACAAGAGCAATACAAGAATGGCCAGCACTGAAAATTATAACTGAGGTATTCAATTTTATTAGTTTAGCAGGTTATTATTGATGTTTCATCCAAAAAATTTCCCTGTTGGATAACACATTAACAAAGCTCTCATAAAAAGGGGTTAAATTTATTTGGACAAAAGAGTGTGAAAAATGTTTTGAAGAACTGATGAGAAGATTAGTCAATGATCTTATATTGACTTTACCATCGGGGAATGATGGGTTCATTGTTTATAGTGATGCTTCAAAGAAAGGACTTGGTTGTGTCCTTATGCAGAAAGATAGGGTTATTGCATGTGCATCACAACAGCTAAAAATTCATGAGCAAAACGATCCTACTCATGATCTTGAGTTAGCATCTGTAATATTTGCTTAGAAAATATGGAGACACTATCTATATGGTGAAAAATGTGAGATTTATACTGATCAAAAGAGTTTGAAGTATATTTTCTCACAAAAAGAACTCAACATGAGGCAAAGGAGATAGATTGAACTACTCAAGGATTATGATTGCACGATACACTACCACCCGGGGAAGGAAAATAAGGTGGAATATGCTTTGAGTAGAAAGGATCATAGAGTTTTGAACAAGATGAGAGTTGAAAAGAATCCTATATATATATCTAGTAAATATGGATATGGGAATTACCATGGAAGGTAAAACATCGATACTTTTTCAAATGGTTGTCAAACCATCTTTACTAGAAAGGATAAAGAGTTCTTAGACCGATGATAAAGAATTTCAAAAGAAGATTAAAGCTGTAAATGATGGGATATTGAGTGACTTTGTGTATGAAGATAGAATTTTGAAATGTGGGAAGTGACTTTGTGTTCCTGATATACCTGATCTAAAAAGGGAATTTTTGTACATTTCTCATAGTTCAAAATTCTCTATACACCCTGGGAGCATCAAAATGTATATAGATTTGAAGGAACATTTTTGGAGGGACAACATGAAGAGGGAGATTGCTGATTTTGTGTCAAGATGTATGGTATTTCAACAAGTGAAATCTGGAAGGCAACAGCCTGGATGAGTCATGCAACCTCTTCCCATACCTGAGTAGAAATGTGGTAATATTACGATGGACTTTGTCATGGGACTACCAAAGACTCATAGAAGGAACGATTCAATATGGGTCATTGTTGATCGTCTTACCAAGTCAGCATATTTTCTTGCTATAAGAGAAGATTTACCACTTGAACGTCTATTAAGAGTGTATATTAATGAAGTTGTAAGACTTCATGGAGTACCCCTATCGATTTTTTATGATCGTGATCCCAGTTTTACATCAAGATTCTGGAAAAGTCTTCAGAAAACCCAGGATACTGAATTTTGTTTGAGCACTGCCTACCACCCCCAAACTAATGGACAATCAGAATTGAAAATTCAAACCTTATAAGACATGTTGAGATCATGCTCACTTGACTTTCAAGGTATGTGGGATCAATATTTACCTCTGGTAGAATTTTCCTATAACAATATCTTTCATTCAAGTATTTAGATGGCACCATATGAAGCATTATATGGAAAGAGATGTCACACACCAACATATTGGGATGATGTTGGTGAAAGAAAACTTGTAGGCCCAGAACTTGTGGAGGAAACGATGGAAAAGGTGAAGGTAATCCAAACCCACATCAAAGCAGCTCAAAATAGGCAGAAGGTCTATGCCGATAACTGAAGGAAGGATTTGGAATTTCAGGTAGGAGATCATTTTTTCTTGAAGGTATCTCAATGAAAGGGTGTTATACGTTTTTTAAGAAGGGAAAATTTAGTCCTAGGTACATCGTACCTTTAAAAATTCTAGAAAAAATTGGGATTGTAGCTTACCGGTTGGCAATGCCGCCAAATATCTTCAAAGTTCACGATGTGTTCCACGTATCACTGTTGAGAAAATAAATGCCTGACCAAACGCATGTACTCACCTATAAGGAATTAGAACTATAACCCAATCTATCTTATTGTAAATATCATGTCAATATTCTTGATACAAGAGAACAAGTGTTGAGAAACCGGACGACTCGTCTTGTTAAAGTTCTATAGAGAAACCATAAGATGGAAGAGGCAACGTTGGAACCCGAGGAACTTATGATGAAGAACCACCCGAGTCTTTTTATGCAGTAATATTCTAGAAATTTAGAGGATGAAATTATTTGAAGGAGTGTAGAATGTAACACCCCAAGATTCCACAGTACGCTTCTCTTTGAATAATACAGTAGCGTGTGTTGTACGCAACTTCGAGTTCTAACACACACCATAACCAATCAAATTAGCCATTATGAATATTAATACCCAATTTTTGAAATTTTATAAATTTTATATTTCAAAATGGACTTCATTTTTTGATTCGGAATATCAAAATTATCTTAGGGTGAATTTTTGGTATTTTTCTGAAAACTTTCAATTTTTGATGAATAGTGAAAAACATTGAGTTATAGTTTAAAACTGAATTTTTATTTAAATAATTATTTATTTTATTTAAATTTATTTTAGGTAAAAATAGACACATAATACCTATATAAGTTCAATGTAATTCATTGTAGTCAATTTATAATAATTTTAGATATAGAAAAATTTTATAAAACTTTTCACCGTCTTTTACCCACCTTCTAGGAGAATTTGAAAATTCGCATAAAACATAAATTTACCGCTTATGTGAGTGGAATTTCGAAAATCCGAGAGACACAGTTAATATCAAGGAGTAAAATGTGGTTCAATAAGATAAAAATAATTTTTGGTGAATCGTAACTTTTTACTTGTATTTACCACGGTTAAAAGTAAATAGGATAATTAAGGGTAAAAATGATATTATTATTACCCGGACACATGTCCTAATTCTATTGGATTGTATAGTTCAACCAAAAAACCCTTATGAATAAAATATTAACCTCTTTGGTCCACTTGTATTAGATTAGGACATTTATTATTATTTAATTCAAATAAGAGTTAAAAGAGTTAAAATCAAAGTTTAATAACTAAAACATTTTTAATATAGGGTTATACATAATATAAATTCGATTATAAATATTAATTAGAAAGATAAAATGATTTCCTACATAATGGTATTTTATTTATAATTTTTAGACACTAAATAATTTAATTTATTTATGACACAATAGTGATGCAGTAATTACCTAATTAATGAAATATTAAAATAATTGATATTATAAATGTCCAAATAAATGTAATTTGAGACTTTTTAGGAATTAAACTAATTTTCAATGTTAATATGACATATTAGGGTTGGTTAGATGAATTTTTATCTAAGTAATAATGTTGTTATGAATTTAGAAAAAACAAAATACCAAATAGTGTCAAAATTGATATAAAAGAGTTTTTAAAAAAACATATTATATTATGAATTGATATTCTATTCCTAAAAATCTAAGGTTCGGCCAAAAGACTTATATAATAATATTTGTATCATTAATTAACCATTTCTGGTTCTCTTGGGAGAATATCGTAATTTTATTAACCATAAAATATAAAAATACAAGGAGACATGGTAAATGTCAAACTATTTAACAAAGAGTTAAATCCAAAAGATAAAGTTAATATAGTGACCCAAACCTGTCTAAAACCTATTGGATGAGTTTTTTTCGACCCATACCCACCTTAAAATTTAAATAATCCACTTTGGAGCCATTATAAACCTAAAGTGAGTTTATTATAAAATAATATTTCTAGCCTTTCCTAAGGTGCCTCTCACCCCTCTAATAAAATGACACTCCCCCTTCTCTCTAATTCACACCTTCAAAGCCATTTTTATCATACAACCTATACATAAATACCCTCTCAACTATACTCCCTTTATCCTAGAGGCCTCAATTTAGTAAAAAAGCCAACCTATGGAGCCCTTTTGATCAAATTAAATGTAAGAACCCGAAGAAGAGGTAAATATCTCACCACCTCTTTCAAGTTCCTTCCTTCTTCCACTTCCTTTTTCTTTGTTGTTTCCATTCTAAAATAATAAATCCAGTATATTCTATATAATTTAATGTTTTTATAAATATGGTAAAACCAAATTCATTATTCTATCCATCCTTTTAATAACATTTCACCATATGTGTGTATGTACGGCTTACCGTCTCCATGTCGTGGTCTAATTGTTATTCAATACATTATTATTTGGATGGGTATAATAATGATGTTTAATTGATGTAAATAATAAATATAACATGATAATGATTATATATATATGATATACCATTAAATTATATATTATTTTAATATCAAAAGAATTATATTGTCACTCGTGCGTACATACGGATTACCCTCTCCACATAGGGATGAGATTCATTCCCCATCATATCCATTCAAGGCTAATTTTCATTAGATGATTAAAAATAATGTTTAAAGACTTTATATAATTTTTTATATTAATAATATACATCCAATACATAAAAAATATGACTCTAATAACAAATAATATATAGGAAAATGAATCTGTTAACACCCGAAATGACGATAATACTATGATATTATTAACAAAACAATGTTAAAAGATCATATATGATATCATATTAATGTATATGATTCTTTTATAATTTAATAACAATTATTTCACCAATATATAGGAGGTTAACCTGCCCTTGACCAAGGAAAAGTACAAGGTAAGGGTAAATTTCACAATCTCTTTATTATCCAAGGTAGTTTTTATGTAAGTATCTACTGGGACCTCTTTGTCATCCACATCCATGTTTCTTAATAATGTATTTCAAAACATTCTTACTATTTTATAGAATATGGTTTAAATTAATTTATTCCCTTTATTTAATTTTTATAAGATGTTTATAAAGGAATCTTTCTGTCATTTTCCAGACAAGGTCCCTTTTATCCTTTTCGACAGAATTAAGGTAAGAATTTCTTTTTTAACTTATACAGCAGGTGCAGCTATTTTCAACCGTTATAAAATCATCAAAGCTTCCCTTACAAGATTATAAGAATATTTTAAAATTAAATGTTTTATTTTATAATTATGTGACTTTTAAATGATTTCAAAAAAAGAGATATTTCTCTCAAATATTTTTGATTTCATCTATGTCAACATCCTTTGATGGATTTTAAGCTTATTTGAAGTTGATTTATTATGATACAAAACTTTCATATTTTATTGAAGGTTTTGTGATATGTTTGATTATAGATGTGTTATTTTTATACCATTCATGGTTTATGGAGAAAGTATTGACATTTCCTATGCTAGTTTTAATATGAATGTTTATGTTCTGTTTAAACTTGTTCATATGAGAAATGCATTGGACTTAGTAAGTGATGGGTGAAGCTCGCTATAGCTCCTCGATGCATTGGTAGGTCTCATTAGACAAACTATTGTCTTGGCACAAGTCCTTGAAAAAATATTATTTGTAGTCTTGGCACAAGGCCTTGACTATGTTGTTATGATAGTCTGGCATTATGCATTCCATCATTATGAAAGTGGTTATTGATATTGCATGTGATTATTCGACTGGTATAATATCTATGTGAATAAGTAAATGGAATTATTTCAATTTATTTTTTCCATATTATGCTGAATTTAAAATTTAAAAGGATTTTTTTTGTTATACATTGCCTTAAATGTATATTCTTATTTATTGAAGTTTCCACTATATTGTTGTCTTTACTGAGAATCTGAGCTCACCCCTTTCTATATTTTATTTTTCCTAGGATGTGAACAAGTATTTTATGACTGACCTGCAGGGATAGTCTGAGGGGATATGAGTGTAAACTATGGAGACTATGTTGTTGTAGTTTTCATTTTATGATGTAATTGTAAGACTTATGAAAGTATCTAGTGTTTCCAAGGCTACTAAACTAATAGGTCATTCGAGACATGATCTTTTGGAATCATGCTAATGTTATGTAATAATGCACCGACTCTGGGTAACTAGGGTCAGGGCATTACAGCTGGTATCAGAGGAAGTTTAGTACAAACCTTGGATGCAATATTTAGATAAACTCTGATTAGATAACATATCCTTAAGATAGACTTTGAGGATTAGTATAGAAGAACTTCCTAGAATTTTAGTATTATAGAGATTTTGTGAGTTTTCCAAGCAATACATCCCTGTCTATATAAGAGCAGATAGAGGTGGCTCTGGCATAGATGTACCTAGGGGTAAAACCCAAAAACACCTCTTTGAGCTAGACTCGAACGGGAACTGGTGCATGACAAGGATCCTTGCTGAACTCTTGGTTACAACACTCCCTGGGGATATGCTTAGGATAATTCTCATTTTCCTTACAAACCATTATGAAGGTTTTAAAAGTATATACTTCCTCAAAGAAATAATTTTTATGATTATGGATTATATCCATAAACTATTAAATTTATGTTAAGTGTTTTACAAGTTTGGAATTATGTATTTCGATTCATAAACTGATCTAGTTTATGCCATTGTTTAGAAATGGTGCCTTGTGGAAGGAATGGAAACCTTATCAATGCACGCACTCCATGTAGGGATTTCCCTCCTCCTCAAGATAATTATAGTGGAGCTGCTGATTAAACTGGTAATGATCAGCTAATCACCATACTGGGAAAACTCACTCAGGTTATGAATAATAACCTTACCTGTATGGAGCACCCTGATCCGCAGCATGGAGGATCAATGTTAGATCGCTTCATGAGGGAACAACCACCCACATTCAATGGGGGTAAAAATTCATTAGTAGATGATAAATGGATAAATTCCTTAGAGAAAATATTTCATTCCTTGGGTAGTAGTGAAAGGGAAAACGCAGTCATTGCAGTTTACCGCCTCACTAGAGATGTTGATCAATGGTAGTCATTGATTCAAAACATGAAGGAAGATGATAAAGTATCAAATATGGAATGGAGGGAGTTTAAAGATATTTTCTTATAAAAATACTTTCTTCATGACCATCGAGCAGATATGGAAAGGCAATTTCTTATTCTGGGGAAAAAGGAGGATGAGAATGTTGCAAAGTATGATTCTAACTTTACAAGGTTAGCGACGCATGCTGCAGATTATATATGTAACCCAATAAGTAAGATTGATCGTTTCTTTGATGGTTTAAAACCATTTCTCTATCAAACATTATTCTCACAATCCTTCTCATCATACGAAGATATTTTCTCATGTTCTATCAAGACAGAAAATGAATTCTCTAAGTCTTACAAATTTAAAGCAAAGCAATAGAAGAAGACATCTACTGATCACTCTGGAAATGGAAATAAGGGGAAGAAGGAAAATTTTGAATATCCATCCTATAGTAAATGTAGGAAGAAACACCCCGGTACTTTCTTGAAGGGAATGGGAGTCTGTTACAAGTGTGGTGAAAAAGGCCACCAAGATCGTGATTGCTAGGGGAATAAATAAGCTACCGATGTTCAATGCTACAATTGTAGGGAGATGGGACATTATGCAAATGAATGTCCAAAGCATCAGGGGAACTTACCTTAGAAAAGGTCAAGGGATAAAGGCCAATATTATTCTATCACTACTACTGAGGTAGAATCTCCGAAAGATGTTGTGGCAAGTAATTTAATGGTTTCATCATGTTTAGCCAATGCTTTATTTGATTCTGGATCATTGCATTGTTTCATATCCTCCCAGTTTTCTAAGAAAATTAGATATTTCAAATTTGATTTAACAAGGGAGTTGTCAGTTAAAACTCCTAAGGGAAGTATCATCGCAACAAAGTTTTGTGAATCTGTTCCCATTAGAGCATATAAATGTTATTTATCTGCTAATCTCAACATCATACCCATGATTGAATTTGATATAATTCTCGGTATGGATTGGATTTCGGACAACAATGTAAATATTTATTATAAGAAGAAGGAGGTTAAAATTTTTGATGATGATGATAAAGAACACCTTACCTTTAAAGCAGAATCATCACCACCTAATTCTTATCTAGATCCACCCCTAGTAGCTCAACTAAATTAAATTATTGGGGAGGAATAGAAATAAATAACTGTGGGTGAGGAAAGGAATGTTCAAATAGAGGATGTGCCTATTGTGAAAAAATATGTTGATGTGTTTCCAGAAGATTTACCTGGACATCCTCCAAAACGAGAAATTAATTTTTCCATTGATTTAATTTCTGGATCAAGGCTCATATCGAAGACCCCTTATAGAATGTCCATTGTGGAATTAGTGGAACTAAAGAAACAAATAGAGGAATTGAGTAATAAGGGATTTAATTTCCCAAGTTCTTCTCCATGTGGAGCCCCTGTCCTTTTTGTTAGGAAGAAAGATGGATCTATGCGGTTATGTATCGACTACAGGGAGATCAATGCTATAAAAATAAATAACAAGTATCCCCTACAACGCATTGATTATTTATTTGACCAACTACATAGAGTTCAATACTTTTCAAATATTGACCTTCGATCTGGATACCATCAGTTGTTTGTGAAGAAGTAAGACATTCCAAAAATAACATTTCCAACTAGGTATGGGAATTACAAGTTTACGGTAATGCCTTTTGGATCGACTAATACACCCTCTGTCTTCATGGATCTAATTAACATAGTTTTCAAGTAATATCTTGATTATTTTTTAGTTGTATTTATTGATGATATCTTGGTATACTCCAAAAGCTATGAATATCATGAAAATCACTTGCGCATTATCCTGATGTTTTTTAGAAGACATGAATTATATTGGAAGTTTAGCAAGTGGGAATTCTGGCTTCAAGAGATTTATTTTCTTGGCCATATTGTCTCTAAGGATAGAATCTATGTTGATCCTTCAAAGACAATAAAATTCAAAGAATGGCCAGCATCGAAAAGTATAACTGAGGTACGTAGTTTTATTGGTTTATAAGGTTATTATCGACATTTCATCCAGAATGTTTCACGGTTATCTAACCCATTAACAAATCTCACACAAAAAGGGGTTAAATTTGTTTGGACAAAATAGTGTGAATAATGTTTTGAAGAACTGAAGAGGAGATTAATCTATGCTCCTATATTGACTCTACAATCAGGGAATGTGGGTTCGTTATTTATAGTGATGCTTCAAAGAAAGGACTCGGTTGTGTCCTTATGCAGAATGATAGGGTTACTGCCTATGCATCACAACAGCTAAAAATTCATGAGCAAAACTATCATACTCATGATCTTGAGTTAGCAGCTGTAATCTTTTCTTTGAAGATATGGAGACACTATCTATATGGTGAAAAATGAGAGAATAATACTGATCACAAGAGTTTGAATTATATTTTCTCACAAAAAGAACTCAACATGAGGCAAAGGAGATGGCTTTAACTACTCAAGTATTATGATTGCACGATACACTACCACCTGGGGAAGGAAAATAAGGTGGCAGATGCTTTGAGTAGAAAGTATCATGGATTTTTGAATAAGATGATATTTTAAAAGGATCCTATATATATGGATCTAGTAAAGATGGATATGGGAATTACCATGGAAGGTGAAACATTGATAATTTTTCAAATTGTTGCCAAACCATCTTTACTAGAAAGGATAAAGAGTTCTCAGACCGATGATGAAGAATTTCAAAAGAATATTAAAGCTGTGAATGATGGGAGATTGAGTGACTTTTTGTATGAAGATGGAATTTTTAAATTTGGGAAGAGACTTTGTGTTCCTGATATACCTGGTCTAAAAAGGTAATTGTTGGACGATGCTCATAGTTCCAATTTCTCTACACACCCTGGGAGCACCAAAATGTATCGATATTTGAAGTAACTTTTTAGGTGGGACAACATGAAGAGGGAGATTGCTGACTTTGTGTCAAGATGTATGGTTTGTCAACAAGTTAAAGCTAGAAGGAAACAACCTAGAGTAGTCATGAAACCTCTTCCCATACCTAAGTGGAAATGGGTTAATATTACGATGGACTTTTTTGTGGGAATTCCAAAGACTCCTAGAAGGAACAATGCAATATGGGTCATTGTTGATTGTCTTACCAAGTCAGAACATTTTCTTGCTATAAGAGAAGATTTACCACTTGAACGTCTAGAAATATTGTATATTAATGAAGTTTTAAGACTTAATGGAGTACCCCTATCGATTTTTTATGATCGTGATCCCCATTTTACATCAACATTCTAGAAAATTCATCAGAAATCCCTAGATACTAAACTTCATTTGAGCACCGCCTACCACCCCCAAACTGATGGAAAATCAAAACGGACAATTCAAACCTTAGAGGACATGTTGAGATGATGCTCACTTGACTTTCAAGGTATGTGGGATCAATATTTACCTCTGGTAGAATTTTCCTATAACAATAGGTTTCATTCAAGTATTTAGACAGCACCATATGAAGCGTTATATGGAAAGAGATGTCGTACACCAACCTGTTGGGATGATGTTGGTGAAAGAAAACTCATAGTCCCATAACTTGTGGAGGAAACGATGGAAAATGTGAAGGTAATGCAAACCCACATTAAAGTAGCTCAAAATAGGCAGAAGAGCTATGCCGATAACCGGAGGAATGATTTGGAATTTCAGGTAGCAGATCATGTTTTCTTGAAGGTATCTCCATGGAAGGGTGTTATACGTTTTGGTAAGAAGGGAAAATTGAGTCCTAGGTACATCAGACCTTTTGAAATTCTAGAACGAATTAGGGTTGTAGATTACTAGTTGTAAATGCCACCAAATCTCTCCAAAGTTCATGATGTGTTTCCCGTATCACTGTTGAGAAACTACATGCCTGACCAAACACATGTACTCTCCTATGACTTATTAGAATAGGAACCTGATCTGTCTTATTGCAAAGAGCCTTTAAAGATTCTTGATACAACAGAACAATTGATGAGAAACAGGGCGACTCGTCTGGTAAAAGTTCTATGAAGAAACCATAAGATGGAAGAGCCAACGTGGGAACCTGAGGAACTTATGATGAAGAACCACCTGAGTCTTTTTACGTAGTAATATTCTTGAAATTTTGAGGATGAAATTATTTTAATTAGGGGAGAATGTAACACCCCAAACTTCTATGGTACGCTTCTCTTTGAATAATACAGTAGCGTGTGTTTTGCGCAACTTCGAGTTCTAACACACACCACAACCAATCAAACTAGCCGTTATGAATAGTAATACCCACTTTTTTAAATTTTAAAAAAAATTATCTTTCAAAATGGACTTCATTTTTTGATTTGGAATATCGAAATTAGATTAGGATTAATTTTTGGTATTTTTTTTGAAAACTTTCAATTTTTGATGAATAGTGACAAACACTGAGTTATAGTTTAAAACCAAATTTTTATTTAAATAATTATTTATTTTATTTAAATTTATTTTAGGTCAAAATAGACACATAATACCTATGTAAGTTCAATTTAATTCATTTGAGTCAATTTAAAATAATTATAGATATATAAAAATTTTATAGAACTTTTCACCGTCTTTTACCCACCTCCTAGGAGAATTTGTCAATTCAAATAAAAATTAATTTTACCGCTTCTGTGAGTGGAATTTTGAAAATCTGAGAGACATGGTTCATAACAAGTAGTAAAATGTGGTTCAACAAGATAAAAATATTTTTGGGTGAATAGTAACTTTTTACTTTTATTTGCCACGGTTAAAAGTAAATAGGGTAATTAAGGGTAAAATGATATTATTATTACTCTAACACATGTCCTAATTCTATTGGATATGTATAGTTCGACAAAAAAACATTAGGAATAAAATATGAACCTCTTTGGTCCACTTGGATTAAATTAGGACATTTATTATTATTTAATTCAAAGAAGCGATAAAAGAGTTAAAATCAAAGTTTAATAACTAAAACATTTTTAATATAGGGTTTTACATAAGATAAATTAGATTATAAATATAAATTATTAATATAAAAATATTTCCTACATAATAGTATTTTATTTATAATTTTTAGACATTAAATAATTTAATTTATTTATGACACAATGGTGATGAAATAATTACCTAATTAATGAAATATTAATATAATTGATATTATAAATATCTAAATAAATGTAATTTGAGACTTTTTATGAATTACATTAATTTTCTAGGTTAATATGACATATTTGGGTTTGTTATATGAATTTGTTTCTAATTAATAATGCTGTTATGAATTTAGAAAAAACAAAATACCAAATAGTGTCAAAATTGACATAAAAGAGTTTTTAAAACAAATATTATATTATTAATTGATATTATATTCCTAAAAATATAAGGTTCTAAAAAAAGACTTATATAATGATATTTTTATCATTAATGAACCATTTTCGGTTCTCTTGGGAGTATATAGTAAGTTTATTAACCATATAATATAAAAATACAAAGAGACATGGTAAATGTCAAACTATTTAACTAAGAGTTAAATCTAAAAGATAAAGTTAATATAGTAACCCAAACATGTCTAAAACCTATTGTTTGAGTTGTTTTCGAACCATCCCCACCTTATAATTTAAATAATCTACTTTGGAGCCATTAGAAACCGAAAATAATTTTATTATAAAATAATATTTCTAGCTTTTCTTAAGGTGCCCATCACCCCTCTTATAAAAGGGAACTCCCCCTTGTCTCTAATTCACACCTTAAAAGCCATTTGGCTTGGCCAAACTCTACACAAATACCCTCTCAACTATCCTCCCTTCATCCTAGAGTATTTCCTTTAGTCATAAAGCCAACCTAAGGAGCCCTTTTGAACAAATCAAAAGGAAGAAACTGAAGAACAGGTAAATATCTCACCACCTCTTTCAAGTTCCTTCTTTCTTCCAATTCCTTTTTCTTTGTTGTTTCCATTATAAAATAAAAACTCTAGTATATTATATATACTTTGATGTGATTATAAATATGGTGCAACCAAATTCATTATTCTGTCCATCCTTTGAATAACATGTCACTATACGTGCGTACGTACGACTTACCATCTCCACGTCGTTGTGTAATTGTTATTCAATGCATTATTATTTGGATGGGTTTAATAATGATGTGTAATTGATGTAAATAAAAAATATAACATTATAATGATTCTGTATATATGATATACCATCCAATTATATATTATTTTAATATCCAAGGAATGATATTGTCGCTCGTGCATACGTACGGATTACGGTCTCCACCTAGCGATGAGATTCATTCCCCATCATAACCATTCAAGACTAATTTTCATTAGATAATTAAAAATAATGTTTAGAGACTTGATATAATTCTGGATATGAATAATATACATCCCATCCATAACAAATATGACTCTAATAACAAATAATATAAAGGAAAATGAATATGTTAACACCCGAAACGACGATAATACTAAGATATTATTAACAAAACAAAGTTAAAAGATCATATATGATACCATATTAATTTATATTATTCTTGTATAATTTAATAACAATTATTTCACTATTATACAGGAGTTTAACCTACCCTCGACCAAGGAAAAGTACAAGGTAAGGGTTAATTTCACAATCTCTTTATTATCCGAGGTTTTTTTTACGTAAGTATCTACTGGGAACTGTTTATCATCCACATTCATGTTTCTTAAAAAAGTTTTTCAAAACATTCTTACTGTTTTATAGACTATGGGTTAAATTCATTTTTACCCTTGTTTGACTTTTTATAATATGTTTATAAATTAATCTTTAGGTCGTTTTCCAAACAAGGTCCTTTTTAACCTTTTTGGCTGAATTAAGGTAAGAATGTCTTTTTTAACTTATACGGCAGGTGCATCTATTTTCCGCCATTATAAAATCATCAAATCTTACCTTATAAGTTTATAAGAATATTTTCAATGTAAATTTTTTCTTTTATAATTATGTGACTTTTAAATGATTTTAAAAAAAAGAGATATTTCTCTCAAATAGTTTTGATTTCATCTATGTCAACATCCTTTGATGGATTTTAAGCTTATTTGAAGTTGATTTATTATGATACAAAACTTCCATATTGTATTGAAGGTTTTGTGATATGTTTCACTATGTATGTGTTATTTTTATACCATTCATGGTTTATTGAGAAAGTATTTACATTTCATATGCTATTTCTAATACGAATGTTTATGTTATGTTTAAACCTGTTTATATGAGGAATGCATTGGACTTATTATGTGATGGGTGGAGCCCGATATAGCTCCTTGATGCATCAGTAGGTCTCATGAGACAAACTAGTGTCTTGGAACAAGTCATTGACCAAATCATATTTACAGTCTTAGCATAAGGCCTGACTATGTGGTTATGATAGTCTGTCATTATGCATTTCATCATTATGAACGTGGTTATTGATATTGCATGTGATTATTCGACTAGTTGAATATCCGTGTGAATAAGTAAATGGAATTATTTCATTTAATTTTTTCCATATTATTCTGAAGTTCAAGTTTAAAAGGCTTTTGTTTTAGTTATACA
Organism: Viscum album; assembly: GCA_963277665.1. NCBI lineage: Eukaryota > Viridiplantae > Streptophyta > Magnoliopsida > Santalales > Viscaceae > Viscum > Viscum album. The sequence goes on from OY728123.1 coordinate 2,021,881,790, forward strand.
TTGCCTTAAATGTTTATACTTATTACTAAAAGTTTCTGCTATATTGGTATCCTTACTGATCATCTGAGCTCACCCTTTTCAATGTTTTATTTTTCCCAGGATGTGAAGAAGTATTTTATGACTGACCTGCATGGATAGTTTGAGGGGATATGAGTGTGGACTTTAGAGAAAATATTGTTGTAGTTTTTCACTTTATGATGTAATTGTAAGAATTATGAATGTATCTAGTGTTTTCAATGCTACTAAACTAATCAGTCTTTTGAGACTTGATCTTTTGGTATCATGCCAATGTTATGTAATAATACACCGACTCTGGGAAACTAGGGTCAGGGTTTTACACCCAAAATCATAACCATTATTTGAAGTTTGTATTCCTTCGTAATATTTCATTTTTTATTCAAATAAAAACCGTTTTCTAATTATTTTGTTATTGAAAATGGTTTTTGAAAAATCAAAGGGTGTTTTGATATCCAAAAGAGATTTTCATACATGTATAAAAGTGTTTTTTCATAGTTTCATGATGAAAAAGTGAAATAATAAAATGTATAATTCTTGAAAATGTACTTGAGAATTATAAATTAGAAACATGTGAGCCAGATGAAACTTATATGAAGGGATGATCCCCATTATTGCACACAGGTCAGTATGATATAGCTTATACAATGGGTGCATCCATATAGCATCGGGTGATCCTGATATAGCTTATAAAAAGGGTGCACCAAGATAGAACTTAAATTCATATGGAAATGTTCCTTGTCTTAATAGATAATAAATACTGAGTTACTAAAGGGTTTCTCATATGGATTCAATTGGGAACTAGTTATTTTTTATACAGTTTCAAATTGTGTAATGAATGTGATGTTAAAAGTTTCCAAAATAGTTTTTATTTTCTTTTGATGGGTTTAAATGATTTTTTTGAGACAACAGTGAGTGTTTTCATGTGGAAATTTTTTATTTAATTCTCTCAAAAAACATTAATATAAAGGTAAACATTTCATGTGTTTTAATTTTTTTCATAGGACTAATATTTTTATTTCTTTTTATATCCCTTACTGGTATTTTTGTGGTCATACCATGTTTTTAAAAAATTTTCACTAGGTTTAATGATGGGTAAGGGAAAGGAACATGTCAAGTTAATAGTCATGAAGATTTTTCATCAATATAAATCATGTTTTATTTTTAAAATTTTATATTATGGAAAAATGGATACTAATCAGAAGTGTCCACTTTATATCATGTGATTTTTTTATGTATGAGTTAAAAACTAATTGTCTAAATCTATAAACCAAAAAATACCAAAAAAGTATAAGGGAATGAATTCTTAACTTAAAACACAATATTTTTCAATTTTTAAGGTTGCATCCTTATAAGTGTCTCAAAAATTATCATCATATTAGGATATATTATCATGTTCTATCAAAAAAACATAATTAATTATCCAAGTCTTATGGGTCTGAAGGAAAGAAAGAGAAGAAGAGTATGGAAGAGAAAAAAGATGGAAAAGGGAAATAAGAGAAAGAAATAATTTACCCCATGTGTTAATTGTGGAAATAAACACTCTGATACTTACTTGAATGGAATGGTATTTTTCTTCAAGTGAGTAGAGAATGTCCATCATGCACATGAATGTAGGGGTATGAAAGAAAACTCTAATTTTTTAGAGTTTCAACTCTATGGAGATAGGGAACTATGAAAATAAATTCTCTAATAATCAAGGTAATGTACTTTATAAGATGGAAAAAAAGGCATCAAGGTCAATATTATGCTATTAATACCACCATAGTGGAATAATTAAAGTGATTTTTTATTCGGGTTCAATATTTATTCTTTGGATTCAATAATTATATTATAGAATTATTTTATCAATGATATTCTGGTTGTAAGAATCATTAAAAATATAAGGATTTTATTGCAATCATTTTTTTAAGTATTAGAAAGTATAAGTTGAATGGTAGTCATAACCAAAATAATAGATTTAGTGATAATGTGACATTTTTATAGAATACATGGATAAGGGTAATATAACCCTTAATGTGTTCCTAATATTTAGTTAATAAAGTTTTTTTTGGGATAAATAGGAGATTTACATTGAAGAAGAAAATGGGATAGTATTGGTGACCGTGAAAATTGTTAGTGATCTGATGAAAATGTAATTCATGATGGAGTTTATTTAATTTTCATATTTATAGTTGATAATATGAGATTTTATTTAAGGGATAAGAAGATAGTTAATTCTTGGAAGAATGCATGCTTTTATTAAGGTTTTAAGGTAATTTAAATTATTACCATGTCATAAAGGTATTTATATATGACATTAAGAGTCACCTTATGAGGTATTAATGATATATTTATTTTTAATATTTATTAACCATATTCTTAGTTTTTTTTTATTTCTGATTTGGTCAGACATATTTTGGAGAATCCTTAATGTTAACTATTTATAGAATGGATTATGTTGAACTTTGGATAGTATTTTTTTGATGCTAAAGTATAATTTATCATATTGTATTACCTATTCTAACCATTTTGGTTTTGTTAAATGTTCAGAGTTTAAAGGAATTGATTATATATCTAATGATTTGGTAAAAGATTATTATAATGCTTAAGTATAAAAATTCATCTCGAATATCCATTTCCAAGTGTAATAGATGAAGTCAAAATTGATCAGTGAAGAAGCAAAGGATGATATTATGATTATGAAATAGAAACAAATCAACTAAGTTTATTATATTGGGTACTTTATCTGTACAGTAAAATAATAACTCAACTATGGAAACAATACCTTGAAATAAATATGTTATTTGTTTACTTTTCTTACTGAGAAATCAATGATATTTTAATAAATCACAAATTTATGGTCATCTATTGGCTAAATTTCTCATGAACATGCTTTTTATTACTCTCTCTCACTAATTGGGTGTCATCTTTCTCTTCCATGTCCATATTTTCACTTCCCAGTGATGTTCCCCAATTTGGAAACCTAGTTTTGTGGTGACCTTCCAACTTCACTTTCTCTCTTTTCAAGAGGAAATTCTTTAACCCTTTTTCATGATGTGGGTTTCCCATTATTAAATTTTCAAATGAAAAATGGTTGATCACAAGTTTAAATTGTGAGGGTAAAATTTACTTAAGTTTGGGATAATGTAACACTCAAATATTTAAAAAGAACACTATGTTCAATTGAATATATGACCCATAACACCGAGCCTAAAGGAACCATGAAATATTATTATTTAAATATGACCATTATATACTAGACTATAAATTAGTGGGTATAAATAGGATTAACTAATTTATGAAATACATATAAACTTCATACTCAATATAAATAAAATATTAGTAATTTATCACTAAATTTTTAATAAATTCATATATTCTTCAAAAATATGTTTTCTTTTAAAATGGTTTTATTGATTTTTTAACAAAATATTATAAATAATTTGTGCAAAATCTATAAATTTTATTTTATAAAAAATATCATTTTTTAAATCATCATATCAAAATTATCTTATGGTGTAATGTTTAGATATTTTTTTAAAAGGATTAATTTTTCTGATGAATAGTGAAAATACCAATATTTATTGAAAACAATATTTTTGTTACAAGAATTTAAAAAGTTACATTTTGTTTCAGAATTATCTAAAATTTAAATTAGTTCTATTATAATATTAATAATTCAATTAATTTTATTGGAATAAATTTTATGATTGAATTTGGTATAAAAACATTTTTTTACTTAAAAAAGAATTTTTCTAAAAAAACTTTTTTTTATTTTGTATTCTGTTTTGATTTGAAATTAAATTATTCCACTTATAATTATTAAATTTAATAAAATGGATTCAATGTTTGGAATCAGTATATTCAAATCTGTTTAATATTCCCCTTTAATTTTTTTTCAAAATGAACAATAACTGTGGTAACATATATCGCCTCAGTAAATTGTAAATCTAGTTAATATACATTAAAACTAAGTGATAATGTCATAATATTTAATCTTAATTCTTATTGGGTGAATTTAATTCATTATATATCACCTTAGTCACAAAATTGATATGTTTAATGGAAACATTTCCATTAAACTGACCAATATAATATTTAAATCAATGAAAGTCGGAAAATGTCGCTCTTTTTGTTTTATATATATATTATGTGTCCCCATAGGGAAAAACTCAAGTTATGAAAGAACCCATATGTCAATTATTTTTATTTACAAAATTATCTTCATTATTATAATTTATTTCTATTTTTTATTGATTATGTAATTTCTTTAAATTCTTGTGCAACACTAATACAATTTTTATTCAAATAAAAGAAACCTAAAATAAATGATATTAAAAATATTAAAAGTGATATAATTTAAGTTATTTATAGTGTTACATAATATTTTTAATTAATATAAAATATTAGTGATTTTTAAATTAATTATATTCTAAATCTAAATTTTCTTGATGTATTTGCAATAAAATTAAATGAATAGTGTCAAAATAGACATTAGTGATAATTTATCAAAATTAGCATTTCATTAAATTATTTAAAAATAATTAAACTTGATAAAGAGTAAAATTAGGGTAATATATGTACAAAAAATTCTTCCCTTTTCCATTTATGATTCAATATTTACCTTGTATATAGAATTATAACCCTTTAAGAGTGAAAAATACATTATCTCAGTTACTGTTAAAATAGGTTAACTGAGGGGTTAAAGAAAAATATAAGGTTTAAACCTCCAAAAAACTTGTAAAAAAATTTTTGGTTGATATTTAAACCATATCACACCCTATTTTTAAATCCTTGGACATTTTTATGACTTTGGAAGAGATAATGACTTCATTATAGTTTAATATTTTAAGAAAATCCAAAATTTCCCCTCACCACAATTATAAAAGGAAACCCATTCCTTTACATATTTACACCACTTTGAGAGACCTATATTGACCAATCCCTGACCATTAAAATTCTCAAAATCCTTATCAAAGTTTTGGAGGTTCTATTATCCCTAAAAGACCAAACTTAAGTTCCTTAATAAAGGATCTAAGGAAGGTCTCGCGAAGAAGAGGTAATTGTCTTACCTGACCTCTTTCAATTTATTTCTTATTATAAATATTCTAAATATCATGAATTTATAATAAAATAATCAATTCATTATCCCAAGTATTATTAAATTTTATTTTATTTTTTATTAAACCACCATTACCCACCCTTTTTCTATCGAATGGGAAGTGAAAGTATCATCCTTGCATACGTATAGCTTACCATCTCCACATAGCGATACAATTAATTTTTCATCACCATATTTTATGGATGAGTATTATTATGAGTTTAATATTTATATATGATAATTATGAAATTATTATACCTCCATAATGACAATATAATATTTACATTTTTACCTTACAATCCATTGGGAAACGATAACATCGCCCGTGTGTATGTGTGGACTACCACCTCCACGAAGCGATGTGATTTTGTTTCATTTATATTTTACATTTATGGTTAGGAGAATGTATTTTATTAATATATATGATTTATATTATATAATAATTATTTTATAAAGTTTAATTATTATTTAATTTTCTTTCATTCCTTCTGTCGAAAAGTGAAAACAATGTCCATGTCCATGCGTGGCCTACCGTCTCCATGAAAGGTGTAATTAATTTTATAAATATAAATTGTATGAATTACTCTAAATATTTATATAATTAATAAATATTATATTTAGAGTTGATAAAATTATAAATATCAAAACTAAAAAACCAAAACATACATGAAAAATGAAGTTATTATTACCCAAAATAGTGATTTTTAAAAAATAATTGTGAATTAATGGGTGATAAAAGATTATAAATAAGTTATAAATGGTATGATATATATAAGTATGGTTATATAATATATTGATAATAAATATATATTTATTAAATATAAATTCTTAACACATACTAAGGAAATCATATATGAGGTAAGGGTTTCTCATCTCACTTTTATTTCCATGAGACCTATGTTATATTTACCACTTACTTCATTTGTATAGTGTATATAATTCCCCTTTGGTATTTAATATCATAGATATATTTATATTAATGGTATTTAAAGTTAAATTTTATGTTATTTCTCTCATGGGGGTTATGATTCAAAATTTACCAAAGTGATATGGGTTTATTTCACAATCTCATCATTATTCATTATTGTTTATGTTTATATCCCCAATAAAAGAATATGTTTCTTACATATCCATATTTTTCAAAAAAAAATTAAATAATATTTCTATTATTATCCAATTATTTATTAATGAAATTTCAACCCATGTTTTACCTTTTAAAAAATGGTTTGAATGGAATCTTCTTTTCATTTTCTAAATGTGGTTCTTTTTAACGTTTTTAAAATAGTATGAAATGAATATTTTTATAAATTATACTACTTAAATATCATTTCCCACCATCATGAAAACTGTTTTCTTTGAATATTCATTTACGATTTTACAAGTCTATTTTTAAATAAAATTTTTTCCTTTTATTTTTCAAAATTTTCAGAAACTGTGATTTCAAAGTGAAAAGGGAATTTTCTTTAAAAAAAATCCAATAATATTTTTAAAGTATTTTATTATATGTAAAAATTATTTATTTTATATTATTTTTTACTGAGGTTATTTTCTTATGATAAAAAATAGCATATTTTATTAGATGGTTTATGATAAGTTTGATTGGGATGAACTATTTTGATACCATTCATCATATTACTCTAGATAGTTTATGATTAATTCTAGTGGTTGGGGTAATTATTAAAATTTTAAATTCTAGTTTTAGTACAAATTTTTGTGTTGATTATGTTTCATACTTTTCATATGATGAATTAATTAGACTTAGTATGTGATGGGAGTGGCCTGGTGTATTCCCTCGATGCATTTATAGGTCTCATGAGAAAACTAGTTTGTGTATTGTCCAACAATAATGTGAAACAGGCGATTCAGGGAAGGGTGGTCCAAGCTTGCGTGGGTTTCATCATGTGTGGGTTTTTACACAAAATCCCATATATAATGCAAAACAAAATTATGCCCACCCCACCCTATATAAGCCTAAGGGTGGACGGAAAGCTTTCCCTTATTTAAAAAAATATACTATTTGAAATCATATAAACATTTTATTTTTTTCTCATTATTAATGGTTTTATGGAGAGAAGTATGCATTGAAAGTATATAATGATTTATTGGATGCGGGGAAATATTTTTCTAAGGGTTAATAAGTTCATGAGATGATGTCGATGTGGTGTAAAAATATTGTGATGCAAAGTTGGTGAGTGGTCAGCGATGGGCGATGAATGATGATCTTGGTTGTGTGGTGATGTGAATGGATGGACATGTGATTCAAAGATGAATCTCCATGTAATTATTTGTTTTAGAGGAGGATATTAGGGTTCTCATGTTGTTCTTTTTAATTTTATTAATAAAAAAATAAGTAATAAAAAATTAAATTGATCAAAAAAATATTATGATTATAATAACTCGTTCTCAATTAAAACCATATTCCTAGGAGATAATTTCCATTATTTGAGAGGTGGGATGACATATCATGTGAATATGGTTAATAGTTACTATACAAATATTATAATATCATATTGAAAAATAAATATGGACCTATTTAAAATTCATGTGTGAATGAATGGTGAATTATTATGAACATTACGGTGAGAAATCATATTTCATGGTTTAATCAGGAATTTTTATTAAAAAATATAAAATGTTAAAGAAGAAGATACTATAAAAAGTATTTTTTTTAATCTGGCTTGTGGGTAATCCCACACCAATATGGGATCAACCCACCTTGGACAGAACCTGTGTGGGATCAATCCACATTGGCATGTGCTCTTAACATTCAAATATTTTAGGCCCACCCCACCCTGCATCAGCCTCATACTCGTGAAGCCCATGGTTCATGGGCCTGTTTTGCATCACTATTGGATGAGGACTTACCATTTATGTAAGATGTATTATTACAAGATCTTGATGGTATGTTTATGATGTATGGAATTATTCATTTCCTCATTATGATATTAATTATTTAATGTACATATGATTATTTTATTAGTTATGACATCCATGGATAAGTTTCAAGATCATGTGATTAATTATATGGAATTAATTTATCAACATTTATTCCTACCATATTATTCTTCATTCTTATGTTGTTGATTAAATATATTGTGTTCTAAGATATTTACCATTACATATTTTTTATGATTTATTTATTCATGTTAGCTTCCATTGTAAGCATACCCTATCTGAGCATCAGATTTCACCACATTATTATGTTTATTTCTTACCATAATTCTAGGAAGTGTATTATTATTGATATATAGGGATATGATTAAGGTAATAATGGTGTGATCAAATAAAATACTATGTTGTGTTATGTTATCAAATGTAACTCAATATTCAACTATGTGTTTATATTTCAAAGTCTACTAAATCGTTCAGTATTTTGGGATGTGACTGATTGTATCTAGTGCCAATGTAATAATGTAAACATCAACTTTGGGATACTAGGTTTGGGGTCTTTACAGAAGGGTTATTCCCTTTCTGGATGGATTTTTTAAAGAGGAAGGATTTGGAATATGGTTTCATTCGTTGTAATACTCAGATAAAAGGATCTAGAAAGTATAATTGGTGCAAGTACATGGATATAAAGGTTTACTTGTGTTTGTGGAAAGTTTTCAGGTCTATTTATTTGTGTATTATTTTTAATATTTTATATTATTATGTATTTCACTATAGTTTATCTTGATCACTAGTATTAAGTGCATCCAGGCGACCCGGGATCAAATCCAGGCAGAGGCATAATTTTCGGGGGGGGTACTGTAGCAGTACTGTAGTAGGTACTGGTTCAGTACTACAGAAAGAACTGTGCAGTATTGTAATAGGTGCTGTAGTGGGAATTGTAGCAGGCACTATTTGGCACTGTAGCAGCAGGAAATTTTCCCTCGTTTGGGCCTTCAGGCCACCAATTTAGTCCCCGAGTCCTTTAAGGCCATCGGGCCACCCAAGCCTTCGGGCCAGTAAGGCCTTCGGGCCACCTCAAGGCCTTTGGGGCACCATAAAGTGCAGATGAAAACCAGACAACCTATAAGGAACAATCTCTATAAGAAGGATGATCAAGGAGCTTTCACCACAGCATAAGCTACATGGATTGCAAGAATGAGAGGGTATGGCACCTGTCATCGAGGCAAGCCTCTGCATGCACGGGATAGCTTAGCCGAACAGTCATGCGAAGGTGGAGATCTGATTTCATGATGAAGATGCTAGGAAGGATTAGTTCCAAGTAGTTAGTCTGGGTTGTATGTAATGTTTGAAGCCTACGGGCAATGAATTCCTCTAATTCCTATGTGCCATGTAATACTTATGCCTACGGGCCTTGTAAGGGTTCTACCTCACCCCTTGAAAGGTGGATTATCAAAATCAATAAACAAATTAATTCCTTCGGTCTATTAGATGATAAATTTCAATAAAAGACAATATACATCTGTCCTAATAGTTTATTTGAGTGGAAACCTAATTTGAAAAATGTTGGTAGTTCACATTACTGAATAAAAATGCTTGATTTAATTTATTCTCTAGTGAAGATTTCTGAGTTTCATTTTGGACTGGTACAAAGGATTGTTTTGTTTTAAAGTTTCTAAATAAAGTTTGGATCAATTTGTATTTTAATGAAAAATATTTTTTGATTATTTTACTAATTTAAAGTAATGGTAATTTTATGCTGATGATTTTTTATTTTAAACATGGGGTAGTAAAAGAAATGGTTGTTGGTTTTAAAAATGTTTTTTAAAGTGGTTATCCTTTTGGTGATTTTGGAATGGTTAATTATGAAATGTTTAGGGGGTAACTCGGTTTTAAAAATTTGGAAAAAAAATCTTTTAAAAAATGAATTGTTTCATGATTATTTCAAATAAGAGAAATGATTCATGATATCTTCAGAATATGCAAAGGTTTTTCTAAATTTTTTCAATTTTTTCTAATTTTTAAAATGATGTATTTTTATTATATGATGAGTTGGATTTGTTTTTAAAAATGTTCATGATATTATTTTATGAAATGAAATTTTTTTATGGTAAAATTTTTGAAAATAAATTTCCTTTTGAAAAGTTATAGGTGTGTTACAGTGGTTTTAAAAAATGGGGTGGGAGTCCTTATTTTGATATTAGAGTTGAGATTATTGAATAATTTTGGGTGGCACCCATGGGAGATTTTATTTTCAGGTAAAATTGATATTGGAAAATTATTTTCCTTAAATGGGTGATTGGAATTGGTGTGTTTGGGTTGGAATTTTTTTATATTAAATTTTTGTGGTTTTTTATAACCCATGACATTAGATCATTAAAAATTTGTATGGTTTTCATAGTATGTTGGTGAAACTTGATTGGATTTTATAATTATATGGTTTGTAAAATAATGGATTCAAATGAATTAAAATGGGCTCCAAGACTTTTTATCCTTGGTTTCATGTGATATTTGGTGATTTGAAAATGGGTTGAAAATAGTTTTAGGATAATGTATTGTTTGAAAAAATGAGTTTTAATATAACAATAGTTATTTTTATTGGAATACAAAAACATGAGGTGTTTTTCATGATATATCACAGTCATTTTGGGTGGGGAAATATGTGGGATTAGTGTTGACCAAATAGATGTATGGGTATTTGGATGGTATACATGGCATCATATGGTTATGGATGTGCACTTGGTATTGGGGGTATTAAATCAAAATATTTTTCGAGGATATATTATAGTTTTCAAAATGATAAACCTTGGATAGTTTTTGAATTGATTCAGAAGCTTTAGATTTTTGGGATGTATTTGGTAAACCAAACTCATTTCAGTATGGTGGATGGTTTTTTGAGACTTAGTTAATGGTCATCGGCCTTTGGGTTGGATGAGCCTCTTTTTTTGTTAGTGTCCTTGGTGGGAAGATTTTAGTTGTGGTATAAAGGAAATGGTTTACTAAGAATGAAATTAAGTTGGGGTGTTGGGTGAGGCATATTGGAAATGGGTTCTGGTGTAAAGTTATTTTAGTGTATATTTTAGATAAAACCTTTGAAGTGGGTTACTAAAATGGATTTACATTTTGGAACTAGAACCGATTATGCCTATTTATATTGTCTAGGATTAATTTTTTCATAGTTTTGTTGTCAATTTTTCAATTTTAGTGGTTGATCAGGGAAAATATTTCTTTAGGAAGCTCCTCAAGGGAATGTGAGGTTAGTGCTTATTTTCGATTTTTTATTGAATGAGAAAAGATGATTTAGGGGATATGGTGCAATAGATTCTAAGGAAATGATATATTGATCATGGAAAATTTATATTAGGATTCTTATGGTAATCATCTCAGTATAGGTATATCCTAGATTGGTGATAAAGTGTAAATTTAATGTGTTAATATATTTATATTTTTTGCACATGGCGTGGTGGATGATAAGTTTATAACCCTCTAGTGCATCAAGGAAGGATGGGGTTAGAACCCAAATGGCTATATTATTTACCTAAAATAAATTTGGGGGGTGGTTTTGGGATGTTATCCAATGAAACTAACATGATATTGGCTTATACAGTGACTAGGAGTCGCACGGGTGGGACACTACTTGATGGTGGGGGTAGATCATTGTCAAACAATGACATTTGATATGGTACATGGACATAGAAATTTTTGAATAATTAAGGAAATTTTGTTCAATCCAGACATGCTAGCTGATGGTCAAAGAGGTGCTACATGGGCTCAGTGTTTGGGGGGTTAGTGACTTCCAATGACGGTTGTGTGATGGTGATAGGTAGCGCAGAGACCATGACTATAGTGTTGGAATTGACGGGCCTATGGTGGTGTTTTTTGTCTAGAAATATCACCCATATAATGGAAGGGGTGACATTCAGCTGTAAAAATATGGGGATAGTGTCGGGATGTGGTGGAAGAATGGAATTAGTTCATTGGAACCTTCGGTGGATATGGTCGGTGACACTGATGTGAGGAGGATCCCTCGCCTAATAGTAGGGGGAGCAATGGATGGCGATAGCATGCAGCTTCCCTGTATATATATATATATATGATTATTGATTAGTCTAGTCTATCCCTAATAGGGATATATACTAGGTTATACCAAGGTGTGTGGGTGTGTGTGTGTTTGATAGTAATTATAATCCTAAGCACCTAATATATATTATAGTCAGCTTTTTTGTTATAGCTTTCATACATGATCATAAATATGAGATGCCATAGATTTAGGTGAATATACCAGGAGAATGGAATACACCAGGGTGGGTTCCAGTTCCCTTATATGTAGGGTCATTAAGGTGAAGGTAATCATACCTTATTTGATAAATTTTTCTTAGAAAAAATTATTCTTGATGGTATGGAGTGAATTGACAATTTTCATTCACATAAAAATTAGTTTGTGGTGTGGAATGCCCATCATATTTTTTAGGTTCAAAATCATGATAGTGTGGAGAGTTATCATAAATGGTATTTAGGGGTGGTTAGAGAGAGTTGGCCCTGCTATGTTTTTCAAGAATGAAAAACATTTTTAGACGGTGTAATTATTAGGCTGGGGTTTTGGAGAAATAAAGAGATATGGGTTTTTTCAGGTTATGATTTTTTAGGGAGGTGGTTTTAGGTGTTCTAAAAGTGTTTGGAGGTATTTTATGGATGATATAAAGTGTTTGGAGAAGTTTATAGAGGGTGTTATGGATATGGGTGTAGAGAAAGTATGCAAAGGTGGGTGATATATTTAAATTTCTTTTAATAATTGTTTCCTGAAACCAAGAGTGAGGATCTTCCACATCAAATTTATAATTAATTTATTTAAAATTTGAAGAAATAAATACATAGGATTAAGAAATTTTTTCATTGGTGAATGTTGAAAATCCTAAAATACCCTTTCGGATTACCTTCATTGCACTCTGAGTATCCAATGATAGAATCCCTCTAGCAGTGATCTACACGAGATCCTATGATCTCTGAGCAACATCGCTCGATCTCTGACTATTAGCATGGTGATTTGAATATATTTCATTGTTCATTCTTGATCTTTTATTCTTTTGTCTTGAAGAAATATCTCTTCTACTTATCCTTGATAGGGAGAGATAAAGAGAATTTGAGAGATAATTTTTTGAGCACACAATTAGCTACTTTCAATTTTTGTATACTCTATACAATAGACAAAGCCATTTATTTATAGAATTATGATTTATGTTAAAATATTATTTAATTTCATACCATCCATTAAATAACATTTTTTATATTTAATAAAACTCATACCACATAATAATAATTAAGTTATTATTATTATTTTTGTGTGCACCAATTTATGCAATAATAAATGTTATGTAAAAATCTTGTTGATTAATATTTTTCACTAAAATCAGTCTTGTTTTGTTAAAAATCCTATATAATGTATTGAATAACTAAGTAAATATTTTATTCATAAATAAATATTTTATTAAAAATCTAGAAAAAAATGTATTTATTAAACTATTCAATAAATAAAATGAATATTTTCTTCCCAAAATGGAAAATAAATATTTATTTACTTTAAGAAATAAATATAAATAGAATAAACTTATTCCTCACACTTGAGAATAATAGTTATTCCATTAATTTAAATCAAATATAATTTAATCAAGATGAACGGAAACACTTAGTGTGTGACCCTATAGGATTTTTTCTTGTTATAATTAGGCGGTCTTTCCTAAAGTCCAGGATTTCTATATAGAAATTAGTCAAGGAACCCAAGAGAAAAAACACAATGTCACAACATTGACAACCACATACGAATGATCATTGTATAATAATATCTCATAAATAAGGTTTCACATCTTTTCCACCAACCTATATGCTCTATATGTCTTTATTTGAATATCTGAAATTAACAAGTAGTTACATCATGTCCATGGAATTTAATGTGATGGTTCTATTCAAATAAAAGGTTCGAGATATCAGCTTCCATAAAGATGGAACGGACAAATCCTTCCTTGAATTATTTATTAATGAAATGTTACTCATCACACACCCAACATATCCAACTTTTCCATGAACTTTTATCATCATGGTTAAGAAATACATCTAAGTATATAAGTTGTAACATGAATTAATAATAATATTAAAGGCTAAGGTCAATCACACATGCTCATAGATTAGAATATTAGATGACACCATAACATACATAATTCCTATTGGGGGTATATTCTCATAATATTATATCCTGGATACTACTAAGTAAGAACTTCATAAGAAGAATCTTCATCTTCTTATCAGTACTCACACCTGATAGTCTATGTACTATGTGTCCCATTATAGTATGTTACCCAACCGTAGAACATTATTTGAGAATATCATCATAGAACATCAAGGTCCTCATCATAGAAAGGAACTATTACGTCCTTATCAATGAGATGTATAATCTAGGAAATTATTACATTAGTTGCATATAGAACAACAAAAAATATGTAATAATAATTTTTATTAATATTAAATACATCGAATATACCTATAGTTAAAGTAAAAAAAGTTGGTCCTAGGACACCAACACCAACAAACATCCACATATAATAGATCCAACTACTTTAATCTTTCATTCCTCTAGACCTCACATGATATTCATGTTTCTATTAAGTCAAGGCTTTACTCAAGGGATTTACCACATTATCTTCCATATAAATTATTATCACTGCAACTTTACCTCTTTGAGAAAAAGTTACTCAAGAGATGATACTTCTAAAGTATGTGCTCTATTTTTCGATGCGACCTTGGATATTTTTCTGGAACAACCACTGTAGTATTATCATAATAGAGTGTTATAGGATCTTTACTGCTAGATACTATATAAAGATCTTATAAAAAGTTTCACATCTATACTGCTTCTTTATCTACCTCAAAATCTATAATATACTTGGACTATGCTATAGAATCTACAACCACAGACTGCTTCAGCTCTTCCATCTCACACCACCTCTATTCAAAGTGAAGATGAATCCTATTTGTGACTTCATGTTATCTTGATCTATTTGAAAAATAGAATCTGCAAATCCTCTAATGACTATTTCCTCATCTCCTCAATAAACCAGGAACATATCCTTAGTATGCCTTAGATAATTAAGGATATTCTTGACTTCCATCCAATGGTAGTCATCTGGATCAGTTTTATATCTTCCTACCACACTTAATTTATAGGTGAAATCAAGACTAGTACATAGAATAACATACATCACTAACATAATAACTTATATTTGTGTGATCCTTGTAATTTTTTTCTTTCCTCATGTGTTCGAGGACACATTTTCCTATAGAGATGAATTCCATGTGTTGGGGGAAACAATCACCTATTTTATTTTTCCACAATAAATCTCTTTAGTATAATGACAATGTATGTACTTTTAGTTAGTATGAGAAACCACTTAGATCTATCATGACAGATCTTGATCCCAATAATTTATCATATCTCATCCAATTCCTCCATAGAGAAGCATTTATTTAGCCATACCATAATAGACTGTAAGACTATTATTTCATTTTCAATGAGTAAGTATTCATCAATATATATTATTAATGAATAAAAACACTCCCACTAAATGTTTTATAGAAACACAACTCATATTCATTATTTATGAAACAAAATCCCATTATGGCCTCATCAAAATTAATGTTCCATGACCTGTATTCTTTCTTTAATCCATCAATGGATCTTTGTAACTTGTATACCTTATTGGCATCCATTTGAGTCAAAAACCCTTCATGATATTCCATATAGAAATCTTCCTGAAGTTTCCTATTAAAGAAGGCTGTTTTGACATCTATTTTGATAATATAAAAATCATAGAAAGTCACAATGTCAAGTAAAATTATGGTTCATTTTAATATTTCAACTGGTGAAAAGGATTCGTCATAGTTAATTCCTTTATTCTATTTAGACACTTTTTTCAACCAATTGTTCTTTATAGGTACTAACTTGTCCTTCTATGTCCATTTTCTTCTTAAATACTCATTTTCAACCAACAGTATTTATATATACTAGAGGGTCTACCAAAATCCAGAATTGGTTTTAATACATTGAATCCATTTCAGAATTCATGTAATCATACCACTTACCAACATTGGTTCCACTTACTACTTCCTTGTATGTTTGAGGATCATTATTATCAAGTAACAATGACTCACCATTCTCAGTGACTAGAAATCAATATCGTTCTATCTCTCTAATCTCTCTAGTACTTCGATACAATAATTGTGTCTCTGGAAAAAAAATTCCATGAGGCCTTGTGGAATTTGTTCTTATGTTAACTCTTGTGTAGCTTGAGCCTTGATTTCATCAAAGTCTTTCTTGATCCCACTAACGCTTTTAGAAATAATATCATCCTCAAGAAATGTGGTACATATTTCAACCACAACCTTTTTTTCAAAAGTATTATATAGGTAGTATCCCATTATTTATTTGGGATATCTTATAAAGATACACTTTGTTCCTTAGGGTGATATATTTTTACTGAAATATTCCTTAATAAATGATTTTCAATGCCACATATGTAAGTAAGACAATTTTGATTTCTTTCAATTCTATAATTTTTATGGTATATGATTTTTTTCATTATTTGTCACTCAGTTTAATATGTATGCAATTATTTGTAATGTGTATCCTTAAAAGGATAATGTAAGAATCACATGAATCATAATTGATCTCATCATGTATAACAAGGTGATATTTCTCCTTTCACTTAAACCACTCCACTAAGGTATATAAGGAGTATTCAGTTAGGATAAAATCCCAAACTCCCATAAATAATAAATGAAGTCTAGATTAAGATATTCATCACCATATTCCGAGAAAAGTTTCTTAATCTTCTTACCAAGATATTTCTCAACTTAATTATTTTATTCATTGAATTTATCAAAATAATCTTACTTATACCTCATTAAGTTTACATATACATGTCTACTAAAATCGTCATTAAAAGTTATGAAGTATGAGTACCCACCCCTTTCTTCAATAAGAAATGGAATGCACACATCAATATTAATTAATTCAAGAAGATGTTTTGCCCTTTCACCTTTCCCACTAAATGTGGCTTTTTCCATTTTTCCTTGTAAAAATGTGTGAAATACACCAAGTGGTTTTAGTTAAATAGAATCAAAATATCCATCTTGATGTAATTTATTCAAGAACTTTTATTAACATTGCCTTACTTTTGATGCCAATGTTGGGTGCAGTATGAGTCATGTGAAGTAACTTCATTGTTTATTTCCATTATTTTGTTCTTATAATATAACAAATAAAGACCATTATTTAAAAGAGACTTTCCATAAAAAAAATATCTCTATAAAAGAAGAAATATTTATTACCAAATTTAAAAATAAATCCATTTGTATCGTGTCTGGATACATAAATAATTTTTTTGGTAACTTAAGGCACATAATAACCCTTTAAAACCAATATCATTTTGGTCAACAACATGAGGTGGTAGTCCTTGATAGCTATGATAAAAAGTTTATCTTTTTTGGATACTCAAATATATTTCTCTCCTCATTAAATATTTCTAAATCAACTTAGTTCTTATATTTTAATACATATTTGAGAACCAAAAGCTTTATCTAATACCCAATTTTTGGAAATAGAAAAATTGCACTCGATAACAAACGCACCTTAGGCTTCCCCTTAATTTTTAGTTGGGTGCAGTTTTTGTTCTAGTAGACCTTATTACCACATGTGAAACATACATCATCATGTTCCCTTAATTTTCCCTTGATCGTCCTCTTCTTGGAAGGGAGTAAAGAATCTTTGGGATTAAAGATCTTTGGTTTCCCATTTTTTACCTTAAAGACGGAAGGTTGTTAACAATTAATATCCTTATCTTCTTGAAAAATAAGAGTAAGGATATTTATAAGATACTTCTCAATTTTGTTCATATTAAAATTCACAATAAAGGTAGAGAAGGTTTGAGGGAGTGATGATAGAATGAGTTCGGTGCCCAATAGTTTAGGGATTTTAAACCCTAAAACCTCTAAGTTCTCAGTGTATCTAATGATCTTCACTACTTAAGGCCCATATGGGGAACCCTCTCTATGATTTCTATGAAAGAGTGCCTTTGAAATATCAAACAATTCATGTCTAGTTATCTCCTGGAAAAGACCACAGAGGTTCTCAAGCATACTATACACATCCATATTTTCATGAGACTTTATTAGTTCACTACACATTGATGAAAGAATCAAAAATTGAACTTAAACCATATCACTCAAATGTTTTTCATATAAAAGAAACTCTTCATCACTCACCTCTTTAGCAGGTGGATCATACATTGAGGATTCTAGAACATAATATTTCTATTCATGGCATAGCACAACTCAAAGGCATCTAAACAAATCTAGGAAGTTACTGCCAATTGTGAGGTTATCTTTATCCAATTTTGATCATAGGGATAGTTTGTATGATGAACTATTCATTTTTTTCTACAATTAAAAGGATCATATTATTAGTAATTTTCTTGATTAAAAAATAAGTGAGAGATAAAAAATTAAATGTGTTTTATTTATTTATTAAGTCTCTCACTATTTTATCAAGTCTCAATATACCTCACAATTGAACTTGGAATTTATAGCTTCTTTAACATTATAGTGGAAAGGATCCCCATTACATTTCATAATGATCTAGATCATTTCCATGAAACCCATAATAAACTAATTAGTTAGGTGGTATTTCCAATTATATACTTTCAACTCCTCGGCCTCTTGAGTTGATTACTCTATCCTAAAATCTTTACTTGGATTTCATCAACAATTTCCACCATATTTTTATAGAATTGACTTTGGCCATAAAAATCAATACAATTTCATTTAACTAAACCCAACACACCCATGAGAAATACCCAATAAAAGTAAGTGTCCAGACTTTGGTCATGTACTACACTTAGTTCTATGGTTTCATTCTCAATCAAGTAATTGAAGGATTAGTATAACTTAATATTTAATTTAAGGGTTTTAATTTATTATGTATAAATTTTATCTTTTTTATCATTTACATTTTTTATTAATATTAAGTGGATGTTAATGAATTAATTAACCATGTTGGATAAAACATTTATGCATAATTCATTTATTTAATTTCTTTCTTTTTTAATTAATTCATTTATTTATGTGATCATGTAATTACATCCATAAAATAAATAATTTCATATACATAAATAATTAATTAATTATATTACCCATTCATGGGCTTTATTTTACAGTTTATTTCATGAGTATACATTAAATCAACATTTGACCTGGGGAAAATAACTCATATTTCCAATCTTGTCATGAGTTACAATATTCCACATGTCCCCATGTGTATCACCTCAGTTTTCATCATTATGGTTCCATATTGAACCGCCTTCATGCCCCTTAGGATTCCCCATTAATTACAAATATTTATTACTCACATGCAGGTGTGGGGAACCAAATTATTGGTTAAAGGGGATTACCTAAATATCCTTGGACATGTATGTACTACATAATAATAGATAGAGGGATGACTCATAGGTCATTATTTAATTTAATATTAAATAATTTAAAACTTATGAAATAAATGAAATTAAAACATCCAATAAATACAAATGTCATGTTCAAGCTCGTTAATAGTCATACATGCAACTAATATGAAAACTAAGTGCCTCGCATTCATTTCATTATTCAATATGTTATTATGATAACCCTTATTTTATTACAAACTTAAACATGATTTATTACATAAAACATCACTTGATAAAACAAAGAAGATCGAGAGGTTTAGTGTCTTTGGGGCTTAGGATCGTTACATAAAAACTTAAAACAAGAAATACAACATCTTTATTGAAAAATTCCTTTACATGACCACTACATTCCCTCGTACTTAGCATTGCATGGGATAACCTGAGGACATGCATAAGAAAAGGGTGAGCTATAAAGCCCAGTAAGGGAGTGCACATGGAATAAAATGAGGAGTACAATACATGTTAGACAATAGGAAAATCAATAGAGCATAAAAGAAACATGAACATAAAGGCATGATAAATCATGATAATCATAACATGGAAATGTAGAAACAACACTTAACATGGAATTAGCATGAGCCAAGGCTCATTGCACATAGAGCATGAGTAAATCCTCATTGCACATAAAGCACGAGTAAAACCTCGTTGTACTTGAATTAGCATGAGTCAACACTCATTGCATATGACGTATCATGATACTATACTTTACCCAACGCATTGGAGCGCTATAAGGACACACCCTTCTTAAACATTTCATTTCATGCATAAGTGTGCCACATGGATCATAAAACATAATCATTTATTTCACGATAAAGGAATGTGGAATTCATACATGAAACATTATAATCAATAAGTAAATGTGCATAAAGGTTAATACCCTTGATGGAGAAATGGGCATGGTATTCACTACACAATCACATTGGCTTAGAAAATCGGTGCAATTTCGGCAGCGTAACGGTATGACATAAGAATTCATAAAAATGGTTGATGAGATAGAAAGGGGTTCCTCATAATATTTACATGTAATGGAAATTAAGGAGGTAATATAGACACATGTCCCAACAATTGTAATGAAATTTAGATTCATGATATAAAAGTATTGCTTGAATGTAAAAGAGGAGAGAGAAGTTCCTTTCGGAATTTCGGCATAGTAACGGGTGTACATGGGAGGCATTTAATGAGAGATAAAGGGGTATACCATAATTCAAACAATAAGAGGGAAGTGTGGGGGAGGTGCGAAAACATACCCCAACATTCATAATTGAAATTAAAAGGGCAATACAACTTAAATAAAATTGGCAAAAATGAGAAAGGAAGAAAAAACCCTTACTTGGAAGTGTGCTTCCAAAGGCTAGAGAGAGGCTTGTGAGAGGCTTCTTGGGAGCTTGGGGAACCTTGGGAGGATTCTAGAGAGAGTATGGCAGAGGTGTTAAGAACTCCAAGGGCTTTTAGTGAGGAGGAAGTGGGAGCTTGGGTGGGTTTATATAGGAAAGGTGAGGGAATTCTTTATTATTTAGGTTTGGGTCCCCTTACATTAAATTAATCCAAAACACAATCCATCCCATGTTTTTTCCCATGGTTTTTGGGAAAGGGAAGAGGAAAAAAATATTTTATAAGGCCAAAGTTCGAAATTCTTAAAATAATAGGGTTTCTTATGTGGAGGTGACTCACACTCCCATGGAAATTAATTTAAAAAGACAAGGTGTTTAGTAAGTCTTGAGGGGTCCATTAATGCTTTGAAAAGTAATTCAAACAAACCCAAAATCAAATTATTTTAATATTTAAACATATATTGGCCGAACATAAAGATTATAGTATTTTATTACATCACTATTGGGTCATTATGATGTCATAAAACACATTATATATTTAAACGGTATTTAATTTTTACCCAAAAAATTGACTATCTCAGAAAATTATGAAAAATTCACCGTTAGATAATTTAGATGTCCTGATTCCAGAAATAACATTTATTTTATCTAAATAATTTTCTAAATATGTTAATTTTCACTTTTAAAATAAAAATTGACATTTATCGAAAATTCACGGGTTTTGACAGAAATGGATTTCAAACCTTAAAAAAATTTAATTGCATTTATAAAATTGTAAGATCATTTATATTTAATAAAAAATAATTTAATATTATTATTATTATTTTAATAAAATTTTATTTAATTCAAAAATCTCTTAATTTAGTAAAATAGATTTCTTAATTAAATAATAACTAAAAACACCATTTGTACTTTAAAAACTATTTACAATGTATCAAAAATGACTAGGAATTATATTTATTATTATATAAAAAAATAATGTACATGAACATAGTACTAATTATTTGTTACATAACCCCTTAAAACAGCCTTATAAGACCTAAGGGTAAGGTGTGCGATGGTGACAGACTCTTAGGGTGGCTCGGATAACATCGCTCGAGTGGTAATTTCAATCAACTTCCACTTTTCTCGTAGACGGTCACGTTTTAGCTTGACATGATGAAGCTCATCTTGGGCTTGGTCATGGGAGAAGCCCAAAGACGCCACCACTTTTCTAGGCTTCGACAAATGGGCTTCATATGGGGAAATTCTACTGGATGAGGCCATCGCTTCCTTTGTCTGAGTAAATTGGATTTGTTAAAGTCCTATATCTATACTAATCATGTGATCACTGTTCAACGGCTATATTAGCAACGGTCAAAATTCTTAACATAAAACCAAGGAAGTTGACATTTTATATAAACATAAAGAGACATTTAATTAGATCAAGAGGGATTTCCATTAATGAAACTTTGGGTCGTTACAATATTCCCCCCTTAAGAAATTTCACCCTCGAAATTTTTCTTTTCCCATACTAAAACAGATGTGGGTAACTCAGCTTCATCATTTCCTCTGATTCCCATGTCGCTTCTTCAAACTTGTGGTTTCTCAACAACACCTTGACGAGGGGCATTGTCCTATTTTGTAGAACTTTTTCTCTATGATCTACGATCTTCACTGGTTGCTCCTCATAAGAAAGATCATCTTCCAATTGTACCACCTCAGAAGAGAGTACATGTGAAGGGTCCTTTATGTACTTCCTTAAGAGGGATACATGAAAGACATCATGTGCTTTGGCCATAGTAGGCGGAAGTGCTAGTTGATAGGCCACATCCCGGACATGATCAAGAATCTCGAAGGGGCCGATGTACCTTGGACTTAACATCCATTTCCTTCCAAACCTCATGACCTTCTTCCACGGAGATATGCATAGAAACACCATGTCTCCAACTTTAAACTCAATGTCTCGTCGACGATTATCTGCATTACTCTTCTGTCGACTCTGAGCTGCCTTGATATGATGCTGAATGGTTTTTACCTTCTCCACCATTTTCTCAACCATTTCTGGTCCAAGCAGCTTACGTTCACCGACCTCATCCCAACATGTCGGTGTTCTGCACCTTTTCCCATACAGGGCTTCATATGGTGCCATTTGGATGCTGGAGGGGAAATTATTGTTATAAGAGAACTCAACCAGAGGAAGATGTTGATCACATCCTCCTTTAAAGTCCATTGAGAATGCTCTCAATATGTACTCAAGTGTTTGGATAGTCCGCTCGGATTGGCCATCAGTTTGAGGATGATAGGCCGTACTAAAGTTTTGTTCATTATTCATAGCATGTTGAAGACTCTTCCAAAACATAGAGGTGAATCTTGGATCTCGGTCAGACACAATAGATAGTGGTACTCCATGCAACCTTACCACTTCCCTGATATATATCTGTGCTAGTTGATCCAAAGAGAAATCCTCTCGAATAGAAATGAAGTGTGAATTCTTTGTAAGACGATCCACAACAACCTAGATTGCATTATTGCCTTTGGATGTCCTCGAAATTCCAGTGACAAAGTCCATGGTGATGTTCTCCCATTTCCATTCTGGTATGGGCAATGGTTGCGTTATCCCCTTAGACTTCTGCCTCTTTGCCTTCACTTTCTGACACACTAGACACTTTGATGTATATTCAGCAATCTCCTTATTCATATTATCCCACCAAAAGTTTTCTCGAAGATCTCGATACATCTTTGTGATCCCTAGGTGAATAGAGAAATTTGAACGATGTGCGTCATCCAAAAGATCCTTCTTCAGCTCCGGACTCGATGGAACACATAGTCTTTTCCCAAACCACACAATTCCTTCTTCATTAACATTAAACACCAAGGATTTCCTTTTTTCGATAGCTTCCACTTTTTTCTGAATTCCCACATCATCCTTTTGATCATCCTTTAACCTTTCCAAAAGAGACGGTTGAGAAATCATTTCTGAAAGGATTGATGATGTTCCCTTCTCTATGATTCCCATGTACATCTTCATCAAGTCTAAGAAGATTGGATCCTTCTCAATTCTCATCATTGATAGAATCGTTGGATCCTTTCTACTTAGGGCATCTGCCACCTTGTTCACTTTCCCAAGGTGGTAATCGATTGAACAGTCATAATCATTGATGAGCTTTATCCATCTTCTCTGGCACATATTAAGCTCTTTCTGTGTGAATATATATTTAAGACTCTTGTGGTCAGTATATATCTCACATTTCTCTCCATAGAGATAATGCCTCCAGATTTTCAAGGCAAATATCACCGCCGCCAACTCTATATCATGCGTTGGATAGTTTTTCTCATGGATTTTCA
Source organism: Viscum album (assembly GCA_963277665.1). Taxonomy (NCBI): domain Eukaryota; kingdom Viridiplantae; phylum Streptophyta; class Magnoliopsida; order Santalales; family Viscaceae; genus Viscum; species Viscum album. Next base: position 2,021,905,978 of record OY728123.1, read on the forward strand.
ACTGGCTTGAGGCATAATATATCACATTATCATTCTGCATCAGCACAGAGCCTAAGCCCTTCTTCGAAGCATCACTGAATACCACAAAAAGTTACCCACTTGTGGGTAAAGTGAGCACAGGTGCAGTGATAAGCCTCCTTTTCAACTCCTTGAAGCTTTATTCGCATTCATCACTCCAAGAAAACTTTACTCCCTTTTGAGTTAGCTTGGTAAGAGGGTTAGACAATCGTGAGAAATTTCTCACAAATCGTCGATAATATCTAGCTAACCCCAAGAAGCTACGGATATCCGTTACCGATGTTGGCCTTGGCCATCCCTCAATTGCCTCTGTTTTGGAGGGTTCCACAGATATCCCATTGCTTGTGATGATATGGCCAAAGAATGAGACCTCCTTCAACCAGAAGTCACACTTTTTGTACTTTGCATAGGGCTTCTCCTTGCGCAAAGTCTCTAGTATAGTTCTTAAATGCTCCTCATGATCCTCCTTGGTTTTTGAGTATATTAGAATATCATCTATAAATACTACCGAAAATTTGTCTAGGTAATCTCTAAAGACTCTATTCATCAAGTCCATGAATATTTTTGGAGCATTAGTGAGTCCAAAAGGCATTACTATGAATTCATAGTGCCCGTATCTTGTACGAAAAGCAGTCTTGGGGATATCTTCCTTCTTCACCCTTACTTGATAATATCCCGACTATAAGTCCATCTTGGAGAAGTATTGTGCTCCACATAGCTGATCGAACAAGTCATCAATTCTTGGGAGAGGACACATGTTCTTTATCGTGATTTTGTTAAGTTCACGATAATCGATGCAAAGCCACATTGACCCATCCTTCTTGACGAAGAGGACTGGTGCACCCCATGGTGAAGCACTTGGGTGTATAAACCCTTTATCCAGATTCTCCTGTAGTTGTTTATTCTGCTCTTCAAGCTCAAAAACATCCATTCTATATAGATTCTTGGATATTGGTAGCGCCCCAGGTATAAGTTCAATTGAGAACTCAACATCTCTTCTAGGAGGAAGATCAGGCAGTTCCTCGAGAAACACTTCCGTGAATTCCCTCACAATAGGCATTTCTTCAAGGATGGTTTCTTCCTTGGAATCAATCATCTGAGCCAGATAAGTGTGCTCATAGGGCAGTAATATATATGCTTGAGATGATGGAGCTAAAGGAGATTCATCTTCCTCCTGACACTTGTAAAGAATCAGGGGTCGATTCTCCATATGGAGTGTGATTTCCCTCTCCCGACAATTTATATTGGCTCTATATAATGAAAGCCAATCCATGCCAATAATTGCATAAAATTCCACCAGAGGGAGTATGACGAGGTTCTCTGAGAAATTAAATCCACAGATTATAACAGGGGAGGACTTATATTCATGGGATGCAATGATTGCCCCATTTTCCATACTCACCGACATCTTCACTTCCATGATTTGTGGTGGTGCTGGGATTGTTCTATTAAACTTTTGAGATATAAAAGAATGTGTAGAACCTGAATCAAAAAGTATGTTTGCTATTCTTGAATGAATAACTAGCGTACCTGTCACCACTTTGTTGTCGGGGTTCACTTCGGCAGAAGTGATGGAAAAAGCTCTTCCTTGCTGCCTTGGAGGTTGTTGGTTGTCTCCGAAAACCCTTGGATTAGGGCACTGATTTTTAAAATGACCTGGTTATTTGAATTTTTAGCATTGAACAATGCGTTGAGGTTCGAACGGAGCATTCCCCTCCTCTTTCGCAGTCGCGGGTCTTTCTTGCCGATAGTTAACAGCTAGGTGCCCTTCTCTTTCACACCTGAAGCATTTCCTCATCTCCTTAAGGCAATTTCTCGGGTCCTTCTTTCCACACTTTTAGCAAGTGGGGTGTTGGATATTCTTAGAATAGTTGGATTTATCCATCGGACCGCCAGCATTGAATTCCACCTTATGCTTCTTGTCCCCGTGATACCCCTATGATTCCCTGATCTCTATTTTGACATTGAGGGCACATCAGACAATTTCCTCATAACTGTCGAAGTCATGGATTGCTAATGATTTCTTCAATCTAGGCTTCAGCCCACCAAAGAAGTGGTCAACCTTGCATTTGGGGGTAATGACAAAGCCGGAAGAGTATCGTGCAAGCCTTGTGAATTTTGGCTCATATGCACCAACATATTCTTTATCTTTTTTCTTGAGGGAAATGAAGTCCCTTTCCAACTTAATCTGGAGGGTGCATGGAAAATATTTATCGAAAAACATATTCCGGAAATCCTTCCATTCTAACGCCTCGATCTCCTCCTCAGGCTTCTTATTTTTTATCAATGTCCACCATTGATCAGCTTCACCCTCCATACGATAAGCCTCTAGAAGGACCTTCTCTTGTTCAGAACACTGGAGGATGGAGAATATCTTTTCAATGGAGTTGATCCATTGTTCAGCGATCGTGGGATCGGACGATCCACTAAAAGTATGAGGCCTTTGTCTCATGAAGCTCTCGAAAGCGACTTGTTCTTTCTTATGGGGGTTTGAACGTTCCTCTTGACCTGTGTTTCTATTCAAAACTTGAGTTAGCTGAGAGAGAAGTGTGACAATGTTCGCGATTCCCGCTCCCATTGGATTGAGAATCTCATTAGTACAGTCATCACACTGATCTTCACAACGGTTGTTAGCCCGAGTCCTCCTATTACCGGCCATTGGATGGAATAAAAGGAAAGTTAGGGGTGACACATAAAGGGTAATCCAAAGACAAAAGTTGACGACTTATAAATAAACTTTTATTTCCTTACTGCAGAGTCTATAGGATTCAATCTAGGCTTTTCATGATCTACTTTCTAACATATATTCATACGGGATTTTTTTTAATTCCCTTAATAAGGGTTCATACTAAGCTTTTGAATTTATCAAAACATATCCCCCGGGAGTGTAGGAACCAAGAGTGCAGCAAGGCCCATTGTCGTGCACCAGTTCCCGTTCGAGTCTAGCTCAAAGCGGTGTTTTCAGGTTTTACCCCTAGGATACATCTGTGCCAGAGCCGCCTCTACCTGCCCGTATCCAGACAGGGATGTATTTTTTTGATAAACCACTTACTCAGTACTTACCAAAACTTAAGGATGTTTTTATTATACTTAGTCTTGTATCTAAGGATTTACTAGGGTTTTCTAATCCTAATCCCAAAAATAACTAAACTTATCCTCTGATACCAACTATGACAACCCTGCTTTTATTAAAAACTTAAACATGATTTATTACATAAATCATCACTTTATACAACAAAGAAGATCGAGAGGTTTAGTGTATTTGGGGCTTAGGATCATTACATAAAAACTTAAAACATGAAATACCACATCTTTATTGAAAACTTCCTTTACATGACCACTACATTCCCTCGTACTTAGCATTGCATGGGATAACCTAAGGACATGCATAAGAAAAGGGTGAGCTATAAAGCCCAGTAAGGGAGTACACATGGAATGACATGAGGATTACAATACATGTTAGACAATAGGAATATCAATAGAGCATAAAAGAAACATGAACATAAAGGAATGATAATCATAACATGGAAATGTGGCAACAACACTTAACATGGAATTCGCATGAGCCAAGGCTCATTGCACATTGAGTATGAGTAAATCCTCATTGCACATAAAGAAAGAGTAAACCCACGTTGAACTTGAATTAGCATGATTCAACACTCATTGCACATGACGTATCATGATACTATACTTTACCCAATGCATTGGAGCGCTATAAGGGCGCACCCTTCTTAAACATTTCATTTCATGCATAAGTGTGCCACTTGGATCATAAAACATGGATTCATAAAACATAATAATTTATTCCACAATAAAGGAATGTGGAATTCATATACGAAACATTATAATCAATATGTAAATGTGCATAAAGGTGAATACCCTTGATGGAGAAATGGGCATGGTATTCACTACACAATCACATTGGCTTAGAAAATCGGTGCGATTTCGGCAGCGTAACGGCGTGACATAAGAATTCATAAAAATGGTTGATGAGAGAGAAAGGGGGTCCTCATCATATTTACATGTAATGGACAGTAAGGAGGTAATATATATACATTTAACAACAATTTTAATGGAATTTATATTCATGATACAAAAGTATTGCTTGAATGTAAAAGAGGAGAGAGAAGTTCCTTTCGGAATTTCAGCATAGTAACGGGTGTACATGGGATGCATGTAATGAGAGCGAAAGGGGTATCCCATCATTCAAACAATAAGAGGGAAGTATGGGGGATGTGAGAAAACATACCCCAACATTCATAATTGAAATTAAAAGGGCAATACAACTTAAAGAAAATTGGAAAAAATGAGAAAGGAAGAAAAAACCCTTACTTGGAAGTGTGCTTCCAAAGGCTAGAGAGAGGCTTGTGAGAGGATTATTGAGATCTTAGGGCACATTGGGAGGATTCTAGAGAGAGTATTTAAGAGGTTGGACGAACTACTAGGGCTTTGAGTGAGGATTAAGTGGGAGCTTGGGTGGGTTTATATAGGAAAGGTGAGGGAATTCTTTATTATTTAGGTTTGGGTCCCCTTACATTAAATTAAACCAAACCACAAATCATCCCATGGTTTTTGCCCATGGTTTTTGGAAAATGGAAGAGGAAAAAAATATTTTATAAGGCAATAGTCCTGACTTCTTAAAATAATAGGGTTGCTTATGTGGAGGTGAGTCACACTCCCATGGAAATTAATTTAAAAAGACAAGGTGTTTAATAAGTATTAAGGGGTCCATTAATGCTTTCAAAAGTAAATCAAACAAACCCAAAATCAAATTATTTTAATATTAAAACATATATTGGCTGAACATAAATATTATAGTATTTTATCACATCACTATTGGGTCATTATGACGTCATAAAACACATTATATATTTAAACGGTGTTTAATTTTTACCCAAACAATTGATTGTCTCAGAAAATTATGAAAAATTCACTGTTGGATAATTTCGATGTCCTGATTCCCAAAATAAAATTTATTTTATCTAAATAATTTTATAAATATTTTAATTTTCACTTTTAAAATAAAAACTGACATTTATCGAAAATTCACGGGTTTTGACAGAAATGGCTTTCAGACCTTAAAAAATTTTAATTGCATTCATAAAATTGTAAGATCGTTTATATTTAATAAAAATTAATTTAATATTATTATTATTATTTTATTAAAATTTTATTTAATTTAAAAATCCCTTAATTTAATAAAATAGATTTCTTAATTAAATAATAACTAAAAACACCATTTGTACTTTAAAAACTATTTACAATGTATCAAAAATGACTAGAAATTATATTCATTATTATATACAAAAATAATGTACATGAACATAGTATACTTATTTGTTACATAACCCCTTAAAACAACTGCATAAGATCTAAGGGTAAGGTGTGTGATGGTGACAGACTCTTGGGGTGGCTCGGATAACATCGCTCGAGTGGTAATTTCAATCAACTTCCACTTTTCCTGTAGACAGTCACGTTCGAGCTTGACATGATGAAACTCAGCTTGGGATTGGTCAAGGGCGAAGCCCAAAGACACCACCTCTTTTCTGAGCTCTGAAAAATGGGCTTCATATGGGGAAATTCTACTGGATGAGGCCATCGCTTCCTTTTTCTGAGTAAATTGGATTTGTTAAAGTTCTATATTTATACTAATCGTGTGATCACTGTTCAACGACTATATTAACAATGGTCAAAATTCTTAACATAAAACCAAGGAAGTTGACATTTTATATAAACATAAAGATAAATTTAATTAGATCAAGAGGTATTTCCATTAATGAAACTTTGGGTCGTTATAGTTATTATTTAAGATAAACATGCTTTCATTAATTAATTAATTAATTAATTAATTAATTCTATTTCATCTTAATGATAATACTATCTTATTTGGAGTTATCCATTATTAATGGCATTCCTGGAAAATAAATGGTAGAACCAATAATGACATATTAATTACAATAAATTAAATGATAATTTAGAATTATTTAAACCCATTATTAAATTGTTAAACACCCAACGGTGTGCTAATAAATAAAATAAGGTTTTAACACTAATATTTGAAAATTTAATGTAGTTTTAACTTCGTAAATTAATGGGAGACTACATGACATGTACATCAAGATACACTCCATGTACCTCAATTGTCGTATATCAAAGTCACGCATCTAGGGCTTTGATGTGTTAACTCGGCCATACTACACTGTGTGTGCATGCTAGGTATAAGCCCTGTATCAGCTTGCCTTGTGCCAGGTTGGCCTGGTCAACATGCAATGTGCAATAAAATCGCTGTGATAAATTAATTTCACAGAACATCTAGATACAATGCTCATGGGTATACAGTGTGTGATCCAGCCACACATTGTGTAACCCAGTTTTACCGGCCAAAGATTTGGCACTTCCTAATGAAATCTCTGGTCATTCTTCATTTGTTCTTAAACCTTTAAGAATATGAAACACTGAATGAACATGATTAATATGTCGATGACATGTTAATTAAAATTGTATTAATGAATGAATAACATGAAATGAAAATCTAAAAAAATGGGTATAGATAAAAAAATCAAATAAATAGTTATAAATTTAAATTTGATGCCTCTAATACCACTTGACAGTTCCAGGTGCAGCGAAAGCATGCAGAGGTGGGAGATATATTAAAATTTATTTTAATAATTGTTTCCTAAAACCAAGACTGAGGATCCTATACATAATATCTATAATTAATTTATTTAATATTTGAAGAAATAAATACCTGGTCCTAGGAAATTTATTCATTTGTGAATATTGATCATCAAAAAAGACCCTTTCAGATTACCTTCATTGTACAATGAGGATCCAAGGATAGAATCAATCTAGTGATGATCCACACGTGATCCTATGATCTCTGAGAAACACCACATGATCACAAGGTACTGTCATGGAGAGTCTAATGTCATATGTTGTTCGTTCTTGATCACTAATTCTTCAATCATGAAGAAATAACTCTTTCATTTCTCATTCTTGAGAGGGATAGAGAAGAAGGATTTAAGAGAAAATTTGTTGTTCGCAACAATTATCTATTCTTAGTTTTGTGTAACTCTACATAATAGATATAGTGGTCTATTTATATAGTTGTGATTTAAGTTAAAATATTATTTAATTTCATACTAGACATTACATAATATTTATTACCTTTAATAAACCCCATGTCGCATAATAATAATTAAATTATTATTATTTTTTGATGTGATCCATCATGTGTAATAAAAAATATTATGTAATGATCTTGTTAATTAATATTTTTCACCAAACTCAATCATGGCCTATTTGAACTCCTCTAGCATTTATTGAAAACCCAAATAAAAATTTTATTCAATAATAAATATTTTATTTATAATCAAGAGAATAAATATTTATTAAAATGTTTAATAAATTAAATAATTATTTTATTCCCAAGCAAGAGAATAAATGTTTATTTAATTTATGAGATCAATATAACATGAATAAAATTATTCCTTGGAGATGAGAATAATATTTATTCCATTAAATAAAATCAAATATAATTTAATAGAGATCAATGGAAACACTTAGTATATGACCCTATAGGTTTATTTCTCATTGGAATTAGACTTGCTAGCCTAAATCCCAAAATTAATTTCTTGAAACGGGTAATGGAACCCAAGAGAAATAACTTAATGTCATAACATCAATAACCAAATATGAATTCTTAGTGTGTCATATAATACCTTTATCACAATATCTCATCATGTAGGTTTCACATCTATGTCACCAACATATATGATCAATATGTATTTCTTTGAATATCTAAAATAAACATGTCGTTAGACCATGGACATGGAATTTAATGTGACTGTTATATTTCAATCAAAGGGTTGAGATATTGGCTTCAATAAATTTGGAAGGGAAAATCCTTCCTTGACTTAGTCAATAATGACATGCCACTCCTAAAACACCCAACATATCCAACTTCTCCATGAAATTTTATTATAATGGTTTAAAAAATGAATCTAAGTACATGAGTTGTAACATGCATTAATAATAATCTTAAAGTCTATTGACCATCACACATGCTCTTAGAGAGGAATATTAGAGGAATCCAAAACAAAAAAAACATAGTGGTGGGTCTGTTCTCATAATATCTCATCTTGGAGATTACCAAGTACTAACTTAATGAGAAGAAGCCTCATCCACTTATAAGGAATCACACCTAACAGTCTATGTAATATGTGTCTCATCATAGTATGTTATCCAACCGTATTATAAGGCCCCAGCCTTAAACCTTACTTAATATTGAATTAAATGAATAATTCACATTGAGGGTCTTTTCAGGTTTAGAGTTTTAGAGAATTAGGACATAACTATTACATCTCAAAATATTACAAAGTAGACACTTCTACTAAGTTTCCATAAAAAAACTCTTAAAAGAAACATGTCTAGTTCCATGTTTTAGATAACATGTCTTCCCTTGATCCCATCCTTGACCCTATTCATCTTTAAGTCCTGTGTAAAACATTTCAAAAACTTGGGATGAGCATAAAAAGCTCAGTAAGGGATATAAAAATATGGAAAGGAAACATGAGTACATGTATACATAACAATAAATGAAATCATACTTTACTCATAAAACATAAGAACTTTAACATACCTCATCAAATCATGAATAAAACAAAGAAATCATAAGGCATAAAGGTAACTTGAGGCATTCATAACATTCTTACGTAGGGAGTAACCCTCTTGGTTACGTTTGGAATACCCATCACAGTATATTCCCTAAATCTCTTCGGAAAAACCTTAACGTTTCACTCCTTCATGTTACCCAATACATTGGAGAGCTATATCGGGTTTATCCGCCCTTAGTTTATCACGGAACCACCCGTCTTCATAATAATGCCCAAGAACCATAACATAATTGTATCACATAAAACATACATAAAGGAAACATAACATTTCCACATTTCAATCACGAGATATCAATAAAACACATTGATATAATAAAAAAATTATGAAAACCATTTTCAATACCAAAATAAAATAAAAGTAAAACAGGGTATTAATTTTTCTTTTTAAAAAAACGGTATGGCTTGTAGAGGAAGCCGAAACTCAAATAATGGTCACGGTGGAGGAGAAGTCGTTGTCGCCACATATGTACGAAAAAAACATTCCCTTTAGTCGTTTAGTAAACACTTCGTATAAAAAATTTCCTTTTGAATAAAAGTAAAAGTCAAAGGGGTTTATACATCGTATAAAAGAAGGTTGTGTATAAAACAAAATATTCCTCAATGAAAGGAGATTGAGACAAAGTCCCATACCTCAGGTCCGACATGACTTGATCATTCTTTAATCTCCTGAATAATAAACTTGAGTTAATTTCTAATTGCTTAAGAACCTTTTTCAAGTTCATTATTCCTTTTATATCAGTTATTACCATTTCATGAACACTATGTTTTTATTTAAGTTATTAACAGTCGTTTTAACGATCATTGGTACTTGAGTCAAAAATAAACTCTTTATAGTTACAAGTTGTTCATGTAACCATTACATACAGAGTTATACTCATGATGTAGATATCATATATATCATATATATCCAGTATATACATGCATTTATAATATTACATAACTTTTAGAGGTAAGAAATGAAATGCACCGTTCATGGAGACGGTAATCCGTACATACGCATGAATGCTACTTTCATTTCTATTTCGTATTTTATGAAATGGAATCATAATGATATAATGGTATATTATAATTCCATTATAATATCATATATAAAATCATTAATTACATCCTTTATACATCCCACATATGGAATTAACGAATCAAATCACTTTGAGGGGGCGGTAATCCGCACTTCCTAAAATGAAGATATCGAGTTTACCCATAATGGAAACCATAAAGGTATGCCATAAATGAAAAATACAGAAGCTTAATTAAAACATAACCATATTATATATCATATATAAATATAGTTACATATTAATGGACACCTTTGAAGGTGTTATATGAGTGTTGAACAATCATCGTTTCGTGAGGCAGAAATTCGCCATCCACGGAAACAGTATGTTCTTTAGCCACTAGATGTAGGTGTGTGTAAGTGTATCTCGAATATTCCTTATAAAAACATACTATTATATTGAATATACTGGAGTTTTTACAAAAGAAATGAATAAAAATAGTTTAGGGGGTTGTAGAAGCAAAATAAAACAAAAGGATTCAAGTGAAGACATTACCTTAAAATCGGGTAACTCCCTTTGGTTTGAGCTCAAAGGATTCCTTGGGAAGACTTATGCCCAAAGTGAGGCTTCTAAGAGTTATATAGGGATTTTTAGAGACAAAATGGGCAGGGTTTGGCCGAGACAAAGTCTTTGGAAGTGTGGGTAAGGTGGTAGAAGTGGGGGCCTTTTATAAGAGGAGAGGAGGGGCACTCTTGGAAAGTAAAGAAATGTTACTTTATTTTAAAATGAGTTTCGAATTTAAAAGGTCCCACATTGATATAATAATAGGATAAGGTGATAAGGGTTCGAAATATACCCAACAAATAGGTTTTTGACAAGTGTAGGTCTTAGATTTTACATTATCTTTTCATTTTATTTAAATCGTTAAATAATGAGGTAATCGATGCATCATCATGATGTCATAAATAATTTAATATATTTACTGTCAAAAAATCATAAAAAAAATACTATGATGTAGGAAATATTTTTATCTTTCAATTTACTATTTATATTCAAAAATATGACTTGTATAAACCCATGTAAATTTTTTTTTAATAAAACAATACATGTTTGTGTCATTTTTACTTTTACATTAAATAAAAGGCATTAATGTCATTATCTTACCCAAGTGGCTCCATGGGGTCCCAAAAATCGACCCATGGGTTTTCTTGGTCGTCCATGACACATCCAATAAGGGTAGGACATGTTTCTAGGTCATTTAATATTATTAAAATATTATTTTTACCTTAAACTACACTAATTACCTCTAATCGCGATTAATAAACTTAAAAGTTACTATTCACCAAAAAATTATTTTAATCCCATTGAACCACATTTTACTTCTTAATGACAACCATTTATGTCGGATTTTTGAAATTAAAAACACAGAAGTGGAAAAATTTCATTTAAACGAAAAATCAGTTTCATTAACTACCACTTAGTGGTTTCACTATTTATCAAAAATTGAAGTTTTTCAGAAAAATACCAAAACTTCACCCTAAGCTATATTTGATATTCTGAATTCAAAAATGATTTCTATTTTACAAAATTCAAATCATATAATTGACATTAATTAATTTAATAATTAATTCTCGTTGTCATGACAAATAGCGTATTTTTATGAAACAATAAGTATCAAAAGATTGACACTAGTTTAAGTCCAATTTCAAAGTGAAATTGATTCCAATGACCACAATTGGATTAAATGGTAAAAATATATTCTAATTTCACTTTAAACCCAATTAAAAAGATAATCTAATCATATAAATAAATTATATTCAAAAGAGGTTTTGAATTAAAATACAACATTTTTCACTATTCATTAAAAAAATGAACTTTATCGGAAAAATACCAAAAATTCACACAGAGTAAATTTTGATGTCCCAATCATAAAGAATAATTTTATTTTGACAAACATAGCTTATAAAATTGTCAAAAGATATATTAAAAATGGTTTTTCATTAAAAGGCAGTAAAACAATCTTTTAAAAATATTAGTGTATTCCATGCTTAAGATTGGATTTATTTTCATTTTAAGCCTCTAAAACACTATCTAATTCATTAATAGACATACATAAAAATATCTATTATTCATTACTTAATTGGTATGTTACATCCTTCCCCCCTTTAGAAAATTGTGTCCCTGCAATTTATTTACTTATCAAATAAGTGGGGGTATTTATCCCTTATTGCATTTTCAGATTCCCATGTTGCCTCTTCAATCATGTGGTTTTTCCACAAAAACCTTTACCTAATGAATCACCTTATTCCGTAACACTTGATCCCTATGGTCAAGAATCTGGACCAGTTGTTCCTCATAAGATAGGTTCTCTTCCAGCTAAACTTCCTCTAGACTCAAAACATGAGATGGATCTGGCATGTACTTTCTCAGCATCAAAACATGAAAAACATTGTGTACCTGAGATAAACTCAGAGGTAAAGCCACTCGGTAAGAAACTGATCCAACTCTCTCCAGAATTTCATATGGTCCAATGAACCTTGGACTCAGCTTTCCTTTCTTACCAAATCACATCACACTTTTCCACGGTGAGACTTTGAGAAAAACATGATCACCTACCTCAAAAGACAGATCCTTCCTCCGGTTATCCGCATAACTCTTCTACCTGCTTTGAGCTGTTCTCATGTGTTTCTGAATCAACTGAACTTTTTCTGCTATCTCTTCTACCAATTCTGGTCCCATCAACTTCCTTTCACCCACTTCATCCCAGAAAGCTAGAGCTCGACACTATTTCCCATATAATGCCTCAAATGGTGTCATCTGTATACTAGAATGAAAACTGTTATTATAAGAAAACTCAACCAAAGAAAGATGTTGTTCCCAACTTCCCTAATAATCCATCGAACAAGCACGAATCATATCTTCCAAAGTCTGGATCGGTCGTTCTGATTTCCCATCTGATTGAGGATGAAAAGATATACTAAAATTTAATTCAGTACCCAACGACTTCTGAAGGCCTTTCCAAAAGTTAGAAGTGAACCTGGGATCACGGTCAGATACAATGGAGAGAGGAACTCCATGTAACCTAACTATCTCTTTAAGATACAAACGGGAAAGTTTATATAGGGAAAAAGTATCCCGTATAGCAAGGAAATGAGCAGATTTAGTCAAGCGATCAACAATAACCCAGATTTCATTATTACCTTGAGATGTTTTTGGTAATCCCACAACAAAGTCCATGGATATATTCTCCCATTTCCACTCTGGCACTGGTAAAGGTTGAATCATCCCTTTCAGTAACTGCTGCTCTACTTTAACCTGTTGACATGTCAAACACTTCACAGTAAAATCAGCAATATCTCTTTTCATTCCATCCCACCAGTAATACTCCCGCAGATCTCTGTACATCTTAGTACTGCCAGGATGAACTAAAAATGGAGAATTATGAGCTTCACATAAAAAATATCTCTTAAACTGTGAATCACAAGGCACACACAATCTCTTCCCAAATCTCAAAACACAATCATTATCAATGTTGAATTCAGGAAACTTACCTTTCTGAACCAGCTCTACCTTTTTCTGCAACTCACTATCTTGCTTTTGTGCTTGCTTGATTATGTCTGATAGAGAAGATTTCACTGATACCTAAAACAAAACAGAAGGACATCCTTTACCAACAACTTCTATGCCAAATTTCATCAAATCCTTAACCAAAGGATCACGTTCCAAACGCAACATTATTAATGAAGCATTACTTTTTCGACTCAAAGCATCATCCACTTTATTTGATTTTCCCGGATGGTAATGAATTGTTAAATCATAATCCTTGATTAATTCTAGCCATCTCCTCTGTCTCATGTTCAATTATTTCTGAGTGAATATATACTTTAAACTTTTGTGATCGGTATATATTTTACACTTTACTCCATACAAATGATGCCTCCAAATTTTCAAAGCGAAAACAACAGCAGCTAATTCCAAATCATGTGTAGGGTAATTTACCTCATGAGTTTTCAACTGTCGTGAAGCATAAGAAATTACCTGATCATTCTACATTAAGACGCACCCAAGTCCTTTCAATGAAGCATCGCTGTAGATAACAAACTCCCCATTACTGGAAGGTAGTGCCAAAACTGGAGCATTCACCAATCTTCTTTTCAGTTCCTGAAAACAATCATCACATTCTTTTGTCCAAATAAACTTAACACCCTTCTGAGTTAGCTTAGTCATTGGACTAGATAACCGTGAAAAATTTCTAACAAACCTTCGGTAATAGCCTGCCAAACCAAGGAAACTACGAATATCTATTACACTTTTTGGGTCATGGCCATTCTTCAACAACCTGAGTCAAGTGAGACATCACTACAACAAACTGTTTAGTTCTGATTCTGACCATCTCAGGATACTGATTTGAAAGGTCATTTGCCTCTGTATGTCTTCCCAGAAAAGCTGCTCTGTTTCCTCTATGGAAAACCATTCTTATCACAGAAATACCTTAGGTGAAGAAATATGGTAATCTTTAAATGCTATATCATTTCAATTTGACCATAAAAAAATATTTTTGGATAATCATTTAATAAAATTCTAACTCCTAAATTTATCTAAACCGACCTCAGATACCAACTATAATGCCCCGAGCTTAAACCTTACATAATATTGAATTAAATGAATAATTCACATTGAGGATCTTTTCAGGTTTAGAGTTTTAGAGAATTAGGACATAACTATTACATCTCAAAAGATTACAAAGTAGACACTTCTACTAAGTTTCCATAAAAAAACTCTTAAAAGAAACATTTCTAGTTCCATGTTTTAGATAGCATGTCTTTCCTTGATTCCATCCTTGACCCTATTCATCTTTAAGTCCTGTGTAAAACATTTCAAAAACTTGGGATGAGCATAAAAAGCTCAGTAAGGGATATAAAAATATGGAAAGGAAACATGAGTTCATGTATACATTAGAATCAATGAAATCATACTTTACTCATAAAACATAAGCACTTTAACATACCTCATCAAATCATGAATAAAACATAGAAATCATAAGTCATAAAGGTAACTTGAGGCATTCATAACATTCTTGCGTAGGGAGTAACCCTCTTGGTTACGTTTGGAATACCCATCACAGTATATTCCCAAAATCTCTTCGGATAAACCTTAACATTTCACTCCTTCACATTACCCAATGCATTGGAGAGCTATATCGGGCTCACCCGCCCTTAGTTTATCACGGAACCACCCGTCTTCATAATAATGCCCAAGAACCATAACATAATCGTATCACATAAAACATGCATAAAGGAAACATAAAATTTCCACATTTCAATCAAAAGATATCAATACAACACATTGATATAATAAAAACTTTATGAAAACCATTTTCAATACCAAAATAATAGAAAATTAAAATCGGGTATTTATTTTTCTTTTTAAAAAAACGGTATGGCTTGTAGAGGAAGCCGAAACTCAAATAATGGTCACGGCGGCGGAGAAGTCGTTGTCGCCGCATACGTACGACAAAAACATTCCCTTTTGTCATTTAGTAAATGCTTAATATAAAAAAATTCTTTTTGAATAAACATAAAATTCAAAGGGGTTTATACACCATATAAAAGAAGGTTGTGTATAAAACAAAATATGCCTCAATGAAAGGAGATTGAGACGAAGTCTCATACCTTGGGTCCGACTTGACTCGATCGTTCTTTAATCTCCTGAATAATAAACTTGAGTTAATTTTACTTTCTTAAGAACCTTTTTCAAGTTCATTATTCCTTTTATATCACATATTACCATGTCATGAACACTATTTTATTATTTAAGTTATTAACGGTCGTTTTAACGATCATTGGTACTTGAGTCAAAAATAAACTCTTTATAATTACATGTTGTTCATGTATCCATTATATCCAGAGTTATACTCATGATGTAGATATCATATATATCATATATATCCAGTATATACATGCATTTATAATATTACATAACGTTTAGAGGTAAGAAATGAAATGCACCGTTCATGGAGACGATAAGCCGTACGTACGCATGAATGCTACTTTCATTTCTATTTCGTATTTTATGAAATGGAATCATAATGATATAATAGTATATTATAATTCCAATATAATATCATATATAAAATCATTAATTACATCCTTTATACGTCCCACATATGGCATTAACGAATCGAATCACTTTGAGGGGGCGGTAGTCCGCACTTCCTAAAATGAAGATATCGCATTTACCCATAATGTAAACCATAAAGGTATGCCATAAATGAAAAATACAGAAGCTTAAGTAAAACATAAACATATTATATATCATATATAAATATAGTGACATCTTAATGGACACCTTTGAAGGTGTTATATGAGTGTTGAACAATCATCGTTTCGTGAGGCAGAAATTCGCCATCCACGGAAACAATATGTTCTTTATCCATTAGATGTAGGTGTGTGTAAGTGTAGCTCGAATATTTCTTATAAAAAATCATAGTATATTAAAGATGCTGTATTTGTTACAAAAGAAATGAATAAAAATATTTTAGGGGGTTGGAGAAGAAAAATAAAACAAAAGGACTCAAGTGAAGACATTACCTTAAAATCGGGTAACTCCCTTTGGTTTGAGCTCAAAGGCTTCCTTGGAAAGACTTAGGCCCAAAGTGAGGCTTATAAGAGTTATAGAGGTATGTGTAGAGACAAAATGGTCAGGTTTTGGCTGAGAAAAATTCTTTGTAAGTGTGGGTAAGGTGGTAGAGGTGGGGGACTTTTATAAGAGGAGAGGAGGGGCACTCTTGGAAAGTAAAGAAATGTTACTTTATTTTAAAATGAGTTTCGGATTTAAAAGTACCCAAATTGATATAATTCGATTATAAGGTTATAAGGGTTCGAAATATACCCAACCAATAGGTTTTTGACAAGTGTAGGTCTTATATGTTACATTAACTTTTCATTTTATTTAAATCGTTAAATAATGAGGTAATCGATGCATCATCATGATGTCATTAATAATTTAATTTATTTAATGTCGAAAAATTATAAAAAAAATACTACTATGTGGGAAATCTTTTTATATTTCCAATGACTATTTATAGTCAAAAATATGACTTGTATAAACCCATGTAAAAATTGTTTTAATAAAACAATACATGTTTGTGTCATTTTTACTTTTACTTTAAATAAAAGGCATTAATTTCATTATCTTACCCAAGTGGCTCCATGGGGTCCCACAAATCAACCCATGGCTTGTCTTGGTCGACCATGACACATACAATAAGGGTAGAACATGTTTCTAGGTCATTTAATATTATTAAAACAATATTTTTACCTTAAACTACACTAATTACCTCTAATCGCGATTAATAAACTTAAAAGTTACTATTCACCAAAAAAATTATTTTAATCCCATTGAACCACATTTTACTTCTTAATGACAACCATGTATGTCAGATTTTTTAAATTAAAAACACAGAAGTGGCAAAGTTTCATTTAAATGAAAAATCGGTTTCTTTAACTACCACTTAGTGGTTTCACTATTCATCAAAAATTGAAGTTTTTCAGAAAAATACCAAAACTTCACCCTAAGCTATATTTGATATTCTGAATTCAAAAATGATGTCTATTTTAAAAAATTCAAATCATATAAGTTACATTAATTAATTTAATAATTAATTCCCGCTGTCATGATAAATAGCGTGTTTTTATGAAACAATAAGTATCAAAAGATTGACACTAGTTTAAGTCCAATTTCAAATTGAAATTGATTCCAATGACCACCATTGGATTAAATGGTAATAATATATTCTAATTTAACTTTAAAACCAATTCAAAAGATAATATAATCATATAAATAAATTATATTCAAAAGAGGTTTTGAATTAAAATACAACATTTTTCACTATTCATTAAAAAATGAACTTTATCGGAAAAATACCAAAAATTCACACAAAGTAAATTTTGATGTCCCAATAATAAATAATAAGTTTATTTTGACAAACATAGCTTATAAAATTGTCAAAATATATATTTAAAAATGGTTTGCCATTAAAAGGCTGTAAAACAATCTTTTAAAAATATTAGTGTATTCCATGTTTAAGATTGGATTTATTTTCATTTTTTGCCTCTAAAACACTATCTAATTCATTAATAGACATAGATAAAAATATCTATTATTCATTAATTACTTGGAATGTTACACGTATAATATTATTTGAGAATATCATCATAGAACCTAAAGGTTCTCATCATTGAGGGGATCTATTATTACTTTTTAAATGATATGTATAATCGAGAACATTATTACAATAGAGTCATGAAAAATGACAAAAAATATGTAATAAGAGGTTTTATTAATATTTAATAAATCAAATATACATCTAATCAAAGTACAAATAGTTGGTCATATGACACAACCTCCAACATAGTGGGGGTTTTAATGGGGTATCCAAGGGGGGTTATTGATTCATGGTCCTTGGGAGCATTCAAGTTGAACCATGAAACCTAGTTTGAGTAAAACTGATTCTCCGTGGTTGACACATTGTTTCTTGAGACCACGCATATCATAACAGGGAACTTGGGGAATTCAGGTTGAATGGTTTACATGGTTAGTATATAATTTTTAGGATTGTTTACTTAGGTAATTTAACCGTAAAAAGGTATCCCAAATTTTGGTATTAAAACCCAAAATTCCCCCTTTTCCTCAATTTAAATCGCTATATGGAAGAGCTCTAATTTTTCAATGATTTTTGGGTGATTTTTGTATATCTCTCATTAGATATCTTCTCCCTATGATATTTAGAATTTTGGGTATTGGACTGAAGGTATGTAGCTCCTCATTATTCCTCTATTACTTTTCTCTTTAGATATTGGATTTTTACATGGGGTCTCATCAAGGCTAAAATAATCCATTCAATTCATTTGGATTCTATTGGTATGGGATTGAGGAGGCTATGAAAAGTGAGTAACTTTGGTTTTCCACTAACGTCATGATTTAGGTAGATAACTTCCCATTCATTCTATTGTGTTCTTAATCTCCTGATATTAAATGGGGGGTTTAAGTAAATTATTTCATGGAATTTAAATAATTCATTTATGTTTGAGATTAGAACTTGTTCAAAAGGAAGTTTTGGCATAATTGGTTTTTTGGAATTGAAACTGGTCGATTTTTGGGTGCCTATTTGGCTTTTGGAAAATTTAGTTATTTAGAAAGTGTGATTTAAATTATGGGGTTGATAGAATGGTTTATAAGATTTTATTTTTTATTGATTTTTTTAATCATTGAGTTTTATGATTTATATTATTCTAGTTTGTGCATTGAATTGTATGGTTGATGTTATCTAGTATTCATTGGGTTGCATGATGGATGTTATTTAGATTATGCATTGAGTTTCACATTGGATGATATTATTGTGGTTTGTGAATTGAGTTGCATTGGTATGTGTTTGGTATGTTGATATTATTGATTTGGTTTTATTTAGGGATTAGATATGAGTTTGGTAGACTCCTTCTTGGGTATGTCCATCTTGTGAGTAATCATAAATTGATTTGGTGGTAAAATCGTACTTGGGATTGGGGACTTTATTAAGAGATACAAGGTATGGTTTGGGGGTATTTGATCAAATCATGAGTTGGTGATACCCATTAATTTATATTACTCGTGATTTAAGGATTACATCAGGTTTTGGTTGTTGACATGGGTTCAAGGGTTGTTCTTATGAAAGTTTATTATTGTTGTTATTGGATTTGATTTATTGGAAGCATTATTATTGTTTAAGGGTGGATATTTATTCTAGTTTATTTATATTACAAGGTTTTTTTAATTTTATGGATTATTAATGTACTTTAAAATGTTTTTATAAATTGTCTTGTCTTTGAGAATTTTCTATAAAATGTATTTATAGCTTGGTTGATTTTCACATAGATGGGTTGATTGGGGAGTATTTCATAAATCATATTAGGTATTTTACTTACCCCATGCTTGGGTATCTTGGTGCCTATAAAAATGATGTAACATGAGTTTTAGGTTTCTATATATTGCTTCCTAGGAGAGTGTAGGGAAGTGTTGTTGTTCTAGTGGAGATGAGTAGTGGATGGTTTGTTAGGTGACCTAAACATAACAGACATTTATATTCCATTATTTTATATGATTATTCTTTATATATATCAATAAAACACACCCCAGAACCATAAAGCTTTAGGGTTATTATATTCTAGATATATAACCAACATATTTAAGAATATGCTTCAATATCTCCCATAAGTTCTTCTCACATAGTACCTTTCTTAGACATATCCTACTTAATACCATCATTCGTAACCTAGGGAAATGGAAACATAAGAAAGTGTGAGATCATTGCTCATTATGGGTAAACATGAAAGATATCAATTTATTATCATAAGTGGTTTTAATATAATAATAATCAAATGATAAAATGATTATAACTTATGAAAACATAGAAAAAAAGTCAAAGACCATAAATAATGAGTCATGACATAAGTCTTTTTCATAAAAAAAATATAAAAGGCATAAGGGTGTTGAATCATAAATAATAAATCATGGACCATGATATTGTATCATAATCATAAGAAATAAGTTTTTCAAATATACATAATCATATAAAATCATTTCCTTAGTTAAGTATAAATACCAAGATAATCATACATAGTGGACAGATTCCCATAATGGATTAGGTTCACTCACCATTCCCATAAACATAGTGGGTAGAGTCCCATAATGGATTGGGTCCACTATCCATTCCTTCACATATTATATTAGAATAAATTAATATTTACCCAATAAATTTGGAGATATATAATTCTAGGAACACTAATCACATAATGAAAAACCATACATATCTATTCCATAAGATCACAAAAACATTCATCATTTTATCATAGAATATTTAACATATGGGGAAGAAATTGGTTTCATGGAAACATAATTAAAAAAATATCATCAAAATTCATCCATAGAAATAATGTGTACAATATCATAATAGAATATCCCAAGTAAATCATAACAATCCCTAAAGTATGTCAACATAAATGAAAAATAATTTTCTAAAAGTAATAAAAATATACTTTAAAAACAAGTAAAAATATCTTATTATTTTGGTAACTATTAAAAAATAAAAATTCCAAGAATAATATGAAATTTATTTTCTTTAAAAATCCATGAAAAAATGGAAATTAATATAAATTATTAATAAAGGACATGGTGGTGGGAAAATCTATTCATGCCTTGTACGTTAAAAAAATTATTATTTTTACACTTTTGTGAAGAAATTCAAGATTATTATAAATTAAAATTATCAAAAATTTATGTATAGATAAAAAAATTCATAAAATAATTTGAATAATAGAGACATAGAGGAGAAATATTCGTGTAAAAAAAGGGAAATAAGGTTAAGTTTTCTTATAAACTTTATTTCTGGTCCTGAATATAAGGGGAGGAATGATAAAAATAAATTTAAACCCCCAGTATAACTCTGGTATAATAAAATAAAAAAAATTAAAAATTAAATATCATACAATTCCCTCATTGGAAATTGAAACATAAAAAATCCTAATAAAAAGTGAAAATGTAATATAAACCCTTATAATTTTGGTATACTTTGAATTAAAACCTCCTGAAAGAGATAAAATTAGATGAATTTTTAAATACACATAATTTTCATGAAAATTATCATAAAATAAATTCATGGTAATTATACACACCATATAAATAAAGAAGGTGGTGAATATAAACCATATCTTAATGAAGGGAAATTGAGATGAGGAAACCTTTACCTCAAGTTTTGTCTTACTTCATAAATGCTCTAAAATCCTTTATAAAAAATTTATATTTATTATAAATATAGAAAAAAAACATATTCATACTTATATTAATATATATAATTCCCTTTATAGTTTCCAATTACCAATTTATTAATAATTCCTCATTAAAAACAATATTTGGGTGTTAACTCTTTTTTTTTCCATCTATGGTTCGATTTGAAGTTTATGGTCCTTTAACCATGTTCATGGTTCTAAAATATTAATCATGTCATAAATATCATATTTATTTATTATATGAAAATTTATAACCATCCATATAATAAAATTATGAAAAAGGGTATACATTGTTTCATGTAGGTGGTAGTCTGCACGTACACATGAGTGATATTTTCATTTTTCAATGGATGGAAATAAATAAAGGTAAATAATAGTTTATATTTAAAAAAATATGTTATAAATATCATATAAATTAATTAAATTCATCTATATAACTATCCATGAGAGGTGGTGGTGATAAATTAAATAAATTTTTCATGGAGGTGGTAGTCTACACGTACACATGAGTGATGTTTTCAATTTCCAATGGTTGAGATGAAGGAAGAAAATGATTATTATATTAAAAAATAACATTTAAGTATAATAATGATACTTATTAAATTATTCTATCATGTGTGGAATATATTTTTATGATTTGGAATAAGAAATAAAAGAATATAAAAGAAAAGGGAGTGATTATGAATTCTTACTTTACTCCTTGAAAAAAATACATTAAAATGGATTAAACCATAGAAGGGTGGTATTTTGATGATAGAAGGACATATGGTAAGTTTATAGTATTTTTTTTGGATGGATTTGGGTATATTTTGGTTCATATAGGGGGTAAAGGTTTTTTAAGAGGTTGGGTGTTAGTGACTCCTTTTATAAGTTAAAGGGGTGAAACTTTTCTTAATATAATAACAATATATTAATTGTATCTCACTTTAAAAGTAAAGTGGCTCTAATAGTGTAAAATAATGGATAGGTTATGAGTATTGATTTATCCAACTATCATTAACACAAATAATTGATAAGGTTTTATATATTTTAATCCTTTAACCCTTAATTTAACTTTTTATCATAATTTACTTTTACCAAGATAACTCATTTTTTTAACCTTGGTTACTTATTTTTATGAATAAAAATTAAATTAACATTACTACCTAATTTGGATATACTGATTATAAATTTCAAAACCTTTTTATAATATTATATTTCTAAATTTGAAAAAAAATCTAAATTAATAATTGTATTGCGCATAAAACATGTTTTTAGAAGAAAAAAATACTTGGGTACCAAAATGTCAAAAATAGGTACATATATTAAAATTAATGTTTTTAAATGTATAATTTTACTTATTAAATAAATATTTGATCATTAAAATGGTATCATAAATTTTTAATTCATTCTTATATCGTATTAATGCTATAAAAGTCACAGTACTTATGAAAACCATATTTTTTACTACTCACCTAAAAGTCAACCTTTTAGAAAAATACAAAAAAATCATACTAATATAATATTTTCATACTAATTCCAAGAATAAGATTCATTTTTTAAACACAAATTATAAAATTATAAAATTTTTATTTTAAATAAAACATATATAATATACAATAAAATTTGTTTTTTCAAGAAAACATTTTTTATCCCTAAATAATTAAATTAGAATTCCTTATGTTTAATTAATCCTTTATTGGATGTTATTATTTTTTCATCCATTTAGTTTCATTAATAAATTCTATTGATCTCCTAATAATAAAATATGAATAATTATAATAAATGTTTTATAATAAATCATTTTAATATATTTTTATTTACTTTAAGGTTTTATTCTTATTTGTAATTTTATTTATGATGTTTCACATTGTATTTTCATGATTTATTAATATTTACCTTGGATTTTAGTTTTTTTTATTTTGTTATTTCATGTGATATAGGTTATTGAACATGTCAAATTTGTTAAAGAGAAATATATTCTAAAATATCATGATGTTACATTCTATACCCCTAATTAGAATTTCACCCTCCAACTTACTTTATTATATTTGATATAGATAAAAATACTTATATCTCATTACATCCTTGGGTTCCCCTATATCTTCCTCATATTTATGGTTTCACCAGAAAACGTTAACCGGGTGAGTGTTCTTATTCCGTAACACTTTATCTCTTCAGTCTAAAATCCCCAACAGTTTCTCCTAATATGAAATATCATGCTCCAGGTGTGTAGCAGCTATGTTTTGTACATGTGGTGGATTGTTCAGGTATATAATCAAAAGAAATATATAGAACTCAATATTAACTCTATATAGGTTTCTTTGAAGTTCCAAGTGATAAACTACTACCCTGATATGATAAAGAGTCTTAAAGGGAACAATATATCTTGGTATTAGCATCCCCTTCTTTCCAAATATAATAACCTTATTATAGGGAGATATTAAAATGAATTCCTTATCACTTACTTTTAATTCTAGATCTCATTGAAGATCATCAGTATAACTCTTATATAGAGTTAGAGCTAAAAAGATTTTCCACTAAATGGCACTAACTTTCTCTACCATTTCCTTAACTATCATAGATATAAATAGATTACATTCTTAAAATTCATCCTAATATGTCGATATAGAGGGATTCATGAGGATTAATCTGAATTCTTGAGTGAAATAAATTGATGTAAGTATATTTGACTAGAAAAAGGTGTTGATCCCAACTGCATTTGAAATCTATAGAGAAACATTTCAGTATATCTTCAAGGGTTTTAATATTGTTTCTAGATTGATCATCTATATGAGAATGATATAAAATGATAAATTTAACATTTGTATTCAATTATTACTGAACTATTCTTTATAAATTTAAGGTAAATCTTGGATCTTGATCAGATACAACTGAGAGTGGTACTCCAGGAAACCTTATCACTTCTTTAATATATATCATGAAAAGTTTTTTATGCAATAAATATTCTCTATAAAGAATAAAATTTTATAAATGTATAAGGAGATTTACTATAATCAAAATGGAATTGTGGACTTTAGATTTCTTGGGGAGTCTTATTATGAAATCCATGATGATGTTTTCTTCTTTCCAAACAGTAATGAATAATGGTTAAACTATCCACTTAGTATTACGACATCCATATTTTTTATGTTTGTATATCGGGAATCAAGATATATAATCCTCAATATCCCTCCTTCAATTTATCCCTCTAAAATTATCTTTGATATCTATATACATCATTGTACTTCTATGATTGATAGATAATGTTGAGTTATACACTTTTTCCAATCGCACTTTCTTTAATTCTGGTATTCTAGGGTTACATATCTAGTTCCTAAATCATATAATTCCATAATGGTCAAGGTTGAACTCTAAAACATTCCTTAACATATTTTTTAGTTACACATCCTCCTTATACACCTATTTAATCTTCACATGGATATATAGTTGAACTTTCATTTCAGAGAGATAGTTTTTTCTCCCTTTCCCTCGCGATTACAAGGTCCGTCCTCTACAAATCCATAATTATTATATCTTTTTCAATCCACATCATGGATAAGCTAACATGATCTCTTTTAATCAGAGAATCATCCATTTTATTCTCCTTTCATGAGTGTTAATTTATTGAGAAGTCATAATATTTAATCAATTACAATAATTACCTTTGGCTAATATTCAAGTATTTCTATACGAATATGTACTTAAAGCTTTTAGGATAAGTGTATATATCACACCTTTCACTGTAAAGATAATTCATCCATATTTTCAAAGAAAAAAATTACCACTAGAAACTCTAAATCATGATTCAAGTAATTCTTCTAATGAATCTTCAATTAGAATAATTCATACACAACCATCATGTTATTCTTCTTGAGAAACAAACATAGTACCATCTTTGATCCATCACGATAAATCACAAAATCATCTCTAATATAGGTTAGTGTAAGAAGTGGTGTACTAACCAACCTTATTTTCATTTCCTTGAAATTATCATCACATTCATATATCTAAAGGAATATGTATGCATTTTGAATCAACTTGGTTAGTGGATTTGATATCCATGAGAAATTTACCACAAAACATTGATAGTATCCATCCAATCTAAAAACAAATATATATCTCAGTCACTATTGTTGGTCTGAGCCATTGTTCAATAATTTCTATCATTGAATAATCTAATAATATACCATCTCTTTTAATTATATGACCTAATAATGATAATTTATATATCTAGAATTCACATTTTCTAAATTTGACATTTAGTTTATCCTTTATAAAGGTCTTTAACACAATCCTTATATGATATTCATGAAATTCCTTTATCTTGGAATATATGATAATATCAAATATAAGGACAACTATAGATTGATCAAGGTAATCTTTAAATAATGTATTCATCATATTCATGAAGATAGTGATGGAATTTTTATATTTGGATGGAATCACTATAAATTCATAGTTTTCATAGATCATACAAAAGGTCATCTTGAGAATATCTACTTTTTACCCATAATTGATGATATCCATAATGAATTTCAACCTTTAAAAGGTATTAATCTCTACACATATGATCAAATAAGTCATCAATATAGGGTAGTAGATACTTATTCTTGATAGTGATCTTGTTAAGTTCGTAATAATCAATTCGAATATGCATCGACCCATGTTTCTTCATAAAAATAGAATAGGTTCACCACACGGTGACACACTAGGGTGTATGAATCCCTTTTCTATATTCTCTTATATTTTATCCTTCTATTCCTAAAACTCAATTGATGTTATTCTATAAATATTCTTTAATATATGTAAAACAACAGGTATGAGTTTTACTGGAAAAACAACTTCATGATTTAGGGGAAGACTAAGAAACATTTTAAGAAATACATCAATATATTCTCAAACAATAGGCATATCTTCAACATTGAGTTTATTTCCAACCATTAGTGATATATTCCCCTTATGAGTAGGTATTAAGATGCATATAATATGTGTAATTTCCATTGTAATTTCATATTCATCCTCACACTGATAAATGTTCATAAGTTCATCTAGGATATAAAATATGAATTCCCTTCTTTTTAAATTGATATGTGATATATATGGAGACAACCAATATATGCACAAAATCATATCAAATCTGACTATAGGGAGAATAATAATATTTTTAGGAAAAAAATTCCCACAAACTTCAATGAGAGAGAACTTATAGACTTGAGATGTGATCATCATACCACTATAAGTTTTCACAGATAGTTCAGTATCTAATATTTTAGGTGGTGATGGGATACCCATAAAAAATTATCTAGATATAAAATAGTGGGTAGAAGCTGAATTAAATAAAATATTTTAATCTTTAGAGTGGATGATAGTTTCACCTTTCACCACTTCTCCCCCATGACCCACTTCATTTTTTATAATTACATAAGCTTTCCCTTTTCCCTTTAACTTAAGAGGTTGTTAATATCGATTGTATTCATTAACCATTAGATTCATTTGATAATTGATGTAATGTTCAACCTCTTTATAATTGTAGAATTTTATTGTGGGTGGTCATTTAGTTGATCTTTCTTATCATCGTTGATCAGACTCTTCATGTCTCTTTAAAATGTATCTTATAGATGGTCTTATTTTCTACACATTAAGTATTTACCTATTCCCTTAAGGAAATTTCCCCCATGATTCTTTCCAAATTTTATTTATGAATGGACCTTAATTTTCTTTCCTCTATGAGTTTTATTATTTGAATTTCTTTGAAAATACAATTTTCTCTTATTATACCTAAAACCATGAGAATAATGAGAGTATACACTGTCCATTTATTCATTGAGAGTACATAGAATAGTTTCTTAATAGCTATCAAAGTCTTTTATAGATATTTCATGTCAAATACTTGGTCTTAATACACTAAATAATGGATCAATGTTTCTTTTATATCTATTGATAAAACCATAAGCATACATTGAAATTTTGGTGAAATTTTCCTTATAAGAACTAATGGATTCATCATCCTTCTACTCTGGTTCCAATAATTACCTCTCTATTTTAGTTTCAAAATCTTGAGGAATGTACTCATTGAAAAATAAATTCTTAAACACTTCCCAATTCATGGATTAAATTTACTCATCTTTACTCATATTCTTAATAAGACTCCACTATTGAACAGTTTTACCTTATAAATGATACACATACAAAACAACCTTCTCATGATCGGAGTAATAGATAATAGAAAATATCTTTTTTATAGAATTGATTCATTGCTCAGCAACAAGTAGATCCAAGGACTCACTAAAGGATAGTGGAAATTATTGACTAAAGGAATCTTTAATAACTTTATCCTTCCTTGGTATTTTTAGGATCTGAATATGATTCTCATTATTATTCATATCTTGATAATGTTGGAAAATAATTTTTATACGGTTTTCTTCACCCTAGATCCCATCCCATTATGTTCTTTATTGGGAAAATAAACATGATTTACTTCACACAAATTTATATCCCAGTTACTCATAGTTTCAATCATTTACTAAAATAAAGTAAAGTTAGGTAAGATAATATTTATAAAATGAAAATTATTAAATTAGAAAAAAATCATTAATAATTTGTATACCCCAACTTATGAACTTCTAGGTTTCAATCTAAGTTTTATATGGTCATTTCCTATTAAGATATTTAACCCAAATATATTCAAATCCATCATAATGGTTCATAAAGAAAATATGAATTATTTAAAGCATATCCCTTAAGAGTGTCAAACAAGCAGTTCAGATAGACCTCTTTATCATTCACTAGGTGAAGATCGAGTTAATACCCAACCTACCTTTTCAGGGATATTACCTAGGTGCTTCTGTAATAGAGCATACATCCGCTTGTTTATATCTATAAAGGGATTTCATCTCTATGAAACCATTCAATTTATATTTTACCAAACATTTAGGTTATTGCATATATTTAGTCTTATCCATATTGTTATCACTAAGGTTTTCTGATCCTAATAACAAAAAATAAATAAACTAATCCTCAAAAATTACTAAACCTTATCTAATAAAAACTATGGTGACCCAAGAATAAAATACATGTATATACCATAATTTTAGATGATTATACCTCGCATATCTCAATAATATGCACCAAATAAACATAACTATTATGTTTTTTAACAAGATGAGATTAGTGGATCTATTTATTAAATAAACAAAAGTTATAGAAAACAAAAAGAAGGGATTTTATAACTTTCCTTTTTCTGAATAGGTAGAAGTTCAAGGGGTCGGGTATCAGCATGAATGAAGACCCCATCGACAACCCCTTTGTTTGAAAGAGAATCATCTAGAGGATTTTTTTACTCAAAAGACATGGGTGATGATATAATTCATTATAGATATATTTTTCATACAATCTATCTATCTTAGAGTGAGTTTCCACGCCACGTGGAGGTTGTCAAGCCCCACCACTTCCACAATAGTAGACGAGTCACATTCAAACCACACTCTATTCCAATTTCATTGCCTAGACTTTTGAAAAAACATATATAAAAGTCTCTATTTTATCTTCTAGTGTTGTTAGATGTCTTCAAGGGCAATAATAACAATCAAAAAAATCACCTTTGTAGTCCCTGGTAACAACCATAAAGCTCACTAGCCTGGGATTCCATTTAGAAGCCCCATCTGTGTTACATTTTAACCAAACAAAATATGGAGAGGACTAAAAAACATCAATCAGACCACGAGGAGGAGGATAAGAACCAATAATTTGAGCCATCATAGTATAATCAGATCACAGACAGTGTTGTTTTATGGCCCATGTTATAGCAGTTTGGCATGCTGAATCACCATGGTTTTGTTCGTGATAGCAGAATGCATAGTGAATATCATGTTTTCATGTACATCCTTATTCATCCCACACCAAATTACATGTTTTGCTTCTACGCAAAACACTTTGAACAAGTTTTCAATTTGTCTGAACATCTGCAATTTTATAACCTCGGGCAATAGGCAGTCAATTATTTTCAAATTCAAGGGAGTGAGTTCAAGAAAGTTAAACACAATGATCCATAAAGAAATAGTAGTTTTACGGGAAATTAATATATGGTCTACATATTACCTATGTTGGTGGCTTAAGGAATATCTTTAAAAAATATTAATACCTCTTATCTTCATATAATAATCAACAGGAAGTATGTGGTATGCAACTCTCCAAAGGAGAGAGAATTAATAGGTCGTATCTAGCGGTTGCTATAACTTATAATCTAGCTATGAGATCCTTAAATTTAATGGGTGTAAAAAGATTTATAATTCTTCAATCCATTTAAGGTCAATTCCCAAACCAAGAATTCATCATGTGGAATGAAAATAAAATTAGGGAGACCATATTTTATTTCATTCGAAATAGTATTTGTGTTTCTCAGTTGGTATTTAATTGTGATAGTGGGATCAAAAGGTTGAGTCATTGAGTTTTTCAAGTTCAACAAGTAAGACCCCATCCAATTTTCTTTCCAAAATCTGAGATAAGAGTTAGCATTATACATCCAATGAGAACTCCTATTCACTTTAGAAAACAACACTTTCAAACTAGGCTAGATACATGATTCCATATAGTGAATTTTTTAAGATGTTAAACACTCCATCAATCTCACTATGAGTAGTTATAATGACTTATTCATTTTATTATCTAGTTTATATATGAATTGGACTTGGATGCCTTGGTTGAATATTTCTAAATTTTTGATTCCTAGCACCCCAAGATTGTACATTTTACGTCAATGCTTCCAATTGACCATGACAACTTTCCTCTCTGAGATGCTACCACTCCAGATAAAATTCCACATAAATGTATTGATTATTTTGGTTTGTGAGGTCAGTCATAAATAAACCATGAAGAAGTATAAAAGTTTAGAGATAATAATTTTTTTAACAAGACATATCCTCATTTCCGTTGAAATAAATTTACACTTCCATAAAGATAAAGTTATTCTAATCTAGCTCATAATAGTTGTCAAGTGGGAAGCTTTTGGTTTTCCCCAAAAGAGTTGAACACCTAAGTTAGTAAAGGGTAGAGAACCCTCTATGATGCCCAAAGTGTTGAGAATGATCCATCTTCTAGAAGGATTGAAATTTTTTCCAAACTAGATAAAGGATTTCCCCCAGCTGACCTCTTGTCCCCAAACCGTTTCATAGTGAAGAAGGTCATTATTGATGTTTTTAATATTCCTCCTGACTCCTTGAGTAAAAATAATAATTTTATTATAAAAAAAAGGAGATTTGAGGGTGTATAGTTACCTCAAGAAGATTTAATAGTCTTCAAATCACCTTTTTCAACTATTATATTAAAAAGTCCGCTAAGGTAGTCTTCAACAATGGAAAAGAAAATTATAGAGAGTGGATCACCTTGACTCAACCCCCTTGAACATGTGAAGTACCCTTCTAGTGATCCATTTATTATAATAAAAATGTGAGTGGAACCAAGAAGAGTTTTGATCCAGAGAATTAATTTCATGTCGAATCCAAATTAGAATAACACTTCACAAATAAAGTTCCAATCCATAGTATCAATAGCCTTTTTGATGTCCAGCTTAAGAGCCACATTTCCTACCCTATTTGGATTCCTAAGAAGGTTCATGCATTTTGAGGTGACGAGAAGGTATTCCTGGATATTTATACCCTTATTAAATCAAAATTGGTTCCATGAAACAATTTTATCAGAAATTTTAGCAAGCCTGTAAGCCATTATTTTGGTGACCACCTGGTGTTGACTAGAGCAACTAGCCTAAATTGAATGATGTCACTAGAATTGTCCACTTTAGTAATTAAGGCAATAAATTTAGCATTAATGTCATGTTCAAGATATCCACTCGAGAAGAAATATTTAACAAGGTTGAAGACATCCTATTGAATAACATCCTAATAAAATTGAAAGAAATTGTTTGAAAATCCATTCGGGCTAGGGGAACTCCATTTATTTGGGCTAAAGAAAGCATCTTTAATTTCAATATCAGTTGGTGAAGTTGTGATCATTATATTATCTTCATTAGTGATGAGTTTAGAGATTAAATCTTTCATGATTGGTTCATTTTCGGTTGGGGCATTAAAGAGGATCGTGTAAAAAGTTACAATGTGCTGGGAGAGAGCTTCCACATCCTCAAGAATTTGGTCTCCATTATTTAGAAGAGAGAGAGGCTGATTATTCCTTATAATTATTAGGAGGGTATTAAAAACCTTCATGGTTTTATCCCCTCCATTGATCTATCTAAATTTAAAGATATCTCACTGAATTTTTTCTTTGACCCTGAGGAGTTTTTGAAACTTCACGACCAGTTTAGATTCTTGATAAGGATTTCCCTGAAAACCATCCTTAGTAATAGATTCATAAAGGGTAGTAGGGATCACTCAATAGATTAAATTTATTCATCCATGAAGGATATTTGTTTCTTGCTTCAATCTTTCAATATGGATTTGAGTCTTTTAAACTTGGTGACACATGCCTTGGGGTTGTTGATTCCATCAAAGGAATGTCAGATGTCATGAACAATCTCACTGTATTCTTGAAGAGTAGTCCAGGAATTATTGAATAATAAGGGAAGAGGATTTATTATTTCTTTATCAAGGTCATTCCCAAGAATTATGTGATGGTCAGAATTGTGATGAGAAAGAGTGACATAAGATAACAAGTCCCAGTTTCAAAGTGAAGAATCATTGACAACAGATTAATCAATTATGCTAGATTTTATACCATTGAGGTGTTTTCTGTACCAGGTGAACCTCACCCCCACTAGTTGAATCTTAGTGAGATTTGAAACAATGATACATTCCTTGAATTCTTTGATATATATAGAGTGTGAAACTTGACCTATTTTCTCATCCATTTACAGGATTGAATTGAAATCACCCATAATAATCCATGGGTCGGTGATAGTGCTTGTAATATGTTTCAAGTGTGACCATAGAGATCTCATGTCAACATAGGAATTAGAGGCATATACCACAGGATAGAAAGTTTTCTTACCAGCATCAAAGAAACTACAGGTGATGGACTACTAATCTATAGTGAAAATTAAAGGATTAACCATGTCTTTATGGGAAAATATCCATAGTCAATCAATGATATTGCTACTCAGATTTTTTCCAAGTAGAAGATAGTCCTTTCTAGTAGGAGGACTATCTTTATCAATGAGGTTATTCTTGGGCTCAAATATTCCAATTAACATAGGCTTTTATTTTCCTATGAAGATCCAAAGGGAACTTACAATTTTAGGGTTGGATAACAATTCCAATATAGTATCTTCATTTTGGTGCAGATTTGGGAGGACAACCCCCCTTATTTTTATATGCACTTTTCCTTTCTTATTTTCTAGTTGGTTCGTTATATTTGGAGCTATATAAATTTGTTATTTTTTTTAGAAGAAACCAGACTCTCTTACAATGGTGAGGCTTCCTTCTTCTTGTAATTTCTATCAGGTCCCGTGGGTAGTAATGGTCCTGCAACATCATGAGTATTATCTTCAAACTGGTTGAGACCTGAGACTATAGATTTCTAAAACCTATATTGTGTGTTAATATGTGCTGAATGATCATAAAGCAAGGTCATATCTAAATCACTAGATATCAGGTCAAGTATAAAAGCTTCAGATTTCAAGAATATTTCAAAATTCAAAATATCGTATGAGAGTTCCAGCAGGTAGTCATCATAAATTTTCAAAGGAGTGTCTGGATTATTTGGAAAAAGGTACTCTTAAGGATGATCATATGATGGTAATTGGAAATCCTACAATGTCTCTTCCTCAAACAGATCTACCTAGTTGGTACCATTAGTGGAAACTGATACCTTTGAATGGCTTGGTGCCAAACCTATATTTATTTTTAGAGCTTTTTTCTTTCTTCTTTTTTGAATTTATTTCCATAATACTATAATCTGAATGTTCTTGAGATGCTTGTTCACTATTAAATACTTCTAGATTGAGTGCCCCACCATCTTGTAGTATTCAGAGTAGGGGGTAGGTGCTAAAATTCAATCTTAATTTCAAACTCCTAATCATTGGAAATCAAGGAGATGTGATCTAGTGTCAGATTCTCCATATTGATGTCCATGAGCAGTATTACAAAGACAATGAGTTCCCCAATAAATGTGTGTTGATAAATTTTTAGATGTTTTCTAATACTTGATACTAAATCCTTTAGAATCTTGGGATGCCATTATGCCCAAGGAATTCCATGCATTCTGACCCACCCTTGGGAATTTGAGTGCCTCTGATTGAAATGGTTGAGGTTGGGATCCCAATTTGAGATTATCAAGAAACCCAATTTGAGGTTAATGTTACCAATCTTATAGGATGCCTTGATGTCATTCTGATTATCAAATCGGAGGTGGAAGTAACCCTTTCCAATTAGTATTAGTCTCCACCTCACAAAATCCCAATAATGAGAATTTTCCATTTTCAGATATGTATATGACTGTGTTTCCTCACCTTTTAGATAATAGATTCGACCAAGGATTGAATATTTTCAGAGATTAAATTTTTGTTGAAGTTATTCTAGATTCTCAACGATAGAGATGGATCCATCCTTCAATTTTTTGAAAATCAGGGGTCTTTGTGACTCCTTTAAAATGGGAACTGAACTAGATATCGCATCAGAAGAGGAAATTCATTTGCGGATTCTAGTCATTGTGAAATCATCTCTTCGGCATTATATGTTTGAATATATTGTCATTTAATTATTTTATGAGGTAAGCGTTGACCCAGAATCATTCTGGATCATGGCCTATGAGTACAAGTTTAAGTCTTATGGATGGTTTAGGTAAAAAGGATTGGCGTGCTTCAGTGAAGAGTTATCCCCCTCCTCCATCTCTCCAAAAAGGTTTTGTGTCTTTGAAGACTAAATACATAATAAATTTATTTAAGAACAATATTCAAAATACCCCATAGGTTCTTCTCATATAGTACCCTGCTTAGACATATCCTACTTAATACCTTCCATCATAATCTATGTAAATATAAACATATGGAAATGTGATCTTAGATGCTCAATAAGGGTAAAAATGGGAAATATAAATCGATGATCATAAGTGAGAATAATATAAGAATAGGTATATAAGAAAATGATCATAACCTATGAAAACATACCCAATAATTCATAGGCTATAAATCATGATTCATGCCATAAGAATTTTTCATGATAAAAGACTTTAGTCATAAGAGTGAAAAATCAACAATAATAAATCATGGGCTATATGATCATATCATAACCATAATACATAAGTTTTTGTCATACACAAAATCATAGTAAATCATTTCTTTAGACATTTATAACTACTAATACCATCATAACATAGTAGATAGATTCCCATATTGGATTTGGTTAACTCCCCAACCCATAAACAGTGGACAAAGTCCCATAGTGGATTGGGTTCACTCAGCATTCCCTTTCAAATTATATCATGAGATAACAAGCTTTACCCAATAAATTATAGGTCTATATAATTCTATTCCCACACATGACATGATGAAAACTATATATGTGTGTGTGTTCCAAAAGATCATAAAAACAGTTATCATTTAATTATAGCTTAATTAACCTATTAGAAATAAATGAGTTTAAAGAAAACAACCTTAAAATAGAATCATCATAAGATATTTAGAGATATGAAGTGGATTATATCATAATATCATATCCCTAGTCAATAATGATAATACTTATATGATGTTGATAGAAATAAAGAATATGTTTATAATGGAATTACAAAATATGATTTTAAAATCATGATGAAGTATCCTTTTATTTGGGTAACTTTAAAAAAACTAAAAATTCATTGAAAATTTGGAATAGGTTTTTCTTTGAAACCCCATGAGAACTTGGAAAGGAATTTTAATGATTATGAATAGAAATGATGGTAGTAAAATCTTTTTCATGTCATATATATTAAAAAAAATATTTTCACTCTTTTGTAAAGAAAGAAATGTTTCTGACGCTTTCGTCGGGGCGCGCGCATCCGTCTGTGAGGACGCGCAGCTGTTACCCCACATTCCCACTTTCCAAAGGCGGGCGGCATCTTCTCCTTATTCAGGGATGTTTGCTCCTTGATCGAAACGGGATGATGGGATGTTGGTTCTTCCTTTTGTGGATTCCTCCTCAGAACTCATCACCTAGTCCGGGTCTCCCTTATAGATTTAATATATGGTTTGTGAATCTCGTTCCCGATGCCATATCTTCATGGACTCCAGTTAATTACACTACTTCCGTCAAAACATTCAATGGGGTCCTGACATGGTAGCAACCTTCATTCAGAGTAGATGACAACATCAGGCATGTAGGGGCATCTCTAGGTGTGTAGAAATTGGAGAACATGTATTCTTCCTCATGAGAGGGCATCTTAAGGGTGTAGAACCTGAGGCATCCCATGTTGTATGCGGGGAATCATATGCCATATGCATGTATCTGAGGTTTTCCCTAGCTTCCCATGTATAACACAGGGTATGCAGCATGTTTAACATCTTGCGAAGACGGTTACGCCAAAGATGGGTCATCCGAGGTTTTCCTCAGGCATCTCATGTTTATCATGAGGTAGGCCGCGAGTTTAACGTCTTGTGGAGATAGAATGAGAGTGATCGGAACGTCCCATAGACATGGATCAGATTGGTACATTCCTAGGAGGGAACACCTAGAAGGTTTACCGAGTGGATAGATCAGAATGCCCAATGAGCACAGATCCGAGGTGGTGCACCCCAAGGAGGGGAGATGTCGCACTATAATGGCTGATCTGAACACCACTGAAGGCGGACCAGGGAGAGTGCACCCCAGGATGGGGGACACCATGGTTCACCACTGGCTGGGATTGAACCTCCAGGAGGTTTCCTACGTACCCTGTGCAGACAACAGATATCAAAACCCACGTAGTTCGAAGGGGTGATGAATCGGGGTGTACACAGAGGACAACAACCCGGAGACATACTGGGGATTACGCTTGGATAGCGGCCCAAGTACTGCTAGGAGCAGCGAGGAGGGTGGATGACATGATCCCACCGGGATGTGGTGGCCCATGTGAGAATCAGGATGGATGATGGATGGATGAATGAAGTGAAGGGGGAATGAAATAGGAACATCACGAGGGTGACGGTGAAGTTGGGATTGAGCCTCAAAGAGACCTCCTACGTATCCCCATGGCAGGGAATCAAAGTCTGCGTAGTTCGATTGGTGATAACCGACATGAATTGGGTCAGAGCGACCTAGTGGTGGGATTGAACCTCAGGGAGGCTTCCTACGTACCATGCCTTAACATGGATCAAAGACCACGTAGTTCAGGTTGGACACTGGCTAACCGACGTGAATAAGGACCTTGTTCCAATGGGTGGTGGGCTTGAACCTCGTGTGGCTTCTTACGTACCATGCCTTGGCATGGATCAAAGTTCACGTAGTTTGGGAAAAGGGGCTGTTGAACTGACACGAAGGGGTGTTGAAAAAACTGGATGGTAGGGTTACAACGGTTTACCGCTAGATTGGGAAGCAGTTTAACGTCATGCGGGATGGGGGCGTGTCAGAGAACCGACATGAATAAGGACCTTGGCCCAGGTGGAAGGTGGGATTGAACCTCATGAGGTTTCCTACATACCATGCCTTGACATGGATCAAAGACCACGTTGTTCAAAAGGGATGTGGGTGTTGGCGAACCGACGTGAAAAAGGACCTTGGTCCGATGGGTGATGGGCCTAAACCTCTGGGAGGCTTCCTACGTTCCATGCCTTGACGTGGATCAAAGTCCTCGTAGTTCGAGTTAGGTTTTTTCAGTGAACCGACGTGAAGGTGAACCCGGGGGTCCCCTGGTGGTGGGCTTGAACCTCATGAGGTTTCCTACGTACCGTGCCTTTACATGGATCAAAGTCCTCATAGTTTAGGTGTGGAGTTTAATGTCATGAAGGAGGAGGCATTTGGGGCTTACGGTCTGAGGCGTCCCATGGTGGAGTTTGGTGAACCGATGTGAAGGAGGTTGGGATGACCAACGAGTGGTGGGATTGAACCTCATGAGGCTTCCTACATACCATGCCTTGACATGGATCAAAGTCCTCGTAGTTCAAGATAGTCACAAAGTCTTACCACTAGACTGGAATGCAGTTTAAAGTCATGCTGGACGAGGGTGGAACCTGACGTGAAGAAACGATGGTTGGTGGGCTTGAACCTCGTGGAGGCTTCCTACGTACCATGCCTTGACACGGATCAAAGACCCTATAGTTTATATGGATTTACAGTTTAATGTCATGCGGGATAACATACAGTTTAACGTCATGTTGGACGGGGGCATATAGTTTAACGTCATGCTGGACGGCATATAGTTTAACGTCATGCTAGACAGGGGCATTGTCATGGTCAATGCTTACTCTAAGCCCACGTGATTTGTGCACGGTGTGAGAAACAAGATGCAGCATAGACCTGGCGATCACATCGCAAAGGGTGCGTTCGTGAGAAGCAAAGATGGGATTATGCATTGAG
The DNA here is from genome assembly GCA_963277665.1 of Viscum album. NCBI lineage: Eukaryota > Viridiplantae > Streptophyta > Magnoliopsida > Santalales > Viscaceae > Viscum > Viscum album. The sequence continues at coordinate 2,021,943,939 of OY728123.1, forward strand.
CATCCCATGGTGTTGGTACTGACTCCAGGATGGAGGCCTGAGGGTGACAAAGTGCAGAGGGAGAGGGTATTTGGGACAGAAGAGAGGAGGTTCCTCATTCCCTATCACGCCCTCCACTAGCCCTGGCGGTGGGGAAGTACGGAGGTGCATGGGCACTACCTTCTGTAAGAAGGACTAGGGGCTTACACCAAGGTGGTCGCCCTTCCCCCGTGGACAAACGCCACTCCGATAAGGAGGATATCATCCCCTGTGAGGGGTGATCACATCTCTGTGGAGACCAGTGGGCGTAAAGAATGTCTGAGCCGGGGGACCCTGCGTGCGGGGCACATGGCCGGATCACATTTTAGCGTCATGTGTTGAGGACGAAGTTCTTGGAAGTTTAACGTCCTATATCTCAGACGAGGTGGGTTTACTCCGAACCCCTAGGACTTACATGACTGGTACCCTCTGCTCCTTGTGGGAGGGAAGGTACCGGAAATTCCATGGTGAAGGGGGCGGAACCGTCATGAGGATGAAGGTGGTTTCAGGCTTGATCCTTGAAGAGGATTCCTACATATCCCCATGGAAGGGAATCAAATTCCACGTAGTTCTCCTAATGGTGGATTACCGCCGATTGGGGGTTTCAATAGCTTACCGATGGATTAGGTCACAGTGGCTTACCACTAGATAAGGATGCCAACGGCTTACTTCTGAATGGGCTTGTAACGGCTTACCGCTGGATTGGGTCACAACGGCTTACCACTGGATAAGGATGTCAACGGCTTACCGCTAAATGGGTTTGCAACGACTTACCACTGGATAAGGATCACAATGGCTTACCGCTAGATAAGTATGTCAACGGCTTACCACTGAAAGGGGTCGCAATGGCTTACCGCTGGATAAGGATCACAATAGATTACCGCTGGATAAGGATGTCAACGGCTTACCGCTGAATAAGGATGTCAATGGCTTACCGCTGAATAGGATCACAATGGATTATCGCTGGATAAGGATGTCAACGGATTACCACTGAATAGGATCACAACGGATTACCGCTGGATAAGGATGTCAACGGCTTACCGCTGGATGGGGTTGCAACAGTTTACCACTAGATAAGGATCACAACGGCTTACCGCTGGATAAGGATGTCAACGGCTTACCGCTGAATAAGGATGTCAATGGCTTACCGCTGAATAGGATCACAATGGATTAAGGCTGGATAAGGATGGCAACGGCTTACCTCTGAATAAGGATGTCAATGGCTTACCGCTGAATAGGATCACAATGGCTTACCGCTGGATAAGGATGTCAGCGGCTTACTGCTAAATAAGGATGTCAACGGCTTACCGCTGAATAGGATCACGATGGATTACCGCTGAATAAGGAGGTCAATGGCTTACCACTGAATAAGGATGTCAACGGTGAATGAGGCTTATGCAAGGAAGCTGCCCGGGTGCTGTTAAGGAGCAGAAATGGGGAATGGGGCTTACGCAAGGAAGCTGCCCGGCTACCGCTATGGAGCGGCACTGGTGAATGGGGATTACACAAGTATGCTACCCAGGAGCCGCTATGGAGAGGCAATGGGAAATGGGTCTTACGCAAGGAAGCTGCCCGGGTGCTGCTATGGAGCGGCAATGGTGAATGGGGCTTATGCAAGGATGATGCACGGGTGCCTCTATGGAGCAGCACTGGTGAATGGGGCTTACACAAGGATGCAGCTCGGGTACCGCTATGGAGCGGAAATGGTGAATGGGGCTTACGCAAGGATGTTGCCCGGGTGCCGCTATGGAGCGGCAATGGGGAATGGTGCTTATGCAAGGAAGCTGCTCGGGTGCCGCTATAGAGCGGCAATGGGGAATGGGGCTTACGCAAGGATACTGCATGAGTGCCGCTATGGAGTGGCAATGGTGAATGGGGCTTAAGCAAATATGTTTCCCGGGTGCCGCTATGGAGCGGCAACGGTGAATGGGGCTTACGCAAGGATGCTACTCAGGTGCCACTATGGAGCGGCAATGGTGAATAAGGCATACGAAAGGATTTTTCCCGGGTGCCGGTATGGAGCGGCAATGGTGAATAGGGCTTACGCAAAGATGTTTCCTGGGTGCCGCTATGGAGTGGCACTGGTGAATGGGGATTATGCAAGGAAGATGCCTAAGTGCTGCTATGGAGCGGCAATGGTGAATGGGGCTTACACAAGGATGATGCCTAGGTGCCGCTATGGAGAGGCACTGGTGAATGGGGCTTATGCAAGGAAGCTTCTTGGGTGCTGCTATGGAGCGGCACTGATTAATGGGTCTTACGCAAGGATGTTGCTTGGGCGCCGCTATGGAGTGGCACTAGTGAACGGGGCTTACGCGATGAAGCTGCCTGGGTGCCGCTATGGATCGACATTGGTGTGTGGCACTTACGGAAGGATGCTACCCGGGTGCCTTCCTCATGTCTGGCCATGAGGGCATCCCTACTCACTGGTGGGTTGAGGCCTTCACCTATGCACTGGTGCACAAGAGGGAAAATTCCAAGGGGCGTTGGAATTATGCCGCTATACTCATAGCATTAGGAGTCTTATGCTTGGAGCATAAGGCATCTCTTGTTTAGTGAAATAGGCATCCTATGATTGGCACATAGGGTGTACCACAGTTTATAGTCATGTAGATAGGACTATTGGCATCTTATGCTTGGTGCATAAGGAATCTCTCGTATTGGTCAAGAGGCATCCTATATTGATCATATAGGGGTTACTACAGTTTAAAGTCATGTAGATAAGACTAATTGCATCTTATGCTTGTAGCATAAGGCATACTTTGTTTGGAGAAAGAGGCATCCTATGTTTGGAACATAGGGTTTGATACAGTTTAGAGTCATGTAGAAAGGATTGTTGGCATCTCATGCTAGGAGCATAAGGCATCTCTTGTTTCGAGTTAGAGGCATCCTATGTTAGGCACATAAGGATTACTACATTTTATAGTCATGTATATAGGACTGTTGGCATCTCATTTTAGGAGCATAAGGCATCTCTTGTTTAGAGTAAGAGGCATCCTATGATTGGAACATAGGGAGAACTACTGTTTATAGTCATATATATAGGATTATTGGCATCTTATGCTTGTAGCATAAGGCATCTCTTGTTTGGAGCAAGGGGCATCCTATGTTTGGAACATAGGGAGTACTACAGTTTCAAGTCTTGTAGATAGGACTCTTAGGCATAAGGCGCCTAGGAATGGATGGTGTTGGGTCTTACGCAAGGGCGCCCCTTTTTAGTTCAACCTTGTATAGGAGCCAAGTGATTGGATTTGGAGGAGTTGCCTGAGGAATGGTTCGACTCGAGGTACTCGGCGAATTGATGATGGGAATCTCAACTCACGACATGGGAATGAAACAAAGAGGAATATGTCGACTCAAGGTGTTTCATGGTGTATGGAGGAGTATCTTAGGTCATGGTCTTCCATAGGTGGAAGGTGGGTTCATGTAGGGGCGAAATGGAAAATACTGAATTCCCGACCCGAAAAGTTTGCGGTGCGACTCTCCATTTTTCATGGGGTCTGTGACGGTAGCGAAGGGGTCGGCCTGGAGGGCCAGGACTGCTTCCCGGAACTGACCCCGAGCGTGGGTGTTGGGGCTCAGCCCCCACGGTATAGACCGGTGGGTGTGAAGGATAGGTCTTAGCGAAGTAGCTTCGTGGATCAAAAGGGCTCGGGGATCACGGGGTCTCGCGAAGCATTGCCTCGCAGAGCATAGACTCGCGGAGTAGCATCGCGGGGCATGGACTCGCGGAGCATCATCTCGGAGCATGGACTCACGGAGCATCATCACAGAGCATGGAATCGTGGAGCATTGTCTCATAGAGCATAGGCTCATATAGCAGCAATGCGAAGGAAGCTTCTCACGGAGCAGGGACTCGCGGAGCAGCAACACGAAGGAAGCTGCATGCGGAGCATGGCTTCGTGGAGCTACTTCGTGACGGAAATCAGGGCTCCGCAAACTGGGAGATCAGCCTCCAAAAGGGCGGAAAAATGGTTGTTTGGATAAGGGGTAGAGCTGGGTATTTATAGGCAAGGGGCGTCGTGAATCAGAGCTCACGCGGCGCGAAGGCGGCTTTGGTTGCTTCACGGACGGTCGCGAACATCAACCGGGTTCGCGGAGAGATATTTCCTCCTTTGCTTCGTGGTGGGTTTGAGAACTTCAAAGGGGTTTGTGGAGCCTCTCACCTCCTTGCTTCCCGGCAGGTCTTCACAGTGTGTTGCAAATGTCAAAGGGGTTCGCAGAGCTTCCCACCTCCTTGCTTCGCGGCGGTGCTTTGCAATCACGGAGGGGGCTTCGCGAACCAGTTTTCCATCCCAACTTCAAATGTCCATAACTCCTAATTCGTAACTCTGTTTGGGCCTTACGACCTACCAAATAGAATCTTGAGAAATGCGCTACAATCATGGATCATGTATGGAAGAATTTGGAAAATTTTGGTGATGTTTTTTCCTGTGCCAAAAATGCCACCCCTAAGAACGGGGTCCAACGAGGATGAGGAGGGAGAGGTGGACCGCGTTCTGAGGAAACGACTGGGAAAAATGCATTCATTGGGGTCCATTGTATCTCAATCATATTGAGGAGATAGTCGACTAAATCTCTAATCCCTCATGATCCATGCTTGGTGCGGGAAACAAGAGATAATAGGATCTCCTGTACGAGTGTGTAAAACAACCGAAGGTGTGAGGGGATCGGCATGGGACATCGATCACTATATCGAAGAATCCTGAAAGAGAGAGGGGTTGTAGCTGGAGAACAGGGCTCTATGGACAACCATATTTCTTCTCCCACCGTGCTCTAGTGCACGAGCGGGGTAACGCCAAGGGCGTTAGAATCAATCCGAACAGAGGGAAGTGGAAGATTTGAATCATGATACCCAAAATCTGGAACACTATGGGGGTGGCATGAAAATAAAGAATAATTGTTGACCACATTCAAAACACAGTATTATTATTGTATTATCCTGGAGTGGGAATAGCAAATGAGGTTCGACCGTTGACCATGTTTGAAACATGGGACCTATCGCAAATTCCATCCATTAGTCTTCTAGAACTTTTGCCCAGGATAGTAGGCGGGCCATATGCCAAGCATCCATACTGTTAGGGGGTTCCTCTAGACATTAAGGAGGATGAGAGTCCGAATAAGGGGAATGAGAATCGTGGGATGTGGAGTGATGGTTTGTTCAAACATAATCCAACACTCATGAAATTACGCCACTGTGGTGGGAGTACGCTAGATGGGCACATCGGTTTGATCATGGATCATTCCTTCTTTCAGACAGGGTCTCTCTAGCGAGGTGGTATATCGCTTCCCAATGTCATCTTGGGGCATCCTGAACTTGTTCATGGAAGAGTTATAGTTACACGGTCCCCTACGAGGGTTCTGGACAAGGGGGCGGAAAGGGGAAGAACAGGATTTACGACTCCAGGGGGATGGACCCTAGGTAAAATACCAGGGTGTCCCTACGTATCCCATGAGGATGGGAATCATGCCACACATATTTATGGAAGCACAGTTTAACGTCATGCAGGATGATGAGAAGCCTGGTTGCGCCAGTATACATCCTACCAAAACTATTAAGCCCATGTGAGTCATGCTCGATGTGGGAAACAAGAAGTAATGGGGGACTTTCCCGACACAAGAAGGGCCAACTTAGGGTGAAGGGATGTTTGGTGAATACCGGACCAATGATGCTAACACGTCCATATGGCACACCTAGATGTGCGAAGAGATAAAGTAGAGTATTTAGAAATTCCACTTGAACATGAGGAAGTGGAAATGTTTGAATCAGGACGCTCAAGATTTGGATCACAAAGATGGTGGTGTGACGATGGAGGATAACTGTTGACCATGGCGGAAACGCAGCATCCATATCGCATTAGCCTAGAATGGGGATAGACAAATGGGGGTCGACCATTGACCATGTTCGAAACACAGGACCATGTCACAAATGTTTTCAAAGATCTGTAGGAACGTTGGCCCGAAATGATAGAAGAGCCCTTAGGCCCAGCATCCATGGAGAGCCCTTAAGCCTAGAATCCATGTCGTCTGAGGGTCCTTTTGGATGTGGAAGAGGATGAGGATCCAAATATCGATCTCACAAATCTTGGTCATGGAACAAGTAGAATGTCCACATGAAAATCCCACACTCCGGGATCTTTGTCAAAATGCATCTGAATACGTTAACAAGACATATTAGACAGAGGGAGTCGAGTCCCTTCCCATAGAGAGATCTTAGTTTAGGGTCGTAGAATTTGGACCATGGATGGGAGGAAATGTGGGAGACTCATGATGAGTAATTACTAAAACCCGATGTGAATGGGAACCGAGGGTTCCGACCATTACGTGTTCCTCAGAGAGGTTTTAGGTCGTGGGACCGAAAACGAGAGTTGAGCTGGGCCTTAAGCAAAGTGCAAAGGCATTCCTACATACCCCATGGGGATGGGGATCAAGCTACACGTAGAAATTGAGAGGGTATTAGTTTAAGGTCTTAGAACTCGGACCATGAATGGGTAAGGAGAGCAGGGGACACACGGTAAGGTGGTTAAAAAACCCGACGTGAATGAGGAAATAAGCCCTACTTACCATGTGTTCTCTGGGGAAGTGCTCGAGTCGAGGGACCGAACACGAAAGTTAGGCTGGGCCCGCGGGGAAGTGCCCGGGCACTCCTACATATCTCATAAGGATGAGAATCAAGCCATACATAGTTCTTGGAGGTTGAAAGGGGTGCACTGGTCTAACCCTCTCACCAAGAGAAGCGGTATTTGATAGTTCTTGTTTGTCCTTTAAGGTGAGTGGTTTTTTTTGTGAAGTGATAGGCTTAGGGTAGAAAGCCCTGGTGTCTCCACGAGAATCAATCCATAATAGGTGTTGACAAATGGCATGGCACATGACCAATACCCAACGTGATGTCCTCTATGATGAGGCCATCACAATGCGATGTCGTTTTTCGTCGTGCGGCCAGGAAGATAATCTCACAGTTTAGGGTCGTGTGATAGGACCAAGCATGCATTTTAACATCATGTAGCACATACGTAGTAGATAAGATGCTAGGCGGGGAATGTGTACGGTGGCATGAAACATAAATGACATAGAGGGGGACCTGATCCCACATCACACCGTACACAATTCCGAGATAGGAACCTCGGGCCAAGGGGCCTACATAGAGGTAAGAGGTAAGAGGGGGGAGAGACTAGCTCCCAATGAGATGGACCCAAAGACGAGACATCTGGGTGGTCCTACGTATCCCAGAAGGATGGGAATCAATCCATACGTAGTTATAGATGGAGATCTTAGTTTATGGTCTTAGAGATCGGACCGTGGGAGTCCTGAAGGACGCCATATTGCAGCCTTTTCCCCCTGACGTGCAAAGGTGCACTGAGGGATAACACTAAGAGTGTTGAGATTCCACCTGGACACGATGGGGTGGAACATAATGTGAATCATGCAACCAACATTCAAGGCCTGAATGGGCTGGCGTGGCGACGGAGGATTACTGCTGACCATGTTCTCAACACAGCATCTTGTCGTGTTAGCCTGAAATGGGGACAAACAAATGAGCATCAACCGCTAACCATATTTGAAATGTGGGATTTTTATCAATTTTTTGTCTGAAACCCTCAGGGGCGTTGGCCCGTAATGGTAGGAGAGCCCTTAGTCATGGTATCTAGGCCATTCTTGGGGGTCCCTCCAGGCGTGAAAGGTGATGAAAGCCCGAATGAAGGGAAACACGAAGCTTGACAAGTGGAAGGAACTTGACCAAGTTGAATCTGACACTCTTGGTCCTAGAACAAAGTACTCTTAACACATGGGAGAACCACTGCAAGGGGTCGAGGGACTCATCTTGAGGGCATCCAAGGGATGGAGGGTTCCCGAGAGGAGGGGGCATAGCACTAAAAACCCTGTACCACACCTATATATCCCCCTCGTGGAGAGGGACAGGCCAAGGGGCCTAGGTGACTGGGAGATCGGGAGATCTCTAAGAAGTGAGGCTGGACCTGAAGTCTAGACAAATGGGTGGTCCTACCTATTCCATAAGGATGGGAATCAATCCATACATAGTTCTTGAGGGTGCCTTTTAATGTTTTGCGGGACAGGAAATAGGAGTGATAATTCTTAGAATGGGGTGTGCGTGGTGCGGCTATTGAAAACTCGACGTGAATGAGGAAATAGTCCCATACCACGCCACGCAGTCCCGTAGTCAAGGTCCCAAAGGCAGGATAGAATAGACAAATTATCTGAACTCAAGATGGACCCATAGACAGAAGGTTTGGGCGTTCTTACATATCCCCTGAGGATGGGAATCAATCTAGACGTAGTTCTAAGGAGATCTTAGTTTATGGTCATAGAGCTCGGACCATGAGTGGATGGAAACTTTCTGAGTAAGCACAGACCTTGACCTGATCCCTAAGGCCATGTGAATTAAACTCGGTGTGGGAAACAAGGGAGGAAGATCCTTATCGCAATGCCTAGAATGTCCATCAAAGGAAATTCGGTGCAGAGCCCCGAAGGACACCTTTAACGTGGCTTTGTTCCCCTAACACGCAGATGCACACTGAGGAATAGTACCAAGAGTTTCAAAACTATACTTAGACATGATGAGAATGGAGAAGGATGTGAATCATGTAACCGACATCTTGGGATTAATGGGGTTGGCGTGGCGATAGAGGATAACTGTTAATTGTGGTAGAAGAACTGTCTCCATATCGTGTTAGCCTGAAGTGGGAACAACAAACGAGCATCGACCACTGATCGTATTCACAATGTAGGATTTTTATCGATTTTTTGTTCGAAACCCTCGAGGGTGTTAGACCGTTACAGTAGGAGAGCCCTTGGGTGTAGTATCCAGGCCGTTCTTGGGAGTCCCTTCAGGTGTGAAAGGTGATGACAGCCCTGATGAAGGGAAACAGAAAGCCTGAAAAGTGGGTGCGGACGTGTCTGAGTAGAGTCCGACATTCCAGGTAACTAAACCAGAGTACCCTTAGGCACATTGGTGAACCGTCGAAAAGGTTCGACGAAGCGGCTTAGGAGGGAGAGGTACACGGCGTGGTCATTACAAGCCTGACGTGAAAGAGGACTTAATCCCACAACACACTATATACTCTCCTCTCCAGAGAAGGGTAGGAAAAGGGGTCAAGGTGTGATGGAGATTTCTGGAAAGTGGGGCTGGACCCGAAGCCTAGACATTCGGGCGGTCCTACATATCCCATAAGGATGGGAATCAAGACACACGTAGTTATCAATATTCAGTTTAACATCATTTAGGATGAGAGATGGGGGCCTGGAAAGGCCAAGGGGCCTGAGGCTGGGCCTTGGTCAGGAAGGCCTTACCAGTTTTCAGTTCAACATCTTGTAGTGAGGACGAGGGTCGGGGGCCCGAGAAGGCCAAGGGGCCTGAGGATAGGTCTCGGTCAGGAAGGCCTGACTAGTTTTCAGTTTAACATCTTGTAGTGAGGATGAGGGTCGGGGGTCCAAGAAGGCCAAGGGGCCTGAGGCTGGGCCTCGGTCAGGAAGGCCTGACCAGTTTTCAGTTTATTGTCATGTAGGACAAGTGCTGAGTGGTTTTACATCCTTCATTTGGGACGGATCACACAGTTTAACGTCGTGTGATATGGAAGATTGTGATCATAGTTTAAGGTCATAAATCTTGGACCATTTTGTAGTTTATTGTCGTGCGGGATGATAATGAGCAGTTTAACGTCATGATGGACGATGATGTAGTTTAACGTTATGTAAGACGATAATGTGCAGTTTAACATCATGACAGACTAAGATGAACAGTTTTACGTCATGCAGGATGATGATGCAGTTTAAAGTCATGCAGGATGATAATGTCCAGTTTAACATCATGGCGGACGAAGATGAACAGTTTTAAGTCATGCAGGATGATGGTGCAGTTTAATGTCATACAGGACGATGATACAGTTTAAAGTCATGCAGGATGATAATGTGTAGTTTAACGTCATGACGGATGAAGATGAACAGTTTAATGTCATGCAGGACGAAGATGAACAGTTTTACATCATGCAGGACGATGATGCAGTTTAAAGTCATGAAGGACGATAATGTGCGGTTTAACGTCATGACGGACGAAGATGAACAGTTTTATGTCATGCAGGATGATGATGCAGTTTAAAGTCATGCAGGACGATAATGTGCAGTTTAACGTCATGATGGACAAATATGAACAGTTTTACATCATACATGATGATGGTGTAGTTTAATGTTGTGCAGGACGATAATGTGCAGTTTAATGTCATGACGGGTGAAGATTGTTATGCAGTTTAACGTCGTGCAAATAGGATGTGGTTGTCACATAGTTTAACGTCATGCGACTGGGATGTGAAACCACATGGATTGTTTCGGTAGAGTAATGGTCATCTCTACCCCATTCTAGTGGGTTGGGATGAGGGGGAATCATATGATGGGATTTCCCTAATTCCCTGATCATAATGAACATTCCACGAGATGGTGTCAAGGCCACAGCGAGGACCTATGTGGTTGGTTCAACGTGGTAGTTGGGATGATAGAGAGTGTCTCAATGGTAGTAGGGATAACTACATTCCCTCGGTTTGGAGGGGCGAAGAAGCCTACATGTCGGTATGATGGGGCGAAGGAGCCCGGAAGGCGTAGAAGCCTGGAACGTCGGTACGATGGGGCGAAGGAGCCCGGAAGGCATGGAAGCCTGGAATGTTGGTACGACGGGGGGAAGGATCTCGTAAGGCATGCAAGCATGGAACGTCGGTACGATGGGGAAAATGATCCCAGAAGTCATGGAAGCCTGGAACGTCGGTACGATGGGTCGAAGGAGCCCGGGAGGCGTGGAAGCCTGGAACGTCAGTACAACGGGGCAAAGAAGCCCAGGAGGCATGGAAGCCTGTGTGTCGAACATTTACGGTACGGGGATCACCTTCGTAGTGGCTAGTGATAATGGTGCAGGGTTGAAAAAGCACCGACAGAGCTGGGGAAGGATTCCCCATGTGCGGCCTCTTGAGGTTGTGGGGTCGGCGAGGAGCCGATAGAGTTGGGTGGAAAATGCCACATGTGCGGCCTCTTGAGGTAGCGGAGTTGGCAAGGAGCTGATGAAGACAGGTGGCGGATTCCACTTGCATGGCCTCTTGAGGCGGTGGGAGTCAGTGAGGAGCCGATGGAGTTGGGTGGCTGATGCCACCTGTGCGGCCTCTTGAGGTGGCGGGATCGGCGAGGAGCCGAAAGAGACGGGTGGCAGATGCCACCTGCGTGGCCTCTTGGGGCGGTGGAGTCAGTGATGATCTGATGGTGTGGGGTGGCGGATGCCACCTGCGTGGCCTCTTGAGGTGGCTGAGTCAGCGAGGATCTGATGGAGATGGGTGGTGGATGCCACCTACGCGGCCTCTTGAGGCGGCGGAGTTGGAGAAGAGCCGATGGAATGGATTGGCAGATGCCACCTGTACGGCCTCTTGAGGCTACGAGGTCGGCGAGGAGTCGATGGAGTCAGGTGGCGGATGCCACCTGCACGGCCACTAGGGGTGGCGGATTCAGCAAGGAGCTGATGGAGTCGTGTGGAGGATTCCACCTGCGAGGCCTCTTGACGCGGCGGAGTCGGCGAGGTGTCGAAAGAGTGGGGTGGTGGATGCCACCTGTGCAGCCTCTTCAGGCGGCAGAGTCAGCAAGGAACCGATGGAGTCAGGTGGAAGATGCCACCTGTGCAGCCTCTTAAGGTGGCGGAGTCGGCGAGGAGCTGATGGAGTCAGGTGGCAGATGCCACCTAGTAGGCCTCTTGAGGCGGCGGAGTCGTCGAGGAGCCTATGGAGTTGGGTGGCAGATGCCACCTGCGCGCCTCTTAAGGCGTTGGGCTCGGCGAGGAGCTGATGGAGTCGGGTGGCAGAAGCCACCTACGCGGCCTCTTGAGGCAGCAGAGTCGGCAAGGTTTCGAAGGAGTGGGGTGGAGGATGCCACATGCGTGGCCTCTTGAGGCGGCGGAGTCAGCGAGGAGCCAATGGAGTCGAGTAGCGGATGCCACCTGCGCTGCCTCTTAAGGCGACAGAGTCAGTGATGAGCCGAAGGAGATAGGTGGCTGATGCCACCTACACGGCCTCTTTAGGTGGAGGAGTTGGCGAGGAGGTGAAGTATTGGGGTGGCGGATGCCACCTGCACGGCCTCTTGAGGTGGTGGAGTGGGAGAGGAGCCGAAGGAGTCGGGTGGAAGATGCCACCTGCGCGGCCTCTTGAGGCGGCGGAGTCAGCAAGGAACCGATGGAGTCGGGTGGTGGATTCCACCTGTGCGGCCTCTTAAGGCGGCGGAGTTAGTGAGGAGCCGAAAGAGATGGGTGGCAGATGCCACCTGCGCGGCCTCTTGAGGCGGCGGAGTTGGCGAGGAGCCGAAGGAGTGGGGTGGAAGATTCCACCTATGCGGACTCTTGAGGCAGCGGATTCGGTGAGGATCTGAAGGAGTCGGGTGGAATATGCCACCTGTGCGGCATCTTGAGGCGGCTGTCTCGGCGAGGATCTGATGGAGTCGGGTGGCAGATGCCACCTGCGCGGCCTCTTGAGGTGGTGGAGTCAGCGTGGAGCCAATGGTGTCGGGTGGTAGATGCAACCTGCATAGCCTCTTGGGACGGAGGAGTCGGCTAGGAGCTGATGGAGTCAGGTGGAAGATACCACCTGCGTGGCCTCTTGAGGCGGTGGAGTCGTCAAGAATCCGATAGAGTCGGGTGGCAGATGCCACCTGCGCAGCCTCTTGAGGCAGCGGAGTCAGAGAGGATCCGATGTAGTTGGGTGGCTGATGCCACCTGTACGGCCTCTTCAGGCGGCAGAGTCGGCGAGGATCAGATGGATCCGGGTGGTGGATGCCACCTGTGCGGCCTCTTGAGTTGGCGGCATCAGTGAGGATCCGAAGTAGTTGGGTGGATGATGCCACCTACGCAGCCTCTTGAGGTGGCGGGATCGGTTAGGAGCCGAAGTAGTTGGGTGGATGATGCCACCTGCGTGGCCTCTTGAGGCGGTGGAGTCAGCGAGGAGCCAATAGAGTGGGTTGGCATATTCCACCTGCACGGCCTCTTGAGGTGGCGGTGTCGGCGAGGAGCCGATGGAGTCGGGTGGTGGATGCGACCTGCGTGGCCTCTTAGGGCGGCGGAGTCGGCGAGCAGCCGAAGGAGTTGGGTGGCTGATGCCACCTGCGCGGCCTCTTGAGGCGGCAGAGTCCACGAGGAGTCGATGGACCGTAGTCTTCAAACACCAGATGTTACTCATCCTCTCACATTTAAAGGATAGGGGATTCACATGGGTGATGCCTCAATTTTCCTGAAACATTTGGTCTACTCGCTATTGAAGGAGAATAGATTCACGTCGGGTTCACCATTTCTGTTTCCGACGCTTTTTCCGGGGTGCTTGCATCCGTCTGTGAGGACGTGCAGTTGTTACCCCGCATTCCCGCATTCCAAAGGTAGATGGAATCCACTCCTTATTCAGGGATTTCTTCTCCTTGATCGAAATGAGATAATGGGTTTTCAGTTCTTCCTTCTGTGGTTCCTCCTCAGAACTCGTCACCTAGTCTGGGTCTCCCTTATAGATTTAATACGTGGTTTGTGAATCTCGTTACCTTTGCCATATCTTCATGGATGCTGGTTAATTACACTACTTCCGTTATGACATTCCATGGGGTCCTGACATGGTAGTAACCTTCGGTCAGAGTAGATGAAAACATCAGGCATGTCGGGGAATCTCTAGGTGCATGGACATTGGGGAACCTGTATTCTTCCACATAAGAGGGAATCTCAAGGGTGTAGAATTTGAGGCATCCCATGTCGAATGTGGGGAATCATATTCCATAGGCATGTATCTGAGGTTTTCCTCAGGTTCCCATGTTTAACAAAGGGTATGCAGCATGTTTAACATCTTGTGAAGACGGTTATTCCAAAGGCGTGTCATCCAAGGTTTTCCTCATGCATCTCATGTTTATCATGAGGTAGGCCACGAGTTTAATGTCTTGTGGAGACAGAATGAGAGTTATCGGAACTTCCCATAGAGACGGATTAGATTGGTATATTCCTAGGAGGGAACACCTGGAAGGTTTACCCATTGGATGGATCAGAATGCCCAATGAGGATGGATCTGAGGTGGTGCGCCCCAATTAGGGGAGATGTCGCACCGTAATGGCTGATCTGAACACCACTAAGGGCAGACCAGGGAGAGTGCACCCCAGGATGGGGGACACCATGGTTGGCCACAGGTTGGGATTGAACCACCAGGAGGTTTCCTAGGTACCCTGTGTAGACGACAGAGATCAAAACCCACATAGTTCGAAGGGGTGATGAATCGGGGTGTACACAGAGGACAACGACCCGGAGACATACTGGGGCTTATGCTTGGATAGCGGCCCAAGTACTGCTAGGAGCAGCAAGGAGGGTGGATGACATGATCCCACCGGGATGTGGTGGCCCGAGTGAGAATGAGGATGGATGATGGATGGATGAATGAAGTGCAGGGGGAATGAAATGGGAACATCGCGAGGGCGATGGTGAAGTTGGGATTGATCCTTGAAGAGACCTCCTATGTATCCATGTGGTAGGGAATCAAAGTCCACGTAGTTCGGTTGGTGAGAACCGACGTGAATGGGGTCAGAGTGACTTGTTGGTGGGCTTGAAACTCAGGGATTCTTCCTACATACCATGCCTTAACATGGATCAAAGACCATGTAGTTCGGGTTGGACGGCAGAAAACTGACGTGAATAAGGACCTTGGTCTAATGGGTGGTGGGCTTGAACCTCGTGTGGCTTCCTACGTACCATGCCTTGGCATGGATCAAAGTCCACGTAGTTCGGGAAAAGGGGCTGTTGAACTGACATGAAGGGGTGTTGGAACAACTGGATGGCAGTGTTACAACAGTTTACCGCTAGATTGGGATGCATTTTAATGTCATGCGGGACGGGGGCGTGTCGGAGAACTGACGTGAATAAGGACCTTGGCCCAGGTGTATGGTGGTCTTGAACCTCGTAGTGTTTCCTGTGTACCATGTCGTGACATGGATAAAAGGCCACATAGTTAAAAAGGGATGTGGGTGTCGGCGAACCGACGTGAAGAAGGACCTTGGTCCGATGGGTGACGGGCCTTAACCTCAGGGATGCTTCCTACGTGCCATGCCTTGACATGGATCAAAGTCCTCATAGTTCGGGTTAGGTTTCTTCATCGAACCGATGTGAAGGTGAACCCAGGGGTCCACTGGTGGTGGGCTTGAACCTCGTGAGGTTTCCTACATATCATGCCTTGACATGGATCAAAGTCCTCATAGTTCAGGTATGCAGTATAACGTCATGCGGGACGAGGCATTTGGGGATTACGCTCTGAGGCGGGCCATGGTGGAGTTTGGTGAACCGACGTGAAGGAGGTCATGATGACCAACGAGTGGTGGGATTGAACCTCGTTAGGCTTCCTACGTACCATGCCTTGACATGGATCAAATTCCTCGTAGTTCAGGATAGTCACAACGGCTTACCACTGAACTGAAATGCAGTTTAACGTCATGCAGGACGATGGTGGAACCTGACGTGAAGAAACAACGGGTGGTGGTCTTGAACCTCGTGGAGGCTTCTTACATACCATTCCTTGACACAGATCAAAGTCCCCGTAGTTCATATGGATGTACAGTTTAATGTCATGCGGGACAGCATACAGTTTAACGTCATGCGGGACAGGGGCGTACAGTTTAACGTCATGCTGGAGGGCATACAGTTTAACGTCATGATGGACGGGGGAATTGTCACGGTCAATGCTTACTCTAAGCCCACGTGAGTCGTGCTTGGTGTGAGAAACAAGAGGTAGTAGAGACTTGACGATCACGTCCCGAAGGGTGCGTCCGTGAGAATGGAAGAGGGGCTTACGCGTTGAGCGGCCCATGGTGTTGGGTCTTACTCCAAGATGGAGGCCCGAGGGATACAAATCACCGAGGGAGAGGTGATTTGGGACCGAATAGCGGAGGTGCCTCTTTCACTATCACGCCCTCCGCTGGCCCTGACGGTGGGGAAGTACGGAGGTGCTTGGTTTCTACCTTCCATAAGAAGGACTAGGAGATTACACCAAGGTGTTCGCCCTTCCCTCGTGGACCAACGCCACTCTGATAAGGAGGATATCATCCCCTGTGAGGGGTGATCCCATCTCCGTGGAGACCAGTGGGCGTAAAAAATGTCTGAGCTGGGGGGACCTTGTGTGCGGGGCACGGGGCCGGATCACAGTTTAACTTAATGTATTGAGGAAGAGGTTCTTGGTAGTTTAACGTCTTGCAGCTTGGACGAGGTGGGTTTACTCCGCACCCCTAGGACTTACATGACTGGTACCCTCTACTCCTTGTGAGAGGTAAGGTACCGGAAATTCTGTGGTTAAGGGGGTGGAACCATCATGAGGATGACGATGGTTTCGGGCTTGATCCTTGAAGAGGTTTCCTACATATCCTCGTGGCAGAGAATAAAATTCCACATAGTTCTCCTGATGACAGTTTACCGCCAATTAAGGGTTTCAACTGCTTACCGCTGGATTGGGTCACAGCGGCTTACCACTGGATAAGGATGTCAACGGCTTACCGTTGAATGGGGTTGAAATGGCTTACCCCTAGATTGGGTCACAACGACTTACCGCTGGATATGGATGTCAATGTCTTACCATTGAATGGGGTCGCAATGGCTTACCACTGGATAAGTATCACAATGGCTTACCGCTGGATAAGGATGTCAATGGATTACCACTGAATGGGGTCACAATGGCTTACCGTTGGATAAGGATCACAACGGATTACCGCTAGATAAGGATGTCAACGGCTTACCACTGAATAGGATCACAACGGCTTACCGCTGGATAAGTATTTCAACAGCTTACCACTGAATAGGATCACAACGGCTTACCGCTAGATAAGGATGTCAACGGCTTACCGCTGAATGGGCTCGCAACGGCTTACCGCTGGATAAGGATCACAATGGCTTACCACTGGATAAGGATGTCAACGGCTTACCACTGAATAAGTATTTCAACATCTTATCGCTGAATAGGATCAAAATGGATTATCGTTGGATAAGGATGTCAACAGCTTACCGCTGAATAAGGATGTCAACGGTTTACCACTGAATAGGATCACAACGGCTTACCGCTGGATAAGGATGTCAATAGCTTATCGTTGAATAAGGATGTCAACGGCTTACCGCTGAATAGGATCACAATTTCTTACCGCTGGATAAGGATTTCAATGGCTTACCACTAAATAAGGATGTCAACGGTGAACGGGGCTTACGCAAGGAATCTGCCTGAGTGCTGCTAAGGAGCGGAAATGTTGAATGGGGCTTACGCAAGGAAGTTTCCCGACTGCTGCTATGGAACGACACTGGTGAATGGGGATTACACAAGTATGATGCCCGGGTCCCGCTATGGAGCGGCAATGGGGAATGGGGATTACGCAAGAAAGCTTCCAGGGTGCCGCTATGGAGCGACAATGGTGAATGGGGATTACGCAAGGATGATGCCCGGGTTCCGCTATGTAGCGGCACTGGTGAATGGGGCTTACGCAAGGATGTTGCCCGGGTGCCGCTATGGAGCGACAATGGTGAATGGGGCTTATGCAAGGATGGTGTCCGGGTGCCTCTATGGAGCGGCAATGGGGAATGGGGCTTACGCAAGGATGCTGCCCGGGTGCCGCTATGGAGCGGTAATGGGGAATGGGGCTTACGCAAGGAAGCTACTCGGGTGCCACTATGGAGCAGCAATGGTGAATTGGGTTTATGCAAGGATGCTTCTCGGGTGCCGCTATGGAGCGGAAATGGTGAATGGGGCTTACAAAAGGATGTTGCCCGGGTGCCGCTATGGAGCGGAAATAGTGAATGGGGATTACGCAAGGATGCTGCCTGGGTGCCGCTATGGAGTGGAAATGGTGAATGGGGATTAGGCAAGGATGATGCCCAGGTGCCGCTATGGAGCGGCACTGGTGAATGGGGCTTACACAAGGATGTTGCCCGGGTGCCGCTATGGAGCGGTAATGGTGAACGGGGCTTACGCAAGGATGCTGCCCGGGTGCCGCTATGGAGAGGCACTGGTGAATGGGGATTATGCAAGGAAGCTGTCTGGGTGCCGCTATGGAGTGGCACTGATGAATGGGTCTTACGCAAGGATGTTGCCCGGGCAGCGCTATGGAGCGGCACTGGTGAACGGGGATTACGTGAGGAATCTGCTCGGGTGCTGCTATGGAGCGGTATTGGTTAATGGGGCTTACGCAAGGATGCAGCCTGGGTGCCTTCCTCATTTCTGGCCATGAGGGCATCCCAACTCACTGGTGGGTTGAGGCCCTCACCTATGCACTGGTGCACAAGAGGTAAAATTCCAAGGGGCATTGGAATTATGCCACTGTAATCATAGCATTAGGAGTCTTATTCTTGGAGCATAAGGCATCTCTTGTTTAGTGCAAGAGGCATCCTATGATTGGCACATAGGGTCTGCCACCGTTTATAGTCTTATAGATATGACTATTGGCATCATATTCTTGGAGCATAAGGCATATCTCGTATTGGGCAAGAGGCATCCTATATTGATCATATAGAGATTACTATAGTTTAAAGTCGTGTAGATAAGACTATTGGAATCTTATGCTTGTATCATAAGGAATTCCTTGTTTTGAGAAAGAGGTATCCTATGTTTGGAACATAGGGTTTTCTACAGTTTAGAGTCATGTAGTAAGGACTGTTGGCATCTCATTCTAGGAGCATAAGGCATCTCTTATTTAGAGTAAGAGGCATCCTATGTTAGGCACATAAGGATTACTACAGTTTATAGTCATGTAGATAGGACTGTTGTCATCTCATGCTAGGAGCATAAGGCATCTCTTGTTTAGAGTAAGAGGCATCCTATGATTGGAACATAGGGAGAACTATATTTTATAGTCATGTAGATAGGACTATTGGAATCTTATTCTTGTAGCATAAGGCATCTCTTTTTTGGAGCAAGAGGCTTCCAATGTTTGGAACATAGGGAGTACTATAGTTTAGAGTCTTGTAGATAGGACTCTTAGTCATAAGGCGCCTGGGAATGGATGGTGTTGGGTCTTACGCAAGGGCGGCCCTTTTTGGTTCAACCTGGAATAGGAGCCAAGTTATGGGGTTTGGAGGAGTTGCCTGAGGAATGGTTCGACTCGAGTTACTTGGGGAATTGATGATGGGAATCTCAACTCATGACATGGGAATGAAATGAAGAGGAATATGTCGACTCAAAGTGTTTCATGGTGTGTGGAGGAGTATCTCATATCATGGTCTTCCATTGGTGGAAGTTGGGTGCGTGTAGGGGCACAATGGAAAATCTCGACTTCACAGCCAGAAAAGTTCATGGTGCGACTCTCCATTTTTCAAGGGGGTGTGTGACGGTAGCGAAGGGACCGGCCCGGAGGGCAGGGACCGCAGCCAGGCACTGACCCTGAGTGGGGGTGCAGGGGCGCAGCCCCCATGGTATGGACCGGTGGGCATGAAGGATATGTCTTACTGAAGTAGCTTCACGGAGCAAAGGGGATCGGGGAGCATGGGGTCTCACGAAGCGTTGCCTCGCGGAGCATAGACTCGCGGAGCATCATCGGAGAGTATGGACTCACGGAGCATCATCGCGGAGCATGGACTCGTGGAGCATCATCACGGAGCATGGAATCGCAGAGCATTGGCTCACAGAGCATAGGCTCACGGAGCAGCAATACGAAGGAAGCTGCTCGCGGAGCAGGGACTCGTGGAGCAGCAACATGAAGGAAGCTGCTCGCGGAGCATGGCTTCGCAGAGCCGCTTCGCGAAGGAAAGTGGGGCTCCACAAACTGAGATATCAGCCTCCCAAAGGGAGTAAAAATGGCCTTCTAGAGAAGGGGGGATAGCTAGGTATTTATAGGCAAGGGGTGCCACGAAGCAGAGCTCACGCGATGCGAAGGGGACTTCGGTTGCTTCGCGGCGGGTCGCGAATGTCAACCGGGTTCACGGAGAGATACGGCCTCCTTTGCTTTGTGGTGGGTTCACGAACGTCAAAGGGGTTCACAGAGCTTCCCGCCTCCTTGTTTCGTGGCAGTGCTTCGCGATCGCAGAGGGGGATTCATGAACCAGTTTTCCATCCCAACTTCAAATGTCCATAACTCCTAATATGTAACTCCGTTTGGGCCCTACGACCTACCAAATAGAATCTTGCAAAATGGGCGACGATCTTGGATCATGTATGGAAGCATTTGGAAAATTTTGGGGACGCGTTTTCCGGTGCCAACAAGTAAAAAAGTGATTCATATATAAAACCTTTGAAAATATTTTGTTTATTCATTTGAAAAGAAAGTAAAAGTTAGAAAAAAATAAATTTAACAAATATTTATTTATAGATAAAAATTTCAATAAAACAATTATAAAAGAAACATTTCCAACCAAATGAATAGAAATATGGTTGAATTTTCTTATAGGACTTATTTTTATTGATTCTTGAACCTAATATAGGTAATGATAAAGATACATGTAAAACCAAAGAAAAAATATATAAGAAGAGAATATATGTTTCTCAACAGAGAAATACGATTAAATTCCCCTTATAGAAATTAAAACATAAACAATCCTAATAAAAATGTAAATTTTAACATAAGCCCTTACATCTTTTTTATCCATTGAATTAAAACTACATGAAATATATAAACTTAGATGGAATATAAAATAACTATAATTTTCAAAAAAATTATCATAAAATATATTCATGTGTAGTATATACAACACAAAATAAATAAGGTGGTAAATATAGAACATATCTGAATAAAGGGAAATTGGGATTAAGTACTTACCTAAAGTTATGAATTGATTTTTATGCACTATCCTACTATATAATAAATATATATTTGTTATAAATATATAGAATCATATTCATACTTATATTACCATTTATCATTCCCTTTATAATTTCTAATTACCCAGTTATTAACAATTCTTCATTAAAATTGATATTTGGGTGTTAACTATTTTATTTTCTTTGCATATTTCTATTTGATGATTTTATTCCTTAAATGTTGGTCATGATTATAAGATATTAATAATTTCATAAGTATCATATTTATTTATTATAAACCTTTTAAGACAATCCATGTGAGGTGGTGATGAAAAATAAAATACATTGCTTCGTGTAGGAAGTAGTATGCACATACACATGGGTGATGTTTTCTTTTTTCAATGGAGGAAAAAATTAAGGAAAATAATTATTTATATTTCTATAATGATAATTATTTTTTAAATATAATGTATATTTATTAAATCCAATTATATATCCATACATGGTAGGTGGTGATGAAAAATGAAATATGTCATTCAAGAAGGCGGTAGTTCGTACATACGTACGGGCAATGTTTTCATTTTTTGAACAGATGGGAGGAAGGAAGAAAATGATTATTCATTTAAAAAAATGATATTTTAGTATAATTATGATAATAATGTAATTATTTTATAATTTTTGAAATATATTTGGAGGATTCATTATATGAAATAATGGAATAGAAATAAAAATGAGTGATTATGAATTTTTACCTTACCCCTCGAAACCACTCCTTTGTAAAATGGATTAAGACTTTAAAGGGTAGTCCTTTCATGAGAGAAGGACTTATAGGATGTAGATATAAGTGTTGAGGAGTAATTTGGATATAATTTGGTTGATATATAGGCTTCATGTGTGAGGAGAATTTGAGTGGTTAAGGGGTCCTTTTATATGTGAAAAGGGGTCGAACTTTTGTAAATATTATAACTTTATATTAATGACATAACAAATTTAATGGAAAGAGGATCCAATAGTGGAAAATAATAGATATTGTAGGATTATTTTTTAATAAACCTCTTACTCACACAAATATGGGATATTTTTTGAGATATTTAAGCATTTTCCCCTTAATTTAACTTTTTACCATAATTTACTTTTACCATGGTAACTTAATTTTTAAACATGATAACTTATTTTTATAATTAAAAATGAAATTTCCATTATCTTGTCATGAAAATGATGTACCGGGTAGTTGAATCATAATTTTTTGGGAAGTTACCATTTTCTCAAGCTTCACTAATGAGATCTATTACCATTTTAGAACATACCTAATGCTTTTGTGTAATGTTTTATTGCCTCACTTACATAGTTTTTAGGCCTTACATGGGATTATTTTGGATCTATAAAGTATTGTGATGAGTCTCTTTGAGGCTATGATTTTTTATTAGTGCCTTATCAGGGTATTCCTCTAGGATCCATTGGATCTTAGAGTATTATCAGGGGTTGGAGTAGGCACCATATTGTTGTGAAATTCTTCTTTAGTTTCATTCATGAGACTATATTGATGAGGTGACATATTCTCAGAATTCAACATAGGTTATGTCAGACTCCCAATGTATTATAAGGCTTATGATATGAAATTTCATAATACATTTGTTTTCTTATATTCTTCTTCATGAAAAATGTTTGAAATTCAAAATAATTATATTAGATTTATTGACAATGAGAAGGTTTATGAGAATATGTGTATTGGAATCTCAATATATAAAGTTGTATTTGTTGAAAATAGCATTATTTCCAACAAATGTTAAATATGACCAAATTAATGAAGTAATTATTAGTATATTGGTTGATCCAAATATTGATGACCAAGTTGAGTTGTTGGCATCAAAATTAATTAATATTCATATTAAAATAATTGACAAAGAGGAGATTGGTCAAGTAGAAGAAGTATGGTGGAAATAAGGATGTGGTGTGTTAATGTTTTCTAACATAAGAAAGATTATTCCATAATTAATAAGCATGGTGGAGATAGATAAGAGGCTATGTTTGGCCACATCCATACTTGAGGGCACCTTGAGAAGTAAATTCCCAATTTTTTCAAATGGAAAAGGGACCAGGCCATAGTGGTCCCTATGGTGTAATTCTAGTGCACTTATGTGAGATGAACAATGTAGAAGGCCATGCTCATGGTGAAGAATCTTTGGTTGAAGATGAGATTTACAATCCAAAATGGTATGGTTGAACATGGTTCATGTCATAGTGTTTTTCATTTTGAATGATAATGACTAAAAATTTCAATATGAAATAGTGAAGAAGTCATGATCAAGAATTTATAATACATTGAAGACATACAGTTCAAAGGAGACCTATACGAGATATCCCACAGTGTTGATGTGGGCATGGTGGTTCAATATAATCTTTGTGTAACATGGGGAAGCCTAAAATTTGGGTAGTAGTTTCCAAAGTTAGTCATGGTAAAAATGTAGAGAAGCAATCCAAACTAGCCAATTGTAGAGAAACATGCCCATAGTGTTTAGTGTTTTGTAGTAAATAACCATGTTCTATGCATTAGGATATGGTGAAAGGCATGTTGACACGTGACATGTAGATTTCCAGAGAAATTTCTTAGGTAAAGAACGATTGGGATGTTTAATTTTTCATACATCATGTGTCTTAGTTTTATACCATGATCCATTCCATGATCAAAGGAATCTAGAAACATTGATTATGGTGAATTAATAATAGAATTAATTTACGTTTCAATAGGATACGAATCCCATGAATCAGTTATTATTTGACTTCTAATTGATGAGATAATGTAGGATTTATGGATGAGTTATAGATAGTTTTATTATCCCATAAATTTCTTGATGGGTTTTTTAAGTGATTGGGTGTATGGACTCCCTATTTGGAGAAAGGGAGATTGACTAGTAGAAACAGAGAGAGAGAGAGAGAGAGAGACAGCCCCATGATTCTTCTAAATGTCCAAATCTCTATGATAATAGTTCCAAGAGAGGAGATGGAAGCTTTAAGAATTTGAATCATAGAATATATTTCTAAAGAGTAAAGTAGTGATCACTTTTGTGTAGTGAATTAGGTATTCCATACTTTATCTAAAAAATGATGAAGAGGGTGTTACAAAAAGATTTATTTTCATATTATGAAGGATCAACCCAAGTAGGCTTCAGTCGAGTATCCATCTATATTAAAAAATGTATTCTATGAAAATTATTTTTTAAAGATAACTACATTTCTATAAACTATGTGTGGATAATTTATGGAGTAGTGAGAAAAGGAGGGTAAAAAAGTGGTAGTGAGTTGGAAGTGGGCCTTAAGTGATAGTAAGTCAACCCTAAACCATTTTAGGTATTCAGTCTGAGAAAGAAGTGTCATATCCTAAACCATTGTAATGGGAGTGACCCATGTGAAGAACATTGATCACTATAGTGGATTTGGTGTATGACACAACACTGATGAGATCTCCATGGATGTATCCCAATGAGGATAAACCCAGTAAATTATTGATTCTATATTTACTTTATACATGCACACCAAAATAGATCAAGCAACATAAAGTATATCTAATAAAATAGAATAACAAGTGACGGTCAAGGTTTAGAGGTCAAGATCCTTAGTGAATTTGAGAAATTTAAAGTTTCAAGTGTTTTTAATTTGGTAACTCTTGAATACCCTGATTCACCCCCCACCCCCCAATATATTCTCACTCTAAGACCCTATTGATGGACTAAAAAATGTTATTGGAGAAATAGAATTATTTTTCTTGGATTTATTATTATTCCAACTTGATTTGTAGTTGTTAAAGAAAAATGGAATCCCTAATGATGGATCGTATCATTGATGGAAATAATTTCAAAGCATAGAAAAAAGAGTCTATAAGTTTCATAGAATATTATCTTGGAGTTTCTAAAAAAGTGGTTAAATATGGAATAATTATATTAATCCAATGCATATTTATATTTGAGATAGATTAAAGAAAAATATCAGATTATGCTTCAATAAAAGGATAATTAAATGAGGCTCTTGAGGAAGACATACAAAAAAAGTTAAACCATTTCTAGTTGTCTAAAAAAATTGAATGTAGTTGGGGGATTTATTTGTAAAAAAAAGAAATTATAATTGAAAATTAACTTATTTCAAAAGTAAAAATGAAGAAGAATAATATGATGTCATCCCAGAACTTTTCTTCTCCAAAATAGGTAAAATATGAGCCCAATATTAATTATTTTCACCCTCATTTTTAGAAAGGATATAAAATTTCATATACTCTATTAGATTTGAAAATGAGGTGTTATTATAGTGGTGAATAGGAATCAATATCAAGTGTCTATTCCAAGTAATGATCCGGAAATCACAATGAAAATCAATGGAGTTTCATGTATAGAGTGTATTATTCAATGATTTAAGATCTTTTCTTGGAAAATAATTAGTTAAAAAATAATTAAATTTCTTTGAATTTCTGTAGTAAAATAATGGGAATAAGGATAAAAGGTTAAAGTGATATGCTTGAATAGATTTCCAAAGAGTTAGGAAAACAAATGGATACATAGAGGGAATTAAAGGAAATTTTTATTTCACTAGGAACACAATATAATGAAATAAAATGAGATTTGAGAGTTTATGGTTTGGAGTTGAATAATTTGTCTATATAATTTTAATTAAAAGATAAGAATATTAAATACATTTATGATAGGATGAACACCTAAAAAGTGAAGATGAATATCCCTATGAAAGTTACCTCAATGTGTGAAATGATGAAGGTAAATCCATATCTTAAACTTGTAAGAAAAATTTTTCCTATACTATATCTATAAGTGTGGTTCCATGGAAGAATGAATCACCATAGTGCTTCTATTTTGGATTATTTGGTCACATCATGAGTATTTTTTTTTTGAAGACAAAAATTCCAAAGATGTGAGAAAAACTCTAGTTTTTCCTATATATCAATCGAGGAGAGAAAAAATAAGGTATGATTCTTATAATAAATGATTTATTTTATCTAACCTCTATCGCATGTAAAGATATTTAAATATTAAAAATGTATGAAAAAGTAAATAATGCATACAAAGATACACTAGTCCTATCAATTTAAAGGATAATTCATATCCTAGAAGAGGCTGTATTAAAAAGGAAAATAGTTTCAGTGTTTTAGAGGATAAAGATGATCCTCAATAGAGGGTTTATCAATCCCCAAAATTTATATACTCGTACTCAATCTCTCAGATGAAAATAATGAAAATATAGATGAAAAAAATAGGTTATTCCAACTATGAAAAATGTATAAGATAATGTCAAGTTGACTCCACTAAGGAAAAATTATTCCAAGATAACACTTATGGTTATCAAGGAATAAATTTTACAAAGTGGTTCCACACAAACAAATAAAGGGAAAATATGAATATGCAATAGTGAATAAAATCTGAATTGATATCCATTTATGATGAAACATAAGAATTTTCTAGTTTAAATTTCATAGATTCAACAATTGTGTAAAATCCAAAGATTATGAAGGATGTTAATGTTCACATCTGTGAAAAGAAATGTTAAATTGGTAACATGTAAGATAAATCCTTTGATAAGTAGTCATTATTTTGGATAAAAATGATGATGAAAATGTTAAATAGATGATGGAGTTATATTTCCAAAATCTGAAAAATAAAAAAGGAAATATAGAAGATGATTGATTTTGTTTCTAAACTAGAACTATTCCTCAATGTGAGGAACTTTGAGGTACCCCTATCCCCATATGCCTTATTATTTCTAACTATTTTTCAAGGGATTTAGAATTAAGGGGGTGATAGAATCCATGGGATGATTGTTCTATAAAATCATATGTTGTAGTGCCAAAATAAGATTTGATAAGGCCTTAATAAAGGGGAAATAAAATGGTAAATAATAGAAGTATAAAAAATGGAAATAATATATTTTTTTATTTAATAAATGGTTTGGTGTTTTCTATTATCTAATATTTTTAAAGATATCCAAAATCTTTTGAGTTTGTAGAGTTTTTTCTATAAGTGATACCCCCAAATTGATCTTTAGAATTTGGTTTCTTGACCGAAAGACTATGGGGGGTTGTGATGAATATTAAAGGCTATTAATACTTATCAAATGTTTATAAATCCTGTAAATAACAAAAAGTATTGGGGTTCATGAGGTATCATTTGTTTAAATTGAACCTATCTTGCAACAAGTGGTATCAAATTTTTGAAAAGTGGTATCAAGTACTTCATCATATGGTATGATATTTAAAACCAAGTTCCTTAATGTTATCTACTAACTATTTGGTGTTACATTATATAGATCACAATTTTGGTTAATAATTTAAAGATCCAAAGATGCTATGATTTTTTCATTGGTATCTATGAGTGACATGGATAACCTTTTTGTTGTCTAAAAAAATATTGTTTCTTACACCAAGCTCAGGCTCAGTGGGCTTAGAGGATTCATTAACATCTCAAGTACTAAGTGTTAAATTAAATCAATGAATCTCTTGAAGAATTAAATCATAAATAAATATTGGATTATTGTAGGAGACAAAA
This sequence comes from Viscum album, assembly GCA_963277665.1. NCBI lineage: Eukaryota > Viridiplantae > Streptophyta > Magnoliopsida > Santalales > Viscaceae > Viscum > Viscum album. The sequence goes on from OY728123.1 coordinate 2,021,971,246, forward strand.
GATGTGGAATTCCTCCCTATCCCCATAGGGTATGTTTAATCCCATGAGGAAGCCCTCTTAGAAGTGAAATATTAAAGGTGAGATGATATTTCTTGGATTTTCTTACCAAACATCAAGGGAGATAAAAAAAAATTATGAAGTGAAGTAAGTATTCCATGAAATGGGGAGTTTTTGAGATTCAAAGGAAGATACCCACATTTTATGGGAGAGTAAGTAACCTTTGTATTTATTTTACAATAAGGAGGATTAATATATTTTGGGATTATAATTATTGGATATTGTCAACAAAATCCAATTTGGGATATTGTTAACAATCCAAAAGGATCATGTTGTATTTTTTTAGAATAGGAATATTGATGAGAAGATTTGTGTTGGTATCTCAATAGTGCAAGTTATATATACTGATAATAGAATTATTGAAAACAAATGTTGAAGATGAAAAATGTAATGAATTAATGCTTGGGATATTAGTTGATCCCATTAGTGATGGAAATGGTGGGATTTTAACATCTATATTAATTGATATTCTTTTTGGAATTGTTGAAAAATAGGTGATTGGTCAAGTTAAAGAATTCTGGTGCAAATCTAGATGTATTGTATTGGTATTTACCAACATAAGAAAGACCACACTCTGGTCAGTGGGTGTGGTGGATATATATAAGAGGCTAGGTGTGTCCTTTCCTATGCTTCAGGGAATTTTGAGAAGTTAATGATCAAATGAATAATAGGAAAAGAGAATATACTATAGTTTTCCCCATGGTGGCATACCAATGTACCTGTGATAAATGACAAATATAGAAGAACCATGCTCGTGAGGAAGAAGTTGTGATTAACAGTGGGAGTTCCAATTGAACATAACCAGGATGACTATTTTTCATGTTGTGGTGTTTTGATTTTCTGAATTAACATTGGAAAACATCTTTTAGGACACTATAGTGAATAATTCATGGTCATGGATTTTTACTACATTAAGGATCTACAGTTCAAAGGAGGAAATCATGGGATGTACCACATCATATAGGTGGATATGGTGGTTTGAGATGATCCCTATATAATATAGAGGATCTTAAAATGATCATAGTGGTGTCTGAAGGTAGCTATGGTTGACAGGTGTAGCAACAATCCAAAACAGACAACTATAGAGGACCACGACTATGGTGTTTAGTGTTTTGGAGAAAAATTTCCAATTACTTTGCATTAGGCCATGGTGTAAGGAGTGTAAATGTGTGAAGTGTATATTTTAAGAGAAATAACTTATTTGATGCCTGAATTGGATGTTTAAGGTTTCATAAACCATGTTTCCTAGTTTTAGACCATGATCTAAGCTAAGATCGAAAGATGTTTTCAGATTTGGTGATAGGGAATTAATAGTGAAATTAATTCATAATGCAAGAGGATAGAGAATCCAAAGAATTTTTTATTTTTTTGACTTCTAATTGAGAAGATCATAGAGGATTTATAGATGTGTTCTGGACAATTTTATTACCCCCATAATTATACTATTATGTTTCTAGGTGATTAGGAACATAACCTATCTATTTGAAGAAAGGGAGATCAACTGACAGCAACAGACAAAGAGAGAGACAAACCTAATATTATTCTAAATATCAAAATATTTATGAGAATAGTTCAAGGTGAGGGGTTGAAAGTTGAATAATAGGTATAATTAGATATATTTCCAAAGATAATAGGAGTGATCACTATTGTGAGATGAATTATACATTCCAAATTTTCTCTAAAAAGTGGCGAAAAATGTGATTCACAAGGATTTATTCACATATTGTGAAGGAGTAGTCCAAGTATAATTCAATAGGGAATCCATATAAATTCAAGTATTTATTCTAGGTAAGAGATTTTTTGAATAAACCTACATGTCTTTAAACTATATATGTATCCTTCTTGGAATAGTGAGAAAAGGATGAGGAAGAAAAGGTAGTGAGTCGGCAGTGAGCCCTGGGTGATAGTGAGTTGGCCCTAAACTAATGTAAGATAGTGACCCTTGGAAGGGAGTAACTTAACCTGAACCATTATAAGTATAGTAACCCATGTGAATAGAAGTTATCTCTATATTTTTTTTAGTGCATGAAACAATACTGATTCATGCTCCTTGGATATAGCCTATTAGGGTGAACCAATTAAAATATCATGTCCCAATTTATATTATGCATGAACACTGAAAATAATCAAGAAACCTATATTAAGTCTAGTAAAATATCATAACAATTGACCCATGAGGTTGATAGGTTAATATCCTTAGGTTATGTGATACATTAAAGGGATCAATTATTTTAAATTTAGTAAGCCTTGCACACCCCGATTCACCCCCCCCCCCCCCCCACCACTCTCTCTCTCTCTCTCTATCTCTCAAGATAATATCACTCTATTACCCTATTTAGGGACTAATAATTTATCCCTTACATTATTAAACATGAAAATATATAAAATTATACCATATACATTTTTTTAGTATATAAAATTTTCAATGAGATTTGCCTCTTTAGATTGATTTAAAACAATCAACTATCTAAACTACTATATTCTTATTTCATACTATAACATAATATATTTAAAAGTAAAAAAAACATACAAAAACTGAAAAATAAATGAAAAATAATGATATAAATGTGAATTGAACATAAATCAATTTATAATTAAAATTTTCATTATAAATTCACCAAAACATATCAAAAATTCCTCTAATTCATTAACATGTGTTTCATCCAAATTTACATGTATTTTTATATTATAATTCATTTAATATTATAGTAAAACCCAAAACTAACATGTATAATATCAGAAAAATAATTCATATCAATGGCTTCCAATTCACCAAATAACGGTAAAAATTTATATAGTAGTAAACATCACTTTATTGAATTAAAACAACACTATAACATTGATTTTAGCTCACATGAATTCATTATTAATTCCTATAATAATGATTATTTCAATTACATGGTCTTATTAACCATTCCTTATATTTGAACACCAATTTTAATATTTTTTTTCACATATTTAAAGCTTTGAAACATATATATATATATATAGGTTATTCACTAACTCATATAAAGTAATTATAAATTAATTAAACTTAATTCTCAAGAAATTAAACTTACACATAACACTAAATCACTATATGAGTTCAGAGATATTATATTATTACTTAATTTAATTCTAAATAACCCAAGAGGTAACCTATATATTATTTGATGATAAATTAGTGATAGGAATGAGGGACAGATTTTTTTATTACACCTAAAATAATGAAATTCACCCAACTATAATAATAAGAGAATAGTTGTAATATAAAAGTTATAAATTCTTTATTCCATCACAAAATATTATATGGATTTCAAATATCTTACTAAAATGATTCTGGCATCATTAATTGATCAAAATTCATCCACAAAATTCATAAGAAATCATGCTAAGAAGGTGGAGAGGAAAAGGTAGCGATTAGAGGGAAAAAATTTCATCAAAATGATCCCCTATAAATGGAAATATAATAATTTAATCTGTATATCATGATAGTAAAATTATATAAATTTCCCTATCAAAAAAACTCTATAGATGCCAACCAGTTACCAAGTGACTAATTATTGGCCACTCGGTACCAAGTTATTGGCCCCTCTGTGGCTAGTTGTAGTGACTTGAGAACAACATTCATGAATATTACATAATTTTATATGAATATTCAATATATATCATTATAGTTCACATCTGATAATCTAAATTATTAGTGACTTTGAAGATTAAATATGTAATCAATTTATTTCTCAACCATTCTTCAACATTTCCAATAAATATTATTCAAACATGGTACCCTTCTAGACATATCATACCTAAAACTCTTCTCCATGCCCTATGGAAATGGAAACATTATAAGGGTTTTTCTCATATTATCAATGATGGTAAACAAGGTGGAAAAAGAACTAAAATATCAAAAGTGATCATAATATTGTAATAAGGTCCTAAGAACGTAATTTAGGTATAATAAATCATAGATCATAAATCATGATTCATGGAATAAGGCTTCTATATAATATAATAAAGGTGTCATAAGAGTAAATAGACATAATTTATAATTTTATAATATTGATCCATGATATCGCAACATAGGAATAATAATATGATATAAAAGTGTGTCATATACATAAGCATATAAAAATCTTTCCTTTGGCAATGCTTACTGCCAAGACCATCATCACATAGTGGAAAAGTCCACTAGTGGATTGGGTTAAATATTTATTTCCATTAAAACTTGGTTTAAAGAGTACCTTATTAAATTTTAGGGATATATAATTCTATTCCCACCTACATTATAATGAAAACTATGCATATTTGGGGAAAAAGAGCATAAAAATACTCAGATTTCCACCATAGCTTAATTAACCTGTTGGAAAGAAACATATTTCATGAAAACTTCCATGAAACATAATCATATTCCTTCCATGGGAAGGTGTCGGAAGGTTTCATTATAGAATATCCCCTATGAAACATAAGTAATATTAAATAATGTTGAAATGGTTTAAAAATTACTTTATAAAATCATTAGAAATATACTTTGAAAAATAAGAAGAAATATCCATTTCTTTTGGTAAATTGTAAAAATAAATAATTAATCGAAAATGGGAAAAGAATTTTATTTGAAAAAAAAATAAGGAAATTTGAAAATGAATATTAATAATTAATAACAACTATTATTTCAAGAAAATGAGGTCATTCTTTAAATCTTAAAAAACATTATTTTTACAGCATTATAAAGAAAGTGAAAAATGGACTTTTCAAATAATGGTAAAAAGATTCCATTTTAATCCATTTTAAATGAGGTGAAAGATATTCTAAAATATCCTTAAAAAATATTTAAAAATGTATAATTACATTAATTAAATATTATAAATAATATGGATAAAGAGGAAAATATTCATGTAAAATACTTCAAAACTTTTAAAGAAATTATTTAAAATAAAAACCCTTATAGATTTTAAGATAAAAACCCCATTGAAAGTAATAAAATGATAAGGAACTTAAAACACCATTATTGTAAATATAAATCAAGATATATTATTTCAAATAGGTATTATTTACACCATATCAATAATAAAAAGTGTATAATATGAAGTATGTCTCAATGAAGTAAAATTGAGATCAAAAAACTATTACCTTAGAATTATGATTGGTTTTACATCCAATAACATCCTTTATAATAAATTTTTTATTTTTATAAATACATATTAAAACCATATTTAAATTTTTGTTTCTTGATAGTATTCAATTATAATTTATTATTACCCATTTAGTAATAATTCTTTGTAAAAATGTATATTTTTGTGTGAACTTTGCAGTTTTTCATGAATGTACTAATTTGGAAGTTCTATACCATGAACCTTGGCCATGATTGCATCATAAATAAATTGATTATGAAGGTTTTTATTATGATCCTATTATATTTCTATAGTATTATATCATTTCATGGAAATTATGGGGACAATTATCATAGAAATCTTAAAAAATATTTTTATAGATATTTTAATTGCATATAAAGAATTGATTTTATTAGTGAATAAAAAATATGAATATAAACATTCCAGAATCATTAAAAATATATTTATTCATTAATTTTAAATAATATTACTTTTATATAACATTACTTAATCTTTCAGGGAAAAAACATTATAACATTATTCATGAGGTGGTAAAATAAACCCAAACAAGAGTGTTGTAACGACTAAATGAGTAAGAATATAAAATTTCATAATTATAATATCATTTTTAAATAGGATTAATTATTTCAAAATAGTTTATTAAATTGATAAATCAAATTTAATAAGAGTTATATGATAATGATATAGAATAGAAATAATGAAGTCGCTTACATTTAGAGATTCAAAATCCTCCTGAAGGATCTCTTGGAAGTGAGAGGTTTTGGACTCACTATTGGGACAAGATGTTCCCAAACATGATAGAATCATATTAGTGAGATAATAGATTTATGACTTAAATATAACATCAAATTAATTTTGTGGTTTGAGTTTATTGTAGGTGGGTTCATTTTATTAGTGAGAGAAGTGGCACTTTTTAAAAACTCATAACTTTAAAAAAAATGTCGTTACTAAAGAAAAGTGGCAAAAAATTAGAAAAATTTTGAATAAAATATAGGGTATTAAAGAATAACCTCATAAAATTAATTAAATATATGAGTTATATTTGATATTTGTTTCCTTTTCACTTTGTTTAACCCACTATTGACCATTTAAACCTTTATCATAGTGACTAACATTTATGATGATAACTTATTTTTATGAAAAAAAAATGAATTGGATATTTTAACCTAAATTGAGTATTATAATTTTAAACATGGAAAATAATTTATAGTAGTCTATTTCTGTAGGTGGTAAAAACTAATTGTATCACAATTACACACAACAATACAAAACAATTTTTAGAAAAAAAATGATCTTTTAAAGTATAAAATGAATTTACACAAATATTATATATAGTATTGATTATTATAACATTTATTGGTTTTTGATTAAAAAAATAAGAGTTTTTTTTTACTTTTATATCAATTAAAAACCAAATGGATCATTTTATATACTTAATTTATGGAAAAATAGCAAAACACTTGTATTTATTTGAATAAAATACAGCTTTGGTGCCAAAAAAGTCAAGCTTGAGTTTCCAAATTCAACATAATATTTTTTAAATTATTTATTTTACTCCTTAAATACATATTTGGTTGAGATAAAAAATTTATATATTTTTTTCATGTTTATATCATTATGATTTCATAAGAGTTATGGTATTTGTATAAAACATATTTTTCACTATTTACCTAAAAATTAGTCATTTCAAAAAATCATAAATATTTACCCTAGATAATTTTGATATGATAAATAGAAAATGAAGTTAATTTTTACAAATTCAAATTATAAAATTAATAAATTTACCTTTTAAATAAAATATATACAATATAAAATTAAAATAATGTTTCTAAAACAAATATTTTTATATAGAAATGAATAATTAAAGTAGTACTTCTTATAATTACTTTATTATTTCAAGGATAATACTAATTTATTATAAAAAATAATTCCTTGAATTTTATCAATACATTTCATTGATATAATTTCTTAAAATAAGTAAATTTATCCAAAATTTACATTTCATAAAAAATATTTCTTTAAAATCAATTGTATTTCCTATATGAATTGAAATATATTAACTATAAAAAATTATTTTTATAATTATTTTTTGTAAAAATTTATTGTCATATGTTTCAATTTTTATTGTATAAGGTGTTATTTTCTTTGTTTTAGTATTTTATGCATCATAATCTATCAAATAGATTGAATTTATTTTAAATGAAATTACAATTAAAATCATGAGGTGTTAGATTCTACCCCCCTTAAAATATATTTTTTTCTTGAAATTACATTAATTTGATGTAAAAAAGGAGGAAACCACTACCTCATTACATCCTTTGGTTCCCAAATTGCTTATTCAAACTTATAATTCCTCTTGAGAACCATAAACAAGTGAATATTCCTTTTTAATAGTATATTATCTCTATGATCCAATATTTCTACCATTTTATACTTTTATGAAAGGTTATAGACGAGATGTATTGCCTCCAAGTTCAATACATGTGAAGTTTCAGGTATGTACCACCTCAAAAGTGATACATGGAACACATCATGCACTTGAGAAAGGTTTTAAGGAAGTTCAATAAAATAATCCACCCCTCCCATATGATCGAGGATTTCAAAAGGGCCAATATTTCTATGGATAAACTTTACCTTCATTATAAATATCATAACCATTTTCCATGGAGATATTAAAAGAAATAAATTTTCTCTAACTCCAAAATCCAAATTTTATCAATGATTATCAATATATATTTTATATCAATTTGGTATTGTTTTAATGTGTAATTGAATAGATTGAATCTTCTCTAACATCTCTTGAAAATGATCTAGTCCTAATAGATTACTATTTCCACCTTTATACCAACATGTTGGAGTTCTACACTGATTCCCAAATAGAGTCCCATATAGTTCCATATAAATAATAAAATGGAAACTATTTTTATATGATAACTCTAATAATGGATGGTATTGATACCAATTAAATTTCAAATCCATTTATCTAGATCTCACCTTATCTTCTAGGGTATGAATGGTCCTTTCAAACAGACCATCTATCTGTGGATGATATGTCATGATAAATCTCTACTCTGTATTCAATTATTGCTAAATACTTCTCCATAACTTTGAGGTAAACCTAGAGTCCTAATCAAATATAATAGAAATTGGTACTCCATGCAGTCTTACCACTTTCTTAATGTATATCCCAGAATGTTGGTCAAGTGAGAAATATTTTCTTATAGAATTAAAATTCATTGACTTTGTAAAGATATCAACCACAACCAAAATATCATTATGGATTAGAGATATCTTTGGGATTCCTATAATGAAACCCATGGTGATTTTTTACCATTTACATATCAGTATGAACAATTATTTCATTATCCCTTTAAACTTATAAAATTCATTCTTAACTTATAGATATACCAAGCATCGAGATACATTCTCTACAATATCCCTTTTTATGTTGTCCCACCATAAATGATTTTAGATATCTCTACACATATTTGTTCTTTCAGTATGTATAGATAATGGTGAGAAATTTTCTTCATAAAATATATCCTTATTCAATTATCATATTTATGAAACAGATATTTATATCTTGAACCTTATCATTCCATCATGGTCATGGTTGAAATCTAGAATATTACTTACCTTCTTTTACAGCTCCATATCTTCCTTTTGTGGATTTTTTATCACTACTTGGATGGATGGTTGAGAATGAATTTGAGTAAGTTAATATTTATCCCCTTTTATTATGATTTAAAAGTCCATTATTTAAAAATCCATGAGTATTGAATATTTTTTATTCCTCATCATAGATAAGGTTTCACGATCTGTTATACTCAGAGCATCATCCACCTTGATTTCCTTCCTAGTGTGGTAATGTATTGAGTAGTCACAATCCTTGATCAACTCAGACCACATAATTTGGCACATATTAAAATAATTTTAGGTGAATATTTACTTTAATATTTTATGTTTTGTATATATGTCATTATTTACACTATAAATATTATTCCACCATATTTTTTAAGTAAAAAATTTACTTTTTTAGCTCAAAATATTCATTCATTAACTTTTTCTCAGGAACTTATAATTTAGAATAGGAATATTATTCCACTATATCATTTTTCATGAGGAAACATATAAATACCTTATTTAATGCATCATTGTATATCATAGACCCTTATCCTATATAAGGTAATACAAGTATAGGTTTAGTGATCAACCTTATATTAAGATCCTTGAAATTTCCTTCACATTAAACTATCCAAAGGATTGTGGCTACCATTTGAGTTAACTTGGTTAATGAATTTGACCATCATGATAAATTTATCACAGAGCATCAATACTATCAATCCAACCTAACAAAACTAAGGATCTTGATTATAATGGTTAATCTGGGCCATAGCTTAATAACCTTCATTTTTAAAGGGCCCATAGATATACCCTCACATGTGATTACATGTCCTATGAAAGAGATAGTCTATAGACAATATTTTCACTTAATAAATTTTAAGTGTAAGTTTTCCTTTCTAAAGGTCTTCAACATAATCCTTAAATGATCATTATAATTTTCCTTGATCTTGAAATATATAAGAGTGTCATTTATAAAGACTATAAAAAACCAGTTTGGGTAATCTATGGGGAATCTATTCATTATATTCATGAAGATATCGGGGCCATTTTTAATTCTGAATGGTATTACTATAAATTCCTAGTGTTAATACATTATATGAAATATTGTATTGGTTATTTCTTTTATTTTTTCCTTCATTGATGATATCCATATTGAAGGTTAATATTTGATAAGTCTTGATCCCCTCATAGTTGATTGAATAACTCATCAATATAGAGTAGAGGTTACATTTTCTTGATTATGGTCTTGTTAAGTTCATGATAATGAATGAAAAGATACATTAGTCCATATTTATTCTTAATTAAAAGAACTAGTGTACCTCATGGTGAAGCACTAGGGAAAATAAATCCCTTATCTATATTCTCTTGTAATTTCCTCTTCAATTCTTATAACTCATTCAAATCCATTATATAAGGAGTAATTGAAATAGGTTTACAACAAGGTATGAGTTTTATTAAAAACTAAACTTCATGATTCGATGGAAGAAAATGAAACTCTTTAGGAAATACATTGATAAACTCTTTCACAATAGGCATATTTCAATGTTATGTTTATCCATAACCATTTTATCTAGATAACTCTATTTAATAAGTATTAATACCTGTATAATGGATTTCATTTTCATTAGGAGTTCATAGTCATACTCTCACTCATGAATAATCATAATTTGATTTGGGATATGAAATTATACTTCCCAACCTTAGTAAATAACACGAGTCCTATATAGAGAGAGTCAATCCATGCCCAAAAGCACATATAATTCCTCTATAAGGATAATAATAATATTTAACAAAATCATATTACTATAATATTATATTAGAGAGGAGTTAGAAACTTGGGATGAAATCATCATACTATTAGTAGTTTTCATTAATAATTACATATCTAATCATTAAGGTTGGGATGTGATTCCCTTATTAAATTTTATAAATATAAAAATATTGGGCAGAAGAATAAAAAATCAGACATGTAGAGTTCATGAATGCATAATAAATATTACTTTCTAAATTTCATCTTGGATTTGAACATTTACTTAAAAAAATAAGGTTTGTGTGAGTACCATGTATTAATTAGAGTATGAAGTCATTTGATAAGGAAAAAATCCTATTATGTCCAAAATTATTAGATCTTCATTTCAACCTATCACATATTAGGTTTATCCTATATCAATTTTGGTTTATCATAGGTTATTTTCAGTTCTATCATATTATTCCTAATAACCTAATCCACAAAAATAACTAAACCTTATTTTGATGCCAACTAAGGTGATCTGAGCAAAACATACATACATATTATATCATTTTATATGAATATTCAATAAATATCGTGGTAGTTAACACCCCAAAACCAAAAGGTTTAGTGTATTAGAATATTAGATACATAATCAATTTATTTCACAACTATTCTTCAACATTTCAAAAAAATAGTCCTCAAAATGGTACTCATCTAGAAAATCATACCCAATACTCTTATTAGTAACCTGGGGAAATGAAAACATAATAAGGGGTCAAAATAGATGCTCAGTAATGGTAAAAAGAGAGAAATAGTATAGTACCATAAGTGAGCATAATATGATAATAAGGTTATGAGAACATAATCAAGGTACATGATCATAACATATGAAAATCATACCTATCATGTAATAGATCATAAATCAGGAGTCATGGAATAAGGATTTGTTATAACATAATAAAGGAGTCATAAGAGATCATAAACATTATTCATAAGTGAATTATATTGATCTATAGAACATAACATAGGAATAAGAATATGGAATAGAAATTTGGAACATACATAAGCATAGAAAACAATTTACTTAGTCATATGTTACCACCATGACCATTATCACATAATAGATAGAGTCCCATAGTGGATTGGGTTCACTCCCTGTTCCCTTTAAAACTTCGTCAACAGGGTCCCTTATGGGATTTTTTTCACTCTTTTGCCCCATACATGTTATATCATATAATATAAAGTTTTATATGATGTAACATAGGGATATATTATTCCAATCACACTCATAACATAATTAATAATATACATATGTGTGTAATAATAACATTAAAATGTTTATATTTCCATCAAATATTAATTAACCTATGGGGGGTAAAAGAGATTCATTAAAACCTCCATAAAGAATAATTATATTCCACCTAGGGAATTTAACTGGATGGTTTTATTAAATAAATACATCATTAAAGCATAATAAACATTAAATTATGTTTACATAGATTGAAAATACAACTATAAAATCATTTAAATCATATTTTGAAAAAAAAAATATCCTTTTATTTTGGTAACATTTAAAAAATAACATAATAATTTGGATCATATATTCTTTAAAAAAATATATAAACTTAAAATGGAAACATAATAATAATGAATTATTATGGTGGTTCTAAAATTTGGTCATGCAATAAATGTTAAAAAACATTCTTTTCACATGTTTAAAAAGAAAGTTAAAAATAACCCATATAAAAATGTTAAAAATAATTTTTAAACCATTATAAAGAAAGTAAAAGATAGTTGAAAATGACCATATAAATTATTGAGAAATAGAGAATAAAATTCTTTAAATAGTAAAAATAATATTGATATGGAATTAAAATAGTTGGTTAAAGAACATAAAAAAATTTAAAGCAATGATTTTAAATTAAACTCCTTATAGGTTTTAAATAAAAAACCCCTTGAAATAATATGTAAATATCCCAAACACATTAGACTAGAATCAATATTTAAATAATTACATTGGTATAATATATAATAGAAAACTTCCTACAGAACCAAATAGTTTAGTATTTTTGGTAAAATAGATACATACTAGAATATCACATTACACTTAAAAACATAATAATATAACATAGTGAAAGTAAATATTCTATATCCTTGAACTCATTCAAATATTCATTCTTTGTATCCTAGAGAAAGAAAAATAAATAAATTATGATATGGGATATTAAGTAATGGTATTCATACAGTTAAATATATGTTGAGAAAATAAGGCATAATCAACATGGAAAAGTAAATAACTAAAAATACATGAGATTTAATCAATAAATTGAGAACGAATAATAATATATAAAGAATATATTATGTTAATATAATTACGTAAAAATAATCACATGATCTTGAAACATATCTCTGGATGTCATAAAAATTCAAATAATCATATGAACATCAATAACTAAATTCATAATGATGGAATTCCAAATATCAAACATCTTAAACTTACTATTGAGTCCTCATTCCAAGACATATTACTTAAATGGGTAAGGCCTCAACCAAATACCCAAACTAGATTGTCTCATGAGACCTAATGATGTATTAAGGGGCTATAATGGGCCCTACCCATCACTTACTAGGTATAATTCATTCATTATATTAAAAGGATGAATAACATAATCAGTATAAAAATTCATATTGAAAAGATAGCATACAACATGTAAATATTTTTACCTGTCAAATTATTATAAACCATTCATTGATATAATAATGATTTTATCATTAAAACATATCCTAGTAGAGTATAAATAAAAAAATCATTGATAAATAGAAATTACAAAAAAAGTTTATTAAAAAAACATTAAGGAAAATACCATATTCACTTTGAAAATAAATTTTTAAAACTAAAAAATTTCATAATATTAGAAAAAAAATTAAAATGATCATGGAAACTTATAAATTAAGATTCAATAAATTTAGTGGTCATGATGGGGGAAATTATGTTCATGTTGAGTACGTTAAAACATAGATCTCTTTCACATTTTTTGTAAAAATTTTAAAAGTACCTCATTCAAAAAAAGATTCCATTTAAACCATTTTTAAAAAATAAAAATGTGGGAAAAAAATTATTTAATAAATAATTTTATAATAGTAAAAATACCATTTAAAAAAATTTAAGTAAAATATTGATAGAGGATAAAAATATTCCCAACCAAGTAGAAAAACAAATTCATTTTTCCTTAAAAACATTATCTCAATATCATGAGTACTTAAAGAGATGAAAATAAAAAAGAAGAGTTTTAATTTATAGAAAAATAAAATTTGGAAAATAGATATGGTTTATTATATATAGATCAAATAATTCCCTTAGTAAAGACTTAAATATAAAAAATACTAAATAATGATGATAATGTGAAATATACTCACACCACTTTGGTAACTTTTGAATCATAACCCCCATGAAATAAATAATTTAAAATGATTCTTTAAATATCATGAATATAAAGGTAATCAGGATATATAATATGAAATGAGTATTATATACACCACATGTGAGAAACTAACAAACACTTATGAGGAAAAGTGGTAAACCATACATGACTTCATAACAAAAGTGTTTGGAAAATAAAAATATTAATTTTCAGTCAAGTGATTATGTGTCACAAAGGTAAATCTAAAAAAAATTGGAAATAAATTATTATATAATTATGGGTTATTTCATATATAATAATGGAATAACTGAGAGGACCAGTTTGGGATAAACCTAACCCTGAGAGGGGTGAATCGGTGTTGGGGACTTTTTAAACCAATACCAACTTTTATCATTGTACCTCTTGACCTGTTAGGATCTTGATTCACTTATTCTATTTTCCCTATCGCATGCAATAATAGAAAGCAGTAAAAATATGCACATGATATTTTTACATGGTTAACCACTCAATAAGAGTAGATATGTCCTTTCTATTCATGGATATGACCAGTGCATGGATTCTCCACTATGATGTGATATTTTATTACAGTGGAGTGGCTAGGAAAGAAATCCTCTAGCCAGTGTGAGTCCCTACACTATAGAGGGGGTGGGAAACAATCCTCTTCCCTGGATTGGTGATGGCCTAGTCCAACTTATAGCCTCTAGATAGTTCTTTATACTACCTATGGAGACATTCTTCTTCCTTCTTGATAAGGTAGGTTCTACTCTTGGTCTTCCTTAGTGCACTTCACTTGATTACTTTCAAAGTAATAGGCAAGCAATTATTCCTTCTTTCTTTCTCTTCTTCTCTAGTGCAACACTAATTGCACTTGACTTCTGATTTATTCTTCTTAGTGAAACAACCAACTTCACTAAAACTTCTTCTCTATTCTTGGCAAGAATCACATACACCAATGTGATTATTCCGGCAATGACGATTAGTTCACTTGGCATCATCTGAATCAAACTTCCCTGAATAATTATTAGCCTTTAGTTGGGCATACTTTGTTCTTCTTATTCTTCTCTTCTTTCTCTTTGATACAGTATAATAAGTAATGGTACTGTAGTGTCTTAATCTCTTTCTTCAATTCTCAATACCAATACATAAGTGTATCGGTATACTTCCTTCTTCCTTTGTGCAGATATGATTTTAGTTTCACATATGTCTCCTTGTCACACAAGCAAAAACACCTCTTCAAATGGTGTATATAAATCGTGCAACCAGAGAGTGTTCACCATCGTGCAAGAAGAGAGCTCTATGGGTCTTCTTTTTCACGTAGAGAACGCGTGGTTCTTCTTCACAGAACCATGGATGATTCATGGATCTGTCTTCGTGAAGCACTACACGGGTGAGTATTCATCGGTTGTGTACTCATGGGATCTCATTCACAGTACACCATGAGGGATTGATAAAAATAGTCGCTTGTTTGTGCTTTCTTCTTCAAACAGAGGGTGTGTTTATCTTTCTTCATAAGACACTTCAAGAGTTCAAAGCACATGTTAAAAGCCTGTGATACCCTCAAATTTTTTTGCGCACCCTTCTAGGTGACTTACACGTAAAATTGAAACCTTGCACGTAAAAACAACTTTTGGCACAAAAATGGATTTTCGCACAACTCTCCTTTTTTGCGCAGCACTGGATTTTAGCGCAGCACTTTACTTTTTTGAACAGTACTGGATTTTCTACGCAGGACTCTCTTTTTCGTGCACCACACTCTTTTTTGCGTAGCACTGGCTTTTTCGCGCAGCACTCTCTTTTTTCACGCACCACCCTCTTTTTCACGCAGCACTGGCTTTTCGCGCAGCACTCTCTTTTTCATGCACCACTTATTCTTTTTGTGCACTACTCAATACTTCAATTTTTTCCACACATCAAAGATCGGGATTTGTCTAAGTGCTGAGCCTTAACAAATGAGTGGGGTTCACCTCATATTTATAGGTGTTTTTGACCCTGCACATAAAACCCCTTCCTGGGAATAAAATTGTCTCCATGCACGTAACAACTCTTTCACACAACATAATATTTTGTGCAATGCTCCAATTTTTCACGCACCTCATTCCTTTGAAAATTTTCTAGCTTCTAATCTCAAGAAACCTCTTGTTCAAAAAACTTCATTCCTCTATTTCACGCATCACACTAATATTTCGCACACCGCTTTATTTTTCACGCATCCCGCTAATATTTTGCGTACTGATTTATTTTTCGTGCACCCCACTCATATTTCACGAACCACTTTATTTTTCACACATCCCACTCATATTTCGCGCACAGCTTTATCTTTTGTGCATCCCACTAATATTTCACGCAACCTTTATTTTTTATTCATCCTGCTAATATTTCGCACAGTCTTTATTTTTCGCGCAATCACTACTGGAAAATGGACCTATCCCCATGGTTTTCTCCAAAACTATGGGGATAGGTACCCCTATACCCACGGTTTTTGAAAACCATGGGTATAAGTCAATTGTCACGACCTATACCCATGGTTTTCCAAAACCATTGGAATAGGGGGTTATATACCCACGGTTTTCCAAAACTGTGGGGATAGGTCCTAAAAAGTCATCTATACCCACGGTTTTCCAAAACCGTGGGTATAGGGGTACCTATCCCCACGGTTTCCCCCAAAATCATGGGGATAGGTATGGGATAAAATACCTATACCCACGGTTATGACAAACCGTGGGTATAGGTCTCTCGTGTGTGCGCGGGAAAAAAAATTCCATGGGAAGGAAATTTTTTTTGGCGAGAGTCCTATACCCATGGTTCTTCCCTCTATACCCATGGTTTATATAACTATATTTAACTAAATATAAATATATATACACATATGTGATGTTAGTGTAGTGGTTAGACATGGTGTTTGCAGTGAAGAGGTCGCAGGATCGAAACCCGCCGCCTGTATTATTTTAGGATCTATACCCACAGTTTTGGAATCGTGGGTAAAAGCCTTTGACACCGTGGCAATTGGATATGTTTCGTTGACACGGTGGTAGAACACCTATACCCACAGTTTTGGAAAATCGTGGGTATAGGCTGGGGACCTATACTGATGTTGTTCCAGCCCACAGTTCCCAAAACCATGGGTATAGCCTATACCCACGGTTTTGGGGGCTATACCCATGGTTTTGAATCGTGGGTATAGAGCGTTTTTTCAGTAGTGAATCTTCCCAATTTACCTCGCACTCCATGCCTTTTCCATTTTTCGATGTTCTGACATTGAATCATGCCTTGCGCACAAAAATCTAAACCATCTTCAAACTTGCATGCAACATTCATTTCCAAAAACACATTTCTTCATCCCCCTATTTTTTGGCTCTTAAATTTGGAAAACACTGGAAAAGGATGCCACCTTAAACTGTTCTTTTGTGCTACCTCCAGATTGTCCCTTTGTCATTTCTCTCATCACTGCTTCCTATAACCATTCTTAATCTTTCATCACAAACTCCATTATCGTGATATATATCCATTGATAGACCAGATTTAGCATCGTAAGAATTACAATGGAAAGTACTGAAACTTCCCTATCTTCCAGCTGCATCATTCCTTCCAATCAAAATTGTATATAATTGGCATCATAGTTTCTCCCCCTTTTCTTCATAAGTCTTGCATCACAAGTTCTTATAACTTATTATATTTTTGAAATACATATCATCAAAGCATCTTCTGGTTTTAATCACCATTCTTCACTGTTGTAGACAATGTATCACCTTTGATACACATGCTTTGAACTTAGTATCAGCTCAACAATCGTCTGAATTTACTTCACATATAATTTCCCAAGTATGACATCCAATGATGTGATTTCATAAAAAATTATCTAGGCATCCTCACTTCAGCCGATCTCCATTAACATTGGAGTCCTTCTTCATTTTGACCGATATTTATAACTATTGACAACAAAAACAATCTTCATACACAAAGTGGTCCCAAAAATCTCTCCCTTTGTATTTTGTGGTCAATACCTTAAAGTCTCCTCAGATGAATGTATCAATTTCAAAATGAGAATATTATCTCTCCCCTTTACTTCTGTATCTCCCCTAGACATTTATTTCATTTCTTTCCCCCTTATTGACAAGGAATACAAAGTTCATGGTAGAGAGGGTATCATTCCATACTTAATCAATGTGCCATCAATCATTTCACTCTAAGTCTACTTGAGCAATTCTCGATGTATAAAACAAGAGGATTTGATTTAGACAACAAAGTTGTCCATTACCCACTGAATATGACACCTTAAGAGATGAGTACTCATACACTTGTCTTCACGGGTTTTCCACTTTTATTCTAGGCAGAATATATTGAATGTGATAAGAAATAATCAACCTGAAATTCATGCACTCACTTCAACAAACGGATCAAAAACATTCAAGTACAATTGGTAGTATAAGTGGCCTTGGGGCACTTTCATTCTTCTTATGCCACAGATTAACTTTGTTATTCTCCCTGTGTAGAATGATCTTTATTTTGAGTAATCAGGGGTGAGATATTTAGAAACAACATACCTTTTCCAGTGACATGATCTTCAGAAAAACTTCATACTAATTGAGTTTTATGCCAACTGATGTTGATACTAATTGAGATAATGACTTTGGAAGCTTCTTCATGTATCTTTCCCTCAAGGGAACACTTCTCACCATTTATTCTTAGGATCTCCCCCTGAGAGCCTACATCACCTTCAATTACCTTTATGATAAGAACAAATACAATACTCAATGATTTAAGGGAATAAGGTGGATCTTCTATGCTTCTTTAATGTGATCTAGAAGGCTGAGATGATTTTCTCAACCAAGATGCTCTATTTTCTACACTACTCACAGTTTTACATTTTATCTTTAGGTTTTAATGTGTTTGTGTGGATCTCAATACTTATTCCATCTCTTTGTTTGTGAATCTTATTTCTCCAAGAGCTATCCAAGAACTAGAATATCTAGGTACAACTTTCGTCCTCTTCATAAATTCTTGTTGGGCTGGAATAAATTCTAATCACTTTCTAATAGTATGACCAACCTTGTTGCACCACACACAAAGAAATTATTTTTCTTCATGTATAATATTCTTTTTGCTTTTAGCACAAGTCTTAGCCTGCACATCTTCCATCTTTCTCATTCTTTCCAAATCTTCTGGCCAAACCACCAAAATATCATTTGGGACAGAGGAATCAAGATTGGATCATCTACATGGATTCTTCTAAGTGTATTCCTTTTTAGTAGTTACTTTCAATGCACCACCCTTCACCTTCTTGGATTTAGAATCCAAGTACTTCTCATCTTTCCTTCTTGAAATATTCTTGGGAGAATTTGTTTTCACATTATTCATCTGATTTCTTCCCAAGGATGCTTCTTCATTCTTACCCAGCTTATGTGGTCTTCTTTTCTTAACATTTTTGGGTACATGTTGAAATGAACATGCACCATTCATATGACCACTCCTATCGCATACATCACAGATGTTATCTAACATTCCAAATCTGTTTGCATCATACAGATGTTTCTGGATCTGTGGATGTTACTTCTTATTCTCTGGATTTCTCCCCCTTGAGATGGGATTTTTATGTGCTTTTACATTTAAGGGGTTGTACCAACAATCCAGTGCACAATGCCCAAATCTATTACAGCACCAGTATTGACTAACAAACCTTGACTTCTTCCCATCTTCCTTACAAGGTTATTGAATCTTATTATTGAATTATTGTACTTTCTATGGGGAGCTATCTTCCACACTCTTTCCCCTATCCACCATATCCATGGTGGTAGGTTTCTTCTCATTCTTCTTCATCCATACTTGTTGATAATTTTTTTTCCAGCCTACACTTTTTGTAGAAGAAATTTTAGAGACATTAGTACAAGTTGGTATCGATAGTACCGTTACTTTCTCAACTGCCTGTGATAGATCAATGAGTTAATCCATGACCTTCTTATCATATTTTGGAGGACTTTTGACAATAGAATCCTCCAGTAAGAATTGAGTACTATCAGTAACTTTTTACTTCTTTTGGTGAGACTCAATATGTGTCTTCTCAATATTGATCAAATCATATTCCAATTATAGACATCTCATATAGAGGATGACTTACTAATTTTCAATAATTGTCATCTTCTCTTCACAAGCCTTCTTTAATCTTTCAACTTCATCATCATGAATTTTTACTTTATTTTTTAACAAAGAGTCAAGTTCTTTGATCTTTTTGGAGTTTTCTTCTAAATATACCTTCTTGACATCATTTCCCTTTTCCAGCTCATCTTCAAGTGCATGGATCTTCTTTTCTAGAGTCTTGTTGACTCCCTCTTTCTCTTCAACATCTTTGAGCCACTTTTAATAACTTACTTAAAATTACCTCTTTGTTGCTTCAAATTCTCCAACCAGTCTGGAGAGCTTTAGACATTCAACAATTTTTTATTGTAAGCCTTTCTCTAAAACATTAGTTTCTTCTTCCAGATGAGTGATATTTTCTTGCATGCATTGAAATACTCCACAAAAAAAGGATGTACTCTCTTCAAGAATACCATCCAGTATCATTCTTAATCTGTCAACTGATATTTCTTGAGATGTTTTAGATTGATCATCACCACTTGTGCCAGCATTTTCATCATTAGAATAATTTCCAAATGTACTAACACATAGCTCCTTTTCATTTGAGGTAGGAAGGTTATGCATATTCTTGGTTGAAACTTGAGTCACCTTCTCATAACTTTCCAAGTCTGGTGGGTCTTCAATGTCTGTCAAATATAGAGAACCAGATGCATCCTCTTCTTTAGATAAGAGAGACTTCTTCTTCAAGTTTCTTTTCTCCTTATTTTTCTTATTCATCATGGTCTTGGTGTATATAGCCTTATGTACAGAGATAACTCAATATTCACTAAAAGTTCACTTCATTGAAAACTCAGGAAAGAAACTCAAATATTCAAAAGAGAATAACTTCACTATAGTGAATCCAACAGAAGTGAACATGTCCCTCTGATACCATTTGAGAGGACCATTTTGGGATAAAAATAACATTGAGATAGGGGTGAATCAGTTATGGGGACTTTTTAAACCAATTCCAACATTTATCCCTATACCTCTTGACTTGTTAGGATCTTGATTCTTTTATTCTCTTTTCCTTGTCGCATGCAATAATAGAAAGAAGTAAAAATATGCACATGATATTTTTACAAGGTTCACCACTCAATAGGAGTAACTACATCTTTCCCCTTTATGGATATGACCAGTGCATGGATTCTCCACTATGATGTGATATGATATTATAGTGGAGTGGCTAGGAAAGCAATCCTCTAGCCAGTGTGAGTCCATATACATTAGAGGGGGTAGGAAAAAATCTTCTTCCCTGGACTGGTGATGGCCTAGTCCAACTTACAACCTCTAGCTGGTTCTTTATACTGCCTGTGAAGACAGTCTTCTTCCTTCTTGATAAGGTAGGTTTTGCTCTTAGTCTTCTTTTGTGCTCTTCACTTGATTACTTGCAAAGTAGTAGGCAAGCAATTCTTCCTTCTTTCTTTCTCTTCTTCTCTAGTGCAACACTAACTGCACTAGACTTCTTCTTTATTCTTCTTAGTGAAACAACCAACTGCACTAAAACTTCTTCTCTCTTCTTGGTAAGAATTACATACACAAATGTGATTATTCAGGCAATGAGGATCGGTTCACTTGGAATCATCTGAATCAAACTGCCCTGAATAATTGTCAGCCTTCAGTTAGTCATACTTTGTTTTTCTTCTTCTTCTCTTCTTTCTCTTTGACATAGTATAATACGGAATATAACTACAGTGTCTTAATGTCTTTCTTCAATTCTCAATACCAATACATAAGTGTATCGGTATACTTCCTTCTTCCTTTGTGCAGATATGATTTTAGTTACACATATGTCTCCTTGTCACACAAGCAAAAACACCCATGTAAATGGTGTATATAAATTGTGCAACCAGAGAGTGTTTACCTTTGTTCAAAAAGAGAGCTCCATGGGTCTTCTTCTTCACGTAGAGGACGTGTGATTCTTCTTCACAGAATCAGGGAAGATTTGTGGATCTGTCTTCGTAAATCACTACACGGGTGAGTATTCACCGGTTGTGTACTCATAGGATCTCCTTCACAGTACACAGCGAGGGATTGAGAAAAATATGCGCTTGTTTGTGCTTTCTTCTTCGCATAGAGGGTGTGGTTATCCTTCTTCGCAAGACACTTCAAGAGTGCATAGAACTTGTTCAAATCTTGTGGTAACCTCAAATTTTCCGCGCGCCCTTCTAGGTGACTTGCGGGTGAAATTAAAACCTTGCGCATAAAAACACCTTTTGGTGTGAAAATTGATTTTTGTGAAACTCTCCTTTTTCATGCAGCACTAGCTTTTCACGCAACACTTCAATTTTTCGTGCAGCACTCTATTTTTCGCACATCACTGGATTTTTTGCGTAGTACTCTCTTTTTCGCACACCACGCTCTTTTTCACGTAGCACTAGCTTTTTCACACAACACTCTATTTTTCGCACACCACCCACATTTTTGCATAGCACTGTATTTTCGCGCAGCACTCACTTTTTCGCGCACCACTTATTCTTTTCATGCACTACTCAATACTTCAATTTTTTCCATGCGTTAGAGCATAGGATTTGTCTAAGTGTCAGGCCTTAACAAATGAGAGGGGTTTACCTCATATTTATAGGCATTTTTGACCCTCTTTGTAAAACCCCTTCCTGCGCGTAAAACTGTCTCCATGAGCGTAAAAAATCTTCCACACAACATCATATTTCTCGCAAAGCTCCAATTTTTCGCACACCTCATGCCTTTTCCAATTTTTGAGCTTCTTATCTCAAAACACCTCTTGAGCGAAAAAATTCATTCATCTATTTTGTACATCCCACTAATATTTCATGCACCGCTTTATATTTCATGCATCCCACTGATATTTTTCTCATCCCGCTCATATTTTGTGCACCACTTTATTTTTCGTGCATCCCTCTCATATTTCACACACATATTTATTTTTCGCACATCTCGCTAATATTTCGCGTAACCTTTATTTTTCATGCATCCTGCTAATATTTCGTGCAACCTTTATTTTCACGCACACTGCCCATTTTTTTGCGCACTCCACGCCTTTGCCATTTTTCGATATTCTAACCTTGAATCATGCCTTGCACGCAAAAATCTAAACCATATTCAAACTTGCATGCAACATTCATTACCAAAAACACATTTCTTCATCTCCTAATTTTCAGGCCCTAAAATTTGGAAAACACTAGAAAAGGACACCACCTTAAACTGTTCTTTTGTGCTACCTTCAGATTGTCTGTTCCATTGTCATTTCTCTCTTCACTGCTTCCCATAACCATTATTCAGCTTTCATCGTGAAATCCACTATCATGATATATATCCTTTGATAGACCAGATTTAGCATTGTCAGAATTACAATGGAAAGTACTGAAACTTCCCTATCTTCCAACAACATCATTCCTTCCAATCAAAACCGTATATGACTGGCATTATCATTTCTCCACCTTTCCTTCATAAGGCTTGTATCACAAGTTCTCATAACTTATGATATTTGTGAAATACATATCAGCAAATCATCTTCTAGTTTTAATCACCATTCTTCATTGTTGTAGACAATTTATCACCTTTGATACATGTTCTTTGAACTTAGGATCAGCTCAATAATCGTCTGAATTTACTTCATAGAGAATTTACCAAGTATGACATTCAATGATGTGATTTCATAACAATTCTATATGAATCCTCACTTCAGCCGATCTCCATTAACTTTGGAGTCCTTCTTCATTTTGACTGATATTGACAACGGTTGAAAACACATACAATCTTCATACACAGAGTGGTCCCAACAATAACATGGTCAATAAAGTATAAGTACAATCCAATGAATGTAAATTGAGTTAAGAAACCCATTACCTCTGGTCTGACTCATCACGTACATTCCTTATACTCCTGAATAATAAACTTATATTAATTATTTACTTAAGAAAAAAATTTATGTTTATTATTCATTTTATTTTATTTATTTCTTATTTTATATTTAATTACATAATCAATTAAGTTCACATCAAGAGTTTTGATGATATTCAGTTCATATGTTTAAAAGGACATCATTAGGTTGAATATGGTAAAATAGGTAATTGTTTCATCATATATAGAAAAATAATCATGTAATAATTATAATCTTTAAACATCAATTATACTTTTAAAACCAACCATGAAATATGGTTATGAAAAATGAACTACATTACAATCAAGGATATAGTAAGTCATACGTACCATGAGTAACATTTCCATTTTTTATTGATCATGATGGAAAGAAGTTAATTTTTATTATATATACATATAATTATAATTATATAATTAATACCATATTATTTCATTATATAAACTTTTATATATCATCCATGTGATGTACTGCTGGAAAATGAATCACATCTTGAACGATGTTATCATTTTTTTAATGGATGTAAAGGTAAGAAATTTGATGATATATTATCTTTTAAAAATGATAAGTATTTCATGAATATAATATATAAACATTAAGTCCATATTTACAACTATCTATTATATGTAGTGATAGAAAAGAAATTACATCAATTCATGAGGCAATAGTCCACCGTACACACGAACAACAGATTTGTTTCCCATTTCATATAAGAAGAGATATATATAAGGTATTACATTAACATAACAACATATCAATATATAGAAGATATTATTTTTATTATTTTATCATTTTTTTTAAAATTTTTGAAGGAGGTATAAGAATAAATAAAACTAAAACATTTGGTTAAAATCTATACCTCTTCTTTGGATAACCTCCTCTTCTTTAAACCCCAATCCCTCTAAGGTTGATATTTTACCCAAACTAAAACCTCTAAATGTTGGAAGAGATGTTAGGAAGGGATTTTGGTAGGTTTTTTATAAACAAAATGTTTCTTGGATTGTGGATAAAATAGGAGAGGTGTGACCTTTTTTAAGTGAGGGAAGGTAATTCTTGGAATTTTTTAAGTATTTAATTAATATATATTAATTTTTGCGATAAAATATCTCCAAATTGATAAAAATATAATATTTTATGAGTATAATATCATTCAATAAAATTTAGACAAGTTTAAGTTATTTTCTACCCATATCATTTTTTAACCCCATAATAACCCTTTTTACAATTACAGTAATAACATAGGTTTTTACTATTTAGGGGTAAATAAAGTTACTATTAAATAAAATTGAACCATAAATGGACCATGGTTTATAATTTTTTAATATAACATATATATTTATGAATATATGAGTTTTGGAAATTATAAATAATTTAATAAAATATTACTTATTATAAAATATCATTAATTTCATTTTTTGAAATACATGAAATAGTATAGTATAAAATGTGGTTAACTCATGATAAATGGTTCAAAAATGCCATGTATTATAATATAAGGATTAAATGGTCATAATATAACCACCAAATAAAATTTATATAGGTTTAGATAAAATTTAAACCATGTATTTTGGTTCAAGACCTTGGTTAACCAATTTTAAATTTAACTATGGTAATTCCTTTTCAATGTTAAAGGGTTGTAATTTTAAATATATGGTGAAAATTGGGTCATAAATGTAAAATTGACAAAATTTTAAACCATTTATATTCCTAACTATCATAATTAAATATTTTTATATTTTTTAAATAATTTAATAAAATATATTTAACATAAAATAGCATTTATATCATTTTTGACACTATTCACAGAATTTGACTTTGAAAACAACATGCAATAAATGGAATTATAATTTAAACATTTAAAACATCTATAATAAGTTATTGTTATCTTAAAAATTCTTTTGAAACTTTAAATAATCCAAATAATATTACTTTTAAATTTTTTAAAATCATTTACATGATTTTTCTACTACCTGCACAAACATTGTGTCGATGTTGCTTAAGCATTTAAGATAATTATTTCATCAATAAAAATTAAATATAAATTACCAGGATAAAAAAATAATTTATATATCAAATAACTATTTATAAAAAAAATATTTTTTTTATCTCTATCAAATAATATTATAGGTATTAAAAGGAAGAAAGTGTCATTTTTGACTTCATCTTTTATTTAAAGATTATTAATTTCAAAATCCAAGTTAAAAGGAAAAAAGGACATATTTTTGAATTTTAGGTGATTATAGAAAAAAATATACTCATACAATGAAATAAAGAAAAGTGTTTGAATGAATTTAAAACCTTAATACATAAGTTTCAACCCTAATTATCATATTTTACTATTACCATGATGATAAAAATTTGCAATGGTTACCGTTTTTTTAAGTTTGGGGTCGAAGCCTCATTTTATTATTAAAGAAAATACCTATTTTGACTGGGTAGAGGGAGACCCATTACATATCCCGAAGGCCCAAGGCCAAGTGGCTTACATATAATGCATGAAATCCCATTTTTGTCCCATAGGGCCCATCAATAAACAGTACTACTACAGTACCCAAGCTACTACAATACCTGCTACAGTAGCACCACCGCTACTGTTCCTACTATAGTGCCTCCACTACTATAGTTTCATCGCCGCTATAGTTATTTCATTGCTACAGTGTTGATACAGTGATGCTACAGTACCCCCCCAAAAAAATTTCCTTGCCCGGAATCGATCCTGGGTCTTTTCGATGCCAAGCAGGAGCTTATACCACTTTGGAACAAAATAAAATGGGACCTATTTAAAAAATTTAGACCTCGTGGGTTAAAATATATAATCCATTTTTCAACATTAATTTTTTATAGATCTCATAAATTAATTTAAGATTAAAATGCAAAATTCAATGAAAAATAACTTTTAAAAAAATGTATTTTTAAGAATAAAAATATTTTAAAACCAAATTCACCCATAAAATTGATTATAATAAACTAAATTAAATTATTAATAATATAATAGAAATAATGTTAATTTAAAACCATTTTAAAATAGAATGGTACATTTTAAATTATTGTAACAAGAATACAGTCTTCAATAAAAAGTAACATTTTCACTATTCACTAGAAAAATCAATATTTTTAGAAAGGAGGGATGGTGAGTGTGGGAACTCTCTCTTTTCTAATTGATGATGGTGAATAATTGATTATCTATCTTCTTCATTGAATCATGGATTTATTTCAATCTCAATGGGAAATATCTTTCAATTATTTGGTGTGTAACCCATCTATAATCGAAGGATTAACACTAAAAAACACACAATTAATGGAATGTGCAAGGGTTGACCCTCCTTTGATTCAAAAAATTATATCCTTTTATGAAGATCTTTTTGGTACTACATCATCCAAATATGACCTTGTCATGCCTCATATTATCAAAAAATTGTAGGATGAATCTTTCTATGTTTTTGTTGATCCAGTTACGCTCCTGCAGAGACTAGACTTGTGTAAGTTCTTTATTCATGGATGAATATCTTAATGTAAGGGTGATTGTCCCTGGTAAAATTCAGAACTTAAATATAGAATATATCATTTCCTTAATATTATACACTGGAGACTAATATTGATTGGTAAAGGGTATTTCCATATCATTCTGGGATCCCTGGAGGATCTAAACACAGTATGGAGATTGGGGAATTTGAACTTGAAACATGGTGCTTTTATAATTTCATAATGGTATATGAATTTCAACCCCTTTAATCAAAGTCAATAAAATTCACATGTTTGGTCAAGGTTATAGAGCCTACCCTAGGCATTTTTTCACCCCAAAATTCTTAATTATCTAGATTCATGTATTAGGGTTCCTTTAAAAATAGACTAATAAACTCTAAATGGGGATTTAGGTCCTGTGACAGAGTTCTCATTAACATTGACATGGATAAAAACCCCCATAAACCTCCTTTATGTGAATTTTTTAAGATGGTTGGATAGGAGATGGATGATTGTAGAGCTATTCATAAATAGATCAAGCCTGGCTAGGATGTAAAGGCATGGAAAGAGGTACCTAAACATAGAAGGAACAAAGCAGAGGAGTTAGAAAAGGGTGAACACTCTATTCATGTTGATGGAAAAAATAGAGCTAAGCCCAAAGATAAATTCTCATGGGCCATGATGGTGGAGGAAGAAGAGAAAGAACACTAATCCCCTATCCCTCATAAAGGATCGGGTGATAAAGATCTCCTGGTCTCTAATAAAAGTGTCCACTTTCAACCGGAGAATTAATACGACTTCTATCTAAATTTTCTCACTGATATTTCAAGCTTTGTGACATCCCTACAACTTAATGATACTTTCTTAAAGGAAATTAAAAATGATATTGATATGATCATTCATATAGATTTCATGGATCCAAAAATGAGAAATAAATGCTTATAACATGAACATATTGGTTTGGATCATCTAGATAATGTTGAAGCTAAAGTATCCACCTACAATGAGACTATGGACCCATTAGTCACTCCCCTAAGAGGAAGTTCTACTACAAAAATATTTGAATATCACACCTCTGCTGATGATAAAAGTAATATCATCATATCGTCTGATAGAAAGAAATATGTACCAACCATAAGATTAGACATACTCAACAAGTTGGGTACAAATGAAAAGGTGAATAGCACCCCCAAGCCCAAACACAAGTGAATATATTATTCTAGAACTACTACTAATTATCCAACCCTGACACAATTATTTCTTTTAGGTTGCTTCTTCAAAATCACAAACCTGATTATATTGGTCTGTCTGGACCAAAAAGAGACTTCTCTTCCAGAATTTCCTCTCTTGAGAGAAGAAGCTATTACATGCTTAGGATGAATCAGACTCCCTTTAACATCACTATTCTTTGTCTCATGGTGTATTCCTCCATTCAAAGTCCCACTATTGTCAAAACTAGTGTACATGTGATTACTTATGGCTTTATTTGTGAAGGTAGGACATACTTTTGTTCTATGATTTATTCTTTTAATAACTACCAAGACATAAGGTCTTTATAGATGGAAAATTAGTTCCCTTTATAATAGAATTAATGATCCTTGGATCCTCATTGGATATTTCAACTCCATCCTTCATACTAATGAGAAAATTGGACCAATATACCACTTTATATCAACTAGAGATTTCATATCATGTATTGAAAGTAGTAAAGTGATTGAGAAAAATCTAGTGGGTTATAAATTTACATGGTATAGTAAATATCTAAATACAATGGATTCCAATAGAATTAAAAAAACATTTGCTAATGAATCCTCCCGTAATACTTTTGTATCCATATCATGTTTCTCTTTATATGAATTCAAATTTGATCACTATTCAATCCTCATGAATCTCTTTCCTAAAGGCGTGAAGCCTACACCCCCTAGATTGAACAACGCATAGATCCTATATCATGAATGTGGTAAAGTTGTACATAGTATCTAGAAATTAGGAAAGTTTAAAGATAATCATTTTTTAGTTATGTTCAATCTTAATTTTCACAATATGAGAATGAAATAATGGATCAGAAACTTCTTATGGTCCCTTGATAAGGAAATTGAGACTCTTGAAAATTACATTCATTTTCTTTAAGAATCCATTTCTATTAATGACTTCTCTAAAAGAATTGAGCAAGAAACAATGATGTCTTCCAAGATCAATGAGCTTCTAAATCTCAAAGAGAACATCAAGAATAATTACTTCAAACCCAAACAGCTTAATGATGGGGACATAAATAGTAAATTATTTGGTTCTCTTCATAAATTTAGAAGGGTGAACAGGCCCATATCTATCCTCAGAAAATGATGATAAACTCTTGGAGAATGGGAAATACCTTTTCAACCATGTTGTCTCTTACTAAAAAAATCTATTTAATGGATCTCCCAATGATCTGAAGTTCATGGAGGGAATTGTTCCTAAATTGGTAAGTGATCAAGGTAACACCATGCTCACCTAAATCCCTTTAGATGTAGAGATAAAGGAATAAATATTTGGACTAAATGTAGGGATCTATCTTATACCAGATAGTTTCATAAACCATTTTGTTCAGGCTTATTGGGACATTATTTAGTAGGATATTTGAAATCTTATAAATCATTTTTTCAAGGGTGTCTCTCTGATGAATGGAACTAATGATTAGTTCCATAATATTATAGAAAAGTTGGATAATACTTGTGATATTGGTTAGTTCAAGTCGGTTTTCCTTATAAACACCTTATATAAAATAATGGGTAAAATACTAGTGAATATGATTTCCACGATTTTAGATAAAATAATTTTATTTAATAAATATATCTTTATCAAAATTATAACCATTAAATACTATCTTAATAATGCCTATGAATGTGTCAATATTCTTAGGAAAACAACTAAGGGAAGTAGCATTTCGTTGAAGCTTGATTTGAAAAAAATACTTTTACAACATGGATGGGGGTTTCATTGGTATAGATTTTTGTGACATTGTATTTGAATTGAGATTTTTTCATTAAATGCGGTCACTTTTTAGATCTTCTCACATTTAAATTCTTATTAAGGGATCCCTGGAAGGATATTTCACTTGTACGAGAGGGGTTATGTAGGGTGACCCCTTATATACCATTTTCTTTGCTATTTTAGATGACTATATTAAAAGTCTGCTTTTTAATATGGTTTATAGGGTAAATTGAATAACATTAGAGATTTTAGAGGATGTAATTCTCCTTCGCATTTATTCTATGTGGATGAAATTATTCTCTTCACTCAAGGAGACAAAAGAAACATAAAAACATAAAGGAGGCATTCCGTCATTTTGAAAAATTATCGGGTATGTTGATTAATATGAATGAATCATTCATTTATTTTTGGAAAAAAATTATTGCTTCTATGAAGATAAACTTCATGAGTGAATTATGGATTAGAGAATTCATCCTATGTTTAATTTACTTAGGTGTTCCCATGTTTTGGGGAAGACCCGTTCTAGTTATTTTAATCATAGTTTTATCCAAATTCAAAGGCTTTTAATCTCTTTTAAAGGTAATTATCTTTCTATAGTTGAAAGAAATTGTCTTGTGAAGCACATTATTGTTTCAGAAAATTATTACTAATTCATAGTGTATATAAGTCCTTCTTTATTACTTAAATGTATTAAACCCTCCATTGAGAATTTTTTTGGGTATGGAAGCATACTTGAGAGAATAATCATCATTGAACATTAGAATCAATGTTTTATGCCACTTTCCCTTAGAGGTATTAGAATTAAAAACCTTTGTATATTTAATGATCCCCTTCAATCTCAATTCATATGGAGTCTGGTGAATGATAGATCAACTAATATAGACTTTCTCTAATAAATATTCCTTGAAAGACTTAAATCTAGTTATTTTTTCTAGGTTGGATACTCTATTTAGCCTGCCTTCAAGCTCATTTTTAACAGAATATCCATGCAATCACACTGGATGGCTAACATTAATTCCTACCTTGTCTTTTTTTATGACAACTAGACTGGTGTGACTTTTTTTAATATTCTCGATTCCTCTACTCCCACATAAATTCCTTTCACTACCATCAAAGATTAATTGGTCTATCTTCACTCACTCTCTACTAAAATTAAAACTATTTCTAGAAATTCTGATTTCATGGATAGGGATTATTTTTTTATTTAGGATCTGGCTGTGGATTTAATTCTCAATACTTAATTGTTTTATTTCAATTAAATGTAGGGTTTACATAACCAAATTAGATCCCTGAAAAAAATGGAAGTTTCCATCCGGTTATACTATGTTATGGAGCCTCACCTTCTCCAAATTTCCTATGGATACCAATATTAAAGTGGTATGTAATCTTCTCTATTCGATATGTGTGCTTTGAAACCATTACATAAAGGATGTGGATCACCTATTTATTAGTTGTCGCACTGCCACAGCCTTATGGAATGCAATATTTGACATTTTTTAGATAAGTTTCCCAAGAGTGGACTTGATTATACAACACCTCAAGGAATGATTTCAAATGTAATTCTACAAAATACCCATGAACATGTTATAGGTTTCATGCACAAATATAATTCATGTCCTATATCATGGAAGAAATATATCTTTTCATGAGAAGGATCACTTAATAATTGAATCTTCTATCATTTAAATCATTTTGGAAATTCAGAATGACAATTATCTTCAGTGAGGTAATTTCAAACAACTATGTTTGGGACTTAGGTTTTTAGGTGGCTTAAAATTGAATTTAACTTTTGCCACCCTTCCATTACTTTTGAGGTCATTTGGAACTCACCTTTTGTAGCGTGGATCAAATGAAATTATGATGGATCCTCCAGAGGAAATCATAGAACTATGGGATATGGGGATGTTTGAGAGATCATAATGTATATGTTCTTGGATACCTTTATGGTTCCTATGGGATTTCCTATGATTTATATGTTTAAATGCTTGGAATAATTAAAATAATGGAATAGTAAAGTCAATAGGGCTGGAATAACTTATGGATTGAGTGTGATTCTTATAATATTATTCATGCTACTAGACTGGGAAACATCCATATATCTTGTAATATAACTAATAAATGGTCTAAATTTTTGGATAATCTTTACTCTCTTAAGTACTTCATCATATATGCTTATCGTTAATCCAACTCTCTTGTTGGTGGCCTTACAAATAAATGGGTGAACTGTGATGTTTTCACTTTATCTATCACCCTTTCGGATAAGATATTACACCTTCTCAAAAGGGATAAATATAAATTTCCTTCCTTTAGAATGATGTAATATTTTTTTTTATTTTAAGAGGCTTTTCCTTTGGACATGTCCTCATATATTTTTAAAAATATATTTTCAGAAAAATATCAAAATTCACCCTAATATAATTTTTATATGTTGATTTCAAAAAGGAAATTAATTTTATTAAATACAATTTCTATAAGTTCCAAAAATTGGTTATAATATTTTATCCCAAAAGTCAATAAGAAAACATTTTGGAAGAAAACATATTTTTGAAGAATAAAAAGACTTTTCTAAAAACATTATGCTTATTTCCTAAGCATTAATCAATACATTTGTAGTGATTGGGAACTTTATATATTTTTCATAATATGTAAAATCTCATTCATACCCACCAATTCATTAGTTAGGTTATAACTATAATATTTAAATAATAATATTTTGTAGTTATTTTAGGTCCGGTGCTGCATGTCATATATGCTATTGAAACATAGTGTTTTTCTAAAATATCATAGTGTTGTTTAATAAATTATTACCTCACAATTTGAACTTGATTTTGATAATAAAGGTTCTGAAATTTTAAAATACATTTATTGAAAACCCACATCATAAAAAGGTTAATAAAACTCCCTCTAAAAATCAGAAAATAAATATTTAAAGGTCATCTGGAATAACACATAGCTTGACTTCCAAATAAGTGAAAATTAGTGAGAAGTGAATATATGGAAATGGAGAAAAGAAAAATATCCTAATGATTATGTAGAGTGATAGGGAACATTGTTAATAAGAAATTGAATGATCAATATAAAGTTAACAACCATAATACCATAAATTAGTAAGGTGTGAAAAAGGCCAATAATTCATCAAGAATGAATATAATAGAGAAAAAAATTATTTCAAGATTTTTTTCTTACATTTGAGTAATTATTTTACCATCTTGACAAAAAAAATAAGAAAATATACATACTTGAAAACTAAAACTTAATCCTTTAATCAATTTCCACCAAAATCTCATATTTTTCTCTAAACATTGAATATTCAAAATGAATTTTTCATTCTTGAATCACTAAAATCAACTTATGATGGATCACATAATCTAACAAGGGATAACAATCTATTCCTAGTTTCATTAAATTTTAAAAAAAACATAAATATTTACCACAAGGTAAGGTGATATCTAGAATTTATAATTCTTCACATAAATTATAGCATCCCGCCTTTTTATCACGTAAACTTTTATTACATTTTAAAAAACTGAGGATCTTTAAGGTTTAGTGTCTTGGAAACCAGGAACTTAATACATGAAACAAAAAAAATTCTTCTTAAACACTTGAAAGTATTCTCTTTATGTTCATCCTAGGTTCATTACTACATCTAATAACCTGGGTACATATATCAAAAGAAAGGGTGATCAGAAGGCCCAGAAAGGGAAAAAAGGGAAACATTTAACATGTGAACTTGAGATACATCAATAAAGTCATGAAAATAACTTTAAGGAATTGGAATAAAATCATGAGGAATATCATAATAAAAATAACGTATTTCATAACTTTAATATTTGTCTAAAACATTTAATAAAGACAATCATTTCTGTTTCACCAAGGTCCATCCCCAAGGTGTCAATAAAAATTACCAAGGTTATTCACCAAGGTATCAGTCTAAATGGTCATCTCTAGAGATTAAGTCTTTACCCAATGCATTGGAGCGCTATCAGGGCGCAACCTTAAATTTGTATTTATAATCATGTGAGCCACATATATCATCATCAATAATTTAATAAAAAACTAATATAGCATAAAATAAATGGGTTTCATTTCATAATCATAACATTTTAAAAACTGCTTTAAAGACATGATCTTTGTGTCACTTTAAAACCCACAGAAAAGGAAGGTGGGTCTCATGTATGTAAATCCAAGAATTTAAAATAGAAAAACTTGTTATATATGTGAATACCCATATATAATATAGAGCTTTGAGTATTCACTTAATAAAGTAAATGAACTTTAGAAAAAGAGAGAGACATTTTGAGATGGAAATTCTGCAGCATAACGGCTATGTTACAAGGTTTTAGAAAACATTGAAAAGAGAGGGGACATAGGTCACCCACTCATAAATGATTCATAAAAAAGTAGGGGAACAGAATATAAATGATTTAATAACATGGTAATGAAATTTTAATGACATACCATTTTAAAAGAAAAACATGTAAGGAAGACAAAAATTAGATTTATCTTATGAAAATCCGGTAGCCTAACGGCGTCACTTAAACTTCAACCAAAAATGAATTGACAAGATCAAATAGGGTCTCTCATAATATGAACATAAGAGTTCAGTATGATAGATATATAGATCATACCCCAACATAATAAAAAGGAACTTGAAAGACTTGACATGAAAATAGATCTTGAAAACGAGAAGGGTGAAAGAATCCCTTAAAAATTCGGCAGCCTAACGGCGCCACTTAAAACTTCAAAATACTGAATTAAAGAGATAAAATAGTGTATATAATCTTATTAACATAAAATATCATTATGATAGATATATATATCATACCCCAACATAAAAAGGAACTTGAAATACTTGACATTGAAATAGATCTTTGAAAAATGAGAAAGGTGAACAAGTCCCTTAAAAATTTGGCAGCCTAACGGCGCCACTTAAAACTTCAAAATACTAAATTGAAGAGATAAAATAGGGTCTCTCATAATATTAACATAAAATATAAGTATGATATATATATAGATCATACCCCACATAATAAAAATGAACTTGAAAGACTTGACATGAAAGTAGAACTTTGAAAAATGAGAAAGGTGAACGAATCCCTTAAAAATTCGGCAGCCTAACGGCGTCACCTAAACTTCAACAAAAATGAATTGAAGAGATCAAATAGGGTATCTCATCATATGAACATAAAATATCAGTATTATAGATATATAGATCATACCCCAACAAAATAAAAAGGAACTTTAAAGACTTGACATGAAAGTAGAACTTTGAAAAATGAGAAAAGTGAATGAATCCCTTAAAAATTCGGCAGCCTAACGGCGCCACTGAAACTTCCTTAAAATGAATTGATGAGAGAAAGAGGGGGTATATCATCATATTAACATTAAAAGTTAACTAAGAGTAATATAAAATAACATCCTCCAACATAAGAACATGGAGCATAAAAGAAATGACATAAAAGAGATTACTTGAAAAGAAAGAGAGAGGTCGGATCCCATACCTTAAACGTAACTCTTAAAACTCAAAGGTTGGGACCTTGAGGGCTTGGGGGAACCTTGAGAGGACTACTTGGGAGTTAAGGAGGCCAGAAATTCTTTGAGGATGATTTTGGGGTCAAATGGATGAGAGGATGGCTTGGTATTTATAGGGAAAGTGAGGGGACAAGGCACTAATGGCCAAGGGACACCTCATTGGTGGTATTGGCAAAACCATGGGCTTGCCCATGGTATTTTTCCATGGTATTGGCCACTTGGGACACCTCATACAATAATTCATCACCTTTGTTCGGCCAACCATTAAAATATCTCATGAAATCATCATGACACAGTTACAATGTCATTAAACATACTGAAACCCTAAAACTGTATTTTCACTATTCATCGAAAATTCAACTTTATCAGGAAAAAACCCAGAATTTCAACTTAACCAAATATCGATGCTCTGATTTCAAAAATGAAATCCATTTTATAAAAATATTTTTCTAAATATTTTTAATTTAATTTTTAAATAAATACACTATTCACCTAAAATCCATTTTTCTCAGAAATATCCTCAAAAATTACCTTAACATAATATCGATGCTCTGAGTTCAAAAATGAAATCCATTTTATAAAAATAATTTTCTAAATATTTTTAATTTAATTTTTAATTAAAAAACACTATTCACTCGGAAAAAAAAATAATACTTGACTAATAATTTATGAAACTGTTATTTAACCATTTTATTGAATCACATTACTTAATCAAGGTGCCTAGATTATATTAATGATTTCTTTAAGTGAGATTACTAATCCATTTGGTCACATTAATAATCCTAAGCATAAAATCACTATTCATAATTTACTATTCATCAAAAATTATGTTGATCTTATTAGACTCTAAATTTCATACTGAACATAATTTTAGAAGACCATTTTTTGAAAATCATTACACATTTTTAATTATTTAAGGTTTACATAAACATTTTTAAAATATCCTTTCTCTAAAATTCATCAAAAATATGCATACTATATTTATCCAGACATTTGAAAATTCATAAACTTCATCATAAGAAGAAATTAAAATTCTTATTTAAAACAAAGGATTACACAAGGCAGTTACAGTCTCCTTACATAGTCCCTTATCACACCAGCATAGGACCAAAGTGTAAGGTGTGCTAAGGTGAGAGAATCTAAGGGAGGCTCGGCCAACATCGCATGAGTAGTAATTTCTATCAGTTTGAACTTCTCACGAAGGCGATTCCATTCTAGCTTCACATAATGAAGTTCGGCTTGGGTTTGGTCCAGAGCAAAGCCCAGTGGTGCTAACTCCTTCCCAAGTTCCGTTAGATGGGCTTCGATTGGCCCGAGACTACTAGATGTGGCCATCGAATCTTTTTTCTATATTAATTAACCAAGGTCACTTGTATTTAGAGAAAAAATTCGTAACATTTAGTTTTCAACGGTCATACTTACTAATGGTCATATAATAGTCAAAACCCAATAGTCTCATTTTTATTATACTCATTTTATCAAATGAAACAGTTTTGTTGAGTATGAAAAATAAAAAAACACACAAAATTAGGAAACAATATTTATTCAAAATTTCGGGTCGTTACAATCTTCCCCCTTAAGAAATTGCATCCTCGCAATTTTTATAATTGGGTTTTGAAATTTCATTGAATGTTCCACACCGGAAAAGGAGTCAGTAAAACTATTACTTTAAAAGAAAGGAAGGGAAGTAAAAAAGGTCACTTGAGTTAACCCATACTAGGATTCCTTTTAGGAAAACATGGACATGGAGGAAAAAACAA
The DNA here is from genome assembly GCA_963277665.1 of Viscum album. NCBI lineage: Eukaryota > Viridiplantae > Streptophyta > Magnoliopsida > Santalales > Viscaceae > Viscum > Viscum album. Next base: position 2,022,008,880 of record OY728123.1, read on the forward strand.
AGGGTCATGTTCTAAGGGAGAGTGATAGAAAACATGATTATGAGAAAGTTAACAACAAGAAAATCACAAACTTATGATGGGTTAAACGGTATTTTATTTCCCAGTACAAAACGTTAACAGACAACGTTTTTGTTTTACGTTCCTTTTCATAGTTTTGAGGAATTCATTTACTACAAAGAATAAAAACACAAGGAAATATACCTACCTTCAAGTACAGTTTCATCCTTTAGTAAGTTTCTACCAAAACTAATCTTTTCTCCAAACGATGAGCATCGAAACTACTTGGTCTCATCAAATCACAAGAATCATCTTATAGAGAATCACATAATCCACCAAAGATTAAATATCTATTTCTTTTATCTTTAAACATTATCCCAAAAACAGAAAGGGTAAGATAAAACGACTCTTCCAAAAGAAAGAACCCAAGAGGAAGGGAAACTACTTTAAATCTTCAAGGTTCCACGGTACTACCCAATGTTCATCATATACCATTCCATAAATAATTGTCCCTAAAATTCCTCAAAATAAACCAAACTAAGATTGAAACCCAAATACAAGAAGGATTTGATAACATAGTCTTCCAAGGTAAACTTTATCATTCATCTCCAAACAACATCAACCACTCCTAAAATCTTATAACAAAACTAACTAACCTAAACATATTTACCCCAAGATAGATTAATCATTTCCATAAGTAACCTAAATTACTATAAGTTCACCTTAAATTCATCGATTCTTCAAAATATAAGTCAACCTTTACTCCTCAAAGAAAATACAGTAGTAATCTATTTACCTCGATCAAATTAGGTTCCCAAAATAGTGAACGTCTTCCAAAATAATAGTCATCTTTTAATCCCCTAATCATCTCTGTCATATTAATTCGAAAATCGTCACATTTCCTATCACATTGGTTGTTGGGACATGTTCTTCCATTTCTCTCCATTAACTAGGAAAATAAAGTACAATTAGGGGCTTAAATACTTAGCCAATAATCCTGAAAAGGAATTAAAGCATAGAAGGATAACTTGTAAAAGAAAAGTATACCCTAACTTGTGATCCCCTAGGTTCCAAACTAGGTTATCCATGATCATATATTCTTATGTGAATCTTTATTTTATTTTATCTTTGTTCCTTTAATAATGGTTCATACTAAGCTTATGAATTTACCAAAGCATATCCCCTGGGAGTGTCGTAACCAAGAGTGCAGCAAGGCTTGTTGTCATGTACCAGTTCCCATTTGAGTCTAGCTCAAAGTGGTGTTTTCAGGTTTTACCCCTATGTACATCTGTGCTAGAGCCACCTCTACCTACTCGTATCCAGACAGGGATGTATTTTCTTGGAAACCCCTTACTCAATACTCACCAAAATACCAGGAAGATTTCCATTATTTAAACTTTTCTATAGGGTTCTTCCTAAAGTTTTCATATCCTAATTTCCACAAATAACTAAACCATCGTTTGATACCAACTATAGCATCCCGCCTTTTTATCACATAAACTTTCATTACATTTTACAAAACTGGGGATCTTTAAGGTTTAGTGTCTTGGAAACCAGGAACTTAATACATGAAACAAAAAAACCTTATTCTTAATCACTTGAAAGGCTTATCATTATGTTCATCCTAGGTTCATTAATACATCTCATAACCTGGGTACATACATCAAAATAAAGGGTGAGCAGAAGGCCTAGTAAGGGAAACAAGGGAAACATTTAACATGTGAACTTGAGATACATCAATAAAGTCATGAAAAGAAATTTAAGGCATTAGAATGAAATCATGAGGCATATCATAATAAAAATAATGTATTTCATAACTTGAAGATGTGGCTACAACATTTAACAAACACAATCATTTCCATTTCACCAAGGTCCATCCCCAAGGTGTCAATAAAAATTAGCAAGGTTATTCACCAAGGTATCAGTCTAAATGGTCATCTCTAGAGATTAAGTCTTTACCCAATGCATTGGAGCGCTATCAGGGCGCACCCTTAAATTTTTCTTTATCATCATGTGAGACAAATATATCATCATCAATAATTTAATAAAAAAACTCATATATCATAAAATAAATGGTTTTCATTTCATAATCATAACATTTTAAAAACTGCTTTAAAGACATGATCTTTGTGTCACTTTAAAACCCATGGAAAAGGAAGGTGGGTCTCATGTATGTAAATACCAGAATTTAAAATAGAACAACTTTTTATATATGTGAATACCCATATAGAAGATAGAGCTTTGAGTATTCACTTAATAAAATAAAAGAACTTTAGAACAAGAGAGACATTTTGTGACGTAAATTCTGCAGCATAACGGCTATGTTATGAGGTTTTAGAAAACATTGAAAAGAGAGGGGACATAGGTCACCCACTCATAAATGATCCATAAAACAGTAAGTGAACAAAATATAAAGGATTTAAGAACATGTTAATGAAATTTTAATGCCATACCATTTGAAATGAAAAACATGGAAGGAAGACAAAAATTAGATTTCTCTTATGAAAATCCGGCAGCCTAACGGCGTCACTTAAACTTCAACCAAAAATGAATTGACAAGATCAAATAGGGTCTCTCATCATATGAACATAAGAGTTCATTATGATAGATATAGAGATAATACCCCAACATAATAAAAAGGAACTTTAAAGACGTGACATGAAAATAGATCTTGAAAACGAGAAGGGTGAAAGAATCCCTTAAAAATTCGGCAGCCTAACAGCGCCACTTAAAACTTCAAAATACTGAATTGAAGAGATAAAATAGGGTCTATCATAATATGAAAATAAAAGATCAGCATGATAGATATAGATATCATACCCCAACATAAGAAGGAACTTGAAAGACTTGACATGAAAATAGATCTTTGAAAAATGAGAAAGGTGAACGAGTCGCTTAAAAATTCGGCAGCCTAACGGCGCCACATAAAACTTCAAAATACTGAATTTAAGAGATCCAATAGGGTATCTCATCATATGAACATAAAATATCAGTATGATATATATATATATCATACCCCAAATAATAAAAATGAGCTTTAAAGACTTGAAATGAAAGTAGAACTTTGAAAATTGAGAAAGGTGAACGAATCCCTTAAAAATTCGGCAGCCTAACGGCGTCACCTAAACTTCAAAAAAAATGAATTGACGAGATAAAATAGGATCTCTAATCATATGAACATAAAATATCAGTATGATAGATATGGATATAATACCCCAACAAAATAAAAAGTAACTTGAAAGACTTGACATGAAAGTAGAACTTTGAAAAATGAGAAAGGTGAATGAATCCCTTAAAATTTTGGCATCCTAACGGCGCCACTGAAACTTCCTTAAAATGAATTGATGATAGAAAGAGGGGGTCTCTAATCAAATGAACATGAAAAGGTAATTAAGATGAATATAAAATAACATACTCCAACATAAGAACATGGAGCATAAAAGTAATTACATAAAAGAGATTACTTGAAAAGAAAGAGAGAGGTCAGATCTCATACCTTAAGCGTAACTCTTAAAACTCAAAGGTTGGGACCTTGAGGGCTTGGGGGAACCTTGGGAGGACTCCTTAGGAGGTAAGGATACCATAACTTTGTTGAGGATGATTTTGGAGTCGAATGTATGAGAGGATGGCTTGGTATTTATAGGGAAAGTGAGGGGACAAGGCATTAATGGCCAAGGGACACCTCATTGGTGGTATTGGCAAAACCATGGGCTTGCCCATGGTATTTGCCCATGGTATTGGCAACTTGGGACACATCATACAATAATTCATCACCTTTGGTTTTACAACCCTTAAAATATCTCATGACAATATCATGACACAGTTATGATGTCATTAAACATACCGAAACCCTAAAACTGTATTTTCACTATTCATCAAAAATTCAACTTTCTCAGAAAAAACCCAAAATTTCACCTTAACCAAATATCGATGCTCTGATTTCAAAAATGAACTTCATTTTATAAAAATAATTTTCTAAATATTTTTAATTTAATTTTTAAATAAATACGCTATTCACCGAAAATCCATTTTTCTCAGAAAAAATCCCCAAAAATTACCTTAACATAATATCGATGCTCTGAGTTCAAAAATGAAATCCATTTTATAAAAATAATTTTCTAAATATTTTTAATTTAATTTTTAATTAAAGAACACTATTCACATGAAAAAAAAAACTAATACTTGACTAATAATTTATGAAACCGTTATTTAACCATTTTATTGAATCACATTACTTAATCAAGGTTCCTAGATTATATTAATGCTTTCTTTAAGTGAGATTACTAATCCATTTGGTCACATTACTAATCCTAAGCATAAAATCACTATTCATAATTTACTATTCATCGAAAATTATGTTGATCTTATTAGACTCTAAATTTCGTACTGAACATAATTGTAGAAGACCATTTTTTGAAAGTCATTACACATTTTTAATTATTTAAGGTTTACATAAACATTTTTAAAATATTCTTTCTCTAAAATTCATCAAAAATATGTATACTATATTTATCCAGACATTTGAAAATTCATAAACTTCATCATAAGATAAAATCCAAATTCTTATTTAAAACAAAGGATTACACAAGGCAGTTACGGTCTCCTTACATAGCCCCTTATCACACCAGCATAGGGCCTAAGTGTAAGGTGTGCTAAGGTGAGAGAATCCGAGGGAGGCTCGTCCAACATCACACGAGTAGTAATTTCTATCAGTTTGAACTTCTCGCGAAGGTGATTTCGTTCTAGCTTCACATGATGAAGTTCAGCTTCGGTTTGGTCCAGAGAAAAGCCCAGTGGTACTACCTCCTTCTCAAGTTCTGTTAAATGGGCTTTGATTGGCCCGAGACTACTAGATGAGGCCATCGAATCTTCTTTCTATATTAATTAACCAAGGTCACTTGTATTTAGAGAGAAAAGTTGCAACATTCAGTTTTCAATGGTCATACTGACTAATGGTCATATAATAGTCAAAACCTAACAGTCTCATTTTTATTATACTCATGTTATCAAATGAAACAGTTTTGTTGAGTATGAAAAATAAAAAAACACAGAAAATTAGGAAACAAGATTTATTCAAAACTCCAGGTCGTTACATAAATAAATAATACATTTTACTTCAAAATTTCCACAATAACACCAATGTTTCAACCTAGGTTATCCCACAAATAGATAACTCTGCATACCAATTAACCTCAATAACCTCAACAAAAATTAATTTTTTAACCTAAAAATTGATCTCATAACTTTTAAATTGCATCCCCAAAAATATAATTAATCACCATGATAAATCACTATATAATATTATAGTGTAATGAAATTCACACCAAAATATTATGAATTGAATTTAGATACTAACATAAAATTTTATCCTTAGTTCGACCATAAACATCTCTGAAACATCTTCTTCTTAATGAATAACTATTTAACTATAAATATTATCTATATCCTACTATACAATAGACCATAATTAACTTAACATAAAATCATATACCATCCCAAAGGGTTATTCAAATCTTAACAGATTATTCTTCCCAAAACCTAGTAAATGTTTCAAATCACAACAAAAACTCCAACAATTAAAACCTCACAAGGGGTATGTATACTTTTGAACTTATGATTAACCTTACAATTATAAACCAATGATGGTATCTATAACTCTTAAGTTATCCTCACATGAAAACATATATGATTCTAAAACTAACACAATCATTATTCCTCAATTAAAATTACAATATATTTCTATAAATCCAAAAAATCAATAAACTTCATCAAAATTACCTAAATCACATTTTTATCAAATCACTGACCAATTTAAAGGTCATAAATACTATACTATTTACTTCATCAATTTCAATAATCTCTTTATCCCAAATAAACATTCTAACATTACCACTAAATCAATTTTATTTTTTTTTGGTACCTTTCAATATATGTTTTCAAATTCTTAAAAAAAATATTGAATAATCCTTAAATGTATTATGGTTTTATATCAAGAATGTAATTGATATAACATGTATTTAATATATTTCTTAAATCCCAATACATAAACAATTCAATCCTTACACTTTAACGATTGGTATAGCATGTGTTCTTTCTTGGTCTAGGAGTTAACCCTTTGATTTGGGCATTGTCTTAGATAATTCTAATATTCCTAACACATAATAAATTGAACTAAAAATGGTACCTTGGGATAAAATTCATATCCCTCCATAAAAATATTTATTTTTCATCCAAAATTCATTGACTTATACCCTTATTTTCTACACATAAAAAATTTTCCCATTCCTTTGAGACATTCCCTATAGTGTCTCTGTCCACTTTTTTAATAAGAATAAATTTCATCTTTTTTTCCTCCATGACCTCCAAAAACCAATATCTCATCAAATTAATCCTTATATTATTTAGTGAGTCTGGGAGTAGTTAAGAGTATTCTTTTAATCGTATATCATGATAACCGATAAATCATAATCACAATATCTTTTACTCTAGTCATCATCTAATTTGGTTGCTCATAGTCACTATATTTTCCATCACATTCTGTGTTAATAAGATTCCTGAAAGTTCAAAATATTGAATAAAACTAAAAATCATAGTATGATAAACAATAATCATAGTTGGAAACTAAATAATCATTAAAATCATTTATAGTATGTCTAAATCATGACACCTTTTTTAAATATAAGACTCCTTAGGTTTAACCTAGGTAATTCAATATCATTGTCTATTTAAATCCTTCATAATGGTTCTTAAATAAAATTTGAATTAACCTAATCATATCCCTTGGGAGTTTCAAAATAGGTTCAAAGTAAGGGAACACTCATCATGCACCATAATGATAGCCATGATATACATGACCAAATATTTTTGTGGTTCTTAAACATAAATTTATATGTGCTAAAACAACATCCACTTATAGTATCCGCACAAGGATTTATTTATAGTAAAACCACTTAATATCTACCTTTCCAAAACTTTTGGATGTTATCCTGTATATGGATTTATCCTCAAATTCTGTCATAGGGATACGTTCCCTAGTCTGTTTTTTTATAAATATATTTCCCAATGTTTCTACTAAATTTACACTAATACCAATTGAAAATAACCTGACCCTAGTAGCCCAGAGTCAATGGTTAATTTATTATATTGGAATAGTATACAATAGATATCATCTTAAAGGAACGAATACTTTAGTAGTCTTGGTAAACTAGATACATACTTGAATCTCACATTACATTTTCAAACCTAAAAATATAACATAGTGAAAGAAAATATTTTTTATCCTTAAAATCATTCAAATATTCCTTCTTCATATCCATAGGAAAAGAAAACAAATAAAGGTTGATCTTAAATTATTAATAAGGGTATGCATACAGAATAATATATCTTGAGTAAATAATACATAATCAATATGGAAAAGTAAATAACCGAAAACACATTGCATTTAATTAATAAATTAAGCATAGTGAATAATATAGAAGGAATACATGATGAAAAATCATTCTATATAAATAATAACATGATCCTGAAACTTATCCATAGATATCATAACTATTAAAATAATCACATGGACATTTTTAATGAGGGAATGCATAATGCTAGACATCTTAAATTTACTATCGAGGCCTTGTGCCAAGAAATATTGCATAAGTTGGTAATACCTCAAAAAATACTCAAACTAGTTTGTCTCATGATACCTAGACCAACTAATGTATCAATGGGCTATAACAAGCCTCGTATATCACTTACTAATTTTAATGCATCTTTTATATGAAATGGGTGAATAACATAATCAACATAAACATTCATATTGAAAATCATCATATAAAATGTTAATATTTCCCCCATTAAAACTAATTATTAACTATATAGAGAAATAATAATTATGGTATCATTAAAATACATCTCTAATGAATTATAAATAAAATAAATGTTTTTTTTTCAATGATGAATAGAAAATCCGTAAAAAGATCATTAAAAATAATGGGGAAAATATCCTTTTCACTTTGAAAATCACTTTTAAAAAGTAAAAATTTCCAAAATATTAGGAAATACATTTTTATTTAAAAATAAACATGGAAAATTGTAAATAAATCTTCAAATCATTGAGTGTTAATAGTAGTTGAAAAAAAATTCATGTTGAGTATGTTAAAACAAATATTCTTTACACTTTTTTTGTAAAAATTCAAAAATTACCACATTTAGAGAACAACAAGAAAATTATATTTAAACCAACCTATAAAAATTAGTACCTTGGTAAATTTATATCTTTAATAAATCATTGTATAATATTAAAAACATTATTTAAAAAAATTTAAGGAAAATAATGACATAGGAGAAAAATATTCCCAACTAAGTATTAAAAAAATAAGTTTTCCTTAATAACATTATTTCAGTACCTTCAGTACTTAAAGAGAGGAAAATGATAGAAAGAGTTGTAATTTATAGAATCCACTAGATAATAATAGATTTTTTTAATATATAAATGTCAAGTAATTTCCCTAGAAGATACTTGAACATAAATAATCCTAAATAATTATGAGATTATAAAATAAACACTTACTTCTTTTATAATGTTTGAATCATAACCCCCATGAAAGAAATAGATTCAAATTAATATTTAAATACCATGAATATAAACTGAATCATGATATATTATATAAATGGGGAAGTATATACACCATATGAAAGAAGAAACTGGTGAATATGGCATATTCCTCATAGAAACAAAAGTGATATGAGAAATCCCTTACAAAAATTATATCATTGGAGTGATAATTAATCAATGAAGTGATTATGTGTAACAAAGGTAAATCTAATAAAAAAAATTAAGTATATGATAATATAATCATATGTAATTTCAGAAGTAATCATGTCATAACATAGTCAATGAAGTTGAAGTATAACCCAAAGAATATTAATCGAGTTAAGAAACCCCTTACCTCAGGTCCGACACATCACGCATGTTATTTACCTTCCTGTGTAATAACATTATGTTAATTATTTACTTTATTAATAAAATTTATCTATTTTATTATTCCTTTTATTTTATTTATTACCATGTTATATTTACCTACTTAATCAATTATGTCCATGTTGGATGTTTTGATGATATTCGATTTTTATGTCAAAAATGAAATCAGTAGACTAACGATGGTAAAACAGGTCATAATTAAATCATATACCGAGTAATAATCATGAAATAATTATTATTTTTATACATAAATTATTATTTTAAAACCAACTATGAATGATGGTTATAAAAAATTAACTATGTTATAATCATGGAGATAGAAAGTCATACGTGCTCATGAGTAACATTTTCATTTTTCAACGATCATAACGGAAAGAAGGTAACTAATATTTTATATTTAAATAATGATAATTATATCATAAATACTATATTATTTCTTTAAATAAACTTATATATATATCATCCATGAGGTGTGGTGATCTAAAATTAATCACATCGCTTCATGGAGGTGGTAGTCCAAACGTACTCACAGACAACATTATCATTTTTCAAAGAATAGTAAGATAAGAAATTATATGATATATTATATTTTAATAAGGATAAATATTTCATGAATATAATATATAAATATTAAATTGATCATTATAACCATCCATGAGAGGTGGGATAGAAAACAGATTACATCAGATTGTGAGTCAGTAGTTCGTCGTACACATGAATGACGATTTCATTTCCCATTTGATAGAATATGAGATGGATATATGGTATTAAATTAAAATAACAAGATATAATTATATTTTTTATATTGGTGTTATTATTTCATCATTTTTGAATAATATTTTATGGGGTTAGAATAATAAATAAAACAAAAACATTTGGTTAAAATATATACATCTTCTTTGGACAACCTCCATTTCTTTACACCCTAAACCCTCTAAGGTTTATATTATTCCAAAACTAAGACCTCTATAATGTGGTAATGGATGTTATTAAGTGATTTTTGAATTTATTTTCTGAACCAATTATCTCTTGAGGTGTGGATAGAAGAGGAGAGTGGTTCCCTTTTATAAGTGAGGGAAGGGAATTCTTGGAATTTATTAAAGTATTAAATTAATATAAATTAATTTTTATGTTTAAATGGATATAAACTGATAAAAATTGAATAAAATATGAGTATTAATCTAAATAAAAAAATAAAATTTGTCCAATTTTATTCATTTCTTCCACTCTTATCTTTATATTTTAACCCCCTTGTAACACTTTTTTACAATTATCATGATAACATAGTTTTTTATTATTTACAGGTAAATAAAGATTATATTAAAGTAAAGTGACCCATAAAAATAATACGGTTTATATTTTCAACCATATATGGTTCACTTGGCTGAATATAATTTTTTTAGTAATTTTCAATCAATTAATAAATTTTTATTTATTATAAATTATCATTAATGTCATTTTTAGAAATACACGAAATGGTATAATATAATATATGTCAAACTCATGTTAAATGATTCCAAAATTACATGGATTAAAATATAAGGATTTAATAGTCTTAATATAATAATTAAATAAAATTTATATAGGTTTATATAACATTTTAAACTATATATTTTGGTTTAACCCCTTAGTTTACCAATTTTAACTTTAACTGTGGTAATGGATTATTCAATATTAAAGGGTTATAATTTTACATATATGGAAAAAATTGGATCATAAATGGGAAAAATATAAAATTTTAGAATATAATTCATCATATTTTTCATATTTCATGTTTTTTAATAATTTTAAATAATTTAATAAAATATATTTAACATAAAATATCATTTATGTCATTTTTGACATTATTCACATAAATTGAATTTAAAACAACATGATAGAAATATAATTATAATTTAAACCTTTAACACATCACTAATATGTTATTTTTATCTTAAATATTCATGTGACACTTTAACTCACCCAAATAATAATACTTTAGACTTTTTATAATCATTTACCTGATTTTTCTACTACCTGTACAAGGGTTGTGTCAGCGTTGCTTAAGAATTTAAATAATAATTTGATCACTAAAAATTAAAAATAAATAACCATGATAAAAAAATTATATTTTAAATACAAATTTTTAACCTAAGATATATTTTTTGTCTCTTTCATTAATTATTATAGGTATTAAAATATATAAAGTGACATTTTTTACTTTATCTTTTACTTAAATATTATCAATGTCAAAATCAAATTTAAATTAAAAAAAGGAAATATTTTAAAATTTTAGACAATTATAGATGAAATAGACTCATAATGACAAACATATTCATGTGTTTGAGTGAATTTAGATCCTCAATACATCGTTACCTTTACCGTTGGGACAAATATTTACAATGGTTACTATTCATAATGACTAAAATAAAAGGGAAATATTTACCAAATTTTAACCTAATGATTCAAAATATGGAATAAATTTTTCAATATTCAATTTATATAAGTGGTAGAAATTAATTTAATATAAAAATTCCAAACTTAATGAAAAATTGCTTTTTTGAAAAAAAAAACTCTTTTAAGTATAAAAATGTTTTTATACCAAATTCAAAAATAAAATTGATTCAAATTACATAAATTGAAGTATTAATATTATTGGAGAACTAATTTTAATTTTGAACCATTTTAATATTCTTTAAAAAATATATATTTTTCAATAAAAAGTAGTATTTCTCATTATTCACTTGAAAATCAATATTTTCATAAAAAATATCAAACATTCACCCTAAACTAATTTTTATATTAGGATTTCAAAAATTATATTATTTTTATTAAATAAAATTTCTAAAATTTGATAAATTAATTATTATTTTTTCTTAAAAAAAATTGAAAGAAAACATATTTTTGAAGAATAAAATAACTTTGCTAAAATTTTAGTGCTTATTTCCTAACCATTAATCAATAAATTTGTATTGAGTATGATGCAAAGACCCTATACCCAGTATCCTAGAGTTAGTGGTTACTTTATTATATTGGAACTGGATATAAGGAATCATATCCCAAAGAACTGAATAGTTTATTAGTCTTGGAAAACTAGATACAAACTTAAATTTTACATTACAATTGAAAACATAAAATAAAACATAGTGTTTTATTTGAGAACATCATTATTCTAGTTAGAATATCTTTGTATATAAATCATAATACACTTATTAGTATCCTAGGGAAATGAAACATAATAAAGGGTGGAACTTATATGCTCATTAAGGGTGTCCGTGCAGTGGAATCTATCATGAATTCATAAGGAATAATCAATATGGGAAGATAAATAACTAAAAAACATGTTATTTAATAAATAATTTTATAATGAAGAATGATATGGGAGGAATAAATGGTGATCAAATAATTCCATATATATAATCACATGAGCTTGAAACTTATCGATGGATATCATAACTAATAAATAATCACATGGATATAAATAACTAATATAATAATGAGGGAATTCATAATTCTGGATATCATAAACATACCATCAAGGAATCATTCCAAGACATATTACATGAATGGGTAAGGAATCGGCCAAATACCAAAGTCAGTTTGTCTCATGAGATCTATTGATACATCGAGGGGATATAGTGGACCATGCTCGTCGCTTACAAAGTCCAATACATTATTCATATGAATGGGGTGAAACATAATAAACTTAAACATTTGTATTGAAAAACTAGCATATGAAATATTAATAATTTCCCCAATCAATAAACATAATTATAAACCATCCTAAGTAATATGGTAAATGGTATAAAAATAGTACATCCCCAGTAAAATTGATCATAAACCATTTGGACAAATAATAAGTATGGTATAATTACTACATATCCCTAATTAAGTATAAGTAAAATAAGGGTTTTTTGTCATTAATGAATAGAAATACCATAAAAATTTCATTAAAAACATTGTTGATGGAAATACCATTTTCACTTTGAAAATCAATTTTAAAAACTAAAAAATTTCATAAAATTAAAGAAATAATTTTATTTTAAAATAATAATGGAAATTTTTAAAGTAATATTTAATTTAATGAGGGTTATTTATAGTATAAAATACTATTCATGTCGAGTATGTTAAAACAAAGATTCCTTCCACATTTTTTACAAAAAATCAAAAACAACCTTGTTCAAAAAAATTAAGAAGATTAATTTTAAAACATTATATAAATTGTAAAACATGGATAAAAATTACTTTTAACAATTATAGTAGAATATAAAAAACTTTTTTAGAAATCATGTACATATGTGATAAATATTTTTTAATAAAAGAGAGAAATGAAGTCAAGTTTCCTTAAAAACATTTTTTCGGTATCCCGAGTTTTTAAATTAAGTAAATTGAAAGGGAAAATTTTTAATTCATAGGAATAAATAGATGAGAATAAATTATATTAGTTTTAATATAGAAATATATAATTATTTCCCTGGTAGTGCCATAAACATTAATATTCCTGAATAATGATGAGATTGTAAAATAAAACTTTACCTCAGGTCTAATTTCATTTATACATGTTTGAACCACCTATATAATAAATATTTATTTATTATAAATATATTATAGAACTATACTCATATATATCATCCATCTGCTATTTTATTATAACTTTTTATCACCAATTTATTAAAAATTCCTAATCAAAAACATTATTTTGGGTAATAACTGCTTTGTTTTTCATGTATGTTTTGGTTCGGTAGTTTAGGTCCTTATACTTTTTTCATTGTTCTGAAATATATAAGATTTTAATAATGATATAAATATCATATATATTTATTGTATATATATTTAGATTAATCCATAAAAGTTAGATAGAAAAATGAATTACACCGTTCATAGAGATGGTAGGTCATACATACACATGAATATTGTTTCCATTTGTTAATGAATGGAACAAAAGAAAGATAAATAATATTTAAATATTTTTTAATCATTATTATATTTTATATTATATATATATTACTTAAATATACCCTTATTACCATCCATGTTAAAATAAAATGAAAAACATATCACATCGCTATGTAGAGGCGGTAGTCCACAAGTATGCACGAGCGACATTATCATTTTTCAATGATTTGGAAGGTAACAAGGTAAATGTGATAATATAATTTAAAAGTTTTAATTTTTTAATAAATATAATAAATATACATTAAATTCATCATTATATATATCCATGATATATGGTGGTGGGAAATGAATTACATCAGTTTGTGAGGCAGTAACCCCCCGTACACATGATCAGTAGTTTTGTTTCTCATTTGATAGAATATGGGATAGATTTAGGATATCACACTAACATAATAACATATAATTACATAAAAAAGATAATTTTTAGAATCTTATCATAGTTTGAGACGATTTTTATGGGATATAGGAGTAAATGAAATGAAGATTAATTGTTAAGAACTATACCACTTCTTTAGAGAACCTCTTTAGGTTTATACCTAAAGCCTTCCTGGAATAGTTTTCTGGACAAACTAGGAACTATATGATATATTGACGGATTTAAGGAATTGATATTAGAAATGATATTTTGAAACAAAAGGATCTTGAAGTGTGTATATGAGAGGAGATATAGTGTCCTTTTATAAGCGGGGGAGAGTACATAATTGTAATTTTTTAAAAGAATAAAATATACCCATGTTTTACACAAAACAAATATCTCAAAAAAGAACCATTTATGAACCTTATATTATATAAGGTCAAAATAAATCCATAAAATAGAAATCATACAAGTTTTTAAGTCATTTAAACCCTTATGTTTTTAGTTTAACCGCCTGGTAAATCTATTTTAACCTTAACCGCGGTAATTATATTTTACTATTTTTATAATTAATTAATTAATTAGAGAATAAACATGGAAATAAGATAAAGAATATTCAATATTATTGAGGTGTTGAATATATTAACTAATAGTTTATCAACTTTTTATGGGATTTTGGGATTCTATCTCAACACACTCCACCTTACTCACCAGAGTGGAATGGAGTTAGTGAAAGGAGAAATCATACACTGTTAGACATGGTAAGGTCAATGATGAGTCATGTAGATATTCTATTATACTTTTGGGGATATTCATTGCAAACTATGACCTATACACTAAATATATTACTGAATAAAGTAGAAAATTCAATTCTATTAGATTTATGGAGTGGAAAGAAGCCAATTTTTTCGTATACACATGTATGGGGTTGTGAGGCATTTGTTTGTCCTTATTAGGAAATAAAATACAACCCCAAGTCACAAAGTGTATATTTATAGGGTATCCTAAGGGAAAAAGGGTACTTACTATATATCCCCTCAAACAATAAAGTTGTTATCACCAGATAAGTCATCTTTCTTCATAGAGATAACATGCATAAAAAGGATATTGGAAGCAAGATTGACTTTGATGAAGGTCCTCATGGATAAATTAGTTCCTAAAACACAAGAAATATAAAGTTTCAATGGAGAGGTAAGAGGACTAGAGATATATGGTTTTCTAGTCACTGAATATTTTGACTCATTATTGGTTTATAATGATGAACCTTTCTCCTATAAATAAGTAGTATAGATCTTAGAAACTACAAGATAGAAAGAATCCATGAATTCTAAAATGGATTCCATGAAAGAGAACCAAGTTTGGGTTCTGGTCAGTACTAAATTTGATATAAATATCATAGGGTGAAATAGGTATTCAAGATAAAACTGGACATGGAAGGTAAATTAAATACCTATAAATAAAGTCTAGTGGCTAAAGGGTTTAAACCGTGTCAAGTAATTGACTATAATAAAACTTTTTAAACAGTTTTTATATTTAAATCCATATTAATTATACTTTCTATAGCATCTTACCATGACTATGAAATTTGACATATAGACATCAAAACTACTTTCCTTAATGGGAACCTTCAGGAAGATGTTTATATGACACAACTATAAGGGTTTGTGACTCCAGGTGATGCCAAAAAAAAATCAAGTTATAGAGATCCATTTATAGATTGAACAAATAATCTGGATTATGGAACATTAATTTTGATGAATCTATAAAAGAATTTGGTTTCATTAATAATGAATGTGAGTCATGTGTTTACAAGAGTTATAGTGGTAATAAGAACATTATCCTAGTAGTATATGTTGATGACATATTAATTATTGGAAACAAAATACCATTATTAAATTTTGTTAAGGACTAGTTAAAAAAATGATTCCCCATAAAGGACTTAGGTGAAGCAACCTATATTCTAGGGATCGATATCATTCATGATAGATCCAAGCAGTTTCTTGGACTAATTAAAATTACATACAATTACTAGATACTAAAGAGATTTAGTATGGAATAATCCAAGGGGGATTAGTTCCAGTGTCACATAGTATACATCTTTTTAAGAAAATGTGTCCTAAGACATAACAAGAGAAATATGAAATGAGTAATATCTCAAACACTTTAGTGATGGGATCAATCATGTATGTCATGTTTTTTAATATACGTGATGTTTCTTATTCATCTATCATGTTAGGAATATATCAAGATAATCCAAGAGAACAACATTGGTATATTGTTAAGGTTATCCTCAAGTATCTGATAAAAACTAAGGATATGTTCCAAGTGTATGGAGGAGAATATGTGCTAGTCATCAAGGTTATACTGATTCTAGTTTCAAATAGATTATAATGATCTAAAGTCGCAATTAGGATATGTTTTCTATCTCAATGGAGGATATGTGAGATGGGAGAATTCAAAGCAGTCAGTTGTCATTGATTCTATAGAAGATTCTGAGTATATAGTGAATTATGATGCATCCAAGGAATCCATTTGGATATGAAACTTTTTCTAAGATCTTGATTTCTTACTTAGTAATAAATACCTAATCATGGTGTATTGTGATGATATTGTAGTGGTGGATCTTGTAAAAGAGACAAGGTTATACAAACAGACAAATAACATACTCTATAATTATCACCACTTGAGGTATTTTTATCAGAGGGGTGAAGTTATAATAAGTAGTGTTCCTATAGAATAAAATGTGGGGGGCCATGACTAAATTCCTATCTCATCAGAATCATGATTATCATGTGAGAGATAGTAGGATAAGTATTGTTAACAGATGGCTCTAGTGTAAGTGGGAGTTTGTTGGAATTGGTACCCTAGAACCAACTTCTGTGTATTTTATGATAACTCGTATTCATTGTTTTGAATATTAATAAACTATTTATCATATCATTATTTTTTATTTGTATAAAATAGTATGTGATAATTTCATATTATTAGTTGTCGCACTGAAAGTTTATATAATTTCCTCACTATTATAAGAACCTAGAAGTTCCATAACAGTATTCTTAAAAATAGGTTCTATAGATAGATGAAATAATTTAAGGGACATAAATGATACGGGCTATCCGATTAGGAGACTCATAGGAAATTGGGGCACATTCTCATAGTGTACACCCTTGGTAATATCTAGTATAGTATATTATGAGATTAAGGCTTGCTAGTAGGAAATCCACATTTATATGTGTCATTGGATGTTCCTATCTTCAGACGTGTGTATTGATTCTTAGACTTTAATATTATTATTAATGAGTGTTATAAGTCATGCACTTTGATTTATTGATGAAAATTTTGTTGTCATAGGTTCACAATGAGGTAGGATATGTTGGGTGTGTCAAAAGTAATATTTAATTAATGGATAATGTGATAAATGATTTGTACCTTCTATTATTTAATAGAAGTTAATATCTTAGGCCCTTTTATGGAAATGATATATCCTAAATAAATCAATGGCCACGGTGTTCTATATGAAATTTTGGTTTCTATAAATTCAAATAAAGAGAGATCTAACATATAGTTTTATTGAACCAGTACGCAACCTACTTGATTATAGATATCATGATAAAGGGATTATATTACACAGTAAGAATTTGTATGTAGTGTTATGTCATTTGGACATTAACTTATTTCTCTATGGGTGCCTTAGAATATTTCTAGACAGCAACCTTGTACTTTTGGGTGCTTTGCTTAATTCCACTGAGAAAGATGCCTATAGGGTCGCACACTATGTGTATCCAAAATCTTAGTTAAATAATATATTATTATTTATTCTTTGAAAAGTTGAAAAAAATATTATTCCTATATGTGGTTTAATAATTATTCATGCTTTATTAATCACATATATTCTTCCACCAGTTATTCAAGAGAATGTTATATGATTAAAAAATTAATAAATATGTATTTTATATTTAGTGGATATAATATTTATTTATTTATTGTAGAATAATGAAATAATATTTATTTATTAAATAAATAGTCATTATTCAAGGCCTGATAAATATTATGGAGGAATGGCGGATCGAGTTTAATGCTCTGGTAAGAAATAATAAATATTTAATATTATTTGATTAAATAATATTTAATTTAATTCACAAGTTTAGCACATTTCAAGAAATAATAATAAGAATATTATTATTATAGACATGGGGCTTTTCAAATATTACAAAAGTAATAAATGGAACATGTGAAATTATTATTCTCTAACCCTAGTGGTATATAAACCCAATTATATTATTTTCTTATGAGAGACAATTAATTTTGAGTTATATACAATGAGATCTAGAAAGAATCATATCAAATTCCAAGAGAGATCCCTCTCCAAGAATGCTCTCAATAATAGAGAGAGATCATCCTCCACCACCACTATCAAGTCTAGAAATGTCAAAGAGAACCCTTCCTTGAAGCGGTTACTGGGGTGATCAAAATAAAATGGTGAAAGTGTTAGGATATTTCATACTAGCACCTGAATATTCATATGGTGGCATTTGAATATTCATGGAACATTTTTAGATCACTACTAGAGGGAATCTACTCTTGATTCTAATAATTACATGATGGTATGATGTATAGATGTTGTCAGATCCATTAATGAAGAAATAATTTCATGCAAGGTAATTCTTAATTCCTTAAATTAATTATAAATAATATGTGATGATATTGCACTTTGGTTCTATCATTTATACATTTTATATATTCTTTGATATAGTTCCATTGATCATGGAATTTATCTTCAAGTAAATCTTGGATTAACCATCAATTATGACAAAAAAGAAAAGTTGGGAATGCCCCATCCATTGCTTCCACTATACTCAGAACCTATAGTGACAAATCCTTACCAAAATGGAGTGTTTGAGAGGATAAATAAAATTATAAACAAAAATGTAAGAAAATTTCTTATTAAAAAGGACCTACCAGAGAAATTTTGGAAAGATGTAGTCTTGACATCAGTCTACATAACTAATTGGGATTTGTTGTGTCAGAAAGAAGAAACGAATTTGTTCAAGCAGTGGTTGGAAAAGAATCCAACATTGGAATAATTTTTAATCTTTGGAAGTAATTGTTTTATTCTCAATAAGGAGAAATAGAGAAATTTTGAGTCTCATGGAGATGATGGGATATTACTTGGCTACTCAATAAAACTAAAATCATATAAATTATTTAATAAGAGGTTGGGAAAAGTGGTTGAAAGCAACGATGTCACTATAATAGAGAATGAATAGAATATTCAACAATATAATGAACAATTCCTTAATGATAGTGATAAAGAGGTAAAAAACTAAGGGGGTTAGAAGTGGAAAATGATGATTTAGAAGAAGATATTGACCATGAGAAGGAGGAATTAAAAATTTTATCTACACAGAAGCCAAAGAGTTGGGATGAAATTGAAATCCAAAACATAATTGGTGATTAGGTAGTGTCGGTTCAAAAATGGAGGATGAAGCATTTATAGCAGTAATTTTTTCTATCTCAAGTAGAGACTAAATGTTTTGAAGAAGTTGCTGGAGATGAGAACTTGGTTTAGGATATGAACAAAGGTCTTGACCAATTTAAGAAGAATCAAACATGGGAGATTGTTTCAAGATCAGCAGATAAGAATTTCATTGAGACAAAATGGGTCCTCTAGAATAAACTAAATGAATATGTATTGGTAATTCTAAATAAATCATGACTATAGTGTAATGGATACTCTCATATCGAGGGAATCGATGTTGATGAGACATTTGAACCTACTTCAAGGATTAATACTATTAATTTATTCTCGACAATAGTAGTGCAAAAGAAATTCAATGTTTTCTATATGGATGTTATGTTGGCATTTTTGAATGGGGCTCTAGAAGAAGAAGTGTACATAAAACAACCTAATGAGTTTTTTTTCACGAAGATGAGACCAAAGTTTTGAAGGACCCTCGAACACCCTAAGAGGGGAGGGGTGAATCATGGTGTCAACTTTTTATTTTAAAGTGAAGAATCTTGTTCCCACATTGGTCGGAACTTGATAAATCTGTCTTCTGGTAATGTTCATTAATTTAAAAATTCACACGTATAAGGACCATACTAAAGTTTTATTTGGTTCCAAACTAAGGGCTAGTCCAAGTATCATACACCGATAGGTTTTCGGTCATACCAAAGTCCACTAATCTTCACTATTTTTGAATTAAAAAAGTTCAACACAGTCACTCTATGCCAGGTGAACTACATTTACATGGTTTTAGAGATAGCATACTACATCTCTCGAAAAACTTTCATTGAATCCCTCTTTCTCACTCCGTTGAAAAGAATTTGAACTTATTTTATTGACTTGAAGGTCACTTCAATGGGTTGGCGTAAAATCATACAACCTTGACTGTAGATAGATGTTATGTTGAATTTATGCTTTCACCTATAGAAGTAATTCATTTTTCTATGTATTGTTCTTTCATGAACTAGTCCTTTGTGTACTATCCTTCTTCCTCCATGTACTACACTACACCACATACTACGAGTGCTTCGTGAACCACCTCTACGTAAAACCTCCTAAAACCATGACCATGTATTGACTTCACAAACTGCATCTGTGTACTGCTTCTTCTCTATAGACCAACTCCTCCTCTGTGAATTGTCTTCCGCGAACTATTTTCCGCAAACTGTATTCTACAAACCTTCTATCGTGAACTATTATAGACTTTACTGAATTCCTTCTAGATTTATAATCAAAGTCTCTTTTATGAGGTTGTCTTCCCATTAACCACTTTAGACTTCACCAAATTCCTCCCGGATTTTTAATCTCAGTGTTATCACTTAATGAAGGGATTAGTGCTCCTTATATAGGAAAATATATCCTCATAATCCACTTAACTCAGATTTACCAAATCTCCACCGTATACCATGCTTCCAAAAACTATTATGCCCTACGTGGTTCATGTACCCACTTTTCCTTCATGTTATCCCTTCGCAGCTCCTAAAATCACCACCTCAATTCCACCAATGACAATCCATCCCATGAACCAGCTCTTCCGCAAACCAATCTTCACCTTGTTTTCACCAACAAAAATTCATCCCACATACTGCAAGTATTCACTATGAACCATTCTTACTACATGGTTCACAGTTCTCTATTCTTCAAACCATATTTCATGATCCGTGAACTATTCCCATAAATCCCATTCAGCATATTACCTTTGTGGAAAGCCTTCCTTTTCTAAAAACAAACTCCCAATTTTGAGGCCCAAAAAATTGGAAAACACTAGGAAACTACACCACCTTAAACAACTGCTTCAGCCTAAACTATAAGATCACATGATTGAAAACCCCTTGATTGAAAATCCCTTGATCAACCCAAAGTGTATTGACAATAAACACAACCCACACTCGATTTCCAGCAAATAACAAACTTGGTTCCAATAAGTTTATCGACTGAAGAAGAAATTATATGGATTAAATTAGAAACCAAGAATGTGGTACTCAATACTTGATCAGTATTTGAAGAATCTCAATTTTTCATGTGGTGGATTTGATCACAATATTTTTGTCAATAGTGAATGTAATCAAAGGATAGTAGTTCTAGTGTATATTAACAACATAATATATGGTGTATCAGATAAATCAAAGTGTAAAATGTTCACATAATTCTTGAAAAACGAGTTTTAAATGTCAATTATTGGAGAACTAATATTTCCCTTGGTTTACAGGTGATTCAAGGAAGAAATGTCACATTCATTTCTCAATCCAAATATGCCAAGGAGGTTCTAAGAATATTTGGAATGCATAATTCTATGAAAATGAAAACTCTAGTGGCTAATCAGATTAAAATAACATGATATGATGAAGGAAAAGTGATTAATATCATAGAATATAGGAATATTATTGCCATTATATTGTATTAAATAGTGACATGGCCTGATATTGTTTTTTCTGCATGCCAAGAAGAGTGGTATCAAGGTAATCCCAAGTAAATCTACTTACTTGTAATGAAAATAATACTTTGGTGTATTAATGGATGAGTGGATTTTGATTTTCTATAAAATGAAAAAATTCAACAAGATTTATTGGGTTATACATATGCAGATTGGGCCAGTTTAGTAGATGATAGAAAATCAATGTTGGGTGGTTCATTCTTTCTTGGAAGATTATGTATTTCATGGATAATAAAGAAACAAGATTTTATTTTTCTGAGCACTATAGAATCTGAATATATTGCCGCAACTCAAAAATCACGTAGTTATTTAGGATGAAGTATAAAATTTAAGATAGAGAGTTGAAGTGAATCTCTGATCAGAATCCATTATGATAATTCAAGTTCTATAAATCTCATAAAAAATATAGTGCATCACTCATAGACGAAGCACATTGAAATGATGTGTCATTTTATCGATGAGAATAAAGAGCATGGTCTTGTGAAGTTGTATTATGTTCCTACATAAATACATATTTTAAACATTCTAATAAATTACTTACCCTAATAGGTGTTTGAGAAGCATTGACTAGATCTTAGATTTTAGTCTAAATCCCACACTTGAACAATTGTGGAAGTGGAACCCCTCTCCTGGAGTTATGGTGTGTTTTTCCTTATATGTTAATATGTGTTCTTTACCATATTGTAGCCACAAAAGAGTGACCTTTGGTTTCATTGACAAAGGGGGAGAAAATGTCTTGATCAAAGTAAGGGGTAGTGAAGTAGGGGGACTTTTAAATATAATGATTATAAAGATGATCAATCAACGCATATATATCACGAAAGATAGGGTTTTTTATGAAATAAGTTGACTATTTTGGAAATAAAGTGATTAATTGATGAATTTTTCATGTTACTCTTTTTTCTCATTCTAAGAATGGATCATGTAGGTTTAGAGTATGTGTTGATTAAATATTTGGTCACTATCTATAATGGTAGGATGTGAGTAGTTTTTTTGAGATGGATGCACGGAAAGGGGGAGACTCTGAACATTTAAAGTGGTATCAAGAGGTGAAGAGTTTCTAATAACCCTAAAGAGGGATATTGTTTGGAAAAAACCCGTCAAGGAAACTTTTTAGTGTTTTTTGGTAGCTTTTTTTATTAACAAAGTAGGTTGGAAAGGTCTATTTTGGAGTTCCAAAGTGATTGTAGATAAATTATGTTGAAAAAGATCTAATAAAATATAATATAAGCTCTGGAAGTGGTTTATAAAGGTTCATGTTCAAAGTGGAGTCATTTCTGAGTGTTTTCTAATTTTTGGGGTCTAAAATTTGGAGGATAGCACAAGTTTCTTGAAATTTGGATTTCCACAATAGCAACATAAAAATATGGAAAAGGCATAGAATTCATGAAATTTTTTTGCTTCATGAAATATGGTGTTTCGTGGAAGATTGGTGATTCATGAAAGTTTGGTGACTCATGAAGGTTTGGATATTCATGAAAGAATGCTTTGTGAAAGTCGGTTGAGGCATAAATGAAATATAGTAAGTTACATTATTATTAGAAGTTTAGCGAATGGAAATTTTCCTTGAAGTTTCATGAATAAATAGATCTTTTAAAACAATAAAGGATAGTTTCATGAAAAGGTGGTGGTGATATTGGAAGTTTCATGAAGGAGAGGAAATATCTATAAATAGTTGGCTGACCTTCTCATTTAAAGAGAGGAAGCCTTAAAAAATAAAAAGGCTTTGAATTCACAAAGAAATTTCATAAACTATTTCCTTTCATGAAGGATTCATAATAATATCACTTTCATAAAGGAAAACATTTTTGTGAAATTGAAAGTTTTATGAACAGTTGTGAGTTTTTTTAAAGCTTATAAATATTCATTAACTATTGTGAGTTTTGAAATAGGAAAAGTTTCATGAAGGTTTGAATTTTTCCGTGTATAATTGGGTTTTTTCAAGAAAGTTGAGAATGGGTTTTGTGAAAGTGAACCTTAAGTGAATCAGAAGTGATTTCCTAGTAATTATGTGGTAAAGAGATATTCATCATGTGTGTAAAATTATAACTTCATGATGCACCAAATTATGTTTAATCAATATTGATTCAAGTGATAAAAATAAGAATATTCTGAAGTATCAGTGATCACACTTCATTTGAGAGATCAGTGAGCTTTAAAATTATAAGCAGTAGTGAACTATGAGGGATAGTGAGTCTACTCCAAACTTTATAACATCAGTGCAATTTAGTGGATTTGGTATATAGGAACATTGCCTTTTTATACTTCATGGACATGTTCCAATGTCGATGAACTAAGTAAAATGGTTGTGTCTCATCATTTCTTTCATTTTTTTCTCATTAATTGCTACTAGAAAGGTAGAGAAGAGTATTTTGTTTAATGGTGAAACAACATCCTAAAGGGAAGTTTTTTTAATATTTCATATCTTAATTCCCACCCACCCCCTCCCCACTTAGGTTATTTTACCAAGATAGGCTAACACTTTCTATGAAAATCAATATTTAAAACTCTTTTTATCCATGTATATCTCACATTTTTCTCCATAGAGATAATGTCTCCATATATTCAAATAAAATATTAAAGCTACCAACTCATGATCATGGGTTAGATATTTTTTTATGAATCTTTAACTTCTTTGATGCATTGGCAATAAATTTACCATTTTTCATAAGTGGAAAACCAATTCCCTTCTTTGATGCATCACTATATATCATAAATTCATTATTTCCTTATGGTAGAGTAAAAATCATAAAATTCACCAATATCTTCATCAATTATTTAAAACATTCCTCAAATAATTTTTTTTATAAATGAACTTAACCCCCTTAAAAGTAATCTTGGTTAATGGGTTAGCCTTGGTAAAACTTTTGAACAAATTACTGATAGTATCCTGGCAACCCAATGAAACTATGCACATTGGTAATGTTCATTAGTGTTTTCCATTCATAGAGTACCCTTATCATCATAGGATCAATTTAGATTTCATCTATGGAGACAATGTGACCAATAAAAAAACTTTCTGAAACCGGAATTCACACTTACAAAATTTCCCATTTAATGATTTTCTTCTAAGAGTCAATAATTATCCAAAAGTTATTCTCATTATAGATACCCATACTTTTTATACAAAGATATTACATGTTATTTAATGAATATTCATGACAATTCATAATGATTTATACCATAATCATATAGTTCTAGTATCTTTGGAAGATTTGAAACATAAACAACTGGTTCATAAGAGTATCCCATTAATTTTTTCATAATTATAACCCTTACTAGACATATCATTATTAAAAAAATTCTTCATAACCTATAGAAAGGAAATATATGATAGGGTGAGATCATATGCTCAGTAAGGGTAAATGAAGAAGATATAAATGATCACTTGAGTATAACATGAGCATAAGGATATGAGAACTTGATCATAACATTTTAAATTCATACCCCATGTATCATATATCATAATATTTAGTTATAGTGTAAACCATGGTAGTCTATAAGACATGAATCATAATGGAATCAAATAACATGATCCATTAGAGCATAACATTAGCAGAAGACATGATTTTTTGGCATTCATAAGATTATAACTTGGTGAACATGTATACATAGAAATAGGTTCACTCATTAAGTTAAGGACATGAAATTGGGCCCTCACATAAACTTATAGACTTGAAACCCAGTCCATGTATAATCTTATAGACATGAAAAATAGGTTCATGAATAATATTATAGACAAGAAAACCAGGTCCATTATTAATATTATGAACATTAAAACTATATCCACTCTTAATCTTATGGACATGAAAACTAGGTCCATGCATGAAATTGTGAAATCGGGTTCATGCATTTATATTTACCTTATGAGTTATCCATATTTACCTAATGAATTAGAGGGAGATATACTTCCCAACCATCACATAATGAAAATCATACCTATATGTGCCACAAGATCATAAAAAATTCATTATATCAGAACCTATGAAAAGAAATGGGTTTCTTAAATAGTTTATTATATCATAAATAGTAGAAAAAATGGGTTTTATAAATATTTAATCACTTCATCATAGTATAACCCATGTAAAATGAGTAGGTTTTATAAACAACTTATCATAATAAACAAAAACCATCCAAAAAAAGAATAAGGCTGGTATCCTTGGATCCTACCCCTAGTAAGGTATAATTTAGATCAAGGGTTGTTATATTTGATGAATAGAAATACCATTAAAATATCATTTAAACGTTTTGAGTAAACTATCCTTTCCATTTTGAAATCACATATTTAAAACTTAAAATTTTCAAAAATATTATATAAAACGTTTTATTTGAAAATAATCATGGAAACTTATAAATGAGGCTTCAAATCATTTAGCGTCTATAATGGTGGTAAATTCTATTCATGTTTATAAGTTAAAAGAAACATTACTTTCACATTTTTTTGTAAAAAGTAAAAAAGTACCTTATTTGGATAAAGATGAGAATATTCCTTTTAAATAATTTTTTTAAAGTTAAACATGGGTAAAAATGACTTTAAATGTTCATGGAATAATAGTAAAAACCTTCTTTAAAACATTTTTATAAAAAAATGTATATGGAAGAGAAAGTTTTTCTGAATGAAGAGAGATATAAAGTCAAATTTCATTGAAAACATATTTTTTATCTATTGAGTACTTAAGGTGAGGAAAATGAATAGAAAACATGTATATTCCAGAAATAACCAATGGATAATAAAATTCAATAGTTTCTTTATAGTTATATCATAATAATTCATCATTGGAAACATATTCATAAACAGTCCCAACGAACAATGAGATTATCACATAAAATCCTTTACCACTTTGGTAACATTTGAATCATAAGACCTTTGAAAGAAAGAATCATATATGGATATGTAAATATACATAAATTTCATAATAATCATCATAAAATACATTCATGGGATTTATATACACCATATAAAAGAAACAATTGGTGATTATGGCATGTGTCTCACAGAAATGAAAGTGAGATGAAAATCTATTACCTCGGTTCTAGATTACTTCATATGAATTGGAACCTCCTATATAAAAATATAGATATATTATAAATATATTATATAACCATAATAATATATATCACAGTATATATGATTTACTTATAACCCTTTTATCATCTATTTGTTAACAATTCTTTATTAAAATCATTGTTCCAAGTGATATCTGCTTTATTTTTCATATATGTTTTGGTTCACCAGTATTATTACTTGTAATTTTATCAAGGTTAAATCATCACCAGAATTCTAATCATGATATAAATATCATATATATTAAATATATATGTTTATAGGCATTTATTAAAGTAAATATAGAAAAATTAATTATATCTTTCATGGAGATGGTAGGTCGTACGTGTGCATGAAAGTTGTTTTCATTTTTTTATGGATGGAATGAAAGAAAGGTAAATAATAATTCACCTTTATATAATCATTATTATTATAAGGAACTAGCCTTAAAAATCATATAATCATGTATCTTTAAAAAATAATTAAAATTCTTTCATTCCCAAGGATCTTTTAGGTTTAGAGTTTTTTGATATTGAGGTTATAAATCATATATAGCAACCCACATGCATAAAAATTGGACACTTCTTAAAAAGTGTCTATTTTTTCCACAATATAAAACTTTTAAAAAAACATGGTTTCATTTCATTAAAAACCTTCACAACTGTCAACTTCTATTCTTCTTTTCCCTTACCAATACTTAAAATTTGTGAAAAACATTTTAAAACATAGTGTGGGTGTAAAAATCTCAGTAGGGGAAATAAATAAATAAAAAATAATATTCTAGTAAAAAATAGAAAAACCCATGAAAATAATTTTCTTAAAAAATATATTTTCGTTTGAAAATGGAATCATTTTTTCTTGTAAAATATCAGTATCTTACCCTTTTAGAATAAAATTATTTCCATGAAAACTCATTAATAATCATAAATAATTATTATAAGTCCCTTAGGACATCATTTCCATATCACTCTTATAATAAATCTTGCAATCACTCTAATAAATGTAATAATCATACAGTCAACTTCCACATAAAGGGAACCTAATGTAATGGAGTGATATCTTGGTGCACCCATCAATTAAGATATAAAAGACTCACCTGTGAGTAATAATAGAGATCAATCCTTCATAAATAATGTAAGAGGAGCATATGATGAACAAAACCCTTGAAAACTATTTTAAACCCATGTTCAAAACACTTTTGGATAAAAAAATAACCTTTTATTATAAAATTTGGTTTTAAAATCTAAAAAATGTTCACATAATAAAGAAACAACTTCTTTGAAAATAAATATTAAATCATATAAAGGAAACTTTAAATCATTGAAGCTTCATGGTGGCGGTAAAATACACCCATTCCGTATAAGTTAAAAAAATACATTCCTTTTGAATTTTTTAAACATAACTAAAATAAGAACTTTAAAAGAGTGGTTTTAAAATAAATTATCTTACCATATATCACTTATGACCATTTTATATACAATTACTAAATCATTTATATTCACCTTGAAGGTTTTGATGATATTCGGTACTTAATTCCAAAATGACTTCAGTTAGTTGAATATGGTCAAAGAGGGCATTATTTAATCATCTCTAGAATAATAATCATGAAATAATTATCATTTTTATAAATTAATTATACTTTTAAATGTAACCATTAAATATATTTATGAAAAATGATCTACTTTACAATCATGGAGATGGTAGGTCGTTCGTACGCATGAGTAATGTTTCCATTTTTCAAAAATAATTATGGAAAGATGGTAAGAATTATTTTATATTTTAATAATGATAATAATATCATAAATATAATATAAATTTTTTAAATATACTTATATATATCATCCATATTATGTGGTGATAAAAAATTAATCAAATCGCTTTGTGGTGGTGGTGGTCTACACGTACGCATGAACACAGTTATTATTTTCTTGTGCATGGAAAGTTAAGAAGTTAAATGATATATTATATTTTAATAATGATAAATATTTCATTAATATCATATATAAACATAAATTCCATCATTATAATCAAAATTTAAATATGGTGATGGAAAATTAATTACGCCAGTTCATGTGGTGGTAGTCCGTTGTACACACGAGTGATGGTTTCATTTCTCATTTGATGGAATAGAATATAGATATGGGTTGTTTAATTAAAATAAAAACACATAAGTATATTAATTATGTTATATTTATATTTTATCATTGTTTAATAAGGTTTTAAGGATGTGTAAGAAAAAATCAAACTAAAACATGCAGAAAAAACTATATATCTTTTTTAGAAAACATCTTTTTCTTAACATCGTAAGACCTATAATATTGGTATTATGCCAAAAAAATCTATATAATGTGGTTAAGGATCCTATTATGGTATTTGTTATAGTATTTTCTAAACCAAATAGGTTTTTAATATTGAATAAATGAGAACAAAAATTTCTCTTTTATAAGAGAGGGTAGGGGTACTCTTGGCATTTCACAAAATATTAAGTTAATATCAATTAATTTTCAGTTCCAAATGTAAATAAGTGAGTTATTTCAAATATAATATTATTATGGGTCAAAATCCCCTCACATAATAAAAATTATTCTATTTTTTACTATATTTATACCTTATCATTTGGTTTTAACCCTTATTTAACCCTCTTAACTCTTATTATGACAACATTGATTTTTATTCTTTGAGGGTTAATATAGTAAATATAAAATGAAAAAAGACCCATAATTGGACTATATATGATATTTTAAAATTTATAATATTAACTTGACCAAATTTAATAATTTTTTGAATTTATATCATTTAATAAAATATTATTTATTATAAAATGTCAATAATATCAATTTTTAGAACTATTCATTACTTTTACTTTAATAATATCAAGATAACACTTATAATTTGAAAAAAAATATTTTAATACATCTCTAACATGTCAATATAGTTTAAAAAATTCATGTATCACATTAATTATCTCAAATTATATATTTTTTAATATTTTTAAAATCATTTATTTGATTTTTCCTATAATTGAATAATTACAACGTCAACGTTGTGAAAGAATGTAAGCTAACAATTTATTTCCTAAAAATTAAAAATAAATTAACATGATGAAGATAAATATTTTAAATTTCAAAATATGATTTATTTTAGAAAATAACCTCTGGATAACACCATATTGAAAATATTATGCTTATTAAAAACAAGAGCATGACATATTTGACATTTCTTTAACTAAAATAGTATAAAGGTCATAATAGTATACATGTAACCCCAAAATGTAATAAATTAAACCCTTGGATTAATATGGTCAACATATAGCAATAAAATAATATTTAGGAAAGTATTTAGGTCATTTTATGGTTCTTATCTTTTTATTTATAACCTAAATTATCATCTTTACCCTTTACTGGGGTAACCAAAATTACTAAAGTTACTATTCATATTGACCAAAAATAAAAAGGTAATATTTACTAAATTTTAACACAATGATTAAAATTATGAAATAAATTTTTCAAAATTAAAAACAAAAAAAAATTCAGAATTTAATTTAAAATTGAACCGACAAATGCAACGAAAAAACATTTTTTTAGAAATAATCCCTTTTAAAATATAAAGTGATTTTATACTAAATTAAAGTATAAAATTCTTTTTAAAAAACCATAATTGGATTATTTTAAATAAAATTTAACTAATTAAAATTTTAAACTAATATAAAACATAATTTTACATTGTAAATACTTTAAAATAAAATACAGTTTTCAATAAAAATGGTATTTTTCACTATTCCTTAAAAATCAATATTTTTAGAAAATTGTCAAAAAAAATTCATAAGATAATTTTTTCATTTTGAATTTAAAAATGAAATTCATTTTTTAAAATTAAAATTCAATAATTTTGAAATTAAAATTTTAAATAAAAACTTAAAATAAATGAGTTAAATAAAACTATTTTCTTTTTTATGTTAAGAATTACTTCATATATTTATAATGAATATAACAACATAATTCAAGAATACTAATATAATGTCCATAAATCTAGAACTCTCTCATGTGGGTGAAAAGGGTTGGTTACGAGACCTCAAGCGTGCCTCCCTGTACACTAGAGGCCAGTGACCAGCAGCGGGGTGTGAAATGTATAGTGGGTGACTATAACCCCTAGTATGAAGTGTTATAGTAGTAGAAACAAATAAAAATGGAATATAAATAATCAAAGTAAAATCATATTAGAAGACAACAACAATAGACAACTGAATAATCCAATAAATAATAATTAATAATGTAATGATTTTCTGGAATGTAACTAGATGTAATACTGAAACAATATAAGAAAAAGACTATAGACTCAAATAAAATACCCAAGGTCCTGGGTCTCGAACCCCATGTTGGTACCATCTCCAAACTCCAGCTCATTCGCAAAAAAAAAATAATCAATAGTAAGGTCCTTTTCCCTTTTCCAAACTTGCATCTATGAAATCTTCTTGGGTAAAAAATGGAAGCTCGAGTAAGGTGTGAGTAAAACTCAGTAGGTCGACACCACTGTGTCTAAACTAATAATTCTTATAAAAAGTGTATGCAATAAAGAGATAACCAGTTGTATTAATTAATTTAAGAATTAATAAAATATAATGACAACCAACTTTGGATCCATACTAGAATATCTCTGATCATGTATTACGACCATGCCAACCACAACCATATAACCAAGGTAAAATAACATGCTTCAGCACCACGCCAAAATATATCTAAGCATGTATTACGACCATGCCAACCACAGCTATAAAACCATGGTATAGTCAATACAATCTAGGTCAAATCCCTATAATCATTTTAACATCTAGGATAAAGCACTATAAGCATTACATCATGGGACTAGGCATAGCCCGCTCTCTATAATCATTACAGTATGTAATTGGGTCAAGCCCGCTCAATATTAGCATTAAAGCATATAAGTGTGTAAGTGCCAAGGCCGAGCCCAATATATAATAATTATAGCATGGAACACAATCCCATTCATACATCATGGATATCACAATATCACATCATAGTTCTCAATGGTTAATTATGTGAATTTCCATTATTCTTTCGTATTTCACTTTCAATTTAATTCAAAATTGATTAAGAATTATATCAATAATAAATAAACCATAATTTAGGGATTCTATAACAATAAATCACCCTAGGTCACATGTCTTGATAAACATATATTAAGTTGTTTTCCAATTAAATTATAATAATGGTTCACCTCCCTCCCCCCACCCATGGGTATCTATGATCCAGTTAAAATTCATTTGAAACCAAAGGACTTCAAGGAAAATCATGAAACCAAACCACCTCACACACATAAATATTTCACATACCATCAAATGTGAAGGTTTCCTTAATAGGTAAGAAGTATGCTACCTTATTCATTCAATCCATAATAACCCATATAGAATCATTAGTACAGGTCTTCCTGGGTAGTCCGGTCATAATATTCATTATGATATCATCTCATTTCCCCTCCGGAATGGGTAAAGGCGATAAAATCCTAGCTGGCCTCTGATGCTCGACTTTCACCTGCTGACAAGTGGAGCATCTAACCATGAATCTTTCCACTTCCTTATTTATTCCTAACCACTATTACTATCTACAAATATTATGATACATATTTGTTAAACCAGGATGCATCACCCATATAGAAGAATGAAACTCGCTTTTCCACTCCTCGTGTAAGCCCGTAGAAACCCATACTCATCCATGAAAAAGAAGAGAATTTCCAAATCCGAGAGACCAAACTTATGGAATCTTCCCACCATATAATTTTTCTCTTAGAACTAATCCCTAAAGATTATAAAACTTCTCATCCTTAATCCAGTCCAAAATCATGGGTATAATAGATGTCGAAGTTAGAGCTACTCACCCCTGAGATTCTTGAACATCCAGATGCATGTCTATAAAGAGGGCCATTATCTGCCACTCATCAAAAGACACATGTAATGCCTTTGTCTGTGTCTTTTTTCTCAAAGAATTGGCAGTGAAGTTTTTATTTCCTATTGTATAATCCAATTCAAAATCTAAATACTATAGATACTTGACCCACCTCATCTACCAAAGGTTCAGGTTTTTCTGAGAAAATATGTACTTAAGGATCTTGTGATCCATGTATACCAAAAACCTCTCACCCATGGGATAGTATCACCAACATCTCAGGAAATGTACCATAACCATTAAATTCATATTATGAGTATGTTAATTCCTCTCTTGCGGTCTTAGCTTCCAGGAGCCATAAGTAACCACTCAATCCTCTTGAATTTGAACTGCTCCAAGTCTAACTTTGGATGCATCATAGTACATTGTATATGATTTACCCAAAATAGGTAAAGTAAGAATAGTTTCTAATTTTATCCTGCCTTTTAGCTCTTGAAAGGATCTCTCACAAGCATCATACCAAACAAACTTCACCCCTTTCTTTGTCATCCCAGACATTTGTTCTACCAAATGGGAGAAATCATGGATAAAATGCCCATAATAACCTT
Organism: Viscum album; assembly: GCA_963277665.1. NCBI lineage: Eukaryota > Viridiplantae > Streptophyta > Magnoliopsida > Santalales > Viscaceae > Viscum > Viscum album. The sequence goes on from OY728123.1 coordinate 2,022,042,630, forward strand.
TTAAACCCAAAAATCACTAAATTTTGAAGATGTTATTGGGTTGTATCCAAGATATCATGGTTGTTAATTTCTCTAGGTCCATTGACACTCTTTCCTTGGAGATGACATGGCCCAAGAAGTGCGCTTTATTAATCTGGAAACTATATTTGGTTAGATTTGTGTAAAGTTGATGCTCTATTAATTTACTCAAGATGATTTCAATATATTTGGAATGATCATCTGATGACTGGGAGTACATTAAGATATTATCAACAAAAACCACCAAAAAAAGATCCAGAAAATGATGAAATGTGTTATTCATTAAGTCCATGAACATCGTAGGCTTTTTAGTCAGCTTAAACTGCTTCACTACAAATTCATACAATCCATACCTACCTATAAAAGAAGTATGAGGTTTGTTTAATAGTATATCTCTTAACTAATGATATCATGATATCAATTCAATCTTGTAGAAGATATTAGAACCTCTCAACTGATTAGAAATATTGTCAATGCATGGAAGAGGATACCAGCTCTTGACCGTCATCTAGTTTAACCTTAGATAATCCACACCTTAGTGCAAATATCCATGAGCCTTTTTGGAGAAGAGAAATGGATAACTCCAAGGAAATTTAATTGATCATATAAAGCCTTTATATTCTAGATATTCTAACTAAAATTTCAACTCCCAGAGCTCTGTTAGTTCTATTCGATACGGCGATATATAAAATGGATCTACTCCCATCACCAACTCAATCATGAACTCAATCTCTCACTCAACTAGTAATCCATATAACTCATTAGAGAAAACATACTGAAAATATCCTACCACTATTGGTAAAGAATCCTACTATAATTCACCATTATCTAGAGTAGGACTAGTGATCCGAGTTGTGAGACAATTCAATATGGACTGAATTGGTCCTGTATGACTAGCCTAAAGATCCCACTTTCCATGGTGAGAATAGTCACTTTATTCTAGAGACAATAAGGTAATTATCCTTCTATAATAGTCAATATGATCCTAGTATAGAACTAACCACTCCATACCAAGAATCAATTCGAAGCTAGTCATTTCCAGCACAAATGGTTCCCAAAAGAAACGGTAACCACCAATATCTAGAGAACATGCCTTACAACATTTGATATTTTATAGCCACACTCCCAATGGTGTTTCAATGGTTAAAAAATCATCTAATATTTTCACATCCAATCCCAAAAAAATTGAAAAATGATTGTATAGAAAATAATGTGATTCTCTTGTATCAAACATAACACAAGATAAGGTAGATGATACAAGAATTGTACCTCTAACGGAGACGGTCCTACATTCATGTTAGCCATAGTGGTTTTTATAATGTGAAACTGACTTGTCACACTACCCTAGGCTCTATTATGACTACCCTAAGCAGCATACATTTCTTGGTATTGTTTCTCATGGACTAGGGTACCACATCTCCTACCTTGGCCCGAATTTCCTATGAAACTCTAGCTACCAAGATTTTAAGGGGTACCTGAGCCCCTTCCTGATTTTGATGTCTGCCTTGATCCTCTGCCACTGGTATGTTGTGGAAAGTTTAAATAGAACCTTTAAAGATAACTCATTCTTCCATTGATACGACACTCAACTATGGGTTAAGGACACTGTAGGAACTTGTGGCCAAACATTCCACACTGATAGCATTTGAATGGAACATGATCTTGAGATGGTTTTCCACCTCCTTAACTCCTCTACCAACTACTACTTTGGTAGAACCTATAATAACAGTGCTTCTTACCACTCAAAGAACTCCAAGATCACCCTATTGAAATATCATATCCACTACTTGGGGCCTCTCTCAGATTCCCTTTTGTGATGAGTATCTGATTCATCGCATATTCTAAGATTCTTAAATGGAAAACATTTACCTATGACCTGGTCTCATAATGAAAACCATCTTGAAAACGTATTGCCATAGCGATCTCATTAGCCTCACAAGATGGTGAAAAGTGATATAGGTCGGTAAAATGTTTAGCATAGTCTATCACTGACAAACCCTCATGCATCAGATTCATGAACTAGTGATATTTTTCATCCCTTAAGGTTTTGGGAAAGAAATGGATCAGGAACTTCATCTCAAAGTCCTTCCAAGATAGCTCATCCTACTACCCACATTCCTCAAGAATATCCCACCAAAACTTGGTTGGTACACAGATCTTGTATGCAACAAGATTCACCCTCCTATCTGTGGGTGTCTTGAGATGTTTTAAGATCTTCTAGACTGACTCAATCTAGAACTCGACTATCTAGGGTCCCCCTTTCCTAGAAAACATAGGCGGATGTTATAGCTGAAACTCTCTTGTAAGCTCAGAAAATGAAGGAATGGTATGAACAATATCCATTTACAAAGATCGCATAACCCTTAAGAATCTTTCTCGAATCTAAAAATTCATCTAATACTCAAGAACTATAGGAATATCTTGTTCAACTACATTATGATTGTGTTTATTTTCACTCTCCTAATGCTCGATTCAAAGATGACGAGGAGGAATTTTCTCTATAAGACAAGAACACACCTTAGGGAACTGTCTATCAACAAGGTAAACCCCCAACATGTGACTACAACTAAGAAACACTAACTTTTGGTTTATATAGACATGGATTACAAGAATTTTAGCATTACAAGAAAACTCATTTCATTTATCCAATGAAACATATATCACATATCACAATTCTACAGGCCAGTATATGTCACATGAAAAAATTACATTCCCCTATCATGAAAAATGCTCATAAATATATCTATATATTCCTATTATGATGCATTTATTCTCATCTCGCACCATACTGGGCCATGAGTACAAATATCAAGAAATAGTATGATCATAAAACAATAACCTCACACAACATGTGAATCACCCAAGGTGAAAAAAATCAATTATAATAAGCACACAACATAATAGAAATATCATCCTTGGTCACTCAAATTTTACCTCATACATGGGTTAGCTACTCTCATGCAAAATATCATTACCATGTCCTGGCACATCCTAGTCTCCTTTCTACCTTTCCTAAATAATAAAGCAGAAAAAAATAAAACCTAATCCTTTGATACCACTTTGTAAATTCCCACAATCTAGCACTCTCTTATGTAGATAAAAAGGGTTGGTTACAAGACCACAAGAATGCATCCCCATACACCAAAGGCTACCGACTAGCATTGGGGGTGTGAAATATATAGTGGGGAGACTATAACCTCTGGTATAAAGTGTCATAGTAGTAGAAACAAATCACAATAGAATGGAAATAATCAAAGTAAAGACATAGTGTAAGACAACAATAAGAGCCAACTGAATAATGTGATAAATAATAAGGAAAAATGTATTTATGTGCTGGAATATAACTAGATATCATGATTAAATAATACAAGAAAATGAATATCATGATCAAATAAAAGACATGAGGTCCTGGGTCTCGAACCCCATATTGGTCTTATCTCCAAACTCCATACCATCCACAAACAAACAGTCAACATCAAGGTCTTTTAACCTTGTCCAAACCTGTATCCATGAAATCTGGATAGCTCACCCCGATTTTCTTGAGTTGGTACATTCCTATTGGTTGTCCCCCTACCAAGGGGGGCCTTGTAATTGACTCCACAACAAGATCTTACACTTAAAGAATGTTCTTTGAGGTTGTTCTGATTCTCTTCCTGTTGTGCAGCCCTCTCTGGAGAACATAAAGAAAGATATTGAGAGGGATGAGGCCCAACTGGAATTTCTCTAGGATGAGGAAATATTTTCCTCTCTCAGCCTGAAGAAGTATCATTTCAGTGAGAGTTTGCTGGAATAGGAAAGGTGCCTTCACAAGCATTCTCGGGCCACCTGGCTCAAGGAGGCTGACCAAAACTCAACCTACTTTCATGATTGTCTAAGAGATAAATAGTGGCATAGGGATCCGAATATACAGCGTGAAGATGGATCCTTTACTAGCGACTTGGATATCATTGGTGGTATGGTCAGATCGTATTTTACTTCTCTCTTGTGTAATCTTAACTCCCAATAGAAGAATGAGTATCCCCAAGATCAGACCGGCCTTTTCAGCTCAGTTGAAAGGGTTGTCTCCGCTCATACCAATGAGGCTCTTGAACATATTCTGGAGGAGAATCTCATGTGGGATTCAGTTACTTCACTGAACTAGGAGAGTGCACCCATCCTAGATGGGTCCTCGGGATCCTTCTTTGTTAGTGCTTAGAGTATCATCAAGGATGAGCTTACCAGTTCTATTCGGGATTTTTTCTATGGCAGAGGGATGTCACGGGCTGCTTCTACTACTACCCTGGTCCTCATACCCAAGGTAAGTGATTCTATCTCCATTGCGTAGTATCGGCCTATCATCATGTGCAATTTAACATACAAGGTGCTGTAAAACCTAATAAACAGAATACTTTCTCATTTTATTCATAGCTAGGTTGTAGAGGAACAAGATGCCTTCATCCAGGGGAGGTCCATTTAGGGGGAAATTGCTATCACACAGGAGATGATTGGTGATATTAACAGGAAGGTTATAGGTTCCAACATCATGATCAATATTGATATAGAAAAGGCCTAAAACAGATTAGAGTGGGGTTTATCATCCACGTCATGAGGTAAATGGGGTTTTCCAAATGGGTTATTGACTCTTGTTTCGATGCTACAGCTCTCCATGTCTCAATCTATTTTTTATGGGGAGGCAATGTGGCTTCTTGAAACCAGTCAAAGGGCTCAGGAAAGGTGACCCTATCTCTCTCAGTATCTTTATTTTTTTGTGGTACATCCTATGTAAGTATGTGGCCTCTTATATGCAATGTGGTTGTGTCCTACCTTATCACGGTGGGGGTCGTATTCCAAGAGTTTCTCACCTCCTCTTCACGGATGATATGGTCTTCTTCATCATTGGGGGTATCACCTTCATCAGGGGATTTATCGTAATCATGTATGAGTATGCTTTATGGAGTGGACAAATGATGAATAGGGAAAAGAGTGGGGTTTACTTTCCCTCCTCATGCCTGTATAGGAGAAAGGATAACATTGTCTCCACTCTGGGCATTGGGAGAAAAAACTTTCCTATTCTTTACCTTATAGCTCCCATTTTCCCTGGCAGAATTTGGTCTCAATTCTTTGATGGTCTAGTCTCCAGAATTACTAACTGTATCCTCTACTATAATAATATGTTCATATTCTTTGGAGGAAGGATCACCCTCGTTAATTGTGTACTCTCATTTATCCCTATGCATGTGCTTTCCACCTTCCAGGCCCCCAAGTCTATCATTATTCATACTAAGAATACCTTCAATGGATTCATTTGGGATAGCCAAGGGGAGGGTAGATTTCAGTGGTCCTCATGGAGTAATATTTCCAAGCTAGTGGAGTTGGGATGAATTGGAGTTAGAGACGTGGGACAGGATATGTACTTTCTCTAGAGAAGGCTCACATGGGAGGTTATCGAGGGAGACTCCTTGTAGAGACAACTTATTCGAGGTAAGTATGGATTCAGAATCCATGATAATGGAAGATCTTACTTGAGCCTCTGTATATATCTTAGGGTTCATTTCATTGTGCTCTTGTTCCATTCACAGTGGGTTCTAGGCTTAGGGGATCGCAATTTATGGTAGTGCGACTGGGGGGGTGGCCTGCTGGACTTCCCAAGCTACCCTGCACTGAATATTTATTTCTTGGAATCCAATGCACACCCCTCCTTCATCTAGGCAGTTCTCACTCCAACAAAAAAAGGCCCTCTTTAACAGCATCAGCTTGGATGGATCCTCTGACAGTTTCACTTTCACTGGATCCTCTACTAGTAATTTCTCGTCCAAAGCTTATCGCCAGTGTATGCTTTCCCAGCTAGAGAGTAATCAGTGGGGGAGGAAACTCTGGTGAAAATACATCCCAATTAAATTCTATTTCTTTCTTTGGAGAATCTGACATCAAACTCTCCCCTCATATCTGGATATGAAAGGGAAGGGAGTACATATTTCCTTTAGGTGCGTCTGTGGTTTGTCCCCTTCTGAGGAATCCACGCTAAACCTCTTCTTCCAAAGAGAATGGGTTGTGTAGATTTGGGATGTGCTTGGAGAGTTCTCTCTACCTCCTAGAAATGTGGACTCCCCTGAGGAATTACTCTTGAGTAGGTACAGCGGCTACCTAAACAACAGCTAGGATACTTCGTCTAGGGTGACTCCCTTCGGGGAAGGCTACTGGTGCATCTGGAAGGCGCGCAACCAGGAATGTCATGGGGATTTTTTCTCCACTCTTTACCTGCTAGTTAGAGCCAGGTGCCTCACCTTAGAGCTGGCGGACCTCCATCCCCATCTAGGTGTGGAACCTTCCTTATGACATTTTCTCTCTAGGGCCACTCCTCTAGGTTGTATCAGTCCTAGGAAAAGGGGGCACTGGGTTCGCTAGTTTCCCCCCACCTCGGGCCTGAAGCTCAACGTTGATGGATCCTTCATCTCTGGAATCATGCATAGCGGTGGTGTGGTTCATGAACCATCAGGATCGGTGATTTTTTCTTTTAGTGCTTTCTATGGACCAGGTAATTCTCTTAAGCTGGAGGCAATGGCGCTAATCACCGCCCTCTCACTATACAATTCCAAAAATATTTCTGTGTCCACTGTTGAGATGTATTCCAGACTTGAGTTCAGCTCTCTAATTGGTATCTCTTAATCTCCCTTGAAAATCCCTTACTTGATCCGAAAGTGAAAGGCCCTCCTCTCTGGTGACATAGAGATCCTCCATACGTGGCGTGAGGGAAATCGGGTGGATGATTTCTTGACTCCTTTTGCTACCCTAGATTTCCCCCTTTTGTAGTTTTGTGCCCTTGGATCCCTTCTCCCAGTTGGGGTGGCCCATGTTATCAGTGACGCTCTCGGCCTTCATTTATTCCATCCACTGTGATGTGTACTACTATTTCTTCCCTTAATGAAATAATTATTTATTTGTGGTGATAAGAAGTGTATGAAATAAATCCATAACCTAGTGTATTAATTAATTTAATAATTAATAAAATACAACAAAAACATTCTTCGGCTACGTGCTAGAATATCTCTAATCATGTTTTATGACCATGCCAGCCACAACCATATAACCAAGGTAAAAATATACTACTTTGGCACCATTCCAGAATAACTCTAAGCATGTCTTATAACCATGCCAACTAAAACCATATAACCATGGTATAGTCACAAAAATATGGGTCAAATACCTATAAGTATTACAGAATCCAATACAAATCCCCATAAGGATTACAACATGGGATTGGGCATAGCTTTCTCTCTATAAGCATTATAGCATGGGACTAGGTCGAGCCCACTCAATATCCGCATTATAGCATATTAGTGTGAAAGTTCCAGGGTCGAGACCAATATATAAGAATTATATCATGGAACACAATCCCTATTATAAATCATGGATATCATATTATTACATCATCATTATCAATGGTTAATTATGAAAATTACCATTCTTATTTCATATTCCACTTAAAATTTAATTCAAAATTGATTAAAATTTATATCAATAATCAATAAACAAAAATTTAAGGATTCTATAATAAGAAATCACCCTAGATAACATGTCATTATAAACATACTTTAATTCGTTTTCCAATTCAATTATATTCATGGTTCACTCCCCCCCCCCCTCATTGGCATCCATGAGCTAGTTAAAATCCATTTGAAATCAAAGGACTTCACGAAATAATTCCATTTTTTTTATTTAATTAATTTGGGAACACATAACGATGGTGAAATCAAAATATTGCATAACATTTTAAATTATCAAACCATAGGGTTAAGGTTGAGACCCCATACCTTTAACTGAGGATCCAAAAACACTTCCAATGTCCAAAACGCATGAGAAAGAAGGTGAGGATGATTTCAAAGAGGAACCTAGATTAAAAATAAATGAGATCAAAACCAATAATGACATTAGTCAAAGTATTTCACCACAATAATTAGAGTATAAGGAAGTGAATGATTAAACCTATCCGAAAAGACATACTAGGGATTGCTCACACAAATGGGGAATTCGTAAAGAAGTTGGAACCCAAAAATCACCTGGAGAAATCCCTAGGGTTGAGAAGAGAATAGTCCCAACTAAAATACTGAGAATTCAACCTCACAACATGTTTATAACAGTAGCTTGGGAATTTACATGGCTTCTAATGTTATTAAATGTCATGTAAATGTTTTTAATAGAATACGTCAAATAACCCGTCACCTCGGATTTATTTTATTAAAACCCCAAAACAATTACACAACATGTAATTACTTTACATGTAATATAAATGTTTTTGAGTTTATTTTTCATCCCATTTTACTTTCAAACAAACTAAACCTCTTTTAAAGTTTCTCAACTGACCAAGAACTCATGAAACACTTAACCTATTTATATCCAAACTCTATTAATTCAAATAATCATACATCCTTGAACTTTAAGTCATTTTCTCCAACATATATCTCCTCATGTATAATCTTAAATCTTTCTCAAGTTTCCTTGAAACCCAAGACTATGTTTATTAAAATGATAGACTTTCATGATAAAAACACAACCAAAAGAGAAGATTAATGAAAAAATCAAATAGAGACATAAATGGAAAAAGATGAGATATTAACACTAATAAATATTAAAATTATTTATTCTATCATTACCTGTGATTTTAAATTCTCTCCCGCACCATTTTTAAATTGCATCTACTCAATTTTAAACATAGGCTCAATAACCAAGGTTTGACTTCTCAAAATACCTTTTTTGAAAACCCACATCATAAAAAAGGTTAAAGGAAAATTCCACTTGAAAAGAGTGAAAGGGAAGTATTAAAGTCATCTAGAATAATATATATTAGGTTTCCATGTAGGATAAATTTTATAGGAAGTGAAATCATGGATATGGAAAAGAAAAATAACTCCCAGTGACAGATAGAGAGTGATAAGTACATGGTCATGAGAAATTTAACCATCAAAAAATCATCAATATGAGATGGATTAAAAGTCCATTGATTTTTCAATAATAAAATTAAATGGATAAAATTTTTGTTTAAAAATACTTTTCCTAATTTTGAGAATTATTTTACTACCTAGCATAAGAACAAAAGGAAATATACTTACATGGTGAGTAAAATTTAATACTTTAATAAATTTCCACATCAAACTCATGTTTTTCTCCAAAAGATGAGTCTTAAAGATGAATTTTTCATTCCTAGAGAAATAGAATCAACTTCTACAGATTAATAAATCCATAAAATAATAAATATTTATTCCTCTTATCTTTAGACATTAACCAAATCCAAAATAGTTAGTACAAGATAAGATAATTCTCCAAAAATAATAAACCTTTATATAATGAAAAACTAATTCAATATCCAAAATTAAAAATTAATACCCAAAGTTCAACAAATATCATACAATAAATAACTATCCTTAAAATTCGTTAAAATATTCTGGACTAATATTGAAACCCAAAAATTGGAAGGATTTGATCACTTGGTCTTCCAATATAAATTTTAACATTTATCTCTAAATAACATCAATCACTCTAAATGTCTTATACCAAATTTGTAATTTTCTAAATCATGTATTCTCTAAGATGTAGTAATTATTTCCATAAATAACTTGAATCACCAGAAATCCAAAATAAAATCATATATGCTTCTAAAATATAATTCAATGTTTATTCCTCAAATAAAATCTGATAGTATTCTATTTACCTTAATCATAAAGGGTTATCAAAATAGTGAACGTCTTCTGAAATAACATTAATCACTTAATCACAAAATAATTTTCCAATATCATGGTAATATGTTTGATAAAACATAATTTCTCAAAATGAACTTAACATTTATCCATCAAAAAAATTAAATAAATAAAAACAATTTCATATTAACTAGGACATCATGTAGGCAAATGGTAGGTGATCGACTCTTATCACTCTTCGGTCGTGGTTTCAATACTCATGTCCTTACTAGGAGTGATGGGTTGTTACCCATCCTAATATAATCCTTATAATATTATAAAAACTTGAGACATCCTCAAAAATAAACTTAATATATTCAATATTAAATAAATATTTTAATGTCAAATTGTATCTCATACCTTTAATTTTGTACCCCAAAATGTAATAACCCGTAATTTCCTCAAAATAAAATATCTTGTAAAAATTAAATTCTACTAATACCTTTAGACATATTTCTAAAATAATTAAAGGAATTATTCCTCAAATAACATTTTCAATAAAACCAATAGTAAACCTAAGGGTTATATTACTATAAATGTCTCTGAAAATACTCTTAATCATCTTAGTCATCCATCACTTAAAACAAGAAAATGGGTGTCTAAGAATTTGAACTTAAGATCAAACTTAAAATAATAAACCCATAATGATATTCATAACTATTAAGAATACCTCATTAGAAAATATGATAACCTCCAAAGTTGTCTAAACCTTACTTTGATACCAACTATAAGGACTCAGCCTTAAATATCACATAATATAGTATATTTAAACAACAATTCATATTCTTTAGTTCCCAAGTATCTCTTAGGTTTAGAGATTTAGATATTTAGGTCATAAATCGTAAATAAAATCCCACATTCATAAAAATTGGACACTTTTAAGTCAATTCCCATTTTTTCATAATATAAAACTTTTAAAAATAAAACATTATTTCATTTCATAACAAATATTCACAAATTTCAACTTGACTTTTTTTTCCCTTACTCATACTTAAACCCTATGAAAATCATTTTAAAACATTGGGTGATCATAAAAATAACCATAAGGTAAATAAAAATAAATAAAACCATTAGTCCAGTGAAATACATGAAATCCTATAAAAAACCTTTTCTCAAAAACATACCTTTTCATCTGAAAATTTAATCATGTTTCCTTTTAAAATATCATTATCTTACCCTTTTGGAATCAAACTATTTCCTTTAAAACTCATTATAATTCATATAAAAGTATTATAAGTGCCTTGGTAAATCATTTCCATATCACTCCTATAATTTCTTTCACAATCACTCTTACAAATGAAATAACCATATGGTTGACTTCCACCTCTGGAGAACCCAATGTATTGGAGCACTATTTGGGTTCACCCATTGTATAACCCATAATGGGATCACCCATGATCTTTAATGGGGCTAAAACCTGGATAAATAATATCCAAGGACTATATCATGAATAAAAACCTTGAAACTCTTTAAAACCCATATGAAAAACACTTTTAGCTATCAAAGTACCCTTTTCTTATAGAAATCACTTTTAAAATCTAAAATCCAAGCACATAATAAAGAAACTATTTTATTTGAAAATAACTATTAAAAATTATTAAGAAAATATTAAATCATTGAATCATATTGAAAGTGATAAGAGAATCTCATTCCATGTAAGTTAAAATAATACATTCCTTTATTCTTTTGTAAAAAGAATTGAAAGAGGAACTTTAAAAGAGAGTTTTTAAAATAAAGTCCCTTACCTTGAATCTGAATCGTCACATATATTAATTATATTCCTAGATAATAAACTTATATTAATTATTTACTTTATTAAGAACCTATTTCAAGTTTATTATTTCCTATATATCACTTATTACTATGTTATATACAATTACTAAATCATTTAAGTTCATCTCGTATGTTTTGATGATATTTGGTTCTTAAGTCCAAATTGAATTCGGTCGATTGAAAATGGTCAAAGAGGTCATTATTCCATAATATAGATAATAATAATAATTAAATAATTATAATTTTTATACGTAAATTATAATGCTAAAACCTATCATTAAATATTGTTATGAAAAATAAACTATCTTACAATCATGGAGATGGTAGGTCGTACGTACGCTTGAGAAACGTCTCCATTTTTCAATGATAATAATAGAAAGAACGTAAGTATTATTTTATATTTACATAATGATAATAATATAATAAATATGACATTACTTATTTAAATATACTTATATATATCACCCATGTTATGTGGGGATAAAAAATGAATCACATCACTTGTGGAGGTGGTGGTCCACACATACACACGAATGACATTATCATTTTTATGTGCATGGGAAGTTAAGAAGGAAAATGATATATTATATTTTAATAATTATAAATATGTAATTAATATATTATATAAACATTAATTATTTCATTATAACCATTATTTATAGATAGTGATGGAAAACGAATTACATCGGTTCATCAGGTAGTAGTCCACCATACACATGAATCATAGTTTCGTTTCCCATTTGATGGAATAATATATGAATATAGGTTGTTATATTAACATAACTATACATAATTATATTAATTATATTTTTAATTATTATTTTATCATGTTTTAAGAATTTTTGAGTAATGTGTAAGAAGAAACAAAACTAAAACATGCAGATAAAAACTATACCTCTTCTTTGGAAAACCAAATTTTCCTAACACCTTAAGAACTCAAATATTGTTATTATTAATAAACCAATATATATATATATATTGTGTATGGATTATAGGATAGGTTTTGTGTAGGTATTTTCTCAATAAAATAGGTTTTTAATTGTGAATAAATGAGAAGAAAATCTTCCATTTTATAAAAGAGGGGAGAGGCGCTCTTGGAATTTCTCAAAATATTAAATTAATATAAATTAAAAGTGGTTAAAAAGTGATTTATTTATAATATAATATTATTATGGGTCTAGATAAACTAATAAAATAAAAATTATACAAGTTTTAACAATATTTCTACCCTTATCTTCTGGTTTTAACCCTTATTTAACCCCTTTACCTCTTTCCATGACAACATGGGTTTTTATATTTTGAGGGTTAATATAATAACTATAAAATAAAAAAAAAGACCCATAATTGGACCATGTTTATTATTTTAAACCTTATCACAATAAATTTACCAAATTTAATATTTTTATGAATTTTATATCATTTAATAAAATATTATTTATTATAAAATATTAATAATGTCAATTTTTAGAACTATTTATTACTTTTACTTTAATAATATCAATATTACACATATAAATTAAAAATATTATTTTAATAAATCCATAATATGTTAAGGAAATATAAAAAAACTCATAGATCACATTAGTTATCTCAAATTATATTTATTTTTATATTTTTAATATCATTTATTTTATTTTTCTAGTAATTTAATATTTACTACATCAGAATTGTGCAAGCATTTAAGGTGATTATATCTTTCATAAAAATTAAAAATAAATTGTCATTATAAATATAAATCATTTATATTTTTAAATACTATTTAAAGTTGAACATTTTCTCTGACTAAAACTATATTAAAAATATTACACTTATTAAAAACAAGAGTGTGACATGTTTGGAATTTCTTTAAATAAAATACAATAAAGGTAAAAATCTTATCAAAGTGGACCCAAAAGGTAATAAATTAGAACCTTAGATTATTATGGTTGATATATAATCATAAAATAATATTTAACCAAGTTTTTAGGTTATTTTATGGTCCTTGTTATTTTATTTGTAACCTAAATTACTTCATTTACCTTTTACCATTGTAACCAAAATTAATAAATTTACAATTCATATTGACCTAAAATAAAAGGGAAATATTTAATAAATTTTAAACCACTAATTAAAATATTAAATTATTTTTTCAAAATTTAAAACATAGAATTTTTATAATTTAATTTAAAATTAAATTGGAAAAACTTAATGAAAAAAAATTCAAAAAAATGCCCTTTTAAATATAAAATGTTTTTATACTAAATTCAAGTATTAAATACATTTTAAAAATAACCATAATTGTATTATTTTAAATAAAAATTATCTAATTAAAATTTAAAACTGATCTAAAACATAATTTGACCTTCTAAATACTTTAAAATAAAATATATTTTTCAATAAAAATAGTATTTTCCACTATTACTTAGAAAATCAATATTTTTATAAAATTTTCAAAAATTCATCCTAAAATAATTTTGAAATTTTGAATTTAAAAATGAAATTATTTTTTTAAAATTAAATTTTAATAATTTTAAAATTAACTTTTAAATAAAATCTTTTAAGAAATGGGTTTAGTAAAACCGTTTCCTTTTTTATTTTAAGAATTTCTTAATATATTTATAATGAATATAACAACATAATTCAGGAATACTGATAAATATTAAAATGAATTATTCTATAATTACTCAGGTTTCTACAATTATATAATATATATATTATATATTCATTAAAATTATCATTATTATAATCCATTTAAAATGGAAATGAAAAATGAATCACATCACTTCAGAGAGGTGGTAGTTCACACGTACTCACAAGCGATGTTATCATTTTCAAACAGTTTGGAAGATTGTAAGGTAGATATTGTATTATCATTATATAAGTATAATTATTTCATAATTATCATATATAAACATGAAACATATCAAAATAACCATCCATGAAATATGGTGATGGAAAATGAATTATATCGCTATGTGGAGACGGTAAGTCGTACATATGCACGAGTGATACTTTCACTCCGTATTTGATGGAAAAGAGGGTGGATAATATTTATTTAATAATAATAATAAAATTTAATTATATTTATGATACTTAATTTATTATTTTAAGATAAATTACCTAGATTTAGAGGTGATAAAGAAGAATTAAAAAGGAAGTGATTGGTTAAGGTGATTGCCTCTTCTTTGAAACAACTCCTTTAAATATCCTCTTAAGGATTCTAGGGGTTGTCTTTTAGAGGGACCAATAACTATATAATGTTTCTAAGGTATTTTTTAAGGGATATTGGTATGTTATCGTCAATATATAAGGCTCAAAATAGTGTAAATGAGAGAAAGGAGGGGTTCCCTTTTATAGTTGAGGGGATGGTCACTTTTAGAATTTCTTAAAATATTAAATTAATATAAATTAATTTTTATATTGAAATGTATAAAATTTAAAAATATTCTAATATAAGATGATTATGAGTCTAAAAATGCTCATCCAATAAAATTTTTACAAGTCTTGGGTGTGTTTTCACCCATATCTTTTAGTTTTAACCCTCGCTAACCCTTTTCCAAACTACCATAATTTTAAAGTTTTTTGTCCTTTAAGGGTTAATAATGTTACTATAAAATAAAAAATGACCCATAAATAGACCTTGGTTGATTTTAATAACCATATCCCATTAATTTTTCTTAATTTAATATTTTTCTGAATTTTAAATCATTTAAACAAATATATTATTTATTATAAAATATCATTAATTTCATTTTTAACACTATTCATTTAATTAGACTTTAAATACATCAAGAAAAATGAGAAATATGAATCTAATGATTTCATACCTTCCTCTAATTTCATGTGGAAATATAAAATTTGTGTCACATATTAACCTTGTTGGAACCTCATTATGAGGATAGTGTTTAGCACATCCTTTTTTTAATAATCACAAACCTTGATTCTTTTAGTACTAATGATTTAAAAGTTGTATGATTGAATTTTATATGGTAAGGTAGTTTTTATGATAATTAAAATAAGTATTTAGGTGAGTCACCACCATCCAGAAGCTACCGCTGAGGCGAGTTACCGCTTGATATGAGTCACCGCTAAGGATGAGCTACCACCAGCGGAGTCACCACTAGAGTTGTTATTGCCAACCTAGTCACCACTGGTCTTGTTACCACCATATTTATTACTGCCATCCTTATCACCACTATGCTTTTTACTGCTAGAGGATCTACCACCAGGAACTGTCATCATTGGATTCTAAGTCACCTCCAGTCTAAGGTACTGCGAGTATAAGATACCTCAAGATATTGAGTCACTGCTAGCTTCTTACTACTGTTGTTGTCTGGGGACATTAACTTTGATTACTCAATTATTATTTTTATTCAAGGATCATTTGACCAAGTATTAATGCTATTATTCAAAGCCTTTATTAGGATTTTGGATCTCTTCTAATTGATGCTACTATATCAACATGAAGGATGTCTCTCTCTATATATATATGATGAAAACTGTCTGAAAAACATACAGGAAAATTTTGAGATTGAATTTGTGAACCTTTATAAGCTTACTAATTAATCTTCTATGAAGATCAATGACATAGAAGAACATAATCCATAACCTATATTGATTGAGACACTGACAAAGATCAACTGTAATATTTCTGTAAATTCCTAAAATACTCTATTTTGCTGCAGCCTTCAAGAAGGAAGCTCAAACTCCTCACCAAAGCTAATTTTATGACTTCAAACATTCTGAGTATACCAGACTAATAATCACTATTCTCTTAATACTATTTTGATTTCTCTTTCTATTTTTTGAGTAGTGTGTTGTTTGTTTTTCAAACACATATTATCTCTTTCACCTAAACTAGAGAATACATGTTATTCTATCTTCTTCTTTACATATGTTTACCTATTATGTTTGTGGAAGAGTTCCTTGTGTGATCTTTACTATTTTAATTACCATATATGGATGTAAAATAGGTTCTTTATCCTGGAGAGCTTGTAGCTATTGTTTATTTTCCTAATACAGGTTATGGATTTGTTCGATTATTATTATAATCTTCTTGTTAATAGGTTATTACCAAGTGGATGGGATTAAGTCTCATATTGGGACTAAACCTATTGTTTATTCTGTTGTATTATTGTTTGTTTTTACCAAAACCAATATTGTTCTTAATATATAAAAAAACCAATACCTTTGATAGTTAATCTTAACTAGTGTTTATATATGTTTATTTCTATGTAAATTTATTTCAAAATCTAAGTTAATTATCACATTTTTTTAACTAAGACATAATCACTCTTTGGGAAATCTTTTAAAAGGAAAGATATTATATCGATCTACTATTTTGATTAACTAGACAGTTTATTTTATTAAGGGGGTTTTAATTTTAACATAAATTTTTATTGGAAACTCAATTCACCCCCTCTTGAGTTACTCACTCTGACCAACATTTGGTATTAAAGGTTTTTTTAATTATCTTTTAAAAAATTATTTTATTTGTATTCTAAAGATCTCAAATTTTTATCAATTCTAAATTTAAGTTCTTTATGGATAATAGATAAGAAGTATCTTATACCAACAGACCTCCTTATCTTAATGGTACAAATTATGATGAATGGAAAATAAAAATGAAAATTCATTTAGAAAGTATGAGTTTTGACATATGAATTGTAATATAATATCTTTATGAAAAACCAAAAACTTCTAGAGTTATTTGGAGTAGTGCTAAAAAAATACGTACAATAATAATTGTAAAGTTATGAATGTCTTGTATTGTTCCTTGGGTGATGATGAATTTAATAGAATATCTACTTAAAAATATGCTTTTGAATTATGGGATGCCTTATCTTCCTCTCATGAAAGAACATCAAATGTTATGGAAATGAGACTAAATACATATACAATCAAGTATGATACATTTAACATGAAATACGATGAACCTATTTATGATATGTATCTCATGTTTAATGGGATATTCAATACCATACACTCACTTGGAAAACAAGTGATGGAAAAAGATCAAGTGATGAGACTACTTAGATGTTTACCAGAAAAATGGAGAGGACCTCTGTTTCAATTAGATAATATTGTGATGTAAGTGCACTTCCTAATAAGGAATTGATAGGAAATCTGATAATGTATGAAGAATATATTAAATTCAATTAAGATATCAATGAAGATGAACCAAAAAATCAGTAGCCTTAAAGAATACTACCTCCAAACAAAGAGAAAATGAACAAACTAAAAATACTAGTGAAGAAGAATATACTAATGATAGTGATGAAAATATGGCCCACATGGATAGAAGGTTTATGAAATTATATATGAAAAATAATGTTTTTAATAAATAAAATTTTATAGGAAATTATGACAATAAGGTAATGTAGAAAAAGTATTGAAAAAAATATGATACTCAAAATTAAATCACATTCTATGAACGTAATTGGATAGGACACATTAAATCTAATTGTCTAAAATTAAAATATAATGTGAGATATGATGATAAGGATAGAAGATTCAATAAATCCATGAAAGCAACCTGGAGTGCCTTCGAAGATAGCTCCAGTGACTCAGACAATTATTAGGAAGATAAGTCTGATAGGGAAAATATGTTCTTTGTAGCAAGCATATCAGAGGTAAAAAATATTTTCCTACTTCTCCTACTAATATTACAAGTCATTCTAAAAATAAAGATAATAATAATATTTAGGAATTAATTACCAATGAAGATATATATGAATATTATAACATGATGAAAGATAAATTTCATAAACTGAAAGATAAATATAATTCACTTAAAAACAGCATGCTTTGATAGTAAATATGAAAACTAATCTTACCATTGAAAATGATAAAAATGTACAATTATTAAAATAAAAAAATGAATTAAAATTCTCAAATGAACAGTTAAAGAAAGACATAGAAATTTTTACCAATGTTAATAAAACTTTCACTCAATTAATAGGAAAGAAAGTTTGTCCCAAGTATATAACTAGCATAGGTTACCAACCAGGATAGAGAAAATCATAAAAACCAGATTTTTGTATAGTACCAGTTCTAAAAATTCATATACTACCAATACCTACTCAAATAGACCTAATAAAGTAATTATTTCTATAATCTTACAAACTATTTATAAAAAACCCATTAGATAATTATGGGGGCCAAAATATCTTATTACTAACAAAACTGGACCCAAGAAGATTTGGGTACCAAAATCATTTTTGGTATAAACTTTATTTTGTAGTGAACTTGTTTGAAAACATCCATCAAAATATTTGGTATCTAGATAGTGGTTGTTCCAGACATATGACTAGTGAACATTAAAATTTCAAAAAATTGATCAATGTTAATGGTGGACATGTCACTTTTGGTGGCAATGCTAAAGGGAAAATCATCGACCCTGTCCAAATTGGTAAATATAATTAAGTATTAATTGGTAAATCTAATTAAGTATTAATTTAAAAATTATTATATGTATATGGTTTAAAATATAATATTCTTAGCATTTCTCAATTTTTTATGATGGTTTTTATGTAAAGTTTGAAAATAATGCCTATCATTTTTTTGATGATAAAAATGTTTTAATTTGTACTACTTTAAGAAATGATAATATTTATTCTATTGATTTAAATTATTTATCTTATAAAAAAATTCTTGATTAAGTGACTTTCACGAAGAATCTTTGATTTTTCATTAGATACTATTCCATTTCAATATCCATTCACTTAAAAAGCTAACTAAAAAATGTTTAGTTAAAGATCTACCAAAATTAGGATTCTCAAATGATAATGTTTGTGAACTCTGTAAAAAGGGGGAATAATATAAAATTTACTTTAAAACTAAGAAATATGTTTCAACCTCTCAACCTCTAGACTTAGTTTATATGGACCTCTTTGGACCTTGTAGAGTTTCTAGTTTAAATAGAAAACATTATGTCTATGTTCTTGTAGATGACTTGTCTAGATACGCCTGGGTATTTTTATTAAGTCGCAAAAGTGAAGCTTGTTATTACTTTATTAAGTATGAAAAATATATAGAAAATATAAGTGGACTTAGTATTAAGACCTTATGAATTGATCATGGTTAATAATTTTAAAATCAATACTTCGAATTATTTTTTTCTCAAAATTTTTATAATCACAATTTTTCTGCACCTAGGACACCAAAGAAAAATGGTATAGTAAAAAGAATAAATATAACCCTTTAAGAGATAGCTTAAATTATTCTAAATGAATGTGACTTACCTGACTACTTTTGGGAAGAGGATATTAACAAATATTAGTATACAATAAATAGAGTTTTAATTAGACCTCTCTTTAAAAGAACACCTTATTATGGAATAATGTAAAACCAAAGGTTAATTACTTTAGAGTTTTGTGTTGGAAAGTATTTACTCTAAATACAAAGGGTAATCTGGAAAACGTTTCTTCCAAGAGTGATGAAGGAATGTTTCTAAGTTATTCAACTTCCAGCAAATCTTATAGATTGTTTAATAAAAGAACCAAAATAATGGAAGAGTTTGTTCATATTAAATTTGATGAAACTGACCCTAGTGAAACTAAGATAATCTTAGAGAACCTTTAAGATGATCTAAAAAATTAACCTTAATTCTAAACATTTTGAAATTTCTTTTAAATAAGAAGAAATCTCATCCAGTGAACTGCCAGAACCTGAACCTAAAGAAGATCTTGAAACAACCATCCCCTCTTTTCAAAGAGCTATTAGGACTCATAGAAACCACTCTTTATATGCTGTAATAGGGTACCTAGATAGAGTTACACAAACAAGATATTTTCTTATGAATCAAATTTAACACCAAGTTTTCTTGTCACAGCCTAATCTAAAGAACATCAATGATGCTATCAATGATTAATTCTGGGTAATAACTATGCAAGAGGAACTTAATCAATTTGAAAGAAACAGTGTTTTGGAACTTGTTGATAGACCTAAGGACAACTTAACAATTGTCACTAAGTGGGTTTTTAGAAACAAGGTTGATGATTCACACACTATAATAATAAATAAGTCTAGATTAGTTACACAAGGTTATAATCAAGAATAAGGTATTGATTATGAAGAAACATTTTCACATATAGCTAGATTTGAATCCATTATGATACTTATTTCCTATGTACCACATTTGGATTTCAAACAATATCAAATGGATGTCAAAAGTGCATTCTTAAATGGGTTTAAAGTTTGGGATGTTTTTGTTGAATAACCCCCTAAATTTTAAAATCCACATTTTCCAAATAATGTTTCTAAATTAAAAAATGCTTTATATGGTTTAAAAAATGCTCCTAGAGCTTGGTATGATAGTCTTACCTCTTTTCTTATTTCAAAAAGTTTTTCAAAAGTTATAACTGATCCAAATATTTTTATAAAAATGATTTTATAAGTTATTTTAATATTACAAATGTATGTTGATGATATTATTTTTGGATCTGCTAAAGACTTCCTATGTACTGGTTTTTCAAAACTAATGAAAAATGAATTTGAAATGATTTCAGTGGGTGAACTCAAATTATTTATTGGATTTTATATTTTTCAAAATAAATAAGTAATCATATTTAATTAGAGTAAATGTACTAAAGATATTTTAAAAAATGGATTAGATAGCACTAATAGTAGTGATACTCCCACGAGTACCACCTGTAAACTAGATCTTGGTGAATCTGGGAATTCATTAGATCAAACTAGTTATAGAGGAATAATTGTCAGTCTATTATATTTAACTACTAGTCATTTTGATGTTATGTTTTTTGTGTGTATGTGTGCTCACTTTGAAGAAAATCCCAAAGAGTCACACTTAATAGTGGTTAAAAGGATTTTTAAATACCTTAAATATATAACTAATTTCAGATTATTCTATCCAAGAGGGAAATTTTTTGATTTAATAAGTTATTTAGATTTTGATTTTGGTGGCCACAAGTTAGATAGAAAATGCACATCAGGAACATGTCATCCTTTATGAAAATCTCTAGTATCATGGTGTAGTAAGAAAAAAAATTATGTTTCACTATCTACTGCTGATTCTAAATAAATAGTCATAGGAAGTTTTTGTGCACAAATTTTTTAGATGAAATATACTTTACTAGACTTTGGATACCAATTTATATGTGTGCCTGTAAATATTTATAACTCAAGTGTGATAAAAATTTCTAAAAAACCAATTCTCACTCTAGAAAAATCATATTTATGTAAGACATCACTTTTGGAGAGATCATTATCAAAATGGTGATATATCTTTATAATTTATTTGAACTGAACATAAACTTGTTGATATCTTCACAAATCCTTTAAATTCTAAAATATTAAACTATATCAAACATGAATTAGGAATGATAAGTTTTTTTTCATGAGTCATCATTGATAAGTCACCATTGAGGAATCATTTTTGATAAGTCACTATTGATGATTCGCCATTCATAAGTCACTATTGATGATTCATCATTGATTACTCGCTATTGATAATTCATGGTTGATGAATCATCATTTATAATTCACCATTGATGAGTCTCCATTGAACGAGTCACCTTTTATTTTTGTCACTATTGCTTTATTACCATTGATATTTTGTTCTGATTAAATTATTATTGTTTTCATATTTATTGTTTTTTTTTATTTCAAATCCCTGGATGATAAAACTCATGACTAAGTCTAATTGATTCCCTTTACCTTCAGACCTTTGAACTCCCAAAACCTTCTCTTCCTCTCATACTGATCGTATTTCCTTCCTATATCATTCCACCTAAACCTTCAACCTATCAGAATAGACCATTTTAAGTGATCCATAGAATCTAATTTGGAAGAGGTGAGACAATCCAAGAAATGAAAAGGATCTAAAAGTAGTTCAGTTATTATTTCATGAAACCTGCATTTGGCGAAATGATTTGTCTAAGAAGAAAAGGAAATAGATATGCAATGGATTCCATCAAGAAATGCACTTATTTTGAAAGTTATAGAAGATAAAAAATTGATGAACTAGTTTATATCAAATCACTATGTGTATTATCCAAGGTTGGTATATGATTTCTATCATAATGTTGAGTTTTTTTTTCAAAAAAAAGAGGATGAAATAATAATTTTCATTGATGGATAACATTTTTATTTATCTTTACGGGAATGGGAAAAATTCCTAAGAGTATCTCATAAAGGGGTAGATGTGGATTTTCAAGGAATAATTCCCAGTGGCAGTGGGTTTTTTAATTGTGAATAAGCTCTCCTACAGTTAACAAGTGATGGTACACTATGAAGACCTACATATACTGTGCTCGATGGTGAGTGTAAACTATTATTCAAGTTTGTACAGCATGTTTTATGTACTATAAAGGAAGATTTCAATACTATGAGATATTATTTGTTTACTTCATATTTATGATTAAATAAGAACAAGGGATTAATCTTTGTAGATTTATAATGATCCATATGTATGAAATATGCAAGAAAAATTCAAGGTTGAACTCTTTGATATACCCTAAGATGATATATACCATCTTGGATGCTAAGGGATTAGTCAAATAAGGTGAAGCAATTGAAGATAATTATGGTGGATTTTTTATAAAATATATTTTGAAAAAGGGTTAAATTAATTTGGAATCCATGGAAGATGTGTTGGGTAAGATAGAATAAAAATTGTATAATGAATTCAACCCTATCGATCATTCAACCAAACTTAAAGAAATTGTGAATCCAGATCTTGATCTTGATGAGTTAGTTGAATATTATAATGATTATGATGATGATGATGATGATAGTGATAAACTTGAGAAATATTTGGAATAAGAAGAATAAAAATTCTCAGTTGAAGTGGGGAGTGATCCAGAAATACCAAACTCTCCAAACGGAGTTTCCTATGGACCTGTCAGTCCACATGAGTATCTACCAACTAGGGAATCACTTTTAGATGAAAATGATGATGAGGAAACTGAAGTATCTGGATTATAATAAGTGAATACAACTTCCTCCAGATCATCAAGAGACTAAATTACCAATTCTAAAAATGGGAATGACAGTGATGTTAATGCTTCTAAGGAAGCAAATAATGAAGATAAAAATTAAAAATTAGATGGAAATGAAAGTAAGTATGAGGATGATGATAATGGTGGAGATGATGATAATCATGGATATTATCACGTATATGGTCATAATAATGGAAATGATAAGAATGGAGTTGATCATGATGATCATGATCAGGAGATGGATCAATCTCATCCTTTATCACCAGTGGTATCAAGTTCTATCAGGGCTAAGGATATATCAAAATATGATGAGATGGATGTTATATAACCACTCTCTATATATGATCAGCAAGATATTAGTGAGGGGAGAATTATCTTTAACCTTATGACCACATAGCACTAGCAGATCTCTCACAGTCAGTTCATGCAGAACCATCCTCCATTTACCTGAATTTGGTAAAAATCTACCAGTTCCTAAATAGTCACTTATTCTTCCATATATCAGGCATATATTAAGTTATTTTGAAGAGTGTGAGAAATTTCCTAGTTATTTCTGACTTGGACTCGATTACAGTGATTCAAATGATGAAGCAAGAGAAATTTCTGTCAGAGGAGAAGGATCCTTAGTAGATTAGATTGATCAAGATGGTGAGTTATAAACTTTTACTCCAATGGGGATAGATAGAAAAGTTGAGTCTATTATTCCACCAAGAAATAGATATCATCCACCTACTCCAATCATAATACCACAATATGTTGTGAAAAATATGACTTAGAATATTTTCAAATAAGTGTGAATTATAATTTGGAATCCTTGAGATAAAATTTGGTTTCAGATTTTAAGACTTCCATATGCTCTCAACCATCTCCAATTTCTAGACTTAGTGAATAATATAATAGATATTTGGTTGATATTTTTATATCTCATTTATAGACAAGATTTTTATTTCATATTCATGGACTAAAAGTGGAGAATAGATTATTGTAAATAGAATTAGAAAGAGTGAAAGAATTAGTTGAGGGAATGAAATCCTACTTCTCGGAAAGTTTGAATTATATATTTCATAAATCTGAAATCATGTTTTTTGTTGCCTCTACATCCTCTACACCTCCTCCTAATACAATACCAATTGATAGATAGCTACTCAGATATGTTATCAAGGAAAAACTCAATATTGATTTGGGTGATGTGTCAATTCATTAAGAGCAATTAAAGAAAATACATTATTATGGAGATCACATCTATGAGATGATAAGGGAGTGTTCCATTAAAACCAAGGCATATAAGGACACCATAAAAAATAAATAAAGTATTATTTTTCAAGAATTTATACAAATAATGATATGTTTGATAAATTTAAATTCCTATTATAGAACTTTATATTTCCACCGGTCATAAGAGCTTTCAAGGAATAGGTGAGTCAACTGAAGGTTCTCACACCAGTGTTTCATAGATTCATGGAAGAGAAAATGGATTTATTTAGTGCTATAAAGAGGGGTAGTAATATTATTATGTATTTTATAAACCTCATGTAAATATTTATTCATGTTCATAGTAAATTTTTTATTGCAAGGGGGAAATCAAGTGACAATTGTTCTTTCCACCATATCCATAGAACAATTTTAATACATGCCTATAGAGATTACTTAGTCAGAAATTCTTCTACCTCCACCATATCAACATCTGAGTTTATCACTAGTTGAAGCTATTTTTCACCTCAAACCAATTCCAATTTGTGAACCAATTACTCCTACAATAGAAATCCCTTATATCACAACCTATGCTCCAACTATCACTATTACTGTTTAACCCCTCAAGACAATGACAATAACAAATATAAGGACAAAGCCAAAGAAAATCTCACAGATAGTCCTCAATTTACCTCTAACAGTGAATTTGATTAGATGTAGTCTTTGATAGGAATCTTGTTCGTGTACTCTTTCTCTTTTTTTATGTACTAAACTCTTTATGGCTAATATTTAATGCAATATCTTAGTTTTCTTCTCATTTAATTGTACTTTTTTCATTCTTATCTTTTTCCTAATCTCAAAGGGGGAGATATAATGGGAATTTATTTATTACAGGGGGAGAAAATAAAAAATATAAATAATCTATGAAATATTAATTGTATTTTCTGATATTTATTTCTTTTATATATCTTAATATTACTTTATTTACTAATTTTACTCTTCTTTAAGATCTTACATTTATTTTATATTATAGTTGTTTATATCACTCATATATCTTCTAAAATGATAAGTAGATTGTTTTAACTTAAATACATCTCTAATTATCTATGTTTACTTATTTAATACATGTCTTATAAAATAGCATGTTTTGTGATCATGAAAAGGGGGAGAATGTCGGTACCTCCTTAGGAGGAGAGTATTTAGCACTTACTTATTTTAATGATCACAAATCATGATTCTTTTAGTACTAATGATTTACATGTTGTATGATATAATTTTATATGGTAAGATATTTTTATGATAATTCGGATAAGTATTGAGGTGAGTCACTGCCATCCAGAAGTTATCGTTAAGGCGAGTTACCGCCATGCAATATTCACCGCTAAGGATGACCTGCCACCAGTAGAGTCTCCACTAGAGTTTTTACCACCGGCCTTGTCACTGTTAGCCATGTTACCATCAAAGTTTTTACTACCATCCTTGTCATCGCCAGGCTTGTTACTTCCAGAGGACCTACCGCCAAGGATCTACCACCAGGACCTATCGGCATTAGACTCTAATCCACCACTAATCTAAGGTACTGCCAGTATGATATACCGCTAAATACTGAGTCACTGCCAACTTCATGATACTGCTTTTTTCTAAGTAATTTGAAGTGAATGACTTAACGACTATTTCTATTCAAGTATCATTTGACCAGGTCTTAATGAAACGATTCAAATCTTATCTGGGGATTGTGGATATCCTCCAACTAATGATACTATATATACACTAAGTAAATCTCTCTCTTTATGTATGATGAAATTTTTCTGACAAGCCTATGGGAAAATAGTACGATTGAATATTTGAACCTGTAAAAGATTACCGATTCATCTGCTATAAAGATCAATGACACAAAAGCATAGAATCCATTATAGTGGTTGATTAAGACACTAATAGAGATCAACTGTAACATTCCTAAAAATTCTTAAAATCCTCTATTTTCCTACAACCTTCAAGAATGAAGATCAAACTCCTCACTAAACCAAATCTGAAGATTTCAAACATTCTGAGCATACTAGACTGAGCATCACTATTCTTTTAATACTCTTTTTATTTCTATTTTTTTCAGGTAATGTGTTGTTACTTTTTTTTCAAACATATACTATCTCCTACACCTAAAATAGACAATACTTGTTATTCTCTCTTTCTATTTACATCTTTTTACCCACTATATTTGTGGAAGAGGTCCTTATGTGGCCTATACTATTTTACTTCCCACGTATAACTATATAAGAGGTTCTTTATCCTAGACATCTTGTAGCTATTGTTTGTTAACTTAATCTAGGTTATGGATTTGTTTGATTATTATTATAATTTGTTTTACAGCAGGTGATTTACAAGTGGAGGGGATTAAGTCTCATCTTGAGACTGAACCTCTTGTTTATTTTACTGTGTTATTTTGTTTTTTTACCAAAACCTAGATTGTTTTTAATATATAAACAAAACTATAACTTTGATAGTTAATATTAACTAGTGTTTATATATATATTTTCTAAGTAAATTGATTTCAAAATCTAAGTTAATTCTAACATTATTTTAACTGATTCATAATAAATCTTTGAGAAATATTTTAAAAGGACATAACTTATATCGATCTGCTATTTTGATTAACTGGACAGTTTATTTTATTAAGAAGATTTTAATATTAACAGAAATTTTTATTGGGAACTTAATTCAACCCCCTCTTGAGTTACTCACATCGACCAACATACCCTTTCAAATTATATCACTTATAATATTTATAAAATTATTTATTTTATTTTTATGTTAATTGAATAAATACTTCATCATCAATGCATAAGCAATTAAGGTAATTATATAATTTATAAAGATTATAAATAAATTTATATCATGAAAATAATTTTATTAATATAAAAATATACATTTATATTTATTCATAACTTTTTTCCCCATGTGAACACATAAATGATATTTAAAACTAAGAGAGTGACACTTTGTAACTTTATTTACTTCAAATATTATACAAGTAATTTTCAAGTAAAAGTGTCCATTTAAGAAATAAATTTATATCATAAGGTGATAATGGTTGAATTAAATTCATCCAATAAGAATTAAGATGAAAATTATGCTCTTAT
Source organism: Viscum album (assembly GCA_963277665.1). NCBI lineage: Eukaryota > Viridiplantae > Streptophyta > Magnoliopsida > Santalales > Viscaceae > Viscum > Viscum album. Next base: position 2,022,070,398 of record OY728123.1, read on the forward strand.
CACTTAGTTTTATCCTAGATTAACCCAATTTACCCTTTATGAAGGTGATAAATTTTACCACGATTTCTATTCATATTGACCAAAAATTAAAGGGACTTATTTAGAAAAAGTGGACCCCATGATTCAAAATATGGAATATATTTTTCAAGATAAATTTTCTATAATTTTTGGAAATTAATTTTAATATAAATAAATAAAATGCAATGAAAAATAGCTTTTAAAAAATGAGTTTTGAAGCCCAAAAATGTACTTATACCAAAATCAAGTATAATAATGATTCAAATAAATTTAATTTGATAATATCTAATTAAATAATAATTATGTAACTTTGATAATAAATTCAAATCATAAAGATTCTTTTTAATGGAAATAAAATGACAATTTTACAAAAATCGGTATTTTCACTATTTACTAAAAAATCATTCTTTTTAGAAAAATACCAAAATATCACCCAAATATAATTTTTATATGATTATTTAAAAATGATATCATTATTTAAATACAATTTAAATAAATTAATTATAATTATTTTCTCACAAAAATCAATAAGAACTATTTTTGAAGAAAACATGTTTTTAAATAATTAAATGGTTTTAATAAGAATTGAGCACTTATTTCATAATAAAAACAAATTATATTAAGTTATACCTTTATGTTTATTTCATAAATTATTTAATCCTATTAATACATTTCAATTTTGACAGCTACGTTATAATTCTCATATAATAATATTTTTTCAATTCATTTAAGCTCGGTATTGTGTGTAACGCAAGCTATCGAAGAAATCAATTTAATTTATAGTTAAAATCTAGGAATGTTTCATTATACCCCCTTAAATTAATTATGCCCTCACAATTTTTATCAGTTGTTAAAGGTTTAATATTTGAAAATTCCTTTTTAGAAACCCACACCTTATAAAGAAATAATAATGCTTCCATTGAAAAGGGTGAGTGTAAAACAAAATGGTTACCTGAAATAACATAAAATTGTGTTCTTGAATAAGGATAACTTTGGAGGTAAGTAAAAAAATGGACATAAAATAGAATAAAAACTCCCAAGGACTAATATAGAGTAATATATGATATGGTTAAGATAAATTTAATGACCACAAAACCATAAATTTAGGATAAGTGAAAAGACTATAGATTCATTAGAAATGAATGTAAAAGTACAAAAATTTTATTTCAATATCCTTTTCCTAAAGTTGAGGAAATATTTTACTATCAAGATAGAGAATTTGATAAAATATACTTATTTTATTTCCTTCCATAATTTCAATTTCATCCTTTGGTTGTGCTTCGATTAGTTTTCACTTCATCTCTTATACCATGAAATGAATAATTAAAATGAATTTTTCATGCCTAAAGAACTAAAATTAACTTTTAACATATCATAATATTCATAAAATAATGACAATTGTATCTAGATTTTTTCCAAATCCAAAATGATTAACCCAGGTTATCCAATATGAAAAAAATCATACTTTAATCTCTAAAACCATATCCAAAGTTAAACTTATACCATTCCATATATAGTAACCTTAAAACCCTTCCAAAAATGTCAGTCCAAAATCAAAATCCAAAAATTTATAAGGTTTCTAAATTTCCAAAATCAACTTAACATTAGTCCTCCAAACAACATAAAGTATATTTTAGTATCACGAACCAAATATGGGAATACCTTGATTAAATATTCTCATGAAACATGTTAATAATTGGAATTTCCATAAAACCCTAATGGAAACATATATTCTCAAAAAAAAATACTTATTCCTAAAATAAATGCAATAAACTTCATTAAATATAACCTAAATCACTTTTTCATCAAATCAATCACTAATTTCATGGTTACAAATACTATCAATGTTAATAATATCTTTATCCTAACTAAACATTATTAACTTGACATCAAACACATATTAAGGTTTATCTTTCCCTTAATCATGTAATCTCTAAAAATATCACCTTACCACTAAATAAATTTTCTCAGTTATTATTAACATTAAAAATATATATTAAAATCCTTTAATAAAAAATACTTTAGAAAAATACTTTTATTTTTCAAGTTTTTTATATAACCATAATATCATTAGTATAACACTTATACACTGTAATTATTGAATCCATATACATAAACAATTCAATCATTCCATTTCCTTCTTAAACCATTAATTAGGCTTCATCATCTTATTCCATAATACTTCTTTCCAATAATATGAAATATGAAACATGTATTAAGATTAATAAGACTCAATTTAATCATGCTTATCAATTTTAACATAATAAATACTATTAAAATATCCCATAACTTTCATATATCATTCTTAGTCTATTTATCATCATTAATAATACCATTACTCGTACAACCTTGCTAATTATCTTCCTAAGATTCCACCTAGGACATTGATTTTCATAATTCTCAAAATTTACATATTCAAAACATTCATCCATTAAGGATTACTTAGGGATACCATTATTCTCATACATTAAGTTAACTTAATGTTTCATTTTTCCTTGAAAATGGATTTATTTTTTTTATTTCCCACACTCAAAATATTATCTCATTCCTTTGACACTTTCCCTTGAGTTCTTCTTCCCACATTCTCAAAATTTATGAAACCGGATCTTCTTTCATCCATGGTTTCTACCACACAATCTCTCAGTAAACTCTATCCTTCTCTTATTTGGTGATACTGGGAGTTGATTAAGGTGAAATTTGTTAATCATGTATCATGATAACTAATTAGGTATAATCACAATAAACTTTACTCCATTCATAAACACATTTGGTTTCTCATTAACACATTATCCATAACATACAAAATTAACCCAGTTCCTTCTATTTTCCTCCATTTACTAAAACTAAAATGAATAGTTTGAAAAACAATAATCCTAGTGGAAAACCACATAATTATGAAAAAACATTAATAGGATGTCTAAATCATGACACCTTCTTTTCAATCTATGAAACCTTAAGTTTGACCTAGGTCATCTATAATAATAATATATTCCAATAATTTATGATGGTTTATAAAGGAAATGTGAATTAACCCAAGAATATCCCCTGTAGTATCAAATCAGGTGCACAATAAAAGAACACTCACCATGAACCAGAATGATGGCTGAGATATACTCAACCAGCTATTTTCAAGTTTATTACCCCTAGATGAATTTATGCTAAAACCATCTCCATAGGGATTTATTTCTATGAAAATAATATAATATCTTTCTTTCCAAAAATTTAGGATATTATCTTATAATTAGACTTATCTATAGGGTTCATACTAAATTTTTCTCATCCCAGTTTCCAAAAGTTAACTAAAATTTACTCTAATATCAACTATAGTGCCCCATACTTTTCATATATATATATATTAAATATCATTATATTAATATTCATTACATATCAAAATGATCCGTTCTAGAATCATATAGGTCTATTATCTTTGGAAACTTAGACATATAACAACTAGTTCATAAGAGTCTCCTGCTAAGTTCTTAATAACAAGAACCCTTCTTAGACATATTATTCCTAAAACAATTATTCATAACCAGGGTAAAGGAAAGATAAGAAAGGGTGAGATCAGATGCTCAGTAAGGGTAAATAAGGGAGACATCAATGATCATCTGATTATAACATGGGAATAAGGGTATGAGAACAAGATCATAACATTTTAAATTCATACCTCACATATCATATATCATAAACTTGAGTTGTGGAATAAATCTTGGAGGTTCATAAGACAAAAATCATAAAGGGAATAAATAACATGAGACATTAAAGTATAATATTAGCATAATATTTGAGTTTGTGGTGTGCATAAGATTATAACTTTTTAAACATTTATAAATATAAAAAAAATCACTCATTAAGTTAAGGACATGAAATCATGACCTTGTATAAACTTATGGACATGAAATCAGGTCCATGTATAATATTATGGACACGAAAATCAAGTTCACACACAATCTTATGAACATGAAAACCAGGTCCATGCTTAATCTTAGAAACATGAAAACCATGTCCATGCATGAAATTTTAAACATGAAATCGAGTTCAGGAATATCATATTTACTACTTTAGTTGTACATATTTACCCAATTCATTGGAGGGAGAAATAGGCCTCACTCATCACATAATTAAAATCATAAATATGTGTGCCACAAGATCATAAAATATCCATCATATCAAAACCCATGAAAAGAAATGGGTTTCATAAATAGTTCATCATAACATAACCTGTGGAAAAGAAATGGGTTGCATAAACATTTCATCACTTCATCATAGTATAACTCATGCAAAGGTAATGGGTTTCATAAAAATATTATCATCATAAACAAAAAAATATCTAGATAAATAATAGGGATGGTGTCCTAGGATCATATCCTTAGTAAATCATAAGTGATATCAAGGTTTTGTTTCTTTGATGAATATAAATACCATTAAAATATCATTAAAACATTATTGATGAAAATATACTTTCCATTTTGAAATCATATATTTAAAATCTAAATTTTTTTAAAATGTTATGTAAAATGTTTTCTATGAAAATAAACATGGAATCTTTTAAATGAGTCTACAAATAATTGAATATTCATGATGGTGATGAATTTTATTCATGCCATATATGTTAAAATAAAACATTACTTTAACATTTTTATAAAAATTAAAAAGGTACATCATTCGGAAAATGATAAGAACGTTAATTTTAAACAATTTTTTAAAAGTAAAAAATGGGTAAAAATGAATTTATACATTAATAGGAGAATATTATAAAGCTTATTTAAAACATTTTTATAAAACATTTATATATAAGAAAAAACCTTTTCAACTGAAGAGAGAAATAAAGCCAATTTTACTTGAAAACATATTTTATGTCTCTTGAGTACTTAAGGTGATGAAAATGAATGGAAAACATGTATACTAATGAAATAACCATTTTATAAGAAAATTAATGAGTTTTTTTAGAGTTATATAATAATAATACATTATTTTAAACTTAATCATAAAAAATCCTGATAAAAACTGAGATTGTAACATAAAACCCTTTACCGCTTTGATAAAATTTGAATTGTAAGCCCTATGAAAGAAATAAAAATGTATGGATATGAAAATACCTATAAATTTAATAATATTAATCATAAATTACATTCATGGGTATTACATATACCACATAAATGAAACTAGTGGTAAATATGGCATGTGTCTCACAAAAATAAAAGTGAGATGAAAATTTCTTACCTTAGGTCCAAATTCCTTCATACGCATTGGAACCTCTTGTATAATAAATATAAATCTATTAAATAACCATAATAATATATATACTAGAATATATTATTTACTTATAACCCTTTTATTACCTATTTTTAAATAATTCTTCTTTAAAATCACTGTTATGGGTGATATATGCTTCATTTTTCATGTATTTTTTCGTTTGGTAGTCTTAGTAATTATAGTTTTATCATGGTTACATAATATAGATAATGTTAATAATGATATAAATATAATATATATTATTTTTATTCATATTTTTATTCATTCATAAAATTATAGATAGAAAAATTAATTACATCATTCTTATAGACGGTAGGTCGTACATACCCCTGAACGTTGATTTCATTTTTTGAACTATGGAATGAAATAAAGGTAAAAAATAGTTCAATTTAATAAAATAATTATAATATAATATATATTTTATATATTTTTTAAATTTATTCTTATTATCAGCCAAGTAAAAATGGAAATGAAAAAATGAACCGCATTATTTCATGGAGCTGGTAGTCCACAAGTACGCACTAATAACATTATCGATTTCCAACAGTTTGGAAGGTAATAAGGTATATATGATATTATAATAAAAAAATATATAATTATATCATAATTATCATATATAAACCTTAAATTCATCAAAATATCCATCCATTAAATATGGTTATGGAAAATGAATTGTATCGCTAAGTGGACACGATATGCCGTATATACGCACGAGCAATACTTTCACTTCCAATTTGATGTGAAAGTGGGTGGATAATGGTGATTTAATAATAATAATAATATAATTTAAGTATATTTAGGGTTCTTAATTTATTATTTTATGATAAATACCATAGATTTAGATGAGGTAAATAAGAATTAAAAAGGAAGTTATTGGTTAAGGTGATTACCACTTCTTTGAAATAAATTCATTAAATATCCTCTTAAGGATCCTAAGGCTGGTCTTTTTCGAGGAAAAATAACTATATAATGTGATTAATGATGTTTATAATTTTTATATGGTATTATATATCAATAAGGCTCAAAGTGGTGTAAATAAGATAAATGAGGGATATCCTTTTATAATTGAGTGGTGGGGCACTATTAGAATTTCTTAAAATATTAAATTAATTTTGATGTAATAATATATCTGAATTGGTAATATTAAAAAATAATATGACTGTGATTATAAATCCTCTCATCCAATAAAATTCATATAATTTTTTTGTATGATTTCACCCATAACTTTTAGTTTTAACCTCTATTAACCCTTTTGACAATTACCATAATATTAAAGTTTTCTATACTTTGAGGGTTAAAAATGTAACAATAAAATGAATAAACTACCCATAAAATTAAAATGTTTATTTTTATAACCATATTCCGTTTATTTTTAAGAATCTAATATTTTTATGACTTTTAAATCATTTAAAAAAATATTTTTTACTATAAAATATCATTAATGCCATTTTTCATACTATTCATTTGATCTGACTTTAAATGCATCAATACAAAGGTTAAATTAAAATATAATGATTTACCTCCCTAATATGTCATATATATATATATATGTAAATTTATATAACACATTAACTCATTCAAATTATATAACTTTTAATATTTTTAAAATCATTTATTTTATTTTTTTATTAATTGAGTAATCACTCTATCGGCATTTCATATGCATTTATGGTAATTATATAATTTATAAAAATTAGAAACTAATTTATATCATGAAATTAATTTCATTTTTATCAAAAAAATTATATTAATTCAAAACTTTCTTTTTTCTTTGTGAACATATAAAAGATATTTAAAACTAAGAGAGTGACACTTTGTAACTTTCCTTGCTTTAAATATCATATTGTTCATTTTAATGGAAAATTGTACATATAAAAAAATAAATTTCTATAATAAGTTGATAAGGGTATAATTTTCTTCATCCAATAATAATTATGATAAAAAATTATGTCTTTATCATTTGGTTTTAAACTAGATTAACCCGATTTACCATTTACCGAGGTAATAAATTTTACCACGGTTATTATTCATATTTACTAAATATAAATGGGGCCTATTTACCAAATTTATACACCATCATTAAAAATGTGGAATAAAATTTTCAAAATTAAATTTATAGAAGTTTTACAAATTAATTTTAATATAAATACGTAAAACGCAACGAAAAACTCTTTTTTGAAAAATGTGTTTTTAAGCCCAAAAATGAACTTATACAAAAATCAGGTATAATGATGATTCAAATTAATTTAATTATATTATATATAATTAAATAATTCTTATTTTAATTTTAGATCAAATTAAAACCATAAATATACTTTTTAATGAAAAGAAAATGATATTTTTATAAAAATAGGTATTTTCACTATTCAATAAAAAGCCAATCTTTTGAGAAAAATAAAAAAACTACCCAAAGATAATTTTCATATTTTGATTTTAAAAAACAATGTCATTTTTATCAAAGAAAGTTTTAATAAATTAATTATAATTATTTTCTCACAAAAAATAAATAAAACCCATTTTTTAAGAAAATGTTTTTTTGAAGAATAAAATGGGTATAATAAGAATTGAGTGATTATTTCCTAATAATTAAATTTATATTTAGAAGTAAATTTATATTTATTTAATAGATTATTTAATTATATTAATACTATCCAATTTAACATCTAGGTTATAATTTTCATATAATAATATTTTATGGTTCGTTTAAGCTTAGTGTTGCATGTAATGAAAGCTATCAAAGAAATCATATTAATTTATATAGAAATATTTCATAAAATATTAGGGTGATAAAATCATGGTCCAAATAATACACCAAGATATCATAAATAAATACCACAATAAAATTATCAAGATATTCCTTTAATACTCTATTTATTATATCTATGAAGACAAAGGCTACATTAATTAATTCAAATGGAATTACTATGAACTCATAATGTTCATACCTCATACAAAAAGATATATTAGGAATATATTCCTTATTTACATGAAATTGATAATACCCAAAATTAAGGTCAATATTTGAAAAATAATGAGCTCTATGAAGTTGATCGAATGAGTCATCAATGCGAGGTAAGGGATATTTTTTCTTTATCATAATTGAATTTATTTACCTATAAGTAATGAACAGCCTGATAAATCCATCTTTCTTCTTAAAAAAATAACAGGGGCTCCCTAAGGTGAAACACTATGGGCATATAAATCCCTTATTACACAACTCATCTAGTTGTTTCTTTGGATCTACTAATTACATAGTGAACATTTTATGGTGAGTCTTTGATATTGATCTTGAATCACATATTTAATCAATAAAAAACTCAAAATTTACACTATAATGGATTCCTGGGTAACTCATCAAGAAATAATTCAATTAATATATATAAAATAGGTACATCCACTATTTTAAAACTATTTTTTCTGTCTGTAGATTGTGTCTTATCTTTTTCCCCAAGAATATCATTTAGAAGAGCTATTGGGGGTGGATATAGAAATGACTCATATAATAAAGTATCCCCTCAAAAGATAAGTAATTCCACATCTTCATCATGAATCATAATTTCCTTCTATTTGAAATAAATTTTTACACTATATTTTGAAATTCAGTCCATACCAAGGATTATATCAAAATAAAACATAGGGATAATAATAAATTCAGAAAATTGGGCACATTTATGTGTCATAATGGGAACTGAACAAAACATTCTTATTGTGGTGAGACCTCCACTATGATTCTTGACTTATAAATCCCTTCTTAAGGTGCTATTAAAATATCTAATTTTCTTGGAAAACATGGAAGATATAAAGGAGTGAAAAGATCCATAATGAAATAAATCATTAGCTAAATTTTATGATATGATTAAAGTACAACCACCATGTAATTAGGGACTTCAACATCATCTGTAGTGATCTCATAAGCTTATCCTTTCTCTCTAGGACTTTTCTAGGTAAAATTCTATTTACACATAGGAAAATAAATTGTAAAGTGTCCCATATCTTTATAGTTGAAGTAATTCACCTTAGTAGCTTCTTTATTTCCCTTTAAATTGTGATCATATGGGCCTTTCTCTTTACACTTGTAGAAAACTCCCATTCCAAGAAAACATGTTCCATAGTGTTTCTTTTCACATTTATTACAAGTTTTAAATTACACCTTTTCCTTCTTCCCTTTTTCCATATTTCCTTTTTCAAAGTGTTCAGGTACCCTTTTATTATCTTACGTTCCTTAAAAGTCATAAGACTTAGAGAATTATTTTTTTACCTTGATATAACATGATATTATGTCCTCGTATGATGAGAATGTTTGGGATACTAGTTCTATTTGAATTATTGGATTAATCCCATCAAATAAATGATCAATATTTCTCTTTAGATTAGGTATGTAGTTTGTAACATACTTTTCTAACCTTGTAAATTTAGATTCATACTTAATAACATTTTCTTTTACCTTTTGTCTTAACTCAAAAAATTTCTCTCCATATTCACTCACTGCTCATGAGGAAAATATTTTTTCCAAGAATGGTACCTTAAAATCCTTCCACTCCATGTTTTCTATTTATTATTCATCCTTATTGTTTTGAACCAATGACCACCATTTATCTACATCCCCTGGGAGATGATAAACTGCCATGACAGCCTTCTCCCTTTCTTACTTCTCAAAGTAATAAATATCTTCTCTAAGTAAATTATTCATTGCTTAGATACAAATGGAATTTTTAGTATCATTAAATGATGGAGGTTTTTTATGCATGTAGTGATCTAACATTGTTACACCACATTTTGGAATAGTAGGATACTCTATATGGGTATGGTTATTGGTCATAACTTGATTCAAATTCCCCAATATAGTTATAATTTGTTCATATTTGGATGTAGCTCTAACTTTAGCTTCATTTTTTTAACCAAAAGGTAAATCCCAATATAGATTGTGTGCATTGATATAGTTTCCATTAATTCCACTAGGCTTCATTTCTAAACAATGTAATACATGAGATTATATCATAACATTATGAATCATAATGTATAATTTCAAGATTAGTAAAACACTTAACATAAATTGAAAATTTATGTATGAATAATATCAAAATAATAAACTTGGTTTCTTTGGGAATATTCTAAAATCATAAAAATACTTCATAATGGTTTGTAAATAAAATGCGAATTAGGCCAAGAATATTCCTCAAGAGTGTCAAAAAAATTGTACAATAAGGCCTATTATTGTGCACCAGGTGAAGATCCAGTCAAATCCCAATGTGCCATTTTCTAAGTTATTACCCCTAGGTACAATAATTCTATAGACACGCATGCTTTTATTATCCATATAGGTATGTATTTTTAGGAAATATATAAAATCTCTAACTTACCAAAAATTTAGGATGTTATCCTATACTTAGACTTATCCTCAAATTTGGTATGAGGGTTATGTTATCCAATCCATGTTTCTAAAATCTTGTTCCCAAGTTTTATACTAAACCTACTATTATATCAACTGTAAATACGCTGACCCTAGTAACTTAAAGTTAGTGGTTACTTTATTGCATTGGAACTAGATACAAGGAATCATATCCTAATGGACTGAATACTTTAGTAGTATTGGAAAACTAGATACATACTTGAATTTTATATTACATTTGAAAACTTAAATACAACATAGTATCTTCTTTGATAACACCATTATACCCTTTAACATATCCATGTATATCGATCATAATAAACTTCTTGATATCATAGGGAAAGGAAACATAAGAAAGCGGTGATATCATATGCTCAATAAGGGTATGTATACAACATAAGATATCAGTAATACATAAAGTAATATCAATATAGAAATCTAAATAAATAAAAACACATTTCATTTAATCAACAAATTGAGCATGAATAATAATATGGTATGAATAAGTGATGATCAAATAATTCTATATGAATAATCACATAAGATTGAAATTATCCATAGATATCATAACTAATAAAACAATCACATGGATATAAATAAATAATCTTATAATAATGGAATTAATAATTTTTAACATCATAAACATACTATCAAGTCCATGTGCCAATATATCTTACATAAATTGGTAAGTCCTCGGCCATATTACCAAACTAGTTTCTCTAATGAGACATACTAGTGTATAAAGGGGCTCTAGTAAGCCCCACTCATCACTTACTAAATCCAATTCATTCATCATATAAAATGTTATAAACATAATCAATATAAAAATTAAATTTGAAAAACAATAATATGAAATGTTAATAATTTCTCTAATCAATAAACATAATAATAAACCATCCAGAGTAATATGAATAATGGTAAAAAATAGTACATCCTCAGTAAAACTAATGATAAACCATCCAGATAAATAATAAGGATGGAATCATTAAAACATATCCCCAATGTATAATAAGTAAAATAAGGGTTTTTTCATTGATAAATAGAATCACCAAAAAAATCATTAAAACGTTCTTGAGGAAAATGAAATTTTCACTTTGAAAATAACTATTAAAAACTAAAAATTTCCAGAATATTTGGAAAAAATTTCATTAAAATGAATCATTTTATATTTTAAATGAAACTTTAAAGTAATAACCATTCATTAATGTGGGAAATTTTGTTCATGCTGGGTATATTAAAATAAATATTCCTTTCACATTTTCACTCAAAGGTCAAAAAGTACCTCGTTTGGAAAATGATAGGAAGATTCATTTTAACACATTTTATAAACAGTAAAAAATGGTTAAAAATAAATTATAGAAATAATTTTAGAATAGTAAAAAAAATTAAAACATTTTTAGAAAAAATGGACATGGAAGAGAAAGGATTTTTTACCATAGAGAGAAATGAAGTTGATTTTCCTAAAAAAAGCTTTTGGTATCATGAGTTATTAAAGAGAGGATATTGAAAATAAAACTTTTAATTCCTAGTAATAACTATATAAGAATAAATTATATTGTTTTTAATATAAAAATATAGAATTATTTCCTCTGTGGTGACATAAACATAAACAATCCTGAATAATGATGAGATGGTGAAATAAAACCTTACCTCAGTTATGATTTCCTTCATAAATGTTCAAGAATCTTGTATAATAAATATAGATTTATTTTAAATTTATTATATAAATATAGTCATATATATAATACCATATATTACATTAGTTTAACTTTTCATTAACTGTTTATTAATAATTCTTTATTTAAAACACTATTTCATGTGATAACTACTTCATTTTTCATGTATGTTTGGGTTCTGTAGTTTTTTTAATTGTAATTTGATCATGGTTCCATTATATAAATAATTTTAATCATGATAAAAATATCATATATATTTATTTATTTGTTATTCATATTAATCCATTAAAGTTGTATAGAAAAATGAATTACAACATTCCTGGAGACGGTAGGACATACGTACGCATGAACATTGTTTCTATTTTTTAATGGATGGAATAAAAGAAAGTAAAATAATAAACCACCTTTAAATAATCATTAATATATCATATATATCATATATATTCCTTAAATATATCCTTATTTTCTTCCATGTCCAAATAAAATGAAAAATGTATCACATCACTACATGGAGGTGGTAGTCCACACATATGCATGAGTGACGTTACCGTTTAATAAGAAGGTTGATGTGATATTATAATATCAAAAGTATAATTGTTTCATAAATATCATATATACACATTAAACACATAATTATATCCATCCTTGAGAGATGTTTATGGAAAATTAATTACGCCGGTTTGTGATGTGGTAGTTCTTCATACATACGATCAACAATTTCATTTCCCATTCGATGGAAGAGGGGATGGATTTAGGTTATGACACTATAATAATAACATCTAAATATGATTAATATATAATTTTTATCATGTTATCATATTTTTATAATATTATTATTGGTATAGGAAGAAATAAAATGAAGATGAATGGTTAAGAACTATAACTCTTCTTCAGAGAAACTCTTTATGTTTATACCTAAAGCCCACCTAGAATGGTTTTAAGATCAAACCATAAACTCTAGATCATGGTTAAGTATTTAAGGAGGGTTTTGGAAAATTATTTTATAAAGTAAAATTCTCTTGAACTGCAAATAAGAGAGGATAGTCGTGTCCTTTTATAAGTGGGGGAGATGACACACATGGAAGTTTTGAAAAGAATAAATTTACCAATCTTTTACACAAACCAAGTGGATCCAAAATGGGAAATTACTAAAAATTATACGAGATAAAGTTTGAATATATCCATAAAATATATATTATAAAAAAATTTAGGTCATTTTAACCCTTATATTTTTAGTTCCCCCCCCACCTTCGGTAAATCCGTTTTAACCATAACCGTAGTAATTAATTTTTATTTTTTTTATAATTTATTATGATAAAAAATTAAGTTAGACTTATTACATAATATTAATTATAATGATTCCAAATATGGAATCCATTTTATTAAATTTAATTAAAAAAATTGGCATAATTTAATTTAAAATTAAATTCGTATGCGCATTAAAAGATGGTTTTCCAAAGAAAATGTTTCCTTTAGTATAAAAAGTTTTTATCTAAAAACTCAAAATAAAATTGATTAAAATTAATTAAATTGAATTAATTATAATATAATTTAACTAATTATATGTTTAAAATAATTTTAAAATAAAATTTAACTTTGTAAATGCTTTAAATGAAAAGGCGGTTTTTAATAAAAAACAATATTTTTCACTATTCACCGAAAAATTAATTTTTCAAAAAACTATCAAAAACTTACTCTAAGATAATTTTTACACGATGATATCAAAAATTAATTTTATTTATTCAAATACATTTTCTAAAATTATAAAAAAATAATTTTAAAATAAGTGTTCAAAACATGATGAAAACTATTTTTTAGGAAAATACTGTTTTTAAGCATAAAAATGGATTTATTATTATCCTATGCCTAAAACAATTTTAGATGAATGATAAAAAATTTGATTGAATATATAAAATATAAAATTAATTAAAATATCTCACCAATAGTGATTAATTTAATTTAAGATAAAAACACATTGCACACATAAAAATAGATTTTCATAAAAATATTTCTTTTACTTTCAAATGATTTTTATTTTCATTTATACTCAATTGATATCCAATGAATTCATTTTATAAATTTTAAACTATATAATTTTCATAATTTAGTTATTTCTATTAATAACCATCAATTTAATGGCTAGTTTATAACGGTATACCGTATTACGGTTCATTTAGACTCGGGGTTGCATATATCTCAAATTGTCGAAGAGGTTAAATTTATTTAAAAGAAATATATCATAAATTATTTAAGTGTTACATATGGCCTTTATATATTTTTTATAATATGGTTAATCCTATTTATAACCAGCAATTCAATGAATAGGTTATAACCATGAAATTTAAATAATAACATTTTATCTTTCGTTTAGGCTTAGTATTGTACGTCATATATCCTATCGAGCATAGTGTTCTTTTTTAAATATCAAGGAGTTACAAAAAAAACATGAGAATGAACTTAAAATATATTTATAATAAATTGGGTGATGGTATAATTTGTAAAAGAGGCACTATATATTCCATATAATTTAAAATATGTGCCCAATATGAAGCATATCTCTATAAAGTGAAACTGGGATGAAAAAACCCTTACCTCGGAATTTTTCTTGGTCTGGAATCCACTAAACCTCTATATAATAAATTTAGATTTATAATAAATATATATTATAAATTACACTCCTAGAACCTAGTTTTTCTTTTATTTTATTCTTTTCTTGATATTGGATCTCTTGGTTGAGGTTATGGTTTAGTTCCCAGTGAGATTTTTTGGATTGTGAAGGTTTCGAGTGTGTTTTGTCCCTATGAACGGTTTGTATGAATAGTTTGAGGGTAAACCATGTAATTGGTTAAGGATAGGGGAATTTTCAGTTCATTTAATTCTTGCATGGTTTTTCTAGCATGGCTTTATCATGATTTATAAAAACCATGCAAGGTCTATGAGAAACCAGGCAGGCTTATTTGGGTGTTAGGGACAAGGCGCACAGCTTGCGCATGATTATGAGAAACCATGCGGCAAGTATGTGAGGGGTTTTGTAAATTTTTATAGAACCATGGAGCATGGTTGGTGAAATTATTCCCAAAACATTCGTCTAGGCCATGCGGGTTTCCTCCCCTTCTAGTAGGGTGCACATGGTTGGCACATTGTTTAAGAAAATCATGCATCCAAACTATGCAGATTTCCCAGATTCTTTAAAATCATAAAATTACTCTTTTTCTCATCACTATGTTTAACACATTTTGGTTTCCTATCCTCATTGGTTTAATCTTTTACATGATATGGCCTCCCAAGCTTTTCTCTTTTGGCTATCCTTCCTCCATGGTTTCCTTCTCAAGCATCTAAGGTGAGTTCCTCTTGTTTTTTGAAATTTTTTCTCCTCTTATTCTCTTCCTCTATCGTTCTTATTATTTGTCCAGTTTTGGTTCTCCCATAGACAAAACCTAGAAGCTAGGTTTAATGTTTTGATTGTTTTTCTTGAATGTTAGGGCATTCATATTGTCTCTTAATCCTTATTCTTCCCCCTTTGAGAGTTTTGTCACATCTGCATATCATTGTGGTAGGTGTTTCCATCCATTTCCTTTCCAGATCATACGATTTGATTATTAAGATTTATTAAATAATTTATAAATGTGGTATTCATGTTTTGGATATGATAATTTTATTTTTTATGGTGTTTTTATGTTGTAAATTTTGGTGAAAATGGGTTTTTAAAGGAATTCTTTAATTATGACTATATTTGAATGCATGCAAGTATTTTGGATTGTTTTTTCCTTATTTGTGTTTTTTATTTGGTTTATCCTCATGAATTTATCATTTTTTGTGGTTAGAATAACTCTCTGTTTTAGTTCTTATGTGTAGATTAATGTGCTTTGTGAAAATGTTAATGGTGACTCTTTGAATTGGTTTTTGGGTACTTCTATGGTTTATTGTAGATATTCTATTGTATGTGGTCATATCCATAGTTTCATGGGGTGAACCTATGGATAGGAACACAAATTATAATAGATTTACCAAATAATGATCTCTTTGACCCTGGATTTTAAAACACAATTTCCCCTTCTTCATTCTCTACCTTAGCCCTCCACTTTTCTAATGTTTCTTCAAAAAATCTACCATGTTCTCTAATTGGTTATTTAGTTTCCAAATGGTCCCAAATGTGATTCCAAAATGAGTTCCTTAAATTTTAGCCTCATTGGAACCTTAATATATTGAATGGTAACTAAATTTTAATGAAGGCCTTTTTGGAACCATTAGAGAATGTTGTATGTTTTATATTGGTTTTTTAAAATGGTTTAGAAATGGTTTTTTTTTAATTGTATATGTTAAGGCCTGATAGGTATATTTTGACATTTTGGAAATTTATTTTAAAGTGACATGATGTGTAAGCCTGATTGGCACTTTGGAATGGATTGATGTGTGATAGGAACCTCTATGGTAGTCCCTCTAAGGAGAGGGTCATCATATAGGTGGTGTGGGTGTTTGGTCTAAGAAAGAATGGTGGCATCTGTGGGTTATTGATTTATGCCACGCATTTGAGGACCTCCTCATCCACCATGTACTATTATTATGTGATTCATGAGCATCATCTAGAGGTTTGAGTGATGGTTTCTTATCAACCCTGATTATATGGGTTGGAAACCCATGTATTTTCTAAGAGGACAAGTGGGGTGTTCCACTAGTGAGACTAGTTTAGAGAATCCAGTTGGTTATTGATTGTGGAGTAGCAGCATATGTCGGAATGCGGGTTTTATTTAAGTACATCTGGGGATAACTTCTAGATATGTTTAGGAAATTCTCGTGATTATCTATCTATATATTATATTTAGTCTTAATGCACTTGATTATATACTCTACTAGTTTTTACCTTATCTATGTTTCATACACTGTTTCCTTTGTTTTCTAGATTAACTTTTGACCACCTAGATTATTTTCTTCTTTTTGTGTTGGGTTTATAAATTAAAACTACAAAAAAATAAGTTCTTAGTAGCGGTTTATTAGTGGCAGTTCTAATAAACTCTGTTAAATAAATCCTATAAAAATTATAGTATAGCAGCGGTTTTATTAAACTGCCACTATATTTTTTTATTTTAACAATTAGAGTTAGTTTCAATTAAATTGCCTCTAAAAGTTTTTAAAACCCTAAATTCTTCCTCATCCCTCCTTCACCCCGCTCACTTTGTGACCTTGATCCCTCCCCCCCTCTGACCTCCCTCTCCCCCCTTGGGTCCCCTCCTCTATGAAGACCCATGATCCCCTCCAACCTCCCTCTCCCTCTCCCCTCATCGATGGTGACCCCCCTTTCGGTGACTGCCCTAACCCTGGCTCCCCTGTCAGTTACCGCTATCACGCAACAACTCTTTCGGTTACTACCATGACCTCAATTTTCCTTTTTGACGACTTCTGTGACCCAAACCTCCCTGCTGGTGATTTTCATGAACTTGAACCTCCCTAACATCTACTATTGTGACCCCAACTCTACTTCAAGTGAATTTTTTGACCCCAGCCCCTCTTTCAACTACTATTGTGACCCTAATCCCCCCTATCGACGACCATTGTGACCCCAACCCCCCTAAGGTTGGGTGATTCTAAAATACTATGTCATTACTCTTTTTTGAATTCGTGATATACTGTAATACTCAATTTTGATATGAAATTAATTGTTTGTTTCATGTACTCTATTTAATTAAATTAAATTTATATGATTTCATATATATTTAATTAAATTTTTATTCACTTATTTTAAGCTAATGATTTTTTTTATTTTATTATTAATTTATTATGTTTTACATTAATTTTTCATATATATTTTTTTATTATATTTACATAATGAATTACGATAATTTTTTAAATTAGATTTATGTTGTTCATCAGTGAGGTTCACATATTCCATGAAATGATATTGTTTATGTCATTATCCCTCTATGAAAACTGATGGTTGAAAAGAAACAAAGTATATGAGAATTCGATAGTGAAACAGTTTCCTGCTTGATATGTATGTTGGATTTGGCATGGTGAATAAAATGTTATAGAAAGTAAAAAACAATGATAATACTATCAAAAAAACACAAAGTGAACCAACATAGGATAATTCAGTTTAAAATTTATTAAATGATGCATTTGGTTTTGAATAATACAATGTCCAAGATTTTAATATATAAGTAGAACCTTTAGTTGATCCTGAGTAGGTTAATCTTGCTCAAGACTTCAGAGACCAAAAAATGATTTTTATGAATTAGTTAAATATAGATAGCAAGAACTGTAAGAAGGGTGTGTCAAGTATTAGAATTTTCCTTTTCTACTTAAGTCGTATCATGTCAACTATCTCTGGGTAATTACTAACAAATAAATTTCCAAGATTTTAGAGTTTCTTCATGATTCATTTAGTGAAGCTAATATCCCAGCATCATTATATGAGATGAATAAATTCGTCAACAAACTTGGACTTGATTATATAAATATACATGCATGCCCTAATGATTACATGCTTTATTGGGGAGAAGAGTCTAATAAATAATAATGAATAGTATGTCATACAAGCATATGGAATTCAATGAAGAATAATGAGAGTATAAATCAATGAAACCCTAGGAAGAAACAGAAGAATTAAACTCTTGTGATGTTATTATGTTACTTTCCTATGAAATCACGCTTGAAAATATTATTTGTGTTGTCTTAGATTGTATACGATATGAAGTGGAATGCTCAGGATAGTAATGATGGATTGATGAGATATCCAAAATATTCAACATCATCAAAGATGTTTGATTCGCTATATCCATATTTTTTTTTTGGATCCTAGGAATTCACATTTGTGAATGTATTCTAATAGTTTTAACACTTTTGGTACTTTAAGTAGTAATTATAGCATTTGGCCAGTAGTTTTGATCCCCTATATTCTACCTCCATGGATGTGTATGAAAAATAATAATTTAATTATTTTGAAGATTATTCTTGGAAAGAAAATTCATGGAAATGACATTGATGTATACCTTCAACCTCTAATAAAAGAATTGGGAGAATTATAAGATGATGGTGTGAAAACATATGATGCTTCAATGAGAAAAATATTCAAAATTAATATTGCTTTAATATGGAAAATTAGTGAATTTCTTGGACTAGGAAATTTATATGGTTGTAACACTCATATTGGTTTGGCTTGTCTAGTTTGTAATTTTGATTTTGAACCTCAACAATTACCTCATAGCAGAAAATGGGGTTTTATGTGTCATCATAGATTTATTGATACTTCTTATAAATTCGTGTTTAACACGACATGATTCAATGCAAATATTGAAATTAGAAATTCACAGAAGGTGTTATGTGGTTCATAAATCTTGGGACATTTAATTAATGTCACTGAAAAATTTGGAAAATGTCCTCAGTTTAAAGAAGGGGGGAAGGGTATGAGGTACAGTATCTTAAGTAGCTAGAACACAATAATAGACTAAAAAGATTATATTTTTCAAAGTTCCTTATTTGGAGTTTAATTTGATACATCATAATCTTGACATAATTAAT
Source organism: Viscum album (assembly GCA_963277665.1). Taxonomy (NCBI): domain Eukaryota; kingdom Viridiplantae; phylum Streptophyta; class Magnoliopsida; order Santalales; family Viscaceae; genus Viscum; species Viscum album. The sequence continues at coordinate 2,022,090,252 of OY728123.1, forward strand.
ATTGATAAGAAAGTCTATGTAAATATAATTTTTACATTGCTTAATGAGCAGGGTAAGTCGAAGGATTACCTTAATGCTCATAAGGATTTAGATTCAACGAATATAAAGCATGGTTTGTGGGAAAATGAGAATAGAATGTATTCTTCAGCTATTTTTACAATGAAAAATCATGAGAAATATATTTTCCTTCAAACTTTAAAGAATGTAAAAGCGACAGATAGATATTCAAGTAACATATTAATGTGTGTTGACTTAAAACATTGAAATTTTCATGTATTGAAAAGTCATGACTAGCATATTTTTATGGAAAAGTTGTTGTCGTTATCATTGTATAATACAGTACCTGAAAAAGTAAATGTAGTTCTAGTTTATTTGTGTACCTTTTCACAGAGCTTTTTTGGAATAACTCTAAATTTAACTAAGCTTCATAAACTTCAATAAAGAATTGTTTTTTTTTACTTCGTCATTTAGAGATGTTATTTCCCCCTTCATTCTTTACATTCATGATTCATTTAACTATTCATTTTGTTGAATAAGATAAACTTGGTGGACCAGTACACTATCGATGGATGTATCCAAATGATAGGTACATTGCTATTATTTTTATTTTCATTGGTGAATTTCATTTTATCAAATCATTGCGTAAATTGTTTTATTTTTTTCATCAGGTACTTAGCTTATTTGAAATCATTTGTGAAGAATAAATCTCAATCAAAAGGATCTATTGCTAAAGTTTACATAGCCGAAGATTGATTGACCTTCTATTCTAGGTATTTGGATGGGATTGAGACTAGATTCAAGCTTATTGGACATGCTGATGAAAAATCTTATAATTCTCATTCTTAAAATTAGTCATCGGTATTTAACTCTATTGGATGACCAATTGGAAAGGGGTAAAATTTTACACTGACTAAATTGGAGTTGTTGTAAGAGTATAGATATGTGATACTCAATAGTGTTATTTCATATCCATTTATTGAAGAATTGTGACTGCAAACAAAGAGGTGACTAAGGGATCGAGCTTGAAATGAGTTGGAATTAATAAAAGATTTTAATAAAGAGATTTTCGAATGGTTCACCCATCGTGTAAGTATATACTCATATTCATATTATTGATGAGTAGTTATTTCATATATGTTAAAATTAACACCTTATATATTTTTGTTTAGATAATGAATGTTGAAAATAAAGTTTAAATATTAAATGATTTGATGTTTTTGTCTCGAGTTCCTATAAGGTATACTAAGAGATTTGATGCCTATAATATTAAGGGCTTTAGGTTTCGTACAATTTATCATGAGGAAGACTTGAAAACTCAAAATAATGGTGTATTTATACTTGTGAAGGTGGGATACTATAGTAATATGAATGATATAATTAAATTAAACTATCATAACCAGTTCTCAGTTATCTTATTCAAATGAAAGTGGTTCAACATTGATAGGGGTATAATGAAAGATTCATTACATTTTACTTCTGTCAACTTCTCTTGCTTGATGAATATCATTGAGTGTGCAGATCATGATCCTTTTATCTTGGATTAATTAGAAAAGATGTTTTATTATGTGGATGATGAAATGCATGAAGGTTGGAGTGTTTTTGTACACTTAAGGCAGAGAGAATTATATGATATGGGTGATTAAGATCAATTTATGCTTTGTGACAATGAACCTCATCAACCAAAACACATTGAAAAAAATTTTCTTGATAATATTGAAATAGTAGAACTTACAATAGAGGGTGAAAATGAAGGATGTATCTCAATGGAGTTTGATAAAAATAAGGATAATAAATATGAATATAATTGAATATATAAATTCATAATAAAAATATATTACAATTTGTCATTGGTAAGTGTTCCGTACATATATACATTGTTCTAGATTTTATTTATATTTTTTGTAAAAAACTTTTAATTTTTCATTTTTTTTAGATTTAATATACCTTAACCATTTGAAATAAAGGAATGTTGAGAAAAAAAATATAGGATCCTAACTAATCAGTATCTCAGAGCACTCCATCACTACCATCATCTTCTATAGATCCTAGTGATTCTGTTATACCCAAGACTACTAGTGAGCCATTTGTTTACCCATATTTCATTGGTAGCCCACAGCTTAATTCAATTATGGTGATGGATCAGTTGGTCACCCCTTCATTTAGGATATATTGGTGAGTTATTGTTATTGGTATGTATGTCATTTTTCAAAAAAAAACTATATATTTTATTAATTTTTTAATGAATTTTTCAAAATAGATAAAGACGATAATATAAGAGATACAAATATGAACCCAAAAGATGTATGGGGCATGAAGGACTTCAAGATTATCATTCCATTTGATGAGTTTAGGGTTCCTACTAGTGACGCTACTGGAATATATAAATGGATTATTGGGAATATTTCTTGCGAGATGGTAAGATTTTCCATTAATTATCAATATTGGATATAAATTATTATATCTTAGAAAAATGAGGTCTTTGAAACTCAAGTAAATTTGATATTGATTTAATATTCCCTGATAACTAATTTTAAATAAATGAGTAAAATTTTCTAATATACTTATAAAGTTTTATGTTTATATTTCTATATTTTTTTTTCATTTTGATTTCACTTACTCTGTTTCATGTTCATAGACTTTGAAAAATTAGGGAAAAAATAGAGAGATTTTAAATAGAGATTATGGCATCAGTTTAATGATACTTCTCTAAGATCTCAACATATGTATAACAAAATTTCTTGAAGGCATTTATTGTGAGAAACGGAAGATATCTATTGATATCAATAGACATGCATCTAATGAGGTGATTTCATGTTTTACAATATCTTAATAACATAAACACAATAAAATTATAAATTTTATTAATGTTTCTATTTTTTGTAGAAATTATTTAAAAAAATAATGTGAATTGTGAAAATTAAGTCATTCCTCACATCATTGGATCTCAGAGTTTTGAGAAAAATAATAATTTTGGTTTCTATTTTATTTATTGTTATTAATATTATTTTATTATAACTCAAGTTTTTTTCTAACTTTTTTATATTTTTTATAAAGGTTGATGAATTAGGTCACTTTGTTGGCTGAACAGAGATGTGGTTTAAAGAGCGTAAGAAACCTGGTGGTAGTTTTGTAAATGACACTACCAAGGACGTTGGAGTAAGTGCTTTTCATTTCCATTTCATATTATTTCATTAATATAAAAAAATAATAATGAAAAATATATTATAAAAACTAACAAGACTTAAACCTAATTAAATGGGTACATCTACAGGGATCAAATGTTTCTAATTTTTCTTCATTTGATATATCTAGCCTGCCCAGATTAATTGGGTTTAAGACTTGTTTGTTTTTATAGTATAATTTTAATTAATATTTTTTTATATTAATAAAATAACAATAAATAGTAATGAAAAAATTATTAATTAGATGAAATTATGAAGTTCAGATATTTTAAAAAATCATTGATAATATTTTTGTATTAACAAATTAAAATTCAAGAAGTCTATGATGTGAAGCCTTCATAATCATCATCATTTTCCCAGAACAATGTAGTTGGAATCATTTTAGGGAAGGAACATCTCGGATATGTATAGGGGATAGATTTTGGGCCTACTATATCATCTATCTTTGGTAGGGAGTTGTCATCCATTACTAATACACCCGGAGGGGGTTTGAGTAGTACTGTTGATTGGGAATCACAATGAGAAATTGCAAGATTGAAAGAAAAAGTGAATGAACAAGACTCTTATAGAAAAACACATGATCATTGGCGGTCAGTGATGGAAAATAATTTAGTTTCTGTATTTCAGTGGATGACTATCATGATCCCCAAGGAAATTTTAATCCTCACAACTCATCTTGCCGAGGTAAATTTTAAATTCCATAGATCACTCACAAATTTGTAAATAACACATATAACATCCCTAAATAAAACTAAAATGACACTTATATAAAAAACAAGCATTTTTAGTCATAAAAAATACATCTTATGTTGGATTGATGTGTGGCTTATTCCTACGCATCAAAAATGAATTATATATCGTTATCCGTAATTTTGAAAATAATTCGTGTTTTTTTGCTCGGTTTTGACTTGGTAAACACTTCTTAAATGTAGAAAAGCCTTTAAAAACATTTTGGGGGGGTTAAAACTAGGAAAATGACATCAGATTTCCCTAAAATTAGAGGACAATGACTGTAGATTGAATTGTAAAATGTAGGAATCGATGGCATGTCATTATAAATAATGTTTTACCCATGATGTATGTAAATACATTTTTAGAGTTTTAAAACACTAAAACGTGCATCAAACTTTCAAAACCATATAAAAAGACTTCATATTGAAATGGAGTCACTAGAAAACAATTTCTAAGTTATCTTTGATATGAACACATAGAAAACACATCAATATGACATGCGGTGTGGTCAGAATGACATAGTAAACACTTCTTAAAGGTACAAAAGCCTTTAAAAACTAGTGTGAGGGGTTCAAAACTAAGAAAATGATGTCGATTTTCCCTAACATAAGGTGACAATGACCATAGATTTAATTATTAAATATAGGAATGGATGGAACATCATTCCAAATTATAGTTTTCCCGAGATGGATATTAATTCATTTTTAGTGTCTTAAAACACTAAAACATGCATGGGATAGTCAAAACCATATAAAATGACCTCATATTGATTTTGAAACATTAGGTAATCACAAATGAGTTATTTTTTATGTGTACAGATAGAAAAAATGTCAATAAAATATGCGTTGTGGTCGGAATGGCTTGATGAATACTTCTTAAAGTTAAAAAACCTCTAAAAACAAGTTTTGGGGGGTTAAAACCAAGGAAATGGTGTGTGGTGTGGTCGGAATGACTTGGTAAAAACTTCTTAAAGGTACAAAATCCATTAAAAACAAGTGTCATGGGGGTTCAAAACTGAGAAAAATGTTATATTTTCCTAAAATTAGGGGACAATGACTTTATATTTGATTTAAAATATAGTAACTGATGGCACATCATTCCAAATTACAGTTATCTCGGGATGGTCATAAATGCGTTTTTAGTGTTTTAAAACACTAAAATGTGAGTGTAATGGTAAAAACCATATAAAACGACATCATATTGATGTGATATCTTGGGAAAATTACCATTGATTTATTTCTGATGTGTATGCATACACAACACATCAATCTGACATGTGATGTGGTCGGAATGACTTTAGTAAACACTTATTAAAGGTATAAAAGCCTTTAAAAACATGTGTTTGGGGGTAAAAACTTAGAAAATTATATCATCTTACCCTAAAATCAGGGGTAAATTGCCTTAGATTTAATTTTTAAATGTAGAAACTGATAGTATGTCATTCTAAATTATAGTTTTTAAAATATGGTCATAAATATGTTTTTAGTATTTTAAAACACTAAAACATTCGTGGAATGGTAAAAACTATAAAAAAAACTCATATTGATGTGGAATCATAGGGAAACCACCACCAAGTTTTTTTGTATGTGTACACAAAGATAAAACATCAATCTGATGTGCGGTGTGGTTGGAATGACTTGGTAAACACTTCTTAAAGATACAAAAGCCTTTAAAACATGTGTTGGGGGGTCATAACTAGGTAAATGACATCGTATTGCCTTGAAATTAGATGAAAATGACCATACATTAAATTTAAAAATGTAAGAACCAGCGGCATGTCATTATGAATTATGGTTTTCCCAAGATGGATGTAAATGCATTTTTAGTATTTTAAAACACTAAAACGTGTATGGAATGGTAAAACCATATAAAATGACCAAAAATTGATTTCCATACATGGTAAAACTACCTATGAGTTATTTTTTACATGTACACATAGACAACATATCAATCTGACATGTGTTGTGGTCAGAATGACTCGGTAAACACTTCTTAAAGGTATAAAAGCCTTTAAAAACAAGTATTGGGGGTCAAATATAGGAAAACAATGTCATATAACCCTAAAATAAAGGGAAAACCACCATAGATTTAATTTAGAAATGTAGAAAATTGTGGTATATCATTCTGAAATATAGTTTTCCTAGGATATCCATAAATGCATTTTTAGTGTTTTAAAACACTAAAACAATTTTGGAATGGTCAAAACCATAGAAAATGACCTCAAATTGACGTAAAATCATATGAAAACCAACAATGATTAATTTTTTAAATATATTACATGATTTAGTATTAAAGTCTTTAAAAAAATTTATTAAGTAAATTTCAAGCACACCACACATTGATTTAAAAATTAATTACAATATTTACTTATCCCTTTTCAATTTCAATTGTTGAATAATATAATAAATAGGTAATTTTATGTTTTCAAAGTGTTTTTAATTATATATTATTTATTTTATGTTAAAATTTCTTCTATTTTATTACCAAAATAACAAATTTTATGTGCAATATTCTAAATACATTCTATGTCTTTTCTCCTTCACGTTTCTTTTCTTAAAGGTTCTGGTTTTTATTATAGGTGACTGATGTCTGCATTAGGTATGAGGTTTATCATTATAATCCACAACATTCTTCATAAATAAATCTTGATTGTTCTTATTTTTCATGGTATGTTGAAATTTTATCTATTATTCTACTATAATTCTGATTTTTTATTTTTAGTTTTAATTTCTATTTTCTTTTTTTCTACAGTTGATGAGATAACATGGCCAATTTCAGTTGATGAGATGGTGTGGAGGCATAAAGATATAGTGGAGTTTGTGACATGGAAATATATGGAGAATGGGTTATTATTAGACATATTTTATATGTATATATTGATGACTGAGGTATTGGTTGACTGATGTATGGGTTGACAAAGACTGATATTATGATGACTATAGATGTTTGTATATATGACTATGGATGTATGATGTATGTATGTTGGATTTATCATACATTCATGTTTCAGTTTATTTCATGTCGGTTTTTTATATTTATATTTTTTTATTAATTTTGTTTTAAATCTAATTTAACAATATTTTTTAGTTATCTCCGCTAAGTACATTAATTAAAATATGTTTAGTGGTGGTTACACTTAATTGATACTAATATATTTATCCAAAGTTAGTATCATTTTTTTATTTTTCCCCCAGGTATGTATTTAAAAAAAACTTTCGCTACATAAAAATTAAATTGTCGCTAAATTCTCTAAAAACAACACATTGAAAAATAGTTGTGACATTAAAGAAAAAAGATGCTAAATGATTAGTGACTATGTAATATGCAGAGGTTTTTTGTAATCGCTACTATATTATTAGGTGATGGTTTAAAGCACTTATAGTTTAAAAAATAACCACCACTAATTCCCTTTTTATAGTGTGAGTTTTAAAATGGAAAACCATTTTGAAAAGAGGAAAGTGGTGTGTGTGTGTGTGTGTTTCTTCACAAATGAAAATGTGTGCTTGGTTCTTTAAAATTATAAAACATTGTTTTATAAATGTATTTCAAACTAGTTTTTATGGACTATTTTGGGAAAGGACATGCATGGATTCTATAGTGATTACCTATAGTGATGTTTTATTCTCGTGCCCTACTTATGTCACTCGATGTTAGTAGACCCGATCTACTTTACAAGTTATGGTTTTTGTTTCAGGTTTGCCTATAGAGTGGGTTGGTGCTGTGGATAGTGCTTACTAAGAGGTTACATGGGGATCTGGTCAGGCTCTGGTTTAGTCTAAGTTCTATTTTTATTTTATGTTTTGTTCCATTGTTATTGTAGCCAGACCCTAGTTTTGTATTTATTATTGTTCAATTATTTTAGTTCATGTTGTGTGCTCTATTTGGTTATTTGTTCCTTGTTTTTATTAGGAAAAATAATTACCACTATGATATTTATGATTCCCAATACTATTTTCCAACATGTGAGGATCAATAATTCCCTTAGAGCCTTGTCTTGGGTCGGGTCAGGTGTTAGGTTGGATGGTAGCCCTGCCTAGTTCATGAAAAAATGATATCAGGAGATCCCTTTGATATTTGGGGTGTCTAGTAGGCTGGAGATTAGGACTATCAGCACCAAAGAGGTAGGTATGGGAAGGATATCATGAACCCTTTCCCATCCTAAGCCTAAAGTTACCAGGGTTAGTCCAAGATTTTAGTCTTTGGCCTTTGTTTCTAAGTGTGTGGATGGGGAATGACAACGAAGGTGAACTGGTAATGTATGATGGTCTTACATGGAGTAGTAACCCATGTGGAGCCTAAGTACATGTTTCAAGGTTCTCCTAGTGGTTGGTGATTTCCTAGGGCATAGTCCATTAAACCATGTGGCTGGATTTTTCATGGACACTAGTTCCATATTCCTGGATTTTGGTGTGAGTTATGTTCTGATGTGGTCTCGGCTGGTGTGGAAGGATTATGAAATGAAAATGGATTTTCTAGGGAATAATTATTTTCAAAAGGGTATATGATTTTGGGGCTTGATTTTAAAAAAAAAAAGTGGACTTGGTATTCAAATTGAATTTGAAAGTTGGATAGGGATTTTGAAAAGTGGATTTGGGATAAGCTGGTTTGGATTTTGAAATGGAATTAGTGATTTTTGAAAGAGGATTTTGGTAATGTTTGGTGTTGTTTGGGTGTGGTGTTTTGGTTTGAATTCCTCTTTTCAGTTGAATTTTGATTAGATATCGATTCGATTTTGTGTCTTTATGTTGTATAGAGTATACCTCCCAAAAAAGTCTTGAAGGTTTCCAGGGATTATTTCATTGTTGTTGTCCCTGTCCAAACTTTGAGTGGAGTAGACGAGTTGAATTCTTCCAAGATGTTCCTCATAGTCTATGGTTATCAGAGTCTATTGAAGGCAGTAGGGTGGCTTGAGGAATTCAAATGTGTCTTCAGTTCATTGGGAACTTCTGAATCCATGAGGTTGCATGTTGTTTTCGGTTTTTTTTGAAGGTATGAGTTTGGAGCAGTGGAAGTTGATCATATCATCATCGTTTCAAGTAGGTATGTCTTGGGAAGTTCTTAATACCACTTTCATCTTACGGTTCATCCCATGGGAGGTGAAGAAAAGGAAGGTGGCAGAGCTCTTGGGCGTTCAGAAAGATCAATGGATGGTAAAGGCCTATGTTGACCATTTCAAAGGGATGGTTTTTTTTCACTAAGATAGCATCGTAGGATCAACTAAAATCTCTACTTTTTATTTGGGGTCATCACCAAGGGATCAAGGAGAAAGTTCTCTCACCCATTGAATTTTTGTTTGAAAAGTTAGTGTATGATATGTTTCTAGCTGATTTGGCTGTCAGTGCATAGTTTGTGGTAGTGGGTGCTCCTGAAGGTTCTCCATCTGGTGAGGGGGTGTTCCGAAGGAACCTATTCTTAGAGAGTCTCCTTTTTTGGTCCCAACTTCTCATTCTTAATACTGTTCACTTTTGTGTTTCCAGTTTGGTCGGTTTGTACATTTAAAATCATCTTATCATAATCCTCTAAATGCATGTCGAAGGTGTGGTTGTTTGGGTCACTTAGAGAAGCTTTTCAAGTAGCATCACTGGATGAGGAATTCTTATCCAAATGATGTTAACTCCTAAATGTAGGGAAACAGATGCTTTAATACATAAAGGCTCCTTCCATAGGTCTTGGATTTAATCTCTTCATGTAATTAGGAATAGTTTGATGTGGTAGGGGTGTCTCCCCATCTTTTGTCTTTGACATCGGAGTAGAGTCGATTGAAGTTTTTTTGTTTTAGTATTCTCTACTGTTGTAAGTTTATCTATTTTTTAAAAGTCTTGATGACCCCATATTCCTGTAAGCCTTGTTTTTGTGCAACATTTTGAGGAAACCTACATGTATTAGTCTTGTGTATTAGTTCTAGTTTTGGGTTGTGCTCATTTCTAAGATGCTCGTGTCTTGTGGAAATATTGAATGGTGTTCTGGTTCACTATTTGGTTCGAGTTCCTTCTATGGGTCTCCCATTGTGTCCGGGGGTTTTTGTTCGGGTTGGAAGTTCCTGATGGTTTTTTTAGTTGGTTTGTATGGGAAATCCCTAGGTTGGTTCATATTGGGTTCTCTAGTGTCAGTGTTGTTGTTTAGAAATGTTCTTGTGGTGGGGAGAACCCTTTTCCTTTATTTTTCCCAATAGTTCCTTTCATTTTTTTTCTCTAGATCTGGTCAGGTGTGACTTGTGGAGTTAAAATTGTACACCACGGTTCGTGGTTTTGTTCCACATTATTCTATATTGGGTTCGAGCTTTATTCCTCATTCATCTTGTTGACTTTCTTGGGGCATAAAGTTTTTGTGGTGGGGATAATTGTCACACCTTGACCATGGTTTTTCTTTTATTTTATTATTTTCTTGATATTGGATTTCTTGGTTGAGGTTTGGGTCTAGTTGCTAGTGATAATTTTTTGGGTTTTAGAGGTTTCAGGTGTGTTTTGTAATAGTGTACAGTTTAAGGATAAACTTTTTGGATGGTTAAGGATAGGGGAGTTTTCAGTTCATTCTCTTCTTGCATGGTTTTCCCAGCATGGATTGAACATTTTTTTTAAAAACCATGATAGGTCCATGAGAAACCATGTTCCCTTCTTCAAGTGTTAGGGATAAGGTGCACGGATTACGCATGGTTAGGAGAAACCATGTGGAAAGTGTGTAAGGGGTTCTGTAATTTTTTACAGAACCATTGTGTAAGGTTGGAACACATTTTCCCAAACCATGTGGAAATCCCATTCAGATATCCTCCCCTTCCAGTAGGGTGTGCATGGTAAGCACAAAGTTTAGAAAACCATGTTGCCAAACCTTACAGTTTTCCCCGATTCTTTAAAATATTGAAATTACTATTTTCCAGACCCTATTTTTAACCCATTTCAGGTTCCACTCCCACTTGGTCAAATTCGATGAATGGGAGGGAATCCCAAACTCCTCTCCTTTAGCTCTCCTTCCTCCATGGTTTCTTTATCAAGTTTCTAAGGTGAGTTCCTCTTGGTTTTTGGAAATTTTTTCCTTATCTTCTTCTCTTCCTCTCTTGTTCTTCTTATTTCTCTTGGCTTAGTTATCCCTTGGACGAACCCTAGAAGATAGGTTTTATATTTAGATTGTGTTTATTTAATATTAGGGTGTGTGTATTTTCTCTTGAGCCTTATTATTCCTCCTCCGAGATTTTTATCGCATTCACACAACATTGAGGTATGTTTTTCTATCCATTTCCATTTTGAATAATGTTATTTGATGCTTGGTATTTCTTAAATAATTTATAAATGTGGTATTTATGTTTTTTATATGCTAATTTTGTTTTTTATGGTGTTTATATGTTGGAAATTTTGGTGAAAATTCAGTTTCAAATGAATTATTTAATTATTTCTATATATGAATGAATCCAAGGTGTTTGATAAAATTCCAATTTTCCTTAATAATGAAATTTGGGTATTTTGGATTGAATTCGGCCTTAGTTATGTTTTGGTAGCTGGTTTCTCTTCTTAAATTGATCATTGTGTGCAGTTAGAATTCCTCTTTGTGTTTTAGTGCTTGTGTGTAGATTAATGTGCTGGGTGAAAATATTAATGGTGACTCTTTGAATTGGTTTTTGGGTACTTATATGGTTTATTATAGATATTTCATTGGATGTGGGAATACATATAGGTTCATAGGGTGAACCTATGGATAGGAACATATATGATAATGTTTTTACAAAAATAATAACCTCTTTAACCCCATATTTCAAAACATTTTTCCCCTTTTTCCCTTCTTTACCTTAGCCCTTCACCTTTCTAATGGTTCTTCTAAAAATATCTCATGTTTACTAATTGGTTCTTTGGTTTCCAAATGGTCTCAAATGTGATTCTCAAATGTATTCCTTAATGTTCATCAACATTGTCACATTAAGACCTGGAATGGAAACTAAATGGTAATGAAGGCATATTTTTCACCTTTGGAGCATGTTTTATATTTTATATTGGTTTTAGAAAATAATTTGGGAATGGTTTTTTTAATGTATATGTTAAGAACTAGTTGTTATTTTGTGATGTTTTGGAAATGTTTTTTAAAGTGACATGATGTCTAGGCCTGGTTGGCACTTTGGAATGGATTGATGTGTGATGGGAACCTCTATGGTGGTCTCTCTAATGAGAGGGTCATCGCATAGGTGGTTTTATTTTTTTGACTAGGAAATCATAGTTTGATCTATGTGTTATTGGTTTTTTCATGCATGTGAATACCTACTCATACAGCATGTACTATTATCATGGTATTTAAAAACAACATCTAGATGGTTGAGTGATGGTGGTTTATCAACCCCGATTAGACGGTTTGGTACCCCCTATATTTTCTAAGAGGCTAGGGAGATGTGTCACTAGTGAGGCTAGTTTAGATCATCGAGTTGGTTATTGACTATGGAGTTGCACCATACATCATCAGGTGAGTCCGATCTAAGTACTTCTAGGGATTACTTCTAGATATGTTTAGGAAATGACCATGATTATCTATTTGTATATTCTATCTAGTCCTACTGCACTTGATTGTCTACTCTACTAGTTTTTTGTATTTTCTATGTTGCATACACTATTTCCTTTGTTTTTTGGATTATATTTTGACCACCTTGTTTATTTTCTTATTTTGGTGTTGGGTTGATAAACTGAGTTTTAAAGTGGAAAACTATTTTGAAAAGAGGAAAGTGGTGTGCGTGTGTGTGTATGTGTTTCTTTACAAAGGGAATGTTTTTCTTGGTTCTTTAAAATGATAAAACCTTATTTTCTAAATGTATTTAAAACTAGTGTTTATGTAGGATTTTAGGAAAGGATATGCATGGATTCTGTAGTGCTTACCTACTAAGTTGTTTTCATGATCACACCTGATTTGTGCCACTCAACATCGGTAGACCCGAGCTATTTTGAATGTTCAAGTTTCTAATTTGGGTTTTTATATATTGCGAATTGGTGTTGTGGATGGTGGTGACCAACAGGTCACATGGGGGTCTGGTCGGGCTCTGGTTTGGTCTTAGTTCCATTTATTATTTTTTTTCTGTTCATATGTTATTATAGTCAGACCCAGGTCATGTATTTATTATTTTTTAGTTATTTTAGTTCATGTTGTGTGATATTTTTGGTTATTTTTTATGGTTTTTTTGTTAAATCTTTCCCACTGTGATATCTATGATGCCCGGCACTAGTTGTTAGCCCATAGGGATCGAGAACACCCTTTGGGCCTTCTCTTGAGCTGGGTCAGGTGTCGAGTTGGATGAAATCCTATCCTGGTTTCTGAAAAAAAAAACCATATTTAAATTTATACTACTAGATACTATTCAATTATAGTTTCTTATTACACATTTAGTTATAATTCTTTGTTAAAATCAATATATTTGTGTTAACTATTTAGTTTTACATGCATCTTCCGATTTAGCGGTTCTAGTCCTTGCACCTTGGTCATGGTTTAATCATATTTATAATTCTAATGAAGGTTAATAGTATGTTTTTTATATTTTTTTGGACTCCCATGGTCATTTTATGGAACTTATGGTGATGATTTTCATAGAAATATTAAAAATGTATTTTTTTTTTACAAAATTTGATTCCATAAAAGGCATTGAATTTTTAGTGAATAAAAATATGTGTATATAAACATACTAGAATAATAATAGATATTTAATTAATTAATTTTATATCATATTTTCAGAATCTAACATTTATTAATCATTAATGACGTAAACATTATAACATTGTTCATGTAGGTTGTGAAACTGACCCAAACAAGTGCGTGTTTTTTAATAAATGAATGTGTAAGAAAAATCTATTTGATAATGTTAATATCATTTTTAAATATTAATGATTTCAAAAAAAATTATAAAATTTGTAAATTAGATTTAATAAGAGTTAGATGAGGAATATATAGATTAAAAATCAAGATGGATATGTCATTTATTTCAAGAGCTTGAATATCCTCTTGAAGGAACTCTTGGAAATGAGAGGTTTAGGACATCTTATTCAGACCATAGGTTAAAAAAGTTAGATAGTATTATGAGTTGATTAATTTCGGTAGGAATTAAAGATAAATTTGAAGGAATGGTATGGTTTTAGGTGGGAAGAGTATGGGTCCTTTTATGTGAGAGGTGTGGAACATCTGTAAATAATCTTAACTTTAAATAAAATAAGGGTCTTTGTCAAAGTAAAGTGGCACCAAATTAGTAAAATTTCAAAGATAAGATAGGGGAGTCTATAATACACATCTAATCAATTAAATATATGGTTATTTAGATATTTTTATCCTTTTAGTTTAACCTATTTTTGACCATTGAAACCTTTATCATGAGGACTAACTTTTACCATGATAACTTATTTTTATAACCAAAAATGAAAATGAACATATTACCTAAACCAAATATGATAATTCCAAATATTAAAACTAGTTTTCATGATTCAATTTCTAGATGTGGTAATAATTAATTTTTATATAAATACATTTAATACAATAAAAATAGTTTTTAGAAAACAGTTCATTTTAAACCTAAAATGGATTTACAAAAAATCATGTACAATATTAATTCCCATGAAATTTACTTATTTATAATTAAAAAAAGAATAATTTTGAGACTTTAATAGAAAAAAATGAACGGATCAATCAGAATACGTATTAAAGAAAAAAGACCAAAATAGTTTTTTATTAGAATAAAAATATAACTTAAGTTCTTCTCTTTCATCTTTAGAAGCTACTTTATCCTTACTATTTTATAGCTTCTCTTTTATTTTATTTCATTTCTCTTTTGGTTGTTTGTTTCTTGGTTCATGTTAGTTATGTGTTTTTTCCCATTTCTCAGGGTTATGTCTTTTAGTTCTATGCATGGATTTATATCTGGGTGGCTTGGAATTAGTCTTAGTGGTCTTTCTTTATGTTTATCTATAATTTTTTCAACTTTGAATTCTAATTTCTATAGTATAGTTTTCTAATCTCTAGAATCATTATTCAAATATTTTATAGCTAGACCTCGGTCATTTTAATAACCAGTAAGTCCCTTGAAGGAATAACTATCAGTAGTTATAAATGTATCCAATGTCTCCTCTAGTGTGTAGACTTAGATCTATAGTGATGGTCCTTGTTGTGCCTAGAAACCTATAACTCTCTATTGATAACCTTTCCCTTTTTGTTATGGCCACCAACCCTAAAAATTATTACCATGATTTTAATAATCATACTTATATTCTTCAATATAAATACCTTAGGGTTTTTTTGGACCATCATGGTATCCAAGTTCATTGGGTACCTTCAGTCTATCATTGGATGTTTTTTCTCTCTATTTCATCTGGTAAGTTGTTTCACTCCTCTAGTGATTTTTTCATTAATGTTCCTCCATCTATAGAATCTAAAACTGACATGTTTCCCTATGAAATACCCTTATATAAAGTTTTAATTAAGATCCATATCTTTATGCCATGATGTGTCCATTTCTTAATTAAGTCCTTAAAACACTCTCATGCATTATATAATGATTCATCCTCCAATGGCCCGAAGGCCTTCATTTTTTATTGATTTTGATAATCCACCTTTCAAGTGGTGATGTGTAACCCTTATAATGATTCATCCTCAAATTGGTTGAAGTTTAAAATATTTACCCAAATATCCATGTATTTAGTGGGAGGAAATAATTGGGTGAGAAAATTTCTTGCAAACGCATCCCATGTGGTGATGGAATGGGCTAGTAATCTCTAGATTCATTCTAGAGTGTTCTCCCTTAGTGAAAATTATAAAATATGTAGTCTTACCAAATCACTTGAAACATTGAAAATTTAGAAGGTACCTCAAAGCTCAAGGAAACTACCTAAATGCATGTTTGGGTCTTCATGAGGTAGACTAGAAAATTGAATTATAGTGGAAATCATCTGAATAATGGCCTACATGATATCAAAGTTTGTATAAGTTATTAATGCTCCAAGCATGATCCACTGAGCACCAATTTTTGATGGTCTGTTGTAGTCTACCAATTCTTGTAATTGGGCATCTCTCTATTGCACACCTCCAACGACTTCATTTTTTTTTACATCATCCATATTTGATTCTAGTTTTTGCTTCATCAAACATTTTTCCAACTCTGTATCAATATCAATGATGGAGTTTCTTTTTTTCATAGTGCGATAATAATGAATTAATGATTAGTCCTTAAATTGAAGAATAAAATTACTTAATGTCAATGGGAAATTAAAAGAAAAAAATAAAATAAATACAATTAAAATTTTATAATCTACTTTGGTCATCCTCCCCAATAATGGATCTAGAAATTTGATAGCATGTAAGGTGTTGTAATGTTCTGCGGGGCTAAGAAAATTTATTAATTTATATAAGAATCAAATAATGTGACTAAATAACTAATTGTAGGTAGTGTAAATATTGAGGTCAAACCCAAGAGATGGTGCAAGTAGGTTTAAGTAATTTAAAAATTGTTCATTTGAGTTTTTTTAAGAAATATATAGAAGGAAATAAATTTTTGTTTTGAAAGAAATTAGAGAAAGCATGACAGGGTTTTTTAGATTTTAGGTTCAAGTGCTAAAGGATTTATTAATTAAATTGGTTTATCATGATTCAATTCATATTTGAGTTGAGGTAGATCCTTGGTCTTAGTATCCCCTCCTTAATGCTGAAATTAACTATTCCCCGTATTCATATATTTTAGGATATTAATGAATTAAGTTGTACAATTTTTAAACATAGTTACCGCAAACCATTTAATGGTTATCTAATTTAGGGTAATCAGTTGCACGGTTTTAAAAGTAATTTCCAGATTATATTCAATATTCATGAGATAGGAAAAGGGAAAAATTGGAATTAAAATATGATTACAACAACCCAAAATATGAATGAAACAAAGAAAATAATATCCAAAACACCTTCCCCCTTTTTCTACATCACCCATCATAGATCAGAAGTTACCCATTATCCTAGTAATGAGGGAGTGAGAGGGAAGTTGGAAAGAAAAAATGCATAAAATAAAAGGGTGAAGAAGAATTAGTGAAGGACTCTGTAGCAGTGCAGCACCTTGCCCTGGGTTTTTAACTCTTGATGAATCATTTCTAGAAAAACCCTAGTATTTAATTTATAGGCCTCAATATTGTTTATATTGGCTTTAATTCTTTCATTAATGTGGTGATTAATGAGTTTTGGGTCAATCCCAGGGGTGTGTTGTAGTCCTGGGTCAAAATATGTAAGATTCAAATAGATTCTGGATATTCAACAAAGAATAAATTTCCCATCTTGATGATTCATGATATGAAACTATGTGTCACACCATAAAATTTTAGACTCCTCCCACAAGTGTGTTTTTCTACATTCCATGTATTCATGTCATTGTTTTTATGGATTCTTATTCCATAAATAAGGAATTTATGATGTGAAAGATAAAATTTCAGTGCTTTTGAATTGATTTCCACTTGTTTAATCAAATATGAGCCCTAGAATCATCCCATTGACACCCTATGTTAAGGAAAGTTGTCTAATGATGAAAATCTTGATCTGTTCAGATATTTTTTCTCATTTCCCACCAATCATTGTATACTTATATAAATGAATCAATCAATGAAATATCAGGTCAAAAATATCAATTAAATTACCAAGATTAATGTATTTACATACAAAAAATGTATTCATAAAATGTAATCATCACCTCCTCAAGTTATCTAATGTGGAATATTGGTGGAATTTGATTCACTTATTCTATGGCCTGTTTTTGTTGTCATTATATCTATAGAGATTTGAATTACTTGAATACAGTGGAAAAAATTTCATTTTCATACTCAGTTCTTCTAGCATTCTAACATTTTTCTCTACGTTAATATTTAAAAAATCATCCATTATTGTCTCATATAAATGGTTAACAGGACAAAAATAATAAAAAACATTATGATAGTCTATCTCTTCCCAAATGAATAAAATATATATAATAAATTTCTTTTTTTAGTTTTTGAAATTTATGTATTTTTTGTTTTTTATTAAAAATAGTGTGTTAAAGTATTGTGTTACCCTAATAATGATTCCAAATTTATGTGAGGGGATTTTTAAAAATCCCTAGTCAATATTTTCTCATTTACCTAAGTGTTGGTTTTGGGCACAGTAGAAGTGTTTTGTTGGAGGGTGATATATTAAAATTTCTTTTAATAATCATTTCCCAAAACCAAGAGTGAAGATCTTGCACATCATATTTATAATTAATTTATTTAATATCTGAATAAATAAATACTTGGTCTTATGAACTTTCTTTGTTGATGATTTTTTATCTTCCAAAAATACCCTTCTGAATTTCCTTCATTGTGCTTTTGAGGATCCAAAGGTAGAATCCCTCTAGCGGTGATCTACACGTGCTCCAATGATCTCTGATAAATGCCACCCATTCGCCTAGTGCTAGTGTGGCGAATCAAATGTCTTGTGTTGTTCATTCATTATCACTCATTATTTGATCTTGAATAAATTATCTATTAGGTTTCTCATTCTTGAGCGGGATAAAGGATGAGGATTCGAGAGATAATTCATTGTGTGCAACAATTCCCTATTCCCAAACTTGGAATTTTTTTTGAATAAATTACGCAATATACATAGCCGTCTATTTATAGAGCTGGAATTTCAGTTACAAAATTTAATTGCATAACAGCCATTATATATAATTATAACCATTAATGAAATCACATTTCAAATAATAATATTATTATTATTATTATTATTATTATTATTATTATTATTTGGTGCACCAACATGCTCAAAATGGATAAATAATATTTACCAACTCATAAATAATTATTTTATCACCGGACATGGTCTTGGTCCGTTCAAACTCCTCTTGAATTTACTGAGAACCCAAATAAATATTTTATTCTCTTAAATAAATATTTTATTCAAAAACTAGTAAATAAATATTTATTAAATATTCAATAAAATAAATATATATATTTTATTCACAATCCGGTGAATAAATATTTATTTAATTTATTAAATCAATATAACTTGAATAAAATTATTCCTCAATCTTGAGAATAATATTTATTCAATTGATTAAATTCAAATATAATTTAATTGAGATGAACATAAACACTTAGTGTGTGATCCTCTAGTATTTTTTTCTTATTGGCATTAGGTGGGCTTGCCTAATTTCCAAGATTATTATCTAGAAATGAGTCAAGTCACCATAGAGAAAGAACTTAAATTCAAAATGATGAAAACCATATACAAATGCTCACTGTGTAATATAATCCATTTATCACAATATCTCATCAAGAAGGTTGTCTGAAAATGTCATAAACCTATATGCTTGATACATCATTCTTTGACTATTTGAAATATACTCATCATTGCACCATTTCCATGAAATTTTGGGTGATGGTTCTATTTCAATCAAAGGGATGAGATATAAAATTCCATAAATATGAAAGGTACAAATACTTCCTTGACTTATCCTTTAATGACATGCCATTCGTGACGCACCCAACATACCATACTTCCCACCAACATATGGAATGATGGTTTTCATCAGAAAATCTAAGTGTGTGAGTCATGACATGCATTAATGATAATATTAAAGTCTAAATACCATTACACATGCTCGAAAATAAGAATATCAGATAACACCAAAACATGCAGAATTGCTACTGGAGGGTATGTTCTCATAATCTTGGGTCTTGGAGATTACTAAGTGTGAACTTCATAAGAAGAATTATCATCTGCATGCGAGTACTCTCACCTGGAGGTCTCTATACTATGTGTCTCGTCATAGTATGTTATACAACCATAAAACTATATTAAGAATATTATCATAGCACTTCAAGGTTCTCATCATAGCGGGGAACTACTATGACCTTGTCAATATGACAAATAATCTATGACATTATTACATTAAATTCATGAATAACAATGAAAAATATATAGTAAGATGTTTAATTTAATATTTAATACATCAAATATTCATGTAATCGAAGTACAAATAGTTGGTTCTATAACACCAACTCTAATAAACTCTCACTTGGACTAGAGCCAACTTCCTACAACTTTTAGTCCGCTAGACCTCACATGATAATCATGTTTCTGCTGAGTTAAGGCTTTAGTCAAGGGGTTCGAAATTTTGTCTTCCATAGAAATAATTCTCACTGTAATATCACCTCTCTAAGAAAAATATCTCAAGATATGATACTTCTAAAGTATGTGCTTTATCCACTGATGTGACCTTATCTCTTTTGTAATATCCATCGATGTAGTATTATCATAATAGAGTGTGATGGAATCTTTAATATTAGGTACCACATAAACCTCTTGGAAAAAATTACACATCCAAAATACTTATTTAGCTACCTCATAAGTTGCAATATACTCAGACTATGTTGTAGAATCTATGACCACAAGCTACTTTGAGCTCTTCCAGCTCACAGCACCTCCATTCAAAGTGAATATGTGTCACATTTGTAACTTCATGTCATCTTGACCAATTTGGAAACTAGCATCTGCATATCCTCTAATGACTAGTTCATCATCTCCTCCATAAACCATGAACATAACCTTAGTATGCCTCAGATACTTAAGGATGGTCTTAACTATCATCAAATGGCATTCAACTATATCATATTGATATCTAACTACCTCACTTAATGTATTGGAGACATCTAGATGAGTAATAGAATATCATACATGACTGACCCAATCACTAATGCATATGGAATCCTTTCTATTCTATTTCTTTTCTCATGGGTTTTAGGACACATTTTCGTAGAAAGATGAATTCCATGTGACACTGGAAAAAATACTTTCTTGGATTGTTCCGTACTATATCTCTTCAGTATCTTTTCAATGTATGTACTTTGACTTAGGCTAAGAAACCTATTGGATCTATCATGATGGATCTTGATCCCAAGAATATATGTTGCCTCTCCCAAGTCTTTCATGCAAAATAATTTATTCAACCATGCCTTAACAGACTGTAAGACTGGTATTTCATTTTCAATAAGTAATATTTCATCAACATATACTATTAAAAAAATGGTTTCACTCCCACTAACCCATTTGTAGACACAAGGATCACATCCATTCTTTATAAAACCAAATTATGTTATATCTTCATAAAAATTATTGTTCCATGGACTGGATTCCTTCTTTAATCCATAATTGGATTTTCATAACTTTCATATCTTATTGCTATTCATTGGAGTAAAAAACCCTTTAGGTTGTGTCATGTAGACATATTCCTGAAGGTTCCTATTAAGGAATTCTATTTTTACATCCTTTTTTTAATTTTATAGTCATGGTAATCTGCAATGGAAAGTAGAATTCTAATGGATTTCATCATTGAAATTGGTTAAAATGTTTCTTTGTAGTCAATTCATTGACGTTGTTTAAACCCCTTTGTAACCATTCATGGATTATAGATACTAACTTATCCTTCCATATCCAGTTTCTTCTTGAATACCCATTTGAAACCAATGGGATTTACATCCACTAGAGGATCTACAAAAATCTAGACTTGGTTTTGGTGCATGGAATATATTTCAGAATTCATGGATTCTTGACACTTGGTAACATTTGTGCCACTTACTACT
This sequence comes from Viscum album, assembly GCA_963277665.1. Taxonomy (NCBI): domain Eukaryota; kingdom Viridiplantae; phylum Streptophyta; class Magnoliopsida; order Santalales; family Viscaceae; genus Viscum; species Viscum album. The sequence goes on from OY728123.1 coordinate 2,022,111,739, forward strand.
TCCTTGTAGGTTATAAGATCATTATTATCAACTAAAAATAAGTCATCGTCATTGATAACTAGAAAACCATATCATTCTGGTTCTCTAACCTCTCTTTTACTCCTACACAGTACTTGTGTCTCTAGAACAGTTTCTTCTTCCATGGGGCTTTGTGGAATCTAATCTTGTACCAACTCTTATGTGCCTTGAGCCTCGACTTCATCGAATTTTATCTCACTCCCACTATCTGTTTTGGATATGTTCTCCCTCTTAAGGAATATGGTGTGTCTTTCCACTATAAAATTTTTTTCTAAGGGGTCGTATGGGTAATATCCCCTTGTTTCCTTCGAGTATCCTATAAAGGTACACTTTATACCTCAGGGTGAAGGTTTTTTACCTGAAAAGGCCTTAACAAACGCTTCTCTTCCCTACACAAGTAAATTTGATAACATGGTTTTTATTCCACTCCAAAATTTGTATGGGATACCATTTATCTATTCAGTTGGTACTTGGTTTAGTATGTGTTCCTCTGTTTGTAACACATATCCCCAAAGGATAATAGAATACTCGCATGACTCATCATTGATCTCACCATGTACAATAATGTGTGTCTCCTCCTTTCACTTATTATGTTCCACTAAGGCGTGTAAAGAGGAGTAAGTTGGGATAGCATCCCAAACTCCTATATGTAATCAATTAAGTTTTGATTAAGATATTCTCCACCATGTTATGATCGGAGTTTCTTAATCTTCCTACTAAGCTAGTTCTCAACTTCATTCTTGTATTCCTTTAATTTATCAAAATAATATGACTTATACCTCATTAAGTAAATATATTCATATCTATTAAAATCATTAGTAAATTTTATGAAGTATTAGTACCCACCCCTTGCTTCAATAGGAAATGGTCCACACACATTGGTATGAACTAATTCAAGAAGTTCTTTAGACCTTTCACCTTTCCTACTAAATGGGTATTTGGTTATTTTACCTTGTAAACATGCATGACATGCACAAAGTGTTTTTAGTTAAAAATAATCTAAATATCCATATTGATGTAATTTTGTCAAGAATTTTTCATTTACATGACCAGTCGATGATACCAAAGTTGGGTGTGGTATGATTCATGTTAAGTAACTTCATTATCGATTTCCATTACTTGGTTCATGTAATCCAAAACGTAAAGACCATTATATAAATGTGAATTACTATAAAAAATTCTATATTTATAAAATAAGCAATGTTTATTTACAAATTTTAAAATGAATCCATCTGTATCTATTCTAGATACTAAAATAATGTTTTTGGTAACTAAAGGCACATAATAAAAACCCTTTAAAACCAAGATCATTCTAGTTTGAAATGTGAGGTGGTAGTCCTTGATAGATATAGTATCAAGTTTAGCTCTATTGGCTACTCGTAGATCTAACTCCCCTCGATTAATTTTTCTGAATCTACTTGGTTCCTGTATTTTAATACATGATAACTACAAGTTGTATCTAATACCTAATTTTTAGAAATAGATAAATTACACTTGATAACAAATTCACTTGAAGCTTCCCCTTACTTCTTTAGATGGGTGCAGTTTTTCTTCCAGTGGACCTTCTTTACACATGCAAAATAGACAGCATCTTGTACCCTTGTTTCCCCTTTGATATTCTTCTTCTTGGAAGGTCATGAAGAAGCTTTGGGATTAAATATCTTTCCTTTCCCTTTAATTTTTTTCACCATAAGGATAGAAGGATTTTCACTCTTCATATCTTTATCTACTTGGTGAAGGGGGATAAGAAGATCTGGTAGAGACTTCTCAGTGTTTTTTATATTAAAATTCACAAAAAAAAACTGGAAAATCTCTAAGGGAGTGATGATAGAATGAGATCAGTGTCTGGTTCTCTAGGGAGTTTAAACCCTAGAACCTCTAGGTGATCAATGTAGCCAATGATCTTGACTATGTGAGACCAAACAGGGGAACCCACTCCAAGCTTACTCTAAAAGAGAACCTTGGAAGTCTAAAATCATTCCTATCTAGATCTCTCCTAGTAATGACCATTAAGGTGCTCAAGCATGCTATACGCATCCATGATTTCGTGAGACTTCGTGAGTTCACTAGAAATAGATTAAAACATAAAACATTGAACATTGACCATTTCATTCATATGTTTTTTATATACTAGGAACTCTTCATCACTCACTTCTTGAGTAGTCAGATCATGCATTGAGGATTCTAGCATATAAGATTTCCATTCAAGGTGTAGAACAAACCAAAGGCTTCTAAACCACTCATGAAAGTTACTACCAATGAGGAGATTATCTTTATCCAATATTGATTTTAGGGATAGTTTGGATTAAGAGATTTTAATTTTATTCTACAATTAAATATAATATTAGTAGTACTTTTCTTGATTACAAATTTTGTGAGAAATAATAAATTAATTGATTTTATTAAATTTCCCACAATTTTATCAAGTCCTAATATCCCTCACCATTGAACATGGAATGTCTAGTTTCTAGGAAATTATAGTGGAAAGGATCCATATTACCCTTCTAATAACCCCAAAAAGGTTTGTTCAAGCTATTTTGAAGGTATTTAGGTAGGAAAGTCTTTTCTAACTGTGGGCTTGTGGATCCTTGATATGTTGAGTGGACTCACCGATCTAGAAATCTTGACATGGATTTTCTCACAAATTGCCTCCAAATTATACCAAGTCTATCAATGGATATTCCTATTTATGTAAAATGGTTAATTCAACCCAAAACCTTCATAAGAACTCCCCTTATAAAAGTAAGTTTCCCAATAAGGGTTGGTCAAACACATAGTTCTATTGAGTTTTGTTCATAATTAAGTAATGGAAGTCTTAATCTAACTTAATATTAGATTGAGGTATTTTATTTTATTATGTATAAATTTTTATATTGTTTTATCCATTACATGTCTTATTAATATTTATGTGGATTTTTACTTAATTAATTAACCATGTTTGAATAAAACATTTACGCATAATAAATTTTATTTAAATTTCATCTTTGCATATTAATTCATTCATTTATCTGATCTTGGTCTTGCATCAATAAATATAATTTTAATGAATTAGACATAAAATAATTAACTAATTAAACGACCCAATCATTATCTTATCTAATTGTTGATTTAATGATCATACATTAAATCAACCTTTGACCTAGGGGAAATAACTCCTATGTTAGACATGGCATGAGATATAGTATTCTACATGTCCACATATGTATCACCAAGTTAGAGTCATAAAGGTTTCTTCTCAAACCATCTCCATTCTCCTTGGGTTGCTTCATTAATTACAAATATTTATTACTCGTACACAGGTGAGGGGAACCAAAGTATTGGTTAAAGGGAATTACATAAATATCCTTAGACATGTAGATCCTATATAATAATGGATGGAGGGATGACTCGTAGGCCATATTTTAATTTAATATTAAATAATTGAAAAACCATAAAATAAATTTAATTAAATAAATTCCAACACATACATAGGTCTTGGTTAATCTCATGATTGGTCGTACATGCAACTAATATGAAAAAAATAACTAGCTAGCATTCATTTCTTTATTCATTCTTTATTATTAAGATGAACATGCTTGTATTAGTTAATTAATTGTCTTTCATCTTAATGATCATGAAAAATTAATTATAGATTCTGATCAATTTGGTATTCATGGAAAATAAATGGCATAATAATCAATGACATATTTATTATAATAAATTAATTGAGAATTTAAAATTCTTTAAAAATGATATTAAATTGTCAAACACACAATGGTGTGTCATGTTATAATTTTTCAAATTTAATGTAATTTTAATTTTTCCATTAATGGGAGACTACATTATGTGTATATCCAGCTAAACACTATGCACCTTAGTTGTCGTATATCTAAGTAACATGTATGGAGATTCGGCATGTTCACTCAACCAGACTATATGGTGTGTGCATTATAGCTACACACCTTGTATCTGCTAACCACATGCCAAGTTGTCCCGGTCAACATGAATTGTGAAATAAAATCACCATGTGTTTTTAATTGCGCGACGAATCTAGATACAATGCACATAGGTATATGGAATGTGCTCTGGCCACATGCCTTGTAACCCAACTTTATAGGCCAAAGATTTGGTACTTCTTGATAGCATCTCTTGTCATTCTTCATTTGTTCTTAAATCTCTAAGAAAATGAAACACTGAATGAACATGATTAATAGGTCGATAACATGTTAATTAAAATTGTATTAAAGAAATAATAACATGAAATAAAAATCTAACCATGATTGTGCCTAGATAAATAATCAAATAAATAATTATAAATTTAAATGTGACTTCTCTGATACCACTCTATGGTTCCGAGCACAGTGAAAGTGTTGTGGTAGAGGGTGACATATTAAAATTTCTTTTGATAATAATTTCCTAAAACCAAGAGAGAGGATACTTCACATAAATTTTTTAATTAATTTATTTAATATCTGAAGAAATAAATACTTGGGCTTAGAAAATTTCTTCATTGATGATTGTTGATCATCCAAAAAGGCCCTTATGGGTTGCCTTCATTGTGCTTCTGAGGATCCAAGGATACAATCCCTCTAAAAATGATCCACACATGCTCTAATGGTCTCTATGAAACACCACTCATTCTCCAGGTGCTAGAACAGTGAATCTAATGTATTGTGTTATTCGTTATTGATCACTTGTTATTCGGTCTTGAATAAAATTCCATCTTAGGTTTCCCATTATTGAGAGGGATAGAGGAGGATTAAAGAGATAATTCATTGTGTGCAACAATTATCTATTACCAAACTTGGAATTGGTTTCGAATGAATTACACAATATACATAGCCATTTATTTATAGAGCTGGGATTTCGATTACAAAATTTAATTTCATAATATCCCTTAAAAATAATTATAACCATTAATGAAATATCATGACATGTAATATTATTATTATTATTATTATTTATGTGCTAACTTACAAAAAATCGATAAATAATAATTACTGGGCCATAAGTAATTTTTTTATCACCGAACACGGTCTGGTCTATTCAAACTCCTCTTGAATTTATTGAACACTCAAATAAGTATTTTATTCAAAAACTGGTAATTAAATATTTTTTAAATATTCAATAAAATAAATAAATAAATTTTATTTACAATCCGGTGAATAAATATTTATTTAATTTACGCGATCAATATAACTTGACTAAAATTATTCCTCATTCTTGAGAATAATATTTATTTCATTAATTAAATTCAAATAGAATGTAATTGATGCCAACGAAAACACTTAGTGTGTGACCCTCTTGGATTATTTCTCATTATCATTAAGTGGGCTTGCCTAAATTCCAAGATTACTGTCTAGAAATGGGTCAAGACATCCAAGAGAAAGAACTTAAAGCCACAATGATGACAAACACATAAAAACATTCATTGTGTAATATAATCCCTTTATCACAATATCTCATCAAGCAGGTTGTATGACTATGTCATCAACCTATATGCTCGATACATAATTCTTTGAAAATCTAAAATAAACTCTTCATTACACCATGGACATAGAATTTAGGGAAACAGCTCTATTTCAATAAAAGTTCTAAGATATCAACTTCTATAAATATGGAAGGAAAAAAATTCTTCCTTGACTTATCAATTAATAACATGTTATTCATGACACACCCAACATACCCTACTTCTCGCCAACATATGGCATGACAGTTTTCATCAAAAAAATCTAAGTGTGTGAGTTGTGACATACATTAATGATAATCTTAAAGTATAAGGACCATTACACATGCTTGAAGATAGGAATATCTGATGACACCAAAACATGAATAATTCCTATTGGCGGGTTTGTTTACATAATCTCTTATCTTGGAGATTACCAAGTGTGAACTTCATGAGAATACGTCTCGTCTACTTACAAGTACTCACACCTGATAGTCTATATACTATGTATTCCATAATAGTATGTTATCTAGTCACAGAACTATATTAAGAATATTTTCATAGCACTTCAAGGTTCTCATCATAGCGGAGAAATACTATGACCTTATCAATGAGACAAATACTCTATGAAATTATTACATCAAAGTCATGCAGAATAATGAAAAATATGTAATAAGATTTTTAATTTAATATTTAATACATCAAATATTCATGTAATCAAGGTAAAAACAGTTGGTTCTAGGATGAAAACTCTAACTCTAAGTATGTGGTATAGTGCACACCCTAGGTTCAGTATTTAAAACAGGAAACTAACAAACACTGAATTTATATTATCGTTATTTATAAACTAAATAATATAATACTAAATGATATACTAATATAATGGGGGGTTTAGGTAATATATAAGTATGAAAATATAAATGAAAAACAAAAATAAGATAAAACACAGAGAATTTAGGGAGAAAAAATTTATCATTATAGGGGGTTCACAGAGATGTTATCATTTTTCTTTAAAGAAATGTCAATATTCAATTTAATTTGGTAATAAAGACCTATCACACCCTACCATTTAAATTGTTATAACCCCAAGATCTCTTCATATGAGATAATATTCTTCCTAAAGTTAGATAGGAGACCTCTTTTCTGACCAACACTATCAAATTTAAACTCCACCATATGAATAGATAAAATAGTGAAGGAAAGGAATATATATATGAATGGTGAAGAAGAAAAAATATAATAGGGAAATGGAAAAAACCACTCAACCTAATATGTTTAACCATCACTGTATTCTTTAAATAAAATAAAGAGAAAGCAATGAACCACAAAAAACTCAAAACATCACCACTTCAAACCTCAAAAAAATAATGAGGGTTAGTTATCCAAAACCATAGAGATAAGAGAAGTAAAAAAGGATAAAAAAAAGTTAAAAGAAAAAAAAAAGGTAAATAATAAGATAATATTTACTAAAAATACAAAAGAAAATTACAAAAAAATACATTCTTACAAATATTTTTGAAATTGCTAACTTCTTTAAAGGATATGGAAGAAAATGTTTATAGTCAAGAGGGGTATCTAATTTTTACTCTAATTATATCCTCTAAAATTTCATGTGTGTGTTTCCCATTAAATTAATGAATATTGGAAACTTATTTTATTGAATTTTTTTGGATATGACTTAGATATCAACCCAAAAAACATCAACTTCATTGGATATGTGTAGAGAAAGATATAGTTGCATCACTAAAGTAAACATTTCTGCTTTGTTAGACTCCTTGGTTTCTAATCCTCTGGTTCCCCATGCATTTATGGACTTAAAAATGGATAAATATCGAGTATCCATAGTTAATAAAAATTTACCTTTATTACTTTTGTATCCGCCTCAAAATAATTAGATCATTTAGACTAGTACTCTGTAAGATTTAAGCCCGTCATCAAAATTCATAAAATATGTGTATAGAATTTGAGGCTTGGATTTCATGATTTTATTTCTTCATCTATGATTTGATTCAAGATTTAGGTGTAGTTAAATGAAATGAAGCCTAATACATGTTGAATCCTATAAAAACATAATTTAAAATTTTGTATTAGTGTAGAAAATATTATGATAAAAATATGAAAATGATTAAAATTACTTAAAAATAAAGGATTAGTCCATTTTTAGAATTGATCTCAAATTATTCCAAAAACCTAAAAATGTGACAATTACCTGTAGAATAACCAATTTTTGGGATTAAAAAATTTAATTATGGAATAAAATGAATAATAAATATGAGTTTCATCATCATATTTTTTAGGTTCTATTTGTTGATAAAGGTAGTTAGAAATCATTCAAAAGACACATGCTATTATAGGGAAATCATTATATGAAGTTTTATTAAGTTTATAGGAAGTTAAATATATTTTTTATTGAAAACAAATAACCATTTCGTGTAATAATAAATATCATTGTGATTACTCTATAGATTAATGATAATTGGATGAAGTGACACAAGTGAATCAATATATTGATTCTATATAATGAAACTTGTATGCCACATGGTATTGTTAAGACATGGATTCTATAAATTCCCTTTGGTCAACATGGAACTTAATAATTTCATGGTTTGGTGGTGTATTTTAGATGATTAATTTTTATAAAAGAGAATTTTGAGGTTGTATAACAAGGTATATGAAACATGTTATAGTTATTTATTATGGTTTTCAACATAGGTATTATCCATAAGTATAATTTCAATCTAATTAACATGATAAAATGTATTGAGATGTATCCATAAGCTATAATTTTTTAGAAAGGAGAAATATATGATGTGGTTATTTATAATACATCACAATACATTTTTATAAATATTTCCTAATTTGAAAATAGTGTAAAATTTAGGATAATATTTTCTTATAATCCACAATTTTTGGAGGATCTAGTATTCAAATATAACACAAATTGGTTTAATACAATTCTATATAGTTGGAGTGATATATGTTCATTTTATAAAACTTTAAGTCCTTAAAAATTAGAATACTTGGGATGAGATAGAGAAATATGGTTTTACCCTATGGGATTGATTTGGATAGACCTTAAGGAGTAATGATAGGTGGAATGATCGGAGAGGTGATGAACAAAATTAAGTGATCATAGTCATTGATTACACATTATGGAGCTCGAAATAAAACTATACAAATAACTATAAAACCACAGAGAATGTGTGGATTCATATATTATGAAATGGGATAAAAAATAATAGATAGAATCAATGAGATGAAGAAGGATATTTATTGACACTCGTTAACGTATTTTTTTAAATAAGAAAATAAGTAGAAGGATTTCATCAACATTATAAATATAGATATTCTTATTTCACTAACAAAGGTGTATAAAAATAAATTTAAGAATATGAAAAATAGTAGTGATATTTTTAAAGTTATCAGGTTATAAACTAAGTGGGATGGTGAGTTATCCCTAACCTTGTAAAAAGAAGCACAATTTAGTGGATTTTGGTATATCAACACATCCCCCACTGTATGCTTCTTGAACATAGCCCAGTATAGTTGAACTAATTTAGATCACTTGTATCATATGTTTTTACAATTCAAAAAAAATTGTGTAGTAGTTGGAAAGTTTTAGATGGTATTTAAATTTCAATAGGTTATGTCGCTAGACTGGTCAATTTATTATAGCATCTAGATATATAAATTTTATCTATTTTAAGAAAGGTTATTTTAGTGTTTATTTTTTATGATAAATCCTAGTGAAAAGGATATGTTGAATGGTATAAAAAATTATTGGTTTGGGTGAGTGGAAGCTTTTTTTTCAATTTCATGATTTTTATCCATTGGTTTTGATTTTTTTGGTGGTTTTTAATTGTGATGGGTGTTTTTTTAGGTTCCCACTTAACCATAAATTTGAGTTCTTGAAAATTTAAAAAAATTATTTGAAGGATATGTAGTGGGGAAGAGATAAGATTATATTCTAAATATATAATAAGATCATTGAATGGAGATAATTTTAATTAATATCCTTAAATCGCCCCCTCCCCCCCCCTTTATGGTATATTTTCATATGGGTTCAACAAATTCAATCTAAAAATATATGGAATCACACTTCTTGGATAGAACATTTGATGTTCTCCCATGTCTTATTCTTTATATTAGATTTAAAATATTCTTTCATTCCATCATTGATCTTCCAAATTCATCATACACATATACACTAAATCCTACATCCTCTAACACATTCAAATTTAAAGTTAAAATTCAAATATACTTAATTTCCACAACTTTTAAAAACTCCACATTCAGTTTGAATATTCTATAAACATTATAGTACCTTAGAGAGTTTTAATGGGTATCTTGGATTTAGTATTGTACATATTATGTCATAAATACATGACCATATCATAAATTTCATAAAATATATTATTTTATATAAAAACACTCATGATTATCAGCTAAGAACCACTGGTAACTTGTTAGTTATAATCATAGCACAACCACAATTATGTAACTGACATTAGGTACTCATTGAGATCTATTAGGTAGATCATGATCCATAGTGTATTCATTGAGAACCAATGAGTATTTAATGAAAAAAATGACCATTTTTTCTAGTGTCTGGTCTAATGGGTAACTATTGATATTCTACAGGGTTTTTGGTGAGTGGATTCTCCAAAATCAATTCCTTTTCCATATAAATATCTTATTAAAGTGATCTAAACATTCCAAGAACTTCATAAAACTTCATTATAATTCCAAAAAAATACTAAACCAATATATTTATATTCATTTAAAAATTTTAACTAATTTAGACCTGACATAACAACAAAAGATATTCAAATAAAGACCATTTACATCAATAATAAGAGGTAACTACAAAAATGTCACTCTTAATCTTCATCTCCTTTACAAGGGGATAAAAATTATATTCCATATTTATATAATTTTTTATATAGTTAAAATCATAAGTAATATTTATAAATCAAATAAGAAGAAAGGAAATGTGTTTTTAGAATTTGTCAATATTAATTTTTGTTAACCAATAAATAAAAAATACACCAATGGTAATAGGTTTTACATTTTTTCCATTATTAATTTCAATAGAATGGGATGGATCATGCCTATATAATATAATATCCATGTACTTGTATGCATCGATAGGTATAAAATATTGGTAGAAAAAATTATCAAAAAAATATTAATTTAAGATATAACATCAAAAAAAATCATAATTTATTTCAGGGAGTGTTTTTAAGAGATACATATAATATTTCATAGAGTTTCAAAAATTAAAAATACAAAAAAAATGTGGATAATAAAAGAAAAATCATATTAAAAATAACTTGTTTATAAAAAAAATATTTTAAGTGGACTTTCATAAAATTATTATAAGTAATCAAGGTAGTGGTATATACACAAAACTGAGCATTTTTTATCCCCCAAGATGAAATATCATAATATAAATTATGATTTATAAATAATAAAATCCTACTATACATAAAAAAATTGATGATAAATGTTATATCTATAAAAATAAAGGAAATAAATATATATTATTATAATTAAATGTGATAAACAAAACTTTCTTAAATATTTCTTTTAGGTTAAATAATATCAATGATATAATAAAATTATTTATAATGTGTTAAATTTTATTGTTTTCATTTTTGTTAAAAATTATAGTAGGGATCAATAAAAAGTAATTAAATATTTAAAGAAAATGAAGTATAGGAATGTTGTCCTTAAAAATTTATATATTAAATAGATATATTCAAAATATGTATTAGATGATAAATATAAGACTCCAACATTGAAAGACTTTGGGAAATTATGTAAAATAACTAAAATCAATTATGAAAACATCATAAGTGATAAAATAACTCATTATAAAACAAGTAGAATCAGGATTGTGAAGAGAATAATGTTTTTATGTTATGTTGAACCCAATTATTTTAAATAATAGATCAAAGAAGTGGGTTGTGTCAAAGAAATTAATGAATACATTAATAAAATTGAGAAATATTAAATATTTGATCTCTTAACAATACTAACAGTAAATATTTTTATTGGATTTCAATGATTTTTTTTAATAAATTCAATGAATATTTTTTAAGTGGTTTGAAACAATTCAAGGTGATTTTTGAAATAGTATTCACAAATTGAATGAGTATATGTTTATGATTTTTATTCCATGTTACAAGGTTGCATGAAAATATTCTATTTATACAAATTTTTATTCAAATGATCTTTAAACATTTCTAAATGGATGTAAAATTAGGTAATGTAAGTTGATTTTTAGAAGACTAAGATTATATATAACAACTTGGTGTTTTTAAATTCAAATGTGGAAGATTTGACCACAACTCTACATGAGGATAAGTTGTGAAGAAATAATTATGTTGTTAGTTTGTATATATGGCATCATCTTTCAAGGATCTAAAACTAAAAAAACAATCACTTTATTTAAATGATGAAAATTTAGTTAAAATGTAATGAATTAGTGAACACTAATTTTTTGGTATATAATTTATAAAACAATGAGGTTTAACTTTTATTTTTCATCATAATTATGTCAATGATGTGTTAAAAATTTTATCAAAAAACAAATTGGTCTCTATACTAATATTAGTAAAAAAATATGAAAAAAATACATGTTTAAAAAATTAGTGAACATCTAAAGATATACATAACTCATTAGAATCATACTTAACTTTATAGAAATAATAATTGACATTGCATTTTACATTTTATTAGTTGTGAGGTATCAATGTGGTCTAAAGGAGAGTCACTTATTAATAGTGAAATGTATACTTTAATAAATCAAATTTAAGGGGGTTATTTTAATAACAATGTTCCAAATAGTGATAAAGTTGATGGAGATTACTAATGAAGATGGGTGTACATTTGTAGGTGATCAAAAATCAACATCTAGAGGTTAATTTTACATAGGAGAGAATTTTATATCATAATTTAGAAAGAAGCTAGATGTCATATCAATCAGTATAGTCAAAATTTTGTCCATATTTTCTACTCAATAATTTATATAATTTATAATGATGAAGAAACTATTGGAATATGTGAATGGAAATATTTGAAAACCCTTTATAATTTTCTGTGATGATAACACTGCTAAAAACCTGTAAATAATCTAATTTATCACTTCAGAACAATTTCATATTGATATATCACATCATTATTGAAAATTTGGGTTAAATAATTATAAAAAAAAGACCTACCCATTTAATAATAAGTTATAGATGTGACACTACTAAAAAATTGGGTTTATCCAGTGCTAGTATTTATTAGTGCTAGCTAAAAGCGCTGATGAAGGGAGTTCTTTATCAGCACTAAAAAATGCAGATAAAGGCCCCCTATCAGCTCTAGAAAAAAAAAGAATTGATAAAGGGGGTTCCTTTATCAGTGCTACTTAAAAAGCATCAATAAAGGGGGTCCTTTATGAGCAATTTTTTAAAAGTGCTAATAAATGGTATATTTCATAAAAAATATAAATTTCCTTAAAATATATATATTAATATATAAATATATTTATATTGATGTAAATATAATATATATTTTTAAATATGTTTTAGATAAGGCTAAATAAGAATTTAAACTTAATATAAAATATATTTAGTAAAAATGGATTATAAAATAAATATAAAATATTATTAATTAATAATTTAACAATCATTATTGAGTAATAGTCATTTAATAACAATTGGATGACATAAAAATTAAATGAATTAATGAACGGTCAAAGATAATTTGAAAAATGTGACTTGAACTTCAAACGACCATAACTATTGATCTGGGTGTCTGTTTAAGCTTTAACATATATAAAATTGAATCTTGTGATGATCTCTACATCGTGGTGACTTGGGGGAATCCTTGGTCATGTTTTTCAAGACCAAAAAGGTCTAGAAGATCTACAAAATTGATTTTTTAGTTGGGGTATCCTAATTTTTTAACATTTGATGGAATTTCAGCCTCGTTTAAGGGTGTCTTATTATCTTTTTTCAGTGGGGACTTAATTTATTCCATGGGATTACATTCATATAGATATTATGGTTTCGAAATTTTATCATTTTTCACAATATAGTTTTATTTATAATTAAATATATCCCTATTTTCTTATATTTACTTATAATAAATTAATTGTATAAATACTCATTTATATAAAAATGTATTTTAAAATATATAAAATAAATATTTATTATTAATTTTATTTAAAATAAAAAATTATCCATTTTATTTACATTATAAAAATTCATTAATATGTATACATTTACCTATAAAAGTAATGTTTATATATAAACATGTGTGTGTCATTAAAAAATATTTATTTATTTTTATATTCTAATATATGTAAATATTTACATATCATGTAAATAGTTATATGTGTATGTGAGTGTTTCGCACGGAATTTGGGGATGACCTCCTTGACGGGAGATTCAAACGTTCCGATCGGTTTCTAGCGGGTTTGTTCGTAGAACCGGAAACATCCAATGATTCCACATCCGTTTGGACCCACTTTCCAAAGGTAGGCGCTCATTAGCTTGTGGACTGATGAGGCTTAGGAATTTGCATTGGTCGAGAGGATGGGAGGTCGGACTCATCACACCTTTTTGAGGGGAATTATTGTCTACTCTGGGACTCTCTTTATAGATTTAAGTTATGTTCGTGAATCCTTATTACATTACCAAGTATAAAATGTTCTTTCCTTTAGTTTTAACAATCAATGATTAAATATGCAAGAAATTTAGAGAATATTTTATATGTATTCGAGGTTCTTCATCAATAGAGAATCATCTATATCTGTTTAGAGATTCTTGGTCAATGGTATCCTTCAAAACATTTATATAAAAGTCTCTTGGTCATTATGATGACCAGGCTGGTTTTAAAGCCACTCAGTGGGGCACTTGAAGTTTATCGTCATTCAGAAGGACAGGGATTATTTCAAAGTTGGGATCGAACCCATAAATGGGCTACCTACGTATCCTTTGTTTTGGAAAAGGAATCAGAACCCACGTAGTTCGAGTAATGGAGTATGATGTTTATGATTGATGGCTTAAAGAAGAATGTCATAATTACTTTTACACTCTAAGCTCACGTGAGTCATGCTCGGTGTGAGAAAAAAGAGGTATTGGTAAAAATTAGACAATTGTGCCATTAAAGATGCAATCATAAGAAATTGTTTGGGGCGTAGGTATGTATGACTGCCCAGATAGATGAAGGTTTAGGATTCACTTTTAGGGAGAAAATCCAGGAACAGGGTCCATAAAGGTATATGTGCTTTATGGATATTTGAATACTCTAATCTTGGGGCTTACTCCTAAGGAGGATGCCCAAGTTAGGAGGGGACTTATGATTGGGTTTTACTCCTGAAAAGGAAACCCAAATCAAGGGTAAATTAGGACTGGTTAAGAGAAATTTAAGGGGGCTTGGGGTTTACTCCTGAAAAGGAAACCCAAGATTATGACTGGGACTTACTCCTAAAAAAGGAGGCCCAGGTTAGGGGACTTGGGGCTTACTCCTAAGAAGGATGCCCAAGATTATGACTGAGTCTTATTCCTGAAAAAAAAAGGAGACCCAGGTTAGGGATTAAGGTTTGGGGCTTACTCCTGAGGAGGATGCCCAAGTTTGGGAACTTTAAGAATTTGGGGCTTACTCCTAAAGAAGGATGCCCAGATTTGAAATTGGGGCTTACTCCTGAGGAGGATGCCCAAGTTAAAGGATTATGATTGGGGCTTACTCCTGAGGAGGATGCCCAAGTTAAGGATTCTCTCATCTTAAAGGATGAGGTTGAATGAATGAACTCTCTATATTTAGTGACATAAGGATATTTAAATCACTAGGTTTTGAGAGATATTCCACAGAATTCCTTTCAGATAAGGAAGTCAAATCAAGAAATCATGCCATAAATGGCTTTGAAGAGTGTCTTGAAGACTAAATCTTGAAAAGGAAAGGTGTGATGGCTTAAGAGGGGTAAAATGGGCAAGATGGGCACCCAAAAAGGTAGGGGCGCGCAAGTCTTGAAAGGCGCGCAAGTCTTCCGTGGGCGTGCAAGTTTTGGTCGCGCAGGTATACCTGCGCGACACATGGTGTACTTGCGCGATTTTCAACCAGCATTGAAATATTTGAGCGACTCTTTTTTAAACCCTTTAGAATCCTCTTGAGGTTCTTCCAGAAAATGGACGCGCAAGTTATATTGAAGGAAATAAATCGGCGCGCAAGTGTTTGATAAGTTTCAACACTTAAGCCTTCCTTCTTCTCTTTAGATCTTCCGTTCTAGGTAAGAAATTACCTTAGAAGTGTTCCGAAAGCTTTGAGAAGAGACTTGGGCATCGGGAGCTTCAATCCGAGTTTCTGGAAAAAAAATCTTTCGAATGGGGGGCCCACAGGGTCTATTTATAGGCAGGAGAAGACCCTGGGTGGTTACTGGGCGGTTACCACTTAGGTCGCGCAAGTCACTTGCGCGACCAAGGTCACCGCGCAAGTACACTTGCGCGACAGTTAGATAACTTGCGCGGTGAGGTTTCTGTTGATCCTTTCTTCCTTCCTTTGTTGATTTTTTATGTTTTTCTTCAAAGGATGATATTCTTTGAGCTCGGATATTCCCTTTTCCGATCTTTAGATTCTGTGAAGAAAGGAGCGTCAACAAAAGTCCCCCCTCAGAGTTGGATCCGGAGAGAAAAGAGGATCGGACTCTGAGGAAATCGAATTCCTCCAAAGGAAAAGGGAGGCGCGCAAGTCTTCAGTGCGCAGAGGGCGGCGCGCAAGTTTGCGTCGCACAGGCCTTAAGCGTTCTGGGTACGGCGCGCAGATAGGCTTCCTGGCCTATAAATACACGGCCCTCACCTCCGTACAAGTATCCGGATTTCCGGACTTCATACCTTCTCGAGCTCTCGCCGCGCAGGTCACCTTAGTCGCGCAAGTCTCTTTTCCACTGTTCCCTCGTTGTCGCGCTCCTGTAAAGGTATTCGTACTTGCGCGGTTTAGACTTGCGCGTCAAAAACTAGCGCGGCACACGAAATACTTGCGCGCCATTGTTTAGATTTGCGCGATTTAATGCCTTGTCCATTTTTTCCGAATTCTTTTCACAAATTTTATGAAAAATAAACCCATTTAAGAGTTTAATTTATTCAACTTCTGTGCAGATTCAATGGCTTCTAAGGGAATTGGAACGGCTGATGAACTGACTAGCAAGAGGATTGATGACATGATGAACATTATTGGCCATGATTACTATGATATCTGCGACAGCACTTTCCCAGATTTGGATAAGTACTTGAAGAAATATCATCTTAATTTCCCATAGAGCATCTACCTGTCTCTGTGTGGTTATGGTCATCTGCAAGGAGTCAATGTTCCAAATGCAAACAATTATACACCTGAGATGCAGCTGCACTGCTACTTCTCTATTTCGGTTATGCTATGCATTAAGAGTAACAACAATGGTGTGAACTTTCAAATTCTTCCTCCATGTCATTTCTTTGCAGATATGAAAATGGCAAACCCATGGGATGAAATTTTTTCCACTAATGGTTGGTGGAGAGAATACAAACATGGTATTAGAGCAATATCTGAAAAGAGTACTCTCTCCAAATGGCTCTTTACTTCCAATGCTCCATTCTCAAATCCATGTATCCATCTTCCAAGTCTCTTGGACAGAAACAGAGTCACTGTTTGATCAGCAGAAAATTTTCTCAAACCGCACTCAAGAACATCCTTTTACAATTGTTCCAAGAAGAGCTGGTATCACTGCATCTCTTATTGTATCCAGTTTAATGAATGAATTCCAGGCGGTTGCTAATGAAGCTCGGGATGCCGTAAATCAAATGAAGTGTTATGTTGAAATCCTCTTGTAATTCTTGAAAAAAGAGAAGAGACTCCAGTCTGTGGATGTCCTTCTAACTCTTGTGTATCAATGAAAAACACTTTTGTCTTCAATCATTTTGTACCTGCATTCTTTTCACTACCTGCTTCAAATTTACTTAAGCTAATGGGCCCAGTAAGTATAGTTTGATTTTTACTAGGATTATTACAAATAATCCTACAAACTTTGAACCTTTTAATTTCTCAATCTTACCTAAATCATACAAAAAATGTATATTTAGTGAGCTGGAACTTGACTTTTATTCAGAGTTCCTTTGTCTTTTATGGGCAGTTTAAAGTCATGCATGCTGGACATAAAGGGGCTAATGTTTAAGGTCGAAATAGTTTTGACCGAAATGGATTAAAATTGATTCAATTCCATGACAATTTATCTGAAAACAAATTACCAAACTCAAGTATGAGAGAAAATATGTAAACTATGGCTTAAGAATATTTGAATCTGAGGAATGATATGAAAAAGAGCTAAAAGGAATTAGAAGAAGTAGTTTCCAAGAATGAAGTTACTATTATTTAAAAAAACCCGTTAGGGGGTTGAAATATGCAGGGCCACCTATGGTAATTGGATGCATGGTCAAATAAATAGCATCTTTTGGCTGAAAAGTCTGTTATGTGTACTGTTTATGCAAGGCCACCTATGGGCACGTGCTGCATAGTTAGAAAAAAGAATTCTCAGAATTTTGACATTTTTGTGATTAGAAGTCATGAAAAAGGGTTATGAAGATCTGAAAATATTTAAGGTTAGGATTATAACACATAAAGATGGGTATTGTCCAATGTATATAGAGATACATAGGTCAATGATAACCATAATCAAGTTGTGGCTGGGTCCTGAAAACCTGGACTTCACTACGTATCTCATAAGAATGAGAATAAAGCCATACGTAGTTCTTGAAATTCAGTTTTAACGTCGTGCAGGACGAAAGTATGAGTGATCTTAGTTTAGGGTCATAGAATTCGGACCATAATAATGAATACACAGTGTGTGTTTTCATGAGGACTTTTCAGCCAAGGGACTGAAAGTGAAATTTGGGGTTAGGCCCAAAAGACTTGGGACTGGATTCGAGGGATACTCGAATGTTCCTACGTATCCCATAGGGATGGGAATCAAGTCCACGTAGTTCTAGAACTACCCTTTGTACAAATTTGGTTCGTACATGTGAAGGGTGAAAGGGGACTTTAGTGCAATGATGGTTTAACCTGAGATAAAAAGTTTAGGCATTACCATGTATGCACGTAGTCTTTTGAAATGAAACATGACTGAAAAAATCAATGTCAATAATGGTTCCTTCTCAAATGAGGAAATCAAAGAATATTGTAGTTTATTTTCGTACCAGACAAAAGTGTTGTATAGTTTAACGTCATATAACAAGGACGAAAGTGAATCAATGTAAATATATTGATTCCAGGGGCGGTTTCATGAATCAACATCATATGAGATGGTGGTGAACCGATGTGAAGAGATTGTTTTTGGTCTTGAACCCTGGGAGGTTTCCTACATACCCAGCCTGGAGGGCAAGGATCAAAGTCCGTGTAGTTCAATTAAAGAATGAATTAATGATCAAGTTGTTTTTGGGGAAAACGATCTAATTAAAAAGTTGTTGGGATTTACACATGGTTAGTGGCCCAAAGGGAGTATTATGGTTGATATTTGCTCTAAGCTCACGCGAGTCATACTTGGTGTGAGAAACAAGAGGTAATAACAACCTTAACGATGCACAGTTTAATGTCATGTAGGACATAAAAAAGGGACTATGCAGTTTAAAGTCTTGCAGTTAGGACTATTGGTGCTGCACAGTTTAGTGTCATGTAGTAGGGACAAAATACAGTTTAATGTCATGTAGGACATATCAAGGACTTTCTGTACAGTTTAGCGTCGTGTAGTTAGGACGATGGGGACAAAATAGTTTAACGTCATATTGGAAGAAAGGGGGACTGTGCAGTTTAATGTCATGCAGTAAGGACAAAAGAGTGTACCATTTTAACGTCATGTCGGACGAAAGTGCGAATAGTTTAAGGTCATATGCATGGACCGTGAATGGTGCAGTTTAATGTCATACTGGACTTTTCAGATTATATAGTTTAACATCTTTCCGGACGTGAGGGACTTTTATACAGTTTAGCGTCATGTAGTTAGGACGTCACAGTTTAACGTCTTGCTGGACATAAAGGATTTGCAAATAGTTTATGGTCATATACATGGACCAGGGATGATGCAGTTTAAGGTCATGCTGGATGGTTTAGGGAACTTTTTCACAGTTTAATGTCGTGTGGGACGAAGTTGCAGTTTAAAGTCATACTGGACCATTGCTGTATAGTTTAACGTCATATAGCAAGGAAGAACTGGTGCTGTACAGTTTAAAGTCATGTAGCTAGGACTAAGGTGAACCAGTACGAGGATATCAGTTCTGGGGACTTTTTACAGTTTTATCGTCATGCTGGACGTTGGAAGTGCCACACAGTTTAATGTCATGTTGCTAGGACACAATATAGTTTAATGTCATCTCGGAAAAAATATGGAACTTCTGTACAGTTTAATGTCATGTAGATAGGACATAATACAGTTTAATGTCATGTAGGACAAAATATGAACCAATGTGATTGTTTTTGGATATGGAAATAATATTTTGTGTTTATACAAAATACTTCTTCAGAAATCTGGCATTAGTTGGAGTCGTGATGTGTTCTCCATCCATTGAGATTAGAGAATATGCTCCATTGGAGTAGACCTTATGTATTTAATAAGGTCCTTCCCATTTTGGTTCAATCTTGAGAGGCTTCTTTCCTGGTATCATTGGTGCTCTGAGAACCAATACCAATTCTCCCTAAATGAATGAACGAAGACGAACTTTTTTGTTAAAAGATCGTGCTATTCGATTCTGATAGATTTCCAAGTGGTGCAAAGTGCACAATCTTTTCTCATCTAAATGTTCCAATTCATTCAACTGCTTTTGGGATTGCTCATCTGTAGATAACTGATCACAAATGGCTATTCTGAGTGAGGGCAATTGAACTTCAATTGGAAAGACTGCTTCTGTTCCATATACCAATGAATATGGAGTTGACCGCGTTGCATTGCGAGTGGTAGTCCGATAAGCCCATAAAGCATGAAAGAGTTTATCAGGCCATGACTTCTTATCTTTATCCACCATCTTTTGCAGTATATTTGAAAGAGTCTTGTTGAAGGCCTCTATCTGGCCATTAGCCGCTGCATGATATCGAGATGAATGGTTGGACTTAATGTTCTATTCTTGATACAATTTCTTTACCTCAGAAGAACAGAAGTTGGTGCCGTTGTCCGTCAATATGGTATGAGGGACACCAAATCTAGTAATGATGTTAGACTTGATGAAGCTAACAATGCATTTAGAATTGACTTCTTTGAGAGGTACTGCCTCTGCCCATTTGGAAAAGAAATCAGTAGCAGTAAGAATGTACTTAAACTGCTTGGCCGTAGCTGAAGGGTAAGGTCCCACCACATCCATTCCCCATGTGGAAAATGGCCATGAGTATTTAGCTGTATGAAGCAACTCTGGAGGTTTATGAATGAAGTTGGCATATACTTGGCATGAATGACACTTCTTTGTGAAATTAACACAATCTTGTATCATTGAAGGCCAAAAGTATCCAAGCCTTCGAATTTGATCAGACAGTCTATGTCCAGACTGGTGGGCACCACAGACTCCTGCATGCACTTCTTTTATGACAGCCATTATCTCTTCACCATCAATACATCTGAAGAGAACTCCATCAAAACCACGTTTGTAAAGAATTTTCTCGAGGTGGTTTGGGCTATCATAAAGAGTAAAATTGACCACACGTCGCCGAATTTGTTCTTTCTCGGCTCTATCAGGTGGAAGTGTTCCATTTTGAAGGTATTCCCTGATAGGTGACATCCATCCTGTAGTATGACCATACGGTTCAGGAATGGGACTAATTTCATTAATTTCCTCTGTTCTGACTTGAACATAAGGTGAAATTTCACGACGGTGGGCAATACAGATGGTTGTCTCGTCCCTATTTGGATCTGCTAAAGCTGTGGATATATTAGCCAGTGCATCAGCTTGAGTATTTTGTGATCTTGGGACATAAGAAAATGTCGGTTCTGAAGGGAATTCCGACATTAACTCTCTGACGTAATCATACAAAGGGATTAATTCTTCTTTTATGATGGCATAATCCCCATTGACTTGTTTGATTACCAGGTCTGAATCACCTTTCACCTTTAAGTGATTCACTTGTGCTTGAAGCGCTAATTCCAAGCCTATAATGAGAGCTTGGTATTCAGCTTCATTATTGGTACCACCTTCCCACAACAAAAAGGAATAAGGTAACACTGCCTTATCTGGAGAAATGAGCACAATTCCTAAACCAACTTTGTTGAATTTAGGATTTTCCATTTTCTTCCCTGTTGGACTTCTAGAAGCACCATCAAAATACATTTCCCATGTTTGAGGACTCTCTTGAATAGAGAAAACTTCCTCATCAGGGAGTTCGATATCTGAATATGTGTCTTCCACTGAAGGATGTTCAGCCAGGAAATCAGCCAGAGCTTGGCCCTTAATTTCCTTTTGAGACACATACTGAATGTCGAACTGCTGTAGAATAACCGCCCACCTTGCCAGACGTCCTGTAAGCATTGGACGACTAAGGATGAATTTGAGCGGATTATTACGAGATACCAATTGGACCTCATGATGTTGCAGGTAGTGTCTCAGTTTCTGAACTGCAAAGATTAATGCTAGGCAGCACTTTTCAATACTTGAATACCGGGTTTCTGCTTCAAGCATAGTTCTACTGAGATAGTAGAGACTATTTTCATTCCCAGCATCATTCTTTTGAGCGAGAAAGGCACCCAATGATCGCTCTAAATCTGTCACATAGAGGATAAGCGGTCTACCCTCAACAGGTGGCATGAGTATTGGTGGACTCAAGAGGTATTTCTTGAGAACATCAAATGCTTCTTGACATTCTTCAGTCCACTGGTAAGTGACTCCTTTATTCAATAATTTGGTAAAGGGTAAACTTTTGCCTGCCAAATTGGCGATGAAACGCCGAATATAGGCTAAGTTTCCTTGAAGTCCTCTTAATTCTTTCAAATTCTGAGGAGGTGACATACCAAGGATTGATTTGGTCTTCTCAGGATCGACTTCAATACCGCGATGGCGTACAACAAAGCCGAGGAATTTTCCTGAGGTTACCCCAAAAGCACATTTTAAGGGGTTAATCTTCAAATTATGTTGTCGAAGCTTGTGGAATATGACTTCCAAATCAGCCAAGTGATTAGAATGTTGTTTGGATTTAACCACCAAATCATCTACATAGCATTCAAAAAACTTCCCTAAAAGAGATTTGAAGATATGATGCATGGCGCGTTGATATGTTGCACCTGCATTCTTTAAACCAAAGGGCATCACCCGGTAACAAAACACATCTTGAGGAGCTCTGAAGGCTGTATATTCCTCATCTTATGGGGCCATTCAGATCTGATTATATCCAGAATATCCATCCATGAAATAAAGTACTTCATAGCTAGCCGTCGCATCAATTAAGAGTTCTGTAATCGGAACTGGGAAATCATCTTTAGGACAATACCGATTAAGATCTCTGAAATCGATGCAAACCCTAATTTGTCCGTTCTTCTTCTTTACAGGGACAATATTAGCCAACCACTTGGGATATTGAACTTCTCTAACGAAGTTAGCTTTGATAATCTTATCCACTTCAGCCTCAATTTTGGAAGCATAGGTTGGGTGTGTTCTTCTCGCGGCTTGCTTGAATCCTCGATGTTCTTTTGGCAAACCCAAATGATGGGTGGCAACATCAGGATCAAGGCCAGGAATATCTGTATAATTCCAAGCAAGAATATCTTTATTTTTCTTTAGAAAAGAAATATACATCTCTTGCTCTTCAAGGGTCATGGCCGCACTAATTAAAGTGGGGCGTGGATCTTTCTCTGTACCCAGATTTACTTCTCTGAGTTCATCCACAGTGGTAGAGATACCCTCTTCAAATGCTGGAGGAGCATCTCTAAGATCTTACTCTTCCTCTTCATCATGTGTTATTTCTTCTGTTTCTACTTGCAAAGTAGATGAAAAAACGAAATTCTCATGATCATAAGAGATGTCAAAATTTTCACATTTTGAAGAAGAAGCTTCCATTTCCGACCCTATTGATGATAAAGGGTCTTCTTTGGGAAATAAAGAGGGGATGATGGATTGAGAATCGACATAATTATTCACCTCTGGTGTTGCTATAACTTCTTCTGGCCTGATTAGCAAAGTATAGACTTGTTGGATTTCAGCAGATGAAATGAAAACGTCACCACTTATGCTTTCATCACTGCTTGGTAAGTTACCAATTTCTCCTATGTTGTCTGGCTCGATTGCCGTAATTGACATTATGGATCTTTCCATAAGAGTATTTTGATTTGGGCCTATTTTGTCAATTTGAATGATAGGTAATACATAATCTGTACTCACATGTGAAAATGGATTTATTGGAATTTTCTCCAAACCATATGGAGCATTAACTTTGGTAATTTCCTTCATTGTAGATTTTTCTCTTCCCTTCATGTGATAAAATTCCGCCTCAATGTATTGAGACTCACATGTCTTGAACGGGGCCTTATCACCATACAATGTTCCAACTTGACCATCGAAACAGTATTTGAGACATTGATGGTATGATGACGGAATAGCTGCATGCTGATGTAGCCAGGGTCTTCCAAGCAAGATATTGAAAGCTGAGTCCTGATCAACAATCATGAAATCCGAATTGGAAACAAGATCTCCAAACTGAGTTCTGAGTGTAACTTATCCTAGTGGTTCTTGTTCATTTTTATCATATCCTTGCAACATCATGGTAGAAGGAGATAAATCAGATTCCGTGAGGCCCAATCGACGAAGTGTACGAATGGGCATGAGGTTGACTCCTGAACCATTGTCAATGAAAGCTCTTCGAACATCTATACCATTGACTTTTCTAGATAAGTACAAAGGTTTTATGTGCCCATGAACAACATCATCTTCATCTTTATCAGTAAAAGATATCACTGCATGGCATTCTGCAGGATTATTCTCTATGTGATAGATTTCAGCTGCAGCAATTTCAGCTTCAAACTCCTGAGGACTTGAAAAAGCTTCGATGAATGCTTCCCGAAGATCTTTTTACAGATTCAAAGCATCCAAAATTGATAACTTGGATGGTACTTGGGCCAAGTGTTTCAATATATCATACTTTTGATCTAGAGGTCTGCGTTTCCCAATAGGAATATGCGGTTTAGCAGGTACC
Source organism: Viscum album (assembly GCA_963277665.1). Taxonomy (NCBI): domain Eukaryota; kingdom Viridiplantae; phylum Streptophyta; class Magnoliopsida; order Santalales; family Viscaceae; genus Viscum; species Viscum album. The sequence goes on from OY728123.1 coordinate 2,022,136,358, forward strand.
TTGGAAGCAGATGCTTTGGAAGCTGATGCATCTTGTATTGAAGTTGGCAACATCCTTGGTTTTGGAAGATTAGACTAATTAGATCCATTTACTTGCTAATATAAAGAAGATGGAACCTTTAATCGGTCTTCCAAAATAACTGTTCCAAAACTGAGTTGGCCATTGGTAGAAGAACTTGCTTGTTCTTTTTGAGCTCGCTGAAGGGCTCTACCACGAGTTTCTGCTGCATATACAGTGCTAGCAGGGGTAAAATTAGAGTAGTGGCTTCGGAAAGATCCACGTCTTCCCCTATATCCTGAACCTTTAGAACCTCTTCGGATTCCCTTATTTGATACAGGGAATTCAGGCTCATCAAGACTAGAATATGAATCTATTAATTGAATCATATTAACAGAACCAAAGATTAACTCTTCGTATGATAAAGACTCTGCCTGGTTATCCTGTTTAGGCTGTTCCGTTTGATGGGGCAGTGCCCGTGGCTTTGAAGTAGATGGCATGAAATCTTCCAGAGTCAAAGACAATTTAGGCTTTGCTACATACTCATCTTCTCCTGATTCCTCTTTCTTCTTTGAATTGCGCTTCCCTTTTGAGTATTTGTCTTTTGATGGAGGCTTTACTGCAGCTTTTGTAGGAGACACAATTGGCTTCTTCAATTTTGTTCGAAAAATGGAACGGGTCCGATTGATTGTCTTTCTGACCATCCAATCATCATATTTTTTCACAGTTTTGCTTTTGACTTCCTGCCACTCGCCTCCTTCCTCTGGATCTGTAGCAGTAATACACGCTACATGAGCTGAAGAACCCTTCAATTTGACTTGTCCCAAGTCGAACATCTTTTGCAGGAGGTCTTTAAAGACAAAACACTCCTAGATGGGATGCCCCAACATTTGATGAAAGGGACAATAATTGGGACGGTCTTCATCTCCTTCCTTGTTTGGCCTCTTCGGCACTGGTAATTGAACCAAATTATTTTCCAGAGCTGAAATGAAGTAACCAGGAACTTGCTCACTTCGGAAAGAGTATGTTTTACTCTTCATATCCTCAAATTGTTTTCGTCGTTGATCTCTTTGATCATTTGGACGAAATGGCCTTTGTTGTTGGCGTTCAGGAGGTGGAGTCCTTCGAGAAGATGAAGGTTTTGAAGTAGATATAGGTACAGGTGCTTGTTTAAGCATAACTGTAGCAGTTTCTGCTTTACCCATTCTTCTTCCTAGAGCTGATGGAATTATACGAGATTTAACCTTATCCTGTATAAGGGAATCTTCAATCTGCTGAGCGATTGAAGTAAGGTCTCGAAACCCTCCTGTGTATTTCACAGGGATCAATGGCGTGCGTAATTCGTCACGTAAATTTGCCACACAGATTGGCAACAATTCCTCCTGAGGGAGTTCTAAACTCAAGGAATACGTTAATCCCTTCCAACGAGCAATGAAATCAGAGACTCTTTCATTTTCCCTTTGCTTGTAGTTTGTAAGATCGAAAAATGTCATTTTTGGCAAAGTTAAGCTAAACTGAAGAAGGAATTTTTGACGAAGATCCTCCCATCCGATGACTGACCGGGATTGCAAGCTTGTATACCAGACAAAAGATGGTCCTTGCAAGGTTCGCACGAAGCATCTGAGTTTCACTGCTTCTTTCTGCTCTGGAGTTCCCATCATAGGATCACAACAAGACACGTAATGCGTCAAATGTTGTTCAGGGTCGCCTGATCCATTGAAAGTAGAGAAAACAGGGTTTCCAAAACTGGATGGAGGAGAAATTGAATCTACCCATTTAGGGTAAACTTTATTTTCAGGTTGAACTTGCACCCGTTTTCCTTCCATAGTTTCTAACCGAGCTGTTAATGACTCAATAGTAGTTATTAACTTTTGAGAAACATCAGGTTGAACTTGGTTTTGGGTAGGTGCAATGAATGGAGCTTGGACAGACGTGGTGGTTGGTGCTACAACTGATGGTAGTGCTTCCAACCGTTGTTGCGTTTGACCCGTAGGATTAGACCTCTGAGGGTGTACTGATAAAGGAGGATATTCCTGATCCATCTCATTAGTTACAACAAATTCCTTCGGCTGTCGGACTTTAGCATTCTTAAGAAGAAGACTACTCTGAAGTAGTTTTGCATTAAACCTTCTTAATTATTTCATTTCTTCCTCCTGTTGTGCAAACCTTTGCTCTAATGAGAGCGATTGACCTCCTTCATAGGAAGGGTGAGAAGTAACCTGATTCTTTCCTTTCCCCTTATTGGATCCTTTTCGGAGAGGGGGAAGTGGGTTACTTGAAGGAATACCCAGATTTTGGGTAAGCCTTTGATTACGTGTGTGCACACCTTCTTCATTTAAGTCTGTGTGCGCAACTTCTTGAGCAGGAACCTCTTCGTCTGATCCCTCTGATTGAGCCTCATCTGGTGAATCAGCAGCAACGGCATTGATGACATTAATGGATGCATATTGCATGGAATCCTTTATATCAGCATTTCTGTGATATTGTCTTCTTCTATGTCCATGATGAGACATGGCATTCCGTTGACTTGATCCCTCAGGAACTTCTTGGAGAACCATCACTTGGAGAGAATCTCCTGATAGCTTGGCTCTTCGTTCCTCTTGAGGCTTATTCCCTAATCGAGAGAATACTAACTTTCTCTAAGGGAGGGATTGAGGATTTGAAAAAGTCCCCAGTCCAGTGGACTGGGGATGTTCCTGCTGCTTCCGCTCAACTCCTCGAATCCCATTTGTTGACTCTGAGGGTTGGGTTAGAGAAGTCCCCAGTCTGGCAAGCTGGGGTGTCTCTTGACATGCTATGTCTGAGATCTTTTTAAAATCTCTCTTGATCTTGCGAATCTTAGTTCGGAAATTAGCTGGATGAATTAACCTGTATCCACTTTTATCACCTGGTTCAATAGATCGTTGGATGATTTCCGAAACTTCTGTCATTTGATGACGTGTTTGCTCCAGATGAGAGGCTTGTGCAATATTCTCGCCTACTTGATGTAGGAGCAATTCAACAACTTGTTCTCTATATACTTGATTTTGAGAGGAACTAGTTGAAGCCTGTTCTTGATCAAGCTTTTGATTATGAACAAATCCCATTGACTGTGGCCGGCCATGGGCAATAACATTGCATGAGACCATTTTCGGCGGGCTTTGTTGACTGGAAAGCACTGTGAAATTTAGTGCTCCGTGAACACCCCATCCTCTGATATGAACATCAGATGGATCATTGGAAATTAACTGACGCAATTTTCTTAGTGCGCCAAGGCATGAATGTTGAAGGGTTCTTTGTTGCTTTTCAGCCTTCGGATACCGAGAGACTGATAGAGATGCCAAATCAATCTGGCGTTGTAACCCTTATATTATCTTAATATGATTTTCATAATCACCGTAAGATAATACTTTCTTCTTCAATTGACAAAGAGTCTTCCATATGTTGAGACGAATATCATGGATTCCATCATCCGTCAACATCTTTGGAATGTCGTACTGGGAGTCAGCCAAAGGCCAAAACATGACTGGTACTTCACCTTTTGCCAGTTTTTTCCTCATGTTCAGCATTTCCTCTTTATCATTAAATGAAGATTCTTCTACCTGTTTGGACCAGAGTTGGTGTTTCCTTGTTGCTTCATCGGATTCAACAAGATTGGTAGAGATATCACTATTCATGCTGGAAGATGAATGACCTAGGGATGGTTCGGAGAATAACCTGAACCCCAGGCTATCTTCTGATGGAGAAAGAGTTTCACCTGCCGATAGTAAAGCATCAGACATGACTGGTTTTACGTTTTCAAGTGCCTCGAGATAGGAGGGATTTCTCGTCACTACATTGCCTTCTGAAGAATTTTCGAGACAACGTGAATCACTACTGCGGAGAGGACTTTCGCAGCGAAGTTCATCACCATGAGGAGGACCGTCATGATGGGTTACAGAAAAAGATGAAATTTCTTGATCCTTGGTCTTCTGACCACACAGAGGGTTCCTGTGGCTCTCATCTGAAGAAGAAACTTCAATATTGACCGAACTTTCATGAAGCAAGCCTTCATGAGGAAGTGTCTGTTGAAGACCTTCAAAATTAATGTTCCCGTTATTGAGAACTGAGGGAGTAGAATCTTGAATTCCGACAGATAAATGTCTGAGGGCTTCAAGAACTCCAGCATCGAGAAAGGCCTTGTTGCAGATTGGCCTTTGATCTCCTGACTGTGCTGGGTGGATCTTTTTCTTAGATGCCTTCTTACTCACTTTAGAAACCACTTGTTGACGAAAGTGGTTACTCTGAGCAGGTGTATGTGCCTGATCCGGAAAGATGGTCAGGTTAGGCTGACGATCTCCACTCAAATCAGGTGTATGTGCCTGACTTGGTTGTCCGTTTGATATGGGGGAGTATACCCCATAACCCTCTTGGACTAGAGCAGATGTGTGTGTCTGTTCCGGAGTGAATCGTTGATGTGTCACTCCACTGCTAGGGATAGATTTATGTGTCTGTCCCTGTGATGATGCTGAAGCTGTTATGATATCCTGGCAAGCATCCAGAATATGAGCAGGAATTTGCTTCTGCTCTTTCACCATTGACAAAATATGTTTGGTGACTTCAGTCACCGGAACGGGGATATACGTCCATTCCGGGCTTGGAGTAGGTGTATGTGCCTGCTCCTGTCCTCCTTTTCCTGTCAGTGAATCCTGACAGTACTCAAGTGTGGAGGCAGAGAGTTGAGTCTGCCTCCTGTTTGTCGTCGGGACTTTCCGACTGACTTCTCCGTGCGCTACCAAGCGAGACTGTTGGTAGGCTTGATTAGTATTAGCAGGTGTATGTGCCTGCTGATTACACTTCGCCAAACGCGGTTGACGAGATCCATCATATGTAGTCAGACGAGCATGCTGACTAACTGGTGATGTATAAGCAGGTGTATGTTCCTGCCTACAGTACTCCGCCGGAATTGCCTGGTGGGATTGGCTTGATGCTGCCAAACGAGTCTGCTGGACAGCGGAATTAAAACGGGCAGGTGTGTGTGCCTGCTCGTTGTTTGCCACCAAGTTAGGTTGGTGGACTTCTCTGGAGATGGCAGGGATGACAACCTACCTATTGTTAACCGGATTCTGTCTCTGGCGGTTCATCTTGCCTGCTCGGGTTCGAGGAACCTGAGCTGAATGCCTAGAGTCGGTACCCTCATCATGTTGAGGGCGCACTACCGCACGAGTCTGGCGGCGATTGTTGATGGGAGCCCTTGAGAAGGACTCCTGTCTTTTTGAATTAAGGTCATGCGGGACCTGCTCATTCACTTCCTCAGAGTAAGGGAGTGAATGGAAATTGTGTTCCGGGGATAACGACCCGAAATGGTTGGAGACGGTAGTCAGTACCGCCTGCTTCTTGATCGCTGGCCGCCGTTGTCCGGACGACCAGGTAGAGTTGTTAACTTTGAGGGCTTGACGAGCGGCCTCCAGAGTTGGGATAGTACCGTTGCGATGGTACTCCTTAACCAGTGCATTAGAACCCCAGCGTTGAAGACGCTGAGTTGGTGATGTCATCCTCAGAGCGGACGACGTTCCAGCAGGAGTAGCAGCATTGGTTTTCACAGCAGCAGACCTCACAGTAGAGGTGTTCACAGCAGCAGTATTCACAGGGGTGAATTTAAGGAAAGCCATTTTGCAGAAGATCTTGAGAAAAGAGTGCCTATTCCATATAACAGACATAATCAAGATGAATCTGGCCACTGCATCTTTTGGATGAGCACATGTCAATGATTGCTTTGTTGGCCCAAGGGGCCTAACAAATAAGAAGAACATCACTTTAACTTGGTTAAGGATTCACGTCGGGTTCACCATTTTTGTTTCGCAAGGAATTCGGGGATGACCTCCTTGACGGGAGATTCAAACGTTCTGATCGGTTTCTAGCAGGTTTGTTCGTAGAACCGGAAACATCCAATGATTCCACATCCGTTTGGACCCACTTTCCAAAGGTAGGCGCTCATTAGCTTGTGGACTGATGAGGCTTAGGAATTTGCATTGGTCGAGAGGATGGGAGGTCGGACTCATCACACCTTTTTGAGGGGAATTATTGTCTACTCTGGGACTCTCTTTATAGATTTAAGTTATGTTTGTGAATCCTTATTACATTACCAAGTATAAAATGTGCTTTCCTTTAGTTTTAACAATCAATGATTAAAATTTGCAAGAAATTTAGAGAATCTTTTATATGTATTCGAGGTTCTTCATCAATATAGAATCATCTATATCTTTTTAGAGATTCTTGGTCAATGGTATCCTTCAAAACATTTATATAAAAGTCTCTTGGTCATTATGATGACCAGGCTGGTTTTAAAGCCACTCAGTGGGGCACTTGAAGTTTATCGTCATTCAGAAGGACAGGGATTATTTCAAAGTTGGGATCGAACCCATAAATGGGCTACCTACGTATCCTTTGTTTTGGAAAAGGAATCAGAACTCACGTAGTTCGAGTAATGGAGTATGATGTTTATGATTGATGGCTCAAAGAAGAATGTCATAATTACTTTTACACTCTAAGCTCACGTGAGTCATGCTCGGTGTGAGAAACAAGAGGTATTGGTAAAAATTAGACAATTGTGCCATGAAAGATGCAATCATAAGAAATTTTTTGGGGCTTAGGTATGTATGACTGCCCAGATAGATGAAGGTTTAGGATTCACTTTTAGGGAGAAAATCCAGGAACAGGGTCCATAAAGGTATATGTGCTTTATGGAGATTTGAATACTCTAATCTTGGGGCTTACTCCTAAGGAGGATGCCCAAGTTAGGAGGGGACTTATGATTGGGTTTTACTCCTGAAAAGGAAACCCAAATCAAGGGTAAATTAGGACTGGTTAAGAGAAATTTAAGGGGGCTTGGGGTTTACTCCTGAAAAGGAAACCCAAGATTATGACTGGGACTTACTCCTAAAAAAGGAGGCCCAGGTTAGGGGAATTGGGGCTTACTCCTAAGAAGGATGCCCAAGATTATGACTGAGTCTTATTCCTGAAAAAAAAGGAGACCCAGGTTAGGGATTAAGGTTTGGGGCTTACTCCTGAGGAGGATGCCCAAGTTTGGGAACTTTAAGAATTTGGGGCTTACTCCTAAAGAAGGATGCCCAGATTTGAAATTGGGGCTTACTCCTGAGGAGGATGCCCAAGTTAAAGGATTATGATTGGGGCTTACTCCTGAGGAGGATGCCCAAGTTAAGGATTCTCTCATCTTAAAGGATGAGGTTGAATGAATGAAGTCTCTATATTTAGTGACATAAGGATATTTAAATCACTAGGTTTTGAGAGATATTCCACAGAATTCCTTTCAGATAAAGAAGTCAAATCAAGAAATCATGCCATAAATGGCTTTGAAGAGTGTCTTGAAGACTGAATCTTGAAAAGGAAAGGTGTGATGGCTTAAGAGGGGTAAAATGGGCAATATGGGCACCCAAAAAGGTAGGGGCGCGCAAGTCTTCCGTGGGCGCGCAAGTTTTGGTCGCGCAGGTATACCTGCGCGACACATGGTGTACTTGCACGATTTTCAACCAGCATTGAAATATTTGAGCGACTCTTTTTTAAACCCTTTAGAATCCTCTTGAGGTTCTTCCAGAAAATGGACGCGCAAGTTATATTGAAGGAAATAAATCGGCGCACAAGTGTTTGATAAGTTTCAACACTTAGGCCTTCCTTCTTCTCTTTAGATCTTCCGTTCTAGGTAAGAAATTACCTTAGAAGTGTTCCGGAAGCTTTGAGAAGAGACTTGGGCGTCGGGAGCTTCAATCCGAGTTTCTAGAAAAAAAATCTTTCGAATGGGGGGCCCACAGGGTCTATTTATAGGCAGGAGAAGACCCTGGGTGGTTACTGGGCGGTTACCACTTAGGTCGCGCAAGTACACTTTTGCTGTGAGGTATCTGTTGATCCTTTCTTCCTTCCTTTTTTGATTTTTTATGTTTTTCTTCAAAGGATGAATTTCTTTGAGCTCGGATATTCCCTTTTCCGATCTTTAGATTCTGTGACGAAAGGAGCGTCAACAGTGAGTTATATAAATTTATAATTGTGTGTGTTGATATCTTTATGTGTGTGTATTATACATATATATCATAAATAAATGTTTTTTATAAATAAATCATTGTCATTGTCATTAAATATAATATATAAACATATTTTATAGTAAATATTTATAAATATATTATAAAAAATTTATATATAAATATTCTATTATATGTAAATATATATAAATAAATATAAATATCATCAAGTAGGTAGTAAAACAACATAGTGCAGTGATAAAGTCATTCAAGTTACAAAGGAGTGGTATAGGGATCAAATGCAGACGTGTGTAGGAGGCTAAAATTATGTAAAGTGCTAATAAAATGGGGGAGTGCCTGGGTGACTGGGTGAAAAGTGTTTATAAAGGGGGTGGGAAGCGCTAATAAATGGTAGTGAATGGAGAGATATGAACAAAAATAATTTTTTTCAAATTTATTAGCGCTTAAAAACAAGCACTGAAAAAGGGGGACTTTAACATCGCGAAAAAAGTGCTAATAAATCATGCCTTTAACAGCGCTAAAAAATAACTAATAAAGGACCCCTTTATTAATGCTAAAAACACTGATTAAATCCCCCTTTATTAGTACTTTTTTAGCCCTACTAATGGGTACCTTTATCAGTACTTATTATGAGTGCTGTTAAATCCAACCCTTTAACATTGCTTAAATTATCATTACTTCTATAGAATTGATAAATCCCCTTTAATAGCACTATTAAAGGAAAAATTTGTACTAGTGTGATGAAAAAATCACTACCAATACATGGATTTCAAAGGCATGGGTATAAATATGGAATTCATCCCTCTCAGTTCACTTACGTAATGGATTAATCACATCATTCTATTATATTTATTTCACCCAATATAAATGATCATTATAGTAAATATATTATATGTGATTATTTTCAAAGGAGGAAAAATTGATGAGATAAAATAATTTGTGATCAGGAATTAAATAATGAGATATGATTCGTGGGGAATTATTATGTGAAGGGGTTTTACATTAATTTTCATTAAATTAAATATTAATTATTATTTTAGAATGACTAATGAAAAATATTTTATTATTTATAAATTTATTATAATTTTCTTGGAATATTATTAATCAATTTTGTTTCCTATATTGATCTTGACTAGTGTAGGCTTAGAGTATATATTTGAGTTTTCATTTTTATTTTAAGCCTTTTAAATTCAGTTTCCTCTTGAGATATTTTTAAAAAACCATGGGGGAGACTATTGATATTTACTTTAGTTTCCATCTAATTATGTGTGTCAGAAAAATTTTATTGTTATGAAAACAAAAAATGAAATGAGTAAAGTTTAAATAATTAAGAAAGAGGAGCTGAAAGAAAGGAAGATATTTTATTAAGACTTCTAGTTTCTTCCTTATATTTATATGTCTATCTCTGCTGAGGGTTGTACTTCCCTTTTATAGGAAGTGTAGTGCATAGCAGGTGGGGATTAGTGGGGGATGGGCATCCCACCCCCATTGAAAACTACAACCACATTTAGTGACTACCTAACACTCCCCCTTGAGATGCACACCCCTACTAATGTCAAGCATGTTTTGATGTTGCATCATTAATAACATTTTCAAGAAAAAAACCCCAGTGGAATAAAAACCAAAATAAGGAAAAGAGTACAGCCACATATACTCCCCCTAAAAGTTACATTACAAATAAATTACAAGTTTTTAAATATACGCATCCCTATATCATGTATAAGTTTTCTAAAGACAATGGTTGGTAGTTCCATTGTAAATAAATCCACAACATTTTCATTTTGTTGAACAAATTTCATGTTTATATCTTCATTCTTAATCAACTCTTGTGTAAAGGAGAAAATTTTCGATGGTATGTGCTTTTTTTGATAATTTTTTATGAATACTTACTTTAATTATGTGATTCATGAAGAATTATCTTCAAATAATATTGTTGTGCCACAATCCATAATAAATCCACTTGTATCTTGAATGTGTTGAGTCATAGACTAAAACCAAACACATTCTTAGCATGCTTTATGTAATTCTATAACTTTTACAAGATTTGAAGATGTTGCAACAAGTGTATGATTTTTTTATCTCAAAGATATAAAAGTACCTCCAACTATGAACACATAATCAGTTTATGATCACGCGTTATGTAGATCTAATAAATAACATGCATCTGAAAAACCGACCATCTTAATTTCTAATTTTTTAGAATAGAATAAACTCAAATCAATAATGCCCCAAATATAATGAAAAATGTGTTTAATTCCATTTTAGTTTCTTTGTATAGAGAATTAACTAAATATTACCAATAAATTATTAGAAAAATATATATTAGGATGAGTATAATTAACATGATACATAAGTTCTCTGATGGAACTAAGGTATGGTATTTCTAGACCAAACAACTCTTTATTTTCTCCACAAGTTCAAAATTGAACATTTTCAGTATTTAAATTCCGAACAACCATTAGAGAGGTCAAAGGATTCTATTTATTCATATTAAATCATTTTAAGACCTTTTAAGTGTAATTTGACAGATGAAAAAACATACCACTTGGAATATTCCAAATTTGTAATCCAAGATAGTACTTGGTTTCTCCCAGGTCATTCAATTAAAATTCATCATTTAAGTTTCGCATTACTTCATTGATCTCTTCTAAATTTATGGTGATATTTATATAATCAACAAAAAATAGTAATAATTTCATATTCAGATGTTTTTTTCTTAATAAAAACACGTGGGAATTTTGGGTTATTTACATACACTTTATTTAACAAATATCCACTAAAAAAATTATACCACATGTGCCCAAATTATTTTAATTCATAAAAGTATTTATATAATTTCATTAAATATAGTTTTTTGGGTTTTCATTTCAATAATTTGGTTTTTTTGAATCCTTTAGGGAGTCTCATATATATAATACAATCAAGTGACCCATATAAATAAGTTGCAACAATATCCAAAAGATGCATATTATCCTTTTTATCTAAAAGAGAATATGTCTCATCATAATCAATTATGGGTTCCTGGGAAAAACCTTGTGAGATAAGACAATCTTTACATCTTAAAATGTAATAATTCTTATTATGTTTCGCACAAAAAATCTATTTATACCCAACAGGATTCACAGCTTCAAACGTGAGCATGATATATCCACAGACCCTTCTCCTATTGAGTGAATTTAATTCAACTTGAATTACTTTTTTCTATTTATTCCAATAAGGATGTTTTTTACATTCCATAATAGACCTTAGTTTGGGAACAACATTTTATATATAATGTTCCATATAATGTGAAAATATTTCATCAATATTTTCCACATTACTTACAATCCATACATCACCTATCATGGAATAATTAAGATAGATTTCATTATTTCCAAAACCTTCAGGATTTTTTATATCCTAGGAATTCCATTTATGATTCTCATCGTTTGTTTCTTTAATTACACTTATATTACGTTTTTCTTCTCAAACACGTGCCTCTAAAATGTGGTTTTAAATTATACTCATTCATTTTTTTCATGGATTTTTATCCTTATATCCAATTGGTCTTCCACACTCAAGATTTTTTTTGACATTTTTGTAACATCGTCATGTAATTATTTCCATAGGGTATCAATTATAGTAGGTACATTTATAGATGGTACATGTAATTTAGTCATGCATTTTGTATTTCTAAATTTCTCAAGAAACTGATTTTACAGTTCTTGAAAATATAAAACCATTTTCACTTCTATCTCACACTACCAGGTGAGAGGATTGAGAAAAGATAACATTTTTACATTTCAGGAAGTCTCCTCCATTTGTTTCTTTTCTCCCCCTGATGGTGATAATACTTCTTCATTAAAGTGAAAATCATAAAAATGTGTTGTGGATACATCACAAATTTTTAGTTCAAGATATATGATTATGGTTGGGGATTCATATCCAACATATATTCTCAACCTCCTTTGAGGTCCCATTTTTGTACATTGTGGGGGAGAAATCATTACATATACTGCACAACCAAAGATTCTTAAGTGGAAGATATCATTATCTTGGAAAAATTCTAATTGGATTGGATATTTATTATGATATGAACTTGGTATGACAAAAATTAATTTCCAAGAATGCAATATTGAAAAACCCCATATGGATCTCGACAAGTTTGTTATTATTATTAATGGTTTAGTAATAAGTTAGGGCATTTTATTAGTGATTTGGATAAACAATTTTGTGTATGCACATGGGAAACTGGATATCCACAGTAATCCCCATTTCTATACAATAATCATTGATAGATTGAGAGGTAAATTCTCCAGAATTATCAAACCTTGTTTTCTTGATGACATAATCAGGGAATTGTTCTTTCAATTTAATTATTTGAGAAATAAATCATGAAAATTATATATTATGTGTTGAGAGTAGACATACATGTGACCATATTCTAGATGAATCAATTAATACCATAAAACATTTAAATTTACCATAGTATGGATGAATTGGTTCACATATATCCCCTTGAATTCATTCAAGAAAGGTTAGCATTTCATCTTTAATTTTAGTTGGTGATGGTCCTACAATCAACTTTCTAAGAGAACAAGCCTTACACAGAATTTTTTAGTGGATAGATCTTCTAGACCTTTATTGAATATCTATGAGAACTTTAAATTATATTTTGCATCATTCTTAAACCTATATGACCTAATCATTCATACCACAAATTAATGATTTATGGTTTATTCATTACTACCATATGTGTTTCAATTGCACTTGTTTATGTATAATACAATCCAGATGATAATTTTTTTAGTTTCTTTAGTAAATGACTCTTACCAAATTTATTAATAGTAATTCACGTGTACTTTTCAATTCTATAATAAATAGTTTGGGTATCACACCCATTCTTGTATATATCATTGAAACTTAACAATTTTCTATTGGACTTTAGGTAAGACAATGCATCTCTTATAAATAACTTTGTCTAATTAGGTAAAGTATGACTTGATTTAATAATACCTTATATCTGATCTACAAGAACTGATATAGTACTCATTTTAGAGACCATTTTTTTCCTTTTAAAACTTTTAAATATATCAAGAAATATTTTCAGACCCATACACTGAGACAGTATTCGATTCCAAAGCCTGGTGCGCCTAGAGTTAATTTTATAAAAATATTAAATATAGTTTATATCACGCATGCACCATTTTTCATAAATTATGGGATATATCCTAAAAAGAGTGTCAAATTAAAAATCTAATACCATGTTTGATTCTGAATTGTTGGATTTACCCTAGGTGTGACCTAAAGTTAGTCATCACGGGATGTCCGGTTGAGGCGGTTGTTAGCGGGTGCGTTTAATTAAATAAACAATTAAAGTATTTATTTTGAATTAAATGACGTAAAATTGTTTCCCCTATATAAATACACTATTATAGTTAATCTATTGGGTTATTTGAATAACTCTAGGACCATTGAGAGGAGGATTCACCATTCTTCGTTTGTGAATCAATATCGAACGATGACCAACTTCTGGATCTAGGTGAAATGAGGTGTAGCGAATGCAATGAGTCATCTCCTTTGTTGGTGATTGTGTTCTTCACCAAAAATCAATCCAAATTAAGATTGGAATTGTCATATTTGTATTCCACCCTTATGATTATAATATTGAGCATGATCAAAACCTTATTTCTTGATCTTCATTTAAATAAATCCTTCGCATGAGCCCGTGCATATGATTTCAATTTTTTATTCAATTTATCCCCATTATGTCATGTTTCTCACCCCATATATCCCCAATCTATATTCATTTCCCAAGAAAACTTGTCCAATGATTATTTCACCTTTGTTTTTTTATTCTCCCCCCCCCCCATCATTCTTTACGCTCGTCATTGTTGGCCTATGGGGCCATGGTTTGACATTGTCGGGTTGGTTTGGGCATAATTGAACCCATGGATTCATGGAATATTCACATGAAATGGAAATTTTGATGATATGAGTATGGATTGAGAAGTTTTTTAGGATTTTGGTGATTATACCATGGAATGGGAGTCTATTGAGGTGGTGGGGGCACTAAGAGCAATGGGCAACGTGTATGGCTTCATGCGGAAGGATTGGGATTCAATTTCTGGCCACAAGAGGCTCAGAATCGACAGACAGAGGAGGTTACCATCAGTTTCAAGTGGTAAATGGGTGTAATTTGTGGTGGAAATAGTATATTTGGGATCTACATAACTGATCTAGAGATTCTATGAAAAACCCAACTACACGGCATGTAGTCTGATGAACACACATTGTATAGTGACCCAGCTATAATGGATAGGGTTTTTAGGTGAGTTAAATATCACATTCCATATGGTACCCCCACATGTTGTGTTACTCAATGTTGGTGACCCGACATGTACTCTGGGAGTACACAAACATAGACACGGTCAAGTACACATTGTGTACTAGCACATGGCTAGTGCACATGGGAATAACTAAGAGCACATGGATAAACCCCTAGTGGATGATACATGCCATTTGGTCCCCTTATATTCCATGTAGGGATACATTTCTAGAAATCCATGTGCTGGTAAGGACACAACTAGGTAAAGGAACAGGGCCACATGTTGTGTGGATCCTCTTACACTCCATGTACTTCTTTTTTAGGAAACTTCTACCTCTTGTTTCTCCTTCATTTAGAATCGGATTTTGTCATGCGAGTATCCTATAATTGGTTTTTTATAAATAGAACATGATGGTTTCCTTCATAGTGGATTTTGAAATACGATACGAGATGTCCGATTGTGATTCTTCTTTAGGTAGTGCTCGATGACGGCAGTGATCAGGCAAGATCATTTATAGAGTGGAACCCTCCTATTGGGACAGAGAATGGGTCCTCTATCTATCCATGGAGTGGAACTCTCCTTCTTGTACAGATCATGGGTTCTATATTTATCCATATAGTGGAACCCACCTAATGTACTAGGGCTTGGGTCCTCTATCTATCCACAGAGTGTAAACCCCCTGACGGACTAGGGTGTGGGTCCTCTATCTATCCGTAGAAAGGAACCCTCCTGTTAGGATAGGTAATGGGTCCCATATCCATCTACAAAGTGGAACTCTACTATTGGGATAGGGCATGTGTTCTCTATCCATTTACAGAGTGGAACCCTCCTACTGTGTCAGGGCACGAGTCCTATACCTACAGAGTGGATTCCCCCCGAATGGACTAGGGTGTGGGTCCTCTGTATATTTACTAAGTGGAACCCTCCTTTCATACCAGGGAATGGGTCCTCTATCTATATATTGTTTCCCCTCGACTTTGTGGCATAATGGTGAGGTATGGCACTACACGGTTACTTTTCAGATAGACACATGATATGTTGGGCATCATTGATGGGCCTTTGGAACTAGTGTAAGAATATTTTCATGGGCAAGGCTATGATATGGGGATCCCCTTTCTCTCTCATCTAGGTTTCTTTTATGAGTACATATGTCTACCTGTGAACTGGGTTTTTTTCTATGGGTTTATTTTTATATTATTATCATGTATCTTATTGATCTCCCTTCATATTTTGAGGCACCCTACTGGGTATGTCTATACTCACCCATGAATGGGCTTTACCCACATGTTTCATGTCTTATAGGTGATGGATAGTTTAGCACCAATTACAGAGGATCATAGGAATATTTGGGTGCATCTGACCACATATGGTGGTTGGGTCTTGGAGATATGGATTTGGGCTCTCTCAACATTTACTTTTCAAGTTATTGTTAGGTTGGGACATCTTTCTGGTTGGGCATGTATTTTCCCCTTTACTTTTAAGATTATTTTTTCGTACTCTTTTGTATTCCCTAGAGGTTGTTACATGCATGTATATTAATCTAGATGCTACTTTATTTTCTTTCATTCCTCTACACTTCTACATGGATATGGTTGAGTTTGTGCACACAGGTTCTTATGAAAAGGCCACTCGTCTTAGTTATTTATTTCAACACTAGTCACCAACCACTGGCCTGTGAAGGTGGGCTTGGGGTGGTTTTAGCTTCATCCCCATAGGGTCAGGTCATGGAAGATTGGAATCAAAGGTGGTTCGACCTCGGGATGACATTTAGAGTTATGTCCCCTTGTGATGTTTGGTTGGGAAATTAGGGAAATGGTGTCAAAATGTCGCAAGTGAAGATTTCAAGCCAAATAACTCAATGTTGGTACGGAGAATAATGTATCCATTCACTAAGACTCTGACTAGCTGTATGTTGACTTGACATATAGAGAATTTGGTTGTGAACAATTTTACATGAATAATATAGGATTGAGACTTTTGAATGTCCTTCTTGAGTCAGTTCCCTGTATATATATATATATATATGCTCATTTGATCATGGTGCATCTTGATTAAATTTTAGGATGTCTTCGTGAAGATAGCCAGCTAGATTACTGATTCGGGATCATGACGACGATCCAATGAGTGATAAGGACTCAATTCATGGGTCATCATGTGAGACCTTTCCTCCAGGTGGGAAAGTAGTGTCACCCCTACCTGTCAATCAGTATATTATACCAGAATAGTTGGCTAAGGATGCACATAGGCTTAGAGCACTCCATGAGTTCTATCACCAGAGGCGGCTGAGGTTCTACGGAAAACCAAATCCTTAGGTAGCGGAGAATTAGTTAGAGTTGTTGATCCAATTTTTTCAAATTATTCGGACACCTACTGACCAGATGTTTGTGATGGAATCTATCCTTTTCCATAGAGTATTTGGGTGATGATGGAGCTTAGTCATTCATACGCATGATGATTCGACACTCTCATGGTATGACTTCCAGTATTTTGTGAGGAGTAAAACCCCCTATGCTTGTGCTCAGTTCAAAACTATGATCTTTTGGAGCTGCATTAGGGAGGGATGACAGTTTTTGAGTATGTCATGAGGTTCACTAACCATATTCGGTACTCCCTCAACATGGTTTAGGATGGATACTTCTGAGCGTGGAAGTTTGAACAAGATCTATGCTAAGACATCCATGCCAGTGTGATAACCCTATGAATTCCCACATATACTGGAGTGTTGGAGCGAGCACTGGTGATAGATAGATTCTAATCTGAGGGATTTCATTCTACTGGAGATGGCAGTGTGTTCCATAGGGCTAAGTCATCTGTAACATCTAGTAGGCACCAGTCAATAGGATATCAGTGTAGGAGATCTTATCATGACTAGGCTCAATCACATGGTCATGCGACATAGGGACTGTGTAAAGGAATAGGGAATCCTGGAGAGGGGTGGTTCTTTACATGTGATGAGTAAGGTCACATGACATGTGATTACCCAATCCATCGTGTTGAGGAGGGAAGATAGATAGTGGATGGACCGCCATGGTAGAGGCAACACCATGATCATGGTTCTCTCAGGCATGGTCGGGGAAGCCCCCAGGGAGGTAGAGCCAGCATAGGACTAGATGGGGCTCTTGGATGAGGTTTTATGAGTGGTGGATGACATTGTGAGATCCTTAAAACACCACCACCAGGCACCCCACATCGAGCTTAAGAAGTTGGCGGTCGGGGCCATGGGTAGCTTTAGGCTATGGATTCTTATGACCCAGCATCTCATGAGATGGACAGATGTAGGATTTGTGTTTATTTTACTCTTTATTATATACTATTAGACACATTAGTGAGTCATTACTTCATATCCTTACTCTCGGTGCAAGAGTTGGAGCTCCAAGTTGATATTTTAGCCCCACAGTTTTTCCTTGAGGTTTCTACAGGGAACACTTCTTCAGTATCATTTATCTACCAACAGTGTGAGTTATTTCTTGGTGGAGAGAGTTTCTCGTGGGACCTCTTGGTCATCACGATGAGACCTTATGACATCATCTTTTTTATGGAATGGTTTCCATGATCCAATCCCATATTTACTATCCCCAAAAATGATTCAGATGCCTTCAGACTAATGGGACGAGATTCTCCTTTGTGGGTGAGAGAGATCTCATGGCAGAGTGAGTGAGTTTTGCAGGCAGGAGGCTACAACCCATCACCTATTAGTTGGTGAGTATATCCCTTTTCACAATAGGATCTTCAAACATCTATATTCCTTACATCATGAAGGATTATATGGATGTTTTCCCTGAGGATGTTCAAGGACCACCTCTGAGGTGGGAGATGGGGTTTTGTTACAAATTTCACCTTAGGACCACTAATATATCTTATAAAGCATATCGGATGGCCCATACCGAGATCTAGGAGTTGAGGGTGCAGTTAGAGGACCTTCGATGGAAGGGTTTTATCAAATCCAGTGTGTCTCCCTAGGCAGCTCCGGTGTTGTTCATGAAAAAGGTTGATGGGAGCTTATGAATTTGTGTTGATTATCATCACTTTAACTAGGCCACAATAAAGAACAATTACCCCTTTATGAGGATTAACAACCTCTATGATCAATTGTGAGGCACAATATGGTTCTCCACTACAAAAAAAAATAGCAGATTAATGGTAGATGTTTAGAGGAGGTTATGCAGAACCCCTTTTAATCATTGAATATAGATGGGGTTACAACCCCCTCTAAATTTTTTAGCATTTCGTTTTGTAATATTTGGTTGGATTTTAGAGGCAGTTGTGTCAATTCCAACATTAATTTAATAATTAATGGACCTATATGTTTGGTTAGATTTTAGAGGAACTATATATATATATATATTATTCAGTTGGATGTTAGAGGTTATGTATATATAACATGGATATTGTTTTTTAAAGGAAATAGTGGGGGTTCACAACCCTCTCTAATCTCATAAATTAGAGGGGGTTCATGAACTGTCGTTAATCCCTTAGATTAGAGGGGGTTTTAAACCCCTTCTAATTTAAGAAATTAGAGGGCGGTTTTCCCTCTAATATATGATGTTAGAGAGGGTTTTGAACCCCCTCTAATTTATGACATTAGATGGGGTTCATGAACCGACACTAATCCCTTTGATTAGCGGGGTTTTTAACCCCCTCTAATTTTTTATTTATTTTTTAAAATAAATATCATATAAATTTAAAATTTATAATATATATGTGTGCATGCACATGTGTGTGTGTCTGTTACATAAAAACATTATATAAATGTATTTAAATGCAGTATAAACATATATATATATATATACATTATATAAATACTTTAAATAAATACTTATACATATAAACAAAAATGCATACATATATAAATATTGGTATACATACTATAAATGTAATTATAAATGTATTTATTCAAATATATAAAATTTATATGTGGTGTTATAAATACTATACATTTATATTATGATTTATATTATACATATATTATATTAAATACATTTTTATTATATATTTATGTATAAATATATTTATATTATATTATGTATACAAGTAAATATAATATAGACAGAATTAAATGTGTATATATATATATATATTATATTATATATATTATATTATAAATATTTTATTATATATAAATTTATATATATTATATAATTATTTTATTTATATTTAAGTATACCATATAAATTATAAATTAATTTAGTAAATATATATATATATATATATCATTTAATTGTATTATATATTCTCAATTATATGAATGTATTTAATTATATTTATATATATACATAAATATAATTGTATAATTTTATGTAAATTTATATATATTTATTTGTATAAATTGTATTTCATGTAATATTAATTATATATAATATAAAATCATAAACATGTCATAAATATATACATAAATGTGATTTATTTAAAACATATATCATATAAAAACTCAAGATTGTAGTTTTTATAATTTATATTATAACAATAATAAATATATTTTTAAATAACATGTTTATGCTTTTATATTATATATAATTAATATTATTTGATATACAATTTATACAAATAAATATATATTAATGTACACAATATTATACAATTATATTTATTGAAATACATATATATTAATGTACATAATATTATACAATTATATTTATTGAAATACATAAATATTAATGTGAATAATAGTAAATATATGTATTTAAATACATTATATAAATATTTGTATAAATTTTATTTCATATAATATTAAATATATATAATTTACATATTAATTATATATAATATAAAATTATATTTCATTTAACATTATATAAATATTTGTATAAATTTTATTTCATATATAATATTTGAATAAATTGTATTTCATATAATATTAATTATATATAACATAAATATTTATAGAAATTGTATTTTATATATATGTATTTCATATAATATTAATTATATATTAATTATATATAATATTATACAATTTATATAAATAAATATATATTAATGCACATGATAATAAATATATGTTTTGAAATAAATTATATAAATATATTAGATAAATACTTATATATATATATATTATATATAAGCATGTACATAATATATAAATATTTATTTAAGTATATAAATAATTTTCATAAATATATTTTATAAATATATAAATATATGTGCATATACATAACATAAATAGAATTATAAAAAAATATTTACTCAATGTATGTAAATACACATATAAAATATATAGTTTATATAAATTTATAAATTGGGTATAATATAAATATAGTATAATATAAATCCATAATATAAAAATTTATATATTAATTTATATAAATATATGTGTGTGTGTGTTATATATTTATGTGTTTAAATATTTATTCAAATAATATTTATGTGAATAACCATCTTAATATATTTAAATATAATAATGGGTAATTTTATTACATAAATTTAATTTCCATAGTGGGAGTTGTTTCGGTGCTATATCATGGAGATTTGGGGTTCGAAACCCACCTGCTGAATGTTTTTACAAGGTAGGGGTGAGGCTCACAGTGAATAGGATGTGCAGAGACCGCCAGGGGGTGAACTGGATTGGCAGGGGGGCCACCAGGGAAATGGAGGGTGGGCTCATGACAAACTGGTTGGTGGGATGGTTGTAGGGTTCCACCAGGAACCGGAGGAGGTGTACGAACTGGATTAGCGAGGGGGGACTACTAGGAACCGGAGGGGAGGGGGACGACCACAGGATAATATTTACAAAAAATATATTAATAATGATTAGAGGTGGTTCTGAAAACCACCTCTAATATGTGGAATTTTCACAATTTAGAGGAGATTTTAACCCCCTCTACTTGAGTCTTAAATAGAGGTGGTTATTAAAACTGCTTGTGTGCTGACTTGTTAAATATATTAGAGGGGGCTAAAACACCCTCTAAACCAAGGTTATGTGGTGACATTAGAGGGTGTTTTAACTGCCTCTAATACAACCGCCACTAAAACAGTCATCACTTTACCAGTGGTTCCTCAAAATTGTCTCTAACAAGAGTAGGCGGGCACATTAGTTGCAGTTCCTCATAACCATCGCTAATGTGTTTAGAGGGGGGTATAACCCCTTCTAAACTAAAAAATAATCCCCTCTGATTGGGTTTTTTTTTAATGCTCAAAGATCGATCTTAGGTCTGGCTACCACCATTTGAGAGTTCATGAGGCTGATATTCCAAAGCTGACATTCTGATGTTGCTACGAACACTATGAGTTCCTGGTGATACCTTTTGATGTGAAAAATTACCCTATCATGTTTATGGATTTGGTGAAACAGATCTTACAAATATACTAGGAAAGATTTTTTGTCGTCTTCATTGATGAAATGCTCATCTACTCTGAGTCAGTGGAAGAGCATGTGGAGCACTTGAGGATGGTCCTATACTTACTTTAGGAGCACTAGCTTTATGGTAAGATCTCAAAATTCTAGTTATGGATCCATGAGTTTCACTTTCTGAGGCATGTAATTTCTAATCATGTATTAACTATGGATCCGGTGAAGATTGATGCAGTGATTTCTTGGGATCCACCCAAGAGTGTGTCAGATATGTAGAGTTTTCTTGACTTGGTGAGGTACTATAGGAGGTTTGTGATAGGATTATCTATAATTGCATCCCATTTTACCACCTTGATGTGGAAAGGGTAGTTGTTTTCCTAGATTGAGTAGTTCCAGATAGCCTATGAGGATTTTAGGCTAAGGATGATGAGTGCTCTTGTTTTGAGACAACCGAAGGAGGGTGTAGAGTACATAGTGTCTCATAATACCTCTAGAGATGGGCTAGCTTGTATGTTGATGCAAAGGCAGGCAGTTGTCACATATGTGTTGAGGTATTTGATACCCCACAAGCAGAACTATGTGACCCATGACCTAGAGTTTCCAGCAGTAGTCTTCGCTCTGAGGATGTGGAGGAACTATCTTCTAGGAGATCACTTTGTTATTTACTCAGAACATCAGAGTCTCAAGTATGTCTTTACACAAAGAGACCTGAACCTGAGACAGAGGTTCTAGTTAGAGTTCATGTAGAACTATAAATTTGAGATAGTCTATACTCTTTGGAATGGAAATGTGGTGGTATATTCCGTTAGCAGGAAGTCTCATTCTCATTTGGTGGAGGAAGCGGTTAAGCAATTAGTTTCCTTATAGCAGACCCTAGTAAAAGAGGAGGGTAAAGCCTTTTGTTAGTCGATGGTGTTGACTCCTCTATTTCTCCAGCATGTGAGAGAGTCCCAGTTCGAAGACTCCGACTATGAGGTCTTATATGACCAGATATCTTTAAAAGATTCACCATATGGATTTTCTAGAGGGAATCGCATCATCTTTTTTCAGGAACGGATGGTGGTCCCGATCACGATGTGAGAGGAGGTGATGAGGAAGTTTCACACTTATAATTTAGTTGTACATATTGGTGTGGGGAATATGTATTGAGACCTTCAACGGTGGTTTTGGTGGGCTGGACTGAGATGGTGCATTGTTGAGTTTATCTCTTAGTGTCTCACCTGTCAGTAGGTGAAAGCTGAGCACTGGGTTCCAGTAGGTTTGTTACAGTCTCTTGAGATCCTGAGATCCAAGAATGGAAATGGGACAACATATCCATAGACTTTATGACGGGGATTCCATGGACAGTGAGAGTTCATGATTTCATTTGGGTGATAGTTGACAGACGTACAAAGTCGGCGTACCTCTTTGCTATCAGGAAGCAAAGTTTAGTGGAGAATTTGGGGAAGTTGTATGTAAGAAAGATTTTATGCCTTCATGAGGTATCCTTGAATATTGTCTCGACTATGATGTGTATTTTATTTCAAAATTGTGGAAAGGCCTATAGGAGGTATTCAGGACCCAGATGAGGATGAGTACATCCTTTCACCCCCAAACGGATGGGTAGACTGAGTGCACTATTCGGGTATTGGATGATATGTTGAGAGCTTGTGTCCTAGACTTCATCCAGAGCTGGGAGGATTTCCTACCCTTGGTGGAGTTTTCTTATAATAATATATATCACTCTACTATCAGCATGGAACCTTTCGAGGCCCTGTATGGGATACCCTACAGGTCACCCTTATGTTGGACTAAGATCGGTGAGGCATCTCTTGTTGGGCCAGAGATGATGCAGGAAATGACGGAGAAGGTCTAGGTGATCCATGAACAAATGAGGGTATCTCATAGTAGGAAGAAATCTTATGTAGACCAGCATCGTAGGCCCTTGGAGTCCGAGCAGGGAGACCACATTTTCTTGGGAGTCTCCCCATGGTGAGGATTGCAGACATTTGGATGAGGAGGAATTCTATACCTGAGATTCATTGGGTCATTTGAGATCTTGCATAGGGTTGGTGATATTTCTTATCACCTCATCTTACCCCCATAGTTGGAGTGGGTGCATGACATCTTCCATGTATTGAAGATGATGAGATATGTGCATGATCATATGCACGTTATTGACTGGGTAAAGTTGGACATTGAGGATGAAACCACTTTTGTGGAGCACCCAGTGGAAATCGAGGATTGGTAGGAGAGGATCATATGAGGATGGACCATTCCTTTGGTTCGTGTGTTGTGACTGCACGAGAACATACATAAGAGCTCCTGGGAGTGGGAGAGTCAGATGTGGGCTTAGTATCCCCACCTTTTTGCTTATTTTTTTCTTTTCGAGGATTAAAAGTTTGAAGGGGGGAATAATGTAGAGACCTTGTTTTTTATTATAAGACTTTAAAATATATTAAGAAATATTTTTAGAGCCAGGTGAAAAGACATCGTGCAATCCCAAGGCCCGGTGCGCCCAGAATTAATTTTATAAAAAAATAAATATATTTCATATCACACATGCACAAATTTTCATAAATTATGATATATATCCTAAAAAAGTATCAAATCAAAAATATGATACCACAGTTCATTCTGGAGCATAGTATTTACCCTAGGTGCGACCTAAAGTTGGTTGGCATGAGACATCTAGTTAAGGCATCTATTAATAGGTGCGTTTAATTAAATAATTATTTAAATTATTTATTTTTAATTAAATGACCTAAAATGGTTTTCCCTCTATAAATATGTTGTTATGGATAATCACCAGGCTTAGCTGCACAACCCTAAGACCGCTGAGAGGAGGATTCCACCGTTCTTTGTTGGTGAATCAAGATTGGTCGACAACTGAATTCTGGATCCAGGTGAATTGAGGTTCAACGATCACAACGGGTCATCTCCTTCATTGGAAACTACATTCTTCACCAACAATCGATTCGAATTGAGGTAGAACTCTTCATTTTTGGATTCCTCTCTTATGATTAAAATATTGAGCATGATCAAAACCTTATTACTTGATCTGTATTTAAATAAATCATTTGCATGATCTTGAGTATCGGATCTCAGTTTTTTATTAAATTTATTCTTGTTGTACCATGTTTCTCACCTCAGATATCCCCAATCTATATTCGTTGGATAAGAACATTTTTTCTATAATTTTTGTGCTTTCCCCCCATCATTATTTACATTCTTCTATGTTGGCCTACGGTGCCACAGTTCGACACTACTGGGTGGGTTCGAGTACGATCAAACCCCTGGATTTGTGGAAGATTTGTGTCTGGTAGACAGATTGATGATTTGAGGATGTATTAGGGAGTTTTGTAGGATACTGGTGATTCCATCGTGGATCATGGATCTAATGAGGCAGCGGTAGGTGCCACAAGGGATGGGAAGTGCGTACTACTTCATGTGAAAGGATTGGGATTAGATTTTTGTCCATCGAAAGGTAGGAATCGATGACTAGAGATGGTTATCACCGGTTTCGAGCAGTCAACAGGCATGATTTGTGGTGGAAATGGTGGATCTGGCATCTGCATAATAGATCTATAGATTTTGTGAAAACCTGACTACAAGATATGTAGTCTGATGAACACACATCATATAGTGACTCAGCCACAACGGTTAGAGTTTTCAAGTGAGTTAAATATCACACACCGTGTGGGACCCCCAAACATTGTGTGACTCGATGCTAGCAATACAACATGTATTATGGGAGTATGTAGACACGGGGCACAGCTAGGCGCATGCCTTGTATTGGCACATGGTCAGTGTACACGGGCATGGCCAGGAGCACATGGCTTGGCACTAGGTGTAAAAGAAACATCATGTAGTCCCCTTACACTCCATATAGGGATACATGGCCAGAAATTCATGTAGTGGTGAGGACACGATGAGGAAAAGGAGTGAGGCCACATGTCCTGTGGACCCCCTTACACGCCATGTACTTCCTTTTGAGAAAAATTATACCTCTCATTTCTCCTTAATTTGGACTTGGATTTTGGCCCACGAATAGGTTATCCTGAGTGTTTTTATGCAGAGAATACAATGGTGAACTTCTTAGTGGATTTTGAGATATGATACGAGATGTTTCGAGTGTGATGCATCTTTAGGCGGTGCTCAACAATGGCAGTGACCAAGCGGGATCATACAAAGAGTGTAACCCTCCTACTAGGATAGGACATGGGTCCTCTATCTATCCACAAAGTGAAACACTCCTGATCGGACAGGGCATGGGTCCTCTATCTATCCATAGAGTGGAACCCCCATGATAGACTAGAATGTGGGTCCTCTATCTATCCCCAAAGTGGAACCTTCATAATGGACTAGGGTGTGGGTCCTATATCTATCTATAGAGTGGAAACCTCCTACTGGTACAGGGTATGGGTCATTTATCCATCTATAGAGTGGAACCCTCCTGTTGGAATAGGGCATGGGTCCTCTATCCCTTTACAGAGAGGAACCCTCCTACTGCGTTAGGGTATGGGTTCTCTACCAACATAGTGGAGCCCCCTGATGCACTAGGGTGTGGGTCCTCTATCTATCTATTGATTAAAACCCTCCTATCATATCAGGGCATGAGTCCTTTATCTGGAGATTGTGTCCCTCCAACTGTGTGGCACAATGATGATGTGTGGATCCACACTGTTACTCTTCGGACATAGACGTAATATGTTGAGCATCATTAATGGGCCTTTGGAAATGTAGAAAGACTCTTTTCATGGGCTAGGTTGTGAAATGGAGATCTCATTTCTCTCTCATATGGTTTCTTTTATGAGAATTTATGTATACCTATGTATTGGGTTTTCTTGTTGTGGGTTGAGTTTTCTATTTCTATTATGTATATTATTTCTCCCCCTTCAACTTTTGGGGCATCCTACTGGGCATGTATATACCCACCCCTACATGGGCTTTTCCTACACGTGTTGTGTCTTACAGATGATGGACAGGTCGGCAGTGATTACAGAAGACCATAGGGATATTCGGGTGCATTTGACCACATATGATGGTTGGGGATTGGAGATTTAGAGTTAGGCTCTCTCAGCATTTACTTTTCTAGATATTTTAGGGTTGGGACATCTTTCTGGATGGGCATGTATTTTCCCCTTTAATATTCAGATTACGTTGTCATACTCTATTTTATTCCCTGGATTTTTTTACATGCATGGATATTACTCTAGATTTTACTTTCATTCTATCCTTTGTAAACCCCCTTGTGATTCCACATTCTATATTTTCTAATAAAAAAAATTTGGAACGGGATTTCCCAGCTCCTAAACTTGTATAATCTATAAAGAATACATAACAAAACACCATATCACAAATCATAACTATTGTAATTTTTCTGAATTGTTTTTAATGATCGTATCATCAAATTCCAAAGTAAAATCACCCACTTTGAGGTAAGTGATATCATTATTTGATGGCTCGTGATTCTCAGTAAAATTCACCACCATTTCTTTCCCTTTATATGATGTCTTGGAAAAGTATAGTTCATTATTATTTGCTTCAAGAGACACTTTATAGATCTTACAAATATGCTTTGGGGTTCGGAAAACTCGGGATCAATGTCCCTTAGAACCACACCTGTAATAAGAATTTTCAAGATTCCTTAGAGCATTTGAGCTAATATTTCTTGGATTCTAATATTCATTTTGAGTTTTGTAGCGTCCCAACTTGGGTGCCACTCAATGGTTCCCCAAGACGGTTCACCACATGACCTCAAGTGCACCTCATCATATACTAGAGGATACAGACTAGTAGTAAGGGTATGATAAGTAATTCATGGGGAGACTATACCCCATTTTATTAGAGTTAAACACCATCACAAGTAAATAAACAATACGTGGAAGCATATATAACCAAAACAATACTCATTTTATGATATATCCAAATAGGAAATACAACACTCCACTAAAATGGAAAACATGCTATGCCAATATAAGTTTCAAGTGTCTGTAATAAAATCTAAAAATAAAGACACTACGAGTCCCTAAGCAAGTTCTGAACCAAATTTGGTACCCTCATCCAAGCTCCATCTCTAATTAGCCACCTATCTCAGGGCCTTTTCCCTTATCCAATCCTACAAGAATATAATCTATTCGTGTACCATTTAGGTATCCATAATATGGTGTGAGTATAACTCAGTAGGATACCACCAACAGTATCTAAAACAAGTCCAGTCAAATGATAGCGCATGCAGTTCTATAAGGAAATAAGTGTAATGTAATAATAAACAGTTTCTCACATTTTCATTTATTCTTATCTAACTAAATTAACTCTGGGGTTCCCAAGGATACTCTTACCTCAATACTAACTACATCTCATACTAGATATCGAAGTGTTCCCTATGTAATATCATATCTTAATATCTATTTCTTGTCGAAGCTTCAAGTATTCAAGGTGATATGATATCTCAGTACCTGATTCGACTCATACTGGAGTTGAATATTCTCGTGTGAGGCCATAGCTCGGAGATCCATTATTTCCATTCTTTAATTTCAAATTTAAAATCCACATTACCAAAGTTACCAATATTAAAAACATAAGTAAGATAACCTTGTTACCATGCTTACTTCTTAATAGAATGACCATGTTCCTATTCTCTTTACTCATAAGTATAATGACCATGTTGCTATATATACTTCTCAATTTAGAATGACCATGTTCCCATTCTCTTTACTCATAAGTATGATGATCATGTTACCATTTGTACTTCTCAATTTAGAATGACCATGTTCCCATTCATTATCACATAATTAACTTACCAATTAATTATCCACTCCAATCTTGTTACTAATTCAAAAATTAGTTAAACACGTCAATTTCATTAGTTAACTCAATAATTAACTAAGTACTTAAAACCATTAATTAATTCATAAATTAATTAATCAATATCACAATTCATGTTCCATAATTAATTTTCCAGAATTAATAATCTCATTCTAGTCTAAACTTTCCATAATTAATATTGAAATTAATTATCTAGATTATATTATCAATGGCACATAATTAATCCACAATTAATTATCTCAACTTAGACATTTAAATATCTCATAATTAATCCCCAGATTAATTATCTAGATTAACCCTTACTTATTATAATCAATTTCCCTAAATTAATTATCTAATTGGGAATCCCCTTAGTCTCATGATTAATTCCCCAATTAATCACCTATTTTAATAAGGCTTTGATAAATCAATTGGTCAGTCTAATAAACCCAATTCAAGAAAATAAATTGCTAAAGGATTCTAGAAATTATACAATTTTTCATATATATATCAAATCCAAGATTATGGGAATTAGATTTATGCCACCTACCTTGGTTCATTGATAGATGTTTGTTTTCCCAACGGAAATCCCCAAAATCTGAACAGCACAATGACGTTGATAAAAGTTCTGGATCTAAATCCCTAAATTGAAATAAAGATCAAAGACATTAATATCTCACAAATCTAGATCTAGATTCACAATACTAGATCTAGATCTCACTATATAGGTTTATATCCAAGTAAATAGAGTATATATACCATGAAAAGATCAAGGAATTATAGAAGAAATAATTGGATAAGCATCGGGACGAAATCCACTTACTATGAGAAGAGAATATCTTCAATTAGGAATTTTGATCTTGAATAACGGTGTTCATAAGGCCTTGGAATCCCTTCAGGTCAATGGGAGAACCTTCATTTACCCTTAGGAAAGTGAAATCCTGAGTTAGGGCCTCATAGGAGGTGAAACGGGTCATTAAAAGTTGAAAATGAGTGAGATCCAAAATTTTAGGATCTCACTGTCAGCCTGTGCACGTTTTAGTCGCACGGTTAAGAAAACCATGTGCTAATAATGCATTACCCACTTCTTTAAGGGTGCACTTTGCATGGCCACCTCACATGGCCTCTCAAACTGTTCTCTAATTGTGCTGAATTTACTGCCTCAAAAGACCAAAGGGCGCATGATTTCTCCTAGTAAGCCACACGGTTTGTACAATCCATGCTCCAATCATTCACAACCTCTTTTCTCTAAAATTTTCTTAGACTTCACCCAAACACACCTCGATCCATTACTCCAATCAAAGGTAATTATATAAAAACAAAAATTACCTGAAATCGCGCTCGAGATAACTCCAGAAAAGGTCAGGATCTTAAAATCTTTCCACATTATAACAGATCATCCTCGAGCTTCACTTCCAAGCCTTTATAAGATTTCAAGACAAAAAATTGGGTCATTGAGCCCTTATATCTGCTTCTTTTTCCCACATTTCCTCTTGCACACATCCATGTTTCCATAACACATGAACTATCAACACAGTCTTTCCCCAAAACACATTCTCACTGTGATCCAACACATGTATCGGATGCTCCTCAAAGGACGCATCTATCTCAAGGTTAACCTCATCCACATCGATCACATGAGAAGGGTCGGGGTGATACTGCCAAAGTTTTGATACATGGAAAACGTCATGCATAGAATTGTATCTCTATAAAAGAGCTAATCAGTACGCCACTGACCCGATTCTCTCGGCTATCTCAAAGGGTCTAATAAACCTAGGAACCAACTTTCCCTGCCTCTATATCCTACGGTGACCCAACCTAGGCGACACCCAAAGTAATACATGATCACCCTCTACAAACTCTAGGGGTCATCTTCGTCTGTCATCATACGACTTCTATCTACTCTGAGTTGTAGCCATATGTTTCTGAATCAATTTAACCTACTCATATGTATCCTTCACAAGACTCGGTCCCAACAAATCTGACTCACCAGCCACCATCCATCATAGTAGTGATTTGCATGGCCTACCATAAAAAGCCTCGTCTGGTGCCATTTGTATAGTTTCCTGATAACTGTTGTTATAGGAAAACTCCACTAAATCCAAGTACATTTCCCAAGATCCTTCGATGTCAAGAACACATGCTCATAGCATATCCTCAAGCACTTGTATAGTACGTTCTGGCTGCTCGTCTGTCTGTGGGTGGAAAGACGTACTCAATAATACATGTATGCCAAGTGCTTTATGAAAGCCCTACCATAAGCATGAAGTAAAGCGTGAATCATGGTCTAAAACTATATTCTATGGCACTCCATGTAGATGGACTATCTCTTGAACGTATAGTTCTCCCAACTGTTCTACTGTAAAGGTTTCCCTTGTTGGTAAGAAATGCACTACCTTTGTAAGTCGATCCACAATGACCCAAATAGCATCATTCTTCATAATAATCTTAGGTAACCCACCACAAAATTTGTGGTCATGTCATCCCACTTCTATTCTGGGATGGGTAATGGTAGTAGAAAACCTCCAAGTCGTTGATGCTCCGCTTTCACCTGCTGACAGGTGAAGCATCTTATCACAAACCCTTCTATCCCCTTTTTCATGCATGGCCACAAAAAATTTCATCATAGGTCATGGTACATTTTGGTTACACCTAGATACACCACCCATTTCGAGGCATGAAATTCCCCCATGATCTCCTCTCTCTTGCTTGTAGGTACAACAACTCGATTCTTCATGTAGATGATATCATCCTTATCTATCAACTAGTCTGAAGATGTCTCCCCACCTTCAAAGATTTCCCTCAATTCTAAGAACTCCGGATCCTCATACTTTCTATCCTTGGTCCGTCTCAAAAGCATGGACTACACTGTAACTGAAACCAGAGTCATCTGCTCCTGACTCTCCCAAACCACCACATGCATTTCAGCCAATAAGGTCATCATTTTCCACTCTGCACTCGACTCCTGAACCATATGAGTCTGATTTTTCCTGCTCAAGGAATCATCCACACTATTTCCTTTCCCAGGTGTATATGCCAGTTCAAAATCGAAATAATGCATATACTTAAACCATCTCCGCTATCAAATATTCAAATCACACTGTGAAAATATATAATTCAAGATCTTGTGATATATATAGACTGTAAATTTTTCTCCCAAAATATAGTGTCACCTATACTTAAGATCATAAACCACTACTACCAACTTGAGGTCATGCATAGGGTAATTCCATTCATGAGGCCTCAACTACCGAGACCCATATATTGCAACTTGATCTCCCAGCATTATCACCGCTCTAAGTTTGATCCCAAAAGAATCATAATAAACCATATACTCCTCACCTAACTCAAGTAGGATCAAAATTGGTTCTGATGTTAAGTGCTTCTTCAACTCCTAAAAAGCTTTATCAAAAGTCTCTGAACATTCAAACTTTACTCCATTTTTTATCAAGCTCGAAAGTGGTGATTCCAAACGGGAAAAGTCTTGGATGAATCTTCTGTAATATCCAGTTAATCCTAGGAAGCTTCAGATATCAAAAACACTATTGGGATACTCCCAAGAAACCACTATCTAAACCTTATCTGGGTCCACTGACACACCTTCCTCCAAGACGATGTGCCCTAAGAAGTGTACCTGGTCAATCCAAAACTAACACTTAGATAGATTAGAATATTGTTGATGCTCTCTCAGTGTACCCAATATGATGTCAAGATGTTGTACATGATCGTCATGAGTCTTAGAGTACACCAATATGTCATCCAAAAACACCACCATGAACTGATCCAGATATAGATGAAAGATCTTATTCATTGAATCCATAAACACTGCTGGTGCATTTCTCAACCCAAACAACATTACGAAAAACTCATAAAGGACAAAACTGCTTCTAAAAGCATTCCTCAGTATATCAGAAGTCTAATATCTCACCTGATGATACCCTGGTCTCAAATCGATCTTTGAGAACACACAAGATCCCTTTAATTGGTCAAACAGATCATCGATACGTAGAAGAGGATATCAGTTCTTCACATCCATTTTTTTCAACTTCCGATAATCAACACACAAACATAAACTCATGTCAACCTTATTTGTGAACAAAACAGGTGATACCCAAGGCAACGTACTTGGACAGATAAATCCCTTATCCTCCAACTCCTCTAACTGAGTTTTAAGCTCTTGAAGCTCAGTTGGTGCCATTTTGTATGGTGGAATAGATAATGGCTTATCCCCTAGCATGAGCTCAATAGTGAATTCCACATATCTTAGGTGGTATCCCTGAGAAGTTTTTAGGAAATACTTCCTAAAACAGATCCACTACTGGTGGAAGGAAATCTTGCCTAACACCCCCGTCATCTAACAAAAGACTAGCAACTTGGGTTGTGAGCTCTCCCGGTTGATGAGTAATTGGTCATGCTTAGCCTGCCTAGAAATCCCACTCTCTACTATGAATATATTGGTCACCCTTAGGATATGTAAACGTAACTCTCCTACGGTAATAGTCGATGTGGGGTCGATATGCAACTAGTCAGTCCATACCCATAATTAGGTCGAAGCTCGTCATATCAAGAACATAGTAGGAAACGATATTCCTTGATCTCTAGTGAACATCCATTACAAATATATATATCTCAAGACCACACTCACAATGGTGTATCTATAGGCATTACCCCGCTCACAAACTCCACTATCAGGCTCAAACTATTAACAAGTTTTTCAGATATAAAGGAATGAGAGGTAGAAGTATCAAATAAGGTACTAGATAAAGTAACATCTACTAGAATAGTACCACTCACTGTAACGACCCGAAATTTTGAATAAATCTTGTTTCTTAATTTTGTGTGTTATTTTATTTTTTTTATACTCAACAAAACTGTTTCATTGGATAACATGAGTATAATTAAAATGAGACTATTGGGTTTTGATTGTTATATGACCATTGGTCAGTATGACCGCTGGAAACTAAATATTTCGATATTTGTCTCCAAATAAAAGTGATCTTGGTTAATTAATATAGAAAGAAGATTTGATGTCCTCACCCAGTAGTCTTGGACCGATCGAAGCCCATCTAACAGAACTTGGGAAGGAGGTAGCACCACTGGGCTTTGCTCTGGACCAAACCCAAGCCGAACTTCATCGTGTGAAGCTAGAATGGAATCGCCTTCGTGAGAAGTTCAAGCTGATAGAAATTACTACTCGTGCGATGTTGGTCGAGCCTCCCTCGGATTCTCTCATCTTAGCACACCTTACACTTAGGTCCTATGCTGGTATGATAAGGGGATATGTAAAGGGACCATAACTTCCTGGTGTAATCCTTTGTTTTAAATAAAAATTTTGATTTCTTCTTATGATGAAGTTTATGAATTTTAAAATGTCCGGATAAATATAGTACGCATATTTTTGGTGAATTTTAGAGAAATGATATTTTTAAAAAATGTTTATGTAAACCTTAAATAATTATAAATGTGTAATGATTTTCATAAAATGGTCTTCTACAATTATGTTCAGTACGAAATTTAGAGTCTAATAAGATCAACTTAATTTTTGATGAATAGTAAATTATAAATAGTGATTTTATGCTTAGGATTAGTAATGTGACCAAATGGATTAGTAATCTCACTAAAATAAAGCATTAATATAATCTAGGCACCTTGATTAAGTAATGTGATTCAATAAAATGGTTAAATAACGGTTTCATAAATTATCATTCAAGTATTAGTTTTTTCGGGTGAATAGTGTTTTTTAATTAAAAATTTAATTAAAAATATTTAGAAAATTATTTTTATAAAATGGATTTATTTTTTGAACTCAGAGCATCGATATTATGTTAAGGTCATTTTTGGGGATTTTTCTGAAAAAAATGAATTTTCAGTGAATCGTGTATTTATTTAAAAATTAAACTAAAAATATTTAGAAAATTATTTTTATAAAATGGAGTTCATTTTTTAAATCAGAGCATCGATATTTGGTTAAGGTGAAATTTTGGGTTTTTTCTGAGAAAGTTGAATTTTCAATGAATATTGAAAATACAGTTTTTAAGTTACGGGTGTTTAATGACATCGTTTAATGATGTATTAAGTATGTAATCAATATGGTCGACTTATGAATAGTAAGATAAGGTATGAGGTGTCCCAAGTGGCCAATACCATGGGCAAATACCATGGGCAATCCCATGGTTTTTTCAAAACCACTAATGAGGTGTCCCTTGGCCATTAATGCCTTGTCCCCTCACTTTCCCTATAAATACCAAGCCATCCTCTCATCCATTCAACTCCCAACTCTCCCCCAACGAAGCTCTGGTCTCATTACCTCCCAATTAGTCCTTCCAAGGTGCTCCCAAGCCCTCAAGGTCCCAACCTTTGAGTTTTAAGAGTTACGTTTTAAGGTAAGGGATCATACCTCCCTCTTTCTTTTCAAGTAATCTCTTGTATGCCATTTCTTTTATGCTCCATTCTCTTATGTTGGAGGATGTTCTTTTATATTCATCCTACTGTCTTTTTCATGTTCATATGATGAGATACCCCCTATTTCTCTCATCATTTCATTTTAATAATTTTAAAGTGGCGTCGTTAGGTTGCTGAAATTTTAAGGGATTCTTTCACCCTTCTCATGTTCTATTTTCATGTCAAGTATTTCAAGTTCCTTTTTATTTTGTTGGGGTATGATATCTAAATCTATCATACTGATATTTTATTTTCATATGATGAGAGACCCTATTTGATCTCTTCAATTCAGTATTTTAAAGTTTTAAGTGGCGCCGTTAGGCTGCCGAATTTTTAAGGGATTCGTTCACCTTTCTCATTTTTCAAAGTTATACTTTCATGTCAAGTCTTTCAAGTTCCTTTTTATTATGTTGTGGTATGATCTCTATATCTATCATACTGATATTTTATGTTCATATGATGAGATATCATATTTTATCTCGTCAATTCATTTTTTGAAGTTTAAATGACGCCGTTAGGCTGCCGAATTTTCATAAGAGAAATCTTATTTTTTTTTTGTCTTCCTTTCATGTTCTTCATTTCATATGGTATATCTTTCAAATTTCATTACCATGTTCATATATCCTTTATATTCTGTCCCTATACTGTTCTTTGAATCATTTATGAGTGGGTGACCTATGTCCCCTCTCTTTTCAATGTTTTCTAAAACCCCGAAGCATAGTCGTTATGCTGCAGAATTTTCGTCTCAAATGTATCTCTCTTTTTATCAAATTATTTTATTTTATTAATTGAATACTCAAAGATCTTACTTATAAATTGGTATTCAAATATATACCAAAATTTTCTATTTTAAATTCTGGGATTTACATACATAAGACCCGCTTTCCTTTTCTGTGGGTTTTAAGGGACATAAAGATCTTGTCTTTAAAGCAGTTTTTAAAACGTTATGATTATGAAATGAAACCCATTTATTTTATGCTATAAGGGTTGTTTATGAAATTATTGATGATGATATATGTGGCTCACATGATAATAAAGTCAAATTTAATGGTGCGCCCTGATAGCGCTCCAATGCATTGGGTAAAGACTTAATCTCTAGAGATGACCATTTAGACTGATACCTTGGTGAATAACCTTGGTAATTTTTATTGACACCTTGGGGATGGACCTTGGTGAAATGGAAATGATTGACTTTTTAAAATTTTGTATCCACATCTTCAATTTATAAAATATGTTATTTTTATTATGATATGCCTCATGATTTCTTTCTCATGCCTTAAAGTTCTTTTTCATGACATTGTTGATGTATCTCAAGTTCGCATGTTAAATGTTTCCCCTTGTTTCCCTTACTGGGCCTTCTGCTCAACCTTTCTTTTGATGTATGTCCTCAGGTTATGAGATGCAGTAATGAACCTAGGATGAACATATGGATAAGCCTTTCAAGTGTTTAAGAAGGATGTTATATGTTTTCATATTTTAAGTTCCTGGTTTCCAAGACACTAAACCTTAAAGATCCTCGGTTTTGTAAAATGTAATGAAAAGTTATGTTATAAAAAGGCGGGATGCTATAGTTGGTATCAAAGGATGGTTTATTTATTTGTGGAAATTAGGATATGAAAACTTTATGAAGAATCCTATAGAAAAGTTTAAATATAGGAAATCTTCCTGGTATTTTGGTGAGTATTGATTAAGGGGTTGCCAAGCAAATACATCCATGTCT
This sequence comes from Viscum album, assembly GCA_963277665.1. Classification (NCBI taxonomy): domain Eukaryota; kingdom Viridiplantae; phylum Streptophyta; class Magnoliopsida; order Santalales; family Viscaceae; genus Viscum; species Viscum album. Next base: position 2,022,172,913 of record OY728123.1, read on the forward strand.
GGATACGAGCAGGTAGAGGTGGCTCTGTCACAGATGTACATAGGGGTGAAACCCAAAAACACCGCTTTGATCTAGACTCGAACGGGAACTGGTACATGACAACGGGCCTTGCTGCACTCTTGGTTATGACACTCCTGGGGGATATGCTTTGGTAAATTCATAAGCTTAGTATGAACCATTATTAAAGGAACAAAGATAAAATAAAATAAAGATTCACATAAGAATATATTATCATGGATAACCTAGATTGGGACCTAGGGGATCACAATTTAGGGTATAATTTTCTTCTATAAGTTTATCCTTCTATGCTTTAAGTTTCCTTTTAATGATTATTGGCTAAGTATTTAAGCCCCTAATTGTACTTTCTTTCCTTAGTTAATGGCGGGAAATGGAAGAACGTGTCCCAACAACCAATCTGATAGGAAATGTGACGATTGTCGTATTAATATGACATAGATTATTAGGGGATTAAAAGATGATTATTATTTTGGAAGACATTCACTATTTTGGGAACCCTATTTGATCAAGGTAAATAGATTACTACGGTATTTTCTTTGAGGAGTAAAGGTTGAATTATATTTTGAAGAATCAATGAATTTAAGGTGAACTTATGGTATTATAGTTTACTCATTGAAATGATTGACCTATCTTGGGGAAAATATGTTTAGGTTAGTTACTTTTGTTATAATATGTTATGAGTGGTTGATGTTGTTTGGAGATGAACAATAAAGTTTATCTTGGAAACTATGTTATCAAGTCCTTCTTTTATTTGGGTTTCAATCTTAGTTTGGGTTATTTTGAGGAATTTTAAGGATAGTTATTTACGGAATGGTCTATGATGAACTCTGGGTAGTACCGTGGAACTTTGAAGATTTAAAAGTAGTTTCCCTTCCTATGGGATTCTTTCTTTTTGAAGAGTTGTTTTATCTTACCCTTTCTGTTTTTGGGATAAATGATTAAAGATAGATAGTTTTTCTTTTGTGGAATACGTGATTCTCAAGAAGATTATTCTTGTGCTTTTGATGAGACCAATTGTTTTTGAATGCTCATCGTTTTGAGAAAAGATTAGTTTTGGTATAAAATTATTAAAGGATTAAACTCTACTTGAAGGTAGGTATATTTCCTTATGTTTTTATTATATGTAGTAAATGAATTCCTCAGAACTATGAAAAGGAACATAAAACAAAAAACGTTGTCTGTTAACGTTTCCTACTAGGAAATCAAATACCGTTTGACCCATCATAAGTTTTTGATTTTCTTGTTGTTAACTTTCTCCTAATCATGTTTTCTATCACTCTCCCTTAGAACGTGACCCTTTGTTTTTTCCTCCATGTCCATGTTTTCCTATATGGGATCCTAGTATGGGTTAACTCGGGTGCCCTTTTTACTTCCCTTTCTTTCTTTTAACGTAATAGTTTTACTGACTCCTTTTCCGGTGTGGGACTTTCAATGAAATTTCAAAACCCAGTTTTAAAAATTGTGAGGACGCAATTTCTTAAGGGGGAAGATTGTAACGACCCAAAATTTTGAATAAATCTTGTTTCCTAATTTTTTGTGTTATTTTATTTTTTTATACTCAAAAAAACTGTTTCATTGGATAACATGAGTATAATTAAAATGAGACTTTTGGGTTTTGACTGTTATATGACCATTGGTCAATATGACTGCTGGAAACTAAACATTTTGATATTTGTCTCTAAATACAAGTGATCTTGGTTAATTAATATAGAAAGAAGATTTGATGGCATCACCCAGTAGTCTTGGACCGATCGAAGCCCATCTAACAGAACTTGGGAAGGAGGTAGCACCACTGGGCTTTGCTCTGGACCAAACCCAAGCCGAACTTCATCGTGTGAAGCTAGAACAGAATCGCCTTCACGAGAAGTTCAAACTGATAGAAATTACTACTCGTGCGATGTTGGTCGAGCCTCCCTCGGATTCTCTCACCTTAGCACACCTTACACATAGGTCCTATACTGGTGTGATAAGGGGTTGTGTAAAGAGACCATAACTACCTGGTGTAATCCTTTGTTTTAAATAAAAATTTTGATTTCTTCTTATGATGAAGTTTATGAATTTTCAAATGTCCGGATAAATATAGTATGCATATTTTTTGTGAATTTTAGAGAAAGGATATTTTAAAAAAAAATTATATAAACCTTAAATAATTATAAATGTGTAATGATTTTCATAAAATTGTCTTCTACAATTATGTTCAGTACGAAATTTAGAGTCTAATAAGATCAACTTAATTTTTGATGAATAGTAAATTATGAATAGTGATTTTATGCTTAGGATTAGTAATGTGACCAAATGGATTAGTAATCTCACTTAAATAAAGCATTAATATAATCTAGGCACCTTGATTAAGTAATGTGATTCAATAAAATGGTTAAATAACGGTTTCATAATGTATTAGTCAAGTATTAGTTTTTTCAGGTGAATAGTGTTTTTTAATTAAAAATTTAATTAAAATTATTTAGAAAATTATTTTTATAAAATGGATTTAATTTTTGAACTCAGAGCATCGATATTATGTTAAGTCATTTTTGGGGATTTTTCTGAAAAAAAATGAATTTTCGGTGAATAGTGTATTTATTTAAAAATTAAATTAAAAATATTTAGAAAATTATTTTTATAAAATGGAGTTCATTTTTGAAATCAGAGCATCGATATTTGGTTAAGGTGAAATTTTGGGTTTTTTCTGAGAAAGTTGAATTTTCGATGAATAGTGAAAATACAGTTTTTAAGTTACGGGTGTTTAATGACATCATTAAATGATGTATTAAGTATGTAATCAATATGGTCGACTTATGAATAGTAAGATAAGTTATGAGGTGTCCCAAGTGGCCAATACCATGGGCAAATACCATGGGCAATCCCATGGTTTTTCCAAAACCACTAATGAGGTGTCCATTGGCCATTAATGCCTTGTCCCCTCACTTTCCCTATAAATACCAAGCCATCCTCTCATCCATTCGACTCCCAACTCTCCCCCAACGAAGATCTGGTCTCATTACCTCCCAAGTATTCCTTCTAAGGTGCTCCCAAGCCCTCAAGGTCCCTACCTTTGAGTTTTAAGAGTTACGTTTTAAGGTAAGGGATCCTACCTCCCTCTTTCTTTTCAAGTAATCTCTTTTATGCCATTTCTTTTATGCTACATTCTCTTATGTTGGAGGATGTTATTTTATATTCATCCTACTTTCTTTTTCATGTTCATATGATGAGAGACCCCCTCTTTCTCTCATCATTTCATTTTAAGAATTTTAAAGTGGCGCCGTTAGGCTGCTGAAATTTTAAGGGATTCTTTCACCCTTCTCAAGTTCTATTTTCATGTCAAGTATTTCAATTTCCTTTTTATTTTTTTGGGGTATGATCTCTAAATCTATCATACTGATATTTTATGTTCATATTATTAGAGACTCTATTTGATCTCGTCAATTCAGTATTTTAAAGTTTTAAGTGACGCTGTTAGGCTGCCGAATTTTTAAGGGGTTCGTTCACCTTTCTCATTTTTCAAAGTTATACTTTCATGTCAAGTATTTCAAGTTCCTTTTTATTATGTTGGGGTATGATCTCTATATCTATCATACTGATCTTTTATATTCATATGATGAGAGACCCTATTTTATCTCGTTAATTCATTTTTTGAAGTTTAAATGACGTCGTTAGGTTGCCGAATTTTCATAAGAGAAATCTTATTTTTTTTTCTTCCTTTCATGTTCTTCATTTCATATGGTATATCTTTCAAATTTCATTACCATGTTCATATATCATTTATATTATGTCCCTATACTGTTCTTTGGATCATTTATGAGTGGGTGACCTATGTCCCCTCTCTTTTCAATGTATTCTAAAACCCCGAAGCATAGCCGTTATGCTGCATAATTTACGTCTCAAATGTCTCTCTCTTTTTCTCAAATTATTTTATTTTATTAAGTGAATACTCAAATCTCTTCCTTATAAATGGGTATTCAAATATATACCAAAATGTTCTATTTTAAATTCTGGGATTTACATACATAAGACCCGCTTTCCTTTTCCGTGGGTTTTAAGTGACATAAAGATCTTGTCTTTAAAGCAGTTTTTAAAACGTTATGATTATGAAATGAAACCCATTTATTTTATGCTATAAGGGTTGTTTATGAAATGATTGATGATGATATATGTGTCTCACATGATAATAAAGGCAAATTTAAGGGTGCGCCCTGATAGCGCTCCAATGCATTGGGTAAAGACTCAATCTCTAGAGATGACCATTTAGACTGATACCTTGGTGAATAACCTTGGTAATTTTTATTGACACCTTGGGGATGGACCTTGGTGAAACAGAAATGATTGTCTTTGTAAAATGTTGTAGCTACATCTTCAAGTTATGAAATACGTTATTTTTATTATGATATGCCTCATAATTTCTTTCTCATGCCTTAAAGTTCTTTTTCATGACATTGTTGATGTATCTCAAGTTCGCATGTTAAATGTTTCCCCTTGTTTCCCTTACTGGGCCTTCTGCTCAACATTTATTTTGATGTATGTCCCCAGGTTATGAGATTCAGTAATGAACCTAGGATGAATATATGGAGAAGCCTTTCAAGTGTTTAAGAAGTATGTTATATGTTTTCATATTTTAAGTTCCTGGTTTCCAAGACACTAAACCTTAAAGATCCTCGGTTTTGTAAAATGTAATGAAAAGTTATGTTATAAAAAGGTGGGATGCTATACTCACTATCGATGGTCTAGCCTCGCTATCCACAAGTGTAGGTTGTGCTGTATGTAATTGTGTTTCCCCTCTTCCTTGTGATGATGTCTAACTCCCCTGAGTAGCACCACTCTACAGACGCGGGCACTCCTTCCCAGAAGCAACACGTCCACTACCAATACCGCATCGGCTAGTAGATTTTTAACTGCCAACCTGATTTGGTATAGAAGATCCTCTTCCCATACTCTGACTATGCCCAGCTGCTACTTCAATATCTGTCTATCACTGCGACCTATATAACTTATGTAGATGTCTCATATTGTTGCAAGATAGACACTCTACTGGTGGTCAGGAACAGTGTCGACGATAGTGCCCCAACCTACCACACTGATGAAAGATCACCCTAGTAAGGTCTTGTCCAACCGACCCTCCTGTCTGCGTACTCTACTTCCAATTGTCTTGGATAAAGTTTTCATAACAGCTTTTCCTACTCTTAGAAGTTTCACCTCCTGATCGTCTAGTAACAACTACCAGTCCAGCACTTGAAGCCTCCCTCAGGTTCCCTTAAACTATGAGAGCCTGATCCACCACTTTCATAAACTTCTTCAACCTGAAGATATTCACCTGGGAATTAATCTCATACTTAAGTCCATCCTGAAAACATTTCTCCATAGCTGCCTCATCTCCCGCTAAAGTTGGAGCAAAGCATTGCAGATCTGTGTAGCATCCAACATAGTCTATCACTGACATGATCCCTGGTATCATATGCATGAACTCAACAGATTTCTCTTGTCTCGGTGTATCTGGATAAAAGTTTTCCAAGAACCTCTCCAAGAATTCCTTCCATAACATATCATCAGTATGTCCAGTTCGTGCCTGAATGTCCCACCAGTGCTTATCTGATCCCCATAGCATGTAAGAGTCCAACTTGACCCTCCTCTCAGTCAGAGTCTCCAAATGGTCAAGTATTATCTCTATGGGCTCAACCTGAAATTCAACTCCCTTAGGTCCACCCTCTCCACTAAAAGTCGGAGGGTACTGCAACTGAAACTCCCTTATCAACTCAGACATACTATTCACAAATCGCACTGGGTCTCTTTCCATGAATTACATGAAGCGAGCGAATTTCTCTCTAAACTAATCCCCTTCATCTTCAGTTTGAACAATTGGTGCCTCTAGTTCCCTAACTGGAAAATCATTTCTAGGAACATCCCTCGGTCATCCCCTCAATAAGCATTATGGAGGTATACTCTCTACAATGTCAAATACACGTCTCATGTCTCATAACACAACCTTATAACAATTACGTAAGAGGAGAAAACCACAACAAGCCTTTTTCACCACCTCACCACACGGTCAAAACCGAGGCGCCTTCACTACCCTTAACCATCTTGCACCTTGGTTTTGGTTAACAAGGGTAAACACACTATAGTAATCAAGTTTTTCATTTAGACACCCAATTATTCTCATTCTGCATCATTTTAAAAAAAATCTCAATTCATGTTAGGCACCATTTTTCATTTTAATCTCACAATAACGAAAACAGTTTAAGTTCCACAACTTAACCATGACCTGTTTTCCCATGCATGCCTAAAATGATGCATGTCACAATACCCCTGAGTGCCTATAATGAAGCATGAAGACTCAACTCTCGTGTCATTCTGTTCCAAAAATCAATACTAAAAATTTCTCAAAAATGATAATCACATCACACCACAAGTGCGTCACCCAATGTGAAATAATATTCAATTGTAACAACAAACAACAATAACAACAATCCCACCCTGAGTACTTGGGTTTTCCCCCATACATGGGTTTGTAACTCCCATGCACAAGATCATTACCAAGCCCCGACTCATCCTAGTCTCTTGTCTACCTTTCCCAAAACAGTAAGACAAAATAAGAAGAAAGAAAACTTGACCTTTGATAACACTTTGTAACATCCCGGCCCAGGTTCCATGCAGTGGTGCCCCGGGTCGGTTCGCCACATGACCTCAAGGACGCCTCCTTGTACGCTAGAGGTTGTTGACTAGCAGCGAGGGTCTAGTTAGTCATTCATGGGGAGACTATACCCTCTTTTATCAGAGTAAAACGCTAGAAAAGTAAATAAACAATATGCGGAAGCATATATAACCAGAACAATACTCATGTCACAAGATAACCAAATAGGAAATACAATACTCAACTAGAAGAGAAAACATGTTATGCCAATATAAGTGTCAAGTGTCTATAATGCAAGCTGAAAATAAAGACACTACGACTCCCCAAGCGGATTTTGAACCACGTCTGGTCCCCTCATCCAAGCTTCATCCCCAATTAGCCACATATCCCAGGGTCTTTTCCCTTATCCAATCCTGCAACAATATAATCTATTCGGGTACCATTTAGGCATCCCAAATAGGGTGTGAGTACAACTCAGTAGTCTACCACCAATAGTATCTAAAACATGTCCAGTCAAAAGATAGTGCATACAGTTCTATAAGGAAATAAGTACAATGCAATAATAAACAGTTTATCACATTTTTATTTATTCTTACCTAACTACACTAACTCTAGGGTTCCCAAGGATACTCGTACCTCAATACTAACTCCATCTCATACCAGAGCTTGAAGTGTTCCCTAGGTAATATCATATCTTAATATCTACTTCTTGCCGGAGCTCGAAGTATTCAAGGTGCTATGATATCTCAGTACCTGATTCGACTCATGTCAGATTCGAATATTCTCGTGTGAGTCCATAACTCGTAGTGTCATTATTTCCATTGTTTAATTTCACATTTATAATCCACATTTCCAAAGTTACCAATATCACAAACGTAAGTAAGATGACCATGTTATCATGCTTACTCCTCAATAGAATGACCATGTTCTCATTCTCTTTACTCACAAGTATAATGGCCATGTTACCCTGTATACTTCTCAATTTAGAATAATCATGTTCTCGTTCTCTTTACTCATAAGTGTGATGACCATGTTCTCATTCTTTGTCGCATAATTAACTTACCAATTAATTATCCACCCCAATCCCATTACTAATTCAATAATTAGTTAAACACATCCATTTCATTAATTAACTCAACAATTAACTAAGTGCTTCAAACCATTAATTAATTTATCAATTAATTTATCAATATCACAATTCATATTCCATAATTAATTTTCCAGAATTAATAATCTCATTCTATCTCAACTTTTCATAATTAATCCCACAATTAATTATCTGGATCATATTATCAAAGGCACATAATCAATCAACAATTAATTATCTCAATTTAGCCATTTCAGTGTCTTATAATTAATCCCCCGATTAATTATCTAGATTACAACTCCTACCTCTTATAATCAATTTCCCCAAATTAATTATCTAATAGGGAAGCTCCTTAGTCTCATGATTAATTCCTCAATTAATCACCTATTTCAACAAGGCTTTGATAAATCAATTGGTCAATCTAATAAACCCAATTCAAGATAAAGGATGCTAGCAATTCTACAATTTTTCATATACATATCAAATCCATGACTATGGGAATTGGATTTAGACCACCTACCTCGGTTCATTAACGGATGTTTTCCAAACGAAAATCCCCAAAATCCGAGCATCACAACGACGTTGATAAAAGTTCCAGATCTAAATCCCTAAACTAAAATCAAGATCAAAGACATCAAGATCTCATAAATCTAGATCTAGATCCACATTCCTAGATCTATATCTCACCACATAGGTTTAGATCCAAGGAAACATAGGATATCTTCCATGAAAATATCAAGGAAAGATAGAAGAAAGAACGGGAGAAGCATCGGGATGAAATCCACTTACCGAGAGAATAGCAGATCTTCAATTCGGGCTTTCAATCTCGAACAACGATGTTCATAAGGCCTTGGAATCCCTCTGAGTCGATGGGAGAACCTTCTTTTACCCTTAGGAAAGTAAAATCCTGAGTTAGGGATGCATAGGAGGTGAAATAGGTCATTAAAAGTTGAAAACGAGTGACATCCACAATTTTAGGATCTCATTGTTGGCCTACGCACAGTTTAGTCGCACGGTTAGGCAAATCGTGCACTAATCATGTGTTAGCCACTACTTCAAGGAGGAACTTTGCACGACCACCTCGCATGGCTTCTCAAACCGTGTCGAAGCTACTGCCTCAAAAGACCAGAGGGCACACAACAAATCGTGCGCCAACCGTGCACAACCTCTTTTCTCCAAAATTTTCTTAGACTTCACTCAAACGCACCCTGAGCCATAACTCCAATCAAAGGTACTCAAGTAAAAACAAAAAATACCTGAAATCGCACACGAGATAACTACAGAAAAGGTCGGGATCTTACAAGCGTGTTCATGGTTATGACCACGTCCTCGATCACACTTGCCGCCAAAACCACATCCACCACAAGAATCACATTCCTGGCTTCTTCCGTAATTATTTTCATTAAATATAACATTTGCTTCAGGAAATGCTATTACTAAACTAGTAGGGAAAAATTGATGATTTTTAATCAAAAGCTCACTGTTTTTGTCTGGTACAAGTAATGATGATATGAGATTATAATATTTTTTATACTCTCGTAAGCGATATTGATGTTGTAGGGTGATGATGCATGAAATGATGTATATGTTTTTTCAAGCATATCAGCCTTTGTAATCTCAATACCACAGTACTTTAACTGTGTTATAATTCTATACATAGCATAATTGTAATCACTGATCCTTTTATAGTCTTGGAAGTGTAAAGCATTTCATTCATCACAGGTCACAGAAAGAACAACCTGCTTTTGATGATCATATCTCCATTTCAAACTCTTCCAAAGTTTACATAGATCTCTTTCTATGAGTTACTCACATTTCAATCCATCATCGAGATGTCTTTTTGAGGAAGATCATTGTCTTTGTTTTTAATTTGAAGGGTTTGTAAATTATTTTCTTTAATTGTGTCTGTAAGATCAATCGATTCGAGATGTATTTCATCATCCATCGTTCACAACATGTAATTACTTTCAATAATATCAAGAGTAGTGAATTCGAGTTTCTCGAGATTTGACATGATAACAACTATGACAGATAGAAAACTTTATTATTATTCAACATAAGAATACAACGATAGTTTACATTTGGCTTAAAGCAAGTACAATAAAAAAAACAGTATCAAAACATTAACATCAAGTTAATATTATCATTAAATAATTTTTTTTATATATCTCACGTTAATTTATTAATAAATCTTTCACGTGAAGGTTTTAAATAAATAAATCAATATATCGCATTACTCGTTTAAAACTTTTTTGATTGTACTGGTTTATTAATTAAACCATCCAATCGAACAGTGTAAAATAAATAAATTAAGTTTGTCTAGATATGCGGTGAAAATAAGATTTAAGATTAAAAGAATAAATAATTAGAATCATCCAATCAGGCAGTGAGAATAAGCTGTAAAATAAAAACATACATTTCTCCTTTTTTAAGCATTCATGTTGATAACGTGTTATGAAAACAAAAATTGAAATAAGCAAAGTTTAAACATCAAAGAAAGATGGGCAGAAAGAAAGACATATTTTATTGAGGCTTTTGGTGTCTTCCTTAAAGTTATCGGTCTATCTTTACCAAGAGGGCTACATTGCCCTTTTATAGACAACGCAATGCATGGTAAGATGAGATTGGTGTGGGAGGACAGTCCACCCCATTGAAAACATCACTGCATTCGCTGCCTAACAGTTATAATGTTTCTTTGAGGTCATAGATAAAGTCATGCTACCTCATGATGGTTACTATAGTTAATCCGAATATATTTTAAAGAAACTCTAAAGTAAAAAAAATCATGTCATTAAAGGGGGATATAAAGTCAAGGTTTTCAAAACATATAGTTGGATGTATAAATGAATGTTACTGGATGAATACCTTATTATCATGGTTCAAGCTTGTGGTTCTTAAGAAAGAGTTTTTCACAGGTTATTCTGAAAATTGAACTCATCAAGTTATTATTATGGACCTGCGGGTATTGATGGAGGCTTTTGATAAAGGTTTCAGTAATGTCATTATTAAGATAACTTCATGGAGATGTTAAGGGTAAATGTCACCAGACATAAGTGCACCTTCAACTACCATTACCAGTGATCAAGCCAGGGATGGACTGACATATCTATGTCGGGTCTTTAACTTCAAGGCCAGGATGAAGCCGTACAAGGCCTTCAATGGATCTAAAGATGAAATTCGCAACCACAATAAAGTCATCAAAAGGAAACTGAATATCTTCCAAATCCAAAAAGTGGCAATCCAGATGTGAATACAGCCATAAAATACTGGTTTCATCCAAGCCTTGTGGCTCCTTCAGCCCCCTCGCCTAGACATCCTCTTCTGATGACAACTCGACATCATCTTTCTTTTCCTTCTCTGAATCCTTAACGAATCTTTCTTACAAATCCTTTATTTTATCTGAGAAAGGGGAGGGGAGAAAATTCCCTGATTGTTGCCTTTCCACAGGATTCTCAGTCTCCTTCAAGCCAATAGCATTCCCTGCGGACCTGGTCATCATTGGTTTCAGTAAAGAGGAATAGTATTTACAATGCTGAAGTTTCTTCGCCTTACTGGCAGAAGAATTCCCCTTTATTTTCTCTACTGGAGTGACTGAGAAGTCTCCAGAAGCATACACTTCCCTTTTTCGTTCTGAGACCATGGGAAATAGATCTTCCAAAAGCATCTCCTCTTCATATTCTGATGAAGCATGTGAACAAGCATGGGAGCAGTGTCCACAGCTTCAATTGAAGCATCTATGGAGCCCCTGACTGGCTCGAAAGCCGCAGACCTCAAAACAATTCTTAAAATCAAAGAGAGAGACCCTTCTCAGGATGCTGCAGTGAAACCAAACCTTCAGCATTAGGCAAGACCAGTCTACTAGCAGATGAAATCCCACAAGCACCTTGAGCCTATTCAACCCAAGAAGGCTCGATATACCTAAATCAGCACGCAAACCAGTGAAAGCTTGAGAAACCGAGGGCTCAGGAAAGAAATTTGCCACCAGCTTGCCTCCAGAAAGAAGAGTCGGCACAGCTGGCTTGTCCAATTTCTCCTGTAACACAAGGGTTGGTCTTGCAAAGCTACAGTGACTGCTCCTGAAGAGGTCAAAACTGCAGAGGAATAGGTCTGATGAACAGTTGGAGCTGAAGCAGACCCTTCAGAAAAATCACAACCCACCCGGGGGATGGAATTTTCATCATATTTTCTACAATTAACCTATCAATGTCTCCATCTATTCTAGCCTCAACCTCGTACAGATAGGATTTTTTATGCCAGTAGGAGGAACATGAGAATCAATCCTTGAACCACTCACCCGAACAAACACACCAGCTTGATTCACACCGCTTTTCATAACACCAGGACTACCAGCGGGGCCTCACCCGCAATTCTGAATGTCTCTGCCGTGACCTCCTCCAGGGAATCCTAGGAACCATGGATAGACATAGCAGGTCTTCCCCGAAGACCGGTCCGGCTTATCAAATCGGCCTGAGCGGGGATCTGTTCGTTGACATTAACAGATGTAACCAGAATGTCCTTGTTATTGATATGTTGAGAATTTTCATCCAACTGAACACTCAAGACCCTCTAACGACAGCCAGAATGGTTGTGCCCTTGCCTATAGCATGTAGAACAGAGGTCCGACCAAGATTCAAACCGAATAAGCTGGAAATACCTGTACTCACCTTCAATCACAATCCACACTAATTCCCGAGGAGGCAGCGAGATCTCCAATTAAACACAGAAGCACTCCACAATAGGGTGTTTCATAGTAGACGTCCGATGATCATCACACACAAAACAACCAGTGGAATTACCCATAGACCGAAAGAGAGATGAATTTGGAAGGGTAATGGAACGCCATGAAGCTCGACCCAAATCTATGTGTTGCGCGGGTCCCGGTTCATGTGGAGGTCAATCGAACAACGGAGAAGGTGGAAGTCAAAGCCACGAACAGATCTGCCAGATCTAGACCAAGCATGCACCATATCTTCCACATCAATGAAGAAAATGAGGATCTTTCGTAGCCTTAGAATCACGAAAATCACACTCTGAATAAAACCCCATTCTTCGATCATGAATTTTTCGAAGAGATCGAAAGGCGGACGTCGACGGACAAACCTAACAACCTGAGCTGAGGAGAGCAGAGAAGAAGCCTGTTAGACCTCGGACGTAGAGACCAGAACCACTGGTTGACCTTGAAAGACATTCAGGGAAACAAAAATGTTGGGGAATTCTTCCGCTCGACCAAAGAAAAAGGAACGAAAGACCACCAAAACTTCCTGTTAGCCGGATGAACTCCATTGCAATCGAAGGGTTGAGGCCCCTCCCCCGCCGAAGGAGGAGGGTCAGGCGGATCCACCATCACAAATTAGGGAATTGCCCATTCACCGAGAACGCTCGTACGCGGATATAAAATTTAATCAATGTAATTATCATGATTATATTTATTTCCAAGACAAAAATATTTGATTGGGTTATTCAAATTAGATTCAATGGAGGACTATTACAAATATTCAATCATGTTGACTGTTGGGGTATAATTTATTGGTGGTGAGATGTCTAAGAGTCCCCGAACATATGAGTTTAATGCGATTTACTTTCTTGCGTTGTGTTCTACGGTGACAAATATAATTGACCTATTATATAGGATAACGAGATTGAAGAATATAATGACACGTATTGAATATCCATTTGTATATAACAGTTTTTTGATGGATTATGGAGAAGAGATGGATTGGAAGCTACAATAATAGATTCAAGTTCAACTAAAGAAAAAAAAATCCATAGTGAAATAGATACAACAATAATAAATAAAGAACCATGATATTGATATTGTGACTTAGCATTATATTCGAATGGTAAATATGTAATAAAAGTGTGTCAAAAAAAAATATGCGTAGTGTTCCTTTGAGGGAGAATTTTTCCTTTTAAATTTTATAATTAATATGATTATATTCCATCCAACGGCCCGAAGGCCTTCAAATTTTTTTATTATAAAGATGATAAACCCCCTTTTAAGGGAATAAGGGGGGAACCCGGACTTCAAGGACATTGGACATTACATGACCTAAAGGTTGAAGAGAGAAAAATCAGACTAACAACACGAAGTTGCCCCACCCTAGCATTTGATCATGAAAAAGTCATCTACATTTGCATGGCAGTTCAGCAAGCAAGTGTCCTGTGTTAAAGCACAGGCCCGATGGCAAACGCCATACCCTCTCAAATAACCAAATCTGAAAAGCTCTGCAAAGATGAACCACCCGCTCTGAATCCTTCTCTGGAGCCTATTCCATGCAATCAAGTCCAACACATATAAACTTTGCACAATCATCCTCCATCAAGAGCAGCTCCCAAACCCCACCATGCTCCATACCCTCTGCCACCATAACCATAGAAGCCGCTAGAAGACGAACCAAGGAACATGCAGTCGAGCCATTGTCACCTAGGACCGAATGGTCCAACACCACACCGAGGAACGTCGCCGATGAGGGGGACCGAGCCACACTGAAACAAAACCGCCGCTCTGGGCATGGATCTGCTCAGATTTGAATTGCAGACGCACCCTCACCAGAGTCCGATGCCAGCCACAGGAAGCAGGGGAGAGCACCAGTAGGAGATCGAACTGTGCCGCAACGCCACATTGCCATCAACCCATCCTCCAAATCAAATCCATCAAACAGAAACACAAAAAACCTCCAAATTTCCAAGCCAAAAAGTCACCAAAAAACCTGCAAACTGATAATCGTTGTCGATCTCCCTGATCTGGCCGCTAAAACTCTCATCTCAAAGAATCAATAAGACCACCGCGCTGCTTCGCCTCGAAGAGAACAGAGGAATCTTGACACCAGAGCAGAGAAACAAGCAAACATATGCAGGAAGAATCGCCATTGATACCACAGCTCGGTACCATTATAACACCTTCGAAGACATCACAACAACTCAAGCATCAACATCATGAGGAATCGTCATCAAACCATGGTAGGGAAAAACCAAAGGAGTAGCCCAAGAGCATCGACCGGATCACGATCGGGATTCCGATCAACACAAATAAAACCAAAAACCAACCTTGCACACCGAAACAACAATACACGGTTGGTGTGAAAAACAGATCTGCATCTGCTGCGCGAAACGAAGACGAATATGAGGGACCAGATCTCAACACCACTAAAAAGGACCTGCATCTGCTGTGCGAGATGAAGACGAGGCCGAGGAAGAACACCCAGGCGAACCCCGCCTCCTTGCTCTGCTGAAAGCCGAAAGATGAGCTGGGAGTAGATGTCATCGCCTGACGACTCGAGCCGAGTTGAAACCATGACGAGCCGCGCTGGAAAGAAGAACCATTGCCAAAAAAGCAGCCGAGACGAGAAGACTTCCAGAACCGCCAATGCCAAACCACACGCCGCCGTAGAAAGCCAAGCCGCGTCGAGATCCGCTCGAAGACCCGAGCCAAGCCGAAGAACACCCTGCCACTCAGAATAGACGAAGCCGCCAAAGCATCCCGGACCTGCGCCTTGTACACGTCCAGCACCGCCAAAGCCCTAATCCGCGAGGATCTGCCGTCCTCGCCACCAGGGAGCCTGCCAATGGAAACCCTAGGGCGCCCCCGAGAGCAGAGCTCCCGAGAGCGCCCCCATTCATTCAGTAGGTAAGTGTGATAATATGATTATATTAATTTATGTGACAAGATAGTGAATCACTATGTCATTATATTAGCTTCAACGTTGGATCTTAACCTAGTAAATACATCATGTGCTCATTGTTTTATTTTATTACAAACATGTATAAGAATCTATATATTGAGTTTTATTGATAATGAGAAAATACAACTTAAGGAAATAGAAGTTAATTGACTAGTTTAAACTCATTATAAATTGATTCAACCACCTCCCCACTTGGTGTGTCTTTCTATCCCCATGGGCCTAATGGCCAGTGAACAAAGAAAGGGCCTTTAAGGCAAGGAACTTGAATTAGAGGAATTTGAATTGATTTCACAAGAATTTTCACAATAAATCAAGGTATAAACTTCATTTTTATGGGTACTTTTATTATAAAAAACTCTTTAGTAACTCTAATTTTATTCTCATGTGAATTAGTTATCCCTTAATGTATTGTCACTTCGGATTGGATTAATGGGGTTGAAAATTTCTTCAATTCCTTATTTACCAATGCATGTGGTGGGACCCCAATATTAATATTATAGTCTTTTCACTAATAACATACCCATTTGAGTTGTAAATAAAAATTCTATCTTGGAGATAGTCTATAGATGAAATGTCTTATAAAACCCAGCAGGACTGAGTGGGGTGATGCAAAAAACCAAAGGGCATGAATTATATTACAACTTCAAGTTTCAAGGTATGTTTTCATTTAATTTTATGCATTTTAAGATTTAATTAATTATATTTTATCTCTATTTTTTGAATTTTGAGTAAAGGAAGTTGGAGGAGGGGGAGAATGAGGTGGAACTTACCAGAATAATGCAGTAAGGACCATTGGGTACTCGGTGGCAGGGTATCGAGTACCCAGTAGAGGGACATAAGTGTTGATGCCTCAGGACTAGTGTAATACCCCGTGATTTTAGCATATATTTCCCTTTATAATAAATTCAATCTGTTTGATAACTTGTGGTGCATGGAACACCAAATTGAAGAGAATAATTCTTTATAAAATACAAAATGAGGCACATTACAAGATATTTAAACAAAACATAATTATCAAAATAAATGTTTCCTTTAGAATTAAAAGATTTAAATTCATATAGGAAATGCAATTGATTTTAAAGAAACCATTTTTATGAACTCTAGATTTTTTTAATTTACTAATTTTAGGAAATTATATCAATCAAATGTATTGAGAAAATTAAAGGAGTGGTTTTTAAAATAAATTAGTAACATTCAAGAAATAAGTAAGTAATTATAAGGAGTTCTACCTTAATTATTCAAGGTTAAACAAAATTGTTTTATTTAAAAACCTTGTTTTTATTTATATTATATATATATATATATATATATTATTTAAAATCCAAAATTATAAATTTTATAATTTTAATTTGATAAAATAAATTTCATTTTTGGATTCATCGTATCAAAATTATTTCATGGTGAATTTTTAGGTTTTTTCTGAAATGGTTGAATTTTAGGTGAATAGTGAAAAATTCCATATTTACAAATACCATAAATTTTATGATATCATCATGATATAAACATGACTTAAAATTTTATAAAACCTTTGGATAGATGAAATATTTATTTAAGTAGTAAAATAAAGAATTTAAAAATATTATGTTAAATTTAGAAACTCATGCAAGACTTTTTGGAACCTAAGTTATATTTTATTCTAATAAAAAACTATTTTGGTCATTTTCATTTAATTAATTATTTTGAATGATCCATTCATTTTTTTCTTTGAAATTTGCAAAAATATTATTTTTTAATCACAAATAATTAAATTTAATGGGAATCGATATTGCACATGATTTTTTTGCAAACTCTTTTTAGGTTTAAAAGGGCATTTTTTCTAAAAACTATTTTTATTGTGTTACATGTACTTATATTAAAATTAATTATTACCAAATTTAGAAATTTAATCATGTAAATTGGTTTTCATATTTGGAATTAGCATATTCAATTTAGGTAATAAGGTCATTTTCATTTTAGGTCATAAAAATAAGTTATCATGGTAAAAGTTAGTCCCCATGATAAAGATTTCAATGGTCAAAAAAGGGTTAAACTTAGTTATAAGGTGAAAAATATCTCAAAAACCCTATATTTAATTAATTGGATGAGTATATCCCAGACTCCCCTATCTCATCTTCTAAATTTTACTTATTTGGTGCCACTTTTCTTTGACAAAGACACTTATTTTATTTCAAGTTAAGAGTATTTACAGAAGTTCCACCCTTATTACTTATAAAAGAACCCATCCTCTCCCCACCTAAAACATCACCATTCCTTCAAAGTTATCTTGAATCCCTACCTAAATTACCTGCCTCATAATCCTCTCTCACTTTTTGTAACCTATAGTCCTATGAAGAAGTCCCAAACCTCTCATTTCCAAGAGGTCCTTCAAGCGAAGATTCAAGCTCTAGATGTAAGTGATATATTATTCTTGATTTTTAATATATATCTTCTTCATATAAATCTTCTTAAATCTAATTTATAAATTTTATAACATGTTTTTGAAATCATCAAGCTTTAAAAATGATATTTTCATTATCAAATAACATTTTCTTACCCATTCATTCAATATAACACGCTCTTGTTTGGGTCAGTTTCACAACCTACATGAATGGTGTTGTAATGTTTATATCATTAATGATTAATGAATTTTGAATACTAAAAATATTATATAAAATTAATTAATTCAAGATGTTTTTATGATTTTGGAATTGTAATATACACATATTTTTATTCACTAAAAAAGTTAATTCTTTTTATGGAATCAAATTTTGTAAAAAAAGATATTTTTAAGCTTTCCATGAAAACCATCACCATAAGTTCTATGAAATGACCACGAGAGTCTAGAAATATATCAAAAAAAATACTATACACCTTCATTATAATTTTTAATATGATAAAACCATGACCAAGGTGCTTGGACCAGAACCGCTGAATCAGAACATGTGTGGAAAACTGAATAGTTAACACAAATATATTTATTTTAACAAATAATTATAGCTAAATGGGTAATAAGAAATTATAATTGAATGGTATCTAGTAGTATAAATTTAAATATTGTTCTAATATAGACTCATTATAAATATAAATTTATTATGTAGAATTTTGGTGTATGCCATACCAAGCTGATGTTCGAGGTAAGGGTTTTTTCATTTTAGTTTCACTTCATTGAGACATGCTTCATTTAGGCACATATTTTCAATTATATGGTATATATACAGCCTCTTTTATAAATTATACCATCACTCACTTTATACTTAACATACCATAAGTTCCTTCTCATGTTTTTTCCATAACACCCTGATATTTCAAAAAGAACACTATGTTCGATAGCATATACGACACGCAACACTGAGCCTAGACGAACCAAAAAATATTATTATTTAAATGTCACAGTTAAAACCTAGCCAATTAATTGGTGGGTATGAATAAGATTAATCATATTATGAAAAAATTTAATCCTGATGAAGATTGAGTCACATTTGTTGTCAATAAGGAATGACATTGGTGATTAAAGAAGGATGTTAATATGGGTTGCTTTAAAAATGTGACGATTGTTGAAGTCACCCATAATTGTCCAAGACATGTGCACAATAAGAAATGAACAATGCATACAATAAATGAATAACATGAAAATATTTATTTACATGAAGAGAATAAGAATTGAAGTAAACAAGAAAATGCCGACTTGCATGAAGAAGATATTAAAAGGTGTCCATGCAAAATATACTAGCATTTTTCATAAAGAAGAAATTTGAGAAGAGAAGGGAAATTGAGAAGGTTTTGGATTAGAAATTTAATTTATAAGGATTTTCATTTCATTATATGACACTTAGATTATTTATAAGAATTGAATGGGCCTTATATTAAAAAGAAGGGCCAACCCAAGGTCCCGCTAAGGCCAGCTCGACCTTGGGCTCATGTGGGACCTAGAGGTAAACAACACCCAAGGGAACCATCCCAGAAAAACTCACAAGAGGTTGGCCCATGTATATGCTCATGGAGGGCCTATGTGTAAGGCCTACAAGAGTGGATGGGTTCATAGAGAGTGAAAGCAGGGTGTCGATGGCCACATAGGTGAGGTGTGATAGTGAAGCGTGTGTGGTGTGTGACCGGTGCTGGTCCTCAGTAACTAGATCGAGGATGTTTAAGCACTAATTGAGTAATAAACTACATGAAAACTACTACAGAGAATCTTTGTGGGACAAAAAATCCCCAGATACTATTCACTGGTACTTAAAACATGCAGATAAAAGGAGCATCATACGATCACACTATTCTGAGCCATCCGATCATTTTGGGTGATCATCTTCTTTCTCCAACCTCCTTGAGGATCTCTAGTACACTAGAGAATAGGATGAATGTCCTAGGATTGAACCGAGGTCAACATGGTTGTCCAGTAATTGGGATGAAGAGGCGACGAGTCTTCGAATCTCCATCCAAGAAATTTCCATCATGCATGCATAAGAATAAATCGAAGAATGCACTTTAGCCAAATACAAATGATAGTTGTAGAATGAATTAAACTAATTTATGAAATTCATGATTTCAAAAAATATTAAATGCATGAAATCCTCATCGCATACACATGAGGAATTTATAGATTGTAGAAACATGAAAGCGCCACTATTTTCGACATACACTTGAGTAAACTCAAATGACTCAGGTGTTTGAAGAAGATCCATGACATGACATAAAAAAGTAGAGATCAATGTAGTATTATTCTCTAAGGATATGTGGTGCGAGGAAAAAAATATTTTCTTATAAATGCTGAGTAATACACCCATGAGATGTTGTTGAGATAATTGAGAGATATTTTTTTCTACAAAAAAGAACATCTGCAAAAAAACTATTTCATGATGAGGAGGTTTCATGATTCCTTGGCTTGTGTGAGTGAGAGGAGGATCCCGTTGGCACTCGACTTGTGTCTGGAACACTCGAAGTAATTCACGAAGAACATTGTTCCACAAAACCATTCTAAGTACTCGATATCCTTACACGTATCTTCACTAGTTTGCATGAAGCATGTTGCATGCAGTCCATGCACTTGGTTTTCTTAAATAAGTGAAAGTGTGATTCATTATTGTTCACAAGAATGAAGTACACATAGACAATGTGTTGTGAAAAGACTATTTGATAAGGTAGTGCTATATCCTGCACAAAGAACATAGAATCTTGAGTCACACTTTGTGCAAAGAAGGCAGTGTGTGTCCACAACCATCCTTGTGCGAAGGACGTGCATGTGCACATGCATTGAACCTAAACTAAAAAAATAGTGGACACTGTGTGTGTAAATAAAGTGAGAAGAAGAGTACAGTGGGTATTTCATGTACTTTCATGTATATATAAATGCATATTCACCCGGAGAATAATCCAAACCTATTGTGAAAAGGATAAGTGCAAAAGGTAGGGAGAGGTGAACATTGGACAATGCATGTTTGTATGCATATATGATTGAACAACCAATTGAGATACCTAAAACATGAAATTTAATAACACATAAAATAATAGAACATATAAATGAATTCACTAGTGTTTTGGGTGCCATGAAACTTATTCATGAAGTAGAATTGAGTTTATATTGTGAAAGTTATTCTTGCATAAAATACCAGTGGATAATTTGTGTGCACCACTTGCACACATCTAGATTGAGGCCAAGGATTCATCAGTAGAAGAAATTATAGCCTGATAATTTGTTGCATTGAGGCAATTTAACATTACAGATGATCAAAATTTATTTGAAAAAGACCAACAAGCTACAAAGGTTCTTGAAGTATACATGAACAAGTGTGATTTTAAAAGCTCATGGAGGAAGATCAATATATCATCCTATAGTGGATCAAGATAGAAGAGAATAAGGAGCTTGTAGATGGGGGGTATAACCAGTTGCTGAAGTGGCTTGAGGCTAGGGGGTATAATCAACTGGTGAAGGTATATTGGAGTTGGGGGGGGGGTATAACCAGCTTGTAGTTGGGGGGTATAACCAATTACTGATTTTAATCACCATCTAGAATAATAGATAATACATTTTGGGAAGAATAACCATCATATAAAGGAGTGAGTCTTTATACCAAACCTTGTAAATCCTTGTGTTCTATGCCTTTGATTTACAATATTATTCTAGGTAAGGATGAGAGACACAATAAGAGTGGATCAAGGATTTAACCAGCCACATAGGTTAAATTGAAAAGGAGAAGTTTTTAAAAATAAAAGGGATCATCAATTCACCCCACCCCCTCTCAGTGATCTCACACTGATATGGGATCTACAAGTGGTATCATAACAAGGTTACCTATGAAAGATCCAATAGACTTCTAAGGATGGAGAACATGAATTTAGTAAATAGAAGGGGTGTTCCTATTTTCAATGGTGAAAACTGTTGGAACCGGGCACGCAACGGAAGCCCCAAACAGGTGGGTTTTAAATTTTTTTCACCGACGGTCGACATAAACTTGTCGATGTCGAAGAAGAGTAGCCCGGTCTTAGTCGA
Source organism: Viscum album (assembly GCA_963277665.1). NCBI lineage: Eukaryota > Viridiplantae > Streptophyta > Magnoliopsida > Santalales > Viscaceae > Viscum > Viscum album. The sequence goes on from OY728123.1 coordinate 2,022,194,788, forward strand.
GGACCACGCGTGGAGGATTTTAAGCACAAAATTAAATCGTAAAATACCTGGTTTAGATCTGAAAACACGCACGACATATGCTCGTCGTTGGAGATCACTGCTCGAAGAATCCGAAGTCGAATACCTCTAGATCTTCCACACGCGCTTCAAGGAATCCGCGTGAGCGCCGTTTGTCATAATCCATGTGCTAGCGCGGATTTGCGATGATTCCTTCGACACTCCAATGACCACCGCATCGCATCGCTAGCGATGCCTGAGAAAGAGCTCCATCCAAGATCCTTGGATCCAGAGAATCTCTCTCTAGAATGTGAGAGAGAGGAGAGGAGAGATAAGCACCATGAATAGTGTTTGGAAAATGCCCCTCCTCTTCTATTTATAGTGCACAATTAAAATACCCGGTATCGCCTCGCCGAACCCCAAATACTTAACGCACTATCAACAACATTTATGACTACTACACTGAGTCATAAATATTATTATCATTTACTTGTAATATATTAAAATATATTACATGATAATAATTGAGTCATTAACTCGACTCGTTGCTCCCATAAATATTAATTGAACCTTGAATAATTTAATATTCGCCAATTAATATTCTTTCATGTATTTACTTAAAAACTCATAAATACATTAAATAAATAAATTCAATACTAATTATTCTAAACTCGAATAATATGAATTTATTTATTGCATTGGTGATTGTTTAACTTTGGACAATTTTCGGACCCTTGTGGTGGGGCCCACTATGTCCAATTCTCCTATTCAACTGAATATGGCAGATTCTTGAATACGCTATTGTGTGTGACCCTCTAGGCCCTTATTTTGATAGCTGTGAATAGTATTCACAGACCAAGAGTGGGATCTAGCAACCCATCATGGCCCCTGAAGAAATAAAGATTGTCACAACAGCGACAACCAACCTACAAACATGCACTGTGTAATATAATCTCTTTGTCTATAATATCTCATAAAGCAGGACGCACTCTCATGTCATCGCCCTTTTCTTGCTTTATTGTTTGTTGATATAACTGGATGGATTTACCCTCGACTGCCATGGACATGGTCTTATAAAGGTACTGCCATCCATATCAACATGGCCAGAGATATATTACTTCCATAACCTAGAAGCGACAAATCCTTTCTTGACCATTCAACCAATGTCATGCCACCAATGACGCACCTGACACAAACTACCTCACCACGACTTCATTGTCATGGTTTTCGTCTTGCATCAAAGTACGCAATCAAATGACATACATTGGTAATGATCTCAAGTCAGGAGACCATTACACATGATTGTAGATAGGAACATCCAATGACACCCGAAACATGTGGAGTTCCTATTGGCGGGTCTGTCCTCATGATCTCACTTCTAAGGATCACCAAGTGCGAACTTCATGAGAAGAAGTCTCAATGCTTATGAGCCCCCAGCACCTGATGGTCAGACATCTAGTGTGTCCAATTATTAAGATGTATCTAGACCATAGAACATATATTTAAGATTAATGTCATAGTATCTAGAGGTTCTCATTATATCCTGGGAACTGCTATAACCTTTCGATATGACAATTAATCTTTGGACATTACCATTTCAATAGTGGACGCAGAAAATTCTACACTATAATGGTAAGATGACATCATGCATAGTTAACTCTATACACGATATGGTAATCAAAAGCACATAATAGTTGGGTCTAGGGCACCCACTATTTCAACACTCCCACTTGCACTAGAGCCAACTTGCTAAACAAACTTGTTAGCTACTCACATGATGAAAATCATGTTTCTGCTGAGTAACGACTTTAGTTACTGGGTCCGCCACGGTTCCGCTGCGTGGCTATTCTTCTATAGCGACTTCATATCTTTGAGTAAAACTACTCAAGAGATGGTATCCTGAGTATATCCCTTTTTTCCACTTTCATAACATGACATATTGGCTAGTAAGAATATCATAATTTAGATTATGATAATACTTTTCTCACCAGGTGCGATTCCAAGAATCATTGCATTTATTTGCTTCTTAGCTGCTTTATAAGATTCAACGTACTCAGTCTTTGTAGGTATAGCCACCACTGGCTGATATGAGCTTGACTCGCTCATCGCCTTTAGCCTAACTGCAATACTAGATCACATTGATCTATGGAAGACTAGTTCATATCCCCAAAAACTAGTATCCTTTCTTCTCCACTTACCAGGTATATATCTTTTGTACTTGCCAAAGTACAATTAGATTGTTCTGACTGCATCCCTTGCAGTGCTCCTGGATATAACTAATATTTGCCTATTGTAAAATATACCTTGGAAATATCGGTTCTTGTACATATCATGGCATACATGATTGTTCCATCGCTCCGACGTATGGATTTCAACTCACCGCATTTATCTCTTCCCATGTCACGGACAGGTCAACATGGAGAGATTATGCCCCGTGACATAGGCAACAATTCATCTCTTAAATTGTTCCAACATGTATTTTTCAATACAATGTCACTATATGTACGATTGACTAGGACCAAGCAACCTATATATCTACCTTAGTAGATCCTGTTCCCTAGAACTTAGGTTGCTACTTTAAGTCAATCATTGGAGAGTAAATTTCATTTTTGGTCTTAACTAACTGTCAGACCAATGTTTGTTTTCCATATGTTACCGAACATATTTCTTATTGGAAAACCTTAGCGCTCCCACAAACCTCTAGTATACACATGGAAAAAATTTGTTTTAAATGTCTACACTATTATCATGTTGCTTACTTTAATCATAAATTGGATTTCAGTAACTTGAAACCTTTATTAGCATTCTGTGATGTGACCATCCCTTTCTGGTTGTGTCGTATAGACACCATCCACAATTGGTGGTCATGACATCCAATGCTAAATAAATTGATCATGGATATTAGCTATGATAAGTAAAATTCTAATGGATTTAGGCATAACAACTTGGTGAAACCAATTGAGCCTTATTGGTACTAAGCTCGTACCACCCATGTATCAACTCACTTGAATACCCACCGTAGTATTCAAAATAATAGCCCCTTTTTCACTTTGATACATGGAATCCATTAATTGAATTTTAGTTGGTCTTATAAATTTTAGCTAATTTCCATACACTGCTTACTTGTAGGAAATTTTATTCACATTGAATAATAGATCACCGACTGCGGTGAATATAAAAACCATCACCATGGTTTTATCCTTCCTACGCAGTATGTGTCTCTAGAACATACTTTGTTCCACAGGCGCTTGTGGAACTAGTTCCTATGCCAACTACTTGTGCATTTTGAGCATTGACTAAACACAAGTCAATATAGCTCCCACTATCCCTAATAGAGATGTGCACCCTTATATAGAAGTGTAGTCTATTTCTTGACTACCTACTCTTCTATCTTAGGGATTTATGTAACATCCTAAACAACTGTTAGGATTATTACACTAAATGCACAATGTGTTTGTCTTGATGCTAGTTTGTTTATGTCCTAACAAACTCTTTGCATCCAAACACATGTTCTTATGACATAATGGGTTTACATCATACTATGACTCGTATGATATCCATTTTTCATTATAGTTGGCATATAGTTATGGGATATCACTATTATTTGCAAAGCATTTCATGTATTATAATGGAAGTTTCTGCTAGTTCCAACATTGATATTACTTACATCAATACTTTGATGTATAAAATGTGCGTTTAGGAATTACTCAATGCTACATTTTGTTAATCAATTTTGATATGTAAGAATTCATAATCAATCCTCCCCATTAACATCAATGTCGTGATGTCGATAAGGTAATGTGCGTTTAGGAATTGCTCCACGCTACATTATCATGATTGATGAATGCTTGGTCGAGATATTCTTCGGTATCCCAACCCGAAGCAACTCATATCTCCTGAACATGCAAATACTTCACTTTGATATTCCTTAATTACTTAAAAGAATCTTATGAAGTATATATACCTCTAGCTTATACTTGGAATAGTTCATAATTTCATGTTGAACTATTTCCAAAAGCTTTGTGACGTACCTTTATTTATAAAGGCTCCTTTGTCCAAACTAAAAACATCGATAATACCAAAAGTATTTAGCTGTGCCGAGCCTAAATATCATACTTGGTATATTCATGACGTCCATTTTTAGTATTACTTGAAAAAGAATTATCCTATCACAACTGGGTATAAGTCTTACATTTATATTCATCACTAATTGCCTATGATTCATGTATCACTGAACTAGTGATTGAGTTTACCAAAAACAACATTCATTTCAGAAACTGAAAGAATGTCTCATTGCGTCCAAGGACACATGAGATTAATGTTTGTGGTTATACTCAACAATAGTTCAACACGAATCTTTCACTTGTCAATTAAAGAAGTCGTGTACTTCTCACCACTGGCCTAGGTATCACCCTTTCATAGCCTATTTGGAGAATACACCTGACTTCTAGTATGGTTTCTATACTAACTTGTTTATCATATTAGAATACACATATGTTACCAGTATATTGTATTTAATATCCAAGTAGTAAAAGGAAACATCACATTGATGAATATGCCTGATGTAGAAGCGAAAACTTGCTTCTTTAAATCAGATTATTACTTTTAAACTTCCGTAGAATTATTTTATAATATGCAATGCATATAACCATTGTTAATACCTCATTAATTGAAGGATGTCGCGAATGTGTCATTGGCATTAAATGAATTTGACCTTTTCACATTGTCTTTCAATTTATCCGCCATTAGAATTAAAGCTTAATTGTATTTTATTCTTATTCACTTGGCGAACCTTACCTAGATAGGTAATGAAGCGTTTACTCAATACTTGTTCGTTTTGTAACTTAAAACGAGACTTGAGTAATGTGGTGAAAATGATATTTAAAGATCATGATCAATCATTAAATTTACACATGCCGATGTAAACTTCGCTTTATTCATATAATTGCTTAACTTTCTCCTTGCAAACATCTCGGAGATGAGACTTTATGTTATATCATCTATGTCCTGGTGTAGCGACCGCAACTGACACCAGACATTAGTGAAATCATAATGATAAAACTATCATATGATTAGTACATTAGTCTCCTGTAAGAATTTTTACCCTCGCTTCTTGAGGTAGTTTAACAGTGTTGGGGGCACCGACACCTTGAGTTTCCTATATCATAGTACTATGCGCACACACTTGTACTATTCATGGATACTTGTGTCAGTGTGGACATTTAATCTGTCCAATATTTATCGTAGTTTTAATCTTGTGGTATAACTTGCCATTTTTCTACAAAAAATAAATTTTAGCAGATAAGTGCCTTTTATCTGGATTACCGGTTTAGACATTTTGATTAATAACTTAATTCATTTTATGTCTCCCACTATTTTATCGGATTCTAGGAACCCTCTGTGCTAGAATCAGAATACTCTGTCGCTTGAGTATTCTAGTGGCAAGGATCCCGGAACCACCCCTCATAGTCTACAAGCTAAGGCTACGCCACTACATGGAGGGTTCTAGGTAGGCTTTTGGCTGGCCGACCACTTTAACTTGTGGTTCCTTGATCTGTTGAGTAAAGTCCCAGCTTCTTAAAATAAAAATTTGATTTACTCAACGCTTGCCTCTAAAATGATAGAAAGTTAGTTAGGGATAATCCTTACTAGCACTTTAGTTAAGTCGACCCATCATTCTTATAAGGACTCCCCAGTAGTAAGAGGCACCCTCAGCTAAGGCATGAACCGACACCTCAAACAGATGGTTTTGTCCAAATTTGAATGACGGAAGGCTATTTAGACTTAATATATCATTGAGGGTTTTATTATTTTTAGTGTGATGAAAGAAATCATTTTCTAATTTTATAAGCACATACTATGTGATCTCACTCACAACTGACTCTACAAGAAATAGAAATTTCATCGCGTCACATGTTAATTTTATCTTGCATGCTTGTTTATTATTATACTATGTGATCTTGCAATAAATTACAAATGCACAAAAATAATAAACCATGCAGAAATAAAACGAAAACCTGATCATGAGCCGATACTATTGGTTGATCCGTTGAGTGAATAACGGACCAACCGAAACCCTAGGGGTAAATACCTTTAGTCGCGTGGCTTGCAACTTGAATAGAAATGTCTGTTCATCCAATGCATCCAACTCATGTCTGGTGTGTCGCCGTCACTTGGTGCGAAATGCATCACCGGTCGTCTCGTCAGTACACAATTATACTCGCACGCAGGCGAGGGGGCCTCAGGAGTAAAAATGTACAACTCTGAAAATGGGCGCGCAGACCCTTATACATATAACGACTCTGAGACGACACACATATTGCCTTTTTATTTAAAAAATAATAATTATTACATAACCACATGCAATAATTAAATAAATAAACCACCAGACATGCATTGGTAGGTCGAAGGCTCATGACCAACATATACGCATTAAACTGGCGTATATTAAATAAATGCAAAATAAAAATTAAACTTGCATTAAAATAAACTTGAGGGCTTTAAATTGAATTAAAAATTTCACTCTAATTTTTAATTCAACAAATACGTCATTCGGTCCCAATTTAATTAATTTAATTTAAAAAAAAAAACTAAAAATTAAATTAATTAATTAATTTAATTAATTTCCAATTAATTAATTACGCCGCAACAACCAAAAATTAATATCTAATTAATTTAATTATCAACTGTAATCAAATTAATTGTTTTAATTAATTTTTGATTAAAATAAAATACCCGAACCCCTTAAACCCTGGGAAGGGCCTATGCGGATCGGGGCGAACCTGCGTAGGCCCAGTCCAGGCGCTAACGACCCCGTGCATGGGCGTTCTGGGATGGGCAGGTCTGCCTAAGTCCATTTCGGGCTAGGCAGACTCATCCGAGCCTGTTTTAGGGCGAACCCAATATGTGTATATGGTTACCTCCCGATGGTGTTCATCGGAACATGACACAGCGGGGCAGGTCGGGTGAGGCGGTGGGCTGGCTAGGTTTGCCGGCCTGGTGCGCCGCGTCCGGGAGTGGCCCGACACGCCTGGTGCACCGGAGGTACAGTCGGGAGTGGGCGTCGAGCGTTGGACAGGGAGGTGCAGCCGCGGTCCGAGACACCGGCGGGTCACTGCTGGTCGCGGCGGGAGTGAGCTCCAAGGCGGAGGGACTATCCAGCGCGGCGTCGCTCAGCTAGTGCGGGGTGCCTGCTGGTCGCGGGAGGTGTCCAGCGCGTGGTGCGCCAGGTCTTTCTGCACCGCGGGAAAACCGAGCACAGGGGGGGAGCAAGATGCGACGGCTGTGGTTACTGCCGATGGATGAGGCCCCGCAAGGAAGGGAGAGGCGGCCTCAGTGCTGGGAACCGCTACAATGGGCAGTGGGGTGCAGCCTGTAGCGCATGCAACTGTAGGTGTAGGCGCCGCACATGAGGCCTGGTAATGCGCTGCTGTTGCAGCGGGTAGAGGAGGAAAGGAGGTGCTACACACACTGCTGAACTTGGGTGGTGCACTGGGTTTGGCTCCCATGGAGAGGTGGACGTGAGAGGCTGCTCTACCAGGGAAGTTGTGCATGGTACTGGAAGCGGCTGTTTCCGCGGGCTGAGGTGCTACGGTGCACGGGGAGAAGAGGCGCCCTAAAAAATTTTAATTTTTTTTGCAAGACTTAAAAGCCTAAGTCTTGTATTCCTATTTTTTTTTGAACAAGACTTGAAGTCTATGTCTTTTTTTTTTGTTTACCAAGACTTTCTTTTGAAAGTCCACCCCAACACCCCCTTTCTTTTTTTTAAATTAACAAGACCTAAAATAAAGTCTTGCTCCCCCTTTAAAAAAATCTAAAGCCTATTTAGAGTTTATAAATTAATAATAATATTAAAATATAATTATAATAAAATTATAATAATAAAAATAATATTAAGATAAACCATTATTATTATTATTATATAATTATTATAATAATAACAATTATTTGAATCACTGGAAAATACTATTCCGGTGACCTTTAATTTTTCTTTCAATATGAATTCATAACTTCAGATGTCCACAGACTGGACATTTGACATCTGATTCAGATTCTATTTGCGACATTGGAACCATATCGATGCCCTCTTTACATTTTAATGCAAATTAAATTTTTCTTGGCTTAAAATCGACACGCGTCCCTCTGATACCACTTGTTGGAACCGGGCACGCAGTGGAAGCCCCAAACAGGTGGGTTTTAAAATTTTTTCACCGACGATCGACGTAAACTTGTCGATGTCGAAGAAGAGCAGCCCGGTCTTAGCCGAGAACCATTTGTGGAGGATTTTAAGCACAAAATTAAACCGTAAAATACCTGGTTTAGATCCGAAGCTGCGCACGACGTCTGCTCGTTGTTTGCAATCGCTGCTTGAAGAATCCGATGCCGAATTCCTCAAGATCGTCCACACATGCTTCAAGGAATCCGCGGGAGCGCCATTTTTCGTAATCCGGGTGCTAGCGCGGATTTGCGACGATGCCTTCGATGCTCCAACGACCACAGCATCGCATCGCTAGCGATGCCCGAGAAAGAGCTCCATCCGAGCTCCTTGTATCCAGAGCATCTCTCTCTAGAACGTGGGAGAGAGGAGAGGAGAGATAAGCACCATGAATAGTGTTTGGAAAATGCCCCTCCTCTTCTATTTATAATGCACAATTAAAATACCCGTTTTTGCCTCGCCGGCCCCCAAATACTTAGCGCACTATCAATGACATTTATGACTACTACACTGAGTCATAAATATTATTATCATTTACTTGTAATATATTAAAATATATTACATGATAATAATTGAGTCATTAACTCGACTCGTTACTCCCATAAATACTAATTGAACCTTGAATAATTTAATATTCGCCAATTAATATTCTTTCATGTATTTACTTAAAAACTCATAAATACATTTAATAAATAAATTCAATACTAATTATTCTAAACTCGAATAACATGAATTTATTTATTACATTAGTGATTGTTTAACTTTGGACAATTCCCGGACCCTTGTGGCGGGGCCCACTATGTCCAATTCTCCTATTCAACTGAATAGAGCAGATTCTTGAATATGCTATTGTGTGTGACCCTCTAGGCCCTTATTTCGACAGCTGTGAATAGTATTCACAGACCAAGAGCGGGATCTAGCAACCCATCATGGCCCCTGAAGAAATAAGGATTGTCACAACAGTGACAACAAACCTATGAACATGAACTGTGTAATATAATCTCTTTGTCTATAATATCTCATAAAGCAGGACGCACTCTCGTGTCATCACCTTTTTCTTGCTTTATTATTTGTTGATGTAACTGGATAGATTTACCCTTGACTGCCATGGCCATGGTCTTATAAAGGTACTTCCATCCATATCAACATGGCCAGAGATATATTACTTCCATAACCTAGAAGTGACAAATCCTTTCTTGACCATTCAACCAATGTCATGCCACCAATGACGCACCCGACACAAACTACCTCACCCCGACTTCATTGTCATGGTTTTCATCTTGCATCAAAGTACGCAATCAAATGGCATACATTGGTAATGATCTCATTTCAGGAGACCATTACACATGATCATAGATAGGAACATCCAATGACACCCGAAACATGTGGAGTTCCTATTGGCAGGTCTGTCCTCATGATCTCACTTCTAGAGATCACCAAGTGCGAACTTCATGAGAAGAAGTCTCAATGCTAATGATCCACCAGCACCTAATGGTCAGACATCTACTATGTCCAATCAGTAAGATGTATCTATACCATATAAAATATATTTAAGATTAATGTCATAGTATCTAGAGGTTCTCATTATATCCTGGGAACTGCTATAACCTTTCGATATGACAATTAATCTTTGGACATTACCATTTCAATAGTGGACGCAGAAAAGTTTACACTATAATGGTAAGATGACATCATACATAGTTAACTCTATACACGATATGGTAATCAAAAGCACATAATAGTTGGGTCTAGGGCACCCACTATTTCAAAAAAACTATCATGGTTGGAGAAATATGATGATATCGTATCTCTTATCACTTGAGATAGAAGTAAGAGATGAAAATAGAGTGGGATTTACACCCTATGATGAAAATAATCCTATGAATTTTTCAGATAAAAGGAACTTGGAGATGTATGAAAAGGCTCAAAATGCAATCTTGATGGATCTATTAGAAAAGATATACACTAAAGTGATGGGTCTCTAAACCGCTAAGGATATATGGGATAAACTGATAAGTATCTATGGAAGAAATCTTAAATTCAAAGAAACTAAGTTGAAAATATGGAGAAGTAGGTTTGAAGATATAAAAATGGGTGGCGGTGAAAGTGTTGATGACTAATTTACAAGAGTGAATGAGATTGTTAGCATCATCAGAAGTTTTGGTGAGAATATGGATGACTCAATCATTCTAAAGAAGCTGATGATAAATTTTCTAGATAGATTTGATCTAAAGGTTTCATCTCTAGAATAACGAGAAGATATATTATTAGATGAGCTTCATAATATTCTCATATAATACAAAAGGAGAAAAGTCCCAACACTTTAGAAGAATCAAAAGAGATGATATGGAATTTGAATCTATAATAAAAGGTAAAACCAAAATCAAAGAAGAACCAGAATCAAATGATTTTGAATATTAGGAAGGTGAACAAGACTTCAATCAAATGTTGTCCTTATTTTCAAGAATGTTAAAAATGGGAAGATATAAAGTAAAATAAAAACCATCACTCAAATGTTAGAATTGAAAAATCAATGATAATTGTTTTGGTGATTTTCCAAATAATAAGGCTATTGAAACTGAATCAAATGAAGAATATAAGAAGTTCTATAAAAGGAGGTAGAATAAGCATAAAAATATGTTTACTTCCAAGAAGAGAAATATGATGAGCATATAAATGGATAAGTTTTCATTAAAAATTAGTGAATCAGATAATGGAATATCTTCTAAAAATATTATCTATCATATGGGAAAAGATAATAAATCCAAAGACTTATTTGAAGATGATGAAGGTGATGAGAGAACTAAACTAGAATGGATGTTAAAAGAAAACATTGAGGATGCACTTGGGACCAATATAAAACCCAAGAAAGAAAATAATTGGTTAAAGAAAGAAGTTGATAAAATAATTTTTTAGAATAATGAACATTTCAAGAAAGAGGAGACACACCTTAAAGAAATAAGGGTATATAAGATGAAGATCATTGAGTTAGAAGGAAATATGAAAACTATTGAATAAAAACTATATAATAAGGAGGAGCCTATAAAGGTAGAATCATCACTAGTTTAAGAAAATGAACAAAATAGATTGAAGTTATCTGAATTTGAGAAAATAGTGAATGATCTAGGTGTAAATCTTTCTAAGAAAGAGGAAAAATTATCTGATACACAATCAATGTGACTTTTAGCTCAAAAAGGGTTGAAAAAGAATAAAGAATACTTCACTAAAGTTGTTAAACTTAAGGGTGAATCTTATAAAGATGATGAGAAAAAGGGTCCACAAAAAGGGTTGATTCTTTACCTAATAAATCTTAACATACGTCTGTTATTTCTGACAATATAGGCCTGAAAGACAAGATTGAATCTGGCTGGACTAGAATAAAAAATGAGAAAACATCTTCCACAAATGAAGAGTGGACCAATTCAGTCACAAGGTTTCCTCCTAAACAGAAACACCCACAATATGTAAAAATACTGCAACAACAATCTTCAAATCTGAACTATTATCAATCTGAAAGATAAAGGGTCAGAGTCTACTATTGGTGTTGTGGTGTGTTTGTTCATAAATCTTATTCATGCTGGTATAACACGTCACTATCTAGAATAAGGCATGAATCAAGGAGGATCAATGTTAAATAGATGAGAATATATTTTTAGAAAGATAATATTATGACGAAGACATCATCTAAATAGTTAACATAGAAAAAATTTGAAATCTTGGATAAAGTTTGTGGAAGATGTGGTTGAGAAGGTCACAAAGTTGTGAAATGCAGATATTCCTTATAGAGTGAGATTCCTCACAATGTAAATGAAAAGTGATGTCATTTTGTGAAGAAAACAATAGTCACCAGTGAATTGTGTGAGAATCTAAAACAAATAGAGAAAGATCATATTATCACCAAGTAAAAAGGAAATCAAGTGGTGATAGTTTAAGAATTCAAGGTTAATGAGAAGTCATCTAAAAGTTATGATATGAAAATTATAAGGTGCAGAAAAGATGGGAATGATACAAACATTGTAAGAAAATTCTACCATCCTAAGAAGAGATCATGAACAATATGTGGCAAGTGAAAGGTAAAATTTATGATTTTGAAGAAGAAAATTCATACACATTAGAGGTGTCAACCAATTAATAAAATTCAACCAACAAAAAAGGCATATCTCATGCCAAATCTAAGAGGAATAATAATTCTAGATTGAGAGGAAGCACTCAGTTTGAATGTTATTTCTAAGAAACCAAGAGGTCCCTCCCTATCCACTATTATTTTATGTTCTTTAAACTTACAATGGAGGGAATTGAAGGATATGTTTGAGGCTATCACTTTTGGACAACATGAAGAGATTTCACTTCATGGAGTCCATTGACATTCATGAAATGGAATAAAAGAGTGTATTCCCAAAGGGGGGAAATCATGCGAAGGATGAGATGCAGGGGGGTAATATTATATGAACTTTAAGTGATTTGATGTGTTTTTTAATAAGTGTTTAGGAGATATATTGAAAAACCTTCTCAAATATCCCCTAAAATGAAGAAGTTGGATGAGATTGAGGATGGTATTACATTGAAGTATTCTTTAGGGATGACTTTGATGCTTTGATGACACCACTCTTTTTTTTCTACATCAGGTTAGCCCAAACATGCTTAGAGTTGACTAATTAGAATATCATTGCCTTAAGAGATAATATGGGTCCATTCTTCATGGAACCATTAAGGAACAATAAATAGATGAGATGAGAAAACCCTATATATACTTTACATTTAATTTTCAATAAGAGGTAGAAGTAAGATTCACATATTGACATGATGAATTGGTGGTATTGACAACAAAATAAAAAGACGAAAATTGTTAGGACCAATGAAGATTGTTTTGCATTTGTTGTCAATAAGGAATGACATGGGTGATTAAAGAAGGATGTAAATATATGTTTCTTTAGAAATGTGACAATTTTTGAATCTATTCTTAATTGTATAAGACATGTGAAAAAAAAGAAATTCACAATGCACACAACAAAAGAATACCATGTAAATATTTAATACCATAAATATAAGAATAATTGAAATAAACATGAAAATATAGACTTTCATGAAGAAGATATTAAAAGGTGGACATGAAAAATACACTTATATTTTTCATGAATAAGACATTTGAGAAGAGAAGGGGAATTGAGAAGGTTTTGACTTGGAAATTTAATTAGGATGGATTTTAATTTCATTTAGATTATAATTAGATTATTTTTAAGTATTGAATGATCCTTATATTAAAATAAAGGTCTAAACTAAGGGCTTTATATGGCCAGCTCAACCTTGGGATCATGTGGGACCCATAGGTCAACCACACATAAGGGAACCATCCCAGGAAAGCCCGTAGGAGGCTGGGCAATTTATAAGTTGATGATGGGACCATGTATAAGTCTTACAAGAGAGAATGAGAACATGGAGCGAATGAGGCATGGTGGTGAGGTGTGTGTGGTGTGTGGCCGGTGCTGATCCTCAATAACCAGCTCAAGGATTTTGTGGCACTGCTTGAGTAATAAACTGCGGGCAAGATGGTATGGAGAATTAATGTGGGACATCGAAGCCCTATGTACTTTTCAACCACAATTAAAACATATGTATTAAAGGAGCACCATCAGATCACACTATTCTGAGCCATCTAATCATTTCGGGTGATTGTCTTCTTTCTTTTGCCTCCTTAAGGATCTCCAGTACACTAGAGCATAGGCTGAACATCCTATGATCGAACTGAGGTCGGCATGGTTGTTCTGTAATTGAGATGAAGAGGTGACGAGTCTTCAAATCTCCATAAATGAAATCTATTTCTTGCATGCATAAGAATAATTCAAAAAACACACTTCTGCTGAATGAAAATGATATTTTTAGATGGAATTCAAGTAGTGGATGAACTTTGAGCTTTCAGAAAAATGAAAATCATGTGATCCTCACCGAATTCCCGTGAGGAATTCATGGCTTGGAGAAATGTCAAGGAGCCACTATTTTCAGCATACACTTGAGTAAACTCAGATGAATTAGGTGTTTGAAGAAGATCTATGAAACGACACAAAAAAGTGGATATCAAAAAAGGAGTTATTCTCATAAAAGAGGCAGTGTGAGGCAATGAATCTTTACCTATAAATTCTAAGGCATACACTCATGAGATGTTGTTGAGATAATTGAGAGAGTTTATATTTTTCTACAAAACAGAGTGTTCATGAAACAACTATTTCATGTGGAGGAGGTTCCATGAACCCTTGTCTTGCGCGATGGAGAAGAGGATCCTGTGGGCACTCAAATTATGCATAGAACACTCGAAGTGCTTCGCAGAGAACTTAGTTTCATGAATCCATTTGATAGTGCACAATTTCCTTACATGTATCTTCATTGATTTGTGTGAAGCCTCTTGCATGCAGTTCATGCACTTGGTTTTCTTGAAGAAGTGAAATAACAATTCATTGTTGCATGTAAGAAGGAAGTAAACACCGACAGTGTGTTATATGAAGACTGTTTGAGAAGGCCACACTATATCTTGTGTGAAGAACATAAAATCCTGAGTTACACTTTGCGTGAATAAGGTAGTGTGTGTCCACACCCATCCTTGCATAAAATAAGTGCATGTGTACATGCATGACACACATGAATTGAACCTAAACTAAAGAAATAGTGGACAATGTGTACATAAATAAAGTTATAAGAAGAACATAGTGGGAAGTGCATGCACTTTCATCTATATATAAATGGATATTCACCTTGATAATAACTATAACTTGTTGTGAAAAGGATAAGTGAACAAGATAGGGAGAAGTGAACAATGGAAAATGCATGTTTGCATGCACATGTGATTGCACAACCAATTGAGATACCAAAAAAAAGAACTTTAAAAGCACATAAAATAATATAACATATAAATGAATGTACTAGTGTTTCAAATGTCATGAAACTCATACATTAAGTGGAATTGAGTTGAGATTGTGAAATATATTCTTGTATAAAATATCAGTGAAGAATTTGTGTGCACCACTTACACACATCTAGATTGAGGTTGGGATATCATCAACAAAATGAAGCATAACCCGGGCATTTTTTTCACTAAGGAAAATGATCATTACACGTGATCATAATTTATTTGAGAAAGACCAACAAGTTGAAAAGGTTCTTGAAGTGTACATGAGAAAGTGTGATTAATAAATCTTATGGAGGAAGATCAATAGATCATCCTACAGTGTATCAAGACAGAAGAGAAGAAGGATCTTGTAGTTGGGGGGCATGACCAGTTTCCAAAGAGGCTTGTGACTAGGGGAATAACTAGTCTAGTGTAGTTGGGGGGGGGGTATAATCAACTAGTAAAGGTGTATTAGAGTTGGGGGGTATAACTAGATTGTAGTTTCAGGGGGTATAACCAATTACTTATTATAATCACCTTATAGAATATTGGAGAATTTGTGTTGCGGGGAATAACTAAAATGGTAAGGAGTAGGTCTTTGTACCGAAACTTGGAAATCCTTGTGTTTTGTGACTTTGATTTACAAAATTATTTGAAGTGTTAGATCCACTATGTTAGATACCCTGAGAGGGGGGGGGGGGTCAATCATGGTATGACAGATTAAAAAACTTCCCGTATTGATCTTGTTTCATTGTTAGACAAAACACTTTTCTCTCTCCTTCCCATTGTAGAGTATGAAAAAATATTAAGGAAAACATAAGAATTTTTTTTACTTGGTTCACCCTCATTGTGCTATGTCTAAGGAGCATAAACCAATGATGTACCGATTTACCAAAACCACTAAAAGTGCATTACTGTTTACAAAGTTAGGAGCGAAGTCACTATCCCTCCCGGTTTACAACCAATCACAATTTGAAAGCTCACTTCTCTCTCAACTGAAGTGTGCTCACTACTTCTTCAGAAGATCCACTCATAGTTTATAAACCTGTAGGTCCCTTCATTGTGTCTAATGAATGTATCATCCACTGTATGTAGATGCTCTATTGATGTCCCACTTTCATCCACTGATGAATACCACTTTACCACAAATGTACTAGGAAACTCCAAATCTTTCACGCAAACCTTACCACATCTTACACACAACATGAATTCCTTGAGTGCAAGATTCAACTTTTTTTTT
Organism: Viscum album; assembly: GCA_963277665.1. NCBI lineage: Eukaryota > Viridiplantae > Streptophyta > Magnoliopsida > Santalales > Viscaceae > Viscum > Viscum album. The sequence goes on from OY728123.1 coordinate 2,022,211,117, forward strand.
TCGCAAAACACCCCTTGTGTGCAACTTCAATCTTACATGCAACTCAAATCTTACATGAAACTTTCTTAGCTTGAGCGCAACTCAAATTTTTTTGCGCAACTCCCTTTCCATGAAATTCTTACATGATCCAGATCTCAGATTCTCTCTAAGTGTTAAGCTACTTCAAATGAGGGGGGTCACCTATTATTTATAGGTGCTTCTAACCCATGCATGGAAGATTCTACGTGTCACGCAAGATCCTCTTTGAGCACGCAAAACCCCATTTGACATCGCATTGGACGCGCAAGTTTATTTCACACAACCTCATATTTCGTGCACATTTCTAAATCTTTTATACACTTCATTCCTTTTCCATTTTTGAAATTTTGATCCCAAAACATGCCTTGCGCGCAAGAAACCAAACCACCTTTAATCTTTCATGAAACTTCTTTTTCCAAAAAAACATTTCTCAATTTTCTGATTTTCAGGCCCAAAAATTTGGAAAACACTAGAAACAACGCCACCTTGTATTTGTTCTTTTTGTACTGCATCCAGATCATCCATTCCTTTTTCATGGTTATTTGTCAATATAGGTTATCAATAATATCTCTGGAACTCGACAACTCACTATATGAACCCTCTTTGTCAATAAACAAACCTGCTTTGTCAACAAACACAATCTACCCAAAAATGCTTCAATGCCTCCTTGATGGAATTTTTCCCAACATGAGATAAGTATGAGAGACAAAAAAAGAGTGTATCGAAGCTTTAACTAGACTCAAATGTTAAATTAAAAATTAATGATTTGTAAAAATAAAAGGGATTACCAATTCACCCCTCCCCTTATAGGTGATATAATACTAATTTTTATCTCTATGAAAAATATATAAAGGTACTATGTAACACCCTAAGACTTTATGATATATTTATTTTAAATACATTTAACCTATTTTATAACTTAAAATACATGAAACCCCAAGTTTAAATGAACCATAATATGGTATACCATTATATCATAGAAATTAAATTGGTAGGTATGAATAGAAATAACTAAATTATTAAAATTATATTTTCTTACAGTCTATAATTTTTGGAGGATCTATTATTCAAAGATAACACTTAGTGGTTTAATACAACAATATATAATTAGAGTGGTATATGTATATTTTATAAAACTTCAAGTACTTCAAAATTAAAATAATTGGGATGTGATAGAGGGATATGGTTTAATCCTATGGGATGGATTTGGATAGAAATTAAGGATTAATGATAGGTGGAATGATCAGACAGGTGAATAACAACACCAAGTGATCTTAGTCATTGATTAAACATTATAGAACTTGAAAGAAATTTATAAAAATAACTAGAAAAACATGGATAATTTGTGGATTCATAGAGAAAGAAAGGGGATAATAAAATAATAGATAGAATTCAATGAGATGAATAAGGATAGTTATTAACACTAAATAAAATAATTTGTGATAAGTAATTAAAGCATGTGATACGATTCATGGGAATTTATTATGTGAAGGGGTTTTGAATTAATTTTCAATAAATTTACTTATTATTTTAGAATGAATAATGAAAAATATTTTATTATTTATAAATTTATTATAATTCTATTAGAACATTCTTAATCATTTTTCCCATATTGATCTTGACAAGTATAGGATTAGAATCAATGTTTGAGTTTTCCTTTTTATTTTAAGGATTTTAAATTCAGTTTCCAATTGAGATATTTCTAAAAACCCATAGGGGATACTATAGATACTTACTTTAATGTTCTTATAATTATGTTTATAAGAAATATGTTATTTTTGTGAAAAAATGAAATGATTAAAGTTTAAACAGTGGAGAAAGATGAGCAGAAAGAAAGTGGATATTTTATTGAGGCTTCCAGTGTCTTCCTTATATCTATCTGTCTGTCTCTACAAAGGGGTTGTACTTCCATTTTATAGGAAGTGCGGTGCATAGTAGGTGGGGATTGGTGGGTGGTGGGCATCCCACCTCTATTGAAAACCATAGCCGTATTCAGCGGTTGCCTAACACTCTCCCTTAGGAAGCACACTCCTACCAATTTCATACACGTTTTGATGTTTCCTCATTAAAAAACTTTTACAAAATAAATCATTGGGATAAAAACAGAAATAAAGAAAAGAGTACATTCACATAGACTCCCCTAGAAAATTAAATTACAAAAAAATTACAAGATTTGTAATCTATGCATCCCTATATCATGTAAAATCTTTCTAAAGATAACGGTTGGTAGTGCCTTTATAAATAAATCTGAAACATTGTCATTGGGTTGAACATATTTCATGTGGATATCTCTGTTCTTCATCAACACTTGTGTGAAGGAGAAATATTTCAGTGGTATGTGTTTTTTTTATCATTTTTATGAAGCCTTCCTTTAATTATGTGATGCGCATAACATTATCTTCAAATAATATTGTTGGGCTACAATCCATAAGAAATCCACTTGTCTCTTGAATATGTTGAGTCATAAACCACAACAAAACGCATTTTTTACATGCTTTGTGTAATGTTATAACTTATGAATGATTTGAAGATATTGAAATAAGTGTCTTATTTTGTGATCTCCAATATATGGTAGTACCTCTAACTATAAACACAAATATTTTTATGATCAAACATTATGTGGATCTGATGAATAACCTACATCTTCAAAACCGACCATATTCTTTTCTAATTTGTTATAATAGAATAAATTCAAATCAATAATTCCAAAAAGATAATGAAAAAATATTTTTAATTCAATTTCAATGTCTTATTGTAGGGTTTGAACTAAATCTTTCCAGTAAATCAGTAACAAAAGATATATCAAGATTAGTACAACTAGAAAGATACATAAGTGATCTAATGTCACTGAAGTATGGTATTTTTAAACCAACCAACTCTTAATTTTCTTTATAAGGTCAAAATTTATCTTTCATGTCATTTCAATATTGAAAAACCATTAGATTACTCAAAGGATTCACTTTATTCATATTAAATAATTTTAAGACCTTTTAAGTGTAATTTGAAAAATGAAAAAAATATACCACTTAGCATATTCTCAATTTGTAATCCAAGAAAATACCTATTTTCTCCCAGGACTTTTATTTCAAATTAATCCTTTAAGTTTCTCATTAATTCATTGATATCTTCTAACGTTCTGATGATATTTATATTATCAACATAAACAACAACAATTTCATATCTAGATTTTTTTTCTTAATAAAAGCATGTTGGCATATAGAGTTATTTACATACCCATTATTTAACATATATTCACTCAAACCATTATACCACTTACACCCAGATAGTTTTAATCCATACAACGATTTCTACAATTTAATTGAATATAGGCCATTTGGTTTTGATTTCAATAATTCAATTATTTTGAAACTTTAGGGGATTATCATATATATACTATTATCAAGTGGCCCATATAAATAGGCTAAAAAAATATCCATAAGACACATATTATCCTTTTCAGCTATGAAAATACTAATTAGATATCGAAAAGTAATAACATCCATGATAGGATAATATGTATACTCATAATAAATTCTAGGTCTCTAGAAAAAACCTTGTGCGACAAGATGATCTTTGTATCTTATAATCTCATTTTTCTAATTACATTTCAACAAAAATTCATTTATATCCAATAGGGATTCACATCTTCTGATGTGTGCATGATATGTTCAAATAATCTTCACCTATTAAGTGAATTTAATTCAACTTGAATTGCATCTTTCCATTTATTCCAATTAGGTCATTTTTAACATTCCATAATATACCTTGGTCCGGGAACTTCATTTTCAATATCATGTTCCATAGAATATGAAAACATTTCATCAATATTTTCCACATTGAATCAAATCCATATATCACCTGTCATGGAATAATTAAGAGATATTTAATTATTTCCAAAACTTTCAGTGTTTTCTATGTCCTATGAATTCTATTTAAGAACACTTAGATTACATGTTTCTTCTGGAACACATGCCTCCAAGATGGAGTTTTCAATTATACTCATTCATTTTATTTTTAAAATATTTTTATCCATAGATCCAATTAGTCTTCCATGAATCAAACATGTTTTTGACATTTCTATAACACCATTGTGAAATTGTATCTCCGGGGCATCAATTTTACCTGGTGAATTTACAGCTGATACATGTGATTTAGTCATGAATTTTGTATCAGTAAATGCATAAAGAAAATGATTTACCAGTTCTTGAAAATGTAAAATCTTTTTCACTTCCATATAACACTTCCAAGTGGGAGTATCGATAAAATATAATGTTTGCACATTCCATGAAATCTCCTCCCTTTGTTGCTTTTCTACCCCTAATTCTGGGAATACTTCTTCATTGAAGTGATAATCAGAAAAACATGTTGTAAATACATCACCAATTTGTGGTTCAAGATATCTGATGATGGATGAGGATTCATATCCTATATATATTCCCAACCTCCTTTGAGGTCCCATTTTTTTACATTGTGGGGGAACAATCGGTATATTACTTCACAACCAAATATTATTAAGTGGGAGATATCTGGATCTTGGAAAAATGCCAATTCATGTAGATAGTGCTTATGATATGCACTTGGTATGATGCAAATTAATGCCGAGGCATGCAATATTGCATAACCCCATACGCAGCTCAAATGATTTGTTATCATTATTAATGGTTTAACAATAAGTTTGTGGCATTTTATTAGTGATTCACCTAAACCATTTTGTGTATGCACATGGGTGAATGGACTCTCCACAATAATACTCATTTCCACACAATAATCATTGAAATATTTAGAGAAGTAAATTCTCTAGCATTATCAATCCTTGTTTCCTTGATGATATAATCAGGGAATTGTGCTTTTAGTTTAATTATTTGAGCAAGAAATAATGAAAATGCTACATTACATGTTGAGAGTAGACATATGTGTGACCATCTAATAGATTCATTAATTAATTCCATAAAATATTTAAATGGACCACATGATAGATAAATTGGTCCACATATATCCCCTTGAATTTGTTCAAGAAAGTTTGGAATTTTTGCCATAATTTTAGCCGGAGATGGTTGCAAATTAGATTTCCAAGGGAACAAACCTCACATGGAATTTTTTTAGTGAAGAGATCTTCTAGAAATTTATTAAATGTCTATGAGAAATTTAAATTATTTTTCTTATTATTCCTAAACCTGGATGAACTAATCGGTCATGCCATAAGTTAAATATTTGTGGTCCATTATTTACTTTCATGTGTGTTTTGATTGCACTTATATATGTATAACACAATCCAGATGATAATTTTGGTAGTTTTTTTAGTACATAACTCTTAATGAATTTATTAATGGTAATGAACATGTATATTTCATTTCTCTCAGATATAGTTTGAGTATCATACCCATTCCGGTATATATCATTGAAACTTAACAAGTTTCTTTGGGATTTTGGGTAAAACAACGTATCTCTTATAATGAAACTTGTCTTGTTAGGTAAAGAAAGTCTTGTTTTACCAATCCCTTATATCAGATCTATAGGACCTGATATAGTAATCATAATTGGTCATGTTGTTTTAAGATCATAAAAATATTTTTTATTTTTAAGAATTGTGTGTGTTTATCCACTATCCATTATGCAAACATCTATCCCATTTACACAATCCATTTTAACAATTCAATGAAAAGATAATAATATTGTAATAAAAACTTTATGAAATTCAAATAATACAAAATCTAAAATATAAACCATATATAAAAAAACACCATATCACAAATCATAACTATTGTATTTGTTTTGATTTTTTTATTTATCATCTCATCAAATTCACAAGTAAAATCATCCCCTTCGAGGTAAGTGAAATCATTATTTGATGGCTCGTGATTCTTAGTAAAATTAAGCACCATTTATTTACCTTTATATGATGTCTCAAAAAAGTGGGGTTCATTCTTATTTACTTCAAGAGACACTTTATAGAGATTATAAAGATGATATGGGGTTCAACAAACTCAAGATAAATGTCCCTTAGAACCACACCTATAACAAGAATCTTCAAGATTCCTCAGAGTACTTGCACTGATATTTATTTGATTATGATATTTTTTTTGAGCGTGTCCATGGTTATGACCATGTCCTTTTCCATGCCTACCGCCAAAACCACATTCACCATGAGAATCACATCCCTGGCTTCTTATGTGATTATTTTCATTAAATATAACATTTTCTTAAAGAAATGCTACCACTGAACCAGTAGGGTGAGACTGATGATTTTTAATTAAAAGCTCACTGCTATTTTAAGCTAAAAGTAATGATGATATGAGATTAGAATATTGTTTATACCATCACAAATGATATTGATGTTGTCTGGTGATGTGAGATGCATGAAATTTCGTATATGTTTTTTCAAGCATATTAGCATTTGTAATCTCAATACCATAGTACTTTAACTGTGTTACAATTATACATATAGTAGAATTCTAATCACTTACCCTTATATAGTCTTCGAAGAATAAATAATTCCATTCATCATAGGTCACAGAAAAAACAACCTTCCTTTGATGATCATACCTCTCTTTCAAACTATTATAGAGCTTATATAGATCTATTTATGTGATGTACTAATATTTCAATCCCTCATAGAGATGTCTTTTTGAGGAATATCATTGTCTTTGATTTATTTTAGAGGGTTTGTGAATTATTTTCTTTAATTGTGTTTGTGAGATCTATATATTCAGGATGCATTTCAACATCCATAATCCATGAGATACAAGTACTTCCGGTAATATCAAGAGTAGTGAATTCGAGTTTCGCAAGATTTGACATGATGATAACTAGAAGGGAGAGAAAAAACTTTATTATCATTAAAAATAATAATAAAATGTGAATTTAATTTTTTTAAAAAAAAATATAATAAATAAAAATGGTATCAAAACATTAACATCAAGTTAAAATCATCATTTAATATTTTTTTAAATATCACACATTAATCGGTTAATAATTCTTTCCCGTGTGGGTTCAAAATAAATAAATCAATACATCGCCTTACTTGTTTAAAACTTTTTTTTTGTGTATTGATATATTAATTAAATAATCTAATGAATTAGTGTGAAATAAATAAATCAAAACCATTTGGACATGTGGTGAAAATAAGGTTTAAGATGAAAAGAATAAATAATTAGAACTATCTAGCCATGTGGTGAGAATAAGGTTTAAAATAAAAACATAAATTTCACCATTTTTGAGTGTTCATTCTGATAACATGTTATTGAAACAATAATTGGATTAGTAAAGTTTAAACAATAGAGAAATATGAGTAAAAATAAATCCAGATATTTTATTGAAGCTTTTGGTGTCTTCATTATATCTGTCTATCAATCTCTACTAGGGGGAGGTTGTACCATCCTTTTATAGACCGTGAAGTACATGATAGGAGAGGATTGGTGGGGGTGGGCAGTCCACCACTATTAAAAACTACAACTACATTCAACGACTACCTAATAGTTATAATAATGTTTCTTTGAAGTCATAGATAAAGTTATACTAGCTCATGATGGTTACTATAGCTAATCTGAATATATTTTAAAGAAATTATAAAGTAAAAAGGTTTTCTAAACATATAGTTGGATGTATAAATGAATGATATATTATATTTATGAAATAATTATTCTTCTATAATTATAGAATCTTATCCACCTTTTTACCTTCACATCCTTTGGTAAATGATAACGTCACTTGTGCATATATTTGGACAACCACCACAATGAAGAGATGTAATTTGTTTTTCATTTAAGATTTTTGTGGATGCTAATAAGGAAATATTTGATGAATATATTGGATATTTATGATATAATAATGATTCTGAAAAAATTAATTATTATTTACCTTTCTTTTGTTTCGTCCATTGAAAAATGGAAACATCACTCATGCGTATGTACAGACTAACATCTCCACAAAGTGATGTAATTAATTTTTCATAATTTCTTTATATGAATGGATATAAAAGTGTATTTAATGATTATATATAACACTTATGAAATTATTAAGGTTTTGAATATGGTGGAACCATGATCAAGATGCAAGGCTCTAGATTACCGAACTCAAACTTACATGAAAAATGAAACAATGAACACTCAAAAATGATGATTTTGATAAAGATTTTTAATAAACCGGTGCTAAAATATTATAAGTGATTCATATATAATATTATAAAAATGTATATGGTTATGGTATATAAGTATAATAAATTTAAACTTATTATATAAGAGGTTAAAATAACTTACTAAGAAAGTCATATTTAAGTAAGGGTATATTTCACCATCTCATCCTTATTTTGGATTGTTTATGTTTAAGTTTCCATTAGAGGAATTTTATAATATTTTTATATTAAACCCCTTATATTTTCATATCCTATGGTTATTTATGGAAATTACATTTTTTCATTTCATCTTACTCTCTCTAAGTAATAAAAATTCCAAAATAATATTTTTAAGGAAAACCAACTTTGTTTTTCAATTCAGTTGAGAAACTATTTATTCCATATCCATATTTTCTTGAAAATGTTTTTAGAAATGTTTTTTAATATCATTTATTGATTTGTTAAAGTATTTTTCTTCCCATTTTTTTACTTTCTATAAAAATGTTTGAAAGGAATATTCTTTTCACTTTCTGAATGGGGCACTTTTTACTGGTGTGAACAAAATCATTATTTTAACACTTTCTGCATGTATGACTCTTCCTACTATTATAACTATTATTTTACTTGAAGAATACCTTATAGTATTCCAAGGTTATTCTTATAGAAAATGTTTTACCTAATATTCTATAATTTTTTATATTTTAAGTAAATAAATTAAAAATGAAAAGGGTATTTTCCTTTAGAAATGTTCCATAGATCTTTTAAATGTATTTTAAACTATATCAACATCCTTTGATGAATATTATGAATTCTAGGGATATAATGTAATGATATATTCCACCTCATTTATTTGGATGTATTATGATCTTGTTTTTTTATATATGGATGGGGGAAAATATTGATATTTCATATGTTTGTTTTCAATCACTACTACAAAAGTCGCTTTTATCAGTGCTAAAAAACCCCTTTATCAGCTCTTTTATGAGCACTGTAAAGCACGACGCTAATAAGGGGGGGGGATCTCTTTTATCAGCGTTTTTTTAGCACTGATAAAAGGGGTCTTTTATCAGCACTGATAAATGTCAAAAAAATTGAAAAAAATTAAAAAATATATATAATTCGTGGGAGGTTCGCATGCTACACCCCGCTTCACTGCACCTGCCCTCCCCAACCCGCACGCTACACCTCGCTTCTCTGCACTCGTGCGACCCTGCTGCCACTGGAATTCGAACACAGGACCTCCCCCCTTGCGCACTGCAACTTTACCACTTAGCCATTTTGTTTTGTTCTCCCTTTAATGATAGATCAAGTTATATATATATATATAGTTATATGTATTCGTATATTAATATAGATCTATATTAATATAAATTTATTTAGTTATATTAATATATATATATATATATTCATATATTAATATATATAGAGAGATATAGTTATAATTTTTTATCCATATGTTTATTCGTATATTAATATATATATATAGATATTGTTATAATTTTTTATCCGTATGTTTATTTGTATATTAATATATATATTTATAAGATTAATTTCAAATATATTTATAGAATATGTGTTTTTACGTGTGTTTATAAATAAATAAATAAATACATACATATATACAACACACACACACACAGATATATATATATATATATGTGTGTGTGTGTGTGTGTGTGTAGTTATGAATGAATACATAGAAATGTGGATGTGAAAATTCATCGAGAATGTTAAAACAGCTATAACTTCTAATCTAGAAGTCCGTTTCAACTCCAAAACCAGTCAAATCGACAAACATGAAACGATATTCGATATGATATGTGGTACAAGCAAAACGGACATCCAGATCAGAAGTTAGAGGTGTTTGAATGTTAAAATGACAATAACTTCTAATCCAAGAGTCTGTTTCAGCTCTAAAATCTGTCAAATCGAAGAAAATTAAACTATCTTCGATATGATATATGGTACACATTTATCAGACATTGGTATCAGAAGTTATAGCTGTTTGAATGTTAAAAAATTGTGGTACCCCAAATAAAAACTCAGTTTTGGAGTCCTTATGCGCCTTTTTTGGCCTATAAAAAACCTTGTATAGTTCCACTGGTCTACAGGGCTGTAGAGATCGTCACAGGCTTCGATTTGATATGCTGTAGAGATCAAACGGAGTCCCAGATCAAAAGTTATGGCCGTTTGAATTTTGAGTTGTGTTTTCAACATATTTTTGATCTTTTATTTATTTATTTATTTTTTTATACTCAAAGTGTTATTACATGATTATTGGTGGATAAAAATTACATAATTATTAATTAAAAATATTTTTTAAATTATTTTATAAGCCTCTTTGACTAAATATCATATACATTCATATTTTATTTCCATTCATCATTTCAAAAACATATTTAAAAAATAAATATTATATTTATGTCAATATAAATAGATTTATAGCTTTATATATTAATAAATGTTTTTTATTTTTTTTGAATTTTACCCTTTATCAGTTTTTTTTACTAGCGCTGCTAAAGGGGGGTCTTTATCAGTGCTTTTTTCAGCGTTGATAAAGACCCCCTTTATCAGCGCTTTTAAAAAGTGCTGATAAATGTGTAGTGCTTCCCTTGACTCATTTTGTAGTAGTGAATATGAATGTTTATGTTGATTATGTATATAATTTTTATCATTTATTTTATACGATGATCGCATTGGACTTAGTAAGTGATGTTAGGGTATCGTTATATCCCCTTGATGCATTGATAGGTCTAATGATGAAAACTAGTTTGGGTATTTTCTATACGCTTGATATATTTATGTATAATGTCTTGGAATAAGGCCTTGATGTTAAGATTATGATGTCTAACATTATGCATTCTATCATTTTGAAACTAGTTTTTATTATCCATGCGATTATTTATATTTTTATGACATTCATGGATTTAGTCTATTTTTTATGATATTAGTTATATAGAATATGAGATTATTGTTTATCACGACCATATTTTTTATGATTTATTTATCATATGATAGATTCCATTGTATGTTTTCCTGTACTGAGCATTTGGGTACACCATTTTTTATGCTTTCCATTCCCTAGGTTACTAAGAATGTATTTATGAATGATTTTAGGGATATACTAGAAAAAATTACAAAGTTCTCACTCGAATATTAATTTGTATTTCATATTTTCAAATGTAATGTGAGAATCATGTATGTATGTAGTATCCCAAGACTAAAAAATAAATCGATCATCTGGGATGTAAACTCTGGTTTTGTGTTCCAATTTAGTAAAATTACCACTGAATCCAAGTTACTAGAGTTGGGGTGTTACAATGGGTATTAGAGCAAGTTTAGTATTAACCTTGGGAATTATATTTACAATAACATAGATTAGAGAACATAACCCTATGATTGAATATGAGGATAAGTCTAAGTAGGATAATATCATAAAGGTTTGGTAAATTAGAGATTGTGTGGTTTTATTATAAAATAAATCCCTATTTGGATATTGGTAGGTGGATATGGTTGTGGCACAGATGCACCTAGAGGTAATAACTCTTAAAGGGGTAGATTGGGTATTAACTCGATCATCACCGATGCATGATGAGTGAGACTAAGACTACACACCTGGATAGACACTCCTAGGGGATATTATTTAGTTGCTTCACATAATCTTAAAGAACCATTATAAAATATTTGAAAATATTTTTATGATTTTAGGATATTCCCAAAGATACTAAGTTTATGATTCTATGATTATATATGCATAGTTTTTTAATTTATGTTATGTGTAACACTAGATTTAGAATTATATACTATGATTTAAAATTCATAATGTTATGATCTAATTCATTATATATGATTGTATATAAATAGTTCCCAACATAAGGAATAAAAATCATATTGTAACATCCCACCCTGGGTTCCACGCACCGGTACCCCAAGCCGGACTACCACATGACCTCAAGTGCACCTCCCCGTATGCCAGAGGCTTCAGACTAGCATTAAGGGTCTGATAATTAAATCATGTGGAGACTATACCATATTTTATTAGAGTAATACACTAGTGTAAAATGAATAATAAACAATGGAATAACATATAACCATAAACTGAATAGTACCAGTATCACAAGATGACCAAAACTGGAAATACAATATCAAAACTAAAGCAGTAAACATGCTAGCTAAAGTACGTATCCAGTGTCAAATGAAAACTCAAAATATGACACCAACTACTCCCAAGCGGGTCCCAAACCACATCTAGTTCCCTCAACCATTCTCTATACCGACTCATCCATATAACATAGGGCCTTTTCCCTTAACCTATCCCACATCCATGAAATCTATTCAGGTACCGACTAGGTATCCCGAGTAGGGTGTGAGTACTACTTAGTTGGCCACCGCCAATGGTGTTTAATGAATATCCAATAGTGTAATAGTGTATGCAGTTGCATAAAAAATAACCACAATGAATAAATAAACAATTATCACATTATCACATTATTCTTTATTTAACCACATAAATTTTCTCAGGTTTCAGGATACCCGAACCTTATTACCTACTTCGACCAATGCTAGAGTCTAAACTATCCCCAAGGTATGTCATATTCTAGAATGCCACTTTTACCATTCTATCTCAACTCAATCTCAGAATGCCATTATTACCATTCTAGATCGCAATTCTCATATGAATTCTATTGTTACCATTCATCATCACATTAATTAATTTGACAATTAATTAATCATCTTAATATAATTAATTAATTTGACAATTAATTGATCTTATCAATATTATTAATTAACTCAAAAATTAATTAATCTTCTCAATCTAATTAGTTGTCTCAACAATTAATTAATCTTCTCAATCTTATTAATTAACTCAACAATTAATTAATCTTATCAATCTCATTAATTATATCAAAAATTAATTAATCTTATCAACCATATTAATTAACTCAACAATTAATTAATATTCTCAATATTATTAATTAACTCAACAATTAATTAATCTTCTCAATCTTATTATTTAACTCAACAATTAATTAATCTTCTCAATATCCACCACTAATTTCACAATTATCTCATCACATAAAATCTCTTAATTAATTCCCCAATTAATTAAACAATTATACCATCTTGATAACCCATAATTAATTCATCAATTAATCATCCCCATCTCAATCTCAATATCATATAATCAATTCATCATTTAATTATCCTGATTTCCCAATCTCAAATCCCATAATTAATTCCTACAATCAATTATTCAAACACAATATCAATGTCCCTCAATAATTCCAAAATTAATTATTCAATTCACCATCTCAATTAACTCATAATTAATTCAACAATTAATTATCAAATTCACAAATCCCAATATCTCATAATTAATTTCCAAAATAATTATCTAATTCAGAAATCCCTAAATATCACAATTTCACAATTACCTTAATTAATTAATTTACCACATTAATTAATTAAATTTTGTATTTTCAATTTCTAAAAAAATCTAGAAATTATAAAACTTGAATATATGTAATCAAGATAAAAATCATGAGATTGAATTATAAACCACCTACCTCGATTCATTGATGAGCGATTGCCCAACGAAAATCCCCAAAATTGAGCAACACAATGATGTAGTTCGAGATCCGGATCTAAAATAATAAATAAAGATTAACCAAAACAAGATCTCATAATTTTAGATATAGATATAGAAAAACATAGGATAACATCCCACCAAAAGAACGAGATAATAAATAAAGATGAATGAGAAAGCAACGAGATAGGATTCACTTATCGGGAGGGATGATGATCTTCGATTTGGGATTCAAATCATGAAGAACATAGTCCGAGAAGGTCTGGAATCTATCTAGAGAGCTCTAAAATTTGGAAATACCACCTAAGACCGAAGGGGGTTGAATTTGGAAGAAAATGGGGGTTCAAGAATTTTTAAAAGTATTTTTTGGGATTTTAATTCTCGCGCATGGTTAGCTGGGCTGAGGTGCATGGTTTTCCATAAGTGTGTGCCAAAGACATGAATATATTTTATAGAGGTGAATAGTTACTTCTTTTAGGGTGCATTATTTTCCAAACCATGCGCCGGCCATGTGAATCCCCTCTACCTGGGTTCGCACGGTTAGCCGAGCGGGGGCACACAGTTAGGGAAAACCGTGCGCCAATCATGCATAACCCTATAATTTCCATTTTTCTCAAAAATTCTACCCAAACACACCCCAATTAATAACCCAAAAAAAATACTCAAATAAGGATAAAATAGTACGTAAAATCAAGCCTGAGTCAACTCCCAAAAAGGTTGGGATCTTACAATCTAATCACATTATAATAGCTCATTCTCAAGCTCCACTCCCAAGTATCTTTAATATTCCAAGCCAAAAATATTGGTCCATTGAGCCCTCATATCTACTTCCCTTTTCCATATTTCTTCCTGCACATGCCTGTGTTTCCACAACACATGAACTATCAACATTATCTTTCCCTGTAGCACTATCTCAGTATGATCCAACACAAATATTAGATGCTCCTAAAATGATGAATCTATCTCAAGATCAACATAATCCACATCAATCACATGATAAGGGTTGAGGTGATATTATCATAGTTTTAATACATGGAATACATAATGCATATTACTGTACTTTTGTAGAAGATACAATCGATGCACCATCAACCCGATTCTCTCTACAACCTCGAAAGGTTCAAAAAACCCAGGTGCCAACTTTCCCTATGTCCATATCCTGTAGTGACCCAACCTAGGTGACACCTGATTGAATACATGATCACCCTCTAGAGAATCTAGGGTTCATTTATTTCTATCAGCATATGAATTCTATCTACTTTGATCCATATCCATACACTTCTGAATCAACTGTACCTAATCTGATGTCTCCTGTACGAGACTCGATCCCAACAACTCTGACTCACCTGCCTACATCCATCATAAAGGTGATCTACATGGCCTACCATAAATATCCTCATATGGTGAAATTTGTATCATTAAATGATAACTATTGTTATAGGAAAACTCCACTAAAGCTAGGTGACTCTAACAAGACCCTTCGAAGTCTAGAACAAAAGTTCTCAACATATCCTCAAGCACCTGTATAGTATGCTCTGATTGCCCGTCTATTTGTGGGTGGAAATATGTACTCAACAACACCTGTATACCAAGTGCCTTTTGTAAGCCATGATAGAAGTGTAAAGTAAAGTGTGAGTTATGATCTAAAACTATAGTTTCTATCACCCCATGAAAATAGACTATATCCTGCACATACAACAATCCCAACTAATCCAATAAGAAAGTATCATGTATAGGTAAGAAATGTGTTACTTTTGTCAGTCGATCTAAAATCACCCAAATATAATCATTCTTCTTAGGTATATTTGGGAGACCTACCAAAAAATTCATGGTCACGTCATCCCACTTCCACTTCAGAATGGGTAATGGTTGTAGAAAACCTCCAGGCCGTTGATGCTCGACCTTCACCTATTGACAAGTGTAGCATCATGTCATAAACCCTGATATCTCTTTTTTAATTTCTGGCCACCCAAAATTTCATCATAGGTCATGGTACATTTTGGTCACACCTGGATTCATTGACCACTTTGAGGCATGAAACTCACACATCATATCCTCCTGCATGCTCGTAGGAACAATAACCCATTTCTTGACATAGATTATCTCATCCTTATCTATGATCCAATTTGAAGGTGACTCCCCACCTTCAAGGATTTCCCTCAAGTTCAATAACTTATGATATTTATACTAACTGCCTCTGATCTAGATAAGAAGTATAGACTCCACTGAAACTAACACTAAATTCATATCCTCCCAACTCTTCTAAACCACAATGTTCATCTCAGATAGAAAATTCATCATCTTCCACTCAACACTAGACTCCTGAACTGCCAGTGTCTGAGTTTTCCTAATCAAAGCATCAACCACAATGTTTCCTTTTAAGGGTGTATATGATAGTTCAAAATCAAACAAATTCATATAATCAATCCATATCATCTTCCAGAGGTTCAAATCTCATTGTGAGAAGATATAATTTAAGTTCTTGTGATCAGTATACACTGTAAACTTGTCACCCAACAGATAATACTGCCAACACTTCATAATATAAACATAAGATGCCAACTTGAGGTCATGCGTAGGATAGTTTCATTCATGAGACCTCAATTTCCAAAACCCATATGCCACAACTAGATCTCCGTGCATCAACACTGCTCTGAATCTCTTCCCAGAAGGATCAAAATACATAGTATACTCCTCACCCGTCTTGGGAAGGATCAATATAGATGTCAATGTCAAGAGCTTCTTCAACTCCTAGAAGGTGTTCTCACAAGATTCCGACCATTCAAAATTTACCCCCTTCTTGGTGAATCCTAAAAGAAGCACTTCTAAATGGGAAAATTTTTAGATGAATCTCATGTAGTATCCAGCTAACCCCATAAATCTTCAGATATAAAAAATGTTCTTGTATTTCTCCCAAGATACAATAACCTGAACCTTATATGGGTCAAATAACACACCTTACTATGAGGTTATATGACCCAATAAGTGTACCAAATCAATCCAAAACTGACAGTTAGATAGCTTGGCATATAGTCGATGATCTCTCAGTGTACTCAGGATGATGTCAGGATGTTGGGCATGATCATCATGAGTCTTGGAGTACACCAAGATGTCATCTGAAAACACTACCAAAAATTAAACCAGGTACATATAGAAGATCCTATTCATCATGTCTATAAACACTGCCAGTGTGTTAGTCAACCCAAATGGAATTATGACGAACTCATATAGGTCATACCAACTTTTGAAAATAGTCCTCATATAAGGACCCAACCTTATAAAATTACATAATCTCGAATTTTAGTCAAGAACTAACTTCATTTCACATTGAGGATCTTTTAAAGTTTATAGTTTTAGAGATTTTGGAAATAATACATACATAACATTCCACATTAATACAGAGTGGTTGCCACAAAAATAGTATCCACTTCTTTTAAAATATAAAACTTTTCAAATAAAACATGATTTCTTTGAAAAATCTTCATGATGTTTAAATTGAATTCCTTATTTGTCTTACACAACCTTATAACCAGTGAAAATCATTTAAAAAAATTGGATGAGCACAAAAATCTCATTAATGGATATAAAAATAATGAAAGAAAATATTAGTCCATGAATACTTGTAAACTTATGAAATCATTTTCAAAAAGACATACTTGTTAACCATTTATACTTACTTTGTGAAACTTTATATTTCCATGAGATTTCTACAAAACATAAAGAACATAAATAGAACCATAAATTATCTTGAGTAATTAATTAAAAAATATTATAACCCTCTTATCTATCTTATTATTTGTAATCCTTATGGCTACCTTACAATGTAACCCTCACAATTACCTTATTGTGTAACCATCGCAATTACACTTGGAGTAACCATACGACTGACCTACAACTTACACATACCCAATGAATTGGAGAGACAAATAGGTCCAACCCTTCATCATAAACAATTCCCAAGATCCAAAACATAATCATAAAACATTAATAATTACCTAAAAACATTTATTTTGAATTTTGTAAAACAGAATTTTAAAAGAGGATTTCAAAAGAAAAACCCATTAAAAATATCATATAATTGAAGTGAGACTTAATAGAGTGGATAGAATATGTATATACACTATAAATACAAATAATTAAACATAATAAAAAAAATTCATCACAGAAACAATTTTAATACCCCATAATAATAAAGTATAAGGTTAACCCAAAGAATGGAAATTGGGTTAAGAATTCCCTTACCTCGGTTTTGTATTACTTAAAACGTGTTTAAACCTCATGTATAATGGTTAAAAGAGTTTTATTAAAATATAAAATAAACATATTAATGTTTATAAAACCTCATATAATCATTTCATAACATCATTTCACCCTTTAATTATTAGTATTTTGTTCCTTCCATTGTTACAGGTGCGTTCTTTACATGATTTCCATGACCGGTTTGTATTTGATTTCCTTATCGTATGGAAATGAAATTTCAGAAGTGTAATGAAATGGTATTCATACATTTCAAAAATATTAAATTATTCCATAAACCATTTTGGTTATATGGTATGAGGATTAATCTTTAGATAAATCTTTAGTGATATCTGTTTAGATCATTTTGGCGGTTCATTGATAATCACGAACTAGTTTCATTATATAACATAATATCATGTATATATGTTAACTCTAGAACATAAAAGAGGATAAATAATTCAATTTAAAATATTTTTAAACCATTAAAATTATTTTATGACCAGTTTTTAAGGAATTAAAGTAAATTTAAGACACATCATCCACAATGTCGTTAAATCGACACGTCACGGATGATGTTTTTATTTTTAGAATAAGAGGAAGAGAAGAGAAAGAATGATAATGAATTTTTCCATAAACATGATAAAAATAAAGAATATATATAATAATAGAGATTTCATGACTCTTGGATAATGGTAGGATAATATAGTATATGAAAAGAAAAGAATTGAAATGAAAACAGAAGAAAATGAAAGAGGGTCTTTACCTCTTGATCTATTCTCCTTGAGATCCTCCTTAAGGCCCTTGGTTTGGGAATTTTGGTGAGACTAGAAGTTCTTGGATGTGGGGGAGGGGATTGTAAAGATTATTAGGTAGAAATTAGACAAGGATCAAGGCTTGAGTGGCGTGAGAGGAAGAGGGGGGGTGAGGGTGGTATTTATAGTGGAGGAGAGGAGGGGTTTTGCATTATTTTAATCATTAGTTTAATATTTTTGCTAAAGAGTATGAATAGTATTAATTATTATGACCCAAAAATGTAATAGGTGCATGTGAGTTTGATCTAATGACCATTTACATCATCCATGACTCAATCATGATGCAAAAATTTATTTATTTATCATATTTTGTTAATTTCCATATTTCACTATTCACCAAAAATTTAAGTATTTTAGAAAAAATACCAAAAATTCACCCTAACCATTTTTCAATGTGTAGAATTAAAAAATTAACTCATTTATTTGAAAACAATTTTCTAAATATGATTAATTTAATTTTTAAATAAAATCATTATTTTTGCAAAAAATAACAATTTTAAAATTATAAATGATTTTATATCACCTTGAAAAATTTATCAAGATCTCATTATATTATAAACTTAAGAAAAATATAATAATAAGATTTAATATTCATAAGGGTAATATTAATATTCATAAGGGTATGTTATTATTCACCAAAAAACAATTTAGTTCTACCAGACTCCAAATAACTTACTAATCACAACCGAAGATGTCTGTTTTTCAAAATAAAAAACATAGAAACATAAAAATTATGTTTAATGGCTTCTTTATAACTATCTCCTTAAAAAAAGTTCTATTATGAAGAGACTTAGTGTTTTATGAATTTCATTAAATTTATTTGTAAAACCTTGGGGTGTTATATTCGCCCCACCTTTTAGAAATTGCATCCTCGCAATTTTTTTATTTACTTATTAAACAAGAGAGGGTACCTTTCCCTCATAGCATTTTTAGATTCCCATGTTGCTTCTTTAACCATGTGGTTTCTCCAAAAAAACCTTTACCTAGTGGATAACCTTATTCTGAAATAATTTCTCTCTACAATCAATAATCTAAACAGGTTTCTCTTCATAAGAAAGGTTCTCTTCTAGATGAACTACTTCTAGGATCAATAAATGAGATGAATTTGGCACATACTTTCTCAACATCAAAACATGAAAAACATTGTATACCCGAGATAAACTCAGAGCAAAAGCTACTCAGTAGGAAACTGGTCCAACTTTCTATAAGATTTCATAAGGTACAATGAACCGTATACTTAACTTTCCTTTCTTACCAAAACACATAACACTTCTCTATTGTGAGATTCTATGAAAAACATGATCACCTACCTCAAAAGAAAAGTCTTTCCTCCTATTGTCTGCATAAATTTTCTGCCTGCTCTGAGCTATCCTCATGTGTTGTTGGATCATATTCAATTTCTCATCCACTTACTCTACTAATTCTGGTCCCATAAAATTCATTTCCCTAACTTAATCCCAAAAAGATGGAGTTCTATACCGCTTTACATATAATGCCTCAAAAGGTGCCATCTGTATACTGGAATAAAAACTATTATTGTAAGAAAACTCAACTAAAGAAAGATGATGATCCAAACTTCCCTGTTAGTCCATTGAATAACCTCGAAGTATATCCTCCAAAGTCTAAATCGTTCATCCTAACTACCCATTTGATTGAGAATGAAAAGTTGTACTAAAATTTAATTCTGTGCCCAAAGACTTCTGAAGTCCCTTTAAAAAATTACAAGTGAACCTGGGATCCCAATCAAACACAATGGAAAGAGGAACTCCATGTAACCTGATAATCTCTCTGAGATACAGTTAGGAAATATGATCCAAAGACACCGTATCTTGAATAGGAAAGAAATGTGTAGATTTAGTCAACCATTCAAAAATCACCCAAATCGCATTGTTACCTCCATAAGTCTTTGGTAGTCCCAACATGAATTACATGGATACATTTTCCCATTTCTACTCTGGCACTATCAAGGGATGAGGCATCCCCTTGGGTAACTACCACTCTGCTTTTACCTATTGACATGTCAAACATTTCACGGTAAAATCTACAATATCTCTTTTCATTCCATCCCACCAGTAATACTCCTGAAGGTATCTATATATATTAGTACTTCCAGCATGAACTGAAAATGGATAACTATGAGCTTCACATAATAAATCTTTCTTTAAATGGGAACCACAAGGCACACCCAATATTTTTCCAAATCTTAAAACACAATCTTTATCAAGGTTAAATTCTAGAAACTTACCCATTTTAACCAATTCTATATTTTTTTTGTATCTCATGGACTTCCTTATGTGTTTTCTTAATTATATCTGATAATTATGACTACACTGAAACCTGAAAAAAAGAGGTATTTCTCACACCAACAACTTCTAATCCAAAATTCATCAAATCATTAATCAAGGAGTCATGTTCCAAACATAACATGGTTAATGATGCATGATGTTTTCAACTCAAGGCTTCCACCTCTTTGTTTTCTTTTCCAGGATGGTAATTGATCGTGTAATAATAATCCTTTATCATTTCAAGCCATCTTCTCTACCTCATGTTTAATTCTTTCTGAGTGAATATATACTTCAAACTTTTATGGTCAGTATATATTTGACATTTGGCTCCGTATAAATGATGCCTACAAATTTTCAAAGTAAAAACCACAACTGAAAATTCCAAATCATGTTTGGGATAATTTACCTCATGTGATTTTAGTTTTATTAAAGCATAATCAATTACTTAATCATTCTACATTAGAAAACAACCAATTCCCTTCAATATATCATCACCGTAGATGAAAAAATCATCATTTCTGGAAAGAAGATCCAAAACTAGAGCATTCACCAATCTCTTCTTTAGTTCCCAAAAACAAACATCACATTCTTCTATCCAAATAAATTTAACCCCTTTTCATGTTAACTTAGTTAGAGAGCTATATAATCATGAAAAGTTTTTAACAAACCTTCGGTAATAACCTAGTAATCTAAGAAAACTACTAATTTTTGTAACATTTGTAGGTCTTGTCCATTCATCAACCATTTTTGTTTTGGCAAGATAAACTATTATTCCATCCTTATTTACACTTTTCCAAAGAAAATAAATCCGTTTCAAGCAAAAATCACACTTTTTGAATTTTATATATAGTTTCTTTCCCTTTAAGGTTTGAAAAACAACCCTTAGATGTTTTTCATTCTTCTATTTACTTTTAGAAAATACCAGAATGTCATCAATAAACACAACTAAAAACTTATCCAAGAACTCATGAAATATTCTATTCATAAGATCCATGAATACTCCAAGAGCATTAGTTAACCCAAACTACATAACAATAAATTCATAATTCCCATATCAGTACAGAACATAGTCTTCAAAATGTATGCTTCCTTTACTTTCAACTCATGGTACCCCGACCTTAGGTCAACCTTCAAAAAATATTGTGGTCCCTGGAGTTGATCAAATAAGTCATCGATATGAGGTAAAGGATACTTGTTTTTAATAGTGATATTATTCAAGGCTCTATAATAAATGAAAAGTCTCATGTAACCATCTTTTTTAAATTAAAAAATAGGAGCACCCCATGGTGAAGTGTCAGGAAGAATGAAGCCTTTATCAAGAAACTCCTACAACTGATTTTTAAATTCAATAAGTTCCATTTGAACCATTTGATAAGGGGATTTTGAAATTATCTTAGCATCAGGAACTAAGTCAATTGTGAATTCAAATTACCGATTAGGTATAAAACTGAGTAACTCGTCAGAAAAAGCATCAAGATATTCATTTACCACTAGCACATAATTAATCTCACCAGTTCCCTTTTTTTAAAAAATATGAGAAAGATAACTTTCATTTCCATATTTCAATAGTTTCTCATATTCTTAATATGTTATCAATTGTATGGTTTCATTCTTGTATAAAAACTAAAAATCTTTCTAAAAAACAATTTCTTTATCTCTACAATCAATCTTATCATGATAAACAGAATTCCAATCCATACAAAAAATGACATCAAAATCTACTACGGAAAAAACAAAAAGGTTTTCAGGTAATTTCTTTCCATAGATAACAATATAAATATTCTTAAAATTCATTTTTTCTATAAAATTTCTCCATGTTGTTTTAACAATAAGTTCTTATCTCGTTTTTATGGTGATATTTCCAATTTACAAAAAAATTCCTCAGGAATAAAGGAATGTGTAGACCCCATATCAAAATTTTTTTTTAAAAAATATGAGTAAAAAAAAGTTACCTGATACATTCTACTGACGTAGTCGCAAAGGATCTCACTATACCTTTCTGTTTATAGTCTGTCTTCTTTGCATCATTCATATCTCTCTTTGGGTAAGCATTTTCATAATGACCCATCTCACCACATTTAAAAAACTTTATAGTTTTCTTATTAGGATTAGTCTTAGGATAATTTTCCTTACAATCTCAGTCCATATGTTCAAACATACCAAATAGAAAACACTTCCTAGTTTTAGTAATGAATTCCCCAGGGTGTTTCTTACCACAATTTTCACAAACTAGAAACTAAACTTTACCATCAGATTTCTTTGATTGATTCTTACCCATCGCTTTCCATATGGAACTATTCTTCTCCTTGTTTTCAAAGTGCATGTGATCATTAGAAAAATCCATTTCTACCATCTCAGCACATCAAACAAGTTTCTCATAACTTTTGAACTCACGGGAAGACAATTCCCTTAGATATATTAGCTTCGATCCTGAGTAAAAATGATTTATTTTTCTATCAAGATCCAGAATAAGATTTAGAGCATCCCTCGTGAGTCGGGTGATGTTTTCTTCATACACAACCACTGAATCATCTTATTTTTTTGCATCAATTCAAGTAATTTCTTCTCTATCCTAAGTCGAACCATCTTAGAAAAATATCTTTCAAGGAAAAGACTTTTAAATTTATCCCACTCTATGGATTCAATATCTTCTCTATCCATGATATTATTGATCATTGACCACCATTTATCAACTTAACCTTCAAAACAATAAATGGAAAGACTAAAATTTTGATTATCTAAATATCACATAACATCGAATATCTTTTCAAGGTATTTAATCCATCTTTTAGTCATTCTTTGGTCAGAAGATCCACTGAAAGAAGGAGGGTGTTTCCTCATAAAATGTTCCACTATCATCATGTTCCTTTGTAGTACCTCTAGTTGTTCTATTGCGTGGATGCCACCACTATTTATTTCCTGTTTCAGATGATCCATTACTGTCAAAAATTTCTTAGTTCCAATCCCTACCATTCTAGACTGCAGATTCAGAAGGATATTGTTTTGTCGGTGCCTTTCCACTTCAGCTTCCCTATTTCTTCTACAGAAAACCATTTTGAACAAACATATCTTAATCAAATAAACATGGTAATATTTAAATTCTATAACATTTCAAATTAACCATAGAGTAAAAATCATTTGTTGTATTCTTTTAACATCATACTAACCCCTATAGTTATCTAAACCATCCTTTGATACCAACTATAAGGACCTGACCTTATATAATTACATAATCTTGAATTTTAGTTAAGAAATCACTTTATTTCACATTGAAAATATTTTCAAGTTTAGAGTTTTAGATATTTGGGACATAATAAATACATAACATTCCACATTAATACAGAGTGGTTACCACAAAAATAGTATCCACTTCTTCCAAAATATAAAACTTTTTAAATAAAATATGATTTCATTGACAAATCTTCATGACATTTAACTTGAATTCCTTATTTGTCTTACAAATCCTTATAATCTATGAAAATCATTTAAAAACATAGGATGAGCACAAAAATCTCAGTAAGGGATATAAAAATAAATAATTAAAACATTAGTCCATGAATACTTGTAAATGTATGAAATCATTTTAAAAAAGACATACTTATCACCCATATATACTTACTTTGTGAAATTTGAGATTTCCATGAGATTTACACAAAACATAAAGAAAATAAATAGAACCATAAAGTTATATAGGGTAATTACTTAAAAAATCTTATAACCCTCTCAACTACCTTATGATTTGTAACCCTCATGGATACCTTACAATGTAACCCTCATGGCTACCTTATTGTGTAACCATCATAGTAACACTTGGAGTAACCATACGGATGACCTCTAACTTACACATACCAAATGAATTAGAGGTAGATATAGGTCCAACCCTTCATCATAAAAAATTACCAAGATCTAGAACATAATTATACAACATGAATAATTTCATAAAAACATTGCTTTTGGATTTTGCAAAACAGAATTTTAAAAGAGGATTTTAAAAGAAAATCCCCTTAAAAATATCATATAATTGAAGTGATACTTAATAGAGTGGATGAAATATGTATATAAACTATAAATAAACATAAATAAACATAATATAAATAAAATTAATCACAATTTTTTTAATACCACATAATTAAATAAGTAGAAGGTTAACCCAAAGAATGGAAATTGGGTTAAGAATTCCCCTACCTTGTGTTCGCCTTACTTAAAACATGTTTAAAACTACTGTATAATGGTTAAAAGAGTGTTATTAATATCTTATAAAAACATATTCATGTTTATAACACCTTATATAATCATTTAATAACATCATTTCACCCTTTAATTATTAATATTTTGTTCCTTCTATTGTTTTGGGTGCGTTCTTTACATGATTTCCATAACCGGTTTGTATTTGATTTTCTTGTCATATGGAAATAAAATTCCAAAAGTGAAATGGAATGGTATTAATTTGTTTCCATAATATTAAATGATTCCATTAATCATTTTTTTCATATGTTATTATGATGAATAATTAGATAAATCTTTAGTGATACCCGTTTAGATTATTTTGGCGGTTCTTTGATAATAACGAACTAGTTTCATTATATAACATAATATTATGCATATAGGTTAACTCCAAAACATTAACGAGGATATATAATAAAATTTAAAATATTTTTAAACCATTAAAATGGTTTTATAACCTGTTTTTAAATAAGTAAAGAAAATTGAAGACACATCATCCACGATGTTGGTAAATCGACACATCACATACGATGTTTTTATTTTTAGAATAAGGGGAATAGAAGAGGAACAATGATGATTATTTTTTACAAAAACATGATAAAAATCCACCATATATATAATAATATATATTTCATGCCTCTTGGATAAGGTGAGGATAATAGAGTATAAGAAAAGAAAATAATTAAAAAAAAACACAAGAAAATGAAAGAGGATCTTTACCTCTTGATCTCTTCTCCTTGAGATCCTCCTTAAGGCCATTGGTTTTGGCCTTTTGGTGAGACCATAAGGTCTTTTACATGAGGAGGGTGGGGGGATTGGAAAGAGTATTTTATAGAACTTAGACATGTCTCAAGTCTTGAGATGTGTGAGAGGAAGAGGGGGGTGAGGGTGGTATTTTTAGTGGAGGAGAGGAGGAGATTTACATTTTTTTAATCATTAGTTTAATATTTTTTCTAAAGACTGTGAATAATATTTATTCTTATGACCAAAAATAGTAATAAGTGCACTAGAGTTCTACTAATGACCATTTACATCATCCATGACTCAAACATGATGCAGAAATTCATTTATTTAGCATATTTTGTCAATTACCATATTTCACTATTCCAACAAAATTAAAGTATTTTAAAAAAATCCTAGAAATTCACCCTAACCATTTTTTGACATGTAAAATTAAAAGATGAACTCCATTTTTTGAAAATAAGTTTTTAAATATGATTAATTTAATTTTTAAATAAAATAATAGTTTATTCGAAAAATAAAAACTTTAAAACTATAACTAATTTTATATCACCTTGAAAAATTAATCAAGTTCTCCTTATCTTATAACCTTAAGAAAAATAATAATAATAATAATAATAAGATTTAATATTCACAATGGTCATATTTCTATTCATATTACTATTCATAAGGGTGTGTTACTATTCAAAAAAAAAACAAGTTGGTTCTATCAGACTCTAAATAACTTACTAATCACAACTGTAGATGTTTGTTTTTAGAAATTCAAAACATAGAAGTGGGAAAATTATGTTTAAATACTAGTTTATAACTATCTCCTTAAAAAAAAGTGATATTATGAAGAGACTCAGTGTTTTATGAATTTCATTAAATTTATTTTTAAAACCTTGGGGTATTACACCTCAGTATATTAGAAGTATGAAATCTAAACTAATGAGACCCTGATCTCAAGTCAATATTTGAGAATAAATAATCTCCTCTCAACTAGTCAAATAGGTTGTCGATATGTGGAAGAAGATACCAGTTCTTAATAGTCATTTGGATTAACTTCTGGTAGTCAACACATAAGCGCAAACTCCTACCAGGCTCAAATTCTTAATAATTTTAACATATATAAAGGAATGAGAGACACCAGTGTCGAATGATGCAATAGTTAATGTGTAAGATACAAGAATAGTAACTCTCAATATCAATGGTACAACCTCTCTATCCACAAGTATAGGCTAAACTATATGAAAATATCCTTCCTATCTTCCCTATAATGTAGTCTGACTCCCCTGTGCTGCACCTCCCTACTAATATAAGCACTCTTTCCCAAATGTACCACATCCACTAACTCTACTATCACAGCTATTATAACTCCAACTACCAGCCTAATATGGTGTAGTATATCCCCTTTCTACACTCTGATTTTGTCTAGCTTCCCTATCATTACCCATATGTTACGGGTTCCGGTATAACTTTTTCATATTTCCCATCATTCTGCAAGATCGACACTCCACTAGGGGTCGGGGATAATGTCTATGATAGTTTCATGGCCAACCTCACTGGGGTAAAATCACTATAGAAAGGTCCTACGAAACAGACTTCTCCCCTATGACCACTCTATTTTGCACTACTTTGGATAACTTTTTCATAACAATGCTTTCTACTCTCAGAAGATGTACCTCCTGATCATCCTATATCAACCATATATCCTATACTGGAAGGATCCTTCAGTTTATCTTATGTTATGAGAGCCTGATTTTCCACTTATGAAAACTTATTCAGCCTGAAGATATTTACCTAGGACTTGATTTTACACTTGATTCCCTCCTGAAACATCTTTGCCGCAGTATCCTTGTACACTGACAATGGTGTAGAAAATAATTTTAAATCTATAAAGTATTCAGAATAGTCCATCACAAACCCCTAAGTTAATCTCATGAACTCAGATACTATCTCCTTCCTTAGTATCTCTGAATAGAAGTGCTCTAAGAACCTCTCCAAGAAGTCTTTAAATAGCATACCACCAACATATCTAGTTAGAGTCTAAAAATCCCACCAGAACTTCACTGATCCTCATAGAATATAAGTATCCAATTTGAATCTCTTATCAGTAGAAGTCTCTAAGTGGTCAACTATGGTCTGGATAGACTCAATCCAGAACTCATCTCCCTCAGGTCCACCTTCTCCAGCAAAAGTTGGAGGGTGTTGCAACTGGAACTCCCTCGTCAAGTCAGACATGATCTTCTCAAATCAACCTAGGTCACTTTCCATGATTTACATAAAGAGAGCAAGGTTTTCATAAAACTTTTCTTCTTCTTCCTCACCTGATACTATCGATGCCTCAGGTTACACTAATAGAGGATCATCCCTAGCAATGTCCTCCTGTCATCTGCTCAATAAGCATCATCGTGGAGGAATAACTCTAAAAGAAAAACATGAACCTTAGGATATTTTTATCAACATTAACACATTTATAGGAAAAATAATAATAATTCACAACTAGTATCTTCCCCAAACCCCTCCACATGGTCATAACTAAGGAACTAACACCACCCTTAACCATCCTACATCTAAGTCAAGGTTAACAAGGGTAACTCATTTTAATTATTCAGTTCTCTCATCTTGAAATCCATTTATTCTCATCTTGAATCATTTTAAAATCTTTCTCAATTTCATGTTAGACACCATTTCAGTTCAATTTCACAAGAAAGGAAAAACATTTCAAGCTCAACAACTTACCCAAAACCCATTTTCCTGTGCGTTCCTAAAATTATGCATGTAAAAAAATAGTCATGAGTCCCTAGAATGATGCATGCATGCTATATTCTCATGACATACCGGGCCATGATTCAATTCTCATAAAATACTGAAAACAATTTTTACAAAACACAACAAGTTCTTCACCCAAGTTGAAATAATATTCAACTATAACAAAATAGATCAATAACAGAAATCCCATCTTGGGTACTTGGGTTTTCCCCCGTACATGGGTCTACAACTCCTATACACGAGCTCATTACCAAGGCCCGAATCTTCTTAGTCTTCTGTATACATTTCTACAAATAGTATGACAAAATAAAATTAAAATAAAACTACTATGATACCACTTTTTAACATCTCGCCCAGGGTACTACACACTGGTTAACCGAGTAAGACCACCACATGACCTCAAGCATGCCTCCACATACTTCAGAGGCTGCCGACTAATAGTGAGGGTATGATAAGTCAATCATGGGGAGACTATACCCACTTTTTTTAGAGTAATTCACTAGAAGAAAATGAACAATAGACAATGGAATAACATATAACCATAAACAGAAGAATACCAGTATCACAAAATGACCAAAACTGGAAATACAGTATAAAAAATAAAGCAGTAAACACGCCATGCTAAAGTATGTGTCCAGTGTCAAATTTAAACTCAAAATAAGACACCGAATACTCCCAAGAAGATCCCAAACCATGTTTGGTTCCCTTAACTATGCACAATCCTGACCTAGCCATCTAACACAGGGAATTTTCCCTTAACCTGTCCTACATCTATGAAATCTATTCGATTACTGATTAGAAAGCCCAAGTAAGGTGTGAGTACAACTCAGTAGGACACTACCAACAATGTCTAAAATAATATACTGTCAAGTAATATTGTATAAAGTTGTATAATGAAATAAAAACAATGCATAAATAAATAGTTATCAAATTATCAAATTATTTTTTATTTAACCACATAAATTCTCTCGGGTTTCAGGACACCCGAACCTCATTACTTACTTCGACTAATGTTAGAGTCTAAACTATCCCCAAGGAATGTCATGTTCTAGAATGCCACTATTACCATTCTATCTCAACTCAATCTCATAATTCCATTATTAACATTGTAGATATCAATTCTCATATGAATTCCATTATTACCATTCATCATAGCATTAATTAATTCAAAAATTAATTAATCATCTTAGTCTCATTAATTAACACAAAAGGTAATTAATAATCTCAATATCATTAATTAATTCAATAATTAATTAATCTTCTCAATCTTATTAATTAACTCAATATTTAATTAATCTTATCAATTTCATTAATTAACTTAATAGTTAATTAATCTTCTCAATTATATGAATTATCTCAAAAATTAATTAATCTTCTCAATCCCATTAATTAACTCAACAATTAATTAATCTTCTCAATCATATTACTTAACTAAATAATTAATTAATCTACTAAATACTATTAATTAAATAAAAAATTAATTAATCTTATCAATCTTATTAATTAACTCAAAAATTAATTAATATTTTCTAATCTCCATCACTAATTCGACAATTAGCTCATCACATCAAATACCTTAATTAATTCCCAAATTAATTAAAAAATTATACCATCTTGATAACCCATAATCAATTCATAAATTAATCATTCCCTTATAAATCTCAATATAATATAATCAATTAATCAATTAATTATCTTGATTTTCTAATATCAAATCCCTAATTAATTCATATAATTAATAATTCAAACACAATCTCAATGTCCCTAATTAATTCCACAATTAATTACTCAATTCACCATCTCTATTACCTCATAATTAATTAAAAAGTTAATTATAAAATTAACAAATCCCAATATATCATAATTAATTTTCAAAATAATTATCCAATTCATCATTCCCTAAAACTCTTAATTTCACAATTACCTCAATTAATTAATTTTCCACATTAATTAATTAAATTTAGGAATTTTAATTTCTAAAAAAATATTTCAATTCCACATCATGAATTTACATAATCAAGAAGATGATTATTGGAATTGAATTATAGACCACCTACCTCGATCGTTGATGAGCGATCGACCAATGGAAATCCCGAAAATTGAGCAGCAAAACGATATAGATTAGGATATGGATCTAAAACCCTAAATCAAGATTAACCAAAATAATATCTATTAAATCTATATCTATATCCACAATACTAGATTTATATTCATAAAATCTATATCTAGATCTATAAAAACATAGGATAACATCCTACCAAAAGAATGATAGAAGAAAGGAGGATAAACAGGAAAGCAGCGAGATAGGATCCACTTACCGGGAGGGATGCAAATATTCAATTTGAGCTTTGAATCGTGAAGAACATAAGTTAGGAAGGCTTTGAATGCATATAGGGAGATAAAAAATCATGAATGACCACCTAAGGTTGAGGGGGGGGGATTGGTATTAAAATGGGCATTTGGAAAATTTTAAAATTAATTTTTAGGAGATTTTAATTCTCGTGCATGGTTAGTTGGGCTGGGGATAACAATTTTCCCTAAGTGCACTCCTAAGACATGCGCCTCTTTTATAGGGGTGCACTATTACTTATTTTAGGTCACATAGTTTTATAAACCGTGCACCATCTGTGTGAATCCCCTCTGTCAAGATTCGCACGGTTAGCTGGGCTAGGGCGCACGGTTAGGGGAAATCGCGCACTAACTGTGCACAACCCTATAATTTACATTTTCTCAAAATTACACCCAAACATACCCCAAGTCATAACCCAAAAAAAAAAATACTCAAATAAGGACAAAATATTACTTGAAATCAATCCCATGTCAACTCTAGAAAATTTTAGGATATTACACATATCAATACACATAATCTATATAGGCATTTCCCTCATAGTAAAGACAATGAAGCTAGATCTTGATATGAACAAATTATAACTATATTGAGGAACATGAATCAGGTTACAAACAATAGATATGCCCTTATAGAGAATCTTTCTGAACCCCAATATGGTGCAACAATGTTGGACCACTTAATGTGACAAAAACATCCTTTATTCAATGGGAATACTAATCCATTAGTAGTTGAGTAATGGATGAAATCCTTGGTGAAGAAATTTCTCTCGTTGGGAAGTAGTGAAAGAGAGAAATTTATCATCTTAAGGGAGAAATTTATCAATAGTGTCCATTGATTCATAACACTAAGGAGTTATAGGAAATAAATAGTATATATTGGAAGAATTTAAAAGACATGTTCTTTGAAAAAAAAATATTCTTCATAAGCAACAAGGTGATATAGAGAGAAAGTTCTTAAATCTAAGGGAAAGGAATGTAAACATGTTACTAACTATGAATACAACTTTACAGGGTTAGAAATTCATATTTTTTTATTATTTATATAATATAAGGATAAATATTGACCATTTCTTTGATAGGATAAAACCTATCCTTCTAAGGAAATTATTATCTCAGAAATTTTTAGTATATTATGATATAGTATTATGTTCCATTAAGAAAAAGAAATAATTGTCCAAGTATTATGTTTTCCAAGGAAAATAAGAAAAGAAATGGGTGGATGAGCAGTTTGAAAAAATAAATATGAAAAAAGGGAAGATGGGAACATTGGAATTTACAACTTGTAATAAATGTGGGAAGAAACACCATGGAACATGCTTGATTGGAATGATATTTTTCTTCATGTGTGGAGATAAAGGACATAAAGATCATTATTAAAAGTGTAATAAAGAAGCTTCCAATGTTCAATTCTTCAAATGTTAGGAGGTGTGGTATTATTTGAATGAATTCATCAAGTGTCAATTGGATTTTCCTAAGAAAAGGCCAAGGGAGAAGGACAAAGCTTATGTGATCACTAAATCTAAGGTTGAAGTTTATAAACATAAAGTGGTATGTACATTGATTATAGCCTCAAATTTAACTAATTATTTATTTGATTTTGTATCTTTACAATATTTTATATCTTCTATGTTTTCCAACAAAATTAGATATTTCCCTATCACCTTAATGTGAGTTTTCAATTAATAATCACAGTGGAAGTATTTTTGAAAAAAAGGATACGTGAGTCTATTCCCATTGTGACACATATACATACCCTTTTTAAAACATGATTATTATACCTTTGGTTGAATCTGATATAATAATTTATACGGATTTTATTTCAAATTATAATAAAAAAAATTATTACTGAGAGAAGGAGATTATGATTTGTGATAGAGATATAGAATACCTAGTCTTCAGAGGGGAGACTTCTTCATCCGAATCATGTCTGGATCCACCTCTAGTATCTCTCCTTAATGAAATTCATAGATAATAAGAGAAGAAACTACCTATAAATGGTAAAGGTATCCTTATAATAGAGGATTCACCTATCATGTGGGAATAAATTGATGCATTTCTTGAAGAACTACCAGGAAACCCACTTGAGTGTGAAGTTGAGTTTTCCATTGATCTCATCCCTAATGAAAAACCTATATCTATGAATCCCCACAAAATGGCTATAGTTGAATTATTGGAAATGAAGAAGAAACTATAGGATTTGTAAGATAATAGATTTATATGCTCTAGTGTTTCACCACAATGAGCCTCTTTTCTTTTCGTTAATAATAAAGATGAGTTTATGAGATTTTACATCAATTATAGAGAAATCAATGACATTTCTACAAAGAAAAATCATACTCTACCACACATTGATGAATTGTTTGATCAAATTAAAGTAGATTAATATTTTTCAAATATAGATCTTTATTATGGTTATCATAAACTATAATTAAAGATGGAATATATTCCAAATATGACATGTCATGTGAGTTATGAACATTAAAAATTTATAGTAATGTCCTTTGGATCGACTAATGCACCCTATGTTTTTATGGATATGGTGAATAGAGTATTCAAGGTTTATCTTGATAATTTCATTGTGGTATTTATTAATGACAACTTGATATAATATAAAATTTATGATGAGAATGAAAGATATTTTAGAATCATTCTTAAGACTCTTAAATAAAGTGAGTTATATGGGAAATTTAGAAGATGTGACTTTTGGATTTAGGAAGTTTAATTTCATTGAAATATTGTCTTTATGGATGGAATATAAGGTGATTATTCAAATAAAAATACAATGATATAATGGAAAATGCTATTGAATATCATTTTAGTATGTAGTTTCCTTGGATTAATAGGTTAATATCGATGATTTATTCAAAAGTTTTCTTGATTAGCTAACTCGTTAATGAGGTTGACACATAAAGGGGATGAGTTCAAATATTGAGTAGAATGTAAGAAAAGTTTTGAATAATTAAATAGGAGAATGGTAAATGCAATGATATTGAATTTACCATCCAGAAGAGACATATTTGTGATATATAGTAATGTTTCAAAGAAAGGACATGGATATATCCTTATACAGAATGATAGATTTGTTACCTATGCATAAAGGTAGTCAAGGATTCATGAACAAAATTATATAACCCATGATATTGAGTTAAAATCATTAATATTTTCATTTAATATATGGATTCATTACCTTTATGGTGAAAGATATGAAATATATATGAATTATAAAAGTTTAAAATACATATTCTCATAGAAAGATCTCAACACGAGGAAAATGCAATGGTTAGAACTACTCGAGGATTATGATTTCTCAATACAATATAGCCAAGGGAAGGAAAATATGGTGGTTGATGCGTTGAGTTAGAATGATCATAGAGTTTTAACAAAAATGAGGACTGTCAAGGTTACAATATTCATGGATTTAGTAAAGTTGTATACGGGGATCATTAAGGAAGAGTAAACATCACATCCATTACAAATGACTTCAAAACCATCCTTATTAGAGAAAATAAAAGTTCCCGATTGATGATAAGAATATGAAAAAGAAAATAAAATCCCTGGATAATGGGAAGTTCATAAAATTTATATATAAATATTGTATTTTTAAAGTTGGAAATAGGTTATGTGTGACATCCATGCCTGATATAGACATAGAATTATTTGATGAAGCTCATAACTTAAATTTATATACACACCCTGGTTGCACCAATATATTGGGATTTGAAGGAATTTTTTTGGTGGGATAATATGAAATGGAAAATTTTAGACAAAGTATCATGATGATTAGTTTTTCAACAAGAAAAGGTTGAGATACAACATCATAAAGGATTCATTAACCCTCTACCTATTTCTAAATGAAAATGGGATGATATTACTATGAGTTTTGTCACTAGATTTTCAAAGACTCCTAGAAAGAATGATTACATATGGGTTATTATTGATCACCTTACTAAGTATTCACATTTACTCAATATAATAAGATATAACTCTTTAAAACCCCATGTGTCTCTATATCAATGAAGTTGTGAGACTTAATGGTTCACCACTTTTGATTGTATCTGATTATGATCCACGATTTAGATCAAAATTGTATAAGAACCATTAGAAGGTTTTCACCATCAAGCTACGTTTGAGCACTTCCTATCATCCTCAAAATAATGGGAAGTATGAAAGTACTATTTATAAATTTGAATATATATTAAGGCCATGCTCGATGTACTTTCAAGGTATTTGGGATCATTATTTACCATTGGTGGAATTTTCATATAATAATAGTTTTCATTCAAGTATTAAAATAAAATTATATAAGGCATTGTATGAAAAAATATTTCATACTCTAACTTATTGGGATGAAGTTACTGGAATGAAACTTATAGGGTAAAATCTTGTTGAGGAGACCATGGTGGAAATAAAGACTATTCAGAATCATATTAAGACAACACAAAGTAGATAAAAAATTTATGTTGATAACTGAAGAAAGGATTTAGAATTTCAATTGGGGGTCATTTTTTATTGAAGGTATATCTATGAAAACGTGTTATATGATTTGGAAAGAATGGGAAACTAAGTCCTAAGTACATTAGGTCGTTTGAAATTTTAGAAAGAATAGGATCCATGGATTTCCATTTGGAAATGCTACCAAACCTATTTAAAGTTCATGATGTGTTCTATATATCTTTATTGAAGAAGTAAATGATAAAAACAACACATGAAATCACTTATAAGGAAATAGAATGGTAAATTTATTTATCTTACTATGAAGAGACTATCTAGATTCTAGACAACAGAGAACAACTGTTCAAAAATCAGACAACTTAGTTGGTAAAGGTACTTTTGGAAAACTCATAATATAGAAGAGGTGATGTGGGGAACTGAAGAAGTTATACTGAATAAATACCCATATTTTTTCATGATGTGACATTCTAGAAATTTTGAGGACAAAATATTTGAATGGGGGAAGAATGTAACACCCAAGATACAATTATAATAAGTACGATTTTCTTTCTAAAGAAATGACACTATAATGCACATTTCCTTATTCAAGAATGCAATTAAAACCTAAATTTAAAAATTTTATAAATTTAATTTAATTTAATTAATATAATTTTTTAATTTATCACGTCAAAATTATATTATGGTGGATTTCTTGGGTTTTTCATAAATAGTTGATTTTTGGGTGAATAGTGAAAAATACTGATTTAACAAAAAACTAGCACTTTGAAGACATTATAATGAAATAAGAATAAATTAAAAGTTTATGAAACCATTTTTATATATAAATATATACTTAATAAGTAATATAATTTATATAAAAATATAATTTTTATCTTATAAATTTATTCTTAACATTTTAGAAGTTTAAGTAATGTTTTTATTCAAATAAAAAATATTTTAGTCCTTCTCTCTTAATCAAGTATATATAAGGTTAATTACAGTTTTTGTTTGGATTTGAAGAAAAGTGATTATAATTTTATTTAACACAATCCAATTTATTCCATTTTAATTATAATTATACTTTCTTTTTAAATAATTTTTGTATGATTAAAACAAACATTCTTCTAAAAATATTTTCATTGCATTTTTCCCATTTATACTAGAATTTTCTTTTGAAAATTATAAAAATTGAATGCTGTAAAATTTATTACATAGTTAGAACCATAATAATTAATATTATGTAATAATTTCAACTATTTTTGTCCATAATGAATAATAAAAATAGTAAAAATTTGTTACAAGAGTTAGGGTTAAAACATGTTACCAGGGGGTTAAACCAAGGGATAACAGAAAAAATTACACATCAACATGTCTAAATATTATTTTTTGAAGATATTTAGACCTTAAATTATCTTAAATTTTATTTCATAGCCATTTTGTGCCTCATTCATAAGAAAATGACTATTATTTAAATCTTTTATGTAACTCCATGTGTGTACATCCCCTCACTTATAAAAGAGAACCTCTTATCCTCTCTTATTCAAAAAAATTGTGCAATCTAGCTCGAACAATACCTAAATAAAATAATTTATATATTACT
Organism: Viscum album; assembly: GCA_963277665.1. Lineage (NCBI taxonomy): Eukaryota > Viridiplantae > Streptophyta > Magnoliopsida > Santalales > Viscaceae > Viscum > Viscum album. Next base: position 2,022,248,267 of record OY728123.1, read on the forward strand.
TTAATTTATTATTGATTTTTTTCTCCTACTAATACTATCCTATGAAGGTATAAGGTTTAAGCCAACAAGGTCTCTCAATAAATAGGTAATTATATTTACCAACTCTTTCAAAGTTTATTTCTTATTATACTTACTATAATTATATTTTATCCATAATAAAATAATGAATATAGTATCATAAATATATTGAGATTTTATTATGATCATGGGAAAACCATTTCCCACCTCTTTTATATCCTATAAAAAATACAAACATTGCTCGTGTGTACATACAACCTAACATCTCTAAAGGACCCCGTAACACCCTGAGAGGGGAGGGGGGAATCAGGGTGTGAAATTTTTCTTTTAAACTAATGGATATCATTCCCATGTTGGTAGGAACCTATTAAACCTGTCTGATGAGAAGTTACAGAAAACCAAAAATCACATGCAAAGTGAAGACACATCAATCTTAATTAGGTCACCACTAAAAGCTACATACAAGGAATATACGCCGATAGGTTTTTGGTTGTACCAAAGTACACTAATCTTCACTATTTTTGGAGTAAAAAAGTTTATCATAGCCACTCTATGCTTAAAAATATGTCTTTACAAGGTATTAGGGATAACACACTGTGTCCCTCAGATCACTTCCGTTGACTCCCCCATGCTCACTGCATTGGGAAGAATCTGAACTTAATTTATCGTATTGAAGGTCACTTTAATATATTAGAATTAAATCATGAATAATAAAATGTAAATAGATTATTTGTTGAAGTCCCAATTTTACCCACAGATGTAATTCACTTTTCTACACACTGGTAGTTCGAGAACTGTTCTTCCATGTACAACTACTCTTCCTCCGCGTACTACTTAGCTCCACCGCATACTGCCCTACTCTGTGTACTGCTTTCTTCCTCTATGAACTTCTCTTCTCCACATACTACAAGAGCTTACTCCGCATATTGCTCTGCTATGTGAACCGCCTTTCATGTACTGTTTCTTTCTATGAACCATATTTGGTCTAGGACTGTCTTTGCTTACTCTCTGTGTACTACATGAGATCTATAGACCGAGTTATTCCTTCACGTTCTGGCTCTCCTACATGGACATGTCTTCCCGCAAACCACTTCACACTTCACCAACTTTCTCTAAATTTCTAATTAGAAACTCCTTCACTAGGTTGTATTCCTACGAACCACTCTAGAATTCACTGAAATCCTCTTAGATTTTTAATCTTAGTATTGTGTTCTAATGAAGGGATTAATGATCCTTATATAAGAAAATAGATCTAAAAAATCCTCTAAACTGAGATTTATCAAATCTTCATTGTAGAACTACCTTCACCACGTACCACACATCTCATGAGAACCATTTTCCCTACGCGGTCTGCATACCGCCATTATCCTTACATGGCAGCACAAATCACCACTCTATTTCTGCAAATGGCACCCTTCATGGTTTCTAAAAACTCCACCTCATTTTTGTGAATGCCACGCCATCCTATGAACCATTTACCTTTCATGAGCCACATGCCTTCTTACGAACCTCCTTCACTCCATGAACCATTCCTACTATGTGGTTTGTGTACCTTTTTCCATTCGGTGAACCATTCCTACTACATGGTTCACGATTCACCATTCCACCTACAATAATTCATGATCTATGAAATATTCCCAAAAATCCCATTCCACGCACTACCTTTGTGGAAAAAATTTCTTTTCCAAAAACAAACTTCTGATTTTGAGGGCCCAAAAATTTGGAAAACACTAGGAAATTGCGCAACCTTAAACATCTACTTTAGTCTGTACTAAAAGATCACTTGACTTGAAAACCCCTTGATCAACCCAAAGTGGATTGACAATAAATACAAACCATACTCCATTTCTAGTAAATAATAGCCTTGGTTCCAAAAATCTCCCCATTTGGGTTTGTTGGTAATCTGCAGATAAATTCAATAGAGCACCAACCACTATCAAAACCAGATAAACAAGAAACAACTCATCTAACTCTTTAAGTCTATATGAGAAATGCTCAGTGTAGAAAACCATATGGGAAACATGAATTGTTTTCTCTATTATAATTTTCACCCTTTTTTAACTCATCATTCTCCCCCATTATAACATTTTTGAATTTCTCTATTCTCCATCTTCGTGCAACCAACTAAAAAAACATTGTATTATCATTGAATTTCTTCATTATCCCTTATTGTCCACAAACCTAAAAAATCAAAATTTGACTTTTAGAGCTTGAAGAACACTCCCCCTGGATCATATCTTCCCCATAAACCTACAATACATCAGAAAAAAGATTAAAATAGTTAGCACAACTGGGGAGAGGGAAAACTCATGACCTCCTTATGCACTAGGAGGTGGTTGAACACCAAGGTTCCACCAATTCTTCTTGAACACCTATGATGACAATGGATTGGTTAGTATGTCATCCACTTGATCATCAATTCCAACATGATAAATTTTAATCATGCCTTGTTCAAGTTTTCCTTGACGAAGTGATATATGATTTCAATGCATTTTGTATGAGAATTTTGAATAGGATTCTTCGTAATATCAATTATACTCCTGTTATCATAGTGAATCACCATTGGTTGTTTCACCTCATCACCAATATCAGTCAGTTATTACTTCATCCATAGTATCTAAGTTAAATCCTTTGTAGTGGAGATATACTCATCTTCAACAGTACTAAGAGAAGTACTTTCCTGTTTCTTACTCAAACAACCCACACATTTCTTTCCAATAAAGAATGCTCCACCAATTTTGGATTTTCTGTCAACAACATATCTAGCCCAATCAACATTAGAAAATGTTTATAGTTCACTATATATTTCTATAGCAAAGTATAAGCCATAATTGTGAGTTCCTTGAATATACCTCATGATTCTTTTCAATACTGCCATATTTTCTTCTTTCAGATTACTTTGAAAGATGGCCACTAAGCATGTTGCAAATAAAATATCTGGTCATGTCACAATCAAGTATAATAAGATTATGATGATTCTCCTATACATGGTGGGATCCATAGAAGTCTCATCCTCATGCTTTAAAAGTTTAGTTCCAACCAAAATCAGAGTATTGGTTTGGAGTCATGCATATTAAACTTTTTCAGTAACTCTCTTACATACTTTTCCTAATAAATAAATGTGTATTCTTTTATTTGAATCACTTGAAGTCCCAAGAAGTATGTGAGTTCACCAATAATTGAAATTTCAAATTCCAATTTCATGTGATTAGAAAATTCATCTACTGATCCTTGCCTATTTCCACCAAATATAATATCATCTACATACACTAGTACCATGTACTGATCTTTTTGAGAATTCTTTACATAAATATTGTGATCCACTCCTTCTCTTTTAAATTCAATATTCCACAGATAAGAATCTAGATGAGAGTAGAACACTCTTGGTGCCTGATTTAGACCATAGAGTTATTTCTTTAATATGAAAACCTTCATTTCATCATTACCATGAAGAAAACCCACCAGCTTTTCAATGTAGACTTCTTCTTTAAGAAAACAATTTAATAAATCTATGTTGACATCCATTATATACACTTTGTATTCTCTTTTAATTTCCATGCCTAGAAACTGTCTAATAGACTTCACTCTAGCGACCGGAGAAAATGTTTCTTCAACATCAACACCTTCAATATGGGAATAGCCTTTTCACACCAGTCGTGCCTTATTTCTAATCACATTTCCATGCTCATTATTATTTTTTAAAATCCACTTCTTACCAATCACATTGTGGTTTTTAGGTCTCTTACTAGATCCCATGTTTGATTCTTATCGATATGATCCAACTCTTCATTCATGGATTTAACCCATGATTCATCCTTTGCAGCTTCTTCAAATGAGGATGGTTCCACAATTGACAGGAATGAAGATTTTTCATTATTCCTCATTACCCTTATCCAAGTGAGAGCTATCAAACCCCCAATGATGTTGGATTGATCAATTTCCTCTCTTTGATTTCTCCTGTGAGGTTTAGATGAATTTTAGTCATCCATAGTGCCCTCTTCTAATTCTTCTTCTGAGTCAAAATTTATCTAACTACATACATCTGTATGAATTAGATCAAGAAGATTTGATTATTTTTTCTTATTTGGATGATAGGAAATACACACCAACTTTCCTTGCATGAAAGAATCACAAGTCTTATCCCATTCATGCTTCAGATTTGATATATCCATGAAAATCTTCATTTTATATATCTTTTCCATATCTTATTGATTTATATGACCCAAACTTTGGTTCCACAAGTTGTTTTCTTCTTATATTATCATGAAACAAATGTTCTATTTACCATTAACCTGATATAAGTTTCCATTTGTTCTATACCCCTTCTTGAGAGAATTACCTGTTCTTCCTTTTATAGTGAACCCATTTTAATTGAATGTAACCATAAGTTCTGAGTCATAGAGTTGGATTACACTTAAGAGATTATGACGCAACCCATCCACATAAATAACTTCAGTCTTCTTCATCTCACCATTGAACAATTTTGTACTTCAAATGACTTTGATCTTCAAAGCACCATCATTATCAAATATCACTATTCCATTGACCTTTTTCTTGATATTCGTTAATAGGTTTGCATTTCCCGTCATATGGGATGATCATCCACTATCAACAATCCAAGTGCTACTAATCTTGGTAGCATTGAGAGATACTTATTCAAGGTTGGATTTTTCAATTTTCTTCTTTTACTTCTATGAAATATTAGATTGAGTGAAGGATAAAGATGGGATTTCAAATATCTCTTCCATATGAGTAGGTTATTCTTACTCATATTATTCTTCTAGTAGAGAAAACCTATTTGTAAGAGAAACACCGTGTGGTTGGTGAGTATTGACTTGTATCTGGGTTCTGTATGAAATGATCTTGGCATTGCTATACCTATAATCAACAACTTTATATCCAAAGTTAGAACAATGAAAACAGTATCTATAAAAACTATTTCTTCTATAAGAATCAGGATATGAATTTTTTATCCTTTGTTGACTTCCTAGATCTTCCCCATTCAAACAGCTGCTTGAATCTTCACATTATGACATGGTATGGCCCAAGTATCCACAAAATTGACATTTCATAAGTATAAATGTCTTATCACTTATATTCTTCCTCACGTAAACTTACTTAGAGTTATAATTTGATTTTATATCATCTTAGGAAACTCGAGGAATATTTTCAGTACTCCTTTCAGTCTGATTTGAGAATTTCTTTGTTTGGACTTTAGGTGTCTTTGTGATGTATACGACTTTTATATTACCTTTATTTTGTCCCATTTTACTACCAGTATTCGATGTTTCAGCATCACAATCGATTCCAATATTACCCATGCACGTAGGTCTTTGGTCATTCAAAATATTTTCAACTCCATCAGAACTACGCTTAGCTCTCTCTAACAACTCAACATCTAAGAATTTTATGAACTATATTTTATTCTTTGTTTATTTTGAAATTGATTCACTTTTGAGTTTACTCCTCAGAGTAACAACTTCTTCCTTTAGACCCTTAATATTCTTGGACTTCTCTTCTAGTATAGAGGTAAGGTCATTGATGAACTTTCCCTGTTATTCAATTTTGAGTTTTAGTTCCACTACATTTTCTATGCTTTCAAGGATTGGTGACTGTAATTTAAAAAATTCTTCCAGTCATTCAATTTTATCTTCAAGATGATCAATATATTCTGATGATTTCTCCAAAATATTTTCATCACTTATTATATCTCTTACATTGATTCTCAATATTATCAAAAGCATACTTGAGTTGAAACTTGGGATTGAAATTAGTGGTCAACTAATTATCTCTTGCTTTATCTTTTTATGGTTATGATTTTTCAATTATAGCCATCATGAAAGCATGATTTCCATATTTAAATCCTGCTTCTTCTTCCTCAAATAATTAATTATCATTATCTTCTTATTCATAGAAAAAACTATTTCATTATAATTTCTTTCCATATTTGAAGTATCACTTTTTGAAAAACCTTTTTAAGGCTTATTAATGTCTCCAACTTCAATTTCTTCACCATTAAACTTTCTTTTTACCCAAGAGGCAATGTGACAAACTCTTCTGCAATGAAAATAAGCCAGAGGTAACTTACCTTCCAATTTATCTATTCCCCTTATTGAATTTCTTGTAAATTAGAGAAAGAATTTATTTTTTACTCATTATCTTTATCAAAAATATATCTTGAAATTTTAAGTTTGTCTATGGATTTGAATTCCATTTCCTTACTTACACGAGTCATTGCATATTTAGGTTTGAATCTCATTTCATAATCCACTAGACTACTCAACAGATCATCCAAAGAATGTTTAGAGAGATCCCTTTACTCAAGGGTATACACCTTTTTATTATAAAGAGGTGGAAGTCTTCTCAGAATTTTCTTAACAATATCAATGTCTTTTATTTATTCACTAAGTCCTCATATTTCTCCAACAACTTTAGTAATTCAATTAAAAATTTCATATGCATTTTCATCTGGATGCATTTTCAGATCATCAAACCTATTTTGAAAAACATGGAGTTTCACCACCTTCACTTTGTTGTCTTGTTTATATATGTTCTCTAGTTTTTACCACATAGACTCCACAAAAGTACAATTTATCACCTTTAGATAATTTTTTTTAGAAAGAGCTGCAGTTAGAGAATTCTATGATTTAACATCAACATCCATAATTTTCCTATCAGTTTTAGCCATAGATAGTCCTGTTGAATTAGTTACCTGAATACCTTGTGAAATAGAAAAGAGGACTTTGATTCCTAGAGATATTAGATGATATCTCATCATGTTCTTCCAAATTTGGAATTTTCTTCCATCAAATAGTGGGACACCCTTGACATTTACTGATTTATCCATGATAGTAATGATATAAAGATTTAGCACCAACAAACTTTATCCTCTAATATCACTTGAAGGACCTTAGAACACCCTGAGAGGGGAGGGGTGATTCAGGGGGTCAAAATTTTCTTTTAAACTGATGGATCTTGTTACCATGTTGGTAGGAACCTGTTAAAACTTTTTGATGAAAAGATGTGGAAAGAAAAAAATCACATGAAAATAAAAGGTACAATAATTTTACTTGGTTCACCACTAAGGGATACATATAAGTATCATACATTGATAGGTTTTAATTTGTACCAAATTCCACTAATCTTCACTAGTTGTGGAGTAAAAAGGTTTATCACAACCACTCTGCGCTAGGTGAAATACCATTACAAGGTTTTAGGGATAAAAAAATGTGTCCCTCAGATCACTTCTGTTAACTACCCCTTAATAATTGATTTGGGAGAATCCAAAATCATTTTTTCAACTTGAAGGTTGCTTCAATGGATTGATATTAAATCATGTATCCTAAACTATAAATAGATGCTCTGTTGAAGTCCTACTTTTACCCACAAATGTAATTCACTTTTCCGCACACTGGTAGTTTGAAATATGTTCCTCCATGTACTAATACTCTACCTCCATGTACTTATCAGCTCCACCGTGTACTTCCCTACTTCGTGTACTGATTTCTTTCTCCATGAACTGCCCTGCTCTGCGTACTGAAAGAGCTTTCTCCGCATACTTCTCAGCTCTGTAAACTACCTTCCGCGTACTACTTCTTTCTACAAACCATCTTTGCTCTGTGGACTGTCTCTTCTTACTCTCTGTGTACTTTAGGAGATCTGAAGAATAAGTTCTTCCTCCGCATATTGTCTTTTCTACACTGACATGTCTTCTTAAAAACCACTTCACAATTCATCAACTTTCTTTGGAAATCTAACCAGGACCTCTTCACGAGGTTGTATTCTTGAGAACCACTCTATATTTCACCAAAATCCTCTAGGATTTTTAATCTTAGCCTCATGTTATAATGAAGGGATTAGTTCTCCTTATATATGGAAAATATATCCAAAAAATCCACTAAACTGATATTTACCAAATCTTCACTGAGGCATCGTCTTCACTACATACCACACATCTCTCACAAACTATTTTCCCTACGTGGTCCACGTACCGCCATTCTACATATGTGGATACACAAATCACCACCTTGTTTTTTCAAATGACACCCTTCACAGTTTATCAAAACTTCATCTCGTGTTCGCAAATGACACACTATCCCATGAACCGCATGCCTTCCCGCGAACCTCCTTCACTATGTGAACCATTCCTCCTATACGGTCTACATACCATTTTTCATTCTACAATACATTACCACTATGTGGTTCATTGTTCACCATTACACTTACCATTATTCATGATTCGAAACATATTCTCGAAAATTATGATTCTGTGTACTACCTTTGCGGAAAACCTTCATTTTCTAAAAACAAACTTCCGATTTTGAGGCCCAAAAAATTGGAAAACACTGAGAAACTACACCAACTTAAACTCCTACTTTAGTCTGTACTATAATATCATTTGACTTGAAAACCCCTTGATTAACCCAAAGTGAATTGACAACAAACACAAACCATACTCCATTTCTAGCAAAGAACAACCTTGGTTCCAACAATCTCCCCACAACAGCATAATTAATTTTTCATCACCACCTTAATTAGATGATTATAAAGTTGGATTTAATGAATATATAAAATATTTATGATATATTTATGATTATGTAATTATAATATATTATGTATCTTCTTACCTTCCCATTCGTTAGAAAATGAAAATGTTGCTCGTGCATACGTGTGGATTACCACCTCCACAAAGTGATGCAATTTATTTTTCATTTATTATTTACATAGATGGTAATAAGTATAGATTTAATGAATATAAATTATATTTATGATATAATAATGATTATGTAAAATTTATTTATTATTTATCTTTCTTTCATTCAATCCATCGAAAAATGGAAACATCACTCATGCGTATGTATAAACTATCGTCTCTATGAAGTGATGTGATTCATTTTTCTTCACCAACTTATATAAATTGATAAAAAAGTGTATATAATGAATAAATTTGACACTTATTACATGATTAAGGTTCATTATATGATGTAATATTAATAAATATGCAAGTAATGAAACTACTGAATTGAAACCTAAATAAAAAACAAAGCAGTTAACACTCAAAAATGATGATTTTAATAAATAATTAATAATAAATGGGTGTTGAAATGTTTTAATTAGATAATATATGATATTATAAGTGTGTATATAATTTTTTATAGTAGTTTAATAGATTTAAATTATTTATAAAGGAGGATAAAAACATTTATGAAGCAAGCCACACCTGAGGTAAGGGTTTATTTCACAATCTCATCTATATTTGAGATTATTTATGTTTAAGTTTCTATTGGAGGAATTATATGTTATTTTTATCTTAAACCCAATATATTTTCTTATCCTTTAGTTATTTATATAAATTTTAAATCTTCTTTTCATTTTCCACTATCTACATACTCAAAAGTCTGAAATAATGTTTTTAACGAAACCCGACATTATTTATCTATTTGGTTGGGGAAATTTTTCTTCCATATCCATATTTACTTTAAAATGTTTTTAATATTCTACAATAATTTATTAAATTCATTTTAACCATGTTTTAATTTTTATAAAAAGTTTTAAAATAAATATTCTTTTTGTTTTTCTAAATGAGGCACTTTTTACCGAAGGTTTGAATAGAATCATTTTTTAACGCTTACTACCCGAACATATTTTCCCACTATAACAACTATTATTTACCTTAACGCTTCCATTATAAGTTTCCAAGGTTATTCTGAAAGAATTTTTTCCTAATATTCTAGAATTTTTTATATTTTAAATAATGGATTTCAAAATAAAAATAGTATTTTCTTCAAGAAATATTTTGGGATCTTTTAATGTTTTTTAATCTATGTCAACATACTTTAATAAATATTATTATTTCTATGAATATGCTATAATGATAACATCTACTTATTTTTATGGATGGATTATTATCATGATGTTTGATTTGTTAACTAAGGAAAATATTAACATTTTGTATGGTAGTTTTAAATATGAAAATTGATATTGATTATGTATTTAATTTTTATTAACTTATTTCATATGATGAATGCATTGGACTTTGTAAGTTATGATAGGGGCCCATTATAGCCCCTCGATGCATCGATAGGTCTCCTGAGACAAACTAGTTTGGGTATTTGACATACATCTTACTTATTTATATATGATGTCTTGGAACAAGGCCTTGATGTTAAGATTATGACATCCAACATTATGCATTCTATCATTATGAAACTAGTTTTTTATTCATGTGATTATTTATGTTGCTATGTTATCAATGGATTTAGTCCTATTTTTATGATATTAGTTATATGGTATATTTTATTATTTCTTACCTATTCCATATTATTCATGATTTATTTACCCTATGATAGATTCCATTGTATGCTTTTCCTTATTAATCATCCGATCTTAACTTTTATTATGTTTTTAATTCCCCAGGTTACCAAGAAGGGATTTATGAATGATTTTAAGAATATACTAAAAGAAATGACGATCTTTTCAATAAAATATTAATTTATATTTAATGTTTTTAAATGTAATGTGAGAATAATGTACGTGTATCATCTCTTAAGACACTAAAATATTTGATTATTTAGGTTGTAATATCTTTTATATTGTGTCAATTTAGTAAAATAGCCACCAAATCTAGGTTATTAGAGTTTGGGTGTCATAGATGCCTTTTAATTTTTAAGTCTTTCACCTACCAAAACTTATCCACTAAAATCACCTTGAAAAAGAGTTTAAGATTAAAAACATTTTTATGCATCTTGGTTTGGAGAGATTATAATTTTCAAAATCCTATGGTGACACATGCATTTTACAAGTATGATAAAAACTCTAGAATAATTTTATCTTAAGTAAAGAGTGACATGACTTTCTATGTGAGGTAAGTTTTGAATAGGTCATGGATAAATTTTTGAGGATGAACAAATTTAAATCTTTGAGAAGAAAATGAATGTTAATTATTTTTCATAGATATTACATGATAAAATTCTATTTTGTAAATAATCTTGTAATTTATCTAATAATTGATCTTTGTGTGAATTTGATATGGATATTAGATGATTTACCATGAGTGAAATGTTTCAATGTGTGGGGGGAGTGATGGTGCTCATATTTTAATATATTTTATTATGTAATTCATTTTTTAATCCCACCAATTTATTATTTTTATGCAAGTTGTCACATATTTAGGTTTTTGGAATAATTTGAGCTTAATTTTGAAGATAGACTAATTATTATTTTTAAGTGATTTTTATCATTTTCATATTTGGATCATAACTTTTTTTAAACTAATCCAAAATCTCAAATTACTTTTTTTAGGATTTTATATTCATTGGGATTAATTTCATTTAATTAGATATAAAGATGAATCTAATAATGGATGTCCTAAAAGAATCATGCAATATGGGCCTTGAAATCAGTACACAAATTTGATGAATTTTGATAATGAGACCATATCTCCCAAATTAAAAGTCTAAATGTGCTGAAAATTTTAAGGAAGATATAGAAAATTCATAGAGATATTTTCTTTAACTATGTATCCTTGAGATTAAACCTTTTTAAGGATATAAATATATGTGAAACTAGAGGATTGTAATTTAAATAGTCTGTTAGGGTTGAAACATTTACTTTAGTGGTGTAGATTTATCTTTTTCTAGACATGTCCAATAAATCTAAACTTTTGTGGGTAGATATCCAATACATATAAAAAAAATATCAATGAAAAATAATTTCCAATATTTATATATTTAATGGTATAAACATGCATGGTATTTTAGAGGATATAATTAGAGTGAAAATAATCTACCCTGCATGCCTATAAATCTGTACTTCAATATATTTTCAAGGAGTTAGGTATTTTTAGAATATTTATAGGATTTTTTTCTATTATAATTGTCTTCTATATTTTAAATATATATTATCTTATTATTTATATTCTCTTATGTTTCCTACCACTGTGCTTCTCTCATCTCTATGGTTGTGGATAACTAATCCTTTTTGTTATTTAAGGTGAGAAGTGGTGTAATGGACTGGACCTCCATAGTCCATTACTTTGTCAAAATCCAGTGGTTGGGGTGTTCTAGGAAGAAATGGTGGCTCATTTAAAAAAAATTCAAGTTTTTCCATCAGTGAGTCAGACATAAATGAGTCACATAGGTAGCCCAATGTCAGTAGGTCTGCATTGGAGACTGAGGGAATCAATGACTTAAGGTGTTGGTGACTCAGGGGTTCATTGACTCTGGGAATCGGTAGGTTGAGGCATCGGTAGGTCGGGGCATCGATAGTTTGAGGAATCAGTAGGACGGGCATCAGTGGGTGGCATAAGTAAGTGGTGTCAGTGACTTGTGTTGGTAAGTTTCATCAGTGACTTACATCAATGAGTCAGGAATCGGTGAATCACTATTGGTGACTCACATTAGTGACTCACCCATTAGTGAGCCGTTTTCATCATTTTTCATTTTTCCATTTTATCCCCTCTTATGTTTTATTTTACATAATTCAAGTTTAAAGCCTTTTTTGAGTGTTTCTAAAGGCATTTCAAAGGATATTAATTATATATTTAATATCCTAATGCTCTAGGGTCTTTGAAATAGTCAAATTGCATGGTCTTGACCACAATACAACTTTAATAGCCCATGAAACCATTTCCTTTCCGATGATATATGATCTGAATCTTCTAAGCTGAGATATTCTCTTCCTAGTATGTTTTCATTTTTCTCTTGGTGTGCCCAGATCCATTCTTCCCTACAGAGTCGTGTGTTGTGTTGTGGCATTCATATTCAGCCTTCCTTTTATTCTACCTCCTACTTGCATGATCCCCCTATTTTTGGTGCAAGGAGGAATTGTTGATCGCTTATTGTTCCAAGTAGGGATCCATTCATCTCTCATTTATTTGTGTATCCTGCGGGGTTGGTGTACTAATTTCTTCTTGTAGTTACGATTGAAACCAATTTAACAAAGATAATGAGAAGTAATAAATGAGGGTTTGGGAAGATGATGATGATGATCACTCTGTTTTATATGTTATCCTTGATCTATTTAATTTTTTTGTAAAGTCTATATGCCTTATGAAAATCATGGTCGTTGGTGGCCTCTGTTTGTACACATGCATGAGTTGTGAATATTTGTCGTTGTTTCCTTATTGAATGGATGAAATATGAAAATTTTATTAATCACGAATATTTGGTTAAATATATGGATGACCCAAGATCAAACTTGTACTATGATCACCCCTAAATAATGAAAGTGGAATTAAATAATGAGTAATGATAAATCTGAATACACATTCATGTTTGGTGTGGCTATATGCTATGTATGGTTCTGTTCGACCTTGTGTTTGTGATGGACATATGGTTCTATAGCTGGGAGTGTGGCTGTGATTATGGGTTGGAAAGGGTGGTGTGATGGTATCTCAGGTTGAGGGATTGATTAATTATGAAATGGATGAACTTTCTATGCATTTGGACTACATCTGGGCAGTGGTTGGGCAGTGGGGTTATAGTTTGGGGTTGTGCTATGTTTATGTTACTGGGTGTGGTGTTGTTATGCAGCGGGGCTACTGAGTGTGGTTTTGATGAGGTGTTTTGAGGTTTTACTTGTTGAGAGGAAGTATAGGGTGACATTACTTTGTAGAATGATGGTGTTAGTGGTTGAATGGGTGTTCAAGGGGAGTGTGCAGTGGGACTACAAGCTGTATGAGCTTTATTATTTTGAGGTATGTGGTGTTTTTCATGTAGTGGGGCTGCCAAGGATGTTTTAGGAGGGTTAATTTTGAAGAATGATGGTGTTACCTTGCATGGGCCGTTCACCTGGTGTTTCTATATACCTTTGTGAATTGAGTGTAGATTATGATGTTACTTATGGTGCGGTGTGTTTGGTATTTGCCCGAGTAGGGATGGAATAAATGGTAAATGATCAATAGCATCGAGTTATTAAATGTTAAGCAGTTTCTTTTTTTATCATTTTGGAAGTGACCATCATTCGTGGTGATGCGTGCATGTAGGGTTATTAGCAAGAGAGGTTTTTTGTGGGCTGTTTGTTTGTTTTGAAAACCCATAGGTTGGGATGAGTGTTAGATACCTATATATATAAATATACTTGTAGTTCCTTGTGATTTCTATGTGCACCCCACCCGGGTTGAGCACTACATGCCGAACACCCCCATCGTTATGGGGGAGGGTATTATTTCCCAACATCCCATTGGGAGGATAGATGGATGGTTATTAGATCTTCTATGATCCCTCTTCTAGGCATTGGTATCCCAATAATCTTCAGGCAGGTTATGGTGCATTTGCAAGGCCCAGGTGTGTACGGGTGAGGTGTGATTTCCTAGGTGTCTTCAGGATGAGGCCTAGGTGTCTGCAGTCATGAATGTGGTGTGGTTTGTGGCCCAGGTGTGTGAAGGAAGGAATGTGGTGTAGTTTTTGTCCCTGGTGTGTGTGGGAAGGTTGTGATAGTGGGGCTTGTGGAAGATTGTGGTAGTGTTAGGTTTTTTACCACTAGGGATGAATAGTTAACTAGTTGGAAGTGGTATGACATACCCAAATATCGATGTTCTTACTACTTTACATTACTTGAATTTCATTATTTGGTGAGTGTTCCTTGGTGAGTTTAGGGTGGATAGTATTCCTTATTAGGTGCTTTGAGTTTCTTCTATTCCTCAAAGGGGCATTAGTATGCTTCTCCCCCTTGTGAACTAGTGAATTTGTATTTTCCTATTGAGTATACTTGTATGCTAACCCTACCTATATAAAACTTTTTTCAGGTTTCTAAGGAGATTATGTAGACCGTGCTGGACCTTACTAGCTCAGGCGTTGGGATAGTTGACTTGAAGGTTAACATTTTTATTAAAAAACAGTAATCCCAATACAAATAGAAGAGTCATGGGGGTCTAAAGTATTGCAACCCCAAAGCATCATTTTTGAAAAACTTCAAACCTTCAGTGGGAAAAGACCCCAAAGATGAGAAGGAAGAAATAGTGCTGTTTGGTGTTTCCGTAGATGCCATAAAGTCTTCCACCATGTTACCCTCCCTCCAGGTATGAGAGATCTCCATGCACACCCCCATTAAAGCCTTACATCGCCTGACTCTATAAATTATGCTCCATGGAATCTTGCCTCTGTTTTGCAGCGCATTGAACAACACAAGGGAATCAGTTTCCATTGAAGACACCACCAGATTTCTGCACACACACATCTGCAAACCTACTACCATGGCCTGAGCTTCTGCCTGAAGTGCATCTCCTCCCCTAAACGAGGCAGCAAACGCTGCATTGACAGATCCAGTTTGGTCATGCATGATTCCCCCTCCTCGCATCTCCCCTCTGATCAGTGAACCATCAACGTTAAGTTTCAGTCCATGTATCGGTGGCCACCATCTCACTCACTGCCCATGACCAGGGGGGACGACCCAATGTTCTGCACCACTACCAGAAGAAATGGCGCGCCTGGAGGGAGTAGAATTGCAGTCCGAGCATAGTTTAAGTAGATCTGGCATAGTATTTTTTAGTCTGAAGTAGGGTGTATTTTGGATTCTTTTTTATATATATGTCTTGGAGTTTTTTTGAGGTTGATACATCTTATCTCCCAATGTTGGTTACTATAAAAAGGGTAATGCCACCCATTTTGTGAGATTGAATACCCTTGGTGTTGGTTGCCACCCCGGGGCCTATTGGAGGTGGGACTCGGGGGTTATTATCTCCTTTTCATCTTAAAGATGGAAGGCCACGACACTTTGACATACCTTCCTTCATCTTGAAGAAGGAGGGTCATGACAGAATGGTATCAGAGGTGATGGTTGAGAGATAGGATGGAGTTCAGAAGTTAGGAACAATAATGATTGCATGGGATGGTAGGGAAACAATGTTAGGGGATCTTGGTACGTGACATAGGCCAGGGAATACCATCTACAACTTGGGAATTTAGGGCCCCCCTATGATCCGATGTAAGGAATCTGAGGTTACTGAACGAACAAGTGAGGCTACATCATTTGTGAGGTAGAGGCCCTAAGGAAGGTACATGCATCATGATGACTTTTGTTCTTCTTTATTTTGGGTGTTTTTGGGAAATTAAAATAAAAAATTGGTTAAAATGAATCCTAAATAAATTACATAATACTTGGGCTTAAAAGTTCCTTGTTTAACTTTTAGCTATGGCACCTGGTCATCGTCCACGGGAGGTATGAGCAGTTGAGGCTCAGTAGGCCAATGTAGCTGATCAAAGAAGGGTTTATCCATGGGAGGATGAAAACCAATGGAAGAATATGCTTTATGATTTACAGTGTAAGAATATAGTAAAGTATGAAGGTAGCGTTTCTGATACAGAGGTGGAGAGTTGGCTTGAGGAGCTGGTGATCACTTTCAGCTTGATCTGGGCTCTGACAGAGTACCAGGTTCTGTTGGCAGTTAGTCAGATACGGGGTGCTGTGTGTCAGTGGTGGACATTGTACCTGGGGGAGAGAAATGTGGGTGATGTTCTATGGGTCAATTTTGAGAAAGAGTTACGAGAATAATTCTTTTATTTAACCATTAAGGCTGAGAAGTGACATGAGATACTCTCCCTCTAGCATGGGAGTATGCCAGTATGGGAGCTAGGGATCAAGTTCAAGGATCTCCTTAATTTTTCTCTGGATCTCTTTTTGGATGAGGAGTCTCGGGTGAGATGTTTAGAGGAGGCACTCCATCCTTTTCTCTAGTATGCAGTTAGTCCCTTCACCTTACCAATATACTTAGAGGTTCATAAAAAGTCTAAGGCATTGGAAATGATGTAATCATGAGGAGGTTTACCATGAGAGGGGATCCAACCAAGTTCTTAAAAGGGGAAGGCTGTCAGTAGTAGGTCTCTAGTGTTAGGACCTTCTAGGTTTCGTCCAATGGGGATCTGACCCCAGTAGTTTCAGTTCCGACCTTCCTATCCTTGTCATTTTTCTATAGGCTTGGGACTAAGGTGCTTCTCTTGTGGAGGCCACAAGAACCTTTAGAGTCAGTGCTAATTCGAGGTCAGTATGGTGGAGGTGGATAGGTTTTACACCCGCCTCAGTAGTAGTTTCCGACCAGGCCATTTAAGCAATAGGGAAAACAGGCTTCTACTACACTGAGGGGAGACAGAGTAGGTAGAGGCCGACCTGAGGGACCTCAACCTGGGCATGGTTGGGGTGGCGGTAGACAATAGAGGGGTAGAGGATTTGGGTGTGGTCATTTTCACACTGTATAGGAGTAATTCAAGCCGGGCCATAGATCGTTCGAGGTACGATCGACTTGTTTAGTAATCTTATTTATGCCTTGTTTGATTGAGGAGTTTTACACTACTTTGTTGCACCCAGTCTATCCCATTCTCTAGAAATGGACATAGAGATACTTTCGGTGCCCCTAGTGTTGAGTACTCTAGTCAGAGGTCATACAAACTTGTTTGATGTTTTTTGGGGATGTAGACTAATGTTGGGGCCACATCAGTCCAATGGGGGTCTATTTCTACTACAAATGCATCCATATGGTTTTATCCTTGGAATCAATTAGGTGTACTCTATTCATGCTGTTATTGACCATTTCTGAAGAAGATTCATGTTTTTAGACAATTATGGACAATGTGTGGATTGTTTTGGCAAGAAGAGTTGTCTGATAGGCAGTCGATGCATGGGGCCTTTTCTTTCCTTATTGGTTGAGCTATTAGTAAAATTAGTGGATACTGGGATGATGGAGGTTTTAGGAGTTTTTAGAGAGTTCATGGATGTTTTCTATAAGGAGGTTGTGACTCTACCCCCTCGATGTGACATTGAGTTCAGGATAAACTTATAGCCCGATGCTCATCTGATTTCGATGGATCCTTATAGGATGACTCCTTATGAGTTACAGGAGTTGTGGATTCAGATTGATGATCTGATGAATAAGGGATTTATCCAGCCCAGTGGGTCACCATGGGGTACTATGGTCTTGTTCGCAATGAAGGAACATGGTGGTCTAAGGTTGTGCATTTACTACCGAAGGTTGAATCAGGTAACAATCAAGAACCGTTACCCTCTCCCGAGGATAGATGATATTCTAGAGAATTTGAGTGGAGCAAGCTTGTTTACTAAGATCAATCTATGGTCTAGGTATCATCATTTGAGGGAGAAGGAGGGTGAAATCCTAAATACTTCTTTTAGGTGTAGGTATGGGCACTTCAAATTCTTGGTTATGTTGTTCGGTGTTACAAACACACCAGCCATGTTCATGGGATTTATGAACTCCATATTTCGTGAGTTCTTAGACTGGTTTGTCATCATTTTCATCGATCACATCATGACCTACTCAAAATCAGAGAAGGAGCATATCAAGTGTCTCAGAACTGTCTTGGAGGTTCTTCGACACAACCAGATCTATGGGAAGTTGTCCAAGTGTATGTTTTAGACATGGTAGGTCCACTTCCATGGACATGTGGTGTCTCATTAGGGGTTAGTAGTGGACCCATATAAGGTTAAGACAATAATTTATTGGGAAGAATCCAAGAACGTTGAAGATGTTCATAGTTTTCATAGTCTAGCATTATAGCATCCCTCCTTTTTATCACATAATCTTTCATTACATTTTACAAAACCGAGGATCTTTAAGGTTTAGTGTCTTGGAAACCAGGAACTTAAAACATGAAACAAAAAAAAAACATTCTTCTTAAACACTTGAAAGGCTTCTCCTTATGTTCATCCTAGGTTCATTAATGCATCTCAGAACCTGGGGACATACATCAAAGGAAAGGGTGAGCAGAAGGCCCAGTAAGGAAAACAAGAGAAACATTTTACATGTGAAGTTGAGATACTTCAATAAGGTCATGAAAAGAACTTTAAGGCATGAGAAAGAAATCATGAAATATATCATAATAAAAGTAACATTTTTCATAACATGAATATGTGGCTACATCATTTAACATAGACAATCATGAACATATCACCAAGGTCCATCCCCAAGGTGTCATTTGAAAATTACCAAGGTTATTCACCAAGGTATCGTGAAAATTGCAATCTCTAGTGGTTACATCATTACCCAATGCATTGGAGCGATATCAGGGCGCACCCTTAAATTTGCCTTTATTATCATGTGAGCCACATATATCATCATCAAACATTTCATAAATAACCCATATAGCATAAAACAAATGGGTTTCATTTCATAATCATAACATTTTTAAAAACTGTTTTAAAGACATGATCTTTACGTCACTTTAAAACCCGCAGAAATGGAAGGTGGGTCTCATGTATGTAAATCCCATAATTTAAAATAGAAAATTTTGGTATATATGTGAATACCCATTTATAATAAAGAGCTTTGAGTATTCACTTAATAATATAAAAGAACTTTAGAAAAAGAAAGAGACATTTTGAGACGGAAATTCTGCAGCATAACGGCTATGTTACGAGGTTTTAGAAGACATTAAAAAGAGAGGGAAAATGGGTCAAACATTCATAAATGACCCATAAAACAGTAGATGGACATAATAAGAAGGATAAATGATCATGGTAATTAAATTTAAAAGGACATTCCATTTGAAATGAAAAACATGGAAGGAAGACAAAAATTAGATTTCTCTTATGAAAGTTCGACAGCCTAACAGCGTTACTTAAACTTCAAACAAAATGATTTGAAAAGATCAAATAGGGTCTCTCATCATGTGAACATAAGGGTTCAGTATGGTAGATATAGAGATAATTCCCCAAAATAATTAAAAAGGAACTTGAAAGACTTGACATGAAAGTGAAACTTTGAAAAGAATGAGAAGGGTGAAAGAATCCCCTAAAAATTCGGCAGCCTAACGGCGCCACTTAAAACTTAAAAATACTGAATTGAAGAGATCAAATGGGGTATCTCATCATATGAAAATAAGAGTCCAGTATGATAGATATAGAGATCATACCCCAACATAACAAAAAGGAACTTGAAAGAATTGACATGAAAGTAGAACTTCAAAACGAGAAGGGTGAAGAACCACTTAAAAATTCGGCAGCCTAACGGCGCCACTTAAAACTTCAAAATACTGAATTGAAGAGATCAAATGGGGTCTCTAATCATATTAAAATAAGAGTCCAGTATGATAGATATAGAGATCATACCCCAACATAACAAAAAGGAACTTGAAAGAATTGACATGAAAGTAGAACTTCAAAACGAGAAGGGTGAAGAACCACTTAAAAATTCGGCAGCCTAACAGCGCCACTTAAAACTTCAAAATACTGAATTGAAGAGATCAAATGGGGTATCTCATTATATGAAAATAAGAGTCCAGTATGATAGATATAGATATCATACCCCAACATAACAAAAAGGAACTTGAAATAATTGACATGAAAGTAGAACTTCAAAACGAGAAGGGTGAAGAACCACTTAAAAATTCGGCAGCCTAACAGCGCCACTTAAAACTTCAAAATACTGAATTGAAGAGATCAAATGGGGTCTCTCATCATATGAACATAAAAGATCAGTATGATAAATTTAGAGATCATACCCCAACATAATAAAAAGGAACTTGAAATACTTAAATGAAAATAGATCTTGAAAAATGAGAAGGGAGAAAGAATCTGTTACAAAAATTTCGGCAGCCTAACGGCGCCACTTAAAACTTCATAAAACGAAATAATGAGAGTAAGAGGGGATCTATAATTATGTGAACATGAAAAGTTCAGTAAGGGGAGTATAAAAGAACATCCTCCAACATAAGAACATGGAGCATAAAAGGAATGACATAAAAGAGATTACTTGAAATTAAAGAGAGAGGTCGGATCCCTTACCTTAAAATGTAACTCTTAAACCTCAAAGGATGGGACCTTGAAGGCTTGGGGGCACCTTGGGAGGACTCTTTGGGAGGTAATGAGACCAGAACTTCGTTGGGGAAGAGTGGGGAGTCGAATGGATGAGAGGAGGGCTAGGTATTTATAGGGAAAGTGAGGGGACAAGGCATTAATGGCCAAGGGACACCTCAAAAGTGGTTTTCTCAAAAGCATGGGCCCTCCCATGGTACTTCCCATAAAGTTAGGCCACATAGGGACCCCCACACAATAATTCATCACCCTTGTCCGGCCAAACCTTAAAAAAATCTCATGACATCATCATGACACAGTTATGATGTCATTAAACATACCGAAACCCTAAAACTGTATTTTCACTATTCACTGAAAATTCAACTTTCTCAGAAAGATCCCAAAATTTCTCCTTAATCAAATATCAATGCTCTGATTTCAAAAATGAACTCCATTTTATAAAAATAATTTTCTAAATATTTTTAATTTATTTTTTAAATAAATACACTATTCACCAAAAATTCATTTTTTTTCAGAAAAAACCACAAAAATTACCATAACATAATATCGGTGCTCTGAGTTCAAAAATGAAATCCATTTTATAAAAATAATTTTCTAAATATTTTTAATTTAATTTTTAATTAAAAAACACTATTCACCCGAAAAACTAATACTTGAATAATAATTTATGAAACCGTTATTTAACCATTTTATTGAATCACATTACTTAATCAAGGTGCCTAGATTATTTTAAAACTTTCTTTAAGTGAGATTACTAATCCATTTGGTCATATTACTAATCCTAATCATAAAATCACTATTCATAATTTACCATTCATCAAAAATCAAGTTGATCTTATTAGACTCCAAATTTTGTACTGAACATAATTGTAGAAGACCATTTTTTGAAAATCATTACACATTTTTAATTATTTAAGGTTTACATAAACATTTTTAAAATAACCTTTTTCTAAAATTCATCAAAAATATGCATACTATATTTATCCTGTCATTTGAAAATTCATAACTTCATCATAAGAAGAAATCCCAATTTTTATTTAAAATAAAGGATTACATAAGGTAGTTACGGTCTCCTTACATAGCCTCTTATCACACCAGTATAGGACCTAAGTGTAAGGTGTGCTAAGGTGAGAGAGTCCGAGGGAGGCTCGGCCAACATTGCCCGAGTAGTAATTTCAATCAGTTTGAACTTCTCGCGAAGGCGATTCCGTTCTAGCTTCACATGATGAAGTTCGGCTTGGGTTTGGTACAGAACAAAGCCCAATGGTGCTACCTCCTTCCCAAGTTCTTTTAGATGGGCTTCGATCGGTCCAAGACTACTAGGTGAGGCCATCAAATCTTATTTCTATAATAATTAACCAATATTACTTGTATTTAGAGACAATAATCAAAACATTTTGTTCACAGCGGTCATATTGACCGATGGTCATATAACAGTCAGAACCCAATGGTCTCATTTTAATTATAATCATGTTTATCAAATAAAACAGTTTTGTTGAGTATAAAAATAAAATAAAATAACACATGAAATTAGGAAACAAGATTTATTCAAAATTTCAGGCCGTTACAATCTTCCCCCCTTAAGAAATTGCGTCCTCGCAATTTTAAGAAATTGGGTTTTGAAATTTCATTGAAAGTCCCACATCGGAAAAAGAGTCCGTGACACCATTACTTTAAAAGAAAGAAATGGAAGTACAAAGGCCACCCGAGTTTACTCATACTAGGATTCCATGTAGGAAACATGGACATGGAGGAGAAAACAAAGGGTCACGTCCTAAAGGAGAGTGATAGAAAACATGATTAGAAGGAAGTTAACCACCAAAAAATCCCAAAATTATGATGTGTGCAAGCGGTCTTTGATTACCTAGTAGGAAACGTAAACCAACAATGTTTTTGTTTTACGTTCCTTTTCATAACTTTTAGGAATTCATTTACAACATAGAACAAAAACATAAGGAAATATATCTACCTTCATGTAGCGTTTCATCCTTTAATAAGTTTCTACCCAAAACTAATCTTTTCTCTAAACTATGAGCATTCAAAACTACTTGGTCTCATCAAAACACAAGAATCATCTTCTAGAGAATCACATAATCCACAAAAGATTAACTATCTATTTCTTTTATCTTTAAACATTATCCCAAAAACTGAAAGGGTAAGGTAAAACAACTCTTCAAAAAGAAAGAATCCCATAGGAATGGAAACTACTTTTAAATCTTTAAAGTTCCATGGTACTACCCAAAGTTCATCATAGTCCATTCCATAAATAACGGTCCTTAAAATTCCTCAAAATAAACCAAACTAAGATTGAAACCCAAATACAAGAAGGATTTGATAACATAGTCTTCCAAAATAAACTTCATTGTTCATCTCCAAACAACATCAACCACTCCTAACATCTTATAACAAAAGTATCTAACCTAAACATATTTAACCCAAGATAGGTTAATCATTCCCATAAGTAACCTAAATTACTATAAGTCCACCTTAAATTCATCGATTATTCAAGTATAAGTCAACATTACTCCTCAATGAAAATACCGTTGTAATCTATTTACCTCGATCATATAGGGTCCCCAAAATAGTGAACGCCTTCCAAAATAAAAATCATATTTTAATCCCCTAATCATCTCTTTCATATTAATACGGAAATCGTAGAATTTCCTATCACATTGGTTGTTGAGACATGTTCTTCCATTTCCCGCCATTAACTAAGAAAAGAAACTATAATTAGGGGCTTAAATACATAGCCAATAATCATGAAAAGAAACTTAAAGCATATAAGGATAACTTGTAGTTGAAAAGTATACCCTAAATTGTGATCCCCTAGGTTCCCATCTTGGTTATCCATGATCATATATTCTTATGTGAATCTTTATTTTATTTTATCTTTGTTCCTTTAAC
The DNA here is from genome assembly GCA_963277665.1 of Viscum album. Lineage (NCBI taxonomy): Eukaryota > Viridiplantae > Streptophyta > Magnoliopsida > Santalales > Viscaceae > Viscum > Viscum album. Next base: position 2,022,271,949 of record OY728123.1, read on the forward strand.
AATGGTTCATACTAAGCTTATGAATTTACCAAAGCATATCCCCCGGGAGTGTCGTAACCAAGAGTGCAGCAAGGCCCGTTGTCGTGTACCAGTTCCCGTTCGAGTCTAGCTCAAAGCGGTGTTTTTGGGTTTTACCCCTATGTACATCTATGCCAGAGCCACCTCTACCTGCTCGTATCCAGACATGGATGTATTTGCTTGGCAACCCCTTACTCAATACTCACCAAAATACCAGGAAGATTTCCTATATTTTAACTTTTCTATAGGCTTCTTCCTAATGTTTTCATATCCTAATTTCCACAAATAACTAAACCATCCTTTGATACCAACAATAGCATCCCGCCTTTTTATCACATAATCTTTCATTACATTTTACAAAAACCGAGGATCTTTAAGGTTTAGTGTCTTGGAAACCAGGAACTTAAAACATGAAACAAAAAAAGAACATTCTTCTTAAACACTTGAAAGGCTTCTACTTATGTTCATCCTAGGTTCATTACTGCATCTCAGAACCTGGGGACATACATAAAAGGAAAGGGTGAGCAGAAGGCCCAGTAAGGAAAACAAGAGAAACATTTTACATGTGAACTTGAGATACTTCAATAAGGTCATGAAAAGAACTTTAAGGCATGAGAAAGAAATCATGAAATATATCATAATAAAAGTAAAATTTTTCATAACATAAAGATGTGGCTACATCATTTAACATAGACAATCATGAACATATCACCAAGGTCCATCCCCAAGGTGTCATTTGAAAATTACCAAAGTTATTCACCAAGGTATCGTGAAAATTGTAATCTCTAGTGGTTACATCATTACCCAATGCATTGGAGCGCTATCAGGGCGCAACCTTAAATTTGCCTTTATTATCATGTGAGACACATATATCATCATCAAACATTTCATAAATAACCCATATATCATAAAATAAATGGGTTTCATTTCATAATCATAACGTTTTTAAAAACTATTTTAAAGACATGATCTTTACATCACTTTAAAACCCACAGAAATGGAAGGTGGATCTCATGTATGTAAATCCCATAATTTAAAATAGAACATTTTGGTATATATGTGAATACCCCTTTAGAAGAAAGAGCTTTGAGTATTCACTTAATAATATAAAAGAACTTTAGAAAAAGAGAGAGACATTTTGAGACGGAAATTCTGCAGCATAACGGCTATGTTACGAGGTTTTAGAAGACATTAAAAAGAGAGGGAAAATGGGTCAAACATTCATAAATGACCCATAAAACAGTATATGGACATAATAAGAAGGATACATGATCATGGTAATTAAATTTCAAGGACATGCCATTTGAAATGAAAAACATGGAAGGAAGACAAAAATTAGATTTCTCTTATGAAAGTTCGACAGCCTAACGGCGTTACTTAAACTGCAAACAAAATGATTTGAAAAGATCAAATAGGGTCTCTCATCATGTGAACATAAGAGTTAAGTATTATAGATATAGAGATAATTCCCCAACATAATTAAAAAAGAACTTGAAAGACTTGACATGAAAGTGAAACTTTGAAAAGAATGAGAAGGGTGAAAGAATCCCCTAAAAATTCGGCAGCCTAACGGCGCCACTTAAAACATAAAAATACTGAATTGAAGAGATCAAATGGGGTATCTCATCATATGAACATAAGAGTCCAGTATGATAAATATAGAGATCATACCCCAACATAACAAAAAGGAACTTGAAAGAAATTACATGAAAGTAGAACTTCAAAATGAGAAGGGTGAAGAACCACTTAAAAATTCGGCAGCCTAACGGCGCCACTTAAAACTTCAAAATACTGAATTGAAGAGATAAAATGGGGTATCTCATCATATTAAAATAAGAGTCCAGTATGATAAATATAGAGATCATACCCCAACATAACAAAAAGGAACTTGAAAGAATTGACATGAAAGTAGAACTTCAAAACGAGAAGGGTGAAGAACCACTTAAAAATTCGGCAGCCTAACGACGCCACTTAAAACTTCAAAATACTGAATTGAAGAGATCAAATGGGGTCTCTCATCATATGAACATAAGAGTCCAGTATGATAGATATAGAGATCATAACCAAACATAACAAAAAGGAACTTGAAAGAATTGACATGAAAGTAGAACTTCAAAACGAGAAGGGTGAAGAACCACTTAAAAATTCGGCAGCCTAACGGCGCCACTTAAAACTTCAAAATTCTGAATTGAAGAGTTCAAATGGGATCTCTCATAATATGAACATAAAAGATCAGTATGATAAATTTAGAGATCATACCCCAACATAATAAAAAGGAACTTGAAATACTGAAATGAAAATAGATCTTGAAAAATGAGAAGGGAGAAAGAATCCGTTACAAAAATTTCGGCAGCCTAACGACGCCACTTAAAACTTCATAAAACGAAATAATGAGAGTAAGAGGGGATCTCTCATTATGTGAAAATGAAAAGGGCAGTAAGGGGAGTATAAAAGAACATCCTCCAACATAAGAACATGGAGCATAAAAGGAATGACATAAAAGAGATTACTTGAAATTAAAGAGAGAGGTCGGATCCCTTACCTTAAAATGTAACTCTTAAACCTCAAAGGATGGGACCTTGAGGGCTTGGGGGCACCTTGGGAGGACTCCTTGGGAGGTAATGAGACCAGAACTTCGTTGGGGAAGAGTGGGGAGTCGAATGGATGAGAGGAGGGCTTGGTATTTATAGGGAAAGTGAGGGGACAAGGCATTAATGGCCAAGGGACACCTCAAAAGTGGTTTTCTCAAAAGCATGGGCCCTCCCATGGTACTTCCCATAAATTTAGGCCACATGGGGACCCCCACATAATAATTCATCACCCTTGGCCGGCCAACCCTTAATAAAATCTCATGACATCATCATGACACAGTTATGATGTCATTAAACATACCGAAACCCTAAAACTGTATTTTCACTATTCACTGAAAATTAAACTTTCTCAGAAAGATCCCAAAATTTCACCTTAATCAAATATCAATGCTCTGATTTCAAAAATGAACTCCATTTTATAAAAATAATTTTCTAAATTTTTTTAATTTATTTTTTAAATAAATACACTATTCACCAAAAATTCATTTTTTTTTCAGAAAAAACCACAAAAATTACCATAACATAATATCAGTGCTCTGAGTTCAAAAATGAAATCCATTTTATAAAAATAATTTTCTAAATATTTTTAATTTAATTTTTAATTAAAAAACACTATTCACCCGAAAAACTAATACTTGAATAATAATTTATGAAACCGTTATTTAACCATTTTATTGAATCACATTACTTAATCAAGGTGCCTAGATTATTTTAAAACTTTCTTTAAGTGAGATTACTAATCCATTTGGTCATATTACTAATCCTATTCATAAAATCACTATTCATAATTTACTATTCATCAAAAATCAAGTTGATCTTATTAGACTCCAAATTTTGTACTGAACATAATTGTAGAAGACCATTTTTTGAAAATCATTACACATTTTTAATTATTTAAGGTTTACATAAACATTTTTAAAATAACCTTTTTCTAAAATTCATCAAAAATATGCATACTATATTTATCCGGTCATTTGAAAATTCATAACTTCACCATAAGAAGAAATCCCAATTTTTATTTAAAATAAAGGATTACACAAGGTAGTTACAGTCTCCTTACATAGCCTCTTATCACACCAGCATAGGACCTAAGTGTAAGGTGTGCTAAGGTGAGAGAGTCCGAGGGAGGCTCGGCCAACATTGCCTGAGTAGTAATTTCAATCAGTTTGAACTTCTCGCGAAGGCGATTCCGTTCTAGCTTCACATGATGAAGTTCGGCTTGGGTTTGGTCCAGAGCAAAGCCCAATGGTGCTACCTCCTTCCCAAGTTCTGTTAGATGGGCTTCGATCGGTCCAAGACTACTAGGTGAGGCCATCAAATCTTCTTTCTATAATAATTAACCAAGATTACTTGTATTTAGAGACAATTATCAAAACATTTTGTTCACAGCGGTCATATTGACTGATGGTCATATAACAGTCAGAACCCAATGGTCTCATTTTAATTATAATCATGTTTATAAAATAAAACAGTTTTGTTGAGTATAAAAATAAAATAAAATAACACATGAAATTAGGAAACAAGATTTATTCAAAATTTCAGGCCGTTACAAGCATGCTATTACCGGAGATTCATACATGATTTCTCTCGAGTAACAGATCTGTTGACAACCCTTATTTCTATTGAGTAGCAAGAAGTGCCAGGTAGCTTTAGTCTATCTGAAATGGAAGTTGGTCAGTGATCCAATGATTAGGTTTCTAAATGAAGGGATGATATTCGAGGTGTTTTGTGATACTTCCCATCCAGGCTTGGGGTGTATGCTAGTTAATAAATGAGGAGTGATCTTATATGGGTCTATGTAGTTATGTCCCCATGAATGTAACTATGCCACCCATGATCTAGATATATCATTATTTGTGTTTGTGCTAAATTTATTGTGTAATTACCTCATTGTGGAGCGCTTTTTGGTCTTCACGGATCACAAGAGCCTGAGGTATATCTTTTCCGAGTGATATCTAAACTTGCGGTAGTAGAGGTGTATAGAGTTTCTCTAGGAGTAAGACTTCAAGATCTATTAGACCTCAGGAAATGGGAATTTTATGGATTATAATTTGAGTAGGAAATCACATAGAGAGGTTGTTCGAGAATATTTGGATTCTTTGAAGGTGATGGAGGAGTTGGATTCCTTTCACTTAGATGTAAGAATGGATGGTGACAAAGTATGTCTATTTCAGATGAAAGTGAACTTATCTCTAAGGTATCATGTGGAGGAGTCTCAGTGGAAAGACTCAAAGGTGGAGGTGATGCATGATTGCATTGACTAGGGTGATGCTCTAGAGGGATGATCGGTGGATGGATAGAATTTGATGATATTATGTGAGAATCTATTTGTCCCAATGGTGATGAATGAGGTATTTCACTATGAGTTTGATAGATCAACCTTAGTGGTACACCCAGGAGTTTCCAAGATGTACCACGGCTTGAGGAAGCAGTTTTGGTGGCCCGGGATGAAGTGGGCTATGGCAGAGTTTTTAGCGAAGTGCTTGGTGTGCCAACAGGTGAAGGTTGAGAACGGTGTTCCCAGTGGTTTACTGAAACCCTTATACATCCCTGAGTGGATGTGGGATGAAATATCAATGGATTTCGTCATAGGATTACCCATGGATCAGGGAGGCTGTGATGGAATCTTGGTATTAGTTGATCAGCTAACAAAATTGGCTCACTTCTTAGCGATCAAGGTGTCGAGCACAGTGGATGCCTTATCATAGAGGTATATGGATGAGGTGGTTCAGCTGCACGGGGTTCCGAGATCCATCGTCTCATATAGGGATACACATTTTACCTTGTGAGTCTAAAGAGGATTTTACAATGTCTTTGGCACTCAGTTATGCCTTAGCACATCTTTCCACCCTCAGATAGATGGGAAAATATAGAGGACCATCCAGACGTTGGAGGACATGTTACAACCATGTGTTCTAGACTATATAGGATTTTGGGTGCGACACTTTCCTTTGGTAGTGTTTTCTTACAATAATATCTATCACTATTCTATTGACATGGATCTGTTAGAAGATTTGTAAGAGAGAACATTTCGTTCACCTTTGTGTTGGATAGAATTTGGGGAGGCAACTGTTCTTGATCCTAACATGGTGCAAAGTATGACTGAGAAGGTGAAGCTTTTTTGTGAGAGGATGAAGGTAGCACAAGGCTGACATAAGTCATATGCCGATCATAGGAGGAGGCCCTTGGAGTTTTAGGTCAGATACCATGTATTCTTGAAGGTTTCCCCTCGACATGGGCATCAGAGGTTTAGTAGAGTGAGAAAACTTTCTCCCAGGTTCATTAGAACTTTTGAGGTGATGGGGCTAGTTGGATAGGTGGAATACCAGTTGGCATTTCCACTACAGTTGGAGAGGGTCCACTACGTATTTCACATCTCTCATCTTTGTCGGTATCTTCACGATGACTCCCATGTCATTGAATGGGGAGAGTTGGATATCGAGGACAACACAACATTCTTGGAATGACTAGTGGAGATCCAAGATCATTGGGAGAAGGTTCTCTATGGATAGACCATTCCCTTGGTTCATGTGTTTTGGAGGCATGGTGGCATGTAAGATAGTATTTGGGAAAGGGTGATGCAGATGTGTGCCCAGTACCCAGAGTTGTTTTGAGTTTTTCTTGTGTGTTTCGCTTTGTGATGTAGTGTTTGAACCTTATTTTCTATGAGATGAGTTATTTCCTTATTATGCAATGTGTGGTAAAGTCCTGATCATGAGGATGGGAGGACCCAAATCCAAATCAATACACATCAATCGATATGTGATTAAACCCGTGCTGGTGAGTCAGTGCCACCCAGAGCAGATAGTATCTTGACATAGAAGAAAGAATTATATAATTCATGTGTTCAAATAGTTGTTTCTTGTGTGGGGTATCTTTTGGATGTTTGGTTTAGTAGATGTGGTAGGAGGTGTTCTTGGATGTTGAGGTTTCACTCCAGCTTTCAGACAATAAAATTTGGTTTATCCTTGAGAGGTATCTTACAGGGTGGTTGTTTTGACTCCTCTTTCTTTTAGGTTTGGTTTTGAATTATCGAGGGAAAGAATAGTTTGAGAGGTATTTGATTTAATGGACCAGACCTCCATAGTCCATTACTTTTTCAAAATCCAGTGGTTGGGGTGTTCTGGGATGCAACGATAGCTCATTTCAAGAGTTTCCAAATTTTCAATTTTTTTCATTGGTGAGTCAAGCGTTGACGAGTCACATCAGTAGCTCAATGTTGGTAGGTTAAAATTAGTAGCTCAGAATTGGTGAATCATGACATTGGTGACTCAGGGCATCTATGATTTAGGGCATTAGTGACTTAGGGCATCGGTAGGTCAAGGCGTCAGTAGGTCGGAGCATTGGTAGGTCGAGGCATTGGTAGGATGAGAATCGATGAGTGGCTTCAGTGACTCGTGTTAGTGAGTCATGTTAGTGACTCACATCAGTGATTTAGGCATCGATGAATCACTATCAGTGACTCACCCATCAATAGGTCATTTTCAGTTTCTTCTAGTTTTTCCAGTTTCACCCCTCTTACATTTTATTTGATGTAAATCGTGTTTAAAGCCTTGTTTGAGGGTTTCTAAAGGAATTTAAAAGGATATTAATTATATATGTAATATAATAATTCTCTATGGGATTAGAAATAGTCAAACATCATGGTCTTGGCCATGATCCAACTTTAATGGCCCTTGAAACTATTTCCCTTCTGTTGATATGGGATTTGGATCTTCTAAGCTGAGATATTCTCTTCCCAGTGTGTTTTATTTTTCTCTTGGTGCACCTAGATCCATTCTTCCCCATGGAGTCATGTGTTTTTCTATGGAATTTGGATTCATCCTTCCTTAGAGTCTCCCTCCTGCTTGTGTGATCCCCCTATTTTTGGCGCAAGGTGGAATTGTTGATCTCCTGTTGTTTTAAGTAGGGATCCCTTTGTCTCTCTTTTACTTATGTATCATGGGGGTGGATATACTGATGTCTTCTTGTAGTTATGGTTGAAACCAATTTAACAAAGATAATGAGAATTAATAAATGAGGGGCTGTGAAGATGATGATTATGAGCACTTATTTTTATATATTATCATTGATCTATGTTTTTTTGTAAAGGCTGTATGCCTTCTAAAAATTATAGAGGTTGGTGGCCTCAGTTTGTGCACCTACATGACTTGTGAATATTTGTTATTGTTTCCTTATTAAATGATTAAAATATGTAAATTTTATTAATCACATATATTCGGTTAAATATATAGATTCCCCAGGATCAAACTTGTTCTGTGATCACCCATGAATAATGAAAGTTGAATTAAAGAATGAGTGCTACTAAATCTGAATACAACTTGCTATTTGGGGTAGATGTGTGCTATGTAGGCTTCTATTCAACCTTGTTTTTGTGCTAGTCATGTAGTTCTATGTCTAGGAGTTTGGATATGAGTATGGGGTGGAATGGGTGATGTGATGGTATCTCAGGTTAAGATATTGATTGATTATGGAATGGATGAACTTGTTATGCAGTGAGACTGCATCTGAGAAGTGGTTGGTTAGCGATCCTACAGTTTGGGGTTGTGCGATGTTTATGTTACTAAGTGTGATGTTTTTATATATAGGGGATGATGATTTTGGTTTTGACAAGGTGTTTTGGGGGTTTACTTATTTATAGGAAGGATAGGGTGACATTACTTTGAAGAATGATGGTGGGAGTGGTTAAACAAGTGTTCAAGAAAGGGGAGTGTGCAGTGGGGCTTCAAGACGACTGAGATTTGTTGTTTTGATGGATGTGGTACTTTCATGTAGCAGGGATTCTAAGGATGGTTTAGGAGGGATAATTTTGAAGAAGGATGGTGTTACCATGCATGGGCCTTTCACATGATGTTTCTAGAGACTTTTGTAAAGTGAGCATGGGTTATGACGTTACATTTGGTGTGGTGTGTTTGGTAGTTTCCTAGTTAGGAATGGAAAAAATGGTAAATGATTAATATATTTGAGTGATTAAATGTTAGTAAATTTCCTTTTTTATTATTTTGAAAGTGACCATCGTTCGGGGTGATGCGTGCATGTAGGGTTGGAAGAAAGAGAAGTTTTTTGTGGGATGGTTGTTTTTTTTGAAAACCCATAGGTTGGTCTAAGTTTTTGATACATAAATATATAAATATAATTTTAGTTCCTTTTGATTTCTATGTGTACCCCACCCATGTTGAGCACTATTGTCGAACACCCCCATCATTATGGGGGAGGGTGTTCTTTACCAACATCCCAGTGGGAGGATGGATGGCTGGTTATTGGATTTTATTCACTCCCTCTTCTAGGAATTGGTATCCCAAGACTCCTTGGGCAGGCTGTGGTGTGATTGTAAGTCCCAAGTGTGTGCAGGCGAGGTGGGATTTCCCAGGTGTCTTTGAGATGAGGCCTAGGTGTCTGTGGGTCAGAATGTGGTGTGGCTTGTGGCCTAGGTGTGTTTGGAAAGGAATGTGGTGTGGTTTGTGGCCCATGTGTGTGTGGGCAGGTTGTGACAGTGGGGCTTGTGGAAGATTGTGGTAGCATCAGGGCATTCATTGTTATGGATGAGAAGTTAACCAGTGGCAAGTGGTACAAGGTACTAAAATATCAATGTGCTTACTACTTTACTTTACTTGACTTGCGTTATTTGGTGATCATGACTTGGTGAGGTTGGGGTGGATAGTATACCTTGTTAGGTGATTTTGAGTTTCTACTATTCCTCATAGGGGCATTTGTATGCTTCTCCCACTTGTGCATGAGTGACTTTGTATTTTCCTATTGAGTATACTTGTATGCTCACCCTATGTATATAAAATTGTTTTCAGGTATCTATGGAGATTACGTGGACTGTATTGGACCTTACTAGCTCAGGCATCGTGATAGTTGTTGTGACGTTGCTTAGCTTGTTCTTTTGGTATTTAATTTATATATTTTTGTTGTCTTTTTATCAATTTTCTTTAAACATGAATGTGGGGTGGATTTTGGATTCTTTATATGTATATGTATTGGAGTTTTTTTGAGGTTGATACATCTTATCTCACAATCTTGGTTACTATAAAAAGGGTAATGCTGCCCATTTTGTGAGATTAAATACCCTTGGTGCTGGTCGCCACCCTAGGGCTTATTGGAGGTAGGACTTAGGGGTCATTATTTCTTTTTCATCTTGAAGAAGGATAGACAGAACACTTTTCAATCCTTTCCCTCATCTCGAAGAAGGAGGGTCGTGACAAGTGGTGATATTTTGGGTTTTTTGAAATCCATTGTTTCTCTTTATTTTAGTGTGGGAATTAAAATATGGTCAAAATGATTAGGTTATTCAATTACCCCATTTTCCATATCATCCATTTTCTTCTTTGTAATTTATATATATTCCTTTCCTTCACCATCTAAGTCATTCATATGGTGGAGTTTGACTTGGATAGTGTTGGTCGGTGAATATCTCTCCTAACTGACTTTAGGGACAATATTATCTCACACATAGAGGTTTCAGTGTGGGGTAATAATAATTTTAATGGGTGAGTGTAGTGTGATAGGTCTTGGTCACTATAGTTAATAGAATATTGAGAGTTTTTTATGAATAATTATAGAATAATTTTGAACCCTATAAAATGGTATTTTTTCTCTCATTGATTTCTTTGTGTTTTCTCTTCTTTATATTTTTCATTTATATTTTCATACTTTATTATTACCTAACACCCCTATTATATTAGCATATAATTTTTTAGTATATTAATTAGTTTATAAATAGTGACAACATGAATTCAATGTTTGTATGTGTCCTCCTTAATAGATAAACCCCATGGCGTGCAATATAGTACATACTTAGGTAAATATGAAAGTATTAACTAGTGATCTAAAACAATCCCCATACATCATACTCATAGGAATTTTTAACAGAATTAATTCATTGAAGAATATAGAGGATATTTTGGTTGACACTAATGTATTATATGTTTTGAATTATTTTAAAAATATTTACATTGATGCTCATCATTAATAATTCTAAGAATATGGTCAACTAAGGTGTGGGGAGGTCAATTTTTGTGAAAGTTTTTTTAATTATAGTATTTAAATCATTTAATAACAAACTAACCCAGATCACTCCTAAACCAAGAAAGAGAGCTGGATCATGACATATACAAGGCTGGTTCCCGATCCCCCAGTCTAGAAACTAGTGCCAATGTCTCAAATAATAACCATTGGAAAAAATTTCACCCTCAGAATCCAAATAATCACACAATGGTTTTTACTCGATAATTTTTCATGGCCTGTCTAGATATTGGAAATCCACATCATTAGCTAGAGAGTAAACCAAAATAGTAAAAGTAAAATATTTTATAAAATTAATATGAAAATAAATAAAAAAATCACATAATTATTACCTAAAGACCTAAAGAAGACCAAATCTAAGGTGCTGGAAAAGAAACATAAAAGATGTATACATAAAATGGTGTATGGAAGGAATGAGTAAAACCAAGCCCGGTAGGATATCAGCAAGGTTTTTTTGAAATCCTTTCTAAATACATTTCATTTTATTCTAGTTTAGAATATAATTAGAAAATATAATTTCCATTTATAAGTATATAAATTCCAATATTAATTTAATATCTATTTCATAAAATTCATGTTTTATTTTATTTAAATGAAACAAATCACATTGAAAACATTTAATCATCCAAAGCCTCTTTTATCAAAATTCCCATTTTAAATCCACTTTTCAAACCAATTTATAAATAAAAATTTTAAAATAAATTTATAATCATTAAAAAAAGCTAAATATAGGAATGTTAAAACAAATACCAAGTCACTGCATCACTAATCAAATAAAATGGGTAATCCAAAGACATAGTTCCACTGAAGTCAATCGACCCAGGGAATACAAATGAAAGTCCCCAATAGAGTCATCATGTATCATGGGAAACACACTAGGTCTTCAGGTAAGACCAATATTAAACTTTACCAAAACCATTATACTAATTGTAGACCTATTTTTCTTCCTAAATACCACAAGCCAAACCATTATTATGCACCTAGAATCATCTAGGGAACTCCCCATCTAGTCCTATCTCACACTATAGGGGATACTATTAGCATGAAAAAAATATAGTGTTTCATAAGTCTAGACCTCTCAATAAATGCCTAGTGATCCCAAGAAAGTAAAAAAAGAGGAGGTGATCAATCAAATAAGTCATACTATAACTATAAAATCATAATATAAATCTCACCTCACCTCCAATTACCTTGTATGAAAAAACCCCAATGATGTCATTCATCATAATGGTAAGAAATGTTACACCACAGGGGCCAAAATCCATGTCAAACAGAGGACTCAAGAGGTTCTCACCAACATAACATTAAATCTAATTTAAAATTTCAAAACTTTACTTATTAAAAATTTAGTATGATAACCAAACCATTTCTTACCACTTGAAATCCATTTCAAAATAATTTTAAATAACAACCATTTAAAACCACATATAAAACCACATATAAAACCATTTTAATACATTTATTATTTTTAATTAAAATATTTAAAGAAACTAAAATCTCTCCTTTACCCAATTCATGATCCAAATGAGGTAAAAAACCTTCAAAACACAAATTTCATTCAAAAAAATCATTAAAACATTTTTATGAACACTTTTAATCAAAAGATCATTTTCTAAACCAAAATACATGAAATTACCATTTATTATATGTGGAAAAATACCCCAAAACATTTTTAAAATCCAATCCATCTATTAAATAAAATCATAAATCCATAAATAAATCATTTAGAAATCTTAGGAAACAAATTACATACTCATGGAAACACACAAAATATCTTACCTCAGTTCAATAGAAATCAATCAATAAGTTTTCATCTTAGATAGAGAATTCTACAATTAGAAAAGATATTTCCCTCTAATACCTAACATAAAAAACCCTAATATTAAACCATCATTAAAATAAAACCAACCTTAGTATCCCCTAGGGTTCATAGGGGAGGAAGAAAATAAGGTAGGAAGGGGGGGGGGGAGAAGAAGAAAACAAAGAGAAATGAGACATTTACCTTGATATATTACTTTAAAATTTTATTTAAGGGGATTGGAAAACAATGATAAGGGAGGAAGGAAGCTCCCATATTTTCCCCATGTTTGGTTGAGAAAATGAGGGGGGGGGGGGGGGTTGAGATCCCCTTAAAAGAGATAGGGGTAATAAGGGAAATTACAAAAAATTAAAAATCTAGGAAGGCTACCCCATGATTTAGATCTTCTAGCTATGGTGTGATGGCTCTCCTAGGAACCACTTATAGCATATCCCTTGGGATTACGACATGAAGGTTCAGAAATGAGAAGGGTTGGGGCTTCAAGCTCTTTGGCCACCATAACCTCCACACTACAATGTGGAGTCCCCTATTGGGGATCCTCTATATCATAGCCTCCATTATACACCATGTATTAACTCATGAAGGTAAAAGAAAAGATCCCATGAACCAAGGACACTATGGCATGAACTTTAATGTTTTGGTGTAGAGAAAATCATCGAAATCCCTTTATGGTGTATCTTTCCTCTTCATATCATATATTAACAACCACACCCTTAAAAACTCTCTTATATCTCAATTCACCACCATTATCATCCCTAAACTTACCCTTACGAAACTCAAAAACTACCCTTATGTATTTCCCATTATGGTGAACACTAGGTTTTTATGTCATGGTTCCCCATTTCGATCCTTATGTGGCACCCTTATGTAACACCTACATTGGAACAACCCATGTGATCTGGCATGATCACACCTCTCTAACTCTTACATAGCTCCCTTCCACCTTTACGCAATAAAAAATCATGAAACAACCACCCTATCTATGTTGAAACCCCCATTTCCCCCTAAAAAGTTATAAATGTAGGAGGCTGGCTACAACATGGCCTCCTAGGGATACAACATAAGCTACTTTAGATCCAGCCTGAAACATCCTCGAATATCTTGAATAACCAAAAAACCATAGAAACAACTATACACATCAAGATAAACCTAATTTAATTTAAATTAAAAAATAGTGAAAATGTGTGTGAAAATTCCCCACACAATACCCCTTTCCACCCCTAGAAAGTCCTCCATAAAATTAAAAATAACAAGAAGGAAAACCACCACAATATCTCATCTCAATTGTTGGGTTAATGGAAAAAAATAGAGGAAAACTAAAAAAGGAATCCAAATAACATGAACACTTATCCAAGATAATGAAATAATTCCATATATTTTACAAACACCATTAAGCACAACACAATTATAACCACGAAGGATAAACCCTAAAAGAGAAAGATATAGAGCAGATGTCTCACCACCATTTAGAATTAATCTAAAATGGTGGAACATGGGAGTGAAATACACCTCAAAGACAAACATCACCAAGATTCTCTATTCCACTAAAAAACTAGAAAATGGCAAGTCATGAAAGAAAGATATCCAAAACTATTGAAGAAAAATATATCCCAAAATAATTATACATTCATGAGATGAGAACTATCACCACACTCCACCATAAGAAACAAAATAAACAAAACAATGCAAGTCTTAACATGAAACAACATGGAACTATACCTCAGGTCACTAAATCCAACTAGAAAACGAGGAACTGCAACCTATAACACTATCTCACAGTGAAACAAACAATAGAAAAATAACTTTAACAAGTGATTAACTGACCTAAGGCCATTGAGTTCTTAGTTACCTAATCATGAACCCATAGTCTCCCATATTAAGATTCCAAATAAAAAAAATCTCAAAAAATCAATAGAACAGGAACAAATTCAATTGACTACAACCCAAATAGCGAGGTACACATAAAAAAAATTTCATCACCATCCATAAAAGAACAACCTGAAAATCTCCAATATACACCAAATAAGAGTTCTAAAAGAAATAACAGTATCCCAAAACAAAACTAAACCTGAGAATTCTATTTATTATAAGATATATTACAAAACCTTTAAAGATAGACCCAACAACACACTAAATTCAATCCCTTAGTGCCTTCCTATATAATGTCTTAGAACTCCTAGGTGCTCCACATTGGAAGAATATAATATGTCTCTTATTCTTCTTTTTCTTCTGATGAGACTAACCTTGCTCAACATACTCTTCCAACTTAGGCTCTACCAAATTTTACTTTTCACCAGATATAACATCTCCACTCACTTCAACCAAAACACCCTAACTAACCTCCACTAGAAGGGAACTACTAACTAACACTTCGTAAGATAATAAAACATATTAAACCATAGCAAATCTAAAATTAGAATAAATTGCACATTGATTTGAGAATTCTTGGATGAATTCTAAGTGTTGAGGAAAATTTTTCTCCACCACTTGGTCATAAGTATGGGTAGAATCTATAAGTGATGAAACCACTACAAAATAATGAGGGGATCCATCCTAAAGGTTGCCCCAATAAACAAAATTCACAATTTTCTTCAAATAATCCCTAAGAGTCATATTCTAGATAACATTAAATATGAACTTCATTAGTCAATTTTTCCTAATATGAATAAAAAATCACCATCATAAACCAAAAAAATACCAAAACTTAAGTCACTCAACCAAAACACCCATTAAAACGTCTCATTTCATTTGAAATTTCTAAAAAATCCTCACCTTCAAATTTTTTTGCACCTTTTCAAAAAAACTTTTTACTTAAACCATTTTAGTTAAAAATTTTACAAAACCTCATTTATAGAAATACATTCCTTATTTTATTTAAAAAACAACACACCCTTCCTATTACTATTAAAAATTAAATCAATATTATAATTACTTCCATGATATTTAGTCTTAAAACCCAATTATCCTATTAAAATAATCTCTATAAAACAAAAAACCTTCCTTAAGTTCACTTTAATATCCATATATTATTTAAAAAATTCATTTTGAAATCAATTTACATTGAAAATACTCTAAAAAAAATTAAAACAACCCATGAAGGTCACAAACCTTTAAGAAATAATTTATAAATTCCCCCAATTTCACAAATAAAATTCATTTACCAAAACCTAAAACTAACCTCCAAAATAAAACTAAATATATCACCATAAACACCATCAATTCTATAACCAAAAAATAACTTATTTAACATCATACCATTGGTAAGTACTATTGAGATCATTTTGGGAAGTAAAGGAGGAAAAATAAAAATTTCAGAGGAGAAACAACACTATGTATGGTTTGGCTGCACAGACTGGTAAACTATGTACCAACCATGAAAACAAATCTATAATGTTTTGAGGACCATATGAATGGGATATTCATGGATTAACATCTCATTTGAGGTAACTATATAGCTCTATTTCTTTTAGAACCAAAAATCAAGGAGACCACCAAAATCACTAATATACTTAGCATGAATCCAAATTTTATAATTATATATCAAAATCCATTAAAGATAATCCAAATAAAACTCAAATTCTAGACTTAAATCTGAACAACCCATGATAAATCAAGGTTTGATATGAAGAAGAGATATCCAGGAACTTTTCCACACCCCCACCTGAATCCCGACAACCATCCTAATCTCTATACTACCCAAAAACATCCTAAATAGCAATAGAGTTCTAAGATACTATTTTTTCATGAACCAACCTAGGTCAACCTTTAAATGGGAACCCAATCCAACTTGTGACATACTTGAGACATGTTATCGATTACCCAGGTTTGAAAAATAGTTCCAAGGTCTCATAGCATAACCATTTGTAATGATTTAATCCTTAAAATCGAAATAATGACCCAAATATTTTCACTTGGAAATATAGCACAACCCATCTAGATATTGGATGTCCGCATTATCAGTAACATATAATAACATATCATAAAAAGGAAATAATCCAAGTAACTGAATGGGAAAAAGAGAAAACATCACATACCAATTACCGAAACACTTGAAGAAGACCAAATCCAAGGCACCTAAAAAAGAAATATAAAATATCCATAAACCTAATGGTGTAACCATGGTGAAATACAAACCAATCGCATAAGAATCTCACCATGGAGTTTGTTACATTAATTTAAAAATATTTTTAATTTTATACTAGTTTAGAATAAAATTATAAAATATGTTTTTCATATATAAGTACATAAAATCCAATATCACTTCTATAATAATTTTATAAAATTCCATTTTTATTTTCATTAAATGAAAATGATCTCTTTAAAAATATTTCATAGATGAAGCCTCCTATATCAAAACACCCATTTTAAATCCAATTTTCAAACCACTTTGTAAATACAATTTATAAATAAATTTAGAGACATTTTTAATAAAATTAAATAAAAGCAAGAATGTTAAAACAAACACTAAGGCATCACATCACAAACCAAATGAAATAGGTAATATAAAGACAAAATTACACTAAATTAAATCAAGATATCTAACATAAATGAATGTACCCTATAGAGTTATCTGCTATCATGGGAAACACATTAGGTCCTAAGGTAAAACTAGTATTATACTTTAGAAAAACAACTGGAACAACTATTAACCTATGTTTCATCCTAAATCCCACAAGACACCCAATGAAATTATGTCTAGAGTGATTGAGGGAACTCCCCATCTAGTATTATCTCACACTAGAGGGGAAAATAGTAACATTTTATTGTCTAGTGTAGCATAAGTCTAGACCTCTCACTTAGTTTCTAGTGATCTAATGAAAGTAAAATAAGATGAGGTGACAAATCATTAAATACACATGTTAATTATAAAATCATAGTATAAATCTCATGTCACCCCCAATTATCTCACAACAAAAAACCCCAATGATGTCATTAATACCCATGGTAATTAATGTACACTTTTATGGGTCATAATACATGTCAAAATTGGGATCAATATGGTCTAACCCACATATCATAAAATACAATTTAAAAGTTTCAAATAATCCTTAATAAAAATCTATGTCATCATGCTAAGACATTTATCATCACTTAAAATCCTTTTCAAAATCATTTTTTAAGAAAAATAATTTGAAACTACATTTAAAACCATTTTAAGGCATTGAAACATTTTTATTAAAACCATTTAAGAAATAAAAATCTTCCCTTTATTCAATTATTGAGCCAAATTAAATCAAACACCTTTAAAACACCAAATTCATTCAAAAAACAAATCATTAAAACCATTTTAAAACAATTCACATCCAAAGATCATTTGGGAAACCAAAACCCTTGAAATTATTATGAAAATTGAAAAAATACACCAAAACTTTTATAAAATTAATTTCATCTATTAGATATAGGAATACCATCATAAATAAACATTTAGAAAGATCATGCTACAAATGACATTCCAAATAAATGAAAAACAAAAAAAAAACCACCTACGTCCATTCAAAAATAGCCAAGTCAGAAGTCATTTCCTTCAATAATGAGTTATACAAAAAGAAAAGTGGGATCCCTTATAAGATCTAACATTTAAAACTCATAACATGATTTGAAAAATGGGAAATATCCACTTGAATGATGGTTGTGGCTATGAATTCTGTGGCTACAAAATCAGGGATATATCCACAGGTGTCAAAATTGGTTTTAGACACTTTGATATGGATCTTGTTCCATGGATCACCTATATCTATGTGAAAGTAGTCTATTGATATCAGTGTCACATGTGTATAAACCTATTTCCATGAGCCAATTTCCCATGGATATACCTTTTTTCTAAAAATAATTATGCATATTGAGTTTTGATTCGTTATCTCATGTCTACAACTTAAAGTACACTACCACACTACTAAGACACTTATTACTTATAAATTTATACATACACACACACACACACAAACACACACACATATATATATATATATTAACATTTAAAAATATTTTTTGTTGTTTTTATATAATTATTTCTAATGTATCCTACCCATGACGCCTATACCCATGGTCCTAATTGATTATGGTTATAATAACCACCATTGTACCTTATAGCCATGGTCATGGAAGACGATGGCTATAACCCCACCTCTACAGGACACTATAACCACATTATAATAGTACCATGGATATAATCCTCTCTCCCTCAAAACTTATAGCCACACCCATGCATGATCGTTGTGATAACCCACCAGAATAACACCATATAGCCATGGTATCTTTGGAATGTGGCTATAACCCTCCTCTATAGCATTATATAGACATGATCCGTTAGGAATGAACCTATAATCTCCCTAGAATGGTACCCTATAGACATTTTCACGATATACCATGGATATATCCTTTTCTAGCTCCCATCCCATGATAAAAATACTAAACACATTCGAATGGGTAAAGATATATCCATAGTCTATCATGGACATGACTATAGGGTCCCTAAATCCATGGGGATATAGCTACAGTTCGGATTGGACATGGTTTTAGGACACCTATAGACATAATCATACTCTTCCCATGGATATAGGTGGCCTATATCCATGTTCAAGCTCAACCATGGATATAGGCCAATGTCTATATGTGTATTTTTTCATAGTGAAATATTAACCCATACCAAAAATGAAAACCAACCCTAGTAATCCCTATAGTTCCTTAGGGAGGAAGAAACTTGGGGAGGAAGGTAGAATATGGGAAATGAGGAGGAAAAAAGATAAAATAGGGATTTAACTTGACAAATCACTTGGAATTTATGTTGGAGGGGCTTGGAAACAAAGGATAAGGGAAGGAGGAAGCTCCTCCATGATCCCCATGTTTGGTCAATCAAATGAGGTATGAGGGGGTCCATATCCACTAAAAGGTGATAGGGGTATGGAGGGAAATTATAAAAATTTTAAAACCTAGGTAGGCTGCTCCATAACATAGACCTTCTGTTTATGATGTAAAACCCATATGATAGATGTAATTTCCATTGGGAATTCAAGTTCATGATCTCACTAATATATGATAACAGGTTGATTCAAAAATATAAAATATAACTTCCTTTACATGGAAATTGATATGGGATTAATACTGAGAGAGGTAATCCAAGACCAATATGACATCAAATTCAACTATGGGAAGAATAATGAGATTTTTTGGGAAGAATATTCCCATAAACTTATATCATATAGGTGTTATAAAATTGATATGAAATCATCATACCATTAGAAGTTTTCACCAATAACTAAAAATATAATCATTTAGGTGGTGATGTGATACCCTTAGAAAATTATTTAGATATAAAAGAGTGAGTAAAACCTAAATCAGATAAATTTTTTTCAATTACATAATGAATGATAAGTGTTCCTATCACCACATCATTCTCATGACCCACTTCAATAGTTTTTATTGCATAAGATTTCCCTTTATCATTAAACTTCATAGGTTTATGAGGCTTATTATCCTTATTGGACCTTAGATTAGTGTATGATTCAATTAATTCTAAAACTTATTTTATATGAATCACTAATGTGTGGGTGGTGTATTCGATTGATCTTTCTCTCCATTCACTTCTTTGATTGGCCTCTTCACATAACTTAAAATTTATTTTTCTTAATGGTTAGGTCTCTTACACTTGAAATATATTCTCGATCCTTTCATGAAATTTCTTCAGATCTCCTTCCCATATTTTTGGCATGTAGGAGGTTGAAACATATTATTTCCTCCATGTGACATACCATTGAAGCTTCTATAGAACTCTATCTTCAGTTTTTTATCACTAGAACCATTAAAATGTGGATTTACATCTTCTATTTTCAATTTTAGTGAACATTGAACAATATATTCTTAGCTTCAAAAGTAACTTATGGCCAATTACTTTTGAATAATTTATTTCAAACCCATAAGTAATCAATCAATTTTTTTTGTGATGAAGATAAACCAGAAGCATATCTCACAAGTCATGTAATATTTTCTTCATATATACCAATGTATTTATCATCATTAAACATAAAATATAGAAATCCCATATCTATTTTAGTATGATGATCTTGAGGAAATTACTTATTGGGAAATACCCTCTTAAACACCTCCCATTCCATAAAATTTAATTTTTTCATATCCCTTGTATTCTTGAAAAGAGTCCACTATTAATCCACTTCACTTTCCAAGTAATAGAATACTAAGAAAAATTTCTCATGGTTTTATCACTTTATAATGGAAAATATATTTTCACTCACATTGGTCCATTGTTCAGTAACTGGTGGATTATAAGACCCAAAAAAATAGGGTGGAAATTTTCACATAAATAATTCAATGGCATGTTTCTCACTCCTTGATGCATTCAGAAGCTCAACATGGTCTATGTTACTACCCATATCTTGAGAAAGTTGAGTGAACATAGTCATCAGATATTGAATCCCAGCTCTCATTCCATTTGGTTTCTCATGAGTATGGTCATTTCATTGACTTTCACAATCATTATTCACACTATTCTTTTTAGTTCCAACCATTTAATAAAACCAAAAGCATAGTGTAAATATAAAGATAATATAACTAGATCTAATAATATTATATTGATGGAAATCATTCAGGAGATACCATAAATTTTGAAAAATTCTTATCAACCAATGAAACTTTAAGTTTAACCTAGGTCATCCAAGATCATCATCTATTAAAATAATTTTTAATGGTATATAAAGAGAATATTAATTAACTAAATAATATCAAATAGGAGTGGCTAGCTAGGTGTGTAGTCTCAGGACCACTCATTATGCACTAGTGATGATCAAGTTAATACCCAATATTTATTTTTAGAGTTGTTACCCCTAGGTGAATCTGTGCCATAACTATATCCACTAACTAGTATCCAAACATCATTGTATTTTCTTGAAAAATACACAATCTATACGCTCTCAAAACATTAGGATGTTATATTATACTTATATTTTTCCCCACAGTTTTCAAAAAAGTTTTTTATACTTAATCTCCAAAAATTACTAAACCCCAATATGATACCATATAAGGCATCCCAAGCATAAAATATATAAATATTACATCATTTTAGTTGAATATTAAATACATAACACAATTATACATGCCCCAGAACCATAAAGTTTTTGTGTATTTGGAGAAAACATACATAAAAATATTATTTCATAAAGGATCCTCAACATCTCCTAGAATTGTCTTCTATAATATTACTTTACTTAGACATACCAAAATTAAAACCTTTCTTCATAACCTGGTGAAAATGGGAACATAAGAAACGGTGAGCTCAGATTCTCAGTAAGGGTAAACATAAGAGATATTGATCAATGACCATACGTAAGTATAAGGGTATGGGAACAAGATCATAAAATAATAAAGTCATAACCAATTAATTCACAGATCATAAATCACAATTCATAGCATAAGGTTTTTCCATAACAAATGAAAAAATTCAAAAGTGTGTGGAATCATAAATAATCAAACATGATCCAGGACGACATATCATAAAAATAGGAATGTGGAAAAAACATAATATTATAACATTATGAGCATGTATAATTAGTAACAGGTTCACTCTTCATGTTAAGGACATGAAATCAAGTCCTTTCAAAAACTTATAGACATAAAACCAGGTCCATAAATTTACTTATGGACCTTATACCAGGTCCATGCATTAACTTATAAATATGAAACCAGGTCTATGCATAATGTTGTAAACATGAAATATAGTTAATGCATAACATAGTTATCTCACGAGTTATCCATCTTTACTCAATGTATTTTTGGGCTATAAAATTATGGGCCCACCCATAAAATAATGAAAACAATACACATGTATTCCACAAGATCATAAAACATCCATCACATCATCAAATCATAACCCATGTAAAGGAAATGAGTTTCATAAAAATTTAATCATTTCATCACATCATAACCCATGGAAAATAGATGTGTTTTATAAATGTTTCATCATAATTTAATTAACCCATTGGAAGGAAATGGGTTTTATATAATAATCCTTAAATCATCATAATCATAAGACATCCATATAATTAAATTATATGGTACCATAGGATTATATTCCTAGTTAATCTTAAAAATCCTTAAAGGATATTGTCATATATGAAAAATACCTTAAAAATATCATTAAAACATTTCTTTGAACACGTGAGAAAATATTATTTTAATTTGAAAACATTTTAATTAAAAATTAAAAAAATATTAAGAATTTTTTTCTTTTAAAATAACCAAGGAAAATTTTAATGTAATATTCAATGAAAATAAAGGCCATGATATTGGGAAAATCCATTCATGTCATATATGTTCAAAACATTCCTTTCACATTTTTTGTAAAAATTTCAAAAACTAATGTTTTAGAAAACATTTATTTATAAAAATTAATTTTAAACCATCATAAATAAATTAAAAGGAAATTAAAACAAACTTTTAAAAACATTTAATGTATAGGTAACAATTTACATAAAATAGATTTTAATATTATGAACCTGAAAGAAATATTTCATCCACTAAAAAGGAAATAAGGTCGAATTTTATTTAAAAATATTTTCACCATATTTTTGAGTAAAAAAGAGAGGAAAATGGTACTGATAAATAAAAATTATTGAATAAGTATAGGATAAGAAAATAGTTGGGGTTTAAAGGATAAGATCCATATAAGTTCTCTTAATGAAAATTTAGTATAAGCAACCCCAAAAATAAATGAGATTACATGTTAAATCCCTTACCTCAACTCTCATACTAATTTATATGCATTAAAAAATCATAATATATATATATATTTATTATAAATATATTCTAGAACCATATTTATATATATTATACCATATATTATTTACTTATAATATCTTATCACCTGTTTATTAACAAATCCTTATTAAAATTACTGTTCTCGGTGATAATTGTTTCATTTTACAAGCATGTTTCAATTAAAATGTTCCAATACTTATAATTTTATCAAGGTTACATCATATATATAATGTTAATCATATAATAAGTAACATATTTAATCATTATATAAACTTTTTTTTACTATTCTAATAAATTTGTGATGGAAAATAAATTACATCATTTCATTAATTCGTACGTGTACACGAGTGATGTGTCCACTTTTTGATAGATGGAAGAAAATAAAGTTAAATAATAATTGAACATGATATAACCATTATTATATAATTATTATCATATATTTTCATTAAGATTATCCGTATTACCAACCATGTAAATTAGAAATGAAAAACGAATCACATTGTTTCGTGGAGGTGGTAGTCCACATGTACACATGAGTGACATTATTATTTCACAAAGAATGGGAAGGTAAGAAGATTGATAAGATATTATAATTATATAAGTATAATTATTTCATAAATATCATATATAGACATTAAATACATCATAATGACCAACCATGAATGACGGTGATGAGAAACGAAATACATCGCTTCGCGAGGCAAAAGTCCGCACGTACGCATGAATGGTGATTTTGATTCCCATTTGATGGAGAAAGAGATGAATAAAAGTTAAAACATAAACATAATAACATATAATTATATTTACGATACTGTATTTATGATTTTATGATGGATACAATAGGTTTAGATAATGTGTAAGAATAAATAAAATTTAAAGTACTCGGTAAAGTGTTATACCACTTCATTGAGAAACATTATTTGGTTTACATATTAAGCTTTATAAATATGGTATTATGATAAAAAAACCTATAAGAAATTGGGAGTTATTTTATGAAATTATTTTGGTAGTTATTTTCTGAGAGAAGAGGATCCGTAGGTGTGATGAAGAGAGGAGAGGCGATGTCCTTTTATAAGGGAGGGGGGAGAGACACTTGGAATTTTTAAAAAGATTAAAATATATTATTGACTTAGTCAATATAAATGGATAAAAATTGGACCAAGTTAGAATATAGGATGATATAGAATAGAAATATATTAATCCAATAATATTCATTCATTTTATGTCATTTTAACCCTTATCTCTTTAGTTTAACCCTTCATTAACACCTTTTAACCTTTACCGTAGTAATGAATTTCTACATTGGTTACTATTCATAAAGACAAAAACATTAAGGTAAAATTATTATATAAAATTATTTATTCTAATTTAAAATATTTAATCCATTTTATCTAATTAAATCTCTAAGTTTAATAAATTCAATTTAAAATAAACCTACAAAACGCGATGAAAAACAGTTGTTCAGAAAAATGAATTTTTAAGTATAAAAATGTTTTTATACCAAAATTAAAAAAATGTCAATTATAATGAAATTAATTGGATTATTTTTAATATAAATAAACTAATTATATTTTAAAATCGATTCAAAACAAAATGATACTTTGTATATACCTGAAATAGAAAAACCGTTTTCAAAAAAATTAGTATTTTCTATTATTCACCCAAAAATCAAGTTTTTAATAAGAATCCCAAAAAACAACTCTATGTTAATAATGAAATGATGATTTTAAAAATTATATAAATTATCTATAATAATATTTCCAAAATGGTATAAATTAATTATAATGTTCGTGCACAAAATTAAATAAAAATCATTTTTGAAGAATTTTTTTTGAATCATAAAATGAATTTGCTAAAAATTAAGTACATATTTATTGTGAATTATTAAGTAAATTATAACTATATAAAACCTCTATAAATATTTTTCAAAATGTGTTTATTCCAATTATTACCACCAATTTAATATCTAGTTTATAATTTCTACATTTAAATAATAATAATTCAATAGTATATGATGGTTCATTTAAACATAGTGTTTCTTGTAAAGAAATATATCAAAGAAATAAAATTTATTCAAAGAGAAATATATCATAAAATATTAGGATGTTACAAGTGAATATTTCTTTATACTAGCTCTCTCTAGTATGACCCATCCCTTGAAAATACATGGTTTGTTTATACTGGCTCCCACTAATTCTTCAAAGGTCCTTTTATCCAAACCCATGAACATGATATTCTGTCAGCTTTGGATGTCTATACATTAACAGAATGGTATTTTTTTCAACTTTACTTCTTATATTTCCAATGAATGTAATAAAAACAATTTATACAAGTTTTCCCAATACACTTATGAATATTCAAAATATGTAACATTCAAATCAACTCACTATATAATTTAGAGATGTAACATCTGATTCATCTCAAACATCTTTCACGAAACCTGATATCTAAACCTTATATAGGATTGGGATATATGGATTTGGTTGGTAACTTTTGGTCTCTTAATTTTCATAGTTTTAAAAGTAAATCAATATAAAAAATATCACCACACTTAAATAATACCTTGGTCTTTCTTAGTATCTTCTTATATTTTATGATTTGGGTTTTCCCAATTTATCAAATTCTTATGCACACAAGTTTTCTATTTCTATGAAATCTACCTAACCTCATTCTACCTTATGTTAGTTCAGTTATTCTTTTTATAATAATAAACTTACATGACTCAAAGTAGGTTAACTCTATTTCTTTAAGTATCAAAACTCAATAACATTAGTTATACATTAAGTTCACTATTATATCTTCTGAACTCAACTCAGATTTTGATAAGATCACTAATTCTTATTCAGATAAAAACACTGATGGTTTGTGCATAAATTCTTTTGGTCACTTTTTCTTTTCAATACTACTTAATTCTCACTTCTTATGGTATTCTTTATTTTCTTCACATAACTCATGAATGCATTATGAATTTCGTGGTCTTCATGAACTCCTCATTATTCACATAAATAATTTATTTATGGAATTATTTCTTCTTCACATGACTATGTAGGTGAATAGATGAAAAAATAATTGTAATATACCACTACCTTATTTTATTTAATTCTATTATATTAAAATGTTTTATTCTTTAATTGGGTGCATCTTGGGACTCATTAGGATAGAGAGCATTTGTTGGGGAAAATTTCCTAAAGTTTAGGGATGTTTATTTATTTTAATTGATGGAGTCTATGTATAAACATGTAATATATTTGTGGGGTTCTCCTTGAGTTTGGAGAATTACCAAGGTGGTTTGGGATTTTGTGTAAGAATCTGTAATTTTTTCTATTTGTAGGAGAAATACATGTCGTGTAATGAGAGTACATGATGAGTAATTTCTATAGGGCATATTTCATAAACCTAGTACATATCATGAAGGGAGTACACACTGTTTAATATTAAAAATTGGTTTTTTAATAAAAAGGAAATGGTTTTTTAGAATATGTGATCCCCATGGATTACACGAGATGTAAAGGGATCACACATCATGTAAATTTTATGAGTGGGGATTTTAGTGTTCCATAAAAGTGATATGTTTATTAATTCAATGTGAAACCTCTTCTATCTCAACCCATATCTCTCCTATAGTAATTTTGGGAACCTAAAACCCTTCTGGATTGATTCGTTAGATGTTTGATCATCAGGGTTGTGTGCGATATCTCTTTGGGTGAGTAATCCTTTCTAATTTTTCATTGCCTATGATAATGGTAGTGTTGTTGTTCTATGTTATCAAATTTTTTGATCTGTGGTGATGGTTCTCTTGATTCTATTCTAGATCCATTATGCGATCTTGTTCTAGGGGAAGTTCCTTATTGATTATGGTGCGACAGGTGTGTGTTCTTGAGTTATATTGTTTTCCTTCATCTTTTACAGCCATTTTTGTTAAGTTGATTCAATTATGAGATATTTAGATTGATTCAAGGTCCTACTTTTTCATTTTGTATTCTTCCTTGTTGTTGGATTCCAATGTAGGCTTGTGCAACCTGAGTTTTGAGTTTGGTGGTTCCATCATTAGACTATGTTGGTAAACCAGATTACATTGGTTTTTGATAAATTGTTTTATAATTGAAATGTCATGATTGAATATTTTTTTTGTTTTTGTGGAAATGGGTTTTTGATAAAATATGGTTATTCTATGGTTTGGGTAAATGAAATGGGTTTTTCAAATAATTGGGAAATGGTTTTATGAAAGGGTTTTCAAAGCATGGTTTTATGAAATAGTTTGTAAAAAATATAGCACATGGGACCTTAGGTACTTAGGTGGAAGATGTAGTAATACACGTCATCCACTATTAGGTGGTTTTCTTATGGGTATTTCCTCCACTCCCTAGGACTATTTTTCCAGGGATTTGTTAGACCTATTGGGAGGTTAACTTTATAGGGTGTTCCTTTTATCTCTAGAATCAGTGCATATGTCTAGAGGCATGTGATAATCCATGGAAGGTCTGATGTGGAAAGCCTAATGGGTTCCAGGGTTCTTCGGGGGGGGGGGGGACTTCGTGATGTCTTCTCCCACTCTACGATGGGGGAGGAAACCATGACAGTCCCTCCCCCACCGACAGGGGAGGGAACTTCATTATCCTGCAAGGGAGTGGAGTATTCCTTATCCCCCTTTTATAAACCAAATTTGATTCCCCCATTCCTACAGTTCTCCATGTACCCTAAGGTACACAATTTGTATGAAGGATTACCCAATCTTCCATTGTTTCTCACAGAGTTTAACAAAGATTCGATGCTTTTTAATCGTACCTTGATTGTTTAATTCTCAGAAAGAAGGACATTTGTGTACACCTTTGAAAGATTAATTTTCAGTTCATGGGATCTACAGGATATGTATACTTTTGGCTTTCTCGACAATATGAACCTCATGATCCACTTCACATCAGAGGAAGACCTGATCAAGGCTTGGTCGTGCACGCCTCACATCTACAACGGATTCCAATTATACCTTAACAGATGGACATACGACTATCATATTAAGTGGGACTACCCTTCAGTGGAGATTTAGGAAAGGTTCCCTAACCTATCCCTACCATTTCAGAATCCTTTGATTATTAGGATTCTTGTAGGGAGGTTCTTCTGTTCTAATAACCGAACCAAAGAAGTGTGTCATCCTGTTAATCTACAGGTGTGTGTCAAAGTTGATGTTGTAATAAAGACTTTATATTTCATTTATATTACAATAGGATAGGAATACCGCTATAGGTAATAGGTGGTGTATGAATCTTGGGCGGACTTCTGTTCTAGTTTCAAGTGATTAGGGAAATTTTCGGTGGTCTGTAGGCATCGGTCAAGTTAGAATGGTTTGTTGAAGTCTAGGGTCAGTTGTGAAGATGGGCCCTCGGGTCCAGGACAAGGGGGTGTGTAGTTTGAGGCTGAGGTGGTGCATGGTGAACCTCAGTCTGGGTTGATCCCTTCACATAAGAGGTATGTGGCATCAGGAAACAAGGGAAATGGCCATTTTAGTGGAGAGGTTCCTGGTCTAGATGCATGTTTGAAAGAATCTACTAAAGGAGGTGTTACCTCTAAGTGATGAAATTAGATGGAGGTCATTTCTTTGGATTCACAAGAGGGTGGGGGTTGGCAGGACCCGGGTTGGCTGCTAATACAACTGATGGCCTTCCATTTAAGGACAAACATTCAAATAAGGAGGCTTGGTATGTTCTTCCTAAACCGAAAGTTGCTGATATTTTTTAGAGATTGATGCTTGACCTTAGAATTGAAAATAGGTAGGATGCAGATGAAAAAATTAAAGGGAATCTATACACAGTGAAGACAATGTGGGATAGGTGAAGGCTATAGGTGGGGAGATCCCAGAAAGAACTAGTCCAAATGTTAATGTTTTCAACAGTTTTGAGTGTCTTGTGGTTGATGACCTAAGATAGTATTTATAGGTGGAATTTATTAGGAGTATGCTGCTAAAGAGGTCTGTGTCACACAATAATCTTCTCCTGAACACCTTTTTGGAATCCAGGTTGTTGAGGTGAATGAGGTTTATAGTGATCCTGTTGATGGTGAGGCCACTCTTATGGGGAGAGGGCTCATGTATCTGAATTTTGAACCATAGGATGATGAACTCAACTCATATGTTCAACATTATAATGATAAAAAAGAGACTGAGTATAGGGTTCAAAAGTTAGAAGGTGACCCAGGCAGGCCTTACACATATGGGAATTCATAAAGAGATAAAGGATTACTCTTTTTTTACCTCTTCTTATGGAGAAATGGTCAACGAAGAAGTTTAAAGAAAAATAGATGAACAAATAGTGTAAGTCAGGTGTTGTGCTTGAGTATTCCTTGGATTTTCTCATAATCTCGAAAAAAGAAGTGGTTGAATAGGTTTTGTATATCAATTATGCTGAAGAAGAAGCCACTAAAATGGTGGGAAGTCTATTAAGGATGACTCTCAATGAGGAGAAATATGCCTGGATAGAGAATCTAACCTGATATTAGTTGGGGGCTTCAATATTGTGAAGATTAGACTCAAGGAGTACATACAGTCCTGGTATAATCTGACCTTTCAGTTCAAAAACCTTTTAATGGATGAACAAGATCCACAGGTTAGTGACATCTATTGGAAATTATTTAGGGAGATTAATTCTTGTTGGCTCTAATTGTTCTTTAATAACTCCGTTGTTTCCTTTTGTGGTTGAACTCATGGTTTCTCATTTTTCCTTAAAAGTGTTTGAAAATAAAATATTTAATTTTTAGTTAGTCAATCTAGAGGCTTAATATGCACATGATAGTCTATGTTTAGGTATGAGTTTTCCTAGCTATCCTGACCTAGTGTGATACTTGGTGTGATGTTACCCATGATTTTGGCCAATTTGGGCCACTTTTTGGCTTGTATTGTTTGAGTTGTTCTACCACGGATTTGATATGATATGTGATACATGCTTTGGTTTGATTTGATATATCTATTTTTATATATTTATATGAAATTATTTGAAACCGATTTACCTATTTTATTTGGAAATATTGAAAAAGGGAAAATTAAATGTTTTTTTCATGACTTTAAGATAAAAATGGATAAACTATGTATCATTCATTATTTTCATGAAATTTGATCATTCATGGATTATTGTACAAATACATGTTATACCTGGGTGAGACCTTCCTAATACTTTTATCTCACACCCTACACACCCCTTTGGAGGTTCATAAACCGTGGTATGTATATCAATACAGGTAAAGGCAATGTGTCATAGTGAGGCATCAAGGTTTTCTATCAGCTAGGTTTGGATAACTGGATAGTGATATGATGGGGATTTTCCTAAGCTATCATATGAAGACTATTGGAGTATCTATTTTGGTTTTTTTATTCTTTACAGTTGAAGTTGTCTCTTGGAGATTATTTTGCTAGTTTTTTAGTTGTATCACTTCTATTTTTATCTTTATGATATGGAATATATATATATATATATATTATTCTATTGTTTCTTCCTATACATTTATATATGTCATGTTTTCTGTTCATGTTGGGAGAAATCGTTCCCTCAATTTGTTGTTGCCTGGGTGCTAGACGCCAGCTCAT
The DNA here is from genome assembly GCA_963277665.1 of Viscum album. Taxonomy (NCBI): domain Eukaryota; kingdom Viridiplantae; phylum Streptophyta; class Magnoliopsida; order Santalales; family Viscaceae; genus Viscum; species Viscum album. The sequence continues at coordinate 2,022,302,742 of OY728123.1, forward strand.
GGGGATTGAGAAATCCCGTTGGGTATGTGGAAATTTGGGTTAGGTACCAGTTTGAGAGGGTATGTAGGTCGGGTTCATCATAGTTTGGTACCAGATGTGGTCCATACTCAAGAGTCTTTGTCTTGAGATGTTTTTTAGACTGGAGATAAGATTGTTGAATCTTGAGAGGTAGGTTATGGTGAGTGTCTAGACAAATCTTTCCATGAAGAGACTCAAGTTACCCTGGGATTCTAGGATATGTGTCTCATATTTTGAGTTATTGATGTTAATATGAGTTTTTTATTATAGATTTTATTGTTTGAACTGATATAATTATGTTATCTAATTGTTTCTTATGTTTCGTCATGCAACAATATGCCTCCAAGACAAGTTCCTTAAGTTCCACAAGAGGGTGTAGCTAATGTTTCTCAAGGTAATAAACCACCTGATCATAATTTTATTGAGTCTATCATGCAGATAGTTCATGCTATAAATCAGAATGTACCACAATCTCATAACATAGTCGTTTAGGTATAACCAAGAGTTTTTGGAGACATGGATCGATCAAGGGAGTTATTTATTGAAAATCCACCATACTTTAAAAGGTAAAAATGAACCTCAAGAGGTGGAAGGCTGGATGGAAAAGATCAATTATATTTTAAACTTCCTAGATACATCTAATAGTATCATGGTGAAGTGAATAGTGTTCATACTTGAGGGTTCTGACAAGAAATAGTGGGATTCCATGGTACAAAAGGATATGAATAGGGTCTTGGACTAGAAGGCCTTCAAGAATATCTTCTTCTAGCAGTTATATACAGAGTCAATGATGATAAATAATTATCTAGAGTTCCTATCTTTGCATAAGGTATGCCATTCAACATCAAAATACACTAATTAGTTTGTAGAGTTTTTTTTATTTTGTACCAGAGGTTGTAAAGAATAACCTATTGAAAGATCAAAAGTACTTGTAGGGTTTATGACTGAATATCAGATCACAAGTATTTATGCTGAAGAATTCAAACTCTGTGGGGATGGTAGATAGGGATATGTTAGAAAAACTAAATATGGAAAGCATGGTTGGATATTCTTCCCCTTTTCTTCCATCTAGTGGAAGTTTTAGTGGCACGCTAGGGAAGAAGTTGAAGTGACAATATTACCGGAAGAGTGGTGGAGGTGGTTCTCAGAATCATGCTTCTTTGGAACCTCCATTTGTATCTAGTGGTGTGCCTATGACTTTCTATTAGTGTGGCAAGGTTAAACATACACACTGTTATTTTCCGTCACCTATTAGGATGTGCAATAGTTGTGGCCATTATGGCCATCTATAGTGTTTCTATCAAGATATGTCTACTATTCAATATGGATAGGGATTTTTGACTCCAAAGGATACTAAAATATAGTAAAATTCTTCAAAGACAATAGGGATCTAGACACAAGCCATTGGAGTAAAGAAACTTCTCACAATAGTTGAGTTTTCGGCGGAGGTATATGTGGTTCAAATGATAGTTAGAGGTTCCATATTTATAAAATATTCTATAGGGATTACTTTATTTGATACCGATTCTTCCCACTCATTTATATCTGGACATTTTTTCTGATATGATTAACCTTTAAATAGAGCTCATGTACTTTGTTATTGAGTTAGAAACACATATTGGGAAGTGTAAAGAGCATGGGTTCCTTATACCATTGTTTCGGACATGGATCCTAGGTTTACTTTGAGGTTCGATAGGAGTCTCCAAGAGGTAATGAGGACTCAGGTTAGGACAAGTACAACTTATCATCAACAGACAAATGGTCAGACAGATCTTGTTATTCAGATCCTAGAGGATATTTTCATGCATATGTTTTAGATTTTAGTAGATCTTGGGATAGCCATCTAGGAAGTTTGGTTTTATTATTATAACAATTATCTATCATTGATCAAAATGGATCATTTTTGGAGTGATATGGTTTCTTGTGCAGATAACTTATTTTTTGGGAAGAGGTGGGAGAATCTTCTTTGGTGGGATTGAGTTTGGTTCAGGATACATCTATGAGGATTTAGGATAACATCATCATCTAGTTATATCTCAAAATCGACATAAATATTATGTGGATCATCAATGTCATAATTTATAGTTTTTCGCAGGAGGTTAGGTTTTCTTGAAAGTTTATTCTTGGTTAGGTCACTATCGTCTTGGAAAATAGGTAAAGTTATCTTCAAGATATGTTGGATCGTTTGAGGTCTATGAGTGGCTTGGGTAGGTTACTTATTGATTGGTATTATAGGTTTATTTGATAGTAATTAATTATGTCTTACACATATCATAGCTCAAGAAATACCATCCTGATCCCTCTCACATTCTGAGTTGGGAAGAGATTGAGTTAGATCCATATGTTTCTATTATGGAGAATCTAGTAGAGGTTTTTGAATCTCAAGTGAAAGTATTTTATGGGAAGTTAATTATGTTGGTCAGAGTGTTATGGTGGCACATATCAGATTCTCATAGGTCTTGGGAGCATGATTAATTTATGATGGAGTAGTGGCCTCACATATTTACTGGACTTCATTCTTCCACATGAATTACCGGAGATGGAAAGTCTCACGATGGGGAGTTTGTAACATTCTGTTACCCACTTTAAGGTAATTCCATTCTCTTAATTTGTTTTCCTCTTTAATTGGGTGTGTCTTAGGACACCCAAGGATAGAGATATTTTGTTAGGAAAATGACCTAAAGTTCATGGATGTATGTTTATTTGAATCAATGGAGTCTGAGTATAAATATGTAATGGACTTGTGGGGTTCTATTTGAGTTCGGAGAATACCCGAGGTGGTTTGGGTTTTGATATAAGAAACAGGAATTTTTGCTGTCTACAGGATAAAACCACATTGTGTAATGGGATTACACGACATGTAATTTCTGTAGGGAAGATTCCATGAACCTAGTACACAACATGAAGGGAGTACATTTTGTGTATAAATTAAATTCCACGTAATTTTAAAAACCTGATTTTTAATAAAAAGGTGATGAGTTTTTTGGCATACGTGATCCCCATGGATTACACAATGTAAACATATTACATGCTATGTAAATATCACAAAAATAGATTTTATGGAACCATACAAGTCATATGTATATTCATTCAATGCACATTCTCTTCCCTCTTTACCTAGAGATATACTATGTTGATTTTGAGAACCTCTAACCCTTCCGAATTGAGTTGTGCGTGGTATCTCTCTAGGTGAGTAATCATTTCTAATTATTTATTTCAATTGATTGTGTTAGCACTATTGCATTTTGTTATAGAGTTTTTTGATCTTTTGTGATTTTTCTCATGATTCTCTTCTAGATCTATTGTGCGATCTTGTTCCGGGGGATAATTCCTTGTTGGTTGCGGTGAGTGTGCGTTCTTGAGGTATGTTGTGGTACTTCCTATCTTCTGACCATTTTTGTTAAATTGAATCAATTATAAGATTTATAGACTAATTATAGGGCCTCCATTGTCCTTGTGTATTCATCCTTGTTGGTGGATCCTGTTACAGGCATGTGTGACCCGAGTTTTGAAGTAGGTGTTTCTGTCTTTAGCCTGTGTTGGTAAACTATGTTTCTCTCATTTTTGATAAATTACTTTATTAATAAAATGGAATGATTGATTGATTAGATTTGTGTGTGTGGAAATGGGTTTTTTTGATAAAAGATGGTCTTAACCTGGTTTTGGTAAATGAAAAGGGTTTTTTCAAAGCACTATGAAATGGTTTTTTGAAAGGGTTTTAAAAGAATGGTTTGATGAAATGGTGTTGATAAAATAGTTTATAAAAAATAGAGAACATGGAAAGCCTTAGGTACTTAAGTGGAAGGCGTTGTAATCAGCCTGGTCCATCGTCATGGGGTTTTCTCATGGGTCTTTCCTCTATTACCTAGGAATGTTGTTATAAGAACTTGATAGACCTATGGGGGGGGGGGGTTCACTTTCTAGGGTGTTCCTATTCTATCTATATTTGATGCATATTTCTAGAGGATTTATTTTTTCATGTTTTTCTATTTTTTGGTATGATATTCCTAGCTATCCTAACCTTTTATGATCCTTAGTGTGATGTTACCTTTGCTTTTGGCTAATTTGGGATGATTTTTGGCTTGTACTTTTGATTTTTACTACAATGGATTTGATATGATATGTGATACATGATTTGGTTTGATTTGATATATCTGTTTTAATATATGTATATGAAATGATTTGAAAATAATTTACCTATTTTATTTGGAAATGTGAAAAAATGTGAAATTAAATGTTTTTCCATGATTTTTAGATAAAAATCGCTAAACTGTGTATCATTCCTTATTTTCTTTAAAGTTGATAATTCTGGGATTATTTTATAGAGTCTTATTATGGAACACCTATATGAGACCCTACTATGCCTATTACCTCACACGCTATAAACCCCTTTAGCAGTGCGTATACCTTGTTATGACTTTAGATGGAGGGAAAGGAAAGGCACCGTGGTGAGGTGACAAGGTTTTCTATTATCTAGGTTTGGGTAGCTAGATGGTGAGATGGTGGGGGTTTTCCCACACAATCATATAGAGACTATTGGACCAGTTGTTTTGGTTTCTTCTCCCTTTGTATGTGGACTTGTCTCTTTGAGATTGTTTTTCTACCTCTTCAGTTTCATTTCTTATTATATTCAGTTTCTATTATGATATTTATATATATATGTATATATATATATATAAATATATGTTTTCTTCCATTGATTCAGCCTATACATGTATATGTTTCATTTTGTCTATTCAGGTTGGGTAAAATCAGTCCCTCTATTTTTTGTTGTTGTTTGGGTGCTAGACGCTAACCCTTGGGGATCAAGAATTCCCTTAGGATATGTGGAGATTCAAGTCAGGTACCAGTTTAAGATGGTATCTAGGTTAGTTTTGTTATAATAATACTATATATTACCTTCTCAAAATCTACTTCACCAAACCTCAATCTCACAACTACTTCTTTATGAAAATATAAAATATTGTATTTCCTTCTAAATTTCTTCTTTATAAATTTAAAAATACTCAAATTATTCTTCCTTATAATGTTATTATTGATACATGGAAATATTCATGTATTCATAGTGCATTGCACGAAATTCAAAATTGAATAATGAGTATATATTCCACCGTGAAAACCTTCGACCCAGGTGTACTTTACACATGGATCTCTCTAAAAAAATCTTACATGAATAGGGAGCTTATTTCTTATTTTTAATATATTCTTCTATTGATTCAGTCTCAATTTATTCCTTCCTATCAATGCATCTATGAGTATTGAGATCGATGGATTTTATTGATGTAATCTAGTACCTTAGTCTCTCAAAACAATATGGCATGTGATTCATTTCCACCCACTCACCTTGATTTTATTTACATTATAACACCTAATAAAACATTGTCAAATTTTCACAAATGAAAATGTATTCACAAGATTCTTTTTTTTGTCTCACTTAGATCCTACCTCAATTTTCATTGGTATATCATATAGATTCCACTATACGATGCTAAATAAGCATTCTAGTTTTTTGATATCATATGATCATTCAGATGTGAATATCCACATTATAAAACTAATACTCACATTTAAATCCAAACATGCATTAAATGTGCTCCACACTAGAAGAATATAAGACGTCTCTTCTTCTTCTTCTTCTTCTTCTTTTGATGAGACTGACCTTTCTCAACATACTCTTCCAACTTAGGCTCAATCAAATTTTACATTTCACCAGATATAACATCTCCACTTGCTTCAACCAAAACAACCTAACTGACCTCCACTAGAAGGGAACTATGGACTAACACTTCGTAAGATAATAAAACATATTCAACCATAGAAAATCTAAAATTATAATAAACAACACATTGATTTGAGAAGTCTTGGATGAATGCCAAGTGTTGAGGAGAACATTTCTCCACCACTCGGTCATAAGTCTGGGTAGAATCTATAAGTGATGAAACCACTCCAAAATTATGAGGGGATCCATCCTAAAGGTTGTCCCAATAAAAAAAATTCCCAATTTTCTTCAAAGACTCTCTTAGAGGCATATTCTAGATAACATTAAATATGAAATTCATCAGTCAATGTTTCCTAATATGAATCACAAAACACCATCATAAACCAAAAAATACCAAAACTTAAGTCACTTAACCAAAACACCCATTAAAACATCTTATTTCATTTGAAATTTCTATAAAATTCTCACCTTCAAAACTTTTTGTGCCTTTTCAAAAAAAACTGTTTACTTAAACCATTTTAGTTAAACATTTTACAAAACATCATTTCTAGAAACACATTCCCTATTTTATTTAAAAACCACACACCCTTCCTATTACTATTCAAAATTAAATCAATATTATAATTACTTCCATGATATTTAGTCTTAAAACCCAATAATCCTATTAAAATAATCTCTATAAAACAAAAAACCTTCCTTACGTTCACTTTAATCTCTAAATATTATTTAAAAAATTTATTTTAAAATCAATTTCCATTGAAAATACTCTAAAAAAAATTTAAAACATCCCATGAAGGTCACAAACTTTTAAGAAATAATTTATTAATTCCCCCAATTTCACAAACAAATTTCGTTTACCAAACCCAAAAACTAACCACCAAAATAAAACTAAATATATAACCACAAATACCATCAATTCTATAACCAAAAAATACCTTATTTAACATCATACCATTGGTAATTACCATTGAGATCATTTTGGGAAGTAAAGGAGGGAAAATAAAATTTTCAGAGGAGAAGCAACACTATGGATGGTTTGGCTGCACAGGCTGGTAAACTATGCACCAACCCTGAAAAAAATCTATAATGGTTTGAGGACCATATTCAAGAGATATTCATGGTTTAACATCTCATGTGAGGTAACTATATAGCTCTATTTCTTTTAGAATCTAAAATCAAGGAGACCTCCCAAATCACTAATATACTCATCACGAATCCAAATTTCATAATTGTATATCTAAATCCATTAAAGATACTCCAAATCAAACTCAAATTGTAGACTTAAATCTGAACAACCCATGATAACTCAAGGTTTGGTATTAAGAAGAGCGCTCTAGGAACTTTTCCACACCCCCACCTGAATCTCGACAACTATCCTAATCTCTATACTACCCACAAACATCCTAAATATCAATAGAGTTATATGATACTATTTTTTCATAAACCAACCTAGGTCAACCTTTAAATGGGAACCCAATCAAACTTGTGACATACTTGAGGCACGTTATCAATCACCCAGGTTTGAACAATAGTTCCAAGGTCTCATAACATAACCATTTGTAATGATTTAATACTTATAATCCAAATAATGACCCAAATATTTTCACTTGGAAATCTAGCACAACCCATATTGATATTGGATGCCCACATTATCAGTAACATAGAATAACATAGCATAAAAAGTAAATCATCCAAGTAACTGAACGATAAAATAAGAAAACATCACATACCAATTACCTAAACATGTGAAGAAGACAAAATCCAAGGCACCTAAAAAGAAATATAAAATATCCATAAACCTAATTGTGTAACTAGGGTGAAATCCAAACCAATCCCAGAAGAATCTCACCATGGAGTTTGTGACATTAATTTAAAAAGATATTTAATTTTATATTAGTTTAGAATAAAATTATAAAATATGTTTTTCATATATAAGTACATAAAATCCAATATCACTTCCATAATAATTTTATAAAATTCCATTTTTATTTTCATTAAATGAAAATAATCTCTTTGAAAACATTTCATAGATGAAGCCTCCTATATCAAAACACAGATTTTAAATCCAATTTTCAAACCACTTTATAAATAAATTTTTTTAAATAAATTTAGAGACATTTTTAATAAAATTAACTAAAAGTAAGAATGTTAAAACAATCATTAAGGCACCAAATAACCAACCAAATTAAATAGGTAATCTAAAGACACAATTCCACTAAATTCAATTAATATAGCTAGCATAAATTAGTGTACCCTATAGAGTTATCTGGTATCATGGGAAACACACTAGGTCCAAAGGTAAAACTAGTACTATACTTTAAGAAAACAAATGGAACAACTATTAACCTATGTTTCATCCTAAATCCCACAAGACACCTGATTAAAGGATGTCTAGAGTCATTGAGGGAACTCCCCATATAGTATTATCTCACACTATATGGGACACTAGTAACATGTGATTGTTTAGTGTAGCATAAGTCTAGACCTCTCACTCAGTTCCTAGTGATCTAATGAAAGTAAAATAAGAGGAGGCGACAAATCATTAAATCCACATGTAAATTATAAAATCATAGTATAAATCTCACCTCAACCCCAATTATCTCACAGAAAACAACCCCAATGATGTCATTCATCCCCATGGTAATAAATGTACCCCTTTATGGGTCACAATCCATGTCAAAATTTGGATCAAGATGGTCTTACCCACATATCATAAAATCTAATTTAAAAGTTCCAAATAGGCCTTACTAAAAATCTAGGTCACATGCTAAGACATTTCTCAACACTTGAAATCCATTTCAAAATAATTTTTTAAGAAAAATAATTTGAAACCACATTTAAAACCATTTTAAGGCATTGAAACATTTTTATTAAAAGAATTTAAGAAATAAAAATCTTCTCTTTACTCAATTATTGACCCAAATAAGGTCTAACACCTTTAAAACACCAAATTCATTCAAAAAAAAAAAATCATTAAAACCATTTTAAAACAATTCACATCCAAAGATCATTTTGTAAACCAAAACCCTTGAAATTATTATGAAAATTGGAAAAATACCCCAAAACATTTATAAAAATATTTTCATTTATTAGATATAGGAATAACTTCATAAATAAAACATTTATAAATATCATGCTAAAAATGAAATTCCAAATAAAGGAAAAAAACCACTTATGTCCATTCAATAATAGTCAAGTCAGAAGTCATTGCTTTCAATGATGAGTTATCAAAAAAAAAGTGGGATCCTCTATAAGCTCTAACATTTAAAACTCATAATATAATTTGAAAAATGGTAAATAGCCACTGGCATGGTGGTTGTGGATTTGAATTCCATGGCTACAACATCGAGGATATATCCATAGGCGTCGAAAATGGTTTTAGACACTTTGATGTGGATCTTGTTCCATGGATCACCTATATACATGTGAAGGTAGTCTATTTATATCATTATCACATGTGTATAATCCTATTTCCATGAGCCAATTTCCCAGGGATATACCATTTTTCTAAAAATAATTATGCCTATTGAGTTTTGATTTGTTATCTCATGTCTATAACTTAAATTACACTACCAAAATACTAAGACACTTATTAATTATAAATGTATATATATATATATATATTAACATTTCAAAATATTTTTTATTGTTTTTATATAATTATTTCTAATGTATCCTACCCATGACGCCTATAACCATGGTTCTGATTGATTGTGGTTATAATAACCACCATTGTACCATATATCTATGGTCATGGAAGACTATGGCTATACCCCCAACACTATAGGACACTATAGCCACAGTATAATAGGACCATGGATATAATCCTCTCTCCCAAAAAACTTATAGCCACACCCATGCATGATCATTGAGATAACCCACCAGAATAACACCATATAGCCATGGTCTCTTTGGACTGTGGCTATAACCCTCCTCCCTAGAAACATATAGCCATGATCCATTAGGAATGAACCTATAATCTCCCAGAATGGTATCCTATAGAAATTTTCACGATATATCATGGATATATCCTTTTCCAGCTCCCATCCCATTAAAAAATACTACACACATTGGAATGGGTAAAGATATATTCATAGTCTATCATGGACATGACTATAGGGTGCCTAATGCCATGGGGATATAGCTACAGTTCAGATTGGACATGGTTTTAGGACACCTATAGCCATAATCATACTCTTCCCATGGATATAGGTGGCCTATATCCATGGCCAATCTCGACCATGGATATAGGCCAATGTCTATATGTGTATTTTTTCATAGTGTAAGATTAACCCATCCTAAAATTGAAAACCAACCCTAGTAATCCCTATGGTTCCTTGGGGAGGAAGAAACTATGGGAGGAAGGTAGAATATGGACAATGAGGAAGAAAAAAAGATAAAATAGGGATTTACCTTGACAAATCACTTGGAATTTAAGTTTGAGGGGCTTGTAAACCAAGGATAAGAGAAGGAGGAAGCTCCCCCATGCTCCCTATGTTTGGTCAATCAAATGAGGTATGAGGGGGTCCATATCCACTAAAAGGTAATAGGGGTATAGAGGGAAATTATAAAAATTTTAAAACCTAGGTAGGCTCCTCCACAACATAGACCTTCTATTTAGGATGTTAAAAACATATGATAGATGTAATTTCCATTGGGAATTCAGGTTCATGATCACACTAATATATGATAACATGTTGATTCAAAAATATCAAATATAACTTCCTTTACTTAAAAATTGATATGGAATCAAAACTGAGAGAGGTAATCCATGCCCAACATGACATCAAATTCAACTATGGGAAGAAAAATGAGTTTTTTTGGGAAGAATATTCCCAAAAACTTATATCAGATAAGTGTTATAAAATTGTGATGCAATCATCATACCATTAGGATTTTTCACCGCTAACTCAAAATATAATCATTTCGGTGGTGATGTGATACACTTAGAAAATTATTTAGATATAAAAGAGTGAGTAAAAACTAAATCAAATAAAACATTTTCAATTCCATAATGAATGATAAGTGTTCCTATCACCACATCATTCTCATGACCTACTTCAATAGTTTTTATTGCATAATATTTCCCTTTATCCTTTAACTTCATAGGTTTATGAGGCTTATTATCCTCATTAGACCTTATATTAGTGTATGATTCAATTAATTCCAAAACTGCTTTCATATGAATCACTAATGTGTGGGTGGTGTATTCAGTTGTGCTTTCTCTCCATTCACTTCATTGACTGGCCTCTTCACATAACTTAAACTTTATTTTTCTTAATGGATAGGCCTCTTACACTTGAAATATATTCTCAATCCTTTTATGAAATTTCTTGAGATCTCTTTCCCATAGTTTTGGTATGTAGAAGGATGAAACATATTCTTTCCTCTATGTGACATACCACTGAAGCTTCTATAGAATGCTATCTTAATTTTTTATCACTGGAACCATTAAAATGTGGATTTATATCTTCTATTTTTACTTTGATTGATCACTGAACAATATCTTCTTAGCTTCAAAAGTAACTTATGGGAAAATACTTTTGAATAATTTATTTCAAAACCATAAATAATCAATCAATTTTGTTTTTTGTGATGAAGATAAACCAGAATCATATCTCTTAAGTCATTTAATGTTTTCTTTATATGTACCAATGTATTTATCATCATTACACTTCAACTCTAGAAATCCCATATCTATTTTAGTATGATGATCTTGAGGAAATTACTTATTGATAAATAACCTCTTAAACTCCACCCTTTCCATAGAATTAAATTTTTTCACATCCCTTGTATTGTTTAAAAGATTCCACTATTAATCCACTTCAATTTCCAAGTGATAGAATACTAAGACAAATTTCTCAAGGTTTTATCACTTTATAATGGAAAATATATTTTCACTCACATTGGTCCATTGTTCAGTAACCAGTGGATTATAAGACCCAAATAAATAGGGTAGAAATTTTCACGTAAATAATTAAATGTCTTGTTTATCACTCCTTGATTCATTCAGAAGCTCAACATAGTCTATATTACTACCCATATCTTGAGAAAGGTGAGTGAACATAGTCATAAGATATTGAATCCCAGCTCTCATTCCATTTGGTTTCTCATGAGTATGGTCATTTCATTGGCCATCACAATCATTATTCACACTATTCCTTTTGGTTCCAACCATTGAATAAAACAAAAAGCATAGTGTAAATATAAAGATTAAATAACTAGATTGAATAATATTATATTGATGGAAATCATTCAGTAGATTCCATAAATTTTGAAAAATTATTATCAACCAATGACACTTTAAGTTTAACCTAGGTCATCCATGATCATAATATATTCAAATAATTTTTAATGGTATATAAAGAGAATATTAATTAACTAAATAATGTCAAATAGGAGTGTCTAGATAGGTGTGTAGTATCAGGCCCACTCATTATGCACTAGTGACGACCAAGTTAATACCCAATCTTTCCTTTTAGAGTTGTTACCCCTATGTGAACCTGTGCCATAACTATATCCACTTACTTGTATTCAAACATCATTGTATTTTCTAGAAAAATACACAATCTAAATGCTATCAAAACATTATGATGTTATATTATATTTATATTTTTCCCCACGATTTTCACAAAAGTTTTCTAGACTTAATCTCAAAAAATTACTAAACCCTAATATGATACCATCTAAGGAATCCCAAGCATAACATATATAAATATTACATCATTTTAGTTTAATATTAAATACATAACACAATTATAAATTCCCTAGAACCATAAAGGTTTAGTGTACTTGGAGAATAGATACATAAACATATTATTTTATAAAGGGTCCTTAACATATACTAGAAATTTCTTCTATAATAGTACTTTCCTTAGACATAACAAAATTAAAAACTTTCTTCATAACCTGTGGAAAATGGAAACATAAGAAACGGTGAGCTCAGATTATCAGTAAGGGTAAACATAAGAGATATCAATCAATGATCATAAGTATAAGGGTATGAGAACAAGATCATAACATAATAAAGTCATACCCAATTAATTCATAGATCATAAATCACAATTCATGGAATAAGGGTTTTCCATAACAAATGAAAAAAATTCACAAGTGTGTGGAATCATCAATAATCAAACATGATCGAGGAAGGCATATCATAAAAATAGGAATGGGGAAAAACATAATATTATAACATTATGAGCATGTATAATTAGTAACATGTTCACTCTTCATGTTAAGGACATGAAATCAAGTCCTTTCATAAACTTATAGATATAAAACCAGGTCCATACATTTACTTATGAACCTTAAAACCAGGTCCATGCATTAAGTTATAAACATGAAACCAGGTCCATGCATAATGTTGTAAACATGAAATATAGTTAACACATAACATAGTCATCTCACGAGTTATCCATCTTTACTAAATGCATTTTTGGGATATAAAATTATTGGCCCACCCATCACATAATGAAAACAATACACATGTGTTCCACAAGATCATAAAACTTCTGTCACATCATCAAATCATAACCCATGTAAACGAAATGAGTTTCATAAACATTTTATCATTTCATCACAGCATAACCGATGGAAAATAAACGTGTTTTATAAATGTTTCATCATAATTTAATTAACCCATTGGAAGGAAATGGGTTTTATATAATCATCCTTAAATCATCATCATCATAAGCCATCCATATAATTAAATTATATGGTACCATAAGATAATATTCCCAATTAATCTTAACAATCCTTAAAGTATATTGTTATGTATGAAAAATACCTTTAAAATATCATTAAAACATTTCTTTGAACACGTGAGAAACTATTATTTTCATTTGATAACATTTTAATTGATAATTAAAAAAATATTAAGAATTTTTTTTCTTTTAAAATAACCAAGGAAACTTTTAAATTAATATTCAATGAAAATAATGGTCATGATATCAGGAAAATACATTCATTTCGTATATGTTCAAAACATTACTTTCACATTTTTGTAAAAATTTAAAAACTAATTTTTTAAAAAACATTTATTTATAAAAAATAAGTTTAATAAATTGTAAATAAATTAAAATAAAATGAAAATAATATTTTAAAAACATTTAATGTATAGGTAAAAATTTACATAAAATAAATTTTAATATTATGAACATGAAATAAAAAGTTCATCCACCAAAAAAAATAAGGTCGAATTTTATTTAAAAATATTTTCACCATATTTTTGAGTAAAAAAGAGAGGAAAATGGTACTGATAAATAAAAATTATTGGAATAAATATAGGATAATAAAATATTTAGGGTTTAAAGGATAATATCCATATAATTTCTCTCAATGAAAATTTAGTATAAGCAACCCCAAAAATAAATGAGATTACATGCTAAGTCCCTTACCTCATCTATCATGCTAATTTATATGCATTAGAAAATCATATATAATAAATATATATTTATTATAAATATATTATATAACCATATTTATACATATTATACCATATATGATTTACTTATAATATCTTATCACCCGTTTATTAACAAACCTTATTAAAATCACTGTTCTGGTTGATAATTGTTTCATTTTTCAAGCATGTTTCAATTAAAAAGTTCCAATCATTGTAATTTTATCAAGGTTAAATCATATATATAATGTTAATCATATAATAAGTAACATATGTAATCTTTATATAAACATTTTTTTACTATTCATATAAAGTGTTGATGGAAAATAAATTACATCACTTCATAGAGACGTTAATTCGTACATATACACGGGTGATGTGTCCACTTTTTGATGGATGGAATAAAATAGAGTTAAATAATAATTCATAATGATATAATAATTATTATATAATTATTATCATATATTTTCATTAAGTTTATCCTTATTACCAACCATGTAAATTAGAAATGAAAAATGAATCACATTGTTTCATAGAGGTAGTAGTCCACATGTACACATGAGTGACATTATCATTTCACAAAGAATGGGAAGGTAAGAAGATTGATAAGATATTATAATTATAGAAGTATAATTATTTCATAAATATCATATATAGATATTAAATACATCATAATGACTGACCATGAATGATAGTAATGAGAAACGAAATACATCGCTTCATGAGGCAATAGTCTGCACGTACGTACGAACGATGCTTTTGATTCCCATTTGATGGAGAAGGAGATGAATAAAAGTTAGACCATAAACATAATAACCTATAAGTATATTTATGATACTATATTAATCATGATATTATGGATAAAATAGGTTCAGATAAGGTGGAATAATAAATAAAATTGAAAGTACTCAGTAAAGTGTTATACCACTTCATTGAGAAACATTTTTTGGTTTACATATTGAGCTTTAGAAAGATAGTATTATGATAAAAAAGAACCTATAAGACATTGGGAGTTATTTTATGAAATTAGATTTGTAGTTATTTTCTGAGATAAGAGGATCCTTAGGTGTGATGAAGAGAGGAGAGGCGATGTCCTTTTATAAGGGAGGGAGGAGAGACACTTGGAATTTTTAAAAATATTAAAATATATTAATGAATTAGTCAATATAAATGAATCCAAATTGGCCCAAGTTATAATATAGGATGATATAGAATATAAATATATTAATCCAATAATATTCATTCATTTTTATGTCATTTTAACTCTTATCTATTCAGTTTAACCCTTCATTAACCCCTTTTAACCTTTACCTTAGTAATAAATTTCTACATTGGTTACTATTCATAAAGACAAAAAATTTAAGGTAAAATTATTATATAAATATATTTATTATAATTTAAAGTATGGAATCCATTTTATCTAATTCAATCTCTAATTTTAATAAATTCAATTGAAAATAAACCCACAAAACATGATGAAAAACAGTTGTTCAGAAAAATGAATTTTTAAGTATAAAAATGTTTTTATACCAAAATTAAAAATAATTTCAATTATAATGAAATTAATTGGTTTATTTTTAATAGAAATAAATTAATGAAATTTTAAAATTTATTTAAAACAAAATGACACTTTGTATATAATTGAGAAGGAAAAACCATTTTCACAACAATCAGTATTTTCTATTATTCACCCAAAAATCATGTTTTTAAAAAGAATCCCAAAAAATCACCCTATGTTAATAATGAAATGATGATTTTAAAAATAATATAAATTATCTCAAATAAAATTTCCAAAATGGTATAAATTAATTATAATATTCGTGCACAAAATTCAATAAAAATCATTTTTGAATATTTTTTTTGAATCATAAAATGAATTTGCTAAAAATTAAGTCTATATTTATTATGAATTGTTAAATAAATTATAACTATATAAAACCTCTATAAATATTTTTCAAAATGTGGTTATTCCTAATATTACCACCAATTTAATTGCTAGTTTATAATCTATACATTTAAACAATAAGAATTCAATAGTATATCATGGTTCATTTAAACATAGTGTTTCATGTAAAGAAAGATATCAAAGAAATAAAATTTATTTAAATAGAAATATATCATAAAATATTGGGATGTTACAAGTGAATATTTCTTTATACTATATCTCTCTAGTATGAACCATCCCTTGAAAATACATGGTTTGTTTATACTAGATCCCACCAATTCTTCAAAGGTCCTTTTATCCGAACCCATGAACATGATCTTCTATCGGCTTTGGATGTCTATACATTAACTGAATGGTATTTTTTTCAACTTTACTTCTTATATTTCCACTGAATGTAATAAAAAAAATTTATAAAATTTTTCCCAATACACTTATGAATATTCAAAATATGTAACATTCTAATCAACTCACTATATAATTTAAATATGTAACTTCTGATTCATCTCAAACATATTTCAAGAAAACTGATATCTAAACCATATATAGGATTGTGATATATGGAATTGGTTGGTAACTTTTGGTCTCTTAATTTTCATAGTTCTAAAAGTAAATCAACATAAAAAATATCACCACACTTAAATAATACCTTGGTCTTTCTTAGTATCTTATTATATTTTATGATTTGGTTTTTTCTCAGTTTATCAAATTCTTAGGCACACAAGTTTTCTATTTCTATGAAATATACCTAACCCCATTCTACCTTATGTTAGTTAAATTATTCTTTTTATAAGAATAAACTTACATGACTCAAATCAGGTTAACTCTATTTATTTAAGTATCAAAACTCAATAAAATTAGTTATAAATCAAGTTCACTATTATATCTACTGAACTCAACTCAGCTTCCGATAAGCTCACTACTTCTTATTCTGATAAAAACACTAATGGTTTGTGCAGAAATTCTTTTGGTTAATTTTTCTTTTCAATACTACTTAATTCTCACTGCTTATGGTATTATTTATTTTCTTCACATAACTCATTCATGCATTAGGAATTTCATGGTCTTCATGAACACCTCATTCTTCACATAAATAATTTATTTATAGAATTATTTCTTCTTCACATGACTATGTAAGTGAATGGATGAAAACATAATTGTAATATACCACTACCTGATTTGATGTAATTATATTCTCTTAAATTGTTTTCTTCTTTAATTGGGTGCATCTTGGGAATCCTTAGGATAGAAGGAATTTGTTGGGGAAAATGACCTAAAGTTCAGGGATGTTTATTTATTTTAATTAATTGAGTCTGTGTATAAACATGTAATGTCCTTTTGGAGTTCTCGTTGAGTTTAGAGAATTCTTGAGGTGGTTTGAGTTTTTTTGTAATAATCTGTAATTTTTTCTATTTGTAGGAGAAATACATGTCGTGTAATGAGAGTACATGATGTGTAATTTCTATAGGGCATATGTCATTAACCTTGTACATATCATGAAGGTAGTACACATTGTTTAATATTAAAAATTGGTTTTTTAATAAAAAGGAAATGATTTTCAGCATTTGTGATCCCCATGGATTACACAACATGTAAAGGGATCACACATCATGTAAATTTTACGAGCAGAGATTTTAGGGTGTCATACAAGTGATATGTTTATTAATTAAATGTTCAACCTCTTCCATATCAACCCATATCTCTCCTATAGTAATTTTGGGAACCTAAAACCCTTCCGGATTGATTCATTCGATGTTTGATCCTCAGGTTTGTGTGCGATATCTATTTGGGTGAGTAATCCTTTCTAATTTTTCATTGCCTATGATAATGGTAGTGCTGTTGTTCTATGTTATCAATTTTTTTGATCTGTGGTGATGATTCTATTGATTCTATTATAGATCCATTGTGCAATCTTGTTTTGGGGGAAATTCCTTATTTATTGTGGTGCGGTAGGTGTGTGTTCTTGAGGTATATTGTGTTCCTTTATCTTTTACAACCATTTTTGTTATGTTGAATCAATTATGAGATGTGTAGATTGATTCAAGGTCCTACATTTTCATTCCGTATTCTTCCTTGTTGTTGGATCCCAATGTAGTCTTGTGAAACCTGAGTTTTGAGGTTTTTTGTTCCATCATTAGCCTGTATTGGTAAACCACATTACTCTGGTTTTTGATAAATTGTTTTATAATTGAAATTTAATGATTGAATAATTTTGTTTGTGTTTGTGGAAATGGGTTTTTGATAAAATATGGTTTTCCTCTGATTTGGGTAAATGAAAAAGGGTTTTTAAAATAATTGGGAAATGGTTTTATGAAAGGTTTTTAAATCATGGTTTCATGAAAAGGTTTTTAAAAAATATATCACATGGGAAGCCTTATGTACTTTTATAGAATATGTAGTAATATGCCGCATCCACTATTGGGTGGTTTTCTTATGGGGATTTCCTGTACTCCCTAGGACTATTTTTCTAGGGATTTGTTAGACCTATTGGGAGGATCACTTTATAGGGTGTTCCTTTTATCTCTAGAATAGATGCATATGTCTAGAGGCATATGATAATACATGGAAGGTCTTATGTGGAAGGCCTAATGGGTTCCGAGGTTCTTCAGGGGGGACTTCGTGATGTCTTCTCCCGCTCTGCGATGGGGGTAGAAACCATGCCAGTCCCTCCCCCACCGACAGGGGAGGGACCTTCATTGTCCTTTAAGGGAGTGGAATATTATTTGTCCCCCTTTTATAAACTTGATTTTATTCCCCCATTCCTACAATGATCCATGTAACCTAAGGTCCACAATTTGTATGAATGATTCCCTAATCTTCCATTATTGCTCACATAGTTTAATAAAGCTTCAACGCTTATTAATCAGACCCTGATTGTTTAATTCTCACAAAGAAGGACATTAGTGGACACCTTTGAAAGATTAATTTTCAGTTCGTGGGATCTACAAGATAGAGATTTTTTTGGATTTCTCAACAACATGAACCTCATGATCCGCTTCACATCGGAGGAAGACCTGATCAAGGCTTGGTCGTGCACACCTCACATATACAACAAATTTAAATTATACCTTCATCGATGGACATATGACTATCATATGAAGTGGGACTTCCCTTCAGTGGAGATTTAGGTAAGGTTCCCTAACCTACCACTACCATTTCAGAATCATTTGATTATGAGGATTATTGGGAATCTTGTAGGTAGGTTCTTGTGTTCTGATAACTGAACCAAAGCAGTGTGTCATCATGTTAATCTACAGGTGTGTGTCAAAGTTGATGTTTTAATAAAGCCTTCAGATTTCATTTATATTACAATAGGATAGGAATACCTCTATAGGTAACAGGTGGTGTATGAATCTTGGGTGGAATTCTGTTCTAGTTTCAAGTGATTAGGGCAGTCTTCGGTGGTCTGTAGACGTGGGTCAAGTTAGAATAGTTTGTTGAAGTCTGGGTTCAGTGGTGAAGATGGGCCCTCTAGTCTGCGATAAGGGGGTGTGCAGTTTCAGGCTGAGGCGATGCATAGTGAACCTCAGTCTGGGTTGATCCCTTCACATAAGAGGTATGTGGCATCAAGAAACAAGGGAAAGGGCCATGTTAGTGGATAGGTTCTTGGTCTATATGCCTGTCTAAAAGAATCTAATAAAGGAGGTGTTACTTCAAGTGATGAAATTAGATGGAGGTCATTTATTTGGATTCACAAGATGGTGGGGGGTTGGCAGGACCTGGGTTGGATGCTAATACAACCGATGGCCTTCCATTTAAGGACAAACCTTCAAATAAGTAGGATTGGTATGTTCTTCCTAAACCGAAAGTTGATGATATTTTTTAGATATTTAAGCTTGACCTTATAATTGAATATAGGTAGGATTTAGATGAAATAATGAAAGGGAATATATACACAATGAATACAATGTGGGATGGGTGAAGGCTATAGGAGGGGAGATCCCAAAAAGAATTGGTCCAAATGTTAATGTTTTCAACTATTTTGAGTGTCTTGTGGTTGATGACCTAAGATAAGATTTAGAGGTTTAATTTCTTAGGAGTCTGCTACTAAGGATGTCTCTGTCACACAAAAATATTCTCCTGACCACCTTTCTAGAATCTGGGTAGTTGAGGTGAATGAGGTTCATAGTGATCCTGTTGATGGTGAGGCCACTCTTATGGGGCGAGGGCTCATGTATCTGAATTTTGAACCATAGGATGATGTCCTCAACCCAGATGTTCAACATGATAATGATCAAAAAGATACCGAGGATATGGTTCAGAAGTTAGAAGGTGACCCGACCAAGCCCTCCACGGAAAGGAATTCATAAATAGATGAAGGATTACTCTTTTTTTACCTCTTCTTATGGAGACTTGGTCAACGAAGAAGTTGAAAAAAATGGATGAACAAATAGTGTAAGTTAGGTGTTGTGCTTGAGTAATCCTTGGATTTTCTCATGATCTTGAAAAAACAAGTGGTTTAATAGGTTTTGTATCTTAATTCTTCTGAAGAAGAAGCCACTAAAATTATGGGAAGTCCATTAAGGATGAATTTCAATGAGGAGCAATATGCCTAGATAGAGAAGCTGGCCTGATATTAGTTGGGGGATTCAATACTGTGAAGATTAGACTTGAAGAGTACATACAGTCCTGGGATAATCTGACCTTTTGGTTCAAAAAACTTTTAATAGATGAGCAAGACACACAGGTTAATGACATCTATTAAAAATTATTTTGGGATATTAATTCTGGTAGTCTTCAATTGTTCTTTAATAACTCTATTATTTCCTTTTGTGGTTGAACTCATGGTTTCTGATTTTTCCTTAAAAGTGTTTGAAAATAAAAAATTTAATTTTTAGTTAGTCAATCTAGAGGCTTGATACGCGCACGATAGTCTATGTTTAGGTATGAAATTCCTAGGTATCCTCACCTAGTCTGATCCTTGGCATGATGTTACCTATGATTTTGGCCAATTTGGGCCACCTTTTGATTGTATTGTATGAGTTGTTGTACCATGGATTTGATATGATATGTGATACATGATTTGGTTTGATTTGATATATCTATTTTTATATATGTATATGAAATTCTTTGAAACCGATTCACCTATTTTATATGCAAATATTGAAAAAGGGAAAATTAAATTTTTTTTCATGCCTTTGAGATAAAAATGGATAAACTTTGTATCATTCATTGTTTTCATGAAATTTGATCATTGTTGGATTATTGTAAAAATACTTGTTATACCTAGGTGAGACCTTCCAAATACTATTATTTCACACCCTACACACCCCTTTGGAGGTTCATAAACCATGCTATGTATTTCAATATAGGTAAAGGCAATATTCCATAGTGAGGCATCAAGGTTTTCTATCAGCTAGGTTTGGGTAACTGGATAGTGATATGATGGGGATTTTCCTAAGCTATCATATGGAGACTATTGGAATAGCTATTTTGGTTTTTTCATTCTTTACAGTTGGAGTTGTCTCTTGGAGATTATTTTGATATCTTTTTAGTTGTATTGCTTCTATTGTTATCTTTATAATATGTAATATATATATATATATATATTCTTCTATTGTTTCTTCCTATACATGTATATATGTCATGTTGTCTGTTCATGTTGGGAGAAATCATTCCCTCTATTTGTTGTTGCCCGGGTGCTAGATGCCTGCTCATGGGGATCGAGAAAACCTATTGGGTATGTGGAAATTTGGGTTAGGTACTAGTTTGAGAGGGTATGTATGTCAAGTTCATTATAGTTTGGTACTAGATGTGGTCCATCCTCAAGAGTCTTTGTCTTGGACTGTTTTTTATACTGGAGATAGGATTGTCAAAACTTGAGAGGTAGGTTACAGTGAGTGACTGGAAAAATCTTTCCATGAAGAGACTCAAGTTACCCTGGGATTATTAGATATGTGTCTCATATTTTGAGTTATTGATGTTAATATGAGTTTTTTATTATGGTTTTTCTTGTTTGAAATGATATTATTATGTTATCTAATTGTTTCTTATGTTTTGGCGTCCAACTGTATGCCTCCAAGACACGTTTTTTGAGTTCCACAGGAGGGTGTAGCTGATGTTCCTCAAGGGAATCAACCACCTGATCTTAATTTTATCGAGGCTATCAGGCATATAGTTTATTCTATAAATTAGAATGTACCACAATCTCATAACATAGTCGTTTAGGTATAATCAAGAGTTTTTAGAGGCATGGATCGATCGAGGGAGTTATTTATTGAAAATCCACTATACTTTAAAGGTACAAATGAACCTCAAGAGGAGGAAGACTAGATGTAAAAGATCAATTATATTTTAAACTTCCTAGATACACCTAATAGTATCAAGGTGAAGTGAATGGTGTTCATACTTGAGGGTTCCAACAAGAAATAGTGGTATTCCATGGTACAAAAGGATATGAATAGGGTGTTGGACTAGAAGGACTTCAATACTCTCTTCAAGACTCTCTTCCACCTAGTGAAAGCTCAAAAGTAATTGTAGGGTTTACGACTGAATATCAGATCACAAGAATTTATGCTGAATAATTAAAACTCTGTGGGGATGGTAGATAGGGATATGATAGAAAAACTAAATATGTCAAGCATGGTTGGATATTCTTCCCCTTTTCTTCCACCTAGTGGAAGTTTCAATGGTACCCTAGGGAAGAAGTTGAAGTGACAATATTACCAGAAGAGTGGTGGTGGTGGTTCTCAAAATCATTATTCTCTGGAACCTCCATTTTTTTCTAGTGGTGTGCCTCTGACTTGCTATTAGTGTGTCAAGGTCAAACATACACAATGTTATTTTCCTTCACCTATAAGGATGTGCAATATTTGTGGCCATTATAGTCATCTATTGTGTTTCTACCCGGATATGTATACTCTTCAATATGGATAGGGATCTTTGACTCCAAAGGCTAGTAAAATATAGTAAAATGATTCAAAGACAATAGGGATCTAGCCAAAAGCCATAGGAGTGAAGAAACTTCACACAACAGATGAGTTTTTAGTGGAGGTATATGTGGGTCAAATGATAGTGAGAGGTACCATCTTTATAAAATCTTCTATAGGGATTGCTTTATTTGATACCGATTCTTTCCACTAATTTATATTTAGACATTTTTTTTGATATGATTAAACTTTAAATGGAGCTCAAGTAATTTTTTTTAGAGTTAGAAACACATATTGGTAAGTGTAAAGAGTATGGGTTCCTTATACCATTGTTTCAGACATGGATCATAGGTTTACTTCGAGGTTCGGTAGGAGTCTCCAAGAGTTGATGGGGACTCAGGTCAGGATGAGTACCAATTATCATCAATAGAAAAATGGTCAGATGGAGCATGTTATTCAGATCCTAGAGGATATTCTCATGCATATGTTTTAGATTTTAGTGGATCTTGGGATATCCATCTAGGAAGTTTAGTTTTATTATTATAACATTTATTAGTCATTGATCAAAATGGATCATTTACAGGAGTGATATGGTTTCTCGTGCAAATAACCTGTTTGTTGGGAAGAGGTGGGAGAAGATTCTTTGGTGGGATTGAGTTTGGTTTAGGATACATCTATGAGGATTCAGGATAACATCACCATCAAGTTATATCTCAAAGTCGACATAAATCTTATGTGGATCATCAATGTCATCCTTTATCATTTTTCGTAGGTGTTTAGGTTTTCTTGAAAGTTTATCCTTGGTTAGGTTACCATCAGCTTAGAAAATAGGTAAAGTTATCTTCAAGATATTTTGGATCGTTTTAGGTCTCTGAGTGGCTTGGGTATGTTACTTATCGATTGGTATTATAGGTTTAGTTGATAGGAATTCATGGTGTTTTACACATATCATAGCTCAAGAAATACCATCCTGATCCCTCTCACATTTTGAGTTGGGAATATATTGAGTTAGAGACATATGTTTCTATTATGGATCATCTAGTAGAGGTCATTGAATCTCAAGTGAAAGTATTTTATGGGAAGTTAATTCTGTTGGTCAGAGTGTTATGGTGGAACATTTCAGATTCTCATGGGACTTGAGAGCATGATTAATTTATGATGGAGTAGTGGCCTCACATATTTACTGGACTTCATTCTTCCACATGAATTACCAGAGATAGAAAGTCTCATGATGGAGAGTTTGTAACATTCTATTACCCACTTTCTGGTAATTCTATTCTCTTTATTTGTTTTTTTCTTTAATTGGGTGTGTCTTAGGACACCCAAGGAGAGAGATAATTTGTTAGGTAAAATTTCCTAAAGTTCAGGGATGTATGTTTATTTTAATCAATGGAGTCTGAGTATAAATATGAAATAGACTTGTGGGGTTCTCTTTGAGTTCAGAGAATACCCGAGGTGGTTTTGGTTTTGATATAAGAATCTAGAATTTTTACAGTCTATAGGAGAAAACCTCATTGTGTAATGGGAGTACATGACATGTAATTTCTGTTTGGAAGATTCCATGAACTTGGTACAAAACATTATGGGAGTACATTTTTTGTATAAATTAAATTCCATGTAATATTAAAAATTAGGTTTTTAATAAAAAGGTGATGAGTTTTTCGGCATACATGATCCCCAAGGATTACACAATGTATAAAAAGATTTCAAGCTATCTAAATGTCACAAACATGGATTTTATGGAACCATAAAATTCATATGTATATGCATTCAATGTGAATCCTCTTCCCTCTTTACCTAGAGATCTACTCTGTTGATTTTAAGAACCTCTAACCCTTCTGAATTGAGTTGTGCGTGGTATCTCTATAGGTGAGTAATCATTTACGATTCTTTATTTCAATTGATTGTGGTAGCACTGTTTCATTATGTTATAGAGTTTTTTGATCTTTGGTGATGTTTATCATGAATCTCTTCTAGGTCTGTTGTGTGATCTTGTTATAGGGGACAATTCCTTGTTGGTTGTGGTGCGGTGAGTATACATTCTTGGGGTATGTTGTGGTCATTCCTCTATGCTAGCCATTTTTGTTAAATTGAATCAATTATAAGATGTATAGACTAATTATAGGGCCTTTGTTGTCTTTGGGTATTCATCCTTGTTGGTGGATCCTATTACGGGCATGTGTGACCCGAGTTTTTAAGTAGGTGTTTATGTCCTTAGCCTGTGTTGGTAAACTATATTTCTCTGGTTTTTGATAAATTATTTTTTAAATGAAATGGAATGCTTGATTGATTAGATTTTTGTGTGTGGAAATGGGTTTTTTTGATAAAGTATGGTTTTAAACTATTTTGGTACATGAAAAGAGTTTTTCAAAGCACTATGAAATGGTTTTTTGAAAGGGTTTTAAAATAATATTTTGATGAAATGGTTTTGATAAAATAGTTTATAAAAAATAGATCACATGGAAATCCTTAGGTACTTAAGTGGAAGGTGTAGTAATCAGCCTGGTCCACCATCAGGGGGTTTTCTAATGGGTCTTTCTTCTACTCCCTTGGCCCGTTGTTATTGGAACTTGATATACCTATTTTGGGGGTTCACTTTTTGGGGTGTTCCTATTCTATTTATACTTTATTCATATGTTTAGAGGCTTGATTTGTGCATGTTTTTCTATTTTTTGGTATGAGTGTCCTAGCTATCCTAACCTTGTATGATCCTTGGTGTGATGTTACCTATTCTTTTCGCTGATTTGGGATAATTTTTGGCTTGTAATTTTGATTTGTACTACCATGGATTTGATATGATATGTGATACATGCTTTGGTTTCATTTTATATATCTATTTTAATATATGTATATGAAATTATTTGAAACTAATTTACCTATTTTATTTGGAAATGTGAAAAAATGTGAAATTAAATGTTTTTCCATGATTTTTAGATAAAAATTGATAAACGGTGTATCGTTCTTTATTTTCTTTAAAGTTGAGAATTATTGGATTATTTTATGGAGATTTATTATGGAACACCATAGTGAGACCCTACTAAGACTATTACCTTACACGCTATGAACCCCTTTGGCAGTGCCTATACCTTGTAATGACTTTAGATGGAGGGAAAGGAAAGGCACCGTGGTGAGGTGACAAGGTTTTCTGTCAGCTAAGTTTGAGTAGCTTGATGGTGAGATGGTGGGGGTTTTCCCACACAATCATATATAGACTATTGAACGAGTTGTTTTGGTTTCAACTCCCTTTGTATGTGGACTTGTCTTTTTTGAGATTGTTTTTCTACCTCTTCAATTGCATTCCTTATGTTGTTCAGTTTCTATTATGATATATATATATATATGTTTTCTTCCATTGATTCAGCCTATACATGTATATGTTTCATTTTGTCTATTCAGGTTGGGTGAAATTAGTCCCTCTGTTTTTTTTGTTTGGGTGCTAGACGCCAGCCATTGGGTATCAAGAATTTCCTTAGAAAATGGGATATTCAGGTCAGGTACTAGTTTAAGAGGGTATCTGGGTTAAGTTTATTATAATAATACTATATATTACCTTATCAAAAGCCACTTCACCAGACCTCAAGCTCACAACTACTTCTTTATACAAATATAAAATATTGTATTTCCTTCTCAATTTCTTCTTTATAAATGTAACAATACTTAGATTCTTCTTCCTTATCATGTTATTCTCAATACATTGAACTCTTCATGTATTCATAGTGCATTGCACGAACTTCAAAATTAAATATTGAGTATATATTCCACTATGAAAACCTTATACCTGGGTGTACTTTACACATGGATATCTCTAAAAAAATCTTACATGAATAGGGAACTCATTTTTTATTTGTAATATATTCTTCTCTTGATTTAGTCTCAATTTATTCCTTCTTATCAATGCATCTGTGAGTATTAAGATCGATGGATTTTATTGATGCAATCTAGCACCTTAGTCTCTCCAAAAATATGGAATGAGATTCATTTCCACCCACTCACCTTGATTTTATTTACTTTATAACACCTAATAAAACAATGTCAAATTTTCACAAATGAAAATGTATTCACAAGATTATTTTTTGTCTCACTTATATCCTACCTCAATTTTCCTTAGTATATCATATAGATTCCACTATACAATGCTAAATAAGTATTCCGGTTTTTTGATATCATATGATCTTCACACGTGAATATCCACCTTATCAAACTAATACTCATATTTAAATCCAAACATGCATGCAATGTAGTTTACAACACAAATATTCTTGATATATACACTATTTTATTCCAACATGAACTCATATGAAAAAATGTATGTAAATACCTACATGAAAAACCCTAGAAACCTAAAATTGTAGATGATGTAGTGTAGTGTAGTTATGAGTTGGTACACGTGTGTCTGTATTTTTTAAAATGGATGAACATTACATGGTTGAACCAAGTCCCATATACGTTTTTCACTTAGAGAAATTATTTTTAATATGGTTCCACATACCAAACAAAATTTATTGATTTTTATGGAATCAACCCCTACTATGAAACATTCCACCTTTAAATACCACATGGTGTCTCTTCACTTATATGTTGTTCTGCTATGCTTTATCTGTGCTCCAAATTCATGTGAAATATGCCTCTATTATCCTCACTAACTATTGCTATAATTGGAAATCTCCAATCTTGGAAAGTTTACACCTATACACAACTACTTAGGTGGGATGGTAACGTTGGATAATTTGTTTACAAACACTTAGAAAACACATTTTGACTCCAAAATAAGACCAACCTTAAACCCTACCCAACATATCAGAAACATCATCCTACTGATATATATTATTATTATTTTTCACAAGGATGAATTCTTTAACCAAATATCCAATATAAAATCTCCTCATTGTCTATCAAAACTTCATATTCTTCATGATGTAAATAATGTTCCATCTTCTTATATCATTATCACCTATTCAAACCTTAAGACCAACTCTAAATTAATTATATGTAAAGGCTACTTCACATTTCATTTTCTATCTGATTATAAACTTTCATTCTAATTAATATCCAATTCTCAAGAATATTCAAATGGAATTACCTCCAATAATAAGTCTCCCACTTTATGTGATACTTCACATCAAACATGGATAACTTTATTTTTCTTCATTCATTGATACTTACACATCTCCCAACACATATTTACATCCTTATTTACATTATATATAAAAAAATCCATTAGGTTCTTCAATATCACACTTTGGATTTATTTTCAACACATTGAACTGAAATATAACTATTTTTTTGATACATTTCAATATGTATTCAATAATAATTTTCACTTTAATATTTCTTTTCTCTCCCCATTATTGAAAAAAATGAAAAGAATAATAGGTTGTGAAATGTATACTTATCTTTCACATGAGTAAAAAATTTTCATCTTATCCCCCTTTATTATTGCTTTCTTTATTTATTCTAATCCTTTCATAAGAGATACTGTTTGGGATAAAAACAAGTTGATCTTTTTACTAGAAGGATGTGATTAATTTTCTTAAATCAATGATTTATCAATCAATAAACTATAATTATTTGTAAAAAATTCTCAGTATAGAAAACAAGAGTGACTAATGAAGTAAAAAAAGTTGTCTATAAATATTCCAACACACTAACATTAAATTATTATTTTAGGTGTTTTTCAAAATATTTTCAATGAATTTCCTAGATTCAAATCAATAAAAAAAATTAATTGATTCAAGTGAAAGAATGAATCTACACTATTCATGTAAATTATCTTTTTTATTAGATAATTAGTCTCTACCATTTAATTTTAGGATTAATTCTCTACCTAAATATTGGAGACTATAGTCAATATACCACTTTAATGATAAAATTCAGTTTCCATAATTTCAATATTTGGAATTACCAGATACAACCCTTACTAAAACATTAGATATTCATGAAATACCAATTGAGATATAGATATCTCATGTCACTTCAAGTTGACCCCCCATATAGGGGTAAACTTCATCGATCTTATCTACAATGGTTGGATTAATTTAAGAATGAACTCTAAACCAAATTTTAATATCAATTGAAGTGTTTCAAGGATGAAACTTGATACCAGCAAAAATAATACATGATGGATATCTTCCTAGATACTGAATAATTTTTATATCAATAATTTCTTCAGGTCTTCCCTTAAATATATTAATTATCTTAATTTTTTTTCATTGAAAAAATTATTATACATATATAGGATCAGGGAGGTTTATCCTTTTATTTCTTAGTTAGAGTAACAGGGAATAAAATTGCTTCTTAACTAAGACACTCCCTTTTGTTTAACTTCTCTTTGTTTTATACTATCACCCTTAATTTTTATAAAATTAATCCCATTGGGTATCATAGACTTCTTAATCACCATATCTTTATTATTATTTGAAATGAGATTCCTCAATTTAGCAAGAAAATAATTTTCATTCTTTTTTTATTTCTCTAACTTCTTAGACAATTCTAACTAATCTAGCCTTATGGTAATGCACTCTTGAGGAACATGCTAAACATTCAAATTGTGTGTATATTCATTCTCTACAAATTTTTTTATCATATGTATCCACTTGTGATTTCTATTTTTTTATTCAATAATTCTTTATATACAAGAAACCATGTCATGTATTTATTAGCTATGTACATAGAATTTTTTCACCTTCCTAACCACTTTTTTATAATATTTTAGTTAAATCTTTTAGACAAAATCTTTAGAAATTTAATTTATTTATATTGTATTTCTTTCATTGAACCAGTCCTTTTATTTAATTCCATGACAGATTCCTTTTCCATATTTAAACTTCTTTCAGTGACACTGATGTTATTGGCCTATTTTAAAAGTTTAGAGATGAGGCCCTTCCTACCAAAATCGAATAATGTTTTCTTTGGTTTAAAATCCTTTTTAGATTTCTTATTTAGTGTATCCTACTTCATATACAATAAAGAAGGCTTAACTTTATTTATTCTTTACTTATTTATTAGTTTTGGGGTTCCCTTCACATTAGAATTTAAATTTTTCATGGTTGATACAAACCAATACTTTTCATAAATATTACCAATTATTTTTCAGTAATCAAAAAAATATTTAAGGAATTAAAATATATTCTTTATAGATAGATTTAATTTCTTTTATGCACTTTACATATACTTAGTATCATTTCCTATCACCATATATACACTACCCCTTAATTAAAGCCTTATATAATATTAAATAAGTGACCTTTTATGCCATAAGTCAATAGCCTTAGGTATAAATATTCCAAACCATAGATAGTAGCTAACATATCATGATTTCTTATTTTGTGAAACATTCTGATTATCTTTGAAACCCTGTTGGTTTTGGAAATTATAGTTCTTATTTTGAGCTTGATTTACAGATCATGGGTTCCTACTCTAATTTACATCCACATATGATGACATTGTAGATTTTTTAGAATTTTTATTCAACCATATTTTTATATAGTTTCTTTAGGATCCTATACTTTCAAATGAAATATTTTTAGCACAAATTGAAACTTATAGGATACGAGATACCTATTTCAACGATCTTGTATTATATTTATCTTTAGATAATATCAAGACCTTATTTATACCATAATGATTTTTTTTCAAAATAAAGACTATTTTTTGAAATATTCTTGGTAACATTTGTTCTTTCCTCAACATCTTGGAATGTCTTAGCTTATATCTCTTCAAAATTCCTCTATTTCACTTCAAGTTAAAGAAACTTAAAGTTAATACAAATATTCCCATCATCTAGTAATTTAAATCTTTATTCCCACTATATATTCATTTTTTATGATCACAATTGTAAAATTTAATCATTTCATAATAATAATTTTCAAGTTCATTTTACCTTTCTAAATTTTATTTCAAATTGATAATTACTGAAACCAATTTTATCGTTATGAGTTTATTAAAGTGCATAGATAATCTTTGTTAAAAAATTATCAAATGCATATTTTTCCCAAATATCCATTTTTAGTTATCCTTTAATAAGTAAAAAATAGTT
Source organism: Viscum album (assembly GCA_963277665.1). NCBI lineage: Eukaryota > Viridiplantae > Streptophyta > Magnoliopsida > Santalales > Viscaceae > Viscum > Viscum album. Next base: position 2,022,333,726 of record OY728123.1, read on the forward strand.
ATTGCAATGTGATATTATTTTTTTCATTATATTTAACAAGTTGTGTGAGATTTTTTTATCTTTAAAACTTATTAGACAATTATTCTTCCATTTCATCAACATCTTACTCCAACTATGATTTTTTATCATATAACCCCTTGATATATGAAAATATTTGAGTTAAAAACTCAATAGGAACTTTATTCATATAAAATTGAATTATAAATAAAAATCACTAGTCGATTTATTAAAATCATCCTAACCACATATTGAACTGGAATCTTCAAGAGGATCATTATTTACCAATTTAATAGATACTACTAATAAACTACCATTCTAAATATATTTTATTAGTGGTGTATCCTATTTATTTATTGAAATTTTTCTTAGATTATTTACCTCTTATATCCTTATATAATTCAAGGTTTTGGTTGAAAACTCCATGTTTTCATAGATAGTAATGAGAATAGAATGAAGGCCTACAATCCATGTAATACTTATATCTACGGGCCTTGTAAGGGTTCCACCTCAACCCTTGAAAAATGGATTATCAAAAATCAATAAAAAATGAAGGCCTTTGGGCCATTGGATGTAAATATGAACTTCATATATTCCTAATAAAAGAAACATTAATATATAGTTAGATCCAATCATAGGGGGATACTTATGCTCTAATAAATTTTTTAATTCCCAATGGATTGTGTATGTAAATTGATATGGAGGGGGGGGGGGGAATCCATGTATACATGTTTTACCAATTTTTTCCTTTTAATTTTTACCACTTTTTACAATCATAACTCCATTAATATTTGTAATATTTGATCTTTTATAGTTTATAAATATATTAATACCACATGAAAGATATAAATTAAATTAATAATAACACATTGTATTTGTATAAGGTTCTCCCCCCAATATGAGTGACTATGCACTTGCTGTGTTCAGGTCATGTCTGTGACAAAGATTCTCCACCAATAATATTTCCATCAATTAAAAGTGGGTTGGGTAGGGTCCACATCCACATAAAAAATCCTCACTATATCACACAAGTGAAGATTTATTTAAAATATCTCCCTTCTATGTGAGCCATCTCTTGAAATGATCTTGTTTTTTTATACTAGATCTCACTAGTTTTTCAGTGGTAGTTTTCTTAGAACTCTAGAAAATATTTCTTCATCTATTGATGTATATGAATCAACTAAATGATCATTTTCCTTAACTTTAGGTCTTTAACTACTACTAAATGTAATAAAAAATATTGTATGCAAGTTATCCTACACTCTTCCAAATATCCAATTAATGTAACATCCAAATCAATTAACTATATAATCAGAAGATGTAACTTGTGATTCTTCTCAAAATTAATCCAAGAAACCTGATATACAAATGTTATATAGGATTGAGATATATGGGATTGGTTGGTAACTTCTGATATCTTAATTTATATAGTGCTCAAAACACTTCAACATATGAAATATCTATGCACTAAAATAATATGGTGATCTTGATCAATATTTCTTATCATCAATGGTTTTTTTCTTTCTCAGTTTATCAAATGATCACGAACACAAGTCTTCTACTACTGTTAAATCTTTAAGGCCTCTATATACCATTATATAGTTCAATTATTATTTACTTTTGAATAATATTTCATGACTCAATGTAGATTCAGTCTACTTATTTAGGAGTCTTAAATCAACAACAATGGGTATACATCATGTTCACTATTTTATCTAGTGAACTAAACTCAGATTCTGATAAGATCACTGCTTCTTCTTTTGATAAATACACTAATTCTTTATGAATTTCTACCTCTAGTTACTTTTTATTTTCAATAGTTCTCACTTTTCACTACTTATGGTATTCTCAATTTTTTTCTCACAACTCATTCATGCATTATGAATTACATGATCTTCATTCACACCTCATTCTTTACACAACTTCTTTATTTATGGTATTATTTATTATGCACATGAATATGAAGGTGCATAGATTGAAATAGAATACTATTCATGCCATTTTCAAACACCGATTTGTGAAACCTCAAGATCATGGAAACGTTTTTTATAAAAATGTAAAATATAGTATGGATTTCTCAAATTCTTCTTCATGTATGTAATAGTATATGAATTATTATTCTTCTTCACAAAATTCTTAGTACATGGAACTCCTTATTATGGTATAGTTAATTTCATGGCCTTAAAAATTAAATCTTGTGTATATATTTCTCCACAAAAATATTAAACCAAGGTGTAATTCATACATAAATATATTTAGAAAATTATTACATGAATAAAGATCTTTTTTTTATAGTCTCTTCTTCTCCCAAGTTGATCTCAATTTTTATCAACATCTCGATAAATTTACAAGTGGTGAGGATAGGGGTTTTATAGATGTATTCCACCATCTTAATCCATCATAAAACATAGTGATCCATTTGTTTCTATTGAATTACCTTTCATTTATTTAATTTGAAATACCCAATAATAAAATGTCAACTATTCCAAAATTAAAATGTGTTTACAAGCTTCCATTATGTATTGATTATATTTTTTCTCTTATTCACTCAGCTTATCATATAACTTCTATAATGTGATGATAACTCAACATTACAATATTTACAAGAACATATATCCATTCACTCTATAGAATCAACATTTTTTAATTTACGTTCACATGAAAACTAAAACTTGTATGCAAGGTTGTTCATGAAACAAATATTCTTGTGATATACACTATTCAAGATCAATATAAACACATATGGAATAAAGTATTTAGATCCCCACATTAAGAACCCTAATATTTCATGAATGAATATTGTTAGGTATACTATGCCAGATACCCTGAGATGGGGGAGGGGGGTGAATTAGGGTATGAAAAATTAAAACAATTTCCCCTTTTGATCTTGTTTTGTTGTTATAAAAAACCATCTTCTCTCTCTCCTTCCCATTGCAGAGTATGAATGAATCTTAAAGCATGAACAAGACACAAAAATTTTACTTAGTTCACCATTACTGGGCTACGTTCAAGGTGCATACACCGACGATGTGCTGATGTACCAAATCCACTATAAGTGCACTGTTGTTTACAAGTTTGAAGTGGACTCACTATCCCTCCTAGTTTACAACCAATCACAATTTGAGAAATCACTAGTCTCTTAACTGAAGTGAGATCACTACTTATTTAGAAGATCCACTCACAGTTTAAAGACTTATAGGTCCTTCATTATCACTAATGAATACATCCAAATTATAGATAGATGCTCTGTTGAAGTTCAAATTTCATCCACTAATGAATATCCCTTTTCCACTGATCACTAGGAAAGAATCTTTGGAAATAACTTCGTAATTCACCCTACTCCACGAAGCTCCCAATTTTGTGAAGCTCAAACAAGCCTTCACGAAGTCCCTGCCTCTTCGAAAAACCCACACCTTTTCATAGATCACTGCCTCGCGAAGCACACTGCTTCGCAGAGCTCAAGCCTTCACAAAGAGAAATCCTTCAAAAATATTAGGCTGTTGTAGAGATCAAGCCGTCACAAAGCGACTTTCTTCACAAAGCTCACTGAGCCAACACGGAACACACCACTTTCACAGATCTAGATAAGCTGTCGTGAAGATCTTGTCTTTCGCAAAGCACACTTCCTCTACGAACCTCCTTTGCGATTTAAGAGAAATAAATTTTTCTTAGAAAACTCTCTACTTATCTCGAGGGGGTAGAGGCCTATTTGTAGGCAATTCTACTGACCCTCAAACCTTCCACGCATAGTCAACGCTGCATCATCTCCAATGGCGAAGATCTGAAATTTCTGTCAAAATTCTCTCTATATCACGAAGCACCATAGAAATTTTCTAATCATGGAGCTCATCATAATCGCAGAGCATTCCATAAAATTTTTTTCACCTTCGCCATGAAACTCCACTCACAATTCTCTTCACCTCTTCCATTCTCGAAGCTCGTCATAATCATGAATAACACCATCAACAAAATCCACTTCATGATGCCCATATTTGCGAAACTCATTCCTTTTCTATATTTTGATGATATCTTAAAAGATATAAATTTTCATGATGCTCACCAAACTCCAAATTTTGGACCCCGAAAATTTGGCAAACACTAGAAAACAACGCCACATTGTATCTGTTCTTTTTATACTACCTCCAGACCATCCATTACTTTGTCATGGTTCTTTGTAAACATTAATTTTCAATAAAATATATGGATCTTGACAATTCACCATAGAAACCTACATTGTCAAAAAATACAACCAACCCACAAATGCTGTAATGTTACCTTGAGGGATTTTCCCAATAATCTCCACCTTTGATTTTGTTGAAAAATCTTCTCAAAACAATTTTATGCACTTTGATACCTATCTGAATCTCCTTCCATTAGGTACCACTATTCACCTCTTGAGATTTAGATAGAAACCAATGATTTACTCACCACATACTCTAATCCCACATGAGCAATTCTCAGCATGAGAAACAAGAGTAAATGAAAATTTCATCAATGAATCAATTAATTTCTAACCCAAATTGTTGATACCAAACTGATACCAATTGTTGATCACTAGAAACCTTCTGACACTATTCCAATGTCACTCTTCTACTTTTATCACAATCCTCAGCTATCGTGATATCTATTCCTTGATCGATCACTTATAGAATCCTTAGATTTAAAACTATACCCTATCTCATTGCTCTCCCCCTATCTTGCTGCTCTACCTATCAGATTCTACCTATTTCCTTGACTAAGAAATTTACTCCCTCTTATGGAGCTATTTACGCCCTCTTAAGGAACTATTTATCCCCCATTGTCAATGAAGCCAAAGGTCACTCCTTTGTGGTCTGCAATATAGTAGAGAACATAAATCCACACATTAGGGAAAAACACACCATACCTTAGAAAGAGGGGGACCAAAACCACACTGTTTCAAGTACAGGGTTCGACTGAACTCCCAGAGCCAGTCGATGCCTCTCAAAAGCTTCCTTGGGTAAGGCCTTTGTTAGAATGTCTGCAACTTGTAATTTTTTAGGCACATACTCCAACTTAACGATTCCCTACTCAACCTTATCCTTGATAAAATGATAATTTATCTCAATGTGATTTTTCATTGAGTGATGTATGGGATTTATGATGAGATTTATGGAACATGAGTTATCTCACTGGATTCTGATAGGATACTTCACTTGTAACGACCCAAAGTTTCATTAATGGAAATCCCACTTGATCCAATTAAAGGTATCTTTATGTAAAATGTTTATATAAAATTTCAACTTCTTTGGTTTTATGTTAAGAATTGTGACCGTTGATTTTATAGCTGTTGAATCGTGATCACATGATTAGTATAAATATAGGGCTTTAACAAAGACAATTTACTCAGACAATGAAAGTGATGACCTCATCCAGTAGAATTGATCCATACGAAGCCCATTTGTTGGAGCTCATAAAAGAGGTGGAATCTTTGGGCTTCGATCTTGAACAAGCCCAGGCTGAGCATCATCATGTCAATCTCTAACGAGATTGTGTATGGGAAAAGTGGAAGTTGATAGAGATTACCACTCGAGCAATGTTATCTGAGCCACCCCAAGAGTCTGTCACCATCGCACACCTTACCCTTAGGCCTTATGCGGATGTTTTAAGGGGTTATGTAACAAATCTCTAGTACTATGTTCATGTATATTATTTTTTTATATAATAATTAATATACCTTCTTGTCATTATTGACACTTTGTAAATAGTTTTTTTAAAGCAAAAATAATATATTTTTTAGTTAATATTCAGCTAAGAAATCTATTTTGATGAATTAATGGATTTTTAAATTAAATAACATTTTAATAAATTATTATTATTATTATTAAATTAATTTTTATTAAATATAAATGATCTAATAATTTTATGAATGTAATTGTAATTTTTATTAAGGTTTGAAATCCATTTTTGTCAAAACCCGGGAATTTTCGATAAATGTCGGTTTTTATTTTAAAAGTGAAAATTAAAATATTTAGAAAATTATTTAGATAAAATAAATTTTATTTCTGGAATTAGGATGTTTAAATTATCCAGCGGTGAATTTTTCATAATTTTCTGAGACAGTCAAATTTTTGGGTAAAAATTAAATACTGTTTAAATATATAATGTGTTTTATGACATCATAATGACCTAATTGTGATGTAATAAAATACTATAAGCTTTATGTTCAGCTAATATATGTTTTACCATTAAAATCATGTGATTTTGGGTTTGTTTTAATTATTTTAAAAATCATTGATGGACCCCTCAAGACTTATTAAACACCTTGTCTTTTTAAATTATTTTCCATGGGAGTGTGACTCACCTCCATATAAGAAACCCCATTATTTTAAGAATTTCAGACTTTGAACTTATAAAATATTGTTTTCCTCTTCCCTTTTCCAAACAACATGGGCAAAAAACATGAGCTGATTTGTGGTTTGGATTAGTTTAATGTAAGGGGTCCCAAACCTAAATAATAAAGAATTCACCCACCTTTCCTATATAAACCCACCCAAGCTCCCACTTCCTCCTCACTCAAAGCCTTTATAGTTCGTCCAAACTCTGACCTAATCTCTCTATAATCCTCCCAAGGTTCCCCAAGCTCCCAAGAAGCCTCTCTCAAGCCTCTCTCAAGCCTTTGGAAGCACACTTCCAAGTAAGGGTTTTTCTTCCTTTCACCTTTTTGTCTAATTTTCTTAATATTGTTATTCCATTTAAATTTCAGTTATAAATGATGGGGTATGGTTTCAAACCTCCCCCATACTGCCCTATTATTGTTTGAATTATGGGATAACCCTTTCTCTCTCATTAAATTCCTCCCATGTACACCTGTTACTATGCCGAAATTACGAAAGGAACTTCTCTCTCCTCATTTACTTTCAAGCAATACTTTTGTATCATGAATATAATTTCCATTACAATTGTTGGGACATGTATCTATATGAACCCATTACTGTCCATTTCATGTAAATATGATGATACACCACTTTCTCCCTCATCAACCTTATTTATGAATTCTTATGTCACGCCGTTAGGCTGCCGAAATTGCACCGATTTTCTAAGCCAATGTCTTTGTGTAGTGAATACCATGCCCATTTCTCCGTCAAGGGTATTCACCTTTATGAACATTTACTTATTAATTATAAAGTTTCATATATTAATTCCACATTACTTTATCGTGGAATAAATGATTATATTTAATGAATCCATGTTTTATGATCCATGTGGCACACTTATGCATGAAATGAAATGTTTAAGAAGGGTGCACCCTTATAGCGCTACAATGAATTGGGTAAAGTATAGTATAATGATACGTCATGTGCAATGAGTGTTGACTCATGCTAATTCAAGTGCAACGAGGGTTTACTCGTGCTTCATGTGCAATGAGGATTTACTCATGCTCCATGTGCAATGAGCCTTGGCTCATGCTAATTCCATGTTAAGTGTTGTTGCCACATTTCCATGTTATGATTATCTTGCTTTATCATGCCTTTATGTTCATGTTTCTATTATTCTCTATTGATATGCCTATTTTATAACATGTATTTTAATCCTCATGTATTACATGTTTATTCCCTTACTGGGCTTTATAGCTCACCCCTTTTCTTATGCATGTCCTCAGGTTATCCCATGCAATGCTAAGTACGAGGGAATGTAGTGGTCATGTAAAGGAAGTTTTCAATAAAGATGTTGCATTTCATGTTTTAAGTTGTTATGTAATGAACCTAATCCTCAAAGACACTAGACCTCTCGATATTCCATGTTGTATCAAGTGAATAGTTTATGTAATAAATCATGTTTAAGTTTGTAATAAAATCAAGGTTGTCATATCACTTTAATTCCCATATCATCAAGCCGTTACTTCATCCACAATAACTGTGTGCATGCTTGAGTGGCAACAATATACTCAGCTTCAATAGTGATCAATGAAATGAAATCTTTCATATTGTTTAGCCGTGAAATACACAATCCAACAAGATAGAAAGTACCTCCTGATGTTGATTTTCTGTCATCCACTGAACCGGCCCAATCTGCATCTGTATACCCCAACAACTCTTGCTGAGATTTTTCAGTATACATCAAACCGAAATCCACAGTTCCTTTGATATACCAAATTATTATTTTGACTGCAAGCATGTGGATTTCCTTGGGATTTCTTTTATATCACGCTTCTGGACATGTGGCAAAAAAAATATCAGGTTTTTTCACTCTTAGGTATAATAAACTCCTAATAATATGCCTGTATTCTATGATATTAACTACTTTTCCATCATTATCTTTTGATAATTTCATTCATGTAGTAACCTGAGTCTTCATATATTTGTAATTTTCCATTCTAAATATTCTCATAACCTCCTTGGCATATTTTTATTGAGAAATGAATGTGCCATTCCTTCCTTGTGACACTTGTAAACCATGGAAAAATGTTAGCTCTCTAATCATTGACATTTCAAACTCATTTTTCATGAATTCAGAAAACTGTCTGCACTGAGCTTCATTTGATCCGCCAAATATTATTTCATCGACATAAACTAGCACTACCATCCTTTTATTACTGATGTTGTTGAAATAGATATTGTAATCAACTCCACCACATTGGAAACCAATCTTATTCAAATACTAATCAAGCCTTGAGTACTAAGATCTTGGTGCTTGTTTCAGTCTATATAACTCCTTCTTCAGCAGAAAAACCTTTTCCTCATCCTCATGAATGAGTAAAGCATCTGGTTTCTTGATATACGCTTCTTCCTCCAGAACTCCTTTCAATAATGTATATTTGATATCCATATGGAAAACTTTGAACTTCTGTTGCACTGTAATGGCTAGGAATAATCTAATTGTCTCTAGCCTTGCAACTGATGAAAATGTATCATCAACATCTATTCCTTCTATCTGGTAGTATCATTTACACACCAGTTGCGCTTTGTTTCAAATCATTGTGACATATTCATTCATCTTTTTGCGATAGTCCCATTTAGTCCCAATGACATTTTTATCTTTTTACCTCGAAACAATCTCACACATCTGGTTCTTCTCAATCTGATCGAGCTCTTCATTCATAGCATGAACCCATTTTTCATCTTCAATTACATCAAAAAAACTTTTAAGCTCTACTTGAGATAGGAAATATGTCTTTTGCAGTGATTTCATTCTTCTTGTCTTAACTAGAGCTGACTGATCACCAATGATATTCTACCTATCCATTTCAGCTAGAATCCTTGCCTTTTGTATATATACATATTTTAATTTCTCATGATCATCATTAGTATCTTCTTCTGAATCAGTATCGACCACTTCTACTCCTCCTCTGTTACTTTCCTCTTCATTTCTTTTATCAAGAAAATGTTCACTATTCTATTTAGTATTCTATTCATTTTCCACAACAGTGACATCATTTCTCTCAACTAATTTTACCAGCCTCTTTTTAAATCATTTTTATGCTTTTCGTTTTCATGAGTAGCCAAGGAATATCCCCTCATCTCCACACGACTCAAATTTATGATGTTTCTACTTATTGAGGATAAATCACTTACTTTAAAATATCCGAAATTATTTCACTGTTGTATTATTTCCATACCACATCTCATATGAAGTCTTTTCTTCCTTTAGACACAATAGAGCTCCGTTAGAAATGTATACTGATGTCAACACAGATTCCTTCCAGAACATCTCTGGTAGATCTTTTTCTATAAGCATTGTTCTGGCCATGTTTTTGGTGATTTGATTTCTCCTTTCAATCACTCCATTCTATTAGGGAGTTATCACTGAGGAAACTTGATGCCTTATCCCATGTTTCTTGATATAGACTTCCACTTTACTGTTTGTGAATTTCGTACCATTATCAGTATGAAACTTTAGAATTTTCTATCCAAGCATTATTTCGCACTCCCTTTAGTGCTACTTTAAGCAGCTAAACATATCAGACTTATGAGAAATAACAAATACCTATTCCATTATGATACTATTATCAATGAAAAGAAAATAGTACCTCTTTTCATCAATTTCTCTTAGTGTGATAGGCCCAAAAACATCAGCACGCATCAATTCAAGCACTCTTGTTGAATTATTTTCTTTTTCCTTATATGTCTTTCTGATGAGATTACCTTATTGGCATGCATCACATGTATGATTAAGACCCCGTGATAGCTTAGGGAGGTCTCTAGCTACATCAAACTTTACCAAATCTTCTAGGGATGGCTGGCATAGATGACTAAGTCATTTATGATAAAACTTGTTTTCTTCCTCTCTGGATAAAAAGCACATATCTTCTTCTCCAATTACCAAGTAGAGATTATAATTTTTCATTTTTCCTTGTAGGATAACTGTACCATATCTTCCCTTGACAACACACATCTTCTTGGTAAACCATATAGAATAACCTGAGTCACACAGTTGACTGACGCTAAGAAAATTGTGACTGAGACCTTCTACAACCAAAACATCATCACGTCTTATTTCTTTTCCCCCAAACCTGGCCTTTACCGATCCAATTATCTTCAGGTATTCATCATTTCTGAACTTGAAAAATACTTCTTAGTCATATTTTATGCCTATAAATAGATCCTTGTTTCCTGTCATGTGAGACATACAACCACTATCAAGGATCCACACACTAGAACTGTCTGATGCTTTAAGGACAATTTCAGCAACCACTGCCTTCTCTACTCTCTCTTGTTGGTCCATATTTTTGTCTTCACACTCGGTATAGATTGAGAATTATAATCTTTCTTAGAGTATGATAGACCAACTTCATCTTTCAAAGTTAAAAATATATTTTTCTTCTTCAACTCACCTGTTGGTTTATTGATCTGATGCTTGTGAACATTTTGATTCTGCATTGGCACATTCCTCTGTATGGTCGATGTAAAATATATAGCTATGTAACCAAATCCTCCACACAAAAAACAATGTCCTTTGAAATATGTTCTAGATAACCATTCTCTATTTGGATTCCACCTCCGTTCTTGTGACCTTCCATATCTTCTGGCTATAGAACACACATTTTGTGAGTGTCCCTTCTTTCCAAAATAATAACACTTAATGAAAGGCACATTCCTGCATGTCACTTCTGTACAACCAGTAGTTCCTTTAATTCCTTGAATTTTCTGATTCTGATTTGTACCACATCAATTTTCATTCTTGGAATGCATGCTTGCGGGTTGGCTTCAAATCTGACTGCATTCTGTTTCTGATCGAGCCCCAAATCAGCCATAACATCAGAGCTCAATTATTGCTTCTTTCCTACTGAACTACTAGTCTCATATTTTATATTTTCAGTCTTCTGAATGATCTTATTTCCCAATAACATGCTGAGAATCAGAAGTTTTTCTTGGTCCTTAAACTTTTTTCATAGACCGAAAACTTCTCGTTCAAGTTCATTGGTACGCTTGATTTTATCTTTCATTGTGTTATTCAAGACATCAATATCCCTTTTATGTTCTTCAATATTTATTTTATACTCACTAACCAATTCTGAGTCCTCTGGTGTTGATGACTTGAGTTTTTCAATTTCTTCAATCAACTCAGACTTCTATTATTCTTACTGATACATATAGAGTTTGGCATCACATACTACATTGTTGGATTTATTTGTTTTAGCTCTCCAAACATATATGTCTCCGAGAGCATCCTCTAAATCAACTTGCATATAAACTCTTCCTTCAACTTTTTCTTCTTCATAAATGTCTATTTCTTTCTTTTTTTGAGTACTACTGACAAATACCACCATAGAATTTTCTCCACGATCTTTTTAGTTCTCTATCTATTCAACCTTCTCCACCTCATACTCATTCGAACTGTCACATTCTTGTAAAAGGAGATTCTTCTTATTAAAGAAATTTCTCTTGAACTATTTCTTGCCTTTCCCATAAGTTGGAGACTTCTTCTTGGGAATTTTGACTTCATCAACATCATCATATTCTTGGAACTTTTTGGGACACCTTGCTGCAAGATGACCAAACTTTCCACATTGAAAACAAGACAATAAAATTTCCCCCTTGAACTTTTCTTTTCCTCTTTTCAAATTTGAAAAAAGAAATGACATCACCTCATATGTCTCTTCATCATCCTGAGAATCATCAATAATGAGCTTCTTCATGGACTTGAATTCCACCTCCTTAGATTTACCCTTTTCCACAACCTCATTATCATCATTCCTCATTTAATATGCAACCAAGGTACTATGAAAATTGTCCATTGTCAGCTCCTTTAGATCTTTATCTTCTAGTACTGAAACTTTTGGATTGAACCGATGTGGAAGTTTCCTCAAGATACACTATACGATATTTATATCTTCAATAAATTCTCCAGGACCATGCATATCTTCCACAAAAATATTTACCCTATCAAATAATTCATCAACAGACTGATTTGGGTTCATTTTTAAATCATCATACTTGTTCCACAGAACTTGCAGCTTTGCCTCTCTGACCTTTGTATCTCCTTCATATATATTCAATAGCTTTTCCCACATTTCATGTGATGTTTTTCAAGACATCACCTTTGTATAGATACCATTGGATAGGGATCCCCCTAAAGCATTAATTCCCTTGGAATCATCATCCAATTCTCTACGCTTAGCTTCCAGTAATGCAGCACAATTAATATAAGCTGTTATACCATGCATTTCTACTATAAACACATCCATTACCAAAGTTCAAAAGTAGTGTTGCATCCAATGCTTCCATAGCTAAAAATTGTTCCCATCAAAGATCAGAATCCCTTTATGATTAGTGACCTATATTTAATAGAGAAACACTAATATTAACCTGCCTCTGATACCAATTGTTAGGTCCACTAGGATAGATAACCTGAGGGGGGGGGGGTGAATCCAGGTATGAAAAATTAAAACAAATTCCCCTTTTGATCTTGTTTTGTTGTTAGAAAAAACTATCTTCTCTCTCTACTTACCATTGTAGAGTATGAATAAATCTTAAAGCATACATAGGACACATCAATTTTACTTGGTTCACCCTTACTGGGCTACATCCAAGAAGAATACACTTGCGATGTGCCAATGTACCAAATACACTATTAGTGCATTGTTGTTTACAAGTTTGAAGTGGACTCACTATCCCTCCTAGATTACAACCAATCACATTTTGAGAACTCATTGCTCTCTCAACTAAAGTGATCTCACTGCTTCTTCAGAAGATCCACTCATAGTTTAAAAACTTGTAGGTCCTTCATTATCACCAATGAATACATCCAAATTATATATAGATGATCTGTTGAGTTCAAAATTTCATCCACTGATGAATATCCCTTTTCCACTAATCACTAGGCAACAAAATTTGGAAATACCTTTGCAGTTCACCCTATATCGTGAAGCTCCCAATTTCACAAAGCTCAAACAAGCCTTCGTAAAATTACTTCCTCTTCACAAAGCACACACCTTTGCAGAGCTCACTGCCTCGTGGAGAACACTACTTCACAGAGTGCAATCTTTCACAAAGATAAAGACTTCACAAATCTTAGGCCACCATAGGGATGAATCTGTAGAAAAGCAACTTCCTTCACGAAACTCACTGAGCCAACGCAGAACACACCACTTTCGTGGAGCTAGATTAGCCGCCATGAAGCTCTTTTCTTTCATGAATCACATTGAATATGTGAATCTCCTTCACGATTTGAGAGAAAAAAATTTTTCTTGGAAAAATCTCTACTTATCTTGAGGGGGTCGAGGTCTATTTATTGGTGATTCCACAGACCCATGAACCTTCCACACATAGTCAGTGCCATGTCATCTCCAATCGTGAAGCTTCAAAATTTCTGCCGAAATTTACTCTATATCATGATGCACCATGGAAATTTTTGAATCGCGGAGCTTATCATAATCACAGAGCATTCTTTCAATTCCTTTACGCCTTCGCTGTGAAGCTCCACTCGCAATGCTCTTCACATCTACCCTTCTCGAAGCTCATCGTAATCACGAAGAACACCATCAAATTTCTTCATGTCATTATAAAATCCACTTCATGTGGCCCATATTTGTGAAACTCATGCCTTTTGCATATTTTTATGAGATCTTAAAGGAAATCCATTTTTCGCGATGCTCACCAAACTGAAAATTTTGGACCAAAAAAATTGGAAAATACTAGAAAACAGTGCCACATTGTATCTGTTCTTTTTGTACCACCTCCAGATCATCCATTCCTTTGTCAGGGTTCTTTGTCAACATTAATTTTCAACAACATATATAGAGCTTGAAAATTCACCATGGAAACTTGAATTGTCAACAAACACAACCAACCCAAAAATTATGCAATGTTACCTTAAGGAATTTTTTCCCAACAATATCCCACTTTGGGTTTGTTTACAACTATTCTCAAAATGATTTTCTACACTTTGATACCTCTATGAAGCTCCTTACATTAGCTACCACAATTCAACTATTGTAATTCATATAGGGACCAGTGATTCACTCACCACATACTATAATCTCACATGAGAAATGCTCAGTGTGAGAAACAAGAGTAAATGAAAAGTTCATCAATGAATCATTTCATTTCTGACCCCAATTGTTGATACCAAACTGATACCAATTTCTGATCACTGGAAACCTTCTGAAACCATTCCAACGTCACTCTTATGCATTTATCATGATCCTTATCTATCGTGATATCTATTCTTTGATCGATCACTTCTAGCATCATCAAATTTAAAACTCTCTCCTTATCTCATTACTCTCCCCCTATCTTGATGCTCCACCTGTCAGCTTCTCCACGTGTCTTTGACTAAGAAATTTACTCCCTCTTAAGTAACTATTTATGCCCTCTTAAGGAACCATTTCTCCCCCATTTTCAATGAACCCAAAGGCCACTCCTTTGTGGTCTGAAACAGAGTAAAGGACACATATTTGAACATTAGGGAAAAACACACCATACCTCGGAGAGAGGGGGATGAAAGCCACACTGTTTCAAGTGTGGGGAGTCGAATTAACTCTCAAAGCCAGTCGAAGACTCTCAAAAGCTTTCTTAGGTAAGGCCTTTGTTAGAATGTCTGCAACCTATAATTCTGTAGGCACATACTCTAACTTCACGATTCCCTGCTCAATCTTCTCCTTGATAAAATGATACTTTATCTCAATGTGCTTTTTCCTTGAGTGATTGATGAGATTTTTTTTGAGATTTATAACACTTGAGTTATCACACTAGATTCCGATCGGATACTTCACTTCGAATCCCATATCATCAAGCTGCTGCTTCATCCACAATAACTATGTGTATGCTTGAGTGGTGGAAATATACTCAGCTTATACACTGCTCAATGAAATGAAATCTTGCTTCTTGATAAGCGAATAAATACACAAACCCCCAAGATAGAAATCACCTCCTGATGTTTATTTTCTGTCATCCGCTAAACTGGTCCAATTTTCAACTGTATACCCTAACAGCTCTTGATGATATTTGTTAATATACAGCAAACTGAAATCCACATTTCCCTTGATATATCGAAGTATTATTTTGACTAAAATAATGGGTATTTCCTTGGAATTGATTTGATATCATGCTTCTTGACATGTGGCCAAAATAATATCAGGTCTCGTCAATGTTAGGTACAATAAACTATTAATAATTTGCCTATATTATGTGGTATTAACTGCTTTTCCATCATCATCTTTCGATAATTTCATCCAAGTAGCAACCAGAGTCTTCATATCCATGGAATTTTTCATTCCAAATATTCTCAGAACCTCCTTGGCATATTTGGATTGAGAAATGAATGTGCCATTTTTCCTTGTGACACCTGTATACCAAGAAAAAATGTCAGCTCTCCAATCATTGACATTTCAAACTCATTTTTCACGAATTCGAAAAAAATTCTTGCACTGAGATTCATCTGATATTCCAAATATTATATCATTTACATAAACCAACACCATCATCCTTTCATTAATGTCATTGTTGAAATAGATATTTTAATCAACTCCACCACGTTGGAAACCAAGTTTCTTCAAATAATGATCAAGACTTGAGTACCAAGCTCTGTGTGCTTATTTCCGCCCATATAACGCCTTCTTTAGATGAAATTTTTTTTCCACATCCTCATGAATGAGGTAACCATATAGTTTATTGATATAAACTTCTTCCTCAAGAATTCCTTTCAAGAATGCAGATTTGACATCCATCTGGAACACTTTAAACTTTCATTGCACTGCAATGGCTAGGAATAATATGATTTTCTCTAGCCTTACAACTGGTGAAAATGTCTCATCAAAATATACTCCCTCTATCTGGGAGTATCCTTTTCACACCAGTTACGCTTTGTTTCAAATCACTATGACATATTCATTCATCTTGTTGGGATAAACCCATTTTGTCTCGATGCCATTCTTATCTACTGTCCTCGAAACAATCTCCCATGTCTAGTTCTTCTCAATCTGTTCTAGATCTTCATTCATAGCCTAGACCTAGTCTTCATCTTCAGCTACATCAATAAAGCATTTAGACTCTACCAGAGATATGAAAGATGTTTCCTACAATGATTTCATTCTTCTTGTCTGAACTGGATATAAATGATCACCAATGATATCATGCCTATCAATTTTAGCCTGACTCCTTGCCTTCTATGTAGATATGGATTTTAATTCCCCATTCCCATCATCAGTATCTTCTTCTGAATAAGCATCAACCACTTCTGCTCCTCCTCCATTACTTTTCTCTTCATCAATTTCATTAAGAAAATGTTCACTATGTTGTTGAGTATTCTCTCCATTTTCCACAATAGTGACATCATTTCTCTCAACTAACTTTCCTTGCCTCTTATCAAATCATTTGTATGCTTTTCTTTTTCTTGATTAGCCAAGGAACATCCCCCCATCTCCACGCGACTCAAATTTCTGATGTTTCTCCTTATTGAGGATAAAGAACTTACTTCCAAATATTAAAAAGTATTTCATAGTTAGTTTCTTTACATACCACATCTCATATGAAGTCTTTCCTTCCTTGGGACATAATAGATCTCTGTTTGAAATGTAGACCAATGTTAACACTTCTTCCTTCTAGAACTTCTCTGGTAGGTCTTTTTCTATAATCATTGTTCTGGCCATGTTTTTGATGATTCAATTTCTCCTTTCAACCACTCCATTATTTTTGGGAGTTATCAATGAGGAAACTTGATTCCTTATACTATGTTTCTTGAGATAGTATAGCACCCGACTGTTTGTGAATTTTGTACCATTATCAGTATGAAACTTCATAATTTTCTATCCAAGCTTCCTTTCGCACTCCCTCCAGTACTAATTTAAGAATCCAAACACATCTGACTTATGGGAAATAAAAAATACCCATTCCATTCTACTAGGTTCATCAATGAAAAGAATGTATTACCTATTTTTGTCAATTTCTCTTAGTGTGATAGACCCAAAAACATAAGCATGCACCAATTCGACCACTCTTTTTGAATTCTTTTTTTACCTTACATGTATTTCTGACGATCTTCCCTTGTTGGCATGCATCGCACATATGAGTATGATCCCGTGATATCTTAGGAAGGTCTCTATCTACATCACACTTATCAAATCTTCCAAGGATGTCTAGCATAGATAATCAAGTCATTTATGCCACAACTTTTTTTCTTCCTCTTTGGATAAAAAGCACATATCTTCTTCTCCACTTACCAAATAGAGATTCCCCTTTTTCCTTTTTCCTGTTAGGATCACTGTACCATCTCTTCCCTTGACAAAACATGTCTTCTTGGTAAATCGTATAGAATTCCTTGAGTCGCACAGTTGACTAACGCTAAGAAAATTGTGAGTGAGACCTTCTATAACCAAAACATCAGAACATCTTATTTATTTTCCCCCAAACCTGGCCTTTCCCGATCCAATTATATTCAGGCCTTCATCATTTATGAACTTGAAAAATTATTCTTTGTCATATTTTATGCCTATAACCAGATCCTTGTTGCCTATCATGTGAGACGTACGACCACTATCAAGGATCCACATACCAGAACAGTCTAATGATTTAAGGGAAATTTCAGCAACCAATACCTTCTCTATTATCTTCTTCTTGGTCCATATTTGTTTCTTCACACTAGATATATATTGAGACTTCTAATCTTTCTAAGAGTATAATGGACCATATTCATCTTTCAAATCTACACATCTAATTTACATGTTCAACTCACTTGTTGGTTCATTGATCTAATGCTTGTGAACATTTTGATTTTACTTTGGAACATTCCTCTATATGGTCTATGTACAGTATCTAGCCATGTTCTCAAATCTTTCCCACAAAAAATAGTTTCCTTCTAAATATGTTCTAGGAACCGTTTTCTATTTGGCTGCCACCTCTGTTCGTGAGACCTTCAATATCTTCTGGCTTTAGAAGACACATTTTTTGAGTGTCCCATATTTCCATAGCAATAACACCTGATGAAAGGAAAATTTCTTCATGTCACTTATGTACAACTAATAGTTCCATTAGTTCCTTGAATTTTCTAATTCTGATTTATACCCACATCAATTTTCATTCTTGGAACACGTGCTTGTGATCTGATTTCATCCCTGGCTTCTTTTTTGTTTCTAATTGATCCCCAAATCCGCCTTAACATCTAATCTCGATTGCTGCTTCTTTCCTACTGAACTAATAGGCTCATATTTTATCTTTTCAGTCTTCTAAATGAACTTATTTCCCAATAACGTGCCGAGAATCAAAAGTCTTTCTTGGTCCTTAACCCTTTTACGCAGACCGACAACTTCTCCTTAAATTTTATTGACACCCTTGATTTTATCTTTCATTGTGTTATTCAAGCCATCAATCTCCCTTTTTTATTCTTCAATCATGATTTTATACTCATTAACCAATTCGGAGTCCTCTGGTGGTGATGACTTGAGTTTTTCAATTTCTTCAATCAACTCAAACTTCTCTTATTCTTACTACTACATATAGAGTTTGGTATCACAAACAACTTTTTTGGATTTCTTTGTTTTATCTCTCCAAACATCTATCTCTTCAAGAGCATTCTCTAACTCAACATTCATATCAACTATTCTTTCAACTTATTCTTCTTCATCATTGTAAGTTTATTCCTTTTTCTATGTACTACCGAAAAATTCCACTATAGAATTTTCTCCACAATCTGTGTAGTTCTCTATCTCTTCATCATCCTCAACCTCAGACTCATCCGAACTATCACATTCTTGTGAGAGGAGATTCTTCTTCTTAAAGAAATTTCTCTTGAACTATTTCTTGCCTTTCCCATAAGCTGAAGACTTATTCTTGGGAATTTCGACTTCATCTACATCATCATCTTCTTGGAAAATTTTGGGACACCTTGTTGCAGGATGACCAACCTTTCCACATCAAAGACAAGCGAGTGGAAGTTTCCCCTTGAACATTCTTTTTTGACTTTGAAAATTTTATGAAAGAAATTACATCACCTCATCTTTCTCTTTATCCTCCTAAGAATATTAAATAGTAAGCTTATTCATGGACATTAATGCCACCTCCTTATATTTCCCATTTTCCACAGCCTTGTTATCATCGTTCCTCATTTCATATGCAACCAAGGTACTGTGCAAATTGTCCAGTGTGAGATCTTCCAGATATTTATCTTCCAGTACTCTAACTTTTAGATTAAACGGAGGTGGAAGTTTCCTCATGATGCACTTTACGATATTTATATCTTTAATGACTTCTCCAAGACCCCACATATCTTCCACAAAAATATTTACCCCATCAAAGAATGCATCAAAAGACTCATTCAGGTTCATTTTAAAATCTTCATACTTGTTCCATAGAACTTGCAGCTTTGCCTCTATGACTTTTTTAACTTCTTTATATATATTCAATAGATTTTACCACTTGGCATGTGATGTTTTTCATGACATCACCTTTATATATATAGCATTGGATTGGGATCCCACTAAAGCATTAATTACCTTGACATCAAGTCCAATTATCAATTCTCAGCTTCCTATAATGCACCACTATTAATATCGGCTATTATACCATGCATTGCTAATGTAAACTCATCCATTCCTAAAGATCGGAAGTAGTGTTGCATCCGATGATTCCATAGATGAAAATTGTTCCCATCGAAGATAAAAATCCCTTTATGATTGGTGTCCTCCATTTGAGAGAGAAACATTGATACCAACCTGCCTCAAATACCAATTATTAGGGACACTAGGCTAGATACCCTGAGGGGGGGGGGGTGGGGGTGGATCCGGGTGTGAAAAATTAAAACAACTGCCCCTTTTGATCTTGTTTTGTTGTTATAAAAAACTATCTTCTCTCTCTCCTTCCCATTGAAGAGTATGAAAGAATATTAAAGAATGCACAGGACACAACAATTTTACTTGGTTCACCCTCACTGGGCTATGTCCAAGGAGCATACACTGGCGATGTGCCGATATACCAAATCCACTATAAGAGCACCATTGTTTACAAGTTTGAAGTGGACTCACTGTCCCTCCTGTTTTAAAACCAATCACAATGTGAGAACTCACTACTCTCTCAACTGAAGTGATCTCACTGCTTCTTCAGAAGATACACTCACAATTTAAAGACTTGTAGGTCCTTCATTATCACTAATGAATATATCCAAATTATAGATAGATGCTCTGTTGAGGTCCAAATTTCATCCACTAATGAATATACCATTGACACTGATCACTAGGCAACAACATTTGGAAATACCTTCGCAATGCATCCTACTTCGCAAAACACCCAATTTTGCGAAGCTCAAACAAGCCTTTGTGAAGTCCCTGCCTCTTCGCAAAGCACACACCTTCACAGAGATCGCTACCTCGCGTAGCACACTACTTCTCAGTGATCGCTGCCTCACATAGCACACTACTTCGCAGTGCTCAAGCCTTCTCAAAGATCAAGACTTTTCAAAGATTAGGCTTCCGTAGAGCTTAATCCATTTCAAATATACTTCCTTCATGAAGCTCACTAAGACAACGCAGAACACACTACTTTCACAGAGCTAGATTAGCCGTTGCGAAGCTCCTATATTTCACAAAGCACACTACCTATGAAAACATTCTTCTCAATTTGAGAGTGAATAATTTTTCTTGGAAAACTCTTTACTTCTCTGGAGGAGGTCTAGGTCTATTTATAGGTGATTCCACCAACCCTCGAACCATTCGCACATAGTTAGCGCCACATCAGCTCCAATCGCAAAGCTCTAAAATTTCGGCCGAAATTTTCTCTATACCATGAAGCACCAAGGAAATTTTCAAATTAAAGATCTCGCCATAATTACTAACCATTCCATTAATTCCTTTGCGCCTTCGCCGCAAAGCTCCACTCACAATGCTCTTCTCCTCTACAGTTCGCGAAGCTCGTCATAATTGCGAAGAACACCATCAACTTTCTTCATGTCTTTGCGAAATTCACTTCATGAATACCATCTTCACGAAACTTATTCCTTTTACATATTTTGATGAGATATTCAAGGAAATACACTTTTCACGATACTCACCAAACTCAAAATTTTGGACCCCAAAAATTTGGCAAACACTAGAAAACGACGCCACCTTGTATCTGTTCTTTTTGTACCACCTCCAGATTATCCATTCCTTTGTCATGGTTCTTTTTCAAAATTAATTGTCAACAACATCTCCAGAGCTCGACAATTTACCATGGAAACCTAAATTGTCAACAAACACAACCAACCCAAAAATGTTGCAATGTTACCTTGAGGGATTTTTGCCTAACAAAGATGATGTATCATGACATCATTCTAAGAGGGTATGAATCTGTCCTTATTTTTTAAGAAGGATTATTAATATGCCTTTAAAATTACTCTCACATTACATTTTCATTTGATTCATGATTTTTAATATGTTTCCTTGAATTAATCACAACTCAGTTGATTCTTATAGCACCGACCAGTTCTACGACACTTAATACCATGCCACCCCACATGGTGGATCTTCACCTATGTGACACCCCACAAACACTATGTTTCACCCGTGATTTAAATGAGTTTTTTCTATGCCTATTTTATCCTCATTGAATACTACCATGGGTGGACACCTTTTTAAGAAACCGAATCTTATTTTCAGGTATGTTTTATTTTCTGGTTGTTTTTTAGGGAAAAGAGATGTTTCTGGAAATTTCTAGAGTACACACCATGTAATTATAACTACACTCTATGTACTTAGTTGATGCATATAGTTGTGTTCTAGTCGTGTAATGGACAAGAACACAACCATGTGTGGGGACCTGGAGACTGCCTAAAGTAGAGGCCAGAAAAGGCAAGTACACACCATGTACTTTTAAAGAACACACTGTGTACTTTCTTTTTTTAATTAAATGGAATAGGGGTGCGTCTGATGGACAGAACCATCTTTTTATTTACCCATCTCATTCTAGAGAGTCCATACGGTCACATATATTCTCCAAGCCCCCGACTTTCCATCCGTTCTCTGAATAAAACTCCATCGGTTGCATTGGATTCGCATCAGTGAGTTCTTCCTTTTTATAGAACATTATCTCCTGACTTCTTCTCTCTCAGAAGTTATTATCGGTTGAACATTTTTATAATTTTCTATATCTACAATGTTATAGGGAGATTCAAGTCCTGAGATTCACATATATCGATCTCATGATTCTAAGGTAGGTGGTTTGTTCCTTTCCATAGTTAGTCTTTGAGTTATATGTACAAACGTGCCCAATACCCTTGTTCGGGGTATTGCATGTTTATAGTTTTAGCCCTGGTATTTCCTGCTATGCATTGTTTGATTGGATAGAGGTTGATGGTTTATGAATATGGTTAATCTTTCCATGCTATGGAGGTTTTTCCCATGTTTTCTTATTTTGACCATTTGGTCTAGTTGCCTGTTAGGTTGTTTTCTTCCCATGCCTTATATTGTTAGGACTGAGTGATTATTCTCTAACATTATATGATATGTTGTAGATTGTTTAGCCAAGTATTTATTGAGTTTTACTTTTGATGCCATGTATCTTTGTGCACGATTAACTTACACAGGGCTGTGATAACCTGATTTAGTAGACCATAGAGAGAATGGACGTTTAGGGCTTCTCCAAAGTGTCTGTTTTACTGTTACATTGAGAGACCATAGGGGGATGGATGTAAGTGCTCCCTCAGAGTGTCTATAGTTCCTCGATGTGGGACACATGGGGAATTGGACATTTAGTGATTCTTCAGAATGCCTATTAATTACTGATATGAGACCACCGGGGGAATTGATGGTGAGTGCTTCCTCAGAGTGTCTTTGTTAAAGCTGAACCAGAGGGTTTAGACTATGTGTACTTCCCAAAGGATTTCCTATGTTTGTTTTGGTTGAACTAGAGGGGTTAGGATGTGATTAATTCCTATATAGTTACCTGCTTTTGATTAGATACTTACTTGATATATGAAAATGAATATATTTTAATTGTAGGATTGTTACTATGTGTACTTTCTTGTTTACTGCTTCATTTTGTTTATTGCCTGCCATATATATTAACTGAATGTTAGGCACAAATCTTTGGGTGGTTGCCTACTGGGATTCATCTCACACCCTGTTTGGGTCATGATTTTGGGCCCAAATAGATTATATTGTTGTAGGTCTAGATAAGGGAAAGTGCCCTTATACTTCTGGTACATGATTGCTATAGAGCTGGGGAGCATGGGGCCAAGCTGAGGCTTGCGATGCTGTGGAGATGTTTGATACTTTTCTTTTGTACTTTTGTTTAGTACTATATTACAGTATTGTGATTTTTTTGGATTCATTTTTAGACATATATATCATGCATCATTTATATATGTGAGATCCAACTGTTTATTACTTCCGTTGTTTACTTTTGGTATGGTATTGTTACTGCTTTCACTATTGCTATCTGTTTTACTTCTGCTGTGTTACTCTACCAATGAGGGAATAATTTCCCCACTATCACACCCAAGGCCCTCGCTACTAGTCGGAAGCCTCTAGCATTCGGGGAAATGTGCTTGAGGCCATGTGACCAACCGAGTACGAGGTGCCTCAAGGTGGCTTCCAGAATTGAGGCACTACAAAGTGGTATCAGAGGAATTATTATCTTCTTGAATTACTATTTGGAGCATGTAGCTAGGGATAGGAATTATTAGGTACTTGGTAATAATTTGTGCCTGGGAGTAGCTAACCCATGTATAGGGAAAAACAATCTACTTCATTATTGAGATTTTTCTAGTTTAGCAATTTTACAGTTGATTTGATTTCCCCATTGGGTGATTCACATGTTTTGTGCTGTTATCGTTGATATTATTAAGGTTCTATTTATATTGAAACCTGATGAGATGAGGGTATTCCATCTCATGCATCATATATACACTTGTTAGAAATCACATGTCATGTATTCCTACCATGCCATTTAGGGTGCATTAGTGATTTCATGTTGTTGTGATAGATGTTGTGCTATATATGCATGCTGTTGTGATAAATTTCTTTATATAATACCTTCTTTCAATAGGGTATTTAATTGTGTAAGTTTTCATTTGAATGAATGCCAAACTTTGATTCTTGAGGTGTTATGGGCCATCATGGATCAGAATTTGGTGGATCATTACACTGTTATGTTTGAAAATGACATGTATAAGATTCCAAGCTTTTATTCGCGGGGAGTATGAGCCCTCACAGATCAGAATTTGGAATTTTAATGTTTTTTTAGTGTTTTTATGGGTTCCAGAGTAGTTTCTGAGGCTTATTGTACGGAAAAACCCAGAATACACGACGTGTAATGATAAATACACGCCATGTGTCCTTATGTTCAGGAAGGAACTATTTTTCTTAAGTACACACTATGTACTATTTGTACACGCCATGTAGTCTCTAACCGTGTCACTGGCTATGTAGGAAGAGAAACGGGGTTGGGAAATATTGGTAGAACACGTCGTGTGTCGGACGTACACACCATGTCGTGTAGACCATCTGTCCACCCGTGTGACTAACAACATGGATGGGTGAAAACTTAAGTCATACGCGTCCAGTCAAGCTTGAACACATCGTGAAGTGTAACCCTTGTTTCTAGCTGTGTAACTAACAACATGGGTTGGTGAAATCCTTCTAGTACATGTTGTGTCCATCTAGAACACGCCGTGTAGAGTCCTCCATGTAACCGGATGTGTAACTAACAACACAGGTCGGTGAAGTTCTTCTAGTACACGCCGTGTCCGGCACTAACATGCCATGTAGTTGTGTTCTAGGAGAACCGTGTGGCTTATCCATGTAAAATAACTCGGGCAGGGGAAGAGGATTCAAGTACACGCCGTGTGTTAGGAAAACATGTCATGTGTATGGGGTGTTACACGACCTGGGTTGGCATAGGTACACGCCCATGTGAAGGCTTAAGGGAACACTCTATGTAGGAATTATACACACCGTGTATCCATGTTTTGAATAAATTGAATGATTTATTTCTCTTATTCCCTTCTTATGATTCTAAGTTTCAGTCCCTGTTAATCTTGATCTAAGGTGTGCGCTTGACCTTGCAGAGTCATGCGACCAAGATGTCCTCTGGTTGTCCGCCAGTTACAGGGTAGTGATCAGACACCGGATATGGCTGATCAGGGACTACCAGTAGATCCTCCAATTGTTCCAGTCCTGGCACTAGATGTCATTCTAGACATAGCTACTGACACACAATTTTAAGAGGGCTTTATGAGGTTTATACAGACCTTCCGAGGAGTACCACATCTTGCCCCTTCTATGGAAGAGTTGATGCAGGTTTTCTAGCAGCAACATCCTCCCACCTTCACAGGGGAAGGAGGAACTCAAGATGTAGAGTCATGGTTAGAAGCCATGATTTCTATCTTCGAGCATCTGGAGACACCCCCATAGAGGAGGGTGAAGCCCGCTATGTATATGATTTGAGATTCTTCCTAGAGATGGTGGGATGTGATCTCACAGGCGGGAAGCTAGTAGGTTATGGCTTAGGATGAATTCCATATTTCCTTTTATGACTACTTCTATCCAGAGACTTTGAGGGCTGATCAATCCTGGGAGTTCATGAGTTTGAAGTAGGGTACTATTTCATTTATGGAGTATTCTTCTCTATTCATAGAGTTGCAAAGCTTCACACCTATTCCAGAAGGTGATGATTTATTTCTGGAAATGAAGTTTGAAGATGGTATCAGGCACGACATCTGATCTCAGGTGAAAATCTTTGGGTTGACTTCCATCACTTCTATAGTCAACCAGGCACTAATCACGGAGTGAAATCGGAGGGATTATAGAGTTGTGAGCTAGGGCAGAACGATATCCGGAGTTAGCATCCCCCTTACTGACAGTAGGAAGTACTACAGGGAGTCTACATGCGGGGATCTGAGGAGGCAGGACACTTCTTCTGGTAGCCAGGTGGTGTGCTACCAGTGTGGGAAGAGTGGGAATATCTGGCCACATTTATCGAGAGACCCAGTGGAGTGCCGATCATGCGGTAATATGGGTCATCTTTATCTCTTCTGTCAGATCTTCTTTCTAGTAGCTGGTGATAGGGGTTCTTCTACGACTCCTCATTTGAGAGAAGCACCACCAGTTTCTCACCAGTCTGGGAACTGGAGTTCTTATGGCTGTTCAGGCTGAGGTGGAGGTCATGGCCGTGGTATCCAGTTTCCAGGATTTTAGTGACAATAGGGCAGATTAGCTCTTAGTGGTCAGGCAAGGTCATAGGGCCATGGTGCAGGTCAGACTTTTACAATGGAGCAGACCCAGTAGAAGCAGGATCCCGGACCCTCTACAGTTCGAGGTACGATCCTAGTTTACTTAGTTTTAGCTTCCGCTCTTTTCGATACAGGGGATTCCCATAGATTTATATCTGTTGCTGTTGTGGAGAGCCTTGGGCTATGTATCTTTTCTTATGATGATATCTTGACATTAGACACTCTGTTGGGGACAATAACAGCTAGTGTACGACAATGTAAGGAGTTCCCTATAGAGGTTGGTGGGTGTCACTTCCTATTGGACCTTTATGTCATAGAGAAGACATGCTATTATGTAATTCTCACTATGGACTGGTTAGTTCCCTTCCAGGCTGTTGTTGATTGTTATTGTCGTAGGGTGAGTTTCACATCACCAAAGTGCAGATTTTTTTTATAAGGGCTAATGGGATGTCTAGATGAGTAGAGCAGGACCCGAGAATCATGGGTTGGGAGGAGTTACAACCCAGTTTTCTAGTCTGTATCTGAATGACCAGGGGAATTCACAGATGTACTTTCCTCTAGTGGTGGATTGTTTCAAAGATGTCTTTCTATAGGACTTTTTAGGTTTGCCTCCGGAGCGAGAGGTGGACTTTTCTATTGATCTTGTGTAAGGAGTGGCACCAGTGTCCATTCCTACTTATAGGATGGATACACCAGAGTTGAAGGAGCTCAAGAAGTAGTTGGAGGAGTTGTATGCTAAGGAGTTCATCTAACCCATTACTTCTTCTTAGGGTTCACCTATCCTGTTTGCAAAGAAGGTGTACAGTACCCTCTGTCTTTGCATGGATTATCGGAAGTTGAACCAGTTGACGGTTAAGAACCGATATCCCTTGCTGAGGATTGGAGATCTCTTTTATCATCTTTGAGGAGACCGGGTGTTCTCGAAGATCAAAATGAGGTCTGGTTATCATCAGTTTCGCGTTAGACCATCTAATATACCTCTTACAACCTTTAGGATAAGGTATGGTCTATACGAGTATGTAGTTATGTCGTTCAGTCTCACAAACATGCCTACAGTCATCGTGGAACTAATAAACCAAGTGTTCCATTCGTACTTGGATTCTTTCATGGTAGTCTTTGTGGACGATATCTTAGTGTACTCTCACACTTGAAAATACCATGCAACACATCTTGAGATCATTTTGAGTACACTGAGAGAGCATCAGTTATATGGTAAGCTCTCAAAATGCCACTTTTAGATGGACCAGATTCACTTCTTGGGTCATGTTATCTCAGAGACAGGTGTATCAGTAGACCTAGAGAAAGTGAGATTAGTATTTTCCTGGGAGAATCTGAAGAATTTCTTTGAGGTACGGAGTTTTCTAGGGCTGGATGGTTACTACAGACGTTTCATATAGGACTTTTCATGCTTAGCAATGCCACTGATGGGCCTGACTAAGAAGGGTGCTAAGTACTTGTAGTCAGAATCTTGTGAGTCAGCCTTTCTAGAGATAAAAGTGAGGTTTAATTCAACATCGATTCTAGTATTTCCATATTTGGGAAAGAGATATATTGTTTACTGTGATGCATCAGGTATCAGGCTGGGAGCTGTGCTTATGCAGGGAGAAGGATTCGTTGCGTATGAGTCTCGACAGTTGAGGCCACATGATAGGAACTACCCAAAACACGATCTCTAGTTGGATGTAGTTGTTCATGCTTTAAGATATTGGAGACACTACCTGTTGGGATAAAATTTTGTGGTTTTCACTAACCAGAAAATCTCAAGTATATATTCACTCAGTGTGACCTGAATTTGAGAAGTGAAGGTGGGTTGAGTACCTTCAGTCAGGCGCTGTCAAAAGGAGGATGGATCCTTTCTCTCCCGGGTTCCCCCCTCATGCTATCGGCTTCGCCTAGGGTTTCCCTCTGAAGCCCTTTACTGCGGGTCTGGCGGTGAGCGTCATCCTTTCTCCATTTCTTCCTTTATTCCCCTATTTTCTCCTACCATGCCTTATTCCTACCCTGTCGTGCAGTTTATCCACGAGTTCCTCCCCCTTTTCTATTTCACGGCTTTCCCGAACATCACTTGATTTTCTCTCTGGTTTCATCTTCATCGGTGGCCTCTACGTTTCATCTTCTTTCATTGGTGGTTCTGCTGGTCTGATAAAGGTTGTGTCAAAGACCTTTCTCAATAATCTTCTACTTTGACCTCACGATCCATGGTGACTTTCCATGTCAGATTTGAAGTGGTGGATTAAAATACCCCTTTTCTATTTCGTGGCTTGCCTGAACATCCCTTGTTTTTCTCTCTAGTTTCGTCTTCATCGGTAGCCTCTACGTTGTTATCTTCTTTCATTGGTGGTTCTGCTGATCAGATAAAGGTTTTGTTGAAGACCTTGCTCACTAATCTTTTTCTCTGACCTCATGATCCATTGTGACTTTCTATGTCAGATTTGAAGCGATGGATTCAATGTGGTTTTGGGATTTTCGGTTTGGTGGTTGAAGGTTTTCAATAAATTACTTCATACACTTATATTTTTTTTGTTGGATCTAGTTTTTTGGATTCATCAATGATGCACATATAGAGAACTAGGCCACCATTTCCCTGGTCTGATCTCTTGATCCTCTGCTCCTCTCTAAGGCGGACTATGTGCGGTGGTAATGAAGGGGTTTTGGGTGTGTGGTTCGGTGGACGGAGGTGCTCCAAGTGTGATTTCCTTTGACAATGGTTCAGAGCAATGAATCATCTTCTTCTCTGTGAAGTTTCTGTATTGTCTATTTTATTGGGTGTTTATTCCTTAGTGAATTTTCTGTATCATCTGTGATGCTTTTCTTGGATGGTTTCCTGTTTCTTATGATACAAATTGTGTTTTGGTGGTCTACGATGGTGTATTTAATCATTTTTTGCGACGGCGCTATGCGTGCTTTCGGTGTTGATGCTCATTTATGGTGAGATGGTTTCGATTATGGTTGGATCGTTATGTGGTTGGCTCAATGAGGTGATGATGTTCTATTTTGAAGCTTGAAATCGGTGATGTTTCATGGTGCATATTGCGAGTCAGTGACGATGGCTCGTGTTTAAATTTTGAATGGTGGGATGTTGATGGTTTTTTTTGATATTTTGAATTTTTAAATCTGTAATGCTGCTTTTGTAGATTTTATATAGGTTCCCAATTTTACATAAAGTGGTTTCTTCAATAAAATAGAAAATGTATTGTAGTAGAGTACCTTCAGTCTTTTGGATTTGAGATTGCCTAAATTCTTGTGAAGGGAAATGAAGTGGATGATGTGTTGAGTAGGAGGACTCATATACAGGAAATTCAGGAGGCCAGTAGTGAGTGGAAGCTTATGGATCTATTCTCTGAGATGTATTTGGAGGTGCACGACAGACAAGGGCAAGCGTTTCTATCTTCTGTAGCTATTACCTCTAATCTTCTTGATTGAGTGCGAATGAGGAAGCTATCAGATTCATAAGTCCTAGTCATATGGGATAGTGTGTTAGGAGAAGACCCTATTCCTAGATGGATAGTAGGTGAGGATGAGATCTATCGTTTTCATGGGTGTGTATGGGTATCAGAAGACATATGCAAGGAGCTGATGCAAGACTTTCATTCCCTAGTTTGGGCAGTTCATCTTGGTGTCACCAAGATGTATTGTGATCCACACCATCATTATTGGTGGCTAGGTATAAAGAGAGATGTTTCTGGTTTCGTGATGAGGTGTTCCACCTGTCAGCTGGTGAAGGCGGAGAATCAGCGACTAGTAGGGATTTTGCAGCAGTTACCCATTCCCGAGTGGAAATGGAACAATGTCACGATGGATTTTGTGACAGGTTTTCCAAGGTTTCTTTGAGGTAATGATGCAGTTTGGGTTATCATTGAAAGACTCACAAAGGTTTCTCACTTCTGGACAATCAAGAAGACCTTCATTGTTGATGAGTTGGGAAGGTTTTACATCCGAGAGATTGTATGTATACATGGGGTTCCACACTCCATTGTTTCAGACAAGGATGCACGTTTTACTTCTCAGGTCTGGCAGGGACTTTAGAGGGATTTGGGTACATAGGTACTTCTGAGTACAACTTACCATCCCCAGATAGATGGCCAGTCTGAGTGTGCAATTCAGGTGCTTGAGGACATGCTTTGAGCATGCATACTATATTTTAGAGGTTCTTGGGAGAATCACATACCTCTTGTGGAATTTTACTACAATAATAGTTTTCAAGCAACTATTCAGATGACACCTTATGAGGCTTTGTACGGTAGGCCATGCCGATCACCCTTATGTTGGATGGATGTAGGAGAGGCAGCTATGTCGGGACCTCATCTTGTCTAGGAGACCACAAAACAGATGGAGTTGATTCGGAAGAGGATGGATACTACACAATCTCAGCAGAAGTCTTATGCTGATCGACAGAGATGACCTCTGGAGTTCGAGGTTGGAGATCAGGTTTTCCTGCATGTCACACTGAGGTTGGGACACAAGAGGATTAGGAGGTAGGGTAATATTTCACTGAGGTACATCAGACCATTTGAGATTTTGGAGAGAGTCAGACCGGTGGCCTATCGGCTGCAGTTACCTCATAGGTATAGGGATATGCATGATGTATTCCACA
The DNA here is from genome assembly GCA_963277665.1 of Viscum album. Taxonomy (NCBI): domain Eukaryota; kingdom Viridiplantae; phylum Streptophyta; class Magnoliopsida; order Santalales; family Viscaceae; genus Viscum; species Viscum album. Next base: position 2,022,364,915 of record OY728123.1, read on the forward strand.
TTTCCTAGCTTTGATGTTACTTCTCTGACCCATCTCATGTTTTTCAACCTGATAAGGTTTGGTTAGATGTGGACGCCTCGTTCTAGGAGCATCCTATCCAGATTTTTGATCAAAGTGTGAAGGTTCTATCTGGCCGGTCTGTTCCTCTGGTACGAGTGATATGGTAGTACAAGAGAGTACAAGATGAGACATGGGAGGGGGAGGTTGATGTACGATCATAGTGGCTGGAGCTATTTGAGGATTCTTCTTCTACGCTGCCTTTATAGGGACATTTAGGGACTAATTTCTTTAAGGGGGGAAGTTTGTAATAACCCAGATCTTCTTTTCAGGTATGTTTTCTTTTCTAGTTGTTTTTTAGGGAAAAGAGAAGTTTTTTGTAAATTTCTAGAGTACACTCCATGTAATTATAAGTACAAGACACGTACTCAGCTCCACACGTAGTCGTGTGCTAGATGTGTAATGGCTGAGAACACAGCCGTGTGTGGTGACATGGAGACCGCCTAAAGCAGAGGCTGGAAAAGGCAAGTACACACCTTATACTTTTAAAGAACATGCTGTGTACTTTATTTTTTTCATTAAATGGACCGAGGTGGCATCTAATGTACATAAACATCTTCTTCTTTTCCCATCTCATCCAAGAGAATTCGTACGACCACAGATCTTCTCCGATTCCCCGACTCACCGTCCATTCTACGAATTAAACTCCATCGGTTCCATTAGATCCACATCGGTGAGTTCTTCTTTATTTTAGAACTTCATATCTTGATTTCTTCTCTCTCAAAAGTTATTCTTGGTTGAACATTTTTAACGTTTTTGTAGATCTATAAAATTATAGGGAGATTCAAGGCCTAAGATTCACGTATATCGATCTCACGTTGCCAAGGTAGGTTGTTTGTGCATTTCTATAGTTAGTCTTTGAATTATATGTGTAAAAGTTCCCAATACCCTCATTCAGGGTATTGCATGTTTAAGGTTTTAGCCCTGTTATTTCCTTATATGCCTTGTTTGTTTGGATAGAGGTTGATTGTTTATGAATAGGGTAAATTTTTCCATGCTATGGAGGTTTTACCCTTGTTTTCTTGTTTTGACTGTTTGGCCTAGTTGCCTGCTAGACTGTTTGCTTCCCATGCCTAGTATTGTTAGGATGTGGTGATTATTATCTAATATGCTATGATATGTGGTATATTGTTTAGCCAAGTATTTCTTGAGGTTTACTTTGGATGCCATGTATTGTTGTGCACGATTGACTTACACAGGGCCGTGAGAACCTAGTGTAGTAGACCATATGGAGAATGGATGTTGAGGGATTCTCTATAGTGTCTGTTTTACTGTTACATTGCAAGACCATATGGGGGATGGACATAAGTGATCCATCAAAGTGTTTGTAGTTCCTTGATGCGGGCCATAAGGGGAATGGGATGTTGAGTGCTTCCTCAGAATGCCTATTAGTTATCGATATGAGACCACAAGGGGAATTGACGGTGATTGCTTCCTCAGAGTGTCTTTTATAAAGATGAACCAGAGGGGTTAGACTGTGTATACATCCCAGAGAATTGCTTGTGTTTTATTTTGGTTGAACCAGATGGGTTAGGCTTTGAGTACTTCCTAGAGGGTTACCTAATTTTAATTAGCTGCTTACTTGATATATGGAAATGAATGGATTTTAATTGTAGGATTGTTTCGATGTGTACTTCCTTGTTTACTGCTTCATTTTTTTATTGCCTGCCACATATATTCACCGACTATTAGGCATAGATCTTTGGTTGGTTTCCTATTGGGATTCTTATGACACCCTATTTGGGTCATTCTTTTGGGCCTAAACAGATTATATTGTTGCAGGTCTAGATAAGGGAAAGTTCCCTTCTACTTTAGGTACATGATTACTATGGAGCTAGGGAGCATGAGACCATGCAGAGGCTTGCGATGCTGTGGAGCTATTTACTGCTTTTCTTTTGAACTTTGGTTTAGTACTATATTTCAGCATTGTGATTTGTTTGGATGAATGTAAAGACCCAAAGCTTGACATACATGGACATTACATTACTTTTTCGGAATACTTAATACATAACAAAAGTAGACACACAAGGACCGTAATAGTTTAGTGTCTTTGGAAACTCGGAACGTAATCTTCTAATCGTGGTGAAAGATCTTAAACATCTCCCATAAAGATCTTCCCCTTTTGTTTTCTTACCTAAAACCTTTCTTTATATCTTGGGGAAAATAAAACATATAAAGGATGAGCTCAAATGATTAGTAAGGGTAATCATGGATAAAATAAAACAAATCATATACATTTTAACTTAAAAACATGAACATAATGTTTAAACAACAAAATCTTGAGCACTGACATAAAACATGGAAGAACATAAGGCATAGATCATAAAGAAACATTAATCATGATAAAATAGCATGGGAATAAAAAATGTGATTGTGGAAACCATTAAGCACATGATATGATTTCCATAGTATCTAAGACATTGCTTCCAAGACCATCTTAGTGGACAAAGTCCCTTTCTGAATTGAGTTCACTCCTCGTTCCAGTCCTGTATTACTAAACCGGATTAACTTACCGTTCCAGCCATGTCTATCTCATGAGATATAAATCTTTACCCAATGCATTGGAGGGAGATATAGGTCCCACCCATCTCATAATGATACCATTCTTATGTGTTCCACAAAATCAAAAAAAATCATACATCATTGCATAACCCATGTAATAAAAATGGGATTCTTAAACATCCTGACATCATAAAACAATTCATATAAGATAAAGGAATTCATAAAAATAATTCCATCACAACATAATCAAATCAATGTAATAATATGGATAGAAACATAACCCTATATTATCTTAGATGGAAATTAATTTTGATAAAACACTTGAATTCCATTTTTGAGGAAAATATCCTTTCTACTTCAAAAACATTTTTCTTTCTTAACATGTCATATAATTTTGAACTAAAAGAAGTTGATTAAAAATAAACTTGAAAACTTTTAAAGTAATATTCATGGAAATAATGTTCTAAAAATCCATTCATGCCGTATAAGTTAAAAAAAACATTCTTCTCATACTTTTGTCGAAAAAGTCAAAAAGTAACTTGTACGAAAAACGACAAAAGATTCCTTTCATATCTTTTACTAAAAACTCACCAAATGGTAAAATTGGATTTAAACAATTGTAGGTGGATGGAAATAATATTAAATATTGAGGAGACATGGATGTGGATGATAAAATACACCCCAGTAAATACCAAAGTATAAACAATCTTGGATAAAAATGAGATTGTGATATTTTCCCTTACCTTAGGTCCAATATGATTCGTACGTATCCAAACATCATGTATAATGATTTAAATAATGTAATTGACTTATTAAAGAATCGTATTCATTGTTATTATATCATATATGGTTCACTTATGACTTTATATTACCCATTCTTTTGTAAATTCATGTTAAAGAAGCGTTTTGGGTAAAATCGTCTCATTTGTCGTTCATGTTTTAACTTGTAATTATTCATATGATTACTTAAATCATGATTACTTAAATCCAGAATGTAAAACATGATTTATATATAATATATATTCAAAATATACATATATATAATGGATCGATAAATGGAAAGAAATACACCGTTCATGGAGACGGTAGGCCGTACGTACGCATGAACGCTATTTTCGTTTCCTTATTGAATTGAATGGAATTAAGTATATGAAATAAATATATATATACATAAATCCAGTAGCATTATTATTTCATATATTTCATGATTACTTATTATATATACTTTATAATCATTCTTGAATGGTTATCATGGAGAGTGAGTCTCATCGCGTCGTGGAGACGGTATTCCGTACGTACGCACGAGCGATGATATCATTCCCATGATCGTCGAATTATATTAAAGTGTATGTATAATATTACAGAATTAATATCACTTTAAAATAATCATATATATTCATTACTTTCACCATTATACCCATCAAAGTAAGGTGGTGGTGGAAAATAGATTACACCACGACGTGGAGACGGTATCCCGTACGTACGCACGCGCGATGATTTCATTTTCCATAGGATGGATAGATGGTGAAATATGATTTTTTCATACTTATAATAACATATCAGTATATTAGTGATACTGATGTTATTACTTAATAATGAAACAACTAAAGAAGAATAAGTGGAAGAAGAAATAAAGTTGAAATAATCGGTAACGGACATTACCTCTTCTTTGAAGCGCCTCTTTGAGACCTCCTCTTAAGGCACTAAAATTTGTCTTTGAAGAAGACCAGGACCTCTAGGATGTTTCTAGGGAAGTGGATAAGATAATTGTTCAGGGTTTCTCTGAGCTTGAAGGCTCAAAGTGGTGTGAGGAAGAGAGGGAGGAGGTGCCCTGTTATAAGGGAGGAGAGGGACACCTTTGGAATAACAAAAAATATTATTTTATTATAAAGTCATATTCGGTTTTTAATAGCTCCAAATGGAGTTATTTATAATCTAAGGTGGGGATGGGTCTAAATACTCTAATAAAATATAATTTATACAGGTTTAGGTTTCTATTTTAACCTTATCATTTAGATTTAACTTTAAGTTAGATAATTTAACTTTTACCGTGTCTTCTTGTTTTCTTACACTATAAGGTTAATAAACTTATGATAACAAGACAAACAAACCCCAAATTGTTTATTATTAATATATATAACCTTATCTAAGTCATTTGGCTGAACCTTATATTTTTAGGAATAAAATAACAATTAATAATATAATATTTGTTTTAAAAACTATTTTATGTCAGTTTTGACACTATTTGGTAATTGATTTTTGTGAAAATCATAACAGAATTATTAGTTCGAAAAAAGTTAACTAAATCAATACTAACATGTAATATTAACCTATAAAATTAGTTTAATTTATAAAAAGTCTCAAATTACATTTATTTGGATATTTATAACATCAATTATGTCAATATTTCATTAATAAGATAATTACTGCATCATCTTTGTGTCATAAATAAATTAAATTATTTAATGTCTAAAAATTATAAATAAAATACCATTTTGTATTAAATCTTTTTATATTTCTAATGAATATTTATAGTCGAATTTATCGTATGTATAACCCTATATGAAAAATTATTTACTTATTAAACATTGATTTTAACTATTTTAACCCTTCTTTAAATAAATTAATATTAAATGTCCTAATCTAATCCAAGTGGGACTAAATGGTCATATTTTATTCCTAAGGTTGTTTTTGGTCGAATTAAACTTATCAAATAGAATTAGGACATGTGTTAGGGTAATAATAATATCATTTTTACCCTTAATTACCCTATTTACTTTTAACCGTGGTAAATAAAAGTAAAAAGTTACTATTCACCAAAAATTATTTTCATCTCATTGAACCACATTTTACTTACTGACATCAACCATTTCTCTCAGATTTTTAAAATTCCATTCACAAAAGCAGTAAAATTACGTTTTATGTAAATTTGCAAATTCTCCTAGGAGGTGGGTAAAAGACGGTCAAAAGTTCAATAAAATTTTTATATATCTAAAATTATTATAAAATGACTCCAATGAATTACATTGAACTTATATAGGTATTATGTGTCAATTTTTACCTAAAATAAATTTAAATAAAATAAATAATTATTTAAATAAAAAGTCGGTTTTTAAATAGTAACCTAGTGTTTTCACTATTCATCAAAAATTGAATGTTTTCAGAAAAATACCAAAATTTCACCCTAGGCTAATTTCGATATTCCAAATCCAAAAATGAAGTCCACTTTGAAAGATGAAATTTACAAAATTTCAAAAAGTGATTATTACTATTCATAACAGCTTGTTTTAATAATATTTTAATAGCATATCGTTGTTTAGTGAAACTCGGTATTGCGTACAACACACGCTATCGAGGAAGGTCGTGATTGCGTGTAATGCAGCCATGTTAGGGTTGCATGTTGTGCAAGACTCCTTTGTTGTAACGTACAACACAAGACATCAATAAAATTAAAAAGAATATTTTTCATAAAATCTCGGGGCGTTACATTCTACCCCCCTTAAAATGAATTTCGCCCTCGAAATTCGTCGGGGTTATAAATGATTTACTACTCGAAAGTTTCTTTAATAGAAACCCACATCGTAAAAAGGAATACCAAAACCAATCTTTAAAAACTAAAGTCTGAAACATAATGGTTACCCAAATTAACTAATCACTGGGTTTCCACATAGGAGAACATAGGTGAAAATATGGATATGGAAGAGAAACCTAACCATCATGTTCTGATGGAGTGTGGTAGAGAACATGGCTGTGAAAAATCCAAAATTCACAAAGCTATAGATTTGTGATGATTTAAGGTACCATCTGATTCATCGGATATAAGGGAACTAGGACAATATTTTTGGTTTTCAAGATCATTTCCCTAAAGTTGTTGAATTAGAAGAAATACTTACATGATTTTGGTACAATCTCACTTTTGTTCGTGAATTGAACAATTTCCACTTCATCCCTTAAATAAATTAAGTTGAATTTGTTATTCATGATGTGTTAGCAGATCATGTGATAGAATGATGGGTCATTCCATCCGTTTCAAACAAAAGCTTAGCAAAAGTTATAAGTCCATCTTATGGTTAGATTAATCATATATGGTTCCAAAAATGAACTTATACTTCATATATCATACCGCTTAATAAAATAAAACTAGTTTCTACTAACCAGGGACTTCTTGTAGGCCAGTGGTAGGCGATAAAGGCCAGTCGCACTTCGGTTGTGGGTTCGATTCCCACAGCCTTGTCCGACGCAATGGGCTGTCGCCCGTCCTGCAGGTTGTCCTTTTTCTAAAACTACATTACTATAACATCCCATCAATAATATCGAAAAAAATTCTATCCTTAAACAATACTAACTTATGTCCAATATAATCCATTCCAATCTTTCAGCTTATCCATAATACTATAGTCCACTCTTATAATATAGTGAAAACGATTACCAGAGATTTCATATAACAAGAATGTTAATACCATCATTGATCCCCATATATCATAAGATATATCTTGTTGGTCACATTCCAAACATTAGAAGGCCTTAATCATGCATTCTCTTGAGAAATGAATACCCATTGAATCTTAGTGAAAACATGAGTGCTGTAAAAAGTTAACTCTTTCCACATACCAAAACCCCAAAATTCCATATACTCAAACCATGATATAACTATTTCCTTATATCAGTCATGAGCTCATGAATACTTTCAAACATTTCATTTTCTCTTTATCCCTTCATTATGCGCATATCATCTTTTTTCCAAAAAATATCTCAATCACTTTCTACGGTTACCGGTACCATAAAATTATTGAAAACCACAATAGACCAATACATAAATATTTCAATATTCCACTATACTATATACAACATTATTTTGGATTCCCATTACATAAACACTTAATCATTCCACCACATCGTTGTCATATTAAACATCGCCAATAGTGATCGCATGTGACTTCCCTTTGTCCTTTTCCTTAAGTGGTTTCTCATGTCGATCATCACTAACCCTTGGATTAGGGAATTTATTAGCATAATTCCCCATTTCCTTGCATTTGAAGCATTGAAGTGTTGGTTGTGCGTTCTCTATAGTCTTTTCTTTATTCACATCATTAGAAACCCTTTTTCCATTACTTCGACACTCAACTGCTTGATGACCTTCTTTTCCACACTTAAAACATTTTCTAGTCCCTTTAAGACAATCTCCACCATTCTTCTTTCCACACTTTGATCATAAGGAAACATTCATCTTCTTTTCACCATCATTCTGAGATTTCTCCTTGAACTCCATCTTTCGTTTCTTGTCAAAACCATGAGATGGATAAGTAACACCAACTTCCATTTCTACCTTGATAGCACAATGCACAATTTATTCATAGCTACTGAAGTCTCTTATAGCTAATTCCCTTCAAAGATTTGGTTTTAAGCCACTGAAGAATTGATCAACTTTACTTTCAGGTTGGATGATAAAACCAGATGCATACCTTGCAAGCCTTGTAAAATTCGCTTCGTATATACCAAAAGATTCATCATCCTTTTTCTTTAGTTCAAGAAACTCATTCTCCATATTTGTTTGAAGAATATGAGGGAAGTAATTATTGAAAAATAGGTTCTTGAACTCGTCCCATTCCATGGACTCAATTTCATCTCTTGGGATCGTATTCTTGATAAGATTCCACCATTGATCAGCTTCACCTTCCAAACGATATACTGCTAAGATGACTTTATCATGTTCAGAACATTTAAGAACTGAAAATATCTTTTCATTGGTACTGATCCATTGTTCAACAACAAGTGGATCAGAAGACCCACTGAAAGAAGGTGGACGTTGCCTCATGAAGGACTTAATAGAATATTGTTCCCTTCTATGCTCATTTGGAAGTCCAGAATGATTCATAGCTTGTGTTAGTATAGAAATAAGATTTTTCACTCCATCTCCCATAACATTTGTTTGTTCAAGAGGAAAATAATTTCATTTTCCATTGCATTGATCAACATGGTTCCTTCGGGTTCCAGCCATCGTCTAAAACCCAAAAAAGAATAGTGTGAGAGGAAAAAATCATGCTAGGGAAAACAACACAATAAATGGGAAGTACCTTCAATATCTAACATATTAGGTTTAATTCAAAGATCGTTACCTTAATTCTAGGACTATAACCTATAATTACACATAACTTTAGGGACATCCCTAGAAATACCTTTGAAATATCTCTAGGGATCTCACTAAAGTTATCGCATCCTAGTTTCCAAAGGTTGACTAAACCTTTCCTTTGATACCAACTGTAGAGACCCAAAGCTTGACGTACATGGACATTACATTAATTTTGCAGAATAATTCATACATAACAAAAACAGACACACAAGGACTGTAATAGTTTAGTGTCTTTGGAAACTCAGAACGTAATCTTCTAATCATGGTGAAAGATCTTCAACATCTCCAATAAAGATCTTCCCCTTTTGTTTTCTTACCTAAAACCTTTCTTTATATCCTGGGGAAAAGAAAACATATAAAGGGTGAGCTCAAATGCTCATTAAGGGTAAGCATGGATAAAATAAAACAAATCATATACATTTGAACTTAAAAACATGAACATAATGTTTAAACAACAAAATCTTGAGCACTGACATAAAACATGGAAGAACATAAGGCATAGATCATAAAGAAACATTAATCATGATAAAATAGAATGGGAATAAAACATGTGATTGTGGCAACCATTAAGGACCTGATATTATTTCCATAGTAGCCAAGGCATTGCTGCCAAGACCATCTTAGTGGACAAAGTCCATTTCTGAATCGAGTTCACTCCTCGTTCTAGTCCTGTATTACTGAACCGGATTAACTTACCATTCCAGCCATGTCTATATCATGAGATATAAATCTTTACCCAATGAATTGGGGGGAGATATAGGTCCCACCCATCTCATAATGATACCATTCTTATGTGTGCCACAAAATCCAAAACAATCATACATCATTGCATAACCCATGTAATAAAAATGGGATTCTTAAACATCGTGACATCATAAAACAATTCATATAAGATAAAGGAATTCAAAAAAATAATTCCATCACAACATAATCAAATCAATGTAATAATATGCATAGAAACAAAACCCTATATTATCTTAGATGGAAAATAATTTTGATAAAACACTTGAATTCCATTCTTGAGGAAAATATCCTTTCTACTTCAAAACATTTTTCTTTCTTAACATGTCATATAATTTTGAACTAAAAGAAGTTGATTAAAAATAAATTTTAAAACTTTTAAAGTAATATTCATGGAAATAATGTTCTAAAAATCCATTCATGCCGTATAAGTTAAAAAAACATTCTTCTTGTACTTTTGTCAGGAAAGTAAAAAAGTACCTCGTACGAAAAACGACAAAAGATTCCTTTCATATCTTTTACTAAAAACTCATCGAATGGTAAAATTGGATTTAAACAATTGTAGGTGGATGGAAATAATATTACATATTGAGGAAACATGGATGTGGATGATAAAATACACTCCAGTAAATACCAAAGTATAAACAATCTCAGATAAAAATGAGATTGTTATATTTTCCCTTACCTTAGGTCCGATATGCTTCATACGTATCCAAACCTCATGTATAATGATTTAAATAATATCATTGAATTATTACATAATTTTATTCATTGTTATTATATCATATATGGTTCACTTATGACTTTATATTACCCGTTCTTTTGTAAATTCATGTTAAATAGCGTTTTGGGTAAAATCGTCTCATTTGTCGTTTGTGTTTTAACTTGTAATTATTCATATGATTACTTAGATCATGATTACTTAAATCCAGAATGTAAAACACGATTTACATATAATATATATTCATAATATACATATATATAATGGATCGATAAATGGAAATAAATACACCGTTCATGGAGACGGTAGGCCGTACATACGCATGAACGCTGTTTTCGTTTCCTTATTGAATTGAATGGAATTAAGTAGATGACATAAATATATATATACATAAATCCAGTAGCATTATTATGTAATATATTTCATGATTACTTATTATATATACTTTATAATCATTCTTGAATGGTTATCATGGAGAGTGAATCTCATCGCGTCGTGGAGACGGTATTCCTTACGTACGCACGAGCAATAATATCATTCCCATGATCGTCGAATTGTATTAAAGTGTATGTATAATATTACAGAATCAATCTCACTTTAAAATAATCATATATATTCATTACTTTCACCATTATACCCATCCGAGTAAGGTGGTGGTGGAAAATAGATTACACCACGGCATGGAGACGGTATTCCGTACGTACGCACGCGCGGTGATTTCGTTTTCCATAGGATGGATAGATGGTGAAATATGGTTGTTTCATAATTATAATAAAATATCAGTATATTAGTGATACTGATGTTATTACTTCATAATGAAACAACTAAAGAAGAATATGTGGAAGAAGAAATAAAGTTGAAAGAATCGGTAACAGACATTACCTCTTATTTGAAGCGCCTCTTTGAGACCTCCTCTTAGAGCACTAAAATTGGTGTTTAAAGAAGACCAGGACCTCTAGGATGTTTCTAGTGAAGTGGATAAGATAATTTGGCAGGGTTTGACAGATATTGAAGGCTCAAAGTTGTGTGAGGAAGAGAGGGAGGAGGTGCCCTTTTATAAGGGAGGAGAAGGGCACCTTTGGAATAACTAAAAATATTATTTTATTATAATGTCATATTCGGTTTTTAATAGCTCCAAATTGAGTTATTTATAATATAAGGTGGGTATGGGTCGAAATACTCTAATAAAATATAATTTAGACAATTTTAGGTTTCTATTTTAACCTTATCATTTAGATTTAACTTTAAGTTAGATAATTTAACTTTTACTGTGTCTTCCTGTTTTCTTACACTATAAGGTTAATAAACTTACTATAACAAGACAAAAGAACCCCAAGTTGTTTATTATTAATATATATAACCTTATCTAAGTCATTTGGCCGAACCTTATATTTTTAGGAATAAAATAACAATTAATAATATAATATTTGTTTTAAACACTATTTTATGTCAATTTTGACACTATTTGGTAATTGATTTTTGTGAAATTCATAAAAGAATGATTAGTTCAAAAAAAGTTAACTAAATAAATACTAACATGTCATATTAACCTATAAAATTAGTTTAATTCATAAAAAGTCTCAAATTACATTTATTTTGGTATTTATAACATCAATTATGTCAATATTTCATTAATAAGATAATTACTACATCATATTTGTCTCATAAATAAATTAAATTATTTAATGTCTAAAAATTATAAATAAAATACCATTATGTATTAAATCGTTTTATCTTTATAATTAATATTTATAGTCTAATTTATCTTATGTATAACCCTATATTAAAAATTATTTACTTATTAAACATTGATTTTAACTATTTTAACCCTTCTTTGAATAAATTAATATTAAATGTCCTAATCTAATCCAAGTGGGCCTAAATGGTCATATTTTATTCCTAAGGTTGTTTTTGGTCGAATTACACTTATCTAATAGAATTAGGACATGTTTTAGGGTAATAATAATATCATTTTTACCCTTAATTACCCTATATACTTTTAACCGTGGAAAATAAAAGTAAAAAGTTACTATTCACCAAAAATTATTTTCATCTCATTGAACCACATTTTACTTATTGACATCAACCGTGTCTCTAGGATTTTTTAAATTCCATTCAAAAAAGCGGTAAGATTAAGTTTTATGTAAATTTGCAAATTCTCCTAGAAGGTGGGTAAAAGACGGTCAAAAGTTCAATAAAATTTTTATATATCTAAAATTATTATAAAATGACTCCAATGAATTACATTAAACTTATATAGGTATTATGTGTCAATTTTTACCTAAAATAAATTTAAATAAAATATATAATTATTTAAATAAAAATTCGGTTTTTAAATAGTAACCCAGTGTTTTCACTATTCATCAAAAATTGAAAGTTTTCAGAAAAATACCAAATTTCACCCTAGGCTAATTTCGATATTCCGAATCCAAAAATGAAGTCCATTTTGAAAGATGAAATTTAAAAAATTTCAAAAAGTGGTTATTAATATTCATAACGGTTAGTTTTAATAATATTTTAATAGCATATCGTTGTTTAGGGAAACTCGGTATTGTGTACAACACACACTATCGAGGAAGGTCGCGATTGCGTGTAATGCAGCCAAGTTAGGGTTGCGTGTTGTGCAAGAATCCTTTGTTGTAACTTACAACACAAGACATCAATAAAATTAAAAAGAATATTTTTCATAAAATCTCAGGGTGTTACAATGAATTCATAGACATATATACCATTCATCATTTATATATGTGAGCTCCAACTGTTTATTACTTCCACTATTTACTTTTGGTATGGTATTATTACTGCTTCCGCTATTTCTATCTGTTTTACTTTTGAAGTGTTACTCTTCCAATAAGGGAATAGTTTCCCCACTACCACATGCAAGGCCCTCACTGCTAGTCGGTAGCCTCTGGCATTTGGGGAAATGTGCTTGAGGCCATGTGACCAACCGGGTACAGGGAAACTTTGGGTGGCTTCTTGAACCGAGGAATTACAACCTTGAAGATTTTCCAATTTACACTTGTACATGGACACTTTAGTGGAAATGGTTGACTATTTTTTTATAAACACTTAGAAAAAACATTATGCCACCAAAATAAGACCAACCTCAAGCCCTAATAAACATATAAATAATACCATCCAACTGATTCATGTTTTTTCAAAAGGAAAGAATTTTCAATAAGTTATCCAATATTTAATATCCTCATTATCTAGAATCACTTAAAATTATACATAATGTAAACAATGTTCCGACTCCAATTATCATTATCACATGAATTAACCATTAATCATATCTCTACAATCATCACATATAAATTCTACTTCAAAAAGAATATTTTATCTGATTATTAAAATTAATTTTAAATTAATATTTGAATCTTAAGAATAATCCAATGGAAGCACCTTCATTCATAAATATCCCCCTTTATGTGATACTTATCATCAACCATGGATAAATTCACTGTTCTTTATTCATTGGGATCTTCTACATCACCCATCTCATATTGACATTTTTATTGAAAAAAAATCCATTATGTTCTTTAGAGGGAAAACTAAGGTTGGAAAATGAGGTGTCGAGCACCAATATAAGGAAGAGGAAATTATAGACTTATATATAGGCTTGAGATGGGAAATCTGGGAATTTCTATGTATACTATAGTGTGGGAATCAAGACACACATAGTTATTTGGGTAAGAAACTTCTACAAATATCTGGATCATGTATAGAAGAGGGAGAGTAAAGAACAAGTGATCTAGTGAAAAAATAGGGACAAAACCTAATATGGATCAATAAAAACCTCATTATCAAGAGCAACGCGGTAAATGGATATAGCCTCCATGGATAGACATGGAATAAGGGATTCAAAATTCACTATATATCATGTATTTCTAGAATCAAGACACATATATTCCTTGAATATAGAGTAGTAGGAAAGTAACACCAAAGGGGTGCATATTCTTAGGCAATGATCTAAAGTATCATGTAGTTTTAAGTTATGCGATGAGGTCTATGTCATGAAATTTGACATCAAGTGGTGAGGGAATTAAATACAAAATTTAATGTTATATGGTAAGGATAAATAATGTGTAGTTTAATGTCATGTTTTAAGGAAATTTGAAACATAGTTTAACTTCATATGGTGAGAAAATAGGGGTTTTGGGATGTTTAAGGTTATGTAGCTTTTCCCAGATTGGTGAGGTAGTTCACGCCATATGAAGATAAAGAAAGAACCCCATATTAATTAGAAGAATAAATGATACATATAGACAACCTTTAAATGGGTGAAAGGGTATTTTTAGTTTAAATTAATACTGGAATTAGTAAGAGGGATCCATGCTCATAAGCATGGAATGCCTTGATCATGTTGGTAAATGATCTTCCAAAACCCTTAATCCCAAATGATAAACACTCAGTGTGGTAAAAAATGAGTTGGATGAGATCATCCATATAACATGAGAGCATGAAACAAGGGTGGATGGTTGGGGTTAGAATATCAAACTGACTACTAAAAAACCCATGAGAACGGTGTGGTCAATTAGGGGAAAACACACAAAACTAATTTGGTTTTCCAACATGCATGAGTTCATGATGGGATACTGCCGAGGACATTGAAATTATACCAGAAAAAAGTAGTAAGGATACAATGTAAGTCATGACTCCCAGGATTTGGATTAGAGATGCATGAAAATGGTTTTTGGATGACTTCTAAAAATGTGTGAAACATGGGTTACACTATTAAATTTTAAGGTACATGGTGAAAAAATTAGGGTCAACCACTAACCATGTCTTAAAAATAAAGGACCTACCAGGTTACTATTGATAATACTTTAGGATATGTACCTTAGATAGGATGTGGGTCTTTGGAGAATAATGTCATCACAATAGTGGAGTTATTTTAGACATGAAATATGATGCAGATCCAACTTATGTAAGACCAGAATTATAAATGTGAACTGGAGAGGATGTTCACATACTATTTAAAAATATGGGTTCTACTCCACCATGAATTAGGCATATCATAAGGAATAACTATATAGGAAAGGGTTAAAACCATCTATTGATAGGAGTGTATTCTCAGTGTTTGATGAGGACATGTAACCTAATGGAAGGGAAATGATCATTCTGAAAAGGAGAGGGAAACTAAGAGGAAATTATGGCTAGGCCTGAGATAAGATTTATGGGTTTATTTATGTATAAAATGTGGTGGGAATCAAGACACACATAGTTCATGGGTAAATTTTCAATAGAATAATGAAACCAAAGGATGAATTTTCCCCTAGTCCAAGGAAAATGAGATAGATATATAGTTTAATAATTTTATGAAAAGGTTTCATCCACACAGTTTAAGATTATGCAGCTAGGAACACAAGAGTAGTGTAAATTTATTAATAAAGGATGCTGATCACCTAGTTTAACAACATACGGTGAGGATGATGTTCTATACAGTTCAAATTTGTGTATCTAGAACCATATTATATGCATTTTAGGTTCATGAAATGAGGAACCATCCCATGAAGTTTAAATTCATGTGTACTAGACTTGACTATAAAGTGTAATGTATTTTTATGAGGATGTCAATTCCATGTAGTTTAAGGTCATGTGACATGGAACATGACTATGAGTTTAACATATTATAGTGTGGATTCTGATCATGAAATTTAATTCCATATAGTGACGATGAAATTATATACAGTTTAACATCATGAAACCATAATCTAAGAAGATATATAGTCTAAATTTATTATTATAGGACTATTACCAATTATCTTGGCATCATATAGAGAGGATATAAAGAACTTAATTGAATGATATGTATTTTTTTTGATAAACCTTGTATTATTTGACGTTTTTATGTGATATCCATCCATGGTGATCAATGAGTAAAAACCATTGGATTGGACCCTGTAAATGGTTAAGTGAATATCCCAGAAGGGATCATACTTGGGATATTTCCTTTCAAGTATCATTGGAGATCTCAGAGCTATCATGAAGTCACCCTAGAGGAAGGAGTAAAGGCCAATTTTTTTCTTGAATTCTTAGTCCAATCTATTTTGCTGGACCTTGTGGTTATGGAGTGATTTAAGACTATTTTCATCAAGGGCTTCCAACTAATCCAAATAGACCTAAGACATTTTTTTTTTCATTTCAACTGATTGTATATTGCTGTTTGGAGTGATGGTAGTAGGACCTCATTAGGAATTACTAATTTTGTTATATACACCAAGGAATAAAGAGTTTCATGGGTGGAAGTTCGAGTCATTTTCTGATATTACCATAGATAATTATAGATATTTTTCATCTAGCTTTTATTATTTTGGCCTAATACCTTATATACAATGTTATAGAGGGTTTTATTGAATGCCCCAATATGTATATTTGATGATGTGTGATAGTGGGATGTATGATTAAAATATATGATATATTTTTATTACAAATTCAGTGGCTTGTAAGTTTTTACCATTGTTTATGAGAATGGTGTAAGGGATCCCAAACCAAAAAACAATACAAGGTTTCCCAAAATAAATCATGGAGAAAGTCTTGAACTACTTGAGGGGAATTACTTCAACCCACTTCAAAAAGAAATAAGTGGATGTGAGGTTGAACCCATAATCCCATGATATCAATTTTTGGTAATCACCCTTGACATAAATTATCCACATGGTGAGGGGATAATAATATTTATTAGTATGTAGAAGCTCGAGAGGATGATGCAATAAGTTGGCATGAATCTGACATGCATGATATAATGACCCTATACTTTTTAGGTGCGCAATGCCTAATTTTTATCCCTTATTTAAAACTATTTGAGTTATTATTTATGTGGGTAAATTATTGGGTATCTTCTAGGTGGGTTTTTAGAGTTTTATAAGTCTTTAAGGGGGATCATATTTTGAGAATAGTTAGGGGAACCGTAAAATTTTCCCCAGGTAATCATGTATAGGAGTAGTGTATAGTGAATAGTTAGATATAACCATGAAACATTCCCCAGATAATCATGTAACTCAGAAAAAATTAAAATCATGTTTGGCACATGGTTTACCAAACCATGTGGGGTCCCTAAAGAGGTAATGAGCCTCACATAGTTGGTGAATTGTGTTTTATATCATGTAACAAATCCTTTTCCACAAGTTTTATTAATATTAAAATGATTATTTTTGTCCTAAAAAGTACCTAAAAACTCTAAATTTCCCTCCTACACCTAGGGATATCAAACCAAGGGACTCTAGTGAACTTTCATAGTGAATTCCTTCCCTCTAGGGAGCAATTCCATTGGATCTTAAGATGTCATTCCTAGGTATTTCAAGGTAAGTGATCATTTATCATTTGTTTTTCTTGTTCTTTCTAGATCTTCTCTCGTCTCCCTAGAAAATACATTATATCTAGAATATAATGGATAGATATAATATATATAATATTATCTAATGTGATTCCTTCTATATTCTCAAGAAAAAATAAGGTGAAAATCCAATTTTTCTTGATTATTCTGAAATTCATCCATACTAGTTATTTACATTGGATATTTTTGGGTAAATCTAAACCAATATTAACCCTTAACATTTTATTATTCTTGGATATTTAATATTTAATCTTCCTGTGGTTATTTATGGATGTTTTATGGATTTTTTGTATGTGAGCATGATTTGGGTGGTGAAAATTTTTTCTAGACTTCGATACACTTGAGGTAGAAATATCTTTAACATGTTATCGAAATTGTATAAAACTTTATAATATGATAAGATTGTGTTTGTATTTGTATGTCCTATGAGATCTGTATAGATATTACATGCTTGGGAATGTGCATATCCCAAGAAGTTTCTTACAAAGGCTTGTGTATGAATATATATGTATGGTTTGTGGACTTCTATTATCTAGTATCAAGTGATATGTAAACCCTTTATAGCTTGGTTAATCTCTTATAGTGGGAATCATGTGTGATAAGACTTGTGATAATCATTGTGGTGTTTGTAATGATTGATGTAAATTCATGATAACCTTGAGTTTTGAACTAAGACTAGTAGTGGGCATGATGACCTTTTATAATGACCTAAGATAGTTGATGGGGTATAAAATCCCTTTGTCCTAACCCAAGGAATAATAGAATTATGAAATTTTTAGAGGCTTGTGAGGGAATTATGCCCTATTCTAAGATTCATGGAAACCAGAAAAAACTTCTCCTCAGACATGGAGCTGAAGTAGGAAGGACCAGGATTTGTGGCATTTTGGTTAGGGCACGATGACCCATCAAATGTTTTTTACTTGGGTACTTACTTTTCTGTCATTGAATATAATTTTATATAAACACTACATTTATATTAAGGAAAAATTGGTGATTCACTATTGGGTTATACTCACACCCTACATAGGAACATCAACATGCATGTAGACTTTATAGTCAGGGATATAGTCATGGGAAAGAACCCTATGTCAAGGGACTGAGATGGATGAGCATGGAAGACAGGTGGAGTTATTGTGGAATTTAGGTTACTCTTTAAAGAGTCTCTTATTATATTAAATATTTTCAATTATTTAGTACTTAACTTGAAATTGTTTGGTTGTTTGGATGTATTTTATGACATATTGATATAACATTGTTTTATTCCATTTATTTATTTTGTATACATCTTCAATTTTATTATCAATTACTTGTGTATATGTGTTGGTTAGATATCTATATTGAGGGAAAAGTATCCCCATATTTTAATTTATTCCCTTGATTCTAGTCGATAAAATCTTGTGTAAGGGGAGGTGTGCATGAGGTCTTATGAGACTCTAGCCTGGACCCAGTGATTTGGGTTGGGGTGTTACACAATGGTATTAAAGATGTCCTTTTTATTTAGATATGATTTGAGATTTTGGTAGAAAGGAGATAGGATAGTTTTTACCCAGATTAGGGAATGACGCATGTTCTTGGAGAACTCATGTGCAATAGTCCTCCAGGTTATGAGGGAAAGTGGGATTGAAATTATTGATTGTGGAATTATGGGTTCATGCTGATCTTGAGTGATATTGTGCATTTACATTTTATAGGATTTGGGTGATCTCATTCATCATGAGTAGGTGAATAGGTTCACATGTTATGCACCTATTTTATTGTCCTTGATAGAGGTTTAATTAATTAAGTGAAATTTATAATATATTTTATGTTCCTATTATGTGTATTATTAATGAAATTTGATTATTTGAGACTGAGCATTATATATTTTATTATATGTACATGACTGTGACTAACATTTCAGTACGAGATAATTGGGATTAGGCCTTTATTAATTTAAGGTGATATGCATTATAGTCATAGGTAACCTCTTAGAATGAGTCTCTATGAATTTTTTTCTTATGTGTGTGCCTATTAGATGATTAGTTAGTATTGATATTTTAGTTGTTAAAACCATTTATATGTGTTCAGTATGGAATTTCAAATAACTCCACCTCAATGATGTCTTATGAGACCACCTTGGGAATTGGTTCATGATTCCCCCATTATGGGAAATAATCATTTGAAACCTCTATATGTTCAATAGAATTTAGCTAAGCATGATCATGTTGTCTCTCTAGCGGTCTAGGTAATCAAACCACTACAGGATGTAGTCTTTCATCTAGTAATATTTCATGGATGCAATGTCCATAGGGGAAGGCTAAATATGGTCAGTTTTTCTTGAGATTTCTAGTTGTTTAATACCCTATCATTTTAGGTAATGTGATTCCTATATGATAATGGGGACTGAATTTAGATCATTGAGTGTATTTTTGATCCAGTAGAGACTCTTGGTGAGCAGTGAGTGAAATTGAATGTATTTCAAAGGATCTACTAGGAGATGGTGGAGCATGAAAAACTAGACTGGGAGGCATGGGGGGTTGACTTAGGAGACCTTTAAGGGTCTCTTTTTCAAAGATTTATTCCCAAATTTGATGAATTTGGATAGATCCCAGACGTTTATAGAACCTCAGTTGGGAATGATTATGATGGCATGGTATTTTTATTATTTTACAAAGTTGCATCATTTTCTTCACTTTTTTCCAAGAATAAGGAATATAAATCCTAGAAGATTATGATTAGATTAAAACTAGTGTTGAGGTGATAGGTGACGAACATTGACCTAACCACATACTCAGAAGTGCTTCGCAAGGCCCTTATAATTGAGAATAAATTAGAGGAGGAAAAAGAAAAAAGTCTTCTTCCTATCCTTAGTGGATCATTAGGTGGGATATGTAGTGAAGTTATGGGTACCCCCTCTAATAAAAAAAGAGGAATATTGAGGAAATGTGCCATGGTGGAAACAGGTAGCTAGAGCATAGTAATATTTATTTATCTTCCTTCGTGGAAGGAGGTGTTCCCCAGTGGTTTAATTATGGATAGATTGTACAATACAAAATATTATTCCCAGATAGTTTGAGGAAGTGTTATTGATGTGGTAATAAATTAAATCTATATCATTTCTTTCTAAGAAAATCATGATCAGTTTCATATATTAATATAGGTAAGACATAGGCTTCAAGGGTGTGGCTAGGATAACCTTGGTGATGGAGTAGGAAACTATAGGAGGGTTAGGCCATGGAGTAGGTAGGGGGTCTCAACAATACTTAAAGAATCTAAAGGGTTTTCTAAATTAGT
Source organism: Viscum album (assembly GCA_963277665.1). Lineage (NCBI taxonomy): Eukaryota > Viridiplantae > Streptophyta > Magnoliopsida > Santalales > Viscaceae > Viscum > Viscum album. The sequence goes on from OY728123.1 coordinate 2,022,385,675, forward strand.
TTAACTATGTATTATGGGGAAAAGGTTGTGGATATGATGTGGGTAGAGTCTACAAATTATATAATATTCTAACTAATGATGGATAGGGGACTTTGACATTTTATGGTGCAGTTTTGATTACATCTACACTCTCTACTATCTTGTTTGACACATGAGATTTCTATTAAATTTATATATATACTAATGTAGTTTTAAGGATATTTTTACCTATAAATGTTTTTACTTGAATTGTTATATATTGATAATACTATTTAAAATAGGATAGAACATACTTAAAGATATCCATAATGTTCTACAATGGATGTAAGCTATGGACTTCGGTGGGATTTTTTTAGTTTTAGAGATTATCAGTTTTGATGCGATATTTGGTATGGATTGGTTGGCTCATTACCAAGATTGTATTGAATATTATTAGAGACATGTGACTTTTACCTCCCTAAAAATAGAGAAAAATGACCAAAATAGAGAATTGGATATCAGAGAAGGTAGAGTGGGTCTAAAATAGAGTCAGATGAAGACCATTACAGATTACTTGGATGGCATGGTTCCTGCAGTAGATCAGGTGATGACTCCAACCAATTTTTCCAATATAGAATACCTTTAAAAGATGTGTTTCTAGATGATTTCCTAATAAACCCTCATAATAGAGTAATTGTGTATGAGATTGAACTTGTTCTAGGTGTGAAACATATATCGACCCCTCTATATCAGATGGCACCAAAATAGATGAAGGTGATGAAATTGAAGCTTGAAGATCTTGAGTAAAAGGGGTTAATATGCCTGATAACTTCCCTTGGGTCTCTTTATTTCTATTTTTTAAGAAGTTTTATATTAGCCTATTGTAATGAGTAGATTACTAAAAATTGAACTAGTTCACAATGAAGAACTGATATCCATTTCTTACGATCAATGATTTTTTTGATCAATTAATGGTATCTTGGTGATTATCTAAAAATTGATCTATGATAGAGCTATCACTAATTTTATGTTAGAGAATAGGATATAACAAGGATGGTTTCAGAATTAGATATAGGTTATATGAGTAACTTGTGATTCTGTTTGGGCTGATGAAAGCTCAAAGAGTGTTCATGGCCCTCATGACATAATCCTTCACCCGTATTTGGATTCCTTCATCATGGTTTTTGTTGATGACATATTTATGTATTCATGAACACAATAATTTCATGATAGACATTTGGATATTGTTTTGTGTAAAATTTAAACACATCTTCTTTATTCCAAACTTTAAAAGTGTCACTTTTTTATATAATAGTTACACTTTCTCATGCATGTTATTTATGATACATGTATTTATATTAATCCAAATAAGGTGTAGGTTGTTAAATTGTGGTACAAACCTAAGAGCATGTTTTAGGTTGAAATATTCCTTTGATTATCAAGGTATTATAGGTGTTTAATTGAGTAATTATCCTATTTGGTACCACCTATGACCAAACTTACCAATAAAGGGGTAATGTTTTAGAGTAAAAACTTGTGCGAGGTGGCTTTCCTTGATTTTGATAAAAGGTTGATATCTAATTCGATTATGATTCTACCCAAACCTAAAATTGTTTATGCATTATACTGAGATTCCTCTAGAGTTGGTTTGTATAGTGACCCAAGATTAACATATATATATATATATATTACACCATTTTTTTTATGAATATTAATTAAATTACATAAATTCATTCCTAAGGACCACAATAGCTTAGTGCCTTTAGAAACATGGAAACATAAACAATGGTTTATAAGTTAGCTACATAATCCCCCACTACGTTCTTCAAAACTAGCACCATTCCCAGACATATCATACATAATACATATCTTCATAGCCTGGAGAAAGGAAACATAAGAAATGGTTGGCTTAAATCCACAGTAAGTTTAGAAAAGGAAGATACATAAGCATAATATGAACATAAGTGTATGAGAACATGAGCATAACATTTAAAACCTATACTCTTCATATCAAAGACCATAATATTCAATCATGGAATAAAGATTAGAAATTCACAAGTGATTAATTATAAGGGAATCAATGAATATGATCCATGATAGCATAAAATTAGCATAAGGCATAGATTAGTTGTATACACATAAGCATAAAAATCATTTCAATATCAGTCAAGGCTCACTCTGGAGACCATCATAGTGGACAAAGTCCATTATTGAACCAGGTTCACTCCCTATTCCATACCTATCTTACTAAACTGGGTTCACTCCCCATTCTATCCCTATTTTACTAAACTGATTTCTCTTCCCATTATAGTCTTGTCCATCTCAAGAAATATAAATATTTACCCAATGAATTGGAGGGAGATATAGGCCACACCCATCACATAATGAAAACCATATTTATGTATTTCACAAAATCATAATAATTAATCATATCATAACCCATGAAATGAAATGGGAATTATAAACATTTCATCATAACATAACATATGTAAAAGAGACAGGTTTCATAATCATTTCATCATAGAATAACCCGTGAAAAGAAGAGGGTTTCATAATCATATCTTTATGGTACAACCTGTGGAAGAGAAACAAGATTCATAAAAATTATTCTATGAATACATAAACCATTTATAGAAATAATATGAATGAAATCCTTAGATAATATCCCTAGTAAGGTATAGGTAACACCAATATATGTCATATTTGATAGAAAATAATTTTGAAAGATCATTTAAAACATTTCTTGAAAAAAATATCCTTTACCCTTTTAAAAACTATTTTTTATAACATAAAACATTTAGAAAACCTTTTGCTTAAAAAATAACATTTAAAAATTATAAATTGAGATTTGAAGTAATTATTAGTCATGACATTAGAAAATTATGTTCTTACCGTACATGTTAAAGCAAAGGTTCCTTTCATATTTCTGGTAAAATCCAAAGATGAATTGTTTGGAAAATGACATGAAGAATAATTTATTTTTTTATAATAATTTAGACATGGGTAAAAATTTATTTTAAAAATCATAAGGTAGTAATATTTTTTTTATGTTTTTTTAGAAAACATGGTTTTGGAAGAAAATAGATTTTTGACTGAAGATATAAATAAAGTCTTATTTTCATAAAAAAATTTTATTTATAATTTTATGAACCAAAGAGTGTAAAAATGCTACCATTATATGAATATATAATGAATAACCATAGGAGAATAAAAGTCATGAGAATATGTGATATATGGAGCATAATAGTTTACCATAAGAAACATAATTGTAAACAATCCAGATAAATGTTGAGATTCTAACATGAAATTGTTAACACTTTGGTAACATTAATTCATAATCCGCATAATGAATAACATAAAATTAAACTAAAAAATAATTAGGATGAATAAATTCATTATATTACAAGTCAAAGAGTTTGTATATACTGCTAATGAAATAATATAGGTGCATAATATAACATACATCTCAAAGAAGGAAAATTGAGACAAAAATACCTTACCTGAAGTCTTGACTACCATCGTACTCTTTAAAAAATATTTTATAATAAAAACAAGTTAATTATAAATCTATTACAGAACCATATTCATATATATCATACCATATATGATTTTCTTAGTACCTTTTTATTAACAATACCATGTTAAAGTTATGTTTCCGATAATAACTACTTTGTTTTTCATATATGTTTTGTTTTGTTATATTCTTGGCCCTATTACTTTGATTCATCTTCAGAATTATGAACATGATATAAATATCATATATATTCAATATATATGTATTTATAGTAATCCATAAAATTTAGGGAATGAAAATGAAACACACCATTCATGAATATTGTTGGTCGTATGTGTGTATGAATGCTTGTAGGGTCCTGAAAATTCCTCCAAGGGAATTAAATAATCCCACAATCACTTTGTAGAAGGAATAAAGTACTCTTACAAGTCTAAAAAGGTGAATGAACTCAAATTGAGTTACAAATATCTGAAGAAACTTGAAGGAATTAAAGTCTTCAAAGGATTTCAAGTGGCCTGCATACCATCACTGGGAAGGGTCTACAGACCACATGGATCACGAACCATCAGTATGTAGAACAATCTGCGAGTTGCTAGACCATGGAGTGATGACCAATGAACAAGGTGGACTTCGAATCGTGTTGCCGAAGGACTCATGTCTGTGAATTCCATCCTTATACCATCTTCCGAACTCAATAGTTCATGGGTGAAGCACAATGATAGGGTTCCACGAACCATGATCATGAACCGCAGCCTCCTCAAACCCTGGTTGACCGTATTTTCCGCAGGTCAGGATATCTCTTTATGGGCCTCTACAACTGGTGCCACATTCCCATAGATAAAATTTCCATGATTATATATAAAGGAGCATATAAATAATTGAAAAAGGATGGATGAAGAAATATTGAAGGGAACCCATAGGTTGGAAGAAAGAACTCATAGATTGTTAGGACCAATAGGGGCCTATATACTCTGATAGGGGGGGGGGGGGGTGAATCAGGGTATGGATATTCTTTTTCAAAATTCATCCTACCCTACTGGATCTTGAACTATTTATTACAAGGGTAATTTTTTTTGCACTTGTGTGTTTATTATGACCACTTCTTTTCTTCTTTATCTGATGATAATGCTTTAAATGCAATGTAGGGAAGCAAGCAAGCAGAGACATGGATTTTTTACTTGGTTCACCCTCACCGGGATACGTCCAAGGAGCATACAACAACGATGTACCGCTATACCAAATACACTAAATCTCACTAACAATAATGTTCGGGCTAGATAACTTCTATGCCCAGGATCATTGACTTTACCATGTTTAGGGTCAGCTCAATACATTCCCAAGGGTTACTCCCTATTTCTCTCTCTCTGGCTCACTACCGGTAGAAAGGATAACCTTCTTCTTCTTCCTTTGCTCACTGCACTTGGAAGGGATCCACTCACAATTTATAGACCTATAGGTCTCTTAATTTGCATGAATACATGAATCCTCCACTGTATGTAGATGCTTTTTTAAGGTCCAACTTTCATCCATTAATGAATACCCCTTTTCCCCTGGAACACTGGGCAATTACTTTGGAAAAATCTTCACAAATAACCCTACTTCACGAGGCTCCCAATTTAGCAAAGCTCAAACAAGCCTTCGCGAAGCTCCTGCATTTTTCACAAAGCACTCTCATGAAGCACTCTCATGAAGCTCAAGCCTTCACAATTCTTAGGCCTTCACGGAGCTCAAGTCTTCACAGAGCGACTTCCCTCTCGAAGCTCACTGATCCAACACAGAGAACACGACTTTCGTGGAGCGATATTAGCCACCACGAAGCTCTTCTTTCACGAAGCACACTGCCTTCGCGAATCACATTTGTGAACCGAGAGAAAAATATGTTCTCTGAAAACTCTCTTTACTTCTATCAAGGGGTTTGAGGCCTATTTATAGGCGATTCCACCGACCCTCGAACCTTCCGCGCGAAGTCAACGCCACATCATCAGAAATCGCGAAGCTCTGAAAATGTTGCCGGAAATCACTCAATATTGTGAAGCACCATGGAATTTTTTTGATCGCGGAGCTCTTCGTAATCTCAAATCACCCCATCAATTCCTTTGAGCCTTCACCGCAAATCTCCCTTGCAAATCCCTTCACTACCGTGATGCGCTTTAACCTATTCCATTCACGAAGCTCGTCGTAATCGTGAAGAATCACCATCAACATTCTTCTGATCTTCATGAAATCCAAACCACGAATCCTATATTCATGAAATTCATGCCTTTTCCATATTTTTATGAGATATTCAAGGATATCCACTTTTCGCGATGCTCACCAAACTCGAAATTTTGGACCCCAAAAATTTGGAAAACACTGGAGAACGGCCCCACCTTGTATCTGTTCTTTTATACCACCTCTAGATCATCCATTCCTTTGGCATGGTTCTTTTTCTACATGGATTGTCAAAAAAATCTATGGAACTTGACAATTCACCATGGAAACCTTCTTTGTCAACAAACACAATCAACCCAAAAATGATGGAATGTTACCTTGAGGGATTTTTTCCCAACAATCTACCCATATGGGTTTGTAGATGACTCTTCTCAGAATTATTTTCAATACGTTGATTACTCATTGAGTCTCCTTCCATAATCTACCATCATTATCCTCTTGTGATTTCGATAGTGAGCAAATATTCACTTGACACAGAATTTAAGCCCACATGAGCAATGCTCGGCGTGAGAAACAAGAGAAAATGAAAAGGTCATCAATCAGTCACGTCATTTCTACCACCAAGTATTGACACCCAACTGATACCAATTTCTAAATTTATACCAACTGTTGAAACCACACTGATACCAATTGCTGATAGCTGGAAACCTTCTCACACCTTTCCAACATCACTATTCTGCTTTTATCACGATCCTCAGTTGTCGTGATATCTATTCTTTGAGTGATCAAATCTAGCATCGTCAGATTTAATACTCTCCCCCTATCTCATTTCTCTCCCCTATCTCACTTCTCCACCTATCAGCTTCTCCCCGTTTCTTTTAATATGAAATTTTCTCCCTTCCTTAGACACAGTTTCTCCCCCTTGAAGAGTCACTATTTCTCCCCATTTTTCAACGAACCCAAAGGTCACCCTTTTAGAGTCTGCAACATTGGAAAGAACACAGATTAGCGCATTAGAGAAAAACACACAATACCTCAGGGAGATGGGGTCCCACATCCACACTTTTTTATATGTAGTGAGTCAACTGGACTTCTAGATCCAGTCTATGCCTCTCAAAAGCTTCTTTGGGTAAGGCCTTCATCATAATGTCTGCAACCTGTAGTTTTGTAGGCATATACTCCAACTTCATGATTCCCTGCTCAACCTTATCCTTGATAAAATGTTACTTTATCTCAATGTGCTTTTTCCATGAGTTATGGACTGAATTTTTTCTCAGATTGATAGCACTTGAGTTTATCGCACTGAATTCCGATCGGATACATCACTTCAACTCCCATATCATCGAGTTCTTGCTTCATCCACAATAACTATGTGCATGATTGAGTGGCTACAATATACCCAGCTTCTGTGGTGCTTAATGAGATGCAATCTTTCTTCTTTCTTGGCTAAGCAATACATAGTCTACCAAGATATAGAATGCGCCTCCTGACGTTGATTTCATGTCATCCGCTGAACCGGCCCAATCTGCATTAGTATACCCCAATAATTCTTCCTGAGATTTTCTATTATACATCAAGTTGAAGTCCACCATTCCCTTGATATACCGAAGTATTATTTTTGCTGCAAGCATGTGGCTTTCCTTGATATTAATTTGATATCATGCTGATTGGTAGGTGGCGAAAATAATATCAGGTACCGTTACTCTTAGGTACAATAAACTCTCAATAATATGCCTGTATTCTGTGATATTAACTACCTTTCCATTATCATATTTTGATAATTTCATCCAGGTAGCAACCAGAGTCTTCATATCCTTATAATTTTCCATTACGAATCTTTTCAAAACCTCATTGGCATATTTGGATTGAGAAATGAATGTTTTATTCCTTCCTTGTGTCACCTGTAGACCAAGGAAAAATGTTAGCTCTCCAATCATTGACATTTCAAACTCTCTTTTCATGAATTCGAAAATTTGTCTACACTGAGCTTCATCTGATCCACCAAATATTATGTCATAGACATAAAATAAGACCATCATCCTTTGATTACTGTTGTTGTTTAAATAGAGATTGTAATTAACTCCCCCATGCTGGAAACCAAGCTTCTTCAAGTACTAATCAAGCCTTGAGTACCATGCTCTTGGTGCTTGTTTCATCCCATACAATTCTTCTTCAGTCTGAAAACCTTGTTCTAATCATCATGAATGAGAAAAATATATGGATACTCAATATAAACTTCTTCATCTAGAACCCCTTTCAAAAATTCATTTGAGTTCCATCTGGAAAACATTGAACGTCTGTTTCACTACAATGCCTAGGATTAATCTAACTGTCTCCAGCCTTGCAACCAGTGCAAATGTCTCATTGAAATCAATTCCCTATATCTGGGAGTACCCTTTGCACACCAGTCGTTCTTTGTTCCGAATTACTGTACCATCTTCATTCATCTTATTGCAATAGACCTATTTAGTCCCAATGACTTTGTTTTTTTATCTGCTGGCCTCGAAACAATCTCCCACATCTAATTACCAATTAAATATTTCATGGTCTGTTGTAGATCGACTCTTCAACTTTCATGATGATATAGATTTGAATTCCTCAGGCTCATTATTAGAATTTGCTTATGAATTATCATATTCCACTTCTACTTCCCCTGAGTCTCTCACCACTTCATCACTTTCAATAGACAACTAGTCATTGTGTCATTATTCAGTGGCATAATTTATTTCAACTACTATTATGAGATTCTTGTTAAAACATTGTTGATACTCTCTCACAGCTTCTTGGTATCCTAAAAATAGTCAGCTGATACCAAATTGTAAGATAAAAATAAATAAGCATGAAATTCTTGATTATTGCTGCTTCTCCCACAATATGTCTTCCCTCAATAGACAACACCTGAGCCGAGTAATCCAATTATTGCATTGATGGATCTTGCATCTGATTTTGTTATTGAATGCTCCTTATATGTTATGAAATAGTTAATGGGGTTAGGCCCACTATTTAGACTCATAACCATTCTTCTCCACCTGCATCATTTATACCAATCTGCCACTCAACATTGAGCCATTAACAAAATATCTATGCCTATTGAGTTGGAACTCGGTGTAGGAAATAAGAGATAAAGTTAATAACGTAATCACTTCCTATTGCACTCTGTTTCTCCCTTTATTATTCAACTCTGGTACCTGATTTGAGTCAATTGAAACTCTGGAGCATATCACCTCTCCACTTTGCATCTTTAGATGCCACTTCCCCTTGGATCGTATCTCCCTTAAACCTAAAACACTTGAATAATCAGTTAACAACATTTATATACATAGGGAGAGGGGTTCTTCTGAAATCATCAAGATGAGGATTGCGGTTGATCCTGATGGTTCAACCCTTTGATTCTTTCTTGTAGAGCATCCAACTCTTTCCTTGCTTCTTCTAGCTGCCTAGCTAACTTCAACTGCTCTGGCCATATGACTAAGCATTCATTACCTGCATGCTGAGTATTTTTTTGATATGTTGATTCAGAAGTCTTAGCCTTTCTCACACTTTGAGATTTAAACCCATTGGTAGACATTTCCTTCTTTGATGTTCCACCAATATACCTGTTAGGTCTACATGGCTCAGTACCCTAAGAGGGGGGTGAATCAGGGTATGACTAATTTAAAATTAAATCCCATTCTAATCTTGTTTCCCTGTTAAGAAAAACACTCTTCTCTCTCTTTCCTATTGCATAATATAAATAGAAATTAAAGCATGCACAGGACACAACAATTTTTACTTGGTTCACCGCTAAGGGCTACGTCCAAGGAGCATATGCCGACAAGTTATCGGTCGTACCAAATTCCACTAAACTTCACTAGATGTGGATTACAAGGTTCGGGCACAGTCACTCTGTCCCAGGATCATTGCCTTTACAAAGTTTAGGGTCAGCTCACTGCTTTCCCAAGGGTCGCTCCCTGTTTCTCTCTCTCTTGCTCACTTTTGGTGGAGAGGATCACCTTCTTCCTCTTCCTTTTCTCACTGCTCCGGAAAGGATCCAATCACAGTTTATATACTTGTAGGCCTCTTCATTATCTCTAATGAATACATCATCTATTGTATGTGGATGCTCTGTTGAAGTCAAACTTTCACCCGTAGATGAATTTCTCTTTTCACCAAAGGTATTAGGTAAACTTCTAGCTTCCACGTAGCCTGAAAAAAACTACCAGGGAATCAACCATACTTGGCGCACAGGTCTAACCCGGTGTGCAAGTATCGGCACACAAGTCACATCTGGTGCGCATGTCTGCCTCTACCACCTGCGTGGCACAATCTTATGCAACTCCAAACCTACACGACTCAATCCCTTTTACTCCCAAGCCAATATTGGCACATAACTACCAACCGGCGCACAACTTCAAACACTAGTGTGCAAGTCCACCTACGTGACCACACACCACCTGCGCGACCACCACACCAGCACACCGGGAGCTCTGATTTTTCTAAGTGTTGAAATCCGTTGAAAATGAGGAGGGTTGGTCCTGTATTTATAGGCATTTGGTCAACCTACGTAGCGGTGCAAAAGTTTCCCCTCAGCACGCAGGTCCCGACGCGTAGGTTTCTTCCCCTGCAAGACACCTGCATGACCCTATTTCCTTTGCCATATTTTGAAGATCTGATCTTGAAAAACATATGGTGTGCAACTTTCCAACCCTCCTAGGCACCGGCGTACAGGTCCTTTCATGGTGTGGAAGTCACCTGCATGACCACACCAATACCTACGCGACCTTCTTTCCTTTTCCATATTTTGACCTTCTAATCCTGGAAAACATTAGGGGCGCAAGTTTCATATCCTTCAAGTATAGGGAGCGCAAGTCTCTTTTCCAAAACCACTTTTCTCCTTTTTTCGATTTTCAGGCCCAAAAATTTGGCAAACACTGGAAAACGGAGCCACCTTGTATCTATTCTTTTTGTACCACCTCCAGATCATCCATTCCTTTGTCGACATTCTTGAATCAAACATGGATCATTGACCATAGATCTTGAACTCGATATTCCACCATGAAATCCCCTTTTTCAACAAAATTGTATGTCATGGTTTGCTTTGTCAACAATCACAACACAAATTTCCACTTTGTCAACAAACACAATCACCTCAAAAATGCTTCAATGATACCTTGATGGATTTTTTCCCAATAATTCCACTTCCCCTGATCCCTTCTCTGAGTAGGAATCTCTTTGCTTGTCATCTTCCCTTGCTTCTTCCACCATTGTAGGAATCTTCCAATTTTCCTCCACTTTTCTCTATGGCACACGAAAAGTGAATTTTTCAATACATTCATTGTTCATCTTTCTTTTATCAGATATCTGAGTCACTACACAATTTTGCACTAGTGGTGAGTCCTCCACTGAATGTTCATTATTCTTACTCACAATTGGAGTAGATCTCCCCTTAATCTTTCAGGTTTGTTCACATTATCTCAATGAGAGCTGTTCTGGGTGTGATAGAGAAGGTAATTGATACACCTTTCGTTAAGCTCCTTTTGATTCCCCTGAGGCTCTAAGCCTACTCTTCAACTCACCACTTTTTCTCCCAGTGTATAATTTCTCATTATACATCACTGGAGTCAAGAATCTCTTTTCTAGTCCCTTTTAGTTTCTTTGCTTTCTTCTTGCTACAATGTATAGCCAAATTCCCATAATTATAACATATAAAACATTTTTCATCAAAGGCATACCTCATTTCATCATTTATCTGTCGAGATATTGATGCAGCTTGAGTTCTTCCTCTAATATTGAGCTCCCAAGCCTCCTGACACATACGCATGGTGTGTCCCATTCTTCCACAGTAATAACATCTAACAAATGCTTTCCTCTAAGAGACTCTTCTTTCTGATTTCTCTTGACACATCTTCTTATTATCATATTTAGTAATGTTTCTATTTTCATAGTCTGATATGTATTCCTAAGCCTTTGAATATAAGATTTATGTATGACCATTAATCCCACAAAAATATAACATGCTATCATTACTTCCTATAAAAGTATTTTTAGGTATTTCTCTAGCACCTACATGATTTTTACCATTTCTAGAACTATTCACGGATCTCTTTCTATCATGCATGGGAGGAGATTCATCAAATCCAATACCAGTTTTTCCTAAACTGTATGGTCTTTGAGCTGAGAAAATATTTTGTTGTTTCTCCTCAGAAATATCATAATTTCTTTTCATTTTATCATCACCATTTGAAGGACAATCAAATAGTAAGTACAATGCATCCTTCAACTTAGGTTTTCCTTTTTCTTTTGATATATCCATTTATTTCTTGTATTTGTCTTTCTCTTCCTCCAATTGTTGAATCTTATTATCTCTTGATTTAAGTTGAGCATTGAGTTCTTTTCTAAGATTCTTCCAGCTACTCAACTCATCTTCCAGTTCTCGTGTGAGATTTTCTACCATGTCACTTTTATCCTTCACTTTCAATTTGTATTCTTCAATAGAATTAGAACAACATGAATTATCTTATTGTAGCCTTTTATTCTTATGAACTAGTTCAGATAGTTGTTTAGAAAGATCATCATTTATGGATTTCAAATTTTGAATTCCATCTGAGTTCAGATTCTTTCCCTTGACATCAACTTTTGATTTTTCTACCTTTGTAGATGTCTTTTGCAGTTCTTCATATTGAGAATCATTCTTCTTCCTCAGATCAGTAGCTACATCAATAAGACTTTGATTCAAACCTCTTAGATTGTTAGTCTCAGTTTCTAGTTCTTGGATCCAAATATCTTTAGATTTAATTTTATCAGTGAATTTCTGATCCATTTCTTTCTCTTGATGGACAACTTCCACTTTTTGACTTCTTGGTGTTTCTTTATCCTTAGTAGTTCCAACATCACTTGGAATGTCAGGTTCTTCACTCATTCCTTATGTATCATTGAATGAGTAAGTATTTTCACTATATAATTTATCCAAATCATTATTTTGTTCACTACATGATTCCTCCAGCTGAATCACACTCTTTCCATAGACACTTCCACTATGTGTAATTTCACAAGACTTTTGCTTCTTCTTTGAAGTTATCCCCTTTGAAATGAAAAACCAAGATAAAAGCAGGCTGAATCTTTAACCACACAAATCAAGTAACCCAAGTCAGAGCAAAAAATTCTGATAAAAGAAACCTTCTCTCTGATACCAATTGTTAGGACCAATAGGGGACTATATACCCTGAGAGGGGGGGTGAATCAGGGTATGGATATTCTTTTTCAAAATTCTTCTTACCCCACTAGATCTTGACCTCTTTATTACAAGGGTCACTTTTTTTCACTTGTGTGTTTATTATGACCACTTCTTTTCTTCTTTATCTAATGATGATGCTTTAAATGCAATGAAGGGAAGCAAGCAGGAAGCACATAGATTTTTTACTTGGTTCACCGTCACTGGGCTACGTCCAAGGAGCATACAATGAAGATGTACCGCTGTACCAAATCCAATAAATGCTCACTGCCAATAATTTTTTGGCTAGATCACTTATATGCCTAGGATCACTTCATTTATAATGTTTAGGGTCAGATCACTACTTTCCAAAGGGTCACTCCCTGTTTCTCTCTCTCTGGATCACTACCAGTAGAAAGGATAACCTTCTTCTTCTTCCTTTGCTGACTGCACTTGGAAGAGATCCACTCACAGTTTATAGACCTGTAGGTCTCTTCATTTGCATGAATACATGCATCCTCCAATGTATGTAGATGCTCTGTTAAGGTCCAACTTTCATCAACTGATGAATACCCCTTTTTCCCCAGAACACTGGGCAATTTCTTTGGAAAAACCTTCACAAAGCACCCTACTGCGCAAGGCTCCCAATTTCACAAAGCTCAAACAAGCCTTCGTGAACCTCATACCTTTTTCACAAATCACTCTCACGGAGTACTCTCATGAAGCTCAAGACTTCGAAATGATTAGGCCGTCACGGAGCTCAAGTCGTCGTAGAGATACTTCCCTGACGAAGCTCACTGAGCCAATGTAGAGCACACGACTTTCGCTGAACGAGATTAGCCGCCGCAAAGATCTTCTTTTGTAAAGCACACTACCTTCGCGAATCACCTTCGCGAACCGAGAGAAAAATATGTTCTTTGAAAACATTCTATGCTTCTCTTGAGGGGTTCGGGGATTATTTATAGGCGATTCCACCAACCCTTGAACCTTCCGCGCGAATTCAACGCCACGTCATCACAAATAAAAAAGATTCGAAAATTCCGCCGAAAATCTCTCAGAATCATGAAGCACCATTGAAAATTTCTGATTGTGGATCTCATCGTAATCGTGAAGCACCCCGTAAATTTCTTTCATTCCTTCACCACGAAACTCCCTTGTAAAGCCCTTCACTGGCATGATGCGCTTCAACCTCTTCCATTCGCGAAGCTCATCATAATCGCGAAGAATCACCGTCAACATTATTCTAATCTTCACGAAATCCAAACCATGAATCCTATAATCGCAAAATTCATGACTTTTCCATATTTTGATGAGATATTCAAGGATATCCACTTTTCTCGATTCTCACCAAACTCCAAATTTTTGACCCCAAGAATTTGCCAAACACTGGAAAATGGCACCACCTTATATCTGTTCTTTTATACCGCCTCCAGATCATCCATTCCTTTGTCATGGATATTTGTCAAAATGGATTGTCAACAACATCTCTAGAACTTGACAATTCACCATGGAAGCCTACTTTTTCAACAAACACAATCAACCCAAAAATTATGCAATGTTACCTTGAGGGATTTTTTCCCAACAGAGATGATTCTGGATTCAGTCTTGAACCAGTGGTGAAGCCCGAATTGCAATCACGCTCTCCATAGGTACAACCAGAAACAAACCATAAAATGTGGGAATGTTATAATAATAAGAGAACTGAGAACTTAAATGGTGAAACCGAGAACAACATATTTCTTGTCGATGAAATCTCCACGAACGATTTTCCCTCAGACCCTCCTTTAAAATGGTGTTCTACACAGTGTATCGCTATGTAGATTTAACTCAGAACCGCATACTACATCAGTACATGGATAGAACCCAAAGCAGCATGAAGGAACATATCCTGGACCGTGTGCCACTATGGTTCATAGTGGTCTATACCCATTCCCACATACTACATCATTATGCAGACATCCCCTCTTCCCGTATACCATTACGGTATGTAGAGATTCTCCTATCTTGCAAAAGAAAACAGTACGAAGAAGGGGGTGTTTTCGGGTATTCTTTCCTCCAATTCTAATGTCGATCCTCCATTACTATCCAGTCCTCCATAATAACTCCACAAACTAGTGCCTCAACATCAGGAAAAAGCCTCCTACAAAGCCAGTAGACCCATTTGATCAGACCATTGGGTGCATCAGCGCCCCCTTTGAGTCTACATACCCATGGTAAGCAGAGTCACAAAGGATCTCCCCAAAATGGTTCGGGCTCTAGGGATGTGTGTGGGTATACATTCCCATGGTAACCCAGATTCCAAACTTGGGATACTGACATCAACCTCCCCATTATAGGGATTATGGGTGATCACCTGCTTTTCCATTCAATGAGGAATGGTGATCAGTCAAAGGGGTTATGTTTGATTCCCCTTTTGACGAGGAAAAAACTCCTCCCCTTCCCAGAATGCATTCCATGGTGCTCCCACTAAGGTAAGTCTCCAATCTTATGAGGATGAGTCGTATGACCTTTAATGTCATTTCACATTAAAAGGTTCATCGCTCAGCGCACTCACCCACCATCACCCCAGCCTCTTCCGCTGTAGGCTCGCCCTCTCCCACCAGCAAGAGAAGAAACATGTGGTTGATTGGATCTCTCACATCCTCTTATTTCTCACACCGAGCATGACTCATGTGGGCTTAGAGTTTTGTGATGATTACAACATCCACACAATTCTAAACTATGAGAACTCTGATTCATGATCAAACTAGGATACGTAGGATGCCCACTCGAAGGCCCAAGCTCAAAAGGGTGCCCTTCCAAAAGGGTTCACCCTACCATGAACCCCTAAATGGGAAGCTTCTCTGCATAATCCCCAGCAATTCTGAACTATGATAAATCTGATTCCTGATCAAACCAGGAGACATAGGACGCCTACTCAAAGGCCTGATCACGAAAGGGTTCCCTTACAAAAGGGTTAACACAACCATGACCCCCCTAAATAGAAAGATTCTTTACCTAAGCCCCCAAAATTATGAAATACAAGAACTCTGATTCTTGATCAAAGCAGGATATATAGGATGCGTACTTGAAGTCCCGAGCACAAAAGGGTTCCTGATCGTACCATGATTTACTGTTTTATTTCACCCTTATACCAAGGTATTAAACTAATTTTGTATTGAAAATTCCAAGTTTAATAAAAAGTTTTACTTAATTTTTGGTTCTATAATTTAATTATTATCACATTCAAAAAGGTATATTTTACTTGTTTTTATGTTTTTGTTATAGGTGGAGGTGATTTGGAGGGCCCATGATGAAGTTCAAGAAAAATGGGCCAATCTGCACATGATCCAAGAACACCAGTGGACTAATCCACATAATTACACTAAACCGTGGGTCCAAATGGGCTTACATTTTTTGGGACAATACAAAATTTAATGGGATACATTTCATATTAAGGAACATAAGACCCATTCACATTCTAAAATTCCCATCTGAACTGATCTGTCTAGGGAATCAAATCCGTACAAGTCAAAAGTGGTGTTTTGTATTTTATCAATATCTCCGGATGTGATTGTCTGAATGGAGAAAAACCATCGGTGGAGATAGACCTGATGTGTGGATATAACTTTCTAGTTTTTTCCAAAGGGATATTCGACTATCTAGTGGCCAAAAACTACATGCCAAGTGGTTTTACACAATATGTGTTCTCAAAACCACCTTCTAATTTGCGTATAAAAGAACACCTTGGGAACATCATTTAGGATTTCGACCAGGAGGCAATGTCCTGACATTATGGAGCCCCAAAGGAGTCCTCTCATCATCCTTATATGTTCTGGAGGCTATGGTAAGTGAAACTTCAACATCTTCCTCTTCCTCCCCTCTCATGAATTTCTAAACCCCTTGTGATCACCTGGGGAGGAACGTGATGTAATCCCAAGATTTGTTCATGTAATATTTGGATAGTATTTTAAATTATAGGTTTTTGTGTTGTTCTCATCATCCTATTTTCTTATTTTATTGAGTTATGTATTGGTATGTCATTCTCAACTCATACGATCATGTTTGGGGGTACCCATTCATGTGATGTTTCACACATCGTTTACCACTTATTTTCCTCCATTTTAATTGTATTATTTGTGTGGTTCATATTGTTTAATTGAATTAACATAAACACTATGATGACCATGTACCTTCAAGTCATGGTAACACATTGAAATTACATATAATCCTAGATATCACATTTATTTCTTTGTGTGTTTCCTTGGTGAGTTTTAGTTATGAAGTCGAACACAAATCACCCAATCATCGGTGGTATCTGATGAATCATTGTGTGTTTTGAACTGAACCCTTGTAGGTATCATATTATAAAATTAGTAAAATTCTCATTCTAGGTATTAAGAAACATGTATTGAAAATCATAACCCTATCTCTTGAAGCGATGAAGGATGAACATCACAAGATTTCCCCGAGTTGATCACATTTAATTACTTTTGTTAATATCCAGTTTGTTTTTATCGCTTTCTTCTTTCTTATGGAATATTAAACCATAAAACCCAAGTTTTAAAAAACACCGTTACCATTTTTTACTTTAATAATAAAAACATCATTTTGGAATTAATGACCTAAGGCTCTGTCAAGAGATGACCTAGGGTTGCTGCTATAGTGCAGAAATTCTAGTAAAAACCAAACAACTAATTTGACGTGCTCGAACACACGATAAAATTTTGGCACCATTTACAGGGAGACAAGATCTTTTTTTCTTTATTTCCTTTTATTTATTTATTTTACTTCTTAATTAGTACTCCTTTGAATACCCCACCCCCATTTTATTGTTTTTGTTTTGGGGTTTTGTTGCTATTTTTGTTTGCTTTTGTGTGTTTTCTCTCTCTATCTATGTCTTCTTCCTCTCTCTCTCTCTCTATTATTCTCTATTTCTCTATATATAATTTGGTAGTATAACATTCTATTCTCCTTTCACCCTTCTTAAGTGATTTTATCCATATTCAATCATAAAAAACAAACTTCCCAACTTATTTGCATGACCCGATCAAAAAAAGAAGAATTGCTTGAATTTGACCCTAAAATTGAAAAGACACTTCACTAAAAAATTAAATAATATAGAGTATTTCAGTCAAGTAACACTGAGGAAACTCTTTTGGAACCTCAAGTGGTCCTAAACCACTCAAAAATTGAACCCAATCAAACCCCAAGAATCATGGATGCAAATAACCGAACTTTAAAAGAACTGACCACCCCAGATGTGGAGTACCGACTTGCGTACATCTAATATCCTCAGGATGCATCAAAATTTGTTTTAAGATCATGTATCATCTATCTTCTTCCTAAATTCTATGGTCTTCCTGATGAGGACCCTAATAAACACCTTAAGAAGTTTCACATATTGTACTACACCATGAAACCCCAAAATGTGTCTGAAGACTTAATTAAGTTTAGGGAATTCACTTTCTCCCTTGATGGTATTGCTAAAGACTGGATATAATATCTACCTACCACATTTGGGGGATGGAATTACCTAAAAATACTCTTTTTAGAGAATTTCTTCCCTGCCTCCCGAACTGCATCAATTAGGAAAGAAATTTTTGGTAAATAAGTCTCTCCTTGTACTAATTCTTCACAACAGGTAAGTCCCCCTCTAGAAAAATCTCTTTCCCAACCCTCAAAAATTTCAAGTAATGAAAAAAGACAAAAAAGAGTAATCAAATTATCATTGATGATTCAAATGAACAATCCATTCCTCTTCCTTCCCACCAAAGACTCTCTAAATCTAATAATAATTTTGATAATAAGATTTATAAAGAAATAATGAATACATTTAAAAAGGATCAAGTTAACATTCCTCTATTGGATGAAGTTTAAAAAATCCATCAATATGCAAAATTTATTAAAGAGCTTTGTACCCATAGAAGGACACTGAAGGGGAATGATAGAGTCAACTTGGGAATAAATGTCTCAACCTATATCCAACTAGCAATGCCAACCAAATTCAAGGATCTGGGAACATTCACGATACTGTGTACCATAGGGGAGAGCTTCTTTTCTGATGCTATGCTAGATTTAGGTGCTTCCATTAATGTAATGCCTCACTCCTTGTATACTTCTTTTTAGGTTAGAGAGATTCAAACAACACGAATTTTCATAAAACTTTCCAACCAAAGTAATGTGCATCCAATAGGAGTGATTGTGGATGTCCTTGTAAGAGTGAAGAATCTCATCTTCCCCACTGATTTCTACATTCTTGATATGGAAGATACCCTAAACCAAGGACATGTTCCTCTCATAATTGGGAGGACATTCCTTAAAACAGCTAAGACAATCATTAATTTTCACAAAAGTATGTTTTCCATGGAGTTTGGTGGAGAAAAGGTAAGTTTTAACATCCTTGAAGTTATGAAACACCTTGTTGAAGATCACTCCACTCTTCCTATCTATTCGATAGAAGTGATCTCAAATAATGCACACACACATAATTCTCTCCTCAACCCATACTCTAATTCATTTTCCTCTTCTTCACCCTTGGATGATTTGAGTTTTTATTCATGTTTTGAGTGTTTTGTGGGTTCTGAAAAATTTAAATTTTGTGCTTTTATTGATGAGTGTGTACATTCTGAGGTACCCATGACCATCGATGATTATGAAAATCTCACTTCCATAGATTCTCTTTCCTTAGAGAATAAACATGAGCAGATAGATAGTTTCATGGACCTCACTCCCCCTAAATCCCCTCCATCAATCCAAAAACCCCATGTGTTAGAATTAAAACCACATCCATCTAATTTAAAATATGTCTATCTTAAGGGTATTGACCAATTTCCCGTCATTATTGCCAATAACCTCACTCAATAGCAGTAATCAAAACTGATTGATCTTTTTAGAGAGTGTAAAAAGGTGATAGGATGGACATTTTTTGATATTCTTGATATTATCCCATATAATTGTATGCACTATATACTTTTGGATGATGAGGCTAATCCTGTAAGGCAGACTCAACGCCGATTGAATCCCACTCTCCTTGAAGTGGTAAAATTGGAAGCCAGTAAATTACTTGCTGCTGGGATCATTTATCCTATATTTAATAGAAAATGGGTTAGACCAGTTCAAATGGTGTATAAAAAAATTGGAATGTCTGTTGTGCCAAATGAATAGAATGAATTGGTTCCAACACGTGTGGAAAATAGTTTGCGAGTCTGTATTGACCACCATCGACTGAATAAAGCCACACGAAAGGACCACTTTCCTCTACCTTTCATCGACTAAATGTTATAATGATTGACTGGTAAGTCCCATTATTATTTCCTTGATGGATATTTGGTTTAATTTCAAATTTGTATAGCCCATGAGGATCAAGAAAAGACAACATTTACCTATCCATTTGGCACATTTTCATACAGAAGGATGCCTTTTGGTCTCTGTAATGCTCCTGGTACTTTTTAGCGATGTATGTTGAGTATTCTTTTTTGAGTTCATAGAAAATTTCATGGAAGTTTTTATGGATTATTTTATGGTTTATGGTTCTTATTTTGATGATTGTTTGGATCACCTAGGTTCTGTCCTCCGCCACTACATTGAAAAAGATCTTATTTTAAATTATTATAAATTCCATTTCATGGTTGAGTAGGGGATTTTTCTTGGGAATATCATTTCAAATAAGGTAATTCATGTTTATAAATCTAAAATTTAATTAATTTCAACCCTTCGTATCCTATGTGTGTTCATAAGGTGCGATATTTCTTGGGTCTTGCTGGTTTTTACCGCCAATTCATTAAAGACATTAGTAAGATTGCACTTCCCTTGTCTTGATTATTAAAAAAGGATTCTGATTTTGTGTTTGATTAAAATTGTGAGGATGAATTCAATTCACTAAAAAGGAGTCTCACATCACCTCCCATAATCCAACCTCCAAGTTGGGATCTCCCCTTCAAACTTATGTGTGATGCCTCTAACTTTGCAGTTGGGGAAGTTTTATCATAAAGGGTTGAGAAGGCTCCTTATGTCATTGTGTATACCTCTCATACCCTTGACCCTGCCCAGGGAAACTACCCAACCACTGAAAAAGAACTTCTTTATATTGTGTATTCCTTGGAAAAATTATATTCATATCTTATCGGTTTAAAAAATCATTGTCTTTTCTGATCATGATGCCCTTCGTTTCCTCCTAAACAAACCTGATGCTAATCCCCACCTCATTCAGTAGATTCTCCTCCTCTAGGAGTTTGACCATGAGATTAAAGATAAGAGAGGAGTGGAAAATGTGGTAGTTGACCACATTAGTAGGATTTCCCCACCATTGGACCATCATGTTGACTCACCCCACCCCATTAGATAATTGTTCCCTCTTGAGAACCTTTGTGATGTTATAGACCTTACCCCTGGGTATGCAGATATTGTGAATTTTCTAGAAACATATAGGGTCCCCACTGATTTCAGAACTTCACAAACTCAGAGACTTATGAATTATTCTCGATAGTATATTTGGGATGAACCATACTTTTGGAGATTTTGTAGTGATCAAGTTGTTCATCGATGTTTCCCTGACCATCAGTTCACCTATTTTTTGACCTTCTATTATACTTTGGCTTGGGGAGTCACTTTGGATCTCAATGTATGGCTCAAAAGGTCCTTGAATCAGGTATTTATTGGCCAATATTGTATAGATATTCCCATATATTTTGTAAGTCATGTACTAGATGTCAATTCACAGGGAATGTCTCAAAGAGGAATGAAATACCCCAACATCCCATGTTATTTTTTGAGATCTTTGATGCATGGGGCATTGAATTCATGGAGCCTTTTCCAAATTCATATGGGTTTTTGTACATATTATTTTCTATTGACTATGTATCTAAATGGGTGGAAGAAAAGGCCACCAGGACCGATGTCTCTCGAGCGGTTGTTGATTTTGTGAGGTCCCAAATTTTCAGTAGGTTTGGTTTACCAAGATTCATCATTAATGACCAGGGTTCACATTTTTGCAATCGCAACATGAAAAATTTGATTCGTAAGTATAGGGTTGTTCATAAAGTCTCCACAACATATCAACCCCAAACTAATAGACAAGCATAAATCTCAAATCGGGAAGTTAAGAGAATCTTGGAAAAAATAGTACAACCCAATAGGAAAGATTGGAGTTTGCGCTTGGATGATTCACTTTGGGCGTACTATATAACTTTTAAAATCCCAATCAGAATTTCACCATACCGGATTGTGTTTGGAAAGGCTTGTCACCTCTCGATGGAGTTAGAAGTTGCAGATTCAAGATTTCAAATAAATTTGACATGATGCATATGAGAACTCTCGAATATATAAAGAGAAGAAAAAGATTATCCATGATAGCATGATTCATCAGCGGAAGTTCCATATTGGTGAGAAGGTCCTCATGTACAATTCTAGGCTAAAGCTCCACCTAGGTAAGCTTCGTTCTCAATAGCTCTGTACTTATACTTTTACTAATGTTTACCCTTTTGGTTCTATACATGTTTTTCATGAAAAGAGTGTAAAAAGGATTACTTTCAATGGGAAGAGGCTAAAACACTTTTATTAGGATTTTCCAAAGCATCTCATGGAGAAGATCCAACTGATAGATGCCACATATGACTCCACTTAGCAGGCTATCCCTTATCCATACCTTTATTTACTTTTCTATTTATTTAAAATACTTTCATCGAGGAAAATGTAACTTTTAGGTGTAGGGGAGGGTAACATGTCATAGTTAGGATTAATCCAAATAAAAAAATAAAAAAAACACAAAAAACAAAAACAAAAAAACAAAAAAAATGTGTTCTCATTTTTGATTTCGTTTTCCTTATTTTTTGCTTTTAGATAAAAATTGATCTTGAAAAGAATATCTCAAATCATTTTTCATGCTTGAGTTGATTGTGTGGAAAATTACATTGTTTTTGGAAAAATGTTTTTCAAATGAATGTTGACATGGAATAATTTTCTAGAATTTTTATTTTCAAATCATTCTTAGGTGTTTAATGGAATTTTGAATCCCATGCCTCATTAGCACTGGCCAATATTTTAATCCCTTACCCGAGAGACATTCTAAGACCTTTATTACTTATTATTCCTTTTAATCACTTTATTTAGAGTCTTGGGTCATGTAGAGAAACTATAAATTTCCACGAATCTGTTTTAATCCATAAGATTCAAGTATTTTATATTCATGATAGAGGCAATTGTTCATTGAAAAGACCTTTATACAATTATCCCCTATTTTCAGACACCATTACATTTTATCCCTTTTAAGCCTTAGAGACCATGAAATTCCTGTTAGGTAGCCACATTACAAGATAATTTATCCCTAACTACCCATATCTTGTGAATATTCTTGTTTTATTTTTAGCAAGTGTGAGAGAGAGGGTGTTTCCATGGGAATTATGGTAATAGAATCATTGTTATGGGTTGATATAAAGGGTGCCTATATTTTCCTTGGGCAATGGGTTTGCAAGCCATATTACATCACTGTTTTACACATGTTTTCCTCTTTATCTCCAAAAAAACTATATATATAAAAAAATATTTCTGTACATTGAAAAAATAATAGAATAAAAGAATAAAATGGAGAAAATAATATGTTTACTCATTATTATTCATTGCTTGGTTGTGACCCGCACAAATGGACAATGGGGATATTGAGTTGGAGGTAATACACTTTGTGAGGGTATGAGTGTGTACATTCATTGTGAACACTTGCTGAATTTTGACATGTTTTATACTTAAGAGATTAAACACTCCTCTACTGCCTCAGATTTTTTATACATTAAATCCTACCAACCCTTGAACCTCAGAACAACTAGTTGAAAGTCCTATTGACAAGTACACTAGTTTCTGCTGGTAGAGAACTGATAATCATGGAAAGCATATGGTAAGATCACATGATATTTGGGAAAAGAGAAAGAATCCACTTTTATATTTTCCTTGAGTAAAGAGGGAAATTTTTTAGGTGAGGTAGGTTGCGACATATTGCATGGGTGAACAAATGAAGTTGAGAAAATTTGAATGCGAGAAAAGAAAAATAATAGTAAAATTGATTTTATAAACAAGATATGTTGAATTTAATTTCAAAAGAATCTTGGATGTTTTCACACGTTTGATTTAGGAATGGTATATGATTAGGATATTATAACTTTCCCCAGAGTGCAAAGGTTTAGGTGTGGGGGTGTGATCGTACCACGATTCATTGTTTTATTTCACCCTTATACCAATGTTTAAACTGCTTTTGTATTGAAATTTCCAAGTTTAATAACAAGTTTTACTTCATTTTTGGTTCTATAATTTAATTATTATCACTTTTAAAATGGGAAATTTTACTTATTTTGATGTTTTTGTTATAGGTGGAGGTAATTTGGAGGGCCCATGATGAAGTCCAAGAGTAATGGGACATTCTGCACATGATCCAAGAACACTAGTGGACTAATCCGCATACTTCTACTAAACCGTGCTTTCAAATGGGATGTATTTTTTTGGGTGGATAAAGAATTTAGTGGGCTACATTTCATATGAAGGAACACAATCCCCATTCTGATTCTAAAATTACCATCCTAATTGATCTGTCCTGGGAATCAAATCCACACAAGTCAAAAGTGGTGTTTTTTATTTTATCAATATCTCCGGATGTGATTGTCCAAATGGAGCCAAAATTTCAGTGAAGATATTTATGATGTGGGGAAACAAATTTCATGTTTTTTACAAAGGGATATTTGACTGTCTAGTGGCCAAAAACTATGATCCAAGTGGTTTTACACAATCTGTGTGCTAAAAACCACCTTTCAATTTGCCTATAAAAAAACACCTTGGGAACCTCATTTAAGAGTTTGAACAGGAGGAATGGTACTATCATTTTTGATCCCCAAAATAGTTCTCTCATCATCCTTATAAGTTATGGAGGCTATGGTAAGTGAAACTTCAAAATATTCCTCTTCCTCCCCTCCCATGAATTTCTAAACCCCTTGTGATCACCCGAGGAGGAACGTGATGTAATCCCAAGATTTGTTCATGTAATATTTGGATGGTCTTCTAAATTATAGGTTTGTGTGTTTTTTTCATCATACTTTATTCTTATTTTATTTAGTTTTGTACTGGTATTTCATTCTCAACTCATATTATTATGTTTGGGGGTACCCATTCATGTGATGTTTCACACAATGTTCACCACTTCTTTTCCTCCATTTTAATTGTAGTGTTTGTGTGGTTTATATTTTTTAATTGAACTCAAATAAACACTATCATAACCATTTAATTTAAAGTAATTATAACACATTTAAATAACATATAAATCAGGAAAACACATCGAGTTCTTCGTGTGTTTCCTCGGTGTGTTTCGGTTTTGAAGTCGAACACAAATCACCCAATCATTGGTGGTATCCAATGAATCATTGTGTGTTTATGACTAAAAACTAGGAGGTATACTAGTATAAAAATTGTAACATTATGGTTCTATGTGTTACAAACCATGGATTAAAATATCAATACCCTATCTCTTGAAGCGATGCAGGATGAACAACATGAGATTTTTCCAGGTTGATCACATTTAATTACTTTTGTTAAATTCCACTTTGTTTTTATCGATTTCCTCTTTCTTTTGGCATATTAAATCATAAAACCCCAAATTTTAAAAAATCCAATTCCCTTTTTTACTTTAATAATCAGAACCTCATTTTGGAATTAATGATCTAAGGCTCCGTCGAGAGATGACCTAGGGTTGCTGCTATACTGCATAAATTCTAGTAAAAACTAAACCACTAATTTGATACGCTCAACAACGCGATTAGTGCCCTTCCAAAAGGGTTCAACCAACCATGAACTCTAAATGGGAAGATTCTTTGCATAAGACCCAACAATTTTGAACTACGATAACTCTGATTCCTGATCAAACCATGATATGTAGGACGTATACTCGAAGGCCTGATCCCAAAAGGATTCCCTTCCAAAAGGGTTCACCTAACCATGAACCCCTAAATGGGAAGCTTATTTGCATAAACCCCAGCAATTATGAACTACGATAACACTAATTCCTAATTAAATTAGGATAATTAGGATACCTAATTGAAGGCCTGATCTCAAAATAGTTCCCATCCAAAACGGTTCACCCACAATGTCCCCCCAAATGGGCAGCGTCCATGCATAATCCCCAGCCAATACGAACTACGTGGGTACTGATTACTCTCTCCAGGATATGTAGGAAACCCATCTCATGGGTTAAATCGCAAAATCAAGTCACCTTCCATCCCCCCCAAGATGATGATAAACTTTAGAGCACCTTATTGTATGGCTCAAGTTAGCACCACCTCCGTAGCATCAAATCCGTACATGCTTATGATGATCCAACAAACTAGGGGTAGCCCATGGACACACTCTTTGGGAATGAACCAAGGATTCATGAAAATATGAACATGACTTAAATATATAAGAGAGTTCCAAAACATGCAGTAGTTCTCCCCCCAAAAGGGTGTGGTGAGCCTGAATTCCCATCCTCTCGACCAATGGAATCCTTAAGTGTCGTTCGTCGAATCACCGTCCGATGAGCATCTGCATTTGGAAAGTAGGTCTATGAATAATGGTTACTAGAGTATTTGGGTGTTTCTGTATCCAAGAATAAACCCATTGGAGACCATCTGAGGAAGTTATATCTGAGGAGGACCGATTTCCCGAGTGCTTGATCCCATGAAATCACCTACTGAGACCATCTAACTGTGGCATCTCCTTTGAAATACGAAAGGGATGAATTAACCAGCCCCGTGGGATTAATCTAACCATCCTTTTAAAGGATAATGAAGTAGAATAGGTCGAAACGAAATAAATGATGAATTTGATGAGGACCCATCTCTTTGAAAAGAGGTAGGTGATGATTCTCGTTAGACCATTTCCTCATATCCCCAAATGTTCCACCTCAGAGGTGGAACAAAAATAGTGAACCTGATGTGAATACTTAACCAAGGTAGCGGTCTTACCCCAAAGATAACAGACACAAAAGGATATTGCGCATCAGACCATTTTGTTCACCCCTGTACACGCTAAACATTCCACCTCAGAGGAAGAAAAAAAATGGTGAACCTGATGTGAATCCTTAACCTAGGTGGAGGTCTTACCCTAATGATAAAAAAACACAAAAGTATATTACATGTTAGACCATTTTTTCTCCCTTTTATGTTCCAAACACACCACCTCAGAGGCAGAACAAAAATGATGAACCCAACATGAATCCTTAACCAAGGTGGTGGTCTTACCCCACTTAAGCCCCTTCACCCCACTATAGAAAAAATAGGTAAGGGTGCCAAGATGAATTGTCAAATATGCATATGTTTAAAGGAATTAAAATTTTATGGGGTTTTGTGTTATGAATTTCATATATGTATATTGTAGGTTCCCATAGAGAAACCTTTGATCCAAAGGATATCTCGAAAACCAATGCATACACAGGCATTGATGATCCCACAGGTGCCTGAGGCCCTAACAAAGAGGACCCCCTCACCTACCTAGCATCTTCAATGATAGGTATCCAATACACTGATCAAAGAGTACCACATAAATGGTACTCTACCCATGGTGGATGTCATGCGATAGGCCCTCCAGTTTGAAAAGACTCACCAGTCACCACTTCAGCCGCGACCGAAACCCCATCACGAGGCGACACCAGTGGTTGTCTCAAACTATTTTGGGAGCCTGTTCTAGGAACGTGACAATGAGTACCTCCCTTATCTTAGGGAGGTAGATAAAGTCGATGATGAAAAATTCATCTCAAATACACAGGGGTCCTACTCACGAGCCCCCACTAGAGAGCGTCGCTGCTGACACCGGACGACCAAGCCTCCTCACGCTGAAGAGGACCTTATGTCGAGGTCACCTGATGAAGTCTAGGAGACCCGAGCCCCTCGGGATGCCTAAAAATGGTGGATAATATATAATGAGGAACATGATATCACCCTGGTTCCTGAGGAGAAACTCCACCACACTAACGCGACGACATTCAACGGGAAGAAATACAACTCTTCCCTATCCACTCAAGCCCACCATAGAAATAAGGTGGCACAATATGAGGACATGTACATTATTGCTAACGATCACCGATACTTCCGTGTAGATAGAGCAATAGACTACATGCAGATGTAGATATCTGTAGATGCACAACAAGCATGCCATCCAAATAGGGCGGAAACTAGCTACACATGATCACAAATACCTACTTAATTATTCCAAGACTATCATCCAAATAGGATGACAACCAGCTATAGGTAGTCACAAATAACTACTGATGCATATCAATCCCACTATCCAAATAGGGCAGAAAGGAAATATGAGAACAGTAAAATTCCTACGGATGCGTAAAAATCCTGTGAGACAAATACAGTGGGAAGAGAGTAGATGGAAATTCCCGCTCATGAATATGAAGCCCACCAGTCAAATACAGTGGAAACAAGAGAAGGAAACTGATGGAAGAATTGTTCCTCTATCATGACATAGAAGAATTTACAATATCTACTGGAAACCCATGGGGGAACAAAGTAGGCAAAAAATCCCGCTCTGATATCAGAATGGGCCTTCATATCCATTAAAGCTAAAGATGTATCTCATCACATCCTGAAAATGATGGAATATCAAATGTCAATTCCAGACCATATCCACCAAACATGCCAAGATATCATTGCATCGGTGGAAAAGGTGAGAAAATGGGTCCACGACCCAGTTTCCTTGAATAGAATGTCTCACTCACAAAACAAGTTAATCACTCCAGATCAGTTATGAATCCCTGATCCAGTACAGAAGGGCCGACGACTATATCCCATGATACATGGACAACCAGATCATGAACAAATACCTGTTCCAACTGGGTGACGCCGGTCCAACGTAGTGGCCACCCCATGATAGTCATATATTACTTCCAAAATTCAAGATGTCTGTCAGCATACCCCGACGATATCATGGGACTCAAAAAAAAGGACTCGTATATGAAGGCTGTTACCAATAGCAGACGGTCCTGGTTGCCTGCAAGAGAGCCCTAAAAAATGAAACGCACCAAAAGAAAATAGAAAGTGAAGAGCACATACATGATCCTTCTATGATAGATTCTGGGGTTCGTGATTCCCTCAAACTTGTATCAATAAAGGCTCAAGACCCCGTCAGTCCATTACCAAATTATGGAAGTGGCAGTAGCAGTTGTGAAGGCCCTCTCTGTAATGTCTCTACCAGCAGCTCTGAAGGTCCTCCCCCAAGTACCCACAGGGGATCACTCCATGGTCTAGGAATGATTGATCATGAGAGAGTATCTTCTAATGCATGTTGGGGTATCCATCCCCTTGATCTGAAGATCAGATAGCAAGAATGTCCTCCCTTTTCTATCGTCCACCATAATGGTCCTCCCTAGGGTATACGCTGTAGATATGCTTCTCCATGTAGATGGACATCAATTCATGATAGTAGTTCTCGCCATGATGACAGTCATTGCGAAGTCCCTCCTCGCAATGACAGTTGATGTGAAGGCCCTCCCCATAGTAAATTCAAGAAACGAGAAGGTCCTCCCCTCCTCACAGTACATCCTGAAGGCCCTCACCACGATGTGCACTGAATAAATTCTCCCTACATCCAGATATCAAGTTGTGATGGTAGTTCTCCCCATCATAGTAGTCACTGATAAGGTCCTACCCTTAGTGAAATCAAGCAGAAAGAAGGTCCTCCCCTCACTATAGCTCACCCTGAAGGTCCTCCCCAGGGTATATGCCGTAAAATAATTTCCCGCGATCGAGCGTCAAGTTGTAATAGTATCCCTCACTATTACATAACCAATTGAAAAGGTCCTCCCCATAACCAAAAGTCATACTGGCAAGAAGGTCCTCCCCTTGCTGGAATAAATGCAATAATTCCCTCCTTTGCTGAGGTGCTCATAAAGATGGAGTTAGACATATAGAGCACTCTGTGTATAACAAGTGATATTCTTTCTAAACCTGAGGATAGCCTGGGGCCATGATAATCTTCTGAGCCACCCCCGTACCACTCACATATCAATGAGGCTCCCACCATCCTAGTTTCCTAGAATGAAATTATTAAGAACCAGTTGAGTTGGGAATATCAAATAGAGGAGACTCTAGAAGAACAACAATAGGATATGTTTCTTGTGAGAATACAACTAGCTAAGGATAATATACCAGTGATGTATTGTCCTATGACCACTTCTCACTTCGAAATACCTGGCGAGTTTTCTGTGGAATGTATACATGACATTCTCCTCAATATATGAAAAAATATTCGTCACCTGAAAGAAAAATTCCTACCCTACAAAGTGTATGCAGACCACATTAACATGATAGGGGAGCTTCGCAGTCTGATCGACCTGGAAGCCCTCCTGTCTTCATGGATTCTATAATCAGAAAGGTGAAAGAAAAACATTGAACTGGCTTGCCTCTATTCACTACAGAAGTTGTGTCGCCTCATTGGAAACGCCTAGACTGGAGTTCACATTCAGGGATTGGGAGAACATGGATCTCTACCCTTCACCACTCATCCCATCTAGAAAACCACATTGGAAATGACATCTTACAATGTCATCACCCAAAGGCAGTAATCAAGTAAAAACCTTTGTTAGGAAATATGGGATACTCAACAAAAACTGGCCTAGAGTAAGCCTCAAAAGCATTAGGACTGAAGAGATCAAGCCATTGAAAAGCTTCTGAGTCAGGAAACCAAGAACATCCAGTAGGTTTTCCGTATAAGGGAAGCCTACCAAAAAGTAGTGATGATGTATTCAAAAGACCATACAATCCATGTAGGCCCAATTCCATACTCGACTCATACCCTCACGTGAGTACATCAAATTGAAAAGGCAGCAATAACAGCAGCTACCACCGCGATGTGGGAACAACCCCAACCCACAAGGCTGGGGGAATTTTTAAATCAAAGAGCCCCTGTAAGACCAACAAATAGAGGCCATAGCGCATCAATGGATGAATGAGAGAAACCCCACCCCGCATGGCAGGAGGAATTTTTACCTTAAGTCCCCGCACAACGGAAGTCTATATTCTCTCATCTAGAAAGAATGATGGACATAGGAGTCACTTGTTCCACCCCTTCTCGTGGTTCACACCCTCTAAGATAAAGGTGCATTATGAGGTCAAATCAGGGCTCCCTTTGGGTAAATATTCACCAAGAAACCCAAAGAATACTACAAAATGGAAGGAGAAAATCCAAAAAAGGATGCAGAAATCCTTCCTACCGTTCGGCACTGGGCACACCACCCCCAATGCGGTATGCCTCAGTGAACATGGTAAATATCAACCCCACGGATCTCACATGAAATGATGTATAGGGAGAGGATGAAAAGGAATATTGTTACCTCCCAGAGGAATCCCACACTGATCTTGATGGTGTGCATACCTGGAACCAGAGAGTGGTACTAAATTTGGGAACCCCCTCAGTTAATCCGAAAATACTTCCCTTGCAAAACCCCAACAAGGAGAAGAATAAATCTAAGGTCATCTATGACCCGAATCCTCCTCCCCATGAGAATTCATCCCTCACTCTCAAGGAATAGTTCGTCAAGTATGAGGAATAAATGAAAGAGCTCATGTGAATTAACACTGAGTTGCATCGAGGGAGCTACCTTGCCAGATGTGTTCCCCACTACAGAATGTTAGCAGGTGTTCCTAGAAGAGGTACCTTTTCCATAAGTACTAATCCCGATGAATGAATCCAAGATAAGAGGCCTACTCAATATAGAACTGGAACCATAAACCTACTTAAACCCAGCCCCAAAAGTACATCAATAATTTCTCCCATTGGGATGGAAACCAGAGAATATTCAGGTAAACCCACCAAGGACACCCCCGGATGGGTATCCACCCCAAATTCTAGCAGCACTGGCACACCCTATTTTGGACACTACCACACAAACCCAAGATCAAGACCGACAGGATATGCATCAAGGGATCTTGAACACCGTCGAGAAACTAACAGCTTGACTTGAATCCATGGAGGGGCGGCGCGCTCTGATACATCCAGAGCACAAACCCTGCCATGAGTGGGTGAGCAATGATCCGCCGTCACAAAATTTTGGAAACCTTGTATTCCTAGTATTCAACGGTTCGTGGGACCCAGAACAACATCTAATGCACTACGCCTCTTATTGTGACCCTATGATGGGAACTATAAAGCAACAAGAAGAAGTAAAACTCAGGTGCTTCGTATGAACCCTATAGGGCTCGACCTTCGTATGGTATACTAGTCTGCCAACTAACTCAATCACAGGATGGGAGGACCTCTGAAAACAGTTTCTCTTATAATTCAATTCAATGCTGCTTAATAAGACAGTTAGTGATCTCATGAAATACAAGCAGAAAGATAATGAAGGAGTCTCAGACTTCATTGACAGGTGGAAATTAATGACTTATTCCTTGAACTGGCTTCTCCCCTAGGATAAAATGCTCACCATGTGATTCGATAACCTTCGTTATGAATTGTGAATACCACTCATCCTGGTGAAGTACATGAGAAGGTTCCAAGTATTCTATACCATTTCCCATAGAATAGAAGACTCCTTACAACAGACTAACCTCAAGTCCTGAGTGGCTCTATCAGCCCCATGAAAAAGAGAAAGAAAAGCTGAAGAGACTTCTATCATGCTTAATCCACCCCGGCACTAGCTCCAGTTGTGAGGCCCCCATCAAACCATGCGGGACCCCCTAGATTCCAAAAGACACCCCCACCTCAACAAGATGAGCAATGAGGTGATAGAAGAAATCAGTTTTAAGAATGAAGAAATAAAGTCTACTCATTCTGCGATGACCAGGTCCGCGACTATTTCATAGCCGCCATGAATTGAAATTTTCTTTGGATACCAAAGCCAAAGAGAGACGATGAAGTGGGTCTCAAAGACCATCCAAATTATTGTCCCTATCACCAGATATTGGTACACACCATCTAGGAATGATTTTTTTTCAAGGATATCCTACAAAATATGGTGGATTCATGGCAAGTCATGTTGGGCCCATCACCAGCACAGGTGGAATATGTTCCCCCTCAAAATTAAGAGAGGAAGAGGAATGGAAAACAATTTCTAGTAAGTAGAAGAAAAAAATTTGACAATTAGATAACCGGAAAGATAGTAAACCAAGTCCATAGAATCATTTTGGCATAGTTGAAACAATCAACCATGCTCCCAAAAGCTCCTAATATAACACAACCGTCCTCCTCAGCCCCGCAGTCCTCTAAAGGCCAGAAGGACAGAAACTAGAAGCAAAAGATGAAATGACACCAAAGCTGAAGACAGTGTTAACACTGAAGTATTTCATACTAAAAAACTTGGTACAATGGCCAATTCCTCTCTAAATGGTATAACAAGCATCACCCTACCAAACAGAACAATCAAAAGGAGACACTCAGACAAAAACAGTGTTAGATCAAGAACTAATCTTTGGCTCCATTAATTTCATTCAGTTGATGGACCCCTTATCGGATGGGTACTATGTCCATGAACCCACATTCCCCCCACCCAATTTGAGATCTAGAAGAAGAGGCTATAGAGGCCATAGGTTTTCTGGAAGGCATGATCATGTAAGGAGTCAAATTCCCAGCCACGCCATAACTCAAACCATTAACATTGTAAAAAATCATAGAAGAACCCTATGAAAGACACAATAAAAACCAGAATGCTCCTTATAACACATTAGAAGAAATCCAATCCCATTTATCTTAGAATATCTATCAGGGTAAGAACAAATATCAAATCACCCTAGGAATACGGGTGGACCAGTTCAGCCAAACCCAAAATGGACCGTAGTGCCACCAACTCCTATCACAAGGGTAGAACCACCTATGTCGAAATTCCAGGACCCTAAAGTGTCGGTGAAAGAGAAACCCCAAGATGGGAAGTTACAACCTTTAGAGATGAAATATGATATTCTAAAGAAGCTGGCTGCAGTACTAGAAAAACTTTCAATACTGGATGTGTTAATCCTATGCGCAGATCTTAGGGAGGCACTCATCAATGCCTCACTAAGTCCTCAGGAGTTCAAGGCTGAACTAGTAGTAGCCGAAGCCTATCAAACAGAGACCAACCATGAAGAGTTTCAAATTGTCATATACTTCATAGATAGGGATGGAGACTCCATCATGAAAGGGCACATCAAACCCTTATATGTGTTCAACAAGATAAATGGAATTGATGCTTGGAGAATCTTTTTTGACAACAGCTATAGAGTCAATCTCCTCCCACTATGAATGATTCTTCAGCTATGCTATGATGAAGAAAACTTGACACCATGTACCACAACTCTGCTGGGATATGAAAAAAGAGAGCAGAATCCGTTGGGACAAATCATGGTTAAAACTCATCTTAGAGACCTCACGTCAGATTCCAAGTTCTTGGAAGTACGGAAAAGTATGGACTTCAACGCCCTATTAGGGAGGCATTGGATGCATCAAAATGATGCAATTCTATCATCATACGATCAATGCATCAAATATTGTACTAATGGAAAAAATGGGACATTTCACACTGATAAATCCCCATCCGAGTCATGTGAGTCACATTATATGGATGCAGGGTTCTATGAATTGGAAGGAAAACTTCCATCGACCGACGACGTTGATTGGATTACTACCCCTAATGGATTGGAAACAGCTTCTTCCAACCCCCTCCATCAACATGGGGAAGATTATATATTACCCATCAACCAAGTTGAATGCATAAGTGAAAGTACGGATGCAGACTCAATTGTCTGCATGATCTCCGTTGTGGCCACCAAGTCCAAATACATGGGAGAATGGGATGGATTTTGTGATGACCGGAAAATCCTTACCAAAGATACTCTCGACCCATCCTTGGGACCCCAGACTACCCTTGCCTTATTCATTAAGGAAAAAGATGATCTCTCTCCCAACATTGGAGAGTTATTCTCAAGAATCCTCTCTCCATAAGAAGAGGAAGAGGATGAAGATGATAAAGAGGATAAAAAAGAAGAATAAGAATAAGAAGAAGAATACCTCAAAGACTCCCCTCTTTCATTTGAAGAAGGTGTCTCCACCACAATAGATGAACTTAACGAGATAACCCTAGGCACCGAAAATGACCTGCGACCCACTCTGATTAGTGTGGCTATGCCTATTGAAAAGTAGAAGGAATATACCTCCTTCTATAAGAAAAATTGAGATGTGTTTTCCTAGAATTACACAGACATGCCAGGCCTTGATCCTGAGGTTTTTACTCATCATCTAGGCTTACCAAAATACCATTGGGGCTATAAGAAGGAAGCCATAAGGACCCCCCAACGCATGCTGCCAAAATAGAGGCTGAAGTTGACAAGCTAATCAAAGACAAATTTATACGGGAAGTCCAATATCCAATATGAATAGAAAACATATTCCCTATCAAAAATAATAACATATAGATTTGAATCTTCACTGACTTCATGGACCTTAATCAATAATTTACAAAAGACGATTTCTCAGTCCCAATCCCGTAATTTTTTATCAATGAAACCGCCAGATATGAGGCCCTCTCCTTCTTGGATAACTATTAAGGATACAATTAGATTAGGATGGCTTGAGGAGATAAAGAACCTACCACTTTTAGAGCCCCTCAGGGAGTGTTCTGTTATAAGGTGATTCTTGAGTCAAATGTCCTCTTTTGACTTCTATGTTTTGTTTTGGAAATCACAAATGTCTTGTTAATCGTACTAACCTTGTCTATCATATCATACTAATCATGCTGATCGTACTGACCATAATGATCGTACTGATCATGCTGATCATACTGACCATAATGATCGTACTGATCATGCTGATTGTACTGACCATGCTGATTGTACTCATCATGTTGATCATACTGACCATGCGTATCATACTGATCTTACTGATCGTACTAATCATTCCAATCGTACAATACTGATCGTACTGAATATGAAAATTGCATTGACTCTTCTTCTCATATCTTTCATTACATACTTGTTTTGGTACTTTGTCAAAAACACATGTTTCATATAAATCGTACTCATGATTATCTTGTTCATATATCTTGTTTTAACCAATATGATGTCATTGAGTTAGTTAAAAACTAATCAAAACGATGTCATGCTTTCTATTTCAATATGAACGTTATAATGCTAGGTGTCCAAGTCCCTCTGAGTTTTTTGGAAAAATATGACCGTTGGAGGAGATGTGACCGTTGGAACCCGAGGCCTATAAATAGGAGGTCATTTGAAGCTGAGACAACAACAGACAACTAAGAACAAGTGTGATACAACTGTGATACTTTGCTTCTATCAAGTTCTAGAGAGAGATGATGTGACTTCTCTCATGCTTTGTGCTTTGTGTGTCCGATCATCGTATCGAGGGCTTTCAAGTGATTGAAAGACAGAGGTGCCGATTACCTACAAAATCGAGGGCTGCTGGGGATAGGAAGACAGACGGTCTGATCATCGTATCGAGGCCTGTCGGGGATAGGCAGAGGGATGAACCGATCATCCTATCGAGGGCTGCTGGGGATAGGCAGACGGACGAACCGATCATCGTATTGAGGGCTTACCAAGGTGTTGGTGAGACAGACCTTTTATCCTAGGTGAAAGGATAACCCTTCTCTTTGGGTCAAAAGAATTGTAATACTTTTACTTTTCCGCTGCTTCTTGTATTAGAAAGGAATTTTTATTGTTTCCTTTCTTCTTTACATATTCAATTGTAATTGTTTCAATTACAATCATTCTATTACATATTGTATTGATTGATTCTATACACTTTAAGGTATAA
The DNA here is from genome assembly GCA_963277665.1 of Viscum album. Lineage (NCBI taxonomy): Eukaryota > Viridiplantae > Streptophyta > Magnoliopsida > Santalales > Viscaceae > Viscum > Viscum album. Next base: position 2,022,422,217 of record OY728123.1, read on the forward strand.
TCATTCATCTTTATATTACTCTGATTATTGTGTTCATCTTGAATAAAATTGTATTACATTTCATTAGTATTACATTACATCATACCTTTTATATTCAATAAAATTGTGGGTGTTTGTATTTGTATTAGTTTAAGACCTTTTAAACTAATCTCTTAAGTGATAAAACTCAAAGGTTTTTAAACCTACAATTCACCCCCCTCTTGTATTGTTCCATCTAATATACATATACATCTACATATTTGATCCAACAATTGGTATCAAAGGTGGTTTCCACTGATTTGTATTACTATATTTTTTTTTTCATATTACTATTTTTAATTACTGACTACACTAACGTGTGGAGTGGAAAAGTTTTTGTTTTATCAGATGGTAGGAATGAATATCGGGTCAATAGACAATCTGAATCCTTATAGACCACCTATATTTGATGGGAATGACTATGAGTATTGGAGAGATCGTATGAAGACGTTCGTTATCAATACTGGTGTAGACAATTTTATTATGCTTACTGGAGGTTACAAAATTCCTGACAAAGAAGTCAGTACTTTCACTAACCAAGAGAAGCAAGAATATCAACTGAATTACAAGGTATGAAATATCTTATTATGCTCTATGACCAGGAATATATATAGCCAGATATCTTCATGTGAAGCTTCCAACTGTATTTGGAAGAAATTAGAAGTCACTAATTTTGGTATATCCAAGGTTATAGAAACAAGAAGAGCAATGCTTCAAGCAGAGTATCATGGTTTTGTTTTTCCTTATGGAGAGCCATTATGTAAAGTGCAACAAAGATTTATGACAATTGTAAACAACTTACAATCTATGGGTGAAAAAGGCCTTGATGATGAAGCTATAGTAGATAAGATTATAGATATAATTCCAAATGAATGGGAGTTAAAAAGGACAGCTATTGATGAAAATAGAAAAGTTTCCTAGATTTATCTAGATGAACTCTTTGGAACTCTTCTACAGCACGAGACAATAATGAAGAGAGTTGCTGATTTCAACAAGAAGAAGAATGGGAATGGATGTGTAGCCTTTGCATCTAAAGCTAAAACACCTGAAAGGCTTACAAGATCCAAATCCAAGAAAGTTATATCTGATTCAAGTGATTGTGATCTTTCAGGTAATGAGCTATCCAATCTTGCTCGAAGGATGAACAAGATTGTGGGAAAGAAATACTTCCAATATAGATTCAAAAAGAAAGATAGGAAGGATAAGAAAGATTCAGAGGTAACTTGTTATGAATGTAAGAAAGAAGGACATATAAGGCCTGATTGTCCTTTAATGAAGAGGAAAGATAGAAATGAGAAACACTCTCAAAGAAACAAGAAAAGGTTTTATAAGACAAAGAAAGTATTAAAGGCAAATGATACCTGGAGTGAAAGTGATAGTGATTATTCAGATGATTCTTCAGAATATGAGTCCTTAGGATAGAGGAATATTGGACTTTTAGCCAGATTACCAATTGAAGATCATTGTCTCATGGATAAGGTACATAATGCTGAAGCTATTAAAAATGTCTCTTTGAATGCAAATTATACTGATAATAGATATTATGAATCTTCAAATGACGAATCTTCATCATCAGAAGATGATACATTAACTTCTTTTGAAGAAGTATCTAGATTTTCCAAATTACTTGAAAATGAAAATTCTAAACTCAAGAAGAAGCTTGAGAAATCGAATTCTAGAATTTCAATCTTGACTAAAGAAGTATCAGATCTTTCTAAGGATCTTGATGTGAAAACTTCTGATTTTGAAAGTATTTTAAAAACCCTTGATAAAATCAAATCTGAAAAGGATAAACTTTCTAAGGACCTAGAAACTGTGTTTTCAAAGAAAAATATTTTAGAGCCTAACTATAGTTCAAATTCAAATGTTTTGGAAAATAAAAACATAGTTTTAAAATTAAAGTCAGAAATTTTTTCCTTGAAAAAATGTTTGTCAAACTTTACTCATGGAAAGGAAAACTTTGACAAGATTTATTCTCAAATTAGACCTTTGAGAAATCGTTCTAGTCTTGGTTATACTCATTACAAACCTGTTTTTAGTAATAACTTTTCTGTTCCTCAAAAAACTTCTTTTTTTTCTAAGTGTCAATGTGGAGGACACTGGAGAAGAGATTGTTCTCTTAACAGAACTCAATCTTTAGGATTTCATAAAGCTCATTTTGAAAAACAAATGTGGATTCCAAAAATTGTTTTATCTAACCCTTCTGGATCCAAACAAATTTGGATTCCGAAAAACTAATTGTTTCTTTTTCTAGAAAATGAGAAGTGTACCGATAAGAATATTTGGTACATGGATAGTGGTTTTTCTCGACACATGACTGGAAACAAAGATCTCTTTGAAAAGGTTATCAAAACAAAAGGTGGAAAAGTTACCTTCGGAGGTAATGCTCAAGGAAATATTGTTGGTATAAGTAATATCATTTTTCTAGGAAAAGTACTTATCTCAAATGTTTTGTTTGTTAAAGGTCTTAGGCAAAATCTCATCAGTATAAGTCAATTGTGTGATGAAGGTTACCTTGTGAATTTTAGAAATGATAAGTGTCTAGTTCAGAATTCCAAGGATGAATTCATTCTATCTACCCATAGGCAAGAGAATGTTTACACTATTAACATAGAAGACCTTAGGAGCCAAAACTTACCCTGCTTAAGTGCAATAGAAGACCAATCATGGCTATGGCATAGAAGATTAGGACACTGTAATCTGAGAAACCTTAGTAAAATCTCAAAGAAAAGACTTGTGAAGGGACTACCGGATCTTAGATATGATTCTTCAAAAGTCTGTGATCCTTGTCAATTTGTCAAGCAACATAAAAATAGCATTAAATCAATTATTGAAGCTTTAACTTCTAATGCATTACAGTTAGTTCACATGGATCTTTTTGGTCCTTCACAATCTGGAAGCATTGGAGGCAAATACTATGTATTTTTTTTAGTTGATGACTTTACTATATTTACATGAGTCTACTTTCTCACAAAGAAATCTGAAGCCTTTTCCAATTTCAAAACTTTTAGAGCCCAAGTTAAAAATGAGAAAAACCTACCATTGATAACTATTCATAGTGATCATGGTGGTGAATTTCAAAATTCATATTTTGAAACTTTTTGTAGTAAGAAAGGTATTACTCACAATTTCTCAGCTCCAAGAACTCCTCAACAAAATGGTGTTGTTGAAAGAATAAATCATATTCTTCAGGGAATGACTTGAACCATGTTGAGTGAATACTCAATTGCTAAGCACTTCTGGGCTGAAGCTGTTAGTACTGCCTGTTATACTATAAATCGTGTTTTAACTAGACCATTTCTTAATAAAACCCCTTATGAGTTATGGACTGTCTGAAAACCTAAAGTTTCATACTTCAAAGTTTTTGGATGAAACGTATTCATTCTGAATACAAAATATAATCTTCACAAATTTTCACCAAAATCTTATGAAGGAATATTTCTAGGTTACTCTACAACTTCTAAGGCTTATAGAGTTTTCAATAAAAATACTTGTACTGTTGAGGAAACATTACATGTGAAATTTGATGAAACTGGTCCTTTTGTTTTCAAATTATCCCAACCTATATCCTCAGATGTGTTTTCAAAAACTGATTATCAACCTTTGATAGAAGATACTTCTGATAAGGAAAATATTCAAGAAGATACTTCTGAAACATTTACCACGAAAGATTTTCTACCATATGTTGGTGAACAGGCTTTATAAAACCCAAATCAATTGTTTCTTAGGAATCATCCCAGTGATAACATCATTGGTGACGTAAATCAACCTGTAAGGACCAGAAATTCCTTAAGAAATGAAATAGAACATCTTACTTTTCTTTCCCAATTTGAACCTAAAAGTCCAAGTGAGGCCTTAGGTGATGATGATTGGATCAAAGCAATGCAAGATGAACTAAATGAATTTGAGAGGAATCAAGTCTGGACTTTAGTTGATAGACCTAAAGAAACAATTGTAATTGGTGTAAAATGGGTTTTCAGAAACAAATGTGATGAAAATGGAATCATTGTAAGAAATAAAGCAAGAATTGTTGCTAAGGGCTATAATAAAAAAGAGGGAATAGACTATGAAGAAACATATGCTCCTATAGCTATACTTGAATCTATTTGTATTCTTTTAGACTTTGCAGCATACTTTAATTTCAAACTATTTCAAATGGATGTAAAATGTGCTTTTCTAAATGGTTTTGTTCAAGAAGAAGTTTTTGTCGAACAACCTCCTGGTTTTCTAGACCCAAAACATCCTGATCATGTTTTTAAACTTACCAAGGCTCTATATGGTCTTAAACAATCCCCTAGATCATGGTATGATAGACTTACAAGATTTCTTTTACAAAACAATTATACAAAAGGTACAGCAGATCCAACCCTTTTTATAAAAATGGAAAATAAAAATGTTTTTATTGTTCAAATCTATGTTGATGACATCATATTCGGATTAACTCAGAAATATTTAACTGATTCTTTTGCAAATTTAATGAAATCTGAGTTTGAAATGAGTATGATGGGTGAGTTAACATTCTTTTTAGGTTTTCAAATTTCTCAAAAACCAGAAGGAACATATATATCTCCACAAAAGTATATAAAATATTTACTCAAAAAGTATGGTTATGACAAGACTAAAAGTATTATCACTCCAATCGGTACCTCAAATACACTTGATCTTGATGAAACCGGGAAACCAGTCGATCAAACAATCTTTAGAGGTATGATTGGAAGTTTTTTTATACTTGACATCTAGTTGAACAGACTTAATGTTATCTGTATGCTTATGCACAAGATATCAATCTAATCCAAAAGAGTCTAATTTAAAAGTCGTAAAGAGAATCTTTCAGTATTTAAAAGGCACTATGGATTTAGGTCTTTTTTACTCTTCTGGGAATTATTTTGTTTTAAAAAGTTTTCCAGATGCTGACTTTGGCGGTTGTAGAATGGATAGAAAAAGTACATCTGGAACATGTCATTTCTTAGGAGATTCTCTAGTTTCTTGGTCCTTCAAGAAACAACACTCAGTAGCATTATCCACTGCTGAAGCTGAATATGTAGCAGCTGGAAGATTTGCTCAAGTATTGTGGATGCAACACACACTCACTGACTATGGATTGAGTTTCTCCAAAACTCAAATTCTTTGTGATAATACTAGTGCCATATCTCTCAGTAAGAACCCATCACACCACTCTCATGCAAAACACATAGATGTTAGGCATCACTTTCTTAGGGATCACACACAACAAGGAGATATTATTCTACAAATTAATCAGAATGCAAGAAGAACTTTCTGACATTTTTACAAAACCTTTATCTTCTGATTGGATTGAGTATATAAAACAGAAGCTAGGAATGATTACATTAAAATAATCATTCATATCTACTTCATGTTTTACAATTCTCCTAACATTAAATAACTCCATTTGAAAGGAGGAGGACATTTCTTACTATGTTTTTTTACTATATTTCTTTTTATCTTATGATCTTTAATTATTTACTCTCCTAGTATGTGTTTTTGTTTTTCTATTTATCGTATTGACAGTTTTATCGTATCATTTAATCTTATTTTTATCGTATCGACCGATGATGGTAATGATTTTCTTTTCCATCGTATCGATCAATGATGGTAATGTTTTTCTTTTCCATCGTACTGTCCGATGATGGTAATTAATTTCTTTTCCATCGTATCGACCGATGATGGTAATGATTTTCTTTTCCATCGTACTAACCGATGATGGTAACGAGATTGTTTTCCATCATATTGTCAGTTCATGGTAACGAGATTGGTTTCCATCGTATTGTCAGTTCATGGTAACGAGATTATTTTCCATCGTATTGTCAGTTCATGGTAATGAGATTGGTTTCCATCATATTTTCAGTTCATGGTAACAAGATTGGTTTACATCGTATTGTCAGTCATGGTAACAAGATTGTTTTCCATCGGCTTGTCAGTTAATGGTAACGACTTTGTTTTCCATTGGTTTGATGATTTTTTCCCGTACGATTGTGTTTCCTTCTTAGCTCTACTAAAACCAACAATAACCTTACATTCTCCGGCAGGTACTTTCTATTTTTTTTAAAATCTTTTTTCGTTTTAATCCTAACCATTGATTTTTTTCTCTAATCTTGACCGTAGAAGATCAACAGTCACTCCTATATCTCCTATAAATAGACCCTCCCTCCCCAAACCCACATTGGTTTTTCAGGTTTTGAGGCGAAGCTCTGCTCCATTGTTTTTAAATCACCGTACGATCTTTCTTCGACAACATCCCTATGTATCAGTCTTCTGCCAACACTCCTGCCGATATGTCTTCAATGACCTTCTTGGAAAAAGACCTTTTAAGGGAAAGGTTAGTTTCTCACGACTTCTATGATTCATATGATTCTACCATCAAGAGGATTATTCTGTTTCAAGGATGTGAACATTTGTGTGTTGAATGGTCTGTTTCTCAAGATCCGGTTCTCTTTGATGAAGTCTGTCAGTTTTATAAAATCGTATCTTTCGACAAAGACATGACTATTAATTTTGCTGTGTACGATAGAAAGCTATCTATGTCTGTGAAACAAGCGACACATTTTCTTAATGTCCCAATAGAAGGGGATTCTTTCTATCCATCTCATAAACTACCAGAGGAAGTTGGTACATTTAATAGAGAAAGTGCTGAAAAGTATTTGTTTGTTATAAATGAAGAGAAGAGGAAAGTGGCTCATATTTTTTCGGACAATAGATTTGTGGCTTTATGGATGCAATGTTTTCTTATTCCAAGAAAAGGGGATAGAGAAACTCTGAAAGTTTCTGATATCTTCATGTTGGACTATCTTGTCAACATGAGAAAAGTGAATCTCATGGGATATGTTTTAGAAACAATTAAGAATGTAAAGTCAGGGGCAATGAAATCTCATTTTATTATGTATCCAGCCATCCTTACAAAGTTTATTCTTGAGAGTATGAAGTTTTACAACATTCCTTTGAAAGGAAAGCTGATATATCTGAAGCCATCTTGGATTAGTAAGAGTACTTTAAAAAAACTAAATGTTTGTTTTGATCCAAATTCAAAACTTTTTGTTAAGGATGTAGAAGTTGAATCTCCTCAGAATCAATCGGCACCTATACCAGCCAAACACTTTCAATCTGCTGGTATTACTCAAAAGTCTGATCCGCAAACCATCTCAAAGCCTAAGAAGAAGCCAAAGTACAGTAAAGAAGTAGTAGCCAAATGGAGAAAGGATAAGCAACAAAGAAAGGAAGTTGATCCAAAGTTCGGTCTTGACCCAGCTGAGGCTTTTGCAGAAAGAATAAGGGTTGAGGATACCCTTCAGGCTGAAAAGAAGAAGAAGGTTCCTTTGAAAAGAAAAGCACAGGAATTTGATGTCTCTAAAGTTTTGAAAATGGTTGAGGATGCAAGTGCTCAACTAATGGAAGAAGTGCATCAAGAACCCATCGTACAGAGTCTTCCTGAAAAAGAAAAAGGAAAACAAATGTTAGAAGAGATAGAAGAAGTGGAAGAGGAGGAAGGAGATTTTCTTTTCGAATTCCTTCAGACTTCGAAGAAGATTAGGGAGGAATCGGTTCAAAAGCATAGTGAAGGTATTCAACAAGTTCCTCATGCCGATCAAGCACTTTTTCAATCTTTTGAAACTCCGGATAGAATTTCGTCTCAAGTAAAGAAAGGTGATCAATCCTCTCACACTGATAAAGTTATTTTCATTAGTGATAAAGTGGAAGAAGAAAGAAAGCAGAAAGAAAAAGTAAAAGGAAAACAACCAGTTGTTGACTCAAGCCGATCAAATGAACTGGCTTCGTACGATGAAGATACTGATTCAGAACACACAATCTCTCTCAAGAAGAGTGATTACATTGTCCATGTTTTGAGAAGGGTTGAGAAGATCATTCCATATTTCCCTAGGCTGGAAGGGAAGATTGATTTTATTACTGACAATTAGAAAAAGAAGTTTGGTTCTGTAAAAGAATTAAGAAAGAAAGTTTTTTCAGTCTAAGCCGATTTGAAAGTTCTTTCAGAGAGTTCGGCTGCCCATAAGAAAGCCTGCAACAAGATGACCAAGTGGTCGTATAAAACAGAGAGCTCAGTCAATGATCATGAGATAGCAATTGAAGATATAAGAAGGTTGTCAAATGATCTTGCAATTGCTTTCAATAAGCTTGACAGAGAAACGGTTGAAAGGTTGAATCTTTTGTCTTCCCAACGAGCCGATGTTCCTTTAGTAAAAGAATTGCAGGAGAGAATGAATGCCTTTCAGGATGAGTTTTTGAAGGTTTCATCTTTCAAAGATGAAATAGTTCTCTTAAAGAAACAAAACTCTAGTTTATCCAAAGATAATAATAATTTGCAAGATATAATTGATACTCTTGAAGAAGTAATCAGAGTTCAAGAATAGACAATCAGAAATCAAGATCAACTCTTTTCCGATCAACAATACCTTCTCAGATCTCAGGGTGATGCTATTTCTGAAGACAAGAAAGAGATCAAAAAGATGAAGGTGGTTCTTCATGAGTTGATAAAAAAGGAGAAGGAAAGAGAAAACAAGTGACTTGTATTTGTTCTCAAGTTTAGTGTTGATTGTTATCGTAATGAAATTTCTTTTATCCATTGTCTTGTGTTTATTTTCTAACTCTTTCAGACAATTCAAGTTTACCCCTTTCTTTTTGTAAATCACAAAGGGGGAGAATGTTTATAAAGGGGGAGAATGTTTATAAAGGGGGAGAATGTTTTATAAAGGGGGAGAATTCTTTACAACACTCTTAAGGAAAATCTATGAATACAATCCTTAGGAAAGTCTATACCTAAGGGGGAGTTAGTTGTATTCAATTTCTTATTCAGAATAATTTCCAATAACTCAGGGGGTGATAAGTATTTCTTTTAGTTTTTATTTTGTGATTTGTGCTTTTCAAAAAGGGGGAGATTGTTGAGTCAAAAGTCCTATTTTGACTTCTATGTTTTCTTTTGGAAATCACAAATGTCTTGTTAATCGTACTAACCTTGTCTATCGTATCGTACTGATCATGCTGATCATACTGACCATAATGATCGTACTGACTATAATGATCATACTGATCATGCTGATTGTACTGACCATGCTGATCGTACTAATCATGTTGATCGTACTGACCATGCGTATCGTACTGATCTTACTAATCGTACTGATCATGCTAATCGTACAATACTGATCGTACTGAATATGCAAATTGCATTGAATCTTCTTCTCATATCTTTCATTACATACTTGTTTTGGTACTTTGTCAAAAACACATGTTTCATATAAATCATATTCATGATTATCTTGTTCATATATCTTGTTTTAACCAATACGATGTCATTGAGTTAGTTACAAACTAATCAAATCGATGTCGTGCTTTCTGTTTCAATATGACCGTTATGATGCCAGGTGTCAGAGTCCCTCCGAGTTTTTCAGAAAAATATGACCGTTGGAGGAGATGTGACCGTTGGAACCCGAGGCCTATAAATAGGAGGTCATTTGAAGCTGAGACAACAATATAAAACTAAGAACAAGTGTGATACAACTGTGATACTTTGCTTCTATCAAGTTCTAGAGAGAGATGCTGTGACTTCTCTCATGCTTTGTGCTTTGTGTGTCCGATCATCATATCGAGGGCTTTCAAGTGATTTAAAGACAGAGGTGCCGATTACCTACAAAATCGAGGGCTTCCGGGGATAGGCAGACAGACGGTCCAATCATCGTATTGAGGGCTGCTAGGGATAGGCAGACAGACGGTCCGATCATCATATCGAGGGTTGCCGGGGATAGGCAGAGGGACGAACCGATCATCATATCGAGGGCTACCGGGGATAGGCAGACGGACGAACCGATCATCATATCGAGGGCTTACCAAGGTGTTGGTGAGACAGACCTTTTATCCTAGGTGAAAGGATAACCCTTCTCTTTGGGACAAAAGAATTGTAATTCTTTTACTTTTCCACTGCTGCTTGTATTTGAAAGGAATTTTTATTGTTTCCTTTCTTCTTTACATATTCAATTGTAATTGTTTCAATTACAATAATTCTATTAAATATTGTATTGATTGATTCTATACTCTTTAAGGTAGAATCATTCATCTTTATATTACTCTTATTATTGTGTTCATCTTGAATACAATTGTTTTACATTTTATTAGTATTACATTACATCATACCTTTTATATTCAATACAATTGTGGGTGTTTGTATTTGTATTAGTTTAAGACCTTTTAAACTAATCTCTTAAGTGCTAAAACTCAAAGGGTTTTAAACCTACAATTCACCCCCCTCTTGTATTGTTCCATCTAATATACATATACATCTATATATTCGATCCAACAGTGATTACCTTCTGTCTAAAAAATGTCGGCACCAAATATCAGGGCGCCAAGAATCGCATCTTGAAGACCTTATTGGGAAAGTTCATCTAGTGTTATGTTGATGATCTGGTGGTTAAATAATGACAGTTCTTAGACCACCTAGATAATCTTGAAACTGTCTTCAAAAAACTACGATATCACAATTTAAAGATGAATCCCTTAAAGAACACCTTTGGTGTTACCTTTGGAAAATTACTCAGCTTCTTCATTCGCCATTTCAACATCGAAGTTGAACCCAAGATGAAAAAATCCATACTTGGAATGTCCCTTACTATGTTTTTTTACTATATTTCTTTTTATCTTATGATCTTTAATTATTTACTCTCCTAGTATGTGTTTTTGTTTTTCTATTTATCGTATTGACAGTTTTATCGTATCATTTAATCTTATTTTTATCGTATCGACCGATGATGGTAATGATTTTCTTTTCCATCGTATCGATCAATGATGGTAATGTTTTTCTTTTCCATCGTACTGTCCGATGATGGTAATTAATTTCTTTTCCATCGTATCGACCGATGATGGTAATGATTTTCTTTTCCATCGTACTAACCGATGATGGTAACGAGATTGTTTTCCATCATATTGTCAGTTCATGGTAACGAGATTGGTTTCCATCGTATTGTCAGTTCATGGTAACGAGATTATTTTCCATCGTATTGTCAGTTCATGGTAATGAGATTGGTTTCCATCATATTTTCAGTTCATGGTAACAAGATTGGTTTACATCGTATTGTCAGTCATGGTAACAAGATTGTTTTCCATCGGCTTGTCAGTTAATGGTAACGACTTTGTTTTCCATTGGTTTGATGATTTTTTCCCGTACGATTGTGTTTCCTTCTTAGCTCTACTAAAACCAACAATAACCTTACATTCTCCGGCAGGTACTTTCTATTTTTTTTAAAATCTTTTTTCGTTTTAATCCTAACCATTGATTTTTTTCTCTAATCTTGACCATAGAAGATCAACAGTCACTCCTATATCTCCTATAAATAGACCCTCCCTCCCCAAACCCACATTGGTTTTTCAGGTTTTGAGGCGAAGCTCTGCTCCATTGTTTTTAAATCACCGTACGATCTTTCTTCGACAACATCCCTATGTATCAGTCTTCTGCCAACACTCCTGCCGATATGTCTTCAATGACCTTCTTGGAAAAAGACCTTTTAAGGGAAAGGTTAGTTTCTCACGACTTCTATGATTCATATGATTCTACCATCAAGAGGATTATTCTGTTTCAAGGATGTGAACATTTGTGTGTTGAATGGTCTGTTTCTCAAGATCCGGTTCTCTTTGATGAAGTCTGTCAGTTTTATAAAATCGTATCTTTCGACAAAGACATGACTATTAATTTTGCTGTGTACAATAGAAAGCTATCTATGTCTGTGAAACAAGCGACACATTTTCTTAATGTCCCAATAGAAGGGGATTCTTTCTATCCATCTCATAAAATACCAGAGGAAGTTGGTACATTTAATAGAGAAAGTGCTGAAAAGTATTTGTTTGTTATAAATGAAGAGAAGAGGAAAGTGGCTCATATTTTTTCGGACAATAGATTTGTGGCTTTATGGATGCAATGTTTTCTTATTCCAAGAAAAGGGGATAGAGAAACTCTGAAAGTTTCTGATATCTTCATGTTGGACTATCTTGTCAACATGAGAAAAGTGAATCTCATGGGATATGTTTTAGAAACAATTAAGAATGTAAAGTCAGGGGCAATGAAATCTCATTTTATTATGTATCCAGCCATCCTTACAAAGTTTATTCTTGAGAGTATGAAGTTTTACAACATTCCTTTGAAAGGAAAGCTGATATATCTGAAGCCATCTTGGATTAGTAAGAGTACTTTAAAAAAACTAAATGTTTGTTTTGATCCAAATTCAAAACTTTTTGTTAAGGATGTAGAAGTTGAATCTCCTCAGAATCAATCGGCACCTATACCAGCCAAACACTTTCAATCTGCTGGTATTACTCAAAAGTCTGATCCGCAAACCATCTCAAAGCCTAAGAAGAAGCCAAAGTACAGTAAAGAAGTAGTAGCCAAATGGAGAAAGGATAAGCAACAAAGAAAGGAAGTTGATCCAAAGTTCGGTCTTGACCCAGCTGAGGCTTTTGCAGAAAGAATAAGGGTTGAGGATACCCTTCAGGCTGAAAAGAAGAAGAAGGTTCCTTTGAAAAGAAAAGCACAGGAATTTGATGTCTCTAAAGTTTTGAAAATGGTTGAGGATGCAAGTGCTCAACTAATGGAAGAAGTGCATCAAGAACCCATCGTACAGAGTCTTCCTGAAAAAGAAAAAGGAAAACAAATGTTAGAAGAGATAGAAGAAGTGGAAGAGGAGGAAGGAGATTTTCTTTTCGAATTCCTTCAGACTTCGAAGAAGATTAGGGAGGAATCGGTTCAAAAGCATAGTGAAGGTATTCAAAAAGTTCCTCATGCCGATCAAGCACTTTTTCAATCTTTTGAAACTCCGGATAGAATTTCGTCTCAAGTAAAGAAAGGTGATCAATCCTCTCACACTGATAAAGTTATTTTCATTAGTGATAAAGTGGAAGAAGAAAGAAAGCAGAAAGAAAAAGTAAAAGGAAAACAACCAGTTGTTGACTCAAGCCGATCAAATGAACTGGCTTCGTACGATGAAGATACTGATTCAGAACACACAATCTCTCTCAAGAAGAGTGATTACATTGTCCATGTTTTGAGAAGGGTTGAGAAGATCATTCCATATTTCCCTAGGCTGGAAGGGAAGATTGATTTTATTACTGACAATTAGAAAAAGAAGTTTGGTTCTGTAAAAGAATTAAGAAAGAAAGTTTTTTCAGTCTAAGCCGATTTGAAAGTTCTTTCAGAGAGTTCGGCTGCCCATAAGAAAGCCTGCAACAAGATGACCAAGTGGTCGTATAAAACAGAGAGCTCAGTCAATGATCATGAGATAGCAATTGAAGATATAAGAATGTTGTCAAATGATCTTGCAATTGCTTTCAATAAGCTTGACAGAGAAACGGTTGAAAGGTTGAATCTTTTGTCTTCCCAACGAGCCGATGTTCCTTTAGTAAAAGAATTGCAGGAGAGAATGAATGCCTTTCAGGATGAGTTTTTGAAGGTTTCATCTTTCAAAGATGAAATAGTTCTCTTAAAGAAACAAAACTCTAGTTTATCCAAAGATAATAATAATTTGCAAGATATAATTGATACTCTTGAAGAAGTAATCAGAGTTCAAGAATAGACAATCAGAAATCAAGATCAACTCTTTTCCGATCAACAAGACCTTCTCAGATCTCAGGGTGATGCTATTTCTGAAGACAAGAAAGAGATCAAAAAGATGAAGGTGGTTCTTCATGAGTTGATAAAAAAGGAGAAGGAAAGAGAAAACAAGTGACTTGAAGGCAAACAAATTTCATTGAGTTCAGCAAAAAAGAATGGATGAACATCCCTAGTTTGGAGTCTCTCCAAAGTATCAAGAAAAAAAGGGAAGATTATATATCTTGATGTGGGATGGAGCTACAATAAGGCTTAGCTCACCCATTCTATAAATATGGAAAGTGATTGTCGCGTTCCATCAAGAGTCTACTCCAAAGAAGATATCTCCTATACTTTATCATTGACCATTGGACACACCTATTCTATAACGAATTTAAGGTCCAACCCTTTCTTCTGGATAACTTTGTAGTTGGCACACGAAGAGGCCAGTTGATCCCCAAACCTTACTGTGTGGGCCTCTCATTCCTATAGATCTTCCTTTTAGGTGTCCACAAAATCACGAGCCTTCTCCTCCTCAGACGTTAGTTGATCGAATTCCTCTAAAATATCATAGAAGGTCGCCACCTGGTGATGAGAAGAATAGAACTTGTAATGCTTGTCTGTATAGGAAGAAATGTCTTATAGGGCTATGACGATTTGATATATGAGGAGGTGTAAGTGCTGATAATTGAAGCCACCAGAACCCATATCAGTGAATAATTGTCAAAAAATGTCAGTCTCGTCAGCAAAATTGGCTGTAGGTGCCTCTATGACAAGAACACATAACTAGAACCATGCCATTATTCGCACTGCTTGGTGCCTCCTCATGGCACCAACACCTTGATCCTCCCCTGATGCAACATGCATATAAGTAGGAAGTGTCATTAAAGGAGTGGGAAATGACCTAATATAGGTCACCCAAGATGGGGGGATCTCCTTTCCCTCAGATGGTTCAACCACCAGAGCCAGATGTGGAGGACTAGAAACAACTTTCGAGGTGGCCGATGATACTATGCTAGGGCCAGCCCCATTAAGGTCATGGGAAATACCCTCAAGAGTGGAACAGTCTGAATCACTCCCCCCCTGAGATATGTTGTACCAATGAATTCCCTTTCAAACGCTTTTTCCAGTGAACTGAGCATCTTCTTACCATAATGGTAGGAATAGGTGGAGAATATGTCTTGTCTACTATAGGGATAAGAGTATAAGGAATAGATATCACACTCTTCACAGTAGGAGAAATGTGTGGCATTGTCATTGGGGTAAGGACGAGGTGGGGAATGGTTAAAGGTTTTTGCACCCTCCAAACTGGTTCTCTCATCACCCCGTCAAGTTAAGATTCCATCCACATTTGGGAATACTCCAGGGACAGAAAGGTGGATCCCATTGTGTTAGGGATGATAACTTTCATAGCATCGCCTTAATGCATCATTATAATCCACAACTAGTGAATAATTATGGGATGAGACTCTCCCCTTAACTGAGTAATAGGAAGAAGTGCAACTTGTTGAAGGCACTTGAATTTCCTGGAAAACCTATAAGGGAGGTATGACTTACAAATGACTACATGATCTATATGAGCAGTGAGAATCCCATCCCGAAGAGTGATTAGGTATGTGTATTCCTATAAAGAACCTCCCCTATCACCTCTTAATGACCCATGAGGTGTAGGATGCGATGCAAACGAGAAGCGAGAAGCGTCATTAAACAACCCAACCACATCAATAACGCTTAGATTCATAGGAAAAACAGTGGAGATGTTGAGAAGGGTAGGTTGAAATTCAGAATGAGGAACCTTTGCAATATGCTGATATTTATAATAGGGGAAGTGTTCTTCCATCCACCAATACATAAATTGAAATGGTCCCCTGAGATGATGCGGGGGCCTACCTTCCTATATTTTTCCCAACAACTCATAAAGCTTGGAGAGAGTAGGAAGGGCCAAATTAATTGGTCGACCCTCTACCAGCATAGATTCCATCATCAATGTATAGGCCCAAACCCCGGTATATACATCGTGGGATGGGAAAAGCCATCCACTCAAAAACATGGCAAAGAAACCTACTAATATAAGCACATGTGATATGTCTTGTTGAATCTCATATCCTCATATGGTATATCATCCTGATTCAAGGGTAGCACAATATAACCTTGGAGTCTGGAGGGACTGACGGGATGTAAGAGTTTGACTATGGAGATCCCTCAGCTTGGGTCCGTTCACCTGTAAGAATAAACCTATCAATGCCTTGAATGGGACAAGAGATTGATCCTGGTGGGGATGATCAAGTAATACTTATACCATAACCAGTAAACTCCTTGTCAAAGGGGACACATGGTTTGTGTCATTCCATGTAGTGGATTCTGGGAGAAACTCATCGTATATCTCTCCAAGGATGGGGAGTCCTCCAAGCGGGTGGTATCCCATTAGCTAATTCCCACCTTCCCATTCGATAAATATAAGGTGTTGGTACTTGAACACCATCGAATCAGAAGCTCAGGAAGGATTTTTCTTGGGGAGAAGACTGCGAACTGAGAAACCCAGGATGCCTGATATAATATCACCACCTTCAAATGGTCCGGGGACTCCAAACAAGTCTAATATACCCCGAATTTTTAGGCTCATTTGTCGGAGAAACATCTTCTAGACCGCAGATCCCACTTGGTGCTCCACCCGCCATTAGGGTTTTCTTGGGATATGTTGATAATGGATGGGTAATCTCAGGAAGCTAGTTTTAGGAAAAAGTTGCGACACCTATAGTTTCCCTGAGTCCATAATGAGCCTCCTAGTATGAAGACATTATCCTAAATCAGAGTGGCTATGAATTCTCCTACTGGGGAAATTTTGGCTCGATCATGTCCTCTCGGAGCTTCTAAGAGGATTAAAGGGGTATCCGGGTCAGCCAATGACAGAGGAATGTCATTAGGGAGACCAAATATGTAAAGTGGAAACTGTACAAATAGTGGGTAATCTAGGATATATAGCATCAAGAGATCTTTTAAGAAGCTGTCACAGGGAATAATGTGGGATTGAAGATGATCCCCACTACCCTCATCTTCATTGATTTTATTTCAACCTGTGAAGTATCCATTGTATCCTACATGGGGAGATCCAAAATATGATAAAAAGTTAGTCCAATAGAATTTGGATAAAGGATAAAAAGTAATGGCTAAAGGACTAAAAAATAAATCTGCATAAGGCTCCATGTACTATTCTAAGAAAAGGTATGCAGCATGCACATTCTGCGTACTGCATGATGGGCAGAAGCAACTGCCACATACTACTACGGTACACGAGAGCGTTACACCACATACACCCATGGAATGAAAACCAACCGTGAGGCGATGGGATTCTGAGCATTGGATGGAAAAAAAGGGTTCACAGAAGGTGCATACTACAAACCTAGGCCTCATTAAGTTCATTTTCAAAGATTGTGGATTAAAAGTTTATATTTGGATTATTAATTCTTAAATATCAGTTTGTTGGTCTAAGCTCGTTATACAGACACACAAGCAACATAGCATTATCTCACATGGAATCTAGACTTTAGTCTTAAAATTACACAATGCCATTAACAAAATCCAAAACTTGCTTTGCAGATAGAGAAATTAATTTTTTTTTTTGGTTTGAAGCACGTACGAAGCAGTTCACGAAATGAATTTTCACAAGAGGCACGATATGCAAATACAGAGGAAGTTGGGGAATTTAAAAGAACTTTTAACCCTGAGAAATGGTAAAAGGAAAATGACATGCACCCTTATATAGAGGTGTGGTCCCCTCCTACCGAGCCTATCTGTTCTACCGCGAACTATTTTAGTTCAGGACTGCTTCTACATTGGAATAGTCCCCTTTTCGTTCTGAAAGGACCGCATTCCATTGGGGGGAATTTGTAGGGTCCTGAAAATTCCACCAAGGGAAGAAAATACTCCCAAAATCACTTTTAAGAAGGAATCAAATACTCTTACAAGTCTAACAAGGTGAATGGACTCAAATTGAGTTGAAAATTTCTGAAGAAACATGAAGGAATTCAAGTCTTCAAAGGATTTAAAGTGGCCTATGTACCATCACTAGGAAGGGTCTGCAGACCACCTGGATCATGAACTATCGGTACGCGGAATGATCCATGAGGCACTGGCCCGATGAGTGATGTCCAACGAACATGGTGGACCATGAACCTTTTTGCAGAAGGACTCATGTTTGTGAAGGCCATCCACATACCATCTTGCAAACTCAATAGTTCGCGGGTGAAGCAAACTGATAGGGTTTCACGAACCATGATCGCAAACCGCAGCCTTCACAAGCCCCTATTGATTGAGTCTTCTACGATTCAGGATATCTCTTTATGGGCATCCGCAAATGGTGATGCATGCCTATAGATATGATTTCCATAATGATCAATAAAAGGCGCACAAAATAAATTGAGAAAGTATTGGCAACGAAAGCTTAAAGGGAACCTATAGGTTGGAAGAAAGAACTCGAAGAATATTTCAGCTTTAGTCTTGAACCAGTGGCAAAGCTCGAATTGTGAATCATTCTCTCCACAAGTATAGCTAGCTACGAACCATAAAATAGGGGAACTTAATAATAATAAGAGAACTGTGAACCTAAATGGTGAAACTGTGAATGACATATTTCTCACAGATGAACTCCCCGTGAATGATAGTCCCCTAGACCCTCCTTCAAAATTGTGTTTTGATTAGTTTATTTCTATGTGGATTTAACTCAGCACCGCATACTACATCAGTACGAAGATGGAATCCAATGCAATGTGACAAACCATATCCAGGACTGCATGCCACCATGGTGTGCGGTGGTCCATACCCATGCCCGCGTATCGCATCAGTACACGGACGACCCCTCTGTCTGCATACCACTACGATATGAGGAACTTCCCCTATCCCGTATAAGAAAACAGTATGCTGAATGTGGTGTTTTTGGGTATTCTTTTCTCCAATTCCATTCTCACCTCTCCATTACTATCTAGTCCTCCATAATCCCTCCACAAACCAATCCCCTTGACATCATGCCAAATCCTCCTCCAAAGCCACAAGACCTGTATGATCAGACCATTGGGTGAATCAACGTGCCTCTTTGAGTCTACATACCCATGGTAAGAGGATTCACGAAGGCTCTCCCCACAACGGTTGGGATGCTGATGTGAACCTCCAAGTTTTAAGGATTAAGGGTGATCACATTCTTTTCCATTCAATGAGGAATGGTGATCAGTCAAAGGGGTTATGCTTGATTCCCCTTTTGATGAGGACAAAACTCCTCCCCTTCAAAAAATACATTTCAGGGTGCTCCCACTATGGTAAGTCCCCAATCTTATGAGGCAGAGTCGTATGACCTTTAATGTCATTTCACATTAAAAGGTTCATCGCTCCACACCCTCTCCCACTGTCGCCCTGACCTCTTCTGTCATAGGCTCACCCTCTCGCAATAGTAGGATAGGAAGAATGTGGTTGATTGGATCTATCACATCCTCTTGTTTCTCACACCGAGCATGACTCACATGAGATTAGAGGTTTGTGAAGATTACAAAATCCAAACAATTCTGAACTAAGAGAAATATGATTCCTGATCAAACATGGATACGTAGGACGCCTACTCGGGCACCCGATCTCAAAAGGGTGCCCTTCCAAAAGGGTTCACTAAACCATAACCCCCTAATTGGGAAGAATATTTGCATAATCCACAACAATTATGAACTACGAGAACTCTGATCCCTGATCAAACCAGGATATGTAGGATGCCTACTCGAAGGACCGAGCTCAAAAGGGTTCCCTTCCAAAAGGGTTCACCCAACCATGACCCCCTAAATGGGTAACTTCTTTACATAAGCCCCATAAATTATAAACTATGAGAACTCTGATTTATAATCAAACCATGATACGTTAGATGCCTACTCGAAGGACCAAGCTCAAAAGGGTGCCCTTCCAAAAGGGTTCACCCAACCATGACCCCCTAAATGAGAATATTATTTGCGTAAGCCTTAAAAATTATGAACTATGAGAACACTGATTCCTGATCAGATTAGGATATGTTGGACACCTACTCGAAGGCCCAAGCTCAAAATGGTGCCCTTTCAAAAGGGTTCACCCAACCATGACCCCCTAAAGGGGAAGCTTCTTTGCATAAGCCCCAAAAATTCTGAACTATCAGAACTCTGATTCCTGATTAAACCAGGATACTTATGATGCCTACATGAAGGCTCAAGATCAAAATGGTGCTCATCCAAAAGGGTTCACCCATAATTTCCCCCCAAATGGACAACGTCCATGTGCAAGCCCCAACCAATCTGAACTACGTGGGTTCTGATTCCTCTCTTGAGGATACGTAGGAAACCCATATTATGGGTTTGATCCCAACATCAAGTCACCTTCTATCCCACCTGGATGATGATAAATTCCAAAGTTCATTATTTTATGGCTCAAGTCAGCATCACCTCCATAGCATCAAATACACACTTTCTTACGACGATCCAGCAAACCAGGGGTAGCCCATAGACACACTCTCCGAGAATAAACAAAGGATTCATAAACATATGAAAATTACTTAAATCTATAAGAGAGTACTAGAACAATCAATATTTCTCCCCCCAAAAGGCTGTTGTGATCCCAACTTCCCATCCTCTCGACCAATGGAGTCCTTAAGTGTCGTTGGCCGAATCATCGTCTGATGAGTGTCTGTCTTTGGGAAGCAGGTCCATGAATCATGGATACTAGGGCTGTTGGGTGTTTATGGCTCTATAAATAAACCCATTGGAGACCACTCGAGTAATTTATATCTGAGGAGGACCGATTGTATGAGTGCTTAATCCCATGACATCACCTGCTGTGACCATCTGACTGTGGCATCTCCTTCACAATATGAAAGTGGTGAATTAACCTGTCCCCACAGAGTTAATACAACCCTTATTTAAAGGATAATGATGTAGAATGGGTCGAAAAAAAAGAAATGATAAATTTGAGGAGGACTCATATCTATGAAAAGAGGCAGGTGATGATTCTTGTCAGACCATTTCCTCATAGCCCCAAACACGCCACCTCGAAGGCAGAACGATGATATTTCAATTTTCTTATTAGATTGATAGAAAGAAAATGAAGTGATATATATTATCATAATAAAATATTTTTAATTTCATATATATCACAAATTTTTATTAAACTCATCCTTAATACAGTCCATGAATAACATGAATGAATCACTTCGCTTCGTGAGGCTGTAGTCTGCCGTACACATGAATGATTTTATCGTATTCCCAAAAAATAGAAAGCATGAAGTTAAGTGTGATATAATAATTAAAAAACATCAAATATATAATATATAAACAAAAAATAAATCATTATAACCAGACTAAATAGGTGGTAATGGAAAAATGAATGACATCAGTTTGTGGGGCGATAGTCTGCCATACACACAGATGATGATTTCATAACCCATTTAATGGAAGTGAAGATGGTTGTAGGTCATTCCATTAACATAAAAAAAATATTAATACATATATGATACTTATTTTATTATATAATTATGATATAAAACGAATATAATGGGGTGGAGGAAGAAATAAAACAAAAATTCTCATTGATGAACGTTACATAATCTTCTAGTATCCTCCTTAGGTTTTCACTAAAAGCCTACCTCGGATAGATTTATGCCAAAAATAAGGATTCTATAATGATGGAAGGGAATTTGGGAATTGATTTAGATAGGTATTGGATGAAACAAATAGGTTTTAAGTTGTGAATAATATAGGATAGTGAGTGTCTTTTTATAAGAGGGGGAGAGGACAGACATGGTATTTCTGAAAATAAATAAGTTCTCCCATGTTTTTCATATGTCACAGGGGTCCAAATTAAGTAATTATAGAATATTATTGGTGTAATTGACTAAATATTTCCAAAAAATTGTTTTTATTCAAGTTTATAATAAATTTTACCATTATATTTTTAGTTCAACACCCGATAAACCAAGTTTTACCTTAACCGCATTAATTAGTATTTACTGAATTCACTATTCATTTTGGTAAAAAATTAAACTGGTCATATTAAAAATTAAAAATTATAATTATTCAAAATATTTAATATATATTTCCAAATTACATTCATTATATTGGTGAAAATTAATTTAAAATTAACACCGCATACGTGATGTGAAAATGAGTTTTTAAAGTGAAAATTTCAAAAGTTTACAAAGTCATTATATTCAATTTCAATATGAAACTGATTACAATGACATACATTGGAATAATAAATGTATAATTGAAATAATTATACTTTAAAACCAATTTTAAATATAATATAATTTTATAAATAAATTAAATGTAAAGAAATATTTCAATTAAAATTCAGTATCTTTAACTATTCATCAAAAATGGAACTTTTCATAAAAATCCCAAAAAATCACCCAAATATAATTTTGAAATTATGAATTCAGAAATGAAGTTTATCTAATCAAATTAATTTTATTAAAGTGTAAAAAATAATTTTATTATTGTTCAAAAAAATTCATAATTTGTTTTTAAGAAAATAGTATTTTTGAAGCATATAAAGACTTTACCGAAAATTATGTATTTTATTAACAACGTGTTTTCTTTATATAAAACCATTATAATTATTATTTTAAAATTAGTTATTAATATTTGTATTACTATGTTTAATAGATAGGTTATAATGATCGTGTTTAAATAACTAAATTAATAATATATAATGGTTTTGTTAAAACTTAGTTCTGTATGTAACTTATGCTAAGCCAGTGTTTCCTAGAGAGAAAGATTAACATAATGTAGCATGTAATTCAAGCCATCAAAGAAATTTAATTTATTTAGTATTTTTTTTTCATAAAAATATGGGTTGTCACGTTATATCCCCCTTAAAATAAATTTCACCCTAAAAAATTGTCACTCTAATACAAACAAATGGGGATACTTATGCCACATAATATCATCAAGTTTCCACATAGCTTCGTCAAACTGGTGTCTTTTCCACAAAACATTGACCAGGAGGGTGGTATCATTTATTAGAAGTTTCTCTATATGATCCTAAATATCCAGAGGTTATTCCCTATATAAAATATCATTCTCTTATAGTATGACCTATGAGTTTAGTACATGTGAAGGGTCAAGATGTACTTCCTCATGAGAGATACATAGAACACGTTATGGACTTAAGGGAGGTTCAGTGGAATTTCCAATTGATAGGTTACTATCCCGATACAATTAAGAATTTGAAAGGGACTGATATACCTAGGGATTAGTTTCCATTTCCTCCTGAATTTTATAACCTTCTTCAATGGAGAAATTATTAGACACAACTTATCACCAACTTCAAATTCAAGATCACATTGGCAATTATCAACATAATTTTTTTTCTAACTCTATGATTTCGTGATATGTTGATGAATGGATCTAACATTATATACCATTTCTTCATTTATCTTAGGTCCCGATAGATTTATTTCATGAACATAAATCCATTATATTTGAGATCTACATTTTTTCCATAGGGGGATTCATAATGAGCCATATAAATGCTTGAGTAAAAGTTATTATTGTAAGAAGACTAAACTAGAGAAAGTTGATAATCCCAACCAACATTTAAATCCAAAGAATAAGATATCAATATATCCTATTGGGTTTGAATTTTTCTTTCAGAATGGCCTTCTATTTGACGATGATACATAGTGATGAAACTCAATTCCATATCAAGAACATTATTAAAACTTCACCAAAACTTTGAGCTGAACCTTGAATATCGATCAGATACAATGGAATGTTATACTCTATGAAAAATTAACACTTTATTAATTTATTTCTTAGAAAGATGATCCATAGAGAAGTATCCTCAGATGTCGATGAAGTTCACTGACATAATAAGGTGATTGACTACAACCAATATAGCATTTCCCTTTAGACATTTTGGGGAGTCCAATGACATAATACATGGTGATGTTTTCCCATTTCCATTCTGGTTAGGGTAAAGGATGCAATATCCCCTAATATTTTTTTCTTTCATCATTAACTTGTTGGAATACCCAGACAAGTGATAGAAACTCAACAATATCTCTCTTCATGCCATCCCACTGGAAGTATTCTTTCAAATATCTATACATCTTTATACTTCCAAGATGAATAGATAATGAAGAACTATGAAATTACTCTAACAACTCCTTGTTAAAGTTTGGTATGGAAGTAACACATACAAAGTTCTCAAACCTTACCATTCCATCATGATCAAGGTTATATTCAGGAACATTTCTAACCTTATTTTGTAGCTCTACATCCCTCTTCTATGACTCTTTAATCTTTACTCGGATAGATTTTTAAACATTCAGTTGATCAAGATAATATTTTCCCCCTTCCTTCAGGGTTTTCAGATCCATTATTTTCAAATAAAGAAATATTTGATCTTTTGTTATCCTCATAATGGATAAGATAGCATTATCTTTTGACTCAAATCATCAATCACATTGTTCAATTTCCCAGGGTGGTAATGTATTGAGCAGTCGTAATATTTAATCCACTCTAACCATATTATTTAGTTAATATTTAACTCCTATGTGAATATACACTTCAAACTTTTATGATAGGTATATATATATATATATATCACAATTTTATCCATAAATATAATTCATTTATATCTTTAAGGAAAAAATTACCATGGATAACTCTAAATTATGAGTTGGGAAATTTTACTCATGAATCTTCAGTTTTAATGAGGAATAAGCTATAACCATTTTATTTTTCATAAGAACACATTATAATTTCTCCCTGGATACATTGATATAGATTACAAACCCATTTATACTATAGGGTACTGTAATAATAGGTGTTCTAACTAATATTCTCTTCAGATCCTTGTTTTTTTCATCACATTCATTTATTCATAGGAACTTGGATCCCTTCTGAGTTAACTTGTTTAGAGGACTAGATAGTCATGATAAATCCTATAATAACCATTTATAATATCAATCTAAACCAGGAAAGTATAGCTATTAGTGATTGTGGTTTTTCTGTTCCAACATTCAATAGATCTTATCTTTGATAGATCTACTGATATACCCTCTATTGAGATTATGTGACCTAAAAATTGAACTTTTTGAAGCCAAAATTCACAATTTGTAAAATTTTCATATATTTTCTTCTTCCTTAGGGTCTTTAGTATAATTCTCAAGTGATATTAATTCTATTATTTTCTCTTTGAATAGATAATAATATCATCTATAAATACCACTACAAACTGATCAAGGTAATATCTAAAGACCATACTCATTAAATACATGAATATATCAGGGGCATTAGTAATACCGAAAGGCATCACTATATATTCAAAGTGTCCATAACTTGTATGGAATATCGTCTTGGGTATATAATCATTATTTACCCTTAATTTATGATATCTAGAATGAAGTTAAATCTGGGAAATGTATTTATATCCATTAGTTGATCAACAAAGTCATCAATATGGGGAAGAGGATACCTGTTCTTAATTATGATATTGTTCATCTCCTGATAATCAATGTATACTCACATTGATCTATCATTATTTTTCACCAAAATTATAGGTGTACCCCAAGGTGACCCACTTGGATGAATGAATACCTTTTCAAGTTTATCTTAGTGTTTCTTCTTTAATTCCCACAACTCAATCAGGGACATTCTACAAGGATTCTTTGAAATTAGTGTGGAACCAGGTATGAGTTCTATTAAGAACTCTCAACTTCTCAATTTAGCATAAGGCTAGGAAATTCTTTCAAAAATACATCATATAATCCCTAAAAAATAGTAATATCATCAATGTCAAGCTTCCCCCAACCATTTGAGATAAACACTCCTTATGAATGGGAATTAAGACCCATAAAATGGATATAATCTCCATTATAAGTTCATACCTATCATGACGTTGATAGATGATCATAAGTTGGTTTGGAATATAAAAATTAACATACCTTCCTCAACAATTTAAGTGTGATTTATGTAGATAAATACAATCCATGCCTATGTTGACATTAAATTCAACTAGTGGAAGAATGATAATATTTTCAAGAAGCATATCCCCAACAACATCAACCGGTGAGGAATCACACACTTGAGATGTGATCATTGTACCAATAGTGATTTTCACTACAAATTCCACATATAATCATTTGGGTGGAATCTTTATATCTTTAGAAAATTATTTAGATATGAAAGAATGGGTATATCCATAGTCAAATAAGACATTAGTAGTTCTGTAGTGGATGAAAATTCCACCTTCACCACGTCATTATCACACCCCTCGTTAGAAATTGTGATCGCATGAGATTTCCTCTTATCCCTTGGCTTAAGAGGGTGATAACGTTGATCATTATCATTAAACATTATATTTGTGCACTAGTTTTCATAATACCCATTCTACTTATACTTGAATCGTTGAAGTTTGGGAGGTGCATTTTGTGCAGCTTCCTATTGATTCAAATTGTTATCTATCTTCTTCCCATCACATTGATAATCAATTAGTTGATGACATTCCCTTCCATACATAAAAAATTTACTAGTCACTTTAAGGAAATTTTATCCATGATTCTTCCCACACTTTGAGCTTAAATGAAATATCATCTTCTTCTCTTCATGATTCTTAGATTTTATTTTGAACTACTTATTCCTTTACTTTTCAAAACAATGAAATTGATATGCATCTCCAACCTCCATTTCAACCTCAATTTCACATCGAACAATCTCTTCATACATATTGAAGTCTCGCATGGATAGTGCCATTCAAAGACTTAATTTTAAGATAATGACGAATTGATCAACCATATATTTCGGTTGGATGATAATACCATAATCATAACTCACAAATATTGATAAATTTCCTCATAGTTACCAATAGATGAAGGACCCCAGAACACCCTGATAGGGGAGGGGTGAATAAGGGTGTCAAATTTTTCTTCAAGAGATGGATCTTGTTCCCACATTTTTATAAACCTATTAAACCTATCAAAAAATCATACACAAGGATACAAAAAAAAAAAAATTAATTGGTTCACCACTAAGGGCTAGTCCAAGGAGCATATGCCGATAGTGTGTCACTCATTACAAAATACACTAATCTTTACTAGTTGTAGAGTACAAAGGTTTATAGATAGGCACTTTTTTCTAGACACACTTCATTTACAATATTTTTTGATGGCTCACTGCGTCCCTTAGAACAATTTCATTGACTCCCCCTAGATCACTTCTTTGAGATAAGTACAACTTAATTTATTGGCTTTAAGGTACCCTTAATGAATTAAAATTAAAGTCTTTGTCCCTGTCTAGTATGAGACTTTACTTTCACCACACACCTGAATTGATGCACTATGTAAGCACTATTCACTTAAAAAATGATGTTCAAAAATGCCTTTTACAAATATCCTTAATGAATCTCACTACCTTCACAAATCTCCATAACTTCGTGGAATAAACTTCCGCCATGAAGAACCTATGTCTTCGCAGACCAAACTCCTTCACAAAGATCGTTGAGTCAACACATAATACCCTATCATCACAAAGCACCATTGAATCAAAAGAATTGGCATCAATCAAGACTTTTAGTATTTTCACAATGCTCAAGATCTCATAGAAATAAAGATTCATGAAGATTCCTTAGATTCTTGAAATCAGAGTGTTTTCGGATTTTCCTTGAAATGATTGTGAGAATAAAGTAGGGGTAGCCTAATACTTATAAGCTCGACTGTTTGCGATGATACACTACCTCCAACGCAATTTCTGGATCTTTGAAAAACATCTTTGTGGAGATCCTACCATCATGATGATCTAGTGAAATTTGATATAGTCACGAATCTATCCATCAAACCATCATGCACCGTGATGCTCCAATTTTCATAATCATGGAGATCACCATCACCATTCACAATTCTCCAATTCTTCTTCATTCGCGATGCTTGTCACTGTCACATAGATCACCGTCAAATTTCATTAATCCTTTATGGAAAACAGTTCATGAACCCCATATTCATGAAACTCATGCCTTTTCTATATTTTCATAAGGCCTACAAGGAAATATTCTTTCCACAATGTATGCCATTCTTTAAATTTTAGTCCCCAAAAATTTGGCAAACACTAAGAAATGACACCACCTTCAAAACTATTGTTATTTTGAACTATAAGGTACATTTTGTTGCAAAATCCCTGATCTTCCAAGTTGGGATTGACAGAAAACACAAACCATACTCAATTTACAGCAAATATAAGCCTTGGTTCCAACAATCTCCCACTTTGGGTTTGTTGGAAATATGTAGATAAATTCAATGAACCATCAACCACTATAAAAATCTGATATGCAAGAAACAACTCATACAACACTCTATGTTTAAGTGAGAAAATCTTGGTGCTGAAAATAATAGGTGAAGCATGAATTGGGTTCTCATGGTTTGGAATGCTTAAAGATGTACAATATAAGCTCTGACTGTTACTACATAACACTGAATTATTTTATTCATTCTAATTCACTCATTACCCCCTTTGAAACTCATCTTACCCCCTTTATAACTCATTGAATTTCTCCAAATTTCTCTATTTCACCTTCTCTCCTGTTGGAAATAAACCCAAAGATCCTGATTTTGACCTGTATAGCTCAAAACACACTCCCCATGGATCGTATCTCCCACATAAACCTAAATCACTTTAACAAATAGATTAAAACAATCAATTCAACTAGGGATAGGGGAACATCCATAACATCTTCATGAATTTGGAGGTGGCTGAACACTAAGGTTCAACTGATGTTTCTCAAACACCTGTGCTGCCAATGGTTTTGTAAAAATGTCATCCACTTGGTTATCTGTTCCAACATGATCCATTTTAACCATGCCTTGATCAAATTTTTTACTTTATGAAATGATATCTTATTTAAATATATTTTGTACTAGAATACTGAACATGATTATTTGTAAGATCGACCGAACTCTTGTTATCAAAATGAATCACTATTGGACATTTCACCTCATAACCAATTTCAGTCAATTATTGCTTCATCCCTAATAAATGAGTACAAGACTTTATAGTAGAGATATACTCTGCTTTTCCAGTACTAAGAGAAGTACTTTCCTATTTATTAATCAACTAGCTAACACTTTTGTTGATAATAAAGAATTATCCACCACTTGTGGAATTTTGAACAACAACATCTCCAGCCCAGTCAGCACCATAAAATTCTTATAGTTCACTACTTCTTCCTACAACAAAATATAAGCCGTAATTATGAGTTCCTTGAATGTACCTCATGATTCGTTTTACTACCTCTATATGTTCTTACTTCATATTACTTTTAAATTGGGATACTAAGCATGTTGCAAATACAATATCTGGCCATGTCACTATCAGGTACAATAAATTTCCATGATTCTTTTGTACATTGTGGGATATATAGATGTCCCATCCTCATTCTTTCCTAATTTTTCCCATCCGAAATTGGAGTCAGCATTGGTTTGGAATCATGCATATTATATTTCTTCAAAGAATCCCTTGAATACTTTTCCTGATAAATAAAAGTGTAGTCTTTCCTCTAAATCACATGGGGCCCTAAGAAGTTTGTGAGTTCACCAATCATAAAAATCTCAAATTATAATTTCATGAGATTAGAAAATTCTTCCACTAATATCTTCCTACTTCATCCAAATATAATATCATCCACATACACCAACACCAGAAATTGATCTTCCTTCAAGTTCTTCACATAGAGATTATGATCCTCTCCTCCAATTTTATATTTGATCTTTTTTAGATAAGAATCCAGTTGAGAGTACCATGCCCGTGGTGCCTATTTCAAACTATATAGTTCCTTATTTAATATGAAAACCTTAATTTAATCATTATTAAGTAGAAAATCCACTGGTCTTTCAATGTAGAATTATTATTCAAGAGAACCATTCAAGAAAGATGTTTTGACAGCCATTTTATACACTTTGTGTCATATTTGAATTTACCTGGCAAGGAAAAACCAGACCGACTCCTGTATCTCCATTGGAGCTAATGTTTATTCAACATCAACACCTTCAATCTATTAATATCTTTTACACATCAATCAATCCTTATTTCTGATCACATTACCTTTCTCATTGAATTTATTATTAAATATTGAATTTGTACTAATCAAATTATAACTTTTGATTCTTATAACAAGTTCCATGTATGGTTCCTATCAATCTGATCTAACACTTCATTCATGGATTTAACCCATGATTCATCCTTTGCAGATTCATCAAATGAGGATGGTTCCAAAACTAATAGAAAGGTAGATTGTGCATTATTCATCATTCTCCATGTCTATTTGGGTGTTTTCCAATCCCCAATAATGTTAGATTTATCAATCTACACTCTTCAATTTTTCATGTGAGGTTCATAAGAATTTTCTTCAGCCATGGGTTTCTCTTCTGATTCTTATTCCAAATCAACATCATTTCGTGAACCCTAAATGTTTTGAATGCCTTCCTCTAATTCTATATTTGTATCTGTTCCATGTCCACATTCTTCCTCATCTTCTATCATATTAGTATAGAAATTACATGAATAATTTTTGTTCTTATATTCAATGATATTCACATTACTACTTTATATAATTTTTCCAAAACAATTATTTAAATATTTATAGGATTTTATCTTCATTAAATATTCGAGGAATATTCCTTCATCTACAACATCACCATATGACCCTTGATTTACTTTTTGTTTCAATTGAAAAATTTACTTATGAAAACATGAAAATGATTCAAAGAGGGATTCCTTCCAAGATGTAACTTATATGGTGTCTTCATTTCTCCCATATAAATCCCTATTTGATTTTGACTATATAGTGTATCTTGAAAAACCTCTTTCTAGTAATATAGAGGGATATGAATCTCAATCAGTATTGTTCTAGCCATATTGTTCACCTGTCAATTTCTACACTCAAAAACTCCATTTTTCTGTGCAGTTCTCAATGTATCCACCTAATGTTGTATTCCAAGTTTCTATAGATAATTTCCAAATTCAATGGATCTATATTCTCCTCCATTGTTAGACCGAAAAACTTGTATTGTCCATCTAGTATCATTATAGTCTATTCAATGATATGTTTTCACACAATCAAACACATATCATTTCCTATGTATAACCATCACACAAGCCATTCTACTAAAATCATCAATAAAAAAAAATTTAGTACCTCTATTCATATGTTCCAGCCACATTTATTGGTCTACAAACATCTATGTAGATGAGATCATGGAGATTCGATGCCCTTTTCTTCTTTGGGTGATATGAACTGCAGACCATCTTTCCTCATATGCAAGCACCACAATTCTTATCCCATTCATGCTTCAGATTAGGGATATCCATGTCAATCTTCAGTTTGGATATCTTTTCCTTGTCTTGTTGATTAATGTGACCCAACCTCCAGTGCTACAAGATTTTCTATTATTCAACTATCATGTAACAAATGTTCTATTTACTCTCAACTTGATATAAGTTTCCATTGTTTTTTATCCTTTCATGAGAGAATTCATTGTCATTACCTTTATAGTAAACCCCTTTTGATTGAATGTTACTGTAATTATTGAGTCATATATTTGGCTAACACTTCAAAGATTACGATTCAAACCATCCACCTAAAGAACTCCAGTTTTCATAAGCTCAACATTTTCCACATCAGTACTCCCACTACCTTTAATATTCAAAGAACCATCATTACCAAACCTAGCTGTTCCATAAAACCTTTTATTTAAATTATTCAATAAATCAGTATCCCATGTCATATGTGATGAGAATCTACTATCAAGAATCCAGGTGCTACTATTCTTTGTATCTTTGAGAGAGACTTCAACAAGATTGAATTTCTCAACCTTCTTATTTTCCTTCCATGAAATATTAGATTAAGTGAAAGATGAATATGAACTTTCAAATCTATTTTCCATGTGCAAAGGTTCATCATACTCATACTCTTCATCTAGAGGAAAAACTATGTTTCTAAGATCAACACCATCTAGTTGATGAGTATTGAATTGTCTCTGAGTTCGGTATGATTTTTTCATAACTTTCCTCTACTTTCAATAAACATATTTATAGTCAAAGTTAGAACAATGAAAATAATATCCATAGAAATTATTTATTCTATAATAAGTAGGATATCAATTATTTCTTCTTTGTTGACTTCCTAGATATTCTCCATTTTAATAGCTCCTTGCCTCTTCATAGTATGACATTTTATGTCCTAGATATCCATAGAATTGACATTTCTTAAGAGTAAATGTCGTTTCAATTCTATTTCTACCAATGAGACCTTCCTCAGGAAAATAATTTTGCTGAAGATCATTTTTGTAAACTTTGGGAGAGTTTTCAATTCTCCTTTCAGTTTGATTTATGGATTTATTTGTTAAGACATTAGGAGACTTTTTGATATGTCCAAATTTCAGCTTCCCTTTATTTTGGTTCATCTTGTTTCCATCTTTTGATGTTTTATCATCATAACCAATTCTAAGTTTTCCCATGCATGTGCATCTTTGATCATCTAAATGCTTCCCTATTCCTTTTTAACCACTCTTGGATCTCTCTTTCTGCTCATAAGCTGAGAATCTTCCAAAATATATTTTATTCTTTTTTACTTTTGAATTTGATTCACTTTCAAGTTTAGTTATAATAGTAAAAACATCTTCTTCAAGACCCTCAGTAGTCTTGGGATTCTCATACAATATATATGTAAGGTCATTGATGATCTTTTCCTATTCTTGAATTCTGAGCTTTGGTTCCACTATATATTATTTACATTCAAAGATTGTTTACTATTCTTTCACTAGTTATTCCAGCTGTTTAATTTTAGCTTCATGTTGATCAACATATTTTGATGATTCTTACACAACTAATTTCCACTTTTTTCATCTTTTAATTTGATTTTCAAGATTTCTAAGAGAATCATTATGTTACAACTTGTGATCATTGTCAACAATAAAATAATTATCTCCAGCTTTATCATTTAATGATTCTTACTTTTCAACTGTAGCCATCATAGACGAGTGGGTTTTAGATTTAAACTCTGGTTCTTCTTCCTCAAGGAATTCATTGTCATCATATATTTTTTACAGACAAAACTCTTCCTCTGTACTTTGTTTCCATACTTGAAGTCTCCCTTTTGATAAAAACTTTTATGAGGAATCTATGAATTTCCTGCTTCACATTCTTCATCATCGAGCTTCATTGAGCATCGGGAGTCAATATCCCCTACTCTACCACAATGAAAAAAGGCCAAGGGAAGATTTTCTTCAAATCTACCTTTTCCATTATTGAATTTCTTTGCAATAAGAGAAAGAATTTCATATTCCTAATTATCTTCATCAACTGTATCTCCAGACACCTCAAGTTTTTCCATGTATTTGAAATCCATTTCCTTACTTACTCGAGTTGTTTCATCTTCATGTTTGAATCTCATTTCATTTTCCACAAGACTGCTCAACATATCATCCAAGGAAAGTTGAGAAAGATCCCTTTCCTCAAGGGTTGAAACTTTTGGATTGTATAGGGGTGTAATCCTTATAAAAAATTTCTTCACAATGTCAATGTATTTTATTTCTTTACCAGGCCCTAGAATTTCTCCTACAATTTTAGTAATTCGATTAAAAAAGGTATCTACATTTTTATTAGGATGCATATTTTGATCGTCAAACCTATTGTGCAGGACTTGTAGTTTCACCTCCTTCACTTTGTTTTCTCCTTCATATATATTATCCATTTTCCCAAATAGACTTTATATACATAAAACTCATCACTTTTAGATAAATTTGATTAGAAAGGGTTGTAGTGAGGAAATTATGTGCTTTAGAATCTACATCATGAATTTTCCAATCTATATAAGTCATAGACAACCCTATTGGATTTGTGACCTATATTAATTATATAGTGGAAAAGAGTAATTCCATTAAAAGTGATATGATATGTGATATCATCCCATTATTCCATATCTTAAAGTTACTTCAGTCAAAGAGGGGGACTCCCAGACATTAACTAAATTCTCTATGATAGCAAATAAGGATAGATTTAACACCAGAAACAAAGCTCTAATACCACTTAAAGGACCCCAAAACACCATAAGAGGGGGGGGGGGGGTGAATCAAGCAATCAATATTTTCTTCAAAATTGATAGATCTTGTTTCCACATTAGTATAAACCTCTATTAAATAATCACATGTAAGGAGTCAACAAAAAACTTTTATTTGGTTCACCACTAAGGGCTATTCCAAGGAGCATATGCCAACAATGTGTAAGTCATACCAAAATCTAGTAATCTTCCCTAGTTATAGAGTAAAAAATTTTAGACATATAAACTCTATTCTAGGCACACTACCTTTAAAATATTTTAGGTATAGGTCACTAATTTACTCATAACACTTCCACCGACTTCCCCTGGATTACAAATTTTAGAGAATCCTATCTTACTTTATCGATTTAAAGGTTGATTCAATGAATTGACATTAAATTAATTTTCCCTGTCTAGAACAAGACTCTTCTTTTACCATATACCTAAATTAACGCACTCTAGAAGCACTGTTAACTTAAAAAATGATGTTCAAAACATCATTTCGCAAAGATCCTTCATGAAGCTCACTACCTTTGTAAAGATCCTTGAATTTTCAAAACAAAATTTTTTCATGAAGAACCCCTATCTTCACATACCAAAATCCTTCTCAAAGCTCACTGAGTCAACATGTAATACCCTATCATTGTGAAGAACCCTTTAATAAAAAGTATTGGCATCCATCAAGAATTTTAGTCTTTTCGTGATGCCTAAGATTACATAGAAAGATAGATTTGAGAAGATCCCTTATCTTTGTGATATCAAAGAATTTCTAGATTTTACTTGAAAACATCATTAGAATAAAGTGGAGGTAGCCTCATATTTATAGGCTCAACCGTTCATGATGCTCCACTGCCTCTAACGCATTTTTTAAATCTTTCAAAAACATCTCAATGGGGTCCTCCCTTTACAATGCTCTCGTGAAATTTGACATAGTCTTGAAGATTTCTATCAAACCATCAAGTACCGTGGTGCTCAAATTCACGTAATCATAGAGATTATCACCACTGTTCATGTTGCTCTAATTCTTCATCATTCGCGATGCTCGTCGTTGTCACACATATTACCATAAACATTCTTTGATCCTTCAAGAAACACAATTCACAAACCCCATATTCAAAAAATTCATGTCTTTTCCATATTTTCATAAGGCCTATAGGGAAATATACTTTTCACAATGCAATCCATTCTTCGAATTTTGGACCCCAAAAATTTGACAAACTCTGGGAAACGATGCCACCTTCAAAACTATTGTCAGTTTGAACAATAAGATCCATTTTATTGAAAACTCACTAATATTACATGTGAGGATTGACAAAAAACACAAACCATACTCCATTTTTAGTAAATAATATCCTTGTTTCCAACAATAGATTCATTATCATTTTTCTTTAGCTGAATGAACTCCTTCACCATATTCTCATAAAGAATATGAGGAAATTACTTATTGAAAAATAAGTTATTGAACTCATCCCATTCCATGGATTCAATTTCATTTTATTCTTGATAATAGTCTATAATTTATCTTCTTCACCTTCCAAATGGTAGATATCCAAAATATCTTTTTCATGTTTCAAACACTAGAGAATAGAAAATATATTTTTAATGGTACCAATACATTTTTCAGCAACTAGTGGATTAGAATACCCACTAAAATAATTTGGACACTTCCTCATGAGGGAATAAACAAAATGTTTTTACCTACTTTTTTCATTTGGAAGTCCATAATGATTCATAGCTTGATAAAGTTGTGTGATTATAACAGTGAGGTTTTGCATTCCATCTCCCATAACATTTGGATTCTCAAGAGGAAAATCATTTCATTTTATATCATTATCATAATTAACACTGTTCCTTTGGGTTCCATCCATTGACTAAAACCAAAAATCACAGAGTAAGAAACAATAATCATTTTGGGGAACCAAATAATCAATAAAAACCACTTATAGGATGTCTAAATCATGAAACATTCTTCTTTAATATATGAAACCTTAGTATTATCCGATTTTATTTATAGTCATATTCTATTTAATTTCTTCATGATGGTTTATAAATAGTTTTTAAACTCCCAAAGAATAAACTCTAAGAGTGTCAAACTAGGCGTGAAGCAAGGCCCATTTTCATGCACCGATTCCCAATCGGTTTTTTCTCAATATAGTGTTTTTGAGGTTGTTTCCCCTAGGTACATCTATTCTAGATCCACATCCACTTTTTGTATCTAGAAAAGGATTTAATTTCTTGGAAACCACTCACTCTATACTATACCAAAATTCTAGGAAATATTCCTATACCTTGAACCATCCTTAGACATATCCTTAGACATGTCCTTATGGATCTCACTATGTTTTTATCATCTTAGTTTCCAAAGGTTAACCAAACTGATCCTTTGATACCAACTATAGTGGACCAAGATTAACATATATAGATATTTCATCAATTTTTATGAATATTTAGTACATTACATAAACACACACTTGAGGACCATAATTGTTTAGTTCCTTTAGAAATACGGAAACATAAACACTTACTCATAAGTGAGCTACGTTAACTCCCACTACATTCTTCAAAAGTAGAAACCTTTATATATATATCATATATAACAAATATCTTCATTACATAGGGAAAGGAAACATAAGAAAGGGTGATCTCAGATGCTCAGTAAGGGAAAACATGGGAGATACATAAGAAAAAAAATAAAAATAAGGGTATGATAACATGAACATAACATTTGAAAACCATACCCAACATATCAAATTTCACAATACTAAATAATGAAATAAATATTGGTAGTCCGTAAGACATGAATCATAAGGGAAAAAATAATATGATCCATGAGAGTATAAAATTGGAATAATGCATATATTTTTGGAATACAAATAAGAAGATAAAATAATTTCTATATTAGTAAAGGCTCACTGGTAAGACCATAATAGCGGAAAAATTAATTTACTAAACCCAGTTCACTCCCTGTTCTAGACCTGTCTTAATGAACTGGGTCTAATCCCCATTCCATCCTTGTTTTACTGAACCAAGTTTACTTACCATTCTAGTCCTTTCTATCTCATGAGATATAAATCTTTACACAATGAATTGAAGGGAGATATAAGTCCCACCCATCACATAACGAAAACCATATTTATGTGTGACACAAGATCATAAACATTTATCATATCATAACCATTGAAATGAAATGGGCATCAAAAAAATTTCATCATATCATAACCTGTGAAAAAGAGATAGGTTTCATAATAATATCATCATAGAATAACCCATGATGAGAAACAGATTTTATAAGATTTTCCTCATGGTATAACCAGTGGAATAGAAATTGGTTTCATAAAAATTATTCTATCAAAACATAAACCATTAATAGAAAGAATATGTATGGTATCCTTGGATCATATCCTCAGTAAGGCATATGTAACTTCAACAGATTCCATGTTAGAAGGAAAATAATTTTGAAAGATCATTCAATAAAATTTATTGGGGAAAATATCCTTTACACTTTGAAAAACGTTTTTTAAAACATAAATCATTATGAAAACACTTTCCTTTTAAAATAACCTTAAAAAATTATAAAGGAATATTTGAATCAATGATTGGTTATGATGTTGGAAAATTCTGTTCTTGTCGTACACATTGAAAGAAAGGTTCCTTTCACATTTTTGAAAAAAGACAAACAAGAATTGTTTAGAAAACAACATTAATATTCCTTTAATTTTATTTGTAAAAAGTAAAACATGGGTAAAAATGTATTTTAAAAATCATAAGTGATTAATAAAAAATTTTTGATATCATTTTTAGAAAACATGGATTTAAAAGAAAACATTTTTTTTACTGAAGAGAGAAATAAAGTTATATCTTAATAAAAACATTTTCTTAATAATTTTAATTACCAAAGAGTGGAAAAATGGTACAATTAATTGAAGATATCATGTATAACCAGAGGATAAGAAAATTCATGATAATTCTTGAAAATGGATCATAATATTTTATCATTGGTAACATAATCGTAAACAATCTCAATAAATGATGAGATTATAACGTGAAATATTTACCACTTTCGTAACATTGATCATAATCCCCATGAAAGAATAACATAAAATGAAACTAAAATATCATAAGGATGAATAAATTCATGATATGAAAAGTCAAAATGGCTATATATACACCTCATGAAAGAATATAAGTATATAACATAACGTACATCTCAAGGAAAGAAAATTGAGACAGAATTACATACCTTAAGTATTGAATTCCTTCATACTCATTCAAAACTCATGTATAAAAAATATAAGTTTATTATAAATATATTAAAAAAAAATTCACATATATCATACCGTATACTATTTTCTTATGACCTTTCTATTACCTGTTTATTAACATTTCCATGTTAATGTTATGTTTCAGGTAATAACCGATTTTTTTTAATATATGTTTTGATTTATTATATTTTTTGACCTATTAATTTTTTCATGATTAAATAATAATAAAAATTATAACCATGATATAAATACCAATAGAGTTCGGATCAAGCACGCCTGATCCCCAAAATTTATTAATAAAAAGTAAAGGTGCATAACAAGAGGTAAAGACAAGCCGAAGAAAAACTACATCACCTCAAAACCATAACCCTCACCATCACCATAGTCTGACATTGCATCAGTATCAGCAGATTCCCATTCTGATGATTCATACTTTTTGAAGAGTTGGATATATTGTTCCTTTCGTTTCAACTGTTCTGCATATAGTTTCTCTTTGTAGGGACGTTTAC
Organism: Viscum album; assembly: GCA_963277665.1. Classification (NCBI taxonomy): domain Eukaryota; kingdom Viridiplantae; phylum Streptophyta; class Magnoliopsida; order Santalales; family Viscaceae; genus Viscum; species Viscum album. Next base: position 2,022,460,688 of record OY728123.1, read on the forward strand.
TATTATCTCTCCTACCAGCATCAATAGCATCCCCTCTAGCTTTTTTGGAGGTAGATCTCGTCGACATTATTTTAGGCATATCATAGTAATATCACCTTGGTCTTCTTTTGATTGTATTATTCATATACTCTTCCCTCTTAGAGGCTCCCTTATTCCCACTCATAAATATATCACTGTATGAGATTATAGGTGCATCATTCTCTTTATCGTGATTTGACACATCCCCCCATTTCCCATTTCAGATGGAGGAACCATGAATGCATCCTTGTTCCTTCAACATCTCCAAGGAGGTTTGTGACGACCTCATGTCACCTAAAGAAGACAAATTTTTATCCTTAGGAGCTAGGAACAGAGAGTCGTTACCCTTCTCAACATGATTCTCCAGATTTTCAAATTGATTGTGAGTATTAATAGTATACCTATCATTATTATCCCTTGAAATATCCTCATACACTAGAATTGCCATAGATTGATCATTACCATGTTCTTCTTGCAGGGGGTAGCCATGTGACTCCATATCCCAACCAACTTCATCCTTGTTGCTCTTACCCAATTCATTCATAATTCTTCCAATGACCTGAATCACTTTCGGATTTTCCATCACCTTTGTTTCCTTTTCCTTGGCAGTACCATGTTCACTACCTTCTGCCACCACAAGTGAACCATGCTGCTGTCCGGCCACACCATTGATGACCAAATCACCTTGAACAACATCTGTATGTGTTCCTTGGGCAGAAAAAGCTTCCATTACCCCCATTAACATCCTTTGGAGTCTCCTTGAGTTTTTCAGAATCACCCCCATTAGTTTACCATCATTTTCCTGCTCCAACCTAGGTAAGACATGAGCCTGGCCAACAGAGTCGCCCACGGTCAGAGCACTTTGGATTGCTGCTGCTTCTGTTCCCTACCCAGTATTCACTACCAGATTAGCAGTACCATTCCCTGGATCTTCTAAGTGTCGATTTGGCAGAGAATTAACAAGCCCCTGTTGATCCGATCCTTTACAACTCTTACCATTGTCCAACAGAGCTTGCACCTGCTGATCATTAGCATCCTTCCCTGTCAACCCAAACGTCCTCTTATCTTTGCCCATTCTACATACACTATCCGAATTCCCAATCCGAAAACAATTAGAGCAGAAGGCAATCCACTAATCAAAAACAACCGATTACTGATACCAGATCTGTCTACCAGCCTCAATCCACACATGATCAACTGGAGGTTTCGAAACATCCACCTCTATGCACATTCTTGGGTTTATCGGGTGGAAAACCGCATCAGTTCATGAGTCAACACAGAGGAAATGCCCCACCAAGTTTCCCAGTAAACAGAAATAGCCGGATTTTGAAAAGGGAGGGGAAGATGCAGCAGACTTACCCAGATCGGAACAGTCGAGGAATCACGGTTGAAGTAGAAATCCTGGCACCACCACATGAGACTAAATCCAAATTCACCACATCTCCTTGGAGCAAAGGATAGAGCGGAAGCAAGATCATCCTTTGAGGAACACCACACCATGATTTGCTTCTTACCCAGAAGCCCAATAACCAATCGTTCTTGAAGACCCCAATGGTCAAAGAAAAACTGATCGAAAACATCCACTGAGGGTCGACCGCTCCTGAAACGCACAATCAGAGTCAGATTTAGTAGACTCTCCACCTCCGTGAGCTCCGACGCTGAAAGGGGGAACGAAGGCGCGCCATCTCAAAGACCAGGGACCTTCGGCTCCAGAAAGATCGAAGGAAATCTCAGGATCGCATCAGGTTTGGTGAAAGGGGTAAAAGCACTACGCCTATCAACAGGCCGAGGGTCCTTCCCCCTCACACTGAGAAGTGGCGGAGGGGGGGACGCTGAAACCCCCATTAGGGTTACGCCTCCACCATTGTTGCCGAGAGCTCCCGCATCGCCTCCCAAATTACATATAACTTTCATCACCATGATATAAATATATTATAAATTAAGTATATATCTGTTTATTTTAATCCATAAAATTTAGTGAAATAAAATGAAATGCATTGTTCATGGAGACGGTAGGCCATGCATACGTATGAACGCTATTTCCATTTTCTTGTTGCATTGAATGAAAGAAAATTATGTGATATATATTATCATTAGATAATAATTTTCATTTCATATATATAACAATTTTTATTAAAATTATCCTTAATACATTTCATGCATAGTGTGAACGAATCACATCGCTTCGTGAGGTGGTAGTCCGATGTACACACGATTGACATAATCGTATTCCCACAAAATGAAAATCCCGATGGTATGTGTAAATAAATAACCCTAGAGTCATAATAACATCATAAATATTATATATATGATATATAAATAATAAATCCATCATTATGACCATCCTTGAGAGGTGGTAATGGAAAAAAATGACATCCATTCGTGAGGCATTAGTCGCTGTACACACAACCGAAAATTTCATAACCCATTTGATGGAAGGTGAGATGTTTTTTGTAATTTAATTAACATTAAAACTTCTAATAATATTAAATATATTTAGGTTATAATATAATTATGATATAAAAATAATTTAAGGGGTGGAGGGAGAAGTAGAATAAAAACACTTATTGATGAACATCACCTCTTCTTTGAGTATCCTTTTTAGGTTTTCACTAAAATCCTTCCTAGAATGGATTTATTCCAAAAATAATGATTCTAGGACGAGGGTAGATAATTTTGGAATTTATTTGGGTTGGTATTGTTTAAACAAAGGAGGTGTGAAGGTTTGAATAAGAGAGGATAGGGGGTAACCATTTATAAGTAGGGGAGAGGACACACTTCTTATTTTTGAAAATAAATAAGTGATCCCACATTTTTCATATGTAACAAGGTTAAAAATTAGGCCATTATAGGACATTACTGGTATAATGGTTGAAATAAGGCCAGAAAATATTATTTATACAAGTTAATAGGTAAATTTGATCCTAATATTTTTAGTTTAACCCCTGGTAAACCCACTTTCACCTTAACTACTATAATTAATTATTACAACATTCATTATTTATTTTGGTCAAGAATTAATATGGATTTATTAGAAATTAGAAATTATGATTATTATAAATATTTAATCAAATTTTAAAATTCAATTCACAGAATTGAAAAAAATTAATTTAAAATTAATCTTCCATATGTGATGAGAAATAAGGGTTTTGAAGAGAAAAAGTTCAAAATTTGACAAAGTTTCTATATCCAATTTCAATATAAAATTGATTAAAATGACCTAAATTGGATAATAGATGTATAATTGAACTAATTATACTCTAAACCAATTTTAAATATAATTTTACTTTATAAAAAATTAAATAAAAAGGAATTTTTGAATTAATGTTCAGTATTTTTCACTATTCATTGAAACATGAAACTTTTAAGAAAAATCCTAAAAATTCACTGTAATATAATTTTTACATTCTGAATTCTAAAGTGAATTTTATTTTATGAAATTTATTATTGTTCAGAAAATGGCTTAAGATTTTTTTTTGAGAAAATAGTATTTTACAAACATATAAAGACTACCAAAAAATATTTATTTTATTATCAATATGTTTTATTTATATAAAAACATTATAATTATTATTTAAATTTTTTTATTACTATTCATATCACTAAGTTAAATAGTTAGGTTATAATTGTTGCATTTAAATAACTAAATTAATAATAAAATATGGTTTGATTAAAACTCATTGTTGTGTGTACCAAAAGCTAATCCAATGTATCATATACCACAAGATTAACTTTGTGTGGCATGAAATGAAATTCATAAAATAAATTTAATTTATTTGAAAAAAGATCATAAAAAACTGTAGGTGTTACAGTTTGGGAGTTATCTTGATGTAGAATGATTCAGTAGTTGGTTAATGATCCCTCTAGCTACGATCCCATGAGTGAAACTACCTTAATCGTGACATAGAGTTAGTTTCCAAAGTTAATGAATTTAAATTTTTGAATCATTATTTATTCGGAAATATTTTTTTTTCTAGATAGACCATATGAGATTATGAGATATTTTCTCCCACTGAGACCCGAATTTGTGGTAGATACATTAATTCGAGTATCTTAATATGTTTGACTTTGAGATGGAATGTACATAGAATAAGTAATGTTATTATAAATGTTCTTGATAGGAAGATGTTGGATTTAGGATATCATACATCAATAGAAAAATGTATATTGATGAGTATTCTCACTAATTGGTAGATGGGTGTATCTAAATATAAAAATTCGATATCTCTTTCACCCTTTATCATCACATCTAATTTAGTTTATAGAGTCAAGGATAGTCAAGAGACTAATACAGATTTTTTAGTGATGTGGGAGTGGTTTACAGGATATGAAATTATTGTCTTATATTCCTTAGATGAGAATTATATGCTTTATGTCCATGTTAGAGTGGTAGTTCCAAATTCTATGGGAGAAGAATTGATGGGGGACAAACACACATCAAAATAAGTGGTGTATCTAAGATGTATAAGATATATGACATCATTTATGGTGTAATGGTATGAAAAGGGGAATAGAAGGGTTTATAGTTCATTCCATCACTTTACAATGGATCAACGTGAAACATCAATGAGCCGATGGTTTACATAAATATTTTCATGTGACCATGTAGAAGTTTGAATTAGTGATGATAGAATAATTCATGGGACTACTCAGGAATATGAGGAGTCAGGATGCAATGTGGGTTGTTGTATATCATGTTTAAAAGTATGTATATTTATTTACCATTTTATAAACTCAATCCATGGATGAGTTGGGTAGGTTTTATTTTTATGATAAGTGTATCTTCATGGATTTACTATGAGTATTACATCAGATCAAGATGCTTATTTTACACTTCAATTTTGGAAAGGCCTTATGAGTTAAATAAGGTAACAACTAAAGATTAGTAAAAAATACTACCCTCAAGAGGATGGGTAGTTTGAGAGGATGATTTGGATAATAAAGGATATTATTATGGGGTGTGTGCTATATTTTGGTGGATCATGGGATGACCATCAACCTTTAGTAGTATTTTTCATATAATATATGTTTTTAGTATTTAATTTAGATGTCTCATTTTGAGGCTTGTTATTGTTAACCCTTTCATTCTATGTTATGTTGGCATAAAGTAGGTGAATTGATAGTTTTCAAGACAAGTTTAGTGTAATAAACCTTCATGCGGGTGAAGTTAATTAGGAATCCAACAGTTACCACTACGAGTAGAAAAAATTATTATGTAGATCAATGATGGAGAACTTTGGATTTCATTATGGGTGACCAAGTTTTCTTATGGGTATCACCTTGATTGGGGAATTTGTGATTTTGAAGGTAAATAAAGTTAACACCATAGTTTGTTGTACCATTAGAGATAGTGGAACAGATCAAGATGGTGTATTATTTGATTGGATCTTCCTCCATGAAATCAAGGTATGTATGATGCATTCCTTTTATCTTAGCGTAGAAATTATGAGCCATATCATCCGTATGTGATTTATAGTGAGGAAATTGAGTTGGAGATGGATTCTTCATTCAATGAATGTATGGTACATATTATTGATCTTAGTGAAAATCTATTATGAGGGAAGATAATGCTTATCATTTAAGTTTTATGGTAGCATGAATTTATTCAAGATGAAAATTGGGAGTGGGAATTAGATGTGCAGGCTTAGTGTCTTGAGGTATTATAAAAATACCTCTAGAGAAACTTTTTGAGGATTATAAGTCCTTATATGGTGAGATTTCAAGGGCCTGAGACTTTCGAGGTGTTGTATTGTTATATGGGAACTAAAATGTACATGCATGAGATGAATGAACACATGAATATAATGTATGAGAAATATATATATAATTTATAATATTATATATAATGTATATTATATATTTTTATGATTCATTTATTTTTCATGCATGCATTAGATGAATAATATATATATATATATCTCCCAAATGGTTTATTCATTTGTTATCCATTATGAATGGATTTAAATAATTATATTAAATTCATTGAAAATGTTTAATGAATTATACCCAACTATCATAAAAACATATGATGTGTTATGAATATGATAATCCTTAGGATTTTTCCATACAGGAGGATGAGATCCACATCTATTGGGTGCGTGACGTATGCGATGTGTATGATCCTCTACTAAGCTCTCTTCCTATTAAAACTTCATTTATCTTTTGGGAGAGTACTAAAACCCATTTAGGTTTTTGGTATCCCCAAGATACGATCATGGATCCATTGTTTGATGTATCACCTTGGAGGTAGGGTGTTTTTTTTCACAGCTCCATTTGATCTTCATAAACCATTCTCCTTTGATGGATGAAGATGGTTACTGAAACATGTGAATACCATGTACTCTAATTTATAGTATTATTTACTTGTTGATGTCTTAAAGATGGTTCTTCTATTTTTCGGGCTGTCTTCCACTGAAAATTATCATTAGATAATCATATTAAATCCATCAGTGGTATCTGAGGTAGGTTCTTCAAGATTTATATGTGATTTAATCACTAGGTTTCAAAGAAAAATGATGTACAACATTTTCATAAAAACATATGAAGGTTTCAGACCCTTACATGAGATGAGTAAGGGAAAATATGTTTTTTCCTTACATAGGTTTGAAGTGAAAATGTTATACGCTTTTGTGATCTTGTTATATAAAGATTGATATTTATGTACCCTTACGTGATGCCCTTATGCATAAGGTGTGCACAAGGGTAACCCCTTTGTTACCTTTACTCAAAATCATTGTATAAAGATAATACCCTTATGCTAGGGGTTTATGTAAGAATCATTGACACTTTACCCTTAAACATAAAGGTATTAGACGTTCTATGTAAAGGTCCTTGATGTTTACCTTTAAGAGGCATATGAAATTTTGAGATTACCCTTATGAAAAGGAGGCGTGTAAAGGTAATACCCTTATGTGAGGAAAATGCAAAGAGGTAATCTACGTATTACCTTTATTCAGTAGCTTTCAATTGATCTGTGTAAAGGTAACCCTTAAATTACCTTTATAAAGGCTTTTAAAAACATCATTTATCCTTAAATAGAGCATTTTGTAAGGATAACAAGGGGATAACCTTACACAAAATAAGGATTCTTCGTAAGGGTAAACAAAAAATCGTTTAAAAATCATTTTTAACATATTAACTATTTTTAATAGTTCATAAATTATTTATAAATCATGTTGAAAGGTGTTTTCAGAATATTTAATTTATGGGGATTTTATAAATTAATTCATTAATTTAATTTTTTTACAATTAATCAAATAAATGTTTCTATAACATTATTCCAAAATATTAAAGATTAATATTTTAAAAAAACTTTTTATAAACTAAATGGCATGACTTATGATGTAGAAATAAAATGTTTATTTAGAAATCACAAGAGGTTATTTATAAAGTGTTTATAAATTACAAAATATATGGTATTTTGATTATATAATTTTTTATAATAGATCTTGAATTATAAAATGTTTATAACTTAGGATATATCATATAAATTTAATTTAATATAAAATATAAAGGTGTTTATATTGAAATGAATATAAAATTATTATATTCTTTCTAAATTATAAAATTTTTATAATTAGCCTTAATTTATGATTATTTTATAAATGTATCATGTTTTGGAAAATAAATAAATTGTTCATATATTTGTAAAATTTATTTGATATTGTTGTTTAAATTTTTTTTATGAAATATTAAAATTTTGTTTGCCCATTTATATGATAAATCACTTATAATATATATCCTTTCATATCATTCTAGTTTGATATCATAAAAATTATTTTTCATCTTCCTTGACCTCATTTTTTATTTTTAGTTATGGGTTTGAGAATAGTTGTTGGGTATTATTTGTGAATATTTGGTGTTAGAGTTTTTATGAATTCAGTTCTATCTTGAGTAAAGTATCCTAGATAGAGGGACTTGGGGTTAGAACACCTACTTTACTAAAGGATTTCCATGGCTAGGAAAGTGAAGGATACTAGTTATCTATTACTCCAAGCTTACTCATGTGGAGTTTTCAAATCTCATATAACTCTATTACATTACATGAAGTGTTCATATATTATGAATTTGGAAATTTACGAATATAATCAGATTCTATTTTTGGGTGATTAACACAAATATGTGTGCCGTGTAAAGAGTTTCACATTAATGTGGTGTGAGCACATTAATTTGGTGCTTCGAATAAGGATTTCAAAAACAGAATTAGAATAATCCATATACAAAAAGAAATAAAACATGAGTAGATAATATGTAATAGTTATAAATTTAATATGAAGATGATGTATATTAAATTGATGAGATCCTAAAATAAAACTCCAAAAATATTTAGTGTGAGATTCCTTCCAAAGAAACACTTGTTATAACCTTGATCATCCAACAAGGTAGATTCATGCCAAAGTGGGTTGCCGATGAATTATCTTGTATTAGGTGAGAAATTAATGAGTGAATCAGGATTATTAAATGTGTAGTTTCACACCAAAAGGGGTACCCCTATATTGTATTGTGTTAGTTTGTTTTTGAAATTTCATTTGGGTTACCCTGAGCTGGGAAACCACAAGGGTTGGGATACCAGAGGAATAGAGTTGAGTGAATCCATATGATGGATTTGGATAAAGAGATGTCTGCTTAAATATCCAAGAATCAAAAAAATTGTGATTAGTATGAATCTATAGATAAATTACAAAATTAATGAGTTTCACACCAATTCAGGGTCATTTCTTAGTGAAATATGGATCTTGGATCACTAAAGGGATATAATGTATGGAGTCATCATTTTTAGTAGGGTTACTTTCATTTAAAGACCTTATTGAAACGATATAATATATGATAATCACTTACTGATATGAAATTATTGTATATTATGGAATACTTCACACTAATCATATTGAGATTTTTAATAGGTATAAATTATAAAAAATTAAATATTTGTATCTAGTATTGAGAAGTGTTTTGAAAGATAAAACTTTAGAGAATTCAAATGTGAATGTTATAAAAATAAATTTATCTAACTCTGATTCATGGGTATTAGATACCGAGTGTTCGTCACACATTTCTGTTGATAAATATAGAGTCAAATATAAGAGTTAATTTATGAAGGGTGAAATAGATCTTAATGTTGATAATATAGAAAAAGTTACTTCATTAGAGGTCAGAACTTATGATCTGCTTTTACTTGGTGGACAAATCCTAGAATTGAAAAACTTTTATTTTGTTTCTTCCATAAACATGAATTTTATTTTTTTATCTTGTTTGGAATATATGATATTTCAATTCATTGTTAATAATTTATATATATATATATATAATAATTAAATGTTATATGGCATTGGGATATAATGAATAGTTTATATATTATAGATATGGATAGTCCTCTTTATAACATTTTGAATAAAAAAATCACACTTGATTCTAATCCCACCTACATTTGGCATGGTCTCATTGGACATATAAATGATAAATACATTTAAAGAGTTCATAGAGATTTATTTTTTGACTCATTAGATTTTGAATAAGTAGATACATGTGAATCTTATTTATTTGGTAAAATGACAGTCAATTTTTGGGAGAAAAGGTGAGAGCGCTAGTGGACTATTGCATTATATATAGAGTGATGTACGTAGACTAGTGAGTACTCAAGAAAATGGTAGTTTTAGGTACTTTGTTACTTTTATTTATGAATTTAGTTAGTATGGGTAAGTTTTTATGATGAAACACAAGCATGAATTTTTTTAAAAGTTCAAATATTTTTAAAATGAATTATAGAATCAACTGGGAAAAAGTATTAATGTCCATAGACTGAATCAGGGTGGTGAATACTTGATCCAAGAAATCATATCTCATTTGAGAGGTTATGAAATTATTTCACAACTCAATAATCCTAGAAAAACTTATGGAATGGTCCATCTAAAAGGAGTAATTTCACATTTTTATACATGGTTCCATTGATAATGAGTTTATGGGACTATCCTATCTCATTGTGGGTATATGATCTAGAGACTACTGTATTCCTACAAAACCATGTTTCATATAAAGAAATCATAACAACACCATATGGGATATTTATTAGAGAACATACAATTATGTATTTTATGTGGGTTTTTAGATGTGAATAAGTCATACAAATATTGGATTCTAATAAGCTTGTACTCAAGTAAAAAAAATTCGTATTTATTGTTTATCCCAAGGAAAATAAATGATATTATTTCTACCACCATACTAAACAAAATGTGTTTTTGGATTGATATTTTGTTTTATTTTAAAGAGAAAAGATGGATTGAGTAGTCAGTAGGATGAAAATTAAACTTTGATAAGTTAAATACCAACAAACAAGAATTGTTATTGAGATGACATTTAATCTGGTTTCACAAAGAGTTATAGAAGAAGGACCGAATCAAATTACAAAATAAGATTGAACATACATTAGGATTCATCAATAATTAGAGATATATAGATTTATTATGGATAATATTGATTAAGTAAAATTCATAGAAGATGAAACTACATCCTACTAAGATGCCATTGAGAGTTATGATTATGAGAAATGATTAAAATCCATGGAATCTGGGATGGAATCCATGTACACTAACCACATTTGAAACATGGTGGATTTATATGAAGTGATGATACCCATTGGATATAAATTGGGTTTTCATAAGAAAACTGACATGGATGGTAGATTTTATACTATAAAGAACACCTAGTGAAAAATCATTATAAAAAAGTTCATGGTATTGAATATAAAGAGACCTTTTCACCTGTTGTGATGATAAAGTCCATTCAAATATTGCTAGACATAATAGATCATTATGATAATGAGATATATCATATAAATGTAAAAACCATATTCCTTAATGTGAAATTAGCTAAGGATTAATATATGATACAACCCAAGGGTTTTGAAGTTCCAAATGAGAATTATAAGGTTTCAAGTTACAAAGGTCTATATATGGACTAAAGTAAGATTCTCAGAGTTGAAATATCCATTTTGATGATGTAATCAAATAGTTTGGTTTCATAAAAAATGTGGATTATTATTGTGTATAAAAGTGACTTAGTGGGATTATAGTAGCATTTCTAATACCATATGTAGACGACATAATACATACTGTAAATGAAATCCCAACACATCACTCTATGAAGATGTGGATGGGTAAATGTTTCTCAATAAAAGACATGGGTGAATCAGCTTACATACACTGTATGAAGATCTATATAGATCTATCTAAGAGGTTTTTTGGACTGAGTCATAACACATATATCAGTAAATTTTTAAAGTGGTTCAACATGGAGAACTCCAAGAAGGGGTTTTCCTAGTGTTTCATGGAATGAATATTAGGAAGATTTAAGATCTATATAAAGAGTTATAAAGGAGGGATAACATTCCTTATGCATCCTCCATAGGATCTATCATGTATTTCATGTTATGTAATCGACCTGATGTCTCATATTCATTAAAAATAACATGTATATACCAATACAATCATGGTGAGAGTAACATGATTTCTATAAATAACACCCTTAATTACATGATAATTACCAAGGAAATGATCTTGGTCTTTTGAGGAGATAATGAGAACTGTGTAAAGGGTTATACATATGCTAATTTACAATTTAACTAAGGTGATATGAAATATCAATCTATTGTTTTCTTTTTCCTAAACAATTGAGAAATTAATTGTAAGAATTATAAATAATACACCATTGTGGTCTCAAAAATAGAGTCATAATATATTGCTACATTAGATACTATGAAGGATGCTGTTTGGATTCAGAAGTTCATTTATGAACTTGGAGTGGTTCCTAACATAGAGGGAGAAATTGAGCTATATTGTGATAATAATGGTGATATTTCTCAATATAAGGAACCTTGGTCTCATCGAAGTATCAAAAAAACCATTTTTAAATTCCATCTCATACAAGATATTATTGAGAGGGATGATTTAAAGATCAGGTGTGTGGCTACACAAGAGAATGTAATAGATCTGTTGAGAAAACCATTATCAAATAAACAACATTAGGGCCATGTAGAATATCTTAGTGTTATAAACATGAGATATTGGTTTTAATGTTTGTAAATTTATTATGTTATTATAATAAAAAACAATATCTGATTATTTTTTATTCATTTTTACTATACTTTTATTATACATGAGTAGTCAAATGATAATATCCCTTCAAAGTACAAATTTGAGTTTTCCCTAACTGATGATCATTATGAATTTTTTTTGTAATTATATGATAAGGTTATCATGAATAGAATATTGTATTCTTTTCAAATATATGTATATAATATATTAATAATATATTCATTTGGTAATAAGTATAAGCTTATTACTTGGATTCATCTCCTAAAGTATATCTCATGGAATGCCACACGGTCATAGATATACTTAGGAGTGCATTATTACTATTAGTACTTCTCAAATTAGGTTGGTGATATACATAGAATGAGAACATTCATACATAAATACCCTAATTATTCATGTCAACATATGAACATAGCTAGCACGATGGTGGTAGGGTATGTTTCTGATCATTGCATCAGTTGGAGCACAACCAAGATGATATTTTTAAACTTGTATGACATGTTAAAGAGATATCAACCTTGATTGAATTAGACAATGGAAATTCATGGATATTATTATTTGTTTAACATATAATGTGTTCAACTACATGGATAAGTGAAATTTGATGTACTTATTAATAGATTATTTACATGTGACATATTAATAACTTGGTTAGTATTTTATAGAGAATCAAGAAATGATGGGAGGATAATACTAGAATTATATGTTCTAAGTGTAGAAATTTCTCATTGTCATATACATAGGGATTATATACATATACATATTATTTATATGATACATATTATGTGGAAATTTCTTATTGATATATGAGTATGTTTGATGGAGATCACACTAGACCCCTTATTATCTTGAGTAGCACTGATGCTTTTCTAGAGGCCACTCTTTGATTACATCTATGAAATAAGGATTTCATAGTTGTTTTAAATTATAATAAGGCTTATAGGGTCATATAATTAGGCCCTTGGATAAGGTTAAAATATTTGATTTTTTTTGTTAAAAATAAAAAGAGTTTTATGAAAAACCATATCCAAAAGAGTTTTGATGGGTTCAAAAATAGTTATGAATTTTTACATAAAGTCCTTATGGGATTTTAGTACAAGTGGGAGAATATTGGATGTACACTAAAATTTACATGCATGAGATTAATGTACACATGTATATGATACATGATACATATATATAATATATAATATTATATATAGATCACATTTAATATTCATACGATGCATGTATTTTTCATTAGCGAGATGCATGAATATAATATATATAAATATATATGATATATATATTTATACTAAATGGTTTATTCATTAGTTATCCATTATGAATAGATTAAATGATTTTAATTAAAGTCATTAAAATGTTTAATTAATTATACCCCAATATTTGGAAACACATATTATGTGTTATGAATAAGAGAATCCTCAAGATTCGACTACATAAGAGGATACAATACTTTTTTATTGGGTGTGTGATGTGTGTGATATACATGAGAATATATTAAAATATTTTCCCACAAAACTTTGTTTATCTTTTGAAAAGGAAATAGAACCCCTTTGGTTTTTGGGTATCCTCATGATACGATCATAGATCCATTTTCCGATGTATCACCTTGGAGGATTAGTGAGTCCAAATGTTATCACTATGAACATGTAGTGTTTATACCTTATACAAAAGTAGTCTTGGTAATATCTTCCTTCTTCACCTTTACTTGATAATATCTCGACCGAAGACTGAACTTAGAGAAGTACTGTGATCTACATAGATGATCAATAAATTCATCAATCCATGGAAGGGAATAATTTTTCTTATATTGATCTTGTGGAGCTCACAATAACCATTACTGAGCTTCATTGACCCATCCTTATTCTTAATGAAAATGGCTGATGCACCCCAAGGTGAATCACTTTGGCATATGAACCATTTAACCAGATTCTCCTGTAGCTGATTATTATTCTCTTGAAGTTCAACAATGGTCATTCTATATGGAGTCTTGGATATTGAAGAAACTCTGGGTATAATTTTTATTGAGAACTCAACCTCTCATCTGAGAGGAAGACCAGTCAATTCATTAGAAAGCACATCATTGAATTCCCTCACAATGGGCATGTTATCAAGGATGATCTTTTTCTTAGTACCAATCATTTATGCTAGGTAAAATTTCTCATAAAGAAATAATATCCATGCTTGATATTATGATACTAAAGGAGAATCCTCCTCCTCCTCATTTCACTTATATAGAACGAAAGAGTGATTTACAATATAGAGAGAAATTTCATTCTCTTGAAAATTTTTGTTAACTCTATAAACAGAAATCCAATCCATTCACACAATAAAATAAAATTATGATAAATGGTGTATCAAAAGGTTTTATAGAAAATTAAACCTAAATTTTTTAATATGAAATGAGTTATATTATTGGGATACAACAATTGAACTATTTTATGTCTTCATGAATAAATAATCTTCCATGTTTTGAGGTGATGTTTGAATAGTTATACTAAACATTCATGATATGAAAGAATACATAAAACCATAATAAAATAGTAAATTCACTATCCTTGAATGAATAACTATCATACCTATAACCACTTCATTATCAGGATCCACCTCAGTAGTTGTGATGAAATAAGTTCACCCTTGTTCTCTAAGCCATGGAGGTTTTTTTGTCAGTTTTCATTAATAACACTTGGCTTAGTGAATTTATTCACATAGTGTATTTATTCCTTATAGCTGAAACATTGGAAAATAGTATGGGAATTGGCTGGAGAATTTCTATATTTAATCACGTTGATGGGTTACTCCCATCGACAATCACGAGCTAGGTACCCTTCCTTCCCACAGCTAAAGTATTTCCTTTCCCCCTTCAAGAAAATTATTTGATGCTTATTCCCACACTCTTACTAAGTGGGATGTTGGAATTTATATCCCCCATTATATTTCTCCATCATACCACCATATTTAAAATCCATCCGCTGCTTCTTATCTCCAGAACCATGATACCTTTGTGATTGTCTGATTTCCATTTCAAATTTGAGGGCACATCAGATAATGTTTTCATTGATATAAAAATATCAAATCACTAAGGATCTTTATTGACTCAACATTATCCCACCAAATAAGAGGTTAAATTTAATTTGGAGGTAAATAAAAATTCCATAGGAATATCATGCAAGTATTGTGAAGTTCTCCCCATACGCCCTAATGGATTCTTATCATTTTTTCTTTAGGCTAAGAAAATACATCTCCATTTTAAGTTAGAGAGTTCAAGAAAAGAATTATAGTTATTTTTTTGGAATTATTTCAACTTCATTAATTCGATATCCTCTTTAGTCTTCAAATTTTTTTATCAACATCAACCATTGATCAGATTCTACCTCCATATGCTAAACAGCTGACACAATCTTCTTCTTTTCAAATAATTAAATAATGGATAAGATATTATCAATGGAGTTGAACCATTTTTTCAGAATTAATGGATTGGATGATCCAATAAAATTTTATGTCCTTTTTCATATAAAGGTATGAATTAAAATATTTTCTTTATTAGGGGGATATGGGAATTCCTACTGGTGAAAGTTTCTTTTCAGAACACGAGTTAAATGGGAATGTGTTGTTATGAATTTTCGGACTCCTACTCCCATCAGATTGGGAATCTCATTTGGGAAGTCTTCACATTGCCCCTAAAATTGGGGTTTGAGTCAGTTTCTTTTATTTATAAACATTTATTAAAAATAAAAGTAAAATTAAGGATGATAATTTTTTAAACTATTAAACACATAAATGAGAAACTAAGAACATTAAAGGGATAAATCCTTAATGAAATATATTCCTTCACCTATGAATTCCGATATTTCAATATAAGTTATCCAAGATCTATTTCCAAATATAAAATTTTAAGTGTATTTTTTTGGTCCCTTTATAATGGTTCATAAAGAGATTTTAAATTTACCAAATAATATCCCATGGGTGTGTGAAAATAGGTGTGCAGTACGACATATTTTTCATGTACTATATGAAGATTGAATAAAGCCCAATGTGTCCTTTTTTGGGGGTTTTACCCCAAGGTAAAATTGTTCTATAGCCACATCCACTTGTAATATCTAGACAAGTATGAATTTTCTTGGAAAACACATACCCTACACTTTAACAAAATTTAGGGATGTTTTATTATGTTTTGTTTTATCCCTACAGATTTCACTAGGGTTTCTAATCCTAACCCCCAAAATAAATAGACTTTCCTCTGATACCAACTATGAAAACCAAAAATTTAATACACCTTAATTAATCATTTGTAATATAAAGTCACACATAATACTATCCCATAGGACTATGAGGACTAGTTTCTTTGGTAAATTAGGTACATAGAAGAAAAATGGAAGGGGAACCCTAGCGCGCCCCGTATTTTATGGTGACGACAGCGGCGGTTGCGCCGGTTCCTCCCCCATCTGTGGGGGAGGGACCTCTCTTAAGGAATGTGGCGCCCCCATTTCGCCCCTTTACCAATCCCGACCATCTTCCACCATTTCCAAAATCTGAGTTTGGACCGAAGGTGATGGATCTCATCGATGGCTGCCCAAATCTACAGATTTCAACCTCAGAGTTCACTGAAGCCTCTGCGCTTCTGAAGTTCACCCTGATCGCCAGGTTCAAACACCGAAGGCCTTCAGTTGACTCCTTTGATAGATTCATCTTCAACACATAGGGTCTCCAGGAGCGCGCAACGGTGGGGTTGCTTGATAATCACCATTTTATGATCTTTTTCTATTCAGAGGAGGTACTCATTTTCGCCTGGTCAATGGCTCCCTGATGATGCAATGGATATCAATTCTTCTTGTTCTGGTGGTCGTTTGATTTCCA
The DNA here is from genome assembly GCA_963277665.1 of Viscum album. Lineage (NCBI taxonomy): Eukaryota > Viridiplantae > Streptophyta > Magnoliopsida > Santalales > Viscaceae > Viscum > Viscum album. The sequence continues at coordinate 2,022,477,652 of OY728123.1, forward strand.
CATGAATTACGACACGCCTTCCACTGCTATCTGGGTTAGTTTCCCTAACCTTCCATTTCCATTTCAGAACCCCTCAATTATCCGAATGCTCCGAAATCTTCTTGGTAGGTAACTTTGTTCGGATAGTAGAACGAAAACAGTCTGTCATCCGGTATGCCCGAGGATCTGTGTGGAGATGGATGCGCCTAGGGATCCTTTTGATTATATTTGTATTTCGATTGGAGAATATTATCGGTGCATGCATAGAGTTATCTATGAGAGTTGGACGGATTTCTGTTTCTCATGTAATCGATTGGGGAATGATGCTGAGCTCTGTCGACGGAGACCTTCATCATTTGTGGGGAGGGGCTTTGGCTCAAAATTGATGGACTTTTGTCGAAGGGACATGTAGGAAACAACTCAGATGATGGACAATGGCAACGAAAATGCTCCACTGGTTTGCGATACAATGAGATCAAGTTAGCAGGTAGTGGGTGAAGAGGTCAGAGCTAGGGGGATCTCGCTGTGTCCAGTGGAGGATGTTCAAATAGGTAGTGAGGTATAGGGTAGCATGGGAGTGGGTACTAGTGTGGCAACACACCAGGTAAACCCGAATGTGGCAGATGTGTTCAGAAGGCTGAAAGGTGATCTGGGCAGTTCATCCAGCCATGGTGCGTAGGATGAAGGGTGATATTTCCAGCTAGAGGAGACACTTGTGGAAGTTTAGAGGGAGGGGGTAAAACAATTATGGACCGGACGTTGGATGAAGAGAAGGTGTACCTCTCTGGATTGGTGGCTGAGAAGACATGGGTTGACAGTGTGGATATGACAAAGGGGAGGCAGGGGTTAGATTTGGATGAGGCTGTTCCAAATAGAGATGGGAAGGAAGGGGGACCGAGACTACTCACCTTAAGCAACAGGTTTGAAATCCTTTCAGAGGATAGTTCTGATCTGGCTATTCCAGGCGATCAAGATGGAGTCGGGGTGTTGGCTTCCAAAGGGAGTGTACATCGACATTCTACTGATGAGGCACTAAGTCTAAAGAGCACAAGGGGTTCCTGGAGAAGGAAGGGGAGGAGGGACTATTCTTCACTACCGCCTCCCCAGAAGACTCGCTCGACTAAGAGGAGGAGTGATGAGACAAAAACTTTGGAGTCTTTGAACCTTTTGAGGGCAGGGGAGAAGGATTGTAAATCTTTGGTTCTACTCTTAAGCTCTGAAGAAGAAGTGACAGAACAAGTCATATTACTCAATTCTTATGAGGAGGATGCTGCCAGAATAATTGGGAGATCTCTAGAGGTGTCCTTGATTGAGGATAAATATTCATGGATCGAAAAACAGGACTCAATTTTGGTAGGGGGCTTCAACCATGGAAAGATCAGTTTCGAAGAGTACATTCAGACTTGGGACCAACTAGTGGCTCGTTTTTAGAAGCGGATATTGGAAGAACCTGACCTTAACTTATCATCCTTAACATTTGAACTTTTTAGGGAAATAGACTCGGGTAATATTAAATTTCTTGTTAGAAATGATGTTTAAGTTGGTAGTTTCAGTTGGTTGGTGTGAGTGAATGGGTGGTGTGAGCTATGTTTTCTTCGGATCATCCTTTACTTTACTTTGCAGTTAATCTTTGTTTTTTACAGCACTCTCTTGGACCAGCTCTGGAAGGGGATTAGAGCATTAAGTCTTCATTGATGTAGGCCTCTTGTACTTGGATTCTTGAGAGGGTATGGCTTCTCCATCGGTTCTGTGCCCGTGATTCTGCACGAGACTGCTTGCCGAGGGGTCCTGTGGCAGTGAAGTCTTGTTGAATTGTACACTTTCTGGGATGGGGCGGTCTGGTAGTTTTCTTTTGTTGTATGTGGTTTCTCACTTTTCCCTTGAAAAGTGTTTTATAATAAAAAAGTAATTTTAAGTCATTCAGGTACATAAAATAATAAATTAAAAAATAGGTATAAAAAATTATTTAAAAACTTCACAACATGCCCTTAAAATTATATTTCTATTCTAAAACAGCATGAGATAACTTGGGGACATTCATAAAAAATGGGTGATGTACTGAGCCCATTACATGAATAGTCATAGAAAAACATAAGTTAAATTAGTAAATGTGATTCAAGAGGTATATCAAGGTAACATAATAGGGGTAAAAATCATAAACATTGACATCAATGCATGATATAAGATGATAACATAAATGTAACATGTGAATGTGGAAACAACATAAAACATGAAATCATAAACATAATTTAAGTAAAAACACCCAAGAAATCAAGAAAAGTGTTATTAGAATAACCTCCCATGCACTATACATGGCATCAAATAAGATAAAAAATTACCAATACATTGGAGGGGTATATAATTCCAGGTCCACCCATGACATTCATATGATGTACATGAAAAAGTGCACCACATAAATCATAGAATATAATGATTTATTTCACCAATTTTAATCCCAATATTAAAGAGTATGGGTTATATATATGGAATTACCCAATAAATGGAGGATAGGTACATCTAGGTGAATACCCTTGAGTGGAAATGGGGATGGGTATTCACTATAAAAATGTATGTCATGGGAAATAATAAGATAATTTTGTCAGCATGATGGAGGTATATAAAGATTCATGTAAGGGTTTAATGATAATGATATGGGACTCTCATCACTTGGAAATCATAAGATAAGTAATAGGGATGTGTAAAAATATATCCTAACATGAAAAATTTAAATATAAATGTATAATTTAAAGAATGTTCTTGACTAAATAGGATAATGAGAGGATCCCTTACCTTGAGAGGTTGACTCTAAAATATTGGGAGAGCTTCTTAAGAGATTGGGAATATCTTAGGAGGGATCTATATAAGTAAATGTAGAGTAAATTCAGGCTAAAATGGATTTTAGATAAGAGTAATTAGAGGTTTTGTGGGTTTAATATCAAAATAGAGGGGAATTATTTATTAATTTCTAAACATAGGTTTTAGACACTCTAGGATAAAGTAATCAAAAAACCTTCCCTTGGGTTTTCCCTTAATTTATGAAAAATAGGAGAGTTTTTAAATATTTTTTATTCCAAAGAACCAAAATCATAAAATAATATCCCACGTGATGTTGAAGTAAGTCATGTTCATAAATAATTAATTTTAAAACCTTAAAATATAATATAGGTTTTAGAGGATTCATAAGGGTTTATAAAACTAATAAAATAACTAAAAAACATACTTTTTTAAATGGGAAACATAATTTTGTTTATAGATACTATTTATAGTATTCATCATAACAAATTAGAGATTTTATTATGTCATAACACATAACATATATTTATACCATATTTAATTTTTAACCCAAAAATTCGACTATCTCAAAAAATTATGACAAATTCACTATTAGATAATCTTGTTGTGATGATTTAAAAAATAATATTTATTTTATCAAAATAAATCTATAAATATGAAAATTTACACTTTTAAATAAAAAACCCCAATTTATTAAAAAATATGGGGTTTTATAATGATAAATATTTCTAACGCTTAGAAAACCCACATTTAACTTCATAAAATTTTAATATAATTTATACTTAAATAATTTTATTTAATAAGACTATTTTATTAAAATAAAATTTAATTCCAAATCATCGAATTCATCAAAAATAATGTCTTTATTGAAACTATATATTTCCTAAAAATAGAATTTGTGTTTCATCATGTCAAAATCCAATTTTTATCAAAATCATTCTTTAGTCATTTATAAAGTAATAATAAAAAAGGAAAAATATAATCATTATTTTATTAAAAATAAAAATATACTAATTCATACTATGAGGGTCTAGATACATAACCCCTTATTTCACTAGTGTAATCCCTAAGGATAAGGTGTGGATGGTGACAATTTCCTGGGGTGGTTCGACAAACATGTTTTGGGAAGGGATCTCGATAATCTTGAAATTATTCTATATAAGGGTTCTCTTATTCATTAGTTTTTAAATTTTTTACTTGGTATTGTTCAAGGGAGAGCCCCAGTGATGCCATATCCCTTATAATCTCTTATAAATGAGATTCACAGGGTACGATCCTACTGGTCAAGGCCAACCGCTTAATCAATCTATGTCAATTAGAATTTATAATTACCTTTAATATAAACCAATATTAACAGAAACTACAAGAAGACCAACTTAGCAATGATTATGATGCTTAACAACCATTTAAATCAAATGTGATATAACTTATAACAATACAAAATAACCATAATAGTGAATGTGTTTTCTATAAAATCATTACTTAATAATAAATATATTAATTTGAAAAGTGATTTTTGTTTAGAAAACGTCAGGTCATTATATTCCCCTAACATGGGTTCCCTGTAGTGTAGACCTGAGGTGCTACACTAGAGATAAAATTGTCCTACACATCCATGGTTACAACTTCCCAGTGCTATTGGTGATGTCATGTGGTGGGATCCCTCCTTATAAACTTTTGAATAAGAGTGTATGGAACAACTTGTTTATCCCATAACTACTCAGTTCTAGAGAAGGTGTTATTAGTAAGTTCAAGGTAAATACCACCATAATAGTTCTTAGTTATAATGGGGGAAACTTTTTTCCTATGAGACCTTAGTCGGAAATGATTTCATGGTGTTTTAGGTTCCAGGTCCTCCTAATCCACTTCTTGAAAAAAATGACTCTTTCTGGATCATGGATGAGGAAAAGGTAATTGATGGCCCTTAACAATATAATCTATGATAAAGAGATGAGGCGAGGGTTCCCATGAGCCCCAATAGACGTGGATATCATTTATTGGTAATAGGTGTGGATGATTTCCACTTGGGAGGTTTTCATTTCCCCATACTTTTTATTGGTGGCTGGGGTGGTTGTTGAGCATGACGAGTGGCTTGAATTCTACAAGAAACATTTGACTCCAACCATAAATACACGTGTAATGATGGTGATTTAAAACATTCCAAATATCAGTGATGTATGATTATGGTTAATTCCAATTTGACTCACCTTATCACTTTCAAAGAAGAATAGATTCATGTTGGTTAAACATATCTATTTTGAGTGATTTCTATGAATCCCTATGTTACTCATCTAATCAATATCAATAAAGAATGAACTTTCATTGAGTTCACCATTATATTTGTAATGGATTAAACTAGGACTACCACTACCACATTTCTAGAATGTACTATAGATGTTTACGATCTTTTAGTCCCACATTACCTATTTCTAAAGAAGGGTGGAATTTCACCACTGGGGTTGATGGTGTCGGCTCCTTAATTTGATAAAGATGGAGGGATGTCAGACCTTCATTCTAGGGAGTTATTTTCCTAGTATAAGAATCCATTATATATTTAATATATTCTCGTGAACCATTTTCCTAGTTCTATATTCATAAAGACACCAATTAATTACATCACTAGTTACCTTAGTAGGTGATCACATTATATTGAAGAGGTTGAGTCTTTAGGTATAGTTATACAATACTAGGTGTGTTGGGAATTTATAAATAACTCTATCACAATAGTCAATAAAGGAACCCTATATTTTTCATATAGGGAATCCTTGGTTCAAGACTCAAGGAACCATTTTCTTATTGTAAAATGAAACTTATGCTATTAACATAAAGTATCCTAGGAGAGGTGACCCAAGTTAAACATACATATATTTTACATCATTTTCATAATTTAAATATTACTTCCCATAAACAGTCTCACAATTCCATAATAAAATGGTTTATTATCTTTAGATATTTACTATATAAACAACTTCTTACATATTATTTATTCAACATATCCCATAAACATATTTACAAAACACTTCCCTTTATACATAATCCTATATATAATTACATTGGTAAATGGGAAAATAAAAGGAGGGAGATCAAAATATCAATAAGGAAAACCTTATCAATGATTCATAATAAACATGTGACAGAGCATGAACAAAGGATAAATATTTGATTGAAAGTAACATGGAATCATAATTATTTCCTATAAAACATGATAGAAGGATACATAACCTAAAAAGATCATGAACACAACAATTGTGTAAGAATTCAGATACACAAGAAGGTATTCCGGAGAAATTAATCATATCATAGGCATGTGTCATGATATTATGACATACACATATGTATATAAAATTATAAACATAGTGTAAAAGGCTATCTATAACTATGTCTATGAATAATGTTGTAAAAAAAAACAATAATGTTCACCACATCATATTGTGTACAAAATAATAATTCCCATGGATTAAGTTATATATATATATAAATTTTCATGCATACAAATTATCATATAATGAGACATGAAACTTTACCCAATTCATTGGAAAGATATAGTGGACCCACCAATCAAATAATGATAAACTATACTTTTGTATTCCACACGAACATGATGGAATTCATAATTACATTATAGTTTAGTTACCCCAAGGAAATGAAATGGGTTCCATCAAAAACTCCTCGTTACTTGATCATAATCCATCTAAATTAAGTAGGAGGATAGTATAATTATATATTATCCCCTGTGAAGAATAAATATCATTAAAGGATATTGAAAAATATGAAAAATACCCTTATAAAAGAATTAGTAATATGATTTGAAAAAAAAGAAATGTACCCTTATTTTGGTAACTTTTAAAATTAATTTTTTTTTATAAAAATGGGAATATTATTTCCTTTGTTAAAATATGGAAGAATGTAAAGGAATCCTAATAACAAAAAACAACCATGAAAGAAGGAAATTTTGGTCAATAAAAAAATGCAAAAAAATAATTATTTTCATACATGTTAGATTAGTCCATCAATTTATTATATTAATGATCTTAAATAACTTTAATTTATTACTAATGACTTCTATTATATTTCCTAGTAATTTATATTTCTTGAAATATTATAAAAATTTGATAAGAATGGTTTTTTCGTAAGACCAATGATTCTTCCATGTGAAGACACTATTTCTTCTGTAAGGAAAATACGTCTTCCATGCTAGTACTTCATCTTCCATGAAGAAAGGTTCTATGTGACCATGAGTGAAGATTTTATTTGAAGTATAAACAATGGGACTAAGCAAGTGTTCATGTAGACCATCTTATAAGAAGGTAATCTCAAATTTATATATGTGTTGGATCTTCTATGTGAAGGAATTCTATCGATTATGTGTTATGTTTATAGACTATAAAAAAATAATTCCAATTTTTTCAGAGTAGGGTTTGACCAGAAGTTTAAGCCTATTGATCATGCATACTGAAGGATATTTCATTCAAATGAAATATCTTCCATGCCTATGAATATGTGTAAATACTCAAAATTTTCTAAGTTATATGTGACCTTGTGAAGGATCAGTAACCTATTTAAAGGGATTAGACCTTTCATGATAATAAAATATCAACTATAAGAGGGAATTGAATCTTCTATGAAGAAGATTTATACTTTCATAATAAGTATCAATCTTCTATGACTTGTATTATTGATCATCCATGTGACTCGTTCCATACCTTAATGTGACTGTGCTGACAAGACTTCATGAGATCATTCTTGCCATGCCTAATTATGGATCTTATCCTTCCATTTCCATGTGAGAATAAAATATTATTTATTCTATAATCATGATTCTAATCATTAACTGCATGTTATAAAAATTTATTACATTCCAAAAGGATGATCTATTAGAGTAATTTAATGTTATTATTTGTCAATCAATAATTGGAAAGTAGTTGAGTTTAAATTTGAGGAAGTCTCACATGAACAAGTAATGAATAAAAATAAATACACTGTTATATTCTCAGGATAATAAATTTTCTATGTAATTTGCAACTATTTCTAAGAAGAAGTTATATAAGATCAATATATATTCTTTTCAAGGAAAAATTTAACAGAAAATTATTAACTAAATATGATCATATATTGAGATGCATAAAAAACTCTCTATTAACACTTTATTCTCCCTCTTTTTTATTTAATTTCAAGTTGTTCTTTCACTTTATGTTTATTTATTAAGAACTACTATTATTTTTTAAATTGGAGTACTCTGTTAATCCTTTTTATTCTTTTATATATGTTATCCATTGAATAACTACAGAGAAGGTTGGTTATAACATAGACTTCCATTTGTGCATTTTTATCTAGTAAAACCCAATCAAGGTTATGGATATGTTTATTTATTTTAATAAATTTTCTTAGTATCATGTTTATATCAAGTTTAGAGGACTAGGCTATAGCTTGGAACTGAAATTATTATTTTTAATTCTACTGTGTGTTGTTCTATTTTTATTAAACTTTCTAAAATCATATTCAATTTAATATTATATTTTACATTTTTTTCTTTTATCTTATACCTTTAAGTAGCGTTTGAAAAATAATTTTTTTTTTATTTTTAACTATTATTTTTTATATATATACAGTTTTTTGTGTGAGAAAAACTGTTTCAAAAGATAGAGTGATTTTAAATTATTTGAAAAGGTTTTTTATCATGCCCTTAAGAAACTACTTAAAAAAAATTATATATACATATTTTATTAGTTAATTGGGTTTTTTAAGTTATTTGATTTATATTTAAAGATATTTTAAATATAATTTTTTATTGGATTATCAATTCACCCCCTCTTTATCACTCCACTCATACAAATAACACATTTACAATAAAATTAAAAAATGACAAGTATCAAAAATATTAAAAAGATTCTTTTTTAAATCATTGTAACAAAAGTAAATGATAAATTAAAATTACCTTAAATAATCATTGGAGTATAGAGAAAAGAATTATGAAATAATATAAAGAATATGAACATGAAATATAAATATTTACGTAAAAGACTTCAAAATATTTCAAGCAGTAATTTAAAATAAAACACCTTTTGGCTATTAAAATCAAAACCCAATTGAATGAAAAAAATTGAAACTGAATATAAAACACCTTGATTATAAATATATTCATGATATAATATATCAGATATATAGTTTATACACCATATAAGTTAAAATAGTTTCATAATATGAAACATGTGTCAATGAAGTGAAATTTAAATAAAAAACCCTTACGAACATCATATTTTTTTTAATGTAAGAATCAATTTGATAGAATTTGTAATAAAAAATGTAAATACATAAAAAAATATTAAATACTATATAATAAAAAATTAGTGTTTAATAGACTAAACATTTAATAAATAAGTTGAAGAATAAATATTATGAATCAATGAAAAGTAGTGTAGTTAATAGAAAACCTTACCTTAGACTTGAACTTTTCAAACACGCTCTAACCTCCTTGTATAATAAATCTAGGATCATTATTAACATGAATAAGAGAATTATTCATAGTTGTTTTCATTTATACCACAAATTTACAATTCCTTATTACCTATATTTTAATTGTTTTTTGTTAAAATTAATATTTGGGTGTTAACCATTCTGTTTCCCTTACGTTCTACATTTTCAAGGTTATGGTATTTGAATATTTTTCCTAGATTAATAAAATATAGAATGTTAATTATAAGGTAATAATTTTTTTATATATTTCTAAATTCCAACAGACATTTTATGGAACCTTTGTTAAAAACTCATATAGAATGATTAAAAATTCCCTTTTTCAGTGATTATTGAATTAATAGAGGAATTTAATTTATATATTTTTGAATATAGGAACTAAAAAATTATGAAAAACTATTTGATTCATATTTATTTCCTATTATTAACCATATTTAAGTCTTCCTATTAATTAATGGGATAAAACTTATAATAATGTTTACATAGGTTGTAAAACTGACCAAACCAACAACACATTATAAAAGTTGAATGAGTAAGAACACACTATTTTATAGTGAAAATATAAATTTTAAAAAATATGAATGATTTAATTTTTTTAAAGTGATAAATCATATTCAAGAATATATGTTTGAACAAGAAATAGTAGAATAATCACGAAGAAGACAACACTTACATTTAGAGCTTGAATCTCATCTTGAAGGGCCTCTTGAAAATGAGATGTTTAGGACCATTTAGAGGGGAAAGAATCTGAATAAAATGGGAGAGGATTATTAGGAATGTAAGTTTGGTATATTAATTGGAGGGATTATAATTTTTTTTGTGTGGATTTGAAGGGGTTGTGGAATGTAACATCCCGATTTTGGGTGCCACTCAATGGGTGCCCCGAACCCAGTTTTCCACATGAACTCAAGTGCATTTCCCCAAATGCCAGAGGGTGCTGACTAGCAGCGAGGGCCCAGGTCAGATAGTGGGGGAACTATGCCCTCATTTGTCAAAGTGTAGTGCAGTGGAATATAATATAAACAAACAACAACAGCGAATGCAGAAACAGTATATATAACTGAAATGGATAACTAATAACAAAAAGGGAAACCAGCAGTCATATTTATATAAAGATGCAGTATGTCACTATTCTATAAAACCGCAAGAACATGTTTCACTGCAAGACAATAAATTGTAACTGAAGTACAAGTACAGAAAAGCAAAACAGAACAGCCAGCGGCATCGCGAGACAAGGCTCGGTCCCATGCCCTCCTACTCCTCAGCAACAATCAAGTATCTGTATAGGGACTCTTGCCCCTATCCAAACCTATAGAAACGTAATCTGTTTGGGCTGAAAAGCATGACCCAAATAGGGTGTGAGAAATAATCTCAGTAGGCACCCACAAAAGGCTTGTGCTCAACTGTGTGAAGGAATTCAACAATAGTGTGCAGTAGTAAAATGAAATAAAGTAAGAAGTGCTGAAAGTAACTAACTTAACCAGTTATATTTCCATTTTAATATCCATTTAATCATTTATTTAAAATATCACTACAATGATTATTCTAAGTAAATAGCCAATGTCCTCAAACACGTAAACTCCTACCCTCGTGTAAATAGAAACCAACATAAGAATCTGCCGACAAGAATACAGATATTGCCCACGGGTGTAACAAGTGTCACCCACAGGCACAGAATCAACTGCCCACATGCACAGAAGAAGTTTCCCACTGGCTAAGTAGTAAAATGCCCACAGGCTAATCATAACACTGCCCTCAGGCTAAACAGGTAACCGGGCCATGCCCAACATGTAACCAAATTGTACACAATAAATTCCACTCAAGTAAATTCTAAAATCATTACTTTAAAGGCATAATATAACATGGCATACCCTCGGGTATCCTGGCCAAACAGCTAAACATAGGAATACACCCCCGGGGTGGTCCTGGATCTAAGCAGCGATCCCAAACATCATTTTAAAATCACATTTAATTACCTATACAATTCTAGGTATTTAAAATAGCCACGACCTCAGCCACACGACACCCCAAATATGGGTTTGTAGCTCAAAAAAACACAAAAATGCATGACAGTTGGAAAATAAACACCAAGCCACCTACCTTAAACACCCCTGATCAGTATACTCGAACGAAGTTCCACGGATCGTCCCAGAACGAGGTAGATATGAGGTGAAAGAAAACTTGATTAAGCGCAAATAACTTCCATTAGTGGAAGAATTTTCAAGAGACACACCAGGAGAAGGAAGCTCTTACTCGTGAGGTTCCAACGAGATCGTCCGAGGCGGAAACAGATTCCCGACCTGCGCTCGGAGAATCTCCAAAGCTCCGGCCTTCCACCCTTGAGCCCTCTTCCCATTATAAGCCTTCCCTATGAACAAGGGAGGCTACTTCCTATTTTAAGTGAAAAAACAAAGTACTCAGAGTGTATTTCCAAGTACACGATGTGTACTTCCCATTTTTTTAACTGTTCCTTTGGTGGTTTCCCGCCAGCGTGGCACTGTTCACCTGCCGACATGACTACACGACATGCCTCCTTGAGTACACGGTGTGTTCTATCACACAGTTGGCCACCATCTTACTATTCTCCTGCATACTGACTACATGGCATTTAGTTGGTTTTTACACCCTTTGTTTCCGACATGGCCACACGCCCCGTGTACTCATCCCATACGGCCAAAAGTACATGACGTGTACTTATAAAATTTTTTATTTTTCCCTATGTCCCATATTTTCTCAAAAACACTTAAGGAAAAGAGAAAAGAAGAAACCTGTACCTCAAAAATAAGAACCAGGTTCTTACAAACTTCCCCCTTAAAGCAATTCATCCTCGAATTGCCCTTCCAAGGGCGGTGAAGATATAACCGTAAATAAATCTATCCACTGAGCATGTACATCGGTCTCCCGCTCTGAGGTTTCGTACTGAACTCGGCCATGCTGCCATAGCACCCATACGAGAGGAATTGACTGGAGTCGGAGAACTTTTGTGCTCCTGTCAATGATACAAATCAGATACTCCTCAAAGGACGTATCCATTTGAAGATCAACCTCCTCGGGATGAAGGATGTGAGAAAGTTATGAATGATAGCGGCACTATTGAGATACATGGAAGACGTCGTACATGGACCGATACCTCTGTGGTAACTGCAACTGATAGGCAGCCGGCCCGACTCTCTCCAGAATCTCAAATGGCCCCACATACCTCGGTGAAATTTTACCCTATCTCCTGATCCGTCTGTGTCCAAACCTCGGTGAAACATGAAAGAAAACCTGATCCCCGACTATGAACTCCAAAGGTCGTCTACGGATATTAGAATAAGTCTTCTAACGAGACTGTGTGGTAGCCATATATTTCTGAATCAATTGGACCTGCTCTGAAGTATCTTGCACGAGACGTAGTCCCGGTAAAGCTGCCTCACCTGCCTCTAACCAGCACAAAGGTAATCGGCATGGAATACCATATAAATCCTCGTATGGTGCCATCTAAATAGTTTCCTAAAAACTATTATTTTAGGAAAACTTGAATAGGGGTATGTGCTTCTCCAAATATCCCCCAAAGTCTAGGACGCATGCACGCAGTATGTCCTCAAGCACCTGTATCAGACACTCTGACTGACCATCTGTCTGAGGGTGGTAAGACATGCTCAGATTCACCTATGTACCCAATTACCTCTAAAAACTCTTCCCGAAATGATATGTAAAACAGGTCTCCCTATCTGAAACGATAGAATGAGGAACCCCATGAAGACATACAATCTCTCGGATATACAACTTCCCGGGCTCGTCAACTCCGAAGGTCTCCTAGATCGGAAAAAAGTGAGATACCTTTATGAGTCTGTCCACAACAACCCACAAAGAATCATTGCCTCGAGGTGACCTCGAAAAACCAGTCACGAAATCCATCGCGACATCATCCCATTTCCACTTCGGGATGGGTAACTACTGTAACAGTCCAACTAGTCTCTGATGCTCCACCTTCACCTGCTGACAGGTGTAACACCTCGTAACAAAACCAACTATCTCTCTCTTCATACCCATCCACCAGTACTGACATCTCAAGTCATGGTACATCTTGGTAACCCCGGGATGAACAGCCCAATCTGAAGCATGAAACTCCTACATCAGCTCCTCGTGTATATCCCCTAGAACCCACACTCATCCATGGAAATGTAGTACCTCATCATCGCCTATCGTCCAACCAGGAGGAGGGTACTCACTTGCCTCCGACTCCCGTAGAACTAGGCCTTCCGAATCAGATAGCTATCTCATCCTCACCTTATACAGGAGGGTAGAAGTCACAGCTGATGATGAAAGATAGGTCTGCCCCGGACTATCGTGCACCTCCAAATGCATCTCAGAGAACAAATCCATGAGCTGCCACTCGCCACTGGCCTCCTGCACAACCTTTATATGAGTCTTCCTGCTCAGTGCATCAGCTACCGCATTACCCTTACCAGGTGTGTAGGAAAGCTCAAAGTCGAAGGACTGAAGGTATTAGACCCACCTTCACTGCCTCAGATTCAAGTCACGATGAGTAAAGATATACTTGAGGCTTTTGTGGTCGGTGAAAACCAAAAAACGTTCCCCCAAGAGATAATGTCTCCAACGGCGCAACACATGCACAACCGCAGCCAACTCGATATCATGCGTCAGATAATTCCTCTCATGTGGCCTCAACTACCGAGACCCATATGCAACGACTCGATCACCCTACATCAACACTGCTCCCAGCCCAATACCTGATGCATCACAGTAAACTATATAGATCTTCCCTTGCTTTAGGAGTATCAGGACTGGTGCTAATGTCAACCTTCCCTTTAGGTCCTGAAAGGCTATATCACAAGCTTCTAAACAAACGAACTTCACACCCTTCTTCGTCAGACCCGTCAATGGCGCTGCTAAGCGGGAGAAGTCCTGTATAAAGCATCTGTAGTAACCAGCCAGCCCCAAGAAACTCTGTCTTTCAAACACATTCTTGGGATGCTCCTAGGAAACTACTTCTCTCACCTTCTCTAGGTCTACTGCAACTCTTTCCTCTGAGATGATATGACCTAGGAAATGAATATGGTCCATCCAAAACTGGCACTTTGAGAGCTTAGCATACAACCGATGCTCTCTCAGTGTACTCAATACAATATCAAGATGGGTGGCATGGTCGTGTCCAGTGTGAGAGTACACTAAGATATCATCCATGAATACTACCACAAAATAATCCAGATAAGGATGGAACACACGATTCATCAGAGCCATGAAAACCGTTGGCGTGTTCGTGAGTCCGAACGACATAACCAAGTACTCGTACAGACCATATCTGCTCCGAAATACTATAAGCGGTATATCCAATGGTCTCACACACAACTAATGATATACTGACCTCAAGTCAATCTTTGAGAACACTCGTTCCCCATGAATGTGATCAAAAATATCATCAATCGTCAGCAAGGGATATCATTTCTTAACCATCAACTAGTTCGGCTTCTGATAATCCACGCAGAGTCTGAGGGTACCGCCCACCTTCTTCGTAAAAAGGACCGGAGAACCCCACGGAGAAGTACTGGGTTGGATAAAACCTTTTGCCTGTAACTCCTCTAACTACCTCTTGATCACCTGCAACTCTAGTGTAGCCATCCTATAAGGAGGAATGTACCCCAGTGCTCCTCCAGGAAAAAGTTCAATAGAGAAATCCACACCACACTTCGGAGGAAGACCTGAAAAGTCATCCGGGAAGACATCCCTAAAACGATCAACCACTGGAGGGAAATCCATCTGATAAATCTCATGATCATCCATATATAAGCTATCAATATGGGCTATGAATCCACCTCTCCCACGATGCTTTGGCCCAACTCGACTTGCCTGAACATCCCATTTGCCCTTATATAGAAACTCTCCGCCCTCTGGTGACGTGAAACTCACCCTGCGATGATAGCAGTCCACAAAGTCTCTAAAGGGAAGCAACCAGTCCATCCCGAGAATGAATTCATAAGATGTCATCTCTAAGACATAGAGGTCCCCAAGAAAGTGACACCCACCAACCTCAAGGGGGCACTCCTTGCACTGACGCACACCAGCCGTTCTAGTCCCCAACGGAGTGTCTAACGTCATGATATCAGAAGAAGAAGAAACGCAGAGCCCAAGGCTCTCCACCACGGGTACAGATATGAAACTATGTGTATCACCCGTATCAAAAAGTACTTAAGATAAAACAGAAGATACTAGAATATTACCTCTGACTATAAAAGGTCTGGGATCCTGCTCCTGTTGGGCCTACTGCACTGCATATGCCTGCTCAGTGCCGCGACCCTGTGACACAGCCTAGATACTCTGATCTGTCCCACCCTGCTGCCTCTGAGATCCTAGTGTCTGGCTACCACGGCCATGACCACCATCTCTACCTACACACCCTGACGTATTCCTGTTCCCTGACTGTTAGGAAGCTGCTGGTCCTGCTCCCGCATGTGGAGTCTGCACAGAACCCCTCTCACTAGCCATTGGTGGAAACACCCTACAAAAGCGCTACAGATAACCCATCCTTCCACTATCTCGACACTCCACTGGGTCTCGTGGACACTATGGACTCTTGTGCCCCTCTTTACCACACTGGTAGCACATGACCTGTCCACCTGAAGCATTATTCTGGCTAGTACTGCCACCCTGAGAGAAGTCCATCTATCTCTTCCCCTTACTAGTAGAAATAGTACCAGAAACTGGTGTTGAACCGCCCCGACCCACACCACTAGCTTCCCGCATGTTCCTCTCTGTAATCAGCTCTTGGTTCACAATATCATGTACAATAGGCGACCTAAAAACATTCACCAGCACTAGTATGTCATATCGAAAACCATCCTCAAAGCGTCTGGCTCTCAACGTCTCATCACCCACTAGGACGGGTGCAAAACACTGAATCTCGGTAAAGCGAGTAGAATAGTCCATCAATGACATAGCGCTTTTCTGTAGATTCATAAACTCTTGAGCTCGATCTGCCCTTAGAGTATCTGGAAAGAAGAAGTCATAGAAGACTGTCTGAAAATCATCCCACGCCATGTCTCTGTGATGCTTTGACTGGGTGGTAACATCCCACCACCTCTTGGCGAAATCACGCAGCATATACGTCGCGAGCTTGACCGTACACCCTGGAGGCATCTCAAGATGCTCGAAAATAGTCTGCATCGATCCTAGCCAAGACTCTGCAGCCTGTGGTCTTCCATCCCCTGAAAATGTAGGCAGATTCTACTGCTGGAAGATACAAGTTAACTCATCCATAGATGTTGTAGCCTGCGGTTCTCTCAGAAAGGTCTACACGAACCACATAAAACCTTCATGGAACTACGCTTCCGTGCCTGTGTCCGGTATAACAGCTGGCGCCGCATCTGGCTCTGCTAGAGGGTCCACTGGTAGCCCATGTCCCACCATATCTAGAGTATAATCATCGCCACTCTCCTGGAAAACAACCCATGGTTGTCTCGACAGCATGACACTACAAGGTCAAAACATGCCTTAGATTTAAGATTATCAAGATTGAAAGTGGAGGAACCACAAGGGGAACAAGAGGAAGAAGGCATTTAAAGATTTTTCAAGACAAAACTACATGGCGTGTATACTGACTACACGGTGTGTACCTGACTTCTCCTCCCCTACCCGGGTCCTTCTACACGGCTAAGCCACACGGCTCCCGTGGAACTAAACTACACGGCATGTATAACATCTACACAGTGTGTATGGTGTAATTTTACAATTGCATGTGTTGTTTGTGACACAGCCGACTACTTAGCTTGAACTACACGGCATGTTACACCCACACACGGCGTGTACACTACCCTATTTCCCAGCCACACAGCTAACTCCACACGGTCTGTCACCAGTCAAGACTACATGGCATGTCCCAAAGGTACACGATGTGTACTAGACGAGCTCCACCGACCTGTGTTGTTAGTTACATGACCGAACACACGGCTCACACTACACGGAGTGTTCTATATCCACATGGCATGTACACAAAGGGATTACACCGACCCGTGTTGTTACTTACACGGCTGGGTCCGTAGGTCAGACTACATGGCGTGTTCATCATTGACATGGCGTGTTCTAGGAAATATTACACTAGCCCGTGTTTGTTAGTTACAAGGATGGGTCTCTGGGTAAACCCTACACGGCGTGTACATACGGTACACAACGTGTTCTTCCCAAACACTCTCTACCCCGTGTACTCTAGGTACACAGTGTGTACTATAAAAGTTTATTTTTTCTTCCTGAACAGAAGACCATACACATCATGTTGAAGGTACTACATGGCATGTATACTGGGTTTTTTGGACAGTATGCCTCAGAAACATCCCCAGAACCCAGAAAACATAGCAAAACAACACCTAAGTGTCAAATTCTAATTCGTGAGGGCCCATACTCCCCACGAATCAACGTTTGACATCTTATATGTGTTATAACATAATAAACAGTCAATGATCCACCAAATTCCTGTCAATGGGGTCTCATACTCTACAAAAACCAAAGCTTGGAATCCATTCTTTCAACAAGATTTATACAATAATACCATATCACATAGTAGGTATTTATCAAGAAGCTATCACAACAACATGCTTTTCTAGCACAACTACTATCAAAACAACATGCAATTTCTAATGCACCTATGTGACATGGAATTATGCATGGCATGTGATCCCTAGAATGTGCCTAAATGATGCATGAGATGGCACACCCTCATCTCATCGGGTTGAAACCAAATAAAACCCATAGATAAAATATAAACAACAAAATCTCAAGTGTGTCACCCAACGGTGAAATCATATCAACTGTAAACTTGAAAAATCAGTAAAATTTCAATACGAGGTAAATTGGATTTTCGCTGTACACGGGTTAGCTATGCCCAGGCACAACTTATAACCAACTACCGTTCTCATCCTATCCATAACTAAGGATCCAAATACTAATTCAAAGAAAAGAACTCCTCTGATACCACTTTGTAATGTCCCGGTTCCGGGTGCCAATCAACGGGTGCCCCGAACCCGGTTCGCCATATGACCTCAAGCGCATTTCCCCAAATGCCAGAGGCTGCTGACTAGCAGCGAGGGCCCAGGTCTGATAATGGGGAAGCTATGACCTCATTTGTCAAAGTGTAGCGCAGCGGAATATAATATAAATAGACAACAAAAGCAGAAGTAGCAATAGTATATATAACTGAAATGGATAACTGATAACTAAAAGGGAAACCAACAGTCATATATATATACATGAAGATACAACATGTCACTATTCTATAAAACCGCGAGAACTTGTTACACTACAATACAATACATTACAACTAAATTACAAGTATAGAAAATCAAAATAGAACAGCCAGCGGCATCACAAGCCAAGGATCGGTCCCATGCCCTCCTACTCCACAGCAACAATCAAGTACCTGTATAGGGACTCTTGCCCCTATCCACACCTGTAGAAACATAAACTGTTTGGGCCGAAAAGGATGACCCAAAAAGGGTGTGAGAAATAATCTCATTAGGCACCCACCAAAGGCTCGTTCCCAACTGTGTGAAGGCATGCAACAACAGTGTGCAGTAGTAAAATGCAATAAAGTAAGCAGTACTAAAAGTAACTAACTTAACCAGTTATATTGCCATTTTAATATCCATTTAATCATTTGTTTAAAATATCACCACAATGATTATTCTAAGTAAGTAGCCAATGTCCTCAGACACGTAAACTCTTACCCTCGGGTAAAGAGAAACCAACACAAGAATCTGCCCACAGGCATACGGATATTGCCCACGAGCATAAGAAGTGTCTCCCACAGGCACATAATCAACTTCCCACAGGCACGGAAGAAGTTGCCCACTGGATAAGTAGTACAATGACCACAGGCTAATCACAACACTGCCCTCGGGCTAAACAGGTAACCGGGCCATGCCCAACATGTAACCAAATAGTACACAAGAAATTCCACTCAAGGAAATTCTAAAATCATTACTTTAAAGGCATAATATAATAAGGCATACCCTCGGGTATCCTGTCCAAACAGTTAAACATAGGAATTCACCCCCGGGGTGGTCCTGGATCCAAGCAGCGATCCCAAACATCATTTTAAAATCACATTTAATTACCTATACAATTTTAGGTATTTAAAATAGCCACGACCTCTGCCACACGACACCCCAAATATGGGTTCGTAGCTCAAAAACATTAAAAAACGCATGACAGTTAGAAAATAAACACCAAACCACCTACCCTAAATGCCCATGATCAGTATACTCAAATGACATTCCACGAATCGTCCCAGAACGAGGTAGATCTTAGGTGAAAGAAAACTCACTTAAGAGCAAATAACTTCCCTTAGAGGAAGAATTGTAAAGAGACACACCATGAGAAGGAAGCTCTTACCCGTGTGGTTCCGACGAGATCGTCCGAGGCAAAAATGGATACCCGAAGTGTGCTCGGCGGATCTTCAAAGCTCACGCCTTCCTCTCCTGAGCCCTCTTCCTGTTCTAAGCCTTCCCTATGAACAGGGAAGGCTACTTCCCATTTTATGCGAAAGAAGAAAGTACACGGCGTGTATTTCCAAGTACACAGCGTGTACTTCCCATTTTTTTAACTGTTCCTCTGGCAGTTTCCCACCAGCGTGGCACTGTTCACCTGCCGACATGACTACACGGTGTGCCTCCATGAGTATACAACGTGTTATTTCGCACAGCTGGACACCATCTTACTATTCGCTTGCCGACCGACTACACGGCGTGTAAGGGACCACTACACGACGTGTAGTCAGTTTTTACACCCTTCATTGCTGACAAGGCCACACGCCCTGTGTACTCATCCTACACAACCAAAAGTACATGGTGTGTGGACAAGTACACGACGTGTACTTCTAAAATTTGGGATTTTTCCCCATTTTCCATATTTTCTCAAAAACACTTAAGGAAAAGCGAAAAGAAGAAACCCGTACCTCAACAATAAGAACCGGGTTCTTACATGGAAGGTACCCTTTTTAAGTTAGAGGAGTGGAATTTTTGTAAATTCCTTTTTTTATTAAAATAAACATGATTTCATTCACAAGGAAAATGGATACAAAATTGATAATAATTCACATGGGGTAAGAGAGAGTTAGAGAAATCATTTATCTACCCATTTGAAATTAATATTTTGTGATATTTTAATTCTTTTACCCATGATTTAACACTTTTATGTTATTTAAGAATTTACTAGGGTGACAAAGTATAACCTTGGTAAATTATTTTTATGAATAAAAATGAAATTAAAATTATTAAATAATTTAAATATTATAATTTAAAATTTGAATTTTTTTACAAGATTAAATTCATAGATTTTATAAAAATAAATTTTAATAGAATTACACTTAAGGTAACAAAAACAATTTTTAGAAAAATCCATTTTTTCATATAAATGAGTTTACATAAAAACTATGTATATTATTGATTCCCATGAAAATTATTGATATATGATTGAAAAAAGAAGAGGTTTTTTTAAATTTAAATAAATCCAAAATAGAATGGATCATTGTGAATACTTAACTAATGGGAAAGAACTACAATCAGTTTTTATTAGAATAAAATATAACTTAGGTTTCAAAATGTCGAACATGAATTTATTAAATAAAAATATTAATTTTAAATGAATTATTTTACTCCATAAATGAATTTTAAGATGATAAAATGGTTTCATATATTTTTAAATCAAGCTTGTATCCTAAGTATTTCATAAAATTTACGGTATTTGTAAAAATTGTATTTTCTCTATTCACTTAAAAAACAAGTTCTTTGAAAAAACAGAAAAAATCATATTAATATAATTTTTTCACGATTAATCAAAAAATTCAGTTAATTTTATATAATTTAAATTCTAAAAGTGATAATAATTTACCTTAATATAAGAATGTATAATATTTAAAAATATTGTTTTGAAAATGTAATTTTAAGCATAAAATAAATAAAAAATATTTAATATTGAAAATAAAAATTTACTACATAATAATTAAATATGTATATCATCCTAACCTATACTTATAATACCGCTAAATACCTATATAAAATATATAAGGGTAAGGTATGCATTAGAGGTAGCTGGAAGTGCTAGTTTATCTAGCATGGATCTCATAGTGATTTCCATAAGCATGAACTTATACCACAACTGATTTCAATCAAGATTTATTTGTTAAATTTAATATTGCGATTGGTCTTGGGAATACCCTAGTGAAGTCACCTCCCATACAATCTTATAAAAAATATCCTTATAAAAAACTATTACGGCTTGACTCATTGCTATAAATTTCATAATGTGGTTACTGCTATTTTTACCCACTAATTTTATGACAATATTATAGCTGTTATATTTAATACAGATAAAATATATTGTGGTTTTGTTTTAGTTTGTTATTGTATAAGGAATAAGATATCTGAAAAATAATATATTTAAGAAATATATAGTTAAATCCCAGATTTTTAACATTATACTCCCTTAAAAAATAATTTATTCCTATAAATTATATTACATAGATAAAAAAGGGATGGTGATTTTTTCTTATCACATCCTAATGTTTCTTTATACCTTTTTATACTTATTATTTGGAAATAAAATATTGACTATGTGGGTTGTTTTATTCTACATAAATTTATCTATTTGATCCTTGATGTACACTGATTGTTCCTTATAAGAGAGAATATGTTCTAATTACATAGACTCTGAGTTCAATAGATGTGATGGATTTGGTATGAAATTACTTAAAAGAGATACCTAGAACACATTATGTACTTGTGATATATGTGGATTAAATTCTACGAAATTCAATACAATCTTGATCTGATTATGAATCTTGAAGGGACACATGTACCTAAGGATCAACTTAAACTTTTTCAAAAATCTCATAACACGCTTCAAAGGAGGTATCCAGAGAAAGACATTGTCACCAACATCATATACTAGGAATTGTTGAATATTTTAAACATATACCTTATGTTGATTTTATTATGCCTTCATTTATTTTTGAATGGTTTGAGCCTTATATAACATTTTTTAGTGAAGATAAATCCCTAATAGCTTCCTTTCCATAATTTCATCCCAGCATGCTAGATTTCAACATCTTTCCCATATAAATGTTCATATGGTTCCATTTGGGTGCTAGATAAAAAACTGTTATTATATGAAAACTTGATCAGAGAACGTTTTTGATCCCAAATTACTTTTAAGTACATCATGTAGGATCTTAGAATATCTTATAATTATTGAACAATCCTTTCAGATTGACCATTGGTTTGAGGGTAACAAGCATTTCTAAATTTTATCTCTATACCAAGTACTTGTTGGAGACTCCTACAAAAGTTTAATGTGAACCTTAGATCTCCATCAAACACAATTTAAAGTAGTACTATAGGAAATATTATCACTTCCTTTAGGCATAACTTGTAAATTTTATCAATTGGGAAATCCTCCCAGATAGTAATGAATTGTTCTGAATTTTGGAGTTGATCTACCACTTCCTAGATGTCATTATCCCCTTTAAGAGTCTTAGGGATGATAATGATAAAATCTATGGTGATGTTCTCCCACTTCAATTCTTGCATAGGTAATCACTGTATCATCCCATTAGATTTTTGATGTTGAAATATTACCCATTTACATACCAAGAATCAAGATACATACCTTTCAATCTCTCTCTTCATGTTATCCCACAAGAAGTGTTGATGAAAATCTCAATATATATTTATTATTCCTATATGAAAAGAGAAGGATGGGTTATATGAATCATTGAAAATTTCATTCTTCAATTATAGTTTTTTTGAAACACATAACTGGTTCAAAAACTTATAATCCATATTTATGAAGATTGAACTTTGGAATATTTGTTTCTATATTCTGCAGCTTAATATGACCATTTTGTTCGTCCTTAATCATTACATAAATGGATGGTTGATCTATAATTTGGGAAAGGTAGGATTTCATCCCATCCTTTATTATTTATATATACATCCTCCGAATATCTATAAATATTGTGTCCCTTTAAATCCTCATCAAGGATAAGGCATCATGATCCTTTCTTCTTAGAGAATCTCTCAACTTATTTTCCTTCCCCAAATGTTAGTGTATTGAATAATCATAATGTGTGATCAATTACAACCATATACTTTGGTTTATGATCAAATAATTCTCTATGAATATATACATTAATCTCTTATGTTCATCATATGTATCACACTTTTCACTAAATAGATAATTCCACCACATATTAAATGAAAATATAATTGTGGGAAGATCTAGATCTTGTATTGGGAAATTTTTATCACTAGTATTTAATTGATGTGAGCCATAATCTATTACCTTATCATTTTCCATGAGGATGTATCCCAAGCCCTTATTTGAATCATCATTAAATATTACAAACCCTTCCCTACTACAGTGTAAAGTAAGTATAAGTGTGGTGTCTAATATCTTATTTAGTTCATTAAAACTTTATTCACATTATTATATCCAAGGAAATATTTATTCCTTCCTAGATAACATGGTTAGTGGATATGGTATACATGATAAATTTATCAAAAGGTGTTGATAATATCAAACCATCATAAGAAAACTAATAATCTTCACTAATGTTTTCGGTCTGGGCCACTATTCAATAACCTTTGTCTATAAAGGATCTACAAATATTCACTCTCTTCTGATTATGTGTTTCATTTTTATGTCACATATATGTATTTTTTTACATTCCTTATATTTAAATTGTTTTTTTAGTTTCTAGGGGTTTGATATTGAAAAAAAGAAAATTTGGGGAAAATAGGAAGCACACACATTTACTACATAGTTAATGGAACTATGTGCCTAACCATGTTAATGGGGATGTGGGGAGACAATTCCATTTCACATAGTATCTGCATGGTTTTTGAATCTATGTGGGACCTCCCAAAAAACTATGAGACTTAAGGAAGTGGATAGGGTTTCCCCCCATGGTTCGAAAACAATTTTAAAAGATGTGTTCCCAAACCCTGTGGCCTACCAAAAAATTGTTAACAAGTGTAATTTTTATTGAATTTTCCTCTTAGGAATTTAAATATAATCCTCCCTTTCATATCCCATCACATTTATAGCTCTCCTCCTTTCTATAGTATCTTTAGTTCCCTTTCCCTCGGTGTTATCCTTGATCCTTGGTCAATTTCCTCAAGGTATGTCTTGATTTCTTATGGTTTTCTTCTCTACTTATATTATTCCACCTTTTTCTTCCCTTTACATGGAGTTATGAAAACCCTATATCTAATGGGGACCAAATCTGGAGTTTTGGATATGGATTTTATAGAACTTATTTGTGATTTAGGATCTCAAGGATCCTCTCTTCCAATTTTCAATGGTTATCAGTGAAGGTAACAATGTTTCTTCATTTTTTAGGTAGGTATCTCTAAATAACAAAAAAAATTCTTTGTCATAACTTGGTTCTTTAGTTAACCTTTTTTTTTCATTGATTTATCATTCTTTGTTTATGGTTGAGGGTTTTTATGCATGTGTAATTATTGTGGTATTTCCATGTCAAAAATAGTCATTTTTCTTGGATTTCCTCATTGAAATTATGTCTATTTTTACAAGGTGATTTATACAATTATTTCTTAAAAAATCTTGTATTTAAATGGTATCTTTAAAAATAATTTTAAAAATAATTTTTATGAAAACATTCTTTCTTAACCATGGGATTTTTTTTATATGTGATAAATGAAGTTATGGGTGCATGTGTGAGACCTTAGGTGTGTGGGTTTTAAAATGGGAACTACCTTACACTATGGAATGTAAAAGATAGGGTAGATTTTGGGTGTCCTTGAGAGTCTTGGGTTATGTTATTTATTTAGTTACATATAAATCGATCAAGTGATCCATGAGTGATTCCTAGAAACATAGACCGCATTGGTTAAAGATTCACCTTATTGTACATCTTCTTTGAATTTTCTATAGATTACTTTTATGCGATGCACACATATTTATTGATTATAAGTATTTTGGTCAGTTCATATTTACCTATCTTATATTTTATTATTTCTTCCAAAAACAAAGGATTTACTAAATTGTTTTCCAAGAAATGGTTTCCAAAGTGTTCTTTCAAAACTATAACTTTTGGTTTTCATTGTGAAATGTGGTATGCGGATTCATGCTAGTACCCTACTTATATTTACTTGGGTATTCTGGATTTTGTATTGATTGATTTTTATTATGATAAATTTGATGAGTTTTGAAATAGTTTATTTCTTTTATATTTTTAGAAATGATTTATTGGGTTATTTAATTTTTTTATTTAAGCTATTTAGATATTGATAGTATTTTTGTGTTTTTTGTTTTTAGAAAATTCCACCCCAAATGACCTCTAAAAATTAAGAGGATGAGGTCACAAAGATTGCTCCATCAGCTAATCCTCCTATGGACTCCTAAATTATTTAATCAGTAATATAGAAAATTCAGTCTCTTAAGAAGTCTAGTGATCCAAGGAATGTATGACCAATAAATAGTGCCTATAAGTTCACAAAGAAGAATATTCCAATGTTTTGAGGTGATCATGGACCCCAAGAAATTAAAGAGAGGTTGGAGAGGATCGAATACATTTTTTATTCCTCCAAAACCCTAAAAAACTTTAATGTAGTATTTTTAAATTTTGTACAGGAAGGGGCGAGCCAAAATTTTAGGCACTCAATTGTTCTTGAAAATATTTAGGAATAAATCTATTGAAATGGGTTCAAGAATATATTTATCTATCAATTAAACAAGAAAAAATTGCTTTTGATGAAGGTGTGGGAGTTTGTGAAAATGAATTAGGGTGATCAATCCATGATAGAGTATTCCACTTGGCTATCTGAGTTAATTAATCTTTCACCCGAGCTCCTAAAAACCACTACTTTAAGGAAAAATTCTTATAAATAGGTTTGAATCTAGAAACATGGTGCATGATTATTCTCTTTTTATATTCAACTAACCCTGAAGTGGTTGATAAGGTGGATATGGAAGAAGAAAATATTGATGGATTATCCGATATGATCCATGACTTAATGACCATGGGTAGAATCCAGAGCTCCTCTTTCAAGAAAAAGAGGAAGCTCGGGGAATCACAATGGGATAGTAGCATGAGTGTGTATCATCCCCCATATTTGGTATCAATAGTTACCATAGGGAGTAGGCTGGTTACTTAGTTCCAGTGTGGTGAGTATGGGAATTCCAAGAAGTATTTCTAGGAGGCTCAAAAAATGCTTTATGGGTGTGGTTGCCTAGGACACCTTTTACAGTAATGAAGGTATTTTACCTTGGGATTTAGTGTGGGTACCACCTCTAATGGGGGTTAATAGGTGTTTCTAATACTTCAAAGATGGGAAAATCTAATTCCCAAGTGAAAGGGTACTCTCATAGCACCAAGAAACATCAGAGTGGGCCTAAATTGGGAATCTATATATGGTGCGGCTTGAGCCAGAGGAGTTAGAGGAAGGGTTAATGACTATCAAAGGTATGGTTTTCATTATTTCCCATATGGATTTAGATTATTTTTTGAAATAGATTAATCCCCTTAATTAATTAATCATACGTTGATTTATTCCATAGGACTATGATCTAAGTTGATGTTTCAAGTCATGGATCTCTCTATACTATTAGGAAATAAGAGAGAGAAAGGATTTAATTGCCCCGAGTTCTATGTGATCGTCCCTAATAATGAGGTTATTTTTTTAATTCATAGTTCGTGATCAGGACATATTTAACCTTAATTTCATCATGGATTACATGGTGAGAGTCAAGTCTTGGATTTATTGCTACAACTAGATTTTTTCATTTCTCTTCCATAATGGGAACACTCACATGTTTCAAGGTGATTGGGATTCTAGGTCAGGTTGAGCGGGACCTATTTTCCCTATGATTGGGTATTTCTCATGCCAGTTCTCATAACTGTTTCTTGATGTTATAGGGCGGGGTTTAGATAAATAGTTTCAATGTGTGGTGGATAGATTCCCCAAGGTATTAATAAGGGATTTTTAGGGTTTCAACCTCTTCCAAAAAGCGGAGTTCACTATAAAATTCCACTCCAATATGGGACCTATTTCCTTGGAATCTTATATAATTTCAACCGTGGAATTAAAGAAGATAAAGGTCATATTAGAAGAGATATAGTGTAAAGAGTTTATACACCAGAGTATGTTATCGTAGGAATCATTGGTGTTTCTTTAAAAGAATATAGACATAATCTATCATCTCTGTATTTACTAGGAAAATATAAAAACTGTGATGATCAAGAATAAGTATCTACTACCTCACATTGATGACTATTTCAATAAATTAAGGGGTGTCTGATGGGTTTCAAAGACAAACCTATGATCAGGGTACCACCACTTGATGTTGAGGGATGCAGTGATTTATAAGACAAAATTTTAGAGTTTAAATGGGCATTTTGAATTCCTCATTATACCATTCGGTTTAACTAATACCCTTGTAGTATTTATTTCCTCCATGAACCAAATTTTTCATCAATATATTGATTCCTTCATGATAGTTTTTTGATGATATTTTGGTTTACTTCAAGATAAAGGAATATCATGTGGTCCATTTGGGGTTTATTTTGGAAACATTGAGGGGCCAAATTTTGTATGCAAAGCTATCCAAATGATATGTTTAGATTTGGGAGGTAAAAATACAAGGTCATTTTATATTTTAACAGGGTATTTCAGTGGAACTTGAAAATTTCAAAACTATGATATCTTGGGAGAGACCCAATAAAGTGTTCAAGATCCATATTTTTTAGGTCCTAGAAGGATATAAATGGATCTTCGTGTGACATTTATACATGTTATCATATCCCTTGATAGGTATGACCTAGAAGAGTGTTAAATTTGAATAGAGTGAGAAATTCAAAGAGTCGTTTGAGTAGTTGATGGTGAGGTTAATTTCAGAACCTATGTTGATCCTCTGAGAGCCAATTATTGGTTATATTGTGTGTTGCAAACATTTAGGTATGGGGTCAGGGTGAGTATTGATTGTAGAGACTTATTTTTTTTCCTTGTAATAATTTGAAATATTTCTATATATATTTTTAGAGCTAGGAAATGATATGATGTTTGATTATGAGGCTTGGTGTTCCCAAAATTAAATTTATAAAAATATTAAATATATTTTATATTACATGTATAGTTTATTAAATAAAATGGAATAAATATTAAATGAAATCTTGAATCTGAAAAATGAGACGACAATTGAGTCTGTAATGTGACATTTACCCTAGCTGGGACCTAGGGCATTATTCCTCCTTCCATTGGTGAATAAAATTCTGATGATGATGAATCTATGGATCGGGGAAGATAGATATGCAGAGAATGAAATGAATTCCTTAAATCATTTGAGATCACATTATTTGAAAAAAAAAAGATCCAATCTCTAGGTAGGGCTATTCAATTCATGGATTATTCCCTTATTTATTAAATTTATTGAGCAATATCATCCCTTTTATTATTTACGCTAATTGGTGAACCGTGAAATGTGTATATGTACTAGTTTCATTGATTATTAAATTTATTTCTAACCCCAGATATTTCTGTTCTTGATCATTGGAAAAGAACACTTGGAAATTATTCTTAATCCTTTTTTATTATGACTTTCCCACCTAAATTTCTTCATGCTCATCATCATTGGACCCTGAGGTCATGATTTGACATTACCAATCGGGAATGACCCCAATTGGACCCCTGTATCTGCAACGGTTTAAAAGGTGAATAATGATTTAGAAATCAAGGATGGATTTGGAGTTGAATCATGGAATTATGGGTTTTGAATCTCTTATATTTGAGATCTGATTCTGATGAAGGCAATGAGACTAATCAAAGGCATGGAGGTGAATATGGGTTCGCCCAAAAATGATTCAGATTCAACTTCCAGCCATCAGAGGGATGAAAATTACTGAATAGATAAATATACTTATTTTTTAGGAATAAAGTAATCTAGAATAAAAGGAAGGGTGATCATATCTAACATACGGATAAGAGATCTTAGATTCTATGAAAAATTCGACTATATCATGTGTATTTAGATGAACACAGGGTGTGTAGCCTCTATGATTCGGTGGCTAGGGTTTCATGAGTTTATAAGTATCACATTATGTGTGAGACCCCAACACACTATTTGACATCATACTCATGGTATCAATGTGTACTCTTGGAGTACATAGGAACATGCATGATCAGGCATGCCGTGTACTAAATTACAAAAAAATGGGGTAAGGTACATGGACACATCTTGAGTACACAAACACAACCAAGGTGTATAGTTGGGGACCTCGAGTTGTTTAGAAATGACATGTATACCACCTATGTAATGGCCTATACCCCTCTAGTCTATTAATTTATGAAAATCTTGTGTTTGAGGTTTTCTGGTAGGTAACAGTGACTCATTTAAATATTTTTCCAATTTTCCAGTTTTTTCAATGGTGAGTGGCATCGGTCAGTGGCGTCAGTGAGTGGTATCAGTGAGTGGAATCAGTGAGTTAGGCATCGGTAGCTCAACATTAGTATCTCACATCGGTAGATCAATGTCGGTGGCTCGCATCGGTAGGTCACGTCGATAGCTTGGTTTTAGTATATCGCGTCGATAACTCTACATCGATTGATCACGTCGGAAGCTCACATCAGTATCTTAATGTTAGTAGTTTGCATCGGTAGCTCATCATCGATAGATCATGTTAGTAGATCACCATCAGTAGCTCAGCGTCAGTGGTTTAACATTGGCGACTCACTGTCGGTCAGTTGCATCAGTGGGTCACGTTAGTGAGTCAAGTCCATGACTTACTATAAGTGAGTGGCGTCGGTGACTCGCCCCACAGTGTGTCATTTCTAGCTCTTCCCAATTTTTTCAATTTCTCCCCTATTACATTTTATTTGACGTAAATCGATTTTAAAATCTTTTTTTTACCATTTCTGATATAGTTTCAAAGGATATTAATTACATATTTAATATCTTAATTCCCCAAGACTTTGAAATAGCCAAGACACATGGTCTTGGACATGAATCTACTTTTATATACTTTGAAATAATCTCCCTTCCATTGATATAGGATCTAGCCTTTTCTAAAACTAAGATCCTCTCTTCCTTTAACCCTTCTATTTTATCTTTGTGCACCAATATAATTTCTTCCTCATGGAGTTGTGTGTCGTGTTGTGGCCTTCATATCTAGTTTTCCCTTGGTGTCTTCCTGCTACTCGCACACCCCCTATTTTGGCGCAAAGAGGAGTTGCTGATTGTCTGTTATCCAAGGTAGGGATTCCTTCATCTCTCTTTTAATTTTTTTATCATGTGGAGTGGGTATACTAATGGATTATTGTGAATAATACTATATCCATTTTTAAATGAAGTAATAAACTAGGAGAGGAAGGTGATAATAACAAAGATAATCAGACATATTACTTTAGTAATAAATGATTAGCAGGGAAGAAAAATATGATAATCATTTGTTTTATCTATTATCTTTGATCCATGTGGTAAATTGTATGGGTTGTATCATTCTAAAAATCATGGTCGTTTATAGTCTCTGTTTTCCACCTGTATGGCTTGTGGATTACTGCTGTAAATTTGTAAATATGACTAATCACATATGCCCGGTTAAATAAATGGATTCCCCAAGATTGAAATTATTATTTGTTCACCCCAGAATAATGAAAGTGAAATTAAAGAATGATTGATGCTAAATTTGAACGCACTTTTATTATTTTGTGTGGTTGTGTGTAGAGGTGGTACAGGTGGTGTAATGGAATCTCAGGTTGAGAGATTGGTTTATTGTGGAATGGATGAACATTTCATGTAGTGGGAATGTATATGGGCTATGTTATGGTTGTTGGGGCATCACATGTTTATGCAGTGGGGATTCCGATGGTTATGTTTAGTGGAGATGGACATTTATGGATGTGATGAGTGTAGTGTGGATATGCAGCAGGGTTATCGAGTATGGTTTTGATGAGGTGAGTTGCAGGGTTTGCCTATAATTAGGGGGTTTTCTTATTGAGAGAAAGGAAAAGGTGACATGAATTTGAAGAATGATGATGACAGTGGTTGGTATGGGTGTTAGTGCAGAGTAAATGTTGAGTGGGAAACTTTATCATAGTTTTCTTCATATGTTTGTCTTGGTTGTGAGGCTAATTGTGTGTTGTGGTTGTTAGTTTCCTGGGTAGGGCAGGAATAAATGATAAATTCTTAACAACGTCAAATTGATTTTGTGTTAAGAGGATTTATTTTTTCAACTTTAGATGTGACCATCATTTGTCCTGATACAAACATTTAGAGGTAGCAACAAAGGTAGTTTTCTTGAATGGTTGTTGTTTGGAACCCCATAGGCTGGGATAATTTTTTCTATATATATATATATATATATATATATATATTTACATGTATTTCATTGTGATTTCTATATTCACCCATACTAGTTGAACTCTATGCACTGAACAACCCCATTTCATGTGGTAGGGTGTATTTCCCATACATCCTGGTGGGAGGATGGATGGATGGCCAACCGATCTTCCATGATCCCTCTTTTAGGTGGTGATATACCAAGAATATTTAGGTGGGTTGTGGTTTCTGAGGCCCAGGTGTGTGTGGGTGAGTTGTGCTTCCCAGGTGTCTTCGAGATGAGATGTGTTGTTGTTCCCAGATGTCTTCGGGATGTGGTGAGGTTTGTGAGACCCAGGTGTCTATGGGCGAGATGTGGTGTGGTATGTTCATAAGAGGTGGGAATTCTGTGACATCTACCATTAGGGCGTGAGAGCATCTAATCAGTGGGAAAGTGGTGTGTAGTTCCTTATCATCAATGTGCTCTATATTACTTTACTTTACTTGTGTTATTTGGTGAGATTGCCTTTGGTGAGGTTGGGGTGACTAGCAGACCTTGTTAGGTGCTTTTGGGTTCTATTGTTTTCTCACAGGGGAATTAGTATGTATCCCCCACTTTTGAATGAGATAGTTTGGATTTTACTTCTGAGTGTACTTAAATTCTCACCCTACATATATAAAACTACTTTTAGGTTTATAGGGGGACTCTGTGGACTGTGCTGGCCAGTACTCGCACGGACATTGGGGAAAGTTGTTGTGTCACTGTTTAGATTTTTTTGGTATTTACTTGGATACTCTTTCTTTTGTAGCAGCTTTACTTTAAACATGAATGTGGGATGGATTTTGGTTTCTCTTTTATATATGTATTTGAGTTGTTTTTGTGGTTTATGCATATTATCTCCTGATCTTGGTTACTATGAAAAGGGTAATGCCTCCCCTGTTGTGAGATTTATATACCCTTGGTGTTGGTCCCCACACTGGGGCCTACTGGATGTGGGACTTTGGGATCATTATCTCTCTTTATCCATTTCCAACTCAGGAGGGGAATCTTTGGAGGGAGGTGGTCATGAAATAATGGTATCAGAGGTGATTGTTGAGAGATAGGATAGATATTAGAGTTAGGAATAGTGAGGATTTCATGGGTTGGTTGGTCAAAAGTGTCATGTGATCTTGATATGTGACATAGGCTAGGGAAGACTAGTTAAGAAATAGTATTTTAGCCCCCCCTGTGATCCGATGCAAGGACATTGAGCTTACCAAATGATTAAGTGAGGCTACACTATTTTTAGGGAAGAGACCCTAAAAATGGTACGCGCATTATTATGACTTGTGTTCTTGTTTAAAGGGGGAATTTCAGTTAATTTAAATAAATAATGAGTTAAAATGATCCTTAAACAAAATTTCATACTACTCGGGCTTAGGAGTTCCCAGTTTACTTTTCAGTTATGGAACCCGGCCATTGTCCATGAGTGGCTTAGGCAGTGGAGGCTTTGCAGGCTGATCAAGCTGATCGATGGAGGGTTGATCCAAAGGAGGAGGAAAACCAGTCGCATATAACATTACGTGCTTTCCAGCGGTAGACCTTGGGAAAGTATAAGGGAAGTGTCTCAAACACGGAGATGGAGAGCTGGCTCAAGGAGCTTGTGATCACCTTTATCTTGATCTAATATTTGATAGAGTACTAGGTTTTGTTTGCGGTTAGTCAGATGAGGGGAGCTACACATCATTTGTGGATGCTGTACCTGGGGGAGAGAAAGGAGGCTGATGTTCTATGGGTTGATTTTGAGAAGGAGTTATGAGAAGAATTACTTTCTTTTACCATGAAGGATGAGAAGCGATATGATATACTCTCCCTCCAGTAGGGGGTATTTCTGTATGGGAGTTGGGAATCAAGTTCAAGGATCTCCTTCACTTCAACCTAGATCTTTTTTTGGAGGAGGAGTCTCGGGAGAGACACTTAGAGGAGGCACTTTATCCTTCTCTCAAGTATGAAATTACTCCCTTCACCTTTTATACATATCTAGAATTCCAGAAGAAGAAAAACATAGTTGATATAATGCACTCACGAGGAGGTCTACCATGGGAGGGGATCCATCAGGGTTCGAATAGAGAGGCTACCAGCGGTAGGTCTTAGGCACCAGGGCCTTCGAGGTTTCAGAAATTAGAGAGTCGACCTCAGTAATTTCGATTTCAACATTCTGTTCCCCATGCCTATCCTTCAGGCCTGGGGCTGGTGTGTTTTATCGGTTTAGTTCATGGTCACCATCAGAGTCAGTGCCCAATGGCTATTCAATCTTGGTATGGGGGAGGTGGGAAGGCTTAGTGCCTGCTTCATCAATAGTTGCTAGAGAGGCCATTTTAGCAGTAGGGACATCAGGCTCCTACTTCACCGAGGGGAGACAAAGTAGGTGGAGGATGATCTCAAGGTGTTCCTAAGGGACCTCAGCCCTGGATTGGTCGAGGATGAAATTGTCAACAGAGGGGTAGAGGAGCTGGGTGTGGTCAGTTAGACACCACAAAGGTAGTCATTTTAGTGGGATCAAAGATCATTCGATTTACGATAAGTTTGTTCAGTAATATTGATTGTTCCTTGGTTAATTCGAAATATTATCACTCCTTTTTTTCACCCACTATAGCCTATTCTCTAGGGCTATAAATAGAGAGGCTTCCTGTTGCCCTAGTGTTGAGCTTGCCATTCAGAGGTCAGACCATCTTGTTTGATATATTCCATGGATGTAGACTAATTATGGGGCCACATCATTCCCATGGGGATATTTTATTGCTACATATGAAACCATATGATGTCATTCTCATCATCTACTGATTTTATTCTATACAGGATGTTATCGAATGATTAGAGATAAGGGTTTAGTTTTTAGATGTGGATGGAAAATGTGTGGCTTTAGTTGGTGAACAGAATTGTCAGGTGGGCAACCAACGTGTAGAGCCTCTTCTTTCCTTGTTGGCCGAGTTGCCATTGAGATCGATTGATGCTGAGATGGTGGATTCTCCCAAAGTTATTGGGGAGTTATTAGATGTTTTACCTAAGGAAATTGTGACTCTACCCCCATGAAATGATGTTGAGTTCATGATAGAATAGAAACCAGGTTCTAGTCTTATTTTTATGGGTCCCTATCGGATGTCACCTTCTTAGTTTTAGGAGCTATAAATTCATATTCGAGACTTGATGAATAAGGGGTTTATCTGGCCAAGTGTGTCATTGTGGGGGTGCTCCGGTCTTGTTCTCAAAGAAGGAAGATGGTAGCCTGATGCTATGCATAGACTACCAGAGGTTGAATCAGGTGATGATCCAGAAATGTTAACCTATGTTGAGTATATATGACATTTTGAACTATATGAGGAGATAAATTTGGTTTTCTAAGATTTTTCTATGTTTAGGATATCACCAATTGAGGGTGATGGAGGGTGACATCCCATAGACTACTTTCAGGTGCAGGTATGGGCACTTTGAGTTTGTGATTATGCAATTCAGCGTAAAAAATGCACCAACTATGTTCATGGGACTTATAAACTCTATATTTTGTGAGTTACTAGAATGGTTCATCATTGTATTCATTGATGAAATTATTATCTACTTGAAGTCATAGGAGAAACATCCAGAGCATCTCAAGACTATCTTGGAAGTTATTCGAGGACACCAGCTCTATAGAAAGTTGTCCAAGTGAAAGTTTTGGACATGAGACGTCCACTTACTTGGAGATGTGGTGTCTCATCTGGGCATAGCAGTGAACCTATTGAAGGTTGAAGAAATTTTTTCTTGTGTAGTACCCAAGAACGTGGTGGTGGTTTACAATTTCCTTGGTCTAGCATGCTATTACTGGTGATTTGTACCTGGCTTCTCTTGAGTTTCAGTTCCATTGAAAGCTCTAAACAGAAAGAGACAGGACTTTGTGTTGAGTGAGTAGTGTCAGGTATATTTCAGCTATCTTAAGGATATGTTGGTCCATAATACAATGCTCTAATTTCTAAAGGAATGGGTGATGATTGAGGTGTTTTGCGATGCTTCCCATCTGGGCCTAGGATGTGTTCTGATGAATAAATGAAGAGTGGTCTCTTACAGGTCTAGGTATTTATGTAACCATGAATGTAACTATGCAACCCATGATCTGGAGCTAGCAACGGTCTCATTTTCTTTAAATTTGTGGTGGCATTACCTCATTGGAGATCACTTTATGGTCTTCAAAGATCACAAGAGATTCAGATATATCTTTTCCCAGTGATATCTGAACTTGTTAAAGCAGTGGTGGATGAAGTTTCTTCAAGACTATGATTTTGAGACCTCCTACACCTTAGGAAATGGGAATGTTGTAGTTGATTCCTTGAGCAGAAAGTCGCAGAGATAGGTCATTCATGAATCTGCACATGATTGGAAGGCGATGGAGGAGTTATCATCCTTACACTTAGATGCAGGTATGGATGTTGGTAGAGGCTCATTATTTCAGATGAAGGTGAAATATTCTCTAATACAGTAGGTAGATGTGTCTCAGTGGGGAGACTCAGAGGTATAGGTGATGCATGATTGCATTGAATAGAGTGATTCTCTAGAAATAAGGATGGTGTATGGATAGAATCAGATGCTATTCTGTAAGAAGATGTTTGTTCCAGTGGATATGCCTGATGGAGTTATCCCTGAGTTTCATAGATCTCCTTTATCAGTTTATGCAGGGATTTCAAAGATGTACCATGGATTAAGGGATCAGTTTTGGTGGCCTGGGATGAAGCGGGCTATGGTAGAGTATGTGGCAAGGTGAAGGCTAAGTACCGTGTTCCTGGTGTTTTGTTTCATCCCTTAGATGTCCCTGAGTGGAAGTGGGATGACATCTTAATGGATTTATTCATAGGAATACCTATGGATTAGGGAGGCTGTGATGCTATCTGGGTAGTAGTGGATTGACTGACGAAATCATCACACTTCTTGGCAATCAAGGAATCGGTCAGAGAGGATACCTTAGTCTGGTGGTATATGGATGAGGTGGTGCAGCTACATGGATTTCTGAGGTCCATTGTCTTGGATCGGGATACACACTTTACCTCATGAGTCTTCAGGGGATTACAATTTTTTTGGGAACTTAGTTACTCCTTAGCACTACCCTCCACCCTCAAATAAATGGGAAGATAAAGAAGACCATATAAAAATTAGAGGAAATGTTGTGAGCATGCGTCTTGGATTTTGGTGGGTCTTGGGTGTGCCACTTTCCCTTGGTAGGGTTTTCTTACAATAATAGCTATCAATATTTAATTGTCATGGATTTGTTTGAAGATTTTTACATAAGATTGTGTTCATCACCTTTTTGCTGGACAGATGTTGGGAAGATAGATTTTCTTGGCTCTGAGTTAGTGCAGAGTATGAAAGAGAAGTTTAGTTTCAGTTTGTTCATGAGAGGATGAAGGCAGCATAGGACCAACATAATTTGTATACCAATCTTAGGAGGAGGTCCTTGGAGTTCATGGTTTGGGACCACATGTTGTTAAAGGTTTCCCCTCGATGTGGGTAATGGAGGTTCGGTAGAAGGAGAAAGCTCTATTCGAGGTTAGTTATAACCTTCAAGGTGTTGGGGTGAGTTGGTGAGGTGGAATAACAGTTGGTGCTTCCACCATAGTTAGAGAAGGTCCACAACATTTGTCACATCTTTCAGCGTCATCAGTATCTTCATGATGACTCCGATGTCATTGGCCGGGGAGTATTGGATATCGATGACGACACAACATTCATGGAGTGGCTAGTGGAGATCCAGGATCATCAGGAGAAGATGTTGTGTGGATGAACCATTCCTTTGGTACGTGTGTTGTGGAATCTTGTTGTCCTGTATGGGAGTACTTGGGAAAGAGAAGTGTAGATGTGTTCCCAATACCCATAACTATTTGGAGTTTCACCTTGTCCTATTTTACTTTTTAATTATTGAACCTTTTTTATATGAGATGAGTTGTTTCATTGTTTTGTGATGTGTGATAAAGTCCTAAAATGTGAAAAGAGGAGGACCTGATACCTAATACAGATGCATTAATGACGATGCGATTAAACCCATGTGGGAAAGTTAGTTCCACCCAAAGCAGAATTTATATTGACATAAAGGAAGAAATTCCCTAATTCATGTGTTCGGGAAGCGCGGATTTTGGTGCTTGTGTGGTGTGCCTTGTGTTCATTTGGGGTATTAGATGTCAGAGGAGGTGTTGTTTGATGTCTACGTTTCACTTCATCTTACGAGCAGTACAAGGTGATTTTTCTTTTAGAGGTATCTCACGGGGTGGTTGTTCGGACCCCTCTTTCATTTGGGTTGGTTTTGTATTATCAAGGATGAGAATAGTTTGAGAGGTATCTGATGTAATGGCCCAGACCCCTCCAGTCCATTCCTTTTTTGAAAATCCAATATTTGAAGTGTTCTAGGAGGCAATAATGACTCATTTCAAGTGTTTTACAGTTTTCCAATTTTTCCAATGGTGAGTGGCATCAGGGAGTCATGCATTGGTAGATTAGTGTCAGTTGGTTGCACCAGTAGCTCAGTGTCAGTATCTCATGTCAGTATCTCACATCAGTAGCTCAATTTCAGTTGCTTGCATCGGTAACTCAACATCGGTAACTCATGTCAGTAGCTCGTTTTGGTAACTCAATGTTAGTAGCTCGAATTAGTAGCTCACATTGGTAGCTTAACATCAATATATTAGCATTGGTAGCTCAATGTCAGTGGCTTAGCATCAGTGAATCGCTGTTGGTAGTTTGTGTTGGTGGGTCACGTCAAATACTCTCTATCGGTGAGTGGTGTCGGTGAATCTTCCTATAGTGAGCCATTTCCATCTTTTCCCAGTTTTTCCAGTTTCACCCCTCTTACATTTTATTTGACATAAATCGAATTTAAATCCTTTATTTTACCATTTAAGAATAATTTTCAAAGGATAATAATTATATCTTTAATATCCTAACACCCTAATGCTTTGAAACAGCCAAGCCACATGGTCTTGGCCATGACCCAACTTTTATGTACTTTGAAATCATCTTCGTTTTATTGATATAGGATCTGGAATTTTCTAAAGCTAAGATCCTATCTTCCTTGAACCCTTCTATTTTGTATTAGTGTTCCTAGAACCTTTCTTCCCCATGGATTCATGCGTTGTTCTAGGGCTTTTTGATCCAGTTTTCCCTTAGAGTCTTCATGATACTCACACACCCCCTATTTTGACGAAAGGAGGAGTTGTTGATCATCTGTTTTCTAAGGTAGGGATTCCTTTATCTCTATTTTAATTGTGTATCATGGAGGGGGTATACTTATTTCTTTTTTGTGAATTTGACTAGATCTATTTTTAAACAAAGTAATAAATGAGGGGTGGAAGATGATAATAACAAATATAACTAGACCCGTTACTTTAGTAATAAATGAGTTGAAGGGAAGATGATGATGATGATCATTTGTTTTATCTATTATATTTGATCCATGTTGTGAATTTTATGGGTTGTATACTTCTAAAAATCATGGCCTCTGGTAATATCTTTTTGCACCCCTGTATGACTTGTGTATTACTGCTATAAATTTTGAAATTTGACTAATCACGTATACCTGGTTAAATAAATGGATGCCCCATTATTGAACTTATTCTATGATCACCCCTAAATAATGAAAGTGGAATTAAAGAACTAGTGATGCTAAATCTGAATGCACTTTGAGTGTTTGGTGTGGCTATGTGTATGGGGTGGTACGAGTGATGTAATGGAATATCAGGTTGAGATATTGGTTGATTGTGGAATGGATGAACTTGGTATGTAGTGGGACTACATCTCGGTAGTGTTATGGATGTTGGGGGCATGGTATGTTTATGTAGTGGGCCTGCTGATGGTTGTATTTGGGTAATATAAACATTTATGGCTGTGATGAGTGTGGTGTGTATATGCAGTGGGGATACCAATTATGGTTGTGATATGGTGATTTGTGGTGTTTGGATGTAAGTTGGGGGGTTTTATTATTTATATGAAGTACATGGCAACATGAATTTGGAGAATGATGATGAAAGTGGTTAGTATGGATGTTAGTGGAGAAGAAATGTGGAGTGGGATGCTTTACCGTAGTTTTATTCCTTTGTTTGGCTTGGTTGTGAGACTAGTTGTGTGTTGTGGTTGTCATTTTCTCGAGTAGGGATGGAATAGCTGGTAAATTATTAATAATATTAAAAATATTGGGTGTTAAGAGGATTTATTTTGTCAACCTTTAAAGTGACCATCATTTTTCATGATATGTACATTTAGAGGTAGCAGCAAAGGTAGTTTTGTGGTCTAGTTGCTATTTGGAACCCCATAGTCTAAGCTTAGTGTTTTCTACCTATATATATACATGTATTTACTTGTGATTTCTATACGCACCCTACCCTAGTTGAGAGTTATGTGATGAACACCCCCATTGTATTGGGAGAGGGTGTCTTTCCCAAACGTCTTGGTGGTAAGATGGATGAATGGCCACTCACTCATCCTACTCTCTCTTCTAGGTGGTGATAGATCAAGACTATTCAGGAAGGTTGTGGTTTGTGAGGCCCACGTGTGTGTGGGTGGGTTGTGTTTCCCAGGTGTCTTCAGGATGAGATGTGTTGTGGTTCCCAATTGTGTTCTGTATGTGGTGTGGTTTGTAAGGCCCATGTTGCTACAGGAAGGATGTGGTGCGGTATGTTCAGAAGAGGTGGGTGCACCAGGATGTCTTTTGTTAGGGTGTGAGAGTGACTAATCTATGGGAATGTGGTGTGGGGTACCCTATCATCGATGCCATATATATTAAATTACTTGACTTACGTTATTTAGTGAGTGTACCTTTGGTGAGGTTGGGGTGGCTAGCATACCTTGTTATGTGCTTTTGGTTTCTTCTTTTTTCTCAAGGGGGGATTACTATGTATCCCCTAATTATGCATAAGAGGATTTGGATTTTCCTACTGAGTATACTTGTATGCTAACCCTACATATAGAAAACCACTTTCATGTTAGCAGGAGGACTAAGTGGGCAGTGATAGGCAGTACTAGCTCTGATGTTGGGGAAAGTTTTCGTGTCGATTCTTAACTTTTCTTTTGGTATTTAATTTGGAGACTCTTTCTTTTGTATTAGTTTTACTTTAAACATGCATGTGGGATGGATTTTTTTATCTTTTATATATATCTTAGAGTTTTTTGTGGTGGACTATTCTTATCTCCTGATCTTGGTTACTATAAAAGGGTAATTCATCCAATGTTGTGATATTTCTATACCCTTGGTGCTGGTCATCACCTCGGAGCCTAATGGAGGTGGGTCTCGGGGGTCATTATCTCTCTTGCTCTATTTCCAGCTCAGGTGGGGAATCTTGGAGGGAGGGAATCGTGACACCCTAAATTATATATATCCCTACATGGTTAGTGAGCCTTGTACCAATAGGAAAATATTCAGGTGATGGAGTGGGATCATGCATTTTGTGGTTCCCCTCAGACACTATGTAACCCTTGGTTTCTTTTGATAAAACTTTGAACTCTCGTATCTCCTTCATTTAGAATCAGGTTTTGGCCCGGGAGTAGCTTATCCTGAGTGTTTTTACAATTATAACATGATGGAACCCTTGGTTGTGGATTTTGGGATGTGATATGAGATGTTACTTGTATGGAGATTATTTAGGTGATGCTCAATGATGGCAGTGATGTAACACCCCGATATTTTATGAAAAATATTCTTTTAATTTCATTGAGGTCTTCTATTATACACTACACCAAGTTTAGATTGTACTATACGCAACACCACATTAGCTTGCAGTATACACAACACTATTCTTGGCTCGTGTTACACACAATTTCAAGTTTGTTTTGTGGAAATTATTCTATGCAACATTAAGTATAGATTTTGTTTAATGTATAAATGAAATAAGTTTTGATTATGTTATACGCAACACCAAACGGTGCTTCCACTACATGCAGCCCTGACTTGGCTTGCATTACACACAATCAAGACCTTTCTCGATAGTGTGTGTAGTACGCAATACCGAGTTTCACTAAATGAGATATTATTATAATATTCTTATGAACTAGCTGTTATGAATAGTTATACACAATTTTTGAAATTTTATAAATTTTATTTTTCAAAATGGACTTCATTTTTGGATTCGGAATATTGAAATTAGCCTAGGGTGAATTTTTGGTATTTCTCTGAAAACTTTCAATTTTTGATGAATAGTGAAAACACTGGGTTACTATTTAAAAACAGACTTTTTATTTAAATAATTATTTATTTTATTTAAATTTATTTTAGGTCAAAATTGATGCATAATACCTATATAAGTTCAATGTAATTCATTGGAGTCATTTTATAATAATTTTCGATATATAAAAATTTTATTGAACTTTTCACCGTCTTTTACCTACCTCCTAGGAGCTTTTGCAAACTTACATAAAACTTAATTTTACTGCTTCTGTGAGTGGAATTTCGAAAATCAGAGAGACACGGTTAATATCAAGGACTAAAATGTGGTTCAACGAGATTAAAATAATTTTTGGTGAACAGTAACGTTTTATTTTTATTTACCACGGTTAAAAGTAAATAGGGTAATTAAGGGTAAAAATGATATTATTATTTCCCTAAAACATGTCCTAATTCTATTGGATAAGTGTAATTCGACCAAAAACAACCTTAGGAATAAAATATGACCATTTAGGTCCACTTGTATTGGATTAGGACATTTATTATTAATTTATTTAAAGAAGGGTTAAAATAGTTAAAATCAAAGTTTAATAACTAAATCATTTTTAATATAGGGTTATACATAGGATAAATTCGACTATAAATATTCATTAGAATTCTAAAACGATTTTCTACAAAATGGTATTTTATTTATAATTTTTAGACATTAAATAAGTTAATTTATTTATGACACAATGATGATGTAGTAATTACATTATTAATGAAATATTAACATAATTGATGTTATGAATACACAAATAAATGTAATTTGAGACTTTTTATGAATTAAACTAATTTTATAGGTTAATATGACATGTAAGTATTTATTTAATTAATGTTTTTCTAACTAATCATGCTGTTATGATTTTCACAAAAATCAATTACCAAATAGTTTCAAAATAGACATAAAATTGTTTTTAAAAAACATATTATATTATTAATTATTATTATATTCCTAAAAATCTAAGGATTGGTCAATATACTTATATCATGATAGTTATATCATTAATTGACCACTTGGGAGTCTCTCAGATGTATATGGTAAGTTTATTAACTATATAATATAAAAATACAAAGTGACATGGTAAATGACAATCTAATTAACTAAGAGTTAAAAATAAAAGATAAGGTTAATATAATGACCCAAACCCGTATAAAATCTATTGGTTGAGAGTATTTAGACCCATACCCACCTTATCTTCAAAATAAATCAATTTTTAGATTTTAAAAACCGAATATGACTTTATTATAAAATAATATTTTTTGTTTTCCTAAGGTGCCCCTCTCCTCCCTTATAAAAAGGGCACCCCTTCCCTCTTCTCTTCACACCAATTTGAGCCTTCAATATCGGATATCCCCTGAAAATTTATCTTCTCCACTTCCCTAGTAATATTATAGAGGTCCCAGTCTTCTTCAAAGACAAATTTTAGTTCCCTAAGAAGAGGTTTCAAAGAGGCGTGCCGAAGAAGAGGTAATATCCGTTACCGATTCTTTCAAATTTATTTCTTTTTCTACTTCCTCTTCTTTAGTTGTTTCATTATGAAGTAATAACATCAGTATCACTTATATACTGGCATTTTATTATAAATATGAGACAACCCTATTTAACCTTCTATCCATCCTACGGAAAACGAAATCACCGCGCGTGCGTATATACGAAATACCGTCTCCACGCCGTGGTGTAATCTGTTTTCGACCACCACCTTACTTGGATGGGTATAATGGTGTAAATAAATAACTATATATTATTATTTTAAAGTTATATTTATTCTGAAATATTATACATACACTTCATTACAATTCCACGATCATGGGAATGATATCATCCCTCGCGCGTACGTACGGACTACCGTCTCCACGACGCGATGAGATTCATTCTCAATGATTAACCATTCATGAATGATTATAAAGTATATATAATAAGTAATAATGAAATATATGACATAATAATGATACTGGATTTATTTATATATATATGTATGTCATCTACTTAATTCCATTCAATTCAATAAGGAAAGGAAAACAACATTCATGCGTACGTACGACCTACAATCTCCATGAACGGTGTATTTCGTTCCATTTATTGATCTATCATATATATATATGTATATGCTGAATATATATTATATAGAAATCATTTCTTTACATTCTAGAATTAATTAAATCAGGATATAAGTAATAATATCAAGAACAACAAGTCCAAACATGTACGATAAATGAAACGATTTTACCCAAAACTCTGCTTTAACATGGAATTTACAAAAGAACAGGTAATATAAAGTCATAAGTAAACCATATATGATATCATAACAATGAATATTATTATTTAATAATTCAATGACATTATTTAAATCATTATACAAGAGGTTCAGATACGTACGAATCATATCGGACCTAAGGTAAGGGATTACTATTCCAATCTCATTCTTATCCGAGATTGTTATTCATAAGTATTTTCTGGGGTTATTGTTATCATCCATGCCCATGTTTTCTAAAAATGTTTTCATGTATTTTTAAAGTCTTTTTTACCCATTATTTTAAATTTACCACATGTTATGAAAGGAATCTTACTTTTGTTTACCACATGGGGAACTTTTTGACTTCTCCGGCCAAAGTATGAGAAGAATGTTTTTTTAACTTATACGACATGAATGGATTTTTAGAACATTATTTCCATGAATCTTAATTTATAAGTTTTAAAGTTTATTTTTAATTAACTTCTTTTAGTTTAAAATTTTATGACATGTTAAGAAAGGAAAAATGTTTTTGAAGTTGAAAGGATATTCTCCTCAAGAACAGAGTTCAAGTGTTTTATCAAAATTATTTTCCATCTATTATAATATAAGGTTCTGTTTATATCCCTATTTTTACATTGATTTGAATATGTTATGATGGAATTAATTTTATGATGTCCTTTTTTATCTTATATAATTTATGTTATGATGGAATGATGTTTAAGAATCCCATTTTTATTACATGTGTTATGCTATGATATATGATTTATGATTTTGTGGCACACATAAGAATGGTATCTTTATGAGATGGGTGGGACCTATATCTCCCTACAATGCATTGGGTAAAGATTTATATCTCATGAGATAGACATAGATGGAATGGTAAGTTAATCTGGTTCAGTAATACAGGACTGGAACGAGGAGTGATCTCGATTCAGAAAGGGACTTTTTCCACTA
The DNA here is from genome assembly GCA_963277665.1 of Viscum album. NCBI lineage: Eukaryota > Viridiplantae > Streptophyta > Magnoliopsida > Santalales > Viscaceae > Viscum > Viscum album. The sequence goes on from OY728123.1 coordinate 2,022,522,599, forward strand.
AGATTGTCTTGGCAGCAATGCCTTGGCTACTATGGAAATCATATCATGTGCTTAATTGTTTCCAAAATCACATGTTTTATTCCCATGCCATTTTATCATTATTAATGTTTATTTATGATCTATGCCTTATGTACTGCCATGTTTTATGTCATTTCCCAAGATTTTTATGTTTAAACATTATGATCATATTTTTAAGTTCAAATGTATAGGATTTATTTTATTTTATCCATGCTTACCCTTACTGATCATTTGAGCTCACCATTTATATGTTTTATTTTCCCCAGGATTTAAAGAAAGTTTTTAGGTAAGAAAACCAAAAGGGGAAGATCTTTATGGGAGATGTTGAAGATCTTTCACCATGATTAGAAGATTACGTTCCATGTTTCCGAAGACCCTAAACTATTACGGTCCTTTGGTGTTTGTTTTTGTTATGTATTAAGTATTCCGTAAAAGTAACCAAATGTCCATGTACGTCAAGATTTGGGTCTCTACAAGTGATCCCATAGGATCACCAGAGGATTTCAGAGTGGAACCCTCCAGTTGGGCTGGGCTTGAGTCCTCTATCGACCATCAAAGCAGAACCCTCCTGCAGAGTCAGGGCATGGGTCCTCTAGCATCAGAGAGTGGAACACTCTTGTTGCCTCCTCTAATGTGTCCTCTACCTACCTATCAGAGTGGAACCCTCCCATTGATACAGGTCATGAGGTCTCTATATTATAGAGTGGAACCCTCCTGCAAGGCTTGGCATGAGTCCTTTATTGATCATTAGACTGTAACCCTCCTACGATGTTTGGGTATTGGTCCTCTAGTGACAAAGTTCAACCCTCTATCTAGGATAGACGTGGGTACTATATTGAATACAAGAGTGGAATCCTATATATGGGATGAGAATGGGTTATTTATTTACTACCAGAGTGGAACCCTCATACCGGGGAAGGGATAGGTCCTCTATCGAGTACTAGAGTGGAACCCTTCTATTGGAATATGGCATGGATCCTCTATTTATCCACTAAGTGGAACCCTCCACTTATACCATGGAATGTGTCCTCTACCTAGAGATTGTAGCCCCTCTACTGTGTGGAATAGTGACAAGGCATGTCTTGACTTGGATATTTTATATTGGGCAGACGTGTGAGATGTTGGGTATCATTTTTGGACTTTTGGAACTATTGACAACTCTTTTCCCGTGCTGTGTTCTGATATGGATATCCTATTTCTCTCTCGTTCATGATTATTTTACTAAGAATATATATATATATACCTTTGTATTTGGTTACTCTCTTTCCATGGGTTGTAGATATGCGTGGGGAAGTCCACCTACTTTCTATGTTGAGTGCCTTGTGGTTAGTTGAGGTTACTTGCCTACTACGGGAAGTGAAGAATTTATGTGTAGTTCACCTACATATTGTGTTGATCCCTTTTGTTTAGATGAGGTTAATTTCACTTTCTTTAGGTCGAGATATTCACTATTTAATATCTAATATCTTTCCATTCCTATTTTATCTCTTACTCCTCCCCTTCAGCTTTTAGGGAATCCTTCTAGGTATATATATATTCACCCCTACATGGGATTTTCTTGCATGTGTCATGTATTATAAAGACGAAACATAGGTCAACAATGACTATAGTGGAGCTTAGGGATAATTGGTGTTTTGGACCATGTACGATGGTCATAGCTTGGAGATCGTGAGCTAGTCTCTCTTAGTGGTTTACTTTTCATTTTTTTTAGGTTGGGACATCTTTCTGGTTGGGATGTATTTTTCTTATTTCTTTTTTTAGTTTTCATTTTGGTACTCTTGTACACCCTATAGGTTTTTCATACTTGTTTTATATTCTATCAGTTTCATATTTTTATTATTATTCCTCCACACTTATATATTGATATGGTTGGGGGTGTGCATATAGGTACATAAGAAAAGTCCTCCCATTTAGGATATGCTTTTCGATGCTTGTCGTCACCCCTGGCCTATAGAGGCAGTCTTAGGGTAGTTGTAGCTCAAGCCCTGGTTAGGATTTGGTAGTGATAGATTGGTATTAGAGTAGTTCATTCCTTAGGTTCTTTTCCAAAGTAGTCCTCTTATGAGGATTTGGTTTGGATTTACAGAAATAGTGTCAAAGTATCTTGAGTGGGTCTCTCAGGCTAGAGAACCTAGTGATGGTATGGGTGGATGATGTATCCATATTCACCAGGACCTTGAACACCTTCTTGTCAACTCAGAAAACCGAGACATTGGTTGTAGGGATCAATGGTACATGCATCATACAAGATTCAGTTTTTGACTATTTGTAATGAACTAACCCCATAAGCCTAGAATCGGTGAATTATTTTAATACATTGACATGATTACAAGGAATCAAGTCCCAAAGGACCGATCGTTTTAGTAGTCTTAGAAGATATATTAAATACATGAACATTACACTACACATTCAAACAAAAAACACAACATAAATAATCTATTGAGAACTTGATTATTTTCCTAGATTAACCATCTATATCAAACATAATGCACTTCTTGGAATCCTGGGAAAACAAAACATAAGAAAGGGGTGAGCTCAGATTCTCAGTAAGGGAAAATAATTTAGCGGAAGCCATTAAATTTTAAGGAAAAATGTGTAATAAAAAACAGCCTTTTAAACATAAACTAGAAGATAATATGGAGAAAATATGTCAAGACCCATCCTCGGGGCCCGTTCCGTGACTACCCCAAGCCCACTTTCCGTAGGCCAGGGGTTGGTGACTAGCACCAAAGGCGTAAATACCCATAATGGGAAGGCATTTCCTTTATAAAAGTAAACAAACACAATAGAGTACGCAACTGAAGTAAGAACTAAGTAATACTGTTGACAAAAGTAAGTGTTGAAAGGAAAGGGGCCGAAAATACAAGCCCAACAGTAAGTACAGTACAACTGAAAAGCTAGTACAACTACAGTAAAGTAAAACAGCAACCACTAAATCGTCCTCTGGAAATCCCACCTGAAGGGTGGGTACAGATGGCCTCCTCAGCACCCCGGTATGTCTGTCCGGGTACCGTCCAGCTCCACAAGTCTCCACCTCGATCAGTGTTGTCTGTCGTCTGCATCCAACACAACGTAGTGCAGGCATAGTTCGTACAGTGGTGAGTATATGATACTCAGTAGGGACCCCAAGACCCCTAAAGGTCTCCTAGAATCCATGAAGGATAACCAAAGAAGAAAGATACGATCACAAAGTACCAACCGACTCTACTTAGTTATATGCCCATACATATACCTAAGTTATCAATCACAGTTTGGCTCCAACTCTCGAGCCCAAGAACAAACCATTCCACATAGGAAAGCAAGTCAATCACAACAATGATAATGATTGAAATTCAAGACTCATCTCACATAGGTATACATCTTTCGTATAGCGATAGAGATGATCAGATGTAGTCACAGATTCATCTAAGCTGTCAAACACACGTAGGATACTAGACCAGCTAAGTTGTTGGACCCATGTAGGATACTAGACCAGCTACTCTGTCGGACCCACATAAGATACTAGAACCAAAGTCAAACTGTCAGACCCACTTAGGATACAAGTACAGTAGTCATCGTTGTCGAACCCATAGAGGATTCCATTATAGTTATCATCATCGTCGAACCAACAGAGGATTCCATTACGGTTGTCATCATCGTCGAACCCACGGAGGATTCCAGTACGGCAGTCATTGCAGTCGCAGCCAGCTCTAGGGTTCCCACACACAACACGCTTGATTTCGGGAGGGTCCGCTCCTTGAGCCAAAGAGTTCTTTACATCAACTATCATGAAGTCCATATTTGACGCACCCGAAGTTCCTTCTCATCAAAAATAGCCCAACACGGTAGACGGTGCGTCAATCGAACGCCCAGTCTGAGAGATATTGGCCTTTTTGTTCCAGGGGCTCGGTTGGAATTACGCTCCTTCCAAACCCGGCCATTTGTCAAATTCGTCCAAAACTCACTTAAATTATTTCAAAAGGACCACCTCGTCACGAGGATCCCAGTGCCACCAACAGTGCATCGATCGGATGCACAGTCGTGAATTTATTTGCATTTAGGTGTAACGGGCCCGACCCGTTAAGCCCAGTAGGCTAGCGGGTCGGGTTGACTCGATTTTGGTAGTTCTGACCTGGCTGGTGTCGGACTGGCCTGATGAAGCATGAAGCCCGGCCCGGTGGGGCGTGGTCCAACCTGAAGGGCGCGGCCCAGCCCGGTGGGGTGCGACCAGGTGTGGCGCGGGGCGGCCCATCCCGGTGGGGCGCGACCTGGCCCGACGAGGCACGGTGCGGCGCAGCCTGGTAGGCCGCGGCTCGGCCTGGGTGGCCGAGCGATGCGGGGGGGGGGGGGGGGGGGGTTCCCCCGACTTCCCGAATCAGCAGTGCTTCCCTCCTGTCCGGCCGGCCGAATCCGGCCGGTTTTCCCAACATGAGTAGTCCGCATGGGCGGGCCGCGGTCCTCCTATGCAGCACTTGAGAGTGCCGCGACCTTCATCAAGCCGGCCGGTTTTCCCGCCGAAGCGGCCTGCGGAGCGCGGGCCACGGTCCTCCACAGCGCGACGCCATGGGGTGCCGCGGTTCCACTAGCTCGGCCGGCTACGGTCGGCCGGTTCTTTTTCGGCAGAGTGGCCCGTGGATGTGGGTCGTGGTTCTTCTCCACACGGTTGGCACATGGCCGCCTCTTCCTTCGTTCATTGGCACCTCATCCATCAAAATAAAATAGGGGTCAACTAAGGGTCATCAGACCGTGTTCGTTCACCCCACGCCCTCTGCGTTAGGTGGTACCATAAGGCCGAAGATAAAACATGGTTTCAACGAGGGATGAAGAACACTTTTATTCAATTAAAATTGAAACAAACCCCCTACCTCAAAATAAGGTTCGTTCATAGATGGAGTCGCGGGGAGGTGGCATCAACTCGTTGACGTTGGGGAAGAAGGGACTGAGGATGGCGCGTCGTTGGTGTTCCTTGCGGGTGGCTCCTTCTCCTTTGGCTTGGCCGAAGATTGAATAAGATGATCATCGTTCATCGACAGTTCGTCGTCGAATGAAGAACTCTATCCTTCTATTTCTCAAGAGCTCTCCCAAAATTATCTCCACACAAAGAGTGCCAAACTAAAATATTAGCTAAGGATATTATTTTATTTACACTTGAATTCTCAAAATTCAAACACTTTAATTAATTAATTGTAGGGTTCAATTCATTAATCAAAAGTGTTGGTAAAAATTAATGGGAGAGAGGGAGGTGAAGAGATCACATTAATTAAGGGGAGAGTTGACAAATTTATTAAGGGGGGATTAATGGGGAGTTTAAGGGAGTTGAAAGTTTAGGGGTTTGTGTGGGACCCACCTCACATTATCCTCTCATGGGAGGTTATGAGGGTATGGGCCCCACCTATAACTTCCCCTTGTAGGATATAACTAACATCTTTAAATAAAACTGTGTACTACTATTTTATTTATTTTATTCTAAATCCCCAAAAATTAACTCTCAACACGCATAAAACGCAAGTGCAGTAAAGGTCCCCTTAAGTGAATACCGACACTGTGAGTTCATCGGTGTCCTTGGATTTCAATTCCATGAACCAGTTCAAAAGATAGAAAAACCCGCACGTATGTTTACTGAATGTACCCGAACAAAACTTCAGAAATTGATTTAGGGCACACCGATCCTCGGAATCAAGTGCCGTCAGAAACCGAAGACTTATAAAATTCCAAAGTATTTAAGAAAAAAATTTCCTTGAAATTTATGGGTCTTTACATTACTCCAACCTCAGGGCTTTACATCCCCGTAAAGCTACAACACACACTAGGGAAACAAATGGGGGTACTGAGCTCACATCTGAGCCTCCCTCTCCCAAGTGCTCTCCTGGAGGTTCCCGTGGTGCCAGTGAATGTGCACCAGAGGAACTGACCGTCCACATAAGACCTGATCCTGTCGATCCTCGATCTCCACTGGGACCTTTGTGAATGTTTCCCCATCATCAATGTCCAGCTCCCCGTGATCGATGATGTGGGATGGGTCATGCACGTATCTCCTCAACTGAGATACGTGGAAGACGTCATGCACCCTGTTCAACTGAGGTGATAAAGCCTGGCGGTAAGCTACCTAACCTCCTCTACCGAGGACCTGGAAAGGTCCGATGAAACACAGAGATAACTTGCTGCCCCCGCCAAATCTCTGTAGACCTCGTCGAGGTGAGACCCATTAGAAAACGTGGTACCCATCCTCAAAATCTAGTAGTCTCCATCTCCTATCAGCATAAGAATTTTGTCTGCCTTGTGTAGTCTTCATCTGCTCCTGGATGATTTTCACCTTCTTCGTCATAGCCTGAACCATCTCTGGTCCTACAAGTGATGAATCCCCCGGGTCAGTCCAATATAGAGGTGATCTGCAAGGTCGTCCGTACAGTGCCTCGTATGGTGCCATCTTGATGGTGGAGTGGTAGTTGTTATTGTACGCAAACTCCACCAAGGGTAAGTGATCCTCCCAACTGCGACCAAAGTCAAGTAAACATGCACAGAGCATGTCCTCAAGAGTATGAATGGTCCTCTTATTCTGACCATCCGTCTGAGGATGGAAGGTGGTTCTCAAGCAAAGTTGAGTCCCAAAAGCCTCATATAATCCCTTCCATAGCCAGGAAGTGAAATGAGCATCTCTATCGGAGACGATAGTGGATGGAAAACCATGAAGTCATACGATATTTTGAATGTAGAGGCGTCCCAAGCTCTCTAATAATCCCTGCCCTCTGATCGGTAGGAAGTGGGACGACTTGGTGAGTCGGTCTACGATCACCCAGATAGAGTTGTGTCCCCTAGATTTACGTGGAATCCCTGTCAAAAAATCCATGGATATCTCGTCCCACTTCCACTCTGGAACCTCTAAGGGTTGTACCAAGCCTCCTTGTACCTGGTGCTCCGCCTTCACTTGTTGACAAGTGGGGCATCTTGAAATGAGCTCTGCTACTGCCTTCTTTATACCCAGCCACCAGTGCTGTTATCTAAGGTCCTGATACATCTTCACCACTCCTGGATATACCGCTATAGGGGAAGTGTGGAACTCCCTTAGCACCTCCTCCTATAGTGCAACTGGTACCATGGTATGTCCCCTGAAGAGGCTGATGTGATCCCCTCCTTCAGAAAATCCATTAGGTGCCTGCCCTGAGGATATCTCAGAATGTCACATCTCAAAGTCAATGTCCCCATGTTGCGCCTCTCTGAATCACTGAAGGAGTGGAGGAGTGACTATGAGAGACTGTAGAAAAGTTGCTCCATCTCTATCCACAAAGTATATCTACAACACGGTTGGCTGCTCCGTCGCCTCTCCTAGCATTTGAATGCCTGATCTCATACTGAGATAATCTTCTACTACATTCCCCTTCCTAGGAGTATAGAATATCTTGAAGTCATAATCCTAGAGGAACTCGAGCCATCATCACTGTCTCAGGTTCAGGTCCTTCTGCGAGAAGATGTACCTGAGACTCTGGTGGTTAGATTAGACTGTAAAATGCTCGCCCATCAAATATTGTCACCACATATTCAAGGTGAGGACCACTGCTACTAACTCCAGGTCATGGGTAGCGTAGTTCTACTCATGTTGTCTCAACTTCCGTGAACCATAAGTGATCACAACTCGCTACTGCATCAGGACACACCCGATTCTGGTCCCTGATGTGTCATAGTAAACTATGTACCCTACGCCCTCCTCTGGTAGCCTCAAGATGGGTGCACTGTTCAATCTATGCCTCAACTTATGAAAGCTCTGCTGACATCTCTCTGACCACATGAAGGGTTTCCCATTCTTCATCAAGTCTGAAAGTGGTGCTGCAACTCTGGAGAAGTCTGGCACAAATCTCCGATAGTACCCAGCCATACCTAGGAAACTCCGAACCTCCGTCACGCTCTTAGGTTTCTCCCAAGCAAGTACTTCATCGATCTTCACCAGATCCACTGCAACTCTAACCTCAGAGATGACTTGTCCCAATAAGTGAATCTCTTGAATCTAGAAATGGAACTTTGAGAGCTTACCATAAATCTGGTGCTCTTAGAGTGTGTCTAGTACAACCTGCAAGTGGTAGGTGTGCTCCTCCTCAGTAGTCGAGTAAATCAATATGTCGTCGATGAAGACTACGAAAAATCGATCGAGATAAGGCTGAAAGATCCTATTCGTGAGACTCATGAACACTGCTGGAGCGTTGGTTATGCCGAAGGGCATAACCAAGAACTCGTAGTAGCCATTCCGACACCTGAAGTCCGTCTTCTCCACATCCTCATCTCGAAATCTGAGTTGATGATAGCCTGAACTAAGGTCTATCTTTGAGAAACATCGTGCTCCCTTAAGCTGATCAAAGAGGTCGTCAATCCTCGGGAGTGGGTACTTGTTCGTCAAGGTCACATGATTCAGGAAACGGTAGTCGAAACACAGTTGCAAGCTCCCATCCACCTTCTTGGAAAACAAAATCGGAGATGCCCAGGGTGAAACACTGATTCGGACAAATACCATCCCCTACAAGTCCTCTAGCTGTACCCATAGCTCGCGAAGCTCGGCGGGAGCCATTCGATATGTTAGAGTAGATATCAGTGTTGTCTCGGGGTATAAGTCTGTGTAGAATTCTACCTCTCTGCAAGGAGGTAGTCCTGGAACGTAATCAGGAAAAACGCCCGCATATTGATCCACCACAACAGGAAAACTCGAACTCCGTACATAAACTACTCCGAGGATGAGACTAGCCAACTGATGTGTGATCGGTTACCCTCTCCTCTACGTAAGTCCATCCTGCACTGAAAAGGATCCCTTCTCTCCGGTGAAGGTGAACCTGGTCCCATCCATGCGAACACACCGCACTTTGCGCCTAATACAGTCGATCTAAGAATGGACTGTAGATAACTAGTCCATACCCAAAATGAAGTCGAAAGGACTCGACGCCGCTACAAGAAGATCCCAGCCGAAGCTCTCGCCTCCTAGAGTAATCTCACAATGCCGGCACCAGTGCGTCATCATTGAGTGTGCTCCCGTAGGAGTCTCTAGCCATAATGATTGAGCCAACGGCTTCGTCGTAATCTCCGAGCTCCGAACAAGGGAAACGACAATAAAAGAATGACTCGCACCTATGTCTTTAAGTACTGCAACAAGGGTGGAGTAGACACAGATAGGACCTAGAATCATCTTAGGTGCACCGTGGTCATAAGCCTCGACTGCTTGGAGTGGAGCCCATCTCTGTCTTCCAGCTCCCTGTGGTCAGGGTGGACCTCCTAGTGGTGGTGGTGGTGGTAGTGCCTCAAAACGTCGTCCAACACCCGCTGCTCAGCCAGCTCCTCTGCCTCGTCCGCCTTCTCCCAGAGGACCACCACGGTCGAATATCTGCCTCTACCAGGGAGGTCCCTCCACTGTTTGCTACTCATCTGCATAACAGGTCGGGCAATCTTGAGCCATGTGACTCTAACCACCACATGCATAACACTGCCTGCTCCTAGTATAGCTGGCTCTATTTCGGGTGCCCCGCACAACCAATCCTGTATCCTGAGGTCACTCTCCTGATGGACTGGTCCGCTTGGACCTCTACGTCAACTATCTACCGCCGGCTGTAGAAGACTCTGCTACGTGTCGTCCTGCGGTGGGTCTCACTGCTAGTGTTGGCTCAGCGAGAAAGCTCTCCACATGAAGGGCTCGCTCCAGCACTCCCTCCTGCGTCAGAATGGTGAGGGAGATCATCGAAGCCCTGATATCATGTTTGAGTCCCCGCTCAAAGGTCCGGTCCTAGAAGAATGGGTCACGTACAATGTTCGTGGAGTAGCGTGAGAGGTCGGTAAACCTTTCTGAGTATTGAGCTACTGTCATGCTGCCCTGCCGAAGATGAAGTAACTCCTGAATCCGCACCGCAAAAAGGGTGGCTGGAACTAACTCCGAGCGGAAGAGAATCTCGAAGTCCGTCCAGAGTAATGATGCCTCATCATGCACCCGATGCATCAGGCTCCACCATCTACCTGCTGCTGTGTGCAGGAGACTCACTGTAAGGATCACCAGATGGTTGGATGGTGTCCCTACCAATCTAAAAAACCTGACGATAGCCTCCATCCAATCCTCGGCTGCCTAAGGGTTCATCTCTCCATGAAACCTAGGCGGCCTCTATCGTTGGAACTTGTGCAACGCGCTCAGACGGTGTGCACTCTCTATTGTTGGGGCTGGTGGTATCGGTGGCCCAACGGGTAGTGGTACCGCTGGTGCCTCCGCTATGATGGGGCCCTGAACCGAGGGCTCAGCGCTCGGTGGGCTTTCATCTTGTACGCAACTTGGAACCCTAGATGGCTGCCTTCATGGGGACATCCTGAAAAGAAACAGGTGCACCACAGTCATATAGTATACCTGGTGATCTTACATAAAGTAATCAGAAAGAAATTTTTTGAAACACACATGTAATCAGTGTTTTCGTGCACCGAGTCAGAAATCAGAGGTCAGGGTCCTGGTGTATAGATACATCAGCCGCCGCACCAACACTGGACTCCCTAGACTGATAAAAACACTCAATAATCTTAACACTATTGCTTCACAGAAAAGAATAATCAGAGTCCTGAGTTCTACGATAGAACCGACTCCTCTGATTCCAATTTGTCACGACCCGTCCTCGGGGCCCATGCCGTGACTACCCCAAGCCCGCCTTCTATAGGACAGGGACTGATGACTAGCACCAAAGGCCTAAATCCCTATACTAGTAAGGCATTTCCTTTATAAAAGTAGACAAACACAACAGAGTATGCAACTGAATTAAGCACTAAGTAATACTGTAGACAAAAGTAAGTGTTGAAAGGAAAGGGGCCGGAAATACAAGCCCAATAGTAAGTACAGTAAAACTAAAAAGCTTGTACAACTGCAGTAAAGTAAAACAACAACCACTAAATCATCCTCCGAATATCCCACCTAAAGGGTGGGTAAAGATAGCCTCCTTAGTACCCCGGTCCATCCATCCGATTCGTGTACGTCTCACCAAGTGGTCTACCTCTGGGTACCGTCAATCTCCACAAGTCTCCACCTCGATCAGCGTTGTCTGTTGTCTGCATCCAACACAACGTAGTGCGGGCATAACCCATCCAGGGGTGAGTATACGATAATCAGTAGGGACCCCCGAGACCCCCGAAGGTCTCCCAGAATCCATGAAGGATAACCATAGAAGAAAGATAAAATCACGAACTATCAACCAACTCTACTTAGGTATATGCCCATACATATACCTAAGTTATCGATCACAGTTCTCCTCCAACTCTCGAGCCCAAGCACAACCTAGTCCACACAGGAAAGCAAGTAAATCACATCGATGATAATGATTGAAAGTCAAGACTCATCTCACACAGGTATACATCTTTCGTATAGATATAGAGATGATCATATGTAGTCACTGATTCATCTAAGCTGTCGGACCCATGAAGGATACTAGACCAGCTAAGTTGTCGGACCCACATAAGATACTAGACCAGTTACTCTATCGGACCCACGTAGGATACTAGAACAGAAGTAAAACTATCAGACCCACTTAGGATACAAGTACCATAGTCATCGCTACTGAACCCACATAGTATTCCAGTACAGTTTTCGTCATCGTCGAACCCACAAAGGATTCTAGTACGATTTTCTTCATCGTCGAACCCATGGAGGATTCCAGTACGGTAGTGGCCGCAGTCGCAGCCAGATCTAGGGTTCCCACACACATCACGCTCGATTCCGAGAGGGTATGCTCCTCGAGCCAAGGGGTTCGTTACATAAACTATCACTAATTCCAGAGTTGATGTACCCCAATGATCCATCTCATCAAAAGGAACCCAACGCGGCAGACGATACGTCAATCAGACGCCCGGTCTGAGAGATATTGGCTTTTTCGTTCTAGGGGCACGGTTGGAATTACGCGCGTTGCAAACCCGGCCGTTTTCCAAATTTGTCCAAAACTCACTTAGAGTATCAAAAAAGGACCGCCTCGTCACGAGGATCCTAGTGCCGCAGACGGTGCGTCGATCCAATGCACGATCGTGAAGTTATTCACATTTAAGCGTAATGGGCCCGACCCGTTAAGCCCAGTGGGTTGGCGGGTCGGGTCAACCCGGTTTTGGCGGGTCAAACCCGGATGGTGTTGGACCGGCCCGGTGAATCACGCGGAGCGGCGCGGCCCGGCACGGTGCGACGCTTCCTGGCTGGCGCGACTCATCCCAGGTGGCCAAGCGATGCAAGGTGGGGGGGGGGACTTCCTGAACCAGCAGCGCCGCCCTCCTGTCCAGTCGGGCGGTCTTCCCGGCAAGAGCGTCCCGCATGGGGGGCCGCGGCCTTCATCAACCGGGCCGGCCGACGAGCCGGTCGGTTCTCCCACTGAAGAGGCCCGCGAAGCACGGGCCACGATCCTTCGCAGCGCGACGCCATGGGGCACCGCGGTTCCACCAGCCCGGCCGGCCTGTTCTTCTTCGGTTGAGCGGCCTGTGGATGCGGGCCATAGTTCTTCTCCACGCGGCCGGCACACGGTCGCCGCTTCCTTCTTTCACCACCACCTCATCCATTAAAATAAAACAGGGGTCAACGGAGGGTCGTCGGGCCCTGTTCGTTCAGCCTGGGCCCTTCACGTTAGGTGGTATCATAAGGCCAAAGATAAAACATGGTTTCAACGAGGGACGAAGAACAATTTTATTCAATTAAAATTGAAACAAACCCCTACCTAGAAATAAGGTTCGTTCGTAGATGGATTCGTAGGGAGGTGCCGTCAACTCGTTGACGTTAGGGAAGATGGGGCAGAGGATGGCGCGTCGTTGGCATTCCTTGCGGGTGGATCCTTCTCCTTTGGCATGGCCGAAGATCGAAGGAGATTATCATCATTCTTCGGCGGTTCTTCGTCGAAAGAATAACTCTATTCTTCTATTTCTCAAGAGCTCTCCCAAAATTCTCTCTACACAATGACTACCAAACTAAAATAACAGATACGGCTATTATTTTATTCACACTTGAATTCTCAAAATTCAAACACTTTAATTAATTAATTTTAGGGTTCAATTCATTAATCAAAAGTGTTGGAAAAAATTAATGGGAGAGAGGGAGGAGAAGAGATCACATTAATTAAGGGGAGAGTTGTCAAATTAATTAAGGGGGTATTAATGGGGAGTTTAAGAGAGTTGAAAGGTTAGGGGTTCGTGTGGAACCCACCTCACATTATCCTCTCATGGGAGGTTATGTGGTTGTGGGCCCCACCTATAACTTCCCCTTGTAGGATATAACTAACATCTTTAAATAAAATTTTGTACTATAATTTTATTAATTTTATTCTAAATCCCAAAAAATTAACTCTCGACCCGCATAAAACACAACTGTAGTAAAGGTCCCCTTAAGAGAATACCGGCGCTGCGAGTTCATCGGTGTCCTCATATTTCAATTCCGAGAATCGGTTCAAAAGATAGAAAAACCCGCACGTACGTTTACTAAACATACCCGAAAAAAACTTCATAAATTGATTCCTGGCACACCGGGCCTTGGAATCAAGTGCTATCAGAAACCGTAGACTCGTAAAATTCCAAAGTATTCAAGAAAAAAATTTGCTTGAAATTTCAGGGTCTTTACAAAATAAATCAAACATTACCATATAAACATGAACATAGATATTCTACTAGTCAAATAATCACATGTAATAATTAATTTCATAATGAGGGAATGCCCACACTTGACATCATTACCAAAAAGTCAAGGCCTCATTCCAAGAAAAAAAAAATTTATTGTCAAGGCCTTGTGTCGAGACACTAGTTTGTCTCATGAGACCTACCAATGCATCAAGGGGCTATAGCTGACCCCACCCATCACTTACTATGTCAACTGCACTTCTCATATAAAAATGTTGAAACATAACATAATCATTCGTATTAAAACTAGCATACGAAATGTCAATACTTCAACCATAAACCATGAAGGGTATAAAAATATTGCATCCACAGTCAAACATATCTTAAATCATTCGATACAATATGAAATATTGAATTATAATAAATCAACCATAATCAAGAATAATATCAAGTAAATAATGTAGACATAGTTCAAAATAATCAGTAAAACTTTTTGAGAGAAATATCCCCTTTGTGAAATCATTTAAAAGTCACACATTTATAAAGGATGTCTCTTAAAAGATATTTTTGAATAAAAGTGTCCCATACCACTTTGAAACTTTTGAAAGGAATTAACATTTTAAAACAATCGTATCCATATAAATAAATCCTTAAAAACATTTTGATAACATGGACATTAATGAGAAACACTTAGAAGAATAAATATTTAAAACATTTAAAATGATGTTTTAGTTAAAGAGTAAATTAAAAGAATTATTTTGAAATATATTTTATGAAACATGGACATGGATAGTAAATATTTTCGAGAAAATAGTTACACATAAACAATCTCAGATAATAATGGGATTGAAGAATTAACCCTTAACTTGCACTTTCCTTTGGTTGAGGGTACGTTTAAACTCCTTTATAATGACCATAGTATGTTATTAAATTATACCATAACCATATTCATATTTATTATATCATAAAATATTTATTTATGACTTTATACAACCCATTTAATAATTGTTTCCATGTTAAATTAACATTTCAGGTAATAATCGCTTTCTTTATCGTACGTGTTTTAACTTGTTATTGTTGATTGTATCATTTAGATTATGATTTAAATACTTCTAGAATATATAACATGATTTATATATAATATATATTTATAATATAAATATAAATAATATATAGATATATGAAATGGAAAACACCATTTATGGAGATGGTAGGCCGTACGTACGCATAAACGTTGTTTCCGTTTTCATATCGTATTGAACAGAAGTAAGTAAATAAGATATATGTCAGTACATACATACACACATACATACATAGATATATATATATATATATATATCCAGTAGAATTATTATTTCATATATTACATAATTATTAATAATATATATTTTTATAATCATCTTTGAATGGTGAATCTGGAAATGAATCTCAACGCATCGTGGAGACGGTAAACCGTACGTACACACGGGCGATGATATCATTTCATTAGTGATTAAAAGGTGTGGAATTGGATGGTATATTAATTTCACAGAGAAATTATCATGTTATTTTCATTATTTATATACATATTACTCTTCCTTATATCCATCCAAAAAACATAGTGTTAAATAACAAATTACACCACGACGTAGATATGGTAAGCCGTACGTACACACGCATGGTAACATTATCATTCATAGGATGAAAAAAATAATGAGTATGGATGTAACATATTTATAATAACTTCACAGTATGTAGAATTTAATGGAGTTATTATTTTTTTTATGTAAATAAAAAAGAAAGAGAAAGTGGAAGAAGAAAATAACTTTGAAAGAGGTGATAAAATAATTACCTCTTCTTTGGGTGTTTCCTTTTGATTTGAACAAAAGGGCTCATTAGGTTGGTTTTATTCTCAAGGGAATGCCTCTAGGTTTAATTTAGGGATGTTTGGAGGAGATTTGGGTAGATTTTGGATAAGCCAAATGGTTTTGGAGGTTTGATTATGATAGAAGGGGAAGTGCCGTTTTATAAGAGAGGCGAGGGTCACTTAAGGAAACGTTTAAAATATTATTTTATTAAAAATTTATTTTCGGTTTATAATTTATAAAAATTGATTTATTTATAATATAAGGTGTGGATGGGTCTAAATAATATAAACCAATAGGTTTTAGACAAGTTTATATCACCATATTAACCCTATCTTTTAGATTTAACTCTTAGTTAAATAGTTTAACTTTTACCACGTCCTCTTGTGTTTTTATAATAAATGGTTAATAAAATTACTATAAAAAGACAAGATAACACCAAGTGGTTAATTATTGATATATAAAACCTTATGTAAGTCCTTTGGCATAACCTTAGATTTTTATAAATATTACATCAATTAATAATATAGTATTTGTTTTAAAAACTCATTTATGTCAATTTAGACACTATTTGGTATTTCATTTTTTTAAGTCATAAAAACATTATCAATTCAAAAAAAATTATTTAATCAACCCTAAAATGTCATATTAACTTATAAAATTTGTGTATGACATCAAAATACTAAATTTACATTTATTTTTATATTTCTAATATCTATTATTTTAATCTTTCATTGATAAAGTAATTACAACATCATCATTGTGTCATTAATAAATTTAATTATTTACTCTCTAAAAATTATAAATAAAATACCATTATGTAGTAAATATTTTTATCATTCTAATGAATATTTATAGTCGAATTTATCTTATGTATAACCCTATATTAAAAATGGTTTAGTCATTAAACTTTGAATTTAACACTTTTAACTCTTCTGTAAATAAAATAATAATAAATGTCCTAATATAATCCAATTAGACCAAAAGGATCATATTTTATTTATAAGGTTGGTTTTGGTGGAAATATACTTATCCAATAGAATTAGTACATGTGTCAGGGTAATTATAATATCATTTTTAAGTTTAATCACCCTATTTATTTTTAATCGCGGTAAATAAAAGTCAAAAGTTACTATTCAAAAAATTATTTTTCATCTTATTGAACCAAATTTTATATACTGATGTCAACAGTTTCTCTCATATTTTTTAAATTCAATTCATAGAAGTGGTAAAATTACGTTTTATGCAAATTTGCAAATGTGTCTAGAAGGTGGGTAAAAGACGTTAAAAAGTTCAATAAAATTTTATACATCTAATTTTATTATAAAATGACTCCATTGAATTACATTGAACATATATTAGTATTATATATCTATTTTTAATTAAAATAAATTTAAATAAAATAAATAATTATTTAAATAAAAATTCGGATTTAAACAATAACGCATTGTTTTTCACTATTCATAAAAAAATTGAAAGTTTAAAAAAAAAACCAAAAATTCACCCTAAGATAATTTTGATATTATAAATTAAAAAAATGAATTATATTTTACCAAATTCAAAACATATAAGTTTCATTAATTAATTCAAAATTAATTTCCGTTGTCAAAACCAAAAAGCGGGTTTTTAAAAGTAAAAACTATCAAAAGATTGACTTGTGTTAATTTCAAATTTAAATGTGAAATTATTTATAATGACCAAAATTGTATTAAATGGTGTAAATATAATCTAATTATACATCCAAACCATTATAATTAATAATTTTAACAATATAAATTATTTTGATTAAAAAAGTTGTTTTCAATTAAAATTTAGTATTTTTCACTATTCGTCAAAATATAAAAGTTGTTAGAAAAGTATCAAAAATTTATTCAAACTAAATTTTTACGTACCTGTTTTAAATAATAATTTAATTTCATAAAATTGAATATATAAAAGTGTAAAATATTGGTTTTAAAAAGGAGTCTCCATTAAAAGTTGGTAAAATTGCATTTTTTGAAAAATACTTCTTTTATTTGAAAAAAATGAATTGGTTCTTATATTATCTCTAAGAAAAAAAAATATGTATTCCAAAATTATATGGAGTATATAAAATTCAAAATTCAGTTAATACTATTCATAACCTCTTTTTGAACAGCTAGTTTGGTAAGTTGTGTTGCGCTCGAACTTAGTGTTGCGTGTAGCCCAAGTTATTGAATTACTTTGAAGTGATAAAGTACTATGAAATATTAGGGTGTTAAATTCTCCCCTCTTTCAATAAATTACATCTTTTCAATTTGAAATTGTTCTTTGAAAATTAAAGGATAAAAATAGAAAAATATATTTTTGGAAAACCCACATCGGAAATTGGGTTGATAAAATTTATTCTTAATAAGAAGGAAAAGAAAATGAAAAAGTCACCACCAAACTATGATCTCGATTAAGAGAATATTGGCGGAAATTAGAGACACATAATTGGAGGAAAAATGTAAATATTTATAAGGAGTGATTGAGGTCATTAATCACAAACATGTGTAAAATTGAGGGCCTCAAAGCCATCAATCTATGATGATTTAAAATATCATCAGTTCAACAAAACATAAGGTATTATGATAACACATTTTTTGTTTTAAAATACATTCCCTAAAGTTTTAGAATTAATTTATTCATATAATAAGAGGGAAAAAATATAATTTACAAGTATAGTTTCATCCTTTAATTAATTCCTACCACAAACTCATCTTTCACTTCAAAAGATAATAGAATACAAAAATATTCTATTTATCCTAATCGTATAGGGTTCCAAAAATAATGAATTTATAATTCATTTGTCAGACTATTTAAATAAATTACATTATACAAACCATGAAATCATGTAGGCCAGTGCTAGGTGATGCACCCTTGTCGCCCTTCGGTTGCGGGTTCAAGTCTCGCGGCCTTGCTGGACGCGACAGGTTGTCGCCCGACCTCTAAGATTCACTTTTTATAACAATCCAAAAATAATATTAAGAAATGATTTAACCTTAACAATAGTATCCAATTCCAAACTTAATCCATTCCAACCTTTAGAATTTTCCAAAATACTTCTTTCCAAACTCACAGTCCAAAATTTATAAGGAAGGTAAACACAATGAAGATCTTTTTTTCCATGTAATAACATGTGAATACCTTAATCAAGTATTCTTTTAAAACATGATAACAACCTGAATTACCATTAAAACTTATTGATTACATTCATGCTCCCTTATTCTTTATAGAATACTGAATATACTCCTTATATCCAAAAATGTTGTAGACTCCAATAATAATGGAATAAACAACCAATTAATTACTTTTAAAGTAGTCAAGAATATTGAATATAATTTATCCAAATCAATCATATCATATTCCAAAATCACTACCTCAGTATTAGAACAATATTAAGGTTTATCTTTCCTTTAACTATGTATTTTCCAAAAAAGTTTGACTTTCTATTGAGTCACTTTTCTTAGAACCATATAATCTCAAATCCTTAATGAAATAGTAATATAGTAAAATCCTTATTTATTTCCATAATTCATATAACCAATACATCGTTGATACAACACTAAAATGAAATAATTCTTTAATAAAAAAATAAGTACATCAATCATATCTCTTCATCTGTGGTAGTATCATAACTTGATTACTATCCAATAGCATCATTTGGGACATACTCTGATGATTTGGACACTGATTTTCATAGTGTCCCAACTCCTTGCAGATAAGGCATTATACATTTGAAACCTTTTCCTTAACCTTACAATCACGTACTTGGTGTCCTTTTTTATCTACACTTATAACAAACTCCCATTCCCTTTAAGCATTTACCAAGGTGATTCTTTCCACAGTTATCCCATATGGGAAAATTCTTCATTCCTCTCTTCCCTTTATCTATCTTTCTCTCTACCATACTTTTTTTCTCTTTCTTCCCTTCAAAGCGATAGGACTCAGAGAATTATTTACTTATCTTATTAACACATGATACTATTTCTTTATATTATGAGAATACATTGGAGAATATTTCCCTTTTAAATTTTGGCTTAATACCATGAAATATATGATCATTCTTACTCTTTGGATCATGCGTATTGCTGGAGTTCTCATTCTTTCTACTGGTCACGATTTCTAAACAATGGCATAAAATAGGATAGTTTATGAATCACAATGCAAAATTAAAAACATGTAAAATACCTAACGTAAATTTAAAAGAATATGCATATAATCTATAATCATAAAAAAATGTTTTCTTTGAGAAATTATTTACTCCTAAATCCTTCATATTGGATTGTAAAGCAAATGTGAATTATCCTAAGCATATCCCTCGGGAGTGTCGTAACCAAGAGTGCAGCAATGCCCATTGTCGTGTATCAAGATACCTTGGGTGAAGCCCCAAACTCCTTTTTAGAGATTTCACTCCTAGGTACATCTGTACTAGAGTCACCTCTACCTACCCATATCTAGACATGGATTTATTGTTTGGAAAATACACAAAATATCTACATTACCAAAATTCTAGGATGTTCTTCTATAATAATCCTCAAAGTCAATCTTAGGGTAATGTTCTCTAATCAAAGTATCTCTAAATCTAGTTTCCAAGGTTTTTACTAAACTTCTTATGATACTAATTGTAACGCCCCAACCCCATAAGCCTATAGCTGGTGCATTATTTTAATACATTATCATGATTACAAGGAATCAATTCCCAAAGGACTGATCCATTTAGTAGACTTGAAATATAGATTACATACATGAACATTACATTACACATTCAAACATAAAACACAACATAAATAGTCTATTTAGAACACCATTATTCCCCTATCTTAACCCTTCATATCAAACATAATACACTTCTTGGTATCATGGGAAAAAACATAAGAAAGGGGTGAGCTCAGATGCTTAGTAAGGGTAAATAATTTAGAAAAAGCTATAAAATTTTAAGGCAAGATGTGTAATAAAATAAGCATCCTTTTAAACATAATATTTAACATAATATGGAGAAAATAAATCAAACATTACCGCATAAACATGCACATGGGTATTATACTAGTCTAATAATCACATGTAATAATTAATTTCATAATGAGGGAATGCCTAACACCGGACATCATTACCAAATAGTCAAGGACTCGTGCCAAGAATACAAATAAAATTTTTGACAAGGCCTTGTACCAAGAAACTAGTTTGTATCATGATACCTACTGATGTATTGAGAGGATAGAGTGGGCCCCACCTATCACTTACTAAGTCCACTGCATTCCTCATTTGAATGTGTTGAAACATAACATAAACATTCGTATTAGAACTAGCATACGAAATGTCTATACTTCAACCATAAACTAGAAAGGGTATAAAAATAGCACATCCATAGTAAAAAATATTGTAACTCATTAGATACAATATGGAAGATTGTATTATAACAAATCAACCTTAATCAAGAATAATATCCAGTAAATAATGTTGACATTGTTGAAAATGGCCAGTAAACTTTTTGAGAGAAATATCCCTTTTTTGAAATAATTTAAAAGTCACACATTTATAAAGGATTATATTTAAAATAGATTTTTGAATCAAAGTGTCCTATACCACTTTGAAACTTTTAAATGGAATTAAAATTTTAATGAAATCATGTCTATATAAATAAATCCTTATAACCTTTTTGAAAACATGTACATTAATGAGAAAGATTTAGAAGAATAAATATTTAAAACATTTAAAATGATGTTTTAGTTAAAGAGTACCTTAAAAGAATCATTTTGAAATGTATTTTATGAAAAATGGACATGGGTAATAAATATTTCCCAGAAAATACTTACACATAAACAATCTCAGATAATAATGAGATTGAGGAATTTACCCTTACCTTCCACTTTCCTTTTGTCGAGGGTATGTCTAACCTCCTGTATAATGACCATAGTATGTTATTAAATTATACCAGAACCATAATCATATTCATTATATAATAAATGATTCATTTATTACTTTATACCACCCATTTAATAATGATTTTCATGTTAAATTAACATTTCAGGTAATAATCGCTTTCTTTATTGTACGTGTTTAAACTTGTTATTCTTGATCGTATCATTTAGATCACGATTTAAATACTCCAAGAATATAAAAAATTATTTATATATAATATATATTTATAATATAAATATGTAAAATATATTGATATATGAAATGAAAAACACCGTTTATGGAGACGGTAGGTCGTACGTACGCATAAACACTGTTTCTGTTTTCATATCACATTGAACAAAAGTAAGTGAATAAGATATATGTAAGTACACACACACACATATATATCTAGTAGAATTATTATTTCATATATTACATAATTATTAATAATATTTATTTTTATAATCATCTTTGAATGATGAACCTAGAAATTAATCTCATTGCGTCGTGGAGACGATAATTCGTACGTACACAGAAGCGACAATATCATTTTTTAATGATTAAATGGTGTGGAATTGGATAGTATATTAATTGTACAGAGAAATTATCATGCTATTTTAATTTTTTATCTACATTTTATCATCCTTATATCCATCCAAATAAATAATTGTTGAATGACAAATTAGACCACGACGTGGAGAGGGTAAGCCGTACATACGCACGCATGGTGACATTATCTTTCATAGGATGGATAGAATAATGTGTATGGTTGTACCATATTTATAATTACATCACAGTATGTAGAAGGTATTAGAGTTATTATTTTGGTATGTAAATAAAAAATATTTAGAAAGTGGAAGAAGAAAAGAACTTTGAAAGTGGTGATAAAATAATTACCCCATCTTTGGGTGTTTTGTTTTGATTTGAACAAAAGGGATCCTTAGGTTAAATTTATGCTCAAGGGAAGACTTCTAGGTTGAATTGAGGGAGGTTGGGAGGATATTTGGGTAGGGTTTGGCCGAGCCAAATGGATTTGGAGGTAAGATTTTGAGAGAAGAAAAAGTACCCATTTATAAGGGTTGTGAATATCACTTTAGGAAAAGTTTGAAATATTATTTTATTATAAAATCATTTTCGGTTTCTAATGGCTCCAAATTGATTTATTTCTATGATAATGTGGGGATGGGTCTAAATCCTCTCAACCAATAGGTTTTAGACAAGTTTATGTCACCATATTAACCTTATCTTTTTTATTTAACTCTTAGTTAAATAGTTTTACTTTTACCATGTCCTCTTGTATTATTATAATAAATGGTTAATAAACTTACTATAAAAATCCAAGAGAACCCCAAGTGGTTAATTATTGATATTTCAAACCATATCCAAGTACTTTTCCAAACCATAGATTTTTAGAAATACTATATCACTTAATAGTATAGTATTTGTTTTAAAAACTCATTTATGTCAATTTTGACACTGTTTGTTATTTTATTTTTTTTAAGTCATAAAAAATTATCTCTTAAAAAAATTATTTATTCAACCCTAACATGTCATATTAACCTAGAAAATTCATGGATGGCATCAAAAGCCTCAATTTACATTAATTTTTATATTTATAATATTAATTATTTTAATCTTTCATTGATAAAGTAATTACTGCAACATCATTGTGTCATAAATAAATTTAATTATTTAGTCTATAAAAATTATAAATAAAATACCATTATGTAGGAATTTTTTTTTATTTTTTTAATGAATATTTATAGTCAAATTTATCTTTTGTATAACCCTATATTAAAAATGGTTTTGTCATTAAACTTTGAATTTACCTCTTTAAAATTTTCCTTAAAAATAATAACAATAAATGTCCTAATCTAATACAAGTGGACCAAAAGGATAATATTTTATTCCTAAGGTTGGTTTTGGTCGTAATACACTTATCCAATAGAATTAGGACATGTGTTAGGGTAATTATAATATCATTTTTACCTTTAATTACCCTATTTACTTTTAACCGTGGTAAATAAAATTCAAAAGATACTATTCAACAAAAAATATTTTCATCTTATTGAACCATATTTTAATTACTGATGCCAACCGCGTCTCTCATTTTTTTAAAATTCAATTCACAGAAGTTATAAAATTACGTTTTATGCAAATTTGCAAATGTTCCTAGAATGTGGGAAAAAGACATTATAAAGTTCAATAAAAATTTATACATCTAATTTTATTATAAAATGACTCCAATGAATTACATTGAACATATATAGGTATTATATATCTATTTTTACATAAAATAAATTTAAATAAAATAAATAATTATTTAGATAAAAAGTCGGTTTTAAACAATAACACAACAATTTTCACTATTTATCAAAAAATTGAAATTTTTCAGAAAAATACCAAAAATTAACCCTAAGCTAATTTTGATATTACTAATTCAAAAATGAATTCTATTTTACCAAATTCAAAACATAGAAGTGTCATCAATTAATTTAAAATTAATTCCTGTTGTCAAAACCAAAAAGAGGGTTTTTATAAAGTGAAAACTATCAAAAGATTGACATGTGTTTATGTCAAATTTAAATGTGAAATTACTTATAATGACCTACATTGTATTAAATAATACAAATATAATCTAATTATACTTCCAAACCATTCAAATGAATAATTTAACACTATAAATTATTTCGATTAAAAAAGTTGTTTTCAATTAAAATTTTGTATTTTTCACTATTCGTCAAAATATGAAAGTTATCAGAAAAGTACCAAAAAATTATCCAAACTAAATTTTTATCTCCCGCTTCTAAAGAAGAATTTAATTTCATTAAATTGGATATATAAAATATCAAATATTGGTTTAAAAAGGGGTCTCCATTAAAATGTGGTAAAATTGCATTTTTTGAAAAATACTTCCTTTATCTAAAAAATGAATTTGTTCTTATATTATGTCTAAGAAAAACATAATATGGATTCTAAAATTTTATGGAGTATATAAAATTCAAAATTCATTTAATACTATTCATAACCACTTTTTGAACGGCTATTTTGGAAAGTCGTGGTGCGCTCAAACTCGGTGTTGCGTGTAGCACAATTTATTGAACTACATTGAAGAGATAACATACTATGAAATATTGGGGTGTTACACTATCCTTCTTGAGTAATCTCCCCATTGATATATATATATATATATATATGCTTGTTTGACTGTGGCATGTCTCAATCACTTTTGAGATGCCTTCGTGAAGACATCTAGATGGGGTATTAATTTTTAGATTGGGATGACAATCCGATGATCAATGAGGCCTTTGTTCAAGCTCTATCTTGTGAGATCTTTTCCTCTAGGTAGGTAGGTAGCAGCACCCCTGCTCATCGAGCAACATTTGGTACTAGCATAGTAGGTCGAGGATGTGCGCAAGCTCAATGCACCTCACGAGTTTTAATGTTAGATGCCACTGAGGTTCCATGGTGAGCCAATTTCCTAGGCATTAGAGGTTTGGATTGATTCTTCAATCTAAGTATTCATATTTGTATGGATCATGACCGATCAGATGGTTGTACTCGCAACCAGTGCTCTTCAGCGGTTTATATCTTTTTGCGACAGGATGTTGTCCCGTCACAAAAGGTGTGCCGGCAGGGACTATTTGCGACGGGTCCCGTTGCAAATAACTTTTTAACCACCGACAGTAATTAATGTGGGCATAGGTAATTGCAACGGGTCCCGTCCCAAAAGATACTATTTGTGACGGGATACCCGTCGCAAATACTCTCGTCGCAAATACTCTAACCTATATATACCCCCATCCGTTTTTCCTCTCATTCCTTTCAAATTTTAGATCCTGTTTCTCTCTAAACTCGGATTTTAGAGAGAGAATTTTTCTAAGTTATTTTTTTTGTTCACGAAGAAGTTGTGAAGCCGTCTGTATCAATAGACAATCAGTCTTAAAGGTATTTATGTTTTTTTGATTTATTATTTATTTCATTTTTTATGTTAATTTTTTTATTGTCGATTAGTTGTAATTAAATTAAATTAAATTTTTTTTATCATTAGTATTTATTTGTACTAATAAATTGAAATTTTTAGTATTAATTTTTAATAATTAGTAATAATTATTAATTATTAACGATAATTAGTAATGTATATAATTAATTTGTAGTAATAAATAATAATTGGTAATAAAAATCAATAAATAGTAATAAATAGGAATAATTAGTAATAATTAGGATTAAATAGTAATAATTAGGAATAATTGGGAATAAATATTAATAATGAGTAATAATTAGTAATAATTAGGAATAATTAGCAATAATTAGGAATAATTAGCAATAATTAGTAATAATTAGCAATAATTAGTAATAAATAGAAATAAATAGTAATAATCAATAATAATTAGTAATAAATTGTAATAATTATTAATAAATTGTAATAATTAGTAATAAATTGTAATAATTAGTAATAAATTGTAATAATTAGTAATAAATACTAATAATTACTAATAAATACTAATAATTAGAAATAAATACTAATAATTAGGAATAATTAGCAATAATTAGCAATAATTAGAAATAAATAGCAATAATTAACAATAATTAGCAAAAATTGGCAATAATTAGCAATAATTAGCAATAATTATTAATAATTAGCAATAATTAGGAATAATTAGCAATAAATAGCAATAAATAGCAATAATTAGCAATAAACAACAATAAATAGTAACAAATAGGAATAATTAGTAATAAATAGGAGTAATTAGTAATAATTAGGAACAATTAATAATAATTCGGAATAATTAATAATAATTAGTAATAAATTGTAATAGTCAGTAACAAATTTTAATAATTAGCAATAAATTGTAATAATTAGTAATAAATACTGATAAATACTAATAATTACTAATAAATACTAATAATTAGCAATAATTAGGAATAATTAGAAATAATTAGCAATTAATAGAAATAAATACCAATAATTAGCAATAATTATGAATAATTAGGAATAATTAGTAATAATTAGCAATAATTGGCATTAATTAGTAATAAATAGCAATAATTAATAATAAATAGAAATAAATATAAATAAATAAGAATAATTAGTAATAATTAGGAATAATTAGTAATAATTAGGAATACTTATGAATAATTAGGAATAAATACTTATAATTAGTAGTACTTACTAATAATTAGTAACAATTAGCAATAATGAGAAATAATTACCAATAATTAGTAGTAATTAGCAATTCTTTTTAATAATTAGCAATAATTAGAAATAATTACTAATAACTAGTAATAAATTGTATTAATTAGTAATAAATTGTAATAATTAGTAATAAATTGTAATAATTAGTAATAAATACTAATAATTAGTAATAAATACTAATAAATACTAATAATTAGCAATAAATACTAATAATTAGCAATAAATAGCAATAATTAGGAATAATTAACAATAATTTGAAATAATTAGCAATAATTAGAAATAAATAGTAATAATAAGAAATAATTAGTAATAATTAGCAATAATTAGCAATAATTAGCAATAATTAGAAATAATTAGCAATAATTAGCAATAATTAGAAATAAATAGAAATAAATAGCAATAATTAGGAATAATTAGCAATAATTAGCAATAATTAGTAATAAATAGAAATAATTAGTAATAAATAGCAATAAATATTAATAAATAAGAATAATTAGTAATAATTAGGAATAATTAGTAATAATTAGGAATAATTCGTAATAATTAGGAATAATTAGTAATAATTAGGAATAAATACTAATAATTAGTAATATTTACTAATAATTAGGAATAAATACTAATAATTAGTAATATTTAGCAATAATTAGTAATAATTAGCAATAATTATGAATAATTAGCAATAATTAGAAATAATTAGCAATAATTAGTAATAATTAGCAATAATTAGCAATAATTAATAATAATTAGTAATAAATTGGAATAATTAGTAATAAATTGTAATAATTAGTAATAAATTGTAATAATTAGTAATAAATACTAATAATTAGGAATTACTACTAATAAATACTAATAATTAGCAATAAATACTAATAATTAAAAATAAATAGCAATAATTAGGAATAATTAGCAATAATTAGAAATAATTAGAAATAAATAGTAATAATAAGCAATAATTAGTAATAATTAGCAATAATTAGCAATAATTAGCAATAATTAGCAATAATTAGAAATAAATAGTAATAATTAGCAATAATGTAGAATAATTAGCAATAATTAGCAATAATTAGTAATAAATAGCAATAATTAGTAATAAATAGCAATAAGTATTAATAAATGGGAATAATTAGTAATAATTAGGAATAATTAGTAATAATTATGAATAATTAGTAATAATTAGGAATAATTATTAATAATTAAGAATAAATACTAATAATTAGTAATATTTACTAATAATTAGGAATAAATACTAATGATTAGTAATATTTAGCAATAATTAGTAATAATTAGCAATAATTAGGAATAATTAGTAATAATTAGTAATAATTAGCTATAATTAGCAATAATTAATAATAATTAGTAATAAATTTGAATAATTAGTAATAAATTGTAATAATTAGTAATAAATTGTAATAATTAGTAATAAATACTAATAATTAGAAATAACTACTAATAAATACTAATAATTAGCAATAAATATGAATAAATTGTAATAATTAGCAATAATTATGAATAATTAGGAATAATTAGAACTAATTAGGAATAATTAGAACTAATTATAAATAATTATAAATAAATAGCATTAATTACCATTAATTTGGAATAATTAGCAATAATTAGGAATAATGATAAATAATTAGGAATAATTAGTAATAAATAGGAATAAATTGTAATAATTAGTAATAAATTGTAATAACTAGTAATAAATAGTAATAAATAGAAATAAATAGTAATAAATAGTAATAAATAGTAATAAATAGTAATAAATATTAATAAATAGTAATACTTAGTAATAAATAGTAATAGTTAGTAATAAATAGTAATACTTAGTAATAAATATGAATAATTAGTTATAAATAAGAATAATTATTAATAAATAAGAATAATTAGTAATAAATAGCAATAATTAGCAATAAATAGTAATAAATATTAATAATTAGTAATAAATAGTAATAATTAGTTAGGAACAGTTAGAAAGAAATTTTAATAAATTTTAATAAATTCCAAGAACCTGGCACAATTTGCAGTGGATTGAGGATACTCCTTTTGCTCAATAAATTTTCTCCTTTCAACTCTCACCGACTCAAAACAATATGAAAAATGTGTTGCTACATAGGCACATTCAATCTCATATACAAGAGATTGGATATGCATTCGTAGGATCATATTTTTTATAATGTTTTCAGTCGGTGAAAGTTGGAAGAAGATGATTCATCGATGAAAAGGGGCCTCTTTTGTCCGACAACTCATTTACTTGCATCTTTCACACACTGAAATCACAATAAAGAATCTGGTCAGAGATACGTATATTTATTCTCGTGCATACGAGAATGAATATGCGTACTGCCGACCAGATTCTTCATTGTGATTTCAGTATGGGAAAGATGCAAGTAAATGAGGCTTCAGACAAAAGATTAGCCGTCAATCCACTAGAAATTGTGTCGCCTTTAATTAATGGTAATTATTAAGAAGTAGTAGTAATTGTTTATCTTCTTTTTTCAGATAGTATTTTTATAATTTCAAATTATTCAAAAACAGTGATGATTTTTTATTTTGTAGGAAAATATAGAACAAGG
This sequence comes from Viscum album, assembly GCA_963277665.1. Classification (NCBI taxonomy): domain Eukaryota; kingdom Viridiplantae; phylum Streptophyta; class Magnoliopsida; order Santalales; family Viscaceae; genus Viscum; species Viscum album. Next base: position 2,022,551,686 of record OY728123.1, read on the forward strand.
AAGCCAACATCAGTAATTATTAGATGATCGCGCTTGGATAAATGAGCACAGAAATACAAATGGTTCTGATTTAAATCCCATATATATTGAGGGTGTTGAAGCTTTCTTAGCATTTACATCATCAAAACCAGAATATGTTTCAGAAGGAACAATTAAGTGTCCTTGTAAAAGATGTGCTCGGAGAATGTTTGACACATTTGAAAATGTTGGGGGACATCTCTTGTGGTTTGGTTTTCAACCAGATTATGTTTTTTGGTATCAACATGGTGAACACAGTTCCAGAGAAGATACTAATAACTTGATTTCGGATCCATCACAGTTCCAAAATTTAGTACATGATGTTGCAGGTCCATCTGTTCAACAAACTGAAACTCATGGTGATATTGATTTAACTCCTGAGTTAGAGCCATCCGAATTTTATGAGTTGTTGGGTTCTTCTGAGGAAGCATTATATCCTGGTTGCAAGATAAGAAAATTAGAAGCGTTTGTAAAATTTATTGCTATTAAATCAGATAATTCAATGTCAAACAACTGTTTTGATCATATATTTTTTTGGACAAAACACTGTTACCTGAAGGAAATGTGTTGCCTGAAAATTACTATGAGAGAAATAGGTTGGTTCGTAATATAGGACTTTGTTATCAGAAGATTCATGCATGTGAAAATGATTTCATCTTATATTCTAGTGAAAATGAGTCATTCGATAGTTGTCCAACATGTGGAAAATCGAGGTACAAAGAAGCTCAACCAGGGAAGTCTGGATCAATTCCTGTAAAAACGTTGAGAAATTTCCCCCTTACACCCAGGCTGCAATGTTTATTTATGTCTCATGACACAAAATCAATGATGTCATGGCACAAAACCAATATTTCAACCAGTAAAACCTTGAATCATCCATCTGATGGTGATTCATGGAAACATTTTTATTATCTGCATCCGTCTTTTGCTTTAGATGCTCGAAACGTGTGATTGGGTCTTTCTACTGATGGTTTCTGTCTGTTTAGTTCTTATGGTAGTCAGTATTCATGTTGGCCTATCTTTATAACTCCGTACAGTCTACCTCCATAGATGTTGATAAAGGATCCCTATATTTTTTTGACCTAATTAATCCCAGGACATCCGAAAAAGAATATTGATGTTTATTTGAAACCATCGATAGATGAATTAAATGCATTATGGAGTAATGGTTTTAGTACATATGATGTTGCTGTGAAACAAAATTTCACATTAAAAGCTGCATTGATGTGGATGATTAGTGACTTTCCGTCATATGGTATGTTATCTAGATAGAGTACACATGGTCCAAAATCATGTCCTTACTGTATGAAAGAAAAAAAAGCTTTTACGCTCGTCAATGGAAAAAAACTTTTTTATTTTGACTGTCATCGCTGATTTCTTCCAACCGATCATCCTTTTTGAAGGAACAAATATCATTTTAGAAAAGGCACAATTGAAAGGGATGATCCTCCAAAAATGATCTCAGGTACAGAGTTAAAATCAATTATATTTTCATTACCTCCCATCACATTTGGGCCAACAGTAAACCAACATAAAATTCATGGCTTTAGGAAAGAACATAATTGGATAAAACGAAGCATTTTTTTGGATCTTCCATATTGGTCTGATTTTTTGGTCCACCACATGTTGGATGTCATGCACATTGAGAATAAATATTTTGATAATTTATTTCATACAGTTTTGGATACACCAGGTAAAACCAAAGATACTGTAAAAGCACGACTAGATCTTGCCCAAATTTTCAGGCGACTAGAACTTGAACTATTTGAAAATGTCAGATCACAGAGGATAATAAAGCCAAAAGCAGCTTATACACTGTTCAAATAGAGATGTTTATTATTTTGTCATTGGATTACAGATTTGAGACTTTCAGATGGCTATGCTTCCAATTTGGGCAGATGTGTTAAGAATGGTCATATTATTAGATTAAAAAGTCACGATTGTCATGTTATAATGGAAAGACTTATGCTGATTGGATTCAGAGGTTTGTTGAATTATATTATTTGGGATTAGATAAAAGACATATCATATTTTTTTCGAGATATTTGTGCAGCGACAACTGAATACGATGCGCTAAGAAAACTGGAAAAAGATGTTGCTGTATTTATATGTAAACTGGAAAAAATCATTCCACATACTTTCTTTGACTCAATGGAACATCTGATATTAAATTTTCCACATGAAGATAAATTTTGAGGTCCAGTACAATTTCTATGGATGTACCCATTTGAGAGATGAATGCAAAAATTGAAAAAAAATTACGTAACAAAGCATCAGTTGAAGGCTCAATTGATGAAACTTATTTTCAAGAGGAAATTGCTTTTTTTTTTCCTGCACTCACTATTTTGAATCTGAATATCCCTAAAAAAAACCACATGGGACGGAATGAGGGAAATGTTAATGATGAAATGGAAAATCATTTATCAGTTTTTAATTAGCCAAATCTTGGCTTCAGTGGAGTTCAAGAACGATGAATTTCAGACGATGAACATCACAGAGCTCATATATATGTCCTGCTCAACTGTGAAGAAATGAAATCATTTATACTGTGAGTGCTTCAATCACTTATTCTATAATTTCTGTTATAGTATGTAAACATATTTTATTTATAGGTTATATGATAATCATATCAAGAAAATGTTCCACAAATTACAGTAGCTGCTGTTGAAGAACGCAGACAAAAAAAATTTCTCAATGGTTTCAAAAGCTGGTAACATAAATTATTGACGGTTTAATATCAATTCAGTTTACTATTTATTATATTGATAATTGTTTTAAAAATTTTCAGGTGTCTCAACATATTGATTAAATTGATAAGAGAATGTGTAAATTGAGTAACCCACCATCCAAAATGGTTAAATATTATAATGCATATGTGGTGAATGGTTTTCAATTTCATACACGTGCATATGGGGAATCAAAAAAATAATGAACAGTGGAGTTTGATTCAGAGGATTTTATCATAGAGAAACTAAATTTGACTTTTACGGCATTTTGGATGAAATTATTGAGCTATGTTATCTTGGAAAAAATTACATAACGATGTTTAAATGTCGATGGTTGGATACTGAGAGAGTCTTGCGTGTTCATCCGACTCATGGAATCATCGATATTAAATATAAAAGTCTTCTTGCAGTAAATGAACCATTTTAATTGCTCAACAGGAACATCAAATTTATTACGCAAAGTACTGTGCTACGTCAAGAGACCTGAGTGATTGGTAGAGCATAATAAAAATGAAATCTTAGGAAAATAAATTTACTAAAACTGAATGTGGTTCTGCTGAAGTGGAAGAAATTGAAAATTTTCAAGAGACAACTCAAAATCAATCTTTTTCACAAAGAAACGTGAATATCAATGAGGACACCCCACAATTAAGGGTCTATGGTGATGAAGATGTTAATGATGTTACAAATGAAATTGAAATGAAAAGGGATGATGAAAGTGAAACTCTTATGGATATTGATGATGCCGATGAGGAATATGAAGGCATTGACATCGTTAGATACAAAGATGATGATGAAGGTGAATATTGGCATAGTTAAATGATGGTTATGATCATAACTAATATATATATATATATAATAGTTATTTTCAACTATCTGCTAACAACAATCATTTTGTGTTTTAGATAGACTCTAATCTATTGCGTGAGTTTGAGGAGGCTGAGCTACCTTTTTTTGAGGGGGATGTGGGATCATCTGACCCTCAGCCTACTGGTGGTTCAGGAGGTATATGGAGGTGGCGTGGTCTTACGCGACTGATGATTCCTGACCATATCACCGAGCGACGTCCACGTCTTGGCTTCGATCCACACACACGGAGGTATGGTAACCTATAAATTTTAGTTATATTTCATTAAATTTTTTATATATATACTAATTGTTTGATTATTTATTCTTTTTTCACAGTTATTCACATGTAGCTGTCGGACAGGGGGGCACTATTTTGCACAATTATTTTTCTCAACCATGGACCTCATGAGAATAGATTCCCGTTGATGTGCAGCTCGGCTTGTAAAATCATTGGCTGGTACGTAAAAAAATAATATTTATTTTGAAATTTATTTTATTAATAACTTGATATTATAAATTATTTCTAGGGTTTATGGTATCCCATCGATGATAGCATGCATGAAGATATCCATGAAGCATGGGAGGTGGCTATGCGTGAGAGTTTGCGTCAGTTTTTGCACAATTTGAGAAAGACGACCATTACAAAAGCAGGAGCGACAGTATTTGATGAGTCATGTAGAGTCTACTGAACAGAGTACATTTCATCTCAGGTTTTTGGATGGATTATGTGCACACGGGTTGGGTGGAGTATTTCAGAGGAGATCTTCATTGGGTCGATGGAACCGGGGGAGAAATGAGGTGACACATCGAGCTTGTAGCCATACATTCAGTACACATAGAGAGCATCTGGTAAGTATTTTTTTAAATATTTTATATAACTTCAAATATAAACAGTTTATTTTATATTCATATTGGTAGTCGAGCATCCTGATATTACAGAGTATGATGTTTATCAGAGGATGTACAGTGATCCAGCCACCAGAGAGATTAAAGGTGATCGCCAACATCAGATTGTGGTTAGTCTTATTTTTTCAGTTTGACAATTAACTGCATATAATATTTTCACAATTTTAATTTCAAATTGGAATTGAATGAGTCATATGAGGCTGCGAATTCTCAGACAGAGGCTGAGGGTCAGGATGAGGCGACTGATCAGACCAGTGCCCACCATTTTGACGAGGCAGCATGGATGCAGGCGACTCAGTATGGATTTGAGAAGGGCCGAGTAGTTGGTACCGACTCTCATGTGACTACTATTACTTATTATGGTACTGCGGCGATGTCGGCGTCCAGCTCGAGAGGAGCTCATGGAGAGACATCATCTTCTGACTCAGAGTATCAGGAGCAGTTCTGAGCTCAGAATGACCTTATAGAGAGTTTGCAAAAGCAGCAACAAGAGATGCGTCAGTAGCAGCAGCAACAGTACGAGGAGGAGATGAGTCGATGGCAGTAGTAGAATAACGAGTAGATGGAGTACATGCGCCGTCTGACTCGTAGTTTAGGGATGGATTTTTCTCCACCAGCTCCTTCAGCTTCTCCACCTCCTCCACAAAACGAACCCCCAGTGATTTTTTATGTCAAAAACATTTGAATTTAAATTTTTTGTAATATGAACTATTTAATGTTTCTATATTTTATATTGGTGCGATTATTACATAATTTAATTTTTAATATGTTATGATTTGTTTTTGTGAATATTGAGAATTTTAATATTTTTTTTATTATTTTAATAATATTAATATTATTTTTTTCATTAATCATAATTTTATTAAATATATTTTTTCAGTATTATATTTTCTAATATTTTTTTTATTTTACTAATAATAATAATAATAATAATAATAATATTTTATGATTTTTTTTTATTTTTTTTTTGTGAATATTGAGAATTTTAATATTTTTTATTTTAATAATATTAAAATTAATTTTTGAATAATAATAATAAATATTATGATATTTTTATATTTTTTTGTCAATATTGAGAATTTTAATATTTTTTATTATTTTAATAATATTAAAATTAATTTTTCAATAATCATAATAATATTTTATGATTTTTTTATATTTTTTTGTGAATATTGAGAATTTTAATATTTTTTATTTTTTTATTATTTTAATAATATTAAAATTAATTTTTTAATAATCATAATTTTATTAATTTTATTTTTTTTAAAATTTATTTATTATTTGCGACGGGATCTGTTGCGACGGGATCCCGTCGCAAATAGTCTAAATAATTTTTTCTTAAAAAAGTTATTTGAGATGGGATTATGGGCTCATCCCAAATACAATTTGCGACGAGCCCGTCGTAAATAGTCTAACAAATTATTTTCAAAAAGCATTCGTGATGAGATTAGGGGCCCGTCGCAAAAACGTATTTGCGACAGGCCCGTCGCAAAAGAGATTATATATATATATATATATAAAGTATATAATCAGAGACTTATTTGTGACAGTGAAGTATCTCATCGCAAAAAATATTACTTGCGACGGGCCCGTCGCAAATAATATTTTTTGCGACGACATTTTCTACAACGGGCTATTTGCAATGGGGCTCCGTCGCTAAAGCTTATTTGGGATGGGATCCCATCGCAAATACCTTTAATTCTAGTAGTGGAGTGATAATATGGAGATGTTTTGGAGGGGAATTAGACATGCGAGGAAGAGGGATTCTTCACCCACCAAGATTCATCCTTATGCCACGATTTAAAACCAAGAGGTTGAGTCTGTTCCACCTACAATAGATAGTTTCAAGGCGTGGAGGATGAGTCCCTTTGACTTACATGTTTGGGATGTGCAGATGTGATGGGTGTTGAAGTAGGCCCTAGTTGAGGAGATCAGGTAGGATATGAAAAGGGTGAGATCTCGATAGAAGGGAATTCTGGTCGGGAGGCCCAAGTGTGGTATGGGGTATGACCTATGTCCCTACTACTCCGGAAACAATTTTTAATATGGAGATATAATCCACATTTCATTATGCATGGCCCCTGCTTGAGACCTAGAAATACTAAAGGAGTCCCTTTTTCTCAACCCTTTTATTGGAGGACCTATAGAGTGGATTAGTGGTCACACGTTCCTACTGATGGTACAACCATACTCTATGATAACAGTGATCCTCACACCAAATCATTCCGTAGTGGTAGTGAAAACCTATGATGTTTTCTATAGTTTGAACTGGTCATTGACTATCCATGCTCAAATGATTACTACTATAATGTTTGGTGGTTATTCCAGCTTATAGGATGATGTTTTCCTCCTGGAGGAGGAGTAATCCATAAATAGGGCATGATGAGATAATTTGTAGGAGGTTACAAAAGATTTATCATTTGGCTTGTATTATCCTTGGTACAATGGATGTCACGATCTATCAGATCCCTCTAATAATTGTTGGGTGTGATTATGTACCGATTTTACCTCCCCACCATGAGATTGACCTCTTTATTTACTTTCACCTGTGATGAACCAATATTTTTGTTATCACATCAGATTACCCCATAGGCCTTTGAGATCCATTAGTGCAGTTAAAGGGTCTACAAAGGTAGGTCTTCTTATGACCTAGTGTGCTCACCTGGGTATCCCTATGTTGTTCATGAAAAAGTTAGATGGGATCTTGTAACTTTGTATGGATTATCATAGCCTGAAACATGCATAGATAAAGAAATAATACCCCTTTCCAAGGATTGATAACCTCTTTGACCGGTTTCGAGGTGTGAGATGGTTCTCAAAGATCAATCACCGATCTGGATACCACTAGTACTGGGTTTATGAGGCTGATATTCCAATTTTAGAATTCCAATGTTACTACAGACACTATGAGTTCCTAGTAATTCCCTTTAGTGTGATGAATTCCCCCATTGTGTTCATGGATTTGATGAAGTAGATATTCCATTTTTACATGGACCAGTTTCTGGTTTTCTTCATCGATGACACACTCATATACTCTACATCAGAGGAGGATAATGAAAAACACTTGAGGACACTCTTATATTTTCTATAGGAGTAAAAAATTTATGGTAATATATCGAAGTATAAGTTATGGATTCATGAGGTTCACTTTTTTGTGCATGTTATCTATAAGCATGGTTTAGCCATGGACCTAAAAAAGATCAATGTAGTGCTTTTTTTTGATCCACTGAAGAGCGTGCCAGAGGTCTACATATTTCTTGGTTTGGAAGGGTACTATAAGTGGTTTGAGGTAAACTTCTCCCGGATTACAGCCCCTTTCACCTATTATAGGATATAACCTTGAGGCACCTTTTCATAATGTACTCCCTTGGTAATATCCAGTGTAGGATATAATGAGAATAAGAACCACTGGTAGAAAATCTACATTTATATGTGTCATTAGATGTGTCTATATGTGGACATGTGTATTGATCCTTATACTTTAATATTATTATTAATGAGTATTATGAGTTGCATACTTTGATTTATTGATGAATCCTGTGATGAAATATTTTCACGGTGAGGTAGGATATGTTTGGAGCATCACAAGTAATATTATATTAATGAATAATACAAAAAATGATTTTTCCCATAAGTTATTTAACTGAAGTTGATATATTAGGCCCATTGAGGGAAATGATATAGCCTAAATAAATTCATGGACATGGTGTCCTATAGGAAATTTTAATTTTCAATAAGTAAAATAAAGGGACATCAAGAACATAGGTTGATGGCATTGGAATGAAACCTTCTTGATTAGAGTTATCATGATAATGAGATTATATTACACAGTAAAAATCCGTATGAGGTATTATGTCATTCCGACATTAACTTATTTATCTATGGGTGCCTTAGTGTGTTTCAAGATTCTAACCTTGGACTTTAGGATGCTTCATCTAATGCCATAGAGAAAGAGTCCTAGAGGGTCACACACTAAGTGTATCCATAATTTCAGTTAAATAATAATAATAATATTTATTATTTAACAAGTTAAATAAATATTATTCCTACACATGGTTTAATAATTATTAATGTTTTCTTGATTGCATATATTACTTCACCTATTATTCAAGAGAATATAACATAATCAGAATATTTAATAAATATTTATTTTTCTATTTAGTGAATATAATATTTATTTATGTATTAGAGAATAATGAAATGAGATTTATTTCATAAATAAAGAGTAATTATTCGAGGTCTAATAAATATTGTAGAGGAATGAAGGACCGATTTTAATGGTCCAATGAGAAATAATAAATATTGAATATTATTTGATTAACTAATATTTAATTTAATGCACAAGTTAAATGCATGTTGAGAAATAATAATAATAATAACATTATTTTACATGGAGTTATGTAGGGATTAAATAAATAACAATTAATACTTGTGAAATTATTTATTTCTAACCCTAGCGTTATATAAACCCAAATATATTATTTTCTTAGTGAGACAATTCATTTTTTTGGTTCTGCATAATAGATTTAGAGAATCCTCTCATGACCTATAGATATTCCTTCTTCAATAATGCTCCCAAGAATAGAGGTTGATATTCCCCCACCTCCCACTCTCAAGTCAAGAGAGATAAGGGAGAATGCTTTGGACGTGGTTCTCGAGGTGATTAAAGGTGGACAATGAAAGTGATAGGATCTGTCATGACAACACCTAGAGATTTCAATAGAAAAATTTGAAGAATTTTGGAATATTTTTGGATCATCGATAGAGGAAATCTTCTCTTGATTCCTAGGACACAATAACTATATAACCTAGATCTATTTTTATATCCCTAAACAAAGAAATAATTCCACAAGGTAATTATTAATTGATTAAATTAATTATAAATAATATATAATGATACTCTGTACAGTTCCAATATTCTATCCCTTATCTATTTTCTTTTATTCAATTCCATAGATTGTGATTTTTATCATTGTGTAAATCTCGGATTGATCATTGATCATGAAAAAAATAAAATTTGGTCATAACCCATCGCACACTTCCGTTGCACCCAAAACCTTTAAGTGGTATCAGAGTGATCACATAATTATTTATAACTATTTAAATATGGTTGATTTATTTAGGTATTTTTCATTTAGTTTTCAATAAAATTTTAATCATTATTTTAATCCAAATTTAGAGATATTCTTCTTCCTCCGTTTCTCATAGATCTAATCAATATGATTAATTTTATGAATGAAATAAAATCATGGAACTCATCCAGAGGTGCTGAGAATTCTGCTAGAAAACACAGGAGTAAATTCCATTTTACCATAGTTACATTCCATGTACTTGTGTTCAATGAATCAATAATTAATTTGAAAATTAATTCAAATTATGTGGATTGATGAAATGCGGTGCATTTATTTCTTACACCGCATGTTGACTGGGCTATTGTGGAACATGATCAATTAGAGTACATGTTTTTTATCCCACATACATGGAATGTAGTCCCTTTTAAGCATAGACAGTCCATGTATTACTATACACAACCTACCTGATTGGTGACCATGTAACTCGGAGACCACACACGATGTATTTGATTATACATGAAGTGTAATCTAAATTTATAAGGCCCAATTTACACACTAATTCCCTAGGCGCTTTCCTCAGATACATGGTAGGAGATGTGTATTCTATGTAGCTTACCTATACACACTATTTACCTATACCAAATTACGCAGATTTAAAATCTATTTATTGTGCGGTGTAAAACTTATCAACATGTGCTTGTGTGTGGTTATTGAGTTGATAGAACACTCAATGTGATGGGTTTTAATATATATATATATATATATGTCTAATTAACATTCTTATAATGTTAAGATCTTTATACCTTGTATGAGTCGTATTATAGTTTTTACTCTACATGCATTAAAGCATGAAAAATTATATAAAAATCATATAATTTGTGTCATTATTAAGTTTATTCTACACATCATGAAATTATTTGATAAGTCATGTATGCTATATGTCACAAAGAAAAAATTTTATACAAGTATAATTCATTCTAGGTATATCTCGACAAGTATTTACCATAATACCTCTAAGGTACATTTATGTACACAGTTAATTTTAAATAAATTTATTTGATTTGTTTAAAATTACGATGAATGATAATCTCAATTAAATTTGGATGCTAATTAAAATAAAATAGTTAGCTAATTAAAGAATATCATTAATTTATTCAAGTTCAATTTATCTCAAATAATAATGATTAAGAATTGAATTATAGTGTTATTAAATGCATTATTCATTGCATGCATGAGGATAATCATGAGTATAGACCAGACATTTTTATGTGGTTGGTTTCATTTTATTTGTTATTAAATTACATTTTTGGTATGAATTCTTTATCTCCTCTTATTATGTAAGGGCCTGCATGCCCATGCTTTCTTTTATATAAATCCTTTCTCCCTCACCAGTGTGTGAGTAATATAATATGAAATGGATGAAGCTCCCAAGCTTGTGGAGGTAGTTCAAGTTTGGAGATGAGGCAAAACCAATCCAATGGAGATACATAGGTGGATGGGTAGAAAGCTATAACACAAACCCTAATTAGTTCATGGTTTTCCCCAGGTCAATGATTAGTTTATCAACCTCTAGATAAACTAAAAATTAGTAAAATCTCATGATTGTTTCACTTTTTTATTTTATTTTTTTCATGTTTAATGGTAATTTAATTATGGTTGTTTTGTCATGATCACATGAATTAATGGAATTAATGATCATGTAAGATAAAATTAAAATAAATTGGCTTATGCATAAATATTATCTAAGACATAGTTAATCACTTAATTAAATCCACTTAATATTAAAAATCCTATGATAAAGATAAAAATTGGAAATTTTTTTCATAAAGGATAAAATACCTCAATTATATATATTAAGTTGGTATATCCTTCCACTACTTCAGTTGAAATTGAACCATAGTTCAAAGTTCTTGACCATCCAATGTTGGGCTACTTTCAATTATTAGGAAATTCTAACTTGATTTTTTGGGTTGAATTAACTTAGTTCGCATCAAGGGTTGACTTAAAAAGTAAGAATTGGTGTAACTAAGAGTTAAGGGCTAAAGAAATAAAATTTAAGATTTTTATATTGGGGAGTTCATTTAACATATCAAGGAACTGTGAGTTAATGTAGTTGGAATTTGGAATACCTACCTAAAACCATTAAAATTTCTTGACAAAAAATATTTGGGGTAATGAGAATTGGAATATATATCCTATACACTATAATGTCCAAGAAACATGATATTATAAAGCCAATAGTGAGGGATTTTCGGTTTTGATAAAATATTGGGAGACTAATAAATATAATATTTATTTATTTGTCTAAATTTTATTAGATAAAGTACTGAAATTTTTCCTATATTATTTTTTATAAAAAATATTAAAATGACTTCAAACATATCTCTGTGATCCATACTTGAGAAGTATAAACTTCTCATCAGCACAAATTTCCAAGAGTGGAAAAGGCTCTTACATGTTATCCTTGCCATGAAAGAAAATTGTTTGTGCTATAAGAACCTATTTCTAATGCGCCTGGTAATGAGGAAAGTGGTAAAGTGTTATCACTCTTTGAGAAAGAGTTGAATGATTCCAAATATGTTCAATGTTTTATGCTATCATCCATGCTAAATGATATTTTGAAGCAACATGAGGACATGGATGTGTCTAGCATGATGTCTCACCTTCATGATCTCTATCAAGAAAAGGTGATACAAGAGAGTTATCAGAACTCCACTAATTTGTTTACAAGTAATCTTAGAGAGTTTCCACCTACTAGGCCTCATGTAGTCAACCTTATTATCTACATTTAAAACTTATAAATCTTAGGGATTTAATTCCCATATGCATTATGTACAGATCTCATACTTTCATCACTACCCAATAACTTCTCTAGTTTTAATTATTAATTAAATATTATAAATAACGAGAAGAGTATTTCAGAACTTCTTACTTGGATTATACATGTGGATAAAGATATGGGGCATGATAAACCTGTAGTACTTATGGTGAATAAGAAAATAAAAAACTAGGAAAAGGGGACCACGACTCATAAAAAGTCTTAATCTCCTAAGCACCATCCTTCAAAGAATAGGAAAATCTAGAGGAAAGGAAAGGAAATGGAGGTAATATGTTTTGTATGTGGAAATCTAGGCCACTTGAAGAGGAACTTCACCCAGAAGTAAGGATAATTTAAAGGTTCACTCATTATCGAGTGTAATCTTTCAATATATACACATTGGGTGTTAGATATAGATTTTGGTGCTCACATCTATATCCAAATGAAGGAACCAAGTATATTTTGAATGTGTTATAGAGGAGAGGTGGATCTGAGAGTTACTAATGGTGTGATGTTGGATTCCATATCCATTGGCAACTACCACCTTTCATTTAAAAATTGAATGATTTTGGTTTTAAAATATTGTTATTATGTACCGACGGTTACCGAGAACATAATTTTTTTTATCTTTCCTAGATGCATATGGGTTTATTTTAAAGTTTGGAAACAAATGTTTTTTCTTTTATGATTAAAACATATGTTATGGTATGGAACATTTAATTAAAAATCTTTATGTATTAAATCATGAAAACCAAGTATTGGAAATTGATAATGAATCATGTCCATATGACTCATATAACACCCATCTATGAAATCAATATCTTGGTCAAGTAAATGAGAATCTTTTGAAAAAATTATGTAAAGATGATTATTTAGACTCTTTTGATATAAAACCACTTCAAACATGTCATGCTTGTTTATAATGAAAAATGACCAAACCACCATTCTGTGGACAATGTGAACAGACCACAGATATTCTAGGATTGGTACACACAAATGTGTGTGAACCATTTCCAGTAAAAGATAGAGGCATATTTTGTTAATTAATAAATTTTACTAATGGATTGATTATATATGACTATATCTACTTGATGAGGTATAAGTATGAGACCTTTGATAAATTAAATTAATTCAATAATGAAGTATTGAATCAACTTGGGAAGAAGATAAATTTTTTTATTGGATCAGGGTGGTTAATATCTTAACCAAGATTTTATTGACTTTTTATAGGTGATTGATATTATTTATCAACTCACTCCACCTTATACAACACAGTGGAATGGTTTTAGTGAAAGTAGGAATCATACCTTATTATACACGGTAAGGTCGATGATGAGTCATGCAGATCATCCATTATCATTTTTAGGGATATGGATTACAAACTGAACTATACACATTAAACTGAGTACCAAATAAAGTAGAAAATATAATTCCCTTCATGTTATTAAGTGAAAAGAAACTCATTTTTTCATATACATGTGTATAGGGTTGTGAGGTATTTTTTAAGACCTTTTCAGGAAACAAACTAGCACTCTAGGTCATAGAGTGTATATTTATAGGGTATCCCAAGGAATCAAATGGATACAACCTATAAAACCCCCAAACAAGAAAGTGATAGTCTCCAAACATGCCATCTTTCTTGAGAGGGAGAAAATCATCAAAAAAGATAGTGGGAGTAAGATTGAATTTGATGAAGTTGATGCTCAAGATACATAAGATTTGTTATAGGAAAATATTCAAAAGACCCCCATATAATAAGTAGTTCATGAATTACAAGTACTATATAGAATCATAATAGAGGTAAGAGAACCAGATAGATATTTTTTTTGCTGTCACTGAAGATGGTGAGTCATTATTGGTTGAAAATAATTAACCTCTCTACTAGAAAGAGGTAGTATAGAGCTTAGAATCTTCAAGATGGAAATAATCCATGAATCCTGAAATGGATTCTATGTATCAGAACCATGTTTGGGTTCTGGTCGATGCTCCAGTTGATATAAATATCCATTTGATGTAAATATCATTCGGTGCATATGGTTAATAAAAAGAAAAATGGAAATGAATGTTAAAGTAAATAACTATAAAGAAAGGATAGTGGCTAAAGGGTTTAAACAATATAAATTAATTGACTATGCTGATTTTTTAGCAGTTTCCATTTTCAAATCCATCAGAATTACACTTTCTATAACAGCTTACAATGACTATGAGATTTAGTATATGAATGTCAAAAACTATATTCCTTAAAAGGGTCCTTCAGGAATATGTGTATATGAAACAACCATAGGGGTTTGTGACTCCAGGTGATTCCAAAAGGGGTTTCAAGTTGCAAAGATCCATTTATGGATTAAAAAAGCATCTAGTTCATGGAACATTTGACTCAATGAATCCATAAAAAATCTGGTTTCTTTATAAAATAATGTGACCCATGTGTTTACAAGAGGTTTATTGGGAATAAAGTCCTTATCCTAGTAGTACATATTGAGGACATATTACTTATTGGAAATGACTTACCCGTCTTATAGTCTGTTAAGGAATGGTTAAACAAATGTTTCAATATGAAGGAATTAGGTGAATCTGCCTATATTATAGGGATCAAGATCATTCATTATAGATCCAAGAGGCTTCTTGGACTAAGTGAACGTACATATATTGACCAGATACTAAATATATTTAGTATAGAACAATCCAAGAGGGGATTGGTTCTAGTGTCATATGCTTTACATCTTTATAAGAAAATATTTTCTTATACCCAACATGATAAAGAGAGAACTAGTAAGAGCACATATGACTCAGTGATAAGATCAATAATTTATGCCATGTTATGTACTAGACTAGATTTTTTCTATGCATTGATCTTGGTAAGAGGATATAAAGAAGATCCAATAGAACAACATTGGTATATTATTAAGGTTATCCTTAAGTATCTGAGAAAAAAATAGGATATGTTCCTAATGTATTGAGGAGACAAGGAGATGGTCATCAAGGGTTATACAAATTCTTGTTTTAAGAAAGATAAAAATGATATAAGGTAGCAATCAAGATATGATTTCTATCTCAATGGAGCTTCTGTGAGCTGGAAGATTTCAAATAAGTTAGTTTTCTATGACTCTATAGATATGTTTTAGTATATAAAGTCTTATGATATAGCCAAGGAAGCTATTTTGATATAAAAAATTTTCTAGGAGCATGATTTGGTACCTAACAGTAAAGATCCTATCAAATTGTATTGTGATAATACTACAATATCCGCCCTTGAGAAAAAGCCAAGGTCAAACCAATAGACCAAGAATATACTTTGGAAGTATCAACTTTTAAAATATTTTTATAAAATGGGTGATGTTTCAGTGATTAGAGTACCCACATAAGAGAATTTGTAAGACCCCTTTACTAAATTCCTATCTTAGAAGAAGCATGATTATCATGCGAGAGCTAGAATACTGAAGGTTATTAGTAGTTGGATCTGGTGAAAGAGGGAGTCTGTTGGAGTTGGGGACATAGAACCAACTTCTGTGTACTTTATTACAATCTTCATTCATAGTTTTAATATAAATAAAATTTTTATTCCATCATTATTTAACTTTTGTGTAACATAGTATGTGATAATTCCCTAAGAGTAGCTGTCTCCCTAAAATGTCAGAGTGGTTCCCTACTATGATGAGAACCCATAAGTGTTATGAAATTATTCTTAAATATATGTTCTATAACCCAATGATATAATTTTAGGGATATAAATGATACAAGCTATCTTGGGTAGACACTCATAGGACATTTAGGCACCTTCTCATGGTATATTCCCTTAGTAATATCTTGTGTAGGATATTATGAGAATGATATCTTCTAGAAGAAAATACACATTCATATGTGTCATTAGATGCTACTATCTATGGACATGTGTATTGATCCTTACACTTTAAGATTATTATTAATGAGTATTATGATTCAAGCACTTTGTTTTTTTGAAGAAAACCATGATGACATATGTTCGTGGTGAGGTAGGATAAGTTGGTTGTGTTAGGAGTAATATTTCATTAATTAATAATGTGAGAAAGGATTTTTCCTTTATGTAGTTTAAAAAAATTTGATATCCCAAGACATTTGATGGAAATGGTATAACCATGGTTTTCTATAAGAATGTTCATTTTCAGGGAAGTCCAAGAAAGATATATCGAGCAGATATGTTGATGGAAATGACATGCAATATGCGTGATTAGAGATATCATAATAAAGTGATTATATTATACAGTTAGATTCCATATGAGATATTATGTAATTTTGACATTAAATTACTTATCTATGGTTGACTTGGAGTGTGTCTATATGCTAACCTTGGATTTTAGGATGCTTCACCTAATTCCATTGTGAAAGAGGCCTAGAGGGTCACACACTAAGTGTATCGATAATCTCAATTAAATAATAATAATATTATTTATTATTTAAAAAGTAGAATAAATATTATTTGTATATATGATTTAATAATTATACATGTTTTCTTGATCTCATATATTGTCACTGGTTATTTGAGAGAATATAATGTGACTAGAATATTTAATAAATATTTATTTTCAATTTAGTGAATATAATATTTGTTTATTTATTGGAGAATAATGCAATGATATTATTTAACAAATAAATTGTCATTATTCAAGGTCTGATAAATATTTTTGAGGAATGGAATACTGAACTTAATGGTTCAGTGAGAAATAATAAATACTGAATATTATTTTATTAAATATTATTTAATTTAATCCGTAAGTTAGTCACATGCTGATAAATAAATGTCATATTATTATTATTTGGCATGGGGATCTATAGGGATTAAATAAATAATAAAGGGAACTTTTTCAATTATTTATTTCTATCCCTAGAAATATATAAACCCAATTATATTATTCTCTCTATAAAAAAAATTCATTTATTTAGTTATGCATAATGGATTTGGAGAATTCTCTCAAGACATAGAGAGATCCCTTATCTAAGAACAATCTTAAAAACATAGATCAATCTTCCCCCATCTCCGACTCTCAAGTCAAGAGAGACTAATGATAACTCTTTGTAATTGGTTCTTAAGGTGATCAAAGGTGGACAAAGAAAGCAATAAGATCTACTATTCTAGCACCCAAAGATTACTATGGAAACATTTAGATATTTTTAGAATACTTATGGATCACTGCTAGAGGGAATATTCTATTGATTCTTATGATGTAATGATGGTACAATGAAGATCTGTTTTCAGATAAATCAAGGATGAAATAATCCCAACATGGTAGTTATTAAATGGTTAAATTAATTATAAATAATATGAGATGATCCTATCAATGGTTCCAATGTTCTATCCCTTTTTTATTTTCTTTTATTCAATTACATAGATCATGACATTTAACATTGTTTAAATATCAGATTGATCATCGATCACGACAAAAAGAAAAGTTGGTAATGACCCATCACATTCTTCCATTATGCCAAAAAATTTTATGACCACCCTGACATAGAAAGGGAAGTCATTTACTTGGACAGAGTAGTACTAGAAAGACTTTAAGGAATTAAGGCTAAGGCTGATGAGTGATCCTATGCTGATACTATCAAAGGAGGGAATAGAGTACGTAGCATATTACAATGCTTCAAGAGATGGGATCAACTACATGTTGATACAGAGGGAGGTAGTTATCGCATATAGGTATCAGCAGTTGAGACCCTAGGAGAAAAACTACGCAACTCGTGACCTAGAAATGGCAGTATCACTCTTTTACCTAAGGGTGTGAAGGAACTACCTTTTAGGGGAGTTCTTTCTGGTTTACTCATACCATCAGAGTCTCAATTACATTTTCACATAGAGATACTTGAGAATTATACAATGGAACTGGTTGGAGTTCTTACAAGAATATGAATTTGAGATTGTCTATACTCTCATGAAGGAAAGATGGTAGTAGATTCCATTAGTAGTAATTCCTATGCTCTCTTGGTGTATGATGCTTCAGATTAGTTTAATTCTTTATAAGTAACCCTGTTGGAGCATGATGGGTCAAATTTTATCTATTCGATGGTGTTTAATCATCCGCTTATCAAGCGTGTGAGAGATTCCCTACAGAGAGACATCAAATGTGAGGTCTTGTATGACTTTATTTCTATAGCATATTCAACCAATGGATATTATTAAGTAGGAAATAAAATCATACTTTTCTAGGGATGTACGATGGTCCCGATCATGATGAGAAAGGGTGTTTTGTGAGAGTTCCCCAACTCTTACCTTATTGTAAATTCCAATGTGATAAAGATCTATGGAGAACTTCATTGGTATTTTTTGGGGTCCGACATGAGGCGAAGAATGGATGAGTTCATCTCACTATGAATCACCTATTAGCAGGTGAAGGTTGAGCACTAGGTTCCAGCAGTATTGTTTCAGCCTCTTGAGATACTAAAGTGGAAGTGGTATGACATATCCATAGAATTTATGATAGGGATTCTACAGACATAGAAGGTCCATGACTCTATCTAGGTGAGTTTTTACTGACTCATGATGTCGGAACACTTCCTTGTTTCCAGGGAGCAGAGTTCGATGAAGAGTTTTTGAAAGTTGCACATATGGGATATTGTTCACCTTTATGGGGTTTCCTCAACTATTGTCTCTAATCACGATTCATGATTTATGTCATGGTCTTGGAGAGGCCTACAAGAGGAATTCATGACACAAATAAGGATGAGTACAACCTTTCACCCCCATAATGATGGGTATAATGAGCACACTATCCGGGTTTCAGAGGATATACTGAGGGATTGGATGTTAGACGTTGGTTAGAGTTGGGAGGATCACTTTCCCTTGGTAGAGTTTTCATACAACAACAATAACCACTCTACTATTTGCATGAAACCTTTCAAGGCCCATTACAGGAGACCCTATAGGTCACCCTTGTGCTGAACATAGATCGGAGAGAAACCTCTTTTGGGTCCAGAGATAGTGCAGGTGATGACAGAGAAGGTCTAGGTCATCTGTGACCAGATGAGGAAGTCTCATAGAAGGAATAAATATTACACGGATCACCTTAGTAGGACCTTGTTGTTTGAGTAGCGAGACAATATTTTTATGAGAGTCTCTCCATGAAAATTATTACAGATATTCAGGCAGGGATTCAAGCTATCCATATGGTTCATCAGGATTTTTGAGATCTAGTAGAGGGTTGGAGTGGTTTCTTATCTCTTTTCCTTATCACCATAGTCAGAGAAGTTTCATTTCATCTTCCACGTGTTTAAAATGAGAAGATATGTGTGTGAACCCATGGACTTCATTAACTCGGGCCCATTGGACTTCAAGGATGTGTGAACTTTTTTATAGAATCTAGTGGTGATGGAGGATTTATAGGAGAGAACCCCTCATTAATAGACTATCCCCTTGGTTCTTGTGTTATGGTAACATGGGAATGTGCAAGAGAACTTCTAAGAGTGGGAGAGCCACTTTCGGGCTTAGTTTCCAGAGTTGTTTGGGTAGTTTTACTTTTTGGGGATGAAAAACATGAAATAGGGAATGATACAGAGACCCAATTCTTTCTTTTTAGACATTAAAATATTTCCATATATATATTCAGATTTATTAGCTAATAAATCATGTGATTTTGAGGCTCAGTGTGTCCAAAATTAATTTTATAAAAATATTAAATATATTTTTTATTACCCTTAATGTTTCTTAAAGAAAATGGGACAACTCTTAAATTTAATCTCAGATCATAAATTCAAGAACATGGTTGAGTCTGTAAAATGACGTTTACCCTAGGCGTGACCTAGAATAGGTCGATGTGAGGAATTTGTAAATAGTGACCATTGGAGTGTTCATTTAGTTATATTTAATAATTAAATTTATTCATTTTAATTAAATTAACCTAATAATTTTTTCTTTAAAACCAAAACTATGGTGAATTATCTAGGGTTATCCACATAAAACTTATGATGATTCGAGAGTGTTTTTACTCATTTTGTTGGAGAATCAAATTACGACAATGATGAATCTCTAGATCACGACTGATTAGAATGTAACAAATGAAATAAATTAATTCAATCATTGGTGAGTATGTTATTTGAAAATAATTATCCAATCTCTATACAAGATTCATCAATTCATGGATTTCTCCCTTATTGATTAAATATATTGAGAAAGATCACCCCTTTATGATCTATGTCAATTGTTGAACATTGGAATGCACATATGTACTAGTTTCATTGGTTATTAAATTGATTTCTAACCCTAGATATACTTATTCTTGATCATTGGGAAAATGTATTAGATACAATAATTAAAATTTTTTTATTGAAACTTTCCCCCATAAATTACCCCACATTCATCATCATTGGAACTCTATTTCATGATTCAACATTTTCGAGCGGGACCGAGCCCGATTGGACCCCATATCTATAATAGTTTTATGGGTGATGAAGGGTTTGGAAATCAAGGATTGATTTGAGGTTAAATTTTGAAATAATGAGTTTTGGTTATATTGGATTTGATATTTGAGACTGATGAAGGTTATAATACTAAGAAGAGGTGTGATGCTGCGTATGGTTTCTTATGGGAATGATCTGCATTCAACTTCAGGCCACTGGAGGGCCTAATATTGCTGATCGGAGAAACATCCTTTTTTTAAAGAAGAAAGAAAGATGAAATCAAAGGTGGGGTGACCATATATAATGAACATAGAACCAATATGAAATTCTATGAAAAATTCAACAACACAACATTTAGTTCAATGAACACATGTCGTGTATCCTCTATACTGAGGTGGCTAGGGTTTCATGGATTTATAAGTATCACTGGCCATGTGATACACCCACATGCCATGTGAATTGGTGTGGAAGAACTCGACATGTACTCTAGAAGTACATGAGAATAGGAACGACCAGGGATGTCATGTACTAAAATACACTGAAACAAGGTAAATTACATGAATATAACTTGAGTACACGGATATGACTTGAGTACACAGACATGACCAAGGTGCACGGGCATGGACACCGAGTGGCTCAGACACAACGTGCATACATACTAAATGTTGTGCATCTCTAGATAGGTATATATCCATGTATAACTAGGTGAATGGACAGATGATGGAGTGTAAACACACCCTATGTGTGTCCCCTCAAACTTAGGGTACCCCTTGGTTTCTTTTTGAGGAAACTTAAAAATATCATGTCTCCTTGATTTGAACTCAAATTTTATCTTGTGAGTAGTCTATCCTGAGTTTTTGTTTCACATATAACATGATGGGGCCATTCATTATGGATTTTGGGATGTGATGAGAGATTTTATGGGGGAGAAACTTATATAAGAGATGCTCAACGATGGTAGTGATCACACAGGATCACCGGAGAATTTTGGAGTGGAACCCTCTAACCGGGCTAGACATGGGTCCCCTATCGACCATCCGAGTGGAACCCTCATGTGGATTCATGGAATGGTTCCTCTATAATTAGATAGTGGATCCCTGTTATTGAAATAGTGAATGGTTCATCTACCTACCTATCGGAGTGGAACCCTCCTACTAGAGTAGGGCATGATTCCTCCATTTTCTAGAGTGGAACCCTCCAACTAGGCAGGGCATGAGTCCTCTATTGACCATAAATGTGGAACCCTCCTTCAGATTTATTGCATGAATCCTTTAGAACGATAGTGGAACCCTCTAGCTGAGCTGGGAATGGTTCCTTTGTTGACTAGTAGAGTGGAACCCTCTAGCTAGGTCGGGCATAGATCCTCTATTTACTACTTGAGTCGAATCCTCATACTAGGTAAGGCATGTATCCTCTATTGACTATTAGAGTGGAACCCCCTTTTGGAATAGGGTATGGGTCCTCTATTTATCCACTGACTAGATCCCTCCTATTATACCAGATCATGGGTCCTATACCTAGATATTGTGGCCCCTCGACTATGCGACATAGTGATGAGGCATGGATCGACTTGGATGTTTTCTATTGGGAAAACACACAAGATGCTGATCATCATTGTTGGACTTTTGGAACTATTGGTGACTCTTTTCTTGGACTAGGTTGTGATATAGAGATCCCCTTTCTCTCTCATTTGGGATTCTTTTACAGAGCACACACACACACATATCAATACCTTTATAGATTTGGTTACTCTATTTCCATGGTTGTAGAGACGCACAAGGTATTCTACCTAGTCTCTATATTGAGAACCTCATGGATAGATAAGGTTACTATCCTACTATAGGTGATAAAGAATCTATTTGTAGTCTACCTACACTCCATGTTGATCCCCTTGTGTTTGGATGAGGTTACTATACCTTAATTTGGGTTGAGATGGTCACTGTTTACTATCTACTGTGTTCCCATTCCTATGGTATCTCTTACTACCCCTATAGATTTTAGGGAATCCTACTAGGTGTGTAGATAATCACCCCGAAATGGTCTTTTTCTGTATGTTATGTGTCTCACATGGATAAAGGGCAGGTCGTCAGTGACTAAAAATGAGCTTAGGGATAATTGGTTCTTTGGACCATGTACAGTGGTCATAACTTGGAGATCAGGATTGGGGCTCTCTCGATGGTTTACATTTCAGTTTGTCAGGTTGGGACATCTTTCTAGTTGGGTGTGTAATTTTCCCCTTTTATTTTTAGTTTTTAATTTTATACTTTTGCACACCCTAGAGGGTTTTCATGCTTGGTTTATATTCTACACATTTCATCTTTTTATTGTTATTCATCTTAACTTATGTATTGAGATGGTTGGGTGTGTGTGTATAGGTACAAAGGAAAAATCCTCCCATTTAGGATATGCTTTTAAATGCTTGTCAGCACCCCTAGCCTATAAAGGCAGGCTTGGCGTAGTTGTAGCATGATCCCGGGTTAGGGTTGGGTCATGATATTGATATAGGGAGATAAATTGGTACCCTCTGTCTCACATCAGTTTTTCCCTAAATAAAATATCTATACTACCCAAGATCCTAAATTAGCGGTGTTTATACATGTTCTGAAAACATTTCACCACTACCTCATCAAGGATAAATTCACTATATACTAAGATAAGAAAATATTGTAGTATAGTGGTACGTAAATATTAGGACAAAATAGTTGGTAGAGTACCTTTATAATTTCAATTTTAAATTTTCATACAATCCAATAAAGGGGAATGTAGTTTCTATTACAAAGAGAAATAAATTGCTAATGTAGGTAGTGAAAGAGTCTGGAGAAGAATGTGGTCAGATGAGCTTATTCAGCGAGCTTCATTTACAAGTGGAAGAAGGGGTTGAATGGGTAGTATTGAATAGTTCTACAGTCACTTTCTCTCTTAATGAGATGATTTTTCTTGAGTATTTTAAGGATCCTAATTTTTAGTGGATAAGTAAGGCTTCAAATTGTGGCGATACCTCAGATGATTTTTCTCGATCTCCCAATGGTACTCTCCATTTTTATAAAATGGTTAGAAATCCCATATGTCTTTGAGGTAGGACATAATAAGGATTTTTCACCACTATAAATGGGCTGTTCACCTAGGTTATACAAATATTTTCTATCATTTTAAATGATGATATTGGTGGCTTATTATGAAATGAGTAGTAGTGGACTTCATCTCTTGATGTCTCACTTGATAGTGAATTAAAAATATACACTTGAATCTTTCTAGGTTATTGTAGCCTCTTTGAATCTTAGTATGGAAATGAGATGAAATTTTTATATATCTCATTATTAAATTTCCACGGTCTCCTAGTGGTAATGATTCCATTTATTTAATCATTGAGTGATTAACGAATTCATTCATTCCATCCCTATAAAGGAATCAATGAATATAGATGAATTTAGGAATATCTATTTCCAAGAGGTTATTTAGTTTCTTGGGGTTCCTTCAGAAATCATTTCAGACCATGGCGAATGATTCCCATATCACTTTTGGAAGTAACTTCAGGAGGCTTTTGGATCTTAGTATAAATGTATCATGGATTACTATCCCTAGACCAATGTTGAAATAAAGTGAGCTATACTAATCTTGGGGGATATAATTCAAGTATGTGTCCTTGAATTCAGTGGCTCATAGGGGAAAAATGTATCATTTTATGAGTTATCCTATAATAATATAAATTAATACTTAATAAATATGGTTCCCTCTATGTTCAGTGAATCTTGGAGAGCATGCATTATTATGACTAAGTATCATTTTGGAGATGAAGAGAAAGATTTAGATGATAAAAAAATTATTTTTGGGAGTTAAGTTTCAACATAAATCCTATGATGTCTATCTTCATCATTTTATGGAGTTTTATATAGGTTACCTGGTCCTTTTGAATGTCTCTCCTCCATCGAGACACCATTTTTTGGGGAAGCAGGGTAAACTGATGTTGTGTTTTGAAAATCCTTTTGATATTGTACGACATCTTAGGAATGTGGAATTCAGATTACCCTTTCCAGTGCAACTCATAATGATACATTATGTAATTCAATTTTATCATCTAAAGAGATACTACCTAGACACATCACATGTGGTTGAATGGTAGGGTTTGGATTTGGAATCACACACCTTTATCATTCAGCAACATGTGCATGTTTTAGATCACTAGTTCAAGGTATTGTGAGGTAAATTGATCATTTTATTATATTTTACATGGATTTATTCCATGCAAAACCATGAGATATAGGATTATGATTCACTATTAAAAGATAATTGGCATCAAATTTTTTATGAAACCAAACCATGAGGACATTTTGAGGGAAAATGTGGCATGGTGGTGGGAATTGTGATGCTCACTGGTCACTAGTATGTACTATTTTTACATTTTCCTTATATATAAAGTATTTTTGGAGTTTATTGGGTAATAGGATTAAAAAATGGAAATGTTTTGGGAAATAGGTAGCGTGAATGGTTAAAACATGGTTCATTTTAATCACATACCAAACTACATGAATGAGGATATGGGGTGACAATGTCATTTCTCAATGTCTCTATATGATTTTTCAAACTATGCAGGACCTCTAAGGAAACCATGAGGCTTATGGTAGTGTAGAGGAGTGACCCAAAAATTTGGTGTATGGTTTATAAAAATGTGCAGCCAAACTGTGTGACCACACTATAATTATTAAAGCATATTTTTACCAAATTTCTCTCTTGGGATTTTAACTCTCAGTCTCCCTTTCATTTCCTCATTATGTGTATAGCTATCCCCATTTCAATATAATCTTTCCATCCCTCACCCTTAGTGTTCAATTGGATCCTTGTTCAATTTGATTAGGGTAGATATCATTTTATTATGGTATTAAACTATTTTTATCTTATACCATATTGTTTTTCCTAATCCATTGAGTTACTGGAACCCTTTAAACCATGGGGTAATCCAAGGGCATTGAATGTGAGTTTTATGAAGGTTATTTAGAATTTTGGATCTTTAGGACCCTATATTCCCATTTTTAATTATTATAGGTGAAGAAGATGAAATTTATTAATTTATGAAGTTGGTGTATCTACATACCTAGAGTTTTCCTTTATCTTACCTTAGTTCATGAGTTTACTTTTGTTTTCCATTGATTTATCATGTTTCATTTAATTTTTGAGGGATTTCATGCTTGTATTATTGTTGTGGTAAGCCTATTTCAAAACAATTAGGATTTTTCTTTGATTTTCTTATTGAAATAAAGTTTATCATCATAAAGAGTTTAATAAATTAATTTTATGATAAATATTAACTTTAAAAAGGATTTCAAAGAAGATTTGAAAGATAAATTTTATGAAAACCATGTCTCTTGAACGTGGGATTTCTTATATATGATAAATGCGGTTATCGGTTCACATGAGAGATGCTGGGTGTGTGTGTTTAAGGATGGGTGCTACACTACCCATAATATTGTGCAAAATATAGTCCTTATTATTTTCCTTGAGAGTCTTGGGTTATGTGATTTGTTTAGTTTCATGTAGGATGACCAAGTGACATATAAATGAGTCCTAGACACTTAGATACTATTGGTGGAAGATTACCTTATTGCATATATTATTTGGATTTTATATTACTAAATTTTATTTAGGATTACCATGTATTAATGGAATATGATAATATTGATCATTTTTTATTTCCATCAATAATAGTTTATGGTTTTTTTTAAAACCAGAGGATTTACTAAATTGTTTTAAATTAAATGGTTTGAAAAATATTATTTCTAAACTATAACTATTGGTGTGATGTGAAAGATGGTATGTATATTCATGGTGGTTCCCTACTATGATTTTACTCATTCCCTACACATTCCATTGGGTGTATATATACTTGTTTCGATCTGAGATAAGGAAAAGAAAATGATCTTCATTGCATAGTAGGCATCTTGATTCTCATGTCGTCTTCTATGATATGGGTTGGTGGTGTCCAAGTGAAACATGGAGCTAGTTTGGTTCATCTTTTGGGATCTTATGTATTTTGTTATTTTGGAATTATGGACATGTATTAGCCATTATGACCTGAGATATTTTTACTTGATTATTTAAATAATTGATAATTGAACATCTTGTTTAGTTATGTTTTTATTTTATTTATTATTAAATATGAGGTTACAATTTATGCTATGTTTGGTATGATTTATGATATTTTTAATTATATATTTTTAAGATTGGATGTCCAACCTATGGATATGTCATGTCAATTTTTCATGGGTGAAACCGTTACCATATAGTCAACATTGATACATTGGTGCTAGTGTTAGCCTGGGGTGATTGGGAACATGCCTCATGCCTTATAGAAGGCTGTACCAGTTGATATGGTTCGTTCAACCAAGTTGGTTCATTTCAAATTACGTGGACCAATAATGTTACATTATGCAACCAAAATTAACACTTGATAAATTTGGAATACACTTTATTATATCTCAAGGTCTTCAAAATAATCCCCAAATTATCTTTATACTCTTCCTTACTCATAGAGTATATGAGAATATCTTCTATAAAGGCTGTAACACCCCGAACCCAGTTACCCAGAGTCAGAGCATTATTACATAACATTGGAATGATCACAAAAGATGAAGTATCGGAAGACTGATTGGTTTAGTATCCTTTAAAACACTAGATACATTCATAGAGTTTACATTACGTCATAAAGTAAAAATTATAACAACATCTTGTCTCCACACTCATATCCCCTTATACTATCCCTACAGGTCATTCATAAATACTTCTTCACATCCTGGAAAAAATAAAACATAGAAAGGGGTGGGCTCAGATGCTTAGTAAGGATAAAAATATAGCGGAAACTTTCATAAATAAGCATAAACATTTTAGGAAATGTATAACTAAAACAAAATCCTTTTTAAACTTAAACTTCAGCATAATATGGCAAAAATAAAATGAAATAATGCCATTTAATTACTCACATGGATATTCCACTAGTCAAATAATAACATGTAATATCAATAACCACTTTCATAATTATTGAATGAATAATGCAAGAATATCATGACCACATAGTCAAGGCCTTGTGCCAAGACTACAAATAAGATTTTGTCAAGGCCTTGTGCCAAGACCCTAGTTTGTCTCATGAGACGTACCGATGCATCGAGGAGCTATAGCGGGCTCCACCCGTCACTTATTAAGTCCAATGCATTCTTAATATGAACGGTTTTAAACATAATATAAACATTTGTATTAAAACTAGCATTCGAAATGTGAATACATTCTCTATAAACCATGAATGGTATAAAAATAACACATCCACAGTCAAAAATATCACAAAACCTTCAATACAATACGGATGTTTTGTATCATAATAAATAAACTTCAAATAAGATTAAAATACATCAAAGGATGTTGACATAGATTAAATAAAAACTATTTTAGAGAAATATCTTTTTTTTGAAATCAATGAAAAGTCACACATTTATAAAGGAATTAATTTAAAATATATATTTGAATCAAAGTGTCCCATACCACTTTGAAACTTTTAAAAATAAATATCATTTCAAAACATTCATGTCCATATAAATAAATCCTTAAAATCATTTTGAAAACATGGACATTAATTAAAAATATTTAGAAAGATAAATCTTTAAAATATTTAAAATTCTGATCTTGATAAAGAGTACCTTTCACAAATTCGTAAAATATTAATTTTGAAATCATTTAAAAGTCACATAATTATAAAATAAAACATTTAATTTCAAAATATTCTTATAATCTTGTAAGGCAATCTTAGATTATTTTATAACGGTGGAAGATACCCGCACCTGCTATATAAGTTAAAAAAGACATTCTTACCTTAATTCTGTCGAAAATGTTAAAAAGGACCTTGTTTGGAAAACGACAGAAAGATTCCTTTATAAACATCATATAAAAATTCAAAAAGGGTATAAATGACTTTAACCCATATTCTTTAAAATAGTAAGAATATTTTGAAATACATTTTTAAGAAACCAGCATATGGATGATAAAGAGGTTCCAGTAGATAATTATGTATAAACAACCTCGGATAATGAAGAGATTGTGAAATAAACCCTTACCTTGTACTTTTCCTTGGCCGAGGGTAGGTTAACATCCTGTATAATAGTAAAATAATTGTTATTAAATTATACAATAATCATATACATAAATATGATATCATATATGATATTTTAATATTGCTTTGTTAATAATATTTTAGTATTATCGTCTTTTCAGGTGTTCACTTACTCATTTTATTTTATATGTTTTGTTACATAAGCCGTAATTATTATACATAGGTTGTATATTATTCATATCCCGAATGATATAAAGTCCTTAAACATTATTTTTAATCATCAAATAAAAATTAGTCTTGAATGGATACAAGGGGGAATGAATCTCATCACGTTCGTGGAGACGGTAGTCCGTACGTATGCACGAGTGACAATATCATTCTTTTGATATTAAAATAATATATAATTGGATGGTGTATCATATATACAAAATAATTATTATATTATATGTATTATTTACATGAATTACACTTCATTATCATACCCATCCAAATAACAATGTTTTGAATAACAATTACACCACGACGTGGAGACGGTAAGCCATACGTACACACGTATGGTGACATGTCATTAAAAGGATGGATAAAATACTGAATATGGTGGTAAGATATTTATAATAACATCACAGTATATATAAGATACCAGAGTTATTATATTAGAATGGAAATAACAAAGAAATAAGAAGTTGAAGAAGAAAGGAACTTGAAAGAGGGTGGTGGAAACATTTCCTCTTCTTCAGGTTCTTCGTTTTGATTTGATCAAAAGGGATCCTTAGGATGGATTTATGATCAAAATAAGGCCTCTAGGTTGAATTTAGGGAAGTTTAGAGAATAGTTGGGTAGGGTTTGGCCGATCCAAAAGGCTTTAAAGGTGTGAATTAGTTATAAGGGAAAGTAACCTTTTATAAGAGGGGTGAAGGGCACCTTAGGAAAAGCTAGAAATATTATTTTATAATAAATTAATATTCAATTTCTAATGGATCCAAAGTAAATTATTTAAAGGTTAAGGTAGGGATAGGTCGAAAAAACACTCAACCAATAGGTTTTAGACTAGTTTGTGTCACAATATCAACTTTATCATTTTTATTTAACTCTTAGTTAAATAGATTGACATTTACCACGTCTCTTTGTATTTTTATATTATATAGTTAATAAACTTAATATAAAAATACAAGATACCCCCAAGTTGTCCATTAATAATACACCTATCATTATATAAGTCCTTTGGACTAACCTTAGATTTTTAGGAATATAATATCAATTAATAATATAATATTTGTTTTAAAAACTCCTTCATGTCAATTTTGACACTATTTTAAAATTAATTTTTGTTAAAAGTCATAAAAAATTTATTAATTCGAAAAAAATTCATTTAAGAAATACTAACATGACATATTAACCAATAAATTTTTTTGATGTCATCAAAAATTTCAAATTATATTTATTTTAACATTTATAATACTAATTATTTAATTCTTTCATTAATAAGGAAAATACTGCATCATCATTGTGTCATAAATAAATTTAATTTTTCAATGTCTAAAAATTATAAATAAAATACAATTATGTAGGAAATATTTTTATCTTTCTAATTAATATTTAAATTTGAAAATATAACATATATAACCCTATGTAAATTTTTTTTTTCTAAAAGATATATGCTTAAGTCATTTTTGTATTTACTTTAAATTAATTAATATAAAGTGTCACTATCACTTACAAGTGGATCCATGGGGTCCAAAAATCGACCCAAAGATGACCATGGTTAGAAATGTATAAACCAATAGGGTTAGGACATGTTTTAGGGTAATTTATTATTATTATAATATTATTTTTTTTACCCTTATTTATTGGATTTACCCTTTAACAATGGTAAATAAAATATTTACCGAAGTAATTATTCAAAATGTCTAAAAATAAAAGTTAACTTTTTACAAAATTTGGACCTTTTGATTCTAAATATGGAATTGATTTTTCTAAATTCAAAATATAGAAGTGACTGAAATTAATTTAAAATTAAATCCCGTTGTTAAAACAAAAAGCATGTTTTTAAGAGTTAATAACTATCAAAAGATTGACACTTGCTTATCTGCAGTTTAAATGTGAAATTATGTCCAATTACCAACATTGGATTAAATGGTAAAAATATAATCTAATTATACTCTAAAATCACTCAAATTCATAATTTATCACTATTAATTATTTCGATTAAAAAAGTTGTTTTTAATTAAAATTTAGTAATTTTCACTATTCATCCAAATATGAAAGTTATCCAAAAAGTACCAAAAATTCACCCTTAGATAATTTCGATATTCTGAATCCAAAAATGAATTTCATTTTGAAAGACAAAATGTATAAAATTTTAAAACATGGGTATTACTATTCATAACTGCTAGTTTGATTGGTTGTGGTGTGTGTTAGAACTCGTTGTTGTGTACAACACACACTACTGTATTATTCAAAGAGAAGCATACCGTGGAATCTTAGGGTGTTACATTCTCCCCTCCTTCAAATAATTTCGTTATTGAAATTTGAAATTGTTTTTCGAAAATAAAAGGTTGGAAATAGAAAATACATTTGGGAAAACCCACATCGAAAATTAGGTTAATAAAATTTAGTATTAATAAGAGGAAAAGAGAAATGAAAGGGTCACCACCAAATTATGATCTCGATTAGGAGAACATTTCTGGAAATTAGAGACATATAATTGGAGGAAAAATGTAAATATTTATAGGTAGTGATTGAGGTCATCAATCACAAACAATTGTAAATTTTAGGGCCTTAAATTCTTCAATCTATGAGGATTTAAAATACCATCTGTTCAAAAAAACATAAGGTATTAGGATAACATATTTTTGGTTTTAAGAACCCTCCAATAAAGTATAAGAATTAATTTCTTCATATAATAAGAGAAGAAGAAAAATATATACTTGACAAGTAGAGTTCCATCCTTTAACTAATTTCTACCACAAACTTATCTTTCACTCTAAAAGATAATAGAGCTAAAAAATATATTCTGTTTATCCTATTCGTATGGGGTGAAAAAAATGATTTTATAATTCATCTCCAAAACCTTTTTTTTGAAAAAAACTGCATTATTCAGTCTAGGACATCACGTGGGACAGTGGTAGGTGATACACCCTTGTCACCCTTCAGTTTTGGGTTCAAGTCTCATGGCCTTTCCAGTTGCGACAGGTTCCCGCCCGACCTCTAGGTTTTCCTTTTTATAGAAACCCAAAAATAATCTCAAACTAGACTTATCCAAAATAATTCTATCCAAACTCATATTCCAAAATTTATAAGGAGGGTAAAAACAATTAAGATCATTTTTTCCACGTAATAACATGTGAACACCTTCATCATTTATTATTTTAAAACTTGGTAACACTCTGAATTACTATAAAACCTTATTGATTACATTCATGCTCCCTTATCCTTTATATAATACTGGATATATTCCTTATATCCAAAATTTTTGAATATTAAAACAATCATGAAATAAACATACCATTAATCAGTTAAAATATAGTCAAGAATATCCAATATAATTTATCCAAATCAACCATCTCTTATTCCAAAATTACTACCTTAGTATCAGGACCATATAATCTCAAATTCCCAATGAAATAGTACTGCAGTAAAATCCTTATTTATTTCCATAATTCATATAACTAGTACATCATTGATACAACACTAAAATTACACAATACTTTAATAACAACAGAAGAACTCTTAATCATTCCTCTTAATCTTTGGTAGTATCATAACTTGATTCTTATCTAATACCACCATTTGGGGTATACTCTGATGATTTGGAAATTGATTCCTATAGTGTCCCAACTCCTTACAGATGAAGCATTGTATATTTAAAACCTTTTTCTTACCCTTATAGTCACGTACTTGGTGTCCTTTTTTCTCCACACTTATAATAAACTCCCATTCCCTTCAGGCAAGTTCTAGGGTGCTTCCTCCCACAGTTATCACATATGGGAAAATTATTCTTTTCTCTCTTCCCTTTATCCATCTTTCTCTCTTTCATCCTTTTCTTCTCTTGTTTTAATTCAATGCCATAGGACTCAATTAATTCTTTACTTATCTTATTAACACATGATACTATTTATTCATATGTTGAGAATAAATAGGAGACAATTTCCCTTATAAATGTTGGCTTAATACCGTGAAAGATATGATCCTTCTTACTCTTTGGATCATATGTATTTCTGGAGTTCACATTCCTTATACTGGGCACAATTTCTATACAATTTCATACACTAGATTATTTTATTAATCGCAATACATAAATCCAAACTTGTAAAAAACTTAACATAAATTGAACAGTTTATGGATATAATCTATAATCATAAAAATGTTTTCTTTGAAGAAGTATATACTCATAAACCCTTCAAAATGGTTTTTAAAGAAAATGAGAATTATCCTAAGCATATCCTCCAGGAGTGTCATAACCAAGAGTGCAGCAAGGCCCATTTGCGTGCACTAGTTCCCATTCAAGTCTAGCTCGAAGCGGTGTTTTTGGGTTTTACCCCTAGGTACATCTGTGCTAGAGCCACCTCTACCTGTTCATATCCAGACAGGGATGTATTGATTGGAAAACCCACAAAGTCACTATAATACCAAATTTCTATGAAGTTATTCTATACTAATCCTCAATGTCTATCTTAGGGCTATGTTCTCTAATCAGAGTTTATCTAAATCTAGCTTGCAAGTTTTGTACTAAAATTCATCTGATACCAACTGTAACACCCCGACCCAAGTTACCCAGAGTCGGTGTTTTATTATATAACATTGTCATGATCACAAAATATCAAGTCTCAAAAGACCGATTAGTTTAGTATCCTTGGAAACACTAGATACATTCATAGAGTTTACATTACTTCATAAAGTAAAAATTACAACAGCATCTTGTCTCCACACTCATATCCCCTTGTACTATCCCTGCAGGTCATTCATAAATAATTCTTCACATCCTGGAAAAAATAAAACATAGAAAGGGGTGATATCAGATGCTCATTAAGGATAAAAATATAGCGAAAACTTTCATAAATAAGCATAAACATTTAAAGTAATGTATAACTAAAACAAAAGCCTTTTTAAACTTAAACATCGACATAATATGGAAAAAATAAAATGAAATAATTCCATTTACTTACTCACATGGATATTCTACTAGTCCAATAATCACATTAAATATCAATAACCACTTTCATAATGATGGGATGCATAATTCCAGACTATCATAACCACACAGTCAAGGCCTTGTTCCAAGACAATAAATAAAATTTTGTCAAGGCCTTGTGCCAAGACACTAGTTTGTCTAATGAGACCTACCGATGCATCAAGGAGCTGTAGCAGGCTCCACCTATCACTTATTATGTCCAATGAATTCCTCATATGAACAGGTTTAAACATAACATAAACATTCGTATTAAAACTAGCATATAAAATGTCAATACTTTCTCCATAAACCATGAATGGTATACAAATAACACATCCACAGTCAAAAATATCACAAAACCTTCAATACAATATGAAAGTTTTGTATCATAATAAATCAACTTCATATAATCTTAAAATCCATCAAAGGATGTTGACATATATGAAATCAATACTATTTTAGAGAAATATCTATTGTTTTGAAATCATTGAAAAGTCACACATTTATAAAGGAATTAATTTAAAAGAGATTTTTGAATCAAAGTGTCCCATACCAATTTGAAACTTTTGAAAAGAAATATTATTTAAAAACATTCATGTACATATAAATAAATCCTTAAAATCATTTTGAAAACATGGACATTAATTAAAAAGATTTAGAAAGACAAATCTTTAAAACATTTAAAATTCTGATCTTGATAAAAAGTACCTTTCACAAATTCTTAAAATATTCATTTTGAAATCATTAAAAAGTAACATAATTATAAAATAAAACATTTAATTTCAAAATATTCTTATTATATTTTAAGGTAAGCTTCGACGATTTTATAATGGTGGAAAATAGCCGCACCCTCCTTATAAGTTAAAAAAGACATTCTAACCTTAATTCTGTCGAAAAGGTTAAAAAGGACCTTGTTTGGAAAAAAACTGAAAGATTACTTAATAAAATACTTATAAAAAGTCAAAAAATGGTATAAATTACTTTAACCCATATTCAAAATAGTAATAATGTTTTGAAATACATTTTTAAGAAATATGGATGTGGATGATAAAGAGGTTCCGGTAGATAATTACGTATAAACAATCTCGGATAATGAAGAGATTGTGAAATAAACCCTAACTTGTACTTTTACTTGGTTTTGGGTAGGATAACCTCCTGTATAATAGTTAAATCATTGTTATTAAATTATAAAATAATCATATACATAAATATGATATCATATATTATCTTTTAATATTGCTTTGTTAATGATATTTTAGTATTATCATCTTTTCAGGTGTTCACTTACTCGTTTTATTTTATATGTCATGTTACATAAGACATGTTTGTTATCCATATGTTGAATCTTATTCATATAAAGAATGATATCAGTCCTTAAACATTATTTTTAATCATCAAATAAAAATTAATATTGAATGGATATGATGGGGAATGAATCTCATCGCGTTCGTGGAGACGGTAGTCTGTCCGTACGCACGAGCGACAATATCATTATTTTGATAGTAAAATAATATATAATTGGATGGTGTATCATATATAAAGAATTATTATAATGTTATATGTATTATTTACATGAATTAAACTTCATTATAATACCCATTCAAATAATAATGTTTTGAATAACAATTACACCACGACGTGGAGACGGTAAGCCGTACGTATGAACGTATGGTGACATGTCATTCAAAGGATGGATAAAATACTGAATATGATTTTAACATAATTGTAATAAAATCACAGTATATATAAGATACTATAGTTATTATTTTATAATGAAAATAACAAAGAAATAATTAGTTGAAGAAGAAAGGAACTTGAAAGAGGGTGGTGAAAACATTACTTCTTCTTCGGGTTCTTCCTTTTGATTTGATCAAAAGGGATCCTTAGGATGGATTTCAAATCAAACTAAGGCCTCTAGGTTGAAGTGAGGGAAGTTGAGAGAATATTTGGGCAGGTTTTCGCTGAGCCAAAATGCATTTATGGTGTTAATAAGTGATAAGGCGGAGTGCCCTTTTATAAGAGGGGTGAGGGGCACCTTAGGAAAAGCTAGAAATATTATTTTATAATAAATCCATATTCGGTTTCTAATGGATCCACAATGTATTATTTAAATTTTAAGGTGGGTATAGGTCAAACAACACTCAACCAATATGTTTTAGACAGGTTTGGGTCACTATACTAACTTTATCTTTTTTATTAACTCTTAGTAAAATAGTTTGACATTTACCATGTCTCTTTGTATTTTTATATTATATAGTTAATACACTTACTATAAACTTCCAAATTACCCCCAAGTGGTCCATTAATAATACATCTATCATTATATATGTCCTTTGGCCAAAACTTAGATTTTTAGGAATATAATATCAATCAATAATATAATATCTGTTTTAAAAACTCCTTTATGTCAATTTTGACACTATTTAATAATTGATTTTTTTTAAAGTCTTAAAAACTTTATTAATTAGAAAAAAATTTATTTAATTAATCCTAAAATGTCATATTAACCAATAAAAGTTTTTTATGTCATCAAAACTTTCAAATTAAATTTATTTTAACTTTTATAATACTAATTATTTGATTCTTTCATTAATAAGGAAAATACCGCATCATTATTGTGTCATAAATAAATTTAATTATTCAATGTCTAAAAATTATAAATAAAATACCATTATGTAGGAAATATTTTTAATATTTCTAATGAATATTTATAGTCGAAAATATAACATATATAACCCTATGTAAAAATTATTTTTCTAAAAGATATATGCTTTTTTCATTTTTGTATTTACTTTAACTTAATTAATATAAAGTGTCATTATCACTTACAAGTGGATCCATGGGGTCTCAAAATCGACCCAAAGATGACCATGGTCGGACATGTATCAACCAATAGGGTTATGAAATGTTTTAGGGTAATTTATTATTATTATAATATTATTATCTTTACCCTTATTTACCGGATTCACCCTTTAACCATGGTAAATAAAATATTTACCGAATAATTATTCAAAATGTCTAAAAATAAAAGTTACCTATTTAAACAATTTGGATCTCCTGATTCTAAATATGGAATCCATTTTTATATATTCAAAACATATAAGTGGCTGAAATTAATTTAAAATTAATTCCTGTTGTTAAAATAAAAAGCGTGTTTTTAAGAGATAATAACTATCAAAAGATTGACACTTGCTTATTTCCAGTTTAAATGTGAAATTATGTCCAATGACCAAAATTGGATTAAATGATAAAAATATAATCTAATTATACTCAAAATCACTCAAATTCATAATTTATCACTATTTATTATTTTGATTAAAAATGTTTTTTTAAATTAAAATTTAGTAATTTTAACTATTCATAAAAATATGAAAGTTATCCGAAAAGTACCAAAGATTATCCCTCAGCTAATTTCTACATTCCTAATCCTAAAATGAGGTCCATTTTAAAAGATAAAATTTAAAAAATTTCAAAAAGTGGGTATTACTATTCATAACGGTTAATTTGGTTGGTTGTGGTGTGTGTTAGAACACGAAGTTGCATACAACACACACTATTATTTTATTCAAAGAGAAGCGTACTGTGGAAGCTTGAGGTATTACAAAGACTACTAGAAATTGATCAAGTCAATACCTAAATATATTATTAATTATATCCAAGAATATAATAGGGGAATATATAATTATTAAATGAATAAATATGAATTCATAATGTTCATACCCTATGTAAAAGGCTATCTTGGGTATATCCACCCCTTTTATCCTTAATTAATGATATAAAAATCAAACTTCAATCTTCAAGAAGTACTGATATCCTATGTGTAAATCAAACATGACATAAATATTGGGTAAATGTTACTTATTCTCGATCATGATCTTGTTAATTTTACATCAATCAATGTAAGACACATAGATACATTCTTCTTATTGAAAAAAGGACTGACCCCCCATGGTGAAGCAATAGGGCATATAAAACACATATCCCGATTTTCCTAAATTTTATTCTCTAATTATTCCAATTCTTTGGGATCTATTTGGTGAATAACATTTAATATAGGTATAGAACCTAGTTTGATTTTAATTGAAAACTCAACATCACATTCTAGGGGAATAATTTATAGTTCATCAAGGAATACATCAACTAACTCCCATACAATAGGCATGTATTCAATGTTCATTAATTTTATAACCATTTGATCTAATAACCCTTTATTACTGGGAATATTGACTCATATTATATAATTTACTTCCAAATGGATTTCATAATCATCCATGTGTTGATATATAATAATGGTATGATTTTATATATAAAATAAGAATTCATTATCCAAAAAATTAAAATGATCTCTATACATAGATATCCAAACCATACCCAAGGTCACTTCAAATTACAAAAAGGGTATAATAACTATTTTTTTAGGAATTAACTGACCAAAAACATCAATTGGAGATTATTTTTCTTCCTTAATGAAATTAAATACACTAATAATAATTTCCATGATAATTGAGTATCCAAGGTTTGAAGTGGTGAATCAATATTCTTAGAAAACATAGTTGATATGCAAGAATGAGTAGAACAAAACTAAAAAAATAAATTCATAGGTTTTGAGTGGAGAGTAAATTAATTGTTCACCACTTCCTTATCGTGATCTATTTTATCAGAATTGATTTAATATGATCTTCCTTATTACCTTGTCATGGGATGTTCTTTATTTATATTATCCTAATTAACCTTTGTATTGGGGAATTGATTTACATAATGCTCAAACTATTTTAATTTAAAGCATTTAAGTTTAGGTGGTGCATTATTAGAGATCTTATTTTCTCTATTTTATTGACAAAAATATTTATATCTTTCCAATAATTATGATATTGGTTTCTATTCCTTCAATACATAAAAATATTTCTCATTACTATTAATCAATTTCGAGAGTCTTTCCTCCAACAATTCAGGCATGTAGGGGGTAGTACATTATTTCCTCAATATTATTTTTTTAATTAATGTTTCCAAGATACTATATTTTTCTTTTATTGTCTATAAATCCTCAGTATTGATGGGATTATCTTGTTTTTATTTATGTCTTAATACATCATAGAATAATTTATTCATAGATACCAAAGTCTTTTATATATAATTCCTTTCGAAGGCTTGGTTTTAATCCACTAAAGAATCAATAAATATTTATCTTAGAGTCAGTAATAAAATTAGAGGCATAACTTCTTAGTCTCATTAAGTTTGAATCATAGGTTCCATATAGATACCCTAGCCTTTTACACATATCATTACATGATTTTAAGCATAATAATGCATCATATTACAAGACAAGGATTGTAAATTCTAGTGTCTTGGAAGACTAGGTACATAAAACATAAAACATGGGACTAAATAAAACATTTATTTATTTTGTCTTCATAAAGAGATCCTAACATCTATTTTTCTCATACATATTCATAGGATAACCTATGGATAACATGAACAAAGGGATGTTCTAAAATCCTAGTAAAGGAATAAACATAATAATGAAGCTTTA
This sequence comes from Viscum album, assembly GCA_963277665.1. NCBI lineage: Eukaryota > Viridiplantae > Streptophyta > Magnoliopsida > Santalales > Viscaceae > Viscum > Viscum album. The sequence continues at coordinate 2,022,591,231 of OY728123.1, forward strand.
TCAAATGGGTTAGAAGGCATGAAATAATGATATAAAATGGAATGGAACATATGGAATAATAACATATAAACATGATATAATATAAACATGGAGTCATAGTAATGTGGTAGAAAAGTAAAACATGAATTTAGCATGAGTAAAAGATTTTTTCACATAGAGGAGCGCAAGTCAATGTTAAACACCAAGATTTGTTTCACATGGTAGCAAGAGTCGGTGATAACTACTATGACCGTTGCAAATAATCTCTCATGAGACTCAAATTTACCCAATGAATTGGAGCTCTATATGGCGCAACCATTATAACATGTTCATGAATATTATTTCCACACAAATAATCATACATAATCAATCATACATAAACATAAGGGTACACATGGAAGGAAAAGGGTATCATAATCATGACATATAGAATAATAAATAAGCGTATCATACAAGTGTCCATCAAAGAAAAGAATTATAATATTCATGTAAATTCATAAGGTAAAATTGGAATATATCATGGTAAGTGATTTCAAAAAGAATTTATAAATGTAAGAAGAGTATTTAAGAAATTTTAGCATTAAAACATTTTAGTGCGGATTTAAGGAAAATACTAAAAATCATTTAAAATAGAAAAAGGAAACATATTTTATATAAAACCAGAAGTGAAACAATAATATTTTATTAATGAAAATAATTTTTTTATAAAAACAATGGTGGATTAAAAGAGATGATAGATTGCACTAGAAAATGGGTAAGAATTCGGAAAGTCCCCTTAAATGAGTTTTCTTATCGGGAAGTATTGAGGATGGAACCACTTAAGAACATGTTTATTGATAAAATAGAATGATGAATGAACCCTAATGCATGATTTTGGATCTTCTAAATAGAATTTATAATAATTAAATAAAAATAATAGATAACTTAATTTGGGTAAAAATAAAGACAGAGAAACTATAAGGAATAATGGAGGTTCAGCAGAATCCCTTACATTAAATCTGATGGTGTCCTTCACTTGATCTTAATGTCATGGATAACAAAATTAAATTTATTAATTAATATTTAAATAACCTATCATTCTTGTAATTTATTAATTATAAACTTATTATGTTCATTAATGACATTTTTTATGGGTTAAGAAGTTCAATTTCATTATTTGGAAGAATTTGTTTCCTTGGTTTTTAGGATTGGTTTACTAATATACTTGTAAGGATAAACATGAAGGATGAAAATGGTTGTCTAGAATTGAAGTTATATATTTTTAGTGAACATAAAGTAGATAACATTGTTATAAAATTCATTTGTTCATTTTTAGTGAAGATGAATCACTATATAAAACATTAATGGTAACTGTTTTGGTTAGTTGGCGATTTTTGATCACATCGAACACATTTTGATTTATAAATTAATATAATGTGAAAAAAAGATTCAAGGACCTTAAATTATACATAATAAATATATTAGTCTGTTTCAACCATCAAAATGGTTTCATGACCAGAATTAAAGATGATAATAGAAATTGAAAACTTATCGTCCTTGAATGTGCTAAATTAACACATCTCAGATGGTGTTTTCATTTCTAGTAAAAAAAGGAGGGGAAAGGAGAGATGATAATGAGTTATTCCATTATAATAAAAAAATCCATTACATGTAAGGTAATAAATTTATCATAACATTTGGATGAAAGTAGAAGAGGAAATAAAAATAAAGAAAGGAACTTGAAAGAAAATAAATGAAATTAAAAGAGGAATTTACCTCTTGAATATATCTTCCTTAAGAACCTATTTAGGGGGAAAGTATTTGGTCATTTGATGAGACCAATAGATACTGGATGTGGGAGAGGGGATTAGAGAGATATTTGAGCAGAATATGGACAAGGAACAAGTCTTGAGAGGAGTGAATTGGGGGGGGGGGGGGGTGAGGGTTGTTTTTATAGAGGAGGAGAGGAGGGGTTTTCCATTAGTTTAATAATTAGTTTAATATTTTTTCTCAAGACTATGAATATTCTTGATTATTGTGAAAAAAATAGTAAACAAATAATTTTAGTTCGAACAAACTTCCATTTACATCATCCATGACTCAAGCATGATGCATAAATTCATTTATCTATCATTTCACATAAATTATCATATTTTACTATTTACCAAAAAATTCATTTATTTTTAAAAAATACAAAAAATTCACCCCAACCATTTTTCGACATATATAATTAAAAATTAAATTTCATTTTATGAAAATAATTTTCTAAATATGATAAATTTAATTTTAAATTAAAATCATAATTTACTTGAAAAATACAAATTTTAAAATTAAAACTTCTTTTCTAACATTTTGAAAAATTAATTAAGGTATCTTAAAATTTTCTTATAACAATAAGTCATAAAAATAATTATTTATGAATACATTTTATGAAAATAAATTTTCTTTTAAATTATTCAATTAACCATAAAATTGTAATTTCATATACACGAGTTAAAAAAATTGAAGCACTTAATTAATAATTTTTAAAATATTTACTTACTTATACTATGATATATTTATATCATATAGTCACCTATAATATTGGTAAATTTTATTTATACTTTCATTAGTGAGGTTACCATTCAATTGGCCGATTTACTATTTATAAGGGTCACATTACTATTCTAAAGGTCAACTTTCTATTTCATTGATATTTTTTCCTTAACTTCTAGAAATACCTTTTATTTTATTCATTATTCATTTATAATATTTTTATTGTTTTATATATATAATATTATATGATTATACTATAAGACATAATTATAAGAATGGAATTTCATTGATAAAACATTAGGTCATTGCATTCTTCCCCCCTTATGAAATTTCGCCCTCGAAATTTTGTTTTACATTCTAAGCTGTAAACAAGTGTGGGTAATTTTCCTTCATTTCCTCCTCTTGTTACTACATTGCCTCTTTATACTGATGGTTCCACCATAGTACTTTTCCCAGGGGAGTAGTCTTGTTGCGTATAACTTTATCTCTATGATCCAAGATCTTCACTGGTTGTTCCTCATAAGAAATATCATCCTCCAACTATACAACCTCAAAAGAGAGTAAATGTGAAGGATCTGGTATGTACTTCCTTAAGAGGGATAAATGGAATACATATTTTACATTAGAAATGGTAGGTGGAAGTTTTAGTTGATATTCCATAGCTCTAACACGATCAAGGATCCGGAATGGATTGATGTACCTCGGGCTTATATTTCCTTTCTTCCAAAACTTCATAACCTTCTTCGATAGAGATATGCTGTAACGACCAAACTTTCATTAATGGAAATACCTATTGATCTAATTAAATGTCTCTTTATGTAAAATGATTATATAAAATGTCAACTTCTTTGGTTTTATGTTTTTGTATTTTAAAATACTATTAAGAATTGTGACCATTGTTAATATAGTCATTGAACAATGATCACATGATTAGGAAAAATATAGGGCTTTAAAAAATCCAATTTACTCAGAAAAAGGAAGAAAATGCCTCATCCAGTAGACATGCCCCATACGAAGACCATTTTTTAGATCTCGGAAAGAAGATTGCGTCTTTGGTCTTTTCTCTTGACCAAGCCAAATCCGAGCTTGAAAATGTTAAGCTCAAGTGGAACTGCCTACGAGAGAAATTGAAGTTGATAGAGTTTACCACCTGAGCAATGTTATCGGAGCCACCCCAAGATTCGGTCACCATCACACACCTTACCCTTCAGTATTATGATGGTGTTATAAGAGGTTATGTAACATGACAATAACACTATGGTCATGTACATTATTTTTTTATATAATAATGAATATACCTTCATTTTGTTATTGTTACCTTATAGATGGTTTTTAAAACACAAATTGTATTTTTAATTAATATTCAACTAAGAAATATATTTTGATGAATTAATGGATTTTTAAATTAAATAATATTTTAATAAAATATGATGATTATTATTAAATTATTTTTTATTAAATATAAATGATTTTATAATTTTATAAATGCAATCATAATTTTTATCAAGGTTTGAAATCCATTTTTGTCAAAACCTATGAATTTTTGATAAATGTCGTTTTTTATTTTAAAAGTTAAAATTAACATATTTAGAAAATTATTTAGATAGAATAAGTATTATTTTTGTAATCATGACGTCAAAATTACCCAATGGTGAATTTTTCATAATTTTCTCAAACAGTCAAATTTTTGGGTAAAAAGTAAATACCGTTTAAATATATAATGTGTTTTATGACATAGTAATGAACAAATAGTGATGTAATAAAATAATATAAGCCTTATTTTCAGACAATATATCTTTTACCATTAAAATAATGTGATTTTGGGTTTCTTTGAGTTATTTTACAAAGCATTGATGGACCCTTCAACGCTTATTAAACATCTTGTCTTTTTAAATTGATTTCCCTGGGAGTGTGACTCACCTCCACATAAGAAAATCTATTATTTTAAGAATTTCAGACTTTTTACTTATAAAATATTGTTTTACACTTCCTTTTTATAAAAACAATGGTAAGAAACCATGGTCTGGTTTGTGGTTTGGATTAGTTTAATGTGAGGTGTCCCAAACCTAAATAATAAAGAATTCCCTCAGCTTTCCTATATAAACCCACCCAAGCTCTCACTTCCTCCTCAATAATAGCCTTTGGAGTTCATCCAACTTCTGCTCTCCTCTCTCTAGAATCCTCCCAAGGTTCCCCAAGCTCCTATGAATCCTCTCTCAAGCCTCTCTCAAGCCTTTAGAAGCACACTTCCAATTAAGGGTTTTTCTTCCTTTCTCATTTTTGTCCAATTTTATTAATGTTGTTATGCCCTTTTAATTACAATTATAAATGTTGGGGTAGGGTTTCAAACCTCCCCCATACTACCCTCTTTATGTTTTAATTATGGGATACCCCTTTCTCTTTCATTAAATGCCTCCCATGTACACCCATTACTATGCCGAAATTCTGAAAGGAATTTCTCTCCCCTCTTTTACATTCAAGAAATTCTTTTGTGTCATGACTCTAAACTCCATTACAATTTTTGGGAAATGTATCTATATGACCCCCTTACATTCCATTTCATTTACATATTATGAGACACCCATTTCTCTCTCATTAACAATTTTTATGAATTCTTACGTCACGCCGTTACGCTGTCGAAATTGCACCGATTTTCCAAGCCAATGTCATTATGTAGTGAATACCATGCCCATTTCTCTATCAAGGACATTCAATATTATTCACATTTAATTATTGATTATAAAGTTTCATGTGTTAATTACACATTCCTTTATCATGGAATAAATGATTATGTTTTATGAATCCATGTTATATGATCCATGTGACACACTAATGAATGAAATGAAATGTTTAAGAAGGGTGTGCCCTTATAACGCTCCAATGCATTGGGTAAAGTATAGTATCATGATACGTTATGTGTAATGGGTGTTGAATCATTCAAATTCAAGTGAAATGAGGTTTTACTCGTGCTTCATGTTCAATGAGGATTTACTCATGCTCCATGTGTAATGAGCCTTGGATCATGCTAATTCCATGTTAAGTGTTGTTGCCACATTTCCATGTTATGATTATCATGATTTATAATGCCTTTATGTTTATGCTTCTCTTGTGATATATTGATATGCCTATTGTCTAACATGTATTGTATTCCTCAAGTTATTCCATGATTATTCCCTTACTGGTCTTTATAGCTCACCCTTTTCTTATGCATGTCCTTAGGTTATCCCATGCAATGCCAAGTATGAGGGAATGTAGTGGTCATGTAAAGGAAGTTTTCAATAAAGATATTGTATTTCATGTTTTAAGTTGTTATGTAATGATCCTAATACTAAAATAAACTAGACCTCTCAATCTTCAATGTTGTATCAAGTTAAGTTTATATAATAAATGATGTTTAATTGTGTAATAAAAGACCAGGGTTGTCATAGTTGGTATCAGAGGATACGTTTAGTTATTTTTGGGATTAAGATTAGAAAACCCCAGTGAAGCCTTGGAGACAAGAATAAGTGTAATAAAAACATCCTGAAGTTTTGGGGAGTATTGAGTATGTGGTTTATCAAGAAAATACATCCCTATTTGGATACGAGTAGGTAGAGGCGGATCTGGCAGAGATGTATCCTTGGGGTAATACCCAAAAATACCGCTTTGAGATAGACTAGAACAGGAACTGGTGCATGAAAACGGGCATTACCGCACTCTTGTTTACGACACTCCTGGGGGATATGCTTTGGTAAATTCACAAGCTTAGTATAAAACATTATTAAGGGACACAAAAATTCCCTAAGAATATATGTTATAAAGTAGATCATAGATAACATAGACTGAAGACAATAGATTCATATGTTAAGAAAATAAAATTTATTTATAAGTCAATATTTTGGTCCTTGGATTACCCTTTATGTGTTACCCCTAACTTTCATTTTATTCCAGCCAATGGCTGGTAATAGGAGGACTCGGGCTAACAACCGATGTGAAGATCAATGTGATGACTGTACTAATGAGATGCCCAATCCAATGGGAGCAATAATCGCGAACTTTTTCATGATTCTATCTCAGATAACTCAAGATCTGAATAGAAACATGGGTCAAGAGGAACATTTACCCTCCTAATAAAGGGTAAGTCGCTATCGAGGGCTTCATGAGACAAAGAAATCCTACTTTAAATGGATAATCTAATCCCTAAATCGCTGAACAATTGATCAACTCCATTGAAAAGATCTTCTCCATCCTTCAATGTTATGAATAAGAGAAGGTTCTCCTGGTTGCTTATTATATGGAGGGTGAAGCTGATCAATAGTGGACGTTGATCAAAAATACTAATCCTGAGGAGGAGATCGAGGTGTTGGAATGAAAGGATTTATGGAAGATGTTTTTAGATAAATATTTACCATGCACCCTTCGGCTTAAGATGGAAAGGGACTTCCTTGAACTAAATAAAAAAGATGACGAATTTGTTGGAGCGTACGAGGTAAACTTCACAAGGCTTGCACAATACGATTCTGTATTTCTTGTTTCCCCTGAATGAATGGATAACCACTTCTTTGGTGGGCTGAAACCTAGCCCGCGGAAAGTGATGGGGATCTGTGACTTCGAAAACTATGAGGAAATTGTCCGATGTGCCCTCAAGGTCGAAATGAAGATCATAGAATCTCAGGGGTATCATTGGGATAAGAAGTGTAAGGTGGAATTCAATGTTGGTGGTCCGATGGATAAATCTAACGGTGCTAAGAAGATCCAACACCCCACTTTCCAAAGGTGTGGAAAGAAGCACCCTGGAAATTGCCTGAAGGGGATGAGGAAATGCTTTAGGTGTGGAAGAGAAGGGAACCTAGCTATTAACTATTAGCAAGAAAGACCCATGACTATGACATAGGAGTGGAATGATCCATTTGACTCTCAATGTGTGGTTCATTGCTACAACTTCAAATAACCATGGCATCTTACAAATCAGTGCCCTAAGACAAGGGTTTTCGGAGGCAACCAACAACCTCCAAGGTAGAAAGGGTGAGATTTTGCCATCACTACCACTAAAGTGAACCCCGAAAATGAATTTGTGATAGGTACACTAGTTATTAATTCATGAATAGAGAACGTACATTTTGATTAAGGTTCTACAAATTCTTTTATATCTAGAAAGTTTAGTAGAACAGTCTTAGCATCACCACAAATCATGGAAGTGAAGATGTCAGTGAGTATGACAAATGGGGAAATCATGGAATCCCATGACTATAACTTCTCCCCTGTCCTAATCTTTTGATTAAAATTCCTGAAGAACCTCATTATACTCCCTCTGGTGGAATTTGATGCAATTCTTGGAATGGATTGGATTTCTTTATATAGAGACAACATAAATTTCCATGAGAGGGAAATCACTCTCCATGTGGAGAATCTACCCCTGATTCTTTACAAGTGCAAGGAGGAAGTTGAACCTTCTTTAGCTCTATCATCTCAAGCATGGATATTACTACCCTATGAGCACACGTATCTGGCTAAGATGATTGAGTCCAAGGAGGCAACCATCCTAGAGGATATGCCTACTGTGAGGGAATTTGATGACGTGTTTCTCAAGGAATTGGCTGGTCTTATTCTTAGAAGAGATGTTGAATTATCAATTGATCTTAAACCTGGGGCATTTCAAATATCCAAAACTCCATATAGAATGGCTGTTGTGGAGATTGAAGATCTGAAGAAACAACTACAGGATAATCTGGATAAAGGGTTTATACTCCCAAGTGCTTCACCATGGGGTGCACCAGTCCTCTTCATCAAGAATAAGGATGGGTAAATGCACCTTTGCATCAATTATCATGAGCTCAAAAAAATCAAGATAAAGAAAAAGTTTCCTCTACCACGAATTGATGACTTGTTCGATCAGATGTGTGGAGCACAACACTTCTCCAAGGTGGATTTGCTATTGGGATATTATCAAGTAAGGGTGAAGAAGGAAGATATCTCCATGATTGCTTTTCGTACAAGATACGAGCACTATGAATTCATAGTAATTCCTTTCAGACTCACTAATTGTCCAGAAATATTCATATACTTGATGAATATAGTCTTTAGATATTTCCTTAACAAATTTGTGGTAGTCTTTATAGATGATAATCTGATATACTCCAAAACCAAGGAGGATCATGAGGAGCATCTGAGAACTGTACTAGAGACCTTGGGAAAGGAGAAGCTCTATGAAAAGTACAACAAGTGTGAGTTCTGGTTAAAGGAGGTCTCATTCTTGGGCCATATGATCACAAGCAATTGGATATCTATGGATCCCCCCAAAACAGATGCAACTGAGGTATGGCCAAGGCCAACATCGGTAACGGATATCCGTAGCTTCTTGGGGTAAGCTGGATATTATCGACGATTTGTGAGAAATTTCTCACAATTTTTCAACCCTCTTACCAAGATAACTCAGAAGGGAGTAAAGTTTTCTTGGAGTGATTAATGTGAAGAAAGCTTCAAGGAGTTGAAAATGAGACTTATCACTGCACCCATGTTAAATTTACCCACAAGTGGAGAACTTTTTGTGGTATTCAGTGATGCTTCGAAGAAGGGCCTGCGATGTGTGTTGATGAAAAATGACAAAGTCATTGCCTATGATTCATGGCAATTGAAATTTCATGAATAGAACTATCCAACACATGACCTCTATTTGGCTGTAGTGATCTTCACTTTGAAAATTTGGAGACATTATCTCTTTGGGGAGAATTGTGAAATATATACAAACCAAAAAATCCTCAAGTATATATTCACACAGAAAGAGTTGAACATGCGCCAATGAAGATGGTTAGAGATGATCAATCACTCTGACTGCTCAATCCATTACCACCATAGGAAAGCAAACAAGGTGACAGATGCCCTATGTAGAAAGGACCCATTGATTCTAGCATTGAGTAGAATTGAAAAAGATCCAATCTTCTTATATTTGATGAATATGGACATGGGAATCATAAATAAGGGAAAATCATCAATCCTTTCACAAATTATTGCTCAACCATCACTTTTGGAAAGGTTAAAGGATGCTCAAAAAGATGATGTGGGAATTCAGGAATGATTGGAAGCTACCGGAATAGGGAAATCCTCGAAGTTTAATGTTAATGAAGAAGGAATTGTGAGATTTGGGAAAAGACTATGTGTTCCATCATGTTCGGAGCTGAAGAAGGAACTTTTGGATGATGCACATAGTTAAAATTTCTCTATTCACTCATGAAACACAATGATGTATCGAGACCTCTGAGATCATTATTGGAGGGATAATATGAAGAAGGAGATCACTGAATATACATCACAGTGGTTGGTGTGTCAGTAAGTGAAGGCAGAGAGGCATAAGTCTAAGGGGATGTTGCAACCATTTACCATACCATAATGGAAATGGTATAACATCACCTTGTACTTTGTCACTAGACTTCCGAAGACATACAAATGAAACAATGCAATCTAGGTTGTTGTGGATCATCTTACAAAGGTTGCACACTTCATTTCTATTCAGGAGGATTTCTCCTTGGATCAACTGGCACAAATATATATCAGGGAAGTGGTAAGGCTGCATGGAGTACCCCTATCTATTGTGTCCGATCGAGATCCAAGATTCACCTCTATATTTTTGAAGAGTCTTCAACATGCTCTGAATACTAAACTGAACTTTAGTATGGCCTATCATCCTCAAACTGATGGCCAATCCGAGCCGACTATCCAAACACTTGAGGACATATTGAGAGCATGCTCAATGGAATTTAAAGGAGGATGGGATCAACTTATTTCTCTGGTTGAGTTTTGTTATAATAATAGTTTCCACTAAAACATCCAAATGGCACCATATGAATCCCTTTATGGGAAAAGGTAAATAACACTAGTGTTTTGGGATGAGGTCGGTGAGCATAAGCTGCTTGGACCCAAAATGTTTGAAGAAATGGGGGAGAAGGTGAAAACCATTCAGCAACAGATCAAGGCATCCCAGAGTCAATAAAAGATTTATGCAGATAATCGTCAATGAGACCTTGAGTTTAAAGTTGGAGACATGGTATTTCTACGCATATCTCCGTGGAAGAAGGTCATGAGATTTGGAAAGAAAGGAAAGTTATGTCCAAGGTACATCGACCCCTTTGAGATTCTTGATCATGTCGGGGTTGTGGCCTATCAACTAGTAGTTACACCTACCATAGACAAAGTACATGATGTCTTTCATGTATCCCTCTTAAGGAAGTACATACCAGACCCTTTACTTGTACTCTTTTCAAAGGTGGCACAATTAGAGGATGATCTTTCTTATGAGGATCAACCATTGAAGATCTTAGATCATAGAGAAAAAGTTCTATGAAACAAGACAATGCCCATCGGAAAGGTGTTTTGGTGAAACCACAAGTTTGAAGAACCGATGTGGGAATCAGAGGAAATGATGAAGCAGAGTTACCCACATCTGTTTTAGTGTGGGAAAAGAAAATTTCTAGGGTGAAATTATTTAAGGGGAGAAGATTTTAATGACCCAAAATTCCATTAATGGAAATACCTCTTGATCTAAGTAAATTTCCCTTTATGTAAAATGTTTATATAAAATTTCAACTTCTTTGGTTTTTTGTTTTTGGAATTTAAAATTTTGTTAAGAATTGTGACAGTTTTTAATATAGCCATTGAACAGTGATCACATGATTAGTATAAATATAGGGCTTTAACAAATCCAATTTACTCAGACAAAGGAAGCGATGGCCTCATCCAGTAGACTCACCCCATACGAATCCCATTTTTTAGAGCTCTGAAATGAGGTTGCATCTTTGGGATTTTCTCTTGACCAAGCCCAAGCCGAGCTTGAATATGTTAAGCTCGAGTGGAACCTCCTATGAGAGAAGTGGAAGTTGATAGAGATTACCACCCGATCAATGTTATCCGAGCCACCCCAAGAGTCGGTCACCATCGCACACCTCACCCTTTGGTCTTATGCAGGTGTTATAAGGGGTTATGTAACAATACATTAGCACTATGGTCATGTACATTATTTTTTATATAATAATGAATAAACCTTCATTTTATTATTGTTACCTTGTAGATGGTTCTTAAAACACAAATAGTATTCTTAGTTAATATTCAACTATGAAATATATTTTAATGAATTAATGGATTTTTGAATTAAATAATATGTTAACAAATTATTATTATTATTAAATTAATTTTTATTAAATATAAATGATTATATAATTTTATGAATGCAATCGTAATTTTTATTATGGTTTGAAAGCCATTTTTGTCAAAACCGTGGAATTTTTAATAAATATTAATTTTTACTTTAAAAGTGAAAATAAACATATTTGTAAAATTATTTAGATAAAATAAATATTATTTCTCGAATCAGGATGTATAAATTATCCAACAGTGAATTTTTCATAATTTTCTGAGAGAGTCAAATTGTTGGGTAAAAATTAAATACCATTGAAATATATAATGTGTTTTATGACATCATAATGACCCAATAGTGATGTAATAAAATAATATAAGCCTTATTTTAGGACAATATATGTTTTAAAATTAAAATAATGTGATTTTGGGTTTGGTTGACTTATTTTACAAAACAATAATGGACCCTTTAATGCTTATTAAACATCTTGTCTTTCTAAATTGATTTCCTTGGGAGTGTGACTCACATTAACATAAGCAACCCCATTATTTTAAGAAGTTTGGACTTTGGAATTATAAAATATTGTTTTCCACTTCTGTTTTCCAAAAAACATGGGCAAAAACCATGGGATGGTTTGTGGTTTCGATTTGTTTAATGTGAGGTTTCCCAAACCTAAATAATAATGAATTCCCTCACCTTTCCTATATAAACCCACCCAATATCCCACTTACTCCTCACTCAAAGCCTTTGGAGTTCGTCCAAACTCTTAAATTCTCTCTCTATAATCCTCCTAAGGTTCTCCAATCTCCCAATAATCCTCTCTCAAGCCTCTCTCAGGCCTTTGGAAGCACACTTCCAAGTAAGGGTTTTTCTTCCTTTCTCATTTTTGTCCAATTTTCTTAATGTTGTTATGCCCTTTTAATTTCAATTATAAATGTTGGGGTATGGTTTTGAACCTCCCCCATACTGACCTCTTTATGTTGGAATGATGGGAGACCCCTTTCTCTCTCATTAAATTCCTCCCATGTACACCCATTACTATGCCGAAATTCCGAAAGGAATTTCTCTCTTTTCTTTTACATTCAAGCAATTATTTTGTATCATGACATTGAATTCCATTACAATTGTTGGGACATGTATATATATGACACCATTACTTTCCATTTCATGTACATATTATGAGAAACTGCTTTCTCTCTCATCAACCATTTTTATGTATTCTTACGTCACGCCGTTACACTGCCGAAATTGCACCGCTTTTCCAAGACAATGTCATTGTGTAGTGAATACCATGCCCATTTTTATATCAAGGGAATTCACCTTTATGCACATTTACTTATTTATTATAAAGTTTCATGTATGAATTCAACATTCCTTTATCGTGGAATAAATGATTATGTTTTATGAATCCATGTTATATGATCTATGTGGAACACTAATGCATGAAATGAAATGTTTAAGAAGGGTGTGACCTTATAACACTCCAATGCATTGGGTAAAGTATAGTATCATGATACGTCATGTGAAATGGGTGCTTACTCATTCTAATTCAAGTTCAATGAGGGTTTACTTGTGCTTCACGTTCAATAAGGTTTTATTCATGCTCCATGTGCAATGAGCCTTGGCTTATGCTAATTCCATGTTAAGTGTTGTTTCCAAATTTCCATGTTATGATTATCATGATTTATCATGCCTTTATGCTTATGCTTCTCTTGAGATCTATTGATATGCCTATTTTCTAACATGTATTGTATTCCACATGTTATTCCATGATTATTTCCTTACTAGGATTTATAGCTCAACCTTTTCTTATGCATTTACTCAGGTTATCCCATGAAATGATAAGTACGAGGGAATGTAGTGGTCATGTGAAGGAAGTTTTAAATAAAGATGTTGTATTTCATGTTTTAAGTTGTTATGTAATGATACTAACCCCCAAAGACACTAGACCTCTCGATCTTCAATGTTGTATCAAGTGAATTTTAAGTAATAAATTATGTTTAATTTTGTAATAAAAGATCAGGGTTGTATATGGGGAGGAATACCATGTATCCAAATTTAAACTCATGGTCTCATTGACGATTTTATACATAGATATTTTGTATAATTTGGGCTACCTTGATGTGCGGCTAAATATATTTCACCTTATCCACAATTTATTTAACCATTTTCGGTCAAAAAAGCGTACACTCACCTACTTCATCCCAACATGCTAGTGTTATGAACCTTTTCCCATAAAGGGCTTCATATGGTTCCATTCAGATACTGGAGTGAAAACTTTTATTGTAAGAGAATATGACTAGTAGAAGATGTTGGTCCCATTATCCTTTGAATTACATAAATGATTCTCTCAACATTTCTTTTAATGTCTAAATATTTAATTCAGATTGGCCATCAGTTTGAGGATGATAGGCCGTGCTGAAGTTCATCTCAGTGCTTAGAGCATGCTGAAGATTTTTCAGAACATCGAGGTGAATCTTAGATCTCTATAGAATACAATAGATATTGGTACTCCATGAAGCCTTAAAAACTCTTTGATATATATCCATTCAAGTTTATCCAATGATATGTCCTCTAAAATTGTGATAAAGTGACCTGTCTTTATAAGACGATCCACAATCAACCATATCGCATTGTTTCCTCTGGATGTACTTGGAAGTCTAGTGAAAAAGTCCATGGTGATGTTCTCTTACTTCCATGTTGGTATGGATAGTGGTTTCATAATCCCCTTAGAATATTTCCTTCTAACCTTCACTTGTTGACATACCAAGTACTTTGATGTATATTCAACAATCTCTTTCTTCATATTTTCACATTAAAAGATCTCTTAGATATCTCAATACATCTTTGTGCTCCCTAGGTGAATAGTGAAGGTTGAGCTATGTCTGTCATTAAAAACTCCTTATTTTTCTTTGGATCATATGGTACACACAATCATGACCAAAATCTTACAACAACTTCCTCATCAATCTTGAACTCAGAGGATTTCCCATTTCTAGTAGCTTCCACCCTTTTCATAATTTCTACATATTTTCTTTGTGCATCCTTTATTTTCTCTATGAGGGAAGGTTGAGAAATCATTTGAGAAAATATTTATGATGTTCCTCCATTAATTATTCACATGTTCATATTCTGAAAATATAAGAATATTGGATCCTTTTCAATTCTCATCATTCATAAAGATGTAGGATCTTTTCTACTTAGAGCAGCTGCCACCTTATTTTCCTTACTGAGATAGTGGTGGATTGAACAGTCATAATCCTTGATGAAACCTAACCATATTCACTGGAAAATATTAATATCTTTCTATGTGAATATATATTTGAGACTCTTGTGATCATTATATATCTAACACTTCACCTTATTGAGATAATGATGCCCGAATTTTAATGGAAAGATCACAGCCTCCAACTCTAGATCATGCTTGGGATAGTTTTGCTCATGGATTTGTAGTTACCTTGAGGATTAGGCTATAAATTTATCATTTTGCATCATCACAAAGCCTAATCCCTTATTTTAAGCATCATAGTAGACTAAAAATAGTTCTCCACTTATAGGGAGTGTGAGTACTGGCGTAGTGATACGACTCCTTTTGAGATCCTTAAAGATTTCCTCACATTATTGAGTCTAAATAAACTTCACCCCCTTCCATGTAAGCTATGGAATTGGGTTTAAAAATCAAGAGAAGTTCTTCTCAAATCGTTGATAATACCCGTATAGACCCAGAAATCTGCGGATCTCCATTACAGATGTTAGCCTGGGCCACTCCTCAAATGCCTTTGTATTGGAAGGGTCTATAGATATACCTTTTCTAGTGATAACATACACCAAGAATGATACTTCCTCCAAAAAATAACTCACATTTACTATAATTTTCATAAAGGTTATCCCATCATAAATTCATCATCATAGTATTCTAATGCTCCTCGTTTCACTCCTTTTTATTGGAGTAAATCAGAATATCATCGATAATGGCAACCAAAAAATTTTCTAGGTAATATCTATAAAATATATTCATTAAATACATGAATATTTCTGAATAATTAGGGAGCTCAAAGGGAATAACTATGAACTCATAGTGTCCATACCTAGTTCGAAAGGTAGTTTTGGAAATATATTTCTTCCTAACATTTTATTGGTGATATCCCGATTGAAGGTCCACATTAGAGAAATAACTAGCCCCGTGTAGTTGATCAAAAAATTCATCTATCAAAGGTAGTGGATACTTTTTCTTTATCGTGATTTTATTATGATCACGATAATCAATGAAGAGGTGCATTAAACCATCCTTATTATTAACAAAGAGGACTATCTCACCTCATGGTGAAGCACTCAGGTGTATAAAACCCTTCTACAGATTCTCTTTTAACTGATTATTCAGCTCTTCCAGCTCAACGGTGGCCATTATATTAGGTTTCATTTATATAGGTAGGGTTCCAGGAATAAGTTCAATTGAGAACTCAAACTCTTTATCAAAATTAAGAATAGACAATTATTTAGGGAATACATCAGTGTAATCCCTAACGATATGAATAACTTCCATAAGTATCAACTCCTTTGTCTCAATTATGTGATCATGATATACTTTATCAAAATTCAATATTATCCACACTTGAAATAATGATTCTGAATGGGATTAATCTTCCTCCTTACACTTGTACAAGATTAGAGGATACTCTAGGATATGGAGAGTGATCTCCCTTTCCTAAAAGTTAATGCTGGATTCATATAAATATAACCAATCCATGCAAAAAAATAGCATCAAACTCCACCAGAGGAAGTATGGAAAGCTTTTATGGGTGGTTTAGTCTAAAAAAATTTACTGGGGATGACTTATAAACCTTGGATGCAATAGTTTCCCCATTCTTTGTTCTCACAGACAACTTAACCTCCAAATTTTGATGTAGTGTCTGAATAGTTTTACTAATCTATTAAGATGTGAAAGAGTTGGTAGAAATAGAATCAAATAGTATGTTATCTATTCTTGAATGAATGACTAGTGTACCTATCACCACATTATTGTTCGGCTCCACCTAAACATCAGTGATAGTATAATCCCTTACTTATTTCCTTGGAGTTTGTTGTTGATTTCCTCTCACAACCCTGGTCTTAGGTAAATCATTTGTATAATTCCTATGTTCCTTGCAGTTGTAACACTACACTACATGCTGAGTATTGATTTGAACCTTCCTTTATTCTTCCATATTAGTAGGATTCTTCATATCCATATAGAAGTTTTTATCGAGATGTCCCATTCTTCCACAATTTAATAAATTACTGGTTCCCTTTAGACAGTTCCCAAGATTCTTCTTTCCAAAATTTTGACATGTGGGATGTTAGAACATATTTCCATCATGGTATTTTTTTTCATAACCACCCATATTAGACTATATTTTCTTCTTTTTTTCACCAATACTAAAATACCATTGAGAGTATCCAATCTCCATTTCAACCTTGAGGTCACAATAGATAATCTCTTCAGAACTGTCAAAGTCTTGATTTGCCAAATATTTTCTTAGAATTGGATTTAGATTGCTAAATAAGAAATACATCTTGTTTTTGGTGGTCATGAAAAAGACATAGGTGTATCTTTAAAGCCATATGAATTTTTCATCATACGCCACGATGTACTCATATTTCTTCTAATTAAGTCTAAGGAACTCTATTTACATATTGAGATGGAGGGTTCAGGGAAAATATTTTTTTTAAAAAACTTTTTATTAAGTTCCTTCTAATCCATGGAATCAATTTTTTTTGGGAATTCGTATTCTTGATCAGTTTCCACCACTGATCATCTTCCCCATCAAAATGATAGACATCCAGTATGAATTTCTTTTATTCAGAGCACTAGACGACAAAGAATATCTTTTCAATGGAGTTAATCCACTATTACGTGAGGAGGGGATCTGAAGATCCACTAAAAATGGGAGGCCTTTTTCACATGAAGGATTCAATGAAAAGTTTCTCTTTCCTTGGATGAGGAGGGTGTTCCAAATATTTCAAGTTATTATTTATAACTTGATCCAACTAAGCATGTACTATTAGGAAGTTTTGAGTAAACATTCCCATCATATTTGGAATATCATTAGGGAAATATTCAAATTACTTATCACATTTATTGTTGGAATGTATTCTTCTATTTTACACTATTAACTAAGAACTAGAACATATAATTAGTGGGATTTAATACTTAGATAATAATCATAAAGTAAACTTTTAACATAAAAGGATAGAATTTTTAAAGAAGAAGTATATCCTAAATTGTGATTACATAGGTTTAAATCTAGGTTATCCTTGATCAATTTCTTTACTTATATTCTCATGGGTTATTTTTTTAATCCTTTAATAATGGTCTGTACTAAGATTATGAATTTACCAATGTATATCCCTTGGGAGTGTCAAAATTGGAGTGTAGAAAGGCCCAATATTGTGCACCAGTTCCCATTTGAGTCCAGCTCAAAGTGGTTTTTTCAAGTTTTAACCCTAGATACATCTGTTCCATAGCCACATTCACCTGTTAATATTCAGATAGGGATGTATTTTCTTGATAAACCAGTTACTCTATACTTACCAAAATTTAGGGATATTTTCTTATACTTAGTCTTATCCTTAAGGTTCTTACTAAAGTGCCGTATTCATAATCTTAAAAAATAACTAGACCATGATATGATAGAAACTATAGTGACCCTAGCCTTTTATACATATCATTACATGATTTTAAGCATAATAAATCATCATATTACTAGAAAAGGATTGTAAAGTATAGTTTCCTGGAATACTAGTTACATAAAACTAAAAACATGGGACTAAATAAAACATTTATATATTTAGCCTTAATAAATATATCCTAATTTCTATTGTTCTCATACATCTTCATAGGATAACCTAGGTATAATATGAACAAACAGATGAACTAAAATCCTAGTAAGGGAATATACATAAGAATAAAGCTTTAACATATGGGTGAGAAGTAATGACATAATGATATAAAAAGGTGTGAAACATATGGAATCCTAATATAAAAGCAATGGATCATATATACATGGAGTCATATTAATGTATAAGAAACTTAAAAATGGATTTAGTAGGATTCATGTCTCATTGCACATAGAAGAGCACAAGTCAAGGTTAACAACCAAGACCATTGTACACAGTAGCATGAGTCAAGGCTAACCTCCAAGACCGTTGCACATAACCTCTCACGAGACTCAACTGTAACCAATGAATTGGTGCAATATTTGGGAACACCCATTATAACATGTTCATGAATATGATTTCTACTTAAATAATCATAAATAATCAATCATACATAAACATAAGGGTACCCATGGAAAGAAATTTGTATCCTAATCATGTCATAAAACATAATAAATGTGGGTATCATACAAGTGTCCATAAAAGAAAGGAATTAGAATTTACATGGAAATTAAAAAGTGAAAATATGAATATAAAATGGTAAGTGATTTCAACCGTAAGTGATAACATGTAAGAAGTGTATTTAAGAAATATTATCAATTAAACATTTTAGTGCGGTTTTAAGGAAAATACAAAAGAGAATTTAAAATAAAAAAGGTAATAATACATTATATAAAACCAAAAGTGAAACAAGAAGGTTTTTAGAATAAAAAAACTGATTTTATTAAAAAAAAATTGGTTTGAAATAGATGATAGAGTGCACTTGAAATTGGGTAAGAATTCGGGAAGCCCCCTAAAACAGGTTTGCTTATCAGGATGTATTGAGGAGGGAACCACTTAAAAACTTGTATATATCCGAAATAGAATGATGAATAGAAATTGATACATGAGTTTTGATAATTTAAACAACATTTATAATATGTACATAAAAATAATAGCTAACTTCATTTGGGTAAAAAGAAAGATAGAGCAACCTATAGGAATAATGGAGGTTGGGGTAGAATCCCTTACCTTAAATCCGATAGAGTCCTTAAGTTGATATTAATGTGTTGGAAAACAAAATTAAATTCATTACATAATATTTAATGTATATATGATTAATTTAATTGATTTTTCATATCCTTATTAATTTCATTCACAACCTTTTTGATGGGTTAAGATGTTCGATTTCATTGTTTGGAAGCATTTGTTTCCTTGGTTTTCATGATTGGTTTACTTATATACATGTAAGGATAAACATGTAAGATGAAAATGGTTTTCCAAAATTGGAGTTATATTTTATTAGTGAACTTAAGTTAGAGTAGATGGTTATAAAATTCTTTTGGTCATTTGGAGTGAAGATGAATCATTATATAAAACTTTAATGATAACCGTTTTTGTTAATTGGCTATTTTTGATCACACAGAACACATTTTTCTTTAAAAATTAATATCGTTGGTACAAAAAATTAAAGGACCTTAAATTATACATAATAAATATATTATAGTATGCTTCAACAATAAAAATGGTATCATGACCAGAATTGAAGATGATAGTAGAAATTGAAAACCCGTCATCCTTGAATGTTATAAATTAACACATCTGGGATTGCATTTTCATTTCTAGTAAAAATAGGAGGGGAAAGGAGATATGGTGATGAATTATTTAATTATAATAAAAAAAGTACAGTATATGTAAGGTATTGGAGTTATCATAACATTTGGATGAAAAGAGGCGAGGAAAGAAAAATAAAGAAAGGAACTTGAAAGAAAATAAAAGAAATGAAAAGAGGAATTTACCTCTTGAATAAATGTTCCTTGAGAACTTCTTTAGGGGAGAAGATTTGGTCCTTTTAAGTGAAAAAAGGATGATGTAAGTGGTATAGGGGATTAGGGAGATATTTGAGTAGAATTGGTATAAGGCACAAGGCTTGAGAGGAGTGAAGAGACGGGGGGGGGGGGGGTATATAGGAGGAGAGGAGGGGTTTGCCATTATTTTAATCATTAGTTTAATATTTTCCCTCAAGAATATGAATAGTATTGATTATTATTATAGAAAATAGTAATGTGAGAATTTTTGTTCTAACCAATTTCCATTTATATCATCTATGACTCAAGTATGATGCATAAATTCATTTGTCTAGCATTTATCATAAATTATCATATTTTTCTATTCACCAAAACTTCAAGTATTTTAGAAAAATCATAAAAATTCACCCCAACCGTTTTTAGACATGTATAATTAAAAAATGAACTCCATTTTTTGAAAATAATTTTATAAATATGATAAATTTAAATTTTAATTAAAATCATAATTTACTAGAAAAATACAAATTTTCAAATTAAAACTGATTTTATAACACTTTGAAAAATTAATTAAGGTCTATTAAAATTATATTATAATCATAATTCATAAAAATAATATTTTATTAATACATTTTATGAAAATAATTTTTTTTTTAAATTATTAAATTAATTATAAAATTGTAATTAAATATACATGACTTACAAAAATACCAATAATTAATTAAAAATTTCTAAAATATTTTCTTAAGTATACTATGATATATTTAGATCATATTATCACTTATAATATGAGTAATCTTTATTTATAATTTAATTAGCAAGGTAACTATTCAATTGGTTAGTTTACTATTCATAAGGGTCATATTATTATTCTAAAGGTCAAGTTTCTATTTCATTGAAATTCATTCCTTAACTTCTAGAGATACCTTTTATTTTACCAATTCTTCATTTATAAGATTTTTATTGTGTTATATATGTAATATTATATGATTATAATATAATAAATAATTATAATAATTAAATTTAATTGATAAAACATTGGGTGGTTACATTCCAATGGAATCATCATACATTTTTTTCAGCTCAAGGATTTCCCACTCAATTTTTGTGTGAATACTTTAGGGAAAATATTTGTTGATGAATATTTTCTATATCTCCTACCATTTCATAGAGTTAAATTTTTTCATTTTTCATAATATTCTTAATAAGGTCCCACCATTTTAGCCAGACATTCTATGTGATAGATTGCTAATTTAACCTTCTCATGGTACGACCACTGGAGAACCTAAAATTTAATTTCCATCACATTGATCCATTTCATAACAATTAATGGGTTGTGATAACCACTAAAGGAGGGTGGAAATTTCCTTATTAAAGAATCAAAATCAATTTTTTCCTTCCTTCGTTCATTTGAAATATCACCATGGTATGGGCTATTAGTCATTTATTAAGAAAGCTAGGAGAGGATTTACACGAAATTTTTGTACTTTGAATCCCATCCCATTTGGTTTCTTAGGAGACCAATAACTTAATTTCCCTTCACATCCATTATTATCTTAGTTTATCATACTTACATCCATTTACTAAATCCAAAATAGATTAAAATGAGAAATAAACAATAATATATTACGAGAGTAAGAGCGAAAGACTATATAAATTCAGTTATTCTATATTATGAATGTCTTACTCTAAGACACATTGATGATATACTAGGATAATATTAGTTCACTTTTGGTGCAAACTATGTCACTTTTTGCTCAAACTAGGTCAATAAAATTTATGTTCTTTTATAAATGTTAACCTAATTCCTAAAAAAAGCTAAAACCCACTCTAATAATAACTACGGTGAATGAATATAAACATGCATATATTTTAAATTCAATTCATAATTTAAACATTACATATCACAACAAATGTCACAATAGAAGAAAACAATGTTTTAGTGTCTATGGAGATTAACTACATAAAAAACTTATTACACATTATTGATTCATGATCTCATACAACATATTTACACAAGCCTTTCCTCTATAAATAATCCTGCATATAATTACCTGGGTAAGTAGTAAAATAATAGAAGGACCGAGTTCAAATATATGGTATGAAAAAAAATAAATGAGTCTTTATAGAAATTTTAGTGAGAATGAATTGAGTAAAAATATCTAATAAAAAATTATATATAATAATAAGGGTTTTCCATAAAAAATGATAGAAGGGTATATAATGTTAATAGATGGTGAACATACCATATAGTAAGAATTCAAAGACATGAGATAATGTTAAATAGCCATGCATCATATCATAAGAACGAGGAACAACATTATGGAATTAGAAAATGTATATAGAATCATAACATAGTGGAAAAATCTATTTATAACCAAGTATATACATAGAGTTTTAAACATAACCCCAATGTCCATAAATCATGTTATAAACATAACAATAATGTAACACCCCAAGATTTCATAGTGTGTTATTGCTTCAAAATAATTCAATCACTTGCACCACACGCAACACCGAGTTCAATCACACCATGACTTACAAAAAAAATCCATTCAAAAGAGGTTATGAATAATATTATCTAAATTTTAAACTTTATATAATCCTTATAATTTTAGAATCCATATTATGAGTTTCTTAGTCATAATGCAAGAACAGATTCATTTTCAGTATTGCACTTTTATCAACTTTTAATAGTGAACCCTTTTTAAATACAATATTTTAAACTTTTTGACTAAATGGGGACATCAAAAATTTAAAATGAAACATCCCAAGCTTCCACGGTACGCTTTCTTTGAATAATACAGTAGCGTGTGTTGTACGCAACCTTGAGTTTTAACACACACCACAACCAATCAAACTAGCCATTATGAATAGTAATACCTACTTTTCGAAATTATATATATTTTATATTTTAAAATGGACTTCATTTCTGGATTTGGAATATCGAATTTAGCCTAAGGTGAAATTTTGGTACTTTTCAGATAACTTTTATATTTTGATGAATAGTGAAAATTACTAAATTTTAATTAAAATAAACTTTTTTAATCAAAATAATTAATATTGATAAATTATGAATTTGAGTGGTTTTAAAGTATATTTAGAATATATTTTTACCATTTAATTTAATGTTTGTCATTGGACATAATTTCACAATTAAACCAGACATAAACAAGTGTCAATCTTTTAATAGTTATTATCTCTTAAAAACACGTTTTTTATTTTAACAACGGGAATTAATTTTAAATTAATTTCTACCACTTCTGTGTTTTGAATTTGGAAAAATGGATTACATATTTGGAATCAGGATGTCCAAATTATTTAAATAGGTAACTTTTATTTTTACACATTTTGAATAATTACTGCGGTAAATATTTTATTTACCATGGTTAAAGGGTAAATCCGGTAAGTAAGGGTTAAAAAATAATATTATAATAATCAAAAATTACCCTAAAACGTGTCCTAACCTTATTGGTGGACACATACCCGACCATGGGCATCCTTGGGTCGATTTGGGGACCCCTTAGAGCCACTTGTATGTGGTAGGGACACATTATATTAATAAAGTTAAAATAAAAATAAAAATGGCATAAGCTTACATCTTTTAGAAGAACAATTTTTACATAGGGTTATACATGTTGGATTTTCGATTATAAATATTCATTAGAAAGATAAAAAGTTTTCCTACATAATTATATTTTATTTATAATTTTTAGATATCAAATAATTTAAATTATTAATGACACAATAATGATGCAATGTTTACCTCATTAATAAATCATTTAAATAAATAAGATTATAATGATTAAAATATTATCTAAAACCTGTCCAATTCTTATTGGTTGATGTTATTTAGAATATGAGTCATCCTATCTTCGACGTCAATGATTTTTGGACCATTATAAACCGAATATAATTATATTATAAAGTAATACTTTCACTCTTTCCTAAAGAGCCCCTCCTCTCCCTTATAAAAGGAGACCACTTCTACTCATTCCTCACACCTCTCAAGCCACTTGGCTCGTCCAAAACCTGCCCAAATACTCTCCCAACTTCCCTCACTACAACCTAGAGGCCTTAGTTTGATCATAAAGCCATTCTATGGAGCCCTTTTGATCAAATCAAAAGGAAGAACCTGAAGAAGAGGTAATGTTTTCACCACCCCTTTTCAAGTTCCTTTCTTCTTCCACTTCTTCTTTCTTTGTTCTTACCATTCTAAAATAATAACTCCAGTATCTCAAATATACTGTGATGTTATTATAAATATGGTACAACCATGTTCAGTATTCTATCCACCCTTTGAATAACATGTCACCATATGTGCGTACGTACGGCTTACCGTCTCCACGTCGTGGTGTAATTGTTATTCAATATATTATTATTTGGATGGGTATAATAATGATGTGCAACTCATGTAAATAATAAATATAACATGTTAATTATTCTGTATATATGATATAACATCCATTTATCTATTATTTTAATATCAAAAGAATGATATTGTCGCTCGTGCGTACGTACGGACTACCGTCTCCACAAACGCGATAAGATTCATTCTACATCGTATCCATTCAAGTATAATTATCATTTGATGATTTAAAAATGATGTTTAAGGACTTGATATCATTCTGGATATGAATAATATACAACCTATCCATTAAAAACATGGCTTACGTAACAAAACATATAAAATAAAACAAGTAAGTTAACACCCGAAACAACGATAATACTAAGATATTATTATCAAATCAATATTAAAAGATCATATATGATATCATATTAATGTATATGATTATTTTATAATTTAATAACAATTATTTCACCATTATACAGGAGGTTAACCTACCCCAACCAAGGAAAAGTACAAGGTAAGGTATTTTCTTATCTCACATTCAATTCCGTGAGATTTCCATTATTCGCCACTAAATTATTGAAAGTGGTGTATTGTGTACTGGCATTTGATATATATTATCATGATTATCTTTATATTCATGTTATTCTGTAAATAATTTTGTGGTTATTAACTTTTGGCCATACGACTCAGTTGATTAACGTGGTAAGGGTTTTTCATCTCACTCCTTATTCCCGTGAGATTCATGCCATATTACCACCATTACATTTTGTGTGGTGTATGTACTGCCCATAATTATATTCTTTGTGTAATACACTCTAATTTATGTGTATTTACCTATTCATTGTATGATACCTCTTTCATGGGTTGTATGTTTCATAAGTTACCAAATTGGTAAGGGTTATTTCACAATATCTTCATTATCCGAGGTTGTTTATACGTAATAATCTACTGGGATCTCGTTATCATCCACATCCATGTTTCTTCAAAATGTATTTCAGAATATTTTTAATATTTAAAAGAATATGGGTTAAAGTCATTTATACCCTTGTTTGACTTTTTATAAGAGGTTTATAAGGGAATCTTTCTGTCGTTTTCCAAACAAGGTGCTTTTTAACCTTTTCGACAAAATTAAGATAAGAATTTTTTTTAACTTATACGGCGGGTGCAGTTATTTTCCGCCGTTATAAAATCGTCAAAGCTTCCCTTATAAGCTTATAAGAATATTTTCAAAGAAAATGTTTTATTTTATAAATAAATGTCTCTTAAATGATTTCAAAATAGAAAGAGATATTTCTTTAAAAAGAGTTTTGATTTCATCTATTTCAACATCCTTTAATGGATTTTACGCTTATTTGAGGATGATATATTATGATACAAAACTTTTATATTGTATTGAAGGTTTTGTGATATGTTTGACTGTAGATGTGTCATTTATATAGCATTCATGGTTTATGAGTAAAGTATTGACATTTCGTATGCTACTTCCAATAAGAATGTTTATGTTATATTTCAACCTTTACTTCATATGAATGTGTTGGACAAGTATGTTCCAGGTTGGGGACTGGTTAAAGTAAGCCCTCCAGGTTGGGGACTAGTAAAAGTAAGCCCTCCAGGTTAGGGACTGGTAAAAGTAAGCCCTCCGGTTTGGTCTCCGGTTATTAGAGGCACTCCGGGTTGGTGTCCGGTTATTAGAGGCACTCCGGGTTGGTGTCCGGTTATTAGAGGCACTCCGGGTTGGGTTCCGGTTACAGTTAGCCCCAAGGTCTTGGGACGAGGCCTTGAAAAGAAATTAAAGTTTAGCATTATGCATTCCAACATTATGAAAGTGGTTATTGATTTTTGCATGTGATTATTCGATTAGTAGAATATCCATGTGAATAAGTAAATGGAATTATTTCATTTTATTTATGCTATACCATGTTGAAAGTTCATATTTGAAAGGATTTTGTTTTAGTTATACATTTCCTTAAATTTTTATTCTTATTTATGAAAGTTTCCGCTATATTGTTATCCTTACTGGGCATTTGAGCTCACCCCTTTTCTATGTTTTATTTTTCCCAGGAAGTGAAGAAGTAAGTTATGAATGACCTGCAGGGATATTATGTGGGGATATGAGTGTGGATTATGGAGACAATATGTTTTTGTAGTAGTTTTTCATTTTATGATGTAATGTAAAACTTATGAATATATCTAGTGTTTCCAAGGCTACTAAACCAATCGGTCTTTTGAGATTTGATCTTTCTTGTGATCATGCCAATGTTATGTAATTAATGCACCGACTCTGGGTAACTGGGGTCGGGGCGTTACAGTTGGGATCAGAGGAAGTTTAGTACAAACCTTGGAAGCTATATTTAGATAAACTCTGATTAGAGCAAGTAGACTTAAGATGAACTTTGAGGATTAGTATAGAAGAACTTCCTAGAATTTTGGTATTGTAGAGATTTTGTGAGTTTTCAGAGCAATACATCCCTGTCTGGATACGAGCAGGTAGAGGCGGCTCTGGCACAGATGTACCTAGGGGTAAAACCCGAAAACACCGCTTTGATCTAGACTCGAACGGGAACTGGTGCACGACAACGGGCCTTGTTGCACTCTTGGTTACGACACTCCCGGGGGATATGCTTAGGATAATTCTCATTTTCTTTACAAACCATTATGAAGGGTTTATGAGTATATACATCCTCAAAGGAGACATTTTTATGATTATGGATTATATCCATAAATAGTTCAATTTATGTTAAGTGTTTTATAAGTATGGGATTATGTATTTTGATTCATAAACTGATCTAGTGTATGCCATTGTTTAGAAATGGCGCCCAGTAGAAGGAATGAGAACTCCAGAAATGCACATGATCCAAAGAGAAGGAAGGATCATATCTTTCATGGTCTTAAGCTAGAATTTATAAGAGAAATAGTCTCCCATGTATTATCATCATATGAAGAAATAATATCATGTGTTGATAAGATAAGTAAAGAGTTTACAGAGTCCTATGGCTTTGAAGGGAAGCAAGAGAAGAAATGGATGGAAGAGAGAAAGATGGATAAAGGGAAGAGGGAAAAGAAGAATTTTCCCATATCTGGTAACTGTGGAAAGAAACACCCTGGAACTTGCCTGAAAGGAATGAGAGTTTGTTATAAGTGTGGAGGAAAAGGGCACAAAGTACGTGACTGCAAGGGTAAGAAAATGGTTTCAAATGTACAATGCTTCATTTGCAAGGAGTTTGGACACTAAGCGAACCTATGTCCTAGTCATCAGACTATGCCGCAAATGATGCTATTGGATAATAATCAAGTTATGATACTACCACAGATGAAGAGGAATGATTAGAATTCTTATGTTGATTATGTCAATTGAGTGTTGTATCAACAATGTACTTGTTATAATAATTATGGAGTATATAAGGATTTTACTGCAGTACTATTTCATTAAGGACTTGAGATTGTGTGGAACAAAGAAAAGTGACTCAATAGCAGGATAAATTTTTGGAAAATATATGGTTGAGAGAATGATAAATCATAATATAGTTCTGATACTGAGGTAGTGATTTTGGAATAATATGTGATTGTTTTGGATAAATTATATTGGATATTCTTGACTACCTTGGAACTGATTAATGATTTGTATATTCCATCATTGTTGGGGTTTAAAACATTTTTGGATTGATGAAGTATATCCAGCATTCTATATGGAATAAGGGAGAATGGATGTAATCAATAAGGAATATGGTAATTCAGGATATTTCAGTGTATTAAAAGAATACATGATGAAGGTATTCATATGCTATTACGGGGTAAAAAGGATCTACATTATGTTTACCTTCCTTATAAATGTTGGACTGTGAGTTTGGACATAAGTATTTTGGATAGTTCTAGTTTGGATTATTTTGGATTGCCATAAAAGGACAACCCGGAGGTCGGGCGGCAACCCGTCGCGTCCGGTAAGGCTGCGAGACATGAACCCGCAACCGAAGGGCGACAAGGGTGTATCACCTACCACTGGCCCACGAGATGTCCTGGATTAAATAATGTAGTTTTTTTTAAAAGATCTGGTAGATGAATTATAAATTCGTTTATTTTGGATCCCTATACGAATAGTGTAAATAGAATGTTTTTTACATTCTATTATCTTTTAGAGTGAAAGATGAGTTTATGGTAGAAATTTATTAATGGATAAAACTCTAATTATAAAGTAAGTATATCTCCTTATGATCTTAGCCAATCTCATAAATAAATTCCTCAATATTAAGAAAAGCAACTTAGAACAAAAATGTTTTCCTAGATGGTACCTTAAATCATCACTAATTTATGGTTTTGGGATTGTTGGCCTTTTCATAGCCATGTTCTCTACCACTCTCCATCAGATAATTGATGGTTAGATTTTTCTTCCATATCCATATTTTCCTACATGGAACCCTAGTATGTGTTATTTTCGGTAATCTTCATAATTTCGACTCTTTATTTTAAATAGAGGCCTCATTAATTCATTTTTTCGATGTGGTATTTTAACTAAGATATTTTGAAACGTCAAAAATGTGTTATCCTAATACCCTATGTTTTGTTGAACCGATGGTATTTCAAATCATCATAGATTGATGAATTTAAGGACCTCAATTTTATACTTGTTTGTTATTGATGACCTCAATCACTACCTATAATTATTTACGTTTTTCCTCCAATTATATGTCTCTAATTGCCACCAATGTTCTCCTAATCGAGATCATAATTTGGTGGTGACCCTTTCATTTCTCTTTTCCTCATATTAAGACTAAATTTTAGAAACCCAATTTCCAATGTGGGTTTTCCCACAAATATATTTTCTATTTTCAACCTTTTATTTTCGAAGAACAATTTCAAATTTCTAGGACGCAATTTATTGAAGGAGGGGAGAATGTAACACCCCAAGATTTCATAGTGTGTTATTTCTTCAAAATAATTCAATAACTTGCACTACACGCAACACTGAGTTCAATCACACCATGACTTACAAAAAAAATCCATTCAAAAGAGGTTATTAATAGTATTATCTAAATTTTAAACTTTATATAATCCTTATAATTTTAGAATCCATATTATGAGTTTCTTAGTCATAATGCAAGAACAGATTCATTTTCAGTATTGCACTTTTATCAACTTTTAATAGTGAACCCTTTTTAAATACAATATTTTAAACTTTTTGACTAAATGGGGACATCAAAAATTTAAAATGAAACATCCCAAGCTTCCACGGTACGCTTTCTTTGAATAATACAGTAGCGTGTGTTGTACGCAACCTTGAGTTTTAACACACACCACAACCAATCAAACTAGCCGTTATGAATTGTAATACCTAATTTTCGAAATTATATATATTTTATATTTTAAAATGGACTTCATTTATGGATTCGGAATATCGAATTTAGCCTAAGGTGAAATTTTGGAACTTTTCAGATAACTTTTATATTTTGATGAACAGTGAAAATTACTAAATTTTAATTAAAATAAACTTTTTTAATCGAAATAATTAATATTGATAAATTATGAATTTGAGTGGTTTTAAAGTATATTTAGAATATAATTTTACCATTTAATTTAATGTTTGTCATTGGACATAATTTCACAATTAAACCAGACATAAACAAGTGTCAATCTTTTGATAGTTATTATCTCTTAAAAACACGCTTTTTATTTTAACAACGGGAATTAATTTTAAATTAATTTCTGCCACTTCTGTGTTTTGAATTTGGAAAAATGTATTACATATTTGGAATCAGGATGTCCAAATTATTTAAATAGGTAACTTTTATTTTTACACTTTTTGAATAATTACTGCGGTAAATATTTTATTTACCATGGTTAAAGGGTAAATCCGGTAAATAAGGGTTAAACAATAATATTATAATAATACAAAATTACCCTAAAACGTGTCCTAACCTTATTGGTGGACACATACCCGACCATGGGCATCCTTGGGTCGATTTTGGGACCCCTTAGAGCCACTTGTATGTGGTAGGGACACATTATATTAATAAAGTTAAAATAAAAATAAAAATGGCATAAGCTTACATCTTTTAGAAGAACAATTTTTACATAGGGTTATACATGTTGTATTTTCGATTATAAATATTCATTAGAAATCTAAAAGGATTTCCTACATAATTATATTTTATTTATAATTTTTAGACATCAAATAATTTAAATTATTAATGACACACTAATGATGCAATGTTTACTTCATTAATAAATCATTTAAATAAATAAGATTATAATGATTAAAATATTATCTAAAACCTGTCCAATTCTTATTGGTTGATGTTATTTAGAATATGAGTCATCTTATATTTGACCTCAATGATTTTTGGACCATTATAAACCGAATATAATTATATTATAAAGTAATACTTTCACTCTTTCCTAAAGAGCCCCTCCTCTCCCTTATAAAAGGAGACCACTTCTACTCATTCCACACACCTCTCAAACCACTTGGCTCGTCCAAACCCTGCCCAAATACTCTCCCAACTTCCCTCACTACAACCTAGAGGCCTTAGTTTGATCAGAAAGCCAACCTAAGGAGCCCTTTTGATCAAATCAAAAGGAAGAACCCGAAGAAGAGGCAATGTTTTCACCACCCCTTTTCAAGTTCCTTTCTTCTTCCACTTCTTCTTTCTTTGTTCTTACCATTCTAAAATAATAACTCCAGTATCTCACATATACTGTGATGTTATTATAAATATGGTACAACCATATTCAGTATTCTATCCACCCTTTGAATAACATGTCACCATACGTGCGTACGTACGACTTACCGTCTCCACGTCGTGGTGTAATTGTTATTCAATATATTATTATTTGGATGGGTATAATAATGATGTGCAACTCATGTAAATAATAAATATAACATGTTAATTATTATGTATATATGATATAACATCCATTTACATATTATTTTAATATCAAAAGAATGATATTGTCGCTCGTGCGTACGTACGGATTACCGTCTCCACAAACGCGATAAGATTCATTCTCCATCGTATCCATTCAAGTATAATTATCATTTGATGATTTAAAAATGATGTTTAAGGACTTTATATCATTATGGATATGAATAATAAACAACCTATCTATTACAAACATGGATTACGTAACAAAACATATAAAATAAAACAAGTAAGTTAACACCCGAAACAACGATAATACTAAGATATTATTATCAAATCAATATTAAAAGATCATATATGATATCATATTAATGTATATGATTCTTTTATAATTTAATAACAATTATTTCACCATTATACAGGAGGTTAACCTACCCCAACCAAGGAAAAGTACACGGTAAGGGATTTTCTTATCTCACATTCAATTCCGTGAGATTTCCATTATTCGCCACTAAATTATTGAAAGTGGTGTATTGTGTACTGGCATTTGATATATATTATCATGATTATCTTTATATTCATGTTATTCTGTAAATAATTTGGTGGTTATTAACTTTTGGCCATACGACTCAGTTGATTAATGTGGTAAGGGGTTTTCATCTCACTCCTTATTCCCGTGAGATTCATGCCATATTACCACCATTACATTTTGTGTGGTGTATGTACTGCCCATAATTATATTCTTTGTGTAATACACTCTAATTTATGTTTATTTACATATTCATTGTATGATACCTCTTTCATGGGTTGTATTTTTCATAAGTTACCAAATTGGTAAGGGTTATTTCACAATCTCTTCATTATCCGAGGTTGTTTATACGTAATAATCTACTGGGATCTCGTTATCATCCACATCCATGTTTCTTCAAAATGTATTTCAAAACATTTTTAATATTTAAAAGAATATGGGTTAAAGTCATTTATACCCTTGTTTGACTTTTTATAAGAGGTTTATAAGGGAATCTTTCTGTCGTTTTCCAAACAAGGTTCTTTTTAACCTTTTCGACAGAATTAAGATAAGAATGTTTTTTTAACTTATACGGTGGGTGCGGTTATTTTCCGCCGTTATAAAATCGTCAAATCTTCCCTTACAAGATTATAAGAATATTTTCAAAGAAAATGTTTTATTTTATAAATATATGTCTTTTAAATGATTTCAAAATAGAAAGAGATATTTCTTTAAAAAGAGTTTTGATTTCATCTATGTAAACATCCTTTAATGGATTTTACGCTTATTTGAGGATGATATATTATGATACAAAACTTTTATATTGTATTGAAGGTTTTGTGATATGTTTGACTGTAGATGTGTCATTTATATAGCATTCATGGTTTATGAGTAAAGTATTGACATTTCGTATGCTAGTTCCAATAAGAATGTTTATGTTATATTTCAACCTTTACTTCATATGAATGTGTTGGACAAGTATGTTCCAGGTTGGGGACTGGTTAAAGTAAGCCCTCCAGGTTGGGGACTGGTAAAAGTAAGCCCTCCAGGTTAGGGACTGGTAAAAGTAAGCCCTCCGGTTTGGTCTCCGGTTATTAGAGGCACTCCGGGTTGGTGTCCAATTATTAGAGGCACTCCGGGTTGGTGTCCGGTTATTAGAGGCACTCCGGGTTGGGTTCCGGTTACAGTTATCCCCAAGGTCTTGGGACGAGGCCTTGAAAAGAAATTAAAGTTTAGCATTATGCATTCCAACATTATGAAAGTGGTTATTGATTTTTGCATGTGATTATTCGATTAGTAGAATATCCATGTGAATAAGTAAATGGCATTATTTCATTTTATTTATGCCATACCATGTTGAAAGTTCATATTTGAAAGGCTTTTGTTTTAGTTATACATTTCCTTAAATGTTTATTCTTATTTATGAAAGTTTCCGCTATATTGTTATCCTTACTGGGCATTTGAGCTCACCCCTTTTCTATGTTTTATTTTTCCCAGGAAGTGAAGAAGTAAGTTATGAATGACCTGTAGGGATATTATGTGGGGATATGAGTGTGGATTATGGAGACAATATGTTGTTGTAGTAGTTTTTCGTTTTATGATGTAATGTAAAACTTATGAATATATCTAGTGTTTCCAAGGCTACTAAACCAATCGGTCTTTCAAGATTTGATCTTTCTTGTGATCATGCCAATGTTATGTAATTAATGCATCGACTCTGGGTAACTGGGGTCGGGGCGTTACAAATAATGTCTACACATCAAGATGTGAACATAAATTAAAATTACCACACATAAAGATCATTATCTCATGATACATAAAATATTACTCAATGCATTAGAGGGATATAATGGACCCACCAATCACATAATGATAAACCATACTTATGTATTCTACATGAACATAAGAGAATTATATATTCATTCATAGATTAATTAATACATGGAAAATAAATGAGTTTGATGAAAACATCTTCATTACTAAAACATAAATCGTCCAATATAATAATTTGGATGAAATCTTTAGAGAATCACCCCAGTGAAGTGTAACAATCATTAAAGGATGATGATACAGATAAAAAACCTATTATCAAATCATTATATATAATATTTGAAAAAAAGAATTAACATCCCATTATTTTGGTAAATTTTAAAATAAAAGATTAAAAGAAAATGAGAATAATACATAGTTTGAAAAAGATATGGAAACATGGAAATAAAGCATAATAATGATAAAAATTCATGATAGTATAAAAATACGGTTGAGTGGAAAACAATAAGAAACATTATTTTCACACCTTTATAGACAAATTAAAAAATAAATCAAATACTACAGAAACTATTTTTAATGTATCCCTTTTAATAGTAGTTATTTTGAACTGACATGATAATATTTGAATTTTTTTCATGTCGGTAAGATAAGAACTGGCGTGGAAAATAAATTTTCATAGGTTTTTCACATTGTTTCTTATATAACCTACTTTAAAAACACATTTTTCTAGTTTTAGATATCAATTATTTAAAATTGATGTTAAAAAATGTATTTTCATATTTCTTAATAAATAACCGATGTGAAAAATAAATGTAGACGTGTTTATAATTATGATTATTTAATAAACTATGTTTTAAATATTTTATTTTTATCTTTATATTTTCGGTTATTAAAGAACCAAAATCATAAAACTTTTAAAATTTTATTAATTGGTGATAGAATCATTTCATGGTCTTTCATTCTCATGATAGTAGCCTTTATTTCTCTTGAATGGAAGCCCTAACTCAGTCATTTCTTTGATCCGAAGGACTTCAATATGTCATTACAATCTTCATACAACCTTAGGATTCCTCGACCTCATTATTGCACATCAAAGATAGATCTTCTTGTCACTCTAGTAATCCTCACACATTTTCGTTTCTACTTTTTTAGTCATTCCATTGTGATAAATACCCGACTCTTGTTTATTAAATTTGGTGGATTCCATTCTCTCATTACCATCTTCATGCACACTTGGGTTTCATCAGTGTCATCATTATTAATTCGAATAGAGATCTGTTCATCTTAACCTAGTTTTCCTGAAGGTTTGTAGTCACAATATATATTCGATACTTTTTATATTTTAGTATAATCTTGAAAAGGTAATTGTGTTAGATTGATTTCTTCATTAATTTCAGGATCAAATTATTTTATGAATTCCTGTTTTGTATCATTTTAGTGTTATTCGATTAGGGGAAAGGAAACTAGGTTAATGTAGACTAGTAATTGGTTCTCTGATTACAGTATATCGTTTATTACCACTGGTAAATAGTTTTCCTTAGTTACAGTTTCATTTACAAATCATGGATATGTTTTTTTGCCTATAATTAATTATAAATCATGTAATTTTCTAATTAGTGTTGTATACTCAGTATTTTATTGTCAATTTTATAATCAATTTAAGCATGAGAATTAAGGATGCCTCAATCGTTAGATATTTCTTCACTAAGGATGTTGATAATTCTAAATCGATCAATGTAGTGTGATTAAATGGTGAGTATCCAAATTATACCCCCTCTAGTGATGACCCACACATGTTTCTTCAATCTTTGAACAATGTTATAGATTCATTAGGTTATATAGCGACTGATTGATTGTCTTATATTATATACATTTGATCACATAACATTCCTTTGAGATTGAATGTGACTATTCATACATCATATATTTAGTATAAAACTAGGATAGTAAATTCCAATTTTATAATTACGATTATATATGAATTTCCATGATTTATTAAATAAAAACTCATTAAGTAATCATAATTCTCTTAAAAAATTTAGCATATGTTATATAAATAATAATAGTCACTATGATATTTGTCTATGTTATGATTAGTGGTTTACAACCTATTTAGTATAGTATTATAGAATATATATATTTTCTGAATTATTGAGCATATTAACCTCCATCAATTCAGTTTTTTACATAATATCCAATATTTCATCTGTTTGGTATTGCATAATATATAATATTATGGGATTTTATGTTGAGATAGATGTATTTTCATTTTAAAAATTATTCAAAATAATGGGTAATAATTGTTTTCTAGCCATGATGATATGAATTTTTTGTTGTTGAAAATGTTATAGTATGCGAAACAAGTTTTTTCTATTCAATTTAAATAAATAATTTATTAAAACATTGATTTAAATATATATATTTTTTATTTTAAATGTGATAGATATTTTTAAATAGTTCCCTTTTTCTAAAGTAAAACATTGATGATGTTTTTAATTAAATTACAATGTGAAATGATTTAATTTTGTAAAATAAATTATTTTAAAAAAATATTGTTACAAAGTAATTTGATGTTAGTGAAGTTTTTTTAAATATAAATAAAATGTAGTGGTATATGGGATTTGAAATGTAAAGAGTAGTTAATTTTGATTTATAAATTACATTTAAACTTATATTCAATTAATGTCTAGAATTTATAATTATAAATTTAAAATATGATTATATTTATTTTTTAATTTCAAAGATTTGTTACTTTCAAATTATGAGATATTTGATATAAATTTAAATATAATTTGAAATATTTAATTTATTCTTACTTTTATAACAATTGTCTTCTTTTGAAAATAGTTTTTATTTTTTATAGATAATAATGAGTTGAAGTTGGATTACAGAACATTTAACAAGCGAGGAATATGAGGAAGGTGTTGATGCTTTTTTAGAATTTTATAAATGAAATGTTACAAACAACGATATGATTTTCCATTCATGCTTGAAATATTTAAATATGAAAAGTAAAGATATGAAATATCACTTTATTTGTCTTGGTTTTAATCCGAGTTACAACCCTTGCATTTGACATGACTAAACTTTGCAAAATTTTAGATCTATTGAGGATGATGCTTTATAAGATGATAACTCTAAGGAAATTAAAGACGTGATTCATGATATTGAAGTAGAGGGAATGGAGAAGGAGCCAACAATTGAGAATCCATATTGTAATGCTGAAAAACCATTTTATCCAATTTTGTATAGAATTTATGGTTTTTTCATTGGTGCTAAGATTAATTAACTTAAAGGTGAAACACATTTGGAGATAATTGTTTTACTAATTTGTTAGAATTTTTGAAAGATATTATTTCCAAAGAAATAATCTCCCTGATTCACATTACAAAGATATAAAAATACTAAACTCGATGGGATTTGGGTAAAAAATTACATTACTTACCAAATGACTATGTTATATATAAAAATAAATATGAATTTTTGTTAAAGTGTCATAAATGTGGGATTTCCCGATATAAGTTGAATAAAAAAATACATGCTGATTTAGCAGTTACAGAAACCCCTTCCAAGGGTTTTTGGTATATTCCTATATTTCCTCATTTTAAATGTTTATTTTCAAATTCATATGAAGAAAAAAGTGTAAGATGGAATATAGATGAGCAGATATGTGATGGAAAATTATGACATCTAACTGATTGTCTACAGTGGAAGAAAATTGACCATCAATTTCTTATATTTGGAAAGGAATTTAGAAATCACAAACTTGGACTATAAATAGATGGAATGAATCTATATTGTATCCCAAGTGTGACACATAGTTCATTTCCTATTTTATTGGAAATGTACAAATTATCTCCTAAATTTTTTATGAATCGCAAATATGTCATGTTGAGTTTAATGATCTATTGGAAAAAACTCAAAAATGATATTGATGTTTTCTTGTAACTATTAATTGATGATTTGGAACTCTTATGGAAGGATGGTACTAGGGTGTATGATTATTATAAAATGGAATAGTTTCAACTGCATGAAATGATTATGTTCACTATAAATGACTTCCCAAAATATGAAAATTTTTCTAGATACAGTGTTAAGGGGCATAAAGCGTATTCAATATTTGAACAATAGATTTCATATTATTAACTACTTCATGGGAAAAAAATAGTATATGTGGGTTATCAAAATGTTTTTTCCATGGATCACTATTATAGAATATTAAAAAATAAATTCAATGGATTACATGAATTTGATATTACTTTAAAACAATTTTCCACTGATGAGTATTCTGAGAGGGTGAAAAAAATTGATGTGAAATTTGGAAAGACACATAAATATGGTAATAAGATAAATATTTGGAAGAAAAGGAAAATATTTTTTGAGCTACCATATTAGAGATATAATTAGGTGAAACATAACATTAATGTCATGTATGTGGAGATGAATATCTATGAAATATTTATTAGAACATTGTTAGATATTAAAGGAATGACTAAATATGGGTTGAATGAAATATTAGACTTACTATCAACGGGAATACGTTTGGAGTTAGCCCCCACTCTTGATTGAAGGAGAAAATTTCTTCCCTTGGATTGTCATAAATTATCCAAGATGGAAAAAATTAACATTAATCAGTGTATTCATGATGTCAAAGTTCTATAGGGTTATTCTTCAAATGTAAACTATTTTTTATCATTGAAGGATTTGAAGTTGACATGTATGGAATCTCATGATTTTCAAGTCATGATGCAAAAAAATCTACCAGTTTCATTGCATGGAATATTACATATCCATGTTAGAATTAATGTCATGAAGGTGTGCTATTTTTTCAATTTATATACTTTTTCAATTTGAAATGTATTTTTCTCTATCTTTTTTTGATATAATGGTGCAGTTAATGATTCATTTGGTTTGATAAATAATTCTTTGAGAACCTGTATATCTATGTTAGATATATCCTTTTAAAAGGTATATTAAGATATTGAAGGTGTAGGGTAAGAATCCATATCCAACAAAATCCTCCCTTAATGAAAATTATATTTCTGAAGTGGTTTAGAAGTTTTGTACAAGCTACTTGTCTGTGGTGGATCACATTGGTTTGAATCCATCTCACTAAGAATGAGTAAATTATGGGGAAATGGGATCAGAGGCTTTAAATTCAAATAAGTTTCAGGTGAAAAGATAAATAAATTACATTTATAATTCTTTAATAACATAGATTATGCTCAACCATATATAACATTTCATATTAATGTGTTGAAATAATTTTATGCAAAGAAAAAATATATGCATATTTTTAATGACCATAACAAAACTTTTTTTCCATAGTTTTAAAAGACCATTCTTGGTAGATAAGATGCATCAAAAACATTAAAATGGTTAGTTAGTGGTCCTAGTTTAAACTTGATAACATATTACAGGTATGAAATTAATGGCTATGCATTTCATATGAAAGATCAAGCCAAAAAAAGTGTAATTCATAATTGTAGTGTATTGGTGTTTGTAGAAGAAATGTATTTTTCAAGATCTAAAGACAAAACCCCAATTTATGTATCATGTTAATATTATAGAGTCCTTTAATAAATATGGGAGGGTGAATAAATTAAATTTAAAGCTATAGTGTTTATCTAAAAATGGTTTATCTGTAAAAAAATTAGTATACATGATGAATTTGGAATGACAATTGTTAATATGAATATATTGGAATACACAGATGATCCTTTTATAATGGAAACACATGAAACCAAATTTTTTATGTTCTTTATCAATTCTATATGTAGTGGTATATTGTTTTACAAGAAAAAAACAACATGTTGGTGATGATAAACTTAAATAAGATCTTGATTTATGTGAGATACCTACTTCCATAGAATGATTAACAAATAATAATGATGCGAAATTTGAAGACATGGTTTGTTCCATAAGGAATGATCTTGATAAAGGAATTTGGGGAAACAATCATTTAGTAAATTCCTAATAATATAGGTAACATTTGTTTATTTCTCGTTTACTTTTATAAATTTTTCAAAATATCAGATATGTTAATTTTATTTTCTTTATTAAAAACCATGTTAAAACTAATAAGTTAAAATATTTTGTTTATATTAGTTTAGTTTTTTTATTTTACCATTTTCACCCTTACGTAACTTATCTATTTATTTATTTTTTTGAAATACCATTATTTTAAATATAATTTGTTAAATACAAAAAAAAATATTTTATAATATTTTATTGAAATAATATTCTTTTTTTGTGTAAACAATGCTTTATTAGGTTGGACCTTTTTTAATATTCATACACCATTTTTGGATTTGTTTTCATTCATTTACATGACATTTCATATATCATTACTGTTGTTAGAATTTTAGTTAACTATAAATAATAATAATAATAATGTGTAAAATTTAATTTAGTTTCATTTTGTGTTTCAAAATTTTTCATTTTTAATTTATATTAATATTGTAAAAGTTGAATTTTTATATTTGTGTACTAATTGTTTTTTGCTTTGATTTGTATGATAAAGACATATCAATCAACTGAACAACCACATATTTCAAGAGATGAGCGTACTCATACCCCTAGGGAGGAATGTGCAAATGCTCTTCTTGATGATCCCTATCATTCTTTACAAGAGTCATATACTCCCATAGATCCAAAGAAGAGTTCGAGGGTTGGTAAACATGACAACACACGTTTACTAAAATTATCAATTGTTCATTATCAGGACCATAAGACACTGGTATAATTTTATGATAATGATATTCCAAGAGGTCATAATTTAAAACAATTCAAGAGTTTTATATCAGTTTAGGATAAAAGAAAAGTCAGTATTTTGATTTATGATTGGATAAGTGTTGAAAAAGTGACACTATCTCATTTTTGGGAGACTATTTTGTTAATATTGTTTGTTATTATTTTACTAATTTTCAAATTTTTATTGTAATATATATTTTACCCATTCTTATCAGATGAAATATGATATACTTGAAATTAGAGGAGTCATGGGGAAATATTTATCATTAGTAGCTAGAAGATGGAGGAATTTCAAATCAACCCTCACGTATGATTTTATTTTTGGGCATAAGAAACATCATAATCCATATGATATATATCTTTTTATAAATTAAAAAAATCAATGAAGAAGTTTTTTGAAATTAGAAGTGAAGAATCATTTTTGGTAAGTATAATGTAATCTTTTAGAAGTTTTTTATATTATCGATCTTATTAATGTTTTATTATTCTTAGTTTATAGCAATCGAGGAGATCTCATCCGTAGATCTAATATAAAAATTAATAACCTCATACTTTATCTTGGGTAGAGTATACATTATTAAAAGCAAAAATAATGGATGAAAATTTTCAAAAATTGAGAGTTGAGTATTTAATATCTGGAGAGGTTTCTCCCTCACCCCTCAGCTAGACATGAAAAATGGAAGAGGGATCAGATGATAAAAAAGGACAATATCTTTTGGAAGAGTCAAGGGTTGTAGTTAAGAGGATTGTAAGATGTTTAATTTATTTATTTATTTAAGATAATCCCATTATTTATATATTTTGAATCATTACAAATTTTTTAAAACAATTCATATAGGATTCTCTGGAAGATTAGAGAACACATGGGGTAATTGTTACTGAGGGTAGGCTTGATATTTTATCAATAGCATTGGGAATGCTTGAACACCCAGATCGTGTATGAGGATACCCAACATGTGTATCGATGAGAAAAGAATTTCAACATTCTTCAGATTTTGAACCAGAGGGTTTTTATAAAAAAAGAATCTATAGAGGATCAAGTTCATAATATTAATGTGATGATAGAGGAAAAGAACATAGAATCAATACAGTCAATGTTTGCATACATGCAAAGATTGTTTTAGACTTCAACTCCCACTCCTTCACCTCTACCAACAGATCCCCAACTCCACCTTCACCTACAATACACAATTTTTATCCTACTTCTACACCCCATCCTCCACCTCTGACTATAGACCCCACTCTTTATGCTACTCCTAAACCCCTCCTCTACAGCTTCCCAGTTACTCTGAGTTATATGATGACAATCCTCTATATCATATTGTTGCGTATGAGATGATATATTATATTAGAGACAACATTTATCATTATCATATAGAGATAGAGAATCATAGTGTTGCAATACATGATATTATAGAGAGATCAGATAGAGTACTGTTACATACATATGAGGTGACTATAGTTTGAAAAGGTGTCGACCACTTTTTAGTTTGTCCATCTAGACTTCTTCGACATATTACCACAGAGGTATGTGTATATTTTATCTTTTATTTTATTTTGGTATTAAATATGTTTTAACATTTTAATTTTTATATATTTATCTGTTTTTATAAGAACACTTTAAAGGTAAATATATACTATATAAGAAACAAGAAATACATAGTAGTATGACTTCAGATACAAATTCTAGTAGTCTTGATAGATTGTTAGCATTTTCAATTTTTTTGTTACATTTTTATGATATTTTAATTTATGTTGATGTATGTGGGAATGCAATGAATGTGGGGATTTTGAAAAATGATATCATGAAGTTTTTATCTAGAGATCAGTTGGGAATCAACACGATTCGTGTTTTTTCCATGTTAGTCTCAACATAAATCTTTTCGTATGTTTACTTTATTAAAAATCTATACTTATATTTTTTTATTTGGTATATTTATAAAATCTATAAGGATCATAAAAATATAGATTTATATGGATTTATAGACCTATAATTTATTTCACCTGCAACATGAATAATGACTGAAGAAGAATAAAACAATTTATATTACTGAATGATTTCAAAAGAATATAATTATTCAGTGCTGGATGTTTCATTATCTTGAACATTACGAAACATAAATCTCAGAAAGTGTTATTTATCTTTTAACATAATAACCACTAACATTAAATTTTCTTTTATATAAGTTTACATTGGATTTTAGGTGTTTTTTCCAAGGGAGAAGACACTATACAATTTTTTCACTATTCATGGCAAAGTGCGAGCAAATTTTTAGAATATTTTGGAACCATAAATTTGAATTTATTAATAATTTTTTATATTAAAATTAATTTTAAATTTATTTCATTGAAATTATTTCTTAATAGGTGATGGGATTTATTTTGAAAACCACAAAGAAATGGCGCACTAAGATTAAATATATAGAATCAAAAGTTAATTTTCATTTATAATTTGTAAATTTTGGATATATTACATAATTATATTTTTTTGAATTGAAAAAATAATTTAAAAAGAATTTTTATAAACAAGGTGTAAAAAAATGTAGATATTATGTGTTTATATTTATGTATGAAATAATTTCAACTGGGATAGTAATGAAGTTCTAGTAGGTTATATTACTTCATTAACATTTCCTTACTATTTAGTTCATTTTATTAAAAATACATGTTAATTGATTTTATTATAATTTCAAGATTTTTCAGGACCCTTAAAATTATAGTGAAAATGATCTCAAACACATAAAATTTTAATGGGAAAATAATTTTACAGGTTTGTAAGATTTTAGTTTGTTTGCAGTATATATTATAATTTGGGATGTTGTAATTATAATTGGGTAGCTATTTTGCTGCTGTTACCTTGTTTTTTTGGTCCGTAGTTGAGAGAAGAGGAGTGTTGAAAATAGATCATTTAAAAACAATCATTTTCACATCCGTTATATTATAACTACCGCAATTAATCCACTATCGACAATATTTCACAATTTTTTTTTCTATAACTGACGTAATAAATCCACTATTGATGGTATTTCATGTGGGTTTTCTATGACTGATGTGGAAAACTATTTATCCTATTAGTTATTTTATAACCGACATGGAAAATATATTGAAAAAATGAATTTTCACATTTTTTTCTATAACCCACATGGAAAACCATTTTTCAAGTCGGTTATAGAATAACCATCATGAAAATATGATGTGAATGGATTTATCATGTCAGTTATTGGATAACTGACAAGATAAAACAATTAGTTATTTCTTCTACAATATCCATTTTTTTAAAGAAACGTTAAACAAATATTTAAAAAATATCCTTTAATAATGGAACCTTATAACTGACATGAAAAAGGTGACATGAAAAATGGTTTTTTATACTAGTGCCTATAAATAACATTTTAAAATGTTTCTTTTTAAACCATTGTAAAATGAGTCATATATATTATAATATTACTATAAAAAATTATTTGAGTATAGGGAACAA
Organism: Viscum album; assembly: GCA_963277665.1. NCBI lineage: Eukaryota > Viridiplantae > Streptophyta > Magnoliopsida > Santalales > Viscaceae > Viscum > Viscum album. The sequence continues at coordinate 2,022,635,246 of OY728123.1, forward strand.
TATTAACAAAATAATATAAAGAATATCTATATATAAGTGAAATCTTTGGGTAAAAAACTTGATTTTTTAATGAAATAATTTAAAATAGAATTACTTTATGATTTTAAATTAAAAATGTACTTGAAAAAATATCTTAAGATGTAACTTAAAATAACATGATTATAAATAGATTAATGAAATAATATGTCAAATATAAATCACGATTCAATGAAGTGAAATATGATTCAATGAATGTAATTGAGAAAATAACCCTTATGAACATGATTCATAATATGCCCTATATAAATGGATGTAATTTCAAAATATGAAACACGATTCAATGAAGAGAAATTGAGAAAAAACCCTTACGAACATCACATTTTTTTACAATAAGAATAATTTTGGATGGAATTTAGGAGAAATAATTGAAAATAAAAATAAATTAAATTGGAAATAAAATATAATAAAATTCTATGGTAGAATAAACTAATATTATAAGAAATAAGTAGAATAATAAATATTACAAATCAATGAAAATGAATTTAGTTAACAAAAAAACTTTCCTTTGACTTCCACTGATCTAACGCTCTATAACTCCCATGAATATTAAATTTATATTTATTATTCACATTTAAATGAACTTTATTCATTGTTATTTAACATTATAAAATCAATTAATAATTCCTTATTACTAATATATTAATTTTTTATTGTTAAAACTAACATTTGGGTGTTAACTATTCTTTTCCCCTTATTTGACATAGTTTCATAATTTTGGTCATTGAATATTATTCATTGATTCATCACCTAAATAATGTTAATTATAAGTTAATAATTGTGTTTTATATATTTTTGGAATCATGTGTACATTTCATAGAACTTACGTTGATAGTTTTCATGGAACACTTAAAAATTCCCTTTTTCAGTGATTATTGAATTATCAAACGAATTAATTTTATTGGAAAATATAATTTTGAATATATGTGTCCAAAATTTTGAAAAAACTCAAATTCATATTTATTTCATATTTTTATCAATATTTAATTCTTATTAGTCATTCATGAGAAAAAAATTATAATAATGATAATGTAAATTGTAAAACCTACCAAAACTAGAACACTTTATAATGGTTGAATAAGAAGGAACATTCTATTTTATAGTGATAATATAAATTTTACTAAAGAATAATGTTTTCAAATAATTTTTTTTAAATTTATAAATAAAATTCAAGAATAGGTGGATGATGAAGAAATGTATAAATAATTAAAGAGGAGATAATGCTTACGTTGAGATCTCGAATATCTTTTTGAGGAACCTCATGGGAATGAGAGATTCAAGAGTTATTATAGAAAAAATAATCTCAATAACATGGGATGGGATTATTAGGGGCGTAAAAATTATATATTAGTGAGTGGGATTCAATTTTTTTAGTTGATGTGAAGGGGTGGTAGAAGTTTCCTTTTATAAGTGAGTGGAGTGGTATTTTTGTAAATACATTTTTTTATTAAAATATAAGAGAATTAATTATGAAAGAAAGTGGATAAAAATATATAAACATTCACAAGGTATAAGTATAAGGTTCATAAATTCTATATCTATAAATTTATATATAATATTTTGGGATATTTTAAGGATTTAACCTTTTATTTATTACTTTTACCATATTTTATCCTTTTTCCGGCTAACTAATTTTACTACGGAAACTTATTTTTATGAATAAAAATGAAATATAAATTATTAAATAATTTTAAAATTTTATTGAAAATTTTAAAACCATTTTAAAATATTCAATTTCTAGAGTTGGTAAAAAATAATTTCAATAAAATAATGCTTAACGCTACAAAAATCGTTTTTAGAAAAATTAAACTTTTAAGCATAAAAACGAGTTTACCCCAAAATAATGCATTTTAATTGATTCCCATAAATATTATTTCATTATTATTAAAAAACGACTCTTTTACTTTTAATTAAATCTAAAACAAAATGTATAATTTTGGATATTTAATTAATGGGAAATGAACAAAATAGTTTTCTTATTAGAATAAAATAAAATGTAGATTCTAAAATGTCATGAATATATTTTTAAATTCATCATATTAATTTTAAATGTATTATATTATAACTTGAATTAATTTTCCATAAATGAAATTGTTTGATATATTTTTAGTTTATGCTTATATCATAATAGTGTTATAAATGCTTGAGTATTTTTAAAAACTGATCTTTCAATATTAACATAAAAATAATTTCTTTTAAAAAAATTAAAAATTTCATAATAAAATAATTTTGTTTAGGTAAATCAAAAAATAAAATTATATTTATAAAATTAAATATTTAAAAGTGATACAAATTCATTTTAATATAATAATTCATAATATGGAAAAACAAATTTTGGAAAATGTATTTTGATGCATAAAATGGATAAAAAATACTTTATAATGAAAATAATAATTTTCCACATTAATAATAATTTTTTTTATATCATCCTAACATCTAATTACAAAACCCCCCAAGTCATCCACTTAATATTTATGTTTTAGATATACATTGATGGTTTTCATAGGTCGTGGTTCAGTTATCTTGGATCTCATAGTGATTTCCATGAGCTCAAACTTCCCCCACCTATGATTTCACTCAAGTCATATTTTTTTACTTCATCTTGGGCGTGGTCTAGTGAAAACCATGGGGTTTTACCATCATTACAAGATGAAAAAATGGGCCTCATAAGTAAGACCACTTCCACTTGATGTCATTTCTATAAGTTTTATAATGTGATTACTTTTATATATCCCTACTAATTCGATGAATATTTTATAAAGATCATATTTTAAACATATAAAATATATCATGGTTTTTTTAGTTTGGTTTTGAATGTGAAAAGAGAAATCCAAAATAATTTATTTATGAAATATATACTAAAATAATGTGTTGTTCACTAGGGTTTTTTCTTAAAGAACCCCTATATTTCCACTAGAGGCAACTGAAGCTCATCACCTGAGTCATCTAAATATCATCACATAAGTAAACCTAGGATCATCACCTAAGGAATAATAGGATCACCACAAGATGTATCATATTATTTTAATATAAGGAATTTTATTCTCATGACTAAGTTAAGGGTAGAATCTTAGGCTCAACACCTAAAGGGAGCTCAGATCAATCCTATGCTCATCATATTAGCTTATAGTTCTCATCAAATAAGGTATCTATTGCTCATAATGTAAGGAAATAATTATAAGATCATCCCCTAAGGGAAATGCGAAGAGATCATTTGATTGTCACATTGGATTCTTATGCTTGTCACATAAGGTATCCTAGGCTCATCACCTATGGAATCCTTGACACATCACTTAGGGATAGGTTTTTAATCCATTACATGGTGTTATCCTAGGATCATCCCATAGGACCTCTTGGTCTCATCACACAAGAGAGGGATCTATATACACTTATTACATAATGGATGATTAATGATTAAAGTCCAGTGGGGATGCTTCCACATATGCTCATCAAGTACTATATGGTCACAAGTTAACATTTTATGGGGAAAATAATACAGTTTAAAGTCATATAGATATTATTTTAAGTTTGAGTGGGAGTTTGAGTGTAATCTTATAATATTATTAGGCTTCAAAGATACTACCTATTGGGTGGAAGATGGGATAGTGATATTTTTGGGATTGAACCTTAAAGGAGAATTCGACATATCTTATTGGAAAATAAGAATTAAAACCCACATAGTTTTAGGTGCACAGTTTAAGTTCATTTGATAGGACTACACCATAAAGTTTAACATCTTTTGGAAAGGGTGATTATGCCATGAAAGGAGTGAAAAAAAGGGATAATGTGGGAATTAAATTTTTGGCTACCCATTGGCAGTATGGATCACTGTGTGGCCTAGGGTAAATTTACATAATGAGACCATGTTTTATTATTATATCTAATAGGAATCCAAGGTTGATGCATATTATTGATAAGGATATGTGTGGGGGTACACATGTGTTTTGAAAATTGTTGTGTGTTGTGGAGAAATATGCATGGATTCTCCCCAAACCATATTTTATGGGAAGTATTTAGGGATGAAAATTAATATGATTAGAAGAAAAGGGGAAAGATACTACACAACCTATTCTTGGTGAAGAAGGATTGGGAATTAGACACAATGAATCTATTTTTGTGTATGGATTTTTCATGAGTAAACCAAGATGAGGAATTTGATGGTTCCATGTGCTCTCAACTTCCATGAAACTATGTTTGGTTAAAGGAGGCATAATAAAGGAGTCCCTAGTATAAGATTCATTAATGTTGAGTTCTGTGTGAGACCTAGAGATGTTGAGACTTGGGCCTCTAGCATAAATGTTTTACATGGATGACCAAGGTAGTGGTTGTGCATAACCAGGGTGTTAGACTAAACTTAGAGCCCTAAAATCTTAACACTCTAGTATGGACCATATTTTTAAGGAAAGAATCCATGTGAAAGCACCTCAAACATAATATATTGAATTTAAGTTCTTATCCTAGGTAATGAATGCATGATAGTTTCCTATAGGGATCTTTGGTAATATTTGAAGTTGTGCAATTCATGGATTCCCATGTTATGGTAGTTTAGATATTTTTCCTAAAATTACAAAGGCTGGCCCTTAGAAATGGAAAGAAAACTGGTATTTATTAGCCTTCATCTCATAGTATGTGGTCATTCACATAAGATATACACAATCATGTCAGTTGGGAGTTACACATCACTCTGAATTAACATCATGCAACTTATCCATGAACATGAAATGGAAAGTTTCATGATACTCCAAAACTCATCTTAGACTACTTTGAGTTTCACAAAAAATATACCCTTTCTCCTGAAATACATTCTTCATCCATCCTTGAAATCCTTCTTCAATGCATTTTTCAGCACAAATAACTATAATGATGTAATGTATTATCTTTTTAGTATAGTTTTCTTTTCTTATCTATGGTCTACATTATATCCTTCTTGATATATTCTATGTGGTAATAATTTCATATCTTCATATCGAAAACCCATGATATAAAATTTTAAACCATGATGTTTTTTAAACCTTTCATTTTTTAGGATTATAAATCTATCAATATGTAATTTTATATCATGGTACAATTGTTTTTCCTATATTCTCTACGATTCATTCAATAGTGATTTCATATATCCCTTGGTTTTTCCATCTTCAATTAATTCTCTTCTATCTAAAATCTTTATCTATTATATATATATAATTATAATTTTAATAAATGATGAAGTGATTTGTGTAACCATTCTTTATCTTGGTAACTAAATCATGGAAATATGTTGCACATTCATATCCAATTGAAATTATTATTTCTATTTACCTTGTAGTTCTTTCACAGAAACCTTACTTTTTCGATATATTTGAAAATTACCATTGATTTTTCTATTTTTGGCTGACTCAACAGGATTTACTATGAACTATGATCTTTAATGTGATAAATGCGAAGTTAAAAAATTCTAGTTTCATAGTATATTCTTATGTTATAGATGATATACCATACAGTTGAAAATTTATAGCCTTTTAAACTTTATTGTTATTATTCTCTATTGTGTTGTGGTTTTTAAATTTCCATGAAAATAAATATCTAAAATTATACAATCGAAGTGAAAAAATGAGATTCTAAAAACACCAAAATTAACATTTTATAAGTATAATTATGATTTAATAATATTTTTAAATAAATATATGACATAAATATAAAATTAAAATAACAAAACCTAAATATAATTTAAATTAGATTAAAAATGAAACAATAATTTAATTTCATTTATCACATATAAAAAAAGACCACACATAAAACGTTTATCACCTTAAATATATATATCCCCACGATAACTAATAAAATAAATCATATAATTGTTTAAATTAAAATGGTCAATTAAAATTATACAATTATATTTGGGGGTGACTTTCTAAAAATGAAATGAAAACATATTTTCAACTCAACACCTTCCAAATAAATCAATCAACCACATATTTTAATTTTCCTTAAATTTTTCACTTAAAATTATTTTTATAAGAGAATTCAAATTTCTTATTTAAGAAACAATAATTTGTTTCATTTTTTTTAAAACTCATGTTTTGGAACATACCGCTTTTTTAATTTTCTTTTAACTCTTTTTTCTCAATTGGTTTTTTACATGGAAACAATTTGTGACACACCAATATTTATAGGATTCATCAATTTACATAACTATTTTTTATAATTAATAAATGATCATTCACAAAATGTGAGTTATCTTTAAATATTTAAAAACAACCTTATAAGTTAAACCAATACAAGTAACTCTATCTTCACCACAATTATCCTCTATAAACTATTTTTTAATTTCAAAATAAAAGGGGGAAGGTTTTCTAGATATAGGTTAACCAAAGATAATTCCATTGTTTTATAACCCCATATTTTGATTTTTTATAACCCAAATTTCCATGAATAATTTAAAATTTTAATTATATTATCTGTTCTAAAATTACGCTTGATAATACTTAAATAAAAATCATTTATTTTTTTGAAAATTGCATTTTTCTAATAAAATCAATTAAAAAAAATCAAAATGTAAAAATTCAATATTCAAATGATTTTTTTTCAGTCATCCACCCTTGGTATTACTCAATCATCTTCTTAAAAAAATAAATTTAAAATAAGGAAAGACAATTTTCGAGAGAAAATATTTTATATCATTAATAAAAAACTATCAAAATATTTATATGTGTGGAACATAGTTTCTTTTCTATTATCATCCATCATAATTAATTAAATGAATAATGAGAAATTATTATATATATATATAATTTAAATTAATAATTTTATTTTAATTTAGTTCATCATATTTCTATTTATTTATTTTTTAGTGAAACTCTTTATAATAGACATAAAAATATAAGTGAACTTGTGAAAGTATAAAGTTAATTATTTTAAAATTCAAAAAGATAAGTTCCTTGAATTTATACTACAAAATTATCCTAATACTTATTCTTATGATCTAATTCCTAAAAATACATAAAGTTTTTGATTTTATCCCATAAGAACTTTATTTTATGTTTTTTAATGACTTTTATTTTCTTCAGTTTTATTTTTGATAAATTAATTTGAAAAATTCCAAGACCAGGTGCTGAGACGACATGAGATTCTGAGAATTAATGTGCCTGGAACAATACGATGAAAAATGTTATATTTTTAACAAACAACGCATGTGATTTTTATATAAAACAGGAATAAATTCTAAAAGGGTTCCTACATCAGAAATATAAGGGCATCATTGCGTTCCAAGAAGTGAAGTTACCTTTGGCGGGGTAGGACCTAACATTGATAGGTGCGGGTAGATTGTGAACATTAGAATTTGTACATAACCGTCATTAAAGTATCTTAATAAAAATATTTTATTGGACACAACAAAGTTTTTATTTTTAATTAAACCTTTCTCAAGAATTTAACGTTATCACCATAACCTTAGAATTCCTATGAGGCTTGGATGAAAACCCTCTCAATGAAGAATGGTGGCAGATCAAGGATCGAAGACGACAAAGAACTCCATTCTTCATCAACGACTAATCAAACCACAAGGTAGGGTGTTTGATATCTTTTGATTTCCTTTTCCCTCTTAGTTAAAAATGACGAACACAGAACAACCCATGAATAGGTTGATCTATGGTTAGTTCGTTGTTGAGGGATGGATAACTGCTTTCATGGTTTTGAATGAGGATTAGATCTGTGTGTTGAATATTTCTTCATAATTCTTCTATCATGAACAGATCAAGGTCGACAGGAAGAAGGCCAAGATCCGTTATTTGGGCATTAAAGTGCTTTATCTATTTTAACCAAATCTCTCTACATTCCACATTCTTCATGAAATATGAATGGGGGATCATTACACATTCAACTTGTGGAACAATGATCTTATACTGGGGATCTGACACCGCAACGACATCACAAAGGTGAGACAACAAAGGCGTTCTGCGAATCACCTGAGGTACCGGGTTATGGTGGAGAAATGCAGTGGTGCATGACAGTGCCCAGAGTAGTAACTCTGACCAGTTCCAGGTGGAGGGTGTGATGAACAATAGGATGCTAGCAGGGTGGATAATGGTAGAGGGAGCATTGGCCCAATGCTGGGTGGGCCGGGCCAGGCGATGCACGGAGCAGGATGGGGCTGTTGGTAGGGAAGCTAACAGCAGAGGTGGAACATAGTCCAGTGGGAACTACATGGGAGTCCGCATCATTAGAGGCCGTGGGCGGTGATCGGTGGCCACTGTAGGAGGCCGCGACGGTGTGCTGGGATGTGGCTCAGACGTGCGTCGGAGGAACCTAAGGAAATGATGCCGCATGGTGTGAAAAGGAGTCTGGATGGCCGTATGAAATGTGGATCAACACCGCATTTAATGGAAAAAATGGGGGAGCCATGAGGTAAGGGAAGACCTTGTGGAACTAGGGGTGCAGCCAGGGCGAACGACATTCATCAGAGTAAACCGTTTTTTAGCGTGGGATGGACATGGGAAGTCGGGATACTCTAGAATATGAGCGGGCTAGAACCAATGGCCCAGTGGGCTGGGATGGTTTGGACCGGACCGAACCATACCGGGTCGGATTGGGTCCAGTGGGTCAGACTCAGACTAGACCCAAGCCAGACCGTTTTATAAAAATATTCATATCTTTCAGGATGTGTGTTCATTTGGTGAGCTTTTTACGACATTGGGACCCTTGCAATGAGACGGTACTATGGAGATACTCTAAGAAAGTCTTTGTGAAATTTTGAATATGACCTATTGTCTTGAGGAGTATGTTTTCCCAGTACAAGCATGCTATAGGCAGAATCCTATAGCCGATTGTTACTTAGTGACTATGCGAGTTGGGGGATGCATGACCCATCAGTGCTCCATGCACCATCGAATCTCGGTGCACCATCGATGCTCCATGCGCCATTGACACTTCGTGCTCCATCGATGATCGGGGCGCCATCGATGCTCAGTACACCATTGACGCTACATGGAACGTTAATGCTCTCTGTTCCATCGACGCTCTGTACGACATCGATGCTTTGTGTGACATCAATTTTTCACGCACCATTGAAACTCTGTGAGTCATGGAAAACTAGGAGACCTATGGACTAAAACTGAAAATCCCTCTCTTTGTGCTTTATACTTATACCTGTGTGAGTTTACCATGTTGACTATACTTCATGTGTTTCATTTATGGTATAATTCATGTGTTTCCTTTGTGTTATAATTCATGTGTTTCCTTTGTGGTATACTTTGTGTATTTCTTAGTGGTTTTAGGGTTCCCTACTGAGTATTGTCTTACTCACCCATGCATGGGCATTTCACGCATGTTTCATGTCTTGTACAGATGATCGACGTTTTTATAGAGTTCTTGGTGGACTATGACCAGGTGGTGATTAGAGGGATCAAAAAGATGTTTTGTGCTCCTACGGATTTAGGAATATTCCATACACCTACCCTTCAGGTAGGGTTTTCTGTGGATGAGTTTCAGGAACTTGTGCATTCACTTTGGATTACTCGTCTTTTGGCTAGCTTATATTATGTCCCTATTGAATTTCAGTTTCTACTATCGTAATATATTGTTGGTATCTTAGTGATATGAATTATTGTTTATTTAGTGTTTTATATTTCATAATTTTGGTCTTGGAGATATGTTCTTGTGTACAGGTACTTAGGAAAATTCTTCCAATTTGTGGGATATGCCTACTCGGTGCTAGTCAACAACTTCTGTCCTATCAGATGCGGATATGGTGTATTCACGACACAAACCCCTCTGAGACGGGTCATGAAAACGTGGTATCATAGGGAATTTTATTCTATCTAAAGAACCAAGAGTTTGTGAGATTGGTTTGAGTAAACAGTGTTAAGTGTTTCAAGTTCGACTTTCAAGAAAGGGTCTCCAGTGTTGGTGTGGTGACCAACATATCCATACACCAGGACTCTAGAATCCTATTTTTTTGACTCAAAACATGAAAAAACTGGTTGTAGGGAATAAATGGTGAGTGCATCATATAGGATTTTGAGTGTGTAATCATATCCTTCTTGAGTTATCTCACCATGTATACTCTATTGATTGTGGTTCATCTTGATCTATTTTAGGATTCCTCCACACATACATCTAGCCAAGATTCTACTGCATGATCATGAGGATGATCCACCTAGAGATGTGGCGTCAGTATAAGGGCCTATTCTAGAGTTACTCCTTACACCAAAGATAACACCTCTGGGTGGTGTACTAGTGATACCACCACCCATCGAGTAGCAATTACTTCCAGTGCAACACGTTAAGGATGCATGAAGGTTGAGTGCATTTCACGAGTTCCAGAGGTAGTGACCTCCCCATTTTAGGGGTGATCTAGACCCCCATATAGATGAGGACTTTCTGGAGGCAGTTACGTGTCCCTTCAACCTTGTGAGGATGCCTTCGGACTAGATGGAAGTTCTAGGCACGAGCCTTAATCAGGGATTCATGGGGTGATGGGGGAGCTTAGTAATCTATATGCATGATGAGGCTACTCTTTTTGGGATGGCTTTGAGCACCTATTCAGCAAGGAGTTCTTTTCAGTGACATTATGCTCTGTGCTCATACAAGAGATCCTACATCTACAGTAGGGCATTTAGACTATGGTGGAGTACTTGGTGAGGTTTACTGATCTTTCTCACTACTCCATGGATATGATGTGGGACCTATTCTTTAGGGATCATACCATTGACCAGGGTATGTGATGGGAGGTCAGAGCATCCATGATATACCTTAGAATCCCTACATATTCTGGGGTAGTAGAGTGATATCTACTAATGGAGAGCTTTCTGACGAAGAATAAGACAATAGTGGGAGCTACCAGTAGGCACTAGGCAGCTGAGTCTTTGGTGAAAGGAAGATGAAAACTGAATAAGGGACCCAAGAGGGTCAAGAAATCTAGGGGATGACCCCAGGATATGGGACCAGTGGTGCAGGGATTCTAGGGTAGATTAAATCAGCTGAAGGAAAGGATGTGTTACTTGTGCGGTGGTCGGGGGACATCTGGCTAGAAATTTCCCGACCCATCAAATGATCAATCAGGAGATGGTAGAGGGACTACCGAGATAGAGACATAGGCATAAGTAGTGCGGTCCATTGGGTGGTGGTCGTGATAGATCATCATGATTTGGGAGGAGGTTCGAGGTACTACCACCACCACCCCAAGGTGTTCCACCATGGGCTTAGGGAGCTAGTGGATAGAGACAAGGACAAATTTAGCCGATGAAAACTTATGACTAAGGTTCTCTAGAGATTGTTAAAGGTATGATCTATGTCTTTTACACTGTAGATGTAGTTTTGATAGATAGGTTCCAGTCAATATTTTCTCTCCGTGACCCTTGTTCAAGACATAGAGACTCCAGTGGAATTAATAACTCGATCCCTTCGCTTAGATACTCTTACAGGTGAAAGGTTTGATGATCACACATCGGTTATGACCATGTTTCATTAATCTAGGGGGATATAGGTTCAGTTGGGATATCCTAGTTGAATTGTCAAGGTCTTTCTATGTCATTCTTGTTATGGACTGGTCATCTATAGTTCATGCCTAGATTGACTATTTTAGGCTTAGAATGCGCTGTGTCCATAGTAATGGGATCAGGTTTTCTTCTATTTGTGAAAGTGAAACACATTAAGTGTAGTATGGGATCACACATAGGGGGTTGATTCTGATCACACATCATTTGGATAGCCTAACCCTTAGAGAAATGGATGAGATAAGTCCTTTGTTTCCTATAGTAGTGGTGGAATATGAGGACGCCTTTCCTAAAGATGTACCCCAATTACCTCCCCATATGAAGGCTTCCTTTTTCATTGATCTATAACCTGGTATGGAATATATATCTATAGATTCATATTGGATAGATCCCATGGAGCTTCATGAGTTGCATGTATAGTTGGAGGACTTGTAGAGGAATGGCTTCATGAGACCCAGAGTTTCACCTTGGGTGGCCCAGTTTTGTTTTCCAAGAAAGAAGATGTGAGATTGAGGTTATTTTTAGAATTCCGATGCCTGAATTAGGTGACTGTGAAGAACAAGTATCCACTACCATGGATAGACAACCTCTTCAATAAATTTAAGTGAGTAAGGTGGTTCTCGAAGATTAACCTTAGGCCTGGCAATCCCTAGCTTCATTTATGGGATGAGGATATACCGAAGACAACTTTTAGATGTCGATACAACTACTAAAAGTAATTGGTAATACTTTTTGGAATGAATAATTCTATAGTAGTTTTCATGGGACTCATGAAAAGAATCTTCCAGCCTTAATTTGACCAGTTCATCATGGTCTTCATTAATGAAATCTTGGTGTACTCAGTGTCTGAGGAGGAGCACACGAAAAACTTGAGTATGGTATTGGAAACACTATGAGAGAACTAGATTTATGATAAGCTCTAAAAGTTTAATTTTTGGATTCAAGAGGTCCACATTAGGGGACACTTAATTTTAGATGCTGGATTTGCATAAGATCCGGTGCATATTGAGGTTGTTCTTATTTGGAAGCCACCCAAGACCGTTACCCTGGTGCAGAGTTTTATAGGTTTGGATAGGTACTATCAGAGGTTTGTACCCAACTTTTCCAGAGTAGCAACAATATTTATGGATTTTACATGAAAGGTGCATCCATTCATGTGGACAGAGAAGTGCCAATAATGCTTTTCAGAGCTTAGGTAGAGATTGAAGCGTGCTCTGATCTTGAGACTACCAGAGGAGGGTGTTAGGTATGTAGTGTTCTGTGATGCATCATGGACAGAGATTTTCTGTGTATTTATGTAAGGGAAAGTGGTGATTTCCTATGGTTCACACTAGTTGAGGAAACATGAGCATAACTACGTGACCAGTGATCTTGTGCTAACCGTGGTTGGCTTCAAATTGAATATGTGGAGACACTACCTGATGGTCAAGAGATTTACCATTTAATCTGACCACAAGAGTCTAAAATATAGCTTCTATAAAAAATATAAGAACATGAGATAGAGTCAATGCCTATATTTCCTCTAGGACTATGATTTTGAGATTTTCTATACTCTTGAAAAGGGGAACATAGTGGCAGACTCTCTCAGTAGGAAATCTAGATTGTAGTTGCTGAGTGAGGCATCAGAACAGTTGGACATGTTACAATATTCTTTGTGGATGGAGACGAATCAGCTTACCTCCAGTCAATGGTTGTCACCCCTCCACTCTTACAACGATTCATGGAGGCATAACTTGGGGGTATCAACTATGAGACTAAACATGCTTATTTTTCCATGGGGGCATACCCCTGATGGATATTAGATAGGTGGGGATCATGTCGTTCTTTTTATAAGGTGCACAATTATACCAGTGACATTGTAAGAAGAGGTTCTGAGGGATTTATACACATCCACTTTGGCGGTATATATGGGTGTTGAAAATATGTACCAGGACCTACGTTGTAAGTTCTAGTGGCTGGGGATGAAGAAGGTGGTGGAAGAGTTTGTTTCTCGATGAATCACTTTTCAACAGGTGAAGGCTGAGCACTAGGTCCCAGTGGGCATGACCAAACCACTTAAGGTGCCAAAGTAGAAGTAGGATGGGATATAGATGGACTTTGTGATGGTTTTACCATGCTTTTATAGGGGAAAAGATACCAAATGGGTGATCATTGATTGAATCAACAAGTCAGACCACTTCCTACTGATCAGTGATCAGAGTTCAGTAGAGAGATTGGGATGCCTCTATATATAAGAGATAATTCGGATTCATGAAGTGCCATTGATGATTGTTTCAGACCATGATTCTCATTTCACATCCCTGTTGTTTCAGGGATTTCCGGAGGAGTTTTGGACTCAATTTCACTTGAGCACAACGTTTAATCCCCAGACAGATGGCCAGACAGAGAGAACCATCCAGGTTCTAGAGCACATTCTACGTGCTTGTATCCTAGACTTTTATCATAGTTGGTAGGATCACATCCCTCTGGATGAGGTTATCTATAACAATATCTACCACTCCACCATTGGTTGGAACTATTTTAGGCCTTTTACAATTGCCCATGCGGGTCACCACTATATTAGAAACACCCAAGGGAGTTAAAACTCATGGTTCCAAAGTTTGTGTGGGCTAACACCGAGAAGGTGCAGATCATCTAGGAGTGGATGAGGAATGCATAGAGCTAGAAGAAGAAACATGATAATTGGAGATTGAGGCTTCTGGATTTTGAGGATGGAGACCACGTGTTACTTCAGGTCTCACTTTGAAGGGGATTGTGGATATTTGGCTGGGGTAGTAAGTTACCTATGAGATACACCATCCCTTTTCAGATTATAATTTGAGTTAGCAAGGTGAAAAACCCCCTTGATCTTCCCCCGTAGTTGCACAGGGTGCATGATGTATTCCACATGTCACAGTTGAGGAGGTATGTGCATGATCCATCACATGTCATTGATTGGGGCGAGCTGGACATTGATGATGGGGTGACGTTTGTGGAGTACCCAATGGAGATCGAGGATTGACAGGAGTAGATATTTCACGGGTGGTTGATTCCTCTAGTACACATTCTATGGTAGAAAAAGAATCACTAAAAGAGCACTTGGGAGTGAGACACTCAGATTCGTGCTTAGTACCCTCAACTTTTTGTTGATTAGCCCTTATTTTGGATTTCAAGGATGTAAATCCCTAATATAGGGAGAATTTAATGACACATATTTTCTTAAATTTTATTTTTATTAATTAATTGGGAAAATTTTGAGACCAAACACTAAGATAGTGTGAGATTTCAAGGCCTAGTGTGCTAGGAACAATATGATGAAAAATGTTAAGTTTTTAATAAAGCATGTGGGTGATTGTTCTTTAAAAAGGGAATAACTTCTAAAAAAGTGCCTAGACCAGAAATCTGAGGGCACCATTACATTTAGAGAATTGACCTTACATTATGCAGGGCTTAACATTGAAAAACACGGGTCGACTGTGAAATTTATAATTTTGATGTAACCATCGTTAAAATATTTTAATAAAAATATTTTATTGGATAAAACACAGTTTTTCTCTTTAATGGATCTTTTTTAGGTATTAAGGTTTATCACCATGACCCTAGAATTCCTCTGAGGCATGGATAGAAACCCTCTCAATGATGGATGTAGGTGGATCCTGAATCGATGACAACACAGACCTCTATTTTTTATCATCAACTAATCTAACCATGTGGTAAGGTGTTTGATCTTTTTTAATTTCCTTTTCCTTATTTGATTAAAATGATGAACACAGACCAACCCATGAACATGATGATTCATGGTTTGTTTATTCTTATTGGACAGATAACTGCTTGAGGGGTTTTGAATGTGGATTTGATCATTGTGTTGAATGGTTCTTTATAATCTTTCTTACATGAATAGTTCAAGGCCGGAGAGAACAAGCCCATGATCCATTGTTTGCAAATTCATATGATTTTTCTAATTCCCCAAAATCTCTCTACATTCCTAGTTCTTTATGAAAAATGAATGGGGGATCATTGCACCTTCGACCCATAGCACAATGATCCAAGATCAGTAATCTAACACTGCAAGGACATCACAATGGTGTGATGATGAATGCGAGACATGAATCACCTAAGGTAGAGGGTTATAGTGGTGTAAGGCGGTGGTGCATGATGGTGACCGGAGTAGCATCTCTAGACGGATCCAGATAGAGGGTGTTGTGAATAGATTGCTCCTGATAGGGTGGATGATGGTGGAGGTAGCATTGGCCTAGCGGCGAGGGGGCTAGTTCAGCAGGAGCTCAGAGCAGGATGGGGCTGACGGTAGGGAGAAAGACAGTGGAGATAGAACACATTTCGATTGGGATTTCATGGAAGCCTGTGGTAGTAGAGGCCACAAGTGGTGACCCAGGGATGCGGTAGGAGGCCGTAGTGGTGCGATGGGACGTGGCTCGAAGCCACGTTGAAGGGACCCGCAACGACGATGACATGTGGTGTGATGAGGAGGTGAGTTGGCCACGTGAAATACGACTTGAAAATGCATTGAGTAGAATAAATGGGGGAGATGAGTGGGGTAGTGGGGTGTGACTAGGGAAGTCCGCATTTGGAGGAGTAAACTGGCTTGCAACGTGGGCCAGACTGGGGTAGTCGGGCCGCTACGGTGGCCCAGCGGGCTGGGACAATTCGAGCTAGATTTGAACAGACTAGATCGGGTCATCAAGACTGGGTTAGATTAGGCCTAGCGGGTTGGGTCATCCATACTAGGTCAGTTCAGGTCCTTCGAGATGGGTCAGACCCAGACCGGACCCGGGTCAGACCGTTTTACAAAAATATCCATATCTTTCAAACCGTGTGTTTGTTCAACGATCTGTTTATGGCATTGGGACCCTTGCGATGAGATGGTCATTTGGAGATACTATAAGTGATTCTTTGTGAATTTTGGAATATGAAATATTTTCTTAAGGTGTAGGTTCTCCTAGTACAAGCGTGCTATGAGTAGAATCCTGCAGCTAGCTGTGACATGGTGGCAACATGACAATCGGGAAATATGACCCATTGACATTACGTGCACTATAGATGCTATGTGCCCCATCGACGTTCTGTGTTCCATCAAAGATCTGTTTGCCATCGACGCTCTAGGAGACATCAATGATCTAGGCGCGATCAACACTCAATGTGACTTTAAAAATTCGTGTGACCTCGATGATCCATGCCCCATTGATACTACACATGCTAGAAACACTCCATGAGTCATGAAAAATGGGAGATCTGTGGACTAAAACTGAAAACACCTCTCTTCGTGATTTAGATTTATACCTGTGTGAGATTACTATATTGACTATACTTCGTGTTTTCCTTTGTTGTATACTTAGTGTGTTTCCTTTGTGTTATACTTAATGTGTTTTTTTGGTATACTTTTTGTATTTTTAGTGGTATTTCCTTTGAGATTTTGAGGTGCCCCACTGAGTATTTTTTTACTCACCCCTGCATGGGAATTTCCTTCATGTGTCGTGTCTTGTGCAGACGATGGAATATTTGTTGGCGATATAGGATGACTAGGACCAAGTGACAATTAGATGGATAAAAAAACATGTTTTACTCCTACAACTTCTGGCAGATGTCCTACACCTACCCTTCATGTAGGGTTTTTTGTGGATGAGTTTCAGAAACTCATGAATTCACGTTGGTAGATTATTCTTTTGGTTGGATTGTATTCTGGACCTCTTTTATTTCTGTTTCCTACTGGCGTACTCTATTGTTGGAATCTTAGTAGTATGCATGCTTGTTTACTTAGTTTTTTACTTTTCATCATTTTGGGATTGTATATGTGTTCATGTATACAGGTACTTAGGAAAATTATTCCCATTTGTAGGATATGAATACTTGATGCTAGTCGCTAGCCCTTGGCCTATTTGAGGTGGACTTGGGGTATTCATGGCATGGGGCCCTCTGAGATGGGTCATGATATTTTTTTAGGAATAAATTACCACACCATATTAGTAAATTGAATAATGGAAGTGATGTTTCCCAATTTTAAAAAATAAATGGCCTAATTTTATTCTCTACAATATGGATGGATATTCGTACTTTCTTTAAAAGGTTGTTTACTCTTTATTGAGGTAACACTCTATCCACTTCCATCTGACTATTCCACCATTTTTTAGTTAATCTTGAAAAATTAAATATTAAATCATGGATTGACCAAACATATTGGTCATATTCAATCTCTTCCTCTATGATTTATTTTTCTTTTTCTTAAATCATCTCAATCAAACATTTTTATTATTTTTTCCCTCAATTCAAAATTTTTATCGTTTATAGATTATTTTTTCCTTTATTTTTTTGGAAAAAATATATAAAATTTTAATAGAACATTACTCATTCTAAACCTCTCATACTTTATTACTATCTTTCATACCCAGAATCACAAGGACTCCACTTTATCCAGAAAAAAGTTTGAGTATGATGCTTGAATCTTGCCTTCAATAGACCATGGGTTAGTGACTAACACTAGATTTATATAATCACACATATATATATGGAACTACCCTTTCTAAAATAAAACCGTACGACACAAATAATAATAAAATTAATTTCCATTTCACAATATATGATTAATGTATATAAATACATGTTATGTTATATAAATAAAAACAACAAATGGAAAAAACAACCACAAGTTTATCACCCACTTATATACAATAAGAAAAGTATAATGAGACAACCTTCAAAAAAAAGTCTCCCCTTGATACCACCACTAACTCTATATAGATAATTTTAAAATAGTTTATATAAGATAGGGGGAGAATATAAATATACTTAGTATGTTATTCCTGAAAACACTCATGTGTCCATGTAAATAATGAACACTATTTAATCCATATATGGAATAAATATAGTAAAACAATCAATCAATAAGCATATCATAAAGAAAAACTATTTCACCACTTTAATTACCTACTACATAACAATTTCACATTTTAAACCACCTCAAATTCACCATCATAGACTATCTTGTGACCACCATTACAACCACCACTAATCCATATAAAAGGATTTTTCTACCCATATCCACCACCTTTTAATATTCTCATGTTTTTATCCACACACAGGGATCTCATTATAGTTTTAGTTCCATGAAGTAGTTATCCATCCATAGGGAGATCAAGATAATATATCCATCATCAACCAGTAGTATAACTCTATGAAAATCAATATATATATATATATATATATCCAAATCCATTGGTTGGGCCATTGTGCACCAATATAAACTCTCAATAGTTTTTTTGTGTACTGACTATTAGAGACTCTTCCCACCATAACTTGCATAAGTTGAGAAATTTTCTACCCTTAAAGACTCTCATTTCATTATTGTGTGTCCACCCATAGCGAATCTCACAACCTCAACCAACATTATCATAACTTAACCATAAAAATTATACTATATGTCAAATTTTGGTTATCTATGAACCCATTAATGATTTCACTATATTTTCAAGTGTCCAACACTAGGGAATATACCCTCCTTAACCAGAATCACCATTACATCATCCTCATTTTCATCATCACCATGTAACAAAAACATGTCCACATCATTAGTCCAAACTTCCACATCAGTATTAAACATCATGATTGGATTAAGATCCCCACCATCCATTTATTATTATAACCATCTCATCACACATATAATCATCCTTGGGAATATTAATACAATGAAAATTTATGTCATACTCGCACCTATGTTTTCCAAAAAATTAGATCCTAGGGTTTAATTAATAACATTAATAAATTTACTAATATATTAGGAACAAACACATTTCCACAACCTCATACCATGGATAACATACATGAAATTTACATTTCAAGAATCATATATCAATTATGATAGTTTTCAAGATACTCATACACCTTTATTCACACAAGATAATTTATATTTAGGTTTATACTCGATTCATGTGCCACCAATACTATCAATACTTTCCATAATCAACAACCCCCATAAGAATTAAGTTATATAGACTCACAAAATTGGTAATACCGCATTCCATGGTGGAATGACCCGTATAGAAATCATACCACCCAATGTGAGTGAATGCCAAAATTGTCCTCTGACCATATAATATAGTATGACTCCAAGACTATATTGGAAGGATCTTTTTAAAACTATTCCACCTCATACCTATCACTCACTACCACTTCAACAAATTCCCTAAAAAGTGGCATGATCCATGCAATGAATAAAATTGATGCATGTCAAGGTTTATAAAACCACCCATATAACCTCTTAAATAATTTTCTATGATTTTTCAACCTTTGTGGATGAAAAGACAACATGGGGACTTCAAAAATATTTCCTAAAAATTTATAGTCAATTATTTAAAGAAATTTTAACCATGAATAAATTATAAATTAAATATCAATAGAATATAATCAATATTCAACACTATTAAGGCCCATAAGGTTGAAAAGATTGAAAAAATTAGCCATTACAAAAATGTTAATTCAGTGGGATAAAAGGTTGAGTAAAATTTAGAAAAATAAAATATTTATGTGTAACCCATACCATGGTTTATGAAACACACACTCCTTTGCGACATAATCATCCACAAAACATCAATGATGGTCAATAAAGTGCCTTCTCTCACATATCATTATTGTAATCGGTTATGAGGTTTCTTTTTATAGCCTCCGAAATACATGTTTTTGATCCCAAAATTTGGTAAAGGTATGATGGCTGCATAACACTTCAACCCCTACCAAAATCACCTTATCATACATAGAATCATCATTTTTATTTGATATGAATATTTTTATGGCCTCCCACATAAGATTTTTGGTCCCAAATATTTGATCAAGGAACGATAACTACATAGTGCCTTGATCAATTCCAAAACCCCTTCTCTTAAATGTAAATATATCTTATGGAAAAGTGTTAATTTTAATCCCCACAAAAAATATATTTTTTGGAACAGAGGAAGGGATTTTGATCCTATCACATAATTCCACACGAAACTCCCATTTCTACTATAAGGCCCCTCTAAATGAGTTAAGTACTATGCAGACCCTATGGTTTGTGAAATTACATGTGGACCACCTATTTAGAATATCAGTTGAACTAACAATTTCTATAAATATAAAAGATAAAAGATAGAAAAAATAGATAGAGAGAGTAGGAGAAAATCCAATGACTTTCCAATTTCTGAATCTCAAGACTCAGATTGAGCTATATATTAGACCCTTAGGTAATTGGGCCACCCAAAAAGTAAGAAAAGAAAGATCCCCAACAAACAAAAAATGATACCCTTCATGAAGGACTCCCATTACAAGATCTTAATGAAGTAGTTACATCATGATCCCTTTATAAATGAATATCCTCACAAGCTCTTCATGAAGGATCCACTTTCACGAGGGAAAAACTTTACACAATCCCCATTTCTCCTAGAAAACCCCCTATAAAAATGAAGTTTACCTAGATTATTTATTAATCCCATCTTGATTATATTTTCCCACATAGGGTTTGGATTCACCATATACCCTTTGTGAATCCTAAAAATGATCCACATGAATTTCTCTTACTAACATAAAAAACCTAAAGAGGACCAATCCAGAACCACAATGAGGCCACATGATAAACATGGTTGGAGTATGTGAAATTATTTTAATCACCTAGATCATGGATTCCCTAAATAAATGGAGGCTTTAGGTTATTTTCCCAAATAGGAGGAAACCTCATGGGAACAATGATTATGGATTCCATTGATATTGATGAATCCTATCAAGAAGACACTAGAGTAGTTTATCCAAACTAAATAGTGGGTTTCTTCTTTGTACCATGATTTAGATCAGATATGGCATCCATCTTTGCATTTGAACCTATCTTTGTTGAAGGATTTTGCCACTATAGTTTTTTAATGTTTTGAAACATATAGGAAGATGGGAGTATAAGGCATCCGTCATGGAGTAATATGCTATAATTTCTTGCAATAGGCCATATTTTTCTTGCCTTATTCATCCCCTCACACATCAATCAGTGAATCAGGAGTAGATTACATCCTTGTTCATGATCCATATGTGTGTGTTCCAACAATAGTTCCATATTTGGTCATCCTTATTAGGTGCATTTCATAGCCTAACTTCACTCACATCATTTACTAGACCTGATATTTAATAGAATCTCATATATAAGTCCAACCCAACCTCCCATTTTCCCCCTTTCAAGACATAGAAATCCTACCTAGATAGAATCATTGCATAAGCCTAATTAAAACCCAGTATCACCCTCTAATGTAATGTTCCCAATACTTCATTATGTCTTGTTTCTAGAACTTATCACGAATAATGTGAGATTAAGGATTTAGGTTGGTTATTCTATTTGAGTCATTGAAATGCCTCCTTGGGCATCCTTCTTATGTGTGAGCCCAAACAACCTACCAAACTATGCGATATCTAATTTCAATTTCTAAAAGGATACATAAAGGTACACCCTAGGGTTCAAACCCAAAAATTATATTCCCCTATATTATTACTATCTAACATCCTAACTATCACAAGGATATATTCATTTTCAAAGATCAAAATTTATCTTATAGTGTAATATTCTCCAAAAGTTCATAACCATATTCCTCAATGTGTATCACCACATACATAAAGACCCACATGATCCTCTACTGTTGCACCTTTAATGAAAGATATTTTCTTAAAGCATGATGTTAAACTATGTAGACTACATCCTAGTTTTAAAATATTAAATTTCATAAAAATTTCCTTAATAAAGGACATTAAACTTCATGGTATGGTCTTGTCACATATCTTAAAACTCTTTCATTCTAATTGTGTGGGATTTGACTCTCGTTTTGATGGGAAACATGGGGAACCTCTATGAGTTTCAAACTTAAATTTATCAATCTTCACTCCACTTTTACCCAGATAATATTCCCTAGGGATAATTCTTCTATTAGGATATATTATTGAAAAAATAATTCCCCAACTTGGTGGGAAACATCCCATTTTATCCTCATCACATCTCATTGATCCATATTCCTAGCAAGGCTTATCTTCACAATTCCATATTCCATTACAAGACTAACCATCCTCATTGGGTTATATTCCCTTAAAGGTCAACTTAAAAGGGACAATCATTCATAATTACCACTCCAACAATTTATAGGAATATTTATTATAGTATTCATTACCACACTACATTAAACTACAAATATTACTCCTTATAACATGATGTTAAAAAGGAATAACATTCTCCATTATAAAGTACTAAACCACATGGGTTATAATTCCTCTTACAAGTATATATAAGAATCTTATTAAACATGCATGATTTTAATAACATGAGAACCTACTAATTCCATATATGGTGATAAAATCAAAAGTGATTAGCTATATGGAGTTAAACCATAGTTACTTAAAGATAAGAACCACTATGTAATGATGAAACAAGATGGAGAACCTCTGATACATACAAGTGGTTCCATTTATAGAGAACAATTGATTCATATAGATGATTCCATTGATAAGGAACCACCAATATATACATATGTTCATGTATATGAGATACCTATGATATATATACATGTTAACATCAACACATTTTAATAACTAATTTCAAACATGAGGGTAACTGGTACTATACTTGGATTTATGAAGGATTCAAAAACAGCACATAAATCATTAAGAGATTCTCAGAGTAGGAAATAATTCCCCCTATTAGGGTCAGATGAGACCGACCTCCCATCCTCTCAACTGATGTGAGTTCCTAAGCATCATCAATGAGAAACTCTAATGACCACCTGTGTATGAAAATAAGGTCCACAACAATACCTAAATCATTGATGTTGGTGCCTTTTTGTGTTTCTAATTCCACAAATAAACCCTATTGGTAGACCTTGGGAAACATACAAAAAAAATAACTCTCAAATGAATCATTATTTATATTTCCACATTTTGTCTATTTTCATCTCTATAAATTATAGTTACATTATCATATAAATATATTTCCATCAATATTCACATTAAATTTATATCATTATCAATTTCAATAATAATCCAATAATTAATAACTCATACCATTTTAATTATTCAACTAGAATATTAGTCCTATAAATTTTATTTTCCATAACCCTTTCCAATTTTAATTCACTAAATATTCATTATTTTAGATTAATTATGAATTATTTTCCCAAAATAGAAAACAATAAGCATGATAGATACAAAATGATTGAGAAATGAATAATAAATTTTGAGTCACCTACCCCAATTCATGAAAAAAATAATTCTTCATTCAATTTACTATAAATATTTATTGTTCATTATTTGTCCAATTATTTCCTCTCCTATATTTCAGTTTTCTACCACACCATAATTAAGGATATCTCCTTTAATAGAATAGAGGAAATTGGGCATTCATAAGAAATTTCACAAGTAGAAAATGATTTCACAACCATTAAATTCTTCTCATTTTCTCCAATAATATTTTATCCATAAAATTTCATTAAATATACTATTAACTTCCTTTAAAATAACTCTTTCAATTCAACATTTAATTTCCCTCTATTTCCTATGTCATCCTAAAAAAATATTTATCCCCTCTTACTCTAATTGTTCCATGTCACCCCCAATACATGAAATATCTATCATTCCAAATTATTTATTTAATAAAAATAATTAATAAAAATATGCATTACTAAAATAAACAAAAAAATATTAAATTACATCCCTAACCGAATTCTATAAGAAAATAAATTATCTTCAAAAATTACCAAACCACAACACATGGGAAAAATCCATGTTAGAAATCCAATTATGTGCTCTAAATTTTATTCTAATAACTATAGAATTTCCATTTTACACTTCTTATCTAAAAATCCTTAAAATTTTACAAACTACCAATATTTAAATTTTTGGGTCTCTATATTATGTTTTTTAATAATGATCATATTTAAAAAGTTTTAACTATAATCATAAAAAGTTTAAAACAAACAAAAAAAAATTTCAATCTAATTTCATCATTAAAATAAAATTTTCACACTATCCATAGTAAAAAAACTCAAAATAATTTAGGATATTGTTATTATATATACTATGTTACCACACAATTACTTTCCTCTACACTAATGTGAAACCAAATAACTCACATTAATGGAATAAATCATCCCCATATGAATGTTTCTTTTTTGATGTTTAATTTTCATAGAATAATCTATAAAGGTCATATTATCTTTAATATACACATTCCTCAAATACATGACATGAGAAATATCATGATAATACTTATGAATCCTAGACACATATTCAATGAATATTTTCTAATCATGGAGGTGTAACCAATCCATAGGATACCTCTCCTAATTTCCTCAAAACCAAAAAGGGTAATAAATATAAGAAAATCGTTTTCCCCTTCCAAACTATCTATACCCACACCAAGGAGAATATAAAAAACATCTATAAATAAAAACTAAAATGGTCTCTTATTATATAAAGTATATGATTTTTTTCTAGTTTAAATAACACCTTGTTGGGAACTCCACAGATAAGATCCCATCCTCATAAATAAATCTTCACTATCTCTACCTTTTATAGTATTTTCCCAAAAGAACTTGATGAAAGGTTTCTCAATTCCATATGAATTTAATGAATCAAATATCTATTGAAATAAATTACTTTAACTTATCATTTGTTATAAAAGAAGATAATATTCCATCAACTTTATAATATGAACACAAGAATCATCAATATAAGAGTTATTTTTTTAGTATCATCAAGAACTCATACGACATCTTGAACCAAAGAGTCTGTGAAGGGCATTATTTATTGAATAACGTTAAAAACTAATTCCATCCAATCATTGACACACCAAGATCATCCGGACATAAAATCATCCAATGAGGTTCTAGACTTCATAACCAAATCACTAATAAAACATTTCCCTCATCTCCAATATGAATCTCGTAAAAAAATATCTTAACTTATTGAAAAAAATTCTTAGTACCATGGTTGAAAAAAATTACATTTAGTAATCCTTTTCTTTTAAAACAAAATCAAGGCAGTATTACAAGCCTATCCATATTATGAGTCCACTCTCTAATTTATATCCTCAGGTGATTACTACACATCATCTTATTGAACCTCATGATGGAATCACATAAATGAAATTTTTATAAGTATAAAAACCAATATCATACCAAGAATATACATATGATAAATTTATAACTATACTTATCTATAATTAAACCCTATATATATGTTTACCCCCAAAACAACATAAATTCAATCATCATGTCTAGAAACTTTTTGATACACGAAAATACCCTTATAATGATATATTTTTATCAACACACTATGAATTAAATTTTGATACTTATATTATAGGTTCATCTTTTATACCACAAATTATCATTATGAATAAATTTGGTTTCTATGATTAAATTCACACACTAGGTTGAATTGATACTACTGTATTACCACCTATGAAATCATCACCTATGAATATTATAAACTACCTCGTAAAAACACTCTCTATGAGTCCATTCTATTACAACATTCCCACAGTAGTCATAAGTTGGAGTATAACCCCTGAAGTCCACTTTTAATTAGTTGTAGGTTAGAAACTAGAACTGAGGGTATATCATTACACATATATTAAAGTCAATAAACTTTATAAATGAAAACTACCTATCAACAAGAATAATATAATTCATTTAATTTCCCAATACATGAATAATGTATAAAAATTTATTTCATGTCATATAAAGAAAGACTAAAATTATAAAATAAACTATAAGTATATCATCAATTTATTACCTCAATAAATTTATAATAAAAAATAATCCTATGAAAAGTATCCTTTATATAGAGTTAGGTATTTCCAACATAACCAAAAACTCTATCAATATAACCTTAATATAGTTTTTATAAAGCATGAGTGAGTATATAAATTTTCTCACAAGTTTCCTCCTTAGAATCCTAGTGTTTCCATGTGAATATAATATATTAGTGTATCCATGTATAGAATAGATAATAAAAAAAATTCAATGTACACATTTCTCAAAAAGATCAACCATCCAACTACTTTTATTCCATACCACACAACGATCCCAATTTCCAAGAAACCACACATTCCCCATCACAAATAATCATGAAACCACCTATATAATAAAAACAACCACCAATATAAATCCAATGATCTCCCCAAAAATATAGACTTTACTATGAAATTCTCACATAGTTATCGACCTTTATGTACCTCACTATAATTTTACTTTCACTAATTAGAAATCCACCTGGAAGAAACTCTCTATAACATATCTATCATTATGAAGCTATCAGCCCACCTAAAACTAATTATATATATATATATATATATATATATCTACACCCATTTTTTATCACACTTTTTACCTGCAGGGACTCTCAATTGTTTTATGGGTTTACATCCTTAGGATATATCCCCATAATAGCCTATATTGGCTTAACAAATATCCATCCTTAGGGACTATCATTATATAACTTGGTTCCCATCATTCCGATGTCTCCCCACCATAACATTAATTTAATCACTTCACCACTATAATTCATATTAATGATTGTATAAATATCCACCTATTTTAATTTTCACTAAATTACCAGGTGTCCAACCTCATGGTCTCTCTCCTCCTCAACCTACACCATCATCACTTTATCTTCCTAATCTTCTAACTCTAGAATGTTTCTTTGGGATTGTGAAAATATAGTTGGAATCCTTTAAATTATCTTTTACTTTATCCAAAACTCTCACTAACACTTCAATAAACATTCATAGAAAGAGGGGTTTTTCCATATTCTAAATATGCCTGTACCATGCTAAAATTAATAAAATAATAATCTCACATATTAAACTAGATTTTATAAATCTTTATCATTCCAGGTTAAAAGCACAACATAGGGACATAGATTTTTTTTATAAATATTTATAATCAATAATAAACACTAATATCCTACTATAAAAAATTTCTCTAATAATTGTCACATGAATTATAATTAATACTCAACACCAAAATAATAATTTTCGGAACATATTCACAATTCATTATATTTAAACTATTCTTCAGTTTTCATCACTATCAATTGAAATTATATTACCATAGAATTATGTTTCCATAAATATTCAAATTGTATTTCTATTAGTATCTATTTAAATAACAACCCACTAATTCATAAATAATATTATTCTATTTATTCAAATAAAAAAAATCCCAATAATTTCTTTTTTATCAACACTTTCTAATATAAATTTTGATATATTACTTATTATAGATTATTAAAAAATTTCTAGCTAACCTAGAAAATAAAAATCACGATTGTAAAGGATTAAAAATAAAATTATAAATTTTGATCCATATTCCTTTATTCCTTGATGAGAATAATTACTCAATTATATGTTGATCACCAATGATCATTCATACTATATCACATTATCCATTCTAATCTATCTAGATTTTTTACTAAACCTTTACCAAGGATATCTCCCTTGATAGAGAATTGGGATTTAAAAATACCTAGGGTGTTTTTCTGATGGAAAATTACTTCCCCACCATTAAATTCCTTTAACATTATTTCATATTATTCTATACACAATAACTTATTAAATCATATATTACTTTATATTCAAATAATTCTTTCAATTATATTTTTAGTTTCCAAAACATTTCCATTTCAACATCATAATAATACCTAACATGGATTCCCCTAATAATTCCACATTAACTACAAACCATGACTTATTTTGTGTGCCACATTATTTTGTTAAGAAAAATAATCCATAAAAATATGAGTTTCTTAAATAAATAAATAAATATTAAATTTCAATTCCATATAACATCTATGTAAAAAAACATCTTATAAAATTAACATATTACCAAATTACTATCCAAGGGTAAAAATAATATATAAAAAACAATTATTCAAAACAAATCATTCTAATAATAATGAAATTACCACTTTTCCCATTTTATCCTAAAATTCATAAAATTTCTCAAACTCCCAAAATTTTATTTTTCATGTCTCTATAAATAAAAAATTTAATTATTCAAAAATAAGTTTTAATTATAACTCTAAACTTATTACCTCAATCAAGATACTTATTATTTTATAAACATATTCTCTTAAGAATAAGTGGGTGTTTTCCCTTGATTAATCTTAATCATATATAAATCAACTTGAAAGTAAAATGTATCCACTTTAACTAAGATATTATCAATAAAAGATTATAGATATATCACTATTATGCCTGAATAAGGCAATATATTGTACATAATTATTTCAGTTAACATCCCTTTAAAACAATAATATTCATTGTGGATTATTTTTGATATTTTCCTTGAATTTTTTTAACATTGAATTCCATATTCCTTATTAAATAAATAATCCCCCAAAGTCCATATAAGATCCCTTATAATGATGATGAAAAATTCCAAGGTCTCCTATAATTTACTTTTATTACTTTTAATCCTTATTGTTGGAATCCAGTTGAAACACCTCATTGCTGAATGTTTGGTATATTTTAATTTTTTAGTTTCTTGAGTTCTCTATCCATAAAAATTATTTATCTATTAAATTTTACATAACTCAAATATATAATGTATATTAAATGGGTTTTATTCATGTAAATAAATGTATCAACTTTATTAATTAAATATTCTAATTAGGTAATCATCCATTAATTGGAATCCCCCTTGTTAACTATGCTTCTTTATTTCACTCCTTTCAATTTACATCAAAACCATTGAAAGAGATATCATATAATAATTCATAAAATTATCTTATAAATTTCCTTCCCAATTACCCTCTAGTGGTGGATTTTATAGTCGACCAATTTCTTCAAGAAAAGTATTAGTATAATTCCTAAAATAGAAACTATATATCTAATTCATGATGGTGATTTTTTTTAAAAAGTCATTAAAAATATACCATGCTTTATAAATTGATTATGTGCCGATTTAATAGAATGTTATAATTTTTATGTTGATATTCATGTATTTTTAAAGAGTAAATAATTTTATTAGAAAATTACATCATATATCATCATATATTGTGACGTAAATGATTTATAATATTTGAATATAAATGTTTTCTTTGTCTAATAAATAAAATGTATACGAGCATATCTTTACTACATCAATCAACACACTTTTAAAATTGAAATTATCATGAAGTTCAAGAAAAAATCCCATACGTCCATTCAAATTATATTTTGTTTTTTCAATGACATTAATTGAATTTAAAATCATTTGATTGATTGCCTAATTTATATTTAAATTTGTTTTTAGCAATATCTAAAATATGAATACTTATTTTTTCTCCTATATATGTTGTTATTCCATACTCCATTATGGTTATTCACTTCAATTTTCCTCTTCGAGCATATTATTTCACTTATTGAATATAATAAACTCCACCTATTCTTATTCCCTTATTTTTTGTAATTATTTTCTTTTAAATATTAATATTATTTTAAAAATGTTTATTTCTAGATTCATGAATATTTTCTTAGTTTAATAGTTTCACATCCAAAATATTTATTAATAAATTCAAAGAATGAGATAAAAAATCATAAAAAAAGATGTAAAATAGAAAATGGGTAAGAAATAAATTTTATTAATATTCCAAGTATCATATTCTTACATGGTCAATTATGTTACATAATAACTGTGAAAAAAATATTTGACCACCCTCAAGATATCATTAATTTAATCTAGGCATCGTTGTTTATAAATTTATAAAAACTCATCTTAATAATGACTATAATGGAATTGTAAATAGAACTATGAAGTCGTTCATAAAGAGAACTCATGATTCTTATATTTCTACCTTGATGAAAAATCCAGGATGAGTAGTTTGAGTAATTTTGACTAGCTAAAATAAAATGAATATTTTTTAATGAAGACTATACTGAGAATAATAAATGTATTATAATTAAGTAATTTTAATTATAATTTCATTGATGAATAACTTTTAGCCCCCAAAACATATGGTATAAACATTTTTCTTAAATATTGAGATATTTTCATTAAAAACGTGAAATTGATGGGGAGAATCACTATATAAAGAAAAAATGGGATCTTTATGTGTCCTAAGATTACTTACATACTATAAAACATGGATTATTAAAAAAAACTACTAATACAGTGATGTAGTGGAGAGAACCACCTACCAATAGTGGGTAATATATATTATCCAATGTTCAAGAAAAGGTTTTTGAAACTTTGAAACTCATTTTCAAATCATCCTCAAACTTCATTTGGCCCTAAAAAACAGTTCATATGGTTAAGAGACATATCTAGGGGCTATCTAATTTCATAAGCTTGGTTTTGAAATATTTTTTAGAAAAGATGGACTCACCGATCCAAAAATATATCCATTTTAATTTGGGATTTTTTTTAATGTATGTGAATATTATTTACCATGAGAAAATTAAATAATCAAAAAATAATTATAAAGACCCCCATAATTTATGGTTAGATAGTGTGATTATTTTGGGACCATGATATAATTACATGGCCTTGGGAATCATATTTAGTTTATAGGTGGCGTTTTTTATGCTTTCACATTCTCTATTTATAGTGCCTACAAAAGTTTTTACATATAGGATGAAGATTCATTTGGTTAACCAATCTTAGAAGGTGTCCTATAATTTATGGCCAAGATTCGGTGATCGTTTATAACTATGAGTATTTTAAGTGGATATCTCACCATTTTTAGTGGAAAGTTGGTTGTTTTAAATTTCATACTATATTTTATATAGAATACATCCAATATTTCCAAGGGACATGAAGTTATGGGTATTTTCATATATATAGACTTCAAGGAACACATTTCAAGGGACTAAGATTTATGGCACATGAAGTTTGAGAAATTGCACCATTTATAAGAAAATAAATTGTGTTAATGCATTTGAAGAAGAATTACCTTATGTGTACTTTAAATATAAGTCTTAAGGATAAGGGGGGATATTGGGAAATATATTCACATGCATGTTTCCTCTATGTAATAACTTTGTGACCTGGTCCACATAAAAACCTTATGGGGTCTCCTACTTATCCGTCATAATATTTCTATGGAGGGTTTCCACTACACAATCTAATTTAGTCTCTAAAATTAAATTATCGAATCCTTGTTTGTACCTACTTGTTCAAAAAGGTCCCTGAATGTTAGGTGAAATTTTATCATGCAAACATTACCATTCCCTACTTACCAATGGTCCATCTCAATATAATATTTGGCCTTGGGTGGGACAATTTATAAAAGATATATAATATGGATATACAATCCCCTATAATTATATAAAATAACTTAATAGTTATATTATAGAAAGTTAAAAACATTGAAAAAACTAATTTATTAAGGCCTTCTCTAAAACCACCCAATTTACATAACTCGAATATCATGAATCTCCCCATTATCCCTTTCAATCATATATTCCTTTGATATCGGAAAACATTTATCCTATAAGTGATATCAAACACATTATTCCCCCTATCCAATAGGAATACTAGAGTATATTAAATCATGTATTCCCTTGATAATAAGGATATGTTTGATTGGGTGAAAATTATCATTTATCTAGGCTCAAGACAATCATCGTGGAAAATATAAACTAGTTCCCATATCTCTCAAGCATCAAAATTATTCCCTATGTCAAATAAATTATTTATAGTTATAAAATAACTATCATTTTATTTGAAATAAATACATTATTCCAGGTATTTAATAACACCAATTAATTCAACAATCTATCCATATTTCATAGTAACAAAAAGATAGGAGATTAATACAAAAGGGACTAAAACCTAGTGAAAGCCCCAAAATTACTTCACATGAATCATTTGCATGCTCAAACTCAAATTTTCCAACCATGTGTAAGTCCCATACCATACCATTGATGGGAACTCCTTCCTAGTGTTCTATTACAAAAGAAATTAAATATCTTGGAATGGGTACTCATCATATGATCTTAAACTATCAGTTAGTATAGTCCAGAGCACATGAACTTAAAAGGAAAATTATTGATCATGGTTGTACAATCTATAAAGGCACCCCTGAGTCCTTTGAACATGACCCTAAAATGGATGAAATTAATGTTTAAATAGAACATAATAATTTGGGTTTTTATTCCCTTTATAGGGATACATTGGAATCCCATCTCAAGGGCCAAATCTCAACTCTAATATACTTACCACTTACTTGGATGGTGATAAATTCTAGATTTCCAAGATATATGGATATAAATAACAACATAACCAATCAATAAGGGATAAGATAAGGAACCTATATTAAATTTTACAAATTAATGAATGGTATTAAAATTACACTTTCACAATAAAGGTAATATGTACTACTATCTTGAAGGATTTTATGAACACATCTTAAATCTATAAGAGATCCCCAAACTAGACGATAAGATCCTATGTGAGATGATTTGATCATTCATCATTTGAGTTTTATTGTATTATAAATGAATAAATTATAAAATACATTAATATCATCTCGCCTTTGAATGTGAATTAATGATAAAGAAGAAACAAAATAGTTATAAAAAATTGTTGAATCTGATTTGAAATCCAATACTCATGAAAGGTATTTATCAACCATGCACTACTTCCTTTTATTGATAAACTGATGGGTTTTTTTGTATTTTTCCATTAGATTTAAAATCATATACAAATGGAATTACCTATAAGTGAACCATATGGAATTAGTTTCACTATCCAGGATTGAGGTGATCTAAATTCGACCATGGTTATGAATTTATAGTCAATATAATTAGGAACATATTCCACCACCACAATGACTTATATAACTCTGCATCATTGAAAAACATAGTCACCAACCAAGCACCTTTATCGCCTAGTGGAAAATTTCATGGTGCTAGAATACTTGCACAATGTCATCATTATAATTATGAAAATTTTACATGATAGTATTGGGGAGCATAATCAACACCAACCATTATATCCATGATAGACAAGTAGGGTGGATGGGCCCCCATCAACCTAGGTGGGGACTTATCAACCAAGGATGAATCCATAACCATATAACATTAATTTATTTATAGAATAATGAGGAGTTAAAAACCACTACACCTATATATACTAGAACACTATAGAGGAGATCTCACTAAGGGCTGCCAAACATCAAGGAACATGAGATATTCCTTTCCTTAGAATCCTTCAATATCCTTAACACAAATTTTCTTATCGTAGAAGTGTTATTGGAATTATTTTAAGTAATAGTTAGTAGGAAGAAATTTTTTTGTAGTCATATTACAATGAATAATCTTGTTAATCCCTCACTATATAGGGAACATCATAGAAATTTTAGAGGTCCTCCCCATAGTAATATATCATATATATATAGATACTCCCAGAGCCCTATTTATAGAGCTATTTTCAATGAATGTGGATAAATAAAAATTTAGGTTCTCCTCATGGTTAACCATAAGAAGTAATATCTATAGGTACTTCATAGAGTCCTAATTATGACCCCCAAAAATATGAAAGAATCCATGGTTGTCATACCTATAGCATAACATATTGGTAGAGGAACTCACCAAAAAATAATGATAAAAGGATAGGAAATTCCTCAAATTATAAATAAAATAAAACATAGAAATATTTAGAGGTTATCCCTAGATCATTAATTGGCGTGGTCAACTCTATAATAGAAATAGTTGTAGAGTTTCTCTCCATTATAAAAATAATTAGTCAATAGGGATTTATTTCATAAATCAATAAATCAATAATTAGTAGATCTATAGATTATTTGTAGGTTGTTCACTATAAAGGTACATCCTAATACAAAGAAGATAATGGACCTAATCATTCTCCCTATTTTGAATACTGATTAATTAGTAACCATTGAGTTCCTCCCACTTTCAACAAATAAATAATTAATAACACTAAAGGTACTCCCCATGGTATCTATCATAGGATTTCTACCCATAAATAAAAAGATGACTGACATAAAGATTCTCCCCATGCTAAAAACCAACCAATAAAAAATCACAGTGGTCCTTCATATGGTAATAAATTCAATAACTGACATAAATATCCTTCTCATTCCTATGATAAATATTTTAACAACCTTGGTGGTCCTCTCTATGGTATTTTCAATGAAATTATTCCTTGTGATGATAAAACGCCTGAACACGAAGATCCTCCAAGTGTTGTATCCATTTCAAAGAATTCATCTTACCAAGAGGCATTGAAAACGCATACTAACTACACCAGTTTATCAAATATTAAATTGTGAAATCCCATCCTAGTGTATGTGTGATTAAAAGAAAAAAATCATCATTTAATACTCCAATAAATCTTGTGAGCATGGGGGTGGTTGAAATAATTTAGAATGAGCACTAATCCTTCAACAAGGTAGTGTGAAAATGACTTTTGTGGTTAGAATAGGTTGATGAACCATTGAATATAGATCAGGAAGGTTTTGACATCACGTAGAAGGAATTAAAAAAAATACAAGATACTAATAATATTCTAGATGATTACCACCATGTTGTTTATTATATTTAAAATACTTAAAGATAGACATACCCCATCTTCACTTCATTTTTTGCGATGTTCCATTATCTAAAATATAGACACATTCCATATGAGGGATATTCCAACCATATAATGACACTGGATGAGCACTATTTCCAAGTTGATTTGGTTTCTCTTTCCATGGATTAGAACCCAAAGTCCGCTATATAATAAGATATCCTCTAATAAGATTTCATGTATTGAATCAAAACACTCAACTATATTATTTTAGAAGCTTCTCATTAGGTACACATCTGAGGCTATAAAGAATATGGTGTTTTACCTTTTATCCCACTCAAGGGAAAACACCTCATCCTAATAAGGTAGCCAACAATGAAATCACCCCACACCATGCCTCAAATATAGATTTTGGTTATGTTAGTGAGTTAATATGATAAAATCTTCCCAACTATGGGTTTAAAATAGAAAAAAAGGGAAAGATCAACTGACATAATTCTAGATCATGTTTCATGAAAAAAATACATTTGGAAAATCATAGATAGAGAAAATGCTCTAAAGAATAAATAATTAATATCACTCTCCTAAATAAATCGGTGAATGTAGTGAACCTAACTGATTATAAGATAATCATAAAATGATAAAAAATGTAGTGACAACTACAGTGAAAAGACAAGGGCAACCCGAACTCATAGGTTTAGGGGAATTTTAACCTCCATCACCACCCATAGAATCATAAAATAAAAATGAATAAAACTATGATTTCTAATAAGAAATAAAAACCCAGGTATGTAGGGATGATGGAATTTTAACCAATTTATACAAGTAGTTAAATATTCATAAGACTAAGGGAAACCCCATAAGAAGTACCTACTTAGATTCTTCCACTATATATTCCTGAATCACCTATATTGGTATCATATTCCGTATAAGTTGGAGGCAATTATCTCAAGATCACATTCCTTGAATAACCTCAAAAGTTATCTCTATGGAAGCAAAAAAACTAGATAAAGATGAACGTTAAAATAAAAAAATAAATGATATTATTTCGAAAACAAAGAGTATATGAATATTAAAATATATACCTATAGTGATTTTATATAATATCCCATCTTAATTTGATTTATATGAATATCTTATGTAAACTATATGATTTTCATTAGTGAATGTAGTCAACATAAAAATCATCAATATCACATAGCATGAAACAAATATGAAGGGTAATGAAAATAATGAGACATAAACTCATAATACCATACAAATATAGGTGGGAGAATACGGTGTACATACCAAGAATCAAAGGAAAACCCATAGTCTAGGATCTCCTCAAAACATCCATTTTTCACCCAATCAGTGAGTTACTTCAAAAAAAATAGGAAAGGTGTGACTATATCCACTACTCAAACACCACCCAAATTAGTTCACATTCTTTATAATAAGAAAAATATGTTCCAATATGAAGATGTACTAGAAGCATTACATAGGATTAATGGAAAACTACTCAGAGTAAACAAACCCATTGAGTATAATTATTAGGTTAAAGTAGTCATGACTCATATGGTTGAACCTATTCAATAAGAGGAGATTTTTTAACTAATAAGTGTATAGTAAAACCATATTGTTAATCTGAGGTCAAATGAGATTATCAACCTTATTCCAATGCTTGTGTATTAGTAAGAGTTTCTCCCACTAGGGAAATAACATACACTATTCTAAGTTAGTCATCCTAGGCTAGCTCCAGAATGTTACCCTCAATCAGAGTAAGGTCGTAAAAATTATCATGCTTTGGAAACATTTTCCACTCTAAAATTGTATTAAGTGGTAAAAATATAAGAATTTATCAAGTTTTTAACTTATTAGATAAAGCCTATTGAAGGTTAGAATATTCAAGTGAAATTAGAGAGGAAATGGATAATATGAATTTATCATTAATAAAAACACAATATATTTCTTATTTTCTTAAGAATTTAGAATAGTGTGAATCCTAGGTCTTATCTCATAAATAGGCCACTCACATGCACTAATTTTATATTTTTACCATTTATGATTAAAATATACTACTAAATGATATACTAATATTATAGTGGGTTTCAATAATATCAATATATATATATATATATATATGAAAATATAAAAACTATAAACACATAGAAAAAAATTAGTGAGATAAAATATATCATTTAAGAGAGTTCAAAATAGTGCTATCATTATTATTTTAAAAAAATATTATTCTCAATATTCTATTTAATATCGTGACCAATAAATATCTGACCGCACCCTCTAATTTGAAATGTGATTTTCCTATACCAACCCTTTGTATGTAGAATATTCTCCCTCACATCATCACCATAATGATACTATACCTTATGTTTCATTGTAGTGATAAAAGATCGGAATAAAAATGAATGATTATAAGAAAAAATTAGTATAGAAAAAAGGATACCACTCATTTAAATCAATTTAACCACTATTGAAATTATCAAAATAAAATAAATAGAAAATTTGGTGAATAAAAAACTTAATTAAGTAGTACTCCAAACCTTTTAAAAATAGAAAAAAGTAGTTCAACATTTTCATGGAAATTATATTCATAGAGGGAGAAAAATAGTGAAAATAAAGAGAAGATAAAGAGAAAGAGAAAATTATTATTTGACATTCTGAAACTATTAAAAATGAATACCATAATATAATAAATCTCCTACCTTGTATTTTTTAACACATTTTTTTCTTGAAAATTGCTAAAAAATTAAAATAAATGTAGAGGTATACATTTATTGTCAAGAGGGGTGGATATATTTCATCTAAATAATTCAACCAGAGGTATATTCCTAGATAACCACATAAATGGATGAAAATTAGAATGTTTATATAATATAAGGTTTTTGGATATTTTTTGGGTGTCTACTCCAAAAATTATATCTCCATGGGACATTTATATCAAAATATATATCCTTATCACTACCATAAACTTTTATGGACTGATATACCCTTTAAATTCAAAATCTCTAGTTTTCCATGCACTTATAGACTTGAAAAAGTCGTAATTGTGAGATTAAATTTTAAAATAATTTGTTACTTATCTTATTATATAATTTAATTAAAAATTTGAGATATGGGACCATTAAATTGAGATATGGGTTAAAATTATCAAAAATAATACCCTGATTTTAAGGCCCAACTATCATGATTTATTTAGGCATTATACTATTTAATTTAGAAGTAGGTCCGGTTGAAAGAAATTTATCATATCGAGTATGTAATAAAAAAAGTAATTTTTTAATTTAAATCAATGTATAAAATTTTATTGATGATATATATAAATGATATAAGAAACTAAAATTAAAAAATTTTCATAATAAGGATCAAAATATTTACAACACCTAAAAATATGATAATTGTCCTTCAAAAAACTATTGAGATTGAAACATTTATTTATAAAATAATAGATATAAAAAATTATATTCATAAATCCACCACATATAAACATTTCACTACTAACTAATCAGATAAAAAAAGGTAAAATAAAACTTCTTAAGGTATGATCGAATACACCACTCAAATAAAATACCCCAATAAAATATCATGCATCATATATGGATTTAAATTCCTAAATATTCACTAATAAAAAAAATCCATTCAATATCATGTTAATACCTATGTTCATGTCATACCAAATTCCTTGAAAATGAATTTCTCTATTCACTCATGGGTTTTAATTCTGATATTTTCTCATTCCCAAGAACACATTTGATCTCCCTATGATTGAAATAATTTTTATCTCACCCCATTGTGAAAAATAAAATTTATTTCAATAATGATATCTTTTTTTATTGATTTAGTGTCTACGATTTTTTGGGTTAAAAATATGAAAATAAAAGGTTTAAAAGAGGTGTTAAGAAAAGTAAATACTATCAAAAAAATTTTCATGTAAAAATAAATTAAATATACCTCACTAAATTCTTCTAACAAATTTGAAACACCATGCCCCCTTTTTAAATCACATCGGCCATGAGTCAAATAATGACTGAAATGACGGATTTTATCCTTATTCCCTATTAATTAATTAAATTTTTATATCCTTTTAATGTTTCTTCATGTAGGATGATAAGGAAGTGAAATCGTTTTAATGAATGAAAACTCATAGAAGTAAGAACAATAAAGAATTCAAACATATATCTATTTATTTTGCTTTTTTTCTTTTTTTATCATTATTGTTTTTTGAGAAAATAACTATATGAATGAATTAATATAAATAAAATTGAATCATGATCATTTCTCTCTCTCTAATTCCCAAAATAGGTACACACACCCCATACTACCCTATAATTAATTTATTCCTAAATAACACACATGAAAGGCCATCCCCCACACTCAAACATGAAACATCCGTGAAACAATATTAAGAGTGATGGTAGGTAAGAAAAAATAAACTTGTAACATGGATTAAGGATATATGAAAATCTATGTACTCTAAGGGATAAACAATGGTAGATGTAAATTTAGGTATCAAGTTGAAAATCTGGCTAGACAAAAACACAATTCAATCATATTAAAAATATTTTACGAACTCCAATGATTTTAAAGGTAAATAAAAAAATATTTCTGGATCTCAAAACATTACACGTGACAATAAAGAAAAATAGAAATGTACAGAATATGCCAAAAATATTTAGAGGCCTCTAGGGTTAGGAAATATATTCATTTTGGATAGTACTAGTTCACATAGGGTTAGTAATCAATCAAACATCCTTAAATAATAATATTGGAAATCAGGAAACAAAACCCATTTCAATAAAAAGTTTACTTATTTAATATTAAATAATGCAATATTCCCAAAAAACACCTAGATGGTCTAAATTTTTCAATGTGTTTGATAAATCTCAATATATGGAAATCCTTGATCTAAAAAAAACAAACATGAATCCTAAATCTAAAAAGATTTAAAAAACATTAAAAACAAAAAGAAAATACAAAAAAACCCTTAAAATAGGTTGAAATATTTCAAATACTTAATATCTAACTACCATTAATTTATAATTAAATTAAATAATATATTTTCAAAACCAAAGGAAAGGAAGGACACAAATTCAGTTTATCGGGGTAGTGGATGCCTTAATTTAAGCTCCAAACTATTTCAACATTAGACCTAGAAAAAAACAATTAAACAACACATAATAAATTTATTGAAAAAAGTAAATAAAATATGGTAAATTAAAATAGAAAGAATAAAATGGATAAATAATTTTTTAACCCTCAAGTGGGTATTAGATTTTTTATTATCCTTAGTCAGAAAGTCCCAGTATTTTATCACTAATCAGAAGGAAGATGTATTTTGTTTCTCATAAAACACAAAAAAATATTATTTTATGTTCTATTTAGATTATAATGGTCATATAGAGCACCTTGGAAAGTGTTAAACTGCTCCAACTATATAACAATGATATATAACTTATAAGGTAGTAGTAAGAGAACTAATGGATCATATTCCTTTTTAGCCACTAATTGTTTAGAATCCTCTTCAAATTCTTCCATGGACTGATCAATTATTACTTTATAAAAAAATTTAGAAAATGGGATATCTTAAATGATTCAACTTGAATAATATTAAAACATTAAGAATCAATAAATAAATATTCACTTTCATGTAGTTCATATTGAAACTTTATGTCTTTAGGAAATAATACTGGAACCTCAATCTCCATAGGGGAATATTCTTTTTATTCACTACTCATTGAGGAAACCCATGTGTTGGAAGAATATTAAAAGTTAAAAGTAGTGGGTGAGTATACAAATTTTAGTTTCAATAAAATATAAAAGAAATTATTTTGGGCAATATTTTCTAAATAAGAGAGAAATTCATTCATGAAAATATTAAATGTTTATTAAATTATTCTAGAGGATTGTGGATGAAGTGAATGCGGTGCTCGTAAATCCTCTAACTAATTTGAATTATGTTTCTAATTTTATACCAAATGAATAATGAATATTATTATGTTCCAAACCATAATACACAAAAATTTTATAAATGGATGATTTATATTAATTTAAATAACACATATTCCCTTATTAGGACTTGGTTGAATCAACTAATTGCAACCCTAATTCTCCCTCTAGGGCCTAAGAAAACATTATCTACCTAAAAATATTCTAAAAGAGAATATGACCACCATTGATGAAATAAATCACCATATGAGGAGCCCCACAGGTACCCAAATTTATATAAAATCTATGATATTTCTAAACCATGTCATTAAGAGTATGGAGAGTACCCACTAATAAAATTTTCCTCTGATGATGAGTAATTGTGTGGTTATGTTAGTGTGATACATTTGAGAGTCTCATTCACTGATGAAGAAAACACTTATGAATTGAGGATCTTTAGTAGTAATCATTGAGGGTTCTATAAAGATAGAGGTATACATGACCGATGTAGACCTCAAAGGTTAGGAGTTATCCTTACTAAAATTATACATGTGGTCAAAACAATATTGAATCATATCCAGTGATCTCAACAGGTTAATCAATTAGTTACTAATGTTTTTAGACCACATTCCCACTCAATTATATTGGTGTATTGAGTGGTGAATAAATAGTCATTTTTTATTTTCTAGTAAGTAAATGGAAGCTCAACCTAAATCAGAAATATAAAAAACCCCACAAATTTTGAACTAAGGAGGGGGTGATCATTATAGTTGGATCGATGGTAGTGGAATGGATAAAGGTGTTTGCCTATAACTCAAAACTAAAAAATGTTAAATTTTATATCCATTTTTAATAAAAAAATATCAATTTTAGATAACATTCATCTCTCTAAAGAAATATAAAAATCTCTTATTAAGGCTCTTTAATGCCTCAAAGAGTTCAAGATTGATGTTTTCGT
The DNA here is from genome assembly GCA_963277665.1 of Viscum album. Classification (NCBI taxonomy): domain Eukaryota; kingdom Viridiplantae; phylum Streptophyta; class Magnoliopsida; order Santalales; family Viscaceae; genus Viscum; species Viscum album. The sequence continues at coordinate 2,022,677,131 of OY728123.1, forward strand.
GAGAAAATCATATCCCATTGAAATGGGTTTTATATAATGTAATATAATGATATTATTTATTAATCAAGATGATATGTTTACATAAAATGGAATATTTGGACTTAATTTGTATCTAATAAGCTTTATGAAGATAGTATTTTCCAATTATTGCTAGTAAATAGTTCTTTAATAAAACCAATTCTGGTCTAGACTCTTATCCATTTAGGAAATATAGAGATTTCCTTGTCCCCTTACAATTTCAAAATATTTTGGTTTGATAATACTAAACATAATCCTATAAGAAAGATCTGACTAAAAAATTATTTGAAGGATATTATATTACATTTTTAGTTTATGTTTATTCACCAAGACACAACCTTCAACTCCTTTCTAGGATGATTATAGGTTCATATGTATATAATAGTTCCCTCTTACTACAACCAATATTTGAATAACACAATTAAAATGAAAAATAGAGTGTTTTATGGTGAAAATTATCCATTTAAATTTGATCAATATCGATATATCAATATAGGGAATTATAAAAGGAAGGTAAAGTAGGCATGGGTTAGTGATACAACATGAATATTTACCCCTAATTGCATGTAAAATTTTATAGTAAATCCCCATAGTGGTTTATGTGAGATTTTTACTACTTATAAATCATATTGAATCAATGTTGATATATTAAAAAAACATAGGATCATGATGGAAATTGGTGAGGATCCATAGACCACCCTTCTTTCTTATGACGGATAATAAAATATCTCTATTAAGACACCTCTATCAATGGAAGATAATATTTCCATGTAATCTATGAACATTAATAATTTCTTCTAGAATCTATACCTAAAGTGAGGAATGGTTGATATCTGGTCATTACAACCCATTATCTGTGATAAATTGATATATACAACTTGTGAGGAACTTGGGGGTTGTACAATTTTTACTCTATTCACATGGTATCATCTAGTCTAGATAAACCCTCTCACTCTTCAGATGAGTGTGACCTCAAAGTAGATAAGTAATCATTTTTCACCATCTATTAAACTCTAAGAAGTGATTCCATATTATACCCTTGATGATATCATGGAATATGAAATCAAATATTCTATAATAACTTTTTAAGAAGTTGGTTAAACCATGGTTTATGAACTTTATAAGGTTAATCTAGAAATAGAATAAGAAACATTATTGATATTTATTTTGTGGGCATGAATCACAAAAAATGGAAGAATACATCATTGTATCAAGCATCACCACTATGTATTTTCTGGAAACTATATGGAAATAATTAATTTATATTCTCGTATATTAATTAAATATATAAATCTAACAGATAACTATTATAGTTATAAATATGCAGTGAGAAGGATTTATCAAATCATAACACTATGGTGGAATCTATGGTCAACAAGTTGTCATGGAAAATTTTATTCAGGATGTCCAGTATACCTAATAGTTAAAAAAATTATCCCCATGAAGAAAAATAATGTTAAAATAAAAGTTTTTATTTATTCTTACGATTTGAACCGTAATTCTTTGAAATATGAATTCCCCATCCAAATCAAAAAGATAATGATTAATGAAATACAAGTTTTGAAGCACTCTCATTAATGGATGAGTATTTTGGAAACTATTATATTTTAAAGTAAAATGGGGATGAAGAATCCATTTCATTTAGGGAACCCCAATGGGTATACTACTATTTAGTGATTCCCATCAACCTAAAAATGTGAGGGAAACTTAGTAGAGGGAGATTATTACATTTTTAATCCCCTTATTCGGGGAACTATATAATATTTCTTATATTATCTTATTTTTATGTTTTATGAATAAAATGATTGTTTTTTACCTTACTATTTTGTTATCTATGACTTGGTCACATAATATGAATATGAATCCACTAAAATTATTTTTTAGGAATTAATTTCGTTAAATTTATCAACTTCTTTGTAAGTCATTGTGTCATCAAAGTTGACCTCATTAAAAACACATAAAAACAAGATAATATCCCACTTAAATAACTTCAATAGTTTTGAGGAATTTAAGGGTGCCTTACCAACATTTGGAACTTCATTATAAACATGAATTTCATATGTTTTCCCTTAACAAAATTTAAAAGGATATAAGAAAATTATATATGGAAAAAATATTTGTAGAGGGATTTAGATGACCTCATCAAATATACATTATATCATTAATTCCGAATACCCTATATTGAATGAAAACTCTAATCCTTTACATGGAAACCTTGAATTATTCCCATGGTTCCCTAATATCCAGGTAAAATGATATTGGAAATAAGAATAGCCAATATTATCTTGGTAGGGAAATATTTAAAGTTAAAACCTAATACACTGGCATTGAAAACAATCACCTTTCACTGAGCTTTGTCATGGAAAATATCCACTACTATCTCCAATATCATAAGTTCCACATAATTTTATGTTTGGATTCTCTTAAATATGACCTCAGTCATCCTATGATAATGGGATGATTAAAAATATGTGTTGTCATTAGGTAGGAATTCAATATCCATTTTGTATCCAAAAAGGAAATTTAAGGGAAAGATTTGATAGATTTCCTATAAGAACATCCTACCTAGAAAAAGTTTCTTAAAAACACAAAAATTATTAATGAATGAATTTTATAGATTATTGAAATATATTATACAAGTAAGAGATACTTTGATAGTTAATTCCAATGTTATAATAGGAAAATATAGATAACTTGAAGCATAATTGGATTAGATTAGAAATTTTCTTCATTTCTCCAGTAGGGATACTTTTTCTTGACTTATTCTTCCACCTAGAAGGATGTTCCCACAATGAGATTGAGTAGTAAGATCTCATAATAGATTTATAATTTTACATGCATATATGAACATACTAGAAAAATATAACAGGATATTTAGAGCTAGTAATGAGGTTAAACAATAGATAATATACTATCAATAAATAGGAATTGATACCCTGACTGAAAATTACTTTTTTTGATTACCAAATATCCACGGTTTGGTTGAGCGGAAAAAAATACAAAAGATTCAAAAACTGATTCAAAATTAAAAGTAAAAACAAATCTGTCATCACCTCCTCATTCACATTATGCGTCATTGGGTCACATCTTGAGTCATAATCTACCTCGATTCAATCCTTGAGACAGACGAGCATACCTACATTATCTCCACAACACCGGTGAGAACCCACCATACATACTCCCATCACCGAATCAAAACACCATCACATAATACCTTCAAACACACAAAATATCACCATCATATCATTGAAATAGATAATTCCTATGGACACCATCACACCTAATCACATACAAATCAAATAAACAAATGGAAAGTACTATCATAGAAGCAACCAAAAAATCATATCTGATGAATTTGAAACATTGAAAAGATTTTTCATCATAAATTACTTAATTTATAAATATAAAAAATTGAAACATGCTAAGGATGTTACTGATTCTACCTATGAGAAACTTGAACACTGAGGAAGATGAAAAAAGGCTCAGGTCGTGTGAAGAGCATTATCGACCATCAAACTCAACATACCAAAACCTTTGAGAATCTACTAATCCAAATCTGTACAGGATAAGAGCTATAGAAATTATTATTATGGAAGGGATTTGAAGTGTATAAGGGATCATAAAAATGATATCATGGTTACACTAATACTAGTATCATAATATCAGAGCGATCCAATATAGGATCACCTGGAAGACCGTCAACCACCAAACCAAATAATTCAAAACCATGATGAAACAACACTCTAGATATGAACTGGATAGGAATAGTAGAACATGAGATCAGAGCATGGGTGGAGTGGACATGGGATTCTATAGTAAACCAAATTCATTGGGACCATTGAAACCACAATTTATGACTTTCAATAAGAAATAAATACCATGAAAATTGAGAAAACCCATCAATCGAATCAGAGAACAAAACAAGGAGAGATGAGATATGGGGAAATGGGAAGAGGATGCCAAGGGAAATGAAAGGGGTGGTGGCGTAAGGGAGGGGGCATGGGTTGGGGTGGGAAGGTAATGAAGAAGGCTAAAATACTACCCTCTATAGGGTGGTGCTGAGGATAAACCCTAAGGAGAGCAGAAGAGGAAATCCATGCCACTCAAATGAATTGATACCATTATATGACTATGTTTGGGAATTAATGTCTATCAAGAGTCAACTTGGGCCACCCTAGAATTGGGAACCTGATCCCACTATTAACATAATTAAGGGGATTTCCTGATACCCATGGGAAAACAACAAGTACAGGATTATTAGATTATATAAATTGGGAATGATTTCTACTATACGATAAAAATGAACATATAGATTTCACTCAGAAGTCACAACAAGAATAAAAAACTACAAGATAATAAAAAAACCAACAAAATATATGTAGAAAAAAACCAAAAAACTGAAAATGAATATACATAATTATAGTAGAAATAGAAATTTCTAGAATACCAAAGGCCAATATAGAAGATACATATATAAAACCAAAATGGAAACCCCAAATATTGGCATAGTCCCTGTGTGACATAGAGTCCACATGCACCATCCAAAATAGCTCACTCAATCAATGATAAAAAAATTGAACATGATCATAACAAATAACCTCAAGTCTATAGACATTGAGTAAAACAAGTATGATATGAGAATAACCTCTCAGTAAGAAATCACTAGAGAGTCTTTGTGTTTAATTTACCCAAAAACCCAAAAATCATAGTTTGAAACACAGGTAAAAATTAGTTTTTCTATTTTTTAGACAACAACAATGTGATATCAAGGAAACCAATATTTGAAACATAAAAATGATTTAAAGAAACACATAAAAATTTTACCTAGATTAAATCACACCCCTTTGAAAAATAAGTCTTTAAAAAAACATTAAAAACCATACATGAAGAAAATCAACATTAACCAAAAAGGGAGTATCAAATTAACAAATATAAAAAATCATTAAAAACCTGTATAAATAGAATATGTAATGTTCCAAGAATAATAATGTGACACATAAAATAATAAATAATTGGAACATAAATGAAACCAAGTATAGTAAATAGAAAAAACTGTATACATAATCATTAGAAATTTGTAAATATCTTATCAGGTGACACCATATATACTTGGGTAGAATCATTTTCTGAAATTTTGATGCATTCCTAGATTATAACTAACAAACTTCTCTAACCTAGTCTCACTATTGGAACTCCCCCATGGCCTCCAATATAATAAGGGATCTAATCAGTCAAATCTTGATTTGATGGTGACTTACTGTATATACCTTCGTAAGATACCTAAGATCCCTATACATAATAGAGATATGAGGTGGGGAAACATTTATAAAATGTTATGAACAATTAAAATATACAATCACATTTTCATCCCACCTCCTTACACCCAATAATGAAAATTACCTCATTAGAATCTATAATATTAACCAAAAATCATATAAATCCCCAAGATCACACATAAAAACTAAATATGGCCTTCTTGAGGTGAACTAAGTATAATATACATAAATATTTCATCATTTTAGATGAATATTAAATAAATAACACATTTATGTATGCCCTAGAGCCATAATGTTTTAGTTTAATTGAAGACTATATACATAAAAATATTATTTCAGAAAAGATATTCAACATGTCTAAAAAATAACTTCTATCATAGTACTTTCCTTAGACATACCCTGCTTAAAACATCTCTTTATAACCATGGGAAAATGGAAACATAATAATGGGTGAGATAAAAATAACAACAATGGTAAACATATGAGACATTAATAAATGATCATAAATATACATATTGGCATGATAACATGATCATAATATAATAAATTCATACCTAATCAATTTGTAGATAATAAATCATGATTCAAGGAATAAGGTTTTTTCATAAAAAATTGAAAATTCATAAGAGTACAGAATAATCAATAATAAAACAAGATCCATGAGAGCATAACATAAACATATTAAAATAGAAAAAATATAATCTTATAACATTTTGAACATGTATAAATAGTAATGGGTTCATTATTTAAGTTAAGTAAATAAAATCAAGTCCTCTCATAAACTTATGATCACGAAACTAGGTCTATGAATTAACTTATGGAAATAGATCTATGTCCACACATAAACTTATGAACATGAAATGTTTTCCATGCATAATGTTCTGAACATGTAATCGGGTTCAAACATGAAATAGTTGTCTCACGACTTATCCATCTTTATCAAATGCATTGGAGGGATAAATAATTTCAGTACCACCCATAACATAATTAAAACTATACATATTTTTCCTAAAATATCATAAAAACGTTCATCGTATCATAAACCTAATAAATTAAACATGTTTCATAAACATTTAATCATTTTATTATAGCATAACCCATGGAAAATAAATGCATTTTAAAAAGGTTTCATTATTTCATAATTAACCAGTGGGAAAGAAATGAGTTTCATAAAATATCCATTTAAATCCTCATCATCATAAGATTCCCTTATAAAGAATATGGATTGTACCATAATATCATAACCACAGGGAATCATATAAATACTTAAAGGTATATTTACATAGATGGAAATACCTTTAAATGATCATTCGAACATTTATTTGAACACATGAGAGAATATACTTTTCCTTTGATAATATTTCAATAAAAATTCACAGAATATTGAGAAAATAATTTTCTTCTAATATAACTAAGGAAATTTATAAATTAATCTGAAAATAACATAATTATCATGATGGTAGTGACATTTCTTCATGGTGTATACATTAAAATACATTCCTTTCACATTTTGATAAAAAAAAAATATACCTTGTCCAAAAAATGTTTCATAAAAAAATTCAATTTAAAACATTTTTAATATAGTAAATGGTAATTAAAATTATTTCTTATAATTTTTTAATTATAGGTATAAAATTATACAAAATAATTTCCCAGGGTATGGACATTGAATAAAAAGTTCATCCACCAAAAAGTAAATAAGGTCTAATTTTATTTAAAAACATTTTCTTGATAATTTTATGTATAAAAGCGAGAAAAATGGTACTAATACATAAAAATTATAAGAATAAACTGAGTATAATAAAATTTATGGTGATTAAAGGATATGATCTATATAATTTCCCTCGGTGGGAATCTAACAAAAATAATCCTGAAAATAATTGAGATTGTGTCCTAAATCCCTTACATCAGGTCTCTTCTTGCATCATATGCATTCAAATATAATTTTTGTAGTATATATATTTTTTATAAATATATTAGAAACCATATTCATGCATTTTATATCATATATTATTAACTTATAATATATCATTACCCAATTATTAACTATGATTTATTAAAATAACTGTTCAGTGTGATAACTATTTCATTATTCATGCATGTTTTGATCCAGATGTTAACATCCTTGTACTTTGATCATGTTTATATCATATATATAATGTTAATAATATAATAATTATCATATTTGGTAATTTTATAAACTTTTATAACTATTTATAAAAAGATGTGATGGAAAATGAATTACATCACTTCATGGAGATGATAATCTATACGAACACATGAGTGATGTTTACACATTTAGATGGTTGAAAAAAAGGTTAATAATAAATAAAATTTATAAACTAATTATTATTGTATAAAAATCATATATTCTCATTAAATATATCCATATTACCAACCATATAAAGAGGAAATAAAAAATGAATCACATCGCTCAGTGGAGGTGGTAGTAAACACGTACACAAAAGTGATGTTTTTGTATCATAAAAAATCGAAAAGTGAGAAGGTAGATATAATATTATAAATATAAAAGAATAATCATGTCATTAATATTATATATAAACATTTTAAACATCGTAACAACTAACCCTGAATGATGGTGATGAAAATTGAAATACATCACTTCGCAAGGTGGTAGTTCCCATTTATGCATAAATGACACTTTTATTTTCCATTTGATTGAGAATGATAAGAATAAATATTTTCTCATTTAACTAATAGAGTATTAGTGTATTTATTATGATATATTAATAATTTAATTATGGGTACAATAGGTTGTGAAACAATGGATGAAAAAAATAAAATTTAAAGTACTCTCTTAAGAGTTATTCCTCTTCGTTGAGGAACATTCTTTGGATTACACCTCAATCACTGGAATGATGTTATTATGATAAAAATAAATAGTCTAGTATGTGGAGAGTGATTTTAGGAAATTATTTTGGAATATATTGTCTGAGATAAAAGGCTATTTATGTTTGAGGAAGAGGAGAGATGTTGTGTCCTTTATAAGGGACGAAGAGGAAATACTTGGAAATGTTCGATAGTTTAAAATATATTAATGTTGTACTCAAGAAAAATGGATCCCAATTGGATAAAGGTAGAATATAGGATGATATAAAATAGAAATAAATTCATTTAATATGATTTATACCAGTTTTTAAGTCATTTAGAAAGTTATATATTTAGTTTGACCCCTTATTAACCTCTTTTAACATTTGTCGTAGTAATTAATTTTTACCTCAAAATGACAAATAAATAATTTGAATATATTATATATTATTTATAATTATGATTCATAATATGGAATTAAATTTATCTATTTAAATATCTCTAATTGGTATATTTGTTTAAAAATATATCCATAAAACACAGTAAAAAATGGTTTCCTGTAAAAATAAATTTTTAAGTTTAAAATTGTTTTTATAACATAACTAAGAAAAATGTAAATTTCAATGAAATTAATAGGATTATTTTCAAAAATAAATAAATAATTAAATTAAAAAATAAATTCAATATAAAATGGACTTTTTAAATACCTTAAAACAAAATACACTTTTCAAAAGAATCATTATTTTTTATTATGCAACAAAAAATCATCTTTTTCCGGAAATACACAAATATTCACTATAATTTATTATTAAATGATAATTTAAAAAATTATATTAGTTTACTAAAATAAAATTTCTAAAAACTGGAATAAATTAATTATAATTTCCGTGAAAAAATTCAATTTTTTATAAAACATTTTTTGAAGCCTAAAATCTATTTACTTAAAAATGAGTACTTATTTGTTATATATTAATCAATATATTTTCAATATATAAAACCTATATTAATATTTTCTATAATGAGAATTTTCATATTCATACCCTTATTTAATACCTATGTTATAATGGTAACATTTAAATAATAGTAATTCAGTAGTATATCACAGTTCATTTAACTTTAGTGTTTCATTTAAGGAAAACAATCAAATAAATAAAAATTATTTAAAGAAAAATATATCATAAATTCTATGGGTGTTATATTACAATACCTATAAGAATTTATACCTTTAAATTAAATCAATATATTACAAATAATTTGTCCTACTTATGTCTCATAACATCCTCATGTTCCCATGTGTATTCCTCAAATTTATAATTTCTCCATAAAACTCTGATTATATGAGTGGTCTTAGTTTGTATCAATTTACCTATTCAATCCAGAATCTCCACTATTGTTTCTCATATTAGATATTATTATCCACTATTATGATCTATGAGTTCAGTACATGTGAAGGATTAAGTATATACTTCCTTAGGAGAGATACATGGAACACATAATGAACTTTATATAGATTCAATGGAAGAACTAAGCGATAAGAAACTATTCCAAAATGATCAAGAATCTAAAAGGGGACATTATATATTGGTCTCAAATTTCCCTTCATTACAAATATTATAGCCTAATTCAAAGGAGATATTTATAGGAAGACCTTGTCTCTAATATCAAAGTCCAGGTCTCACCAATGATTGCTATCTTAAATTTTATATCGACTTCGAGCTACCTTGATGTACTTCTAAACGATTGTAAACTTTTATAAAATTTCATCATCTAGATCATCTCCCAATATCTTTCTTTCTATAAATTTGTCATATCATGTTGGAGTAATGTACTTACTTCCATATAGGGATTCATAAATATCAATCTAAATGCTTGAGTGAAAGCTATTCTTTTAAGAAAAACTCAACCAAAGAAAGGTTTTCACCCCAAAAATCATTTAAAATACATAAAATAATATCATGGAATATCGTCTTAGGTACCAATGGTCCACTCAAACTGACCATATTTATGAGAATGATATGTTTTTCTAATTTTTAACTCTTTATTCAAACATTGTTGAATTTGTTTCCAAAACTTTAAGGTAAATCTCGTATCTCTATCAAATTAAAAAGAATATTATAATCCCTAAAAACATTACCAATTCTTAATTTATATCCTAGAAAGATTACCAAGTGAGAAATATTCTCTAATTATAATGATATGTGATGATGTTTGAAGGATATTGACAACAAACCAAATAGAATTATTCCATTTAGATGTTTTGGGAGTACGATGAAGAAATACATGGTATTGTTTTTTCATTTTAATTTGGGAATGGGTAATGGTTATGAAATCCCCTTTGACTTATATCTATCATCACTAACTTACTAACATGACATTAAAAAAGTTATATAATTTTAAAAATTCTTTATAATATTGCTTACAAAAAATTCTCTTTTAGTTCTCTACACATATTTGTTCTTCGAGGATGAATATAAAATGATAAACTGTGAGATTCATCAAATATCTCCATCTTCAATTATAGTTCTAATGATACACACACTCAATATATGAACCTTATCATTTTATCACATTCATGGTTGAACTTAGGAATATTTCTCACCTTCTTCTATAGTTCCACATCTTCCTTATACACCAATTTAATCCTCACATGGATGGATAGTTAAACATTCATCTAATAAAGATATTATATTTCACATTTTACTATGATTTAATTGTTTATATTCTAAAAATAAATTAATATTTTATATCTTTCATTACTCATTATAGAAAAAATATCATGGTTATTACAACTCAAAGCATCATCCACCTTGTTTTCCTTCCCAGGTTGGCAGTGTATTGGGAATTCATAATCTTAAACCAATCTCAAATATATCACTTGATGCATATTTTACTCTTTACATGTGAATATATACTTCAATATTTTATGATCAGTATAAATATCACATCTTTTACCATAATGATAATACCTACATATTTTCAATACCAAAATTACAACTCTCATATCTAAATAACAAGTTGTGTAATTTTGATAATGAATTTTCAATTGGCGATAGGCATAATCTATCACCATATAGTTCTTCATGAGGAACCATCCCAGTCACTTCTTCAATGAATCATTGTAGAGAAAAAACCCTTCCCCACTACAGTGTTGTGTAAGAATAGTTGTGTTGACCAACATTTTCTTTATTTCATTGAAATTTTCCCAAAATTATTATATACATAAGAACTTTTATCCCTTCCAAATTAACTTAGTTAGTGGATTTGATAACCATGATAAATTTCTCATAAAGAATCATTAGTATAATACTAACCTATGAAAACAGTGGATCTGAATCACTGTGGTTGTATGGGATATTGTTAAATAACTCACATATTTTAATGATCCACCAATATACCCTTCTATGAAATTATATGAAAAAATGAGAATTTATATAGACAAAATTTACACATGGTAAATTTGGAATATAACTTCTATTTTCTTAGGATATTCAACACATTTCACAATTTTTTTTCATGGTCTTCCTTTCCCTTTGAATAAATAAGAATATCATCTATCAAGACTACCAAAAAACGATCAACTTAATTTATAATGAATATTCATTAAAACCATGAATATAAAATGAGCATTGAAAATTATAAATAAAATTACTATATATTCATAATGAACATACCTTATATGGAAGGCTGTCCAGGATATATCCTCTATTATGTCCCTTAACTAATAATATTCTTATCCAAGATGAATATTTTAAAAATATAAAACTCCTCATAATTCATTAAACTAATCATCAATATATGGTAGTGGATATATCTTTTTAATAGTAATATTTTAATGTTCTTGATAATTAGTGAAGAAACTCATTGAACCATATTTATTATTAATAAAAATAATAGTTTCACTCCATGGTGAAACACTAGGACAAATGAATACATTATATTGATTCTATTGGTGATTCTATTTTTATTCCTACAAATAAATAGGGTCTGTTTTATTTAGTGTCTTTGAAATTGGTGTAGCACTAGGTATTAGTTATACTTAAAACTCAACTTCACTATTTAGGGGAAGACTAGAAAAATCCTAAGTAAATACATCTACATATTCCCAAACAATAGGAAAATTTTCAATTTTAAGTTTCTACCATGTCATTTTATATAAATATCCCTCATGAATTAGTATTAAAATCCATATTATGGTTGTAAATTTTATTAGGATTTTCGGTTCATCTTTACACCGGTAGATGATCACATGTTGATTCTGAATATAAAATGTAAATTTTCTTCATCAAAAGATGATATGGAATCTATATTGGGAGATCTCATCCATTCTAAAAATGGCATTAAATTAAAATTTGGGAAGAATAATGAGATTTGTAGGAATAATATTCCAACAAACATCTCTCAGAGTGGAGTTATAAAATTGAGAGGCAATCATATTACCATTACTAGTTTCCATGGATGAATCAACATTAAATCATTGAGGTGTTTTTGTGATGGCCTTATTAAATTATTAAGGTATAAAAGAGTGGGTGGAACATGAATCAAATAAAAAATTTTCAATTCCATAATGGATTTTAAGTGTCAAATTCACCACATAATTCTGCTAATCCACTTTAGTAGTTGTTATTGCATAATATTTATCTTTTTCTATTGACTTCATTAGTTTCTAAGGCTTATTATACTCTTTATCCCTTGGATTAGGGAATTGATCCCCATAATGACCAAACACCTTACATCTAAAGAATTGAATTATGGTTGGAAAGCTCAGTTGAGATTTCTCTCCATTCATTTCATTTACAACCCTCTTTATTCCACTTAGACATTATTTTTCTTTATGGACAATCCTACTATACATGCAACATATTCTTGCTATTTTAAGACAATTTACATAGTGATAATTCCAACATTTTTGGCATGTAAGATCTTTAAACTTATTCCTCCATCAATGTGACATACCACTAGAGCTTCCATGAAAGTACACCTTCCTTTTTTAATCACTGGAACTATTATAATGAAGATTTAAATTTATGATTTACACTTTTAGTGCACATAAAACTATATATTAATTTCTTACAAAGTCAATTATTGCTAATTCCTTTCAAATACTTGGTTTCAAACCAATTAATAGTTAACAAATATTTCTTTTAGGGTTGATGATAAAACCAGAAGCATTCCTCACAACTCATGTAAATTTTTATTCATAGGTAACAATAGATTCATCATCCCTATTCAAATCTATAAAGTCCCTATCCATTCAGTAGAAAGAGTTCAAAGAATGCACTTATGGATAAATGTACTCTTAAAAATATACCATTACATTGATTTTATTTCTTATAAATTTTTTGTATTATTAATAAGAGTCCAAAATTAATCTAGTTAACCTTCAAAGTGATAGGTGGATAAGAAATGTTTTTCATTGTTTTAGCAATATATAACGGAAAAAATATTTTCCATCACATTGACAAATCGTTCAAAAAATAGTGGATCAGAATACCCACCGAAACACAGTGTATTTTGTCACATAAATGATTTAATTTCATTTTGATCCTTCCATTATGAATTTGAAAGCTCAATATAATTTTTCTTACCACCTATATATTGAGAAAGTTGAGTGATCATAGTCATAAGATATTTCATCCTAGCTCCCAATCCATTTGGTTTTTCATGAGTATGGCCATTTTATTAAAGGTCAAAATCATTTTCTTATGATTCATTCTAGTTTTAGTCATATACTAAAACTAAATACATAGTGAAAGTATAATTTTACAATACATAGAGTAAATAATCATATATTTATGGAAATCAATCTTAATACGTCCTTAATTTGAAACCTTTTTATCAACCAATGAAACATTAGGTTAACCTAGGTCATCCATGGACATGATCTATTCACATCCATCTTAATGGTTTATAAATAGAATATAAAATAAAAAAAATCATATCCATTGGTTGTTCCAATCCATGTGTGTAATCTTGATCCTACTCATCATTCAATAGTGAAGTTTGTGTGCCAACGAGCCTGTACCCAAGTGGTAATGGATCCTACTTGGAATACAAAAGACCCAGGATCAAATCTGAGAAGGGATAAATTTCTGGGTTACAATAGTAGGTCATTGTTGCAGAAGTGGAACTATAGCAGCGGTGGCACTGTAGCCATAGATGCACTGTAGAAAGAATTGTATTGGACGTAGTATTGTAGCATGGACTGTAGTATTCTGGGTACTATAAGATTACTATTCACTGAAGGTCTCTTTAGTCCAACAAATGTGATTTCATGATTTGTATTCAGACCACTTGGTCTTGGGCCTTTGGGATATGTATAGGATCTCTCTCTACCCATTTTGAATGATGTTTTTTACTTTAAATAAAAAATGAGACTTCAGCCCCAACATTTAAAATAAAAATAGTGATGGTTGAGTTAATACACAATCTAACCCTTTCAAATTTTTTACCGTTAGATCCATCTATACCACATGCACACCTACTTGTTAGAATCCAGATAGGGATATATTTTTTATTAATACACACAATATTTTCTCTTCAGAGGCAATAGAATGTTATCCTATACTTAGAAAGTTTCCCATGGTTTTGAACAGTGGTTTCTAGTCATAATCTCTAAAAATAAATAAACCCTTCTATGATACCTACTGCGGTGACCCAAGCATAATATACATAAATGTTACTTCATTTTTTATGAATATTCAATGCATAAAAAAATTATATACACCATTGACCCATAATTTTTTAGTGTATTTGGAGACTAGAAATATAAGTATCTTTTTTCATAAATGATCTCCAACATATCTCAAAAAGTTCTTCTATCATAGTGATTTCCCTAAATTACCCATATTAAAAGATTTCTTCAAAACCTATGGAAAATCGAAACACAAGAAAGAGTGATATTAGATATTAAGTAAGGATAAACAATGGATATATCAATAAGTGATCATAATTAATAGCAAGGTTATGAGAATAAGATCATAACATATGAAAGTCATAACCAATAAATTATTAGTTTATAAATCAAAATTAATGGAATAAGGATTTGTCATAGAAAAAGAAAAAAGTCATAAGAATATAGAATCATCATTAATAAAAAAATGATCTATGATAGTATATCATATTTAAAGGAATATGTTAGAAATATAATCTTTTAACTTTGTGAACATGTATTAATAGTAATAGGTTAAATCTTTACGTTAAGGACATGAAATCAGTTCCTAGAATATACTTTTGAGAAAGAAAATAGGTCCACACATTATCTTATATACATGAAACCAGGTCCACCCATCAACATAAGAACATGAAACTGGGTCCATTCATAATATTTTGAACATTAAATCAAGTTCACTCATAACATAGTTATCTCATGTGCTATCCATCATTACCCAATGTAGTATAGGGCTATATAATTCTAGACACACCCATAAAATAATGAGAACAATACATATGTGTGCTACAAGATCATAAAACATTCATTATATCATCATATCACAACCCTTTTAAAGGAATCATGGTTTATAAACATTTCAACATTTTATCAATGCATAAATTTTAGAAAATTAAATAGATTCATAAAGGTTTCATCATAACTTATCATGTGGAAAAGAAACAGGTATCAAAAATCATCCTTAAATCATCATGATCATAAGACCTCAAGAGAAATAAATTGGATGGTATCATAATATCACATCCCTTGTGGTTTATAACAATCATTAAAGGATGTTTCCATAATTGAAAAATACCTTTAAAAGATCATTTGGACATTTCTTTTTACCCGTGAAAATATATATTTTTTCCATTGATAACATTTTAATTGAAATTTCAGAGAATATTTAGAATTTTTTTATTTGAAAATAAAAAAGGAATATTTTCATGGAATATTCAATTTAAATAACAGTCATGATGGCATGGGAATCTATTATTATCATGTACATTAAAAACATCCCTTTATCAATTTTGTGAAAATTAAAAAAAGGTTTGTTCAATCAACATTTCAAAAAAATATTCATTTATAAATTTTTATATACAGTAAAAGGTAATTAAAATTACCTTTTTAATAAATATGATATTTAGGTTGAATCATCTATAAAACAGTTTTAAGATCATGGACATGTTTGGAAAAGTTTATCCACCAATAAAGAAATAAGGTTGAATTTTCTTAAATTTTTTTATCAGTTAATTTATGTAAAAAAAAGAGAAAATTGAACCAAAACATACAAATTATAGGAATAAATATTGTAAAATAATATATATATATTTTTAATGGATTATATTCATACAATTCCACCCACTAAAAATTAAGCATAAACAATCCTAAACAGAAATGATATTGTAATCTAAATCTCTTACCTAAAGTCTTTTCCTACTTCATATGTGTTCAAAAATCCATTATAATAAATATATATTTATTATAAATATATTTTAGTACCATATTTATAAATATAATATAATAAATTATTTAATTACAATATTTTAACAACCATTTATTAGCAATTCATCATTAAAATCACCATTCCGGGTGATAACTATTTCATCTTCCATACATCTTTCAATTCGAAAGTTCCATTACTAATAATTTGAAAATGGTTTAATTATATATAGAATTTTATTAATATCATAATTATAATATTTAATCATTATATTAACTTTTATTACATTTCATATAATGTGGTGACGAGAAATGAATTAAATCACTTTGTGCTGACAGTAATCCATACACACACACGAGATGGGTTTCCACTTTTCATTGTATGGAATAAAATAAAGGTAAAAAATAATTCAAATTTCTTTAATCATTATTATGTCATAAATATCATATATTTTTATTAATTACAACTTTACTACCAACCATTTAAAGAGTAAATGAAAAATGAATCCCATCTGTTCGTGGAGGTGGTAGTCCTCACATATATACAAGAAACGTTATCATTTAAAAATAGTTGACAAGATAAAAAGGTAGATAAGTTGTTATTATTTAATAATAATAATTATATCAACATTAAATCCATCATAATATCTGACCATGAATTACGATTATGAAAATCAAAATACATCACAAAGTGAGGGGATAGTCCGCATGCACACATGAATGATGATTTGGTTTCCCATTTGATAGAGAAGGGGATGAATAAGTCTTGATAAATTAACATAATAAAATATCAGTATATTTATGATAATTTATTAAAAAATTTATTATGGATAAAATAAGTCTACAAAAGGCGGAAGAAGAAATAAAATTTAAAGTACACAGTTAAGAGTTATACATCTTTGTTAGAAACCCTCTTTTTCTTACAGCTTAATCCTCAGAAGGATGGTATTATAATCAAATAAGGACCTATAAGACAAGTGAAGTGATATTAGAAATGTATTTAGTTAGATATTTTCCAAGATCAAAGGATACTTATTTGTGAGGAAGATATGATACATGGGGTTCTTTTATAAGGGATGGAGAAGACACACTTGGAAATTTTCAGAATATTTATATATATTAATATCTTAATCATAGGAAATGGATCAAAATGGGATCCAATTAAAATATAAGTTGATATGGAAAAAATATAAATTCATCTAATAATATTTATATTTATTTTGGTGTCATTTTATCCAATATTTATTTAGGTTAATCCCTCGTTAACCCCTTTTAACCTTTATTGTAATAATGAATCTTTACCATGATACCTATTCATAATGAAAACAATTAAGAGGTAATTATTATATAATATTAAATATTATGATTCAAAATATAGAATGCATTTTATCAAATTCAATATCTATAAGTGGTAGAAATGTATTTTAATATGGACTTTTAGAACACGATGGAAACAATTTTGATGTCACATTCATTTTTAAGTTTAACAATGTTTTTATATCAAAATTAAGCATAATATGAATTCCAATGGAATTAATTGGATTATTTTAAATAAATGTTTACTAGTTAAATTTAAATATCAATTAAATAAAACAAGATACTTTTATTTACTTGAAAGTAAAATACACTTTTCATAAAAAGTTTTATTTTCTACTTCTCATTTAGAAAATTAATTTTTCTGAAACATCCCTAAAATTCAATATAATTTAATATTGAAATGATTATTTCAAAAATTATAAAATTTTATTAAAATATTTTTTTTAAATATGTTATAAATTAATCTTAATGTTTTTGGAAAAAATGTAGTAAAAACCATTTTTGAAGAAATTATTTTTTAAAGAATAAAATGACTTTACAGAAAATTCAGTACTTATATATAAAAAATTAATCAATAAATTTGAACTATATAAAAACTATATAATTTTTTTAATTATTATGTTATTCCTATTATTTTTCCCAATTTAATAACTAGGTTATAATAGTCACATTTAAATAATTATAATTCAATTGTATATCCTAGTTTGTTTAAACTCGGTGATGCATGTAAAGAAAGTCACAAAAGAAATAAAATTTATTTAAAAATAAATATATCATAAAAATAGAGGGTATTACACCTCCAATAAGTGTGAAAAAAATTTATGGAAAATAATTTGAAAATTTCCAACTAGGACTCAAGATTAAATACTAGTAATCCATTTCCCTAAATCCCCTTGAAAACCATTTCTGAAAAACAAATAATTTTAAACTATCATTTTCCAGATGGTCCTTGAAATATTATATGAAAATATCATTTTAGAAGAAATTTAAAATCCATTTAAAATATATATATCTTTATTTAATTTATAAAAAACAAAACTAAAAATAAAAAAACCGCATATGAAATGTACATCAATAATTTCTCAGGATTTTTAAAAGAATGATTCATAATCAGAAGTTTTAAATAGAAAGTATAGAATTCTAAATACAAGACTATAAAAATATATAATGTTTTGATATTGAAATAAAATAATACTTCTAAACAATAATTAAAATCCCATAGAATCATATAGATACCCTAAAATTAATTAAATAGATAAATCCTTTTAAAATATATTTAGATAAATTTTCAAACCACCAACACTAACACATTTCTCCAAAAATTAATCCTGAGAATTTTTTATCAATATATTTGAAGACATATCATATTCTTCTAAAACCATAATATTTTTAGATAAATTTTCATGTGAAATTGTGTACAAGCAAAGTATGTTGAGGAAAAGAGAATTCACAGAACAACTTTCCTCTACTGGAGAATAAATAGAAAAAACTCTTGTATAAAATAATTCAATGACCTAAAACATTATAAAAACACATAAAATATGGGATTAAAATAGATTAAGACCAAAATTCACCCTATTTTTTGGAAAAAGAGAGGCTGAGAGAAGATAAGATGTTGAAACAAGGAATAAACAATTAATGAAGAAAAAATATCCCTAACCATGAAGAATCACTTTAAACAAAGGTGAGAGAGATATAAAATATAATGGGATGAAATTTATGGAGTACCTAGGCCCCCTCAAGACTAATAATACAAATTGGGGAAAAAGGTACCCCAAATGGGGTTTTAATTTATAAAGTAAAAGTTGTAAAATCATGATTTATGATTTTGGTAATGTCACATGGATTGGAATAATGATTTTCCAAATGTCATGTCAATCATGGACCCCTAATTTTACAGACCAACATGGTTTAGTACACTATGAAACAAATATGAAATATTGGTTCATATAATACTATAGGCCTTTATATGGGTAGTATCATGATTTCTACTAAATAGGTTGCAATAGTTTTCCCTACACCAGAACTATAATGTTCAAGAGATTCAAATAAATTGAGCCTCAAATTGGATAGAAAGGATAAAAATAGATAGATCAAGAATTTAATAACCATATTAAAGTTTAGGGTGTAAAAATTGTCCCCACCATATCACTTTTAACCACAAAAATAACTAAATTTTAAAATAAATAAGACAACATTGACCCTCTATCCAAAAAGGGATACAAACCAGTAACCCAATATTTAAATTCCACCAATGGAAAACTAAAACCATCCCATTAAAATATATCAGAAATATACACTAACAACCATCCTTAAAATAAAGATATCATGAAATGGTGGCTCATATTGGGTCTCCCAACCATTTAGGAATTCACTAGCATGGTGGATCAACTGAGAAACCAAAAACACCAAGAATAATAATATAAAATTACATATAAATAGACATAAAAAATGAGTCCCAATAAAGACACCTTAAAAAATCTATTAAAATGATCACTTACTCTCGAAAAGAGTATAAAATACCAAACACCCCAAAATATATTCCAGAGATCAAAACTAATAATGATAATGGAAAATGAAAGATAATAAGGATAAAAATAAAGAGAAGGGGAATAAATACCTTATGTTATAAAAATAGACATCCACTATTATTTAGAGTTCATAAAATGGGTTTCTACCATGATAATTATTCGACTTACAGAATTTATATAGGTTCCCCAATAGACCACAATGGTGGAAGATATTTTGAGCACTCATGCAGGAAGGATTAGAATGCATAAATTTATCAAACAAGAAACACATGAGGGATTGTTTCCCTTTGAAAAAATACTTATTAGAAGAATAATATCCTACAAATACATGTTCCAAAAATGTTAATCCCTCTTTGGATGGGGGAACCTTCCCCATCACTAAAGGATAAAGGGTTACCATTCATTATGGTTTTTTTCTAGAAACCAACTTCACTATGTAAGCTTTACCCACTTGGTCTTTAAATAATATATGCCTAAATGAAATAAATTAGGCATTGACATTTAATCGAATAACCTTCATGAAAAGGTGAGCCTTCAATTAATCACTTGATACAATCTCAAAAAAAAGGAATCAACTCACTTATGTGGTTAATGAAATCCTTCACTAGTCATTAACCATGGTGGAGACTCATGAAATCTACCACCTTATTTATATTAACCACCTCAATAAGTAACCATTTAATGAATTTAACATTAAATAATACCTACATTATTCCACTTTTCAATTGGTATAGAACATGGACATTCTAAGAAGACTAGGATCCTCGAATAAACCTAATAAATCTCTCACCCTCATAGCTTTAGGAGTTACAATAGATTTAAATATATGTTCATCCCTCTCTATCCAATCCACACCCTCATAAACACCTAAATTTAAAAAAATTAAAGAAAAAATTGAGATTAATTTGACTCCACCACTCTATCATGAGTTTGGGTAGAGATGACAACTAGATGAGCCACACTCAAACCCTAAAATATCGACCCCCTAAATTTTTTCATATTTTTTCGTGGAGGAATAATCTAAAAGATAAGAAGTCATATAACCCAATAAATAAAAATTAAATGGAAAATAATACCCCAAAATAATTAAATCTTAGCTCAAATGATAACACAGAACCAATAAATCAAAATTAGTAAATATAATTAGAGAATTTTATTTTTAAATTGTTTTAAAACATTACACTTCATATTTATAATATTAAAACCCATATTGGAAACCACTTTAAACCACACAATTTAATTTTAATCGTTAATTTACCACTTAAATAATTTGGAAACCTACCATTAACATTATTTAAAACCCTTATAAACAACTATCAATTAATTTAATTCTAATTATTTTTATAAATTATCATTATTAAATTCAAAATTAACTTCCACCTTTTGAAAACCAAATTCCAATTTCAAAAATTTATCAAAATAAATTAAATAAAACCAATATACCATATAAATCTCCATAAGACCATTATAAATAACATATATAAACACAATAGATAAATTTATATCGAAGGGATATCAACAAAAAAAACTTCATGGTAGTTATTGACTTTGCACAGTCTAACCATATAGTTTAGAGGACTATGAACTGGAAGTTAAAATTTCACTGGAAGGAAAATAAAAAAACCTCATGATCTCTACATAGTTGTCTAGAATGTTCAATATAAACACAATATTGAGGTTCTTACATAATTTTTATCCCCAAAACATATAAAAGCCTTAAAATTTCCACACAACATTATGACAAAACAAAATACCAACAATCCATATCAAAATATATAAAAAATAATATGATGAAAACTAATAAATAATGACTAACAACCCAATATCCCATGGAAAATCATGGATGAAAATGAGAAAAATCTCATGTGTTTCACCCTAGACTTACCCATCAAATTTATACATTCCTACCTCATGTACACATGAAACCCCAAATAAACCAGGGTGCTCTAAGAGAAAAGGTCTCTAAAAAACCTCAACTCTAATAACAAATTTCCATGAACCAAACTAGGCCACACTTGAGATAAAAACCTGAAATAGACCATATCATATCAATGGGGTGTTCTCGATCCCCATGGGGTGAAAAAAAGTTCCAAGGAGTCAAAGTTCATAGAATTCAAAATAATAATAATGAACATGGGGATTCTACATGGATGTTCAGAATGAACACCCTATAGATTAGATATCCACACACAACAAGAATATATAGATTACAAAAATGAAAAAACTCAAATAAATATAATCATAAAAAATCAAGTAACTCATAATGAATTTACGTAACTACAGTATAAAGAACACCATCTAGAATAGAAAAGGTCCACATGGCTAATACAACTAAAACACCAAAATGAAAACCCAAAATACCTGATAATGCCTCTATATAACCTTATGGTCACTAACCAACATCCAAACTAGCTCACTCCACAAGTGATACATAAATTAAGCATAATCATACAAAATAACTTTGGGTATATTGATGTTAAGTGAAATAAAAAGGGTAAGAGAATAAGAACAATATTGGAAATCATTAGAGTTTTCATGCTTATATATTATAAAAACAAAAAAAATCTTATTTTAAATACATGTGTAAAATAGGTTTTTATCATTTGAATAAATATAACATGATTTTTACCTTAAAAGAGTCTTTAAAAATAAATCTTTATTTAAATATATATATAAATGTTTTCATTAGCTTAAAAAACACCCTTTTAAAAAATCCTCCTCTAAAACCACATTCAAAACCACACATGAAGAAAATCAACATTAAAAATGGATGAGTAAAATGAATAAATGGGAAAAATCCTAAAAATCCATTGAGGATACCCTAGACATACGTAAGTAAAATCATTTTCTAGACTATTAATGAATTCATAGTCTATAACCCATTGAATACTTTAACCAAGCCTCACTAGTAGCACACCCCCATGGACTCTAATATCATAGGGGATCTTATTAGTCTAATCATGAATAGATAATAACCTCCACTAAATCCCTCACTAATATTCATAGGATTACCATGAGTAATAACTATGGAAGGTGAAGAAACATTTATAAAATATCTTTTACATGCATCATATACAATCACATCTTCATCCCACCTCCTTACACCAACTAATACAAAGACCCTATTTAAAATATAAAATAGTAACATAAAACACATAAAACCTAAAAAACACACATACCAAGTACATACAGGATTTCATTATGTGTGTATCATGTTTATGGAAAGGCATTTGAAAAGTACTTACGAGGTCTCACTATTTAAAACTAGTAATCTCGTTCCCAAAATCCCCTTGAAAAAAATTTCCTAAAACAAATATCATTTTAAAAAATCCTTTTCCAAGTGAAAAAGGATTCCTGACATTATATTTGAAAATATAATTTGAAAAATATTTTTAAATCCATTCAAAAACTAAGAATATTTCTTGATTTTTTGGAGAAACAAACTGAAAATCAAAACACCACTCTGGAAATTCACATAAAAGTATCTCATGAAATGTCAAATAAGGACTTTTAAGCCAATGTAATAAATTAAAATTATAGGTTATAAGACAACCCCATTAAAATATATCGGGGATTAAAATTAAATTCAAATAATTTTTAAAGATTTTAATTCAAATCCCAAACACCAATTAAAGGGATAAATCATTAAGAATTAAAATTTCAAAATCTAAAAAAAACACAATACAAAAATTTTTTCTAAAAAAAGATCACGAGTTTTTGTGTTTTATCTGACTCTTTTTATATTCTAATCATATGATTATAAAATATAATAATTTATAGATATTTTAAATCCCATGAAATCATGGTATATTACCTAATGTCAAATTCATGGAACTTCCTACCTCAAATAGAGAGGCGATGGAATTAAAATCATAAAACTTTGAATGGGAGGACTTGATACATTATCCACACACCCTAACATCAATAATCACTAAAAATGAGGAAAAACCCCTACCCTAAGGTTTGGAAAATGATAGAATAAGGAAATAAAAGAATAAGAAATAAATAATAAAGGATGAAGTAGGAGAAAAGATTACAAACCTTGAATAAATCACCCAAAAATGATGTGTGAGAGGCCCAAAATACAAGGTGAGTAATTGATTGTGTACCTAGGGAACCCTCGATCCTAATCAAGAAAAAAATTGAAGGATATGTACCAAATGGGGTTGTAATATGTAAGGTAAAATATATAAATTCATTTATTTTATGATTTTGGGTTAGTCACATGGTTTGGTCACACAATTTACTAAACATTGTCGAGTCATGATCCCAAAAATTGACACACATGTAGAGATGTTTGGTTTGGTCTCATAGATTAGTAAACCATGTGCTAACCAATCTAATAGGTCTGTTAAAAATAACAAGCCTTTATGTGGGAAGATTTGTGGTTACTAATAACCATGAAATAACTATGTGCCCTACATTGAAACTCAAAATTTAAATATTTTAAATTAATTTTGGATTTAATTCAAGGGAATGTTTAAAAATAAATAAATAAAAAAAATTAATAATCAAAGTGAATGTTGGGGTGTGGCAATGTCACAATTTCCTTTAAAACCTGTTTTATCTCACATTCCTTGATTGTAAAATGCTAGTGTGGATGCACTAGCTAATTAGACACCACTATTTCATATTTACGTTAGGATGATATAATCATACATATTTCACACTAAATAGTAGTCACTAAATTTTTTAGTAAGGATATAAATAAAATAAATGAACTTTATACCACCCTAGATTAAGGTGAGTCTTCATCTTTTACTACTGATATTACAACCAATTTAATGTCTCCCATAGTGAAATATTTTCATAATGCGAATATTGCATAATATAAAGATATGAAAAGGAAAATTCATCAATGGATACAAATGTTTTCTCTATATTATGGTCTGAATTCATAAATATTAATCTATAAAAAAAATTCATTGATAGGTTCTTCCTCAGATGATTCAAAAGAGGAGAGAACCTCAACATTATGTTAGAAGCCCATGCAATTGGTAACAATGATCACTAAACCTAGACCTTGAACATCCCCAAATCAAGAGACATGGGTATTTATATCCATTTATTATGGATTAATATATGTAATTCACTAAAAGGATCCATGCATTTCATATACATGAAAATTTCATCCATCAACCAGGGAACAAAATATGTCAAATATGACTAAATACTCCTAACCATTTTTTATTTAGGGGATAGATATCATGTACCCCTACCCTCAAACCATTATTAGATAGTTTAAATTCATCCATAATATTATTAAATTCTTCTATAAATGGGATGAAGTCATACCTTTATAGAAATTCAGAATAGAAGATGTGATCAAGTTTATGAAATCCAATATCATCACCAGACTTAGAGTTCCTCCCATAAATTTGATGGAAAATGGAATCTATTTCTTTTAATTTGAGTTAAAGTAAAGGATTGGGAGTATGATATTAATTCCAACCAATTATCTTATTACCATTAGTCTATAAATGAGAAAATAGAGGAATTCAATAAGACATTACTAGGTATCCTTAAAAATGGTAGATAGAGTTGAAAACTCTCGGTCACAAAAACTCATCCTTATTCTATGGATTTATCATAATAATACACATAATTATTTTAAATAAACTGCATATTTACTAGTTTTTGGGATAAACGTAGTATTTTTTATTTATATTTAGTTATCACTTTGCATGGCTATCTATGATCAAATGACCAAAGAGGAATAATCCCATGTCCAACTGAAAAAGCTATAGAAACTTAATGAGGGAAGGTTACACATATTTCATAAACTTAATATACAAGAAAAATATGGTTTATGGGAATTTAATAAGAATTTCAACAACTATTCATTTATCTTAGTGGAATTAACATCGACTCTAAAACACTAATGATACCAAGGTTGTAACCCCCAAAGATGGATTAAAAGTAATAATGGCCTTACATTATTCCCAAGGTCTACACTAATGGATCATACTTCTTTATTACAACATATTAGAAGAATATAATTCCCACCATCAATGTATGTTTATTCAAGAAATACTTTTCATAAATTAACTTGGGATTTAAAATAGTCCTTTATGAATGTCATTAAATGATATAGCACAAGGTCATCTTCTCGTGAATGTAAACTACATAGAATAAAATTCCTTGTCACAATACATTAAACTTTATAATATATGGTCCATCTTCCATGCCCCTAAACTTATTTTATGAGTCTATTATATATTACATGGCCCCCTTATATAAGATCCTGGTCTATATAGAATATCCTAGTGTCTGGGATATTTTCGATTCATATATTGTATTCAAAATTGTCCCTACACTAAGGTATAAAAAATTTACCATCATTAAATAATTAAAAATTTCATTATTAATTTCTTAAAAAGATATATAGTAATTCCAAAACCACCTATGTTTAGACCAACCATGATTTTATTCCTACACTGCATCTCTTATTTCTCCCAGGAGTTGAGATCTCAATAAATTCACGTCAACTTTCATCCTTTCCATTCTCACTAGGGAACCCCTTCATATCATCTCATTTTCTTTATTAGAAACTCAGTTTTCCTCATTCATGTTGGGTATTCCTCCAATATCGCCAATGAAGGGAAAAATCATACTATTTTTTTCTAAAAGGTTCAAGATATGTATAAATTCCTTTTTTATGAACTATATTTATCTTGATTTATGTTCTAACAAGATATATAGAGAAAATAAAATATTATATCTTATATCCATGAAATGATTCCATGCTTCTGTTCATCCTAGTTTGCGTCTCTTATAAATACACTTTAGATATTCTCTAGTAGCTCTGTACTATGAAAAAAGTTTCTCAATCCTCTAATTCCCATGTTCTATATATTTGATGAATACTATTCTAAAAAAAATTCATGTATTTACATTTTTACATGTAGTATACATAGTGACCTTAAAATATTATATATTTGATCCATAAACACCCTTCACTACTATCTAAATCATCCCGATGCATGGCCTATCTATTCATGCAGGGACTTTTTAAATTAGCCTTGAAATGAGATGGTAATTTTTTTGATAAAAATTATGTGTTCCTTGATTCTTGTTGTTATAGGGTACATAGTAACACTTAATTACTTATTATATACCTAGAAATAAATTCCAACTTTCTTACATTCCACTTCCATACACCGTGACAATCCAATTTTGGGTAGTATAAAATCATAGTGTTCTAACTACCCTTTTGATAAATCCTCCTTCATAAACCAAACATTGTATATTAAGTGTTTTAATCACCATAAAATTTTCATAGATACCATTAACATGTATATATAATTTTAAAGGATCCCTTGTAATAGTGAGGATATATGAGTTATATATTAAACACACTTATAGCTAATGAAGGTCTTGTCTCTATCAATAAGAAGAGGATACTTTGATCCAAAATGCATTTAATTTTATTATTATGGAAATAATTATTTAAAAGGGTGAAATATTATTCTCAATATTCTATTTTAATATTATGGTAACGAATATTTCATTAAAATACAGTCAACATTTATTCTAGAATATCTATTATCCCCTTTTCAATTCCAAAACTGGTACGTCAATATAAAATTATTATAATACTCCATGACACAATTCAATGGAATAGAAATGGTTCTATTTTTTAACTCATAATGGTATTTTGAAATTTATTTCCCATATTTATTTCTAATATTACAATTTTAAAAAAAATTCATTTAATGTATTAGGTAATGTTTCAGGATTAAAAAAATAAACTAGAAATAAAAATACACAAACATTTTACTTATCAACACTAGGAACTAAAACACTCAAACCATGTTAACAAAATATAATGATCTAGGGAAATGATATAACATCTTTCTATTCCAAAAAAAAATATTGGTTTAAATTATTATTTTTAAAATTCATTATAGTGTTTAATTTCAAGGTAATTAAACCCCTCCCGAGCATTAAGTCACCCATGTAAACTACCTTCATTATTTTATTATTAAAAATTTATTCACTCTGTCTAATATAAATGGGATAACATTTGGTTATGATGATAAAACATGCATTGTGTATTTAGCTATCCTATATCTATACAGTATCAAAAATCTTAGATGAAATCTAATTTTTTCCATCCATTCTTTAATAGGCTATCCTTCACCTAGGGTTATGGAATATGTTTTATGTATTCATTCCACCTATTCTCATATTTGATCACATTTCATGGAGAAAATGGGTGGATTCAACCCTTTTCATCATTGAATATTGTATTTTATATCATGTCTTACAAAAATATACCATCATTATATTTTCAAGTGGATTTATATATGCCTAATTTTATATATTCTTGGATCATTCTCCTGAAAGAAATATTTGAGTTAAGATCCTCCTATTGGATAATTTTTTAAACTATAGAAAACCACAAGAACCTAATTTATCCATTAATAATGTTCCAAAGTGATAATGTTTTTCCTCTAAATCAAATTCATTTCATTATGAACAAATAAAATTATAATATTGAATTTTTTGAAAGCCAAAAAATATGACGTTCAGTTTTCCATGGTGATTATGATATTTTACATAACAACATGATGATTTATGGGTACCTCACTCAGTGAAAAAACACCAATGGTATCTCTATATGTGACAAGGCTTCTCACACATAGGGGAATGAAGAATCATAAAAATGATTTGAAATCAGATGACTTGGTGCTAAGAACCTCTTACGAGGAGTTAGCCATAAATTTAAACCAACGTTATGGAAAAGGTTTTTGAAACATTAAAACAAACATTCAATTCCTCTATGTATTCAGTTTTCATGAAATGAATATTAGAATGGTACCCGAATAATATCATAAAAACACATCAGGCATACCTTATGATCTCCATACGATAGTGTAAACATTGGTGGCTAACTAATGAATAAATGTGGGATTATTTTAACCATTTAAGCATAATGTAAACAAAATTAGTCCCATATCTACATGTGGCATGACTTATTTAGGAACTAGTTACATATTATACATATAGTACAATAATTTTAAGTGAATGAAGATATATGACAATGTAAAAATTCCTAACAAGACAAGAACTTGCATAAACATAAAATAATAGTATAAAGATATCCATAAATTATTCAATGTGTTTGTGTTATTACACAAACACTATATATACATAAGTTGTTCAATACATACATGGACATAGGGCTACAAAGTGGTGTGGTTGTGCATTAACCCTCTCTTGGGTGGCACTCGGGACAATCCATGTGTCATCCACTGGTCGACCCATTAACAACATAAAAAAATTATTCCCAATATTCAAAATCTATGAGTGAAAATATCTTAGGATTGTACACCATTACTTTTCCTAGTCATGTACAAATGGGTTTTCGCATATACTATAGGGGTATGTATAGGGTGTGAGTATAACAATACCTAATATGTAGTCACCATCCCACCCAAAATAACCTATAATAAACTAGATTATATTCCAACAATAATATGACGATAAAGGAATAAGTAGTACAATAATGAATATTCTTTATCAATGAATCATTCATGAACATGAGTACTTATAATTGAAACTAAAAGTGGAAAGGGTCTGTACCTGTACTATCAATTTGGTGACTTGGGTTAGAAACTAAGGTGATACTATATTTCCATCCCATATGGGAGGCAGTGTTAATACCAATGAGTAGTCCCCACATGTATATATATATACCCACACATATATATACATGTGAAAAATAATTCTGGATCATAGCGACCCATCTTAGTAGAAATAGAATAAGTTATAATGATTCGTTGAAACTGTATAGACCATCCTATAGAAAAAATGAATGGGTATAACATGTTAGGGAATTATGAGCTTATCCAAAACCATCCACCTATTTTCCAACATGTGGTTACCTTATTAATCCCAAATTTCCTGAAATTTATATTTTGAAACATGTAAAATGTAGTGGAAAACAAAACATCATTCCATATTACATGAAAAACAAGTGAATCATGAATAACAATCTAGAAATGCACTTAAAAATATTGTAAAATAGAGTTAAAAGTAAATATAAAACATTATATGTTTAAATAGTCATAAATAAAACATTAGGAATGTTGATAAAGTATAAAATAAAAATAAAGTCTTGAAAACAAAAATTTATCATGATAAATATGATAAAGACAGGCAAGAGTGACATAAATAAATATCTTGGTTCAATTTTTTTTA
Organism: Viscum album; assembly: GCA_963277665.1. Lineage (NCBI taxonomy): Eukaryota > Viridiplantae > Streptophyta > Magnoliopsida > Santalales > Viscaceae > Viscum > Viscum album. The sequence continues at coordinate 2,022,707,676 of OY728123.1, forward strand.
AAAATATTTATTAATATTAATCCATTTGTTTTGATTATATTCACATAGCCCCATAATTTTAATAGGTTAATCCTCCTTGAGTATTGAAGAAATAATCGTGCAACTATAAATTTATTTATTAAAAATCACTTTGAGGTCCTAGGAAGAAATTAGATTCCACCTAAAATCATAGCTATACCCTATAAAAAGAATATAATATTGGATCATTACCACTTCCATTATTGGAAGGTTTATCTTATAAGTGAAAACACAAAATTTCATTTAATTAAACTTGTGAATGAACCTAATATATATATATTAAATGGAATTCAAGAGATTTGATGAATCTTAAGAGGCCCATATTATAAGAACATTAAGTTACAACTATTTCCTTAAATAAATAGAGAAATTGGGAAGATTATTGGGCTTCACACCCTTACTTCACTATAGATAAACTATTATGGTCAATTAGAATTAAAGAATACAAGGGTTGAATATGGAAATTATTTGGGTAAGGGGTAGGTAATGAGAGCTCCATGAGAATATTGTAATGGTGTTTTAGGGGTGAAATACAAATAATTGATATTTTAGGGGATATATTAATGGTTTTAAATAACAAAAATTCATGTTTAAAAATGCATTTTATTGATATTCCAGTAATGTATGTGTTATAGATCCACTGAGTACTTGGTGGTCCTAAAAAAGAACCGTCATCCTATAAACCCCCACCATGTAATCAATATTGGTAAAAGGGTACTTGATGGTCTCCAAGACATTGGGTTCATTTCTTAATTATACATTTGTTTTCTCATAAATACTCTAATTTCACATCCAATTAAAAGTACATAAAAAATGAGATAAAATTTCTAGAAATTAAGGATAAACCCAACCTTAAAAGGATATTCTCTTTATTACCTCCCCACTATATCGCTTCTCATCATTGAAAAGCTTTGACCATCTACTTAAGGAAAAAATTATAGAACTTGTATCTTAATTTTATCATCCTTTTCAAAAGATCTATCTCAGAGAATCTTATTCTACCAAATAACTCGAACCAGGGGGATTACCATTCCCCAAAAACTCTTTTGAAACCGATTGAAAATACCCATAAGTTGATTCATATAGGATGCATCGACCTCAAAACAAATATTGTGAATTGGGTTGATAAAAACTTTATAAATTGGAAAATATGGAATGTTTTATGACATAAATTTAATTTTAGAGGTAGTGTAAGCTTATAAATTTTTTTTCTTGATATGAACTAATAATTAAAAAGGCATAACAAATCCTTTTTTAATTTATCATACTTTCATATATGTTGATTATCCATCCTTGGTGAAACCCATAAGAATATATGGTTACGTACTTTGAATTATAATTTCTGTATTTGATAATAAGTATATTACCTGTATTAAATTTTAGTAGTTACAAGTTAATTCTTAATAAGACTTACTTCTTCTATAGAATCCTAGATGATATTTGGCTTAATTATGGATAAATCACATATTTCAAACCAATATAGGGGATAATAACCTAGTAATTATATGGATTCACATGAATCGATATGAAATAATTACCAGTAGTTGTTATTAGAAGAGGATTTCACTAAGGATTGGTTATACTCTAAATAGAAACTAAAATAAGGAATATAGTCTTGAAGCTTATCCTAATGAATATTAATTTTCCATTCTAACTATCCATTAGTTTTATGGAAAAAAGAAATACAAAACATACCCTAAAAACCCAAAACCTATTGCATCCATCTCTATAATTGTAATCTAAACCTCATATCGTTACTAAAAATATGTTTAAATGGTATACCATGAAGATTTAAAATATATTTGACATATAATTTTCAATGTTCATCCATGAAAGAGGACCCTTTAATTGAAAAATGTTATCAAACTTGGTCAGATGTTCCTTATATACCCATACTACTTATCACCCATCAGAAGATCTAGGATGACTAGTTCAAAATCAATTATAACGTAATCCCATTTATATACTGATAGAGTAAGTGATCGTATAGTACCAAAAGGTCTCTATTTCTATGCCTTTAATATTAGATAGGTAAGGCACCAATAAATGAACCCTACAATCACTTTAATTATACTAGGACACCAGAACTAGTCATGAATGTGAATATACATTTTCATGATTCTAAGGTGTGTATACCACTAAGAATTATGATATTATTTGATTACAATTTCACTTATACTAATTAGGATGAGAAACCTTCCATGAACATACAAGAATGGTAATTAATCTTGGAACCAGTCATCTAGGACCTCCCTTCCATCATGTTTATCTAAAATAACAATATATTCTATATTAGATATTTGGGAGTCATTAACATGATTTAATTAATATTATTAAAGGTTTATACACTATACAGGTTTTTCACTCTAATCATCAATCACATCCATGAAAAATTCTTCCATCAGTAACATCAATTTCCACTTATTTTTGGAATCATACAACCTTTTAGGGTAAAATTTCTTACTGATATCTTTGAGAAAACATTTCCTTTACTAAGAGAATGTTAAATATAAATTTAATAATATCAAAGAAACTCCACCTAGTCACATTTACTAATATTAAAATCTCATTTATAATAGATGTTTTTTAGGCTCTTCTAATATGTGGATAGTATAATTTTTTTCCTTATAGGTAGTTCCTCCAATACATCAAGGAATGAACAAATAAATAATTCCAAATCATGAGTAGGGTAGTTTATCTCATGGTGATGTTGTTATTTTGAACAATATTACACCAAATGATGATCTAAAATAAGGAAAAAAAATCTAATTGGTGATAAATCACAATACACCTCATATCCCTCAACCATATGAGGTAAAATGAGAACCAGAGTCATGGTTAACCTCTTTTTAAGATTGTAGAAATATGACTCACATTGAAAAAACCAGAAAAATTAACTTTTTTCTTGGTGAATATATTCAAAGAAGTTTTAGTCCTTTAGAAAGACTAGATAATCATGTGGTAATACATAACAATTCCGAAAAAATTCTAACCATAGAGATATTTGTTTGGAATTTCTAAGACATCACCGACTCTACCATTATAGAGTCTCTTGATACACCAAATTCCAATATTACATACCCATGGAGCATGAAATCTTAGATAAAATATCATTTGGATAGCTTGGAAAAGAGGTGACTTCCACATAAATTGTCAAGAATAATTGGAACATGTCTACACACTCATAAAAAAACATTGAATAGATGAGGATATCACTGATAAAAACTATTAAATATGGGTATAGAATAAATTATATATCATATTTGTTACTTACATTAATATATTTAGATAATTTTCAAGATGAATGGATTTTGTTAATACTCATAGTGAGTATATTTACTTCAAAATGTGGTCTTTGGAATATCATATTGCATGACTCTAAGATAATGGTACCCTGAGTTTAGGTCAATTTTAGAGAACAACTTATCCTCTTTTGTTGATAGAAATTTCACCAATTCTAGGATAATGATAATGTTTCATCATTTTTAATAAATTTATCTTTATGTAATTTATATATTTTTGTATAATACCATCAAATTTAATGGAAAATAAGAGTAGATCCCCCCAGGGATAACTTATTGACCGGATGAACCCTTTGGAAGAAATATCTGCCAATGAGCTCTTTAAATCCATTTAAATAGTTGGTTCTATTCAATAAGCTAGAATAGAAATCTTTTCAGTCTAGGGATCATGTTGATAGTAAAACCCACCATTAGATTAGACGGTTTTACTAAAAAGTCATGAGGTAACAAGTTCATATATAAACCCATTACCTAGGGAAGTACTTTCTATTATTTGGCATACACTTCCCTTGGGATAGGAATAACCATTTATATTGTGACCTCAATGAATTTCTTCTGATCAATTTCATCATGAATAGTAAAAAGGGGGAAATTACGGAGCACTCCATCCATTGACAAAATATACTGGACAAGCACTACGTACATTGGGTAGTGTCCCATATGATCACTTCATCTTCTATAGCAGAAAGCTTCATGATTCTACTGAACAAAAGATTTTCTAATAAAATCCTCCAAAATTGTGCACTATAACTTGGTTGAGGTCTCACCTAATCAAAATGAAAAAAAATTCACCAACACACTACACATTCATACATACAAAAATAATAAAAACAAGATTTACATAGATCAGAAAAACATGCTATATCCTTGGGAGAACACACTAAACATCTTTCATTTCAGAAGATACAAATGAATAAAAAGCACTCTCTCACTTCGTATCAACTTAAAAAAGTTTTATAAAATTAATTCAGAATTATGAAAGAACATCTAGTAATCCATACATTAGATATGGTCAACCAAATCGCTTTATATAGGTCTCTATCTGGTCAAACAATTTCACCAACCTCTTTGAAACACATTCAACCATCAGATGACATGGGAAGTTGCTGATACACTATCAAACCATCCTATTGATCCAATAAAATCCAGTCACCATGAAAACTACCTATGTACTGAGTTTTCTCCCTCAATGAACACTATTTTCATGAACTTAATCAAATAAAATCCATTCAAATATCATTATTCGATGACACTGAAACCTCACCATAAGATTCCTTTGTCTGAACTTCTTTGTAAAATGAATCTATCCATTGGAAGCTTATCTAGGGAAAACCTTCCTACCCTTACCAATATAAAACTGTATAATTGGAAAACATCCATCTATTCTATTCAATCATATTATTATGATTATATTTTTATGATTCTTTATGTTTAGAATAATATCTCAAATGAATGCAAGAAGAAATTTATACTAAACCAAGAAATCCCCAACATGTAAATTTCTTTAGTATTTTTCCCTTTTACATCCATCCACCTAAGCTCATCCAATATATAATTTATATAGTGTTATACTCTCTATATGAGAATTCATGTCCTATTGAGGCACAATGTATCCTAATAATTTTTTAGACTATCACCTTTGTAAATTTCTCCATAGGATTTATTTTCACTGAAACCTTTTTAAGATACAACAATTTTTCTATTATAATATTTTATAAAAGGTGATATTTTTGGTCAATGTGGTTTTTTATTGCATAAAACACTGGATTGTGAGAAATATGAACGAAACTATGACTATCCTAGAATTACATTTCTATGTGCAATCAATTTATGAGTTCCTTTAGTAACTGCACCAACCATATCATCTCTTTTCATTCTTTAATAATAGAAACAAACTCTACCTATACTGTAGATAATGTAATAATGTGATATAGCTGAGATATTCAATTAACTACTATTCCACCAAACATAAATAGAAAACCATAAGTACTTTTTATTGAGTCCATATCTCCTGTAAAATATTCATATACAAATTCATTCAGTAAATCATTGTCATTAAAAAATACAGATACATTCTCTAACTCATTTAAGAGTCAAATGATCAACTTTATAGTTTCCAAATGTTTCTTTCCGGGGTTTTACATGAAAATAAATATTTTATTAGGTATAGAACATTTCACACATAAATATTTTTATATATGAAGAATAAGGAATATTCCCCATGTCACAAAATTTTATGTCCCTTAATGGAGAATTTTCTATAAAAAGTTTAAAGTGTAGAGTGAGGGGTGTTGTTCCAGGTTTTCAACCGTCTATTCCAAATCTTTCGATGTCCTTTTTCAGGGATTCATTCAAGGATAAAACCAAGGAGTTTTATTTTCTATCCCTTTCAATTATCACCCCCAAAATATCCTTATCTTGTCAAAGGTTCCTTTTCCCAATCATTCTTTAAATATTTATCTTGAGTTACTCAATATGATCAAACACTGGACCGTGATCAAGATAGCATCTACAAACAAAAATAGTATGATATATATTCCATCACCCCATTGCATCTTTTAATAATAGTGATCAAAATCGAATCGAATAAAAATTTAGTCAAACATTAAAGTGTTTTACGTTTTATTCCACTTTTATGGATCTTTCTTCAAGATATAAAGAATTCATTTAAATATACAAACAAAATCCTCCATTTAATGAACTTCATAACCCCTAGGTTGAATCATGTAAATTTATTCCTCCAAATATCCATGAAGAAAATATATCTTTACATCTATATTTAAGTGTAAATCATTAGATATAACATTTCTATGCACTATCTAAATAACTGTGTGTTTCACCACTGGTGAGACAATTTTTTGAAATCCAATCCCTTTATTTTACTAAAATCCATCCACTACTATACTTTATTTATACCTCTTAGTTAAATCGACTTCCTATTTAAAAAGAAAAACCCATTTTTCTAGGATCTCTTCCCTTATGGTATTTTAACCAACTCCCAAGTGTTTTTGAGATTTGAGGAACTCATTTACTCTTCTATATGTGACTCTCACTATTTTGATTCTCAAAGAGTATCTCAATATTTTAGACTATCTTATTCCCCTACATCCAGGACAAGTAATAAATTCACATAAACACCGAACATCTAAAAATGGTTTTTTTGATAAATTTAAATCACATATATATATATATCCTTAGGATCATTAATTTAAGCCTTTTAATCTAGTAGTCGTTATTTCCATAGAGGTATATCTGATCATTCTCTATTAGAAAATTGTTTTTCCAAACATTCACCATCAAATAAAGACACGTATGATCATCCTCTGTTCAGTAGCCTGATTATTAGAACCCCAACCTATGAAGACCCCCATGATGTTTCTGGACTTAGATTTATTTTGGTAACCTCTTTTTTATTACCCATAATTTGGATATTTTATTTAACCACAACATCATTTTCATCCATGTTTTGATTATTCCATTGAAATCCTTCATCAAAAACAAGATCTTAGATCCTGATAATTTTTTATTTTCATTATTCCACGATAAATATATAATGTTCTCATCACCACATATAAAAATAAAATATTCTTTGGATTTAACCTCAAATTTAACTATATATTTAGATTTAATATGAATATATACAACACATCTAATGTTTTTGAGATGATTCACCTCTAGAATCTTAATGGAATAAAGTTCTTATCTCATAGATGAAGCCAAACTTATATTCAGTATATGAGCTACTATATTTAATTTAGTTGTCTAAATTCACATATCCATTATATAGTTAAGCCTCATAATCTTAGATTTAATTATTAGACCCCAAATAACTCTTTTATCTACTCTATTTTTTATGGATTTCCTTGAATAGTTTTCTTACGCATGATTCCCTTGTTTTGAAAAATGTTACAAAAGTTATGAAAGTTGTGTCTAGAGTATTTCTCACTATTTCTTGTATATATCATTTTAAACATTCATTCACACGCCTTATTGGATAACATATTCTACCAAAATAAATCTTGAAACACTTAATATTTTTTTACAGAATGTAAACCCATAAATTTCCAGTAGAATCATCAATTATGGCCACAAAGTATAGCGATCTTCTATTAGAATTAAATGGGGATGGACCCCAAAAATAAAAATTAACATTTTATATTTTTTTCTCCATGGATTTATACCATACAAGTAGAAGTAATTTTTTTTATTTTCCAAACATAGAACTTTTACATCTTCCATCATCTGTATGATTGAGTTTGAGTATTCATTTCCCCACTAGAACTATCATATTATTCCCCAAAAGGTGAACAAACCTACAATTAGACTTTTGAGAACCATCCAATGCTGTATTTATAATCACTACAACATCAACACTCCATCCGATCAAATACAGGGTTCCATTAACAAATTAGTGAGTAATCACCATAACTCATTTGTTGATCTACCAAAATTAGATTAAAAAATTCACTCTAAAACCGAATCTATCAAGTTGTTATACTAATATGATGTGTCTAAAATATTTTAGTATCTAACCTATTTATTATTTATTCGAATGTTGAAATCACATTTACAAAATGTATATAAACCATTATCATCCAATAGACATAATCTTCCCATGATTCTTGGTATATAATCAATGAGACACCCATGCTGACAAATTGAATGAAAAGATGATTCTAAGTTAATTAACCATGAATTCTTTAGAATGATCATAATATTTATCAAATTAGAACCTATTTATATTGATTTGTCGAGTCTAGAAGTGTAAGACTTATTTTGATTCCTACAACATTTCTTGATATGTCCCTTCATCCAATAAATCCAACATTTATGTCCAAAACTAGTTGATTTCACTTAACATATCATTTGGGAAATATCCTTTGGTGAATTATTCCTATGAAATTCCATAATATGAGGTGATCATCCACATATATCATTTAGTGAGATTTTTATGGGCATTGAACTTACTTCCCCCTCAAATCCTCATACAATATTAAGTTTGAAATGTCATCAAACATAATATCTTCCTTCCCACAAGATTTTCTCACCACTGACAACATGGAATCCCAACTCTTTAACAGTGAATGAAAGAGAATAAAATCAAAAAAATAATCTATAAAATATACCTTCACTGGTTCTAGAGCCCCTTATATCATATTGAAGACATTTACATAACCAGCTGTAGGTCTTCCATTCAATAACCTCAAGATGATAAATACCCATTTAATAAAAACATTGTTAATATTTGATATATTATAATAATTTTTAACCAAATATTTCATAACATATGAAATAATTTTCTTATATTTAATTTTTAAATAAATATTTTGGCCAAGAGACAACCAGATCAATGCTAATGCCTTTCTGTCTAACCACCCCTATTATGGATTTTCCTTGATTTTAAGAAATTTACTAGATAATGGAGAATGAATATGATTTTATATAAAAATATCCTCCTATTGAATTCAACAAAAGGAAAAATATGTTCCATTAAACTTATAAATACAAGCCTTCTCTTCCTATGAAGTCATTGTTTTGATAATAGTAGAAAAAAACTGAAATGAATATAAATTGAAAATTAATTGGAGAAAAAACCTGAATTCTACGAGTGATGTAGAACTAATAACTCTAATACTACATGAAAAGGGGAAATTAAGGAGAAATATATTTGTTGAATGGATAAACATAGCAATTATCTTGAACATTTTATTGAGTTTTTTTGACTACTCTATCCCATATAGTATAAAACTTCACAATGTTTCTGTACAAATGTTTTTCAGATAACATCCTCCTCCAATCAAGTGAATTGGAACTAGGATGATGGCTCACCTAATCACTAGAAAATTTTTACCAAAACACTTCGCACACAAGGTAAAAAATAAAATGGGAAAATAATATTTAATTTCATCAGATAAATATCCTATAACCATGATAGAACACTACAAACATATTTCATTTCAAGAGACACAAACGATTATAAATCACTTGATCACTTCTAAAATACGTTGAATATTATCAGAAAATTAATTCAGAAACTCACAAAAATTATTAATATTTCATAAATTATATCTATGACACCAAAAATATTTATAGAGGTATATATCTGCACAACTAGTTGTACCAACCTCATTGAAACACAATCAACCTCCCGTTAACTGGTGAAACTGACAACACACTGTTGAACCATATATTAGAACCTCCAAAAGACAATCAACATAAAAAATACTAGTTTATTGAGTTTCCTACCTTATTTAAGACCATTTGGAAGAACTACAAATATTGATCTCAATATGAACATCACTATCTGATAAAATTAAAACCTCACTGCATGATTCTTTTATCCATTCATGTTTTTTTGATGAATCTATCCATTTTATGTATATCGGATGAAAATAATCTTAACCTAACCACTCTAAAACTGAATAATTAGAAAAAATGTGTCTACTCTATCTGATGATATTTGTTTGATCATCTTGGTTTTATGTCCTTCATTTAGAAATCATTTCCAGGTGAAATCCTAAAAAAATTTCCACAAAACCCAAAATAATCCTAGAACTACCACTGTCCATAGAGAGTATATTGAATACCAAAATGAGATGTTAAAGATAATTTCTAATTGTAACAGTCAATAATCGTTCATAATTATGTAAAGAAATCCATTCCTAGTATCACATCAAAGGAATATATATCAAGAACCATAAAATATAGTATATGCCTATAGGATTCCACTACCAAGGAACTAGATATATAATTTTAATATTATTCAATAATATTTCTTAAAGGGGTGTCAATAATCATTTTTAATGGTAAAAAATTAAATTTATGTTTAAAATGGGACACTGGTTGGATAGAAATTCAATAATGTGAATCATTTGTATCAAATAAATCTCAGATAAAGTATAATAGACCATAATAGCATTTCTAACTATTAATGGACTCACTCTAGTATCAGCTGCATGATTCTCCATTAAATAAATAATTCTTTCTTACTCACACAGACCCTAAGGTACCAATACCTACTTATCAGACTAAAAAATTGTTAATTATACTTGATTTATATGTTAGACACCTCAACCAGACCATCTAGTGGGTGGTCGATTTCGTTTAGTAGACTACACGTCTAACAATTCTTGGTTTTCATAGGCTGTATATAGATGTTTCTTGAAACTTGCTGACATAACCCATTAGAAGAACCTATGAATATGTCCATACTAACTACATGAGTGACATTAGTTTTTCTTAAAGGTATATTTAGGAAATATTTTTCTTGATAATTCTTGATAATGACACTAAATATATGATATTCTAGATCTATGTGATGAAGGTATACCACCACCTTTGTTTTTATAGTGGGATCCACCTCTTCTTGACTCCCCATACCCTTCATTCCATTGGATATTAGATCCATCACTTGGAGGTTGGATATATAGTGAGACACCCATCCACTAAACATTAGTTTACCAAATACAATCGAGGAAAATATTATTAAAAAACTTCATATAAGGTTAGAAAATTAAAGACAATAACCCATGTTTTTAAAATCTATTTAATGGACATTTCAAAATACCTCACACGGGATTATTCATATGTACTAAAATAGGGAGATAAGTGATGTTGATATATGAATGGGCTGCTATATACCATGAATGAAATAGTTTATTAATTATGTTTTATAAATTTCATTTCCATCACCTAACATAGAGTGATTAGGAAAATTTCTTAGGGAAGATCTCTTGAAATTTTCTCCAGGAAAGGTCTTAGTTCTTATTGACCTCAAAAAATCACATCCCACTACTAGGGAGTCACCCTATCGAACATGAAGGGGTCAAATAAAACTCATTGTTTTTTGGGGTTTCAATTATATGACCAAACCATATTATACATATATAATATAATATAATATAATATGGGATTATCCATTACATCTCAAAATTAATCATTCTTAAAGAACCAATAGGTTTGGATTCACTAGAGATTAGATACATAAATAAATTTTTTTATAAAACTATTTATATTTATCTATATTTTAACCACTTTCCCTCCTTCTAGATCTATAATATGTTATAATCTTATTCATAATCTATATAATTTAAATATAATAAAATATTAACTTAGCTGAACAATAAGTGCTACAACATGTGGGAAATAAATTGAGGATAATAGGTGAAAACAATATGAACATGTGGATATGATAACATAATAATGGTATATGAATATCATAAAAAACTTATGACCAATGAAACATGAATATAGAAAAAGGATTTTTGAATTACATGAAAATTTAGTACAGGGATGTATAAACATGAAATAACAATAATGGGCTATGGAGCATAAAAATAGAATGTATAAAGACATATAAATGTGTAAAAATATAATTATAGATAATCATTTCATATGTATATTCTCACAAATGATACCATAACCACAATTTGTACAATGTTTCATATTATAATGGACTAGGTTCACTCACTATTCACATAAACAAAGTGGATTTGTTTCACTCTTTAACCCCTTTTACGCCATCTCATGTGATATAGAGAATTACCCAATGCATTGGAGGGCTATATAATCATTTTTCCACATCATACATAATTCAAAACCATACATATATGTTCCATATGAGCATAATCACATTCATAAACTTCTTACAGCATAAATTCCCTTTGAGAAATAAATTGGTTTCATGAAAATTCTCACAAGGAATAAGTAAATAATAAAAATAAAGAAATTATATTATTCCATTAAAACATATCATTTGAGAATCATGAGAAAATATAAATGATTGTAAAAGGGTATGTATGAATAAACATTAGAGGACGATAAAAAATGTTTAAAGATTAAAAATAAATAATATTATTCATTTTGGGCCAATTTTTTTAAAGACCAAAGATTATGAGAATGTGGTTTTTTTTAAAAAAAGCTTAAAAATATTTCAAAAACAACATTGTAATTATGAAAATGAAAATGGTTAGCTGTATTAGGAATATAAAATAAAAATAGTGGAATAAAGTAACCATCCATAAAAAATTAATGAATAGGGTTAAAAATATTCCTTCCAAAATTTAGTAACATTGTAAAATTACATAAAATTGACCTTGAAAAATCATAATTTTGGAGATAAGGGACTTTAAAAATAATATTAAAGACATTTAATTTTAGGAGAAAGATTCCTGACCAAAATGAAGATATAATATTGGCTCTACATACAAGAATAATTTTTAGTTAATTATAGTCCATCGAGAGAGAAAATGGTGAGAATATATGCCTTCCATAAAAATATCAATAGAAGATGAGAATATATGGGGTTTTAGAGGTGAAGAGTATAAAATTTCTCCTACATTAAATTGAGACATATAAAGTATTGATTTCAAAGTGAGTTTGGAAAAGAAACCCTTAACTTTACTTGGGACTTCATCAAACATGATCTAAATCACTGTGAAATAAATATAAACATCATAACTACTTTTTTGATAACTACAATCACATATATCACCTTTTATAGAATTAAATTATAATAATTTATTATAGATATATTACTTATTTATTGTTTTTGTTGTAATAATTTATTAATTTGGATTTTTTATACAAGTTTTTTAATGGAGATATTGATACTCTTTGTTTGATAAATATTCCTACATCCAAGGCTAGTTAAGGTATTAGAATATTTTTTTGTAAACTATTTAGGAAATATTATGTTCATTTTTGGAAGTTATGGTTACAGTTTATGAGAATGGAATTTAGTATGATCCTGTTCCAAGTAATTTACCGTTAACAATGGTTTACATTATAACAACCAATCAATTTTTGAGAAAAAAAATATTTATATCATAAATTACCCTTTAATATTATATATTACTAGTATTTATGTCTTAATAATTTTCATAATGAAAAAAATAGTTTGGGTATAAAATCATTCGTGTAGGTGGTTGAGCCGACCAAAACAAGAACAAGATATACTATTGAATGATTAAGATTTTAGAGATATATAAAAGTAATATCATTTTCATAGAATTATAAATATTTTAATAGAACACCATTAGAGTGGATAATGATATTTAATAACAGTTGATATGAGAAGGTAATTGAGATAGTTAGAGTAGAACAAGTTACGTAGTTCGAATCTCTCTTTCTCATATCTGGTTCATTTAGAATAGAATATTTAGGACTACTTCTTTGGTTTAAAATAAACAAAATGTGTAGGTAGAAATTAGGAGGGATAATTTAATAAATATTCATGAGAAAATATTAGTATAAAATTATTTGTTATCGAAGGAAATATTGGTGATTGGTTGGGAGGACTTTCCACTTTCAAAATTTTGAATAATTATCAGAGTAAATTTAATTTGTAGTAGAAAATAAAATATTAACAGAAGTATTTTTATAGTACTAAAAATGTTTTCATGTATACACTATTCATTATATCAATCGGATAGTGTGAAAACTATAACACCCTGACCCCAGTTACCCAGAGTGAGTGCATTATTTTAATATATTGGCATCATACAAGGAATCATGTCTCAAAAGACCAATTAGTTTAACAGTCTTGGAAAATAGATTACACACATGAACATTACATTACACATTCAAACATAAAACACAACTTAAATAATCCATTATGAACACCCTTATTCCCCTAGATTAACCCTCCATATAAAACATAATACCCTTCTTGGAATCATGGGAAAAAGAAAACATATGAAAGGGGTGAGCTCAGATGCTCAATAAGGATAACAATTAGTAGAAACTATCATAAATAAAAATAAACATTTAAGGAAATGTATAAAACTAAAAAAATTCCATTTAAACATAAACTTTAGCATAATAAGGAAAAGATAAATCAAGTAATTCCATTTACTTATTCACATGGATATTTTACTAGTAGAATAATCACATGTAGTATCATTATCTAATTTCATAATGATGGAATGTATGATGCTGGAAATCATAACCACATAGTCAAGGCCCCATGCTAAGAATAAAAATTAGATTTTTTCAAGGCCTTATTCCAAGATACTAGTTTGTCTCATGATACCTAACAATGCATCGAGGAGTTATACCAGGCTCTACCCGTCACATACGAAGTCCAAGGTATTCCTCATATGAAATGGTTGAAATATAACATAAACATTCATATTAAAACTAGCATACAAAATGTTAATACATTAACCATAAACCATGAATGGTATAAAAATAACACATCCATAGTAAAACATATCATAACTCCTTCAATACAATATGGAATATTTTTTTATAATAAAACAAACTCGATCCAGAATAATATCCTATAATGGATATTGACATAGTAGAAAATGATTAGTAAAAATCTTTCAGAGAAATATCCCCTTTCCATGAAATAATTTAAAAGTCACATAATTTATAAATGAATTAAATTAAAATATAGTTTTGAATCAAAGTTTCCCATACCACTTTGAAACCTTTTAAAGGAATTGACATTTTAAAACATTCATGTCCATATAAATAAATCCTTAAATCCATTTTTAACACATGGACATTAATGAGAAAGGTTTTGAAGAATAAATATTTTAAAAATATAAAATGATGTTTTAGTAAAAAATTACCTTAAAAATAATCCCCTTTAAAACTCTTTTATGAAACATGGACATAGATAATAAATATGTCCCAGTAAAAACGTACACATAAACAATCTCGAATAATAATTAGATTGAGGAATTAACCATTACTTTGTACTTTTCTTTGGTTGAGGGTAGTAAAAACTATTGTATAATAGTTAAATATTTGTTATTAAATTATAAAATAACCACATAAATAAATACGATATAATATATGTTCTTCTAATATTGCTTTGTTAATAATATTTTAGTAGTATCATTGTTTTAGGTGTTAACTGATTCGTTTTCCTTTATTTGTTTTGTTATGTAAGTAATGTTTGTTATGGATATGACGTATTTGATTCATATAAATAATGATATTATGTTCTAAAATATTATTTTTAATAATCAAATTAAAATTATTCTTTAATGGTTACGATGGGGAATGAATCTCATCACGTTCGTGGAGACGGTAATCCGTACGTACGCAAGAATGATACTTCCATTTAATTTTTTATTTTGAAAGGAAATAAAAGAAAATGATACAATGGTATATTATTATTAACGTATAATATAATATTTTATATATTTTACATATGTTCCTTAACTCCAGCCTTTATATGTTCCATGTATGGTATGGACGAGTCATATCACTTTTAGGGGGCGGTAGTCCGCACTTCCTCAAATGAAATTATCTTATATATACAACATGAAAAGAATAAAGGTATGATATAAACAGAATTAAAGAACCTTATAGATAAAATAAATATCATATATATCATATATAATTCTAGTTCTATCATAATGGTCAGCGTAATAGGTGGTAGTAGAATATTGAACAATCATCGTTTTGTGAGGTAGTAGTTCGCCGCCCAAAGAAACATTAAGATATATAACCATTAGATAGAGGTGTGTGTAAGTTTAGTTTAAATAATTCTCATAAAAAGAACCTAGTTTATTGTGGATAATGGTTTTGTTATAAAATAATGTAATAAATAGAGTTTAAGGGGTTGGAAAGGTAAAATAAAAGTAAAGAACTTAAGAGGATATGTTACCTTTAAATCGGGTAACTCCCTTTGGTTTAAACCAAAAGGCTTCCATGAAGTTCCTTCTTCCTAAGGTAATACTTCTTTGAGTAAGACGGGGATGTATGGAGCCTAACTAGGAAGAGTTTGGATGATACAAGGGTATTGAGAGTTGTGAGAAATGGGTTATAGGTGATGGAGTTTTATAAGGGGGAGGAAGGGCTCTTTAGGAACGTTTGAAAATATTATTTTATTATATAATTATTTTTGGTTACTAAAGGTCCAAAACTAATTACTGTCAAATATAAGATGACTCAAGTTTGAAATAAATTCATAAAATAATAATCGTCAAGGTTTTGGATATTGTTTGAATTTTTATAATCTCATTTATTTAAATCATTCATTAATGAGGTAAACACTGCATCATTATTGTGTCATAAATAATTTTATTTATATGACTGATAAAAATTATAAAAAAATACCATGATTTAGGAAATAATTTTAGATTTTATATTAATAATTATAGTTGAAATGATAACTTATATAACCCCTTATAAAAATTGTTTTATTAAGATATATGTGTTTATGTCATTTTTGTCTTTACTTTAAATTAATTAATATAAAGTGTCATTATCACTCTCAAGTGGCTCAATGTGGTACCAAAATAGACCCAAAGATTTCCCTGGTCAGATATGTATCAACCAATAGGAAAATTAGACATGTCAGGGTAATTTAATATTATTATAATTATATTTGTTTACCCTTATTTACCAGATTTAGCCTTTAACCATGGTAAATAAAATATTTACATAAGTAAATATTCATAATGTCTAAAAAAACCTAACCTATTTACAGAATTTGGACCTCCTTATTGAAAAAATGGAATCCATTTTTCCAAATTCTAAACCCACAAGTGTCAGAAATTAATTTAAAATTAATTCTCGTTGTCAAAACAAAAAGCTTATTTTTAGGAAATAATAACTATCAAAAGATTGCCACTTTTTTATGTCCAGTTTAAATGTGAAATTAAATCCAATGACGTAAATTATGTTAAATTATAAAAATATAATCTAATGATACTTTAAAACCACTCAAATTTATAATTTAACACTATAAATTATTTTAATTAAAAAATTGTTTTCAATTAAAATTTAGTATTTTTTTACTATTCATCAAAATATGAATGTTATTAGAAAAGTACCAAAAATTTATCCAAAATAAATTATTTTTTCTCTCTTATAAATAATAATTTAATTTCATTAAATCAAATATATAAAATGTCAAATATTGGGTTTAAAAAAGTTTTTCCATTAAAGGTGGTAAAATTTCTTTTTTTGAAAAATACTTCTTTTATCTGAAATATGAATATGTTCATATATTATGTCTAAGAAACACATAATATGGATTCTTAAATAATATGGAGAATATAGAATTCAAAATTCAGTTAATACTATTCCTAACTGCTTTTTGAACAAATAGTTTGGTAAGTCGTGGCGCGCTCGAACTCAGTGTTGTGTGTAGCTCAAGTTATTGAATTACTTTGAAGAGATAACATACTATGAAATCTTGGGGTGTTACATTCTCCCCTCCTTCAATAAATTGATTCCTCACAATTTGAAAATTTTCTTTGAAAATAAAAGGTTGAAAATAGAAAAATACCATTGTTGAAAACCCACATCGGAAATTGGGTTAATGAAATTTAGTCTTAATAAGAGGGAAAGAGAAATGAAAAAGTCACCACCAAATTATGATCTCTATTAAGAGAACATTGGTTGCAATTGGAGACACATAATTGGGGAAAAAATGTAAATATTTATATGGAGTGATTGAGGTCATCAATCAAAAACAAGAGTAAATTTGAGGGCCTCAAAGCCATAAATCTATGATGATTTAAAATATCATTGGTCCAACAAAACATAAGGTATTAACATAACAAATTTTTGGTTTTAAGATATCTTCCCAAAAGTTTTAGAATTAATTTATTTATAGAATAAGAGGAAAAAAATATACTTGTCATGAATAGTTTCATCATTCAACTAATACCTACTACAAACTCATCTTTCACTCTAAAAGATAATAAAATTCAAAAATATTCTATTTATCCTAATTATATAGGGTTCCATAAAATAATGAATTTATAATTCATTTGTCAGCCTATTAAAATAAACTACATTAATCAAAATAGGACATCATATAGGCCAGTGGTAGGTGATTTACCCTTGTCTCCCTTCGGTTTCGGGTTCAAGTCTCGTGGCCTTATTGGATGCGACAAGTTGTTGCCCGACCTACAAGTTGTCCTTTTTATGATTGTCAAAAAAGAATCTTACGAAATTATTTAACCTTAATAATAATATCCAATGTCAAACTTAATCTATTCCAACCTTTAGACTTATCCACAATACTTCTGTCTGGACTCAAAGTCCAAAATTTATAAGGAAAGTCACATAATATACATGTGAATACCTTCATCATGTATTCTCTTAAAATGTGGTAATAAAATGAATTTCCAGAAAACCATATTTGAATAGGTATGAAATACCTAATTTATTCTATAAATCATAAAATACAGGATATGCTCCTTAAATCCAAAAATATTGTAATCACCAACAATGATGGAATAAAAAAACCATTAATTAGTTACGAGGTAGTCAATAATATCCAATATAATTTATACAAATCAATCATCTCTTATTCCAAAATAAATACCACAGTATCATGCCCATGTTAATGTTTATCTTTATTTAAACCTTGTATTTTCTAGAAAGTTTAAATTGTTATTGAGTCACTTTTCATGGTACCACAAAATCTCAAATCATTAATGAAATAATACTGCAGCACAATCCTTATATACTCCATAATTATTATAACCAATACATCGTTGATACAAAACTCAATTGACAAATTTCTTTAATATCAACATAAGAACACTAGTCATTACTCTTTATATATGGTAATATCACAACTTTATTATTATCCAATAAAATCACTTTCGGTATACTCTGATTATTGGGATATTGATTAGCATAGTGTCACAAATCCTTGCAGACAAAGCATTATTCATTTGTAACGTTTTTCTTACCCTTGCAATCAAGTACATGGTGTCCTTTTTCTCTAAACTTATAATAGAATCCCATTCCCTTGAATCATTTTCCAATGTGATTCTTTATATAGTTATCACATTTGGGAAAATCCTTCTTTCCCTTATTTCCATTTCTAGAGTGTTCAGCAGATGTGTTCTTCTCCTGATTTTCTTTAAAGTCATAAGACATAGAGAATTCCTCTTTTGTCTTGATAGCACATGAGAAAATATCTTCATATGATGAGAAGAATTGTGAGACTAATGCTCAACAGAGAAATAGTTTTAACCCATTTAAGAATCGATCAATCTTACTCCTTGGGTTAATTATATAATCTACTGCATGCCTTGCTAATGTTGTAAAGTTAGCCTCATACTTTGCTACATTCTCATTCTCCTTTTACCTCAGGCTCAAAATTTTCCTTTCCATATCCACTCAATGGTCATGGGGAAATTATTTTTATAAGAAAATATCTTTAAACTCCCTCTATTCTATATTTGATACTTCTTCATCTTCCTTTGTGTTTTTAATTAATGACCACCATTGATCTGCATATCCAATGAGGCGATAAACTACCGTGACAACAATTTCCCTTTCGTAACTCCCCAAAGCATGAAATATTTTCTCTAAGGAACTTATCCATTGCTCAACTACAAATATATTTTTAGTCCCATTGAATGTTGGTGGTTTTTCCTCATGAATCGGTCTAATATTTATCCTCGGCGTTGTGGATCAGGGTGCTCCATATGGGTAAGGTTATTATCCATAACCTAAGTCAGTTGTCCTAGTATGGTGATAAGCTGATCAACACCAGTTCCATCACCAACTCCACTATAATTATATTGAGGTGAAGGAAAGTCCCTACATGGATTAAATTCATCGATACGATTTCAATTCCTTCCACTAGGAGCAATTTCTAAACAATGGCATACACTACATTAGTTTATGAATGGAAATACATAATTCCAAACTTGTAAAACACATAACATAAAGTGAATAGTTTACAGATATAATCCATAATCATAAAAAAATTTCTTTGAGGAGGTATATGCTCATAATTCCTTCATAATGATTTTTAAATAAAATGTGAATTATACTAAGCATATCCACTGGGAGTGTCGTATCCAAGAGTGCAACAAGGCCCATTGTAGTTTACCAGGATACCTCAGGTCAGGCTAGAATCTCCTTGTTGGAGTTTTCACTCAAAGGTACATCTGTTCCAGATCTACCTCTACCTACTCATATCCATACATGGATGTATTTCTTGAAAAATACACAAAATCTTAACATTACCAAAATTCAAGGAATTTATTCCATATGAATTATCAAAGACTATCTTAGGGTAATGCGCTCTAAACAGAGTTTATCTAAATGTAGTTTCCAGGGTTTGAACTAAAATATATCTGATATGAACTATAACTCCCTGACCTGAGTTACCCAGAGTTGGTGCATTATTTTAATACATTGGCATTATACAGGGAATCATGTCTAAAAAGACTGATTAGTTTAACAGTCTTGGAAAATAGATTACATACATGAATTTTGCAATAGAAATTCGCTTATAAATCACAACATAAATAATATGTTGTGAATTAAATTATTCCCTTAGATTAACTCTGCATATCAAATACAATACACTTCTTGGAACCCTAGGAAAAAAATATATGAAAGGGATGAGATCAGATGCTCAGTATGGATAAAAAATTGTGGAAACTATCATAAATAAGTATCAACATTTAATGCAATGTATAAAACTGAAACAAAATCCTTTTAAACTTAAACTTCAGAATAATATAGAAAAGATAAATCAAATAATTCCATTTACTTATTCACATGGATATTCTACTCGTCGAATAATCATTTGTAATATCAATAGCTAATTTCATAATGATGGAATGCATGATGCTGGACATCATAACCACATAGTCAAGGCCTCGTGCCAAGACTACAAATAAGATTTTATGAAAGCCTTATGGTAAGAAACTAGTTTGTCTCATGTGACCAAAAGATGCAATGAGGATCTATAGCGGCTCCACTCATTAGTTACTAAGTCCAATGCATTCCTAATATGAAAAGGTAGAAACATAACATAAACATTCGTATTAAAACTTGCATACGAAATGTTAATACATTAACCATAAACCATGAATGATATAAAAATAACGCATCCACATTAAAACATATCATAACTAATTAAATATATTATGGAAGGTTTTATTATAATAAATCAACCTCAATCAAGAATAATATCCTCTAAAGGATATTGACATAGTTGAAAATGATCAGAAAAATTCATTGAGAGAAATATCCCTTTTTCATGAAATAATTAATAAGTCACACAATTTATAAAGGAATTCATTTAAAATATAGTTTTGAATCAAAGTGTCACATACCACTTTGAAACATTTTAATGGAATTAACATTTTAAAACATTCTTGTCCATATAAATAAATGCTTAAAACCATACTGAAAACATGGACATTATTAAGAAAGGTTTAGAAGCATAAATCTTTAAACATTTTAAAATGATGTTTTAGTAAAATCATCCCTTAAAAAGAATCCCTTTTAAAACTATTTTATGAAACATTGACATGGATAATAAATATGTCCCAATAAAAACTTAGACATAAATAATCTCGAATAATAATGAGATTGAGGAATTAAACTTTACCTTGTACTCTTCTTTCGTCGAGGGTACATTAAACTCCTGTATAATAGTTAAATAATTTTCATTAAATTATACAAGAACCACATACATAAATTTGATATCATATATTATCTTCTAATATTTCATTGTTAATAATATTTTAGTAGTATCATTGTTTCAGGTGTTAACTGATTCGTTTTACTTTATATGTTTTGTTATGTAAGTCATTTTTGTTATGGATAGAATGTATTTGATTCATATCCATAATGATATTATGCTCTTAAATATTATTTTTAATAATCAAAAGAAATTTATTTTTAAATTGTTTTGATGGGTAATGAATCTCATCACGTTTGTGGAGACGGTAATCTGTACGTATGCACAAACGCTACTTCCATTTAATTTTTTTATTTTAAAAGGAAATAAAACCAAATGATACATAGGTATATTATTATTAAAATATAATATAATATTTGATATATGTTATGTATGTTCTTTAACACCATCCTTTATACATTCCATGTATGGTATGAACGAGTCATATCCCTTTGAGGGGGCGGTAATCCGCACTTTTCTCAAATGAAATTATCATATATATACAACATGAAACAAATACTGTTATGATATAAAATATAATTACAGAAGCTTATAGATAAAATAAATATCATAAATATCATATATAATTATAGTTCTATCATAATGACCACCATAAGAGGTGGTAGCAGAAGATTGAACAATCATCATTTCGTGAGGTAGTAGTTTTCCGTCCACAGAAACATTATGTCTTATACCCATTATATAGCGGTGTGTGTATGTTTAGTTCAAATAACTCTCATAGAAACAACCTATTATATTTAGGATACCTGTGTTTTTATGAAATATAGGAATAAAGAGAGTTTAGGGGGTTGGAGAAGTAAAATAAAAGAAAATAACGTAAGAGGAGATGTTACCTTTTAATATGGTAACTCCCATTGGATTGAATCAAAAGGAGTCCTTGAAGTTCCTTATACCTAAGGTAAGTCTTCTAAGAGAAATAGCGGGACGTAGGGAGCCTAATTGGCCTGAGGTTGGACGAACCAATGGGCTTGAGAGGTGTGAGAAATGAGTTAGAGGTGAGGGATTTTTAAAAGGGGGAGGATGGGTTCTTTAAGAAAGTTTGAAAATATTATTTTATTATATAATTATTTTCAGTTTAAAAATGTCCAAAACTCATTAAAGTATAAGATAAGATGACTCATATTTGAAATAACATAATCCAATAAAAATGGGGCAGGTTTTGGATATTGTTTTAATTGTTATAATCTCATTTATTTAAATCATTCAATAATGAGGTAAACACTGCATCATTATTCTGTCATAAATAATATTATTTATTTGATGTATAAAAATTATAAAAAACTAAAAATATCTAAGAAATTTGTTTATATTTAAAATTAATATTTAGAGATGAAAGAAGTACTAATATAATCCCTAGTAAAAAAATTTTGACTAAAAGATATATGTTTATGTCATTATTGTCTTTACTTTAAATTAATTAATATAAAGTGTCATTATCACTCTCAAGTGGCTCCATGTAGTCCCAAAATCATCCCAAGGATGCCCATGGTCAGAAATGTATCAACCAATATGAATAATACACATGTTAACATAATTTAATATTATTATAATAATATTTTTATACAATTTGTTACCAGATTTATCCTTTAACCATGGTAAATAAAATATTTACTGAAGTAAATATTCATAACGTCTAAAAATAAAAGATACGTATTTAAATAATTTGGACCTCCTGATTCCAAATATGGAATCCATTTTTTCAAATTCAATACACAGAAGTGGAATAAATTAATTTAAAATTAATTCCCGTTGTCAAACCAAAAAGCATATTTTTAAGAAATAATAACTATCAAAAGATTAACACTTGTTTATGTCCAGTTTAAATGTGAAATTACATCCAATGAACTAAATTATATTCAATTATAAAAATATAATCTAATAATACTTTAAAACCACTCAAATTTATAATTTAACACTATAAATTATTTTGATTAAAAAAGAAGTTTTCAATTAATTTTTAGTGTTTTTTAATATTTATCAAAATATGAAAGTTATGAGAAATGTACCAAAAATTTATCCAAACTAAATTCTTATGTCCTGATTCTAAAGAATAATTTAATTTTAATAAATTGAATATATAAAGTTTTCAAATATTGGTTTTAAAAATTTTTCTCCATTAAAAGGCGGTAAAATTTCATTTTCTGAAAAATACTTCTTATATCTGAAAAAAAGAATTTGTTATTATATTATGTATAATAAACACATAATATAGATTGTTAAATTATATGGAGTATATAAAATTCAAAATTCTGTCAATACTGTTCATAACGACTTTTTGAACGGCTAGATTGGTAAGTCATGGTGCGCTCGAACTCAGTGTTGCGTGTAGCTCATGTTATTGAATTATTTTGAAGAGATAACGTACTATGAAATTGTGGGGTGTTATAGAAACCATTAGTATATTGACCAGGATTTTGAAAGGAGGGACATCATTTTACCACTTCCTTTCTATCCCCTGGAAGAACAACCAAAATCCAGCCTTTTTCACACCTGGAGGCACGACCTAAAACCTTTCTTTTAAAGTGGAGGAAGAACCAATCATTAAATTATCTAGATTAGTTCACAATTGAAATATATATCACTCACCAGACCGAGGTACAACCATGAAACTTATTTTTTTCAAGATCAAGGCCCAACCCAAAACATACCTTTTTAGGGGTAGTATAACCTAACACGAAGGTCCTGCTTTTCGATGGAAGAACATATAACTAAAATAACATATAGAGAAAATATTGAAATAATTTGGAACCCCAAAAACCATTTATACAAGTTTTTTGAAATTTTTAGCTATCAATTATCTGATAACACCCTAAAAATTTATGATATTTTTCCCTTCAAATAAATTTAATTTCTTAGATAGCTTATGATACATGAAACCCTGAGTCTAAATTAACAAAAATATAGTATACCATTATAAAATAGCCATTAAATTGGTGTATTTAATATTAATAACCACATTTTTAAAATTATATATAATGTTTCAGATAAAGAAAATATATTAATAAATAAGTACTTAATTTTTAGTGACTAAAAAATTATTTTATAGTTTTTTATTAGAAAATAATAAAATGAATTTCATCCAATTTTAGAAAATGTATTTGAAAAACTGAATTTTATTTTTGAAAAGATAATATAAAAATTAAATTAGGGTTAAATTTTGGGATTTTATAAAATGATTTATTTTTTAGTGAATCATAAAAAAAAAATATTTCTTAAATAACATCAATTGTTTTTATGAAATAAATTACATTAAAGGTATAATTATATTTTTATTTGGTATTAAAGTGAAATATGATCCATTATCTTTATAATAATCTAATTAATTATTTTTGAATCATAAGTATTCATGATTTTTATATAAGTTTATTTTCGTACTTAATAATGAATTTTTCTAAAAAATATTTTCATTGTATCTTATGAATTTATATGAAAATCATTTTTTGGAACATATAGATGTTGAATTTTGGAAAATTCAAACCAAATTTGGAATAAAAAGGATCAAATTTGTTAAATATTTCCCTTTTTAGTATTGGTAATTTTGAATAGTAAATGTGGTAAACATTTGTCACCTCGGTAAGGGTAAAATGTGAAAAATAGGGCTACAATAATAAGATAAGGTATCAGAATCAGCTAAATACTTACCTTTATTTCCATGGATGAAATAAATTCTACCATAAACATCCAAAAATATAATATATAGAATTTTGGTTTCATTTTACATTGATAATGAAATTTGTTATATTTAAAGAAAAGAAAACCCCATAATTTCACTCTCTTGAATTTAATATAGAATCTTTTTAACATAAAAATAAAAAGAAGATAATTTCAGTTAAAAATATTTATATGAAATATAAATTAAGTTTTTATCACAATAATTTTTTTTATTTTTACTTATGAAATAACAACTTTAAATTCCAACACAGTACTGGCATAATTCTTGTCCATATAATAGGAAAATCGTATTAATGTCTTTAAAAACTCCAAATGTAATACTGTTTGGGATCTTTATTATGGCCCAAAAATTTTATATATCAATATAAAAAATTATAGATGTTTTAAAGGTTTATATTCTTATTCTATTTTTATCATATTATTTTCAATGTCAAATTACATGAATAGTTCTTAAAACGACATTAACAGTATGTTATGATACAAATATTTTATTAAAGTTTTTAAAAATAATGAAAATAATTAAATATGAAACTTATGGGGAGAAAAGGTCAAAAATGTCATTCCCTGTTCATTTATGAGATAACTATTAACTTATAATTAAAATTAAAACCCTAAAATATAAATAATTAATTACCATAGATATGATAAAAATTGTCTATAAAAGGGGTTAAACAAAAACACAAGTTTAAAATGAAAAAACCGATCTAAATTTCATTATATCATAATATTTATTCCTTACCTTATTTTTCATGAAATTTATAGAAAATTTAGAAGTATTTAACTTGAAAATAAATTTATTATATTTTAATCATTTTTTAATTGCAATTGTTTCCTTTAAATCCCTTATAAAAGGAGATCCCTTCTCTCTTTTCTTTAGATCACTTTGAGCCACATAGCTTGACCAAATCATGAAATATTATATTTTAAACTTCACTAGGAACTAATTTTTTTATTTTATTATTGAAATTCTATTAAATGGTTACATAACGAGGGATCTAAACGAGGCCCATGAAAGAAGAGGTAATCTTCCCACCCAACCTCTTTCAATTTATTTCCTTTTATAACTTCTCTAGACATGTGGTCTTAATATTAAAATGATAATTTGAGTATAATGAGTATACTTAATTATAATAATAATAATAATAATAATAATAATTATTATGATTAAGTAACTACCGTTATCCTCCCTCATTTCTATCAAATGGGAAGTGAAAGTGTCGCTTGTGCATACATGTGGATTACTGTCATCACATTGTGAAAAAAATCCTTTCAAATCACCATATTTCATGGATTATTATTAATATGGATTTAAATTATATATATATATATAATATTTATGTAATAATTATTATTTTATAATTATAATATAATATCTACCCTTTTCACCTTCCAATCCAAAAACAATGGCTCTTATGTGTACGTGTGGACTACCACCTCCATGAAGAAATGTGATTTTTTTAATTTATATTTTAATTTAATGGTAATAAGGATATATTTAAATAATATATATGATATAATAACTATTTTTGAAGTTGATTTATTACTAACTATTATTTCATTTCATCCATTGAAATGTGAAAGCTGTGTGCATGCGTACGTTTGACCTACCGTCTCCCTGAACGGTGTAATTCATTTTTCTACCTCTAAATTTTATAGAAGATAATAAATTTTTATATAATGAATATATGTGATATTTATATTTTAAATAAAATTATAGATATTTCGTAATCATGGACAATATACAAGGACCGGAACTACCAAACATAAATTCTCATGAAAATTAAAACAAATAACATTTGTAAACGACAATTTTAATAAGTAATTATTAATAAATGGGTGTAGAAATGTTATAAGTTGATAATAAAAGATATTATTAGCATGTGAATAAATATTTTATTGAATTATAAAAAATTTAAAATTTTTATACAAGAGGTTAAATAACTATTGAATCAAGTCAAACTCGGGGTAAGATATTTCTAGTCTCACTTTTATTTCTGGGAGGTATTCCATATTCACCCATTATTTCATTATTATGGTGTATATACTACCAATTTTACATTTTATATCATAAATATTTTTAATTTTATGATATTAAAAGTTTTTTTTGATTATATTAATTTATATGGACTACGATTTAAAATTTATCAAAATGGTAAGTGATTTATATTATAATGTATTTATTTATTGGGATTATTTATGAATACATTTTTGATAATGAAATTTTATGATATTTTAATAAATAGTCTTATAAATTTTCTTATCCTATAGTCTAACTTAAAAATCTATAGAAACTTAATGATGGAAGGATACACATATTTCATAAACTTAATATACATGAAAAATATGGTTTATGGGAATTTAATAAGAATTTCAACAACTATTCATTTATCTTAGTGGAATTAACATCGACTCTAAAACACTAATGATACCAAGGTTGTAACCCCCAATGATGGATTAAAAGTAATAATGGCCTTACATTATTCCCAAGTTCTACACTAATGGATCATACTTCTTTATTACAATAAATTAGAAGAATATAATTCCCACCATCAATGTATGGTTATTCAAGAAATACTTTTCATAAATTAACTTGGGATTTAAAATAGTCCTTTATGAATGTCATTAAATGATATAGCACAAGGCCATCTTCTCTTGAATGTAAACTACATGGAATAAAATTACTTGTCACAATACATTATACTTTATAATATATGGTCCATCTTCCATGCCCCTAAACTTATTTTATGAGTCTATTATATATTACATGGCCCCTTATATAAGATCCTGGTCTATATAGAATATCCTAGTGTCTGGGATATTTTCGATTCATATATTGTCTTCAAAATTTTCCCTACACTAAGGTATAAAAAATTTACCATCATTAAATAATTAAAAATTGCATGATTAATTTCTTAAAAAGATATATAGTAACTCCAAAACCACCAATGTTTAGACCAACCATGATTTTATTCCTACACTGCATCTCTTATTTCTCCTAGGTGTTGAGATCTCAATAAATTCACGTCAAATTTCATCCTTTCCATTCTCACTAGGGAACCCCTTCATATCATCTCATTTTCTTTATTAGAAACTCAGTTTTCCTCATTCATGTTGGGTATTCCTCCAATATCCCCAATCAAGGGAAAAATCATACTATTTTTTTCTAAAAGGTTCAAGATATGTATAAATTCATTTTTTATGAACTATATCTATCTTGATTTATGTTCTAACAAGATACATAGAAAAAATCAAATATTATATCTTATATCCATGAAATGATTCCATGCTTCTGTTCATCCTAGTTTGCGTCTCTTATAAATACACTTTAGATATTCTCTAGTAGCTCTGTACTATGAAAAAAGTTTCTCAATCCTCTAATTCCCATGTTCTATATATTTGATGAATGCTATTCTAAAAACAATTCATGTATTTAAATTTTTACAAGTAGTATACATAGTGACCTTAAAATATTCTATACTTGATCAATAAACACCCTTCACTACTATCTAAATCATCCCGATGCATGGCCTATCTATTTATGCAGGGAATTTTTAAATTAGCCTTGAAATGAGATGGTAATTTTTTTGATAAAAATTATGTGTTCCTTGATTCTTGTTGTTATAGGGTACATAGTAACACTTAATTACTTATTATATACCTAGAAATAAATTCCAACTTTCTTACATTCCACTTCCATACACCGTGACAATCCAATTTTGGGTAGTATAAAATCATAGTGTTCTAACTACCCTTTTGATAAATCCTCCTTCATAAACCAAACATTGTATATTAAGTGTTTCAATCACCATAAAATTTTCATAGATACCATTAACATGTATATATAATTTTAAAGGATCCCTTGTAATAGTGAGGATATATGAGTTATATATTAAACACACTTATAGCTAATGAAGGTCTTGTCTCTATCAATAAGAAGAGGATACTTTGATCCAAAATGCCTTTAATTTTATTATTATGGAAATAATTATTTAAAAGGGTGAAATATTATTCTCAATATTCTATTTTAATATTATGGTAACGAATATTTCATTAAAATACAGTCAACATTTATTCTAGAATATCCATTATCCCCTTTTCAATTCCAAAACTGGTACGTCAATATAAAATTATTATAATACTCCATGACACAATTCAATGGCATAGAAATGGTTCTATTTCTTAACTCATAATGGTATTTTGAAATTTATTTCCCATATTTATTTCCAATATTATAATTTGAAAAAAATTTCATTTAATGTATTAGGTAATGTTTCGGGATTAAAAAAATAAACTAGAAATAAAAATACACAAACATTTTACTTATCAACACTAAGAACTAAAACACTCAAACCATGTTAACAAAATATAATGATCTTGGGAAAGGATATAGCATCTTTCTATTCCAAAAAAAATATTGGTTTGAATTATTATTTTTAAAATTCATTATAGTGTTTAATTTCAAGGTAATTAAACCCCTCCCGAGCATTAAGTCACCCATGTAAACTACCTTTATTATTTTATTATTACAAATTTATTCACTCTGTCTAATATAAATGGGATAACATTTGGTTATGATGATAAAACATGCATTGTGTATTTAGCTATCCTATATCTATACAGTATCACAAATCTTAGATGAATTCTAATTTTTTCCATCCATTCTTTAATAGGCTATCCTTCACCTAGGGTTATGGAATATGTTTTATGTATTCATTCCACCTATTCTCATATTTGATCACATTTCATGGAGAAAATGGGTGGATTCAACCCTTTTCATCATTGAATATTGTATTTTATAGCATGTCTTACAAAAATATACCATCATTATATTTTCAAGTGGATTTATATATGCCTAATTTTATATATTCTTGGATCATTCTCCTGAAAGAAATATTTGAGTTAAGATCCTCCTATTGGATAATTTTTTCCTCTATAGAAAACCACAAGAACCTAATTTATCCATTAATAATGTTCCAAAGTGATAATGTTTTTCCTCTAAATAATATTCATTTCATTATGAACAAATACAATTATAATATTGAATTTTTTGAAAGCCAAAAAATATGACGTTCAGTTTTCCATGGTGATTATGATATTTTACATAACAACATGATGATTTATGGGTACCTCACTCAGTGAAAAAACACCAATGGTATCTCTATATGTGACAAGACTTCTCACACATCGGGGAATGAAGAATTATAAAAATGATTTGAAATCAGATGACTTGGTGATAAGAACCTCTTACGAGGAGTTATCCATAAATTTCAACCAACGTTATGGAAAAGGTTTTTGAAACATTAAAACAAACATTCAATTTCTCTATGTATTCAGTTTTCATGAAATGAATATTAGAATGGTACCCGAATAATATCATAAAAACACATCAGGCATACCTTATGATCTCCATATGATAGCATAAACATTGGTGGCTAACTAATGAATAAGTGTGGGATTATTTTAACCATTTAAGCATAATGTAAACAAAATTAGTCCCATATCTGCATGTGGCATGACTTATTTAGGAACCAGTTACATATTATACATATAGTACAATAATTTTAAGTGAATGAAGATATATGACAATGTAAAAATTCCTAACAAGACAAGAACATTCATAAACATAAAATAATATTATAAAGATATCCATAAATTATTCAATGTGTTTGTGTTATTACACAAACACTATATATACATAAGTTGTTCAATACATACATGGACATAGGGCTACAAAGTGGTGTGGTTGTGCATTAACCCTATATTGGAAGGCACTCGGGACAATCCATGTGTCATCCACTGGTCCACCCATTAACAACATAAAGAAATTATTCCCAATATTCAAACTCTATGAGTGAAAATATCTTAGAATTGTACACCATTACTTTTCCTAGTCATGTACAAATGGGTTTTCGCATATACTATAGGGGTATGTATAGGGTGTGAGTATAACAATACCTAATATGTAGTCACTATCCCACCCAAAATAACCTATAATAAACTAGATTATATTCCAACAATAATATGAAGATAAAGGAATAAGTAGTACAATAATGTATATTCTTTATCAATGAATCATTCATGAACATGAGTACTTATAATTGACACTCAAAGTGGAAAGGGTCTGTACCTGTACTATCAATTTGGTGCCTTGGGTTAGAAACTAAGGTGATACTACATTTCCATCCCTTATGGGAGGCAGTGTTAATACCTATGAGTAGTCCCCACATGTATATATATATACCCACACATATATATACATGTGAAAAATAATTCTGGGTCATAGAGACCCATCTTAGTAGAAATAGAATAAGTTATAATGATTCGTTGAAACTGTATAGACCATTCTATAGAATAAATGAATGGGTATAACATATTAGGGAATTATGAGATTATCCAAAACCATCCACCTATTTTACAACATGTGGTTACCTTATTAATCCCAAATTTCCTGAAATTTATATTTTGAAACATGTAAAATGTAGTGGAAAACAAAACATCATTCCATATTACATGAAAAACAAGTGAATCATGAATAACAATCTAGAAATGCACTTAAAAATATTGTAAAATAGACTTAAAAGTAAATATAAAACATTCTATGTTTAAATAGTCATAAATAAAACATTAGGAATGTTGATAATGTATAAAATAAAAATAAAGTCTTGAAAAAAAAAATTTATCATGATAAATATGATAAACACAGGCAAGAGTGACATAAATAAATTTATCGGTTCATTTTTTTAAAAAAAATATTTATTAATATTAATCCATTTGTTTTGATTATATTCACATAGCCCCATAATTTTAATAGGTTAATCCTCCTTGAGTATTGAAGAAAGAATCGTGCAACTATAAATTTATTTATTAAAAATCCCTTTGAGGTCCTAGGAAGAAAATAGATTCCACCTAAAATCATAGCTATACCCTATAAAAAGAATATAATATTGGATCATTACCACTTCCATTATTGGAAGGTTTATCTTATAAGTGAAAACACAAAATTTCATTTAATTAAACTTGTGAATGAACCTAAAATATATATATTAAATGGAATTCAAGAGATTTGATGAATCTTAAGAGGCCCATATTAGAAGAACATTAAGTTACAACCATTTCCTTAAATAAATAGAGAAATTGGGAAGATTATTGGGCTTCACACCCTTACTTCACTATAGATAAACTATTATGGTCAATTAGAATTAAATAAGACAAGGGTTGAATATGGAAAATATTTGGGTAAGGGGTATGTAATGAGAGCTCCATGAGAATATTGTAATTGTGTTTTAGGGGTGAAATCAAAATAATTGATATTTTAGGGGATATATTAATGGTTTTAAATAACAAAAATTCATGTTTAAAAATGGATTTTATTGATATTCCAGTCATGTATGTGTTATAGATCCACTGAGTACTTGGTGGTCCTAAAAAAGAACTGTCATCCTATAAACCCCCACCATGTAATCAATCTTGGTAAAAGGGTACTTGATGGTCTCCAAGACATTGGGTTCATTTATTAATTATACATTTGTTTTCTCATAAATACTCTAATTTCATATCCAATTAAAAATACATAAAAAATGAGATAAAATTTCTAGAAATTAAGGATCAACCCAACCTTAAAACGATATGCTCTTTATTACCTCCCCACTATATCGCTTCTCATCATTGAAAAGCTTTGACCATCTACTTAAGGAAAAAATTTTAGAACTTGTAACTTAATTTTATCATCCTTTTCAAAAGATCTATCTCAGAGCATCTTATTCTACCAAATAACTCCACCAGGGGGATTACCATTCCCCAAAAACTATAATGCCCCATCCTTAAACCTTACTTAATCTTGAGTTATTACAAGATTTCACATTGAGGATCTTTTCGGGTTTAGAGTTTTATAGAATTAGATCATAAAACTTGCATTACATTCCACATATAAACAAAGTGGTTACAGAAAGATAGTATTCTTCATTCCCATCAATGGAAACACATTTAAAATAAAACATGGATTATTTCTTGACACATCCTTGACTCTATCATCTTATGATGTACCTTTCCCTTGACCTGTGAAAAACATTTCAAAAACTTGGGATGAGCATAAAAACTCAGTATGGGTTATAAAAAAAACATGGAAAGGAAACATGAGTTCATATATACATAAGAATGAAATCATACTTTACCCATAAAACATAGGCACTTTAACATACCTCATAAAATCACGAATAAATAATAGAAATCATAAGACATAAAGGTAACTTGAGGCATTCATAACATTCTTACGTAGGGAGTAACCCTCTTGGTTACATTTGGAATACCCATCACAGTATATTCCCTAAAATCTCTTCGGAGAAACCTTAACGTTTCACTCCTTCGCGTTACCCAATGCAATGGAGAGCTATAACGGACTCACCCGCCCTTAGTTTATCACGGAACCACCCGTCTTCATAATAATGCCCAAGAACCATAACATAATCATATCACATAAAACATGCATATAGGAAACATAACATTTCCACATTTCAATCACGAGATATAAATACAACACATTGATATAATAAAAACATTATGAAAACCATTTTCAATACCAATGTAAAACCTGGTATTTATTTTTCGTTTAAAAAAAAGGTATGGCTTGTAGAGGAAGCCGAAACTCAAATAACGGTCACGACGGCGGAGAAGTCATTGTCGCCGCATACGTACGACAAAAACATTACCTTTTGTCGTTTAGTAAATGCTTCGTATAAAAAAGATTCCTTTTGAATAAACGTAAAAGTCAAAGGGGTTTATACACCGTATAAAATAAAGTTGTGTATAAAATAAAATATGCCTCAATGAAAGGAGATTGAGACGAAGTTCCATACCTCGTATCCGACTTGACCCGACCGTTCTTTAATCTCCTGAATAATAAACTTTAGTTAATCTCTACTTGCTTATGAATCTTTTTCAAGTTCATTATTCCTTTTATACCATTTTATGAACATCATGTAATCAGTTAAGTTAATAATGTTCATTTTGTCGGTATTTGGTTCTTAAGTCAAAAATAGACTTCTTACACTTACATGTTGTTAATTTGGTCATAGGTTCGTTATATCCAAAATGATATTAATGATTTGGATAACATATATACCATATATATTCATCATATACATGTATTTATAATATTACATCACATTTAGAGGTAAGAAATGAAATGCACCGTTCATGGAGACGGTAAGCCGTACGTACGCATGAACGCTACTTCCATTTCTATTTCATATTTTTTGGAATGGAATCATAATGATATAAGAGTGTATTATAATTCCAGTATAATAGCATATATAATATCATTAACTTTATCCTTTACACATCCCACATATGTTATTAACGAATCAAATCACTTTCAGGGGGCGGTAGTCCGCACTTCCTAAAATGAAGATATCGTGTTTAGACATAATGGAAACCATAAAGGTATGCCCAAAATGAAAAAAACAGAAGCTTAAGGAAAACATAAACATATTATATATCATATATAAAAATAGTGACATCATAATGGCCACCTTTGAAGGTGTTAAATGAGTATTGAACAATCATCGTTTCGGGAGGCAGAATTTCGCCATCCACGGAAACCGTATGTTCCTTAACCATTTGATGTAGTTGTGTGAGAGTCTAGCTCAAATAAATATTATAACAACATCCTTGTATATTGAAGATACTGGTGTTGTTACAAAATAAGTAAATAAAAAGAGTTTAGGGGGTTGGAGAAGCAAAATAAAACAAATGAACATGAGAGAATGAATTACCTTTAAAAGTGTAACTCCTTTTGATTTGAGCCTAAAGGCTTCCTTTGAAAGGATTCTGCCCAAAGGAAATCCTCTAGGATGAGGAGAGGGATGTGTAGAGAGTAAATGGGCAGGGTTTGGCCGATCCAAAAGCTTGAGGAGTGTGTGAAATGAGGTAGAGGTGGAGGCCTTTTATAAGAGGAGAGGAGGGACACTTTTGCAAAGTAAAGAAATATTACTTTATTTGAAAATGTGTTTCGGTTTTAAAAGGTCCCACATTGATATAATTCGTGGATATGGTGACAAGGGTTCTAAATCCACTCATCCAATTGGTTTTGGCCATGTGTAGTTCATAGATTTTACATTGTCTTTCCATTTTATTTAAATCGTCAAATAATGATGTCATCGCTGCATCATTATTATGTCATAACTATTTTAATTTATTTAATGTCTAAAAATAATAAAACAAATACTATGATGTAGGAAATCGTTTTTGCTTTCCAATGACTATTTATAATCAAATATCGGATCTTTATAACCCCATGTAAAAATTGTTTTCGTAAAACATATTATGTTTGTGTCATTTCTACTTTTACATTCAATAAAAAGTTATTTATGTCATTTCCCAACCAAAATGTCTCCATGGGGTCCCCAAGTTGACCCATGGCCTGTCTTGGTCGGCCATGACACAACCAATAAGGTTGGGACATGTGTCTAGTTCATTTCATATTATTAAAGCATTATTTATACCTTAAACTACACTAATTACAACTAATCGCGATTAAGAACTTAATAAGTTACTATTCACCAAAAAATTATTTTAATCTCATTGAACCGAATTTTACTTCTTAACGACAACCATGTATGTTGGATTTTCAAAATTCAATACACATTAGTGGTAAACATTCATTTAACTGAAAAATCAGTTTGCTTGATTACCACTTAGTGGTTTCACTATTCATCAAAAATTGAAGTTTTTCAGAAAATTACCAAAAATTCACCCTAAGCTATATTTGATATTCCGAATTCAAAAATGAAGAATATTTTAAAAAATTCAAATAATATAAGTCAAATTAATTAATTTAATAATTAATTCCCGCTGCCAGAGCAAATAGCGTGTTTTTACAAAACAATAAGTATCAAAAGATTGACACCAGTTTAAGTCTAATTTCAAAGTGAAATTGATTCCAATGACCACAATTGGATAAAATGGTAAAAATATATTCTAATTTCACTTAAAAACCAATTCAAAACATAATCTAATCATATAAATAAATTAGATTAAAAAGCAGTTTTGATGTAAAATGCAGTATTTTTCACTATTCATTAAAAAATGAACATTGTCAGAAAAATACCAAAAATTCACACAAGGTAAATTTTGATGTCCCAATCATAAAGGATAAAATTATTTTTACAAACATAGTTTATAAAATTGTAAAAATATAGATTCAAAAATGGTTTGCCATCAAAAGGCAGTAAAACAATCTTTTAAGAATATTAGTGTATTCCATGCATAAGATTGTATTTATTTTCATTTTAAGCCTCTATAACACTATCTTAATCATTAATAGACATAGATAAAAATATCTATTATTCATTACTTATTTGGGATGTTACATCCTTCCCCCTTTAGAAAATTACGTCCCCGCAATTTATTTACTTATCGAATAAATGGGGGTACTTATCCCTCATTGCATTTTCAGATTCCCATGTTGCCTCTTCAATCATGTGGTTTTTTCACAAAACTTTTACCTGCTTAATCACCTTATTCCGTAACACTTGCTCCCTGTGGTCAAGAATCTGGACCGGTTGTTCCTCATAAGATAGGTTCTCTTCTAGCTGAACTACCTCTGGACTCAAAACATGAGATGGATCTGGCATATACTTTCTCAACATCGAAACGTGAAAAACATTGTCTACCTGAGATAAACTCGGAGGTAAATGCACTCGGTATGCAACTGATCCAAATCTCTCCAGAATTTCATATAGTCCAATGAACCTTGGACTTAGCTTTCCTTTCTTACCAAATCTCATCACACTTTTCCAAGGAGAAACCTTGAGAAAAACATGATCACCTACCTCGAAAGATAGATCCTTCCTCCGGTTATCCGCATAACTCTTCTGCCTGCTCTGAGCTGTTCTCATGTGTTTCTGAATCAGCTGAACTTTTTCTGCCATCTCTTCTACCAATTCTGGTCCCATCAACTTCCTTTCACCCACTTCATCCCAGAAAGCTGGAGTTCGACACCGCTTCTCATATAATGCCTGAAATGGTGCCATATGTATACTGGAATGAAAGCTGTTATTATAAGAAAACTCCACCAAAGAAAGATGTTGGTCCCAACTTCCCTGATAATCCATAGAATAAGCTCGTAGCATATCCTCCAATGTCTGAATTGTTCGTTCTGACTGCCCATCTGATTGAGGATGAAAAGCTGTACTAAAATTTAATTCAGTACCCAACGAATTCTGAAGGCCTTTCCAAAAGTTAGAAGTAAACCTGGGATCACGATCCGATACAATGGAGAGAGGAACTCCATGTAACATGACTATCTCTTTAAGACACAAACGGGAAAGTTGATCAAGATAGAAAGTATCTCGTATAGCAAGGAAATGAGCAGATTTGGTCAAGCGATCAACAATAACCCAGATTGCATTATTACCTCGAGATGTCTTCGGTAATCCAACAACAAAGTCCATGGATATATTCTCCCATTTCCACTCTGGCACTGGTAAAGTCTGAAGCATCCCTTTCGGTAACTGACGCTTTGCTTTAACCTGTTGACATGTCAAACACTTCATAGTAAAATCAGCAATGTCTCTTTTCATTCCATCCCACCAGTAATACTCCCGCAAACCTGTATACATCTTAGTACTGCCCGGATGAACTGAAAACGGAGAACTATGAGCTTCACAAAACAACTCTCTCTTCAACTGTGAATCACAAGGCACACACAATCTCTTCCCAAATCTCAAAACACAAACATTATCAATGTTTAATTTAGGCAACTTACCTTTCTGAACCAGCTCTACCTTTTTCTGCAACTCACTGTCTTGCTTCTGTGCTTGGTTGATTCTATCTGATAGAGATGATCTCACTGATACCTGAAACAAAACAGAAGGACTTCCTGCACCAACAACTTCTATGCCAAAGTTCATCAAATCCTTAACCAAAGGATCACATTCCAAATGCAACATTGTTAATGAATGATTACTTTTTCGACTCAAAGCATCATCCACTTTATTTGATTTTCCCGGATGGTAATGAATTGTACAATCATAATCCTTGATTAATTCTAGCCATCGCCTTTGTCTCATGTTTAACTCTTTCTGAGTGAATATATACTTTAAACTTTTGTGATCGGTATATATTTCACACTTTACTCCATACAAATGATGCCTCCAAATTTTTAAAGCAAAAACAACAGCAGCTAATTCCAAATCATGTGTAGGGTAATTTACCTCATGAGTTTTCAACTGTCGTGAAGCATAAGCAATTACCTGATCATTCTGCATTAGGACGCAACCAAGTCCTTTCAATGATGCATCAATGTATATAACAAACTCACCATTCCTGGAAGGTAGTGCCAAAACTGGAGCATTCACCAATCTTCTTTTCAATTCCTGAAAACAATCATCACATTCTTTTGTCCAGATAAACTTAAAACCCTTTCGAGTTAGCTTAGTCATTGGACTAGATAACCGTGAAAAATTTCTAAGAAACCTTCGGTAATAGCCAGCCAAACCAAGGAAGCTACGAATCTCAGTTACATTTGTGGGTCTTGACCATTCTTCCACAACTTTTGTTTTTGCATGATCAACAGTTATTCCATCTTCAGAAACAATGTGACCAAGGAAAGAAATTTGTTGCAACCAAAACTCACACTTGCTGAATTTCCCATACAGTTTCTTTTCTTTTAAGGTTTGCAAGATAACCCTTAAATGTTTTTCATGCTCCTCTTTACTTTTAGAAAACACCAAAATATCATCAATGAAAACCACCACAAACTTATCCAAGAACTCATGGAAAATTCTATTCATTAAGTCCATGAATACAGCAGGTGCATTGGTTAGCCCAAAAGGCATTACTACAAATTCATAATGGCCATATCTCGTACGGAACGCGGTCTTCGGAATATCTGCCTCCTTTACCTTCAGCTGATGGTACCCCGATCTTAAGTCAATCTTTGAAAAAACCTGAGCTCCCTGGAGCTGGTCAAACAAATCATCGATAAGAGGCAAAGGATATTTGTTCTTAACAGTGATATTATTCAAGGCTCTATAATCAATGCAAAGTCTCATAGAACCATCTTTCTTTTTAACAAATAAAACAGGAGCACCCCATGGTGATGTGCTAGGTCTAATGAGACCTTTCTCTAATAAATCTTGCAATTGCTCCTTCAACTCTAAAAGTTCAATTTGAGCCATTCGATAAGGAGGTTTTGAAATTGGCTTAGCATCAGGAACTAATTCAACAGTAAACTCAACTTCCCGATCTGGTATTATTCCAGGCAACTCATCAGGAAAAACATCAGGATACTCATTTACCACTGGCACATCATTAATCTGAACAGTTCCTTTATTTTCAACGACGTGTGCAAGGTAACATTCATTTCCATCTTTTAAAAGTTTCTCGGCCTCTTGATATGTTATCAAAAGTAAGGGTTCATTCTTGTAAAAAAACTGAAAGTCTTTCTGAAAAGAAACTTCTTTAGCTCTACAGTCAATCTTAGCATGGTAAATAGAGAGCCAATCCATACCCAGGATAACATCAAACTCCACTAGAGGTATACCAATAAGGTTTGCAGGTAGGTTCTTTCCACAGATAAGGATATGAAGATTATTATAAATTCTTTTTGCCTCAACATTCCCCCCAGGTGTTTTTACCAAAAGTTCAGGAGTCATTTTTTTGAGATGGTATTCCCATTTTACTAGAAAAGGTTTCAGAGATGAAAGAATGTGTAGACCCCGAATCAAACAACACACTGACATAATCTGAAAAAAAAACAAAGTACCTGATACAACTTCATTTGATGGCCCGACATCTGCTGAAGTAGTTGCAAAGGATTTCACCACCCCTTTCTGCTTGTAGTCTAACTGCTTCCCATCACTCAAGCTCTTTGTCCGACACTCGTTTGCATAGTGACCCATCTCATTGCACTTATAACACTTCACTAACTGTAAATCAAATTTGTTCTTACCTTCACCTTGATCCTTTTCAGTGCAATCACGGGCCTTATGTCCCATCTTCCCACATCAGTAGCACTTTCCAGAATTTAGAAGACATTCCCCAGCATGCCTTTTTCCACATTTATCACAAACTAGAAACTTAGTTCTCTTACCATCAGGCTTTTTTGAAGAATTCTTACCTTTCTCCTACCACCTCGGTCTCTTCTTCTGCTGGTTGTTATAGAACACTTGGTCATCGGCAAACTCCATTTCCACCTTCGCAGCACATCGAACAAGCTTTTCATAACTTTTAAACTCACGAGAAGCTAATTCCCTTCGATACTTTGGCTTTAATCCTGAGTAAAAACGATTGATTTTACTATCAAGGTCCCGGATAAAATTTGGAGCATACCTTGCCAATCGAGTGAACCTTTCTTCATAGGCAGCCACTGGGTCTTCCTCTTGCCTGAATTCCAAGAATTGCTTTTCCATCCTAAGTCGAACAACCTTAGGAAAATACTTCTCAAGAAACATACCTTTGAATTCATCCCAGTCAAGAGCATCAATCTCATCGGCGTCCCTGATATTTTTAACCATAGACCACCACTGATCTGCTTCACCCTCCAAACGGTAAATAGCAAGACTAACCTT
This sequence comes from Viscum album, assembly GCA_963277665.1. Taxonomy (NCBI): domain Eukaryota; kingdom Viridiplantae; phylum Streptophyta; class Magnoliopsida; order Santalales; family Viscaceae; genus Viscum; species Viscum album. The sequence continues at coordinate 2,022,748,673 of OY728123.1, forward strand.
TTGATTGTCTGAACACCCCATGACATCAAAAATCTTCTCCAGTGCTTTAATCAACCCTTCAGCTAGCACAAGGTCAGATGATCCTCTAAATGATGGTGGATGTTGCCTCATGAAATGTTCCACCACTGACATGTTCCTCTGCGGTTGATCTGGTTGATCTCGTGCATGGATACCACCGCCATTTATCGCTTGAGTCAACTGCACCATTACTACAACAAACTGTTCAGTTCCAATTCCGACCATCTCGGGATGCTGATTCGGAAGGTTATTTCCTTCTGTATGCCTTCCTAGCACTTCTTCCCGGTTTCCTCTGCGGAAAACCATTCTGAACAAACATGTCTTAGATGAAGCAACATGGTAATCTTCAAATGCTATATCATTTCAAAAAAAAAAAATTGAATAATCATTTAATAGAATTCTAACTCCTAAAGTTATCTAAACCGACCTCTGATATGAACTATAAGGCCCCAGCCTTAAACCTTACTTAATCTTGAGTTATTACTAGATTTCACATTGAGGATCTTTTCGGGTTTAGAGTTTTAGAGAATTAGATTATAAAACTTTCATTACATTCCACATATAAACAAAGTGGTTACAGAAAGATAGTATTCTTAATTCCCATCAATGGAAACACATTTAAAATAAAACATGGATTATTTCTTGACACATCCTTGACTTTATCATCTTATCATGTACCTTTCCCTTGACCTGTGAAAAACATTTCAAAAACATGGGATGAGCATAAAAACTCAGTATGGGTTATAAAAAAAACATGGAAAGGAAACATGAGTTCATATATACATAAGAATGAAATCATACTTTACCCATAAAACATAGGCACTTTAACATACCTCATAAAATCACGAATAAATCATAGAAATCATAAGACATAAAGGTAACTTGAGGCATTCATAACATTCTTACGTAGGGAGTAACCCTCTTGGTTACGTTTGGAATACCTATCACAGTATATTCCCTAAAATCTCTTCGGAGAAACCTTAACGTTTCACTCCTTCGCGTTACCCAATGTATTGGAGAGCTATAACGGGCTCACCCGCCCTTAGTTTATCACGGAACCACCCGTCTTCATAATAATTCCCAAGAACCATAACATAATCATATCACATAAAACATGCATAAAGGAAACATAACATTTCCACATTTCAATCACGAGATATCAATAGAACACATTGATATAATAAAAACATTATGAAAACCATTTTCAATACCAAAGTAAAACAAGGTATTTATTTTTCGTTTAAAAAAAAGGTATGGCTTGTAGAGGAAGCCGAAACTCAAATAACGGTCACGACGGCGGAGAAGTCGTTGTCGCCGCATACGTACGAGAAAAACATTCCCTTTTGTTGTTTAGTAAATGCTTCGTATAAAAAAGATTCCTTTTGAATAAACATAAAAGTCAAAGGGGTTTATACACCGTATAAATTAAAGTTGTGTATAAAATAAAATATGCCTCAATGAAAGGAGATTGAGACGAAGTCCCATACCTCGTATCCGACTTGACCCGACCGTTCTTTAATCTCCTGAATATTAAACTTGAGTTAATCTCTACTTGCTTATGAATCTTTTTCAAGTTCATTATTCCTTTTATACCATTTTATGAACATCATTTAATCTGTTAAGTTAATAATGTTCATTTTGTCGGTATTTGGTTCTTAAGTCAAAAATAGACTTCTTACACTTACATGTTGTTAATTTGGTCATAGGTTCGTTATATACAGAATGATATTAATGATTTGGATAACATATATATCATATATATTCATCATATACATGTATTTATAATATTACATCACATTTAGAGGTAAGAAATGAAATGCACCGTTCATGGAGACGGTAAGCCGTACATACGCATGAACGCTACTTCCATTTCTATTTCATATTTTCTGGAATGGAATCATAATGATATAAGAGTATATTATAATTCAAGTATAATAGCATATATAATATCATTAACTTTATCCTTTACACATCCCACATATGGTGTTAACGAATCAAATCACTTTCAGGGGGCGGTAGTCCGCACTTCCTAAAATGAAGATATCGTGTTTACCCATAATGGAAACCATAAATGTATGCCCAAAATAAAAAAAAACAGAAGCTTAAGGAAAACATAAACATATTATATATCATATATAAAAATAGTTACATCATAATGTCCACCTTTGAAGGTGTTAAATGAGTATTGAACAATCATCGTTTCGGGATGCAGAATTTCGCCATCCACAGAAACCGTATGTTCTTTAACCATTTGATGTAGTTGTGTGAGAGTGTAGCTCAAATAAATATTATAACAACATCCTTGTATATTGAAGATACTGGTGTTGTTACAAAATAAGTAAATAAAAAGAGTTTAGGGGGTTGGAGAAGCAAAATAAAACAAATGAACATGAGAGAATGAATTACCTTTAAAAGTGTAACTCCTTTTGATTTGAGTCTAAAGGCTTCCTTTGAAAGGATTATGCCCAAAGGGAATCCTCTAGGATTAGGAGAGGGATGTGGAGAGAGTAAATGGGCAGGGGTTGGCCGAGCCAAAGGCTTGAGGAGTGTGTGAAATGAGGTAGAGGTGGGGGCCTTTTATAAGAGGAGAGGAGGGGCACTTTTGGAAAGTAAAGAAATATTACTTTATTTGAAAATGTGTTTCGGTTTTAAAAGGTCCCACATTGATATAATTCGTGGATAAGGTGATAAGGGTTCTAAATCCACTCATCCAATTGGTTTTGGCCATGTGTAGTTCATAGAGTTTACATTGTCTTTCCATTTTATTTAAATCGTCAAATAATGATGTCATCGCTGCATCATTATTATGTCATAAATATTTTAATTTATTTAATGTCTAAAAATCATAAAACAAATAATATGATGTAGGAAATCTTTTTAGATTTCCAATGAATATTTATAATCAAATATCTGATCTTTATAACCCCATGTAAAAATTGTTTTCGTAAAACATATTATGTTTGTGTCATTTTTACTTTTACATTAAATAAAAAGTTATTTATGTCATTTCCCAAACAAAATGTCTCCATGGGGTCCCCAAGTTGACCCATGGCTTTTCTTGGTCGGCCATGACACAACCAATAATGTTGGGACACGTGTCTAGTTAATTTTATATTATTAAAGCATTATTTATACCTTAAACTACACTAATTACCACTAATCGCGATTAAGAACTTAATAAGTTACTATTCACAAAAAAATTATTTTAATCTCATTGAACCGCATTTTACTTCTTAAAGACAACCATGTATGTCGGATTTTCAAAATTCAATACACATTAGTGGTAAACTTTCATTTAACTGAAAAATCAGTTTGCTTGATTACCACTTAGTGGTTTCACTATTCATCAAAAATTGAAGTTTTTCAGAAAATTACCAAAAATTCACCCTAAGCTATATTTGATATTACGAATTCAAAAATGAAGTCTATTTTACAAAATTCAAATCATATAAGTTACATTAATTAATTTAATAATTAATTCCCGCTGCCAGAGCAAATAGCGTGTTTTTACAAAACAATAAGTATCAAAAGATTGACACCAGTTTAAGTCTAATTTCAAAGTGAAATTGATTCCAATGACCACCATTGGATAAAATGGTAAAAATATATTCTAATTTCACTTCAAAACCAATTCAAAACATAATCTAATCATATAAATAAATTAGATTAAAAAGCAGTTTTGATGTAAAATGCAGTATTTTTCACTATTCATTAAAAAATGAACATTGTCAGAAAAATACCAAAAATTCACACAAGGTATATTTTTATGTCCCAATAATAAAGGATAAGTTTATTTTGACAAACATAGTTTATAAAATTGTCAAAATATAGATTCAAAAATGGTTTTCCATTAAAAGGCAGTAAAACAATCTTTTAAGAATATTAGTGTATTCCATGCATAAGATTGTATTTATTTTCATTTTAAGCCTCTATAACACTATCTTAATCATTAATAGACATAGATAAAAATATCTATTATTCATTACTTACTTGGGATGTTACAAAAACTCTTTTGAAACCGATTGAAAATACCCATAAGTTGATTCATATAGGATGCATCGACCTCAAAACAAATATTGTGAATTGGGTTGATAAAAACTTTATAAATTGGAAAATATGGAATGTTTTATGACATAAATTTAATTTTAGAGGTAGTGTAAGCTTATAAATTTTCTCTTGATATGAACTAATAATTAAAAAGGCATAACAAATCCTTTTTTAATTTATCATACTTTCATATATGTCAATGATCCATCCTTGGTGAAACCCATAAGAATATATGGTTACATACTTTGAATTATAATTTTTGTATTTGATAATAAGTATATTACTTGTATTAAATTTTAGTAGTTACAAGTTAATTATTAATAATACTTACTTCTTCTATAGAATCCTAGATGATATTTGGCTTAATTATGGATAAATCACATATTTCAAACCAATATAGGGGATAATAACCTAGTAATTATATGGATTCACATGAATCGATATGAAATAATTACCAGTAGTTGTTATTAGAAGAGGATTTTACTAAGGATTGGTTATCCTCTAAATATAAACTAAAATAAAGAATATAGTCTTGAAGCTTATCCTAATGAATATTAATTTTCCATTCTAACTATCCATTAGTTTTATGGAAAAAAGAAATACAAAACAAACCCTAAAAACCCAAAACCTATTGCATCCATCTCTATAATTGTAATCTAAACCTCAAATCATTACTAAAAATATGGTTAAATGGTATACCATGAAGATTTAAAATATATTTGACATTAATTTTCAATGTTCATCCATGAAAGAGGACCCTTTAATTGAAAAAAGTTATCCAACTTGGTCAGATGTTCTTTATATACCCACACTACTTATCACCCATCAGAAGATCTAAGATGACTAGTACAAAATCAATTATAACGTAATCCCATTTATATACTGATAGAGTAAGTGATCGTATAGTAACAAAAGGTCTCTATTTCTATGCCTTTAATATTAGATAGGTAAGGCACCAATAAATGAACCCTACAATCACTTTATTTATACTAGGACACCAGAACTAGACATGAATGTGAATATACATTTTCATGATTCTAAGGTGTGTATACCGATAAGAATTATGATATTATTTGACTACAATTTCACTTAACTAATTTGGAAGAGAAACCTTCCATGAACATACAAGAATGGTAATTAATCTTGGAACCAGTCATCTAGGACCTCCCTTCCATCATGTTTATCTAAAATAACAATATATTCTATATTAGATATTTGGGAGTCCTTAACATGATTTAATTAATATTATTAAAGGTTTATACACTATAAAAGTTTTTCACTCTAATCATCAATCACATCCATGAAAAATTCTTCCATCAGTAACATCAATTTCCACTTATTTTTGGAATCATACAACCTTTTAGGGTAAAATTTCTTACTGATATCTTTGAGAAAACATTTCCTTTACTAAGAGAATGTTAAATATAAATTTAATAATATCAAAGAAACTCCACCTAGTCACATTTACTAATATTAAAATCTCATTTATAATAGATGTTTTTTAGGCTCTTCTAATATGTGGATAGTATAATTTTTTTCCTTATAGGTAGTTCCTCCAATACATCAAGGAATGAACAAATAAATAATTCCAAATCATGAGTAGGGTAGTTTATCTCATGGCGATGTTGTTATTTTGAACAATATTACACCAAATGATGATCTAAAATAAGGAAAAAGAATCTAATTGGCGATGAATCACAATACACCTCATATCCCTCAACCATATGAGGTAAAATGAGAACCAGAGTCATGGTTAACCTCTTTTTAAGATTGTAGAAATAGGACTCACATTGAAAAAAATAGAAAAATTAACTTTTTTCTTGGTGAATATATTCATATAAGTTTTAGTCCTTTAGAAAGACTAGATAATCATGTGGTAATACATAACAATTCCGAAAAAATTCTAACCATAGAGATATTTGTTTTTAATTTCTAGGACATCACCGACTCTACCATTATAGAGTCTCTTGATACACCAAATTCCAAGATTACATACCCATGGAGCATGAAATCTTAGATAAAATATCATTTGGATAGCTTGGAAAAGATGTGACTTCCACATAAATTGTCAAGAATAATTGGAACATGTCTACACAATCAAAAAAAACATTGAATAGATGAGGATATCACTGATAAAAACTATTAAATATGGGTATAGAATAAATTATATATCATATTTGTTACTTACATTAATATAGTTAGATAATTTTCAAGATGAATGGATTTTGTTAATACTCATAGTGAGTATATTTACTTCAAAATGTGGTCTTTGGAATATCATATTGCATGACTCTAAGATAATGGTACCCTGAGTTTAGGTCAATTTTAGAGAACAACTTATCCTCTTTTGTTGATAGAAATTTCACCAATTCTAGGATAGTGATAATGTTTCATCATTTTTACTAAATTTATCTTTATGTAATTTATATATTTTTGTATAATACCATCAAATTTAATGGAAAATAAGGGTAGATCCCCCCAGGGATAACTTATTGACCGGATGAACCCTTTGGAAAAAATATCTTCCAATGAGCTCTTTAAATCCATTTAAATAGTTGGTTCTATTCAATAAGTAGAATAGAAATATATTCAGTCTAGGGATCATGTTGATAGTAAAACCCACCAATAGATTAGACGGTTTTACTAAAAAGTCATTAGGTAACAAGTTCAGATATAAATCCATTACCTAGGGAAGTACTTTCTATTATTTGGCATACACTTCCCTTGGGATAGGAATAACCATTTATATAGTGACCTCAATGAATTTCTTCTGATCAATTTCTTCATCAATAGTAAAAAGGGGGAAGTTACGAAGCACTCCATCCATTGACAAAATATACTGGACAAGCGCTACGTACATTGGGTAGTGTCCCATCTGATCACTTTATCTTCTATAGCGGAAAGCTTCATGATGCTACTGAACAAAAGATTTTCTAATAACATCCTCCAAAATTGTGAACTATAACTTGGTTGAGGTCTCACCTAATCAAAATGAAAAAAAAATTCACCAACACACTACACATTCATACATACAAAAATAATAAAAACAAGATTTACATAGATCAGAAAAACATGCTATATCCTTGGGAGAACACACCAAACATCTTTCATTTCAGAAGATACAAATTAATAAAAAGCACTCTCTCACTTCCTATCAACTTAAAAAAGTTTTATAAAATTAATTCCGAATTATGAAAGAACATCTAGTAATCCATACATTAGATATGTTCAACCAAACCTCTTTATATAGGTCTCTATCTGGTCAAACAATTTCACCAACCTCTTTGAAACACATTCAACCATCAGATGACATGGGAAGTTGCTGATACACTATCAAACCATCCTATTGATCCAATAAAATCCAGTCACCATGAAAACTACCTATGTATTGAGTTTCCTCCCTCAATGAACACTATTTTCATGAACTTAATCAAATGAAATACATTCAAATATCATTATTCGATGACACTGAAACCTCACCATAAGATTCCTTTGTCTGATCTACTTTGTAAAATGAATCTATCCATTGGAAGTTTATCTAGGGAAAACCTTCCTACCCTTACCAATATAAAACTATATAATTGGAAAACATCCATCTATTATATCCAATCATCTTAGTATGATTATATTTTTATGATTCTTTATGTTTAGAATAATATCTCAAAATAATGCATGAAGAAATTTATACTAAACCAAGAAATCCCCAACATGTAAATTTATTTAGTATTTTACCCTTTTACATCCATCCACCTAAGCTCATCCAATATATAATTTATATAGTGTTATACTCTCTATATGAGAATTCATGTCCTATTGAGGCACAATGTATCCTAATAATTTTTTAGACTATCACATTTGTAAATTTCTCCATAGGATTTATTTTCCCTGAAACCATTTTAAGATACAACAATTTTTCTATTATAATATTTTATAAAAGGTGATATTTTTGTTCATTGTGGTTTTTTATTGCATAAAACACTGGATTGTGAGAAATATGAACGAAACTATGACTATCCTAGAATTACATTTCTATGTGCAATCAATTTATGAGTTCCTTTAGTAACTGGACCAACCATATCATTTCTTTTCATTCATTAATAATAGAAACAAACTCTACCTATATTGTAGATAAAGTAATAATGTGATATAGCTGAGATATTCAATTAACTACTATTACACCAAACATAAATATAAAACCATCAGTACTTTTTATTGAGTCCATGTCTCCTGTAAAATATTCATATACAAATTCTTTCAGTAAATCATTGTCATTAAAACATACGGATACATTCTCTAACTCGTTTAAGAGTCAAATGATCAACTTCATAGTTTCCAAATGTTTCTTTCCGGGGTTTTACATGAAAATAAATATTTTATTAGGTATAGAACATTTCACACATAAATATTTTTATATATGAAGCATAAAGAATATTCCCCATGTCACAAAATTTTATGTCCCTTAATGGAGAATTTTCTATAAAAAGTTTAAAGTGTAGAGTGAGGGGTGTTGTTCCAGGTTTTCAACCGTCTATTCCAAATCTTTCGATGTCCTTTTTCAGGGATTCATTCAAGGATAAAACCAAGGAGTTTTATTTTCTATCCCTTTCAATTATCACCCCCAAAATATCCTTATCTTGTCAAAGGTTCCTTTTCCCAATAATTCTTTAAATATTTACCTTGAGTTACTCAATATGATCAAACACTGGACCGTGATCAAGATAGCATCTACAAACAAAAATAGTATGATATATATTCCATCACCCCATTGCATCTTTTAATAATAGTGATCAAAATCACATCGAATAAAAATTTAGTCAAACATTAAAGTGTTTTACTTTTTATTCCACTTTTATGGATCTTTCTTCAATATATAAAGAATTCATTTAAATATACAAACAAAATCCTCCATTTAATGAACTTCATAACCCCTAAGTTGAATCATGTAAATTTATTCCTCCAAATATCCATGAAGAAAATATATCTTTACATATATATTTAAGTGTAAATCATTAGATATAACATTTCTATGAACTATCTAAATAACTGTGTGTTTCACCACGGCTGAGACAATTTTTCGAAATCCAATCCCTTCATTTTACTAAAATCCATCCACTACTATACTTTATTTATACCTCTTAGTTAAATCGACTTCCTATTTCAAAAGAAAAACCCATTTTTCTAGGCTCTCTTCCCTTATGGTATTTTAACCAACTCCGAAGTGTTGTTGAGATTTGAAGAACTCATTTACTCTTCTATATGTGACTCTCACTATTTTGATTCTCAAAGAGTATCTCAATATTTTAGACTATCTTATTCCCCTACATCCATGACACGTAATAAATTCACATAAACACCGAACATCTAAAAATGGTTTTTTTTGATAAATTTAAATCACATATATATATATATCCTTAGGATCATTAATTTAAACCTTTTAATCTAGTAGTCGTTCTTTCCATAGAGGTATATCTGATCATTATCTATTAGGAAATTGTTTTTCCAAACATTCACCATCAAATAAAGACACGTATGATCATCCTCTGTTCAGTAGCCTGATTATTAGAACCCCAACCTATGAAGACCCCCATGATGTTTCTGGACTAAGATTTATTTTGGTAAACTCTTTTTGATTACCCATAATTTGGATATTTTATTTAACCACAACATCATTTTCATCCATGTTTTGATTATTCCACTGAAATCCTTCATCAAAAACAAGATCTTAGATCCTGATAATTTTTTATTTTCATTATTCCATGATAAATATATAATGTTCTCATCACCACATATAAAAATAAGATATTATTTGGATTTAACCTCAAATTTAACTATATATTTAGATTTCATATGAATATATACAACACATCTAAATTTTTTGAGATGATTCACCTCTAGAATCTTAATGGAATAAAGTTCTTATCTCATAGATGAAGCCAAACTTATATTAAGTATATGAGCTACTATATTTAATTTAGTCGTCTAAATTCACATATCCATTATATAGTTATGCCTCATAATCTTAGATTTAATTATTAGACCCCAAATAACTCTTTTATCTACTCTATTTTTTATGGATTTCCTTGAATAGTTTTCTTACGCATGATTCCCTTGTTTTGAAAAATGTTACAAAAGTTATGAAAGTTGTGTCTAGAGTATTACTCACTATTTCTTGTATATATCATTTTAAACTTTCATTCACACGCCTTATTGGATAACATATTCTACCAAAATAAAGCTTGAATCACTTAATATTTTTCTACAGAATGTAAACCCATAAATTTTCAGTAGAATCATCAATTATGGCCACAAAGTATAGCGATCTTCTATTAGAATTAAATGGGGATGGTCCCCAAAAATAAAAATTAACATTTTATATTTTTTTCTCCATGGATTTATACCATACAAGTAGAAGTAATTTTTTTTATTTTCCAAACATAGAACTTTTACATCTTCCATCATCTGTATGATTGAGGTTGAGTATTCGTTTCCCCACTAGAACTATCATATTATTCCCCAAAAGGTGAACAAACCTACAATTAGACTTTTGAGAACCATCCAATGATGTATTTATAATCACTACAACATCAACACTCCATCCGATCAAATACAGGGTTCCACTAATAAATTAGTGAGTAATCACCATAACTCATTTGTTGATCTACCAAAATTAGATTAAAAAATTCACTCTAAAACCGACTCTATCAAGTTGTTATACTAATATGATGTGTCTAAAATATTTTAGTATCTAACCTATTCATTATTTATTTAAATGTTGAAATCACATTTACAAAATGTATATATACCATTATCATCCAATAGACATACTCTTCCCATGCTTCTTGGTATATAATCAATGAGACGCCCATGCTGACCAATTGAATGAAAAGATGCTTCTATGTTAATAAACCATGAATTCTTTGGAATGATCATAATTTTTATCAAATTGGAACCTATTTATATTGATTTGTTGAGTCTAGAAGTGTAAGACTTAGTCTGATTCCTACAAAATTTCTTGATATGTCCCTTATTCCCACAAATCCAACATTTATGTCCAAAACTAGTTGATTTCACTTAACATATCATTTGGGAAATATCCTTTGGTGAATTATTCCTATGTAATTCCATAATATGAGGTGATAATCCACATATATCATTTAGTGATATTTTTATGGGCAATGAACTTACTTCCCCCTCAAATCCTCATACAATATTAAGTTTGAAATGTCATCAAACATAATATCTGCCTTCCCACAAGATTTTCTCACCACTGACAACATGGAATCCCAACTATTTAAAAGTGAATGAAAGAGAATAAAATCAAAAAAAATAATCTATAAAATATACCTTCACTGGTTCTAGAGCCCCTTATATCATATTGAAGACATTTACATAACCAGCTATAGGTCTTCCATTCAATAACCTCAAGATGAAAAATACCCATTTCATGAAAACATTGTTAATATTTGTTATATTCTAATAATTTTTAACCAAATATTTCATAACATATGAAATAGTTTTCTTATATTTAATTTTTAAATAAATATTCTGGCCAAGAGACAACCAGATCAATGCTAATGCCTTTCTGTCTAACCACCCCCATTATGCATTTTCCTTGATTTTAAGAAATTTACTAGATAAAGGAGAATCAATATAATTTTATATAAAAATATCCTCATATTGAATTAAATAAAAGGAAAAATATGTTCCATTAAACTTATAAATACAAGCCTTTTCTTCCTATGAAGTCATTGTTTTGATAATAGTAGAAAAAAACTGAAATGAATATAAATTGAAAATGAATTGGAGGAAAAACCTGAATTCTACGAGTGATGTAGAACTAATACCTCTAATACTACATGAAAAGGGGAAATAAAGGAGAAATATATTTGTTTAATGAATAAACATAGCAATTATCTTGAACATTTTATTGAGTTTTTTTGACTACTGTATCCCATATAGCAGAAAACTTCACAATGTTTCTGTACAAATGTTTTTTCAGATAACATCCTCCTCCAATCAAGTGAATTGGAACTAGGATGATGGCTCACCTAATCACCATAAAAATTTTACCAAAACACATCGCACACAAGGAAAAAAATAAAATGGACAAATAATATTTAATTTCATCAGATAAATATCCTATAACCATGATATAACACTACAAATATATTTCATTTCAAGAGACACAAACGATTATAAATCACTTGATCACTTCTAAAATACGTTGAAAATTATCAGAAAATTAATTCAGAAAATCACACAAGTTATTAATATTTCATAAATTATATCTATGACACCAAAAATATTTATAGAGGTATATATCTGGACAACTAGTTGTACCAACCTCATTGAAACACAATCAACCTCCCATTGACTGGGGAAACTGACAACACACTATTGAACCATATATTAGAACCTCCAAAAGACAATCAACATAAAAAATACTAGTTTATTGAGTTTCCTACCTTATTTAACACCATTTGGAAGAAATACAAATATTGATCTCAATATGAACATCACTATCTGATAACATTAAAACCTCACTGCATGATTCTTTTATCCATTCATGTTTTTTTGATGAATCTATCCATTTTATCTATATCAGATGAAAATAATCTTAACCTAACCACTCTAAAACTGAATAATTATAAAAAATGTGTCTACTCTATCTGATGATATTTGTTTGATCATCTTGGTTTTATGTCCTTTATTTAGAAAACATTTCCAGGTGAACGCCTAAAAAACATTCCACAAAACCCAAAATAATCCTAGAACTACCACTGTCCATAGAGAGTATATTGAATACCAAAATGAGATGTTAAAGATACTTTCTAATTGTAACAGTCAATAATCACTCATAATTAAGTAAAGAAATCCATTCCTAGTATCACATCAAAGGAATATATATCAAGAACCATAAAATATAGGATATGCCTAAAGGATTCCACCACCAAGGAACTAGATATATAATTTTAAAATTATTCAATAATATTTCTTAAAGGGGTGTCAATAATCATTTTTAATGGTAAAAAATTAAATTTATGTTTAAAATGGGACACTGGTTGGATAGAAATTCAATAATGTGAAACATTTGTATCAAATAAATCTCAGATAAAGTATAATAGACCATAATAGCATTTCTAACTATTAATGGACTCACTCTAGTATCAGCTGCATGATTCTCCATTAAATAAATAATTCTTTCTTACTCACACAGACCATAAGGTACCAATACCTACTTATCGGACTAAAAAATAGTTAATTATCCTTGATTTATATGTTACACACCTCAACCAGATCACCTAGTGGGTGGTCGATTTCGTTTAGTAGACTACACGTCTGACAATTCTTGGTTTTCATAGGCTGTATATAGATGTTTCTTGAAACTTGCTGACATAACCCATTAGAAGAACCTATGAATATGTCCATACTAACTACATGAGTGACATTAGTTTTTCTTAAAGGTATATTTAGGAAATATTTTTCTTGATAATCCTTGATAATGAGACTAAATATATGATATTCTAGATCTATGTGATGAAGGTATACCACCACCTTGATTTTTATAGTGGGATGCACTTCTTCTTGACTCCCCATACCCTTCCTTCCATTGGATATAAGATCCATCACTTGGAGGTTGGATATATAGTGAGAAACCCATCCACTAAACATTAGTTTACCAAATACAATCGAGGAAAATATTATTAAAAAACTTTATAGAAGGTTAGAAAATTAAAGACAATAACCCATGTTTTTAAAATCTATTTAATGGCCATTTCAAAATACCTCACACGGGATTCTTCATATGTACTAAAATAGGGAGATACGTGATGTTGATATATGAATGGGCTGCTATATACCATGAATGAAATAGTTTATTAATTATGTTTTATAAATTTCATTTCCATCACCTGACATAGAGTGATTAGGAAAATTTCTTAGGGAAGATCTCTTGAAATTTTCTCCAGGAAAGGTCTTAGTTCTTATTGACCTCAAAAAATCACATCCCACTACCAGGGAGTCACCCTATCGAACATGAAAGGGTCAAATAAAACTCATTGTTTTTTGGGGTTTCAATTATATAACCAAACCATATTATACATATATAATATAATATAATATAATATGGGATTATCCATTACATCTCAAAATTAATCATTCTTAAAGAACCAATAGGTTTAGATTCACTAGAGATTAGATACATAAATAACAAAATTTATAAAACTATTAATATTTATCTATATTTTAACCACTTTCCCTCCTTCTAGATCGATAATATGTTATAATCTTATTCATAATCTATATAATTTAAATATAAGAAAATATTAACTTAGCTGAACAATAAGTGTTACAACATGTGGGAAATAAATTGAGGATAATAGGTGAAAACAAGATGAACATGTGGATATGATAACATATTAATGGTATATGAATATCATAAAACAATTATGACCAATGAAACATGAATATAGAAAAAGGATTTTTGAATTACATGAAAATTTAGTACAGGGATGTATAAACATGAAATAACAATAATGGGCTATGGAGCATAAAAATAGAATGTATAAAGACATATAAATGTGTAAAAATATAATTATAGATAATAATTTCATATGTATATTCTCACAAATGAGACCATAACTACAATTTGTACAATGTTTCATATTATAATGGACTGGGTTCACTCACTATTCACATAAACAAAGTGGATTTGTTACACTCTTTAACCCCTTTTACGCCATCTCATGTGATATAGAGAATTACCCAATGCATTGGAGGGCTATATAATCATTGTTCCACACCATACATAATTCAAAACCATACATATATGTTCCATATGAGCATAATCACATTCATAAACTTCTTATAGCATAAATTCCCTTTGAGAAATAAATTGGTTTCATGAAAATTCTCACAAGGAATAAGTAAGTAATAAAAATAAAGAAATTATATTATTCCATTAAAAAATATCTTTTGAGAGTCATGAGAAAATATAAATGATTGTAAAAGGGTATGTATGAATAACCATTAGAGGACGATAACAAATGTTTAAAGATTAAAAATAAATAATATTATTCATTTTGGGCCAATTTTTTTAAAGACCAAAGATTATGAGAATGTGGTTTTTTTTAAAAAAGCGTAAAAATATTTCCAAAACAACATTGTAATTATGAAAATGAAAATGGTTAGCTGTATTAGGAATATAAAATAAAAATAGTGGAATAAAGTAACCATCTATAAAAAATTAATGAATAGGGTTAAAAATATTCCTTCCAAAATTTAGTAACATTGTAAAATTACATAAAATTGACCTTGAAAAATCATAATTTTGGAGATAAGGGACTCTAAAATTAATATTAAAGACATTTAATTTTAGGAGAAAGATTCCTGTCCAAAATGAAGATATAATATTGGCTCTACATACAAGAATAATTTTTAGTTAATTATAATCCATTGAGAGAGAAAATGGTGAGAATATATGCCTGCCATAAAAATATCAATAGAAGATGAGAATATATGGGGTTTTAGAGGGGAAGAGTATAAAATTTCTCCTATATTAAATTGATACATATAAAGTATTGATTTCAAAGTGAGTTTGGAAAAGAAACCCTTAACTTTACTTGGGACTTCATCAAACATGATCTAAATCACTGTGAAATAAATATAAACATCATAACTACTTTTTTGATAACTACATTCACATATATCACCTTTTATAACATTAAATTATAATAATTTATTATAGATATATTACTTATTTATTGTTTTTTTGTAATAATTTATTAATTTGGATTTTTATACAAGTTTTTTAATGGAGATATTGATACTCTTTGTTTGATAAATATTCCTACATCCAAGGCTAGTTAAGGTATTAGAATATTTTTTTGTAAACTATTTAGGAAATATTATGTTAATTTTTGGAAGTTATGGTTACAGTTTATGAGAATGGAATTTAGTATGATCCTGTTCCAAGTAATTTACTATTAACAATGGTTTACATTATAACAACCAATCAATTTTTGAGAAAAAAATATTTATATCATAAATTACCCTTTAATATTATATATTACTAGTATTTATGTCTTAATAATTTTCATTATGAAAAAAATAGTTTGGGTATAAAATCATTCGTGTAGGTGGTTGAGCCGACCAAAACAAGAACATGATATACTAATGAATGATTAAGATTTTAGAGATATATAAAAGTAATATAATTTTCATAGAATTATAAATATTTTAATAGAACACCATTAGAGTGGATAATGAGATTTAATAATAGTTGATATGACAAGGTAATTGAGATAGTTAGAGTAGAACAAGTTACGTAGGTCGAATCTCTCTTTCTCATATCTGGTTAATTTAGAATAGAATATTTAGGACTACTTCTTTGGTTTAAAATATACAAAATGTGTAGGTAGAAATTAGGAGGGATAATTTAATAAATATTCAAGAGAAAATATTAGTATAAAATTATTTTTTATCGAAGGAAATATTGGTGATTGGTTGGGAGGACTTTCCACTTTCAAAATTTTAAAGAATTATCAGAGTAAATTTAATTTGTAGTAGAAAATAAAATTTTAACAGAAGTATTTTTATAGTACTAAAAATGTTTTCATGTATAAACTATTCATTATATCAATGGGATAGTGTAAAAACTATAACACCCCGACCCCAGTTACCCAGAGTGAGTGCATTATTTTAATATATTGGCATCATACAAGGAATCATATCTCAAAAGACCAATTAGTTTAACAGTCTTGGAAAATAGATTACACACATGAACATTACATTACACATTCAAACATAAAACACAACTTAAATAATCCATTATGAACACCCTTATTCCCCTAGATTAACCCTCCATATCAAACATAATACCCTTCTTGGAATCTTGGGAAAAAGAAAACATATGAAAGGGGTGAGCTCAGATGCTCAATAAGGATAACAATTAGTAGAAACTATCATAAATAAGAATAAACATTTAAGGAAATGTATAAAACTAAAAAAATTCCTTTTAAACATAAACTTTAGCATAATATGGAAAAGATAAATCAAGTAATTCCATTTACTTATTCACATGGATATTCTACTAGTAGAATAATCACATGTAATATCATTAGCTAATTTCATAATGATGGAATGCATGATGCTGGAAATCATAACCACATAGTCAAGGCCTCGTGCTAAGAATAAAAATTATATTTTTCAAGGCCTTATTCCAAGATACTAGTTTGTCTCATGATACCTACCAATGCATCGAGGAGTTATACCAGGCTCTACCCGTCACTTACGAAGTCCAAGGTATTCCTCATATGAAATGGTTGAAACATAACATAAACATTCATATTAAAACTAGCATACAAAATGTTAATACATTAACCATAAACCATGAATGGTATAAAAATAACACATCCATAGTAAAACATATTATAACTCCTTCAATACAATAGGGAATATTTTGTTATAATAAAACAAACTCGATCCAGAATGATATCCTATAAAGGATATTGACATAGTATAAAATGATTAGTAAAAATATTTCAGAGAAATATCCCCTTTCCATTAAATAATTTAAAAGTCACATAATTTATAAATGAATTCAATTAAAATATAGTTTTGAATCAAAGTGTCCCATACCACTTTGAAACCTTTTAAAGGAACTGACATTTTAAAACATTCATGTCCATATAAATAAATCCTTAAATCCATTTTTAACCCATGGACATTAATGAGAAAGGTTTTGAAGAATAAATATTTTAAAAATATAAAATGATGTTTTAGTAAAAAATTACCTTAAAAATAATCCCCTTTAAAACTCTTTTATGAAACATCGACATAGATAATAAATATGTCCCAGTAAAAACGTACACATAAACAATCTCGAATAATAATTAGATTGAGGAATTAACCCTTACTTTGTACTTTTATTTGGTTGAGGGTAGAAAAAACTATTGTATAATAGTTAAATATTTGTTATTAAATTATAAAATAACCACATAAATAAATATGATATAATATATGTTCTTCTAATATTGATTTGTTAATAATATTTTAGTAGTATCATTGTTTTAGGTGTTAACTGATTCGTTTTCCTTTATATGTTTTGTTATGTAAGTCATGTTTGTTATGAATATGACGTATTTGATTCATATAAATAATGATATTATGATCTAAAATATTATTTTTAATAATGAAACTAAAATTATTCTTTAATGGTTATGATGGGGAATGAATCTCATCACGTTCGTGGAGATGGTAATCCATACGTACGCAAGAATGCTACTTCCATTTCATTTTTTATTTTGAAAGGAAATAAATGAAAATGATAGAAAGGTATATTGTTATTAACGTATAATATAATATTTTTTATATTTTACATATGTTCATTAACTCCAGCCTTTATACGTTCCATGTATGGTATGGACGAGTCATATCACTTTTAGGGGGCGGTAGTCCGCACTTCCTCAAATGAAATTATCTTTTATATAAAACATGAAAAGAATAAAGGTATGACATAAACAGAATTAAAGAACCTTATAGGTAAAATAAATATCATAAATATCATATATAATTATAGTTCTATCATAATGGTCACCATAATAGGTGGTAGTAGAATATTGAACAATCATCGTTTTGTGAGGTAGTAGTTCGCCGCCCAAAGAAACATTAAGATATATAACCATTAGATGGAGGTGTGTGTAAGTTTAGTTTAAAGAATTCTCATAAAAAGAACCTAGTTTATTGTGGATAATGGTTTTGTTATAAAATAAAGTAATAAATAGAGTTTAAGGGGTTGTAAAGGTAAAATAAAAGTAAAGAACTTAAGAGGAGATGTTACCTTTAAATCGGGTAACTCCCTTTGGTTTAAACCAAAAGGCTTCCATGAAGTTCCTTCTTCCTAAGGTAATGCTTCTTTGAGTAAGACGGGGATGTATGGAGCCTAACTAGGAAGAGTTTGGATGATACAAGGGGATTGAGAGTGGTGAGAAATGGGTTATAGGTGATGGAGTTTTATAAGGGGGAGGAAGGGCTCTTTAGGAACGTTTGAAAATATTATTTTATTATATAATTATTTTTGGTTACTAAAGGTCCAAAACTAATTACCGTCAAATATAAGATGACTCATGCTTGAAATAAATTCATACAATAATATTCGGAAAGGTTTTGGATATTGTTTGAATTTTTATAATCTCATTTATTTAAATCATTCATTAATGAGGTAAACACTGCATCATTATTGTGTTATAAATAATTTTTTTTATATGATGTATAAAAATTATAAAAAAATACCATGATTTAGGAAATCATTTTAGATTTTAAATTAATATTTATATTTGAAATGATAACTTATATAACCCCTTATAAAAATTGTCTTATTAAAAGATATGTGTTTATGTCATTTTTGTCTTTACTTTAAATTAATTAATACAAAGTGTCATTATCAATCTCAAGTGGCTCAATGTGGTACCAAAATAGACCCAAGGATGCCCCTGGTCAGATATGTATCAACCAATAGGAAAATTACACATGTCATGGTAATTTAATATTATTATAATTATATTTGTTTACCCTTATTTACCAGATTTAGCCTTTAACCATGGTAAATAAAAAATTTACTTAAGTAAATATTCATAATGTCTAAAAAACCTAACATATTTACATAATTTTGACCTCCTGATTGCAAAAATGGAATCCATTTTTCCAAATTCTAAACCCACAAGTGTCAGAAATTAATTTAAAATTAATCCCTGTTGTCAAAACAAAAAGCTTGTTTTTAGGAAATAATAACTATCAAAAGATTGGCACTTTTTTATGTCTAGTTTAAATGTGAAATTAAATCCAATGACCTAAATTATGTTAAATTATAAAAATATAATCTAATGATACTTTAAAACCACTCAAATTTATAATTTAACACTATAAATTATTTTAATTAAAAAATTGTTTTCAATTAAAATTTAGTATTTTTTTACTATTCATCAAAATATGAATGTTATTAGAAAAGTACCAAAAATTTATCCAAAATAAATTATTTTTTCTCTCTTATAAATAATAATTTAATTTCATTAAATCAAATATATAAAATGTCAAATATTGGGTTTAAAAAAGTTTTTCCATTAAAGGTGGTAAATTTTCTTTTTTTGAAAAATACTTCTTTTATCTGAAATATGAATTTGTTCATATATTGTGTCTAAGAAACACATAATATGGATTCTTAAATAATATGGAGTATATAGAATTCAAAATTCAGTTAATACTATTCCTAACCGCTTTTTGAACAAATAGTTTGGTAAGTCGTGGCGCGCTCGAACTCAGTGTTGTATGTAGCTCAAGTTATTGAATTACTTTGAAGAGATAACATACTATGAAATCTTGGGGTGTTACATTCTCCCCTCCATCAATAAATTGATTCCTCACAATTTGAAAATTTTCTTTGAAAATAAAAGGTTGAAAATAGAAAAATACCATTGTTGAAAACCCACATTGGAAATTGGGTTAATGAAATTTAGTCTTAATAAGAGGGAAAGAGAAATGAAAAAGTCACCACCAAATTTTGATCTCTATTAAGAGAACATTGGTTGCAATTGGAGACACATAATTGGGGAAAAATGTAAATATTTATATGGAGTGATTGAGGTCATCCATCAAAAACAAGAGTAAAATTGAGGGCCTCAAAGCCATAAATCTATGATGATTTAAAATATCATTGGTTCAACAAAACATAAGGTATTAACATAACAAATTTTTGGTTTTAAGATCTCTTCCCAAAAGTTTTAGAATTAATTTATTTATAGAATAAGAGGAAAAAAATATACTTGTCATGAATAGTTTCATCATTCAACTAATACCTACTACAAACTCATCTTTCACTCTAAAAGATAATAAAATTCAAAAATATTCTATTTATCCTAATGATATAGGGTTCCAAAAAAAAATGAATTTATAATTCATTTGTCAGCCTATTAAAATAAACTACATTAATCAAAATAGGACATCATGTAGGCCAGTGGTAGGTGATTTACCCTTGTCTCCCTTCGGTTTCGGGTTCAAGTCTCGTGGCCTTACTGGATGCGACAAGTTGTTGCCCGACCTGCAAGTTGTCCTTTTTATGATAGTACAAAAATAATCTTACGAAATTATTTAACCTTAATAATAATATCCAATGTCAAACTTAATCTATTCCAACCTTTAGACTTATCCACAATACTTCTGTCTGAACTCAAAGTCCAAAATTTATAAGGAAAGTCACATAATATACATGTGAATACCTTCATCATGTATTCTCTTAAAATGTGGTAATAAAATGAATTTCCAGAAAACCATATTTGAATAGGTATGAAATACCTAATTTATTCTGTAAATCATAGAATACAGGATATGGTCCTTAATTCCAAAAATATTGTAATCACCAACAATGATGGAATAAAAAAACCATTAATTAGTTACGAGGTAGTCAATAATATCTAATATAATTTATCCAAATCAATCATCTATTATTCCAAAATCAATACCACAGTATCATGCCCATGTTAATGTTTATCTTTCTTTAAACCTTGTATTTTCTAGAAAGTTTAAATTGTTATTGAGTCACTTTTTGTGGTACCACAAAATCTCAAATCATTAATGAAATAATACTGCAGTACAATCCTTATATACTCCATAATTATTATAACCAATACATCATTGATACAAAACTCAATTGACACAATTCATTAATATCAGCATAAGAACACTAGTCATTACTCTTCATATATGGTAATATCACAACTTTATTATTATCCAATAAAATCACTTTCGGTATACTCTGATTATTGGGATATTGATTAGCATAGTGTCACAAATCCTTGCAGACAAAGCATTATACATTTGTAACGTTTTTCTTACCCTTGCAATCAAGTACTTGGTGTCCTTTTTCTCTAAACTTATAATAGAATCTCATTCCCTTGAATCATTTTCCAATGTGATTCTTCATATAGTTATCACATTTGGGAAAATCCTTCTTTCCCTTTTTTCCATTTCTAGAGTGTTCAACAGACCTGTTCTTCTCCTTCTTTTCTTTAAAGTCATAAGACATAGAGAATTCCTTTTTTGTCTTGATATCACATGAGACAATATCTTCATATGATGAGAATAATTGTGAGACTAATGCTCGACAGAGAAATAGTTTTAACCCATTTAAGAATCGATCAATCTTACTCCTTGGGTTACTTATATAATCTACTGCATGCCTTGCTAATGTTGTAAAGTTAGCCTCATACTTTGCTACATTCTCATTCTCCTTTAACTCAAGTTCAGAATTTTCCTTTCCATATCCACTCAATGGTCATGAGGAAATTATTTTTATAATAAAATATATTTAAACTCCCTCTATTCTATATTTGATACTTCTTCATCTTCCTTTGTGTTTTTAATTAATGACCACCATTGATCTGCATATCCAATGAGGTGATAAACTACCATGACAACAATTTCCCTTTCGTAACACCCCAAAGCATGAAATATTTTCTATAAGGAAATTATCCATTTCTCAACTACAAATATATTTTTAGTCCCATTGAATGTTGGTGGTTTTTTCCTCATGAATCGGTCTAACATTTATCCTCGGCGTTGTGGATCAGGGTGCTCCATACGGGTAAGGTTATTATCCATAACCTAAGTTAGTTGTCCTAGTATGGTGATAAGCTGATCAACACCAGTTCCATCACCAACTCCACTATAATTATATTGAGGTGAAGGAAATTCCCTACATGTATTAAATTCATCGATACGATTTCAATTCCTTCCACTAGGATCAATTTCTAAACAATGGCATACACTACATTAGTTTATGAATGGAAATACATAATTCCAAACTTGTAAAACACATAACATAAAGTGAATAGTTTATGGATATAATCCATAATCATAAAAAAATTTCTTTGAGGAGGTATATACTCATATTTCCTTCATAATTATTTTTAAATAAAATGTGAATTATACTAAGCATATCCACCGGGAGTGTCGTATCCAAGAGTGCAGCACGTCCCATTGTGGTGTACCAGGATACCTCAGGTCAGGCTAGAATCTCCTTGTTGGAGTTTTCACTCAAAGGTACATCTGTTCCAGATCTACCTCTACCTACTCATATCCAGACATGGATGTATTTCTTGAAAAATACACAAAATCTTAACATTACCAAAATTCAAGGAATTTATTCCATATGAATTATCAAAGACTATCTTAGGGTAATGCGCTCTAATCAGAGTTTATCTAAATGTAGTTTCCAGGGTTTGAACTAAAATATATCTGATATGAACTATAACTCCCTGACCTCAGTTACCCAGAGTTGGTGCATTATTTTAATACATTAGCATTATACAGGGAATCATGTCTCAAAAGACTGATTAGTTTAACAGTCTTGGAAAATAGATTACATACATGAATTTTGCATTAGAAATTCGCCAAAAAACACAACATAAATAATATGTTGTGAATTAAATTATTCCCTTAGATTAACTCTGTATATCGAATACAATACACTTCTTGGAACCCTAGGAAAAAAATATATGAAAGGGGTGAGATCAGATTCTCAGTATGGATAAAAAATTGTGGAAACTATCATAAATAAGTATCAACATTTAATGTAATGTATAAAACTGAAACAAAATCCTTTTAAACTTAAACTTCAGCATAATATAGAAAAGATAAATCAAATAATTCCATTTACTTATTCACATGGATATTCTACTCGTCGAATAATCATTTGTAATATCAATAGCTAATTTCATAATGATGGAATGCATGATGCTGGACATCATAACCACATAGTCAAGGCCTCGTGCCAAGACTACAAATAAGATTTTGTGAAAGCCTTATGGTAAGACACTAGTTTGTCTCATGTGACCAACAGATGCAATGAGGAGCTATAGTGGCTCCACTCGTTAGTTACTAAGTCCAATTCATTCCTAATATGAAAAGGTAGAAACATAACATAAACATTCGTATTAAAACTTGCATACGAAATGTTAATACATTAACCATAAACCATGAATGATATAAAAATAACGCATCCACATTAAAACATATCATAAATAATTCAATATATTATGGAAGGTTTTATTATAATAAATCAACCTCAATCAAGAATAATATCCTCTAAAGGATATTGACATAGTTGAAAATGATCAGAAAAAGTCATTGAGAGAAATATCCCTTTTTCATGAAATAATTAATAAGTCACACAATTTATAAATGAATTCATTTAAAATATAGTTTTGAATCAAAGTGTCACATACCACTTTGAAACATTTTAATGGAATTAACATTTTAAAACATTCTAGTCCATATAAATAAATGCTTAAACCATATTGAAAACATGGACATTATTAAGAAAGGTTTAGAAGCATAAATCTTTAAAAATTTTAAAATGATGTTTTAGTAAAATCATCCCTTAAAAAGAATCCCTTTTAAAACTGTTTAAGAAACATTGACATGGATAATAAATATGTCCCAATAAAAACTTAGACATAAATAATCTCGAATAATAATGAGATTAAGGAATTAAACTTTACCTTGTACTCTTCTTTCATCGAGGGTACATTAAACTCCTTTATAATAGTTAAATAATTTTCATTAAATTATACAAGAACCACATACATAAATTTGATATCATATATTATCTTCTAATATTTCTTTGTTAATAATATTTTAGTAGTATCATTATTTCGGGTGTTAACTGATTCGTTTTACTTTATATGTTTTGTTATGTAAGTCATGTTTGTTATGGATAGAATGTATTTGATTCATATCCATAATGATATTATGCTCTTAAATATTATTTTTAATAATCAAAAGAAATTTATTCTTAAATTGTTATGATGAGGAATGAATCTCATCACGTTTGTGGAGACGGTAATCTGTACGTATACACAAACGCTACTTCCATTTAATTTTTTTATTTTAAATGGAAATAAAAACAAATGATACATAGGTATATTATTATAACAGTATAATATAATATTTGATATATGTTATGTAAGTTCTTTAACACCATCCTTTATACATTCCATGTATGGTATGAACGAGTCATATCCCTTTGAGGGGGCGGTAATCCGCACTTTCTCAAATGAAATTATCATATATATACAACATGAAACAAATAATGTTATGATATAAAAGATAATTACAGAAGCTTATAGATAAAATAAATATCATAAATATCATATATAATTATAGTTCTATCATAATGACCACCATAAGAGGTGGTAGTAGAAGATTGAACAATCATCATTTCGTGAGGTAGTAGTTTTCCGTCCACAGAAACATTATGTCTTATACCCACTATATAGAGGTGTGTGTATTTTTAGTTCAAAAAAATCTCATAGAAACAACCTATTATATTTAGTATACTGGTGTTTCTATAAAAGATAGGAATAAAGAGAGTTTAGGGGGTTGGAGAAGTAAAATTAAAGAAAAGAACTTAAGAGGAGATGTTACCTTTTAATGTGGTAACTCCCATTGGATTGAATCAAAAGGAGTCCTTGAAGTTCCTTCTACCTAAGGTAAGTCTTCTAAGAGAAATAGTGGGACGTAGGGAGCCTAATTGGTCTGAGGTTGGACGAACCAATGGGCTTGAGAGGTGTGAGAAATGAGTTAGAGGTGAGGGATTTTTAAAAGGGGGAGGATGGGTTCTTTAAGAAAGTTTGAAAATATTATTTTATTATATAATTATTTTCAGTTTAAAAATGTCCAAAACTCATTAAAGTATAAGATAAGATGACTCAGATTTGAAATAAAAACATCCAATAAAAATGGGGTAGGTTTTGGATATTGTTTTAATTGTTATAATATCATTTATTTAAATCATTCAATAATGAGGTAAACACTGCATCATTATTCTGTCATAAATAATATTATTTATTTGATGTATAAAAATTATAAAAAACTAAAAATATCTAAGAAATTTGTTTATATTTAAAATTAATATTTAGAGATGAAAGAAGTACTAATATAATCCCTAGTAAAAATTGTTTGACTAAAAGATATATGTTTATGTCATTATTGTCTTTACTTTAAATTAATTAATATAAAGTGTCATTATCACACTCAAGTGGCTCCATGTAGTCCCAAAATCATCCCAAGGATTACCATGGTTAGACATGTATCAACTAATATGAATAATACACATGTTAACATAATTTAATATTGTTATAATAATATTTTTATACAATTTGTTACCAGATTTATCCTTTAACCATGGTAAATAAAATATTTACTGAAGTAAATATTCATAACGTCTAAAAATAAAAGTTACTTATTTAAATAATTTTTACCTCCTGATTCCAAATATGGAATCCATTTTTTCAAATTCAATACACATAAGTGGAATAAATTAATTTAAAATTAATTCCCGTTGTCAAACCAAAAAGCATATTTTTAAGAAATAATAACTATCAAAAGATTAACACTTGTTTATGTCCAGTTTAAATGTAAAATTACATCCAATGAACTAAATTATATTAAATTATAAAAATATAATCTAATAATACTTTAAAACCACTCAAATTTATAATTTAACACTATAAATTATTTTGATTAAAAATAAGTTTTCAATTAATTTGTAGTGTTTTTTACTATTTATCAAAATATAAAAGTTATGAGAAATGTACCAAAAATTTATCCAAACTAAATTCTTATGTCCTGATTCTAAAGAATAATTTAATTTTAATAAATTGAATATATAAAGTTGTCAAATATTGGTTTTAAAAATTTTTCTCCATTAAAAGGCGGTAAAATTTCATTTTCTGAAAAATACTTCTTATATCTGAAAAAAAGAATTTGTTATTATATTATGTCTAATAAACACATAATATAGATTGTTAAATTATATGGAGTATATAAAAGTCAAAATTCCGTCAATACTGTTCATAACAACTTTTTGAACGGCTAGTTTGGTAAGTCATGGTGCGCTCGAACTCAGTGTTGCGTGTAGCTCAAGTTATTGAATTATTTTGAAGAGATAACGTACTATGAAATTGTGGGGTGTTATAGAAACCATTAGTATATTGACCAGGATTTTGAAAGGAGCGACATCATTTTACCACTTCCTTTATATCCCCTGGAAGAACAACCAAAATCCAGCCTTTTTCACACCTGGAGGCACGACCTAAAGCCTTTCTTTTAAAGTGGAGGAAGAACCAATCATTCAATTATCTAGATTAGTTCACAATTGAAATATATATCACTCACCAGACCGATGTACAACCATGAAACTTATTTTTTTCAAGATCAAGGCCCAACCCAAAACATACCTTTTTAGGGGTAGTATAACCTAACACGAAGGTCCTGCTTTTCGATGGAAGAACATAAAACTAAAATAACATATAGATAAAATATTGAAATAATTTTGAACCCCAAAAACCATTTATACAAGTTTTTTGAAATTTTTAGCTATCAATTATCTGATAACACCCTAAAAATTTATGATATTTTTCCCTTCAAATAAATTTAATTTCTTAGATAGCTTATGATACATGAAACCCTGAGTCTAAATTAACAAAAATATAGTATACCATTATAAAATAGCCATTAAATTGGTGTATTTAATATTAATAACCGCATTTTTTAAATTATATATAATGTTTCAAATAAAGAAAATATATTAATAAATAAGTACTTAATTTTTAGTGACTAAAAAATTATTTTATAGTTTTTTATTAGAAAATAATAAAATGAATTTCATCCAATTTTAGAAAATGTATTTGAAAAACTGAATTTTATTTTTGAAAAGATAATATAAAAATTAAATTATGGTTAAATTTTGGGATTTTATAAAATGATTTATTTTTTAGTGAATCACAAAAAAATAAATATTTCTTAAATAACATCAATTGTTTTTATGAAATAAATTATATTAAAGGTATAATTTTATTTTTATTTGGTATTAAAGTGAAATATGATCCATTATCTTTATAATAATCTAATTAATTATTTTTGAATCATAAGTATTCATGATTTTTATATAAGTTAATTTTTGTACTTAATAATGAATTTGTCAAAAAAACATTTTCATTGTATCTTATGAATTTATATGAAAATCGTTTTTTGGAACATATAGATATTGAATTTTGGAAAATTAAAACCAAATTTGGAATAAAAAGGATCAAATTTGGTAAATATTTCCCTTTTTAGTATTGGTCATTTTGAATAGTAAATGTGGTAAACATTTGTCACCTTGGTAAGGGTAAAATGTGAAAAATAAGGCTACAATAATAAGATAAGGTATCAGAATCAGCTAAATACTTACCTTTATTTCCATGGATGAAATAAATTCTACCATAAACATCCAAAAATATAATATATAGAATTTTGGTTTCATTTTACATTGATAATGAAATTTGTTATATTTAAAGAAAAGAAAACCCCATAATTTCACTCTCTTGAATTTAATATAGAATCTTTTTAACATAAAAATAAAAAGAAGATAATTTCAGTTAAAAATATTTCTATGAAATATAAATTAATTATTTATCACAATAATGTTTTTTTACTTATGAAATAACAACCTTAAATTTCAACACAATACTGGCATAATTCTTGTGCATATAATAGGAAAATCTTATTAATTTCTTTAAAAACTCCAAATGTAATAATGTTTGGGATCTTTATTATGCACAAAAAATTTTATATATCAATATAAAAAATTATATATGTTTTAAAGGTTTATATTCTTATTCTATTTGTATCATATTATTTTCAATGTCAAATTACATGAATAGTTCTTAAAACGACATTAACAGTATGTTATGATACAAATATTTTATTAAATTATTTAAAAATAATGGAAATAATTAAATATGAAACTTATGGGGAGAAAAGGTCAAAAATGTCATTCCATGTTCATTTATGAGATAACTATTAACTTATAATTAAAATTAAAACCCTAAAATATAAATAATTAATTACCATAGATATGATAAAAATTGTCTATGAAAGGGGTTAAACAAAAACACAAGTTTAAAATGAAAAAACCTATCTAAATTTCATTATATGATAATATTTATTCCTTACCTTATTTTTAATGAAATTTATAGAAAATTTTGAAGCATTTAACTTGAAAATAAATTAATTATATTTTAATCATTTTTTAATTTCAATTGTTTCCTTTAAATCCCTTATAAAAGGAGATCGCTTCTCTCTTTTCTTTAGATCACTTTGAGCCAGATAGCTTGACCAAATCATGAAATATTATATTTTAAACTTCACTAGGAACTAATTTTTTTATTTTATTATTGAAATACTATTAAATGGTTACTTAACGAGGGATCTAAACGAGGCCCATGAAAGAAGAGGTAATCTTCCCACCCAACCTCTTTCAATTTATTTCCTTTTATAACTTCTCTAGACATGTGGTCTTAATATTAAAATGATAATTTGAGTATAATGAGTATAATTAATAATAATAATAATAATAATAATAATTATTATTATGATTATGTAACTACCGTTATCCTCCCTCATTTCTATCAAATGGGAAGTGAAAGTGTCACTTGTGCATACATGTGGATTACTGCCATCACATTGTGAAAAAATTCCTTTCAAATCACCATATTTCATGGATTATTATTAATATGGATTTAAATTATATATATATATATATATTATATTTATGTAATAATTATTCTTTTATAATTATAATATAATATCTACCCTTTTCACCTTCCAATCAAAAAACAATGGCTCTTATGTGTACGTGTGGACTACCACCTCCATGAAGAAATGTTTTTTTTTCATTTATATTTTAATTTAATGGTAATAAGGATAGATTTAAATAATATATATGATATAATAACTATTTTTGAAGTTGATTTATTACTAACTATTATTTCATTTCATCCATTGAAAAGTGAAAGCAGTGTGCATGCGTACGTTTGACCTACCGTCTCCCTGAACGGTGTAATTCATTTTTCTACCTCTAAATTTTATAGAAGATAATAAATTTTTATATAATGAATATATGTGATATTTATATTTTAAATAAAATTATATATATTTCGTAATCATGGACAATATACAAGGACCGGAACTACCAAACATAAATTCTCATGAAAATTAAAACAAATAAAATTTGTAAATGACAATTTTAATAAGTAATTATTAATAAATGGGTGTAGAAATGTTATAAGTTGATAATAAAAGATATTATTAGCATGTGAATAAATATTTTATTGAATTATAAAAAATTTAAAATTTTTATACAAGAGGTTAAATAACTATTGAATCAAGTCAAACTCGGGGTAAGATATTTCTAGTCTCACTTTTATTTCTGGGAGGTATTCCATATTCACCCATTATTTCATTATTATGGTGTATATACTACCAATTTTACATTTTATATCATAAATATTTTTAATTTTATGATATTAAAAGTTTTTTTTGATTATATTAATTCATAGGGACTACGATTTAAAATTTATCAAAATGGTAAGTGATTTATATTATAATGTATTTATTTATTGGGATTATTTATGAATACATTTTTGATAATGAAATTTTATGAAATTTTAATAAATAGTCTTATAAATTTTATTATCCTATAGTTATTAACTGATAATAAATATTTTCCTTTCATTTTACTCAATTTAGGTACTCAAGAGTTTGAAAGAACATTTTAAAGGAAAATAAACTTTATTTTTATCCTCGATCGAAAATCTATTTTCTTCCATATCAATTTTTTCTAAAATTGTTTTTAGAATGTTTTTTTATATTTTACTATGATTTTTAAATCATTTTTACCAATTTTTAAATTTTAATTTCATTAAAATAATATTATCGTTTTTTTGGAACAAGGCACTTTCAACCATTTACTAAAAATATAAAATAAATTATTATTTTAAAATAGAAAAAATGAATGATATATACCACCATAATTACTACTCAATGATTTGATGCTTCCTTTATTAGTTTAAAGTCCCATTTTTAGTGAAAAGTTTCTGAAATATTTGGGAGTTATTTAGATTTTAATATGTGATTTAAAAATGAAATGGGTATTTTCCTAATAAAATATTCAAAAGTTATTTTATAGGAAATTTTCATGTATGATTAAATAAATTGATATTAATTATCCTTTACTGGAGACATGACCCAATAATACCATATTCATTCTTTATCTATATGGGTTATGGTTATTAATATGAAATATCAATGAAACTCATTTTATTTTTAAGGGGTTAAGTTATGATGAATGTTTTTTAATATCTTTTAGAATACATATATATAGATTTATGATTATATGATGGTTGGGAATAGAATTATATATCCCTATAATGAATTTGGTAATTATTAATGTTCTATGAGATCTAAGGGTACATGAGAGGTTATCACAAGATAAAAAAAGTGGGTACATGGGAGGTTACCCCATGCATGAAAGAGGGGACACGTGAGGTTATCCCAATACCAAAGTAGGTACATGAGCGGTTATCTGAAGAATAACCTTTTATGTATGTATTTGTAGGTATCCTTGACATATTATTTCAATGTATATGATTATTCAACTCAAATTATACTCTTTAATTACATGATATTATTCTAATGTTAAGTTCTCATGGCTCATGTTCTTCGATCCCTTTTAGATTATTGATCTTACAATATTTATTTCATGATTAATGTTTATGATCTATGAATTAATGGTTATGGTTTTTGAAGGATAAACTGATGTTTTAATACCCTTTATGATCATGTTATGTTATTTTTATCATTAATATCTCCCTTTTTTACCCCTACTGAGCATCTAAGCATACCCTTTATTTTCTTCTATTTTCACCAGGATATAAAAAAATATATTTAACTATGATGTGTCTATAAAGGGTTCTATTTAGGAATAATTATGTAGAAGATGATATATATATTTTATGATCTAGTTTCTTATGTATAAAATTTTTCGAAGATAGTAAACCATTATGGTTCTTGAGTGGATCGCAATGTCATGTAATGAATATTCATCTAATAAGATGTACGATTTATAAATAACTAGTTACAAATAATAGATAATAAATAAATTAAAGTATATTATAGAAAATAAATAATAAATAATAAATAATAAATAATAAAGGAAACACATGAAAAAGTATGAAAATACGTGATAAGGGATGAAAAATTATGAAAACGCATGAAAACGGATGGAGAAGCATATAAAGAATGAGGCATTAGAAAGAATGAGAATGCATGAAAACTCATGAAAACTATGGAAAACCCCTTAATAATTCAACATAATCATCATAATAACCCACAGAAAACCATTGATAAAGATAAGAAGTCATGAAAACCCAAATAAATAGTAATAAATGGGGAAACCGTTAAAACCCGTCAAAATGGTCAAAAAGAGACAAAAACGTTGGACTCACATTAATAGAGATAACTTATGATCCGAGAGTCCGTTTTAGATCCGCAACCTATCAAATCAATGATCCTGAAACGATCTTCGACCTGAAAGGTGAAAGAGTCCTAATAGAAATGCGGATTGGATGTTACGACCATTTAAAAAAAGCTGATGGGGAACGGGTGCTAGAAACAAGGCATCGAAAAACATAACAAACCTGATACCCACTAAAAAGGCCATAACATATGATACAAGATTGAATGTGGGCACCACGACCAGTCAAACTGAATCTCATGGAACGAGCTATGATCTGGAAGGTGGAGGAGTCCGAACTGACATGAGGATCAAAAGTTAGGTCCGTTGAAGACAAGTTTGACAGGACATTGGTGAAGGAAATGGGGTTTCAGAGGCCTTAGGAGGGGTTTTTGGGGTCTAAAAACACAACAGAATCTTTCTTATTTCAAACTAGAGTGTATCTCATTTCACTGGCTTCGATTTGATATGTGGTAGAGCCCAAACGGACACCCGGAGTGAAAATTATGGCCGTTTGAAGTTGGAGAACTTTTTTCAACTTCCTTATAACTCTAATATCTTCCGCACCTTAGACCGTCTCACGGTTTCGATTATATGTGCCTCTAGATATCTTCATAAGCTTCTATTTTACTGGTCATGGCGCTCCAACGGACACCCGGATCAAAAGTTATGGTCGTTTTAGTGATTTCTGGGTTTCTCGTGTTTTTTTATTTCTTCATTTTATTTCGCAGCGATTTTACCAAAACCGCCGCTTTTTTCACGGCGGTTTTTTAAAAACCCCACCTCTAATCCATGAAATAAAATTAAAAATAAAATAATATAAAATAAAAATATATATGGCATTTCATGGCGGTTTTTTCACGGCGGTTTAAAAACAGCCGCGAAATGGCGGCCCAAAACGCGTTGAGCGGCGGTTTTTAAAACCGCTGGGAAAAAACCGCCGCGAAACGGCAGTTTTATTGTAGTGTCTATTCTCACTAAACATTATAAATCCATGAATCATATTGAGTTTTTTAATGAACAATGGAGGGAGAAATGTTTTGTTGAGTCTTTTATGAGACAAAATCCTCCTTATTTTAGTGGATCTACTAACCCACCAGTTTCCAAGGAATAGATCAGTACTATTGAAAAGATATTTTTCATTTTCTAGTGTATATAGAATGAAAAAGTCATTTTGGTTATCTATCACTTTGAAGGTGAAGAAGATCAATAGTGTAATCTTATCAAAAACATGTGTCAATAAGAATAAATTGACTCCTTGGAGTGGGATGTGTTTATAAGGTTATTTTTCAACAAGTAATTTCCTCATATTCTTTATACAAAAAATATAGAATAAATTCCTTGAGGTAATATAGAAGGACTATGAATCAATTATTGCATATGAGGTAAATTTTAAAATCCATTACAGGTATGCTTCTTGTATTTTCATTGAACCAAAAATTAATATTGATTGATTCATTATTAGGTTAAAACAATATATTTAAAAAACTTTATACATAAGGTACTTTAGTATTTATGAATAAAAGATTTAATGCACTATCGTGGTATTAATAGATATTAAAGATACCTATTAGTATCACGATTTTGATATGAAAACAAATATAGATTTCAATGGAAATTATAATAATAAAAATTATATAGGAAAGAATATAAGACTATTATTATGATAAAAGTATATAAGTATACATGTGAAATGTTTTCCTGAGAGGACTATTAAATGATTTATGTGTGGAAATGAAGGTAATCAAGAAATAGAATACCCATGTGATTTGAAGAAATTAGATAATAATGGAGGAAAAGCACCAAATAATACACCACCCACACTTGAGTGTTTCAAATTCAAGGATTATGAGAATTAGTCTAACGATTTATCAAATATAAATGTTAATGATGATGATCGTTGTCAATAACCTCTTAAGGATATAGATAAAGGTAAATCTCATGCGATCACTATTTTTAATGTGGTGTATGATAACGAAGTGTTGAAGGTCACACTTACCATCCACTGTAGAACTATTAATGTATTATTTGATTATGGATCTATGGATTATTTTATATATAAAGAATTTAATAATTGTATCACAATACCACATCAATGATTATAAGTTTAATTACCAATGAAAACCCTCAATGGTATGATGATTACATCTCATTTATATTATTGTTGTCTGACTGATGTTTGTGGGAATATAATTCCTAAAAATATTATTAATCTACCTCCATTTGAATTTAATATTATATTTTTCAAGGATTCAATTAATTTACAAAAAAATCATATACATTTATGAGGAATAGAAGTCCCTATTGATATTCCTAACCAACCAATGATCTGCTATCTGTGCGATGATAAATATAAACTTCATAAATAAATTTCATTCACTTTATGAGTCTTGATTCCTATTAAAAGGGGTGTTTATCTCATATGGTTGGATATTAACTAAACATTGAAAATATGACTACTGTATGGGATTTTGTTGATGTTTTTCTGGAATAAATATTTGGTATTATAACAAATAATGAATTTTATTATTTAATAGAACTCATACATGTTGCTACACATATTTTAAAGACTCTATAGAGAATTACCCCAATTAATTTGTAGGGAATGGAGAAGAACCTCTAGGATAATCATGAAAAGGGTTTCATTAATCCATGTGTGTCACATTAGAATGAACCTATTATTTTTTATGTAGAAATATGGACCAATGCGTCTCTACATTGATTATTAGGAACCTACCTAGATCACAATCAAGAATATGTATACTCTATCTTGTATTGATGATTTTTTAATTAATTAAGAGAAGTAAAAAAATTTACATGATGAATATTTTATTTAAATAATATATATTTCTATTAAAAAGGGAATACATACCCAATATAGGGTTCCATATGAGGTATTGATACTATGATTTTATAATGATTTCATTTGGTCTTACTAATTCCCCTACAATCTTCATGGATTTTATGAATAGAGTATTTAGATATTACACTAATAATTTTTTGGTAGTCTTTATAGATGATATTTTTACATATTCAATTATAATTGAAGATGATGAAAAATCATCTAAGGATATTTCTAAAGAAACTGAGGAAGGAGAAATTATATGAAAAATTTATTATGTGTAAATTTTGGTTACAAAAATATTAACTTTTGGGTAATATAATATCATGCGAGGGTAAATAAGTGAGTCAATAAATGATGGAATTTATTAAAAATTCAATTACAATAAAAAATTTGACTAAGATATATAGTTTTCTTGGATTGGTTGGATATTATTAATGATTTATAGGGAATTTCTCAAAACTATCTAATCCAATCAACAAGTTAACTCTGAAGGGATCCACATTCCTTTGTATAAATGAATGTAAAGAAAATTTCACTGACCAAAATATAAGTTTAGTTAGAGAAACTATTCTTACTTTACCCCATAGTAGATAAGGGTTTATGATATATAGTAATGCATAAAAGAATTGGTTGGGATGCGTCCTCATGATGAATGATATAGTGATAGTTAATGCCTCATCACAAAGTGAAGGTTCATAAGAAAAATCACACAACTCATGATTTAGAGTTAACTATTATAATTTGTACATAAAATATATGGATGTGTTATATTTTTGAAGAAAAGTGTGACATATACACTGATAATAAAATTATTTAGTACATATACACTTGTAAAGTGATTAATATGTACTAGAGAAGAAGATTAAAGTTGATTATTGATTTTGATTCCAAAATTCATTAATACCCTAGTAAAGTGAACAAGGTGGTTAATGATTTGAGTCCAAAGGATCGTGCTTTATTTTCT
This sequence comes from Viscum album, assembly GCA_963277665.1. Lineage (NCBI taxonomy): Eukaryota > Viridiplantae > Streptophyta > Magnoliopsida > Santalales > Viscaceae > Viscum > Viscum album. Next base: position 2,022,784,937 of record OY728123.1, read on the forward strand.
ATAATGAGTATTAAAAATATCCAATATTCTCAAATTTTCATATGATTAATCTAGAAATATTGAAAGAAGGGGAGTAATGTCATCTAGATAAAATAATTGTTCATGATTCTCTATTCATATTGGAAGAACAAATATATATATAGATTTGAAAGATTATTTCTAGTGGAATAACATAAAATTATATATTAAAAAAATGTATCACAATGTTAATTATGACAACAATTTAAGGTCGGGAGACAAAAGTATGAAATAATTTTGTAACTACTAACCATAACTAAATAGAAATGGGAAAATCGACATAGATTTTATAGTCAGACTTCCCCAAATGACTAAAGGGTATAATTATATTTGGGATGTACTTGATCTCTTTACGAATTTATCACACTTTATTTCTATCTATGAATATTTCTCACATGATCAAATAGACAGTATAAATATTAAACAATTGGTAAGGATTCATGGAGTATCACATTATATTTTATCTAATAGAGAGCTAAGTTTTACCTCAATTTTATAAAGAATAATTCAATAGACTATGGACATAGAGTGGAGTTTCAATATTTCTTATCATCCTCAAATAGATGGTCAATATGAGGGAATCATTCAAACCTTAAAGGATATGATGAGATCTTATTCTATTGATTTCGAAGGTGTTTGGGATCAAAACTTTCCTCTAGTTGATATTTCATACGACAATAACTTTCAATCGATCACTCATATGTATCCTTATAAAGACCTATATTGAAATAAATGTATAAATCCAATGTTTTGTTTAATTACCCGCTAACTCTCATTAGATTGAGAGTACAACGAGTCATTACTAGACCTTAGGTGACATCCCCAAGACACCAATGGATGGAAATAAATGCTGAAGGGTTTCATAGACTATTCAGGGATGATTTACCCTTTTAAATATAAACTAAAAACCAACCAACCATAATCCATAGCAGTTATATGATGCATGAAAAAATAATGACAATTCAGAAACTCTTTTATACAAAAGTGATCCAAAACAAAAGTGATACAGTGGAAGTCAACTAGAAATCAACCTAATAGTGGAATATAAGTAAAAAAGGTACCAAAATAACCAAAAGACTCTTGTCTCTAATAGCTTTATGCTCCACCACCTCCGGACTACTCAAGAACTCAAGAAGTAATGCTACAAAATTACTACACCCAACTCTTTACCAAACTCGGAAGATGACATCTATAAAATCACCAAAATAACAAAGAAGGGGTGAGTATAAAACTAACCAAGATTTCCCCAATTAATTCCATACTCATGACACTAGGATATAAGTGTTAGAAACATTTATATAAAAGAGTCTATATAAAATAATTTCTGAAAACAGTTTATAACAAAATATAAACACTTACCAAAATAATTTATAACAAAATATAAATTAAAACCATGTTAACCAATTTTCCATCAAGCTAAAATCTAGGTAAAAATTTAAATAGTGCTTTAAAACACTTTCTAAAAACTACTTTGGAAAGACAATACACTCCACACAATAACATTTACCAAAAAAGGATGCATCATTATAACATTTCCATACTCAGGAGTGGTTTCTCATCGATCTACCAAGTCATCACAAGGTAATTATTTCCCATGTTCCATTTAACCTTTGGAACCAAAAAATTCATTATATATCAACCATTTCAAGTAATTCAATATGATACACACACCATGTTTCCAAAAACCAAAACCAATTTCAAATAATTTCACATGTTTCAATTAAAATGCTTGTATATTGAAAACTATCCAAATATCCAATTTAAAAAAATCAAAGCATTTCAGAATCCCATATATAAACTAAAAAAATTATAAATAAACCTATTCTAAATTTTTTTAGAGTATTCATAATTTAAAAATCACCATTTATAATCAAAACTTGTGTTTTAATCAAAACCCCCAATTTTCAATGTTTTCCACCACCCGTCACTCAAGAGGGTTTAACAATTGTATAGTAAAAAAACAATTTAAATTGTATCAAAAACTAAATTTCAATGCTTGAAAATCAATTCTAGAAAGAGGAGATTAGATTAAATCCACTTACCTTTCTCGTTTCGATTAAAACCAACAGCAGACGAAGAACACTCATGAATCTGGGTCAGGATTCCAAGAAACCACTCAACATCTCCTCCCCTATCATGAAAAAACCATATCTAACTATATTTGGACTCAAAACTCTTAGATATACCCACAAGGGGATTATTCTAAGAAAAATATATAAAAGGAGGTGTAGATCTAAGAAACATTGAAGAGAACGATGAATAATAGGAACTTACTGCAAGAATCTGCCTTCGATTCACCAAGGAACATGTTCATATCACTTTCATATCAATGGGGGAAACTCCTTTGGCCTTTGGGGTTGAAAAAATTCATGTTAGGGTTAATTTGCGTCAAAATAGATCAATCATATGGACAAACCGAATTAGATCCAAAATGATAGGGAATTAGTTTTGGCCTTGGACGGTTGGACTACACAGTTTGGCCAAACCGTGTACTGACCATACACCAATTTTTTTCCCAAAGCCCTCCCAAAGTACTCCAATTCTTCCCATAACTTCACACATAACCTTTAAACATATGAAAAACTTTTGGGAAGGGTTACATAATAGAAACCTATGGTGGTACATTCTCCCCACCATTGGTCTTTCTGTCCCAAGAAAGTTGAAAGTGGTCGCTGCCAAAAAAGAGTCATGGCCATTATTCTTTCATTTCCTTATCACATTCCCAAGTCCCCTCCTAAATTTTACCATGCTACCATAAACTTGTACTCGACTGATGATTTTACCATGCATGAATTTATCACGCCTATCTACAATTTGCACCGATATATGAACCAATGAAGCATCCTGATCTAGATCAGCATGATCCCATCTCATCACATGGTCAAGATCAGTTTGATACTTTTTCAATTGAAATACGTGGAACACATTGTGCACAGAATTGAACCCTGCTGGAAATTCCAACTGATATTCCACCTCCTCAACCTATTCTAGTATCTCGAAAGGGCCAATGTATTAAGGGGACCATTTTCCCTACTTCCCAAAATAGGGATGTACAAGCCTTAGAGAGATCCTCAAGAAAATATGATCATTAACCAAAAATTCCAACTGTCTTTTGTGATGATCCAAAAATAATTTATCATGACTCTAATCCATGTTCACTCTCTTTATGATCAACTGGATCTTCTCCATAGTTTGTTAGACAAGGCTCAATGCAACTAATGAGGTCTCACCTGTTTCCACCCAACACAGTGGAGAATGAAAAAGATTCCCATACAACACTTTGAAGGGGTAATATGTATCGAATCCTGATAACTATTATTTTATGAGAACTCCACCAACAATAAGTGCTCTTTCCATAATCTACCAAAATTTATTACAAAATCATGCAACATGTCTTCCAACGTCTATATCGTCCTTTCAGATTTCCCATCTATCTGACGGTGATATGTCATTCTCATAGTCAACTGAGTTCCCCTGGATTTATATAAGTATTTACACAAAAAAGATGTGAAACTTTGATCTCTATTAGAGACTCTAGATACTGGTATTCCATATCTCTTTACCACTTCATGGATATAGATTTTATACAGATCCACCGCTGTATGTGTTTCACAAATTTGAATGATATAGCCCAACTTGGTGAGCCAATCCACTATCACCCATACTGAATCATCTTTCCGAACTATTCTTGGGAGTCCTATAACAAAATCCAAATCTCTCTTCTCCAATTCCACATTGGAATATGAAAATACTACAACATTACCACTGGCTGCAGATGTTCATCAATAACTTGTTGACAAGTTAAGCACTTTGAAACAAACTCAGCCACTCTTTTCTTCATACCATTCAACCTAAACTATGACTTCCACAACATATACACCTTCTATATCCCCACATGTACAACCCATCATATATGGTGGTTGGCATGAAGAAGTTTTTTTCTCTAAAGTGATAGGTACAACCATATGATCTATGAACTGCAAGACTGAAGTCCCATCAAGTTTTCAGCCCTCATTGGTCTCCCCACCATTGAGTTTTGAACATGTAAGAAAGCATTTTTCATCAGATATATATGCCTCTTTAACAATTTCTACCAAATTTAGAACTACTGAAACTGAGAATAAAACCACAACATCACCTCAATTTTCGCATTACACATGAATATCAGGTAGGACCAACATAAACTACCACTCCTTTAAATATTCTTTTTCCAACTAAGCATATGACTTCCTGGTTAATGCACCAGCCACCGAATTTTCTTTTCATGGTGTAAAAATCAAGTCAAAGTCAAATATCTAGAGATACTCCATCCATATAATTTTCCTAACATTTAGATCCCTTTATTATAAATTGTGTTTCTAGATCATATGATTGGGGAACATAGTGAATTTCTAACCAAAGAGATTGTGAATCCAAGACTTTAATGTGTGAACAACCACAAATAACTCCAAATAATGTATCGGGTAATTATTCTCATGAAATCTAAACTGTCTTGATCCAAAAGAAACCACATGGTATCCCTTAATGAGAACACATCCCAACCCAAATCCCAAAGCATTACATTAGACCACAGATCCCTATCCTAGTTATGGAAAAACCAAGATAGGTGATAATGTCAGATTCAATTTCAGATTTTGAAAAAATTTATGGAATTATTTACTCCAATTGAAACGATAATTTTTCATTGTCAACATTATCATTAGAGATTATAGTCCTAAAAAGTCACATGAAAAATATAGATAATACCTAGTGAGATCAATAAATATTTATGTCTTGAAAATGTTCTTCGGTGGTTTTTAAGAGATAACTGATTCAATCTTTTCAGGATCCACTGAAACACCTTTTTCAGAAATCACATGGTCCATAAATCATACCTATTATATCCAAAATAAACACATTGATAATTTGGAATAAAAACAGTGATCTCTCAAAATTCCCAACACTGTTGCCTAGTGTTTCTCATGCTCAGCCCTGGTTCTTGAATACACCAATAGACATAAAAAAACACCACCAAAAAAGAATCTAGATAATGCTAAAATATCTGATTCATTAACACCATAAATAATTCTGGGGAATTTATTTGACCGGCTGTCATCACCACATATTCATAGTGGCCATATCATATCCTAAAAGTTGTATTTTGAATATCTTACTTTAGAACTTGCAACTAATGATATCCTGACTACAATTCAATCTTATAGAACCATTGAGATCAGCTCAATTGATAAAATATTTCATCAATGCATGGAAGTGTGTATATGTTCTTTATCTTAACCTCATTCAATTTATTATAATCGACCCACAACCACAGAGTTCTGTCAACTCTCTCCATGAAGAAGATTGGTTCTACCCAAAGAGACGTACTTGGATGAATGAAATTATTTTTTTCCATCTCCTCCAACATTAATTTCAACTCTTTGAATTATATTGGTTCAATACATTAATATTTAAGGGATATTGGGTTAGTCCCTAGAAGGAGGTCAATCAAAAAATCCACTTCCCTTATAGTTAGTAACCCTGAAAAAATTTCAAGAAAGCATCTTGAAATTGATCCACTATTAATGGAAAACTACTATCCTCGATCTCTTCTATAGATTCCAAAGTAAAAACTGCCAATTGGAAAGAGATCATTTCCACTGTTGGTGCCAACAATCATGTTTCACCTTTCTTTACAACCCTCTCTCATATAAAGAGATTCTTGATGTCATCCTCAGTTTTGAATCTAACCATTTTTCTATAATAGTTGATCTAAGTCTTAAATGCTATTAACCAATTCATTCCTAGTATTAAATAAAATACATACATCTCTAGCACTAATAAATCTAATTTCCTCTCAACTCCATAAATAGTTATAAAACACACTCTACACATGAAGGCTCTTCATTCTCTATCACCAACAAGGGGTTTTAGTTTTATCATAGAAGGCATCATTTCTTGTTTCAAACTCAAAAAATCACCAGTATCAAAAGAAATAAAGGTATTTCATTTACCCATATCAAAAAATAATAGCATAAGGTTAGAATTCAGTAGAATCATACCTCACATCGTAGATGGTTCAACCTGATCATAAAGAGTCCCCTACTCTGATGCTTATAATTGCTTCGTCATGGAACTATTATCTTTATTTTCTTTCTGAGATTTACACTATTGAGGAGTCATGGAGTTCCTAGAGTGACCATGGATAGATCTGATCTACTTATGGCTCTGATTCTACTGGCCCCACCCTGTTAAAGAATATGACGCATACAACACCTAAGAAGTGTCCTGAGAACCCAATCTTGGAGCACTGTGACAATATTGCTGAAGTTGTCCCATTTTCTTATAGTCATGTCTTTTTCAATGTTTTTCCATACACTCTAGCTTGAAGTGTTCGAACCAACCACACTGATAACATCCAGGCAGACCCTTTGGTTTAGTATGAATATTTGTTGATCTAGCTGTTTGGCTTTGATTCTGATTACCACCCAAGAAATAGGTGTCCCTATTTATTTTTCTCCCTACAGTTGAGTTCCCACCATTTATTATTTGTATCAACATGGTTCCTCCTCCCATAAATTAGGAGATATCCTTATTAGCCACTGATTCCCTATTTACCATCTCCGTATAATCTATGATACAATATACCAAAATCTTTGACTGAATCTTCAACCTATGTCCCAACTCATAGATACGTTCCATCAAGCTCACACTTTCTACACCTTCTAGTAAAAAAAAACACTAAATTAATGAATTTATCCACATATTCAGTAATAGAGAGGCTCCACTACTTCAGTCTGAAAAATTATACTATTCACTTGATTCTGAATGTGTGAGGATTGAATTTTTTATTAATAAATTATTCAAAATCCTCCAAACTCAAGACCTGATACAATCTATCATGCACCGCTAGTCCCAAAACTTGAATTTAGGATCCTCCAGTATATAAGTTTCTAGTTTTACCTTCAATTCCACTGGTGTGATGATGAATGTGATGATTCAATTCATCTTGTTCAGCTAATCATCTTCCCTCTATGGTTCTGAATCACCTCGAAATATGGGTGGATTCTACTTTTGAAACTAGATGGAGTGGTCCAACTCTCATGGATCCTCCCTTAGGTTCCTCATTACCACTTCTTGGAATTCTTGGACTATAACCTTCACTAGTTCTTGGTTCACCTGTGGTTAAGGTGAAACCCCATTTTAAAAAACTTCTTCCGGTTGGTTTCTACACCACATATCAGGTTCCATTTTCTATACAAACAACACATTCTATAAGTATCACTCTTTTTTAAATTGATTGTCTTGTCATGTCTTATTCTATAACATCAATATCACAAAATTAGTTTCAAAATGTAACCATTTTTAAAAACAAACCACACTTTATTTTGAAAATCAAAACATTTTCAAAATACATCAACGATTTCCTTTTTAAAGTCTTTCATTTGGAAATAATTTTCGTCATTTTTTACTAAAAATAAAACCATGATCTGAATCATATGTAATTACTCAAAATTAGATACAAAATCCTAGTTGGAATTCATTAATCTACAATGTATGTGATGCTGGTCTCATTGGCTAAACCCGTGATAATGGGACTCTGCTATCATAATAGTATTTCCAAAACACTTACACACCCAACTACCTAGTAACATGAAGTTCATCATAAAATGCTTAGTTTCATCTTTTTTATGATCTACATTTTAATTCACAACAATCCTAACATTTTATAACTAGGACACCAAAGGAATTGATAAGAATGATTTCAAATCCAAGACCAAGAAAACTGAAGACAGCTTGTTCCACATAGAAGAGACCAAGATGATACCACTTGTAATGACCTTCTAATTCTCGTCGGCTTGCGAGTACAATGAGTCAATAATTAGCCTTAAGAGACATCCCCAGGATGAAAAATTATGGTAATAAATGCATCATGGTTTAAAAGACCAAAGGGGGATGATCTATCATTTTAAATATAAACTATACACCAACCAAACAGGACCCATAATAACTATATGATGCATGAACAAAATAATGACAATTCATAAACTCTTTTGAACAAAACTCAGCCTAAACCATATTGATACAATAGAAGAAAATTAGACTACAAAATAACAATGTAAGATAACTCAAAATGTTACCAAAACAATCAAAAGACTCTAGGATCCAACAGATCCATGATCCACACCTCCAGACAACTCAAAAACTCAATAAGTAGTGCTAAAATCTGCTTTAACCTACCTTTTCCCACGTCCCAGAAGATGACATCTTCAAAAGCACCGAAGTTCCAAAGAAGGGGTGAGTATAAAACTAAGTAAGACTTTACTAGTTACATTCCTACTCAAAACCACTAGGATAGAATAGTTAACAAAATTTATATAAAATAGTTTATATAAAATAATTTTTCAAAACAATTTATAACTAAATATAAACACCTATCAAAAAAGTTTATAACTAAATATAAACTAAAACTATGAGAACAAGTTTTCAAAAAATTTATAATCCAGATAAAATTTTAAATAAATCATTAAAACAATTTCTGAAAACTACTTTGGAAAACCAATAAACTCCACATAAGAACAACTACAAAAAATTCATAAATCGTTATGACAGTTCCATACTCATGAGCGGTTTCTCGTCGATCTACCAAGTCATCACAAGGTAATTATTTCTCATATGTAATATAACTTTTCGATCCATAAACATTTTCATATTAAAACATTCCCATTAATCCAATATGATACGCATAATAAGTTTTCTAGAAACCAAAACCAATTTGAAACAATTTCACCTATTTCAATAAAAATGCCCGTTTATTGAGAACCTTCCATCCATCAAATTTCAAAACATTAATGAATTTCAAAAAAACAAATATCTACTTGAAAAATTATAAATAGATCAATTTTTAATTATTCCAAAGATTCATAATTTAAAAAGGCCCATTTAAAATCAAAACTATGGGTTTTCATAAAAACCGACAATTTTCCACGTTTCCACCACCCATCACTAAAGAGGGTTTAACAATGTACAACAGAAAAAACACAATTTAATTTGCATAAAAAACTAAATTTTAATTCAGTCTAGTAAATTACCGAAAGGGGAGATGATATTGAAGACACCTCCCTTTCTTGTTTTGATGAAAACTGACAATGGACGAAGAACGCTCAAGAATCCATGTCCAGATTCTTAGAAACCACCCTAGATATCCTCCTCTATGATGAAAAACTCCAGATATAACCTTATTTGTCCTGAAAAATCTTATATATTCCCAAAATGGGCATATATATATATATATGAAAATGAGATTAAATGATGACTATATCTAAGAAACCTTGAAGAAAATGATGAATAAGAGACACTTACCGAAAGAATTTGTCTTCAATTCACTAAGGAACATGTTTAGATCGCTTCTAGATCGATGAGAGAGGCTACATTGGAATTATGGGGAGAAAAAATTCATGTTATGGATAATTTGGGGTGAGATAGATTATAAAGTTGTTCAAAAAATTAGATCCACAAAGATAGGGAATTAGATTTGGCCTTGCACCGTTTGGCCACACTCTTTAGTCAACCCGTGTGGTGACCATACACTCCCTTTTTTTACCCAAAACCCTCAAAAAGTACTCAAAAATCTCTGAAAACTTCCCATATATTCTTTAAACATATGAAAAGAATCATGGGAGGGTTACATACCAGAAACATTGGGTGTTACATTCTAGTATTTGGTTAGGAAAAGAAATATATTAGGGCCTGAGCTAAATGGGGAAATTATAGAGAATGTTTGATCCATTCAACATCATATCTAGGTATCTTAGAGTTGAAAAAACATATACTAAAAATCTTACGTGAAATATGCAATTAAAATTTTTTGAGAAGGTATTTCAATGAATTTTCGATGGTATATGGTAATGTTATTCGTAAATAAAAGAAATCTGGGCCCTAGGTACATTGGATCCTTCAATATTCTTGATCAAGTTGGGACGACAACTTATCTCGTAATGCTTCAACTAAGCCTCTTTGAAGTTTATGATGTGTTAAATATATCTCTATAGAGGATGTAAATACCTAATCCATCACATGTATAGAACTATGAGGTTATATCACTAGAGTATTCTCTTTCCTATAAAGGAAAACCAGTTTAAATCTTGTATCATAGAGATAAAGTGTTGCGAAACAAGACTACTCACCTGGATAAAGTTATTCAAAGGAATTAGAAAATCAAAGAATCTAATTTTGAACCTAATAATGTGATGAAATAGGTAAATCCTCATTTTTTAAATCATAGTGATGTAATATCACGGTACAAATTCATTTTAAGGTTGTTTAATGTAACAACAAAATATTTTATATTGTTTTTATCTTTAAATAAATTGAATTTATTTGATAGCTTATGATACATGAAACCCTATGTATAATTGAATAATATTGTATACTATTATCACCATGTCATTACAATTGTTCAGTGAATATAAATAAACCGATTTTTAAAATTATTTATAACTATTTTAAATAAGGAATATACATTGATAATTAATTAATTAATTTTTAGTAATGTCTTTATATGTTTTTGTTTCTAAAAATGGGTTGTTCTGATTTTTATGAGAAAATAATAAATTAATTTCTTCCTATTTTAGAATATATATTTTAAAAAATGAACTTTATTTTTTAAATTATCATGTCAAAATTTACTAATGGTCAAATTTTTTGATTTTATGAAATCATGTATTTTTAGTGAATATTAAAAAAACACAGATTTTTCAGAAACTCTCATGTATTGTATTTAAGTAATGTAATATAAAGGTACCATTATATTTTATTTTTGGTTTTAAATTTACATATGATCTATTTAATTTTTAATAATAGTATTAATTCTATTTTTAATTTGTAATATTCGTGATTTTGATATATGTTAATTTTTATTCATAGAAACACATTTTCCAAAAAGCAGTTTTTTGTTTTACATATTTATATTAAAATTTATTAATTCCTCATATAGATTTTTAATGTTTAAAAATTTATACCAGATTTTGACTCATGATTTTCAAATTTGGTAAATATATTTCTTTTATTTTGTTTATTATGAATAGTAACCATGGTAAATATTTCTCACCACGGTAAGAGAAAAATGGGTAAAACACAATCAAAACCATGATATAAGATCTCAAAATAAACCAAATAAATTACTTCATTTCATTATGTGGAATATATTTTTCCATTGGCATATCATAATTGAATATATGGAATTTTGGTTAAATTTTCCCTCATATTGAAATTTATATTATTTTAAGTAAAGAAAATTTCAAAATGTTGCTCTCTTGAATTTAATATCTATACTTTTTTTACATAATGATAAAAAGGGATAAGTTTAATGATAAATAATTACTTAAAATATAAATAATTTTTTTATCATTTTAATTTATTAATAATTTTTAGTGTTGAAATAATTACTGTAAATTCTTACACAACCCGAACAGAGTGCTGGTGCAAGCAATAGAAAATCTTATAAATTTTTTTATCAAATCTAAAAGTAAATATTTCTTCTTGAGTTATAGGACACAAAAAGTTTTATAGATTAATATAACATATTATATATTTGTTAATGGTTTATTTTTGAATTACATAGCTTTAATGTTGTTTTTATTGTCATATTATGTGAATATTTTTTAAAAAGAGACTAATAGTATTTTACGATAATAATATTTTATTAAATTATGTTAAAATCATAAAATAATTCAAGGGGAAAATTAGGATAAAAATATGTCTAATATTTCATCCCTGGGTAATTTATGAGCTAATTTTAATGTTGTAACAAAAATTATAACCGATAATATTAAAAAGTCATTACCATAATTAAGATTAAAAATAGTTGACCATGGGGTTAAATGAAAATATAAGGTTTAAAATGACCCAAAAACCCGTAAAAATATAACTTTTTCTAATATATTGAACTTATGCTATTTTTCATTGAGTCTAAGTCTATTTGAAAATAGTCGGTATGAGAATGAATTAATTATATTTTAATATTCTTATTAATTCCAAGTGTGTATTTTTCCTCCCTTGTAAAAGGACACCCATCCCTATTTTCTTTACAAAATATTGATCCATCTATCTTGTCTAAACCCAAAAAATTATCATATAAAATTCTATAGTAATGAATTGGAGGTTCTGTTATTATTGAAGGACTATTCCAAGGTTCTTTAAAGGGGCGTACTGAAGAAGGGGTAATCTTTTTACCCAACCTCTTTCAATTGATATCATATTATACCATATCAAAATCTATAGTATTCATCATAAAATAATAAATTCAGTTTCTTAAATATAATAAGATTTTATTATGATTACTTAACTACCATTATCCACCCTATTTTCCATCGAACGGGACATACATGTAGAATACTTGCTCCATGAAGCGATATGATTCATTTTCCTTCACCATTTTTTGGATGGAAATTTTTATGTGTTTATATTTTAATTATAATATTTATGAAATAATTATTTTTATATAATTATAATATCATATCTACTTTCTTACCTTCAATTCCATTGGAAAATGATAACACCACCCTTGCGTACATGTGAACTAAAACCACGACAAAGTGATGTGATTTTTTTTTTCATTTTATCTGGAAGGTGACATAGATAATTTTTTTCAATTCATATAATATATATTATATAATAATAAACCCATAATGATTAATTATTACTTAACTTTCCTTCATTCCTTTGAAAATTAAAAAATGACATTCATTCGTATATATGGCATACCGTCTCTATGAACAATGTAATCATTTATCTATCTCTAAATTTTATGGAATATTATAAACATGTTTATAATGAATATATATATTATATTTATATAATAAATATAATTATACATATTATGGAAACATGATCAATGTACAGGGATGAAAACTATTGGACAATAATCTCATGAAAAATAAAATAATTAACACCTGAAATGATGATTTTAATAAGGAATTATTGATAAATGGGAAATACATTTTTTGAAGTGAATCATATAGGATATTATGATTATGTAAAAAAAAATTTATAGGAATGAAATAACTTTAAATTTATCATATTTAAGGTTAAATCTATCTTGAAGCAAATTGAACTCAAGGTAAGAGATTTCCAGTCACACTTTTATTTATATGAGATACATTCCATATTCACCACTTGTTTATTTTAAATAGTGTATATTTCTCTTCTTTGACATGTTATATCTGTAATATCAAGATATTTAAATTTATATTTTATGTTATTATTTTAAGAGTCTTAGTATTTAATAGTTTCTAATGTGGTAAGAGATTTATGTTACAATCTCATTGTTTATAGGGATTATTTATGATTAACTTTATGATGAATAAATTTTATGATCTATATATAAATATTCTGATCAATATTATTCTCATATGGTTTTTTCTTAAGTAGAAATGATTTCCTATCATTTTTATCACTTTAAATACTCAAGAGACTGAAAGAACATTTATTAAGAAAAACCGACTGTATTTCTCTATTCGATCAAAAATACAATTTCTTCCATATCAATGTCTTCGAATTTTTTTTCTAGATTTTTTTTAATGTTATAATAATATTTTTTGAAGTCATTTTTACCCAGGTATTAATTTCAAGAAATTGTTTTAAAAATAATATTCTTTTTCATTTTTAGGAGCTAATTTTTTGTTTATTGCAAATGTGAATGGAATCTTTGTTTTAACATAGACGAAAAGAACATAATTACCTACCATAATCAAATTATAAGTATTTGAAACTTATTTTACAAGTTTACAAGTTTATTTTTAATGAAAATATTTTCCTTAATATCTAAGAAACATTTTTATTTTAATATTTGATTTAAAAATGAAAATGGAATTTTCCTCAAGAAATATCACAATGATCTTTTAAAATAAAATTTTATCTATAATAACATCATTTTATGTTACTTTTAATGTCTATAAATTTTATCTAAATATTCCATATTTATTTTTCATAGATTTTTTTATGGTTATGATATTGAAATATTGATGAAAAATATTTTATTTTCAAATGTCAAGTTATGATGAATATTTTTTATGATCTTGTGGAATATATATGAATGGATTTATGATTAAAAGATGAGTGTGTCTAGAATAATATATCCTAACAATGATTTGGGTGAAGATTAATTTTCTATGTGATCAAAGGGTGCACATTAGTTTATTCCCAGAAAAAAAAAGAGGGTATATGGGAGGTTATCCCAAGACCAAAGAGGGTCCACAAGAGGTTATTCGAAGCATAAAGTAGGTACATCGGTGGTTAGAATAATAATAACATGTTATGAATGTCTTTATGGGAATACATGACAAAAAATTTTCATGATTTTGATTATTCCACTCTTATGAAACTCTTTTATGAAATGATATTATGACAATGTTATGTTCTGATGACTCATGTTATTTTATCTCTTTATGATTATTATCTGATAAACTACCAAGATTTATATCATGAATCATGTGTATTATATATGAATTGAAGGGTATGATTTTCAAAGATTAAACTCATGTTTTCACACCTTTTATACTTATGTTATATTTAATTGATCCTCGATATCTCCCCTGTTTACCCTTATTAAGATTCTGAGCTCACCCTTGGTTACATTTTATTTTCATAGGATAGCAAAAAATGTTTTATGTATTTTGTGTCTAAGAATAATTCTAATTATGAAAAACTAAGTGGGAGATCTTGTAGATATTTTTTGAACTAGTATCTTATGAATTCACTTTTTGTAATGTACTAAAACATTAGGGTATCAATGTATATTATAATGTTATTCATTGAATATTTTTCTAGTAATAGTAAATATTTATATATGAAAATTTTGTGTCACAATAGATCTATTTTGTAAGTTGAGGATCATAATAATGTAATCCTACTGAGAGTGTTATAGTGATGATCAAAAAAGAATTTCACATAGTATAATTTAGAATATCATTTGACTCCATTGTTATTGAAATAGATCCCCAAAATAAATATATAGAGTTCCTTAAAGTAAAACAACTTTCCAAAATTATTAACTAATTCATATCCATTGTAGTTTTTTCTTTTCCAATGTAGCCATAAGTTTCCTTATAAAAATGATGAATAATTTTGGAGTTGAAAGAATTTTTGATAATCTATAAATCATAACACAATTGTACAAAAAAACTCATTAGAGAAATTTAATATTTTAGTAAATAGTCAAGAATAATTTCCTTGTATAGTTCCCATAAATCATTCAAGTCAGAATATTTATTTTTGAAATTAAATAAATTTGAATTTAATGAATTTTGAAGAAAAACATGAATATTAAACATGATTTATGCCACTAGATGAGCATTTAAATCTAAAAAAATATATTAAAATTATTTTCCATAAGATAGACACAATTAATATATAATTATGAAACAAAAAAAATTAAGAAATATATATTTTAAAAAATATACATTAAAATAATTTTTTAACAGATATGTTAAATAATGAATATTTTAAACTTTATAAAAAATAGTTCAAGTATATGTTAGCATTATTTTTTTATAATCATGATGTTTTTGTAAGCATCATGCTATGTAACTATGAATGTTCATAAACATCCATTTAGTGTTTTTCATACATATCTTCCTGTGTATGCAACATTTTGTGTACGCATAAATTTTGTGTGTTGTGCAAATATCATTTTAATTGAAAGGATGATCTACTTAAGCATCATTCATATTTCATAAGTATTATATTTTATCCCATAAAAATTATTCTATGTTACTTAATAATTATTTTATTTTGTGTTAACATCATTCAATGTTGTGTAAACATTATTATCCTATTTTGTACTCAAGATTCCTTTATGAAACCATTAATCTTTATAAGGATGAAAATAAAAACCATAAGGATCTTTCTGTATCGATTAAATTGTGTAAGTATGGTTTTATATAAATATAATGAGATATCAAAAAATGGTTATAACGATATAATTAATAATTAAAGAATGATATGTAAAATTATAGTAATTTAATTATGAAATATTTATTATTTGAGTTATAACCCAAATTATATTATATTTTTTTCCAAAAACAGTTCATAAGAAACAAAATAATCTAGAAGAACAATTTAATAAACTACATTAACAATAATTTTTTTTCTTTAAGTAGTGTAATACTAAAAAAAATCATTCATTTATGTTAGAGGAATAAAATAGTGTTTTTATAATTATAAAAATATAAATAAAAAAATATGTACTTTTAATTTTCAAAAATAAAACAAAGTGGAATGGAACTAAACACCAATATTCTTTATTTTGATAATCAAAAAACCAATATAATTTAAAAAATTCACCCCCTTTATGAAAATATAAAAAATTTAAACTATAAAAACAAATCTTCCCCCTTTTGAAACAAATGTATTACACAAAATTATTAATCCCCAATTTTGGAAATGTAAAATGAAGAAACTGATTTTCCTAAAACTCAAACATAAATAATTCAAATATTTTTATTATTTAATAAATTATAAAATAGTAAATAACATTTTAAACTCTCTATTTGTTTCCCTATAGATTAAAGAATTATTTATAATTAAAATAATATAGCTCCCCTTAAGATAAATAATATTAATATAAAGATCTGAATTGTAATTTCATCTAATTGAAATGGAAAACCTATTTTAATAACTATTGTAATATATTTTATGAGAAGAATTATTTTAAAAATAAAGATCCCCCAAAATTAAAATATTCTAAATAGATAAACTACTAGGAAATAGGAAATTGGGGTGATAGAAAAAAAATTATAGAAAAAACCCCTTAATAATAACATTTCTGTTTTCTTAAAACATCTGTATGTTCAAAATAGTGTGTGAATATTATAATTTTTGTGTGTGCAGAATGTATTAGTTTGTCATGTGTAATAATTAATAATATTTTATGATCTATGAAAGTAGGGCAAGATGTTCATGGAATCAAACATAATGATATAAAATGAATTAAAAGTAACAAAAAAAATGCATATGAAAGATAATCGAAAAATATAACTAGATTAAATGCTCACTTTCTAGAAATCACATTATTTGTTTGTGTCAAAAATCCAAAAAATCATGGAAGATTAAGTATAATGATTAAAAAAATCTATTACCAATCCAGGAAATGATGAATTCCCAAATAATAAATATTACATGAAGTTGGACTTTGAATGTCAAATGATTTTATCTTTGAAGAATCATTTTCTTACTATAAATAGAATTTTCAAATAGATAAATGTTTAGGATATATTTAAAGCATCCATCATTCCAAGTTTATATACTTTGATATCAAATATAGTAACATATAAATGTTTTGTAATCATTTATCCTAGTAAATTAGCAGTTGGAATATATTCCAAATAGATTTCACAATTTTTTATACGGTACCTAAAAAAATGATATCTGAATTCTACATGATTTGTCTTTAATAAATATAAAGGGTTCTTCAAAATCTTAATTGCCAAAAAATTATCAAATTTATTTTTGTAATTTGACAAAAAATAACATCAAATACAAATAACATTTTATTAATCCATAGGGATTGATCACAAACACATCAAAAAATATAGTATTTTACTTTTTTAGTTTATAAAGTAATATAATTTTATCTCTTAGAACTCTAATATATTGAAAATTCTCATAGAAAATGAAACATACCACTTAATCATTTTTACCTATTTTTTATCCAAAAATTATAAAAATATATAGCTTGTTAACTCAAAATCAGTTTCCCAACATAAATCAAACAGATATTTGAATAATCTTGTAAGGGCCTCGATCTCTATGTTCTTTTCCTTTGAGAAAATCTAGTGTCTGAGGTGTTTTGGGAGGTCAAGGTGACTTATCCCCAACACTTTTCCATTTTTCCAATTCTATGAATAGTTACATCGGTGTGACCAATGTGAATAGTTCTATCGGTGATACAAATGTGAACAGTTCCATCGGTGAGACCGATGTGAACAGTTCCATCAGTGAGGTCGATGTGAACAGTTCCATCGTTGAGGCTGATGTGAACAGTTCCATCAGTGATCCTAATGTGAAAAGATCCATCGGTGAGACTAGTGTGAACAGTCCATCGGTAAGACTGGTGTGAACAGTTCCATCGGTGAGACCATTGTGAACAGTTCCATTGGTGAGACTGATGTGAAGAGTTCCATCGGTGAGACCAATGTGAACAGTTCCATAGGTGAGACCTTATGTGAACAGTGTCATCGGTAACCTAAGGTGAACAGTTTCATCGGTGACCTTATGTGAACAGTGTCATCAGTAGCCTTCTATGAATAATGCAATGGTAAGGTTCCAACGGTGACCTCTTTCCTTTTCCAAATTCTTTAGTTCATGAATAGTGTTTCTAGAATAATGAGTTTCCAATAGTGACCTCTTTCCATTTCCAAATTTTGAGTTCATGAATAGTGCTTCCTAAACAGTGAGGTTCCAACGGTGACCTATTTCCTATGCCAAATTTTGAGTACATGAACAATGTTTCTAGAACGGTGAGGTTTTAATGGTGACCTCTTTCCTTTTCCAAATTTTGAGTTCATAAATAATTTTTCCAGAACAGTGAGGTTCCGAAGGTGGCCTATTTCCTTTGAAAAATTTTGAGTTAAAAAATAGTGTTTCCAGAATAGTGAGGTTCCCACGGTGACCTCATTCCTTTCCCAAATTTTGAGTTCGTGAATAGTGTTTCCAGAATGGTAAGGTTCCAATGATGACCTCTTTCCTTTTACAAATTTTGAGTTCATGAACAGTGCTTCCAGAATGGTGACGTTCCATCAGTAACCTCTATTTCCTTTTCCAAATTTTGAGTTCATGAACAATGTTTCCAGAATGGTGAGGTCCATCGGTAACCTCTATTTCCTTTTCCAAATTTCGAGTTCATGAACAGTGTTTTCAGCTTCCTACAGTTCACCCTATGACGTTTCCTTTGATATAAAATCCATTTAAAGCCTTGTTTTATGTCCACTACGGCTGATTCAGAGGCCATAACTCCAATATTAATTTCCCTAAGGCTGAGGATGCTTTTACATGGTTAAACCACGTGGATTAATGCGATCAACTTTTAATAGAAAACCCAACGTATCATAAACCACTACTTCATTAAATATTCTTAAGGGATGAAATATCTTCCTCTATAGTTCTTCTTCCTTGTTCTAAGGCGTGAGATGCTCAAAAATTCCATTCATTCCCATAGGAGTGGTGCAATCATACTTTCCTCCTTGGATTGGTTCCCCTCTATTTTTGGTGAAACCAAGCAGTATCGATCAATCTATGATATAAGGTATGTTTTATCGTCATTCATTTGGGTACATCTCCTTCTGCTTCTCCTTTCCCTGTAATAGTATGTGATCTCCATACCTCTAATGGAGTTTTCTTGGGTTTCGGCTGGTGCGGTCGTACTGCGACATCCTCGGTTGTATATAATTGTCACGAGAGGAGGCGATCATGACCCTTTGTGTGGATCATTCTCTTACAAAGAATGACAAGAACCATTTGGGGTAATGGATTTGTTATTTATCTATTCTTTAATGTGCTACTATATAGTTAGCATGTTTTATCCCACTTGATCACAATGGAATTGACTTAATAAATATTCTAACTGGATAAAGAAATTTATATTGATCTTATGTTATTGCCTATTGTTTTTCTAGATAGTGTGATATCTATTCTTGCTTTGTTTAGATTTTCGTTCTTGATAGAAATTGGTAAAGAACGTAAACCTGGAATTATTCGATAATTGTTTGGCTAAAGATCAAGAAGCATGTAAATTAATCTGGTTCTTCTTTTTTCAATTTGATGTTAATCAAATTGGCGAAATAATCATGTTTAATTATTTTTTATTTCTTACTAGTTTGGGTTCCCAAAGATGGAACCTTTGAATAATAAATCTGTTAATCCAAGGTGGATTAATGAACTGGATGTTTGATAAAATTTAATTCCATGTAGGTTTCTAAATTACCCTCTTTTTTATTTAAGGGTGAAGAGACCAATTGATATGATGTTTTTTACTTCTTCTTGTGTTTTGATGTGGGCCTGGATGGATGATGTGATATGTGGGGCATGGATGCCTACTGGTTGTGGCAGCAGTTGACAACTAGAGTGGAGAGATGCATCTGTTTATGCATGTGGGTGTTAGGGAGGACACCAGGGATGATGAAATGAGTTGGATGTGAATGATTGGATTCTTTTTTTCTTATTGGTTGTTTATCAACTTTACTTTCCCCACTTTTCATGGCAACTAGTCTTTCTTACCCTTCTTCCGAAAGGGGAAAAGATGCATGGGGTATGCCACGTGCTTTCAGTCTTTACCTTCTCAAGGGAGGATGAGTCTATGCTCTAAATATAGGTGGCAAAGACTTGATGGGTAGTTCATATACTCAACAGGCTGATCCCCCTTGTGTTTAGTAGCATAAATATTTTTTCTAGAATGATTGGGATTATGGGAAAGTAATGATGTAAATAAATAAGTGAATAAATGATGTTAACCCATGGGGTTAGAGCTTGTTGGGTTGCAATGATGAAGTTACAATTTAAAGGGACAGTGGAATTTGGGTGTGATTCTAATGAAATATAATGTGGAAATTGATAATGGTTAATTATTGTTTAAAGAATTAATTAATGTAAAGTGCCACTAATAAAAGGAGAATTAAGTAACACAACAAATCTCTTTAAATGGTTGTGTGATTATATGATACCTAGTCTTAGAAGTGGCAGTCGGGTGTCTAAAAGGTGTTAGCTATAGTTGAGTCTTATACTAGGTTATGCCCATAGTGTAGTTGTGAGATATATTATATTTTGTATTTTTTTTTGTGTTTCTATATGCTACTCCACCCCTTTAGTAAGGTAAATTGACACCCCAGGGATTCTGAGCCCAGGGGGGGTGTTTTCCCCAACATTCTGGTGGGAGGATGGATGGATGACGAACCCCTTTGTCCATGCTCTATTATCTTGGTAGTAAATTGTGCTAGTAAGCATAGTGGTTTTTGTTCCCCACCTATGTGTTTAGAGGAATGTAATGTCTTATGGTTATGCGCACACATATATTCTGGATATAGTTTCCTATGGACTACTATAGGTGTAACGTGTATAGGCTATGATGTCTTGAGGATCCTTACTCGGTGTATGGGCTATAATGGCTTGAGGTTTAATACCGAATGTATGATACATGTTATGCGGGCTATAGTGGCTCCAGAAACTACCCAGTTACTTTGCTTGTGTGGAAGTGGGGGCTTTGTTGCATCAGGTGCATGTTGTGGTGTTTGGCCTAGGTGTCTGTAGGCAAGCCTTTTTGGAGAGAGATTCTTAGGACATGTGACACTGGGAAAAAGTGGAAAAATAGAGGGGAAGTAGTAGTGGGGAACCCCTGATATGATTTATTATATTATATACTCTTGTATGTGTTACATGGTGAGAGTAGCCAGGGTGAGGTTCGAAACATAGTATACCTGCTTAGCTGATGAGTTAGTTTCACTTATTGTTCCCTCTGATTTAGCATGCTTTATTTACTTTTTCATGAGAGGCTTCGGGGAGGATCCTATTGAGTATACTTTTATAATCACCCTCTGTGTATATAAACTATATTTCAGGTCACATGGAGAAGTTTGGAGATTAAGCTGGGTTCTACTAGCTTGGGGTTGCATGAGCTGTTCGGGATTGTGGTTGCTGCTGTTTTTACTTTATTTTGGGTATTTACGGTTTTCCCCTTTCAGTTGTTGTTGTTGTTTTCACAACGTTATATATTTGTAATTGGGATTTGTTATATATTGCTTCCTGAGTTGGAGTTGGTTGGTGTCTATCTTATCTCTCTCTTTCACATGTGTTCTCCTAGAGGGTAATGCCTCCCATTTGTGTGTTTACTATACCCTCAGAGTTAGCTTCCAACCCGGGGCCTACTAGAGGCAGGACTCGAGGGTCATTATCCCCCTTCTCACATTGACATCCCAAGGGGTACACTTTGTGGGGAGGGTGTCATGACAAAGTGGTATCAGAGGTCTGGTTGAGAGATAGGATGGAGTTTGGAGTTAGGAACAGGTGAGGTTCCATGGGTTTGTAGGGAAACAGTGTCATTCATGTTTAGAAAGTGATGTAAACACTAGAGAGCTACTGAGACATATGCATTTATGGCCCCCTATGATATGATGTATAGACCCTTATGTTTATAAAGGCTACTAAACGAAGTGATACTAGTTGTATGGTAGAGACATAAGAAATGATCATGCACCATTATTCTTTGTTCCTATTTTTGAATGGGTATAACTTGGGATAGGTTAACCTAAAATGAATAAAAGAAAATAATTAATTACTTAATTCTAAGTATTGCATATTCCAGGTTTAGGAGCTCTTATTAATTGATACTTTGCAGGTATGGCTCTAGGATGACGTCCTCATCAGGAACACATAGAAAATGTTCAGAAGGCTATGCCACCAGATCACTACCAGGTAAAAGTTGATGATGACGAAACTTGGAGGAAGGACACTCTGAGAGTTTCAGCACCAGACTCTACAGAAGTATGAGGACTCTGTTACAAATTCAGTCATGGAAGACTGGTTGGAGGAGGTTGAGATAGGCTTTAGTTCGATCCATGCTTAGAAGGAGAACTGGGTTTCCATGGTTGTGACAATGGTGCATGGAGTAGTGAGGAAGTGGTGGTTATTATTCCTCGGGGATCATGAGGATTCATTGATCTCATGGGAGGAGTTCCGAGACAAGTTTATATTCGAGTTTCTTTCCTCGACCACGAAGTAGTCCAATCGACAAGAGATTCTTACCCTACAACAGGGGAGTTCCAGTGTGAGAGAGTATGGAATCCATTTCAAGAAGCTTTAATAATATGTTTCAGACCTGTTTCCCGATGAGGAGGCCAGGGAGAGGCAATTTGATGAGGCCTTGTGTCTATAGATCTAGCGCTTGGTCACACCATTTATGCTGAAGACAAATCTTGAGGTGTTGGCGAGTGTACAGGTTGTCGAGAGGACTTTGGACAGAACCAAATCAACACAAGAGGGGAGTTGTCATGATTCATCACAAAGTACAGCTATGGTCCAGGGTTCCATATATTCAGGGATAAAGAGTTTCCATTCAGTTGGGGATAGGTCCCAGCCCTTAGCATCTGGTTTCTCTGAGGGCAGAAGAACTCAGGCTTATGCCAAGGGATCATGAACTTGTTTTTCTTGTGGTGGTCGATGTCAGTAGTAGCGAGAGTGCACAGACATTCAAAGCAGTCATCGGACACCATGTGTTCCGCTCCAAGTTCCTCCATTGAGGTATTTCTTGCAGATGCACTAGTAGCAGGTTGCACCAGCTTTAGATCAACATAGGGTATATGGGGTAGGCAGAGGACATCTTGGTGATGCTCCATATTATCAAAGAGCAAAGCGCAACCGTGGTAGTGGTTGTCATTAGGGTTAGAGAGGCCCTGGAGTAGGTTGTGGATAGCTTCATGCTTTAGTGTTGCCAGCTTTAGGCGAGCCAGATGTCGTACGAGGTACCCTTTTCTAGTTCTATACCTTGGTGTATTCCTTGTTTGATTAAAGGGAGACACACTACTACATATCATCTAATTTTTTCCATGTTTTGGGACTTGAGGTAGAGAGGATTTCAATGCCCTTAGCATGGACTACGCTAGTTGGAGGCTGAGCTGACTTGCTTGAGGTAAGTAGAGACTGTGAGTTAGTGTTGGGGTAGAACCACTCTTGGGGATATGTACTATGTTTACAAATACAACCATATTATTTCATTCTCGGTATGGATTGGTTTTATTTGGTGTAGGATATCGTGGATTGCTTCAAGATGTAGGTTGTGGTCTTCGATGCGGATGGAGAGATAGTAGTGTTCGTTGGCGAGCGAGACCCTCAGATGCATCAAAGGCCTGTTTCTTCCTTATCATCCATGATGGCTGAGCTGATGCTGAGGTTTTTAGAGGTTCAACAGTTGGTGTTTCCCAGGGTTGTAGAAGAGTACCCTAATGTATTTCCAGAAGAGGTTTTAGTATTACCCCATCGACGAGAGATCGATTTTGGGATCAAGTTACAACCAGGAGAATCTCCTATATCTATGTATCCATATAGGATGGCCCCTTATGAGTTATGAGAGCTTCATATATAGCTTGATGGTCTATAATAGTGCTGTTTTGTTCAGCTGAGTGTGTCACCTTGGGGTGTACTAGTTTTGTTCGTGAAGAAGGATGATGACAGTTTGCGGTTGTGTGTCGATTATCATCACTTAAACAAAGTGAAAGTGATGAATCACTATCCTCTTCTACATATTTATGATTTATTTCATCAAATTATGGGTGTAAGTTGGTTCTCGAATATTGATTTATGGTCAAGATATCATCAGATGTGTGTAAAGGATGAGGATATCCCGAAGAATACTTTTTGTTGTCGTTGTGGGCATTATGAGTTCATTGTATTACCGTTCGGCATGAAAAATGTTCCAGGTTTGTTCATGGGATTGATGAAATCTGTGTCCCATGAGTTCCTACACATGTTCGTGGTGGTTTTTATCGACGACATCCTTGTGTAATCCACCTCTGAGGAGGAGCACACAGTGCATCGACACACTGTTTTAGGAGTTCTTCATCAACATCATCTGTTTGGGAAGTTGTCAAAGTGTGAGTTTTGGGCTCGAGAAGTCAGTTTCATAGGTTATGCTATGTATCAGCAGGCAGTAGCTATGGATCCACCAAAGATAGAAGAAGTTGTGTCTTGGGAATCTCCCAAGACAGTATCAGAGGTGCGATGTTTCCTTGGTCTTGCAGGAAACTATAGGAATATCGTAGACAATTTATCTTGAGTTGTGACTCCTATGACAGCTTTGAATAGGAAGGATTAGGCTTTCATATGGACTTATTAGTGCTAGGAAGATTTCATGTATTTAAAGAAGATGTTAGTAAGTGCTCCAGTTCTTTTTCTTCTAGCTGAGGGAGTTCAGTTTGTTGTTTTCTATGATGCTTCACATCTGGGATTAGGATGTGTTCTAATACAGAAGAGATCAGTTGTTTCTTATGGTTCTCGGAAGTTGAATCCGCATGAACAAAACTATGACACCCATGATATTGAGTTGGTATTCATGGTGTTTCCCCTAAAGTTGTGGAGACAGTACCTCATTGGTGAGAGATTTGTGGTCTTCACTAATCATAAGAGCCTGAGGTATGTTTTCTCCAAGCATGACTTGAACTTACGGAAACATCGGTGGACGAAGTTCCTATAAGAATAGGACATTGAAATATTGTATACACCTTGAAAGGGGAATTTTTTAGCTAATGTGCTAAGAAGGAAGTCACGTGCTGATTCAGTGTGTGAATCTGGTGATTCCTAGAGAGTAATGGAAGAACTATCCGCATTACATCTTAATATGAGAGATGTTGGGGGTAGAGGTTGTCTTTTTCAGATGATGGTGCAATAATCTATAGTGAAACAGGTGGAAGAGTCCTAGTTTGGGGATCTAGAGGTGGAGTTCTGGAGAGACCGATTTTTTTGGGGATAGGCCCCTGATGGTTGGTCTGAGGATGAACAACACCGAGTGTTGTATCATGGAAGGATATTTGTTCCTTTGATAATGCACGAGATAGTTCTCAGAGAGTTCCATAGTTCACCTTTAGCGGTTTATCATGCCATGAAAAAGATGCACTGAGCCTTGAGGAGCCAGTTTTGGTGGCCTGGGATAAAGCGTGAAGTTGTGGAGTTTGTTTCTCGATGTTTGGTATGCCAGAAGGTGAAGGCTGAACACCGTGTTCCTGGTGGCCTTCTCCAGCCGTTAGATGTTCCTCAGTGGAAGTGGGAGGACATCTCAATGGACTTTGTTACTAGTTTACCTCGAGCATCGGGAGGACATGATGCTACTTGGGTGGTAGTGGATCAACTAACAAAATCAGACCACTTCATAGCGATCAAGGAGTTGACCTCAGTGGATGTTTTATCAAGGTAGTATCTAGAGGAAGTTGTGAGACTTCATGGAGTGCCAAGTATGATAATTTCTGATCACGATCCACATTTTACCTATAGGGTGTGGATAGGTATGAAACATGATTTTGTTTCTCAGTTATGCCTTAACACTGATTTTTATCCTCAAATAGATGGTCAGACAGAGGGATCCATCAAGACTCCTAAAGACATGTTACGCTCTTGTGTCCTGTATTTTGGAGGGTTGTGGATGAGGCACCTACCCTTGGTGGAGTTCTCTTACAAAAAAGGTTTTCACTCCACCATTGGTGTGGCACTATTTTAAGCCTTGTATGGCTGGTCTTTCCCTTCTCCATTGTACTGGACTCGGGTCAGAGAGTCAGCAATTCATAGACCAGAACTAGTGCAGAATACAAGATAGATGGTTCAGGTGATTCGTGAGAGGATGAAGACAACACATGATCACCATAAATCATATCCCAATCAAAGGCGGAGACCCTTAGAGTTTGGTGTGTAGGATCACGTGTTTCTTAAGGAGACTCCACGTCATGGGAAGCGAAGGTTTGGTCGTGGGAGTAAGCTTTCTCCCCGATTTGTTGGGCCTTTCAAGGTGTTAACTCATGTTGGATCTGTGGCGTATCGAGTAGCACATCCCCCGAAGATGAGATAGGTACATGATGTTTTTCATGTATCACAACTCCTTTATTATCTCTATGATGACTCTCACATCATCGATTGGGGAGAGATCGATGTTGATAATGATGAGACATTTGAGGAGCGACCTGTGGAGATCCATGAATGAAAAGAGAAGGTGTTGCGTGAGTGTTCAATCCCCTTATTTCATGTCCTGTGGCGACATGGTGGCATGGAGGAGAGTACCTGGGAATGTGAGTCACAGATATGTGCTAAGTACCCAGAGTTTTTTGATGTTTAACTCTATTCATATAATGAATTTCTCTTTGTGGTTATTTACCTTTCCTATTTATAAGATCGATTTCTTTGGTTTCTTCTTGTGGATTACTATCTTTGGAGAGGTATCTCTATGGGTGGTTGTAGAGAATTATCTTTTATTCCATTTTAGGTTGGTTTTTAATTCTTTAGGATGAGAATGTTTTGAGAGGTATCAGATGTAATGGCCCAGACCTCTATGGTTCATTCCTTTGCAAAAATCGGGTGTCTGAGGAGTTCTGGGCAATCAAGGTGACTTATCCACAACACTGTTCTTATTTTACAATTTTGTGAATAGTTCTATCAGTGAGACCGATGTGGAGAGTTCTATCGGTGATGCAGATGTGAACACTTCCATCGGTGAGCCCGATGTGAACAGTTCCATCGGTGAGACCACTGTGAACTGTTCCATCGGTGAGACAGGTGTGAACAGTTCCATCGATGAGACCGGTGTGAACAGTTTCATCGGTGAGACTGTTGTGAACAGTTCCATCAGTGAGACTGATGTGAACATTTCCATCGGTGAGACCTATGTGAACAGTTCCATCAACGAGACCTTATGTGAACTGTGTCATCGGTAACCTTAGGTGATCAATGACATTGGTGACCTTATGTGAACTGTGTCATCGGTATCCTTTTGTGAACAGTGCAATGGTGAAGTTTCAATGGGGAGGTTCCAATGGTGACTTCTATCCTTTGACAATTTTTTGAGTTCATGAACAGTGATTCCAGAATGGTGAGGTTCCAACGGTGACCTCTTTCCTTTGCCAAATTTGAAGTTCATGAATAGTGTTTCCAGAATGGTGAGGTTCCAATGGTGACCTCTTTCCTTTCCCAAAATTTGAGTTCATGAATAGTGTTTCCATAATGGTGAGGTTCCAACGGTGACCTCTTTCCGTTGCCAAATTTTGATATCATGAATAGTGTTTCCAGAATGGCGAGGTTCCAACGGTGACCTCTTTCATTTTCCAAATCCTGAGTTCATGAGAAGTGTTTCTAAAATAGTGATGTTCCTACAGTGAACTCTTTTCTTTGCCAAATTTTGAGTTCATGAACAATGTTTCCAGAACGGTGAGGTTCCATCGGTTACCTCTATTTCCTTTTCCAAATTTTGAGTTCATGAACAATGTTTCTTGAACGGTGTGGTCCACCGGTAACCTCTATTTCCTTTTCCAAATTTTTAGTTCGTGAACAGTGTTTCTAGCTTCCTACAGCTCGCCCCTTTGATGTTTCCTTTGACATAAAATGCATTTAAATCCTTGTTTTAAGGACTCTAAGGCTGATTAAAAGGCCATACCTCCTATATTAATTTCCCTATGGCTCAAGATTCTTTTACTTTGTCAAACCATGTGGATTAATGTGATCCACCTTTAATGGAAAACCCACCATATATTAAACCACTTCTCCATTAAACCTTCTAAAGGAACAAAATATCTTCCTCCCTAGTTCTTCCTCCTTGTTCTTTAGTGTGAGATGCTCAAACATTCCAATCATTCCTATAGGAGTGGTGTGGTCAAACTTTCCTCCTTGGATTATATCCCCTCTGTTTTTGGTGCAACCAAGTAGTCTCGATCGATCTCCGATATATGGTATGTTTTATCGTTGTTCTTTGGGTTTATCTCCTTCTGTTTCTCCTTTCCCTGTTATGGTATGTGATCTCTATATTTCTAGTGGAGTTTTCTTGGGTTTTAACTGGTGCGGTCATAACATGACATGCTCAAGTGGATACAGTTGTTACTGGTGGAGGCGATCACGACCCTTTGTGTGAATTATTATTGTATAAAGAACGACAAGAACCATTTGAGGTAGGGGATTTATTGCTAGTCTTTTCTTATACATATCCCACTGAATTAAAATAGAATTGAATTAATAAATATTGGAACCAGATAAATAAATTGATATAGATTAAATGTTATTGCCTCTTGTTTTGAAAGATAGTGTGATATCTATGCTTTCTTTTTTATCTTTTCATTCTTTATGGAAATTGGTAAAGAACGTAAAGCCGAAATTAATCGTTAATTATTTGGATAAAGATAAAGTGGCATGTAAATGAATCTGGTTCTTCTTTTGAAATTTTATGTTAATCAAATTGTTGCAGTAAGCATGTTTAATTATTTATGATAGCTTACTGGTTAGGTTTCAAAAATTTGGAACCTATGAATAAGGAATTGATTAATCCAAGGTGGATTAAATATCTAGATTTATGATAAAAGATAATTCCTTGTTAGGTTCGGAGTTACCCTCTTTCTTGTTTATGTGCCATGATCCCAATTGATATGATGTTGGATTTCCTACTTCTTGTGGTGTGATGTGAGCCTGGATGACTGTTGTGATATGTGGGGGTATAGAGGCCTACTGATTGTTGAATCAGTTGACGCCTATAGTGGAAAGATGCATCGGTTTATGCATGTGGGTGTCGTGGATGACACGGAGGATGATGAAATGAGTTGGATGTGAATGTTTGGATTCTTGCTTTTATTATTGATTGTTTATCTGATTTACTTTTCCCACTACTCAAGTCAGCTGGTCTTTCTTACCCCTCTTCCAAAAGGGGAGAAGACGCGCGAGGTATGCCACATACTTTATGAGTTTAGATTCTCAAGGGAGGATGAGTATACACTCTTTCTATAAGTGGAAAAGATTCGATGCGTAGTTTATCTACTCACTCGATTGAGCCCCCTTGTGTTTAGTAGATATAATGGTTTTCTTGAATGATTGGGATTATGGTAAAGTAATGACGTAAATAAATAATTGAATAAATGATGTTAACCCATGGGGTTGGAGCTTGTTAGGATGAAATGATAAAGTTACAATTTAAAGGGACAATGGAATTTGGGTGTGATTGTAATGAAATATAATGTGGAAATTGATAATGGTTAATCAGTGTTTAAATATTTAATTAATGTAAAGTGAAACTGATAAAAAATGAATAATGTAATGTAATAATTATCTTTAAATGGCTGTGTTCTTATAGGATACCTAGTCTTAGAAGTGGCAGCCGAGAGCCTGAGAGACGTTTGATGGTATTGAGTCTAAGACTAGGTTATGCCCATAGTTTGGTTGTGATATATAGTATATTCTATATTTTTTGTGTGTTTCTATATGCTACTTCACCCTATCTGTAAGGGAAGCTGACTCTCTGGGGATTATGAGCCCTAGGGGGGGTGGGTGTTTTCCCCAACATTCTGGTGGGAGGATGGATGGCTGACTACCCTCTTTGGCCCCGCTCTCTTCTCTTTGTAGTTACTTGTGATGGTAGGCACAGTGGTTACTTTTCCCCATATATGTGTGTAGAGGGATATAATAGTTTGTGGTTATTCACACACATATATAATGGATATCGTTTCTTATGGACTACTATAGATGTAACTTATATAGGTTATGATGGCTTGAGGATCCTTACTCGGTGTATGGGTTATAATGGATTGAGGTTTAAAACCCAAAGTATGATACATGTTATGAGAGCTATGGTGGCTCTTAGAAACTACTTGGTTACATTACTTTTGTGGAAGTGGTGGTTTTGTTCCATGAGGTTCATGTTGTGGTGCTTCTCATAGGTGTCCGGAGGCAAGCCTTTTTGGAGAGAGATGCTTAAGACGTGCGACATTGTGGAAAAGCGGCAAACCAGTGGGGAAGTAGTAGTATGGTACCTTTGATATTCTTTGTTATATTATGTACTATTGTATGCGTTACTTAGTGAGAGTATCCATGGTGAGGCTGGAAACATAGTATACCTGTTTAGGTGATGTGTTAGTTTCACTTGTTTTTCACTGTGCTTTAGTATACATTCTTTACTTTTTCACAAGAGGATTTGGGGAGGATCCTACTGAGTATACTGTTATACTCACCATATGTATATATAAATTGTACTGTTGGTCACTTGGAGTGGTTTGGAGATCATGATGGTTTCTACTATATTGGGTTTGCAGGAGTAGTTCGAGCGTGTGGTTGCAGATGTTTTAACTTTCTATTGGGTATTTGCAGTTTTCCCCTTTCACTTGTAATAGTTTGCATGACATTACTTATTTGTACTTGGGATTTCTTTTATATTACTTCCAGAGTTGGATTTAGTTGGTGTCTATCTTATATTTCTCTTCTACAGGTGTTCTCCTAGAGGGTAATTCCTCCCATTTGTGTGTTTACTATACCTTTGGTTCTAGTCGCCAACCAAGGTCTTACTGGAGGCGGGACTCGGGGGGTCATTATCTCTCTTCTCACATTTCCAGGCCAGGAGGAGTACACTTTCTGGGGAGGGGGTCATGAAAAATCATTAACATATTTTATGACTATTTTGAATGATTTTAAATGTATTTTAAAAGTCTTAATCTAAAATATTACACAAATAGAAACTAAAAATATTAAATCAAGAATATAAGAAGTTAAATATAATTTGTCACTGATAATACCTCAGTAAATTTTATTATAATCTAATTTTACATGTTTATCTTCTTACAATTTATATAATGAGACCATAAGAATAATTTATTTTTTAATATTAATTATTAAAAATTACTTAATAAGTTCCTTATAATATATTGATTGATTTATAAATATGACATCAATTCATAGAAAATTTTTATTTCCATAAATGAATTTTATTTCTCTCGTGATTATCATATCAAATTCAATTTACATTAATTGTAAAAATTCATTAAATAAACCATAATTTGATCATCCAAAAATAAATTCATTCAATATTTTATTAATCAATATTTCTTTAGATTTTATCTTTAAAAATAATTTTGTATCTACCTTTCCTTTAAGAAAGTAAATTTTCAAAATAAACTTAGGAAATATTTTATTTCAATCTCTTGGAGTATAATTACGACTATAATGTTCTTTAAATAGATACAAGACATAATTATAAAACTTTTCATTTTAAACACCATGGATATATTTAACAAATACTTCATCGAAAATACGTCCATTTTGAAAACCAGTTTTCACATGCATTGGATATAGTTTAAAACCATGAAAATTTTTATAATCTAAAAATATTCTAATAGATACTATCCTAAAAACTGAGGAAAACTTTTCATCATAACATATCTCTTATTATTGACTATATCAATGTGTTAATGATTTGGCATTATTTCAAAAAAAATATATAGATTCATCATGTTTACTGTGAAAAATTCAAATACTACTAATAACTTTAGAATCATTAGGTTTTTCAAAAAAAATCCCATACATTTTTTCTAGAAAAATATGTAATTATTCTATGACAACGAGAATCTAGTTTAAATTAGTTAAATATTCTTCCAAATTATAAGGGAAAAATCATAAATAAAAGCACTATGAGTTTAAAAATTCATTAAAGATATATAATTTGAATTATTGAATTAATATTTCTAATTACGTTTAGCTAAGGGTTATATTTATTATTTTTCCATGTGTATTAATGAAAGTGAACTTAAACTTCAATTTTTTTAATTATTTTGGTCTACCTATATTCAAAAATTAAAATACTTAAATTATCCTTCTATTTGGATCAAATCATCCTTATTTTATTTTGATGTATTTTCTTCAAAATTCACATTAATAGATTTATTAAAAACTATAGATATTTTATTATAAACTCTATAAGATTTACTCGAGTTTGAATATACTAAAATGTTACCTTTATAAAATTTTTAATAAAATTTATATAATTAATATTTAATGTTACCAATGTAGACTTTATAACTCAAAAAAATAACAATAATCATGTTTTTTTAATAAATTTTAGAAGATAATAATGTGTTTGTATTAATATTAGTATTAAAATAATTCTCTTTAGTATATATAAATCAATATTTACAACCTCTAGAAAAAAATATTATGGTGTTTTATATTCATTAAGGATGGTTCTAGACATTCCATTTAGTATATAATTGTTCCTTTCCATAACACCATTTTATAACGGTTTCCTATGGGTTTAATTTAAAACTTATTTTAGTGTTATATTTTGACTCCCTTATCATTTATAGTGGAAACAATTAATGTCCTTTTTCATTGTGAACAATTTTATAATAAGTTGACTATTTTAAAATTGTTTCAAATTTATGATTTATAAAGTACACCTATATAAATCCTTTATAACCATAAACAATTGAACAAACACACTTCTTACACCATAACAAGTTTTAGATATATGTAAAATTAAATAAAGGTGTACAAATTATGAAGGACTTACCATAAGTAATTCCTAGACAGGTCTAAAAGAATATTTATGGTGGTTACCTTTCATACTTGAATAAAATACGTAGGTGTTGTACATATATAACAATGAATTCTATATAAAATTTTATTTTTTTTATAGTTTTTATCATAGTTTGAAGTTAACATGGACATGCTTTCTAGGTCACAATATGATGTTTGAATAAATGAAACTTCAACATTTAACATTAAGATTAGTACATTTTAACAAAATTTATGGAATAAATGTTATCATTTGAATGTAGATAAAATAACATAAATTATTCTATATACACTACCTAATTAC
This sequence comes from Viscum album, assembly GCA_963277665.1. Taxonomy (NCBI): domain Eukaryota; kingdom Viridiplantae; phylum Streptophyta; class Magnoliopsida; order Santalales; family Viscaceae; genus Viscum; species Viscum album. The sequence continues at coordinate 2,022,818,289 of OY728123.1, forward strand.
CAATTTTAAATTCCACATAAATTAAATCATTTCATAATTAATAAAAACTTTTAAAATTATGTTTTAACCCCTAAACATATAATAATTTTTAAATAATAACATGATTTGAAATTCCTTAATTTCCAAAATAATTTAAAATACCATTTAAAGTATTCTTAAATGTAACATTACCTCCTTAACATTGGTTTAATGATAGAAAATTTATATAATAACCTTTAATGTTTTAAGAAAACCCACTCTCTAAGTACTATATTTCTTTTATTAATCTTTTAAGGAACATATCCTATAAATTAAAATTTGCTGCAACTGTTATAGTTATAGAAAATTTGGCCGAATTGGAATAAAGATACATTTTTAGAAAACAAAAATGATTTTAAATATTTATTTAATATACATCTAGATGATAATGATTTATAATTATCATTTTTTTATCCCATAGGTTATGAGAATCACATAGAATAGTCACTTACATATTTCCCTTTCATTTCACATTAAAAACAAGTATCTGTTGAAACACTCTCCTTTTATTTTTTATAAAAATTATTTTACATTTTATTAAATTGATTATAATAATCGAATGAAATATTAAAATTTTTAATTTTTTTTTACATTTTATCAAAGTTCCCCACTTTGAAAAAATCAAAAGAGATCTATCTTTAATCCATTATCTTCATTTTCTAGCTTATCATTTTCATCTAGAATATCCTTAAAATTTATTACATATTCCTCATAATTTTTATAAAGATAATACTTAATATAAAAATTTTCCTCTTAAAAATTTAACAATTGAAAACATGTTATATCATTATTGTTAGTTGATAAATTTCTCGATTTTTTATTTTCTTCAAGAGTGATATTATTTTCCTCAACAAGTTTTTTATACTTACTCTGGAATGCTGTTTGTATATTTTAAAATTTTTAAATGTCATTATACAATATTTTTATTTCATCATATGATTTTTAAAATTTTTTCTTTATAATTACAATTAAAAGATCCATTTTTATAATCATTTACTTTATTTAATGACTCCATTAAGAGTAGATATTGTAATACATTTTCAGTACCAAATTCTTTACCAAAACCTGAATCTTTAGTACAAATCCATATAGATCCAAGTGTTATCTTATCCTTTTTTTTTCTAATTTTCATTTTCTTTCATTTTGGATTTAGGAACTATGGGTTTATATACCATTTCTTCCAACATTCATTACATGTTACTTATGAAATATCATTATAAATAGAATTATAATTTTAGTTTGTATATAATAATCTCTAGAATAATATCTTTTGTTCATTATTGAATATAATTTATTTGTATTATAATAACCATTGATAATATGAAAATACCCATCAATATCATTTTCATGTAACTCAAAATCCTAGGTGTATGTTGTAACATTTATTTTTTTATTTCAGAGAAACTACTTTTGTTTTAATAGATTCTTCCCCACATATGATTTTCAATTCGAACTCATTTCATATTAAAAAAATCATAAAATACTAAATAATATATTATTTAAAACTATTTATTTCATAGATTTATACTTTATTAGAATGATGTATCTTAGTTAGATCACATAAAATGCTTTCAAAAATTATTCTTACTGAGAAATTATCTTAGATCATTCATTCCACTTAAAATTCTAATAAATCATTGAAATAATTTATCAACAGTTAAATTTTAACTCATCTTAAAGCCGTGACATTATACCATTAACATTACAATAAATGTTTTAACCAGTTTATCGAATCTATAATTAGTTATATTCAATATTCTCTAAATATCATGTGAAAATTAACATGTTTAATTTTTATGATTACATTTCAATTAATAACAAGGAGAAATACATTCATGATTTTTTTAATTAACCATCATTTGAACATATAATTTCAATATCAAATAGAACTATAACTTGGATGGTTGTGTATGGGATATGGTCAACAAAAAAATATAATATAAATCTAATTTTTTTTTCATGATTTAGAAATTTATATAAATTTTTTGGTTTTAAAATAAACATGGACGATTGGTTTAGAGGGAGTGAATGAACCTTATATAAAATTATAAATACTAATTAGTGTTAATTTAATTTGATACTGAGAAAAAATATTAAAAAATGTATTTTTATAATATTTAGGAACAATTGAATCTGATGTATACTCTTCAAACTCTCTATATGAGAGTATGAAACCTGCTAATTTAGTGATTTCAATTTTGAAAAGAGTCACAACCTTTTATAAGTACCTTTTAACCACTAGAGGTGTAACCCAAATCATTCATTTTTCACACATAGAGGAATAATACAGAATCATTATAAAGAAGTGTATTAAGAACTAAATTTCATTAATCATAACTAAAGAAGAACTAAAACCACTTCATGTAACTTTATCAATACAAAACCATGTAGCTGAATTTTTCAACCTGGAGGCACTACCCAAAAGGTAACTCTTTTAGGGGTATTATATCCTAAAACTAAGGTACTATTTTTGAATGAAAAATAATAAAAATAAATAAAAAACAAAAAAATATAATCTTTAATGAATACTTCGAAAGGATTCAGAAGAAAAAAACTAATTAGAGTGTTGAGGTAGTAGTGATCGCTTTTGGGAATATTGGACAAAAAAAATGTTGTCCAGTTGAGAGTGTTCCAGTGATGATCTCAAAATAATATTTAGTGATATACTTTAAAATATTGTAAAGTCCCTAAACCCAGTATCATGGAGGCAGTGGATACATTATTATATTTATTCTCATAGATCATGGATTTTGGGGTGTAGTTTGCAATGCGTTATTCGGTTGTTTTAGTAAATTTGAATGTTGTTCCTGTTGAAGGCTTCGATCGACAAAAAAATTATGGATAATGAAATTTATGGTGGTTTTTAATTTCAAATTTTTTTACTTTTGTGGGAAGTGATGTTTTTTGATTTGGTGGTATAATCAGTTTTATTTTGTGAACTTGTTTTCTCTATTGGTTATATTTTTTTTAGGTTCAAAATTATCATTTAAAAATGTTTTAGAAAATAAAAAAATATGGACATGAAGGAATATGGAAAGGTAAATAACTAAAAAAATATTCCTTTTAATCAATAAACTGAAATGTATCCAGAGATAATATCAATGTAAAAATATCAAGGGTAATAATAATAAATATATTCTAAATAAATGAAATTTTTAATTATTGGACATCATGATATGATACATCATGATACATATATAATAAACAACTTTTATAAGATGGTTTAAAACTGATGGTTAGGTGTACACAAAAAACCCATTTAAATATGGCTATACAACTTATTCCTCTCATGAGACTACTGAGGCATTTAGGGGATATCTATAACTGGGTTCACCCATAAATTCATTTCCAACACATTCCTTATATATTTAGTGATTAATTTAAACCATGAATTATATTACATATCAATAATTTTCTACACCGAGTAAGGAATACAGATTAACAATTATTTCAACATTCAGTCATAGAACTTTCAAAGTGAACAATATATTGCAAAAGGTATATAGTTTAAGAAAAAATAATTTCACTAATAAAATTTATTGGATATATAAGATAAATTTAATGTTTAAGGAAAAATGTTCTCGAAAGGGTATTATATATATATTATATAAAAAATAGGTACATAATTTCAAATCATCCCTAATAGAGTGGAAAAATAGATGAAATCCTTTATAATGATCATACCGTTGAAGTGAGGATTAATCAATGAACTGATTATTCATATAAATTTTAAATACACCTAAAAAATTTGAAATACCACATAAAATAATAAAAGTTCATTCCACATATAATCTTATAATGGAAAATACAATGGATAATTACTATAACCCAATGAAAATAAATTTAGTTATGAAATTCATTACCAATTGGTAACATTGAAGTAAAATACCCTTGGATAAAATAATTAAAATTAAAACTCAAATTACCATTAAATATGAATAAATAATGATATTAAATCTACAAGAGGATGTTTATAAACCATAAAAATTAAATTAGGTTCATAACATTACAATATGCCTCAATAAAAGCTAATTGAGAGAAAACACATTAAAATGATAATACTATAAAAGTGAGGATTAATAAATGAAATGATTATGAGGATAAAATATAAATCCAAAAAAGAAAATAAAAACACTACATACAATAATAAAATTAAATTACATACATAATCTTGGAATATCAAAGATAATGGAGAATTAATATAACCTAATGAAAAGAAATTGAGTTATGAAACTCCTTACCACTTGGAAACATTCATGTAAAATCCCCTTGGATGAAATAATTAAATTGAAAACTCTAATTACCATGAAACATGATATATTCCTGATATTACATTTAAAATGGACAATATATACAATATAAAAAATAAATTAGGTTTATAACATTATAATATGCCGAAATGAGAGGGAAATTGAGATAAAAACCAGTACCTCACATTTAATTTTGGTTAAACATAGCTTCACCTCCTATATACAATGTTTATATATTTTATTAACTTATAAAAGAACCATAATAATATTTATAGTAACATATATGACCCTTTTATAAAATTTTATCACCCATTTTTATATTTTTTCATAATTTATATTGTTTTGAGTGTTACTTTCTTTATTTTCTCATACATGTTTTATTTTGAATTTTATAGATTTAGTACATAATATATAGATAAATAATATAAATAATTATAGTAATGTTATAAATATAATTTTTCATTACTTACACTATTAGAATCATTATTTAAATGTGAACACGGAGAATGGATCACATCGCTTTGTGGAGATGGTAGGCTGTACGCACACACGAGTGACATTATGATTTCATTAACGAGTGAAAGGATAATGATTTTGTGGATATATTAATTTTTAAAAATAAATATCATATCTTATATATCACATATATTCATTAAATTTATCTTTATTATAATCAATTTAAATTGTATGTGAAAAACGAATTACATTTCTTCACAAGGTGGTAGTCCTCTGTACACACAAGTGACATTATCATATTATGAATAAAAAGGAAACAAAGAAGATATTTGTGATATTAAAGTCAAATAATTATAATTAATTCATAAATAATATATATATACATTAAATAAATAATTATATCCAACCATTAGATGTGTCTATGGAAAATGAGTCACATCGGTTCGCGATACAGTAATCCTCCATACATATGATAAATTATCTCAATTCTAATTTGATGAAATAGGGTATGGATATAGATTATTAAATTATAATAATAATATATCAGTATATTTTATATTATTCTATTATTATAGTGGAATTTTTAATACACAAAATAATGTTTTAAAAGAATAAATAAAAAGAAAGTGCTTCGTTAAGATGATTACTTTCTCTTGGAGAAACTCTATATAGATATCCTTTTTAGGACACTAGTGTTGGTATTTTTGGAAGAAACAATTCATAATAATTTTTCTAAGGGTGTTGGGTGATATATGGTCAGGGGTTGGTTTGGATAAATTTCTTTACAGGTGAGAAGATTTGAGGGGAGAGATTTCCCTTTTATAATTGAGGAGTGGAATTTTTGTAAATACAAAAAATATTCAATATTGGGAATTAACTCTCATCAAAAAGTGACTAAAAAGTTTATAATTACAGGTTTTATGCGATTATATGTTCAATAAACACATCCACCACAAAAAAAAACATTTTTTAAGCATGTTGTTCCTTAACTTCTTGGTTTCCTTAATTTACTATTTTTGTGTTCACCACGGTAACTAGTACTTTTTACCTTTATAATTTATCATTTAAGACTAAAGATTAATGAGAATAATTATATAATTTATACTCACTAGTTATAAATATTAAATAAAACTTATCAAATAAAAATCCAATGTGTTTTGATAATTAGTTTTAACACAAGAACACGTAATGTGTAAAAATTCCATTTTACCCATAACTACAATAACAATGTTTTTTACTATTTAGTGGTCAATATAGTTACTTTAAAAGTAAAATAGGTCCTTTAATGGACTATGGTTGATATTTTTAAACAAATACCAAACAATTGTTATAATATATGAGTTTTCTGAGCTTTAAATCATTTAATAAAATATTAATTATCATAAAATGACATTAATGTCAATTTTGAAACTTTTAATTTAATTTGAATTAAAAAATATCAAGACCAAGTTAGAATGAAAATATGTTCTTTTAAAAACTATATATATAATGTTATATTTATCTTAAAAATTCTTGAAATATATTAAATAATTCAATTTATATTAATTTTCATATTTTTCTTATTATTTATTTTATTTTTCGAATAATTAAATAATTATTGGGTATGCATTTCTTAAGCATTTAAAAGAATTATATAATTAATAAAAATTAAAAATGAATTACCTAAATGAACATAGTTGTTTATGCTCAAAATAATCATCAATGTTGGTTAAAATATTTCTTTTTCCCCATGTGAATATATAATTTAAATTTAAAAGCAAGGGGGTGACATTTTGTCTTTTTCATTACATACATTTTTATATTAGTCATCTTAATGTGTCCCAAATGAACGAAACAATCAATCCCAATGATATAAGGCTACAAATATGGACATAAGATATTAATTAAAAATTTTATAGATCATTTTTACCCTTATATGTTTAGTTTAACTACATAGTAAACTCATTTTACCCTCAATAGTGGAAACTGATTCTTAATGTTTTTGCTATTTAATGAGACCAAAAATTAATTTTTATATTATTATAAAATATTAATTATTATTATTCCAAATATTGAATGAATTTTTTCAAATCCTATTAATATAGGTTGTAAAATTTAATTTAAAATTAAACCTGTAGATGTGATAAAAAGCGGGTTTTTAATGAGAAAAGGTTTTTACGTATTGAAAGGTTTAATATACAAATTCAATATAAAATAGATTAATAAGACTTAAAGTGTGTTAAATATAATATTTTTTTTATATAATTTTACATTTAGGGAAATTTTAACCTGGAACTGGACCTTTAAAATCTTTAAATGAAAAGGAATTTTTGAATAAAAACCTGTGTTTTTACACTATTTATCGAAATATTAATCTTTTGAGAAAATTCTAAAAAACTTATTCTAAGATATTTTTAACATAATGATTTAAATAATTTATGTAATTATTTAGAATAAAATTTTTGAAATAAGTGAAAATTAATTTTAACATATGTGTGAAAAGTGAAATGAATCTGCATTATAGAATAATACCAATTTTAAAAAATATTTTTTTTCATTTAAATGAATATTATATTATTTATAATAAATATTTAACCATTGAATTTGTTTTAAAAAATAATAAACCATATAATTTTCATAATTTAGTTTTTATACTATTACCTGCTAATTTAATGGCTAGGTTATAATGGTCAGATTAAATAATAATGTTTTAATAGTATATTAGAGTTAGTTTAATCTTAGTGTTGTGTGTAACCCTATCTATCAATGATATTAAATGGAAATAAATATATTTCTCATATGATTTAATATTTTTATTGAATTTAAAATACGCTATCAAACACAATATTATTCTTTTATAATCATAGGGCTTTAAATTCTTCCCACCATAAATAAATTACATCATCTTAATTTTAACTTGCACTAAAAAATCATGTGTTTGGTATTTAAAATTAATTTTTTAAAAAACCACATGATAAAAAGGATCAATAAAACATCATCTTAAAATAGGTAAAGTGAAATTACAAGTTCATTTGGAATAACACATAACTAGGTTTTTTAGTTATGAAAAATTAGTGGGAATTGCAAATATAGACATGGAGTAAAAGCATAAATACATATAGAGAGTGATAGTGATCCTTGATAAAACTAAATTGAATTATAAATAGAAGTTTAGTAACTACAAATCCATAAATATTTGATTTAAAATAAATAAATAGTAAAAAACATTATTTTCAAGAACCTTTTTTTAAAGTTAAGTACTTTCTTTACAATCTATGGTATGAACTAAAGGAAATATACACACTTGGTAAGGATAGTTTCACCATTTAATCAGTCTCCACCCCAATCTCATCTTTTACTACAAATGATGAGTATTCAAGATGAATTATTATTCTTAAAGGACTAAAATAAAATTCTAATGAATCACATGATTCCAAAAAATAAGATTATATTAATTGAATTAAAATAAATGATCATATTAACCTTAAATGTGATAAATATATTTTAATATTAAATCCAAAAAATGTAAAGGAATTATTCCCAGAATAAATTATTACTTATTACCATAAAGTTCCTAAAGGATATTTTACCATAAATGTATCCTAAAATTCTATAAATAATATTTTACTTTCATCATTTGGAACCTCAAAAAGAGTATATACACTTTTAAAAATATGATTAAATTTAGACATATCATCCCATGACACGTTTTGTTTAATCTAAATCAATAATTATAACAATTAATTCAATTATATTATAATGGTTTCTAATGAAAATGAGAATTACCCTAAGTATATCCCCCATGAGTATCAAGCTAAGTGTGAAGTACGGTCCATTGTCATGTACCAGGTGATGATTGAGTCAAGGCCCAATGCACCATTTTCAGAGTTATTACCCCTAACTAAAAATATGTCAAAACCATGTCCACTTGTAGTATCCAAACAAGGGTCCATTTATAGAAAAACCACATAATCCATAACTCACCAATACATTAGAATGTGATTCTATAATTATCATTAATTCATATCTTTGGGTTATGTTATTTAATATATGTTTTCCAAAATCTAGTTCCCAATGTTTCTAGTAAAATATCTACAATAATAGTTGTAATGTACATGAACCTAGTATCCTAGAGTTGGTGGTTAATTTATTACATTGGTGCTCGATACAAGTGATCACATCCTAAATGACTAAATATTTTAGTAGTATTTGTTTACTATATACAAACATTATTCACATATTACATTTGAATACAAAAATTCAAACAATATTTCCCAAGAATATCTATAATGACCCTACCTTAAACATTACATAATCTAGTTAATTCAACAAGAATTCACTTCCTTACATTCCCAAATATCTTTTCAGTTTAGAGTTTTATATAATTAAGTAACAATTAATACATAACAAAACAAAATAATATAAATCAGATGAAAATAAAATTGTATCCATTTTTATCATAATAAAACATTCTTTAAACCGTGATTTTTTTCATGAAAAATCTTCACAAAATTAATTTTTCTATCTTCTTTCTTCTTACCCAACAATAAGACCTATAGAAAAAAAATTTAAAATTGGTATGAGAACAACAAGATCAGTAATGAGAAAAAAGGAAATCAACTTTCAGTCCATGAATACTTATAAACATATGAAATTATTTTCACAAATATATACATATCAACCTTAAAATATCATATACTTACTCTATGGAAACATTATATTTCCATAAAATATAAAAAACAAAAATGAACTATTTAGGTTACATGGAGAATCATATATTACCATAATTACATAGTATTTTAACCCCCTCATCTACCTTATTATTTGTAACCCTCATAGACACCTTACAATGTAACCCTCATGACTACATTATGATGTAACCATCATTGTTACCCTTTGAATATCAATTAAGGTCCAAATTCAAAATAAACATAAAAATTGCATTAATGGGATATCATAGAACCACCTATCATCATAAAAATGTCCAATAACTAGAACATAATCATAAACTCATGAATACTTTTATCAAAATGAAAAATTCATTCTGAATTTTGTAAAAAAAATATAAATTTAAATGGGTATTTTTAATTAAAAGACTATTACCTCAGGTTTGAATTCATTAAAATGCATTAAAAACTTATGTATAATAGTTTGAAGAGTGTTATTAATTTATTATAGAAATATATTCACATTTATAATACCTTATGTGATCTTTTTATAACATCTTTGATCCCATTTATTAAAAATATTTTTTTTTATTTTCATTGTTTCGGGTACTTTTATTTCATGGTTTCCATGGTTGGTTCATTATGGATTTTCTTATCGAAAAGAAGAAAAAATTAAGCAATAGAATGAAATGGTATTAGTATGTTTCTATAATTTTAAATGATATGAGATATAATTGTTTTTTCTATTATGAGGATGATTCATTAGATAAAACATTAATGATAAAAGTATAGTTTATTTTTTGGTGGGGTTTTCTGAACATCCAAAACCAGTTTTTTTTTATTTTTTGTTATGTATATAAATTATTTACAAAACAGTAAACAAGTTATAATATACATGTGAAAATATTTTTTTACTATAATAATGTTTTTATGACAATCCTTGAAGGTGGTAAAATAAATATGAAAACTCATCGTCCACAAAGGTAGTGAATCAAAACGTCACAGACAATGTTTTAATTTTATAAAATAAGAAGAGAAAAGGTTAGATTTTATGATTTATATAAGATTAACTAAATAAAATAAAATTATATGCAATATATTATAGTTATAATGTCACTTTGTACAGGGGATGTGTTGATAAGATATGAAATGAAAAGAAATTGAAATGAAAATAAAATAAAATGAGTGTGGATTTTACCTATTGAATTCTTCTCCCTATGAACCTCCTCAGGGAAATTGTATTTGGTATTTTTTATAAAAAAATACCATAGAATTGGGGTATAGTATTAGGAAGTGTATTATGAATAATTTGGACATGCTTCAAAGATTTTGATGTGTGAGGATAAAATGTGGTGAGGTGTGGCATTTATAGTGGAGGAGAAGAGTGTTTTCTAATTATTTTTTTCATTAGAGTATTTTTTTAGTATTAAGACAGTCAATAGTGATAATTTTTTTGAATAAATACATTAAATAGTTAATTTATGTTTGAAATTTTTGGTTCTTACATCATTCATGATTTTAGTATTCATGTATTTGTCTTAAAATGTTAAATACCATAAATTACCATATTTCACTATTCCGAAAAAATTCAATTATTTCATAAAAAAACAAACATTAGCTCTAAAAATTTATTCCATGTAGAATTCAAAAAGTAACTCCATTTGATGAAAATAAATTTTCACATATAACAAATTTAATTTTTAATTGAAATCATAATTTATTCGACAAATATCCATTTTAAAATTATAACAGATTTTATGACACTTTGAAAAATTTATCAAGGTCTCATAAAATTATATTTCAATCATAATTCCAAAAAAAATTTAATTTATGAATCTATTTTATATAGATAAAGTTTCTTTTAAATAATTAAATTAATTATAAAATTGTAAATAATCATTTATGTTTCAAAAAATTATGAACACTTAATTTATAATTTTAAAAACATTTATTCACTTATTCCATTATATAAATATATCATATTTTCACTTATAAGAGACCTAAATTTTATTTATATTATCATAAGCGTGGTTACTATTATGTTAGTATAGATTCCATAATTTCTATAAAAAACTTGTTTTGTTAAACCTTTATAATTAATTTAACTATTTAATTATAGAATGAAAACAAGTTATTTTATAAGTACATAGGCTGTGACATTATCCCCCATTAGGGAAATTTCGTCTTCACAATTTTTCTTTACTTATTATACAAGTGAGGAAAACTTTATTTCCTAGAATTTTCATATTCACATGTTTCTTCTTCAACCATGTGATTTCTCCACAAAATCGTATCATATAGAATTACCTTTTTACGTAGTGCTTTCTTTCTATGATCAAGAATATGAAAATGATTTTCTTCATATGAAATGTTATCTTCCAACTAAAAAATATCATGGATCATAGAAAGAGATAAATCTAGAAAAAAAATTAATATCAAAATAGGAAAAACATTATGTACTAGTAAAAAATTAGAGGAAAATCCACTCGGTAGGAAACTGAACCAAATTTATTCGAGATTTCATATGGTCAAGGGACCATGGACTTAGCTTCCCCTTCTTACCAAAATTTATAACAATTTTCCATAGAGAAGCTTTGAAAAAGACATGATCACCTACCTAAAAATGAATATCCTTCCTTCAGTTATTTATATAGCATTTTTGACTTCTCTGAGATTCCCTCATATATTACTCAATCATCTTTACTTTTCTTAGCCAATTCCTATACTAATTAGGATACCATTAACTTCCTTTCCCCAACTGCATCACAAAATTCTAAATTTCAACACCTATTTCCAAATAATTCCTCAAAAGGTGCCATATGTATACTAGAATGAAAACAGTTATCATAAGAAAACTTAACTAAAGAGAGATACTAATCCCAACATCCCGATTAATCTACTGAATAAGGACATTGTGTCTCTTCCATGTTTTTAGTTTTCCACTCATTATGTCTAATATATTAGGGATGAAAGGATATTCTGAAATTTAATTCTATTACCAATGACTTCTAAAGGAATTTCAAAAAGCTAAAAGTGAACATGGTATCACAATCAGATACAATGGAGAGAGGAAATCAATGTATTCTAACTATCTCTTTAAGATGAAACTAGGAAAGTTTATATAGAGACACAATAACTTAAATAGAAATAAAACGATCATATTAAGTTAGTCGATCAATAATAAACCAAACAACATTGTTACCTCAATAAGTATTTGGTATTTCCAGAAAAAAATATCTATGGATACATTTTCCCTTTTCCACTCTGGAAACAGAAAAGGCTGAAGCACCCCCTTTGGTATTTTTCACTATGCTTTAACTAGTTGACATGTTAAAATTTTCATGGTAAAATAAGAAATATCTATTTTCATTCCATCCCACCAATAATATTTTTGAAGGTCTTTATACATCATAGTGTTTCCAGGATGAACTAAAAATGAATAACTACGAGCTTCACCTAACAATTATTTCTTCAGTAGGGAATCAGATGGCACATATAGTATCTTTGTAAATCTTAAAACACAGTCTTTACCGATGTCACATTCTGAAAATTTACCCTTTTTAACTAATAATGAAATTTTGTTCAACTCATAGTCTTCCTTATGAACATTAATAAATTTATCTGATAGAGATGACTGTATTGACACCGAAAACCAAATAGAGAAATTTACTACCCCCACAAATTTTAGGCCAAAATTCACCAATTATTTAATCAAAGGGCTATGTCTCACATGAAACATGGTTAATGACGCATTGTCACGACCTGTCCTTGGGGCCCGTGCCGTGACTACCCCAAGCCCGCCTTCCATAGGCCAGGGGCTGGCGACTAGAACCAAAGGCGTAAAATCCCGATAACTGGGAAGGAATTGCCTTTATAAAAGTAAAAAAAACACCACAGTGTACAAGAGGATGTAAAACACTAAGTAGAAAGAAAGTGCTGAAAAGTAAATGGGCCAGAATACAAACCCAACTGAAAATACAGCTACAACTATACAAAAGTACAACAGAAAAAGACAAATAGCTGGAAGAGAGGAAGCAGCTCTTGGTTCGTCCTCCTATGATCCTACCTGAAGGGTAGGTACAGACAACACAGCTCCTGGATCGTCCACCATGGATCCTACCTGAAGGGTAGGTACAGATAGCGCAGCTCCTCAATGCTCTCGCCCGTCAACCCCCTCCGAGTGTTGTCTCGCCGTGAAGTCCACCTCCGGATACTGACTCGTCGGGTGGTCCACCTACGGGTACCGTCCTATCCTCGAACACTCAACCTCCATCAGCACTTCCCGTCATATGCAACCAACACAATGAGGTGCGGGCATAGCCCGTGCAGGGGTGAGTATAACGATACTCAGTAGGGACCCCGAGACCCTCAAGGTCTCACTAAAACCAACAAGGATAAACACAAAGAAGATCTCAACAGATAACCTCTACTTAAGTATATGCCCATACATATACCTAAGTTATCAAGTAACCCATATCAATCATGAGGAAACACAAGATTATGAAATCAACGGATAAACACTTCCCAGGTATATGCCCTTACATATACCTAAGTTATCAAGTGACCCATCTCAATCAAGAGGTAAACACAAATGTCATAGACTCTGCTCAAACCAGGATTTTCATTATCGAAACCATAACTGCTGAAGAGCCCCATCTCTGGAGTGTACAGTGGTCCTGTCACGACTCCGAGGTACTGCTCACTAACCCAATACTGCAGAGGTACTCCTCCTGTCGAGTACCACGGGCCAGCCACCCAATCACAGTAGTGCTTCCCGCCGGGGTATGCCACCCAAACACAATAGTGCAGACCCCTTAATAGCCTGCAGAGGTACTATACGGACGAGTACCGTGGGTCTGCACTATCACACAGGTAGTGCTTTGCCCTCCATGGGTCTTCACCCAAACAAAATAGTGCTCCGTCCACTGGGCCAGTCGACTCACCCCAAGTCGAGTCGGTCAAGCAGTCGTCAGGTCTCAGTCGGCTACACGGTCTCCGTACTCTGCACGCTCATCTCTAGGAGGGTCCACTCCACAAGATACAGGTTGATACTCCTAGTATCTAAAATTTACACGTAGAAGTATATAAAAGGACCGCCTCGTCACAGGGGTCTCAACGCAACAGACGACGCGTCAATCGGACGCCCGGTCTGTGAGTTTAGCCTTTTCATCCCCGGGGCCCGGTTGGTTTCATGTGCAAACCAACCTGGCCATATCTCAATTGTACCCCGAACTCTCATTGGGTATACTCATAGGGACCGTTTCTCCACGTGATCACCAACGCTGCTGACGGTTCGTCAAACAGACGTCCAGTCTGAAAGTTATCTGCTTTTCCGTTCTTGGGGCCCGGTTGGATTCGTGTACAATCCAACCTGGTCACTATCCAACCGCATCGAAAACTCGAGTGGAGTATGTCAAAAGTTCCGTATCATCAAGAGGAATTCAACGAGACAGACGGCGCATCAATCGGACGCCCGATCTGTGAGTTATTAGCTTTTTGGTTCCAGGGGTTCGGTTGGTTTCGTGAGTGAACCAACCCGACCGCACTTCGACTGCGTCCAAACCTTGAGCGGAGTAAGCCAAAAGTTCCGTCTCATCAAGAGGAAGCCAAAAAAGTCGATGTCACGTCAATCGGACGTCCGGAGCTCAAGATATAAGCGTTTCCGCTCGGAGGGCCCGATTGGTTTCATATCCGAACCAACCCGGCCGAACCCAAAGTTATCCGAAACCTTCTGTGTAATAAACCAAAACGACCTTCTCAATCCAAGGATCACATCACAACTGATGGTGTGCCGATCGGTGGTCCGTAGCCCAAGTTATGGGAGTTTGAACGGAAACAATCCGAAAATAGGGGGTTCTGGCCCGATCCGACCCGGCCTGAGACCCCCTGGGTCTGCCCGAACATGGTCGACCCGAACCAGGTCTGGGTCCGGCCTGTTTGGGCATGGCCCGACCCAGTCTGCGTGGCCCGGTCCGGCCTGGGCGCGGCCCGGCCCGGCCTGGGTGCGGCCTGGCCGCGCGGCGCGCTGGCGCACCGGTGAGGAGGCTCGGCCGAACCGGCCGAGCGTTTGAGATGCGGGGGGGGGGGGGGGGGCACTTCCCTCGCTTGCCTCGCTAACCGCGGCCCCGCGTGGGGCCGCCCCTTGTCACCGGACGCGATCGAGCGCCGCGTCCCGCCTCTCCGATCCCGCGCGGCCGCGGGATGAGCGGCCTGGCGCCGCAGCTTCAGCCGCAACGGCTCTTCCCGGCGGCACGCCGGGCGCTTCCGTCTTCTGGCGGCCAGCCGGTGCCGGCCGCCGCCTCCATCCACCGGAAGAGTCTTCCGCGGACCACCGGACGCGGTCCAGTGGTCCGTTTTGCTCGCCGGTTTCGCCAACGGTCCTCCCGGGACCCAACCTTTACTACGACAGCTTCAAAATGACTTCGCGGCCCGCCTCACCATCATTCGTTGATCCGTAGTTCGACAAAAAACTACGGAGTCTTTGAATCGCCTCCGCGGCCCTGACTCCTCCCCCGGTTTCGTTCGGCCTCAATTGCGCGGCGCAACGGCACCGCACTTCCTCGCCGTGTTCCTTCTCGTTTCCGCGCGGTGTAACGGCACCGCACTGCCTTTCACGCGCCACAACAAATTCAAACAAACAAGGGGGGGGGAGGAGGTTCGGCCGTATTCATGCGGTCTGACCTTCTCCCGTTAGTATGATAACCGGTGGCCAAATTGAAACCATAAAAGGAGACCGATGAGATCATGATCGATAATAAAAATAAACCCCCACAACTTCCCGCAACAAATTATTCCCAACCCGCAAGGAAAACATTCGTAGATCAACTAGATAATAAGTTGATCTGTGTTCTTTGTTTTCTTTAGAATGAAAGAATCAAGGGAATAAAATCATTGTCAAAATAATTGCATACCTCAACGTTGTCGTCGAACGAGAGTTCGTCGCGGAATTAAACGTCATGGAAGAAGATGATCGTCGCGGAAGAGAGGGATCTTCACGGAAGAAAGCATCGCGGAGGGAGGATCGTTGCGTCGTAGAGAAGCATCATTGAAGATGCGTTTCTAGCGTCGCATTGCGGATCTCCGAGGATTTGGCGTTCTTCGTCGAAGGTCGGTGCATTCTTCGCGTTCTTCATGGAAGGAGAAGACTTTTCTCCAAATCCTCTCAACGCAGCAAGTTCCAACCGAAATAAAATAAGAGGTGTCATATTTTATTAACGCACATGACACGTTTGAATTTCAAAAGAAACGAAATGAACAATTAATTCAATGAATTAATAGTAACGATTTAACCACCCAATTTAATGAGGCATTTCTTAAACAGAATAAATGCACGGTTGACTTCATTAAAAAGGGGGGTGCGGGTGCGTTACTTAGAAGGAAAGAAATGGTGGGTCTCGTGCGGGCCCCACCTATCAAATATCCTCCCATGTGGGTAGGATATTGTGGGTCTCAACTTATCCGCTTAACTTAGGTTAGGCCCCTTTAAGTAAAATAATATAAATTGTTGCACCACCTTTATTTTATTTCTTAACTTAACCCCAAAAAAATTAAAAACCACACCCGAGAAAACGCAACTCCAGAAAAGGTGTTCCTAAGCAATTACCGGTGCTGCAGTTCCATCGGTGCCCTCGGAATTCGATTCTGAGCACCGGTTCGAAAGTTAAAGAACCCGCTCGTTTGTTCACTAAACGTACCCGAGCCTATCTTTGGAAATTAATTCCGGGCACACCGGGCCTCAGAATCAGGCGCCGTCAGAAAATGCATTCTTGTAAAATCCCAAAAAAAAAATGGAAAACAATTTCCCTTTGAATTTTACGAGTCTTTACATTACTCCCACCTTAGGGCTTTATGTCATTGTAAAGTTTTAACATAAACTAGGGTTACAAAAATGGTACTGAGCACACATCTGAGCCTTCTGATCCCATGTGCTTACTTGGAGGTTCCCATACTTCCAAAGAAAGTGCACCCGAGGAATCGACCATCCTTGTAGGATCCGCTCCTGTCGATCCTCGATCCCCACTAGAACCTCCGTGAAAGTCACCCCATCGCCATCGTCCAGCTCCCCATGGTCGATGATATGTGAAGGGTCGAGCACGTATCTCCTCAGTTGAGATACATCGAAATCGTCGTGCACCTAGTGCAACTGAAGAGAATTTTTCAAATGGTAAACCACCACGCCTACCCAGCTGAGGACCTAAGAAGGTCCGCTGAACCTTGGATATAACTTGCCGCCTTGGCCACATATCCGTAAACCTCGTCGAGGTGAGACCCGTATAAGGACGTGATCGTCATCCTCGAACTCTAGAGGTCTCCAATTCCTCCTAGAACTGAAACTCAAAACGACTGCTGCCATGAGGGTAAGGTTGACCGACTCAAGAGTGATCGGTCGCACCCTCCTGTGCATGAGTTTATCCTGTGTTTCCTGGGGTTTCCTTTTCACCGACCAAGGAAAACCCATCCCGGCGTCGTAGTTAAACCACAAACTTTTTTCCTAATACCGTCAATTTGTGTATGAAATGTGATTGCCCAGTCTATACTCAAACCAACGTCGTAAGGCCTCGATGCTGCCCCCAAGAGATTCCAACCGAAAATCTCACCTCAAGGGTCTGACCACACTGTAGGCATAAGTGTGATTATCGAGTCTTCTCCCAAGGTATCTCCAGACGTGAGGGTCAAGTCTATGGCTTGCCGGAAACTCTAGGTCTGGGACAAGATTCGTGGAAGGAAGGAATGATTCATATCAACGTCTGTTACTATGGAAACTATTAGTGGAAACAGACTATCCATTGAATCATTTTTAGAGCCATCGGGTCACTCTCCCTGACCGCACATAGCTACCCTCTTCCCCTGCCCTCCAGCTCCCTGAGCCTGGTGGGGAAAACTAAGGCGGGTGGTTGTAGCATGTTAAAACGTACACCACCTCATGCTGCTCCCCTAGCTCTACCTCCACGTCTGCTGCTTTGCAGACTCATCTCTCCTTAAGGCTTCCACTTATTGAAATATTTAACATGCCCGAGTCTCTAAGACTAGTGCAAGTTTCCTATTTCTTACTGCACTGTGCAATCTTCATCCGCTCCTGGATGACTTGCACCTTCTTTGCTTACGATCTGAAAGAGCTGCTAAAATTTCTCCTTAGCTGAAAAGAGAAACTTAGTCTCATCCCCTGGATGAACCACACCCATTTCCTAATACAGTCAATCCTGACATGAATGATTCATTCATGCAATGGATGACGTCGTAAGGCCTCGACGTAACTACCAAAAGATCCAACTGTCAGTCTCTCCTCTAAGGGTCGAGTCACAATGTCGGCATCAATGTGAGGTCACTGGGTCTCCTCCAGTAGAAATCTCGAAAGTGAGGGTCTAGTCCACATTATTAAATTGGACCACTCAGCATCAACCAAAAAAAAGGACAAGAAAGAAAACATAGATAAGTGTCTTTTTATTATTGCAGATCATAGTACAATGACATGAATACAACAGAAACATGGAACTATAAGTACAAGGGACGTATCCACTAGTTCCGCTCCCGTCCCCCTGCTCCCGGAGTTCTACTGCCTTGTCCACTGCTCGGCTGTTGCTCAAGAACCCGCCGCTGCTTCTGCCTTAGTGGCTCCTCCAAATCCTGCAGATCAACTGTACAAGGAGTCTGAGAGTCACGTGCCAGGTGACCCTTCCTACCACATTCATAACACTTCCTTCTCCTCGTACGGCTGGCTATGGTCCTCTTGGACCTCTGAATCATCTATCTACTGCCCACAGATGACTCGGCTACTGATCGAAAACCCTGTGACAAAGGCAGAAGCTCCTGTACACGCTCGGGGTGTAGAGCTACTGGCACAAACATCACCCTGAAGAAGGTCTCAAAGTCTTCCCATGTGAAGGTCATCCCATCGCAAAACTAGAACAAGTGGCTCCACCACCTCCCTGCTACTGCATGAAGAAGGATGGAATCAAAGATCACCATGAAGTCTGCATGCATCCCCATTAGCCTGAAGACTCTCACCACTGCCTCCAGCCAATCCTCAGCCGCTTGCGGGTCTGTCTCTCCCTGGAACCTGGGTGGCCTCTGGCGCTGGAACTCGTATAGCGCGCTCAAGTGGCGTGCATCTCCTACTGCTGGGGCTGGTGGCATCGGTGGCCCAACGTATAGTAGTACCGCTGGTGCTTCCGCTGGTGCCTCAACTGCAAGAGGGCCATGAACCGAAGCCTCGATGCTCCGCATGCTGTCAGTACGCACATCCCTTTGGGCTCTAGCTGGTCGTCCGTGAAAGGGCATCCTGAAAGAAACAACATGACATGGTCAAACGATTATACCTGGTGAGATGACCTGGTTTGAGATGACATTTAAATAAAACTTCTGGAAACACACACACAATCAGTGTTTTCATGCACAAAGTCGGAAATCAGTTGTCAGGTGTGTGGATTCATCGGCCATCCACACCACCACTGGACTCCCTGAACTAAATACCACACTCGGTACCCTTAACACCATTTCTTCATAGAAAAGAAATATCAGAGTTATAAGTTCTACAGTAGAACCGACTCCGCTGATACCAATTTTGACAACTGGGCCCAACCCACAATATCCTACCCACTTGGTAGGATATTTGAGAGGTGGGGACCACACGAGCCCCACCGTTTCTTTCATTCTATGTAACGCACCCGCACCCCCCTTTTTATTGAATTCAACCATACATTTATTCTGGTTAAGAAATGCCTCATTAAATTGGGCGGATAAATTGTTACAATTAAT
The DNA here is from genome assembly GCA_963277665.1 of Viscum album. Lineage (NCBI taxonomy): Eukaryota > Viridiplantae > Streptophyta > Magnoliopsida > Santalales > Viscaceae > Viscum > Viscum album. The sequence goes on from OY728123.1 coordinate 2,022,838,414, forward strand.
TCATTGAATTAATTGTTCGTTTCATTTCTTTTGAAATTAAAACGTGTCATGTGTGTTAATAAAATATGACAAATCTTATTTTATTTCGGTTGGAACTTGCTGCATTGAGAGGATTTGGAGAAAAGTATTCTCCTTCCGCGAAGAATGCGATGAACGCGAAGAATGCACCGACTTCCGACGAAGAACGCCAAATCCTCAGAGATCGACTACGCGACCCCAGAAAAGGTGTTCCTAAGTAATTACCGGCAATGCGGTTCCATCGGTTCCCTCGAAATTTGATTCCGAGCACCGGTTCAAAAGTTAGAAAAACCCGCTCGTTCGTTCACTGAACGTACCCGAGCCTAATTTTGGAAATTAATTCTGGGCACACCGGGCCTCGGAATCAAGCGCCGTCAGAAACTGAATTCTTGTAAAATCCCAATGAAAATTTAGAAAAAAATTTCCCTTTTAATTTTATGGCTCTTTACATGCATGATGTTTTCAACTCAAGGAATCCAATAATTTTCTCAATTTTTGGGTTGTTAATTGATATTGCAATAAAAATACCTTATTAGTTCAAGCCATATTCTCTTCTTCATGTTCAATTCCATATGAGTGAATATATAATTCAAACTATTATGATCTGTATATATTTTACATTTGGGTCTATATAAAAGATGTCTCCAAATTTTTAATGTGAAAACCATAACTACTAACATTCGATCACATCTGAGATAATTTAATTTTGATGTTTCAGTTGTCTTTATGCATAAGTAATTACCTAATCATTCTGAATCTGAACTCAACCAAGTCCCTTCAATGAAACATCACTCTAGATGAGATAATCTCCACTTCTAGAAGGTAGATAAACTATGGAGCATTCACCAATCATATTTTCAATTTCTAAAAACAAAAATGATAGTCATCTATCCAAATAAATTCAACCCCTTTTCATGTTAACTTATTTAGTCGGATAAATAACTATGAAAAGTTTTTAAAAAAACCATTGGAAATAGACTACTAATCCAAGAAAACCATGAATCTCAATAAAATTTTTAGGTCATGAACATTCATCTACAACTTTTCTTATGGTGAGATCAACTCTTATTATATCCTTATTTACAATGTATCCAAGAAAAGAAATCTATTGCAACCAAAAATAACATTTTCTAAATTTATCATATGACTTATTTTATTTATGGATTTTTCGAATAAACCTTTAATGTTTTTTATGATCCTAATATATTTTTGAATACCAAAAAATAGCATCAATATAAATAAAAATAATATTATCCAAATATTCATGGAATATTCTATTAATATGATCCATAAATAAAGTAGGGGTATTTTTCAAACCAAAGGGAATATAAAAAAAACTCATAATTATCATAACTAGTAAAACGATAAATTTTTGGGATGTCATCCTGCTTCAACTTCACCAAATTATACTCGGATCTCAAGTCAATATTGGAAAAATACTGAGCTCCTTAGTGCTGATAAAACAAGTCATTGATATGGGGAAATGGATACATATTCTTAAGAATAATGTTTTTCAAAGATATATAATCAAATAAAAGTGTAATGAAACTATCTTTCATTTTCACAAAAAAATAGGAGCACCCCATAATGAAGTTCGAGGATGAATGAATCCTTTATTAAGAAACTCTTTTAACTACTTTTTCATTTCTAAAAGTTCAACTTTAGCCATTCAATAAGCGAGTTTTGAAATTACATAGCATTAGGAACTAATTCAATAGTAAATTAAACTTCATGATCATGTATAATATTGGGAAACTCATTAGAAAAAAACATCTAGTTATTCATTTATCATCAAAAAATCATTAATATGAATTGTTCCATTATTTTCAATAATATTTTTAAGATAAAATTCATTTCTATCCTTTAACAGTATCATAACTTCTTGACATGATATCGATTTTCTGAGTTCATTCTTGTATACAAACAGAAACTGTTTCAAAAAATAACATCTTTACCTTTACAATCAATCTTACCATGATAAATAGATAACCAATCTATAGCCAAAATAACATAAAAATAAACAACTAGATAACCACAAGGTTTTTAGGTAATGTCATTTCATATAAAACAACACAAATATTTTTATAATTACTTTTTGGATTAATATTTTCACCTGGTATTTTTACAATAAGTTATTGTTTAATTTCTTAAGGTGAAATTTCCAATTTATGAGAAAATATATGAGAAATAATGGAATGGGTAGACCATGTTTCAAAAAATACAATATAAAAATCTGAGAAGAAAATTTACTTGATACCACTTCATTGGATGGCCCAACATCTGCTAAAGTAGTCTAAAAGGATTTCACTACACATTTCTACTTATAGTCGGACTACCTTCAATCATTAAGATCCTTCTATGGAAAGGTATGTTCATAATTCCCCATCTCACCAAATTTAAAACACATTATAGATTTCTTATAATAAATAGTAAGAGGATCATTTTCATTGCAATCACATGTCATATGTCCATACTTACCACATTAGAAACACATCCAAGATCTGTTATGGCATTACCTAGACTGTAATTTACCACAATTTCCACAAAGTAGAAACTAGAATTTCTTAAATTTAGATATATTTAATTAATTCTAACCCATTTCATACTGTTTGTAGCTTTCCTTTATGTTGTTAACAAAGTACATGTGATCATTATAAAACATCATTTCAAACCTCTCAGCACATTGAACAAGTTTTTTATATCACTTGAATTCACAACAATCTAATTCCCTTTGGTATCTTTGTTTCAATCCGGAGAAAAAATGATTGATTTTCCTATGGATATCCTAAATAAAATTTCGAGCATACTCTACCAATCAAGTGATGTTATATTCAAACAATAACACTAAATACTCCTATGTTTGTCTCCATTCAAGGAATTTATTTTCAATCCTATGTCGAACCACATTAGGATTTTTTAAGGAATTGTTTAAATTAATACCATTAAAAGGAATCAATAACTTCTCTTTGCATGATATTTTTTTACCATTGACTAATAGTAGTTTTATTGACCTTTAAAATTAAAAATAAAAAGACCAACCTTTTGATTATCTGAACAACCCATGACTTCAAATATATTTTCAAGGGTTTAATCCACCATTCAACCACCACTAGGTAAGAAGATCCACTAAAAGCAGGCAGGTTTTGCCTCATAAAATGTTCCACTTTAATCATATTCCTTTGTGGTAGCTATGGAAATTATATTTCATGGATGAAAAAACAATTTATAGCTAGGGTAAACTGATCCATTACTATCAGAAACTTCTTGGTTCCAATTCCCACCATTCAATGTTGTGGATTCAGAAAGATATCATCCTCTTTGTTCCTTCCAACTAAAACTTACTTATTTATTCTATAAAAAACCATTATGAAGAGACATATATTAGATAATGAAACATAATAATCTTTAAATTATATATTATTTCAACACAACCAAAATGTAGAAAACAATTATGGTTTTTTATTAATATCATTCTGACCACTAAATTTATCCAAACCGTTCTATGATACCAACTATAAGGACCCAACCATAAACATTAAATAATTGAGTTGATTAAACTATAATTTTCCTTCTTACATTCCCAAATATATTTTATGTTTAGATTTTTATAGAATTAGGTTATAATTCATACATAACAACACATAATCAGACAAATTGGATGCTACTAAATTAGTATCCATTTTTTCTTAACACAACATTCATTAAAACCAGATTTCTTTTCAAAGAAAATATTCAAAACATTAAGCTTGTCTTATTATTTCCTCTTACGCAACCTTAAAAACTATGAAAATTATTTTAAAACTTGGGATGAGAATAAAAATATTTGAAAGTAGAAAAGGAAAGAATACATTAGTCTATGAATACTTATATACTTAAGAAATTATTTTCTCAAAGATATACTTATCACACTTAAGGAATAATATACTTTTTATATGAAAAAAATGAGATTCCCATAAAATATAAAAAACATAAATAAACCATTTAGGTAACTTGGGGAATCATTATCTTTCTATAATTTTATAATATTTTAACTCTTACACCACCCTTATGATTTGTAACCCTTATAGATACCTTACAATGTAACCCTCATGACTACATTCTGATGCAAGAATCGTAGTTACACATGGAATAGAAATTAAGGTTAAAATTAAACATAAATATAACCAATGCACTGATGGGATATCATAGACCCACCCATCATCATAAAAAATGGTCCTGAACTAGAACATAATCATAAAACATGAATACCTGCATCATAAAAACATTCCTTTTGAATTTTGAAAAAAAAGAAATTTACAATGGTATTTTTAGTTAACATTACCTTACTGTCACATAAATTAATTAATTTATAGGTATTTTTAATTTAATTTCCATTATTTTTTTGTTTTTGGGGGTTTATATCAATTTTTTTGAGAAATGGGTGAGTTTTCATGATTTGGGCCCAATTGTGAGCCCAATTCCATATTTAAAAATACATTTTGATTCCTGTATAACTACTTAAATTTTTAACATTTTTCATCCATTCTAATTCCAACTTGGTATCCCCTAATTTATGAACACCAAAAAATTAATTTGGACCATTTAGAAATCTATAATCATGTTGTATTTGAGTTTTTATTTAAGGGATATGGTCTTCCTGAAAGGCCATTTCCTTCATCAAAAATAATTTTAAATTATTTAATAACTATTTTTATTTTTAATTTTTTTTGGTGATTCCAACTCTCACCAGAGACCACTTAACTATGGAGAGCCCCATTCTCTCTGCCTCTAATTTGGAGCTCAATAGAATCTCTAAATTGGACACTTCTATGTATTTCAGAAATCTCCCAGATTTGAAGAGGTAAATTGATCCTTTCATAACCCCTTCTATTTCTACTATTTTCCCCCATTTTAGTTACTAAATGATCTCATAATCCTTGTTCTAACCTCCCTTACATTTTTAGCTATTTTAAAATTAAAATAACAATGGATTTTGGGTCTTTTTCCTCAAGATTGTTTTGGGTAAGTGTTTCTCTCTTCAATTCCTTCCTTATTTTTAAAGTTTCCTCCATCTTTACTAAATATATAGTGTGTCTAGAAGTTTGTTTTCATACATAGGGTTTTATTTGGGGTATTTGTGGTGAAATATTATGGTTTAGGGTTCATTTTTACTTCCTTGTGGTGTTGTAGGGGTGCGATTGAGGTTTCACACCAAGATTCAAGGCTTTTGACTCAAAAGGTAGGTGGTTCCATGTGTAAAAAATTATTGACGAGTTATATTGCTGTATTTAGTCATTTTTCATATTAATAATATGTTGGGTGTTGTGCGAAGACTCTTTATGATTGTTTTGGTTAAGTGTTAAATTTTATAGTTTCTTTTTAACTTGAAATTGGGTGTTTTCATGTGTAACTCATGGGGTATTATTTGGGTGTATTTTAAAACTTATGGAATTGGTTTAATAAATCTTGTTTGGTATGAAAATTATGGTTTTTTAATGTATTATTTTCATGTGGTCCTAAAAAGAATGTTTTTGAATAGGTTTGATGTGTAAAACATTGTTATACTTCTTGAGAGCATTTTATGAAAATGTGTGTTTTCGTTTGTATCTTTTGTGCTATTATTCAAGGTTATTTTATAACACTTGAATTTGGTTTAGTAACTGTATCTAGAAATGAAAATTTTATTTTTTATAGGAATTGATATGGTTTTGGTCTTAAATGGGGGTTTTGAAATGAGTTTTGTGTGCAAGACATAGTTACACCCCTTGAGTTTGTTTTATAAAAATTGTGAATGTTTTGTTTGGTTAAACAAAGTGGGAAAAAGGGTGTATATGTACTGTTTGGGGGGTTTGTTCACCAAATATGGGTTTTTAAAGGTAAGGTGGTTATTTAAGATGTAAAATATTTTTTTATAATGTTTTATAAATTACTGAAATTTTTTAGAAAATGGGAAGAGATCTGCAAAACATGGTTGTGGGCTGTTTTGTGTGAGTGTTTTGTGAAAAATGAATTTTGTTGATGAAAGAGGTATTATATGATATTTTAGTGGGATGTTATGTTAGTTATAATGTCTTGTAATGGTTTATAATTTTTTTAAAAGGACATGAGAAAGTGTTTATGAAATGTGAAAAGTGTTGTGGACTATTTTGGTGTGAGTCGGATTTCAAAATCAATTGGAATGAAAAGTGGGATTTTGTGACTTGTGTGGTATAAATGTGGGGTATTTGGGGAATATGTGATATGAAAATGATATTTTAAGGTGAAAATTATATTAATTGAATTTTTGAACTTGTTTCAGAACAAGGGGAAAACATGAGTATCTAGGTGGGTGGACCTGTACTAGTATGCTAGTCAATCTGTGGGGTTGGCCTTAGTTTCACTTAGCAATTTTAACGCTTACATTACGAACTAAACTATGATGATGATTATTGGGGACTACTAGGTTATGGGTATGTTCCCTACTAGTGTATCATGCATGATAATTTATATTTTTTATTTTTACCCTCATCGAGATACGAGGTACATGGGACCCACAACTAGCTATTTCCTCGGGGTTATTTCCTATTGCTTGTGCTCATTATATCTTTTATACTTAACATCATCATACAATATAATTTTATGGAAAATTAAGTAGAATTGGAATTTATTTTAAAAGTGTTGATTCTTTAAATTATCCCACTTGAAAAAATATTTTTTTAGTTACATCTTATAGAAATTGTAACTAGAAATGACATGTTTTTGAAATCTTACATGATTTTCATCTTTGAATTTTTATCGCATGAAATCTCATAGTGGTGGTATCCTATTAGTATTTTTCTCACACACTACTTACACATTTGGGTGTAAGTAGACATTGTTAATTTCTTGTCACAGGATTGGGTAAAACTTTTTTTCCAACCGTTTGGGTTTTTACCGATCGTTCGTGATGTAGTGTTGTGGAGATGGATTGAGGGAGGTTCCTCTTGCCACATAGAGGTTATTGGGATGTCCATATCTGGTTTTGTAAATTTTCAATGGTCTTTAAACATAGTTTTAAATTATGTAATTCTGTTCTGAAATTTTGTAAAAGACATTTTTTGTTGAAAAATCCAGATTTGTTTTATTGAATTAGTTTATTGTTTAATGTTTATAAGATCAGGTAAATCATTCCAAAACCTCATTTAATGATACCCACACACTTTTTCCAGCCCATGGGGACTGGGAACGCCATTCAGGAATTGTTGCGGGCCGGGTCAGGTGCTGTTTCCGACGACAGCCAGATTTAGTTCATGACAAAATGGTATCAGAGCAGGTTCAGGTTAACTCCTTGAGTCATGTTATTTGGGGAGCAGTCGGGATAGTCTAGAGTTAAGATTTTCAAGACTTGGAATTCCAGTTATGGGTAGTGTGTCTTATCACCACACCTCATGAGGGAATTCAAGTCACTAGGGGAGTCATGACATATCTGAGTCCTTTGGTTTTCTTGGTTTGATGACCATTAGGGTAAATGAAAAGAGAGTTGGGTTAATGTTCTCTGTGAGCTCGTGGGTCTTGGAAAGCCATGTGGAGCGAGGGATATTTACCTATAACACTCTTTGTGATGGTGAAGTGATTGGTGTATGGCTGCCACCCATATGTCCACATCACCCACTGAAGCTAGTTTCCCCTCACATTGTCTTGTGTCCTTTGGCTTTGAAATCATGAAAGTTCAGTTTTAAAGGAATAATTTCATAGTTTTAAGAAGCATAATGTTTTGAGAAATGATTTTTTAATAAAGTGGGAATGGATTGATTTGTGAAAAGGTGGAACTGAGTTTTCAGAATTTAAATTTTGAAATGGAAATTGGTGTGTTTACACCTCTTTTGAAATCAGAAAATCACGTTAATGTGGGTTTTGAAAAAGTGTTTGAAATAGTGTTTTCTAGACCGTTGAAAGGTGTTTCAATGGGATGAGATGTTTTGAAATTAATACGTGTGATTTGAAATTGTGTTTTCATTTAAATGATTGTTCCTTTATAAAATTTTTGTTAAGCTATAATTTGGGTAGGGTTTCGTGGATATTGGTTTAGAGAAATAGGAGGTATTGGTTGACTGTTTTGGTTTTGAAAAGTTGAAATAATTTTATTTTAACATTTGTTATTTCCGTGAGCAACCACATGCATGGGGTTGTTTGGGATGATGGATGGTTGATGGCATGGATGGATGAGTTCTGGGATGGATATGAGGAGGGTTCCCGGTGTGGCACAGAAACATACATGTGTGAGGCTCATGGGGTACCATTGGTGGATACGCTAACTGCTAAACCATTTATTTTCAAAATGATGAGTTTAAAGGAAAACAATTAATGTCATGATGAATTTTTTGTGATGGTGTGTATTATGTGTTTTTGAAAATGTTGATGTTGTTGGATGTTTTGAGTCCAAGAACTCCTCTTGTTTGAATTGTGTTTTGGGATTGTGTTTGGTCGGTAAGTTGGGTTGAAGGACCGGTTAGTGGTCTCTTCTAATAAATGTTTTGGGATGCCTTTACCGTGGTTCCTTTCATGTATTTGGATCTGTTTTGTGGTGTTTATTGACCAATGGACCATATAATTTTGGTCCTTAGGTTCAATTTTTGGATAAGTTACACCCCATTAAGGGTTAGTTCACGACTGAAGTGAAACCCAGGTTTTTTCACCATTGGAAAATCCTCTAGTTGTTCAATATTAGGAATATTTTTTTAGAGATATGTAGATTGAGTCTACACCATTTCCTTTCTTGGGTTTTCTAATATTATTTATAGCAGAAGAGTTCATGTGGAAGATTGAAAGAGGCCTTATTTTTTTAAGCTACTTGATTCGTCGAAGGTGGAAGTGGTCTTGGGTTGTTAGTGTGGATGAGTGTCTCGATGGTGTCTAAGAGGGCCTATGGGTTCTTCACATTTTCTTTGAAGCATGAGTTCATGTTAAACCACAAGTGTTGGAAATATGGTCAATATAGGATATTGTGGGAACTTTCTAGAATTTTGTGTTGTTTGGGGATGTTGTATCAGGACCCTCTCCATGAATTGTTTATATCAATCGAAATGGTCATGTTTAGTGACGCCTTGTGATTTCATGTGATCTATTGACTATAAAGGTGAAAATCGTGAAATCTTTTTAGAGTATCTATTATGTTGGTAGAATTTCTCCCTAATAAAAAACTTCAAAATCTTCCATTTTAGAGGAAGGTGAGTATAGGTTTTCTTTACTTCTATTGTTTCTCACCCGAAGAAACAAGATGTGATGTGTGTTCATTTTCTAATCCCATGTTTCAATAAAATATCAAGATAGGGTAAAGTGAGTTTAGAATTTGTTATGACTGAAAAAATTATTTAGGACTGTCGTGTATTTGTTGGTGGCACTGAAAGAGGAATTCTCGTTCAGTGGGTTTCCAAAGCCTAACTGCGAGTCCGAAGATTCTTCAATCATTTTAACTCTATCCATTGGTCTCGGATAGAAGCTGGCTCGTAGTCAGGGGAAATCCCAGGGTCATTTAAACCCTTTTACAAAGTCATATCCTCAATATGAAAGATAATAAGAGTTTAAACCTCTTGTATCACCATCTTTCTACTATTTTTCACTTTTGGTTGAAATAGGTGGAGGTCCTTGTACCAATGTCATCGCCCAATGTCATTCCCTCCCCCTTTGGTTTCCATTGAGTCTTTAGAGAATTTGAAATTTGTCTAGACATACTAAGAACACGATTTGTGCACGATTAGGAGTGACCAAGTGCTAGGAAGTCATGTGGAAAGAATTATATGCAGAGTTAGTTCACAATTTCACAAACCGTGCGGACTAACCGTGCGAACTTCCCAAATCATTAAATTTTTGGGTCTTTCTATACCGGTCCATGTGGTCGGTTAATATGGTTGGTTCTTATGGTGGGGAGACACACTATGGGTCTCATGTATGTTATTTTGGAAATTTATAATGGATGTATACCCCTTGTACTAGGAAGTCCATTCAGGCCTCCCCCAGTTAGTGTCCCGATTTTGTCTCGGGAAATATTTATGTTGTCTCCTATGGTGGGGATCCCATTTGTGTCTCCACGTACCAGTAACTCAATTTCATCCTGGGTGTTGGCTTGGAAGTAGGTATCATGATTTGGATCTATCTAACTACCTACATCTTCCTTGAGTAAACATTGAGACCAGAGAGTGCCAAATGGTTTAGTTATTGCAGGGTAAGTGTAACCTTTTTCGAAGTTATTGTTCATTTGGGTGAATTGCTTATGTCTTGTTCGGATAGTGTTTGAGGAGTTTTATTTTGGGATAAAGTATGAATGTTATTGATAATTTTAGTAAAATTGTTTATGTTTTGGTTGTGATTGTAATATTTCCTTAATTGATTACTGGAGGTGTTTTGGCCTTTGGGGGTGAAACCTTGCAAGAGAGTACCTCTTGGTTTCTCAGTAGGGTTTGGTTGTTGTTTTTGCCTTATTTTGACATTCAGGGGAAGAAATTTTTCATGGTGGGGATAATTGTCACATAAATAATTTAATTTAAAGGTATTTTTAATTTAATTTCCATTATTTTATTGTTTTGGGGGTTTCCTATCCATTTTTTTGACAAATGGGTGAGTTTTCATGATTTGGGCCAAAACGTGAGCTCAATTCTAAATTTAAAAATTAATTTTTATTCCTTTATAACTCCTTCATTTTTCAGAATTTTTCATCCATTCTAATTCCTAATTGGCATCCCCTGACCTATGAACAATGCCAAATTAATTTGGACCATTTAGAAATCTATAATCATGGTGGAAGGGAGTTTTTATTTAAGGGATTGTTCCTTATGGAAATCCCATTTCCTGCATTAAAAATAATTTTTAATTATTTAATAACGCTTTCGATATTTAAGTTTTGTCAGTGATTCCAACTCTAACCTGAGCCCATGTACCTAAGGCGCGCCCCCATTCTCTCCTCCCCCAATTTGGAGCTCAATTGTATCGCGGAATTGGGAAAAACATCTATGGATTCCACAAATATCCCAGATTTAAGGAGATAAATTGATCCTTTCAGAACTCCTTATATTTTTAGTCCTTTTCCACTATTCTAGTTCCCACATGATATCATCATCCTTTTTAAAACCTCCATTAAATTTTTATCTATTTTAAAATTTAGATACTAGTGGATTTTGGGTCGTTTACGTCAAGATTGTTTTGGGTAAGTGTTTCTCTCTTCAATTCTTTCCATTTATTTAGGGTTTCCTCCATATTTAATAAAGTGATAGTGTTTCCAGAAGATAGGGTTAATTCCTAGGGTTTTATTTGCGGTAGTTTTGGTGAAATATTATGTTTTAGGGTTTGTTTTCACTTTCATGTGGTTTGGCGGAGCTGCTGTTGAGGTTTCACACCAAGATTCAAGGGTTTTGACTAAAAAGGTAGGTGGTTCCATGTGTAAACAATTATTGATGAGTTAGCTTGATGTATTTAATAATTTTTCATATTCCTCATATGTTGGGTGTGGTGTGAAAACTGTTTATGATTGATTTGGTTAAGTGTTAAATTTTATAGTTTCTTTTTAACTTGAAGTTAGATGTTTTCATGTGTAACTCATGTGGTGTTATTTGGGTGTATTTTATAACTTATGGAATTGGTTTAATAAATATTGTTTTGTCTAAAAATTCTAGTTTGGTAATTTATTATTGTCATGTGGTCCTAAAAAAGGGTTTTGAATAGGTTTTATGTGTAAACCATTGTTATACTTCTTGAGAGCATTTTATGAAAATGTGTGTTTTCATTTGTATCTTTTGTGGTATTATTCAAGGTTATTTTATAACACTTGAATGTGGTTTTATAAATGTATCTAGGGCTTCCAATTCTATTTTGGATTTGAATTTTTATGGTTTTGGTCTTAAATGGGAGTTTTGAAATGGGTTTTGTGTGCAAGACATAGTTACACCCCTTGATTTTGTTTTATGAAAATTGTGAATGTTTTGTTTGGGTAAAAAAGTGGGAAAAAGGGTGTATATGTACTGTTTGGGGGGGGGGATCACCTAATATGATTTTTTTTAATGTAAGGTGGTTATTTAAGATGTCAAATATTTTTTTATAATGTTTTATAAAGTGCCGAAATGTTTTAGAAAATGGAAAGAGATCTGCAAAACATGGTTGTAGGCTGTTTTGTGTGAGTGTGTTGTGAAAAATGAATTTTGTTAATGAAATCATTATTATATGATATTCCCGTGGGCTGTTATGTGAGTTATAATTTCGTGGAATGGTTTATAATTTTTTTAAAAGGTTTTGAATAATAGTTAATGAAATGTGAAAAGTGTTGTGGGCTATTTTGGTGTGAGTTAGATTTAAAAATCAATTGGAATGGAAAGTGGAATTTTGTGAATTGTGTGGTATACATATGGGATATTTGGTGATGTTTTCATATGAAAATGATATTTTCATGTGCAAAGTATATTTATTGACTTATTTAACTTTTTTGAGCACAAGGGGAAAACCCATGTATCTAGGTTGGTAGAACTGTACTAGTATGCTAGTGAATCCGTCTGGTTTAGCCTCAGTTTTACTTAGCAATATTGGTGCTTACAACTCTAAAAAAACTATGATGATGATGATTGGGGACCACTAGGTTATGGGTATGTTTCCTACTAGAGGCTGGTACTTGAGAACAAATATTTTTTATTGTTACTCTCACCGAGATATGAGGTACATGGGACCCACAACTAACTAGTGCATCGGGGTTATTTTCTATTGCATGTGCTCATTTGATCTTTTCTACTTACCATCGGCATACATTATACTTGGATGGAAAATTAAGTAGCATTGGAATTATTTTAAAAGTGTTGATTCTATAAATTATCCCAATTGAAAACATATTTTTTTAGTTGCATCATTTATAAACTGTAACTTGAAATTACATATGTTTGAAAACTTGCATGATTTTCATATTTGAATGTTTATCGAATGAGTTATCATAGTGATGGTATACTAATAGGATTTGTATCACACCCTACTTACACCTTCGGTTGTAAGTATACATGGTTATTTTGTTTTCGCAGTATTGGGTACAACTTTTGTGCCAACCGTTCAGGTTTTTACCGGTTGTTCGTGATGTGGTGTTGTGGAGATGGCTTGAGGGTAGTGATTCTTGCCATTTGGAGGTTCTTGGGATATCCTTATTTGGTTTTGTACCTTTTTAATGGTCTCTAAACATAGGGGTAACTTATGTAATTCAGTACTAAATTTTTTAAAAGACAGTTTTAGTAGAAAAATCCAGATTTGTTTTATTGAGTTTGTTTGTTGTTTAATGTTTATAAACATAGGTAAAGCATTACCAAACATCATTTTATGATACCCGAGAACTGTTTCCAGCCCGTGGGGATTGGGAACACCCTTTGGGCATTGTTACAGGCCGGGTTAGGTGCCGGTTTCTATGGCGGCCAGATTTGGTTCGTGACACTTACCTCGGGTTTGAATTCATTAAAATTCCTTCAAACCTCATGTATAACTTGTTAAAGAGTATTATTAATTTATTATAGAAATATATTTATATTTATAACACCTTATATGATCGTTTTATAACATATTTCCACCAATTTAATTATAATATTTTGTTACTTTTATTGTTTCAGGTGCATTTATTTCATGGTTTCCATGGTTGGTTTATTATGGATTTTTTCAATGAATAGAAGAAAAACTTCAGAAGTGGAAGGAAATGGTATTATTGTGTTTCTAGGAATATAAATTATACTATATATAATTTTTTTCCTTATATGAGGTTGATTCATTAGATAAAACCTTAATGATAAAAGAATGGTTTATTTTTTGGCGGGGTTTTCCGACCATAAAAAAGTAGTTTATATTTATTTATTTTTATGTAGATAAATTTCTTAAAAAACATTAAACAATTTATAATATAAATATTACAATATTTTTTAACCATAATAATATTTTTGTGACCATCCTTGATAGTGGTAAAGGAAAAATGAAAACTCATCATCCACAAAGGTGGTGAATCAACATGTCACAGACAATGTTTTCATTTTATAGAATAAGAAGAGAAGAGGATAGGTTTTATGATTTATATTACATTAACTAAATAAAAATAAAGTATATATAAGATACTAGAGTTATCAAGTCACTTTAGATAGGGGAGGTGTTGAAAGGATATGAAAAGAAAATAAATTCAAAAGAGAATATATTAAAATGAAAGTGGATTTTACCTCTTGAATTGTTCTCCTTGAGAACCACCATAGGGAAATTTTATTTGGCATTTTGTAGAAAACAATATCCTAGACATGGGGTAGAGTATTATGAAGTGTATTAGGAAGAATTTGGACAAGCTTCATGGATTTAGATGTGTGATGATAAAATATAGTGAGGGGAGGAATTTATATTCGAGGAAAAGAGTGTTTTTTGATTATTTTATTAATTAGATTATTACTTTGGATTAAGACTATCAATAGTGATAATTTCTATGAATAAATATAATAAATAGTTCATTTATGTTCAAACTAGTTGGTTCTTACACCATGCATGATTTTATAATTTATGTATTTTTCTTAAAATGTTATGTACCATAAATGACAATATTTCACTATTCCAAAAAAATTAAACTACTTCATAAAAAAACCGAAAATTAATTGTAACCATTTTTTCCATTTAGAATTCCAAAATTAACTCCATTTTTTAAGTAAAATCATCCTTTAATCGACAAATATCAATTTTAAAATTATAACCGATTTTATGACACCATTAAAAACTAATCAAGGTATTATGAAATTATATTTTAATCATAATACAAAAAATATTAATGTATGAACCTATTTTATGCAGATAAAGTTTCTTTTAAATCATTTTTTTAATTATAAAATTGTTAATTATCATTTTTATTACACAAAAAATATGAACACTTAATTTATCATTTTAAAAACTTTTATTTACTTATTCCATTATATAAATATATCATATTTTCACTTATAATAGACCTAAATTTTATTTTTACTCTCATATGCGAGGTTACTATTATGTTAGTATATATTCATTAATTTCAATAAAAAAGTTATTTCATTATAAATTTATAACGAGTTTAACTATTTAATTACATAATGAAAACAATTTATTTTATAAGCTCATAGGATGTGACCTTATCTGCCATTAGGGAAATTGCATCCTCGCAATTTTTATTTACTTATTATACAAGTGATGAAAAATTTATTTCATAGATTTTTCATATTCACATGTTTCTTTTTTAACCATGTGGGTTTTCCAAAAAATCATAACATGACGAATTACTTTATTACAAAATACTTTCTTTCTACGATCAAGAATATGAAAATGCTTTTCTTCATAAGAAAGGTTATCTTCAAATTGAGCAATCTAATGGCTCATAGCCCAAGATAAATCTAAAACAAACTTTTTTGACATTAAAATAGGAAAAAAATTATGTACTAGGGAAAAATTAGAGGAAAATACACTCAATATGAAACTAAACCAACTTTCTTCGAGATTTCATTGGGTTAATGAATCATGGACTCAGATTCTCATTCTTACCAAAACACATCACAATTTTCCATAGAGAATCTTTGAAAAAGACATGATAACCAACCTCAAAATAAATATCCTTCCTGTGGTTATTTATATAATATTTTTTTCCTTATCTAAGCTGTCATCATATATTACTAGATCATATTTACTTTTTCCAACCAGTTCTTATACTAATTATGATCCCATCAACTTCCTTTCCCCAACATCATCCCAAAATGCTGAAGTTCAACACCACTTTCCTTATAATTCCTCAAAAGGTGCCATATGTATACTGGAATGAAAAATATTATCATAATAAATCTTAACTAAAGAATGAAACTTATACCAACTTCCCATATAATATTTTGAATTAGCATGTATCATGTCTTCCAAGGTTTTAGTTGTTCACTCATTATGTCAATTAGATTGGGGATGAAAGGTTGTAATGATATTTAATTCTATTCCCAATGACTTCTGAAGGACTTTCCAAAAGTTATAAGTGAATATGGCATCACGGTGTGATACATTGGTGAGAGGAAATCCACGTAACCTAACTATCTCATTATGATGAAACTGGGAAAGCTGATATGAAGACATAATATGTTAAATAAGAAGAAAATGATCATATTTAGTCAGCTGATCAATAATAACATAAATCACATTGTTACCTCAAGAAGTATTTGGTATTCCCACCAAAAAATATATGGATACATTTTCCCATTTACAATATGGAAATGGAAAAGGCTGAAGCAACACATTTGGTATTTGTCACTATGTTTTAAGTAGTAGACATGTTAATATTTTCATGGTAAAATCAGCAATATCTATTTTCATTACATCCCACCAGTAATATTCTTGAAGGTCATTATATAACTTAGTGTTTCCAAGATGAACTAAAAAATGGATAACTATGAGCTTTACCTAATAATTATTTATTTAGTCAGGAATCAAAAGGCACATATAATCTCTTCCCAAATCTCAAAACACAATTTTATCAATGTGAAATTTTTAAAAATTTCTCTTTTAACAAAAAATACCTTTTCTAAACTCACCGAATTCGTTTTGAACTTTCATAAATCTATATTATAGAGATGACTGTATTGAAACCCAGAAAAAAATAGTGAAATTTACTACCCACACAAATTCGAGGCCAAAATTCATAAATTATGTAATCAAAGGGCCATGTTCCCATGAAACATGGTTAATGATGCATGATGTTTGTAACTCATGGCATCCAATATTTTTTATCTTTTCCTAGTTGGTAATTGATCTTTCAATCAAAATACTTTATCAATTCAAGCCATATTCTCTTATTTATGTTCAATTCCATATGAGTGAATATATAATTCCAGCTATTATGGTCAGTATATATTTTACATTTGGGTCTATATAAATCACGTATCCAAATTTTTAAATTGAAAACAATAGATGGTAACTTTATATCACATGTGATATAATTTAACTCATGATGTTTCAGTTGTATTAAAGCATAAACAATTACCCAATCATTCTGAATCAGAATGCAACCAAGTCCCTTTAATAAAGAATCCCTATAGATGAGAAACTCTCTATTTCTAGAAGGTATATCCAAAACTAAATCATTCACAAATCATATTTTCATTTTATGATAACAAACATGATAGTCTTCTATCAAAATAAATTTATCCACTTTTCATTTTAACATAGTTAGTGGGATAAATAACCATCAATAAAAAAAACCATTGGCAATAGCCTACTAATCAAAGAAAACCATGAATGTCAATAACATTTTTAGGTCAGGTAAATGCATCAACCACTTTTTTTTGGTGAGATCCACTCTTATTCCATCCTCATTTATAATTTATCAAAGAAAATAAATCTATTAAAACCCAAAATCATATTTTCTAAATGTTTCTTATAACTTATTTTATTTTAAGATTTGTAGAAAAAACCTTAGATGTTTTTTATGATCCCAATATCTTTTTGAGTACAACAAAATATCAACAATATAAACAAAAAAACTTATACAAATATTCATTGAATATTCTATTCATAAGATCCATAAATAAAGTAAGGGTATTTGTCAAACTAAAGGGAACAAAAAAAAAATTCTCATATCTCGTACAAAAAGCTATTTTTGGGATGTCATCCTATATTAGATTCACCAAATGGTACCCAGATCTCAAGTCCATATTGGAAAATACTGATCTCCCTAGTGATAATAAAACAAGTCATTGATATGAGACAATGGATACATATTCTTAATAGTAATGTTATTCAATGATATATAATCAATTAAAAGTCTAATGAAACTATCTTTCATTTTAACAAAAAAATATGAGCACCCCATAATGAAGTTCTAGGATGAATGAAAACATTTTTAAGAAACTCCTTCAACTTCTTTTTCAATTCTAAAGTTCAACGTGAGCCGTTCAATAACAGGGTTTTGAAATTGATTAGCATTAGGAACTAATTCAACAGTAAATTCAACTTTTTGATCAGGGATAATATTGGTAAACTCGTCCGGAAAAACATCTAGGTATTCATTTATTAGAAAAACATCAATAATATGATAAGTTTCATTGTTTTCAATAATATATGTAAGATAAAATTCATTTACATCCTTTAACAAGTTCATATCTTCTTGATATTTTATCGATTTTCTGAGTTCATTCATGTATAAAAACTGAAACTCTTTCAGAATAAAAACTTATTTACCTAAAAAACAATCTTACCAAGATAGGTAAATATCTAATCCATACCCAAAAAACACAAAACTCTACAATGGGGAAAAATAAGGTTTTTAGGTAATGTATTTTGATAGAAACCATTATAAATATAATTATAATTCGTTTTTCCTTAATATTTTCACCTGGTATTTTCACAAGAAGTTCTAATTTCATTTCATGAGGTGAAATTTCCAATTTACCATAATATTTCTTAGAAATAAAGGAATGTGTAGAACATGTATCAAATAATACATTAGAAAAATCTGAGTAAAAAAATGTACTTTATACCACTTCATTGGATGGACCAACATCCACTACATTACTCTCAAAGGATTTCTCTACACATTTCTACTTATTATCCAATTACTTTACATCATTCAGATCCTTCTTTGGAAAGGTATATTTATAATTCCCCATCTCACCACATTTAAAACACTTTATAGTTTTCTTATAATAATTAGACATAGGATCATATTCATTGTAATCACTGGCCATATGTCTATACTTACCACATTATAAACACTTCTTAGATTTGTAATGGAATTACCTAGGGTTTTTTCCACAATTTCCAAAAACTAGAAATATTAATTTCTTATATTTAGACATATTTATTTATTTCTCACCCATTTCGTTCTATATGGACCTTTTGTTCATCTTGTTATCAAAGTACATGTGATCAATACAAAACTTCATTTCTAACCTCTATGAATATTGAACAAGTTTCTCATAACTTTTGAATTCGCGGGAATCTAATGACCTTCAATATCTTGGATTAAATCATGAGTAAAAATGATTGATTTTACTATGAGGAACCTAAATAAAATTCAGAGCATACCCTACCAATCAGGTGATGTTTTATTCATACATCGTCAATGAATCCTCCTCTGTTTGTTTCAATTACAGGAATTTATTTTCCATCAAAAGTCAAACCACCTTAATAATATTTTTAAGAAATTTTTTCTTAAATTTATATAATTCCAAGGCATCAATTACTTATCTTTGCAAGATATTTTTTACCATTGACAAACACTAGTAGGAATCACCTTTAAAACGATAAATAAAAATACCAACCTTTTGATTATCTGAACACCCAATGATATCAAATATATTATCAAGGTTTTAATCCACCATTCAACAACCACAAGGTAAAAATATCCACTAAAATAATGAGGGTGTTGCCTCATAAAATGTTATACATTAATCATATCTCTTTGTGGTAGCTATGAATATTATATTTAATGTATGAAACAAACATTTATATTTAGGGTAATCTAATCCATTACTATAAGAAACTTCTTGGTTATAATTCCCCCCATTCAATGTTGTGAATTTAGAAAGATATCATCCTCTCTATGCATTCCAACTACATCTTCCCTATTTATTTTATAGAAAACCATTTTTAAGAGACATATATTAGACAATGAAACATGGTAATATTTATATTATATATTATTTCAACACAGCCATAAGGTAAAAATAATTTATGGGTTCTTATTAATATCATCCTAACCCCTATATTTATCTAAACCGTGCTATAATACCATCTATAAGGACCCAACCATAGACATTATATAATCTAGTTGATTAAACTATAATTTAATTTCTTATATTCCCAAAGATATTTTTAGTTAAGAGTTTTAGAGAATTAGGTTATAGTTCATAAATAACAACCCAAAATCATAAAAATTGGATGCTACTAAAATGGTATCCATTTTTTCATAACAATAAATTCACTAAAAGATGATTTATTTTCATAGAAAATCTTCAAAACATTTAGAATGACTTATTATTTCCTCTTACCCAACCATAAACCCCATGAAAAACATTTTAAAACTTGGGATGATCATAAAAATATCAGTAAGGAGAAAATGAAAGAAGACACTAGTCTATGAATACTTATAAACTTATTAGATTCTTTTCACAAATATATACTTCCCAACCTTAAATAATAATATACTTATTGTATGGAAACATGAGATTTTCATAAAACAAAAAAAACATAAATAATCCTTTTAGGTAACATTGGGAGTAATTTCTTACTATACATACATATGAATATAACCATCATAGAAACCATATGATTTTTAACCCTCATGACCACCTTACAATGTAACCCTCACAGAAACCTTCTGATGTAACCATCAAAGTTACAAATAGAATAACCATGAAAGTCTACCTCCAACATAAAAATTACAAATAAATTGGAGGGATATGAAAGACCCCAACATCATAATTAAAAGTTATAAATAACAATAATAGAATAATAAAACTTGAATACTTGTATCATACATATATTCCATTGTAATTTTGTAACACCCTGATCTTCCACGATACGATTCTCATTCAATAATGCCATAGCTTGCATTGTACGCAACTTTGAGTTCTAACACACCGCAACTAATCAAAGTAACCGTTATGAATAGTAATAACCACTTTTTAAATTTATAGAAATTTTATATTTCAAAATGGACTTCATTTTTTTATTCCTAATATTGAAATTATCCTATGTTGAATTTTTTGTAATTTTATGAGAACTTCCAAATTTTTATGAATAGTGAAAAATACATAAAACAACTTTTTTAATAAAAATAATATATAGTGATAAGTTATAATATTGAGTGGTTTTAAAGTATAATTAGAATATATTTTTACCATTTTATCCAATGGTGGTCATTAGAATTAATTTAACATTGAAAATGGACATAAACAATTGCCAATCTTTTGATATAAATTGTTTCTTAAAAACACGCTATTTGTTGTAACAGCGGGAATTAATTATAAAATTAATTAATGCAACTTATATGTTTGTAATTTTTTAAAATATACATCTTTTTTTAATTCGGAATATCAATTATAGCTTAGGGTGAAATTTTGGCCTTGTTCTGAAAAACTTCAATTTTTGATGAATAGTGAAACCACTAAGTGGTAGTTAAATAACTGATTTTTCGTTTAAATGAAATATTACCACTTCTGTGATTTGATTTTCAAAAATCCGACATACATGGTTGTCATTAAGAAGTAAAATGTGGTTTAATGAGATTAAAATATTTTTTTTGGTGAATAGTAACTTTTAAGCTCTTAATCGCGATTAGTGGTAATTAGTGTAGTTTAAGGTAAAAACAATGTTTTAATAATATGATATGAGCATGACACTTGTCCTACTCCTATTGGATGAGTCATGGCCGACCAAGACAACCCATGGGTCAACTTGGGGACCCCATCGAGCCACTTTAGTTAGAAAATGACATAAACACCTTTTATTTAATGTTACAGTAAAAAAATGACACAAACATAAAATGTTTTACTAAAACAATTTTTACGTGGGGTTACACAAGTCCAAATTTTGATTATAAATATTAATTAGAAAGCTAAACAGATTTCCTACATTATAGTATTTTTTTTATAATTTTTATACATTAAATATATTAAATTATTTATGATATCATTATGATGTGGCGATGACCTCATTATTTAACGATTTAGATAAAATGAGAAGATAATGCAATATCCAAGGCATACACTTGTCCAAAGCCTATTGAATGAGGATATTTCGAAACCGTATCACCTTAGCCTCGAATTATATAAGTGTGGGACCTTTAGAAACCGAAAAGCATTGTATAATTGAATAACATTTCATTACGTTCCAAAAGTGCCCCTCCTCTCCACTTATAAAAGGCCCCCACCTCTACCACCTCATTCACACTTTCAAGCCATTTTGCTCGGACAACCTCTGCCCAAATACTCTCCCAACATTCCTACCTTAATCCTTGAAGCCTCACTTTGGGAAGAACGCTTCCCAAGGAAGCCTTTGGCTCAAATCAAAAAGAGTTACCCGATTTTGAGGTAATGTCTTCTCTAATGTTGTTTTGTTTTGTTTTTCTTCTCCAACCCCCTAAACTCTTCTTATTAATTTCTTTTGTAACAACACCAGTATCCTCAATATACTAGGATGTTGTTATAAGAAGGATTCGAGCTACACTTACACACACCTACATCTAATGGTTAAAGAACATACGGTTTCTGTGGATGGCGAATTTCTACCTCACGAAACGATGATTGTTCAACACTCATATAACACCTTCAAAGGTGGCCATTAAGATGTCACTATTTTTATACATGATATATAATATGTTTATGTTTAACTTATGCTTCTGTATTTCTCATTTATGGCATACTTTATGATTTCCATTATGGGTAAAACACGATAATTTCATTTTAGGAAGTGTGGACTACCGCCCCCTCAAAGTGATGTGAATCGTTAATGCCATATGTGGGATGTATAAAGGATGGAGTAAATGATATTATATATGATATTATACTGGAACTATATTATACTTTTATATAATTATGATTTCATTCCATTAAATACAAAATTGAAATGAAAGTAGTGTTCATGCGTACGTACGGCTTACCGTCTCCATGAACGGTGCATTTCATTTCTTACCTCTAAATGTTACATAATATTATAAATGAATGTATATACTGTATATATATGATATATATGATATATACATCATGAATATAATTCTGGATATAATGGACATTTCACCACATGAACAACTTGTAATTATAAGAAGGTTATTGTTGACATAAGTACCAAAGATCGACAAAACGACCGTTATTAACTTAAATAATTACATAACGTTCATAAAATTGTAATAAGTGATATAAAAAGGATAATTAAATTGAAAATGGTCCTTAATAAGGTAGATATTAACTCTAGTTTATTATTCATGAGGTTAAAGAACGGTTGAGTCTAGTCGGACATGAGGTAAGGGAACTTCTTAACCCAACATCCATTCTTTGGGTTAATCTCTTACTTTCAAATTATGTCATGATATTATTATGTCCTATTTTGTATTTTTACGTTCTTTATGTGTACCTATAGTGAATACACATAATAGATATATTTTATTTTAAAAATGATTTTTTAAGGACTTCGTCTCAATCTCCTTTCATTGAGGCATATTTGGTTTTATACACAACTTTCTTTTATACGGTGTATAAACCCCTTTGACTTTTACGTTTATTCAAAAGGAATCTTTTTTATACGAAGCATTTTGCTAAATGACAAAAGGGAATGTTTTTCTTTCCGTACTTATGCAGCGACAACGACTTCTCCGCCGCCGTGACCATTATTTGAGTTTCGGCTTCCTCTACAAGCCATCATTTTTTTTAATGAAAAATAAATACAAAGTTTTAACTTTCTTTTATTTTGGTATTGAAAATGGTTTTGAAAGCGTTTTTATTATATCAATGTGTTGTATTTATATCTTGTGATTGAAATGTGGAACTATTATGTTTCCTTTATGCATGTTTTATGTGATACGATTATGTTATGGTTTATGATATGTTTAAACCTATTCATATGAGGAATGCATTGGACTTAATAAGTGAAGGGTGGAGCCCTCTATAGCTCCTCGATGCATCGGTAGGTCTCATGAGACAAACTAGTGTCTTGGCACGAGGCCTTGACAAAATTTTATTTGTGGTCTTGGCACGAGGCCTTGACTACGTGGTTATGATAGTCTGGCATTATGCATTCCATCATTATAAAAGAGGTTATTGATATTGCATGTGATTATTCGACCAGTAGAATATCCATGTGAAGAAGTAAATGGAATTATCTCATATTACTTTTTCCATATTATGTTGAAGTTCAAGTTTAAAAGGCCTTTGTTTTAGTTATACATTGCCTTAATGGTTAATGTTTATTTATGAAAGCTTCCGCTATATTGTTAACCTTACTGAGCATCTGAGCTCACCCCTTTCAATGTTTTAATATTTTTTCCAGGATATGAAGAAGTATTTTATGAATGACCTACTGGGGTAGTCAGAAAGGGATATGATTGTGGACTATGAAGACCATGTTATTGTAGTTTGTTTACTTTTTGATGTAATTAAAGACTTATGGATGTATATAGTGTTTCCAATTCTACTAAACTAATCGGTCTTTCGAGACTTGATCTTTTGTGATCATGCCAATGTTACGAAGTAATGCACCGACTCTGGGTAGCTGGGGTCGTGGCGTTACAGTTGGTATCAGAGGCAGTTTAGTACTAACCTTGGAAGCTAGATTTAGATAAACTCTGATTAGATCACATAGCCCAAAGATATAATTTGAGGATTAGTATAGAAGAACATCCTAGAATTTTGGTATTATAGAGATGTTATGAGTTTTCCGAGCAATACATCCCTGTCTGGATACAAGCAAGTAGAGGCAGCTCTGGCACATATGTACCTAGGGGTAAAACCTGAAAACACCGCTTTGAGCTAGACTCGAACGGGAACTGGTGCACGACAACGGGCCTTGCTGCACTCTTGGTTACGACACTCCCGGGGGATATGCTTAGGATAATTCCCATTTTCTTTACAAACCACTATGAACGGTTATGAGTATATACTTCCTCAAATAAAACATTGTTATGATTATGGATTATATCCATAAATAGTTCAATTTATGTTAAGTATTTTACAAGTGTGGAATTATGTATTTTGATTCATAAACTAATCTAGTTTATGACATTGTTTAGAAATGGCGCCTAGTGGAAGGAATGGAAACTGTATCAATGCACGCACTCCGTGTAGGGATTGCCCTCCTGCTCAAGATAATTATTGTGGTTCTGGAGATACAACTGGTGCTGATCAACTTATTACCATACTGGAACAACTCACTCAAGTTATGAATAATAACCTTACTCGTATGGATCACCCTGATCCACAACGTGGAGGATCAATGTTAGACCGCTTCATGAGGCAACAACCACCAACATTTAATGGGGGTACAAATCCTATAGTAGCTGAGCAATGGATAAATTCCTTAGAGAAAATATTCCATGCCTTGGGGAGTAGTGAAAGAGAGAAGGTTGTCATGGCAGTTTACCGCCTCACTGGAGATGCCGATCAGTGGTGGTCGCTGATTCTAAACACAAAGGAAGATGATGACGTATCGAATATGGAATGGAGGGAGTTCAAAGAGCTTTTCTTAGAAAAATAATTTCCTCGTGACCATCGAGCAGATATGGAAAGGCAATTTCTGAGTCTGAGGTAGAAGGAGGATGAGAATGTCGCAAAGTATGAGGCTAACTTTACAAGGTTAGCGAGGCATGCTGTCGATTATATACGTAACCCAAGGAGTAAGATTGATCGTTTCTTTGATGGGTTAAAACCATTTATCCGTCGAGCTTTAGTATCACAATCCTTCTCATCATACGAAGATATTGTCTCGTGTGCTATCAAGACAGAAAATGAATTCTCTAAGCCTTATGACAACAAAGTAAAGCAAGAGAAGAAGAGAACGGTGGAACAAGAGACAGATAAAGGGAAAAAGGGAAAGAAGGATTTTCCATTATCTGATAATTGTGGGAAGAATCACCCTGGTACTTGTCTAAAAGGAATGGGAGTTTGTTATAAATGTGGAGAAAAGGGTCACCAGGCTCGTTATTGCAAGGGAAAGAAAGAGGCTATCAAAGTTGAATGCTACAATTGTAGGGAAATGGGGCATTATGAAAATGAATGTCCTAAGCGTCAGGGAAACTTACCTCAGAAAAGGCCAAGGGATCAAGGAAAATCTTATGCTGTGACTACAGTTGAAGCGGAATAATTAATGTATTGGTGGTTTTGGACTCAAGGATTATATTCTGGTTATAAGAATAATGTGATATATATATATGGATTGTACTGCAGTACTTTTTGATTTCAGTAAGGTTTTAATATGATTAAGGTAATTATATTTTTAGTATGTGACAATAAGAGAAACTTTTCTTTGTTTGGGGAATCTGATGTTACAATTGATTTTGGAATTAAGAGACCTTTTAAAGAAAGTCTGGACAGAGGTATTTTGGATAACTATAAAGGTTGGAGTGGATTAAGTTGATCTTTGGATAGTATTGTTTAAGGTTAAAAAATTTATGAAGATTATTTTTGGAAAATTATGATACTATAGTTTTAGGAAAAGGATAACCTGCAGGGTGGGGCATAACCAGTCGCGTCGGACAAAGCTGCAGGAATCGAACCCACAATCATTGTGCGACAGGCCTTTATTTCCTACCACTAGCCTACAGGGAGTCCCTGGTTATTACAAAATAATTTTACTAATCTAAATGGTATGTGTTAACATTTGGAACCTTATACAATTAGGATAAGTATAATATTTTTGAGTTCTATTATCTTTTTGAGTGAAAGATAAGTTGAGAGTTGAAACTCTAGTTGTCAAGCATAAATATATGTATACCTATCTCTTATTCAATGAATAAATTAATTCTTAAACTTTAGTAAAGGGATATTAAAACAAAAAAATGTGTCATCCTAATACCTTATGTCTTGTTGAACTGATGATATTTTAAATCAACATAGATTGAAGGCTTTGAGGCCCTCAATTTTACAGTTGATTGTGACTGATGACCTCAATCACTCCCTACAAATATTTACGTTTTTTGTCCAATTATATGTCTCTAATTGCCACCAATGTTCTCCTAATCGATATCATAATTGGGTGGCGACTCTTTCATTTTCCTTTCCCTCTTATTAAGGCTAAATTTTATTAATCTTATTTCCGATGTGGGTTTTCCTCAAAGGTATTTTCTCTTTTCAACCATTTATTTTCACAGAAAAATTTCAAATTGCGAGGATGCAATTTATTGAAGGAGGGGAGAATGTAACACCCCGAGCTTCCACGATACGATTCTCATTCAATAATGCAATAGCTTGAATTGTACGCAACTTTGAGTTCTAACACACCACAACTAATCAAAGTAGCCATTATGAATAGTAATAACCACTTTTTAAATTTATAGAAATTTTATATTTCAAAATGGACTTCATTTTTGTATTCCTAATATTGAAATTAGCCTATGTTGAATTTTTGTAATTTTATGAGAACTTCCAAATTTTTATGAATAGTGAAAACTACATAAAACAACTTTTTTAATAAAAATAATTTATAGTGATAAGTTATAATATTGAGTGGTTTTTAAGTATAATTAGAATATATTTTTACCATTTTATCCAATGGTGGTCATTAGAATTAATTTAACATTGAAAATGGACATAAACAATTGCCAATCTTTTGATATAAATTGTTTCTTAAAAACACGCTATTTGTTGTAACATTAAGGATTTATTATAAAATTAATTAATACAACTTATATGTTTGTAATTTTGAAAAATAGACATCATTTTTGAATTCAGAATATCAATTATAGCTTAGGGTAAAATTTTGGCCTTGTTCTGAAAAACTTCAATTTTTGATGAATAGTGAAACCACTAAGTGGTAGTTAAATAACTGATTTTTCGTTTAAATGAAATATTACCACTTCTGTGATTTGATTTTCAAAAATCCGACATACATGGTTGTCATTAAGAAGTAAAATGTGGGTCAATGAGATTAAAATAATTTTTTGGTGAATAGTAACTTTTAAGTTCTTAATCGCGATTAGTGGTAATTAGTGTAGTTTAAGGTAAAAACAATGTTTTAATAATATGATATGAGCATGAAACTTGTACTACTCCTATTTGATGAGTCATGGCCGACCAAGACAACCCATGGGTCAACTTGGGGACCCCATGGAGCCACTTTAGTTAGAAAATGACATAAACACCTTTTATTTAATGTTAAAGTAAAAAAATGACACAAACATAAAATGTTTTACTAAAACAATTTTTACGTGGGGTTACACAAGTCCAAATTTTGATTATAAATATTCATTAGAAATATAAAAAGATTTCCTACATTATAGTATTTTTTTTATAATTTTTAGACATTAAATAAATTAAATTATTTATGACGTCATTATGATGTGGTGATGACCTCATTATTTAACGATTTAGATAAAATGAGAAGATAATGCAATATCCAAGGATTATACTTGTCCAAAGCCTATTTAATGAGGAGATTTCGAAACCTTATCACCTTAGCCTCGAATTATATAAGTGTGGGACCTTTAGAAACCTAAAATCATTGTATAATTGAATAAGATTTCATTACGTTCCAAAAGTGCCCCTCCTCTCCACTTATAAAAGCCCCCCACCTCTACCACCTCATTCACACTTTCAAGCCATTTGGCTCGGCCAACCTCAGCCCAAATACTCTCCCAACATTCCTAACTTACTCCTAGATGCCTCACTTTGGGAAGAACGCTTCCCAAGGAAGCCTTTTGCTCAAATCAAAAAGAGTTACCTGATTTTGAGGTAATGTCTTCTCTAATGTTGTTTTGTTTTGTTTTTCTTCTCCAACCCCCTAAACTCTTTTTATTAATTTATTTTGTAACAACACCAGTATCCTAAATATACTAGGATGTTTTTATAA
This sequence comes from Viscum album, assembly GCA_963277665.1. NCBI lineage: Eukaryota > Viridiplantae > Streptophyta > Magnoliopsida > Santalales > Viscaceae > Viscum > Viscum album. Next base: position 2,022,866,899 of record OY728123.1, read on the forward strand.
GAAGTATTCGAGCTACACTTACACACACCTACATCTAATGGTTAAAGAACATACGGTTTCTGTGGATGGTGAATTTCTGCCTCACGAAACGATGATTGTTCAACACTCATATAACACCTTCAAAGGTGGCCATTAAGATGTCACTATTTTTATACATGATATATAATATGTTTATGTTTAACTTATGCTTCTGTATTTCTCATTTATGGCATACTTTATGATTTCCATTATGGGTAAAACACGATAATTTCATTTTAGGAAGTGCGGACTACCGCCCCCTCAAAGTGATGTGAATCGTTAATGCCATATGTGGGATGTATAAAGGATGGAGTAAATGATATTATATATGATATTATACTGGAACTATATTATACCTTTATATAATTATGATTTCATTCCATTAAATACAAAATTGAAATGAAAGTAGCGTTCATGCGTACGTATGGCTTACCGTCTCCATGAACGGTGCATTTTATTTCTTACCTCTAAATGTTACATAATATTATAAATGAATGTATATACTGTATATATATGATATATATGATATCTACATCATGAATATAATTCTGGATATAATGGACATTTCACCACATGAACAACTTGTAATTATAAGAAGGTTATTGTTGACACAAGTACCAAAGATCGACAAAACGACCGTTATTAACTTAAATAATTACATAAAGTTCATAACATTGTAATAAGTGATATAAAAAGGATAATGAAATTGAAAATGGTTCTTAATAAGGTAGATATTAACTCTAGTTTATTATTCAGGAGGTTAAAGAACGGTTGAGTCAAGTCAGACATGAGGTAAGGGAACTTCATAACCCAACTTCCATTCTTTGGGTTAATCTCCTACTTTCAAATTATGCCATGATATTATTATGTCCTATTTTGTATTTTTACGTTCTTTATGTGTACCTATAGTGAATACACATAATAGATATATTTTATTTTAAAAATGATCTTTTTAAGGACTTCATCTCAATCTCCTTTCATTGAGGCATATTTGGTTTTATACACAACTTTATTTTATACGGTGTATAAACCCCTTTGACTTTTACGTTTATTCAAAAGGAATCTTTTTTATACGAAGTATTTTGCTAAACGACAAAAGGGAATGTTTTTCTTTCCGTACTTATGCGGCGACAACGACTTCTCCGCCGCCGTGACCATTATTTGAGTTTCGGCTTCCTCTACAAGCCATCATTTTTTTTAATGAAAAATAAATACAAAGTTTTAACTTTCTTTTATTTTGGTATTGAAAATGGTTTTGAAAGCATTTTTATTATATCAATGTGTTGTATTTATATCTTGTGATTGAAATGTGGAACTGTTATGTTTCCTTTATGCATGTTTTATGTGATACGATTATGTTATGGTTTATGATATGTTTAAACCTATTCATATGAGGAATGCATTGGACTTAATAAGTGATGGGTGGAGCCCGCTATAGCTCCTCGATGCATCGGTAGGTCTCATGAGACAAACTAGTGTCTTGGCACGAGGCCTTGACAAAATTTTATTTGTGGTCTTGGCACGAGGCCTTGACTACGTGGTTATGATAGTCTGGCATTATGCATTCCATCATTATGAAAGTGGTTATTGATATTGCATGTGATTATTCGACCAGTAGAATATCAATGTGAAGAAGTAAATGGCATTATCTCATTTTACTTTTGCCATATTATGTTGAAGTTCAAGTTCAAAAGGCCTTTGTTTTAGTTATACATTTCCTTAAATGTTAATGTTTATTTATGAAAGCTTCCGCTATATTGTTAACCTTACTGAGCATCTGAGCTCACCCCTTTCAATGTTTTAATATTTTTTCCAGGATGTGAAGAAGTATTTTATGAATGACCTACTGGGGTAGTCAGAAAGTGATATGATTGTGGACTATGAAGACCATGTTATTGTAGTTTGTTTACTTTTAGATGTAATGAAAGACTTATGGATGTATCTAGTGTTTCCAAGGCTACTAAACTAATCGGTCTTTCGAGACATGATCTTTTGTGATCATGACAATGTTACGAAGTAATGCACTGACTCTGGGTAGCTAGGGTCGGGGCGTTACAAATTTTGTAAAAAATAGAAATTTATGTGGATTTTGAAAGAAATGTCCATTACTTCAGGTTTGACTTCCTTAAAAATGTAAAAAACTATTTTATAATGGTTTAAAGAGTGTTATTAATTTATTAAATAACTATATTAATATTTATAATACCTTATATGATCTTTTTATAACATATTTCCACCCATTTATTATAATATTTTATTATTTTCATTATTTCGGGTGCATTTATTTCATGGTTCCCATGGTTAGTTCATAATGATTTGTTTTTTCAAATGGAATAAACACACTATAAGTGCAATCCAATGGTATTAATATGTTTATATAATTCTAAATTACACTATATATCATTTTATTTCCTGATATGAGGATTATTAATTAGATAAAACATTAATGATGGAAGTTTGGTTTATTTTTGGCGGGTTTTTCAAACCATCACAAACTAATTTTGTTTTATTTAATGTTATGTATATAAATTAGTTCCAGGACATTGAAAAAGTTATGATATACATATTAAAATATTTTTAAACCTAAATAATAGTTTTATGACCTGCCTTGAATGAATTAACGGAAAATGGAATCTTATCCTCTTTGAAGGTGGTGAATCAACTTGTCATAGATGATGTTTTCATTTTCTAGAATAAGATGAGAATAAGAGAAGTTTGATTATGAATATTACACTAAATAAAATAAAATTATAGTATATGTAATATATTAGAGTTTTCATGTAACCTTCCATAGGGTAGGTGAGGATAAGATAATAAAAGAAAAGAAATCGAAAATAAAATAAAATAAAATGAAAGATTGTTATAACTCTTGAATTATACTCCTTGAGAACCTCTGTAGGGAAATTGGATTTGGTGTTTTTGATAAAAAACGATCCAATAAGTGTGGGATTTAATTTGGAAGAGTATTGGGAATAATTTGGAAAAATAATCAATGTTTTGGAGGTGTGAGGAGAAGAGGTGGTGAGGGGTGGTATTTATAGTGGAGGAGAAGAGTGTTTGTTGACTATTTTATTCATTAGTTAATTATTTTGGATCCAGACTGTCAATAGTGATTATTTTTTTAATAAATAAACTACATTTCTCATTTAAATTCGAAAAAATGAGTTCTTACATCGTTCATGATTTTATAAGTCTCGTATTTTGCTTAAAATGTTAAATACTATAAATTACCGTATTTCATTATTGACCAAAAAATGCAAATATTTCATTAAAATCCCAAAAATAAACTCTAATTTTTTTGACATCTATAATTTAAAAATGAACTCTATTTCGTGGAAATAAATTTATAATTATTATAAATTTAATTTTTAATTAATAGCAACATTTATTTGAAAAATACCGATTTAAAAATTATAACTGATTTTATGACACTTAGAAAAATTAATTAAGGTCTCATAAAAATATCTAATAATCATTAGATAAAAAATATTAATTTATGAAGATATTTTTTGAAGTTAAATTTTATTTTTAATCATTAAATTAATTATAAAAGTGTAAATTATCATTTTTGTTTCACAATAATACCAACACTTAATTTATCATTTTGAAATCATTTATTTACTTGTTCAATGATATTAATATATCATATTTTCACACATAATATAAAATAATTTTATTTAAACTCTCCTAGGTAAGGTTACTATTCTATTAGTATAGATTACTTAATTACAATAAATACCACTTATTTCATTACACATTTATGAAGAATATAACTATTTAATTCACATATGAAAAAAAATATTTTATAAGTACCTAGGTTATTAAAATATCATTATTTACTCTAGAATATAATTTAATATTATCCATAGTACACTTCATGGATTCTTGGGAAAGGAAACAAAATAACGGTGTTATCAAATGCCTAGTAAGAGTTACATAAAGCGAAAGCTACCATAAATAAATAAATCATAATCAATTATAGATAATCCATATGGAAAGGAAAATATAAAAAACCTATTCTGTTTAATTAATAACATTAAAAAAATTATTCAATAAGTTATAATCAATATGAAAAGGTTAGTAACCGAAAACAAAATCCATTTAATGAAATAATAGAAACACATCATTGGATAATATCATTGGAAAAATATTATGGTTAATAACAACAACTAAATTTTAAATGAAGGAAATTATTAATTATTGGACGTCATGATCTCAGTCATTATGATACCTATACTATCATGACATTTCACAAGATATTTTAAAATTGATGGGTACATATACATCAGAACCCCATTTAAACAAAGCTATCCCATTGATTCCTCTCATGAGACTACTGATGCATTAAAGGAAAATATATAACCAGGACGCACCCATAATTACAAATCTAACACAAACCTCATATATCAAATGATCTATTTAATTCATGAATAATATTAATTATCCAAAACAATCGTATCATGTTAGGTATACAGATTAATGATAATTTCCTCGATCAATCATATAACTTTTAGTAAAAACCGTATATAAAAATGGAATAATGTTTATGAAATAATAATATCCATGATAAAAATAATATGGATATTTTATAAAAATGTGATTTCCAATTAATTTTTTTCTAAATAGTGCAGTTTATACATAACATAAAAATAAATTGGTGTATAATTTAAAATAAGTTCAAATGGTGTGAAAACTGAGATGTAATCCTTTACAATGATCATTCCATTAACATGAGAAATAATAAATGGATTGATTATGTGTATCAAATGTAAAACTACAAAAAATTTCAAAATATAACATAAAATAACCAAAACAAAATACAAATATAATCATATAATTTCAATGATAATGGAGAAGTAATATAACCCAATGATAAGAAATTGAGTTATTAAATTCATTACCACTTGGTAAAATTAAATTAAAATCCCATTCAATGAAATAATTAAAATTAAAACTCAAATTAAAATGAAATATAAATTATTATTGATATTTAATATGAAATGGATAGTTTATCCACTATATAAAATATATTTGGTGCATAAAATTACAATACACCATAGTGAAAGGAAATGGAGACAAAATCCATTAAATTGATCATACACTTGAAGCGAGGATTAATAAATGGATTGACTGTGTATATAAAATATAAATACATATGAAAAATTTGATATAGCACATAAATTAATTATAATATAGTATACAAATATTCTTAGAATATCAAATATAATGGAAAATCAATATGACCCAATGAAAAAAATTGAGTTATGAAAATCCTAACCACTTGGTTACATAAAAGTAAAATAAACTTGTATGTAATAATTTACATTTATAATAAAATTACCATTAAATATGAATAATTAATTATATTAAATTAAAAGGGGTAAGTTTATACAACATTCAAAATAAATTATGTGAATAACCTGATAATATAACTCAATGAAAGGAAATTAAGACAAAATCCCTTAACTCAAACTTCCTTCAGGATGAATGTTATTTATCTATTATAAATTGGTTATAATCATATTATTAAATTATATTATCACCATATTAATATTTATAATATCATAAATGATCCTATTATAATATTTTACCCATTGTTTGTTAATAATATTATATTATTTTCATTGTTTCAGGTGTTAATTGCCTGGTTTTCTCAAGCATGTTTTGATATAAAAGTTATAGTTTTTGTACACATGATATGGATCCATAATCTAAATAATGATATTAATTTCTTAAATATCATTTTTTTCATTGGATATTATTTTATAATTATAATTCAAATTTTAACAGAGAATGGATCACATCACTTCGTAGAGACCGTAGGTTGTACTTATGCATCAGCAACATTATCATTTCATTAATTGGCAAAAAGTATAGTAAGTTGGATAAATATTAATTTTAATGAATCAATATAAACTCATATATATCACATATATTCATTAAATTAATTTTTATTACCATCCATGTAAAGCATAATTGAAAAACCTATCACATCACTTCACGAGGCAGTAGTTCGTTGTACACACATGCAACGTTATCATATAGTAAATTTAAAAGAAAATAAGAAGATAAGTATAATTATATCATTTATATTATATATATATATACATTATATCCATCATTATATCTAATAGTGAGAGGTGTTAATGGAAAATGAGTCACATCAGTTTGAGATGCAAGAGTCCAATATAGACACGATTGATAATTTCATTTACCATTTAGTGGAAGAGAAGATAGATATAGGTTATTAAAGTAACATAATAACATCTTATTATATGGTATATAATGGTTTTATAATCTTATAATTGTTAATATATAATTTATTTTTTTAAAATAAGAAAGAAAAATTAAGATATTAGTTAAGATGATTACCCTCTATAAAGGAAACTTCCTTTGGATTTCCCCTTAATAACACTTGGGTTAGTCTTTTTGGAAGGCCAAAATCTCAATAATTTGAATAAGGATGTTTGGGAGATATTTTTAAGGTTTTTATCTAGACAAATGGAATGAGATGTGTGAATAAGTGAGGGGATAGAGTGTCCTTTTATAATTGAGGATGAGTGGGATTTCTATAAATACCCAAAACTATTCAATAAAGAGAAGTCAATATCACCCCAAGTACCTAGAAAATTGATAATTAAAGTATTTTAGGGATGATATTGTTTATCCAGACCTCCAACACACAAAAAATAAACGTTTTAATCCTTTTATTCCTTAACTTTTATGTTTCCTTAATTTACCATTTTATTGTTTACTAGAATAACTAGTATTTTTTACTTAGGTAATTCATAATTTAAGACTATAAATTTATGAGATTAATTAGGTAATTTTTACTCACTAGTTATAACTATAAATTCTAATTTATCCAAAAAAAATCTTTTGAAAGAGACCATCAAGGTATCTTTGTAGTGTTTTTGGGTTGATTGTGTTTGTTAATAAGGTAAAAAGAAAAAGATTCAATTGAAAGAGGTATGGAAGGTATGAAAGTGGTATAACAATTTTTAGGTATAACATGGAATAATTTCATAGTGCTTTACAATTTATTGGGTTCCAAAATTTGGAGGATGGGACATGTTTCATGATAGATGGATTTACAAAACTCCATCATAGAAATATAAAACAAGAATAGAATTTTCAAAATTTTGGTGTCATGAAGGTTTGTAGATTCATGAAATAATTTTTCATGATGGAATATTTAGCTAAAAAATAAAAAAGTGTCATGCTATGTGATTATGAGAATTATCTCAATTGAATGAAAGGGAGAAAAGTTACATGATTAAGAGAAGATTCATTAATGGAAAATTTTTCTGAAGGTTCACAATGATAAGGAGTTTCAAAAATTGGTTTAAAAAGTTTCATAAAAAGGAATTGGTGAGATTTATAGTTTTGTTAAGGGGAGGAAATATAAATAAATAGTTAGCTACCCCTTCATTTGTTGTTAGTAATCCTTAATGATGATCTAAATTCTTTGAATTTGTGAAAGAGTTTTGAAATGGGTTTTCTGGTGTGAAGTATTTCATTTTATGAATAATGGACATTTCATGAAAGATGAAAGATTCATTAATGGATTTGAGTTTAGTGAAAAAGACCTATTTTTTTGAATGAAAATTATTTTTTGGAAGATAATGGTTTCTGGAAGTATTTTAATGTTTCACCAAATTTGGAAAAAAGGGTTTTGTGTGAGTGAATCATAAGTGCACCAGTAGAATTTAACTAGATATTTTTAGGTAAAGAGTTATTAATCAAGTGGATGAAAGTATAAAATTACAATGAAAAAAATAAGGTGTACACAATATTGATTCAAGAGATCAAGAAAATACAATTCCGAAGGAGTAGTGCACAAAATTCAGTTAGGAGATCCGTGAGATTTCAAATTATGAATGGTATTGATTCAGGGGGATAATGAGTTTTCTCCAAGCATTGTAACAATAGTGAAATTTAGTAAATTTAGTACATAATCACATTTCCTTTTTATAATAATTGGATGTATCCTATTTTGGGTGAACCAAGTAAAATTCTGTGGTATCATGCATGATTTCATTTCTACTCACACATTTCAACATGAACAAGAGAGAAGTGTATTTTTTTAATAATTAAACATGATCTAAAGGGATAATTGTCTTAATAGTTCACAACATGATTGACCCCCGTATTAGGGTATTTATCTAAGTCAGGGTAATAGTTGGTATAGAGTGAAAGGTTAAAATAATTATTTCCCTCTTTGTAGTTTCAATGGGGGTTGTTAATCACAAAGGAATTATTATCTTCAATGGAAATAATTATCAGTTGTGGAAGAAGTGGGTGATGTAGTAATTCTAATTTGTAGGTATAGATGTGTTTAAAAATATAATATATATTATTTTGGCTTGTTTGGATAGTGTAGTTCTATCAGAAGAATACTTAATAGAATTGGATGCTAATTTTAAGGGAATCAATTCCATAAGAGGAGTTTTATCTAACAAAATCTACAAGAAGGTGATATCATACAATTCATTGTGTTCCATGTTGGAAAAAATAATAAATATCTATGAAGGAGATTCAAAATTCCTATTTTTATGGAAAAAATATAAGTACCTGAGAATAAATCCTAAGGATTCTATAGATATATTATTTTACGAGGTGAATGTCGTTGTTGAATACATGCGTGGTTATGGAGACATTATTTAATATGTAAATATTTTTAAGTACATATTGAGAATAATTAAACCTCAATTTAATCCAAAAGTCTTTTAATTTGTAGATAATTTTATAAACAAACTAATACTGGATAGGTTACAAAATACTCTTATTGAATATGAGATGATAAATAATGAAAATAGGTATGTAAAAAATGGAAGCATAAAGTGGAATAATTGATGTCCATGAATAAGATCAATATAGAGGATTGATAAGAAGAATCAGAGGTCGATGGGGTTATTAAATTCTTTTCCTCAAATCAAAAAATTGGAAAAGGAATTTTCAATGGAAACTTACACTCTCTTTTTATTGATGTGGAAAAGATGGATATCTTGCAGCAAGGTTCCCTAGTAAGTTTCAAGATGATAATGAGGATGAAGTTAAAACCCCCTGAAGAAGTCTTAAAACTACGTAAAAGGTAAGATAAATGTGAAGTGAAATTTATTCAACCTGAAGAACATAAATTCCCATGAGAATGACAGTTTTGAATAATTTTAGGTAGAAGAGATGGATGACTATGATATCACAGAGAAAATTATATGCTGGTAGTTATAGGTAACTCCCAGATAAGGGAGAAAAGGGAAAATAATGAAGAGTAAGTTAAAGGAAGGATGATCTCTGGGATCAATAAAAATCCTTCCTTGAGGAGATATATGTTTCGATAGAAAAAAAAGAAATCCAATAGAGCAGTTCATTTTACCAAACTCTATATAAAGTAGTTTGAAGAAGAGATGTTTGATCTAAAGGTCGAAATTAAAAAGAATCAGTATTCAATTACATTGAACTCAAAAAAGTACATCGGGCACAAGATCAAAGTTGAATAATAAAATAGACTGATATATTGTTTGACTGACAATGAAAAATATAAAATCAAATGTATCAAATAACATTAATAGGAAGTATTCAAATTTTGAAGAAAATTTTAAAATTAGTAGAGACTCTTGATTCTCGATATGACATTGGGAAACTATACCACATTAGCGTCATAAAAGATGGAAGTGGTGCCTTGAGGTCCAAAAAAACATAAGCAATAATATTATCTAAAAGAAAAGGCTTGAATAGGGCTTGATCATAAATAGAAAGTTTTGATGATTTATGTTTGAGCGAATTCACCCACCCTGAGGTTGAAAATTGATTGAGTATAATCATAAGGTTTAGAGAAGTTAAAGAACTATCAGTCCTAAAATAATGACTCATTGTAATTCACCTCGTATCAGGGGTTACTATGGAAATATGGTATATTTCTAAAATTTATGTTCCACGTCCAAAAGGTAAATATGGGAAAAAGATAAACAAATGAATCAAAATTGAATTCAATATTCGATGAATGTTTTTATGGTCACTATTTCTAGTGTAGAAGATTTGGACACATGGACTTATGTTTCTTATCAACAATGCTATATAATGTGCCAAAGTAGGCCCAATATATCTATAAGATTCTTCTCAAAGAATCGTCGAATGAGCTAAGAAAATGAAAAATCAATTTATATATAGTCATGTTATAGTTTTTATATCATACTCTTAGAAAGATCAATATTATGAGCCTACAATAGGTATGATGTCAATGATATGGATCAAAAAGAATAGATATGATCATAATTGATTATATATATTTCCCTTAAAACATCATATCATGCAAGAGTATATATCCTTGATAGTGGTTGAACATCCTATATTAAGGAAAAGGACCTTCTTATAGGAATCAAATATGAAATTGAATGCATTATACAATTTGGAAATGATGAAGGCCCGAGGATTATTAGCTTAGGTAAATCCAAAATTTAGGGAAAAGGTATGAGACATGCTGATGTCTTGACTACTGATGGTCTTAGTCACAACATTCTAATATTTAGTGAATTTCATGACTCATATCATGCTATAAGAATTACCAAGAATATGAGTATCTTTAATGGAAATGGTATAATTGTTTTATAGGGAAATTACATGAGGGGAAATCTTTATATTGTGAGTGGAGAATAGGATATGTTCTTTTTATAAAAATAGTAATAAAAAATGTTGAGGAATAAATAGGTTGGCCATCTACAACAACCATCCAAGGAAGATTTGTTAAAATTTGTTTCAACTCAAGATCTCCCTATTCTATCACGTGATCATACACACATGGGAGATTCTTTTCAACAGGGGAATATTATCAGAAATAATTACATGGAAAAAAGAATAAATGTTCACCAGAGTTCTTTAATTATTGAATTCATATGTTTGTGAACCTATCTCACTAAGAGTAATGTATAGGAATAGGTATTATTTTATTTTTATTGGTGATTTTATTAAGATGGCATGGATATTAGAAAATTACCACACGTCCGATGTGTTCCATTTCATAAAACTATATTGGAGGGAAGATAAAAGGATTCATGGATAGAAGATTCTAAAGTTTCTAACTAATAATGGTACAAGATTCGAAAAAATACAAGTGGAGGATTTTCTCAAGGAACACATGATAAGAAACCATGTTTTGGTAGTGAGAACACCTCAAAAAAATAGAGTGTTATAGAGGATAAATTAGATCATAAAAAACATGGATTAAAACATGATTAATAAAAAGGAACTAACCTTGAAATTATGGAAGGAATAAATATTTACATCGGCCTAAATATCCTATAAGGATTTTTTAAATCTAAAAGAATAAAATAATCTGCATGAGCTGTGGTATGGAAATAATCCAAAATTAAAATACTATTGAATCTTTAGAAGTAAATTTCTTATTCTTAGTAAGGTGAAAAATAAGATACTTGAAGCTTGTGGAGATGAGGGGATATTACTTGTCTACTTAGAAAAAAGAAAATTATATATATTCTTTGATAATAGGATGTAAAAAGTAGTCTAAATACATGATGTCACTATTGTAGACAATATGTTAAATATTCAACAACACAATAAGCATTTACTTGATTATATTTATGAGGAAGTATGTAATTTAGGGGGAGTATAATTGTAAAATACTTATTTATAAGAAGATAATTATGATGATTAAGATGAGGTAAAATTTGGATCTTCACAAAAGGTAAATAGTCGAGTTGAAATTGGCTGAAAAAACACCATCAATGATTATGAAAAACTAGTTCAAACATAGATAATGATGTCTTTATAGAATACATCCTTCTATATCAAAATAGAGGATTAATGTTTTGAAGTAGTTGTTGGAGATGATAACTGGTAACTAGAAATTAATGAATAGCTTTACCAAATCCAAAACAACCAAATATGGTATATTGTTTGAAGATCAATATATAATAATTTCATTAGAACCAAATGAGTGTTCTAAAACAAACTGAATTATCGTAGATTAGTAATTCAAAAAAATCATGAATAGTGAGAAAGGGATACTTCCAAATCAAGGGAATCAATGTTTATGTGACATTTTCACATGTTACAAGGATATAAAGTATTTTTCTATTTCGAGCTATTTTATTGAAATAAAAGTTCAAATTTTTCTTGATGTATGATAAGTTATCATTTATGAATGTATTTATAGAAGTGTAATTGTACATAGAAAAAAAGATTATTTTATTTTCCATGAATTTGAGAAAAATGTTGTTAGATAAGGAAGGTATTATATTGGTTAAAGTAAGCACCGAGAGCATGGTATTCAAAACATGATCATTTTTGAAAAGGATTAGTTTTCATCATGTTGGATTTAATTAAAACATCTATGTCAAAATGGTAGTAATTAAAATATTTTGGTGTTGGTGTATCTCAATGATATTATATTTGGTGGATTAGATGAATTAGTGTTTCAACAGTTCTCAAAAATTCAGGAAAAGTTGGTGAGAAATATCAATGATTGGTGAAATACGATTTTTTATTAGATTACAAGAGATGAAATGAATAAATGAATCATTAATTTATCAATTAAAATATTTTAAAGACGTTATAATAACATTATTAATGGATTAATACAAGTTAATAACAACTTTTATGGATACCTACAAAAAACAATCATGAGATGATGAATGAAAAGCAGTTAATGTCATAAAGTTTAGACAGATCATTGGAAGCCAATTGTACTAAACAACAGTATGACCCAAATTATTTCTTCTATATTCCAAGAAGTTCTTTATCAAATTAATCCGAAAGAAAGACACTTAATAATAATAAAAAATAATACTTCAGTATCTCAAGGACATGATTGATTTGGCATTTCTATATAATAAAAAAATATCAATATTTGTTTTTGAGTTACATATATGAATATGAGGTTAGTTCATAAGATGATTGAAAATTAACCTAAGGTGGGGAATTTTATCTTAGTTAATTGTGTATTTCTTGGCTAAGCATGAAATAATAATTCATTTCATTGATCAAAAAAATGTTTAATATATTGAAGTTACTCAAGCTTGGACACAGTTATTGTGGATGAAAAAAATACCTGAAGATATGAGAGTATAAGTGAAGTATCCTATAGGAATCCGTTGAAATAATTAAATTTATATAAATCTCTCAAAATTTTTAGTCTATCACTCACAAATGAAGCATATTGAAATAAAGTATTTTATTTTCAAGGATAAGGTGGATCATGAGTTTGTGAAGTTGGGGTATATTCCTGTAAAACTAAAAATTGCAGATATTATAATGAATTCCTTACCCAAACAAGAACTTGAATGCAATTTATTGGATATTAGAGTCCATTTTACTCCCCTAACTTGAACAGGTTTTGATATGGGACCCCCTCTCCCCGAGGTATGGTGTGTTTTCCCTTATGTGTTGATAAGTGTTCTTTCAATATTGTAGCCACTAAGGAGTGATCTTTGGGTTCATTGAAAAATGGGGAGAAAATATTTTGATTAACATAGATAGAGAAATATATAGGGGGATATGTGAATTAGGAATAGTTTTAAATTTTATGATGCTAAAGATAATCAATAAAATATTACATATCATGACATATAGGGTTCTTGATGAAATTTGTTCATTGTTCTGGGAATGAAGTTATTCATTGATGGAATTTAAATACTACTCCTGTTTATTAAACTAGGAATTTATCATATGGGAATATAGTGTTTGTTGATTAAATATTTGTTCGCTATCTGGAATGAAAAGAAGTAAATTTTCAAAAGATATTGAAGAAGCTTTAAAGTGGTTTCAAAAGGTGAATAGTTGTCAACAAACCCAAATGGGGTGATTTTTGGAAACAATCCTTCAAGGGAACTTTCCATTATTCTTGGGTTCATTGTGTATGTTGACAAACTAGGTTAATAAGGTGTGATTAAAAAGGTTCAAAATAGAGTGGTATGGAAGCTCTGTAAGTGTTACATAATGTTTTATATACAAGGTGGCGTCATTTCCTAGTTCTTTCCAAATTTATGGGGTCTAAAATTTGGAGGAGGGGAAAAGTTATGTAAAGATAGATTTATACTACAACCTCAAGAAAATTTGGAAAAGTATTAGAATTCATGAAAATTTCATTCCACAAAGGTTTGTAGATTCATAATATAATTTATCATGAAATAATATTTAGTTGTGAAATAAAGAAAAGTATATTATGTGATTATGATAAGTTTAAAGAATGAAAAAACGATATAGAGTTACATGATTATGAGGAGTTTTATGAATGGAAAATTTCTATGTAGTTTCTAAAAAGTAGTAAGTTTAGTTAATAGGTAGATGAGATTCAAAAAAAGTGTTAGAGAGATTGAACATTTTTAGAATTAGAGGAAATTTTTATAAGTACAAAGATACCCCCTTATTTGGTGTGAGAAATCCTTAACAAAGATTTAAAGGATTTAAATCCGTAAAAGAGTTTTGCAACAATTTTTATTATACAAGGCACTTAGTTTTTTTTGAATAAATAATGTTTCATGAAATTATTTTGGATTTTTTAAAAGAGAATATTTTAGGTAAATATAATTGTTTTGTGAATGATAAAGGATTGATAATGTATTTTGAAGTTTCTTGAATATTGAGAAAAGGGTTATGTGAAAGTGAATCTTACCTGAACCAAATGGATTTTCTTAGAAATATTTACGTAAAGAGTTATTAATGAATTTAGAGAAATTAGTGTTTCTTGATAAACAAAATTAAGTGTAAACAATATTGATACATGTAATCAACAAATGGTTCTTATGAAGGAGTAGTGAGAACACTTCTGTTGAGAGAGTAGTAAGCTTTAAAATTATGAATGATAATGAACTAGTAGGGACAATGAGTCCACTAAAAACATTTTAAGAGATGTTTAGTTTACTAGATTTGGTATATATACACATTTCTTATGTACATTCCTTGAACGTAGCATAGTGTGGGTGAACAAAGTAAAGGTTTTGTGTCCCATGCATGCTTTCATTTTATTCATACATAAATATAAGTATATAATGTTTTAATATACAAATTCAATAATAAACTGATTAAAATTAATTAAACATTGTTAACTATAATATAATTTAACTAATTTTACATTATAAAATAATTTTAAATCAAAATACAACCTTTGAACTCTTTAAATGAAAAGGAAATTGTTTAAAAAAACCTTCGTATTTTTCACTATTCATTGAAAAATTAATCTTTTCATAAAATTTAGTATGACATAATTATTACATGATGATTTTAAAATTTAAATTAAATTTTTAAAATAAATAATCTTAAGGTAGTAAAAAATAATTTTAAATTGTGTGCATAAACCATAATGAAGTCTCATTTTAGAAAAATACAGTTTTCAGAAAGCATTTATTTTTCATTCAAATGATTATTATATTATTTATAATAAATAGATAACCATTTAATTTATTTCAAAAAAATTTAAACCAAATAAGCATTATAATTTAGTAAGTTATATTCATACTCTATAATTTAACAAATAGGCTATAATGGTCACAGTAAAAAATAAAATTTTAATAGTATATTACGGTTCGTTTAAACATAGCGTTTCATGTAAATCAAGCTATCAAAGTGATTAAATTTATAGAAATATATGTTTGGGTAGTTTTATATTTTTTTCATGTAAGATATTTTATCAAACATTGTATTATTATTTTAATGTCTAAGGGTGTTAAAAATATCCCAAACCATAATTATTACTAAACAGTATCTGTTTAAATAAATATATAACTTTATTTCATGAAAAATATCCTTCAAAAAATGTCCATTCATTAATATATGTTATAGTTTTATCCTTTCCCATGTATCCACACATTGAATTCTCAAAGACAAAAAACTAGTTTAGAGGCAAGAGAAATTTCTATAATCTGTAAAACATAACACAATGATAAAAAAACCCTTTATAACCATTTAATACATCTATAAATGATAATTAATAATGTATTTGGATAGTTCCTAAAAATCAAGAAAGATGAAATATTTCTATTTTAAAAGAATTAAAATTTAATTTCATGAATTTGTATGAAAATATGTGAATATTAAAAATTATTTATCCAATATAATTATTATTTAGATTTGAAATAAAATATATCTAAATTATTTTAAATAAGATTGATATAATTATTAGAAAATTATGAAAACAATAAATCAAGTTAATTTTTTATAAAAAATTAGGAAAAAATTGATATATTAAAATATATACAAGATATATCATATTATTAACTTTGTAAAAATTAACCATAAATTCAAGCATAACAATTATATTTGTATAAGAATGAATTTTTTATAATAATCATTTTTTTAACCATGAATGTTCATGAAAATTAATATATTGTTCTAAAAAACATAAGAGTGTATATAGATAACTCTACATAAGTACCAGTTTTATGTGCGAGACAAACATCATTTTAACCTTAAATATAATCCATATAAGCTTCATCGCATATTTTAAAAGCATTATAATCTATTTTATAATAATCATTACTTATTTTATAATCATAATTTTATGTTTTGTAAGATTTATTCTATGTTGTGTAAACATAATTATACAACAACATAAGAAAATCTTTTTTTTGAAAAATTAAAAATTATTAAGGATTGAAATATAAACCATAATGATATTTCAATATGGATGAAAATGTGTAAGGTTGATTTTATAAAACAATAATGATCAATCATAAAATATGAAGAATAATCTAAGAAATAAGTATATAATTCTATATGAAATCATAATTATTAAATTATAAAATATTCAGCCTATGCTTTATAACCAAACTCATACTTATGTTGATTTATATATGAAATCCATTCATGATACACATAATGAACACATATAATTATTAAATAAATAACATTAATTATAATATTTTTCTCTATAAGAAGTGCATGACTAAAACAAATTTCTACACTCATGTTAGAAGAATAAAATGATAATTTTGTAACTATAATCTCCTATAAAAATAAAATGATTGTTTTTAATTTTCTAAACAAGATAAAGTGGTAGGGTTCCACTCATAAGGAATTTTTTTAGAGTGTCTGGAAGAGAGCACTTTTATAGGATAAAGTCATTTACTTTAAATATTAACTTAGATGAATAATAAAGATGGAATCAATTGCGAGTTTGCGGCAATAGGGATTTAAATGTCATTGTGAATTATAGTATTTAATACTACACCCAAAAAAGGACACATATAAAGTCCAAATATTAAATTAATTACAAAAAATTCAAGATATGATAATTCACCACAACCACTTTTACATTATTTATTATTTTCCATGGTAAATATTTTTTTCCAAAATATAATATAACCCCATTTAACTAATTTTGAACTGATTATTCTTAATTTAGACATTGTTTAATCTAATTCAATTTATAAATAAGTGAAATTCATCTTTTCTATGAATATATAAAACATATAGGAAATTAATTTTTATAGAAAAATAAATTTTTTAAACATTTAGTGTTCTTATTACTATTTCATATCGATTAATAATCTAAAATGGGTTCTAAACAATAATTTTATACTTATAAACAATACATTTTGGTAAACACATCATTAAAAATAGATATACTGAGAATTTTAAAATCATAATTTATAACTAATCCCAAAAACAAATTTTTAGAAAATTATATTATTAAACCTAAAATTATTCATCTTATTTATAAAAAATTAATAATTAATGTATTATTGTTTATTTATTTTTTATATAAAATAATTACATTACATTTAATGAATCAAATATGTGAAATTTTATTTTCAAATAAAAATATCTAATATATTATAAATAAGACCTGAATATTACCAACAATTAATGGGTAAGAAGATCTAATAGAAATAAAGGTTCTACAAAATAATGCTCAACACACATCATCCCACTTTATTTGGCATTGCTGAACCTAAAAGTACCTTTTCCCCAAAATATGTTCATCTTTTTCAATACAACTATGTTTTTACTAGTGTTATAAAAAAATGCTTAATGCTGAATCCTTATGAATTTTTAGGCACACCTCTTCACATTTTATTAATTTCTTCATTGAAAATGACCAGATTTTGACTTGAAATATTATTATTGATGGTGAAACTATCTTATGCACCTTTGTTTATGATAAAAAAATTACCCAGATCGGAGAACTCTTTGGAATGAACTCTCTTATCTAAGCACTAACATTAATGACCCCTAGTTTCTTATGGGTTGAATTTAATGCAATTTTAAACTCAATATAAAAGATCGGATCTTCTCCCTCTTCCATATCCATGATATAATTTAAAGATGTGATCAATGACAAAAATTTCATTGAAATTAGCCTTACTGGTAAAAAATACACCAGGTACAAAATAAAATATAAAAAAGTGGTTGCCTCCATGTTAGATAGATATTTCACGAATGTCCCTACTTTAGATCATTGGGGCATGATCTCTAGAACCACTATTTATAGGCTAAATTATGAACACCATCCCATCCTATTCAGTGTATCGTCTAAAGATATAAAACCATAGTTACCTTTTCTCATTAACAATGTTTGGTTCTCTGATAAGGAATGAACTCATATCATACAAACCTTATGGACCTTCATGCCTTATAATAACAAAGAATTTTCCTGCACCCTAAAATTAAAACATCTAAAATAGAATTTGAAATCTTGGTGCGGCTCTAAATATGAATGTGTTAACAATGACCTCAAGAATCATTAAAAAGAACACAATGACCTTAAAAAAATTCCACATCCGGCCCCGAAACGAACCCTACTCAAGAAAAAAACATTTCGGTCAAACTAAACACCTTGATCATGTTTAAAAAAATATGAGAAAACATAAGTTTAATGACAAATGGTTAACTAATGGTGACAGAAACACCAATTCTACAATTCACATGAAAGTATCAGGAACGCCTGCAGGCCACTTACCCACCTTAAATATGGGGACAAGATTCTTGACAAGGAATATGACATCACTCAACATATCGTCTCTTACTATGAATCCACCTTCAATATACCTGATAAAAAAATACATCATCCCTAAGGTAATCCCATAATTGATCACTGATGAGGATAAAACTCTCATTTTATGAACACCACTTGATCATGAGATCAAAAACACAGTCTTTAGTCTGAATCCCGATAGTACCCCGGGTCTTGATGGATTCAATAATGGTTTCTTCCAACACTATTGGGATGTGATTCATGTTGGGGTTTGTAAACTTGTTAAATAATTTTTTTCCAACAGGGTAATTCCTCAATATCTTAATGCACAATTTCTCACCGTGATCCCAAAGGTGGAAAACGCTGTTGAAGTTCACCTTTTTAGACCTATTGTGCTTATCAATATGCTGTAAAAGATAATCACCAAAATCATTGCCAAAAGACTTTCACCTATCATAAACAAAATTTTTTCCTGGAAACGATTTTCTTTAATAAAAGAGAGATCAATTTAATACTGTATTTACCTTGCCTCTGAGTGTGTCAATCACTTTAATAAATCTATCAGAGGAGGCAACATAGCTATAAATCTTGATATCAAAAAAGTGTTTGACACAATGGACTGAAGCTTTGTCTTCAAAGTCCTTCAACATTTTGGATTTAGTTATTCTCTTATCGCTTCCATAAAAACTCTATTCAACTCAGCCTTTATCTTGATTTTTATCAATGGCTCTCCCAATGGTTATTTAAAATGTACCATAAGGGTTAGACAAGGTGATCCCCTCTCTACTGTTTTATTCTCGATAACAGAAGACTATCTTAGTCGTTTGATCAATAGACTTGTGATTCAAAATAAACTCAACCCTATCCCTCTCTCTAGGCATTTGAATGCTCTTACTAATATCTTATATGTTGATGAAATCAATATATTCCTACAAGGTGATAAAAGGACTATTCTTCACCATAAATCTTCTCTCTCACACTATGAAGAGGAGTCGGGCTAAAAAATTAGTCAGAATAAATCATGCATCTTCTTTGAAAAGAATTTCCCTTCCAAAAAAATGAAACATCGTTAATGATTTTGGGCTGAATAAAGGCTCACTCACTTTCACTTACTTAGATGTTCCTATCTTTTGGGTTAGACCCCAATCTAGTCACATTACATCTATTTTTGTCCAGGTCCTAAAACAACTGTCTTCTTGGAAAGGAAAATCTCTCTCTATGGTGGGCCGAATATGTCTTATAAAATAAACTATTTTATCCAAGATGGTTTACTCGGTTATTGTTTAGAAATGGCCTATTGTTCTAATCCAAAAAATGAACAATTCTATTAAGAATTTCATCTAGACCGGTTTTACTCTAGAAAGAAAAATTGTGATGGTTCCTTGGTCAACTTGTTTCAATACCATTGAACATGGTGGCATTTGTATAAAAAATCTATAATATTTTAATCAATCCATTCAATATTGACTCACTTGGAACCTTTTTCACACCAAATCTAAATCTACCACTTTTCTCCAAAATAGATTTCTTGGAAAAATTATAAAAGGAAATTTGAATTTTATTAACTCCCCTCTATGGTGTTCCATTAAACACTCTTTCACCAACCTTATGAGAAATTCGAGATGGATGGTCTCAATAGACACTTCCACGAAATTCTGGATGGATAATTAAACTGTAACCCCCTTAATCTATGTGATTTCACATGACAAAACACCAGAAAACATCAAAAGCTATATCAAGGATATCTTAAACTATCATCTTTAACATCCCCCTAAACCTATTTTGCATGTCATTGATAACTAAACATTTTCATATGCTAATTACTTCTTGGTTTGAGAACATGATCACAATGGAATTCTTGACTATAAAAATTATTACAATCATTTTCACTTCAACTCTGAGAATGATTATAACATGATAAATCATTTCAACAAACCATGGATAAAACATTCGACATTCAATCTCATTTGGGGACTTTCCCACAATAGGGTTCCCACTAAAACTTGCCTATAATATTTTGGAATTTAGCTCCACCCTATCTGTAAAATCTGTCATCAACATAGAGAAGATACTAATCCTCTCATCTATTTTTATTCCACTACTTTTTCTCTTTGGAACTACATTTTTGACATTTTATATTTCATATTGATGATTCTTGACTCTTTCAAGTTACAAATAATGAAATGTGAAGAAATGGAAGGCTCTCAACAAATTAGGAACCTTTTCCTTGCATCTATTGCTGAACTCCATCATGTAATATGGTATGATCAGAATAGTATAATTCATAACAATTAATCAATCATGCTTAATGATGGTTGGGTTCAGATCCGTATTTCCATACATGAAGATGCTTTGTTGCAAAAGGGGCACTACAAAAACACTGTGCATGACATTGAAATCATGAAGAATCCACGGAAAAACCGTAAGTACTGTCATCTACATCACACTATGGATGTATTTTGGAGAGCCCCTCTACCAGAATGGATCAAAATCAATATTTATGGTGCTTCTAAGGGAAATTCAGGCCTTGAAGGTTGTGGTGATATCTTTAGGAATCACCTTGGTCAGATTCTTGGTTGCTTCATGGATAAAGTTGGCATTACCACATCACTTGAAGATGAAATTCTAAGATTGATTCATGTTATTTTCTTCACCAAGAACATCGGTTGGAACAACATATGGATTGGAAGTGAATCTATGACCATCATTCAAGCGAATTGGAATGGAATAACCCATTTTTCTTGGCTGATTACTACACGTTGGACAGATTGAACCTATTCGCTAATTGATCTTAACTACATCATTACTCATGTTTATCGAGAATCAAATACAGTTGCAGATGGCTTTTCTAACATGGGTATTACAGAAGACATAACTTGGTGCGAAGATATCCCTGATATTCTCTTCCCCCTTCATGATAAAGATTGTAAAGTGATCCCGTACTTTAGACTCATGTAATTTTATTCTTTAAATAATATTTATTATAATTTTCAAAAATAAAAGATGGAAACATTCTTCCTAATAATTGACCATGAATCCTTAAATTATTATTCCATATAACCCCCTTATTATTTTTTATATTTTATTATCTTATTTTACCAATTTGTTTTCAATATACCTTTTCAAAATTATTATCTGAAAACATTATTTAGAATAAAATTTGATTAAAATACATGATGTTTATTAAAATGAACTAGTATATTTTTATTTTATTCCAAAAAATATTTGTTTTACATTAATTACATGTCATATTTTTAAGGTGTTTCACATTATTTACTTTTGAAAATAAAATAATCAATTAAATATCAGATATATGTATACACAATGACAATATATCTAACAACCATACATCTGATGACCATATATATATATATATATCCAATAATGATACATTCAATGTCCATATAAATTACAGTCTTTTTACATTCATATATATATTGCCTTATTAAATTCATTCATCCTATTAATTTATTTATCTATTTAAATGAATAATATTTTTTTATATTTTTCTTTATTTTCACAGTAATAATTAGTGGTATGATCTCAATTTGAAGCCATGAGGTTGAATATTTCATATTTGTTTTAATTTTATTTAATAATAGTTTTATTTCTATTATAATTTAAATAAATATGTTTCCCATTTAATTCTCATAATATATTAATGGTTTTATTTTATTATAATAGTTTATCTTAGTAAAGTATGATGCAGTTTATTTTAATTTAGTTTTGTTCTTGATGTAATATATAATTTTTTTTAAATGAATTAAAATACATGGTGTTATATTCAATGATTTCAAAGATTTTATAGAGTATATTAATCCATTCCTTTGATTCCTAAAGAGACACATCACTCTCAAAGGCTGGGGGACAGTGTAAATTTAATGTAATTATAATATCATGGTCTCTTAACTCCATTCATGGAATTCCGTGACTAGATTCTTGGAAGAGATGATAAATATCCTCCAAAAATTGAGGATAAAATATTGGTTATAGTGTTGGCATATACACATAAACATTTTAATATATTTTAGGAGGCCATCATTTAAGTGTAATACATTATAATATAATAGAAAACAATATCAAAAATCTAATCTTAAAGAGAAAACAACAAACGTAAAATTATGATTTTGTTTAGTTATAACCCCATTCCTCTCTCCCCCTCTTTAATTTACATTTATTAACATAAAAATCACTAATAAAATAGTGTAAGTATACCTTTGTAATAGGTTTTGGCTCATAATATCAATAAAAAAAGTATGGTCATGCTACTTTTATAATATAAAAGGATTAGTAATAAAACATATTCCAGGTAGCTGTCAATAAATGGAATCCATTATTTTTTAATGTTAACCTAGATTACAACAATAAATATATAATAAAACACTCTTTATATATTATTGATGTTTCTATTAATATAAACCATTAATATAAACTAATAATAATATAATAAACAATGATATGTAAGAACATGAAATGGAATAATACCCATCTTATTCCTACGTATCAATTCCAAGTATGATGCATGAACATAATGGATTTAGGACTATCTCATGATAGAGATGAATGTGATCTCTAACTACCTCTAATAACTCAGGATTCCACCATATTTGTAATGGAAAACCATATTTATGGGTTTGTTTTTAAGTAAAGATGATTAAATCTCCTGAATACTCGGAAGTATCTTACCCAATATCGCTATTTGTGATCTCTAAAACCATATTTTAATTCCTTTTAATTGAATACCTAAATGACACTAGAATAGTTTCATCAAAACACATAAATTACAATTCTCGTTCACTATAAGAAAGCATAAAAATTTGGGGTTGAATAATTCACCAGTGGGAGATGGTTTTCTTCAATTAGAAATGAATTAAATTGAATAAGGTCTATATATATATATAAATACCTGTATAGGATATTTTTACACCCAATCTGTATATAATAGAAAACTAAAGTAGGTGATGTCATAGAATAATGTAAAAATTAATAAGATGACACGAAATTTAAGAAAATATAAATAAATATCTAAATATATTTATAATGAATTGGAAGTCTTTATATAATTAAAAAAAACATATATAGACATGTGGTGGATGACAAAAATGGAAGAAGTGCCCTAAAGAGATACTTCTATGCATGTAACCTCTTGATAAATGTTTCAGAGAAACCCCACATGTCATCCAATGGTCCACCCATCAAAATCCCAATAAGATTATTCCCAATATCTAAAACTCATGTGAAAAAATGACCCATGATCCTATGAATTTCATTTAACTTGGTCACGTTTAAAAGGGTGTTCAAGTGTACTTTAGGGGCATGTGAAATGAGCGATTACAATAACAAATAGTATCTGGTCACCACTCTAACAATAAACATATTTCCTAAACGTGAGTATATTATAAGAAAAATTGCGATCTATAGAAATAATTAGTATAAATATGTATATGTTTTATCAAATAATTAGGAATATAAATTATTAATTAAAAGTAGTTCTCTATATAAGGATGATACTTACTAGTAATACCTACTTTAAACGTTATCATAGGATCCAAAATGATAATACACTACCATCCCCTATGAGTGTCTATTAGAGTACCTATGAATAACCCATGCCTGTAAAAATACATACCCTAAAATATATATAGATGTGAAAAAAGGAATTCAAGGCCTTATTTATGCTTTTTAAGTCAAATGGAATCAGGTTTAATGGGTCGAGGAAATATTCTTAGTTATCATAGGAAACAAGGGAATAAGTATAACAAGAAAGCGTTGAGATCCCATCCCAAATAACCCACTAGTCTTTCAACATGTGGGTACTTACTAATGTTTACATTCAATAATATATATATATATATATATATATTCTAACATCTCTGAGGTAGTAGAATTGCGGAAAAATAATCCATATAACATGAGAAAATATAGTGAGTGATAAATAATCTATGAATTCACTTTAAAAATGAAAAAATACTATTAAAATTAAATATACACCCTTTCAAGTATAACCGGTAATAAACAAAACAATAGGCACGTCAAGAAAGTATAAAATGAAAATAAGGGATCACAACTAATAATTTTCCATGATTAATATATTGAACAAAACCAAGAGTTACATAAATAAATATCTCAATTAAAATATTTTTTTAGGAAATACATTCTTAGTTATAATCATTTGGTTTTTATTTGGTTCACTCAACCCCATAATGTTTCCAGGTTAACCCTAAATGAGAATGAGAGAAATTTGAGCTAAAAATTATTATTTAATTTCAGAAAATACCTCTATAGTCAAGGGTATATGAGATATTTCATCCAAAATATTAGCTAGACCACCAATAAATAATATAATATTTGGTCATAGACACTACTATTCATGTAAAGTAAATATGTAAATAGAAATCACAAAATCAACTTCAATTCACATAGGGAAAGAACACATAAAATCGAGACCAAAATGAATCCAAAGAATTTAATGAATCCCAAAAGCTCTATATTAAGAAGACTTGGATGTTCACCCATGTTAACAATGAGATAATAATATATGGAATATTTGAGGGTGAGAAAATATTTCCTATCATTTAAGAAATAACATGAATGATTAGAAGAAAACCAAAAAAGGTTTGAATATAGAAAATATTACAGTAAAGGATGAGGGAAAGAGGTTTACAAGGGAATAAAAAATTGGGTTTTGGGGTGAAATAAGAAGCATTAAGTCTATAGTAGATAATTTTTTTGAAATGATTAATATAAACTGTTTAAAATATATTTTAATCTGGTTACTACTAGGTACCAATTATAGATTCCTTACGTACCTTGTGGTCATGAAAGAACCACTTAAAAACTACACCCCTATGTATCTAGTCTAAATCTACATGGTACGTAATGGTGTTTAAGACCATAAACATTTTATTTCTTCTCCCCTTCTCCAAAAACACTACTAATTACAACTCCAATTCAAAGTACACAATTTTTGAGATAAATATTTAGAAATATAAGATGAATATAACCCAAATAGGTTATAAACTATATAATGGGCCTTTTTGGCCTTCAAGAATACATGATACCTATAAAACCTATGATAATGGCTATATATCATTTTTTAATCATTGATATAATAACTCATGGATATGAATTATTCTTATGGATCAAAATTATGGTCATTTTAATTTGAGATTATCTTTAGCAAAAATGAAAATTTTATTACTTATAGAAATGAAGTGACTAGACAAGAATTATACAACATCAATTAATTTTTTGTAATTTTGTGGGTTTCCTACATAAAAAAATAAAAATCCATGGAAATCATATTTTTTTCACATATGATGATTTTAATATGGATTACAACCCTATTTATGGCGATCGAATCATTTTTTACCCAAAGGAATAAATTTAATTCATCCACCCATGCTTATGTGGTTTACTATCATTTTCATCTAGGAATAAGTGACTCTTTTTTTCCTTGAGCATATCTAGAAGAAATATATTTTTTAATGTGGTTAAGTGTTGTTTTTATTCATCCTCACATATTTTTTGTAATTTGAACTCCATTTTAAATGGGCCAAGTAGTTATGGGTATTTTAAAATATATAGACCCCCATGAAATAATTTCAATGGATTTAGAGATTATTGGAGAACAAAGATCAAGAAATCACATCATTTAAGAATAATTAGTTAGTTAATTTTTTTGAAGAAGAATTCTCTTAGACAGACATTAAATTTAATTTCAAATAAGGTGATAAAATCTAACATTAGTTCATTTAAAGAATGTTTTCTCCATAAAATAACTTTTTAAATAGGTTTATTTTAAGGCTTCAAGAGGGATATTTATTATCCTATATTATTAATTTTGTAGGGATTCCACTATATAAATATTTTGAGGTTGATAACTTAAAAAATTACAAACCTTGGTGGACCCAACGTGTTCAAATAAAATCCCAAATAATATACAAAATAGAAGTTTACTGAAGTTATTTTTTCCTATTTTCAATGGATAGTCTCTATAAAATATATTAGAAATTGGTGAATAAAATCCTAACAAATCCCTCCTATAGTTATTTAAGCCCATCCAATGGTCCAAAATACCTTGTTGGTGCTCTTATATATTCATAGAAACTTGTAAATTATTTTTCATCAAGGAATACTCTAAAACTACCCACTTTAAATGTCTGGGACATCATGCACATCCATATTACAAATGTTGATCATGTATTATTTTGATAATGTTAATCATACATCGTATAAGAGATCTGAGACTTTTGTTTCTCCCTAGATGACATGATTATTGGAATATAGTCATTCATGCATTCTATTGATAATGGGTATCCATTTCATTGAGAAAAAAATGGAGCTTCTCATATCCCAATAAATTCATCATTTATGGGGTAAACTAGTTTCCATAGCTATAAATAGTCTATTATACTACCATGTTTCCAATCAATGAGTTAGATATATAAATTTTTTATTGATATATTGTAAGATTAACCTTTTTCCAAGTATTTTGAATCACCAATGAATATAATTATCCCTACCTCCATCCTAGTTTCCAATATATAGGATAAGGATAAAAAACGGAACCCAACTTAGGGTTTCCCCATCATGTCTTCACCAGACTCATCTATCAAGTAACACCTAAAACGGATTATCATGAACCATTACCATACCAAACCATTGATAGGTATTTGTGTTGAGTATCCCATTCTATAAAACATTAATGCACTTGATATTTGTTTTGGTAATATGAACTTAATCTAATAGTCACTATAATATATGTATCATTACTATATAGGTCACATCATTAGTCATGACTTTATTAACATGAAATCAATCATATAGAATCTTATCACTTGACTCTAAAAGTTACAACGTTCCTTATTAGATGGTAATGTAGTATGTCATTTTTTATTCCCTACACATGGATATATATAAAAATCATTTCCCAAATTCCCAATCCCAACATCACCATACCTACCACCTTCCGGGATTGTTATAAATTATAGAGTTCCAAGATATATGACTATAAACTATATCATAATCAATCATTGAGGGAGAAAAAAAGGAAATTCATATACATATCCTCAATGAAATAAATGTATTAGTCATTCACTTTGATGATAAGTGTATCTATTATTTTTATCCAGAAGAATTTTATGAATACATCTTAAATCTATAAAAGAGTCCTAAAATAATTGATAATCTCTTTTTTGAGATGAGTCGACTTCCTATCCACTCGATTTTGATGGATGATATTTGAAGTGATGAAATTTTTTTTAGGGATACCCACCTTTGGATTGATGGTTTTTAATAATTTTAATGTAAAATTTTATAAATAATAAAAACATATCATTGGTATTAAATCTAAAAAATCGGCATTCTTTTGTTTTCTCTGTAATTACTTTTTTTTCTTTATGAGTATATAGGTTGATTCATTTCAGAATCATGAAACTTATTACCATATTTAATAGTATATTACCAAAAAATATTCTCTTAACTTGAATAAATCCAACCAATTTAAGAATTTAATGTTGATTCTTTAATTAATGATTGATGTTATTTTTTTTAAAAGGGAATAACATAGAAAATTAGGTGAATGGATTAAAATTAAATTGATTATAAAAATTACATATCCTAATCATTCAATCTCTATTAATTATAATTATTAGCACAAAATAGGTTTATACCTCCACATCCTAACACACACCCATGAAAATATTCCTGATAAAAATGGATAGGGATAATTATATATCCTAACTATTACTAAAAAAATTATGTTCAAGATATAAATAAGTATTAAACAAAGTCTTTATAAATTATAATCTATTTACCCATTTAAAAAAGCTAAAATTTTAGATGATTTATATTAACCAAAAATGATGATGATTATTCTATATTTTCAATAATCAAATTCATTTTTATAGCTATCATTTCATTACCACCAATCTCCTTGATGATTGTTTTCTATTTACTCAATAATTTTTGTCATAAAATTATCAAAATCTTAATTTAGTGTGTGTGAGCTTAATTTTCAAAAAAATATAATTCCAAAAAAACTAAGAGTGAAAATATATATGCCTTACTTCTGATGAATGGAAGGGGTAATAGAGAAACATCAATTTAGTTCAATTTAATGAGTTCTAAAAGGGGATGAAAGATGAATGGTTATAGATAAATTGAAACTATAATTCTAGATCATGAGTAGATATGAATGAATTTATATATTATAAAATATTTATAAGAAGAAAATCACACAAATTGAAATGGTTGAGGATGTGGTTGTCCCTTTGTACGTGGAGGTTTTTCTACAAAGATAATAAGAGGTGGACGATGTCCCATAAAGATTGGATGGTGGTGGGGAATAAGGGTAATTGATGGGTACTCTTATATAATATATGATTCAATAAAATTATGAGGATAATAGACTAGATCATTATGAGAACTCAACATTATAATAAGTTTTATTTTCTTGAGTAATAGTAAAGAAAAATTCCATCACGGATTAGGCTGCAAGTCTGAGCCATGTAATATTTTTAATTCTTTTTTATTTACATCTTTTATATCACTACATCCATTAGTTCTTATCTGGATTATATAGAAGTTTTATGTTTTGTCTTGGTAGATTGGGTGTGGTCAACATCCAATATTATGATGTCATATGTGTGGGGTTTATTCTAGATAATTTTCATTAATGAGAAGTGTTCTAGTGACATATCATTCATTTATTTTACAGTAAGGATCCCATATACCCAAAAAATTGTATCAGATAACATTTTTGGAGTGATTCTATTGGATTATACCCTGGTAAAAGTGTTTTAGAGCTCAATTTAGTGTCATCATTCTTCCCTTTTTCTTAGAGAATAATATCATTTTTATTTACAAACCACCTATCCATCATTTCCCAGAAGTACCAGGAGTTCACAATTTTATAATGGATGGAATCCAATTAGTGTAGAGTCTAAGAAGAAATGTTTTATTGAATGTATTTTTGGTTCATAAATATTCCAAAATATGTTTCTTTATAATCAAGGGACTTCACTTCCACCAACTAGATCTGTCTTAGAAGAGACTAAATCCTAAGAATGTGAGAGGCTAGATAAGGAAGAACATTGGATGATGTGGACTCCACTTGATCACTACATGACATAAATCATCCATAAAGTGAAACGTACAACATAAATCATGAAGAACATAGATGATATATTTGAAAATTTTATATAAGTTAACCAAGTGTTCTTTCTAAATAAATTATTTTATAGTTTAATGTTTGTAAGATGATTTTCCACAGAATATATTAACATATTTAAAGGCATTGGAAGTCAATTGGACTCAGTGAAGGTGTCATTCATAGATATTTTTTGGGAAATATTATTACTTTATGTGATCATATAATCACAATACATGATATTGAGAAATATTATTAATTCTAGAAGAAAGGTAGTCTTGAAGTTCACAGATGTTCAAGACTTGATCTTGAATTAGAAGATTCGTCAAAAGGATATTTATCAATATTTTGAAAATGAATTTAATATTGAAGGGAAAGAGAATAATACTAGAAGGAAATATTACTACAATGGGAAAGGAAGGAGGATTCATGAAAAATAGTAACTCAGTGGATGGTTCTATCATACATAGAGTTATGAGAGAAAATTTCACCAGAAAAAGTTTTTCAGTGAATGGAGAGAGAAATTTGGTAGGTATTCCATTGAATTAATTTCTATAATTCCTATATAAAATTATAGGAGAACGTTTCTCATAAGTATTTTCTGTCTGTCAGGACCTTTGATGATGGACTTTATAGCTTCATTCCATGTTATGTACAAGAGAGAGAGTATAAATAATCACACTTCAAGAATGTTTGGAAAGGTGATATAATCGATGTAATGCTCTCAAGATAGTGGGTTAGGGTGATTTTTACCAGACAGGGAATAGAAGAGAACTAGATTTTAAGGGAATTCAACATATTCTAGGCCTATGGAAAAACATAATTTCCATTAGGAAAATTGATATTGCATGTTTTTTTATAATATCCATAAAACGTTCATAGAGGATTTCATACAGATCCATGGTACTTCCAAGAGGATTGAATTAAAGGATTCTCTATCATATGGTTTCCCTAAAATTATTAATTCATACCATAGAGTTAACAACAATGAATTTATGTCATGGCCATCATGGTCTTGTTAGTGAGAATAGTTTGCCAAAAACATCATTTAGTGGAGGTTTAAACCATGGTAAAATGATTTGTGATGGTTTTTGAAAAAAATATGTTTACTAGCATCCCTAAAATTCTACTAATGGATTTTTCACATCAGGTTTATATTTCATGACATTTTTAATTAATGGTTTTGTTGAAATATTTTATTTTTTGAAAATAATTTTATTATTACCCATTGACGCACCTGATCTGACCCACGTTCATAGACCTTCCCTGTAAAATTAATTATAAATATGACTTGAGTAGAATTTTAACCTCTTAACCATTGTTTATTCTATAAAACCTTTTCCACTCCATGAATTCCAACATCAGTTAACTAAACAAGATTCGATAATATTTTATATAAATATATCAACATTTAAATACATGTATATAAATATATATTCTTATTTATAATTATAATAATATATTCATAATCATAAATATACAAATAAATATTAATATATATATATATATTGTATCCACACATACTTGTCACACATAGACATTACATATTTAGAGATGAATAATCATTACAAAACATTTCGATCCATGCATAAATCATTTAGGGATATTATCTTTTGAAACATGGAAACAAAAAATGTTCATAAAATATCTGTATCATATCCCACTCATTACTTTATAAATAGAAACCTTTACAGAAATATCATACTTAATTCCATTATTCATAACTTTGTAAAATTAAATATAAGAAAAGGGTAAGCTCATATGATCAGTATGGGTAAAAAAGGAAGATATCAATGATTAATATTCTTAACATGAGAATAGGGGTATAAGAACAAGATCTTAACATTTGACAACTATTACCTTTCTATCAAAGATAATAATCATTAATCATGGAATAAATATTATTAGTTCATAAGACCTGAATCACAAAGGAATCAAATAACATGAAACTTGAGATCATAATATAATCATAATACATGGAATTATGGAATATACATAAGCATAAAAATTCATTTCTTTAGCAGTCAAGGTTAATCTCCAAGGCTATCAAAGTGGAATGGATTCACTCCCCAAACCATCATAGTAGTCAAGGATCTCTACCAAGAATATCAAAGTAGACTTATTCCCTTACTAAAATGGGTTCACTCCACATTCCAGTACTGTTTATCTCATGAGATATAAATTATCACACAATGCCTTGGAGGGAGATATATGTCTCTCCCATCAAATAATGAAAATCATATGTATGTGTGCCAAAAGATCATAATCCATCACCAGTAAAAAAGGAATTTCTCATGTCAGTTATAAGGTGACATTATTACAAGAGATTTTGTGAATATTTTTTTAATCAGTTAATAAAAATGCATATTATAAATACATTTTGGTAGAAGTATTTGATGTCAGTTATTTCATAACTGTTATGAAAAATATTTTACCATGTCAGTTACTTTAAGACAACAACCTGATATTTCTATGATACTTTATTTCTACCATCAATAATCTGATTTTATATGTGAAAAAAATATTATTAATGGTTTACTAGGTTTTTTATTAAAAATTATGTGGATAATATTTGACCACATCTATTTTTTTGAAAAATAATGTTGAGAAAACATTTCCATGAAAGTTATTAAATAAAAATTGTTAAAGGTTTTTTATAATTTATTTTTAGCATTTTTAAATGAAAATTGACATTTGAAAGAATATTAGTCAGGGTTTACTCTATTAGTTATATAAAAACTGATAAAAAATATTTTACCAGTTTGGTTTTTTTGAATAACTGATGTGGTAAATCTTATTTTAAAATTTTCAAATCATTTATGAAATAAATGAAATGATATATATATATATATTTATATATGTTTGTATATTTGGAAATAAAATTAAATTAAATAATCCCAGACTAATATTATAAAAAAAGAAAATTAGAATACTAGAAAATCAGCTGTAACAAAATAGCGGAAACCCAAACATTACAATTTAATATTTCAAATTTAAAATTTATATAACAACTAAAATGACACCCAATCATACCTATGAAATGATTCAATCATTTTATTTTTAAGTGTCTTATATCTTGTCTAGTATAATGTGGAGGTTAATAAAAAATATAAAAATATAAAATAATTTATTTCACATGGATTTTGAATAAAACGAATGAAGATTTAAAGGAAAGGTTTACAAAAAAACTATGCTTATGAAACTTTGTAACTATCCAAGTTGAAATTATTTCACATATAAATATTATAAAATAGTATCAATATTCATTAAATCATTATTTCTTATTAAATTACTATTTAAAAGTATGTTTCAATTCTATATAACATTTAATTACTTACAACCAAAATGCAGTATTTGTAAATGAAAATTCACCTTTTCTTTTATATATTTGATCATCGAGCACTTGTTTTTATTGTCTCTATAAATTAATTATATACACTCTTTTTAAATAATACGTATAAATTAAATCTAAAAAATCATTATAATAAATAAATGTATTAAAATATTCCAAAATACATATTCAATACATTTATAAATTTTTCTCACACTTTAACATGGATAGAACATAGTCGGTAAAGTGTCTCTTGTAGAAAAAAATACCCAAAATCAATTGGAAACTAATATATAAGAATATATAATATAATTGGTTATTTTTTTGAGATATTCATAAAACATTATGAGATATATGTTTCTTGCGGTTGAAGATAAGGAATCATCCAACAATGAATAATTGCATTATTTTGAAGGATTTTGTCAATATAAACCATTCTTTGTACGTTAGTCATTATCCTCACTATAGGAGAAATAAATTATGGGTCCATAAATCTATATACTTCTATCATGTCATGCCATGTAAAAATTTCATAAGGATACATAATAAAAAATAAACATAGGTATAAATCTGCAATAAATTAAAATAATGGAAAGACTTATGTTAATCAACTTACACGAAAGAACCTCGCATTGTGTTGATACCCAACTCATCTCTGGTTTCAAGTTCCATGATATATTTTTAAAAATAGTCACAGTCATTACACGATAGAAAATTAGATCTTCTTTTTGAATCTAATAATCAATAAAAAAATTGAATTTGTTTACAATCTATCAAGACTTTTAGTAGTTTTATATGAATTCATAATAGTCTGTATGTTTTTTTGTCTATACATTATGTATTTACCATTAAAATATTCCAATAAAAATCTATTAATATATAAATATTATTTTCAAAAAAAAATTAACAAAAAATGCAATAAATGATATGATATAGACACAAATATATGATAATTTTTAGAGCAAGTATAGATGGGAAAACTAAAAGAAGACCATTACTTTGTCCAACTGTACTGAACTCATATCTAAGATATGGTATTCTTAATGATATATTAATAATTTCATATAATGTGACCCAATGATTATCTATCACTATCTATTGAGGATGAATGTTATCTCTAATATAATATATCATCCTAAATGAAATTATATAATATTAGAGATCGTTAAAAAATAACTCATAAAAAATGTGAAGCCATGGAAGAGGAGGTGTATGACTATGATTAGTAAGAGGTGTGGGATCTGTAGGTAGAGGTGGAGGAGTGGGATAAATAGCCAAAAACTATATTTTCATGTCTATAAACAATCACTATACCAAAGATGCGATCCTTTCCCCAATCATCTCATGAATATCCTGAACTTTAGCTTCCAAATATTCTATATTTATTTTAAAAACATCCTTCATTGAATAAGTATGAAAATGTGGAGACAATGTTTTTACAGATACACATTCTGGGTGTCCTTGTACATGACCCAAATGTTTAGGCTTTCTTAATGATGTTGCAAACATATCCTTCATACTTTTAGCTATAAATTCCCTATGTGCTCTTATCTTCAATATATTTATATATATATATATATATATATAATATTTATAAAAATTCATAGCGAATCACACTATATAAATATTTTCTTTAACTTAAATAAATAAATTAATTAAACATCTTACAATCCTCCTTGCTAAAACATTAAACACTTCGTAATAAATTATCATCTTATCCACATCTTATCCATCTTCAATTTTTCATGTCTAGCTAGGGGGGGATGACCCTTTATAGACCCTGAATACTCCTCTCTCAATTTTTGAATGTTTTAATCATCATTTTTACTTCCAGTAATGTATACACTCCACAAGATAAAGTATTATGGTATAGGATTATAGATTGGATCTATTAGTGATATCTCCCATTTTGAAATAAATTAAGAATAAAAAAATCATTAATATTGAAAACAACTAAATGGTAAAATTGCACTTTCCAAAAAATGACTCATGTCATCTGCTTTCATGAAATTTATTCCAGGTTTCTTCATCTATAAATGGATATATATCACATGTATTTTGAGGTTTTTATTCCAAAAAATAAAACCTGATGCGAGGGTTGATTTGAAATCCCTCATTCTCCTAGAATATAATGTTAAACATTTCCCCCCAATAGCTCCCATATCATGAATATTACATTTCATTTTAAATGAAGGTGAAAAACTATATTAGTATAATAATTTGATTATAAGTAGAATAAAAAAAATGATCTTACCAAACCAGAGTCCCATAATTGAGATATTGTTATTTATCCACATTTCTCTAATCATCAATCAAAACACCAAATTTTATTTTGACCTTATAATAATTATAGTCTTGAATTGTTTTTAATTTGGACCACTTGGAATATCATTATCATCAATTTCAATTGGTATCCTCTAGTTTTGGCTATGCTAAACTAATAATTTTGGTAAATCTGTTCTACCACATTTACCAACCATCAAACTCTTTCCCCCATGGAAGTAGATACCAGTTGTGTAGAAGGATGTGGAGTCTCATCAATAAGAGCATGTTTACATCCATCCCCAGATGTATGTGTATGATCCTCACTAGAATTATGATGTGGTTCAAATTTTTTTACTTTTAATTATCATACATATCAAAGTAATAAACAATTAGTACACTAATATAAAAATCCAATAACTTCATACAATGGTAAATAAAAAATAAAAAATATCAAACAAAAAATAAACTGAACTAAAAACAATTTTTTTTATTGTCAACTAAAATTATAACACCATTAATGAGATATAAAATGACACAAAAATGGGAAAAACCAAAAATGGTGAATGAATAGTAAATAACTTCCAACTTATTACATAATTTTTTAAACCAGAAAGAATATTTTTTGAATATATGAAAAATTATCCAATAAAAAGTTCACTAATCCAAATACATTTGTATTCACGTTTATTAGATTATTTAACTAAAATTATAAAAACAATAATGAAATTTGAAAAGGCATCAAATATTGAAAAAAATCAAAAAAATATTGTGTGAATAGTAAATATCCTCCAACGTATTACATCATTTTTCTCACAAAAAATAATATTATTTTAATATACTCTTTTATACATTTTTTTTCATTTTTTTAACCTCTTATATTAAAAATATTTTTCCCAAAAAATCAACAGATATATATCCTAATTAAGTGTAAACATAGTAAACAAAAAAACTAAACTAGTATATAAAAATAATTTAGCTTATATGTTATTAAATGTATTTTAATAAATCAAATAAAACTAAAATATCTAAAATTTTATAAAATTTTAAAAATTAAACCTAAAATAAACATATGATACCTATAATATTATGAATTTAATTAAATATAGTTTTTCAAAAATCCCACAACCTGATCGTTCAGTAGAGAAAAATCCAAATCTATGACATTACCATCAATATTATCAAATAATATTTCTATAGAAGTAGGTGTCTCACATAAATAAATACCCTTATCAAGATTTGCATCACCAAAAAACTATTTTTCCTCAAAAAGAAACATACCTCTACAAATCAGACAAATAAAGAACCTATAAAATTTGTTTATCATGTGTTTTAATGATAAAAGATTCAGCCGTGTATTCCATCTTTTTTGATGAACTGATATAATTACAAATTCATCATTTATGAAACTATTGTCACCAACAACCTCTTTGGTGACATTGGAACCCAACATATAATGTTATAAACGTCTCATATTTATTCAATGACATGATAAAATGAACTTGATGAAGAGATTTTTTTTTTCAACATCACTCAAAAAATTCATTTCTTATGTGAACTCCAAGACTCTACTATTCTAAATTACACATCTTTTGTAATGATATTTCATATGAAATGTATATATATTAGTGTCATACCCTGACCATGTTATCAAATTTAAATATTGACCTCCTAATAACCATCCCAATGTTTTTGATGCATCAGATCTAATAATAACGATCATTTTAAACCATGGAAAATATGTTTTTTTATATTCATTCAAAATCCACAAACCTTTATTGTTTGGGTAACATTACTTTAACACATTAATATGAAATTTTATATATGGATGAACATAATCTATGTTATTAGTAATGTATAAATATACCTTATTTATCTGTTCACCCATCAATTTTTTTAATTTCACTACCCATATCACCTTTCCGCTATAATTAACTCGTTCAAGGAGAGATATTGGAAAAAAATTTCTCTTCTACAAAATGTATCTTGTACAAAACTATACAACCTCCTAAGAAATATACTTCTCAATAATGGAGGCTTCATGTTTATATGGATTCATAACATACTATTTAAATATATTCATATATATTTCAAAATGATACATCGGACATAGATATATAGGTCTGAAAAGATTTATTTATCACAAAAAATAAACCATTAAATTAATTGGGATATCAAAAAAAAAATATCGAGGAAAAAACATTTACAATTAAATAAGTATTGAAACCACATCATTCACTAAATTGTTCAAAAAAATTCAGATCAATCACCTTATTACAACTTGATATTAAAAATTAACAAACCATCATGATATTCATTTTGACATAGATGGGGAATATATTATGCAATAAAACTGGTAGGAGAACTTTTTATCATGGAATGATAATCATGAGAGTTAATACCTATCAACCTAAAATACATTATAGAAAAATAATTTTTTACATTTGAAGAATAACCTTGCGACACATTGACATTATGAAGATACTGAAAAATCTAATTTTCTCCCTCTTTGATAATGTATGAAAAGATTGAGGAAGGTATATTCATCTTCCATCATAAGTGGGATCATACTCCAAACTTATTACCATTGACTATAAGTCCAATCTTGCATTTGACAAATCTTTAGTCTTTCCTCTATTATCAAACAATGTTCCAATCATATTGTAAAATATATTATTCTCCATATGAATTATATTTATGTTATGTTTGACCTCATTATATCTACAATATTGTAACTAAAAAAATATGGAATGATTCTTCCAAATATTTCTATCATTACCTAAATTTTTAGTCTTTCTAAATGTCACATCAATGTTTTTCAACCTATCTATATACTAATTGGAAGACAAAGGTTTTGGAGAAGTATAATATTTTTATGATCTGTTCAATTTCCTTTTTAAACATATATAAGTGTTATCCATAAATAAAATGCTTTGATGATCTATGCATACTATTTTTATCCCATGTTTTAGTTGATAATAGAAAGACTATTGTTCATATATTGGATAAACTCTATTCCACTTAACACTGAATTCTGAAAAATCTCTAAATGTTTTGAATTTATTTACTATTAAAATAATCAATTGTTGCAGTTTAAAATATTCAATTTTATGAAAATAATATAAACTAATACCTTCCCACCATAAAATTTTGAAATCATTAATTAAAGGTTATAGAAAAAAAATTAATTTCAATTCTGGGATGTTTTGGTCTAAAGATCATTAAACTCAATAAGACATATTTTAACATTATACAAAATTTATGTGGTAAGTTATAAATTACCAATAAATTAGTCTATAACTCTGTGTGCTACTATGGAATTGATATGGAATAATTCAATCTCTACGCATTCCATGTTTGATATTTCTGACTTCATTTCTAAATATAGGAAACAGTTGATCAATTTTTTTTCACTGTGAAAAATCATGTGAATAATATAATACTCTATCACAAATCCACTCATCTTTATTCTATTTTAACCTTTTTGAATCATTTTAATCTAAAAATAAATGTTTCAAATTAGTAATTATAGGAAGATACCAAAAAACCTTTAAAGAAGTCTCAATAACTTCTAAATAAGATTGTGATTTGTCTTTAAACTTATACCATGACATCCAACATTTAGGATACTTTGGTATAAATTCATAATTGTTTTTCTATAGAACATATTTATTTTTGAAGACATGTGTTTTCTTTTACACTAATGCCTTCATTTATAATATTTTATTCACTTTTTAATGTGCATCTGGAAGATCATTGTCTTTAAAAAGTATGAATTTCAAATATTACAGAATCATTAAAAAATTATTGTATCTCTATATAATTTCACCTTTATGTTATTTAATTGTACCACAATAGATAAAACCAAAAATCTTATTCAACCCATATACAATGGTTTTTTGGAATCCCAATATATACGATCAATTGTCGACTATTTCTCAATTACATCAACATTAATATCCTAAATAATATATTCAATTTGATCATACTTATTATATTGAAAATCATCATCGACAATAGATCATAAATTCTACCCTGTTTTACCATGCCAAATCCAAGGGCTCTAACTCTGATTAAAATAATGAAAAATTAAATGATATTAGATCTATATACTTTTCAACTTCTTTATATTTAAATATTTTAGGAATTGATATAGAAATTATTAACTGTTTAGAATAAATCATTTATAAAATTTAAAACATTCATCAACACCTTACTCATATTAAACACTTATTCGAAGTGTAGTAATCCATATTTAACTCATTATTATCTAAAATTAATAACAAAATTTGAATATAAGTTACTATAATGAAAAACTTAATTACAACTTTACTTTTATAAATAACAATAAAAAATACTATTTAAAATATATTTGATAAAAAAAATATAGCATTGAAAATATTAAATTATCATTACTTAATAAAAAATCACAAACCACAATCTAAAAAAATCATTCAAAAATAAAAAGATTTATATGATGTTAGAATAATCAAAACAAAAAATATAAACAGTGAAGATAAAGTGAAATCAATGGAAAATTGGAACAAAAAATACAAATAAAAATAACTTTTATGCCTAGAAAAAACACATAATGTAAATTGATATTCTAATCAGGATGATTGAGAAGGTGGCACCTATAGTACAAAGGCACAAGTAGCGACCAATGATGGGTAACAATATATTTTGAAGGCTAAATAAAACCAAATGATAAAGTGAAATCAATGTACAATGGGAATCAAAAATAAAAATTAAAATACATTGTTTTCATGAAAAAATAAAACAAAAAACAAAAACCATAAATTTTTATAGAATCAGGGAAGACTGTGAAGTTAACAAAAATTAGAAGAACTCACAAGAATTTAATGATGGATGACAATGTTAGATGAAAACTCAAAGATAAAGAATCATATAAAAATTAAAACTACAAATAAAATAGCTATAATGCATGGAAAATGGAAACAATTAACACTAAACATATATTAAAATTGGAACTGGGATGAGTGACACCAACGAGATGAAGCGCGAGTGGCGGTCAATGATGGGTGACTATGTATGGAATCTATAGATAATAAATGAAAGATATTCAAAACAAATATTGAATAATGAAGAGATTTTAGGTCATGGATTGAATAAATAATATATTTGAGAGCATATTTTGATGTTTTATAAGGCTAGGGTTCACCACATGAGATAAAATTGAGTGTTTTCATGTGAAAGAAAGAAAACAATGACTCATCTTGATCCTGATTAAAAGTTTTAAGCTTTTTGTCACATTTTTTATTCAATAACTGATGATGAAAATACTAATTTTCATGTTATTTTTCGAATAATAGAAGTGAAAATATTTTGAGGTTTTGTTTTTAATGTCCGTTATTCAATAATCGATATGAAAAAATTATTTCCCATGTCCATTATTAAACAAGAGATGTGGAAAATTAATCTATTTATTTATCAAATAATTTAATGATAACAAATTCGAAAAATGTTTTTGAGAAAATAAAATTTTTACAAGTGAATTTATCACAAAAAAAAACCCATGAAAAGAAATGGGTTTCATAAATATTTCATTATAGCCTAACTTTCAGAAAAGAAATTGGTTTCTTGAAATTTTCATATTTTTGTCATAAACATAAAGCATACAAAGGGAGAATAAAGATGGAATCCTTATATCATATCCCAAGTAAAGAATATGAAACATTAAATAATGTCATCTTATATAGAAAATTATTATGAAAGATCCCTTGGAATAATTTCTAAAGAAAATAACCTTTCCATTTCAAAATATTTTTTTAAGAAGCTACCCAACTAAAAAAAACACAATTATTTGAAAATAACATTATAAATTTATAAAGGATGCATCACAGAAAAAATTAGTAATTAAAATAGTAAAATCCATTAATTTCATATATGTTAAAAAACATTCCTTCTATATTTTTGTCAAAAAATCCAAAAAGCACCTTGTTTGGAAAGTGAAAAAAAGATTCTTTCAAAAGCATTTTGAAAAAATTTCAAACATTGATAAAAATGAAATTTAATGATTACAAGAGAATGGTAAAACATTCTTTTTAAAAATTTCTATAAAACATGGATATGGAAGAAAAATATTCTCCCATAAAGGGTTAAAAATAAATAATCCTAAATATGGATGTGATTGTGAAGAAAACCCTTACCTCGGGTTTGAATTTCATAAAAAACACTCTAAACTCAAGTATAATAAATTTATATTTTTTCAAATTATATAAATTATTAATTGAAATTATTTTAATATCATATATTATCTCTTTATAACATCTCAACACCTCCTTTAATAAATAATTCCTTATTAAAATTTTCATTTCCAGGTGTTAACTATTTCCTAGATCATGAGTATTTCAATTAAGTTGTTCTAGTCCTTGTACATTTATGTTACTTCCATCACCATGAGAATATTAATAATGATAAAAATATAACATACATTCATTATATACATATTTATAGTCATTGAAAAAATTATATATAGAAAAATAAATTACATCGGTCATGGAGATGGTAGACCATGTGTACCCATCAACGTTGTTTTTATTTTTCAATAAATGGAAAGAAAGGAAGATGAATATTAATTAAACTTTACAAGGACAATATTATATAATATATATCATAATTATTTATCAAATTAAGCTTCATTACCATCCAATTAAAACATAAATTTAAAACAAATCACATCACATCATGGAGGAGGTAGTACACATGTACGTGCGAGCGATGTTATCGTTTCTCAATGGATTATATAGTAAGAATAAATACATGATATTTTTATTAAAAAAGTATAATTTTGTATCTAATAAAACATACAAAAATTAAAACCACCATAATACCCATCCATATAATATGGTGGTGAAAAATTAATTGTATCACCATATTGAGATGAAAATTCATACATACATATGACAAAAACTTTCAATTCTCATTTTATGGGAAAGAGTTTGTATAATGGTGTTTTAACAGTCATAATAACATTTAATCATATTTTTAATACTTATTTTATTATTTTATGATACATAGAATATATTTATAGGATGTAAAATGAGTATAAAAGAATGTGAGCGGGTAAGGCGATTACCTCTTCTTTGAACAAAATCCTTTAGATATCCTCTAAAGGGTTCTAGTGTTTGACTTTTGGGAAGACTCTAATATATATAATCTGAATAGGGATGTTGATAAGTAATTTTGTTTTGAGTTTTACTGATATATAATTCTAAAAGTGGTGTGAAAAAGTAAGGGAGTTTGTGCACATTTATAATTGAGGTGAGAGGTACTTTTGGAATTTGTGAAAATGTTAAATTACAATAAATTAATTCTCAGGAAAGATTCCTCCAAATGTCCTTGTATTCATAGATAAGAAATGATCTAGGTATAATACCATAAACCAATATAATTTATAGTTGTTTTGGTGTTATTTTAAATTTTATCACTATGATTAACCCTCAGGTAACCAATTTAATTTTTAACTATGGTTACTCACTTTTCAATATAATTGGGTTGTATTTGTTTACACAGAAGGTTAAAATTATCCCATAAATGTCAAATTTATGACAATTTCCACTATATAATTTAAAAATTTCCTTATTTGTTGTTTTTTATAATTTTTAAATAATTGTAAAAAGTAATATTTTGATAAAACATCATTATTGTAAATGTTGAAACTATTAATTTAATTTAATATTAAATACATCATGAAAAAGGATAATTCAAATAAAACTCTTTAAAACCTCTATAATATATCCAATAGATTTATATATTTCGTGGTTAATATTAAATAATTCAAATTATATCACTTTTAATATTTTTGGAATCATTTGTTATTGTTTTTTAATAAATAGAGATATTCTCCATCATTGTCGAGTATGCAATTAAGGTCATTAAAAAATTTCTAAAAATTTAAAATAAGTATCTATCATGAAAATAATTGTATAAATATTTTTATAAACATTTATCTTCATTCATAAATTAGTTTTTTCCCATTTTGGACACATAAAATATATTAAAAACAAAGAGAGTGACATTTTGTAACTTTCTTTGATTTAAATAATATATAAGTCATTTTTAGGAACAATTATCCCTTAAATAAGTCAATTTAAATCCTAATGTGTTCAGGGTATAATTCCATTATTTCGATAAAAATTTCTATTTATAATTATGGGTTTACCACATATTTTTAATCTTTATTTATTAAATTTACCCTTTAGCGAGTTTATAATATTTTCGACATTTATTATTCATATTGACAAAAAATAAAAGGGTCTTATTTTCTAAATTTGAACCTTCTAGTTCAAAATATTTTTTTAAATTTTATCTAATCCATTACATATAAATAGAAGAAATTAATTCTTATTTATGTGCACAAAATGTGACCAGAACAACTTTTTAGAAAAAATACATTTTTAAACATAATACTGGATTTATTCTTATCCTATTCTTAGAAAAATATTTTTTGAATGTTTAAATTTTTTTATTAAGTAAATAATATAAAAATTTCATTAAAATAATTCACTAATAGGGACGAATATAAATTATAATAAATATATTGCACATATTTTTAAACTGTTTTTCAGAAAACAATTTCCTTTTTCAGATTTGTTGTCATTTTCATTTATAATCAACTAATAACCAATTAATATCCATACATTTTTTATAAATAATTTATTCATACTAATACCCTATAATCCAACAATTAGGTGATAAATTTCATTATAAATAACAATATTTTAAAAGTATATCTTAGTGTATTTTAACATAGTGTTGCATATAACTCAATATATCATTGAAATTTATTTTTAAATAATATTTGATAAATTATTAAGGTGTTAAATTATACGCACTTAAAATTAATTTATTCCTCACAATTCATCAATCAGATACAAACAGGTGAAGATACTTCTACCTCATTACATCCTTAGTTTCCCACATAGCATCCTCAAATTTTTGGTTTCTCCAAATTCTATAACCATGTGGGTGGTGTTGTTTCATTTCACTTTCTCTCTTAAATCAAGAATCTCAACTGATTTTTCATCATAATAATGTTTTTGATCTAGTTGTGTGACCTATGAGTTCATTACATGTGAGGGATCAGGTATGAATTCATTAAGAGAGATACATAGACCCATCATTTACTTGAGATAGATTCTATGGAAGCAACCATAGATACGATACTATCTTGTGTTAATCAATAATTTACAAA
Source organism: Viscum album (assembly GCA_963277665.1). Taxonomy (NCBI): domain Eukaryota; kingdom Viridiplantae; phylum Streptophyta; class Magnoliopsida; order Santalales; family Viscaceae; genus Viscum; species Viscum album. The sequence goes on from OY728123.1 coordinate 2,022,911,807, forward strand.
GTTTGATATACCTAAGTATTAACTTTACCTTTTTCCAAATATCATCACCCTCATCGAGTAATATATTCATAGAAATACAATTTCACTGACATCAAAATCGATATCTTTCCCATGATTATTAAGAAATTGTTTTCCAACTCTGAGTCACTTTTTTGAGACGTTGAATGGATCTAACCATCTCTTCCATCTCATCAGATAGATCATGTCCCAATAGATTTCATTCTCCAACGTAATTCTTGTATGTTGGAGTTATGCACTTCCTACCATAAAGGCATTATAAGGATCTATCTAAATACTGGAGTGGAGGCTATTGTTTTAATAAAATTATACCAAAGGATGGGGTGGATCCCAACAACATTTAAAATCCATTGAGAAAGATCTCAAAATGTATTTAGAGTTTGAATGATACTTGAAAACTGACCATATGTCTAAGGCTAATAAGTGGGGCTGAAACATAACTTTGTATCCAGATCTTGAAAAATGATCCTATAAAATATTAAAGTAATCCTTAGATCTAGATCATACATAATTTATAATAGAAAACCATGCTTTCTTACCACTTCATTAATGTATAACTAAGTAAGTTGATGAAGAGGGTGGTCTTATTTGATAACGATAAAGTGTGATACCATTGTAATATGATTGACTATAACCCATATAGAATTATTCCCATTAGATGTTTTGTGGATTCCAATGAAAAAATCCATAGTTATGTTTTTCAATTTTCATTCTGGTAAGGGAAGTGGTTGTAACATCCCCTTAAACTTATATCTCTTAGATTTAACTTTATTATGTACCAAGCATTAAGAAACCTATTTTCCATTATCTCTCTTCATTCCATCCCACCACAAAATCTCTATAAAATATATATAAATATTTTTAATTCTAATTTTAATAGTGAATAAAGAACTACGAGCCTCACCCATCAGCTTCTTATTTAAATATAGTACAGAAGGGACACATTCACAGCTCCTAAACCTTTTCATTTTATCATAATCAATGTTTAATACAATATAATTTCTCACTTATTTTTCTTCTTTTTATCCTTCTTATATTCTACTCAAATATTCACTTGAATACATGGTTAAAAATAAATATGATAAAAATAATATTTATCCCCTTCCCTCACAATTTCAGGATACATATTTTATAATTCTAAAAATATTATATCTTTTATAATTCTTATCATAGATCAGAAAGTGTGATCCATTTGATTTAGAGAATATTCCACCTTTTTGATTTCCCAAGGTGGTAATATATTGATCAGTCATAATATTCGATCAATTCCAACCATCTTCACTAGAATATATTTAGCTCTTTATATATGAGGAGATAATTCAAACTTATATAACCTATATATATATATATAGCTACATATATATTACATGAATATAATATTCTTTTATATGAAAATTCATTAAATGAAATGAAATGGGTTTCATAAAATTTTTATAATATCCCAACATGTGTAAAATAGATATGTTTTATAATCATTTTGTTATTTCATCATAGTATAACAAGTTGAAAAGGAAGCAGGTTTCATAAGAATTCTACTATGGTATAACCCATAGATAAGGAAATGGGTTTTATAAACAACATGTCATCTTAAAAATAAACCATTCAGAGAAATAATAATAATGATATCCTTGTATTATATCCCTTGTATAGAATAATTAACCTCAAATAATTTCATCTTTTATGCTGAATGATTTTGAAAGAAAAATTACATAAAACATTTATTTCAGAAAAATAACATTTTGTGTAATATTATTTTTTTAAAAAATATTCTAAATTATTTTGTAAGTAATTTTATTAAAATATAATCTTTTAAAACTTATAATGGAAGCTTAAAAAATAATTTGGATCAATTATTTTAAAAAATAGATTTTCCACTTTGATAAAAACTTTTTAAAGTATAAAACACTTCCTAAATCATTTTCATTTTAAAATAATTTATTTAAGATATTTAAATTTAAATTTTTCTATATAAATCATTTTATTTTAATATAGCATTGAAAAAATACAAGGTAATATTGAAATAATTGAGCAGTCATGAGGAAAGAAAATATTGTTCATGTTGTGCATGTCAAAAACAAATATCCTTTCCACATTTTAGATAAAATACAAACGATGATTGTTTGGAAAAATAAATAATGATTCCGTTGAATTGTTTTTATATAAAACTCATACATGGGTAAAAATATCTTTAATAAATCATTTTAAAAATTATAATTTTTTTTATAAAACATTGTTTTGGAATAGAAAGGGGTTTCAAGCGAAAATATGATTTTTTTTCAAAAATCATTTTTGTTAAAATGATGAGTATATGAAGAGAGAAAAATGAAGGGAGAAAATTTATTTCCAAAAAATAACTATTGGAGAGTAAAATTCATGAGTTTATTGGGATATAGATTGGATATTTGATCATCCGAAACATAGTTATAAAAAATATAAATAAACATTGAGATAGAAACACAAATTCTCCACCACTTTGGTATCTTTGAAACATAAGCCCCATGAAAGAATATTATTAAATGAAACATAAAATATAATCAGTATAAAAAAATTAATGATATTACATTTCAAATGGTATATTTATACACCTCATAAAAGAATATAGGTTCATAAAAAAACATTTGTTCAATGAAAGAAAATTGAGACAAAAATCTCTTACCGCTTTGGTAACATTTTGAATTATAATCCACAGTATGGAATAAAATATAATTAAACATTAAATATAATTAAAATTAAGATATTAATTATATAAATTTCCATGATGTAGTATATATACCATATAAAATAAATTAGTGGTAAATTTTCATATGTCTACCAAGAATAAAAGAAGGATTAGAAATTCCATATTGTAAGTCTCGAATTCTTTTGTACATGTTCATAATTCCTGAATAATAAATATAAGTTCATTATATATCTATAAAATAACCATAATTATATTTTTAATACTATATATGATTCAATTATTACTTTTTATTACACATTTATTATCTATTCCATGTTTAAGACATTTTTCGGGTAATAAGTGCATTATTTTTCAAATATCGTTTGATTTTTTATTTTTGGTCCTATTACTTTGATAATGGTTCAATTATATATAGAATTATAATAATGAAATAATGATCATATTTATTCATAAATTATACTTTTAATACTAATTATGAAATGTTTTTTTTAGAAATTCGGTAGGTTACAATCATGGAGACAACATGTCGTACGTCAAGTTGAGTATCATTCCCATTTTTGAATGAACATTATGGAAATGAGGTAAGCAATATATTATGATTAAATAATAATAATTATAATATAAATAAAATATTATTTATTTAAATATAATTATACATATCATACTTTTTGTGTGGTGATTAAAATAGAGTCACATTTCTTCATGAAGGCGATAGTCCACACAAACATGAACGTTTTTATCACCTTTCAGTATGGTTCATGAAAAAAAAATGATATATAATTTTTTAAAAATGTTAATTATTTAATTAATATAATAATTATATATTTTATATTGAAATTATTTTTAATTTTATTCTTAATATATTCCATATAAACATTAGTGAAAGAAAATCACATTGCTTCGTGAGGTGGTAGTTCGCCGCACACAAGAGCGACAATATCGAATCCCCTATGAAATGAAAATTAAAAAGGTATATATGATATAATAACTAAACATGTACAATAATTTTATAAATATAATATATATACTTTATATCCATTATCAAACACAACCATAAGAGGTTGTAATGGAAAAGCCAATGACATCAGTTCGCAAGGTCGTTGTCCTCCAAACACACAAAGGATGATTTCGTAACCAATTTTATGGAAGTGGAAAAGGTTTTAGGTCATGAAAATAATTCAAATATTTTTAAATATATGTTATATACTAATTTTATTATATCATAATGAATTTATAATAATTCAAGTTGAAGGAGGAACAAATAAAATAAAAATGTTCGTTGAAGAACATTACATATTCTCATAGTAACCTCCATAGGTTTACACCAAATTGAATAATATGTTTGATTTATGCTCAAAATAAGGATTATATAATCTATAGTGGGAAGGTTTTAATTTATTTTTTCAATTATTGTCCAATTAAAATGTTATTATGGTGCGAGTTGAGGGGATAGGGGTGGGGTTTTATATGTGAGGTTAGTGGCACACTTGTAATTTTTTGAAATGAAAAAGGTGTAGCCACATTATTTTCATTAAAAAAGGTTCCAGAATGGAGTATTATATATATTTATAAATAATAAGGTCTAAATATAGTGATAAAATATATTTTTGACAAGTTTTTAGGTCATTTAAACCCTTATCTTTTTTAACCCCCCACAGTAAAACCCAAATTTAACTTAATTATTGTAATTAATTGTTTTTAATTTCATTAATAAATTTGGTAAAAACGTATGTTTATATTATTATATAATATGAATTTTTTTAATATAAAAAGGTTAATCCATTTTTAAAAATTAAATTCATATAATTGTAAAAATATAATTTAAAATTAATCCAACAAAAGCGATTAGAAAACATATTTTCCAATGGAAAAAGTTCAATGTTTTACAAAGTTATTATATAGATTTTCAATAAAAAAATGATTAAAAGTATTAAATTGGATTAATAGATATATGATTTATCTATATTTATTTTAAAACCAATATAAAAAATAATTTAAATTTGTAAATAATTTAAAAGAAAATGAAATTTTCAATAAAAATTCATCATTTTTCAGCATTCATCAAAAAATTAATCTATTCAGAAAATTATCACAAATTAATCTTGATATAATTTTAAAATGATTATTGAATATCTATTATTATTATTTAAAATAAATTTTCCAAAATTGGAAAAAAATATATTAAAAACAAAACCCGTAAAAGCAATGAAAAAGTGGGTTTTCATGAAGTGTATTTTTTTTCTAGTACATGATGATTTTATAGTTACACTATGTCTAAAAATAAAAATTATATTAATATATATTAAAATATATTGATATATAACTATAAATTTCATTTTAAAAATTCATCATTTGGGATTATTTCATTTAATTAAAATGGAGAAACATTATGCACTTTAAAAAAGATTTTTGACAAAACTCTTTTGCAAACTCAAAAATAAAATTATACGAAAATAAAATATAAAGTAGATTAAAAATTAATTAAGTAGATAAATATTATTAAATAATACTCATGTTAGTTTAAAATATAATTCATAATTTAAATTACATAATTTATTAAAAATAAATAATAGTGTTATAAAAATCAGTTTTGTTTACAATTCACTGAAAAATAAATGTTTTCCAAAAATACCCATATTTCACCATTTTTAAATTTTAATATGATGGATCAAAAATTTAGTTTAATTTAATGAAATAATGTTTCTAAAATTTATATAAATTAATTCTATTATTTTCACCTGAAAAGAAGAAAAATCGTTTGTGAAGTAAACTTATTTTTGATGAATATAATTATATTAATAAAAATTGATTAATTATTTAAAAATATTTTACAAATAAATTTATATTGAGTAGTAAATTTATATGTATATTTCATATAGTATTTAATAGTATTCATACCTTCCTATTTAATGGAAATGTTATAATATTATTTCATGGTTCACTAAAGTTCAGTGTCACCTGTCATGTACATTATTGAAGAAACTCATTGTTGTGTGTAATGAAACCAATATAAAAATTTATTTTAATTTGAAAATATATTTCACAAAATATTTTTCTTTTATATTGTACCCACCTTAAAATTAATTTCTTTTTAAAAATGTGTTTCTTTTATCAATGTTTTAACATTTAAAAATTCATTTATAAAAACACACATCATTCAAATGAAAAATAATATTTCCTTTTAGAAGGGATAGTTAGAAACATAAAGGTTTCCTAAAGTAACACATAACTAGGTTTACACATTGGATAACACATGTGGGATGTGAAAACATGGACATAAAAGTGTAAACTAACACCCAAATACTGATGGAGGTTGATAGATGACATGGTCAAGAGAAAGTTAATAACCACAAATCCATAAACCAATGAGGCATGGAAGAGGTAATTAATATCATTAAAAAATGATGATAGCATAGAAATTTTTTATTTGAAGACCATTTTACTAAATTTTAAGAATACTCATGAAAATATATAATTACTTTATTTTCATTCCATTTCATGAGTATAATCTCACCCTTTAGTTGTTCCTTGATCAATTTACACTTCATCACTTACTCTATTAAATGAAGGTGAATATGTTATGAATAAATCACTAATAGATCATAAGATCCATAAATATAATGATAAGTAAATTTTCCCATATTTAGTTATCCTCAAAATAAATTGGTTAGAACAGGTTACCCAATATTTATAAATCTTCATATGTTTTTGTAATACATTAATATCTAAAACCTAAACCAATGTTTAACTTAAACCATACCATAAATCGTATCCTTATAACACATCCAAAATTCAAAATTTATAAATAATTCCACTAAATTGTATAAAATTATCTTAAAATTAATCCCCAAACAACATTAAGTAGCTCTCAATTTTCAAATACCAGATATGTGAATACCTTCATAATATATTCTATTTAATTTTTGTAAAAAAACAAATTATTAATAAAACCATAAATTATTGAATATATTTTTAAAACACAGTTATTCTTCCAAATCCATCAATGATATGATAAATCACTTTGTTCACAAATAATTAATCAATACTAAGGTCATCAATACGATCCAATTTAATTAATTCATAATAGTCATCCCATTAACCAAACAAAACACTATTTTTTCAACATCCGGAACATATTAAAGGTTATCCACCCTTTATCAAAATATCAACTTTCCATTTAATCCACTTATCTAGGTCATTAGCATCATTCATTATATTCTTTTAAATCCTTAATGAAACAAATATACTATAAAATCATTATATATTTCATAATTACTGAATTCAAATACATTAATACTTCTATAATCATAATTACTTCTAAAAGCATTAACTAGTATTTGTCATCTTATTGATTAATACCCCTCCCATTCATATGCAGTTCGAAACCACTTCATCTTCAACAAAAAAATCATTACTCATACAACCTTTCCAATTATTATCATGAGCTTTCCCCTTAGGATATGGATTTTATTAATTCTCATATTTCCATATTTTAAAAATTTAACCATTGATGATACCATGGTTAAAACGTTATTCTCATCCATCGCATTAACTAGATATTTTATTTTTGTTCATTAATTCCTTAATTTGTTTCATTATTTTCTACACTCAATACATATTCTTGGTACTATAACATATTCCCTTGAGTGATTCTTCCCACATTCTCTAAATATAAGAAACTTAATCTTCTTTCCTCCATACTCCCCATTACCTAAGCTCGTAAAAAACTATATAATTTTCTAATTTAGTGAGTTTGAGAGTGGAAATGTTTAGTCATATATCATGATATTGATTAGGAATAATCACAATATTATTCGGCTTAGTTATTTTCCCATTTGGTTTGTCTTAGGAAAATTACCCATCACATATAATGGTAACCCAGTTTATTATATTTCTCACTATTGAATAAAACTAAAAGCATAATTTCATCCACACAAATAATATTTTAAACCACATAATCATAAAAAAATCTCTTATAGTATATCTAAATAATAAGAACTTATTTTTAATCTATGAAACCTTTGGTTTATCCATATTCATTCATTTTCATCATTTTTTTAAATAATTCCTGATGGTTCATAAGAGTTCGTGAATTTCCAAAGCATATCCCCTAGGAGCATCAAACTTGGTGTGTAAAAAGACCATTTTTCATACACTAAGTGATGATCGTGTCCAGATCAATGCACCCTTTTCATAGTTATTTCCAATTAGAGAATTTATTCTAGGGATACATATAATTTTAATATATAAACATGGAGGTAGGTTTTGGGAAACCACTTTCTGTACCATTTAAAAAAAATTCCATGACATTTTTCATATACTTTAAAAAACCCTTGGCTTATCCCTAGAGACATCCATATATATATCATTTGAAATATCCCTAGCTCTCTCACTAAAGTTTTCTCATCCTAGTTTTTAAAGGTTATGTAAAGTAATCATCTGATACAAAATATAGAATCATATTCTCCTCAAACCTAGATATTACAACTTTTTGATGAATATTCATTAAATTACAAAAACACACAGTTGAGAACTATAATTGTTTCATGCCATTGGAAACATGGAACAAAATATTCTTAATTAATGAAATATATTAAATGTATCCCATAATGATTTTCCACTTTAGTAATCCTACATAATTTTTTTTCATAACCTAGGGAAAATAAATCTAAGAATGGGAGAGATAAAATTATCAGTTAGGGTAAAAAAGGGAGATATATAAGTAGAACATGAGAAGAACATTTGAAGACCAAACCTTGCATATCAAATATCATAATCTTGAGTCATGGGATAAATATTGGTAGTTCATAAGACATGAATCAAAATGTAATTGAAGAACATGATCCATGAGGGAGTAACATGAGCATAAGAGTATTTTGGAATAAACATTATTATATAGAATCATTTCTATAGTAGTCAATGATCATCACCAAGGCTATTAAAATGGAATGGTTTCACTCCTAAAACAATCATAGCAGTCAAGGATCACTCCCAAGACCATCATAGAAGACAATATCCCTTACTAAGCAAGGTTCACTCCAAATTATAATCCTATCTATATCAGGAGACATAAATATTTACCCAATATATTGGAGGGAGATATAGGTACAAATAGCCATATAATGAAAATAATCTATGTGTGTTCTACCAGATCATAAAACATTCATCATATCATAACCCATGAAATGAAATGGGTTTCATAAATATTTCATCACCTAATAATATATAGAAAATATACAGGTTTCAAAATCATTTCAATATTTCATAATATCACAACTCCTTGAAAAAGAAGTGGGTTTCCTAAGAATTATTATCATGGTATAACCAATGGAAAAGGAAACCTGATTCATAAACATCATGTAATAATAAAAATAAACCATTTATAGAAATAATAATAATGGTATCCTTAGATCATATCCCCAATAAATCAAAAGTATCCTCAAAGGATGTCATCTTAGATAGAGAATTATTTTTCAAGAATAATCATTTAGAACATTTTTTGATGAAAATAAACTTTATTTAAAAATCACCTTTTAAAAATAAATATTATAAAAATATTTGAAAAATTATTTAATGGAAAAATAAACTTTTAAAACATATATTAGAAGCTTAAAAAATCAATTAAAAAATTTCTTCAGTAAAATAGCTTTTCCACTTTGATTTTTTTTAAACATAAAACATTTTCAAAACACATTTCATTTTAAAATAATTTATATTAAATATAAAAATTTAACAAATATTAAAGGTAAAAAGTTCTTTAAAAAGAACTTTGAAATCTTGTAAGGGGATATTGAAATTATTTAGCAGTCATGATAGTAGAAAATCATACATGTTAAAAAAAATCTTCCCCCATTTATGGTAAAATAAAAAAAGGCTATTGTTTGATAAAGAACACGAAGATTACCTTAAAATTTACTTTTTTTTGTAAAAATCCATACATGGGGAATATGTTTAAAAAATAATTTAAAAAATAATTTAAACATTTTTATAAAAATTGGTTCTAAAATATTATGGTGTTTTGACCAAATTGATTTTTAATAAAAATATTATTTTTAAACACTTGAGTACATGAAGAGATGAAAATGAAGGGAGAAAATTTATCCTCATTAAAAGAACACATGAAAATAGAATTCATGGGTTTCTTGAGATTTGTTTTCATAATATTTGGTCATAAAAAATATAGTAAAAAATAATCCTGATAAAGGATGAGACTGTAACATAAACTCTTCACCACTTGGGTAACGTTGAAATGTAATCCTCATGATTGAATATAATTATATAAAACAAAAAATATTATTAGTAATAATAAATTCATGATATTAATTATCAAAGTGTATTTATATACACCTTATAAAATAATACAGGTTCATTATAAAACATATGTGTTAAAGAATCCATATTGAGATAAAAATCCTTTATGGTTTTGATAAATTTTTGAATCATAAGACCAAATAAAGAATAACATTGAATAAAAATATAAATATCATGAAAATTAATATATTAATTATATTACATGTTAAATTTTAATTATATACACCATACAAATGATGATAATGATGGATTTTCATATGTGTCCCACAAATGAAAGAGAGACTAGAAATCCATTTTCATAAGTCTCGAATTCCTTCATACAAATTAGAACCTATTGTATAATAAATACATGTTTATTATAAATATATTATAGAAACATAATTATACATTTCATACCATATATTATTTACTTATAATCTATTATTTTTTCATTTATTTGTAATTCTATGTGAAAGTCACGTTTTGGGTAATAACTACTTTGTTTTTCACATACGTTTTGATTTATGATTTTTGATACTCTAATTTTGATCATGTTTACATCAACTCGTGAATAATAATAATTAAATAATTATACTATTTATAAATAAATTATATTTTTAATACCAATCATGGAATATGATTTTTATAAATAATGTATGTTACAATCATAGAGACGGTAGGCCGTACTCACGCATGTAACGTTTCCATTTTTCAATGATATTTATGAAAAGGAAGTAGGTAATATTTTATCATTAAAGAAATATATTATTTTCATATGTACCATATTATGTATTTATATATACTTCTAAATGTCATACATGTGGTGTGATGATGAAAAACGAGTAACATCGCTTTATCAAGGAAATATTCCACATGTACATGAATGGTGTAATCATCCTTTAGTGGGTGAAATGATCAGAAATAAACGAATTTATTATATTTTATGAATGAAAAATATTTCATGAATATAATAATTATTTCATTTATAAAATATATATTTTTGAAATTTATCGTTATCATTTTCAATTTAAAGCATTAGTGAAAAAAATCCAATCGCTTCGCAAGGCGGTAGTCCCCCGTACACATGAGTGACATTATTGTATAGCCTATAAAATGTAAGTAAAAATTTATATATGATATAATTACTAAATAGGTATAATAATTTTATAAATATAATATATATACTTTATATCCATCATCATACCCAACTATGAGAGGTTCTAATGAAAAAATGATTTACAACGGTTCGCATGGCAGTAGTCTCCCGTACACACGAACGATGATTTCATAACCTATTTGGCAGACGTTGATTTGGTTTTAGGTCCTTATCATTACATAAAAATGTCCACATATATAATATAATGATTTTATTATATAATCACTGAATAATAATAATTTAAGTTGTCGGTGGATGAAATAAAATAAAAACAATCATTGAAGAACGTTACCTCATCTTTGTGTAACCTCCTTAGGTTTGCATGAAAAGCCTCATAGGTTGGTTTTATGATCAGTATAAGGAATCCAGGATATGATTATGGAAGTTTAAAAGTGATTTGGATATGTAATATCTAAACCCAAATGGTTTTAATTTGTGAATAGGAGAGGATAAGGAGTGTCCGTTTATATGTGAGGTTAGTGCCACACTTGTAATGTTTTGAAACAAAAAATGTGTAACGACATTTTTATCATTCCAAAAAGATCCAAAATAGATTAATATATAGAATTAGAGATTATAGGGTTAAAATATGTCTATAAAATATATCTTAGAATGTTTTTAGGACATTTTAACACTTATTTGTTTTAGTTTAACACCTCATACACTCATTTTTTCCTTAACCACGATAATTAATTTTTACGATTTAACAATTAATTTTGATAAAAATTTTATTTTAACATGTAAGATAATATAATGTTTTCTGATTCCAAATATGGAATCTATTTTTCGAAACACAATTCACAGAAGTTCAAAAATTTAATTTAAAATTAATCTTGTAGATGCAATGAGAAAGTTGGTTTTGCTAAGAGAAAATGTAAAAATGTTTAGAAGGATTTTATATACAAATTAAATATACAAATGGCTCCAATAAACTAAATTGGATTAATAGATATATAATTTATCAATTTTTAATTTAAATTACATTTAAAATATAATTTAATTTTGTAAATAATTTAAACGAAAAAGCAGTTTTCAATTAAAATTCACTATTTTCAATATTCATCATAAAAATTAATATTTTAAAAAAAATATAAAAAATATTTCTAATATAATTTTTACATGATGATATAAAAAATTATTATTTTTGAAATAAATTTTCTAAAATTCGATGAAATTAATGATAAAACCAAACCATCCTACACAGTGATAAATTGGGTTTTTATGAAATTTATTTTTTTAAGAACATGATGATTTCATATTAAACGTATGTATAATAATATTCATTATATTAATATAAATTAATATATATTTATATATAATAAATAAATTTAATTTAAAATATTCCTCCATAGATATTATTTTAATTAACTAAAATGTAGAAACATTATGACCTTTAAAATAGTTTTCAGAAAAAACTAATTGTTAAACCAAAGAATACAATTATTATAAAATCCAATATAAGGTTGATTTAAACATAATTAAATTGATTAAATATTAATAATGAATAATTATGTTACTTTGAAACATAATTGGGCATTTAAATTATCATGACCTATCCTAGAGGTGTATGTACTGTGACACCCCATGCCTGCCTCCAATAGGCCAAGGGCTGCTGACCAACACCAAGAAGGAATATCACTAACATGGGAGGCATTGCCTATGTACCTATATGAACACACACATATCCAAGCCCCAAAATGCTAAACTTTAAAACACTAAGTAAACTATTAATGACACTAATACAACCACTGAGATTAATAGTACAAAAGTGAAAGAAAAGGGGGCTCGTATACAAGCCCAAAAAAAGGAAAACTGTAAACAAGAAAGTACCCAAGTTGGTAGAAAATAATTGGTAGAAAACCCTAAGAAAAGAGTATTTGAAGGGAAGCTTCCTAAAGTATTAGGAGTATGACTCATCTCTCTGATCTCACTAGGCACCACCTGGTCCTCGACCACCTAGGTGTCTATCAAAATTTCAGTCATCTACACAAGATATGACATGTCCAGGAAAAGCCCGTGCATGGGTGAGAAAAAGAGTACTCAGTTGGATGCCCTGAATCCAAAAAGAAAATACCACAAATAAAAGTACATGTGAATTATTTTCCTGTCACACAGGTATAAATCTATTACACTAAAAGAAATATTATTTAATGTAGTCCACAAAACACCTAGTATCGATGAGACACTTAGTCCTGATGTGAAACTCAGTCCTGATGATACACTCAGTCCCGATGAGACACTTAGTCCTGATGATACACTTAGTCTTGATGAGACACCCAATCCCAAAGCATCACGTAGCCACAAGATCACGTATTATTCAATCCAAATAGTATTCAAGTCACATAGCCTCCGCGTTATAGCCCACCAAAGGATTCCACTCTTAGAATTCTTAATCCAAGAGAACATAATCCTCTAACCAATGGTCATAATTCAATTTATACCAAACCCACTGAAATTATCTCAAAAGTACCATCTCATAATGATAGTCCCAACACCACAAATGACTCATCAAACAGACATATGATTTCGATGTTATGGGAATTTTCATAAAAAGGGGCTAGTTAGGTCTGAGTCTGGTCCAACCCAGTTGGATCGACCCGACCCGACACGTTCAAATTAACCAAACCCGACCTAGCTCAACTAGGAGTTTGCAGACCCTAAAAGATGGGTCAACCCAAATCAGTAATCCTGGCTTGCCCAGGTGGGGCCAGGCCCACTGCTGACCCGGCCCGCCAAATCCAACCTGTCCCTGCCTGATGCTGGCCAGTTCGGTCCACATGGATGAGGCAGATGCTATGTCTCGCCTCACTAATGTGGATTACTAATGAGTCAGCCACTAATCATTAACGTGGTCTGCGGGACCACATTCCACTTGGATGATGTGGTACCCAGCCACGTCACCGGTCCGCACCAACACAACCTGCCCTGATTGTGGCTCCCGTCATCACTCATGACTATGCCATTGTAGGCTCATGCCACCACCGACCATTACGTTGGAAGTATCCATTAACACTACCCATAACCCCTTCCATAGGTAGTCTCTCTACAACATTCTCGTTGGACCGTGAGTCGCCGCCGCTGCTGGCTGCTATGTTGGAGGTCATCCGCTTGGCCCAGACACGCTACTGGGCTGTTGCCGCTTCCATTGTCGGTCGCTCCACAAATCGAAGGCGAAACAACCTCTCTCTCTGAAGATCACAAAGAACATGAATAATGGGGAAAAAGAAGTAGCACAATAATTCCCATAGAATGATCAAGGAATTTGTTCATGTCGGCCTTTTTTTTGCTTCTTGTTAGTGGGATAAAAAAGAACGAAAATAATAATCAAAATGATCTAATTCCTATTTAATCCCCACTAGATAACTTCCATCCCTCAAGGAAATTTGACCCATGGAGCGACCTATCAGTTGGTTGATCCACAATCATCATTGATAAATAAAGACCGTGGAAAGAGAAATCACATAGAAATGAAACCACTACCTCAAGGATTAGATTGATCACTAAAAAAGAGTGAGTTCTACGTTTTTAGTTTGTCAATCCACTGATTCCTGCTCTAAATTCTATTATCTATCCACCAATTTTCATCGTCACTTTTTAATGATGGGTTTTTCCCATGAGTTCCCTCTTCAGAGTGTTCTAGTCAATTTTCTCCAGGGTTATTAATCTAACCACATATCCTTGTTAATCTATTAAATGGAGAAGACATGTTTCTTCATTTCAGTGTCGTCACACACTTTTATTTATAAATTAAAAAAAGTGGACTCATTGTTGCATTGTAGAATTAATGTGTTGCTACGAGACGTTCAAAAAAATGTAAAATCAAATTATTTAAGCTTATTTTAAATTTCTTTAAACTATCAAAAATCAGCTACTAATCCTGAACTACACCGATCGAGGTTAGGAACCATCTATGGTAATGTCACTATAATAAATGTAACAGTTCCCTAATATTTTTTATTCGGGCACTCATTTATAAGTTATTAAATTTTAAATATAGCTGCCCGAGCATTTTGAGTTAACAATTAAACATTATTCAAAGTTCTATTCCAAGAACACCAGGCCTCAGAATCTCAAGTTATCACAACGTATGGTCTCATAATTTTATCAATTAATTTATAAAAAAATAATTCAGTGAAAAATATGAGCCATTAAAAAAATTACTTAATTTATTGAAAATAAATGACATTTTTACAAAAATCAGTTTTTTTACAATTCTCAGAAAGATCAATGTTTTCCGAAAAGATCCTACTATTTTCATACAATTACATTTAGAAATTATGGTCCCCAAAATGAAGTTAATATTATGAAATAAATTTTCTAAAAACTCCATAAATTAATTATATTATTTTACCATAAAAATAATACAAATCACTTTTATGAAAATATATTTTTGATGAATATAATTACATTACTAAAAATTTATTTATTATTAAATAAGAATTTGTAAATTAATACATATTGATTAGTAAATTTATATGTATATCTAATAAAGTAGTTAATACTATTTATATGTGCCTATTTAATGGCTAGGTAATATTATTTTTTCACGGTCCATTGACGATCACCGTCACATGTCGTGAATGATATCAAATAATATCATTGTTGCATGTGACAGAAAATTTCTAGAAATTTAAATTAATTATAAAAACATATTTCACAAAATAATAGGTTGTTAAAATATATATTTCACACTTTTCATTTTAAATTGAATCCCCCTATATCTTTAATTAAATAATTAACACAACTAACTCTAAATCATGAGTAGGGTAATTTTTTTCATTGGCCTTTAGTTTTCATGAAGCATAAGTTATAACATTATTGTTTTTAATGAGAAAACATTCTAGTACATTATTTTATGCATCATTATAAATTAAAAACCCTTCACTAATACAAGGTAGTGGAATCATATGTGCACTCAGTATCCTTCTCATCAGTTCCTTAAACCATTACTCACATTCATCTATCCAAAAGAGCATGGTTCCCTTCCGAGTTAACATAGTGAATGAATTCGATAGACATGAAAAATACAAAAACATAACACTAATAATATCCACCAAAACCAATTAAACCATAGTTCTCAATCACACTGGTATGTATGGGCCAATGTTCAATAAGCTCAGTCTTTGAAGCATCTACTGATGTACCCTCAAATGAGATTATATTACCTATGAATGAAACTTTTTGAAGAAAAAAAATTCCACATGGTAAACTTTTCATGAAGAATATTCTTCCATAGTGAATTCATCAATATTCTTAAATGATATTCATGCCCTTCCTTTATATTTAAATAAATTATAATATCATCCATAAATATTATCAAATAATTTATCAAGGTAATATATAATGACTTTATTCATTATATACATGAAGAAAACAATGGGATTTGTAAGACTATAAGGCACCACTACAAACTCATAATTTTCATAACTTGTATGGAATGATTTCTCATATATATCCTCCTTCTTGGCTCTTAAATAATGATATATATAATGATGGCCAATATTGGAAAAGTATTTAGCTCTATACAATTTATCAATAAATTCATCAATATGGGGTAGATGATACTTATTATCGATAGTGATCTGGTTAACCTAGATATATTAATGATGAGTCATATTGATGAATCTTTCTTCTTAAAAAATATTACAGGTTCACCTTAAGGTGTTTCACTTGGCCAAATGAATCCATTATCTAGATTATCCTGGATTTTTTTATTTAATTATTGTAACTCAATATGGTCCATTCAAAATGGAGTCTTATAAATTGGTGTATCACCATGAATTAGCTGTATTAAAATAAAAACATCATGATTTAATGGATTACTTGGAAACTAATCTAGAAACAAAATAATATACTCTCACACAATAGATATATCTTCTGTGTTAATTTTATCCCAAACCACCCGAGATAAACTCCCTTTTGAATAAGAATCATTACCCATAAAATGGATGTAATTTCCCTCAGAAGTTTATTTTGTTCATCACATAGATATGAGATCATATGTGGGTTCTAAATATCAAATTTAACGTCCTTTATTAAAAAGGTAAGGTGGTTTTTATATAAAGAAATATAATCCCTTCCCAAAAAAACATTAAAATCTAATATAGGTAGAATGATAGTATTTTTGGGAAACACATTCCCAAAAAATGCTTCCAGAGAAGATTCATAGAATTTGGAGGAAATCATCATACCATTAATGGTTTTTATCACAAACTCAACATAAATTTTTTGAGGTATTTTAGTGATACCCATAGAAAATTCTTTTTATATAAAAGAGTGTGAAAATATAGAATAAAATAAACCATTATTAGTTCTATAGTATATGGTAAGTGTACCTTTCACCACAACATTATCATACCTCACATCACAAATAATAATATCATGAAATTTACCTTTATATTTTGTTTTAAAGGGTTATTGATGATGATCATTGTAATTAACCTAAGGATTTGGGAATTGGTTATCACAACTCCCTTACTCCTTTCATTTAAATCACTGGGGCGTACATGGTGTATTATATGGATATTTTTATTTATTCATGCCATTAGATAACTTTTTCCCCTTACTTTGGTATTAGATTACCTAAAAACCTTATTTTCCACACTTAAAAAACATTTTCCAGTTACCTTAATAAAATTATCTAGGTTTCCTTCTAAATTTTGAGAATAAAGTAAAGCTCATATTATTTTCTCTATGGTTTTTATAATTTCTTTTGAATTACATTATTATATTCTTATCAAAACCATGAGATGGATGGGTAAATACAATCTCTATCTCCAACTTGGGATCACATCGAAAAATTTATTCATAACTATTAAATTCCCTTTTGGATAGAAACCTTTATAGACATGGTTTTAGGACCCTAAATAATTAATCAATATTAATCTTAGGTTGGATGATAATACTAGAATCATACCAAAATAGTCTTGTATTTTTTTTAATATGTACCAATATATTCTTCATACTTTTTCTTTAATATAAGGAATTATTTCTCCATTTCATATGAAGAATTAGAGGAATGTACTTATTGAAAAATTATCTTTTAAATTTATATCATAATATAGATTCAATTTTATATTTTTCTCTCTTGTTCCTGATAAGAGTAAACCACTGATCTATGTTTCCTTCCGAATGAAAAATATCCAACATAACGTCTTCATGTTTTGAACATTGGAGAACATAAAACACATTTTTAGCGGCACTTATTAATTTATAAACAAATAGTTGATTTGAAAAACCACTAAAATAAGGAGGCCATTTACTCAGCAGGGAATCAAATAATTATTGTTCCCTCATTTTATTATTTGAAAGGTTAGTGTGATCCATATATTTATCAATTTGTGTGAACATAAAAATAATATTTTTCATTCCATCTCATATGACATTCAGTTGATCAGGAGTAAAATCATTTCATTTCCCATCACATTTTTCATTAACATGATTCTTTAGGTTTCTACTATTGACTAAAACAAAATACCATAGTGTGAGAAACCATAATATTGGTGAGAAACTATATAATTATGAAAAATAATTGATAGTATGTCTAAATAATGACATATTCTCCTATGAAAACTTATATCTAACATAGTCCATTCATAAGCATTTCCAACACTTTAGGATTTTATCCTAAATGTAGACTTATACCTAGGTGTTTTAATATAGTTTTCTCATCCTATTTTCCAATGGTAAGATAAATGTTTCTCTAATACCAACTATAATGACCAATAATTTTCAAACATAGATATTATATCTTAACAGATGAATATTCATTACATGACTTTGATATCCATTCTAGAATCATGTATGTATAATATTTTAGGAAAAATGGGAAAATAAATTACAAGTTCATAAAAAATCTACATTGTCTCCAACTTATTTCCTTATAAATATCACCCTTATTAAAAATATCATACTTAATACATTTCTTCATCAACGGTGGAAATAAAACATCTGAAATGGGTGAGCTAAAATGCTCAGTAAGGGTAAACAAAGAAGATATAAATGATCACATAAGCATAACATGAGAATAAAGGTATAAAAACCCAATCTTAACATTTCCAAACAACACCATTCATATCAAATATCATAATATTAATCATGTAATAAATCTTGGATGTTTATAATACATGAATCATAAATTAATCAAAACAAATGAACTATGATATCATAATATTGGCATTAGACATGGATTTTAGGAATACAAATGAAAATAGAAAATCATTTTCTTAGTGATATAGGATCATTTTCAAGGATATCACAGTGGAATGGGTTAACTCCCAAAACCATTATTATAGGAATGGTTCACTCCATAGACTATCATAGTGCATATAGTCCTTTACTAAACTTGTTTGACTCCCCGTTCTAGTCCAGTTTATCTATTAAGATATAAGACTTTGCCCAATAATTTTGAGAGATGTATAAGTCCCAACCATCACATTATCAAAATTATGAACATCTGTTCCAAAACACCAGAAACCATTTATCATAGAAAAACCTATGAAAATAAAAGGGTTTCATAAATATTTCATCATAGTATAACCCTCAGAAAAGAGATGGGTTCCATGAACAATTCATCATTTTTTCATAAACATAAACCATTTAGGGAAAGAATAAAGATTGTATCCTTAAATATTATCCTTATTAAATAATAAAAAACATAAAATAACATCATATTAAATATAAATTTATTTTTAATGATCACGAGGAATAATTATTGAGGAAAATTAACATTCCATTTAAAAATAATTTATTTTAAAAAAGTATTACAACTATAAAGAAAAATGTATTCTTTGAATAGAAAATTTTAATATTATAATGGAAGCATAAAATAAAAATTTATTCATGATTTGGGAAAAATATATCAATTACATATATGTTAAAAATATATTCCATCAATTTTTTGGAAAAAATGTTACAGTGTACCTCATTTGGGAAATGATAAAAGATTCTTTCAAATCCATTTATAAAAAGTCAAAAAATGCATAAAAATGAATTTATAAAATAAATATAAAATTTTATATTTTTTTTGATTTCTTTAAAAAAACATGGATATGGAAGATAAATATTACCTATGGAGACTTAAACATAAAAAATCTTGAATATTGATGACATTGTGAAATAAACCATTACACTGAGATCACATTACTTCAAAATCACTCTGAACTATAGAATAATAAATTTATATTTATTATAATTATATAAAAGAGTCATTTTAATACTTATAATATCAAACATGAAACCTTTATAATATTTTAAAAATCCCTTCAATAAATAATTCCTTATAAAAAATGTTATTTATGGGTGTTATGTGTTTTCTTTTATCATATGTATTTCAGTTCAGTAGTTCTTGTCCTTGTGAATTTATTTTGGTTCAATCGCCTCTAGAATATTAATCATGACATAAATATATTAATTAATCATTAAATTATATTTTTATTTTTCTTTAAATGTTATAGAAAGAAAAATTAATTACACCATTCATGTGATGATAGGTAGTACGTACACACACACATTGTCATAATTGTTCAAAGGATGGAAGGATTGAAATGTAAAGATCAATTCATTTTTAAAATTTAATTATTATATAATATATATTCATAAAATCCAACCTAATTAGCATCCACGTAACAAATAAATGAAAAATTAATCACATCACTTCATGGAGGTGGTAGACCACACGTATGCACGAGCGACGTTATAGTTTCTCAATAGGTTGGATGGTAATACGGTATACATGATATTAAAAAAAGTATAATTTTTTAATTAATATCATATATTAATACTAAACCATTATAATAACTATCTATAAAATATGATGATGAAAATTGAATTGTATCACTATGCGGAGACGGTAAGTCGTATGTGTGAACAAGCGATACTTTGACATATAGTTTGATGGGAAAGAGGTTTTATAATTATATTTTCATAATAATAAAAAAAATTCATCATATTTAGGATATTGAAGTTTTTAATTAATGATAAATAAAAAATATATATAGGAGTTAAACCAGATTATAAAAGAAAGTGATCAGGTATTGCGGTTACTTCCTATTTGAAACAAATGCTTCAGATCTTTTTAAGGGTTATAGGGTTTGTATTTTGGGAAGAAGAAAACCTCTATAATGGGTATAGGGATCTTTAAAAGTTAAATTTATAGATATTGGTTGATATATAAGGCTCAGGGTGGTGTGAAAAATTAAAGTAGGAGGTGGCCTTTTATAATTTATTGGAGGGGGACTTTTGTAATTTCACAAAATATTAAATAATAAAAAATTAATTAAAAAGAAAAATGGATCCAAAGAAACATGTATTCATAGAAAAGGTTCGAAAAGGTTATAATCCCAAAAAAAAAATTAATTTAGACATGTTTTTGTGTTATTTTAATCCTTATCATTTTAATTAACCCTTAGTTAATGAATTTTAATTTTAACTATGATAACACATTTTTCAACAATAAAGGTTTTTAATTTTTTACTTATAAGGTAAAATTGTCCCACAAATGGACAATTTATTACATTTTATATGATTTGATATCAAAATTTTCTTATTTTGTCATTTTAATAGATTTCTAAATAATTTACTAAAATATTTTTATTAATGAAATATCATTATTTTCATTTTTTTACATTATTCAATTAATTTAACATTAAATACATAGAAAAAAGTAGAATTTGAATATAATTATTTCAAACCCTTATGATATGTCCTATTGATCTATAAATTTCATGTGCCACAGTAACACAATCAAATTATATCACTTTTAATATTTTTAAAATCATTTATTATATTTTTTTATTAAATGGAGACATACTTCATTGGTGGTGCATAAACAATTAAGGTATGTATGTAATTACTAAAAATTAAAAAGAAATTTCTACCAGTAACATAATTTTATTAAGATTAATATAAAAAATTATATTCATTCGTATAAAACCTTTTACCATATGTCGAAACATAACATATATTAAAAACAAAGAGAGTGAATTTTTTTAACTTTAATTGATTTAAATAATCTATAAGTCATTTTCAAGGGAAATTATCCGTTGAAAAACTCAATTTCAAGATTAAAGCATTAAGGGTATAATTAAATTCAAAAAATAACATTTTTATTAATAATTATGGTATTATCACTTAATATAGATTAGTGAATGGTGTTAAAGAGGCAAATCTTCTCTTAAAGAAAGAAAATGTGTTGTTGTGGTTAGGAAATCGACAATAACCCATACTAAAACATTATTTATATAATTATTTGGAAGTCTAGTGAAAAATTTTGTATTAATGTGATCATGTTTCTATATATAAATAGGTTGAGTTTTCATAACTCCTCATGGATGTTTCCTCTTAGCCTTCACCAACTTATAAATGAAGCATCCTGATATATATTCCCCAATTTCCAGCTTTATATGATCCCATAAAAAATGTTCCTTCAAATACCTATACATCTTGGTGCTACCATGGTATATTGATAAATTTAATATATTTGAATCATCCAATAATTCCATTTTTAACTTATGTATAGAAGGAAAATATAACCTATTTTCAAATTTTATAACATCAACTTTATATACAAAGTCTTCCACTTTCACATTATTCACAACATTAATTTTCTTTTGAAAATTCTCAACATTAGGATGATAATTTTTTATATTTTCAAATAAATATGGTTTAGTATCCATTTGAAAAAGTAGTGATTTTTATTCTTCCTTAATCATTTTTATATGTATATTTAATAGATCCAAGGACATAGGATCCCCTTCAATCCTAATTTTTGTCATAACACTATTATCATTCATTCTTAATGAATCCACTACCATATTTTATGTCCCTAAATGATAGTGTATTAAGAAATCACAATTATTTAGTATATTGATACATCAACTTTTCCTTGGGATTATATCTTTCTATTATGATATTCATATTTAGACTCATATGGTGTCTGTTTATCTCACATCCTTCACCATGGAGATAATGTCTCCATATCTTCAAAGAAAACAGTATGGATTCTAACTCAAGATCATGAGTTATATAGTTATATCCATGATTATTTAACTACATGGATTCATATTCAATAACATTATCCTTATGTATAAGTAAATAACCAATAACCTTCTTCTATGCATCATTATAGATCCCAAATCAATTATTTCCCAATGGTACAGTCGAAAATAGATCATTCACCAATCTCTTCTTTAATTATTCAAAACATTATTAACATTCATTTGTCCATATAATCTTAAACCCTTTACATGTAATCAGGGTTAATCGTTTATCCAATTTACCAACATACTGGAAAAATATCTTTTAGTAACCTTCCAAACCAATGAAAAAATATTTCATAGTTTTGTTTGTTGTTGTAGGACACTCATTGGATGCCTTTATGTTAATAGTATTCAAGTCACATAGCCTCCACGTCATATCCCACCAAAGGATTCCTCACTTATCGCGCTTAATCCAAGAGAACATAATCCTCTAGCCAATGGTCATAATTCAATTTATACCAAAACCACTTAAATTATCTCAAAAGTAATGTCTCATCATGATGGTCCCAAAATCCCAAACAGATCATCAAACAGACATACGGTTTGGATGTTATGCGCATTATCGTAAAAAGGGGCTAGTTAGGTCTGAGTCCGGTCCATCCCAGTCTGATCGACCCGACCCGACACGTTCAGATTAACCAAACCCGACCTAGCTCAACCAAGGGTTTTCTGACCCTAAAAGATCTGTCAACCCAAATTAGTAATCCTGGCTTGCCCCCATGGGTCCAGGCCCACTGCTGACCCGACCCGCAAAATCCAACCTATCCCCGCCTGATATTGGCCAGTTCGGTCCACACGGATGTGGCAGATGCTACATCCTGCCTCAATAATGTAGTCTAATAATGAGGCGGACACTACTCTTTCACGTGGTCTATGGGACCACATGCCAGTCGGATGATGTGGTACCCCGCCACGTCACCGGTCCACACCAATACAGCTGGCCCTGATTGTGGCTCTCGTTGTCACCCGTGACTGTGCCATTGTAGGCTCCTGCTACCACTGACCATCACGTTGGAAGTCTCCGTTGACACTACCCATAGCTCCAACCATGGGTAGTCTCTCCATTGCAGTCTCGTTGGACCGTGAGTCGCCGCCGCCATTGGCTGCTATGTTAGCGGTCGTCCGCTTAGCCCAGACACGCTGTTGGGCCGTTGCCGCTTCCATTGTCTGTCACTCCACAAATCGAAGGCACAAAAACCTCTCTCTCTAAAGATCACAATGAACATGAATAATGGGGAAAAAGGAGTAGCATAATAATTCCCAAAGAATGATCAAGGTCTTTGTTCATGTCAGCCTTTTTCCCTTCTTGTTAGTCGGACAAAAAATAGCGAAAGTAATAATAAAAATGATCTAATTATTATTTAATCCCCACTAGATAACTCCCATACCTCATGGAAAATTGACCCATAGATCGATCTATCAGTTGGTTTATCCACATTCAACATTTATAAATAAAGACCGTGGAAGGAGAAATCACATAGAAATGAAACCACTACCTCAAGGATTAGATCAATCACTAACAAAGAGTGAGTTATACGTTTTTCATTTGTCAATCCTCTGATTGCTAATATAAATTCAATCGTCGATCCACCAATGTTCATCGTCACTTTATAATGAGGGGTTTTCCCATGAGTTCCCTCTTCAGAGTGTTCTAGGGAATTTTCTCCAGGGCTATTAATCTAACCTCATATCCTTGTTAATCTATTAAATGGGGAAGAAACATTTCATCATGTCAGTGTCGTCACACTCTTTTATTTATGAACCAAAACAAGTTGACTCATTGTTGCATTGTAGAATTAATGTATTTCTACGAGACGTTCAAAAATATGTAAAATAAATTTCATTAAGCTTATTTTATATTTCTTTAAAACTATCAAAAATCAACTACTACTCCTAAACTACACTGATCGACGTTAGGAACAATCTATGGTAATGTCACTATAATAAATTTAACAGTTACCTCATATTTCTGATTCGGTCACTCATTTAGAAGTTATTAAATTTTAAATTTAGCTTCCCGAGCATTTTGAGTTAACAATTAAACTTTATTCAATGTTCTATTCCAAGCACACCAGACCTCAGAATCTCAAGTCATCACAACGTATAGTCTCATACTTTTATCAATTAATTTATAAAAAAATAATTCAGTGAAAAATATGAGCCATAAATAAATAACTAAATTTATTGAAAATAAATGACATTTTTACAAAGATCAGTTTTTTTTACAATTCACAGAAAAATCAATGTTTTCTGAAAAGATCCAAATATTTTCATACAATTACATTTAGATATTATGGTCCCCAAAATGAAGTTAATATTATGAAATAAATTTTCTAAAAACTCTATAAGTTAATTATATTATTTTCATATAAAAATAATACAAATCACTTTTAAGAAAATATATTTTTGATGAATATAATTACATTACTAAAAATTTATTTATTATTTACTAAGAATTTTTAAATTAATACATATTTATTAGTAAATTTATATGTATATCTAATAAAGTAGTTACTACTATTCATACGTGCCTATTTAATGTCTAGGTAATAATATTATTTCATGGTCCATTGAACCTCACCGTCGCATGTCGTGAATGCTATCAAATAATATCATTATTGCATGTGACACAAAATTTATATAAATTTAAATTAATTATAAAACAATATTTCACAAAGTCATAGGTTGTTACAATATATATTTCACACTTTTAATTTTAAAGATAATCCCTCCATATCTTTAATAAAACAGTTAACACAACTAACTCTAAATCATGAGTATGGTAATTATTTTCATTAGGCTTTAGTTTTCATGAAGCATAAGTTATAACTTTATTTTTTGTAATGAGAAAACATCCTAGTAAATTATTTTGTGCATCATTGTAAATTAAAAAACCTTCTCTAATAAAGGTAGTGGAATCATATGTACACTCAGTATCATTCTCATTAGTTCCTTAAACCATTCCTCATATTCATCTATCCAAAAGAGCATGGTTCCCTTCCGAGTTAACATAGTGAATGAATTAGATAGACATGAAAAATCCAAAAACAACAACCTGATAATATCCACCAAATCCAATTAAACCATGGTTCTCAATCAAACTGGTATGTATGGGAAAATGTTCAATAAGACCAGTCTTTGAAGAATCTACTGATGTACCCTCACATGAGATTATATTACCTATGAATGAAACTTTTTGAAGGAACAAATTCCACATGGTAAAATTTTCATGAAGATTATTATTCCTTAGTAAATTCATCAATATTCTCAAATGATATTCATGCCCTTCATTTATATTTAAATAAATAATAATATCATCCATAAATACTATCAAATAATTTATCAAGGTAATATATAATGACTTTATTCATTAAATACATGAAGAAAACAATGGGATTTGTAAGACTATAAGGCACCACTACAAACTCATAATTTTCATAACTTGTATGGAATGATTTCTATTATATATCCTCCTTCTTGGCTCTTAAATAACGATATATATAATGATGAAAAATATTGGAAAAGTATTGAGCTCTGTACAATTTATAAGTAAATTCATCAATATGGGGTAGATGATACTTATTATCGATAGTGATCTGGTTAACCTAGATATATTAATGATGAGTCATATTGATGAATCTTTCTTCTTAAAAAATATTACAGGTTCACCTTAAGGTGTTTCACTTGAACAAATGAATCCATTGTCTCGATTATCCTGGAGTTTTTTATTTAATTATTGTAACCCAATATGGTCCATTCAAAATTGAGTCTTATAAATAGGTGTATCATAATGTATTAGTTGAATTAAAATACAAACATCATTATTTAATGGATTACTTGGAAACTCATCTAGAAACAAAATAATAAACTCTCACACAATAGATATATCATATGTGTTGATTTTATCCCAAACGACCAGAGATAAACTCCCTTTTGAATAAGAATCATTACCCATACAATGGATGTAATTTACCTCAGAAGTTTATTTTTTTCATCACATAGATATGAGATCATATGTGGGTTCAGAATATCAAATATAACTTCCTTTATCCAAAACTTAATGTGGTTTTTATATAAAAAAAGATAATCCATTCCCAAAAAACAATTAAATTCTACTATAGGTAGAATGACAATATATTGGGGAATCAAATTCACAAAAAATTCTTCCAGAGAAGATTCAATAGAATTTAGAGGCAATCATCATACAATTATATGTTTTTATCACTAACTCAACATCAATTTTTTGCGGTATTTTAGTGATACCCTTAGAAAATTCTTTATATATAAAAATGTTTGAAAATATAGAATAAAATAAACCATTATTAGTTCTATAGTATATTTTATGTGTACCATTCACCACATAATTATCATACCTCACATCACAAATAACAATATCATGAAATTTACCTTCATATTTTGTTTTAAAAGGTTATTGAAGATGATCATTGTAATTAACATTAGGATTTGGGAATTTGTTATTACAATTCCCTTACTCCTTTCATTTAAATTACTGGGGTGTGCATGGTGTATTATTTGGATATTTTTATTTATTCATTCCATTAGATAAAATTTTCCTATTATGTTGGTATTAGATTACCTAATAACCTTATTTTCCACACTTAAAAACCATTTTCCAGTTTCTTTAAAAAAAGTCCCTAGGTTTCCTTCTAAAATTTGAGAATAATGTAAAGCTCATCTTATTTTATCTATGGTTTCTAGAATTTATTTTGAATTACATTCTTATTTTCTTATTAAAACCATGAGATAGATGGGTAACTATAATCTCTATCTCTAACATGGAACCACATTGAAAAATGTATTCATAACTATTAAATTCCCTTTTGGATAGAAACCTTTATAGACATAGTTTTAGGACCCTAAATAATTTATCAATATTAATCTTATGTTGGATAATAATACAAGAATCATACCAAAATAGTCTTTTGAATTTTTTTTAATATATACCAATATATTCATCGTCCTTTTCCTTTAATATAAGGAATTATTTCTCTATTTTCATATGAAGAATTAGAGGAACGTACTTATTGAAAAATTATCTTTTAAATTTATATCACTATATAGATTCAATTTCATATTTTTCTCTCATGTTCATGATAAGAGTAAACCACTGATCTAGTTTTCCTTCCAAATAAAAAACATCCAACATAACGTCTTAATGTTTTGAACATTGGATAACATAAAACACATTTTTAGAGGTACTTATCTATTTCTAAACAAATAGTTGATTTGAAAAACCACTAAAATAAGGAGGTCATTTACTCATCAGGGAATCAAATAGATATTTTTCCTTCATTTTATTATTTGAATGCCCAATATGATCCATATATTTATCAATTTTTGTGAACATAACAATAATATTTTTCATTCCATCCCATATGACATTCGGTTTATTAGGAGGAAAATCATTTCATATCCCATCATATTTTTCATTAACATGATTCCGTTAGGTTTCGACTATTGACTAAAACAAAATACCATAGTGTGAGAAACCATAATATTGGTGATAAACTATATAATTATGAAAAATAATTTATATGATGTCTAAATCATGGCATATTCTCCTATGAAAACTTATATCTAACATAGTCCATTCGTAAGCATTTACAACATTTCAGGATTTTATCCTAAATGTAGACTCATACCTAGGGTTTTTAATATAGTTTTCTCATTCTAGTTTCCAATAGTATGCTAAATGTTACTCTAATACCAACTATAATGACCAATAATTTTCAAACATAGATATTACATCTTAAAAGATGAATATACATTACACAACTTTCTTATCCATCATAGAATAATTTAAGTATAATATTTTAGGAAACATGGGAAAATAAAAAACAAGTTCAAAAATATCTATATTGTCTCCAAATTATTTCCTTATAAATATCACCCTTCTTAAAAATATCATACTTAATACATTTCATTATTAACGGTGGAAATACAACATCTGAAATGGGTGAGCTAAAATGCTCAGTAAGGGTAAATAAGGAAGATATAAATGATCACATAAGAAAAATATGAGAATAAAGGTATAAAAACCCGATCTTAACATTTCCAAACAACACCATTCATATCAAATATCATAATATTAATCATGTAATAAATCTTTGATGTTTATAATACATTAATCATAAATTAATCACAACAGAAGAACTATGATTTCATAATATTGGCATTAGACATGGATTTTTGGAATACAAATGAAAATAGAAAATCAATTCCTTAGTGATCTAGGATCATTTTCAAGGATATCACAGTGGAATGGGTTAACTCCCAAAACCATTATTATAGGAAAGGTTCACGCCCCAGACTGTCATAGTGCATATAATCCTTTACTAAACTGGTTTCACTCCCCATTCCAGTCCATTTTATCTCGTAAGATATAAGCCTTTACCTAATAATTTTGAGAGATGTATAAGTACCAACAACCACATTATCAAAATTATGAATATGTGTTCCAAAATACCATAAAACATTTATCATATAAAACCTATGAAAATAAAAGGGTTTGATAAATATTTCATCACGGTATAACCCTCGGAAAAGAGATGGGTTCCATGACCAATTCATCATTTTTTCATAAACATAAACCATCTATGGAAAGAATAAAGATTGTATCCTTAAATAGTATCCTTATTAAAGAATAAATAACATAAAGTAACCTTATATTAAATTTAAATTTATTTTTAAAGATCACTTTGAATAATTATTGAGGAAAATTTACATTCCATTTAAAAATAATTTATTGTAAAAAAGTATTACAATTATAAAGAAAAATGTATTATTTGAATAGAAAATTGTAAACTTATAATGGAATAATAAAAGAAAAATATATTCATGATTTGGAAAAAATATGTTAATTAGATATATGTTAAAAATATATTCCAACCATTTTTTGGAAAAATGTTACAGTGTACCTCATTTATGAAATGATAAGAAGATTCCTTCAAATCCATTTGTAAAAAGTCAAAAATGGATACAAATGAATTTATATAATAATTATAAAATTTTATATTTTTTTTGATTTATTTAAAAAACATGGATATGGAAGAGAAATATTTCCCATGGAGACTTAAACAGAAAAAATCTTGAATATTGATGACATTGTGAAATAAACCATTACACTGAGATCACATTACTTCAAAACAACTCTAAACATTAGAATAATAAATTTATATTTATTATAATTATATAAAAGATTCATTTTAATACTTATAATATCAAACATGAAACATTTATAATATTTTAAAAATCCCTTCAATAAATAATTCTTTATAAAAAATGTTATTTATGGGCGTTAAGTGTTTTCTTTTATCATATGTATTTCTGTTCAGTAGTTCTTTTCTTTGTGAATTTATTTTGGTTCAATCACCTCTAGAATATTAATCATGACATAAATATAATAATTAATTAATACAACCATATTTGTATTCGTCCTTAACTGTTATAGAAAGAAAAATTAATTACACCATTCATGTGATGATAGGTCATACGCACACACACATTGTCATCATTTTTAAAAGGATGGAAGGAATGAAATTTAAAGATCAATTAATTTTTAAAATTTATTTATTATATAATATATATTCATAAAATCCATCATAATTAACATCCACGTAACATATAAATGAAAAATTAGTCACATCACTTCATGGAGGTGGTAGAACACACGTATGCACGAGCGACGTTATAGTTTCTCAATAGGTTGGATGGTAATACGGTATACAAGATATTAACAAAAGTATAAATTTTTAATGAATATAATATATTAATACAATACCATCATAATAAATATCCATAAAATATGATGATGAAAAATTAATTTTATTACTATGCGGAGACGATAAGTCATATGTGTGCACGAGCGATACTTTGACATATAGTTTGATGGGAAAGAGGTTTTATAATTATATTTTCATAATAATAATAAAAAGTCTTCATATTTAGGATATTGAAGTTGTTATTTAATGATAAATAACAAATATATATAGGAGTTAAACCAGATTATACAAGAAAGTGATCAGTTATTGCGGTTACTTCTTATTGGAAACAAATGCTTCAGATATTTTTTAAGGGTTATAGGATTTGTATTTTGGGAAGAAGAAAACCTCTAGAATGGGTATAGAGATGTTTAAAAGTCAAATTTATAGATATTGGTTGAGATATAAGGCTCGGTGTGGTGTGAAAAATTAAAGTAGGAGGTTGTATTTTATAATTTATTTGAGGGGCACTTTTGTAATTTCACAAAATATTAAATAATAACAAATTAATTAAAAAAAATGTATCCAAAGAAACATGTATTCATAGAAAAGTTTTGAAATGGTTATAATCCCAAATTTTTTTAATTTAGACATGTTTTTGTGTTATTTTAATCCTTATCATTTTAATTAACCATTAGTTAACAAATTTTAATTTTAACTATGATAACACATTTTTTAACAATAAAGGTTTGTAATTTTTTACTTATAATGTAAGAATTGGCCCATAAATGAACAATTTATTACATTTTATATGATTTAATATCAAAAATTTCTTATTTAATTATTTTAATTGATTTATAAATAATTTACTAATATATTTTTATTAATGAAATATCATTATTGTCATTTTTTACATTATTCAATTAATTTAACATTAAATACATAGTAAAAAGTAGAATTTGAATATAATTATTTCAAACCCTTATGATATGTCCTATTGATCTATAAATTTCACGGGTCACATTAACTCATTCAAATTATATCACTTTTAATATTTTTAAAATCATTTATTATATTTTTTTATTAAATGGAGACATACTTCATTGCCGGTGCATAAGCAATGAAGGTCTATATGTAATTACTAAAAATTAAAAATAAATTTCTATCATTAACATAATTTTATTAAGAATAATAATAAAATTTATATTCATTCATCGCTTACCTTTTACCATATGTGGAAACATAACATATATTAAAAACAAAGAGAGTGACATTTTCTAAATTTCATTGATTTAAATAATACAAAAGTCATTTTCAAGGGAAATTATCCTTTGAAAAACTCAATTTAAAGAATATAGTATTAAGGGTATAATTAAATTCATAAAAAACATTTCTATTAATATTTATGGTATTATCACTTAATATAGATTAGTGAATGGTGTTAAAGAGTCACATCTTCTCTTAAAGAAAGAAAATGTGTTGTTGTGGTTAAGAAATCAACAATAACCCATATTAAAACATTATCTATATAATTATTTGGAAGTCTAGTGAAAAATTTTGTATTAATGTCATCCTATTTCTACATATAAATAGGTTGAGTTTTCATGACTCCTCATGGATGTTTCCTCTTAGCCTTCACCAACTTATAAATGAAGAATCCTGATATATATTCCCCAATTTCAAGCTTTATATTATCCCATAGAAAATGTTCCTTCAAATACCTATACATCTTGGTGCTACCATGGTGTATTGATAAATTTAATATATTTGAATCATCCAATAATTCCCTTTTTAACTTATTTATAGTAGGAAAATATAACCTATTTTCAAATTTTATAACATCAACTTTATATACAAAGTCTTCCACTTTCCCATTATTCACAACTTTAATTTTCTTTTGAAAATTCTCAACATCAGGATGATAATTTTTTATATTTTCCAATAAATATGGTTTAGTATCCATTTGAAAAATTAGTGATTTTTATACTTCCTTAATAATTTTCATATCTATATTTAATTGATCCAAGGACATATGATCCCCTTCAATCCTAATTTTTGTCAGAACACTATTATCATTCATTCTTAATGAATCCACTACCAAATTTTACATCCCTAGATGATAATGTATTAAGAAATCAAAATTATTTAGTATATTGATACATCAACTTTTCCTTAGGATTATATCTTTCTATAAAGATATTTATATTTAGACTCATATGGTGTCTATTTATCTCACATCCTTCACCATGGAGATAATGTCTCCATATCTTCAAAGAAAATAGTATGGATTCTAACTCAAGATCATGAGTTATATAGTTATATCCATGATTATTTAGCTACATGGATGCATATTCAATAACATTATCCCTATGTATAAGTAAATAACCAATAAACTTCTTCTATGCATCATTATAGATCCCAAATCAATTATTTCCCAATGGTACAGTCAAAAATAGACCATTCACCAGTCTCTTCTTTAATTATTCAAAAAATTATTAACATTCATTTGTCCATATCATTGAAAACCATTTACATGTAATCAGGGTTAATCCTTTATCCAATTTCCCAACATACTCGAAAAATCTCTTTTAGTAACCTTCCAAACCAATTAAACTATATTTCATAGTTATGTTTGTGGTTGTAGGACACTTATTAGATGCCTTTGTGTTAATAGGATCAACAAAGATTCTATCATTGGAGACAACATTACAAAGTTTTTTTTTCAAAATATATAATTCACACTTTCTAAATATCCAATTTAAGTCTTTCATCATAGAGGCTTAGGAATAATCCCCAACTGATTCTCATGTTCCTTATAGAAATTAGTAAACACCAAGATATCATAAATAAATTTCACAAAAAAATAAGAATGAT
Source organism: Viscum album (assembly GCA_963277665.1). Lineage (NCBI taxonomy): Eukaryota > Viridiplantae > Streptophyta > Magnoliopsida > Santalales > Viscaceae > Viscum > Viscum album. Next base: position 2,022,945,584 of record OY728123.1, read on the forward strand.
ATTCCTTAAAAAATCTATTATTCAGATCCATAAAAATAGAGAGTGTATTACTTAATCCAAATGGTATTACTATAAATTCATATTTTCCATACCTCATTTAAAAAAATTTCTTCCGAATATCATACACATTTAATTTCAATTGATGATACCCAGAATGAAGGACATCGTTCTTAAAAAATCATCCTCATGAAGTGGATTGAATAAGTCAATAATGTGATGAATAAGATACATTTTCATTATCATAATAAAATAATTTTCCCAATAATCAATGAATGTCTTCTTTGAACCATCTATTATCTTAAAAAAGAATAAAGGCTCTGTACGGTGAAACACTATGGTGTATAAATCCATTTCTATTCAACTACTATAGTTATTTCTTCTACTCCAATAATTAAACTATATCCATTTTTTAGGGATTATATGATATACTTATTTTATATGAGATTATATCAATAGAAAACTCATCTTCATGCTCTGGTGGATAACAAAGACATTTTTCAGAAAATACATCAATGTATTATTATACAATAGGTAAATCCTTAATTTGACTATTTAATTTTTCACTCGTCAATTTTTTCATCTCTTTTGACAAAGAAATATTTTTTTGAGGAGATACTATTTGTGTATCTTGACATGAATTATATTATTATGTTTGTCCTCTAAATTTTAGGAGTTACACATCTTTATCATGAACCAAAACATCTTTTTCATTGCAATAATTGTTTTCATCATATTTTGAAATCTAGTCTATAATGAGGACTACATAAAATTCAACCATAAGTATGATAATAATGTCATAAAATAGAGAACTGTTATGTGTTATAATGTGAACATACTAAAACATCCTTATTAAAGTTAGGTTTCCACTAGGAGTTTTGACTAACACCCATCTTTTTAAGGTGAAATGGTTATATCTAGATTTCATAGAAAACATGGTAGATATTAAAGAGTGTAAGGATCTAGAATCACATAAATAATTATCTAAAATTTAATATAGATTAATGTACGTTAAACTATGTAGTTAGGAACTTCCACCTCAACTGTAGAGATTTCTTAATCTTGTCATTCTCTCCTTGGCCTCTTCTTGAGTAATATCACTTGATGCCTTGGACATTAATTTAAATAATTCACAAGTTATTTATATTTGAATCTATAAATACAAGTAGTCTCCTTGTTTCCTTTACATTCATGAGCCATATGTCTCTTATCGTCACACTTGTAATACACTCCCATGCCCTTCAACTATTTTTTGTGATGTTCCTTTCCACGATTATTACATGATGTAAATTGATTCATTTTATAATTATAATTTGATGTATTAAAATTTTATTAATTTTTAGAATACATATTATGCTATTTATTCCCATTGATTATATAGGATATATTAAATGAACTCTCTATTTTTATTTAATTTCAAACTATTTCATCATATGGTGAAAATATTTGATAAACTAACGCCATTAAGAGAATTGGATTAGGCCCTAAAATGAAATAGTAATCCTTTTTTATTTATTGTATTTGTAATCCATCATATAACTTGATAGTCTTATAAGGGTAGACTGATACCCCACAACACTTTCCTATACCTTTTTCATTATGTTTAAGAACATTCACTTTATTTTAGTTTGTTTCTCATAAGGGAAATATTTTTCGAATAATATTGCATTAAAATCACTCTATTCCATATATTATATTAATTCTTCCTCCCTAGTATTATGTATCAAAATACACCATTTATTAACATATACATTATGGAAACATACCTCTACCATAAAATTTTTGTTTTAATCACATCCTAATGCCATAAATATTTTCTAGAGAGACTTTATCCATTTCTAAGCTGCCATAGGATTTCATATTTCAACTAAAAGATACAGGATTTATCACATGAAAAGATCCAACAAATAGGTTCCATTCAATGGAACATCATATTTATCTTCATGTTCATGTTTATTATACATATCTTGGGTCAACTGCCTTAATTTTCCTAAGGCCTACTCAGTTCTGTCTCTAGTTCTATTATCTTTCTCAGTGGGGATATTTATTCAATGGCCATGAGAATTGATACCATTCATTCTTATAGGTTCCATTTCTAAAAAGTTTTCTAAAATATATTAGATCTTATATATATTAATCACAACATATAATTTTAAATCTAATTTAACAATAAACATAAATTTCAGATTTATGTATTGTAAATCTAATAATTATAACCATTGTTTCTTTTAGAATATCATTAAAATTATTTTCCAACCCTTCATAATGGTTTTTAATGGAAATGTGAACCTTCTAAAGAATATACTATGGGGAGTTTCAAATAATATGCCTAAAAAATCTAATTTTTATATACCAGGTGATGATCAAGTTAAATAGCCATACACATTTTTGGAGTTATTACCAGTAGGTACAAATGTAAAAGAGGAACATCCACTTGTAGTATCCAGATAGGGATGTAATTGCTTGAAAAATCCACATATTTGATTAGTATAGTAGTATTAGAGAACCAAATACACACATGATAACCATTTCACATTGGGATTAAAATATAAAAATAATAAATGTAAATGTTCTACATCCATGAAAATTTATTCAAATATTTGTTCTTTATAAAATGGGGAAAGGAAAAAAGGGTTAAATCTAAATCCCAGCAAGGGTTACATACAATGAAATATATCTAGAGTAAATAAGGTATTTTTAATATGGAAAAGTAAATAACTAAAAAATTATTACATTTAACAAATAACTTGATCACAAAATGAATCCATGTATAATATAAATGTAGTAATCTCATGGATATTAATAATTAAATTCTCAATAAAGGAAATACTTAATTTTGGATGTAATTATCTCAAGCAACTTGATAAAAATACCATGAAGACCTTGTTCTAAGTATGTTTAAAACTATAGTTAGGCATACACCAAAATATTTTTAATGATAGATTATTGATTTTTGTCATGAGTTCCATTGATCCATAGAGGGCCTATATAATTTCAATCCCCACCAATCACTTCATGTACAAATTCTTTCCTCATATATTGAATGATAAATTAAATTTTCATATAATATGAATTTTCAGAAAAAATATTGAGTAAATAATTTTGATTTATCAATAATTCCATAGTCAATCTTATACTTTGAAAGTATATCACCATTTGTAAAATTGTATATAATTTAGGCAATAATATTTTCTATGATGCAGATAATATGGATATTTAAGATAAATTAAATAGTGAATGATCACATGAATGTGAGTGTTTCAAAGGATCGTTTCATTAAAACATAAACCTAGTGGATAATAAGTTAAATAAATGGATGTTTTTATTGATAAGTAAAAATAAAATAAAAACAATATTAAGAAAATTATTAAGGAACATATCCTTTTCACTTTGAAAATTCACTTTTAAAAACCAAAAAATAACAAGTATTAAGGAAAACAATTTCCTTAAAAAAACCTTATAAAATTGAAAATTAACATTCAAAAAAGTATGAATTCATGATGGTAGGAAATTCTCTTCAGACTTTATTATCTTAAAAAACATTCCCTAAACACCTTTGTAAGAATATTACCTCATTTAGAAAATGACAAAAAGTTTCATTTTTAAACCATATTGTAAAGTAAAGTCAAAAACTGGTAAAAATTTCATTCAATAAATAATTTTAGAATATTTTCCATAGTATTGAATTTTTTAAAGCTAAAATTGAAATGTAAGAAGAATATACCTAATCAATATAGAAATAATATCTGTTTTTCATTTATACATTTATTTTCATGATTGATGTTCAAATGAGAGGAAAATATGGATGGAAATGTTGAAAATACATAAAAGAGTAAACATGAATTGAACTTTAATCATCATGAATAAATATATATTTATGTTAAAAATTTAAAATGGGAAATATATCCACCAATAAAATAAACAAGTACATAATACCAAATATGCCTCAATAGAGTAGAAATTGAGATGAAATCCCTTACCTCACAATTACTCATAATTGAAAATGATTTAACTTAATATATAACTATTTTAAACATATTATTAATTTATAATAAAACTAAATTAATTTTTATAATATCATATAAGACCCTTTTATAATATATTATCACCTATTTGCTAATATTTTTCCTTATTACCGTTGTTTCTTGTGTTTACTACTTCGTCTTATGAAGCAAAATTTTTCATTGATCAAAAAATTATTGTTTATTGGATATTCTTAACTAATATCCAGAATTATATACATATTATATATCATTATTATTCATAATATTCATTTTTAGAATCAATTGGAATTTTATACATGGAAAATAAATCACATCACTTTGTGGAGATGGTAGGCAGTACTTATGCATGAGTGACATTATCACTTCACTAATGGTGAAAGGGTAAATAATTAGTGGACAACGTAATTTTAAATAATCAATATCATTTAATAACTATCATATATATTCATTGGTCCCTTTTTTGGAAAATATATGTGATTCAGTGTTAGAAAACAAATAACAGTGGTTTGTGAGGAGGTAGTCCTCTATACTGACGAATAATGGTTTTGTTTCACATTTGATGAAGGTGGTGATTGATAAATATTTTTCCAACAAAATAATAAAATCTATGTATATGGTATATATTTTTTTTATATAATTTTTTTGTACATAATTTAAGGTTTGAAAAGAATAAATAAAATAAAAGAGCTTCGTTAATACGATTCCCTTCTCTTATAAATACCACCTTTGTATCTATTCTTTAGAGATTCAGGGATGAGATTTTAGGATGGATATAACCTCTATAAAATGACTAAGAGTTATAGGGATAGAGTTTTTAGGGGTTGGTTGAGATCTATGGCTCAATGTGGTTTAAAGAAGAGAGGGGCTGAGTGTCCTTTCATAAGTGAGGGAGAGGACACACTTGAAATTTTTAGAAAGAATTAAATATATTAAAAACATACTTGATTCTAATTGATACAAAATGGACTATTTGAGAAATTTATAAGAAATAGGTTCAAAATATATCTTACCAATAGAAACATTAAAATATTTTATGTTTTTCCACCATTATTTATTTTGTTTAACCCCTACTAAACTCGTTTTAAAAGTAACCGCAGTGTCAAATTTTTACTATTTTATTATTAATTATGGAAAAAATGAAGTTTGAATCATTAATTATTTATCTAAATTATTCCAAATATAGAATCCATTTTTTCAAATTAAAACCATATAAGTGATGGAATATAATTAAAATTTGACCCTATAAACCCAAGCGATTTGTATTTCCAGAAAACTAATTTTTTATTATAAAAATTATTTCATACCAAATTTGAGTATAAAATTAATTAAAAATTCCATAATTGGATAGTTAATAATATAATTGAAAACTTTTCTTGGAAATCATTTTGAAATAAAATGTAACTTTTTAAATTCTTGTATTAAAAAGACAGTTTTGAATAAAATTTAGTAATTTTCAAAATTTATTGAAAACTCAAAATTTTCATAAAAATAAAAATAGATAACCCTAAAATAATTTTGATATACTAATTTCAAAATTGAATTTTATTTTTTAAAATAATTTTTCTAATATTTGAAAAAAATATTTTCATTATTTACTCCCAAAAATAAATAAAAATCATTTTCTTATCAAATGACTTTACAATTAATTGAGTATTTATCTCTTTTTAATAAAAAATGTATTTTTATTGAATAAAACCTTCATAAATATTTTTTAATGCCCTTATATCTTATTTATTACCAATAATTTAATATCATGGTTATAATGGTCCTATTTAAAAAATATTATTTTTGGGTTCGTTTAAACTCAGTGGTGAGTGTTGTATATGAAATCGAATATCATGTTCTTTTAAAATAAATGGATGTTACACCAATGAATATGTAAATGTTGGAAATGGTCACTATCTAAACCCCATATAACGAAAAAACAACCACGAAACTCATATGGTAGTGTCCACACAATGTCGGTACAAGATCCAAGACCACAAATATTCATAAGGTTCAACCCCAACCAACAAATAAATTCTCTACAATCAGTTTCTATGGTTCCAATCGTATATGTTTTAAAACCATTTTCCAAAACCTTTTCCACATGCTACTTACATGAGTTTTCCAATACCCCCTTGGTATCAGTAGGGGTTTCAATCAAAACCAAAATCAATATCTTTGGAAACCACTTTAACAATAACTGATCCTGTATTCAAAATCTATTTTGAAATCAATTTCGAAGACCACGTGGAAATAAAATGTCAGTATCCTAGTCAAAACGAGTTTAAAACTTTATTTCCTAATTTTTTTAAAACATAAATATTACAATCCATTTCAAAATCTCCGATTCTACTATAAATTTAATATAAAACCATTTTATAGAACAGAACCTTACACAATATGTGCTATCATGGGAGTGTTTTCATTCAAAATGAGGTTTTATTCTTAAGAAATTGTTTTTATCAAAGATACAAAATTTAAAATCCATTTCCCTATGGTATCCAAGAAAAAAAAACAATTAACAATGAATCCCCTTATATATATATGTTCAATAATTAATTTTAATATATGTTAAAGGAAATTTGATTATATTATAAGTTTATTTAAATAAATATGTATTATTATGTTGTGTATTGTCAAACAACATCACCCATATGCACATATACCAAGACCTTACAAATCCATTATTAAGATAAATGAATAGCCCAATAACTCTTAATGGGGACCTATAACTCATCCTGAGTCCCATCCATCCCAAATTGGGATTCTCATTACAACTAAATACCTCACCCATCCTTGACTGTGACATCCAAAAACATCGAATATTTATGAAACTCAAGTTTAAACCAAATTCGTACTATCTGGGATTGATCTCAATCAACCTCATGAGTTCGGAAAACCTATCTCCACTTAAAACTATTCTATGTCATCATAAACACCCTATGATACCATTTTTTAATCCCCTAACCTAGGTTTCCCTTATGACACCTACCTGAGGGGATCCACATGAACTTAAGTGAGCACCCATATATACCATATTATTATGACTAGCTATGAGGGGAAATCATAATTTTGGTGGGACTATACCTTCTAAAACAAGTCCATGGGATTATGCCTAAATCTATTGAATTTGTTTCACAATCCATCAAAATAGTGGACATCCCACCAACTTGTAAGAATAAAACTAGGATACATTTAGGCCCTCACAGAACAAAATATAAAACCAAGAAAATATCTTGATGACACAGTAAAAATAATTTGTATTACAATTGATACATTGTATCATATACACACAAATTCACCTACTGAGAGGAAAAATAACAAAAAATAAAAAAATAAATATAATGGCCTCTTCCCCAACTCATATACACACTATTGTATCCAAAATCTCCATGACATGAGGATTTGTAACATGACTCTGGAACCATGTGGTTCTAGTGTCCTAAAATAAAACATGAGAGTCTACCCATATACAATGGAACTCATGACATGCATGTGGATACGAGTGAGTCCAATGATGCATTAGTTTTCCCAAGTTCCTCAAGAAAATCTTGTTCTACCATGATCAAGTGTAGGTAAATGCACTATATATATAATGTGTGATTATGTTCATACATCACACCCACATGGAAACACAACACACATGAAACCTTAAGAATACTTTATTTGACACCATTCATAGATCCACATTATACCAAAACCAATAAAATACATAATTTGGCACCATGCATGACTCTGTGGCATACCATGACTGATAAAATACTTTCCTATGAACTGTTCTAGAAGGAATGTCATTTGGGAACTTGACAATGCATATATCCTTTCACCCATGCCTACCACGTATATCACAACATTATCAAGTACCCTGACCCATCTTAATATACTCATAGAAGTCCATAAAGAATACCATTACATCCCAATATGTTCTAATGAGGTTATAAATTAATCCCACTATCCCATCCCTATAGGTTCATTGGAGGAAACCATCAGTCACACTGTAACATCCTTGTAGGCTCTAGGGAGGCCAAAATTTAGCACACCAACTCATCACCATGGGTTCTAGGGTGGACACAATAAATCACACCATACATTCCCTAGAGGTTCTATGGATCCAAATATTAATAACACCATACCATCCTCACAGGTTCTGCGGATTCTATTATAAATTACCCAAAATCATCCTTTCACACTTTGGGAGGTCACATCTAGAACCTGGTCAATACGCACAGAAAATAAAAAATAGGGAACACAACCCATCTCAAAAGGGTAAAAATTAATTGAACATTAATCATCATGAATAAATATATATTCATGTTAAATACCTAAAATGGGAAATATATACAAAAAAAATAAACAAGTGAATGATACCAAATATGCCACAATAGAGTAGAAATTGAGACAAAATATCTTACCTCATGCTTACTCATTGTTGGAAGTGTATTAAACTAATATATAACTATTTTAAACATATTATCAATTTATAATGAAACAAAATTAATAATTAAAATATCATATTAGTCCCTTTTATAATATCTTATCACTTTTTTGCTATTATTTTTTCATTGTTACCATTATTTCTTGTGTTTAATACTTGCTCTTCGGATGCACATTTTGTAAGTTATGTAACAATTATTTTTTATAGGATATTATTAAGAAATATCCATAATTATATTAATATTATATATACCATTTTTATTCATAATAAACTTTTTTTGAATTAGTGTTGAATTTCGTACATGGAAAATGAATCATATCACTTCACGAAGACAATATACAATACGTATGAAAGAGTGACATTATCACTTCTGTAATGGTGAAAGGGTAAAGAATTAATTGAAAATTTAATATTAAATAATACATATCATTTCATAATTATCATATATATTCATTGGTTTCTTTTTTTAGGACAATATATATTATTTGGTGATGGAAAACAAATGGCATTGGTTTGCGAGGTGGTAGTCTTCCGTACACATGAATGATGGTTTTGTTTCACATTTGATGAAGAATGTGATAGAAAAATATTTTTCCAAAAAATTAATAACATTTATGTATATTGGAGATATATTTTTTGTTATATAAAATTTTTTATAAATAATTTAAGGTTGTAAATGAAGAAATAAAATAAAATAGCTTTGTTAATACGATTAACTTCTCTTATAGATACCATCATTTTATCTCTTCTTTAGGGATTTAGGGATGGTATTTTAGGATGAACAGAACCTCTCTAAAATGACTAAAAATTATGGGGGTAGATTTTTTTAGAGTCTGGTTAAGCTCTATGTCTGAATGTGGTGTAAAGAAGAGAGGGGTGGAGTGTTATTTCAAAAGTGGGGGAGAAGACACCCTTGAAATATTTAGAAAGATTAAAATATATTAATGTTTTACATGATACTAATGGATATAAAATGGAATATTTGAGAAATATATAAGATATTGGTTAAAAATATATCTTACCAAAAGAAATTTGACAAGTTTTTTGGTTATTTTAACCATTAATTCTTTATTTTAACCCCTACTAAACTCGTTTTTATCATTAACCACAATGTCAAATTTTTATTATTTTACAATTAATTATGGAAAAAATGATGTTTGAATCATTAATTATCATTCTCTATTATTTCAAATTTGGAATCCATTTTATCAAATTAAAACCATATAAGGGAAATAATTTAATTAAAATTTAACCCTATAAACCGTGACAAAAAATTATTTTTCAGAAAAATGTATTTTTAAGTATAAAAATGATTTCATACCAAATCTCAGTATAAAAATAATTAAAAACACCATAATCGGATTAATAATAATATAATTGAAAAAAATTTCATAGAAATAATTTTGAAATAAAATGTAACTTTGTAAATTGTTGAATCTAAAAGACAGTTTTCAATAAAATTTAATATTTTTCAATATTTATTGAAACATCAAACTTTTCAAAAAACTCCATAAAAGAACCATAAAATCATTTTGATATACTAATTTCAAAAATAAATTTTATTTGATAAAATAAATTTTTTAATATTTGAGAAAAGTATTTTTATTATTCACTCACAAAAATAAATAAATTTTTTTCATTTAACAAATGATGTTACAATTAATTGAGTATTTATCTCTTTTCAATCAATAATAAATTTTTATTGAATAAAATGTTCATACATATTTTGTAATGTCATTATATCTTATTTATTAATACTAATTTAATATCTAGGTTCTAAGGGTCAAATTTAAATAATAATATTTTGTGGTTCATTTAAACTCAGTGGTGCATGTCGTATATGCAATCAAACATTGTGTTATTTTGAAATAATTGGATATTACACTAATAAAGAGGTAAATGTGGGAAATGTTCACTGTCTAAACTGCACATAAGGAAAATACACCCACCGAACTCATATGCTAGTTTCCACACAAAGTTATTACCAGATCCAAGAACACAATTAAACAAAATGTTCAACCCCAACCAACACATAAAATATATGCAATCGGTTTCTATGGTTCCAATAACATATTTTCAAAAAAATCCAAAAAAAATTCCAAACCCTACTTACATGAGTATTAAAATAACCCCTTGGTATCCATGAAGTTTTCAATCAAAACCAAAATCACTAGCATAGGAAACCCCTTTATCAATAATCAATCATGTTTTACATTTCTATTTTGAAAACAATTTTGAAGACCACATTGAAATGAAATTTCAATATCCTATTCAAAAATTGTTTGAAAATTTATTGCCTAATTTTTTTAAACCTAAAAATTACAATCCATTTAAAAATAATTGATTCCATTATCAATTTATGATAAAACCATTTTATAAAACAAATCTGTACACAACATGCACTATCGCAGGTGTGTTTTCTTCAAAACTAGGTTTTATTCTTAAGAAATATTTTTTGTCAAAGACAACAAATTTAAAACCCATTTTCCTATAGTTCCAAAGTATGAAAAAAAACAATCAACAATGAATCCCCTTATATATATATATTAATTTAATAATTACTTTTAATATATGTTAAAGAAAAACTAATTATATTATAAGTTTATTTAAATGATTATGTATTCTGATGTGGTGTCTTGTCAAACAATAACACCCATAGAAACATGTACCAATACCTTATAAAAACATTATCATGATGAATGAATATCCTAATAACTATTAGTTGGGCCCTATAACTCATCCCAAGTCCCATCAATCCCAAATTGGGATTCTCATTCCAACTAAACACCTCACCCATCCTTGATTGTGATATCTGAAAATATGGAATATTTAGGAATCTTGAGTTTAAACCATTGTCATGTTATCTGGGGATGATCTCAATCCACCTCTTGGGTTCAGACAACCTATATCCACTTAAAACTATTCTATGTCATCCTAAACACCCTATGATACTATTTTGTAATTCCCTAACCTAGGTTGCCTATCTGACATCTACCTGAGAGGATCCACATGACCTTATGTGTGCCTCCCCATATACCATATTATTTTGACTAGTGATGAGGGGAAATATAATTTTGGTTGGACCATACCTTCTAAAATGAGTCCTGGTGATTATGATGTAATCTATTGAATTTTTTTCGTAACCCATCCGTATAGTGGGCATCCCACCAACATATTAGAATAAAACTGGGATCCAGCTAGGCCCTGATAGTAAAAAATATAAAACCAAGATCCTATCGAGATGATTTAGAAAAATTAAATAGTATTACAATAGATACATTGTATCATATACATTGTAATCCACAACTTACGAGCACACATAACAAAAAATAACAAAACATAAATAAAATGACCTCCACACCAACTCATATACTCGCTATTGTATCAAAAATCTCCACGACTTGAGGATTTTTAACATGAGTCTAGAACCATGTGGTTCCAGTGTCCAAAAAATAGGAGAGTCTACCCAAATAAAATGGAACCCATGTCATGCACGTGGATATGGGTGAGTAAAATGACCCACTATATTTCCCAAGTGCCTCAAAAAAATATAGTTCAACCCGGATGATGTGAATGTAAATGAAATACATATATAACATGTGTTTATGTTTTTACATCACACCCCCATGGAAACATAACACACATGAAACATTAAGAATAAATGATTTGATACCATGACTAGATCAACCTTATACCAAAACCCACAAAATACCTACTTTGGCACCATGTAAGACTCTGCAGCATACTGTGACTGATACAATACTTTCCACAGAACCATTATAAAATGATTGTATTTCGGGAACTTGAAAATGCATGTATCCTCTCACCCATTACTACCACTCACATCACTACTTAATGAAGTACCCAGAACCATCCCAATATACTCATGGAGGTCTATCAAGAATACCAATACAACCCCATAGGTTCTAAGGAGGTTATAAACAAATCCAACTAGCCCATCCATATAGGTTCATTGGAGGCAACCATAAGTCAAACTAGACCATCCTTGTATGCTCTAGGGAGTCCACAATAGAGAACACCAACTCATCCCCATGGGTTCTACGTTGGACAAAATCAATCACACCATAACTTTACCATAGGTTCTAGGGATCCAACTATTAATCACACCATCCCATCCCCATAGGTTCAATGGATTCTATCATAATGTACCACAAACCATCCTTACACACATAGGGAGGTCACATCTAGAACTAGGTCAACACACACAGAAAATAAAAAATAGGGAACAAAACAAATCTAACAACATATAAAATAATTATTAGATCACTAGTATCTATAGACCTACCCCTACACACAAGATTCATATAGGGTCCCTCAGACCCATCCTAATCCCCTATGAGAATGTCACTTCCCTAGAGATCAACCTATCACTATGATACCTCAAGAAAACATTTTTAGTCAAATCAAACAAAAACATCACCATGATTCATCAAAAACCATTCCATACAAATAGACCTTGTAAAAGAGCACACACAAGGAACACATGCTTTCGAAAATAAGAATCACCCACATGAGGTCAAACAAAACGAATACAACCCACACCAAGCCCATAATGCTTTCTCAGAAAGACTAAACTAAACAACCTTTAGAATATTTTAAAATTCTTCACCAGCTATAGTAATCACAGAAGACATCTGGATCAAGATCCCACCAAATAGTCTCTATAAATCAATTTTTAAATATAAATCTAATTTCAAAATAATTTTAAAAGTTAACAATTTTCTCTATAGAGTCCAATTTAAATCTAAAACCTATGTTTAAAATCTCAATTTAAAAAGATACCATTTTTCATTTTTAAAGACACTGCATGCTTCCAAGAAAGACCATAAGGGGGTCCACCAACACCTATTTTTCCATTCCTCCATCATTTGACCATTTATCAATAAAAACGTATATATTGACTATTAGGATGACGCAGGCCAACCACAACTTAATGGGGAAACTGACACAATACATGAAATTAGGATGTGAGTTATTATTATTGAGGTATGAAAATATAAAATCATGAAAAGACCAAGAGTCATTAATTCTACTTGAATTTATAGTATCAATGAGAGGGGGAGGGGGTGAATTACTGATCAATTTTAATTTTATAAGAATATTTCTTAACTTGGTAATGAAACATTTCTTAATATACTAAAGTTTTTATAGTTATAATGCACTCATATATAAATATAAACCACATATTTCATATTAAGAAAATATAAATAGATTTTAGAACATGATATTTATAAGTTTCGATATAAAGTCCCACTCCATACCATTTTTTTTATCCCCCCAATATGGATTATTTTACTAAATTGTTTCATGAATACACATGCCCAGGTAGCAACTAGTTCTACCCCTAGTAATAATTATTCTAGCTAATCCTAGTTCTACCCCATGTAATCAGCTAACCAATCATATTTGGTTATACCCTCCAGTTATCCTAATTATATCCACTTTTTTCAGAGCTGGTTATACCAACCTCCCACATGTTTTTTAGTAACTAGTTTTACCCTGATTTATAATATATTTCCTTATTATTTTTTGATCCACTATACAATGATCCTATCTTTATGTATAGAAAAGTCATATAACCATTATTTGTTTAAAAAGTCCATTATCATCAAAATAATTCTTAATTTTTAGTTAGAATTATAAATTTATAATCTTATAAGGGCTTGGATAAACTAAATCATAACTTTTCTAGCTTTTTTTGTAAAAATTACTTATCAGTGACTGTAGAGTAAATTGAATATGGTATACCTACCATCCGATGGGTCTCCGTTCAATGATCCTAAACTCACTCAGATTTAGTTAAGTGTTCTATGTTTAATGCACATTCATATAATGTTATCGGTTTGATGATTATATATCTGGTGAAGAATGTTTGGTCTAATGAACCATCTTCAATCAATTATGAACTCTTCTAAGAAAATCACATAGAAATTCTTATTCATATGTAAATTCAAATGTGTTTTGTGACCCATGTCAAACATTAATTTTAATCTTGTCGCTAATTTTGAATTTTATTGACCACTTATTATACATTTTGGAACATTCAATATGTTAAAAAAATCCTAAAACTTCTTAACATCCCTAGATGGAAAAATATCGAATGTTTTTTTTTCAGAACCATCATTGTTAATGAATTTAAAATCTCATTATAAAGCTCTTTATAACTCTTACATTTGATGAAACCAATCTATATTCCCCTATTAGATAAACTCCAAAAAATCATTATTTGATAATATTTTTATTGGTATTCCATTTCCAGGAAAACTACATGAAATAATATCAAAATATCAATATAAAATTAAATCTAAAATCTCTATCTAGGGGATCTTCATACTTCTCTTTTATTGATTCAAATAAACAAAATTTCATACTTTACAACACCTTTTTATTTTTCTATTCGATGAAAAAAATCCTTATCCATTGGATCCTTCAGGTGCCATTATGATGGAACTCTGACCATTACAACCTATGAAATATGACTTGGAAGGAATTCAATCGATCATCTTGTCATAGTATTTTAGTCTAATACATATTCATAGAATCGCCTATCTGATAACATCATGTACCCTTGTTCAATGTTTTTCCATATGATGAAACTTTGATGTGTTTATTCGAATGACCATTGAAAATTTCAATGTTATTGATTTCTAATTTCAGTGAACTTAAACAATTTTATATATCTAATAGTATTGAAAATATATCCTTCGTATGATGACTTTTTTAACCAAAACATCATAAATAACTCTCCTCATAGTCTCAACTCAATATTTATAAGATGGACCTCTGTCTGATAAGAACTTATCTTACATATTCATCCAATAATAACTTATTTGACTTTTATTTTTGATAATTCGATACATAGTATCTCAAATAACAACATTTTAAAATCCACATAATATAAATATGTATTTTTTGTCAAACATCAACAACTCTAGATTTTTTACTTCATTTACTTTGTCCATATGGTTCCAACTCAGCACTGTTGACTTCTTTCATTTCTTAGTCTGATCATTCCATAGTTTCTACATCTAGTAAATTTGAGAAAACAATATTTTTATTGAATTTTATACACACTTATATAAATTTAGCTTTTAATATGATAGTCTTAATTATATTAGGATCTTTGAGGAACAACATAACATTTTCCGAATTAAGGAAACATTTTTAACAAAGTTATGTAAAATTTTGTATACTCCATAAAGAGTCTTTATTATATGAATATAGGAAAATCTATACGCTTAATATTCTCCAAAATTCTTAATAAAATTTGTCTAAAAACATTTATTTATATATATAAAAAAATGGAACCACACTCACTTTGGAATAATTGTTTCCAATATGGTCAAGGATACCTACCTCTAACCAAATCCATTCTCATTAATTTTGTAGCCCATCCATCATTTTCTAGGACTTCCCAAACAAAGCCTCAACTAATGAGGCCCTATATCAACATGAATAAACAAGAAATCATTTATTATAATAAATTAAAATTAATTAATAATTTAAAAAGAAATAGGCCCAATCCTATCAATGCACCCGATGGTCCACCAAACCCATCTAGGTTGTTTGGTGGCCACTAAAAGTCCTAAGAACCTACCTAACCTATATACAAAATCAAATTAGTTAATTAATTAATGTAAAATTAAAACCTCAATTTGAAGAATAGGTTCCATAATAATCAGTGTTGTAATGATGTTGAAATCATTAGAAACCAGGTGTGTTCCACTCCCACCCCAACCCCAAGCTTAAACAATGAATATCCTTAATTTAGAAACTCAAATTGATGGTCCATTATATCTAAAATAATCTTAATATATAGTGAACCCGTCTTAAAATACATGTATATTACATCATTTTAGATGAATATTTTGTATATTAAAAAACTACATGCCCGAGGACCATAATAGTTTACTGTATTTAGAAACTTGAAAACAAAATATGCTATACTGGTGAAAGATCTTCGACATCCCCCATAATTATCACCACCTTTATAACTTCTACCTAAAACTTCTATTCATAACATGGGGAAATGAAACATAAAAAGCAGTGAGATTAGATGATCAATAAGCATAAACTAGCGAGAAATATAAGTTTTAAGACGAAGATTGCGTAATGATAACAAGATCATAGCATTATGAGATCATACCCTGCTTATCAAAGATCATAAAAATTTGTTAAGGGATAAAGCTTGGTAGTTCATAAGATATGAATCAGAAAGAAATAAATATCATGATATGTGAAATGTTATTGAATGAATAATACATAGTATTTGTGGCATACATATAAGAATAGATTATTTTATGTCAAAGATACCAACCAAGAACATTTTAACATGTTAGGATAGGGCTACAACCTATGTACCTGCTATGGGATTGGGATTACAACCCATGTTCCCTCTTAATTTTAGGATTGGGATACAACCCATGTACCTTATTTTTTTGGACTTGGAATACAACCAATGTACCCTCTTCCTTTTAGGATTTGGTAACAAACCAAACTCCCCTTTTTTTAAGCTTGGGATACAACCCATGTACCCTCTTTATTTTATGATTAGGCTACAACACATGTACCTATTGAGATCATATTAAACTTATAATTACCCAATTCATTGGATGGAGATATAGGTCCTACCCATATCATAATAAAATACTTCATACATGTTCCACAAAATAATTAAAACATTCCTTATATCAAGACCCATACGAAGATATGGATTTTATAAACATAAAATAATAACCCAAAAAATTTAAAGGGTATCAATAAAATTCAATCACATAATAAACTATGGAAAAGAGATATGCTTAATAGTAATTTCTTTAAATTATAACTCGTGAAAAGAACTGGGTTTCAAAATAATATAACATGTGGAAGAGAAACATATTTCATAAACGTATAACCCGTGAAGGGGAAAACAGTTTCATAAAAACCATTATAATAATCATAACCATTCATAGAATGTATAAAAATGTAATATTTAGATAATTTCCTAGAAGTTAACGAGTAATATCAAAAAAATTTATCATTAATGGGAATAAATTAGAAAAATATATTTAAAAAATCTCTTGAGGAATGTATCTTTCCTTCAATGAAAAATGTTGTTTAAAAAATAAAACCTTTTGAAACCCATTTTCATTAAAAACGACATAAATAATCTTGAAAAACTTTTCAAAACCATTTCTTTGAACATCCCTTTTAAAAACACTTTCTTAAAAAATTACCTTTAAATATGAAAAGAAAGCATTAGAGTATCGATGTAAGATAAATCTATACATGTAGTAGGAGGGAAAAAGAACATTCCTTTTGCAAGGTAAAAAGGATTTAAAATTACCTCATTCATAAATTGATAAGAATATTCCTTTGAAAATTTAGTTAAAGATAAAAAGGGTAAAAATTAATTTTAATGATCATAGAATATTATTATAATATTATTGGAATCCCTTTTTGGAAAAAATGGTTTTGAAGGGACATTGATTTCTAACTTAAAGAGGGCAATTCCAGTCATTCTAAAAAACACATTATTAACCATCTTATGTACCAAAGATTAGAAAATGGGACCAATACATGAATATATTATAAAAAACAAGAGGATACGAAGTTTCATGAATGACTTGAGAGAGGGAACATAATAATTACTCAATGGAATTATAAATATAAACAATCTCGAAGAGTGATGAGATTGTATTAATAAACTCTTATAACATGGTAACATGGGATCATAATATACATGTAATAAAAGGAAATTACATAATATTAAAATATAATAAAAATAAGGATATGAATGAAATAAAATTTAAAATGGAAGATTATACACCTTCAAAAAGATTTCAGATGCATAAAAAATCACGAGTCACAAAGAAGGAAAATTGAGACAAAACATTTTTAACGATTTGGTAACTTTTGAAACTTAAACCCCGTGAATGAATGTTAATAGAAAAATATGTTAATACCAATAAAATTAGGTATAAGATATATATAATAAAATCATGGGAATTGCTTACACAAAAAAACCAATAAGTGGAGAACATAGCATGTATATCATGGGAATAAAAAGTGATATGAAATCTCATTACCTTGTGTCTTGATTCTCATCATACATGTTTAAACCACATCTTAATCGGGAAACTCATTTTAGGTCTTCCCCAATGGCTTACATGGATTTCCATATACCCAAGGGATAGAATGTAGGGGGAACGGAGGATTTCTTAGAAGTGGATTGGGTAAGTCTTGTCTAAACTTAACAGGATTGAGAGGTGTGAGGAAGTAGGAGAGGTGGTGGATTTTTATAGGGAAATAAAGGAACTCACTTGGACTTTTTAGAAACAAGTTAGGTGAACAAATGTTATCACCTAAGAAGTTATACCAAACCAATAAACTCAATAATATAATGTTTATGGAATAACAATGGATAGCCAATGGGTGTTGGGCAAGTGGCTTGGTCATATGGGCCCTTAATTGTAAGGTTTAATCCCTAATTATGTTTTATTTGGACTTAATTGTTGTCATTAATTTTAATCACTTTTAATAATGAATTTGGTAAAAAAAGTAACATTGTCTTATTAGACTCTGAATATTTTAATAAATAAAATTTTTTATGTTGGTTTTTCTTAATTCAAATCAGAAAATCAGAAAAATTAGGATTATTTATAATCCCAAAGTCGTGAGGAAATAATGGGTTTTAAAATTGAAACAATTTCGAAAGTTTTCTAAGATTTTATTTTCAATTTCAATGTGAACTTGATTAAATTTAATTAAATTATATTAATATATGTAATATTTATCTGATGTGACCTTAAAAAATTTTATAATATCATTTAATAGTAATAATTAAATAAACCAAAGGCAATTTATTACAAAAAAGCAGTATTTTTCAATATTCATCAAGAAATGAAGTTTCATAGAAAAATCAAAAAAATTATCCCTAAACTAATATAGAAATTATGAATTAAAAAATTAATTTTATTATATCAAATTAAATTTTTAAATGTTTCTAAAATTAGTTTTATTAGTAAAAGAGGTTCATTCGAGACAAAAGTATTTTAAAACCTAAAAGGACTTTTCTAAAACATCATATCGTTCATTATAAATATTTTTTATTTATATAAAAAACTATAACTAATATTTTAAAAGTGGTTATTACTACTAATATAACTATATTTAATTGATAGGTTATAAATATCTCATTTAAAAAATTATAAAAAAGATGTTTCGTCGAAACTTAGTGTTATGTGAATCATATGCCAAGTCGATGTTGCATGTAATGTACACCAAGTTAGTGTTTCCTATACCTTATTTCATGTTGGTTCCACATGAACGAAATTTCGGACTCAGTTCATTTCAAGATATAAATGTAAATTTTATTTATTAGGGTAAAACAACTTTCTGAGAATAATAATATTTCCTTTCATATTCAATCACTTTTCCTATTAAATTATACTTAATTGGTAACCCATTAATTCATATTATATTATGTAAGTCAAATAATTTCATAAATTAGTTAATACTATTCATAACCTCTAATTTAATGTTATGGTTTTATCTTATTTTATTTAATAATAATATTTTAATAATATATTATTGTTTAGTAAACCTCAATTTTGGGTGTTATTCAAGTCATCAAGGAAAGTCATTGTTTAATTTAATGAAATCCATCCTTGGTGTTCTTTTTAGAAAAAAATAAAATTTATGTTGTTTATAGTGAATTATTAACATGGTGTTGTGTTAAAAAAAGAAAATAATAATTCTTTAATACAAAATAAACTATTTCCATAGTTAAGAGAAATAAAATATATTAAAAAGGTTAAATTAATTAGGGTTTTTAACAAAATCTCAAGGTGTTATATTCTACCCCACTTAAAATGAATTTATCTCTTGAAATTCATATGGGTTGTCAAATATTTAATACTTGAAAGATTCATTCATAGAAACCCACATCATAAAAATCAATACTAAAACTCCCATTAGAAAGGGAATGTTATAACCATAATAGTTACCCAAAGTAAATATTAATGAGATTCCAACATAAGAGAACATAGGTAGGAAGATAAAACATTGACCTGGAAGAGAAATCTTACCATTATGTTCTGATGGAGAGTGATATAGAACTATGTCAGAAAAAAGTTAACAATCACAAACCCATAAATCAATGATGACCTGAGGGGTCTTTTGATTCAACAAAAACAATGGTACTTGGATAGTATCTTTGTCCTGAAGATCCTTTTTCATAAAGATGAATAATTTTAATGAAAATATATTTTTAAATGATTTCAAAATAACATCATCCTTTTTTTCATTGATCCACTTCACAATTTTCTCTAAAAAGGAAGGTGACCTTTTCATTCCTAAAGTACTAACCAATCGTGAGACCCATGATATGCCATCACATCAGGTACCATAAAAATGAAGTAGTTTGAATAGGCTATCTAATATTCATAAATCCTGATGTGGAGAGATAACACTTTAATCATAATGACTTAATATTTTCATAAATGGTTAACATTGTAACCCTTCCAAAATATAATTCACCTTTTATTATTTAAATAAGATCTTATCTTAAAAAAAATTATATTAAAAGCCACCAGTGTATCCGTGTACTAATAGAATATTTAATGTGATTTTATTATTCCATAATCCATATAGGAAACGATAATCAAATAAAATCTCACAAAATGATGAATAATAAGACTTTCATAGGGATTAATCAGACAAAATCAGACATAAAATCTCTAACAAAGGAGGGAAGGATAGGTAATTCTTAATTATATTATTTAACTTCATCCATTATAATCACATATTATTTTCCTTTTTCCTTTGACTTTAGTGGTTATTGATACTGATCACCATTATTGACCTTTGGATTTGGGAACTTTCTAGTGAAATTCCCAAACTCCCAACACATGAAACACTGATGTGTTGAAGGTGAATCATGATGAGTTTTATCATTATTCAAATTATTATATAACTTTTTCCAACCACTTTTGCATTCAACCGCTTGATATCATTCCTTTCCACACATAAAACATTTTCTAGTCCCAGTAAGACAACCCCCATCATGATTTTTCCACACATAATTAATAATGTAAGGATCATCTTACTATCTCCATGTTTTATATTGTTATTTGATCACCATATTAATCATCTAGTAAAAACTACAAGATTGATATATGACTGTAACCTTTATTTCTAGTTTGATTTCACAACACACAATCTCTTCATAACTATGAAATTGTATTATGGCCAACACTGTTATAAGACTTGGATTTATGACACCAAATAACCTTTCATCTTTATTTTCTAGTTGGATGATAATTAAAGAATAATATCTTTCATGTATTGTGAAATTAGCCTCGTAGGCACTGATAGGTTAATCATATTTTTGTTTCAACTCAAGGAACTCCTTTACCATCTTCGTACAAATAACATATGGAAAACACTTATTAAATAAAAATTTCATAAAATCATTCCAATATATGGATTCAATTTCATATTTCTTCTTTATATTTCAATTAGAGTCCACCACTAGTCTGCTTCACCTTCTAATCAATAAACTGCTAGAATAAATTTCTCATGATCCAAACAATAGAGAACATAGAATATATTTTCAGTGATACTCAACCAGAATTTAGCTGTATGTGGATCATAAGCCTTTCTGAAAGAAGATGTACATTTACCCATCAAGGACTCAATAGAACGTTGTTCTCTCCTTTGATTTTTTGGATGTTCATTATGACGCATAGCTTGAGAAAGCCGTGTGAGCAGAGAAATGTGTTTTTTCATTTCAGTTCCCAAATTATTTGGATCCTTAGGAGAACAAAAATTGCATTATACCTAAAAAAACCCTTAAATTTATTCCTTAACGTCGCATCCATTTACTAAATCCAAGAAAAAGAATAGAATAAGAAACAATTATCATTGAGAGGAACCAAATTATCATGAAAAGTCACTTATAGGATATCTAAATTATACCACCTTATTTAATATATGAAACCTTTTCATTATAAAAGGTTATTAATGGAAAACATATATTTAAATCCTTCATGATGGAACATGAAGTGTTTTTGAATTCCCATAGCATATCCCCCAAGAGTTTCAAACCAGATGTGCAGTATAACGACCCATACTTTACATACATTGCTATTATATTAGAATTGAAGCACATTTATTACAACATATAACAAGACCAGGAAATGACAGTATAGGTATAGAGTCTTTAGAAACTGGGAAACATAAACAACTGGTTCATAAATCATCTACATTGTCTCCCTTTTATTTTATCATATCTAGAGTCTTTTTTGGCATATATTACTTAATATCCTTCTTCCTGACATGGGGAAAAGAAAATAAACAAAAGGGTGAGCTCAAATGCTCAGTAAGGGTAAACAAAAGAAATATCAATCACACCATATTCATAAGAACATATCATTTTGAAAATCTTAACCTGCAAAAGAGATCATAATTTCATAACATGGGATAAATCATAGTAGTTAAATGTAATACCAATAATCATAACTTAAAACGTGAAACTTTGTGGCATACACACATAATCATAGAGAATCATTTATTAGTAGTCAAAACTCATTGCCAAGACTATCTTAGCGGACAAAGTCCATTTCTGAACCGAGTTCACTCCTCGTTTAAGTCATGTTTCACTGACCCGGTTTAACCTTCCATTCTAGCCATGTCTATCTCATGTTATATAATTCTTTACCCGAGGCATTGGAGGGAGATATAGGTCCCACCCATCACATAATGATACCATTCTTATGTGTGCCACAAGATCCTAAATCATACATCATAGCATAACCCATGTAATAAAAATGGGATTCTTAAACATCATGCCATCATAAGATAAAAGGACATCATAAAAATAATTATATCATAACATAATAAAATCAATGTAAAAATATGGATATAAACATAACCCTATATTATCATATATGGAAAATATTTTTGATAAAACGCTTGAACTCCATTCTTGAGGAAAATATCCTTTCTACATAAAAAACATTTTCCTTTCATAAAATGTCATATAATTTTAAAATAAAATAAGTTGATTAAAAATAAACTTGAAAACTTGTAAAGGAAGCATCATGGAAATAATGTTCCAAAAATCCATTCTGGTCGTATAAGTTAAAAAAACATTCTTCTCATACTTTGGCCGGAAAAGTCAAAAAGTACCCCATATGAAAAACGACAAAAGATTCCTTTAATATATTTTAATAAAAACTCCCCGAAGGGTAAAATTGTATTTAAATAATTGTAGTAGGATAGAAATAATATTACATATTGAGGAAACCTGGATGTGGATGACAAATATTCCCCAGTAAATTCTGAAGTATAAACAATCTCGGATAAAAATGAGATTGCATGATTTTCTATTACCTTAGGTCCGATTTTATTCGTATGTGTCTGAAACTCCTGTATAATGATTTCAATAATGTCATTGAGTTTTCCCAGAATCATACATATTGTTATGATATCATATATGTTCATATTCTTAGCTTCTTATTAGTAATATTTCATTGTTAATTGTTATTCGGGTGTTTATTGCTTTTTGTTCTTATGCGTGTTTTGTCGAATAAATTCTTATTCTTATTTTTAGGTTATATATACCTCATTTACAGAATGTTATTAGTGTAATATATATCATATTAATTCATTCAATTCATTTATATAAATTATTCAATGAAGATCTTGTAGAACGAGTCGCTTCACATCATGGAGACGGTATTCCGTACGTACGCACGAGCGATGATATCATTCCCATTATTGTAGAATTTTATTGGAGTGTTGTATACTATTTCAGAATAAATATCACTTTACAATAATCATATATAGTTATTCTTTACACCATTATACCCATCCAAGTAAGGTGGTGGTGGAAAATAGATTACACCACGGCGTGGAGACGATATTCCGTACGTACGCACGCGTGGTGATTTCGTTTTCTGTTGGACGGATAGAAGTTGAAATAGGGTTGTTTAATACTTATAATAACATATCAGTATATGAGTGATACTGATTTTATTACTTCATAATGAAACAACTAAAGAATAAGTAGTATAAGAAAAAATAAGGTTGAAAGAATCGGTAACAGACATCACCTCTTCTTTGAAGCGCCTCTTCTTATCCTCTTCTTAGGTCACTAAAGATGGTAATTGAAGAAGACAAAGACCTATAGGATGTTTCTTGGGAAGTGTAGAAGAGAAGTTGGAAGGGTTTGGCCTAGCATGAAGGCTCAAAGTGGTGTCAGGAAGAGAGGGAGGAGGTGCCCATTTATAAGGGAGGACAGGGGCACCTTTGGAAAAACTAAAACTATTATTTTATTAAAAAGTCATATTCGGTTTTAATAGCTCCAAATTGATTTATTTTGAATCTAAGGTGGGTATGGGTCAAAATCCTATCATCCAATAGAATTTAGACAAGTTTTTGTTTCTATTTTAATGTTATCATTTAGATTTAACTTTAAGTTAGATAATTTAACTTTTACCTTGTCTTCTTGTTTTCTTACACTATAAGGACAATAAACAAACTATAACAAGCACAAAGAACCCCATGTAGTTTATTATTAATATATATAACCTTATATAAGTAATTTTTATGAACCTTAGATTTTTAGGAATAAAATAAGAATTAATAATATAATATGTGTTTTAAAAACTATTTTATGTCAATTTTGACACTATTTAGTAATTGTTTTTTGTGAAATTTATAACAGAAGGATTAGTTCCAAAAAAGTTAATTAAATCAATAATAACATGTCATATTAACCTATAAAATTATTTTAATTTATAAAAAGTCTCAAATTACATTTATTTGGGTATTTATAACTTCAATTATGTCAATATTTCATTAATAAGATAATTACTGCATCATCATAGTCTCATTAATAAATTAAATTATTTAATTTATAAAAATTATAAATAAACTACAATTATGTAGGAAATCGTTTTATCTTTCTAATGGATTTTTATAGTCTAATTTATCTTATGTATAAACCTATATTAAAAATGCTTTAGTTATTAAACTTTGATTTTAACTATTTTAACCCTTTTTAAATAAATTATTAATAAATGTCCCAATCTAGTCCATGTGGGACTAAATGGTCATATTTTATTCTTAAGGTTGTTTTTGGTCCAATTACACTTATCCAATAGAATTAGGACATGTTTTATGGTAATAATAATATCATTTTTACCATTAATTACTATATTTACTTTTAACTGTGGTAAAACAAAGTAAAAAGTTACTATTCACCAAAAATTATTTTCATCTCATTGAACCACATTTTAGTCCTTGATGTTAACCATGTCTCTCGGACTTTCAAAATTCAATTCACAGAAGTGGAAAAATAATGTTTTATGTAAATTTTCAAATTCTAATAAAAGGTGGGTAAAAGACGGTGAAAAGTTCAATAAAATTTTTATATAAATAAAATTATTATAAAATTACTCCAATAAATTTCATTGAACATATATAGGTATTATGTATCAATTTTGACATAAAATAAATTTAAATAAAATAAATAATTATTTAAATAAAAAAGTCAGTTTTTAAATAGTAACCCAGTGTTTTCACTATTCATAAAAAATTGAATGTTTTCAGAAAAAATACCAAAATTTCACCGTTGGCTAATTTTGATATTCCGAATACAAAAATGAAGTCCATTTTGAAAAATAAAATTTACAAAATTTCAAAAAGTGGGTATTACTATTCATTACGGCTAGTTTTAATAATATTTTAATAGCATATCGTTGTTTTGTGAAACTCGGTATTGCGTACGACGTAAGCTATCGAGGAAGGTCGTGATTGGGTTTAAAGAAATCCAAGCTAGTGTTGTGTGTAGTGAATGATTACTTTGATGATTTATATAACATAAAAACAAAATATTTCTCATAAAAATCTCGGGTGTTACATTATACCCCCTTAAAATGACTTTCGCCCTCGAAATTCATCACTTTGTAACAAACAGATGAGGATACCTCTCCCTAATTATACCCTTAAGCTCCTATGTAGCTTCTTCTAATTGGTGATTCCTCCATAAAACATTCACCAAGCGAGTGGTCTTGTTCCGTAATAATTTTTCGCTATGATCGAGAATCTCTATCGGCTGTTCTTCATAAGAAAGTTCTTGCTCCAGTGGTACAACTTCTGAGTTGAGTACATGTGAAGGATCAGGTATGTACTTTCTCAGGAGAGATACTTGAAACACATCGTGAACTTGAGAGAGATTCGGTGGAAGTGCCAATCGGTAAGCTACCTTCCCAACACGATCCAGTATTTTGAAAGGACCGATATACCTAGGGAATAACTTTCCCTTCTTTCCAAATCTCATTAATCTCTTTCAAGGAAATATTTATTAGAACACTTTATCACCCACTTCAAACTCTAGGTCTTTTCTTCATTTGTCGGCATAACTTTTTTGATGACTCTGAGCTGCTCTTATGTGTTGTTGAATAGTTTAGACCTTTTCTTCCATCTCATCAACAAGATCAGGTCCTAATAGCTTTATTTCCCCAACTTCATCCCAGCAAGTTGGAGTCCTACATTTCCTTCCAAAGAGAGCTTCATAAGGAGCCATCTGAATAATGGAGTGAAAGATATTATTATATGAAAATTCCACCAAAGGCGGGTGTTGATCCCAAGCACCTTTGAAATCCATAGAGCAAGCTCTTAACATATCTTCTAGATTTTGAATTGTTCTCGCAGACTGACCATCTGTCAGAGGATGATAAGTAGAGCTGAAACATAACTATTTATCCAGAGTATACTGAAGACTTCGCCAAAACATTGAGGTAAGCCTCTGATCCCGATCAGATATAATAGAAAGTGGTTCTCCATGCAATTTTACCACTTCTTTACATATATCCTACCAAGCTGATCCAGAGAGAAATATTATCTAATAGAAATGAAATGTGCAGACTTTGTAAGACGATCAACTATGACCCAGATAACATTATTTCTTTTGGATGTTTTAGGAAGTCCAGTGACAAAGTCTATAATGATGTTTTCCCATTTCCATTCAGATATGGGTAATGGTTTTAACATCCCCTTAGAGTTCTGTCTCTTAGCTTTAACTTGCTGACAAACCAAGCATCGAGAGACACATTCAGCAACATATCTTTTCATGCCATCCCACCAGAAGTACTATTTTAGGTCCCTATACATCTTCGTGCTTCCATGAAGAATATAGAATGAAGAACTATGAGCCTCATCCAGCAGATCCTTCTTTAATTCTGGTATGGGAGGAACACAAACCCGATTCTCGAAATTTATTATTCCATCACAATAAAGGCTGAATTGAGGAATATTTCTCACCTTCTTTTGTAAATCTACATCTTCTTTCTATGCCTCTTTAATCTTCACATGTATATATAGTTGAACATTCATTTGAGAAAGACACGATTTTCCCCCTTCCATTATAATTCCAGGATCAATCCTTTGTATATCCATAAATATTGGATCATTTGTGATCCTCATCATGGATAAGATAGCATGGTCGTGTCGACTTAATGCATTTGCCACCTTGTTTGCTTTCCCATGGTGGTAATGAATTGAGCAGTCATAATCCTTAATCAGATCCAACCATCTTCTTTGTCACATACTCAACTCCTTTTGTGTGAAAATATAATTTAAACTTTTATGATCAGTATAAATATCACACCTTTCTCCATAAAGATAATGCCTCCAAATCGTTAATGCAAATATTACCGCAGCTAACTCCAAATCATGTGTTGGGTAATTTTTATCATGGATTTTCAACTGTCGTGAGGCATAAGCTATCACCATATAGTTTTGCATGAGAACACACCCCAATCCCATCTTGAATGCATCACTATAGATCACAAAACTTTCTCCACTATAAGGAAGTTTGAGTACAAGTGCACTGGGTAACCTTATTTTCAACTCCTTGAAATTCTCTTCACATTCCTAAATCCACACAAACAAAACTCCTTTTCTATTCAACCTGGTGAGTGGATTAGATAATTGTGAAAAATCTTTCACAGAACGTCGATAATATCCAGCCAAAGCAAGAAAACTTCGGATCTCAGTTACTATTGTTGGTCTCGACCATCTTTCAATAACCATTATTTTTTCTAGATCCACAGATATCCCCTCTTTTGAGATTATATGACCCAAAAATGACACTTTTTGAAGCCAAAATTCACACTTGGTAAATTTGGCATAAAGATTTTCCTTTATTAGGGTCTTCAATACAATTCTCAAGTGATCTTCATGTTCTTCCTTGATCTTTTAATAGACAAGAATATCGCCTATAAAGACTACCACAAACTGATCAAGATAGTCTCTAAAGACACCATTAATCATATCCATGAAGATAGTCGGGGCATTAGTAAGACCAAATGGCATCACTATATATTCATAGTGTCCATAACTTGTACGGAAAGACGTCTTTGGTATATCCTCCCTTTTGACACTAAATTGATGATACCCTGAACAAAGATCAATCTTGGAAAAGTATTGAGCTCAATGTAGTTGGTCAAATAAGTCATCAATGCGTGGGAGATGATATTTTTTCTTGATCGTGATCTTTTTAAGTTCTAGATAATCAATGCAGAGTCTCATTGATCTATCTTTCTTCTTAACCAAAAAAATAGGTGCTCCCCTAGGTGATGCACCAGGGCATATGAATCCTTTATCAAGATTCTCTTGGAGTTGCTTCTTTAATTCCTGCAACTCAATTGGGGCCATTCTATAAGGTGTATTTGAAATAGGCAAAGGACCCGGTATGAGTTATATTGAAAACTCAACTTCAAAATTTGGTGGAAGACCTAGAAATTCATCCGGAAATACATCGTCAAACTCCCGTACAATGGGAATATTCTAAATCGTGAGTTTCTCACCGACCATTTGCGATAAATAACCTTCATTTAGTGGAATCCAGACCCAGAAGATGGATGAAATTTCCACTGGAAGGATATGTCCATCCTTGCATCGATAGACGATCCTAGATTGATGTGGAATATGAAATGTGACTTCCCTTATTTGGAAATTGATATGAGCTCTATATAAAGAAAGTCAATCCATGCTAAGAATCAAATCAAATTCCACTATAGGAAGGATCACAAGATTTGCAGGAAAAACTTTCCCACAAACTTCAATCAGAGAATAATTATAAACTTTTGATGCAACTGTTGTGCCATTAGGAGTTGTCACAGCTAACTCAACATCTAATTTTTGAGTTAATACGACGATACCCTTAGAAAAGTATTTAGAAATAAAAGAGTGGGTGGATCCAGAATCAAATAAAACATTTGATACTTTAGAGTGGATAGTAAGTGTACCTTTCAACACTTTGTTATCGTAATCCACATCACTAATTGAAATTGCATGTGACTTTCCTTTTTCTTTAGCCTTAATAGTTTTTTGACGTCGATCATCATCAACAACCCTTGGATTAGGGAATTGATTAGCATAATTACCCATTTCCTTGCACTTGTATCATTGAAGTGTAGGAGGTGCACTCTATATAGCCTTTTCTTTGTTCGCATCACTAGACATCTTCTTCCCATCATTTTGGCATTCAAATGCCTGATGAACTTCCTGTCCACATTTGAAACATTTACCTGTCCCATTAAGACAACTCCCTCTATGTTTCTTTTCACACTTTGAGCATAAGGGAAAACTCATCTTCTTTTCAGTGTGCTCTTTATATTTTCATTTGAATTCCATTTTCCTCTTCTTATCAAACCCATATGACTGATGGGTTACTCCAATCTTCATCTCAACCTTGAGAGCACATCGAACGATTTCCTCATATCTATTGAAGTCCCTTATGGGTTACACCATTCAAAGACTTGGTTTTATGCCACTAAAGAATCGATGGATCTTACTCTCAGGTTGGATAATAATACCAGAAGCATACCTTGAAATTC
Source organism: Viscum album (assembly GCA_963277665.1). NCBI lineage: Eukaryota > Viridiplantae > Streptophyta > Magnoliopsida > Santalales > Viscaceae > Viscum > Viscum album. The sequence continues at coordinate 2,022,975,919 of OY728123.1, forward strand.
TTGTAAAATTTTCTTCATAGGTACCAACCAATTCATCATCCTTTTGCTTCAGTTCAATAAACTCCTTCCCCATCTTTGTTTGAAGAATACAAGAGAAGTACTTATTGAAAAATAAGTTCTGGAACTCGCCCCATTCCATGGACTCAATTTAATCTCTTAGCCTCATATTCTTGATAAGATTCCACCATTGATCAGCTTCAACTTCCAATCGATAAACTGCTAAGATGACTTTATCATGTTCAGAACATTGAGTAACTGACAATATCTTTTCAGTAGTACTGATCCATTATTCAGCAACTAATGGATTAGTAGACCTTCTAAATAAAGGTGGACGCTATCTCATGAAGGATTCAATAGAATTTTTCTCCTTCCTTTGCTCGTTTGGAAGTCTTGCATGATTCATAGCTTGAGAATGTTGTGTGAGAATGGATACAATATTTTTCATTCCAGATCCCATAACATTTGGTTGCTCAGGGGGACAATCATTGCATTGCCCGTCGCATTCCACGTTAACACGGTTCCTTCGGGTTCTAGCCATTGACTAAAACCAAGAAGAATAGTGTGAGAAATACTAATTATAATAGGAAAACCACATAATCAAGAGTAAAATTTTATACTTAAGGTTTTATCATAGGTTATTCAAGGCCATTTCTAAAACACTAAGATTGTCTTCTATGCTTAGACTTATCATTAGGGTTCTTACTAAGGCTTTCACATCCTAGTTTCTAAAGGTTGACTATACCTTTCCTATGATACCAACTATAATGACCCATTCTTTACATACATTTTTATTACTTCAGAATTGAAGCACACTTATTACAATATATAACAAAACCATGAAAGGACCGTATAGGTAGAGTCTTTAGAAACTGGGAAACATAAACAACTAGTTCATAAATCATTTACACTGTTTCCCTTTTATTTTATCATATCTAGAGTCCCTTTTGGAATATCTTATTTAATATCCTTCTTCCTGACCTGGAGAAAATAAAACATACAAATAGGGTGAGCTCAAATGCTCAGTAAGGGTAAAAAAAGAAATATCAATCACATCATATTCATAAGAACATATCATTTTGGAAATCTTAACTTGCAAGAGAGATCATAATTTCATAACATGGGATAAATCATAGTAGTGAAATGTAATCCCAATAATCATAACTTAAAACGTGATACTTTGTGTAATACACACATAATCATAGAGAATCATTTCTTAGTAGTCAAGACACATTTTTGAGAATATCATAGCGGACAAAGTCCATTTCAGAACCGAGTTCACTCCTCATTTCAGTTTTGTTTCACTGAACCGGTTTAACCTGCCGTTCCAGCCAAGCCTATCTCATGAGATATAAATCATTACCCAATGCATTTGAGGGAGATATAGGTCCCAACCATCTCATAATGATACCATTCTTATGTGTGCCACAAGATCATAAATCATACATCATAGCATAACCCATGTAACAAAAATGGGATTCTTAAACATTATGTCATCATAAGATAAACAGACATCATAAAAATAATTCCATCATAACATAATCAAATCAATGTAAAAATAGGGATAGAAACAGAACCCTATATTATCTTAGATGGAAAATAATTTTGATAAAATGCTTGAACTCCATTCTTGAGGAAAATATCCTTTCTACTTCAAAAACATTTTCCTTTCTTAAAATGTCATATAATTTTAAACTAAATGAAGTTTATTAAAAATAAACATGAAAACTTGTAAAGGAAGCTTCATGAAAATAATGTTCTAAAAATCCATTCAGGCCGTATAAGGTAAAAAAACATTCTTCTCATACTTTGGCTGGAAAAGTCAAAAAGTACCTCGTACGAAAAATGACAAAAGAATCCTTTCATATCTTTTACTAAAAACTCACAGAAGGGTAAATTTGGATTTAAAAAATTGTAGTAGGATAGAAATAATATTACATATTGAGGAAACCTAGATGTGGATGATAAATATTCCCCAGTAAATTCTGATGTATAAACAATCTCGGATAAAAATGAGATTTGTGATATTTTCCCTTACCCTAGGTCCGATTTGCTTCGTAAGTGTCCGAACCACCGGTATAATGATTTAAATAAATTAATTTACTTATTCCAGAATCATACATATTGTTATGATATCATATATAGTCATATTCATAGATTTTTATAAGTAATATTTTATTGTTACTTGTTATTCGGGTGTTTATTTCTTTTTTCTCTTATGCGTGTTTTGTTGAATAAATTCTTATTCATCTTTTTAGGATATAGATACATCATTTCCAGAATTGTATTAGTGTAATATATATCATATTAATTCATTTAATTCATTTATATAATCATTATTCAATGAATATCATGTAGAACGAGTCGCATCACATCGTGGAGACGGTATTCCATACGTACGCACGAGCGATGATATCATTCCCATGATCATGGAATTGTATTAGAGTGTATGTATACTATTTCAGAATCAATATCACTTTACAATAATCATATATAGTTATTCTTTCCACCATTATACCCATCCAAGTATGGTGGTGGTGGAAAATAGATTACACCACGACTTGGAGACGGTATTCCGTATGTACGCACGCGCGGTGATTTAATTTTCCATAGGATGTATAGATGGTGAAATAGGGTTTTTTCATACTTATAATAACATATAAGTATATTAGTAATACTGATGTTATTAATTCATAATGAAAAAACTAAATAAGAAGAAGTATAAGAATAAATAAAGTTGAAAGAATCAATAACAGACATTACCTCTTCTTTGAATCGCCTCTTCTTAACCTCCTCTTGGGGCACTAAAGATGGTCTTTGAAGAAGACCAGGACCTCTAGGATGTTTATAGGGAAGCAGAGAAGATAAATTGTCAGGTTTTGGCCGAGATTTATGGCTCAATGTGGTGTGAGGAAGAGAGGGAGGAGGTGCCCTTTTATAAGGGAGGAGAGGGGCACCTTTGGAAAAACCAAAAATATTATTTTATTATAAAGTCATATTCGGTTTTAATAGCTCCAAATTGATTTATTTAGAAGATAAGGTAGGTATGGGTCTAAATCCCCTCATAAAATGGAATTTAGACAAGTTTTGGTTTCTATTTTAACCTTATCATTTAGATTTAACTTTAACTTAGATAATTTAACTTTTACCCTGTCTTCTTGTTTTCTTACACTATAAGGATAATAAACATACTATAACAAGCCAAAAGAACCCCAAGTTTTTTATTATTAATATATATAACCCTATCTATGTCATTTGGCCGAACCTTATATTTTTAGGAATAAAATAACTATTAATAATATAATATTTGTTTTAAAAACTATTTTATGTCAATTTTGACACTATTTGGTAATTGCAGTTTGTGAAAATCATAACAGAAATATTAGTTCGAAAAAAGTTAATTAAATCAATACTAACATGTCATATTAACCAATAAAATTATTGGAATTCATAAAAAGTCTCAAATTACATTTATTTGGGTATTTATAACATCAATTACGTCAATATTTCATTAATAAGATAATTACTACATCATCATTGTGTCATAAATAGATTAGAATATTTAATGTCTAAAAACTATAAATAAAATACAGTTATGTACGAAATATTTTTATCATTCTAATGAATATTTACAGTCTAATTTATCTTATGTATAACCCAATATTAAAAATTCCTTAGTAATTAAACATTGATTTTAACTATTTTAACCCTTGTTTAAATAAATTAATAATAAATGTCCTAATCTAATCCATGTGGGCCTAAATGGTCATATTTTATTCCTAACGGTATTTTTGGTCTAATTAGACTTATCCAATAGAATCATGATATGTGTTAGGGTAATAATAAAAACATTTTTACCCTTAATCAACCTATTTACTTTTATCTGTGGGAAAAAAGTAAAAAGTTAATATTCACCAAAAATTATTTTCATCTCATTGAACCAGATTGTAGTCCTTAATGTTAACCATGTCTCTCATATTTTCATAATTTCACTCACAGAAGCGGCAAAATTATGCTTTATGTAAATTTGAAAATTCTCCTAGGAGGTCGGTAAAAGACGATGAAAAGTTCAATAAAATTTTTATATAGCTAAAATTATTATAAAATGACTCCAATGAATTGAATTGAACTTATATAAGTATTATATATAAAATTTGGCATAAAATAAATTTAAATAAAATAAATTATTATTTAAATAAAAAGTCGGTTTTTAAATAGTAACCCAGTGTTTTCACTATTCATCAAAAATTGAAATTTTCAGAAAAATACCAAAATTTCACCCTAGGCTAATTTCGATATTCCGAATCCAAAAATGAAGTCCATTTTGAAAAATAAAATTTACAAAATTTCAAAAAGTTGTTATTACTATTCATAACAGCTAGTTTTAATAATATTTTAATAGCAGATCGTTGTTTAGTGAAACTCGGTATTGCATACGATGCAAGCTATCGAGGAAGGTCGTGATTGTGTGTAGAACAAGCCAAGATAGTGTTGTGTGTAGTGAAATATTCCTTTTATGATTTATATAACATAAAAACAAAATATTTCTCATAAAAATATCGGGTGTTACATACACCAAGGATCATTGTTGTGTACTGAATTACCCTGAGTCATTCCCAAAAAATCTTATCGAAGTTGTTACCCCTAGTTACATAGGTTCTAGAAGCATATCCACTGGTAGCATCCAGACATGGATTTATTACTAGGAAATCACTTACTCTATCCTTTACAAGAAATTCCAAGATGTTTTCCTAAATGTTAACTCGTCATTATAATTATCCTTAGATACATCCCTTGATATATCCTTAGAAATATACATAAGGATATCACAAAAGTTTTATCATCCTAGTTTCCAAAGTTTTACTAAAGATTTCATTTGATACCAACTATAGAGACCTGGGCTTGGCATACATGGATATGAAATTATTTTATATGAACATTCATTATATTATAAAAAATATATTCCCGAGGAACGTAATAGTTTCGTGTCTTTGGAGACTTGGAAGAAAATCTTCTATACTAGTGAAAGATCATCGACATCTCCCATAAAGATCTCCACCTTTATCACTTCTACCAAAAACCTAACTTCATGACCTAGAGAAGGGAAACATAAAAATGGTTGATCTCAGATGCTCAGTAAGGGTAAAAAGTGGAGACATATAAGAATAAATATGAAGGTACGAGTATGATAACATTAACATAACATTTGGAGATCACACAATTCTAATAAAAGATCATAAACATGAGTTATGGAATAAATCTTGGAAGTTCATAAGACATGAATTATAAAGAAATAAAAATCATGATCCATGAAAACATAACGAAGGAGTAAAACATAGTATTTGTGGCATACATATAAGAGTAGACAATTTTATGTAAATGGTACCGACCAAGACCTTTATAACATGTTATGCTTGGGCTACGACCTGTGTTCCATCCGCAGGTTTAGTCTAACAAACCATGTGTCCTATTACTTTTAGTCTTAGGATATAACCTATGTACCATATTATTTTCAATATTAGGATACAAACCATGTAACATATTTATTTTAGGCTTGGGATACAACCCATGTACCTTCTTTCTTTCAGGATTTGGCTACAACCTGTATACCCTCTTTCTTTTAGTCTTGGGATACAAACCAAGTACCTTTTGATATTCTTGGGCTTGAGCTACAACCTGTGTAACCTACTTCTTTTAGTCTAAGGATACAAACTATATACCTTTTGAGATCACATACAAATTTTCATTACCCAATTAATTAGAGGGATATATAGGGAGAACCATCTCATAATAAAATAATTCATACATGTAAAACAAGATAATTAACACTTTCACCATATCAAGTCCTATAAAAGGATATGGGTTTTATAACAATCAAATGATAACCCATCAAATTAAATGGGTTTAAATAATATTCCATCACCTAATAAACCATGTAAAAGAGATACGTTTCATAATCAATTCATCAAATCATAAAACATGAAAAGAATTAGGTTTAAAAATCATATAACCTGTGGAATAGAAATATATTTCATAAATGTAAAACTTTTGAACGAGAAATGCATTTTATAAAGACCATTCCAAAAATTATAACCATTCGTATAAATGATATGCATGTAACCCTTAGATCATATCCTCGAAGGGAATGAGTAAAATCAACATACATCACCTTAGATGGAAATAACTTGGAAAGATGATTTAAAAACATTTCTTGATTAAAATATCATTTCTTCCTTAAAAAGTTTATTTAAAATATAATACCCATTGAAAACCATTTTCCTTAAAAATGTAAAATAAAGATTAAAAATCTTTTTAAAACCATTTATTTGAACATATATTTTAAAAAATCATAATTAAAGATTAACCTCTAAATATGAGAATAATGCTTCAGAGGATTGACAACAGATAAATTCATACATGTTGTACATGGAAGAAAACATTCCTTTTGCATTGGAAAAAGGATAGAAAAATTCCTCATTCGTAATGTTATAAGGAGATTCCTTTGAAAAAATTGGTAAAAGACAAAAAGGGTAAAAATTTATTTTAATGATCATTGGAGATTAGTATAATATTCTTGGAACCCCTTTTTATACAACATGGTTTTGAAGGAACATAGATTTCTGACTGAATAGAGGGTAATGTCAAGCATTATTTAAAACAGTTTCTTAACTGTCTTATGTTCTAAAGAGTGGGAAATGGTACCACTACACTAATTTATCATAAAAATGAGAGAATAAGAAAATATATGAATGTATTTTGAGATGGAACATAATAATTAATAAATGGAATCCTAAATGTAAACAATCGTGAAAATCAATGAGATTGTCTCAATAAACTCTTATAACTTGAAAACTTGGGATCATACTCTCCACGTAAGATAATAATATTAAATAAAGCCTAAAAATCCATGAGAAGAAGTATATACATGATATAAAAAAAATGTAAGTATATACACCTCAAAAAATAGTTCATTTGAAAAATAACCTAAGTCTCAAAGATGGAAAATTAAGACAAAACATTTTTACTGATATGGTAACTTTTGAAACATAAACACCATGAATGAATGTTCATAAAATAGGTAGGTTAATAACCATAAATATATGTATAAGATATATAGAATAATATCATGTTAAGTAATTATAACACAAACAAGGAATGAGTGGAAAAAATAGAATCTATCTCATGGTAATAAAAAGTGAGATGAACACCCCCACCTTGTGTCTTGACTCTCGTTATACTCAATCAAACCGCCACTTAACTGGGTAACTCCATTTGGTTAGTTCCAAAATGAATCCTTGGATTGAATTATGCCCATGGGATGGATTATAAGATGATGTATGGATTTCTTGGAAGTATATTGGGTAGGGTTTTCTAAACATAATATGTTTGAGTAGTGTGAGGAGTGGGATAGGTGGTGGAATTTTATAGGGAAGGAAAAGGACTCATATGCAATTTTTAGAAATATGTTAGGTGTATACATCTTATTAACTAACAAAATCCATAAAAACCCATTGCACTTAATAATGGAAGGTGTATGGGTGAAATATGTACATTTAATGGGTGTTTTAAAAGTGGATAGGTAATTTGGCCCCTTAATTGTATGGTTTAGTCCCTAATTAAGCTTAATTTGGACTTAATCACTGTGATTAATTTTAATCACATTTACTAATCATTTTGGTAAAAAATTTACTTGGTATTATTAGATTCAAAATATTATACTAAATAAAATATTGTATGTAATTTTATCTGAATTCAAATCATAGAAGTAGAAAAATTAAGATGAATTCTAATCCCTTAGACAAGATAGAATGACGAGTTTTTAAAAGTAGAAAAATATTCTAATGTTTGTTAAGATTTTATATTCAATTTCCAAGTGAATTTTATTATAGTGAATTAGATTGTATTAATACTTGTATTATTTATATAATGTGACCGTAAAAAATTATAATATCATTTTACATTTATAATTAATTAAATAAATGACAGTTTTTAACTAAAAAGCAGTATTTTTCACTATTCCCAAAAAAAATGACGTTTCTCAGAAAAATCACCGAAAATCCCCTAAGCTAATTTCTAAATTATTAATTAAATAATTAAATTTATATTATCACATTAAATTTGGAAATTCAGAAAAAAATTATTTAATAATTAAAATTGATTCATTCGAGAGAACGATATTTTAAAACATAAAATAACTTTACTAAAAAATCATATCTTTCTTTATCAATATATTTTATTTATTTAAACAAATTATAAAAAAATTTTTAGAACTCGTTCTTAATATTCATTAAACTATGTTTAATGACTACATTATAATTATATCATTTAAAAAATTATAAAATTTTTTTTTTATAGAAACTCAGTGTTGCGTGCATCGTACGCCAAGTTGGTGTTGTGTGTAACATAATCCATGTTAGTGTTGTGTGTAACATATTACAAGTAGGTTCCATGTGAAATTAATGTTTGACATAGTAAATTTCAGGACATTAATGAAACTTTAATTGATTCTGGTAAGTGAACTTTATGATAATAATAATATTTCCTTTTATATTAAACTGTTTTTCATAATAATTTATAATTAATTAGTAACCTATTACTTCATATTATACTATAAAAACCATAGATTTAAATAATTTTTTTTAATAATATTCATATAATCTAATTTAATTTCATGGTTTTATCTTATTATATGTAAGAATACTATTTTAATAATATATTATTTTTCACTAAACCTCGGTCTTGAGTGTTTCACAAGTCATCGAGGAAATTCAATATTACATGCAACAAAAGCCATCCTCGGTGTTCCATGTAGATGAAGTTAAAATTTTTATTGAATGTAGTTCATGATTAACATTGTGTTTCATATAACTCTATACAAACACAATGATTTAATATAAAATAAATAATTTTTAGTGTTGCGTGAAATGAAAAATATCAGAAATATTAAATTAACTTGATTGTATTTTCACAAAATCTCGTTGTGTTACCAAATCCTTAATTAAGACCACATAGAGACATAATTAATAATAAATGGTTAATGAATTATTTACTAAAATTTATCGAGACACCCTCTATGAGAAACACTTGAAATCCCCTACTGGTGTAATGATTTCTCCATGATCGAGTGAAATCATCCATACAAACCTAGGCTAAAATGAACATAATTTAGAGAGGAATGGGGAAGAAGAAAAATGGGAGGAAACTAGAGAGCATAACATGATATATAACATCATATTCCTCTAGAGTCATTGGGATTATTAGTATGCTAAGTGAGACAAAGGGAGAGCTAATATGTGCTCTCCTCTTTTATTCACATGACTATAGTAGGAGAAACCTGAGGGAGTTTAAATATGAACCCTTGAAAAATACCAAAATGTACCTTATTAAAATGTGGCTACCACTGCACCATTAGTGAGACATTAGCTCCACCAGTGGGCCAGTGAAAGACCACTGGATGACTAGTCACCCTAGTAAAGGTGTTGGGATATTTTGTAGCCCACCTGCTAGTTGATGGCCTCCCACATTCTAGTTGGTGGTCTGCTGGGTAACATATCTTCCCTAGAAACCTCTATGATCCACTATAAAGATCCTATAATTCCCATAAAATCCTAATTCCATGTTCAAAACCACACTTAGGGGGATTAAAATTCATTAAATTCTGGTCTAAAATATGTCTCCCAAAATGGGTCATACACCCAATGAAAAAATTAAAATTCCATTTGGATTTACCAACTAGTAATAACATTGGTTAGTAAAACAAATATGGTGTTATTTATAATAAATATTCATAGAGAAATTAGTTGTTTCTTGAGTGTTTAAAATAATCAAGTAAAACATTAAATATTCATATCTCAAAATAATTATGATCAAGAGTTGTTGAGGAAATTTGTTATAGTGGTTGGAGATTTAGTTTCTACACTAATAATTGTGGTAATATATTTTTCAAAGTATTATAAAGGAAAATTAGTGAAAATAATATATTTTATTGGATTTTTTTAGAAGATCTTTATACTAAAAACATCATTGGTAGACATTTTTCTTGTAATTACATTATTCAATTATTTTAAAAATGGACTAAAGGAATATCACTTCATTAAAAATAATATGATTCTTAGGTAGATTAAAGGAATAATAGTTTTTTATTTTTCAATAACAAAATATTATTGCTTTATTTACATTTTTTCCTAGTTCATATTGTGATATAAATGTAATAGTTAAATGTAAGTTTAGGATGGGGTTTTTTCCTTCCAAAAATATATATGGAATGAAAAAAATATAAATAGAATATTTTGAAAATTATTGTAATTGAGGTCATGTTTTTTTAGTACTCAATAAACAACTCAATTCTTTTAATATATACTCAAATTTTCGAAAATATTTCTATAGTGGTATTTGTGTGATGTAAAAATTAGTGTACTATTAATATGTCAAAGAATAAATTTAACGGTTTTCTTTTAAAACACATGGTTAAAAAAAACCAATTCATAGAATGAAATGTGGATCAAATTTTATTAAATATATATTTTTATATTAATGGAATAAGAGGAACCCATGTTTTAAGAAATTTCACTAAAGGATGTTTTACAAAATTTGAGGTATATTTTTAGCGTTGAACCTATTGTTACCCATGTTTTTGGTATGTTATTGGCCCCCTTTATTTAAATTCATTAGATTATTATCATCAAAGGGATATAATGGCCAGTATCTATTCTTTTTTTAATGATTTTGCCTATTCTATGAAACTAAAAAGGGGAGAATATATTCAAAATAGACAAAAAATGCTAATGATATTTATATATCATTTGTGTATTGATATTTTGGGAAATGCATACTATATTAAATGAATAATATATAAATGGAGTGTTTAGAGTATATAAATGTTGATTTTTTAAGAAAATGAATAGAAAATGAATAACATATCATAAATTAATTGTAATTAAATGATTGTTTATTTAAATAAAAAAATTGATAATATCATTAATCATCATTACTTCTAACACCGAGTTTGATTGGGTGGGATTAAAAAAATTGATTGAAATTTCATAAAAAATGAATTAGAGAAATTTTGGTTAATCTCATCTTTTATAAAATATAGCATGGCTAGAGATAATTATATTGAGATTATAATTTAGTATTCTTATTAGTATCATGATTTTTTGAAGGGAATGTTAAAGAGGTTATTCAGTATTGGTATCTATTTTATTAAATATAAAATATTAATGTGTTTTTTGTTAGAATTTTAGATGATGATGGTTATAAAAGAAATCCAAGGATGGAGGTATTGGATACCTTGTCAAATTATCTGAATAATGATAGTGACAAACTTGATGTTTTTTATTGACTGTAATAGTCTTCATTTTTTCCATCTAAAGATAGTATTGGGAGATATTTTAAAGGGTATGGAATGATATTTTTTTTGGAAAATTTCATAATTATAATATAATTATATGAATTTATAGAATGGTTTTTATAAATTTTAATAGATTCTTAGAAATTGAAGTAAAGGTTTTTGGAGGATCCAGTCAATTACAAATCATTAGAATTATAATGGGTACTCATTGAACAAAATAGTTAGAAAAAATTGATATTTCTATAAACAATTATTTGGGGGGTCTGAAATTATGTTTGGTGTCTAATCAGCTACTCAATAGCTTACATAAGAACCCAATGTTATTTATATATTGTTTGTTAGGATATTATTATACTTAATAAGTTTTAGGTGGCTCCCAAAGGGTACCCGATGTGTTTTTTATAAATGAACCAATATATTTTGATTTTTGTGATGTGACTAAGAGATTTTAAAATAGGATATTATATAATTAATCTAATACCTACATGAAAACTATATAATTTTGTATGGTGGTTATTTTGAGAGTTAATATTCAAAATTAATATGGAATTGTTAGATGTTTAAGGATATTATGTATATCTAAATTAAAAAAGATTCATTGATGGTGATCGATTTAGTTGAAGTTAGTGATAAAATGTTTGAGTAAACATAGTAGAATAGTTATGAGTGGAAAGACACTTTCAAACTTAAGAGGAAGAAAAAGGCATATGGTAATAACATTGATTTAATAAGTAATGTGTTTTTAATAAAATTTTAATTCAAGACTATTTTCTTGAAAAAAATGAATGATATTTTGGTTGTTGTGTTGGTATTATGAGTATCATCTTATTATTTTATGATCTATATATATTTTAAAGTTAATGAATTCATATAATTTTACTTTTAAATGTGTTGGGTGGTTCTTTTGAGTGAACATTCATTGTATTTCCAATACATTATTAATTAAAATGTTGATAAATTTATGAATATTCGAAGTGAATTGTTTTTCTTTATTCCTTCATTAAAATTAGAATTTGATACTCCATATATTATATAAAAGTTATGATTTGACATGATATTAAGAATACCAATATCATTGTGGAACCTAATTATATAAACAAATTTGTATGAGATCACATATTTTCTCAAGAGAGTTTTTTTAATGAGTTTAAGGATACAACCAATTAATTTATATCCATTGACAGATTCTTATAGACCCTTTATCAATGGATTATTAAATTTTATGATAAGAATTTATCCATTTTTAATGAGTGGTGAAATAATTAATATTAGTTATCTAGGTTTTTGATTCAGTTTCACATCACCACATTTAATTAAAGATTAAATAATTCATTTATTATTTATTCACTTGATAACGGTTATTGGAATGATGCTACATAAAATTTTAGAATCTAAAAAATATTTTCAAATTTAACATCTTCTTATTGTATATTGGTATATAACATACCCCCAAATACATTGACCTCTATTATAAATTGTTAATATTTAAATCATCATTCAATAATGATTTGGATGATCCATTTTGATTGAAATTAGAGAGTAAAATATATTTTTATATCATTAGAGAAAATTGTAGTTAGATTCATTTTTTTAATGAATATAAGAAATAAGTAATTGAAAAAACCACGTCATGGTTTGATTTAGGGGTTTTAGTGAATGAAATTATAAATTACCGAATTTAGATTGTTTAGTTGAAAAGTGAAAACCATGTTGTGGTAGTGAACATGATATTATTAAGAACATTGATTATAATACCATTATTCATGGAATTTATTTATATGAAATTACACACATCTTGAGGAGTAATATATATATCATTTATATTAATTAAAAATAATGGTGAATATAGAATATAAACATTTCAATCCATTTAAATAAATAAAAATATTTATTTATGTCTATTTTTTTGGATATGTAGAAGAAATTTATCTTTTTGAAATAAAATATAGTATATAAATTATGATTCAAGGAATAATTATTGTGGCCAAGGAAGTTTTCTCCCTATGAAATTAGATATGTATAATGTATATGTTGTAGTTTTTGGAAATTTTTGATGTTTAAATGAGATCATTATTTTTTTATCATGAGATTAAAGGGATGATCTTTTTATGGAGTTAATTAATTTTTATAATCATGTGGCATGGGAAAATTGATAACAGTGTTTTACACTAATTTTTGACTAATGGGATTTAAAAATATACTGGAAAATATTATATTTCATGAAATAAAATACATACAACTTTTCAATGATCAAAATATTTAGAATATATTAGAATTCAAGATTTGAAAAAATATTTTTTATATAGTTCTTTACCAAATGAAAAAAGCTATAGAAGAATTCAACATAATATGGTGTTGATTATAAAATATATGAAAAATTAATTTTATCTCTTATAATGTTATATGTTTTAAAGTAATATTATGTGGGAATAAATTTATAAAAACATATTAGTTTAGATATTATATAATAGAGGAAACACATGAAATAAACATGGGAATTATTTAATATTTGGAGAAATAATTTATATGGAAGTTAGACCATATAATGATATAACCATTTTATGTAATTTATAGGGAGTGAAAGTTTATAAAAAAATTTATAGAGTAATAGAGGAGATATTTTATACAAATTCATTGAATATTATTTAGGACCTAATAAATTAAGGATGATAAATTTGTTGTCGATTTCATATTTAAGGGTAAATTGTGTCACCATTATAGAGAGGTGTTATCTCATTTATATCATTAATTTTACCTTCTTATATTCCTATTTATTTTTATTTTATTCTAAAAATACTAATTTTATTATTACAATAGGGATTTGTCTAAAAAATACATAGTAGGCCGATCTGAAAATGATTCTAATCATAATATGATTGTTAAGAATTTTTAGAGAGTGAGATGGTTATAAGCATGATCCTTGGATTAATCCATTCCTTTTGGATGGTCAATCAAGTGAAATGTCATATCTCTTGGTGCATATAAATTTCAATAGAGAAAACGTTTCTTAAAATAATTTTATATTGTTTTTTATGTTATTAATAATTAGACGATAATAATTCCAACTTTTTATAAAATTAGAAATGGAAGATCATTGTCTATGAATGGTAAAATGAATTAAACAAATCATGGAACATGATAAATTTACATATAGGATACTTTATGTTGGAGTTGTATAGGGAACCAATTCATCTAATTCAACTTAGAGCCGAAGATTTAGCATTTTCAAATAATATAGATGGGAAGATATTTAGTTCTAATGAAAAGCTACAAATAATATTTATTCAAATTATTTTATAACATGGAATATATGAATTTAAATTTTCTCACATACTTAAATTATTTTTTTTGGAAAAATAAAATGAAAATTAGGATGGTGATATTGAAGTTATGTAAGTCATATTTAATGTTTTAGGAAACTAATTTAATGAATTAAAAAAATCCTATATTAAAGGTAATGTTTTTGGTAAAAAATGGAAACATGATAAAATATATATATATATAGTGGGTACATAAGTGACATGTTTATGTCACATCCTGAAAATTAGTTTAAAAATATAAATGATGTTTATGTAGAAAGATGTTTTTGGAATTATTTAAATTTTAAAAAAGTTTTTTATAAAGAAGTGAAGTAGTATTGAGTAAAATAAAATAAAATAATTTGATTACCTCTCATGAATAAATAAAAATAAAATACCTTCCACAAGTAATAAAAAAAATTGGTTTTTATAAAAAACTAAAAAAATTTAAAAAAATTAATCGAAGAAAAAAATACTAAGGTGATGAGGATTTGTATTATGTTGGATATTAATCGATAATAAAATATGTTCCGAATGATATTTTTGTTTCAATGGTAGAAATAATTTAAAATGGCACCAAAATTAATGAAAAAATATGTTCTTATTAATTTAATGATAAATATTAAAGAATCACTAAACTAGATTTATATTTTGAGAATTGAAAATTGTAAAATATTTTGTCTAATAAATTATTCAACTTAATATAGTAATTTTTTGAAGATGAAATAAAATGGATTAGATAGGTAGTTAGGGAATACTCAGAATACATAGAATATTATAAGTTTAAATTAACTAATAAGATAAAACAAATGGTAATCTCATGATTTATACATGTTAAATAGGAAAGATAATTGAATATATTGGAAAAAAGTTGTTATGGTGAGGTAAAATTTTAAAGTTGAAATTATATCTAGAACTGCTGATAAGAAGGTCAAGTCCACAATTTATTTAAGAGTTTTAGATAGAAATTACTTAAATCTATTAACAAAATATGTAAATTCTTAATCTTGAAAATTCATAATTTTATAAAAATGATTACACTTTATTATAACTTTGAATCATCAAGGAAACATCTTAAAATTGAGAATAATTCATGATAAAAAATTTAATAAATAATGAAGTGAAAAAAGAATAACTAAAATAAAATAATATTTTATTAAAAATATATTAGGTATAATAAATAAATTAATATAATATTAAATAATATATCTCATATGATAAAGATAAAAAATATTTCATGTAAAAGTTACAGTATGACATATTATAAATTTTTGAACAGTTCATCAAGATGTGATACTTTTAGAAATAATAAATAGAGGCCAATATCACCTATGACTTGGAAGAGGAAAAATATAATTCATGGTAATTTATTTTAATTATATATTTATTAATATAAATATTAATATTTTAAGGTATAAACTAGATAAATAATTTGGTCTCCTACATCAAGTGGTGTTAGATGAACTTTGATGAATAAATTTTACCGAAACATTAATTATATTTCAAGAAAAGGAAAAATAAAATGTTTAAATGGATATTATGAATGATTAATATATATCAAACAATACCATGAATAGTTATATATCCTGAGAAATATTTAAATGAAATATTGAAAAAGAAATCATAGTGTAGTGAAACTCAAATAAATAATGAATGATTGAACCTGAATTCCATAAAGTGATTATGTTTCACATATTAATTATAATATTAAATTTTTTATATCAAATACAGTATCTGTGTTATTTATAGAATCAAATTGGAATTTTTAGTGGGAACTCAAAATAAACATGACCAGTACATCCCTAAAAGATAACAGAATAATATTAATAGTGAAAAAGAAAGGCATCAACCAACCTCAAAAATCTTCAATGTGGTGGTTCTAATCTAGTATTTCATGGATAAATACTTAATATCATGACCAAGATGAAGTTGAATTTTATATTTGATATCAGAGTTGATGTGTTCCTTGATTGTTTGGTAGTCGTTAATAGAGAAGAGTTCAGGATGAAATTGTTGAAAAATTACATTATTTTATGATCCCATCAACTTATTTTATTTTTTATGAAGTCCCTAAGTATATTTATCATTATCTAATCTTGCAAGCTCCTCCACTTTCAATTTTTTGTGAATGCTGGATACATTACAATCCTTGTTTGAAACCATGAAAATACAAAGATTGATAAATTTCATTTTCCTAGAAATGTTTTGGGTAAATGTAAAGCCATTATAATCCAAATTTTCTACGCCCCCATTGACAGAATTATAGATTGGTACCTTTAAATATGATTTATAAATCCATTAATATATTCATTCATTAATAGAATATTTTCCATCCACTTGGTTAAAATAGGGTTACGATATGATCTTATAAGTAGTGGCCTAGGTTGTGATGAATAGTCTATTAGGTCTTACCCCTGAAAAATGACAACCCTAACTTGCGTTCCTCACAAAATCACTCAATAATGAAAACCAATTATGGAATTCAATAGTGGAGGATATAACTTTGTAATCCTCATAGGGTTGCCCGAAAGAAAAACACAAATATCCTTTCTATTTTTGGATTCAACTCCTTGGTATTAATTAGATTCTACACTTGATACCTTTAATGGTTGAATATCCATTAACCTTACTAGACTAGCATCATTATAAGGGGATTTATAACATTCAATGATATTATAAAAAACATACGAGGAAGAAAAATTACAAAGTTGACTATTGAATAATTGATGAACATGAATGTTTTTTTTATAGGGCTTGAGATAAAAATGATGAGTGTTATTGTATTATAAAACACTATTTTTAAAGTTAAATTAAGAAAAAATATATTTTATTTTAATGGAAATGGTGGAGGATACATAATTAATTATAGAAAACCAAATAAATATATATATTTTGCTGATAACTTGAAATATTTTAAATTCTCATTATGGAAGAGGATGATAATTTATAGAACCGATGGTTTGGCTATATACATGGGAAAAGTTTGGTTAACATCAAAATAGTAATAGATTCTAATGATTATATAACCATTTTGAAGAGAATGATAGAATGTATGTAATAAATATATATATAAGGGGAGAAGCTGAGGAAGCCCTATGAATTTATGAGTAATAAGACATCATACATACTAGAAGTAAGTCATATGGATTTTTATGGTGTTATGACATAAAAGGATATAAAAAGTGAAATTAATATTATTTATTTATTATATAATATAATTTGATGGAAATGATAATAGAAATATTATCAAATATAAATGTTATGGGTTATATGAAGAGAGTTTATCAATATTTATAAAATCAATTTTAAAGAAACATAATGAATTTAAAATATGGTAATAGAATGAAATTGACCTTATTCAAAGTAGAATATTTTTTAGGATAAAAATGAGATTAAGTATCTAGTAATGTAAAATAAGACTCACGGAAAAATGGTGTTATGGAATAATGAAATTTCATTTTTAAATTAAAAAATAGAATATTTATAATTAAAGGTTTCCTAAAAATAAATGATTTTAAATAAATAGTGCAATTGAATATTTATACTAAAAATGATATATAATTAAAAATATTGAAAAGGTACTATTTTTTGAGATTTAAGAAAATAAGATGACACAATCTAAAATATTTTAGTGTAATTAGAAGTATCTGTGACATCAAGGAAAATGAATTTAATTAGGGAAAACATTAATATGTTTTAGATGAATGTATATTACATATATATCTATAAATATAACGTCTTAAAAATAAATTCATAATCATTTTAAAATATTATTCAATATAACTATGTAACCTTTTTAACTATATTTTTCTCACAAATCAATTTTTTATAATTGTCTTGAATTTGTATCCCCTTGATGGTATAAGTTACAATATATTCCATATGTATATCTAAAATGGTTATGTTTAATTTAAAGTTTGTATATAATTAAATTTTTGTAATTAATATTTTTTATTAGGTGACCCTAGTAGAAAAATGGAAATATCATAAAAATTGAATCTCATTTGTAAAAAATTATATACATTATTGCATAAGGCATTGTTCCATTTAGGGGATAAATTTGTAATGTATGAGTTTTGGTTCCATTGTAGGAACAACGTTTCTATAAATTGGAAGCCAAAAAAATAATTAATATCATTAATATGTTTCCTAAGATGACATTACTTTTAGAGGTTCTAAGAAGTGAAGGTGTTCCCACTCAAGGATGATTACAGAGCCATCCTCACTCAATATTCAGTATGAAATTTACCTTCACATTTACATTATAATATATACTATTAAAAAAATTATTATAGATTTATTATATAGTTACCTATATGAAATATTTTTTTATAAACTATTCTGTTGGTTGTTAATGGTAAACTGTTATCCCATAATTTATTGATCAGTGGTGGCATAAATGTTTCACAGTCACTCTTGCAATAACATTATTTTTAAAAATGAAAATTTCATATTTGATATGTATTTCTATAAATAGTAAATTGTTTTTATTTACTTTTAAATGATTGAGCTATATATAAATTAGCATTATAAATGAATTTCATGTAGTTAATAACATAATAATGAATATCCTATTACTTTATAAAATAAAATTATAAAAAAATATTCATTCTATATTACAGATAAAATATTAATTTGGATAATTGAAAAAACAAACATCCTCACTTGAAACTTGAAATTCATTGATTTTTAAAAACCCATAAATATAATACTTGTAAAAATAAATTCACGAGAAAAATGAAACATAATATGATTTTGATAGATATAATTGAACTATAACACTATTAGGGTGAAGAAGGTGAATTAGTAGAATTAGGAAAAACATTTATCGGAATATTTATGATAATTAGAGGGAATGTGACCATTGGTTATATAACAATTTGAGATATGACTATTGGGCATAATGATTGTTTATTATATTGAATATTATGAAATTGGGAATTTATATGAATATTATATAACAAGTAAGAGTAACCATTATGGTTATTGTCAAAAATATTAATTATTAGATACAAGAAATTTTTTTATATAAATAAAAATTTTTATATAATAAGAACTAATGAAATTTTATAAATTTAAAAAATTATATTTTTAAATGTTTATAAATGAAACTCACCATGGAAAATTATTATTTTAAAATACTATGATTTTTTAGCAAATGAAATTTCTAATATTTCAAAACAAAATATATAATTTATTTTTATTTTTTTCATTAAATAAAATGAAATTATATTATAGTGAAATTTTCAAATACATCATAAAAAATAGATAAATTTTTCAAATATTGAGTATTCACTATGTAGAGATGACATTAAACATTCCATTAATTATGTTATAAATAGATATTATTATCCAAATTTAGTTGTATGTTGTTTGTTTTTATGAAATAAGTTATACTTCACTGTCCAAAATTATATTTTATTAAACATTTTATTTGAAAATACCATTCTAATTTACCCAAAAATACCCCCTTTCACTCCAATTTTTAAAATAAGGAAACAATTAGACCCATTAACTAAAATTTACCCCCTATAAGATTATTACCCACCTTAGGTGCTTTCTGGTTTTACAATAACTCAAGTCCTTAAAGAATATGACACTTATCCGAAGAGGAATATCGAAAAATAGGTAATAGAGAATATATATAACTATTTCAGTTTATATTTTAATATCATTACATATTTATATAGTTATCCACTATATGAACATAATATATAGACAATATTATTTCTAGAAAATTATTGTCAATGTTAAATGATAAGTATTATTTATCTGTAAATTTTTTTGATGATATTAATTAAATAGTATGTTCTTGACACTATAAGGATGATATTATTTAAAAAGTGGAAATGAATTAAAAAAATTAGAGTTAAGTAACTCATATATAAATAAAATAATTAATTTATATATAGTCTTTGGTAATTATGAACATAATATTTATATAATTTTTCATATTCATTACTTTATGTATCGTTAAAACATGTTGAGTTGTTAAGACGTCAAACCCCAATTTTTTGACTCAGTATAATAATCACATGAATTGATCATGAAACATCAGAACTCATGGTTATATCCCGAAATCATTTAATTGAAATTTTAAAGAAGTTTAAAAAATGAAGATACAAAATTTGATACCAAACGAACCATGAAACATTCCAAATGAAAATAATCAATGGATCATAATTGTAATATGTTATTAAAATGTAGATTTTAAAGAAAATAAAATTTTATAAAATTTATATTAAATTAAATATAGTATTATATTTATATTTTAAAAAATAAACAAATATTATATAGAAGTTTAGAGTCCATCTAAGCTAGTCAAAGTTAAAGAATCTTACACAATCTTCTATTTGTTGATTTTAATGTTATTTTATTACTTTATATTATTTTATGTCTATAAACTATATTATCTTCATGAATATTATTCCAATTTACCCTAAATTTTTGATATTTATGTTCCATTCTAAAATTCCCACTTTAATTGACTTTGATATTATAAGATATTTTTTTATCTTGTTTTTTATTTTCTTTAGAATATTTGAATATGACTTATATTTCACTTATAAAATTAATTATAAATATTTATTTTATTTTTAAAGGATTAATATCACTATTTCATATTGTAAACTTTATTTGTTTTTAATATAAAAATTATAGTATTGGTGATGGTGTGTTTTCCTATGACTACCCATGATTTTATCTCAAGTCATTTTTTTAGACATTTAATTTTATCTATGGTCTACCTATTAGTTATTATTATGGTATTAAAAATATTCTCAAGCCTCTAAAATTTTATTTTCATGTTTATTTATATTTATTTCATCCTATTCCTCATTGAGTTATTCCATGAGTTCATTTTAGAGATTTCTAGGTATCATTCTTCTATTTTCTCAGATTACATATATGTTATGTAGACTAGATTTATTCATAATTTGTTGAGTCCTTTTATTTTTATGCAACCCAAACTTTTTTACATATTAAGTTATAATGACTTGTCTTAAACTATATGGCCCTGAAATTAATTAGGTAAAACTTTTATCTCATTTGTTTCTATGTTTGGGGAATTGGTAGTGAGAGTAGAAAAATTATATTAAATTATCTCAAAGTGATCCTTATGAATAAGTTATCACATTATTGTGCATGTGATACTTTCTTATTAAATGGGACATATTTATATTTTCATGTTTATAATAGTGAGTTTATTCAATAGTACTGTACTAATACCACGTGACTCCGTTATGTAAATAAAGGATCATCTCTATCTTTCTGGTAAGATTACGAGGAGTCGCATCACTTGATCTATGTCAGCAATTTTCTTTCCAAATGCATGATTTGTGATTAATATTCCATTAAACCAGTAATACATGTCAAAAATATATTTAGAAGGAATCATCATAAAAGTATCATATTTAATAGAAACGTTATCTAAAAAATTTCATTAACATTGAAATTAAATTCATGAGAAACAACTAGTGTATCATATAATTCTAAAGTAGTAGCACATGAATATATTATGTTAAATTAATCAATGTCTAAGTTACAATTGAAATAATTCACAGCTTTATAGTTTTAATCATTGGAAACCTTAGTGGATACATTCCTGTATATTCTTGTAGCTTTAGTAACTTCGTACATATCTATAATAACAATAAGAATGTTAAACCCCATTCTCTTTATATGAATTTTCATTTATTGTTCCATTGAACATAGTTAGTTCTATTAAAATAAATAAACATATTAGTGGAAGGTATTTATAGAATTGGATTGTCCTTAAAGATATGAATTTAGATTAAATAGAAATCTGGGATGTCATGAACCAACCCAGGTCAACCTTGACTGGTCACCCAAGCTGGTCCGTGACATGGACCGAAGGGCGTTCCCAATCCACATGGGATGAAAACCAGTGGAGGTCATCAAAATTTAACCTGTGGGAAAAAGTTGGCCCATTAACAAAAGATAAACAGATAAAAATAACTGATGATAAAAATAAAAACAAGCAGCGAAAAGAAAAAACTAAAACTAGATCTACCACATTGTGAAATTCTAGGTCATCACCGAACTCAGACCCAAGCCAAATCCAAAACTGAGCAGTTGGACCTAGAACCTGAACAAGAACTGAACCTACAACTACAAGAATATGATATGCATGATCATTGAGATTTTCATTAGGTATTCCAAATAAAACCATGGAATCCAAGAATTACCTTTCCCAAAACAATCCAATGAAACAAGTTTTAAATACAAATATAAAAGTAGGGGTTTCGCATTTTAAAATAAGTAACATGTTTTTTCCATTTTAAAACCCAACCCATGCTACATACCATTTTAAAAATCATTTGAAATTTTATAAATAAAATCCAAAATAAAATATACCAAATCTATGTTAGATTAATATAAGTAAAATTTGAAAATAGAAAATAAACTAGTGCAGTAGAAAGTAAACAAGAAATGTAAATAATCCAATAACCAAGGGTGATCTTAAACATCCCTAGAAAACCCCTGGATGTACTCGTTTTCGTAACCACTTTCCAGCGTATGGTGAAGTTCTTACTTATATAACCAATTGGTAGATGAATCTAGAGGAAAAACCTTCCTGGCCTAACAACCCATCCAGGGCGTACTAACTTATCTAATTGGGGATGATTAGCCACCATATCAGGATCATCTAAAAGACACCCAGGAACCCATGGTGGTTATAATAATACCGTGTAAGTAGAAAGACCCTCGCATGTGTGACTCATCTCACCACACTTTCCTTCCCCAAACAGAAATGCATCCTATGAGTTCTCCCATAAAGGGTTACCCTAGACAGGAGTTCCCCCAACTACACATTCAGTCATTTCACATTGACAATGTGCCAACAGGGCCACCACTTCACATAAGCATTCAAACCATCTTTTAAAACATCTTAAGTTTCTAACCAGGAATTCTCATTTTCCGAA
This sequence comes from Viscum album, assembly GCA_963277665.1. NCBI lineage: Eukaryota > Viridiplantae > Streptophyta > Magnoliopsida > Santalales > Viscaceae > Viscum > Viscum album. The sequence continues at coordinate 2,022,999,510 of OY728123.1, forward strand.
TAACTTTATTTTAAAAAATCACCATAAAACATAACCTTTAGAGGTAAAATGCCACATTGGCCTTAAAGTTTACACACCCAAATACATTTACCAAAATTGTTTCAAATCATTTATTAAACCATTTTCAAGTATGATATATCAAATAGGCATTTAAAACTTTTGATATAAACCATGTCCCAAAAATTTCCCATGGTTCAAATGTTTAAGAACACGTTAAAAAAGTCATTTTAAAGAAACATTTAATACCCACACACTGGTTAAAAATCAATGATTATTTTAGATGGAATAAAAAAAAGAAGAGAGAGATAAGAGAGAACATTTAATAAATCATCTATCATGTGTAGCATCCTTTTTCCAACCCACACAAAAAAAATTTAAAAACAAATGACCAAACCTTAAAGGACCCATTATAAACCATACTCCACTATCCACTTAACTTAAAGTGTATAAAACAACCTAGAAGCCACCATAAAAATCATTTTAAAAATATTTCGTATACTCAGACAAAGACATAAAAGAACCTAGTCAAATACGTTATAATATGTTTTCAAACATAAAATTTATCATACCAACATCTCTAAAGCTATACGTTTCATAAAACCACCCATTTATCTCTTTAGCATAACTATAGAAGATAAATCAAACCCCCCGAAGTGCGATAAAATGAGGAATTTCACTCCAATATCCATGAAAACTCATTTTTAGAAAATTAAACGAACATCAAAACAATATAATAAGATAACCAAGGGTACGTCAAAGGTGATAATAATATTTGATAGAAATTTAAAGCATGCAAGATCCAAGGAATTATTCTCGGAGGGAAAATTTGGATTTTCCTACCTCAAATAAAGCACGGACGCAACAAAGCTTTAGCAGATGGATGGAAAACCTCCCATGCACCAATCGAACACCTAAAACAATGAGGCAAATGTGTGAATCAACACTCGGGGTGTTGGTACTTCGAAACAATAAATAAAAACACCATAAGGTATAAAATAAAAAACCCCAACCCCCAAAAAGGTCAAACAAAACTATTTATACAAAACTACCACTTGCTTTAAAACCACAACCTACTACTGACATAATTTAAAGAATAGAAAACAATCCCCTTGAAACCATATAACCCCTTTAAAAAATATTTTACACATTAAACAAGACCTAAAATTACTAAACAAAACATAAAAATCAAGGTTCAAAATTAGACAACAACCATCACACCATAATTAATGCAAAACATTTCATGAAATCCCCCTATTCCATTTAGTGGAAAAATAACATTAAAAATAAAAACCCAAAGGGATAAGACTCTAGGAATTGAACATAAGTAACCTTAAAAATATATCATTCACAAACCAAAACAATTTCAAAAAGTTATAATAAGATCAACAAGGACATCAAAGAGGTTCCAACTTAAATAAAAACCCCACAAGTTGGAAAGAAATATACCAGAGCAGGGGAGGGGTTTGACGTGCACAAGGTTAAGGTGGCCGATGTGTAGAGATGCAAATCTTGGCATACATGGACATTACATTACTTTTGCGGAATACTTAATACATGATCAAAACAAATGCCCAAAGACCGTATTAGTTTAGTGTATTTGGAAACTTGTAAAGTAATCTTCTAATCATGGTGAAAGATCTTTAACATCTCCCATAAAGATCTTCCACTTTTTGATTTTCTTACCTAAAACCTTTCTATATATCCTGGGGAAAAGAAAACATAAAAAGGGTGAGCTCAAATTCTCAGTAAGGGTAAACATATATAACATAAAACAATCCATAAACATTTGAATGAAAAAACATGAACATAAAATCTAAACATCAAAATCTTGAGCAAAGAAATAAATCTTGGAAATACGTAAGGAATATATCATAAAGGAACATAAATCGTGATACAATGGTATGGTAATAAACCATGTGATTGTGGAAACCATTAAGCACATGATATGATTTTCATAGTAGAAAAGTCATTGCTTCCAAAACCATCTTAATGGACAAAGTCCCTTTCTGAATCGAGTTCACTCCTCGTTTCAGTCCTCTAACATTGAACCAGATTAAATTACTATTCCAGACATGTCTATCTTATGAGATATAAGTCTTTACCCAATTCATTGGAGGGAGATATAGGTTCCACTCATCTCAAAATGAAATCATTCTTTCGTGTGCCAGAAAATCGTAAATCATACATCATAGCATAACCCATGTAATAGAATGGGATTCTTAAACATCATTCCTTCATAACATAATCCATATAAAAAAATGGATATCATTTCATCGTAAGAAGAATCAAACCATGTAAATAATAGAGACATTATAATTAAAACAGAAACATATTAAAGAATGTCATTTTAGATGGAAAATAGTTTTAATAAAACACTTGAAATGAATTCTTGAGGAAAATATTCTTTCTTCTTTAAAATCATTTTCTTTTCACAAAATGCCATGCAATTTTAAAAGAAAAGGGTTCTGTTGAAAATAATCATGCAATCTGGTAGAGGATGCTTCATGAAAATTAGGCGTTATGAAACTGTAAAAATCCGTTCAAGCCGTATAAGTTAAAAACAACATTCTCCTAGTACATTCGCCAAAAAAGTCAAAAAGATCCTCTTGTGGTAAACAAAAGTAAGATTCCATTCATAACATGTGGTAAAATTCAAAAATGGGTAAAAATGACTTTAAAAATACCTGAATTGTTTTTAGAAAACAGGGGCATGGATGATAACAATAACCCTAGTAAATATTTACGAATAACAATCTCGGATAAGAATGAGATTGGAATAGTTATCTCTTACATTAGGTCTGATATGCTTCGTACATATCCGAACCTCCTATATAATGATTTAAATAATTTCATTGACTTATTACAGAATCATATTCATTGTTATGATATCATAAATGGTCCACTTTTGACTTTATATTACCCGTTATTTTGTAAGTTCAATGTTAAAGCAGCGTTTTGGGTAAAATCGTTTTATTTATCATACATGTTTGGAATTATTGTTCATGATATTATTACTTATATCCTGATTTACATAATTCCCGAATATAAAATATGATTTATATTTAATATATATTCATCATATACATATATATATGATAGATCGTTAAATGGAAGGAAATACACCGTTCATGGAGATGGTAGGCCTTACGTAGGCATGAATACTGTTTTCGTTTCCATATTGAACTGAATGGAATTAAGTAGATGACATACATATTTTTAGGACTAATAGGGGCCTATATACCCTAAGAGGGGGGGTGAATCACGGTATGGATAATCTTTTTCAAAGTTCTTCCTACCCCACTGGATCTTGTATCTTGACCTCTTTATTACAATGGTCACTTTGTTTGATCTTGTGTGTAAACTATGATCACTTCTTTACTTATTTATCTAATGATGATGCTTTTAATGCAATTCAGGGAAGAAAATAGGAAGACACAGATATTTTTACTTGGTTCACCCTCACTAGGCTATGTCCAAGGAGTATATGTTGACAAGTTTCCGGTCGTACCAAATTGCATTATTCTTCACTAGATGTGGATACAAAGTTCAGGCTAGATCACTTCTATGACTAGGATCACCGCCTTTACAATGTTTAGGGTCAGATCACTACTTTCCCAAGGGACACTCCCTGTTTCTCTCTCTCTGGCTCACTGCCGGTGGAGAGGATCATCTTCTTTCTCTTCCTTTGCTCACTACTCTTGGAAGGAATCCACTCACAGTTTATAGACATGTAGGTCTCTTCATTTGCAAGAAGGAATGCATCTTAATCTGTAAGTAAATGCTCTGTTGAAGCCCAATTTTCACCCGTAGATGAATCTCTCTTTTCACCGAAGGTATCGGGAAAACTACCAGCTTCCACGCAGCCCGAAAATCACCACTCGAACCAAGCCTTACTTGGTGCGCAAGTCTATCTCGGTGTGCAAGTATCGGCATGCAAGTCTCAACAGACGTGCAAGTCCTCCTCGGAAACTTGTGTGACACAACCTTCTTCAACTCCAAACTTGCACCACACACTTACTTTTAAGTCCAATCCAATATCGGCGCGCAACTCCACACTGGCGCGCAGCTTCAAACACTGGCGCGCAACTATCACCCCGTCGCGCAAGTAACACCTCCGCGACCACACACACCACTTGCGCGACCACCACACCTATATGATGGGAGCTCTGATTTCTCAATGATTTAAACTCCGGTTAAGAATGAGGAGGGGTGGTCTAGTATTTTTAGGCAATCTGACCACCCTGCGCGACGGCGCACAAGTCAACCCTCGACGCGCAAGTCTCGACACGCAGGTCTCTTCCTCTGTAAGTCACTTGCACGACCTACTTCCAAACTTGTGCAAACCTCTATTATTTGCCATATTTTGATCTTCTGATCTTGAAAAACCATAGGCACACAAGTTCTCAAACTTCCAAGCCATCGACACACAGGTATCCTTCACGACGCGCAAGTCACCTGCGCGACCTCACTAAAACTTGCGTGAACCTTATCCCTTTGCCATATTTTGATGATCTGATCTTGAAAAACATATTGTGTGAAAGTTTCTAAGCCTTCATGTACACGGCGCACAAGTCGCTTTGCCAAAAACCACTTTTCTTTATTTGTCGATTTTTAGGCCCAAACATTTGGCAAACACTGGAAAATGACACCACCTTGTATCTATTCTTTTTATGCCTCTTCCAGATCATTCATTCCTTTATCGACGTTCTTGAGTCAAACATGGATCATTGACCACAACTCTTGAACACAAAATTCCATCATGAAATCCTCTTTGTCAACAAATTTGTATGCTATTGTTTTGCTTTTTCAACAATCACCACTCAGATGTCCACTTTGTCAACAAACACAATCACCTCATAAATGCTTCAATGATGCCTTGAGGGATTTTTTCCCAACAATCTCCCCCTTTGGGTTTGATGACAACTCTTCTATAAAAAGATACATCATTGATTCTTTAGACACCATTCTCCTTTTGCGATTTTGACAGCGATCAAGGATTTACTCAACATATACTCTAATCCCACATGAGCAATGCTCGACGTGAGAAACAAGAGTAAATGAAAACTTCATCAATGAATCACTTCTTCTCTGACATCCACTATTGACACCAAACTGATACCAATTTGTACTAAACTGATACGAATTGTTGAAGGACTTGTGGGAAGACCAATTTTTGGTTTGGAAATATTCTTACCACTCTCCAACACCACTCTTCTACTTTTATCACGATCCTCACCTATCGTGATATCTATTCTTTGATCGATCACTTCTAACATCGTCAGATTTAATACACTCCCCCTTTCTGTTCACAACTTCATCCCTTGTCCGCTTCAAAACCTATTTAGCCCTATTTCCTGTGTTGTCCATGCTAAGCTCTGGCTAAGCACGTTCAACTAGCTTCAACACCCCTGATCTGGATTCTCCACTTGTCAGATTCTCCCCATATCATTCATGATTTATCAAATCTCCACATTGCCTCCCCTTTGAACAGTCACTATTTTCTCCCCCTTTGTCAACGAACCCAAAGGACACTCCTTTGTAGTCTGTAACATAGTAGAGAACGCATATCAACACATTAGAGAAAAACACATCATACCTTGTGGAAAGGGGTGGGGGGGGGGGTGGTTCCACATCCACACTATTTCAAGTGCGGGGAATCGACTAAACTCCCGGAGCCAGTCGATGCCTCTCAAAAGCTTCCTTGGGTAAGGCCTTTGTCAGAATGTCTGCAACCTGTAGCTCTGTTGGCACATACTCCAACTTCACGATTCCCTGCTCAACCTTCCCCTTGATAAAATGATACTTAATCTCAATGTTCTTTGTCCTTGAATGATGGACGTGATTTTTTCTAAGATCTATAACACTTGAGTTGTCGCACTGGATTCTGATCAGAGACTTCACATCAACTCCCATAGAATCAAGCTGTTGCTTCATCCACAACAATTGTGTGCATGCTTTAGTGGCCGCAATATATTAAGCTTAGTCGGTGCTCAAAAAAATGCAATCTTGCTTCTTGATGAGCCAAGAAATACACAATCCACCAAGATAGAATGCTCCACCTGATGTTGATTTTCTATCACCTGCTGAACCGGCCTACTCTACATCAGTATATCCCAATAACTCTGTCTGATATTTGACGTTATATGTCAAGACGATTTCCACCATGACCTTGATATACCAAAGTGATCTTTTCACTGCGAGCATGTGACTTTCCTTGGGATTACTCTAATATATCGCTGCTTGGCATTTGGCGAAAACAATTTGAGGCCTTGTCGCGGTCAAGTACAACAAAATTCCAATAATTTGCCTGTATTCTGTGATATTAACTACCTTTCCATCCTCATATTTTGATAATTTCATCCGAGTAGCAACCAGAGTCTTTATCTCCTTGGATTTATCCATTTCAAACCTTCTAAGAAGCTCCTTGGCGTATTTGGATTGAGAAATAAAAGTTTCATTACTTCCTTCTGTCACTTCATCTGATCCGCCAAATATTATATTATCGTTATAAACAAACACCATCATCCTTTGATTACTATTGTTGTTTGAAGTATAGATTGTAATTAACTCCACCACACTGGAAACCAAGCTTCTTCAAGTACTGATCAAGCCTTGAGTACCATTCTCTTGGTGCTTGTTTCATCCCATACAACACCTTTTCAGCCTACAAACGTTGTTCTCATCCTGATGAATGATAAAACCATATGGATGCTCAATGTACACCTCTTTTTCCAGAACCCCATTTAGAAACATAGATTTTATGTCCATATGGAACACTTTGAACATTATTTGCATTGCTATGGCCAAAAATAATCTGATTGTCTCCAGCCTTGAAACTGGTGAAAATGTCTCATCTACATCTATTCCCTCTTTCTGGGAGTATCCCTTGAACACTAGTCGTGATTTTTTCCGATTCAATATGCCATCTCCCATCATCTTGTTGTGATAAACCCATTTCGTCCCGATGACATTATTGTCTGCTGGCCTCGAAACAATCTCCCACGTCTGATTCTTCTCAATCTGATTTAGCTATTCATTCATGGACTGAACCCAGTTTTCATCTCTAGCTACATCAGCAAAGCATTTCATCTCTACCTAAGATAGAAAAGATGTCTACTGTAGTGACTTCATTATACTTGTTTGAACAGGAGCTTCCCGATCACCAATGATATTCAGTCTATCAATTTCAGCTCAGCTCTTTGGCTTCCTTGTAGGCACAGTTTAGACACTTTCTTGTTCATCATCAGTGTCTTCTTCTAAATCAGCATAAGCCACTTCTCCTTCCCTTATATTACTTTCTTCTTCAACACATTCGTCCGGAAATTGTTCACTGACTAATTCTTCAGTGGATTCATTTATTTTAACTACTTTTCTTTGTGTCATTGTTCAATGACATCATTTATTTGAACATCTTCTCTCAGATTATTTTTGACACAACTTTGATTTTCTCTCGCAGCTTCTTGGTATCCTGAAAGCAGTCAGCTGATACCACATTGTTAGAACACAATTGATAATCATGAAAACCTTTGTGTTACTTCTTTTCCACCAGTCATTCTTCATGAGAAAAAACATTCATCCTTCATATCATATTGAGATCATGCATCTGATTAGGATATAGAATGCTCCCCCTGTGTAATGCAACTCTTCCCGTAGTTAGGCCCAACAGTTTAGACCCATAACTAGTCTTTTCCTCCTTCATCATTTGTTCACATCTTGCACTCAGAGTTAAGCCATTAACAAAATCTCTAAGCCTAATGAGTTGAAACTCTGTGTAGGAAACAAGAGATAAAGTTAATAACACAATCACTTACTATTGTGATCTGTTGATCGCTTTCTTCTTCAACTATTGTACCTGATTTGAGCCAATTAAAATTCTGGATCACATCACTTCTCTACTTTTCATCATTAGATGCCACTTCCATTGGATTGTATATCCCTAAAACCTGAAACACATGAACCATCAGTTAATTGCATTTATATTCATAGGGAGAGGGGTTTCTTCCAGACTCCTCAAGATGAGGATTTCGGTTGATCCGGATTGGTCAACCCTTTGATTCTTTCATGGTGTGCATCACAATCCTTTCTTGCTTCCTCTAGCTTCCTAGACAACTTCAACTGATCTGGCAATATGACTAAGAAATCATTACCTGCATGCTGAGTCTTTTTCTGATACGAAGATTCTGCAGGCCTGGCCTTTCCCACAATTTGGGGTTTAACCCCACTAGTACACATTTCTGTCTTTGATGTTATACCAAAATTCCATTTTCCTTGATTATTTCTCTGAACAGGAATCTCTTTTCTTTCCATCTTCCCTTCCTTCTTCCACCATTTCAGGGATTTTCTTTTTTCTTACAGTCCTCTCTGTGGCACATGAATCATGAATTTTTCAATGCATTCTTTGTTTATCTACCATTTATCAGATTTATGAGTCATCACCCTATTTTGCATTTTTGGTGTGTCCTCCATTGAACGTTAATTCTTATTTATCACAGTTGGAGTAGTTCTCCCCTTAATCTTCCAGGTTTGTTCACATTCTCTCCTTGAGAGCCATTGTGAGTATGACAGAGGAGGTGACTGATACACCTTTCGTTTAGCTCTATGTGATTCCCCTGAGGCTCTAATCCTATTCTCAAACTTACCACTTTGTCTCTCAGTGTATAATTTCTCATTATGCATCACTGGGGTTGAGAATCTCCTTTCGAGTCCATTTTCCTTTCATCTTTCTTCTTGCTGCAATGTCTTGCCAACTGCCCATAATTAGAACATATAAACATTTTCCATCAAAGTCATACATCATTTCATCAATTCCATGTCGAGATGTTGATGCATTTTGAGTTCTTTCTCTGACATTGAGCTTCTGAGCTTTTGGACACATACTCATTATGTGTCCTTTTATTCCACAGTAATAGCATCTGATAAATGCTTTCCACTGAGAGACTCTTCGCTCTGATTTATTATGAAGCTTCTTCGTATTCTCATATTTGTCAAAGTTTCTATTTTCACAGCCTGAGATTTATTTCAGAGCCTCTGAACATAAGCTTGATGTGTGGCCATGAATCCCGAAAAAGTAGCACATGTCATCATTTCCTTTTGATATAGTTCTCTTAGGCCTATCTCCAGCACCTAGATGTTTTTCTCCACTTCTGGAACTATTCACAACCCTCTTTCTGTCATGCAAGGAAGGGGATTCATCAAACCCAATACCAGTTTTTCCCAAACTGTATGGTCTTTGAGCTGAGAACATTTGTCCCTGCCTCTTTTCAGAATTAGAAAATTTTATTTTCATTTCATCATCACCTACTGAGGGATAATCAAATAACAAGTGCAGGGTATCCTTCATTTTAGGCTTTCCTCTAGCATTTGATTTCTCCACTTCCTTCTTCACTGATTCTAGTTCTTCTTCCAACTTTTGAATTTTCATATCCATTGATTCAAGTTGGGAATTGAGTTATTTTCTGAGATTCTTTCCACAACTCATCTCATCTTCCAGTTCACGCTTCATCTTATCAACCATGTCATTTTGCTCCTTTACCTTTAATTTTTCTTGAGCAATAGAATTAGAACAACATGCATTCTCTTGTTGTAGCCTTTCATTCTTCTAAACTTCTGCAAACAACTGTGTTGCTAGATCATCATTTCTAGCTTTAAGATTCTGAACTTCATCTGACTATTGATTCTCTTCATAATCAACAGCCTTTTGTTTGCCCTTAATTTTAGCCACCTTTTGAAGTTCATCACGTTGAAAATCATTCTTTTCCTTTATCTCAGTAGCTACATCAATAAGTCTTTGATTCAAACTTCTTATCTTGTTGATCTCAGTTTCCAGTGCTTGGATCTGAATGTCTTTAGACTTAATTTCATTGGTATTTCCAACGTCACTTGGAATATTTGGTTCTTCAATGCACTTGACTTGATCTTTCACTTTTCTATTCAAGCCATCAATCTCCCTTTTCTGTTCTTCAATCTTAAGATTATACTCACCAACTGATTCTGATTTATCTGGTGCTGATAACATGAGTTTCTCAATTTTATCCATCAACTCAGACTTCTCTTCTTCCTTCGGCTGCATATAGAGTTTGGCATCGCAAACAACTTTGTTATATTTCTTGGTTTTGGCTCTCCAAACATCTATCTCTTCAAGTGCAGCCTCTAACTCAGCTTTGATATCTATTATTCCTTCAATTCTTTCTTCTTCATCATCACTTGTTTAAATATCTCTTTGAAGTTCATGTACCTCACTCATTCCTGCATCATTCTTGAGTGAATCAATCTTTTCCCTATCAGATTCATCGAGACCTACCTTCAGTAAGATTTTTGAATCTTTTAAATGTATCACACTTTTTCCATACACACTTCCACACTAAGAAATACCACCTGACTTCTGATTCTTCTTTGATGTTTTCCCCTTTTCCTTGGCACACCGAGATAAGAGCAGACTGATTCTTTGACCACACAGATCAACTATACCAAGTCGGAGCGAACAAATCTGATAACAACAACCTTCCCTCTGATACCAATTGTTAGGACCAATAGGGGCCTATATACCCTGCGAGCGGGGGGGGGGGGGGGGGGGTAATCAGGGTATGTATATTATTTTTCAATTTTCTTCCTACCCCACTGGATCTTGGATATTGACCTCTTTATTAAAAGGGACACTTTGTTTGCTCTTATTTGTAAACTATGATTAGTTCTTTACTTCTTCATCTAATGATGATGCTTTGAATGCAATTCAGGGAAGCAAATAGGCAGACAAAGTGATTTTTACTTGGTTCACCCTCACTGGGCTACATCTAAGGAGCATACGCCGACAAGTTGCCGGTCGTACCAAATTCCACTATTCTTCACTAGATGTGGATACAAAGTTTGGGCCAGATCACTTCTATGCCCAGGCTCACCGCCTTTACAAAGTTTAGGGTCAACTCATTTCTTTCCTAAGGTTCACTCCCTATTTCTCTCTCTCTGGCTCACTACCGGTGGAGAGGATCTCTTTCTTTCTCTTCCTTTGCTCACTGCACTTGGAAGGAATCCACTCACAGTTTATAGAACTGTAGGTCTCTTCATTTTCATGAAGTAATGCATCTTCCCCTGTAAGTAGATGCTCCGTTGAAGCCCAATTTTCACCCATAGATGAATTTCTCTTTGCAACGAAGGTATCGGGCAAACTACCAACTTCCACGCAGCCCGAAAATCACCACTGGAACCAAAACTTACTTGGCGCGCAAGTCTATCTCGGCGCGCAAGTATCAGCACGCAAGTCTCAACGGGCACACAAGTCCTTCTCAGACACTTGCATGACCCAATCTTCTTCAACTCCAAACTTGCATGACACACTTCCTTTTACGCCCAATCCAATATCGGTGCGCAACTCCACACTGGCGCGCAACTTCAAACACTGGCACGCAACTATCACCTTGGCACCCAAGTCCCACCTGTGCGACCACATACACCACTTGCACGACCACCACACCTGCACGAAGAGAGATCTAATTTCTCAAAGTGTTGAACTCCGGTTAAGAATGAAGAGGGGTTGTACAGTATTTATAGGCAATCTGACCACCCTGTGCGACGTCGTGCAAGTCAACCCTCGGCGCGCAAGTCTCGACGCGCAGGTCTCTTCTTATGCAAGTCACTTGCACGAACTACTTCCAAACTTGTGAAAAATTCTTTCCTCTGCCATATTTTGATCTTCTGAGATTGAAAAACCATAGGTGCACAAGTTCTCAAACTTCCAAGGCATCGATGCGCAAGTATCTTTCACATCACGCAAGTCACCTGCGCGACCTCATCAAAACATGCGTGAACCTTATCCCTTTGCCATATTTTGATGATCTGATCTTGAAAAACATATGGCGTAAACTTTTCCAAGCCTTCATGTACACGGCGTGCAAGTCCCTTTTCCAAAAACCACTTTTCTTCATTTTTCGATTTTCAGGCCCAAAAATTTGGCAAACACTGGAAAATGGCGCCACCTTGTATCTGTTCTTTTTATGATGCTTCCAGATCATTCATTCCTTTATCGGCATTCTTGAATAAAACATAGATCGTTGACCACATCTCTTGAACGCGATATTCCATCATGAAATCCTCTTTGTCAACAAATTTGTATGCCATTGTTTTTCTTTATCAACAATCACCTCTCAGATGTCCACTTTTTCAACAAACACAATCACCTAAAAAATGCTTCAATGATGCCATAAGGGATTTTTTCGAAACACATATATAAATACAGAAATCCAGTACCATTATTATGTCATATATTTCATGATTACTTATTATATATACTTTATAATCATTCATGAATGGTTGACATGGAGAATGAATCTTATCGCGTCATGGAAACGGTAGTCTGTATGTACGCATGAGCGATGATATCATTCCCATGATCATGGAATGGTATTGAAGTGTATGTATAATATTTCAGAATCAATATCACTTTACAATAATCATATATAGTTATTTATTTACACCATTATACCCATCCATGTAAGGTGGGGGTCGAAAACAGATTACACCACGACGTGGAGATGATATTCTATACGTACGCACGCGCGGTGATTTCGTTTTCCATAGGATGGATAGATGGTGAAATAGGGGTTTTTCAAATTTATAATAACATATCAGTATATAATTAATGCTGATGTTATTAATTTTTAATAATACAACTAAATAAGAAGAAGTAGAAGAAGAAAAAAACTTGAGAGAATCGGAAGAAGAGATTACCTCTTCTTCGACGCACCTCCTTTAAGCCTTCTCCTAAGGAAGTAGAGATGGTATTTTGAGAATACCAGAACCTCCCGAATGATTCTAGGGAAGTGGAGTAGAGAAATGGGCAGGGGTTTGCCGATATTCAAGGCTTAAGAGGGTGTGAAGAGAAGAGGGAAGGGGTTCCCTTTTTATAAGGGAGGAGAGGGGCACCTTTGGAATAACTTAAAATATTATTTTATAATAAAGTCATATTCTGTTTATAATAGCTCAAAATTGATTTATTTCGAAGCTAAAGTGGTGATGGGTTGAAATCCTCTCAACGAATAGGTTTAAGACAAGTTTAAGTTACTATTTTAACCTTATCGTTTACATTTTACTCTAAGTTAAATAATTTAACTTTTACCATGTCCTTCTATTTTCTTACACTATATGGTTAATAAAATTACTATAACAAGCCAAAATAACCCAAAGTGGTTCATTATTAATATTAATATCCTTATCTAAGTCATTTGGCCGAATGATAGATTTTTAGGAATAAAATAACAATTAATAATATAATATTAGTTTTAAAAACTATTTTATGTCAATTTTGACAGTATTTGGTATTTGATTTTTGCGAAACTCATAACAGCATGGTTACATCGTAAAAAGTTAATTAAATCAATAATAAAAGGTTATATTAAACTATAAATTCAGTTTGATTCATAAAAAGTCTAAAATTATATTTATTTGGTTACTTATAACATCAGTTATGTCAATATTTCATTAATAAGGTAATTACTACATCATCATTGTGTCATAAATAAGTTAAATTATTTAATGTCTAAAAATTATAAATAAAATAAAATTATGTATGAAATATTTTTTAACTTTCTAATTATTATTTATAGTCGAATTTATCTTATGTATAACCCTATATTAAAAATGTTTTAGTTATGAAACTTTGATTTTAACTATTTTAACTCTTCTTTAAATAAAATAATAATAAATTTACTAATCTAATCAAAGTGGACCTAAAGAGTAATATTTTATTCCAAAGGTTGCTTTTGGTTGAATTACACTTATAAAATAGAATTAGGACATGTGTTAGGGTAATAATAATATCATTTTTACCCTTAATTACCCTATTTACTTTTTACCATGGTAAATAAAAGTAAAAAGTTACTATTCATGAAAAATTATATGTATCTTATTGAACCAAATTTTACTCCTTGATATTAAAAATGTCTCTCAGATTTTCAAAATTCCACTCACAGAAGCGGTAAAAGTATGTTTTATGTAAATTTTCAAATTCTCCTAGGAGGTGGGTAAAAGAGGGTGAAAAGATCAATAAAATTTTTATATATCTAAATTTATTATAAAATGACTCAAATGAATTAAATTGAACTTATATAGGTATTTTGTATCAATTTTGACCTAAAATAAATTTAAATACAATAAATAATTATTTAAATAAAAAGGCTGTTTTTAAATAGAAACCTAGTGTTTTCACTATTCATCAAAAATTTAAAGTTTTCAGAAAAATAAAAAAAATTCACCCTAGGATAATTTCGACATTCCGAATCCAAAAATGATGTCCATTTCGAATGATAAAATTTATAAAATTTCAAAAAGTGGGTATTACTATTACTAACGGCTAGTTCATAATAATATTATAATAATATCTTGTTTATTGAAACTTGGTATTGCGTACTACACACGCTATCGAGGAAGGTCCTAATTGCGTGTAATGAAAGTCAAGTTAGGGCTACATGTAATGAAAGATCCGTTTGGTGTTTCGTATTACATAACCAAAACATATTTCATTTATACGTTAAATAAAATCTATACTTAATGTTGCGTAGAGTAATTTCCACAAAACGAACTTCAATTTGTGTGTAACACAAGCCAAGAATAGTGTTGCATATACTGCAAGTTAAGGCGTTGTTTCATATAGTACAAGATAATCTTGGTGTTGTGTATAATAGGAGACATCAATGAAATTAAAAATAATATATCTCATAAAATATCGGGGTGTTACATTCTACCCCCATTAAAATAAATTTTTCCCTCGAAATTCATCGGGGTTATAAATGGTTTACTACTTGAAAGTTTCTTTCATAGAAACCCACATCATAAAAAGGAATACTAAAACTTCATTTTAAAAAGGAAAGTAAGAAATGTAATGGTTACCCAGATTAACTCATCACTGGGTTTCCACATTAGAGAACAAAGGTGGAAATATAGATATGAAAGAAAAATCTAACCCTCATGTTCTGATGAAGAGTGTTAGAGGACATGGCTATGAAAAATCCAACAATCACAAAGCCATAAATTTTTGATGATCTAAGGTACCATCTGATTCATCAGATATAAGAGCGCTAGCACATCATTTTTGGTTTTCATGACCATTTCCCTAAAGTTGAATAATTTTTGAATTAAAAGAAATACTTACTTGATTTTGGTACAATATCAACGTTGCTCGTGCCTCAAATAATTTCCACATCATCTCTTAAATAAATGAATTTGAATTTTTCTTTTGCAAAGTGTTTGCAGATCATGCGATAGAATGATAGGTCATTCCATCTGTCTCAAACATAGGTTTAGAAAAATTTATATACATATGTCCATCTATGGTGAGATTAATCGTATATGGTTTCAAAATGGACTTATACTTCATCTATCATTATTCTTAATAAAATAAAACTAGTTTCTACTAACCAGGGACTTCTTATAGGCCAGTGGTAGGCAATAAAGGCCTTTCGCACTTCGGTTGTGGGTTTGATTCCCATAACCTTGTCTGACGCGACGGGTTGTCGCCTGTCCTGCGAGTTGTCCTTTTTCCAAAACTATATTATTATAACATAACAAAATTTCTAGCCTTAGAAAATACTATCTGATATCTAAAATAATCTATTCCCATCTTTAGGTTTTTCCAAAATACTTCTGTCCAATCTCATAGTATAAAGATAACGATTACTTGAAATGTCATCTACCGAGCATGTGAATACTATCATTTATCATACGATATGTCTTGTTGGTCACATTACAAACATGTGAATACCTTAATCATGTATTCTTGTGAAACATGAATTACCATAGAAACTTTGTGAAAACATGAGTGCCGTCAAGAGTTAACTCTTTCCACATAACAAAATTCCAAAAATTCTATATACTCAAACCATGATATCACTTAGTCCTTATAATAATCATGAGCTCATGAATACTATCAAACACCTCATTATCTCCTTATCCCTTCATTATGCACATATCATATACTTTCAAAAAATATATGAATAACCTTTCATCGTTACCGGTACCATTCAATATATACTTTCAAATAATATAGGAAAAACAATAGTGTAACAATCCTTAGATATGTCTTTATTCCATAGTACCGTTACCTATACAACATTACTCTTGATAAACATAAATCATTCCACTATCTTCTTAAACCATTGACTGAGATTTAGAAATTATTTCATCACACATATCATTTGTAGTCTCATCATCATCATCAACATAAATACTACCCATACGACCATGCTGATTCTCATTATGAGATTTTCCCTTAGGGCATTATTTTGCATAATTCCCATACATTCCACATTTAAAACATTTTATCGTTGTTGATGTCGTAAAAATACCATTATCCTTGTCCATGGTGATAACTGAACCTTTTCCTTTGCACGTACTGGCTTTGTGTCCTTCTTTTCCACACCCAAAGCGTCTTCCAATTCCTTTGAAACATTCTCTTTGATGCATCTTCCCACATGAAGTACATGAGGGAAATTGAACTTTCTTTCCTCTATAATTATCATGAAACTCTATCTTCCTCTTATTAGATGAGTTAGGAAACATACCAATGTTGAGATTATTGATCATATTACGAGATTGCTAATTTGGAATGATAACTATGTTTGGACTTCAAAATCCTGTTTCCTTTGGTTTCTCATGAATAATGTCATTCCACTATCCTTCATATCCGCAATTATCTTGAATCTTCATATTTACAGCCATTTTCTAAAACCGAAAAAGAATATAATGAGTGGAAAAGTCGTACTAGAAAAACAACATAATCAAGGGGGAGTACTTTCAATCTCTAACATCTTAAGTTTTTTTCTAAGATCATTTCTGTAATTCTAGGACTATAACCTATACGTATACTTAACCTTAGAGACATCCCTAGACATACCTTATAAATATCTCTAGGTATTTCAGTAAAGTTTTCGCATCCTAGTTTCCAAAGGTTAACTAAACATTGCACTGATACCTATTGGAGATACCCAAAGCCTGGCGTACATGGACATTACATTACTTTAGCGGAATACTTAATACATGAAAAAAACAGATGCCCAAATACCATATTAGTTTAGTGTCCTTGGAAACTTGTAACGTAATCTTCAAATCATGGTGAAAGATCTTCAACATCTCCCATAAAGATCTTTCCATTTTTGGTTTTCTTACATAAAAACTTTCTCTATATCCTAGGTAAAAGAAAACATAAAAAGGGTGATCTCAAATACTCAGTAAGGGTAAAAATATATAACATAAAACAATCCATAAACATTTGAATGGAAAAACATGAACATAAAATCTAAACATCAAATTCATGAGCAAAGACATAAATCTTGGAAGTACGTAAGGCATATATCATAAAGGAACATCAATCATGATAAAATAGCATGGTAATAAAACATGTGATTGTGGAAACCATTATGCACATGATATGATTTCCATAGTATCCAAGGCATTGCTGCCAAGACCATCTTAGTGGAAAAATTCCCTTTCTGAATCGAGTTCACTCCTCATTTCATTCCTGTAACACTGAACCAGATTAACTTACCATTCCATCCATGTCTATCTCATGAGATATAAATCTTTACCCAATGCATTGGAGATAGATATAGGTCCCACCCATCTCATAATGAAATCATTATTTCGTGTGCCACAAAATCATAAATCATACATCATAGCATAACCCATGTAATAGAATGGGATTCAGAAACATCATGCCATCATAACATAATCCATATAAAAAAATGGATATCATTTCATCATAAAAAGAATCAAACCATGTAAATAATGGAGACATTATACTTAAAACATAAAAATATTAAATAATGTCATTTTAAATGGAAAATAGTTTTGATAAAACACTTGAAATGAATTCTTGAGGAAAATATGCTTTCTTCTTCAAAATCATTTTCTTTTAAAAAAATGCCATGAAATTTTAAAATAAAAGGGTTCTGTTGATGAAAATCATGAAATCTTGTAGAGGACGCTTCATGAAAATGAGGCGTTATGAAACCGTAAAAATACTTTCACGCCATATAAGTTAAAAATAACATTCTCCTAGTACTTTTATCGAAAAAGTCAGAAATTTCCTCGTGTGGTAAAAAAAGGTAAGATTCCTTTCATAACATGTGTTAAAATTCAAAAATGGGTAAAAAGGTATTTAAAAATACATGAAAACATTTTTATAAATCAATGGCATGGAGGATAACAATAACCTCATTAAATATTTACAAATAACAATCTCGGATAAGAACGAGATTGGAATAGTCATCCCTTACCTTAGGTCTGATATGATTCATACGTATCCGAAAATCTTATATAATGATTTAAATATTGTCATTGACTTATTGAAGATTCATATTAATTGTTATGATATCATATATGGTTCACTTATGACTTTACATTACCCGTTCTTTTGTAAGTTCCATGTTAAAGAAGCATTTTGGGTAAAATCGTTTTATTTATCATACATGTTTGGACTTTCTGTTCTTGATATTATTACTTATATCATTATTTACTTAATTCAAAAATGTAAAACATGATTTATATGAAATATATATTCAGAATATACATATATATATGACATATCGATAAATGGAAGGAAATACACCATTCATGGAGACGGTAGGCGGTACGTACGCATGAACACTATTTTCGTTTCCATATTGAATTGAATGGAATTAAGTAGATGAAATATATATATATATATGTATACATAAATATAGTATAATTAATATTTCATATATTTCATGATTACTTATTATATATACTTTATAATCATTCATGAAAGGTTAACATGGAGAATGAATCTCATCGCGTCGTGGAGAGAGTAGTTCGTACGTACGAACGAGCGATGATATCATTCCCATGATCATGGAATTGTATTAGAGTGTATGAATAACATTTAATAATCAATATAAATTTATAATGATCACATATAGTTATTTATTTACACCATTATACCCATCCATGTAAGGTGGTTGTCGAAAACAGATTACACCACGGCATGGAGACGGTATTCCGTACATACGCACACACGGTGATTTCATTTTCCATAGGATGGATAGAAGGTGAAATAGGGTTATTTCATATTTATAATAACATATCAGTATAAAATTAATCCTGATGTTATTACTTTATAATGATACAAGTAAAGAAGAATAAGTACAAGACGAAAAAACATGAGAGAATCGGAAGAAGAGATTACCTCTTCTTCGACGCACCTCATTTAGGACTTCTCTTAAGGAAGTATAGTTAGTTTTTTGAGAAGACCAGGACCTCCAGAATGTTTATAGGGAAGTGGAGAAGAGAAATGGTCAGGGGTTGGATGATCTTAAAGGCTCAAGAGAGTGTGAAGAGAAGAGGGAAGGGGTGCCCTTTTTATAAGGGTGGAGAGGGGCACCTTTGGAATAACTTAAAATATTATTTTATAATAAAGTCATATTCAGATTATAATAGCTCCAAATTTATTTATTTAGAATCTAAAGTGGTTATGGGTCGAAATTCTCTCAACCAATAGGTTTTATACAAGTTTAATTTACTATTTTAACCTTATCATTTACATTTAACTCTAAGTTAAATAATTTAAGTTTTACAGTGTCTTTTTGTTATCTTACACTATATGGTTAATAAACATACTATAACTTTCCAAACGAACACCAAGTTGTTAATTATTAATATATATTCTTATCTAAGTAATTTGGCCGAACATTAGAGTTTTAGGAATAAAATAACAATTAATAATATAATATTAGTTTTAAAAACCTTATTATGTCAATTTTGAGACTATTTTGTATTTTATTTTTTTGAAAATTATAACAGCATGGTTAGTTAGAAATTTTTTATTTAAATCAATAAAAACATGTCATATTAACCTATAAAATTTATTGTATTCATAAAAAGTCTAAAATTAAATTTATTTGGGTACATATAACATCAATTATGTTAATATTTCATTAATAAGGTAATTACTGCATCATCATTGTGTCATATATAAGTTAAATTATTTAGTGTCTAAATACTATAAATAAAATACAATTATTTATGAAATCATTTTATCTTTCTAATTAATATTTATAGTCGAATTTATCTTATGAATAACCCTATATTAAAAATGATTTATATATTAAACCTTGATTTTAACTATTTTAACTCTTCTTTAAATAAAATAATAATAAATGTCCTAATCTAATCCATGTGGTCCTCAAGGGTAATATTTTATTCCTAAGGATGTTTTGGTCGAATTACCCTTATCCAATAGAATTAGGACATGTGTTAGGGTAATAATAATATCATTTTTACCCTTAATTACCCTATTTACTTTTTACCGTGGTAATAAAAGTAAAAAGTTACTATTCACCAAAAATTATTTTTATCTTATTGAACCACATTTTAATCCTTTATATTAACCATGTCTCCCAGATTTTCAAAATTCCACTCACATAAGTGCTAAAATTAAGTGTTATGTAAAATTTCAAATTCTCATAGGAGGTGGGTAAAAGACGGTGAAAAGTTCAATAAAATTTTTATATATCTAAAATTATTATAAAATGACTCCAATGAATTACATTGAACATATATAGGTATTATGTATGAATTTTTACCTAAAATAAATTTAAATAAAATAAATAATTATTTCAATAAAAAGTCGGTTTTTAAATAGTAACCTAGTGTTTTCACTATTCATAAAAAATTGAAAGTTTTCAGAAAAATACCAAAATTTCACCCTAGGACAATTTCGATATTCCGAATCCAAAAATGAAGTCCATTTTGAAAGATGAAATTTATAAAATTTCAAAAAAGTGGGCATTACTATTCATAACGGCTAGTTCATAATAATATTATAATAATATCTTGTTTAGTGAAACTCGGTATTGCGTACTACACACGCTATCGAGGAAGGTCTTGATTGCGTGTAATGCAAGAGAAGTCACGACTACATGTAGTGAAATATCTGTTTTGTGTTGCGTATTACATAATCAAAACATATTTCATTTATACATTAAATAAAATCTATAATTAATGTTGCGTAGAATAATTTCCACAAAACAAACTTGAATTTGTGTGTAACATAAGCCAAGAATAGTGTTGCGTATACTGCAAGCTAATGCGGTGTTGCGTATAGTACAAGCTAATCTTGGTGTTGTATATAATATAAGACATCAAAGAAATTAAAAATAATATATCTCATAAAATCTAGGGGTGTTGCACGATGGCGGGGGAAGCTAGGTCAGGTTGGTCGCATCGTAGTTGGCGGCCGAAGAAGAGGGGCGCGGGTTCGCTGGAGCTCCTGTGAGGGAGGATAGAACCAGGGGGTCAACATTATGATGGTGCGGATAGGCGAGGGAAGGCCTAGCGAGGGTGAGCGTGGATGGTTGAGAGTCAGCTATTGGGGCATGTGGGTTGGGAGTGCCAGTGGGAGGCTGGAGAAAGGCATTGGCCATGGGAATGCATGAAGGGGCCATAGGTGTGAGGTCCTGACAATAAGGACCAGATGCGAGAGAGAGGCGGTGGCCTGGTGTCGAGGGTGCGGTTTGCTGGAGGCATGTAGGGGGAAAGGGGGAGGGAAATCATGGGCCGATGGAGAATAGTTGAGGCACGGTCGGCGGGCCGGCTTGGCAGAGGTGAGATTATGGGGCTGGGGTAGATGTGGGAAACGGTAGAGGAGGCTGCAGGGGCTCTGCTGCACGACCAATCATTGGAGGAGGGGGGGGGGTGACAAGGGTTAGACTCGAGTATTAGTCTTTTTCATTAAATAATAATAGTATTAGTAGTAATAATAATACAAATAATAACAATAATACAAATAAGAATAATAAAAATATTGTTATTAAGAAAAACAGCTATAATTAGTACAATATAAACAACAACAACAATAATAAAATTATAATAATAAAATAATAATATAAATAATAATATATCTAATAATGATAATAAAAAATAAATACAATGAAAATAGTAATAAAAAAACAATATTATGAAATTGCATGACACTAGGGCCGGTTGTGCGGCTACCTCCAACTGTACGGTGACTGTGCACGGGTCTGAAACAAAGTAACAATATTAAAAGATGATGATTTTAATCTGGGACCTAGCATGAACCTTCGCGTGAGAACACGAGGACAAAAAATATTAAAATAAAAATAAATTTAAAAATAAGAGTGTGAAAATTTTTCCCACCACAAACACTCCCCCTGAAATAAACCTAGTCGGACAGTAGAACAAACAAGAACCCATGCCCGATTAAAACCAAATGAAAACAAAACACAAGAGAATGAGAGAACACAAGAGGGTTATCCCAACCACAAAACTCAACTAGCATGGAAATTTAACACCCAAACACAGACCCCCGGGATGGGGGGCCGACGTGGGAACTCCTAACCAAAACAGACTAACTTCTATAGAAAGAGAAAACCAACACCTTTGCTGAAACATAGAACTCTCCACCCAGACCAAAAACTCCCAAAACATGGATAAAACCTCAAAGAAAAACTTACCCAAGTAGTGAACTAGAGAGTAACCACAAACATCAACTCTTCCATAAGAACGTTTATCTCCAAACGAACACAGCTAAACCAATATGAACCCAGACAACAACAATGATGACACTTATTCGGGGGGAATACGACATGATAGTTTTACATGCCCGAACTGACCACACTGGTGGCACACCACTGAACGGTCTGACAAACTAGAATCCAAAACCATTGTAGAGGGATATATTGAAATAGGTCCCTCTCACACACCCTGCTCACTAGATGGGGAACCTTCGCGAGGAATTAGATAGGCTAGATTTGCAACCATCTGGGCTCTGAGGACCAACTTAGCTTAGAACGACTCATCCACCAGCTTCTCGATATGATGATCCTTAGAAGGGAGGAACCAATACTTGATCTCTAGATTAAGACATACAATTAAGAGAGAAGTCTTTGTCAAATCCTACGATTCCACCTCTGGAGAAAAGGAATCATATTCCTTGAAATGGTCCACATAAGTCCTCATTGTCTATTAGATTTGTTGAAAAGGCATGAGTTATTAACTTTTCTTCTTCTTCAACTATTTAGGCATGAACCATTGGTTGAATATGTATTTAAAGACATCTCGTATCATTTCGACATGTAGTGATGGTGGGTCAAATAACTCCCACTCAACTAGGGATGGACCATTGAACATGCCCCAAATGTCATGAACTCTGACAGCTTCGAGAGTTACCAATACCCTGAAGATGTTTTCAACCTATTCAAACCACAATACTACATATAATATACCCCATTCACCGTGAAAGATATGAAATGTCCATGAATGACAAAAAAATTAGCCTGAATTATCAGAAACTTTGGAGACCTTTTTAGGCATCGTTTTCTAAACAAAATATAAAACACATAGCAAACAAAATATATCAAGTTGAAGACATATAATTGAAAGCTATAGAGACCGGAAGCTTTACGTACATAGATATTACATTACTTTTGCGAAATACATAATACATAACAAAAAGAGACACACAAGGACTGTAATAGTTTAGTGTCTTTGGAAACTTGGAACGTAATCTTCTAATCGTGGTGAAAGATCTTCAACATATCCCATAAAATCATCCAATTTTTGTTTCCTTACCTAATACCATTCTTTATATCCTGGGGAAAAGAAAACATAAAAGCGGTGAGCTCAAATTCCCAGTAAGGGTAAACATAGAGAACATAAAACAATCCATAAACATTTGAATGCAAAAACATGAACATAAAATCTAAACATCAAAATCTTGAGCAAGGACATGAATCTTGGAAGTATGTAAGGCATATATCATAAGGGAACATCAATCATGATAAAATATCATTGGAATAAAACATGTAATTGTGGAAACCATTAAGCACATGATATGATTTCTATAGTAGCCAAGGCATTGCTTCCAAGACCATCTTAGTGGACAAAGTCCCTTTCTGAATTGAGTTCACTCCTCGTTCCAGTCCGGTATTACTGAACCGGTTTAACTTTCCATTCCATCCATGTCTATCTCATGGGATATAAATCATTACCCAATGCATTGGAGGGAGATATAGGTCCCACCCATCTCATAATGAAATCATTCTTACTTGTGCCACAAAATAAACATACATCATTCATAATAACTCAATGAATAAAATGGGTTTCAGAAACATCATCCCATCATCACATAATCCATATAAAAGAAATTTATATTTAATAATATGAAAAGTGAAACCATGTAAATCATAGAGACATTATACTTGAAACATACACATATGAAATCATGTCATCTTATATGTAAAATGATTTTGATAAAACACTTGAAATGAATTCTTGAGGAAAATATCCTTTTTTCTTCAAAATGAATTTCTTTTCACAAAACGTCATGAAATTTTAAAAGAAAATTATTTTGTTGAAAATAGTCATGAAATATTTTGGAGGAACATTCATTAAAATAAGGCTTTATAAAACCGTAAAAATCCTTTCATGCCGTATATGTTAAAAAAAACATTCTTTGTGTACATTTGTCGGAAAAGTCAAAAAGTACCTTGTAGGGTAAATAAAAGAATGATTCCATCCATACCATGGGGTAAAAGTCAAATGGGTAAAAATGAATTTAAACATACATGAATACAATTTTATTAAACATTGAAAAGGTTGATATCAATAACCCCAGTAAACACTTACGAATAAGCAATCTCGGATAAAAATGAGATTTGCACAATTATCCATTACCTTAGGTCCGATATGATTTGTACGTATCTGAACCTTCTATATAATGATTTAAATAATGTCATTGACTTATTACAGAATCATATTCGTTGTTATGATATCATATATGTTTCACTTATGACTTTATATTACCCGTTCTTTTGTAAATTCCATGTTAAAGCAGCATTTTGGGTAAAATCATTTCATTTATCATATGTGTTTCGACTTGTCGTTATTGATATTAATACTTATATACTGATTTACATAATTCCAGAATGTGGAACATGATTTATATATAATATATATTCATCATATACATATATATATTATAGATCGATAAAAGGAATGAAATACACCGTTCATAGAGACGGTAGGCCGTACGTACGCATGAACGCTGTTTTTGTTTCCTTATTGAATTAAATGAAACTAAATAGATGAAATACATACATATATACATAAATCCAGTAGCATTAATATATTTCATTATTATTCATTATATAAACTTTACAATCATTCATGTATGGTTAACATGGAGAATGAATCTCATCTCGTCGTGGAGACGGTAGTCCGTACGTACACACGAGCTATGATATCGTTCCCATAATTATTGAATAGAATTGGAGTGGATGGTATAATATATCAGAATCCGTATGATGTTATAATAACCATATATAGTTATTCTTTACACCATTATACCCATCCATGTAAGGTGTTGGTGGAAAAACAGATTTTACCACGGCGTGGAGACGGTATTCCGTACGTACGCACGCATGGTGATTTCGTTTTCCGTAGGATGGATAGATGGTGAAATAGGGTTCTTTCATACATATAATAACATATCAGTATATAAGTTATACTGATGTTATTACTTCATAATGATACAACTAATGAAGAATAAGTGGAAGAAGAAATAAAGTTGAAAGAATCGGTAACAGACATTACCTATTCTTTGAAGCGCCTCTTTGAGACCTTCTCTTAGGGCACTAAAATTGGTCTTTTAAGAAGACCAGAACCTCTAGGATGTTTCTATGGAAGTGGATAAGAGAATTTCTCAGGGGTCGGCCAAGCTTGAAGGCTCAAAGTGGTGTGAGAAAGAGAGGGAGGAGGTTCCCTTTTATAAGGGAGGAGAGGGGCACCTTCGGAAAAACTAAAAAAAAATATTTTATTATAAAGACATATTCGGTTTTAAATAGCTCCAAATTGATATATTTAGAAGCTAATGTGGGGATGGGTCAAACGCATCTCATCCAATAGAATTTGGACAAGTTTAGTTTACTATTTTAACCTTATCATTTAGATTTAACATTAAGTTAGATAATTTTAATTTTACCGTGTCTTTTTGTGTTCTTACACTATAAGGTTAATAAACATAATATAACAATCCAAACAAACCCAGGTTGTTTATTATTAATATATATAACCTTATCTAAGTCATTTGGCCGAACCTTAGATTTTTAGGAATAAAATAACAATTAATAATATAATATTTGTTTTAAAAACTCTTTGATGTCAATTTTGACACTATTTTGAAATTGATTTTTGTGAAAATCATAACAGAATGATTAGTTCGAAAACAGTTAACTAAATCAATACTAACATGTAATATTAACCTAGAAAATTATTGTAATTCATAAAAAGTCTCAAATTACATTAATTTGGGTAATTATAACATCAATTATGTCAATATTTCATTAATGAGATAATTACTACATCATCATTGTGTCATACATAAATTAGATTATTTAATGTCTAAAAATTATAAATAAATTGCCATTAAGTAGGAAATAGTTTTATATTTCTAATGAATATTTATAGTCGAATTTAGCTTATGTATAACCCTATATTTAAAATGATTTACTTATTAAACTTTGATTTTAATTATTTTAACCCTTCATTAAATAAATTAATATTAAATGTCTTAATCTAATCCAAGTGGGCCTAAATGGTCATATTTTATTCCTAAGGTTGTTTTTGGTCGAATTAAACTTATCCGATATAATTATGACATGTGTTAGGGTAATAATAATATCATTTTTACCATTAATTATCCTATTTACTTTTAACCGTGGTAAATAAAAGTAAAAAGGTACTATTCACCAAAAAATATTTTCATGTCATTGAACCACATTTTAGTCCTTCATATTAACTGTGTCTCTCGGATTTTCAAAATTCCATTCATAGAAGCGGTAAAATTAATTTTTATGAAAAATTCAGTTTTTTAACTACCACTTAGTGGTTTCACTATTCATCAAAACAATGAAAGTTTCCAGAAAAATACCAAAAATTAGGCCTAAGATATATTTGATATTATGAATTCAAAAATGATATCTATTTTATTATATTCAAAAAATATCAGTTGCATTAATTGAATTAAAAATTAATTCTTTTCGTCAAAACAAATAGCGTGTTTTTAAAAGATAATAACTATCAAAATATTGACACTTGTTTATGTCTGGTTTAAATGTGAAATTACATCCAATGATCAAAATTGTATTAAATGGTAAAAATATATTCTAAATATACTTTAAAACCACTCAAATTAATAATTTATCACTATTAATTATTTCGATTAAAAAAGTTGTTTTTAATTAAAATTTTGTAATTTTCACTATTCATCATAATAAGAAAGTTATCCGAAAAGTACCAAAATTTCACCCTAAGCTAATTTCGATATTTCGAATCCAAAAATGAAGTCCATTTTGAATGATAAAATTTTCAAAATTTTAAAAATTGGGTATTACTATTCATAACGACTAGATCATAAAATAATTATAATAATATCTCGTTTAGTGAAACTTGGTATTGCGTACTACACACGCTATCGAGGAAGGTCTTTATTTCGTGTAATGCAAGCCAAGTCAGGGATGCGTGTTGTGCGAGCTCCTTTTGGTGTAGCGTAAAACACAAGACATTAATGAAATTAAAAATAATATTTTTCATAAAATCTCGGGGTGTTACATTCTACCCCCATTAAAATGAATTTCGCCCTCGAAATTCGTCGGGGTAATAAACGGTTTACTACTCGAAATTTTCTTTAATATAAACCCTCATAATTAAAAGGAATACAAAAAAATGACTTTAAAATCTAAATTATGAAACGTAACGGTTACCCAAATTAACTCATCACTGGGTTTTCACGTAGGAGAACATAGGTGAAAATATGGATATGGAAGAAAAATCTAACCATCATGTTCTGATGGAGAGTGGTAGAGAATATGGATATGAAAAATCCAACAATCACAAAGCAATAAATTTGTGATTATCTAGGGTACCATCTGATTCATCGGATATAAGGGCACTAGGACAACATTTTTGGTTTTCAAGATCATTTCTCTAAAGTTGAAAAATTTGAATTAGAATAAATACTTACTTTATTTTGATACAATATCACTATTGTTCGTGCATTGAACAATTTACACTTAATCTCTTAAAGAAATGAAGTTGAATTTTTTATTCGTGAAATGTAAGCAGATCATGTGATAGAATGACAGATCATTTTATCCGTCTCAAAGAAAACGTTAGCAAAAGTTATTAAATATACATAAGTCGATCTATAGTGAGATTAATCATATATGGTTCCCAAAATGAACTTATACTTCATATATCATACTTCTTAATATAATAAAACTAGTTTCTACTAACCAGGGACATCCTGTAGGCTATTGGTAGGCGATAAAGGCCAATCGTACTTCAGTTGTGGGTTCGATTCCCACAGCCTTGTCCGATGCGATGGGTTGTCGCCTGTCCTGCAGGTTGTCCTTTTTCTAAAAATACATTAATATAACATCCCATCAATAATATAGAACTAACTTATGTCCAACATAATCCATTCCAATCTTTTGGCTTATCTAAAATACTTCGGTCCAAGCTCATAGTATGATGAAAATTATTACTTGAAATGTCACATAACAATCACGTGAATGCCATCATTTATCCCCCATATATCATATGATATATCTTTTTGGTCAAATTAAAAACATGTGAATACCTTAATCATGTATTCTCTTGAAGAATGAATACCCATTGAACCTTAGTGAAAACATGAATGTTGTTAAATTTTAACACTTTCCACACACCAAAATCCCAAAAATTCTATATAATCAAACCATAATATCACTTAGTCCTTGTATCAGTCATGAGCTCATGATTACTATCATATTATTTTCTTCTTATCCCTTCATTATGAGCATTTCATCTGCTTTTTAAAAATATTTCAATCACCTTTTCATGGTTACCAGTACCATATAATTAATGAAAACCAATACATAGATATTCCAAAATTCCACAATACCATAAATGAGATTCCATGATACTATTTTGAAATACCATTACATAAACACTTAATCATTACACAACATGTAGAGACCCGAAGCTTGACGTACATGGACATTACATTATTTTTGCGGAATACTTAGTACATAACAAAAACACACACACAAGGACAGTAATAGTTTAGTGTCTTTGGATACTCGGAACGTAATCTTCTAATCGTGTTGAAAGATCTTCAATATCTCCCACAAAAATCTTCCATTTTTTTTTACCTAAAACCTTTCTTTATATCCTGGGGAAAAGAAAACATAAAAGGGTGAGCTCAAATGCTCAGCAAGGGAAAATAAAGGAAATAAAAATCATATCATATCTTTTTGAAAATCATAACCTGCAAAAGAGATCATAATATCTCAACATGGAACAAATCATAGAAGTGAAAATGAGATCCCCATAATCATAACATGAAACTTGAAACTTTGTGGCATGCACACATAATCATGGAAAATCATTTCTTGTTAGTCATGACTCATTGCCAAGACTATCTTAGTGGACAAAGTCCCTTTCTGAACCGAGTCACCCTCGTTCCAGTCCTGTTTCACTGAACCGGTATAACCTACCGTTCCAGCCCTGTCTATCTCATGAGATATAAAATCTTTAACCAATGCATTGGAGGGAGATATAGGTCCCACCCATCTTATAATGAATCCTTTCTTATGTGTGCCACATAATCATAAACCATACATCATAGCGTAACCCATGCAATAAAAATGGGATTCTTAAACAACATGACATCATAAAACAATTCATATAAGATAAAGAAATTCATAAAAATATTTCCATCACAACATAATCAAACCAATGTAATATTAGGGATAAAAAACAGAACCCTTTTATTATCTTAGATGGAAAAAATTTTGATAAAATACTTGAACTCCATTCTCGAGGAAAATATCCTTTCTGCTTCAAAAACATTTTTCCTTTCTTAGCATGTCATACAACTTTAAACTAAAAGAAGTTGATTAAAAATAAACTTGAAATTTTTTAAAGGAAGTTTCTTGGAAAAAATGTTTTAAAAATACATTCATGCCATATAAGTTAAAAAAACATTCTTCTCGTACTTTTGTCGGAAAAGTCAAAAAGTACCTCGTACGAAAAACGACAAAAGATTCCTTTCATTTCTTTTACTGAAAACTCACCGAAGGGTAAAAATGGATTTAAACAATTTTAGGTGGATGGAAATAATATTACATATTGATGAAACATGGATGTGGATGATAAAATACACCCCAGTAAATACTTACGAATAAACAATCTCGGATAAAAATGAGATTGTGATATTTCCCTTACCTTAGGTCCGACTTGCTTTGTAAGTGTCCGAACCTCCTGTATAATGATTTAAATCATGTTATTGACTTATTCCAGAATCATATTCATTGTTATTATATCATATATGGTCCACTGATGACTTTATATTACCCGTTCTTTTGTAAATTCATGTTAATGTAGCGTTTTGGGTAAAATCGTCTCATTTGTCGTTCGTGTTTTTAACTGGTAATTATTAATATGATTACCTGGATCATGATTACTTATATCCAGAATTTAAAACACGATTTATATATAATATATATACAGAATATACATATATATAATATATTGATAAATGGAATGAAAAACACCGTTCATGGAGACGGTAGTCCGTACGTACGCATGAACGCTGTTTTCGTTTCCTTATTGAATTGAATGGAATCATACATATAAATATACATAAATCCAGTAACATTATTATGTCATATATTTCATTAGTACTTATTATATATACATTATAATCATTCATGAATGGTTAATGTGGAGAATGAATCTCATCGCGTCGTGGAGACGGTAGTCCGTACGTACGCACGAGCGATGATATCGTTCCCATGGTCGTGGAATTTTGTTGAAGTGTTTGTATACTATTTCAGTATCAATATCACTTTATAAAAATCATATATAGTTACTCATTACACCATTATACCAATCCAATTAAGGTGGTGGTGGAAAATAGATTACACCACTGCGTGGAGACGGTATTCCGTACGTACGCACGCGCGGTGATTTCATTTTTCCATAGGATGGATTGAAGGTGAATTAGGGTTGTTTCATATTTATAATAACATATCAGTATTTTAAGTAATACTGATGTTATTACTTTGTCATGAAACAACTAAATAAGAAGAAGTTGAAGAAGAAAGTAATTGAAAAGATCGGTAATGGTTATTACCTCTTCTTTGAAACGCCTCTTTGAATCCTCCACTTAGCGAACTAAGATTGGTCTTTGAAGAAGACCAGGACCTCTAGGATTATTCTAGGAAAGTGGAGAAGGGATTTTGGCAGGGGTTGGCCGAGCTTGAGTGCTCAAATTGGTGTGAGGAGGAGGGGGAAGAGGTGCCCTTTTATAAGGGAGGAGAGGGGCACCTTAGGAATATCTCAAAATATTATTTTATATTAAAGTCAAAATCGGTTTATAATGGTTCCAAAGGGTCTTATTTCGAAGCTAAAGTGGGGATGGGTCTAAATCCTATCATCCAATACGATTTAGACAAGTTTAGGGTATTATTTTAACCTTATCAATTAGATTTAACTCTAAGTTAAATAATTTTACTTTTACCGTGTCTTTTTGTTTTCTTTCACTATATGGTTAATACTCTTACTATAACATGCCAAACGAACGCCAAATTGTTTATTATTAATATATATATCCTTATCTAAGTCATTTGGTCGAACCTTAGATTTTTAGGAATAAAATAACAATTAATAATATAATATTTGATTTAAAAACTATTTAGTGTCAAATTTGACACTATTTGATATATGATTTTTGTGAAAGTTATAACAGAATTATATGTTCGAACCAAGTTGATTAAATAAATACTAATATATCATAGTAACCTTGAAAATTCGAGTAATTCATAAAAAGTCTAAAATTACATTTATTTTGGTATTTATAATATCAATTATGTCAATATTTCATTAATAAGATAATTACTGCATCATCTTTGTGTCATAAATAAATTAAATTATTTGATGTCTAAAAATTACAAATAAAATACCATTATGTAGGAAATCGTTTTAGATTTCTAATGAATATTTACAATCGAATTTATCTTATGTACTACCCTATATTAAAAATGTTTTAGTAAATAAACTTTGATTTTAACTCTTTTAACTCTTCTTTGAATTAAATAATAATACATGTCCTAATCTAATCCAAGTGGGCCTAAATGATAATATTTTACACTTACGGTTGTTTTTGGTCGAGATACACTTGTCCAATAGAATTAGGACATGTGTTAGGGTAATATTAATATCATTATTACCCTTAATTACCCTATTTACTTTTAACCGTGGTAAATAAAAGTAAAAAGTTACTATTCACCAAAAATTATTTTCATCTCATTGAACCACATTTTACTTACTGACATCAACCGTGTCTCTTGGATTTTTGAAATTCCATTCACAGAAGCGGTAAAATTAAGTTTTATGAAAAATTCAGTTTTTTTAACTACCACTTAGTAGTTTCACTATTCATCAAAAATTGATGTTTTTCAGAACAATGCCAAAATTTCATCCTAAGCTATATTTCATATTCCGAATTCAAAAATGAAGTCTATTTTACCAAATTCATAAAATAGAAGTTTCATTAATTAATTTTATAATTAAATCCCGCTGTTAAAACAAATAGCGTGTTTTTAAGAAACAAAATCTATCAAAAGATTGACACTTGTTTATGTCTGGTTTAAATGTGAAATTACATCCAATGACCAACATTGTATTAAATTCTAAAAATCTATTCTAAATATACTTTAAAACCACTCAAATTAATAATTTATCACTATTAATTATTTAGATTAAAAAAAGTTGTTTTTAATTATAATTTAGTAATTTTCACTATTCATCAGAATATGAAAGTTATCCGAAAAGTACCAAAATTTCACCTTAGGCTAAAGTCGATACTCCGAATCCAAAAATGAAGTCCATTTTGAGAGCTCAAATTTCTAAAATTTAAAAATTGGTTATTACTATTCATAACGACTAGTTTTAATAATATTTTAATAGCATATCGTTGTTTCGTGAAACTCAGTATTGCGTACTACACACGCTATCGAGGAAGGTTGCGATTGCGTGTAATGTAATGAAAGTCAAAGATGCATGTTGTGCAAGCTCCTTTTGGTGTAGCGTACAACACAAGACATTAATAAAATTAAAAATAATATTTTTCATAAAATCTCGGGCTGTTACATTCTACCCCCTTAAAATGAATTTCTCCCTTGAAATTCGTCGGGGTTATAAATGGTTTACTATTCGAAAGTTTCTTTAATAGAAACCCACATCGTAAAAAAGAATACCAAAACATGGCTTTTAAAACTAAAGTATGAAATGTAACGATTACCCAAATAAACTAATCACTGGGTTTCCACATAGGTGAAAATATGGATATGGAAGAGAAATATGACCATCATGTTCTGATGGAGAGTGGTAGAGAACATGGCTATGGAAAATCCAGTAATCACAAATCCATAGATTTGTGATGATATAAGGTACCATCTGATTAATCAGGTATAAGATCACTATGACAACATTTTTGGTTTTCAAGATCATTTCCCTAAAGTTAAAGAATTTGAATTAGAATAAATACTTTATTTTGGTACAATCTCACTGTTGTTCGTGCCTTTAACAATTTCCACTTCATCTTGAATTTGTTATTCGTGAAGTGTTAGCAGATCATGTGATAGAATGATAGGTCATTCCATCTATCTCAAACAAAAGGTTAGCAAAAAAATATATACATAAGTCGATCTATAGTGAGATTAATCATATATGGTTCCTAAAATGGACTTATACATCATATGTCATACAGCTTAATATAATAAAACTAGTTTCTACTAAACAGGGACTTCCTGTAGGCCAGTGGTAGGCGATAAAGGCCAGTCGCACTTCGGTTGTGGGTTCGATTTCCACAGCCTTGTCCGACGCGATGGGTTGTCGCCCGTCCTGCAGGTTGTCCTTTTTCTAAAACTATATTACTATAGCATCCCATCAATAATATCGAAAAAAACTTTTATCCTTAAATAATACTAACTTATGTCCAACATAATCCATTCCAATCTTTAGGCTTATCCATAATACTGCAGTCCACTCCCATAACATAGTGAAAACGATTACCAGAGAATTAACACCATCGTCGATTCCCATATATCATAAGATATGTTTTGTTGGTCACATTCCAAACATTCAAAGTCCTTAATCGTGTATTCTCTTGAATACCTTAGTGAAAACATGAATGCAGTTAAAAGTTAACACTTTCCACATACCAAAATCCTCAAAATTCAATATACTCAAACCATGATATCACTTAGTCCTTATATCAATCATGAGCTCATGAATACTATTAAACATTTTGTTTTTCTCGTTTTTCCTTCATTATGTGCATATCATCTTATTTCCAAAAATATCTCAATTACTTTGAATACCACATTAGACCAATACATAAATATTCCAATACTCCATGATACAATATTATTTTGGAATCCCATTACATAAACACTTAATCATTTCACCACATCGTTGTCATATTCAACATCGCCAATAGTGATCGCATGTGACTTCCCTTTGTCCATTGTCTTCAGTGGTTGCTCATGTTGATCATCACTAACCCTTGGATTAGGGCATTTATTAGCATAATTCCCCATTTCCTTGCACTTGAAGCATTGAAGTGTTGGTGGTTCATTCTCTGTAGTGTTTTCCTTATTCACATCATTAGAATCCCTTTTTTCATTACTTTGAAACTCAGCTTCTCGATGACCTTCTTTTCCGCACTTAAAACATTTTCTAGTCCCTTTAAGACAATCTCCACCATGCTTCTTTCCACACTTTGTGCATAAGGAAACATTCATCTTCTTTTCACCATTGTTTTGAGATTTCTCCTTGAAATCCATCTTTCGTTTCTTGTCAAACCCATGAGATGGATATGTAACACCAACTTCCATTTCTACCTTGATAGCACAACGCACAATTTCTTCATAACTAGTAAAGTCTCTTATAGCTAATGCCATTCGAAGACTTGGTTTTAAGCCACTGAAAAATTGATCAACTTTACATTCAGGTTGGATGATAATGCCAGATCCATACCTTGCAAGTCTTGTAAAATTTGCTTCGTATATACCAACAAATTCATTATCCTTCTGCTTCAGCTCAAGAAACTCCTTTTCCATCTTTGTTCGAAGAATATGAGGGAAGTACTTACTGAAAAACAAGTTCTTGAACTCGTCCCATTCCATGGACTCAATTTCATCTCTTGGACTCGTATTCTTGATAAGATTCCACCATTGATCAGCTTCACCTTCCAAACGATATACTGCTAAGATGACTTTATCATGTTTAGAACATTGAAGAACTGAAAATATATTTTCAGTGGTACTGATCTATTGTTCAGCAAACAAGTGGATCGAAAGTCCCACTGAAAGAAGGTGGACGTTTCCTCATGAAGGAATCAATTGAATACTGTTCCCTTCTCTGCTCATTTGGAAGTCCAGAATGATTCATATCTTGTGTAAGTATAACAATAAGATTTTTCACTCTATCTCCCATAACATTTGTTTGTTCAGGAGGACAATCATTGCATTTTCCATTTCATTGATCAACACGGTTCCTTCGGGTTCCAGCCATCGTCTAAAACCCAAAAAGAATAGTGTGAGAAGCAAAAAGCATGCTAGGGAAAACAACATAATAAAGGGGGAGTATCCTCAATATCTAACATCTTAGGTTAAATTCTATGATCGTTACCGTAGTTCTAGGACTATATCTTATACGTATACTTATCCTTAGGGACATCCCTAGACATACCTTAGAAATATCTCTAGGGATCTCACTAACGTTTTCGCATCCTAGTTTCCAATGTTTGACTAAACCTTTCCTCTGATAACAACTGTAGAGACCTGAAGCTTGATGTACATGGACATTACATTACTTTTGCGGAATACTTAGTACATAACAAAAACACACACACAAGGACCCTAATAGTTTAGTGTCTTTGGAAACTCGGAACGTAATCTTCTAATCGTGTTGAAATATCTTAAATATCTCCCATAAAGATCTTCCATTTTTTTACCTAAAACCTTTCTTTATATCCTGGGGAAAAGAAAACATAAAAGGGTGAGCTCAAATGCTCAGCAAGGGCAAATAAAGGAAATAAAAATCATATCATATCTTTTTGAAAATCATAACCTGCAAAAGAGATCATAATATCTCAACATGGAACAAATCATAGAAGTGAAAATGAGATCCCCATAATCATAACATTAAACTTGAAACTTTGTGGCATGCACACATAATCAAGGAAAATAATTTCTTGTTAGTCATGACTCATTGCCAAGACTATCTTAGTGGACAAAGTCCCTTTCTGAACCGAGTCACCCTCATTCCAGTCATGTTTCACTGAACCGGTATAACCTACCGTTCCAGCCCTGTCTATCTCATGAGATATAAAATCTTTACCCAATGCATTGGAGGGAGATATAGGTCCCACCCATCTTATAATGAATCCTTTCTTATATGTGCCACATAATCATAAACCATACATCATAGCGTAACCCATGCAATAAAAATGGGATTCTTAAACAACATGACATCATAAAAAAATTCATATAAGATAAAGGAATTCATAAAAATATTTCCATCACAACATAATAAAACCAATTTAATATTAGGGATAAAAAACAGAACCATTTTATTATCTTAGATAGAAAATAATTTTGATAAAATACTTGAACTCCATTCTTGAGGAAAATATCCTTTCTGCTTCAAAAACATTTTTCCTTTCTTAGCATGTCATACAACTTTAAACTAAAAGAAGTTAATTAAAAATAAACTTGAAAATTTTTAAAGGAAGTTTCTTGGAAAAAATGTTTTAAAAATCCATTCATGCCGTATAAGTTAAAAAAAACATTCTTCTCGTACTTTTGTCGGAAAAGTCAAAAAGTACCTGGTACGAAAAACGACAAAAGATTCCTTTCATTTCTTTTACTAAAAACTCACCGAAGGGTAAAAATGGATTTAAACAATTGTAGGTGGATGGAAATAATATTACATATTGATGAAAAATGGATGTGGATGATAAAATACACCCCAGTAAATACTTACGAATAAACAATCTCGGATAAAAATGAGATTGTGATATTTCCCTTACCTTAGGTCCGACTTGCTTTGTAAGTATCCGAACCTCCTGTATAATGATTTAAATCATGTTATTGACTTATTCCAGAATCATATTCATTGTTATTATATCATATATGGTCCACTTATGACTTTATATTACCCGTTCTTTTGTAAATTCATGTTAATGTAGCGTTTTGGGTAAAATCGTCTCATTTGTCGTTCGTGTTTTTAACTTGTAATTATTAATATGATTACCTGGATCATGATTACTTATATCCAGAATGTAAAAAATGATTTATATATAATATATATACAGAATATACATATATATAATATATTGATAAATGGAATGAAAAACACCGTTCATGGAGACGGTTGTCCGTACGTACGCATGAACGCTGTTTTCGTTTCCTTATTGAATTGAATGGAATCATACATATAAATATACATAAATCCAGTATCATTATTATGTCATATATTTAATTAGTACTTATTATATATACATTATAATCATTCATGAATGGTTAATGTGGAGAATGAATCTCATCGCGTCGTGGAGACGGTAGTCCGTACGTATGCACGAGCGATGATATTGTTCCCATGGTCGTGGAATTTTGTTGAAGTGTTTGTATACTATTTCAGTATCAATATAACTTTATAATAATCATATATAGTTACTCATTACACCATTATACCAATCCAATTAAGGTGGTGGTGGAAAATAGATTACACCACGACGTGGAGACGGTATTCCGTACGCACGCACGCGCGGTGATTTCATTTTTCCGTAGGATGGATTGAAGGTGAATTAGGGTTGTTTCATATTTATAATAACATATCAGTATTTTAAGTAATACTGATGTTATTACTTTTTCATGAAACAACTAAATAAGAAGAAGTTGAAGAAGAAAGAAATTGAAAAGATCGGTAATGGTTATTACCTCTTCTTTGAAACGCCTCTTTGAATCCTCCACTTAGGGAACTATTATTGGTCTTTGAAGAAGACCAGGACCTCTAGGATGATTCTAGGTAAGTGGAGAAGGGATTTTGGCAGGGGTTGGCCGAGCTTGAGTGCTCAAAGTTGTGTGAGGAGGAGGGGGAAGAGGTGCCTTTTTATAAGGGAGGAGAGGGGCACCTTAGGAATATCTCAAAATATTATTTTATATTAAAGTCAAAATCGGTTTATAATGGTTCCAAAGGGTCTTATTTCGAAGCTAAAGTGGGTATGGGTCGAAATCCTATCAACCAATAGGATTTATACAAGTTTAGGGTATTATTTTAACCTTATCAATTAGATTTAACTCTAAGTTAAATAATTTAACTTTTACCGTGTCTTTTTGTTTTCTTTCACTATATGGTTAATACTCTTACTATAACATGCCAAACGAACCCCAAATTGTTTATTATTAATATATATATCCTTATCTAAGTCAGTTGGCCGAACTTTAGATTTTTAGGAATAAAATAACAATTAATAATATAATATTTGATTTAAAAACTATTTAGTGTCAATTTTGACACTATTTGATATATGATTTTTGTGAAGGTCATAACAGAATTATATGGTCGAAACAAGTTGATTAAATCAATACTAATATATTATAGTAACCTAGAAATTTAGTGTAATTCATAAAAAGTCTAAAATTACATTTATTTTGGAATATATAATATCAATTATGTCAATATTTCATTAATAAGATAATTACTGCATCATCTTTGTGTCATAAATAAATTAACTTATTTGATGTCTAAAAATTACAAATAAAATACCATTATGTAGGAAATAGTTTTAGCTTTCTAATGAATAATTACAATCGAATTTATCTTATGTATAACCATATATTAAAAATGTTTTAGTAAATAAACGTTGATTTTAACTCTTTTAACTCTTCTTTGAATTAAATAATAATAAATGTCCTAATCTAATCCAAGTGGGCCTAAATGATAATATTTTACACTTACGGTTGTTTTTGGTCGATATACACTTGTCCAATAGAATTAGGACATGTGTTAGGGTAATATTAATATCATTATTACCCTTAATTGCCCTATTTACTTTTAACCGTGGTAAATAAAAGTAAAAAGTTACTATTTACCAAAAATTATTTTCATCTCATTGAACCAAATTTTACTTACTGACATCAATCATGTCTCTTGGATTTTTGAAATTCCATTCACAGAAATGGTAAAATTAAGTTTTATGAAAAATTCAGTTTTTTTAACTACCACTTAGTAGTTTCACTATTCATCAAAAATTGATGTTTTTCAGAACAATGCCAAAATTTCATCCTAAGCTATATTTCATATTCCGAATTCAAAAATTAAGTCTATTTTACCAAATTCATAAAATAGAAGTTTCATTAATTAATTTTATAATTAAATCCCGTTGTTAAAACAAATAGCATGTTTTTAAGAAACAAAATCTATCAAAAGATTGACACTTGTTTATGTCTGGTTTAAAAGTGAAATTACATCCAATGACCAAAATTGTATTAAATTGTAAAAATATATTCTAAATATACTTTAAAACCACTCAAATTAATAATTTATCACTATTAATTATTTAGATTAAAAAATTTGTTTTTAATTATAATTTAGTAATTTTCACTATTCATCAGAATATGAAAGTTATCCGAAAAGTACCAAAATTTCACCTTAGGCTAAATTCGATACTCCAAATCCAAAAATGATGTCCATTTTGAGATCTAAAATATCTAAAATTTAAAAAGTGGTTATTACTATTCATAACGACTAGTTTTAATAATATTTTAATAGCATATCGTTGTTTCGTGAAACTCAGTATTGCGTACTACACACGCTATCGAGGAAGGTTGCGATTGCGTGTAATGTAAGGCAAGTCAAAGATGCGTGTTGTGCAAGCTCCTTTTGGTGTAGTGTACAACACAAGACATTAATAAAATTAAAAAGAATATTTTTCATAAAATCTCGGGCTATTACACAACATCATTTTCATACTCAACATCACAAATAGTGATCACATGAGACTTCTCTTTATCCTTTTCCTAAAGAGGTTTCTCACGTTGATCATCATTAACCCATGTATTAGGGCATTTGTTACCATAATGTCCCATTTCCTTGCACTTGAAGCATTGAAGTGTTGGTGGTGCATTCTCTGCAGTCTTTTCTTTATTCACATCATTAGAAACCCTTTTCCATTACGATAATCAACTACTCGATGACCTTATTTTCCACACTAAAAACATTTTCTAGTACATT
This sequence comes from Viscum album, assembly GCA_963277665.1. Taxonomy (NCBI): domain Eukaryota; kingdom Viridiplantae; phylum Streptophyta; class Magnoliopsida; order Santalales; family Viscaceae; genus Viscum; species Viscum album. The sequence goes on from OY728123.1 coordinate 2,023,039,881, forward strand.
TTAGGCAATCTCCACCAAGCTTCTTTCGACACTTTGAGCATAAAGAAACATCCATCTTCTTTTCACTGTTGTTCTGAGATTTCCCCTTGAACACCATCTTTCGTTTCTTGTCAAAACCATGATATGGATATGTTACACCAATTTCCATTTCTACCTTTATAGCACAACGCACAATTTATTCATAGCTACTGAAGTCTATTATAGCTAATTTCCTTCGAAGACTTGGTTTTAAGCCACTGAAAAATCGATCAACTATACTTTCAGGTTGGATAATAAAGCCAGTTGCATACCTTGCAAGTCTTGTAATATTCGCTTCGTATATACTAACAGATTCATCATCCTTCTTCTTAAGCTCAAGAAACACCTTTTCCATCTTTGTTCGAAGAATACGAGGGAAGTACTTACTGAAAAACAAGTTCTTGAACTCATTCCATTCCATGGACTCAATTTCATCTATTTGCCTCATATTATTGATAAGATTACACCATTGATCAGCATCACCTTACAAATGATATAATGATAAGATGAATTTATCATGCTCAGAACATTGTAGAAGTGAAAATATCTTTTCAGTAGTATTGATCCATTGTTCACCCACTAAGGGATCAGATGACCCACTGAATGAAGGTGGACGCTGCCTCATGAAGGATTCAATATAATGTTGCTCCTTTCTCTACTCATTTTGAAATCCAGAATGATTCATAGCTTGTGTGAGTATAGAAATAAGACTGTGAACTCTATCTCCCATGACATTGGTTTGGTCAGGAGGACAATCATTGCATTGTCCATTACATTTATCAACATAGTTCCTTTGGGTTCCAGCCATCGTCTAAAACCCAAAAATAATAGTGTGAGAGGCAAATATCATTCTAGGGAAGAAACCATAATAAAGGAGGAGTTCCTTCAATATCTAACATCTTAGGTTTAATTATAAGATCGTTAGCACAATTCTAGGACTATAACCTATACGTATACTTAACCTTAGGGACATCCCTAGACATACGTTAGAAATATATCTTGGGATCTCACTAAATTTTCAAATCCTAGTTTCCCAAGGTTAACTAAACCTTTCCTCTGATACCAACTACAGAGACCTAAAGCTTTATGTACATAGATATTACATTACTTTTGTGGAATACATAATACATAACAAAAACATACACAAAATGACCGTAATAGTTTAGTGTCTTTGGAAACTTGGAACGTAATCTTCTAATTGTGGTGAAAGATCTTCAACATCTCCCATAAAGATCTTCCACTTTTTGTTTCCTTACCTAAAACCTTTCTTTAAATCCTGGGGAAAAGAAAACATAAAAGGGGTGAGCTCAAATTCCCAGTAAGGGTAAACATAGAGAACATAAAACAATCCATAAACATTTGCATGCAAAAACATGAACATAAAATATAAACATCAAAATCTTGAGCAAAGACATGAATCATGGAAGTACATAAGGGATATATCATAAGGGAACATCAATAATGATAAAATAGCATGTGAATGAAACATGTAATTATGGCAACCATTAAGCACATGAAATGATTTCCATAGTAGCCAAGGCATTACTGCCCAGACCATCTTAGTGGACAAAGTCCCATTCTGAATCGAGTTCACTCTTCGTTCCTGTCCTGTATTACTGAACCAGTTTAACTTTCCATTCCAGCCACGTCTATATCATGAGATATAAATCTTTACCCAATGCATTGGAGGGAGATATAGGTCCCACCCATCTCATAATGAAATCATTCTTACTTGTGCCACAAAATAAACATACATCATTCATAATAACTCAATGAATAAAATGGGTTTCATAAACATCATCCCATCATCACATAATCCATATAAAAGAAATGGATATTTCATCATAAGAAAAGTAAAACCATGTAAATCATAGATACATTATACATGAAACATACATATATGAAATAATGTCATCTTAGATGTAAAATGATTTTTATAAAACACATGAAATGAATTCTTGAGGAAAATATCATTTTTTCTTCAAAAACAATTTTTTTTAACAAAGCGTCATGCAATTTTAAAAGAAAAGGATTTTTTTGAAAATAGTCATCAAATATTTTGGAGGAAGATTCATGAAAAAAGGCTTTATAAAACCGTAAAAATCCTTTCATCTCGTATATGTTAAAAAACATTCCTATCATACGTTTGTCAGAAATGTCAAAAAGTACCTTGTAGGGTAAGTAAATGAAATATTCCATCCATACCATGGGGTAAAAGTCAAATGGTTAAAAAGGAATTTAAACATACATGAATACAATTTTATAAAACATGGACATTGATGATAGGAATAACCCCAGTAAACACTTACGAATACGCAATCTCGGATAAAAATGATATTTGCACAATTATCCCTTACCTTAGGTCTAATATGCTTTGTACTTATCCGAACCTCCTGTATATTGATATAAATAATGTCATTGACTTATTATAGAATCATATTCATTGTTATGATATCATATATTTTTCACTTATGACTTTATATTACCCATTCTTTTGTAAATTCCATGTCAAAGCGGCATTTTGGGTAAAATCATTTCATTTATCGTATGTGTTTCGACTTGTTGTACTTGATATTAATACTTATATCCTGATTTAAATAATTCCATAATGTAAAACATTATTTATATATAATATATATTCATCATATACATATATATATATATATATATATATATATATATTATAGATCAATAAAATGAATGAAATACACCGTTCATGGAGATGGTAGGCCGTACGTACGCATGAACGTTGTTTTCCTTTCCTTATTGAATTGAATGAAACTAAATAGATGACATACATATATATATACATAAATCTAGTAGCATTCATATATTTCATTATTATTCATTATATAAACTTTATGATCATTCATGTATGGTTAACATGGAGAATGAATCTCATCGCATCGTGGAGATGGTAGTCCGTACGTACACACGAGCGATGATATCGTTTCCATAATTATTGAATAGAATTGGAGAGCATGGAATAATATATCAGATTCAGTATGATGTTATAATAACCATATAGTTATTATTTACACCATTATACCCATCCATGTAAGGTGTTGGTGGAAAAACAGATGTCACCACGGCGTGGAGACAGTATTCCGTACGTACGCACGCGTGGTGATTTCGTTTTCCATAGGATAGATAGATGGTGAAATAGGGTTGTTTTTATACATATAATAACATATCAGTATATGAGTTATACTTATGTTATTACTTCATAATGAAACAACTAAAGAAGAAGAATTGGAAGAAGAAATAAAGTTGAATGAATCGGTAACAGACATTACCTCTTCTTTGAAGCGCCTCTTTGAGACCTCCTCTTAGGGCACTAAAATTGGTCTTTGAAGAAGACCAGAACAACTAGGATGTTTATATGGAAGTTTAGTAGAGAATTTGGAAGGGGTTGGCCGATCATGAAGGCTCAACGTGTTGTGAGGAATAGATGGAGGAGGTTCCCTTTTATAAGGGAGGAGAGGGACACCTTTGGAAAAACTAAAAATATTATTTTATTATAAAGACATATTCAGTTTTAAATAGATCAAAATTGTTTAATTTAGAAGCTAAGGTGGGGATGAATATAAATCCCTTCATCAATTAGAATTTTGAAAAGTTTAGTTAACTATTGTATCCTTATCATTTAGATTTAACTTTAAGTGAGATAATTTTACTTTTACCGTGTCTTTTTTTGTTCATACACTATAAGGTTAATAAACATACTATAACAAGCCAAACGAACCCCAAGTTGTTTATTATTAATATATATAACCTTATCTAAGTCATTTGGCCGATCCATAGATTTTTAGAAATAAAATAACAATTAATAATATAATATTTGTTTTAAAAATGATTTGATTTCAATTTTGCACTATTTGGTAATTGATTTTTGTGAAACTCATAACAGAATTATTAGTTCAAAAAAAGATAACTAAATCAATAATAACATGTCATATTAACCTAGAAAATTATTTGAATTCATAAAAAGTCTCAAATTACATTTATTTGGGTATTTATAACATCAATTATGTCAATAATTCATTAATGAGATAATTACTGCATCATCATTGTTTCATACATAAATTAAATTATTTAATGTCTAAAAATTATAAATAAAATACCATTATGTAGGAAATAATTTTAGATTTAAAATTAATATTTCTAGTCTAATTTATCTTATGTATAAACCTATATTAAAAATGATTTACTTATTTAAATTTAATTTTAATTATTTTAACCCTTCTTTAAATAAATTAATTTTAAATGTCTTAATCCAATCCAAGTGGGCCTAAATTGACATATTTTATTCCTAAGGTTGTTTTTGGTCGAATTACACTTATCCAATAGAATTAGTACATGTGTTATGGTAATAATAATAACATTTTTACCCTTAATTATCATATTTACTTTTAACCGTGGTAAATAAAAGTAAAAAGTCACTATTCACCAAAAAATATGTTCATCTCATTGAACCAAATTTTAGTCCTTGATATTAACCGTTTCTCTCGGAATTTCTAAATTCCACTCACAGAAGCGGTAAAATTATGTTTTATGAAAAACTCAGTTTTTTAACTACCACTTAGTGGTTTCACTATTCATCAAAAAATGAAAGTTTCATGAAAAATACCAAAAATTAGGCCTAAGCTATATTTGATATTATGAATTAAAAAATGATGTCTATTTCAACAAATTCAAAACATATCAGTTGCATTAATTAATTTAAAAATTAATTCTCGTCGTCAAAACAAATAGCGTGTTTTTAAGAGATAATAACTATCAAAAGATTGACACTTGTTTATGTCTGGTTTAATTGTGAAATTACATCCAATGACCAAAATTGTATTAAATGGTAAAAATATATTCTAAATATACTTTAAAACCACTCAAATTAATAATTTATCACTATTAATTATTTCGATTAAAAAAGTGGTTTTTAATTAAAATTTAGTAGTTTTGACTATTCATCCGAATATGAAAGTTATCCGAAAGGTACCAAAATTTCACCCTAAGATAATTTCGATATTCCTAATCAAAAAATGAAGTCCATTTTGAAAGATAAAATTTATAAAATTTATAAAATTTCAAAAAGTGGGTATTACTATTCATAACGACTAGTTCATAATAATATTATAATAATATCTCATTTAGCGAAACTTGGTATTGCGTACTATACAGGCTATCGAGGAAGGTATTTATTGCTTGTAATGCAATCCATGTCAGGGATGCATGTTGTGCAAGCTCCTTTTGGTGTATCATACAACACAAGACATTAATGAAATGAAAAAGAATATTTTTCATAAAAATCTTGGGGTGTTACAAAAGCACTTTTATAAAAAAAGGACAGTTCAAAAACCAAAAAAATACAATCCCAACCCAAAATTCCTTTTTCACAAATCAAATTTTCATTTTAAATTTAAGAAACCTCCTTCTTTCAAGGCCACTTCCCAAATATCAAACCCCCATTTTAATCCAAATTCAATTTCCAAAAAACATTTTCCCCTTTTTGAAATAAGTTTAGAAAAACAAGTTCACGACTTTAATTCCAAGTACACAACCTAGTAATCCCATGAACCATTGAACATGCCTCCATTTTCATTCTTCCATACGCACCAACAAGAACTTCCCATGAATTCCCTCACATGTGCATACGTTCATAAAAAGTACCTGAGGTTGCACCCAAACCATATCTCTACCAGTTCCAATAAAACAACAATTTTTTTTGACCACGAAAGATCAGTTTTAAAAAACCTTTTCATAAATTTAAATCTATTTAAAATAAATCATTATCATTACAAAAATCCTTATTTCATTTCCAAAAAGCACATTTTCACCAACCAGAACCAAAACGACGCCTAACTTGCATCAAACTACCAACGGGAGGGACTATTAGTCATGCCTAACCAAGAGACATGGTAGTGGGCCATGCCCCAACTAAGTGTCAACTACTTTGAGGAACGTAAACTATTTACACGGAATCCACATGGGTCATTACTCCATGTGAAATCACGATATAACATCATATTACCTCCATTGTCAACCCTCAATCTGAAACATGCTAGAATGAAACGAGGAATCAAATCTCGGACTACCCCTAGAAACTAGAGGTTCAGAACGTGAGAGGGATCATGACATCCTTCCTATACCAACCTATTGAGTCCCAACATTCTTAATCTCTGTCTACCGAACACCCAAAATAACATGGGCCCCTCTGATACCATTTTTTCACATACCATCCTAGGTCGACCGTGAACCGGTGACCCGAGCCGATCTGCGACATGGCCTGAAGGGCATTCCTGATCGCCACGGGCTGGCAACCAGTGTTGGGCATCAGAAATTAACCATCGGGAACAATTTTAACCATGAATAAAAGATAAACAGATAAAAAAACTGACAGAAAAAATAAAAACAAGAAGCAGAAATAAAAAAATAAAACTAGACATACCTCCTCGTCACCTTCTAGGTCACCACCCAACTCAGACCCAAGACTGCTCCAACACTGAGAAAATAAACGTGAAACCTGAACCAGAACTGAACCTGCAATTGAAAGAATATGATAGGCATGAGCACCGAGATGTTCAGTAAGGATGAAAAATATAACCATAGAATCCAAGCATTCCCTTTCCCAAAACAATACAATGACACAAGTTTGAAATACAAATATAAAGTAGGGTTTTCACATTTTAAAATAAGAAACATGTTTTTCCCATTTAAAAACCCAACACACGCTACAAAGAAATTTCAAAATCATTTGACAATTTATGAATAAAATCCATAATTAAATATACCAAAGCTCATCTATTGTAAAATAAGTAAAAAGTGCAAACATAAAATAATTTAGTGTAATAGAAAGTAAAAACGATATGAAAATAATCCAGTAACTATCGATGATCATAAACATCCCTAGAAGACCCCTGGATGTTCTCAGTTTCGGAACCACCTATCAGTATATGGTGAAGCTCCCATGTCTATAACCAACTGGCCACCCTAAACTGACCAATATAGTGGTGAAGTACGCCTAGCCTAACAACCAATCTAGGGGGTACCAACTCGTTTAATCAAGGTTGATCAGAAACCATCACTTGATTATCTAAAAGATCCCCAGGAACCAATGGTGGTTATAATAATACCGTGTAATTAGGAAGACCCTCGCTCACATGACTCATCTCACCACACTTGCATTCCCCAAAACAGATTCTTCTTATGCATTCAACCATTAAGTGTTACCCTAGATAAGAGAACCCCCAAATACTCATTCAATAATTTCACATTATCAAGGTTCCTACTAGGCTATCACTTCACATAAGAATTAAAACCATCTTTTAAAACACCTTAAGTTTCCAACTGGGCATTCACATTTTCTGATTTTTTTTCAAAAATCAACATAGAACATCACCTTTATAAGTATAATGCCACACGAGCCTTCATGTTTACACACCCAAATACATTTACCAAAATTTTTCCAAATCATTTCTAAAACCATTTATAAGTATGCTATATCAAATGGACCTTTAAACCTTTTGAAACCAACCGTGTCCTAAAATGGCCCACAGTTCAAATTTTTAAGAACACATTCAAAAAGTCATTTTAAAGAAACCTTCAATACTAACACAATGTTTAATAATCCAAGATCCATTTTAAATGTAAGAAAAAAATAGAAGAGAGAGAGAAGAGATAAAATTTGAGAAATCAAGGTTCATGTGTAACATCCTATTTCCAACCCACACAAAAACATGTTTCAAACCAAATGACCAAACCTTAAAGGCCCCATTATAAACCATGCTTCAATATCCACCTCACTTAGAAAGAATAAACCAACCCAAGAACCTCCATAAAACTATTTTTAAAACCTTTCTATATAATCACACAAATCCATAAAATTACCCATTCGAACACGTCATAAAAAGTTCACAAACCATCTATATATCATCCCAACATCACTAAAGATATAATTTTTATCAACCCTCCAGTTCTATATTTCTCATAACTATATAAGATAAATCAAACCACTTAAGTGTGATATAATTAGGCATTTCACTTCAATATCCATGAAAACTCATTTTTAGAAAATTATACCAACTCCAAAACAATATAATAAGATAACCAAGGGTGCCGTGGAGGTGTGGATAATATTCGAGGTAAATTGAAAGCATGAAAATTCCAAGTAATTAATATGGATGGGAGAAGTTGGATTTTCCTACCTCAAACCAAGCATGGATGTAGAAACACTTTAGAGGAAAGAAGGACAACCTCCCATTCACCAATCACACACCTAAAACAACAGGTCAAACATGAGAATCAACACCCGAGGTGTGGGGACATAGAAAAAATAAATAAAAGCACCAAAAGGTATGAAATAAAAATAACGAACCACAAAAGAGGACACCCAAAACTATTTTCAAAAAACTACTACTTGCTTTAAAACCAAAAAAAACTACTCACAAAATTTAAAGAACACAAAACAAGCCCCGTGAAACCATAAAACCATTTTCCAAAACATTTTACACATTAAACAAGTCATAGCATTACTAAACTAAAAAATCCAAACAAAGATCAAAAATATAAAACTACAATCACACCATAATTAATGTTATAAATTTAATGAAATCTCCCAATTCCAATTAGTGGAACAATAGAATTTAAAATAAACACCCTAAGGGATAATACTCTAGGCATTACAGATAAGTAACCTTAAAAATAAAGTTTTCACAAACCAAAACTATTTCAAAAATATATATTAAGTTAAAAAAGGATGTCAATGAGGTATGAAATTAAATAAAAAACAAAAATATGGACAGAAATATACTGGAGCGGGGGGGGGGGGGGGGGGGGGGTTCGGCACGCACAAGGGTAAGGTGGCTGGAGGCCGGGGATTCCAAGGCAGGTTAGTCGCGCTGCAGCTGGCTGCCGAAGAAGAGGGGTGAAGGTTCGCCATAGCACCTATGAGGGAGGAGAGAACCAGTGGGTTTGGCTATCTGAAGGTACAGAATGGTGAAGATTGGCTAGGTGAGGGTGAGTTTTAAGGGCTAGAAGTTGGCTTCTGGGGGTGTGTAGGTTGGGAGTGCTAGTGGGAGGCCGAAGGAAGGCCTTGGAGCGAGGGATGCATGAAGGGGACATAGGCAAGAGGTCATGGAGATAGGGACCTGCTGCAGGAGAGAGGTAGAGGCATGGGGTCGAGGTCATGGTCAGCTGGAGGCCTGTAGGGGGTAAGGAAAAGGGTGATCGTTGGCCGAGGGTGAATGGATGAGGTGAGGTCGGTGGGGCGGCTGGGCATAGAGGCAAGACAAGGGGGTAGGGGTAGCTGCGGTCTATGGTGGAGGAGGTTGAAGGGGCGCCGCTGCGTGACCAATCAAGGGGGAAATGCGGGCAATGTAGGCTAGACTAGGGTTTTTGTTTTTTCATTAAATAATAATAATAATAATAATAAGAGTTATAATTACCCTAATATAATTAATAATAATAATAATAATAAAATAATAATAATATAAATAATAATCTACATAATAATGAAAACAAAAATAATAATAATGAAAACCATAATAATAAAATTAAAAATAATAAAAATATTGAAAAATCACACGACACTTGGGCTGGTTGTGCGACTTCCTACAACCGTGTGGTGACCTCCTAGGGGTACAAAACCCAGTAACAATATTAAATGATGAGGATTTCAATCTAGGACCCAGCCCGGACCTTGGCACGAGAACCTGAGGCCAAGAATTGATAAAATAAAAATAAATTAAAAATGATGGGTGTGAAATGTGATGTTTAGATAAAACAATATCACATTAAAAACTATTTTTAAGTACCTTTAAAACCAAATATTGGATAGAGTGGACAACTCTAGTGGAGGGGAAATGAGTTTCAAATCAAATTAATGTTTCAATACAAAATTTAAAACTTATATCCTCTAATTTGATAAAAATATCTAGTTTAAAAAATAGAAGAGTTATATAATTTGATCATTAGAATATCTTCTCAAAGTATCGATCACAAATCAATTAAAATAATTTTCAAAATACTCTATCTTTTGACACTAATTTACTCATATAAAACATAACATATAAAATATTACCAAAAGAAGCGGTCAGAGGTGGACCTCTGACTATTTATTAAAGTAAAAGAAAAGTATAGAAAGCACTCACCACAAGGGAAAAATCTGATTACATGTCATACATATCATACCCATTACCACCCCCATGATAGACTTCCTCCACAGATGCTGACTCCCATTCCGAGCCTTCATAGTGCTTAAGGATTTTGGCATACTTCCTTCTGAGGTTCAGTTTCTCCAACAAGATCAGCTATTTCGAAGATTGCTTTAAGGAGGACCGAGTAGAAAGTGGCTTTGAAAAATCAGAGTAGTCTTTCTGCGGCCTTCGGCTAGTAGTAACAAAAACCTCCTTTCTAGGATTCCCCTTCTCATCCTTTAGGACCACACTATAAGACGTCCTGACCATTAAATTTTATTTATCACTGTCCGAGACATGCCCCCAATTTCCAGCGATGACATCATGGGAAACAGCAACAACCGCCCGAGCAGTAGACATGCTGTTACAGGAAACCATCACCAAGCAATGCATATGTCCCTCAAAATCTTGGCCAGCATTCATTTTCTTCACTGCATCAGCTGGAATAATTTGTAGGGATTTGCCTTCTTTCATTGAGGAACCCACCTCCCAATTAGAAGCCCCTACAGTCACCAATGCTTGGAACTGATTACATGTCTCAACCGCATTTCTAGAATCAGCATATTGAATTTGAATCTTGGACCCCTTACTAGGAGGAGATGTAACTTTGGGATACTTCCAAATATCCGAATTCAACAGCCTCCCATCTTCCTTTAGATTGGCAGTGACTCCAACAACACTATCAGCACACCCAACATCCTTCGGATGAGAAGTTGCTTCAACAACACTAACATCACACTACCTACCTTTATTATCCTCATACCCAGCACTGGAAACACAACCACCTCACGCTGCTCCAACATTATGCCCAACACCACCTTCAGAAATACCAGCATCTATATTCACTTGGCACGCACCGTACCTGAGATCCTGCTTCAGCCTCTCGAACACCACCGCAATAGCTGGATTCACCAAGGCCGAGCCACCCACGCCATTGACAGCCTTAGAAACATCACCAGTATTCTGCCCCTGGCAAACATCCTTACCCCGGTGCTCAATCGGGACAGAGATTCCTCCTCCGTGATAGTGACCATCCCAATGACCCAAACGATGGCACCTTGGACAATAATTAACCCAAGATTCAAATACCACCGCCTGCTTCCAACAGAATTCCTCACCAACTGTAATCCAAAACCATTCTACTGGTGGCTTCGACGCATCCACCTCTACACAAAGCCGCGTATTTACAGGATGACTTATAGATGAGGTGCGAGCCTCAGACTATAGAAATCGCCTGACCAGATTCCCTATCATACGAATTATGGATGGATTCTGAAATGGCAAAGGAAGATCGGGAAGACTAACCCAGGTTGCAGCCAAGGGTGAATCCCAATTCATGCAAAGGTCAAAAGTCCATCGTATGATAAAAGAAATGGCATCCACTGCATCGGCGAGGAGCTCTAGACCATGCACACACCAAATCTTCTTCTGAGGAGAATCGTATCATCAGATGATTCTTGTCATGAAATCCCACCACTGTGCGATCCTGCAAGTCCAATTTACAGAACACGAACCTATCGAAATCATCAACTGAAGGTCTTAAATGATTAAATCGAGTCACCAGGGTCATGTTTAGAATATTTGAAGCCATGGAGAACTTCAGAAGAGAAATAGAGAGTTGAGGGTCCCCAAGATACAAATTTGGAACCTTCAAACTCAATGAAATCGAAGGATATTTAGGGAGAAAGTTAGGGTTAGAGAAAGGTACAAACACCGATGGGTGATTCAGAGGTCATGGAAGAACATCCTCCCCCTTCCCACCTCTAGGAAGGGGGGGAAATTCATCTGCATTCATGATCTAGGGTTCTTCTCCAGCCCTCGAGAGCCATCACCATCGCGGAGAGACATCACGCTCCCCATATTCTTCTCTTCAAAGGCAACATGCACCACACTCCAGTGATCCTCTCATCCCCTCGACTCCGTGGGAACTGGCCTAAGCCCAAGGTTGGCCACCTTAGGCCTAGCTGGGGACGTGTGATAGGGGGTGGGGTATGGCCGCCTTAATACCCTCTAAACCGACAACACATATAAAATAATAATTTATGTAAAACATCAGAGTAAAGTTTTTATAATAATTTAGAAAATATAATATTGGTTTATTTACAATAATTGAAAGAAATAATTAATGAAAAATAATTATGGAACAATAAAAATTAATCAAGTGGTTCTGGAACAAACTGAACCTTAATGACCCCAATCATAAATCATCATCTTGTAAGATGTTTGTTGTAAAATAAACTGATCAAAAAACAAGATCATGTTTTCAAAAAAATTTACACAATGCTATCCAAAAATATCATCATTACCATGTATACATATGGTCGAAAAATTACAATTCACACGTGAAATATTACATAGTTTTACATCTGAATAAAATTGATGAAATTTAGATAGTGTGTCATGAACCCTACAGTTTAGTGCAAGAAACATTGTTTTACTAATAAATAGAGTGAAAGAAAATGTATCTTGAATATAAAACATAAACAGAAAGAGAAATATATTAGAGGTGTGAACATGTAGCGCCAGTCAATGTGATTGACTTCAATTGTTAAGGAGTCCCTGAATTTTTATTTGAAAGGAGCTCAAATAATTTACACATAAAATGTAGAAAAACATGGTATCATGGATGTCTGGTAATGACATATGTTTTCAGTATGTAGTTTTCTAGGGTTATTCCACTCACATGTGTACCAATTAATCTTCTAGTGCAAGTGTATGTGATTATTTTTTTCAGCATCCTTGCATTTATCACTTTATTATGTGCACTAGGGAGCTTCTTTAGAAATTATAGTTCCTAATTAATTTTATCCACTATATAAAAAGAATAATAAATGATCATAATCCTCACAATGAGAGATAGATTCATAAAGTTTTATCTTTTTATTTAAGATAAAAGGGTAGTTTTTTTATATTAATCATTTTTAAATAAATATAATTTTTTCCAAAATTATATGTATAAACTAGGTGTTGGAAAATTAATTTTGATATTAATTATTGATAGCTATGAATGATCTCTAATAGTGGATTATTTAATGGTAGATTCAGATAAATGGTAGCTTTAGCTTATGATAAATGGTATCTTTAGCTTCTGATTGTGGATTTCTATCATAAATGCTTGGATGGTTGAAACACTTAGTGAACTAATGGTAGATTCACTAAATGGTTGCACCATGAAACTGTAGATACTCATGGATGTAGTAATTCTTAGAGGCATATCCAATTAACGATAGTAATAGATTTTCTTTGTTGGAATCTTCATTAAACAGGTGGTAGCTTTGAGAGATGGTATAATCTTCTGGAAGTAACACTAAGCAACAGTGGTAGTTACTGATGGTGAAAAAACATGGTTGTGATGTTAGTTCCACTAGATAGTATAAAAAAATGACTGTAGATTCTATCTGTCGTCTAGTTGAACAAGTAGTCGCTTATTGAACTATCAATAGATTTTAGTTTTATCTTACATAAACTAATGATATCTCATTATAAATAGTTGTATATAGTGACGATAGAACATGAATTAGCATATTTTCAATGTTTTTTAAAAAATATTTTTTTATCATTAAGCATCGAATTCATTACAAACATAAGAGATATGATTTTGGTCATTAAAATAATGAGTTTTTTGGACTAATCCAATAATCACCCCTTTTTAATGATAAAAAATTATGGAATTCATAACAATATAGAAAATATTTAACACATGAATAACAAATGAATTGAATGATGATATTATTCATAATAACAAATTTCCATTTATGGGATTTATATCTATTCAATCATGCATGAACATGCTTATGGGATATTCTATACAATTAATCAGATGAGATTCCATTCAATAACCCCATTTTTATGTAATAAAAATTCTTAATATAATAGGAAATGAAATAAATTACACAAATATGAAAAGAATGAGAATATTCATTATAAATATCATTTTAAAAAGAACACAATATAAATGGGAATACAAGGGAAAAAATTCCTATAAAATTTTTAATAGGAGTCTAAAAAACTATCTACAGCCTAACTAGAAGTAAGATCCACAAGATCCATTCCTTTTTCTAGTAAAATGAAAATAAATAGGATTAGGAGATATAGTTGTATGAAAAACTATCGAATATGAAAACCGGTTTAAGCTACCTCATAGCTTCAACGGGGTTATGTCCAAAAGGTCTAATCAAAATTGAGGTTGTATGGAAGGGTAAAAATAAAGGCGTAGAAAGGGATGTAGACATGGGAATGTTAATTGGTATAATAAAAGTAGTCCTAGTGGTATAAAAATGGTTTCTAAAAACTGCACAAACTGAGTGATCACACTTCCACTATACTCTATATCCTTGAAAAAGTCAACCTTCTCTTCTATAAACATATGAGAGAAAGGGTGCAAGGGTCTTAAAATGGATCACTTACTCCTTCATTACTCTGGTCATAAGAGGTATTCTAAAATTATCATAAAAAACATAAAATGGGAAATACACTCATGATTTGTATAAATATTTTAAAGATAATTATTAATATTTTTTATGATTTTATCTATATATCTCTCAGAATCATTTAACAATTCACTAACCAACTTATAAATATTCTCACTATGATATTTGATCGAGAAAATCACATCCTGATGAGAAGTCGAGGGATCCCCCTTGATAGCATGCATCTATAATCTTCCTAAGGGTCATATTAGACTAATATCTACTAAAGTAGAAGCAGACGGAGTTAGATCTCTAGAAGATAATGCTCTAGGATTAGAGAAATACATCATTCCCTATAAAATAGAAATACATTTACTTTTAAAACTAGTACTCATGTCCTCTATAAGGATCTAAATTGCATCCATCTATTCCACCACCCACTTATTATCGATTTCTAGAATTTCCATTTTTAATAACATTATGGGTAGGATATGAGAAATGAGTAAGTGACTATCATCCTTGTGTCGGATTCCCTGAGATTAGTTTCTTAAAATAAGGAAGACCGAAGCATCCCACTCCTATCTATCAGTAAACATACATTAAGGTATTTTAGAAAATATTTGTTTCCGACAACTGGAATTAGGAGGAGATAAAGCAAGATGAGATGAAGTACTCCCATAATGATTTTTAGAAATATCCTTAGGTCCATTATCCACAGCTAGTACCTCGAAAGGAAAAGGTTCCAAATCCACTTCTTCATCTCCAAGTATATTTTTTGATTTTATAATAATCAATATTTATGGGATAAATGGTAACTCTACAATAGACCCATTTATGAAAACAAAACATCAAGAATAGAAAGCTGAAAAAACCAACCCAACATTTCAAATTCAAATTTTAAATTGCGGAGTAAAATATCCTGCATCGAGCTCAACACCCACTATCAACTCCTTGGGTTCTGTGAAACCTCAGGTTAACCAACCTATCACCTCAGTACCAACCACACATCATCGTTGCCTCGAACAGAACCTCATCAGGAAGAATAGTCAAAAGAAACTAGAAACACCATGGACGATGAACCTTAGGATCTATATTCTCAACTGAAATAGAAGGACCACTATACATTGGTGGGTTTCCTTGATCGTCATCATCACCACTTCCATCATCAGATTCAAAATACTTTTATACAATGTTTAGCATAACCTAAGGATTTTTTCCCCTTTGATGGTTCTCCATACTCTTCTATATCTGAGGAAACTTTTTTAAATATTGAATCTGGAATCCAGACCTCCTAAAGTAATTGGACAAACTATATCACAAAATTTATGGCTTAATAAAATGGATGGAGAAATTCCCAGCCACTCTCCACTGGTATATTTTCTAGACTAAATGCCAATTTGATTAGAGTAAAACTGCTCATCCAAATCACCACTATCAACATCATACACTAAATATTTAGAAATTATAATAATAACAAATAATGTATATAAAGAAGGTATATCAACTAAATTACCATTTGAGACACCAGACTTTTTTATTTCATCATCTTCTCTTAGAAAACTCTATCTGGTAGGAAGGGAAATAGGTGTGTTAAAATATCAATAAGACACATTTGAAATCTTATCCACTTATTTATCACTCCCCACATCTACTAAAAACCAGCGAATCCTCCCCCATATCTTTAACTTTTTAACAATTCAACCTTATCATCAACTTATTCATTAGAGTAATATTCTACATCCTTATATTGATCAAACATAGGGGAAACATTATATATAGGTTTAGAGGGATTCTTCACTAAATTAAACATTTTATAAATTTTATCATAATATATAATCCACTTTTTCAGGTAAGGGATTAAATTTCCAAACATCATTTTTTAGGTTACTTATCTTATGTTGAATCAACCACACTTAGTCACTTTTTCTTCTCCTTTAGAAAAAAAAACTCTATATTCCCATACAGAAGAGATTTTGTTTTGATAATTTAGTGATTTTGATATTGAGGAGGGATTTTGTAACTCCATCATATGAACCATTAAATATCTATAAAAAATCATATATCTTATTTTCATAAGAAATAAGAAAAAGATATTTTGATACCTCATTATTCTTAAATTCCCCTTCTTGATATATAAAATATTCTTAATAAATAAAAAATGGAAGTCTCCATCAAACACCACAGTTGTAGGCCTTATGATAGTTTCGTTACTAGTCAACTGAAGAAATGAATCCTCAATCACAAAATTCTCTTGGTCAATAAAAAATAAACCTTGATAGTCCACATGTATAACATTATGAGGAACAATCATGCATATATCCCACAAATTAGTAGAAATTACAATCATTTCTACATCTATAGTTGTTTTGATAATATCCTTCTTTTCTCAGAACTGATATTTTGGAAATTGATATAACTCATGATATAACCTAGGGTATAATGGTGGATCATTCCTTGAGAACCATTTGACCCATCCTTAGTTCTGACATTATAAAAATGTGACTTGATCAAATAAAAACAACTGATATTTATTTTATTCTCGATAAATATAACACAATACACAATCTAGAGATTCATTGGTTTTTCAATCCAACTTGTTACCCCTATTTTCGTATTTGAGGGAAATGAAACATCAGTATATTCAGTAGTTCACTTAAATTTAATCATTTCTAAACTAGTTCACGAGATGAAGGAATGAGGTAGAAGTTTGCTGATTAATAGAGAGTGAGAGAAAATTTTCAAAGGAGGTACATGAGAGAAAGGGTTCCCCAAAATCCAATTTTAGGTAACATTTTATCTTTTATGAATTTGAAAATGGAAATTAAATAAGTATAATGAGAATAACTAAAACAAATAATTTTTTTTAGATAATAGGAATAGATGAACTAAGAATGTTAGAGCCTACTGGTTGATTGTCATGGTGGCATGCAATGGTAGCATGACTAATGGTCGATCACCAGATTATCATAGCTAACGATCAATCATTATGGTATCATGAATAACAGTCGATCATCATGGTACCACAAATTATTGTTGATCATAATGGTATATTACAAGGATATATCATCATAGATACCAATGATAAATCACAAGGGTAGATTTTAATGTTATACCATCCATGATAGTACCAACGGTATATCAACCACATTAGTACCCATCTTGTAATTTTTCTCTACTAGAACCAAAATAAATATAATAATAAAAGAGTAGCCAAAAAGTATCATTCCAATTTGAAGTATGATATAGATCATTCTCAATAACATCAAATAATATTTGAAGATGTTAGAAATATGTTGTTCACTTCCAATGAATTCAAGAGTTTTATCACCCTTTTGAAAATGATCCCTCTAAATGAGATGTCTTATATGAATGTGCTTTGTCCTAGTGTGATATAAATTATTCTTAGAAATGTTTATATCTATTTTATTATCTGATTTTATAGGGAAATTATGAAAATGATATCCAAATTATAGTAAACTTGGTTTCATCTATATAATCTATGCACAAAAACTATCAACACCTATGTACTCATCTCTAGAAATAGATAATGCAATGAACTTTGGTTTCTTAATACACCACAAAGCT
Organism: Viscum album; assembly: GCA_963277665.1. NCBI lineage: Eukaryota > Viridiplantae > Streptophyta > Magnoliopsida > Santalales > Viscaceae > Viscum > Viscum album. Next base: position 2,023,058,083 of record OY728123.1, read on the forward strand.
AGATACTGGAATATGAAATGAAATTCTCTATATATTATTTTTTAATCTATGTCATAACCACCAAAATCAGTATCTCAATAACTAACTAGATCAAATTTCTTTCATCTATGGTAAAATAGTCCTTAATTGGTTTTACTTTTGAGATATTTGAAAATTATTTTTAGATCAAATAAATGTGAATCTTTTGGATTTTCTTGAATATGGTAATATATACACACAGTAAATGTTATATTTGGCTGACTAGTATTTTTGTATTGTATGATTTAAATCATTTCTCTATAAGTGGTTTTTTTAAATAGTTTCCCAATTTCATCGAGATCCACATTATAACAGGTAATCATGGGAATATCACTACCATTTGTAATATTTATAACAAAACGGTTCAAAATATATTTAGTGTGCACTCATTTATTAAAAATAATTCCATATTAATTTCAAAAAATATTAAATACAAGAAATAATTTAATTTAATCCATCAAAATCATTTCAAATTAACTTTTCATGATATTTTAAAATTCAATATAAAAATAATTTCATGAAGATCCAAAAAAACATCAACAATATAAATTTTTACAACTTAAATATATTTTTAAATTTTTTTAATATATAAATTAGTGTAATGTATTCCTTTATCAAAATCGTATTAAATAAAAAATGAGTTTAACCTATCAAACCAACCTCTAGGATCTTGTTTTAAATAATATGAATCTTTTGACAATTTAGAAACATGATTTTAAATGTGTAAGTTTTAAAATCCAAGGTATTGTTCCACAAAAAACATCTTAAAATATATAACCATTTATGAATTCACACTTGGCATCCATATGTTATAAATTTAAATTCAAATGTTCTTCAAAGGAAATAAACATTATTATAGACTCTGTTATAACTACTGGAGAAAATATTTCATTATAGTTAATACCTTCCTCTTGACTATCTCCTTGTGTTACCAGCCTTTATTTATTTAACTTATTATTAGTAACTCAAGAAACTTGTTTATAATCAACCATTTTGTCATAATGGTTAGATAATCCTTGGGCCTTTCAACTAGTTCTTAAAATCTATTTATTTAAAGTTGATTTAATTATTCTCACATAATTATTACCCAAAATTCATCATTAGTTACATCATTTATGTTTTTAGGTTCAATTCGTGATATGAAAGGATGATATTAAACTTGGTTTATAAGATAAGATATATTCTATGTTCTTTATTTAGGTCTCTTACAATTACATATAATAGATAACATCTATGAGTCCTTATAGATCTAGGGATATAAGTATTTAACACTTCATTTTTATCCACAGGATAGTGTTGTAAATGTTCCTCATAATTAATAAAATTTTATATATGTTTCCAGTAATAATTTTCACTAGGATTTTCATTAATATCTAGATTGGAATGATCATCCACTAGATTTTATAAATAAGTATTTCATTTTTACGTATCTGTCTCACTAAACATGACCTTATAAATTCTTCCACAATATTAGTCACTTTAATAAATAGTTTTTATCATTTAGTGGTTGTAGAATATCCATGGAAAATTAATTCATTACTTTTGGATGAAAAGTTGTCTAAATTATAATTAGTATTTAGAAAAAATAATTTACAACCAAAAACTCTAATTTAATTTAATTTTTTGTTTCAACCATTACATAATTCATGTGGGGTCTTATTTAAAAGTGGCATAGTTAGATTTCAATTAATTATATAGAAATATGTTTAAATAGTTTCTGATAAAAAAAAATTAGGTAAATAATACTCAATAAGCATGGTATAATAAATTTATATATGGGTTCTATATCATCTCTACACCACACCATTCTGATGTGGGGTCCTAGGAGAAAAAAAGTTATCATTATAGACATATTTTTTGAATAATGACTCAAACTCTTTATTTGAAAACTAATATTCATGATCACTTCTTAAATTCTTAATTCTATGTCAACTATGATTTTCTATAGATATTAAATATTTGTAAAGTCATGAAAGAGATTCAATTTTATGAGTAAGGAAAAATACCAATTTGTTTCTTGAATTACCATACACTATAACATATACACAATTTTTTCATACTAATCTAAAAACTCTATATGGACCAAAAAAAATCAAATGAACTATCTATAATGGTTTAGAAGTTATTACTTCTTTGTTTGGGTCAAAATATATTTTGGGGTACCTTCCATTTTGAAAGGGATTACAAAATATTTATATTGAAAATTATAGGCAAGGTAGATTCTTTATTAATCCATTCCTTTTTAAATTTCTAAGAGTTTTTATATAGTAATAGATTAGTAATACATTCCAAATCAATGATTATTTATGAAAGGTACTTAAACATGAAACATTCTAGGAGAATGAAATTTAAATTAATAACATAAATATTATCATTATGAATAAAAGTAAAACTGAATCATGTTTAGAAACAAAAAAAATTTAATGTATTATATTCAAACCTAAAATTATAACCATCGTCACATAATTATTAAATTCTATATAAATTATGTTTTAATCCATCTTCATATCATTATTTAGAAAATAAAAAATTACTAGAGTTATAAATTCAATTGAGTCAAATTATTTATCCATTGGATTTTTTTCCAAAAGTTACATGTCCACCATCCAATTTGATTATTTTCTTTAAGAATGAGTACTCCCCGATCATATGTTTAGAATATCCACTATCGAGATACTACAAGTACTTATTATAAATTTTCAATAAGGTTTCCTACGAAAGTTATTTAAACAAAAAATATATTTGGTACCCTAATTATTTTTTATATCTTTCTCTTATGTCCTCATGTTTTCTCCTATATTTCATCTTGGTAAATTATTATTTTATGTGTCCTTTTATTTTATACTATTATAAGGTTATTTTATCTATAGAATAATCATTATTTATTTCTTTTCTCCAATTCCCATTTCTATCATGCTTACTACAAAAGTTTGATTTCTTTAATTGTTTGGCTAAATGACCCATTGATTCATAAATATTAGATAATGATTCATGATCACTTAAACTCAACTTTATTATTATTATTTAATTTTGAGTTATAAGTCTTTAAGGCCACTAACTGTATTTTTTGGGAAAACCATCTTCTTTCTTGTTCACATGTAGTTATAATTTATATATCATTAGTTTTCCAATGATTTCATTTATTGGTAATGTACTAATATTCATGAGACCCCTGTAGAAATAGAGGATTTTATACATTTTTTATCTATGAATTTGAGGATTCAAAATAATTTGATCCTTGTCATCAATTTTATTTCAATGTTCGTGCATCATATTGAAAATTTCATTTAACCAAAGATACATGTCATAAATTTATTCATTATGACTCATATTAATATTATAATATTTAATAGTATACATATTTAAATGAATTTATTCAATATTGTATGTTCATTCCTGAGAAACATATAGTGTATCCCATATTTAAAAATCAGTAGTACAAGTAGATATTCTGCTAAATTAATTCTCTCATAAATCATAGTAAATATCATTCATAGATTTAATGTTATAATAATATGTTGACTTAGTGGCATCTATCAAATATTTTCTTGTAGAATTTGTTATTCCATAAATATCCTGAATAATAATCCAAACATCAAACCACATGATCTATATATGAATTATCATTTGAATAATCTATTAAGAATAGTTAGTTCCATTAAAATAAGTAGGCCAATTAGTGGCAGTTATATACTGCTTAGGAATATCCATAATGATATAAATTTAGATAAAATGAAAATTTCATATAATTATATAAAATAAGATCAAAGTAGTGAGTATTATTTATGTTTCTTTGATAACCAAAGTTGGTTGGACTGGACAACTAATGGGGGTGGGGGTGAATTTAGTTTCTGTTCAAATTTATATTTCAAAAATAATTATAAATATTATATACCACATTGTGATAAAAATTCACTATTAAAAAAACAATATAATTATATAATATCATCTTAAGAAAATATTCAAAAAATGGATCATATCTCAATTAAAATAATATTTAAAATAATTTATATTTTGAAAATAATTTACGAATATAAAAAATAGTGTATATAAAACTAATTAAATTGACCATCAGATTAAGTTTTTGTTTAATAATTTACAAAAAAGAAATTTTCTTCATATAAAAAACCGAAAAAAATTAATGTATAGAAAATAAGGAAAAACAGAATTTAAAGAAGGGGTTCAGTCTCAAGCTGAGATATAATCCCCAATACATTGAAATTACCCACTGCCAATAATTTTATTGTAAAATAACTTGATCCAAAACCTGTATTTGGTTTTAAAAACAACAGTTTACAAGAATATCATGATAAAATATCCTTATATAGTTATATGTGGTATTAAACAAGTGCAGTTCACACAGTACCCCTTCTAATATAGGAGTAAAAATGAAAAATAATTGGGAGAGATTTTCATGAACCCTACTATTTAGTATAGAATTCTGTGTTTTATAGATAAATATAGTGAAACAAAACACATATCGAATAAAAAACATAAAAAATAAAAGTATACTAGAGATTATAAAATGTAGTTCCACTCATCCAAATAACACCAGTTGTTCTGGTGTCCTTAAATCTATATTTTAAAGGAGCTCAAATAGGTTACATAGAAAATGCATAAAAAATAGTGTCATCGAGGTTTGGTAAAGCCCTCTATTTTTAATCTGGATTTTTTTGGGGCTCATCCTCACACATGTGTATCAATAATTATTCTTCTTCCTATATATGAGGTTATATATTTTTATAATGATGTATGTGTCACTGAATAAAAAGCAATAGAAATATTATTATAATTTTATAGCTCCCATGACAAATTATCCATTATAGAAAAATAACGTTAAAAGACCAAAATTATCCTTCTAAGAGAAATACCAAGAAATTTTCAAGTATATATATATATATATGAAATATCAGGATTTTTTAAGAATAATCATTTTTAAATAAATGTGTTTCTATCCCACATTAAATGCATAAACTAGATATTAGAGAATTAATGTTGAAATTAATTTTGGAAAGCTATGATAGCTATATATAGGTAGATTATTTAATGGTAAATTCGAATGAATGTTACTTATAGATTCAAATGGAATCTCATAGAGGTAGATGCAAAGATGATAATTCATCATAGTAAACTAGTTTTATCTTTATTTAATGGAATCCCCATGTGAAAATATAATCTCCTTGTAATAGAAATGCTTTGTAGTAGATCCATCTATTGGTAGCTATACCTTAACATTGTCAGTAGCTCAATTAAATTGGAGGTAGATTCAAGTGATAGTTCAAAAATTTGGTGGTATAATTGATAAACATTGGTAGCTACTAATAGTGTATGAACATGACACTAGTGGTGGTTCCAATCGATTTTAGCACAACCTAATGGTAGATTCTAGCTGTCGTAGAGTTTAAATAGTAGTAACTTATTGAACTGATAGTAACATGGAGTTGTAATATTCATTTAATAATGGAATATCTTTATAACTAGAAGTATATAGTTTTTTTATATCAAGGAATTCCAAATTTTTAAATGTTTTCGAGAAATCACATTAGTAAAATAGAACATTCAATTCATTAGAAATATAAAAATCATTATCTGTGATCCATAAATTAAGAATATAAATAGAATAATCCACCAATTATGCTTATGATTCATTATTATTATGTGCAAAATGTATGTGGTTTTATGTTTATAAGGATGATTCCTAATCTATCTATAGTGATATTGATTTCTCTATTCATTTTTTTAAGTTATTTCCAATTTATTTTGATTTTAGTCTAGTTTTTTATTTTATTGTAATTCATAGTGAATTAAATTATTTTAAGAATAATTTTATCACCATGTAGAAGATAAATAATGATGGATTTCTGGTTTTTTATGTGAGGATATTTTAATATATATTGAATAATATAAGACAGTAAATCAAATAGATTCTGTAATGAAAATTAAAATTTAAAATTTCATATTCTTTTTGTATAAATTATGTAAAAGTAGGTATATGTGTTATTCATTAACATAGTGGGAATGAGATAATGGTTTAATTATTTTTAGTAATTTAGATTTAAACTATTATAACAATTATAGTATATACAATCCAGGATAAACCTATGGTGTCAAAAGGACGGGTTTGTTTATCCAAATTTGTAATTCATCTAAATAAAAATTTCATTCATCCATTATTTATTTAATTGTATAGTTTATTCCCCATAAGTATTTTTTTATTTTTAAATGAATAGAAATTGTATTAGCCAAGATTAAAACCAAAGTGATGGAAATGGGAATAATGTTATAATGATTCTCCTAATGAAAATTGAAATAATTTTGAAAACATTTTTGATGTGCCAAACCAGTTATCTTGAGTTATGAATAATAACATGAATGTCATGGAACATAAAACACACCAAATGAAGAAATAATTTTCGATTTAATTCATAATGTAACAATAGCCGCATTAATGTTATTGTTCTTTAGATCGAGAAAATTTAGATAAATTGATCAACATAATGGAAAAGAAATCTTACTATGATACATTGATTTGTAATGGATAATGTCACTCTTTTTATACATTTTTGAAAATGATTAAAATACCAATACAGAATGTTGATAAAGATTACCAATCCAAAGGATAATTTTATTCATTAAAAAGGAATTTTACAGGAAAATACTTCTTAATTGATAGTCTCCTTACACTATTTATATCAAAATGAAGGGGATAATTTTTGAGGTCAAGAAAAGAGTTAATTAATATTTCAAAGAATATGAATCATATTTTAGCAGGTTTACAAGGTATGGCTCAAGTTTTATTATGAATTATAATAAAAAAGAAATAGATTGTTTAACAGTTTAAATCCAAATATTTGGAAATCAGAAAAATTTGTTACTCAAATCGATTTAAATATCAGGTCATACATACTATGAAATATAAGACGAATCTTTCATTTTTACAAACATTAGAACTACCTAGATATAGGAAGGGAATAATGGAGTTTTATATTTTAGATCCAAATGAAATGAGACATGGAGGGAAGAAAATCCAAATACCCAGATATGAAAAATATGGGAATAAAAACACTACAAACATTCTTAAGGGACCTGTTAAATTATAAAATTGTATAAAAGTATGGAATAAAGATAAATAATATCAAAGATAAATGAATAATCCAACCAATATGATGGTTGGAAGGAAGGTTTCACGCAATGCACAACCCTTGTTCTAATTCTTCAATTTCATGTAACATAAAAATTATGGTTTCCAATGCACCAAACCAAGGGCTCATCAAGATAATAAATGCTAGAACCCACCCTACATAATGAATAAAGAAACAACTTATGTCATTGGAACCACCGTGGTGTATAAGTAAAAGTAATTGTTTATAGTTACACATATTATAAACTCCATAAAAGAAAATTTCATATTTAATTTCATTTCAACACATTCATTCATATCATGAAAATTTTCACTAAATTTAGAATCATAGCTTAAATAAATCAAAGCTGATACGTTAGTGAAAATACATAGTGGTATAAATATTATATCCCATTTATGTAAAAATTATTCATTTTAATTTGTATGAATATTTGAGACAACCCAAGTAAGTAATGAATAATAGATATTTTTATCTGTGTCTATTAATAAATTAAATAGTGTTTTAGAGGATTAAAATGAAAATAAATCCAATCTTAAGCATGGAATACACTAATATTCTTAAAAGATTGTTTTACTGCCTTTTGATGGCAAACCCTTTTTAAATCAATATTTTGACAATTTAATAATATATATTTGTCAAAATAAACATATTCATTATTATTGGGAAATTGAATTTTACATTGGATAATTTTTTGGTATTTTTCTGACAATGTTCATTTTTTAATGAATAGTGAAACATACTGCATTTTACATCAAAAATGCTTTTTCATTTAATTTAATTATATGGTTAGATTATATTTTTAATTGGTCTTAAAGTGTAATTTGAATATAATTATACCATTTAATCCAATGGTGGTAATTAGGATTAATTTCACTTTGGAATTGGTCATAAACTAATGCCAAACTTTTCATAGATATTGTTTCAAAAAAAACCCACTATTTGTCATGACAGCGGGAATTGATTATTAAATTAATTAATGTGACTTATAAGTTTTGAATTTTGTAAAATAGACTTCATTTTTGAATTTGGAATATCAAATATAGCTTAGGGTGAATTTTTGGTAATTTTCTGAAAAACTTCAATTTTTGATGAATAGTGAAACCACTAAGTGGTACTTATAAGAACTGATTTTTCCGTTTAAATGAAATTTTTCCATCATTGTGATTTGAATTTCAAAAATCCGACATACATGGTTATCATTAAGAAATAAAATGTGGTTCAATGGGATTAAAATAATTTTTTGGTGAATAGTAGCTTATTAAGTTCTTAATCGCGATTAGTGGTAATTAGTGTAGTTTAAGGTAAGAATAATGTTTTAATAAAATGAAATGACCTAGAAACATGTCCTACCCTCATTGGATGTGTCATGTCTGAACAAGACAAGCCATGGGTCAACGTGGGGACCCCATGGAGCCACTTTGTTTTGGAAATGACATAAATAACTTTTTATTTAATGTTAATGTAAAAATGACACAAACATGAGTTATGTTACTAAAACAATTTTATATGGAATTATAAAAGTCCGATTTTTGACTATAAATATTAATTAGAAAGATAAAACGATTTCCTACATCATAGTATTTTTTAATAATTTTTGGACATTAAATAAATTAAATTATTTATGACATCATGATGATGCAGCGATGACCTCGTTATTTAACGATTTAAATAAAATGGAATGATAATGTAAAATCTAAGACCTAAACATGGCCAAAACCTATTGGATGGGTGGATTTTGAACCCTTATCACCTTATCATCGAAACACATCAATTTAGGACCTCTTAAATCCGAAAACCATTTTTAAAAAAAGTGACTTCTCCTTACCTTCCAAGAGTGCCCCTCCTCTCCTCTTATAAAAGGCCCCCACCTCTACCTCCTTACTCACACTCCCAAAGCCTTTGTCTCAGACAAACCCTGCCCATTTTGTCTCTCATCTTCCATCTATTACTCCTTTAAGCCTCACTTTGGGCATAATTCTTCCCAAGAAAGCCTTTGAGCTCAAACCAAAGGGAGTTACCCGATTTTAAGGCAATGTCTTCTTTTGAGTCCTTTTGTTTTATTTTGCTTCTCCAACCCCCTAAACTTCTTTTATTCTTTTCTTTTGTAACAAATCCAGTATCCTCAATATACTTGGATGTTTTTATAATATGTATTCGAGCTACACATACACACACCTACATCTAATGGTTAACGAACATACTGTTTCTGTGGATGGTGAATTTATGCCTCCCGAAACGATGATTGTTCAACATTCTTTTAACACCTTAAAAGGTGGCAATTAAGATGTCGCTATATTTATAAATGATATATAATATGTTTATGTTTTCCTTAATCTTCTGTTTTTTTCTTTTTGGTCATACATTTATGGTTTCCATTATGGGTAAACGCGATATCTTCATTTAAGGAAGTGCGGACTACCGCCCCCTCAAAGTGATTTGATTCATTAAATACCATATGTGGGACGTATAAAAGATGGAACTATAATATTATATACAATATTATACTGGAATTATAATATACATTTATATCATTATGATTCCATTCTATAAAATATGAAACAGAAATGAAAGTAGCGTGCATGCATACGTACGGCTTACCGTCTCCATTAACGGTACATTTCATATCTTACCTATAAATGATTATGTAATATTATAAATGCATGTATATACTGGATATATATGATATATACATAATGATTATAATTCTGGATATAATGGATACATGAACCACATGTAATTATAAAGGGTTTATTTTTGACTCAAGTACCAATGATCGTTAAAATGACCGTTATTAACTTAAATAATTACATAGTGTTCATGACATGGCAATAAGTGATATAAAAGGAATAATGAACTAGAAAAGGGTTCTTAAAGAAGTAGAAATTAAATCAAGTTTATTATTCAAGACATTCAAGAATGGCCGAGTCAAGTCGGACCCGAGATATGGGACTTCGTCTCAATCTCCTTTCATTGAGGCATATTTTGTTTTATACACAACCTTCTTTTATATGGTGTATAAACCCCTTTGACTTTTATGTTTATTCAAAAGGAATATTTTTTATACGAAGCGTTTACTAAATGACAAAATGGAATGTTTTTGTCGTACGTATGCGGCGACAACGACTTCTCCGCCGCCGTGACCATTATTTGAGTTTCGGCTTCCTCTACAAGCCATAACTTTTTCTTAAAAGAAAAATAAATACCATGTTTTACTTTTCTTTTATTTTGGTATTGAAAATGGTTTTCATATTGTTTTTATATCAATGTGTTGTATTTATGTCTTGTGATTGAAAGGTGGAAATGTTATGTTTCCTTTATGCATGTTTTATGTGATAAGATTATGTTGAGGTTCTTGGGCATTATTATGAAGACGGGTGGTTCCGTGATAAACTAAGGGTGGATGAGCCCGGTATAGCTCTCCAATGCATTGGGTAACGTGAAGGAGTGAAACGTTAAGGTTTCTCCAAAGAGATTTAGGGAATATACTGTGATGGGTATTCCAAACGTAACCAAGAGGGTTACTCCCTACGTAAAGATGTTATGAATGCCTCAAGTTACCTTTATGTCTTATGATTTCTATGACTTATTCATGATTTGATGAGGTATGTTAAAATGCTTATGTTTTATGGGTAAAGTATGATCTCATTCTTATGTATATATGTACCCATGTTTCCTTTCCATATTTTTATATCCCTTACTGAGCTTTTTATGCTCATCCCAAGTTTTTTTTGAAATGTTTTTCACAGGTCAAGGGAAAGGTACAAGATATGATGATAGTGTCAAGGAAGTGTCAAGAAATAATCCATGTTTTATTTTAAATATGTTTCCATTGATGGGAATGAATAATACTATCTTTATGTAACCACTTTGTTTATATGTGAAATGTAATGCAAGTTTTATGATCTAATTCTCTTAAACTATAAACCCGAAAAGATCCTCAATGAGTAATCTTGTAATAACTCAAGATTAAGTAAGGTTTAAGGTCGGGGCCTTATAATATTGTTCTAAAAATCTATTGATTCTTTGTTTAGTAAAATTCAAGGCTATATTAAGCATCGATTGGAACTATTTATTAAGAACTGATATCAACATTCAAGAAAAGTAAATATCAATCTACATGAAAAAAGCATATATGCACTTATATAAATGTAAATAGAATTATTTATACCCATTTTAGTTATTTCTTAGGTATTGGATTTATTATTGAATAAAAAGTATATTTAGCATATTTGGTTGAGCCCACTAAAAATTACAATCTAGATAATAAACTTTTTATGATTTATAATATGTTTTATTCCCATATTAGTTTTATACAATTACCTAATATTATGAGGTGGAGTTTCAAATATATCATATTTTGGGTAAGATGTCAATATCAATGATACCCTATAGAATGACCCGGATAAAATTGGAGTAATTAAGAAAGAAACTACATGAAAACTTAAAAAAATGTGTTTATATATCCTATGGAATTATATTATTTTGATTCAGTTACCCTTATCAAAAAGAATAATAGTTAAAATATAACATGATACATCCCAAAACTCTAAAATAATAACATGGTATTAAATAGTGTAGGAGACAAGAAACCCCAAGCCTAAACAACATACAAAATATATTTCATTAAATATAATCTCGTTGATAGCTTACAAAATAAAAAACGGTGAGTCAAAAAGAATTGTAATACAGTATAACATTATAACCTATAAATTTAAATAGTTTGTATGAATATTAGAAAAATAAAATATAGAAATTATGGTTATCTATCGATTTAAAATAAATAAGAATCATTTAAAAGAAAAAAGAAATTTTTTCTGAAAAGATGGTTTTTTATAAAATATGGTTTACTTATGCTTTTGAATGTAATTTCAAAATTAATTTTTAGCTATTTTTAAAAATTTATTTTAGAAAATTTTAAAATTGTAATATCATAATATCAAAATTTTCATAGGGTGTTTTAGGGTTTTTAATGGAAAGTATCTTTTTTCGATGAATAATGAATATTTTGTTTTTTGTTGAAATTTTTTTTTTGGTTTAAATACATTATAAGGATAAATTATTTAATAAATTGTTTTTAAGTCAACATATTACAATTATATTACAATTTAACTAATTTAGGTCACTTAATTCAATTTCTCGTTGAATTTTTATATAAAAACCTTTAATACTTATGATAATTTTCTACTTTGAAACGTATTTTTCATCACATACTTAGGCTTAATTCTAAATTGTATTCTTCCAGTTATGTGAATTGGATTTTAAAATAAAGCATTACATATTATTAATCATGTAAATTTCTATTATCTAATATGTTAAAAAAAATTATTTGCCAAAATGAATATTGAAAACAATAAAAATAAATTATTGTGGTTAAGGTAAAAATGTGTTTACTAGTGGGTTTAACTAAATAAATAATGGTTATAAAAGCCTAAAAAATTCTCTGAAATATAATTTTTTTTTCATATTTAGACCTTATCATGTCTATGGATCAAGAATAATCCATTTTAGACCCTTTTTTAAAGTGAAAAACGTGGGTAGAAATTTTTCTTTAAAAAAATGAAAAGTGTTCCACCAAACTCACTTATAAAAATCCACCCATATCCTCTCTTATATACACTATAAAAACCATTTTTTGTGAAATAACTGACCTAATAACTTTCAAAAATCACTCCTTTCATATTATAATTGTTATTCTGGGTATAAATCCATCCTAGTAAAGATTTTGGTAAATCCTAAGAAGGCTACTCGAAGAAGAGGTAAAATTCATAACTATGCATTTTTATTTTATATCTTCTTCAGACACCTTAAAATATTATTTATTTATAATTATATTACCACATTATTATATCTTTTATACTTATAAACTATTATTTTATGATGAGGACTTATATTTATCTCCCCATCCGTCAAATAGGAAACAATAAGATCGCTCATGTGTGTGACGTACAACCACCACACAAACCGATGTCATTCAACTTTTCATTTACACATTTCATAGTGGGGTATAAACATAAATATAAATTATATATATAATATTTATAAAATATTTATACCTATTTATTAATTATATCTTATATTGTTTTTTAAATTCTATTCTGTAGGGGATATGTTAACGTCACTTGTGTGGACTGTGAACTACCACCTAGTAGAGAGATGTGAATCATTTTTCATTAACACCATACATGGAAGATAATAATCATAAAATGAAATAATTTTTATACTCATTAAATTTTTATCATTATGAAAAGATAATATCTCACTACAATTCATACATTTTCACTCACTAAAATATGATAATGTTGTTCTTGTACGTGTAAAATATGGCATTCACAAAGCTATGCGACTCTCTCTTTTCATCACCTCACCACAAGGATGATATGTATAAGTATATATAAAGAAATAATATTGTTTTTATGATCATTATTAAAATATAAATTATTACATACATCATTTCTATAATTATCATTGAAAAATGGAAAAGTTACTCGTGTGTATGTACAACCTACCAAATCTATGGTTGTGACATACTTCTTTTCTCAAAACCATATATAATTATTATTCTTAAAAGTATAATTGATATATAAATATCATAATTATGTTATTATTATTATTAGGTAAATATTGAAACTGTATAATATTCCCAATAATGGCTACTTTCATGATAAAAAACAAATGAGATAACAAGTTAATTAACACTCAAAACAAAGCAAAGATTTAATAATAATTGATGAATTATTGATAAGATGTTATAAAAGGATACTATATGATATTATAAGTGTTAATATTATTCTATTATAAGTTAATAACATGTTTAAAAAATCTATACATTAGTTGACATAACTTTCAACCCAGAGGATGTTTGATGTAAGGGACTTGATCTCAAACTCTCTTCATTGAAGAATATTGTAATGTTCTATACAAAATGTCTTTTATATAGAATATATAATAACCCCTTAAATATAATATAATTATTCCTTATTAATTAATTCAATTTTATGTTTTAATTTTAATTATTTAATCCAAGTGTATTTTATTTAAATTCACCATGTGGTAATAGTTATTATACAATCTCACTTTATTTTGTGATTGTTAACTTTCTCTTGAAATGACCACTTTCTTGTGACTATTTGTCATTGTAAATTACATTTCAATTAAATATATATATTATTTTATAATTTATATGAATATTTACTAAACTTTATACCATTTTCACATATATTGTTTACTTTGACAGTTATTTGATTAAATGTGGAAATATTGATAAATATGAATCCTTTACTCAATACAGATATTTCATGATAAGTAATATTTATTCATGGATTGAATTAATCATTTGATTTGAGAGGAAATATTTTTACCTATATTGATGAGTAGGTCCTAAAATTATATATCCCCCTATTGCATCGATTGGTCTCATGAGTCAAAATACTTGTCAAAATTAAATTAGTTTGTACCTGTAGTTTTAAACCATCTTATGAAAGGTTTTGATAGTATATGTATAATGACTACTACAATCCTGATGTCAAAAAATTAATCATTTACTTCATTATAAATTTAGTCAATATTATCCATGTGATTTTCATAATGATATTATCTCCGGATGTATTTCATTCTTAGTTTATTTTTTAAATAACATGGGTTTTGATTTATTCACCTTTACATATTGATTCTTCCTTATCTAATAATGATATCCAACTTATTTATTAAATGGAAAGTGTGTTTAGTTATTTAAATTTCCATATTTATTGTTATTTTTTGATTCATGACTACTTCTACTATGCTTAACCCTTAATGATCATTTGAGATCACATTTATTTTCTTTCCTTTCATTATGATTTTGTGATGTGTACTATGATTTATGTGCAAGTATGTGATAGAGGGAATTAATTTATTCTAAAAAATAAATTTTTTACTTTTTTTTTCAAATATAATTTGGGAATCAAGTATATGCATAGTTTAAAAATACTAATAAAGTATTGGTTCCTTTGGGATGTTATTCCTTGTATCTAATGCCAATATAATAAATAAAACACTTTCTCGAGGATATTGGGGTGGAGGTTTCTACAATTGGTATTAGAGGTATTTTAGTAGAATCCTTTGGATATATATTTTAGAAAAAAAATTACCGGATATACCCCAATGATAAAATTTCAGGAAAAGTGTAGAAGAACTTCCTAATTATTTGGGAAGATAGAGATTTTTTGGGGTTTTCCTAGATTTATATTCCTATATGGAAACTAAAATTGGAAATAGTTCTTGAACAAAGGTACCTAGGTGTAACAATTCCAAAAATTTAGCATTGAGATTCACTCGATCATAACTCAGTGAACGAAAAAACCATATTTATAATGCACATGGATTTATACTACTAATGGATATGCCTAAGAAAATTAAAATTTTATATAAATAACATTATGAAGGATTTGAATATATGATGATAATGAGTGAACAAGGTTAAACCAATGTTGTATTAGATTGGAAATAAGTTTTTGTGATTAAAACATACTATAAATTATTGTATAGGTTTCCCACTCCGATTATTCATTGTCATTATTGACAATCGGTTTTTTCATGTGATGTTGAAAGATTATCAAAAATACTTTAGGAATGTTCAAGTTCCAAAAACCCCAAGGAGGATCAAAGGGACTTTCCCATGTTTAAATGAATATCAATACACTTATGAATTAGACGGAAAACTTAGGACCCCTACACACCACTAAAGGAATGGTCACCCCTACGTCAGGAACATATATCGAGAACCTACCCTTGACACCTATGTGAGTAACCACATTCGACCAGGGCCTCCTGGTTAAATTTAAATTGGGCTCAATGGATCCTTATTTGAAAAATTAAAAAAATAGGAAGAAACTGAAAGATCAGGCCACATAGCCCCTTTGACCATGTCTCCAAATATTTCTCAAGTATCTCTAAAAAACATGAATGAAAAATAAATCAAGGGGATAAGTGAGTTAAAATTCCCTTAAGTGTCGCAAGGACAAGTTAACTACACAAGGAACCTTTCTCCCCAAAAGAACAACCACCTGCGTGAAGCTCTTATCCCTAATAATGGACCTGCATAAGACCCTTCTAAGGAACATCTTGGAGACCTGTGGTACCTAGGATAAATTCATACCCATGTTTCATCTCCCAGGTGTTTGATCATTCAAATAATATATAGCTCACATAGGCATACTCCCCCCATGCAAAAAGCATTTCCAGGTCCTCCCATGACCTATACTGAGAACCTTCACCTAGGTCCTATGTGATTCACTCTTTGATTACCCTTACAAGCCACAAATGGTTGGACTCCTCCTCATTTGGATCCCTTTCCTGGAAGAGAAGAAGTTGAAACCTCTACCTAAGCCTATGTAATTTCCAAACCATGGATAGTGTAACACCAATGTGTCCCCAATTTTGGTGTGAATTCATAACATCATAGGTTTCCCACACACGTCTGATTGTCTATACAGTGTCCCCATGCTACACATGAGTGTGTATTCCCGTAGTCATGAGGACCACTACCCTAGAGACTACATTAAAGAGTTCATGGTCTCAAATAAAAGGGATATGACCATATCATACCCTTTTCATCTCTATGATCTGGATACTCTAGGTCATAGTGGTGAGGGTTAGGATTTCCCTTTAGTTTACATTCAACAGGGAATGAGATCCCCCTCCTTCTCTATAGGACAATGTTCAGGGAATCCCTCTTAGAGTAAGCCCTTAAATGTTCTTATAGGACCTATCCTACTTCATTCCATCCTCTTTCTCCATATCCTTGACCCAATATATAGTAAGGTAAATAGAGGGAAGTGTCATATCTCCAACCACTTCCCTTAGTGGAGGAGGATAATTGTGTGTGTGCCAGATCTTCAGATTCCACATTGTCTATCACATTCAATCATAACTCATCCTGAAACATTTAGATATATAGGCTAGCCATGATTCTAGAACCCACGCACCCAAATACATGTTTTGGTAGAGGATAATCCTCTTAATCTTCCCATCACCTTCATTCATAGTTCCTCAATAGTCACGAGTCCTCAAGGCCATGTATACAACCTTAGGGAAAAGAGGATTGTATGGTTTCTTGAATCTTCAGTTTACTCTTTTTTATCACATCGATCATGATCACATGTGATTATAGGATTAATATTGTCATAATATCCAAATAATCCACAACCATCATATGGGAATCCTCATTTGGATTAAGACCCAATCACAATAGTCCATGGGCATCCTCTTCTAGAGTAAGCCACTGTTGTCACCCCATTCAAAAGGGAAGCCTCAGTGCATAAGCCTTATATAATTAAACTATGAGAACTATAATTCATGATAAAATTTGGATATGTATACACCCACATAAGGATTGATCTCAGTGGCAATACACCTCAGGAATAAACTCAAATCATAATCAAACCAACCTGGGCGTCCTCCTATATAGTAAGCCCCAAAATAAGCCTCCAAACCACCATGAGTCAATTTATCCCATAGGGTCCCTTTGTAGGGAATCATCTTCCGGAGTGACCCCAAATTTCATTCTCTCAAAGGGTCATACTCCCCCGTGAGAAAAACCCTTGAGGCCCACAAAGGCATAGGTTCTAACCACTAAGCATGGTGTCTGTTAATCCCTTCTAGATGGGATACATAGGAAACCTCTATAGGGTCGAAACTCGACACTCGAAATCAACCATGTTCTCTCTGGGGCCTATTACCAATAGGATCAAATTCAACATGGAAATTTATTTCCCTTCCAGGATCATTGGTCTACTTTGGAATATGTGTCACAATAAACATGGACTAGAAACCTTTTACCTAAATGCCCTTTCCACATGGAATTGAACTATAGGGCAGGTCCTTAACACATGTCCTTAAAAAGAATGACGTGCTCCCTTAAAAAGCACCAAACTATGTGGGTTTTGACTAATTTTATGAGGATAAGTAGGAATCCCATCACATGGGTCTGATCCCAACATCAAAACAGATCTCATCTCCCGGAATGAAAATACAGTCTAGTGTTCTACACTGATTGGATAGAATACTAGCATCGTCAAAATGAAAAAAGAATTTCTAATTAGTATATAAGAGGATGCAATTGATGGAGATACTTTGATTCATACAGATATCTCCATCGATGAAGAAACTTAGGTACATATAGATGATAATAAATTTTATATATGATAATATTTAATTGTTAAATTTAAAGTAATCCACATTATACTTTTGAATAAATAATGGATTGATGAACATATCTTAAATCTATAAGGGATTTCCAGATTAGGTGATATTACCCACCCAAAAAGGGTATGATTAATATGACCTCTCATCATCTAAAATAATGTGAGTTCTTAAAAATCAATGGAAGCTCCATGAAAAGCACCTTCCTTTAGAAAGTAGGTCCCTTATGGATACAAAATCGTTGGTTGTTTCTGGTTCCACAAAAAAACCTGTTGGAACCAAGTTAGAAATTATTATTACCGAATTGTTTCCAATATGTTTTTCCATTGAAAAATAAACACCCAATAGCTCATTGTCTATGAGGGAAACTCTTTTTTAAGATAGTCTCATGTTTGAGAGTTTTCATGAATGGAGATATCAGTATGTATCCAAGGATATCCATCACGAGAATCCTCTTATGTTTTTATTAGATATTATTTTGTCATTATGATGGAATTAGTTTTCTATCCACCCAGTGGGGATCTCTGGGGTTTATTGTCATCTAGGGAGACAAAAATTGTTTTGGCATTTGATTCAGACGCATGGGATAGGCTTCGTAAAAATCCCCATGAAAGGAATCGGATCCCACATAGTTAGAAACTACATAATGGGGCACATCATACCATTTATGGACATGTTATAAGTACCTAACCATATTGTTTAAAAGCACATCGTATGAAATTATTAGTGATTGATACCTAGTGAGAATTTAGTGTGGGACTTATACTGACTTAGTCCGATGAACATTGAAAGGATATGAATTTTGAAGTTGAATTAGGATCTACTAGGAATATGATATAGAGAGAAAAAGGATGATTGGGGAAGTTGAGTTTGGACCTTATGGAGGATTCAAACATCTACTATCTAGATGGGAATCAAAGCGCACGTAGTTTGGTGCTGACGACCTATGCCTATGAAGTTCTAAAAAGGTTTGTATCACAAGGGATTATATCTATTTGTGAGGATTGAATGGGGTCTTAATCTTAATAAGGATTCCCTATAAAGGTACAATTAGGGATTTCTTGACTCATGGTGGTTTTGGAGGCTTATTTCAGGACTTACATCATTAGAGGATTCTCATGTTGGTTTGATTAAAATTGGAGTTTATTCTTGAGGAGGATCCCAATTTATCTCGGTCATTATGTGGGTATCCAGAATATCTTGATTGTAATAGGGATTAGAGTTATTGTTGTTCAATTATTTAGGGATTATGCACTGATGGTACCCATGTGAATGGGGTGACAACTGGTGCCACTTTGGAGTACGATTCCCAGAGGAAAGTATGGTTGGGGCTTACTCCTGTGATGGATTCCCATATGATGGGTCGAGATTCTGTGTATATAATGACCACAGTATCATCTAATCCCATGTGTGTCATTCGTGGTGTAAAAAAAATATGAAACATAATATCTTAGAAACTAGACAATACACTTTACCCTAAGGTTGGAGACATGTTCTCGATGACTCAGACCTATGGGTGAACATTGAAGTAAGGATATTGGAATATTCAAAAGATGTTATATACTAAAACACACACCCTAGTGTGTGGGTGCGATGATCTTGGATATCCTTAGTGTTTACATGAGTCAGGATGATTCATGCTTGAATTTGATGGACAAGTAGGAAGCAAAAGATCTATATTGTACAAACTTTTCCATTTCTGCTTGTGGGAGAGTATGGGTCTATTACACTTCTCACTTTTTACTTTACCCTAGAATGAGTACAGGCAATAGGGACATAGGATGGATGGAATTAGAAGGGTTCCTTCAAGAAATCATAGGGGTTTACTCTAGGAGGAATTCCTTGAAATTGGTCTTTTAGTGAGGTAGGTGGATCTCATTCCATGTGTAGTAGAAAAGAAAGTGCAATCCTTACCCTCTCCACTAGGAATTGGAGGCTTCAAGTCATAGAAATAAAAAGGGCAATTCTTGTTCTTATACCTTATATCTAGGACCTCGAACTCCCTATAACTATCTCCTATGTATGGGTCCTCATGAACCTAGGAATAAAATCTCACATGCACCCCGAGGACCCCAAAAAGAAATCCAAATATGTGCAGGAAGCCTATATATGTAGTAATACACTCATAAATGGGGTAAAATCTTGTTTGAAACCCAAAATAGTTGTGGAAGTCTAGAGGCTTCAATGGAGGTTTTAATTTTTCCCCTTTCACACAAGGGATCCATTGGTGGAGTATTCCTTCCATTGGTGGATTAGAAGAAAACTCAAAGAGTGACACACACATGTCTTGGGCACAAGTACTTGGCATAGGTCCTGAGAGGAATTGAAAATGCTTCATATAGGGGGGTGTATGTCTATGATAGATGAATATTCATTAATCAATAGACCACATGGTAAATATAATATGGTTAAGGATTTAGCCTAGCCACCATAGTTCACCTCAAGGGTCCCTGGAAGGGTCTTGAGCATGACCATTATTAGGGATATGAGCCTCACATAGGTGATAGTTATTTTGGGAAGAATGGGTCATCATGTAGGTATCATGTGTTTGGGAATCTAAAAGTACTTTTATCTCACTTATAAACATAAATTATCTCCTCTTTTGGGTTTTGGGGAGCTACCAGAAAAATTGTTGGAGACCTGGGAGAAGGGGTTACGTGGCCATATCATTAGGCTTCATCCAATTTTTTTTCTTCAGTTTTTCAAATGTGGAGCCCTTCAATCATATTTATACGTAATATAGGGACCCTAGTTGAAGGAGGTTACTTGTTCATGTGTTGGGTGCAAGTTCTTAGTGTATGTGCCTAATGTAGGGGTGTCCAGTTCATTGGTGGCATGTTGGGGAGTTGTGTCCACCTTCTAACATGTTGGGGTATTCATGCATTGACCAACATGGTAAAGTCCCTTTGATCCTCCTTAGGATTCTTTGGTTCTTGAACATTCCAATAGTACACGACTTAATATTTTCTTTTCAATTGAAAAAATCAAGTTTCAAACACCCCTAGGATTGGATCTGATCTAAAGAGGATGGTATAGTCTTGAGGTAAATTATGGAAAAGATTATGAAGGGTTATTTGGAGAATAATTTCGTTCTTTAGTGAAGGTCTATGATTTTTTTATGTTGCACAAGTCTATGGTACATACCTGACACGCAAGATCCAGACACAAGCTAGTAGATGCTATAAATATCACTAACCCGTTGGTTGTTTAACTAGGTTTCATGGATTATAACAATTAATCAGGCCATGTATGTCTTCCTCTCAAATCTAACACATTTATATTCTCTCAAAGGTCTCCCAACGAGCTCTCTAAGGCTTGACTAATTTGGGATATGATGGTGTGTGGGATGGATATCATCGATGGTCCTTTAGGAAAGACCTGATTGGGGGACTTTAACCTGACACTTTTTCAAAGAGAGTACAGGTGGGACTTGATCAAAGGGGATGCAATAATTCATCCATTTTCCAATATTTGAAAAACTTTTATGTTAAAAAATAAATTTATATGTCAATATTTTAGCTAAAAGGGCGAATTTGCTTCCTTATTGCAGGTTTTCAATGGAGTCCTGAAAGACTACAAATGAGAATGCTCTTGCATGTTCTACTTAGATGATCAACGCCTTCGGGACAAAATATTATGACATAGTTGAGTATAATATTCTAAATTTGGAATAAAGATTGTCACAATACCAACATGAGTATCCACAATGTAATTACATTCCCATATACGAGCACATACTTTTGAGGGACGCCTTCATCACCGGGGTTAAGAGTTATTTTCTAGAGTCTTGGTCCGGGAAACATATCATCTTCCCTTCTACCTACTTATCTTCCAAGAGTATTTTTATTCTGGAAATAATAGTCCATATTGGTTTTATGATGAATCAAAATGTATGAAATCTAGATTTGATGTTGAATATCCATGATTCATGGTGTCATTGTTATGATTCAACCTTTCTCACCTTATAGAAAGAAAAAATTCAAGGTTGGAAAAATGATTGGGACTTCTACTCTAGAGTGGGAGTTAGACCTAAGTTGATTTGGGAATACTATGTGTACTAGAGTTTTCTATAATTCCAAGTGAAACAACAAGACCTCATTATCTATGAGGATTTTTGGGTTGGAAAAACCAAAATCTACAAGAACTCAGATATCATCCCTAAAATTCTAAGCTAATCAAGTTCGTTAAAAAACCCATTTCACTAGATGCAAGGTGAAGTTGGCGATATCCTATGTAATGTCAAAATTTTATTGGGGCCCCATATTGGGGGAGATGTATGATGAATTAATCCCACCACCAAAAATTTGGGGTGACGTTGAGAGGACACCACCTCTAGTCCCTGATCTTTTCAAGATAGAGAAGAAATTAAAAAATAACATAAATCATCAACCCAAGACTACAATATATCAAGGAACATGGATGAGGTATTTTTTAGAATCATTTGTGGAAGTTCACACTTTCAAGTGCCTTACCATATGTATGACTATAAGGAATTAGGCTTCTCTCGACCCGTTCTGGCATATGCTGGAGAATGGTCAATATAATGATTAAAGTTACTAATTAAATACCATGATTTATGTAATGAATTCCATGGTTATATTCCTTTACTTGTGGATAATCATTTATATGGTCTGGGCCTATGAGTATGGTGGTGGTGTAAGGATAAAGACTTTTGTTTTAGTGGCCAAAATAGTATAGGGGGAAGTACATAGGGATGGATTAACCTATTTTGGAATAAATTTACCTCTATTTAATACATTCGTACAATGGGAATAACTCATTTATTATTGAAATTACATTTGAAGTGATATAGAGGTGGATTGTAATACACTTCAATAGAGATGCAGTGCTGATCCCAGTTAAAATCCTCGAAACATGATTCCTCCCATTCGTTCAGGATGTTTCTGGAATCCAGCCTTTGAATATATGGTTTGATGAAGTACTTAAGAAGCTGAATGTGTTGGGTGATTTTATCTTCTTTCCACATGCTAAACCACCAGTATTTAAATTTACAGTTGATGGTAAGGAGAAGAATCACAAACTGAGGTTGTACACTATAGCATTCATAGACATTTTGCTGGTAGCTTCATTGATAGAGAGATCAACTGTGAAGATTATACACCATATTTATTTTCAGTCTAGTTTAAATTTCTAGAATTTCATGAATATAACCAAAAGATATGTTCATCTGGAGAAAAATATGATGGTATTATGATATATTTCGATCGTGATAACCATGACGTGTCAAAAATGTCAATCATAATGCCTCGATCGGATGAATCAATCAAGTTGGAGGTTGGATATTCCACGACATGGACCTCTTTGTACCCCCAGGGTGTATTGGTGAAGGCTTATTTCTGAGTCAAGGATCTAAAAACTACTGTTTGTGGTATACATGGTAAAAGTATTGAATTGAAGAAGATGACAGTGAAGCTCTAGTTCCTTCAATGTGATCATGGGGAAATACTGCCAGGAAAACAAGGGTCAAGAACACCACAACTACTATGCCAAGGTAGACTAGTCACCATAATTAAGATAAGGCTCGTGATGTTTCCCCTCATTATATTTTAGGATAAAAGTGGACTGAAGATTCATCTAGGTCGAAGGTGATTTGGTATTCCTTGTAGCCAGCTGCATCGATGTCAAATTATAGGTGTCCCATTGTGATCCAAGTCGGGAGAGCATAGCTCGCAATGTCAGTGATGATATGGAATTTTTTCAGGCTAACTTGTGGATCCTAAGGATTGGATATGTCTAACCACCATCCAATAACCACCATTAAATTGATTTAGATAAGGTGAAAGGGTATCTTTAAAATTTGGGGTATTTTATATACAAAATAGAGAAACAGACTCCGACCACAATGTG
This sequence comes from Viscum album, assembly GCA_963277665.1. Lineage (NCBI taxonomy): Eukaryota > Viridiplantae > Streptophyta > Magnoliopsida > Santalales > Viscaceae > Viscum > Viscum album. Next base: position 2,023,082,289 of record OY728123.1, read on the forward strand.
AGTGTCTCACATGATGAACTCAAGAGTTCTTAAGGGGGTAACTATTCATCTTGAGGATGAATAAGACATCTATATGAATTCTAATGATGTATTTTTTCCATTAACTTTTCCATTTTCTTCTCATTTATCAATAGTCATTAATATTGAAGTGATTTTATTTTGTAGTTCATAAGGAGAGAAGAGGAACCACCAGTTGAAGTAGGAGAAGTAGAAGACAAGGGTGGGTCGCTGAAGAATGGTCCCATGGGAACCCCCATTGATGTAGTGGATGAGACTCGTGATTCCCTAGGGATAAAACTAGGCTATAGGGTCAAGATGGAGGAGATGCTGGTAGGAACCCATTTACCATTACCTCATGTTTCTTCCTTTAAGATGATTGAGATAAGTATTTCACGATATTAGAAGAGGAAGTGAAAGATTCCATTAATAATGGACCGATGAATGAATAACAGTAAGTCTATGGTGATGGCACTTGATTTCAAGACATTCTTGACATACTCTCTCTGACTGTACTTGTCTCTTGAATAATTTAGGTTAATTTTCTACCTTAAGGTGTCTGACATTGATCCTTCCATATTTTGGAGGATTTCTTAGGGGAGGCACAAATCTTGGTTGACGAATCTATTGATATGATAGACGAAGAATCCAGAGATATCACAACATCTACTCGAAAATTATTAGAATCGGGGTTCGATTCACTATATAGAGAGTGATTCCCATCTCATGGTAGTTTATGTTAGCTCTATATCAGGAAAAACAATCCATGTGAAGAATTGAACAAAATTATAATAGAGGGAGTGTGATGAGGTTCACTGGGAAGTTCAATCCACAAATTGTGATAGGGGAGGAGTTATATTTATGGGATTCAATAATTTCCATATTATTCGTTCTCATCGACATCTCTACTTCCATGATTTGTGATGATGTTGGGATTGTTTTACGAAAAATTTGGCATATAAAAATATGCGTAGAACCAGAATCAAAATGTATATTCACTATTCATTAATAAATTAATAGAATACCCATAACCACTTCATTTTTGGGGTTCAGTTCAATAGTAGTGATGAAAAAACTCACCCTTGATTCCTTAGAGGCTGTTGGTGGCCTCAGAAAATCCTTGTCTTAGGGAACTGGTTGGAAAAGTGCCCATGTAATTTGTAGTTGAAGAAATGAACAATGTGTTAAGGTTCAAACAGATAATTCCTCTCCTCTATGGCAGTAGAAGGTTCTTCTTGTTGGAAATTAATGTCCAAGTGCCATTCTCTTCAACACCTAAATAATTTCCTCATCCCCTCTAAGAAATTTATTAGGTGTTTCATTCAACATGTTTGGAAAGTGGGGTGCGGGAATTTCATAGCACCACTTTATTTATCCATCGTACTGTCAGAATTAAAGTCAACATTCCTCTTCATATCCCCATGATATCCCAAAGATTCTATGATCTATATTTAGACTTTGAGAGCACATTATACAATTTCCTCATAGCTATTGAAGTTAGAGATTGCTACGTCTTTCTGTAGGATAGGTTTTAGCCCACCAAATAAGCGGTCAACCATTCATTCAGGGGTAATGACCAAGATGAAGGCATATAATGCATGTCTTTTGAAGTTTTCCTCGTACAACTTGATGGATTATTTTTTTTTCATGATGGAAAGAATTTCCTTTTTCATCTGAAGTAGGAGGGTGCGAGAAAAATAATTATTGAAAAACATTTTCTAGAAATCTTTCAATTCCAACAATTTGATCTCTTCCTCAGGTTTCTTATTTTTTATCAGTGTCCTCCATTGATCAGCTTCACCATCCATATGATAAGAATCCATAAGAACATTCTCTCGTTCAGAACATTGAAGGATGAAGAAGATATTCACAATGGAGTTGATCTATTGTTCCAAAATTGAGGGAACAGATGATCAATTGAAAGTAGGAGGTCATCATCTCATGAAGCTCTCGATTGCAGCTTGTTCTTTCTTAGGGGGGGGGGAGGGTTGAACGTTCCACTTGAAACAAGTTTCTATTCAAAACATGTGTTAAATGAGAGAGTATAGTGACATATCTTGTGATTCCCACTCCTATATGATTAGGTATATCATTAGAATAGTCATAACATTGATTTTACCATTGGTCATTAGCCCAATTCCTCCTATTACCAACCAGTGGCTAGAATAAAAGGAATGTAAGGGGTAACAAATTAAGGGGAATCCAATGAAAAAAAGGATAACTTATAAATTAAATTTATTTCAACAACTTATGATTTTATAGGCTTCAATCTATGTTATCCATGATATAATTCCCAACATATATTCTAAGGGGAATTTTGTATTTTTCCCACAATAAAGGTTCATAATATGTTTTTAATTTACCAATGAATATCCCCAAAGAGTGTCGAACCAAGAGTGCAGTAAGGACCGTGGTCGTGCACCAGTTTATATTTGAGTCTATTTTAATGCGGTGTTTTTAGGTTTTATCCCTAGTTACATCTGTGCAAGAGCCACTTCTACTTGTTTGTATCCAGACATAGATGTATTTAATTGATAAACCAGTTACTATATACTCAAAAATACAGAGGGATTTTTTTATTATACTTAGTCTTATCCATATGGATTTCACTAGGGTTTTCTAATCCTAATTCCTAAAATAACTAAACCTATCATATGATACTAACTATTACAACCCTTATCATTAATACACACCTAAATATGATTTATTACATAAAATTTAACTTAATAAAACTATGAAAATTGATAGATCTAGTGTATTGGTTACATAATAACATAGGACATAAAATACAACATCTTTATTGAAAACTCCTTTTACATGACCATAAAATTATTTCGTACTTTGCTTTACATGGGATAACCTGAGAACATGTATAAGAAAAGGGTGACCTATAAAGCTCAGTTAGGGAGTAAACATGGAATAAAATAAATAATAAAGTATATATTAAGAAATCGGAATATCAATGGAGCACATGAGAAACATAAACATAAAAGCATGATATAGCATGATTATCATAACATGGAAATGTGGAAACAACATTTAACATGATATTTCCATGATCCAAGTCTCATTACACATGGAAAATGAGTAAACCCTAATTTCACTTCAATTTTCATGAATGAACCCTAATTTTACTTGATGTATCATGATACTAATCTTTACCCAATACGTTGGAGCGCTATCAAGGCACACCGTTCTTAATAATTTCATTTCGTGCATAACCTTGCCACATAGATCATACAACATGGATTCATTAATCATCATAATTTATTACACAAATAACAGATGTTAAATACATAAATTGAATTCTGTATTAAATAATTACATGTTCATAAAGGTGAATACCATTTACAGGGAAATGGGTATGGTGTTCACTTACAAGATCATGTTGGCATGGGGAATGTTATTGTAAATTTACAAACATAACAATGTCAAATTGAAATTATTAAATTGTTTGATGAGAGAGAAAATGGTATTTAATAATTTATAAATGAAATAGACATTGAGGGGGTCATGGAACATAATATCCCAAAATATTTAATGTAATTTATATTCATAATATAAAATAATTGATTGAATGTAAATGAGGAGAGAGAAATCCCTTACGGAATTTCGGCATGATAATAGCTGTATATGGGAGGTAGTAATCAGAGGGAAAGGTGTCCCTAATCAATAATAAATTATTAATATAGTGTAAGGGAGTTTAAAAGACACAACCCAACATTTTTAATTGAAAATAAATGGCATAAAAATATAAGGAAACTTGGACATAAATAAGGAAGGAAGGAAAGTGAGGATCCTTTACTTGCTAGTGTGATCCCAAAGGCTTGAGGGAGGCTTGAGAGAGGCTTTTTGGGAGCTTGGGGAACCATGGGAGGAATATAGAGAGATGTGGTAAGGGTTTGGTCGATCTAAAAATGGTTTTAGTGAAGAGTAATGGGATATTGAGTAGGTTTATATTAGAAAGGAGATGAAATTCATTATTATATAGGTTTTGGACACTATAGATTAAACTAGTCAGAAACAGAAACCATCCCATGGTTTTTCACCATGTGTTTTTCCCAAGTGTATTGGAAAACAATATTTTATAACTCTAATGTCTTAAATTATTAAAATATTAGTATTTCTTATGTTTATATTTGCCACACACTCATGGAAATCATTTTTAAAATATCAAATATTTTATAAGTCTTGGAGGGTATACCACGGAATTGTAAAATAAATCAAAAAAAAGTAAAATTGCATTATTTTAAAGGCAAAACATTTATTGGACTAATATAACTTTTATAGTATTTTATTACATCAATATTGGGTCATTATGATGTCATAAAATAGATTATATATTAAAATGGTATTTAATTTTTACCAAAAAAATCGTCTATCTTATAAAATTATGAAAAATTCTCTATTGGATAACTTCGACATCCAAATTCCAAAAATAATATTAATTTTATATAAATAATTTTCGAATTATGTGAGTTTTCATTTTTAAAATAAAAACTGACATTTATTAAAAAATCAAGTGTTTTGACAAAAACAGTTTTCAAACCTTAATAAAAATTACAATTGTATTCATAAATATTATAAGATCATTTATATTTAATAAAAAATAATTTATTAATAATATTTTATTAAAATATTATTTAATTCAAAAATCAATTGATTCATCAAAATAGGTTTCTCTATGTAATTTGAATATTAACTAAAAATACTATTTGTATTTTAAAAATCAACTCTAAAGGAACAATAATAAAATCAATGTATATTATTTATTCTATAAAAAATAATTCACATAATACATTTTGGTAGTTAATTATTACATAGGCCCTTATAACTCCCGCATAAGACCTACGAATATGGTGTGTGATGGTGACAAACTCTTGGGGTAGCTCAGATAACATCACTTGGGTGGTAATCTCAATTAACTTCCTCTTCTCCCGTATGAGATTTTGTTCAAGATTAACATGTTAAAGATCAGCTTGTTCTTGGTCAAGAGTGAATCCATGTGATGCTACCTATGTTCCAAGATATAAAATATGAGATTCATATGGAGCAATTCTACTGGATGAGGCCATCACTTGCTTTGTCTGAGTAAATTGGCTTTGTTAATGACCTATATTTATACTAATAAGTTGACCACTATTCAACAAGTATATTAGCAATGGTAAAAATTCGTAATTGTATTTTAAAATCCAAAAAACACCAAGGGAGTTTATATGTTTTATATAACCATTTTACATAACAATACATTTAATTAGAGCAAGAATAATTTTCTTAAATAAATTTTTTTTGTCGTTATAGGTATCATATTATGTACTAATTATAGATTCATTGGTCATGATGAAAATTATGGTTCTCTAGCTACTGGGTTGGGTACTATTGAGTGTATTGTTATCCAAGGTGATTAGAATTGTTTTTATGTTGGTGTTATACCCGTTTGATGGGGTTTCTATGTATCCCCATGAATGTAATCACAACCCACAAAGTTTGGTGATACTTAAATGGGAACATCATGCATTTCAAATTCATCTTATATGTAGTAAACCTTATAGTTTTACATCATGTGACAAGGAAATTATGGTAAAAGGTTCATAGTCAATGTTTTGTGTGAGAAGTTTTCCAAAGAATCCCATGTAACCGGGAAGGGATATAAATTTACATGTTTAATTAGACTATTCTTGGAATATAGCCTAGATTTTTTTTTTAAATTTGTGGTGTTGTGTTTGGAACATATGGAGGCCTCTTACATATACCATATCGATGGGAATAAAATCCCATGTAGTTCATTGGTGAGGACTCATGCATATGGAGGCCCAAGAAGGTTTGACTCCCAGGGGAGTATGGCCCTTTGATAGGATTAAATTGGGGCTTAATTCTAAAGCAGATTATCTATAGAGGGACCATGAGGGATGTCTCCACTCTCTATGGATTGGAGGTTTATTTTTTGGGACTTATTCCCAAGGAGGATTACTAGGTTGGTTTGATTATGGTTAGGGATTATTACTGATGTGGATACCCATTTAGCTTAGGCCCTAGGAATTCATAAAAATTATAATAATTATACCAGGGCACATCCTTCTCATAGTTCAGGTATTTGGGGCTCATGCATCGAGGCTACCCTTGTTAATAGAGAGACAACTAGGGATTACTCTTATGGAGGATTCCTACAGACTAGTGTGATTGGGGCTTACTACTATGTATTATTCCCATTTGATAGGTGGGAATTATGTGGACATCATGAACACGATTATCTTGTAATCCAACGTGAGTCATGATTTGTTTGAGAATCAAAACGAAACAAAAGATCTATGAAACCACACAATCCACTTTTCCCTAAGGTTGGATATATAGCCTTGAGGACTCATGCCTTTGGAGGCACACTGAGGAAAGTATAGAAGAAGATTCAATGTGTGGAATTCTACTCTAACACGCATCTGGGTTTGTGGATTCCATGATCATGGATAGCCTCTACGTCTATATGATTCCGGATGATTCACGCTTGAATGTGGTGGACAAGGAAGAAGCGGAAGATCTGGGATGAACATAATTCTCCTCCTCTACTGGTGGATGAGGTCAAGGATACAAAATGTCCCACTCATTAATTTACCTCAGAATGGCTATAATATATAGAGAATATATAGAGAAGGAAGTAGGATAGGTCCTGCATCAATGACTAGGTGTTTACTTTAGGTTGGATACACTTAAATTGGTCCCATGGAAATAGAGGAGGATCTCATTCCATGTTGTATAAAAAATAAAGATAAATCCTTACCCTCCATATAAGAACTGAAGGATCCATGTATTAGAGTAAAAATGCATATGAAAACATCTTAGTACTTATATCGGTGACCAGGCACTCCCTAACACTTTCTACAAGGTAGGGGTCCTCGTTAATGGGGGGAATACAGACTCAGATGCATCCAGAGGACCCTGACCAGCCAACCAAACAAGTGTGGGAAACCTCTAACCATAGGAATACACTACCAAATGGGGGACACACAAGTGTTCCACTCACCATGGTCATGTAATACTAGAGGAATTAGTGGAACATTCAACATGGTTTTTTTTAGACAAGGGATCCAAATGAGGGGGAGTCATAGCATTGGTAACTAGGAAGAGGACTCAAAGAGTGACTCATGTAGGTCCTAGGCACAGGTTCCCAATGTTGGGCCTATGAGTAACTGAGAAATATTCATGTAGGGGGGGAGGGAGGTAGGCCTATGTGAGATGAATATTCCTTGATCAATGGACAACCTTATAAATAACTCTGTGATAAGGCTTTATCCTAGACACCATGAGCCTCCTCATGGGTCATAGAAGGGTCTGGTCTAGGTCCCATATTATGGAGTGGGGTCTCATGTAGATGGATTTCATTTAGAGTACAATTGGTCCGCATATAGATATCTAGAATTTGGGACCCCGAAGACGATTTCATCTCACATATCCCCATATATTATCCCTTATTTTGGGTTTTGGAGAGATACCCGAGATATTGTTAGAGACCTTAGTAAAGTGGTTGTGAGACCATAGCATTGAGAATCTTTCGTGTTTTTTTTTCAGTTGTTCATGTGAGGATTACTTGAGTAATATTTATAGGAAACTAGGGGACCCTGTTTGAAGGAGGTTACTTTCGAAAATTTTATTCTTAGGTTCTCTACAAAGGTGACCGATATAGGGGTGGCCTACTCTTTAGTATAGTGAATGGTACTTGTACCAGCCTTCTAATATGAATGGGTTTGAATGCGCATGTCAAATTGGGAAATTTAATTTGAAGATGATAATGGTTTTTAGAACTTGAAAATGTCTAATGTATTATTGATAATCTACTCATGTCACTTGAAAAAACAGAGTGTCAACACATACACTATTTGTTTTTGTTTTAGTTAATGGATGGAACCTAAAAGAATCATCTTAAAGTGGAATAAAAGAAAAAATGGTGTGGACATGAGAAACAAAATGAGATGGTGGAATGGGTGAAATAAACCATGATTATGTATAATCTTTTAACCAAAATATTATGAACAACATATTCAATAACCAACTCTTCGACTCACCAAAGAAGAGAAACATAGTGTTTCTTAAGAGGTTGAGCAATGGTGGCCATGGAGGAAATATGGATCGATTTCCATTATGTAAGAAATGTAAAAGATAATACTAGTAAATTTACATAAAGAAACATGAAAATGTTTAATGAGTGGAAAATTTGGGAAAAAATAAATTAATTTATGAGGATAAATGAAGACAATGATGGAAGGAAATAAATATCTTCGTAATGATCTGTTTTTAGATATTTATCTAAAATTTGGAGAACTTTGGAAATTATTTGATTTAATAACCTCTTTAAAAGATTAATTATTAGAGTGAGGAACAATGTATGATGATATAAAATGGTCAAGGTATTTATGTTTTTGGAATTAAAAATTATATTGTTGAATTATTTTTCTATTGGAATTTTGGTGTTAATAATCCTGAAACATCTAAGGAGTATGTTAAATTTTTGAAGGATATATGTTTTCATTAACTTAAAGGTCATGGATAGCTTCACATGTTTATAAGTTTAAAATTTATCACAAGTTAAAATTATTAAATAGATTTTTTAGATATTATGTGCTGGGATCTTACAATGTTAAAGGATATTTTATGGAAAATATTTATAGGAATACAACCTATTAGTTTAGTATGTGTTTTCATGAAAAACTATTTAAGGAATAATTCCACTATATTTTGTTAGAATAAGTTTAAAGGTATTTTTAATATTTAGGATTTATCTTAACTTTGATGTTTTAGTAATTATGGGATTTTACACTTTGGGAATGTTATATGAATTATATTAATATAGTTTAAGAAAAAGGAGAACCCGTTGTTTCTGGCATCACATCGGGGCATGAACCCACAACTAAAAGATGTAAAGGTTTTAGTGAATAACACCTTCTTATGTGATTATTAGTTAAAATATACTCATTTATAGTTAATTTTTATGATGAATAAATATTATTGAGAATTAGTGGTGTTAATATTGTGGTTTTTATATTAATGTATTATGTTCGATAACTTCAGTTAAACATATATGTTTTGGAAAATATTAAGTGATAGAAGAAAAAACATGTCACATATTTATAGATATTAGAATCTATTAAAAGTTAATTTTAGTGATTCAGACATTAAAATTCCATTTTTTGATACACATTATAGAGTAAGCGATTAATTGGAAACTGATCAGAGAACCACCAAATGATGAAATCATTCTTTTGAAATAAAAATTTATCAAGTAAGTATATTTTGTTAAACTATTATATAGTAAAATAATTCATAAACATTGAGAGATGTATATTGAAAAAAAAATTAGTAGAGTTCTATAATTTTTTATGAATCAAATTCTCCCACAACTCATAAAAAATTTATTATTTCTTAGTCATTAACCCTCTCTAGATCACCCACTTTCTTCTGATCAACGATCTATGTCACTCTCTATTAATACTTGGGCATCATTATTATCTTCGATGTATATATTTTCATTTCACAGATATGTTCTCAAATATGGAATACTAGTTATGTGATTATTCCATATGACCTTTTTTACTTACCTTTATCCCATATTTAGAGGATGTTTTATTAACCCTATTTTTAATGTGGGTTTCAATTTTTTTTTTCAAATATCAAACCCTTGATTACCGAGATCATGTTTAAATTGTGAAGATGAAAAATTTTTATTATGGGGAGAGTATAACACCTTGAAATTATAAAATAAGAACATTTTAATCGACTAGGTATGCAACTTTCAACACTAATCGTAAACAACCCATGAAAAATATTTATTTTTATTAAATCTCATATATAGTTTGTAAAACACGCAACTCCATGTCCAAATGAACCATAATATAATATAACATTCTAAACTAGACATGAAGTTAGTGGGTATGAATAATACTAACTAAATTATGAAAATCATGGTTATATATTAATTAGAAATAAATAAGAATCAGTTAAGATAAAAAAGAAATATTTTTTAAAAAACTATATATTTTTCTAAATGACCATTTTTTCACACTTTGTTCACATTATTCAAAATTAAATTCTTAAAATTTTAGAAATTTTATTTGAAAAATTAAACCTAATTTTGGAAATATTCTTTTCAAAATTATATTTGGGGTGAATTTTTTGTATTTATTTAAAAAGTTTCATTTTTTGATAAATAGTGAAAATACCTATATTTATTGAAATTCATTTTAATTTAAGTAATTTAAAAAGTTAAATTTTATTTCAAAGTAATTTATAGGATATATTAGTAAAATTATATTAAATGTTAACTAATTTATGTTAGTAGAATAAATTTGATATTTATATTTTATATCATAACACTCTATACTTTTGATAATTTACTCTTTGGAAAGATGTTTTTTTTGTCACATCTATGGATATAATTATAGATCATTCCATTATGTGAATTTATTTTGAAAAAAATAGATTAAATATTTGGAATGATAGTAATATAAATTATATAATATTTTTAACTTAATTTGTTATGAAAATGAACTGGGAAAATAGTAAAAAGAAATTATTTTGATTAAGGTAAAAACACGTTTATCAAGGGTTAAACTAAAAAGAAAAGAATTCAAAAGACCTAAAAAAATTTCTTGAATCTCGTTTATTGACATATTACAACCTAATTAATTCTATGTATCTAAAATACTCCATTGTTTACAATTTTTCTATGTGAAAAACATGGGTGTGACTTTTCCTTTTGAAAAATTACAATTGTGCTAGTCACCTCACTTATAAAAGGGCACCAATATTCTGTCATATCCACACCTTCAAACACTTTTGGTTTTAACAATAAATTCCTAAATAACTTCCCAAAATCTCTATTTTCATCCTAGAGGCCTTTTTTTCAAAAAGACAACCTATAAAGGATTTTGATGTTAACCTAAGGAGTTTACTCGAATAAGACATAAAGTTCCTAACTATGCGTTTTTGTTTTATTTAGTTTTCCGCATTATTAAATTATTTTCCATTTTTACTTATATAATTCAAAAATAATATACCATATAAAAACGTTTTATTTTGTTATGATCATGACCAATATCCATATCCACTTCTCTGAAATTGGAAATGATGACAACACTCGTGAGTACGGTGGACTACTACATCACATATCAATGTCATTATTTATTCCATTAACACATACCACAATTTGGTATGACGATGGATAAAATTTATATATATACATATATGATATTTAAAACATAATTATACCTCTAGATTCATTATATAATATATAAATATTTTACATTCCATTCTATAGAAGATACAATAACATCACTCATGTGTACAACAGACATTTCTCGCACAATGATTTGATTCGTTTTTTTCTAACACTTTTCATAAGAGATAATAAGAATAATATTATGGAATATATATGATAAAATTTAAATAATTGATATATTAATGACATTTTTATTATTTTGAAAATAAATAATATCATTTTCTTTCTTATAATTTTACTCACTGAAAGATGATAATGTCGTTTGTGTAGCTATAGAATACCACCTTCATGATTCCACAAGACTCTATCATTTCTTCACCAAAACACGTGGATGTTATCTATAATTATATTTAAGTAAATTATATTATATTACAATCATTTGGTAATGAAAAAATATATTACCTACCTCCTTTCGATAAGGATCGTTGAAAAATGAATATGTTACTCACGCATACGTATGATCCACCATCTCCTTGAAAGTAATATTATTTATTTATCATAAAAATCTATAATTATTGGTATTAAAAGTATACATGATTTATAAATATTAAATTTTTTTTCATAAATATGATTCTTTAGATTATTAAGGTATATAATATGTATAAGAACTAAAACATTCTTTACAAATTATGAATGAGAAAACAAGGAAATTAACACAAGAAATATTGAAAATAGTGAAAAATTGTTAAAGAACAGGTGATAAGTTTTTATAAATGTATAATATATGAAATTAAATATATTAATATGGTTTTATAATAATTTAATATCATGTTAAAAACCACTAGAAAGGATCTTAAATCACATTCTACCAAAAGAAGCGCGAGGTAAGGGACTTTATCTCAATTTACCTTCATTTAGGCATATTATAATGTTATGTGACTAATATTTTTTATATCGTTTATTTTGTAAAAATTGAAATGTAATATCATGATTAACTAATAATTATTGGTGTTTTTTGTTTTAACTTGAATTAAATTATCCATGGGGATTTGGAATTGAAATTAATCAGTGATAAATGTTATTGTATAATTTCACTCTATTTTCAGATTTCTAACTTTATCTTGAAAAAAACACTTTATTATGATCATTTTACATTGTACATTAAATTTATATTAATTATCCCAATTCAGGTATAATGTAAATGATTATTTCATAAACCATATTACATTATTACATATGGTGTTTATGTTAAATGTCATTTGATTAATTGAGGAAATATTGACCAATCAATTTCATTTAATCAATACAGGTATTTTATGATAACACATATTGATTCACGAATTAAATTTATCATTTGATATAGGAATAATTATTTGGACCTACAATGATGGGTGGGAATGGAATTATGTATCCACTCAATACATATATGGGTCTAATGAGACAAACTAGTTGGCCATAATTAAACGAGTTATACCTGTAGTTTCAAACCATCTTTTTAAAGGTCTTGAAAGTAGAGGTGTCATGATAACCGAGATCATGAAATCTAGTAATTAATAATTTTAATAATTAATAATTCATTTATTAGTATCCATGGTATTTTCAAAATGATATTATCTTTGAATGAATTTCATTCTGAATTTATTGGTTGAATGAATTGTGTTTCTAGTTATTTACCATTCCATATGGATTATACCTTACATAGTTATGATAAAATATTTATTAAATAAATGAAATTTCTGTTTAGTAAGTTAAATTTCTGTAGTTAGTTTTATTTTTTTGATTCATGTTGTCTTCTATTTCATTGAACCATTACTGAGCATTTAAGATCCCCATTATTTTTCATCATTTACCCATGATTCCATGAACTGCACTATGACTGATGTTCATGTACATGATAGAACAAATATTAGTATTCTAGAAATTTTTTTGTTTTAATTGCTGTTTTCAAATTTAATATTGGAATTATGTCTGTATCAAAATTTCCAAGACTACTAAAACATTATGGTACTTCATAATTCGATTATTTGGATGTCATGGCAATGTAATAAACTAGGCACCAAATCTGGGATACTTGGGCCGGATTTTATACAATAATTAAATTTATTATGGAGGATTAATAAGATAATGAGAAAAAGAATTATTATCTTCGTTATATTGACAAATTATTTGATAAATACTATAGATCTCATTTCTTCTAAAAGTTGATATTCATTTTTGAAATAATCAAATAATGGTAAAAATATAATAAATTCCAAAGATAACTTTTCAAAAAATATTTAAACTATTTTATTTAGTTAAAATTATATAGGGAGTAAATAATTCGAAAAAATAATTCCTAAAAATGATTAATATATTATTTAAAGACTTCATTGTTCATATTTTTTATCATCTTTATTGAAAATATTACCATATTTTCTAAAAAAACATATTCATGAAAAACATTAATATATTGTGTTGATTCTTTTTCAAAATGAATTTTTTTTGATAAATTCATAAAATGTGACTAATGGTATTACTAATTGATGTTTATAGGGTATGTGATGATGAAACTAGTGATTTGTTTTAGATCATTTAATTGAAAACATCAATTAATGGAAATATGTCTGATGAATGACCCATTATAATGATGGTAAAAGATATTTTTAATTTTCACTAATAAAATGGGTAGTATATGATATTTGTGGGAAACATTTACTAATTTTATAATGAATTGAAAAATTCAAAAAAATGACAGCAATTATTTTAGAAAAAAATATTTGAATAAAATATTCCAAGATATTAAGAAGTGACTTTTTACTACACATGTAGTCACACAACCTTCATGGGAGGAAAGGTATGTGATATAAAACCCTAATTTAATGAATATTTTTAATTAAATCGTTATAAAAAATGATATATAATAGACTATTAATCATAAAAATCATATATCCTTGATAAAAATTTCCCAACTCATGGTTTGGAGTTAGTTGTAGTGTTCATTTAGGTGAATATTTTTGGGAATTTAGTCTATAGATAAAAGAGTCATATATATATATATTTAATTATTATAAAATGACATAATCATAAATATTGAACTTAATATTTATAAGAAAAGTAGTTTTAAGGTGATCAAGGTATATGACATCTAAATACATTACCATATTTCTTAGAAAAATAAATTGGAAAATGATATTTTCAAAAATAATACAACTACCCTATCCATGATGAACAATGAAAAGAACAAAATATTAATGGATATAAAATTGATATATTTAATTTCTAAATTAAACAGTAACATCCTAACATTAAGGAAATATTGATTAACCATCTATCCCTTAGAAAACCATGTAGACAAAAAAATTGTTTTAGTACTAGAAAATAAGGTAAAATCCCTAGAAAAGATGAGTATTATTAAAAGCAATTTAAATAATGATGGATTCATTTTGTTTATAACTTTAAATTTATGAAATTATTATAGAGTTAAATAATGAGCTTCTTGAAGATTCCCATAGGGCACTTCTACTTGGAAAATAGTGGGGTTCCCAGATAGGATATATAAACATTGGGAGGAGGTGAATCAATCTTTATGTCTTATATTACACCCCGAGTTTTTATGAACATTGGTTTTCAAATAAATTAATTTTTTTGATGTATTTCATTGTAAGATAAACCAGGTAAATCTTGAGAAATATATAACACAATCTTATATACCGTTATACATGACAATGAGTTTCAACAAAACTAAGATATTTGATTAATTTAGTTATTTAAATGTTAGAATTATAACCTAGCTATTAAATATAGGTATATGAATACTAATAATTAATTTTTAAATAATATGTATACTAGTTTTATATGAATAAAATATATTTATAATAAAATACATAATATACGGTATAGTCATTATATGTTTCAAATATACAACTTTCAAACAAAAATGTTTTTTACCATTTTTTGGACAATAATAAAATTAGTTTTTTTTATACTTTTATAAAATTTATTTGAATAAATGAATATAATTTTTTAATTTATAATTTAAAAATTATATTACATTAATTTTTTTGGTATTATTCATAAAAGTTTCATTTTTAATGAATAGTTAAATACATGATTTTAATTGAAAACTACCTTTTTGATTAATTTATTTATAAAGTTAAATTATATTTTAAAATGGCTTTATGGTATAATTAGTTTAATTATAAATCCATTAATCCAATTAAGTTCATTGGAATCAATATCATATTGAAATTTGATATTAAATTTTTTTAATCTTTCGAACTCGTTTCTTAAAAACCCATCATTCTCATCATGCCTACATAATTAATTTTGAAATAATTTTTCCCAGTTCTATGAATTCAATTTTAAAAACTTAATTCCATTATTATAATCAGAATAAAGTAAAATATCTAATATATGTGGATAATGTTTTGACCAAAATTAATAGTGTGTGTAATAACAATTAATTACCATAGTTAAGGTGAGAATGGGTTTACCGAGGTTAAACTAAAATGATAAGAGAAACTATTACCTATAAAGTTATATTAAAAATATTTTATATAAATTTTTAGAAATTATAACTTCTAATTTTCTAATTGTTCCATTTTTGGAACTTTTTTATATGAAAAACATGAGAGAACTTATTTATTATTATAAATACCAAGTGTGTCCAATCCCACACATTTGAAAGTCCACCCATCGCCCCTCTTCATCAAACCTTCACACCTATATGGTTCAATAAAGACCTATCAAATTAACTTCCTGACTTACCTAACCTCATCTAATAATCTTTATTTTTTATTAATCCATCCAATTAATTATTTTAGTGTAAACCTATGGAGGATACTTGATGAATATGTAACATTCCTCAATAAGAGTTTCTATTTTATTTCCTCCTATACCCCTCCAATTATATTTATATCTTAATTATTTTATAAAGATAGTATAATAAATATCACAATATTTTCTTCAATTTTGATAATTATCTAAACCTATCTCCACTTCCATGAAATGGTTTATGAAATCATCATTTATATGTACAACAGACTACTGCCTCACAAACTGATGTTATTCATTTCTCCATTACCACCAATAAAGGATAGTAATAATGATGTATTTATTGTTTTTATATGAATTAGATTATATTTATGATGTTATTATTAGTATGTAGTTTTTATATCACACATAACATCACTCTTCCCATTCTGTGGGAATACAATAACATCATTTATATGTACGACATACTACCACCTCGCAAAGCAATATGATTCATTCAAGATTTACATGGAATGTTTTAAAGATGAGTTTAATAAAAATTTGTTTTTTATATTATATAACCATGATTCTATAATAATAATATTTACAATTCACTTTTATATATGCAACCCAATAAAAAAATGGAAAACAACATTCATGCGTATGTATGACTTACCGTATCCATGAACATTGTATTTAATTTCCTATCACTGAATTTATAGATGACAATAAATACATATAAACTGAATATATATGATATTTATAACATGTTTACCATTATGGATATTATGTCACCATTATCAACGTAACCAAAAATAAAATATAACAAATAAAAACATATATGAAAAACAAAGTGGTTATTACTCAAAACATAACTTTAATGTGGAATTGTTAAGATATGAGCAATAAAAATGTCATTAGAAAATAATATATAATTAGATATATATGGATATGTTAATTTAATATAATAATAATAAAATTATATTTTTTATATTGTGGGTTTTAATGAGTACAACAGATGTTAAGACATAAGGTATGATATTTGTTTTCTAAATTTTCATTCTTTGAGACATACATTATGTTATGAACATATATTATTTTAAGAGGTGTTTATATAGAACCATTGAATAGTAATATCATGAATTTATTCATTTTTATGATATTTTTTTATTTAATTTTATGTTATTCCATCATGGGTACTATGAATTAATGTTACCAATTTGGTAATGATTTGATGTTACATTCCCATCATTTATTGATATTGTTTATGATTATGTTTCTAATGATAAAATAATATGATCCATATATAAATAATTCTCATGAATTTTTGTCTAATATTTTTATTCTTGATATCTCATTGAATAGGTACCATGTTTCAACTATTTGGTATTTAAAATGATTAAAAATATGTTTTTATAAAAATATGACATTATTTCTCTCTATGGTTAAAATTTTTTTCTTCCAAAACCTTCCTTTATAAATCTATTTTAACTTTTTTTACTACCCCCTTATTATTTTTAAATTTTTTTTACCCATGTTTTTTTACAAATCCTTTTGAGAGTAATCTTTATCTCATTTTTCAGAGAAAGAACTTTTGGTTTCAATTGAAAATGTGGAAGGGTCCTTATTTTTAAAAAATATGATATAAAATAAATTTTCAAATGATGTTCGGTTATAACTTCTATTTCATGTATTTTAATCGCTATAAGCATAACCTTTCTATGGTTCTCACTCAACTATATAGACATTTTTAAAATTAATAAAAAATGTTTGAGTTATTTTCATGAAAAGGGGTTAAAACTATTTTAAGATTTAAAAAATAAATTTTCAAAGAATAAATGATATTTCCCTCATGAAATTCTATAAATTATATTTTAAATTATTTTCTGTATTTGGTGGAATCTTTTGCTGTTATATATGACTTACACAGGATATGGTCCATTGATACCATTTATATTTTTTCTCTTAATGGTTTAGGTTTTTAAGGAATGATGTTTATGAAACTAGTTTCTCTTCCATGTTATATACCATTTGGTAATGCTTATGAAATCATCTTAATTTCAAGGTTTATTATATGATTAAAATATTATGAAAGCTATCTAATTCCCACATGTTATGATAAGATGTAATTTTTATGATACCCATTTCATTTCATGGGTTATAATACGATTAGTATTTATGATCTTGTGGGACACATAAATATGGTTTTCCATATCAGACTGGTGGGACCTATACCTCCCTCCAATGGATTAGGTAATGATTTATTTCACATGTCAGTGATTGTTCTGGAATGAAGAGTGAATTGGGTTAAAAAAGACATGGATAGAATGTGTAACGTACCTGGCTTAGTAAGATAGTTCCAGGAAGGGGAGTGAAACAAATTTTGTAAAGGAATTTTTACATTTTGATGGTCTTGTAAGTAATCCTTAACTAATATGGAATTGATTTTCTATACTTATGTGTTTACTAAAAGTCTATTTCTTATGAAAATGTTATGATCTCCTTATTAATATTCTTTTATTCCAATATGATTTGTGTATTATGAACTACCAATATTTATGCCATGATTTAAGATTATGAACTTTGATATATAGGGTATGCATTTAATTTTTTATTCTCATGTTTTCAACCCCTTATTCCCTTGTTATAATTACATATCTCCCTTGATTACCCTCATTTAGAAGTTGAGATCACCAATTTTTATGTTTCCTTTCCCCATTTTATGAAGATATGTGTTGTGTATGATATGTATAAGAAATGTTTTAGTGGTGAAGAATGTAGTGGGAGATAATGTAGCTCACTTTTGGATCAGTTTTTTTGTTTACACATTTCCAATATCCCTGAACTATTATAATACTGTGGATTATGTTTATATAATGTAATAAATATTCATAAAAAATGATTTAATATCTATATATGTAATTACTGGGTCAAAATAGTTGGTATTAGGGGATGAGTTTAGTTAATATCTGGAATGTAGGATGAGGAAACCTTAGTAGAATTCCTACGAAAACTTATAAGGATAAGTCTAAAGATGATTCAATGTTTTAAAAAATGTCCTATAATTTTTTTAAATGATGGAGAGATTTTTTTCTTAATAATACATCCATATATGGATACTACAATTGGATGTTACTTAAGAACATACACACCTAGTGGAAATAACCCTAGAAACACTGTATTGAGATAGACTCAATTAAGAACTTTTGCATGATAATGAGCCTTACTTCTCACCTTGTTTGAATCTCTCAATGGATACGATTTTGGAATTCTCAAAATCTTTTTGAACTATCAGGAAGGATTTAAATATAAGATATCTATTAATGAACAAGGATAAACCTATAATTTTATATATTAAAGGAGAAGGTGTCATGATTTAGACATCCTATGAGTGATTTTTCAAGATTATGTGATTCTAAACTATGATTATTTTTTCTAACTCCATTCATTATGGTTTAACTCTTTGGATATAATCCAAAAGATCTGCATTAATGTGGTATAAAATTGATAATATAATAATTTTACTATAGATAATACATATTTATGTGATTTTTAATGAATAATACTTTTTTCATGTTCACATAACTTTATCAATATATGAATAATACTGGACATCCAAATGAAAAAAGGTGGGAAAAATATTTTGAGTCCTTCATGTGGAAACATATACCTTCTTCAAGTTGGTCTTATGATCCTCTAGTTTCTCAATAATGGATCAATACCACTGAATTTTTTTTCCATTCTCTAGTGTTTGGAAAATGAAAATTTTCTTTTGGATATCTACCATTTGGATGGTAAAGCAGATCAATGGTAGACTATTTTCTAGAATATAAGGCTACATGATAAAATTGACTCCATGGAATGGGACAAGTTTATGAACTTATTTTTTATTATGGGATTTCCCCATATTCTTTGAATGATTGTGGATATAGAGTTCCTTCAGCTAACAAAAATGGATGATGAATCTATTGGTACCTATGGGGAATGTTTTACAAGATAGTCAAGGTATGATTTTTGTATTATCATCCAACATAAAAGTAAGGTTGATTGATTTTTCAGCAGCCTACATCAATGTATCTGAAAGGATTTATCCCTAAGATACCTTAGTAGGTATGAAGATATTGTTGGATGTGATATCAATGTGGAAATGCTGGCTGGGGTTACGTATCAATATCATGTTTTTGATAAGAAAATGAAAAAAGTGTTCATAATACAAATATCAGAACCATGAAGAGAAAAAGATGACCATTCATTTATTCTCAAAGTGTGGGAATAATAATGGAGAGAATTTACTAAGGGGGACTAGAAAATATTTTTTGTGGGGAAGGTAAAATTATCAAAAAATTGATTACCCAAGTGATGGGAAGAGGTTAACTAAAAATGTGAATATAAAGAAAGATTCATAGAATGAACCACCCACACCCCAGTTCTTAAAGTGTAAGTATAATGGGAGATATGCTAACAAGTTCCCAATGCTGAGTTTAAATAATGGTGATCAACATCAAAAACCTATTAAGGTGAGGAAAATGCGGAAATCTTATGTGATAATTATTTTTGATGAGGGTTGTGATAACGATGTGGTGAATGGTAAACATACCATAAAATCTAGAACTACCAATCTCTTATTTGGATCTAGATCTACCCATTCATTTCTATATGAATAATTTGATAAGGGTATCATGATGTCACCCAAATTACTAGATGAATTATTTTCAGCAAAACCCCTTATTGGTAAAATTATTTACTCTCAATTTTGTGATTCCTCTCTAGTAGATATTAGTTGGAATGAGCTTCCTACAAACCATGTCAATATTACTATGGTTTAATTTGATGGAATCCTATGAATAGATTGGATTTATCTTCATAAAGATCACATCATGATCGAGGAAGTGAAGTTATATGTCATATTTCAAACCAAATTACGATCATCTATAATTATGATGATATGGATGAACATCTGATAAAGATTTAATCCATTGTATGGGTCGTAATTCCCATTCATATGGGGGTGTTTATCTCAAATGGTTTGGAATAAAGATGATTTTAAAAATATACCTCTTGTTCATAAATTATCTAATGTATTTATAGAATATATTCCTAGGCTTTCACCCAAAAAGTAGTTTAATTCCTAATAGAACTCATACTTGGTGCCACTCCAACATTATATATTCCTTATAGAATGATCACAATTTAGTTATATAAATTAAAGAAGAATCTATAGGAAAATATTGACAAGGGATCATTCATCCAAGTGTTCCACCTTTTTGTGCACCTATTATTATTTTTAAATAAATATTGATCAATGTGACTCTACATTGGTTATCAAGAGCCGAAGAAGATAAAAATTATGGACAAGTATCCTCTTCCCTGTATTGGTTAATGTTTTTATCAACATCTAGGAGAAAAATACCTTTCCATGATTGTCCTTTATTCTAGGTATTATAAATTGTGAGTCAAGAAGGATGATATACCCAATAATATATTCTTTACAAGGTATAGAGACTATAAATATATATATCAATTCCATTCGATCATAATAATTCCCTAGTTGTGTTTATAGATATAATGAATAGATTCTTTAGAGATTACCTTAATCATTACATGGTTGTCTTTATTGATGATATCCTTATCTATTAAAAGAGAAAAAAAGATCATGTAAATCACTTTATAATTATACTAAAGATACTAAGGAAAGAAAAAGTATTTGAAAAAATTACAAAGTGTGAATTTTTGATATAAAGGGTTTCATTTTTGGGTCACATAATCTCAAGGGAGGATATATCAATAGATCCTTCAATGAAGGAGGCTATTGAATATAAGTTGAGACCGCCCAAGGTTATAGAGATCCATTTCTAGGTTTATCAAGATATTATCTATGGTTTTTAGTATGTAATCCTCTTACTATTTCAACTTGTAAGGGATCAAATTTACTCTGGAAGGATAAATTTTAGGAAAATTTCAAGGAACTGAAGAGAAGATTAGACAACTCACCTGAACATAAATTAAATTATAGTGGAGAAGGGTTTTTAATCTATAGTTTGAATCGAAGAAGGTATTGTGGTGTGTTATTAGGTATAATGGCTTGGTTATACCTTATTCATCATGAAAATTGATGATTATTGATTTAGAGTAAAAATCGGTGATTTAAGAAATATATTTGTATAGTAATTATATTTATAAAGAAAAGTATGATATATATATATATATGATTATAAAAAGATCAACTTACATATTAGCATATAAGTAGTTGAATATGAACCAACCATGATGTTTAGATGTTATAAAATATTATGACTGCTTAATACATTACCACCCTAGGAAAGAAAACAAGGTGCATGATGCATTGTGTCAGAGGAATCATGCTATCATATCCATGATGATGATACAAAAATACTATATTTTTATTTTATTTTAAAATTAAGGATTTGGAAGTACTGAAATAAGGGAAAAAATATTATATTTCTCAAGAAAAATTTCAACCATATATATATTTAAAGATCAAATAGGTTCAGAAGGATGATGCAGAGCTTCAAAAGAAGGCTAGAAATGGTTTTGAGTTTATCCATGTTCATGATGGAATTATATGGTATAGGATCCATGTATGTGGTCCATCCATACTATACTTCAAGAATTATTTTTAGTGGAAGATCATAGTTTCTTATACGCAATTCATACTCGAAGTGCAATGATATATTTATTTTTGAAATAATACTTCTATTGGAATTGAATAAAGAGATATATCAAAGTCATTGTATATAGATTCTTGATATGCCAACAAGTTATGGATGAAAGACAAATGTATAAAGGGATATTGAGTCAATTACCCATACCATAATGGAAATGGAAAAATATATCAATGGATTTTTGTCATTGGACTTCCGAAAATGTCTAAAGAGTATAATACTATTTGGGTTGTAGTTAATCCTCTTACTAATTTACAAAACCTTATATCTACGAAAGAAGAATTATCTCTAGAACATTTATTGATGATATAGTTCAAGGAACTGGTAAGGTTCAATGGAGTGCCATATTCCACTGTTCCTGATTGGGATATGAGGTTTACCACAACGTTCTGAAGAAGTCTTCAGTAATATCTTGATATAGAATTGAGTTTCTACATTGCCTATCATGCTTAAATAGATCGTCTGTCTAATAAAACAATTAAAACCTTAGAGGATATGTTTAGGTCTTGTTTAATGAATTTCAAAGGTGGTGGGATCATCACCTACCTCAACTTGAATATTATTTCCACAATATCTATCACCCAAGAATTAATTTGGATCGTAACGAAGCCCTTTATAGAATGAAATGTAGATCAACCTCCTGAAGGAATGATGTTTGGGAAAAAATATATTGGGCCCCAAGATAGGTGAAGAAATGGTAAATAAAGTTAGATCATTTAGTAACATACCATGAAATGTCCATGTCGAATGAAAAATTATGTTGATAATCACTTATGTGATCAGGAATTTGATTTTGGAGATATGGTGTTTCTAAAAAGTTTTCCATGTAAGAACATTATGAGCTTAAAAAGGAAATGGAAACTAAGACCAAGGTATATCGGTACCTTGTAAATTAGTGACCATATCAATATGGTAGCCTATCTCTTGGAACATCCAATGATCCTCTCTCAATTCCATGATATATCCTATGTATCAATCTTGAAGTACATGCTTAAGCCTTCAAATATACTGATCTCAAAAGTCATACCACTGTAACAAGATCTTTTTTATGAGGAACAACCTGTTGAGATTCTGGATAGTATAAATAAATTCTTCCAAAACTAGAAAACTAACACTGTCAAAGGTTTGTGGAGAAACTAGTAATTTATGGATACTACGTGGGAACTTGAGGACAAGATAAGGAAGAAGTATCTTCATTTTGTTTTGTATCAGAGGAAATATTTTTGAAGGACAAATTCATTTTAAATGGGGGTATATTTCAATAACACATGTTTTTATGATTTTTTGAATAAATTAAATATATTTGATGGATTAAATTTCATGCTACACTAAGATAATCTTCTTCTATTCCAGTCATTAGATTATCCAAGGTTACTCACGACATTGAGATTTAACAAAACCACGACATATAAATAATTTAGGTATTTAAACCCGGCTGTTATAACCAAGATGTTAAACCTAGAGAAAAAAATATTAATAACTAATTTTTAAATAATAATTATAATTGTTTTATATAATTAAAATATAATTATAATAAAATAAATAATTTTTTATAAAGTCTCTGAATGTTTTGAAAATTCTATTTTCTCAAAAAAAGTTTTTATGTATTTTTGTAAAAACAAGTTAAATTAAATTTTGAAACGTTTATGAAATTTATTTTCTAAAATAAACTTAATTTTTTAATACATAATTTTCATTTTATATTCGGTTAAATTTTTGTGATATTATTTGAAAAGTTTCATTGTTTATGAATAGTAGAAACCCAAAATTTTAATTGAAAACTCCCGATTCATTTAATTTTTTATGACAATTAATTATATTATAAATGATTTTTATAATATAATTAGTTCAATTATACAATCATTAATAAAAGGTTGTCACTGTATTCAATTTCATTTTGAAATTGTATATAAAAACATTGTATACTTTTGAACTATTTCTCTTTAAAAATACGATTTTTAATCACGTATATTTGATTAATTTCAAATTAATCTTCCCATATAAGTTAATTGTATTTTGGAAAATGGATTCCATACTTTGAATCAAAATAATTTATAATTTATAATAATTCCATCTTAAATTGTTTTATTAAAACGAATAGGGAATGCAGTAAAAATTAATTACCATGGTTAAGGTAAAAATGGGTTTACTGGGGGAGGGGTTTAAACCAAACCTATAAGGGTAAAATTTACTTATAAACTTGAATAAAAAATATTTTATGGAATTATTTATACCATATCATGTCTAAGGTTGAAATGAGATCCATTTTGGACACTGTTTCCACATTAAAAACCCAGAAGCACTTATTTCATTTGGAAAATACCAATTGTGTCCTCTCCCCCACCTATAAAAGGACACCCCAATACCCTCTTATTAAAACCACATAAATTTTTTTGTTCTATAAATACCTTCCCTAATCCCTTAAAAAATTCATTCTCCTCATATTAGAAAACATATTTTTGGAAAAATTCCATCCTAGGAGTGATTTTAGTGCAAACCTACGAAGGATACCCGTAGAAGAAGTAACACTTATCAACGATCCTTTTTGTTTTATTTACCAATCCACCCCCTTAAATTATTTTTATAACTTGACTATATAAAAAATACTTATAATCATTATAAATATATATTTTTATGTCAGGAAAATGTCCTAATACCATCTCCACCTCCATCAAATGGGTGATTAAATCATCGTTCGTGTGTACGGCAGACAACCGCCTCACGAAATTATGTCATTCGTTTTTCCATAAACAACACTAATGGCTCATCATAATGATGGATTTACTATTAGTATAAGAATTATATGATATTTATATTTTTATTGTGATTTAGGAATTTCTACATCACAAATAATTTAATTCTTTTTATTTTGCAGGAATATGATAACGTCGCTCGTGTGTACAATAGAATACCGCCTCCCAAATCGATGAAAATACTTCACAATTTACATGGAATATAATAAGGCTGGATTTATTAAGAATTTTTAATATATATGACATATCCATTATTCTATAATGGTAATATTTATCATTACTTTTATTTCGGTCAACCTAATAACTAAATCAAAACCAATGTTAATTCATACGTACAACCTACTGTCTCCATGAATGATGTATTTCATTTCCTATAAAAAAATTTTTGGATTAATTTAAATACATATACAATGAATATATATTAATTTTAAATCATGGTTATCATTCTATATATTATCGAACCATGATCAATGTACGAGGAAACAAAATATAACAAATACAAACATATGTGGACAAAATGGTTATTACACGAAGCATAAATTTATCTGGGAATTTTTAATAAATAGATAATAAAAATGTAAGAAAAAAATCATATATATTTTGGTATATATTAAAATTTTAATGAAATATATTTATAATAATATTATATTTATTATATCATAGTTTAAACTATTACAATAGAATTCAGGACATAAGATACAGGATTTTTATCTCAATTTTCTTTCTTTGATACATACATTATGTTACGCACCTATATTCTATCTCAAGGTATATATAAATCCTATTTAAATTTTAATATTATTATTTTATCCACACTCATGATATTTTAGGTTTCATTCTATGTTATCTATTCATAGTGAATATGAATCAATGTTACTAAATTGGTAAATATTTCATGTTAGAGTATCATCATTTATCATGATTGTTCAAGATTATATTTTTGATGATAAAATAGAAAAACAAATATATCAATAATTATAATTAATCGTCATACACTATAATTAAACAGTAAATATTTATGTAATGGTAAAAATTTACCACTCTTTGGTACTTAAGATTATTAAGAAAGTGTTTTCATGAAAATAATATTTAATTTATCTATTTGATCTGAAATTTGTTTCATTCAAAAATCATGTTTTCATAAAATGATTAAAAAAATATTTTATTACTCCCTTATTATTTATAGAATATATTTTTACCCATGTTTTACTTTTTACAAACTACATTTAATGTAATCATCATTTAGTTTTCCAAACAATGAATGTTTTGGTTTTACAAATAATTTTAAAGGAACATTCATCTTAATATGTATGAAATGAATGAAATTTTATGATTTCATGAACATAATTACATCAAATATTACTCTATTAGTATTCATGTTTATTTAAAAATAAAAATATTTTGAAAAATATGTTTTTAAAAGTATTTTTTTATAGAATAAAGGATATTTTCCTCAATTTTTTTAAATGATCTTTCATAATTATTCTCCATCTAAGAAGATATCAGTTGGTGTTACTTATAACTTATTGGGGATATGATCCCAGGAAACCATTCATGTTAATTAATTGAATGGTTTATGTTTTGATGGAATTATTTTTATGGAACCCATTTCTATTCCATGGTTCATACCATGAATAAATTCTTATGAAACCCACTTATTTTGATGGGTTATTCTATGATTAAAATTCCATGAAATCTATATTTTCTTCATAGGTTATGATATTATGAAATGTTTTTGATACACATTACATTTAATGGGTTATGATATGATTATTTTTTATGCTCTTGTGGAACATGATAAAATGATTTTCATTATCAGATGTGTGGGAACTGTATCTCCATCCAATGCATTAGGTAAAGATTTATATATCATGAGGTAGAAATGTCTATAATAAGGAGTGAATATAGTTCAATAAGACAAGGCTAGAATGGGGAATGAACCTAATTCAATAATATAGGGTGGGATTGGGGAGTGAAACCGGTTTAAGAAAGGGATTTTTTGCAATATAATAGTGTTGTTATTAAGCATTGAATATCATGGAAATGATTTTCAATGTAGATGTTTATACAAAAAATCTATATCTTATAACAATGTTATGATCTCATGGATCATATTTTTTTATTCCCTTATTATTGATTCCTTTTCAATTTTCAATCATTATTCCATGATTCAGGACTTTGATCTTTGAATACAGGGTATTCATTTCAAATTTTATTCTCTTGTTATCATACCCTTTTGCTTACATTATACATTCATATCATAGTTGCATACCCTTACTAAGAATCATATCTCACATTTTTTTATTTCTTTCCCTATGTTATGAAGATTTGTATTATATGTGAATATATAAGAATGGTTTTAGTGGCAAATAACGTAGTGGGAGATAATGTAGCCCACATATGGACCAGTGTTTATGTTTCCATGTTTCCAAACAAAGAAAGGTATTATGGTAATCAGGATTGTATTTGTTTAATGTAATAAATATTTATAATAAATGATGTAATATATATGTGTGTTAAGCCAGGTTCTCTATATATTGTCTTCAGTTTAAAAAAAATTATATTTAATATTCATTTATTAATTAAATAAACAAGATCAACGTGAATTTTCTCCCTTAAATTTCTTCACCAATAAGTTATAAATAATTCATATAGTAATGAAATATAAATTTACATGGATTAATACTTAATTTGATTATGGATTCCTTATAGTTCTCTGGTTGTTTTTATACTTTATAGTGTTTTAATATTTTTATAAATTATAAATCATAATAGGAAAAAAGATAACCATAAACATTTAAATGTTCTGTCTCACAAAAAAATGAGTTCCCCCACATAATTAGAATAATAAAATTTATAACTCAATGATATGTTCTTTTTATAATATAATAGGATGATTTTACAAATAGGAATAGATAACTTATTCATTTCAATGTGATAAGGTATAAATGGTGTATTCTTCTTCTACCTATTTGTTGAAAATTAATTTTTAGATATTTAAAAACAATGTAATATAATTTTCTTACTCCCATTCATTATTATAAGACATGACCCAAAAAAATAAAATCCCCACCAAAACAAAAATATCATTTATTTTTTATCCCATTATTGTTTTCATCCAATATCACACAATAGTTAGATTGAATCTTGATTGCATTAAAAATACAACTCCTTCAATAATTTATTGAAACAATAATGAATTTTACCACTATAGTCCTCAATATTTAGAGTATATTATAATATAATTAAAAACATATTTAAATACTAGAATGAATAAGTGAAAATTAATGTGTAAAAATAGGATAAAATATGGCATAACCAAAATCTAAAATTTCAATCTTATTTAACATTATAAAATTTACATTAACTCTTATTAATATCCTAACTACTATGTAACCTATTTAATTATTATTTCACTATTAAAAACACTATAATAACCACTGAACATGATGTGAGATATTCTCTTCACTATTACAAAACTCTCTATTTCAGTGTATACTATTATGAAATTAACATTTCTCTCTACAATAAATTCTTGTTCCCTGGTATATAGAAATTATTTAACAATAACATAGCTTACTTCTCTATGATTAACCCTTGTGAAAAATCTATAATTAACCATCCATACTTATTAAATAACCCTATAACTGGAGCACATCTGATGTCGATATGATCACTGTTACATAACTTCATATTTCCCCCCCCCCCTCAACCACACACATTATTAGACAACTTTTACACAACCTTTGGAAAATATATTTCAAAATTATATAAATCTTTTATTTTCTCCTCAAAATATCATATATACTCTATAGTAATTTCTCGTTGAATCAAAATATATTTTATATCAAATGACTAGTCATAATAAATGTAAATCACTTTTTTGAATTATATATCATTTATTTGATCTAGATTACCATATATTATATTGATATTATGATTTATAATGATTTTTTCATTGAAAAATATAAAACAGTTATTTAAAAACTCATACATGGACCTCTTCTTATCTTCAATAAGATGAATAATTATATCACCCTTTAACCAGGTAGAAATCAAGAGTTAAATAATATTATTCTCATAAAATAAAAATTGTACCAGGATCAAATATTTACCCCTTAGGTTTTTCGTAACCACAATTATAAAAATCAATGAAAAATGTAAATAATGTATGTTTTTTACTATATTTTCTAGTATATTTATAATGAAATATATATCAATAAACTATAGTTATATATAGAAATAATCCTTGTAAAAAATAACAAATTAATACATATAAACTTATCTGTAATATTGTAATCACAATATTAATTTTTTAATAATTCATCACTTAATAAATAGAATAAACTTGTTATAATATAAAAATTGAGTCTCATTATTTTTTCTCTATATCTTGAGGAAATAAATAACTTAAATATAAAACTCTCCCTATATACAAGCTTTGTATCCTACACATATACATAAAAAATAGATGTAAACTTATCAAAAAATGTGTTAGGAATTTACATATAATACCTTTTTTCTATCCCTAAATAATCTATCCCCAAAATTAGAAACATATTTACATAAATTTTAAATTATGTTATTCTTTTACTTTATCAAAAATTAATCAAAGAAACATGAAAAGTCGATCATAGTACATACCTTAATTGGAAAGTAAAATTGGTGTAAAATATATTATCTACCTATCCATCTACAATTAATCCATTATATATTATTTATAAACCATAATATCAACTAAAAACAGGGATGAATTAATTTATTGTCAGACCCTTTTGGGGTGATAGTGAAGGATTCGACTTCTCACCGAAATAACGAATATCTTCAGCCTCTCTAACTAACATATATAAAATAAGAAAGGATACAGATATTTATAGAAAATTTTATCATTTAATGAATGTGTAATCAATACATATGATTTTAGATATAAATATAATGGTGAGGGATTGATGATTTCATAACGGTGTCTCCCTTTTTATGTTAAATTGGATTATGTATGTGGAAGAAAATACATTCAATGAGTTCATGCGTATTGTGAGGTTTAGTGAAATCTAGATACTGATCGATTTATTTGATAATTATATCAATTTAGTTTGGTGATTGAAAGAAAAATTTATCATAGACTTTCTTTTCCCCTACTAGAATGTTATTTGGCATGTATATCATGATGATTTGGTTATTGTGTGGTCACGAAATAAAACATCTATTGAATCATAATATTTTATTCTATAAACATGACATTTGGATGTGTATGTGATAATGCATTCTTCATTTAAAATGGATAGGATGAGACTTATTAGTTTTCCAATATCATTCCTCAAGCATGTAATCTTCTAAATCCTGGGAAATTGATTGGTACATTTCTATTTATTGATCTTAATCAACATAAAAGTAAATTCATTATTCATTCTTATATATGAATTGGGGTGAATATTTAAGAAATACTTAAAAATTCATTTAGTTTACTATTAATGATGACTCCATTTTTTTCCAAAACCTCTTATATGAATCAATTATTTATTTATGCCACAACTGGAAATTCTTGGGGAATCCTATTGTAAATTATTGAAGGAAAATCCACCTATGTAATTCCATAATGTAGGGTATACCCATATTCTCACTTCTACCCACCACATGACCTATTTAGCACAAACAGGATCAACCAAAATAATATCCCAACATACATATTCATGTCCTTGATGTGTTTTCTTTCCCAAAAGCCCCATCAAATAATGTGTATGGTTCTTTTAAAATATGGATATCCAAAGAATATTTATATGTTCTTACCAATCATTTTCATATTTATTTCTTCTAAAACCTCATCCAAATGTTCTATAACCAAATTAACATGATGTTATACATATATTTAATACAATTTAGATTTTTTATGTTAGTGGTATGTCCATTTTATATCTCCTCCCATTACATGTAAAATGATAATGTCAACCACAAATAGGTGTGGACTACACCCTCAAATAAGTGATGAAATTCATTTTTAATTATATATATATATATTTATGGTCAAAATGACATATTTAATGAATATATGTCATATAATTTTTATTTAGGAAAGCTGAATTACTTTGTACATTTTTTTCATTCCATCTATTAAAAAGTGAAAACATCACCAGTGCATATATATAAACTACCATATCTACGAAGTGATGTCATTTAGTTTCCAGAAACACTTTATATGAATTGTTATAAAAGTTTATATGATTTTGAAAAATATGATAACTATAACATGTTTAATATTATGGATATTAGGAAACCATGACCGTAGTATAAGGACCGGAACCATCAAATAGAAACATTCCTGGAAAATGATGAGTTTTCATCAGAATAATGAATTTAATAAGGAATTGTTAATAATATTATAATTGTAAAATATAAGGAATTGATATGTAGTAATATATAAATATACGTATTACTTTGGTTATAGAATATATTTATTGCAATATTTATTTATTTTAAAGGATATTTGAATCTATATTAAGAAAGATGGGACTTGATGTAAGGGTTTATTTTACAAACGCATTTCATTTCAAAAATTTCTATGGTAAATTTCCATAGAATAAAATTATACGGTCACTATCCTTTTAAAACTATATATATTATTCTCCTATGGTTATTGGAAAATATTTTATGTATTATTAAAATTTTTATCTCTTTATTATTTAAATATATTGATAAAATGTTTGTTGAACTCACAGTTTTAATGATCCCTAATTAAAAACTCTAATGATTTTATAGAGATTCTTGTTTTTTTAAGAATAATTGTTTTATAATAGTGATAAAATTTTATAATTATAAGGCACTATTGAGATAGATTCCACTAAATCAAGACACTATTATCCATGACTCACAACCAGTATATAAATATCTCTAAGGTTAGGACACCACCAAGATATAACACAGCAAGAATGTCGTAATGCTAGACTGAATAATTGAAAAAGTATGAGACACAGTTTTTCGACACACCATCAAGATTTTATACATCCAAAGCAAAAATTTAGATAAGTATGAGATACCTCCAAAAGAGACAAATTCAATGTCATACTGCCAACACAAAATGTTGATTAAGTATATGACAATATTAGACCACATATTGTTTGGTCAGACACCCCATTTTGAGATGCGACCAATGTATTAGAAATTTGGCTAAGTATAATACACCACTAGTGTCATTCCTCTTGAACCACATACTACTAGAGCGAGACACCGTCAAAACTCAGGAAACCACCTTCCAAAGACACCACAACTATTATTTACTTTATTATTTTGATTTATTACAAAATATATACTTATTAATGTTTATTCTCTTTACTATTTTAATGATTTTATGTTAAATTATTCACAGAAATCATTGAAGAGTGTGTTAGAATGTGCGGTATGAGGAAGAAGCTGATCCAAATATTCTTCTTGTTGAAGCTGATAAAAAGTGTAGCACACTCCCTTATGAAAATTGGGGATGTGAAGAAAACTGATAATAAGATGAGATCTCACAACTACAGAATATACATAGTGATAAACCTCAATTTAAACAAAATGATCTCAAATGTTATAATAATTTGGCTCGAAGATGAACTATACATTCACATTTTCTGCTTTCCTCTAGACTACAGTACACAAGTCTTCAACACTCTGTTTTCCTAATGTTTTTAAGGGAACATGACTCAAGATTGACTACCAAATCAAATAAATAATCCCAATAATAATTTTAATAGAATTAGAACAAATAATTAATACTCCTAATGATTTGTATTTTCTATTTGTATTTATTACATTTGAGTAGTGGGTGGGTTTGTACTATATTTTATCACACTCACACTGTCTCCAGTGATGAAATAGAATATACTCGATATATTTTGAAAATATATTCATTTATGTTTTCTCCCATGAGTAAGATTTGTAAAAGAACTTGTGTGGCCTATTTATTTTCACTTTCATGTATAACTGTGGATGATTTCGTGCATGACCTAGACAATTGTAAACTAATGTAAAATATTGATCCATGTTTCTGATCAGTTTGTTTATTTTAAATAAACATCTTTGTGGTAAATGATAAAAAAGTGGAGAGGACAACGTATCAACTTGAGAAAAAGCTATTATTTGTAATTTATTCATTACACTATTTAATGTTTTTTTATTATATGTTTTTAAACTAAAAATAATTTTAATTGTAAAAAATATATAATTTGATAATTTATCTTAATTTATGTTAATATAGTATTTTTATCTGGTAAACATATT
This sequence comes from Viscum album, assembly GCA_963277665.1. Taxonomy (NCBI): domain Eukaryota; kingdom Viridiplantae; phylum Streptophyta; class Magnoliopsida; order Santalales; family Viscaceae; genus Viscum; species Viscum album. Next base: position 2,023,115,909 of record OY728123.1, read on the forward strand.
TCAAAGGATCTAATAATATTTTATATTATTCATATGAGACAAAATCAATTTTTAGATAAATATTTATAAATATTAATATCTATATCATAATACTTATTTTGATAAACTGGGATGTTTCTAAATATTTGGGGGATTTCAAAATAATCTATTTTAAACAGAAATTTTATTGGGTACTCAATTCACCCCACTTGAGAGACTCAATTTGATGAACATTTTGTATCAATGGTTTTATTTCTTTGGTATTAATGTTTTAAAATTCATTTCCACTATGATTTTAGTTAAGCTTTAAAGATCTGAATTTCCTTTTCATTTCAAAATGTAGTTATTTTAAATGGATAATCATAAAGAAGGTTATTCTACCTAAATAACACTTTTCATTAATGGTAAAAATTATTCTAAATGTAATATTAAAATGAAAATGCATATATAAAGCATGGGGTTTGATATTTGGTTTGTAATTGGAGATAAATATGTTATTCCTGATATTTCTAGAAGTACATGGGATGATTCTACAAAAGTTTCCTATAATAATAATTATAATATAATGTATTATTTTTTATTTGATTTAATATATGTTTAATTTAATATAATATATTCTTATATAACAACATAAAAAATTTGGGACACTTTGCATATTTCCCATCAGGGAACATAAAATGTTAAATAGATGACGCCTAATACCTATACTATTACATATGAATATTTTAAGATTAAGAATTATGAAACCATTTCAAACTTGTATCTTAGGTTTAATGATTTTTTTAACACAATGATCTTGGTTGAAAAAATAGTATCTCATAAGGAACAGATTATGAGATTACTGAGAAGTCTACCATAAAGTTGGAGAGGCACATCAGTTTCAATCAGAGAATCGTGCAACATAAGTAAGCTTCCTGTGAAAGGGTTGATTGGAAAACATATGATGTATGAAGAGGATTTAAATTTAAACCATGAAGAAGATGAGGAGGATAAAATAATGTTAGTATATTTCAAGACTACTTCCCTTAGACAACAGAAGTAAAAAATAAAACGAAACATTCAAGCAGTAGATTCAATTAATAGTGAATCACCCTCAAACAGTGATGAGGAAATTATTATCCTAGCTAGAATATTTAAGAATTTTTATATGAATAAAAGGTTATTTAGAAAATAAAACTATAATTAATTGTATGAAAATATAAGAAATTCGAAGAAAGTTTTGAATAAGGATGATGATATAATGGATTTTATGTCATATGAATTTTAAAGGATGGGACATATAAAATATTATTGTCTAAATATTATGTACAAAAAGAAATATGAGGTCAAGGATAAGAGATACAAGAAGGATGTGAAGGCCTATTATATTACTACTGAAGTTATCTCTAGTTATTCATATTCTTCACCGGATGATAATCTAGACATATTTAATATGTGTTTCATGACTCAGTTAGTAAGGTATCTATTTTACCCACTAATTAAAATATTTTTCCTATGCAAAATTATGATATTTCTTACAATGATGAATATGACTATGATAATAATCCAGACATATAATTATTTATATACTACAACATGATATATGATACCTTTATTGAGTTAATGAATAAGTAGAATAGTATTAAAAGATATAATGTTGTAACTAAAAATAGAAAATATGATTTGTTTATAAAAAGTGAGAAAAATGTTCAAATTCTAAAAGAAAAAATTGAGCATAATGTTTCAAATGAGAAATTGAATAAAGATATAGAAAAAATAAAAATTATGGAGAGATAATCAAACTAATTTTGGGAAATCATGTTTCAAAAAAATATGTATCAAGAACAATATAAGAGCCTTTATAGAGGAGAATATATAAAATTAATTTTGTCCCAAAATACCAAACAAAAATTTATACTGATAATAATTTATTAAAAGGACCTAAAAAGTTTTTTTTAAAGAGTCGACAGTATGTTTATACGAAACCCGTCAAGAAGCAGTGCTTTTCCAAAGATGTAATTTCTAACATTTATGGACCCAAATAGTTTTGGATATGAAAATCATTTATTTATTAAAACATGTTTTTTTGGAAAAATTAATATAGAACTCCATTATAAGTCTATGGTAATTGGATAGTAGCTACTCAAGGAATATGATATGATATTATTCATCATTTAAGATCCACATAAATGTTGATGGTAGAATTGTCACCTTTTGTGACAACAAAAATGAAAAAATTATCACCATAGAATAGATTGGTAACAGAATATCAGTTTTAATTTATAATTTTTTATATGTTGATGCTTTAATGTATAACCTGATTAGTATTTTATAGTTATGTGATGAAGAATTTTATGATAATTTTGATAATTATTCTTGTAATTTCTATGATTATAAAAATGCTTTAATATATACTATTATGCTAAATGATAATTTGTATTCCATAGATTTAAATTTATTGATTCATCAAAATGATTCTTCCTTAAGAGGCATTAATAAAGAGTCTTGGATTTGGTATAAGAGACTTTTCCATAGTAACATTCACTCTCATTGTAAGCTAACCTGGAAATGGTTACATAAGGATCTACCTAGGCTTATGTTTCCAACTGATAAAGTCAATAACCCCTATCAAAAAAGAAAAAAATATATAAATTCTTTTAAATTAATGAGAGAAGTGTAAACATATGAACCTCTTGAGTTTATTCACATGGATTTGTTTGGACCTTTTTGATTTTAATGTATTAACGAGAAACACTATGTTTATGTTACTGTAGAAGATTTATCTATGTATACTTTGGTTTATTTTCTATCTCAAAATATTCAATATTGCTCTTACATTACCATGTACTGAAATTCTATATAACATCCTAGTGGACTTAGAATTTTGACAATAATGAGTGATGATGTATGTGAGTTAGAAAATCCGGATTTTGAATCTTTTTGATAAAAACTTGATACACTCATAAATTCTATTCTCAGAAGACCCCTATAATAATGGTGTTATGGAAAGTATAAATGAAACCATACAATATATATCAGGGACTATGTTGAATGAGTATGATCTACCTATCTATTATTAAGTATAAGCTATCTATATAGCCTTCTATATCATCAATAGTGTTTTGATCCGACCTATCCTTAAAGAGAACCCTTATAATCTATGGAATAATTGGAAACACCAGGTTAATTGTAGCAGAGTTTTTAGTTCTAATGTATTTATTCTTAATACTAAGGATAATCGTGAAACATTCTTTTTCCAAAAGTGATGAAAGAATTTTCCATGGTTTCTGAATATCTATAAAATCCTATAGCATGTTCAATTGGAAGCCTAAAGATGCAGAATTGTATGTTCTATTCAAATTTGATGAAAATGATCCACATGAACCTAAATATCCTTTTAACACCCTGAGGATTATTTATCTTCTCTAATCATAGATTCTAAACCCTTAGACTCTTTTGTAAAATAAGAAGAAAAATCATACAGTTTAAATAATTTGTATTACTTCTTGAAAATGAACCTAAAAATTTTGATGTCACCAGTTTCTTCATATATAAAGATTTTATAACCACTATGTACGCTGTTGTAGGTGATCCAAATATAGGAAGAAAACTAGAGCCTCTATTTGAAATCAGGTTGAACATCAAGCTTTATTGTATCATATTAAACTTAAGAACATCAATAAAGCTATATATGATGAATTCTGGGTAATAGAAATGCAATAATATTTAAATCAGTTTGAAAGAAACAAAGTTTGGGAACATGTATAATGACCTAAGGACACTTTGACTATTAGAAATAAATGGGTATTGAATAATAATGTAATTGAGTCCAGAACCATAGTTAAAAATATGGATAGAAATTTTGCACAAGGTTATAGTCAAAAAGAAGAAAAATACTATGAAGAAATTTTTTCACTAATATCCAAACTTGAATACAAATAAATCCTACATGATTAGCAACACATCTTGATTTCAATCTATATGAAATCTATATAAAGAGTGAATTCTCAAATGTTTTCATAATTGAGGATGTTTTGTTAGAACAACCCATGGTTTTCAAAATCCTTATTTTTGAAATTAGGTTTTTAAATTAACTAAACTTTATATGGTTTAGAACAAAATCCTAGATCATGGTATGAAAGGATCAATAATATTATTTTTTTAAAAGTTTCTTCAAAAGGAATAGCTGATCATAATATTTTAGTAAAATTAATTTCAAAAGATGTATTATTACTACAAACCTATATTGATGATATTAATTATGTGCCATTAAAAAATTTATCATTGTGCTGATTTTTAAAAAATGATGTAAAATAAATTTTAAATGTTTTTAATCGGTGAACTAAAATTATTTCTTGGATTTCAAAATTTTGAAAACATGTAATGAATTGTTTTAAATAAAAGTAAAAAATAAAAATGATATTCTAAAATTTTTCAACATGGATAGAACTAAATTTAGTGATACACATATGAGTACCACATGTAAATTGGATCCTGATGAAGTTGGGAAACCATTTGACCCAACTAGATAAATAGATATGACTGGAACTCTTCTCTAAATGACTACTATATGACTTTATATTATGTTTAGTTTATTTATGTGTGCTCATTTTCAAGAAAACCCAAAAGAGTCATATGCAGTTACTAATAAAATAATTTTCAAATACTTGAAGTATATAACCAATTTAAGATATTTTTACCCAAGTGGAAAATCATTTGATCAAGTAATTTACTCTGATGCAGATATTGGTGGATGAAGGTTAGATGGAAAAATCACTTCTAGAACAAATCCCTTTTTAGGAATGTCTATAGTTTCATTTTGTAGTAAAAACAAATTATCTTTATTTTTCTACTAATTAAGTTGAATATATAGTTGTATGAAGTTGATGTGAACAATTTTTGGGGATGAAACACACTCAACTAGAGTACATATATCAATTCATTCATGTCCCCATAAATTATGACAACAGAAGTGCAATTAAAATGTCTAGTAATCCAATTTATCAATCTAGGGAAAAACCTATTTATATAATACATAACTTTTCGATATATCATTTTCAAAAAAGAAATATCACTCTTGAGTTTTCCAGAACCAAAAATTTGTAAGATTATATATTCACTGCTTATTTTAATTTTAAAGAATGAACTATATCAAACATGTGTCAGGAATGAATATTTTTGGTTGAATTTATTTTTTTGTGACACAATTGTGGTGACCCACTATCTTGATGACACCCCATTGTGGTGACACACCCTTGTGGTGACATAACAAAATGGTGATACACCATTGTGCTTAATCACCGTTGTGAAGACACATAGTTTGATGACATACCATTGGATTATAAGGTCGTTTGATTTTTATATTTTTGGTTTATCATTCCATAGATTTCCAGGACTTTGCTAATTTTTTTTATTTCACAATATCATGAACTACTATTTTATTTACATATTTATGTTATTACCTGTAACCCAATATGTGTTAATTGTTGTATTTATAATTTGATTTGAGTTATCAATTTTGGTTTATAATACTTAATATCCCAAATGTTATTAATGTGGAATTATGTCTATTCTCAATATACCCTGAGCCCTGCATGAAACTTCATTATCTTTCTCGATCCTAGTGTAACCCTTTTGACTCTCACATTTAAAACATTCCCTTTAGCCTCAATCAAGATTTCTGAACTAATCCGAATTCCAAGAATGAAGCATCTCTCCATGAACTCACCTTATAAATCAAGATATCTTAATAAGTAGAAGAATGAATCTATTTCACCTGCTCTAGTTTATCCTGTTGCACCTGTTAATTTTAAGCATGACAATAAAATTGTTGTTTTGGAAAAGGTTGTTAAATCAAAGTAGATGATGTTGTGTAATTGTCTGAGTATAATAATGTAGATCATCCAAAACGACTGATGGATGATGTTAATATGGGCTTGGATCCTAATGAATTAGTTTTGTAATTTGATGAGGATAAAGAAGATGTTGTTGTTGAATAATTGGAAAAACCCCATTTGTTGATATAAGAAGTGATCCAAAATTATCTACAAAACCTTCTCCCATTACCTTTAGATATTTTCTCTAACATAGGAGACTTCCAGAAAGGGAAAAATTGCAAAATAGTGTTGAAGAATAGATAAAGGTCTCTGGAGTGGATTAGTATAAAAGTTACAAATCCAATGAAGCTGATGGAGATGATAACGAGGAAGAAAAAAAAGTAAAAAGAAAAAGAGAATGGAAATGGTGAAGGTTTTAATAAAGATAAAAGGGGTACATGTTCGAGTATTAATGGTGATGAATGATGAATCTGTCAAGAATATTTCTAGTGGATGAATTAAGAATAAGGTAGTGGGGATTCTTTTAGAGCCTCAAGATGGATTTTTAGGGGGTGCAATCCCCAAATATGGAAATGTTTCATAAAGATTAAATTGTTAAGAAGTTTGAGACCATTTATTTCCAATATTAAAATAGTTTCAAATTTTTATTTTTTTGAGCAGTTATGTGTGATTGCAGCTATCAGAATTCATATAGTAGAGAAGGAGAAAATGGAGATTCCTCCTTTTGAGAAAGTAAGTGATTTTAAGTTGAATGTTTTAGCAGATGATGATCAATATGGTTAAAACCATATAAAGGTATAACCTCCTATGAATGGTCAGAATGATGTTTTTCATATGATAGTGGAACCTCATATTATTAAAAGGATTGAAGATAATCATGTTAGTGTTGAAAAAACATTGGCTACAAAGCGTTAAAACGGTCTAAAGAAGCTTGAAGTGTTGGTTGTACATACTAGTGTGGCACCTCCTGCTACTACATCTGTCTCATCATTTATTTCATATCAATATGTTGATCTAAAGGAAGAAGAGAGGGGAATTTTTTATGGTGTAGTAAGGAGTCCACCAAATAATGATATACCTGAGGTTCTAATTGAAGGTGATCCTAATGGATCCTTGATAGCTCAGGTAGACTTTGAAGGTATAATAGAAATGCTTTCCTCTTTTAGAACCCTTGATCCTGAACAAATTTCTCCAGATTCTCCTATTTTTCCTATAGATGTAGTCACATGATATTACTTTAATGTTTTTGGTGAAAATATTCTTTCTAAGATTCATAAGTTTTTAATGAATTATTCTTCTGTATTGACTAAAAAAATTTAAAAGGATTCAAGATATATCTTTGAGTTAGGTATTCAATATATCAAACCAAAGATGATGCATCACATACATGAAAATGAGATTTGGAATAAAATAATTGTACGTGTGTTGGAGTTTGTCAAGGCTATTCTAGGGGACATGAAGTCAATCTTTGAAACCTTTGTAGAAGGTATCCCTAAAATTCATAAGGACACATATTTAGTTACTTCTTCTCCTTCACCTCTGATAATGGATGATAGCCAAATCTGAACAGTTGTAAGAGATGATGTTGCATCAGCCTCCAATGGTCCCCCAAGTACAAATCCTTTATAAATTATAAGGAAATTAGAGAAAGGAACTAATAATGATCATATGATGATTATGAAGTATTCCAGGGATATGATTGATGAAATAGAAATCATTACTAATTCTTTCATGTTCTATCTATCAAGGATTTATACCAAGCATGAAATGTATACAAATTTCAAATTCTTGGCTAAGAGTATTTGGATGCCTTTTGGGACTTAGGATTTCAAATAAAAAGCAAGACAACTCAATGAGATGACTCTAGTGTTGAACTACTTTATAGAAGAGAAATATTATTTCATTAGTTAAATAGAAATGATTAGCCAACTCATAATGCATTTAATCAATATGATAAATCCGTTTCTATATGTTCAGAGTCAAGCAATAGTTGATTAGGAAGCTGTTAAGATTACTCCTCAGTTGTCTCTCACAACCAGAGTTTATAGAGATTATCTTTCACTATTTTATTCCATGTTACTGCCTTTTACAAAGTCTCATGCCCATTATTTGGGACAACTCTAGACAGTTTTAATTATAGAAGACCATCCATAGAATGTAGGTGGACTCTAATCTAGTATTCAACCTATTTTACCCTGAGATGATACTTCTTCCTTGGTCAAGGAGAATGAGAACGAAAATGTTAGAGGAAAATAACACGTGGACCCCTCTTCCAAATCTTAAACGGTTTTTAGTTTTTGTATTAGGCTGTATATTTATGGGTAATTTTGTGTAATAACCATTTTTTCTACTTCTATTGAATATATTTATCACATCTTATTCTGTTTGTCTATATTTACTGCATTTAATATCTTTACCCTACTACTATAAGCATTTTTTATTATCCCAAAAGGGAGAGAATATGTATGGAATATTTGTTTTGTATTTGTTTTGGAATTTCTATTTTTACCAGTAATGTTTTTATTTGATACTTAATATATAATTTTCATGCCATGTATTTTATAATTATTATTTTCTACTTATTATTAATACCATATACACATACTATGAATGATAATTCTAGGTTTATATTTTGATATTTCCTTGGGTGTCATGTTTAAACATTTGTAATACTTTTGATAAACTCTTTTAACATTTATAATCTTATTTGATGCCATGATTTATGATCATTATCAAGGGAGAGGTTGTTGACCTCATTTTAATAATGATCATAAAATCATGATTATAAGGATCTTAATGATTATCTTATTTATTGTAAGAATATCATATTATGAGATAGATGATAAAACTGAATAATTATGAGACACCATTGAGATAGACACCCCCTAATCGAGACACTATTTTCCACAACTCACTGCCAGAATCAAAATCTCACTATGTGAGAGACACTTCCATAATATTACACCACCATAATGCCATAACACTAGAATGAAGAATTGAAAAATTCTGAGACACTGTTAGTCGACACATTTTCAGGATGTCATACCACCTAAAAATGAATTTGGGTAAGTAAGAGACACTTCTTAAAGAGGCAATCGAAGTGTCATACTGCCAAAAAGATTGTTGATTAAGTCTAAGACACCATTGGACCACATACAGTTAGTCCAAAAACCCATAGTTGAGATGCTTCTAGTGTAGTAAAAATTTGGATAAGTATAAGACACCAGCACTGTCATTCTGCTAGAACAACCTATTGCCAAAGAAAGACACTCTCAGACCTTAAGACACCATTAGTGTATGACACCTCATCTACTTTCTGACCTTAATTAATTTGAATTATTTTGATGACTATATATGTTGATGTTATTTCTGTTTACTATTTTAACAATTATCTATTAAATACATGATAGAGTTAATTTAATAGAGTTTTAGAATGTTCAATATGAGGAGGCATCTGATATGGATATTTTCCATGATTTTGCTGATAAAAAGCACCACACACTCCCTCATGTAGAAGGGTGATGCATAAAGAAAATTGGTATCAAGATGAGATAACACAAGTATAGGACATACATAGAGGTGAATCTTATTTCAATAAAGAAGAGATAAAATATTACAATCATTCGACTAGAATCTAAACTACACATTTACATTTGCTACTTTCTGATAGAATATAGAAGAAAGTCTATGACACTCTATTTTTATAATGTTTTCAAGAGAAATCCAATAAATCTTGAATATCGAATAAAATCAAAAGTCCAAGAAGATTTAAGATAAACTGAGTACTTCTAAAATCTACTCTTTCAGATTTCCCTTTTCTGTTATTATTTATTACATTTTGGGAAATGTGTGTTCATACATTGTTTTATCACAGACACACACACACAATATTTTAAGCTGAACTAGAAGATAATCAACATTTTCTCAAACTTTTTTCATATTTTCCCTCATGTAAAAGAGTGGTAGAGGCCCTTGTGTGGCCTATTTATTTTTCGTCCCATGAATAACTGTGGAAGTGGTCATATGTGTCCTGGAAAGTTGTAAAAACTTGATCCAAGTTGTGGATTATCTAGTCCATTTTATATAAACATCTTGGCAGTGGGTGATCACTATGTATAGAGGACTAAGTCTTGATTTGAGACTGAACCTTTTTTATTCAATCATTTTGATGTGTGTTTAAATTTTATTTTACATTATTTACTCTTTAAAATTTACTTTTTTTAATTGAAAACTAAATATATAATTTTATATTTTATCTTAATTTTTGTTTATAGAATATTTTTATTGTTTAAAATGATTTCTAAGTATCTAGTAATATTTTATATTATTCATTGGATACCTAATAAATAATTTGATAAATCTTTAAAAAGATTATGATATACATCATACTACTTATTTGGATATACTAGGATATTTTAAAATATTTAGGTTATTTCAAAATAAACCATTTTAAAAGAAATATTGGGTACTCAATTCACCGAGTTCTTGAGATAATCATTATGACCAATAATGTTTTTTGAGAATAACCAACCTTTTTTCTTCATTGGTTGGTGAACTTTTCTTTCATGTACATGATATTTAATTTTTTTTCAAGAATGTTATTTTCAATAATAAGTGGATTATTCAATGAAATATTCATCCATATTTGGATTTGTTTTCAAAATTTAAAAATGAATCTTTTTATTGTTGGTTGAATTAGATTCTTTTGATTTTTTTACCAAAAGTATGAAAGTAATATTTGATTTACCATTTATTGAAGGAACATATTTTTTCAACCATACAAACTAATATTTTCTTTGAAGCATTCATTAAACATTTCTATGATTATAACAAATTTAAATTTTTTCTTAAAAATCAATGAATTTTTACTTTTTAATGATACAAAAAGAAAATGATATTTAATTTTTTTTAAAGAAATGTTGAAATTCTATTTCAAATATATTTTTCATTAATGTCAACATCTATTATGATTCTTTCTTATTTAATTAGGGATATAATCATATGATTCCATCCAATTTATTTCCTGTATGTCTTATGGTTATGATTAAATAAAGAGGATTCAATGAAACTCATTTCATTCCAAAGAGTTAATTAAGTCACGATGACATTTTTATAAAACCTATTTCTTTTCCACATATTCTACTATGGTAGAATGATGAAATGTTTATAAAAACCATAACACTTTATTGGGTTATGTTATAATGAAAATAAGAATGTTTTTATGATTTTATGGAACCCATATATATGGTTTAAATTATATGATGTGTGTGCCCAGAATTATATATCCCTCTAATGAAATGACTAAAGTTTGATATTTTAGGAGATAATTTGAAGTGGAATAGAGAGTTAACCTAGTTCAATAAGTGGGTTTTTCATTTATGATAGGTTTGGAGGTAAAAATTGACTATGGAAGTAATATAATGAGGATTGAACCGAATTCAGTATGATATTCATGGAAACAATCCATGCGTAAAGAAATTGTTTTCATTAATTATGTGTATTCCATTAAACTATTTCATATGATTATGATATGTTCTCATAGACCATGATGGATTATTGATTATTTCATGCTCTTATGACTTATGACTTTAGTTATAAAAAATCCTTATTTTATAATTCCTCATTAAAGATCATTGGATTTTTGTATATGACTTTCATAATTTATAATCAAGTTAATATATGTTTATGATTTTCTTATACTCAGTTTTGATCATTGATTATTATATATTATGTGTACCCATACTAATTATCTAATCTCACCCTTAATTTTTTTTCATTCCCCAACTTTTGATGATTTTTTTTTATTTTGGGAATGTCTAAGAAGTGTGCTATATGTTATGAACTTTGTTGGATATGTTTAAGATATTTCAAGAAATAATATAATTATTTATATAGTCTCCAAATACACTAAATAATATAATTATTTATATAGTCTCCAAATACACTAAACCATTGGTGAAACCCTTAGGATATGTCTATTTATATGATAACATCGTAATATTTTAGTAAGATATATATTTTGAGGTTTTCTATTAATATAATCTATATGTAGAACAAATAAGTGGATTTAGGCTTTAGTAGTGATTCACCTTGGTGGAATAACCTAGAAAAGGTTGGTTGGGTATTAACCCATTATTCACATGGTTTACAATAAATAGTCTTAACTACACACATTTTTTGAAATTCCCATGATATATTCTTCATTTTATTAACAAATAATTCATTAAACATTATGATTAATGAGGTAATGAAAAATATGAAAAACTATGTTAATCCATAGTAATATAAGATGAACCTTAACATTCATGTGTTTATGTATTGTACCATAGTTTAATAAATTATGTGAATTATTTTTGAAATCATATGATTTTGCACCCTGATTAGTTATTTTTAATACCCACACTAACCATATTAATTTTAGTTAGGGGTTGAAAATAGAATTATGTAGTTGAAGTGGTGATAGAAACCCAAAAAATATTATTGTATGTTATTTGATCATAGTAATATAAGTTTACTTATATCATTAAAAGTACCCGAGAATGATAAATCATATCCATAATGATTAGATGCTTAGTTTTTAATAAGAAAACTTAATGGTATTATGATTGTATCTCATGTCTATAGCACCACCCTTATAATGGATTGTGTGAATTATCTTTTAGAAAATATTTTTATTCTTCTTATACTCAAATTTATTGTGATATTAGGAAAGGATTAACTACCTTTATATATAAACAATATCAATTTCCAAGTAATGGAATTCATTTTTCATATCTGAATAAAATTTTGATCATTTATATGTAAGAGTATGAAGATGAACTTCCAATAGAAATTAATTCCACTATATGATTTATACTACCTTTTCATGATGTGTATTTATCTTGAATGATTTTGGAGAGCCCTAACATGGAAAATATAGAGGAATTATTAATATAGTGAAAGGTGTGATATATATATTCATTTATATACATACTGATGATAAACTATTGATATATGTACTCACACAGAAATAGTTGAATATGCCCCAAAATAGTTTGTTAGAGATAATTAAAAATTATGATGAATTAATACAATAACAACATAATAAAGTGAACAAGGAAGATTATTTTATTTTTTAGATGTGAATTTTTATTTTTTTAATAACGAGGATTTAAAAAGACCCAACAAATATAGATTTTAAGAGTATGTACCTTAAAACCATAATGAATGAGTAATGTTCATATCTTTCTCACATGAATGTTAAGCCATATATATAAAGATTAATGGGTTATATGTAGAAGATGAAAAGTAAGAAAAAATGTATGGATTTTTTTGAATTTTATCCTTGACCACGATGGGATGATCATGTTCAAGAACTAATTATGTGTACCTTCAATATACGACTTAAGGAAATAGATATTAGTTTAATCCCATAGTTCATCAATATCTATTCATCAAGGAACACCAAATATTTATTGAAATCTCATAATTAATTTTTGGGGGGAAAACATGAAGTCATATATAGAAAAGTAAATATCTTGATTTCTAGTTTGTTTCAGAGTTAAGGATGAGAGGTCGAAATGTAAGAGGACGTTACAACCACTTACCATACTAGAATGGAAATAGGAAAACATTACTTTTAATTTCATCATCGAACTCCCCATAACACATAAATAGCCATAATAATATTTGGGTTTTAGTCAAAAACTTTATAAATTAAATGCATTTAATTTATATTAGATAATATTTACCTCTTGGTTAGGTTTAAAGGTTGTTCATTAAGGATTTTTTATGGTTTTAGGGGACACTGCATTCTATTGAATTTGATTGGGAACTATGGATTTTCTTAAGGTTTTATAGAATTCATAAAAAATATTGGAATAAAAAGATGAAATATAACACTAAATATCATCCTTTGTAACATTTTCAATCTAAAAGGACCATTAAAACCCAAGAAGATATGTTGAGAACTTTTTGGAAGGATTTCAAATATGGTTGGGATCAACTCCATCCTCTAGTTGAATTGTTTACAACAATAGCTTTCACTTGATAATTTTGATGGATTCTTATAACACCCTCTATAAAATTATGTAATAAACTCTAATGTGATGGGTTGAAGTTAGGGAAATAAATCTATTAGTACTTTAGATAGTTATAAAATTAAATGAAAAGGTTATAACCATTTAGAATATTTTTTTAAACGTTTTATTATTTTTTTCTTAAAAAGATTAGGTTAATTTTTTATTTTAATATATATTCCTTTAAGGAAGAATCATCGATGCCTACCTCCCTCTGTCCCTCAAGAATTAGCCCAGATAGATTACATGGAAATGTTGTTATGGGAAGTGCCACCTTTTTTCCTTTGGGTGAGGAGAATGGAAGAACTGCTGATTCCATCTTTCGCCTTAGGCAAAGGAAAAAGGAAGCATTGGAAATGTCGCATTTCCCTCAAATACATTTAAAAGGACCTCTTCTCCTCACATCCATTTCCCCCCATCTCTCCTCTTTCCACATTTTATCTCTCTAAAAAACTCTTTTTCAGTGTGGTAGAGTCGGTGGTCCAAAAGAAGGCCTAGTGTTTTGCGAAGAATCATTTAGAGGTAATTTTTATTTAATTTAATGTTTTTCATTATTTAATTGAATTATTTTTATTTCTAAATATTTCATTTTTAAGTAGTTTAGCTATTCTAAATATTTTTTCTTATGTTTTGTTATTTAGTTTTTCATAGTTTGGAATAATAATATTTATTAATAATGATTAATTAAAGATAAAGTATAGATTAAGTCTAGAAAACTTAGGATTAAGTATTGTGAAATTTTGGTAGTATAAAGATTATATGGTTATCTATGAAATAAAATCCTTGTCTAGATACCAACAAGTGGATGTGGCTCTGGTATAGATTGTCCTAGGGGTGAAACCTGAAAACACCGCTTTGAGCTAGACTCGAACAAAAACTAGTGCAGGACAATGGGCATTGTTGCACTTCTCGTTTAACACACCCGATGGATATGCTTGAGATGATTAATATTTTATTTATAAAATACTAAAATACCTAAGAAAATAAAAATAAAATCAGTATATTTATCAATGATAAAATGATAATTATGATGATATATAATGAAATGGACAAGGACAAAGGCATTAATGAATGAATGCAATTATTATTAATTGAATACTTTTATGTATGTTTTAAAGATGTTATTTATTAATTAGTTTAATTAGTTATGTATATTATATAAATAATACTTATTATTAGTAATGATTAATTATATAATAATTAATAAATAAAATAGGATTAAAAACGAATATACATGACTAGTTAATTATAAATAAAAAATGAATATCATATAATTAATGATTAGTGAATAAATAATTAAATCATAAATTAATAATGATTAACTAGTTAGTAAATAATAATTGATTAATTAAAAACTATAATAATAAACATTAGTATCATTATTTAGGATATAAAAATATGTTATAAAATTTTAGTATCATAAATATTATATATTATAGAAATAATAGTGTTTATTAGTAATGATTAACTATAGATTAATTACAGAATAACTTAGGATTAATGGATGAATACATGTAATGATTAGATAATAGTATTTTCCATTGGTAAAATGAGAATTATTATTATATAAAATTAAATGGAGATGAACAAACACATTAAATTACACATGAATGTTTTACTAAATACAAGAAATACATTTATATTTTTCAATTAATCATGGTTTGGATGAGACGAGCATGGCTTCAAAAGTGAGGTAAAATCCAGTTTATTTTTATTTGGTAGCTTTATAACACAATATAAAGATATGTACATAATAAGTTAAGTACATACTTATAGAATATATTATTATGCTGTCAAATAAAAATCAGTTGTTTTTACCTCACTTCCGAAGTGAGGCTCATATCATACAAACCATGTTTTGTTGAAAAGTGTTTGTATTTCTTGTATGTTGTAAAGCATTCATGTGTTATTTTATGGGTTTGTTATTCTATATTTTAGAGTGATTTAAGAATGGGTAACTAAGGATTATCTAATTACTGACAAATTATTAACCTAGTAATGATTAACTAGTGATTAATGAATAATTAACTTAGTTAAGACTGTACTAAGAAACATTTGTTTTATAGTTTTGGATATCATAAAATATTTTCAAATTTTATTATCATAATGATTATATTGTATACATAAAATAGTAATTATTTGAAATTATTAATTATAGATTAATTTATGACTAACATAGGATTAATGAAATTATTCAATATATTGATTGGATAATTATAATTATGATCATATAAACCGAAATTAAGAAGAATAAACAGATTAAATAATACATGAATGGTTTACAACATAAAAGAAATACATTTAAAATTTTCAATATAATGTGGTCTGGATGAGATGAGTGTCACTTCGTACATGAGGTAAAATAGTTCTTGTTTTTATATGGAAGATTAATAGAATATTTAAAGTATATTCACTTCACTTTTGAACATACAAAAGTATTTGGCCTTCTAATGAAATATAAGATGAAATATAAGATATTTTCATTATAAGGTCGAAATATTTTGAATGTTTAATAGTGAAGTACATATCCTTTGAATATGTTATTTTGGTGCCAATTAAAAATAAGAATGATTTTAACTCATAACTAATGTGAGACTCAACTCATCCAAACCACATTTTATTGAAAAATTTCAAGGAATTTATTGTATTTTTTAAAAATTCCTTGTGATATTTAATGTGTTTTTTTCTTTGTCTCACTAAATATGATCAAAAATATCATTTTATCAATGATAAATAAACTAATTTTTTGTTTCCCATTCTTTATTTCCTCTGTTTTTCCAAAACATTTTCTGAATTATATTCTAAAAAACTTTTATATAATGAAACATTACTAGGATTTTTATGGGTATAAAAAGGCATATTAAAATTACAATATAATAAATATTATATGGTTTACCATAATTGTTAATATTTGTTACACTATAAAAATTTTGATCGAAAAAATATTTTAGAGGTAAGGAGTAAAGTTTTATAGTGTCTAATGCTATATGGATGTTATTCAAAATGAGAAAGGATCTTCTAACATTAAGAATCCAATAAAAGTGGTTCGTACATCTAATTATTTAAACCTAATTGACCATCAAGATAGAATTCTGGGTTCCTTAAATCTGGGACCTGATCAAGAGATCCACCCTATGAGTTATAGACATTTTCAATTTATAGCAACACTGTGGCATCTTGCTTTTCCATTGGTTTCTAATGCACAATGAGTCCATGAAATAAATCTATTTTCTCAATGGTTAGATGGTTCGATTATGGAGTTATATGTTTATGTTTCTACTGTATGACAACAAAATCCAGTTGTAAGAAGATGTTGACTTACATTAGGGGATGAAGATAGTTCACCCCCTGATATTCAGACTATTCTAAATGATGTAGAAGAGGACAAAAAAGATGATCTCCCAGATATACATGTCATTCCTTCTTCTATGAGGAGTTTTGTAATCATATAATAGATGATGACAATAGTGCAAATGAGGAAGGACCAGAAAAAGTTAGGGATGAGGTTTTGAGAAATACATATGCTATACAATATCCTCGACCTATAATCAATCATCCTCCACTCATTACATCTTTTTCTGAAGCAATGACGTGTGTTCCTAAATTTGAAAATAATTTTCTCACACCAGAAACTTAGTTTCCAAAAGTTTTACCAAATAGGTTTTGTAAAAAGGACAAAACATTATATGCTAGAAGGAATTTCCAAAGTAATGATGCATTAAAAAAGGCTAAATATATTTCACATTGAAGGGAGCTGTAGATATATAGTTCCAGAATCAGGCTGTAGTAAATATCTCATATGGTGTAATATTTATGAATATGATTATAGATTTTTCTTGGGGGAGATTCTGGACATTTCATTTGGTGGTTGGTGAATTTCAAGGAATAAGGCAGCTCATACTTGCGTTCAAAGAAGCTTGAAACAAGATCATACCTCATTGGATGTATAATATCCATCATACATTTTTGTTGAGATTATTTGAAAATGCTAATATTTTCTAATATCCCTTGTGAAAGAGAGGATACAACAAAAATTGAGGAGAACGAAAACTATGAATCATGGAGTTGGTTTTTGGCATGTATCAATAACCATTTCACCAAAATTCGGGAATGCTTGTTTGATATATTATCAATATCAAGCAATTAATGAGGCAATTGATATGGATATTGATACATGTAGATACCCAAATTCACATCATCGGTTCTTAATTATAAAAATTTTTAGAAACGCGCATAAACAATTCCATAATGAACTGATGAAGAAGGAAATCACAAGGCTTGGTACACATTGTCTTCATTATTTTTTACTATTTTAATGTAAAGATAAAATAAATTTAAGTGAAATATCATCTCTTATGTGTATCATAAGATTCAGATTAATTAAGGTTTGAAGAACTTTTAAAAAAAATCATCCAGGCTAGTCATGATGTTTATGGTTATATGATGCAGATTCCCAAAGAAAAATGGACATTGACATATGTTGGGGGGAATAGGTATGGACACATGTACACAAACACTATGGAGTACAGAAATGGTGTCTTTAAAAGCATTTGAATGTTACCTATAACCGCCCTAGTCCAAGATACATTATATCATTTTGTGAGGTACTTTGTTGAAAGACAAAAACTGGCATCAAATGAAATAAAACATGGGCTAGTGTATGAAATACACTTTCAATGAGACATTGAAAAGAATATTGAAGAAGATTCTTGTTATCACGTCTTCATTTTTTGACAAGAAGACTCTTGTTTTGAAGTTCAAGATAATTTAGACCCTATCACAAATATCCTTAGTGAATAAATGGTGATATTACTGGATATGAGGGAATTTCAATGTGTAAACTTTCAGGCCTTATAGTTTCCATGCACACACTCCATCCCGGCATGTGCCTCTGTAAACATATCATGGGAAGAATATGTTGATACATTGTACCATATGGACACCATTAATAACTATTATGTTGCACCATAGACACCTATTGGGGAGTTTTGTTATTTCCCAATGCCCAAAGCTTAGCCGATAGTGATACCTGACATCAATTAGTTGTGTCCCCATGGGAGACCAAAGGCCAGCATGATGAAAAATGAGAATGATAGACCTCAAGAACAAGTGATGATTTTGAGATGAACCATACTTCATCAAGAAGGTTACTATCGGAAAAAATTCCCTAATATAGTTTGGTCGAGTTCACACCATCAACTACAATGATGTATTGTTTTCATTGTTATATTCTCATATTATAAATTATATGTTGTTATCTATAAATTTTTACCTTGTTTTTATAAACTAAAAAAACCAAAAAGTTGAACAGTAAAACCAGAAACATCTTCCATATACCATAATCTAAAAATTCTAAACCATAAACATTTAAACCTAAACTCTACACTTGAATTCATAAACCAAAATGCTAAAACTGATCAAAAAAGTCATAAACCCTAGACCAAAAATAGTATATTTGAAATCCCAATACTTAAACTACAATACCAAAAAGTGGAGTCTTAAACATAAAAACCTATTCCTTATAACCTAATATGAAAATAATAACCTCTAAACCTTAAAACCTAAACCCTAACCCTAAAATCACAAACCTAAACCTTAAAACCATACAAAAAATCTGAAAACCTAGAACCAAAACCCACTATCTGAAACCGTAATATCTAAACCCTAAATCCAAAAACATATTCACTTTAACTCTCATTTCAAAACATTATGTGATTGATATTATTATACACTTTTATATAATTAAATAATATAATCATATATTATGTTACACGAAGAAGTTATAAAATTTTAGTATAATAAAGATTATATGATCAACTATCATTGTCAATATTAATTACACTATCCGAATCATTATCAGAAAATATTTTCAATGTATAAAGTCGGGTTTTACCTGTGTGTACTATTATGGGAAGGTTATAAAAACTGATAAATGATATCGTTATTGTACACAACAAACAATAGAGGTTAGTACAAATGATTCTATAGCACTAACTAAACTTCAAGAATGAATTTGAGGGAAATGAAGCACGATATAGTTGGAATAGTGATAATGATGGCAGTGATGGAATGAGTTTACGTCATCACCATCATCGTTGCAAGAATTCCTCTATTGTCATGGTTTATTTCTCACAAATTATTTCTTGAAGTTCAGATAGTTTTACCGAATGACATGTACATGTGAGGAAATAATCATGAAACAAATAGTCATGTGGATAGTAATACATAAATTAAAAATCACATCATTTTATAATAAACATTTACATTACAAAAAAATTGTTCATAAATATAAATAAATAAAAAAATATCATACGAAACATCCATTTCTAGGTAAAAACATATATTGAAAACATGTTAGTAATATGATTTTAAAAACATGAAGACAATATCCTTTATTTTGGTAGAAATAACTTCATTAAACAATGTGAATAATCATGGATTGTATTAAATTATAAAATTCAAAACATTCTTGCTGACTATAACGTTATATTAACATTTTGCAGATATAAATCATTTCATTTATTTATAGACAAATGGATGCTACCATAATACTCACTTAGTAGGGCAACCATATTATTCTGGTAGTGTTAGCCGGTGGTTAGAATTGATAGATCAGGGTGAGTTGAGAAGACTATTTTTATCACAGGGAGCCTCTACATGCCACTAGACCATACTTGCACCATGCTGGCTTCAATGGCATTGTGGTACCATATTTCACATTTTTTGACCATCACATGCTTGCTGCTCTCGTGGAGAGGTAGAGAACAGAGAATCAAACATTCCACCTACATGAGGGGCATATGACCATCACCCTCTAGGATTTGGTAGGGATTCTCGGTCTTCCTGTACATGGGAAGCCATTATTGGATCCACTCGTGCATCTTCGCCCGCCCTTGCTCAATGATTGTTAGGTGTTGACATTTTTCTTAATCGTAGGGATACAAATGGAGTATCGATATATGTTCCTTGGTTGGTGGTCCAGATTTCATATATACCTAATGATGTTAGTGACCATACGGTCATGTGTTATTCTCATGCATATATATTATGTCTCATTAGAGGGACCTTGTGTACTTTTCACTCGAGGATTCACATACACATGATGTATCTACCCCTACTAGAAAACATTTATCAGTATATAATGTATAGTTGGGGATCAGACTTCTTATAATTCATGTATATAGCATTATATAAGCTGTACCACAGGGACTGCACATGTCTTAGGGGATGTTTCATACTTCGTCATATGTGTGCATGAGAGCGCATCCCCACATTCCACCCTAAGAATCCTGGTCTACCGATCAGGATGGAGGTGCTGCATGAAACTCGATATAGATGTTGGTATGATCACTCATATCTATTGGTTTCTTATTTTAATATAAGTTATTAAATTTAATTTTCTCATTAATGTTCACTGTCGATGTTGTATTTTACAAGTGGTGTTAGAGAAACAACTTCCATGTGGTTCTAAGACACCATATGGGTGTATATTTACTTCAATTGGACTGTTTATTACCCAACCAGGTATGTAAATACAATCTATCACTGTTTGAAACTATTAATAATAGAATCAATTATGTTTTTTAGTAAGGAGATTTTTTTTGAAAAAGGTCACATGCCATTTTAGATTTTATGGCTTCCATACTAGACTATCAAGGATCAGTTACCCCCATACCACAATGTTAATCTTGAGGATTCTATAGTTTTAGTTCCCCTCATTCACTTCCATATTATTTATTGGAAACATTTTGACTGATTCATGTGCCAGTTTTTCTATGCTCAGCCGACTCCATTACCACCGAGAAAAATATATTAGCTTCATGAACTGAAGATGATAGAGAAATATTATTAGGATGGGCGTCGAGTATATGACCAATTTCTTAACTACTGAGGTATACCTCCATAGTTTCGTATCTAGGTTATACCTACAAATCGATTCATTCATTCAGAGCAGGTTGAGTATGAACCATGGTATAGACTGAAGCCTATACTATATATTACCCATCATGGTAGAGAGATTCATAAGATTGTAAGGAAATAAATTTCCATTTGTTTTCTATTGAACTATTTTCTAATTGATTTTGAATATCATTATATTGAGGTTACTCATATAATCTTGTTTGAATGAGTGGTGAAGAGGAGGAGGTAGTCTTTTACTAGGGTTGCCCTCCTTGATGAAGTACTGGAGCTGAGGTTATCTTATCATGCACTTTCTAAGAGCATCATCGAGTTTTCATCCTAGAGATAGGAGGTTCCTTCCCCATAGGAACATCCTTCAAAATCTGTTAGTGTTTAGGATCCACAAAGTTGAATAAATAGACAGCGTCGGGCTTCATGTGATACCTCACCTATTCCATAGGTAGAGGCCATCACTCTAGTAGTCCATCCCCATCCAATTCTGGATGAGCCTCAGGTGGCATGGGATACATCATTCTTGAAAGGATTTCCATAGTTCTCACTATCTTTAGTTCCATATCCATCGCAACCTTGGTGTCCACATCTATCACAACCTTGGGGTCCAAATCAATTGCATCCTTGAGGTATAGATCCAACACAACCTTGCTTCCCCACAACGATGATGGATGGTTCTTCTACAACCATAGTGGGAGAAGGATTAGGATAAAAATATGACCTAAAGTTGACAACACCTCCCATTGACACATAGATTGAGGATGCGACTATCGATGTTCTAGTGCCAGATTAATTTCCTTTTACATGTCATCAGACTCCAGAGCAAACTAGAAGCAGAGGTCCAATTCACATACCACCATGTGGGACAGAATCTCCTCCCCATAGAAATTGACATTGATTATACATGTTCATTTATATGTTTTATATCTATTGAAATGATGATAATATTATTTCTATCATCCATTGTTATATTTTTATCTAGTGTTTGAATTTTCATTAATATTTTAGGAACAAATTATATTTGACCGATTTCAAAGTTGACTACTTGAAGCATAAGAATAATTATTATATTTCATGTAGAAAACATTAAATGATTATAAAATTTACTGTATAAAAACAATGTATATAAAATTTAAAAACTACCCTAAGCATTGAAATATTTATTGAAAATAATTAATTTCATAAATGAAATAAATAAATGAAAATGAATATAACGTAAGAAATGTTACATGGAAGTGAGAGAAAAAAGAAGGAATGTCAAGGAGGATCCAAATCCACTTACTTGACTTAGAAATGCTATAAAATTTATACCATAATAGCTATATAATTAAAAATAAAATTTCTGAAAATTTATTATATGTTTAATCAATGTTTTAGTTTTCATTTATATGGGTCTTATAATTTTTATTTTATCGGCTCGCAAAGCCAGGTACTTGAAACATTTTTATATTTCATGTTGGAGGATTATAATGATTATAAATTATTTTTCATCAACATTTTTTAAGAAATTATTTTTATTTTTAATTATTTCTTTTAATTTTAATATATATTTTAATTTTTATTTATGTTGGTCTCATTGTTTATATTCTATATACTAGAAAATTCACATACTTGAATCATTTTTAAGTTTCAAGTTAGTGGATATGGAAACTTATAAATTATTTTTCATCAACAATTTTTTCGAAATTATTTTTATTTTCGACCATTTCATATATTCTTAAGCCAAGTTATAATTTTAATTTACATTGGTCTTATAGTTTATTTTTTATAAGATAAAAAATTCACGTACTTGGAATATTTTTATGTTTCTTGTTGTTTGTTTCAAAATTTTATAAATTATTTTTCATCAACATTTTTTAGTATTTTTTTTATTTTAGACTTTTTCATATAAGTTTAATCCATTTTTAAAATTTAATTTCTGTTGGTCTTATAGTTTATAATTTATAGGCTACCAAGTCATATAATTGAAACATTTTTAAGTTTCATGTTGGTGGATTAGAATTCTTATAAATTATTTTTTATCATATTTATTTAGAAATTGTATTTAATTTAGAAACATTCTTATATTTATAATCCATGTTTTAATTATAATTTGTATTGGTCTTATAGATTATAATTTATTGGCTAGAAAAGTCACGTACTTAAAAACTTTTTATGTTTCTTTTGGTGGATTAGAAAGCTTATAAATAATTTTTCATCAATATTTCTTAATAAATTATTACTATTATTTTCTATTTATTATATTTTTAATCAATTTTTTTATTTTCATTTATATTGGACTTATAAATTATATTTTATAGGATATAGTAGTGACATACATAAAACGTTTTTTTGTTTCATGTTGGTGGATTGGAAAGATTATAAATTGTTTTTCACAAACCTTTTTTAAGAAATTATTTTTATTTTCTACTATTTTTATATTTTTAATCTATGTTTTAATTTTCATTTATATTAGTCATATAGTTTATATTTTATAATGTAGAAAAGTAATTCACTTGAAAAAATTGTATGTTTCAGGTTGGTAGATTAGAAACCTTAAAAATTAAATTTCATCCACATTTTTTAAGAAGTTATTTTTATTTTAGACTACTTATTATATACTTAATTTGTGTTTTAATTTTTATTTATATTGGTCTTCTAATTTATATTTTATATGTTAGAAAATTCATGTACATGAGTGAGAGATAAATTATGCTGAAACATTTTATTTATTTATATATATATAAACATAACAAAATAAAATAAAAAATTTAAAAATTTAAATATATAAAAAATAATATTTAAAATAGAAAATGTTTTTTTTGTTTTTGAAAAAAGGTGGCAGGGATATTGCTGCCTTTGGAATTAAACTAATGGGTGAAGCGACATTTCCACATTTTAGAAACATATTTAATTTTTTTTAACTTACATAGTTTTAATAATCTCAAAGGAATACTTCAAAAATAATTAAAAATGATTATGTTCTAATTTATAAGGTATGTGTTTTTTAAATCTAGTATAAAATATCATTATGTAATTGTTTTTTATATAAATTTCTCGATTGTCATTTTTAATGATTTATACTCCTACATATGCATTGATTTCTATTTTTTTATGAATTACTGGAACACTATTTATTTGGGTGTATAAAATTTTTAATTTTATTATATTTTTACTTTGGGCATCAGTTTTTTTATAAACTAATGATTAAGATAGATTTTTCGAAGTCCTTCATCATCATTTTTAAGAAAAACCGACGTTGAATACCGGTTTTTCAGAAGATTTCAGTGTTGTGTTTTTTAAAACTGATGCCAAAGACCCATATTATAGAGTTATTCTAATTATCCACTGATATAGGATAATATTAATTATTAATATATATAATATTCATGTGATTAATTATTCATAAATAGCATTTGAGTTCATTTAACACATTGAACATTGTTTCACATTATGATTCTAAGTCTTTAAAAGGAACTGTTACATGGTTCATTTTTGAACAACTCATAAAACACCCAATGGTCTTGATTTTATTGTAATATCTTATTTCCATGTATTCCATGATTTAAGGAACAATTAATCTTTTTGGAGAATTTGGAGATTCGTGTTGTATGACCACCAAATTGGGCCTCTAACCAATAACATTATGGGAGAAGTGAATAGGACATAAGACCAATAAAATTATAATATAGGATAATATCCAATCCTAATGATTTAAAAAATTTTAGTGGAAAAATAATAAATCATGGGGAACATTTCATTATGTATTTATCTAATTTAAATCATATTTTTCAATGGTGTTCTTGGGGGACCAATTTGGAGATAAAATTTTGGGCTACATTCTGAATCCAAGAAAAACATCCTAATATTTAAATCATAACTCCAATATAAGAAAATATTTTGGGGTTATATTTTTCACAATGTTAGGGTACATTTGGAGCTTCATTTTCTTATTTTATGTCCCCTGTAATTTATCCATATAGAATATCTTTTTTGGGGCTTCTGTTTTGTTGATGTAAGTTGGGTCATATTTTTTGTCAAGTGGTGAAAATTTCACTCTCCCATAAATTTCCATTGAGTTGGAAATAAAAAAACTAATTGCGGAGACTTTTAATTTTTGGGCATTGAACCAAGTCTTAAAAAAAATTTATTTAGGGCTGTGGTGTTGGATGATTTCGGCATATTTGGTGTTCAGTTTCACTGTAATGTTATTCTTCCGATTTGTCTTTATAATGTTATTATTTAAATTATAAGTTATTCAAATCACCTTAATATCTTAATAACACACATTATTCTTCTCAATTACTATTATTTTTAATATAATTTTGATACTATTTCATTATGGTGTGAATTTATCAATATATTTTAGAGATTAATCCTTCACACAATGGTGGACTGTTCGCTATATTATTGTTTTTACTTCTTTAATTCAGCCCCCATGAGTCTACATCCCACTTCCATTGAGATCATTGAATTAGTGGAGGTATAAATATTTTATGGGTTTAAAGCAAGGAGTATAAATGTGAATTTTTGGATATTATTTATCACTATATTAATGAATAATAACTTCTTTTAATTGAGAATTCAATTTGATGACCATAAAACATCTTCATCCTGGTTGAATATTAAGACCACACACTTCAAGTGTTGATATAATACTTTAACATGGAGTGATCATAAATATTATCCTCCAAGTGTATAGTTGATTATTATTAGGGTTTTTAGGTATTAAATCATTAAGTAATGAAGTAATGTTATCTTTATTGAAGGAACCTATCTCAAATATAAATATTGAAATAATTGAAAAAAAGCATCCAATCCACCCCAAGTGATAACCTGGTATCAAGTCATTATTTTAAATTGAATCAACTTAAATATCAAGTGTTAACTTTAACCTATCGAAAATCAACCCATATTTTTCTAATTCATAAACCAAAACAATCTTTAGAATGTATGTGTCTATATATTTCTTCTTGGGTCTCTGAGGATTCAAAAACCCAAGTGTCAATATAAGCGACTGCTTAACCCTTAATACTTGTGTAAATTTTGGTTAGACTACATCTTACTGTTGCTTTTAGGGGCCTCAGTAAGTCAGATCAACACACATTCTTCTCTTTCCCATTTATCTTTTATCACATCAATTTATCTTATCAATTCCCATTTTTTGTTTTGCACTTTTTTGGGTTCTTTTCTGTAGATACTTGTGATCAATCAAACTGGCTTGTTAGGGTGGATAGTCTTAGGATTTGGGGGTCAAGTACACCTAGAAAACTATTTCCATTAGATCCTAATTTCTATAATACTTTAGAGTGGAAAATTGAGCCCACTTCAATATAGGGTCTTAAAAAAAACCAACTTATAAACCTGGGTGAGAACCAAAATGGAAATCAAAATGAGGCATTCCCAAACATAGGGAATGAAGTCAATCAAACTATGAATTACTACCTCACAAATTCCTGGATCAATGACCCCTCTAGAATTTAGCATGATTCCCTATGATAATTCCACTATGTCTTTTAACATCATGTCTTGAACAACCTTACAGCCTTCCATGGGATGGAGTCAGAAATTGTGCACCTTCATGTCATAGAGTTCAATTATATTGTTGAAACCAAGTTCCCACCACATCATCATGAGCCATCTAAGATGTGGGTTTTTACATTATTAGTTATGAATAAAGAATATACTTGGTTAAAGAATTTGATAACAATATAAATTAACTATGAGGTCCAATTCTTATGTGAATTCTATAAAAAATACTTTCCCCATCACAAAAAAATTACATAAAAGATTATCTAGATATTTTTGGAAAAATGTGGGGACTCATTTTATGAAACATGGGAAATGATGAAACAAATAGAAAAAGTGTACCTAACCATGGATTTTCAATACCAGAATATGTTTGAATATTTTATGAAGGGTTGAGTCTAGGAAACAAACAATTCATTGACATGATGTGTAATAGAACCATAAAAAAAGCCAAAATTGATGCTTACAAGTATCCAGAATGAATCGCTAAACAATACCAATCTTGGCGAACATCACCTTACAATGAGAGGCCACCCAAATATGGTAGAATTCACACATTTAGGGAAGTAAAAATCCTTAGGAAAAAACGTTATGCACTAATTAGGAAGGTTTAGGAGATCGATCTTAGGAAGGTCCATGAAATTCAAATTATTGACCCCGTTTTCACTATTTGTGAACAAAATGACTAAAAGACCGAAAACTATCCAATTTTCCCTTCTATTAACGTAGATATTTTATTAGTACCACCAGTGGTAGTTAATGATCTAAAATTTTAGAATCCACAATACCAAAACACATTAAATTCAAGGTACAATGACCACCCATGATTCTGTTGGAAAGATAACCAGCTACCATCCAAAAACTAAGCCAGTCACAAGGACTAAACCCCTACCCTACACAAAATTTTCAAAAGCATAACCAATTCTGACAACAAACTATCTAATTCCAACATCATCCTATACAATACCAATAAACCATCATGAACCCATTCAACAACCAATCCAATATCTAAAGTATCCTTTTGGGATAAAACAACCAACATAATCCCTTCCCAATCTATCCCCTCCCAATCCTTGAATATTTGTGTATAAAATAGTGAAACTTAACTCAGTAGTCTCATACCTTAAACATCAGATAAAATCCAATAAAAATAGAAAGGATCCCATTTCTACACAAGTGGTACCATCCTCAACCTTTAGGGGAGAATCTAGTTACAGAAAAACCTCTCATCAACATCTAAAAGTAGTGATTATTTTAAAAAGTGTAAAATACATTAAGAAAACTAAAAAACCCATTGTAAAGACATAAATATATTCAAAACACCTGAAAATAATAAAGAAACTCCAATATATTTTGATACAACTAATGAGAATGTGAAGGAACCACAAAAAAACCAAACAATCAAACAACCTGCACACTTCCCTGAATGCATGAGAGGAAAATCTATACCAGAATTGAATGAATCATTAAGGTAAATATTCTATTAGGTCAAGATAAAAATTCCCAGTATAGAAAAAAATGTAAAAAATTTATTCCCATTCCAAGTACCTTATGGACATTTTCACTTTTAATAGAAAATTTTCACAATAAAACCAAGTCTTTTTTTGTGCCAATGGGAGTAACCCCATTCAAGGGACCATTCCTCTAATGTTGAAAGGTCCAGGATGTCCATAATTCGATGTTGAGTTAGGAGAGAACTAAGTTTTAAATTAAAATTATGATTATATGGATATCATGAAACACATTCCTTATTTCTTGTATTTTCAATTAGGTATCGATGAACTCCAACCCACATATGTAACTGTTCAACATACTGGTCATATTGTTCGAGTTATTAAGGGGATATTAAAGGATATTTTAGTGAAATTTGAAAATTAATTTACCCTTATGACTTTATTTACCTTGAAAGTAACCCAATACTAGGTTATATGGAGAAAACCCCTATCATCATTGATTGTCCTTTCTTAGAAACAATCAAATTAGTAATCAAAGTTAGAAATGGGAACATGACAATAACCTTCAGAAACATAAGGCTCAATCTGAGCATCTACAATGAAAAGATAAAAATTAAAAATAATGAAGAGATCTATGAGGTCAATTGGATTGGTAGTGTTGATAAGGAACTAGAGGAACACTAGGGAATAATTGAAGGATTTTTTATTCAATAAGAGATTGATTTTCTTCGTTAACATGAGTGAAATTTGCCTCCATGGATACAATATCTTTTTTATAGAACTTCTAATGATTTTCAAGAATCACCAATAAGTGATAATATCGGTGAAATAAAAAAATTGATTTTATACCCATTCATGACAGTGATCAGGAAAACTGTTTGGGTGAAACTACTACTAAAAAAGAACTAATCCTTTCAATAAATTTGAAAAGGAAGCAATGTTGGATCCAATGTCCCATACTTCGTTCGTAAGTGTTAAAAAATATGATCTTGAATTTAAGGACCTATATTTATCACTAAGGTATGGATTATTTCTTGAAAATTGAGCCTTTCCTATTGTCATTTATTCCTCTCTTGAATGTAATCTAGGAAAAATGATTCTGTATGTCGTGGAAAAGAATAAAAAAACAATATAATAGACCCTTTTGGATATTTTTGAGATTATCCCACTCATTGGAACTCATATGACTATTCATGAATTTGACTCTAAAACATGTTTTAAGCCTCAATAAAGACTCAATCCAAATCTTATGGATGTTGTATGGAATAAAATTCTTATGATGTTAAAATTGGGAATCATCTACCCACTTTCTCAGGGTGAGTGGGTAAGCCCCATTCATGTTTTTCCAAAGAAAGGTAGAATCATTGGGGTCACTAATGAGGATTTATATATCCACCCTAAAAAGTTCAATCATAGACAGAGAGTCTGTATTTACAATTGGAATCACAATTCATATACCACGAAAGACTATTTACCATTTCCACTCATTGATCAAGTCCTCGAGTGAGTGGAATGTCCTAAATTCTATATATTCATAGATGGATCCATATGGTACAATCAAATTTAGTTATATTTAGAGGATCAAGGAGAAAAACCATGACCTATCCATTCATCATATTCAACTTCAAATTCATGCCCTTTGGGTTATGTAATTACTCTAGTTCCTTTTAGTGGTGCATGATGGGAATCCTATCTGACATAGTGCAGGATTGTTTAGATGTCTTTATTGATGACTTCTACATATATGGGGATGCATTTCAGGGATAACTTATAAATGTTGAAATGGTTTTTTCATGATGATAGGATAAGAATCTCATCCTTAACTAGAAAAAGTTTCCTTTTATGGTAATGGAAGGACTTGTTTATGACCATCTAGTTTCTGGAAGAGGGATTAATGTTGAAAATAATAAGGTTGATATCATTTCACACCATTCCTCTCCTAAAACTATCATGTATGTAATTTCATTCTTAGGACATGTTGGTTTATATAAAATGTTAATTAATAATTTCAACTCAATTTCTGGACTACATTTTGCTCTGTTGGTGAAATATGTTTCATTTAATTGGATATAAAACAATATGGAATCATTCTAAACTCTCACATTAAATCTTATCTGTCCATCCATCATAAAAGATCGTAATTGGAAACATCCATTCAAACTCATTTGTGATGCCATTGACGTTTCGATAGGTGTTGTGTTAGGAAAATGGAGTGAGAAGACTCCATGTGTCATTCCATATACAAAACAAAAGTTTAAATGATGCACAAATAAACTAAACCACTACTGAAAAATTGTTACTTGTTGTTGTCTTTGCATTAAATAATTTCATGTTATATCTCTTAGGATCACCCATTATTGACTCCCCTAATCATTCAATCCTGAAATACCTCTTCCAAAAACAAGATTCCAAACACAGATTTTTTAGGTTGGTCCTTCTTCTTTAAGAGTTTTATTTAACCCTTAAAGATAAAAAGGGTGTTGAAAAATATTGTATCTAATAACCACTCTAGGATAGATTTCAACAACAACTAACATCACCTTTATTGTCTAATTTATTTCTCGATGGTCACCTCTATTCTATGTGTGATTACCCATGTTATGCTGACATAGAATACCACTTGGTTACAGGAGAAATTCCAAAATTCCTCAGTACCCAAGATATGTGGAAATTATTTATTATGAAAAACAATATGGGTTTTATAATCTTTATCTCTTCTTGTTATGTCCAGATCATGTCATTAGAATATGTGTTATTGAGTTTGGGAAAGATTCCGTTATAAAATTATGTCAGGGAGTGGAAAGTGCATGCTACTTTTCCCCATTGAAAACCACTCTAAGGGTCATCCCATGTTGCTTATACTAGCTTAACCTCACTAAGGATACCTACAAATTCTTCAAAAGTTATCTTAAACGTCTACAATTAGGATCCCTAACCAAAAGGAATCAAATGAACCGAACTCCATTTCTGGTAATAAAAATCTTTTATTTTTGGGGAATTTATTTACTGGGAACATTCAAAATATCTATGGGATATCTATACCTCATCTTTGTGGTTGATTATGTCTCAAAATGGATAGAGTCTATTCCCACCAAATCCAATGACCATCTAGTTGTGATCAGTTTTTTTGAAAAACACGTATTTTCTATATTTGGAATTCCTAGAGATATCATTATTGATCATGGAACCCATTTCTACAACCTCCCATTTCAACACTAATGTCTAAGTATGTGATTTTTCATAATGTTTATACATCCTACCATCCTCAAACCAAAGGCCAAGGAAAGTTAGTAAATAGAGACATTGAGAATATTCTTTAAAAAAAATTCTATCCCTCTAGGAATGATTGGTCTAAGAAACTCATTGATGCCCTTTGGTAATATCGTACATCATTAAAAACCATCTTATTAAAGTCACCATAGAGTCTGTTTTATGGAATATCATTCCATTTTCCTATTAAAGTTGTTCATAATGCATTTTAGGCAATAAAAAATGGACATTGACTTTTCTGTGGCCGAAGAAAAGAGGAAATTATATCTTAATGAACAGAAGGAACATTATATGGAGGCCTATGAAAATTAAAGGATAAATAAATATAGAGTTCAAGCCTACTAAACTAGGAATCCCAAAACCAAAAACTTTAATCAAGGAAAATTAATACACTTGTATAGTTAAAAACATCATTTACATAAGAGAAAGTTAAGGTCTAGATGGTCAGGTCCTTACATAGTGCATCATGTGTAACCTCATGGGTAGTAGAGATTCAGGATCCCACTAGTGGTCATGTCATCAAAATAAATGGTCATAGGTTAAAACCAATCATTGAGTCGTTAAATAAACTAGAAATAGAGGATGATTTAATCAATCCATCCTATTAAATAGATATAAATTTATAGATTTAGGGTCCAAGTCATGCTCTAGAATTTAAACAAAGTGATATCTGGGAGGCAACCCAGCCTGTACAGGTACATTTACTCAAGTTTGTAGTTTCAATGTAAATAAGAATGTTTTTTTTCAATCACATTGGTGGTTGTTAATTTTTAGTTAAGAAAACCTCAAGGAGTTACCATTATTTTCATAATTATATTGGTGTGTAATATTCAGGGGCTTCTAAAATCTATGATTTTTTTCAGGAAAATCACAAGTGTAAAAACACAAACTTCCATCATTAATGTGGCTTCTCCGAGTGACATGATGATCAAGCGATTAAATAGGAGAAACAAGAACATCAACTTTAAACACCAGGTGACTTCATTTCATGATTCTTATTTTAATTTTTGTTTATAACTCCTCTCTTATACATCTAACCCCTTCTATATTTTCTTTTCATCAAACACTAAGAACTATTTTATTTTATGTTTGTGGGAGATGAAATAAATAAATTGTTGTTTTAGTGAAAAAAAATTAAAAAATGTTTTGAAATGAAAAAATGTCTGTCAATGGAAGGAAAATTTCATTAAACCTTAAACATGATAATATAGATTGCAAGAATTTAAATTGAATATCAAAATTTTCATTCCCTGATTATGATTTTGATTCATGTTTATGTCCTTAATAATAGATTTTTGAATGTAATGTTTCCTGATTTGATTTTTCACCATTTATATTTTCATCAAATTGAAAAAAATCAATCACAACGCACAACCTCTAGATTGTGGGGGTAATAATTTGAGTTCTTGGAGTCCCATAATAAAAGGAATAGTTTTGGTGATCACCTTAATATTCAACTGAGTATTTTAATTAATCAAAATAAATAAATAAATAAACTAGAACATAGAAAATGGATTGACCAAATGTGAGGATTTTGGCATTTGGGGATCGTGAATCCATAATTTTCTAGCCGAGTGTTATGAATTTTATATCTATTTGTAGTTATATGATTTTTTTTCATTTAGTTAAATTGATATGATACTCGAGTATGATAGATTCAATTGATTCGTTAAGGTTATTTGAGCCTAAGAGTCATCGGCAAGGTCTCGCTACATTGTTTGACTTGATTAAATTTAATTTCAATTAACAAGAAAAATATAAAAAAAATAATACTCTACTTTATATTAAAATGTGATTCAACCTAGAGATTTTGTATTTTCCCCTTGAATAAAAATGAACCCCCACGCCTATTATGATTCACAATACATCATCGTTCTTAATTTAAATTGGATGACATGTGATGATTAATTTGAAAAAAAAGAATGGGTTTGGGATTGGGATATGCTGCTTGACCTAGCTATTTTGAAATTATTTTAAGGGTTTTATAATTTTTTATTATGGGGATGTTTTGTGATCATTATGTATCAAAATATTTTTGTAAATTGGAATTTGAATTTAATATTTTTATATAAATATTTCTCGGGACTTGGAAAAATCAAGTCAGGGTGTGATTAGCCACTAAAAGATGATAACGTTAATTTTTCACATTTATAATATCCATGTTCATCATTATTCATAAAATTTTTTTTAGTGAATTTGACACTTTGAACATCATTTCACATTATGATTGCAAGTCCTTAAAATGAATCATTACATGGTACATTTTTGAACAACTCATAAAATAAACAATAGTATTGATTTTATTTTATATATTATTTCTAGGTATCCCATGTGGTAAGGAAAAATTCATCATTATGAAACACATGGAGATTCATATTGAATGTCCACATAATCTGTCCTTGAACCAATAACATTATGGGAGAATTGAATTGGACAACATCCCCATAAAATTACTATGGAAGAAAATATCCAATAACAATGATTCTAAAACTTTAACTGGAGATATAATAAATCATGGGGAATATTTAATTAAACATTGGAACAATCTAATTCAGATGTTTGAATGGATTTCTTAGTTTCTGAAGTTGGAGATAAAATTTCGAGATAGATTCAACATTTTAAGAAAAATATCCCACCATTTAAATAATTTATAGAAAACCAAAAAACGATTTTGGGCGAGAATTTTACATAATGTTAGGGACATCAAGAGATTTATTTTCATATGATATGGTCCACTCCAAACAGTCCATCTAGAATCTCATTTCAATTTATCAATTAGGAGGATACAAGTTGTCTCAATTTTCTTTTCAAGGGTGGAAAAGTTCACTCTCCCTTAAATTTTGACATACTTAGTCCTACCACATGTAATGACTCAGACATGAATTATTGGGGACTCCACCTAAGGACTCAAAAATTCTTATTTAATGTACTTGTGTTGGATAATTTAGTCATATTTGGTGTTTAGTGTTGTTGAAATGTTTTTCGGCTGATATGTCTTTATAATGTTCTTCATTCAATTGTTAGTTTTTTGAATCACCTTAGTCTCTTAATAAAACATATTCTTATTCAAAATTTTTGTAATTTTTTAGCACATTGAAACCATTTCATTAGGGTGTAAATTTTTTCAAACAATGAAGAGATAATTCTGTCACATAATGGTTGATTGTTCGTTATATTATAGTTTTTACTTGTTCAATTTCATCCTGATGAGTCTACTTCCTGATTCCATTGTGATCATAGAATCAATGGAGGGATAAATATGTTGTGGGATGTTCCAAGAGAGTAAAAATGGGCAGGATTGGATGTTATTTATCACTCTATTAATGAATAATCATTACTTTTAACTGATAATTTCTTTTTACGACCGTAAAAATTCTTCGTCCTTCATGGATTTTAGGACCACATAATTCAGGTGATAATATGAACCTTTACATTGGATTGATTATAAATATGATCCTCTATGTGTATAGGTGATTAATATTAGGGCGTGTAGTTATTAAATAACTAATTTACAATGGTATTTTTACATCATTGAATGAACCCATAAAAAATATAAGAAATTGAAATAGTCAGAAAAGAAAGGCATCCAATCCACCTCAAGTGATAACCTAAGATCAAATCACCATTTTAAATTAAATTAACGTAAGTCACTTGGTGACAAATTAAACCTATCTAAAATTAAACAAAATATGCCCAATTAATATCCCAAAACAATCATTATAAATTATGTGTCTGTAGATTTCTTCTTAGGTCTATACGGATTTGACAACTGAAGATACATTATAAGTGACCTCCTAACCCATAAAAATGGGTAAATTTTGGCTAGACCATCTTCAACATTGGTTTTTGTAGAAATTGACATCGAAGACCTATTTTTTGAGGTATTCAAAATTGGTTTGCTGGAACCTATGTTAAAAAATCTATTACAATGTCACATTTTTAAATGTATATTTTTAACAAAAATTTATATTAAATAAAAACAGATGCGAAAAAATGTTTCTTCACTAGTGGGAAAATACCATTCTCTTTTTTAAATACATTATATGAAATCTATATATTTCTTGAACATTAAGGTAAAAAAATTCGTTTAAAATAACCATGGAATATTGTAGATGAAACTACAAATAAATTATTTGTCATGAAAGTGGAACAATCCATTCCTTCCATATATATTAAAATAAACATTACCTTCACATTTTTAGTAAAAATACAAATGTTCATTGTTTAAAAATTTTCCAGGAGATTCATATTAAAAAAATAAAAAATAAAATATGTGTAAAATGGAATTTAAATAATCAATGTAGAGTATTAAAAAAAATATTTATTTTTTCAAGGAAAGCATTATTATGGAAGTAAAATGTTCCTGACGTAAGAGGAAGTAAATTCTTAGTTTCCTAAAATTATTTTCATAATAATTTTAGTACCAAAGAGAAAAATTGAACAATTAGTTGAGAACTACATGAATAATGAGATAATAATAAAATTCATCTTTTTAGAAAGATATAGGTCATAAAAGTTCATCAAGGTAACCTTAATCATAAAAAACCTTGATAAACAATGAGATTATAACCAGAACCCCATACCTCATGTTTGACCTAATCCAAAGGATCTCTAACATATTACATAAAAATTATAAATTTGTTATAATTATATAATATATTCATTTAATTTATTATAATATCATATATGATACAATAATAAAATTTCAGAACAAAATTTTAAATAATTCTTTAATAAAATGGTTTTTTACAAGTGTTTACTATTTCATTTTTCTTGATAGTTCCAGTTCATCAATTTCAATATATGAAGTATAATAATTATTAAACAATATAAATAAAATTAATACTGATTAAAATATCATATATATTCATTATATATATTTATAGTTTTCTATAAAAGGGAAATATATAAAATTAATTACATTGTTCTCGGAGATGGTATGTCATACGTACACATGAAAACTGTTTTAACTATTAAAATACTGTAATAAAAGAATGTTTAATAATAATTATAATTTTAAAAATAATTATTATATCATATATTTGATATATATATTCATTAAATAAATATTTATTAACATCAATTTAATGAGTAAATGAAAAATGAATGATATTGCACTGTGGAGGTGGTTGTCCAAATGTACGCATGAGCAGCGTTATAATTTTTGAATGGATGATAAGGTAATAAGGAAGAAATGTTGTTGAAATTATAGAATAATAATTTTTTCATAGATATCATATATAAATATTCAACACATTTTAATAAACATATATGAAATATTGTGATGGAAAATGAATTGTATCACTATATGGAGGTAATAGTCCACACGTACGTACAAGTTATATGTTCACTTCCCATTTGATGGAAATGATGTTGAAAAATATATGTTTGAAATCAAAAATAGAATATAATTATTATAATTATACTGAAGGTATTATATAATGATGAATACATCATATTAAAAGTATCTAAAATAATAAATAATTTTATGGATTTAAGAAAAGATAATTACCTCTTCATATATGGACACTATTTTGATATTTTCTTAAGGACCATTGGAATGTAATTTTTAAAATAATAGAACCTATGATTAATAGATATGAAATTTGACAATGAAATTAAGTAAAATTTGGTAAATATATATTTCTAAATGTTGTATAAATAAGTGAAAGGATGGGAGTCCTTTCAGAAGTAGGGGGAGAGGTAACATAAGACATTTCCTAAAATATGAAAATACAATAAATTCATTAAATAAACAATTATTCAAAAAGGTAATAAGTTCATATTTGGGGTTGGATGAGGTTTAAATATTTCTGTCATGAAGTATTTATATAATTTTAATTAGAAAAATACCCGTATCTTTTGGCATAACCCACGGTAAACCAGTTGTACCTTAACTGTAGTGATTAATTTTTACTATTTTTTAACTATTTATTTTAAAAAAAATTAAGTGGCCTCATTAAAAAATCTATAAATTATGATTGTAAATATGAAATACATTTTTTCAAAAACAATTCAGAGATGTTTTATAATGTTATGTAAAATTAAACAAATAAAACATGATGAAAATGGTTTTTAGATAGATGTTTTCGAATGTTTAAAATGTAGTTTACCAAAATCCAAAAATTAATTAATTATAATAATTTTTTATAGAAATATATATATAAATATAAATATGTATATGTAAACTAATTTTACATTAAGGGAAACTTTAAAATAAAATGGAACTTTTAAACACTTTAAACTAAGAGTGTTTTCCATAAAAAATGATATTTTTCACTATTCAATCAAATATCATTATTCTTAGGGAATTCTCAAAAACCCACTCTTAAATAATCTTAAAATTATTATTTAAAACATGAATTTCAATGTGTCAATTAAAGTTTACAAAATTTTCAGAAACTAATTATTTTATTTTATCATCAAAACCTATAAAAAATAATTCTGAGGAAACTATGTATTTCTAAATAAAATAATGATTTTATTAACAATTGAGTACTTATATAAAAATATTATTTATCTAAAGAAATTATAAATTTTTAAAATTTAGTTATTCTATTTCAATCATCCATCCTAAATGCTAGGGTATATAATTATACTATATTATGATTCATTTAAACTCTAGGATGCATATATCACCATTTATTAAAGAAATTATATTTATTTAAAGAGTAATATAAAATAAAATCTCTAGGTGTTACACCTATTGATTGTGTTATTTATAAATTACAACATTTATCATGGTATTTAGATACTATAAACCTATCATCCTACCTTTTAGAGCATATTTAAAACATAATGGAAAAAACATCTCAATATTAAAACAAAACAAATTCTTGTGATTTTCAATAAACATGAATGATTTATAAGTAACATAATTTTAATTTTCTGGGGACAAAAAAATATAGTCAATTATTTAAGTTATTATTTTTTATTTCATAATTTACTTAAATATTTCAATTATTTCACTACAAATGACACCTTTCCTACTATGTATGAAGTATCACCACTCAAGATTTGAGAGATTTTATTCAAATTTGTTTCTATTCCAACATTGGTATTTTTATGTGGAATCATTCTATTCAATTTTCAACATTAATTACATATCCATCACATTTTTTCATCACATCAACCTTAATAATGACTTGATGTATATACATTTTTAATCTTGTAAATCAAAATCTTCTCATTGTGTCCTAGGTTCACTTGATGAACAATTTTCAAAATTACTATCATACCATTTTTCTTCCTACATTTTATATGAAAATTTTATCTATTATTTTTTTCAAATAAATCTTCCATTTCTCCATACTATAATGACATTATTTTTAAAATTTCATTGAGTAACACATATAAAATTTTCTTGTTTAATCTTATTTAAAATTATAAAAATTTTCATTCTACATGGCATAGTTCATGGTATTATGTTTCATATCACTAATATTATAACATAGTAAATGGTTTTTAATAATGAAATAATAAATTACTTTTTTTTATAATTTCATGACATAAGAGATAACATAAATTTGAACATGTACTCAACATATTATTCCTTTTAAATAAAATATTCGAAATCTATGGATCCAATTTAACAATTATAATCCACATTACCATTAAATATAATAACCTTCTACATTTATCCCTCATTTAAAGATGTTGTCCCCTTACTCATTAGAGAGGAAATTAATAAACTATTTATATCATCAATAGAAAACATTTAAGATCAAACCTATCTAGAAGAAGTTTAGAAATCAACTTTATAATGAGATAATCCTAAAGATACTTTCAAAATATGCTTTTAATCCATTAAATTTAATTAATATAGAGATTAATCTATCCAATGTATCATTATAATGCATATTTTCAACCATAAAACTTAATTGTCATATATATAGAATAAAATGATTGACGTATTTTATAATAATAAATAATCATAAACATACCCTATATTCTATTAGATATATTACATCACATCAATTTTTTCAACCCCTTATTTGAGAGAAATTACCACCAATATCAAAGTTTATGTTCTCTTGAATTATAATCAAGGAACGTTTATCCATTATTAATTTAATGGCATATAATTTTATGTATAAAATATTCTTTCTTAAGATGTATATGTGTAATACATTGATTTATTTTCTTTATAATGTATAATACAAAGTATATTGTTAATAAATCACATGAAGAATAAAAAAATTCTTAATTAATTAATTAATAATATTATATTAAAACCCAAGGATAAATAAAATCTATAAAATAAAAACAAGTGTAATGGGGTAATTAAAATAATCTATATTCCCAAGTGTAAAAAGTAACTATATTGATTTATTATGAAGGTTATTATAGCTAGGTAGTTGATATGTGATTGGTAAAGTCATGTGATAATTCTTAAGAATTGTTATAGACTCATGAATTGACGTTTTATGTCATGATTCATAAGGAATACAAGTTCTATTAAGATGATTGTAGGGATTGTCTTCATGGAAATCAATGAATGTGTTGATGAGTGAAGTTATAAAATTATAAAAATAATTTCTCATAGTTTAGATATGTTTCAATAGGTAGAAAATTGATTGTTATATTCTTGAACTAATCTATGATATTTTGGTAATGTTTTTATCATAGCATGAATATAAAAAATTAATGAAGAATTTATATGGCTTTGTGAGATTCATAGAACTTCAGCTATGTTTTGTATAAATTTTTATATCTAGAAAAATCACATTCCATTTAATGGGATAATCCATCATTGTGTGTTTCATAAGAGTTTTTGATGTGATATTGAAATGTAAAAGGAAGATGTTTCTGACTTCATTTCAATCTGAATATTTACAAATGATGATAAATTTGTATGATTCATAAATTCTTATGATATGAAAAACAATAATGTTTCAAAATTAGGAATTAAGAAAAAAGGAGATAACTTATATGATTTTGATATAATGTTATTCCTGGATAAAAATATTATGACTAATAAAATGATCTAATTTAAACTATTTATGTTGTATTTACACTCAAGTAAGATCATAGGGACTTTTATTATCTATATAAAATAACTGGATGCCACACCATAGAGATCTAGGAAATAAAGATGACCACACTATGATATTTTTTCAATGAACATTTTCGTGGGTGTTTTGGTTGAGATGAAACTTTTCATGGACGTGTTCGTGGTGAATCACATGGTAGATAGAAGATAGAAATCAATAATTACCAAGTTGAAGTCATTGTGCATTAATTATTAATGTTGTTTGATGTGTTTTCTTTGGATGTAGGAAGAGATCAAGCACAAGTTACTCTGTGTTGTAGGACATGTTGTGGTGCTACATTTTACATGCTAACATAGATGTTTTTTAGAGTTCAATTATTTTTTTAAATGATTAGGCTATGAATATTCATATATTAGGGGAGAAAAAATCTTGAGTCTATAAAATATTCAAATGAGGATATTAAGTAGTATTTTAACAAGGAATAAAAATGTACATTGATACAAGATTTAAATGAGAAATATATTATGCAAGTATACTAAAAAAAGTAATGGAAAATTAAACTCCTTGCATATTATAGAAATTATATTCATGAATTATATATAGTAAAACATCAAAAAATAAAGAGTTTATGTGTTTTCGAAATAAGTGCATGAGAATATAGTAATTGAGATATTATAATGAAAAACTATATTAGGTAGAGAAGAAGAATAATTTTAAATAGGATATGATTTAAAAGGGAAGAGGTCCACCAGACCAAGTATATATAATGACAAGGAGAACCTAAACTACATATAATTAGTAGTGTTAATAAGGAAAAAAATACTTGTTCAAGAAGCTATCAATGTTCTTAAAGTTATAAACAAGGATACTTATTGATCTATCATTCTCTTGAAGGAATATCAACTTGTGGGGGATTATATATTGAGTATTTCAATACTTTTATCATAAAATTAAATTATTTATTACCCACCATTATTTTAATTTTATGAGTAATATCATCATATTTATATTTTATTCAATTTTAGGTTTGAAAAAAATAATATGGTTAAATTCATGGATTTTGGGATATTTGGGAATATTCTTCATACACTTTTTTCTATTTTTTTCATGGATACTAGACTCTTAGTTAAGTTTACTAAAGAAAACATTATTTAATATACTGAATAAGCTCCAAAAAGAATTCCCACACCATGGTAGGTCTTT
This sequence comes from Viscum album, assembly GCA_963277665.1. Taxonomy (NCBI): domain Eukaryota; kingdom Viridiplantae; phylum Streptophyta; class Magnoliopsida; order Santalales; family Viscaceae; genus Viscum; species Viscum album. The sequence goes on from OY728123.1 coordinate 2,023,158,100, forward strand.
CTAATTTAGTATAGGTTGAGTTTAAAATGAAAATGATGACACAGACCACAATTATTATATCATTTTATCCCTTGTAATTAATAAAGAGGATTAAAATATTCCCCCCATGTAAGGGGAGACCCACATGTTTTTTAAAATTATTGTTTTACCTATAAAAAATATGGACTCCTAATCCTCTTGTGGGGTAAGAAATGTCGATGTTATGTTAGGTTAATCTTATGAAAAATTGATCACCTTTACACTATATTGGACTTCTAAAATTAATGTTTCTAATTTTTAAGAGTCATTCCTTCTTCAAAATGACCAATGAAGAGTTCAAAAAAATGTGGTAGATAAAGTTATGGCATATAAGTGATTTTTTATTCAAAAGATGGAGAAACTTTATGTGATTAAGGATATTATGAAGTATAAAAAATTAAATAAGACAAATCTATAGGAAAATGACCAATTAAAATGGTCATTTTCAAAAATATATATTAATTTAAGAAACAGGTTTTTTAATAATGGATAAATTACCATCCTGAGAACACCAATCATTAGTTCTTAGCTATGGTCAGATCATCTATTGATATTATGATAGATTGGTTGCCTCAATCTATTAATATGACATCATATTTCTAGAATTAAATTCATTACAATCCAAAAAAATTGGGAAGAAAATATAATTAAGGAATTTTGTGGATAATAAAAATTAGAATATTAATTTCCGAATTTTTATGATTGGAATTTCGAACACAATAACTTCAGGAGATAAAAACTAGAGCTCAATTCATGGAGAGATAATATACACTTTTAGGGATAGTCTGGTTCGATTATTAGTTCTTGGAAATTTTGATTTCATTTCCTTACATTATAGAGTGGAATAAGAAAATAATGAGTATAAAACAACATGGAGAGTGAAAAATCTTAGGTGTGGTCTAGGCTGAACTAAATCACATGAAATGATAAAGTGTTGGACATGTACAAAGGATTGAAGTATATAGAAGCTATATTGGAAATATTGGAAAATTTTATTGTTGGTGGATTAATGATACTCATGGGAGATCCCTTTTTAGATAGAAACTTCATTATACTATATTTTTATTTCTCTAAGAATTTTAGTTTTTGGGATTAAAGGAGGGTTCTTTCTCTCTTGAAAACATTTTCTTATTTATTTTTTTGGATGAAAAATCAATTTATAAATTAATATAGTTTATTTCACTATTTAATTTTCATTATTGAGGTATCGAATTTTAGAATAGTGAATTATATTTGGATCAACTAATTATATCTCTTCTGGTGACTGAAACACTTCTATAGGAGTAATGAAAATAATACCAAGGTATTTTTATGTTATCCAAAAATATTAAGTGTTCATCCAAAGGCCTATGGATGAGCACAGAAGAATCCAATTTATAATTATACTTACTCTATGATACATAGATATAAAATCTTATTAGATTAATATTCATTACATAACATATCAATCAGTTCCAGAATCATATAGTTATAACACCTTTGTAATCATGGATATATAAACAAATGTTTCCTAAATGAACTATATCATCTCCCACTAAGTTCACCGTAAATATCAGACTTATAAAAAATATCATACTTAATTAATATTCTCATCAACTATAGAATGGAATCATAAGAATGGGTGTACTCATATTCCTAGTAAGGGTAAAAAAATGGATATATCAATTATCACTTAAACATAATATGGGGATAAGGGGTTGAGAACAAGAGAAAAAAATTTGAAAACCATACCTTTAATATCATATATCACAATAATGAGTCATGGTATAAATATTGGATGTTTATAATAAATTAATAATAAAGGAATCATGTCACCTAATCCATGAGAGCATAACATAAGCATAAGACATGAATTTATGGCATACACATATGAATATAAAATCATTTTTATACATGTAAAGGATCATTACCAAGGCTATCATAGTATATTGTGTTGACTCTATAAACCATCATACTAGTTAATATTCCCTCCCAATTCTATAATATTAGACAATATACCAAACTAAAGTATGTACACTGCTAATTCCATTTTGGTTTATCTCATGATTTATCATTCTTTACCCAATGCATTGGTGGGATGAGTAATATTAGGACAACAAATTACATAATAAAAATCATATATATGTGTTCCACAAGATCATAAAACTTTCATCATATCAGAATCAATTAAAATAAATGGAAATCATACAATGTTTATCATATTAGAACCCATGAAAAATAAATGAGTTTCATAAAAACGTATAAATAGAAAAGAAAAGGGTTTCTTAATCATCATATCTTGATAATAAAACACAAACCACATAAAGAATAAGGATAATACCCTAATGATAATATCCATATTCAATCATAATTTAACTTTTATTGTTCTATTTAATATAAAAAATAGCATTACAAGATTAATAAAACAATCATGAGGAAAATATCATATCCACTTTGAAAATCAATTTTTTAAAACAAAAAATTCAAAAATATCAGGAAAATAATTTTCAATTAACATTTAAATAAGAAAATATAAAGTAATATTTAATTTATTTAATTATCAGTATTGATGGAAATTACATTCATTTTCTATAGGTTAAAAGAAAACATTCTTTTATCTTTTTTAAAAACTAAAAAATTAACTTATCTGAAAAATAAGAAGAGGATTCCATTTAAACCATTTCTTAAAAATTAAAAAATGTGTACAAAATAATAATAAATTTCATTGGATAATAATAAAAATTTATAAAAATTTATTTTTAGAAACATTGTTATAGAAGAAAAAGGGTTTTCGACCGAAGTTAAAAATAATCATTTTTCATAAAAAAATATTCTTTTGGTTTCTTGAGTACATAAAGTGAAGGTAAAGAAATTAAAATAGGTATTCTCAAAAATAGCCATATTATAAAAAAAAATTCAGGCATTTATTGAGAGTTATATCATAATATGTCATTATCAGAAACTTTTGAATAATCAAATTGAATAAACAATAATATTGTGACAGAAAACCCTTACCCCAATGATAACATTATAATCATAATTCCCCTGAAAGAAATAACATTATATGGATATTTAAATATCCATAAATTTATTAAGAATTATATTAAAATAAATTAATGGGTATTATATACACTAAATAAAAGAAAAAAGTGGAAAATATTACATGTGTCTCAAAGAAATAAAAGTGACATAAAAATCCATTACCTAAGGTCCAACATCCTTTGTATGAACTCAAAAATTTTGTGTATAAAATAAATATTAATAAAATTATATTAAAATAAAAAACATTTATATATAATATGATATATTATTTACATATTACATTTTATCAACTTTTTATTAATAATTCTTTAGTTAAATTATTGTTCCTGGTGATATCTGTTATGTTTTTTATGTGTGTTTCAGTTTTGTAGTTTTGGTAATTGTAATTTTATATTGTATACATCATCTAAATAATTTTTATAATTATATAAATATAATATATATCTATTATATATATTTAAAATAATTTATAGAAGGAAGATATCAAAAAAATAATTACATAATTCTTTGAAAAATTAGACCATACATACACATGAACGCTCTTTTAAAATGTAAAACGATGAATGAATGGTAAATAATAATTAACCTTTATCAAATAATTATTATATTATATAAATCATTTATATTAATTAAATACATCTTTATTAACATCCAATGAAAATGAAATAGAATATAAAATCACATTGCTTTGTGGAGGCGAGAGGCCACACGTACGTATAAGCAATATTATTATTTTCTAAATAACTAGAAGATAAGAAGGTATATTTGATACTATAATTATATATGTTTAATTATATAAAAAATATCATATATAAACATTAAACTCATCGTAATTTTCCATTCTACATGGTGGTCTAAAATGATTTTTTTTCACCATATGGAGATAATATGCTATATGTATGCATTAGTGATACTTTCTATTCCAATTGGATGGAAAAGAAGTTGGATAATAAAGATATAATATTCATAATAAAATTTTCTTATATTTATAACACTTATGTTTTTATTTTATGATAAATAACATTTATTTATAGGTCTTAAGGAATAATTAAAAAGGAATTGATCGGATAATTCTATTACATCATTGAAAAAATTCCATTAGATTTCCTGTTAAGTATCATAAGGATGGTATTTTTGGAAGTAAAATAGTTATAGAGTGAAAATAATTATGTTTAGTTTTGTTTTATAAAGAATGGTTGATATATAAGGCTCAAAGTGTTTTGAAGAATAGAAATCATGGGTTTCCTTTTATAAGGGAAGGAGAGAAGACACCTATAATTTCATAAATGATTAAAATATGATAAATTAACTTTTTTGAAAAAAACATCCAAATAATAATTTATTTTAATATAAGGTATATTTATATTAAATACCACCGTAAATTAAAATTTGGATTATATTTTGTGTTATTTTAAGCCATATCTTTTTATTAACTTCTTGGTTGATAAATTATATCCTTAACCACGATTACAGATTTTTAAAAGTGAAAGCATTATAATTATAATTATAATGTTAGAATTTATTTATAAATTGAAAACAAATAAAATTTTATAATATATGTTAACCAAATTTTCCCCTTTTATTTTTATTATAATTTTAAATAATATAATGATATATTATTTTGATAAAATATCATTATAAATATTTTGACACTATTGTTTTTCTCTGAATTAAAAGACATAATGACAAATTTTTAATTAAAATATAATAATTTCAAACATAAACAATTTTTCATATTAATCATAATTTTTTTAGAACACTATAACTCACTATAATTATATTTTCTTTAATATTTTTGAAATATTTTATTATTTTGCTATTAATTGAAGAAATATTTTGTCAACATAACATAAAAAATTAAGATAATAATACAATTTGTTAAAATTACAGTACAATTTACATCATGAAAATAACTTCATTTATTTCATAATATACATTTATATTCCTTCATAACATGAATTTGTCTCTATTTGGGAAAATAAGAGATATTTAAAAATAAGATAGTGATGGTTTGTAACTTTCTTATCTTTGTATATTATATTATCAATTTTCATAGACAAGTCGTTCTTCAAAAATTTAATTACAATACTATGGTGATAGGGGTTGAATTTAATTAATAAGACACGAATTCATATGAGAAATGGTAGCCTTGAATCTTATGTTCAATCAAGATTTACCCCATTTACCCTTCAATGAGGTGGTAAAATTTACCCTAGTTTCTATTCATAAATTATAAAAATACAATATTTTTATTTTAAAAACTTGAACGTCATGATTAAAAATATTTAATACATTTTACAAAATTAGATTTCCATAATTTGAATAAATTATTTTTAAAATAAGTGTGAAAAATGTGACAAAACTAGTATTTAGAAAATTATATTTTAAGTATAAAACATGCTTTATTCATTATGATGCCTATATAAAAAAGTATTTAATGAATATTAATTTTTTTAATATATAATATATAAAATTCATTTAAATAATTAATTAAAAGATATTAATTTAATTTTTTTAAGACTCAAATACATTGGGTGCATGAGAATACTTTTGAATAAAAATTTATTTATTTTCAAATATTTTTATTTATATTTATAATTAATTGATAACAAATGAATTACTTTTATACATATGTAACCATAGATTATAAATAATTATGTTCTTCATATTCATACCATCTAATCCAATGTATTGGTGTAAAATTTCACATAATATTATTTTAATTGTATATCACAGTTTGTTTAAACTTAGTGTTGTGTGTAAAGTAAGCAATCGATAAATTCAAATCATTTAAATAGAAACATATTTTAAAATTTTGTGGGGTTAAATTCTACCCTAATTGAATTAAATTTAAAAATTTGATTTCATTTCATCAATTCAAATAAATGAGGATATCTATATTTGATTAGAAACTTGAGTTACCATGTGGCTTCTTCAAATTTTTGATTCTTCCAGAGAACTATCATAGAGTGATTAGTATTATTCCATAATAATTTATCTATATAATCCAATATTCCGATTGTTTTTCACCATTATAAATGTCAGGATCTACTGGTATGAAATTTCATTTTAGTACATGTGACAGATCTAGTGTTTACTTTTTCAGAAGAGATACATGGAATCCATCATGAATTTGAGTGAGGTTCGGTGGAAGCGCCATGTGATATGTTATCATCACTAATCAATGAAAAATACGAAATGGAGAATATAGCTATGATCAAATTAAATTTTATTAGGAATCTCATAACCTTTTTCGAGGTAGAAATTCATTGGAATACTTTCCCTCCAACATCAAAATCCAGATTCTATCGATGATTTCCGGTAAAAAATTTCTATTGACTCTGAGATTCCATGATGTGTTTCTGAATAGATAAGGATTCATATATTATTTCCTCATCTATCTCATTTTCTAAGAGATTTATTTCCCTAATATCGTCCTATAATGTTGGATCTCCATAATAGTTTTTATATTAATTTATATGGATCCATCTAAATGCTTGAGTAAAAGTTATTACTATAAGAAATCATGAATAGAGAAAGGTGTTGATCTCAACTTTATTTGAAATCCATAAAACAAGATCTCAATATATTCTCTTGGTTTTCCAAGGTTCTCTTAGACGTAACATCTTTTTTATGATGGTAAAAAGTACTAAAATATAACTCAATATTCAAATACTACTAAATAATTTTCTTTCATCTTCATGGTAAATCTAGAATCCCTATCAGATAAAAAATAATGTGGTACTATATGAAAAGTAACCACTTATTTAATGTATATTTTAGAAAAATTATCAAGAAGTAATTCTTATCCAACGTAACTTATTCTCTCTTACTATGTAAGGAAATAAAATATAACCCAAATGTTATTATATCCCTCATATATTTTGGGGATGAAAACAAAGCCTGTCGTTAAATTTTCCCATTTTCATTATAGTCCGGATAACAATTGTAAAACCTTATTTGACTTTCGTCTCAAGTTCTAAAATTGATGAAATACTAAGCAATGAGATTCATACTCAACAATATCTATATTCTTTTTGACCCAAAAAAATGCCCTTTCATATATCTATACACCTTCATACATCAATGATAAATAGAGAATGATGACCAATGAGTCTCATACAATATCTCCTTTAAATATGGTATGCATAGAACACAAACATTGTTATAAAACTATATCACTCTATCATAACAAATTTAAACTCAGCTAAATTTATCACATTCTCCTATAGCTCAAAACATTCCTCGCACACATCATTAATATTCACTTGGGTACATTTTTGAACACTCATTTGAGAAAGATAATATTTAACCAATTATGTCAATATTTCAAGATCTATCCTTTGAAAATACATAAATATCAGATCTTCTGTAATCCTCAACATAGATAATATTTCATGATCCATTCGATTTAGAGAATATTCTACCATCTTTTCTTTCTTAGTGTTGTAATGTATTGAGTAACCATAATATTTAATCTGCTATAACCATCTTCTATCAAATATATTAAACTATTTGTATGTGAGAATACACTTTAAAAATTTATGAAATGTATATATATCAAACCATTACCTATAATGATAATTCATCCACATATTTAATGAGAAAATTTAAACATGTAAATATGAATCACGAGTTAAGTATTTTTTATCACAATCATTAAAATGGCATGAGGTATATGATATAACCATATCATTTTATATGAGAAATAATCATAGCCCATTATTCAATGCATCACTATAGGTAACAAAACATCGTCTAAAAGAGGGTGAGTTAATCACAGGTTCTCCGACAAACATTAACTACAGTTTCTTAAATTTTTGATCAAATTCATCTATCTAGGGAAAATTAGCTCCCATGTGAGTTGACATAGATAGTGGATTAGATGTTATGGGAAATTATTCACTAATCAATGATAATATCAATCCAAACCAAGAACATTATGGATCTCAGTCATAGTGGTGTGTTTAATATAATGTTCAATAACACCCATCTTCAAATAATCTACCAATGTACCCCCAGTAGAGGATATATAAACCAAGAATGAGACATTCCAAATCCAAAATTCACAAAAGGTGATTTGTTTTTAAATATTATCCTTCTTCGGGTTCATCAACACAATTTTCAAATTACATTCATGATCTTCCTTTCTCCTTGAATTTATTATAATATTCTCTATAATGAAAAAAATTGATCAAGGAAATTACGAAAGAATCTATTCATTTAATCCATGAAGATAATATGGATAATTAGTAAGACTAAATGTAATCACTATATGTTTATATTTTTGATACCTTGTCTGTAATGTTGTCATAGGTATATCCCTGTTATTAACCATTAATTGATGATATGAAAAAGAATGGTCAATCGTGGAAATATATTTATCCCCTTGGGGTTGATCAAAAAAATTATCAATTTGGGTATATTACATTTATTTTTGATAACGTTATTGTTAAAATCTTGATAATAAATGCATAGTTTCATTGATCCATCTTTCTTCTTATAAAATCATGGGTGCTCCCTTAGGTGACATAATTGGCTAAATGAATACCTTTTCATATATTATTCTATAATTTCATCTTTAATTATTGTTACTTAATATTGTATATACTATATGGAGTCTTTGAAACATGTGTAGAACATGGTATTAGTTCTATTGAAAAATCTACTTTATGATTTGGGTTAAGAATAATACAATATTATATAAAGAAAAACAATTTCCTGAAAAATAGAAAATTATTTGATGTTGAGGTTCTTTTCAACCATATGAGATAATAATCCCCTTTTTAACTGGTTTAAATACCAACATAGTGGATGTAATTTACATTATAATATCATATTTATCAATGCACTAATTGAAAATCATATTTTAGTTTGGAATATCAAACAAGACTTCAGTGACGTATAAATTTATGTGCGATTTATGTAATGAAAGACAACTCATTCCCAAGACAACATAAAATTCAACCGAATAAAGAATAAATGTATTTTCAAGAAGCAAATTCCTATAGAATTTAATAGAAGATGAATCATAGACTTGATATGGGATCATCATACAACTAGGTTTTTTCACTAATAATTTAATATCTAATCCTTTGGGTATAATTTCAATACTATTATAAAATTATTCAGATTTCAAAGGGCAGGTAGATCTAAATTAAAATAAGACATTACTAGTTCTTGAGAGGATGGTATGTGTTCCTTTTACAAATTTTTTATCATACCCCTCATCATAAATAGTTTTCATATAAAATTTACCTTTGTCTCTTAACATAATAGGTTGTTGACATTAATCATGGTAATTAACCTTTGTATTTGAGGAGTGGTCAAAATAATTACCATAATAATATCATTTGAAACACTAGAGTGTAGATGGTAAATTATGTGTACCTTTCTCTCAATATATATCACTATCTAACTTATTCACATCACTTTAGGATTTGAATAACCGATGACCTTCCTTTCCTTACTTAAATCACTTACTAGACCGATTAAAAAACATAATTGATGTATTCTTCCGCATATAGAGTATAAAGAAAGGATCGTATTTTTCTATCCATGGTTTTCAAATTTTTTATATGAACTCGATCATTATTTTATTAGAAAAACCATGGGATTCATGAATCCAATCTGCAATTCTTCATCGATAGAGAATCGAATGATTTATTCATAGATCACGAGGTCTCTTATGGATAAATCACTCCAGAGACATCATTTTAAGACATGGATTAATTGATCATTCTTAATTTTAGGTTGGATGATAATAACAAAAGTGTACCTCACATGTCTTATCAAATTTTCCTCAAAAGTAGAAATGCATTCATTGTCCATCTATTTTAATATATTGAATTACTTCTCTATTTTCTTATAATGAATATTGTGAATGTAATTATTGGAACATAATATCTTAAAATCATCCCACTATATAGAGTTAATTACTTTATGTTTCCTTGAAATCTTAATAAGAGTCCACCATTGATAAACTTCTCCTAATAAATGATAGACATCCAAAATGAATGTTTCATTCCCTGAACACTAAATAATAATAAAATATTATTTCAATGGAATTTATCAATTTCTCAACAACCAGTGGATCAACGGACCTACTAAAAGAAAGTGGACGTTTCCTTTTGAAGGGATAAATAGAATGTTGTTCCCTCTTTTATTTTTATGTTTAGTGTTATAAATATATTGATAGAATTATATGACTATAGAATTGTAATTTTTTATTCCATAACTGATGAAATTTGTTTTCACAATAGAATAATAATTTCATATTTCATCACATTTAACATTAAACTGATTCCTCTAGGTTCTATCCATTGACTAATACAACACAAATATGGCGATAAATAAAATTTATAGTCAAAATCCACATAATCATGAAAAAATATATATTTGATATCCTAATAATGACACATTATTTTCAACCTATGGAACCTTATATTTAACATAGTCTATTTATGATTATTATAAAAACCATAAGTTGTTGTCCTATACTGAGACCAATCCCCAGGAATATCACTAACATTTTCTCAACCAAGATTCTAAAGGATAACTAATCATTTCTATGATATCAATTATATCAATCCATAATATCTCATAAAATTATGTGATATATTACTTGATAAATATTCATTAAAAATCATATGGATCCACACCAGAAACCGATTGGTCTAGTTACTTTGGAATATTGGATATAAAAAACCTGGTTCCTAAATAAACTACATTATCTTCTAGTATTTTATTCCTAACTAGCACCCTTCTTAAATATATCATATTTAATACCTTTATCCAGAACCTCAGGAAAGGAAACATAACAAAGGGAGATATTTAATTCTCAGTATGGGTAAATGAGGAATGTATCAATTATTTCTTAAACACAACATGAGCACAAGGGCATGAGAACATGATTATAGAATTTTAAAAATATTCCTTGAATATCATAGATAATAACATTGAGTCATGGAATAAATATCAATAGTTCATAAGAATTTAATCATAATAGAATAAAATAACATGTTCTATGAGAGAATAACATAAGTATAAGACATGCATATGTGGAATTCACATAAGAATATAAACTAATTTTATTTAGTAGTCATGTATCACTTTCAAGGATATCATAGGAGACTAGATATACTCCCAAAACCATCATTGTACTCGACGTTCACTCCCAAGACTATTATAGTGGTTATAGTCAGTTACTAAAATAGGTACACCACCATTCTAGTCATGTTTATATATATATATCAATATTTACCTGATGTGCTACAAAAATATATATTTTCAATCCCACCCATCAAAAAATGAAAATAATATAAATGTCTGGCACAAGAACATAAAATATTCATCACATCCGAAACCATTAATGAAATAGGTTTCTTAAAAATTTCCATAGAGAAGAATCCATGTAAAGGAATGGGTTTGATAAAAAGTTCATAATGGAAAAAACCTTGGAAAAGAAACTGATTTTACAAATATTTCATTATAGTATAACCCATGGGAAAAGAAATGGGTTTCAAAATTTTTTTATCATGGAATAAGCTGTGTAAATGGTAAATATTCTATTAACATATTGTCATAATAATCAGAAACCATCCATATAATGAATAATATTGGTTCCCTTAGATATTATACTCAGAAAATATTAAATGAAATTAAGGGTTGTAGTATTTTATGAACATAAAAACCATTAAATGTTTATTAAAAAAATCCAAAGGAAAATACCATTTACACTTAAAAATATAAAATTCAAAAAATAAAATAATAATGTTTTAAATCAACTAATACTATTCATAATTTGTTGTTTATATCTTATTATATTAAATAATAATGTTTTCAGTACATATTGTTTATCGGTAAGACTCATTATTTTTTTATAGCGTAAGCTATTGAAGAAGGTTTCATTTATGTGTAACAAAAGCTGTAGGGGAAGGTCACTCTTGCGTGTAATGCATGTTATCGAGGAAGGTCACTCTTGTTTGTAACACATGCTAACTTGGTGTTTCATGTGTTGATATATATAAAATATATTTAAAATATTATATATATTATAAACTATACAAATATTATATTACCTTTCATGCTTGATGTCACATTTCTTACACACTATCAAATACAAGTTTCTTACTTTCAATTATCAGGGCATCACATCATCCCCACCCTTATTTAAATTACATCATCGCAATTTAAACTCAATATTGGTAACATATTGTTTGATATTTCCTACATTGAAATCCCACAACATGAGAAGGGTTCATAGAACATTTTATAGAAAAAGTTAACTATAAGTACAAAGGTCCACAGAAAAACTATGCAACTAGGACTTTATGTAGGATAAAATTAATGGAAATTAGAGATACATACGTGGAGGAAAAGACATAAATATTTATAAATACTAAATCAGATCATGAATCACAAATAAGTGAATGATCAGGGGAATGTAGAGGGCCTAAAATCTATATATAATTGATGATTTAAAAGGACATCAGTTTAAGATAAATTTACATATAATGAAATCATTTTTATTTCGAAGTCATTTTAATAACGGTGGGTAATCATTTTATAGACCAATAATATAATCAAATGTTCTTACATGATAGGTTTCAATCTCATATGAACAATCCTAAATTTTTTGGGTGCTTCAAAAAAATTATAATCCATCACTTTACTCTGAAAATTAATTATCAATAACTTATTTCTTTATACCTCAAGCACTAAAACATACATTTAAAGGATCATAAAGACTATAAAAGAGTGAAAAGTATAACTATTTGTCTTGAAATTACTCCCCAAATAAATATGGTTAATTGATTAATTTCTAAATATCAAATGTTTTAATATTGTTTCATCATTAGTATTTATTCATTAAATTGTAAAACAAAATCAATGAAAAATAATAAGGAAATTGCGTAGGTCAGTGGTCGGGGTGAAAACCTTATCGTCATTTAGTCATGGGTTTAAGGCCAAAAACCTTGACGGATTTGATTTGATGTCACTTGGCTTATAGGTTTTCCTTTTCTAAAACTATATTAATATAATTTCTAAACTATATATGATGGAAATCCATAAAATTAGTTTAATCGCTAAATAAAATTTTAACTGAGGTTTTGAAAACAACCTTAATACATAAACACCTCATACTTTTTGTTTTAACAAAGGTCCTTCCCTGGTCTAGGGTGTATCTGTAATATAATTAGTTGGATTTCTAAATAATGACACCTTATATTCAATATAAAACTACTTATGATTAACCTAGGTAAATTTTTATGTATCCAAATAATTTATAATGGTTTTTAAGGAAAAAGTTAATTATCTAATGCATATCCCATAGAAGTGTCAGACCAGGTGCGCAATACAACCCGTTATCATGTACCAGGTTACCCGAAGTCAAGCCCAAAACACCTTTTTTGAGTTGTTTCTCCTATGTACATATATCCCCAAACTACATCCACTTTTTTTATCCATACTGGGATGTATTTCTAGAAAGAAATACATAATCAATACTTTACCAAAATTATAGGGTTTTCATCTATACATCTTCAAATTATACCATATATGTTTTTCTTTCTAATCTATATTTTCTTAAATCTTGTTCCCAAGGTAGCTATTAAACTTTATCTAATACTAACTATAGTGACCCAGGCTTAGATAGCTCAGAGCCAGTGTCTTCTACTAAATACATTTGCAATATTACAAGGAATCATTCTCCAAAGGATAGATTAGTTTTGTATTCTTGGTAAACCAGATACATAAATCAGTAATCTTTAAATGAATACATTGATTACAATAGAAATATTTTCTTAGTTCTAAATAATAGAGTCTAAGGATAACACTAATCTATCTTGTAAATCCCTTCAAATCAGTCATATTATTCTTCATGGATTCTTAGGGAATGACTCGTAATAAGTGTGAGCTTAAAAGATCAGTAAGGAAAAAATAGAGTGGAAGAAATAATGAATCAATTAGAGTAGTTAGTACAACATGTTAAATAATAGGAAGTATATCCCATTAGAATAACTGGATAAGGATATATCAATATAGAATGTAAGGAACTAAAATAGATACCATTTATTCAATGAACTAAAAATTAAATCTATCTATAGATATGTTAACACATTATCTCATTGATGAATAATAAATGATTCCTGAAAATTAAATGTATCTATAGATATTTTGATGTATAATCTCATAGATGAATTATAACTGAATTTAAATAAAATAAATACTTAATTATTAGACACCATGTTTCTTAGGTACTTGTTACATTTACCATCATGATAGTTCACAAGAAGTTTTATAAAATGTAGGGTAAATACCCATCTAAGGTGGCTATCCAAATGACTCATCCCATGAGACTACCGATTCATCGAGGGGATATATATAACTAGTCCCACTTGTGTTGTACCAGCCCAAAACACACCTCTAATATAATATAATTGATTTAACAATGTGCCTTATCAAATATTAGTATTGATTTAGAGATATAATTTTATCAATATTAACCTAGATAGTCAAATAAATGTCAAAGTAGACACTGTATATAAAATGGTAAATTGTTTAGGAAATAATAATATCCCTGATAAATGAAATTGATAATATTGGGGAAATTCAATATTCATTGATCATAAAAGATTGATTATTTTAAGGGGACTAATAAATAAATAAATTTTGTGAATTTGAATATTATCTTTGGACAAATAAATCTTAAACAATCCAGAGTATGATTATGGATAATATTAATACAACAAATTCCATGTGGAGTAAAAATAGAGGATTTTTTTCGTTGGTGAAATAAAAGAATAGATATTAAAAATATTATTGAATAAAATATAATTTTTTTAAAAGCATTTTGAATATATTTTTCAATAAAAATAATCATTTTTAAAAGGATTCTTCAAATAAATAACTAATGTTGAATCAATATATGTCGTACGAGGTAAAAAGAATATTTCATTTGGATGAAAAATAGTTAAAAAATGCCACATTAGGAAAGCAATATGAATATTCCATTAAAACATTTGTAAATTAAATAAGGGTAAAAATGTATTTACCATATAATTTTATAATTTTTTTAAAACCATTGAATAAATCAGGGGTTTTAGAATAAAAAAGGTTCTCCGACTAAATAGAGATATAATGTTGGTTTTAAAAAAAAAACATTTTCTGAAACACATGAGTACCACAAGATGGAAAAGTGGTACTAATACCTAAAACTATTCATGAATAATTAAAGAATAATAAATTTTATATATTTAATAATGGTTATATAATTTCCCTGAAGGTAAATACCCTTGAAATATAATTAATGTAATTGGTGAGGAAATTAATCTGTAAACACCCCAATGTGTCCCATACCATGATAACATATTTTTAAAAATAATCCTCATTAAGGATTAACATTATATTATTTTTTAAAATATTATGAGAGTAAGGGGATTCATGATATATCATGTAAGGTGATGTACATACACCATGTAAAAGAAACTAGCTGCATAACAATATTTAAACCTCAAAGGAATGTAAATTTAGACGAAAATCCGTTATCAATGTGGTAACAATAGAATTGTATAACCTAGTAGTAATAAACATAAAATAAAACATTTAAATGATTTGAATATAACATGATTCGTGTTATTACATGTTAATATAGAAGTATGTACACCATATATATGAAATTGGGAAAACAACAGTTAATTATGCCTCATGGATTAAAATGAGAGAGAATCCCTTAGCTTGTGTTTCCCTTATGGTGAACGTCATTTAAATTCCTATATAATAAACTTATATTAATTTGAGTCTTTCTTAAAGACCATTATCTTGTTTATAATTAATATTAATCCAGTTATTACCATGTTTTGTATAACAACTTATACAATTAAGTTTACATCAGGTATTTTTGACCAAATTCGGTTTATGTTTCAAAACTAACATTGTTGGTCATCTATGGTCATAGAGTTCAATATATAACATATATATAATATTAACCCTGATAATTATATAATATTTATACATCAATTATACATTTAAAATCAAACATTTAATATGGTTATGAAAAATGAATTAAATTTCTAATCATGGAGACGGTAGGCTGTATGTACGAATGAGTAACGTTGCCATTTTTCAATGGTCGTTATGGTAGGAAGGTAAGTAACACCATATCATTCCATAATGACAATTATATAATGAATACAATTTTATTTAATCATACATGATTATATAAATAATTCTATAATGTAAAAGGAATCACATCATGTCGAGGGTTCAGTAGTCCACACATCCACAAATGAAATTATCTCTTTTAAAGACTGTAAAAGGGTAATAAGGAAAATGATATATATATATATATATATTATATTTCTCAAAATATAATTATTCAATTAATATTATATAGATATTTTTTATGTATCATATTCTTAATTAAAACTCTCCTTTATACGTTCCATGTTTAGAGTGAATGAATCACAACGCATTGAGGTGGTGGTAGTCCACACTTCCTAAAATGATGTTATCATAGTAACGTAAAATTGGATGTATTAATGGTAGGGGTAATAACAGTATTAAAGAAGTAATAAAACAAAATATATATCATATATAATACAAATAAAAAGAGTTTCCATCATAATTACCACAATGAGAGACGTCATGGAAAAATTATACAATAATCATTACATGAGGTAATTGTTTTCCGGGCATAGAAATATTATGTTTGTCACCCATTAGATGGTGGTTTGTGTAATTTTAGGTAGAAATATTGGAATAAATAATCCTATTATGTTTAGGATATGGTTTTTTATATACATGAACAGAATAAGGTGATTTTAGGGCATTGAGAATGGAAATGAAACTAGATAGATTGAGAAAAGACATTACCTTTTAATCTGGTAACTTCTTTGGGTTCTACCAAAATGCATCCATGGAAGGTATTATTACTAAAGGGAGGCACAAAATTTTAGGGGATGAATTTTGGTTGACTATTTGGGAATATATTTTCCTAACATAAGATGTTGTAAAGGTTCCAGGAAAAGGAATATGTAGAGGCCATTTATATGGAAGGAAAGGACTCACTTATTATTCTTGAAAAGAATTTGGTTGTGCACATGGTTTTAACCATTAATGTCATAAAAATCACCCAAATATATTAACAGAACGTTAATGGAATAAATATTTCTGTAACATGATTCTTGGACAAGTGGATAGGTCATTCAGACCCTTAAACATAGGGTTTTAGTATATTAAATCTTAATTACACCATAAAAACATTAATTAATTTTATTCACTTTCACTAATCATTTTTGTGTAAAATAAAGTTGATATTATTTCACCAAAAATAATATATTTATTAAAATTTTGAATTTCTGATTTTCAAAATTCAAATTGTAAAAGCATAAAAATTAAGATCAATGCTAATCTTGCAGACAGACATATTAACTGGTGTTAGTAGAAAAAATTTCAAAATATTATTATGTTATTATATTAAATTTTAATTTTATATTGATTTTAAATATATAAATTATATAAATAGATATAATAATTTATCTAGTGTGAAAAAAAAATTATAATATAATTTAACAATATTAATTATTTAAATGAAAAGCAGTTTTTAACTAAAATGCTTTATTTTTTCACTATTCACTAAAAAATAAAGTTTCTTAGAAAAAAAAAACTCATCCTAAGATAGTTTAGAAATTATAAATTCAAAAAAAAATAAATTATAAAATTTAATTGATAATTGTGTCAAAATTAATATTTACAATGGGTTCACCATTAAAAGAGGATAAATTATCTTTATAGAAATATAAATTTTTATGAGAAATATGGGGTTTTCTCTTATCTTATGATTCCAAAATCCATATTATGAATATAAATAAAAATTGATTGAATATATAACATATTTATTACATTAATATCACTCACTAATTGTAATTAATTTAATATGTTAGGGTAAAATTACTTTGTGAGCATACATATAATTCCTTATAAAAATGTCATTTCAATATTCAATTGGTTCTTATATTCATTTCTAAATTTTTGGTAACCAATTTTTTAGTTGTCTAAACCACATATTTTCATAAGTTAGTTAATAATATTCATAACAGCTAGATTATATCTTATTATATCAAATAATCATGTTTTAATTGTAGATTGTTTCTTAGAAAGACATGGTATTGCGTATAGCATAAGAAATAAAAGAAGGTCTCATTTGCGTGTAACACAAGATATAGAGGAATACAGATCATGCTTGTAATGTAAGATATTTTGAAATTTTTATCTATCTTTTAATACAAGATAACTCGGTGTTTCATGTGTTAAAATATATAGAATATATTTTAAATAGAAAATATATTATAAAGTATAAAAATATTATATTACCTTAAACACTTGATATTTCGTGTCGTACATGCTATAAAATAAAATTTTCATACTTTTATTTTTCAAGGAATCAAAAAACCCCTTAAAGAAAACAATTTATATTGTAAATTTAGATATATAAGTTTTAACTGATTTCTTTTCATGGGAGCATTGTAAATAAGTATGTAATAACAATTTATCCTACCAAAAAAAGTTGTTGATAAATGGAAAAGTCCTAAAAATGTAATAGAGGTTCATAGATTTCATGGATTTTTATGATATTAGTGAAAACTTGTTACATACATTGCACAGTCTTATATCCCACTAACTTAGTTAATGAGAAAATGAGTTTATTTTATTTTAAAAAAAGACAATGATTTTTTAAGGAACTGAAAAGAAGATTGGTAAATGATCTAGTTTTGGATCTACCTTATATTAATGTAGTTTTTTTCACCTATAATGATGCTTCATTGAAGGTAATTATTTGTGTTCTGGTGTAGAATAAGAAGTAAATTGTTTATGCATCATGACAATTGAAAAATCGTGAGTTAAATTATCCCACACCTGATTTGGAATTAAAAGATATGATTTTCTCTTTAAAAATATGAATTAAAAATTATATGGATTCAAATCTGAAATATATACTGACCCTAAATATTTTAAGTATATATTCACTCACAATAAATTGAGCATGAGCAGAGAATAATGTTGGAACTGATAATGGATTATGATTTCATAATTAATTTCCTCACTAGAAAATTTAACAATGTGGTGGATGCCTTGAGTTGAAAAAACCGTGCTAAAATAACTATCTTACATTTGGAAAATGACCCCTTGATTAATGATTTGAGGAATTTTGGCATGTAAGTTATTAGTATAGGAAATTCTTCTATTTTTAGGTTTTAGAATAATCATCTATGTATGACTGAATTAATAAAGAATCGAATAAAGTTTGTGATTTATAGAAAAAGACATAATTGGTTAAAAAGGGTTATATTCCAGGAAAAAATATTGATAAATATTGTGTTTTGAAAAAATTTAAGAGGTTATGTGTTTTTTATTCATAGTTAAAGAAAGAGTTATTAATTAATGCTCATAGTTATCCATTTTTCTTTCATCGTGGATGCACAAAGATGTACAAAGAACATTAAGAGTATTACTGGTGGGATGAAATGAAAAGAGATATTCTTTAATTTACCATGAAATGCTTTACTTTTCAAAAGGTCAAAGAATAATAAAAAATACTAAATGGAATTATTTAGTCTTTTCCAATACCTGATTGTAAAATGGAAAATATGTCCATGGACTTCATGGTTGGACTACGAAGTCTTCTCGAGGTAACAATGTGATTTTTGGATATTTTTTATCAGGTGGCTAAATATGCACATTTTATTCTTATTCTAGATAATATTTATTTAGATCAAATTTATTGAATGTACCAAAAATAGATTTTCATGTTACATGGTGCTCCTATCTCCATTATATCTGACCGTGATACTAGATTTAATTCTATATTTTGGAAATGCCTTCAAAAGTCATTGTGAAAAGAACTAATTTTTAGCAAATCCTTTTATCCCCAATATGATATAAATACTGATTGAATAATTTAGACCATTCAAGGAATGATACATTCATTTTTAATGGATTACTAGGGAATTCAGGATAAAAATTATTATTTTGGTTTAGTTTCTTTATAATAAGAGTTTTCAATCGAGTATATGGATAAAACATTTAGAGGCATTATATAGAAAGTGGTGTAAAACTCTAGAATTTTTAGAAGGATTCAGGGAAATGAAGTTGATTGGATCATAATTAGTAGAGTAAGTGGATGAGGAATTAAACATAATTTAGTAACATATGAGTATATCTCTAAGAAGGAAGAAAAGTAATACGGATAACCGAAAGAAGGATATTTTTTTCAAGGTTGGTGATCTTGTATTTATAAATGTATAACCATGGGAATGTGTGATGTGATTCATTAGGATGTGGAAAATTATTTCATGGTTCATTAGGCCCTATTAAATCCTATATAAGGTTGGATCAGTTACCGACAATGTGTCTTTGCCACCGAGGTTTCCCCATGTACACAATGTTTTCTATGTTTCAATGTTTAGAATGTATATGCCATATTCATCTCAAGTTTTGAACATTGAATTAGTTTATTTCGAATATAACCATTATTATGATGAGAAACCAATATATATTCATGATCGTAGATAGAATGTATTGAAGAATAATGTAATTTACCATGTTAAGGTTTTGTGGAGAAACCACATGGTTCAAGGAAAAACATGGGAATCAAAAAATGATATGTGGTAAATATATCCACACTTGTTTAATAAGTGATTAAAAATTATAATGACCCAATTTCCAAAAAGTTTGGAGAATGTAACAATATAGTAACATAGAAAATAATTTTTTTTCATTATAGAATTAAATAGTTAAATTCGTTATAAATGTATAAGGAAATAGGTGGTATTTATAGAAATTAAGTAACATTTTCTAATCGAATAATAACCTCACTTATGATAGTATTAATAAAATTAATTAATCTTATAATTACAAATATGATATATTTATATCATAGAATAAGAACAAAAATCCTTGAAAATGATAAATTAATTGTTGGTTTTCTTATGAAATATAAATGTTTATTTACAATATTATAAATAATATAACGACTTAAAGGAATAATTTTATTCATAATATAGACACATAAAATATTATTTTTTTATGATTACAATATAATTTTATGAGTCCTTAATTAATTTTTCAAAGTTTCATAAAATCAGTTATAATATTTAAATTGGTATTTTCTGAAGAAATGATGATTTTAATTAAAAATTAAAATTTTAATATGTAAAAAATTATTTGAAACAAATAGTGTCCATTTTCGAATTGAATAAGTTGAAAAATGGTTTGGTTGAATTTTTAGGATTTTTCTAAAATTCTTTAAATTTTTTGTGAATAGTTAAATATGGTAATTAATAGAATATATACATTATAAGTTGAATAATCTTTTACTTAAGTCATTTATGAAGCAATAACCATAATATAAATTCATCCTTCATTATTTTAAAATATTTTGGGATATTTCAAAATATATTCATACTCTTCACCCATGATAATAAACTAATGAATAAAATAACTTGAAAAACACCCCTCTCATTCACTATATTTAATACCACTAACTACATTTTTCCTCACACATCAAATAATTTTATCTTATTATAGTTCTACCCAATTCCATTCCCAATCTAATACCCACATCCAAGACATACTAGTCTCACCAAAAGTATAAAAACATGTGTTTGAAAGAGTTTCTCAAGGAGAAGAATTCAAGAGGTAAAATCCTCATTCATTTTTTTACTTTACTTTTATTTTATTTTATTTTATTATTCTCTCCTCAACTACACTCATCATAGTTGAATGATAAATTGATAATTTTAAATGTACTATAATTTTATTGTATTAACATAAAGTCTATCACTAAACATATCCTCTTCTCCTCTTATTCTAAAAAATAAAAAAAGCATTTTTGACGTGTCAATTTTCCATCACCGTGGATGATGCATTTCCATTTTATTTAATGCTTTAATATCTTATGATAAAACAATAATTATATTTAAATAAAATTTTATTATACATATTATAACTTATATATTATTTTGGAACCAACATATAAACATGATATTAAATAAAATGATATATGTTCGTGATGGTCATAAAACTGCCAAATGAAATTAACTCATTTTCATTAATGTTTTATCTGATAATTCATCCTCATATAAGTAAATGATAAATGTTACTGTTTATGATTTTAGAAATATTTTAATACTATTTAGTTCTACTTATGGATTCTCACTTACATTTTAAAATAAAATCCAAATTGAACTAACCATTGAAACCCTGAAAAGAATGCACCAAAAACTAGAGAAATAATAGAATATTATTAATAAATGTGTGGAAGGCTGTTATTAAAATATTATTATAGGATATTATAGATATGAATATTGTTATTTAATATATTAATAACCGTTTTTAAACTATTATATAGGAGGTTTGAACATGTTTGAGTTAAGATAAACTTGAGATAAGGGTCATTTATTTAAAAATACTCTTAAATTTTAATTTTTACAAAATTCAGTATGATCTTTTTTGTGATGAAAGTATTCATGTTTTACAATAATGTTCTAGTTCTTGAAAATAATTTATTATGAAGTGTGGGACCTACATATCTCTTCATTATATTGGGTAGGTGAAATTTTAATGTTAACCATAATGGTTAATCCTAGTGTTACTATGATGGTTTCAACCTATCATTGGCATGACAGTTAGATCCTAAGGTAGTTGTTAGGGTTATATTTTAAGGTATCTATGTGGGTAAAAAATCACATGGTATATGTGATAGTTTCAATTATATGTATGTAAATCCCCATGTTACCTTTACGGTTTTAACTTTTTCTATGTTTTATGGAAATATCTTGTTTCTATAAGGAAATTTCAGGATTATTAATAGGAGAGAAGTATGTATTTGTAAAAATGATTTCATATGTTTATAAGAATTAAAAAAAACTAGTACTTTATTTATTTATTTTTATGTCCCTTACTGATCATTTTGTGCCTATCCCATGTCTGAAAATGTTTTTCACAGGGTTTAAGGACGGGTAAGAGAAAAGAAGAATCAAAGATGAATATTTCTAATATTTTTCATGTTTTATTAGAAACAATTTGTAATTTGGATGAAAATGATACTATTTTAGTAGTACCCACTCTGTATTCTTGTGGGTTTAAATGAATGATTTATTTCCAAATTCAATAATATTCTAAAATGAAACGACCTTTGGGGATTTAATAAAGTGAATTCCAAAAATAATTCACTAGATATTCTAATGTTTATGGTCGAGAAAATATATATTTCACCTAAAAAGAAATATTAATAATATTTTACAATTTTCAAAATAGTTCACTAATAACATAAATTATTTTAACTAGTTATGAATTAATATCTTTATAATAATCTCATTATAAAATGGTTGTAAGAATTTTAAATCAAAACAATATGTTATGTAAGGGAAAATATACCAAATATATACTGTTGGGGTTTTCTTGATCACCTATCATCTACCATTTGTATACCATATAATCTATTCAACAGAAACAACTACTTTTATATATTTTATTTTAGATAATTATTTATTTTTCGTTAGTCCATTTATCATTGAATTTTAAATTCAGTGAAATTACAAAATCTTATATTTAAAATTTTATATTTTTAGTGAAGAATTATATATAATATTAAATTTCATTATCAACAGTTCTTTCCTATATATTTTCTTTTTGGATTTTAGTTTTTTATTATATCTTTGGTTTGTTTATTACTACACATTCTATGAAATTGGATAGAATAGGTCTTCTAAATTCTGCTATTTATTTAGTGTAAAATATTATTTTAGGATTACTTTATATTATTAATTCTATATATCCTTTATATTAATATCTATATGTATTTATATAATCCAAATACTTTTATGTTTATACTCATTTAAATTTATTTATCATCAATGAGTTTTGAATTGATGATGTATTTATATATTTTAGATTATTATTAGACATATTTTCATTTCATCATGGGTTATTCAGTTCATACTTGTTCACTTTTTTATAATAATTATATTTCTTACTCCATATGAATACAAATTATTTTTTTCATATTATAATGTGATGAATTTTTAAGATTTTAAATATCCTTAAATGGTATTCTAGTTTTCCCTTATAGAATGTTCCCCTTCTATAACTATTTTTTTCATTCCTTGAACACCCCTTCTCTTTCAGAACCTAAAGATCTTAAGAATCCTTAGGAATCATAGGGGTTATTTCTTAATCATTGATTACTAGGCCTTTTCCATCTTTCTTATTTTTTCTCATAATATCTGTAATGAGGTATGCTCTTCTATGACATCAATGAATTATATTTGGATTATGATTGAAATAGGATATTGTTTCAAGAAATTAGTGTGCATGGATTCTTTGGTTTATTTATATGATACATGTGATAGTTTTGGGAATGGATAACTTACTTGATAATGTATTACTATGTAGAGTTATACTACTCATGATGTTCCCTCAGTAATCATATCAAATTAGTATGATCAAACTAAAGTTAATATTGATTATAATCTTAATTTACCTAGTTGTGTCCTTGTTATGAAAAATTATCTGACTTATTTTTATGATGAATAAATTTTAGCAATATATAAAGGTGACACCAATTCCCTTATATATGATAGGTCCAATCAAGTTCCATCCAATCATACACTTAATGATTTAATTTATTTCAAATTGGTTCCAAGGATCTAATGTGATCTATGGAATTCTTCAAGTTCCTTAGAATGTTTAGAGTTCGGGTAATACATTCTAATAAGGGAGCTTTTAAAAAATACCAGGATCTGCCTATCATTGAAATATTTACTGTGTTTTTTTGATATATTTGAAGATCCATGGGTTGGATGATGGATTTTAGTCCTTAATTTATGAATGGTGTGATGGATTTCAGTAAAGGGATGTCCATACACTAATATCATATTAAGAAACTCCCATGTTATATCGAGCAAGAGAACATGTTTGTAGAAATGTGATATGATACTGCTGAGACATACATCTCTTCACAATCTCTTTATAAGGATAAAGTGGATTCTTATGATATATAACAATTATAACTAGAATATTTTATAGGTAAAAACGAAAATTTGAATGTAGTAAGCTGTAATTTTATCCCATTGAGGAAAATTAATAAAATAATATATTACTCCAAATTACTTAAACTATTGACCATTAGGTCTATAAGAAAATCTGTTGTAACACTATGATATTTCAATATATGATTATAATTTAATAAATCAACATGGTATATAACTTATAACAAAGAATAAAAACAAAAAATAATAAAATTAATTTATTAATAAATATAATATAAACACGATATTTTCAAACCATTAGTATTTATTAATATTATTTGGTAAATAATATATACATGTGAATATTGAAAAAAGGAAACTCTCATAAAATGTAATTTTATTAATATTATAAATTTTAGTTTTTATAAAAGATAACTTTAAAAATTTACAAAATTAAATTTGAAAAAGTAAAATTCATTCAATAATTCCTCATAATAAAATTATTGTAGGACTTAATTTTGATAATTTTATAATATAATCTGTTTGTTAGTGACTAAAAAATTACCAATTTTTTTGATACCAACACATTAATATGGTGTATAAATTTATGATACCTTTTTTATATCTTATATATAAATATATAATGTAAAATATATCATTTATATGTAATTTTTTTTTAAAATTTAAAAAACTTCAGAATATCATTTTACAAAATAAAATAATATTTCATGAGAATTATTTTTCATCATTGCCTTCAATTAAATTTCCACATGGTTAAAATTATGTTACATATTTATTTCATCTGAAAATAAATATTAGGTAAAGACATTATGTTTTTAATATCATTATAATAAATAATATTGATAAAGTTTTCCTAAAACTAAAATTTAGGTTTAAAATATCTTTTCTAAAAAATAATGTTTTTATATGTTACATACACTTAAGATAAGATTTATTTTCTTATATGTGGAAATATAATATGATAAAATGATCCTAATTTCTAAGATCAAACATTTCATACAAGTTTATATGGCCAATTTAATTTTTATCTATACAGTGAGTTTATAAGGATTAATGCTAATTTCTATCATAATGGTGAAACAATAATTTTAAAACTTCTGGTTTATTAATGTCCAGAATTTCATATCAAATAAAATTAATTTAATTCCCTTAAATAATGAATATATTATAATGTATAAAAACATTAATAAATATATTTACACTCATTTATTTTTTATTCAATGCTAAACAATATTATGAATCCATAATGTCCAAACTGTAATTTTTTCAATCGAAACAGTTTTTTCTAAGAATTCATTTTTTTAGCATAAAATTAAATTTTATAATATTTATAAATTAGATTATATTAAATTAAAATAATAATTTCTTCAATTATTACCAACTTTTGTAATATGGGTTGTGTATTATTTTTTATAAAATATTAATTTATTTAGTTAAAAACATGTTTCCTAGTTTAAAAGTAAATATGTAAAATGAAAACAATTAATGGAAAAAAAATTAAAAAGTTTAGAACATGTGTGGAATGAATTGGTAGATTCATTATATACCAAAAAACACGACAAATTATATTATTTATAATCATCAGAGCCATTGGCCTTAGAATAGTGTCATGACAAAATTAAAATATAAATGGTATTTCAAAAATTGACCTTTTTTTATCTGTTATAAAAGCGGGTCACTTACACCCATTCAAATATGCACCTCACCTTCAAATTTTCTTTTAACAAATTCTCAAATATCCTCTAAAAAACTTTACCCAGACTTTATTAATCTTCTGGTAACATTATGTTTTCCCACTCCCTTCAATTCCTTGGAGGTTTCAAAGGAATGATCAAGTCATCATCATAAGTATTATCTCATTCTAATGGGTTTTTAAAAAACAATTATGGGTCCAAATCCTCATTATTATTTAATTAAAATACCTCTTTTGATTGGATATAGTGATACCCATTACATAGCTCGAAGGCCCAAGGCCACGTTCCCTGAATTTATGGCATGAAAGCCTATTTATTGGCCCAAATAGCCCCACAGTGAATAGTACTACTACAGTAATCGGGCTGCTCTAGCCTCCACCACTACAGTTCCATCTATATTCCCTCTGCCGCTATAGTGACACATCTACTACAGTCCCACCATAGTTATACTACTGCTACCGTTCCTTGCTAGAGTGCTACTGCAGTACACAAAAATTCTTCCCTTCTCATATTCGATCATGGGTCTTTTGGATTCCCAAAGGAGCATGTACCACTTGGGTATAAGCTCGCTGGAATATCTCCTTCTAATGTATTTATTCATAATATTATTATTAAAAATACGTTATGTAATAAATAATATGGTGAATTTAGTTTCATTAGTATTCTGATATTTTTTTATATTAATTGGATAATCGTCACTTTGTCCTCTCCATCTTCTAAGAAAAACAAACCTGTTGTTATTGTGTTCTATGGACTACTCATCCACAAAGTGATGTATTCAATTTTTCATCACCAAATTCATGATTAATAAAAAGGATTAAATGGAAGAATAAATATTAATTTTATAATATATATATTATACTTAAATGTAAAATTATCATATAACCTCTTCCAATCTCATTCATTGATTAATGGAAACATTAATCATGTGTACGTGGGAATTATTACCTTCACCAGAAATGGGTTCTATTTTTCATCATCACCCATCTTGGTTGGATTTAAAAATATATTTAATATATAAGAATTATTTCCATAAAATTATCAAGATTAGTTATATTATGAAACTATTCATAACACATTCTACCATAGTTAGTGTTCATAAGGAGTTATAAAAAATAATTTAATAACCTCAAGTAACCGACATAGGTAAAAAAATATTATAAATAAATAGACTACTGAATTAAATGGACAATATTAAATTATATGAATAATAATAAGTATCCTAAGATGATATATAATAAACTTAACATTAATATTCAGGATGTTAAACACATTAATAGTATGAGTTTGAAACTATTTTATAATTTTAGTCTTAATTTCTTTTCATTAAATTTTTTTTATGTTATACACCATATTTTCTTAAGTATAGCGAACTTACCACCCAGTTTCAATATTTATTTAATTAGTTTTTTTATATTTCATGATAATTGATGCCTCATTTAAACTTATGTTTCACATGGGAGTTTTGCACCAATATTCCAAATATTTTCATGGTTTTCACCTCAAATCCTTGTCGTTGAGATATGTTTTGTATTATGAACCTAATTTTGTTTTTATGGCATATATACTACCCATTTGGGATAAATATCATTAATTATATTTCTTTTCTAGTTATTTTAATTTTAATTTTAATCCACCTCATTCAAGGGTGTTTTATTAATGTGTTACTGATGTCACAATGGTTTTACAGGTTTAAATACTAATTATTTGATAAATAATACATTTCATTCCCCATATTTTCCAGGAAATGTTTATTCAATTCCCATTGATATATTTATATCAAAATACTTTTATTTCATGTGTTTCATTAGGAAAATAATTTTTTAAATTTCTATTAATTCTAGTTGCTTCCATATTTGCAGGGAATTTTGGTAACTTGAATCCCTGGATTTGAGTTATAATGTTTTATTTCAATTATTTTCTTCTATTATTGGGTTCTATAACTAAAACATTATATTGTTATTTATAATGATATTTGTGAAAATTAATTTATAATATAAATTATGTTTTTTAATCTTTTTTGTAAATGCATGATTAGACCATGTAATTGATGAAAATTTTCAAAAACATTTTTCATTCACATTCATTTGTTTTTTATTACTCTCCACATTTCTCAAAAAGAAAAATTTAGTCAATTAAAATTACTAAAATAGAAGATTATTTTATGAATATAATTGTTTTAAAAAAAATTAGTTCAATTTTAGATAATTTTTTTGGAAGTGACCCATAATGTCTTATTTTATCACAATGTTAAAAATATTTTATAAACTATCTTATAAATTTTCACTACTATTTACTATTAAATTTTCAAGAGAATTTATCATAATAGGGATTATGTTTGAATATTTATCCAGCAAGAAACTCACACATAGATATATATATATATATATATATATATATTATTTTAGTGGAATTAACTAATGATACCAATCAGTCCAATTTATGATTCCTTCTTATGTGGTATCATTGAAGCATTATTTTGAGAGAATGGTTTTTATCTATGAAAACATCTTAATAGTTTTCCATTGTTACAATGAGGATATGTTCTTTTAAAAACTCCCACCTCCTTGGCATAGATGTATTATGATCTTTGTTTCAATTATTTACATAGTTTTATGCTCATTTCTCTATACGATGTGAACATCACAATTTAATAACCATGATTAGATGATGTTCGCCAATAAAGAATATTATTCTATTGAAATGGAAATTTTTTTGGAATTAAATATGTTTTTATTTCAATATGAATGATTATTGGAAAGTTGACTATTTAATTTTTTATCATTCAACTTATTTATCTATATGGGTTGGGATAACAGTATCCCTTTTATTTAAATCAGATAATTCTTAAAATTCTAGATAATTATTCACAACTAACATAAGTTAAAAATGTATTTTATTTCCATATTTCACAGTTTCTGGATATCCCTGTTTTATTGAGTAAGAGGTTCAATAGAGAATACTATGATGTTTTTTTATAAATCCATTAGTGAATGTATTGGACATAATCCGGTGATGGGTGGGGCCTGAAATTACATAGCACCTTGATGCATCAATATGTCTTAAGGGACAAAACCTTTTTTGAAATTTTGTGTATTTTTTACAAATTTATAACGATTTATTGATTTTTTTCTCAAGGAAAATAAAATTCACTAAGCACAAGGGATGAAAAACATGTTGTGGATCCCTAACATTTTTTCTTCCATTAGTAAGAGATTATCATTTTTTATATCCATGTTTTTATTTATTATCAAGGATATATCATCCTCATAATGAAGTTTATTATGAATTCATGTAATTTAAATATTCCATCCATAATATTTATTCCACTTTATACTAATATTGCTACAATTATATGTTTTCCCTTAACAATCAATTGAGTTCCCCCTTATTATGTTTTGATTTTCCCAGGTTATAAGGAAAAACAACACATGTGACAAGTTTATAAGGATAACATGTGTGAAATAATTTATATGAGAAGTTGAAGACACTCTATAAATTTAGTAGTTTCTCATATAATTGGAAAATGGTCTATTTTATACAAAGAATTATGAGATTTTTTAGTTTATGTGGGTTCTAATTATCTAAATCTCTAAACCTGAAAGGATCATTCATATATAAGAGACACAATAATCATTAATCACTTGTGAATTATGGATGATAATATTCAATATTTTATATATGGTATCCAATAAAATATAGAATGTATTTGTCTATGAGAATCAAATCAATAAGGGTTGGTATGGGTCATCTCTTCTGCATTTGAAATGGATCCTTGGAAAATTCTATTCATTAGTACTAATGCCTATGAATAATAGGATTTTGGGTAATCATTTATACTCTATTGACTGTAGGGAATCCCCCACACGTTGTTGTAATTAATAAATGGAAGTTATTCTAGATCCTAAGGTAGATCTCATCGATCCCCTACTATTAGATCATATTATATAAGGTACTTTACAAACAAAATGTATTTATATGGGTTGGATTTTGGGGGATTTTTCCCACTCACTTATGAGATAAAATGAAATAAATTAATGGGTTGTTTGGTCATGAATCCTACGTGGAAATCCCTAAGGCATTCTCTTTTAATTTTTAGTTGAATCTATAGGTTAATGCTAAACTAGAGGGTTTGTGTACTCGAATTGAACATGATAAAGATTGTGTTTTTTAGTTTCAATCCCAACTAGATGCCAATATTTATTTTTTTGATATGGGAACATTTCTATTTTATGGGAACCTTGTGGTTTTGAATATCATTAATAAATAATTTAACGAACACCTCATTTCCCATCCAGATCATGACATCAGAGATATATCCATGTTGTTTTCGTCTAATATTTCTAGATTGCAGTTGTTTTCTCAAGAATATTGGTGTTTGTATTTGATTATCAAATCAATATTTATTGCAATAAAGGATATAATGTATTTAAGGTTTATATAGCAGGTTGGATTTGGTTTGATATATAAATGATATTCTATATAAATTTGATATAAAACAATTTGCACCACTAATAGGAATGAAAAATAACCAATCAGTAGTTTAGTCATTGGATGTAAATTGGTCATAAATTTTACATAATGGTATCTCACACTCATACAGTTCATCATATGCATTGCAACATGGGTTTCCTGGTCTAATGAGTCTTCGTTCATGAAGTAAGTTGAATCATGTAATTTTGTTTCATTGAATCATTAGATATTATAAGGTGTTTATAATTTTTTAATTCATGTTGATTTATTACATGTTATGGTGATTTTTTGTTTATGAATTTTCATTAGTATTCCCACTAATACCCTAAACATGGGTTTTGAATATAATAAAAAATATTGAATTTGAGAGAGGGATATTATGTCTAAGGAAAGGAAAGAAATCATAACCAAGCATTTTCATGTTGTGTTATCAGTGAGCATAGACTTATTCTTAATATGGTTATTTATTATTTATGAAAATAATAACTTCCATGTTATGGGGCTCAATCAATGATATTCATATTGTAACACCCCAAATCGAGTTCCTAGAGTCGGTGAATTATTAAATAACATTAGCATGAAATCAAGGAATCAAGTACCGAAGGACCGATCAATTTAGTAGTCTTCAAAAATAGATTACCTACATGAAGATAAAAATTACAACGTCAAAAGAAAAACAATAGTAATTTATTCCATTAGAAATGTCCAATCCTTATATATTATTCCTGCAAGTCACTCATAACTAAATTCTTTATATCCTGGGAAAATGAAACATAATAAAGCGGTGAGATAAGATTCTCAGTAATGGAAAATAATTTAGTGGAATCTATAAACTTTTAAGGCAAGATGTGTAATAAATCAACATCCTTTTAAACATAGACTTGAACATAACATAGAAAAAATAAATCAAACATTACTATATAAATATGAAGAATGATATTCTAGTAGTCGAATAATCATATATGATAACTTATTTCATAATGATGGAATGTATAGTACCAGACCTTAATTTCTTTGTCAAGACCTCGTGCTAGGACTTATGGGCTATCTGTAACTGGACCTAAACATAGATAGCCTCTGTAACCAGACTCCATCTCGGAGAGCCTCTATAAGCGAACTCAAACATAGAGATCCTCTGTAACCGGACTCCATCCCGAAGGCTCTGCTGTAACCGGACCCCATCCAAGAGTGCTTACTATTACCGGTCCCTAACTCGGAACATAATATTCCAATACATTCATAATAAGAAAAGGTTGAAATATAACATAAACATTCATATTAAAACTATCATACGAAATGCCAATAATTTATCCATAAACCGTGAACGGTGTAAAAAAAACATATCCATAGTCAAACATATCACAAAACATTCAATAAAATATTGAAGATTTTTATCATAATAAATCAACGTCAAAAATGTTTAAAATCAATTAAAGTATGTTTACATAGATGAAAATGATCAGTAAAATTCTTTGAGAGAAATACCCCTTTTTCATGAAATCGATTAAAATTCTCACAATTTATAAATGTAGTCATTTAAAATGGATTTTTGAATCAAAGTGTCCCATACCACATTGAAACTTTTTAAATGAATTATCATTTCAAAACATTCATGTCCATATAAAAAAATCCTTAAAATCATTTTGAAAACAAGGACATTTATTAAAAGGGTATAGAAAGATAAATATTTAAAACATTTAATATGATGATCTAGTTAAATAGAACCTACCATAAAACATTAAAAGATTCCTTTTGAAATCACTTTTATAAAATATGGGTATCTATGAGATGTATGTCCCATTAAATACTTAAACATGAACAATCCTGGATAATAATGAGATTGAGGAAATAACTTTTACCTCGTTGTAATCAATCGAGTCATATGAACAACAGTCAATAAAAACCAAATGAATCATAGAATATCATGAATATAAATAGAATCATGAGAATATATATCAAATGGAAGTACACAATATAACACATGAAATAAATAAGTGGTGAGCAATGAAAATCTGATGAGATTAAAAGTGAGATAAGATACCCCCTGCCACATGTTCAACTTGACTCGCTTGTATTTTTCTTGTTCTTCCTGAATAATAAACAGAAGTTAATTTATACTAGCATAGGAATATTTTCATGTTTATTATTATTTTTATATCACTTATTAACTTACTTAAACAATTAGTTAAGTATCTGAGTTCATATCGGACATTCTGTCGATGTTCGGAACATGAGTCAAAAATAAACTAGTTATAATTATAAATTGTCCATGTGGTCACAATTACATTATATATAGAATGATATTACTCATATAGATTTAATATATATCATATATTTTCAGTATATATATGTATTTATAACAGGACATAACATTTGGAGATAAGAAATTAAATGCACAGTTTATGGAGTCAGTAAGCTGTATGTTTGCATGAACGCTACTTTGAATTATATTTTGTATTTTAATGGATTTAAAACATAATGATAAATAATTATATTATAATTTCTGTATGATATCATATATAATATATTAACTACTTACTTTATACTTCCCATATAATTCATTAATGATTCATATCACTTTGAGGGGGTGGTAGTCCGCACTTCCTCAAATTAAATTACAACGTTTTACCCATAATGTGAACCATAAAGGAATGATATAAATGGAAAATAAGGAATCAAAAAGAAAAGATAGACATAATATATATAATATATAAATATAGTTCTATATTAAGGGCCACCATGAGAGGTGGTAGGAGATAATCAAACATTCATCGTTTCGTTAGGCGTTAGTTTGCCAACCATAGAAACAATATGATTTTCATCCATGAGATGAAGGTGTGTATAAGTGTATTTAGAATCCTTATCATACAAACAACCAAGTATATTGAGGATACTGGTTGTTTCATAAAATAAAGGAATAAAAAATGTTTATGGGGGTTCAAGAAGTAAAATAAAACAAAATAAAAGAAAATAATTAAAGAGAAACTGTTACATTTAATTTGGAAAACTTCTTTTGGATTGAACCAAAAGGACATTTTGAAGTGACGTCTGCCTAAGTTAAGGCTTCTAGGTGTATGATAGGGATATTGAGAGCTTATTTAGACTATGTATAGACGAGCCAAGGGGCTTGAGAGGTGTGAGTAATGGGTTAGAAGTGATGTATTTTTATAAGGGGGAGAAGGGATTACTTAGGAAAGTGTGAAAATATTATTTTATTATATAAATATATTCGGTTTCTAAATGTCCAAAACTCATTAAGGCCTAAGATAAGGTGACTCGTGGTCGAAATAAATTCATAGTATAATAATTGGACAGGTTTTGGATGTTAATTTAATATTTATAATCTTATTTATTTAAATCCTTTTTTATTGAGGTAAAAACTACATCATTTTTGTGTCTTAAATAATTAAATTTATTTGATGTCTAAAAATTATAAAAATATACCATGATGTAGAAAATAGTTTTCTCTTTCCAAATAATATTTATTCTCAAGATGATAACTTATATAACCCCATGTAAGAATTGATTTACTAAATGATATTTTTTTGTCATTTTTGCCTTTATTTTAAGTTATTTAAAATAAATTGTCATTATCATTCATAAGTAGCTCCATGGGGTCCCCAAATCGACCCAAATATGCCCATGGTCGGTCATGACTCATCCAATAAGTTTAGGACAAGTGTTAAGGTAAATTTTATTATTATTATGATATTCTTTTTTACCTTGAATTACCCAATTTACCTTTAACCGCCGTAAATAAAAGTCAAAAGTTATTGTTCTCTAAAAGTTATTTTCATCTTATTGAACCATATTTTAATTACTGAGGTTAACTCTATCTCTCAGTTTTTTGAAATTAGACTCACAAAAGTAGTAAAATTATGTTTTATGCAAATTTGCAAATGCTCCTAGGAGGTGGGAAAAAGAAGGTAAAAAGTTCAATAAAATATTAATTTATCTAAAATTATTATAAAATGACTCTAAGGAAATATATTTAACATATATAGTTATTATGTATCTATTTTGACCTAATAGAAATTTAAATAAAATAAATATTTATTTAAATAAAAATACTTTTTTAACCAATAACTTGAGGTTTTTCACTTTTTATAAAAAATTGAATGTTTTCATAAAAAACAAAAATTTTAGCCTAAGCTATATTTGATATTATGAATTCAAAAATCATGAATATTTTACAAAATTCAAAAAAAAATAGAAGTTTAATTAATTAATTTAAAATTAATTATCATTTCCAAAACAAATAGCGTGTTTTTATGGAACAATATCTATCAAAATATCGACACTTGTTTATGTTAAATTTCAAATTGAAATTAATTATAATGACCTAAATTATATTAAATGATAAAAATATAATCTAATTAAACTTATAAAATATTCAAATGCATAATTTAACACTATAAATTATTTCAATTAAAAAAGAGGGTTTTAAATAAAATTTAGTATTTTTCACTATTCACTAAAATATGAAAGTAAACATAAAAATACCAAAAATTTATCAAAACTAATTTTTTCTGTCCCAATTCTAAAGAAAAAGTTTATTTTGAAAAATTCAATATATAAAAGTTTAAAATATTAGATTTAAAAAGGGTTCACCATTAAAAGGTGGTCAAATTTCATTATCTAAAAAATACATCCTTTATCTGAAAAATTGAATTTGTTCTTATATTATGTCTAAGACACACATAATATGTTTGTTAAAATTATATAGAGTATATAAAATTTAAAATGTAGTTAATATTATCCATAACCGTTTTTTGAACAGCTAGTTTGGTAAGTCATGATGCCCTCGAATTCGGTGTTGTGTGTAACACAAGTTATAAAATTACTTTGAAAAGATAACATACTAGGTAATATTGGGGTGTTAAATTATACCCTCCATAAATAAATTTCATCCTCACAATTTGAAATTAATCTTCTAAAATAAGAGGATGAAAATAGTAAATACCTTTGTGAAAACCCCACATCTAAAATAGGGTTAATTAAATTTAGATTTATTAAGAGGGAAAGGGAAATGAAACATTCACCACCAACTCAGGGCTTCAAATAAGATAACAGTTTTGGAAATTATAGACACATAATTGGAGAAGAAATTTAAATATTAATAGGGAGTGATTGAGGTCATCAATCACAAACAAGTGTAAAATTGAGGGCCTCAAAGCCATCAATCTAAGATGATTTAGAATATCATCAGTTCAACAAAACCTAAATTATTAGGATAACACATTTTTTGTTTTAATATCCCTTACCTTATGATTAAGAAATAATTTCTTCATAGAATAATATATATATATATATATACTTGACAAGTAGAGTCCATCCTTTAACTAATTTCTACCAAAAACTCATCTTTCACCCCAAAAGATAATTGAACTAAAAAATATTATATTTATCCATATAACATGAAAAAAACTAATATATAAAAACCAAGGAAATATTTTAGGATGTTGGTAGGTCATAACGCCTTGTCGCACTTTGGTTGTGGGTTTGATTCCTACAGCGTAGTCTGACGCGACAGGTTATCACCCGACCTGCAGGTTGTCCTTTTTCTAAAAATATAGTATAATAATATTAAAAAAATAATCTTAAAAATACTATCCAAAGTTAAAATTAATCCATTCAAAGCTTTATATATATACAAAATACTTCTGTCCCAACTCATAGTCCAAAAGTTATAAGGAAGGTAATCAAAATGAATATCTCTTTTCCCACATAATAACATATGAATACCTTTACCATGTATTCTTTTAAAACAAGGTAATACCATGAATTACCATAAAACCTTATTGATTACATTCATGCTCCCTTATTCCTTGTTGAATAATAGATATATGCTTTATATCCATTTTTTTAATATTCCAACAATGATGGAATAAACAAACCATTAATCAGTTCCAAGGTAGTCAAGAATATCCAATATAATTTCTCCAAATAAACTATCTCTTCTTCAAAAATCACTAACTCAGTCTCAGGACCATATTATGGTTTACCTTTCCTTCAACCATATATTTTCCAAAAAATAATTAACCTACTATTGAGTCACTTTTCTTGGTTCTACACAATCTTATGTCCTTAATGAAATAGTACTGCAGTACAATCCTTTTATACTCTATAATTATTATAACATGTACATCGTTGATTCACTACTCAAATGAAATAATTCTTTAATATCAACATAAGAACAATAGTCATTTCTCTTCATATATGGTAATATAATAAACTGATTATTATCCAACAACATCATTTGTGGTATACTATGATGATTTGGACATTTATTTGCCTAGTGTCCCAACTCATTATAGATGAATCATTGTACATTTGAAACCTTTTTATAACCCTTGGAATCACGTACCTGGTGGATTTTTTCTCCACACATATAAAAAACTCCCATTCCCTTCATGCATTTACCGAGATGATTCTTTCCACAGTTATCACATATGGG
The DNA here is from genome assembly GCA_963277665.1 of Viscum album. NCBI lineage: Eukaryota > Viridiplantae > Streptophyta > Magnoliopsida > Santalales > Viscaceae > Viscum > Viscum album. The sequence goes on from OY728123.1 coordinate 2,023,195,815, forward strand.
AAAATCTTTCTTTCCCCTCTTCTCTATATACATCTTTCTATCTTCAATCCTTTTCTTCTCTTGAATCCCTTAAAATCCATAGGACATATAAAAATCTTTAAATATCTTATTAGCACATGATAATATTTCTTCATAGAATGAGAATATGTGGGAGACATTATCCCTTTTAAATTTTGGCTTAATTCTATGAAAGATATGATCCTTCTTAATATTTCGATCATGCGTATTGCTAGAAATCGCATTCCTTCTATTAGGTGCCATTTCTAAACAATGGAATACACTAGGTCAGTTTCTGAATTATTACTTATAACTACAGTCTTGTAAAATACCTAACGTAAATTGAACTTTTTTTTGGTATAATCCATAATCATAGAAATAATTTCTTTAAGGATGTATTTACTACTATAGCCTACATAATGGATTGTAATGAAAATGTGAATTATCTTAAACATGTCCCCCGGGAGTGTCATGGCCAAGAGTGCAGCAAAGCCTTTTGTCGTGCACCAGTTCTCATTAAAGTCTAGCTCGATGTAGTGTTTTTGGGTTTTACACCTAGGTACATATTTTCCAATGATGCCTCGACCTACTCGTATCCAGACAGGAATGTATTTCTTGGAAAACTCACAAAAAATCTACAGTTCCAAAATTGTAGGAAGTTATTCTATTTTAATCCTGAAATTCTATTTTAGGGTATGGTTCTCTAATCAGAGTATATCGAAATCTATTTCCATGGTTGTTGCTAAACATCCATTGATACCAAATATAAAGCCCCGACACATGTTACCCAGAGTCGGTGCATTATTACATAACATTTACACGATTACAAGGAATAATGTCCCGAAGGAATGATAGGTTTAGCAGTCTTGGAAATTAGATTACAAACATGAAGTTCAAGATTACAACATTAAAAGAAAACAATAGTAATATATTCCATTAAAAACGTCCAAGCCTCCTAGATTATTCCTACAATTCACTCGTAACTAACTTCTTCATATCATGTGAAAATAAAACATAAGAAATGGGTGATCTCAGAAGCTTAGTATGGGTAAATAATATAACGGAAGCTATAAACTTTTAAGGGAATATTTTTAATAAAACAATAGCCTTTTAAACATAAACATGAACAAAATATGGACAAAATAAATCAAACATTACCATAAACATTTACATGGATATTCTTCTAGTCAAATAATCACATGTAATTACTAATTTCATAATGAGGTCATGTATAGTAGTAGACTGTAATTTATGTGTCAAGGCCTCATGCCATAACCTATGGGATAACTATAACCGGACCAAAACTCGGTGATCCACTGTAACTAGACTCCATCCCGGATAGCCTCTGTAACCAGACTCCAACCCAGAGAGCCTCTGTAAAAGGACTCCACCCTGGAGGATTTTCTATAACCGGACCCCAACCTGGAGGTCATACTTTTACTGGTCCCCCACCAAGAACATACTAGTCCAATACATTCATCATATGAAAATGATGAAATATAACATAAACATTCGTATTAAAATTAGCATATGAAATGTCAATATTTTATCCGTAAACCATGAATGTTTTAAAAATAACACATCCATTTTAAAACATACCACAAAACATTCGATATAATATGGAATACTTGTATATTAATAAATCAACATCAAACAAGTTTAAAATCCATTAATGGATGTTGACATAGATGAAAATGACCTGTAAAATGCTTTGAGAGAAATACCCCTTTTTCATGAAATTGTTTAAAATTCACACAATTTATAAAGGTAGTCATTTAAAAGATATTTTTGAATCAATGTGTCCCATACCACTTGAATGGTTTTTAAAAGAATTATCATTTCCAAACATTCATTTCCATATAAATAAATCCTTAAAATCATTTTGAAAACAAGGATATTAATTAAATGGGTTTAGAAAGATAAATCATTAAAACATTTAAAATGATGATCTAGATAAATAGAGCCTCCCATAAAACCATAAATGATTCCCTTTGAAATTATTTTTATAAAATATGGGTATCTAAGAAAATTATGTCCTACAAAATACTTACACAAGAACAATCTCAGATAATAATGATATTGAAGAAATAAACCTTACCTCGTTGTAATAAATCGACTCAAATGAACAATAATCAATAACCACCAAATGAATAACAGAATATCATGAATATAAAGAGAATCATGAGAATATATATCAAATGGTAGTACACTATACAAAACATGCAATAAATAAGTGGGGAACTATGGAAATCTCACGGAATTAAAACTGAGATAAGAAACCCCTTACCACATGTCCAACTTGACTCACTCATATGTTCCTTGTTCTTCCTGAATAATAATATTAAGGTAATTTCTTCTTGATTAATAATATTTTAAATTTTGTTATTATTTTTATATCACTTATTACATTTCTATAACAATTAGTTAATTATTTGATTTCATATCGGAAATTTTGTCGATGTTTGGAACATGAGTCAAAAATAAACTTGTTATAATTATAAATTGTCCATATGTTCAAATTTATATTTTCTATATAATGAAATTACTCATTTTTATTTTCATATATATCATATATGTCCATTATATACATGTATTTATTACAGTAAATAACATTTGTAGATAAGAAATTAAATTCACCGTTCATAGAAATGGTAAGCCTTACGTACGCATGCATGCTACTTTCATTTCTATTTTGTATTTTAATGGAATTAAAACATAATGATACCTAGGTATATTATAATTCCAATATAATATCATTTATAATATCATTAACTCCATACTTTATACTTCCCACATAAGTCATTAACGAGTCATATCACTTTGAGGGGGTGGTAGTCCGCACTTCCTCAAATGAAGTTATTGCATTTTACCCATAATGGAAACCATAAAGGTATGACATAATCAAAACTACAGAAGAAAAAAAGAACATAAAAATAATATATACATCATATATAAATATTGTTCTATCTTAATGGCCACCACGAGAGGCGGCAGAAGATAATTGAACGATCAACGTTTCGTGAGGCGTTAGTTTTCCAACCCGAGAAACAGTATGTCCTTCACCCGTAAATAGATGTGTGTGTAAGTTTAGTGCGAATAATTATCATAAAAACATCCTATTATATTGATGATATTGTTTCTGTCTTAAAATAAAGTTATAAGAAGAGTTGGTGGGGGGGGGGTTGGAGATGTAAAAAAACAAAATAAAAGAAAAGAATTTAAGAGAAACTATTACCTTTAATTTGGGTAACTTCCATTGGTTTGAACCAGATTGACTTTTTGAAGTGACTTATGTCTACGGTAAGGTTTCTAGGTATAATATTAGGATATTGAGATCTTATTTGGGTAGAGTTTGGACGAGACAAGGGTATTGAGAGGTGTGAGAAATGTGTTAGAAGGGAGGGATTTTTATAAGGGGGAGGAGGGGTTATATTGGAAAGTGTAAAAATATTATTTTATTATATAATTATTTCCAATTTCTAAAGGTCCAAAACACATTAAGGTCGAAGAATAGATGGCTAATGGAAGAAATAAAATAATCTACTAAGAATTGGATAGGTTTTGGATGTTTTGTTAATATTTATATTCTTATTTATTTAAATCATTTATTAATGAGGTAAATACTGCATCATTTTTGTGTCATAAATTATTTAATATATTTTACATCTAAAAATTATATAAAAAATACTATGATGTAGGAAAACTGTTCATATTTCCAAAATATATTTATATCTAAAAATGTATCTTATAGAACCTCATGTAAGAATTGATTTACTAAATGATATTTGTTTATGTCATTTTAGCCTTTACTTTATGTTAATTAAAATAATGTGTCATTATTATTCCTAAGTTGGTCAATGGGGTCCCAAAATTGACCCAAATATTCCCATTGTTAGTCATGACTTCTCCAATAAGGTTATGACAATTTTTGTGGTAATTTGTTTTATTATGATATTCTTTTTACCTTGAAATACCCTATTTATCTTTAACTGCGGTAAATAAAAGTCAAAATTTACTATTCACCAAAAACTATTTTCATCTTATTGAAAAAATTTTACTTACTATGTTTAACTGTGTCTCTCGAATTTCTGAAATTCACCTCAAATAAGTGGTAAAATTATGTTTTATGAAAATTTTCAAATTCTCCTAGTAGGTGGGTAAAAGACAGTGAAAAGTTAAATAAAATTTTTATATATCTAAAATTGTTATAAAATAACTTCAATGAATTATATTGAACTTATATAAGTATTATGTATCTATTTTTACCTAAAATAAATTTAAATAAAATAAATAATTATTTAAATAAAAAGTTTGTTTTAACCAATAACTTAGTGATTTTCACTATTCATAAAAAATTGAATGTTTTCAGAAAAATTTTAAAATTTCAGCCTAAGAATTATTTGATTTCCAGAATTCAAAAATGATGTCTATTTTACCAAATTCAAAACATAGAAGTTTCATTAATTAATACAAAATTAATTTCTGTTGTCAGAACAAATAGAGTGTTTTTAAGAAACAATATCTATCAAAATATTGACACTTGTTTATGTCCAATTTGAAATTTAAATTAATTATAATTTCCTGAATTGTATTAAATAATAAAAATTTAATCTAATTATACTTTAAAACCATTCAAATTCATAATTTAACACTATAAATTATTTCAATTAAAATAGATATTTTTAATTAAAATTTAGTATTTTTCACTATGCACAAAAATATGAAATTTATTAGAAAAATACCCAAAATTTATCAAAACGTAATTTTTATGTCCCGATTCTAAATAAAATGTTTATTTTGTCAAATATAATATATAATAGTGTGAAATATTGGATTTAAAAAGGGTTCTCCATTAAAAGGTGGTAAAATTAAATTTTCTGAAATATACTCCCATTATCATAAAAATTGAATATGTTATCATATTATGTCTAAGAAACACATAATATTGATGTTAAAATTATATAGAATATATAAAATTCAAAATGAAGTTAATACTATCCATAACCATTTTTTGAACAGTTAGTTTGGTAATTCGTGGTGCGCATGAATTCGATGTTGTGTGTAGCGCAAGTAATTGAATTATTTTGAAGAGATAACATAAAATGAAATCTTGGGGTTTTAGATATATATTTTTTATTATTCCATAGTTATTAAGATGTGATAATGACCATATGATTATTAATTTATTAATTTTGATTTTTATATACATTTCTTTCATATTATACATCCCCTTTCTGGGATTTTAGATCAAATTTTATTTAATTCATGTTCTAAGTCGGTCATATTTTTATATGGTAATGATTCTAAACATGATAAATTTGATGTTGTATTTCAATTTTTTTAAGTTATTTATATATGTAATAATTTTTTTAATGAACCAAAGTAAAAAATGTTAATATATTGATTTTTGGATCAGAAATATTTCATACATTTTTTTAAAAAACATGATGTTCTAATTATAAATGAGATGTATGGGTCACTATAGATTGTATGAAATAATGGTTTACTTGATTTTGGAATCAAGTTGGATTATAAATATATAGGTAGTAAAACTTATTGATTTGATATGTTAATGTAAATTAGACTTCAAAATTAATAAATATGTTATTAATAAAATTTATATTAACTTTTTCCTTGATTTTTTATTTATCTTAGATAACGGCATGAACCAATTCAATAACCAATGTTTTATATAGCGTAATTATTTCCCAAAAAACATTCATAATGACATAGGATATATATTTTAAAACCTCATGGTGGTACTAAACAATTTACCATTGTATAAATAATAACTTAATCCTGTATCAAATTAATATTCAACCAAGGAGTAATTAAAAATTGAGTACATTATAGGGAAACAACCACTTTAATTTAGTGAATATTATGATTAACTTATTTTTATGTAATAATTTTACATCAAATAAGAGATATTTTTACTGATTTATTGATCAATTAAAGAGAATATTGAATTTTATTTTTAGAAATTTTATGGGGAAACGTATTAATGTTGGGTATTGATTAAGAATAAAGTGTCAAAGGATGAAGTCGAATCAATGTGAGGAAATAGTTCATGAAAATATTTTAAAACATGTATTTCACATATATATATTATATGAAAATTAATTGATAAAAACTAGATCTTAATAAAAATGATAATTTTTTTTAAAATATATCAGGTGATTTTCACCAGAATTTTAGGGTACACCTCTCATTTTTTTATCATCCATAATGGTAAAAGTGATATATTTTTGTATAGTTTCAATCCACATTTTTATAATGTGACGAAATTTGTGACTTTATGGGTAATTTGGTAGTATTGAAAAGTGATATAATAGTTCAGATAAAGTATTATAGTGAACTAAGACTTTTACACATATTATGAAATTCTTTTTAGAATATATATCCATTTAATACAACCAAAGGATAGAAAATATTATTTTATTTAAATGATCAAGTTCATGACACTACAAAGTGAAACCAAAATAAAATTAATTTACATAAAACTCAAGAATAAGATACAAAATCAACATAATCTCCTAGAATAACATAGTATAATATGGGTAAATACATAAAAATATTTAGATATAAATCCCAGTAATGTAATAAAAATTATAGTGAATCATAACATATCAACCAAAAATAAATAACATGATGTTCTAAAGAACCATGACCCATGAAATGCCATATAGAGGAATATAATATAGATAAGGTATTGATAAGATCATGGTAACATAATAATATTTCAGAAATATATATCATTAGACAATCATGTGTCAAGGACAACTATAAAGACAATATTGTATTATGGATAGTGTCCTTTTGTAGATTAAGTTCACTACTTAATCCAATATATACTATCTCATAGGACAAAAACATTGAACAATTAATTTTAGAGATGTATGGATCAGCCCATAGTAGCATATACAAGATTATATGTTCTAGAAATGGGAATAAGTCATTCAACATAAACATGATAATTATCAAAGGAAATAAATAGGTTGTATAATCATTCCTTATATCATATTAAATGATATTTCATAAAGAAGTCTTATGAAAAAATGAACATAAGGATAATATTAACTGATAAATTTATGGGAGAATAATCTATATATATTTAAGGCACATATTTACATAATATATAATAATTTTATAACATCAAATAGAGATAGAAATTGAGTTAGAGAGATAATGTTCATAACCCAAACAAAAAGGGGCAGTTCAGAGAGATCCCGTAACTATTGTTCCAGAATCATTCTGTACGTGCACTTAACAATAGGAATAATGAATTTAGATTCATTAAAAACATAATTTCAAACTTTTTCTATATAGTATTTATTTTTCATAATACTTTTATGTTCATTTACAACCATTTTAAATTCATTTTACAAAGAATTTTCTTGTTCCGTGATCGTTCGTTTCATGGTTCCATGGTTGAATCCCTCGTGGTTTATTATTAATGTTCATTTTGAAAAGAAACAAAAATAAATATGTGAGATACAATTGTATTATTATCCATTTCTAAATTTAATTAGTCCCTTGTATCCATTTGTGTTCCAACATAGGTCCAAATCATTATGAAAAAACCTGAATCTTATGTGGTTAGTTCATTTAGGTTGTTTTATGGATCATCACATCTAGAATTAGTTTAATTAATTTTCTGGTTATATATTCATCTTGAAATAATAAATAAGTTATAATATACTTCTTATATTTATATCTAATCCTAATAATAATTTTATGACTAGCCTTGATGGGGGTAGAGGAAAATGAGGTGTGTAGTTCATGGAGGCAGTGAACCAACCAAATTATAAACAATGATTTTGTTTTAGATATGAAATATGGTAGGGTTTAATATGTATATTATAGTATAATAATAATAAATAATAATATATAGGATATTTTTGGTACTATATTTTTGTGGAAGAAAATTATATTGGCTGGTATATGAAGAACAACTGAAAGTGATTAGTCTAGAATCTTACTACTCAATTTAGTTTCCTCCTCTCATGCTACCCCATAAATATCCATAAAATTCTATTTGTATTAAACAAATATCACTGGGACATGGGGGAGTGTTTTTGTAGGAGAGTTTGAAAGGATTTTGTTCGGATAAAAAGTTTGTATGTTTTAAAGATAAGGGGTGGGGAGGGGTGGGGTGGTATTTACAAGGGGAGGTGTGGGGAGTTTTGGAATATTATATTCACATGTTTATTATATTCACTCAAGACTACTAGAAGTATTTATTTTTGAAACTATATACAATAAATTTTTTATGTATATTTGAAATAATGTGATATTTCATCATTCATGACTCAAAAATTCATGTGGTTAACTTATAATGTTAAATACCACAATTTCTCGCATTTCAAAACTCAGAAAAAAATCACCTACTTTAGAAAATTATAAAAATTCACCTTAAAAACTTATTGAAAATTAAATTACAAAAATGAAATAAAATTTATGAAACTAATTTTTAAAATATCAAAAATTTATTTTTCAAATGAAATATTTATTTATTCTAAAAATACAAATTTTAATATTTGGATAAATTTTCTGATCCTTTGAAAATATTTATTATGGTCTCATAAAATTATCTTATCAATATATTACTAAATAATATTAATTTTCAAATCCATTTGAGGAAAATAAAATTTCTTTTAAATATTTTTAATTTTTATAAAAGTTTTATTAAATCATTTATCTTTTATAAAAATACAAACACTTAATTTATCAATTTTAAAAACATTTATTTTCTTATATATCGGTTCAAATATATCATATTATTCTTTTATATGATACATAAATATTATTTTACAATTAAATTGATGAGGTTACTATTATAATGATCAAATTATTATTCTAAATGTCAAATTATTATCCCATTTGTTAGCTTACTTTTCTAATGGTAAAATTTTTAACAGTCATAAGCATCCCCTACATCCTATAAATACCTTATAATTCACTCATTATTCATTAAATTATAATTCTCTATAGGTTATATATATTTTTTCATTTTCAAGAGGAGAATTTTATTACTTATATTTTTTCTCATTTTATATACTTTTTTCATGAGTGAAGTTATTTTAGTGGATCAAGAATATCCAAATTTTCATATTTTAGTTATGTTATTTTCTATTTTTTGACACCCTTTAATATTATCAATTGTTTTCGATATTGTTTTTTATAAATTTAATTTTTTAATTAATTTAATAAAAATCAGTTTGTTTTTCATGTTGTGCACGTTCTTTTTCTAAAAATACTAAATATGAAAAAATTATAAGATGCTAAATTCAATTGATAAAATTATAGTTCATTACATTATAACACCCTTAAGAAATTTCGACCCTAAAATATCATTAAATATACTAAGGTGAAAATTCGTTAGTGTTTTTATGCTTCATGAATTCCTCTTGTTCCCACACTACCTCCTCATTTATATGCTTTCACCATAGTATAGTGACTAAGCGAGTTGTCTTATTGCATATAACATTATATCTATGGAAAATAATATCACTAACTTCTCCTCATATGTGATATCATTTTCCAGATGTAACACCTTTGAATTCGTTGAATTTTTAGGTTCTGGTATGTACTTCCCTAAGAGGGATATGAGGAATAAATCATGTATTTGATAGAGGGTTTGTGGGAGTTTTGGTCAATATGATATAACTTTGATGCAATTGAAATTATCAGAGGGGATAATGTATTTGAGACTTATCATTACCATTATTAAAATTATCATAAACTTTTCCCCTAGATATATGTAGAAGAATAATTTATTTTTATCCTCAAACAACATGTCTCATTGTTGATTTTTAGAAAATATATTTTGTCCACATTGAGAAAACATGATGTGTTTCTGAATAGTATTGACCTTTTCTACTATTTCCTCAACAATTTTATGTCCCTACAGATTTTTTTCAACAAAGTCATCCCTACTCATGGGTATTCTACATATCTTCCTATACATGGATTCATATGAAGGAATTTAGATGGTAGAATGAATGATATTATTATAAGGGAACTCAACCCATGGAATATATTGATCCCACCCTCTTATGAATTCCTTTGAGAATCCAATCGAAACGTCCTCATGTGTATAGATAGTATGCTCAAAATAGCCATATGTCTGGGGGAGATAATCCATAATGAAATTTAATTCAGTGGTTATAGTATTTTGGATAAAGTTATAAAAAATAGAGTTAAATCATGAATCTTGGTCAGATACAATCTTTAGTGATTTCCCTTACAGAATCACTAATTCTCTGATGTATATATTAGAAATTTGATCAAGTGATAAGTATTATTTAATTGAAATAATGTGAGTATTCTTTTTAATACAATCCACAAAACCAAAATATAATTATTTCACAAGGATTTCATTATAAGACCAGTGAAAATGTCCAAGGTGATGTTTTCCCATTTTCATATAGGTATTGGTAATGGTTTCATCATCCCCTTGGATTATTTCCTTTCAGGATTCTCCTATTTACATAACAATAATTTTGATGTATTTCATATGACCACCTTATTTGTCTAGTCCCACAAACAGTTCTATTAGAGGTCTTGAAACATATTTATAATCCCTATGTGGACGAAGAAGGTTGATCTATGTGAATCATTTAACAACTCCTTCTCTTTCTTATGTTTTTGAGGTACACATATTCATGACCAAAATATTACAACTCCTTTTTCAAAAAATCTAAACTCCATGGATTTATATTTTCTTATAGCTTTAAACATCATCTTTATTTTTAAATCATATCTTTGAGAAACCCTTATCTAATCCCAAATGTATGTTTGAGAAATAATTTGAGAATGGAATGATGATGTTTCTTCCTTTATGACCCCCATATCCATTTATTTCATCCCAAAGAATATTGGATCTTTCTCAATTATAATCCATGATCATTTTGTTATATCCTTCTTATATATAGAATGTGCCACGTTATTTTCATTCCTAGGTTTGAACTGAATTGAGGATTCATAATCCTTAACTATATACAACCATATTCCCTTGTGCATAATTATCTCCTTTTGTGTCGATATATATTTTAGCCTATTATCATCCTTATATATCTCACACTTCTACCCATATAGATAATTCCATAAAATATTCATATCTAATATTACTGTATCCAACTACATATAATTTTTTAGATATTTACCCTAAGTAACCTTTAAATACATTTGGGAATAGAATATAATAATATCATTTTGAATTAATTTAGAACCCAATCCCTTCTTTTTAGGATCACTGTTTACATTAATTAGTTTACCACGTGAGGGTAGAGTGTGGAATAGTGAAATTATAATCTAGTTTTCTAATTTCATAATGACATTATTTTATTTGACAGCCCAAAAAAATTACTTCCATCTGAGTAATATTTACTATAGGTGTAAAATATTGCAATAATTTCTAAAAAAACATGGGTAATACCCAACTAGTGCATTAAACTATGGAGATTTGTTACATATGTTGGTTTGGGAAACTCGTTAATTTCATTCATATTAAAAGTGTACATAAATAAACCATTACCAATGATAATATTACCCAATAATGATACTGCCTGCATATATAACTCACATTTACTATAATTTTTATATATCCTCAACATCCTTATGTTATTTAGTCTATATTCAAATAATCATAATGCTCATCCTTTATATAAGAATAAATTAGAATATCATCTATAATGACAACCATAAATTTGTCAAGGTAATATATATTTAATATATTAATTAATTACGAAAATTATTTTATAGAATTAGTTTGTTATAATGTAATCACAATGAACTTATAGTGTCCATACCTCATTTGAAAGTTAGTCTTGGGAATATCATCATTCACCTTGAACTGGTGATATCCTAAATAAAGGTCCACATTAGAGAAATACTCGGCCCCATGTGGTATAGAAAACAATTCATTTATCTATTATAGGGGATATGTTTTCATGTCAAATATCTTCTTGAGTTCATGAAAAAAATGCAGATGAAAATTTACCCATCATTCTTCTTGATGAGGAGGATGGACAAACCCCATTGTGAAGCACTTGGGTGTTTAAAACCCCCATCCAGATTCTATTGTAAATTCTTATTCAAGTTTTCCAAATAATCAGTTCCTGTTTTTTATGAATTATTGGATATGGGTTGATATCCATCTATAAGTTCAATTAAAGAATAAACATCTTGTTCTTTAGGAAAACAAGTCAACTCTATTAGAAATACATTTGTATATAACATCAGAATGGGAATATTTTCTACGACGACACTCTATTTATTTCAATAATTTGATCTGGATATTATTTCAAATAATGAAATAATATAAACTACTGAGGTGAAGTTTCAAAAGGATATTTATCCTACTCATTACACCTATATAGAATTAGAGGATGAATTGGGTTGTGAAGATTAATTTGCCTATCCCAATAGTTGATGTTGAAATTATATGAAGATGACTAATACATGAACACTATTTCTTAAAAATCCAATAATGGAATTAATAAATTATTTATTAGAAGTTTCACTCCACAATAACTCAACATGGAGGATTTATATACTTGGGATGAAATAATTTCACAGTTTCTTGTTATCATTGATAGCTCAATCCCCATGTTTTAATTTTGTGTGTCTATAGTTTTACTAAAATTGAATCATTATAAAGAATGTGTTTAAATAGAATAAAAAATAACATTTTATATTATTTTAGTATATAACCAATTTAACTATCAATACCTAATTATTGGTATAACCATATATAATAGTGATAACATATTCCCTTCATTGCTCCCTAGCCCATGGTGTTTTTTTCATTGATTGTCTCTGAAACCATTTCCTTAGGGAATTGGTCTGTATAATGATTTTTGGACTCCTCAAGTTTTAATCATGTTTTAATGATCAAAAATTCTATAAATATACTAAATATTGTTAATACTATAGAATCAATCTAAAATCATGTGTAGAGATTGTTGGATTATTTAGGCTTTAAATAAACATCAACTAAATAATGTTAATCCTAAATCATGTGAGATTATTGTAAAATATATTTAACTTTGTTATATAATGATTTTATATATGAATAATCATGTCTAATTCATTTTATGACAATTACTGCTTAATTCTATTATAGATATTTGGATATGTTTGAGAAACCTTGAGTCTGATATCTGTTCTAGTTTTTTTGTTAAAGGACCCAGACACCTTGACCAAAAAACTATATCCCAGACACTCTAACCCAAACACCATGACCCACACACCATGAACTAGACATTTTGACCTAGAAACCATAAACCAGACACTGTAACCAGTTTTAGATCTCATGAAGTCTATGACACCAGTTCCTATCTACCATCACTACGACATTGTTCGATGTTGCGAAAAAAAACCATAAACTGTGATTATTACACCGCATATGTGTTACCAGTGAATGATCTCAATATTGCTATGATATAATGAATATCTCAATGCTCAAACTCAAAGAAGAAGAAGACATTATTTCATGGTGACACCATTTCTAAGTGATACACTTTCTGGACAGACTCTGACACCGTTCTTTATTCTGTTTTGTCATGTTCAATGTAATTTATAACGATCATATTTGATTCATTTAAATGCAATGACATAATTAATATTTCTTTTTAGTCATGTCACCTGATAGTATGATTTATGAGGCGCAGAATACGTGCATCCTATCAGCTGTAACACGTGCACTCGAAAATAAAAAATAAAATCATGGCATTGGAAAAATGAGACGAGAAGAAATGAAATAGACGTGAAAACATTTTTTAAAAGAGAACATATATATGAAACAAAGAGACAACTAAAAAACACATGATGGAATCAAGATTCCAAATAATAGACTACCATAAATCATATTCGAAAATATCTTCAACGTACCACCTACATGAAGAACATGATCCTTAAAGCTTACACCTTTGAACCTCTTAACTTGTGATAATCTTTTTTTCACAAGAGGACTCGATACTTGCATATTCTTCATACTAAAAGTCCAAAGCTTCATAGAACAACACATAAAGAACTTATATCCCTTTATCAGAATTTTTTCTTTAATGTGTATTGTATTTATCTTTTAAGTAGTGTGTTTATGTCTGTATTAAAAAACACACTATCTTCTACACCAAACTGAAGGATACATGATATACATCCAATCATATCTTTTTCCATTTCATTACTATCATAGATAAGTTTGGAAGAGGTCATTGAGTGACTTAGTAGTTTTTTACCCATGAAGAATAGTGGGAGAGGTTGTGTAACCTGGACAGTCCTGTGTACTTTTGTTTACCCTGAACTCGGGTGTGGATCAAGTTTATTAATATAAACTGTTTGGTGGTAGGTGATCACCAAGTGGAGTGGATTAGGTCTTGGCTTGAGACCAAACCACTTTTTTAATCCTATATTTATTTTAATTTATTTTTATCTAATTTACTTTTTATTTCAGAAAACACTATATTTTACATTGATATTTAGTTTTCGATAGAAGTTATAATAGTGTTTCCTTATTAGAACAGATTCAAAAGTAGTAGTATTAATAACTCATATTGATATTACTGAGAATTATTCTATCTTCTAAGAGTTAATTTGAACAGTCAAACTTTTATAACTGTATTACTTTAATTGACTCATTCGTATTCATTTTTATTGGGGAAACTTTATAAAAAAACTTTTTAACAGAAATTTTGAATAGATACTCAATTCATCCCCACCCTTGAGTACTCTACTCCGTCCAAAAATGATCATGTTCCTTGTAGTTGAAACACTATTCTACATTCTAAGTGTATATATAAACCTTATTTTCCTCTATTAAATTAGTGTAATTATTCATATCCATTTTCCATTTATTACCATTATTCCCCTATTTTCCTCATTTAAAACATCTTCTGGTTCCCTAGAGATACTTTCCAGGAATTGTATTGATATTTTATAAAATGTAGGAAGGAAGGTTATATTTCATCAATGGGATTTATCTATTGATCCTCCCAAAGTATGTTCCATTTTATGATTTTTATATCCTTACCCATGAGACCACTGAGATTCAAGGATCTCAGTATCATCGTTAATGGTTCAAAATATATTCTCTTCATAGATGTCAAAGACTCAAATTTCTGAAGCATTCCATAGTCTTGGATTTAACCCATTAAATAAATTTTTTACCATAATTTTAATGTTGATGAAAAATCTAAAAGAGTGTTATGAAATTATTATGAAGTTTCCCTCATATTCCCCGGTAGTCTCATCTTCCTTTTTAATTATTGTGAGGAACTCCCTCAAAATTTTATAATAGAGACTTTAGGGAAAAAACCATCCTAGAGTTTTATTATTTTGACCATTGGAGGAAAGATAACATATTATCATTGAATTTAATATATTTTCTCGGGATGAGGGGATCAAATGATTCAAAAAAGTTTAGATGCATTTTTTCATACAGGAATCTACTAAAACATACCTATTCATGGGATAAGAAGTGAGTTTTACATGACTCCAACATTTTCGTATCATAAGTTAGATGAGCTTGTATTTGAATATTGTTCAAAGCTCCTGATTACATAGGGTTAGTAATATCATTAGAGTAATAATCATACATTCTATCATGTTGTGTGTTGGCAAGGATCGTCCAATTTACCACCATTAACTAAAATAATGGGAAAACATGATGAGAATACTTAACCTTGTTAAAACATAGTGTAAATGATGATCTTGTAATGAATAACATATAAAGGAAATGTAAATACTAAATTATTCAGGTCAAGGTTTCTATCTAGGTTATTAATGGTGATTTCCTTATCAGTTCTTCAAACATAACAATATATTTAATTCATTCATAATGGTTCATAAATAGTTTTGGAATTTACAAAAGAAAATCCATATGGAGTTTAAAAGAAAGTGTAAAACAAGGTCTCTTTTTTGTGCACAAGGTGATGATCAATTCAATGCCCTAGGATCCCTTTTCAACTTATTTACCCCTAGGTGAAATTATTGTAGAGCCACATCCACTTTTATTATCCATAAATGGATGTAATTACTTAGAAATAACATGGTCAGTAGTTGAAAAAAATCATGGATATTTTCCTATACATAGAATTATACCAAGTGTTCTCAATAAAGTATTATAGTCTTAATGCCCAAAAATAACTTGATCATCATATGATTCCAATTATAATAGCTCAATACTTTTATTAGATAACCTAATAAATGCATAAAATGGAGATAAAAATAAAGTGAAAATATATTAATATAAAAATCAAGCTATTAAATCTATTTGAACACCTAAAATTGTATAATATAACCTAGGAAATACATAAACAAATGGGGGATCTGTAAATCATAGTAAGGGAATAAACATGATGGAGAAGCATAACATATCAATCAAGATTCATAACACAATATTATAAATAAGAAAGTACCATAAATATCATATTGAGACATAATATAAATAACATGTAGTTATAAGATTATTTAAACATAGAAATGTGATAATGTCATTAATCAGTACATAAGAACAATTCAATGGTAATCATCAAGAAAACATCACAAGGTGGAGAGAGTCCCATCGTAGATTAGTTTCACTCTCCAATCCCATACATACCGTCTCATGAGACAAAAACATTACATAATGAATTGGAGATCTATCTCCATGCACCCAACATAAAATTTATGTGATCATGTGTACAATAGATGGAAATAAATCACTAGTTATAAATATAATAATTACCCATGTAAAGAAATGGGTTGCATAATCTTTCCTTACATCAAAATCCTGAGGATTTAATAAAGTTGTTTTATTAGAAATATACTTATAGAATGTATTAAAAAATCAAAGTAATGGAGAATAAGATATTTATATATGTAATAGATATATATAGATTATTTATAATACTTTCATAACATAAAATATTGAGATAAAATGTTTTAAATAGATAATGTTTACAACCCAAAGAAAAAGGTTATGTTCAAAGAGATCCCTTTACTTATGATCCAGAATCATTCTAAACATGAACATAACATCTTGGATAATCAAATTAGATTCCGTATTACATAATTTGGATCCATTTTCACTTATATTTTAATTATTATAATTTTATTATGTTCCTTTATAACCATTTCTATGAAAGATTCATTTTAATTTTATTGTTATGGGATTGTTTTTTTATGGTTCCAAGGCTGGTTCACTTGTGGATAATTTTTTAAGAGGTTTTAAAATGGTAAAAAATCACTCTTATTGAACTAAAATGGAATTCATTCACCTATAGAAATTTAAATGTTTTTAATTATCCATATGTATTCCTACAAAAATTAAAATAATTGAGTAACAACATTAATGATTCATGGTTAGTTCATTTAGACAATGTTACTAACCGCCACGAACTAGATTCATTTTAATTAATATAATGTACATATATTTATTCCAAAAATTAGGTAATTTATTATATATTTATTATAATCTTATTTGTACATAAAAATAATTTTTTGACAATCCCCGAAGGTGTTGGAGAAAAATGCATTACATTGGTCATTGAGGCAGTGAACTAACCCTATTGTAAACAATGCTTTTGTTTTAGAAATGAAACAAGATAGAGTTTAAGATGTACATTATAATATATTAGTGACATATCAATATATTTAGGATAAAAAATTTAATATATTTACATGTATAGATATTATATGGGGGTAGAATAATAAAAAAAATTGAAATAGATTTGTCAAGATTATTACATCTTCATATAGTCGATTCATCTTAAACAACCCTTTAATTCTCCTTGAAACAATATTTAGATGGGGATGAAATAAATTAGACATTGGGTGGAGGTTTGGGATGATATTTGGGTGAAACGTTTTCATGATAAAATGTATATAAGTTGTGATGAGATAGGGTGGCGAGGGAAGATATTTATAATGGTATGAGAGGGATGAGTTTGAAAATTATCACTACTTAAAAATTGGGTTTATCCATGTGGTAGGGATTTAATATTTCAAAAAAAAGTTATATTAAAGGAATCCATTTTTTGTGCGAGAAAAATCACTATAAATGGATATATTTAACAATACTAAAAATGGAATGTTGAAGGGGCCCCATTATGAGTGTTTGTAAAAAAGTATTGATAAATCCCCCTATCAGTGCTAGTAAAAAAGCACTGATAAAGGGAACTCATTATCAGTTCTAGTAAAATAGAGCTAATAAATGGGGAATTTATCAATTCTTGTAAAAAATCACTAATAGGGGGTACCTTATCGGTAATTTTTTAGAATCACTAATAAAGCCCCTCTCCCATTATGAGAACTTTTTTAATAGTGATGATAAACAATATATTTCAAGTAAGAATTATATTATATTTAATATAAATATATTAATATATTAATATATTTTTATTGATATACATATATTTATATTGATAATGATATAATATATATATTTTAAATATTTTTAGATAAGGCTAAAGAGGCATTTACACTTAATATATAAGATATTTAGTTAAAATGGATTATAAAATAATTTAAGAAATTTTTTTAATTAATAATATTCGAATTATAATTGATTAATAGTCATCTAATAAAAATTTTAAAATAAAAAATAAAAATGAATAAAAGATCAAAAATATATTTAAAACATAATATAAACATCAAACGGACTTAACTGTTGATCTGGGTGTCATTTGGGCTCTACCACATATCAAATAGAAGCTTGTGATGAGATCTACAAACTTATGTTTAGCAGTACCATGGGTCCAATTTTTCGATCTGAAAAAATGTCTAGAAGGTCTCCAAAACTGATTTTTTAGATGGAGTATCCTTATTTTTTAACATCAATGAAATTTCAGCATCGGTTAAGGGGTTGTTTCCCATTTTCTATGGGGACTAGATTTATTCTGAGGGATTAAATTCATATTGATATTATGGTTTCAAAATTTTATAATTGTTCAGAATATAGTTTTATTTATAATTAACTAAATGTATATTTTCTTATATTTAAATTTAATTAATCACTTGTATAAATACATATATCAACATATTTAGATTGAAATTTATTTTTGAATATTTAAAATAAATATTTATTAATAATTTTATTTATATTAAAAAATTATACATTTTGTTAAGTTATAAAAATGGATTATATATATATATATATCAATAAAACTAATATTAATATATAAATATGTATGTATTAATAATTAATAAAGATAAATGTATATGTATATTTTAATATATGTACGCCAATACATATTCAAAAATTTATTTAAACAAATATATAACCATTTTTTATATTATAAATATATATACATATATTTATTGTTTAAATATACACCTATGTGTGTTTTAATAAGCATGCATGTATTTATATTACATTATAGTATAAGTAAATAAATATAATACATAATATATATATAATTTTATTTAAAAACAGTTATATAAATATTAGAATAATATATATATATATAATATGTATAAATAAACAGAAATATCACTATACAGAAAAAAACAACATGGTGCAATGTGAAAAGTGTTCCATCTTCAAAGTATATAGGCATGATTCAAATCCAGGTTGGTACCGAAGGCTATGATATTTGAAAAGCACCGATAAAGGGTTGGTGTGGGTGAAAAGCATTGATAATGGGGGGTGAACTGAGAAAGAGTTCATGGAAATGATGATAATGTCAAACTCACAGAGGTCTGAAAAATCACCCCCTTTAACAATGCTGTTAAAATTGTCCTTTAATAGTGTTAAAAAATGTTGTTAAATGGGGCGTTTAAGAGTTCTCTTTTTAGAGCTATTAAAGGAACCCCTTAACAAATGTTTTTGCAAGTTCGGTAAAATCCTACCCTTTAATAGAACCTATTTATACAACACTTTATATGTGCTATTATAATCCCATTACTAGCACTGTTAAAACCCAGTTTTGTAATGGTGTATAAAAATTACATTATTACTTTGGATTAAAAATGCTAATATTATTTATTTTTTACTATATGATGTAAATTCGGCATGTTTTTTTTGAAATAATGGGTTATTTCATTATCCATTACTAATACATACTTGTATTTATCTTATAATTTTAAATATCACATTTTATTGTATTTCTCTATTCCCAAGAAATTCGAATATTTAATACAATTACTAAAAATTCACCGTAATGATTTTTTGAATTTTAATTTCAAAAACATAAGTTCATGTTATGTAAAATGTTTTTTAAATATGAGAAATTAATTTTTTTTTAAAAATAATAATTAATTTAAAAAATATAAATTTAAATATTATGATCAATTTTTGAACCCATTGAAAAGTTAATTATGGTTCTCTTTAATCATCTTATCATTAAAATATAAAATAATATTATTTTAAAGTCAATTTCATGAAACTAATTTTTTTAAATCATTGAATTTATTATAAGAATACAATTAAAACCATTTTGTTTGTGAAAAACACACACTTAATTTATCATCTTATTTAAATTATTTATTTACTTTTACCATGATTTAAATATATCATATTTTAATTTCATAGTAAAAATAAATATTATTTTACATTTAGATACATGAAATTACTTTTTTAATAATTTGATTACAATTCCTAATGGTCATATTACTATTCCAATTGTAAGAATACTATTCCTATAGTCATATTTTTTTATAGTGATAAGGGTTCCCTAAATTATATAAATAATTTATGTTCCATTCATTATTCCTTCACTTTTTATTTCCCTCATGTTTATATATGTTTTCATTTTTAGGATAAATATTTCATTACTAAAATTTTGTCTCATTGTTGTAGTGTTTTCCTGAGGTTAGTTATTTTGACGGATCAAGAAGATCCAAATATTTATATTTTAGTTGACCTATTTTCAATTTTAATCTATGTGAAATATTTTCAATTCATATAGCCATTTTTATCCTTAAATGTAGTGATTAATGTCATATAACATTTTTTGTTAATTTTATCATGTGTCGCATGTGAATTATAGAACATTGATAAATATGACACAATTATAAAAGGAAATCCGTTGATAAAATTATATTCCATTAAATGTATATACATATTTTCATAGATATGTATATTTACAATTGATTATATTATTTTACAATTGGATAAAATGGCAAAAGTCATGAAAGAAAGAAGATCCAATAGCATACATGTTAGAAATATAGATAGGAAAACCCATAAAACTATATTAATGGAACCAAGAATTGATATCATGTTGGAGAAAATAAGAATTAAAGCACAAGATGTATTCATAAACATTAAGAGGTTAATTTATATGATATAAGGAAGGAATAATTTACTCAGTACACTTCAATTGGTAAAATGATTCAATTGTAGGGAATGTTGGCAGTATGAAAGATAGTGAATCAAACCATGGGTACATGAGGATAATCAACATTTATAACCACTAAAACAAGTAAAAAGGATGACCGTTCACCACCCTCATTACTAACATATTGAAATAAAATGATGTGCAAAAATGTATACTAATAATTCATCAAATAAACGTGGAAATTTTATTTCACTCTGTTTTGGCACATTCTTTCATATCTTATATGTTTGTTTGAAATATGTAATCAACTCTTAACTAACATGATGTTGAGATAGCTATAAAAACATATATTAGTGAAATTATTTTAGCTCAACTATATGAGTCTTCCGAAATTAATGTCTGTGGGATGATTAATTAATTAAATAATGGAATTCATTATTTAATGGAATTTGATGATATATTATACATAGATTGGATCACCTTATATAAATTAAATTTCAAGTTACAAGAAAATAAAATTTAAATCTATAATACAAACCATCTCATTCATCTATATAAATGAATGTATAATTATGAATCTCTATTAGAATCATTATCACAATTATAGGTCATGATAAAATATATAGTAGTATACCATGAAAAAAATATTGGGAAAAAGGAAACTTTTATCCTTAATTAATTCGTATTATGAAGGAATATATTAATGTATTCTAAAAAGAGTTTTCATGTCTCCCCAATATCATAAGGGAGAGTTTTTAATAGAACTTATACATGGTAAAACACTTGTATATATGATATCCTATATAATAGCCTTTTTATAACTCATGGAATCAATTAAATAACCATAATAAAATTTTTAGAAATGATTTATATACCCTATGTTATAACCGATGACAAGTCTAATTCAATTTATACTAAAAAAGGATTAGGTAATATATATTTTTATCGATTAAAAAGAGCACAACAAGATATCTAGAATGAACTAATACCCTCTACCATATAATGAGGAATTTCTAAATATGCTGACTAGAGATTAATTCTTCTAAAACATAAATCATGATTTTAAATATCATTAATTGATTGTGAATGGATACAAAATTTAGAAGATAAAATTATACACTATATATAGATATTTTGATTTCATTGTGACACTATTTAATTCTCAAATACCTCAACTAACATCATGGATATGGTTAATATATTTTTGACATTATTCATTGATAAGTATTTGTATGTATTTATTGATGATGTTCTAATATAACCAAATATAAACTAAGAATATGAATAATTTTTAAGGATTGTGTTGAAGACTTTGATATGGGAGATGTTTTTTAAAAAATTCAACAAGCATGACTTTTTTATGAAAAAAGAAACATTTTTTGGGAATATTAAAAATAAAAATGGAATTTATATAGATCATTTAAAGAAAAGTGTAATTAAATAATTATTCACCCCAAAAATTTCAAACAAGATTTTCTGTTTTCATGGATTAGCTAAATAATATAATTTTTTTAATTTTTTTAATTTTCTATTATACTAAAATAAATCACATGGAAGGGAGTAAATTATTTATAGATAGAAAATGTGAAGAAATATTATTTAATCTTTATAATAATATTATAAATATACATGTACTTGAATTTTCATGAAGTGGGGATGGTTTTGTGAAATAAAAAACTTCCTCAATGAAGGACTTGGGTTTTATGATCATGAACAACAAAAAGGTAGTTTCCTATATAATTTCAAAATTATATATTAATAAATAAAATTATCCTAAACATGATATAAAATTAGAGTAAATAATATGTTTAATTTATATTTTGAGGTATTAAATCTATAAGTATAAATGGGATAAATATATTGGTCAAAAAATATTAATATAAATTTTCATATAGAATTAGATAGACATGCATCAAATAAAATGGATGAAGTAGTCAAGAATTAAGATTTCTTGAAACAAAACCACCCCTAGGAAAAGAATAAGTAAAATGATTCTATTAGTATAAGAGAAAATAATAACTAATCAATGATATATATTAACAAATAAAAAATATTTGTGGACAAGAAAATGTTTTATCTAGAATTTATAATGATAGGGTTAAAATATGTCACTACCCAAATGATTGCCTAACCATCTTATAGGAGAAAATAAAGGAATTGAGAAAGGGTTGATTTGGATTAATAATATTTATTTAGAGAATCAATAAAAGGTAATGTTACAGAATTAAACTCCAATAAATATGGAGTCCTTTGTTATGTAATTTATTTAAATATACCGTCGATACCCTAAATAACTAAGGATATATTAGATGATATACATCGATAATTTTTCTTTATCCACATGGGAATTACCAATATGGATTGAAATATCCTAAAAATCGTCTAGTGTGAGAACATCCTGACAAAAAATTGGTTTTATCCAATTCTATGGATTTAGTATCCCTAGAAAAAGTCTTGTTAAAACCCCCTTTGTTAGTTCTAGAAAAATAACTATTAATGGGGGTCATTAAAAGTTCTAAAAAATGTGTTTCAATGGAGGACCATTATCAGTGCTTCTAAAAAACTAAAAATAAAGGCCCCCCTTATCAACACTAATAAAAAATCAATGATAAGGGGGGATCCCATTGAGTGCTTGTAAAAAAGCACTGATAAAGAATATACATAATAAATAAATATTTCATTAAAAAAATAAATTAATATATTAATATATTTATATTGATATAAATATAATATATATTTTAAACATGTTTTAGATAAGAATATATAAGAATTTACAGATAATATATTATATATATTGAGAAATTTACGTATAAAATAATTTTAAATACATTTTAATTAATAATTTCTAAGATATTATCAATTAATAATAATTTATTAATTATTTGAAGATAAAAAAATCAAAATAATAATAATAAAATCTCTAAAATAAGTAAAAATGTAACACTAACTACAAATAGACATAAATTTATATCTGGGTATCAGTTTGAGCTCTACCACATATCAAATCAAATTTTGTGGTGAGATCTACAACCTAACAAATGGGGAAGACCCATTTCAGAGTTTTAGAGTCCAAAAAAGTCCCATAAGGACCCGAAAACTGAGTTTTTAGTGTGAGTACCACAATTTTTTAAAATTAGATGAAATTTTTGGCTCATTTAATGAGGTATTATGGCCCTTTTTAGTGGGGATTAAATTTATTCCAAGGGATTACATTCATAATGATATTATGATTTTATCATTTTAACCTTTTTTATATTGTACTATTATTTATAATCAAATATAAAATAATATATTCATATTGTTTATATATTCACAAATAAATTTTACTTTTATAAATTACTGTTTACACATATTTACAAATAAAATATATTTCTCAATATATAAACATTATCTAAAAACAAACTAATGCCTATTTTTTTTAAAATAAAAATGTATGAATATTTATATACCTATAAAATTAATGTATACATAATGTTTATATATATATATACATGTGTGTGTGTGTGTTTGTGTATTAGAAAATATATATATATTTATTAATGTATTCTAATATATGTATATAAAAATTAATATATGATATATGTAAATGAATATAAACATGCATAATTATATTTTTAGATGTATAAATATATATAGATATATACATGTATATTTGTATGTATTTATAAATAAACACACACACACAACAACATATTTTATATCTATATATATATATATCAACATGTATATAAACATATATAATGAAATATAATGAAATATATATATATATATATATATATATAAATGTAAAACAAAATAATATAGGAATGTGGAAAAGGAGCAGGTGTATTAGTTGGAGGTCCCCGGTATGGAACATACTTGGCGTCGGGACGTGCAAGAGAGGGTGGGATTATCTAAAGCGCTGATAAAGGGGGTGTTAATAATGGCAGGGAACCCATATAAAAATGCGTGGTGTGAGAAATATTATCCCCTTTATTAGTACTTTTTATCACTTTTTAAGGCCATTATCATCACTATAAAAAGCTGATAAAGGCCCCCTTTATCTGTTCTGTTAAAGGGGACCTTTATTAGCACTTTTTATATGCACTATTAAATCCTACCCTTTATCTTTTCTCATATTATCTGTTCTTATATAGAATCGAGAAATCCCTTTTATTAGTGATGTTAAAGGCCTAATTTTCAGCAGTGCTTGAAGAAAGTGATTTTAGAATGCCCCTTAAGAAAAATTGTATGCCACATGTATAATTAGAGCATTATAGGGCGAAGGGAATGGTTTAAACATTACGCATAATAAAATGGAAATTAGAGTAAAGTGCAATGGATCTTCTCATGAGTGTTCTAAAGATATGTAATTAAAAAAAATGCTATATGGGTTTCAGAGGATTGACCTATAAGGTATTATAACTTACTGATCATTCAAAAATATTTCAAATGCAGTCAATGATTGAAGATTTATAATAATGAATTTGTGAGGATATTTAGGTAATGTAAATGTTTATATAAAATCAGTATCAAGGGATATCTAAATGTTTTTGAGGAATCATTAATAACACATTACAATGTGTTGGACTTCGATATAAATTATCATCCTTAAAAAAGTGCACGATCTTTAAGAACATAGAAAAACATGATGATATTATAATAACATTATCGCTGGAATTTAAAGGAGAATATGATCAACATATTACATAAGAAAATTTATCATATATGCATCAATTTTACATAAATTATAAAAATAGAACCATATAAATTACAATATGGAAAGATAACAATAAATGTAATGTGGTGAAATGAAGTTTAGGAAAAAGATTATACGAAACAAAACTCAATGGCTGATGATATAAAAGGTCCACACCATTCCAAAAAATATGAAATATGTACAATAATGATATAATATATATGATAAAAATTATGAGGATTCATGGAGATGATTTTGGGGATACAATATTCTTTTTGATGTCACATTGGAAAATAGTTAAGAGGTTTGTAATGAAAATCATCTAAGATTTTAGAAAATTTCCCCATTCAATAATCATCATAAAATAAGTGTTTTGGCCAATCGACTGATGCTCTTCCAATCAATGATTAATTATATAATGTGTTCCACTATAATATCATATTGTATTCCATAAAATATATTTCAGGTATATTTTATTTTGTTGGTGGTCTAATGGAATCAATACCACTCATAAGACAATAAATAAGTAATGTTCTTATATCATAGAGGTAATGTACTTCTAAAAATGACATCCATCATTATAAAAGTACATTCATAAAATCATAATTTTGGAGATGAAGTATTTTATCCTATAGATGTAAGGAAACATAATCCCTAAATAAATTACAAAGAGATGATATAGATTAATTTTTTTTGAAAAATATTCTAAATCTGGGAAGAGCATAAAAATAAATATTATCAAACATGAAAATTTCTTGGTTATCTAATATGTGTATCATAGTTATAAATATTTTCATTACAAAACATGTTATTAGTTATAGTAAAAATTAATCACAAGATCCTTGTAAAATATTAAAAAAATTATATATTTAATTATCATATAAAATAACATGTTTAGAGTTAATCAATTCTATAAATTTAAAAGAAGTGTAATGAGGTAATAAGTATATATAAATAACATGACTAGAGTTTGGAAATGTGAAAGGCCTATTATTCATGAAGTACCACCATTGAAAATCCGTTTTAATTAAAAAGAAAAGGATTATACGTATGATAGAAAATTTTTGAAACTAAGTATTGAAAATGATGAGAGAAAACTATGTGAATGAAATTTTGAGATTTTAAGTGGTATATATTGGGAATTGAAAATCTATATGACTCTTGGAATGGGAATGGTATTCAATGGAAATATAGTTTTTTAAATAGTAACATAATGGTTGGAATACAAAAATTATCAATATTGGTAGTAATTTCAATATACATATAATTAAATAAGTTCTATTATATGCTTATAAGAATTTCACAAACAAATGTTTATGGTAATAAATATGATGATTAAATTTATATAAATTAAAGGATGTAATTGTTATTGGTAATGCATTTTATCATCATTAAATAAATTTTTTATTTTATATTCAATGGAATTATATAATTTCACTTATTATAAAAATTATTATGATTAAATGATTTAAAAATTTATAATTGTTATATTAATTTTTTTACTATTTTAGTTTTTCTAATTTTTTCAAATATTCGAATTTTTAAGCTTATAGTAGAAAAAAAATATAATATATAAAATATTATTATCTAATAATGGAAATATTTTTTTAATTGTTAAAAAGTGTTTCAAAAATTATATATTTTATTTATAAAGAATAAAAACTAATAAATTTCACATAAACTGTTATTTTAATAATAAATTGAAATATTGTAATCAATAAAAATATGAAATTTAAGCTGCCATCATGGAAATGTAGCATTTCACTTGGACCTTCCAGATCAAAATGATAAATGATGATGTTTGTTTGTCTTTAAAATCTTTCAAAGTTCAAATTTTCGTGGTTTTAAAAAATTATAATTCTATTCAAAGAGGATTTCGGGATAAATTTGTCCAATATTATACGTTTCTATAGCATTTTGGAATTACATGAAATTACAATCCCGCTATAGGAACCTTGGAAGTCATTTGGACTCACTTGACTCAGATTTGGATTAACTTTAACATCAATAGAGCTTTAAGAGGAAACCAACACCCTTATGGATTTGATTTGATCTTTAGAAATCATATTGACAATGTAATGTTCTGGCTTTATGGTCATTTTAGATTCTCCACTACTCTTTATGTTTTAATGATTGGCACAATTAATTCTTTTGAGATGTGAAGAAAACATGTCCAGTTTAACTTAAGGAATAATTGTGACTCCACTACCATTATGCAAGAAAATTGAGAATGGTTTTATTCATCTTTCTTGTAAGATCACTTCCCGAGAGTGAAAATTATTGGACAATAAATCTTCGATGAACTATATTATCACACAAGCCTCTTGAGAAGAAAACTACATAAGGGGTGGGTTTTACAACAAAGAGATCTCTAATTCTAAGCTGATAACACTCAATGATTTCAATGTGATCTATTTCTATATTTTAAAGGGAATATTTTTAAAAAACCCTCTCATTTTATGTAACATTGATTCTTATTAATAATGGTAAGTTGTCCTTTTGTGAAAGATATCAATTTTCTCAAAAAACATTAACATTGAGTTATTAGATTATTTTTTTAAATTTATTTTCTCAGTGTTAGATATTTATTTATTAAAAATATGTTTTAATTTTGAAAATGTGTTAATTAAATTATTTTCTGTAATTTTTTAATTTAAATTTAAAATAAAAATATATATTACTACACGTTTATAATATAATGTAATAATAATAAAACAATTCCATCATCTTTGAAAAATAAAAATCATCACATATATAATAACATCAAAGGTTTTTATAAATGTGTGTATAATAAAATTAATGTTCATATATATATATATATATATATATATATATATCCACTATTTAAAATAATGGTTATTAAATAATTTTATATTCACCATATTATCTTAAAATATCCATACCATCCGACTATATATACAATCACTCACAGTCCTTTCAAACCACATCCAAAAACATTTCAATATCCTATATTGTACCCATATTCACTCTCACAATCCTTATTAGCATTTGTTTTTGATTTATACTCACCACATCCCAAGAGCCCTATGTGTTATGCACATAAGGGAGTATGATTCCTAAAAGGATAAGTAACTTCCCTTTTTCATTTAATAGTTCTCTTCTTATTTTCTAATCATTATTTATTTTCTAATCCTTATGATACCAATTAATCAATACATAAAAATAAAATAAGTTTTATAATTATACTAAAATATTTATATAAATTATTTATCATATATGTTTTTTATATCTCTTCCCCTCGATTTGTCCACACATTGTCAGTTTTACCAACTACATGGGTTGTGTATTTCCTTTACTTATCACAGACTTTAATGATGGTTAGTGTGATATATATAAAATATATAAATATTAAATTTTATTGAGGTTTAAGATACTATAGATTTTTAGACTCATATTAATATATGATCAATCTCAAAATATCAAAACAAACGTGGAATTATTAAAAAAAATATTTATTCATGAATTTTAATTATAAGGTAATGTTAATAAATAATAAATAATATAAATAAATTATTTTTTTCTAACTATGTGAAATAGTCATGTAGAAATTATTTAATTAATAAATTTTCTTTATATAAGAGGTGTATGTTTTTCGATGTAATAAAGGGCATATGGTTAGTGGTTATCTTATAATTATCTCTCTTTTGAGATTTGATTTTTCTCTTCACCTCTACATTATATTATGTCTGATATTATATTATATGGTAATATCATCCCAATATCACATTATTTTGGGATATGTATTTGAATTTGGTTATTAAATTTCTATTTACATTGACATTTTACAGATCCTCACAATCTTCCCTTTTAAATATCATCATTTTCAATAACATAGTTTTGAAACAATAAATACAAAATTATATTTCACCTATGCTTGACCCAAAAAGGGATGATTCCTTGAGGAGAGGTGAATCAAAATATTTCAATTCAATATAACCCCTTCCAAGGACCCTATTTTATGAATAATGGAAACACAACTGTCTTTCACCCTATATATGAAATTGAAGAGGCAATTCGAAAAAATAAAATTTACATGGTTCATCCATATTAGTCTATGTCAAATAAAAATGAATATATTGATGCTATGGTATACCAGAATCAACTAATAAATCTTAGTGTTCAGAGTGGACTCAACATTACTCTTAGTTTAGAACAAATAACAATATGAGAACTCAACACTCACTTATTCATGAAGTACTCAGTTCCCTTAAATAAGATAGTTTCGATCATTGAAATTTAGGAAAATATATCACACCATATTTAGTGAAATAATATGATCCATGTACATATTAAAAATTTATATCCAATTAATTTATAGTATGACACCCTATATAAATTATATGTATCTATATTTTTATGTTTACTAACACATGTTTCAAAATTATCATCATATTTTACCTCTCCTCATGAGATCTAAATAGTAGTTAGGATATTTTTACGTTATCAAAATCCTTTATAATCAATAAAACTATCTTCAAACACTTTAAAATT
Source organism: Viscum album (assembly GCA_963277665.1). Classification (NCBI taxonomy): domain Eukaryota; kingdom Viridiplantae; phylum Streptophyta; class Magnoliopsida; order Santalales; family Viscaceae; genus Viscum; species Viscum album. Next base: position 2,023,226,265 of record OY728123.1, read on the forward strand.
ATATAAGACATCCAATAATGTCATTATAAATCATCTTATTTCATTCCACATCCTCCAAATTTGACGAATTTTAAAAATATAGAAAATTGAAAACCCAACCTCATTATGAAATGACCCCCAACATTATAATGGAATTACATGAAACATAATTTTTCATTAAAAATTGTTACTTAATTTACACATATCCTAAATATTATGAGTTTTTATCAAATATCTAAACTAAGATTGTTTCATTGTCTGATTGTTTCCCTCTATTTTTTGGTATATATAGTTATGCCCCTAAGATCTCTTCCAATAGTTCCACAATATGGTGTGCTAGATTATTTTCCTAAAATAAATTCTCATGTTGATCAGGATATATGAGAGGATATCTTATAGGTAGTTGGTGTGATGCACTAGAATTCACCACATACTTAGATCAAAGCTGTTGACATGGTACCAATCGGTATAAGAAATAAGGATCAAGAGCCGGGGTTCCTATATGATAACCCCAATTCCCTTAAGGTTATGAATAAAACCCAAGTGGTGGAGGAGTAGTTGACAATATCCACTAGGTCATTGATTGAATGTTTGTGTAACTATAATCATCAAAAAAATAAAGAATTCATGTGCCTATTTGGTAACTTGATCCGCACATAACAATTAATAACCTGAAACCGCATATTTTAGGAAGATTATAATGGAAAAATCAAGATATTTTTTATTGTATAACCATTTCCATGTAATCCACTGTGTTTTACCCACTGAAAATCATTCAATCCTACAAATTAAATTACGACATGATAGTTTCAAATATTGGTACAATGTTTTATAAATTCAAATATATATAAATTTCAACTATTAATATTTATACCAACTCATAACATCCATGATTTATCTAACCAATTATAATAATAGTACATCTAAAAATATTACAATATAACATATACAACTTTATGAAATGATTCTTTCATTATTCGAAAAGCCTACCAAACATCCTCAAAAAATTTCATAACTCTAAAACACCATTTATCAAATATTATATGAGTTTTTAAAATACATACACAGGATTTTTTTAACAAATTGAACCTAAAAATAAAATTTTATTTTTTTATAACAATATATCCCTTTTGGTTTATTGATACCCAACATTAAAATTACAATTTTAGTTAACAAGTTAGTGTCCCAGGTATTAAAAAATCATTCAATTTAAACTCACATGTGATATAATCTACTTGAAAAAATAGTATCAAATGAAAATTTTATTAAATCTTATTTCCTTTAATACAACATGATAATAGAACTAATGTTTCATTAGGAAACTGTTCATATTAGTCTTCCTTAATCCTTCAAGTAAAGAGTGTTCTCCCCTTAAAATTTCACTTGGTAAAATCCCATGTAATAAAAATATTATTGATTTATCAATCACATTATTAATGATAAAAAATATCCTTTGTTCATGTTTAAAAAAGGGACAAAAAACTAAATTTATCAAATCATTTCATAAAAAATACCCCTCCATTAACCATTCGTCCCAATTAACAACACTCCTTACAAGTTTTAGTTAGCGAGGACACTTTCTGAAAACCAACTATAGAATGATAATCCTTTTTAAGATTAAGGGGTCCCCTTCACGTAAAGATTCTTGTGTCTTGTGATTTTTGAATTCCAAAAAAAATTGTTCTCAATAAACTCTTCAGAAATTTTTATTGTTATGATATCCAAAATATGTTCTTTAGTAGACAAGAAACTCTAATATCAAAATTCGATGAACAAATTTTTCCTTTTATAAAAAGATATTTTATGTCAATGTGCTTGGTCCTCAATTGATGCACGAGAATTTTGATCAAATTTATATAACTAGATATGTCAAATTAAAAAATGATAGGTGGATTTACCAGAACTCAAATATTTTTGATCAGTTGTTTTATCAAAGATGTTATATTCAGAAATTAATATTAGTAGTTCTTCTATCATCTATAGAGTTTAAAAAATGAAATCACGCATCTTTATATTCCATGAAAAATATAAACCCTGATTAAAAGATTTATTTTTTAAATTTTAATTTTAATCATCTGGTAAATTTGATCAATTGTAATTTATATATCTAAATAACTTTCATTACTATGTTTTTTAAATGATATCTAAAATTTAATTCCTTTTATATACAAAACTATTCGTTCAATCCCAGCTTTTGGATTTAATTCAAAGTATTCTTGTAACTCATCTCTTAATGTATAAAAATAGAATGTTTAGACTTTATAACATTATGTGACCATGTTTCTACTTATTTACATATACTTCTCTATATAAACTTATCACCCATTATCAACCTTTAAAAACATTATCAAAGTAGGGACTGGGGTTATCACAACTTTTCTATATTCAATACCAATTCATTTCATCACCTCCATATAATATTTATATTACGAAGTATATATCTAATAATTTAATTATATATCCTAAAAATTATTAACTTACTAATCTCATAAATTTTAAACATTGTCATTTTGAAATATATAAACACAATACCTTTATCTCTACTTTAGCCTCCTAATATATCATCATCCTATAAAACTAGCACCTGCATACTTTGATAATCCTAATTATTAACATAGATATTATGATATCCTCCTACAATTTGGAATTTACGACTTCTCAAGTATTAAGCAGTCTTTGTGTGAAAAAAAATTGGGCTTGATTGAGACTAAAGAGTTCATTTTTCAAGTGAAGTATTTTTATTATCATCAAAAATGAAAAAATCATCAGGCTAGTCAATATAAACTTCTTATTCATTGATTTGGTCTCAAAATATCAATTTGAAACCCATTTCCTGAAATTCAATTTTATCATTATCTAATCATTTCTATTATAGATACAAAAATAAATATATATATTCCACATTAATCCGTTAAATTTGGGTTCCCTTTCGAAATATTTAATTAATTTCTTCAATAAATTTTCCTTCCTTAATAATAGTTTTTGAAAACCATGTTAGTTTTAATAAAAATCTTATTTTTAGCCTACGTAATATCCTAGGATTGATTATTATAATTTTGATCAATTTATATTATTATATATTTTACCCAAATCTTATCTTTAACAACTTTATAAAAACTATTTGACCTAATATAATGTAATAATGATGTTATATGCAGTGTTTTCATTGTTATCATTTAAATAAATGATATTTTTTCATCGATCATGTTTTTTTAGTCAATTATATACATACTTGTTTCATTTACTAGGATTGTCAAACATAATCACTCAACTTCATTTTCTATATTGTCATTTGATTCAACTAAATCCACTAATCCCCCCTCATGTTACTAAACTGAAAAAAAATTTATTCTAAATTTTCTTCTCTAAATTGTTATAAAATCTACGAATTCTATAAATTAGTGACATATTGATATTAAACAATTTTTTATCCTTATTTTTTATAATTCTTATGAATTTCCAATTGATGGGTATCCAATAAAAAATTATTCTCCCCATAAGAGCTATACATTTCGTGGAATTTTTTTCTTATAGTAATTCCATTACTTATAATGATAGAGATTTATTTAAATGTGGGAATAATTTAATTTGACATCATTTATAATTTCTTCTTTTACTCCACACAAAATAAATCCATATTTTTAATTTAGTTTAATTTCAAAACCACTCTCTTCCAAAAATTTCTATAGTAGGTATTTCTCAATAATCATTGTATAATCTATATTATTTATTTTATAGTTTCCCTACATAATGATTTTTTATTGAGGATTTCTCATCAAAAAAATTAATCTTACAATTAATTTCATGAGAATCTTTCTTTGGAGTCTCCTATTTTTCATAACAATGATATTATCCACAAATATCTAATATCATGTTACATAGTTAGAAACATTTGATTTGTGAGATATTATCACACAAAATTTATTAATTTTATAATTTATTATTAAAATGTTATCTTTTATTTGTAATTGTATAATTTATAAATTTTGATTGGTTTAAATGTTTTAGTGAAATAGTCTTTCAGATCATTAAAGAATCCCATGAATGTAACTTTTATGTCATGAAATTTCATATTTTATATCCTTACTTTATAAGAAATGTATAAATTTACTAACTAATAATTATTAGAGAATTTTCGGGAATTGAAATTATTTATGTAGTTAATTAATAACACATTAAAAGTTTAATTGATGTTTCTTTATAAAAAATAATTGTTTTAAATGGAATTTTTATCTCTAGTTAAAAATAAAATTATAGTGATATTAATTGATATATTTCAATTATAATGGAATATAATTTTATGGACTATGAATATGGGGACTAAAATTCTGGGTTTAAATGGGTATTTGGTGTTTTTAAGATATTTATAGTATTTTATTTAATAAAATTACTGATAATATTAAAAAATTTCAATTATATATGTGAAAATCCCTCTCTACTACCCGCCTTCTTTGGATTTACACACACAAGAAGATGTTGGGGTGGTCTATCTATCCCACACTTCTATATCTACCCTCTTATATTATTCTTCAGTTTTCTCCAAGGTGTTTTTATCATACATTTCTCTTCTTCTTAGCCTTATGTTTCTCTCACTCTCCTCATTCTCATGGGTTTCTCCGTGATTAGGGTTCTTATATTTTGGTATTTCTCTATGATAAGGATAGTTATCCAAAATCCATTAGGGTTCTACCAAATATCATGTGATAATTCATGTATAGATCATGCACACAAGGTTAGATGTTGGGGTTCCATTTAATGCATTTATTTTTAGTTTTCAAACTTATAGGGCTATGATTTTTTTATGATTCTACTAATTTCTTATTTCAAAATAAGATTTAATGAGTCATTTAGCATCTTATTTTAGTCTAACATTGAAAATGATAATTTATTTTTTTATAGAGTCTTAAAGATGTGTTGAGATCATAGATACCTTCTATTAATCTCACTAAATATGTTAATTTAAATATATTAGGTGTAAAAAATGTACCCGAATAAGAATATATACACAACACAAGAGAATATAAAAGACTATCACATTTGTGTCCCAAAACATAAATATTTTAGATAGTTCAACCATTATTTAATCAATCCATTCATTTACAGGATCAAAAATAACCATTTAATCGATATAGATAATTAGAATGATGAATCCCCTATAATGATACACCATTTTGTAAGATAAATGGACTTTATTTCCTAGGATAATCTTCCACTCATCCATAAAAGGAATTTCATTTTACTTTTACTACCTTGGTTCTTGATTCAATCCATAATGAACACACATTATCTTTGAAATAAGATTTTAGTTCCTTTGATCTATAAATCATTCTAGACTATCCATATATTTTCGTTTTTCCATCTTCTAGTGAAGAAAATAGGTCTTCAATTCCATCCACTAGAGGTGAATTCATTTATTTGAAACGATACCAGTTACCTTTTTAATTGTTGTGTGTTTAATTAATAGTGAATAGATCGTAACTGACATACAAAACCCAATATTGTTACACCCATTCACTAAAATCCTTTCATTATACCCTTTTATATAATATTCTTCCTCTATAAACTGATAAACCCATTTTTCTGAAGAAATTTCTTACTAGAGAGTATTTATGTTATCTCCTATTTTTCATAAACATATAAGAAATCTATATCATATCTTATCTATAACTCCAAGTGTTTATATTAATTAATATTAAATTCATATTTTAGGTTCTTTGGTTCCCTATATTCCATGAGTATCAAGTAGTGGAAGATACTTTCACACCTATTCAATTGGAAACATACCCAGGTAGATCTTGAGAACTCCCGCTAAAACATAACACATTCAGAAACTTCTACTTCAAAACATCACATTATAGGGATGTCCCCTATCTATCATATCTATTGAGATCTATTTTACATTAATCAATTGAATCAATATCATTACATGAACTCCTTCAAAAAAACTCCAAACAATCTTGTGTTTTTTTAACTAACACACTCCCTGAATAATCCATAATCTATATAATATCTAAATATATATTAATTTGAACCTTAATATACATTAAAACTTTGATTTCATCATAATTATATTCATGGATCTGAAATTTCCCTAGAATAAGTTCATGGGTGATGACATATTTAGTTTTAAAAACTATTCAATTTTATTTCCCATAGTTAAAAATGAAACACTTCACTAGCTTATCCCACAAAAAACATGCTCTCATCGTAGAATCTTGTTTGTCTATCTCCATTTCATTAACATGAAAATAGGCTAGAAAATTAAATAATTTGATATGGGTGATTTCAACTATCCTTCTAGAATAAACAATGTCTAGAAGAACCTACCCCAATGTAGATTAAGAACTTCTATACATTTATTCTGCCACACAGTTCAACATTTACAACTAAAACACCTTACATAATCCCACGTGAAATTTACCACCCCTTACATTATTAACTAATATATGATGCATAATCATAATGAATTTAATATATTTAAGATAACATGGTGTCATATTCTAAAACAATCTTCCCATTCACCAGTGTAATCTCCATAACTCCATACTTTTGTACTCCGTAATATTATTAGACTTCAAGAATTTAATATTACATAGAGTCTTCATATCCACCGCTAATCTCTTTCAAAAATAGGTTCTAGATATATTAATCATTTTGTTGAGAAATAATTACCTTCTATGTTATATAATTGATGAGGGAAACATTTTATAATGATCATTCATGAGAATGAACTAATGTTATCCCACAATCATATGTATAAACGAACTCAGACATCTAGTTCCTTGGATTCTAACCTTCTGTTTGGATAGAAACCATTCACTAGTTTCCGAGGATAAATTATTTTAATATTCCTCACTCTATGATTCTGATATTTAATATTGCTTTACCAATACGTAATCTAATCCCCTTCTCACTCATGTGACATAAATTTTCATTTCATGCAATTGTGGCAGATAATTTTCTTGCTGGAAACGCATCCTTAGTTACTCCCGTGAGGTACAACATTCCATTATTCACCACTTTGGACACCTCCAATGAAGTATATATAGCATTAAAAACTCAGTTAATTAATTTAATATATAATTTGGCATATCATACTATTAAAAAGTTAATTAATTTCATCATGTATACTAAGATGTTGGACATTACTTTAGTAGACACCATGAAATGTGTTCCATGCACTTTTACGTATAGTGAAGATATGATTCTCACATAGACAAAAAATTCCATGTATGAGTAAATATGTTTTTACCAGGAAGGAGGAAGATTTAGTATAGATTTCTATGTCCCAAAATACTACTCCATACTGATGGATAAGTGGAATTATCCCCCCCCCCCTCTCTAGGAGTAGGAAGTGGATTTCCAAGATCGATGATAAAAAAGGGTTTAATGAATAGAAATTAAATATCCAAGTTTCATATGAGAATACATAGAGTATTTACCACCTCAATTAGTGTATAAATCTTCATGATCTTCGATTTTACTGGTCGTGGGGCTCCAACGAACTTACATATCCAAGGTTATGGCACTCGGAAGACGAATAAACATCACAAAGGGACAATGCGGAAGACCTAGGAGGATGTCCTAAGTGGAAATTTAATTTCTACACCATTACATAGAAGACCTACACCGAATAAATATGTGGAGGACCTGTGTAGCCTACTTACCTTTGACCAGGTCCCCTCCATTCCTATAAATAAGACCCTTTAGCTCCCCATTTTAGAGACGAAAAAAGTCAGAAGTTATCCCAAAGCTCCCATTTAGTATCTCTTTTTCCAAGATTAACCATTTTTCATCTGTAGCTTTCTAAAATATGAGTGAAGAGTGAATGTAATGGGTAAACATGGGTAAAATTACATTCAAGGTCCAGAACACATGGAGTTTCATGACACACCTATGCGGAGCACCTGTGGGACACACCTTTGTAGAGCACCTGTGCGACACACCTGCGCAACTCACCTGTGTGACACACCTCTGCGATGCACCTGCACCATGAACCTGTGCAGAGAACCAGCGCAACACACCTTTGAAGAGAACCTACACGATGTACTGTGGAGGAGATCATGCGTGACCATACTAGTCCATACCACGGGGGCTACACCCCCACACCATGTTCAGGATCCATGCTGGGATACTATCTCAGTCAGTCCCTTTGCCTTTGTCACTCACCCCCATGACAAATAGAGAGTCACACCATTAAATTTTCAGGTCCAATCGATGAAATTTTACTTTACAGGCTTTATGCGGCACAATTTCTTGCCTTTGAATACCATAATTTGGGATAATCCTTCACACTCAATAATGTTCCTTGAGTTGACTTACTCATCTTGGTTTCTTTCACATGTTACGAGTTTGGACTCTTATTATGGATTACTAGAGTACCTTGAGTCGACAAACATCTCAGGAAACTCCTCAAACTTCACCTAACTCCAATTAGAGGTTAATTCCTATAATGGGAATCCTCCATAGAAGTAAGCCCCATCCAATTCCCAAATGGGCATCATCCTTAGATGTAATCGCCAACTAATTATCAAATGGAAATCAACATTAGGAGTAATCACCAACTAAAAATCTAATGGAAATCCTCCTTAGAAGTAATCCCTATCCAAATCTCAATGGGAATCCTTCTTAAGAGTAATCCCCAACCAAACCTCATTAGGGAAACCATCCTTGCATAATCTATTATCTTTTCTTGAAGGAGGTAGAATCATTGATCCTCCTCTCTTCCTTGGTGCCAAAGACAAGATGGGAGACGTGCACAGAGACTTTCATTACCCTTTCCTTCTCCCATTGAGATTTTTCACCATGGGAATCCATTCTAGTGTAAGCCACTAAACCTTCATCCCTTCTTCCTTTCAGTGGACCCATGTCCAATGTAAAGTGAATCGATGGAGGGCTCATCACCTTACCCTCTTCTCGGGTCAACTGAACATTGTTTCCACAGTCGACATGAATATTTCACTAGGAGAGGAGGAAAACTGTGAAGTGTAATTGTTGAATATTTGACATCCTCTTCATTCTCACACCGACCATGAATCACGTAGGCTTAGTGGTTTTTAATGATTATATCATTAACAAAAATACCATAATGAAAAAACTATGAGAACTATGATTCTTGTTCAAACTAGGATACATAGGAATAAGTTTTAGAGCCCGAGATCAATAGATATCCTATTCAAGAATATAACCCTAATTCCATTAATCTGGGAATCCTCCTTATGAATAATCCCCAAATTGAACCCCTAAGTCATAAAGGAAACATTTTCAAGAAATAAACCCAAACTCATTTCCCTAAAAGGACTATACTTTCCTATGAGACATATCGAACTACGTGGGATTTGATTACCATGCATATGGGATACGTAGGAAGCCTCCTTGAGGTTCAAACCCAATATTTAAAAATCAACAATGTTCTCCATGATCCATGTTACCAAAATGGTCTAATCGAACATGGAAATCCATATCCTTTTCAAGTTCATTAGGTTGTTTTATACATAATTCCCACACCAAACATTGACTAAGAACCATTATTTTATATTTCCTTTCCATGTGACATTAAAATGTAGTGTTAAGTCCTTATCATATGACCTTAAAAGGTGTGATGTTTCCCATTAAGTAGCACTGAACTATGAGGGTTCTGATTCCTTTCACAAGGATATATAGGTAACTAATTTCAAGGGTAAAATCCAAATATCAAATGAATCATTTGTCTCCCTGGATGACAATAAATTCTAGAGTGCCCCACTAAGTGTCCTAATAACCAGTGTAATTATAATGATGATTAAGAGAATATTGAAATAGTATATTATAGGATTCCATTGATTGAGAAACTCGAATACATATAGATATCACCATTAATGAAGAACCTTAAATTTGTACTGAAGATTATAAATTTCAGACATGGTAATAAGTTATTAAAAAATTCATAGGGAAACATATGCTATGCTTGGTGAATTAATAAGGATTCATGAAAATATCTTAAATTTATAAATAGAGTCCCAAATTAGACAATAACTTCCCCCAAAAGGGTGTGATGAGTCTGAACTCCAATCATCTCGACCAATTAATGCTACAATGTATCGTAATGATAAAAATTAATGAACACATGCCTTTAGAAAGCATGTCCCCTTTGGATAATGAACCATTAGATGATTCATCTTCCAGGAATAAATCCAATGGAAACCGCCTAGAAGCAGTGAGTCTTAAAACTAGAACACATGTTTCAAGGAACTTCTAACCTGCTTGAAACTCCAGAAAAAATATACTCCTTATCTCAATGGAAATATCAACCTTCTATATGATCATGAGAGACTCATTATCCGTAAAATTTACCTTATTAAATATTATATAAGTACAGTTCCTGATACTCTTCCAATTGGATGTTGAGTGAAACAAATCCCCATAGCCAATAATCCCAGACTCTAGTAAAATAATGTCACCATGAATTCGGCCTCTTATATCTCCCCAAGAAAGATTCATAGATCCACTTATAGAATCACACCATACCATGTTGACTCTATATTAGTTGATATATATCATTATGTTTTTTATTATACCACAACATCGTCACATAGTACCAACTTCAATTGAGATACTCCTTCCAAAACTTAATTTTAATTCTATTCATCTTTGACGTATCTGAGAAATCAGAAATCCTATTCCTTATAAACAATGGGATTTATAAATTATTAATACATATATTTATAACAATTTTATCATTTAATATATTATCTCTAAAATTCAAAACCACTATTTTAATTTTTCTTCTTGAGTTACTCACCACCATCAGCATTGTATGCCATGAATCAGTAAGGAATGAATGTTACAAAAACACTCACTCCAGAGATCCAACGATCAACTTAAATGACTTGAACTAAATATTTATTAGGTTAATATTTTTGATGTGGTCGTCCTCTAGTATTCCATTGGAATATATTTATGTGAAACAAACTATAAGAAACAAACACGTTATTCCTTATGATTGTATTATTATATATGTTAGTGATTGTCTTCAAAATTTCTAATGATCATTTAAATTCTAGTATGTTATAAAAAACTTTTGAGGATAATGTAACATAAATAAACTCTAGTTTTTTCTTATCTGGTATTTCTGGTTCATCTATCATTAGCACCTCTTTCTTGGTACCCATAAATGGTTGATCAAGAAACATCTACAATAGATGGGCCTCTTTTAGAAAAGTTCAAAATCCAAAACATATTCTATATAAAAAATCCATCATTACTTTATTATAATCCAAACAAATCGATTCTAGAGTTTGTATTCTACTACTAACGTCTAGATCATTTAATAGATATACATAACTATTTATTGGATACCCCTTATAAAGAAAATAGATGAATTATTCTACAAACATTACCTATGAATAACCTTCAACAAAGACTGATTATCTAAGAATATATAACCAAATCATGGATACCACATGTTGGGAAAATACATTCTTTACATTAATCCCAAGGAATATGTCCACCATAAACTAATGGGTAGATAAAAACTATTAAAATGAGACCATGTGCTCAATGCACCCAAACATCAAATACAACCACAACTATGTTAACCCAATGAAATATATGCAAGCGAATAAACACAAAAATGTTTTTTAGAATAAAATAATATTAATTAAAAATGAATATAAAAAATAAAAGTCTTACATGGTCAAAAAATGAGTCCCATTCCATATGGTAATGTTGTTATTATTTAATTATGGAATCCCAATAAGATTACCACTTACAAGTAATCCATCTAACAAAGGATCCAATATAGAAAATATCATGGAACCTTATCAATGAAATTGGTTACCAACACATTTCAAAAATTATATGTTGAAGTCCATATAGATATTATTTCCATGGATCTACATATGTTTAATAAATGGATTCTTCTTACTCAACTCTATATGTGATTACACAGCTCAAACATCAAAAACTATCAAGATTTTAATCTTACAATTAGTAAATTTATTATTATATATCACTTTTTTGAGAAATAATCAAGGGAATAATTTATAATTTCTCTTACATAATTATATATTTATTTTCATAAAAATAATTTTTGTATTCAACATTGACACTATCACACTCTTCAGAGGGAAAATTCCTATTATCCATCCTCTAGTAGTGATCATACAATGAGCGTCATTTAGTCTTATATTTATAATTATCATACATATAAATGTCTGAACACTAGTTGATCCACTCTTCTGTCATTATCCAACATCAAAATTATGAATTTTGAAACTAATCCTTCGAAAATATGTAAAAAATAGGCGATAAATTTGTTTCTATATATGTGATAAAAAAGTTATGTAAACCTATATCAGTCCATTTAAATTATAAACAACGATAGAATATGTTATTTTATAGGAATTTAATTTAATTATAATTTTATAATTGATATTTATATTGATATTTTTTAGGTTATACATTTTTATAAATAGGTTTCTCAAAAGGATAGATATATGTGTTTAATTTATTATGAAGATCTTATTTAAATTTGATGCCTAAAATATGTATGATGAAATTCCTAATATATATATCTATGTTTTAAATGGATTTTTTATTGTGATGTTTGAAATGAAACTTTTGAATTTATTGTAACATTCACGTTTTGAATAATTTCATAAATTAAGGGAATATTATGGATATATTGAAATGGATAGGAAATATATTTAAATAGTTAGAAATTGAACATAGAATCATAAAAATTGCATGGGATATTATACTTGGTGTTTGATTGGGAATTTATTAGCGATATGTTATTATATAATGGTGTAGTACCTAAAAGGATATAGATATCAATTGGATATCTACACATGTGACATGAAAATACCATAACAAGCAAATTGAGAGGGACCAGTCACTACCCCCAATTTTTCCATTAGGATAACATAATTCTCCATTGGGAACCTAATTTAAGTGATATGATGAAATATTTCACACATGATTAGTATAAAGGTCCCATATGTGCCTAATAAAAGTAATATTTTGTCAATGTAGAGGCCTTCAAGGCCAAAAAAACTATTGGTACCATCAAATATTAAATAATTTATTGTACTTTTTTCAATAAATTTCCTAATTTTTAAAAAATAAATTTCATCACCTTCCTTTATTATTATCACTTAATATTACACATATGAACCTAACTATTTTTTTCCACAAATAAAAACTTGTTCAAATACTGTACTTTTATTTCAAACTATCATTACATAGATTATTCTATAATGTATTTCTATGGGGTGATTGGTGAAATCCTACTCGGCTTGTTATACTCTCACCCAACATACACCCTCAAGTGTATATAGACCATCTTCTTTAGATATATTTTTCAGGTGTGATGATAGTTATTCGATATGTTAGTATTGGACTATTACATAGGTTGAGGAGAACAGATGTTTTGGAAAAAGATGAATTCTATGTGTCATGATTCGTTAAAGGTGTGTTTCTATTTCTTTTTTAAATAGATTTGTATCTTTTACATTAGAATTTTTGTCCTTGTAAAAATATTTTTGAATTTAATAGATTTTTTTAATTGTATGATATATTATTTTATTATTATTATTATATCTATTTATTTTATGCTTTATGGGTTAAATCATTCCCACGAATGATATATGATGTGGACCGAACAATTTTTCAACATGCGACGATCAAGAATGATCCTTTTCCCATTTATGGGCCAGATCATGATCTAAAAAGCAACAGCCTTTGTTTTTCAGGACATATATCCTCATGAACTATTAAAATCTACAAATCTCATTAATAATTGGTACAAAATTTTTATTTTAATAAATAAAAACATCAACATGCATTTTTTACAGAAATATTGTTGGCTTACAATCATTTACATTGTATTCTATTAAAATAATTTTTCCATTTTTGAAAATAGTGATTATATTTCTATGATCATAGGTATAGTGAGATAAATTCTGATAAAATTCATGTTTCATCAAGTATTCTTAGTCATTCTGTATCAAATGGTTATGTCATTTGTAGAAAAAAATTCATTCATGTTTGTTGGAACACTCATTCCCTCTTCTACAATAAAATATTAAAGACTTCAATTTTTTTCATTTCCCTTGCATCATAATTTTACAATCCCATCCTTTTATTGTATAATTATTCTTTATAAATATTATTTCTTATCTCGAATCATACAATTGGATTAAACATTAGATATTGTGGCCAAGACCCTCAACTATGAATACATACTTCTTTCTAGTGTCTTTACCACTAATGTTTTCCTTTTAAGAAACTATGATCTTAAAGAATCCATTATCAATGTAAATTAAAACTACATCCATAATATATTATACCCCCATTATAAAATATAAATTATTATTATATGAGTACTATATTATTTTCTCATGGAACCTCATTGTAACTTGTTCAACTTATTTTAATGAAATTTCCACCAAAGTGTCCTCTTCAACTACATTATTATTTATCAATTCATTATTCTTCTTATCATTTTTTATGGATATAACAACCCTTATTATTATATATAAGTTAATTTCATAAAAATCATATATTATTTCTTTATATACTAGATATTAAATATATCATATGAACTATATAATAATGTAAGCATCATTTTATTTCTTAACACAATGTTACAAATGATTAATTGATACATTATATAGGATCAATAAATGTGTAATTAGATAATAATATCAAGTAAATAACATTTATATAATTTTTTCATGAAATAGGTAATGGTCTCCAAGAAATACCTCATATGCAAACAAAACTTCAATAAAGAAAATAAATTGATTTTATTTTCAAATTGTAAAAAAATTATAGAGAACCTATAAAAGTTATTGATTAAATGAGGATTTATGGAAATAATTCATATATGTAGGTTTTAAATATTATAATAACACTAGAAATTTTACTTCTAAAATATCAATGAGACGTTTAGATTAATAACATGTTCATCATAATAGTAACATGTCCATTCGAATAGTAAAATGACCATTAGGGTAACTGATGATGTAAAATTATAAATAATTCATACCATTAAATATATATATATATATATGTCTCAAGATAAATTAAAATAGTTATTCTATCTATATAATATAATGCAATAATATGTATATAATTATAATAAAACAAGATCTAAATTTGTTAATAAATACCATTTTTTTCTATGTTTATGTGTTCAAATTACCAAATTAAGAATTATATTTTTGAAACAAAAATGTAATTATTTAATCATCAAGTTATAATTAGGTAGGGATTTTTTTTTAGTTTTATAAATTGAATAATATGGATTTAAATAGTTAAATATTGTAAAAGCAGTATTTTTATATAATATGGTAAATATATGATTAATCACATCAATATTGATGTAAGACAGCCTATGTTTAACCAAAAATTCGTATTTCACTATTTTTACTCACATGATTCATTCATATTAATAGTATTGAGAAAAAATATAAATTTAACAAATATTTTTTAAAAAAAAACCCTAATATTCACTTCTAAATATCACCCTTCACCACCCATTTTCCCTTACTTCAAAAACTCCTTCCTTTGAAAAGTATAAGGAAATTACCCCCACAACCCTTATATATATGTGTGTGTGTGTCTGTGTGTGTGTGTGTGTTTGGTAAGATATGTTATTACCAAAATTTCATTCCAAGTGGAATTAAATAGTTTCCAAATGGAGTCATTTCTAAGAGGAATAGTTTGTTTTCCTTTCAAAACAAAGTTAGTTACATTTAATTATGCGTTATATTTCCTATTTATAATTATCCAAAAAAATTAATCATAAAATAATTTATATATTTTTATTTTGATATGTTTTTAATCATTATATAATTAAATAAGTCTTCTCCATTGTTATTAATAACAATATCCAGACAATGCTTGGTTTAAACTGGTTATATAGACCATGTTGTGATCAAATAATTACCACATCATTAGGATGGTTTTAATTTATAGTTCATGAATCATTATATAATTTAATTCAAACTTAATATAATTAAATGATAAAATGTGTTTTTAATTAGTGATATCAAACGTAAAATATCATGGTTATTTTGGCTGCCTAAAATGAGCATATCGACACATGTTTCTTCATTAGTAAACATTTATGGTTATCTATCACGAATAAAAATTTTATATTAAATTTATGAAATAAAAAAATACCCTATACCTTATTGATATTATTGAACTTTTATAAATTCAAATTTCTCAATACACATATTATAAATTTATTTTAAGGACTATGGGCCGAACAACCTCAAATGATCGATGTGGGAAAAATGAATTAGTAAATGAAAAATATATGATAATAAATTGATTATAATAAACAAAATAAGAATTAATAATATTATATATTGTTCTATTTAAATTATTAATTTATTAATTCATGAGGTTAGACTGGTGTCCAAATAAATTTGTCACTCCAGATATGAGTTTCTTTTCTATGACTTTATGACATTTATGTATTGTTTCTCTAATTTTCAATCACCCCATCAAATTAGTATCTCAAAAAACATGAAATTGCACCTTAATGTTTTACATTTTTTTATTTTTCTCCTTAACTCTCTTATACATTAATATTTTTCACCTTATGTTGTTTTTCAATGCACAATATCATGTTTATTTTTTATTTTAGTATATACACATTCAATATTTAATATATATTATTTAATTATTATGATACATAATTTCTGAAAATATTAAATTTTATTTGATTTATATTTTCTATTGAGACTCATTAATTTTAATTTTAATTGTAAGTAATTTATAAAAAATTCCTTTTATAAGATAACATATATATATATATATATATATTATTATCATGCCTGAAACTTTAAATTTCTATTATATTTTATTTTTTATAATAATTATTAACATTTAAATATAAATTTTTCTTGATTATTTCTAGATTTTGGTAAATTATGGGATCTTATCATTTAAAAGGCCTCTCTTCAAAATTATAAAAAGTCTAATATAGTGTTACTTCCCCAACATATTCCTTATGATATCATGGGTTCATCCATTACATTTAACTCTATATTCATTTAACTCTATATTCATTTAACTCTACATTTAACTCTGTATACATTAAGCCTTTTTTCTCAGGAACATACATGATATATTGATTATTATTGATTTTTGATTTTATTAGCTATCCACTTTCCTTATATAGGGGGTTTTCTATATTTATAATTTTATTATAATTTATTTTTTATATATTGAAAATATGCATTGGAAATTTCAATGTGATAGGTTGGCATAATAAAATACAACCCCAAATAAAATAGGTAATTTTTATATCTCACTATATAATATATATGGTGTATGGGTAGTTGGCCTTGAAAATTATGCAATGATGTCTTGTAAGGGACTATTGAATTATGTTAGGATGCCATTTTTTGTACATAGGACGCCTTTATATGATTCTTATATTATAAATCCTCCAATTTCGTGTTTCTAAATGAATATTCGTGGTGCTCATATTTTATGATTTGTTATTATTATTATTATTAACTAATGTGATATCTTACCGTCATGTTTATTCAAAATATCTCCCTAGATTTTTCGATCCCCCGGTAAATTTTATATATGTCTTTATGATATCCAATATAGTAAAGTAAGTACAATGAGTTCTCTAAGAATTTGATGGAAATTGGAATAAAAGGCTATAAAGTTTATTTTATAACATTGGATAATATAACTAATATCATTAAGAAACGTAGAGTCTTGATTTATATGATTGTTGTCTTGAAATTGGTTGAGGGAAAAGGCCCCATTATTAAACATAAAAAATATTCCCTATTTTGAACTAGGAGAAGATGAACCCCATTACTGGTGGAGAAAAACATGTTGAAGAAATGTGAACTAAAGATCATAATGGTCTTGATTGTCCAGTGGGAATATAATGTTATGAAATCCGCATAAAACATCAAATCCCAAAAAATGAAATTCAAAAGTGAAATCAATCAATGGAGAGGTGTCAACGCCACCAAGATGATGTTCCCTACGGGAGAAAAAAACATGGAAGATTTTTTTGTTTTCTTGTAAGGTTTTTAAAATAATTCAATAATGATATTTTTAAGAGATGTGGGAAATTTTAATTGTAAATAATGAATGGTTATATTATATTTGTGGAATATATTTCTAAATATAATAGTTAATAATTGTAGTTAGTGTAAAATTGAAAGTGGGGGGGGGGGAGGGGGTAATTGGATTTTAAAAGTAAAGACAATAAAATTAAATGAGAATTCGAAATAAAAATATTGTTGACATGATAATGTGAGAAAGTCGATCTGTATTTTAAATATAACAACAATTTTAATTGTTGTTGGGTTTTGGATTAGTGTAAAGAACCCTGTAATACTACATGAAAAATATGGGATCAAAATCCATTGTGTGCAGGTAATGCAGTACTACTGTAGCGGTACTGTAGAAGCGGAGGCACTATAGCAATGACGTCACTGTAGCACCAAAAAGACACTATAGGGTCCTAAGGGAACAACAACAGTAGTTGTACTGTAGCATCATGATTCATAGAATGGGCCTTGGGATAAAATATTTGGGCATACGGGCCTTGTAATGGGATACTTTCCACTGGGCATTCGGGATATGTAATGGGTCTCCCTCTACCCAATTAAAAGGGGTTATTTATTTTCATTAATAATAAAATGAGACTTCATACCCAACCTTTATAAAAATAACATCAATTCTAATTAAGTGAGTATTCATAGTGGAATATATATGAATGAAGTTTATTATAATATTCATATCGTGTTTGAATTATGGAATGCATAAATAGAAAGAGAAAAGAACACATTTTGAAAAAGATGTTTGTTAATAGCTTAGATTGATCGCTTAATTCTCTTATGATTAGGATGATAGTTTATTATTATTTCCATGATTTTATAATAGATTAAGAAACCATTTAATTTATTGTTTATGGTATTATAAAGAAACATACCTCCCTTACATTAATTATAGTAAGAACCCTCCTCAATTACTTTCCACCTATTGTATCATGAAACGTATTCTAGAACATAGGATGATAACTAAAATATTTTATTAATGAAAATAAATTACAATGTTTCTCTTTTATCTACCAAGAATGATTGATATAACATTGAGTGGAGATATATAAATATAATATAATATATCCTTTGAGTTTGAGAATTGAGAATTAGATATTTAACAGGACTCGTTGATATCACTTGAGGTTTGGCGTGATGGATTATTTGATATGATTTAAGGGTTGTTTGACCTTATAATTTTAATCCCAAGACATTATGTTCCTCTATTTATATACGAAAATGAATCTACGAATGTTAAATAATTATCACGGGTTATTTAGAATTTTCAATGACTAATTAAGATGTTTGGGACCCTTAAAATTGATGTAACCTGACATGGTGTTATGTTTTCCTTGGATCTAAATTAATCCAATATATAGTATGTTTAACTCCATCGAATGGCCAGTGGACTAATAGAAGAAGAGAGGTTAATGTCTACTACACTAGCTAGCTAGTGGCTCTGTACGAGCTCTCTAATGATGGCTGCTGTAATACACATCTATTAGTGGACCTTCATGATTGCACCAAAATTTTTAATGGTCCATCTAACTTCCTTCCATGAAAAAATCACATATTTTATAAAATCAACAATATATTCAATTCCTCCTCAAAATATTCAACAAGAACATCAAGAATCACCATGATTCCGTCATTTTTTCTTTGTGACATATGAATAGAATTATAATAATGAAACTATAATCCACTCAAATAAAAATAATAGAAACACAAGAGAGTGTTTGTGATCATGAATAAATCCTGAGATAGAGAGAGGTATAATAATTTCCCCCCATTTTTGTGAAAATAATCAATTAATATAAAAATACATATTAGGGGTAAATCATGAGTGAAACTTGTTTTAAAATTAAATCATGTTGTTAAAGATCATGATTTTTGAAATTAACAAGTTATTAAGAAAAAAAGATACTCATTAATATATCCACTTTTAAAGTAAAATAATCTACTAAAAAATACAAGAAACATATCCCCCTTTTCTAAATAAAATATTTCTCTGAATAACAAAAAACATATCCCCTTTTTTATTTTCTATAAATAAATAAAGAAGGGAAATAAGAAATAATTTAAAATAATAAATAAATATCACATATCTAAAAATAATAATGAAATGTTACTATATATTCTTATTAATAATTACAAAAATAATAATAAATAAATAAAAAATAAGTAATTCATAAGATATGGATTATAGATATAACACTAAAGTTATAAATATCCAAAATCTAAATTTATATGAATTTCCAATGAAATAGTTATAAATAATTTTTTCAAAAATATCAATTAAATGGTGTAGAGTGATTCTCAATATATTTAAAGTTTTTTAATTTTTTTTAGAAAAGTATAAAAAAAATAAATTTATAAACAAGATAATAATAAGGAATATTTAAAAAGAAAAAATATTGATTTTGAAATTAAGTTCACAAAAAAGAGAGAAAGGGAAAAATATTTTTTTTAAATGGCGACTTCTCCACAATTAGGAATTAGGACACATAAATAAGAGAGAGGTAGAATTTTCATAAAATTGTGTTTAAAATTATAAAATGAAAATTTAAGGCATATAAAAACGTTTCACCCATGTGCTTAATGTTGATTTATTAATTTCATAAAAAAGTTAAAATCTATGCCCCTCTTTAATTGGATTATTTAACAAAGTCATTAAGAGGAAATGATAGATCAATAATTTTTTTGAGTTTATAGTGAATTTTAATTTAGAATCCACTATATGATATAATAATTAAGCTCGGTGGAATATTCATAAATGATATCAAATAAATGTAATTTTTTATCCATCTTTTGTTTTCTATCATGGTTAGCTAGAAGAGAGTTATATGTCCAAAAAATATTGGGTCCACTAAGTTGGGATAATAAAGATTTTGGAAGGAAAAAAAACTTTAGAATGATATTTTTGATGAGTTTAATGCGATAAAATATGAATAAAGTTACATATTTCATATCTATTATTTTTTCAATCATACTGATAAATAAGATTCTTGAAATTTAAATAATATTTTAATAATATAAATTTTCAAATCAATTTTTTGATAAATTTATTTTCGGAAGAACTATTAAATACTCACATATAAAACCTTGATAAATTTTTATGAGAAATTGATAACCAAAAGTCATATCATGATATTGATCAATGTAAGTGAATTTCATTAGATTTGGTTAAATCTTGTTAATTTGGGATTCTAAATTCTCAACATATTTTTGATCTTTTAATTTCAAAACCCAATCATGTTTTCATTAAAAATAACATACTTTTCATTATAACGTTGATCTTATTTATTAGAAACTCATTTCTATTTATTTATAAGTACGTAATTTTCAAAATAGAATTTATTATAGAAATTATCAAGTTCATTGAGTTAATTAGAAGAGAAAGAAAAAGTGAATGAATTAACATAATATGTTAAATGTGAAGGAGAATGTCAAACATGATGACTAACCTCATCACCTACTTCAAGATTTTACATAAGTAATTTAGTAATTGATTCACATGGGGATGTTGAATCCATGTATTCATCAAATAATTTCTAAAATGAGACATTAATATATTTTATTTTATTTTTTTACTTAAAATTATTTTTGTTATGGTGATATATAGTATAATATTTCCCTTTTTATTAAATTAATATCATGGAACTTTTTTTATTAAAATTGATTCCTCATTTTGGAATGAATGAATGATTTCATATTTCTGTTCAAATTGTTTCATCTCTTGATCAAGAATTTATTCTTGGAACAATTATCAAATAATTTCCCATTATCAATATATTTTGATGAAATAATTCATTTATATTCATTGTCATCCTTTTATTATTTAGATTCTTTATCAGATATGCACTTCACTGTTATATAAAAAATAATGAGGAATATAATAATTTATTTGAGATCGATATCTTAGATATCTATAAATACATATATTTTCAAATGAATTAGTTTACAATATCATTGAACGTCCCAGATAATTTTATTTGGAAAATTTTGAATTTAAAATTAATCATTGAGGGTATTTTGACCATTGAAAATGTTATTAAATAATTTAAAAATGTTTTAAATTTATTCCTTTTCATGGATACTAAAACATTAAATTCATTTAATATATTAAAAACCCATATTATCTTTGAAAATTTTCATTTATAAATGGGTAATTTTTTATAATATCCAAATTTCATAACCCCTTTTCCAAGTATATATCAAATTAGATTAATTGTTTTCAAGACTATGGTGCATGGAATTCATAGATTTATCATATATTTTACAATCGGAAATATATTGTGGATTCTAATTATCTTCCATTCATTTTTAGGTATATAATCATGCATAACAATTTTCTAAATAGGATATCTGATGCTTCTACGAAAGAATTGGTATTCATGTTTTCCAATAATATTAATTTATTCCATCAAATAAATGAGTATTAATACAAGAAGTATATTCCATTATAAATTAATATATTCCAATTTATTATGTTTAATAAAAATTAAAGAAAAAAATAAATATCTATTAAAAACACAAAAACCGTGTTTTTGATAAAAAAGGACAATTGTATCATTTGATACAAATTGTTTCATTGAGTAAAATGATATGTTGGTGGTGACTTTTAAAAAATTTAAAAATAAAAGTGAGAGGAAAATTCAAAACAAAATTATTTTGATAGTATGAAGTGATAAATAAATAAATTCATTGAATATTATAAATTTAATATCAAATATAATTAATCAAGTTTGTAGAGAAGATATTGGTTGAACTGAATTTATGAAATTATTCATATTGATATTAGATGATGTAATGGGTAGATTAAAGGAGATAACAAATATTATTTGATAATGAGTTTGATAATATCTTAGTATGAGACTTTATATATCCTCCCCTAAAGTTAAGAGGTTTTTTTATTCCCCTAATTTTAATAGAAACTAATAAAACCATTCCTAATTTAAATTTTTGTAGAAGTTGAAATAAACTTACATCCCTTACTTCAACAATTATAAGCACATGCCTTACATTATTCTTGCTAGTTTTAGCATTTGAACATATTGTAAATGATAGGATGAGAAGAGATACATTTTCCTAACACAAATACATTACAATGATACTCCCTTAAATCTAAAGAAGGATTAATACTATTTAATGGAGATTTATTAGATAAAAATATATGATATCCTATCAAATTAATAATTGATAATTATAACTTTTAGAGGACTCTATGAGATAACTAGATATTCGACATTATAAAATCTTTGATTTGATTGAAGAGTTATTTCACATGAGAATTATACTTCCAAGACACCAAGGTCCTATATTTAATTTCTCCAATAGATCTAGTACATCTATAATTCATCATGGTCATTAAGCATTGTCAACAGCCAATTAAGACTAGTGAGACACATCAAATTAGAGAAACATGACTTGCTATATTAGCATCATCAGCTCGCCATTCGATGATATCAGCTAGTTGGTATGAAATCTAAGATCTTCCAATATCCACCTACTTAAACCAACTTTCCGAAATTCCTCCACTGACAAGTCGAGAGACTCCTCAAGGATGAAAGGCTATTGTCTACACCATAGGTTCACTGATGTTTCCTATTACAATCCAACTCCTCTATTGTCCTTTTTATGAATTTATGAAATCGTAGAATTGTTCATCAATATTTTATTAATGACTTCTTGACATTCTTTAATAGTTCTAAAATATTTTTAATGCCACTTCTAATGATTACACAAGATAATCCAACTTCATCAAGATTCCTTCATTTTTTTCCTTAAGACTAATAAACATATTCTACACCATGGAACTATCATCCACTTAAATAAAAACATTAGAAACACCATAGAGTGTTTTTTTCCTTGAAAATTTCATTCTATGGAGATAGGTACAAAAATACACGATAAATAGAATATACTGAATCACATAAAGACATAAGTTATGGAATGTTAATAATTCATAACTTATCCCATAATACTGCACAATTACACCCCAATATTTTTATTAGATATTTTTTTAATTTCTTTGATGTCCTATGATGTATGATAAATCATGATAATATAATGCTACATGCATCACTGGATTAACTTATAGATTATGAAACACTATTTTTATACTGTGTTACAAACAATTCCAATTTATTTTGATAGAATTACATTCATTCAAGACTGATTTTATGCGAACAACTAAATATTATTATGTTACTGTAACGCCCCGACCCCAGCTACCCAGAGTCGGTGCATTACTTAGTAACATTGGCATGATCACAAAAGATCAAGTCTCGAAAGACCGATTAGTTTAGTAGCCTTGGAAACACTAGATACATTCATAAATGTTACATTACATCATAAAGTGAAAAAAAACTATAATAACATAGTCTCCATAGTCCACACTTCTATCCTCTTCGGACTATCCCTGGAGGTCATTCATAAAATACTTCTTCACATCCTGGAAAATATTAAAACATTGAAAGGGGTGAGCTCGGATGCTCAGTAAGGTAAACAATATAGCGGAAGATTTCATAAATAAACATTTACATTTAAGGAAATGTATAACTAAAACAAAAGCCATTTCAACTTGAACTTAAACATAATATGGCAAAAGTAAAATGAGATAATGCCATTTAATTCTTCACATGGATATTCTACTAGTCGAATAATCACATGCAATATCAATAACCACTTTCATAATGATGGAATGCATAATGCCAGACTATCATAACCGCGTAGTCAAGGCCTCGTGCCATGACCACAAATAAGATTTTGTCAAGGCCTTGTGCCAAGACACTAGTTTGTCTCATGAGACCTGCCGATGCATCGAGGAGCTATAGCGGGCTCCACCCGTCACTTATTAAGTCCAATGCATTCCTCATATGAATAGGTTTAAACATATCATAAACCATAACATAATCGTATCACATAAAACATGCATAAAGGAAACATAACAGTTCCACATTTCAATCACAAGATTTAAATACCACTCATTGATATAATAAAAATGCTTTCAAAACCATTTTCAATACCAAAATAAAAGAAAGTTAAAACTTTGTATTTATTTTTTATTTAAAAAAAAGATGGCTTGTAGAGGAAGCCGAAACTCAAATAACGGTCACGGCGGTGGAGAAGTCGTTGTCGCCGCATAAGTACGGAAAGAAAAACATTCCCTTTTTGTGGTTTAGTAAAACGCTTTGTATAAAAAAGATTCATTTTGAATAAATGTAAAAGTCAAAGGGGTTTATACACCTTATAAAAGAAAGTTGTGTATAAAACCAAATATGACTCAATGAAAGGAGATTGAGACGAAGTCCTTAAAAAGATAATTTTTAAAATAAAATAGATCTATTATGTGTATTCACTATAGGTACACATAACGAAAGTAAAAATACAAAATAATACATAATAATATCATGACATAATTGGAAAGTAGGAGATTAACCCAAAGAATGGAAATTGGGTTAAGAAGTTCCCTTACCTCGTGTCTGACTTGACTCAACCGTTCTTTAACCTCCTGAATAATAAACTAGAGTTAATATATAACTTATTAAGAACCATTTTTAATTTCATTATCCTTTTTATATCACTTATTACAATGTTATGAACATTATGTAATTATTTAAGTTAATAACTGTCCTTTTGTCGATCTTTGGTACTTGAGTCAACAATAAATTTCTTATAATTACAAGTTGTTTATGTGGTAGAATATCCATTATCTACAGAATTATATTCATGATTTAGATGTAATATATATCATATATATCCAGTATATAAATTCATTTATAATATTACGTAACATTTAGAGATAAGAAATGAAATGTACCGTTCATGGAGACGGTAAGCCGTACGTACGCATAAACGCTACTTTCATTTCAATTTCATATTTAATGGAACAAAATCATAATGATATAAATGTATAATATAATTCCAGTACAATATAGTGCATAATACCATTTACTCCATCCTTTATACATCCCACATATGGAATTAACGATTCAAATCACTTTGAGGGGGCGGTAGTCCGCACTTCCTAAATTGAAATTATCGCGTTTTACCCATAATGGAAATCATAAAGTATGCCATAAATTAGAAATACAGAAGCATAAGTAAAACATAAACATATTATATATCATATATAAAAATAGTGACATCTCAATGGCCACCTTTGAAGGTGTTATATGAGTGTTGAACAATCATCGTTTCGTGAGGCAGAAATTCGCCATCCACAGAAACCGTATGTTATTTAACCATTAGATGTATGTGTGTGTAAGTGTAGCTCGAATACTTCTTATAAAAACATCCTAGTATATTGAGGATACTGGTTTTGTTACAAAAGAAATGAATAAAAAGAGTTTAGGGGGTTGGAGAAGAAAAATAAAACAAAACAACATTAGAGAAGACATTACCTCAAATTCGGGTAACTCTTTTTGATTTGAGCCAAAGGCTTCCTTGGGAAGAGATATTCCCAATGGGAGGATTCTAGGAGTAATAGGGGGAAGTTGGGAGAGTATTTGGGCAGAGTTTAGCCGAGCCAAATGGCTTGAAAGTGTAAATAAGGTGGGAGAGGTGGGGGCCTTTTATAAGTGGAGAGGAGGGGCTCTTTTGGAAAGATTGAAATGTTACATTATGATACAATTCTTTTCGGAATCTAAAGGTCCCACACTTATATAATTCGTGACTAAGGTGATAAGGGTTCTAAATATCTTCATCCAATAGGCTTTGGACAAGTGTAAGCCTTGGATTTTGCATTATCTTCTCATTTTATTTAAATCGTTAAATAATGAGGTCATCGCCGCATCATAATGATGTCATAAATAATTTAATTTATTTAATGTATATAAATTATAAAAAAAATACTATGATGTATGAAATCTGTTTAGCATTCTAATGAATATTTATAATCAAAATTTGGACTTGTGTAACCCCACTTAAAAACTGTTTTAGTAAAACAACTCATGTTTGTGTCAATTTAATTTTGACATTAAATAAATATATATTAATGTCATTTTCCAACTAAAGTGGCTCCATGGGGTCCCCAAGTTGACCCATGGGTTGTCTTGGTCGGCCATGACTCATCCAATAGGAGTAGTACAAGTGTCATGCTCATCTCATATTATTAAAACATTAATTGTACCTTAAACTACACTAATTACCTCTAATCGCGATTAAGAACTTAAAAGTTACTATTCACCAAAAATTTATTTTAATCTCATTGAACCAAATTTTACTTCTCAATGACAACCATGAATGTCAGATTTTTTAAAATCAAATCACAGCAGTGGTAATATTTCATTTAAATGAAAAATCAGTTATTTAACTACCACTTAGTGGTTTCACAATTCATCAAAAATTGAAGTTTTTCAGAACAAAGCCAAAATTTCACCCTAAGCTATAATTGATATTCCGAATTCAAAAATGATGTCTATTTTACAAAATTCCAAACATATAAGTTCCATTAATTAATTTTATAATTAATTCCCGTTGTCACAACAAATAGCGTGTTTTAAGAAACAACTTATATCAAAAGATTGGCAACTGTTTATGTCCAATTTCAATGTTAAATTAATTCTAATGACCACAATTGGATAAAATGGTAAAAATATATTCTAATTATACTTTAAAACCACTAAATAGTATAATTTATCACAATAAATTATTTTGATTAAAAAAGTTGTTTTAAGTATTTTTCACTATTCATAAAAAATCGGATGTTCTCAGAAAGTTACAAAAAATTCAACTTCGGATAATTTCAATATTACGAATACAAAAATGAAGCCCATTTTGAAATATAAAATTTCTATAATTTTAAAAAGTGGTTATCACTATTCATAACGGCTACTTTGATTAGTCACGGTGTTTTAGAACTCGAAGTTGCGTACAATGCAAGCTATTGAATTATTGAATGAGAAGCGTATCGTGGAAGCTCGGGGTGTTACATTCTCCCCTCCTTCAATAAATTGCGTCCTCGCAATTTGAAATTTTTCTTTGAAAATAAAAGGTTGAAAAGAGAAAATACCTTTGAAGATAACCCACATCGGAAATAATGTTAATAAATATATAACATTAAAAGAATGCAAGATAAGTACAAAGGTCACCCGATATAGCCCATTCTAGGATTCTATGAAAATTTGGATATGGAGGAGAAACAAACCATCAAGGTCTGATGGAGAGTTATAGAAAACAGGATTAGGAGAAAGTTTAACCACAAGAAAATCAAAAACTTGTGATTGGTTAAACGGTCATTGAATCCCCAGTTGGAAAAGTTAACCAACAACAATTTTGTTTTAAGTTACCTTTTATAATGTTGAGGAATTTATTTAGGAGATTTACTAAGAACGTAAGGGAATATACATACTTGTTATGTATACTTTCATTCGTTAATAAATTTTTACCACAAACCCAACTTTTACTCCAAATGGTAACGGAACTCAAAAATATTCTATTTATCCTAATTGTATAAGGTTCCAAATGTTAACACATACCATTTAGATTAGTAAAATCATTTTGTAATAACCGGGGACTTCCTGTAGGCTAGTGGTAGGAAATAAAGGCTTGTCGCACTATGGTTGTGGGTTCGATTCCTGCAGCTTTGTCCGACGCGATGGGTTATTCCCCACCCTGCAGGTTGTCCTTTTCCTAAAACTATAGTTTCATAATATTCCAAAAATAATCTTCAGAAATGTTTTAACCTTAAACAATACTATCCAAAGATCAACTTAATCCACTCCAACCAATATAGTTATCCAAAATACCTCTGTCCAGACTTTCTCTAAAAGATCTCTTAATTCCAAAATCAATTTATCAGATTCCCCAAACAATGTAACGTTTCTCTTATTGTCACATACTAAAAATATAATTACCTTCATCATATTAAAACCTTACTGAAATCAACAAGTACTGCAGTACAATCCTTATATATATCACATTATTCTTATAACCAGAATATAATCCTTGAGTCCAAAAGCACCAATACATTAATTATTCCGCTTCAACTGTAGTCACAGCATAAGATTGGCCTGGATCCCTTGGCCTTTTCTGAGGTAAGTTTCCTTGACACTTAGGACATTCATTTGAATAATGCCCCATTTCCCTAAAATTGTAGCATTCAACTTTGACAGCCTCATTCTTTCCCTTGCAATCATGAGCCTGGTGACCCTTTTCTCCACATTTATAACAAACTCCCATTCCTTTTAGGCACGTACCAGGGTGATTCTTACCACAATTATCACATAATGGAAAATCCTTCTTTCCCTTTTTCCCTTTATCTGTCTCTTGTTCCACCGTTCTCTTCTTCTCTTGCATTACTTTGTTGTCATAAGACTTAGAGATTTCCTTTTCTGTCTTGATAGCACATGAGACAATATCTTCATATGATGAGAAGGATTGTGATACTAAAGCTCAATGGAGAAATGGTTTTAACCCATCAAAGAAACGATCAATCTTACTCCTTGGGTTACGTATATAATTTGCAGCATGCCTCTCTAACCTTGTAAAGTTGGCCTCATACTTTACGACATTCTCATCCTCCTTTTGTCTCAGACTCAAAAATTGCCTTTCCATATCTGCTCGATGGTCACGAGGAAAGTATTTTTATAAGAAAAGCTCTTTGAACTCCCTCTATTCCATATTCGATACGTCATCATCTTTCTTTGTGTTTTGAATCAGCGACCACCACTGATCGGCATCTCCAGTGAGGCTGTAAACTGCCATGACAACCTTCTCCCTTTCACTACTCCCAAAGGCATGGAATATTTTCTCTAAGGAATTTATCCATTGCTCAGCTACTATAGGATTTTTACTCCCATTGAAGGTTGGTGGTTGTTGCCTCATGAAACGGTATAGCATTGATCCTCCACGTTGCGGATCAGGGTGCTCCATACGAGTAAGGTTATTATTCATAACCTGAGTAAGTTTTCCTAGTATGGTGATTAGCTGATCGGTACCAGTTGCATCACCAGCCCCACTATAATTATCTTGAGCAGGAGGGAAATCCCTTCATGGAGTGCGTGCATTGATACAGTTTCCATTTCTTCCACTAGGCGCCATTTCTAAACAATGGCATAAACTAGATCAGTTTATGAATCAAAATACATAATCCCATACTTATAAAACACTTAACATAAATTGAACTATTTATGGATATAATCCATAATCATAAAAATGTTTTCTTTGAGTAAGTATATGCTCATAAACCCTTCATAATGATTTGTAAAGAAAATGAGAGTTATCCTAAGCATATCCCCCAGGAGTGTCGTAACCAAGAGTGCAGCAAGGCCCGTTGTCGTGCACCGGTTCCCGTTCGAGTCTAGCTCAAAGCGGTGTTTTCGGGTTTTACCCCTAGGTACATCTGTGCCAGAGCCGCCTCTACCTGCTCGTATCCAGACAGGGATGTATTGCTCAGAAAACTCACAAAATCTCTACAATACCAAAATTTTATGAAGTTATTCTATACTAATACTCAAAGTTCATCTTAGGTCTACATGCTCTAATCAGAATTTGTCTAAATCTAGCTTCAAAGGTTTGTAATAAAATTCCTCTAATACCAACTGTAACGCCCCGACCCCAGCTACCCAGAGTCGGTGCATTACTTCATAACATTGGCATGATCACAAAAGATCAAGTCTCGAAAGACCAATTAGTTTAGTAGCCTTGGAAACACTAGATACATTCATAAATGTTACATTACATCATAAAGTGAAAAAACTACAATAACATAGTCTCCATAGTCCACACTTCTATCCTCTTCGGACTATCCCTGGAGGTCATTCATGAAATACTTCTTCACATCCTGGAAAATATTAAAACATTGAAAGGGGTGAGCTCGGATTCTTAGTAAGGTTAACAATATAGCGGAAGCTTTCATAAATAAACATTAACATTTAAGGAAATGTATAACTAAAAAAAGCCTTTTAAACTTGAACTTCAACATAATATGGAAAAAGTAAAATGAGATAATGCCATTTACTTCTTCACATGGATATTCTACTGGTCGAATAATCACATGCAATATCAATAACCCCTTTCATAATGATGGAATGCATAATGCCAAACTATCATAACCACATAGTCAAGGCCTCGTGCCAAGACCACAAATAAGATTTTGTCAAGGCCTTGTGCCAAGACACTAGTTTGTCTCATGAGACCTACCGATGCATCGAGGAGCTATATTGGGCTCCACCCGTCACTTATTAAGTCCAATGCATTCCTCATATGAATAGGTTTAAACATATCATAAATCATAACATAATCGTATCACATAAAACATGCATAAAGGAAACATAACAGTTCCACATTTCAATCACAAGATATAAATACAACACATTGATATAATAAAAATGCTTTCAAAACCATTTTCAATACCAAAATAAAAGAAAGTTAAAACATTGTATTTATTTTTTATTTAAAAAAAAGATGGATTGTAGAGGAAGCCGAAACTCAAATAATGGTCACGGCGGCGGAGAAGTCGTTATCGCCGCATAAGTACGGAAAGAAAAACATTCCCTTTTTGTCGTTTAGTAAAACGCTTCATATAAAAAAGATTCCTTTTGAATAAACGTAAAAGTCAAAGGGGTTTATACACCGTATAAAAGAAAGTTGTGTATAAAACCAAATATGACTCAATGAAAGGAGATTGAGAAGAAGTCCTTAAAAAGATCATTTTTAAAATAAAATTGATCTATTATGTGTATTCACTATAGGAACACATAAAGAAAGTAAAAATACAAAATAATACATAATAATATCATGACATAATTGGAAAGTAGGAGATTAACCCAAAGAATGGAAATTGGGTTAAGAAGTTCCCTTACCTCGTGTCTGACTTGACTCAACTGTTATTTAACCTCCAGAATAATAAACTAGAGTTAATATATACCTTATTAAGAACCATTTTTAATTTCATTATCCTTTTTATATCACTTATTACAATGTTATGAACATTATGTAATTATTTAAGTTAATAACTGTCCTTTTGTCGATCTTTGGTACTTGAGTCAACAATAAACTTCTTATAATTACAAGTTGTTTATGTGGTAGAATATCCATTATCTACATAATTATATTCATGATTTAGATTTCATATATATCATATATATCCAGTATATAAATTCATTTATAATATTACGTAACATTTAGAGGTAAGAAATGAAATGTACCGTTCATGGAGACGGTAAGCCGTACGTACGCATGAATGCTACTTTCATTTCAATATCATATTTAATGGAACAAAATCATAATTATATAAATGTATAATATAATCCCAGTATAATATAGTGCATAATACCATTTACTCCATCCTTTATACATCCCACATATGGCATTAACGATTCAAATCATTTTGAGGGGGCGGTAGTCCGCACTTCCTAAAATGAAATTATCGCGTTTTACCCATAATGGAAATCATAAAGTATGCCATAAATGAGAAATACAGAAGCATAAGTAAAACATAAACATATTATATATCATATATAAAAATAGTGACATCTTAATGGCCACCTTTGAAGGTGTTATATGAGTGTTGAACAATCATCGTTTCGTGAGGCAGAAATTCGCCATCCACAGAAACCGTATGTTATTTAACCATTAGATGTAGGTGTGTGTAAGTGTAGCTCGAATCCTTCTCATAACAGAATCCTAGTATATTTAGGATACTGGTGTTGTTACAAAAGAAATGAATAAAAAGATTTTAGGGGGTTGGAGAAGAAAAATAAAACAAAACAACATTAGAGAAGACATTACCTCAAAATCGGGTAACTCTTTTTGATTTGAGCCAAAGGCTTCCTTGGGAAGAGTTCTTCCCAAAGGGAGGCTTCTAGGAGTAAGAGGGGGAAGTTGGGAGAGTATTTGGGCAGAGTTTGGCCGAGCCAAATGGCTTGAAAGTGTAAATGAGGTGGGAGAGGTGGGGGCTTTTATAAGTGGAGAGGAGGGGCTCTTTTGGAAAGATTGAAATGTTACATTATTATACAATGATTTTCGGATTCTAAAGGTCCCACACTTATATAATTAGTGGATAAGGTGATAATGGTTCGAAATATCTTCATACAATAGGCTTTGGACAAGTTTAAGCCTTGGATTTTGCATTATCTTCTCATTTTATTTAAATCGTTAAATAATGAGGTCATCGCCGCATCATAATGATGTCATAAATAATTTAATTTATATAATGTCTAAAAATTATAAAAAAAATACGATGATGTAGGAAATCGTTTTATCTTTCTAATGAATATTTATAATCAAAATTTGGACTTATGTAACCCCACTTAAAAACTGTTTTAGTAAAACAACTCATGTTTGTGTCAATTTAATTTTAACATTAAATAAATATATATTAAGGTCATTTTCCAACTAAAGTGGCTCCATGGGGTCCCCAAGTTGACACATGGGTTGTCTTGGTAGGCCATGACTCATCCAATAGGATTAGTACAAGTGTCAATCTCATCTCATATTATTAAAACATTATTTGTACCTTAAACAACACTGATTACCTCTAATCGCGATTAAGAACTTAAAAGTTACTATTCACCAAAAATTTATTTTAATCTCATTGAACCACATTTTACTTCTAAATGACAACCATGTATGTCGGATTTTTGAAAATCAAAACACAGTAGTGGTAATATTTCATTTAAATGAAAAATCAGTTATTTAACTACCACTTAGTGGTTTCACTATTCATCAAAAATTGAAGTTTTTCAGAACAAAGCCAAAATTTCACCCTAAGCTATAATTGATATTCCGAATTCAAAAATGATGTATATTTTACAAAATTCCAAACATATAAGTAGCATTAATTAATTTTATAATTAATTCCCGATGTCACAACAAATAGCGTGTTTTAAGAAACAACTTATATCAAAAGATTGGCAATTGTTTATGTCCAATTTCAATGTTAAATTAATTCTAATGACCACCATTGGATAAAATGGTAAAAATATATTCTAATTATACTTTAAAACCACTAAATAGTATAATTTATCACAATAAATTATTTTGATTAAAAAAGTTGTTTTAAGTATTTTTCACTATTCATAAAAAAATCGGAAGTTCTCAGAAAGTCACAAAAAATTCAACTTAGGATAATTTCGATATTAAGAATACAAAAATGAAGTCCATTTTGAAATATAAAATTTCTATAATTTTAGAAAGTGGTTATTACTATTCATAACAGCTACTTTGATTAGTCGCGGTGTTTTAGAACTCGAAGTTGCGTACAATGCAAGCTATTGCATTATTGAATGAGAAGCGTATCGTGGAAGCTCGGGGTGTTACATTCTGCCCTCCTTCAATAAATTGCGTCCTCGCAATTTGAAATTTTTCTTTGAAAATAAAAGGTTGAAAAGAGAAAATACCTTTGAAGATAACCGACATCAGAAATAAGGTTAATAAATATATAACATTAAAAGAAAGAAAGATAAGTACAAAGGTCACCCGATATAGCCCATTCTAGGATTCTATGAAAATATGGATATGGAGGAGAAACAAACCATCAAGGTCTGATGGAGAGTTATAGAAAACAGTATTAGGATAAAGTTTAACCACAAGAAAATCACAAACTTGTGATTGGTTAAACGGTCATTGAATCCCCAGTTGGAAAAGTTAACCGACAACATTTTTGTTTTAAGTTACCTTTTATAATGTTGAGGAATTTATTTAGGAGATTTACTAAGAACGTAAGGGAATATACATACTTGTTATGTATACTTTCATTCGTTAATAAATTTTTACCACAAACCCAACTTTTACTCCAAATGGTAATGGAACTCAAAAATATTATATTTATCCTAATTGTATAAGGTTCCAAATGTTAACACATACCATTTAGATTAGTAAAATCATTTTGTAATAACCAGGGACTTCCTGTAGGCTAGTGGTAGGAAATAAAGGCTTGTCGCACTATGGTTGTGGGTTCGATTCCTGCAGCTTTGTCCGACGTGACGGGTTATTCCCCACCCAGCAGGTTGTCCTTTTCCTAAAACTATAGTATCATAATATTACAAAAATAATCATCAGAAATGTTTTAACCTTAAACAATACTATCCAAAGATCAACTTAATCCACTCCAACCATTATAGTTATCCAAAATACCTCTGTCCAGACTTTCTCTAAAAGATCTCTTAATTCCAAAATCAATTTATCAGATTCCCCAAACAAAGTAAAGTTTCTCTTATTGTCACATACTAAAAATATAATTACATTAATCATATTAAAACCTTACTGAAATCAACAAGTACTGCAGTACAATCCTTATATATATCACATTATTCTTATAACCAGAATATAATCCTTGAGTCCAAAAGCACCAATACATTAATTATTCCGCTTCAACTGTAGTCACAGCATAAGATTGGCCTTGATCCCTTGGCCTTTTCTGAGGTAAGTTTCCTTGACGCTTAGGACATTCATTTGCATAATGCCCCATTTCCCTACAATTGTAGCATTCAACTTTGACAGCCTCATTCTTTCCCTTGCAATCACGAGCCTGGTGACCCTTTTCTCCACATTTATAACAAACTCCCATTCCTTTTAGGCACGTACCAGGGTTATTCTTCCCACAATTATCACATAATGGAAAATCCTTCTTTCCCTGTTTCCCTTTATCTGTCTCTTGTTCCCCCGTTCTCTTCTTCTCTTGCTTTAATTTGTTGTCATAAGACTTAGAGAATTCCTTTTCTGTCTTGATAGCACATAAGACAATATATTCATATGATGAGAAGGATTTTGATACTAAAGCTCGACGGAGAAATGGTTTTAACCCATCAAAGAAACGATCAATCTTACTCCTTGGGTTACGTATATAATTTGCAGCATGCCTCGCTAACCTTGTAAAGTTGGCCTCATACTTTGCGACATTCTCATCCTCCTTTTGTCTCAGACTCAAAAATTGCCTTTCCATATCTGCTCGATGGTCACGAGGAATTTATTTTTCTAAGAAAAGCTCTTTGAACTCCCTCCATTCCATATTCGATATGTCATCATCTTCCTTTGTGTTTTGAATCAGCGACCACCACTGATCGGCATCTCCA
The DNA here is from genome assembly GCA_963277665.1 of Viscum album. Taxonomy (NCBI): domain Eukaryota; kingdom Viridiplantae; phylum Streptophyta; class Magnoliopsida; order Santalales; family Viscaceae; genus Viscum; species Viscum album. The sequence goes on from OY728123.1 coordinate 2,023,262,338, forward strand.
GTGAGGCGGTAAACTGCCATGACAACCTTCTCCCTTTCACTACTCCCCAAGCATGGAATATTTTCTCTAAGGAATTTATCCATTGCTCAGCTACTATATGATTTGTACTCCCATTGAAGGTTGGTGGTTGTTGCCTCATGAAACGGTCTAGCATTGATCCTCCACGTTGCGGATCAGGGTGCTCCATACGAGTAAGGTTATTATTCATAACCTGAGTAAGTTGTCCCAGTATGGTGATTAGCTGATCGACACCAGTTGCATCACCAGCCCCACTATAATTATCTTGAGCAGGAGGGAAATCCCTACATGGAGTGCGTGCATTGATATGGTTTCCATTTCTTCCACTAGGCGCCATTTCTAAACAATGGAATAAACTAGATTAGTTTATGAATCAAAATACATAATCCCGTACTTATAAAACACTTAACATAAATGGAACTATTTATGGATATAATCCATAATCATAAAAATGTTTTCTTTGAGGAAGTATATGCTCATAAACCCTTCATAATTATTTGTAAAGAAAATGGGAGTTATCCTTAGCATATCCCCCAGGAGTGTCGTAACCAAGAGTGCAGCAAGGCCCGTTGTCCTGAACCAGTTCCCGTTCGAGTCTAGCTCAAAGCGGTGTTTTCAGGTTTTCCCCCTAGGTACATCTGTGCCAGAGCCGCCTCTACCTGCTCGTATCTAGACAGGGATGTATTGCTCGGAAAACTCACAAAATCTCTACAATACCAAAATTTTTAGGAAGTTCTTCTATACTAATCCGCAATGTTCATCTTAGGTCTACGTGATCTAATCAGAGTTTGTCTAAATCTAGCTTCCAAGGTTTGTACTAAACTTCCTCTGATACCAACTGTAAAGCCCCGACCCCAGCTACCCAGAGTCGGTGCATTACTTCATAACATTGGCATGATCACAAATGATCATGTCTCGAAAGACCGATTAGTTTAGTAGCCTTGGAAAAACTAGATACATTCATAAATGTTAAATTACATCATAAAGTGAAAAAACTACAATAACATAGTCTCCATAGTCCACACTTCTATCCTCTTCGGACTATCCCTGGAGGTCATTCATAAAATACTTCTTCACATCCGGGAAAATATTAAAACATTGAAAGGGGTGAGCTCGGATGCTCAGTAAGGTTAACAATATAGCGGAAGCTTTCATAAATAAACATTAACATTTAAGGAAATGTATAACTAAATCAAAATCCTTTTAAACTTGAACTTCAACATAATATGGCAAAAGTAAAATGAGATAATTCCATTTACATCTTCACATGGATATTCTACTGGTTGAATAATCACATGCAATATCAATAACCACTTTCATAATGATGGAATGCATAATGCCAGACTATCATAACCACGTAGTCAAGGCCTCGTGCCAAGACCACAAATAAGATTTTGTCAAGGCCTTGTGCCAAGACACTAGTTTGTCTCAGGAGACCTGGCGATGCATCGAGGAGCTATAGCGGGCTCAACCCGTCACTTATTAAGTCCAATGCATGTCTCATATGAATATGTTTAAACATATCATAAACCATAACATAATCGTATCACATAAAACATGTATAAAGGAAACGTAACAGTTCCACATTTCAATCACAAGATATAAATACAACACATTGATATAATAAAAATGCTTTCAAAACCATTTTCAATAACAAAATAAAAGAAAGTTAAAACTTTGTATTTATTTTTTATTTAAAAAAATAAGATGGCTTGTAGAGGAAGCCGAAACTCAAATAATGGTCACAGCGGCGGAGAAGTCGTTGTCGCCGCATAAGTACGGAAAGAAAAACATTACCTTTTTGTCGTTTAGTAAAACGCTTCGTATAAAAAAGATTCCTTTTGAATAAACGTAAAAGTCAAAGGGGTTTATACACCGTATAAAATAAAGTTGTGTATAAAACCAAATATGACTCAATGAAAGGAGATTGAGACGAAGTCCTTAAAAAGATAATTTTTAAAATAAAATAGATCTATTATTTGTATTCACTATAGGTACACATAAAGAAAGTAAAAATACAAAATAATACATAATAATATCATGACATAATTGGAAAGTAAGAGATTAACCCAAAGAATGGAAATTGGGTTATGAAGTTCCCTTACCTCGTGTCTGACTTGACTCAACCGTTCATTAACCTCCTGAATAATAAACTAGAGTAAATATATACCTTATTAAGAACCTTTTTTAATTTCATTATCCTTTTTATATCACTTATTACAATGTTATGAACATTATGTAATTATTTAATTAAATAACTGTCCTTTTGTCGATCTTTGGTACTTGAGTCAACAATAAACTTCTTATAATTACAAGTTGTTTATGTGGTAGAATATCCATTATCTACAGAATTATATTCATGATTTAGATGTCATATATATCATATATATCCAGTATATAAATTCATTTATAATATTACGTAACATTTTGAAGTATGAAATGAAATGCACCGTTCATGGAGACAGTAAGCCGTACGTACGCATGAACGCTACTTTCATTTCAATTTCATATTTAATGGAACAAAATCATAAAGATATAAATGTATAATATAATTACAGTATAATATAGTGCATAATACCATTTACTCCATCCTTTATACATCCCACATATGGCATTAACGATTCAAATCACTTTGAGGGGGTGGTAGTCCGCACTTCCTAAAATGAAATTATCGTGTTTTACCCATAATAGAAATCATAAAGTATGCCATAAATGAGAAATAAAGAAGCATAAGTAAAACATAAACATATTATATATCATATATAAAAATAGTGACATCTTAATGGCCACCTTTGAAGGTGTTATATGAGTGTTGAACAATCATCGTTTCGTGAGGCAGAAATTCGCCATCCACAGAAACCGTATGTTATTTAACCATTAGATGTAGGTGTGTGTAAGTGTAGCTCGAATACTTCTTATAACAACATCCTATTATATTTAGGATACTGTTGTTGTTACAAAAGAAATGAATAAAAAGAGTTTAGGTGGTTGGAGAAGAAAAATAAAACAAAATAGCATTAGAGAAGACATTACCTCAAAATCGGGTAACTCTTTTTGATTTGAGCCAAAGGCTTCCTTGGGAAGCGTTCTGCCCAAAGGGAGGCTTCTAGGAGTAAGAGGGGGAAGTTGGGAGAGTATTTGGGCAGAGTTTGGCCGATCCAAATGGCTTTAAGGTGTAAATGAGGTGGGAGAGGTGGGGGCCTTTTATAAGTGGAGAGGAGGGGCTCTTTTGGAAAGATTGAAATGTTACATTATTATACAATGATTTTAGGATTCTAAAGGTCCCACACTTATATAATTCGTGTCTAAGGTGATAAGGGTTCGAAATAGATTCATCCAATAGGATTTTGACAAGTTTAAGCCTTGGATTTTGCATTATCTTCTCATTTTATTTAAATCATTAAATAATGAGGTCATCGCCGCAGCATAATGATGTCATAAATAATTTAATTTATTTAATGTCTAAAAATTATAAAAAAAATAATATGATGTAGGAAATATTTTTAGCTTTCTAATTAATATTTATAATCAAAATTTGGACTTGTGTAACCCCACTTAAAAAATGTTTTAGTGAAACAACTCATGTTTGTGTCAATTTAATTTTATCATTAAATAAATATATATTAATGTCATTTTCCAACTAAAGTGGCTCCATGGGGTCCCCAAGTTGACCCATGGGTTGTCTTGGTCGGCCATGACTCATCCAATAGGAGTAGGACAAGTTTCATGCTCATCTCATATTATTAAAACATTATTTGTACCTTAAACTACACTAATTACCTCTAATCGCGATTAAGAACTTAAAAGTTACTATTCACCAAATATTTATTTTAATCTCACTGAACCACATTTTACTTATTAATGACAACCATGTATGACGGATTTTTGAAAATAAAATCACAGCAGTGGTAATATTTCATTTAAATGAAAAATCAGTTATTTAACTACCACTTAGTGGTTTCGCTATTCATCAAAAATTGAAGTTTTTCAGAACAAATCCAAAATTTCACCCTAAGCTATAATTGATATTCCGAATTCAAAAATGATGTATATTTTACAAAATTCCAAACATATAAGTTGCATTAATTAATTTTATAAATAATTCCCGCTGTCACAACAAATAGCGTGTTTTAAGAAACAACTTATATCAAAAGATTGGCAATTGTTTATGTCCAATTTCAATGTTAAATTAATTCTAATGACCACCATTGGATAAAATGGTAAAAATATATTCTAATTATACTTTAAAACCACTAAATAGTATAATTTATCACAATAAATTATTTTGATTAAAAACGTTGTTTTAAGTATTTTTCACTATTCATAAAAAAATCAGAAGTTCTCAGAAAGTTACAAAAAATCAACTTAAAAAGTGGTTATTACAAAAATTCAACTTAGGATAATTTCGATATTACGAATACAAAAATGAAGTCCATTTTGAAATATAAAATTTCTATAATTTTAAAAGTGGTTATTACTATTCATATGGCTACTTTGATTAGTCGCGGTGTTTTAGAACTCGAAGTTGCGTACAATGCAAGCTATTGCATTATTGAATGAGAAGCATATCGTGGAAGCTTGGGGTCTTACAGTTACCTTATAACCGATCCATTATAATGGAGGGTATGAAAAATATTAATTGAATTGTGAAATATTCTTTATATATATATATAATTAATATATTCATTATAATGTCTAAAATTTTTCATATATGTTATAAATACATGATATAAGAACAATCTCAATTTTTTGAATAAAATAGGCATTTTAAAAAAATATTCAGTTTCACCACATTTTCATAGAGAACCCACTAAAAATAAAAATTTGACACTTTTTTGTATTATATTTTACCAAATAAATTTTTTTTTAAATAGTACAAAAATTTGCTTCGGTTAGATTTTTTGATAATCATCTCGTCTGGATTAATATTAAAAATAATGGATTTTAATTGAAAACTACTTTTTCTTCAAACTTATTTATATTGTTAAATTATATATTTGAATGGTTTTAATGTATAAAAATAATATATTTTAATCATTTAATATTATTGGGGATATTTTCATTGATTTTATATTGAATTTAGATGTAAAACCATTTCAATATTTTGAATGTTTTATCTTTTAAAACTCATTTTCTCATTCCTCCAATGAGATTAATTTTAAATTAATTTTTGAAACCTATGTGTTTTGAATTTCAAAAAATGGATTACGTTTTTTGAATTATTTGGTCAATATTTTCTAAATATATTTCTCTTATTTATCAGCATTGTAAATAGTAACATTATTAATTTATTATTAATACTGTAAAAAGTTAAATCATGTAATTAAATATAAAAGAAATATAATAAATTTACACTACAAATTGTTCAAAAATCATTGGATTAATGTCTTTAGACCTAAATTATCCTTGGGTAGAAATTTTATCCTTTGGAATCACTTGTATGTGATTATGAAATTTAGTATATTTTATTTAAAGAAAAGTTTAATATGTATTACTCAACATTTAATAAATATAAAATTATAAATATTAGGTTTTACATAAAAAAATTTCAACTATAAATACTAATTTTAAATTTTAAATTATTTTATTTATCATGGTAATTTATTTTTAAATTATTAGGATATAAATAATTACCTTAATGTATTGTGCAATGATGATGTTGAAATAATTTAATTGATGAAAAATAAATAAAATAATTTTAATTAAAATTATAATAACATTTAAAAGAAAAAAATTGAACAATATTTATTGGTCAAGTATATATCGAAAATAATCACCCATGGGTCTAATATTTTACCATTTTGAGCCACAAGAAAAAGATTATGCCACTTATAATATTTTCTTTAATGTGATGTTAAAGGTGCCACATTCATGTTTTATTAGAATATAACATTTTTAATATAGTATTTTAAAGAAGATATATTCAGATATAAGTATTATTATGAAATATTGAGGATTTATCTTAATTATATTATATTTTTTTAATTTTTATTTAACAAGTAATAATATTAATTAATTACACAGAATTATTGATGTATTTGTTTTATTAATGGAAATATCAAATAAATGTTATTAATAATGTTCAAATTAATATAATTTGGGATAACAAATATCCCAAATGAAATTAAATATATCCTTAAATCATTATTTATAAAGTAAAATAATTTTTTCTAGCTTAACATCTTATCTTGATATTTTTAAAAATTTGGAAAATAATAGTGTCTTTATTGACACTGCTAATTGTTTATCAAAATAATGTTTTATAAAATTCTTTAAACATAATAAATTGTTTTCAAAAATATAAATTTATAATTATATTGTCTAAAATGATATCAATTGTTCATTTATGTTATATGTGAGATCCAATAAGTACATTTTTCACTAATTTAATATTGAATTATTTGATTATATAGTTAAAACTAAAATAGAATGACAAAGGGTCAATTAAATTGATAAGGATTAAACTGACATGAGAAAATTGTCTACAATTTATTAGTTGATGATATTAAAACCTTATATCATTTCATATTAGAAAATATAAAATTTTGTAGGTTGTTGGATGAGGTTTTATTTTATTATAAATTAATATGTTTGGAGATTCCAAAAGGGGCCCCCACCAAAATTATTGAAGGGTGCATCTTCGTTCACTTATTCACATCACATCAAACCTTAAAAATTATAAATCCCATTACCATTTCCCTTATAAACTTACCTAGTCACAATCTTATTGTTTTTCCCTTATTAAAATAAAAACTCTATTCCATTTAAGTGGGCATTTAGAGAGAGATCTTCGAAAAAGTGGTGATCTCCTCTACATATTCATTCTAAATTATTTTTTCTTATACTTCCAATTACAGAGTTTTTTCAATTATTATGTAATAAATACAGTATAAACTATATATTGATATGTTAATTTTATAATTTATAACCATATTCCACATTCTAGCCATCCTATTAAAAACAAAATCACCATGTGCGCGTATGTACGACCTATAGTCTCCACAAGATGGTGTAATTTGTTTTTCATCATCACATTATGTGGATGGGTATAAGGAGAGAAAAAATAAATATATATTATTATTATTACAGGATATTTATTTTTAAAAAATATATATATATATACCATATACTTCCATACCATATCATAATTAATGGAATGATATCATCGCTTGTGCGTAAGTACGACCTACCATATCCACGATGTGATACAATTCATTCTCCATGTTCGTATTTTAATAATGATTATATACATTTATATAATAAATAAATATGGTATATATTTTAACATTATTATTCTATAAGTTATATATTGGAAATCCATGATGAATACATGGGATTAATATGACAAAACATGCAAAAAAACAACCCCCGAAAGAAGAGTAATCATGAAATAATATTAAATGGGTGATAATATGGTCACATATGATATAATAAATATAAATATTCCTATATAATAAGTTTAATACACTCATTAAACAATTATAATATGTTTTCAAATACATACAAACGATCCCAGACATAAGGTCTGGGATTATTCTGCAATCTCATTATTATATGATATTGTTTATACATAAATTTTTATAGGGGTATATTTATCATCTATGCACTTGTTTTATAAAATAGTTTTCATAAAAAAATTAATATTCAGATATAGATTTATAATTCATTTTAACCAATTTTATTAATTTTTACCACACATTTTTAAAGGAATAATTCATTCATTGCCCAAATAAGGTGCTTTTTGACTTTTCCAAAAAACGTAAAAGAATAATGTTTTCTTAATTTATATATTCTGAATTGATTTTTATGCTTTTAAGAATCTGTAAAACCTTAAAAAATACATTAAAATATTATAATTATATTTTCAAATAATAACTTTTCATTTAAAACTAAATCAAATTCTATGAAAATAAAATTATTTTAATGAAGAAATAATATTTTTTGTGAGGATTAAGTTGAAGTGTTCTATCAAAATTATTGAATATATAAGATTAAATTCATTAATAGGGATATATTTCATGTATAATATCCATATTATTCTAATGTTTTAATTATGATTAGGATGAAATGATATTTTTAAAATCCATATATTTTTCATGGATTATATTATAATGGAATGATATTTCTGAGAACCATTTTTTATCAATGGGTTGTATTATGAATAAATGATGATTATGAAACCAATTTCATTCCACGGGTTATGATATGATTTATGTTCTTGTGGAACACATATATATGTCTTTCATTAGGTGTTTTATAAGACCTATATGTTACTTCAATGCATTGATAAAAGATTCATATCCAATGTGATATACAATAATGGAATGATAAATGATCTCCATTTTGTAATATTGGGATAGAATGGTAATAAACGTAGTTTAATAAAATAGGGTGGGAATGAAAAGTGATATAGGTTCAATAACATAATTTTTCCACAATAATGGAACTCATTTTCAATTCATATGTGTTTTATAAAATTTCACTTTTATTCCAAGTTATTCTTTTATGACTTATGTCTTATGAATTTTTATGACTCAGGATTATGATATTTGATATGAAGGGTATAATTTTTATATTATTATACCCTGATTCTTTTTTTATGATTCATATATCATTTGTTAACCCTTATTGAGAATTCGAGCTCACCTCTTTATTATGTTTTCTTTTCAATAGGTTATAAAGAAAGGTTTAATGTAAGATTAATAAAGTTGAAGATCTTTTTGGAAAACAATGAATAAGATTCACAACACATTATATTTGCATTCCAAGATTCCAAAGTCACTAAACTTATAAGATATTTGGGTGACTATTTTTTTAAGGTATTAATTATTCCACAAAATTATTATATTCTTTGTGAACATCAATCGTGGGTTGTCAGAGTTGGTATTAGAGTGAAGTTTTAGTTAACCATTGGAACTAGGTTGAGAAAATAGTTGTGAGATCCCTATATATATTTTTAAGGATTTGTTAAGGGATGACCCTAAGGATAAGTCAATATGTATGTTATAATCATTCAATTTTGGTAATGATCATAGTTAACCTAGTATTAACCCTAATATTGTAGAGATTGAAATTAAATCCCGATTATATTGTTTTCCTAGTAGGATTTCTGCCTCTCACGCTACTCTTTTAATGTTTTACATAATGGTTTGATCCCAAAGAAACTATAATAATGATGAATGCAATGGAAAATAAAGCGATTGCCCTCTTGAGGAACCAAATTTTATGATATCATGAATTAAAAATATTATTACAATACATACACATGTTATGCATAATTATGTACTCCCTAATGTGTAGAGAAGGGAACAACATTCTATTGAGTCCTTCATGAGGCAACGTCCACCTTCTTTTATTGGGTCTTTTGATACACTTGTTTTATAACATTAGATAAATGCCAATGAAAATATATTTTCTATCCTTCACTGTTTAGAGCTTTAAACATTCATTTTGGATGTTTATTATATATAAGGCGAAGAAGGCCAGTGGTGGAATCTAATGAAGACCACAAGACAACAAGATGAAATTGAATCCATGGGATGGAAATAGTTCATGAACATTTTTCCCAATAAGTAATTTCCTCATATTCATATAATGAATATGGATAAAGAATTCATTTATTTTAATCATAAGGATGATGAATCATTTGGTACCTACAAGACAAATTAAACAATACTTTTAAGGAACGCTTCTGTAATTATCATCCAACATGAACGTATGTTCGACGGATTCCATAGTGGCTTAAAATCATGTTTTCAAAGGTAATTATAATTATGATAATTTAGTATCTATGAATAGAGTTTAAATTATGTTATCATGGTTGAAATGATAATTGGGGTTACATATCAATCTAATGGTTTTGATAATAAATAGAAGATGGAGTTCAAATGAAAAATCTCAAAACCTTGATGAAAAGAATATGAGGGTTTTTTTATGGTCATTGTGTGGAATAAATCATGTATGATATTGTCTCGAAGGGACTAGTAATGTTTTTAGTGTGTAAAAGAAGATCATCAGGTAGTTGAGTTCCAAAGTAATGGTAAAAATATACCTGATGATGCAAATAGATAAAAGACTACATAGAATGAACCTCACACACTTCAATACTAAAAGTGAAAGGAAATGGTGGAATTATGATAACCAATTCATTAATCCAAGTGATATTGATGATGATTGACTTCCACAACATATTAGGGCCAATGATAAAGGCAAAGCACATGCAATCACTATTGGAGGTGTAGTTTATGACAATGAATTGATGGAATGATTTAGTGTTTACGAAATGGGATTCTAGAATATTGTTGTAAAATAAATTTTATAGAATTATAAAAAAATTAAATATCTATGTATTGGTCGGTTATTGTTTTCTCATATATATTGAAGAGTATATATTGAATGGTATTGGTAATAAAGAAAAATAATTCAGATATTTTTGTATGATTCATTAAGGGAACGACAATCCTTAATATATTCATAATGATGCGATATAGAAATAAAGAGATATATGCTAGTATTAGTGAACATGGAACTGATATGATGAAAAAGTGATTTATGTTATCATGGATTGTGTAAATATACTGTTTTGTATTTATGGTACATGTAAAAAGTTATTTTTTTAAATCATTCATGTTTTCAATAAGGTTTAATGGAAATTCAGGATATTACCATGTTTCAAGGGAATACATGATGAATTAATTCATATGATTAACATGTGGCTGACAAGTGATACATTATAATATATGAGGGATATATTTTACTATCATTTAGTGCATCTCTTTCAAATGTTTTGGATTTTTAGCTTACAAAAGGATTGTAAGGTTATCAATTTACGAAAACTATAAGTTCATCTTCAGATGATATTTGTTAGAATAAAGTGTTATCTCACCATAGGTGGACTTATGAATATTTTATAACGTGTGCTAACATTTTTGTAGTGATAAAGTCAAATAAAATGACCTATAATTATATTTATGTATCACATGATCTGATAATTCTTCAGGAATGAAAAATTAAATATTTTTTCACTGAATATGATATTGAGTGGAAATTTTCATGTCATGACCAATGGTGAGATTATACCAAAATAAATTATTTATTCTCAGTTAAAATTCTTAAACTTTTGGGAAGGGATATTGATTCAATAAATATTATCCTAGTACATAATAATCTAATTGATCAAATGATCACATTTATCAACATAGATTTCTTAGATTTTGGATTGTTTATGTTTTCCAAACCATGTTCTCTATCACTCTCCATCATAACTTGATAGTTATATTTCTCTTCCATATCCATGTTTCCACTTTCCAACTATGTTATCCTATGTAAAAAATGAGTGATGAGCTACTTTGGGTAATAATTTTATTTCTTGCATTAATTTTTTATAAAGATGTTTTATTATTAAATTTAAGATATCGGTTTCTATGAACAAATCTTTCAAGTATTAATCATTTTTAACACATAATAATTTCAAGTGTAAAATTAATTTTAAGGGGGTAGAATGTAACACCCTGATATCTTTATAAGATCTATATTTTTATTTTTTTTGATGTATTGTGTTTTATGATACACCATGATAAGATTTCACTACATGAAACACTGGATAATCTTGTGTTATATACAACACTATGCTTGTCGTGTGTAACACTCAATTTTAGGTTCTTTTGATGGAATTCATTTCACAGAAGACTGAGTTTAAGAGAATAACTAAATATTTTCATGTAACCTTACAAAAAAGCCATTATAATGTCTAGTATGAACAATAATAACTTAATTTTGAAAATATGATTTAAAATTTTATATATAATTAATTATTTGGGGATAAATTAATTATAAAAGAAAATAAATTCCATTTAAAATAAAAGCATATTTTTTTAAAAACTATTCAAATGAAAATAAGTGAGTTTATAAAATAATGAAATCACTTTTGATTGATTATATTAATAAAAAATATATTTTATATATTTTATCTAATGTTTAAAATCCATATTATATGTTTTCTAGACATTATATAGGAACAACATCAAATTTTCAGATAAAAGAAGTATTTTTCAAAAAATAAACATTGGCCACCATTTGATGGTGAACCCATTTTAAATATATTTTTGGTTCTTTTTTAAAAAAAATTTTATGTAAAATTATTATTTGAATTATGAGTATCAAAATTTACATTAGTTGAACTTTTGGTATTTTTCTGATAAAATTCACAATTTGATGAAAAGTAAAAAAAATTTAATTGAAAACTATTTTTTCATCAATTTAATTTATAGTGTTAAAATAGATATATATAGGTTTAAAATAATATATAGATTATTTTCTTATTATTTAAAATAATGGTGTTCATTGGAATATATTTTACATTGAATTTAGATGTAAAAGAATTTTAATCTTTTGCATGGTTTAACTTCTAAAACTCTTCATCTCATTTCGACAAGGGGATTATATTTAAATTCATTACAATAACTTCTTTTTTTAATAATTTTAAAAATGGACTTCATATTTGGAATCATTGGGTCCAAATTATTTAAACATCCTTGTTTTATTTTTGGCATTGTTAATAGTAACTTTAGTAATTTTTTATTAATACTGTAAAATGGTAAATATGGTAATTAAAGGTAAAAATAATATTATTGTATCAGCCTAACAATTAACCTAATATCATTTGATGAGTGTTTTATATCCTAAATCTTACTTGTATTTAAATGTTATCTTTTCAATGCCACATGTATGATAATAGGATATTTAATATCATCTATTTAAAGAAAAGTTAAATATACCTTTCTCAAAGATTAAAAACTATATCATTTTTAATATGATGCTATACAGAATATAAGTTTGAATATAAAATCAAATTTTAAAAACAATTTTTTTATTTATCATGGTGATTTATTTTTAATTTTTATGATATAAAAAACAACTTAATGTCTTATATAATGATGATGCCAAAATTATTTAATTTATAAAAAATCAACAAAATTATTTTTATTAAAAAGATAATAACCAATAAAAGACCAAAAAACATGACCAAATTTTATTGGTAGAGTATATATCTAAAATAATTATCCAAGGGTCTATTTAGTGACCATTTAATTCCAAATAGAATATATTATGACACTTGTAATATTGTTTTATAACGACATTAAAGTTTTCACATACATGTTTTAATAAATATAACATTTTTAACATAGGATATTACAAAATATATACTCGAATATTAGTATTAATATAAAATATAGGGGATTTATATTACTTATATTATATTTTTTTACTCAAAAAATATGTATTTTAAGAAAATACACAAAACTGATGTATTAATTATTTTATTAAGGGGACTATCAAATAAATGTTAATAAAAACATTAAAATAAATATAATCAGAATAATTAATATGTCCAATGAATTTTATAGAAGACCTTGACCCCTTATGAAAATAATAACTTTTTTTGAGCTTAACTTCTTATCTCAATATTTTAAAAAATTCAAGAAATTGATAGTGTCAAAATTGAAACTATTGATTGTTTATGAAAGTAATGTTTTATTAAATTAGTTAAAAATCATAATAAAATTTTAAAAATATAAATTAAATTTTATAGAGTCTAAAATGTTCTAAAATTTTCATTTATGGTATGATTGAAATCCAATAATTTAAAATTACACTATTTTGACATTGATTAATTTTTACTATACTTACAAGTAAAATTGAAAAATTAAGGGTTAATTAAAATGATAAGGTTTAAATTTGAAATAAAAACATGTCTAAAATATATTGGTTTATGATATTAAAACATTGTATCAAATTATATTCAAAAATATTAAATTTTGATGTTTTTTATCGGTTTATAATTTGTTATGAATTAATATTTTCGGAGATTCCAAATGTACCCCTGCCTTAATTATAAATTGTTACCTCTTCCCTCACATTTTACATAAAATTGGGACTTCGATATCATCTATCCCTTGATTATTTCTATTATAATATTCAATAAGAACATTCAATCGGTTCTTGTATTCTCGAAAGACCAACTGTATGTACTTTAAGAGGATATCTTGATGGAGATCGTCGAAAATGTGGTAATCTTCTGTACTGATTCTTTCTAAACTATTTCTTCTTCTACTTACTATTCTTGAGTTGTTTATATTCTAATTTAATCACTCAAATATGAATTATATAATGTGATATTTTTATTATTATGGAAAACCACCTTACACATTATATGTATCCTGTAAAAAATGAAATCACTATGCGTGTGTACGTACGACCTACCGTCATCACATTGTGGTGTAATATATTATTAATCACAATATTACATGGATGAGTATAATGATGAAAATTATAACAATATATAATTATTATAAAAATAATTTTTTGGAACAATATATATACCATTCACTTCTATACCATTAATAATTAAAGGAATGACATCAGGACTTGTGAATACATACCACCTACTATCTCCACGACGTGATGTGATTCATTATTCATGATATAATTAAAATAATAATTATATAAATGTATATATTGAATAAATATGATATATATTTCATTATTATCATTATATAAATGATATAAAGGAAAGCCATTAAGAATAACACGGGTTTATTATACAAAACATGCAACCAATAATTCTCGAATGTGTAATAATGAAATATTATTAATTGGGTGATAATATGATAAATTATGATGACATAAATATAAATATGGTTCGGGGATAATATTATAAAACTCTTTAATACATTATTCAGGATTTTATAATACATATGGTGGAAACGAAACCTAAGGTAATAGTTAAAATTTTAATATCATTATTATCTAAGATGGTTTATATATAAGTATTTATTATGGTATATTTATCATCCATGTATATGTTTTGTAAGTTTTTCTAAAAAATATTTTAGAATTATAATATTAATATTTAAAGTTTTTTTTTTCATTTTTTACTTTTTACTACATGTTCTGAATGGAATATTTCTTTCATTTTCCAAATGATTTACGTTTATTAATTTTCTTTAAATAATACGAGTGGATTGTTTTTAGAATTTAAGGAATGAATGGATTTTTACGCTTTTAGGACACCTTATTTCCTTGAAGATTTCATTAAAATATTATAAGGTTTTTTTTCAAATGAAATGTTTTCTTTTAAAATTTCATGAAATTTCAAGAATGGAAAATGATTTCAATGAAGAAAGGATATTTTCCATAAGAAATAATTTCAAGTGTTCTGTCAAATTAATTATCCATCTAAGATGAAATTGTTTAATAGGGATATTTTTTATCTACTCTATCCTGATTATCCCTTATGTACAATTATGTTTACAATGAAATGATATTTTTTATATTCATATATTTTTCATGGATTATGTTATAATAGAATGACAATTATGAGACCCATTTATTTTCAATGGGTTATGTCATGAATTAATGATTTTTTATGAAACTCTTATCATTCCATGGTTTATGATATGATTTATTTTTTTATGGAACAATTATTTATGGTCTTAATTACGTGAAGGGTGGGACATATATCTCCCTCCAATGAATTGGGTAAATATTTATATCTCATGAGATGAACACGACTTCAGTGAGAAATGATATTAGTTCATAATAAAAGGTTGGAAAGGTATGTAAACATGGTTCTATAATATGATGATGGAATGAGGAGTGAACATTGTTCAGAAAAAATATTTTTCTACTATTATGGATATAATTAACTATTATTTTTCTTTTGACTAAATTTCAATATTTATGTCCAATTTATTCTTTTTGACTTATGTCTTCAGAATTGTTATGAATGTAGATTATGATATTCAATATGAAGGGTATATTTTTTAAATTATTATACCCTTATGTTTATGTTATGATTTATGACTCATTTGTTTACTCTTAAAAAGAATTTGAGCTTACCCATTTCTTATGTTTTCTTTTCCCATTTTAAAAATAAATGTTTTAGTTAGGAGTACTAAATGGGAATATATTTGTGGGAAACTATGAAGATATTTCACTAGACTATATTTTTGTGATCCATGTTTACAAAGAAACTAAATTAATATGGTCTTTGGGTGTTTGTTTGTGTAATTTATTAAAACTTCCAAAAATGTAATGAAATGTCCATGTATGTCATCCTTTGGTTGTTAGATGTACACTTTACCTTTTATATGTATATTAATTAGAGTATGGTCAATATTAAATTTCATTTTTTATTAACTGAATATAAATATAAGGAACCGTGTTAAAAAATAATGCAGTACTAAATTTAATGATTTCTTAAATGATATATTGAATATGATTAGGGTGGGAGGTGAAGAACTCATGTAGATACCATCTCAACCGACTCAAGTTAGTAATAATAAATCAAGTCATGTGGAGCACCATAATTATTTAAACAATAATTTCTTTATTGAGTCATTTATATACCAATGAATATAATCTTTTGGTATATCCTAGAATCCATTAATCCGAGTGAAATTGAAGAATTACGTTGAAAAGATAATTTTTATGATTCAATAATATAATGAATAAAATCATATCATAACTACTTATAACATAGAGGGATAGGTCGATCAGTGGTGGACACAGATCAAGAATATTAACCCCAAGGAAGAAACCGAGTTAGTGGAATGTGAATAATTAATGAAATTATCTTTCAACCAATATTTTCCTCACACACAACATATAAAAATAGTGAGTGAATTTCTTGGACATATACAATGTTAAGGAAAAACAATTAGATGTATACTAAGGTATACATTTTTCTTTATACATAAACCTAGCAGAATGGTTTATCACATCTTTATTTTCATTAAATCATTTCGTTAAAACAATTTTATAATTTGATATCCATAAGGAAATTGATCAATGTTACATTAACGTTATTTATTAGTGATACTCAGTGGTCTCATGGGAATGGGGATAAAATAAAATAACAAATTTTAATTATAAATTATTTTTGATAATCAATTAGATTAATGGTGACTCAAAAAATAAATTTTGAAATGTTTGGATAGAAGAACCCTTCGAGTTTCATAAAAATATTGTGGAAATGTTACTAGTGTGAAAAAGGATGGAGATAAGAAAAATATTTTTGAAGGAAAAAAGGAAAAGGAAATTTTTATAATTAATGAAAGGATGGTTACACTAAAATATCCCCGAATTATATTTTGTTTTTACTTCAAGGAATATATAAATTATCTGTAATGTTTGATCTTGGTTCAGTCGAACTAGTAGCCAAAATTGTTTAGTAGAATACCTTATATGCACCCCCCCCTCCACACCAAAGGATACCAACTAGAATTGAGGGTCTAATTAATAATGTTTGGATACTATCCCCTCTTTATCAAAGTAATAAAGAAGGAATATAAATGGAATTAATGAAAACAATATCCATAAATAACCATACTCTACACAAAAAAACCCAAAAACCGGATAAAATCAAATAATACATTAAATAATTACGTATTGTCACAATAGTTTCATGTTTCAAGGTAGAACAAAAACAAAGACAAACTAAAAATCCCAAAGAATATATCCAGACATTAGGCATGTTCCCCTAATCCATGCTCTATAATATTCCCCAACTTAGGCCATCTATCACAAGGCCTTTTACCTCACCCACATCCTACAATGATGAAGTTAGGTAAAGTAACAATGGTGACCATGACTTGGTTGTGATTATAACTCAGATGAAAAAGGGAAATAATACATACATTAACAAATTATTCTTGCCTCATAATAAAAATTAGTAAATTTTCAACATGGGAACCTCTACTCCACCATGAAGCCATACCATCCAAACGAGCTTTGTCCACGATAGAAGACGAAGCCAATAATAATAGGGGTTATACAATATAAATTAATAGGTTTAATTCTATAAAAGTTTCAATTATATGTATTGAATTTCGTCAGTATAATTCTCTATAACAAAAAAATTTTATTAGTGCATAAAACATCATTTTTTCACCTAAGAAAAGAATAGTGAGCTTAATGCCCCTAATTTTAAATCATGGATTTTGAGCGTCATGTTTAGCCATCCAAAATCATGGAAGAGGGGAATAATTACCTTTAACCTAACCATGGGATTGGAGCATCATTTTTATCAACTCAAAATATTAATCCATTACTTATTTCCAAGGTTCATCATACTTGATCATTATACTACATTAAAAAATCAAGGATGTACCTCTATTCACCTATAACTATTCTCATGGTCCATTAAATTAGAAAATTTATTCCATTTATATATTCAACCCATTTAAAAAAAGTCATATAAAACATTAACTAAATTTTATCTAAAACAATTAAATTACATGATTATTCCATTTTACCCATTCCCTTTTATATCCTTATCATATCATAACACATCTATTTTCACATTTTTTTTCTAATATCCACTAATGTGTGTAAAAATTATATTTTCCAACTATATGGATTTAGTATACGTATCAAGGGTGATGATTCACTTTTGTTACTTTCCTATCCCAAAGGGGTTTTCTTCTACGGACTGTTCACGCCTTCAATATAGTGGCTAGGTGGTTGCATTATATTCTTTCATTTAAACGTTAGACAGTCTCCATCATTATTGTTTTTGATTTTAGCTCCCTAAACAAAATAGGATAATAGAACATCACTTATTCCCTCCATGTATTCCTCCTGGGATCTCATTACCTAATATATGTATTCCACATTTATTTTAGTCATGATTGTAATGTTCATTTCTAATTCCATCTCGAGGTGGTCACCAGTTAATTATGATGCTTCTAGCAGGGTAGTGTAGCTACCTATAATCAGATACGTTGGAGATGACTGACATTTCTAGACCTCTTAAGATGTTTGGTTTTTTAGGAACTAATAATGTCTTCCTATTTCAAAGTCTATCACATCTCATGTCCTTGGAAACATAGGTGTATAACCCATGGAATCCCGTTTTGACCATGGCGTAATTTTCAACATGGGAATAGGAAATCTGAGGCCCTATACCTTTGGCATCCCATGTTCATCACATGAGGTAAGGATTGTAATGTTTCTGATAGCGGTCACATGTTAAAAGTCTTGTGTGTAAAATTTCTTCAATGGTTTAATGTCTTTTGGGTATAGGTTCATTACAGGTTGAATGTCTTGTGGGGATAGGTTTAGTCAAATGTTGAATTTGTAAAAAGGATCAGGTTACATGATTAATGTCTTTTTGGAATTTGGTCTAATGTTTAACATCTTCTTGGAATAGGTTGGTGAGGATGAGTTTTTCCTAAGGAAAGTGGTTACACTTTGGGGTTTCTACCATCCAGGGGGAATTCATGAAGAATTAATGGTGATGTTGAGGGATTTGGATCAATCCTCAAGGTAGTATCCCATTTTTTCAGGATTGGACCTTAGGTAGGAATCATAAATTCCCTTTTAGGAGAAAGAGATAAGAACCTAAGTAGTTTGGTGGAAATTTGAGGTTTGTGTTCAATGATTGGTCCTTGCTATTAAATTTTATGTGGTAACGGTGACTATGTCACTAAATTAGTGATATCAATGGATAATGTTGGGATTATTCATATGGGCTTCCAAGGAAGTGATGTGTAATCCCATTTGATTCCTACATGGGGAATCCTATATTCACTTAAGGAGTTAGGTATAATGTTTACGTAATGTGCTGAGGACATTGTCATGTGGTTTTACATTTTACAAATAGAATGTTGGGATCTACTGATTAATGGCTTATAAATCAGACTTGTGAGGCCTATTATAATGTACGAAATTTATAGGTAAGTGAGAAGGGGAAATACCTATCCATCCACATAATGAAACCTGAGTGGTTTCCAATGATAATGACACTTTTAGGGATTATGTCTCCACTGTACAGGTTCCTTTGGATAGAACAAGGCTTAAACACTACCATAGATTGAAGACCATGGGGGACATTATGTTATGACTTTTATTCATATGATAATGTGAAAAAAAATTTCTAGACCGCACTTGGACAGGGAGAGTGGGACATGAGGGTTGATGATGCTAGTCTTAATGAATATTGAGGCATAGGTGAACCTAGTGGGGGTAGGCATGGGACACCTAATCAGTCAATTTGAATGAAAATGTGTTTGGAAAAAATAGGCGTCTTGTTTGGTAACAAGATTTTTTTTGCATGTAACATTAGAATTGTGCACATAACTGGGGTTAAATGATCCCAACGCTCCCACATAAATAAAATATAAGGATATTGGGGGCATAACAACATGAAAATTTCTGGGTCATGTGATTCTTGGGGATTCATGAAGGGTACCCAACATTCACAAAACTACCTATACATTTAAGTTATTTTGAGATGGGAATATCAAACACAAGACATGGAAATTAAGGGACCATGTGAGTTCGTTCATAGGATTTCTCTACTGTTGGGGATTTATAGAGTTTTGGGGTAATTCAATGTCATGATAGAATATATGGCGTGAACGAGAGAGGATGCTTCAAATTCTAGCCATCTATCCTTGAAAATGAGTAGTGATTCATTATTTATAAATGGAATGGGTGTATTGATTCTTTTGGAATGAAAAAATCATTTGTTTCGTGTATAGTGGTTTTAGTTCATGAAACATAGTTCTTATTCACCTAACACACCTTTATTATTAGAAAAAGGTCGTATAATGTAGCGTTTTTGAATATTTCTTCCTTATGCAAGTGAATATCACCCCAACATTGGAGTTTCACATTATTTTTGAATGTTTCAAAACCCCATATTAATTAATTTTTATAGGACACTAATATTCCCCATAAAAAAATTTATTTCATCGTTGCCTTTCTCACACATGTCGCTTATGCACCCATGCATGGAATTGTGCACACTTGCCTAATTTTGGGCACACTAGATCACGTGGCTCATAATTGAAACCTTAAGCCATGTAATTTTTTTTGGAAGAACCCATATTTTATTTTTTCACATGTTTTGGATCCAAAAAAATCTCCTCTTGGAATTGGAGCAGAAAGATAATTGGAAAGTTGGGTTTTGCAGAAAACACTGTAGTATTGCCCTAATTTCTTCTTCCTCGCAAAACATTGGGACCACATAACTCGATAAAGTTACATATATGTAAACCTACTGGTACCATTCCAAAAAAAGGTGAAGAAGTACTTTGTACAATCACAATACTTTCACACATGAAAATCCCTATCTCTCATGCATGGAACTCAACCTTTCTGGGATAAATCCCTTTCCTTGAGTCGTGACATTTGTGAAACTCCTAAAGTGGGAAACCTCCCTAGGTCAAAAATACTTGTGTGCCTCCCATTACTCTCCCAGAAACATGAGAGCCCCACTTCTTGGATTACTTGTGAATAATTTTGAAGTATTTATCAAGGTCTCGCCCATGTATTATCATACAAGTTGTTCGTCACTCAAGTGAACATCAGGTCATCCAAGTGCACTTGTGCGACCATACTTGCGTTCCCTTCTCTACATGGGCGCCCCTCTTTGAATCACAAATTCTTATCGGTCTCTTCAGTATACAACCCATTAATCCTTCCTCATCCATTCATGGAAAGGATTATTCTTCAATTTCTACCTTTTTTGAAAGGGATTTTGTTGATACCTCTATCGAAACCTCATGAATTATCAAAACTTTGTGAAAGTCACATCAGTGTGTCTGATATTTGCTTTTGTATTTCCGCAGTCAGAGGTTTTCCACATTTGTTTCACAATGGGGTTAGGATTCATGGAATGTCTGTGGGATTGTATATCCATAGTAACATAGACCTTTCTCCAAGAAATAATGTTGGGATGATCCTGGTTTTTGGGAGGGTTGGGTCTTGGCATCCTCTTTCTTATAGAGGTGACATGAAACCTTGGGTCTCTGGTAGGGAAGGTACAGTTCACTCTTACATTTCCACGCAAGCAATGGAGAAGTCTCCTTTTCTTACATGGATCAACTTTAGGGTAGCCATCCTTGTGTAAGCCCCCTCACCTTCATCCCTTCCTCCATACATTGGACCCTTGTCCAATGTAAATAGAATAGAGGGAAGGCTCGTTTCCTCACCCTATTCCACGGTTGACGCACCCTCTTCCATTAGTGAAGGTAGAAAAGTGTGAAGTGTGATTGTTGAATATTTCACATCCACTTGTTTCTCACACTGAGCATGACTCGCGTGCAATTATAGATTCTTGATGGTTACAACATGTGCACAAACGGTAATTGGAAGGAATTAAGGGAACTTTGATTCCCACCATAACCGAGATATGTAGGTAGTCTTCTCAGGGACCATGCTCATTGGGAATCCTACTTAAGAATAAACCCCAAATTAAACCCAAAATCATCAAGGAATACATTTCAACAAGTAAGAACAAACTAAATTCTCTCAAAGGACCATAGTCTCATTTGAGACTTATTGAACTATGTGGGCTTTGATTCCCATTTTACGGGATACGTAAGAACCCTCCCAGAGGTTCTAACCCAACACATCAAATCAACTTTGTTCTCATAGGGCTATTTTACCAGTAGGGTCTGATCCTACTTAGAAACCCATATCCTTTCCATGTTCCTTGGGATGCTTCAGCATAAGTCCCACACTATGTTTTGACCAAGCATATTTCCCTTAGAGGTCCTTATCACATGACCATAAAAGGTATGATGTGTCCTATTAAGTGGCACCGAACTATGAGGGTTATAATTCCTTTCACAAGAATACATAGGTAGCTCATTTTATAGGAATGATCCCAAGATCAAAACAAACCATCATCTCCCTAGAAGACAATATATTCTAGAGTACCCCACTGAGTGGATTAAAATCCAGTTTCATCCCAAACGATGATTACAAGAAAATCTAATAGGTATATTAGAGGATACCATTGATTGGAAACCTCGAATACACATGGATGTTTCCATTAATGAAGAAACATGAATTCATAATGATGATTCTAAATTGTAGACATGTTAATAAATGATCGTAAATTCTAATGGATACTTATGATATACATGGTGAATTAATAAGGATTCATGAAAATATCTCAAATTTACAAAGAGGGTCCCGGAGTAGATAATAATTCCCCACAAAAGGGTGTGATGAGTCCGACCACCCATCCTCTCAACCAATGCACATTCTTATGTATCGTAAACATAAAATGCAATGAATTATTGCTTTTGGAAAGCAGGTCCACTTTGGATAAAGAACTTTTAGATGTTTCTGGTTCCATAAATAAATCCAATGGAATCCGCATGGAAATATTGATTCTTAAAATTAGAACACATGTTTCAAGTAACTGTGAAAGAAAAATGGTGAACCTGACGTAATTACATAACCTTGTTAATAATGTTACCCACCTGTTAAGACACTATAATTTGACAAAGAAAGGCTAGACAAAGGAATTAATCACACATGTATCCATCTAAAAAGTAGTTATTTTTAAGCAGCTTGTGTTGTATTCAAGTTTTCCATAGAAATCCCCTAAATTCATAGAATGGATTTCTCGAAGACAACATCTGTGAAATTTCTGACCACTACTCAAGCTAGATATCTATCAATTGGAAGAAAATCCTCACCAACAAAGTGACTTTGACGTTGGGTATCTAATATTATGGTAATGGAATATCGCAAGCATGGTACAATCCCGACTTTGGAGGATTCTATATAGGCCCTCTAGGTTAACAACAATCCGTGATCATCTGGACAACGATGACCAATGATCAAGAAAAAAAGATTACCGACTACCATCTCTAACCATTTTGGGTCTTTATCCCCTGAACACAATAATCAATTACTCTCACTCTACATGGAGGTGAATCAAGAGGTCACTCAAGGCCTCAATTCAAAAATACATGAGTCCTTCCTAAGGACTCCCACCAGCAATCACTACTAGAATCACGCGATACTGTACCCCCAACATGATGGGGTGTTGCCTTTGGTCGTTTGGCCTAAGACAATTAGACCTAGGCAGGCAACACGAACTGCCAGGGATAATGTACAGTCAATATATAGTAGTTTCTCACCTCTTCCTCCTCCGGAGAAGACCATCAACTTAACTTGACAATGAACAATGAGATGGAACACACACCTGCCTGTCCTAATTTTGGTGCTCAGCTGACTCATCTGACAGCAACCCACCGATCCCAAAAGATAAACCCGGTGGATCACCGTGAACAGACATATACACCTTTTTACATGTAATTATCCAGTTGGCAGGCTCGTCTGACTGCATTTAAATAAGTCCATCAATCTAATATAGTGGAAACAAGTAAACATAAACATACACATGTTTACAATCACCAATCCTATCAATAGTCTTTTAAGCCAATATTGATTGAATTCCATCAACCATAATTGACGAAAAAATAGCCATCATGCACATACACCTGCCAATGTTCATCAAGCCTACCAACAGTCTCATTTGGTAGCACTCGGAGAAGTCAATCAGAAAGCTCCAATAAAAAATTTGGGGCACACCCAACCCTCTTCTCCCATGTGTGAGTACTGTCAATATCCATTGACCGGAAAAGGATTATAGGAGTAGGCACATACACTTACTCTAGATACGGAATGGACATATTTTCCCGTTCTGACCGCTGATGTCACCAAACACATCTTCTCAATGGTGAAAGGGTTGACGCATATCCCAGTCCATATTCTGGAGGCATGCCAAAATATTTTAACAACTACTTCAGTAGTGTTAGGGAAACAGACACATAAATCTATCCTCACGCAATGGATGACACATTGGCATTCCATCCCGGTGCAGATACACACCTCTTCCCCAGCCCAGGAGGGTCATGGGGCATACTCCCCCTTATCAAATGGACAACATTATTAAGAATATACACCAATTCCAATTGGTGGTAATTGGTTCATTTTGGTAACAACTCCAAGGAAGATACATATACCTACTAATGATAAACACTTTTCCCAGTGACTGGCCCCAACTAAGTATATGAGAACATGCATGAAAAATCCTCAATAAGCATTGTTTGAAAATCAAGAGTTAAGCTATGATGTGGATCCTCTTAATGCTGGAGTTCTTGAAGTGCTCACACATTTATATGTTTCTGCTCAAGATCTTATCCTTTCATTACAAAATTATGGTAGTGTTAGGTGTAATTCTAAAGTTCCTTATTGGAAAATTCATCAAGAAGGATTTCTTCATGAAAATTAGGTCAATCCAAAGTGCCTATCACTAGAAGAGAGTAGCGACAACCCTCAGTGTGTCCATAAGAATAAGGAGCAAGAAGATATATCCCATGAAATAATTCATCATGGTGATCCTCCCCATGATGGAATTCGCTGTGAAAGTTCTCTCCGTAGTAGTATTTCACATTGTCAAGACAATTCCATAATTGACAATGTAGTGATGAGAAAGCCCTACTATCTTGGAGCACTTGAAAACACAAAGCCAGTCAAATATGAGGCCTAGTAATTTATGGGCAAACACTTTCTCAACTAGAAGACATATTAAGGGAATAGTAATTATATGAACCTCCTTTAGGTCATTTGTATTCTAATACAAAGTTTCCACTCTGGTCAAACCAAGTGGAGAAACCTCTTGTGAAAGATGAAGATGATGTGTTAAACATGAGAAACAATTAGCTAAAGGTGAAATCCAAGTCATGTTTTGGCCTTTGAAAAATTCTCAGTATAACATTATTGAATTGATAATAGATGATTGCATTCATGACATTCGTCTCAACATATGGAATACTCTTTGTCATTTGAATACCATTGTTTTACCATATGATGAATATTGAAATCATGTAAAGGTAACATAAGGGTTGCAGTGTCAAATTGACTTGACTTATCTCCTAGATTCACAATATCCAAATGATGAAACATAGCATAAAACCCTTCAGCGTGCAATTCTTAATGCTCTAAAGAGGATATTCTTGTTAATTTATGATTCCACATCTAGTGTTCGTATCAGAGGATGCGGTTCATATGAAGGGTTTCATTTCAATGCACTCCAAAATCGGTAAAGTCCTCTAAAAGTGGTCTCTTGCAATGTTATTGCCCACAACAGGCCACAATCAATAGGCTCTGTATGTAATAAAATGTACACTCAAGAAAATGCCTCAACCAGTCCTCATCAGAATCAGTCACAAAGAAAAGAAGTTGTTGAGTTACATTAACATAAATAATGTGAGAATCTTGAACATGTATCCTGTTTAAAGGATGTTAGGCATCATAGAATAAAAATGTCTGAAATAGCACATCAATCTTCTGAAACAAGTGATTTATGTGATTTTCAGATGATGCACCCAGCTAATGTTCAAACCAAATCTGTAAAATCAAAAGATCAGTTGCATGAATTTAAGCCATAGATGTTCAAGAATCACCTCATCTTTCTAGGATGGGGGCTCATTTAATTCAACTGTCAAATTCATTAAAAAATATTCGAAGAATTGAAGAAGATGAAGAATAGTAATTGCCCCAGAATACATGGTTGGGGGCCTTTTCACGTCTTCAATCCCCTCCTCAATGGAAGTTTGTTTTCTCCCAATAGGGGAAGAAGCCACAGGGAAAGCATACAACTGACCTATCCCAGGATTCCCTTCAGGTTACTGTCCACAAAATAGTTACAGATAATTCTACATATAGAATAACATATTCTTATGAAAGTCCCAAAGGGAGATGATATAGAAAATACACTGACAGAATGCCATCAATGCATTTTTCTTCAGTGAATGTTATTAACACCATTACATAAGGTCCTACAAAAAATAAGTCCAGTTGAAGGGAATCAGAAGATGATGTTCTTTTCCATAATATGGTACACACCGAGGCAAATGAAGAAGGTGTGTATACCTGAAAATCAATGTCTTACATAGAATCTAGGCATTACTTCAAATAACCAACTCCCCCTCTCTGAAAGGCATCCAATAATGGGAAAAGAAAAAAATTAGATTTCATCTCACTTTTCAACTAGAGAAGGTCAATCTCTTTCACTTGAAGAGATATTTTCACAGTAAGAAGAGTAAATAAATTAGTTTAACATACTTAACACAGAGTTACTTCGAAATAGCATTACTACTAGACGGTATCCCCCATAAAGTACACAACGTTCCAATCCTGTAAGAGCTCCTCAGAAAAAGGGATTTGTAGTAACTACAGATGTGGATAATGAATTTATACAATTGGGTATACAAACAAGGTAGATATCAGCACCATCATTAGTGGTTTTACTAGTTGCTGCACCAGCTCAAGCTCGAGTTGTTATACCTGCACAGGTTCCAGCTCATTTGGATATTCCCCAAATTATTATGAACACAATTGACACATTAATGATGCCATCGGAAGCTATAGAAGAATGAAGTGCACCTTTTCATATGGAAAAGAGAGCTTACCCAAAATGGGTGGATGCAATTACTCCCCCACCAAATTTTTTTAATACAACATTCCCAATCATTAATGGTTTGGGAGATCTAGAACAACACCTAACACATTTTTTTCTCACTGTGATCCCATGATGGGCACTTCTCAACACTAAGACACAGTTAATCTTAGGTGTCTTATGCAGCAATTAAAAGAACCTACTTTTGTCTGGTATACATGTTTGCAATCTCAATCAATTATTGGATGGGAAGATCTCTTTCAGAAATTTCTTCTCCAATTAAGGTCAATGCTACCGAAGACGAAATTATTTGATCTTACTAATTATTAACAAATGGATAATGAAGTAGTTTCATATTTCATTTCCCTATCGAAAGGATTAACATATTCCTTAAGTCTAGCACCCCCTCAAGAAAAATTACTTCCAATATGTGTGGGAAATATACATGATGAATTATGCACACCATTGATCCCAACAAAATAAATAGGAGGGTTTCATGACCTTACTTCCGTCGCTAAACATATAGAATATTCAATTATATAAACTAAGGCTAACAGTCATGTAATTCCATTAACTCTAGAAAGGAGGATAGGAAAGGCAGAAGCTTCTACAGTCACCCTTAAATAGGAACCTGTACCTGCTTTTACTTCAAGACCCAAATCATACAGAAGGGCTCTGCCTCCTGAGCATCAACAGAAATGACTGCCTTATCAAGATGATCAAAGAGATCAAAGGTGTAAGAAGTTTTAGGAATTAAAGAACAATGTTTATTCTTTCAAAAAACGAGCAAGTTCTTGGTTACTTCATCTCATCCTTAGAAAAAAAAATTGTTCAGTTATCAAGGCCGAAAAATCCAAATAAAGGTAGAGATGAAGATCTTCTAATTTATTGTCCCTTTTATCAGATATTGGTACACCCCATTTAGGAGTGATTTGTTTTCAAAGACCTTCTAAAAACAATGTCAGACTCTGGAAAAGTGAAATTGAAAAGTTCATCAGCTCCAGTAGCATGTGTTACTGCTACCAATCCAAAGGAAGAGGGATAATGGAAAGTGGTTAAAAGTAAAAATGTTCAAAAATTTGATGATTGGATGATCAGGAAAATGATCAAACGGACTCTGGAAATTTTATGAACACATTTGAAACAAGAAATTGTGTCTTCCGCTTCTCCCGTCACATCCAAAAAATATTCATCATAAGGCTATTCCTCAAAGAAGAAAAGTGATCAATAATAAAAAAGAACAGTCATAAAAAGATGAACTCATCTCAAGAACAAAGTTGTCCTTGATTTTGGTAGATTTTATGACATATAATTCAAAATAACAGGCACCGCCTCACAAAACGGTACAACCAGAACTAACATATAAAGAAGAATCCTCTTCGGATGAAGAATTGATCTTTGGTTTGGTTAATGTTATTCATTTAACAAATCCTTAGACCAATGGTGGTTCTGATTATACTGAGCCAGAGTTCCTTCTACCTAACTGGGGAACAAGAGGAAGGGTCCAAGATAGAGGATATATGGGAAGACATGGGAACTCCAGAAACCACCATTTTAACTCTACCCCTACTCGAACCATATATGCGGTAGAAACTCGTTCAAGAGCAGTGCAGTAGGCTCAACAGGAATACGGGGTTTCTTCCATGAATGATAGGTTCATATCTGACAAAATTATTTTGGAAGACCTATTAGAAGCCACACCATCCTATTCTCAACAAATTAATTTACTTAGTCAGTCTAATTTACCAAATCCAGGAGTATTTCTAGCTTCTTCTCTAACACCGAGTACATCTACATCATAAGCATCAACTTCAAAAGAACCTGAAAACCCCCATCTCTATGCTGGGAAACACATACCTCTCGACCAAAAGTATGATGTCTTGAAACTATTGGCCCAAGTACTAGAAAATTTATCAATTTTGGATGCTTTTAATCTGTCCAAAGATCTTTGAGAATCACTCATTGAGGCATTGTTAAGTCCCCAATAATTTGAAACGGATGTTGTTGCGGCTGAGGATTACCGTAGAGAGAATGATCCTATAGAATGTCATGTAGTCATATCTTTTACGGATGAAGATGGAGATGATGTTGTGAATTGGAATATCAGACCTTTGTATTTGTCTGGAAAGGTCAATGAAATAGATATCTAACGAGCCTTCATTGATAATGGCTCCGGGGTCAACTTCATTCCCGTTGGTACAATTCATCGATTGGGCCTAACTAAATCTGACTTATCTCCTACAATATTAATGATTCAAGGATATGAAAAGAATGAACAAGAACCTCTGGGAAATATTACACTGACAACTCAATTTAGAGATATTGTGTCTAATTCATATTTCATGGTTGTTCGTTAGGACACAACCTTCAATATTCTGCTTGTAAGGCCTTGGCCACATCAACATGAAAACATACCTTCTCCATACCACCAATGTCTGAAATACTATTTCAATGGTCAAATCAGATCATTGTATGGTGAAAAGGATCCTTTCAGAACATGTGATTCTCAGTATATTGAGGTAGTATTTTGTCACATAAAAGGAATGAATCCCTTGACAAAAAAGATAACCAGAGTTAATGCTCCAAAAGAACTGAAAAAGATATTAGAAAATCCATTCATACTTTTGAGTACATATTATGTTTTACCCATCAATGAACATGAAAGGGTAAATCCAATCCTAAAGACTCATCCAGTAACTTCCATAATGTCAATTATGTCAATTGATCCTTACAACATAGAAAAAATTAATGATACACCAAGCAATGATGAATGACTGAATGGAGATGTTTTCATCTCATTTTCTGAACCAAAACAAGCCTCTGCTTCATCAACCTAAGTAGAAGAGATAGTGGTAATTATAGAGGAAAGAAAAGATGTTGATTCACAATCCATCAATCCTACTTTTTTTCACAGGATGAATCATCATCATCAATAGGATCAGATATGGTGGCTTTTTCTCTGGGATGTTAAAATACTGATTTCTCCCCTAACACATGATGTTTTTTCTCATTATCTACAATTCATGTGGAAATAGCATAGGTAATAAAGAATTAAGAAGAATAGGAAGATCATGGGGATGCTCCTGCAACATTTGAAGAAGCTGCCACTTCCACCGTGGATGGACATAGAGATATAAATCTGGGTACAAAATAAGATCCATGCCCCACTCTAATTAGTGCGGAAATGACCTATGAAAAAAAAGAGGTGTATACTTCCTTTCTAATGCAACATCGAGATATATTTTCTAGGAATTATACCAAAATTTCAGGCTTTAATCCTAATATAGCCACCCATCATTTGGGTTTTCCAGTAGAACATCATGGATTTAAGAAAGCAGTGAGGAGAACAAACCCATCTCATGCCTCTAATATTGATGCAAATATTGATAAGCCTATAAAGGATTACTTTTTCAAGAAAATTCAGTATCCCAAATGCCTGGCCAATATATTCCAAGTGAAAAATAAGAGTGGAAAAAATTAGAGTCTGCATTGATTTCAGAGATCATAACTATCATTGTCCTAAAGATGATTTTCCAATACCGATTACAGAACATCTAATTGATGCAACAACTGGATATGAAGATCTTTCCTTCATGGATGTATATTTTGGGTATAATCAATTCTGTGTGGCCCTAGAGGAGGAATAATATACATCCTTTAGAGCTCCTCAAGATATGTTTTTCTATTGGGTAATTACCTTTTTCTTAAAGAATGCAGGTGAAACATACCAAAGTACCATACACCATATCTTCAAACCCTTCTTAGGGAAATTTTCGGAATGTTATATGGATGATTTGGTGGTCAAATCCAGACAATGTTCCAATCATTTTGATGAGTTCAAAACCATATTAAATAATCTTCATCAAAACAGTTTGAATATGAACCCCTTGAAATTTGTTTTCAGGGTAACCTTGGGAAAATTCCTTGGCTTCATTGTATGCCATCGTGGTATCGATGTTGATCCTGAGAAAAAAAAATCAATCCTTGGTATGTCAACCCCACAAAATTCGAAATAATTAAGATGACTCCAAGGACACTTGGAATATATTTGGTGATTTATCACCAATTTTTCAGGAAATTTT
This sequence comes from Viscum album, assembly GCA_963277665.1. NCBI lineage: Eukaryota > Viridiplantae > Streptophyta > Magnoliopsida > Santalales > Viscaceae > Viscum > Viscum album. The sequence continues at coordinate 2,023,293,712 of OY728123.1, forward strand.
TTAACCTTCCCCAGATTAATGAAGAAGGGAGTCACTTAACAATGGATTTAAGACGACCAAGATTTATTTAACAACCTCAAGAAATTTCTATTGAGTCCACAAGTGTTAATTCCACCTGTTGAAGGAAGACCACTTATTCTCAATTTGAAAAATTTAGAGAAATCACTAGGTTCCTACCTCTCCCAAAATAATGATGATGGGAATGAAGACAACCTTTACAATCTCAGTCGAACTATTATTGATATGGAAACTCGGTATTCAAGTATTGAAAAGTGATGTCTGACATTAATATTTGCAGTTCAGAAGCTGAGGCACTACCTGGAACATCATGAGGTATAATTGGTGTCTCATAATAATCCACTCAAATTTATCCTCAGTATTCCTATGCTTACAGGACTTCTGGCATAGTGGGTGGTTATTTTGCAACAATTTGATATCCAGTTTTTACCTCAAAGGGCAATAAAAGGACAAGATCTGGCTTACTTCCTTACTAAGCATCCATCTGTGGAAGATACATCATTTAATACTGAACATCCTGATGAAGAGGTCTTCTCTATTCAAGATAATTCCCAAACATGGGAAATGTATTTTGATAGTGCTTCCATAAGTCCAACGGGAAAGAGAATGGAAAACCCTAAACTCAATAAGGTTGGATTAGGAATTCTCCTTATTTCTCTAGAAAAGGTAGTACTCCATTATTCATTCCTATTATCATATGGTGTTACCAACAATGAAGAAAAATATCAAGCTCTCATCACAGGTTTAAATTTGTCACTTCGGGTGAAAATGGGTCATTTAAAGGTAAAAGGTGATTCAGAATTGGTAATGAAACAAATTAATGGGGAATATTCAATCAGAAAAGGCGGATTAATTCCTTTTTTTGATTATATAAGAGGGTTAATGGATAAATTTCCATCTAATATGACATTGTCTTATGTCCCACGATCACAAAATTCTCATGAAGATGCACTGGCTAACGCAGCTACAACCTTGGAAGATCCAAATCCGGATGAGACAATTATTAGCATAACCCATCGCCATGTGGTCTCACCTTTTGGTCAAACTAGAATGGAGGAAATTAATGAAATTTTCCCTATTTCTGAACCATATGGTCATTCCACAAGATGGAAAATATCCATCATGGAATATCTTCACAATGGGTTACATCCACCAGATCGGGCTATGAAAGAATAGATTTGGTGACAAGTGGCCAATTTTACACATTATGATGGTCCAGACTGCTAAAAGATAATCTAGAAGTGAGGATTTGATGGAATTATCTTCAAATGTATTAATAGAGAAGAGACTACAACTACCGTGAAAGAATTACATTTAGGAGCTTGTGGTGCCCACCAATCTGGGCACAGACACTCTGATCAAATCTGAAGTCTTGGATAATTTTGGCCTTCAATGATGAAGGAATGTACAGATTTCACTAAAAAAATGTCATCCATGTCATGTTCATCCCAAATTAATTCATCAACCCCTAGAGTTTCTACATACAGATAAATACTCTTGGCAATTTTCCGCATGGGGGAATGCATGTAGTAGGCCCTTATCCTCCAGCAGTTCAAGTATATTCTCACTGCTACTAACTTCTTCTCTAAATGGGCAACGGTAATACCTCTCAAGGAATTAAGTTTAAAAATAATTTTTAGTTTGGAGAAAACTAATTTCATCACTAGATTCATCATCCCTCATACAATTTTTATAGACAATGGAACCGATTTTTGTTTGGTTGATGCAAAAATGTTGCATTAGGATCATAATATCAAGTCCAACCATTCATCTCGATATCATGCAGCGGCAAATGGACTGATAGAGGCCATTAATAAGACCCTATCGATAATACTCTAGAAGATGGTTGATAAAGATAAGAAATCATAGCCTGATAAACTTTTGAATACTTTGTGGGCTTATCAGACAACTACACGTACTACTACCTATGAAACTCCTTATTAATTGGTATATGGAAGAGAATTATTTTTTCCAATTTAAATACAATTTCCTTCATATAGAGTAGAAATATGTTATCAGCATTCTACATATGAAAAATCTCAAAAATAGTTCGATGAGTTGGAATGATAAGACGAGAAAAGATTGCATACATTTCATCATATATAAGTCTATCAAAACAGAATAGCACGATCTTTTAATAAGAAAGTTCTCCTTCGTTCATTACTTCAATGAGAATTGGTATTGGTCCTTAGGAATCCAATGACACCAGGATTGAAACCATCCAATCATGACCCAAAGTGGGAAGGACCTTATTACATAAATAATGTATATTCAAAATGAGCCTATGCCTTAATCTCAATGGTTGGATAGCTTATGACAACTCCAACTAATGAAAGATTTTTGAAGAAATACTTTGTGATGTTTTGTACAAATAGTCCTCTCTACAGGACTTTAAACTGCATAGTACCATGTCCTTGCTGCAAGACTTAAAACTTCACATCCAGCATGTCCTAGTTATAAGACATTAAACAGCATAAAAATTGTTAGCATCCATGCCGCATGACTTTAAAACGCATAGCTTCTTCATCCTTTCCACATGACGTTAAACTGCATGACATCATTTGTAAAACTAACATCCTCTCTATTTGATGTTAGAAGCTTCCATAAACAAACATCAATAACATCATCACTACTTCTTAGTAGTACATGAGTCCCTCTCTCTCATACGTTTGAGTCAAATCTTTCTAGAGACCATATTTCAAGAACAACCTATGGCATGATTCTCATTTTCAATGAGATACATAGAGATGCCTAAATCTCCAATTTTCGGCCTAACCACAATCACAAAATATTATCATTTTATTTTTCCTTCCTGTATATGAATCAGATCTATAAATAGTGTTTCCTTAATATATATGATTTGGTCCTTATACCATTTTATGTCTTAAGATTTACCATTCTATTAGAACGTGTAAAAAATCCCCCATTCTTTAGGTCAAACTCCATTAACATGAGGAATGGTTGATTAAAGAACTTTGTATAGATTGATTATATTATATTTTGAGATATGTAGAGACAGCTAGATCTCAAATCATGGTCTATCTGTGATAAAGAAAACCCCTTTATTTCTTGTATGAGAATCAAATCTGCATAGTAAATGTTTAAATAATTATGTATGACTCGATCCTTTCCCCAGCAAGACATATAGTGACACTTAGTTGTTATCCCTTAACCTAGTTACAATATGTCTTTTCCATTCTTATCGGTTCATCATTTTTACTTACCACATGATATTATATTTCATGGAAATATAGCATCCCAATTCTTCAATTGCATCACCATTGTGTTGTAAAAGAAACTTTTATGGCTCCTTGTTTCTCACACCGAGCATGGGATTAGGAATTTGGTAAATTAATTCTTTAATTAAATAATGTGTCTCAATTTATTATGGGATTATTAATTTCCACACAACATGACTTAAAACTACATAGTTTAATGTCCTCGTTGCATGAATTTAAACTACACTTCATAATATTCATTCAGAGGAAACAAGGAAAGTATCCATTTTACAAATGAGTCGGATCTATGTAAAGGATTTCAAACTCATGGCCAATACTGTTTCAAATATTTCCCATCTGAATTGAATATAAACCCTTTCCATATTTCATACTCTTAATGTTGAATATTTTTATATATTAATAATCTTTCTCACGGTTTCTGTTAACTGGGTTTCTAATATCTGAGAGCTCTTTTTCCTAACTATGCAGCATGTGCCCTTTGTTGGTGTTGCATATGATGCCTACATAACAGGCCTTCCTGTCAAAAGATTCCACTATTGGGATATGGAGCATGTGCCTCAGTTGGCCCTATGTAATACAGCCCCCATAATAGTATTTTCATGTAATGATATCTTCATTCTTCGTTATAGTATCTTTTTCACCTTTCATCTGTGATGACAATATACACGAATTTTTATTTTAAAACAATCATTCAAGTATACTTGTCCCATTATCTTTATCACAATTTGAAAGTCTTCATGACCATGGTTTACACATTTATTTCACAGTGTGTTCAATACAATACGAAATAACCTTGAAATCACTTGGACATATATTATATATTGTTTCCATTTTTCGTCCTAGTTGTATGACCTAAAACTACAGACACTGTGTCTCTTATGTTTGGGCCAGACCTTTGTAAAAGTTATATTCTTCCGATTCTATGGACATCCTGGATGGAAATAACCTTTCCATATTCAAGTACCTTTCTCCATAAACTAAACTATATGCTTCATAAAATCTGAATCTCCCTAAACTTTCTTCATCTTTTGGCAAAAGAATAATAAACTTCATGGATCCCTTTTGCCTGACTATTTAGCTTGTTCCCTTAGGTGGCCTTGCATATGTTTTCCACATAATAGGCATGTCAGCCACAAGATTCCACTATTTTGATATGCAGCATATACCCTAGCTGGCCCTTCATAAGACTGGCCCCATAAAGGTTTTGTAATATAATGGTTACTTCATTCTATGAAAAGACTTCCTCTAATGCTTTTAGTCCTTTTCCCATATCATTCCTCAGTTTTAGAAATTCCCAAATTGCACTTTGCAATTTTCCCTTACATACCTAAATATGATAGTATGTTTTAAACAAAATATCATGAAATTGGGAGAGTTTTCTCATACCTTTGGTCAAAGCTAAAAACTATAAATTAAAACCACAAAATTTCCTCACTGCCAGACTTTAAACTGAATAGTACAATGTCCTCACTACAAGACTTTAAACTACATAGTACAAGGTCTGCACTGCAATACTTTAAACTGCATAGTATAATGTCTGAAATTCCCCTTTCTAATAAATTTAAACCATTACGCATACACTGAATGTGTATATAATGGTATTTCATATTCCTGACTTATGTCGGTCTAAATATCCAATTTTTATTACTAAAATTTATTTCCTTGTAAAAACCACTCACTTTGGTATTCAGTTACCCAAATATTATTTTCCCTTATCCATCAACAACAAAATTTTACTCTTCGAAGAACTATTTTTTCCTGACTATGCAGCTTGTGCCCTTAGGTAGCCCTATAGAAACTACCCACATAATAGGATTGTCAGTCAAAAGATTCCACTCTTTAGCGATGTAGCAGGTTACCTAGTTGTATCTGTATAATACATCCCCCATAATGGGTTTGTCAAGTAATTATAATTTTGTTCTTGGAAGATACTCATGTTATGTTGATACATGTTTTAGATTTGGTGACTACAAAAATCAAGAATCATGATTCCCCTTGGAAATATTTAAATAATATTAAAGCAATTCTTATCCACAGAGTTTTCTTCGGGATCTAATTTAATGTCTATGGTCAAAGCTATTAAAAGCCTAAATATTATCCCATTATACATACCGGGCCTAATGGCCAATGTAAAACAAAAGTAATTAATTAAAGTAGAAACATAAATGATTAAAGGGAAAATACATTTTATTTATGAAAATTGTTTATGGAAAACCATCCACAAATTGGAATCTCTATCTTAAAATATTTTGACAAAAGGCTTTCTACGTAATTCCTCATTTGTTTAATAGATTCTCGAGCCCTGTCAACTTCTTGTTGGAGTTTGTTGATCTGACCAGACTCGCTCTCATTAGCATGACAAATTACTTCTTTAGCTTCTACAATGGCTCTTGTGCCTTCCTTCTGGACTTCTCCTAATGAGCGATGAAGCTGGTCAAGTTCCCCTGTAATGATATCTAACTCCTATTGAAGGCACAGATAATGAACAGTCTTTTATTTAATTGTTTCCATTAATCCCTTAAACATTGAATTGTGAATAGCCTCAGCTTGGGACAGTGATACTTGGAACACTTAAATTTTGATAGACAGTTTGGCTTCTATCAAGTCTTGTTGAAGATTTTTTTTCTTGCTCCCTCCTCTGGATAATCACATTCACTACAGTATGAATATTATGGTATTCAAAACATTCAATTCCTAGAGTGATGAGTAGATATGAATTTCATTGAATTCTTGAACGTAGTTCCTCAAGGGGAATTTTAGATATTATCTTCCAGATATTTTCCATGCTTTGTGACGATCAAGATGAAGAGCCTTTTGTAGTTCTGGGCCCGATTCTGAATCATTTCCATAAAGAGGGATATATTCCATGACTAATGCATTTAATGAAGTACCCTACTCCATTCCTTCATAGACAATGGTTGCTCCACCTTAAAATGTTGTTTGGGAAGATGTATAGGCTTCACCTCTAGACTTAACAATTGATGTTGATAGCCCTGTATAATAATTCTGGAATCATGGTTATATTTAAGAGATTATAAAAGTGAATTTAATCACAATATTAGTTTCTCTTACCTAGTAGTAGGTTATCATCTTGAGAAGAATCCTCCCCAATGTTCTTAGTTTTATAAATTTTATTTGATGTCTTTGGTTGAGGAGTGTTGTCTTTAATATGCTCAGGATTTTCAGAGTAAATCTCAAGAAGCCCTGCTACCTCAATATTCACATGATCCAATGTTTTTGTGATGATACGGTGGAAATTAATATCAACACTTCTTTCATGTATTGTTGCAGAAACAATTTCTTTAGATAGAACTGAACATTTCAATCAACCATGGTTAGCAGGTTAATCATAAGATGATTAACATGAAGAATAATGAGAACTAATATCCAATTGATTCAATATAAGGAACTCCAAAATCTTCTAAAGCATTTAATATTTTAACATGTTCTAATAGTTCTTCAATAGAAATTCCAGGTTTCATCATTTCATTCAATGATATCTCATATCCTAGGTTATTCTCAACCGTGGGAACACTTGGTGGGTTTACTTCACAACCATCCTCAAGCAACCTGTGACCCCAAGTAGCTTTTTCAGCAATAATTGGGTGGTCAACATCAATTGTGGCCGAATGATATGGTTTATGTGATGAACCAATAAGTTTCATAGAATGGAAGTCAACAATTGAATTGTTCAATGCTTTATGAAATATTATTGATTTACCAGAAGCTTCCTCTCCTCTGATAGAAGGAATTGAAGCAGTGCAAGGGACATATGTTGCCTCCTTTGACATCAATACCTCTTCAAGAACCACTGGATTTATAGGATTTTGTGTTTTCTCAGCAACACCATCTACGAATCCTTGAGTCTTATCAGTGGTTTCTTTCTAAGATGAAGTATAAGAATCCCCTGTAATCTTAAAAATATTAAACACTTTTTCATGAATAAATCTAAAATTCATGATTATTAGGGAAACCTACCACTATTAATAAAGAACTTAACCATGGTTTTCTTTCTTCAATGCTTTTGATTCTTCATCTTTTTAGGAGGGCTTGCATCATCATCCATAAAGATAGGTATCAGTGATCCTAGTATTCTCTCTATTTCCTCCTCCATGGCATGTCAGCCTGGAGATATTTCTCCCAATTCACGGGGTGATCTTATAGCTCCAAGAGTAGTGTCTCCATAACTGTATTATGGTGAAGGAATTTCAGTTCTCTTTCCTTTACACAACTATAATTCAAGACAAAGTTTCTCCTAAGTAACAATGTTTTGATTAATATTAAAGTTGGAAAATGGAGGAAGATATAAAAAATGGGGAACTAACATCCTCACGATCTATAAAGTCATGCCATTCTTCGTCAAATGAAGGATTAATCTCTTTGGTGGTACCACGATCTATCATTTCATTTACCCGCTTTGTGGTAGGAATTGAGTCATCAGTGGAATATATTATCATTTCTAGATCTCGAATGTAGGTCCTTACCTCATTGGGATTATCCTTAAAAATAATGTTAGAAGAATCCCGAAAATCCCCTACTCCTCGAATATGTATTCCTTCACACAGACCCATCCACATGGTCTCAGAAACCCAGTATAGACACTGCCATGTTCGAACAGCCTCCGTTCATATTTATTCGGAATGTATATCTGAAGGTTGTGATGAGGATCATACAACCTTAGACTTAAGTTTCTTCCCAGCACCCACAGTCATGGATGAAGGGTTGGAATATGGAACTCACCGCTCTTCAAAATGATGTAGACTAGATGACCTTGATACAATTTCACTAGGGATTGATGGAGTGGATATTTTTTTCTAGTAGGGGGATTATATCTCACGCATGGTCTCCTTGGTGTATTTGGAGTATCATCACCTCCACTCTCTGCTTCTTTCCAATTGGTCCCTGATAATGAAGAATTATCTTCCAAGTGACGGGTTTCCATCCTGCAACATATATTTATCCCCACTCGGGGGATGACATGATTGAATACCCCTTCAGGGTATGATGCAACCCAGTTTTCAGGATAACAGATGGTTAATATTCTTACTACATCTACAATGGGTAAATTAAAAACTGCCCCAGTCTTTTCTGCAGATGTCAACAACCATAGTTATCTGGAAACCACTAGGTGTTGCTCTAATATGATATGCGTTGGAGGGAATACAGTATTTTGTAGTAGATATTTGAATTAATGTGCAAATATATAAGGATCATAGTCCTCACATATGATTTCATCATCAATTATGGTTGCCAATATGCCATCTCTGCAAGCAAGAAAATATGCCCTCGGTTCCAAATTGGTAGTACCGTCATCAACAAATATCCCTGTAGGAAGATTCCCATATGGAAGGAAATGAAATTCCTTATGCATTCTAAATCTAACCTTGATATCATAAGCATTCGAATATAAGGGTGAAATACTAGAAAAGGCTTGAATAGACGACCATAAAGAAGTTCTAAAAAACATATACTCCACTTTGTAATGTATAAGTTCTAAAGTGAGTAGAAATCCATCCCCACAACACTTGGAATGGACCCACTATTCTAAATGGAGATATAACTTTGTAAATATGCATAAAACATCAATGAATGTTGGATAAAACATGAGTAGCCAACACTACCATACTTTTCTCATCCAACTTCATTGTAATAACAATGTTTCCCAGCCTCACACCTCCTTTGGAGTCTCAGACTGCTAACAAATATACACCGATCCACAAGGCTTAGAAACCCTCCAGACATGTCTTGGCAGGAATTTTTGGCTTGATATCATATCCCCATCATTCAAATTTCCCCTTATCATATGTTGGAAAAAATGTGTCAGGAGTGCCTCTCTTCTCTGCTCATGTACATCTAGTTGGATGGGCGTAAGTGGGCCCCTTTTTTATCTTCTTTATCAAAAACATTTTCACCCATTCCTCTTGATGAATTTCCTTCATGGTGAAAGATTTCTCGATGATTTAATTCATGAGTATGTTAGATATTTTCATCAACTCACAATCCAAATATGGTGTCTTCTCCGAGTCATTCCATGTCACCTTGGGAGGAATAAAATCGTCATACATATCTCCAAGGATTGGATCTTCATAAATTTTGAATACATCCCATAAATTGATACCTATCTATCCATGTGTAAAATGGAAGGAATTAGTCTATGGGCTCCACCGACTTAATGACTCTTGCACAGATTCGTCATTTCTATACACATAGGTTTGACCAACCACGAAAACTTCATAAATACTGATGATTCTCAAATCATCTGCAAATTCTACACATGTCTTTCGTACCCAGTATGCCCACATCCATGGGGGTTATACACCGCCTCTTAGGCAGAAATGACAACTTTTATTCCAACCCTTGGACGGATCTGTCTCAGAATCTCAAATGATGGATGAATAACAGTGTGGCTGCATCTCGGGTGTGTGTGCCTTCAAATCTCGAGCACACGGCTATGATGCATAATAATATTTTTCTCTACTGTCTGAGTACCATCAAATGAGCCCCAAAAAGAAACATTAGTTGATGAGAAGTTGGTATAATCCTGAAATCAAAAATGCGGGACATAGTTCTTTGGATATGGAATGTTAGAAACCTACAAATGGCTATAACTATACAAAGGCAAATAGGTGCTCTGAGGAAAGTTGAAATGATAATTCTTCAAATATTTTTCTATGTTTTGATGAGTGTTTTCACAAACATCGAATTAATATTGACCAACGACATTCATCCTGTCATCAATCCTCTTGCTGGTGAGCTCATTAGCAGTTCCAATTATTTTCGAATCCATTGAACATGCAAAAAAAAGATCACATTTTTAATGTAAGTCCATTTTTGGTGTTTTACAAAAGAATTGCAATGTCATTAAGGTGCACAAGTTTTAAATGTGGCATGTAAGTATAAGTCAGGACGCAAGTATGGCTCCCCACTTATGGCGCACAACTAAAAAACATATTGAGGAAGCACATCAAAATATGAGCGTCTCAATAGAAGACTTTCACGCCGAGTGTTGAGAATTTGGAAGTTGTGAAACTTTCTATAGAAGTGAATCTGTTATATATAAGGGATAGATATCACCCTGTGTGCCAAAAATGTAACGCGTTGCACACTTGTGCACCCAAGTCTACTTGAGCATCGGATACTTGCGTGCCCCATTTCCATTGTCTTTCTTCTACATTACTTTACCTCAGTATAGGATCCTTATTTCATATCAGATCCAATTCTGAGGGGGGATTTTGTTGACAGTCCATTCCATCAAAGAGTCAAAATGGTAAAGGGGATCCCCGTAGAATAAAATGGGGGAATACATGACGAAAAACCAAGATTTGAAAAAATATGAATTTTGAATTGCCTTTGTCAAAGCATTAACACCAGCAGCGCGCATCCTACTTGCATATCTAAATATGTCGTGCAACCTTCTTGCGTGACCCAATTTGGCATGCACGTCACCTTCACGCCCAACTCATTTCTCCTAAGGTCATTTATTTTCCTATAAATTGTCCCTTGGGGCCCCTATTTGTACGAACACATTTCTTTGAAGCCCAATTGTTTCCCTGGTCACACTAGTATATCTCCCCAGTCATCTGATACATTCAATGTAGTTCGTCAACACCTTGAGTGGAGTATTTAAGGTAGGAAAATTGGACTAAAGTCTTTTTATTGTTTGAAAACTATAACACTTGCGCACCTAAACACCCAACCTCCAAAGGTCAGAAATACTTGCACGCATCCCATTCCTCTCACATGAACATGAGCACCCCACTTCTTGGATCACCTTTGAATAATTTTGAAGGCTTGAGAAAGGTATTTCCCAATTATTACCATATAATTTTTTCATCTCTTATGTGAACATTAGGTCACCAAGTGTAATTGCATGAACAAACTTGCACGCCCTTCTCTACTTGGGTTCCCCTCTTTGATTCACTTATTCTCTTCACACTCATCAGTCTACAAGTCATTAAGCCTTCCTCTTCCATTCATGGAAAGGATTATTATTCATTGGATCAATTGTATGAAATTTATTATATTGAGACCTCTACCAAAACATGGTGACTCATCAAACCTTTGGGAAAGGCACATCAGTGTGTCTCCGATTTGGGTTTTTATTTCCGCAGTCAGAGGTTTCCCATATTTGTTTCACAATGGGGTTAGGATTAATGTAATGTTTTTGAGTTTGTATATATGTAGTAACATGGAACTTTCTCTTAGAGACATAGTTGGTAAGATCCTGGTTTGGTGGAGGGTTGGGTCTTGGCATCTCCTTTATCAAATAAATGACATGTAACATCGGGGCTCTTGTAGGTAAGGTATAGTTCACACTTACTTTTCTGAAAACCAATGGAGAAGTCTACCTATCCTACCAGGATCATTTTTCGGGTAGCCATCCTTGTGTAATCCCCCTAACCTTTATCCCATTCTCCTTTCATGGGACCCTTTTCCAATGTAAATTTAACTGTGGGAAGGCTCATCGCCATGTCCTCTTCCATGGTCAATGCACCCTCTTCCATTAACAGATGAGGAAAAGTGAGAAGTTTCATTGTTGAATTATTCACATCCTCTTGTTTCTCATGCTGATAAAGACTCACGTGGGCATAGAGATACGTGTGGTAACAACATGTGGTAAAACACTCATTGGAAGGAACTACAAGAACTCTGATTCCCACCATAACTGGGATACGTAGGAAGTCGTCTCAATGCCCGAGTTCATTGGGCATCCTCCATAGGAATAAGCCCCAAATTAAACCCCAAATCATCAAGGAATCCTTTATGTATGTATTCCCAAACTAATATCTCTCAAATGAGTATACTATCCTATGAGACTTCTCTAACTATATGGGATTTGATTCCAATTTTTATGGGATACATAGGAAGCCTATCTGAGGTTCAAACCCCACACATCAAATAAACCATGTTCTCCTTGGGTCATATTCCAAATAGGGTCTGATCCTACTTGGAAACCCATATCCTTTCTAGGTTCCTTGGGCTGCTTCAACATAAGTCCCACACTATGTTTTGATCAAGAATCATTCTCTTAGAAGTCCTTATCACATGATCTTAAAAGATATGATGTGTCCTATTAAGCAACACCGAACTATGAGTGTTCTAATTCCTTTCACAAGGATACGTAGGTAGATCATTTTATGGGAACAATCCTAATATCAAAATGGACCTTCATCTCATTGGATGACAATTAATTCTAGAGTGCCCCACTGAGTGGCATAAAAACTATTATCATCACAAATGATGATTCAAAGAATCTATAATCAATATATTAGAGGATACCATTGTTGGAAAACCTTGAATACATATAGATGTTTCCTTTAATGAAGAACCTTGAATGTGTACCGATAATTCTAAAATTTACACATGTTAATATGTGATTATAAATTCTTGTGGATACTTATGATATACATGGTTAATTAGTAAGGATTCATGAAAATATATCAAATTTACCAAGAGAGTCCCATATTACACAATAATTCCCCCCAAAAGTATGTGATGAGTCCGACCTGCCATCCTTTGGACCAATGGACATTCTTAAGTATCGTAATGTTCAAACTTAACAAATTCCTACCTTTGAAAATTGGGCCTCCTTTGGATAAAGAACATTAAATGTTTCCGTTTTTATAAATAAATCCAATGGAAACTGCCCAGAAATTCTAAATCATAAATCTATAACTCAAGTTTCAAGGAACTATGAAATAGTCTCACACCATTGAGGATATAAAATAAACTATTTATAAGATTTTATCTTCTAGATCCCATTATGAAAATCACATTTCGATTGTTGGTTTTTTCCGATGATGAATATCTCTTGCTAATTAAAATTATCCAAACTCTAGAGTAAACAGCCTAGTCCTCCCCCCTCCCCCAATGGGATTCATTAAAATCAACATATATGATACATTTAACACTTTCTCTATGGAAATGACTACGATTTCTCATAATGATATCTATTTCTGCATATATGATTTTAAAAAAGAAGATATAACGCAATATTTTTTGTAAGAAGAGTATATATCTACCCTCTGAACTAATATTTGGATTCTTATATTTCTTCCATTAATGTTTTTAATCAAATAATATTCTTTATAGTTGGTTCATATTGTCAATTATAATGTAGGGGACCTATAGTACAATCTTTCTATTAGCATTACTCTCTCTCATATTCAAGAATAGAAATTTTCCATAGATGACACACAATTTAATTATGATTCTAGGATAGTTAACAATTTTCTAGGATCTGTTGTAAGAATGTGTTGCGGATCCATGATTAAATCTAAAACATACACATGGAGGGAGCTACCAATGATAGTTTAAGGGATCATTATTCTTGACTAACTATATTTCTCCGCCTTGAATATATCATGTTATCTTCGGATAGCCGCTTAGTTAAATCATCTATGGAGAAAAAAAATTAGTTATAGGTGTCATCATGTTTTAATGTTTCCATTGTGGTGGTTTTGTCCTTTGATTCCACTTTTATGTCTGGTCTTATATGTTGATTCGGAAAAAACATATATATTATTGTTCCTTATTCTTTTAACAAATGTAATATGGTTCTTATTTCCATTACCACAAATTATGATATTTATAAACGTGTTAATTTCATTCATGTTCTATCCTAAATATATGTCTCTTATCCAAAGAAGTATCATATTAAAGGAATAAATAGTGGATTATCATTTCAGTGTATAACTAATTGTATTTTTGAAAATGATTAGGGTATATGACTTTTGGTAGTTGACTTCATGAGTGATTTCAAAATTATTGTTAAGTTGGTCATAGATTGATGTGAAATGAAATCATTCCAATCATTGGGATTCAATTTTGTTCTGAAATTTTTTCAAGATTCTTAGGGTTAATTTTTTATGTAATGCGTTATGTTGAACATTGGGTGTTATTTTTGATTTTTTTGAATTTAATTTTCTATACTTATCCACAACTGATTACTTATGCTAACTATATTAGTTTTGGAAAATATATAGACACAAGAGTAATAAATATTCAAACTTTCATGGATAATATTATTCATTAATGTTATTTTTTGTGCTTTAGTAAAAAAATTCATCTCAAATATTCAATTATTGTAGTAAGAGATGATATGGAAATTGAATGAAGCATAACCAAATGATGAGTTTCTTCTTATAAAATGAAATGAAATTATGTAAATATATTTTTATTAAAAATTCCTAAACATTATGAAAATTATATTTAAACAAAAAATTTCTATTACCATCATTTCTCCTAATTTAATGCTATTTTCCTCACCTCTTTGGTTTATAGTATTTTTGTCATTAAATTTATCTTGTTCATTGAAAATATTTTGATAAATGATCAATGGACCTAAATTTTCTACCATGACTTTTTTCCACATCCCATTAAATTTATAATATTTGGAATCATAGTTTTATTTTATTTTTTAAGAGGTTCGTATTTTCCTTTCCATCCTTTTAAGATGATGTTTTATTGAATCCTTTTACAGTGATAGTTTTGCAAAATGTATATTTCAAATTTCAAACCCTTGATTTCCAAGGAGAAATTAATAATAAGAGGTTATAATTCATTAAATGGTGTGAATTTATATTTTGAAGATTTTATGAAATATTTATTTCATTTAAATTTAATTTCATTGATATTTTTCATTACAGAAAACAACCAGTTTTAACGAACCCTAATATACTATTAGATTATTATTATTTAATGTGATTGTTACAACCTATCCATTAAATTGGTGCGTTGAATTTGAATATTTAAAGTATTAAATTACATACTTTAAAAATTTATCATATAAATTAATTGGTCATAAATTATATAAAAATGAAAATAAAAATGATTTTAAATTAAATGAAAATTTTATCTGAAAATTGTTTTTATTCAGGTTATGATTTTTTAAAAAATAAAATTAATTAATAAATATTGGAGAATTATTTTAATATCATTTATAAATTATATATCCAATGAAAACATTTATCATCCATATAATATTTTTTAGTGTCAGGGCATAATAATTATTCTATTTTTTGTGCATAAAAACTCAATTTTTCTAAAATGTATTTCCATCCCATAATTATTTTGAAATTAATGTTTTATAAATTTAGAAAATCTATTTTTCCAAATTAAATTTATTTTCTATATAAACATGTAATTGTTACCATGAATTTTAATTTTGATAAGTTTCAAAAAAAACATTTATTTTTCTATGAATAGTAAAAAAAATATTTTTAATTAAAATTCACTTTTACGTTTAAATCATTTACAAAGATGATTTTTTATAAAAACTTATATAATATTAAAATTAGTTCAATTATATTAGTATTAATATTAATTTTATTATTATAATCAATTGTATGATTAATATTTTAATAAAAACCCTTTGATCATCGGAAAACGTTTCTTCGAAAAACTACATTTTTATCAAGCTTGTGAATTTAATTTTAAGTTAAATAAATCCAATTCAATGAATTCAATTTTGTTAAATAAATTAAATATTTTTAATCATAAAAATTAATATTATTTAATAAGGTAAAATTAAAACTTTCTATAAATATTAGTGAAAATGGTAAAAAATTAATTATTGTGGTTCAAGTTAAAATATAGTTTCAATCGTTACATCCATGTGATTTAAAATTACATTTAAAAATATATTTGAATTATATATGATAAAATTTAATTAATATTTAGAGTAATTGTGTCCAATTATATAATAAGGATCATTTAAATTTTGGATTAAATGATAGATTTCATATGCCAATAAATAAAAAACTATTTCCATGTTGAAAAATATAATGGTAAAAGTATGTAAACATGGATGATAAGGGAATAAAATGTTCAAATAGTTTTATTTTTTAATATAGGAGGTGTTTTGTGACATGAAATTCCCTCATCTCCATTATTTATAAATATTTCTGCCACTTGGGTTAATGGTGACTTCCAATTGTTGAATAGTTCTAGGTGTTTACAAAAATTCCACTCCAAAATTGTAAAAGGCTAGAACCTCCCCCTCAAATATTATCGATGATTAAGCTATTTGGGTTAACCAAAAAATCCAAAATTTCTCCACAAAACCCTTATATGTTTTTTTAGCTACTATGATTCTCAAAAGACTCACCTAGGGGTCCTTAATAAGAGATTAAATGTGTAATTTTCTAAGAAAATGTAATTTTCATCACTATGCTATTTTTTTTTACTTCTTGTTTTACAAAATAATTAATGTTTTTATAATTAAAACATAAAATAAATATATCTCCTATATACAAAAATGTAATAATATTTATGGAATAATTTATATCTATATCCTCTTCCATCAAATTGGAAATGAAACCATCGATGTTGTGTGCGGAAGTCTACCACCTCGTGAACCGATGTAATACAGTTTCCATCACCACATCTCAAGGATGAATATAAATATATATTTAATAGATTTATATTATATACATCAAAAAATACACTTATATTTATATAAATATCATATATAAATTCTTACCTTCTAATTTATTGCCAATTGATAATGCCGCTCATGAGTAAATGTGGACTATAACCTCCACAAACTGACATGACACATTTCTCATTTATATTATAAAATAATGGTAATAAGATCATAGTTAATGTATAAATATAATATATATTATATTATAAAGAATATATATGGCTGAAATACTATTTACTTTTCTATTGTTCCATCTATAAAAATGGGTACAACGTTCTTGCGTACGTATGACCCACCATCTCTATGAATGGTGTAATATCTAACATTTTTTTATGACACAAAATATGAATATAATAAATATATATTATATTTATATAACGATTAATATTATATATATGATGTATCAATAACAAAATTACAAAGACCAAAACTACTAAACCAAATAATTACATGAAAAATAACGCAGTTATTTCAAAGAAAAATGATTTTAATGAAGAATTTTTTATAAAAGTGTGTTAAATATTATATGAAAATTAACTATGGCATAAAATATAAGTTTATCGATCTATAATAGATGTATAACTAATTTATATACATTATAATGGAGGATCAAATGTGTATAAATGAATTACAAACTCAGCGTAAAGGTATATCATCTCACTATTACAACTATTATTCTTTTTCCATATTCACCAATTATTTATTTTATGTGGAAAATATTATTTATTTTTAAATAATATATCATTAATATATTTTTATTCAAATTAATTACTATTTAATTTCAATATATTTATTTCATAGGGTTTATGATTCAAATTTTACTAATGGTTAAGGTTTATATTGCAATCTAAATGTTTTTCAAGATTGTGTATGATTATCCTTATGATGATTAAATATTTTGATATAGATATTAAGAAACTCATAAATTTAATTATACTCTAGTAATTTCTTGAAAATTCATCATTTTTATACATTTTCCTCTATTTAAGTACTATATATCCAAAAAATACTGTTTTATGGAAAAACCAACTTTATTTCTCTCTTTAGTCAAAAATCATTTCTATTCCATGACCTGGATCTTTAAATGTGTTTTAAATATATGTTTTATATTATAAAAATAATTTTTAACGTCATTTTTAACCTTTTTGGATTTTAAATTTTTTTTAAAGCGGTAATCATTTCATTTTTAAAATGAGTTACTTTTTAATTTTTAAACTAATGTGAATAGAATATCTGTTTTAACATATAAGCCATGAATTCTTTTTCCCACACTCATGAACAATCAATGATTTAAATATACATTCACTAATTTCCATTTTTATGTAAAAATAATGTTTTTTATTTAATACATGAAAATTGTTTAGACTTTAAGATGTATTTTTTAATGTGGAAAGTGATTTTTTCTCAATAATATTTTCAATGATCCTTTTATAATGTTCTATTTATCGTTATAAATAAACATTGGTGTTTCTTATGTTAATGGGTATATCATCCTATGGTACCGTATTTATTCATTCACTAGATGGTTTATTTTTCTGATGATGAGATATTATTAATCACTTTTATTTTTATGGGTATTGATTAATTGATGAAATGTTTTTGAAACCCTTTTAAAATGTACAAGTTATGAAATAATGTCACGCCCTAACCATGAAACTTACTCTATTTTACTCTTTTATTGGATTTGTATCCTTTGTTTGAGGTTCGGGTTGATTTCTAATTTGAATCTTAGAGTTTTGTAACATTTCTAATGATTTTTTTTAAAGTAGTGTCTTATGCAAGGTAGCAGGTGGTGCATGGTTAGCACACAGTTTGGGAAAGCCATGCAGCTTCACCCAGGTAACTGTACATATTGTTTTTCGGTCTAGTGGTAAGGCGCATGGGTTGAACATAGTTTGTGAAACCAAATGGAAAGTATTTGATAGGTTCTTTCCATTTGGACAATGGTGACCACACAATTTGGGAAGAGTTTGGAAAAAACATGCAGCCAAGCCATGTGAGCTTCCAAGATTCATAAAAATGTGAACTTCTTTATTTTTCCCTCTATTATTTTAACCATATTTTATTTTTTCCTCCCCTTTTTCAACCAAGGTTCTCCAGGGGGGATCTTAGAGACCCTCTTCCCTTGCTCCCATCCTTTATTTAATCTCTTTAAAGGTTTAAGGTGATTTAATTTGACTATTGGTCTATTTCCTCTTTTTTCCTCTTTACCCTCTTGGTTTTTTGGTTTCAATTGATGGATTTTCTCTCTTATAAAAACCCTAATGGTGAGGGTTTATTTGTGGTTCATTTTATTGGATGTTAGGGTGTTCATATTATCTCTTAGGGTGTATTCTTTTCTCTCATTATGTTTAAATGTATTCACACAATGTTGAGGTTGGTTTTTCTATACATTTCCTTCCCATAACATTGAATTTGATTCTTTAGATTTCCTAAATAGTTTATAAATGTGATTTTTCATCTTGTGATGTCATGGAATGATTTGCTTCAGTGATTTTATGATGGAAAATGGGTATGAAATGTGTTTCCATTGAGTTTCATTAATTATTCTAATGATGAATGGATGCAAGGTGTTTGATGAAATTTAAATTGTTTTTTTAATGTGAAATTTCATTCTTAAGTGTTTTTCCCTTGTTTATGTTTTTATAATGATGTTGGATTGTTATTTGAGTGTAATATGTCCAAATTTGTGGATTTTGTTGGGTGATGTTTATGTGTGTGTTTTTATATTAATTTTAAAACAGGTAACATTTCTTTGAGAAGGTGTTTTCATAGAAACATAATATGAGTATTTTTTTAACGTTTTATTTTTTAAAAGGAGATGCGATTTCTTATAAGTGAACATTCATGTTGTGTTTATTATATATGTGACTTTAATTGTGTAAGTGGAGAGAATCATGTTTGAAATTGGTTTTGGTGTGTGTGAGAAATGCAATGTGATTTTGTGATGGAAATTTTTTGGATAGAGATGTTATTTTCTTATTTTATTTCCAATTGGGGTTTACGAGTTGTTTAAGAGGTGTGTAATGTGTTTCCAAATGTCCATGATTCCTTGGGTGGATTTAAATGTGATTCCATAGTTGTTTTTCAAAAATATGTCAATTTTAGTGCTTGGAAACTAGGTTGGTTTCTATATAGATTAAGGGAACATTTAGAAACCATATGTATATTGGCTTCTTTTAACTTTGTTTTGGAAATGATTTTAGAATTGGTATTGGTTTGGGAAATTTTTTTCCTGGTTGGAACATGGTGTTTTGAAATAAAACTTGTATGATTTGAAATCATAGTTGGAACTTTGTTTTTTTAATTAAATATGGTTTGATTTAATGTGATGTGAATAACCGATCAACACATTTTGATGTTTTAGTAAATTTATTTGGAAATTATGTGATATGTGGGGCCAGTGGGCATGTTTACATGGTTTGTAAAATGGATTGAAAACCTAGGTAGTGTTAGGATCAGTTGGTATTTAATAAAGATTGTGAAAAAAGAATATTTTCATGTGAGTTGTAATTATAGGATTATATCATTAGACCACAAGAATTATGGATGATATATTCTCTAGTGGATCATGAATTGTGGATCATACATAAGAATCCTATTGGTTGTGATTGTTAATCAATGATTTAAAGAGTATTATTATTATTATTATTATTATTATTATTATTATTATTATTATTATGGAATTCCTAGGCGACCTTTATAGGGTCATGTGATGGTTTCTTATCAACCCTGATAAGACGGGTAGGTACCCCCTTGAATTTATAGATATATATGGGTCGTTCCACTAGATTGGTTAGTTTAGTGAGGCTAGTTTGTTATTTACTATGTAGTTGTACCATACGCCAAAAGGTGATTCCAATTAGAATACATCTAATGATCACTCAATGGATTTTATAGAAATTCTCATGAGTTAATAATCTTATATTTGGTTTACTCATGATAACTATAGGATATAGGTTCCTTAAGATGTTCTAATTTTTTTTCCATTAATATTTTAATATCCCATTTTTTATCTATATTAGTTTATTATTTGACTTTGGATTTGAAATGAGTTGTGGAAGGTGAACTATTTTTGAAAATTAAAAAATCTTGTGTTGTATTAAATGAAGATTTTATGGGAAGATGTATTTAATTGATGAAAATTTTTTAAAGTCCTATTTTATGAATTTATACAAAACTAATGTTTGTGGGCTATTTCAGGAATGTGAATTCCTGGAATCTATGGTGATTACCAATGGATCAATTTAGGGTCACACCCTACTCGTACCATTTGGGGTCGGTAAACCCGATTTGTTTTTTAAGGTTCACATTTATAGTTCATGTGCTCACATATAGAGAAGGTTGGTTATGTGGTTGGTAGTGGCCAAGGGGTCACATGGATATCTATTCATGTGGTCTAATTTTAGTTTTATGTTCAATACTTTTTTTTTCTTTTCATCCATTTAATCTAGATTAGTTTTTATATTTATATTTATTCAGTTAATATTGGTTCTTCTCCTCATTTTAAATTTTTATTGATCCCATTTTTTGGGAAAAAAATTCCCTTTATCATTATTTTTATTCTCAAAACTAGTTTTTGGATCGTGGGTATCAAGAACGCCCTTTGGGCCATGACTCAGACCGCTCCTGAAGCCAGTGTGGATGGAATACCGCATGGTGCATGAAAAATGTATCAAAGGAGGTACTTGTTATTTGGGTTGTCTGATAGTTGGTGATTAGGACATTTGGGACTCTGTAGTTAGGTGGGGGACAGACTTTATGAATGGTTTTTAATTATGATCCTTGAGATTCCAGGGTTAATCCATGACTGGATTCTATTGTTTCATTTTGGATTGTGTAGATGAGGAATAATAACGGAGGTGATATAGTGGTTTGTTGTAATCTCTCATGGATAAGTGATCCAAGTGGAGTCTCAGAACATGGTTCATGGTCCTTATAATTGTTAATTATTACTTCGGTCATGGCCCACTTACTAAGACACAGGATTAAGAATGGCCACAAGTTCATCTTTTTAGTATTTGAGTTTGATTTGTGAATTATTTTGTATATGATTACTTTGAGTGGGATTGTATAATGATAATGGTTTTTCAAATGATGATTATTTATTTTAATTGGTTTCAGACTCACAAGTATGGTTTTTAGAATAGAATGTGATGTGGATTGAAAAACATGGTGAATGCTTGGGTTTGGTGATGGAATCATCTGTGTAACCCTTGGTATTCCTTTTGGTTGTTTGCATATGTGTGGGTATATATATAATGTTCATATTGGCACGTGTTCATGGTTAATTTAAATGTAAGTGTGATGAAAACATATGTGATTGTTACGTGGAATCCACAGGTGAGTTTTTGAAACCGAATGTAGTATTTATTTTTCCTAAATGGTTTTATAATGGGGATAATGATATATGGAATTTTTTTTCCTTTGAAAAGTGGGTTTTGTTTTAAAAAATTGTCCTTGGAAGAAGGTGGTTTTGAAATTAAAATGGGAATGGTAGTTTTAAAAAAAAATATTTTTTGTTTTGTTTTTAGTGATTGACTTGTGAGCCTATTGTTTTGGCTTGAGATATTCTTCTCTGTTGTGTTTAAGTCGATGTTGATTTTAGTTTTTTGTTTATTGTGATGTTTAGAATATCTCCCCCAGAAAAGTCACCACTTTTTGTATGGGGAGTGTCCCATTTTTGGTCTTCTTGGTTGTTGTTGATCATTCATAATGATCACTATCAGTTAGAGGCTATGGAAATGGATTTTGGAAGTTGATATTTGTAACACCCCAAGATTTCATAGTGTGTTATTTCTTTAAAATAATACAATAACATGCACTACACGCAACACTGAGTTCAAGCACACCATGACTTACCAAACAAGCCGTTCAAAAGAGGTTATGAATAGTATTATCTAAATTTTAAACTTCATATAATCCTTATAATTTTAGAATCCATATTATGAGTTTCTTAGACATAATACAAGAACAGATTCTTTTTCAGTATTGCACTTTTAACAACATTTAATAGTGAATCCTTTTTAAATACAATATTTTAAACTTTTTGACTAAATGGGGACATCAAAAAAATTTAAAATGAAACATCCCAATCTTCCACTGTACGCTTTCTTTGAATAATACAGTAGCGTGTGTTGTACGCAACCTCGAGTTCTAACACACACCACAACTAATTAAACTAGCCGTTGTGAATAGTAATACCTAATTTTTGAAATAATATATATTCTATATTTCAAAATGGACTTCATTTTTGGATTCGGAATATTGAAATTAGCCTAGGGTGAAATTTTGGTACTTTTCGGATAACTTTTATATTTTGATGAATAGTGAAAATTACTAAATTTTAATTAAAATCAACTTTTTTAATCAAAATAATTAATATTGATAAATTATGAATTTGAGTGGTTTTAAAGTATATTTACAATATATTTTTACCATTTAATTTAATGTTTGTCATTGGACATAATTTCACAATTAAACCAGACATAAACAAGTGTCAATCTTTTGATAGTTATTATCTCTTAAAAACACGCTTTTTATTTTAACAACGGGAATTAATTTTAAATTAATTTCTGCCACTTCTGTGTTTTATATTTGGAAAAATGGATTACATATTTGGAATCAGGATGTCCAAATTATGTAAATAGGTAACTTTTATTTTTACACATTTTGAATAATTATTGCGGTAAATATTTTATTTACCATGGTTAAAGGGTAAATCCGGTAAATAAGGGTTAAACAATAAAATTATAATAATACAAAATTACCCTAAAATGTGTCCTAACCTTATTGGTGGACACATACCCGACCATGGGAATCCATGGGTCGATTTGGGGACCCCATAGAGCCACTTGTATGTGGTAGGGACACATTATATTAATAAAGTTAAAATAAAAATAAAAATGGCATAAGCTTACATCTTTTATAAGAACAATTTTTACATATGGTTATACAAGTTGGAATTTCGATTATAAATATTCATTAGAAATCGAAAAAGATTTCCTACATAATGATATTTTATTTATAATTTTTAGACATCAAATAATTTAAATTATTAATGACACAATAATGATGCAATGTTTACCTCATTAATAAATCATTTAAATAAATAAGATTATAATGATTAAAATATTATCTAAAACCTGTCCAATTCTTATTGGTTGATGTTATTTAAAACATGAGTCATCTTATCTTCGACCTCAATGATTTTTGGACCATTATAAACCGAATATAATTATATTATAAAGTAATACTTTCACTCTTTCCTAAAGAGCCCCTCCTCTCCCTTATAAAAGGAGACCACTTATACTCATTCCTCACACCTCTCAAGCGACTTGGCTCGGCCAAACTCTGCCCAAATACTCTCCCAACATCCCTCACTACAACCTAGAGGCCTTAGTTTGATCATAATGCCAACCTAAGGAGCCCTTTTGATCAAATCAAAAGGAAGAACCCGAAGAAGAGGTAATGTTTTCACCACCCCCTTTCATGTTCCTTTCTTCTTCCACTTCTTCTTTCTTTGTTCTTACCATTCTAAAATAATAACTCCAGTATCTCACATATATTGTGATGTTATTATAAATATGTTACAACCATATTCAGTATTCTATCCACCCTTTGAATAACATGTCACCATACGTGCGTACGTACGGCTTACCGTCTCCACGTCGTGGTGTAATTGTTATTCAATATATTATTATTTGGATGGGTATAATAATGATGTGTAACTCATGTAAATAATAAATATATCATGTTAATTATTCTGTATATATGATATACCATCCATTTATATATTATTTTAATATCAAAAGAATGATATTGTCGCTCGTGCGTACGTACGGACTACCGTCTCCACGAACGCGATGAGATTCATTCTCCATCATATCCATTCAAGTATAATTATCATTTTCTGATTTAAAAATTATGTTTAAGGACTTGATATAATTATGGATATGAATAATATACAACCTATCCATTAAAAACATGGCTTACATAATAAAACATATAAAATAAAACGAGTAAGTTAACACCCGAAACAACGATAATACTCAGACATTATTAACAAAGCAAAGTTAAAAGATCATAAATGATATGATATTAATATATAAGATTCTTGTATAATTTAATAACAATTATTTCAATATTATACAGGAGGTTAACCTACCCCAACCAAGTAAAAGTACAAGGTAAGGGATTTTCTTATCTCACTTTCAATTCTGTGAGATTTCCATTGTTCGCCACTAAATTATTGAAAGTGGTGTATTGTGTACTTCCATTTGATATATACTATCATGATTATCTTTATATTCATTTTATTCTAGAAATCATTTGGTGGTTATTAACTTTTGTCCATACGACTCAGTTGATTAACGTGGTAAGGGGTTTTTATCTCACTCCTTATTCCCGTGAGATTCATGCCATATTGCCACCATTACCTTTTGTGTGGTGTATGTACTGCCCATAATTATATTCTTTGTGTAATACACTATAATTTATGTGTACTTACATATTCATTGTATGATACCTCTTTCATGGGTTGTATGTTTCATAAGTTATCAAATTGGTAAGGGTTATTGCACAATCTCTTCATTATCCGAGGTTGTTTATACGTAATAATCTACTGGGATCTCTTTATCATCCACATCCATGTTTATTAATAATGTATTTCAAAACATTTTTACTATTTACATGAATATGGGTTAAAGTCATTTATACCCTTATGTGTTTCGAAAGGAATCTTTCCGTCTTTTTCCAAACAAGGCACTTTTAACCTTTTCGAAAAATTTAAGGTAAGAATGTTTTTTTTAACTTATACGACGGGTGCGGCTATTTACCGCCGTTATAAAATCTTCAAAGTTTTCCTTACAAGCTTATAAGAATATTTTCAAGAAAATTTTTTATTTTATATGGCTTTTAAATGATTTCAAAAATATAAAGAGATATTTCTCCAAAAAGTTTTTTGATTTCATCTATGTCAACATCCTTTGATGGATTTTACGCTTATTTAAAGTTGATTTATTATGATACAAAACATCCATATTTTATTGAAGTTTTTGTGCTATTTTTGACTATGGAAAAGTTATTCTCATGTCACTCATGGTTTTTGTTTAGAGTATTGACATTTCATAAGTTATTTTTAATCCGAATGTTTATGTTATATTTCAACCTTTCATTCAGATGAATGTGTTAGACAAGTATGTTCCGGGTTGGGGACCGGTAAAAGTAAGCCCTCCGGTTTGGTCTCCGGTTATTAGAGGAACTCCGGTTTAGTCTCCGGTTATTAGAGGAACTCCGGTTTGGTGTCCAGTTATTAGAGGCACTCTGGGTTGGTGTCCGGTTATTAGAGGCACTCTGGGTTGGGTTCCGGTTACAGTTAGCCCCAAGGTCTTGGGACGAGGCCTTGAAAAGAAATTAAAGTTTAGCATTATGCATTCCATAATTATGAAAGTGGTTATTGATTTTGCATGTGATTATTCTATTAGTAGAATATCCATGTGAATAAGTAAATGGAATTATTTCATTTTACTATTTCTATACTATGTTGAAGTTCAAGTTTAAAAGGCTTTTGTTTTAGTAATGCATTGCCTTAAATGTTTATGCTTATTTTGAATGTTCCGCTATATTGTTATCCTTACTGGGCATTTGAGCTCACCCCTTTTCTATGTTTTATTTTCCCCAGGACGTGAAGAAGTATGTTATGAATGACCAGCAGGGATATTATGAGGGGATAATAGTGTGGACTGTGGAGACATTATGTTGTTGTAGTAGCTTTTCATTTTATTATGTAATGTAAAACTTATGAATATATCTAGTGTTTCCAAGGCTACTAAACCAATCGGTCTTTCGAGATTTGATCTTTCTTGTGATAATGCCAAAGTTACGAAGTAATGCACCGACTCTGGGTAGCTGGGGTCGGGGCGTTACAGTTGGTATCAGAGGAAGTTTAGTACAAACCTTGGAAGCTAGATTTAGATAAACTCTGATTAGAGCACGTAGACCTAAGATGAACTTTGAGGATTATTATAGTTGAACTTCCTAGAATTTTGGTATTGTAGAGATTTTGTGAGTTTTCCGAGCAATACATCCTTGTCTGGATACGAGCAGGTAGAGGCAGATCTGGCACAGATGTACCTAGGGGTAAAACCCGAAAACACCGCTTTGAGCTAGACTCGAACGGGAACTAGTGCACGACAACGGGCCTTGCTGCACTCTTGGTTACGACACTCCCGGGGGATATGCTTAGGATAATTCTCATTTTCTTTACAAACCATTATGAAGGGTTTATGAGTATATACATCCTCAAAGGAGACATTTTTATGATTATGGATTATATCCATAAACTATTTAATTTATGTTATGTGTTTTAAAAGTTTGGGATTAGGTATTGTTATTCATAGACTAATCTAGTGTATGCCAATGTTTAGAAATGGCGCCTAGTAGAAGGAATGAGAACTCCAACAATGCACATGATACAAAGAGAAATAAGGATCATATATTTTATGGTCTTAAGCCAGAATTTACAAGAGAAATAGTCTCGCATGTATTATCATCATATGAAGAAATAATATCATGTGTTGATAAGATAATTAAAGAGTTTACTGAGTCCTATGGCTTTGAAGGGAAGCAAGAGAAGAAAAGGGTGGAAGAGAGAAAGATGGATAAAGGGAAGATGAAAAAGAATAATTTTCCCATATGTGGTAACTGTGGAAAGAAACACCCTATAACTTTCCTGAAAGTAATGGGAGTTTGTTATAAGTGTGGAGGAAAAGGGCACAAAGTACGTGACTGCAAGGGTAAGAAAATAGTTTCAAATGTACAATGCTTTATTTGCAAGGAGGTTGGACACTATGCGAACCTATGTCCCAGTCATCATAATATGCCACAAATGATGTTATTGGATAATAATCAAGTTATGATACTACCACAGATGAAGAGGAATGATTAGAGTTCTTATGTTGATTATGTCAATTGAGTGTTGTATCAACAATGTACTTGTTATAATAATTATAGAGTATATAAGGATTGTACTGCAGTACTATTTCATTAAGGACTTGAGATTGTGTGGAACAAAGAAAGGTGACTCAACAGCAGGATAAATTTTTGGAAAATATATGGTTGAGAGAATGATAAACCATAATATAGTTCTGATACCGAGTTAGTGATTTTGGAATAATACATGATTGTTTTGGATAAATTATATTGGATATTCTTGACTACCTTGGAACTAATTAATGATATTTATATTCCATTATTGTTGGGGTTTAAAAATTTTTTGGATTGATGAGGTATATCCATCATTCTATATGGAATAAGGGAGCATGAATGTAATCAATAAGGAATATGGTAATTCAGGATGTTTCAGTGTATTAAAAGAATACATGATGAAGGTATTCATATGCTATTACGTGGTAAAAAGGATCTACATTATGTTTAACTTCCTTATAAATGTTGGACTGTGAGTTTGGTCAGAAATATTTTGGATAAATTCTAGTCTGAGATTAATTTTGGATTGCCATAAAACGACAAACTGGAGGTCGGGCGGCAACCCGTCGCGTCCGGCAAGGCCGCGAGACTTGAACCCGCAACCGAAGGGCGACAAGGGTGTATCACCTACCACTGGCCCAAGAGATGTCCTGGATTAAATAATGTATTTTTTTTAAAAGATCTTGTAGATGAATTATAAATTCGTTTATTTTGGAACCCTATACGAATAGTGTAAATAGAATTTTTTTACATTCTATTATCTTTTAGAGTGAAAGATGAGTTTGTGGTAGAAATTTATTAATGGAAAAAACTCTAATTATAAAGTAAGTATATCTCCTTATGATCTTATCCAATCTCATAAATAAATTCCTCAACATTAAGAAAAAGGAACTTAGAACAAAAATGTTGTCCTAGATGGTACCTTAAATCATCACTAATTTATGGCATTGAGATTGTTGGCCTTTTCATAGCCATGTTCTCTACCACTCTCCATCAGATAATTGATGGTTAGATTTCTCTTCCATATCCATATTTCCCTACATGGAACCCTAGTATGTGTTATTTTCGGTAATCTTCATACTTTCCACTCTTTATTTTAAATAGAGGCCTCATTAATTCATTTTTCGATGTGGGATTTCAACTAAGATATTTTGAAACGTCAAAAATGTGTTATCCTAATACCCTATATTTTGTTGAACCGATGGTATTTCAAATCATCATAGATTGATGAGTTTAAGGACCTCAATTTTATACTTGTTTGTGATTGATGACCTCAATCACTACCTATAAATATTTACGTTTTTCCTCCAATTATATGTCTCTAATTTCCACCAATGTTCTCCTAATCGAGATCATAATTTGGTGGTGACCCTTTCATTTCTCATTTCCTCATATTAAGACTAAATTTTAGTAACCCAATTTCCAATGTGGGTTTTCCCACAAAGATATTTTTTATTTTCATCCTTTTATTTTCGAAGAACAATTTCAAATTTCGAGGACGCAATTTATTGAAGGAGGGGAGAATGTAACACCCCAAGATTTCATAGTGTGTTATTTCTTTAAAATAATACAATAACTTGCACTACACGCAACACTGAGTTCAAGCACACCATGACTTACCAAACAAGCCGTTCAAAAGAGGTTAATAATAGTATTAACTAAATTTTAAACTTTATATAATCCTTATAATTTTAGAATTCATATTATGAGTTTCTTAGACATAATACAAGAACAGATTCATTTTCAGTATTGCACTTTTATCAACTTTTAATAGTGAAACCTTTTAAAATATAATATTTTAAACTTTTTGAATAAATGGGGGCATCAAAAAAATTTAAAATGAAACATCTCAAGCTTCCACGGTACGCTTTCTTTGAATAATACAGTAGCGTGTGTTGTACGCAACCTCGAGTTCTAACACACACCACAACTAATTAAACTAGCCGTTGTGAATAGTAATACCTACTTTTTGAAATCATATATATTTTTTATTTCAAAATGAAATTCATTTTTGGATTCGGAATATTGAAATTATCCTAGGGTGAAATTTTGGTACTTTTCGGATAACTTTTATATTTTGATGAATAGTGAAAATTACTAAATTTTAATTAAAATCAACTTTTTTAATCAAAATAATTAATCTTGATAAATTATGAATATGAGTGGTTTTAATGTATATTTAGAATATATTTTTACCATTTAATTTAATGTTCGTCATTGGACATAATTTCACAATTAAACCAGACATAAACAAGTGTCAATCTTTTGATAGTTATTATCTCTTAAAAACACGCATTTTATTTTAACAACGGGAATTAATTTTAAATTAATTTCTGCCACTTCTGTGTTTTGAATTTGGAAAAATGGATTACATATTTGGAATCAGATTGTCCAAATTATGTAAATAGGTAACTTTTATTTTTACACATTTTGAATAATTACTACGGTAAATATTTTATTTACCATGGTTAAAGGGTAAATCCGGTAAATAAGGGTTAAAATATAATATTATAATAATACAAAATTACCCTAAAACGTGTTCTAACCTTATTGGTGGACACATACCCGACCATGGGAATCCTTGGGTTGATTTGGGGACCCCTTAGAGCCACTTTTATGTGGTAGGGACACATTATATTAATAAAGTTAAAATAAAAATAAAAATGGCATAAGCTTACATCTTTTAGATGAAAAATTTTTACATAGGGTTATACATGTTGGATTTTCTATTATAAATATTCCTTAGAAATATAAAAATATTTCCTACATAATGATATTTTATTTATAATTTTTAGACATCAAATAATTTAAATTATTAATGACACAATAATGATGCAATGTTTATCTCATTAATAAATCATTTAAATAAATAAGATTATAATGATTAAAATATTATCTAAAACCTGTACAATTCTTATTGGTTGATGTTATATAGAAAATGAGTCATCGTATCTTCGACCTCAATGATTTTTGGACCATTATAAACCGAATATATTTATATTATAAAGTAATACTTTCAGTCTTTCCTAAAGAGCCCCTCCTCTCCCTTATAGAAGGAGACCACTTCTACTCATTCCTCACACCTCTCAAGCCACTTGGCTCGGACAAACTCTGCCCAAATACTCTCCCAACATCCCTCACTACAACCTAGAGGCCTTAGTTTGATCATAAAGCCAACCTAAGGAGCCCTTTTGATCAAATCAAAAGGAAGAACCCGAAGAAGAGGTAATGTTTTCACCACCCCCTTTCAAGTTCCTTTCTTCTTCCACTTCTTCTTTCTTTGTTCATACCATTCTAAAATAATAACTCCAGTATCTCACATATACTGTGATGTTATTATAAATATGGTACAACCATATTCAGTATTCTATCCACCCTTTGAATAACATGTCACCATACGTGCGTACGTTCGTCTTGCCGTCTCCACGTCGTGGTGTAATTGTTATTCAATATATTATTATTTGGATGGGTATAATAATGATGTGTAACTCATGTAAATAATAAATATAACATTTTAATGATTCTGTATATATGATATACCATCCATTTATATATTATTTTAATATCAAAAGAATGATATTGTCGCTCGTGCGTACGTACGGACTACCGTCTCCACGAACGCGATGAGATTCATTCTCCATCATATCCATTCAAGTATAATTATCATTTGCTGATTTAAAAATGATTTTTAAGGACTTTATATCATTCTGGATATGAATAATATACAACATATCCATTACAAACATGTATTACGTAATAAAACATATAAAATAAAACGAGTAAGTTAACAACCGAAACAACGATAATACTAAGACATTATTAACAAAGCAAAGTTAAAAGATAATATATGATATGATATTAATATAAATGATTCTTGTATAATTTAATAACAATTATTTCAATATTATACAGGAGGTTAACTTACCCCAACCATGTAAAAGTACAAGGTAAGGGATTTTCTTATCTCACTTTCAATTCTGTGAGATTTCCATTGTTCGCCACTAAATTATTGAAAGTGGTGTATTGTGTACTGCCATTTGATATATACTATAATGATTATCTTTATATTCATTTTATTCTGGAAATCATTTGGTGGTTATTAACTTTTGTCCATATGACTCATTTGATTAACGTGGTAAGGGGTTTTCATCTCACTCCTTATTCCCGTGAGATTCATGCCATATTGCCACCATTACCTTTTGTGTGGTGTATGTACTGCCCATAATTATATTCTTTGTGTAATACACTCTAATTTATGTGTAATTACATATTCATTGTATGATACCTCTTTCATTGGTTGTATGTTTCATAAGTTACCAAATTGGTAAGGGTTATTTCACAATCTCTTCATTATCCGAGGTTGTTTATACGTAATAATCTACTGGGATCTCTTTATCATCCAAATCCATGTTTCTTAATAATGTATTTCAAAACATTTTTACTATTTACAATAATATGGGATAAAGTCATTTATGCCCTTATGTGTTTCTAAAGGAATCTTTCCGTCGTTTTCCAAACAAGGCACTTTTAACCTTTTCGACAAATTTAAGGTAAGAATGTTTTTTTAACTTATACGGCGGGTGCGGCTATTTATCGCCGTTATAAAATCATCAAAGTTTTCCTTACAAGATTATAAGAATATTTTCTAGAAAATGTTTTATTTTATATGGCTTTTAAATGATTTCAAAAATAGAATGAGATATTTCTCCAAAAAGTGTTTTGATTTCATCTATGTCAACATCCTTTGATGGATTTTACGCTTATTTGAAGTTGATTTATTATGATACAAAACATCCATATTTTATTGAAGGTTTTGTGCTATTTTTGACTATGGATAAGTTATTATTATGTCACTCATGGTTTTTGTTTAGATTATTGACATTTCATAAGTTATTTGTAATCCGAATGTTTATGTTATATTTCAACATTTCATTCAGATGAATGTGTTAGTCAAGTATGTTCCGGGTTGGGGACCGGTAAAAGTAAGCCCTCCGGTTTGGTCTCCAGTTATTAGAGGAACTCTGGTTTGGTCTCCGGTTATTAGAGGAACTCCGGTTTGGTGTCCGGTTATTAGAGGCACTCCGAGTTGGTGTCCGGTTATTAGAGGCACTCCGGGTTGGGTTCCGGTTACAGTTATCCCCAAGGTCTTGGGACGAGGCCTTGAAAAGAAATTAAAGTTTAGCATTATGCATTCCATCATTATGAAAGTGGTTATTGATTTTGCATGTGATTATTCGATTAGTAGAATATCCATGTGAATAAGTAAATGGCATTATTTCATTTTACTTTTGCCATACTATGTTGAAGTTCAAGTTTAAAAGGCTTTTGTTTTAGTAATGCATTGCCTTAAATGTTTATGCTTATTTTGAATGTTCTGCTATATTGTTATCCTTACTGGGCATTTGAGCTCACCCCTTTTCTATGTTTTATTTTCCCCAGGATGTGAAGAAGTAAGTTATGAATGACCTGCAGGGATATTATCAGGGGATAATAGTGTGGACTGTGGAGACATTATGTTGTTGTAGTAGTTTTTCATTTTATGATGTAATGTAAAACTTATGAATATATCTAGTGTTTCCAAGGCTACTAAACCAATCGGTCTTTCGATATTTGATCTTTCATGTGATCATGCCAATGTTACGAAGTAATGCACCGACTCTGGGTAGCTGGGGTCGGGGCGTTTCAATATTGTCTTCAGATCGTTGGGAACTCCCGAAGTTGTGAGAGTGTGTGTTATTCTAGGGTTTTTTGATTGTCCAACTTTGGACCAGTGGAATGTTATTTCTCTATCATCAATGCATGTTGGGATGACATTGTAGGTTCTTAAGACCACATTCACCCAATGGTTCATACATGAGTAGGTGAAGACAATGAAAGTGGAAGATCTATTGAGTATTCAATGAAGACAATGGTTAGTGAAGGCTTATGTTGGCCATTTCAGGGAACTAGTTTCTTATAATAAGAGATATAATCATTGGATTTGTTTAATTCTCCTCCATTAATTATGGGTATTCATTCAGAGATCAAAGACTAATTCATTTATTCTAGTGAACTTCATTTGGAAAAGTTTGTTGTTTCCAATGTGGTCTTTATAGTAATTCGAATCCATCTTGTTACAATCCTCTGAGGATCATAGGACCTCAGCTCCTGATTGTGGGTCTGTAGACACGTCAGACACCAGTGATCCATACATATGCCTCAGATTGAATCTTTTCACATAGTGAGGATTAACCGACAGTGTGGGAGGAAACTTAGTCGATTTTAGTCTCCAATGATGGAATGGAGACGGCTGACGATTCTATTATTCATTTTTTCTATTGTTGTACGACCCTCTTTTTTATAAAATATTTAAGGCTGGGTATTTTTAAATTATTATAAAATATTTTTACTTGATTATGGCTCTTGGAGATATTTCTTATTCCTTAGGTGATCTTAAACCTTGTGAAGGCTAGTCTCCGTTTAGTTGTGCTCATTTAGATATGCTTCATTTTTGTCAGTTTGATGGACCAGGTTTTGTTTCACTGTTTAGTATGATCGCTTCCTATGAGTTTTACCCATTCATTGGTGGTTTATTTGTGTTATGAGTTCCCTATTTTAGTGCTTTTATTTTAGGAGTTCCCAGTTCTAGTGGTGGTGTTTTTAGTCTTATGCAGGGGAGTTCATTTTAGTTTTATTATTATAGAGTGGAGAACCATCTGGTGTTCTCCCATCATTCTTCATGCTACATAATCCTCTAGATATGGTATGTTGTGACCTTTCAGGTGAATGGTCACCCCATGGTACATTGTGTTGTTCATCATGTATTGTATTTGAGACTATTTTTTTGTTATCTTGTGGCTAGTTGACTTTATGGGGAAGAAATTGTTTGTAGTAGGGATATATTTCACACCATTACCTTGAAAATTCCTCTATTTTACATTTTTAATGGATTTTTATCCCTTGGTTTAGGTTCAAATTGAGCCACGATTGGAATATTTATGTTTTAGAAGCCTTTTTTGGGGTTTTGTTCGATAGTGATTTTTTGGGCTTGGAAGCATGTGGCACATAGTTTGGGGAAACCATGTGTCTTTGCCCTGGTAATTGTGTGACTTGTTTTGCTTTCCAAGGGTAACTGTCATGGGTATATCATGGTTTTGGACACTATTCGACAACCGTGTGAGAGGTTCAATCCATCTGGACAGTAGGGACAACACAGTTTTTGCACAGTTTGGGAAACAGTGTGAAAAAACCATGTGAGATTCCCATATTCTTAAAAATATGAAATTTGAAATCCTCCCCAATTGTCTTTTAACTCTATTTTGGCTATTCCTCCCCTTTTTCAACCCAGGTTCCCCATGGTGGATTCCAGGGGCCCTCCTCCCATTCCTCACAATATCTATTGAATATTTTGGAAGGTGTCTAAGTTGTGATCTTTCGACTTTTTGTGGATTTCCTCATCTATCATATTTCCCCTCTTGTTTTCATGGTAACTCTTTGTGGGTTTTCTCTCTTAGCTGAACCATAATGGTGAGGTTTTATGTGTGCTTTGTTTTCTTGGGTGTTAGGGTGTGCATATTATATCTCATGGGTTTATTCTACCATCGCCAAAAGTTTCATTTTGTTAACAAATATTTGAGGTAAGGGTTTCCATCCATTTAAGCTCCAGAACATTCCATTTGATTATTGATATTTTATAAATAATTTATAAATTTTATTTTCATTCTTATAATGTCTTTTCATGATTTTTTTTCATTGATTTTATGATGGAAAATGGGTAGGAGATATTTTTCTGAAGAGTTTATTTAATTTTTATTATGATGAAATCATGTCGGGTTATCGAAAAAATGTAAAATGTTTTTCTAATGTGATATTAGATGTTTTTTGGTGTTTTACATTATTTATGGTTTGGTAATTTTTTTGGACAGTGATTTGGGAGTTATATGTGCAAGGTGGTTTCATATATGGTGTGATGTTTATGGGTGGCATATTGTTTTAATTTAAAAATGAGTATCATTTCTTTAAAAATATTTTTTCATTGTGAATTGAAATGATTATGTGTTGAAAGTTTGTTTTTACCAAGGTGATGTGCTTTGTTTCAAGTGAGATTCAATGTTTTCTTTCTTAGATATGTGCCTTGAATTGTGTGTGTGGTGTGAATCATGTTTTAAGTTTGTTTTGGTGTGTGTCTGAAATTGAATGTGACTAATTTATGGAAAAAGTTGGGTTTTAAAAGTGATTTTCATGTTGTAATTCCAAATGGGTTTTATGAGTTTTGAAGGAGGTTTTCAATGTATTTTGAAATGGTATTGATTCCTTGGGTGAATTTAAATGTGGTTTCGAAGGTGTTTTTCAAAACTATGGCCCATTTGGCACTTCAGAGCATGGTAGGTTTCTAAATAGCATAAAGGCCCATTTGGAAACATTATTTATATTACATGTTTTTAACATGGTTTTGTAAATAGTGTAGAAATTGGGATTGGATTTAGAAATGTGTGGCCTGATTGGAACTTGAGATATTTTTGGAGTTTTGATTTAAAAATTTTATGATGTGAATGCTTGGTTTGCACTTTGTGTTTCAAATAAAATGTGGATTGATGTTTATTGTTTCCAATGCCTGATCGACATATTTTTTTCGAAATATGATTAGGAAATTATGTGATATTTGGGCCCGGTGGGTGTGTTGACATGTTTTAGAATGTGGATTGAAAACCTGAGTAGTATGAGGCTTGATTGGTATTTAATAATGATTGTAAAATAATTGAATTTTCATGTAATTTTTATGTCTTGGATTATATCTTATTCCCATTGGAACAATGGATAATGTCCTCTCTAGTGTCTCATGCATAGTGGCTCATGCATGAGAACGATGTTGGGTTCGGTTTCTATACCACATTTCACTATGTATTATTTTTTTTATCTTGGGATTCCTAGCTGTATTTTAGAAGGTGGTGTGATAGTTTATTATCGAACCTAATTGATAGGATGGTTACCAATTGACTTAATAGGTCATGGTGGGTTGTGAAACTAGATTGGATACTTTAGATATTAAAGTTATTTATTAACTACGGAGATGCACTATATTTTGGTAGTTGTGTCCGAACTGAGTATGTCTGGGGATCACTCTATGGATGTTTTGGAAATTCTCATGAGTTAATATTGGTATATTCTGTTTACTTTGGCTACATGTTGGATATTAGTTCTATAAGATGTGACTATTTTTTATTTTCCATTACGTTTTAAATAACCCCTTTTAATATATAGTTTGGTTTTATATTTGAGTTTGGATTTCAAACTGGTTGTGGAAACTGAAACAGTTTTTGAAAAGAAAAACTATGTGCCTTGTTTTAAAAGTAGAATTTGTAGAAAGCTATATTTACTTGATAAAAAAGATTTAAAGGCATATTATATAATGGTGTTTGAATCCAGTTTTTTTTGGACTCTTTTCAAGAAGTAAATTCATGAACTCTATGGTGATTAACTACTAATATTTTTAGGCTCAGACCCTACATGTACCATTCTGTGTCGGTAGACCTATGTTGTTTTATAGGAGAAGGTTTAAGTTAAGGTGGTTGTATATGGAGAAGGTAGTTCATGTGGTAAGTTGTGACTAAGTGGTCACATTGAGATCTTTTAACGTGGTCCAATATTAGTTTTTTGTTCGGTTCTGTTTTGATTTCTAGTTGTTTTATATGGATCAATTTAAATATTTTTAATTTTTTTTTTATTTTTGGTTCTTTTATGAATTTAGTGTATGTTATTGATCGTGGTTTATTTGGGAAAAAAATCAATCCCATTATGATTACATTGATTCCCAACACTATTTTCCAACCCTTTGGGATCAGTAATTCCCTTAGGTTTATGCATCAGACCTAGAGAGATATCAGTTTGGATGGAATCCAAGCTTGATTCATGAAATATGATCATGTGATTAATGTTTTATGATCTTTTGGAACACACATATGTTTTATTTTCAATATTTAATGGGTTTTTAAGAATATAGATCCCTACAATCCGTTATGTAATCATGGATAACTCATGAGGTAAATATTTTATGCGTGAACCAGATTTCATGATCACAATTTCATGCATGGAACAAGTTTTTTGTTTTTAATATTACGAGTTGACCACATTTCATGTCCATAAGTTTATTCATGGACCTGAATTTAATGTCCATAAGAATATGTGTGGACCTAGTTTTTATGTCCATAAGTTTATACAAGGGATTATTTCATGAACATAACCTAATTGGTGGCCTTGATTCTACTTATACATGATCAAAATGATATAAGCTTTTGTTTTTCCACATTTCTATGTCTCTAGTATGGTTTCATGGCTCATGTTCATTGATTTACAGTATTATTTATGTCTTATGACCTACCAATATTTATACCATGACTCATGATTATGATATATGTTAGGCCGAGTATGGTTTTCAAATGGAAAGATCATGTTCTCATGATTTTATTCTCAGTTTATAACTATCTGATCATTGATATAACACTCGATTAACATTATTTAGCATTAGATCACACACTTTATTTTCATTCATTTCCTCGGGAATTGAAGATAGGTTTTAATTAGTATATGATTTTGAAGAGTAATAAATAGGGAGATCTTTGTAGGAGATTCTGAATGTCTCCCATGAAAATATAATATTGTGTATGTAGTCTCCAATGACCCTAAACCTCTATGGTCATCATGCATGTATTTCTGAATTCTGTTAAATATTCATGTAAAAATGTATAATCTATGTAGGAAAATACTGGTTCCATATAGCTACCAAAGTTTTAAACTAGAGTGGGTCCTTCTAGACTTTGATGAGGGCCTCATTCATCTCATTTGATTGGAATATTATGTAAAAGATTTAGAGTTTCAGTGTTAGACTATAAAAATGATTCATCAGATAATACTTTAGGGAAAGGGGAACATTTATGCTTCCTAGGGTCCTATCATTAATATAGAGTGGAGAGGATGATGTTGGATATAGTGTTCGGATATGACCAGTGTTGGTTATGTTTTTCTACTGACTGGTCGGTTGATGATGTGAACTAGATAGCCGATGTAAGGACCTAGCTTGATATAGGTGATTATGATAATATTTGGATAAATCTTAGGATCAACCAATATAGTCGACTATAGTGGTGTCCCCGATGGAGTTCCCCGAGATAGTTGTGCATACTGTACCCTACGCATGTCTTACTGTCTGGTCTCGGTGTCTGAATGATCTCTTATGGAGCACTGACTTGGACATCCAACTTATTGTCATTGAACTTTCCTATCCTCTAATTGAATTTTCTAGAATTTATTGAATTGTATACCTATAATTCCTCATCACTATGTACTTTTTATTGATCTACCATCATGAGGGTGTTTACGAAATCATATTCATGTTCTTCATTGTGTGAATATTCCAGCACAGAATGAATTCTGGGGTTTTCTCATAATTTTGTTGTGTAATGTTTCTGAGAGTTTGAGAATTTTTTGGAACTAGTGGGTAACTCTAATTTCCATCTTGTTATTGGTTCCCATTATTAGAATATTTGTGAGGCTGTGATGTATTGTGGTAGGTGGAATGTTCCTGGTGACCACAAGTGGTTCCACGTTTCTGAAACTAGCACCTATAATGTAATGGGTGTGAATTACCAACAAATGGGATACCCATTCATTGTGTTTTTATATACCTTATCCTGGAGCCTGTTCTCACTCACCAAAGTATTCATCCCAGCTATCGGGGATAGGTAAGTAGATACAAGTGCTCCATATATCAAGACATCACCAAAATCGACTAGGGCATAGTCAACTTGGTCCTAGAGAAAATCAATGAAGATCAAATTGTAATTTATGGTATGATCATGGACCCTCTGTTAGGGTTACTAGTTAAGATGATCAATTAGGTTATAATCCCTAGGTCATTTACATTCAGGAACCTTTATATTTCATTTTATAAGGCACCAATAAAGTACTGTGGGATCAGTGTGTCCCTGATGTAGTATGCTCTATCCTTCTACTCCATGAATATAATCTTGGGTGCCTAGCCCAAATGAAAAGATTGCAAAACATTTTCACAGTGTAGATGTTCTTAACTAGGACACACACAATCGATCGTTTAATATAGAGGTACTTAAATATGAACAAGTTGAAAACCCTAAGTCTGTATATATGATGTATTTCCTTCTTAAATAGGATTTCACATAGGATATGGAGAGGTAACTGTTTTGACCACTATTTGGACAACATTGTGGATTTTTCCAAACTCCAGGCACTTTTGGTGAACTTTTAAATCCCACTCGAATGTTTGTGGGAGAAGAGGGTAGGGACCATCTCTCATTTGAAATTATATACACACATTGTCAAAAAACATCCTATGAATTATTCATATCTATGGAGACAATGATTCTATTCTATTTGGAAATAAATTCAATGAATATCTCATCAAAACAATTCTTTCATTTATAGTGGTCAATAATGCTTGTATTGCACATAGTGGAGATGAACAGAAAGCTAAATTTTTGAGGAAGATCACACAAAACAAAAAATGTATCCCAGGGATAGTAGTTTAATCCAAAAAGAGGTGGGCCCCTCCATGGTCTGAATGAAACACCAAATATTTGCAACCTCATATTATTTTGGGTTCCCAAGCATAGGTCCACCCCATGAGGCAATGTGGGATTGGTGCAGCAGCAGATCTCCAGTCCAATCAAATGGGGTGAAGATAGAATATTCAAATTTTTCAGCACATGGATGTGAGTTATCCATGCCAGAAAAGGATTTCCATAAATCGATATCATGTTCGGTTGTATTAAAAATCCTCAAGACGACCTATGAGAGTGTCTATCATATCATCTTGGTGAGGGTTGGTAGTGACCTGTGCTTTTATTGACCTATTGGATATTGAGGTGAAGTGATAATTATACCATGGTAGTGGGTTGTGTAGCTAATGAAGGATATCCATGTCATATCACAGTATTTTTTTCCAATACTCCAACCACATCCCTCGTTGGATATGTAGGACCACATACCTCTACTTTAGGTTATTAGTCAAGGAGATATAACTAGTTATATATAGGATGGATGGGGTCCTCTATAACATTGCCCCTCCCCAAATTTTTTTCAGTGAGGATCTCAGTATTTATCATTTTTAGGGCTTGAGATCATATCGAGAAGTTGATAACCAAGTATCTAAAATAGTATCAGGTGTAGCCTCTGATGGTCCAACATGTTTTTCAAATATCGTTCCTTTATTGAAATATATATGTACATGTGGAATTGGAACCTCAGTTTGACTTTTATGTCCCAACGATTGTCTCTGATGGAATGTGTTGGCACCAACCAGAGGGCCTTCAAGATACCATGTGTCACCTTGCTGTGGGTTCCCCCAATCATGTTGTGTTTTTTTGGGCTTGTTTATCTAATCATCATGGTGATTGATCATGATGATATTTAAAGTGGAGATTGTAAGAGGGGGACTTTCACTGTCACGGGTAAGTACATCTTGAATGTCCCACAATTTATAAGAAAGGGAACATAATTAGAGGGTAGCGTACAAACTTTCTTCCTATAAATTCATATAGAGGGATGCCTCGAGCCTGATTTTATAGAGTTTGTGGGGGGGGGGGTTCTATTGCAGGTATAATGGAATGTCTAGTAGTGTCCATATGAATCATGGTGTTTAGGAACCAAGGTTTTTGTGACGTAATCCCTCTACAAATACAATTTGATAGCCTTAAGATGCTGATGACTCCATGGGTGGACCTTTAAGTGATTTGGTAGGTGGTTGAATATCACCAGGATATTTTAGCACCCCATAGTTAGGGTTTTTAGAGTCGTAAAGCATAGGGTTGTGGGTGGGTGGAACAAAACTGACAGTTTTCAACTGGCCAGGATTTCCCAAAAAAATTCTCTTACACATTATATAGAGTTGGTGTGGTTCTTAATCACCCCATGATACAATAAAAAATTGGTTTGAGATCAGGGGTGATAATGATTCAAACTAGCTTTGCTACAGATTTTTTATCATATGAAGTGTGACATGGTCCAAAAATCTTTGAGACACTGGAGTGTTTTCAGGAGGTAGAGCTAGAATAATTAAAAATATATATAATATTTGGTATCTATAACCTCCTGATATTCCTCACGTACATCACCCCTCTGTGGTGTGGTGGTGTGTTCACCATAATCTTAGGGTGCCAATATAGATCTCAAAATAACTCTAATTTTTTAAGGAAAAGGTTAGAGGAGGGAAGATGATAGTTGTTGGGATGGATAAATATAGAGTCCCTATAAAAGTGTCCAAAAAACCCACTACATGTATTAACATGTTCTGGGAGTCTGGTGACTTTATTGACCTTGGATTCCAGGATAGTTATATGTAGTCAATGAGGTTATTCCCCTAGTTATGATGGAGGAGGATAAAGTGCTTCCACTTAGTCATATTTCAACCTTGAAATCGATAGGTATATGATGATAGGATATTTCTACCATTATTGTCTAATGTGGCATGGTATCTTTGTCATAGAGAGTCTAGGAGGGTCTTGTGGGATCCATCCAAATGCACCATGGTCGGTGCAGCAAGTAGGGCCCCTACAACCATGGTCCACCCTCTTTCCCAGGGATGGTTATTGATGAAACAAAAATATTTTAGAATTGGGAATAAATATGTATTGACTGATGGTTCCGTAGGTAGGACCATATTGATGTAATTCCTCATTATGATGTGTACCGTGGTAGTTTTGGATGATGCCCATGATGGGGATAACCAACCCAACAATGTTGGTGTTTGGATGGGGTCTCGAACCTAATCAGGAAATGACGGGACCTTGCATGGTGGACATGAGGGAGGGATGAGGCTTGACAATGGTGGAAGTGAATATATGAGGCGAGTGAGAGGCATCATATCAAGAACCTTTGGAAACCTTCCCTTGGTAATGATTATGGGTGTTCAGAACTTGTTATAGATAGCTAGGGATAAGATTGATGTAATCATCAGAATGGGTATCCCATCATCAATATCATCATGGATGAGTGGGATCCCTCCAGGGTTTTCATATGCGATGGTTGTTTTTGTAATGATTCTAAAATCCCCTAGCTCCCCAGATTAGGGGATCAGGACTCCATACTTCTCCAATAAAAGTCTCCTAAAAAATTAGTATAGTAATCTGAGGGGGTTTCCTCCTACATAGCCCTAAGGGCTATAGCATCAGTAGGGTGACAAATATTCTTGGTCATAATAGACCATGTCCATGGTTGGGATGACACCTTCCTACTTCTACCGATGAACCAAAGCATTGATGAACCTTTGACTGAAGAGATTGAATGGGGAGACACGGTGAGGATGCTCTGTAGCTGTGGAAGGGTTTTCCTCAATGGTAAGATCATATTTATATGATATTTTTATACAACCAGGTCTCATGAACCCATGTCTATTAGAGGTGGATAATTGATTATTTTTTCTAGCATGATTCCTATTTGATTAATAATGTGAATAATCCATACAATTTTGATGAAAGTGATTCCCAATGTTCCCATAATTATCCATTCCCTCGAACGAGGTTAAAGATCAATGTCAAAGATTTCATAGAGTAGAGAATCCCAACACCCATAATTTCCCCTAGTTGTAGGAAAATAGTTTTATTTCAGTCCCACTATGTTGTTTGGTGAGATCTGACATAGAATGTAATGATTTCTGTGACTTCCATTTCAATGTCTCCAACTATAGAAATCAAATCATGGTTGAAGGAAAAGAAATTAATATTAGGTTAACAATTTTTTTCAATACTATTGAGATAGGGTGTGAATCTATGTTGAGGATGTTATTTTCTTCATTTACTCACTTGGAGTGGTTTTCATCCAGGGACCAGTCATGCATCCTACAGGGAGGTTTCTTCATTTATCCACATTCCCACTTTCCATAGGCGAGTTCCCTCCACCATCATGGAAGGTGACATCATCTCC
Organism: Viscum album; assembly: GCA_963277665.1. Taxonomy (NCBI): domain Eukaryota; kingdom Viridiplantae; phylum Streptophyta; class Magnoliopsida; order Santalales; family Viscaceae; genus Viscum; species Viscum album. The sequence continues at coordinate 2,023,337,311 of OY728123.1, forward strand.
TTGATTGAAATGAGAGGATTTGATTTCAGTTATTCATTCAATGTATTCCTCAATGGAGCTCATTTCCTAGTCCATGTCTCCTTTAGAAATTTTGCTCATGTTTATAAAGCTCATTCTTGGTTTCATATTCATGTGGAAAGTGGTCAATTATTCCCTATCTATCTCAATTGGGTAGCTACCTATAGTCGGAGCTAATGGAAGTATTCGATATTTATGGACATCTTTGGATTATGGGTGTGTTGGTAACTATTAATGTCTTCCTCTTTCAAAGTCGAGGGAATATAATGTGCAAGGAATATCAGGTTAAAACCCCAAGGCATCCCATGTTGGCTAAGGGGTAATTCTCACTATATGAATAATGTGTATTGGTATATATACCTTAGGAATCCCATGTTTATCATAGGATATGGAGATTCTGATGCATTTAATTGGGCTCATAATTTTAATAACTTATGGGGACATGTTGGTCACAAGACTAAGGTCTTGTAGGGATAGGTTGTTCATGAGTTTAATGTCTCGTGGGGATGTGATCACAAGTTTAATGTCTTGTTGTAATGAAGTAACATGTTTAAATTATTATGGGGATATTTTAGTACGGTTGAGTTTATTCCTTTTGAAATGAACACACATCAGTGTAAACACCTTCCAAGGGGAATACAATCATATTTAATGTTTTTATGGGGGGATCCGTATTGAAACTAAAAGAGGTATCCAATGTGTGTTAGGATTGGACCTCTAGGAGAATCCTATATATCCTGTTAATATAATATGATCCAAACCCACATAGTTAGTGTTCACAGTTTAATGTAATGAGTATCGAATGGTCTATAAAGTTTATTATAGTATGTTGAGAATGATCATGTCCTATATTGAGTGATAACAATGAATGGTGTGTAGAGTATATAGAGGGGATTCCCAGGATGTGAGGTGTTATCCTAGTCAAGCCATACATAAGGACTACTATGATCATTTTAAAGGTTCGGTCTATAGTTTAGTTTCATGAAATGGGGATTTTTTCATATAGTTTAATGTCATATTATTAGGATAATGGGATATGCAGTTTCATGTCTTACAACTCAAACATGGTTAGGCATATTCATAGGGAGATCATTTCATGATTGGAGAGAAGGTTAGTGAATTATCCACATTCATTTGGAATGATGAGTGGTTTTCCATGATGATTACACATTTAGGGATTATGTGTCCACTGTGTAGGTTCTTTTGAAAAAAATAATGTAACGTCCCCGACACGGAAGCCACTAAACAGGTGCTCCGAGCCGGGTGGTTACATGACCTTATGCGCGCCTCCCCGTACGCCAAAGGCTGCTGACTAGCAGCGGGGGTCTATGTAGTCATGTGGGGAGATTATACCCCCTTTTTATCGGAGTAAACCACAATAGAATAAACCAAATAGCAGAAATAGTAACCAAAAAACAAGGAACATGTATAAAAAACATTTACAACAGAAAACATGCCATGTCATACTGCAAGTGAAAAAGTGAAAAAATCCCAAAATAAATACAATGGCCAAATCCCCAAAATGGTCCCGAATCCATGTCTGGATCCTCCACCAAGTGCTGCCCATGTCCACTCACTATCTAGTAAGGACCTTTTCCCTTCTCATGACCTGCATACATGAAGTTAGCTTGGGTACCAAACGGCGGCCCAAGCAGGGTGTGAGTACAACTCAGTAGCCCACCACCAACGGTGTCTACAAAATATCCAGTATGAATAGGTAGTCCAGGAAAAAGCAATATGAATGATAATTTCCAAAAAATTAATTAAGTTTACATTAACAAGTTCAGAACCAAGCCATTACCATTCCATTACCATTCATTTATTACAAATTATCATCACCTACCATTCGTCACATTTCCAGGGGTTAAACACATACATTTTGTTACATGGGTCTATGGGAAACAATTACATCCAAGATGGTAAACAAATCATTATCCTATCTCACAAGGGCTAACCCCTCATAGTAGCCATAACCTCACCTCGAAGCCTCATTCCGGGTGGATGCAACCGTTAAGAGAATAGACCCTTAGTCCCCTTTCCTAACTCGTGCATTTTGGGTGGAGTTTAGAACCTCAGTCATCACTCGACCAATGGTTGTAGATCCTCAATTCATTCCCCACTCTACGAAGCCATGTTCACATGCTTATATATAAGTAATCATCAACCATCCAAACCATTTCCCTTCGGAAAACACAATTCACCACTACCCTAATGGGAAACCACATCATGCCTTAACCCATTAACACATTACCATTTCACATCACTTAAATATTCACCCAATTACCATGTGTTATTCCCATCTCACTATGAAATAAACATTAAGCCCATAATCTATCCCATTATGGTACTTAATCAATTTACTTATTGACCCATTTAACTCGTTCATCATTCCCATGAATCAACCATTTAACCAACTCCACATTAAACCTTAGGTTATTGCCAAGTCTAGGTGCATCACCTGAATTCTATTACAAGTTCAACCAATCATGCCAACATATTTATCAAGGGCTCTACAATTCATAACAACAGGTCCACTCATTTAATATCAATCCCTAAATCTGGGAAAAGCCGACACATCCCATGGATGGCCCCAATTAGGTCATGTATATCCCAACACATCCCACGGGGATCGTGAGGGTTCCCATTTGTCATTATAAACACCATTATTACCAAATCTACCTAGGTTATCCAAAACATAACCAAAGGAAATCAAGAACACAATTAAACACACACAAATACTGAAATAACTATGGGATATCACTTGTAGACCACCTACCTTGAAACCGCGGTTGAACGCACTCTCAATCACGTCCTTAGACCTCGATCCAACCAACCTTTGGAGAATCAACCTAAAAATCACCCAAAAGGTAGGGTTTTAGAGCTTCCAAATGAGATGGAGAGAAGATGCAAACCCTAAACCAAAAATAGAAACAATGATGGAATTATCCTTACTCGGAGCTTCGATCCGCAACCACCAGCACCAAAAACTCCTTGGAATCGAAGGAGATCGGTCTCTTGGAGCCTTTGGGAGATTTAGTTCATGCCTAGGGTGGATAGGGAGGGAATGAGAAGAAATACTCAGTAGGGTTTTAAATCCCAGAGTGGGAAACATGTAATTTTTCCCAACTTTTTGTTGTTGCAGGGTTTGTACGCACGGTTTGGAAAACCGTGTACAAACCGTGCGCATGCCACTATCCGGAGGGGGAAGGGTCGCTCAAATTTTCAGCACGGTTTGGAAAACCATGTGTGAACCATGCACATGATTCTGTCTGGAAGAGGAAGGGTGGCACGATTTAGCCTCGACCGGCCGCATGGTTTACCTAGTCATGCGTAGGTCGTGCGCCCGGGCCTGTCTTGCCCAGATTTCCTTTCTTTCGTGCCCGGAGCCCCCAAAACACACTCACACAATCAAGAAACATTTTTAAGACCCAACAAAAAGGGTTCATCCAAAAAAACCACAAAAAAATACCTTTCCAAAAACCGGGATCTTACAACCTCTCCACCATATAACGGCTCATCCTCGAGCCAAGTTTCCAAGCCTATTTGATCCACCTAAGAGAAGAGTTCGGGCCACTAAGCCCGCATATCCTATTCCTGCTCCCAAGTTTCATCCTGAACTGTCCCATGCTACCATAGTACTCACAATAATGGAACAACCTTGCCTCTCTATACCTTTTCACTATGATCCACCACACGAACCTGATGCTCCTCAAAGGACACATCATCCTCAAGCTCCATATCCTCAACATCAACCACATGAGATGGGTCAGGGTGATACCATCGAAGTTGCGACACATGAAACACATCATGCATCCCATCATACCATTGTGGAAGATCCAATTAGTAAGCCACTGGTCCAATCCTCTCCACAATCTCAAAAGGTCCCACATACCTGGGTGCCAACTTACCCTGCTTTCATATCCGACGGTGACCCAACCTTGGAGACACCCGAAGGAACACTTTATCACCCACCCCAAACTGAAGAGGTATACACCTCCTATCTGAATATGACTTCTACCTACACTGAGTTGTATCCATTCGTTTCCTGATCTACTTAACTCTCTCTGAAGTCTCCTGAACGATACTTGGACCCAAAAACTTAGATTCACCGGCCTCTAGCCAACACAACGGAGATCTACATGGCCTCCCGTAGAGTGCCAAAAATGGTTCCATCTGAGTCATATCCTGAAACTGTTGTTATAGGAAAACTCAGCCAACGATAGGAGTCTCTCCCAAGAACCACCAAAGTCCAAGACACAAGCTCTTAACATGCCTTCCAACACTTGGATCGTATGTTCCGACTACCTGTTCTTCTTCAGGTGGAAAGCCGTACTCAAAAACACCTGTGTACCAAGCGATTTCTGCAATCCTTTCCAAAAACATGATGTGAAACACAGATCTTGGTCTGAAACTATGGTTCGTGGCACTCCATGCAACCGCACTATTTTCCAAACATACAGCTCACCCAACTAGTTGAGTGTATGAGTCTTCTAAATCAGTAATAAATGAGCCACTTTCGCTAAACGGTCCACAACCACCAATATTGAATCATTCTTCCGTGGCATCCTCAGAAGAACCATGACAATAACCTAGGTTAAATCATCCCACTTCCTTTAAGGAATGGGAAATGGATGAAACAAACAACCTGGGCATTGATGCTCAGCCTTCACCTGCTGACAGGTAAGAAACTATGCCACGAAGTCCGCAACTTCCTTCTTCATTCCAGGACACCAAAACTACCTTCAGAGATCATGGTACATCTTGGTCAAACAAGGATGCACTTCCCACTTTGATTCATGGAACTCTTGCATCAACTCTTCCCACACACACTTTGGCACAACCACACGATCATGAACATGAACAATACCATCCACGCCGACGGCCCATCTAGAAGGTAGCTTCCTACCATTAAGCTTTTCCTTCACGATCAAACACTCAAGATCATCAAGATGACCTTCCTTAACTCAAATCAAAAGTGTTGACTCCATTGCTAGGAAAGCATGAGTGACCTGACCACTCTCCTCCTACACCTCTAGGTGAATTTCTGTAAAAATATCCATCACCTTCCAATTGGTGCTGGACTCCTGAACCATCTGATTTTGAACCTTCCTACTCAGAGCATTAGTGACACTGTTTCCCATTCCTGACGTGTAAACCAAATCAAAGTAAAAATATAGGAGGTATTCCACCCATCTCTGATGCTAAAGATGTACTTTAAACTCTTATGGTCGGTAAACACGGTAAACCATTCTACCAACAGATAGTGCCTCCAACACTTCAAGGCGTACACTACTGCAGCTAACTCAAGGTCATGAGTGGGATAATTCCACTCATGGGATCTCAACAACCATGAACCGTAAGCCACCAATCACTCATCTGGCATAAACACAGCCCCATGTTCGATTCTGGATGCATCACAAAACACGATGTACTTCTTACCTGGCTCCAGTTAGATCAAAATATCTGTTGTTTTCAACCACTTATTCAACTCTTTGAAGGCATTCTCACAAGCCTCCGACCACTCAATCCTAATTCCTTTCATGGTCAAGCCCAAGAGTGGTGCTTCCAAGTGAGAGAAATCCTGAATGAACTTTCGGTAATACCAGCCGAATCCTAGAAACCTCAGAACATCAGAATCACTCTTGGGTTGCTCCCAAGACACAAATACCTTCACTTTCTCTGGATCCACTTACACAACTTCCACCGAGATGATGTGACCCAGAAAATGTACCTCACCTATCCATAATTGAAACTTGGATAGGTTGGCGTATAGCTGATTCTCTCTTAGTGTAACCAAGATGATGTTAAGATGTTGGGCATGATCATCATGAGTTTTTGAGTACACTAAGATATTGTCAACAAAGACAACCACGAACCAATCTAGATAAGGATGAAATATCTGGTTCATCAAAGACATAAACACCACTGGTGAATTGGTCAAGCCGAAAGGCATTACCACAAACTCAAACAACCCGTACCGACTCCGAAAAGTTGTCTGCGGTATGTCGGAAGACCTCACCCTCAACTTGTGGTAACCTGACCTCAGATCAATCTTAGAAAACACCGATGCACACCTCAACTGATCAAAAAATTCATAAATTCTAGGAAGAGGGTACCGGTTTTTCACTGTCAGCTAATTTGACTTTCGATAGTCAACACACAGTCTTAAGAACCCATCGGCCTTCTTTTCAAAAAGTATTGAAGATCCCCGAGGTGATGTACTAGGACGGATAAACCCCTTATGCTCCAACTCCCCATGCTGAACCATCAGTTCCTGGAGTTCTGTCGGTGCCATTCAGTATGGCGTAATAGAAACTGGCTCCGCTCTCAGTAGCAACTCGATCGTGAACTCGACATCCCTCTCAGGTGGTAACCACGAGAAATCATCAAGAAACACATCCTAAAAACAATCCACCATGGGAGGAAAGACAGACTGGTCTCCTATTTCATTGTCATCAAGCATGAGACGTGCCACTCGAGCTATGAGTCTATTCATCTGCTGACCAAACAGCCCCACATGCCCTGCTCGAACATCCCATTCACCATAGTGGACATAAGTGTCACCCTCACGTGACCTAAATGATACTATGCAATGGTAACAGTCTATGTGTGCCCGATATAACACCAACCAATCCATTCCCATGATTAGGTTAAACCCTGAAATCTCAAGAATGAACAAGTCCCACAGAAAATGATGCACACATACTTATATGGAAGGCCCCTTACATTGATTGATATCCTCATCCCGCACCCCCAATAGAGTTTCCATTGATATAATTCCACACATCCTCTCCACAGGTAAACCCAACACTACCCTAATTTGATCAGAGACAAAAGTGTGTGTGGCTCCTATGTCAAACAATGCACTAGAAAATGTAGAATCTATAATTATCATACATCAAACAGTCGATGGTCCAGCCTCACCATCACCAGGAGAAAACTGAACTTCTAAAGCTGACCTTCCCCTCTTCCATGGGCCCCATCCTAAGTACTCTGTGCTACACTGCCCTGTTGGCGTGAGCGATCTTTCCCTAGAGTCCCAAGTCCATCGCCCCTACCAGTAAGGCTCGTGGATCTATAACTACCCACATGATATGGGGAAACTAATCCCCTTCCCGTATCTGGTACCTACCTTCCACCATCATACTCGCCCACCGGCTGAGGTTTCCGGCAGAACTTCTGCAAATGTCCCATCTTGCCACATGAACGACACTCAGCTGGAGGTCAAGGACACTGACCATGCATATGCCCCGGCCTACGGCACTGATAGCAGAACACTTGAATTCCACTCTGATTGACTGACCATCCCTTCCGGCCACTTTTCATATTTCCACCATGCTGTGAGCTCTCATGGCGTCGCTTTCGACCTTCGGTAGCTGCATCGCTCTTCTGTCATGCTGGCACCACACGCCCACTACCTGAAGCTCCCTTCAGGTTTCCTTTCGAGATCAGGGTCTGATCTACTACCTCTAAAAGCCTCTTCAAGTGGAATATGGTTAATTCAGACCTGATCTCATGTCTCAGCCCATCCTGGAAACACCATGCTACTGCTGCCTCATCCCCTACTAACACTGGGACAAAGCATCTCAAATAAGTGAAGCGACTAGCATAGTCCATCATCGATAGAAATCCCTGAGTCAAGCTCATATACTCTGGAGCCCACTCCTATATCAAATTATCTAGGTAGAAATTCTCCACAAACCTTTCCTGAAAAACCTTCCACGACGGTTCCTCAGCCTGGTCGATTTGAGCCTGAATGTCCCACCAATGCCTAGCCTGGCCCGGCATCATATAAGCAGCCAGTATCACTCGATTTTCAACAGGGGTCTCGAGATGGTCCAGTATCATCTGGACAGACACTAACCATAAACTTTGTTGCCTCTGGCCCACCATCTCTAGTGAAGGTCAGAGGGTGCTGCATCTGGAACACCCAGGGAAGCTCAAACATACTCGGTGCAACCCGCCCTGGGTCCCGATCCATCATTTGCATAAGGCGAGCCATGTTCTCCCAGAACTAGTCTTATATACCTTCATTGATTGCCACATTTTCTTTATCTTCTACTGGAGGAGTGTTCTTAGCAACATCCTCCCATTAGAAAACTGGTAACCCACATCGTGGTGCCATTTCTCTACAATGCCAATCATGAGATTTTAGAACGCATACCATAAACTTTCATGACTCCATAAAAATCACTTTATTAGCTTCAAAAACCCATTTTCATACACTATCCCAACAACATTTTTTTCTAATATGTTTCAAACCCTATTTTTTCATTAAACATCATTTACACACTTTTTTCATTTCATTCTTCTCATTATTTCTTGGTTTCATGAAATGCATGATGCACCCTACTTTCCTGCCCCACACACCCACCCCAGGTGTGTGCCTAACACAATGCATGCCACCTATCTCCCTAGGTGCCTAAAAATGATGCATGAATGTAAATCCTCATGCCGCTAAGGCCACAATCCAAATATCATAAAACAGTCACATCAAACCACATGTGCATCACCCAATGGTGAAATATCATCAACTGTAACAACACACAACCAAGAACAATAGTTCCCACCCAGGGTGACATGGGTTTTCCCTCGTACATGGGATAGCTACTCCCAAGCATGAGCTCATTACCTAGGCCCGACATGTCTAATACCTTGGCTACCAATCCCAAATAACAAGACCTCAATGAAGGAGAAGAAATACCTCCTTTGATACCACTTTGTAATGCCCCCGACACGGAATCCACTAAACAGGTGCTTCGAGCCGGTGGTTACATGACCTTAAGCGCGCCTCCCCATACGCCAAAGTCTGCAGACTAGCAGCGGGGGTCTATGTAGTCATGTAGGGAGACTATACCCCCTTTTTACCAGAGTAAGCCACAATAGAATAAACCAAATAGAAAAAACAATAACCAAGAAACAAGGAACATGTATAACAAACATTTCCAACAGAAAATATGCCATGTCATACAACAAGTGAAAAAATGAACAAAGCCCAAAATAAAGACAACCGCCAAATCCCAGAAATGGTCCCAACTCCAAGTCTGGATCCTTTACTATGTGCTACCAATGTCCACTCACTATCTAGCAAGTACATTTTCCCTCTTCTTGACCTGCAAAAATTATGTGTGATCGGGTACCAAATGGCGGCCCGGGCAGGGTGTGAGTACAACTCAGTAGGCCACTACCAACAATGTCTACAAAATATCCAGTATGATCAGGTAGTGCATGTAAAAGGAATATGAATGATAATTTCCAAATAATTAATGAAGGTTCCATTAACAAGTTCAGAACAAAGACATTACTATTCCATTACCATTCATTTATTTCCAATTATCATCACCTAACTTTCGTCACATTTCCATGGGTTAAACCCATACAATATGTTACATGGGTCTAAGGACAATAATCACATTCAAGAGGGTAAACACATTGTTATCCTATCTCATTATGACTAACCCCTCATAGAAACCATAACCTCACCTAGAAGCCTCATTCCGGGTGGATGCAACCATTATGAGAATTGACCCTCAGTCCCCTTTCCTAACATATACATTTAGGGGTGAGTTTACAACCTCAATCTTCACTCGACCCATGGGCATAGATCCTCAAGTCATACCCCACTCTACGAAGCCATGGTAACATGCTTATATATAAGTAACCATCAACCATACAAACTGTTGCCCTTCGACAAACAATATTCACAACAACCCATATGGGAAACCACATCATGCCTTAACCCATTAACACATTACCATTTCGCATCATTTAACCATTCACCCAATTCCCATGTGTTATGCCAATCTCACTAATAATTCAAAATTAAACCCATAATCTATCCCATTATGGTATTTAATCAGTTTACTCATTAACCCATTTAACCCGTTCGTCATTCCCATGAATCAACCATTTAACCCACTACACTTTAACCCTTAGGTTATTTCCAGGTCTAGGTGCATCACCTAACTTCTATACCAACTTCAAACAATTATCCCAAAATATTTATCAAGGGATATACAATTCATTACAAAAAAGGACACTCATTTAATATCAATCCCTAAATCCAGGAAAAGTCGGCACTTCCAAAGGATGGCCCCAATTAGGTCCAGTCTATCCCAACACATCCCACGGTGATCGTGAGGGTTCCCATTTGTCATTTTGAACACCATTATTACCAGATATTCCAATTTTATCCAAAACATAACCCATGGAAATAAAGAACACAATTAGACGTACACAAATACCCAAATAACTATGGGATATCACTTACAGACCACCTACCTTGAAACCGCGGTTGAACGCACTCTCAATCGTGTCCTTATACCACGATCCAACCAACCATTGGGGCTTCAACATAAAACTCACTAAAAGCTAGGGTTTTAGATCTTGGGAAAAAGAGTGATAGAAGATGCAAACCCTAAACCAAATGTAGAAACAGGGATGGGATTTACCTTACCCGGAGCTTCGATCTGCAACCAACGGCACCAAAAACGCCTTGGAATAGAAGGAGATCGGTCTGTTGGAGCCTTTGGGAAATTTGGTTCGTGACTAAGGTGGATAGTGAGGGAATTATAGGAAATCCCAAGTGGGGTTTTTATGCCTGGAGTGGAAAACTTGCAATTTTTTTCCAACGTCACGTGGTCGCACGGTTTATCCACACGGTTTGGCAAACTGTGCACAAACCATGCTCATGCCACTGTCCGGAGGAGGAGGGGTCGCACGATTTCTCCGCACGGTTTGGAAAACCGTGCGCAAACCATGTACATGATTCAATCTGGAGGAGGTATGGTTGCACGAATTAGCTTGGGCAGGCCGCACGGTTTACCTGGCTGTACGCAGACCATGCACCCTGGCCTGTCTTGCCCTGATTTCTTTTCATCTGTGCCCCAAAACCCCAGAACACCCCCAAGGCCTCTCAATATTTCATGAAACAATTTAAAGCCCCAAAAAAAAAGGGGTCAACCCAAAACACAAAAAAAACATATCTTTCCAAAAACCGGGATCTTAGAAATAAGGTTTAAAAAATTCCACTATGTGATAGGAAATTGGGGTCTTGATATTAGGTGTCCTATGCTTAGGAGAAAGAAGTGATATAGTTGTCCAAGACAAAGATGGAGGAAGGGTCCAAATATGTTGGTATATAATGGAAATCATAGTCAAGATTGAGGATTTTGGGAACCTAGTAGGGGTAAGTTTGGCGAACCAAAGCACTCAACATGAACACTACATAGTCTGGATGAAGGAGATTTTGGGTCAGGGATGTAGATATTTTTTCATGAAAATTTTTAATTGTGTGGGAATATTGGGTTGCATTGACCAGTGTCCCACCATAATGAATGTCGGTGTATATTTGTGGTATATGTGGGCACGACTTCTAGGGCCTCACGATACATGATGTCTTGAGATGGGGACTCGACCTTCACGAAATTGTATATCTATTTAGTGGATGTTTAAGGAGGAAATATCAAACCTAAAGAAAAGAAATTTGGAGTTTATGTGAGGTTAGTCATAGAATTCCTATGCCTCTCAGTATTTTTATAGATTAAGAGTTGTGAAATGTCACAAAAAAATAGATTTCCCAAATGAGAGTCAATGCTTCTAATTTTAGCTATATATCCTTGAAATGAGATGTGGTGATCTATTTATAGAATACATGAATGGAAAACTATTTTAAGTACATATATTCACCTACACATTTTATAGTGGTTGTAGTTAATGGAAAATAGGGGTTATAGGCCTTTAATTCCTTAATTATTAGAAGAAGGAAATGTAAGAAAGTATTTTGGATGTTGTTTTTATTTCCCATGTGATTTGTGTGCGAACAATTTTTATTCCCACAATATAACATTTCCTTATACAACCATACTCATAGATATATTTTGGATTCTAAAATTTCTTTGAAATTTGTTTTTTCATCATCGTCTTTCTCACACAAGCCGCTTGAGTGACCAAGTAGGGAGTGTTTCACAATGGCTTGATTTTGTGAACACTCGATTACATTACTCTAAAATGATCCCTTGGTTTGGGATATGGATTTGCCTTATCGAAAACCCAATTTTTATTACGTTTACATGTTTTTTATGACCAACACAGGCAAGAAAAAAAGTACAATAGATTCAATCTCATAAATGATTTATTTCAAAATTTACATCCCATTAAACTAATTTCTAATGATTGGAACAGCCCAAGGGAAGACATAGGCCTAGACTAATAGTCATTAAGGTACATTATAATATTTTTGAATGGTATAAAAAAACAATTATATTGAAAAAATTTCATTATAAAATGAGGAAATAATTGTTTAGAATAAATACATAATTGCATATACCACATATAGATGAAAAATATAATGTTCCTAGGAAGTAGTTTGTAAACCAACTACCTTATTCTTGTAGGAAACCACCCATACCAACATGGTATGTGATTATAGATAAAATGGTTGTAACCATGAAGGTGATGAAATCAGAAGAATTAGAGCTCATGAGTCTTAGAAGAATTGGAATAACTGAGATATGAATCTTCCAGGAAATAAGGGGGAAAACTAATAGACTTACATGTGGCATAAAATTGTAAGAAACAATACATAAAATACCTTAGAATATAATGAGAACCACCCTTGGGAGGGGAGGAAAGAGTTGGATCAAAATAAAGGCTACTAGGAGTGAAATGAGGTGAAAAATAATAGAATATAGATATAATATTAGGAGGGAAATGTAAAATTTAAAACCTTTAATGATGTTCATGGTTTAGCGGCATCGTTTTCTAATCAGTTTACCAACCATGAAGTCTCATATATTAATGAAAAAATTGGTTGTATGGTTTTTTGGATCACCAACACTGTTTGAAAAAAATATGGATGTCATGTGAGTGGATTTAGTCCAACCCTTCTTAGTTTCCAAGCTACATTGAATGGTTTGTAATCTATGATCCCCCCTTAATTATGCCACATGATCTGGGGTACTAGTTTGAATAAACAATGTTTCTATATAGTAAGCCCTATTTTTCATATTTCGGAAGTCCTAAAAGCCCATGATTCTCTGGACAACTTACCTACTTCTAGGAAGCATTCCAAAATAATTTAAAATAAATTTAACAAAAAATTAAATAATAATGTACCTCATCAAAGCATAAGGATATACTAATCTCCATAATATATAATAATTATCCATCGAGATACACTCCTAATAATATCTATGACTTGATGATAAAATGGTTGGGCCACTGGGCCCATATATTGGATTCCCTCTCCCATGTTTCATTCTGAAAACAACCATTCTTCCAGATCACTTAGATGAAAGGAATAGTGTTACCCCAATGAATTTTCTTACTGCGATCTATAATATGAATCAAATTTTATTTAAATAATGCATCAGCCTTATGATCAACATAATTAACATAGATCACATGAGACGTTTTAAGGATATACTTATGACGTTGTGACATATGAAAAACATTCATCACAACATTGTACCACTATGTAAGAGTCAATCTATATGTCTCAAATAGATCCTTTCCACAATATCTAATGGACCGACATATTTGGGTGCTAACATACCCCGCTTCTTAATGCGATGGTGACCAAATACTAGAGACACATGAATAAATTTATGGTCACCCACTCTAAAGTCATTATTTAAAAATGTTCAATCATAAAATGAATAATGTATACTCTTGTCCATAACGATATACATAAATAAAAATTGAACCTACTCTGATGTATCCTTCATGAGACGTATCCCCAACAAATCCAAGTCATCTGATTTCATTTGGTAAAAATGTGATCTACAAAACCTACCATATAGATCCTCATATGGTTATATAATAATATTTACCTAATGGATGTTATTGTTAGTGAACTCAAAATGATCTAATTTCATTTCTCAGATTCCACCAAAATTGAGTATATATACTTACTACAGTTCCTCTAACTCTTGGATAGTCTGGGCTCATTCCTCGTCATTCTATGGCTGATAATATATACTCATAAGAACCTATGTTCCAAGATCCATATATAAGCCTTACTATAAGTCTATAGTAAAAAAGGGCCCCTATAAGAAACAATATTTTAAGGAACCGCATGGTAAAATATTAACTCTTGAATATACAAGAAAAAAATTGAATGATAGTGAAAGTATCATGAATTGAAAAGAAATAAGAAAATTTCTCCAATTGGTCCACAGTCACCCACATCAAATCACAATTCAGTGTAGTCCTTGATGACCCCCCATGAATTACAAGGTAATATCATCTAATTTACACTCCAAAATGGGTAACAACTGTAGTATACTAATAGGTCAATGATGCTCAGCCTTTACTTATTAGAAAGTGTAGCATCATGTCACACAATCTATTATCTCCTTATTCATTCACGAAAACCAATAATATCTATGTAGATTGGGATATATTTTGATCAAACAATGGTGTACCAACCAATTTGAATAATGAAAATCAAAAATCAACTCTTCCCATACACAAGTAGGGACAATAATGTGATGATTACGATGAATGATCTTATCATCATAATTGATGGTTCAATTGGTGTACCCCCTCCCCCATCTGTCAATGGTGTACCTCAACATTAGTCATTACAGATCCTTATATTACCTCCTCATGATCTCATTCAAATGATAGGGAACACATGATAAATAAATGAGGGTCATTTTTTTATGGTACTCTGTAATTATTATTTTCATATTAGCTAATAGGTTCATCACATTCCACTTAGAACTCGAATCTTAAACTATTTGAGTATGTTTCATCTAACTCAACGAATCAGTTGAACAGCTTCCTTTTCCCATTATATATGATACCTCAAAATTAAATGATTTCATGTATGCAACCCATATCTACTATTGTAGATTTAGATCATGCTGATAAAAGAAACATTTAAGGCTATTATGGTTAGTAAAAAGAGTAAACCATTCACCCATAATATAATTCCACCAACATTTTAAACTGTGAACTATCAACACAAACTTGAAATGTTACATAGGATAGTTATATTCATTAAGTCACAACATTCATTGTCTATATGGAACAACTTGATCCTCTTGCATCAATACTTCCCCAAGTCCAATCCAAGATGCACCACATTACAGAGTATACATCTCATCTAGTTCATGTGAGTTCATAATCATTGGTATGTTCAAACACATTTTTTCTCTACGAATGAAATTTTGCATGCCACATGTTGATAAAAATTTATGCCCTTATTGGTTAATCTCACAGGTGGAAAAACCAATAATGAATACTCCCAGTTGAAACTTTTGTAGTAACCTGCTAAACTAAAAAAGTATTAGATACAAAAAAATTTCTTGAGATACTCCTAATAAACAATATCACATACCATCATAGAGTTTGAAAATGCACCTTCTTCGAAGATGATCTGACCCATGAAATGTATATATTGGATCCATAAACAACAGTTATATATCATAGTTTATATACTTTTCTCTCTCAGTGTATTCAAGATGATGTCCATATGTTTGGCATGTTCATCTCAAGTCGAAGATTACACTAAGATGCCATAAACATATATGACCATGATTTGATCAAAGAACTGATGAATTATTTAGTTCATAATGTCCATGAACATAGAATGAGTTTTTTCCAGTGAAAAAAAAATAACAAAAAACTCATACAAACCATGCATTCTTCAGAAATTAGAATGTTGAATATATGAAGGTCTCACCCTTAACTAATGATACACTGATATCAATTCAATAGTGGAAAATATAAAAAATCCCACAACTGGTAAAAAATATCATGAAAACATGAATAAGGATTCTATTTCTTTATCAGCATTGGTTCCAACATCCAGTAATCGACACAAAATTGAAACGTTCCATTAGTCCTCTATGAAATCAAAATTGGATATCCCCAGGGTTCCATACATAGATGGATAAACCCATTAGTATCCACTCATCTAGCTGAGTGTTAAAAATCATAAAACTAATCCACTACATGATGTAAAATTTATTTATCTACTCCATCATTATCCGGTACAATAATCACAACATCGGATATGGGATCTATATAGAGACTGTTGGCGCCAAATTATTGCATGAAAGGAAGGGGTGAAAAAGAAGGCAGGCACGCTGCCTCGCGAAGCACTGACGCGAAGCACTGATGCAAAGCACCCCGAGCATCGCGGTCTCGCGAAGCTCCAGAGGCAGTAACTCTCTGCGAACGCATTTGACGTTCGCGAGCCCGCCACGAAGCTCCAAAGGCGGTAACTCTTCGCAGATGACGTTGATGTTCGCGAGCGCGCCGCGAAGCACCTGAGGTGGCGCACGAGTTATGCTTCACGGCGCCCCTTTCCTATAAATACTGGACTCCCCCTGAGTCCCGGGGATGGACAATCCGACCTTTCAGCTTCTCCTCTCCCGAATCGTGAAGCACCCTTTTCCCCCGGGAATCGTGAGCTCCACGAGGTACTTCTACATCGGGTGACGCCTTCGCTTTGTCTCGTTTTGAGCCCCTCTTCCCAGAGGGATGCCCTTCGTGAAGTTCCAGGGCATTCGCGAAGGAAGGGGATTCCCAAGGGAACCCGGGTAGCCGCGGAGCGTTTATGCTTTGTAAAACACCCCACCTATACTAGTGATCCCTATGCTAAGGCAGGATCACTACACATCGCGAAGCACACTACTTCGCAGCACCCTGCTTCGCGAGGCACCCCTTCTTCGAGAGGCAGTGCTCCACGAATACTGTTCCACATCGTGAAGCACCATCCACTCAAACCTATTCCCTATGCTAAGGCCAAGGCACTCCGCTTCGCGAAGCACACTCCTCTTCTTGGCAATTCCTCTTCCCGTGCGACCCTCCAGGTTTGCACGATGTTATTTCAAAGTCCCACGGACAATACCACTCATAGCATTGCTTCAACTAATGCTTCTTCGCATAGGCACGCAAACGACTATTGCTTCTACGCATAGCCACGCTAACGTGGACCCCTCGATGGTTCGCTCCACAACCCCCCTTGACCATGGCCTTGCCAGTACCTTCCCTCCCTCAAGGACCAGAGGGTACCGGTTATGTAAGTCCTAGGGGTGCGGAGTGAACCCGCCTCGTTTGAGCTGCCGGACGTTAAACCGCCAAGCATCACGTCCTCAACACATGACGTTAAACTATGACCCGACCTCGTGCCTCTCACGAAGGGTACCCCTAGCTCAAACATTTTTTACGCCACTCGTCTCCACAGGAGTGGAATCACCCATCCACAAGGGATGATATCCTCCTTATTGGAGTGTCGTATGTTCTCAGGAGAAGGGCGACCCTAGTTCTCCAACGGATGGCTGCACCCCTGCATCTCCGTACATCCCCACTACCAAGGTCAGTGGAGGGCATGATAGGGAATGGGGCACCTCCCATCATTGGTCCCAAATCCCACTTTCACTGTGCTTTGTCACACTCCGGGCCTCTATCCTGGAGTAATTCCAAGCACCATGGGCCGCCTAACGCGTAACCCCTCTTCGCTTCACACGAACGCACCATTCGCTACGTGATCGTCAGGCCCTTGCTGTCTCTTGTTTCTCACAACGAGCATGACTCACGTGGGATTAGAGTTGGAATTGGCCATGAAAATACCTCATCCAACATGACATTAAACTGTATTACCTCGTCCAGCATGACGATAAACTGCATGCCCTCGTCCAGCATGACGTTAAACTGTATGCTGTTGTCCCGCATGACATTAAACTGCACACACATTTGAACTACGAGGTTTTTGATCCATGTCATGGCATGGTACGTAGGAAGCCTCCACGAGCTTCAAGCCCACCCATCATCCAATTCACGTCGAGTTCTACCTTCGTCCAGCATGACGCTAAACTGCATTCCAGTCCGACGGCAAGCCGTTGTGACCAACCCGAACTATGAGGTCTTTGATCCATGTCAAGGAATTCTACATAGGAATCCTCCCTGAGGTTCAAGCCCAACAATCATTGGCCCAGACCGTCTCCTTGTTGGTGTACCAACCCCCCCCCCCCCTCATTTCCACCCGAACTATGAGGACTTTGATCCATGTTAAGGCATGGTACGTAGGAAGCCTCTCATAGGTTCAAGCCCATCTCCCATCGGACCAAGGTCCCTCCTTATTTATGTCGGTTCACCAACACCCACAGCCCATCGTTTATTCATGTCAGGGTTCACTACCATCCTGCATGACCTTAAACTGTCTTCCATCAATCCCTTGAAATATGAGGACTTCGATCCATGTCAAGGAATGGTACGTAGGAAGCCTTCACGAGGTTCAAGCCCACCACTAGTGGACCCCCGGGTCTACTTTCACGTCGGTTCACCGATGAAACCCTTTGAACTACGAGGTCTTTGATCCATGTCAAGGCATGGTACGTAGGAAGCCTCCCCGAGGTTCAAGCCCATCACCCATTGGACCAAGGTCCACCTTCATGTCGGTTCGCTGACGCATCGGACCAAGGTCCACCTTTCACGTTGGTTCGCTGACGACATCCATCGGGCCAGGGTCCACCTTCACGTCGGTTCACCGACACCATCCCGAACTACACAGATTTTGATTTCCTACCACTGGGATACGTAGGAAGCCTCTTCAAGGCTCAAGAACAACTTCACCATCACCCTTGCAACGGTTCCTTGCCATTCCCCCCTCCACTTCTTTCGTCTATCCATCATCCACCTTGATTCTCGCCTGAACCGTCATATCCCGGAGAGACCATATCGGTACGATCCTCATCACAACCGCCCATGGGCTGGTCCAGGTATCGACACCCCTTCAAGGGAAATCCCTTAATCCGATCTAATATAGATAATGCTCTGATCGGGCTGATCCGTCTCTGCTGGACGTTAAACTCGCGGCGTACCCTGTGTTAAACACGAGAAGCTGAGGAAAACTTCAGATATGTGTCTCCGCTGGACATTAAACTCACGGCGTACACTGTGTTAAACATGGGAAGATGAGGAAAACCTCAGATATGTTTCTACGACATATAATTCCCCACGCTCGATGTGGGATGCCTCGGGCTTTTACACCCTCGAGAAGCCTTGTGACCGGGGATAATAGACAGACATGCCAGGTTCCCCAGCATCCAGACACGCTACTGATGCCTCAGCGTGACTACTCCCCCGACTGAAAATTGTTGCCCTGACCAGACCCCTTGGAATGTCCTGACAGAAGCAGTGTATTTAACTAGTGTCCATGGAAACATGTCACTAGGAAGAGTTTCACGAACAACATATTAAATATATGAGGGAGACTCGAACTAGGTGACGAGTTATGAGGAGGAATCCACAGAAGGAAGAACCGACATCCCATCATCCCATTTCGATCAAGGAGTAGACGTCCCTGAATAAGGAGCGAATGCTGCCTGCCTTTGGAAAGTGGGAATGCGGGGAAACAACGCAGTGTGTCCTCCTCCGCGGACGGACGGATGCGCACGCCCCGACGAAAGCGTCGGAAACAGAAATGGTGAACCCGACGTGAAATTATTCTCCTCAATGTGGAGATTAGTAGCGTTTGAGGTACTAGTAGATTTAAGTGTCACCGGATCTGGATATTTGGCACATGGTCCCACCAAGCAAATAGCGGGCCTATCGTGAAACTCATCGGAAGTCGGGGCAGTAGAACGTGGGGCACTCCGTTCCGCAGCGTGTTGGCGTGGATCCTTCTTATAGACGCGGAGAATGGAAGGACGTTGGGGCACTTCTTGTCAATACTTTTCCTCTCAGTGATGATGAGTTGATCCCTTCGTTTCTCAGGAACCAGGTTGCTGTTATAGAGACACGATCACCGCCCGCTCGCCTACGCAGGGGAAGGTCCAACACCGCCACAGCCACCCCGCATGGCGCCGCTACCGCCATGACGGCCGCCACATCATAGAATACGGGGCACCCACGTCCCCTTTCCCCATTAGAGGTCATCCAGCGAAGGGTGATCAATAACCTCGTACGCAGGTACGAGGAGGAAGGGTTCATCCCAACTCGGGATATGGCCCGCCTGGACCTGGAGGCATCCATGCCCCACCGCCAACGCCGCCCCTAACAGGCCGCACAGGGAGCCCCTGCTCCCCACACCAACGTTCAACCGTTTTAGGAGCCTGTCCCCAAAACGCCTTGAAGACTCCTCGCCTTACGCTGATGAGGTGGGCGCCGCCCGGCTCAGCCCACTCAAGGTCCCGACCCAAGGGATCTAGGAAAGAGCTCCCGCCAGGCCGCGTCAGCGCCACCGTCCGACTCCGCAGGGAAATCAGGTAGGCCATGGCCCTGCACCACCTGCGCCAGCTCGTCTGACCCGACATCAGCGCCGGGCCCGGGCTGAGAACGCTTGCCCAGATGCGTCAACGTCAACAGCTACAGTGGCCCACGCCACCGCTAACGTGAATCATGAAGTCCCTGCATACACTGAGCAGGGGCACTCCTTCACCCAACCAGGATCGAGACCGCAACCGCCCCACGGGCAGGCTGGGTTGACTCTCCGGGTTGCAGGCCCGAGTGGTGGTCGTCGCGACCTAACCAGCAGTGATGTCACCCCGTACGGAGGCCCTCCCCATACCACTACTCCACAAAGCGTGGGCCTTCCCCACTCTGAATCTTGTCATGGAGGTATGCCTCGTGCTACAACCATCCCGACGGAAGACCTGCCCCGCGGAAGTGACGCTTGGCACAGAAACATTTCCCGCGTCCACTATACAGGGTATGGAGTCCATACTCCTACCCCCGACCGCCGATCTGAATGCACTGTCCATCCAGTCCTTCTCCAACGTGGGGGACCTCCCTACGTTCTCTCTGCAACCAGCTAAGGTCCTCCTTGCCCAAGAAGTCGAGAACACTTCGAAGAAATCGGTGAGCAATGCCACCTGATCGATTTGGCCGCACTCCTTGTGGCCCAGCACCCTGAGTCACCAGGCTGCCAGAACGCCCTTCAACGGAAATGTGTTCAGAGTTTCAAAGTAATCCGCAGAATCTTCAGGGAAGCTACCCCCCATGTGCAAGTCCATGGTTGGGGATTCTATACGGCTCTCCTCTTCGACCCTATCCGACGGCAGCCCAATTCGCTATGCGACATCGAGGACATGCCCTTGAGAGGGGTCGCGGTCCACATGGCTGATGTAGTGGACAAGGAAGACGAGAATGAATTACTTGATGGAGACTTACCCCCAGAGGGTGTACCACCACTGCTGGACCCATCAGGGAGGGTTACCCGTCAGCAGAGGAACCTGCTAGGCCTCCCCGTACCCACCGAGTCACTGGTATTCGGTCGAAATACTGGCAAGGGTAAGGATCACGTCAGAACTGTCAAGCACTCTGACCCGTCTGCCTCTGTGCAGAAAATGGAAGAAGATCCCAAGAAGGCTACGTTACAACAGCAGCTGCTGAGCAGAAGAGGCCGGTTGACGAACTCTTGGCTGACCACGCTGCAGAGCGGCGAACCAACTTTGGTAATCCCAGGCCGGGGTAGCAGGGGCAAGAACAAATTCCCCCGGTGAGATGTCTACGGGCAACCCTGATCCTGATACGGCTGCAGACAGGGCAGAAGTCGGAACTTACGGAAAGAGGGTGCGATACGTCTCGCCAACCCCCCCTGAACGACGAGGAAATCTGAAGAATCCAGTCTGGGTTTCCCCAGTCAACACGTAGGTCTTTCCGCCAGTTGATCCACGAGATGCCGAAGCCATCTACCGTGTTGAATAACCTGGAAATGAACTTGTGGTTAGGGATCCCCGTCAATATAGGGACCCCCACCCGGATGATCTTATAGCGGCACTCACGGCCCGCCTCGAAGCGTTGGAAACGTGGCTGGTGGCTGTCCCATCGAATGGAAAGCCGTATCCCGCGTGGGTGGATGATATGCCCGCACCCCCGGGTTTTGGGAACCCCACTTTCTCACCCTTCAACGGGACAGGGGACCTGCCGCAGAACATGGCACATTTTTATTCCAGGTGTGGACCCATGCTGGGGACCCCGGCTCAGCAAGAAGCTGCCAAGCTCCAATGTTTTGTACAGATATTGGAAGGTCCAACATTCGTCTGGTACATCCAGCTCCCTATCGGATCGGTGACCGGTTGGGAGGATCTTCGCCGACAGTTCCTATACCAGTTCAGCTCCACCACGCGGAAGACCAGCATTGCAGACCTCTTCAAGTGCAAACAAAGGCCCGATTAGCGAGTTGCAGATTTCACCGCCCGGTGGAAGGGACTTATGTATTCCCTCTATATGCCACTGACTCCGGAAAAATTACTAACAATGTGTGTGGGGAACGTCAAAACGGAGTTTGTACCCTCCCTGATTACCCAGAACTACCCTGGAGGGTTCATAGATTTCTCAGATAAGGCTCAGCATCTTGAGGAAGCTCTGCAACAGGCTAGTCAGGGACGTTCTTTGCCCCCTATTATCCCAGCCAGGAGGACCGCCAGAGCTGAACCCACCGCGGTGGCCCAAATAGAAGAACCTAGGCAACAGAAATTACTGTCAGTGGCACCATCCCCGCAACCCCGCAGAGGTCCCCCACCTCATGCACAGGCTCCTGCCCAGCAGCGACCGCCTCAGACTCGACAGGTTCCCCCGCGCAATGTGCCACCGCCACCCAGGCGAGACAATCAGGCATCACCTCCTCGGCAGGCCCCTTCGGCCCCTCATCAGGGCCAGACCCCCAGGGCCTCCTATCCGGAAAGAAGGCACCAGACTTATTCGTTTAATAAAAATCAGGTCCCTGGCTACTTCCGAAGTGCTCTAGAGAAAGGGATTGTGCGACTGACCGAGTGCAGAAGGCCGACAGTGGAAAATCTCACCGATCACCCCAAATACTATCATTATCATCGGATTTTGGGGAACACCCTCAAGCAATGCTATGTGTTTAAAGACTGGCTTCAAGACCAGGTCAACAACAACATAGTCAAGTTGGGCCCGACACCAGCACAAGTGGCGGGTGTCTTTGCAGGATCAGAGATCGGCAGCGACAGAGAAGGCGAGTGGCACCAGGTTCCCAGCCGCGGATCCCGGAAATACGATGACTAGATGGCATGAAAAACCATCATCCGTGCCCATGGTATCATCCAGGCGTGCCTAAGGTAACCAGAACCTTCAGAAAAAGTAGCCAGTACCTCTGCATCGCCTTCACAGTCGACCTCTTCCCAAAAGGGCAAGCAGCGGCAACACAAGAAGAAGCAATGTGCTCCGCCGGTGCCATCGTCATCCCGCACTCTCGGTGACTTTATGCCCCCTGAAATGGGGATTCCTCCCAGAATCCACCCGGTGGTGGATGACTCCTCGACCAAAAGCCAGGGGTACACTTCGGTTAACACCGTGGAGTTGGTAAAGCCCTATATGACTCCCGATGAGGGGGAACGCTAGGCGAACCTCCCCAACGTTTCCAGCTGACGACAATGTCAGCGGAATCGCAACCGCGCCGGTCATCGAGGTAAGTCAGCGGGCACTTTCATCCAAGCCGTGCACGCTACTGAGACCAGACAGCAACCTCAGCGTAGAGCTCAGCACGCGCAACCCCATCTAACGGCCTCAGCTCTACCTCCACCACCATTTGTGCTACTAGATCAGGGAGAGCTGCCTCGTTCGTATCATAGTCAGTCTTGACCGGCTACAGGCCAGGCTCCGCTATCCAATCATAGTCCGGCGACTTCTCTCCAGGCTTCAACCAGTAGGCAGCAGGATGTACCCAGTACTAGCCGATCGCCTGTTCAACCGTTAGGAACCTCTATGCCTCCAAATGCCGAATGACCTCCTGTAGGCAGAGGTTCAAGTTTGGAACGAAAGTATGATGTCCTGAAGCACATGGCTGTCATTCCGGCAAGGCTTTCTATCCTTGAGGCCCTTCGCCTGTCATCCGAAATGCGCGAGGCACTTGCCGAGGCCCTAAGGATCCCCCTCCAGTTTGAGACGGAGGTAGCAGCTGCAGAAGCCTTCCATACCGAGACGATTGAAAACGACGAATGTCAGGCGGTTATCTCATTCTCCAGTGAAGATGAGGAACCTCCTATACAGGGTCACATTCGCCCGCTGTACATCACTGGCCACTTCAATGGTGTGGATGTCCGCCGCTGCCTTGTTGACACGGGTTCCGGAATCAACCTAATTCCGACTTGGACATTGTGAAAGCTGGGTCTGTCTAAAGGTGATTTAACTCCCTCTGACCTCATAATCCAGGGGTACGATAGGACCGAGGAAACCCCAGTCGGCAAGATCCACCTGAAGACTCAGTTCGGTGGCCTAATTTCCAGCACCGAGTTCATGGTCGTCTCTCAGGACACCGCCTACAACGCATTGATGGGTAGGCCATGGATCCATCTGCACGCAGCGGTCCCTTTTCGTGTCACTAGTGCCTCAAATACTCACACAACGGTCGAGTAGGCGTGCTCCAAGGAGTTGCGTCCCCTTTCGCTTTTTGTGAGGCCCGCTATCTGGATTCAGGTTATTACAAAAGTAAGGATAAGCAAATCCTAGTAAGTGAGGATGAACCCGCCCTGGTCACAAGTGATCCCTGGGAAAGCATGGATGATGCCTACATCCTCCCAATCCACCGATTGGACGCCACGACCCCCAACATGGGGAAATGTTTTGTTGTTTTGTGTACACAAGGAAGGCATGTTCCCATGTCCAAGCGACGGTGGAAAATCACATCGTACTCCTACATCAACCAAGCTCAGGTGATCCCGGAACCTCCTACCCCTGTACGATACCGAGATGGAAAGCTTATGACAACGGCGGTACGCCATACATGTCTCTTCCTCCGGGATGGAATCCACCGACTCAGGCCGACACGTCACCACTGCTTTGATATCATCAAACGTGGCCCCTTAGGCCGAAGACGAGATGGGATAGGGTTGACTGCCTTCATTACTATGGTCTCAATGGAGAGTGAGTCTCCTGATATGATGATCACTGCTGCCCAAGCCGGCACCAGCTTCCCCCCAGGTTTTAATAGCCCATAAGTATCTCTCGTCGCGGGAAATCCCCCCATAGGTGGGGAGGAAGACCTGGAGGATGATCCCCCCGCCTTTGAGGAAGGCGTCTCTACCACTGTTGATGAACTGATACAGGTAAACCTTGGTAGCGAGGCAGATTGGAAACCGACATTGATCAGTGCAGCCATGTCCCCCGAGGAGCGGCAGCAGTACATAGACTTCCTCAAACAACACTATGACGTGTTTTCCTAGAGTTACAATGATATGCCAGGACTAGATCCCCAGGTATCCGTTCACCGTCTGGGCCTCCCGGCAAAACATCATGGGTTTAAGCAGCCTCCCAGGAAGATGCACCCTTCTCATGGTGCTATGGTTGAGGCCGAAGTTGACAAGCTTATCAAATCCAACATCGTCAAGGAAGTCCAGTACCCTGAGTGGCATGCCAACATTGTGCTAGTCAGGAAGAAGAATGGGCATATCAGAGTCTGCATCGGCTTCCGCAATCTTAATCTCCCCTACCCAAAGGATGAATTCCCACTCCCGGTGACAGAGTTATTGATTGATGCCACGATTAGGTTCTATTCTCTCTCTTTCATGGATGGGTATTCTGGGTACAACCAAATCCGGATGTCCCCCAAAGATTAGGAGTCCACTACCTTCAGGGCTCCCCAAGGTACCTTTTGCTACCAGGTTATGCCATTCGGTTTGAAAAATGCAGGTTCCACTTATCAGAGGGCCATGCATCGCATATTCAAGACAATTCTCGGGACATTGCTGGAATGCTACGTAGATGACCTCATATTCAAATCATGTCAGCGCTGGGACCATCTCAAAGACCTTGAGAAGGTGTTCGGTTTCCTCCATTCCCGTCAGCTGAAGATGAACCCATTGAAGTGTGCCTTTGGGGTCACCTCTAGGAAGTTTCTGGGCTTTGTTGTTAGATACCGAGTCATTGAGATCGACCCAGAGAATATCAAGGCCATCATCCAAATGCCTCCCCCGAGCAACATTCGGGAGCTTCGAGGCCTCCAAGGCCACTTAGACTATATACGCTGATTCATCGCGAATCTGGCCGACAAGTGTAAGCCCTTTTCCCGGATCATGAAGAAGGGCACCGCCTACGAATGGGATGAGGAGTGTCAGACCGCCTTTGAGGAAATCAAGTATTATCTGCTCCAACCTCCAGTTTTGATGCCACCAATCTCCAGATAGCTGCTGGTCCTTTACGTGACCACCCTGGAAAGATCCCTCGGTGCACTGCTCTCCCAGAAGAATAACAAGGGTACTGAGAATAGTCTCTACTATCTCAGCCGCATGCTTCTCGATACGGAGGTCAGATACTCTCCTATCGAAAAGAGCTTCCTTGCACTCGTCTTCACCGTGCAAAAGTTGCGATATTACCTTCAGAACCATGAGGTGCAATTGGTCTCCTGGGTAGACCCACTGAAGTACTTCCTGAACCACCCATACTGATTGGCCGACTAGCACAATGGGCGGTGATTCTACAGCAGTTTGATATCAGGTTCGTACCTTAGAAGTCCATTAAGGGACAGACATTGGCAGACTTTTTAGCTGCCTATCCAACCTCCGCGGATCAGTCCCTGGGCCTGGATTTTACTGAAGAGATGATCCTCTCAGTCGATCATGTCGTCCCGTGTTGGCAAATGCATTTCGACGGTGCCTCCCGGATCCCCACCCGTAGGAGGCTCAACGATCCCAAGCTCAACAAAGTGGGCTTGGGTATTGTCTTCATTACCCTGACGCAAGACATCCTGCCATACTCATTCCTATTGTAAGAAGGTTGTATGAACAACGAGGCAGAATACTAGGCTCTCATCACCGGCCTCGAGTTGGCCCTTGAGATTCATGTGCCCCGTCTACATGTGAAAGGAGATTCTGAGATGGTAATCAAACAGGTTAATGGAGACTACGTCGTTAGGATGCCGGAGCTTGTACCGTTGATAGAGTACACCCTCCACCAAATGGAACTGTTATCTTCTCGACCAGAGGATACCCATGTCCCACGGTCACAGAACGGTCAAGCAGACGGCTTGGCTGGATTGTCCGCGTCGCTTGTAGAACCCGAGCAAGATGATTTGATCATACATGTGGCACATCGGAGATTCATTGCCCCCATCACCCAAGAGGACAATGATGGCCTGTGGGTAAGTCATCTCACCACCGGACCGTCTACGTCAGAGGTCTTGGGTTCGTCATACACAGTGGTTGAAGCCACTCCTGACTGGAGGGAACCTTTTTTCGAGTATCTCCAAAATGGTCGCCTCCCGGACGACCGGGTCGAGTGCGAGCTAATTCGACGCTGCGTGCTGCAGTTTACCCTCTAGAGCGGCCCCATTCTTGAACAGATCCTTTATAAGCAGAGCTTCGATGGCATCCTCCTCCGTTGCATTCAATGAGTAGAGATTCCTCAAGTTATGCAAGAGGTTCACGCTGGTTCCTGTGGCGCCCATCAAGCTAGGCCAAAGCTGTCCCATCAAATCCGGAGGTTGGGGTACTTCTGGCCCTCTATGATCCACGATTGTATTGGGTATGCCAAGAGATGCCACGTGGGAAAAGTTCACACCAACTTCCTGCATCGGCCACAGGAGCCCCTCCTTCCCACCAAGTACCCTTGGCCATTTGAGGTATGGGGACTTGATGTAGCGGGACCATATCCACCGGCAACAGCCAGCCAGTGTAGGTTCATCCTGAATGCTACAGATTTCTTCTCCAAGTGGGCAAAGGCAGTTCCACTCAAAGAGGTCAAAGCCCGTTCCATCGTTGACTTTGTGAGCTCCAATATTATCCACCGGTTTGGGGTCCCTCACGTCGTCCTCACCGATAACGACACCAACTTCCGAGTAGCTGAACTGAAGAAATTGTACGCCAAGTACGACATCCGTTCGAACCATACCTCTCGCTACCACGCACAGGCAAACAGACAGATCGTGGCTTCAACAAAACCCTCTCTAACATTATGCAGAATATGGTTGGTCAGAACAAGAAAAGTTGGCCGGAAAATCTCCCCAATGCCCTCTGGGCTTATCGGAGGACGACTCATAACTCTACCCAGGTGACCCCATATTCCCTGGTGTATGGAGCTGTTGCTGTCCTAACCATTGACATACATCTTCCGTCGTTACGCACTGCAATCTATGATCACCAGACTTCGGGTGAGGTAGCCAAAATCCATCTAGCTGAATTAAAAGCACTGGACGAGAACCGAATTCGTGCCCTACACAATCTGTAAAGGCATCAGGATAAGATAGCGAGGGCCTTCAACAAGAAGGTTCGTCTCCGTTCTTTTCTACAGGGCGACCTAGTACGGGCCCCTCGAGCGCCAATGATTCCCGGTAGGAAACCTCCCAAGTTAGAACCCAAATGGTAAGGGCCTTATATCATCCATAAGGTTTATCCCAATGGAGCATAATCCTTGGTGACCACGGATGGAGAGTGTATAACCCCTCCCACCAATTCCAAGTTCCTCAAGCGATACTTTGCCTAGGGCAAAAGGGTCCTGCACGACCTTAAACTGCATCTTCGTCCTGCAAGATGATAAACTGCAAAAGGGTCCCGCATGACCTTAAACTTCACGTTATGGTCCTGCACGACCTTAAAGTTCATCTTCGTCCTGCAATATGATAAACTACGAAATGGTTCCGCATGACGTTAAACTGTACGTTATGGTCCAACATGACCTAAAACTGTAAGGGTCCTGCACGACCTTAAACTGCATCTTCGTCCTACAAGACGATAAACTACAAAAGGGTCATGCATGACATTAAACTACACGTTATGGTCCTGCACGACCTTAAACTGCATCTTCGTCCTGTAAGACGATAAACTGAGAAATGGTCCCGCATGACCTTAAACTGCACGTTCTGGTCCAACACAACTTTAAACTGTAAGGGTCCTGCACGACCTTAAACTGCATCTTCGTCCTGCAAGACGATAAATTTCAAAATGGTCCGAGCTCTATGACTTTAATCTAAGATCTCCCCCCGTCCTCACAGCAAGATGTTAAACTGTAAGCTAGTCAGGCCTTCCTGACCGAGGCTCAGCCTCAAGCCCCTTGGACTCCTCGAGCCCGCAACCTCTTCCTTACTGCAAGACGTTAAACTGCATGCCAGTTAGGCCTTCCTGACCGAGGCTCAGCCTCAGGCCCCTTGGCCTCCTCAGGCCCCGGCCCCACTTCCTTACTGCAAGATGTTAAACTGCAAGCCTGTCAGGCCTTCCTGACCGAGGCTCATCCACAGGGCCCTTGGCCTCTTTGGGCCATCAGCCCCCCGTCCTTACTGTAAGATGTTAAAATGCAAGCCATTCAGGCCTTCCTGACTGAGGCTCAGCCTCAGGCCCCTTGGACTCCTCGAGCCCACGACCCCGTATTCACCGCGAGACGTTAAACAGCAAGCTGGTCAGGTATCCCTGACCGCGGTCCGGCCTCAGCCCCTTGGTTTTCCCCAACTTACCCTCTTGCGGGATTGTATGGTATGGTGTGGGACTACATCCACATTCACGTCAGATTACCTGACGTACCTTACATATCCCCAAATGAGATGCGTCCTCGTCCCGCATGACGTTAAACGGCATCTCAAGAACTACTTGAGGCTTGATTCTCATCCTTATGAGATACGTAGGAATGCTCAGATGCCTCGTCTTGAGCCCATCCCCAAGCTTTTATCTTCCACTATCCCCCTGGGAATAGTTTCCTTGGAGGATATTTGTGTAGCATGGGGTAGGCTTTCTTAGCCCCACTCATACAACCCCGCTCACACAAGGATTTTAAGGGTTTTACCATGTGGCCACTCTCGTTCTTCTATTCCCCCACGTCCTCACCGCATGATGCTAAACTACATGGCTTTCAAGAACTACATATGGCTTGATTCCCATCCTAATGGGATACGTAGGAACGCCCGAACATTTTGTCTATTGGCCCAGCCCAAAAGCCAAAATTTTTCCCTTGGGTCAAGACATATGGAAGGGTGCACACATTTTCCCCAACTCACGTCGACCAAGCCTCGAACCGGCTACACATTCCCCTGGAGATGTTTGCCTCTTTCGTGGATGGACACATCTATGCTTCACCCACTCCTTGACTGGGATTCCATCATTTTTGCACACCTAGAGGGACCCCCAAGAATGGCCTGGATACTATGCCCAAGGGCTCTACTACCGATATGGGCGAACGCCCCCAAGGGTTTTCAAGCAACAAGATGATACAAGTCCCGCGTTGCAAATTTAGTCAACGGTCGACGCTCATTTGTTGCTCACATATTAGGTCACCATAGGAACTCTGTGTTTCGAACATGGTCAACAGTGTCCTAGATCTTCGGGTCCACACCGAGATGTCCCAAACATCGAGTGCAGTGATTCATTCTACCCCATCCCAATGTGACAAACTTCTCCCCGGGTGGTGCTAGCGATCGGGCCCATGACCCTGATTCCCCTATAAGGGGTGTACGGTGTGGTGTGGGACTATGTCCTCACTTACGTAGTGATAATGTACCATGCCATACGCCTTCCTTTATGGGGCCCAGCCTCAGGCCCCTTGGCCTCCTCGGGTCCCCGACCCTCGTCCTCATTGCAAGACGTTAAACTGCAAGCAGGTCAGGCCTCCTTAACCAATGCCTAACCCTCAGGCCCCTTGGACTTTTTGGGCCCCGTCCTAGGTCCTCACTTATAGGAGTGTAGGGTGTGGCGTGAGGTTAATTTCTCATTCATGTCTGTTTATTCGCCGTACAGTACACCTCCTTTGGTTGGGGGTATATTACTTCCCCCCCTCATCCTGTATGATGTTAAACTAAATCTAGAGAAATACGTTTGGCTTGATTCCCATCCTCATGGGATACGTAGGACCACCTGAATGTCTAGGATTCGGGTCCAGCCCCATCTATCGGGAATCTTCATCCCATCTTGCCCCCTTGGCCTACCCTTCCTCCATGAGAGGATTACATGGTGTGGTGTGGGACTAAGTCCTCATTCACGTCGGTCTCGTAATGACCACGCCATGTATCTCTCCTTCTTGAGTTGTTTCGTCGATCCCTTTTCGGCAGTTCACCAATGTGCCTAAGAGTACTCTGGTTTATTACCTAGAATGCCAAGCTTTACTCGGACACGTACGCACCCGCTTTCCAGGCTTTGTGTATCCCTGCATCAGGGCTTCCATCATCTTTCACACCCAGAGGGACCCCCCAGAATGGCCTGGATACTACGCCCAAGGGCTCTCCTACCGTTACGGGCCAACGCCCCCGAGGGTTTCAGACAACAAATCGATAAAATCCCGCGTTGCGAATGTGGTCAGCGGTCGATGCTCATTTGTTGTTCCCACCTCAGGCTAACGCGATATGAACGATGCGTTTCCACCATGGTTAACAGTTTTCCTATATCTCCACACCAACCTATTAAGCCCAAAATTTCGGGTACACAATTCACACCCTTCATCCCTTCATCATGCCCAAGTAGAGTCTCGTAAGTCTTGGTACTTTTCCTCCATGCACGTCTGCGCATTGGGGAAACAAGTCGCGTCAAAGGTGTCCTTCGGGGATCTCTGCCGACTCCCCTCTGATGGACGCCCCAAGTACTATGATTAGGATCCCCCCCCTTGTTTCCCACACTGAGTTTAACTCACATGGGCTTAGGGATTGGGTTGACGTCTGTGCTAACATGGGAGGTTGTTACCATTCATGGTCTGAGCTCTAAGACCATAAAATAATATCCATACGGAACTACGTTTAGCTTGATTCCCATCCTCATGGGATATGTAGGACCGCCCAGACGCCCTGTCTTCGGGTAAAACCCATTTAAGGAGCCAGTCTCTCCCCCCTGTTTCACCTCTTACCTCTATATAGGCCCCTCGGCCTAAGGTCTCCCTCTCCAAGTGGCATACAATGTGATGTGGGATCATGTCTCCCTAAATTGTGTATTATAACACTACGCACGTTCCCCGCCAAGGATCGTCTCGACTACGTCTGCGCTGCATGACGATAAAATGCATGCTTGGTCCTATCATACGACCCTAAACTGTGACATTATCATCCTGGCCGCACGATGAAAAACGAAACTACATTGTGGTGACCTCGTTGTAGAGGACATCGCATTGGGTATTGGTCACGTGCCATGCCATTTGTCAACGCCCATCACGGCTTGATCCTTGTGGCGACACCACAGACTACTACTCTAGGCCTGTCGCTTCACAAAAAAACCACTCACCTGAAAGGAAAAAACATGATTTATCAAATTCCGCTTATTTTAGTGAAAGGGCCATGACCGCACTCCCCTTTTCCCCTGGCACTGGTATCTTACCATGTCACCATCCAGAACTACATGTGGTTTGATTCTCATCCTCCTGGGATACGTAGGAGTGCCCTGGCACTTCCCCGTGGGCCCAGCCTAACCTTTGTGTTCGGTCCCTCGACTCGAGCATTTCCCCAGAGAATGCATGGTAAGTAGAGCTTAGGCCCTCCTTTACGTCAGGTTTTGTTGCCATGCGTCCCCTACTCCCTTTACCCATTTATGGTCTAAGGTCCATAAAGAACTACGTGAGCCTTGATTCTCATCCTTATGAGATACGTAGGAGCGCCCGGGCACTTCCCCCCGGGCCTAGCCTAACTTTCGCTTACGGTCCCTTGACCAAAAACCTCTCCTAAGGAGGTCGTGCGGTGTGATATGAGATTGTGTCCTTATTCACGTCGGGTTGTTCATCGCACCTCACACACCCCCTATTCCCATTCACTCCAGGTGTTTGAGTTACTCCACCATGTGCCTCTTATGTCTCCTCCCATCCATGTTCCGAATTCTACGACCCTAAACTAAGATCTCCCTATGGGAAAGGAATCTGTTCCCTCTATCTAATACGTCTCATTGTAGTATTCAGATATGTTTTGACAAAGATCCCAAAGTGTGGGATTTTCACAGGGACATCCTCCTCATCCCATGATCATGCTTCGTGAGCTCGCTATTTGGATCCTCATCCTCTTCCACGTCCAAAAGGACCCTCAGACGACATGGATACTAGGCTTAAGGGCTCTCCATGAATGCTGGACCTAAGGGCCCTCCACTCGTTTCGGGCCAACGTCCCTACGGATATCCGACAACATTTGTGACATGGTCCCGTGTTTCGAACATGGTCAACGGTCAACCCTCATTTGTTTGTCCCCATTCAAGGCTAACACGATATGGATGCTGGTTTTCCGTCACGGTCAACAGTTATCCTCCATCGTCACGCCACCATCATCGTGATCTGAATCTCGAGCACCATGATTCACACATTTCCACTTCTTCATGTTCAAGTGGAATTCCATCATACCCAGCTCTTTCTCTTCACACATCTAGGTGCACTAAATGATCGTGTTAGTGTCATTGGGCCGGTATTCACTGAGCATCCCTTTTCCCTAACCTACCCCTTTCTGTGTCGGGAAATTCCCACCAATACTTCTTGTTTCCCACACTGAGCACGACTCAGGTGGGCTTAGTAGTTTTGGCATGATGTGTACCAACACGGCCATGATTCTCATCATCCCTCATGACGTTAAACTGTGCTTTCAGAACTACGTATGGCTTGATTCCCATCCTCATGGGGTATGTAGGAATTCCCGGCCACTCTGCTTTGGGCCCAGCCTAATCCTCACTCTTGGTCCCTCGACCTGAAGAGTTTCCTCTGGGGGTAAATGGTGTGATTTGGACTCCAAGTCCTCATTCACATCGGTTTCATATCTACCGCACAACACGCTCCCTGGGATATTCCCTTTTATTCCACGTCCTATCGTATGACGTTAAACTACAAGAGTCCATCTATCCCCAACGCATGACACTAAACTGCGGTTGTACCCTGAACAAGTTTAGAATTCCCCATGATTGCATTGGGAAGCTGTAAATCCCCTCACCAGAGAGGCCCTGTCTGAAAGAAAGAATGATCCATGATCAAACCAATGCACCCATATGGTGTACTCCCACCACGATGGTGTAACTAACTAAGTGCTAGATTCTGTTCGGAAAAACCATCACTCCATATTCCAGGCATTGTGTACCCCTTATTCGGACCCTTGTCCCCTTTCATGTCTCATGGGACTCCCTAATGGCCTGGTCTCATGCCACATCGGCTCACCTACAGTCCTGTGCCGATGTCCTGGAAGACTGGTCATGTTTGGAAGGCCCCCCTAACAGTATGGATGCTTGACCAATGGTCCACCAACTATCCTAGGTCAATGTCCTGAAAGATTGACCGACAATATTTGTTACATGGTCCCGTGTTTCGAACATGGTCCACAGTCGACCCTCATTTGTGTCCCCATTATAGGCTAACGCAGTAAGGATACCGCTTCCCCACCATGGTTAACAATTGTCATTTACTGTCACGCCATCCCCACAGTGCTCCGAATCATGGGCGTCGTAATTCATGCTTCCCGTTTCTGTCTATTCAGGGTGATTCCAGTGTCCTTGGTGTTGCGTCGTTCATGCATAAGAGCACGCTGAAGAAACGGTAATTCGGTTTTCCTGAAAGTTCCTTCTCCGGTCAAGCCTCTCCCATCTTTCGGAAATCCGGATTGGTAATCCGAATCCCGGATGCCCGGAGCATGCTCTCCAATCCTATGTTAGGTGGGATGAGAATGAAAATATCTCATGTTTCTCACATCGGGCTCGACCGACGTGGGCTTGGGGAATTATCGCCGAATGTCCCGCAAACATTGTAGGGATGTAACAAGGCGATTCAAAAGTGGAAATCGTGCGTGCTACGACATTCAAAACAAAGAAAGAAAAAAATTCAAGCACGAAAGTACCAATAAAAGGTTTTGTTTTGTTACAATACCTGGGGGTCGACTCCCCCCATGGACGGGTTGACCCCGTCAAAAGAGCGTTGCAGCTCCGCCACCCGTTGGTTTGTGGCGTCCAAGGCTTGCTGCCACTGACTTAGCTCCCACTCCTCCTCAACAGTGGCGGGGCGCAGTTCATCATCCTTGGATTTGGCCCTCTCCACGCCAGCTTGAATGACATCCATCTTTCCAGAGGTCTGCCTCATATGCTCTTTTGCCTCTGCCAGCTGGGCCATCAAGCATGAGATCAGCTCAGATTGTGCATTAAGAGAGGCTGAAAGCTTATCTGCCCGGGTCTGCATCTGTTGGACCTCGCCTTCAGCCTCCTGGAGCTTCTTTATGGTGGTCTCCTTCCTCCGCTGCCAGCCCATGATGATCCCACAATCATGATCCCGGATCTTCTCACCTATAAGGTCTCGGATGAGTGCATGAGGACGTTGGGCATCCACTCCCCCAGCACACAATTCGCACAACCGCGAGCGGAGTCTATCCATTTCGGCCAGCCATTGTGCTTGGGGGTGTCCTTGATGAAGCGTGTGATTAGCTTCCACGACCGGCGGCAGACTATGCTGTTGTCTTCCTCGTCGGAGGCCGTTTCATCCAAGTCTGTGCGATTGGCAGGATCATACACGGGATACACCCGCAAGAAATCCTCGGCAGGATCTACATCTGGTGTTGAATCCAGTATGGCACCTGGCACCGAAGCAGGCGTGATAGGACTGGGACCGACCGGTTGATCCTCTTCATCGGAGTCCACCTCGATAACCTCAGGCACGACCCTGCTGGTAGTCCCACCAGTGATGATGTGTGTTGCAGATTGAGGAGTTGGGGGGACTATCTCCACCATCACCGGCATGCCCATAGGAGGGACGCCACAAGACATCCCGACCAGTCTTGCTGCAACAGCCCACGCCAGTCGGAGAACTGTACGACAGAGAGGGACGTAAACGTTAGTTGGCATAGTCTACATATGACGACAAGGAAACCGGTAGAGGAAACATATGGAGATCAACCTCCTGGCGCTGCTCTTGAACCGGTACTGATGGGACCCCGAGGAGAGGCCCTCCGTATACTGTTGGAAGGTCCGTAGATTCCGGAGGAGCCACCTCGGGTGCTCTGGTCCCACTAGACGCGGAACTGGATGTAGCCATAGGCGCGGGATCTGAAGGTCCCGCATCATCACCCGCCGAGGGGTGAGAACAAGGCCTATGAACAAGTTCCTCCTGCATGGATCAAACATCAGTGAGAAGTCCATAGTGGTCCGAGAATGGATAGTAAGGAAAGAAGTTCGGAATTCTACCTTGAGAGCCTCTACAAAATCGTCGCAATCTGAGCCTTGATCTCCGACCTCGCCCTCCTCCAACGGGCTCCCTCCTCCAGCCTCATCCTCCCGAGAGGAGTCCTTTGATTCTTCTGGCAAGGGGAAGCGCTCCATCAGATCGGAAGCCGATAACTGTGGGGGGACCGTTCGATTCAGCAGTACCCTCACCCGGTCTATCATTGGGCGAGGGACACCATAGGAGTGGACGTAATCCTCCAGCTCATCCAGGTACTATTCTTCCTCTGCCGGAGACACCATGAATCCATCCCGGACTGGGCCTATGCCCGGTAATTCCATCCCGAGGCTATTCAGATGGGCCCATATCTCGGGTGGGATGAGGAATTGCTGGTTGACGTCCCAAATGTCCCAGGCTTCCGGGAAGACGGCATCCTCTGCCATGTCGATATGACGCAGGCACTTCCCCGGAGCCTGAGTGGATATCCTACGAAATCTCCTCGGTGGCTGCCCCTACGGATGGCCCTACTTTTCCGGAATCACCGGATCCGCCACTACTGCCACACCCTCGGCCGGTGCGGGTCTCGCCGCCAAGGCAGCCCCGCTACCATGAGAGGCCCTAGCTGCCCTCCGACCCTGACCTCGAGATAGAGGAGGCCCACCGTCACTGACCCGAATAGTCAGTTGCTTCAGCATCTCCCCTGGGTAAGCAACCTCCCAAATAATGGCATACTCCCTCACCAATCCGAAAGCGGCGGTGGATGGAGGCAATACAATTCGAATCTTCCCATCTTCCTGTGTGAACATGAGCCACAACTGCCTCATCAAACATGGGTGATCCTCATGACGCACCTCCCAGTAGACCTGCGGGGTCAGCTTCTAGAGGCACCAGAACTTCCTCACAAACCGATGCGGGGTGTACGGTTTGTAGAGTGGCTCACGAACTATTCGTGCCACCAAAAATCCACCTCGAAAGGCCAGGAGGTAAGCCCGATGTTCTTTTGTTCCCCACCCATCATCAGTAAGTATCCCCGTCGGCAATGGGAAGAGGTAGAAATTAAACTCATCCGCCCTCCACACCCGATTCAGCACCATCGGCATGGCTAGATTGAACAAGAAGCTCCCAACCACATTCAGGATGGAGGGGCGGAAATTTGATCCTGGCGGCGAAATTGGGGTTGGATACTCATAAATCCCCCTGATGTGAACTGCGATCCACCCATACAGGAGGTGGAAGGGCCCGCATATCCTTGGCGGATTCTTGCCCTCGCTAATGTGCCGTAGAATTCTGTATAGATTGGAGAGCGTTAGAATCCCTAGATTGATCTGTTGCCCCATGGCCAACATGGATGCCTTAATAAAGGAGCTGGGCCGAACCCCCATGCTTGTATCCCTCACCTGTAGGATCTAACCGCAGATGAGAGCCGCGATGAATGCCGCTAGCCTGACTATCGCTTTTTGTTCAGTGCTGACACTGAAACCCCAAGTCTTCCATTGTCTGTCCTCCATGACCTGCCAATACGAGTGCCCCTTACCCCGTTGGGCCGCCCGCGGTCAAGTTCGAGGCCTCGGAGGGAACTCTCGATTCTCTGGGAAATTCCGGAAGAACTTGAACCATCTCCTAAAGTGGACATCCCTCACCGCCTCCTTGTCCTCTCCAGGGACGAGCACCATCAGCACTGACGCCAGTCGCGGCATTTACGTTGTATCCTCCCACACGCTCATGACGGGGAGGAACTCATCATACATGGCCCCCAAGATCGGAACCCCATAATCTAGTGGGCATCCCACAGGCTGATGCCCACCTCCCCGTGATGCAGGTGAAAGGTATTGGTCCTAGACGACCATCTTCTCATCAATTCCGGCATCAGTTGCTTTGGTTGGTTGATATGGAATTGGGAGGCCCATGCCACCTCATACAACCCCACTCTCCTCAGCTCGGCCCCAAACTCCTCGCATGAGGCGCCTACCCAGTAGGCCCAATCATAGTCATCAGTAAAGTTGTCGCGCTGGTGCAGGTCCCACTCATCGGACCATCCCTTCTTCGAATCATGCAAAGCCGCCTTCAGCATGGTATGGTAGAGAGGAGGGGACGTCTCCGGTTACAGTGGCTTCCCGTCAATATCGTTCAAATGGTTGTAGAGACAATCAGCGGTGACAGGTGTGAATTCCTCCTGCGCATGACCATCGGCCACCCTAAACCATTGGTGCTGGCATGGTGTACTTTTTAACCAGCAAGCTGGTTCGTCCCTAATCGCCTCAGGGATGAAGACGTCATCCCTCAACCCGAAGCCGTACAATGGCAGCTTCTTACACTGCGAATAATTCTTCTGACCCTTCGATAGAAGATCTGTCAAAGAAGCATGGTCTGAATGGCTTCAGACCATCTCCCCAAGGCCTGGGAAGTTGGCCATCTCATCCCGACGGGTGGCATCTGCAAGCACCCCCAATACAGCCTCTTGATGGGCCATTTCAATTCTGGCCCTCAGAAAAGAATTTTTTTCAGAACGGATCGCGAAGCTGGATCGCGAAGCCGGATCGCGAAGCCGGATCGCGAAGGTCAGTCACGAGACTAAGCCGCAAAGTCTGGCCTAGGCCGACAAGTAGAAGTTTGCTTGGCGAGGACGCGGAGTCGGAGACCCACGGTTCGCCGCGAAGCTCGATTCGCGGAGGTCTGTCATGGAGTACACGGAGCTTCGCGAAGTCGAGAGCACAAAAAGACAAGGAAGTCACGTGAAGACAAAAGAGGTCGACCCCCTATTTATAGGAGATGAACCCAAAAAATCGCGGCATGCCTCACCCGTGTGGAGCATCGCATCGCGTCCGGATCCGTGGCCCCGGTCAGCACCACGGGCCCCCTTCGCGAAGCCGCATCGCGAACCACCGACAATTTTGGCGTTTTTCCCTCAGACTTCGACCCTTCACCCTCAAAGGATCCATGTCTGAGGGGGGGGGGGGGATTTGTTGGCGCCAAAATATTGCACGAAAGGAAGGGATGAAAAAGAAGGCTGGCACACTGCCTCTCGAAGCACCGACGCGAAGCACCGACGCGAAGCACCCCGAGCATCGCGGTCTTGCGAACCTCCAGAGGCGGTAACTCTCTGTGAACGCATTTGACATTTGTGAGCCCTCCTCAAAGCTCCAGAGGCAGTAACTCTCGGAGAACACATTTTACGTTCGCGAGCCCGCCACGAAGCTCCAGAGGCCGTAACTCTTCGCGGACGACGTTGATGTTCGCGAGCGCGCCGCGAAGCACCTGAGGCGTCGCGTGAGTTCTGCTTCACGGCGCCCGTTGCCTATAAATAATGGACTCCCCCTAAGTCCTGGGGACAGATAATCTGACCTTCCGGCTTCTCCTCTCCCGAATCGCGAAGCACCCCTTGCCCCCAGGAATCATGAACTCTGCGAGGTACTTCTACTTCGCGTGACGCCTTTGTTTTGTCTCGTTTTGGGCCCCTCTTCTGAGAGGGATGCCCTTCGCGAATATCAAAGGCATTCGCAAAGAATGGGATTCCCAAGGAAACCCGGGCAGCCGCGGAGCGTTTATGCCTTTCAAAACACCCCACCTGTACTAGTGATCCCTATGCAAAGGAAGGATCACTACACATCGCGAAGCACACTACTTCGTAGCACCCTGGTTCATGAGGCACCCCTTCTTCGTGAGTCAGTGCTCCGCGAATATTGTTCCACTTCGCAAAGCACCCTCCACTCACACCTATGCCCTATTCTAATGCCAAGGCACTCCGCTTCGCGAAGAAGACTCTTTTGCTTGGAAATTCCTCTTCCCGTGCGACCCTCCAGGTTTGCACGATGTGATTTCAAAGTCCCACGGACAATACCACTCATAGCATTGCTTCGCCTAATGCTTCTTCGCATAGGCACGCTAACGGCTATTGCTTCTTCGCATATCCACGCTAACGTGGACCCCTTGATGGTTCGCTCCACAACCCCCCTTGACCATGGCCTTGCCAGTACCTTCCCTCCCCCAAGGACCAGAGGGTACCGGTTATGTAAGTCCTAGGGGTGCGGACTGAACCCACCTCGTCCGACCTGCAGGACGTTAAAATTCCAAGCATCACCTCCTCATCACATGATGTTAAAATGTGACCCGACCACATGCCTCTCACGAAGGGTCCCCCCAGCTCGAACATTTTTTACGCCACTTGTCTCCACAGGAGTGGAATCACCCATCCACAAGGGATGATATCTTCCTTATTGGAGTGGTGTATGTTTTCAAGAGAAGGGCGACCCTAGTTCCTCAATGGATGGCTGCACCCCTACATCTCCGTACTTCCCCACTACCAAGGTCAGTGGAGGGCGTGATAGGGAATGAGGCACCTCCCATCATTGGTCCCAAATACCTCTTTCACTGCGCTTTGTTGCACTCCGAGCCGCCATCCTGGAGTAAGTCCCGGCACCATGGGCCGCCTAACGCGTAAGCCCCTCTTCGCTTCACACGAACGCACCCTTCGCGGCGTGATCGTCAGGCCCTTGTTGTCCCTTGTTTCTCACACCGAGCATGACTCACATGGGCTTAGAGTTGGCATTGGCCATGAAAATACCTCATCCAGCATGACGATAAACTGCATGCCCTCATCCAGCATGATGTTAAACTGTATGTCGTTGTCCCGCATGACATTAAACTACACACCCATTTGAACTACAAGGTCTTTGATCCATGTCAAGGAATGGTACGTAGGAAGCCTCCACGAGGTTCAAGCCCACCCATCATCCAATTCACGTCGAGTTCTACCTTCGTCCAGCATAATGCTAAACTGCATTCCAGTCCGACGGCAAGCCGTTGTGACCAACCCGAACTACGAGGTCTTTGATCCATGTCAAGGCATGGTACGTAGGAAGCCTCCCCGAGGTTCAAGCCCAACAATAATTGGCCCAGACCATCTCCTTGTCGGTGTGCCAGCCCCCCCCCCCCTTCATTTCCACCCGAACTACAAGGACTTTGATCCATGTCAAGGCACGGTACGTAGCAAGCCTCCCAGAGGTTCAATCCCACCGCCCATCGTTTATTCACGTCAGCGTTCACTACCATCCTGCATGACGTTAAACTGTATTCCATCAATCCCTTGAACTATGAGGACATTGATCCATGTCAAGGCATGGTACGTAGGAATCCTTCACGAGGTTCAAGCCCACCACTAGTGGACCCCCAGGTCTACTTTCACGTTGGTTCACCGATGAAACCCTTTGAAATACAAGGTCTTTGATCCATGTCAAGGCATGGTACGTAGGAAGCCTCCCCGAGGTTCATGTCCATCACCCATTGGACCAAGGTCCACCTTCATGTCGGTTCGCTGACGCACCGAACCAAGGTCCACCTTTCACATTGGTTCGCTGACGACATCCATTGGGACAAGGTCCACCTTCACATCGGTTCTCTGACACCATCCCGAACTACGCAGACTTTGATTCCCTACCATGGGGATACGTAGGAAGCCTCTTCAAGGCTCAAGCCCAACTTCACCATCGCCCTTGCAACGGTTCCTTGCCATTCCCCCCTCCACTTAATTCGTCCATCCACCATCCTCCCTGATTCTCGCCCGGACTGTCATATCCCGGTGAGACCATGTCGGTATGCTCCTCTTCACAGCCGCCCATGCGCTGGTCCCGGTATCGGCAGCCCTTCAAGGGAAATCCCTCAATCCGATCTATTCTAGCTAATGCTCCGATTGGGCTGATCCGTCTCCGCTGGACGTTAAAATCACGGCGTACCCTGTGTTAAACACGGGAAGATAAGGAAAACCTCAGATATGTGTCTCCATTGGACGTTAAACTCGCAGCGTACCCTGTATTAAACACGGGAAGCTGAGGAAAACCTCGGATATGTGTCTACAACATATAATTCCCCACGCTCGCTGTGGGATGCCTCGGGCTTCCACGCCCTCGAGAAGCCATGTGACCAGGGATAATAGACAGACATGCCAGGTTCCCCACCATCCAGAAACGCTACTGATGCCTCAATGTGACTACTCCCCCGACTAAAGGTGGCTTCCCTGACCGAACCCTTTGGAATGTCCCGAATGAAGCAGTGTAATTAACCGGCGTCCAGGGAAACATGGCACTGGGAAGAGTTTGACGAACAATGTATTAAATCTATGAGGGAGACC
Source organism: Viscum album (assembly GCA_963277665.1). Lineage (NCBI taxonomy): Eukaryota > Viridiplantae > Streptophyta > Magnoliopsida > Santalales > Viscaceae > Viscum > Viscum album. Next base: position 2,023,379,429 of record OY728123.1, read on the forward strand.
CGGACAAGGTGACGATTTCTGAGGAGGAATCCACAAAAGGAAGAACCGACATCCCATCATCCTGTTTCGATCAAGGAGCAGAATTCCCTGAATAAGGAGCGAATGCCACCTGCCTTTGGAAAGCGGGAATGCGGGGCAACAGCGCAGCGTGTCCTCCTCCGCGGACGGACGCATGTGCCCCGGAGAAAGCGTCAGAAATAGAGACCCTAGATTGACATACATGGATATTACATCAATTTATTTTAATATTTATAATGTTAAAAAAATTATTCCTAATGACCAAAATAGTTTAGTTCCTTTGGTATCTTGGAAACATAATTGTATAACCTGGAAATAGATCTTCAATATCTCCCATAATGATCTTCCCCCTTTAGTACTCCTACATTAATCCTTTAATTACAACCTAGGGATATGAAACAAAATAATGGAGTGATATCATATACTCATTAAGGGTAAAAATAGCGACAATTTAGCATAACATGAGAAAATGGTCATGAGGACATGTTCATAAAATTAGAAGATTATACCCTTCATATAGAAGACCATAAACATGAATCATGGAAAAAGTATTAGTAATTCATAAGAACTGATTCGTGAAGGAATAATGATAATAATCCATGAAAGCATGACATATGAATAAGACATGGGATTGTGGCCTACACATAATAATATATAATTCTATTTCAAGGCATCCAACCAAGTCCATTGTAACATGTTAGGCTTGGAAAAATCATACTTGTACATGCTGTAGGATTGGGATTCACTCACATATACCCTCTTATTTTTGGATTGGGATTCCCTCTTGTGTACCCTCTTTTTCATGCATGGTATTAACTACCATGTACCATATTTTTTTGGGATTTGATTGACCTCCCGTGTACCATCATGTGTTCGGCTTAAGATGTCATCTTAATTTGGGATTGGGATGTTATATCATGTATGCTCTTGTGTCAGGCTTAATATTCCCTTTTGTTTTGGGCTTTGTATTACCTCTTATCCACCCACTTGTTCTAGGATTAATGTGCACTATTTTTTAGGGCTTTAGATTCCCTCATGTGCAACTTCTTGTTTCTGCCATAAGACGTCCTCTTGTTTCATTATTGGGATTCCCTACCATGTATCCTCTTAGTTCGAGCTTCATATGACCTCTTACATCAGGCTTGGTATTCCCTCCCATTTACCCTTTTATATTATAAAAAATTTATTATAACCCAAGGAATTGGAGGTAGATATATGTCCCATCTGTCACATAATGAATTTATGCATGCATATGCAACAAGATAACCAAAAATTGATCATATCATGACCCAAACTAATTGATGGGTTTCATAAAAAACATATCCTTACCCAAGAAAATAAATGGTTATCATAACCATTTCATAATATCATTTCTTATAGAAATGATATAGGTATCATAATCATTTCATCAAATCATAACCTTTGAAAAGAAGTAGGTATCAAAATCATAAACCCTGTAGAAGAGAAATGGGTTTCATAAACATCATTTCATCAAAATTTAAACAATAAAAGAAATAATATAACTGGTATTTTTTGATTATATAAATAGTAATGTGTAAACAATAAAAAGGTATGTCATCCTAGATGGATAAGCATTTTTAAATTTCAATTGGAACATTTCTAAAAGAAAATAATCCTATTTTGTAAAATGATTTTTAAAACATGAAACATTTTCAAAATCTATTTCATTGAAAACCACTTTGAAAAATTTATAGTGGTAGCTTTTAAGAAACATCTAAAACATTTCTTAAGGAGAATTTTATTTTCTCTTTGAAAAATTATTTTTTAAAACATTATACATTTTGAAAACCAATTTCATTGGAAATAACCATGAAAACATATAATGAATGCCTGATAACATTTTGGAAACATTTTTCCTTTTAAAGAATTCAAAAAAAATTGAATTTTTTTCCATGAAATATTATGAAATAATATTAAAAATTCTTGAAATAGTATTTAAGGAAAAAAACCATTTTAAAAACATTTTTATAAATCAGGTATTTGAAAGAACAAATATCTTTTACAAAAGAGAGTAATAATGTCAAATATTCTTACAAAAATTATTAATTATCATAAGTACCAAAGGGTGTAAAAATGATACCAATATATAAATATGTCATGAATAACCAGTAGAGAAGAAAATTCATATGTTTTCTGGATATATGAATCCTAATATTTCCTCAAATGAATCATAATCAGAAAAAAACTTAATAAACAATGAGACTGAAGAAATAAAAAATTATGACCGTGGTAACATTGAATCATAAATTACATGAGTTAATATAATTTAATTATTCATAAAATATCATGAAAATAAATATATTTAAAAAAACATTTCAAAAGGAATTATATACCCCCCATAGAAAAATATAGGTGTATAACATGTCATTTATATCAAGTAAGAATAATTGAGATAGAATTTAATTTACAGATTTGGTATATTATTAACGAAAAACCACATGAAATAAATATCATAAATGGATATTTTAATGCACAAATTTTTTTTATAACAATAATATAATAAATTCTTGGGAATTATATAAAACACATAACATAAATGAGTTGTGAACAAATAATGTCTCTCTTTTATATAAAAAGTGAGATGAGAAAACCCATACCTTAAGTATTCAGTTTCATTGTAAACTCTCAAACATATAATACAATAAATATAAGTTTTTTATAAATATAAAATAGAACCATATTATTATATATGATACCATATATTATTTTTTTATGAAATTATATTACCCATTTATTAATAACTCATTGTTAATGTTACGTTTTATGCAATATCTACTTTGTTTTTCTTTTATGTTTTGAAATTTTTTTCTTGATCATATTACATAGATGATGATATAATTATTTCCATAATGTGAAAAATGATATAAATATATTAAATATTAATATAATAATATTATAATAATATATAAAATATTGAAATATGAAATGGAGTAGACAATTTATTGTGTCTGTAGGCCATACATAAACATGAACAAAGTTTCCGTTTTCTTGTCATATTTAAATATAGAAAGTAAATAGAATATATATATTTTATAATTAATGTATAATTGTTATTTCATATATATCATATAATTATACTAAATCCATCCTTAATACATTCCATGTAATGTGTGAACGAATCACATTGCTTTGTGGAGGCAGTAGTCCACACATCCACAAATGATGTAATATGTTTTACACCAATAGAAATAATGAAGTTATATCTTATAAAATAATTATAGTATCATAATAAAATCATAAATATAATATATATCATATAAAACTAGTATTTCTATCATAATTATCAGCCATTATTGGTGGTAAAGGAAACATGATCATAATTGTTTTGCTGGGTGGAAGTCCACCATACACAAGAATGGTAAGTTCGTTACCGATTTGTTAGAAGAGTCCATAAGTGTAGGATAAATCCTTAGAATAAAAAAAACTAATCATATTTTGGATACTGATTTTATTATATAATAATTAAATAATAATAATTTATGGGGAGGATATTGAAAATTAATCAAAAGAGATTGTGGAAGGATGCTACTTCTTCATTGGGTAACTCTTATTGGTTCGAATCAAAGGGAATACTTATTTGGATTCTTCCCAAATAGAGGATTATAGGATGAAGGGATGGAATTTACGGGCTTATCAGAACAGGTTTGGTATGATAAAAAGTGTCTTGAGATGTGTGATGAAGTTGGGGGTGGGCTGTTGAGTGTCCTTTTACAGTGTAGTTGGAGTGGAATTCTTGTAAATATAAAGAGGTAAACACAATTGAGAGGTATCCCATACAAAATGTAGCTCCAATAATATTCTGTTTTCATTAGAATTGAGGGTATGGTTGAAATATTTATATCCAATTTATTTTGGACAAGTTTTAATGTTATTTTTAAACATAAGTTATTGATTAACCACTAAGTATACTTGTTTTTACCTTTATCGTTGTTATTAATTTTAATTAAATTCGATATTTATTGGGCAAAAATTAACCTGATTAGATTTTAAATTATAAATAAATTTTAATAATAATATGGATTCTATTTTTTTTCAAATTATAATCATATAAGTGGGATAAATTAATTTTATTTTAATCCTGCAGACAAGATGAGAAAACAGTTTTTTGAAATCAAAAGGTTCAAAAGGCTGATATGTTTTCGTATCGAATTTCAATGTAAAATTAGTTCAAATGAAATAGTATTTATTAAAATATGTATAATTAATATAATTATACCTTAAAACATAAATAAAATATAATTTACCTATATAAATAAAGCAGAAAAAAGATGTTTTGAATTAAAATTCAATGTTTTCACTATTAATAAAAAATTATTCCTCTTAGGAAAATATAAAAAATTCACCCAAATAAAATTTCAATAATAAAATTTAAAAAATGAAGTATACTTTTCCAAATAAAAAATAATTAATGATTCAAAAACATTATTTATAATATGTTCACACTAAAAAGTAGTAAAATTTCTTTTCAGAAAAATAAATCTTTTTATTCTTAAAATTAGATTTCTTGTCATATCTTGTTTATAAAACACACAAGATGAACATAAAATAGTTGACAGAATATAATATATATTTCATAAAAATAATATATAAAAATTGTTTTAATTAATTAATTATGGTAAAACATACTTGATTCCATAAATATAGTTTTCCCGCAAAATATTTACAATATTTTCCAAAGGTTTTTGTTGTCATTTCTAGTGAATTGGTCACCAAATAATTTATCTTATATACATGTTGAAACAATATTGTGTAAATTTAATTAATAATATTCATAACACTCATTCCAATGGATAGGTTGTTATTATAATAATATTTTAATAATTATATTAATAAAACATCGATGTTTAGTACAAATATGTCTAGCAGGTAACCGAATCTATCTAATGAAATCAACATTATGTGAAACAAAAGACAAAAATTGTGTCTCATGTACCACAAACTAATCTATGTGTTTCGTGTAGTTCATGATTAACTTGTTGTTGTGTGAAACAGAATCCAAAATTATTTATTTCATATAATTCAATCTATATTCCATGTTGCGTGAAATAAAAAATATAAAAATGTATAAGTTAATTTGAAAAAAAATCCATAACTTGTAGTGTGTAACATTATTCCTTCATGAAAATTAATTTATCCCAAAAAAAATTATGGGTTATAAAATGATTAATAATTCAAATTTCATTTCTTATAAACCCACATCGTAAAAATTAATACTAAAGCATGTTTAAAAAAAGGAAGGTTAGAAAAATAATGGTTACCCAAAGTAACTCATAACCATGTTTCTCAATAAGAGAACATCAGTGGAATAGTGAAAAAATGGAAACAAGAGAAAATAATAATTAATCATTGATATTGATATAGATCAATGATCATAAAAAAGTCGGTGATCTAGAGAAAGATAATCTTCACAAAACCATTAACCGAAGAAGCATTAATGAGGTAATTATTATCACAGAAATGATGATAATTGGGAAAACATTTTTTTCAAGACAGATTTTTTACTAATTTTGATGAATTTCCATGAGAATATATACTTATATGAGATCAAGAAAACCACTAACTTTATTGTGATTCTATCAGTTTCCACATCATCTCTTATTCCAAAAAATAAAGGTAATTTTTATACTCCTAAAGAATCAGTAGAACATTAGATCCATAAATATATTGAATGGTGATTCCAAATGACTTTATTTATTACAAAAAAAATTATCACATGTTATGTAATTTGAATAAATACTAATATGATGAGATGATAATTTAATCACTAAAAATTAATATGATGTTTAACAAAAACCATTCTGTAAATAGTTAACATTATAAACCCTCTTAGAGATGGAAGCTATAAACCATAGAAATATGGTCACTAAATTTTATAAAAAAATCATATAATGGGTCCCATGTATATTATAAAGTATCTATTATTTTTTAGAAACAAAACACTTGAATACCTTCATCATGTATTCACTTGAAACATGGTAATAATCTGAATTACCATAAATCCTTTTGAAAAATGCATGTTCCTTTATTGAAAAGTGTATTTGATATATTCCATAAGTATAAAAACATTATAAAAATCATCAATTATATCAAAAACCACTTTTCAATAAATCCTTACTTAGTTCCAAGGTAATAAATGCCTTATAGTTTACTTATTCATATCCATTATATCTTTATACAAACATCATTATATTAACATAAGGAATATTTTAGGGGTTATATTTACATTAATCACGTGTTATCGATGAACATAACCTTTATATTAAATCACTTTTATTAGTCTTTAGCACAATTCAACATATCCATTTCAATCCATAATAAAAAACTTATATAAAAAATGATTATATATTATAGGATTTGTATAAAATAATCTTTGAATTTGAAATTTTATACACTTCAATAATATAACATTATTCATAAACCATCACTCAGTCTTTTTCATCTTATTACATTGCCCCCTTTCCTAATATATGAAATATGAATAATGTATTATGGTTCCTCAACCCCAATCTAATCATGATTCTTAATTTTAATGAAACCAACACAATTTTAACATCTCAAAACTTTGGCATATCCCTTGTGGTCCCTTTATCTTCCATAATATAACCAATACTAAACCAACAACCTAATTATCGTTAGGATATATTCCCTTAGGAAATATATTTGATAATTTTTTGTAATTTTTGAATGTGAAACATTCAATTTTAACCAACATTCTTCTAGTTCCATCAATTGAATAAAACAAAAATCATATGGTAAGAAACACTAATCATAAAATACAGCCAGATTATCATGAAAAATTATATATACGATGCCTAAATAATGAAACCTAACTTTAATTTTATCACACATTCAACTTATTCATAGAGGCATCCCTTGAAATATCCTTACAAATATACCTAGGGATAACACTACTTTTTTCTCATTATAGTTTTCAAATCATGAATAGACCTTTCCTTTGATATCAACTATAAAAACCTTGGATTAACATATACATATATATATATATATATATTACATCATTTTAGATGAATATTCATTAAATTATAAAAAATACATTCTAGAGGACCGTAATATTTTATTTTTGTTAGAAACTAAGAATCATTATCTTATTACTTTTTGAAATATCTTCAATATCACTATTAAAGTTATTCCCCCTTTATAACTCCTAATTAAAATCATTATTCATTACCTAGGGAAAGGAAAAAAAGGGGTGAGAACATATGTTATGTAACGATAGATAGGGGAAATATTTTAGCATAACATGATGTAAAGTGTATGAGAGATATGATCATAACATTATAAGATCATACCTGGAACACCAAAGATCATAAACATGATTCATGGCACAAATATTGTCAGTTTATAATGAATTAATCATAAGGGAATCAATAGAATAATCCATGAATGTATAAAATTTTAAAAAAGACATGTAATTGTGGAATACACATAATCTTTGAAAATCATATTTCAAGGATACCTACCAAGACCATAATAACATGTTAGGATTGGGACTATAACTAGTGTAGCTTCTTCAAGCATGGGATGCCCTCCCATGTACTATGCGGTTTCAGTCTTGGGAAGAACTCCCACATACCCTATTGTCTTGGGAATGGTATTACCACTATACCATCTTGGTTAAATATTGGGATCCCCTCTAGTGTACCCTCTTGTTATGTGATAAAGATTCCATATTGTTTCAGGCTTGGTATGCCCTCCCATGTACCGTCTTATTTCAGGCATAATATTACCTCCTGTTTTGGGCTTGGGATTCCCTCCCATGTATGATATTATTCCTAGATTAATATTACCACTAATTTCAGGCTTGGGATCACTCCCATTCCCCACTTATGTAAGGCATAATATTCCCAATTTTTTTAGGCTTGGAATGTCCTCCCTATACCCTCTTATTTCCATCTTATGATTCCATTTATTTTGGGTTTGGTAAGCCCTCCAGTAAACTCTTTGAGATCATAAAATCATTATCAGTACCCAATGAATTTTTTTGGAGATTTTGGTCCCACCCATCGCATAAAAAATCATACATTCGTCTTCTAAAATATAACAAAACATTCATCATATCATTACCCTTAAAAATAGATGTGTTTCATAAAATTCATATTAGAACCAATTAAATGAAATGGGTATCATAGAAATTTTATCAAATCAATACCTATTGAAAATATATATGTCTCATAATCATTTCATCAAAGAATAAACTATTAAATTATGTGGGTTTCAACATAATAATACTCATGTAAGAGAAACATGTGTCAAATACAACACTCCAACAAAATGTAAACCATTCAAGAAAAAATGAAAATGGTTTTTCTAGATCATACCCCCAGAAAAGCACAAAATATAACAATTTATGTCATCTTATATGTAGAAGGTTTTTGAAATATCACTTGTAACATTTCTAAATGAAAATAATCTTTCTATGGTAATCACCTTTTAAAACATGATTTATTTTTAAAATACATTTCACTGATAACCTCATTAGAAAAAATATTAAGGATGATTTAAAAAACATATGAAATTATTCTTGAAAAAACATCATTTCTTATTTGAAATTTAATTTTAAAACATTAAACCATTTGAAACCCATGTTATTTTAAAATAAGTTTGAAAAATAATAAATGAATATTAATAACATTTTGATAACCTTTTTCGTGGAAAAATTTCAATGAAATCTTGAAAAGAGTTTGAAAACCATTTTCCAAGAAAAATTATAAAAGAAGATTGAAAATATTTTGAATCTATTTTCCCTTAAAACATATAAGTTAATATTTTAAAATTTTGAAACACTTTTTAAATTTATTTTTTTTGGAAAACCAGTTTAGAAAAAATGGATTTTAAAGAACACATATTTCTGACGGAAGAGGGATATTTAGAAATATTTTTTAAAAAACATTCATTATTATTTTAAGTAAAAAATAGTAGAAAATGGCACCAATAAAGGAAGATAATATGAATAAAAATTGTAGAATAAAATTTATAAGTGTTCTTGATATATGGATTGTAATATTTCATCAATGGAAGCCCAATCTTAAATAGTCTCAATAACTAATGTGGTTGTAGTAAAAAACTATTACAACTTTGGTAACATTAAATCATAATTTCCATGATAGAATAAAATTAAATGAATCATAAAATATCAAAAAAAATAATTATATTCAGGATAAAACATATAAATGGGAAGTATATACCCCCATATAATAATACAGGTGCCTAATATGGCATGTACATCGAAGTAGGGAAACTGAGACAATGTTTACATTACCGATTTGTTAGAATTTGGACCGTAGACCCCGTGAATGAAATATCATAAAATGGATATGTAAAAATCAATATATTTAATTATAATAATAATATAATTCACTCATTTTTGGTATATAAATAAAAGAAATTAGATGAGTGGTGAACATGACATGTTTCTTACAGATATAAATTATGATATAAGAACACCCTTACCTTAAGTCATGTATTTATTTTTACATGTTAAAAACTCAAATATAATATATATTAACTCATTATAAATATAACAAATAACCATATTCATATATCTAAAAAATATATGAATTTTTATGAAATTATATTACCTGTTTTTTAACAACTTTATGTAAATGTTACATTTCTGGATAAATCCGCTTTGTTTTTCATATATGTTTTGAGATGTCATTTCCGATATTATTTCTAAGATCATTATTTAATTATTTAAATAATCTTAAAAATGATATGAATTTCATATATATTAATTATTTAAATCTTTATAATAATATATGAAATATATATATTAAATGAAACACACTTTCTATGAAGATGGTAGGTCATAAGTACGCAAGAATGTTGTTTCTATTTTCTTGTTGGATTGAAAGAATGAAAGTAAATGGAATAGACACACACACACACAGACACATAGATATATAAATATATATTTTAAAATTATAGTAGAATTATTATTTCATATATGTCATATAATTTAACTAACCACTTCCTTAATACATTCGATCTAAAATATGAACAAATCAAATTTCTTTGAGGAGGCGGTATTCCACATTCCCAAAAATGATGTTATGATTTTTAAACAGTAGAGAAATCTGAAAGGTATGTTTTAAAAAATAATTATGTAAGAATAAATAAAAAATAAATATCTTATATATCATATAATAATATTTAAAAATTAATATTTCTGAACCTTGCGAGGAGGTAATGGAAAGATGAATAACATAGTTTCACGAGGGGGTAGTTATCCATACACCCAAATGTAATATTCATTAACCATTGGAAGGGAGTGTTTGTGGGTTTATGTATAACTCTTAGAATTAAAACCTCTTCTTGTATTTAGGATAATGAGGTTATTATATAAGCCTAAAATAATAATAAATTGTTGAGCGGTTAATGAAAGTAAAATTATAGAGATTGTGGAAGGATATTAACTTTTCATTGGGTAACTCTTCATGGTTTGCACAAAAGGGATTATTTTTTGGATTTATACTCCAATAGAAGCATATAGGTTTAAGGTATGTATTTTGGGAACTTATTTGGTCAGTATTTTTATGTGAAAATGTGTCTTGACAGATCTGAGGAAGTGAGGGGGGGTTCCTTTTATAGTGGAGGAGGAGTGGAATTCATGTAAATATTAAAATGTAAACACTATTAAGAGGTCTCCCCTATATAATGTTCCTCAAATAATTACACATTTTTTTAAATAAAATAGTGGATCTGGTGAAAATATTTCTATAAAATAGATTTTGGACTTTTTTTGTTGGTTATTTTTACTTAAAATAATGTTTATCAACTAAGTAATCTTGATTTACCTTAATCCCATAGAAGGTATGCGATAAAGAGTTTTTAAAATGAAAAGGCCTAATTTTTTAAGATGTTTTGACACCCAATTTCATTGTATAATTGTTTCCAATGACAAAAATTGGATTATGTGATTTATTTTTTTATCTAATTATAGTTTAATAAAGTTAAACCTAAATTAATTTTATATAAAATTAGACAAAAAAAGTAGTTTTGAATTAAAATTCAGTGTTTTCACAATTCATCAAAAAATGAAACTTCTTAGAAAAATACCAAACATTAACCCGAAGTAAATTTTAAAATTATAATTTCCAAAAAAATGTTTACTTTTTTCATATTAAAATTATTAAAGTTTGAAAAAAAAATATTTCAAACAGGTTCTCTATTAAAAACCAGTAAAATACCTTTTATAAAATTACGTCTTTTTATTTATAAAATTGGATTTATTTTTATATGTTTTCTTGAAAACAAATAAGGTGTACATTAAATAGTTTATTGAATTAAATATATATTTCATTTAAATAATTTATTCAATTATTTGTAATTAATTTATCAGTGTAAAAATTACTCTACTGCATAAATATAGTTTTCCTGCAAAAGATATCAGATATTTTTAAAAGGGTTCTATATTATTTTCTAGTTTATTGGTCACTATATAATTAATCTTATATAAATTTTTATACCATATTTACATAATTTAATTAGTTTTCTTCATTACTCCCATTTCAATGCCTAGGTGGTAACTATAATAATAGTTTAACAATATTTTTAATATCACATTGTGGTTTGGTAATACTAAGTCTTTCGTGTAACACATGCTATCGAAGAAACAAGAAATTGTGTGTAAAGAAACCCAAACACAATATTTCATGTACAGAAATATAATATAATTATTTCATGTAGTGAAATTGTAACATTGTGTTTCCTGAAATGCAAGGAAAACATAATTATTTCATATAACATATGCTTTATTCACTGTTGCTTGAAATAAGAAATATCAAAATGTATTAATTAATTTGAAAAAGAAATTCATAAAATCTCAGCGTGTTACACTCAAAAAAGAACTTGTAAATACGCACAGCCCAACTTTCTTAGATATCCCATTCTTTACTAATTTTTTTGTCACCCATAGGAGATGTTAAAGCCACCCACCAACAATAACAGTCAATGTGAGACTAGTACATAATAAAATAGTTAATACCCTATATGAATTCAAACCCCAATATATCATGGAAAAATGAATCCTAATAGAGGTGGTACCCACCAATATCAAGGAACCCTCATTGTAATAATGGATATCCACCAATCACAATCGTAATAGTGCATCGATCGACATTACCCCAACACAAGAGCTCCACTGTCATACCAAATTCATTCAAAAATCAAATAATATGTTATTGAATGTGAATCCCAACTATCTAATAATAAACTAGAAATCATACAATCTATAAAAATGGTATCTTAGTAAGTCGATTTCCGGACTCTCTACAATCATCCAATGTAAGAACTACATAAAGTTGACATGTCCCCCATCCCGGTGATCATGTTTGAGTCCCATGTGCTGCACTACTCTAGTGATTTATCCACCCATTCCCTATAGCATTGATTCCTCTAGTCATGATAGGTATTTATAGTAGACCTATAACTGTCATTCCAATATAGGGTATAAGATTCCATTTTTCTACTCTCCAATAACCTAGATCCTCCATGAACTAGAATATATTGAGGGTTACTATAGAACATATCTATGTGTCACATCCTCCAATAAGTGTGGAACCCCACTAGTGGATGAAGTCATTGATATTTCATGTGACCAGACATTCCAAATTGATAGCAGACCACCCGAACACTTCACTAAGAGGTGGATCCACTACCATTTCGACTCGAACTACCCCCACCTTAGAGAATATTTTCATAATAACACACCATATTATAGGAGAATGTACCACCAGATAACCTAGATAAACTGTATCTCCACCACATAAGGCCTCATTTAGGATCACATTATATAAGAGGAATTGATACACCACCTCAGTGTACTTCTTTAAAAATAAAATGTTTTTGTAGAACATTATCTCACATCTAAGCCCATCCAAAAAACATTTCACCATAGATTTTTTATTCAATAGAAACTTTGTAAGAAAACACAAAAATATTTTGATTTTGATAGCATAATCCATCACTAACATAATCCTCATATTAAACAATTAAAATACTACTGGTCTGTCATATCATAGTGTTTCTTGATAGAAATTATCTAAGAACAATCCTAGAAGTAATTAAATGTCATTCCCTCTAGATTATCATCTATAATATAGAAATACCACCAGTTAATCAATGATTTTTGTAACATAAATCATTCCAACATATCCCGAGTCTTTTGAGGAATCTCCATGTGATCCAAAATCATCTAGAAAAACACAATCTAGAACATAGATGTCCCAATACAATGATCTTCGATGAATGTAGGAGGTTGATGAAGCTGGAACTCCATAGATTGTTCAAATATATGCATCATAGACCACTTTGTATCTATATCAGAAAACTGTAAGAAGTAGGAAAATTAACATAGATCAACTATTATTTCACTATCTCCTAGAAGCATTGACAGCTTTGGTTCTACTACCAGAGGAGCATTCTTAGTAATGACCTCATATCAACCTACCTTAAATCATCGTCACGTAGGCATATTTTTACAATTACAAACACACTTTCTAGATCATATAACATAAAATTTACTCCTTTACTCAAAATAGGGGCCCAATAATGTTAACACCCTTGATCATCCCTATCCATGGCCATGGAAAACTCATGGTAAAACAAACATCTAATTTAAAAGAATTTCATTCGAAAAACATTTAACCATTATAATTAACATATTTATGTATAAGGACCCGGACTTAATGCATTACATAATATTAAATTAAATGAATAATTAACAGTGGTTATATTTTCAGGTTTAGAGTTTCAGAGAATTAAGACATTACTATTACATCTCAAAAGATTACAAAGTAGACACTTCTACTCAGATTCCATTTAAAAAAAAATTAAAACTCTTGAATGAAAGAGTCATGTCTAGTTCCATGTTTCAGACAACGTGACTTTTCCTTGATCCCATCCTTGACCCTATTAATCTTAATGTCCCGTGAAAAACATTTCAATGCATGGGATGGGCATAAAAAGCCCAGTGAGGGTAATAAAACAAATAATGAAAACATGTGTTCATCATTTTATACATAACATAATCTCTTTAACATACCTCATGAAATCGTAAGATTTATGAATAACACATAAAAAGCATAAATCATAAAGGTAATGTGTGGAATCCATATCATACTTACATTGTAGCTATCACAGCTACGTATGGAGTTACATTTGGAATACCCATCAAAACATATTCTGAAAATATCATGGAGAGACACTTTCATTTACCTACCTCATGTTACCCAATGCATTGCAGAGCTATATCGGGCTCACCCACCATAGGATTATCACGAAACAACCCGTATACAAAAACAATTCCCAAGAACCATAAAATATTCATAACATATATAATAAACATAAAGGAAAGATAAAATTTCCACATTATAATCACAATATATCATTTAAATATATTGACATAAAAAAATCCATTATCAAAATCATTTTAAATACCAAAATACATAGAAGATTATATTTTATTTATTTTCCTTTTAAAAACATTACATCTTGTTAAGGAAGCCAAATACCAAATAATACTCGCGGCGGTAGAAAGGTCGTTGTCACCGCCTATATTAAAATGAAATAATCTTTATTTTGTATTTTAGTAACACACTTCATCAAAAAAGGTTACCTTTGAATGAAATGAAATGTCTAAGGAGTTTATAAAGTGTATAAAATAAAATCATGTATTAAAACAAAATATGCCTCAATGAAAGGAGATTGAGACGAAGTCCCTTACCCCGTGTCCGACATGACCCGTTTGTCCTTTAATATCTGGAATAATAAACTAACGTTGATTTTTACTTTCATAAGAATTTTCTTCAAGTTTATTTTTCCTTTTATATAACTTATTACTGTGTTATAATCATTGTTTCATCTTTTATGTTAATAATGGTCATTTGTCGATATTTGGTACTTGAGTAAAAAATGAACACCATATATTTACAAGTTGTCCATGTGGTCAGTAGTCTGTTATCTACAGAATGATATTAATTATTTAGATATCATATATATCATATATATTGAGTATATACATGTATTTATAATTGTACATAACATTTTGAGGTAATAAATGAAATGCATCATTCATGGAGACGGTAAGCTGTACATACGCGTGAACGCTACTTTCATTTCTATTTCATATTTTAATGGAATAAAAAAATAATGATACATAGGTATATTATATTTCCAGTATAATATTATAAATAATATCATTATATCCATCCTTTATATGTCCCAAATATGTCATTAAAGAGTAATATCACTATGAGGGGGCGGTAGTCCGCACTTCCCCAAATTAAATTATCACGTTTCTCGTTAATGGAAACAATAAAGGTATGCTATAAGTGGAAAATACAAAAGAATAAAGAAAAAATAAACATAATATATATCATATATAAATACACTACCATCATAATGGCCACCAAGAGAGGAATTAGGGGATAATCGAACAATCATCGTTTCTTGAGGCGTTAGTTTGCGATCCATATAATCAGTATGTTCTTCATCCATTAGATAGAGTTATATGTAAGAATATTTAGAATAAATCTCATAAAAAAATCCTAGTATATTGGGGATACTGGTTTTGTTATAAAAAAATGAATAAATAGAGTTTAGGGGGCTGGAGAAGTAAAATAAAACAAAATAACCTAAGAGAAAAAGTTACCTTTAAATCGGGTAACTCTCTTAGGTTTGAACCAAAAGGGTTTCTTGAAGTATTTTATGTCAAAGGTATGGCTTCTAGAATGAATAGAGGGATCTTGGAATCTTATTGGAGCATATTTTTCATGAGCCAAAAGCTTGAGAAGTGTGAGAAATGGGTTAGAAGCGAGGGATTTTATAAGGGAGAGGAGGTGCACTTTAGGATATTTGAAACAATTATTTTATAATAACCTCATCTTCTGTTTCATAATGTCAAATAATCATTAAAGTCAAAATTAAGATGACTAATGGTCGTAATAAAATCATTAAATTATAATTTTATAGGTTTTGGATGTTGTTTTAATATTTATTATCTTATTTATTTAAATCATTTATTAATGGGTCAAATATTTCATCATTATTGTGTCATAGATAATTTAATTTATATGATGAAGGAAAATTATAAATAAAAATACCAAGATGTAGTAAATCGTTTTATATTTCCAAATAATATTTATAGTAAAATATTTAACTTATTTATCCCCATGAAAAAATAGATTTACTAAAAGATTTTTATTTATTCCATTTTTGTCTTAATTTAATTAATTAATATAAAGTGTCATTATTACTCCCATGTTTGTCCACAGGGTCCCAAATTCGAACAAGGATTCTCATGGTCGTATATATATCGACCAATAGGATTATGACACATTTTAGGGTTATTTAATATTATTATAATATTATAATTTACCCTTATTTACTATATTTACCTTTTAATCATGGTAAATAAAATATTTACTGAAGTAAATATTTAAAATGAGTAAAAATAAAAGTTACCTATTTTCATAATTTGGAACTACTAATTCCAAATATAGAATCAATTTTTCTAAATTCAAAACACAGAAGTGGCAGAAATTAATTTAAAATTAATTCCCACTATCAAAACAAAAAGTGTGTTTTTAAGAAATAATAACTATCAAAATATTGACACTTGTTTATGTCCAATTTCAAAATGAAATTAATTCCAATGTCTATAATTGGATTAACTAGAAAAAATACATTATAATTAAATTTTATAACAAATTAATAACATAATCTGACCATATAAATAAATTATATTAAAATTCACTTTTGAATTAAAATACTGTATTTTTCACTATTCATTAAAAATTAACTTTATTAGAAAAATAGCAAAAAAATCCCAAAGTAAATTTTGATGTCCTGAATCTAAAGAAGTATTTTATATTGTCAAATATGACATAAAAAATGAACAAAACTAGATTTAAAGAGGGTTTGCCATCAAAAGGCGGTAAGTCGCCCTTTTATAGAATATTAGAGTATTTATACTTAGATTCGTTCACATTTTAATCCTCTAACTTTTATTAGATAAATGTAAAACCATTTAACAAGCATGTATAATCATATTGTAGTTAGTTCTATACATTCCTGTCGATATAACATCTAGGTGTTAACTACCATTTAAAATAAAAATATTATATTATTAGTGTGCAGTATATGATTTCAATGAAACCCGCTGTTGCGTATTGGCTACTCTATCAAACATAACATCCCCAATAATGTAAAATTAATAATTAATTCAAAAATATTATGAAATATTCAAATGTATTGTTATTTATTTACTTGGGATGTTACATCCTTACCCCCTTTTTGTAATTGAGTCCTCAAAATTTTTATTCACTTATCAAATATGTGGGGGTATTTATCTCTCATAACATTTTCAGATTCCCACATTGCCTCTTCTACCATATGGTTTTCCACAAAACCATTACCTAAAATATTACCTTATTCAGAAAAACTTGCTCTCTACGGTCAAGAATCTAGACGGGTTGTTCCTCATAGGAGAGATTCTCTTCCAACTAAACTACCTAAGGTCTTAAAACATGAGATAGATCTGGAATATACTTTATCAACATTGAAACTTGAAAAACATTGTGTACCAGAGATAAGATTGGGGGTAAAGCCTCTCTGTATGAAACTTCTCCAACTTTATCCAGGATTTCATTAGGTCCAATAAACATCAAGCACAACTTTCCCTTCTTAAAAAAACGTATCACACTTTTCTATAGAGAATATTTGAGAAAGACATGATCACTGACCTCGATAGATTGTTCCTTCCTCCAATTATCCGCATAGCTTTTCATCCTGCTCTGAGCTGTTGTCATGTTCTTTTGAATCAACTAAACTTTTTCTACCATCTCTTCTACCAATTCTGGTCCCATCAGCTGTCTTTTACTTTCTTCATCCCAAAATGATAGAGTTTGACAATTGTTTCTATAGAATTCCTCAAATGGATCCATCTCTATAATGGAATGAAAAATTTTATTATATGGAAATTCAACCCATGAAATATGTTGGTCCCAACTTCCCTAGTAATTCAGTGAACAAGCTCATAGCATATTCTCTATCGTTTGAATTGTTCATTCTAACGGACCATCTGATTGAGTATGAAACACTTTACTAACATTTAATTCAGAACCCAACGACTTCTGAAGGCCTTTCCAAAAGTTAGAAGTAAACCTGAGATCACGATCTGATATAATGGAGAGGGGAACACAATGCAACCTGACTATGTATTTAACATACAACTGAGAAATTTGATCTAGAGACAAAGTATATCGAATAGGAAGGAAATGAGAAGATTTATTCAATCGATCAATAATAACCCAGATATCATTGTTACCTCTAGATGTCTTTGGTAATCCCACAAAAAAGTCCATGGATATATTTTCTCATTTTCACTCTGGCACCGGTAAATACTGAAGAAACCCTTTTGGTAACTGACACTCTACTTTAACCTGCTGACAAGTCAAACACTTCATAGTAAAATTAGAAATATCTCTTTTAATTCCATCCCACCAGTAATACTCCCGAAGATATCTATACATCTTAGTACTATGAGGATGAATTGAAAATGTAGAACTACAAGCTTCACATAACAACTCATTTTTCAACTATGAATCACAAGTCACACCTAATCTTTTTTAGAACCTCAAAACACAATCATTACCAATTTTAAAATAAGGAAACATACCCTTTTGAACCAACTATACCTTTTTCTGTAACTCACTGTCTTCTCTCTGCGCTCACATAATTCTGTCTGACAGAGATGATTCCATTGACACCTGAAACAAAACAGAATAATTTCCTGCAGCAACAAAATCTATGCCAAAGTTCATAAAATCAAAAACCAAAGGATATCTTTTCAAAATTTTCATGGTTAATGAAGCAATAATTTTTCAACTCAAATAATCAGAAACTTTATTTTCCTTTCTTATATAGTAATGGATTGTACAATCATAATCCTTCATTAATTATAACCATGTACTTTGTCTCATATTCAATTCCTTTTGAGTGAATATATACTTAGAACATTTGTGGTCTGTATATTCTTAACATTTCACTCCATATAAATGATTCCCCCAAAATTTTAAAGTAAAAACCACAACAGCTAATTCCAAATCATCTGTAGGGTAATATAACTCATCAGGTATCAACTGGTATGATGAATAAGCAATTACCAGATCATTGTGCATAAGGACACCACCAAGCCCTTTAAATGAAGCATCACTTTAGATAACAAACTGACCATTTCTAGAATTCAGTGCCAAAACAAGAGAACACCCCAATTTTCCTTTCAATTCTGGAAAAAAATCATCACATTATTTTTCCAGATGAACTTAACACCTTTTTGAGTTAACGTAGTCATTGGACTAGATAACCTTGAATTTTGTTTGACAAGCATTCGGTAATAACCCACCAAACCAAGAAAGCTAAAAATCTTGACTATATTTGTGGGTCTTCACTATTCTTCAACAACTTCTGTTTCAGCAGGATCTATAGTTATACCATTTTTTTAAATAATGTGACCCAGGAATGAAATTTTTTGTAACCAAAACTCACACTTTATGAATTTCTCATACAGTTTCTTTTCTTTTAAGGGTTTCAAGACAAAACTTAAATGACTTTCATGGTCTTCGTTAATTCTAGAATAAACCAAAATATCATCAATAAACACAACCACAAACATATCCAAGAACTGACGGAAAATTCAATTCATATGATCCATGAATACAGAAGGTTCATTGGTTAACCCAAAAGTCATAACTACAAATTCATAATGGCCATATCTAGTATGAAAACCATTTTTCAGAATGCCTTCTTCCTTTACATTCAACTGATGGTACCCCGACCACAGATCAATCATTGAAAAAAATTGATCTCCTGAGAGCTGATCAAACAAATCATCAATATGAGGAAAAGGATATTGGTTCTTAACAGTGATGTTATTAAATGTTATATAATCAATGAAAAGTCTCATTGAAGCATATGTTTTTAAAAAATAAGATAGGATCACCCCATGGTGATTTGTTAGGTCAAATGAAAACATTATCTAATATTTCATGAAATTTCTTCTTTAACTCTAAATGTTCAACTAGAGCCATTCGATAACATGGTTTTGAAATTGGTTTAGCATCAAGAACTAAGTCAATAGTAAATTCATCTTCCAGATCAGGTATAATACCAAGAAACTCATTAGGAAAAACATCAAGGTACTCATTTACCACTAGAACATCATTAATATCAACACTTCCCTTATATTCAAATATATGTTCAAGGTAACATTCGTTTCCATCTTTTACTAGTTTCACAGATTCCAGATATGTTATCAAAAGGAAGGGTTCATTCTTGTACATAAACTAAAAATTTTTCTAAAAAGAATCATCTTTAGCTCTGTAGTCAATATTAGCATGATAAACAGAAAGCAAATCCATACCCAAAATAACATACAACTCTACTAGTGGAAAAATAATAATATTTTCAGGTAGACTATTCCCGCACACAAAGACCGGAAGGTTCTTATAATATATTTTTATCCCAAAATTTCCTCCAGGTGTTTTACCATAAGTTTTGTATTCATATCTTGAGATGGAATTCCCAATTTACTAGAAAACTTCTCAGAAACGAAAGAGTGTGTAGAACCTGAATCAATCAACACATTTGCATAACTTGAACATACAAATAGTGTACCTAGTACTACTTCATTTGATGGCCCAACATCTGCTGAAGTAGTTTCAAAAAATTTCCCCACCCCTTCCTACTTTTAGTCTGGCTGCTTTCCTTCAGTTGAGTTCTTCGTTGGACACTCATTTGCATAATGACCCATTTCGTTACACTTAAAACATTTTACTAACTAAAAATCATATCTTGTATTACAATTACCTTGATCTTTTTCAGTGCAATTACGAGCCTTATGTCCCATTTTTCCACATCGGTTGCACTTACCAGAATTCAAAATACATTCCCCACCATTATTTTTACCACAAATTTCATAAATTGTAATCTTAAGATTCTTAGCATCTGTCATTTTTGAAGATTTATTCCCTTTCACCTAACACCACGACCTCTTATTCTATAGTTTTTCCAAGAACACCTGATCATCGGAAAACTACATGTCCACCTTCTCTGCACAAAGAACACGTTTTTCATATCTTTTGAACTCATGATATGCTAAATCCCTTAGATACATTGGATTTTATTTTTAGTAAAAATAGTTGATTTAACTATCAAGATCTCACATTAAATTCAGAGAATACCTTGAAAGTGTAGTGAATTTTTCTTCATAAGAAGACACTGAGTCATCCTCCTCCTCAATTCTAGGAATTATTGTTCCATCCTATGTCGAACCACCTGAGGAAAATATTTTTCAAGGAACAGAACTTTGAATTTATCCCAATAAAGAGAATCAATCTCCTCACTATCCCTGATATTTTCCACCATCGACCACCAATGATCAGTTTCACCTTCAATAAGGTAAAGATCAATACTAACCTTTTGGTGTTCTGAACACCCCATGACATCAAAATTTTTCTCTAGTGCTTTAATCCACCCTTCAGCTAGCACATGGTCAGATGATCCTCTAAATGATGGGGTATGTTGCATCATGAAATGAACTACTACTGACATGTTCCTCTGTGGTTGATCTCGATGATCACATGCATGGATACAACCACCATTTATACCATGATTCAACAATTACATCACTATAAAAAACTATTCAGTTCCGATTCCGACCATCTCAGGTTGCTGATTTTGAAGGTTGTCTTCCTCTGGATGTCGTCCCAACATAGCTGCCTTGTTTCCTCTATGGTAGGCCATTCTGAACCCAGAAATATCTTAGGCAAAGAAACATGGTAATCGGTAAAAGGAATATCATTTCAATATTAACAAAAATTAATTTATGGATATTAATTTAACAATACCCTAACTCCAAAAGTTATCTAAACCGAACTCTGATACCAACTATAAAGACCCGACCTTCAAAAATTATATAATATTGAATGAAATGAATAATTCACATTGAGGATCTTTTCAGGTTTAGAGTTTTAGAGAATTAGGACATAACTATTACATCTCAAATTATTACAAAGTAGACACTTCTACTCAGTTTCCATTTTTTTCAAAAAAAAATATTGAAAAAATGATTCATGTATAATTTCATGTTCTAGACAGCATGAATATTCATTGATCCCATCCTTGACCCTATTCATCTTTATATCCAGTGAAAAACATTTCAAAACATGGGATGGGTATAAAAAGCTTAGTAAGGGTTATAAAAAAATAATGAAAACAATAGTACATCATTTCATACATAACATAAGCTCTTTAACATACCTCGTGAAATAATAAGATTTATGAATAATATATAGAAAACATAAATCAAAATGGTAACTTGTGCCATCCATATCATAATTACATAGTAGCTATCACAACTACGTAGGGAGTTACATTACAAATTCTCATCGCAGTATATTCCCTAAATCTCTTAGGAGAAACATTACGTCTACCACTATCACATTACCCTATGCCTTGAAGAGATAACTTGGGATCACCCAACCTAGTTTTATCACAGAACCACCAGTATACATAAACAATTCCTAAGAACCATAACATATTCAAAACACATAAAATAAACATAAAAGAAAGATAAAATTTCCACATTCTAATCACAATATATCATTTAAATATATTGACATAAAAAATCCATTACCAAACCATTTTCAGTACCAATATATTTAAAATAGTATATGGTATTTATTTCTCTTTTAACAACATTACGACTTGTTATGGAAGCCCAAGATCAAATAATACTCACGGTGACAAAAAGGTCATTGTCACCATGTATGCTAAAAAGAAACATCATTTTTTTTGTTGTTTAGTAAAATGCATCATATAAAAAGAATCACATTGAATGAAATGAAAAGTAAATGGTGTTTATAATTCCTATAAAAGAAAATCATGTATTGAAACAAAATATGCCTCAATGAAAGGAGATTGAGATGAAGTCCCTTACCTTGTGTCCAACTTGACCCGTTTGTACTTTAATATCTTGAATAATGAACTAAAGTTAATTTCTACTTTCTTAAGAACATTTTTCAAGTCTATTACTCCTTTTATATCACTTATTACTATGTTATAATCATTATGTAATCATTTATATTAATAATGGTCGTTTTGTTGACAATTAGTACCCGAGTCAAAAATGAACACCATATATTTACTAGTTGTCCATGTGGTCAATAGTCCATTATCTTCAGAATGACATTAATTCATTATATATCAAATATATCATATATATTCAGTATATACATGTGTTTATAAAAGTACAAAACATTTGGAGATAAGAAATGAAATGCACATTTTATGGAGACGGTAAGTCGTACGTACGCATGAATGCTACGTTCATTTCTATTTCTTATTTTAATGGAATTAAAACATAATTATACATAGGTATATTATAATTATAGTATAGTATTATATATAATATCATTAACTTTATCCTTTAGACATCCCATATATGGATTTAATGAGTCATATCACTTTGAGGGGGCGGTAGTCCGCACTTCTTCAAATGAAATTATCGCGTTTACCCATAATGGAAACTATAAAGGTATTATATAAATGGAAAATAAAGAAGAATAAAGAAAACATAAAAATAATATATATCATATATAAACACAGTTCCATTATAATTTCCACCATTGGAGGTGGTAGGAGATAATCGAACAATCATCATTTCGTGAGGTGTTAGTTTGTGACCCACAGAAACAATATATTCTTCACCCATTAGATGGAGGTGTGTGTAATTTTTGTTCTAATTATTCTCATAACAACATACTAGTATATTTAGGATATTGGTGTTGTTATAAAAAATGTAATAAAAAGAGTTTAGGAGGTTGGTGGAGTAAAATAACACAAAAATCTTAAGAGAAGATGTTACCTTTAAATCGGGTAACTCTGTTTGGTTTGAACCGAAAGGGTTTCTGAAAGTGTTTTATTCCAAATGTATGGCTTATAGGATGAAGATAGGGATCTAGGGAGCTTATTAGAGTAGAGGTTACACGAGGCAAAGGCTTGAGAAATGTGAGAAATGGGTTTGAAGAGAGAGCTTTTTATAAGGGATAGGATGGGATCTTTAAGAAAGATTGAAACAATTATTTTATTATAACATCATATTTGGTTTTAAAAGGTCAAATAACCATTAAAGTAAAATTTAATATGATTTATGGTGGAAATAAAATCATACAATAGTAATTGGAGAGGTTTGGATATTGTTTTAATATTTATAATATTATTTATTTAAATCATTTATTAATGAGGCAAATATGACATCACTAATGTGTAATAAGTAGTTTAATTTATTTGATTTCCAAAAATTATAATAAAAATCCCATGATATAGGAAATCATTTTATATTTCCAAATAATATTTATTTTTCAAAATATAACTTATATAACCCCATGTAAAAATTGATTTACTAAAAGTTATTTGTTTACGTCATTTTTGTCTTTATATTAAATTAATTAATATAAAGTGTCATTATTACTCCCATGTGGCTCCATGGGGTCCTATATTAGACCCAAGGGTGTCCATGGTCGGCTATTTATCATCCAATAGGATTAGGACACATGTTTGGGTAATTTAATAGTATTATAATATTTTATTTTTCCCTTATTTTCTATATTTACTTTTTAATCATTGTAAATAAAATATATACTGAAGTAAATATTTAAAACATCTATTTTTTTTCTTATGTTCACCATTTCGACCTACAGATTCCAAATATGGAATCCATTTTTCGAAATTCGAATCAAATAAGTAGCAGAAATTAATTTAAAATTAATTCCCTTTTTCAAAACAAAGAGCATGTTTTTAAGAAATATTCGCCAATCAAATTTTTTTCCATTTTCAGAAGCTGGTTTATGGGTTCCCGGTACCCCGCCACTAAGACCAGAACAAACACATTCATAAAAACAAAATAACACCAAAAACCAGAAACCATGATTAAGAAACCACGAACCAGTGTGCAAGAACACCAGAAAGGCTGGCCAAATCTACCAAGGATTACCATGAGCGTCCCCCGACACGACCATCGACACCGACCCAAAATCTCCCATTGGAAAACTCTAGAGGAATTCACCCAGCATTCAAGAAATGAAATGGACCTCTAGGATCCACCCCCAAGGATGTTATAGAAAACCATATTGAGGATGACCATAACTATCAAAATATTGACACTTGTTTATGTCCAATTTCAAATTGAAATTAAATCCAATGACCAAAATTGGATTAACTAGTAAACATATATTATAATTACACATTAGAACAAATTAATAAGATAATATAACCATATAAATAAATTATATTAAATGTAACTTTTTAATTAAAATACAATATTTTTCACTATTCATTAAAAAATTAACATTATTTGAAAAATACCAAAAATTTACCCAAAGTAAATTTTGATGACCCGAATATAAAGAAGAATTTTATTTTGTCAAAGAGAACATATAAATATGACCAAACCAATATTTAAAGATGTTTCTCCATCAAAATGTGGTAAATTGACCTTTTAAATAATATTAGAGTATTAATGCTTAGATTCATTCAGATTTTAAGCCACTAACTTTTATTAGATTAATGTAAAAACATTTAAAAAACATGTATAATCATATTTTAGTTAGTTATATTCATTACTGTCGATACAATGGCAAGGTGTTAATTACCATTTAAAATAATAATATTTTATTATTAGTGTGCAACGTAAGATTTCAAAGAAACCAGCTGTTGCATATTGGGCACGCTATCGAACATAGAATCCCCTTTAAAGTAAAATTAATATTTAAATAAAAAATATTAATAAACATTCAAATTTATTATTCTTTATTTACTTGGGATGATAAATTAAGATTCCAAATTCAGTACCCATTTATTAGGTACTTCCTCTTTAATATTATAAAAGGAACAAGATTGCATTTTATTTCCACAACACAATTTTTATTCCATTTCAAAACAATAAACCATAACTATATTTTCTATGTGTGCCAAAAATGATGTATTTCACAGAAATTATTAAGTTCCTAAAATATTTTATGAATACTCAAATATTTTTCCATAGTATCCCACAAGTAAAATATCATAAAATGGTAACAACACATAAAAGTGTACTATCCAAGATAAAAGAAAATATCAATTGTAAAAAATATACGTCAAGAATAACAATCCCACTATGAGAACTTGGGATTCCCACACACATATTTTAGCTACAACCGAGAATGAGGTCATTTAACATTCCTAACACATCCTAGTATCTTGTCTACCTTCTTGAAATAATGAATCAATGATAAGAATTAAACTCATTTGATACCACTTTGTAACATCCCAACCATGCTCACTCAAAATCATAGATGAACTTGTTTGTTATGTGGCATAATGAATAACTCCCAGTACACCATACTTTACAAACTATTAGAGAGGGTTTAATAAATATTGTAGGGAGACTATAACCTCTATATTACAGTGAAAAAATAGAAAAATAATATGAGACAATGTGAAAAAATATATATAATAACCATATATCACCCAGCAAAATCCCTAAACATTAATTGAACTCCCAATCCAATGTAGTAATCAGGTCATGTCACAATAGTTCCATGTGTTCAGGAATCCCAAAAATAAACACTCAATTAGAATACAAAATTCAAGTCATAAAATCTGGTCTATTCCACCCATCCTTGATCCATTCCAAATCTACGATCATCCATATATCCTTGGGGATTTTCCAATATATTGTCCTAAAACCACGATGTATGCTCATGTACTAATAGTAGCCAACGTAGGGTCTAAGTATAATTCAACTATCCACCACCAATGGGATGTGAATCAATATTCAGTCTATTAATAATAACTATGTATGAAATTGTACAATAGAACTAATAAACATGGAAATAAAGGAATCATGTTTCACAAAAAATAATTCTCAATTAACCACTTTGGATCTTTGGGTCCACCATGACACCCAACCAACTAAATCATCTTTGGTAATGTGGAAATTCTAAACTATAATTCCACGGTGTTAAACACATTAAATGTAATTGGTTTATTCCTTAAAATTTTCATAATAGATATTGATGAGTGTCCGTATATTAACTTATACCATGTAGAATAACATTAGTCTCTAGAACGTCATGCCAACTGTAACATCCCAGGTAAATAAAGACTATTACTTTTTTATATTTATTAATATTAGTGAATAAATTATTAATATTACTTTAAATGGGATGCTATGTTCGATGGTGTACCCAATACGCAACAACAAGCTTCTTTTAAATCTTACGATGCACACTAATAATATAATAATATTTTTGTAAATGGTATAAACTCCTAGACGATATAATGGCAGGAATGAACAGAACTAAATAAAAAGTGATTCTATATGCTTGTCAAATATTTTTACATGTATTAAATAAATATTATATGCTTATAATGCGAATGAATCCAATTTTTTGCGTAAATATTCTAATATTCTTTAAAAGGATGATTAACCGCCTTTTGATGGAGAACCCTTTTTAAATCCAATTTTTACAGTTTTATATGTTATATATTACCAAATAATATTCTTTTTTAAAAACATGACATGAAAATTTACTCTGTATAAATTTTTGGTATTTTTCTGATAAAGTTCATTTTTTTAATGAATAATGTAAAATGCTGTATTTTAATTCTAAACCTCCTTTTAGTCTAATTTATTTATATGGTCTAATTATATTTTTAATTGGTTTTAATGTTTAATCAAGATATATTTTTACCATTTAATAAAATTGTGTTCATTTGAATTAATTTCACTTATAAATTGGACTTAAACAAGTGTCAATCATTTGATAGATATTGTTTCGTAAAAAAACGATATTTAAAAAAAAACGAGAGTTAATTATTAAATTAATTAATGCTTTAACGCCCCGACCCCAGCTACCCAGAGTCGGTGCATTACTTCATAACATTGGCATGATCACAAAATATCAAGTCTCGAAAGACCGATTAGTTTATTAGCCTTGGAAACACTAGATACATTCATAAACATTACATTACATCATAAAAATGAAAACTACAATAACATGGTCTCCCTATTCCACACTCATATCCTCACTGACTATTCTTGCAAGTCAGTCAAAATACACTTCATCACATCCTGGGAAAAATAAAACATTGAAAGGGGTGAGCTCAAATTCTTAGTAAGGATAACAATATAGCGGAAACTTTCATAAGAAAACATAAGCATTTAAGGCAATGTATAACTAAAACAAAATCCTTATTGAACTTGAACTTCAGCATAATATGGCAAAAGTAAAATAAAATAATGCCATTACTTACTCACATGGATATTCTACTAGACGAATAATCACGTGAAATATCAATAACCACTTTCATAATGAGGGAATGTATAATTCCAGACATTCTAAAACACTTTGTCAATGCCTCGGCCAAGACGTCTAAAATGATTAAGGCCTCGGCCAAAACCATAAATCAAATTGGGAAAGGGACTCGGCCAATTCCACGTCTAGTTGTCTCATGAGACCTACCGATGCATCGAGGAGCTATAGCGGGCTCCACCCGTCACATATTAAGTCCAATACATTCCTCATATGAATAGGTTTAAACATAACATAAATATTGGTATTAAAACTAGCATACGAAATGTCAACAATTTCTCCATAAACTATGGATGGTATAAAAATAACACATCCACAGTAAAATATTTCACAAAATGTTCAATGGAAGTTTTGTATCATAAATCAATTCCAATTAAACTTAAAACCCATCAAAGGATGTTTACATGGATGAAATCAAAGCTATTTGAGAGTAATATATCTCCTTTTTGAAATCATTTAAAATTCCCATAATTATAAAATAATACATTTACTTTGAAGATATTCTTATAAGCTTGTTAGGGAAGCTTCGACAAAGTTATAATGGCGGAAAATAGCCGCACCCGCCGTATAAGTTAAATAAACATTCTTACCTTAAATTTGTCAAAGAGGTCAAAAAGTACATTGTTTGGAAAACGAAGGTAAGATTCCTTTTAAAAATGTATAAGGGTATAAATGACTTTAACACATTTTCCATTTAATAGTAAAAATGTTTTGAAAGACATTTTTAAGAAACATGGATGTGGATGATAACGAGGTCCCAGTAGATAATTATGTATAAACAACCTTGGATAATGAAGAGGTTGTGAAGTAAACCCTTACCTTGTACTTTTCCTTGGTTGGGGTAGGTTAACCTCGTGTATAATGGTGAAATAATTTTTATTAAATTATACAAGAATCATATACATTCATATGATATCATATATGATCTTTTAACATTGCTTTGTTAACAATATCTTAGATTTATCGTTGTTTCGGGTGTTAACTTACTCGTTTTCTTTTATATGTTTTGTTACGTAAGTCGTGTTTTTAATGGATAGGTTGTATCTTATTTATATCCATAAATATATCATGTCCTTAAACATTATTTTTAAATCATCAAATGATAATTATACTTGAATGGATACAACGGAGAATGAATCTCATCGCGTTCGTGGAGACGGTAGTCCGTACGTACGCACGTATGGTGACATGTCATTCAAATGATGGGTAGAATACTGAATATGGTTGTTCCATATTTATAATAACATTACAGTATATAGAAGACACTGGAGTTATAATTTTAGAATTGAAATAATAAACAAAGAGGGAGTGGAAGAAGAAAGAAACGTGAAAGAGGGTGATGAAAATGTTACCTCTTCTTCGGGTTCTTCCTTTTGATTTGATCAAAAGGACTCCATAGGATGGCTTTATGACTAAAGTAAAGCTTCTAGGATGAAGGTATAAAAGTTGGGAGAGTATTTGGGTAGATGTTGGTCGAACCAAAAGGCTTGAAAGTGTGAATAAGGTGGTAGAGGTGGGGGCCTTTTATAAGAGGAGAGGATGGGCTCTTTTGGAAAGATTGAAATGTTACATTATTATACAATGCTTTTTGGATTCTAAAAGTCCCACACTTATACAATTCGTGGATAAGGTGATAAGGGTTCGAAATCTCCTCATCCAATAGGCTTTGGACAAGTGTAAGCCTTGAATTTTGCATTATCTTCTCATTTTATTTAAATCTTTAAATAATGAGGTCATCGCTGCATCATCATGATGTCATAAATAATTTAATTTATTTAATGTCTAAAAATTATAAAAAAAATACTATGATGTAGGAACTCTTTTTATCTTTCCAATGACTATTTATAGTCAAAAATATTACTCGTATAACCCCATATAAAATTTTTTTTAGTAAAACATTTCATGTTTGTGTCATTATTTTACTTTAACATTAAATAAAAGGTATTTATGTCATTTTCCAACTAAAGTGGATCCATGTGGTCCCCAAGTTGACCCATGGATTGTCTTGGTCGGCCATGGAAAATCCAATGAGGGTAGGACATGTGTCAAGCTCATCTCATATTATTAAAACATTATTTTTTTACCTTAAACTACACTAATTACCTCTAATCACGATTAAGAACTTAAGAGTTACTATTCACCAAAAATTATTTTAATCTCATTCAACCACATTTTACTTCTTAATGACAACCATGTATGTCAGATTTTTGAAAATCAATTCACAGAAGTGGTAGTATTTCATTTAACGGAAAATCAGTTATTTAACTACCACTTAGTGGTTTCACTATTCATAAAAAATTGATGTTTTTCAGAACAATGCCAAAATTTCACCCTAAGCTATAATTGATATCCCGAATTCAAAAATGTTGTCTATTTTACAAAATTCCAAACATATAAGTTGCATTAATTAATTTTATAATTAATTCCCGCTGTCACAACAAATAGCGTGTTTTTAAGAAACAATTTATATCAAAAGATTGGCAATTGTTTAAGTCCATTTTCAATGTTAAATTAATTATAATGACCACCATTGGATAAAATGGTAAAAATATATTCTAATTATACTTAAAAACCACTAAATAGTATAATTTATCACTATAAATTATTTTGATTAAAAAAGTTGTTTTTAAGTATTTTTCACTATTCATAAAAATTAGAAGTTCTCAGAAAAATACCAAAAATTCAACATAGTCTAATTTCGATATTCCGAATCCAAAAATGAAGTCCGTTTTGATAAATAAAATTTATAAAATTTCAAAAAGTAGGTATTACTATTCACAACGGCTAGTTTAATTAGTTGTGGTGTGTGTTAGAGCTCGAGGTTGCGTACAACACACGCTATTGTATTATTCGAAGAGAAACGTACTGTGGAAGCTTGGGGTGTTACATTCTCCCCTCCTTCAAATAATTGCGTCCTCGCAATTTCTAGGGTATTACTGCATAAAAAGACTCGGGTGGTTCTTCATCATAAGTTCCTCAGGTTCCCACGTTGCCTCTTCCATTTTATGATATCTCCACAAAACCTTTACCAGACGAGTCGTCCGGTTTCTCAGCACCTGCTCCCTCACATCAAGAATTCTGATGGGCTCTTCGCAATAAGATAGATCGGGTTCCAGTTCTAATTCCTCATATGTAAGTACATGTGTTGGGTTGGGCATGTATTTTCTCAATAGCGATATGTGGAAAACATCGTGAACTTTGGAGAGATTTGGCGGCATCGCCAAACGATAAGCTACAGCCCCAATACGATCTAGAATTTCGAACGGTCCGATGTACCTAGGACTCAACTTACCCTTCTTACCAAAACGTATAACTCCCTTCCATGGAGATACCTTTAGGAAAACATGATCTCCCACCTGAAATTCCAAAACCTTTCTTCTGTTATCGGCATAGCTCTTCTGCCTACTTTGAGCTGATTTGATGTGGTTTTGGATTACCTTCACCTTTTCCATTGTTTCTTCCACCAGTTCTGGTCCCACAAGTTTTCTTTCACCAACGTCATCCCAATAGGTTGGTGTACGAAATCTCTTTCCGTATAATGCTTTATAAGGTGCCATCTGAATGCTTGAATGGAAGCTATTATTATAGGAAAATTCTACCAGTGGTAAGTATTGATCCCACATACCCTGAAAGTCAAGAGAGAATGATCTCAACATGTCTTCTAAGGTTTGAATAGTCCGTTCTGATTGTCCATCTGTTTGAGGGTGATAGGCAGTGCTCAAACAATGTTCAGTATCCAAGGCCTTTTGAAGACTTTTCCAGAATCTTGAAGTAAAACGAGGATCACGATCAGAAACAATCGATAGGGGTACTCCATGAAGTCTTACTACTTCATTAATATATAATCTTTCTAGACGTTCAGGTGGTAGATCCTCCCGTATAGCCAAAAAATGTGCTGACTTAGTATGACGATCAACAATGACCCATATTGCATCATTCCTTCTAGGAGTCTTTGGTAGTCCCATGACAAAGTCCATCATAATATTATCCCATTTCCACTCAGGTATGGGAAGAGGTTACAATACTCCACCAGGATGTTGCCTTCCAGCTTTCACTTGTTGACAAACCATACACCTCGACACAAAATCAGCTATCTCCCTCTTCATATTGTCCCACCAAAAATGTTCTTTCAAATCTCTATACATTTTGGTGCTCCCAGGGTGTATAGAGAAATTGGAACTATGAGCATCATCCAGCAATTCCCTTTTTAGATCAGGTATATCGGGAACACAAAGTCTCTTCCTGAATTTCAAAATTCCATCCTCATACACAAAGTCCCTCAATCTTCCATCATTCACATCTTTAATCTTCTTCTGAAATTCTTCATCATTGGTCTGAGAACTCTTAATCCTTTCTAGTAATGATGGTTTGGAAACCATTTGAAAAAGAATTGATGTTTCACCTTCCCTAGTTATTCCCATGTCCATCTTCACTAGATCCAAGAAAATTGGATCCCTTTCAATTCTCATCACATTCAAAACTCCATGGTATTTTATACTCAAAGCATCTGCCACCTTGTTTGCCTTCCCCGGGTGGTAATGTACCGTGCAATCATAATCCTTGAGTAGTTCAAGCCATCGCCTTTGCCTCATGTTGTGTTCTTTTTGTGCGAAAATATACTTCAAACTCTTGTGATCAGTATAAATCTCATATTTTTCACCATAGAGGTAATGTCTCCATATCTTTAAAGCAAAGATCACAGCTTCTAACTCAAGATCATGAGTAGGATAGTTTTTCTCTTGAATTTTTAGCTGTCGTGATGCATAGGCAATGACCTTATCATTCTGCATAAGGACACAACCAAATCCTTTCTTCGATGCATCACTATAAATAACAAACCCATCATTCTCTGATGGTAGAGTCAATACAGGGGCATTGACTAATATTCTCTTTATTTCTTCAAAACATTCTTCACACTCTTTTTTCCAGAAAAATTTAATCCCATTACGTGTGAGCTTTGTCAATGTGTTAGCCAATCTGGCAAAATTCTGGACGAAACGTCGATAATAACCTGCTAAACCAATAAAACTGCATACCTCAGTTATACTTGTCGGTGCTGGCCATTCTTGGATTGCCTTGGTTTTAGAAGGATCAACAGAAATTCCATCCTTAGAGACAATATGGCCAAGAAAAGAAATCTCATGAAGACAGAATTCACACTTGCTAAATTTCCCATATAATTCATGTCTTCTAAGAGTCTTCAGGATAATGCGTAAGTGATTTTCATGATCTTCGTGGCTTTTGGAGTATACCAAGATATCATCAATAAATACCACTACAAAGTCATCAAGATATTCCTTGAAAACTCTATTCATTAGATCCATGAAAATAGAGGGTGCATTAGTCAATCCAAAAGGCATTACTGTAAACTCGTAATGCCCGTACCTTTTTCGAAATGTTGTCTTTGGAACGTCTTCCTTCTTCACACACAACTGATGGTATCCAGACCGAAGGTCAATCTTTGAAAAGTATTGAGCTCCATGCAGTTGGTCAAAAAAATCATCAATGCGAGGTAGGGGATACTTGTTCTTTATTGTTATAGCATTGATCTCCCTATAGTCAATGCACAACCTCATAGATCCATCTTTCTTCTTAACAAAAAGAACAGGGGCTCCCCAAGGAGAAACACTAGGGCGAATAAATCCCTTATTACTCAATTCCTCTAGCTGTTTCTTTAGTTCAACTAATTCCAAAGTGGCCATTCTATAAGGGGTCTTCAATATGGGCCTTGATCCAGGAATTAAATCAATGGAAAACTCAACTTCTCGTTCTGGAGGATGTCCAGGTAAATCTTCCGGACACACATCATCATATTATCTCACAATAGGTACATCCTCTATTTGAATATTCCTTTCCTCACCCTCAGTAATTTCCTTCTCTTCCTCCCCAATAATTGAATTTAGTTGAGCTACTGGGGGTGGATCTAGATAAGAATTATGTGGCGACGATTCGGCTCTAAAGATAAGGTGTTCCTTATCATCATCATCAAGAATCGTAACCTCTTTCCTCTTACAATAAATTTTTGCATCATGGTCCGAAAGCCAATCCATACTGAGGATTATATCAAATTCAATCATGGGTATGACGATGAGATCAGCAGGTAAAGAACATTTAGGTGCTCTAATGGGAACTAATCGACAAAACTTTGTTGCAACAATACTTCCCTTAGGGGTTTTGACCGACAACTCCCTTGTTAAATAAAATTGGAAATATCTAATTTTCTTAGAAAACTGGGAAGATATGAAACAATGCGATGATCCAGAATCAAATTATGCATTTTCTAAACTTGAGGAAACCATTAAATTACCTGCCACCGCGTCTTTCGGAGCTTCCACCTCAGCAGTAGTGATAACATAAGCCTGGCCCTGATCCCTTGGCCTCTTCAGAGGTAAGTTCCCCTGACGCTTAGAACATTCATTTGCATAATGTCCCTTCTCTCTACAATTATAGCATTCCACGTTGACAACCTCTTTCTTCCCCTTGCATTCATGAGCTTGGTGGCCTTTTTTACCACACTTGTAACATACTCCTTTTCCTTTTAGACAGGAACCAGGGTGCTTCCTACCGCAATTATCACAGGGTGGAAATTCATTTCTACCCTTCTTCCCTGTTTCCTTATTTCCTTTCCCAGAGTTTTCAGTGGATCTCTTCTTATCTTTCTTTGATTTAAAGTTATAAGACTTAGAGAATTCCTTTTCCGTCTTGATAGTGCAGGAGACAATACCTTCGTATGAACAGAAGGTTTGTGATACTAAAGCTCGACGAAGAAATGGATTCAACCCATCAAAGAAACGATCAGTATTACTTCTTGGGTTACGTATGTAATCTGCAGCATACCTTGCTAACCTTGTAAAGTTAGCCTCATACTTTGCGACATTCTCATCCTCCTTCTGCTTCATACTCAGAAATTGCCTTTCCATATCCGCTCGATGGTCTCGAGGAAAGTATTTTTCTAAGAACAGCTCTTTGAACTCCTGCCATTCCATGTTTGTTAATTCATCATCTTCCTTTGTGTTTTGAATTAGTGTCCACCATTGATTGGCATCTCCAGTGAGGCGGTAAACTGCCATGACAACATTCTCCCTTTCACTACTCCCCAAGGCATGGAATATTTTCTCTAAGGAATTTATCCATTGCTCAGCTACTATAGGATTTGTACTCCCATTGAAGGTTGGTGGTTGATGCCTCATGAAACGGTCTAGCATTGATCCTCCACGTTGCGGATCAGGGTGCTCCATATGAGCAAGGTTGTTATTCATAACCTGCGTGAGTTGTCCCAGTACGGTGAGAAGCTGATCAACACCAGTTGTATCACTAGCTCCACCATAATTATCTTGATCAGGAGGGTAATCCCTACATGGAGTGCGTGCATTGATACAGTTTCCATTCCTTCCACTAGGCGCCATTTCTAAATAATGGCATAAACTAGATTAGTTCATTAATCAAAATACATAATTCCATACTTGTAAAACACTTAACATAAATTGAACTAATTATGGATATAATCCATAATTATAAAAATGTTTTCTTTGATGAAGTATATACTCTTAACCCTTCATAGTGGTTTGTAAAGAAAATGGGAATTATCCAAAGCATATCCCCCGGGAGTGTCGTAACCAAGAGTGCAGCAAGGCCCGTTGTCGTGCACCAGTTCCCATTCGAGTCTAGCTCAAAGCGGTGTTTTCGGGTTTTATCCCTAGGTACATCTGTTCCAGAGCCGCCTCTACCTACTCGTATCCATACAGGGATGTATTGCTCGGAAAACTCACAACATCTCTACAATACCAAAATTCTAGGAAGTTCTTCTATACTAATCCTCAAAGTATATCTTCGGGATAGGTGCTCTAATCAGAGTTTATCTAAATCTAGCTTCCAAGGTTAGTACTAAACTGCCTCTGATACCAACTGTAACGCCCCGACCCCAGCTACCCAGAGTCGGTGCATTACTTCATAACATTGGCATGATCACAAAAGATCAAGTCTCAAAAGACCGATTAGTTTAGTAGCCTTGGAAACACTAGATACATTCATAAACGTTACATTACATCATAAAAATGAAAACTACAATAACATGGTCTCCCTAGTCCACACTCATATCCTCACTGACTATTCTTGCAAGTCAGTCATAATACACTTCTTCACATCCTGGGAAAAATAAAATATTGAAAGGGGTGAGCTCAAATGCTCAATAAGGATAACAATATAGCGGAAACTTTCATAAGAAAACATAAGCATTTAAGGAAATGTATAACTAAAACAAAAGCCTTATTGAACTTGAACTTCAGCATAATATGGCAAAAGTAAAATAAAATAATTCCATTACTTACTCACATGGATATTCTACTAGACGAATAATCACGTGAAATATCAATAACCACTTTCATAATGAGGGAATGTATAATGCCGGACATTCTGAAACACTTTGTCAAGGCCTCAGCCAAGACGTATAAAATGATTATGGCCTCGGCCAAAAACATAAATCAAATTGGGAAAGGGCCTCGGCCAATTCCACGTCTAGTTGTCTCATGAGACCTACCGATGCATCGAGGAGCTATAGCGGGCTCCACCCGTCACATATTAAGTACAATACATTCCTCATATGAATAGGTTTAAACATAACATAAATATTCGTATTAAAACTAGCATACGAAATGTCAACAATTTCTCCATAAACTATGGATGGTATAAAAATAACACATCCACAGTCAAATATTTCGAAAAATGTTCAATGGAAGTTTTGTATCATAAATCAATTCCAATTAAACTTAAAACCCATCAAAGGATGTTGACATGGATGAAATCAAAGCTATTTGAGAGTAATATCTCTCCTTTTTGAAATCATTTAAAAGTCCCATAATTATAAAATAAAACATTTACTTTGAAGATATTCTTATAAGCTTGTTAGGGAAGCTTCGACGAAGTTATAATGGCGGAAAATAGCCGCACCCGCCGTATAAGTTAAAAAAACTTTCTTACATGAAATTTGTTAAAGAGGTCAAAAAGTACATTGTTTGGAAAACGACGGTAAGATTCCTTTCAAAAATTTATAAGGGTATAAATGACTTTAACAAAATTTCCATTTAATAGTAAAAATGTTTTGAAAGACATTTTTAAGAAACATAGATGTGGATGATAACGAGGTCCCAGTAGATAATTATGTATAAACAACCTTGGATAATGAAGAGGTTGTGAAGTAAACCCTTACCTTGTACTTTTCCTTGGTTGGGGTAGGTTAACCTCCTGTATAATGGTGAAATAATTTTTATTAAATTATACAAGAATCATATACATTCATATGATATCATATATGATCTTTTAACATTGCTTTGTTAACAATATCTTAGATTTATCGTTGTTTCGGGTGTTAACTTACTTGTTTTCTTTTGTATGTTTTGTTACGTAAGTCGTGTTTTTCATGGATAGGTTGTATATTATTCATATCCATAATTATATCATGTCCTTAAACATTATTTTTAAATCATCAAATGATAATTATACTTGAATGGAAACTACGGAGAATGAATCTCATCGCGTTCGTGGAGACGATAGTCCGTACGTACGCACGTATGGTGACATGTCATTAAAATGATGGGTAGAATACTTAATATGGTTGTTCCATATTTATAATAACATCACAGTATATAGAAGATACTGGAGTTATAATATTAGAATTGAAATAATAAACAAAGAGGGGGTGGAAGAAGAAAGAAACTTGAAAGAGGGTGATGAAAATGTTACCTCTTCTTCGGGTTCTTCCTTTTGATTTGATCAAAAGGACTCCTTAGGATGGCTTTTTGACTAAAGTAAAGCTTCTAGGATGAAGGAATGAAAGTTGGGAGAATATTTGGGCAGAGGTTGGCCGAACCAAAAGGATTGAAAGTGTGAATAAGGTGGTAGAGGTGGGGGCCTTTTATAAGAGGAGAGGAGGGGCTCTTTTGGAAAGATTGAAATGTTACATTATTATACAATGCTTTTCGGATTCTAAAGGTCCCACACTTATACTATTCGTGGATAAGGTGATAAGGGTTCGAAACCTCCTCATCCAATGGGCTTTGGACAAGTTTAAGCCTTGGATTTTGCATTATCTTCTCATTTTATTTAAATCGTTAAATAATGAGGTCATCGCTGCATCATCATGATGTCATAAATAATTTAATTTATTTAATGTCTAAAAATTCTAAAAAAATACTATGATGTAGGAAATCTTTTTAGATTTTCAATGACTATTTATAGTAAAACATATGACTTGTATAACCCCATATAAAAATTGTTTTAGTAAAACATTTCATGTTTGTGTCATTTTTTACTTTAACATTAAATAAAAGGTATTTATGTCATTTTCCAAATAAAGTGGATCCATGGGGTCCCCAAGTTGACCCATGGATTGTCTTGGTCGTCCATGGAACATACAATGAGGGTAGGACATGTGTCAAGCTCATCTCATATTATTAAAACATTATTTTTTTACCTTAAACTACAATAATTACCTCTAATCGCGATTAAGAACTTAAGAGTTACTATTCACCAAAAATTATTTTAATCTCATTCAACCACATTTTACTTCTTAATGACAACCATGTATGTCGGATTTTTGAAAATCAAATCACAGAAGTGGTAATATTTCATTTAACGAAAAATCAGTTATTTAACTACCACTTAGTGGTTTCACTATTCATCAAAAATTGAAGTTTTTCAGAACAATGCCAAAATTTCACCCTAAGATATAATTGATATTCTGAATTCAAAAATGATGTCTATTTTACAAAATTACAAACATATAAGTTGCATTAATTAATTTTATAATTAATTCCCGCTGTCACAACAAATAGCGTGTTTTTAAGAAACAATTTATATCAAAAGATTGGCAATTGTTTATGTCCATTTTCAATGTTAAATTAATTCTAATGACCACCATTGGATAAAATGGTAAAAATATATTCTAATTATACTTTAAAACCACTAAATAGTATAATTTATCACTATAAATTATTTTGATTAAAAAAGTTGTTTTTAAGTATTTTTCACTATTCATAAAAATTAGAAGTTCTCAGAAAAATACCAAAAATTCAACATAGGCTAATTTCGATATTCCGAATCCAAAAATGAAGTCCGTTTTGATAAATAAAATTTATAAAATTTCAAAAATTAGGTTTTACTATTCACAACGGTTAGTTTAATTAGTTGTGGTGTGTGTTAGAGCTCGAGGTTGCGTACAACACACGCTATTGCATTATTCGAAGGGAAACGTACCGTGGAAGCTTGGGGTGTTACAAATGCAACTTATATGTTTTGAATTTTTTAAAATAGACATAATATTTGAATTCAGAGTATCAAATATAGCTTAGGGTTATTTTTGCGTATTTTTCTAAAAAACTTCAATTTTGATGAATAGTGAAACCTCTAAGTGGTTGTTAAAAAAACTGAATTTTCATTTAAATGATGTTTTACCACCTCTTTGATTTGAATTTAAAAAATCCAATATACATGGTTGTCATTAAAATGTAATATGTTGTTCAATGGGATTAAAATAATTTTTTTGGTGCATAGTAACTTTTATGTTTTATTAATCACGATTAAACGTAATTAGTGTAATTTAAGGTAAATATAATGATATAATAATATGAAATTACCTTTACACTTGTCCTACACTTATTGAATAATTCATGTCGGACCAAGACAATCCATGGGTCAACTTGGGGACCCCATGGAGCCACTTTGTTAAGAAAATGACATTAATATCTTTTTATTGAAAGTTAAAATAAAAATGTCACAAACATGTGTTGTTTTACTAAAACAATTTTTACATGAGGACATACAAGTCATATTTTTGACTATAAATATTCATTAGAAATATAAAAGGATTTCCTACATCATTATATTTTTTTATAACTTTTTGACATAAAATAAATAAATTTATTTTTGAAACCATAATGATGCAATAATGACCTCATTAATGAACGATTTAAATAAAATGAGACGAGAAAGTAAAATCTATGAAATACACTTGTCAAAAACCTATTGGATGGGTGGATTTCGAACCCTAAACACATTATCCTTGAACTATATAATTGTGGGACCATTAATATCCGAAAATCATTTCATAATAAAGTAATGTTTCAAGACTTTCCAAGAGTGCCCCTCCCCCCTCTTATAAAAGACCCCCACCTCTACCCCTTTACCCATCCTCTCTAGCGTTTGGATCGACCAAACCCTGCTCATTGTATCTCTCAACATCCCTCTCTTCATCCTAGAAGGCTTACCTTAGGTAGAAATATCTTCAAAAAACCCTTTTGGTTAAAACCAAAGGGAGTTACCCGATTTAAAGGAGATTAAAGAATGATCTTGTCAAGTCGGACATGAGGTAAGGGATCCTACATCTCTCTTTCTTTTTAGTACTCTCATTTATGTAATTTCTGTAAGCTCCTCATTCTTATGTTTGAAGATTTTCTTTTATATTCCTCTGACTGTTTATTTTATGTTCATATTATAAGAGGCCCCATTTGATCTCGTCAAGCCATTTTTTGATGTTTTAAGTGGCACCGTTAGGCTGCCGAGTTTTCATAAGCAATTTTTCATCTCACTTTTATTCCTATGAGATTTATGCAACATTTGCCACTATTTCCTTTTTTGTGGTTTGTGTATTTCCCATGATTGTATTATTTGTGTAATATACTTTAATTTATGGGTAATTACATCTTCATTGTATGACCCTTCTTTCATGGGTTGTATGTTTAGAAAGTTACCCAAATCGGTAAGGGATTCTTTCACCCTCCTCTTTTTTAAAAGACTTCTTCTTGTTATGTATTTTATTTTATATATTGTTATGTTGTGATATATTATTTTATATCCCTATTGCTATAAATATTATGTCCAAGCTATGAGATGCCATTTTCTTTCTCTTCAACTCATTCTATAAATTTAAAAGTGACAGTGTTAGGCTGTCGAATTTCTATAAGGGAACTTCTTAACCCAATTTAAATTGTTTGGGTCAAATATATAATTATATATTATTTTGTACTATGAATATGTGTGGATGGCCTCCAATTGTTTTACAATTAATATATTCTTATATTAGGTGTATTTATATTTTCCACACATAATCATATAATTGATTTATCCTTATTGTAAGGATATTGTCTTTGTACGGGACTTCATCTCAATCTACTTTCATTGAGACAGATTTTTTCCTAATACAAGACTTTCTTTTGAATGTTGTATAAAACACCTTGACATTATATTTCATTCAAAGGGAATCTTCTTCTAGGAAGTGTTTTACTGAAAGAACAAAAGGAATGTTTCTTTTAATGTACGCAGTGACAACGACCTTTTCCGCCACCACGAGTATTATTTGGTCTTTAGCTTCCTCGACAAGCCGTAATGTTTTTAAAATTAAATAAATACCATATACTATTTTATGTTTAAAATGGTTTTTATAATGGATTTTTTATGTAATTATATTTAAGTGATATAATGTGATTGAAATGTGGAAATGTTTTCTTTCCATTATATTTTTTTATGTCTTTTGATTTTATAATGGTACTTGGACATTTGAATGGTGGTTACGTGATAAACCATATGACGGGTGGTGCCGTGAATACCAGGATGGGTGGTTACTTTATAACTTCCAATACATTGGGCATGGAAGCCGGCCGTATGGGTATTCCATTTAGTTATATGTGTGTATGTTGACCGTATAGTTATTCCATTTAAGTATATTTATGTCCCAAGTTACCATTATATGTTATGTGTTCTTTATATGGGTTTTATGGTAATATTTTGGTTACAAAAGGGTAACTAATGATCTTTTATTCAGTGAATAGTATTTACTACTTAATAAAGGTGAAAAGTAAGATTTCGATAAATTATTCACGGTTTACTTATTGTTTTGAAAAACGAATAGTTTTCCTTCGTTATGTATCCCTTACTAAACTTCTTATGCTCATCCCATGTTTTTTTGAAATGTTTTTCATAGGATATAATATGGAATAGGGTCAGGGATGGGATCAAGGAAAATGCATGCTATCTTAAACATGGAACTAGACATGAATATTTTTTTCAAGAGTTCATGTTTTCTAAAATAGGGGAAACTATGTAGAAGTGGATACTTT
This sequence comes from Viscum album, assembly GCA_963277665.1. Taxonomy (NCBI): domain Eukaryota; kingdom Viridiplantae; phylum Streptophyta; class Magnoliopsida; order Santalales; family Viscaceae; genus Viscum; species Viscum album. Next base: position 2,023,422,012 of record OY728123.1, read on the forward strand.
GTAATATTTTGATATGTAATAGTTATGTCCTAATTCTCTAAAACTCTAATCCTGAAAAGATCCTCAATGTGAATTATTCAATTTAATTCAATATTAAGTAATGTTTAAATGTCAAGTCCATAAATTTGGTATCAGAGGTCGGTTTAAATAACATTAGAGGTTAGATTGTTTTTTATGAATAAGTGACAAGTTGTGTATAACCACAATGGGTAGTATATTATATGGAGTCATTTTTTTTCTTGAAAGTTAGAATGAGTTTGAGATAACATGGATAACTATATCTTAGTGTTTATATTCCTCATTATTATATGATTATTTTACTGATATACTCAAATTGACATTTTTGGTTTTTGTAAATGGATGGATCTAGCAGGCACCAAAGTAATAGTTGATATGAAGGAAATTGTGACCGTTTTCTGAATGAGCAACTGAATGATATAGGAGCTACAATGAGAACTCCTGATTTTATCCTCAACCAACTAAATGGAGTCATGATTGACCACCAAAACCTTGGTGATTTTTATAAGGAATCATATATGCGAGAAATAAATACCTATGGAAGTACAGGTTATAATCATAAAGGTAAGTGTTTTAAAAAAACCTATGTGTCAAAGATGTGGAATTAAACACCTAGGAAAATGTTTCCAAGGGAAAAAAAGATTATATAGATGTGGAAATGAAGATCATAAATCAAGAACCTACCATGGAAAAAGGAAGCATCCAGTTGACTCTAGGAATGGGAAAGAAGTTATTTCTGAGGGATCAATTGAATGTTTTAGATGTGGTGTGCATGGTTATTATGCAAACTCATGTCCTGTGAAGAAGTTTTGGGAATGGGATTATCAATATTGTACAAATATTCTTTTACCAATACCTAATTCCATTCGGATTGAGGATGAAGAAACTGACAATGACCAATGAAAGGTATGGATTATTTCTTAACATATGCTTTCATATTATTGGAATCTTAGGATATGATTCATTATTTTGTTTGCAGGAAAGAAGTATTTCAGAATATGTTGGAAATGAGTGGTTAATGGACCATGAAGAATGTTGAATGAGTATGAAGTCAACATATAAGGGATTCAAGAGTTGTGGTGGATTTTAGGATGGTGAAATTCATAAAAGTATTAAGTCTATTTTGATGATGGGGTTACATTAGAAGACTTTTTATAGTATGTGTAACCCTGATGTTTGATATATGAAAATTTTATTCAAGGAATAATTATCTGTTCTTCTGTGGACATAGTTATAAAGAACTATTTGGGTTTATAAGATCCTTGAATTTGAGGCAATTACTGGTTAATACATTTTGGGTTGCAAAATGAAAGTTATTATATGACCTTTGTGGTAAAATCTATTGAGGTTATTTTTGAATATTTTATCTATTTTTTGGGGAATGTTTTATGAATTACATATTTTTAGATAAAGGGAAACACCCAGACCATGTGACAACCTGTCGCGTCGGATTAAGATGTAGGAATCGAACCCACAAATCAAGTGTAACTTGTATTAATCGCATACCACTGGACTACTGATGTCCCTGGTCAGTTTAACTAATTCTTTTGAGTTAAATGCTTTTATGAATCATGAGTTAGTTTATTTTGGGTTATCTGTTGAAATGAATAACCTATCATGGAGGATATATGATTAGGCTAATTACTTTTCAATACGATACTTTAAGTGAAGCTGATGTTATTTGGAGATTAATGTTATGATTTATCTTGGAAAACTATGTGATTAAATCATTCAGAGATTTGGGTATTGTTTGAAAAACTTTTGAGATTAAGAAAAGATTTCTTTTATCCATTTTGGGTATTATGTGTTCATTTACTAACCTTTTTGGTTTTGGTTTTGGGTAAGGTCTAAAAACAAAGGAAATATATAGTTCTCTTTTATGGATTATGTTATTCTCATGAAGTTTATTATATTACTCTTAATATGAACAAGTCTTCCTAAATACTCATCTAATGGGGAAAATATAAGTTTGTGTAAGTAATCTAGTAAAAGTTGAATGTAAACATGAAAAGTAAGTATGTTTCCTTATATTTTAGTTAAGATCATAAATAAATTCCTCAATGAAAAGTAACATAAGAAAAAAAAATTTTCTGTAAATTTTTTCCTACTGGGGAATCAAATACCATTTAACTCATAAAATTTTTGTGATTTTTTGGTGGTTAAAATTCTCAAAAACATGTTTCTATCACACTCCATCAGAACTTAACCCGTTGTTTTTGTCTTCCATATCCAAGTTTTCATGGAATTTTAGGACATGTTGTCTCGGTTGACCTTGGTACTTTTCTTTCTTTCTTTTACTGCGATAGTTTAATTTAGCCTTTTTCTGGTGTAGGGATTTCAATGAAGTTTCCAAGCCCAATTTTAAAATTGCAAGGATGAAATTCCCAAATGGGGGGAAGGATGTAACATCCCAGGTAAATAAAGAATATTACTTTTTCATATTTATTAATATTTGTGATTAAAATATTAATATTACTTTAAAGGGGACTCTATGTTCGATGGCGTACCCAATACGCAACAACGAGCTTCTTTGAAATCTTACGATGCACGCTAATAATTAAATAATATTATTGTAAATGGTAGTGAACTATTAGCCGAAATAATGGAAGGAATGAACAGAACAAACTTAAAAGTGATTATATATTGTTGTCAAATATTGTTACATTTAGTCAATAAATGTTAGATGCTTAAAATGAAAATGAATCCAATTTTATGCGTAAATATTATAATATTCTTTAAAAGGTTGATTTACCGCCTTTTGATGGAGAACCCTTTTTAAATCCACTTTTGACAGTTTTATATGTTATATTTGACCAAATAAAATTCATTGTTAGAATCAGGACATCAATACTTACTTTGTATAAATTTATGGTATTCTTCCAATAATGTTCATTTTTAATGAATAGTATAAAATGCTGTATTTTAATTCAAAACCTCCTTTTAGTATAATTTATTTATATCGTATGATTATATTTTTAATTGATTTTAGAGTTTAATAAAAATATGTTTTTACCATTTAATCCAATTGGGGTCATTTTAATTAATTTCACTTTGAAATTGGACTTAAACAAGTGTCAATCTTTTGATAGATATTGTTTCTTAAAAGACACCCTATTTGTCTTGAAAATGGGAATTAATTATTAAATTAATTAATGAAACTTATATTTTATTGAATTTTTTAAAATATAAATCATATTTTAATTCATAATATCAAATATAGCTTAGGGTGATTTTTTCGAATTTTTCTGAAAAACATCAATTTTTGATGAATAGTGAAACCACTATGTGGTAGTTTAAAAAACTGATTTTTCATTTAAATGAAGTTCTACCACCTCTGTGATTTTAATTTCAAAAATCCAACATAGATGGTTTTCATTATGATGTAAAATTTGGTTCAACGTGATTGAAATAATTTTTTGTTGAATAGTAACTTTAAAGTTTTATTAATCGGGATTAAAGGTAATTAGTGTAATTTAAGGTAAATATAATGATATAATAATATGAAATTACCTATACACTTGTCCTAAACTTATTGTATAAGTCATGGACGACCAAGAAAATCCATGGGTCAACTTGGGGACCCCATGGAGCCACATAGGTAAGAAAATGACATTAATAACGTTTTATTTAAAGTTAAAATAAAAATTTCACAATCATGTGTTGTTTTACTAAAACGATTTTCACATGAGGCTATACAAGCCATATTTTTCACTATAAATATTCATTAGAAAGATAAAAATATTTCCTACATCATTATATATTTTTTATAATTATTAGACATTATATAAATAAATTTATTTATGACACCATGATGATGTAGTGATAACCTCATTAATGAACGATTTAAATAAAATGAGAAGATAAGGTAAAATCTAATACTTAAACTTTTCAAAAACTTATTGGATGGGTGGATTTAGTACCCTTATCACCTTATCCTAGAAAAATATAATTGTGGGACCTTTAATTTTCTAAAATCATTTTATAATAAAGTAACTTTTCAATACATTCCAAGAGTGCCCCTACTCCCTCTTATAAAAGGCCCCCACCTCTACCCCCTTACCCACACCTCTCAAGCCTTTGGATCGACCAAACTCTACTCATTGTGTCTCTAAAAATCCATATATTCATCCTAGAAGCCTTACCTTACACAGAAAGCGCTTCAAGAAACCCTTTTGGTTCAAACCAAAGTGAGTTACCCGATTTAAAGGAGATTAAAGAACGATCGAGTTAAGTCGGACACGAGGTAAGGGATCTTACATATCTCTTGCTTTTAAGTACTCTCTTTTATGTAATTTCTACAATCTCCTCTTTATTAGTTTTGGGATTGTTCTTTTAAATTCCGCTTACTGATTATTTTATGTTCATATGATGAGAGACCCCATTTGATCTCGTCAATCCATTTTTAGTAGATTTAAGTGGTGCCGTTAGGCTGCCATGTTTTCGTAAGGAATTTTTCATCTCACTTTTATTCCCGTGAGATTTATGCAACATTTTCCACATTTTCCTTTTTTTGGTGTCTTTATTTACCATGATTTTATTCTTTTTGTAATATACTTTATGTTATGGGTATTTACATCTTCATTGTATGACCCTTATTTCTTGGGGTGTACGTTTCGAAAGTTACCCAAATCGGTAAGGGATTATTTCTCCCTCCTCTTTTTTAAAAGAATTATTATTTTTTATTTATTTTAATTTTCATCTTGTTATGTTGGGATATGTTCTTCAATATCATTATTGCTATAAATATTATGTCCATGTTATGAGATACCATTTTCTCTCTCATCAGCTCATTCAATGAATTTTAAAGTGACGTTGTTAGGCTGTCGAATTTCTGTAAGGGAACTTCTTAACCCAATTTCAATTGTTTGGGTCAAACATCTACTTATTTATTATGTTTTACTATGAATATGTGTGGATGGCCTCTGATTTTTTTACACTTAATATCCTCTCATGTTAGGTGTATTTATATTTTCCACACATAATCATGTAATTGATTTATCGTTAATCTAAGGATATTGTATTTGTACGAGACTTCATCTCAATGTAACACCCTGAGCTTCCACGATACGCTTCTCATTCAATAATTCAATAGCTTGCATTGTACGCAACTTCGAGTTCTAAAACACCGCGACTAATCAAAGTAGTCGTTATGAATAGTAATAACCACTTTTTAAAATTATAGAAATTTTATATTTCAAAATGGACTTCATTTTTGTATTCATAATATCGAAATTATCCAAAGTTGATTTTTTTGTAATTTTCTGAGAACTTCAAATTTTTATGAATAGTGAAAAATACTTAAAAACAACTTTTTTAATAAAAATAATTTATAGTGATAAATTATAATATTTAGTGGTTTTAAAGTATAATTAGAATATATTTTTACCATTTTATCCAATGGTGGTCATTAGAATTAATTTAACATTGAAATTGGACATAAACAATTGCCAATCTTTTGATATAAAATGTTTCTTAAAAACACGCTATTTGTTGTAACAACGGGAATTAATTATAAAATTAATTAATACAACTTATATGTTTGGAATTTTGTAAAATAGACATCATTTTTTAATTCGGAATATCAATTATATCTTAGGGTGAAATTTTGGCCTTATTCTGAAAAACTTCAATTTTTGATGAATAGTGAAACCACTAAGTGGTAGTTAAATAACTGATTTTTCGTTTAAATGAAATATTACCAATTATGTGATTTGATTTTCAAAAATCCGACATACATGGTTGTCATTAAGAAGTAAAATGTGGTTCAATGAGATTAAAATAATTTTCTGGTGAATAGTAACTTTTATGTTCTTAATCGCGATTAGAGGTAATTACTGTAGTTTAAGGTACAAATAATGTTTTAATAATATGAGATGAGCATGACACTTGTACTACTCCTATTGGATGAGTCATGGCAGACCAAGACAACCCATGGGTCAACTTGGGGACCCCATGGAGCCACTTTAGTTGGAAAATGACATTAATATATATTTATTTAATGTTAAAATTAAATTGACACAAACATGAGTTATTTTACTAAAACAATTTTTAAGTGGGGTTACACAAGTCCATATTTTTACTATAAATATTACATAGAAAGCTAAAAATATTTCCTACATTATAGTATTTTTTTTATAATTTTTAGACATTAAATAAATTAAATTATTTATGACATTATTATGATGCAGCGATGACCTCATTATTTAATGATTTTAATAAAATGAAAAGATAATGTAAAATACAAGGCTTAAACTTGTCCAAAGACTATTGTATGGGTAGATTTCGAACCCTTATCACCTTAGCCACTAATTATATAAGTGTGGGACCTTTAGAATCCGAAAATCATTGTGTAATAATGTAACATTTCAATCTTCCCAAAAGAGCCCCTCCTCTCCACTTATAAAAGGCCCCCACCTCTCCCACCTTATTCAAACCATCAAGCCATTTGTCTCGGCCAAACTCTGCCCAAATACTCTCCCAACTTCTCCCTCTTACTCCTAGAAGCCTCACATTGGGCAGAACTCTTCTCAAGTAAGCCTTTGGCTCAAATCAAAAAGAGTTACCCGATTTTGAGGTAATGTCTTCTCTAATGTTGTTTTGTTTTATTTTTCTTCTCAAACCCCCCTAAACTCTTTTTATTCATTTCTTTTGTAACAAAACTAATATCCTAAATATACTAGTATGTTGTTATAAGAAGTATTAGAGCTACACTTACACACACATACATCTAATGGTTAAAGAACATACGGTTTCTGTGGATGGCAAATTTCTGCCTCACAAAACGATGATTGTTCAACACTCATATAACACCTTCAAAGGTGGCCATTAAGATGTCACTATTTTTATATATGATATATAATATGTTTATGTTTTACTTATGCTTCTTTACTTCTCATTTATGGCATACTTTATGATTTCCATTATGGGTAAAATGCGATAATTTCATTTTAGGAAGTGCGGACTACCGCCCCCTCAAAGTGATGTGAATCGTTAATGCCATATGTGGGATGCATAAAGGATGGAGTAAATGATATTATATATGATATTATACTGGAACTATATTATACCTTTATATAATTATGATTTCATTACATTAAATATGAAATAGAAATGAAAGTAGCGTTCATGCGTACGTACGGTTTACCGTCTCCATGAACGGTGCATTTCATTTTTACCTCTAAATGTTACGTAATATTATAAATCAATGTATATACTAGATATATATGATATATATGACATCTAAATCATGAATATAATTCTGGAGATAATGGATATTCTACCACATAAACAACTTGTAATTATAAGAAGTTTATTGTTGACTCAAGTACCAAAAATCGACAAAACGACCGTTATTAACTTAAATAATTACATAATGTTCAAAACAATGTAATAAGTGATATAAAAAGGATAATGAAATTGAAAATGGTAGATATTAACTCTAGTTTATTATTCAGGAGGTTAAAGAACGGTCGAATCAAGTTAGACACAAGGTAAGGGAACTTCTTAACCCAACTTCCATTCTTTGGGTTAATCTCCTACTTTCAAATTATGTCATGATATTATTATGTGTTATTTTGTATTTTTACATTCTTTATGTGTACCTATAGTGAATACACATAATATATCTATTTTATTTTAAAAATAATCTTTGTAAGGACTTCGTCTCAATCTCCTTTCATTGAGGAATATTTGGTTTTATACACAAATTTCTTTTATACGGTGTATAAACCCCTTTGACTTTTACGTTGATTCAAAAGGAATATTTTTTATACGAAGCGTTTACTAAACGACAAAAGGGAATGTTTTTGTCGTACGTATGCGGCGACAACGACTTCTCCACCACCGTGACCACTATTTGAGTTTCGGCTTCCTCTACAAGCAATACATTTTTTTTAATGAAAAATAAATACCATGTTATACTTTTCTTTTATTTTGGTATTGAAAATGGTTTTGAAAGAGTTTTTATTATATCAATGTGTTGTATTGATATCTTGTGATTGAAATGTGGAAATGTTATGTTTCCTTTATGCATGTTTTATGTGATACGATTATGTTATGGTTTATGAGATGTTTAAACCTGTTCATATGAGGAATGTATTGGACTTAATAAGTGACGGGTGGAGCCCGCTATAGCTCCTCGATGCATCGGTAGGTCTCATGAGACAACTAGACGTGGAATTGGCCGAGGCCCTTTCCCATTTTGATTTATGGTTTTGGCCGAGGCCTTAATCATTTTAGACGTCTTGGTCGAGGCCTTGAAAAAATGTTTTAGAATGTCTGGCATTATACATTCCCTCATTATGAAAGTGGTTATTGATATTGCATGTGATTATTCGACCAGTAGAATATCCATGTGAATAAGTGAATGGCATTATCTCACTTTACTTTATCCATATTATGTTGAAGTTCATGTTTAAAAGGCTTTTGTTTTATTTATACATTGCCTTAATTGTTAATGTTTATTTATGAAAGTTTCCGTAATATTGTTATCTTTACTGAGCATTTGAGCTCACCCCTTTCAATGTTTTAATATTTTCCAGGATGTGAAGAAGTATTTTATGAATGACCTGCAGGGATAGTCAGATGAGGATATGAGTGTGGACTATGGAGACTTTGTTGTTGTAGTGTTTCACTTTATGATGTAATGTAACGTTTATGAATGTATCTAGTGTTTCCAAGGCTACTAAACTAATCGGTCTTTCGAGACTTGATCTTTTGTGATCATGCCAATGTTACGAAGTAATGCACCGACTCTGGGTAGCTGGGGTCGGGGCGTTACATCAATATCCTTTCATTGGGGCATATTTTGTTCTAATACAATAATTTCTTTTGTATGCTGTATAAAACACCATTGACTTTTCATTTCATTCAAAGATAATCTTTTTCTATGATGTGTTTTACTAAACGATAGAAATGAATGTTTCTTTTGACATACGCGGTGACAATGACCTTTTCCCCCACCGTGAGTATTATTTGGTCTTTGGATTCCTCACCAAGGCGTAATGTTTTTAAAATTAAATAAATACCATATACTATTTTATGTTGAAAATGGTTTTTATAGTGGATTTTTTATGTCATTATCTTTTAATGATATATTGTGATAGAAATGTGGAAATGATTCCTTTCCATTATATTTGTTTTTTGTCTTATGATTTTATAATGGTACATGGACATTTGACGGGTGGTTACGTGATAAAACATATGATGGGTGGTTCCATGAATACCAGGATGGGTGGTTATGTTGTAACCTCTAATGCATTGGGTATGGAAGTTGGCCGTATGTCTATTCCATTTAGTGATATGTGTGGAAGTCGACTGTATGGTTCTTCCATTTATGTATGTTTATTCCCAAGTTACCATTATATGTTATGTGTTCTTTATATGGGGTTTATGGTAATTGTTTGGTTACAAAAGGGTAAGTAAGGATCTTCTATTCAGTGAAGAGTATTTACTACTTCATAAAGTTTAAAAGTATTACATTGATAACGTATTCATGGTTTACTTTTTTTTAAAAAACTAATAGTTTTCCTTCTTTGTGTGTCCGTTACTAAGCTTTTTATGCTCATCCCAAGTTTTTTTGAAATGTAGTTCACATGACAAAATGTGGAATAGGGTCAAGGATGGGATCAAGTAAAATTCATGCTGTCCTAAACAAGGAACTAGAGATGACTATTTTTTTTCAAGAGTTCATGTTTTGTAAAAAAAGGGGGGGAACTATGTAGAATTGTCTACTTTGTAATCTTTTGAGATGTAATAGTTATGTCCTAATACTATAAAACTCTAAACCTGAAAAGATCCTAAATGTGGATTATTCAATTTAATTCAATATTAAATAATGTTTTAAGGTCAGTTCTTTATACTAACACCCAAGCCATGAATATGGAGCATCATGTCTAACAGTACAAGTCAAAAATGTCATGTAACATGTCTTTTCAACCTAAATTAATGTAGAGGAGTTTTTTTACATCAACCTTACCACTACATTGTAGTTCCATTTCCATCCTCTCAAATAAATCACTGATAAATAATTTCCAAGGTCCAATATACATTTTATATTTATCATATTAAAACATCAAGGGTGAACCTCTATTTATCTATCACTATAATGAAGGTCCATTACATTAAACACTTTTTTAACCAATTCCATAAATAAACCGTTTGTATTTTTTTTATATAACACAGGAATTAAATTTTTTTTAAAACCAATCAAAAACATTATCATTACCCTTTATGTATTTATGATTTTTTCTCCTTATGATATGTTAAAAAATTAAATTTTTCATGTAATTCCAAAACACCCCTTATTACACGATTACATTCTAAATAATAAGTACAACCAATTTAAACTCATAAACCCTATTTTTCATCATTTATAATGCTTTTAAGAAATTTCAAGGGATTGGAACACTCCAAATCTAGCCATAGGGCTGATCTCATTGTCATAAATGAACCTAAGTGTATTTGAGAAGTGTCTAACATATTTTTTAAATTCTAAAATTATCATTATTAAACAAGGAAGTAATTCCAAATAACATTATTGTACAATAAAACCTAACAAATATATATGAATGACATCAATACTATCATTAAAATCATACAGAACACCTACCTTATGATTGTTGACAACAACTCATCTAACCTCAACCATTGATTTAAGATAAATTGGGTGCAATATATATTGTTATAAAATCCTTAGAATTAGGTCTCATGATACTTTGAATAAGAGGAATAACTTATCTTCACATATTCTAAAAAAATTATGAAATAAACTCATAGATTTTATGGGGAATTTAATTCCCTGAATTGGTACATTAAATACCCTGGAATCGATGGATAACCATTCTTGGGAGAGGAGGAAGGAATTAGATTTCACACGAGGCTACTAGGAGTTAAATGAGGTTGGAAATACGAGAATATTGATATAATATCATGGTAAAAAATGGAAAATTCTCCACATTTATTGAGTTACATAGTATGGAGGCATGCTTTTTCATATCGTTTTACAAATGGGAAGTATTAACTATCCATGGATAACATGTTATCTTGGTTTTCTAGGCCACCCAATCATTTTAAAAAATCATGTGGAAGTTGTGAGAATAGATCTGGACTAACCCTATATGGTTTTTAGTCCACCTTGAATGGTTTATAAACCATGCTACCGCCTTCTTCATGCCCCGTAGTCATGGGGCACAATTAATACTAACAATGTTTTAAGAATGATCCATGCATTATAAGACTCATTCATTTTTTTTTTCAATTTATGAATTCCAAGTATGATTTCAAGACCATCACTACTTATATGATAAATTCCAGAATCCATTTTAATGTAGTTTAAAGAATATTTAAATATGAATATACATCATAAATGGTTTCGGATCATATAATCTCCCCTCCATATAATAGTTCATATGGTAGTAATGGTGCAAAAAAACATTTTTTACATCGGTTATTTTTCAATTTTTACATCTATGTTTTGCCAACGTTATTGCAGGGGATGTTATAAATATTGTTTTTTACGTCATTTATTTTAAAACCGACATAAAAAAATGAAATTCGAAGCCATTTTCACATCGGTTTCAAAAACACTGACGTGGAAAACAGTTTGTAGTCGTGATTTATTATGCAGTTTTTTAAATAACCAATGTATTAAAAAACCCCTCCAAATCATTTTTCCCATCAGTTTGTTAATAATCGATGTGAAAAAAAGTCTGTGAATGGGGTTTTCACATCAGTTGTTAAATAGCTGACACAAAAAACCATCTCCATGCATTTATTATGTTGGTTATAAAATAACCAATGTAATTTTTTTTGTTAATACAATTTACTATTTCTGTGCACTACCAAAGAGGACCTAAAACAAGCAGAAAATAGACAAAAAACAGACCAAAACCACTATATAGCCCCCACCCCCATGAACACCCCTGCCCCCTGGAAAAACCCCACCCCCTAGACACCCATAACCCCTGGACACCCACCCACCCCCTGGAACCCCCTAGACAACCCCCTCCCCTAGCCACCCCTACCCCCTTAGATAGCCCATCCCCAACCCACTGGACACCCCAACCCCCTGGACACCAGCACCCCTCAGAAAAGACCCTCCCATCCCCTGGACAACCCTACCCCTGGAAACCCCCCACCCTTGGACACCCTCCCACCCATTGGACTGCCCCCACCCCCATGACACACTCCTACCCACTGGACACCACCCCACTCCACTATATAACCCCCCATGGACACCTTGTCTCCCCTGGATAGCCCCCCACCCACTAGTCACCACCACCAACTGGACAGCCACCCTAGACACCCCCACCCCCATGGACAGCCCCCAACCCCTAGAACCCCCCCCCCACCCCATGGACACCCTTTCACCCACTGGACACTACCCCACCACACTAGACACGACCCCCCTCCCAAACAGCCCCTCCTGGACACCCCCATCCCCCCTGGACAACGCCCACCACCGATGACACACCACCCCCCTAGACAACCCCTCCCACCACCTGGACAACCCCACCCCTGGAATCCACCACCACCTGGACTCCTTCCCACCCACTAGACACCACCCCACCGAACTGGACACCCCCCATACTGCCCCAACCCCCTGGACACCTTGACCCCCTTTGACACCCCTACCCCCTGGACACCCCACCCTCCACAACACCCCACCCCCTGGACACTCCTACCCCCCATCGACAGCCCCCTACCCCACCCCCTTGGACACCCCCACCCCCTGGACACCCCTACCCCTTGAACAAACCCCATGTACACCACATACACAATTATAATTAAAATATTCAAAATTAAACTCCACATTACAAAAATGTAAAATCCAACCAAAGTTGTAAAATAATTTGAACACTCCACTTGTAAGTGTTTGGACTCTTGAGAACTATAGGGTTGAGGGTCATCAAATAGATAAAAATTAAAAGGATATTAGTTAACAAGTATAATGAATAAATCAAATGATATATTATTCCAAAGTTTATACAGAAATCTTACCAGGTCAAACTTCACCAGTGTTCTAGTTGTAATTATTTCATACATAAATCTCAACATATAATATCTACATTCGACGATGTCTTTTTGTTCATGACCATTCTGTTTAAATGAGTGTCAATTAAAAATATATTTTTTATGTAATAGAAAAAAAATTACAAATTTAAAATGGATATTTACCATTAATTTTTCATATTTGATCTTGGAACTCTTTTTCATTGTTTTTTTTTTCAAAAGTATAACCATCCCCAATTAGAAAATTATACAAAGGGAATAAATTTAAAATTAATTATAATATAATAAACTATTATGAAATTGAAACTTAATTTTCCTACATTTTCAAAAAATATTCCCACACATCGCCATGGACAAAGAATATCAAATAAAGTGTTTTCTCCCTTAAAAACACCTATCATCCAATGATCACTGATATAAAAGAAAATTTATGGTTAGTGTTTTTTATGTTAAAAGATAATGAACAATTTTCCAGATATATTTTTCATACCCCTTATATAAAGGCATTATCAATCACTGCTTGATTATATTCTCTTCAAATATTTTAGCATATAAAGTGTTCTTTGTACCTCATCCAATGCATGTCCTTTTGGGGAAATCAATTGTGGGTCCATGAATCCATATACATTTTTCCGCTCATAATTCTCACATATGATATAAAGATACCTAATAAAAATATACATAATTATAAATTTTTAATAAATACAATGGAGAGAAAGGTGTTAAACTTACATGGAAAAAATATTCACAACATTGATGCCCAACTTACCTCCAGTACAAGCTCCATGATATCATTTTTTATAATCCCCACATTTATTGCACATCCAAAAACATGAGTTTCCACTGGAAACTCAAAATGATCCACCAACAAATATGAATATCCTGACAATCGGTCAATACTAATTGAATCTGTATCTGATGGAATATCCATTTGTCTTTTTTGTTGTCTATACAGTATTTCTTTAACTTTGAAGTATTCATGTAAAAATAAATAGAAAAATATTTTAGTTTTCAAATGTTAAAATTTTAATAAAAAATAAAATAAGACAAATAAAATACATACCTCTATGGTAATGAGTCGCAGATGTCTGGATTGCAAAACTAAAAAGTGGTCGATACAATGTCCAACTTTCGTCACCTCATCAGTAGGTAATGTTAGTTGAGCTGATCTATCTGTAATATCCTATATAGTGACCCTATGATGCTCCACCACTAACTATTGATTATGAACTGTATCTTATATACAATATACCAACCCATATACTAATATATGATGGTTAGGGTCATCAAAATACCACTCAGAATAATTAGGAAGCAGTGGTGGAGGAGTAAAAAAAATGGTTTCTGCAGGCTGAGTTGGGGGAGTGTGAGCAACTGGTGAAGGTGGAGGATAAATAATGGGGTCTGCAGGAGGAAGTCGAGGAGTGGGAGCTGTAGTATGAAACATTCTTTTCATGTTTGCAAACATAGACTATACCAAAGCTCTAATACTTTCCTAAATCATCACATTAATATTATATACATCAACCACCAATGATTATATATTTTTACAAACACCCTCAATGGAAGAATTTGAAGAACGTTGCAACAATTTTCTTACTAATACACTCTTCGGATATCCTCGTACACGAATGAGGTGTTCTGGAATTCTCAATGATGCACATAAAATATCTTCAATCGTAGTAGCTGTAAATACCCCCTATGATCACTACACATCAATAGAATCCTGTATTAATTAATTGAATATTTCTGTAATGATTAAAATTATATAAAGAATATTATTAACATGAATAAATAAAATAAATATCTTACAATCTTCTCAACTACGATTCTTGATTCTTCTGAAAGATATTGTTAATTTTTTCTCGTCCAAGAACTCTTCCATTATCCATGTCTAGATGTTAGGGGTGGGGTCGAAACCTCTCCAGAATTTGAAGACTAAGCAGTGAGTTTTGGTAATTTTTCTGCCATCATTTGTTCTTCTAATAATGTATAACCTTACCAAGATAAACTTTGAGGGTATACAGTTTTAGATTGGATATCTTGATTATATTCCCTTGATTTTTGTAAATTAAGAATAACAAATCATTAAAAAAACATTAATAAGATCATTTTATAAGAATTATTATAATATATTACATTGACAGTACCAAAAATTAATATTTTCTTCTACTTTCAACAAATTTCATCCATGTGTCTTCAACTATGAATGGATATATATGACATAGATTTATATGATTATTATGACCAAAAATGAAATCATATGTGAGGGTCGATTTGAAATCCCTCCATCTCCTATCATCCATCGATAAAAATTTCTTTCTAACTCCTCTAGAGTCAGGAATATCAAATTTCAACTGATAAATAAGTGGTAAAACATATTATACTTGAATCATTTAAATATTAGTCAGAAAATAGCAAAAGATCTTACCAAAATCATCTCCCTCAACTAAGATATTATTTCTTTGTGCACACATCTCAAATCATCGTACAAAATTCTTACTTTTATTTTATCTTGAGTTGATACAAAACTCTTAAAATGTTTTTCATTTAGAACTATAGGAATATCACTCTCATCAAACTCAACCACTATCCTTTGGTCTTGGCTACGGGCAAGCGATACATTTGGTAAACGTGTGCAGCCATGTGTACCAACTTATAAATACTTTTTTGTCATTATGGGAGCACATGATGAAGATTGGGGAACATGAAGAGGAGCATGTGAATGTTCCTCCTCAGTGGTATGATCATGATGCTCATCTCCAGAATCATTTGGTTGATCAACTAATTGATCTCTCACTATCCTTCAAATAAAATATAAAAACATTAGTTCAAAAATATAAAAATTCAAATATTACAATACTAATGTAATCAAAAAATGGAAAAATGAACTATGTTACGTAATAGTAAACATGGTAAATTTGGTAATCAGGTTAAACATGGGTAAATACAGTAAACATGGTAAACATAGTAGTTTAATTTTCATTCAACCAAATCAATAAATACATAAGTTCCGTAAAGGTAAACTATATTAGACTATGGTAAACATGGTAATCATGGTAACCATGGAAAAGTAATTTTCATTCAACAAAATTAATAGATATATATGTTACATAGTGGTAAAAAAGATAAACTAAACAAAACAAAGTTAAAATAATCAAAAATTTCTACTTATTTTATTTAATACGCATTTTAATAAAGAAAAAAATTACAATATCTAAAATTTTATAAACATAGTATGTGTAAAAAATAAATAAACATATGTTATCTATAAAATTAGGAATGTAGAAATGGATTTGTTTTCCAAAATTATTTTTTCATGATCGATCTTTATGGCACAAACCATGTCTTCAACATGCTCATAATTATTTTCTGCTAATATTTCCATTGATATAGGGATATCACATAAATTAGCATCTAATAAAGTTGAACCTCATTAACATATTGTTTTTTTTCTCTTGTAAAACAACAGAACACAATATATCTAATTCATCAACTACAACGAAAATTTGTTTTGCATATGCTGTAATTATAAAAGAATATGCTGTGTCTTCCAATCTATTCAGATTAACAACTGTAATTACAAAATCATCATGTCTAAAAATGTTGTTACCAATAATACATTTTCATTTAAAAATCAGAATATTAATTTAAAATTAATCAACCACACATATTTATTCAATGACTTCATAATATACACTTGAAGTAGAAATTGTGTTTTTGTCATTCGAACTCAAAAAATACATTTCTTCTACAAACACCAATACACCACTATTGGAAACCACACTTCTTTTGTCATGAGCATTAAAATTAAATTTATATCCATTAATGCCATACCCAGACCATGTTATCACATTTAAACATGTACCACCCACAAACCATATTAATGTCTCTGATACATCTTTTCTACTGAGCAAGGTCTTTTTAAACCAGGGAAAAATGTTTTGTTGAGCTCATTGAAAATACAAATTTCCTTCTTATTTGGATAACATTCTTTCAACTCATTAATATACAATGTGATATATAGATGAGAATTAGCTATGTTGTACATGATGTATAATTATACCTTCATCATTTATTCAGCTGACAACGATTTGAATTTTAATCCATGAATCCTCTTACCCTCATTATTAACTTGTTCACGGAGAGATGGAGGCAAACCTATGTTCTCCATCCCAACCAAGTAGCTCATAAAAAACATAAAAACCTCCTCAGAAATATAATTTTCAACATTAGAGGCTTCAGGTCGATATGGATTCTAAAAATACCCCTTCAATATTTTCACATACCCTCCAAAAGGATAAATCTAACAAAGATAAAATGGCCCACAAATCTTTATTTATCGGACCAGATAAACCATTAAATGATCATTTATATCAAAAAAATATTGAGGAAAATATATTTACAATTGAAAAAAGTATAAAAATTGCATTCTTTTCCAAAATGTTCAAATCATTCACATCAGTAAACTTATTAAAAATTGAATTGAAAAAATAAGACAACTTTATTATAGACTTTTTGACATGGATGGGCAATATTCCATGCAATGCAACTGGTAGAAGTTATTTCATCATGACGTGACAAACATGAGATTTCCTACATATAAACTTCAAATCCTTTAAAGAGACAAATTTTCTTCCATTTTAAGAATAATCTTGTGGCACTTTCATATCATGACGACATTGACAAAAGATAATTTTCTACCTCTTGGATAATGTACAGAATGTTGGGGGATGAACTGTTTGTCTTCCATTAAGAGTGGCAGCTAACTCCAAATTTATTCCCATTGATAGTAATTCTAATATTGCATTCAACCAATATTTATTATTTCCATTAATATCTAACAATGTTTCAATGAAACTGTCACATAAATTCATCTCCACATTCATTACATCAAAATTATGTTTCACTTCATGATATCTCTAATATGGTAGCTCAAAAAATATTGTTCTTTTCTTCCAAATATGTCTATCATTACAAGATTTATGTGTCTTTCCCAATGACACATCATGGTTTTTCACCATCTCAAAATACACATATAGGGATATAGGATTAGGAGAAAAATAAAATTATTGGGAGCTGATGAATGCATTTTTAGTCTTTTATAAGAGTGATACATAGGCAAAAACTTTTGATGACCAATGAATACTATTTCCCCCCCATGATACAATTGAAAATATGATGACCTTGTTCACAAATTGGATATGCTTTATACCCCTTAACACTGTATACAGACAAATTTCCATACATCGGGAAGTCATTTATACTGAACATAAGCACTGTATATAGTTGAAAATATTCAATTTTATAAGAATCACACTCCCTAATACCATCCTCCCATAAAAAATACATATCATCAATCAGTGGTGACATGAAAAAAATCAATATCATTTCCAGGTTACTTAGGACCAGAGATCATTATACTCAACATGACATATTTTCACTTCATAAAATCATCATTAGAGACTTTTCAAATTAATAATAAAACAGGCTATGAACTATGTGTGCTACTGAGGGTTCGGTATGGATTCATTCCATCTATGTACAACCCAAGTTCGATATTTCTAATTTCATTTCCAAATGTAATATACTCCTCATCAATTTTCTTCTATTGGGGAAAATCATCTGGATGTCATATTTTTTCGCCACATATCCACTCAACATCATTCCTTCATAACCATTTTTCATCATGTGAATTAGAAAATAAATTTTTAAAATGATGAATTATAAGAAGATACCAAAATACGTTGCCATGGATCATTGTAATGTCTAAATCTGCATGTGATTTTTCTATCAACTTATACGATGATGTCCCACATTTAGGACACTCTGACAGAAATTCATATTCCATCATATATGGTTTACATTCATTCAGGAAGGAATGTATTTTCTTGTATCTCAATATAATTAGGCATAATATTTTCTAAGCCTTATAATGTGAATCTAGAAGATCTTTGTCTTTTGGAAGAATGTATTTCTATAATTGATGCAGCTTTGTTAAACTTTTTTCACTATATCCATGTTTTTCCTTTCAGGTAATAAATCTTAACATCGAAAAAAAACAATAAAGTCCATACAAACAGGATATAATAGTTTTTCAGCATCACCATATAGACACACACAATTTTAGTCTATTTCTAAATTTGTTCTACTGAAATATTACGAATCATTTTATCAATTCCATCATAGTTACCATCTTGCAAATCATCATCATCAGTAGATCTGACATTGGGTCCAGTTTAACCATGCCAAATACAAGGGTTGAAACACGAATAAATATCCTGACAAATCATATGATCTTTGATTTCTCTACTTTTCAACTTATTCATATTCAAACATTTTTGGCATGGACATAAACACATGTCATTGCTTGGAACATTTCATTTAGCAAATTCCAAAAAGGCATCAACACCTTCTTCATATTCATTACTCATTCGATGTTTTATAATCTATCTTCAAATCATTATTACCTATAACAAATATCAATATTAAAAATCCTATTAAGATAAGACAATTTTATATTTAAATAAAAAATATCATAATTTTAAAGCAAAACAATTTTGAAATATAAATCAAATCTATGCATATTTGAAAACTATATTCCAGAAAATGATTTTAAAAAGAAAATATAGATTTATATAACATTTTTAAATTCATCTAGGATTCTATCTTCTTAAGTTACATAGAGGAAACATCCTACATCAACAAGATTCCAAATTCACTCTTTTGTAAAAAAGAAATATGAAGTATAAATATTAAAATTTGTATACACTCACTATTGAAAATTACTCCTGTCCCAATGAATTGGAACCATTTGGATATCACCTAAAACTGTAGGGATAGAATACCCCAAAGGTTCCACACACTATTTGAAAGATTTTCATTGCAATAGCCCTATACCAATGATTCTACAGGAACCATTGGTATAGACTGCCTCATGTTAAAATATGCCAACGGTTTCAATGAAACCGTTGGGATATATATATAAAGGGTGTGTACAAGGGGGTAGGGGATATCTAGGGTGGTGGTGGGGCTGTCCTAGGGGGTAGGGATAGTCCAAGGGTGGGGGTGTCTAGGAGGGGTGGTGGGGGATTTACAAGGGGGTGGGGGTCTCTAGGGGTGGGGGAGTGGGGTCTAGGGGTGAGGGGGTTGTCCGACCCCCTACCCCATTGGAGACCCCTACCCCCTTAGACACCCCATGGACACCTCCACCCCCTAGAAAGCCCCCCCACCCCATAAATTGCTCCCCTGCCCTTCAAGACAAACCCCACCCCTGTACACCTCCACCCCCTAGATACCCACTACCCTATTGGATATCCCACTCACCACTGGACACCACCCCCACCCCTAGGCACCCCTTTCTAACCCCCTGGACAACACCCCCACACCTACCCCCTTGGACACCCCCTAGACACCGCACCCCTGGGACATCCCACTCACCCCTGGACATCACTATCCCCTTAGAAAGCCCCCTAACACCTGGACACCACCCCCACCCCCTATGACAACCCCTGGACACAACCACACCCTTGGACAGCCCCCCACCTCTGGACAGCCCCCACCCACACCACACTGGACAGCCCCCCACACCCCCTGGACAACCCCCACCTGTCTGGACATCCCCCCACCCTGTGGAATCCCCCCGACCCCCTTGGACATCCCACTCACCCCCTAGAAACCACCACTCCACCCCTTAAACATCCCCAACCTCCTAAACAACCTCCACCCCTTAGGACACCCCCACCTGCTGGACCCCCTAGATACCCCCTACCTCTTTAGAGATCCCAATCTCCCATGTACCCCACTCCCATCCCTACCCCCTTGGACACTGCCTGAACACCCCACCCCACTGAAAAACTCCCTCACCCCCCCTAGGCACCACCCCCACCAATTGGACACCCCTTCCCCCTTGGAAAGCCCCCTCACCCCTAGACACCACCCCACCCCCTTAAACACACCCTGGACACTACCACCCCCTTGAACAGCCCCCCCCCCCAAAGAGCTCTCCACCCCTCTAGACAACCCCCCATGCCCTAGACATCCCCCACCCATTTGGACACCACCACTCCCTCGACACCCCCACCCCCGTGGTCACCTCGACCCCTGTTGACAACCCACTCACCCCCTGGACACCACTATCCCCCCCTGGACACCCCAACCCCCAAACACCCCCCAAATAGCCCCCCACTCCTCAGGACACCCTACCACCTAGACCCCCACCCCTGGATACCTCTACCCCATTGGACATCCCACTCACCACCCAAGACACCACCCCCCACCCACTAGACACCCCCACCCCCGAGATTCCCCCACCCCCTGGACTACCCACTCACCCCCTGGACACCATCCACACTCCTTGGACACCCATACCACCTTGTCAAGCCCCTTCACCCCCCGGACACCACCCCACCACCTTGGACAACCCCCCCCGGAAACTACAACCGCCTTGGACAACCACCCACCCCTTTAGACAGCCCCCACCCCTGGAAATCCCTCAACCCTCAGGACAGCCACCCCCACCACCCTAGACACCCCCACTCCTAGACACCCCCTACCCCGTTGGACAACCCACTCACCCCCATGGACACCCACACCACCAAGGACACCCCTTCCACCTTGAACACCCCCATCACCCCTAGATACCACCCCCACTCCCATGAACATACCAACCACATTGGACAGCCCCACACTTCCTGGACACCACCACTATCTCCATGGATACTTCTTGGACACCCCCACCCCCTGGACATGCCCCACCCCTTGGACAGCCCCACCCACGTGGACACCCCCCTTCCCCCACCCCTTTTACACCCCTGTACGTGCACACACACATGATAAAACACACAAAAATTGTAATCATTCATGATATCAATTCCATGGTTTATTTTACCAGAAAATAAATTAGCATGGTATAAATGAACACTATGAACAATACCATGATAGAATGAACAAAGATAGAAAATAACATCTCAAAAATTAGTTTAGGGAATTATGTAAAAATAAAAACTGAAAATGGGTCATGTGAGGATTACATGAGTATTACGATTCAACCTGATAGATCTAGTGATAATAAAGATGATGAATGTCATTGGAAAATGAGGCTGGAGGGAATGACTTCGAAGAATCCTCTCTAAGTTTTCTTCTTGATAGAGAGGAGTCACATGTTTCCTTATCGAAGAAAACATAATGATTGAATACAGGGCGTGATACATCATTTAAAAGCTTTATCACATCAGTTATTTGATAAAGGACATGATAAACTATTTTTTTATGTTTATAAAATCAGTTATTTAATAACAAACGTAGAAAAGAAATTATCACGTCATTTATTTTATATCCAACGATATAAATTGCATTTTATCACATCGGTTATTTTGATAGCTAACCTGATAAATTATTGAGATTTTCTTTACCACGTAGGATATTTTAAAACCATCGTTATAAAGTGCCCAGTTCAATATTTCAGGACACTTATAAAATAACTGACATGATAAAGCTAATATTATAATTTTTTATCTCGGTTATACAACAACCGATGTGATAAATTGGTTTTTACAGCTTTGCACGTCACTTATATAGAACAGACATGAAACTTTATGACGTATTAAATGTTTTCTTCACAAGTGTAGCTGTACTCCCCATAATTAATAAACCTCCAAGGTAAAAGGTTTTGGCCAATGGGACTTCATATCAACTTACCTCTCCCATATTTCCTCATAAACATGGCCATGCTACCACAACACTCAGACCAAATAAATGTTCATTCCCTGAATAATTTTCTCAGTGCTATCTAAAAAAATAATGAAATACTCCTCAAAGGATGTATTAAACTAAATCTCAACATCATAAACAACAATCACATGAAAATGGTTACTATCATACTTTCGAATGTGTGACACATGAAAAAAACCATTCATAGTACTATACCATTATGGATGAGCCATTAAATTTTCTACCAGACTAATCCTTTCCAAAATCTATAATAACCTACATACATGTGCATAAACATACACTATATCTAAATCCGAATGTGACCCAATCCTTGTGACTCCGGAAGAAATAAATAGTCACAAACTAAAAAACCTAATAGGTCAATGATGTTGATCCACATAAGACTTCTATCTACTCTGGGCTAAATCCATGAGCTTCATAATAAACTGAACCAACATTGACATATCCTGCATGAGACTCAACCAAAAAAACTATGACTCTCCCACTTCATTCAATAATAATGGTGACCTGGATGTCCTAACATAGGTTACATCATATGGTTCCATCTGAATATTCATATGAATAATATTTATATCAAAAAACTCTATAAGTGATAAGTGTTTCTCCCATGTTCATCCAAAATAAAGGAGTCATGATCTAAACTTGTGGATGGTATGTTTTACTCATAAGAACAAGAAAAACATGGGTAAGTTATATGACTTTATAGAATTAAGAATTAAAATGTGGGTAAATATCTAAAATATTCATAGAGGAACCTCAGGAAATTATATCATATCTTTAACATTCCAATCACCTAATTTATTGACTATGAATGTCTCCCATATTATTAAGAAACGTGTTACATGTGTTAATCAGTTGAACAATCACCCATATCGCATCACTATTCTACGGAGCCCTTCATAAACTCACCACAAAATCATTAGTTACATCATATCACTTATACATAAGAATGGTAAATTTATGTACTAAACTACTATGAAAAAAACATTCATCCATCACCAATTAACATGTGTAACATCATGTCACAAAACCTAAAATATCATTCTTTATTATTGGGAACATTTATTATATATAAATATCACAATTAATTTTAGAAATACTAGGGTGTAAATACTACATGGAATCATGAAACTCGTGAATCATATCCCACCATACAATTAGGCACAATAACATGACCATGAACATGATTGATATCTTCATCATCTATGGTAAAATCAAGGCTACCCCCCCCCCCAACACACACAAACCAAAAAGGTGTACATTATCTCTATAAATTATAGATACTCATACTTATTCATTTTTATATGATTTATAAGATACTCCACAATATATAAAGACATTATTGTTATTTTTTCCTTCTCCTCCTGAACATCTATACGAATCACAGTGAATAAGCCCATCACTCTAGGCTTGATTCTTGAACCGCAGGAGTCTGTGTAAAATGAATCAAGGAATCCACATTACTATTTCCTTTTATAAACTTACAATATATCTCTAATTCAAATGATTTAATATAATCAAACCATATCTACTATTGTTCACTTAGATCATGATATGAGACTTTATACCTAAGGGTCTTTTGGTCAATATAAACAGTAACATTTTCCACCTAGGAGACAATGGTGAAAAAACATTAAAGATTAAACTACTATGGATAACATGAGATATTGTATAGGAGAGTCTTGTACTTTAGGACTAAATTATAATGATCCATATTTCATGTCATGATCTCCGTATATCAGTACAACCTCACGTATGATCCTGGATGCATCAAAACATTGATTGAACTCCTCACCCAATTTGAGTAAGTTCGTAATTCATATTGTTGTCGAAAAATCTCTTAGAAAGAATACACAAATGCGTAAGACCACTCAAAAATTATACCCATATTGGTAGTTCCCATGAGTGGAGTATCCAAGTGGGAAAAATACCGAATGAATCTTTTGTAGTAACTAACTAAACAAAAATATATTAGGATATCAAAAAACTTCTTGGGATTCTTAGAATAAAGAATTACTTATATCCTATCAGGATCCATAGATGCTCTATCTTCATAGGTGAACTGCCTCATGAAATGTAACCTTGAAAGCAATAAATAATATTTTTTTATATTAGTATATTTTTTATCCACTCTTAGTGTAATCAGAACGATGCTCAGATGTTTGGAAAGATTGTCCCGAGTTCAGGCGTACCGTAAGATTTAATCCGTAAAGAAATCAACAATCGAATCCATGAATGGATAAAATATAAGGCTCTTGATTCCCATAAACATATTAGGAGTTCCATTTAGGTAAAATGGGATCAAAAAAATCATACAAACCATAACTTCTTTGAAAAGTTTTTCGTGGTATATCGAAATATCTCACCCTAAACTGGCGGGACCTTGATCTCTATTCAATATTAGAGTACAGAAAAAAACGTAAAACTATTTAAATATATCATCAATACATAGAAGAGGATACCCGTTATTAATCTTAATCTTATTAAACTTACAGTAATCAATAATTAAACACAATGTTATATCGACCATCTTAGCAAATAGAAGTGAAGATCCTCAAGGTGAATTACTTGTGTAGAGAAACCCTTTAGCCTCCCAATCCTCCACCCCATTCTTAATCTCAGGATTCTCCAATAATACCATTCCATATGGTCGAATGGAAACATTCTTAGATCCATGAACTATATTAATCATAAAATAAATTTATATCCAAGGGGAAAACCATGATAACTCCTGAAGAAAAAAATCAGAAAACTAATCCACTATATGATGGAAATGGAATGATCTGTACCCCTCTCATATTTTACAAGACTCAAAACAAAGGATAGAGTTAAAAAAGTGTTTTAGAATTATCCCAAATAGACAACATGGATATCCTATTCTCTGTGGTTCTCATATCTCTCACCCATAAGATGTGCAATTCAATTTCCTATTTTAACAGTAAATGTGATCCTAGTATGAAACCAACCAGTATATACCCATTATCATGTAAAAAACCAACATTTCAAGAATGATCAGATCCCAAATTAGGTGGTACCCTCTAATAATTATGGAACACTCAATGAAACATTAGATACCCTGCGATCACACCCCTAACAGTGTGTCTATCATAATAACTACAAAAAAGAAACTACACTTCCAAAACCAAACCATTAAAAACCCAAATAAAATAATAGAATTTGATATATAGTATCAAATATGTGATTATAAATAATAGATTTTATAATAATAAGACCTCATACAGTCGATGGTCGAACCTCAATACCATACGGTGAAGGATGAACTGCACGTAGCTGACCTGTCCCACTACCGTGTGATCCTACATGAGTCCCATGAACAGATGTACTCTGCTAACATGGCCACTCCT
Organism: Viscum album; assembly: GCA_963277665.1. Classification (NCBI taxonomy): domain Eukaryota; kingdom Viridiplantae; phylum Streptophyta; class Magnoliopsida; order Santalales; family Viscaceae; genus Viscum; species Viscum album. The sequence goes on from OY728123.1 coordinate 2,023,448,138, forward strand.
TTCATAGGGAAAATATTCCTGCACCCAACAATTATAACCATTTTATCTATAAATTCCAGACTATTATAGGGTATTTGATCTCATTCGGTGCTCTACATCAGCCTTCATCCTACATCAAAATAAATTTTCCAAATGTTTTTACTGAACCAATGTATTTGTCTCACCTTCCATAAGATCTGTACTCTACAAGTTTTTGAAGATACTGATCTTAGATGTGACTAGGCTCTCCATATTGATAGTATACCACATGACCACCTCCCTAAGAGGCTGATCATATCCCATAGATGCTCTTCCCACCAACAACGTAAACAAAATTCTCAAAATAATGCCTCTTTACTATCTTAATACTAAAAAATCATCCCATATGAAACCATCTATTCACCAATTGAGGTATCCTTCATTGTCCGTAAAAAATAAGGCCCTGATTCACCACATTGGGGATCTTATTGAAACAAAAAAATATTTAAACGAGACTTGATCTTATATATAATTCCATTACAAATGTTTTTCACCATAACTACCTCCTTCCATACCAATTTCAGAACAAAACACTATAAGATGGTGAAACAAACATTATAATTTTTCATTGACAAATTCCTCTAGAGAAACCACCTATAATTTTAATCTTTCTCTAATATTATAGTTTTTGGGTAGAAAAGATCTATAAAAATGTCATGGAAGTCTGTCATAACCACAAAACCGGTGACATAGAGATGGTGTCAACTTTATTAAATTGGTATAGAGAAAATGGATCAATTCCCAAAGAACGAATAAGTCTTTTAGTCTTGGATAACCAATCCTATACCTGATACACTATTTATATTAGGAAGAAAATATAAACCTAAAAAATTTAATTTTTGACATCCTTGAAATCATTTAATGAATTCTTTTTCATATATTTGGGAAATGAAAACAAATAAAGGGTTATCTTAGATGCTTAAAAAGATATTATTATAATATAATCCATCAAGACTAAATAATTTAAAATCAATATGGCAAGGAAAATCACTAGAAACACATTCCATTTTGTCAATAAATTGAGGTATAATGAATACATGGATAATATTAATGAAATAATCTCATGGATAGTAATAAATAAATGCTAAAAGTATGAAATGCATTATTTTGGGCATCAATTTCATAAATATCCAGATATTTAAAAATTCATGAGCGTATTCCATGACTGAATAAAACTATGTGTAAAGACATATTTAATTTCGTTAAGTAATTTTTCTCATGAGATCTATTGATTCATCGAAGGGTATATAATTGTTGTCCCACCTGAGGATGTATGTCTAATTAATTAATCACTTATTTAATGATTATTTTAATTCATGAACAATATACCTTATCGAAAAATATCTATTTTGGGAAAAAATATGGATTATTGATAATTCCCCGGTCAAAAAATCACATTCTAAGTAAAACTCTGTATGTAGTAATGGTATACCATTTAGGAAATAATGATATCCATGATATAAATAACATATAAATTTAAGGGAAATTTAATGTTAATGATCTCAATAAAGTGACCTTTTCTAGATAATGTTATTGACCATAAAATTATTTAGTTATAAATTATATCCTTTAATTCATCAGAAATATAGCTTTTCAAATTAATTCATGTCTTTTAATGAATAAAATAAAATGAATGAGAAATATTAAAATAAAATTTCTCAAAATAGTTATCTTTAAATTTTTGAAATGTGTAGAAGAAGATAACTATAATAAAAAATTTATGGTGATTGGGAAGTATGTTAGTAATGTATGGATTAAAAAACATTTCATTTTTCTATTTGTAAAGAATGTTGAAAATGATAAATTTTATAATAACAATAGAAATATTAATTTCGTACCCGATTAAAATTAAAGGATAAGTTATAATATTATTTATAATATTATTATGTAAATACAAAATATCTTCATAAAATAAGTTTGATAAAAACATGTATATCGATGAAAAATATACTAGATGAAGAAGAAAATAAGATCAGGATTTATTGTAAATATACCGTTGAAAGAGTATCGTGGATTTCCACAATAATATTAATTAATAAATTATATTCATGTTAAATACCAGAAATAGGAAATATATATACCAAATAAAATTAATAAGGTTCATATTACATAATATGCCTAAATATAGGAGAAATTTTGATGAAATCCCATACAGTAGGTCTGAAGTCCATCATACCTGTTTAAAACATCTATATTGTGATTATTGATATATTATACATATATTCCAAAACCATAATAAAATATTTAATACTGTATATTAAATACATATAATCTTTTTTCATTCATTTAAAAACTATTTTTTAGTAAAATCTATGTTCCAGGAGATAACTGCATCATTCTTCAAGTGTGTTTCGGTTCTATAGTTTGCGTCCTTATACTTTGATCATGGTTATATCATCATTAAAATTTTAATAATGATAAAAATATAAAAATTATTAATTATATATATATTTATAATCCTATATAAATGTAGATATACAAATATTAATTACACCATTCAACGGGATGATAGGTTGTACATACGTCGGAACATTGTTTCCATTTTCTGATGGATGAATCGAATGAAATGTAAACAAAAATTAAACTAAATAATTTTTTTTATCATAATTATATTATATATTAAATAAATATATCCTTACTACCATCCATAAAAAATTAAATAAAAACATATCACAATGCTTCAGGGAGGTGGTAGTCCCCATATACGCATGAGTGACATTATCATTTTCCAATGGATGGAAATGTAAGATTTTAGAAGTGATAATATAATTACAGATGTATAATTATGTAACAAATACCACACACAAACACACAGACATATATATATATATATATTAAATCCATCATTATATCCATCCCTGAAATATGGTGATGGAAAATTAATTACATTAGTTCGTGAGGCGGTTGTCCGCGGTACATAGAATAGAACGTTTTCTTTCCCATTTGATAGAAGAAGAGATGGATATTGGTTATTAAAAAAAGAAAAATTACATCTATGTCCATAAAAATTATATTATTATTTTTTCACCATCGGTGAATAGTTTTTTTGGAGGGGGAAATAATAAATAGAACTAATATTCATTGTTTAGAGTTATATATCTTATTAAAATAATCCCATTTTATATATAACTAAGGCCTTCCTAGGATGGTTTAATGAAAAAAGATGTTACCCTAGGTCATGGTGAGGTATTTAGGGAATTGTTTTTTGTAGGATATCTTCTAAACCAAATAAATTTTTATGTATGGAGAGGAGAGGGTAGGAGGTGTTCTATTATAAGTGGGGAAGTGGGTAAACATTGAATGTTTGAAAAAAAATCAAATAATCAGATTTTTAAATGAATCAAAATAGATAAAAAACCATTTATAACACATATATATGAAATACGGTATATATATGGATATTAATTATTAATTATAGATTTTTTTGGCCAGTTATATGCTTATATTTATAATTTAACACCCTATAAGTAAACTTGTTTTAACAATTAATGTAGAAATTTTTTTAACAATTTTTTATATTAATTATAGAAAAAAATTTCTTTGAACATATTTAATAATATTAATTACACTCATTATTAATATAGAATCCATTTTATTAGATTCACTGAACTGAACTTGAATAATTTAATTAAAAATTTAACCCATAATCATGATGAGAAATCAATTTTCCAACGTAAGCGTTTTCTTATGTATAAAAAGTTTTTATATATTAATTAATCATAAAATTGATTTCCAAAAGCTAAATAGAATTAATAATAAATTATCTTAACTAAATATACTTTTAAAATAATTTTAAATAAAATGAAACTTTTTAAAATCTTGAAATGAAAAGATGATTTTCAAAAAAAATCCGTATTTTCACTATTCATTGAAAATATATAATTTTTTAAAAATAAAAAATATTCAATCAAAGATAATAATGATATTTGGATTTAAAAAATAAACTTCAATGTTTAAAATATATTTTATTTATTTTTCAAATATTAATTATATTATTATGTTTAAAAAAATTAATAAAAATCGATTTTGATGAGAATATATTTTTTATGAATAAAATGACTACAATAAATTGAGTGTTTATTTAATAATAATTAAAAAATTAGGTTTTATTGAATATGAAATTAATATATAGTCCATAATTTATTTATTCTTATTCACACCCACCAATTCAAATGAAATATTTTAATAGTCATATTTTAATAATAATATTTCGTGGTTCATTTAACCTTATTCTTGTGTATTTTATACAAAATCGAACATAATATTCCGTTTAAATATAGGGATATTAAATTATTCCCTTGAAAAAAAAATTCTTATATTTTTTATGGGTATCAACTTTTAAAAAATAATGGTGGTTTATTTTCATAATTCCATTAATTTTTAATGATGCATTCTCTATTTTACGATTTTTCAAAAGTACCATTACCATTGGAGTTGTCTAATTTCACCATAATTACTCTATAGTATCATTAATCTAGATAGGATCATCAATTTAAATTAGACCAAGTTACAATTTTATTTCATTAGAGGTGATTACAAGAATTTTTTAAGGCATATTCATCCTTAATAAAGAGGTATGGAACACATCATGTACTTTACAGAGGCTTGTTGTAATTTCCAATTTGTAAGCCAACAATAAAATTATATAAAGAATTTTGAAAGTTTAAATAAAATTTGGTCTTAGTAATCTATTATTATTTATCCCTATGAGAAAATTCTATGTATATTCCTTAAAGAAAACATGATCTCCCACTTGAAATTATGAATCTTTCGTTCGGTTAATTCCATAACTATTTTAATTTCTTCGAGTTGATTTAATATGAGTTTGAATAATAATTTTCTTTATAATTGTACCATCAATATGATCTAGTCCATCAATTTTTCAATCACTAACTTTTTCCAAAAATGTTTGATTATGAAATCTCTTTTCATACAATGCTTCATATGGTGCAATTTGAATACTCAAATTGAAGCTATTATTATAAAAACTTTCTGTTAGACGTAAATAAAGATCCAACATACTAATAATGTATAGTGATTATGATATCAACATGTATTATAATATTTTAATGGTTGTTTATAATTATCCATTATTTTTAGGGTGGTAGGTCATTCTCAAATAAATATTTTGTATCCTAAACCATTTGAATATTTTTCCATAACATTGATGAATGTCATGGATAATGATAAAAAACAGTTAAAAGATATCCTCCCTGAAGTCTTACAAATTAATAAATATAGATACTTGAAAGTCTCTCAAGAGTTAAATCATCTCTTATAGTGAGTAGATTTTCATATTTAGCTAGGCGATAAAAATAACCATTATTGCATCATTACTTCTAGTAGTCTTTAGTGATCTGGTGATAAAGTACATATTAATTTAATCACATTACAACATAGAAATATGAGTGAGTTCAATGAATACCCTAGGATACTCTCTCCCATCCATAAATTTTTTAAAAACCTAACATCTAGATATATAATCAGTAATTTAATGCTTAATATTTTCCCACAAAAACATGTTCCAGCAAATATGTATACATATTGGAACTACAAGGGTGTATAGAAATATTAGAGCTATGATAATCATCAAATAATTCTATTTTTATATCTTTTATATATGGAATACATATCATATTTCAATATTTTAGAATTCTATCTTCAAATTTGAAGTGTGTTAATTTTATATCATTCATGGATTTAATGTTTTTTTGAATATTCTCATAACTAGTCTATGAAAAATTTATCTTTTTCTCTAGGTATAGATTGGAAATAATTATAAAACAAATCATGTTTCACCTTAATAATTATCATATACATATTTTCTAAATTTGTGAAAATAGGATCCATATTAATCCTAATATCTATCACCTTTACCTTATAACCATATTTATTAAATCCATATTCTTCACCTCATATTGAGATCTTTCTATGAGAAGATGTGTTTTAGGATTTTTTGGTCTTGGAATATCTAAATTCATTAATCATAGTGATAATGTATCCATATAATAAAATAAAATACTATAGCTTCCAACTCAAGATTATGTGTTGGGTTGTCCTCTTAAAGTGTAATTAACTACCTCGATTTAATGATATAATCTTATCACTATACAAAATGACACAACTATGTCTCTTAATCGATGCATCACTATATATGAAAAATCCATAATTTTCTAATTGTAGAGTCCAAATGAGATAATTTCCCAATTTCCTCTACAATTCCTCAAAACACTCTTCAAATTCCAATTTCCATATAAACATAACCAATTTACTTATAATACATGTTTGAAAGGTTATCCAATCACAAAATATTTTGAAACAATTGCTAAATGTAACCAGAAAAACCAATGAAACTATATACCTCAATTATGTTTTTTGTTGTTGGATATTATTTTTCTTTTTTGAATTTTTTGGATCCACCAATATTCCATTTTTAGAGACAATATGGATAAGAAAGTACCTTCTTGAATCTATAATTCACACCATCTAAATTTACCATATGAAATTTTTCTTATATGAGTATCAATAATAATACAAATGTTAATCTAATGGTCCCTATAGCTATTAGGGTACAAAAATATATCATTAGGAAGTAAAACAATTATCATGATATTACAGGAATACTCTATTAATTGGATCCGTAAAAATATTGGGTGAATTATTTAATCCAAATGGAAATACTATAAACAGAAAATGTACATGAATCATTGTGAATGTTGTCTTTAAAATATATTACCCATTTACTCTCAATTGATGATACCCATAATTATGTCTAATGTTTTAAAAATATTTATCTCCATGAATTTTATTGAATAATTCGTCAATACATTGAATAAAATACTCATTATTTTTCAGAATAGTGTTTATTTTCCTTTAATAACGACACAACATCATATATACATATTTTTTCTTAAAGAAATGAATAGGGGATTCCCAAGGTGAAACCATATTGTGTATAAACCACTTACGATGCAAACCATCTCATTTTTCATTTATCACCACTAATTTCATAGTGGAAATTTTCTACGGAGTCATTGATATATGTCTTGTGTTAGGGATTGAATTAAATGAAAACTCAACTTCTTTCTCTAGGGGATGAATAGGTAATTGTTTATAAAATACATCATTTTATTCAGTAATTATTGGTACATCATCAATTTGAGGAATATATTTTACATCAATATATTGGGTCCTCTCTTATTCCCCAATAATCTTATCAAAAAGAGATATTAGGTGTGGTTCTAGACATGATTTAGTTGATAATGTATCCAATATAAAGATAATGAATTATAAATCATTATTTAAAGTCATAACATCCATCTCTTTAAAATATATTTCTCATAACATTTAGAATTAATGTACATAAAAAGGATTATATCAAAACCAACCATACATATAATAATCATTTTTAAAATATTGTGAGTTTAGGGGTCATAATGAAAACTAACAGACACATCCCATTTACTATGAGATTTACAGTATGAGTTTTGAACTACAACACATTTCTTATGATCCTTGAGAAATAACTAATTTTATGGGAATACATTTAAGATATAAACATGTGTGAACATGAATAATAAAATAAATCATTGGATAATCTTTAGTCTATTATTAATGTACCTACAACCACATAATTGTGAATATCAAGCTCATTTGTAGTGATCGTATAAGCTTAGCTTTCTCCCCTCAGCCACTTTTATAGTACTTTCACTAGACGATTGGGGAATTAGTTCGAATAATTACCCATTTATCAAAATTTGAAGCAATATAAATCATTTATTTGTTTCTAACCATTAAATTAATTATTCATATGACCCTTATATCCTCACCTTTTAGACATCCCCTTTCAATTCAAGAATATTCTATGATTTTTGTATAATTTTTTTTAAATTATATGAAACTTTTTGTTCCCTTATTCTTCTATGATGCTTTAACATTTTCATATCTCTTCACCAAACTCTTAATATCTTGATTTTTCTTAGTGATATTAGATCTAAAAAATACCTCCTCTATTTTGATGGAACATAATACTATTTCATTATATGATGAACATTCTTGATAAATCAGTACCCTTTGGTGGTTTGGCACAAAGCCTTTAAATAAATGGTTAAAATTTCTCTCTGGATTTCATTTATAATCCATAGTATACCGTGATATTCTTATAAAGGTAAAATCATACTCTACAACACTATCATTGTCTTTATTATTTGTATTGAGGAACTTTCTAGTCATTTTAGTTTGTTTCTCATGAGAGAAGTATTAATTGAATAATATTACATTAAAATATTTCCACTTAATTTGTTCTATTTCTTCTTCCTCCATGGTATTTTTGATCAAAAACTACTATTGATCAAAATTACTTATAATAAAATACACTACCTACATAACCTTTTCAAATTCATTGCATCCCAAAGAGAGATATATCTTTCCAAGAGTGTTTATCCATTCCTTAGCTACCACTAGATTAGATGTTCAACTAATATATTTTGATATCTACCACTTGAAAGGATCCAATGTAGGTGTAATATATTTTAGAACATCATGTTTCTCCACATATTCATGGTTATTATCTATAATCTGAGTCAAATTACCTATTATGTTAACAATCTACTCATCTCTAATACCAAATATAATGGATTTTTCAATTTAATATTCCTTACACTGATGAGATGCATTGATTTTATTTCTTCCATTAGCCAACATCTCTAAATAACAGAACACACTCTCTTAGATAGTAATCATCTTGAATATTGAGTTTAAAACAAAAAACAAAAACAAAAATCGTTTTAATGGTAAATTTTCCCAAAACTTATAAGTTATTATAATACATTTTATGTTACATATGTTTATTGAAAATATAGTTCTGATGGTTTCTACTAAAATTCCTCCGATACCAACTATAACAAACCTATATAAAATTACATAGAATAAATATATACATTTTTTTCATTGGTTTATATAAAAGGGATATAATCCCGAATGACTGATCCATTTATATTCCTTTTAGAAAATGATATATAAACTTTTCACATTTTCCATTGGGAATAAATTATAAAAATAATAAAATATATAGTATAACAAATTTCATCTCCTTCATAGATTTTTTTTCCTATGTCGGGGAAGGAGAAAAAATAAATATTGAGCTGAAATTCTCAGAAAGGGTTACATTGAAGTGAATTTTCCATGATAAACTAAGGTGTAATCAATTTTTAAATTTAAATATCTAGAAATACTTGCTATATATCTAGTTAATTTAGAAAAAATTAATCATTGGATAATATTAATGAAATAATATCATGGATAATAATATGTTAATTCTCGATGAAGGAAAGGAATACTATTGGATGTCATGATCTTAGAAATCATGATATCTTTACCACCAGGACCTTACACAAAGATAGTTTAAAAATATGGGTAAATAGATATTTTATTTGCCTAATTGATTTGTCTTATATGAACAATCGATTCATTAAGGGGATATATAATTCTTCTCCCCTCCAATAACTACTTGTGAAATTCATTCCTCATTTTTCCAATGATAAATTCAATTTATGAAAAATATGGCTAATAAAAAAATAACTATATTGATTAAAGAATATAGATTATAAATAATCCCATATTCCATAAAATAACTTTCAATGTAAATCATTTTATGTAAAAATGATATACAGTTTAGGAATGAATAATATCCATGATAAAAAGATTAAGGATTTCTAGGGAAAATGTATTTTAACAAAAAAAAATAATTATTTAAATATAAATGTAATGACCATAATATTATTAAGAAATAAAAGATATCATATAATTCAGTATAATTGTAGGTCTCGAAATTAATTCATGTATTTTAATGAATAAAAAAATGATTAAGAAATAATAAAATAAAAGTTCCCTAAATATTGTTCTATTTAAATCCTTTTAAAACCTATATAATAAGATAAATATTATAAAATTTTTACAATAGTGGTGAAGACTCTTAGAATAATATATGTAAAACAAATTCCATTGGACTTTTTTGTAACAAAAGATAAAAATGAACCCATATGGGATAACATAATATATATTCCTCTAATACCTTGTAAAATTTCAAGGATGAAAAACATATGCATGTTGTGACACTATAAACGTTAATCAAATCATATCCAATGAAATAAAATGAGTATCATAAACATTTAATCATATCATAACCTTTGTAAAAGTGACATGATTCATTGAAATTTTATCACAGAATATCTTATAAAAACCAGCATATTTCATAATCATTTTATCACGGTATTACCCATGTAATATAAATTGGTTTCACAAAAAACATTTCATCTTAAACATAAACCATTAAAAAATAATAAAAATTGTGTACTTGGATTATATTACCAATTAAAAGTGAGTAACACTAAGAGATTTCATCTTATACGGAAAGTGATTTTTAATGATCATAAAAAAAGTTCCTGAGGAAAATATCATTTCAAATTTGAAAACATCAAATTAAAATATAAATTATTTTTGAAAATATATTTATTTGAAAACAACATTAAAAATAATTAATTTTATGAATGTCAAGAAAAAAATTATTTAAAAATAATCATTTAAAATTTCAAAGGAAGCATCAAAGAAATTACGATCATGACAGATCAAAAATCTATAAATGCTGAACTATCCTTTTTCACCGTAAAATGTTTAAAAAATTTACCTGACCAAATAATGATAAAAATATTACATTGAAAACCATTTTTATGATAAAAAATGGGTAAAAATTCATGTTAAGGATAATGGTAGAACATTTGTGAATTATTTTTTATAAATTTGTTTTTTAGAGAAATAATATTTTTGTCTGAAAAGATATATAATTCCTGATTTTCTAAAAAATCATTTTCTTAATTATCTTAATTACCAAAGCATGGATGAATGCAACCATTACTTGTAGATATCACTAATAACTAGATTATAACAATATTAAAGTGGATTATTGATATAGAGGTCATTATATATCATAAAATGAATCATATCATAGACAATATTGACAAATGGTGAAATTGTATACTTAAACTATTACTACTTTGATAACATTGAATTAAAATACCCAAGAAATAAAAAAATCACATGAAGCATAATATTTTCAGAAAATAATAATATTCATTATATAACACATCTATAGGGAATTAGAAACTCCTAGTAAATGAATATAGGTGCACAATATAACATGTGTCTTAATAAAGGAATATTGAGAGAAAATGATATTACCGCTTTGGTAACTTTGAAATTGTAACCCAGTGAAATAATAAAATCACCTGAAGATTAAAATTTCATGAAAATATAAAAATTATGAATATATCATTTCAAAAGGGAAGTATACAATCCTTATAAATTAATATAGTTTCATTAAATAACATGTGTCTCAATGAATGGAAATTGAGACAAAATTCTATTACTAATTTGAAATCGTATCCCCATGAACGAGAGATATTAAAATGGATGTTTCAATACAAAATTTGTTAATTATAATAATCATAAAGTACATTTATAGGCAGTATATACCCCACATTGATGAATGAGGTGGTGAATATTTCATGTGTCTCACAAAACTAAAAAGTGAGAGGAAATCCCTAACTATTTGAGTAACATTTGAATCTTAAAATCAATGAAAGAAGAAAATCAATATTAAAATTTAATTTATTTGAATAAATTATATTAATTATATAATGTTTCATAGGTTTGTATATACATGACAAAAAATTTAATGAGTGGAGAATATGTCATAAGTCTTGAAAAACAAAAGTGACACTAGAAATCCCCTTACCATAATTCTTTACTTCTATCGAACTCATTCGATCCTCATGTATAATAATTATAGTTTTTTTTTTACAACTAAAACATAACCATATTAATATATTTTATATCAGATAATATTTAATTATGAATTTATATTAACTATTTTTTTCATATTTCGATGTTTAATTAATTTTTTATGTCATAATCGCTTTGTTTTTCATACATGTACTGACTTTTTATTCGTGTCCATATTACATAGATATTTGTTTCATCATTTACATAATGTAAAAAATCATTTAAATATCATATATATATAATATTAAATTATTTATTACAGTCTATAAAATATTTAAATTGTAAATAAAATACACCGTTCATAGAGATGGTAGGCTGTACGTAAGCAAGAATGCTATTTCAATTTTCTTTGTTTACTTAATAAAAATAATAAATGAGATTTATATATACATATTATAACTATCTTATCAATATTATGTTATATATATATAACATATTTCCATTAAAACCATCCTTAATAAATTCTATGTGATGCATGAATGAATCACATTGCATCGTGAGGTGGTAGTCCGCCGTACAGATGAACGACATTATAATATTCCCAAAAAATTAAATGCATGATGGAATATGGTATATAATAATTATAAAAGAATAAATACATTTTAAATAACATATATATTACATATAAACTATAAATCCATCATTATTGCAATCCTTTAAAGGTGTCAACAAAAGAATGAATGACATCAGTTTGTAAGGCGGTAGTCTGTGGTACACATGAACGATGATTGCGCATCCCATTAGATGGTCTTGTGTGAAGTTCAAGGTACTAAAAATAACATAAAAATATATCTATATATTGAGTATATTTATAATATTATATAATATTTATATAATAATTACTGAAAGGGGAGAACAAGTAATAAAACATAAATTCATGTTGATGTATGTTGCCACTTCTTTGGGTAACTCGTGGTTTGACCCAAGGGACATCCTTGTGTATATTTTTAACAAAATTAAGGATTCTGGGATTATATAAGGGAATTGGGAAAAATATTTAGATAGTTACTTTATGATAAAAAGTTATTGACTGGTATGAAGAAGTGGGAGAGTGAATAACTATTTATAATGGAGGAGTAGTGGAATTACTGTAAATACAAAATGGTAAACACTATTGGGAGATATACCTTACATAAGGTGCCAAAAATAATCAATAGTTTTAAATAAAAGATGTTATTTTATAGAAGTAATTTATTCAAATGGGGTTTGGATAAGTTTTTTGGTCATGTTTCCCTTATGATTATATTATATTCCAATAGTGAACAAATTTTTCTATTAATTGACATGGTTAATTTTAACTATTTCACTAATAATTTTGGAAAAAAATAATTTGGAATTTTTATATATTATAAAATATTAATAATTAAAATATGGTGTCCATTTTTTAAAATTCCAATCATATAATTAGAATAATTTTATTTTAAACTTATCCTAGAGACACATTGAGAAAGTTGGCTTATAAAGTTAAAACATTAAAAAGTTTTATATGTTTTTATGTCCAAATTCATTATAAAAATGATTCTAATGATCCAAATTGGATTAATATATGTATAATTTATCTAACTTTACATGAAAACCAATTCATAATATAATTTTTCAATATAATTGTTATTTTATGAGAAGTATGTTTTCAATTAAAATTCTAAATCTTTCATTATTAATCCAAAAATGAAAATTTTCAGAAAAATATAAAAAAATCTACATAAGATAATTTTTAAGTTACAATTTCAAAAATAATGAGTTATATTTTATTCCAGATAATATTTATGAAATTTGGATTTTCTGTAAAAGAACTGTTCCATTAATGTTGGGAAATTTTTCCTTTTAAAGAAATACAACTATATATGATTACTATAAGATTTTTTCTTATTTTTCTTCGAATAATACTTATTGGATGAATTAAGAAACATTTTAATAAATATATAAAAAATAAGTTTCATTAATATAATTCTATAATAGTTATCCATTTAATGTATTAAGTTAAAATGTCTTAGTGGTCATAAAAATTGGATTTCATAAAAACCCATCCTTTATATTCAATCAGGTTTTATTTTCATTTGTCATAAAATGGACACCAAAGGATTAATTATTTAAAAACATGTAAAAAATATTTTCATAATTTATTTTTTATTATTTATTCACACTATTCCAAAAATAAGGTGATAACTATTATAATATTTTTAATAATAATATTAACAATATATTTTAGTTCCGTAAAAATCTATCTTGGGTGTAATGCATGCTACCAAATCAAATCATTTTTGTGTGTACTGAAAGATAAAAAAAAGGTTTCCAACACATAAAGAATAACCTGATGTATAATAAAACTCAATCCATCTTAGGGATTTAATTTAGTCAAAAAAATAATTCCAAAAAAATTGGGTGTTACTTTCTATTCCCCTTAAAATGAATTTCACGATTAAAAATTTTCTAGGTCATCATTGTTTTAATAAAATATTATTAAATTAATAGATACTAACATCATAATAATATTAATACTAAATATTCGTTTAAAAATTGAAAATTGGAAATATAAAAATTACATAAATTAACTCCAAACTAGTTTGACACAAAAGAAAACATGAGTAGTAAGTGAATATTTTTAGCTACAAGAAATGTGTAAATAATTTTTACAGTGATAAAGATCACTGATCACAACAAATTGGGAGATATAGAGAATGTTAGTGATAATAACACCATATATTGGGGAGGTGTGAAATATTTCATTGATATCATAAAAATGATAACAATAGGCCAATAGTTTATTTTAAGAATAGTTTCAAAATGTTTAGGAATGTTCAGATGAAGATATACTTACATGATTTTTCTCAATTTCATGTGCACAATATCATCCTTTAGTTGTGAATTTATAAACTTACACTTCATATATTATTCCCTGAAATTATTGTGAATTGGTAATCCCTAACACACTAATGGATCATAAGATCCATAGATAGACCTCAAATTCTTTCTATCTATCTTCTAGTGTCATTATAAAAAATTAGGTTGAACAAGTCTTCCAAAATGAATAAATATTCCTATGGATAAATTACAAATTATTCCACTAAACCACATTAAATTCTTTTACAAAACCATTTCCTCAATGGTTTTCTGTATGACACCTTTTAAAAGATTACAATCCATTACTTGAGAAAGAAGTTTACTGAATTTCTTAAAACCATCTTAACACTAATCCCTCATATATCATAAAGTTTATATTTAATATCTCATACCAAACATGTGAGTAAATTCATTATTCTTTCTCTTGAAACATGGTAATATCATGAATTACCATAAAAATATATTGAAACATACATGCTTCATTATTCCTTATATAAGATCTTATCATACAAGAAAATAATTCCACTGGAATCTATGATTCATTCATATACTAATAGAATGTGTGAATTAATTATTCTCAAATCCAAGAAGATAATCAAAGGATATTTCACTAAATGGGGGAAAATAATATTTTCATAAAGCTCATTCATACAAAATAAAATATGATCATACCATCTATGTAGAGGATAATAAGTATTTTCTTATTATTGAGGTTCACTTCAGCTATTATGATAACATAATATTTCCTTTTTTTCTTTTTCATTCAAGGATTTTGTGGATTATCATCCACATAAGTCCTCATGCTGGGGAACATGTTACTATAATACCCAAACATTATATAATTGAAATACCAAAGTCTATGGATTTATTCTATGGGGATTTCTCATTATTCAAATCGATAGTTAACATATTATCATCACATAGGAATTCGACCACTAAATGAGCTTACCTTCAAAATATAAAAACATATAGTAGTCCGATTAAACAAATTCCCTCTATGTTTCTTCCCACTTATTATGCATAATGGAATTCCCATATTCATTTATCTATTGTTCTTAGTTTTCCTATGAATTCCATCTTCCTTTTATTTTCATAATCATGTGATTGATACTCTACTACAACCTCCACTTCCACCTTCATTGCACATAAAAAAAATATTCATATATACTAATGTCTATTATATACAAGATCATTTTATGGATTAGTTTCCAGACACCAAATAATCGATCAATATTTCTTTCAGAGCTAGTGATTAAATGAGAAGCATACCTTTAAAATATGGAAATTTATATTCAAAGGTACTGATATATTAATCAATATTTTAAAGATAAAATAATTAATTCTCCATTTGTGTTCATATAATATGAGGGATGTAATTACTAAAATATCACATTAAACTCCTCCCATTTTATAGATTAAATTTCTTCTAATTCTCTCGTGTTATAAATTAGAGTCTACCACTGAACTATTTTTCATTCAAAATGATAAGAAACCAAATGAATTTTTCATGTTATGAACCCTAGATAACATAGAATATCTTTTTATCAATACCAATTCATGGTTAAGAAACTAGTGGATCAAAATACCCTTTCAGAGAAGGTTTATGTTTCCTTATGAAGGACTCAGTAGAATGTAATTCTCTCTTTTTATGATTAGGAAGTTCAGCAAGATACATATATTAATAATGTTATGTGAGCAATGAATTTATGTTTTTCATTCCAAATCCCATAACATTTGGATTTTTTATAAGAAAACCATTTCATTTTCCACCACACTCAGCATTAATGTGGTTCATTCAGGTGCAATCCATTGACTAAAAAAACAATAATTGTGTAAGAAATAATAATCAATGTGGGAAATAACATAATAGTGACAATAACATATAAGATGTCTAAATTTTGACACATTATTTATGCAATTAATACTTATTTTTATACTAGGTAATTCAAAATCATCATATATTTTAATCCTTCATGATGGATCATTATGATTTTGGGAATTTACAAAGAATTTCCGCCAGGAGTGTCAAACTGGGTATGCAGAATGGACCGTTTTTGTGCACCAGTTACCGATTGAGTCCATATAAATACGGTGTTTTGGTGGTTGTTACTCCCATTCACACCTGATTCAGTTCAACTTCAACTTGATTATCCAAATATGGAATTAATTTCTTAGAATCCACTATCTCAATCCTTTATGAATGTTCCATGAGATTTTCCTAAACATTTACTAATATTTAGTCTTATACTTATGGATATACCTAGTCATATACTTTGATATATCCCTAGGGATCTCACAATATTTTTATTATCCTTATTTCCAAAGTTTTACTAAACATTTCCTTTAATACCAACAATAGTCGACTCAGATTAACATAAATGTATATTATATATATTTAGATAAATATTTAGCACCTTGTAGAAGTACATGCTTTAGGACCTTAATAATTAAGTTTCATTGGAATATTGGGACATAATATTATAATTGTGTGAATGATATTCAATTTTAACCCCAATAATCATACAATTTAGAAATCCTACTTAAATCCTTTCTTCATATTGTAGTTAAATGAAACATAAGAATGGGTGAGATCAGATTATCAGTAATGGAAAAACTAACAGATATGTAATAATAACATGAACATAAGACATGGCATAATGATAGGAAGATAATAAAACAAGAATTATTATGGAATAAGGGGCATAATATAAGAGTTCATAACATAGGAGTAATACTTTGAATTGTATAATACACATAAGTATCAAAAATATTTTTTAATGACTACCAACCAATAACTTAATAAAATGTTAGTCTTGGGATAACCAAATGTGTACCAAATTCAGGATTCAGGTGACCTCATGTGTACAATATTTTTTCAGGGATGGGATGACATTATATGTACCCTCTTATTGTGGTCTTGGTAAGCCCTCTTGTGTACCTTCTTATTGCGGGATCGTGATGCCCGCCTGTTTACCCTTTTATCTCGTAAAACATTTACCATTTCCCAATGCACATGAGAGTGATATTGGTCCCACCGATCACATAATTAAATAATACATATGTGTTCTATAATATCATAAACAATAACCATATAATAACCCATTAAATGATATGATAATAACAAGAATTTCATCATATCATAACATATGGAAAATAGATAGGATTCATATTCATTTTAACATAAAATATGCTATCAAAATAAAAGGGTTCCATAAGCATTTAATCACGGTATAACCTGTCGAAGAGAAATGGGTTTCATAAAAAAATGTAATATTAAACATAAACCATAAATATACTGAATAATAATGGTTTCCTTGGATCTTATTCTCAATAATTCATGTGTAACACCAACTTATACCAACTTATATTGAAATTTATTTATAAATATCATTTAAAACATTTCAAGATAAAATGTATTCTCCTCATTAAAAAATACTTTTTAAAACCTTAAACATTTTTAAAAACCTTTTTCCTTGAAACACATAATGAAAAATTAAGTAAAACCCCAAGATTACGTGGTACATTTCCCTTTTAATAATACAGTAGTTTGTGTTGTACGCAATTTCGAGTTCTAACACACACGACAGCCAATCAAACTAGCCGTTATAAATATTAATACCCCATTTTTAAAATTTTATACATTTTATCATTCAAAATGGACTTCATTTTTGGATTCAGAATATCTAAATTACCTTAGGGTGGATTTTTGGTACATTTCTGATTACTTTTATATTTTGAAGAATAGTGCAAATTACTAAATTTTAATTATAAACAACTTTTTTAATCAAAATAATTAATAGTGATAAATTATGAATTTGAGTGGTTTTAAATTATATTTAGAATATATTTGCACCATTTAATATAATTTTTGTCATTGGACGTAATTTCACATTTAAACTAGACATATGGATGTCTCAATCTTTTGATAGTTATTATTTCTAAAAAACAAGCTCTTTTTTTGACAGTGGGAATTAATTTTAAATTAATTTCTACCACTTCCGTTTTTTGAATTTATAAAAATGGATTCCATATTTAGAATCACGAGTTCCAAATTTTTTAAATATGTAACTTTTATTTTTAGAAATTTTGAATAATTACTTCGGTAAATATTTTATTTACCATGTTTAAGGGTTAAACTCGGTAAATAAGGGTAATAAAATAATATTATAATAATAATAAATTACCCTAAAACGTGTCTGAACCCCATTGGTTGATAAATTTCCGACCATGGGCATCGTTGAGTCGATTTTAAGGCCCCATGTATCCACTTTTAAGTGATAATGACACTTTATATTAATTAAGTGATAGTAAACACAAAAATGACATAAGCATATATCATTTAGGAAAACAATTTTTACATAGGGTTATATGAGTTATATTTTCGACTATAAATAATAATTATAAAGATAAAACGATTTCCTACATAATGGTAGTTTATTTAAAATTTTTAGAAATTTAATAATTAAATTTATTTATGACACAATAATGATGCGGTATTTTCCTTATTAATGAAAGAATCAAATAATTGGTATTATAAATATTAAAATAAATATAATTTGAATGTTTTTATGCCATAAAAAAGTTTTATTGATTAATATGACATGTTATGATTGCTTAAATTAATTTTTTTCAAATTAATAAAGTTTTTAGGACTTTAACAAAAATCAATTATACAATAGTGTCAAAATTTACATAAAAGTGTTTTTAAAACAAATATTATATTATAAATTCATATTCTATTCCTAAAAATCTAAGGTTCGGCCGAAATACTTATATAATGATATTTCTTTCATTAATGGACCACTTTGGGGTCTCTTGGATGTATATATATTGGTCATTAACCATATGATATAAAAATACAAAGTGACATGGTAAAGGTAAAGCTATTTAACTAAGAGTTAAATATAAATAATAACGTTAATATAGTGAACCAAACATGCCTAAAATCTATTGGATGAAAGGATTTCAACCCATAACCACCTTATACCTTTAATAATCTACTTTGGAGCCATTATAAACCGATTATGAATTTATTATAAATTAATACATTACGTTTTTTCCTATAGAGCCCCTCCCCCCCCTTATAAAAGGACAACTCTATTAACCAGTTCTTCATACCTTTAAAGAATTTTGGTTGGGCCAAATTCTGAAAAAATACCCTATAAACTATCCTCCCTTAATACTAGAGGAATTAATTTATTCTGAAAGCCATCCTAACAAGCCCTTTTGATCAAATCAAAAGGATGAACCTGAAGAGGAGGTAATGTTTTCACCACCCTCTTTCAAGTTCGTTTCTTCTTGAACTTCTTATTTCGTTGTTATTTCCATTCTAAAATAATAAATTCAGTGTCTCCTGTATACTATGATGTTATTATAAATATGTTTCAACCATATTCAGTATTCTATCCATCCTTTGAATGACATGTCACCATACGTGTGTACGTACGAATTACCGTCTCCACGTCGTGGTGTAATTGTTATTCAAAACATTATTATTTGGATGGGTATTATAATGATGTGTAACTGATGTAAATAAAAAATATAAAATTATAATGATTCTGTATATATGATATAACATCCAATTATATACTATTTCAGTATAAAAATAATTATAATGTCGCTCGTGCGTACGTACGGACTACCGTCTCCACGAATGTGATAAGATTCATTCCCCATCATATAAAATCATGAATAAATTTAATTTTATGATTAAAAATTATGTTTAGAGACATTATATCATTCTGGATATAAATAAGATACATCCCATCCATAACAAATATGGCTCACATAACAAAGAATATAATGGTAAACGAATCCGTTAACACCCAAAACGACGCTAATACTAAGATATTATCAACAAATCAATGTTAAATGATCATATATGATATCATATTAATGTATATGATTCATTTATAATTCAATAAAAATTACTTCACCAATATGCAGAAGGTTATCGTACCCTCAACCAAGGAAAAATTACAAAGTAAGGGGTTTCTTATCTCACTTTTAATTCCGTTAGATTTTCAATTGTTCACCACTTATTTATTGCATGTGGTGTCTGTACTGCCCATGATTGTATTCATTGTGTAATATAATTTAATTTATGGATATTTAAATCATCATTTTATGATCCTTCTTACATGGTTGTATGTTTCCTATGTTACCAAATCGATAAGGGAATTTGAAATTTCAATTTCCCCTCATTCGGCTTTACACATACTTCATTGATTATTTTACTCTATGATTATGTGTGGAATCACTATTTATTTGCTTATGTCATAATTTACACTCCCCTTTATTTGGATATACTTTTGATACACATAATCACTCCATTGAAAAATTCTCAAGTCATCGATATGAAAATGATATGAGTAATATTAACTCAATCTCCATTTGTAGAGTTACATATCCAATTCATTAGTGTTGTTTTTACAAGAATATGTGTGAATGTTATCTGATTAATATACACTGAATATCTAATCATATTGAGTGGATTTTTATTTTTGACACATAATTAAGTCGTTTATTTATCTTTATCCAAAGGATACGGTCCTTATAAGAGATTTCATCTCAATTTACATTCCATTGAGACTCCTTTGTTGTTATACACTAAATCACATTTATATGGTGTATATAATGTACATTGACATAATATATCAGGAATCCATTTATTCTCACGATTTTACAATGTTTTTATTACCTCTATTATTTGTATTCAAGTGTCTCTATTTTGTTTAGGAACTCTAACTAAAATATCATTTTAAATGTTCTAAAGATTTATTATTCTAAATCTATCTTACTAATGTCCATGTTTTAAAAATGGTTTTATGGATTTTTTTATATGGACATTGAAGGTTTAAAATTAGAATACCATTTAAATGTTTCAATGTGGTATGGGACACTTTGGTTAAAAAATCTATTTTTAAATGGCTTCTTGACAAATAGTGTGACTTTTAAATGTTTTCAAGAAAAAGGGGGATATTTCTCTCAATAGTTTGATGATTATTTTAATCTATGTAAATATCCTTCATTTTTCTCGATTGAGGTTAATCTAATAAAATACAATCATCCATATTGTATCGAATGAGTTATGTTTGACTGTGGATGTGCTATTTTTATACCATTCATGGTTTGTGGTTAAAGTATTGACATTTCGTATGGTAGTTTTAATACAAATGTTTATGTTATGTTAAAACCTATTCATATGAGGAATGCATTGGACATAGTATGTAACTGGTGGAGCCCTCTATAGCTCCTTGATTCATCGGTAGGTCTCATGAGACAAACTAGTGTCTTGGCACAAGGCCTTGACAAAATCTTATTGGTAGTCTTGGCACAAGGCCTTGACTATGTAGTTATGATAGTCTGGAATTATGAATTCTATCATTATGAAAGTGGTTATTGATATTGCATGTGAATATTAGACTAGTAGAATATCCATGTGAATAAGTAAATGAATTATTTCATTTATTTTTTCCATATTATGATGAAGTTCATGTTTAAATGGCTTTTGTTTTAGTTATATATTTCCTTAAATGTTTAGGCTTATTTATAAAAGTTTCTGCTATATTGTTATTCTTCTGAGCATCTGAGCTCACCCCTTCATATGTTTTATTTTTCCAGGATGTGAAGAAGTACATTATGAATGAACTAATGGGATAGTATAAGGGGATATGAGTTTGGAGACAAGATGTTGTTCTAGTTTTCACTTTATCATGTAATGTAAACATTATGAATTTATCTAGTGATTCCAATGCTACTAAACTAATCGGTCTTTCGAGACATGTTATTTTGTGATCACACTAATGTTATGTAATAATGCACTGACTCTAGGTTACTGGGGTCGAGGCGTTATAGTGGGTATCATAGGAAGTTTAATAAAAACCTTGGATACTATATTTAGGTAAACTCTGATTAGAGCACATATCCCTAAGATAGACTTTGAGGATTATTATAGATGAACATTCTAAAATTTTGGTATTTTAGAAATTTTTTGAGTTTTACAAGAAATACATCCCTGTCTGGATAAGAGCAGGTAGAGGCGGCTCTAGAATAGATGTTCCATAGGGTAAAACCCAAAAACACCGCTTTGAGCTAGACTCGAACGGGAACTGGTGCACGACAACGGGGCTTACTGCACTCTTGGTTACAAAACTCCCGGGGGATATGCTTAGGATAATGTACACTTTCATTGAAAACTTATTTGATGTATTTTAATATAAGATGAGAATAAATGAACTTGGTTAATCCTAAGGTGGTTCAAATTAAGAATATGGTGTCATGATATTCTCTAAAGTATTTTATGACTACTGTTACTCACACAATGCTTTCCGGTTTTAGTAAATGGATAGATTCCAAGAAATTCATAATAACTTTGAGAATGATTTAAAATGTGGGAACAGTGGAGGAAATGAGCAAAAAATGGGATGTTGATAGGCGTAAAAGATATCGTGTTCATGCCAAATCATTTTTCCAAAATTATGATCATCAACATATATATTTACCAACTCCGGGACTCAACAAAAAAGAGAAAGGTGATGAATGATAAGAGCTCCAGTAGTGGATACCATGGAGAAAAGAATCCTCAATTTACATCATGTAGGAAATATGGAAGGAGACACCTTGGAAAGTGTCTCAAAATAACAAAGAAATGTTTTACGCGTGAGAAAGAAGGACATAAAGTGAAGAATTGCTGAGGAAAAATGAATAGTACTATGGAAGAAAAAAATGGTCCCAAGAATCCATTTAAAGTCATTTTCCGTAAATGTAGGGGACCTAGCCATTACCTGAGTGAATTACCTATTCTATAGGATATTTTCTTGTTCAAAGAAGAAGCAATGTGGAAATAAATGGTTGGAGAAAATTTTAAAAGTATTAGTACTCCTTGTTGATGGGATTACTTTAGAATAATTTTCCCTTGTATTTGTAACCCTGCAGTTTGTCATATGAAAATGATATTTGAGGAAGAATTATCTTTTCTCTTGTGGATATAGTTATAAATATCCATTTGGTTTTATATGATCATTGGGTTTGAGGCAATTACATGTTATTATATTTTGGGATGAAAATTCAAGGTATGTGATAAAATTTTTGGTTAAATTATATTATGGATATTTTGAGGAATTTATATTATTTTGGTAATGTTATAAAATATAGTTTTTGAAAAAGGACAACAGGAAGACCGTGTGAGAACCCATAACGTCGGACAAAGCTGTGGGAATCGAACCCACAACTAGAGTGCGATTGGGATTTATCGCATACCACTGGACTACATGAATTCCCTGGTTATTGTGACTAATTATTTTTATTTAAATTATTTATTTATAAATAATAAGGTGATTTGGGATCTTATGTATTATCAAATGAATACCATTGGTATAGGAAAATGATTTGGTGATTAAGTGAAAAATGTTATCTGGAAGACGTTCTCTTTGTTCGGAACACCATATGCCTAAGGAAAATAAAATACTACGGGATTTCATTTGAGGAGTAATGGTGGATTTTTATCTTTGTTTTTATTGTTTATTTATAGTGATTTGGGTTATTTATGGAAATGATTAACCTATAATTGATAATATGTGATTGGGTTAATTACTTTTAAGTATGTGACTGTAAGAGTAGTTGATGTCATTTGGAGATACAATTTAACATGGAAGACTATGTAGTCAAATTATTCTATGTTTGGGGTTTCAAAATTAGTTTAGATTATATTGATGGATTTTAAGGACAATTGTTTATTAAATGGTGTTTATTGAACTTTTGGTATTGTTTATATAATTTAAGAAATTAAGATTAGGATTTTTTATCTATAGGATTATCCTTTTTTCGGATCATCTAATCTTGTACTATCCATTTTTGTGGAGGTTAATCTCTAAAGATAAGGAAAATATATTGTTTATCTTTTGTGCATCATGTGATTCTCCAGGAGTTGATTCTAGCTCTTCTGGTGTCACCAAGTCATCTTGAATACTAACCGTTTGAAAAAAAAGACGAGTTGGTGGTAGAAATTTATTAAAAAATGAATCTATACTTAAAAGGTATGTATATCTCTTTATGTTATTAGTAAATCTGATAAATAAATTCCTCAACTTTTTTAAATGAAACATAAAACAAAAAAACATTATCCCTTTACTTTTCCTAATAGGAAACTAATGACCATTTATCCCATCACAAGTTGTTGATTTATCTTGTTGTTAACTTTATCCTAATCATGTTTTTTATCCCTCTACATCAGAACTTGACACTGTGTTTTCTCCTCCGTATCCATTTTTTCATGGCATCCTAGTAGCATTTGTCTCAGGTAAGCTTTTTACTTCTCTTAATTTATTTTAAAGTGATAGTTTTATTGACTCTTTTTCCGATGTGGGACTTTCTATTATATTCCCAAGCGCAATTTCAAAATTTGCAAGGACACAATTTATTAAAGGAGGGGAGAATGTAACACCCAAATCTTCCATGGTACATTTCCCTTTGAATAATATAGTAGCATTTGTTGTACGCAACTTCGAGTTCTAACACATACCTCAACCAATCAAACTATTCGTTATGAATAGTAATAACCACTATTTCAAAATTTTATACATTTTATATTTCAATATGGACTTCATTTTTTGATTCGGAATATTGAAATTATCTTAGGGTGAATTTTTGGTACATTTCTGAGAACCTTCATATTTTTGATGAATAGTGAAAATTACTAAATTTTAATTAAAAACAACTTTTTAATCGAAATAAATAATAGTGATAAATTATTAATTTGAGTGGTTTTAAAGTGTATTTAAATTATATTTTTACCATTCAATACAATTTTGTTCATTAGACGTAATTTTACATTTAAACTAGACATAAAGAATTGCCAATCTTTTGACAGTTATTATTTCTTTAAAACACTCTTTTTGTTTTGACAGCGGGAATTAATTTTAAATTAATTTTTTTCACTTCTGTGTTTTGAATTTAGAAAAATGGATTCCATATTTAGAATTATGATGTCCACATTTTTTAAATATTTAACTTTTATTTTTAGACATTTTGAATAATTACTTCGGTAAATATTTTATTTACCATGGTTAAAGAGAAAATCCGGTAAATAAGCGTAAACAAATAATATTATAATATTAATAAATTACCCTAAAATGTATCCTAACCCTATTGGTTGATACATGGCCAACCATTTTCATATTTGGGTCGATTTTGGGACCCCATGGATCCACTTGTAAACGATAATGTCACTTTATATTAATTAAGATAATGTTAATACAAAAATGACTTAAGAATATATCGTTGAGAAAAACTATTTTTACATAGGTTTATTTAAGTTATATTTTAGAATATAAATATTAATTAGAAATCTACAATGATTTCATACATAATGGTATATTATTTATAATTTATATACATTTAATAATTAAATTTATTTGTGACATAATAGTGATGCAGTATTTTTCTTATTAATGAATGAATCAAATAATTGGTATTATAAATATTACAAATAATTATAATTTGAATGTTTTTATTCCATACACAAATTAATTTGATTAATATGACATGTTATGATTTCTTAAATAAATTGTTTTATAATGAATAAAGTTGTTAAGACTTTAACAAAAATCAATTATAAAATAATGTTAAAATTGACATAAAAGTGTTTTTAAAACCAATATTATATTATTAATTCATATTCTATTAATAAAAATCTATGTTTCGGACACTAGACATATATAATGTTAGGTCTATCATTAATTGACCACTTGGGGGTCTCTTGGAAGTATATAGTATGTTCATTAACCATTTAATATAAAAATACATTGTGACATGATAAATGTGAAACTATTTAACTAAGAGTCTAATATAAATGATAAGGTTAATATAGTGACCCAAAAGTGTCTAAAATCTACTGTATGAAATTATTTTGACCCATATCCTACTTATACTTTGAATAATAGAATTTGGAGCCATTATAAACTGAATATGAATTTATTATAAATTAGTTCTTTATGTTATTTCTAAAGAGCCCATCCTCCCCCTTATTCAAGGACACCACTTCTAACCAATTATTCATACCTTCAAAGCCTTTTCATTCAGCCAACCTCAAAAAAAATACCCTCTAAACTATCCTCCATTAATCCTAGAGGCATTCCTTTAGTCATAATGCCAACCTATGGATCGATTTTGATCAAATCAAAAGGAATAACCTTAAGAAGATGTAATACATTCACCACCCTCTTTCAAGTTACTTTCTTCCTAAACTTCTTATTTCTTTGTTATTTACATTATAAAATAATAACTCCAGTATATCATATATAATTTGATGTTATTATAAATATGTTACAACCATATTCAGTATACTATCCATCCTTTGAATGACATGTCACCATACCTGCGTACGTACGGCTTACCGAATCCACGTCGTGGTGTAACTGTTATTCAAAACATTTTTATTTGGATGGATATGATAATGATCTGTAATTGATTTAAATAATAAATATAAAATGATAAAGATTCTTTATATATGATATACCATCCAATTATATATTATTTTAATATAAAAATAATGATATTGTCGCTCGTGGGTACGTACAGACTACCGTCTCCACGAACATGATAAGATTAATTCCCCATCATATCCATTCAAGAAAATATTTCATTTGACAATTAGAAATAATTTTTAGAGACATGATATCATTCTGTATATTAATTATATACATCCCATCCATAACAAATATGGTCACAAGGAATATAAAGGAAAACGAATCTGTTAACACCCGAAACGACGATAATATTAAGATATTATCAACAAATAAATGTTAAAAGATCATATATGATATCATATTAATGTATATTATTCTTTTATAATTCAATATAAATTATTTCACCATTATACAGGAGGTTAACCTACCCTCGACCAATGAAAATTTACAAAGTAAGGGGTTTTTTATCTCACTTTTAATTCCGTGAGATTTTCAATTGTTCACCACTTATTTATTGCATGTGGTGTGTCTACTAACCATGATTGTATTCATTGTGTAATATAATTAAATTTATTTATATTTACATCATCATTGTATGATCCTTCTTTCATGGGTGTATGTTTCGTAATTTACAAAATCGGGAATTTGAAATTTCAATTTCCACTCATTCGACTTTACGCATACTTCATTGATTATTTTACTCCAAGATTATGTGTGGAATCACTATTTATTTGCTTATGTCAAAATTTCCACTCCCCTTTATGTGGATATACTTTTTATACACATAATCACTCCATTGATAAATTTTCAAGTCATCGATATGAACTTGATAAGAGTAATTTTAACTCAATCTCCATTTATAGAGTTAAATATCCAATTCATTGGTGTTGTTTTTACAAGAATATGTGTGAATTATATCCGAGGGATTTACACTGAATATCCAATCATATTGAGTGTATTTATATTTTTCACACATAATTATGTTGTTAATTTATCCTTAACCTACAGATACAATCTTTATAAGAGATTTTATCTCAATTTACATTCCATTGAGACTCCTTTGTTATTATACACCAAATCACTTTTATTTGTTGTATATAATGTACATTGACATAGTATATCATGAATACCTTTATTCTCATGATATTACAATGTTTTTATTACCTCAATTATTTGTATTCAAGTGTCTCTATTTTGGTTAGGAACTCTAACTAAAATATGATTTTAAATGTTTTAAATATTTATTATTCTAAATCTATCCAATTAATGTCCATGTTTTAAAAATGGTTTTAAGGATTTATTTATATGGACATTAAAGTTTTAAAATTAAAATTCATTTTTAAATATTCATAGTTTTATGGGTGACTTTGATTCAAAAATCTATTTTTAAATGGATTCTTGACAATTTGTGTGACTTCTAAATGATTTCAAGAAAAAGGAGGATATTTCTCTCAATAGTTTAATGATTATTTTAATCTATATCAATATCCTTCATTATTCTCGATTGAGGTTAATCTGATACAATAAAATCATCCATATTGTATCGAATGAGTTATGTTTGACTATGGATGTGCTATTTTTATACCATTAATGGATTGTGGTTAAAGTATTAACATTTCGTATGGTAGATTTAATAAGAATGTTTATTTTATGTTTAAACTTGTTCATATGAGGAATTCACTGGACATTGTATGTGACTGGTGGATCCCTCTATAGCTCCTCAATGCATCGGTAGGTCTATTAAGACAAACTAGTGTCTGGGCACAAGGCCTTGACAAAATATTATTTGTATACTTGACACAAGGCATTGACTATGTGGTTATGATAGTCTGGAATTATGCATTCAGTCATTATGAAAGGGGTTATTGATATTTCATGTGAATATTTGACTAGTAGAATATCCAATGTGAATAAGTAAATGGCATTATTTCATTTTATTTTTTTCCATATTATGGTGAAGTTCAAGTTTAAAAGGATTTTTTAGTTATAAATTTCCTTAAATGTTTATGCTTATTTATGAAAGTTTCTGCAATATTGTTATCCTTATGAGCATCTGAGCTCACCCCTTTCTACGTTTAGTTTTTCCCAAGATGTGAAGAAGTATTTTATGAATGAACTGAATGGATAGTATAAGTGGATATGTGTTTGGAGACAATATGTTGTTGTAGTGTTCACTTTATGATGTAATGCAAACATTATGAATGTATATAGTGATTTCAAGACGACTAAACTAATCAATCTTTCAAGACTTGATCTTTTGTGATCATGCCACATTTATGTAATAATGCACTAACTCTGGGTAACTTGGGTTAGGGAGTTAAAATTGATGATTGAGAATATTTGGAAAAAAATTCATTTAAAATAATCTTTTAATCTTTCAAAGGAAGCTTCATATAAATGACATTCATAATTGAGGATAAATACATACATGCCGAACATTCCTTTTTCACCATATTTTTTTAGAAAAGTCTCTTGATCAGAAAAATAAAAGAATATTCCTTTAAGAAACATTTATAAAAAATTTAAAATATGGGTAAAAATTAATTTTAGAAAATATGGTAGAACAATTTTTAAAACTTGTTTAGAAATAATTGGTTTGGAAGAAAATAGTCTTCTGACTGAAGAGAAAATTAAAGTCAAATTTTATAATAAATGTTATTAATTATATTAAGTATCAATGAGTGAAATAATAGTAAAATTACTTAATGATATCATTAATAATTGGAGGATAATAAAATTCATGATAATTCTTGATTTATGGATCATAATATTCCATCAATGGTGCATAATCATAAAAACCCCCTAGAAATGATGAGATTGTAACAATAAACTCTTACCACATTATTAACTCTAAATTATAATAACCATGAAATAATAAAATTATATGGTGATTAAGATATCATGAAAATAAGGTTATTCATGAAATAACACATCAAAGGGTTAGTATATACACCTCTTAAAAGAATACAGGTGTATAATATAACAAGTGTATCAAAAAAGTCAAATTGAGAAAAACCTATATTACTACATTGGTAACATTAAAACCATAACCCCATGTAATAATAGAGTCACATGAATCTTATAATAACGTTAAAATAAATATATTAATTATAAAACATGTCAAATGGTAAGTATATAAACCTCCTAGTAGAATATAGGTTTGTAACATAACATGTGTCTCAAAGAACAAAATTTAAAGCAAATTTATCTTATTAATTTGGTAACCTTGAAAGCATAAACCCATGAATGACGTATCCTAAAATTTATGTGTAAATCCATAAATATTTAATTATATGAATAATAAATTACATTACATGTAATTGTATTCTCCACATTAAAGAAATATTAGGTGAATAAACTTTGGGTCACACAAATGTGAAAAGTGCGATGAAAATACCTTACTACATGAGTGACTTTTGAATCCCGAGATCCATGAAATAATAACATATTTTGAAAATTTTAATATCATTTAATAAATAAAATTCATGATATAAAATTTCACAGGTCATTATATACACCACTCAAAAAAACGATTTGAGAATATGGAATAAGTCCTGTATAAAAAAAATTGAGACTGTAAATCCCTTTACCTTTAGTCATGAAATCTGTCATACTCGTTCAAACCCACTATATAATAAGAATAAGTTTATTATAATACTATGAAATCCATAATAAAATATATAATATAAAATTTTATTTACTTATGACTTTATATTGTCTCTTTATTAACACCACCATGCTTAAATTAGGCTTTGAATAATAACCGCTTGGGTTTTCATACATGTTTTGACTTGTTATTATTAGTCCTATTAATTATATCCATATTTTTTCATTTATAGAAATTAAAACAATATATAAATATCATATATATTCATTATATATTTATTTATAAAAATATATAAAATATATGTGTTTGAAATTAAATACACCATACATGGAGACGGTAGGTTGTGCGTCGACATGAATTTTATTTCCACTTTCTTATCATATTTAAAGATATAAAAATATATGATAAATATATATATATAATAATAAATTTAGAAAATTTATTTTATGTATTCATATATTCCTATTGAACTCATCCTTAACACATTCTATGTAAAGCGTGAAAACATAACATCGTTTCGGGAGGCGGTAGTCTGAAGTACACACGAACGATGTTACTGTATTTCTAAAAAATTGAAAACATGAATGTATGATCTATAAAATAATTAAATAAGAATAATTTTTTTAAAATATGTTATTTATCATATATAAACTATAAATATATCATTATTCAAAATCATGAATGTAGGTAGTGGAAGAATGAACGACATCAGTTCATGAGGTGGTAGTCCATCGTACACACAAAGGATGATTATGTATCCCATTTGGTGGAAGAGTTTGAAGTTTTGGTTTGTACCATGAACATACTTATCTGTTTATCAAGAATATTGTGGTTATTATATAATCCTGATATATGAATAATATAATGGGGTGGATAGGGAAACAAAACAGAAGTGCATGTTGAAGAACACTTCCTCTTCTTCGTGTAACTCCATTTGGTTTTCACCAAAATATATCCTTGGATTAATTTATTTACAAATTTTGGGATTCTTGGATTATTTTATGGAATTTTTTATGATTTTAGGATTATTATTGTATGTGAAAAAGGTCCTAAAATGTGTGAAGAAGTTGGGAGAGTTAATTCCCGTTTATAATGGAGGAGTGATATTCTTATAAATACCAAAAGGTATCACTATTGGGAGGTATCCCATATATATAGTGAGTCAAATAAATAACCATTCTCATGAAAATAGGGGATATTATAAAAATTATTTTATCCAATGAGTTTTTTTTAAAAAATTCTATGTCATTTTCCCCTTATGTTTAAACTGTAGTCCCTTAGTAAACTCATATTTCTTTTAATCACGGTGATTAATTTTAACTATTTTCACTAATAATTTTGGCCAAAAATAATTTTGGACTAATTAGAAAATATATATTACAGAAATTCAAAATATGGAATACAATTTTCTAAATTCTAATTAGATATATTGAAAATTTTAATTTATAACTAATCTCGTAGATGTAATGAGAAAGTGAATATTTAATGTGAACATTTTTAAAGGTATAATTATTTTTATATACAAATTTAACATAAAAATAATACCAATGAAATTTAATTGAATAATACATGTTATATTGAACTAATTTATCTTGAAAACAAATAAAAATATAATTTATCATTATAAATTATATAGATGAAAAAGCAAGTTTTAAATTAAAATTATATATTTTTCAGTTTAGATCAAAAATTGAAACTTCTCAAAAATAATTTAAACCATTAGTGAAAAGAAATTTTATAAATTCATAATATAAAATATTTAGTTTATTTTGTAAAATAATATTTTTAAAAGTGTCACAATTTAGTTTAAAAATATTTTTTCCATTAAAAGTGACAAAAATTCCTCTTAGATAAAAATTACTTCTTTTATGCTTACATTTAGATTTGTTCTTATTTTATAAATATTAAATTTATTAGATAAATTGAGTAAAATTTCACTAAATATATAATATTTAAATTCTATGTATATCGTCTACAAATAATTATTAATTTAATTTATCAGAAAATTGACTTTGTGGGCATAAAAATATTTTTTCATAAAAACATATCGTTTATTTTCAATTTTTTTATATCTTCATTTATAAATATTTCAAAACCAAATTTTCAATTATATAAAAAAATTTAAATTTACTTTCATAATTCATTAAATCTTATTCATTTCCCATCATTCCAAGGCTATGTGATTACTATAATAATATTAATAATATATTATAATTCAGTAAAAATCAATATTGCATGTAACAAAATCTATTGAAAGAACTCAATATTTCATGAACCCAAAGATAAAATCAATTTCTCATGTATTTAAATATTAATATTTTGTATCATGCAGTGTATTAAATCATGGATGATTAATTTATTCAATAAAAATTCATAAAAATCTGGGTTTTATAGGTCAAACTTCCTTCGTATGTGTTTGAAACCCCTATATAATAGTTATAAATTATATATATATATATATATATATTCAAGAAGCATAATAAAATTTCATTTAATATATATAATTTACTTATAACCATTCATCACCTATATATTTGTAATTCATCTTTAAAATCACTACTCCTTGTGATAACTGGCCCATTCTTCATCAATGTTTTGGTTCGGTAGATGTGGTCCTAAAACATTCATCATGGTAACATAATATCCATAATTTTTGTAATGATATAAATGTCATTTATATTAATTATATAAAATTTTATATACATCTATAAAATTAGAGATATGAAAACAAATAACACTGTTCATGGAGAAGGAATCATGTATGTATTCTTGAACATTGTTTCCATTTTTTAACTGATGGAACAATATAAAGATAAATAATAAATCAGTTCTATAGAATAATTTATATAAAATATATATATTATATATTTATTAAATTTATTATTACTTATTATTCATGAAAAAATAGAACTAAATACATATTGCATTGTGTCGTGGAGGTCGTAGTCCACACATATACACGAGCTACATTATCATTGTCCATCAGATTAGATGGTATGTGTTTAGTTGTGATAATATAATTATAGTAGTACAATTATTTAATAAATATTATATATATATACATTAAATCCATAATTATATTCATCTGTGAGGGGTCATTATGGAAAAAATTGAATTATGTCGGTTTGTGAGGCGGTAGTCTGTCATACACAAGATTGATGGGTTCATATCCAATTTTTTAGAAAAGAAGATGAATAAAGGTCATTCCATTAACATAATAACATAACAATGTATGGATGATAATGATCTTATTTTTTAATCTTGATTGAATTTAATTTTAATGATGTTGAAAAACAAAATAAAAAAACACAAGGATTAGTACTATAGCTCTACTATGGATAATCTTTTCAGTTCTATACCAAAAGATTATTATGATGGTTTTATGATAAAAATGTGAATCTAGGTCTTTGTGAGGGTTTTTTGGAAAGGAATTGGGTAGTTTTTTCTAGAACAAAAGTCTCTTTATGAGTGGAGAGGAGAGGATAGGAGGTGGCCATTTATATGTGGGGAAGATGAAAAACATTAAATTTTTAAAAATAATCAAATAATTCAAAGACTTATTCCAAAAAATCCTCTAAAATACAACATTAATAAGCATTAGATGATATAAGGTTTAATTTTTTTTAGAATATTTAAAATATATATGTATTTAGGTAACTTGGAACTTATATAATTAGTATAACCTTTGATAAAATTAATTTATCCTTAATAGTGGTAACAAGTTTTTAATATTTTAAAATTTATCGAGTAAGAAAAATTACGTTAAAATTATTACATAATAATTATTATTGAGATATCAAATAAAGAATCCATTTTATTAAATATAATTCATATAAATAGATGATTTGAATTTTTAATGAAACTCACAGTCATGATAAAAAAAACGATTCTCCAAAGAATAGGTATTCTTATGTATAAATAGTATTTATTTAAAAATTCTACAAAAAATTATTATAATTACCTTATTTATATTAATAAATATCTAATTGAATAGATTTTACTGTTAATAAATATTATAAAATCTGAAGCATTCAAAAGTCTTAATAAAGATATATTTTTTAGTAAATATCAGTATTTATCATTAAATATGAGTATTTTTCAATATTCATTGATAAATAAATCTTCTCCCATAAAAAATATGAAAAATTCACCCTAATATAAATTTGAGATAGATGATTTCAAAAACCATTTTCATATTGTCAAATAAATTTTAAAATAGTGTAAAAATTTAATTATATTATTTTCCCACAAAAATAAATACAAAATATTTTTGTGGAAAATATATTTTTTTTGAATAATAAAATGTCCTTACAATGGATTGAGAGTTTATTTCCAAAGAATTAATAAATAAACATTTATTTAAAATGTCCTTCAAATATATTTCATAATGTGGTTGTTGATATTTATAACCACTAGTTCAATGAAAAGGTTATATCGATCATATTTAAATAATAATATTCCATGGTTCATTTAAGATCAGTGTTATATGTAATATACGCAATAGTTAGGGCCCCTAGGCTAGATACCCTGAGAGGGGGGTAAATCAGGGTATGTCAGATTAAAACACCTGCCCTTTTTTATTTTTTTCGTTAGACAAAACCCTCTTCTATCTCCTTCCTGATGCAGAGTATGAATAATCCTTAAAGCATGAACAGAACCCAATGACTTTTACTTGGTTCACCCTCACTGGGTTGTGTACAAGGAGAATACACAGACAGTGTGCCGATGTACAAATTCCAATATAAGCGCACTGTTGTTTACAAGTTCAAAGAGGACTCACTGTCCCTCCTAGTAAACAACCACTCACAATTTGAGAACTCACTGCACTCTCAACTGATGTGAGCTTAATACTTCTTTAGAGGATCCCCTAACAGTTTATAGACATGTAGGTCTCTTAATTACACCTAATTAATGCATCCTCCACTGTATGTAGATTCTCTATTGTAGTCCATATTTTATCTACTGATAAATACAACTTTTCCCCAGAACATCAGGCAACTCACTATGGAAACACCTTCGCAAAGCACTATACTTCGTGAGGATCCCAATTTCACGAAGTTCAAACAAGCCTTCACGAATATCATGCCTTTTCATGAAGCACTCTCATGAAGCACTCTTGTGAAGAGCTATCGTGAAGCTAAAGTCGTCGCAGAGTGACTTCCTTCATGAATCTCCCTGAGCCAACATGGAGCTCGCAACTTTCACGGAGCTAAATTCGTCACTGCGAAGCTCTTCTTTCGCGAAGCACACTGCCTCCATGAACCACCTTTGAAATCCAAGAGAAAAATACTTTCTTCAAAAACTATCTACTTCTCCCGAGGGGGTCGAGGTCTATTTATAGGTGATTCAACTGACCATCAAACCTTCCGCACAAAGTCAACACCATATCATCAGAAATCACGAAGCTCCGAAATTTCCGCCGTAATTCTGTCAATATCGCGAAGCACCACAGTAATTTTCTGATCGTGGAGCTCATCGTAATCACGAAGCATCCCGTCAATATTTTCTCACCATCAACGCGACGCTCCCTCACAAATCTTTTCACTGATGTGATGTTCTTCAACATCTTCCTTTAGTGATGCTTGTCGTAATCATGAAGCATCACCATCAACATTCTTCTGGTCTTCGTAAAATCAAATATTTGAAGTCTATCTTTGCGAAACTAATGCCTTTTCCATATTTAAATTAGATCTTCAAGGAAATAATATTTTCGCGATGCTCACCAAATCCATATTTTTGACCTAAAAAATTTGGCAAACACTAGAATATAGAACTACCTTGTATCTATTCTTTTATACCACCTCCAGATCATCCATTCCTTTGTCATGGTTCTAAGTCAACATTGATTGTCAACAAAATCTCCAGAACTCGAAAATTCACCATGGAATCCTACTTTGTCAACAAACACAATCAACCCAAAAAAGATGCAATGTTACCCTGGGGGATTTTTTCACAACAACAATCTTATATAATGTTTTTTTTAAAATTAAAATATTACAGAGTCCTTCCCAGACATTCCCTTTGAATGATCATCATAAACCTAGATATCCCTCTAATTCCTCATCATCCCTCAAAATATATAATCTTCATTCATTAACCTATTCTTTAGATGAGTCTTCATCTGGTCCAAAATTGTTTAGATAGAATCAATCTAGAAATCAACTACCTTTGGACCACCCTCTCTGGTGAACTTTAGTGGATTTTATAGCTAGAAATCGTTTTTTATATCAAATGTACCGACATGACCCCAGAAATTCGAGATCCAGTGTTCTGTTATCTATACATTTCCATAAGATACAATTAAATCACATCCCGAAGGACTAAAAAATTTAGTAGTCTTGGTATAATATATACATAAACAAGTCATGTATTAAACATTAATACACAAATTACAATATAATTTTTTTCAAGGATAAAGACTTTATTATATATAGTGCATCCTTAGATATCGTTCTTAGTACTCGTTATGTAATCCTAGGGAAAGGAAACATAATAAGGTTGAGATCAAATGATTTGTAAGGAATTATACTTGAAGCACTGATGGATCAATAAGAATAAACAATATGGAAAGATAAATAATTTAACAAACATTCAATTTAAACCATCTAAAAATGGAATAATCGACATGGAAAGGAAAATAATTTAAACACATTCCATTTAATCAATTAAATGAGAATGTAATGCATCCATAGATAATTTCAAAGAAAAAATGTCATGGAAATTATTAATTTAATATTGAATAAAAAAATTATTAATTATAAAAACTCATTTTCCTAAGAATGTGATGGATTTTCATTCAATACCTTTCACTATAAAGTTTATCATACTATTGTTATGACCTTTCACAACATAGTTTAAATTTGTGGGTAGAAACCCATCTATTATTCTTCAAAAAAACTCTAAGGGTTTGTCAAAAATTGATTTCATCTCAAGAGATTACCAATGGATTATGGGGATCACATTAAATAGTCCCTAACCTGTGTCTTTCATGTCAAAATCATTCGTTATATATTTCATAATTGATTAAATTCCAAAACATTGTGCCTTATCAAATGTCCTTATAGAGTAAGAAATATAGATTTATTAATATTTTCCAATAAAATCAAATAACATTCAAAGTAAAGACCATATGTAAACGTTTAATATATTATAGGAAAAAACATATCTATGATAAATTATATGGATAAATAGTGGAAACATAATATTAATTGGTTATAAGAAAAATGGTATTTCAAGGGGACTACAAAAATGAATCAATGAAGTGAATGTCAATACTATACATGGAAAAACCATTCAAAAACCATCCAGAGGAAGAATATGGGAGATATTAATAGAACATATCCAAGGAGGAATAAATATAAATGGTGGTTTTTTATTATAAATAATATAAAAATGCCTTTTGAAAATATCCATAATGAAAATATCTAATTGTTTTGAAAAACTGTTTGAATAATATTTTAGTTTAAAATAACTTTTAAATAAAATAAACTATTACATAAATGGTATAAATTTCTTTGAAAAATCATTTTTAAAATGTTAAAAAAATTTAATTTTTTTATAAATTGGGTTTTTAGAAGAAACGTTTTTCACTCACCAATTAGAGAATAGAATTCAGCATTTCTTATAAAATATTCGAAAATACATTGAGTAAAAAGGGTGGAAATATGATACTATAACTTTAAAAAGGTCATTAATATCTATAATAGAATAAAATAAACAGTTTTTATGAATAATGGTCATATTAATTTCATTATTGTAATTGTAAGAATAAACAATCTTGATTATAATGAAATTGTGAAATAAACCCTTAAAATGATCATAACATTAAAGTGATAATTAATAATTGAAGATATTATGTTTATGAAATGTAAATAAAAATAAAATAAGTGTAAAAAATTTATTATATTGTCATTTTTATTATACACATAATCATATTATATTAATGACAATGAAGAAGTAATTTAACCGAATGAAAAGGAATTGAGTAATGAAAATATTTACCACTTGGTAACTTTTAATTAAAATACAAGTATAAAATATAATTGAAATAAAAACTAAAAATACCATGAATAAAAAAGTTCATGATATAATATATCAAAATGGTGAGTACATAAAAAACACAAAACAAATAAATGGTGAATATAAGTAAATATCTCATAGATTTAAAAAGTGAGATGAAAATAACATAAATTGTGTTTCCGTTTAGGTAAACATACTTGACCTCATGAATAATGGTATTAAGAATTTTATTAATGCAGTAATGAAATATAATAATATTTATAATATCTCATATTAACCATATAAAATATTTCATTAATCTTTTTGTTACAATCATTCATTATTTTCACTATTTCGAGTTTTAATTGCATAGTTTTTCGTGTATGTTTTGACTCATTACTAGTTGTTACTATTAATTAAATAAATAATTAATCATTTCAATAATGTAAAACATAATTTAAATATCATATATATTAATTATATATGTATTTATAATAATCCATAATATATTTATAAAGGAAATGAAATGAATCATTCATGGAGAAGATAGACTGTTCATACGCATGAACATTGCTTTGATTTCCTTATCGTATTTAAAATAATGATATGCAAATGATATTAATTTATATGTATATTATAATTATAGTATCATATTTATTTCATATAGTTTTATTAATACATTCCTTTATAAATTCCATGTATCACATGAATGAGCCACATCGCTTTGAGGATGCACAAGTCCACACTTCCACAAACAAAGTTATTGTATTACCAAAAACTGGATTGCATGAAATTATGAGTTATATAATTTTTAAAGAAGCATAAATATGTTATAAAAATAATATATATCATATATAAACTATAAATCAATCGTCATCAAATTATTGAAATATGGTATAAAGAAGAATGAGTGACATCGGTTCTCAAGGTTGTAGTCCGTCTTACACACGAGCGATTATTGCATATCCCATTTGATGGTTTTTTGTGAATGTGTGTGTAAAACCTTTAGAATAAATACTTATCAGTATATTAAATATAATAATGTTATTATATAATCATAATATGAAAAAAAATCAAGATATGGATAAGTAAATGAATCAAAAGCGATTGTTGAAGATTGTTACCTTTTATTCAGGTAACTCTGTTTGGTTTATAACAAAAGATTTCCATTGTTTTAATTATTCCAAAAATGATGCTTCTAAGATTATGGGATAGAGTTTGGTATCATATTTTAGTAGACTTTGGGTGATACAAAGGTATTGATATGTTTGAATAAGTTTGATGGTTGAGTGCCTTTTTATAGTGGAGGTGGAGTGTCATTCTAATAATTTTTTAAAAATTGAATTCCTCCTACATTTATAACAATTAATTTTGCGCCAATGAAAATACCATTATATAAAAGTTATTATAATTTATATATATGAACATCCAATTTATTTTTTACATGTCCTTATGCCATTATTGTGCTTATGTAAATGTTTTAGTCCCTTATTAAGTTAATTTTTCTCATAGTCTGTGTAAAACAATTTATTAAAATTCAATAATATATTTAGTAAAAAACTATTTTGAACTTATTATAAATTATAAATATTTTATATTCCCATTATTGAATCCATTTTTTCAAATAAAAAAAATAGAAGTTTTGGAAATTAAATTAAATTTAATCCCATAAACTAGATGACATAATCGGCATTTAAAGTAAAAATGTTCCATAGTTTGAGATGTTTTTATATCCAATTTCAATGGTAATTGACTAAAATTACCAAAATTTGATTCATTAATATAATTTTTTTATAATTTTACATTTAAACCAATAAAATATATAATATAATTTTATAAATAAATATGACGAAATATAAGTTTTTAATTAAAATTCAGTAATTTTCATTATTTATCAAGAAATGAAACATCTTAGAAAAAACCCAAAATTCACCACAAGATATTTTTATGTAAAAATTAAAAAATGATGTGTATTTTTAAATATAGAATTTATATAATTTCCAAAAAAATATATTTAAAAAAGTTCTCTTTTAAAATCTAGTAAACATGCCTTAAAAAATATATAGGTTTTATGTATAAAATTAGTTTTTTTCTCATCTTATGCCTTTAAGATAAATTCGATTGATATTAAAAATATTTTATTGAATTTATTACACAAATATTTAATTAACATAAACTAATAATTTTAAAAAAAATTACTTATTAAAACAAAACAACATTGGGGGAATAAAAAATATAATCTTCGAATTCAATTGGATTATATTTTTGTTCGTAATTAATTTTTTACCAATGAATTTATCTTATATTTTCATAAATCATATTTTTCATAAGTTCGATAACTCTATTAATAATATTTAATATAAACACATTATTTATCATATATGAAACAATTTTTTTAATAATATATCATGTAAATACCCGTAAATTTCAAGGAGAATTTCTTCTTAAATTCATTGGGATTTTACGAGTACGCGGTTTCTGACGGCACCTGATTCCGAGACCCGGTGTGCCTGGAATCAATTTCCGAAGTTTAGCTCGGGTATGTTCAGTGAATGAACGAGCATGTTTTTACATATTTTGAACCAGTGCTCGGAATTGAAATATAAGGGAACCGATGGAACCACAACGCCGGTAAATGCCTAAGAGGACCATTCTCGAAGGTGAATTTTCTCAGGAGGAGTGGATAAAAATTGAGGATTAAATGTGAAGTAAATAAAATTTTGGTACACTTTTATTTTCTATATCTAAGTGGATATATCCTAGGTGTGGGAGTTGGGGTGGAAACCACTAGTTCCAAACTACTCTAGTTAGGATATTTGTGAGGTGGGGCCCACACGAGCCCCACCCCTTAACATTCCCCATAACCCCTTAAACTTCCCATTAAACCCCATTTGTAATTAAGTGGGTAACTTCTCCTCTTCCCACTTCCCCTCATTAAACCCTGCCAACACTTATTCAATTAATTGAATTAAGTATTGGAAATTTGTAATTTGAACCCATGGAATGTTATAATAAAATAAGAGGTGCATATTTTAGTTTTGGGGTTAGTTTGGTTGTATTGGGAAAAGGGAGGAGAGAGCTCTAGCTTTCGAAGAACATCATCCTTCCATGAAGAAGGCCACCCTTCAACAAAAAACATCGTTACCTCTAGGAAGGAGACACCGATGACGAAGTTCTCCAATGACGTGCAATAATATTTTTCTCTCCGTGATAAAAGACAAGATGATGTTTCCTCGAGTGCACACCATCGATGATGGAAACGACACCATATTTTGACGGTGCTCGACAACCATGAATTTCTTTGCGAGGTAGGGGTTATCATCATCCATGTTTAATTCATCGTTCTTCATTGGTTAAATTTGGTCGATTGTTACCAACGTAACGGGAGGCGATTGGACCACACAAACACGGCCAATTTCTCCTCCCAGTTTTCTTGTTGGAAATTGTTGGTGAGTTGTGGTGAAGATGGCGCGGTACCGTTGCATGGCACGGGAATGAGGAGAACCGCGGCTGGAGTGGACCGTAGGGGTGGTGCGCTGCGCCGTCATGTCGTGCCGGAGAAACAAAGAGAGGCTGCGGCCGGAGCAGTCCGCGGTGGAGGGTGCGGCGCAGTCGCGCCGCACCAGCCGAGGAATAGCCGTGGCCTTAGGCCGCGGCAGTCCAGCAGGGGTGGCTGGACAACCGGCTACCGGTGCTCTAGGAGGTGGGACCCCGAAGGGTCCCGCGGCAGCACAACCGACCGACCTTAATGACCAGCCATTTTTTCCGGATAAAACGGGGGTTCAAACTCTCCACCAGTGCAAAGGGCGGACCCCGTAGGGTCCTCCTTTACCAAAACGGGGGAGCGGCGCCCCCCCCCCCCTTCGCACCCCACTCGGCCGAGAGCCGAGCCGCGGCTGGGCCGCCCGCGCTGGGTTGGGCCATCCGTGCCCGGTCGGGCCACCGTCGTCTGGCCGAGCCGTCAGTGCCTGGCTAGGCCGAACAAGCTGGGTCGGGCCGCGCCAAATTGGGCTGGACCCAGACCCGGGTCCGGTCGACCCGGTTCGGGCTGACCCAGTGGGTACTGTGCCGGGTCGGACTGGGCCCAGAACCCCTATTTTTGGACCATGTTCCTTCAAACACCCATATCATGGGCTACGGACCTCCGATCGACGCACAATCAATTGTGTAGGGATCCTTGGATCGAGACAATATTTTATGTATATTAGACTCAAGGTTTTAGTGAACATTGGGTACGACCGGGTTTGATCAAACATGAATCCAACCGGGCCCTCGGTAATAAAACGCTTATAACGTAAGGATCGGACGTCTGATTGACATGTCGTCGACTATGCTGGATTTCATTTTGATGAGACGTTTCATTTGTCATACTTCTCCTGAGGTATGGACGCAGTTGGAGTATGGCCAGGTTAGATTGTACCCAAAATCCAACCAGGACCCTAGAACGGAAATGCTAATAACTCACAGACCAGGCGTCCGATTGACGCATCGTCTATTGCGTTGAGACCCCTATGACGAGGCGGTCCTTTGAGGTATTTCTATGTTAGAATTCGTGACACTTGGAAGTAATTACTAGTAGCTCATGGAGTGGACCCTACTGGAGATGAGCATACAGAGTGCAGAGAACTAGTAGTTGTAGACCTGTCGACTACTTGACAAATTCGACTCGGAGTGATTCGATTAGCCCAGTGGACGTAGCACTCGGTATTTAGCGGCAGACCCACAGTGGTCGGAGCGCCTGGTATTTGGAAGCGGATCCACGATACTCAACAGGATGAGTACCTCTGTAGGCTATTAGGGGGAGCGCCCGGTATTTGGCGGCAGACCCACAGTGGATGGAGCACCCAATATTTGGTAGCAGACTCCCGGTACTTGACAGGAGGAGTAACACAATAGTCTATGGTTAGTGAGTAGCATCTCGGAGTCATGACAGGGCCACTCTACATGATAGAGGAGGAGTTCTCCAGTAGTTGTGGTTTCGATAATGAAAATCCCGGTTTGAGATGAGTCAATGACCTTTGTGTTCACTCATGATTGAGATGAGTTACCTGATAACTTAGGTATAAGTATGGGTATATAACTATGTAATGGTTATTTGTTTAGATTATTATTTGTGGTTATCCTTGTTGGATATAGTGAGACCTTGAGGGTCTTGGGGTCCCTACTGAGTATCATTATACTCACCCCTGCACGGGTTATGCCCACACCTCGTTGTGTTGGTTGCAGATGACGGACAACGCTGTCAGAGAGCTAGTGTACGAGGACTGGACAGTACCCGGAGGTGGACTTCATGACGAGACGGTATCTGGAGGTGGACTTCATGAC
The DNA here is from genome assembly GCA_963277665.1 of Viscum album. Taxonomy (NCBI): domain Eukaryota; kingdom Viridiplantae; phylum Streptophyta; class Magnoliopsida; order Santalales; family Viscaceae; genus Viscum; species Viscum album. The sequence goes on from OY728123.1 coordinate 2,023,492,232, forward strand.
GAGGCGGTACCTGGAGGTGGACTTCACGACGAGACAGTACCCGAAGGTGACAGACATACGTGGAGAGCTGAGGTGGCCATCTGTACCTAACCTTCAGGTAGGAACTCCGGAGGATGACCCAGGAGCTGCTTCAACCTTCCAGCTGTTGTCTTTTCTGTTGTAATTTCGTTCAGTTGTAGCTGTACTTTTAAGTTGGGTTTGTATTCTGGCCCATTTACTTTTCAGTACATTCTTTTTTACTTAGTGCTTTTACATCCACTTACACTCTGGTTGGATGTGTTTGTGTATTATAAAGGCAATGTCTTCCCAATTATCAGGATTTACGCCTTTGATGCTAGTCGCCAGCCCCTGGCCTATGGAAGGTGGGCTTTGGGTAATCACAGCACGGATCCCGAGGACGGGTCGTGACATATCATTTCTTGGTAAAACATTGTCCTGTGTGTAACACAAGTAATTGAAGAAATACGTTGTTTCTTATGACACAAGATAAATCACTTTTTAGTTCATTTAATTATATTGAATATATTAAAATTATATAAGATATTAAATATACAATAATTTCTCAGGTGGTTATATTCCATGCTATATTAGGGGTTGTGGGTCATACACTCTATCTAATAAAAGTTACTCTTTTATAATTTTTAGGAAGTTACATTCACCACCACCCCCAAATTAAATGTAGTCCCAACAATTTAAAATTAATATCATAAAACTAGGGTTTTATATTTTAAATTTCTCATTTTTTAAATACCAGATTTTGAGAAGAGTTAATATAATATTCTCCAAAAAATAGAGAATGAGATGAACAAAGGTTACAAGGAATAACATATAACTATGTTTCTAAGTAAGATAATGTTAGTGGAGAGTTGATATAAATACATGGATAAATAGTCTAAATATTTATAGGGAGTGATTGAGGAAATATATGACAAACAAGGAATGATTTATGTATAGAAAAGGGGCTCAAAGCCACAAATCTATAGTGACATAGACCGCCAGTTCAACAAAAAATGAAGGTATTAGGACAACATATTTATTTAATGATCTTTTTCCTAATTTTGATGAATTATTTTATTGACCAAGAATATATGGAAATATACTTACATGATACATTTCAAATTCCTAAGAAAAATTTCATTTTTTTGTTTTTCTTCAATCAATTTCTAATTCATCCCTTATTCTATGAAATATTTATACTAGAATGAACCTCTTTTTTGAAGCACTACGATTTTATTTTAAAACTTCAAAATTCCCATACAAAATCATTATATTTCTCACTAACTATTTCAAAAAACTAATATAGTTACGAAATTAATCTATAAACCTAAAAATAAACACTACAAATTTATCAATAATATTTATTTATCAAATTGTTTAATTAAAAACAATGATCAATTAATCCGAACATCACCTAGGCTAGTGGTATTTGTGAAACCATTGTCATACATAGACCATGGGTTCAATCCCCACTTCCTTTTATGTTTTAAAATTTCTATAACCATATAATTTATGAAATATCTATGATATACACCCCTAAAATTAAATCTGTAAATGGCCTTTTAAATATGGTTTTCAATACAACCCAAATAATAAAAAAAATTATCCATTTATTTCTCAATAAATCCTTCCATGGTCTAGTGTTTATACATTAGAAGATTTTATTTCCTAAATCCAAAAACCATGGTGTGATAATAAACTGAAACATTTCAGGAACCGTGTAATCATTTTTGAGGATATCAAAATGTTGACAGATTATTTTCAATCTAGGCCACCTGAGGTTTAACCTAGGTCATTCATTTGTTGTTTTCTATCATATACTTAATAATAGTATGTAATGAAAATTAATATTATACTAAGAATATCCACTGAGTGTCTCAAACTAGGTGCACAATAAGTCTCGTTGTCGTGTAGTAGGTTACATTCGAGTTAGGCCTGATGCCCCATTTCAAAGTAGTTACCCCAATGTATATCTGTTTCATAACCATGACCAGTTATAGTATCTAGATAAGGATATACTGTAAGGAATTCCACATAATATATATCTAACAAAAACATTAGGATTAACCTATATAGTTATCCAAAAGTTATACCTTAGGGTAAAGTTATATGATATATGTTTTCCTAAATATAGTTCCCATGTTTTATACTAAACTTTCTATGATATCAATTATAGATACCAAAACCTAAAAAGACCAGACACTGTGTCATTAAATAAATACATTAGAATTAGACACAAGTAAACCACATCCCATAGGACCAAATAGTTTATAATTCTTGGAAAACTAGATACATACCTAAGACTATTGTTATAAATGAATACACAACATAAAACATAATTTTTTTCAAGGATAAAAAAAATTATTCCTTCTTGCATATCCTTTCATATCTTTCGTAGTACACCTCAAGGAATCTTATCAAAAGGAAACATAATAATGGTGACCTCAAATGAATATTAAGGTTAAGTAAATTGTATTAAATAATGAATCCATAATAATAAACAATATGAAAAGTTCAATAACTAAACAAAATTTTCATTTAAAAAAACTAGATATTGCATAACCAATATAGTGAGGAAAATAAATTAAAAATATTTCATTTAATAAATGAAATGATAATTAAATACATCCATAGATAATGTCAAATAAAAAAACATATATAATTATAATTGAATAATGAATTAAATACAATCTTATTTATCATAAATTCTGCCTCCCAAGTACATGATACCTTTACCATCAATAATTTTCCTAAGATGGTTTATCATATTACTATCAAGATCATTCACAAGACAGTTTGAATAAGTGGGTTGAAACCTGTAGAATCTTCTTTGAAACAAACTAAGAGATTTTTTCCCAAATTATTCACCTCTTGAGTCTATAGATGCATCAATGGTATTACTTTAAAATCTCTTAAACCCATATATTCCAAATACTATTAATTAATTATATATCATATAATCTATATAAATCGGCAACAATGTACCTTATCAAATATCTTTATAGATAAAATAATACTGCCTTTCCAATATATACCAAGTAAATAAATTTTTTATCAAAGTGAACACCATGTTTCCAAAGGGTATATAGTATATTCAATGAAAATTTACATGATATATGATATTGAAAATCAAGGGAAATTCAATTCTCAATGATTTTATAAAAATTGATATGTCATGGTGACAGAAAATGAATCAAGGAAGTTAATTTCAATACAATCCTTCAAAAAATAAATAAAAACCACCCGTAAAATGTATATGCCGGATATAAATACAAAATACCTGAAGTGGAGTAAAAATAAAGGGTTATTTTCATTAATTAATAGAAACACTGTAAAAATAACATTTGAAAATGTTCAGGAGGAAAATAACCTTTTGAAAAAAATTTCATTTTTAAATTAAATTTTAAAAATATAAATTATTACGTTAATGGTGAAAAATAATTTGGAAATATATTTTTTAATGGTTAATGACATTTTTGAAATCATTTTTATGAAAAATTGGTTTTAGATGAAAACAAAATGTTTATCAAAAGAGGGAAATAAAGTTTGGTTTTCTTGAAAATATTTTCTAAAAAATATAGAAAATAAAAGTGTGCAAAAATGGTAGTATTACTTGAATAAAGTAATTAATTACAACAGTAGAAGAAAATGGAAGGATTTAATGAACATTGTTAACATAAATTCATTTAATGTAATTTTCATGAATAAAAAATCTTGATTAAAATGAGGTTGTGAAATAAACCCTTCAAATGATCATAATTTTGAATTAAGAGGTAATAAATGAAGATATTTTGTGTATAAGCTGTAAATACACAAAAAATAATTGTAGATACATAATTATTTAGTAAATTTAATTATACACATAATTATAGAATATTAAGAACAATGTGGAAGTAATATAACCTAGTGAAACAAAACCGAGTTATAAAATTCTTTACAGCTTGGTAACTTTTAATTCAAATCCCCTTAGAAGAAATAATTAAAAAATAAACTCAAAATAAAATAAATAAAAAATAATTCATTATATAATATATCCAAATTTTCATTATATACACCTCCCAAAATAAGTAAGTGGTGAATATGACATTTATCTCACATATGTAAAATGAAACATGAAAAATCCTTACATTATGTTTACTTTTAGGTGAACATAATTTAACCTCTTATATAATGGTTTTAATAATTTGATGAACATAAAATATAACTATAATCAATTTTATTATATCCTATATTAACATCTTATTATTTTTCATTACCTCTCGATTAATAGTCTTTCAATTTTTTTACTATTTTGGGTATTAATTTCCTAGTATATTGAGTATGTTTTGACTTTTTATTTGTCATTATTATTAATTAGATATATATATATCATCGTCTTCATAATTTACACCATCATTTAAATATAATATATATTCATTATATTTTTATTTATAATAATCCATAATATTTACAGATAGGAAATGAAATACACCATTCATGGAGACGGTTTGTTGTGTGTATTCCTGAAGGAGACTTCCATTTCATTATCATATTTAAAAGAATGAAAAGATAATGATAAATATATATGTATTTATTTATATATTTATATTTATATTATAATTATATTATCATATTTATTTCATATATTTTATATATGTTTATTTAAATTGTCTTATATGTATTTGGGTATTGTGTGAACAAATCACATCGCTTTAAGGAGGTGGTAGTGCACACATCCACAAATGATGTTATAGTATTCGTAAAAATAAAAATCATGAATGTATGAGATATAAAAAAATTAAAAAATATTAAATAAATAATAAATATAATATATACCATATATAAACTATAAATTCATCAGCATTCTATCCTTGAATTGTGGTAAATGGAAGAACAAACGACATCGGTTCGTGAGGTGGTAGTTCTCCTTACACAAGAATGATGATTGTATATCCCATTTGATGGATGTGCGTGAAAGTGTTAGTATAAATATTTTTTTAAAAAACACTATTTATATTGAAGATACTAAGGTTTTTTCAAAAGTATTTTTTGAAAAAGAACTTATACGGTGGAGAATTAAATGAAACAGAAGTGATCATCGAAGAGAGTTCACTCTAATTCAGGTAACTCCTGTTGGTTTATAACAAAAGATATTATTGGTTTTATTTCATCCCAAGGTGAGGATTATAGGATTAGGGGAGGGGTTTTGGGATCTTTTATTGAGTATATTGTTGGTAATCAAAAGGGATTTATAGGTGTGAATAAGTGGGAGGGGTGAATTAATTTTTATAGTGGAAGAGTGGAATTCTTGAAAATTTTTAAAAATGGAATTCCACACACTTTTTTCCCTTGTCCAATGGTTTTGATAATGAACCAAATTCTATTAAAGTTAGTATAGGGTTGAAATAATAATATCAAATGGATTTTGGAAAAGATTCTACATCATTTCGGTCATTATGATAATGGTTTAGTCCCTTGTATAGCTAATTATTTTCTTAATCATTGTAATCAATTTTAATTGCATTCATTAGTATTTTTTGTCAAAAAATAGATTTAACTTATTAGAAAATATATATTATTATGATTCCAAACACGTAATCTAGTTTCCCAAATTTTACTCATATAAGTGTTAGAAAATAATTTAAATTTCATCCCCTATAGGGGATGACAAGGTGGGTTTTTAAAGTAAGAATGTTATAAAGTATGAGATGTTTTTATATCCAAATATAAATAAAAATTGATTAAAATTACCAAATTTTGATTTATTGACATAATGTTGATCTAATTAATCTTTAAAACCAACAAAAATATAATTTAACCTTATCAATAAATTAGAAAAAAAAAAGTTGAATTAAAATTCTTTATTTTACTATTCATCATTAAATGATACTTCTCAAAAAAGTACCCAAAATTTACCCTAAGAAACTTTTTATGATCTTATTTCCAATTTTTTTTTACATATTAAAATTTATGAATGTTCTCAAAAGTATATTTATAATAGGTTCTTCATTTAAATGCGGTAAAATTGACTTTTAAAAAATAGGTGTTGAGGCATAAAATTTTGTTAATTCACATATTATACCTACAAAATAAATCGGATGAATATAAAAAATAATCGATTGAATTTATAAAAAATTTATTTTAATAATATGAATAAAATTATTAATTTATTTAATTTATTAATACAAAATTATTTTGGAATCATAAAAAAATATCCTTTATATTCAATTGGTTTATATTTTCATTTCTAATAAATTGGTAACCAATAAACATTTCATAGATATTTATAAAACATAAACATTAATAATTTTGTTAATAATCTTCATAAAAAATAATTTAATTTCTATGATATATTATGTCAAATGATAATATTTTAATAATATACTTTTTCTCAGTAAAACATGGCCTTGCGTGTAATGCAAGTAATCGAAAAAAGTGGTTGTTGCGTGCAACACAAGATAACTGAGTGTTAAGTGCATCGAAATCTATAGAGTATATTAAATTTATTAAAGATGTTAAATATACCCTAATTTCACGAGAGGTTATATTTGTTTATACATTTCATGCTACGTGTCAAGCACAATATCGAGAAAAAATTACTATTAAAATTTTTAGGGTGTTCCACCAAACATACTCGACAACAATTTTATTGAAACACTCATTGTAATCTAAATGAAAATGATGAAATTATAATAACATTTCTCTTCCACACAAACAATTGGATCCAATATGGGATCTGGTTCCACTAATGTAGGCACATTCTCTGTAATATTTCTTATCACCCTACTTGAAAACATCATCATAGAGGTATCCCACAACAATTACAAACAAATTTTTTTTGGCATATAACGTACTATTTAATCATATAAAAAATAATAGGGAACCAAAATCCATAAACAATCCACTATGCCTACACTATCCCAAGTTTTATAAACATAACAATGTTACACCCACTATCCAACCCTATCTAGGGCCATGGGCTAACATAGGGTTTAACAATTCCAATTTACAAGATTTTTATTAGACAAAATTTTTACTATTTTAATTAAATTTTTTAAACATAATACAATAACCATTTATTTATTATTAAATAACTATTTAAAACAACTAAATATACAGAAGCTAATTTTATTTCTACAATTAAATTTTCTTCCATTTTAATATAATGGTCCATTACATGTTTTTTCATGTGTGCATAATATAACCCATGTAACACAAATGCTCACATTCCTAAAATCATGCATGTATACTTAAATATTGTTATATATCTTTTGATGAATGAAATTACATTAAATGGTAATATCACAAAAAAATTGTATCAACCATGATGAAATAACATCTAAACTATAACAAGAAAACATCATAAATATAAATACACCATCAGAACATGGGGTTTCTCTCACACAAAGGTTAGTTAGTCCCATTCAGGAAATCATTTACAAGGACTAAAATATCCAAGTCTCCTGTCCACCTTCCCCAAATAATGAATAATGGAAATGACCGTAACTCCTATAATACCACCTTTCAATGTTCGAAACTTTCCCATTCAAACTAATAGCTAGACCAGTTTGTTTGGTGACCTCAAGAACACCTCTCTGTATGTTTGATGATGATGGCTAGTATCAAGTTATAATATCGAGAATTTGGATACTATATATCATTATCAGAGAAAACCAATTGAAAAATAATAATATATAATCATAGTAAATATCTAGTAATAACCATTAACCTCACAAGAAACTCCGAAAATTATATAAAATCCCATAGGCCAATACACTAATCATGTCATGTTGCATTAGTAACATGTGTCAAGGAAACCCAAAAATACAAACACACTGACAATCTAAAAAAGGATAACACCATCATGTCTAGTCCCCGAATACATTTTGTAGAGACCCGAAGCTTGACGTACATGGACATTACATTAATTTTGTGGAATACTTAATACATAACAGAAACAGACACACAAGGATTGTAATAGTTTAGTATCATTGGAAACTCGGAATAAAATCTTCTAATCGTGGTGAAAGATCTTCAACATCTCCCAGTCAAGATCTTCCCCTTTTTTTCTTACCTAAAACCTTACTTTATATCATGGGGAAAAGAAAGCATAAAAAGGGTGAGCTCAAATGCTCAGTAAGGGTAAGCATGGATAAAATAAAACATACTATATACATTTGAACTTAAAAACATGAACATAATTTTTAAACATCAAAAGCTTGAGAAATGACATAAAACATGGAAGTACGTAAGGCATAAATCATAAAGAAAAATTAAAAATGATAAAATAGCATGGGATTAAAACATGTAATTGTGGCAACCATTCAGCACATGTCATGATTTCCATAGTATCCAAGGCATTTCTTCCAAGACCATCTTAGTGGACAAAGTCCCTTTCTGAATTAAGTTCACTCCTCGTTTCAGTCCAGTAACACTGAACCGGATAAACTTACCATTCCATCCATTTCTATCTCATGAGATATAAATCTTTACCCAATGCATTAGAGGGAAATATAGGTCCCACCCATCTCATAATAAAATCATTCTTACTTGTGCCACAAAATAAACTTAAATCATTCATCATAACCCAAAGAATAAAATGGGTTTCATAAAAGTCATTCCATCATAAAATATTCCATATAAACCAAATGGATATCATTTAATCATAAGAAAAGTGAAACCATGTAAATCATAGAGACATTATACTTGAAACATACACATATGAAATAATGTCATATTAGATGGAGAATGGTTTTGATAAAACACTTGAAATGAATTCTTGAGGAAAATATCCTTTCTTCTTCAAAATCATTCTCTTTTTACAAAATGTCATGAAATTTTAAAATAAAAGTATTTTATTGAAAATAGTCATGAAATATTTTGTAGGAGGCTTTATAAAAAAATGTCTTTATAAAACTGTAAAAATCCATTCGTGCGGTATAAGTTAAAAAAACATTCTTCTCATTCTTTTACCGGAAATGTAAAAAAGTTCCTTGTAGCGTAAAAAAAAAGAAAGATTCCTTACATATCATGTATTAAAAGTCAAAATGGGTAAAAAGATATTAACCATACATAAAAACACTTTTATAAAAGATGGACATGGTTGAGAGAAATAACCCTAGTAAATACTTACGAATAAGCAATCTCGGATAAAAATGAGATTTGTAAAATATCCCTTACCTTATGTCCGATATGCTTCGTATGTATCCGAACCTCCTGTATAATGATTTAAATAATGTCATTGAAATATTACAGAATCATATTCATTGTTATGATATCATATATGGTTTACTTATGACTTTATATTACCCGTCCTTTTGTAAATTCCATGTTAAAGAGTGTTTTGGGTAAAATCGTTTCATTTGTCATCCGTGTTTTGACTTGTAATTATTCATATGATTACTTAGATCATGATTAAATAATTCCAAAATATAAAACATGTTTTATATATAATACATATTCATAATATACATATATATAGTATATCGATAAATGGAAATAAATACACCGTTCATGGAGACGATAGGTCGTCCGTACGCATGAACGCTGTTTTCGTTTCCTTATTGAGTTGAATGGAATTAAGTAGATGACATACATATATATATATATACATAAATCCAGTAGCCTTTTAATGTCATATATTTCATTATTATTGCTTATATATACTTTATAATCATTCTTAAATGGTTAACATGGAGAATGAATCTCATCACGTCATGGAGACGGTAGTCCGTACGTACGCACGAGCGATTATATCATTCCCATAATTATTGAAATGAATTGGATAGGATGATAAAATATATCATAACCCGTATGATGTTATAATAACTGTGTATAGTTATTCTTTACACCATTATACCCATCCAAGTAAGGTGGTGTTTGAAAAAAAATTACACCACGGCGTGGAGACGGTATTCTGTACGTACGCACACACGGTGATTTCGTTTTCCGTAGGATGGATAGATGGTGAAATAGGGTTGTCTCATACTTATAATAACATATCAATATATGTTTGATACTGATGTTCTTATTTCATAATGAAACAACTAAATATGAAGAAGTAGAAGAAGAAATAAAGTTGAAAGAATCGGTAACGGACATTACCTCTTCTTTGAAGCGCCTCTTTGAGACCTCCACTTACAGCACTAAAATTGGTCTCTTAAGAAGACCAGGCCCTCTAGGATGTTTTTAGGGAAGTGGATAAGAGAATTCGGCAGGGTTTGGCCGAGCGTGAAGGCTCAAATTGGTGTGAGGAAGGGAGGGAGGAGGTGCCCTTTTATAACGGAGGAGAGGGGCACCTTTGGAAATCTCAAAAATATTAATTTATAATTAATCTAACCCCACATAAAATCCTCCAAAAATGACTCATATTCGAATATTAGATGATATATGGTTGTAATAGCATCAAACAATAAAATTTAGACATGTTAGGAATTTATTTTCAACATTATCAACTTGATTTATCCTTATTTAATCAATTTAATTTTATTTGTGGTAATAAAATTCTAAATTTTAATTTATAACAAATAATTACTTATTTGTTCTGAATTGTCCATAATTGGATACTTTTTAAAATTTTATACCATATAAATTTAAATTTATAATTTTTAAATATTTTTGGGATTTTTAAACAATTTTATAATATGTTATTTTTATAAAATAACAATAGTGTCAATTTTGCCACTATTCATTTATTTGAATTTAAATAAAGTATATACAGAAGATATGTTCGAACTAAAAGATATAATAGATTCATAAAAGTTAATATGTAGCTAGAAAATTAGTGGAGAACATTAAATAGTTCATATATTATTTATTTTTTTATTTTTAAAACCATTTATATGGTTTATCTCTTAATAAAATAATTACTACAACATCTTTGTATAATTATTTAATATACTTATTTGTTGCATAACAATTATAAATAAAATCATATAATGAATATAAATCTATTTCCTTTCACAATAATGCTTTTACTAGAATTTATCATCTTAAAATCACAATATTTAAATTGTTATATTTATTAAATTATGAAGGGGACAACTTTGGCATCATTTAAAATAAAACAATATAAGTTTCATAATCACTTTTATAAGACTCCAAACGGTTATATATTAAGTCATTGGATGATTACGGTTTATCTATACACTAAAAATAAGTTTTGGTCAGGTTTGTGGGCCTTTTAATGGTTATTAGTATTTCAATAAAAACAATATTACTGATTTTTCACTTAATAAATAATTTCTGCATCATTACTGTATCACCATTAATGAAAATTATTTAATCCCTAAAAATTATAAATAAATTATCATGATGTAGATAATTTTATTATATTTCTGGATACTATTCATGTTTGAAGTTTTATGATGTTTATCACTAAATTAAAATTATTATACTTATAAGATTTAAGAGAGTGACATGTTGTCACTTTCTTTGGTTTTAATAATAATTAAATTATTTTCATAGTCAAAAGACCATAAAATGACTCTAATCCGACCCTTAGGTTATATGGGTCTACTTTTAGCCATCCAATATAATTTTGGCATGTGTTACGGTAGTTTTATAATATTATATTTACCATTAATTACCCGATTTACCTTTAACTATGGTAAATAAAATTTACCGTAGTTAGTATTCATAATTCCCAAAAATAAAAAGTATCCTATTAACATAATTTGGAACCACTGATTCAAATATGGAGTTCATTTTTTAAAATTCAATACACAAAAGTTGCAGAAATTAAATTAAAATTAATCTTGTTGTCGAATGAAAACAGGTTTTTGATTAAAACAATGCAAAAGATTGAATTGATTTAACCTACGAATTCAACGTAAAATAAATGCTAATGAAATAAATTATATCAAATTTTAAAACTATATTCTATTTATACTTTAAAATTATTCAATATTATAATTTAACCACATAAATTATTGTTGTGAATAAAGTTGTTTTTAATTAAAATATACTGTGTTTTTACTATTCATCAAAATATGAAAGTTACCAGAATAATATGAAAAATTTATCCAAAGTAAATTTTTATTTCTTGATTCCAAAGAAGAATTTCATTTTGTCAAATTTAACTTATAAACATGTCAAAAACAATATTTAAAGTGGGTGCCCCATCAAAAGGCGGCAAAACTGCATTTTTTTAAAAATTCTTATTTTACCCGAAAAATTTATTTTGTTCTTATACCATGTTCTAGAAAATGTGTAAGATGAATAAAAATGTTATAAAATTAAAAATTTAGTTAATAATATTCATAATGGCTAGTTCATAATAATATTATAATAATATATCATTGTTTAGTAAAACCAGGTATTGCGTACAACACACGCTATCGAGGAAGGTCACGATTGCGTGTAATGCAAGACAAGTCAGGGTTGTGTGTTGTACAATAATACTTCCTTGTTTCGTATAACACAATCCAACCATATTTCATTTATACATTGAATATATATATATATATGTACTCAATGTTGCGTATAATAACTATTATGAAAATTGTGTGTAACACAATCCAAGAATAGTGTTGCGTATACTGCATACTAATACGGTGTTGCGTATAGCGAAAGGTAATCTTGGTGTAGCATACAACAAAAGACATTAATGAAGATAAAAGAATATTTTTCATAAACTCTCGGGGTGTTATATTCTACCCCACTTAAAAGGAATTTCTCCCTCAAAATTCGTCGGGGTTATAAATGGTTTACTACTCGAAAGATTGTTTAATAGAAACCCACATCATAAAAAGGAATACCAAAACTTGGCTTCAAAAACTAATGTATGAAATGTAATGGTTACCCAAATTAACTCATCACTTGGTTTCCACATAGGAGAACATAGGTGAAAATATGGATATGGAAGAAAAATCTAACCATCAAGTTCTGATGGAGAGTATTAAAGAACATGGCTATGAAATAGCCAACAATCACAAAGCCATAGATTTGTGATGATATAAGGTACCATCTGATTCATCGGATATAAGGTCACTAGGACAACATTTTTTGTTTTCAAGATCATTTCCCTAAATTTGATGAATTAAAAGAAATACTTACATGATTTTGGTACAATCTCACTATTGTTTGTGAATTGAACAATTTCCACTTTATCCCTTAAAGAAACAAAGTTGAATTTTTTATTCGTGATGTGTTAGTAGATCATGTGATAGAATGACAGGTCATTCCATCTGTCTCAAACAAAAGCTTAGGAAAAGATATTAAATATACATAAGTCAATCTATAGTGAGATTAATCATATATGGTTCCTAAAATTTGCTTATACTTCATATATCATACTGCTTAATATAATAAAACTAGTTTTTACTAAACATGGACTTCTTGTAGGCCAGTGGTAAGCGATAAAGGCTAGTCGCACTTCGTTTGTGGGTTCGATTCCCACAGCCTTGCCCGACGCGATGGGTTGTTGCCCGTCCTGCAGGTTTTCCTTTTTGTAAATCTAAATTACCATAACATCCCATCAATAATATAGAAAAAAGTTTTATCCTTAAACAATACTAACTTATGTCCAACATAATCCATTCCAATCTTTATCTAAAATACTTCGGTCCAAGCTTATAGTATACAGAAAACGATTACTTGAAATGTCATCAACCAACCATAATTTATCCCCCATATATCTTGTTGGTCACATTCCAATCATGTGAATACCTTAATCATGTATTCTCTTGAAAAATGAATACCCATTAAACATAGTGAAAACATAAATTCTGTCAAAAGTTATCTCTTTCCACATACCAAAATCCAAAAATTCTATATTCTCAAACCATGATATAACCTTCTCCTTATATCAGTCATGAGCTCATGAATACTATCAAACATTTAATTTTATCCTTATCCCTTCATTATGCACATATCATCTACATTCCAAAAATATCTAAATAACCTTTCATGGTTACTGGTACCATTCATAATACACTTTCAAAACTAAAGGAAAGACAACAGTGTAACAATCCTTAGATTTCTCTTTATTCCATAGTACCATGAGATTACTTATACAATGTTACACTTGATAAACATGTAATCATTCTACTGCCTTCTTAAACCATTGATCGAGCTTCAACAATTCTTTCATCTCACATATAATTTGTAGTCTCTTAATCATCAACAACATAAATACTACCCATACGACCATACTGATTCTCTTCACGAGACTTTCCCTTAGGGAATTGGTTTTCATAATTCCCGTACATTCCACATTTAAAACATTTAACCATTGTTGATGTCGTAGCAATACCATTATCCTTATCCATAGTGTTAACTAAACCTTTTCCTTTGCACTTCCTGGCTTTGTGTCCTTCTTTTCCACACCCAAAGAATCTTCCAGTTCCCTTGAAACAATCTCCCTGATACCTCTTCCCACATGATTTAAATGAGGGAAATTGAACTATCTTTCCACTATGATCATCATGAAACTCCAACTTTCTCTTATTATCTGAGTCGGGAAACTTACCAAAGTTGAGATTATTGATCATATTATGAGATTTTTGATTAAGCATAATAACAATGTTTGGACTTCCAAATCCCGTTTAATTTGGTTTCTCATGAATAATATTATTCCATTATCCTTCATATCCTCCATTATCATGAATCTTCCTGTTTCCAGTCATTTTCTAAAACCCAAAAAGAATAGTGTGAGAGGAAAAAATCATGCTAGGGAAAACAACATAGTAAAGGGGAATCACCCTCATGATCTAACATCTTAGGTTAAATTCTATGATCATTACCATAGTTCTAGGACTATATCCTATACGTATACTTATCCTTAGGGACATCCCTAGACATACCTTAGAAATATCGCCAGGGATCTCACTAACATTTTCGCATCCTATTTTCCAAAGGTTGACTAAACCTTTCCTCTGATACCAACTGTAGAGACCCGAAGCTTGACGTACATGGACATTACATTACTTTTGCGGAATACTTAATACATAACAAAAAAAGACACACAAGGATCGTAATAGTTTAGTGTCTTTGGAAACTCGGAATAAAATCTTCTAATCGTGGTGAAAGATCTTCAACATCTCCCAGTAAATATCTTCTCCTTTATTTCTTACCTAAAACCTTTCTTTATATCCTAGGGAAAAGTAAACATAAAAGGGGTGATATCTAATGCTCAGTAATGGTAAACATGGATAAAATAAAACATACTATATACATTTCATCTTAAAAATATGAACATAATGTTTAAACATCAAAAGCTTCAGCAATGACATAAAACATGGAAGTACGTAAGGCATATATCATAAAGAAACATTAAAAATGATAAAATAGAAAGGGAGTAAAACATGTAATTGTGGAAACCATTAAACACATGTCATGATTTCCATAGTATCCAAGGCATTGCTGCCAAGACCATCTTAGTGGACAAAGTCCCTTTCTGAATCGAGTTCACTCCTCGTTTCAGTCCTGTAACACAGAACCGGATTAACTTACCATTCCAGCCATGTCTATCTCATGAGATATGAATCTTTACCCACTGCATTGGAGGGAGATATAGGTCCCACCCATCTCATAATGAAATCATTCTTACTTGTGCCACAAAATAAACTTAAAACATTCATCATAACCCAAAGAATAAAATGTGTTTCATAAACATCATTCCATCATAACAAAATCCATATAAAACAGATGGATAATATTTCATCATAAGAAAAGTGAAACCATGTAAATCATAGAGACATTATACTTGAAACATACACATATGAAATAATGTCATCTTAGATGAAAAATGGTTTTGATAAAACACTTGAAATGAATTCTTGAGGAAAATATCCTTTCTTCTTCAAAATCATTCTCTTTTTACAAAATTTCATACAATTTTAAAAGAAAAGGATTTTGTTGAAAATAGTCATGAAATATTTTGGAGGAGGATTCATAAAAATAAGGCTTTATAAAACCGTAAAAATCCATTCTTGCCGTATAAGTTAAAAAAAACACTCTTCTCGTACTTTTACCAGAAAAGTCAAAAAGTACCTCGTAACGTAAACAAAAGAAAGATTCCTTACATACCATGCAGTAAAAGTCAAAATGGGTAAAAAGGAAATTAAACATACATAAAAAAACTTTTATAAAAGATGGACATGGTTGATAGAAATAACCCTAGTAAATACTTACGAATAAGAAATCTCGGATAAAAATGATATTTGTAAAATTATCACTTACCTTATGTCCGATATGCTTTGTTTGAATCCGAACCTCCTGTATAATGATTTTAATAATTTCATTTACTTATTAACGAATCATATTCATTGTTATGATATCATATATGGTTTACTTATGACTTTATATTACCCGTTCTTTTGTAAATTCCATGTTCAAGAGTGTTTTGGGTAAAATCGTTTCATTTGTTGTCCGTGTTTTGACTTGTAATTATTCATATGATTACTTAGATCATGATTACATAATTCCAAAATATAAAACATGTTTTATATATAATATATATTCAGAATATACATATATATAGTGGATCGATAAATGGAATGAAATACACCGTTCATGGAGACAGTAGGCCGTACGTACGCATGAACGCTGTTTTCGTTTCCTTATTGAGTTGAATGGAATTAAGTAGATGACGTACATATACATATATATACATAAATCCAGTATCTTTGTAATGTCATATATTTCATTTTTATTTCTTATATATACTTTATAATCATTATTAAATGGTTAACATGGAGAATGAATCTCATCGTGTCGTGAAGATGGTAGTCCGTACGTACGCACGAGCGATGATATCGTTCCATAATTATTGAATTGAAATGGATAGGATGATACAATAGATCATAATCAGTATAATGTTATAATAACTGTGTATAGTTATTGTTTACACCATTATACCCATCCAAGTAAGTTGGTGTTGGAAAAACAAATTACACCACGGCGTGGAGACGGTATTCCGTACGTACTCACGCGCGGTAATTTCGTTTTTCGTAGGATGGATAGATGGTGAAACAGGGTTGTTTCATACTTATAATAACATATCAGTATATGAGTGATACTGATGTTATTATTTATTAATAAAACAACTAAAGAAAAGAAGTAGAAGAAGAAATAAAGTTGAAAGAATCGGTAACGGACATTAACTCTTCTTTGAAGCGCCTCTTTCAGACCTCCACTTAGGGCACTAAAATTGGACTTTGACGAAGAACATGACCTCCAGGATGTTTCTAGGGAAGTGGATAAGACAATTTGGCAGGGGTTTTTCGAGCCTGAAGGCTCAAATTGGTGTGAGGAAGGGAGGGAGAAGGTCCCCTTTTATAATGGAGGAGAGGGTCACCTTTAGAAATATTAAAAATATAAATTTATAATAAGTCTAACCCCACTTAAAAACCTCCAAAAATGACTCATATTAGAATATTAGATGTTATAGGGTTTTAATTTCATCAACCAATAAAATTTAGACTTGTTAGGAATTTATTTGCAACATTATCAACTTGATTTATCCTTATTTAATCAATTTAATTTTATTTGTGGTAATAAAATTCTAAATTTTCAATTATAACAAATAATTACTTATTTGTTGTGAATTGTCCATAATTGGATACTTTAAAATCTTTTATACCATATAAATTTAAATTTATAATTTTTAAATTTTTTTGTGATTTTAAACAATTTTATAATATGTTATTTTTATAAAATAACAATATTGTCAATTTTGACACTATTCATTTATTTGAATTTAAATAAAATATATACAGAATATATGTACGAACTAAAATCTTTAATAGATTAATAAAAGGTCATATGTATCTAGAAAATTAGTGGAGAACATTAAATAGTTCATATAATATTTATTTTATTATTTTTAAAACCATTTAATTGGTTTATCTCTTAATAAAATTATTACTACAACATTTTTTTATAATTATTTAATATACTTATTTGTTGAATAAAAATTAAAAATAAATTCCTATAATGCAGTTAAATATATTACCTTTCACAATAAAACTTTTACACGAATTTATCATCTTAAAATCACAATATTTAAATTGTTATATCTATTAAAATATGATGGTGTCAACTTTGGCATCATTTAAAATAAAATAAAATAAATGTAATGATCACTTTTATAAGACTCCAAACTGTTATAAATTAGTTAATTAGATGATTTTGGTGTAGATATACAGTACCAATAAGTTTTGGTCAGGTTTTTGGGCCTATTAATGGGTATTATTTTTTCAATAAAAACTATATTACTGATGTTTTACTTAATAAATAATTTCTGCATCATTAATGTATCACCATTAATGACAATTATTTAATCCCTAAAAATTCTAAATAAATTTTCATGATGTAGATAATTTTATTAGATTTCTGGAGACTATTAATTTTTGAGTTTTTATTATGTTTATCACTAAATTATAATTATTATACTTATAAGATTTAAGAGAGTGACATGTTGTCACTTTCTTTGGTTTTAATAATAATTAAATTATTTTCATAGTAAAAAGTCTATAAAATGAATCTAATCCGACCGTTAGGTGATATGGGTCTACTTTTAGGAATCAAATATAATTTTGGCATGTGTTAGGGTAATTATATAATATTATATTTATCCTTAATTACCTGATTTACCTTTAACTATGGTAAATAAAATTTACAGTAGTTACTATTCATAATTTCAAAAAATAAAAAGTATCCTATTAACATAATTTTGACCCACTGATTCCAAATATGGAGTCCATTTTTTAAAATTCCACACACAATAGTTGCATAAATTAAATTATAATTAATCTCGTTGTCGAATGAAAACGGGTTTTTGATTAAAACTTTGCAAAAGATTGAATTGATTTAACCTACAAATTCAATGTAAAATTAATGCTAATGTCATAAATTATATCAAATGGTAAAAATATATTCTATTTATACTTTAAAACCATTCAATATTATAATTTAACCACATAAATTATTGCGATGAAAAATGTTGTTTTTAATTAAAATATAGCGTGTTTTTACTATTCATCATAATATGAAAGTTACCAGAATAATATGAAAAATTTATCCAAAGTAAATTTTTATTTCTTGATTCCATATAAGAATTTTATTTTGTAAAATTGAACTTATAAACATGTCAAAAACTTTATTTAAAGTGGGTGTTCCATCAAAAGGTGGCAAAACTGCATTTTTTTAAAAATTCTTATTTTACCCGAATTTTTTTTTGTTCTTATACCATGTTACAGAAAATGTGTAAGATGAATAATAATGTTGTAAAATTCAAAATTTAGTTAATAATATTCATAATGACTAGTTCATAATAATATTATAATGATATATCGTTGTTTAGTAAAACCCGGTATTGCGTACAACACACGCTATCGAGGAATGTCGTGATTGTGTGTAATGTAAGCCTAGCCAGGGTTGCGTGTTGTGCAAGAATCCTTCGTTTTTTCGTATAATAGAATCCAACCATATTTCATTTAAACATTGAATATATATATATACTCAATTTTTCGTAGAATAACTATTTTCAAAATTGTGTGTAACACGTTCCAAAAATAGTGTTGTGTATACTACAAGCTAATACGGTGTTGCGTATAGCGCAAGGTAATCTTGGTGTAGCATACAACAGAAGACATTAAAGAAGTTAAAAGAATATTTTTTATAAAATCTAGTGGTGTTACACATTTTCTATCCTAAATCCTAATTGAATCATATATCACAATGCATTTTACCTTATCCTATTCAAAAACCAAAATGTCTTCTCGGGTACCAACGGTGGCCTGAACTGGTTGTGAGTACAATTATGTAGGCCACCCACAATGGTGTCTAAAGTAATATATAGTGTAACAACAATTCTTGAATTTAAAGATGTACAAAAAGCTAATAAATATGTATATAAATAAAAAATTATTTACAATTAAAAATTATCAATTTTCCACTTGGGTACTTCGGTTCCACTATGACACCAACTGAACTCAAACGAATTCGATTATTTTTAGAAGACTGAACCCTAATTTCCATGGGTAAAGCAGTATAATTTAAAAGGGGAATTATTTATTCATTTAAATTATTGGTATAGATGATAATATTTCCAATTACATACAATAATTTAAATGTAATTAGTGCTTGTAATGTCATTTCACCACTGAAGCTGTGAATAAGAAGCGTCTTGTCCAACACTAAAAGTCACAGATGTCAAGCATCATATCACCATCCAAAATAAAATTATATGAGTGTGGTTTCATTAAAAAATAACCATGGGAGTGTACCATCATTTCCATCATCTTAAACAATTCATGGACTTTTAATTTTCGTGATAAAACATTATTGACATTGTTAACACATTAAAGAATCTAGGGTGCACCTCTATCCATTATGCAAATTTATCATGGTCCATTACAAGAAATAATTTTAACTGAATTCCGTAATTAATCCATTTAAATATTTGTTTACATAAAATAACAATTATATATTCATTAATACCATTTACAAAAAATATAGATACCCCTTTAATAATTTCTCATTATCCCTGACAATATAATAACACATTTAATTTCCCAAGTTGAACTAAATATCCCCTTATGTTATAGTAACATTTTAAACAACAAGTAAAATAGATTTAATCTCCTAAACCCTCTACTTCAATATTGAAATCTAATTTTAGAAATTTTTTGGCATTGAAACACCCCTTGGGTAGTCAATGTCCTAGTCACATAGTCATCAGTGGACCCAAGGGGACTCATGAAGGGTATAACACAACATTTAAGTAACCAATGTATTATTCTTAAATGAGGGAGACATTGAACCTCAAAACGACATAATAGAACATATTAAATACACATGAAAAACATCTAAAATATGAGAAATATCATATAAACCACCTAACCTTTTCTCATAGACAAACACTCATCCATTGCTATCCTTTGATTCGATATTGATCATCCAAAATTGTTAAAGTGATGAACTCTCTAGAATTAGGGATCAAGATACAGATAAGAATAAGAAAAAATAATATATATATATATATATATATATATTATAATATATAATGAATGTGTATAATAAGCTAGATCTTCTTTTCAGGTATATTTTTCTCTTTTTTGGTGTCTTTGTGAAAAAGAATAGTTTTTAGAAATTTTTGGAGTACACACCATGTACTTATATGTACATGCCATGTACAATTATTCTGCACGTAGCCGTGTACTGGCCGTGTAACAGCCAGGCACACAGCCAAGTGTGGTGACCTAGAGACTCCCTTATATGGGGCTTGATAAGGGCAAGTACATGTCGTATACTTCTAATGTACACACCGTGTAACTTCGTTTTTATTCATTAAACGGATCGGGGAAGTGTATTTTTGGCAGAAGCATCTTATTCTTCGCCTTCTTCCACCACAAGTGTTTATATGGTGCTGATCTCTCCCCAAGCCTCTGATCGAGCATCCACTCTCCAAATCGAACTCCGTTAGTTGCATTGGAATCACATCAGTGAGTTCTCTCTTCTTCTAGAACCTCTTTTCTTGATTTCTCTTCTCTTGTGGGTTCTCCATAGTTGATATTTTTAGACATATTTTTATATCTACTGCATTATAGGTCAATCCAAGGGCTGATGCCATAGTATATCAATCATACAATGCTGATATAGGTGATTTGTGACTTTCCGTAGATTGTCTTTGAGTTATATGTGAAAAAGTGCCCAATACCCTTGACTGGGGTATTGCGTGGTTACGGTTTCAACCATGTTATTTTCCTGTTATGTTTTATATTCTTGAGTAGAGGTCAAATTAATGTAAATAGGGTTAATTTCTATTTTATGGATGTCTTTCCCTTGCTTGTATTGTTTATGACCATTTGGTATTTCTTAGCCTGTTAGGCTCCTTGATTTTCATTTCTTGTGTGGATAGGATGGAGTGATATTATTTATCTAACATGTTGTTATGCAGTAGACTATTTAGTGAAGTAGTTCTTGAGCTATACTTTGGGCGTTATATATCATTGTGCTCGATTGACTTACACCTGGCTCTGAGAACCGGGTGTAGTAGACCATAAGGAGAATGGATATTGAGGGCTTCTCCAGAGTGTCTAATTACTGCTACGATGTGAGACCAGAGGGGGAATGGACGTAAGTGCTTCCTCAATGTGATTATAGTTCCTCAATGTGGGCCACATGGGAAATTAGACATTGAGTGGTTCCCCAAAGTTCCTTTTAGTTACCGATATGAGACAATTAGGGGAATTGACGGTGAGTGCTTCCTCAAAGAGTCTGTGAAAAAGATGAACCTGAGGGGTTAGACTGTGTGTAATTTCTAGAGGGTTGCTTCTGTTTTCTTTGTTTGCACCAGAGGGGTTAGGCTGTGAGTACTTCCCCGATGGTTCCCTGTTTATGATTAACATCTTACTTGATATCTGATACTTGAATCCATTTGAAACTGTAGGATTGTTTACTTTTGAGTAGTTCCTCGTTTACTACTTTATTTTGATTATAGCCTTCCATATATATTCACTGACTATTAGCCACATATCTTTAGGTGTTTAACTAAAGAGATTTAGGCTCACACCCTATTTAGGTCACGCTTTTGGACTGAAACATATTATATTGTTGCAGTTGTAGATATTGGAATGCTCCCTTCAACTTCAGGTACTTGATTTCTGCAGTGCCAGGGAGTATGGGACCAATCTGAGGCTTGCAATGTTGTGGAGCATTTTATCTGTTTTCTGTTTTACTTTGGTTTAGTATAGTATTCTAGCATTGTGACTTGATTATTTGTTTTCCTAGACATATGCATCATGCATCATATATATATGTACATGGGTGCACCAGTTGTTTACCTATTTCAGGTTTTCCTGCTTCCGCTATTTATATATTTTTTTACTTTCATTGTGTTACTCTACCAATGAGGGAGTAGTTTCACCACTATCACACTGAAGGACCTTGCTACTAGTCGGGGGGCTCTGGTGTTCGGGGAAATGCACTTGAGGTCCAATGACCAACTGAGTACGGGGCACCTCTGGGCGGCTTCCAAAACTGGGATGTTACAAAGTGGTATCAAAGGGATTCTTTTCGTCTTGATTTACTATTTGGATCCTATATCCATGGATTGGAAGGAATGGGTACTTGGTAATAAGCTATGCCCGGGAGTAGCTAACCCATGTATAGGGAAAAGTTAATCTACCTCGTTATTTCAATTTTTATGGTTTTTCTGTCTTATAGTTGATTTGATTTCACCATTGGGTGATTCACATGTTTTTTGTTTTTATTGTTGATATTACTGAGGTTCTATTTCCATTGCAACCCGATGAGATGAGGGTATTCCATCTCATGCATCATATAGGAACTTGCTAGAAATCACAAGTCACACATTCTTTCCATTCCATTAAGGGTTCATTAGTGATCGCATGTTGTTGTGATAGAGGTTGTGTTAGATATGAATGATGTTGTGATAAATGCATTGATAGAATACCTGCTTTTTGATAAGGTATTGATTGTGTATGTTTTGATTTAAGAAACCCAAAACATTGGTTCTTGAGGTGTTATGGGCCCTTATGGACCGAAATTTGGCAGATCATTGTACTGTTATCTGTGTTTATAAAATGTATGATATGAAAAACTTTTATTCGTGGGGAGCATGGGCCCTCACGGATCAGAATTTGGCACATTAATTTTTTGTTCTGTGTTTTTTTTTGGTTTCAAAGTTGTTTTCGAGGCTTACTATCTAGAAGAACCCATAATACATGGTATGTGATGATGAATACAAGACATGTGTCCTTCTGTTTGGGAAGGAACTGTTTTTCTTGAGTACAAGTTGTGTATTGTTTGAACCCGCCGTGGAGTATCTAACCATTTCACTGACTGTGTGGGCAGTTACACGAGGTTGATAAATCTTTGGGGGAACACATCGTGTGCTACTTATATATGACGTATTGTGAAAACCTTGTTTCCACTCACGTGACTAACGATACGGATGGATGAAAAATTAAGTTATACATGTTGTGTAATGTTTGAACACGTCATGTAGTGTAATACAGGTAACTGGCCGTGTAACTAAAAACATGGGTTTGTGAAGTTCATCTAGTACACACCATGTCCAGCAATAACATGCCATGTAGTCATGTTCTAGGTGAACCGTGTTGCTTAATCATTTAGAAGAACTCAGGCAGGGGAAGAGGATTCATGTACATGCTATGTTTTAGGACACCATGTTGTGTGTTTGGGATGAAACAAAACATTGGTTGGAAAAAGTACACTCCCATGTGAAGGCGTAAGGGAATATGTCATGTAGTCATTATACAGGCCGTGTATCCATGTTTTGAAAAACATGAATTCTTTCTTTCTCTTGTTACCTTCTCACACTTCTTTGTTTCATCCCTTGATAATCTTGATCTATGGTGTGTGCATGACCTTGCAGAGTCATGCCACTGTGACGTCATCCGATTGTTCACCAGTTATACGGTAGTGATTAGACACTGAATATGGCTGATTTGGGACTACCATCAGATCCTCCAGTTGTGCCAGTCTGGGAACTAACCGTCATTCTGGACATAGGTATTAACACATAGTTTTGATAGGGCTTTATGAGGTTTATGTAGACATTCTGAGGAGTATAGTATCCTGCCCCCTCTATGGAAGAACATGTGTGGGTAATTCAGTAGCTGCATCATCCCACATTCTCAGGGGATGCAGGAACCCAGGCTATAGATTCTTGGATAGAAGCAATGTTTATGATCTTAGATTATCTAGAGATGCCTCTAGAGAGAAGGGTGAAGCCTGCTATGTATATCCATTGGGACTCCACCAAGAGACGGAGGGAAGTGATATCATATGAGGGATGCTAGAAGGTTATGGAGTGGGATGAGTTCCATCAATAATTCTATGACTACTTATATTTGAAGACCTTGAGTGACGATCGAGCCTGATAGTTCATCATTCTGGCGCTGGGTACTGTTTCTTTTTGGAATACTCTTCTCGTTTCACATAGTTGCAGCTCTTCATGCCTATTCCAGGAGGTGATGAGTTATTTCTGGAAAGAATGTTTGTGGATGGTCTCAGGAATGACATCTTATCCTAGGTGAACATCTTCAGGTTGACATACATCACTTCTATAGTCAACTAGACACTAATCACGAAGGCAAATCTGAGTGATTATGGAGTTGTGAGCTAGGGTGGCTCGACATACAGAGTTGGAATCCCTCATACTGATAGTAGGAAGCTCCACAGGGAGTCTATACATAGAGATCCGAGGAGGCGGTACTCTTCTTATGGTAGCCAGGTGGTGTGCAACAAGTGCGGGTAGAGCGGGAATATGTGGCCACATTTCCCAAGAGAGCCAGTGGAGTTCCGATCATGTGGAATGATTGGCCATCTTCAAGGATTCTATTAGATCTTATCATAAATATCTTGTGACTGGGGTTCTTCTATGACTCCACGTTCAGGAGCAGCAACCCCAGTTTCTCATTAGTTAGAGAACTGGAGTTATTCCGGCTGTTTAGGCTGAGGTGGAGGCCGTGGTCATGGTAGCCAGACTCCAAGCTTTTAGTGACAATAGGGTGGCCATATCAGGGTGGTCCAGTAGGGCCACAAGTGTGTGGTGCATGCCAGACTTTTGCGATTGAGCAGACCCAACAAGAGCATGATCCCTGACCCTCTACAGTTCGAGGTACGATCCTAGTTTCATCAGCTTTTTCTTTATCTCTATTTGATACAGGGGATTCACATAGTTTTATATATTTTTCCATTTTTGATAGTCATGGAAACTGTATATTTTTTTCTACTGATATCTTGATGCTAGAAACTCTGTTGGGGAAAGGAACCTATAGTGTACGAAAGTGCACAGAGTTCCCTCTAGAGTTTGGTGGGTGTCACTTCATATGGGACATTTATTTCCTAGAGATGACAAGCTTGTATTTCATTCTCAGAATGTACTCGTTAGTTCCCTTCAAGGAAGTCGTTGATTTCTATAACTGTAGGGAGAGTTTCACATCATTAGAGGGCATATTGTTTCTTTACAAGGGAAAATGGGATGTCCAAGCAAGCAGAGTGGGACCCGAGCATCATGGGTTGGGAGGAGTCACAACCACTATTGATAGTCCATATCTAGATGACCAGGATACTTCATAGATGGAATTTCATCTAGTGGTGGATCATTTCATGGATGTTATTCCAACGGACTTTTCAGTTTTTCCTTCAGAGGAAGTGGTGGACATTTTTGTCGAGCTTGTACCAGGAGCGGCACTGATTTCCATTACTCCTTATAGGATGGTTGCACCAAAGTTGCATGAGATCAAGATGAAGTTTTAGGAGTCACGTGAAAAGGGTTTCATCCAACACAGGACTTCTCCTTGGGTTTTTCCTATCCTATTTGTGAAGAAGGAGGATGATACCCATAGACTTTGTATGGATTATTAGAAGTTAAACCAGTTGACGGTCAAGAACCGATATCCCTTGCTGAGGATTGATGATGTTTTTGATCAACTTTGTAGAGGCCAGGTGTTCTTGAAGATTGACTTGAGATCCAGTAACCATCATTTGTGCGTTAGACCATCAGATATACCACTTACAGCCTTTCAGAGTAGGTATGTCATATAAAATTATATGGTAATGTCGTTCGGTTTCAAGAATGCACCATCTGTTTTCATGGCACTAATGAACTGAGTGTTCCATCCATACATGGATTATTTTGTGGATATCTTCATGGATGATATATTGGTGTACTCTCACACTCGACACAACCATGCCTCACATCTTGAGATCATTTTGAGTACACTGAGATAGGATCTGTTATATTCTATGCTCTCAAAATGACACTTTTGAATGGACCATATTCACTTCTTGGGTCATGTTATCTCAGAGATATGAGTATCAATAGACCCAAAGAATGTGAGAGTAGTAGTTTCCTGGGAGCATATAGAGAATTTATTTGATGAATTTAGTTCCTTAGGGCTGGCTGGTTACTACATACGTTTTATACAAGACATTTCATGTTTAGCAGCGCCACAGGCGGGCCTGACTAAGAATGGCGCAAGGTTCTTGTGGTTAGACTCTTGTGATTCATCCCTTCAGGAGCTGAAAGGGAGGTTGACTTCAAGATCGATACTAGTATTTCCAGAGCTGGGCAAGAGCTATACTTTTTACTATGATGCATCATGTATCGGGATGGGAGCAGTTCTTATGTAAGGGGGATGGTTTGTTGCGTACGGGTCTCAGTAGTAGACGATACATGAGAGGAACTATCTGATGAACGATATCGAGCTGGCTGTAGTTTTTCATGGTATACGCTATTGGAAATATTATCTTATAGGAGAGAAATTTGTGGTTTTAATATACCACAATAGTCTCAATTATATCTTCACTCAGTGCAATCTGAATTTGAGACATTGAAGGTGGGTTGAGTAACATCAGTCCTTTGACATTAAGCTTGCCTACATTCCAGGGAAGTGCAATGATGTGGCTAATGTGTTGAGTAGGAGGAGTCAGATTCAGATAGTTTATGAGGCCTACAGTGAGTGGTAGCTTATGGATCTGTTCTCTGAGATGCATCTGGAGGTCCACGACTGGCAGGGGTAGACTTTTCTTTCTTCTTTAGTAGTTACCTCGACTCTACTTGATCATTTACAAATGAGGCAACTATCAGATTCAGAAGGCCTGGTCCTATGGGAAAGTGTGTCTAGAGAGGGATCTATTCTGGGATGGACCCTTGGCGAGGATGAGTTCTTTCTACTTCATGGTCATGTATGGGTTCCATCGGACATACGCAAGGAACTGATGCGAGACATTCATTCCTCATCTTGAGCAATTCATCCTAGCATCCCAAATATGTATCATGATCTACACCATCAGTATTGGTGTCTAGATATGAAGAGAGATGGTGCTAGTTTTTTTATGAGGTGTTCCACCTGTCAGTAGGTGAAGGTAGAGCATCAACGACCAGCAGAGCTTTTGCAGTAGTTACCCATTCTTGAGTGGAAGTGGAACGATGTCACGATGGATTTTGTGATAGTTTTTCATAGGTTGCCTCAAGGGAAATATGTAGTGTGGGTTGTAATTGATAGACTCACGATGGGTTTTAACTTCTTTCCAATCAATATGAACTTTAGTTTTGATTACTGGGAAAGGTTGTACATCCAAGATATCGTACTTTTACATAGAGATCCACTCTCCATTGGGACACAAGAGGATTAGGAGGTATGGTAACATTTCACTGAAGTCTGTCAGGATGATTGAGGTGTTAGAGAGTGTTGGGATGGTTGGATATCATTTGTCGTTACCTCAAAGGTACTGGGATGTAACACCCCAATCTTTCACTGTACATTTCCCTTTTAATAATGCAATAGCTTGCATTGTACGCAACATCGTGATTCTAACACACCATGACCAATCAAACTAGCCATTATGAATAGTAATTCCTACTTTTTGAAATTTTATAAATTTTAACATCAAAATGAACTTCAGTTTTGGATTCAGAATATCAAAATTAGCGTAGGGAGAAATTTTTTTATTTTTATGAAAACATTCAATTTTTGATGAATATGAAAAATTACTAATTTTTTATTAAAAAACTTTTTTAATCAAAATAATTAATAGTGATTAATTATGAATTTGAGTTGTTTTAAATTATATTTAGAATATATTTTTACCATTTAATACAAATTTGGTCATTTTTCATAATTTCACATTTAAACCGGACATAAACAAGTGTCATTCTTTTGATAGTTATTATTATTTAAAAATACGCTTTTTGTTTTGACAGTGGGAATTAATTTTAAATTAATTTCTACCACTTCTATGTTTTGAATTTGGAAAAATGGATTCCATATTTGGAGTCAGGATGTCCAAATTGTGTAATTAGGTAACTCTTATTTTTAGACATTTTGAATAATTCGGTAAATATTTTATTTACCATGGTTAAAGGGTAAATCTGGTAAATAATGGTAATAAATTAATATTATAATAATATTAAATAATCATAAAACGTGTCCTAACCATATTGGTTGATACATATCCGACCATGGGCATCTTTGGGTCTATTTGGGGAACCCATGGATCCACTTGTTAGTGGTAATGACACTTTATATTAATTAAGTTAAACTAAATTCAAAAAATAACACAAGCATATATCTTTTAGAAAAAATTTTTTACATAGAGTTATATATGTTATATTTTCAACTATAAATATTCATTAGAAAGATAAAACTATTTTCTACATAATGGTATTTTATTTATAATTTTTATACAATGAATATTTAAATTTATTTATGACACAATAATGATGAAATATTTTCATTATTAATGAAAGAATCAAATAATTTTTATTATAAATGATAAAATAAATATAATTTTAATGTTTTGATGTAATAAACGAATTTTATAGGTCAATATGACACGTTAGGATTTCTTAAATGTGTTTTTACTGAATTAATAATGATTATAAGACTTTAACAAAAATAAATTATTAAATAGTGTCAAAATTGAAAAAAGAGTTTTTAAAACAAATATTATATTATAAATTGATATAATATTCATAAAAGTCTTTGGTTTGGACAAAGGACTTATATAATGATAGGTGTTTCATTATTGGACCACATGGGGGTTATATTGGATGTATATAGTTTGTTTATTAACTATATAATAGAAAAATACAATGAGACATATTAAATGTCAAATAAATTAACTAAGAGTTCAAACTAAATGATAGGGTTGATAAAGTAACCAAAACATATCTAAAACCAGGTTTTTGAGTTTTTTTCGACCCTAAACCACTTTAGACTCGAAATAAATTAGTTTGGAGCCATTAAAAACAGAACATGAATTTATTATAAAATAATAGTTTATCTTTGTCCAAAGGATCCCCTCACCCCTCTTATAAAAGGGCACTCCCCCTTCTCTCACATTCATACCTTAAAAGCCTTTTCGCTCAGAAAAAACCTGCCCAAATACCCTCTAATCTATCCTACCATAATCCTAGATGACTTATTTTGATCAGAAACCCATCCTATAGTGACTTTTTGATCAAATCAAAAGGAAGAACCTGAAAAAAGGTAATGATTTCACCACCCTTTTTCAAGTTTCTTTCTTCTTCCACATCCATTTTCTTTGTTGTTTCCATTATAAAATAATATCTCCAATATGTTATATATAATGTGATGTTATTATAAATTTTGTACATCCAAATTCATTATTCTATCCACCCTTTGAATGACATGTCACCATACGTGCGTACGTACGGCTTACTGTCTCCACGTCGTGGTGTAATTGTTATTCAATACATTATTATTTGGATTGATATAATAATGGCATGTATTTGATGTAAATAATAAATATAACATGATAAGTATTATTTATATATGATATAACATCCAATTATATATTATTTTAGTCTCAAAAGAATGATATTTTTGCTCGTGCGTACGTACGGATTATCGTCTCCACGACGTGATGAGATTAATTTCCAAGTTCATCATTCATCGACGATTATAAAAGTATATATTACTAATAAGTATGTAACATATGACATAATAATTCTACTTGAGATATATATATTTATATATATAAGTATTTATTTACTTAACTATATCTTATTCACTTGCTTCCGTTCAATACTATATGAAAACAGAAACAACATTTATGCCTACGTACAGACTACCGTCTCCATAAACGGTGTTTTCCATTTCATATATATGTCTATTATACATATTTATATTCTAAATATATGTTATATATAAATAATGTTTTATACTCTGTAAGTATTTAAATCATGATCTAAGAGTTAAAATCATGAGTAACAAGTTAAAACACGTATGATAAGGAAAGTGATTATTACTCGAAATATTAATATAACATGGAAATTTTTATTAAATTGGTAGTATAAAGTCATAAATGAATAATGTATGATATCATAACTATTAATATGCTTCTTTTATAATTTAATAACATACTGTAATCTTCATACAAGAGGTTAAACGTACCCTCGACTAATGGAATGTTCAAGGTAAAGGGTTTCTTATCTCATTATTAATTCTATGAGATTTCCATTGTTCACCACTTATTTATTGCATGTTGTGTCTGTACTTCCCATGATTGTATTCATTGGGTAGAATAAATTAATTTATGGATATTTAAATCATCATTGTATGATCCTTCTTTCTTGGTTGTATGTTTTGAAAGTTAACAAATTTATAAGGGAATTTGAAATTTGAATTTCCACTCATTCAGCTTTACGCATACTTCATTGATTATTTTACTCCAAGATTATGTGTGGAATAACTATTTATCTGCTTGTTACATAATTTCCACTCCCCTTTCTATGGATATACTTTTGATACACATAATCAATCCATTGATAAATTTTCAAGTCATCGATATGAACTTGATAAGAGTAATTTTAAATCCGTCTCCATTTATTGAGTTAAACATCCAATTCATTGGGGTTGTTTTTACAGGAATATGTGTGAATATTCTTTGATTGATTCACACTGAATATCCAATCATATTGAGTGTATTTATATTTGTCACACATAATTATGTCATTTATTTATCCTTTACCTAAGGATACAGTCTTTATAAGATATTTCCTCTCAATTTACATTCCATTGAGACTTCTTTGTTGTTATACACCAAATCACTTTTATATGGTGTGTATAATGTACATTGATAGAGTATATCATGAATCCCATTATTCTCATGATATTATTGAGCTGTTATTACCTCAATTATTTGTATTCAAGTGTCTCTCTTTTGGTTAGGAACTCCATCTAAAATATCATTTAAATGTTTTAATGATTTATTATTCTAAATAATTATTATTAATGTCCATGTTTTAAAAATGGTTTTATGGATTTATTTATATGGATATTAAGGTTTTAAAATTAAAATTCATTTTCAATTTTTCAAATTGGTCTGGGAAACATTGATTCAAAACTGTATTTTCAAATGGATTCTTGATAAAGAGTGTGACTTGTAATTACTTTCAAGAAAAAAAGGGGGATATTTCCCTCAAATATTTTTAATGATTATTTTCATCTATGTAAATATCCTTCATTATTCTCAATTGAGGATAAAATGTTACAACAAAATCTTCTATATTGTATTGAATGAGTTATTTGTGACTGTGGATGTGCTATTTTTATACCATTCATGGTTTGTGGATAAAGTATTGACATTATGTATGCTATTTTTAATACGAATGTTTATGTTATGTTTCAAAATTTTCATATGTGAAATTTATTAGACTTAGTATGTGACGTGTGTAGCATGATATAGCTCCTCGATGCATCGGTAGGTCTCATGAGACAACTAGATGTGGAATTGGCCGAGGCCCTTTCCCAATTTGATATAAGGATTTGGCCGATGCCTTAATCATTTTTAGACGTCTTGGCCGAGGCCTTGACAAAATGTTTCAAAATGTCCGACATTATGCATTCCCTCATTATGGATACAATATTGATGGTTCCTATGGTCATTGGACTAGTATAATACCCATGTTTATGTTTTATTATGGAATTATTTACTCATCTCATATTCTTTCCATAAAGTTATTCATGTTTATTATTAGTTAAGTCATGTGGTTTCAATTATTCACCATGCTTAATATTTATGTTATCTTCTGCTGTATTTCTTACCCTTACTGTGTGTTTGAGCTCACCCCTTTCTTGTGTTTCATTTTCCTAGGATTCCAAGAATTGTATTACGATTGATATGTAGGCTTTTGATAAATGGAATAATGGCGTTCTCAATGTAATATTTATACAGTGTTTTATGTTTGAAATTGTAATGTAAAGTTAATCTATGTAATCTATTTTCCAAGACTGCTAAACTGATCGGTCCTTTGGGACATGATTCCTTGTAATCATGCCAATGTTATGTAATAATGCACCAAATCTGGGTAACAGGGGTCAGGGAATTACAGTTGGTATCAGAGGAAGTTTAGCAATAACCTTGGAACCTAGATTTAGATAATCTCTAATTAGATCACATAGCCCTAATATAGACTTTGAGGAATAGAATAGAAGAACATCCTAAAATTTTGGTATTGTATAGATTTTGTGAGTTTTTCAAGAATATATCCCAGTTTGGATATGAGCAGGTAGAGGCAGCTCTAGAATAGATGTACCTAGGGGTAAAACCCGAAAACATCACTTTGAGCTAGACTCTAATGGGAACTGGTGCACGATAATGGGCTTTTCTGTACTCTTGGTTACGACACTCCTGGGGGATATGCTTAGTATAATTCTCATTTTGTTTACAAATGATTATGAATGGCTTGTGAGTATATACATACTCAAAGAAAACATTTTTATGATTATGGATTATATCCATACACTGTTCAAATTACGTTAGGTATTTTATAAGTTTGGAATTATTCATTGCAATTCATAAACTGAACTAGTGTATGCCATTGTATAGTAATGGAACCCAGTAGAAGGAATGTGTACTCCATCAATACATATGATCCAAAGAGTAAGAAAGATCATATCTTCCACGGTATTAAGCCAACATTTAGAAGGGAAATAGTCTCTCATGTTTTCTCAACATATGAAGAAATAATATCATTTTTTAAAAATTTAAGTAAATAATTCCTTGAGTCCTATGGTTTTTAAGGGAAACAAGAGAAGAAAAGGATGGAAGAGAGAAATATGGATAAAGGGAAGAGGGAAAAGAAGAATTTTACCATATGTGATAACTGTGGGAAGAAACACCCTATAACTTGTGTGAAAGGAATGGGAGTTTTTTATATGATTGGAGAAAAAGGACACCAAGTACGTGATTGAAAGGTTAAGAAAAAGGTTTCAAATGTACAATGCTTCATCTGCAAGGAGTTTGGACACTACACGAACCAATGTCCCAGTCATCAGACTAAACCAAAATTGATGCTATTAGATAATAATAAAGTGATGATACTACCACAGATAAAGAGGAATGACTATTGTTCTTTGTTTCTATTTTGGAATTATTTCATTGAAGTGTTGTATCAATGATGTACTGGACATAAATAAGGATTATTCTGCAGTACTATTTCATTGAGGATTTGAGATTTTATGGTACTACGAAAAGTGACACCACATCAAGTTAAATTTTTTGGAAGTTACACATTTGAAGGAAAGATAAACCTTAATATGGTCCTAATATTGAGGTACTGATTTCGGAATAAGAGATGGTTGACTTGGGTAAATTATTTTGGTTATTCTTGACTGCCTTGAAATTGATTAAAGATTTTTGTACTCCATTATTGTTGGAGTTTACAATTTTTTTGGATGGATGAATTATATCCAGTATTCTATATGGAATAAGGGGGAATGAATGTAATAAATAAGGTTTTATGGTAATTGAGGATGTTTCAGTGTTTCAAAAGAATACATGATGAAGGTATTCACATGTTATTACATGGTAAACATGATCTACATTATGTTTACCTTCCAGATAAATTTTGGATTTAGAGTTTGGACAAAAGTATTTTGGATACATATAAAGGTTGTAATATATTATATTTTACATTGGATACTATTGTTAAGGTTTTTTTTGATATTTATAAAAAGGACAACACGCAGACCATGTGGCAACCCGTCGCGTCGAACAAAGCTGCTGAAATCGAACCCACAAACATAGTGAAATTGGGATTTATCACCTACCACTAGACTACGTGCAGTCCCTAGAGTGTATGATTTAGTTTTCTTTTTTTAAAAGTTATGATAGATGAATTTTAAATTTATATTTGTAACCTGATAAGGTTAGGAAAAATAGATTATTTTTGAGTTCTATTACCTTTTTGAGTGACAAATGGGTTTGTGGTAAAAATTTAGTAAAAATGAATGTCTACATGATAAGTAAGTAAATTTACTTACATTCATAGTAAATCTCATAAATAAATTCCTCAACTTTATGAAAGGTAACTTAAAACAAAAACCTTATCGGTTAGCTTTTCCTACGGTGGAATCAAAGACCGTTTAATCAATCACAAGTTTGTGATTTTCTTGTAGTTATCTTTCTACTAATCATGTTTTCTACAACTCTCCATCAGACCTTGATGGTTTGTTTCTACTCCATATCCATATTTTAATAGAATCCAAATATGGACTATCTTGGGTGACCTTTTTACTTTACTTTCTTTCTTTTAAAGTTATATTTTAATTAACCCTATTTCTGATATGGTTTTTCCACAAAGGTATTTTCAATTTTAAACCTTTTATTTTCAAAAAACATTTTCAAATTATGAGGACTCAATTTATTGAAGGAGGGGAGAATGTAACACCCCATGCTTCCACATAGAATTCCCTTTGAATAATGCAATATCTTGAATTGTACGCAACATCGAGATTCTAACACACTGTGACCAATAAAACTAACCGTTATGAATAGTAAAAGCCACTTTTTGAAATTTTATAAATTTTATCTTTAAAATTGAACTTAATTTTTGGATTCTTAATATCTAATTTAACCTAGGGTAAAATTTTGGTATTTTTCTAAAAACATTCAATTTTTTATGAATAGTAAAAATTAATAAATTTTAATGAAAAACATCTTTTATAATCGTAATAATTAATAGTGATAAATTATGAATTTCAATGGTTTTAAAATATATTTAGAATATATTTTTACTATTTAATACAATTTGGGTCATTGGACATAATTTCACATTTAAACTAGGCATAAACAAGTGTCAATCTTTTGGTAGTTATTATTTCTCAAAAACACGCTTTTTGTTTTGACAGCAGGAATTAATTTTAAATTAATTTCTGCCACTTCTGTGTTTTGAATTTGGAAAAATGGATTCCATATTTGGAATCTGGATATCCAAATTTTTTAAATTTATAACTTTTATTTTTAGACATTTTGAATAATTACTTAAGTAAATATTTTATTCACCATGGTTAAATGGTAAATATGTTAAATAAGGGTAACAAATAATATTATAATAATATTAAATTACCCTAAAACGTGTCTTAGACCTATTTATTTATACATTTACGACCATGGTCATATTTGGGTAGATTTGGGGACCCCATGGAGCCACTTGTAAGTGGTAATGACACTTTATATTAATTAAGTTTAAGTAAATAAAAAAATTACATAAGAATATATCTTTTAGAAAAACAATTTTTACATTGAGTTATATATGTTATATATTAGACAATAAATATTAATTAGAAATATATAATGATTTCCTACATAAAGGTGTTTTATTTATAATTTTTATACTTTGAATAATTAAATTTAGTTATGACACAATAATGATGAAATATTTTCCTTATTAATGAAATAATCAAATAATTGGTATTATAAATGATAAAATAAATATACTTTGTATGTTTTAATGCCATCCATGAATTTTATTTGTCAATATGACATTTTATTATTTCTTAAATGTGTTTTTTAGAATTAATGAAATTTTTATGACTTTAACAAAAATCAATTATTAAATAGTGTCAAAATTGACTTAAAGGAGTTTTTAAAACAAATATTATATTATAAATTGATATAATATTCCTAAAAATATATGGTTTGGACAAAGAACATATATAATGATATTTATATCATTAATGGACCACTTTTTGGTCTCTTGGATGTATATAGTACGTTTATTAACTATATAATATAATATTACAAAGAAACAAGGTAAATGTCAAAATAATTAACTAAGAGTTAAAACTAAAATATAAGGTTAATAATGTGACCCAAACCTATCTAAATCATATTGTTTGAGTTGTTTTCGTCCCATCCCCACCTTATCCTCGAAAAAAATCAGTTTTTATCCATTATAAACGTAATATGAATTTATTATAAAATAATATTTTATGTTTTTTCAAAGGTGCCCCTCACCCCTCTTATAAAAGGTCTCCGCCCTTCTCTCAAATTCATACCTTCAAAGCCTTTTGGATCGACCAAACCATGACCAAATACCCACTAACCTATTCTACCTTCATCTTATAGTCCTTAGTTTGATAATAATGGAATCCTAAGGAGACATTTTGATCAAATCAAAAGGAAGAATCCGAAGAAGAGGTAATGATTTCACCACCCTCTTTCATGTTCCTTTCTTCTTCCACTTCCTTTTTCTTTGTTGTTTCCATTATAAAATAATAAATCCAGTATATTATATACACTGTTATTTTATTATTATTATGGTACAACCAAATTCATTATTCTTTCCACCCTTTGAATGACATGTCACCATACGTGCGTACATACGACTTATCGTCTCCACATCGTGGTGTAATTGTTATACAATACATTATTATTTGGATGGGTATAATAATGATGTGTATTTAATGTAAATAATAAATATAAAATGATAATTATTCTGTATAAATATTATATTCCATCCAATTATATTTATTTTAATATCAAAAGAATGATATTTTCACTCATGCGTACGTACAGATTACCGTCTCCACGACACGATGAGATTCATTTCCAAGTTCACCATTAATCAATGATTATAAAAATATATATTATTAATAATTATATAATATGTGACATAATAATGCTAGTGGTTATATATATATAAGTATTTATTGATTACATATATCTTATTCACTTACTTTCGTTCAATACTATATGAAAACAGAAACAACGTTTATGTGTATGTACGGACTACCGTCTCCATAAACGGTGTTTTCCATTTCATATATATGTAAATTATACATATTTATATTCTAAATATATATGATATATAAATCATGTTTTATACTCTGGAATTATTTAAATCCTGGTCTGAGTGAAACAATCAAGAG
Organism: Viscum album; assembly: GCA_963277665.1. Taxonomy (NCBI): domain Eukaryota; kingdom Viridiplantae; phylum Streptophyta; class Magnoliopsida; order Santalales; family Viscaceae; genus Viscum; species Viscum album. Next base: position 2,023,529,890 of record OY728123.1, read on the forward strand.
TAACAAGTTAAAACAAGTATGATAATGAAAGCAATTATTACCCGAAATATTAATATTACATGGAAATTATTATTAAATGGGTATTATAATGTAATAAATGAATAGTGTATGATATCATAAATATTAATATGGTTATGGTATAATTTAATAACATAGTATATTCTTTATACAGAAGTTTAAATGTATCCTCGACCAAAGGAAAGTGCATGGTAAGAGGTTTCTTATCTCACATTTAATTCTGTGAGATTTCCATTGTTCACCACTTATTTATTGCATGTTGTGTGTGTACTGCCCATGATTGTATTCATTGTGTAGTATAATTAAATTTATGGAAATTTAAATCATAATTATATGATCCTTCTTTCATGGTTGTACGTTTCGAAGGTTTCCAAATTAATAAGGGAATTTGAAATTTCAATCTCCACTCATTCAACTTTACGCATACTTCATTGATTATTTTACTCCAAAATTATGTGTGGAATCACTATTTATTTTCATGTTTCCTAATTTCTACTCCCCTTTATGTGGATATAATTTTGATAAAAATAATCACTCCATTGATAAATTCTCAAGTCGTCGATATGAACTTGATAAGAGTAATTTTAACTCAATCACCATTTATTGAGTTAATCATCCAATTCAATGGTGTTGTTTTTACAAGAATATATGTGAATTTACTATGATTTATTAACACATAATATCCAATAATGTTTAGTGTATTTATATTTTTCACACGTATTTATGTCGTTTATTTATCCTTAACCTAATGATATGGTCTTTGTAAGAGATTTCATCTCAATTTACATTCCATTGAGACTTATTTGTTGTTATACACCAAATCACTTTTATATGGTGTATATAATGTACTTTGACATAGTATATCATGAATCCCTTTATTCTCATGATATTAAAATGTTTTTATTACCTCAATTATTTGTATTCAAGTGTCTCTCTTTTGGTTAGGAACTCTAACTAAAATATCTTTTAAATGTTTCAAATATTTATTCTTCTAAATCATTCTCATTAATGTACATGTTTTAAAAATGGTTTTATGGATTTATTTATATGGACATTAATGTTTTAAAATTAAAATTAATTTTCATTGTTTCATGTGGTATGGGACACATTGATTCAAAAATCTATTTTTAAATTGCTTTTTGACAAATAGTGTGACTTTTAAATGTTTTAAAGAAAATGGGGGATATTTCTCTCAAATAGTTTGGATGATTATTTTCATCTATGTCAATATCCTTCATTATGCTCGATTGAGTTTAATCTATTACAATAAAATCTTCCATATTGTATTGAATGAGTTATTTTTGACTATGGATGTGCTATTTTTATACCATTCATGGTTTTTGGATAAAGTATTGACATTTCATATGCTAGTTTTAATACGAATTTTTATGTTATGGCTCAATAATTTCATATAAAAAATATATTGGACTTAGTAAGTGATAGGTGGAGCCCACTGTAGCTCCTTGATGCATCAGTAGGTCTCATGAGCCAACTAGACGTGGAATTGGCTGAGGCCCTTTCCCAATTTGATATATGGTTTTGGCCGAGGCCTTAATCATTTTTCGACGACTTGGCAGAGGCCTTGACAAAATGTTTCAGAATGTCCTACATTATACATTCTCTCATTATGGAAATAATATTGATGGTTCATGTGGTCATTACACTAGTATAATACCCATGATTTTGTTTTATTATGGCATTATTTACTCATCTCATATTCTTGCCATAAAATTATTCATGTTTATTATTAGTAAAGGAATGTGGTTTCAATTATTCACCATGATTAATATTTATGTTATATTCTACTGTATTTCATACCTCTACTAAGAATTTGACCTCACCTCTTTCTTATGTTTCATTTTCCCAGGCTTCCAAGAAGTGTATTATGATTGATATGCATGGTTAATTTAAAAAAAATAATGGTGTTCTCAAATAACTATTTATGTTGTGTTTTATGTTTGAAATTTTAATGTAATGTTAATGTATGAAATCTATTTTCCAAGACGACTAAACTGATTGGTCCTTCGGGACATGATTCCTTATAATCATGTCAATGTTATGTAATAATGCACTGACTATGGGTAAATAGGGTCGGGGAATTACACGGTCTATGAACGATGTCATCCACGTTTCTCTGATTCGATGTTACTTCTCAGACTCGTCTAATGTTTTTCAACCTGACGATGTAGAGTTAGAGGTGGAGGCCTCATTTGAGGAGCATCCTATCCATATTGTTTTTCAAATAATGAAAGTTCTCCATGGATGGTCCATTCCTTTATTATGACTTTTATAGAAACATGGGCGAGTACAAGATGAGAACTGAGAGAGGGAAGTTAATGTACGATCACAGTGGCTGGAGATTTGCAAGTATTCTTCATCTACACTGCCTTGTTAGGGAAATTATGGGACGAAATTTTTTATGGGGGGATGTTTGTAAGCACCTGAATCTCCTTTTTAGATATGTTTTTCCCTTTTCTACTGTTTTTGAGAAAAAATGGAGTTTTTAGAAATTTTTTATGTACACATCGTGTAATTATATGTAAACATTGTGTAATCTTTTTTCCCACATAGCCTTGTGTTGGACATGCAACGGCTGAGCACAAAGCTGTGTGTGGTGACCTGAAGAAGGCCTTATATGGAGTCCGTTAAGGGCAAGTACACGTTGTGTACTTCTAAAGTACATGTCATGTACATTATTTTTTTCATTAAAGGGACCATGGTCGTGTATTTTTGGAAGAAGAGTTGTCTTCTTTGGCTTCTTCAACAGAGAGCGTCCATATGGCACCGATATTTCCCCGAGCCCCCGATCGAGCATCCGTTCTCCTAATCAAACAATGTCAGTTGCATTGGAATATCATCAGTGAGTTCTCTCTTCTTCTTAAACCTCATTTCCAGATTTATCTTCTATCGTGAGTTATCCTCGGTTGAATGTTTTAGATGCTTTTTTAGATCGACCATGTTCTAGGTCAATCCAAGGGCTGACGCCAGAGTATATCGATCCGAAAACATCGAGGTATGTGGTTTGTATCTTTTAGTAGATAGGATTTGAGTAACATGTGAAAAAGTGTCCAATACCCTTGACCGGGGTATTTCATGGTAACATTTGTAACCCTGTTATTTTCATGATATGTTTTATATGCTTGATTAGAGGTCAATTGAATGTGAATTGTGTTAATTGAAATGCTATGGTTGTCTTTCCCATGCTTTTATTGTTTGACCGTTTGGTCTTGCTTAGCCTGTTAGGCTATTTGCTTTCTATTCCTAGTGCTGGTAGGATATATTGATATTATTAATCTACCATGTTGTTATGATGTAGACTGTTTAGCCATGTTGTTATTGAGGTATAAATTGGCTATTATAGATCTCTTTGCTCAATTGACTTACACAGGGCCATGAGAACCTAGTGTTGTAGACCATAGGGAGAATGGACATTGAGGGCTTCTCAAGAGTGTCTGTTTACAATTATAATGTGAGACCATATGTGGAATGGATGTAAGTGCTTCCTCAGAGTTTCTGTAGTCCCTCGATACCGGCCACAGGGGGAATTAGACATCGAGTTCTTCCCCATAACACCTTTTAGTTACATATACGAGACTATAGGGGGAATTCATGGTGGGTGATTCATTAGTGAGTCTGTGCAAAAGATGAACCTGAGGGGTTAGACTGTGTGTACATACCATATGGTTTCTTGTGTTTATTTTGGTTCGACTAGAGGGGTTAGGTTGTGATTACTTACTAGAGGTTTCCCTGTTTATGATTTGCTGCTTACTTGATATCTGATAATTGAATGCATTTTAAACTGTAGGATTTCTTACTTTTGAGTACAGCCTTGGAAACTGCTTCATTTTTATTATACCCCACCATATATATTCTCCGACTATTAGCCACAGATCTTTGGGTGGTTGTATATAAGGATTTGTTCTGAAACCCTGTTTGGGTTATGCTTTTGGGCCCAAACAGATTATATTGTTGCTTGCGTCGATAAGGGAACACACCCTTCTACTTCAGTTACACGATTGTTGCGGAGATGGGGAGCATGGGACCAAGTTGAGGCTTGCGATTCATTGGATCCTTTTATATAATTTCTATTATACTTTTGTTTAGTATTGTATTCCTGTATTGTGGCATGTATCGCTGTTTTCCTAGACATATGAATCATGCATCATATATATATATATATGTATATGTGTTCTCAAGTAGTTTATTACTTCCACTGTTTACCTATTGCATGTTTTACTACTTCCTCTATTATTATCTGTTTTACTTTAACTGTGTTACTCTTACATGGAGGGAATTGATTCCCCACTATCACACCCAAGGCCCCCAATACTAGTCGGAAGCCTCTGGCGTTTGGGTAGAATGCGCTTGAGCCCATGTGACCAACTAGGTATGGGGCACCTCTGGGTGACTTCCGAAACCAGGATGTTACAAATAGAGTCATAGACATAAATAGGTCTTAAAATCACCAGAAAAGATACCTCAAATGTCTTATAATTGAAGGATAACCTCTCGTGGAAGAGGTGGATGGAATTATTTTAAAAAGAATGTTTCTAGGAGTGCAATGAATAAAAAAATGGGAAATAAAGATATATGATTAGGGTGAGATGTTAAATTCTCCATGCTTAATGTGAATAATGGTTTACCAAATTATGCACCAATGATGCATTCTCTTCTATCCATGGAAAGTGAATATCATATAGTTGTTTGAATCACCTGCATTTTTTCTAGGTGAACTTGTATAATTTATAAACCTTTATCATCCCTTATTTATGCTTCACGGTTATAGTACATGTTTTTCCCTATCCATGTGTTATTCATTATAAGCCATATTTTTTCATATTTTTTAATCCCCAAACCCTCAGAATGATCCTAAGACCATCCCGTGGTTCAGGAGTCATTCGACAAACCACTTTATTGAAGTGTAACCCAAATTTAAATACAGGCATACCACATCAAAATTTATGTATCGTATTGTATGCCCAAAATACATCAATCCAATATTCTTTATGGATAACCAATGGGAAAATATCAAATTATAATAAAACAATTATGATCTTAGGTAATCAATACCGCTAAGGTGGATCATGAAAGAATAGTGGTGAGCAGTACACTCGTTGGTCATTAAATATTAGTGAATTTTATATTTTATTCTTGTTCAAGAAATTATTTAATATCATTAAATTTGTGTAGAAATAGTCAAATTCCACCATAAGGTATAAAGGTTTTGTGTTATTTGAACTCATCATGTTTTGATATAATTATATCTCAAGTGTATATCAATTTCCAAATTAAAATTTTCATGATTCTACTTTTAGAATATTTAGTTATAACTAATAAATAATTTTATTTCTATATTGGTTATTTTTATTTTTTATACCAGGGTTTTAGGATACATATTTGGAATAAATTTTGTAAATAAATTGTTATCATCAATTTTTATAATCGATGTTAAAATGATGACAATTCTTCTTATTTTTTAAAAACTATTGTGTTAGTTTGAAATATTTTCAGCAATGTTTATTTAATAAATATTTTGAAAATGTATTTTAAAGTTTTCTATATGAATATCCAATTTGAAAGTCCATATTTCACATCTATTGTTTGAATAAATTTAATGAAATTTAGGTGAATTTTTTTGTAAATTAGTGAATGAAGAACCAAACTATGTTGTTTTAGAGAATAAATTATAATATAATATGTGATTAAAATATTAATTACAATGTTGAAAGAAGTTAATTTGATTAAATCACGAAATTAAAATAAATATATTACAAAAAATGAAGGTGGGCTAGTTTATAATAAATATATTATTCTATATATTTTACTTATATATAGGGATTATTGATGACCCTCATTTGTATCATCTATAAATCCACCTTCTCCAACAAAAAATAAGATACAGTTAAATATTGATGAAATATATTCCATCATGATTTTGAATTTACAAATTAATGGTAGTTTGAGAAATTAAAAATTTGGAGAGAAATTTCATAGGCATGATTAATCAGTAGGTGTAGGATGAAATTATGGTTTGGGAGGGAAATGGAAAAAATATCGTAAGGGGTCATTATTCTGTAATAGGGAACTAAAAATATTTACACAAAGATATGGAAAAAATTCCACGTCTTGGGGGACAATTTATTGGCGATAACTATAACAAAAGTCAGATCAATTAAAAAACGATTTTTATTATGTCATTTGATGAATTTATAGATAGGAATGTAAAGTACCATGGTCATGATATAAATAACATATGGTTTTGTGTTTTCCGTAGATTCCTGAAATTAATTTTTTCAAAAAAATATATATAATTGTTTTCATGTGGTGGGTTTTGAAGTTTTTTAATTTAATAATGTACATTACAAATATTGGTGCTAAAAGTTTTTATTGTAATAACGTGTGTCAGAACGAACATCATTAGTAATTTTATGTTTTTTATTATAATAAATTATATCAAAACATCCCATTGTAGGTATTTTAATGTTGGTAGTCTGAATAAATGAAGTCAAAACTCTATAAGATGGGTGTTAGTGTCACTTATTTAATATTTTATTTAGAACTATTATGAAAATTAATTAATATATAACCAATGTTGAAACTTATATGAGAGCACTATTCTTTATACTAGTGGATTATCCCTTTGGTAAATAGCTTTTGAAATTATATTAATGTGTTGGTTTGGTTTATATTGGCCAATATGAAGTCCTGAGAAAGGGAAGTCACATTCCTTATCCTAAAAAATCTTCTAATTATAGAAAATTGAAAAAATAAATATGTTTATTATTTGGAAACACCTTATAATGTATTTGTATTATTTCCTCTTCATAAAGTATATCTATGTCAAAAAAAAAGAGATAATGGAGAAGATCTTCCTTGAGGATATTTTTATTTTGAGTTAACATGTTATTGTATAACATGAATATTTTTTTGATCTCCCTCTTACAGAATAGGATGATTTTTCAAAAAATACCATAACTTTATCTATAACGATATCAATGAGTCCACAAATAATATCCACAAATTAAATAAAAGTGTTTTAAATAAAACTATATGAAAATTGAAATACGGTTTTATATTCCCTAGTAATTTACAATTTTGGGCTTTAACAATCATTTCTAACAAGAAGTATGGGTGAACCCATATCTTCATTGATTATCATGAACTTAAAAGGATCATGATAATTAAGAAGTATCCTATAACCCATAAAAACTACACATTAAATAAACTATATGGAGATTAATACTTTATGTGGTGGAATGTTAATTAGGATATCCGCAATTGGTGGTGAAAAGGGAAGATATTCCAAAATGATCATTGTATAATATATCAACACTAAGATTCCATAACACAACCATTCGGATTTATAAATGATCAATAAATATTCCATGACATAATGAATAGAACCTTTAGATATTAAATGAATAACTTTTTGAATGAATTTTTATATTATATTATTATATACTCTAATATTATGGATGGAAATGAGATTAATTTTCAGACCAAGTAAAAATATCCATTTAAATGATAAGTTGTATTGTATGTAATGAAAATGTGACTTCGAAATTGAGAATGTAAAATTATGGGGGAATGTCAAGAAATACCCAAACCCAAACTTTGGGATTTGGTGATAATAATACATAAATTTAATCAGTCAGAAGATTATTTTCATCTCACATGATCAAAATATTTAGTCATTATGAACTAAATTCACAATTAATTTCCAACTTATATTATATAGGAAGAATAAATGTATGTGATTATGTTTCACAAATAAGGGGGGATAAATTATAGATACTCCTTTTCACAATTTCCTCTTTGAAATTAACTTCAGCTATCGGTTAATGTCTCAATACACTCTCATTTAAAACTATCATTCATACCTATATAAAATTGAATCAAAGAACATTACATATTATTGATAATTTTATAAGGATCACCACCATTGATGGTGATTATTATTTTTTTAAGTTGAGTTTTGATACCCATATTGAATCATAAATATAAAAAATGAATACAGTTGTTATCCCCCGATATCTCATTCTTATAAAAATTTGGAAATCTCTTTATAGGTTATGTATACTGGATCCAACAAATTTACAAGAAAAATATAAATAAAAAAATTAATATATGCATCATGATTCATGATTCTCTATGATAATCAATATATCCCCTTCATACCATTTGAATATGCAATAAAATATAAGCATTTTCTTCTCATGATGTGTTACTTGAATTTTAAAATTATTCACTTTTTTGATTAAAGTAATTAAACTTATCATTTAATAACCAGAGGGATATACATATGATAGTTTCATGAAAATAAAAAATAAAAAATAAAAAAGGCATGAAAACATAATGACACTTGGACACTATATACACAAAATTATACATTCTAGTATTTCCATAATAAATATTTAAAATTGAGATTGGGGAAAATTAAATGGTTTTATTTGATCATAATAAATTATAAAAAATCCAAAACCCATTATATAATAATCCATGTGGAAATAATAATCCTCTAAATCCAAATCTATAAAAACATTATGTGAATCAATCCATTACTAGAAGATATTACTCTGGCCAAGGAGGAAGCTTTATCTCCTCCATTTTTCACTCCATTAGGGTGAGATTACTTGTTAATCTGTTAGATTTTATATCTCATTGTGAGAATAGATTCCATTGTTTGAATTAAAATCTTCCATAACATTCAAAATGAGCTACTAGAAGATAAAATCCTCATAATCTAGATCTCACAATCAATTTCCCTTGGGAAAAGAATAATGATATATTTCCTCACAAACATCTAATGTATCCTCATTTGGAGTATTGTAGAGTTGATTTTTCCGTAGATCTATTAATTTTGGTTCATTCATGGAATATTTATATCCCATTTCATAGAGTACACTTTATTTAGAATATGATATAGTAAATAGTGTCATATAAATGTTGGATTAGTCCTTGCTACATCTAACTTTCATCCCATGGGATAGAGAGAAACCACTCGTTGTGGTAATTTCATGTTTCCCATTACTTGAACCTAGGTGGATGTCCACAAAAACATTATGATCATTATCATTATCATAATATCATGAAATAATTCATCATCCTCCCTAATATACTTTTTTAGTGCATCAATGTTCTCTTCCATTATAATTTTTGAGCCTTCTCCTTGCATTAAGGACACATGAGGCACCAAGTCATCCATGGATATTTCATTAGTACGTATCTTCTTCTTCCATTACCATGTTTTGTTTCATCCATAATCCTAAATTTTAACCTTTTTCCATGTTGTTATTTCCTGATTTGTTGAAAAAAATTTCAAAGAGAAGTACCCAAAGTGAGATTCATTTTCAAGTCCTTCAGGTCTATTGATACCCATATAAGATTTATCTACGTTTTTTAGTGAAAAACTATTTTATATATCAAGAACCAACCTGGGACGACCCTGAACCAGTCACCGAAGCCAACCCATGGCATGCCCGAAAGGGATTTCTCGATCCCCACGAGTAGGTAACATGTTTAAGACATTAAAAATAAACACGTGGGAACAATTTGGCCCATAAAAGAAAGAAAAAATGAATGAATAAATAAAATTGATTGACATATAGAATCACTAAAAGTGGAAACAATACAAAGTCGCGTAGCTAAACGTACCTCCATGTGACCTCGTGGGTCACCACCAGATACAAAACCACACTTACTATGACAGTGATCCAATATTGGGACCTGAAACTAAAAAGATAAAGTAGGGGTGAGCACCAAACTGCTGAGTAGAAAATCACCACAGAATCCAATTATTTCATTTCCCAACAATGTCCATTTATAGTAGTTTAAAAAATAGTAATAACGATAAACTTTACATAATTTATAATAAAAAACCATAAAATTCTTTTTTTGAAATCCAACACACGCCACATTCACTTTCAAAAATAAACTACCAATTTATAATAAAATCAAACCAAAATATACAAGGGATGTGCTGAAAATAATGAGATTGGTTAAATAAAAAACTAATTGCTGACAAATAATAACAATAAAATAATGAAAATTACCATGTAGTATAAATAATTACCCTGGAAAATATCAAATATCCCTAGAAGACCCCTGGATGTACTCGGTTCGAAACTACCTCTAATTGTATGGTGAAAACCCTAATTCAATAACCAACTAGGTGTTTGATCCTAGACTCATTTGTGGCACATCCCTCTTGACCTATCTATAACTCCAAGAGGGTACTAACCCATCTAATCAGGGATTGAATGAAACCATCACTCAATCATCTAAAATGCACCCAATAACCCATGATGGTAGTAATACTGTGTAAGTTGGATGCTCTCCCACGCATGAACCACCTTACTTTCCATCTCTACACTTGACAACTCTACACATGCATACCATATATATGACAACCCATGAGGGGAATCCTAGATAGTTTTTTCCCACTATATTTTTTGAATATATTCACATCATGTCATAAAAGGTTACAACCATAACACCATAACGTATAAACATTCAAACTGTTTCACAAAACAAATCATTTTCTAATCGGGCGCACATACTTACCAAATCTCATTCCTTTCCAAAATTCAACACAAACACCACTTTTGAGTTTGAAGTTCTAAAATGGCCATTATCTCGACTAATATAGATGCATTTACCTAAAAAACTTACAGACACTACATTTATATTTACAATTCCAAACTAGCCTTTATGTTCCAAACCCACACCCAAACACTTCACAGCTACACAAAAACCCTTACAGTTTTTAAAATCATGTTAAAACATGTTTCAAGGCCAAATGGTCCAAAACATGAAGACCAAATTTAAAACCTTTTCTAGAAACCACACAAGGTGCCAACATTATTTAAAAACTAAAATCCATTAATGAAGTCTGGGTTTAGAGAGGTCACCATTTTACAAGTACCATCATCATTTGAGGGCACACCCATATGTGCACCCAGTGCACCCGTGAATCTTCCAACATCTAATGACACACACCAACATCAATGGAAGATACTCAAATCCATTTTTACTAAGTATACATTCTCATTCAAACCAAACCCAAACTCACACCAAAAAACATTAACCCCATGATTTTCATTTCTATCATCATTTAATAAATCATTTAAAAGGAACACAATAATGTCTTACATCAAGATTTTCCCAATGTCACATGTGAATTCCATTTTAAAATTATTTTCATATCCAAAAACATCCAAAAATACTTTGTCACCACACACATAAATTATAAACCTTTTTAAAGAAAAAACATTATAAATTCATCAAGAAATGTTAACGCACAAAATCACCTATTCATAATCAATGAATTATTTTAAAAAATAATTTTAATAATTGTAACTAATAAAAAAACAAAACAATTAGATAAATACTATTGTTAAGGAATTGAAAATGACATTTAAAACTTAATTTAAAAAACACAAGTTCCAATGGGTTGTGCAAGAAAGGGAAAATTCCTAAACACCTACCTTAATATGGGAGACGACGAAGATGATAAACTTCGGTGCTTGAAAAATTTAGTGGAGACCACTCGAAACTAGACCACACACACACACACACAGAGATATATATATATATATATATATCTGTGTGTGTGTGAAATCTAATGAACATATTCCCTGTGCCACGAGGGAATACGTACATGGGGGAAATATATATGTTATATATATACATACCTTAAGTATATGCATGTGTGACCTTAAAGACATCCAAAACTAACTGAAACAAATATCAGGAACCATATAAACATAAAAACAAGGTTTACACACTTAATGTAAAATATCCAGAACACATAAATTAAAAATCCCCCAATTATAAATAAATTGACAATGATAATCAATTGATAAAATCACCCAAACCTATTGGTGGTGAACCAAATCAAATCCATCATCCTCACCATTAGTGGAGGATGTATGAATACACACCAAAGAGTCTTGAGAGACCTTTGACACAACCTAAAAACATTTTAATACATAAAAAATAGATTAACTCTAACCTAGAGATTGGCCAAGATAGAGAAAGGTACAAAAAATAAAAGAAAAACAAACGAACCAGAGAAGAGTATATTCAGTGTGGGAGTCATGGCCGTGTAGGTGTAGGGTGGAGAAAGGGGTTTTGGCCTCTCTAAAACAGGGAGTTTTATGGGGTTCAAGCTATCGATAGTATGAGGCTCATTCCACCGAGAGTATGAGGTTCACTTGGGGGTCGTTGTGCACCTGTTGAGGGAAGGAGATGTGGACCCAAGGGAGGCCCGCTGGAGAAGGAGGACGCACTGGGGGAAGTCTTTCCAATATGTGGGGGAGGGGGTTGCTGGAACAAGGAAGAGGTGGATGGGGTGCACTGCATGCTTCCACACCAAGGGGGAAGGGGATGACAGACAAGGGGGCGACGTGATACGTTAGGCTCTAACTGTTTTTATAAAAAAACTAAAATAACAATGTAATAAAAATAATAACACAATAATAAAAATAACACTAATAATAAAGTAATATTAATATTATTAATAATAATATTCATAATCATAATAACAATTGTCATAATTTTTTTGATAATTATATTAATAATAATATAATAATAATAATTTTATTATTTAATTATTAATCACTCTTTTATATTTATTTATATTTTTCAACTAATTTTGTTTTATTTTAGTATTTCCTGAAACCGAGCAGGCTACATTGTTTGGCTGTAGGGTTTTCCAGACAAGGCTTCAACTGTGTGCAGTCTAAGAACTCACCCAGTGGTTTTAAATCTGAATATTGTTCCCAAGACTAAATAAAACCATCAATTAGAAAATTCAAGATTAAGAAAAGAAATAAATTAAAGAAGGTATGAGGATTGGGTGTGACAATTATACCCCCAACAGACATATTGTTCCCCAATAAAGTCACCATGCCAATAGTTCACCCAAATTCGAGTCCATGCCCAAATAAAGCAAGAGGAAACAATGAATTCCAGGGTGGCTATTTTTTCCCAAGTCACGCTCAACCAATCTCGACCAAACCACAACCCATAATAAGGGGAAAATAGAAGAGGGTTCTCCCCACCATAAGGATAATACTAGTATAGAAATTAAAACCCAAACATACTAGCCTGAGGGTGGGGGCCAATGCAGAAACACCATAATTATCTAAACCAAATTCTACAGTATGAAAGAGACAAAACCTCAAATGAATCTTAGAACTCTCCCCCTAAGAAAAAGACCCCAACACTAGGAAAAAAACAATGAAAGAACTTAATCCAAATAGTGTACCTGAAAAAAACTAAAAAAATAGATTATTTAATAGGATATTACATCCCCAAACGAGCACAACTAAAATGAGCTCAACCCACACCATGGTTAAACACACTCAAGGAAAAATGAAGGATTCAAAAATCCACATTTAGATAACATATCATCTTGAATTTCAATTGAATATGTCCATAATAACTTCCTAACAAAATAGTTATCTTACAATGGTGACACAACTTAAACAGCAGAAAAAACCAGAATAAATGACTTTTAGTTGTCCAAACCCAACATGAAACACAAAACATGGACTGAGGCCTCAAACCACTGATAAATCCTAAATGTGTGTGAGATTCACCCCAAGATCTGTGGTTAGGGCTCTGATGGCTAAAGCTTCTCTTGTATCATAGTTAGGAACTAGCATCCCCCGATCTGAAATCCTTCCTCAAACAATTCTTCATACAAAACCTCAATCGATGATCCAAACAACCACAATGATGGTAAGACTTCAGAGGGATAAAACAAGATGATTTGGAATTTAAAAATTATCCATACCAGTGGCACAATAGAAAGAGGACTATTGAACTAGATTTCAAAACCAAAAAAGATGTCTTCTTATAGAAAGGTTCCTCCCGCATGTGCTCCTCGCTAGATCAAGAACTCTCACAAAAGCTGACCACCATTAAATACACGCAAAAAATATACTCCATTAAAAAATTCCCATCGACAAACCTCTTGAAAAAGGTTTCACTTGATGAGAGCAAATTTTCCATAATCTATGGGTGATAACTCCAAATGAATAGAGGAACCATCTCTTCAAAGTGGTCAGTATATACTTTTACAGACTTCTGTCCCTATTGAACATCCAACAACTCTTCCACCTTCCTTAACATCACCACCTTATATATAACCATTGGAGGAAGGTCATGAAACCCAAAATTACAACGATGATGAGACATCCAACATCCACATTTCCAAAACTAAACCCTCAAAAAACTCAAGACATCATGAAAATTAACATCCTTGAATATTCCCAATAACCAGAAAAATCGTTCTACTTCCCTCAAATCAAATCACTACCAATAATGGTCATGTAACACATCAAAGAAGATGAAAAACTCAAAAAGATCCAGAAACTAGGCATTACTCATTGGAAACAAAAGGGACCTTTCTGGGTGACATACTATTAACAACATAAAAACATAGATCCAAAAATCAACATCCAACTAAATCATAACCAAAAGACAATCTCGAGCCAAACATCCATGTCAAATGCCATACACCTCAAACACAACATAGAATTTTTTTTAAAAAAATATCGATTTCATTTTAATATAAAAATAGAATTATTTCAAGACTACCTTCCATAAAATGAATCCACTTTTCAGAAAATAAAACCCATATTCTAAAACAAAAACCAATTTTTGGAATCAATTTCCTCTTCAAAAAATCATTTTAAAAAAACATGGTCAGGACATTGGTTTCAAATACACTCCCAGGGTATCCTATGCACCATTTCACATGTGGTCAGCAACTTACACCATACGTGTGAAAACACTCTTGCTATACAGACCCTCACATGTGAAAATGTTCTTAAAGAGTACCCAAGGTTTCACTCAAACCACCATCTTAGAAAATACAAACAGTTATGAAATTCTCAAACCAAAATAATTTAAATTTTAAAACCCATATTACCAATTTAATGCCACTATAAAGGAAATATTTTCAATTTAAAAACATTTTTAGTTTAAAAAACACACATACATCCAAAGAAACCAAGACAAAAACAACACTAACAACAAACTACTAGAGAAATATGGACTAGACTCTATGTACAGTTCAGCGATGTGGTAGTAAACCATTCCCCATATATGTATCAACAACTAGGAGGAGCTTGAACTATGTACTAAGACTCCACATGGGTAAATACTCCATTTGAAATCACAATTTAACACTATCTTGCTTATTTTGTCATCCATAAATCAAAATCAGAGATTAAAGCCTCAAATCATAGACTACCCCTAGCAACTCGAGGTTCAGAACGAGATATGGTTCATGATGCAATTCCCATACCTACCTCATAGTCCCAAAAATCCTAATATCCACCCCAAATAATAAGGTCCCACATTGATATAGTTTTTTCAAGAAAAATCCTAGTTCGGCCATGAAATAGTCACCCAAGCCGGCCCGCAGCATGCCCTGAAGGGCGTTCGAGAACCCCACAGACTGGGAACTTGGGCTGAGGATAAAAACTAAAAATGTGGGATTGATTTGGACAATAAATTAAATATAATTAAATGAATAATTAAATAACAATTAGTGATAATTATAATCACTAATTGAAGAAAAAAGACACCGTTTCATAGCCAGATGTTCCTTTAACAGGCCCGGTGTGTCACCACCAAACATAGAACTACACTTTCTATGAGAGTGATCTAAAACTAGGACCCACAGCTAAAATGATATAGTAGGGGAGAGCATTGATATTATTAATATGAAATCAACATAGAATACATGTATTTACTTTCCCAAAATAGTCCATTATCACTAGTTTGAAAAGCTATAATAATGATAGGTTTTTCTAAAATTTAATAAACACCCATAACATTCCCATTCTGAAATCCAACACATGCCAACTTACCATTCCAAAACAACTACTATTTTATAAAAAAATGCAATCAAATATATACAAGGGTTGTGCTAAAAATAAATAGATAGGGTAAACAGAAAACAAAGTTCATTAAAATACTAACATGAAAATATATTAAGCAAGATGAATAAATAATAACGGTTGTTGATCCTAAACATCTCTATAAGACCCATGGATGTAATTGATTCAGAACCACCTGTCAGCGTATGGTGAAACCCCTAAGTCTATAATTAACTTTCTACCCAAACCTGGCCTCACTAGTGGCACATCCTCTTGGCCTATCTATAACTCTAGGAGGGTATTAACCCATCTAATCGGGTATAGTAAAAACTTTCACTAAATCATCTAAACGATTCCCAAGAACACATAGTGGTGGTAATACTTTGTAATTATGTGGCCCCTCACATGTGACTCAACTTATCTGTCATCACCAAACTTTCCTACCAAAAACACGAACACCACCTATATGATAACCCATGAGGGGGAATCATAAATGGTTTTTTCCACTATATATTTATGAATATCTTCAGATCACATCACCAAAGGTGCCAATCGAGTAGCTATACATTATAAACATTCAATATATTTCAGAAAACTCTTTGGTTTCCAATCAGGTGCACCCACTAGTAAAATCCCATTCATTTGTAAAAATCAACACAAATAATACTTTTGAGTTGGAAGTGCCAAACAATACTTTATCTCAATATAACTAAATAAATTGACCAAAACACATTACAAACAATGATTTTATATTTACAATTCCAAATGTACCCTTAAGTTCCAAACACACAACCAAACACTTCAGAACTACATAAGGGCCTTTATTCTTTTTAAAAGCACACCAATATAAGTTTTAGGGCCAAAAGTTCAAAAAATGAGGAACACATTTAAAACCATTTCTAGGAATCTCATATATGGAACACCGTTATTTAAAATCTAAATACAATTTATGAATCCAAGGTTTAGACATGACACCATTTTACAAGTACAATTCTAATTTGTGGGCACACCCATGTGTTCACCAAGTGCACACATGGATGTGCCATCATCTAATGGCACACTCCATCATCCAAAGAGGAGACTGAAAACCATTTTCATAAAGTCCCCATTCGCTTTCAAACCAAACCCAAACACACACTGAAATACCTTGTACCCATGATTAGTATTTCAAATATCATTTTTTAAATCATTTAATCATTTAATTAAACACTTTGGAAAAACACAACAAAGGATTACATCAAGATTTCACCAATTTCTCAATAAAATTTAATTTTAAAATTAATTTCATATCCAAACACTTCAAAATATACATTTTTACCAGAGTCATTAACTATAAAACATTATAAAGAACATAAGAAAACCTATTAATTACATCAAGTAAAATTTTTGCAAGAAATCACAAAGGCATAATCAAATAATTTTCTCAAAATCAATTTTTAACAATTTTAACTTATATAAAAACACTACAATAAGTTAACTACCATACGTATAGTGGTGCAGATGACATTTAAAAACTATTTTAAAACTCACAAATACCAATGGGTTGTGCCAAAAATAAATAATTTGGAAACACCTACCTCAACAAGGGATGAGAACAAACTGAGACAGTTCAACGCTTGACAAAATAGGTGGCAACCAATCGAAACTGGCATGCACTCGCATGCACATACCAGTATATATATATATATATATATATATATATATATATCCAAAATCCAATGCACGAATTCATCATGTCATGAGAGAATATGTACATGGAGGACATATATATAATATATATACATACCTTAAGTATATGTGTGCACACCCTTAAAGACATCAAAAAATAACTGCAAAAAATATTAGGAACTAGAAAAACATCCCAGAAAGGATAACACACTTAATGTAAAATACCAAGAACTCATAAATTAAAAAACCCAAAATTATAAATTAATCACCAATGATGAATGAGGGAAAACTCATGATAAAAAATTGGTGGAAAACCAAATAGAATCCATCTGCATCAACTTCAGTGGATAATGCTGGAATACACACCAAGGAGTCTCGTGGGAGCATAAACACAAATTAATAATGAAGGAATAACCCAAAATAAATGTAATCCCGACATATCATTTGGAAAATATGGAGAAAACCCAAAAAAAGAATATAAAAAAACTAATTGGTGTAGATATTTGTTGGTGAGGGGGCCGCGATCATGCTATAGTTGGGAAGAGGAGGGGTTCGAGACACATCAGAATAGGGTAGAGAAGGGGGTTCGGCCCACCTGGAGTAGTAGGTTTGGTCTCCCTAAGCAGGAGGTGTGCATGGGAGTTATTGTGCACGAGTCGAGTGAAGGAGATGCATCCGGACGGGATGCCGACTAGAGAAGGATGACACATTGATAGAAGGCCTGTGGGGGTGGGTGGGTCACCAGAGCAAGGAGGAGGTTATTAGGGTGTGCTGCTTGCTGGGGGAAGGTGATGACCGATGGGTGCGGTGGGGAGAGCTAGGACAATTTTCTAACATTTTTAAACCCTAAAATTACCATTTGAAAAATAATAACAACACTATAAAAATAATGAAACCAAAATTATAGTAGTAATATTATTATTAATATTAATAGTCTTAATAATAATAATAATAATCATCATCATAATCATTTTTCTTGATATTTATAAAAACAACAATGAAAACAATTATTTTTATATTATTTTTTTTATTCATTATTCAATTTTTGTTTATATTTTTCAACTAAATTTATTTTGTTTCTTTATTTATTAACACTAAGTAGGCCGAACAGTTTGTCTGTGGGGTCAGCCAGACCATGCGCCAACCATGTGCTGGATAAAAACTCACCAAGTGGTTTTTAAATCCGAATATTTAACCCATGAAAAAAATACATACCTCAAATAGAAAAATCAAAGACCAAGAAAAGATATAAGAAAAGAATGTTCAGGGTTAGGTTGTGACATTAGATCCTAAAATTTAGAATTCCCTATTGCTCCAACTAATTTAATGTTAAGAGGGTCATAATTACTGGAATATTTATATACACTTAATATTTGTCTTATACCAGTATATAATTATAGGATCATTATCTTATTCCATTATTCAACAACCTCCTTTGTTAAGATATTTATTCTTGGACTGACCACATCTCTTGGTGTATCCCCAAAGAAAAAAGTGGAAGAGATAAATGCCTCACTTGCTGCCTGTGCAGATCTGTTCACACCCTAATCACCATAAATATTAACTATTGTTTTAGAAGTGTAAAAATCATCCTCTATTTATTTTTAATCTTATTCAAAATCATAACCTTGTACATAAAATTTGTATTGGGTAATTTACTCTTAAAATATTTGAGGATCGATTATTTTTTCATCAAACCAAACCAATCAATGTAATCTTCCTCCAAAACCATGAATCTTTTTAGTTAATATTAATTTTTAGAAATTCCATCCACTAAAAACATAGGATGGATTTCCCAGGCCATTATAAACCTCTCCTTGATGGTAACCTGAAGATAAATATCTATAATATTTAGAAAAATAGATCCCTTTACCATTAAAGAAACACATTATATGAAATTTGGTTCAAATATGATGGGGTTTCTAAAGGATGTCTCTCTTGATATTAAAATATATATGAACATAATGAAATGTTTAGAAAGATAAACCTTTTTATATATTTGAAAAACATTTTTTTGTTGCTGATTATGAGATTGAGAATCCAGAAAAATATAACTCCCGAATGAATTACCTAGAATCATTAAAATAGATGGGTATGTAAAGGTAATGAAATACAGTGAAACCTAACCCATTAAGACTAAATTGAGGAATACTAATGGAATATGAAATTAAAAAACACTTTAAAATCAAGAATCTTTTTGAGTTCAATATAAGAGAAATGTGAGGCTAAGAAACATTTATGGTATCCTAACTGAAAATATAAAAGTTCATGTGTAAGGTATACAAAATTGATACCAAAAAATTTCATTATAGACCCCAATTTCAATTAAATTAGGGATTATTATTCAATTTTGAAGGCTGATGAAAAATAAAACTATCCACCAACGAAATATTGAGGAGCTTAAAAGCTCCAGGAAACATGAACAGGGAGATCACCACTATTAAAACTTCTATTGGAGGATATGTGCATGTCCCAATGTCAATTATATAGTATATAAGAAGAGAAAATAAATCAAAAATTAGGAGCCCATCCCCTATCATTGTTGATGAGCTATATCATATGGCATCGAGGCCTTGGGAATCATCTTCATTGTCACTCACTAGTCCAAACTAAAACTCAATATCTTATTCTTCTCAATAATTAAAACCTTCTAGAGACAAGATCTTGAAGATTGTTATAACATTGGATCAATCTCACGTTACTTAATCTCCTAATCCATATCAATAATACATTCTCAAAATAGATTCATAATACATGCATATAATTAAATTATAATTATTTTTATTAATGAGATAAAATTTTGATCTAAAATTTTCTATACATCTCAGAAATCAAGTGAATTTTCTCCAATATTCCAAAATAAAAACTATACTCTTATGACTATCTACTCAGAAAGTCAAGTAATATCTTACACAAATACATGAACATCAATTTTCCAAGTGAATGTTTTGATAATTACTCCATATTCAATCCTGACATATAATTTCAAATATTTATTTATGAAATACAACAATTATCACGCCACTACACAGATTCTTTATTAAACAAAAAAATATATTTTAGCATGTAGCATTACATGCACAACACTTTATAGTGCAACAAATCCTTCATTGTGTGAGTGAACACTCACCTTTATCATTATTGGAATGGCTCTAAAATGGAATATCACGTGTTTATGTAAGAGTGGTTGCGCCCAAATTTACCCTATAGGTATAAGCGGTCGTTGAAGTACATATAGGGGTCAAATCCACAGGGACTGAAGAAGTAACCTTTAGAAACACACGTTTTATGGAGGTTGGGATATGAAGTGGCCAACTATGGTGTTGATTGATTTTGGATGGTTTAAAGAACACTAAGAAACCTAAGTGAATTAAATTCAATGAAAATGGGTTGATCTTAGGATTATGATCGGGGTGGATTGAATGAATTTTACTTCTTTAGACAATTTTGGTTTTATTAATTCTTGATAAATCCATTCTTCAAAAATAACACTACCTTCATCATTTTCTATTTTGGTGCTTACTAAACACAATTAATAATCACCTATACACTTAGAGAACCAAATTCATGATCTCTCCGAGGTATATGGTCATTTAGTGTTTGAATTTAGTTTGCTCAAACATAGTAAAGATGAAGAGTAGAAATAACTGAAGAATGGATGTCTTAAATTAATTATCCAATTAACAACAATTCGTTCATAAAATAACATTCAATCCAGCCTTTGCATCCTACTAAGATCAACCCATTAAAGGGTTAGACCTCCATTGATGGTATACTCTCAATGGTGGGCGGAAGATGGCTAATAAGAATTGGATTGAAGAAATTAAAACCATGGAAATAATGAGCACTCCTCCATGTGTGTGAATGAAATTCACACCTATGTGTGAAATAATTCACAACAACATAGAGATATAACAGTTCTTTGTGATAATAAAGTTTCAATAAATGAAATAAAAAATATAGAAGAGAAATAATTTTATTAAGAACATAAAGATACAAAAAATAAACTTACATGGAAATGGAAAACATTACAACGGAAATTTGGAAGCATAACCTTACAATGAAACAAGCAACAAAAGATGATAAGAAAAATATCCACCCTATTCCGATCCCCACTAGCTCCTTATATAGGCATATTAGGATCCTTAGATCTGCCCCTACAATCAATTAACCCCCAACAATTATTAGAGTCAAAAGGAGGGTGAATAATCAAAATAAAATTGATGTTTCAAAGTTGACCCGGAAAACTATCCAGATTCTTCCACCATGTTGACGTGTACATTTGTAATTGAATAAGGCCGAATACGGAGGGGTTGTAGAAGAAAAATATATTCTTCCTTCTGTCCTATATGATAGGTAAAACTCTCAGGAACTTTGGCTCAACCGTTTGGATTTTATGGTCGAAATGGTGGGACAAAGTTCTGTACATTAATGTCGGGTCCAACATTTAAATCTCAACTTCAGATCCCTTTATCATCATGAAAACATTAGAATTAGCTACGGCCCCAGTTGAATAAAATGATCCTCATGTTTTTTTATTTCTACTTTATAAATTTGAGATTCATTGGGCTTGTTTTGTGGGCCCCACATTTGTTTGATGGGCCTTAGGCCCATTATTCCTTTTCCAGCAAGTTTCTGCCTTCAGGTGAAAAAATCTCCAACGTCACTTGTGATTAATCCATATCAGCTAAAAGAAAAAAATTTCCAAATAAAGTGATGAATCCTATACGAAAATATAAAATTAAAATGATGAATATTTTATTTTCCATAAGAAAATTATTGAGTGGGCCCAAATTGACACTTTAAGCATGAATTGCACAATGATGGGAAATGAAGTTCAATTTCTGAATTGGACTAAAATAGATGTTTATGAACATTTAAACACATTAATATTAAGATCTTAACAATGAATATTAGCCACTTTCAATGAATAATCACACCCCCCAACTTGAGTTTTGCTAGTCCCGAGAAAAATATATTACAAATATGAAATTAAATTCCCATTTTCCAAAAACATTTAATTACACATTACTCACCCAAAGACCTCATACCAAAAAAATTATGGAACCCATCAAAATCATTTAAAAAAAGCTAGGTCCATAAGCATATCCCAAGACCAATACCATTCCTTTGTTCAAATTCATCACCACATTTATCCAATTTCAATTAAGCATGATAAAGTGTTGTGCATCATAAAAGATATGGGGCCCATTTTATTGTTCAAGGGGAACAAATGGAAGCGCTAGGTGGGAATCACATTAAACCTTAATATGAGTATCCATTTTTTTTAATTTTTTTGATGATTTTTTTATCCACAATAGATATGAAAAGAATAAATCTGGGAAAGAAAACAATGGAGTCACGATCCCCAAGTTTCGGACGCCATACATATTGTCAATTTCATGCTCTACAATAGAGATATAAAGCCTAACTCCGGGAAAGACAACTATGGAGTCATGATCCCCAAGTGTCGGACGCCACACATTTGGAAAAAACATTGCTCTATGTGGTCAATTTTGTTTTGTTTTTTTTTGTTTTTTTTTTGGATACTCAAATTAAACTAAAAGTGACCCCAGAACCCTATTCTATAATGAAAAGGACCCAAGAACTCAAATTTACACCCACGATCCAGTAGACGTGCATTGTATAATTTTTATTAAGAGGATGAAAATGTAAACATTGAAAAATCACATCGGACAACTTCACTTTCCAAAAGCAATGCTCATTAACTTAAACTTGCATTATAATCAGAATCAAGGCATGCAAAATTTACTTGATATCCAATTTTAGAGTTTGAAATGTGTGTTATCATGTTTATGGTTAATGGAATGTTTCTTTTCATGGATTCTTTTATTCAAAAAAAAATTAATTTTTATCTCCCCCAACATAGAATAACATTATCCCCAGTGTTTAAAGAAAAGATAAGTTAGAAGGGGGAAGGATAGGAGTTAAAAGATGAAATTGAGAATGATAAACATGGAACAAATTCTCCTAGTTTTGGAAGTTTGAGTTTATGATTCTCTAGATTACTCCTTTGATCTCTTGGGGGATGTAGGAACCTCATTGATTGAACATGTATCACCCAAAATAGTTCCTGAACCATAAAAATAAGGACAAAGCAGACAAAATAGACAACACAATGATTTATTTAATTCCAAGTACCATCATTTTTATGGTTTTCCATGTTTTTTTTAAATCAAACTAATGATACATTGTCTTCTTTATATTTTCTGGGTAAGGTATTACTCAAGGATCACACCGCATGACACATATGAATACGGTTATCCCCTTTCATACCCATCCGTACTCATAAAAGAAGAACAGGTCAATAGTCTAATTTTTTTAACCTACAAAAACATAAATAAAATAAAATAAACTGATGATACATTGTCTTCTATATATTTTCTGGCCAAGGTATTACTCAGGGATCACACCGTGTGACACGAATGAATATTGTGCTCCCCTTTCATACCCATCTATACTCATAAAAGAAGAATATGCCAACAGTCTATATAATGAAAATGAAAAAATGTAGCAGAAGAAAACAAAAGATGACTCACAGTGATTGGAAACATGAAAACCACGGGTTGCCTCCCGTACAGTGCTTTTTTTTAACGTCGTTAGCCCGACTTGTACCCTAAATCTATCCATTTTTCTCTAGTTCATATGTTGGTTCAGTTAGCTCCTCCTTGGTTTCTTGTTTATTGAATGATTCAACGAATGGTTTTAACCTATGACCATTGACTTTGAAGACAAGGCCACTTGTGGGATCCTAAATCTCTATTTCCCCATGAGGGTACAAATGATGCACTATGTATGGACCAGAACATATGGACCTTAGCTTTCTTGGGTGTAGATGAAATTTTGAACTATACAAGAGCACAAATGTTCCCAGTTCAAAGTGTTTTACTTTGAGATTCCTAGATTGGTAGGCTTGAACATTAGATGTATTGATCCTTGAATTTTCATAAGCCACCATCCTAAGTTCCTTGAGTTCATTAAGATCTAATTTCTCTTTTGTTTCAGCCGAAGATATATCAAAGATCATTTTTTTATTGCCTAAAAGGACTTATTCTCAATTTCAACAGGTAAATGACATGATTTTCCATAAACCAATCTATATGGTGACATGCCTAGGATAGTTTTTAAAGTAGTTCGATATGCCCAAAGGGATTCTAAGAGTTTCTCGGACCAATATTTCCTAGAGGGATTGACAATTTTTTCATGAATTTTCTTAATTTCACTATTTTCCAACTCAGCTTGACCTTTGGTTTGAGGATGGTATGCAGTGCAAACTTTATGAGTAATACCATACTTAGACATGAGTGAAGAGAATGGTCGGTTGCAGAAATGGGTTCAACAATAACTGATTATAGCCATATGAATTCCAAATCGAGAAAATATATGCTCTTTCAGAAATCAGATCACAACATGGTGGTCATTGGACTTGATGGGAATGGGTTCAACCCGTTTTGAGACATAATCAATAGCTAAGAGGATGTAGAGGTTTCCCTTTGAGTTTGGAAAGGGTCCCATGAAATCAATTCCCCAACAATCAAAGATTTCAAAGACCAGAATGGGAGTGAGGGGAATTTGATTCCTTTTGGTAATGGATCCAAATTGCTGACACTAAGGACAACTTTTGCAGAATTGGAAGGAATCCTTAGTGAGGTTCGGCCAGTAGAAACCACTTTGGAGGACCTTTGAAGTGGTTTTATTTGTAGAAAAGTGGCCTCCACATGGCTCTCCATGACAAAATTTTAGAATGGACTCTTGCTCAGACTCGGGAATACATCTGCTGATGATTTGATCAGGACGGAACATGAAGAGGTAAGTTTCATCAAACACATAGTGTTTGACATTAGAAAGGAATTTCCTCTTAGCCTGGGTCCCTAGTAATTTTGGAATGTCACCCGTCACCAAATGGTTTTCTATGTCATCATACCAAGGGCAATCATTCACTGTATAGAGGTGCTCATTGAGAAATGAATCAAACACAGAGAGGTGGTGTGAGTTGTCTTTGAATTCTATCATAGAGAGGTGATCAGCTACAATATTTTCAACACCCTCTTTATCCTTAATGGTTATATCGAACTCTTGAAGAAGAAGGACCCACCTAATCAATCAAGCCTTGGCATCATGTTTTTGGAAAAGGTATTTTAGGGCTGAATGGTCAGTGAAGACTATGATGGGTGATCCTAAGAGATATGACCTGAATTTCTATAAGGCAAAGACAATAGCAAGAAACTCTTTCTCAGTTGTGGTTTAGTTTAATTGTGCATAATTTAATGATTTTCTTGCATAATCAATGACACATGGAGTTTTCTCACACCGTTGTCCTAAGACTGCTCCTACAGCAAAGTCACTTGCATCACACATGAGCTCAAAAGGAAGTTTCCAATTTAGAGATTGCATGACAGGTGGAGATATAAGAGTTGACTTGAGTATGGATAATGATTCCTCACAGCTTTCTATCCATAAAAATGGATAATCTTTTACCAATAGAGCACAAAGTGGTCGAGAAATAAAGATGAAATTCCTAATGAAACTTCTATAAAAACCAGCTTGTCCTAAGAAGAACCTCACTTCCTTAACAGTTTTAGGGGAGTGATGGTGACGATTGATTTCAACCTTAGCTTTATCATCATCTATCCCTATACCAGATACTAGATGACCTAGAACAAGTCATTCCCTTACCATGAAATGGAATTTTTCTCAATTCAGTATGATATTCTTTTCCTCGCACCTTGACAAAAACTTTTCATCATTTATAAGGCATCCCTCAAAAGTATCCCCAATGATGGAGAAGTCATCCATGAAGACCTCTAAAAAATCACCCACCATATCCGAGAATATTCCCATCATGCACCACTGGAAGGTACCGGGGGCATTACATAACCCAAAGGGCATGCGCTTGATTGAAAAAGTGCCGAATGGAAAAGTGAAGGTTGTTTTTCCTTGAACCTCTAACGAGATTTCGATTTTATTATACCCTGATAATCCATCTAAGAAGAAATAGAATTGATGACTCGCCACTCGCTCGAGGACATGATCAATAAAGTGTAAGAGGAGATGGTCTTTCTTGGTACAAGATTTGAGCTTCCTATAGTCAATACAAACTCTCCATCCACTACTGACCCTTGTTGAAAGCATCTCTCCATCCTTGTTGGTTATTACTGTGATTCCATCCTTCTTTGGAACCACATGGATTGGGCTAACCCACTCACTCTCAGCTATATGATAGATGATACTAGCTTTTAACAATTTCAAAAGTTCTTTTCTCACAACTTCCATGAGATTAGGATTGAGTGGCCTCTGAGTTTGACGACATGGATTTGACTCAGATTCAAGAATAATTATATGAGTCCCGATAAGTGGGATAATCCCAGGAATATCAGAGAGGGTCCATCCAATGGCTTTCTTGTTTCTCTTAAGGACATCTAGAAGCATCCTCTCATGATCAGCTTAAAGAGAGGAAGAAATGACAACATGAAAGGATTGATTTTCCCCTAAGAATGCATACTTCAGTGATAAAGGTAAGACTTTAAATTCAAGATCAGATTGGTCATGACCTTCCAAGAAAGGATGAGACTTTGTGTTGAACTTAGTTTCTTTGTTCAGATTTCTTGAAAAAATTTGTTCCTTGTGAATAGAATTTTCATCCACAAAATTTTCCAGAGTAGTGTCATGAATGGCTATGGACTCAATGTTATTAATTTCAACCATGGTATCACTGATTGGTGATTCTATAAATTCATCAATATAACAATCTGAAAGAGATTCAATCCAAGGAGACAAATTTCCCTCATGTGAATAAAGAAAATCAATATCTTCTTGACTTAACCATCCTTCGGTAATTACTTGATGTTCATTGAGTTCATTATCAAAAATACCAATCCAGTTATCCTCATGGATCTCTTCATCATCTCCAATTTGAGAGTTTTCCTTGTAGATGTTCAAGTATAGACTCATGTTTCCAAAGGTGATGGTCATGTTCCCATTTCAGACTCGGATAACAGAGTTGACTGTTGCAAGGAAAGGATGACCAAGTATGATTGGGGTTTTCTCCCTAGGACCTAATCTTGGGTGATTTCCCATAACAATGAAGTCAGATGGGTAAATGAAATTTTCAACTTTCACCAAAACATCTTTTAAGATCCCCTTTGGAACTCGAACACTACGATCAGTATGTTAAAGAGTGACAGATGTCTGTTGGAGTTTTTCGAGCCCTAACAGACACTACATTGCATAAGAAATGAGGTTCATGATCGCACCTAGATCACACAAGGCATTGAAAACTTTGTTCTCTCCTTGTTAAAAATTTATGCAAGGGCATCCTGGGTCTTTCAACTTAGGAGGAATGGTCCCTTGAATGGTGGTACTCACATTAGAAGCCAAAAGGGCTTTATTTTTATGTGAAAATTTTCTTTTAAAAGTGAAAAAGTCCTTAAGGTACATTGAGTAGGAAGGTATGATTTTGATGGCATCGAGAAGGGGAATGTTCAACTTGACTTGTGAGAAGATTTCCCTCATTGTGTCACTCAATTCAGGCTTGGATTTCCCCCTCATGCGTTGAGGAAATGGTGCAGGTTGTTGATTTGTTTGTTGAATAACTGTTTCTTTCACATTGTTATCAGTTTCTTCAGTTTGAGCTTGTGTTCATTTGAATTTTCATTAGAGTTTGAAGCTTCACATTGTTTCTGACTTATTTGTTCAGGTTTTTCAATTTATTTCCCACTTCTTAAAACCATCACAGCCTTTAGCAGTTCATGAGTTGTTTGAGTGAAACTTGTCTCTCCCCTTGATGTTTATTGTGGAATGGCCTCTGTGGGCATGGGTAACTTTCTAGTTTTGATGGTTTGAAGTTCTTGTTTAATGGATGAGAATTCTGAGTTCATTTTGTCCTTTGTTTTTGCACAGTTGTTCTAGTAGGCTTTGTGGAACATTTTGGGTTGGTGCTTGAGCTTGTGGGTTTATCCCAGGAGGATACTTTGGTTGTTGGATAGGTTGTTTAATGGGTTGTTGGATAGGTTGTTGATATTGTACATGAGGATGTTGGAATTGAACCGTTTGTGGTTGGAACTGATTATGAGGTTGAATGTTTTGTTGAGGGTATGGGTTGATACATTGTTGTTGTGTTGGTTGTTGATTGTCCTTCCAACAAAAGCCTAGATGGTCATTACACCTTGGATTGAAGGTGTTCATGAATTGTGGCTTTTGAATGTTCATTGCATTAACTTCTTCTGGTGGTCCTCCTAAAATAACATCCTTGATGGAAACAATGGTTGGGAAATTATCAGTATTATGGTCATTCTTTTCACAAATTTTACAAACAAGCTCAACAGTTTGGGTTTTGTGGACATTCCTAAGATCAATCTCCTCAACTTTCCTCATGAGTGTAACAAGTCTTGCTCTAAGGTTTTCTTCTTCTCCAAGATTTTACATTCCACCTGATTTGGGTGGCTTCTCATAGTATGGTGATGTTCTACATGGTTGGTTTTTTTTCAGAAAGATTTTCTAGATACTCGTAAGCATCATTTGGGGATTTGTTTTTTATGGTTCCATTACACATCAAATCAATGAATTATTTGTTTTCGGGACCCAACCCTTCATAAAAAATTCCCACTTGTTCGGGGATTAAGAAACCATGGTGCGGTACCATGTTTAATGTGTCCTTGAACCTTTCCCATGTTTTATAGAATGTTTCTCCCTCTCTTTCAAAAACGTTTTGTATGCTCTTTTTAAGTGCAATTATTTTGTGATGGGGGAAGTATTTTTTATAAAATTCATATTGAAGTTGTTACCAAGAGTGAATGGGTGCTGGTCTCAAATTGTTTAACCAATTCATTGCCCGGTCCTCAAGGGAAAAAGGTAAAAGTCTCATTTTAGCAGAATCAATTTGATTTGGTGGGAACATGGTTTCGATAATGTCATTAAATTCATCAACATGAAGGTAAGGAATCTCAGACTCCATCCCATGAAAGGATGGAAGGTGGTTTAGGACATGGGTTTTGAAAACATATTGGGCATATCCTATGTTATAAAGCCTAATGCATGAAGGTGCATTTGTCCAGGATGGTGTGAGTTAGTCATTCATCATCGGGACTGCAACAATTCCCAAGTTAGGGTCTTGCCCGTTATTTTGGTTCCCTCCCCATTTTATGATTTGGTTTTGTGGGAAATTCTCCATTGTATCAAACTCAACATCTGAATTTAGAGTATATGGAATATTTGGATCTAAAGGAAATAGACCTCTTTTAGTGCTTGACTCCCCATCCCTATGAGTATCCACACTAACTAATCTGTTTGAGTTATCGCGGGTGTAGGTAGACATGCGCCAAAAGAAAAAAAACGAGAAATGGAAAAGATAAGAGAATTGGGATGAGAATAGAAGAAAGGGGGTAAGAAAAGAAGGTTTTTGGTCTAAGGAACTTACTTGGTCCGCGGAAACGGCGCCAAATTTTGGCTCCGCCCAAATTTACCCAACATGCAAAAGAGGTCGTTGAAGTACATATAGGGGTCGAATCCACCGGGACCGAAGAAGTAACCTTTAGAAACGCACGTTTTATGGAGGTTGGGCTATGATGTGGCCAACTATGGTGTTGATTGATTTTGGATGGTTTAAAGAACACTAATAAACCTAAGTGAATTCAATTCAAAGAAAATGGGTTGATCATAGGATTATGCTCGAGGTGGATTGAATGAATTTTACTTCTTTAGACACTTTTGGTTTTATTAATTCTTGATGAATCCATTCTTCAAAAATAACACTACATTCATCATTTTCTGGTTTGGTGCTTACTAAAAACAATTACTAATCCCCTATACACTTAGAGAACCAAATTCATGATCTCTCCGAGGTATATGGTCATTTAGTAATTGAATGTATTTTTCTCAAACACAGTAAAGATGAAGAGTAGAAATAACTTAAGAATGGATGTCTTAAATTAATTATCCAATTAACATCAATTCATTCATAAAATAACATTTAATCCTCCTAGGATCAACCCATTAAATGGTTACCCCTCCATTTATGGTTTACTCTCAATGGTGGGTGTAAGATGGATAACAAAAATCGGATTGAAGAAATTAAAACCGCGGAAATAACGAGCACTCCTCTATGTGTGTGAATGAAATTCACACCTATGTGTGAACTAATTCACAACAAAACAGAGATATCACTGTGCTTCGTGATAATAAAGTTTTAATAAAAGAAAGAGAAAATATATAAGAGAATGAATTTGATTAAGAACATAATGATGCAAAAAAGAAACTTACATGGAAATGGAAGACATTACAAAGGAAATTTGGAAGCATAACCTTACAATGAAACAAGCAACAAAAGATGATAATAAAAATATCCACTCTATTCATTTCTCCACTATCTCCTTATATAGGCATATTAGGAGCCTTATATCCACCCCCAAAATCAATTCACCCGCCAACAATTAATAGTGTCAAAAGGAGGGTGAATAATCGAAAGAAAATTGATGTTTCGAAGTTGACTCGGAAAACTGTCCAGATTTGTCCACCATATTGACGTGTAAATTTGTAATTGAAAAGGGACAAATCTGGAGGGGTTGTAGAAGAAAAATATCTTCTTCCATCTGTACTATATGATCTTTAAAAGGACAGGAAATATGGCTCAGCCGTTTGGAATTTATGGTCGAAATGGTGGGACGTAGTTCTGTGCATTAATGTCGGGTCCACCATTTAAATCTCAACTTCAGGTTCCTTTATCATCATGAAAACATTAGAATTAGCTCTGGCCATAGTTGAATAAAATTATCCTCATATTTTTATCTTTCTACAGTATAAATTTGAGCTTTATTGGGCTTGGTTTGTGTGCCCCACATTTGTTTGATGGGCCTTAGGCCCATTAGGTTTTTTGCAGCATGTTTCTGCCTTCAGGAGAAAAAATCTCCATCTTCACTTGTGATTCATCCATAAGACCTAAAAGAAAAAAATTTCCAAATAAAGTTACAAATAATATAGAAAAATATAAAATTAAAATGATGAATATTGTAATTTCCACAAGCAAATTATAGAGTGGGCCCAAATTGACACTTTAAGCATGAATTGCACAATGATGGGAAATGAAGTTCAATTTCTGAATTGGACTAAAATTGATTTTTTTTAACTTTTAAACAAATTAATATTAAGATAATAAAAATGAATATTAGCCACTTTTAGTGACTAATAATAGATTTTCCCAAAACATTCCTTCTATGTATCACTATGCCTTGGGTTTACCATTATTCCATGACTATCTATATATTTATAAAACTATAACTGATATTCTATTGAACAGATATTCATCTGCAGAAGTAATTATGATGTAATATTTTTATCCACTCAAAAATAAATGATTTCTTAAAATAAACTAGAATCATGGTCTCCATGTTCAACAAAAATGTTTAATTTACTGATGAATGACATAATAATCTTCAGATTTCACCTATACTATTTTTAATATTTTTAATAAATAAATCATATACATCATCTAAAGGATATTATGTATCCTATATGAGTCTTATTCTTTGTCAATTTTACACTTTGATATTTTTTGGAGAATATTATATTTGATCATGTTGACTCTTAGGTATCAAATTATAGATCAATACTTAGCCATATTCATTATATTCATTTCAGAAAAACCCTTATGTTTGTTTTTAGAAATCAATTCCAAATTCACCTTTTTATATCATGTAGAACATCCCTTACATATTAGAGTAGAGAATCAAGAGTACTGTTCATTTTATCACTCTGAGTACCACTGTGTATTTACTATAAAAATTCATACATATATAGATGAGGAACCCTTATGTATTGACATAATGCTTTTTTACATTCAAATTTCACTAAAATACATAATGCAGAAATCCATACATATCTGGTAGAGGAACCCTTACATATTTTTAAGGGTTTTTTCATTCAATAATTTCCCTAATACATGAAACATCCCAAACATTGCTACACTTTCCTCAACTCAACATCAATCACCATCATCTATATCAAATCAATGCAACATATTATGAACATGACGTAATTATTATTAATAACTACCAACAATTCTCACAAGTTGTTGAAAACAACTACAAAAATCCAAAAAAAATTACACTGCCTCCTCATGGTCTGCGATTAGATTTGATGTCAAGACAAAAAACTCACATAATATTACATCAAATCATATTCATTCGTAAATAAAAAACTCCACACATAAAACTATTGGAAATAGATGTTTTTTATATATACTTGCATACCTTAGTGAAAAGGAAAGTCAGACATGTGATTTTGATGATCTCCCACTCAATCGACCATCTTATCTGTTCCTCCTTAAGAAATAATGCCTTCATTTGATTCAAAAAATTAAAAAATAAGGTTTTTTACATCCACCATATTAAAATATAATCCATTTTTTGTGAGGTACATCAATCAACCAATTTTGATGGGAAAAATATAATGATTCGTAATCAGTTCAATTTCTTTAAATATATCATTGGGAAACGAATTTTTGAAAATATATACAATTTTATCTCTTATTGAAATAAATTATATATTTAGATATCCATTTTCAAAATTATCTTTGATTAAAATGGAATTAGATCCTGGGGGATTTTTTGTATTTTTCAAAGATATATAACTCTATAATTATCACATATAATTCTCAATTAATTCTTATTATTCACCTTAAAATATTATATTAATTTTGGATCAAAATAATATATTTACTATAATGTGTATTATCAATACACTAAGCCTCTATATTACTTAATATCACTATGTTTTTCTTCTTGCGATTCCTGCACACAAGACATTCTATCATAATGAATATACCACAAGATGCATATTTCCACTAATCATAGTCACTAACCAAATAATCATCATTTTATCATGATCAATTCAGGTCGTAACCATTTCTTCACAATATTTTTTTGTCACTTTGATATATTTATGAACCCTATTTCTATACATCATGTTAGATTCATTTAGATCACTTTTATACCATGCACAAAATTTCACTACATAGAAAATGCAATGTATCAATGTAGTGAAATAATGAAAACTTCCTATTAGTCTTCTTAATTACTAATAATTTACTTTCCCCACCCCTTATAATATTCTTTTTATCTTCACACCAAATTTTATGAATACAAAAAACTATTTAGACTCTCTTAGGAAAATCTCCTATAATAATTCCTTATTATATTTTCCTCAGATATAAAAAGGAATTTTATTTCCAAAAGTCAAGAAATCCAAGAATAAAACTCTACTCTCCAAGCATAGAAATTTAAATGTATATTTTCATATACATTTAAAAGTATTTATAGGAAAAATATTTTTATCCTATAAAAATGTAATCATGAACAAAAATAATGAAAATATATCTAATCTTATCTCCATGAAAAAAAGATAATTTTCAGCAATCCCTTTAATGGATTTCAGGTCTCAAAAAGTTATCTAGTTTTGAATACTATGATATTGGTGCTTGTTTTAGCCTACATGGAACATTTATTAGCATGAAAACTATAGTTCTTTTACTGTTGTGACGAACACAATCAGGTTGTTCAATGCATACTTCTTCTTTAATTTTAGGGTCCTTAACTTGAGTTTCTACATTTTTTCATTTTCATTTGTTCATTAATATTTTGACTCAATAATTTATGTCTAATATCCAATATATTAATCTTTACTCATTAAATCCCACCTCATCCTTGGTTAGAAAACCTTATTTCCACTATCACCTTTTTGTTTTTTCCTATTTAGTTATTGGAAAATATTTATTATTCATCATTCAAAATAACTATATTTTTTTCTTTTTAATATAGACTAGAAAATTTCAATTTCCACCATAATTAATTCAATTTATACGAATCACACATTTCCATTTTTTATCTCTTGTGATGTTTTCTAAAATAATAATCAAAATTCTCCTATTCCCTATATATAAATCTTTATAATATTCAAAATTTGACTGTGATTTATCCTAATTTCCTTTGATATTATCTACCTTCATGGATTTAGATGAAACTTTTTCCCCATTTTAATCATTATAAATATATACATAATAAATAAAAATATTATGTAATTAATAAGTGATAAATCATCTTAGTACTATAGGGTATAAACCTTGGAATCAAATTTATCAGGTACTTTTGACAATATCTTATTGAAAACAGTTGAGTAATCCAATGTTTCTCTCAATACTATGAAATATATGACAATTTTAATAAAATTTTAAAATAACGAATAAAAGTCTAATCATAAAAATTCAAAAATACATAAAAAAATTTCTAAATAAAATATATAGTTTAACATTTTATACTTTAAAATAACCTTTGAAAATGTTTTGCAAATTATCAGAAATATATATATATATAGAAATATTGAGTCTCATAACTATAGTATAAACTAAATAAAAAAAGTTAATCATAATTCATTTATTTCTTTTCTATGATGATCTAAATTCATTTATTTTATAAACATCATTGGGACATATTTCTCGTCTATTGTAAAAAAATCCCAATTCGCTTTTCTTTCAATCCATTAGAATAATGATAAATAATAATCACATAATACTAAGTATGGTAGTTATTTAAAATGAATATTAGAACACATACCTTATTGAAATATTTCAAATTATCTATCTTGAAGTTCATACATGATAGGATGACTTAGGGGAAACAATGATTTTATCTAATAAAAATTGTTGTTCCTAGGATTCCAATGATGTATCCCAATGAAGGGGTGATGAATAAGAGATGAACCATTTTATAATTTATTTTAAAATTAACCACTAGGACTAAGTAAAGACCCAAGACAACCTCAATTTATAATTTCACTATTTACCATTTGAAAAAATAGAAAACATTAATGAATTATATATTTTTATAAAGTTAACCCAAATGTGGATGGGTAATCATTTCTATGTTTGGGTCTATTTTTGATACATATATTTAATCACTAATTATAATATTTATTTTATTAACTATATCATAAATAAATTTTCTCTTTACTATTTTAAAATCCATTAATTCTATACTTATATCAGTTTCCTCAAGAACACAGAAAGATTATTTATATAACCTAGAAGCTCTCCAAAATTATTCTAGAAACTACTACATCGTAAAATTTTCTTTATCATAACA
Source organism: Viscum album (assembly GCA_963277665.1). Classification (NCBI taxonomy): domain Eukaryota; kingdom Viridiplantae; phylum Streptophyta; class Magnoliopsida; order Santalales; family Viscaceae; genus Viscum; species Viscum album. The sequence goes on from OY728123.1 coordinate 2,023,565,621, forward strand.
TATAAATTTTAAAAAACATATAATATTTCATTTCAACAAGATAATGAAATATATAATATGCAACAACCTATAGAATATCACCAGTCAGGAAGTCAATTTTGATATCTTATTCGTTATAATATTTTACACTTTTTATATGATAGAGATTTAGGATTATTAAAACATATGTTCTTTCACACATATCAACATCATCTTCTCTTTATCTATAATACATTTACAGTACATGCCAAAAATAATTTTTTTAAATTATGTTATGTAAATTTTAATTACTATGTGACTATTATGATACTAGAATTTTCAATACCTTCAATGAACTAAATTTAATTGCACTCATGATCCTCAATACATAACTAGTATTGATGTATTTATCCACTTAAACTCAAATAACACCCCACACATACCCACGATCACCAAAATTAAAATGTGTTTTTTTAATTCATTCATGTTTTAACAGCATAAAATATTTTAAATATTAATACCGAAAATAAAAAATATTATAATTCCATAAATCCCATATTCATAAATATATAAATCTATTCATGTATTTGGGTTTCAATATAATCAAATATAATTTCTTACATATCCTTCATGACCTACATGGTTATCCTTTCATCATGACTAAATTCATATGTTTAGAAACCCCAAAACCATCTCATGAAATAATATTTTTCCAATGATTATTTTGTTGTAAAATATTCTTCCCCATAGTGGAAACCCTTATTCTCAAAAATATACTTCAATCATGATCGAGGTGGTGAAACATAATGCATAATTGATGGAATAATTTAATAATCATCATTTTATTTCATATATAATAATGTCATATCTTTCATAATTGGTAGATATTATAAATTATTAAAAATATTTTATATATCAACTATGAGTTTAATAATGTATCTATTTTCCACTATAACATCTCTAGGTGACCTATATATATGATCCTGACAACTATTACATATTACTGTTTAACTCATTAATTTTCCATATTCTCAGTATTCAAGTTTGTGATGCCCTTATGTAGCAGTATATTGAAATCATACATATATACCTTTATTTATCATATAAATCCACTTTTATGTATCATAGTGTATATTCAACAGTACGTTTCCTATTTTAAAAATGAGCGTCGTTAAATATTACTTATGAAAATCCTTATATTTTGGGAAGATGAATCCTTATGTAATGATTTACGGTATTCTACTGGATACATTTCAAAAAAATATATGAATGGGGGAATTCCTTAAGTATTGGATAGAGGAACCATTTCATAATGATTTAATACTTTTGAAATTTCTTAGTTCTCATAAATAATCTACTACCATAATTTTTCTCATGTGTTCTAAACTCAAATTCAAACACCTTTGGATATCTAAAATGAATCCAAAAACAATATCAACACTTCGTTTATATTATCAAAAGATTATAATTTTTCTCACAAATGGTTGAAAAAAAATAAAACATATCCTAAAGAAATCCATGGGACTCTAAAAAACAATCATTTTTAATCAGATACTTATCCACATCACAATTATAAACTGATAATAATCACATTAACACCTAAAATAAAAAGGGTAGACACAGAATAATAAGAAAGGGGTGAGCTAAAATTCTTACAAGGGGTAAAAAATACTTGATACATGAATGTCTTATCAAGAAATTATAAATATATTATATTTATGAAAATGAGATAATTGACATGAATAAAAGAATAATATCATGATATTATAAGAAGTGATTTAGAATAAATATTCAATATCATGAAATAAAGCCCAAAAAATAATGGTCCTGATATCATAAACCATGTATTGAAGATATGAAATCACAAGGAAATAGTCATGAATCATGGGATGAAATAATCAAATTGCGACACATTCATATTCGTGAAAAATTATTACATATGTTGGGGCTCTAAAACTATAAAATAAAAAATAGGGTTGGGTTACTACCCAATTACATAAACATAGTATATTAGGTTTACTTCATAATATCTTAAATACAGTTTCCACATTAAACCAAAATCATAAACCAATTTACAGGAGACATATATAATTCTATCCTGACCCATCATATAATGGTATATCTATACATATTTGGTCTATATGAATATGAATACAATTATAAATTCCAAAAATTTATTTAATGATTTATTCATAGAAATGAAATGAGGATCTAAAATAATAAAGTATACATTTTAGTACATTACCTATAATCAATATGATGAATCGTAGGGAATTCACTTAGTATAGATTATTGGGAATAAGTTCAATTGAATATTATCCTTAGTTAATTTAATGCATTAATATGAAGGTGAAAAATCATCAATCCTAAGAAACAATTATAAGGTATTGACAATGTAAAGGCATTGGAAAAAACATTATAATTATTCATAGTAGATGAGAGATTATGATAAAGGCAGTGATGGAAGAATCCTATCATTGAGATTTAATTTCAATGAGAATTAATAAACATATGAACATGAGTGATGAACAAGATGAAACTATAATGACTTATGGAAAATATAACATTATAGGTAGTAAAGCACAAGGAATGGTAAAAGTGTGAAATTTTAAAAAGTGTTGATTAAATGGATATTCATTCATATGAAATATGAAATCCCATATTTTTTAAGTAAATTATTCATTCATATTTTATGTCTAAAATAATGAAGGTATCAATTTTAAAGTACCATTTTTATGGAACGGTAAGAATTTACAATTGACATAAAATGAAATCCTAAAAATGAATATTTAATATATAATAATTTGGATATTTGATAATATATATTGATTTTAACAGATAGGAAAATAAATGAGAAATATTGAAGATAGTTCTCATTATGCATGTTGTTGTAAATGTAGAAATAGAAGAATCAATCACTTTTAAAATATATTTTTAAAGTATTAAAAAAATTATTTAAAAGAATATATTTTATGATAAATAATTAAAATATTGGAATATTGAAATGAAATAATGTAAATGTATAAGTGATATATATAAGAATATATATTTGGATAATATTTCCTTATAAACATAATATGTTTTAACATTAAACGTTATAGAAAGCAAATCATGAAGGTGTGAATATCCCCATCGAAATATGAAGAATTAATAACATAAATGGATCATATTAGGAACATGATAAAATAAATATAGAGAGATAATGGATGATAGAGAGAATAATAATATAAATAAGAAATAATTAAAATTAACTTTTAAAAAATATTTATGTTATGAATGTCAAATATTAGTGATATGAAATTAGAATAGTAATAACTCAAAATTAAATGATAAACAATAAGTTATAATTTATATATATTTGGTTAAATTCCATCAGAGTAATGAAATCCCACAGAGGAACAATATATGAATATAAAGAATTATGAAAAGATAAAACCCATTATCTCAAGTATTATCTCAATTCAAAAGTACACAAACCACATGAATAGTTTAATTACATATGATAATTTCACAGTCAATATTTGTATTAGTTTTTATTTAATATTTTTTTCATTTATTTCTAATCATATATTATTCATTTATTAGGTTGATTTTACTCATTTAAATAATTATATGGATCAAATAATAAATAAAAAGAATATAACACAACAATAACCAATCCTAATAACATCCTTGAAACATATCAATCAAACCAAGGATTCCTTAATCAAATAAAAATAAACAAAATAATACAACATCAATGAAAATATATTATACATGAATAATAAGTCACCATATTATAGAATTAAATATCTCCAATTTCTTTTTTATCCTGAAGTACATAACCATTTATAAAGGTGAAAAGTCTCCTCAATAATGACATACAGGGAGAAATCAAAGAGGATATTATTAATTTATAATATTCTACCCACATATAAAATTATCATAATTAACATGTTACGATATCAACCATTTTGATTCCTCATACCATGTTTATTTTTATATTTTAATTCATTCTTCTAAAAAATTACTCCCATATGATTCCCTTATCTCATAAATAATGAATATATCAGGAATCTGTTACCAAATAACATATTATAGATAATATAAAATCATTTTTTAAAATCACGGACCTAGGGTCCTCTTATATTTTATTGAATTAAGGAAAGTCAATTAAAACATGAGGTTGACCCCATATTAGAGAAAAAATCACAATTGACATCCATCAAGAAATGGTGGGTCTAATAATGGTCATTATGTTGTTTTTCAAACCATTATTTAAATTGTTTTATATTCAAAATTTCTATATCGCATTAAAAATAATGGATATTTTGATAATTTGAAAAAGGATTTAATCTCTATCATGGATGAAAATTAATGAAAATGGTTATATCAACCATCTACCATGACTCCAATTAAAAAACCACCACATCTTTGGGAAACCACCAGGATAATTTATACCATACCAATAATACCCAAACACACCAATGAAATCCCATCATCAAGGAATAACACCACTTTGTTTCCAAAAGGGGGTGTTTACCTCTTCCGTGATTGTGATACAGCTTCTTTAAAAAATCATTTGGTTCCACTCCGAATTAACCAAAACCCACCATGAATTAGGGAACCACTATGAAAATGACACCCATCAAAAAATTCCTTTTGACTCAAAATATACTAAATTTCATAAAATAATCAAATCACCTTTCTCAAAGCATGACAATGACTTCAAAAATAGAAATATCCTCTTCATAATGAGTTATTTAAGCCCAAATATGAAAAAAAATACTTCACTCTCTATATCATAGACAACTATAATCTCATTTTTAATTTCCCCAACACCTTGAAAATAAATTAAGTCCCTAAAATGGTCTAATAAATTACATTAGATACCAATCCAGTGATTCTCATCCTCGATAATCAAAACTAAAATTAGAAAATAAGAAACATGAATCCTAATACCTATGGGGAGAGACCTCTCAAAAAAATAACACACTGTTAAAAACGAGAAGGGTAAATCTAAAAAACTAACTTAAATCCCACATGAAAAATACTTTGGAATCCAAAAAACCATGAAATATTCGTCATAAACAGAAATATCACCACTAAGGTAAACGAAACGCAAAACTAACCACCATTACTTACTACTAAATCGTCATTAACTACGATATTCACCAAAACCATGTTTCAAAATGGATACTCATTTAGAATAATCATTCACAAATTCTGATATCATTTTTAATGATGAAAACTCCCAAAACCTCATAAGGAAAACACATTCAAAATGATATTTAATCCTTAATTAATACACAACAATAAAAATAGGTTCAAAATTAACTATTGAGTTTTTTTTGTAATATGACACAGTTTACCATCCCTAGACATTCCAAAATTCATAATCAATGAAAAACCACCCACCAAAGATTGATAAAAACATTCAACCTCAAATTAATCAAAATAACATTTCCTCAAAAGATTATAATGATAATTTATAAACTCACTTAACATATGATAGATTGAGACACCTATGCTAAGGGATATAAATATAACTACGACTCTAAAAAATCTTCTGGAACTCTGCTTTTATCAATCTTGAGTCCCATAAGTAAGTGCATTAATCTTATCCTTCTAATAAACTCATGAGGGGGATTCATTGTAATCTATCACCATGGAAAAACACATATTCATGATATCTTCACAATATATCACATCTATCTAAGAATTAAATTTTAAAACCATGACTGATTTCTTAATCTCTATGCTAAAGGAGGTCTCAAAATCCTATTCTCACTCTTGTTTATTAGAAAAAAATGAACAATAAACAATTAAGTCCATAGATCAATTAAAAAATCTATAGATTCTCTACAAAACACAATAAATTGACTTATTATCTTTCAAAGAATAACTCTTATTTAGTTGGTAAATTAAATGTTTTTGAACATTTTATGAAATTACTCCCATGAAATTTATTTCGAGTTTCCTTGATTAATCTTTTTTAATCCTTGATCCAATTTTCCAAGCAATACAACATCGAAGTAAAATTTTAATCCATCCATCGTCATCATAAACTCAAAAGAAACATAAATCTCTTATAACCATTCATTATCTTTATTATAAGATTCTCTATTGAGAAACAATAGTTTTTCATAACTCTTATACTTTAATAAAACTCTTTTATAACTTTCATATTTCTTCTTCTCTTGGAAAAGTTATCAAAATAATTTTTAAGTAATATATTCAACTTAAAAAATATAACAATTAAATTATAAAAATATTCCCAAATCACATTAACATCATCAAGGAAGAAACATTTCTCTTAGAAATTCATTAACCAAAATTCAACCCTTTCTAACAAACCAATCTGATCAATATTTCAAAAATATACATCATTTATCCCTACATTATTAATCAACTATAAAGCTACCAAAATAATACTTCTTCATAATATGATCCTATATCCTCCAAGAAAATCCATAAAAAAATTAATATCTCAATAATCCACCATGAAACATCACTATCAATGCCCTCCAAATAACAATATATCAAAACCAATGTTTTTAAAAACAATATTTAACTCTCAAAAAAACATATTATATAAAAATTACATATTAGAGAACATTAATATTTCTAATTTATAGATTAAGATATGTGGTATCCAAAGAAACATGTCAAAACCTTGAGGAAATAATCATCAATAATCACATTATGAACAATATTAAAATTTCATTAAATTATATTTTATATAATAAATTATACCAAGTACATTAACAACATAATGTAAAAATGTCTTTTAATATTTAATGAAACAAGATACATGAATTTTTCTCATTATTTATTCTTTAAATGATGAAAATAAAAAATCATTTAATATTTTATCACTAAAGAAACTTGATTTCACATTTTATAAGTGGTAACTACCTTTTACATTCATATTTTAGTAAAAAATTCCTAAAAAAAGACATGATTGAGAAAATAAATATCAACTGTTGAAATTAAAGGACCACTGAGATTACATGAAAAATACATTCAAAAAAAATTCATAGTAATTCATGTAATCATTATGTCAACATTATACATGAAATATATAATAAGAATTTCATATTTACACTTTTTGTAATAATATCTATACTTATGTTAAGTGATGTTCACTCATGTAGGAATATTAAAATTTTAGTGATCTATACACAAAAAGTAAATTGGATCATGAAATTCAAAACTCATAATACAGGTCATTAAATAAATTTATTCAAATTTGAAAACATTATTTTTATCATTATATGTACAATTAATTATGAATGATTATAATGGTTTTTAAGCATATATATGATGGGTTACCAAAACATTATTTACTAAAAATATAAATATTATAGAAACATGCTGTTTAATTTAGAAATATAACCAAAATTAGATCTTACTAAGGATAAAATGCTGAAGAAAGAACAAAAAATATATATTTAGGATTTATTGAGGGCCCAACAAGAGAACTCTTAGCAATAATAAGGATTTATATAATTAATTTATTCATGTGAAAGTTAATTATTATTATCTCAAGATAATTAATTTTACAATAAAATTAGGATTTGAAATTGATTAAAATTATGTCGCACATACTCATGGACACATAAAAAACCCAGAATGAACATTCCATTACCAATATTGATAATGATTCATGCACCTTCCCAAATATCTACCCAGAAAAAATTATTATTCCATAAAATGATTTTTAATAGGTTTTAAGAGTCCTTTCCCTAGATTATAAAGGGACACATATGAGTATTTTAATATGTTGTGGATGGTCTTCTAATGAAGGTTGGTGTTAGTAGCTTTTGGTTATCGTACATATCTTGTTGACTCGAGGATTGTATTAAATTTTATGTTTCCTTTGATGTTATTACTTTTTGGATGTTGGTTCAAGTTTTTATCCTTAAAATTTGATTTTAGTTTAAGGTTCTGTTTGGATTTCAGTTCAAAATTTTATTTTATTTATCTTGTTACTTATGTTATGTATAATATTTAAGGTAAATCATTCCCATGTGTTAGTTTTGATACCTGAGAACTTGTGCCAGCCCATGGGGATCGAGAACGCCCTTCGTTCCATACCACGGACCGAGTCGGGCGCCAGGTAAGATGGCGACCCGGCTTGGTTCGTGAAAAACACTGTGGGTACAAGGTTCTAATTAGTTAAAGTGTTTTGTGTGGAAATTTTTGTTCACATAGATGAATGGATCATGGAACATGATGCTATTTTTTGTATCCATGGTGTCTCCAGATTCAACCGTCATGAAATCGAAGGTGCGAATGTGTACTATTTTTCTTTAGAAAAATGAAAACTCTCAAAAACAAAAATGGAATCTCATGTAACCAACAACATTGACTCTATATTTATAGATGAGGTGAGTAAATCCTTAGACCTACTATTCACCACATTATACCCACATTTCATGTTGTGTCAAGACACATTTAATGGGTTCCAAATCTAATTGAAAGTTATCTCCTTCAGCTTTCTTGCTGATTCAGCAGTCATTTATGAAATAAAATATCCTTTAAAATTGAAAAAAAATACCTCATCATTTAAAAAATGTCCACGTTGGTACACTTATTATTCTTTTACATCATTCGATGTTGAGAAATATGTCACCTTGATATAATAAGATACTTACCTCGTATGATATTATGCACATGCATGAAATGATAATCGTGTGCCTCATTATTTTAAAACATTTAACTCATTAATGGAATTATAGTACCAAAATTTATCACGAATGGTTTGAAAATATATCATTATACGAATATATTCATAAATTCATGATTGAGATTACATGAGTTCCTTCAGATAGATCTCAGAAACCATACCATGTTATCTTGATCATTAGAGTTGGATGGAGGAATAAATGTTAAATACTGATATTTCATCATCGAATGATGGATACGATTAGCAGAGAAAAACTTATTAATAAAGAAGGTGGATTACTGCATCACTACATCGATCAGATAACATAGATCAAACCAATTGAATTGACCACCATTTATGAATATTTTTTTAAGAAGTAAGAGTAACATACACTTCTGAGTCCCACATCGATCTTGAAATCCATCTCATTCCTCTTAAAAATTATTCTACTGTCATCGACCTCTTGATCTGGAAGCAAGGTTAGCTCCCAGACACACTAAACACCCATTCCTTGTGTTCATGCTCATGTTAACTCTATATTGGAACCATGCATCCTCATGCAATCAATTTCAACCATTTCTTCCCATGAATGGGTTTCCTCCCATATTGTTTCTTGATGCTCCAATTTGTGGTTGAGATAGACCTCCGTGAGTGGTTGTGGTTGGAAAAATGTTTTTTCATAAATGTTGACCAAAATAATAATACATAGATTAATTTTAAATATAAATTTTAATTCCAATCCATTTATCCAATTTTTTATTTATTCATTAGTAAATCTTCTTGAAAAATTTAATTTATATTTTCACCATTTTCAAATAAATTTTACCAAGAATTTTTTTATTCATTTAAGAAAATGAATATTATCATGGTCTTTAATATTTTTCATGGTCATCATACAAAAATGAAAATTTTCATGGCTTCCTTTACTTCCACTTCATCGAAATATATATATGGTTTAAAAAGAAAAATGATCTAATCTTCTTCAATCATCTACATTGGTGTTGATATTGTGATACTCGCTGAAATATGTTCTTTAAACCAGTATACATGTTAATCAGTCAACATACATAGAAAGTACTTCCTCCAAAATATAATATTAGAACTTTTAGAACCTCATGGATAGATATAATATTCAACAACATTATTGGGACCTCCATTACACATCTAAAATATTATAATTTATTTATAAAAATTAACATTAAGTGATTCATATCATAATAACATATCGATAAAAATACAACAAAAAATTTAAATTATCAATACCCCTATTTGTATATTTGTTAGTACCAATAAAAAATAATCATTAAATATATTTTCATCACTTCTTCTATCATTTATTAATTTTGTTCTCTCACCCTTATTAATGAAAAATTCAATTTACTTAAGTGGGTGTTGTATCATTTCACTATTAAGCAATGTTCCATCTATCATTCAACTCAATGTCTACTTTAGCTAACCTAGAGTGGGGATAAAGTTTCTGATTTATAAAATAATTCTATCCAAACTAAATTTTGTATCTGATTCCAACTGATATATCACAACATGCTTCTCTGAAAATATTCTTCGCATCTATTTATAGTTTTATAAAAATTTTATTAAACCAATTTATACAATTAAATTGGAAATTTTATGATACCATTTAAAAATAAAAAATCTCAAGATACAACAAACATGTGATTATTGAATTGATATCATTATATAAATTGAAAAAAACAATTATAATATGCAGGTAGTTAAAATGAAAACAATATTTGAAATTATTTATCATTATTTTGTTCATATTGTTGATTTTGTTATGTTCTTTCCCCTTAAATTCATACTTAATTTAATTTTTGTGACTAAATAAAAGAGTGCATTCCAACAGAACTCATTAATGAGTTCTAAAAAATAGCATATCAAGATATCCATTTTTAAAATATAGTTTTTTATGAACTTCTTTAGATAATCCCCCTCAATGTGTGGTCCCCACTTTCACTTGACCAACATAGACCTTGTCATTATTTTTAATTTTGAATGAAAATTGATGTGAGTACAAGTTCTTATGATCTAATCTACAATGTTGAATTAATATTTATTGGTTAAATATTATATCATTAAAAACATAATTAATATTTATCTTTGAATATTAGAAACAAATAATATTCAAGATAATAGAAAATAGATCCAACAAGGACGGTGACTTCCATAAAGCATGAAATTAAAATTCCATCTTGTAGAAGAGTATTATTATCAACTTATATTATATACATGTAATGAACCAACAAAAATAATTTGGGATAAGGTGGATCCTTTATAATTTTTATTGAGAGAAACATGGTTTAAAATTATTTTCCAAACATTAAATTCCATAATTTTTTACTAAATGTGAGGTTTAAGTCATTATGATGACTTTTCTGACTATCATAGTTGTTTTTGGGAAAAATTATCATTACATTATTTTCTAACCACATTTTCGGAATTTAGATTTCCACACTAGCCATAAAATTCCATTTACCATTAGTCCCTTTAAAAAACATTTTCAACTTCTCTTCATGATTTAGAGTTATGAGAAAACAATCATTAGAGACACGGGTAATAATTTCTTCATTATATACACATTCTTTATGATATTATTTGGTAATATGTTTTTGATAATCTCTCAAAAAAAAAATTTCTTCACATTGAGTATTTTTTTCCATTATCATTTATTTTTGTATTTTATCATTATATAGTTATTTCCATTTACAAATTACATAGAAAAATTTATTGTATATCATTTGGAATATGAACAATATGATTTCATAGTTCCACATGGAATCTCATGCTTATTTCTTACCATTCCAGTCATTTTATTTTTATCTTGTACTAGTTTCACCTTTTATTGATTATTCAATATTACAAACATTTCGATTTCCCAGGTCTACTTACAATAATCCATGGACCGACCTATTCTTATAAAAAATAAATATATTAGTATCTTTTGTGTAGTAAACACATTGATCTTCTTTGTTTTTTTATCATCGGTCTTATGATTTTCACCCACAATTGTTTTAACTATCATAAATACTGAGTTCTTAGGAATAGTTTTCATCTAGTTATTTCCCAAAGTTAAATTCTCTCTATTATCTAGATCAAGTGGTATTTTCACTAGAAATATTTAAGTGGGAATCATGAATTATATATACATTAATTCGAGTTCATTATATCCACTCCCAATGAAAATTCCATATAAAATCATCATTCATTGAAATCTATTAATAAAAGGAAGATTACTTTCATTCATATTTGGTCTTTTCTTCGTCCCAACATTATCACCATTACCATAGGCATCATTTGGTTTTTAAATACATAAAAATTATATGAGAAATTTTATTCCATGTTACAAAATATTTCATGCACCAATAGTAGCAAACATTTTTGGATATTTTATTTTTAGTAGTATTATATAAACATTGGCATGTTTATTGATTCTATTTCCATTCATTAATAAGAAGGTCTTATTACGGGGAACAACTTATTGGAAAATTATATTCCTTTAACACAATTTTAGTGGTAATCACTTCATTTACATTCCTCATACAATTTTTCACTTGTTTTTAACCTAAATTTTTTTCATAATTCCTTGAATAGAATAAATAAAATTATTTGAAGTGGATAGAACTTTATGTTTAGAAACTTCTTGTGATTTAACATTTAGGGATTCCAACTACTTGATTCCACCATATTGAGGAATTTTATGATAAGATTCATATTTAGATGTAGGTTTGGTTGTAAATCCTATAGTAACAACACATATTTCAACTTATTGAGAAGACAAGGCTTGAGTATTTATATAATTTATCAATTTTAATTCAATCTCAAATAATTTCATATTTAGGATTATTTTTTTCATCCTATAAAAACATGGATATTTCATCACATTCTTCTTTCATATTTTCTATTTCACCATCATGAAATATTATTTTTCTCTTATAGAAAATTGCTGAGATCAGTGATCTTACTTTCCTTGGTCTCATGTTGAGAATTCTTAGAATTAAGGCTATTCTTTTGAACTTCTTATAATAAATGGAAAATCTCTTAATTACTCTCAACATCGATATCTTTATTTTGGATTTCTTATCAATAATCATTCCCATCTATAGGATTTGGCAATTCGACATCATTGATTTCTACACGTTTGAGGTGACATTGTTTAGTGAGGTCAACACATGTCATCACCCTTTGTGACAATTCACACATTATCTTCAAAGATTCTTCATCATTGTAAGTGATATTATATTTAAATTCCTTACATAAATCTATAAAATTGTTTTTTATTGATGACTGATTTTCATCAATTGTTATTGGTTATTTTATTGGAATGAAATGTAAAAACATATATAAAATCTCTTCATATAAGCTGGAAGTATTACCTATATCCATAGTAGTATACTAAAATACCATATCATTGACTCATATGAATCACATTCCTTTATTAAAAGTAATGCATTGGGTAAAATTATTCAATAGCCTCTTTTCAAAAGGGGGATGTCTTCTTCATAATTCTTAATTACCATTTTTTATATTCATAAAAGTCTTGGAATAGATAGATCTATGATATTAAATAGATACAAGTCGTCCATGTTTTCAATCCATTTTGAATTAAGAGTAGAAATAAAATATAAATCAAATTGAAATTAGAGAATCAAATCATAGGTGCAACCTTTCCTTTGGATACAAATTGTTAGGATAACATTGAGATAACCACAATGAGAAGGTGGGGGTGGGGGGGGGGTGACCCATTGTTGGATGAATTTTTACCTATTTAAAAATAATATCCCTTTCATTACCTCGGTCACTTATTTAGTGAATGGTTTTATTTTGTTCATAACTTATATTGATACATAAAACAATTACAAAAATAAATAACAAGGAATGTGAGGATTTGTTAATGAGTTCTACCAGAGACATGGATGACAGTGTCCCTAGTATAGGGTGGTTATTATACCACTCATAAATAGATCTCATTTTAGTATCATGAAAAGAAGAGGCCATGGTATTACCATGAACATATTATTCTATAATATAAAAGGTTAAATGTATGATTTATCATTTCATTAATAGAATTCATGTTATCATATTGTCCCTTCTAAAGGTACCATAAATGTATAACAATTCTTCTTCAATAGATTCCAATGGTTCTGATTAACTTCATGTGAATGCATAAATAAAGTGGATTCATATGTACCATTAAAATAAAAAGGGATGACTCAAATATTAAAAAAACTAGTTTGCTATATCTTTGTATTCTCTAGTCATAATAATATATGGATGTTGCAGACTAGTATTCTCAAGCACTTGTATATGACTAAAATGATAATAATTAATAACCCATAGTCCAGTAATTATTATTATTATTTTAATAATTTTTGAACTATATGAGATATCAAATTATAATGTTAGATTCTCAATTTCACATACAAATACAATCCTTGAATACTATATCAGTTTCTTTTTTCTAAAAATTATTCTTTCCATTTGTTAAATCTTAATTTGAGTGTGGAATCTTATCACATCAACATATTTCATCCATGAACACATAAAGATACATTGTGCATGAAATATTAAATATAAATTTTTATAATATCATAGAAATAGTTAATTAAAGCTCATTCATTGTGTACCTAGTGTCACAGTTCACTTTTATGTAAGTAAATTACAAGATTTATACTTCTTGTGAAAAAATGGGGGTTTAATCATATGCACTTGATCTTGTAATCACAAAATAATTTGTATACAACGAGATAATATAATTATTATTTTTTGAACCATTAAGTGTTCTTTGAGTATGAAAGATTATATTGAATTTTTAGACATTGCGTAATATTTTGAGTACATAGTTCTTCATTGCAGAAGAGTTGTGCAGAGAAAATATTGTTTGTATAGACAAGTGGATAAAAAAACCTAATTATATCATCATGTATCCATAAAGGATATTGGTTTCTTCCTTTACCAAAGTGAATATATGGTGTTTTCTTATTTTCTTTCAAACAATATGAGTATTCAAAATCATGAATAGAAGCTCATATAATCATCGAACTTCCATTGATATTTATAGATGAGGTGACCATATTTTTAGTTCATTTCTTTCATCACCTCATATCCATATTTTATATCATGTCATGACTCATTAATATGAATTTAAATTTGGGGGTAAGTTCTGTCCTTTGAGTTTCATATAGAGTAACATGTCATTTGTTTATGGAGAAGAAAAATTACTGATCAAGGAAACCAGGATTACAAAGCCAATCAGGGAATGAGTTCACCCAACAATGATCACCCCAAACATTACCAAAACGAGCCAAACGATGGGATTTTGAATTACCATATCTTTTGATGAAATAAAAATTTCATATCTCGAATCCATCAGTCAGAGAATAGATCTTCTTCATTATGAGGCCATAAGGCTGGGAATCCTCATCTTTTGTTGAGAGAGCGTCCACCACTTCGAGGCAGTCAGATTCCACAAGAATCTTGGGGAAAAATTTTGAACGACCAAAAAGAAGCCCTTGAAGTATGGATGATGCCTCTGTCACCACATGGATTCATGAGTTAGGCACTTCCCTACACTGAGCTTCCACAATATGGCTAAAACAGTTATGAGCAATGAGCCCAATACTGACCCTTGAGTTTGTAGAGACTGTAGCATCTGTAATCCTATAAAATTGAATACTTGAAGGCATCTATAATGAATAAATTTTTTATTAATTTAATTAACTTCTTTTAATATTTTTTCATATAGTAAAATAGTAAAATATTACATATAGAACACAATACAAACCTTATAAATGATGAATCAATGAAATAAAAGGTATCTCTAGAAGTTAAAGGACACATAATGATGAAATAGTAACTTAACCATAGGAATAGAATTGTGACCCTTGTTAATAGTAAACTGTCCAAGGTAATACTAACACTACCTATGAGATTATAAATAACATTTATCCTTATTATATGTGACAAATGTGATATAATTATATCATATTATAAATAAATAATTTTTTCAATTTTTTTAATTAACTGTTTGTATTTTTTGTATGTCTTGTATATTTGAGTAACTTTTTATGATTAATTTAATAAATTAAAAGAACATTTATTTTTATAATATTTATTCATAAATAAGTATTTTAATGAATTATTATTATAAAAAAAATTTGTGCGACCATATGTAATTTTTCATTGCCTTAGAAAAGCAGTTTTAATTTTAAATTTTTTATTTTTCAAGTAAATTATGATTTTATTAAAAATTATATTTATCGTATTTAGAATATTATTTTCATTAAATATAATTCATTTTTTGATTAGACATTTTGAGAAATGTTTTGGGTGTCTTTTTGGGATTTTTCTAAAATAGTTGAATTTTTGGCAAATAGTAAAATACTATAATTTACCGAATAATTTAAATACCAGATATATTGAGTCATGGACGATGTTATACTGATGTAAGTTCAATGGTTTTGAAATAACATGCACATATTACAGTTTTTTGGTAACATGATTTATTAATATTTCATTTCTTGCAACAAATAATAATATAATGACTAAAATATTGATAAATCTCTCATCTCCTCCACTATAAATACCACACCTATTCACCTCCTATCCTATCACCTCTCAAGACTAGTAACTAGTCCCAATTCAGATTAAATATAATCCTAAGTCCCTATCCCACATCTTTTCTCCCATGGTCTCTACAAAAGACCAAAACCTCTCCCCAAAAGTGGTTCTCTAGAATGATATATACAAGACGTAAATTCCTCTTTTCATTTGTTTTATTTTCTTTCAAGGTTCTTTATTTATTTTTCTTTACTCACCTATGTTCATCCAAATGTTATGATAAATATATACCAGAAATATACTGTACTGATTTTATGATATTATAATAATTCATTATCATCTATCCTCTCCCCCTATTATATAATTGAAGTGAAAACACCATCTGAGATGTGTTAATTTATCACGTTCAAGGACAAAAGGTATTAAATTTATATATTGTCTTCAATTCTAGTCATGAAACTATTTATATGGTTGAACTATACATTAAAAGATCTATTATGTATAATTTAGTTTTCTGGATTCATTTTTTCACATGATATAAATTATAATGAAAAATTTGTTCGATGTGATCAAAAACCCCCAATTAACCCAAACAGTAATCATTAACATTTTATATAATGATTTATATTCACTCCAAATAACCAACAAAATTTATAACCATGTAATATTATTTATATTAAATAATAACAAACAGTTCTAATTCTATGCAACCATTCTCATATTACATGTTTATCCTTACATGTATATAAATAAACCAACCATGAAAACCAAGGAAACAAATAATCCCAAACATTGAAATTGAACCACTTAACCCATAAAAAAGACCTTGAATGAACTTAATAAGTCTATAATAAATAAGTTAAATTAATAATAATTTATTGACATATTAATTAATGGATTTAATTTGATTATTCAGGTCAATAAGATCAAGTGAAGAACACCTTCATAGTTGAGAAAGGGATTCTACCCAAACCTCCATTGTTCCTTTGGGATATTCTTACACTCTATTTAAACAAATTAAATTACATTTTATTTTTTTCTACATATTATGAATTTTGTTTCTATGTTTCAAACTCAGGTATCACGATCCAGTAATCCTTCTCTTTTTGGGATATAGGTGATGATCTTCTCAATTCTTCCGGATAAGAAAGTCCATTTTAAGGGAACTTTTGGAATTCTTACTCAATTTCAAGAGAACCCTATATTATATTTTAAGCCACCATTATTTTTATAAAATCACTATTTTTTATTTTGAAAACCTCTTTAGTTCACTCCATATTTTATATAAAATATTAAAATCTTTTCAATTTTAAAGTCTCCTTAGTATTTTCCTTAAAACCACACCTAAATGTTTTAATGCTTATATTTCATAAATTCACTTCATACATGTTATCAGTTATATTTCAAACCACTCAACATTATATATGCCTATTTTCCATCGTGAATGTACATGTAGGTTTTAATTCCTTTATTTCAGGGACACTTGTATGATACGCCTAGTCATTTTTCTTTGTGACATCATTATTATACCAATTTCTTTCTATTGGAACACTTATATTTATGTATGATTGATTATGTATAATTATTTATGTGGAATTAATGTTAATGAAGATGTTAATATGGTTGCACCAAGATAGCACTCCAATTCATTGGGTAAAGTTTAGTTTCATGAGATGTTATGTGGAACAGTCTTGGTGGTTAGTCTTCACTAATGCTACCATGTACAACATTCTTGGTGGTTAACCTTTACTTGTGCTACTATATTTGCCACAATCCTTGACATGTGCTAAATTATTTTTTATGCTGATTCGACATTACTATTATTCCATTTTATATGATCCCATGTTTATATGCCATGAATCCATATTTTCTGTGCCTTTTTTATATCATTATGTTATGACTTATAACCCATGGGGTAAATCATTATTCTTATGTTTATTCCCATATTAGGTTTTTTATCTCATCCCATTTTTCATGTTATCCTGATGTTATCCAATAATTTTTTATGATAACAATTGATGTTATGGGCTCTTTTTATGACTAAATAAAAAATTTTATATTTAGTTCCATGTTTTATGTTTTATGTACCTATTCATCCAATACACTAGAAATTATTATACTTGAATTGTAATATTATTATTTACTATACGTAAAGTCATGTAATGATATTGGTAAAATTATTGGATCTCTATAGTTGGTATCAGGGGATAGTCTAGTTATGTTTTGAGATTTGGAACACTTTACTTTAGTAAGATCATTATAGATGAGACTAAGTATAAGAAAATTCCATAATATTTGGTATGTATAGAGTAAGTGGTTTATCAATATAATAAATAACTTCCAAGATATGAACAAGTATATGTCTCTCTGGAACACATGCGTCTATGAGTAAAACCTGCAAACACTGATTCAAGCTTGACTCAAATGGGAATTGGTGCATGAAAATGAGACTTGATTCACTCTTGGTTTGACACTCTTGAGAGATATGAATTGTTAAATTAGTAATATTAGTAAAACTATTATTATGGGAATAAAAATATCTCATTTTAATATATGTCATGAAATAGATCAAGGATAACCTAGATATAAACCTTGGGAATCACAATTTAAGATATACTGTTGGAGTTGGTTCCCTAGAAACCAACTTCACTTTAGTTTATGATAAACCTGTATTCATTGGTTGAATATTTATAAACTCTTTATCCCATACATATTATTGTTATACATGACATTGTATTCGATAATTTCTTAAGTATATATGTCATAATAAAACGTCATAGAGGATCCCAACTATTATGAGAACCCAGAAGTGGCATGGCACTATTCATGAATATATATTAAATGGATAAATGATAAAACATTAAGGTACACAAATGATATAGGCTATTAGTGGTGGGGAATCATGAAATATTGTGACACATTCTCATGTTGTGCCCCCTTGGTAATATTCAGGAAGATATTATGATAACAATACTCGCCAGCAGGAAAACCACACTCATAAGTTAAACTGGATGTTTCTACTTGTAGATGTGTGTATTATGTATTAGGCATTATTATAATTATTAATGGGTATTATGACTCGCACACTTATATGTATTTTTTAAAATCATGATGAATTATTTTTGCGGAGAGGTAGGATATGTTAGGTGCATCCTGAGTAACACTATTACAACCCTACTTTTTGTTACACACATAAACCTGATTTATTATATAAACTCTTGACTTGATAAAACATGTAAGATTGAGATTTATAGTTCCTTAGGGGCTTTGGAACATTACATAACAACTTAAAACATAAAAAACACTACATATTTATTGAAAACTTAATTTAAATGACCAAAACATTCCCTCGTACTTAGCATTGAATGGGATAACCTGAGGACATGCATAAGAAAAGGTTGATCTATAAAGCCCAATAAGAGAATAAAAATGGAATAACATGAGTAATACAATACATGTTACAAAATTGGCATATCAATGGAGTAGAATATAAACATTAACTTAAAGGAATGATAAAGAACAATAATCATAAAATGGAAATGTGGAAACAACACTTAACATGGAATTAGCATGAGCCAATGCTCATTTCACCTAGAGTATGAGTAAACCCTCATTACACATAAATCACAAGTAAAACCTCGTTGCACTTGAATTACCAAGAGTTAACACCCATTTCAAATGACGTATCATGATACTATACATTACCCAATACATTGGAGCGCTATCAGAGTGCACCCTTTGTAATCATTTCATTTCATGCATATGTGTACCACATAGATCAAAGAACATGGAATCGATTATCATCATTTATTACATGATAAAGGTATGTAGAATACATACATGAATAATTATAATAAATAATTAAATGTCCATAAATTTGAATACCCTTTATAGAGAAATGGTGATGGTATTCACAACACAATGTCATTGGATTGGAAAATCGTAGTGTAATTTTGGCAACATAACTACGTGAAATAAGAACTCATAAAAACTGGTTGATGAGAGATAAAGCAGTGTATCATCATATTTAAATGAAATGTTCTATGATGGGGTCATATAGATACATTTACCAAAAAACATAATGTAATTTAGATGCATAAAAAAATTACATGGATGTTAAAGAGGAGAGAGAAATCCCTCAAGGAATATCAGCATAGTAACGGGTGTACATGGGAGGCATTAATGAGAGATAATGGGGTCTCCCATCAGCCAAACAAAAATAGGGCAATATAGGGTAGGTGTGAAATCATACCCCGGCATTTTTAATTGAATAAAAGGCTTAACAACTTAAAGAAAATTGGACAAAAATGAGAAAGGAACAAATCCATTACTTGGAGGTTTGATCCCAAATGATTGGTAGAGGCTAGAGAGAGGCTTCTTGGGATCTTGAGGCCCATTCTGAGGATTCTTGATAGAGGAGGTTAGGGTTTGGTCGAACTCAAAGGTATTTGAGTGAAGAGGAAGTGGTATCTTGGGTGGGTTTATATTGGAAAGGAGAGGGAATTCTTTATTATTTTGGTTTTGGTCACAACACAATAAACAAATCATTACCACAAACCATCCAATGGTTTTTGACCATGGATTTTCCCAAAGGGGAGTGGAAAAAAATATTTTATAAGGCCAATCGACAAACTTCTTAAAATTATAGGGATGCTTATGTGGAGGTGATTCACACATTCAAGGAAAATAATTTTAGAAGACAAAATGTTTTATAAGTCTTGGAGGGTCCACTAAAGATTTGTAAAATATATCCAAGAAACCCAAAATCAAATTATTTTAATTGAAAAAAATATATTGGAAGAAAATAATGTTTATATTATCATAATACATCACTATTGGGTCATTCTAATGTCATAAAGACATTATATATTTAAATTGTATTTACATTTTACCCAAAAATTTGAATGACGCAGAAAATTATGAAAAATTCACCGTAAGATAATTTTGACATCCTGATTCCAAAATAGTATTCATTTTATATAAATAATTTAATAAATATGTGATTTTTTAATTTTAAAATAAAAACTGACATTTATCAAATATTCATGGGTTTTGACAAAAATAGATTTCAAACATTAAAAAAAATCAATTTCATTATTAAAATAATATGATCATTAATATTTAATAAGAAGTAATTTAATAATAATATTTTATTAAAATATGTTTTAATTCAAAAATCCATTAATTCGTCAAAATAGATTTCTTAGTTAGATATTAAATTAAAATACTATTTGTGCTTTAAAAATTATTTACCATGTAACAATAATAAATTGAATGCACATTCTTTATACAAAAATAATGTACACAGTCATAGTGCAAGGGTCTTGTTACATAACCTCTTATAACACATGCATAAGACCCATGGGTATGGTGTGCGATGGTGACAGACTCTTGAGGTGGCTCAGATAACATCGCTCGTGTGGTATTCTCTATTAACTTTCACTTCTCCCATAGTCAGTTCCTCTCAAGCTTAACGTGTACACGTTTGGCATGGGATTTGTCCAGAGCGAAGCCCAATGATGCCAACTCCATTCAGAGCTCTGACAAATGGGATCTGTACGGGACAAGTCTACTGGATGAGACCATCACTTCCTTTTGCTGAGTAAATTTGATTTGTTAAATCCCAATATTTATACTAATCATGTGATCACAGATCCACGACTATATTAGAAATGGTGACAATTAATAATGGTATTTTACAATCCATATACATAAAACCATTAGAGATCACATTTTATATAACCATAAAAAACATTTAAATAGATCATGAGGAATTTCCATTAATTAATGTTTGGGTCATTACCATCTTCCCCACTTAATAAAAATTGTTTCCTTGCAATTTGATTACATACAAAAATAACTCTAAATTTTAAACACAACTTCAGGGTTGCTTACCCAACACCATTAAAAATTCCCCAACACTCATTATCACATCAATCATAGAGAGTGAGGGTCCACTTAGTGCAACAATTCCTCAATGAACATTCAATGTCTTCCACTTCCTTAGTCCAGATGCAGTCTGTGCAATATTGATCGTACCGATGGAAAATATAATGTTGTTTTTGAAAATATTTCTTTCTAACATATAGTTTCAAAACATAACCATGTACCATGTTTTTTTAAAATAGTCTGACAGAGTAAGAATTTAAATTTTCAAAATGTGGTTCTTCTAATATATTTTCTATGTTTCCAAAAATACTGGAAGACCAGACTATATATATATAGGTTTCTCGGAGGTCTCCCTCTTCATCAACTATTCTAAAATAAAATAGTGCATCATAATGTCTGGATAAGGTGAAATATGTGAAAATACCCTGAGGGTACCCCCAATATCTTGAAAGGTGGAAGAGTTGGGAGATTAATATTTGATCATCGGTGTTCCATGATCCCGAATGATTCTGTGGTATGGAGGAGGTGTTTGATATGTTGTAGAGCATCTTATATGAATGTTGGACATTGGAAAAGGTTTTGATGCTCTATGAGCATGACTTAGATATAATTATATCCATCAAGTCCATAGGAAGGGACAAGAGTTTTGTAATAGATTCTTCCCCTTCCATTTCAAAACTATCCTTTATGTTGCTGACGAAACATTTCAAATTTTGAGTTACCCTCGAGACATGATAAAATTGTGATATTAAAATACTGGAATTATAATGATTTATTATTCCTTAATGAAAGAAAGGTTAGGGGAAAAAAATAATGGATAATACAAGGACAAAACTGATGAATTATAAATAAATTTTATTTTCTAAACTTATAAATCTATAGGCTTCAATAAATGCTATTCATGATCTAATTCTTAACATAGATTTTTCGGGGTATTTTTTTTTAATTCCCTTAATAATAGTTTGTACTATGCTTTTGAATTTACCAATGCATATACCCCGGGAGTGTCATAACCAAGAGTGCATCAAGGCCCATTTTCGTGCACCAGATCTCATTCAAGTCTATTTCAAAGCGGTGTTTTCTGGTTTTTCCCATAGGATACATCTGTGCTAGAGCTGCCTATACCTATTAGTATCCAAACAGGGATGTATTTTCTTGATAAACTACTTAATAAATAATTACTAATACTTAGGGATGTTTTTATTATAATTATTCTTGTCTCTACGTCTTCACTAGGGTTTTATAATCCTAATCCCAAAAATAACTAAACCTCCATCTGTTACCAACTATGAAAACACTTCTTTTTATTACAAACAGAAACCTGATTTATTTCATAAACTCATCACTTGATACAACATGGAATAGAAAGAGTTATAGTGTCTTTGGGGATTAGGAACATTAAATAACTGCTTAGAACATATACCACACAACATCTTAATTGAAAACATCCTTTACATGACCACTACATTCCTTCGTACTTAGCATTTCATGGGATAACCTGAGCACATGCATACGAAAAGGGTGAGCTATAAAGCCCAGTAAGTGAATAAACATGGAATGAAATGAGGAATAAAATAAATTTTAGATAATAGGCCTATAAATTAATTAAAATATAAACATGAAAATAAAGGCATGATAAATAATTATAATCATAACATGGAAATGTGGCAACAACACTTTACATGGAAATAACAAGAGCCAAGGCCCATTGCACATGGAGCATGATTAAACCCTCATTGCACATGAATAATGAGTAAAACCTCATTGAACTTGAATTCTCATGAGTCAACACCCATTTCACATGATGTATCATGATACAATACTTTACCCAATTCATTGGAGCGCTATCATGGTGCATCTTTGGTAAACATTTCATTTCATGCATAAGTGTACCACATGGATCATACAACATGGAATCAATAATCATCATTTATTCCATGATAAAGGGAAGTGTAATACGTAAATTAATCTTTATAATCAATAAGTAAATTTTAATAAAGGTGAATACCTTTGATGGAGAAATGTTCATGGTATTCACTACACAATGACATTGGCTTGGAAAATCGTAGTGCAATTTTGGCAGCATAACGACGTAAAATAAGAACTCCTAAGAAATGGTTGACGAGATGTAAAGGGGTGTCTCATTATATTTACATGAAATGGACAGTAAAGTGTTCATATAGATACATGTTCCAACCAACGTAATGGAATTTAGATGCATAATAACAAATAATTACTTGGATGCAAAAGAGGAGAGAGAAATGCCTCCTAGAATTTCGGCATGGTAACATGTGTATATGGGAGGCATTAATGAGGGAGAAAGGGGTCTCCCATCATCCAAACATAAAGAAGGAATAATGGGTGAGGTGCGAAATTATACCCCAACATTTTTAATTGAAAACAAAAGGGAATAACAACTTAAAGAAAATTGGACAAAAATGAGAAAGGAAGAAATCCCATACTGGGAAATGTGATCCCATAGGATTCAGAGAGGATTGATAGAGGCTTATTGGGGGATTGGAGCACCTTGGGAGGATTTTAGAGAGAGGAGGGAAGGGTTTGGGTGAACTCCAAAGTCATTGAGGAAGTGAAAGTGGGATTTTGGGTGGGTTTATATAAGAAAGGGGATGTAATTCTTTATTATTTTGGTTTGGGTCACCACACATTAAACTAATCAATACCACAAACCAGCCCATGGTTTTGGCCCATGATTTTTTTTTTCAAAAAGTGATTGTAAAATAATATTTTATAATTAAAATGGAATAAATTCTTAAAATAATAGGTTTGGTTATGTGGAGGTGAGTCACACTCTCAAGGAAAAGAATTAAAAAATCAAAATGTTTTATAAGTCTTGGATAGTCCACTAAAGCTTTGTAAAAAAACACAAACAAACCCAAAATCACATTACATTAATTTTAAATTATATCATTCTGAAAATAATGTTTATATTATTTTATTACCTCACTATTATGTCATTATGAGGTTATAAAACATCGTATATATTGAAACAGTATTTAATTTTTACCCTAAAATTCGAGTGCCTCATAAATTTATGAAAAATTCACAGTTAGATAATTTCAACATCCTGACTCCAAAAATAATATCCATTTTATCTAAATAATTTGATAAATATGTGAATTTTCACTTTTAAAATAAAAATTGACATTTATCGAAATCTCACGGGTTTTAAAAAAATAGCATTCAAACCTTAATAAAAATTTCAATTTCATTCATAAAAGTATATGATAAATTATGTTTAATAATATGTAATTTAATAATAATATTTTATTCAAATATTATTTAAAAAAAAATCCATTAATTCATCAGAATATATTTTTTAGTTGGATATTAAATGAAAATATCAGTTGTGCTTTAAAAACAATTTACAAAGTAACAATTATAAATTGAATGCACATTCATTATTAAAAAATAATGTACATAGTCATAGTGCATGGGTCTTGTTACATAAACCCTTATAAAACCCGCATAATACCAAAGGGTATGGTGTGCGATGCTGACAGACTCTTGGGGTGGCTCGGATAACATTGCTCGGGTGGTAATCTCTATTAACATCCACTTCCCCCGTAGTCGGTTCCGATCAAGATTAACTTGTCCATGCTCAGCTTAGGCATGGTCATGAAAGGAGCCCAATTAAAACACCTCCTTTCTGAGCTCCTACAAGTGGGCTTTGTAAGGGTCAAGTCCACTAGATGAAGCCATCACATCCTTTGTCTGAGAAAATTTGATTTTTTAAATCCCTATATTTATTCTAATCATTTGATCAATTTGAAAAGACTATATTAGCCACGATCAAAATTCATAACTATATTTTGAAATCAAGAAACATAAAACCAATTAAGTTAACATTTTATATAACCATAATAAGACATTTAATTACAACAATATGAATTTCCATTAATAAAATTTTGCGTAGTTACAAATACAACATTAATAAATAATGTGAGAGATGATTTTTCACATCTACAGAAGTTGATATCTCAATCCCTTTGATGGAAATGATAAATTATAAATAAATACATGTCAATGGTGTTTTCTAGGAATGTTCAATTCAAGGAAGTCAATGAATGAGAAATAGGGCACATGGATTGATGACACTTGCATTCAACCCACATGATTAGAGATATCAAGACAAAGAGATTATGTTACACTCTAAACATTCCTATGAGGTTACATGTCGTTGCGACATCATATTATTTCTCATAGGTTTGGTAACCTATTGCTATAAAGTAATCTTATATATTAGTAAAGCCCTCCTAATGCCGAAGAGAAAGAGTCGTAGAGGGTCACACACAATGTGTATCCTGTATCTTAGTTAAATAATTTATTTATTTATCAAGTTGATAAATATTATTCATGGTTTTTGGTGAATTAATTATTTAAGTGTATCTGAAAACATTTATTTTCTTGTTAGTTATTCGAGAGAATATATTGAAGAATAAATATTTATTTACAGAACAATAATGAAATTATATTTATTTAAAAAGTAAATAGTAATTATTCAAGGCCTGATAAATATTTAAGAGGATTGGAAGACAGTGTTATGGGTCTCGTTAGAAATAATATTAAATATTATATAGTTAAATAATATATAAATATAACTTACAAGTTAAGCACATGTCATTGAAATAATAGCATTGTTATTATTATTTGACACGAGGTTTCACATGGAATAATAAATTTTGTAACGACACCTATGATAATTATTTATTTATACCTTGTGAATTAAATTCCTCGTTATGTTATTTTTCCCTATATTGACCAAGGGTTTGTCTGATCAGCTAACCAATCATTGTGTGAACAACATATTGGGAGAAAAGATCATGAGACTAGAAAAATACTCCCTCTCAATGAATGATCTCAACAATGAGAGAGATCCTCCTCAACCGGATAATAGATAAAACTTTGAAAGAGATTCTCAAGGTGATCAAAGGAGGATATCGCAAGCACAAGGATCTTCCATGCTAACACCTAGAGAATCCTTCAGCAATGTCCAATGGTACGTGGAGAACGTGTGGATCCCCACAAGAGGATTCATATCCTTGAATTCTAAATCACAACGAAGATGAACCTTGGACCCATAGTCAAACACATCAACGAAGAAAGAATCCCCTTAGAGGTAATTCTATAATTAAATTAAATTAATTATTAACAAAATATGTCAATCCACTCTTCTCATTTCTCAGTTCTCCCATTTGCCTTTTATATGTGATTAATTTCTTTTGATAATAACATTCATCGTTGTATTGATCCTGAATTAATCATCAATTATTGCAATTTGAAAAGTTATGTATATTACCATTCTATGCTTCTATAGTGCATGGAACCTACAAGTGGTATCAAATGGGACATATTTTCATTTATAATACATTAAATAATTAGTTGACGATTTACACTTTAATAATTAATTTTTCCAATTCATATTTAATCATTCTTGTAATCTGAATTTTGTGATCTTTTCTACCTTATTATTTTCCATAGATATAATAGAAAAAAATAATTTTATAATTAAAATTAAATCTTAGATCTCATCAAAAGGCTCTAACATTTATGTTTAGATAACTCAAAAATAAACACCGGGTAATCAGAACTACATGTCATGTATTTGTGTCCAATGTATCTGGAGTAATTTAGAAATTAGTCAAGATGTGTGCATTAATTAAATTCTATGTTGTTAATTCTTACACTGTGTGTTAACCATGGATGAATAGCTCATGGTCAGTTGGAATACACGTCGTGTGGTCCAATGGACATGATGTGTAGTCCTTTATATTCAGGGTAATGTTATGTATCCCAAATATAGCTTTCCAGACTAGTGATCAGGTAAAACAGAGTCTACATGGCATGTGGCCCACTGGACATGCCATGTACTCCAATTATTTCCAATGTACACCGCACATGCTATTTCACCAGGCATGTACATCTGATGGGCAGTGAAGAGGGTACACACCATGTAGTCAGATTTATAGGCTGTTTAATATTTATAAATTAAGAAGATTTAAAAATTTATTATTATATTATGTAACCCTTGGGACACATACCATTGTGTGGGTGTAATGTTAGGACACAAAATATGATAGGTGTTATATATATATATATATATATATATATTTAACATCTGTGTAATGTTCAGAGATCTGCACATCATGTATGAGTTTTATTATAATTATAATTCATAAATCATGATACATGTCACAATGAATAAAGATTATACAAGTTCAAATACATGATGGTTAGTTTTGGATGGGTATTCATCTTTTTTCATCTAAGGTACCAGTTATGTAAAAGGTTATGGATGAGAATCTCAAGGAAATTCTGAAAAAGTATTAAGATAAAAAAGGATGACTAATAAATGATAATGATTAATTGATTCGAGTGAATTTTTTTAATAAGAACAATTACAGAATATAATTATAGTTTTATTAAATGTGTAACTCATTTCATGTATGTGGAATATAATGAGATAAACTAGACCATTGTTTGTTATCTTCCCCTCTTTAATTTATTTATTAAATTAAAAATGTTTTCATGAATTCATTCTCCTCATTAATAAGCAGATCCTGCATGCCCATGGTTTCTTTTATGTAAACCCCATTTTCCCCTCACCTATGTGTGAGTAAAAAGAATATGTAATGGTTGAATCCCCTATTCTATTGGGGGTAGTTTATGTTTGCAGTTTAGGAGAAACCAATCCAAGGGGATATAAAGGTGGACAGATAGAAAGATGTAAACATGATCCTTAAAGGGTTCAAAGTGTTTATCCCCTAGGTCAGGGTTATATTATCAACTTCTAGATAAACTAACAACTAGTAATTCTCATGATCATACCATTTAATTATTTATTTCAGTTGAATGGATATTCATTTTGGATGTCTGACGCGATCACATAATTAATGAACTGATAAGAATACAATATGGATCTAAAATAAAATTGCTTATAGATAAATATTACTTATACGTGGTTAATCACTTAAAAATATCCCCCATAACATTCGAAACAATGTGAAAAGATAATACGTGGCCATTTAAGCATAATGGAAAAAAGCCCTCAATTAAATATTAAGTCGGTATACCCTTTCATTACTACTGCTAAGAATCAAACCATAGTTCAGTGTTCTTGACCAGCCCTTATTGAAGTTATTTCAATTATCATGGAAATATAATTTTTTGTTTTGGGTTGAAATAACATATATTACATCAATAGTTGACTACCATAGTCGGAATTGGTGTAACTAAGAGGCAATGTTGAGGAAATCCAAAATTAAGGATTTCAGAATTGGGGAGTCCAATCAACATATCAAGGATCTGTGAGTTAATGCAATTGGAATTTGGAATTCCTACCTCAAACCTTTAAAGTTTCTTGACCAACACATTATAGGGTAATGTGATGGGTAATATGGATTCTTACCATTAGAATGTCCATGAAATAGGATATTTTGAAGCTAATGATGATGGAGGTTTTTCACATAATAGTGGGAGACTGATAGATATTAATTTATTTATTTTCCTATATTTAACATGATAATTGACTAATACTCCGTTCATCTTAATTTGTAGAAGAATAAATCAAAATGACATCAAACATATTATTTTGGTCCATTCTCAAGAAGAATAACCTTTTCAGTTGCACTAATTTCCATGATTGGCCAAGGCGCATTCAGGTTATCATTCTCAATAAGAGGAAAGATCATTTGTTGGAAGACACTTTACAAGTTATACCTGAAAATTAAGCGATTTATGAGGATATTTCTATTGAAAAGAAACATAAAAATGATTCTATGTATTTTCAATGCCTTATGATATCATTGATGTCTATTGAGATACTAAAGCAACATGATGAAATTGATTCTTATAACATAATGTCTCACCTTTGGGGTCTATATCATGATAAGGTTATATAAGAGATGTATGAGATCTCCAATTCTTTGTTCCATAATAATCATGGAGAGTGTATGCAATGTGGTCCACATGTATTCAATATTATTAACTACATTGAGCATCTCGAAAACATAGGGATTAAATTCTCAGATGAGTTGCATACAGAACTAATACCATCATCGCTTCCTAATACCTTCTACAGTTTTATTATATATTATAACTTGAGAAATAATGAGAAGATTCTATTAGAGATTCTTACCCTAATTTTCTAAGCCGATATAGACATGGGGTATGAAAAACTCATAGTCTTTATTGTGAATAGGAAGATAATGGTCAAAAAAATATCCTTTTGATTTAAAAACAATCTAAAGCCTCTGATCACCATCCGAAAAAGAAGAAGAAGGTGTGGATGTTGGGAAAGGAAAATAAGGAAGTATTCTTTGAATGTGGCATGTCTGGCCACTAGAACAGGAACTATACCCAGATGTGAGGGGAAGCCAAAGGTTAATTTGTTATCGTTTTCATGATTTTCTATTTCTATGCATTAGGGGTTATATACAGCTTGCGGGGATCACATCACTACTGAAATTCCAGAAACCTGTAGATTCTAGAAAATTTCTATAGGAGTGGTGGATCTACGATATGCCAATGGTGAGATGTTGGTAGCTCTTTCGATTGGTGATTACCACCTCTCATGACCAATGAGAAGGACTCTGGTTTGAAATGGCTATTATTATGTGCCTATTGTAATCAATAACATAATTTTTATATCATGTTTATATAGAGATGGATTTTATTAATTTTCAGAAATCAATTTTGTTACTCTTATAAAGAAAATAAATGTTATGGAAAAACACATTTAAATATTGGGTTGTACGTATTAAATTAAGAGAACCATGTCTTTTCAATTGATAACGAACCAAGATCGTAGGATTCATACATCACCTAGTTGTGGCACCACCACCTTGGTCATGTAAATGAGAAGTGCCTAAAAAAGAAATATCAAGATAGTTATTTATAATCTTCCGAGCTAAAACCACTTGATAGATGTGATGCTTGTTTTCAAGGGAAATTGGCCAAAACACCATTTTTTGTATAGGGTGAAAGGTCCATAGAGATTATATTATTGGTACACACTGAGGTGTGCATACCATTTCTAGTAGGGGTTAGAGGTTGATATTCCTACTTCATTACTCTTAATGATAACATGAGTATATATGGTTGTGTCCTTATAATAAAGAATGAGTCCATGTCCTTTGAGAAATGGAAGGAGTATAAGAATTATTTATAAAATCATATTAGTAATAAAATAAAGAATATTCGATCAGATCGAGGTGGATAATATCTTATCTAAGAGTTCATTGACCTTTCATAGGATTCTGGGATTCCATCTCAACTCACTCCACCTTATACACCATAGTGGAATGGTGTTAGTGAAAGGGGGGATTTAACTTTTTTGGACATGGTAAGGTTGATGATGAGTCATGTTGATCTTCCATTATCCTTTTGGGGATGTGCATTACAAAATGCGGCATACACATTAATCCAAGTTCAAACTAATGTGAAAAATGGGATTCCCTTCGAGCTATGGATTAGAATGAAATCCAATTTGTCGCATACATCTGTATAGGGATGTGTTTCATTTCTTAAGGCTTTATTATGAAAAAAATTGCACCCCAGGGAATGAAGTGTATCTTTTTATGGTATCCTAAGGAATCTAAGGGATACTTCCTATACAACCTCTTAGATATGAAAGTATCTATTTATAGAAAGGTTTTCATTCTTGAGAGTTAGTACATCCTCAAAAAGGATAGTGGGGCTAAGATTTGCATTAATGAAGTTGTTCCTCAAGATACACAAGTGTCAGTATAGGAACAAGTTCCATAGGTACCTATGGAAGAGGAAGTTCCTAAAACACAAGTAAAACATTTGATCATAAAAGAGGTAAGGTAACTAGATAGGTATAGATTTATTTACACCAAGGATGGTGGATTTTTATTTTTGGATGGTGATGAACCTCTCTCCTAAATGGAAGGAGTAGAGAGCTCAAAAGCAATAAGATGGCATGATGATATGAACACTAAGATGGATTCTAGGTATCATAACAATTTTTGGGTTCTGGATGATGTGCGAGTTGATGTAAATCCTATTGGGCATAAATGGGTATTTAAAAAGAAAATGGAAATGGAATGTCACGTTAGTACCTATAAATCAGGGCTTGTGGATAAGGATTTTAAATAATGTCATGAAATTGAATATGATGAAGAATTTTAACTGGTTTCCATGTTTAAATCCATATGAATCATACATACCATTGCAACGTTCCATAAATATGAAATTTGGAAGATGGATGTCAAAAAATCATTCCATAAGTGGAACCTTTAGTAAGATGTATATATCACAAGACCAGAAGGCTTTGTGACACCAGGTCATTCTTGAAGGGTAAAAAAGTTTCTAAGATCCATTTATGGGTTAATTAAATAATTATGATCATGGAAAATTTGATTGGATTATGGAATAAGAGAATTTGGTTTCATTATGAATGATTGTGAGCAATATGTTTACAACTAGTTTATTGGGAATGTGGTCATTTTCATAAAATTGTATGTTGATGACATATTTCATATTGGAAATGAGTTACTTGTCTCGTAGTTAGTCATGGACTCCTTGAACAAGCGCTTCTCCATAAAGGGATTAGATAAAGAAATATACATTCTAGGGAAAAAGAACATTCATGGTAGATCCAAGTGGATTATTATACTATGTCAAAGTACAAACATTGTCCAGATGCTAAAGGTATTTAGCGTGGAACAATCCATGGGGGATTGGTTCCATTGTCACGGGGTATAGTTTTTTCCAAGAAAATGTGTCCCCAGTCAAAACATGGGAAACATAGGAAGAGTTAGATTTCATACGCTTCAGGGATAAGATCTATCATGGTTTCCATGTTACATACCAGACTACATGTTACTCAGGAACTAATCATGGTAGGAAGATATCAATCCGATCGAGGATAATTGCATTGGACTACTGTCAAGACTATCTGTAATTTTCTAAGAAGAACTATGGATATGTTCCAACTATACGGAGGATACGAGTATCTTATCATCAATGGGTAGGATGATGCTGGTATTCAGATAGATCACAATGAGATGAAGTCCCAATTGGGATATGTTTTCTATATCAACAAATGAGCTGTGAGCTGGAAAATATCAAAGTAACAAGTTTTCGCTGATTTTATAGTGGTATTCTAATATATAGCAGCGTCAGATGTATCCACATAAACTTCTTGGATTGATAACATTGTCTATGATCCTGATGTGCTACCTAGTAGTAAGTATATAATTGCATAGTATTATGATAATATTGAAGTAGTGACTCTTGAAAAGGATCTATGGTTACATCAAAAAACAAATTACGTACTCTAAAATTATCACCTCTTGAGGGATTTCTATCATATGGGTGAAGTTTTAGTGATCAGAGTGTCCAAGGAAGAGAATGTAGGGGAAGCCTTGACTAAAGTCTTATCTTAGAAAAAGCATGAATATCACGTGAGAGCTATCAGACATAAGGTTATTAGGAGAATGATCTAGTATAAGTGGGAGTCTTTTGGAGTCGGTTCCCTAGAAACCAATGTTCTGTGCTTTTGGATAAACCTATATTCAGTGGATGAATATTATTAAAATCTTTATCAAATCTTGATTTTCTTCTACGTGACACAGTATGTGATAATTTCCTAAGAATATCTATTTAACTAAAAGGTCATAGAGGTTCCCTGCTATGATGAGAACTTGGAAATTCCATGACATTATTCTTGAATATATGATCTATGACCAGAAGATATCATTTGATGTGACAAAAATGATATAGGATATCATGGGTGGGGACTCGTGAAACGTTAAATAACCTTCTAAGGGTATTATCCCTTGGTAATTTCCCGGAGGATATTATCAGATCAAAACCCGCCAGTAGGAAATCGACATCGAAATGTTTCATTACAAGTTTCTATCAGTGGACATGTCTATTGATCCTTATATTTAATTATTATTGTTAATCGGTATTATGACTTACGAACATAGATGTGTTTACAAATATTGTGATGATAGATGTTTATGGTGGGATAGGATATGGTGGTTGTGTCATGAGTAATAATACATTAATGAATAATGCGAGAAAATATTTTTCACTTATAAAGATGTACATATATCAAGACCATTTATGGAAATGATATAGCCTAAATTAATCCATGGACATTTTGTTCTGTAGGAAATTTCTATTTTGGGATGAAAAAGTATGAGAACTCGAGAACATCAGTTGATGTCACTTTCTTGCAACCCAACTGATTAGAGATGTCAGGAAATTTGAATTAAAATACATGGTAAGCATTTCTATGAGAAGAAATGTCAGTGAGACATCAACTTCGTTCTCTTGGGTTCCGTGACCCATTGCTAGATAGTAATCTTGGACTTTATGCAAACTCGCCTAATGCCAATGAGAAAGAGTCCTAGAGGATAACACGCAAAGTGTATCCAGTATCTCAATTAAGTAATTTATTTATTTAAAAAGACAAATAAATATTATTCCTTATTGTGGTTTAATAATTATTTATGTATGGAAGATAAAATTTATTTCATCACTAGTTATTATAGAGGATATTGTACGACCCTGGGGCACCCTGAGAGGGGAGGGGTAATCAGGGTGACAACTTTTTCTTTTAAACTGAGTATCTTGTTCCCACGTTGGTAGGAACTAGTAAAACCTGTATGAAAAATATGATATGTAATGAAACATTCTCATGCAAAGAGATGACAAAATAATTTTATGTGGTTCACCGCTAAGGGCTACGTCCATGGAGCATACGCCGAAAAGATGTCGGGCATACCAAATACCACTCTTCTACACTAGTTGTGGATTACAAAGGTTCGGGAACAATCACTCTATCCCAGGCTCACTGCCTTTACAATTGTTCAGGGATAGCTCACTGTGTCCCTCAGGTCACTCCAGGTGACTCCCCCTGGCTCCCTGCCGTTGGTGATGTCTCACTCAGTTTATAGACATGAAGGTCTCTTAATCATTGCATAATGAATGCATCCTCTGCATTATGTGGATGCTCTTTTGAAGTCAAACTATCACCCGTGAACTAATATACAACTTTTTTGCAGCACCAAGACAACTGGAAAGCCCCAACAACACCTAGTGCGCAACTCCAAGGCGGCGATCAACTTTCAAGGATGGTGTGCAAGTTATAACTATCGTGCAATTCCACCTTCAACACTTGTGCAATTCTGTATTCGTTAAAACCAAACTTGTACGACTCAACTTCTTTTCAACTCATGCCGATTTTGAAACCAAATGGAAACTAGTCGTGCAAATTCATTTCAGGTGCGTATGTATCACCAAATCACTTGTACGACTACTGGATGGGCATCAAACTACTGCCGCGCTACTCCACCTTGCGCGACCCACCAACACTTGCGCGACTTCAACACCTGCGCGATGGGAGCTCTGAATTTATTCAAGTCCAAAGTTCGTGTTGAATGAGGAGGGTGGTCCTCTATTTATAGGCATTCAGATACCCTGCATGGTGGCATTCAAGTCTTCCCTCGGTGCGCATGTCTAGGCGTGCAACCCTTCTGTCCTTCTTGTCACTTCCACGACCAACTTCCAATCTTGGGAGCCCCTATTTACTTTGACATATTTTGATGATCATAACACAATGGTCAAATGGCTCAAACTTTCCAATCCTCTAAGTTACCAGCGCACAAGTCATTTCACGGTGCGCAAGTCACTTGCACGACCAAACCAATACTTGCGCGACCCTATTTCTATTGCCATATTTTCATGTTCTCATTCTAAAAAAAATCATGCGCGCAAGTTTCCAAGCCTCCAAGTCCTCGTCATGCAAGTCTATTTTCCAAAAAAAAAAATTATCCATATTTCATGTTTTGAGGCCCAAAAATTTGCAAATACTGGGAAACACAGCCATCTTCAATACTGTTGTCTACTTGAACTATATGATCACTTTTCTGGTACACGTTCTGAACTTCCACTGAGGATTGAAAACAAACACAAACCATACTCCAATTCATGCACAGAACATCCATGGTTCCAAAAATCTTGGACTTTAGGCAAACTCGCCTAATGCCAATGAGAAAGAGTCCTAGTGGATAACACACAAAGTGTATCCATTATCTTAGTTAAGTAGTTTATTTATTTAAAAATTAAAATAAATATTATTCCTTATTGTGGTTTAATAATTATTTTTGTATGGAAGATCACATTAATTACATCACGAGTTATTATAGAGAATATATTGTATATATAATATCTATTTATCAACTAATAATGAAGTTATATTTATTTAATAAATGAATAGTCATTATTCAAGGCCTGGTAAATAATGATGAGGATTGGAGGACCAAGTTATGGGACCATCGAGATATAATATTAAATATTATTTGGTTAAATATTATTTTAATATAATGTACAAGTTAATCAAATTTCAGGGTAATAATAACATTTCTTTTATTATTTGACATGGGGTTTCAAATGGAATAATAAATTAATTAACAACACCTGTGCTAATTATTTATTATTACTTTGTGAATTAAATTCCCCATTTTGTTATTATTCTATATATTTTCCAAGGGGTCCTTCGCGCTTCTAAACTAATACTGGGTGCCTGAAATCCTTGATGAAAAGCACTCGATTCAAGAGAACTCTTCCCTCTCCAATAACGTTCTCAATAACGATAGAGATCCTCCTTGACCAGATCAAGGATAATGCATTGAATAGATTTTCAAGGCGATCAAAGGCGAACACTGCAAATACACGTATCTTCTGCGTTAGCACTCGAAGAATCATTCGAAAACGTCCAAAGATAAGTGGATAACATGTGAATAACTGATAGAGGATTTATATCCATGGATTCAACAGTGTAATGAAGTCTCCCCTCAGAACCGTGGTTGGAAGTATCAACAAAGAGTGAATAACATTGAAGTTAATTCAATAATATAATTAAATTAATTATAAGAAAAATAAGTCAATACAATATTATCGATTCTTTGTTCTTTGCTTTGTCTTTTATCATTTATTCAATTCCTTGGATACTGGTATTCATAATTGTAATGAACCCGAATTAATCATTGATTATAGAGATTTTCAAATCTGGGTACAGGCCCATCCTCTACCTCTATTGTGCCTGAAAACTATATATAATTCTCCCATATAGGTTTATCCTTTTATGTTCAATTTTTTGTTTATACTCATTAGATTAGTATTCAAGCCCCTTAATTGTACATTATCTTCCATAGTTAAGTGAGAGAAATAGAAGAACACTTTCCAAAAATCAATGTTACAGGTTAGGTGAATATTACCCAAATGATATGCCAAATATTATAAAAATGGGTTCTCAAAACATTATGATAGTACTTATCAACTAGATCAAGTTATGAATCATAAATTGAATCATGTGGAACAACCTCCTCCACCTATGAAATAGCTAGTTGATGTTGAATCCATCATGCAGTAAGGGCCTCCCACATTAGGATGATCTTTTGATCTACTCCTCATAGAACAGTGGATAAACTACATTGAAAAAATACTTTTCATTGTAGTGAAAAAAAGAAGAGAATTTCATGATGGAATTCTATGGTATTAATGGGAAGCTGGTCAGTGGTGTACACTGATGAAGAATATGAGGTCCTAGGTCGAAATCAATTCCATGGATTTGGAGGAATTCATTAAATTCTTTTGATAAAAAATTTTCTCATGCCCTCCACCTCAAGAAGGAAAAAGAGTTCCTTAGACTCAGGAAGAAGGAAGATACTTCCATCATGGTATATAAAGAAAAATTCACATGTCTTTTTTGATACACCTCTGGCAGGGACATGAACATAGAAATCAAGGGGGGTCACTTCTATACTTGATTAATTCTAAATCTATGAAAATTACTGGTGATTCGTGAATTTGATAGTTATGAAAAGATTTTCTGTTGTTCCCTCAAGTGTGAAATGGAGATCATATACTCTTATTGGTATCATGGGCTCGGTGAAAAAAAGAGTAAAATGGTTTCTAATATGGGTGGTTCGGAAAATAAATCCCATGATGGAAAGAAAATTTAACATTACACATGTCTAATTTTTTGGAATAATAATCCTAGGAACTATCTAAAAGGGACTAGGAATTACGTCAAATGTGGAATAATGGTACATCATACTGTGAACCTGCTCGAGGGATATGAGCAATCCCACTAAAGTGGGAGAATAAAGGATGGTTCAGATCAATGATCAGTCTATAGTGCAGTGTTACAACTGCAAGGATCATGGGAATTATGTGAACAATATCCCTAGCCATGGGTTGTGGGAGACAATCAACAACAACCACCAAGGAAACATGGAAAGGATTATGCTATAAATATTGTTGAGGTGGAACCAAACAATAATGTGGTGATAGGTACACCAGTAATTAATTATATAATAATAAACATAATATTTGATTCTGGTTTTACACATACTTTCTTATCATGAATGTTTAGTTGAACTATTCAAACACCACCTCAAAATTTAGAGGTTTAGTTATTTTGGAGAAAAACAAATACAGAAATTACTACATCAAAAATATATAACTCCTCCCTGGTAAGAATTTTCATATTGAACCTCCCAAAAAAAATTGTCACAATTCCTTTAGTGGAATTTCATGTTATCATGGACATGGATTAGCTATATTTATACAAATCCAACGTCAACTGTTGGGAAAGGGAGATCACGTTTCACATCCTGAAGAATCCTCCAATTCATTACAAGTTTAAGGAGGAAGATGATTCTCCATTTGAATAATTATCTCAAGTGTGTATATTAATGCCTTATGAGAAATCATATCTAGAAAAAAATATTGAGACAAAGGAAATGAAAAATCTCAAAAATATGATTATCGTGAGGGATTATAATGATGTATTCCCTATATCATTTTCATGTCTCCTCCTGATCGATAGTTTGATTTCTCAATTGAACATATACCTAGATATCTACCTATATCAAAGACACCATACAGAATTCCCACTATAGATCTAGAAGAGCAGATGAAGTAGTTATAAAAGAATCCTGAGAAGGGTGTTATATACCAGAGTGCTTCAACATGGGGATCATAAGTCATCTCTAAGAAGAAGAAGTATGGATCAATGTGTCTATACATAAATTATCATGAGCTCAATAAAATAATGATAATGAAAAAGTATCCCCTTAAAAAATATATGACTTTTTTAACCAGGTTCATGGGGGAAGATATTTTTCTAAGGTGGAATTTTGGTTAGGAAATCGCTAATTAAAATTCAGGATGGAAGATATTTTGAAGATTGATTTCCAAACACGGTATGGAAACTATGAGTCCATAGTTATGCCCTTCAGACTCACTATTGTTCCAAAAAAAAATTAAGTGATTTAATTAATAGATTATTTAGATATTATATTAATAATATTTTGGTAGTATATATTTACGATATATTGGTATACTCCAAGAGTTAGGAGGAATATGAGTATATTTTTTATATTGTGTTGATGACTTTGCAAAGGGAGAAACATTATGCATTATAAAATAAATGTGAGTTCTTGATAGAGGAAGTATCATTCTAGGAGCATGTTATCAGTATCAAATGGAAATATGTGGATCCTTCCAAAACAAAGGACATTGATGAATATCCCAGGACAACATATTTAATGGAGATCCACAGCTTCCGTGGTCTAGCCATGTATTATCAATGATTTGCAATGAACATTTCATGACTTTCGAACCCAATGACAGAGCTAACACAAAATGGAGTGAAGTTACTCTAGATATAATAATGTGAGTAAATCATTATGGTTCTCAAAAAAAGTTATATCACTATTTTAGTACTCACACTGCCAATAGTTTTAGAAATATTTATTGTGTACATATATACTTCAAAGAAGGCAGTAGGTTGTGTGATGATGAAAAATGATAAAGTGTCAGCCTATGCCTCAAGGAATCTGAAACTCCATGAGAAAAACTTCCCGACGCATGATACAGAGTTGGTGGCTGTGATCTTTGCATTGAAAATATGGTGGAATTATTTATATGGGGAGAAGTGTGAGATATATACTGATCACAAGAGTTTCAAATATATATTCACACAGAAAAAACCTAATATGCACCTAAAAATATGGTTAGAGCTAATCAATATTTATGACTACTCAATCCACTACCATCCCAATAGGGAAAATAAGGTGGTGGATTCCCTAAGTAGAAAGTATCATGCATCATTATCAATGATGATAATTTAAAAGGTTCCAATATTCATTGAATTATAGATGATGGACATGGGAATAATTAAGGGAGTAACATCCTCAATCCTTTGTCAAATTATTTATCAACCATACCTCATGGATAATATAATGGTTGTTGAATGATAAAATGTGGAAATTCTAAAAAGGGTGGAAACTATTATATATGGGAAATACGCTGAGATCAAAATTGATGATGAAGGATTTTTAATATTTGGTTCATGATTATGTGTACCATATTATCTAGAGATAAAGAAGGATATTTTGAATGATGCACATATCTCAACCTTCTGTATTCACTCTGCGAGTTCAATGATGTATCAAGATATCCAAGAGAACTATTTGTGGGACAATAAAAAATAGAAGATTATTTAATATACATCAATGTGCCTAGTATGTCAAAAAGTGAATGGTTAAAGGAAGAAGTGTAAGGGGACAATGCAAAAACAACTGTAACACCACAATCTTCGATAGTACACATCTCTTTGAATAATACAGTAGCGTGTGTTGTACGTAACTTCGAGTTCTAACACACATCACAACCACTCAAACTAGCCGTTATGATTCGTAATACCCACTTTTTAAAATTTTATAAATTTTATACAATATGGACATCATTTTTGGATTCGTTATATTTAAATTAGCGTAGCGTGAAATTTTGGTATTTTTCTGAAAACTTTAAATTTTTTATGAATAGTGAAAAACACTAAGTTATCGTTTAAAACTGAATTTTTATTTCAATAATTATTTATTTTATTTAAATTTATTTTAGGTCAAAATAGATACATAATACCTATATAAGTTCAATGTAATTCAATAGATCCAGTTTATAATAATTTCTGATATATAAAAATTTTATTGAATTTTTCTCCCTATTTTACCCATCTTCTAAGAGAATTCGAAAATTCACATAAAACAAAATTTTACCACTTCTGTGAGTGGAATTTCAAAAATCCGAGACACAAGGTTAATATCAAGGTGTAAATTGTGGTTCTATAAGAAAAAAATAATTTTTTGTGAAGCGTAACTTTTTACTACTATTTACCACAGTTAAATGTGAGTATGGAAATTAAGGGTAAAAATGATATTATTATTACCCAAAAACATGTCCTAATTCAATTGGATATGTTTTATTTGTCCAAAAACAACCATAAGAAAAAAATATGAACCTATTTGGTTCACCTGGATTAGATTATGGCATTTATTATTATTTAATTCAAAGAAGATTTAAAAGAGTTAAAATCAATGTTTAATAACTATAATATTTTCATTATAGGGTTATACATAAGATAAATTATATTATAAAAATTTATTATAAAGATAAAAATATTTCCTACATAATTGTATTTTATTTATAATTTTTAGACATTAAATAATTTAATTTATTTATGACATAATGATGATGCAGTAATTACAATATTAGTGAAATATTAAAATAAGTGATATTATAAATACCCAAATAAATATAATTTCAGCCTTTGAAGAAATTACAAAAAAATTTATAGGTTCATATGACATGGTAGGGTTGATTAAATTTAATATTTTAGAAGTAATAATGATGTTATTAATTTATAAAAAACAAAATACCAAATAGTGTCAAAATTGACATAAAAGTGTTTTCAAAACAAATATTAAATTATTAATTGATATTCAATTCCTAAAAATATAAAGTTTCTCCAAAGGAATTATATAATGATAGGTCTATCATTAATTTACCAATTTGGGGTCTCTTGGATGTATATTGTATGTTTATTAACTATATAATATAAAAATACAAAGAGACATGGTAAATGTGAAACAAATTAACTAAGAGTTTAAACTAAAAAATAAGGTCCATATTGTGACCCAAACCTGTATAAAGCTTATGGGTTGAGTGGTTTTAAACCTATAACCATCTTAACCTTCAAATAATATACTTTGGAGCCATTAGAACCCGACTATTAATTTATTATAAAATAATATTTCTGGCTTTTCCTCAGGTTCCCCTCACCCCTCTTATAAAAGGGAACTCCCCCTTCTCACTAATTCACACCTTCAAATCCTTTTGGCTCGGAAAAACCCTGACCAAATATTCTCTCAACTTCCCTAGATTCATCTTAGTGGCCTTCCTTTAGTCAGAAAACCAGCCTAAGGAGCCATTTTGATCAAATCAAAAGGAAGAACCTGAAGAATAGGTAATGTTTTCACCACCTTCTTTCAATTTCCTTTCTTCTTCAACTTCTTATTTATTTATTATATCCATTATAAAATAAAAAATCCATTATATTCTATATAATTTGATGTTATTATAAATATTGTACAACCATATTCAGTATTCTATCCACCCTTTGAATGACATGTCACCATACATGGGTACGTAGGACTTACCATCTCTACGTCGTGGTGTAATTGTTATTCAAAACATTATTATTTGGATGAGTATGATAATTTTGTTTAATTGATGTAAATAATAAATATAACATGATAATTATTCATTATATATGATATAACATCCAATTATATATTATCATAATATCAAAATATTGATATTGTCACTCGTGCGAACGTATGAACTACCGTCTCCACGAACGCGATGAGATTCATTCCCCATCATATCCATGCAAGTATAATTTTCATTTGATGATTAAAAATAATGTTTAAGGACTTGATATCATTATGGATATGAATAAGATACA
This sequence comes from Viscum album, assembly GCA_963277665.1. Classification (NCBI taxonomy): domain Eukaryota; kingdom Viridiplantae; phylum Streptophyta; class Magnoliopsida; order Santalales; family Viscaceae; genus Viscum; species Viscum album. Next base: position 2,023,608,562 of record OY728123.1, read on the forward strand.
ACTTGTGGATAAAAAAACCCAACTTATGTAACAAAACATATAAAAGAAAACAAGTAAGTGAAAACCTGAAACGACGATAATACAAAAATATTATTAACAAATAAATATTAAAAGATCATATATGATATCATATTTATGTATATGATTTTTTTTATAATTTAATAACAATGATTTAACTATTATACATGAGGTTAACCAACCCTTGACCAAGGAAAATTACAAGGTAGGGGTTAATTACACAATCTCTTCATTATCCGAGGTTGTTTATACGTAATTATCTATTGGACCTCTTTATCATCCACATACATGTTTCTTAAAAATGTATTTCAAATAATTATTACTATTTTTCAGACTATGGGTTAAAGTCATTTATACCCTTGTTTGAATTTTTATAAGAAGTTTATAAAGGAATTTTTCTGTCGTTTTCCAAACAAGGTCCTTTTTAACATTTTCAACATAATTAAGGTAAGAATGTATTTTTTTTAACTTATACGGTGGGTGCGGCTATTTTCTACCGTTATAAAATCTTTGAAGCTTCTATTACAAGCTAATAAGTATATTTTAAAAGTAAATTTTTTTTAATTATGTGGCATTTAAATGATTTAAAAAAAAATATATTTCTCTCAAATAGTTTTGATTTCTTATATGTCAACATCATTGGATGGATTTTAAGTTTATTTGAAGTCATGTTATTATGATACTAAACTTCTATATTGTATTGACAGTTTTGTGATTTGTTTGAATGGGGATGTGTTATTTTTATACCATTCATGGTTTAGGGATAATGTATTGACATTTCGTATGCTGGTTTTAATATGAATGTTTATGTTATGTTTAAACCTGTTCATATGAGGAATGCATTGGACTTAATAAGTGACAGGTGGAGCCCGCTACAGCTCTTCGATGCATCGGTATGTCTCATTAGACAAACTAGTGTCTTGGAATAAGGCCTTGAAAAAATCTTATTTTTAGTCTTGGAACAAGGCATTGACTATGTGGTTATGATAGTCTGACATTATGCATTCCATCATTATGAAAGTGGTTATTGATATTGCATGTGATTATTTGACTAGTAGAATATCCATGTGAATGAGTAAATGGAATTATTTATCCTTACTGAGCATCTGAGCTCACCCCTTTCAATGTTTTAATTTTTCCCTGGATGTAAAGAAGTATTTTATGAATGACCTACAGGGAATGTATGAGGGGATATGAAGAAAAGATGTTATTGTAGTTTTTTTACATTGTGATGTAATGTAATACTTATGAATATATCTAGTGTTTCCAAGGCAACTAAACTAATCGGTCTTTCGAGACTTGATATTTTGTGATCATGCCAATATTATGTAATAATGCACCGAATCTGGGTAACTGGCGTCAGGGCCTTACAACTACCCGTACCAACATGTTAGTGGGAGAAAAACACCATAGAATTACTCACTGGACTTTTAAGGATAGCCATAGGAAATAATGATATATCAGTCATTGTGGGTCATCTAACAAATAAAACTCACTTTATCGCAATTAGAGAGGAATTATAATTGGGTCAACATGCATAGATATATATATAAAAGTGTTTTTAATGCTAAATTTAGTAACATAATCTATTATATTTGATATAGACATGAGATTCACCAAGTTGTTCTGGAAAATTCTGCGTCACGCTCTAAGAACTAAACTGAACTTTAGTACAATCAATCATCCTCAAATTGATGGCCAATATGAGGAAAATATTCAAAAACTAGAAGAGATTTTGATAAAATGTTCTATGGACTTCAAATGAGGGTGGGACCAACATCATCTACTAGTTGAGTTATACTATAAAAATTGTTTACACTCAACTATTTGAATGGAACCATATGAATCCCTTTATTAGAAAAATTTAAGAACACCAACAAGTTGGGATGATGTTGCTGAGTTTAAGCTTCATGGACCTGAAACGGTCAACAATGTGGTGGAGAAGGTGAAAACCATTATGTAGAATATCAAGGCATCCCAAATTCTACTGAAGAGGGGACCTTGAGTTCAAAATTAGAGAAATGGTGTTCCTCCTCATTTATCTATAGAAGAAGGTCAGGAGGTTTGGAATGAAAGGAAAGGTAAGTCCCAGGTACCTAGGCCCTTCTAGAATGTTGATCGTGTTGGATCCGTGGCCTATCTACTTGAACACACACCTACCATCTCAAAAGTAAAATATGTCTTTGATGTATCCCTCTGAAAGAAGTTCCTACCATATCCTGCACATGCATTCTCTTTATAGTAGGTATAGTTTGAGAATGATCTTTCTTACGAGGAGCATATAATGAAGATATTAGATCATAGAGATAATGTTCTAGGAAATAAGACTACTCAAATTTTCAATGTAAAATGGTGGAACCATAAGTAAGAAGAGACTACATGGAAATTTGAGGAGGAAATGAAGGAAAAGTAATCGCACCAATTTATGGATTATAATGTAAAATGAAATTGCGAGGGTTAAATTTATTAAGGGGGGAATAATGTTTCAACCCAATGTTTTATCAACATAATTACCTTCTTATAATTATTTATTATTTTATAATAATATAATATTACATAGATAACACAATACAAACCTTATAAATGAAGAATGAGTTAAATGAAAAGTATCTTTATATGTTATGAAACACATACCAATCAAATAGTTACTTGACCTTTTGGAAAATTAATGTGACCCTTTTGAATTTCAAACCATGTAATGTAATAGTAAAACCACCAATGAAAGAATAAACAAAATTTATCAATCTTATATGTTACATTATGATATAATTATATCACGGTACAAGTAAATAATTTGTTTTAAACAATTATTAATAAGGTTTTGGTATTTTTGTAAGTATTGTATATTCAATTATAATTTTATAATTAATTTAATAAATTAATGGAAAATTTATTTTCATAAATTTTATTTATAAATAATTATTTTGATGGATTTGGATTATAAAATAATTATATGATACCTTAAGAAATTTTTCAAAGTGTTAGTAATGGGGTTTTAATTTTATTATTTTTATTTTTCAATTTAATTCTGATTTTAATTAAAAATTAAATAATTCATATATAGAAAATAATTTTCATTAAATGGACTTAATTTTAGGATTTTACACTTCAAATAATGGTGTGGGTGAAGTTTTGGTATTTATTTTGAAATACATGAATTTTTGGTGAACAGTAAAATATAATAATTTACCGAATAATTTAAATTCAAGATTTATTGAGTCATTGATGATGTTCTTATGAGGTAAGCACAATGGGTTAGAACTAAAATGTGAATATTACTATTTTTTTCCATAAGTATGTTTACTGTTTCTTTAATAGAGTGAAATAATAAAATAATGAATGAAATATTGAGAAAACCCTCTTCTACTCCACTATAAATATCACCCCTCTTAACCTCCTATCGTCACACCTCTAATGACTTGTGCCTAGTCCAAATTATTATTAAATATCTCCCTAAGAACCTATCTCATAGGAAAGACAACATGGTCTCTTCAAAATACCAAAACCTCTTCCATAAAGAGGTTCTCAAGGAAGTTATATTCAAGAGGTAAATTTCTCTTTTCATTTATTTTATTTTCATTCATGTTACATTCATTCTTTTTATTTCCGCACCACCTTTAATCAAAATGTTATTATAACTATAGAACCATAAATGTACATTAATTTTGATATCATATTGAAATATTTCATCACTATCTCTCATTTACCCCACCTTTATATTATGAATTAAAACACTATTCGATATGTGTTAATTTATCACATTTAAGGACGATGAGTTTTCACTTTATATTACCATCTTCAATTCTATTCATGATAACAATTTTGTGGTTTTAAAAGACTATAATATATATTATTTCTATTTTATGGTTTTTTAATATTTTTTTCAAATGATATTAATTTATAAAGAAAAATGTGTTCGATATGATCAAAAACAAACAATTAACCAAAACAATTATTATTAATGACTTATATATTGATTCATCTTCACTAAAAATAAACAAATGAATTTTATAAAAATTTAATCTTATAGATGTTCACTAATAAAATAAAACATAAATTGTGGACAACCATTCTCATATTACATGTTTATCCTTACATGTATATATGTAAACCAATCTTGAAAACCAAGGAAACCAATTCTCCCAAACAATGAAATTGAACCTCTTAACCCATCAAAAAGGAAATGAATGAACTTAATAAGGATATAATAAATAAATTAAATTAATAATAGGTTCCAGAAATTTTAATTAATGAATGTAATTTTATTATTCAGGTCAATAAGATCACGTGAATAACACCATCAGACATATGGTAAGGTATTCTACTCGAACCTCCATTATTTATTCGTGTTATACTTACATAATATTTACCCAAATTAAATTACCTATTAATGTTTATGCACATATTAATAATGTTTTTTCTATGTTCTAGACTCATGCAGAAAGATCCACTTATCCTTCTCTTTTAGGGATAGACAATATTTCCATCTAAATTCCTCCCGGTAAGCTAGTTTGTATTAAGGGAACTTACTAAATTCATACTCAATTTCAAGAGCACTCTATAATCTATTTTAATCCACCATTGTTTTTATAAAACCACTATTCTTATTATTAAACCCTTATTTCTTCCCTCTTGTATTTATATAAAATATTATTATGTTTTCTATTTTATAGGCTATTTAAGATTTTACTTTAACCCACTGAAAAAAATGTAATGCTAAAAATCATAAAAAATATTCTTAAATGTTATCAATTATATTTGAAATGACATACCAAGATATATTCCAATTTTCCCTTGTTAATTTCCATGTATATTTGAATTCCTTTCTTTAATGGACACCAGTATGATACTCCCATTAATTATACTTTATGACATGATTTTGAAACAAATTTATTTCCATGGGTACCCTAGTGATTCTGTATGTTTGATTTTGTATGATTATTTATGTGGAATTCATATTCATAAACATGTCAAGATAGTTTCTCCCAGATAGTGCTCCTATCAATTGGGTAAATTTTAGTCTCATGCGATGTTATTTGCAATGGTCTTGGAGGTTATCCTGGACTCATGCTACCATGTGAAATAGTCTTGGTGGTTAATCTTGACTTGGCCTCCACTATGTGCAACGAGCCTTGACTTGTACTGAAGTCTTGTTTTTTGTTTATTCTACACTACTATTAATCTATGTTTATAGGATTCCAAGTTTATATTTCATGAATTCATTTGTTTCATTCATTTTTATATCAGTATCTCAGGCCTTATAAAACACGTTCTAAACCTTTATTATTATGTTTGTTCCTTAACTAGGCTTTTTAGCTCATCCCTTTGTTCATGTTATCCTCAGTTTATCGTATGAATATTTATTAGCACAATGGAAGTTAGGGGATCTTTATGAATACTAAATAACAAAATGTCATATTTAGATTTATATTTTATGTTTTATATACCTATTCTTCCAAGGCACCAGACAATACGATCCATGACTTGTAATATGATGCATTACTATGATTAACATCAAGTAGTGATATGTATAAAAATGTTGTCGCTGTAATGTAAAAATTTTATAAACGTTTCACAAGATACCTATTATTTTTTGACACCACATGAGTCTGGTAATTTTTGGAATCTATGAAAAATTGGATTCTTCCCTCATGAAAGAATTCTCAAATACATGAGATAGAAATTTCAGGCCTCCTAATTTTAAAACAAAAAAAAAACAAAATATCTTCTTGAACTCATATTTAAACATTAATTGTGTGGAAATAGATCATTATACTAAAATATTCATTTATGATAGATGGAGATTACAAGAATGGATTATGGTCAATTAAAAATAATATTTTCTCATAGATAGGTCACTAGATATATTTAAGTGAGTAAATGTTGAATGATGATATTCCTCTATAAGACTCTATATAAGATTAGTGAAGAAAAACCTCTAAAGGATAATATTTGAAGTTGAAATCTTTGCATTGATTATATGACACATATCAAATAGATCGAAAGATCCTCCTTTAATGAATATGTTTTGTATGTATGAATAATAAAATGTGATCACAAGTCCCACATCGATCTTGTAATCCATCTTTAAATAATTAATAATACTTCTCATATCATCCACCTCTTGAGATGATACCTAGATTTGAACCCATACACATTACACACACATTCCATGTGAAGGATTTTCTACACCATTGCATGGTCACCCATGAACCCATATATGTTCCTTGTGTATAAATCCACGCATGCTCCATATGGATGAAATAAACTATCAGGAACTCACATCCCACCATGTCTTCCCAATAATGGGATGGATCCAAAGTGGTAGAGCCTTTCTCCCATATGTGGTTTTGGTATCGCTCCCCGGGTGGCTATGGTTGGCCCCTTTTTTATTAATAAATACCCAATAAAAAATACAGACAATAATTATAAATATATTTTTAAATAGCAATATATTTTTCCATTTTCTCAATTCCTTATCTATAAATCTTCATGAAAAAACATAATTATTTTTTCATGTACTTAAAGTTAATTATTCCATAAATAATATAATTTTTTACATTGAAATGAATATTTTCATCGTCTATAAAACATTTTATGGTCCCCGTGAAATAATTAAATATTTTATGTACTTATTTAATTAATCTTCATAAAAAAATTTATAATTCCACAAAACACGGATGAATGGATCGTCTTTATTAAATTTCATAGGTGTAGACAATGTTTTACTCACTATCATGTTGTCTATAAACATATATAATTGTTCTTCAATCATCATACATAAAATATAATTCATCCAAAATATAATATGTAACCTTTTAACTCCTCATTGATGGATCTCATATTCATCCACATGAGTTGGAACTCATGTACAATTCCATGCTATTTGTTTTTTACAATAAATATTCATATCGATTAATTTATCGATTAATGCCAAAAAAACAAAAGTAAAATTTTGGATCAACATCTTCCATGTAGATATGAAAGGGAAATATTTATCCCTAACTTACTATTATTATTTTGTTCAATATCTTTCATTATAACTATTTTGTCAAATCGATGTTGTTTTAACGTGTTGTCGAATGGTCTTGACAATTTATAAAATTTATTTTAACATATATGATTTTATATACTATCATTCATCTAATTTATCCCAAAATTTTGTTTTTACACATCTCTTCCTGTAGAGGGATTCATATGGGACTATTTTGATGCTTTAGTGGAAACAATTCTGATAATAGAACACAACCAAATGACGGTGTTACTCTTAGAATCCCTTAAAATCCATAAATCTAGCTCTCAAAATACCCATAGGCATCTTTATAATTTTCTAATATTTTCCATCAGTATAGGGGTGATACAATATATAGAATTTCCACATTATGTTTAGATCATAAGGAAGAATATTAGAAAACGCTGAGGTATACCTTGGATATTTATATGATACAATCAATAATGGTGTTCCATATAGCCTCACAATATCTTTATTGTATATCCTTATAAGTTGATCGAATGAGAATTCCTATTTAATTTAAATGAAGTGATATGTATTTGTAAGATGATAAAATTAATCCATGTTTCATTATTACCTTTTTATGTCTTTAGATGACCTAGGACAAAATCCATATTGATGTTCACTCATTTCCATGTAGGTAAGTGTAGTGGTTGCATTATCCCATTTTAATTTTTTCATTCCACATTCACCTTTTTGAACACTAAAAAATTTTATGTATATTCTATAATATTCTTCTTCGTATTGCCTCATAAATACTATTCTAAAACATCTCTATACATCCTCAGGATTCGTTTGTGACTGTTGAATATTGGGTTAGGAGAATAATTCAATAACTATTTCTTTAATCTATATCTGAGGGTATAAAATGTCATCTATCAAATATCACAACTCCTTTGTCATCAATATTGTACTCAGAGTATTTTTATTTCTACAAAACATCCTCTTTCTTTAATATCTAAACATCATCCCTTTGAGATTTCATTATCTAACACAACAGTGATGGTTGATAAATTATTTTAGAAAGATATGATAATTTTCCTTCATTCCCAACTAGCATGAACATCCTTTTCATGTTGAGTAATATTAGTTTATACTAAATCATCATCATATATAAATTTATAGGATATTTTATATTAAGAGAGTATTCCACATCGTTCAACATCAATATATGGAAGTATATTGATAAATTGTAATCCTTTATTAGATATAACCATCTTCATTAGTGTATGTTGAGATCCTTTTATGTGAATATATATTCTAGTATTTTTTGAGTCCATTTTTATATCAAATATTTATACATAGAGGTAATATCGCTAAATTTTCAATGAAAATATTAAATTGGAAAACTCAAGATCTTATGTTAGATATTTATATTCATGAAACATCATTTATCTTGAGGAATTTTATGTAACTTTTTAATTCTTCGTGAGTATACATCTTATGGAAATTTTTTATGAATCTTAATTGGAAAAATATCAATACACACTTATGGGTATGGTGAGTAATAATGTTGTGAATAGACTCTTATATTCTTTATGCAGCTCTTTTTTAAGACGTCTATCTAGACATAATTCACTCCCAACCACTCCATATTTGTGGATTGTTTTGATAATCCTAATTTTTTTTATCAAAACTCATCAATAATACCAAAATAGTTCAATGAAACTCTAGGTGTCTCTTAAACATTATGGTCTATTCCATCACAGAATCACTTTAGTCTTCAAACATTCCATAGATAACCCATTATAAGTGATAACATGCCCCAATAATGATACTTCCTCCATCTAAAGATCAAATTTACTATACCATTCATATAAATTTTCAATTATCAATATCTTTAGAAAAAAACTCAAATTCATCTCATATACCTCTTTTCAATTGATGTGTATAATAATATGACCATACAATGAATACCATAAATTTGTTCAAGTTTTATCAAAATACTCTATTCATTAATAACATGAAGCATACTAAGTGTTCATAAGTCTAAAATAATTACTTTGAATTTGTAGTTCTCAAAAAAATTCATAAAATGATATATAGGGTATACCTCATCCATCACCATTTAAGGATTATATCACAATCTAAAGTAATCTTTAGTGAAGGATTGATATGATTTATGCTAATTGAACGAGTCACTGATTAATGGAAGGGATGCCTATTATTTATCTTTATCTTATTGATTTTATGATGATTTATACATATATTCATCTATAAACCCATATTCATGAAAAATATAATTGGTGAACACCATGGTGAATCACTTGGGGTATGAAACCCATGTCTATATTTTCTTGAAGTTTCGTCTTCTATTCATCCAGTTTAACAAGTTCTATTATATATATTGTCTTGGAAATCACTAGAGATGCATGTATAAACTAAATTGAGAACTCAAACTCTCAATCACGAGAAATTACCAACCTTTTTTCAATGAATACATTAATATAATCCTAAAAAATGGGAATGTCGTCAGGAGTGGTCCTCTCATTTGTTCTAATCATTTGAGAAATATATACTTTCTAATAAATCAATAACATCCTCTCTTTTAGTTATGTTACAGATAAACTTTCATACTCATCCTTGAACTTGAATAGAATCATAGTATCATTTAGGACTTGGATTGTGATTTCCTTATCCAGGTAGTTGATGCGAGATCTTTATAAATATGGATAGAATATTATTAATATAGAATCAAATTACACTATTGGGATAATGAAATTATTTTTCTAGATATTAAACCAATGAATGTTAAAAATGTAATCGTAATGTACTTGAAATAATCCCTCCATTAGTGTTTTTCACCATTAAATTTACCTATATGTTTTTTGGTGGTGTTGTAATAATTTTTCTATACTTTCATGTTAGGAAAAAAATCAATAAAACCAGAATCAAAGAGAAAATTATGTATTATTAAATGAATAAGTTGTGGAATTGTTACCACATCTTTGTCTTGATCCACCTATACAACAGTGACATTATAACAAACCCTATCATATTCAAATTATAATTTCATTATTTATGACATGGTTTTCACTTTTTTATATTCCACAAATCTTTTGGGTTTAGCGTTTTAGATAACATGGAAAAAATTACAAAATAAAGTGGATGTTCCCAAATAATATCCATTATTCCAAGATAAAAAGTACATTATAAATTTAGAGTTTTTTCATGTATAAAGATATGTAGTAAAAGATAGGCATCATAAGAGTTCATAATATTCTTACAGAACTATGAAAAAACATTTTAAAAAATGCGGGATAAGAAAAACTAAGCATAATGCAGGAAATAAAAATAAATAAATCATATTAATCATGTGAGATCCATTAATACCCCTGAATAAATTTACATTTTTTCATGATAAAACAATGAGCACATGAATAAAGAATACATACTTGACAAAAAAACACATCTCTATGAAAACCTTTAAATAAATTAATATTCATAGGAAAACTATTATGGAATCATGATGATCACACTACTAGATATTTGATCATTTGGGAAGGGTTATTGTGATATAGATAGTTGACCTGTCACAAATACCATATTTTATGCTACTTTTTGAGAGGATGTATTAATTCAATCACAAAAAAAACATTATTTATGACAGAATTGATAAGCTGTCGAAAATAGTTTTAGTTGTCATTCCTCCCACCCAACGTGAAAAGTAATCACGACGAGCATTTGAGAAGGATAATTTTATTCAAAACAAATTCTCATTGATTTGAGATTATTTGGGATCTAAAGTATTACCCATCATAAATAATTCTGACAAATTTTTTCCCTGATGACATTAATGTTGTAATAAATAATCTGTCGCAAAAAAAATATCAATTGAACACAACAGACCTCTCATTTTTCCTCTTATCCTTTCTCCTCCTCTCTCTCGAATGGAAAAACAAAACACTAATCGGCTGCCCAATTCATCGAGCCTTCGTGAACACTAGTTCTTCCTAATTATTTGAAGATGTTTATCTCAGATCTTCAAGTTACATATTCCTTTTATGTTATTTGACATTTTTTTAATATTTTGGCTAAATGCTATATACAACGGTTTGGTAAAAACCTATGTTTAGAAGATCATTTGATTTTCATGATTTATTTTATATTTAGTATTGAAACAATTGTATTAGTCTCAACATTGGTTTTAATCTTGTTTTTTTCCATATTTTGATTAAGTGTTAAATATACTAGTTTGGTCAAACCCTTGATTTTGAAATTTGTAAGACTATAATGATTTATTTGGTTTTTAGGATTGACACAATTGTATAAATCTCTATTTTTATTGTAATATGATTCATGTAGTTTATTTTAATTGATTTTTAGGTATTATAATTCATTAATTTATATATTTATATGTGTTTTTTATTTATAAATATATATATAATTATGTTTTTTTACCATTATATTTTGATACATAATTGTTTATACATATATATATTAACATGTGTTTATTTAATTTTGATATTTGTACATGATCATATATATATATATGATTTTAAAAATATGTTTATGGTTTTTTTATATATATACATATATTAATATCTGTATGTATATTTCTATATATATATATATATATATATAAATTTGATATGTATATCTGTTAAAAAATATTGAAAATATATTTCATATATTTATATTAATTAATAAATATTTTAACATAAATACGTATTAATAAACATCGATTAATTAAAAAATTTAAAAATAAATATATGTAAACAATAAATTCTTTGTATGCATCTATAATAATTTTAAAAAAAGTATTATTTTTGTTAATATATATCTATATATATAATCTTCTAGTGTTTTTAATATATATATACAAACATACATACATGTATGTATATTGAAATGTGAATATATATGACTTATAAAAAACGTGTATAGTTTATGATATATATATATACAACCAAACTTATATAAACATTTTAAAAAACCTGTAAGGGTTTTAATATATACATATAGAAATATATATATATATATATGTATGTATGTATATCTATATTAACTTATGAATATATTTACATGTGTTGTATAAAAATGTGTTATTCTATATATATATATATAGAAATAAACAAATATATAAACAATTAAAACTTATAAGATTATATATATATAATTATATATATGAATGTATTAATATATTTATCGGATATATATTTATATCAAAAGACATGTAAAAATATATTTGATTATGAAATTGTGTAATATATATATATATATATATATTAACATTTTAATATGTATATAATCATTTTAAAAATATGTTTAATGTTATATATATATATATATTAAATGTATATTTTTTTTAAAAAGAGTCAAATGTATTTAATACATTTATATTAATTATGAATTCATTATATACATATATATAATAATTATAAAAAATATAATAATAATTTAAATAATTAATAACAATAATGACAAAATTTGTCATAATTACTAATTAATTAGTCAATATAATTAATAAATGTTAAATATTTATGCATACTTATTTCTATGTATATATAATTGTAATAAGTATATTGGATTCAAAAAATTGTAAAATTTTTATTAGATATATTTATATTAATTATTAAATATTTTAATATAAAAATATATGAATAATTATTTACTTAATATTAATAATAAATAGTAAATAATGATGTCATTTATAAAATGTTTTTAATAATTTCAAAAATTAATAAAATATATTAAAATTATTGTGTGATTGTGTGTATGCACACAGATTGGATATGTTAATTTGGTTGAAAAAAATTGTAAAAATTAATTTGATGTAAATAGAATTGATTATGTGTTATATATATATATTTCATATATTAAATAAATAAAAATGTGTGTTTTTTATGAATGATGATAAAATAAATTTAAATCAAATAGTTTAACTAAATGTTATTTATAAGAATTTATTATATTAAAAAACATTAAAAAGTGGTTTAATGTAAAAAAATAATTTATAATAACTATTAATTAATTTTATTATATTATTAAAACATAATAAATATTATTTTTAATTACAAATTATAGTTTTAAATTTTAAAATATATGGAAATAAATTTTTTTTCCAAAATTTGTAAATAAAAAAATATGGGTAATTTATAAATATGATAAATTATTAATATAAATTCAAATTTGATGTCATGCCAATGGTAAACCCCATATCCCCACATGCTAGAACTAACGGTGGTCTTCAATTATTCATATGATATATAGTTTGGAAGGTATTTGAAATTTTTATATGAAATTATATTAAAAATGTTAAATTAATTACTCTCACTTGCAATGTTATTAAACACCCGACACACACCTATGTAATATCGCATCTAGGATAAAATCTACATCTTAGATCTAACGGTGGTCTCATATTTCTTATAAGAGACAATGATTGAGATATATTGTATTATTTTTAAAAAAATCAGGTATCATATATAATATATATAATATTGTTATTTTATATACACTAACCATATATAGGCCTCGAAATCTTGTGTTAACCCAGTGCTTCAATTTGAACATATACCATAGAATATTTCAATGTTTTAAAATATAATACTAATAAGAAATTAGTCAAAATTATTTTTAATAATTGTTTTTTATTTTGATGTTTTTTTGATAACTATGGACTCAGGAAGTAGACAACAGTATATATTACATGATCGTGGTTGAAAAAATAATTGCAAAAATCAAAACAGATTTGGTTTAAATATTTTCTACATTAAAGGAGTTGAAGCCTTTATATCATTTGGATCATCAAATTCATAATTTGTTTCTAAATGAATAATTAAATGTTTATGTCAAAAATGTAATCTCATGGCATTCGAAACATTTTACAATGTTGGACATCATCTATTGCGTTCAAGATTTTGGAAAGATTTTATTTTTTGGAATCAACATGGTGAAAATAGTTCAGTTGAATATAATATTTTATTGGTGATGGATATATTATTTCATAATTTAATAAACGAGGAATCTAGTCCATCTATTCCTAAAACAACAACTTAGAAAAATATTCTAAATCCAGAATTTGAACCTTCTCAGTTTTACAATATTTTAAAATCTGCTGAGAATGCCTTATATCTAGGAATCCAGATGAGAATGCTTGAATCTGTTATAAAATTTATGTCTATTAAATCAAATTTGAGAATGTCTAATAGTGGTTTTGATTAGTTTTTATTTTTGTTTTAGTCAATTTTTCTTCATGGAAATACAATACCTATAGGTTTCTATGAATATAAATGGTTGGCTCACAAGTTGGGTCTATGTTATCAGAAGATCCATGAATGTTAAAATTACTGAATCTTCTATTTTAGGGAATATGAATATTTGGGTAATTGAAAAATATTTAGAGGATAATGGTAAAAATAGATGCAACATGGAATTTCCAGAGTTCCTATGAAACAGTTGAGATATTTTCAAATTAGTCCTCATTTACAACATTTATTTATGTCTCGCAACATGGATAGATTGATGACATGTCATAAATCAAAGATTTTCATCATTAAAACCATAAATCATCTATGTGATGGTTATTCATGGAATCATTTTGATCAGATGCATCAATGTTTTCTTCAGAACATAATAATATATAGTCTTGCTACTATACTGATGGGGTTTGTTCATATGGTGCCTATGACAGTCAATATTATTATTGACATGTTTTCATTACTCAATATAACATGCCTCCTTGGATGTTGATAAAGGAAAAATATATATATTTAACACTATTATTTTTTGGAAATCGATAGAAGTATATTGATATTTATTTGAAACTACTAATTGATGAAGTAATTTCATTATAGAACAAAAATGTGACTACATTTGATATAACTACCACTACTGGAAACTTATCATTTACCAACAATTTCTAAATGTTTGTAAATGATGGAAATCGTTTTTATACTCTATACCAATGGTTGTCCAAATATTTGGTTGTGGAACTATGAGGATAGATATATCCCAAAGGATCTATGAGAAACGTTGGGATATGGCAAGAAAATGGATTATATGCCAACAGTTTCATGTAACTATTGGTATAAATCTTTACCAATGGTTTAAAACTATTTGAAATTTCAAACATTATGTCTATATCAATGGTTATCAAACTGTTGGTATATAACCACAAACCATTGGTAAAAGTGAAGGGAAATTTTCTATACCAAATGTTTGTAAACACTTGGTATATACGTTTGCCAATAGTTTACACGAAATCCTTTTTATTTGTTCAGTTTAGACCCATTTACCAATGATTTACAGCCATTGTCATATGCTTTATACACCTGCAATAAGCCAGCCCCCCCCCCTGTGCACCTACTGCACTTCCACCTACAGGTGTGACTCCCCCTATATGGAATTCATACAAAACTCTCAATACCTGCAGAATAAATAAAGAATTCATTCAACACATAATTCTAAATACCTACAATTCTGTATTTAATTAAACACATACATAATTTGTAATCAATAATTCATAAGTTAATTAACAAATAATAGATATAGAAATCAATTCAAAATTTAGAAGTTAATTACCCTTTCAAATAATGATTTTGGAATTGAATACATACAATATTGAATTATTTATAGCACATAGAGAATTGAAATGAGAATTTAGAATGTAATAACACATATATATGAAAATCATGTTTCATGTTTTGAATATGGAATTTTTATTCATAGGCATGGGTGAATTTAGATGAGATTTGAATTTTGGGGTAATGTGGTATACCATGTTGTAGTACGGGGTAATGGGGCCTAGGGGTGGGGGTTGCTCAGAGGGTTTGGGGGTTGTCTAAGGGAGTAGGGGTGTCCATGGGGGGGGGCTATCTGGGGGGGTTTCCATGATGGTGGGAGGCAGGGATGTCCAGGGGTTGGGGGATGTCTGTGGGGGTATGTGTGTCTTGGGGGTGGGGGTGTCCTGGGGGGATGGGGTGTCCAGGGGTTAGTGTAACACCCCAGGTAAATAAAGAATATGACATTTTTATATTTATCCCTATTTGTGGAAAAAATGTCAATATTAATTTTAATGGAATGCTATGCTTGATGGATTACCCAATACGCAACAATGAGTTTCTTGGAAATCTTACGTTGCACTTTAATAATAAAATAATATTATTTTAAATGGTAGTTAATGCCTAGCCGTTTTAATGGCGGGAATGAACAGAACAAACTACAAAATGATTATATATGTTTGTCAAATATTTTTACTCTCTACAATAAATGTTAGAGGATTAAAAATTCAAATGAATCCAGTTTTTAAGCGTAAACATTCTAATATTGTTTAAAAGGTCGATTAACTGCCTTTTGATGGCGAACCCCTTTTAAATACACTTTTTGACAATTTTATAACATCTATTTTTCAAAATAAACATATTATTTATGATTGGTACATTGAAATTTACCTTGGGTTAATTTTTGGTACTTTTCTGATAAAGTTCATTTTTTAATTAATAGTGTAAAATGTTGTATTTTAATTCAAAACCTCTTTTTAATCTAATTTATTTACATGACTAGATTATCTTTTGATTTTTTTTAATGTGAAATTAGAATATATTTTTACCATTAAATCCAATAGTGGTCATTGAAATTAATTTCACTTTGAAATCAGACTTAAACTAGTGTCAATCTTTTGATACTTATTGTTTCATAAAAACACGCTATTTTCTCTGACAGCGGGAATTAATTATTAAATTAATTAATGTGACTTATATGTTTTGAATTTTGTAAAATAGACTTCATTTTTGAATTCGGAATATCAAATATAGATTAGGGTGAATTGTTGGGATTTTTCTGAAAAACATCAATTTTTGATGAATAGTGAAACCACTAAGTGGTACTTATAATAACTGATTTTTTCCGTTTAAATGAAATTTTGCCATCTTTGTGTTTTGAATTTCAAAAATCTGACATACATGGTTGTCATTAAGAAGTAAAATGTGGTTCAATAGGATAAAAATAATTTTTTCGGTGAATAGTAACTTATTGAGTTTTTAATCGCGATTAGAGGTAATTAGTGTAGTTTAAGGAAAAAATAATGTTTTAATAATATGAAATGAACTTGAAACATGTCCTAACCTCATTGGATGTGTCATGGCCGACCAAGACAACCCATGGGTCAACTTGGGGACCCCATGAATCCACATTGGTTGGAAAATGACATTAATATCTTTTCATTTAAATTTAAAGTAAAAATGAGACAAACAAGAAATGTTTACTAAAACAATTTTTATATGGGGTTATACAAATAGGATTTTTGACAATAAATATTAATTGGAAAGATAAAATTATTTCCTACATCATAGTAATTTTTTTATAATTTTTAGACATTAAATATATTTAATGATTTATGACATCATGATGATGCAGCGATGAACTCATTATTTAACGATTTAAATAAAATGGAAAGATAATGTAAGATCTAAGACCTAAACATGTCCAAAACCTATTGGATGAGTGTATTTAGAACCCTTATCACCTTATACTTGAAACAAAACAATTTGGGACCTCTTAAATCCGAATACCATTTTAAAATAAAGTAACTTTTCATTACCTTCCAAGAGTGCCCCTCCTCTCCCCTTATAAAGGTCACCCAACTCTACCTCCTTACCCACACTCCCAAAGCCTTTGTCTCGGACAACCACTGCCCATTTTGTCTCTAAACTTCCCTATATTACTCCTTGAAGCCTCACTTTGGGAAGAAGGCTTCCCAAGGATGCCTTAGTGCTCAAACGAAAGGGAGTTACCCGATTTTAATGTAATGTCTTCACTTGAGTCCTTTTGTTTTATTTTGCTTCTCCAACCCCCTAAAATATTTTAATTCATTTCTTTTGTAAAAACTCTAGTATCATAAATATACTAGGATGTTTTATAAGAAATATTCTAGCTACACTTTCACACACCTACATCTAATGGTTAAAGAACATACAGTTTCCGTGGATGGCGAATTTCAGCCTCCTGAAACGATGATTGTTCAACATTCTTTTAACACCTTCAAAGGTGGCCATTATGATGACACTATATTTATATATGATATATAATATGTTTATTTTTTCCTTAAGCTTCTGTACTTTTCATTTTGGGAATACCTTTATGGTTTCCATTATGGGTAAACACGATATCTTCATTTAAGGAAGTGCGAACAACCGCCCCCTCAAAGTGATTTGATTCGTTAATACCATAAGTGGTACGTATAAAGGATATATTTAATGATATTATATTTGATACCATAATGGAATTAAAATACTATTATGTATCATTATGTTTTAATTCCATTAAATATGAAATATAAATGGAAGTAGCGTTCATGCGTACGTACGACTTTCCGTCTCCATGAACAATGCATTTCATCTCTTAACTCTAAATGTTATTTAATATTATAAATGCATGAATATAATAGATATATATGATATATATGATATATACATCATGACTAAAATTCTGGATATAATGAACCTTTGACCACACGAACAACAAGTAATTGTAAGAAGTCCACTTTCGACTTAAGAACCAAATATCGACAAAACAAACATTATTAACTTAAATGATTACATAATGTTTATAACTTAGTAATAATTGATATAAAAGGAATAATGAACTTGAAAAATGTTCTTAAGGAAGTAGAAATTAACTCAAGTTTATTATTCAGGATATTAAAGAACGATCGAGTCAAGTCTAACCCGAGGTAAGGGATCCTACTCCTCTCTTTCTTTTTAAGTACACTCTTTTATGTCATTCCTTTTATGCTCATATTTATTGTGATTGGGATGTTATTTTATATTAATCTTACTGTAATTTTTATGTAAATATGATGAGAGACCCTATTTCCTATCATTAATCTATTTTGGAAGTTTTAAGTGGCGCCGTTAGGATGCCGAGTTTTCGTAAGAGATTTTTCATCTCACTTTTATTCCCGTGAGATTTATGCTACATTTGCCACAATTTCCTTTTAGTGGTTTATGTACTTCCCATTATTACACTCCTTTTTTAATATAATTCCATTTACTGGTATTTACATATTCATTGTATTACACTTCTTAAAGGGGGTGTACTTTTCGAAAGTTACCCAAGTCGGTAAGGGAACCTTTCACCCTCCTCTTTTTAAAAGACTTCGTTGGTTATGTATTTTAATTCACATACTATTATGTTGGGATATGTTGTTCTATATCCTGATTGATGTAAATTTTATTTCCATGTGATGATATTCCCTTTTTATCTCTCATCAACTCATTTTCTGAATTTTTTATGTGATGCCGTTAGGCTGTCGAATTTTACCAAGGGAACTTTTTAACCCAATTTCGATTTCTTTGGGTTCAACATGTAGTTATTGAATATGTCATCCTTTGAATATGTTTTAATGAACTTTTATTGTTTTACACTTAATATCCAATTATATTGGGTGCAATTATATTTGTCACACATAATTTTTAGATTGTTTTATCCTTAATTTAATGATACCTTCTTTGTAAGGGATTTCATCACATTTTGCATCTCTATTGAGACTTCATTATTGTTATGCACCAATTCACTCTTATATGGTGTATATACTGTCCTTTGGAATATTATATCATGAATACAGTTATTCTCATGATATTATAAAGTTCTGATTAAATTCCTCAATTATTGTATTCAAGTGTCTCTAATTTTGGTAAAAACCCTTTAACCAAAATATCGCTTTAAATGTTTTAATGATTTGTTCTTATTAATATCCGTTTTTTCAAAATGGTTTTAAGGATTTATTTATATGGATATTAATGGTTTAAAATTATAAAAGCTTCAAGATGGTATGGGACACTTTGATTTAAAAATCTCTTTATTAAATGTTTTAAATGGTTTTGAAAATGGTTTTTTTAATGGATTCATTATTTCAATATACTAAAATGTTATATTGTGATTGAAATGTGGAAATGTTATATTTCCTTTATGAATGTTTTATGTGATACATTTATGTTATGGTTCTTGGGAATTGTTATGAAAATGGGTGGTTCCATGATAAACTAAGGGCGGGTGAGACCGATATAGCTCTCCAATGCATTGGGTAACGCGAAGGAGTGAAACGTTAAGGTTTCTCCGAAGAGATTTAGGGAATATACTGTGATGGGTATTTCAAACTTAACCAAGAGGGTTACTACCTACGTAAGAATGTTATGAATGCCTCAAGTTACCTTTATGTCTTTATGATTTCTATGATTTATTCATGATTTTATGAGGTATGTTAGAGTGCCTAAGTTTTATGGGTAAAGTATGATTTCATTCTTATGTATATATGAACTCATGTTTCCATTCCATATTTTTATAACCCTTACTGAGCTTTTTATGCTCATCCCAAGTTTTTGAAATGTTTTTCACAGGTCAAGGGAAAGGTACATGATGTGATTATAGTGTCAAGGATGTGTCAAGAAAGAATCAATGTTTTATTTTAAATATGTTTCCATTGATGGGAATAATGAATACTTCGTTTTATGTAACCACTTTGTTTAAATTTGGAATGTAATGCAAGTTTCATGATCTAATTCTCTAAAAATCTAAACCTGAAAATATCCTCAATGTGTAATTATAGAATCCCGTCCTCTTATAACATAAACTTTCATTACATTACACAACACTGAGGATCTTTAAGGTTTAGTGTATTGGAAACCAGGAACATAATACATGAAAACAACATAAAGCATTCTTCTTAAACACTTGAAAGGCTTCTCCTTAAGTTCATCCTAGGTTCATTACTACATATCATAACCTGGGGACATACATCAAAAGAAAGGGTGAGCAGAAGGCCCATTAAGGGAAACAAGAGGAACACTTTACATGTGAACTTGATATACTTCAATAAGGACATGAAATGAACTTTAAGGCATGAGAAAGAAATCATGAGGCATTTCATAATAAAAATAACATTTTTCATAACTTGAAGATGTGGCTACATCATTTAACATAGACAATCATGAACATATCACCAAGGTCCATCCCCAAGGCGTCATTTGAAAATTACCAAGGTTATTCACCAAGGCATCGTGAAAATTGTAATCTCTAGTGGTTACATCATTACCCAATGCATTGGAGCGCTATCAGGGCGCACCCTTAAATTTTCCTTTATTATCATGTGTTCCACATATATAATCATCAAACATTTCATAAATAACCCATATAGCATAAAATAAATGGGTTTCATTTCATAATCATAACGTTTAAAAAAAACTGCTTTAAAGACATGATCCTTACGTCACTTTAATCCCACGGAAAGGGAAAGCAGGTCTCATGTATGTAAATCATAGAATTTAAAATAGAAAATTTTGATATATATGGGAATAACCTTGTAGAAATAAGAGCTTTGAGTATTCACTTTATAACATAAAATAGTTTTGAGAAAAGATAGAGGCATTTTGAGACGAAAATTCTGCAGCATAACGGCTATGTTTCGGGGTTTTAGAAAACATTGAAAAGAGAGTGGACATGGGTCACCGACTCATAAATTATCCATAAAACAGTAGGGTGACAGAATAATAAGGATATATGGACATGGTAATGAAATTTTAAGGACATACCATTTGAAATGAAAAACATGGAAGGAAAAAAAATTAGATTTCTCTTATAAAATTCGGCAGCCTAACGGCGTCACTTAAACTTCAATAAAAATGAATTGAAAAGATAAAATAGGGTCTCTCATCATATGATCATAAGAGATCAGTATGATAGATATAGAGATCATACCCCAACATAATAAAAAGGAACTTGAAATACTTGACATGAAAATCGAACTTGAAAAATGAGAAGGGTGAAAGAATCCCTTAAAAATTCGGCAGCCAAACGGCGTCACTTAAACTTTCATAAAATGGAATGATGAGATTAATAGGGGATCTATCATCATATAAAAATTAAAAGGGAAGTATAAGGAATATAAAATAACATCCTCTCACATAAGAACATGGAGCATAAAATGAATGACATGAAAGTGATTACATGAAAAGAAAGAGAGGGGTCAGATCCCTTACCTTAAAACGTGACTCTTGAAACTCATAGTTTTGGACCTTGAGGGCTTGGGGGAACCTTGGGAGGACTCCTTGGAAGGCTAGGAGAAAATAAATTCGTTGGGGGGGAGTTGGGAGTGAAAACTAAAGGAGTAAAGGGGTGGGTATTTATAGGGAATGTGAGGGGACAAGGCATTAATGGCCAAGATACACCTCACTAGTGGTTTTGGCAAAATCATGGGCTTGACCATGGTATTTTCCCATGGTATTGGCCACTTAGGACACCTCATACCTTATCTTACTATTCATAATTCGACCATATTAAATATATACTTAATACATCATTTAATGATGTCATTAAACACCCATAACTTAAAAACTATATTTTCACTATTCATTGAAAATTCAACTTTCTCAGAATAATCCCAAAATTTCACCTTCACCAAATATCAATTCTATGATTTCAAAAATGAAATCCATTTTATAAGAATAATTTTCTAAATATTTTTAATTTAATTTTTAAATAAAAACACTATTCATCGAGAATTCATTTTTTTCAGAAACAATCTCCAAAAATTACCTTAACATAATATCGATTCTCTGAGTTCAAAAATAAAGCCCTTTTTATAAAAATAATTTTCTAATTATTTTTAATTAAAATTTTAATTAAAAAACACTATTCATCTGAAAAAAACTAATACTTGAATAATAATTTATGAAACCGTTATTTACCCATTTTATTGAATCACATTACTTAATCTAGGTGTCTAAAATATATTAAAACTTTCTTTGAGTGAAATTACTAATCTATTTGGTCACATTACTAATCCTAAGCGTAAAATCACTATTCATAATTTACTATTCATCAAAAATTAAGTTGATCTTATTAGACTCCAAATTCCTTACTGAACACTATTGTAGAAGTCTATTTTTTGAAAATAATTACACATCAATAGTTATTTAGGTTTTTCATAAATATTTTAAACTATCCTTTTTTTCAAAATTCATCGATAAATTACATTCTAAAATTATCTAGACATTTGATATTTCACAAACATCACTAAAGGAAGAAATCTCAATTCATTCACCCCAAAGGATTACACAAAGAAGCTAGGGTCTCGTCACATAGCCCCTTATAACACCGGCATAAGACCTAAGTGTAAGGTGTGCTATGGTGAGAGAATCTGAGGGAGGCCCAGATAACATTGCCCTAGTAATAATCTCTACTAACTTGAACTTCTCCCGCAGGCGTTTCCGTTCAAGCTTGCCAGGCTGGAGTTCATCTTGGGCTTGGTCCAAAGCGAAGCCCACAGATGCTACCTCCTTCCCAAGCTCTGATAAGTGGGCTTCATAAGGTTCGAGTCTACTGGATGAAGCCATCGACTCCTCTTTCTGCATTAACCATTAACATCTTATTAAATCAATAAGAGTAAGTTAATATACTACACAAAAAGATTGGGTCGTTACATTCTTCCCCCCTTAAGAAATTTAGTCCCCGAAATTTATACTTGAGGCCCAGTCGAAAAGGTGAGGGTACTTTTGCTTCATCGTTTCCTCAGGCTCCCAAGTCGCTTCTTCATACTTATGATTCCTCCACAACACTTTCACAAGGTGGGTAGTCTTGTTTCGTAGAACCTTGTCTCTACGGTCCAAGATCTCCACTGGCTGCTCCTCATAAGAGAGGTCATGTTTCATTTGTACCACCTCTAGGTTCCGTACATGCGAAGGGTCGGGTATGTACTTCCTCAAGAGAGATACATTGAAGACATCATGAACTTGAGCTAGGTTCGGTGGAAGTGCTAGACGATAGGCCACCACACCTATGCGATCAAGGATTTCATATGGGCCAATGTACCTAGGGCTAAGCTTCCCTTTCTTCCCAAACTGCATGACTCTCTTCCATGGAGAAATTCGAAGGAAGACTTTGTCACCAACACCAAACTCCAAGTCCCTTCGACGATTGTCAGCATAGCTCTTCTGCCGACTCTGAGAAGCCTTTATGTGTTGTTGGATGACATGAACCTATTCCGTCATCTCCTGCACAAGATCAGGCCCAAGAAGCTTCCTCTCACCAGTTTCATCCCAACAAGTAGGAGTTCTACACCGCTTTCCATACAGAGCTTCATAGGGTGCCATCTGAATACTCGCATGGAAGCTGTTGTTATAGGAGAACTCCACTAATGGGAGGTGTTGATCCCATCCACCTTAAAATTCCATTGAGCATAATCTCAACATGTCTTCGAGTGTCTGAATAGTCCTTTCAGATTGGCCATCAGTTTGAGGATGATAGGCCGTACTAAAATTCAATTCAATATTCAGAGCATGTTGAAGACTTCTCTAGAATTTTGATGTGAATCTTGGGTCACGATCAGATACGATTGATAGTGGTACCCCATGCAGCCTTACCACTTCCTTCATGTATATCTTGGAAAGCTGATCTAGAGAGAAATCTTCCCGAATAGAGATAAAATGGGCTGTCTTGGTTAGATGGTCCACAATAACCCATATCGCATTGTTTCCTTTGGATGTTTTCGGGAGACCAGTTACAAAGTCCATAGTGATATTATCCCACTTCCATATTGGTATGGGTAGTGGTTGTAAGACCTCCTTAGGATGTTGTCGTTCTGCCTTTACTTGCTAACACACCAGGCACCTTGTAGTGTAATCAGTAATCTCCCTCTTCATGTTATCCCACAAATAATGATCACGAAGGTCTCTATACATCTTAGTGCTTCCCGGATGTATAGAGAAAGTAGAGCTATGAGCTTCATCCATCAGTTCTTTATTTATCTCCGGAATAGATGGGACACATAGTCTTGTACGAAATTTCAATACACCTTCTTGATCAATATTGAAATCAGGGAACTTCCCATCTTTTACAGCCTCCAACTTCTCTTGCAGCAATGGATCTTCTATTTGAGCCTTCTTGATCTTCTCTAGTAATGAAGGTTGAGAAATCATTTGGGATAGGGTTGATGATGTCCCTTTCCTTATAATTCCCATGTCCAGTTTTACTAGATCTTTAATCAAGGGATTTCCAAGGATCCTCATTGTTGCCAGAACAACAGGATCTTTCCTGCTTAACGCATCCACGACTTTGTTTGCTCTTCCAGGGTGATAATGAATTGAACAATCATAGTATTTAATAAGCTCCAACCATCTCTTTTGTCTCATGTTCAATTATTTCTGTGTGAAAATATACTTTAGACTTTGGTGGTCAGTGTATATATCACATTTCTCCCCATAAAGATAGTGCCTCCATATCTTTAGAACAAAAACAATTGTCGCCAGCTCTAGATCATGAATAGGATAATTCTGCTTATGAATCTTCAACTGTCGAGATGCATATGCAATTACATTTTCATTTTTCATGAGGATGCACCCAAGCCCTTTCAGAGATGAATCGCTAAAAATAATGAATCCTTCTTCGATAGAGGGTAGTGTTAACACAGGTTCAGTAACCAATCTCTTCTTAAGCTCTTGGAAACTTTCCTCACATTCCTTTGTCCATATGAACTTAACCCCTTTTCGAGTCAACTTGGTTAGTGGATTAGAAAGCCGTGAAAAGTTTTTCAAAAACCTCCTATAATATCCCGCTAATCCAAGGAAACTACGAATCTCAGTTACTGTTGTGGGTTGAGGCCACTCCTCCACAACCATTGTCTTTTCAGGGTCAACCGAGATTCCTTCATTGGTTAAGATGTCCCCCAAGAAAGCCACCTGTTGTAACCAAAACTCACACTTGCTGAACTTCCCAAAGAGCCTCTCCTTCCACAGAGTTTTCAATATAACCCTTAGATGATCTTCATGCTCATCATGACTTTTTGAATATATCAAAATATCATCAATAAAAACTACCACAAAGTTATCAAGGTAGTCCTTAAAGACTCTATTCATCAAATCCAGGAAAATATCATGAGCATTAGTCAAGCCGAAGGGCATAACAGTAAACTCATAATGCCCATATCTTGATCGGAAGGCAGTCTTTGGAATATCTTCCTTCTTCACCCTCAGTTTATGCTAACCAGATCGAAGGTCAATCTTAGAGAAGAATTGAGCCCCACGAAGTTGGTCAAATAAATAATCAATTCTTGGAAGAGGATATCTGTTCTTCATTGTGATCCCATTCAGTTCTCTATAATCAATGCATAGCCGCATTGATCCATCCTTCTTCTTCACAAAGAGAACTGGTGCTCCCCAAGGAGACACACTCGGTCAGATAAACCCCTTCTCCAACAAGTCTTGGAGTTGTTTCTTTAACTCTTATAGCTCCACATTTTCAATTCTATATGGAGTCTTTGATATCGGTTGAGACCCAGGTACAAGTTCAATGGAGAACTCTACCTCTCTTTCTGGGGGAGGTCCAGGTAACTCCTCAAGAAATACATCCATATATTCCTGAACAATCGGATCATATTCTATTTGTATGCTCCCTTTTCCTTCTTCATCATCACCGATTAACTCCATAAAGAGAGTTATAGGAGGTGCTTCTAGATAGGGATCAGTTCGGGATATCTCTCCTCGGAAGATAACTGTAGGTCGTTCATTCAAGACTACTGAGATTTCCTTACTTCTGCATTTGATCTTAGCATTATACTTTGAGAGCCATTCCATCCCTAGTATAATGTCAAATTCCATCATGGGAATGACTAATAGATTTTCGATAAGATTGTGCTCACCTAAGTAAACACTAGAGTCTCTAAATACTGCTGATGCAAGGATTATCCCACTTGGAGTGTTGACTGACAACTCTACCTCTAGAAGTTCGGGGATTGATTCTATATTCCTTGCAAACTTGGAGGAAATAAAGGAATGCGTAGAACCAGAATCAAATAAAGTACTTAATAGTTTTGAGAGGACGACAAGAGTACCTGCTACTACATCGTTTGGAACTTCAACTTCAGTTGTTGTGATAGCGAAAGCACGACCTTGCTCCCTTGGCCTCTGCTGAGGTTGATGGTGATTCCCCTCCACCGCCCTCAGATTTGGACATTGATTTGCATAGTGACCATTCTATCCAAACTTGAAGCATGTGACTTTGGGAAGGGACAGAACCATCTTTCCTCTATCGTTAGTGTTGGGAAGTTGAGGCTTCACATCACTATGACAATTCTGAGAAATATGGCCTTCTCTTCCACACTTGTAGCACTTACCACTTCCGATCAAGCAGTTCCTCGGATGCTTCTTCCCACACTTATTGCATGTGGCATGTTGCATATGATTTCCACCTCTTTCCTGATCAAAACTTCTTCCCAGGATTGGTTCTAGAGTTCTCTTCTTTTCATTAGATTTGTGAGACCACTGTGTCTCCCCAAACTCTAGTTCAACTTTCATAGCACTTCAAACTATTTCTTCATAGCTATCGTATTCCCTATTGGCTAGATTCTTCCGCAGATGAGGTCGTAGTCCGCCAAAGAATCTATCAACCTTCCCAATAGGGTCCATGAAAAAGCTTGAGGTATAACGGGAAAGCCTTGTGAAGTTCATCTCATAGCTTCCGACAGATTCGTTCTCCTTCTGCTTCATCTCGAGAAACTCTTTCTCCATTCTCGTTCTCATGGAACGAGGGAAATACTTGTTAAAGAAAATTCCCTGAAATTATTCCCACATCATAGCTTCTATCACTCCTCGTGACTTCGTGTTTTTGATCAGTGACCACCACTGATCAGCTTCTCCCTCTAGGTGGTAAACAACAAGGGTGACTTTTTCTTGTTCCGAACAATGAAGTACAAAAAAGATCTTTTCAATGGAGCTTATCCATTGTTCCGCAACCAATGGGTCAGTAGATCCACTGAATGTTGGTGGTCGTTGATGCATAAAGGACTCAACAGAAAGTTTCTCCCTTCGTGGTGAGATCGGCCTCTCAGCTTGATTCAAGTTATTACTCATAACATGAGTCAGTTGGTTCATCATTCTCAAGAATGTTTCCATTCCGGCTTCCATCGGAGGGTCGTCAACACATGGTGCATTGCGGTCACCATCTGCACGGTTCATCCTATTGCCCGCCATTTTCTAAAAGAATAAATCCTTAGTGAGAAACTTATTTCATTTATGAATCTTTTAACTAAGACTTCATGCTTAGACAATTATACTTCTCTATAATTCCTTCATAATGATTCATAAAAAGCTTGTGATTAACAAAAACATATCCCCCGGGAGTGTCGTAACCAAGAGTGCAGCAAGGCCCATTATCGTGCACCAGTTCCCGTTCAAGTATAGCTCAAAGCGGTGTTTTTCGGTTTTACCCCTATGTACATCTGTGCCAGAGCCGCCTCTGCCTGCTCGTATCCAGACAGGGATGTATTTGTTTGATAAACCACTTACTCAATACTTACCAAAATATCAGGAATTTTTCCTATATTTCAACTTTTATATAGGGTTCTTCCTAAAGTTTTTATATCCTAATTTCCACAAATAACTAAACCATCCTTTGATACCAACTATGACATCCCGTCTTCTTATAACATAAACTTTCATTACATTACACAAAACTGAGGATCTTTAAGTTTTAGTGTCTTGGAAACCAGGAACATAATACATGAAAACAACATAAAGCATTCTTTTTAAACACTTTAAAGGCTTCTCCTTAAGTTCATCCTAGGTTCATTACTGCATCTCATAACCTGGGGACATATATCAAAAGAAAGGGTGAGCAGAAGGCCCGGTAAGGGAAACAAGAGGAACACTTTACATGTGAACATGATATAATTCAATAAGGACATGAACTGAACTTTAAGGCATGAGAAAGAAATCATGAGGCATTTCATAATAAAAATAACATTTTTCATAACTTGAAGATGTGGCTACATCATTTAACATAGACAATCATGAACATATCACCAAGGTCCATCCCCAAGGTGTCATTTGAAAATTACCAAGGTTATTCACCAAGGTATCGTCAAAATTGTAATCTCTAGTGGTTACATCATTACCCAATGCATTGGAGCACTATCAGGGTGCACCCTTAAATTTTCATTTATTATCATGTGATCCACATATATCATCATCAAAAATTTCATAAATAACCCATATAGCATAAAATAAATGGGTTTCATTTCATAATCATAACGTTTAAAAAAACTTCTTTAAAGACATGATCCTTACGTCACTTTAAACCCACGGAAAGGGAAAGCGGGTATCATGTATGTAAATCCCAGAATTTAAAATAGAACATTTTGATATATATGTGAATAACCTTGTAGAAATAAGAGCTTTTTGTATTCACTTTATAACATAAAATTATTTTGAGAAAAGAGAGAGGCATTTTGAGACGAAATTTCTGCAGCATAACGGCTATGTTTCAGGGTTTTAGAAAACATTGAAAAGAGAGGGGACATGGGTCACCCACTCATAAATGATCCCTAAAACAGTAGGGTGACAGAATAAGAAGGATATATGGACATGGTAATGAATTTTAAGGACATACCATTTGAAATGAAAAAAATGGAAGGAAAAAAATTAGATTTCTCTTATGAAAATTCGGCAGCCTAACGGCGTCACTTAAACATCAATAAAAATGAATTGATAAGATCAAATAGGGTCTCTCATAATACGATCATAAGAGATCAGTATGATAGATATAGAGATCATTCCCCAACATAATAAAAAGTAACTTGAAAGACTTGACATGAAAATAGAACTTGAAAAATGAGAAGGGTGAAAGAATCCCTTAAAAATTCGGCCGCCGAACGGCGTCACTTAAAATTTCATAAAATGAAATGATGAGAGTAATAGGGGATCTCCCATCATATAAAAATGAAAAGGGAAGTAATAGGAATATAAAAGAACATCCTATCACATAAGAACATGGAGCATAAAAGGAATGACATAAAAGTGATTACATGAAAAGAAAGAGAGGGGTCGAATCCCTTACCTTAAAACGTGACTCTTGAAACTCAACGTTTTGGACCTTGAGGGCTTGGGGGCACCTTGGGAGGACTCCTTGGAAGGTTAGGAGACCAGAAAATCGTTGGGGGAGAGTTGGGAGTGAAAACTAAAGGAGGAAAGGGGTCGGTATTTATAGGGAAAGTGAGGGGACAAGGCAGTAATGGCCAAGGGACACCTCACTAGTGGTTTGGGAAAAACCATGGGCTTGCCCATGGTATTTGCCCATGGTATTGGCCACTTGGGAAACCTCATAACTTATCTTACTATTCATAATTCGACCATATTGAATATATAATTAATACATCATTTAATGATGTCATTAAACACTGGTAACTTAAAAACTATATTTTCACTATTCATCGAAAATTCAACTTTCTCAGAATAATCCCAAAATTTCACCTTAACCAAATATCAATGCTTTGATTTCAAAAACTGAAATCCATTTTATAAAAATAATTTTTTAAATATTTTTAATTTAATTTTTAAATAAAAACACTATTCATCGAGAATTCATTTTTTCAGAAAAAATCCCCAAAAATTACCTTAACATAATATCGATGATATGAGTTCAAAAATAAAGTCCTTTTTATAAAAATAATTTTCTAATTATTTTTAATTAAATTTTTAATTAAAAAACACTATTCATCCGAAAAAACTAATACTTGACTAATTATTTATGAAACCATTATTTACCCATTTTATTGAATCACATTACTTAATCTAGGTGTCTAAATTATATTAAAACCTTCTTTGACTGAAATTACTAATCCATTTGGTCACATTACTAATCCTAAGCGTAAAATCACTATTCATAATTTACTATTCATCAAAAATTAAGTTGATCTTATTAGACTCCAAATTACTTACTGAACACTTTTGTAGAAGACTATTTTTTGAAAATCATTACGCATCATTAATTATTTAGGGTTTTCATAAATATTTTAAAATATCCTTTTTTCCAAAATTCATCAATAAAATACATTCTAAAATTATCTGGACATTTGAAATTTCACAAACATCACTAAAGGAAGAAATCTCAATTCATTCACACAAAAGGATTACACAAGGAAGCTAGGGTCTCGTCACATAGCCCCTTATAACACCGGCATAAGACCTAAGTGTAAGGTGTGCTATGTTGAGAGAATCTGAGGGAGGTTGAGATAACATTGCCCTAGTAGTAATCTCTACTAACTTGAACTTCTCCCGTAGGCGTTTCTGTTCAAGCTTGACACGCTGGAGTTCGGCTTCGGCTTGGTCCAAAGAGAAGCCCACAGATCCTACCTCCTTCCCAAGCTCTGATAAGTGGGCTTCATAAGGTTCGAGTCTACTAGATGAAGCCATCAACTCCTCTTTCTGCATTAACCATTAACATCTTATTAAATCAATAAGAGTAAGTTAATATACTACTCAAAAAGATTGGGTCATTACAGTAATCTTGTAATAACTAAAGATTAAGTAAGGTTTAAGGCTGGGGCCTTATAGTTGGTATCATTGGTCGGTTTAGATAACATTAGAGGTTAGGGTATTCTTTAAGCATATGTGGCATTGCCATAATGGTTAGGATTTCAGAAAGTGTCCTAGTTTTAGATAAAGTGAATGAGTAAGTATATCTTATTGTTTATCTTCCTCATTACTACATGATGGTTTTTTTTATATACTCACACTGACCTTTTTGGTTTTAGTAGATGGCTAGATCTTGCAGGCACCAAAGTAACAGTGGATGTGAAGGAAACTGTGATAGCTTTTTGAGCAAGAAACTGAATGATATGGGAGCTGCAATGAGAACTCTTGTGATTATCCTCAACCAACAATCTGGAGTCATGATTGACCACCTTAACCTTGGTGATTTCTCTAAGGAATCAGAAATGTGAGAAACAAATCCCTACGGAAGTACATGTAATAATCATAAAGGTAAGTGTGTTAAAAAACCTATGTGTCAAAGATGTGGAAAGAAACACGTAGGAAAATGTTTCAAAGGGACAGAAATATGCTATAGATGTGGAAATGAACGTCATAAAACAAGAACCTGACATGAAAAAAGGAAGCATCCAGTTGACTCGTGGAAAGGGAAAGAAGTTCTTTCTGAGGGATCAATTGAATGATTTAAATGTGGTGTTCATGGTCATTATGCAAAAACATTTCCTATGAAGATGTTTCATGAATGGGATCACAAAGAGCGTACAAATGTTCGTTTACCAATACCTAATGCCATTCCGATTGAGGATAAAGAAACTGACAATGACCAATCAACGGTATGTATTATTTCATGACTATTGTTTTCCTATTTTGGAATCTTAGGATATGATTCATGATTTTGTTTGTAGGAAAGAGGTATTTAGGAATAAGTTGGAAAGGAATGGTTAATGGATCATGAAGAATGTTGAATGAGTAAGATGTCACCATATAAGGGCTTCAAGAGTTATGGTGAAATTATTAAGAGTATTAAATCTCTTTTGGCGATGGGGTTACATTAGAATAATTTTTATGTTATGTGTAACCCTAATGTTTAATATATGGAAATTTTATTCATGGAATAGTTATCTTTTCTTTTGTGGAAATAGTTATAAAGAACCATTTGGGTTTATATGATCCTTACTTTTGAGATAATTATGTGTTACTATATGTTATGATTGAAGTGAAAGGCACGAGATAAAATTGAGGTTAAATTATGTTATGGTTATTTTTGATGATTTTATCCCTTTTTGGGGAATGATTTGAGAATTATATAGTTTTTGAAAATGGAAAACACGTAGACTGTGTGACTACCCATCGCGTCGGACAAAGCTGGGGGAATCGAACCGACAACCAAAGTGCGACTGGTATTTAGTGCCTACCACGGGACTACGTGAAGTCCCTGGTTAGTTTGACTGATTCTTTTTAGTTATATGATTTTATGAATTAAGAGTAAGTTGATTTTGGGTTAATTATGAAAATGATTAACCTATCATGGAGGATATGTGATTAGGTTAATTACATTTCAATACGAGACTTTAGGAGCAACTGATGTTGTTTAGAGATAAATGTTACGATTTAACTTGAAAGACTATGTGACTAAAACCTTCAAATTTTTGGGTTTCAATATTAGTTTGGTTTACTTTGAAGGATTTTATGGACAAATTGTTTATCGAATGGTCCTCGTTGTACTTTGGGGTTTGTTGGACAAATTTTGGAGATTAAGAATATTTTTTTTAAAGGGTTATCCTTTTCTGGATTATCTGATCTTGTACTAACCTTTTTGGTTTTGGTTTTGGTTAGAGTCTAAATACATGGGAATTATATAGTTCTTTTTTTTTGGATTAGGTGATTCTCTAGAAGTTGAGTATAGTACTCTTAATGTGAACAATTCTTCCTAAATACTCGTCTTTTGGAGAAAATATGAGTTTGTGTAAGGAATCTAATAAAAGTTGAAAGTCAACATGATAAGTGATTATGTTTCCTTATGAATAAATTCCTCAATAAAAAGTAACTTAAAACAAAAATGTTCTCTATTAACATTTCCTACTGGGGAATCAAATACCGTTTAAC
This sequence comes from Viscum album, assembly GCA_963277665.1. NCBI lineage: Eukaryota > Viridiplantae > Streptophyta > Magnoliopsida > Santalales > Viscaceae > Viscum > Viscum album. The sequence goes on from OY728123.1 coordinate 2,023,641,958, forward strand.
CCATCACATGTTTTATATCACTCTCCATCAGAACATGACCCTATGTTTTCTCCTCCATGTCCATGTTTTACTACATGGAATCCTAGTATGGGTTAACTCGGGTGAACTCTATACTTCTCTTTCTTTATTTTAAAATGATTGTTTTACCGACTCTTGTTCTGATGTGGGATTTTCAATGATGTTTCCAAGCCCAGTTTTATAATTGCGAGGACGCAATTTCCAAAAGGGGGGAAGGATGTAACACCCCAGGTAAATAAAGAATATTCCATTTTTATATTTATCCCTATTTTTGGAAAAAATGTCAATATTAATTTAATTGTAACGCTATTCTCAATGGATTAGCTAATACGCAACAACGAGTTTCTTGTGAATCTTACGTTGCACTTTAATAATAAAATAATATTATTTTAAATAGTAGTTAACGCCTAGCCGTTGTAATGGTGGGAATGAACAGAACTAACTACAAAATGATTATATATGTTTGTCAAATATTTTTACTCTTTACAATAAATGTTAGAGGATTAAAAATGCAAATGAATCCAGTTTTTAAGCGTAAACATTCTAATATTCTTTAAAAGGTCGATTAACCGCCTTTTGATGGAGAACCCCTATTAAATCCACTTTTTGACAATTTTATAAGCTCTATTTTTCAAAATAAATATATTATTTATGATTGGTACATTGTAATTTACCTTGTGTTAATTTTTTGTATTTTTCCGATAAAGTTCATTTTTAATGAATAGTGTAAAATGTTGTATTTTAATTCAAAACCTCTTTTTAATCTAATTTATTTACATGATTAGATTATCTTTTGAATTTGTTTTAAAGTGAAATTAGAATATATTTTACCATTAAATCCAATAGTGGTCGTTGGAATTAATTTCACTTTGAAATCAGACTTAAACTAGTGTCAATCTTTTGATACTTATTATTTCATAAAAACACTCTATTTGCTCTGACAGTGGGAATTAATTATTAAATTAATTAATGTGACTTATATGTTTTGAATTTTTTAAAATAGACTTCATTTTTGAATTCGGAATATCAAATATAGCTTAGGGTGTATTTTTGAGATTTTTCTGAAAAACTTCAATTTTTGATGAATAGTGAAACCACTAATTGGTACTTATAAAAACTGATTTATTCCGTTTAAATGAAATTTTTCCATAGTTGTGTTTTGAATTTCAAAAATCCAACATACATGGTTGTCATTAATAAGTAAAATGTGGTTCAATGGGTTAAAAATAATTTTTTTTGGTGAATAGTAACTTCTTCTGTTTTTAATCGCGATTAGAGGTAATTAGTGTAGTTTAAGGTAAAAATAATGTTTTAATAATATTAAATGAACTTGACACATGTCCTAACCTCATTGTATGTGTCATTTCCGACCATGAAAACCCATGGGTCAACTTTGGGACCCCATAAAGCCACTTTGGTTGGAAAATGACATTAATATCTTTTTATTTAAAGTTAATGTAAAAATGAGACATACATGAAATGTTTTACTAAAACAATTTTTCACATGGGGTTATGCAAATTTTATTTTTGACTATAAATATTAATTGGAAAGATAAAATGATTTCCTACATCATTGTAGTTTTATTATAATTTTTAGACATTAAATAAGTAAATTATTTATGACATCATGATGATGCAGCGATGACCTCATTATTTAACAATTAAAATAAAATGGAAAGATAATGTAATATCTAAGAAATACACATGTCAAAAACATATTGTATGAGTTTATTTAGAACCCTTATCACCTTATCATCGAAACACATCAATGTGGGACCTCTTAAATCCGAATACCATTTTAAAATAAAGTAACTTTTCTTTACCTTCCAAGAGTGCCCCTCCTCACCTCTTATAAAAGGCCCCCACCTCTACCTCCTTACCCACACTCCCAAAGCCTTTGTCTCGGACAACTTCTGCCCATTTTATCTCTACACTTCCCTATATTAATCTTTGAAGCCTCACTTTGGGCAGAATTCTTCCCAAGGAAGCCTTTGAACTCAAACCAAAGGGAGTTACACGATTTTAAGGTAATGTCTTCACTTGAGTCCTTTTGTATTATTTTGCTTCTCCAACCCCCTAAACTCTTTTTATTCATTTCTTTTGTAACAACTCCAGAATCATCAATATACTAGTATGTTTTTATAATAAGGATTTGTTCTACCCTTTCACACACCTACATCTAATGGTTAAAGAACATACTGTTTCCGTGGATGGCGAATTTTAGCCTCCCGAAACGATGATTGTTCAACATTCTTTTAACAACTTCAAAGGTGACCATTAAGATGAAACTATATTTATATATGATATATAATATGTTTATGTTTTCCTTAAGCTTCTGTATTTGTCATTTTTTGCATACCTTTATGGTTTCCATTATGGGTAAACGCGATATCTTTATTTAAGGAAGTGCGGACTACCGCCCCCTCAAAGTGATTTGATTCGTTAATACCATATGTGGTACGTATAAAGGATATATATAATGTTATTATATATGATACCATACTTTAATTAAAATACTATTATGTATCATTATGTTTAAATACATTAAATATGAAATAGAAATGGAAGTAGCATTCATGCGTACGTACGGCTTACCGTCTCCATGAATGGTGCATTTCATTTCTTAACTCTAAATGTTATGTAATATTATAAATTCATGAATACACTGGATATATATGATATATATGATATATACATCATGAATAAAATTCTGGATATAATGAACCTTTGACCACACGAACAACATGTAATTGTAAGAAGTCCACTTTCGACTTAAGAACCAAATATCGACAAAACAAACATTATTAACTTAAATGATTACATAATGTTTATAACATGGTAATAAGTGATATAAAAGGAATAATGAACTTGAAAATGGTTCTTAAGTAAGTATAAATTAACTCAAGTTTATTATTCAGGATATTAAAGAACGATCGAGTCAAGTCGGACCCGAGGTAAGGGATCCTACTCCTCTCTTTCTTTTTAAGTACACTCTTTTATGTCATTCCTTTTAAGCTCATATTTCTTGTGATTGGGATGTTATTTTATATTAATATTACTGTAATATTTATGTACATATGATGAGAGACCCTATTTCCTCTCATCAATCCATTTTGTAAGTTTTGAGTGGCGCCGTTAGGCTGCCGAGTTTTCGTAAGAGATTTTTCATCTCACTTTTATTCCAATGAGATTTATGCTACATTTTCCACAATTTCCTTTGAGTGGTTTATGTACTGGACATTACTAAACTAATTTTTTAATATAATTCCATTTATGGGTATTTACATATTCATTGTATGACACTTATTAAATGGGGTGTACTTTTCAAAAGTTACCCAAGTCGGTAAGGGAACCTTTCACCCTCCTCTTTTTAAAAGACTTCGTTTGTTATGTCTTTTAATTCACATACTATTATGTTGGGATATGTTATTATATATCCTGATTGATGTAAATTTTACTTCCAAGTGATGAGATTCCCTTTTTATCTCTCATTAACCCATTTTCTGAATTTTTGATGTGACGCCGTTAGGCTGTCGAATTTTACCAAGGGAACTTTTTAACCCAATTTCGATTTCTTTGGGTTCAACATGTAGTTATTGAATATGTCATCCTTTGAATATGTTTGAATGACCTTTTATTGTTTTACACTTAATATCCAATTATATTGGGTGTATTTATATCTGTCACACATAATTTTGAGATTGTTTTATCCTTAATTTAAGGATACCTTCTTTATAAGGGATTTCATCACATTTTACATCTCTATTGAGACTTCATTGTTGTTATGCACCAATTCACTTTTATATTGTGTATATACTGTCCTTTGGAATATTATATAATGAATCCATTTATTCTCATGATATTATAAAGTTCTGATTAAATTCCCATATTATTATATTCAAGTGTCTCTAATTTTGGTAAAAACCCTATAACCAAAATATCACTTTAAATGTTTTAATGATTTGTTCTTATTAATATCCATGTTTTCAAAATGGTTTTAAGGATTTATTTATATGGATATGAATGGTTAAAATTTTAAAATCTTCAAGTTGGTATGTGACACTTTAATTCAAAAATCTCTTTATTAAATGTTTTAAATGGTTTTGAAAATGGTTTTTTTAATGGATTCATTATTTCAATATCCTAAAATGTTATATTGTGATTGAAATGTGGAAATGTTATATTTCATTTATGAATGTTTTATGTGACACATTTATGTTATGGTTCTTGGGCATTGTTATGAAAACTGGTGGTTTTGTGAAAAACTAAGGGCGGTTGAGCCCGATATAGCTCTCCAATGCATTGGGTAACACGAAGGAGTGAAACGTTAAGGATTCTCCGAAGAGATTTAGGAAATACACTGTGATGGGTATTCCAAACGTAACCAAGAGGGTTACTCCCTACATAAGAATTTTATGAATGCCTCAAGTTACCTTTATGTCTTTATGATTTCTATGATTTATTCATGATTTTATGAGGTATGTTAGAGTGCCTATGTTTTATGGGTAATGTATGATTTCATTATTATGTATATATGAACTCATGTTTCCTTTCCATATTTTTATAACCCTTACTGAGCTTTTTATTCTCATCCCAAGTTTTTGAAATGTTTTTCACTGGTTAAGGGAAAGGTACATGATGTGATGATAGTGTCAAGGATGTGTTAAGAAAGAATCAATGTTTTATTTTAAATATGTTTCCATTGATGGGAAGAATGAATACTGCCTTTTATGTAACCACTTTGTTTAAATGTGGAATGTAATGCAAGTTTCATGATCTAATTATCCAAAACTCTAAACCTGAAAAGATCCTCAATGTGTAATCTTGTAATAACTCAAGATTAAGTAAGGTTTAAGGCTGGGGCCTTATAGTTGGGGTGGTCTTCTAGGGGTTGGGGGATCTCCGAGGGGTGTCCAGTGGGGGATATCCATGAGGGGGTGAGGTGTATTAAGGGTGGGGTGGTGTATAGGGGGGAGGAAATCTCCACGGGTTGGTGGCTATACAAGGGGCATGGGCGTTTCTTGGGGGGATGTCAAGGGGGTGGGGGTCCCAAGGGGTGGGGTGCTATCCAGGGGGTGGCTGTCCAAGGGGGTAGGGGTGTCCGTGGGGGGGGGGGGGGCTGTCCACGGGGTTGGGGGCTGCCCATGGGGGTGGGGGTGTTTATGGGGTGGAGTGGTACCCACGGGGGATGGATGTTCTATTTTGGGGTTGGGGATATCCAAGGGGGTAGGGGTGTCTGGGGGGTGGGGGTAGGGGGAGTGGAGGAGGGGGATGTCCAGGTGGGTGGGGGGGCAGGTGGGTGTCCAGGGGTGTGGGGCTGGGGGGTGGGGGTGCTATCCATAGGGGTGGAGGTGTCCAAGGAGTGGGGGTTTCTAGGGATTGGGGTGGTGCCTAGGGGGTTGGGGAATGTCCAAGGGTGTAGGGGGTGTCCCGGGGGTGGGGAGGCTTCCAAGGGTGATGGGGGTGTATAGGGGGTGGGTTGGTGTCTAGGGGGTGGTGGGATGTCTAGGGGTTAGGGGGTTTCCTAGGGAGGTCGAGGGTGTCCAGGGGGTGGGGGGTGCCAGGTGGGGTGGGAAGGATGTACACGGGGGTGTGGGGATGTCAAAGGAAGTCGGGGTTATCAGGGGGTGCGGTGTCCAAGGGGGTGTGGGATGTCCGAGGGGTGTCCATGGTGGTGGGGTGTCTAGGGGGTGGGGGTGTCCCGAGGGTGGGGTGGTGTCCAGGGGATGGAGGTTGTCCATGAGGGTGGGGGTGTCCAGGGGGTGGGGTGGTGTCCAGGGGGTGGGGGCTATCCAGGGGGGTTGGGGGGATATCCAAGGGGGAAGGGGTGGCCTGTGGGGTTGTTCAGGGGGGGGGGGTATTCCCATTGGGTGGGGTGGGTCGAAATGTATTCTATGTATGGGCAGACTCTGGCGAAGCAGGAGTCGATGAAGACAGAATATAAAAACTCGAAGACAAGGATATTGAAGTAAAAAAAGCTGACATGGATGGCTAGATGAATTCTTGAAGGGGAGTGGGAATCATCCTCGTATAAGGTAAAGATGGGTGAGGAGGCTCAAATGTAATGGGTGGTGAAAACATGGGTGGACGAAATATTTTGTGTGTCCCTAACAAAATATCGGGATCAGAATGTGGGATAGAAGGTATGTCAGTGGGAGGGGCAGGGTCTAATCCAGTACGCCGAGCAGATGGGATAGCTCTCATACCCCCCCTTCGAACATCCTGAGTAATGGGACTACTACTAGACAGATCATTAAATAATTGTCACCGAAGAGGTCCGTCCTACAAAAAGGTTTAAAAAAATTAATCACATTACGTTATATATTATTTAAATTTATATATTTGAAATAAATTCTCACTACAAGCACTAGTGTTGGAAAACCATCTAATCCATGCTATAATTATTGTCCATCATCTTTTTCCATCGCCTCTCTTAAATTGGTAACATTTACAGCATTTGAGAACAAATATTGAAGTAATTAGAAAAGGATAACTAATGTGTAACCCAAAAAACAAAATATATGAGAGGGAATAAGGGGATTTATGGATAATTTCACTATCAATTATTTTTGGTTAGATTTAGTGGATATATAATGAATTCAATAAATCATACAAGATGAAATAAAAAAAATAATTTTGAGTAGGATGCTTATTTACTATGTGCCATCATTCTATATATTATAAATTATTAAACCCTCCAGATAGTTGGAAATTATGATATAAACATATGAAAAACGATAAGATATCAACCAAATTCATTAGGGACCTTTCAATATTAAGGAAAATTTAAATTTCTTTATCCCACGTAGATGACGGAGGTTTCTATACATGTTTTGCAGAAGAATACAAATCATCATGTTAATTATCTAGGGAAATGATAATGGGAGGTCTTAGAGTTATAATAATTTTATACATGGTCAATAAAGCTTTGAAATGTTCACCAAGTTTGAAATGATGGTTTTGTACGGTTGAATATAGTTTAATTCCAAATTAGATAATTCAATTCAAATAAAATTGAAACCGATAATCGGTGAATAATCACATAATGTTCAGGTTTGATACATTATATTTGTAATCAATATTAAATAAATGTTAGTAGAACCATCCTTAACAATCAAAGTCGAGGGAAACCAAAATAATTGAGATCATGGATGGATGATTCTATATATTTTCGACCACAACTTCAGGTTCACAGTCAACTCTGACAATTGAGGTATTTGATACTTCAATAGTAATAAATGTATCATTTCCAATTGATGTAGGGATGGTTTGAATTTCATCATCACCATCATCAAAAACATGTCTTGTAATTAGTACAATAATGACACCAAAATCAAGTCGAAGATGGCCATTGATATAAAAAACATGTTTCGCAATTGATGCCAATATACATGGTTCATTGGTAGCAAGATTGTGAGTTATATCATTTACTAAAAATTCAAAATATTCAATAAATGTTCCCATCCTTGTCATCGAATCAAAAAACAAGCATTGCCTCATCGTGACTCTTTAATGAGAGTAATAATCCAATATTATTAATTTTTTAATGACTTCATAAAAACCTACATTTTCAAATCATGATCTACTATCGGATGCAATAGAATAATAGTATGTTGTGGTAGTAACCATAACACCATCATGTTGTGTTCTCACACTATTTTCTCGTTCAGTGATAATAAATTTGTACCCATTGATAACAATTGAATTATAGTCACGAACCATGATATTTGGACCAAAATTAACAGCTATTATTTCCTCAAAGACAGAGTCAACATAAATACTCAATACTGAAAATATAAATGAATATTAAACGTAATTAAATATTTTTTTAATTATTTTAAACATTTATATTATTACCTTTAATTTTATCTAAGAAGAAAAATATTTTCTATAAAAAGTCTCTATCTTTCTCAAAGATAAAGAATGATGCATTTTATTTATCATCACATTATGTTCCCTATAGATAAATATATGAATAGTTTAATAGATATATAAAATATATATATATATAATATATACATATTCAATTTACTGAGTAGATGTAGTCATCGAACAGATCAAAGTTGAACAAAATTTTGTGATGTGCCATCTTCTGCTCACCAAGGCTTAATGTTTTTAATGTATACAATCACAGAATTCATTTATTTGAGGATGTTATGGAAAACTAAAGTGAATTTTCTCATATTTATTTTCTTCATTTCTCATTGGTCTATTCATTCTTGCAGTATGATCAGACAAATAATTTGAGCAGAAATGCATACATTCTTCATCCAAGTAAACGTTCATGATCAAACCATTGGGATGATTCACATTTATAACACAATACATTAATGTGTACGCATTTTTTGAAATTAGATATATCCAATGAAAATAAGTAAGTCTTCCAAGAAGTATTATTGTTGGAATATGGATAGTCAGATTCTTCATGCATGTGAAAAATGATGGATGAAATATTTTCTCTGTAACGCCCTGACCCTAGAAGCCCAGAGTCGGTGCATTATTACGTATCATTGTCATTATCATAAAAGACCACGTCTTGAAAGATCGATTAGTTTAGTAGTCTTGTAAGTACTAGATAAATTCATAAAGTTTACATTACATCATAAAATGGAAAACTACAACTACATTATTTCCATAGACAACACTGAGATCCCATAGACTATCCTGAAGGTCAGTCATAATATACTTTTTTGCATCATGGGAAAAAATAAAACATAGAAATGGGTGATCTCAGATGATCATTAAGGATATTATTATTGCGGAAACATTCATAAATAAGCATAAACATTTAAGGAAATGTATAAGACTAAACCAAATTCCATTTAAACTAGAACTTCAGCATGATATGGAAAAGATAAAATCAAATGATTCCATTTACTTATTCACATGGATATTCTAATAGTCAAATAATCACATGCAATATGAATAGAAACCTTCAAAATGATGGAATTCATAATTCCAGACTCTCATAACCACATAGTCAAGGCCTTGTGCAAAGACTACAAATAAGATTTTGTCAAGGCCTTGTGCCAAGACACTAGTTTTTCTCATGAGACCTATCGATGCATCAAGGAGCTATAGCGAGCTCCAACAGTCACTTACAATGTCCAATGCATTCCTCTTACAAAAAAGTTTAAATATAATCTAAACATTCATATTAAAACTGGCATACGAAATTTCAATATTTTAACCACAAACCATGAATGGTATAAGAATCGCACATCCACAGTGAAACATAACTCATTCAATAAAATATAGAAGAATGTATTATAATAGATCAACCTCAATAGTGAATAATGAATTATATTGACATAGATGAAAATAATCATCAAAACTATTTGAGAGAAATATCCCCCCTTTTTCAAGAAATCATTTAAAAGTCTCACTATTTATCAAGAATCCATTTAAAATAGAATTTTGAATCAAAGTGTTCCAGACCACATTGAAACTTTTAAAAGGAATTTTAATTTTAAAACTTTTATGTCCATATCAATAAATCCTTAAAACCATTTTTAAAATATTGACATTAATGAGAAATATTTAGAATAATAATTCTTTAAAACATTTAAAATGATATTTAGTTAGAGTTCATAACCAAAAGAGTGTCACATGAATATAAATAATTTAGGTAATAAATAAATTTATAATATCATGAGAATAAAGGTGTCCATGATATACTATATCAATGTACATTATATACATCATATAAAAGTGATTTGGTGTATAACAACAAAGAAGTCTCAATAGAATGTAAATTGAGACGAAATATCCTATAAAGATAGTATCATTATATTAAGGATAAATCAACAATATAATTATGTCTAAAAAGTATAAATACACTCAATATGATTTGATATTTAGTGTAAATAAATCAGAGGACATTCACACATATTCTTGTAAAAACAACACCAATGAATTGGATATTTAACTCAACAAATGGAGATTGAGTTAAAATTATGCTTATCAAGTTAATATTGATGACTTGAGAGTTTATCAATGGAGTGATTATGTGTATCAAAAGTATATCCACATAAAGGAGAGTAGAAATTATGAAATAAGGGAATTAATAGTGATTCCACACATAATCTTGGAGTAAAATAATCATTGAAGTATGTGTAAAGCCAAATGAGTGGAAATTAAATTTTCAAATTCCATTATTGATTTGGTAACATATGAAAAATACTCCCATGAAAGAAGGATCATACAATGATGATGTAAATATACCCAAATTAAATTATATTACACAATTAATACAATCATGTGCAGTACCCACACCACATGCAATAAATAAGTTGTGAGTAATGGAAATCTCACAGAATTAAAATTGAGATAAGAAACCCCTTACTTTGCACTCTTTCCTTGGTTGAGGGTAGGTTAACCTCCTGTATAATGGTCAAATAATTTTTATTAAATTATAAATTAATCATATACATTAATAGGATATCATATATGATCATTTAACATTTCTTTGTTAATAATATCCTATTATTATCGCCGTTTTGGGTGTCAACAGATTCATTTTCCTTTATATTATTTGTTATGTGAGTCATATTTTTTATGGCTGGTATGTATTTTATTCTTATACAGAATGATATCATGTCTCTAAACATTATTTCTAATCATCAAATGAAATTTAATCTTGAATGGATACGATGGGGAATGAATCTCATCACGTTCGTGGAGACGGTAATCCGTACGTATGCACGAGCGACAATATCATTCATTTGATATTAAAATAATATATAATTGGATGGTATATCATATATTCAGAATCATTATCATGTTATATTTATTATTTACATCATTTACATATCATTATTATACCCATCCAAACCATAATGTATTGAATAACAATTACACCACGACGTGGAGACAGTAAGCCGTACGTACGCATGTATGGTGACATGTCATTCAAAGGATGTATAGAATAATGAATATGGATGTACCATATTCATAATAACATCACAGTATATTGAAGATACTAGATTTATTATTTTATAATGGAAAAAACAAATAAAAAGTAAGTGAAAGAAGAAAGGAACTTGAAAGAGGTGATGATATATTTACCTCTTCTTCGGGTTCTTCCTTTTGATTTGATCAAAAGGGCTCCTTAAGATGGATTTATGAGTAAAGGAGGGCCTCTAAAATGATGGGAGGACAGTTGAGAGGGTATTTGGGTAGAGTTTGGCTGATCCAAAATTCTTTTATGTTGGGAATATTAATGAAGGGGTATTTCCCTTTTATAAGAAAGGTGAGGGGCACCATAGAAAAAACTAGAAATATTATTTTATAAAAAATGAATTTCAATTTATAATGTCTCCAAAATGTATTATTAAAAGTCTACAGTATGGATGGATAAAAACCCACTTGACCAATAGGTGTTATATAGGTTTGGGTCACTATGTTAACTTTATCTTTTAGGTTCAACTCTTAGTTAAATATTTTGACATTTACCATGTCTCTTTATATTTTTATATTATATGGTTAATAAACATACTATATACTTCCAATAGAACCCCAAGTGGTTAATTAATGATAAAAATGTCATTATATAAGTCTTTTTACTGATACTAATATTTTTATGGAGAGAATATCAATTAATAATATAATATTTGTATTTAAAACTCTTTTATGTCAAATTTGACACTATTTGGTATTTTGTTTTTTGCTAAATTAATAACAGCATAATTAATCCGAAATAAATTCATCTATCCAACCCTAATATGTAATATTAACATATAAAATTATTGGAATACTTAAAAAGTATCAAATTTCATTTATTTGGATAATTATAGTGTAAATTAGTTTAATATTTTTTTAATTAGGTAATTAGTGCATCATCATTATGTCATTAATAAATTAGATTATTTAATGTCTAAAATATATATATATATAATACAATTATGTAGAAATATTTTTATCTTTCTAATTAATCTTTATAGTCGAACATATCATATGTGTAACCCTATATTAAAAATATTTTAGTTATTAAACATTGATTTTAACTCTTTTAACTCATCATTGAATTAAATAATAATAAATGTCCTAATCTAATCCAAGTGGACAAAAGAGGTTAATATTTTATTCCTAACTTTTTTGGTCGAATTTATTTATCGAATATAATTAGGACATGTGTTAGGTTAATAATAATATCATTTTTACCTTTAATTACCCTATTTACTTTTAACCGTGGTAAATAAAAGTTAAAAGTTACTATTCACAAAAAATTATTTTTATCTTATTGAACCAAATTTTACTCCTTGATATTATCCATGAGTCTCGGATTTTTAAAATTCAACTCAGAGAAGCGGTAAAATTATGTTTTATGTAAATTTTCAAATGCTTCTATGAGGTGGGTAAAAGACGGTGAAAAGTTCAATAAAATTTTTATATATCTAAAATTATTATAAATGACATCATTGAATTAAATTGAACTTATATAGGTATTATGTATCTATTTTTACCTAATATAAATTTAAATAAAATAAATAATTATTTAAATAAAAATTCGGTTTTAAATTATTACTCAGTGTTTTTCACTATTCATCAAATATTAAATGTTTTTAGAAACATACCAGAAATTAACCCTAAGATAATTTTGATATTCTGAATTCAAAAATGAATTATATTTTACCAAATTTAAAAAATATAAATTGCATTTATTAGTGTAATGTTAATTACCGTTGTCAAAACCAAAAAGCGTATTTTTATGAAATAATAACTACAAAAAGATTGACATTTGTTTATGTCAGATTTCAAAATAAAATTACTTACAATGACCAAAATTTGATTAAATGGAAAAATAATAATCTAATTATATATCCAAACCATTCATATGTATAGTTTAACACTATAAATTAATTTGAAAAAAAGTTTTTTTCAGTTAAAATATATTATTTTTCACTATTAACCCAAATATGAAAGTTATCAGAAAAACACCAAATATTTATTGAAACTAAATTATTATGTAACTATCCCAAAGAAGAAGATTATTTTTTCAAATTGACTATATAAATGATTCAAATATTGTATTTAAAAATGGTTCTCCATTAAAAGGTGGTAAAATTGAATTTTTTGGAAAATACTTCTTTTATCTAAAAAATGAGTTTCTCTTTACATTATGTCTAAGAAACTCATAATATAGATTCTAAAATTATATGGGATATATAAAGTTCAAAATTCTGTTAATACTATTCATAACTACTTTTGAATGGCTAGTTTGGTAAGTTGTGGTGCTCTTGAACTCGATGTTGCATGTAGTGTAAGTTATTTAATTAATTTGAAGAACTAACGTACTATGAAATCGTGGCCTGTTACATTATTCCCTCTTTCAATAAATTGAATCCTCTCAATTTTTAAAATTGGGCTTGAGAGTATAATGGAATGCCCCACATTAGAAAAAGATTCAATAAAACTATCACTATAAAAGAAAGAAAGAGAAGTACAAAGGTGACCCAATATAACCCATACTAGGATTCCATGTAGGAATACATGGATATAGAAGATAAACTAAGTGTCAAGTTCTGATGGAGGGGGATAGAAAACATGATCAGGAGAAAGTTAACAACAAGAAAACCACAAACTTGTGATGGGATAAATGGTCATTCGTTTCCTATTAGGAAAACTAAACGAACAACAATTTTTTAAGTTATATTTTATACAGATGAGGAATTTATTTATGAGATTGACAAATAACATAAAGAGATATACTTAATTTTTAAGTAGAGATACATTTTTTAATAAATTTCTACCACTAAATCATTTTTTCAAATGATTAGTACTCAAGATGACTTGGTCACACCGGAAGAGATAGAATAATCTTATAGAGAATCACATGATTCACAAAGGATAAACAATATATTTACATTGTCTTTAGAGATTAATCAAAACCAAAACAGTTAGTACAAGATCTGATAATCCCCCAAAAGGATATCCCTTTAGAGAAAGAAACACTTATCTTAATTTCTAAAATTAAACCAACAAAACCCCAAAGTTAAATAAATACCATTCAATAATCAATTTTCCTTAAAATCCTTCAATATAATCCAAACTAATATTGAAACCCAAAACTTAGAAGAATTTGATATTGTAGTCTTCCACATTAAATTGTATCTCCAAATGACATCAAATACTCTTAAATTCACAAACATAAAATTAATTAACCTAATCACAAATTCTCTATTATAGGTTAATCATTTCCATAAATAACCCAAATCACTATAAATCTTCAATAAAAAAAATAGATAAAAATCCACCATTACTCCTCAAATGAAACCCCATAGTATTCTATTTTCCTTGGGCATATAGTGTTCCCAAAAAATCGAACGCCATCGAAAATAACATTTATCACTTAATCACCAAATCATTTTCCTATACTAAGGGAATTTTTTTGATAAGACATAAGATCTCAAATCAACATATTATTGATCAATAATATCATTTAACTAAAAATAATTAGTCACACTAACCAGGGACTACACATAGTCCATTTGTAGGAGTAAAATCTCAATTTCACTCTAATTGTGGGTTCGATTCCTGGAGCTTTGTCCGACATGAACAGTTGTAATACAGTCTGCTTGTTGTCCTTTTTCAGAAACTATATTTTATAACATTACCAAAATGAGATAAATTCCTCAAATAATCATATCATAATTTAACCCCAAATGTTATCTCATACCTTTCACTTTTATCCCAAAATATAATATCTTGTAAATTCCTCAAACCCAATGTTCATATAAAACCAAATGGTTATTTATAACTATATCCAAAAGTGAAAACATAAGTCTTCCTAAAATATCATTTTCACATAACAAACTGCAGGGTTAGAAATACAAGAGAAAAATATTCCAATATAATCCCACCAACAAGGATCACTAATACTTTTAAACATTTCTTCAACCATTTATTTCCAAATAGATTCTTCTTTGACCATGAAAATATCCTATAGAATAGGTAATTTCCTTAGGTAATGTCCAGGTCCCCTATATTTAGGGGAAATGGCTGTAAATGGATTCATTGGAACATTTTTATTCTCTTCCATAGTACTCTTCATGTTTCCTCAGAAATTCTTCACATTATTTCCTTCTTTCCCACACGTAAAGCATTTCTTTGTTCCATTGAGACACTTTACTTGGTGTCTCCTTCCACATTCCAAGCAAGATAGAAATTGAGGATTCATTTCACCATGGTCTTCACTATTGGAGCTCTTATCATTCATCACCTCTCTCTTCTTTGTTGAGTCCGGGAGTTGGTTAATATATATATTGTTGATTATATTTTTGGAAAACTGATTTGGCATGAAAATGATATCTTTTACGCATATCAACATTCCATTTTGTTGCTCATTTCCACCACCGTTCCAACCTTGTACATCATTCTTGATGTTACTATGGCTTCCTTGGAATCCAGCCATTGACTAAAACCAGAAGGCATTGGGTGAGTAACAGTATTCATAAAATCATTTAGAGAATATAATGACACCATATTTTCAATTTGAAACACCTTAAGATTAAACAAGGTCATTTATTCTCATATTATATTAAAATAATTCAAATCCGTTTGAAAAGAAATTTTAATTATTCTAAACATATCCCCCAAGATTGTCGTAACCAAGAGTGCAGAAAGGCACGTTGTCGTGCACCAGTTCCCGTTCGAGTCTAGCTCAAAGCAGTGTTTTCAGGTTTTTACCCTAGGTACATATGTTCCAGAGCCTCCTCTACCTGCTCGTATCCAGAAATGGATGTATTTCTTGGAAAACTCACATAATCACTACATTACAAAAATTTTAGGAAATTTATCTATACTAATCCTTAAATTCTATCTTAGGTCTATGTTCTCTAATCAGAGTTTATCTAAATCTACTTTCCAAAGATTGTACAAAACATCCTCTGATACCAACTATAATGCCCCAACCCCAGAAGCCTAGATTCTGTGCATTATTATGTATCATTGGCATGATCATAAAAGATCACGTCTCGAATGACCGATTACTTTAGTAGCCTTGGAAGTACTAGATACATTAATAAGGATTACTTTACATCATAAAATGGAAAACTACAACAACATTGTTTCCATAGACAACATTGAGACCCCATAGACAATCCCTACAGGTCAGTAATAATATACTTCTTTGCATCTTGGGAAAAATAAAACATAGAAAGGGGTGAGCTCAGATACTTAGTAAGGATAACATTATAATAGAAACTTTAATAAATAAGCATAAAGATTTAAGGTTGTGTATAAGACTAAAACAAAATCCTTTTAAAATTGAAATTCACCATGATATCTGGGAGCACACTTAAATTTGCCTTTATTATCATGTGAGCCACATATATCATCATCAAACATTTCATAAATAACCCATATAGCATAAAATAAATGGGTTTCATTTCATAATCATAACGTTTAAAAAAACTGCTTTAAAGACATGATCCTTACGTCACTTTAAACCCACGGAAAGGGAAAGCAGGTCTCATGTATGTAAATCCTAGAATTTAAAGTATAACATTTTGATATATATGTGAATACCCTTGTGGAAATAAGTGCTTTTAGTATTCACTTTATAACATAAAATAATTTTTAGAAAAGATAGAGGCATTTTGAGACGAAAATTCTGCAGCATAACGGCTATGTTTCAGGGTTTTAGAAAACATTGAAAAGAGAGTGGACATGGGTCACCCACTCATAAATGATCCATAAAACAGTAGGGTGATAGAATAAGAAGGATATATGGACATGGTAATTAAATTTGAAGGACATACCATTTGAAATGAAAAACATGGAAGGAAAAAAAATTAGATTTCTCTTATAAAATTCGGCAGCCTAACAGCGTCACTTAAACTTCAATAAAAATGAATTGACAACATCAAATAGGGTCTCTCATCATATGATCATAAGAGATCAGTATGATCTATATAGAGATCATACCCCAACAAAATAAAAAGGAACTTGAAATACCTGACATGAAAATCGAACTTGAAAAATGAGAAGGGTGAAAGAATCCCTTAAAAATTCAGCAGCCAAACGGCGTCACTTAAACTTTCATAAAATGGAATGATGAGATTAATAGGGTATATATCATCATTTAAAAATGAAAAGGGAAGTAAGAGGAATATAAAATAACATTTTCTCACATAAGAACATGGAGCATAAATGGAATGATATAAAAGTGATTACATGAAAAGAAAGAGAGGGGTCAGATCCCTTACCTTAAAACGTGACTCTTGAAACTCATAGTTTTGGACCTTGAGGGCTTGGGGGAACCTTGGGAGGACTCCTTGGAAGGCTAGGAGACCATAACTTCGTTGGGTGGGGGGAGTTGGGAGTGAAAACTAAAGGAGGAAAAGGGTGGGTATTTATAGGGAAAGTGAGGGGACAAGGCATTAATGGCCAAGATACACCTCACTAGTGGTTTTGGCAAAACCATGGGCTTGACCATGGTATTTTCCCATGGTATTGGCCACTTGGGACACCTCATACGTTATCTTACTATTCATAATTTGACCATATTAAATATATACTTAATACATCATTTAATGATGTCATTAAACACCCGTAACTTAAAAACTATATTTTCACTATTCATCCAAAATTCAACTTTCTCCGAATAATCCCCAAATTTCACCTTAACCAAATATCAATTCTCTGATTTCAAAAATGAAATCCATTTTATAAAAATAATTTTCTAAATATTTTTAATTTAATTTTTAAATAAAAACACTATTCATCGAGAATTCATTTTTTTCAGAAACAATCCCCAAAAATTACCTTAACATAATATCGATTCTCTGAGTTCAAAAATAAAGTCCTTTTTATAAAAATAATTTTATAATTATTTTTAATTAAATTTTTAATTAATAAACACTATTCATCCGAAAAACTAATACTTGAATAATAATTTATGAAACCGTTATTTACCCATTTTATTGAATCACATTACTTAATCTAGGTGTCTAAAATATATTAAAACTTTCTTTGAGTGAAATTACTAATCTATTTGGTCACATTACTAATCCTAAGCGTAAAATCACTATTCATAATTTACTATTCATCAAAAATTAAGTTGATCTTATTAGACTCCAAATTCCTTACTGAACACTTTTGTAGAAGACTATTTTTTGAAAATCATTACACATAATTAGTTATTTAGGTTTTTCAAAAATATTTTAAAATATCCTTTTTTTTCAAAATTCATCAATAAATTACATTCTAAAATTATCTGGACATTTAAAATTTCACAAACATCACTAAAGGAAGAAATCTCAATTCATTCACCCAAAAGGATTACACAAGGATGCTAGGGTCTCGTCACATAGCCCCTTATAACACCGGCATAAGACCTAAGTGTAAGGTGTGCTATGGTGAGAGAATCTGAGGGAGGCCCAGATAACATTGCCCTAGTAGTAATCTCTACTAACTTGAACTTCTCCCGCAGGCGTTTCCGTTCAAGCTTGACACGCTGGAGTTCGTCTTGGGCTTGGTCCAAAGTGAAGCCCACAGATGCTACCTCCTTCCCAAGCTCTGATAAGTGGGCTTCATAAGGTTCGAGTCTACTGGATGAAGCCATCGACTCCTCTTTCTGCATTAACCATTAACATCTTATTAAATCAATAAGAGTAAGTTAATATACTACTCAAAAAGATTGGGTCGTTACATTCTTCCCCCCTTAAGAAATTTAGTCCCCAAAATTTATACTTGAGGCCCAGTCAAAAAGGTGAGGGTACTTTTGCTTCATCGTTTCCTCAGGCTCCCAAGTCGCATCTTTATACTTATGATTCCTCCACAACACTTTCACAAGGTGGGTAGTCTTGTTTCGTAGAACCTTGTCTCTACGGTCCAAGATCTCCACTGGCTGCTTCTCATAAGAGAGGTCATGTTTCAGTTGTACCACCTCTGGGTTCAGTACATGCGAAGGGTCGGGTATGTACTTCCTCAAGAGAGATACATTGAAGACATCATGAACTTGAGCTAGGTTCGGTGGAAGTGCTAGACGATAGGCCACCACTCCTATGCGATCAAGGATTTCATAGGGGCCAATGTACCTAGGGCTAAGCTTCCCTTTCTTCCCAAACCGCATGACTCTCTTCCATGGAGAAATTCGACGGAAGACATTGTCACCAACACCAAACTCCAAGTCCCTTCGACGATTGTCAGCATAGCTCTTCTGCCGACTCTGAAAAGCCTTTATGTGTTGTTGGATGACATGAACATGTTCCGTCATCTCTTGCACAAGATCAGGCCCAAGAATCTTCCTCTCACCAGTTTCATCCCAACAAGTAGGAGTTCTACACCGCTTTCTATACAGAGCTTCAGAGGGTGCCATCTGAATACTCGAATGGAAGATGTTGTAATAGGAGAACTCCACTAATGGGAGGTGTTGATCCCATCCACCTTTTAATTCCATTGAGCATAATCTCAACATGTCTTCGAGTGTCTGAATAGTCCTTTCAGATTGGCCATCAGTTTGAGGATGATAGGCCGTACTAAAATTCAATTCAATATTCAGAGCATGTTGAAGACTTCTCCAGAATTTTGATGTGAATCTTGGGTCACGATCAGATACGATGGATAGTGGTACCCCATGCAGCCTTACCACTTCCTTCACGTATATCGTGGCAAGCTGATCTAGAGAGAAATCTTCCCGAATAGAGATAAAATGGGCTGTCTTGGTGAGACAGTCCACAATAACCCATATCGCATTGTTTCCTTTGGAAGTTTTCGGGAGACCAGTTACAAACTCCATAGTGATATTATCCCACTTCCATTCTGGTATGGGTAGCGGTTGTAATACCTCCTTAGGAAGTTGTCGTTCTGCCTTTACTTGCTAACACACCAGGAACCTTGTAGTGTAATCAACAATCTCCCTCTTCATGTTATCCCACCAATAATGATCACGAAGGTCTCTATACATCTTAGTGCTTCCCGGATGTATAGAGAAAGTAGAGCTATGAGCTTCATCCACCAGTTATTTCTTTATCTCTGGAATAGATGGGACACATAGTCTTGTACGAAATTTCAATACACCTTCTTGATCAATATTGAAATCAGGGAACTTCCCATCTTTTACAGCCTCCAACTTCTCTTGCAGCAATGGATCTTCTTTTTGAGCCTTCTTGATCTTCTCTAGTAATGAAGGTTGAGAAATCATTTGGGATAGGGTTGATGATGTCACTTTCCTTATAATTCCCATGTCCAGTTTTAATACATCTTTAATCAAGGGATCTCCAAGGATCCTCATTGTTGCCAGAACAACAGGATATTTCCTGCTTAACACATCCGTGACTTTGTTTTCTCTTCCAGGGTGATAATGAATTGAACAATCATAGTCTTTAATAAGATCCAACCATCTCCTTTGTCTCATGTTCAATTCTTTCTGTGTGAAAATATACTTCAGACTTTGGTGGTCAGTGTATATATCACATTTCTCCCCATAAAGATAGTGCCTCCATATATTTAGAGCAAAAACAACTGCTGCCAGCTCTAGATCCTGCATAGGATAATTCTGCTCATGAATCATCAACTGTTGAGATGCATATGCAATTACATTTTCATTTTGCATGAGGATGAACCCAATCCCATTCAGAGATGAATCGCTAAAAATAACGAATCCTTCTCCGATAGAGGGTAGTGTTAACACAGGTGCAGTAACCAATCCCTTCTTAAGCTCTTGGAAACTTTCCTCACATTCCTTTGTCCAGATGAACTTAATCCCTTTTCGAGTCAACTTGGTTAGTGGATTAGAAAGCCGTGAAAAGTTTTTCAAAAACCTCCTATAATATCCCGCTAATCCAAGGAAACTACGAATCTCAGTTACTGTTGTGGGTTGAGGCCACTCCTCCACAACCATTGTCTTTGTAGGGTCAACCGATATTCCTTCATTGGTTAAGAGGTCCCCCAAGAAAGCCACCTGTTGTAACCAAAAGTCACACTTTCTGAACTTCCCAATGAACCTCTCCTTCAGCAGAGTTTTCAATATAACCCTTAGATGATCTTCATTCTCCTCATGACTTTTTGAATATATCAAAATATCATCAATAAAAACTACCACAAAGTTATCAAGGTAGTCCTTAAAGACTCTATTCATCAAATCCATGAAAATATCATGAGCATTAGTCAAGCCGAAGGGCATAACAGTAAACTCATAATGCCCATATCTTGATCGGAAGGATGTCTTTGGAATATCTTCCTTCTTCACCCTCAGTTGATGATAACCAGATCGAAGGTCAATCTTAGAGAAGAATTGAGCACCACGAAGGTGGTCAAATAAATCATCAATTCTTGGAAAAGGATATCTGTTCTTCACTGTGATCCCATTCAGTTCTCTATAATCAATGCATAGCCGCATTAATCCATCCTTCTTATTCACAAAGAGAACTAGTGCTCCCCAAGGAGACACACTCGGTGGGATAAACCCCTTCTACAACAAGTCTTGGAGTTGTTTCTTTAACTCTTATAGCTCCACATTTTCAATTCTATATGGAGTCTTTGATATCGGTTGAGACCCAGGTACACGTTCAATGGAGAACTCTACCTCTCTTTCTGGGGGAGGTCCAGGTAGCTGCTCAGGAAATATATCCATGTATTCCTGAACATTCGGAACATCTTCTATTTGTATACTCCCTTTTCCTTCATCATCATCACCGATTAACTCCATAAAGAAAGCTATAGGAGGTTCTTCTAGATAGGGATCAGTTCGAGATATCTCTCCTCGGAAGATAACTGTAGGTAGTTCATTCAAGACTACTGAGATTTCCTTACTTCTGCATTTGATCTTAGCATTATACTTTGAGAGCCATTCCATCCCTAGTATAATGTCAAATTCCATCATGGGAATGACTACTAGATTTGCGATAATATTGTGCTCACCTAAGTAAACACTAGAGTCTCTAAATACTACTGATGCAAGGATAATCCCACTTGGAGTGTTGACTGACAACTCTACCTCTAGTAGTTCGGGGATTGATTCTATATTCCTTGCAAACTTGGAGGAAATAAAGGAATGTGTAGAACCAGAATCAAATAAAGTACTTGATAGTTTTGAGAGGACGACAAGAGTACCAACTACCACATTGTTTGGAACTTCAACTTTAGTTGTTGTGATAGCGAAAGCACGACCTTGCTCCCTTGGCCTCTGCTGAGGTTGATGGTGATTCCCCTCTACCGCCCTCGGATTTGGACATTGATTTGCAAAGTGACCATGCTATCCACACTTGAAGCATGCGACTTCGGGAAGGGCCAGAACCATCTTTCCTCTATCGTTAGTGTTGGGAAGTTGAGGCTTCACATCACTACGACAATTCTGAGAAATATGGACTTCTCTTCCACACCTGTAGCACTTACCACTTCCGATCAAGCAGTTCCCCGGATGCTTCATCCCACACTTATTGCATGTGGCATGTT
Source organism: Viscum album (assembly GCA_963277665.1). Taxonomy (NCBI): domain Eukaryota; kingdom Viridiplantae; phylum Streptophyta; class Magnoliopsida; order Santalales; family Viscaceae; genus Viscum; species Viscum album. Next base: position 2,023,664,374 of record OY728123.1, read on the forward strand.
TCATATTCTTTCCACATCTTTCCTGATCAAAACTTCTTCCCATGCTTGGTTCTAGAGTTCTCTTCTTTTCATTAGATTTGTGAGACCACTGTGTCTCCCCAAACTCTAGTTCAACTTTCATAGCACTTCGAACTATTTCTTCATAGCTATCATAGTCCCTGTTGGCTAGATTCTTCCGCAGATGAGGTCGTAGTCCACCAAAGAATCTATCAACCTTCCCAATAGGGTCCATGACAAAGCTTGGGGTATAACGGGAAATCCTTGTGAAGTTCATCTCATAGATTTCAACAGATTCGTTCTCCTTCTGCTTCAGCTCGAGAAACTCTTTCTCCATTCTCGTTCTCATGGAACGAGGGAAATACTTGTTAAAGAAAATTCCATGAAATTATTCCCACACCATAGCTTCTATCTCTCCTCGTGGCTTCGTGTTTTTGATCAGTGACCACCACTGATCAGCTTCTCCCTCTAGGTGGTAAACAGCAAGGGTGACTTTTTCTTGTTCCGAACAATGAAGTACAAAAAAGATCTTTTCAATGGAGCTTATCCATTGTTACGCAACCAATGGGTCAGTAGATCCACTGAATGTTGGTGGTCGCTGACGCATAAAGGAGTCAACAGAAAGTTACTCCCTTCGTGGTAAGATCGGCCTCTCAGCTTGATTCAAGTTATTACTCATAACATGAGTCAGTTGGTTCATCATTATCATGAATGTTTCCATTCCGGCTTCCATCGGAGGGTCGTCAGTACATGGTGCATTGCGGTCACCATCTGCACGGTTCATCCTATTGGCCGCCATTTTCTAAAAGAATAAAACTTTAGTGAGAAACTTATTTCATTTATGAATCTTTTAACTAAGACTTCATGCTTATACAATTATAATTCTCTATAATTCCTTCATAATGATTCATAAAAAGCTTGTGATTAACAAAACATATCCCCCAGGAGTGTCGTAACCAAGAGTGCAGCAAGGCCCATTATCATGCACCAGTTCCCATTCAAGTATATCTCAAAGCGGTGTTTTCGGTTTTACCCCTATGTACATCTGTGCCAGAGCCGCCTCTGCCTGCTCGTATCCAGACAGGGATGTATTTGTTTGATAAACCACTTACTCAATACTTACCAAAATATCAGGAATTTTTCCTATATTTAAACTTTTATATAGGGTTCTTCCTAAAGTTTTTGTATCCTAATTTCCACAAATAACTAAACCATCCTTTGATACCAACTATAACATCCCGTCTTCTTATAACATAAACTTTCATTACATTACACAAAACTGAGGATCTTTAAGGTTTAGTGTCTTGGAAACCAGGAACATAATACATGAAAACAACATAAATCATTCTTTTTAAACACTTGAAAGGATTCTCCTTAAGTTCATCCTAGGTTCATTACTGCATCTCATAACCTGGGGACATATATCAAAAGAATGGGTGATCAGAAGGCCCAACAAGGGAAACAAGAGGAACACTTTACATGTGAACTTGATATACTTCAATAAGGACATGAAAATAACTTTAAGGCATGAGAAAGAAATCATGAGGCATTTCATAAAAAAATTAACATTTTTCATAACTTGATGATGTGGCTACATCATTTAACATAGACAATCATGAACATATCACCAAGGTCCATCCCCAAGGTGTCATTTGAAAATTACCAAGGTTATTCACCAAGGTATCGTGAAAATTGTAATCTCTAGTGGTTACATCATTACCCAATGCATTGGATCGCTATCAGGGTTCACCCTTAAATTTGCCTTTATTATCATGTGAGCCACATATATAATCATCAAACATTTCATAAATAACCCATATAGCATAAAATAAATGGGTTTCATTTCATAATCATAACGTTTAAAAAAACTGCTTTAAAGACATGATCCTTACGTCACTTTAAACCCACGGAAAGGGAAAGCGGGTCTCATGTATGCAAATCCCAGAATTTAAAATAGAACATTTTGATATATATGTGAATAACCTTGAAGAAATAAGAGCTTTGAGTATTCACTTTATAACATAAAATTATATTGAGAAAAGAGAGAGGCATTTTGAGATGAAATTTCTGCAGCATAACGGCTATGTTTCGGGGTTTTAGAAAACATTTAAAAGAGAGGGGACATGGGTCACCCACTCATAAATGATCCATAAAACAGTAGTGTGACAGAATAAGAAGGATATATGGACATGGTAATGAATTTTTAAGGAAATAACATTTGAAATGAAAAACATGGAAGGAAAAAAAATTAGATTTCTCTTATGAAAATTCGGCAGCCTAACAGCGTCACTTAAACATCAATAAAAATGAATTGACAAGATCAAATAGGGTCTCTCATAATACGATCATAAGAGATCAGTATGATAGATATAGAGATCATACCCCAACATAATAAAAAGGAACTTGAAAGACTTGACATGAAAATCGAACATGAAAAATGAGAAGGGTGAAAGAATCCCTTAAAAATTCGGCCGCCTAACGGCGTCACTTAAAATTTCATAAAATGAAATGATGAGAGTAATAGGGGATCTCCCATCATATAAAAATGAAAAGGTAAGTAATAGGAATATAAAAGAACATCCTCTCACATAAGAACATGGAGCATAAAAGGAATGACATAAAAGTGATTACATGAAAAGAAAGAGAGGGGTCGGATCCCTTACCTTAAAACGTGACTCTTGAAACTCAAAGTTTTGGACCTTGAGGGCATGGGGGAACCTTGGGAGGACTCCTTGGAAGGTTAGGAGACCAGAACATCATTGGGGGAGAGTTGGGAGTGAAAACCAAAGGAGGAAAGGGGTGGGTATTTATAGGGAAAGTGAGGGGACAAGGCATTAATGGCCAAGGGACACCTCACTAGTGGTTTTGGAAAAACCATGGGCTTTCCCATGGTATTTGCCCATGGTATTGGCCACTTGGGACACCTCATACCTTATCTTACTATTCATAATTCGACCATATTGAATATATACTTAATACATCATTTAATGATGTCATTAAACACCGGTAACTTAAAAACTATATTTTCACTATTCATCGAAAATTCAACTTTCTCAGAATAATCCCAAAATTTCACCTTAACCAAATATCAATGCTCTGATTTCAAAAATGAAATCCATTTTATAAAAATAATTTTCTAAATATTTTTAATTTAATTTTTAAATAAAAACACTATTCATCGAGAATTCATTTTTTCAGAAAAAATCCCCAAAAATTACCTTAACATAATATCGATGCTCTGAGTTCAAAAATAAAGTCCTTTTTATAAAAATAATTTTATAATTATTTTTAATTAAATTTTAAATTAAAAAGCACTATTCATCCGAAAAAACTAATACTTGACTAATTATTTATGAAACCATTATTTACCCATTTTATTGAATCACATTACTTAATCTAGGTGTCTAAATTATATTAAAACATTCTTTGACTGAAATTACAAATCCATTTGGTCACATTACTAATCCTAAGGGTAAAATCACTATTCATAATTTACTATTCATCAAAAATTAAGTTGATCTTATTAGACTCCAAATTCCTTACTGAACACTTTTGTAGAAGACAATTTTTTAAAAATCATTACACATCATTAGTTATTTAGGTTTTTCATAAATATTTTAAAATATCCTTTTTTCAAAATTAATCATTAAAATACATTCTAAAATTATCTGGACATTTGAAATTTCACAAACATCACTAAAGGAAGAAATCTCAATTCATTCACACAAAAGGATTACACAAGGAAGCTAGGGTCTCGTCACATAGCCCCTTATAACACCGGCATAAGACCTAAGTGTAAGGTGTTCTATGGTGAGAGGATCTGAGGGAGGCTCATATAACATTTCCCTAGTTGTAATCTCTAGTAACTTGAACTTCTCCTGCAGGCATTTCCGTTCAAGCTTGACACGCTGGAGTTCGGCTTCGGCTTGGTCCAAAGCGAAGCCCACAGATGCTACCTCCTTCCCAAGCTCTGATAAGTGGGCTTCATAAGGTTCGAGTCTACTAGATGAAGCCATCGACTCCTCTTTCTGCATTAACCATTAACATCTTATTAAATCAATAAGAGTAAGTTATTATACTACTCAAAAAGATTGGGTCATTACAGTAATCTTGTAATAACTAAATATTATGTAAGGTTTAAGGCTGGGGCCTTATAGTTGGTATCATAGGTCGGTTTAGATAACATTAGAGGTTAGGGTATTCTTTAAGCATAAGTGGCATTACCATAATGGTTAGGATTTCATAATGTGTCCTAGTTTTAGATAAAGTGAATGAGTAAGTATATCTTAGTTTTTATCTTCCTCATTTGTACATGATGGTTTTTTTTATATACTCACACTGACCTTTTTGGTTTTAGTAAATGGCTAGATCTAGCAGGCACCAAAGTAACAGTGGATGTGAAGGAAACTATGATAGCTTTTTGAGCAAGCAACTGAATGATATGGGAGCTGCAATGAGAACTCTTGTGATTATCCTCAACCAACTATCTGGAGTCATGATTGATCACCTTAACCTTGGTGATTTCTCTAAGGAATCATATATGTGAGAAACAAATCCCTACGGAAGTACAGGTAATAATCATAAAGGTAAGTGTGTTCAAAAACCTATTTGTCAAAGATGTGGAAAGAAACACGTAGGAAAATGTTTCAAAGGGACAGAAATATGCTATAGATGTGGAAATGAAAGTCATAAAGCAAGAACCTGACATGAAAAAAGGAAGCATCCAGTTGACTCGAGGAAAGGGAAAGAAGTTCTTTCTGAGGGATCAATTGAATGTTTTAAATGTGGTGTTCATGGTCATTATGCAAAAACATTTCATATGAAGATGTTTCATGAATGAGATCACAAAGAGCGTACAAATGTTCGTTTACCAATACCTAATGCCATTCCGATTGAGGATAAAGAAACTTACAATGACCAATCAAAGGTATATATTATTTCATGACTATTGTTTTCCTATTTTGGAATCTTAGGATATGATTCATGATTTTGTTTGTAGGAAAGAGGTATTTCAGAATAAGTTGGAAAGGAATGGTTAATGGATCATGAAGAATGTTGAATGAGTAAGATGTCAACATATAAGGGCTTCAAGAGTTATGGTGAAATTATTATGAGTATTAAGTCTCTTTTGGCGATGGGGTTACATTAGAATACTTTTTATGTTATGTGTAACCCTAATGTTTAATATAGGGAAATTTTATTCAAGGAATAGTTATCTTTTCTTTTGTGGAAATAGTTATAAAGAACCATTTGGGTTTATATGATCCTTACTTTTGAGATAATTATGTGTTACTATATGTTATGATTGAAGTGAAAGGCATGAGATAAAATTGAGGTTAAATTATGTTATGGTTATTTTTGATGATTTTATCCCTTTTTGGGGAATGATTTGAGAATTATATAGTTTTTGAAAAAGGACAACACGTAGACTGTGTGACTACCCATCGCGTCGGACAAAGCTGCGGGAATCAAACCCACAACCAAAGTGCGACTGGTATTTAGTGCCTACCACTGGACTACGTGAAGTCCCTAGTTAGTTTGACTGATTATTTTTAGTTATATGATTTTATGAATTAAGAGTAAGTTGATTTTGGGTTATTTATGAAAATGATTAACCTATCATGGAGGATATGTGATTAGGTTAATTACTTTTCAATACGAGACTTTAGGAGCAACTGATGTTGTTTAGAGATAAATGTTACGATTTAACTTGGAAGACTATGTGACTAAAACCTTCAAATTTTTGGGTTTCAATATTAGTCTGGTTTACTTTGAAGGATTTTATGGACAAATTGTTTATCGAATGGTCCTCGTTGAACTTTGGGTATTGTTGGACAAATTTTGGAGATTAAGAATATTTTTTTATAAAGGGTTATCCTTTTTTGGATTATCTGATCTTGTACTAACCTTTTTGGTTTTGGTTTTGGTTAGAGTCTAAATACATGGGATGTATATAGTTCTTTTTTTTGGATTAGGTGATTCTCTAGAAGTTGAGTATAGTACTCTTAATGTGAACAATTCTTCCTAAATACTCGTCTTTTGGAGAAAATATGAGTTTGTGTAAGGAATATAATAAAAGTTGAAAGTCAACATGATAAGTGATTATGTTTCCTTATGAATAAATTCCTCAATAAAAAGTAACTTAAAACAAAAAATTTCTCTATTAACTTTTCCTACCGGGGAATCGAATACCGTTTAACCCATCACATGTTTGTGATTTTCATTTGGTTAACTTTCTCCTAAACATGTTTTATATCACTCTCCATCAGAACATGACCCTATTTTTTCTCCTCCATGTCCATGTTTTCCTACATGGAATCCTAGTATGGGTTAACTCGGGTGAACTTTATACTTCTCTTTCTTTATTTTAAAATGATTGTTTTACCGACTCTTGTTCCGATGTGGGATTTTCAATGATGTTTCCAAGCCCAGTTTTATAATTGCGAGGACGCAATTTCCAAATGGGGGGAAGGATGTAACACCCCAGGTAAATAAAGAATATTCCATTTTTATATTTATCCCTATTTTTGGAAAAAATGTCAATATTAATTTAATTGTAACGCTATGCTCAATGGATTACCTAATACGCAACAACGAGTTTCTTGGGAATCTTACGTTGCACTTTAATAATAAAATAATATTATTTTAAATAGTACTTAACGCCTAGCCGTTGTAATGGTGGGAATGAACAGAACTAACTACAAAATGATTATATATGTTTGTCAAATATTTTTACTCTTTACAATAAATTTTAGAGGATTAAAAATGCAAATGAATCTAGTTTTTAAGCGTAAACATTCTAATATTCTTTAAAAGGTCGATTAACCACCTTTTGATGGAGAACCCCTTTTAAATCCATTTTTGAAAATTTTATAAGCTCCATTTCTCAAAATAAACATATTATTTATGATTGGTACATTGAAATTTACCTTGGGTTAATTTTTTGTATTTTTCCGAAAAAGTTCATTTTTTAATGAATAGTGTAAAATGTTGTATTTTAATTCAAAACCTCTTTTTAATCTAATTTATTTACATGATTAGATTATCTTTTGAATTGGTTTTAAAGTGAAATTAGAATATATTTTACCATTAAATCCAACAGTGGTCGTTGGAATTAATTTCACTTTGAAATCAGACTTAAACTAGTGTCAATCTTTTGATACTTATTATTTCATAAAAACACTCTATTTGCTCTGACAGTGGGAATTAATTATTAAATTAATTAATGTGACTTATATGTTTTGAATTTTGTAAAATAGACTTCATTTTGGAATTCAGAATATCAAATATAGCTTAGGGTGAATTTTTGAGATTTTTCTAAAAAACTTCAATTTTTTATGAATACTGAAACCACTAAGTGGTACTTATAAAAACTGATTTATTCCATTTAAATGAAATTTTGCCATCTTTGTGTTTTGAATTTCAAAAATCCGACACACATGGTTGTCATTAATAAGTAAAATGTGGTTCAATGGGATAAAAATAATTTTTTTGGTGAATAGTAACTTCTTATGTTTTTAATCGCGATTAGAGGCAATTAGTGTAGTTTAAGGTAAAAATAATGTTTTAATAATATGAAATGAACTTGAAACATGTCCTAACCTCATTTTATGTGTCATGGCCGACCATGACAACCCATGGGTCATCTTGGGGACCCCATAAAGCCACTTTGGTTGGAAAATGACATTAATATCTTTTTATTTATAGTTAATGTAAAAATGAGACAAACATGAAATGTTTTACTAAAACAATTTTTTACATGGGGTTATACAATTTATATTTTTGACTATAAATATTAATTGGAAAGATAAAATGATTTCCTAAATCATTGTAGTTTTTTTTATAATTTTTAGACATTAAATACGTAAATTATTTATGACATCATGATGATGCAGCGATGACCTCATTATTTAACGATTAAAATAAAATGGAAAGATAATGTAATATCTAAGAACTACACATGTCCAAAACATATTTTATGAGTATATTTAGAACCCTTATCACCTTATCATCGAAACACATCAATGTGGGACCTCTTAAATCCGAATACCATTTTAAAATAAAGTAACTTTTCTTTACCTTCCAAGAGTGCCCCTCCTCACCTCTTATAAAATGCCCCCACCTCTACCTCCTTACCCACACTCCCAAAGTCTTTGGCTCGGACAAATTCTTCCCATTTTATCTCTCCACTTCCCTCTATTAATCGTTGAAGCCTCACTTTGGGCATAAGTCTTCCCAAGGAAGCCTTTGAGCTCAAACCAAAGGGAGTTACACGATTTTAAGGTAATGTCTTCACTTGAGTCCTTTTGTATTATTTTGCTTCTCCAACCCCCTAAACTCTTTTTATTCATTTCTTTTGTAACAACTCCAGAATCATCAATATACTAGTATGTTTTTATAATAAGGATTTGTGCTACACTTTCACACACCTACATCTAATGGTTAAAGAACATACTGTTTCCGTGGATGGCGAATTTCAGCCTCCCGAAACGATGATTGTTCAACATTCTTTTAACACCTTCAAAGGTGCCCATTAAGATGACACTATATTTATATATGATATATAATATGTTTATGTTTTCCTTATTCTTCTGTAATTTTCATTTTTTTCATACCTTTATGGTGTCCATTATGGGTAAATGTGATATCTTTATTTAAGGAAGTGCGGACTACCTCCCCCTCAAAGTGATTTGATTTGTTAATACCATATGTGGTACGTATAAAGGATATATATAATGATATTATATATGATACCATACTGTAATTAAAATACTATTATGTATCATTATGTTTTAATTCCATTAAATATGAAATAGAATTGGAAGTAGCATTCATGCGTACGTACGGCTTACCGTCTCCATGAATGGTGCATTTCATTTCTTAACTCTAAATGTTATGTAATATTATAAATTCATGAATATACTGGATATATATGATATATATGATATATACATCATGAATAAAATTCTGGATATAATTAACCTTTGACCACATGAACAACATGTAATTGTAAGAAGTCCACTTTCGACTTAAGAACCAAATATCGACAAAACAAACATTATTAACTTAAATGATTACATAATGTTTATAACATGGTAATAAGTGATATAAAAGGAATAATGAACATTAAATAGGTACTTAGGGAAGTATAAATTAACTCAAGTTTATTATTTAGGATATTAAAGAATGATCAAGTCAAGTCGGACCCGAGGTAAGGGATCCTACTCCTCTCTTTCTTTTTAAGTACACTCTTTTATGTTATTCCTTTTAAGCTCCTATTTCTTGTGATTGGGATGTTATTTTATATTAATATTACTGTAATTTTTATGTACATATTATTAGAGACCCTATTTCCTCTCATCAATTCATTTTGGATGTTTTGAGTGGCGTCGTTAGGCTGCCGAGTTTTCGTAAGAGATTTTTCATCTCACTTTTATTCTAATGAGATTTATGCTACATTTTCCACAATTTCCTTTGAGTGTTTTATGTACTGGACATTATTAAACAACTTTTTTAATATAATTACATTTATGGGTATTTACATATTCATTGTATGACACTTCTTAAATGGGGTGTACTTTTCGAAAGTTACCCAAGTCGGTAAGGGAACCTTTCAACCTCCTCTTTTTAAAAGACTTCATTTGTTATGTATTTTAATTCACATACTATTATGTTGGGATATGTTCTTATATATCCTGATTGGTGTAAATTTTATTTCCAAGTGATGAGATTCCCTTTTTATCTCTCATCAACTCATTTTCTGAATTTTTGATGTGACGCCGTTAGGCTGTCGAATTTTACCAAGGGAACTTTTTAACCCAATTTCGATTTCTTTGGGTTCAACATGTAGTTATTGAATATGTCATCCTTTGAATATGTGTGAATGACATTTTATTGTTTTACACTTAATATCCAATTATATCGGGTGTATTTATATTTGTCACACATAATTTTGAAATTTTTTTATCCTTAATTTAAGGATACCTTCTTTATAAGGGATTTCATCACATTTTACATCTCTATTGAGACTTCATTGTTGTTATGCACCAATTCACTTTTATATGGTGTATATACTGTCCTTTGGAATATTATATCATGAATCCATTTATTCTCATGATATTATAATGTTCTGATTAAATTCCTATATTATTTTATTCAAGTGTCTCTAATTTTGGTAAAAACCCTTTAACCAAAATATCGCTTTAAATGTTTTAATGATTGGTTCTTATTAATATACATGTTTCAAAAATGGTTTTAAGGATTTATTTATATGGATATTAATGGTTTAAAATTATAAAATCCTCAAGGTGGTATGTGACACTTTAATTCAAAAATCTCTCTATTAAATGTTTAAATGGTTTTGAAAATGGTTTTTTAATGGATTCATTATTTCAATATCCTAAAATGTTATATTGTGATTGAAATTTGGAAATGTTATATTTCATTTATGAATGTTTTATGTGACACATTTATGTTATGGTTCTTGGGCATTGTTATGAAAACGGGTGGTTCCGTGATAAACTAAGGGCGGTTGTGCCCGATATAGCTCTCCAATGCATTGGGTAACACGAAGGAGTGAAACGTTAAGGTTTCTCTGAAGAGATTTAAGAAATACACTGTGATGGTTATTCCAAACGTAACCAAGAGGGTTACTCCCTACATAAGAATTTTATGAATGCCTCAAGTTACCTTTATGTCTTTATGATTTCTATGATTTATTCATGATTTTATGAGGTATGTTAGTGTGCCTATGTTTTATGGGTAATGTATGATTTCATTATTATGTATATATGAACTCATGTTTCATTTCCATATTTTTATAATCCTTACTGAGCTTTTTATGCTCATCCCATGTTTTTGAAATGTTTTTCACAGGTCAAGGGAAAGGTACATGATGTGATGATAGTGTCAAGGATGTGTCAAGAAAGAATAAATGTTTTATTTTAAATATGTTTCCATTCATGGGAAGAATGAATACTGCCTTTTATGTAACCACTTTGTTTAAATATGGAATGTAATGCAAGTTTCATGATCTAAGTATCCAAAACTCTAAACCTGAAAAGATCCTCAATGTGTAATATTGTAATAACTCAAGATTAAGTAAGGTTTAAGGCTGGGGCCTTATAGTTGGGGTGGTGTCCTAGGGGTTGGGGATCTCCGTGGGGTGTCCAGTGGGGGCTATCCATGGGGGGTGGGGTGTCTTGGGGGTGGGGTGGTGTATAGGGGGAGGAAATCTCCACGGGTTGGTGGCTATACAAGGGGCATGGGAGTTTCCTGGGGGGATGTCAAGGGGGTGGGGGTCCCAAGGGGTGGGGTGCTGTCCAGGGGGTGGCTGTCCAAGGGGGTAGGGGTGTACGGGGGGGGGGGGGGGGGGCTTTCCACGGGGTTGGGGGCTGCCCATGGGGGTGGGGGTATTTATGGGGTGGAGTGGTACCCAGGGGGGGATGGATGTGCTATTTTTGGGTTGGGGGCTCTCCAAGGGGGTAGGGGCGTCTGGGGGGTGGGGGTAGGGGGGGTGGAGGAGGGGGATGTCCAGGTGGGTGGGGGGGGCAGGTGGGTGTCCAGGGGTGTGGGGCTGGGGGGTGGGGGTGCTGTCCATAGGGGTGGAGGTGTCCAAGGAGTGGGGGTTTCTAGGGTTTGGGGTGGTGGCTATGGGGTTGGGGGATGTCCAAGGGTGTAGGGGGTGTCCCGGGGGTGGGGAGGCTTTCAAGGAGGATGGGGGTGTACAAGGGGTGGGTTGGTGTCCATGGGGTGGGGGTTTCCAGGTGGGGTGGGAAGGATGTCCACGGGGGTGTGGGGATGTCAAAGGAAGTCGGGGTTATCAGGGGGTGCGGTGTCCAAGGGGGGAGGGGGATGTCTGAGGGGTGTCCATGGTGGTGGGGTGTCTAGGGGGTGGGGGTGTCCCGAGGGTGGGGTGGTGTCCAGGGGCTGGGGGTTGTCCATGAGGGTGGGGGTGTCCAGGGGGTGGGGTGGTGTCCAGGGGGTGGGGGCTATCGGGGGGGGGGGGGGGGTGGGGGTGAGGTTGGGGGGATATCCAAGGGGGAAGGGGTGGCCTGTGGGGTTGTTCGGGGGGGGGGGGGGGGTATTCCCATTGGGTGGGGTGGGTCGAAATGTATTCTATGTATGGACAGACTCTGGCGAAGCAAGAGTCGATGAAGACAGAATATAATAACTCAAAGACAAGGATATTGAAGTAAAAAAAAAGCTGACATGGATGTCTAGATGAATGCTTGAAGGGGAGTGGGATTCATCCTCGTATATGGTAAAGATGGGTGAGGAGGCTCAAATGTAATGGGTGGTGAAAAAATGGGTGGCCGAAATATTTTGTGTGTCCCTAACAAAATATCGGGATCAGAATGTGGGATAGAAGGTATGTCAGTGGGAGGGGCAGGGTCTAATCTGGTACGCCGAGTAGATGGGATAGCTCTCATACCCCCCCTTCCAACATCCTGAGTAATGGGACTACTACTAGACAGATCATTAAATAATTGTCATCGAAGAGGTCCGTCCTACACAAAGGTTTAAAAAAATTAATCACATTACGTTATATATTATTTAAATTTATATATTTGAAATAAATACTCACTACAAGCACTAGTGTTGGAAAACCATCTTATCCATGCTATAATTATTTTCCATCATCTTTTTCCATCGCCTCTCTTAAATTGGTAACATTTACAGCATTTGAAAACAAATATGGAAGTAATTAGAAAAGGATAACTAATGTGTAACCCAAAAAACAAAATATATGAGAGGGAATAAGGGGATTTATGGATAATTTCACTATCCATTATTTTTGGTTAGATTGAGTGGCTATATAATGAATTCAATAATTCATACAAGATGAAATAAAAAAAATAATTTTGAGTAGGATGCTTATTTACTATGTTCCATCATTCTATATATTATAAATTATTAAACCCTCCAGATAGTTGGAAATGATGATATAAACATATGAAAAACGATAAGATATCAACCAAATTTATTAGGGACTTTTCAATATTAAGGAAAATTTAAATTTCTTTATCCCACGTAGATGACAGAGGTTTCTATACATGTTTTGTAGAAGAATACAAATCATCATGTTAATTATCAAGGGAAATGATAATGGGAGGCCTTAGAGTTATAATAATTTTATACATGGTCAATAAAGCTTTGAAATTTTCACCAAGTTTGAAATGATTGTTTTGTACCATTGAATATAGTTTAATTCCAAATTAGATAATTCAATTCAAATAAAATTGAAACCGATAATCGGTGAATAATCACATAATGTTCAGGTTTGATACATTATATTTGTAATCAATATTAAATAAATTTTAGTAGAACCATCCTTAACAATCAAAGTCGAGGGAAACCAAAATAATTGAGATCATAGATGGATGATTCTATATATTTTCGACCACAACTTCAGGTTCACAGTCAACTCTGACAATTGAGCTATTTGATTATTCAATAGTAATAAATGTATCGTTTCTAATTGATGTAGGGATGGTTTGAATTTCATCATCACCATCATCAAAAACATGTCTTGTAATTAGTACAATAATGACACCAAATTCAAGTCGAAGATGGCCATTGATATAAAAAACATGTTTCGCAATTGATGCCAATATACATGGTTCATTGGTAGCAAGAGTGCGAGTTATATCATTTACTAAAAATTCAAAATATTCAATAAATTTTCCCATCCTTGTCATCGAATCAAAAAACAAGCATTGCCTCATCGTGACTCTTTAATGAGAGTAATAATCCAATATTATTAATTTTTTAATGACTTCATAATAACCTACATTTTCAAATCATGATCTACTATCGGATGCAATAGAATAATAGTATGTTGTGGTAGTAACCATAACACCATCATGTTGTGCTCTCACACTATTTTCTCGTTCAGTGATAATAAATTTGTACCCATTGATAACAATTGAATTATAGTCACGAACCATGATATTTGGACCAAAATCCACAGCTATTATTTCCTCAAAGACAGAGTCAACATAAATACTCAATACTGAAAATATAAATGAATATTAAACGTAAATTAAATATTTTTTTAATTATTTTAAACATTTATATTATTACCTTTAATTTTATCTAAGAAGAAAAATATTTTCTTTAAAAAGTCTCTATCTTTCTCAAAGATAAAGAATGATGCATTTTATTTATCATCACATTATGTTCCCTATAGATAAATATATGAATAGTTTAATAGATATATAAATATATATATATATATAATATACATATTCAATTTACTGAGTAGATGTAGTCATCGAACAGATCAAAGTTGAACAAAATTTTGTGATGTGCCATCTTCTGCTGACCAAGGCTTAATGTTGTTAATGTATACAATCACGGAATTCATTTATTTGAGGGTGTGATGGAAAACTAAAGTGAATTTTCTCATATTGTTTTTCTTCATTTCTCATTGGTCTATTCATTCTTGCAGTATGATCAGACAAATAAATTGAGCAGAAATGAATACATTCTTCATCCAAGTAAACGTTCATGATCAAACCATTGGGATGATTCACATTTCTAACACAAGACATTAATGTGTACACATTTTTTTAAATTAGATATATCCAATGAAAATAAGTAAGTCTTCCAAGAAGTATTATTGTTGGAATATTGATAGTCAGATTCTTCATGCATGTGAAAAATGATGGATGAAATATTTTCTCTGTAACGCCCTGACCCCAGAAGCCCAGAGTCGGTGCATTATTACGTATCATTGGAATTATCATAAAAGACCATGTCTTGAAAGATCGATTAGTTTAGTAGTCTTGTAAGTACTAGATAAATTCATAAAGTTTACATTACATCATAAAATGGAAAACTACAACTACATTATTTCCATAGACAACACTGAGATCCCATAGACTATCATGAAGGTCAGTCATAATATATTATTTTGCATCATGGGAAAAATAAAACATAGAAATGGGTGATCTCAGATGATCATTAAGGATATTATTATAGCGGAAAATTTCATAAATATGCGTAAACATTTAAGGCAATGTATAAGACTAAACCAAATTCCATTTAAACTAGAACTTCAGCATGATATGGAAAAGATAAAATCAAATGATTCCATTTACTTATTCACATGGATATTCTAATAGTCAAATAATCACATTCAATATGAATAGAAACCTTCAAAATGATGGAATTCATAATTCCAGACTTTCATAACCACATAGTCAAGGCCTTGTGCAAAGACTACAAATAAGATTTTGTCAAGGCCTTGTGCCAAGACACTAGTTTTTCTCATGAGACCTATCGATGCGTCAAGGAGCTATAGCGAGCTCCAACAGTCACTTACTATGTCCAATGCATTCCTCTTACAAAAAAGTTGAAATATAATCTAAACATTCATATTAAAACTGGCATACGAAATTTCAATATTTTAACCACAAACCATGAATGGTATAAGAATCGCACATCCACAGTCAAACATAACTCATTCAATAAAATATAGAAGAATGTATTATAATAGATCAACCTCAACGGTGAATAATGAATTATATTGACATAGATGAAAATAATCATCAAAACTATTTGAGAGAAATATCCCCCTTTTTCAAGAAATCATTTAAAAGTCTCACTATTTATCAAGAATCCATTTAAAATAGAATTTTGAATCAAAGTGTTCCAGACCACATTGAAACTTTTAAAAGGAATTTTAATTTTAAAACTTTTATGTCCATATCAATAAATCCTTAAAACCATTTTTAAAATATTGACATTAATGAGAAATATTTAGAATAATAATTATTTAAAACATTTAAAATGATATTTAGTTAGAGTTCATAACCAAAAGAGTGACACATGAATATAAATAATTTAGGTAATAAATAAATTTATAATATCATGAGAATAAAGGTGTCCATGATATACTTTGTCAAAGTACATTATATACATCATATAAAAGTGATTTGGTGTATAACAACAAAGAAGTCTCAATAGAATGTAAATTGAGATGAAATCTCCTATAAAGACAGTATCCTTAGATTAAGGATAAATCAACCATACAATTATGTCTAAAAAGTATAAATACACTCAATATGATTTTATATTTAGTGTAAATAAATCAGAGGACATTCACACATATTCTTGTAAAAACAACACCAATGAATTGGATATTTAACTCAACAAATGGAGATTGAGTTAAAATTATGCTTATCAAGTTAATATCGATGAGTTGAAAGTTTATCAATGGAGTGATTATGTGTATCAAAAGTATATCCACATAAAGGAGAGTATAAATTATGAAATAAGGGAATTAATAGTGATTCCACACATAATCTTGGAGTAAAATAATCATTGAAGTATGTGTAAAGCCGAATGAGTGGAAATTTAATTTTCAAATTCCCTTATTGATTTGGTAACTTATGAAAAATACTCCCATGAAAGAAGGATCATACAATGATGATGTAAATATACCCAAATTAAATTATATTACACAATGAATACAATCAGGTGCAGTACCCACACCACATGTAATAAATAAGTTGTGAGGAATGGAAATCTCAGAGAATTAAAATTGAGATAAGAAACCCCTTACTTTGTACTCTTTCCTTGGTTGAGGGTAGGTTAACCTCCTGTATAATGGTGAAATAAATGTTATTAAATTATAAAGGAATAATATATATTAATATGATATCATATATGATAATTTAACATTGCTTTGTTAATAATATCCTATTATTATCGTCGTTTTGGGTGTCAACAGATTCATTTTCCTTTATATTATTTGTTATGTGAGTCATATTTTATATGGATGGTATGTATTTTATTATTATCCAGAATTATATCATGTCTCTAAACATTATTTCTAATCATAAAATGAAATTTAATCTTGAATGGATACGATGGGGAATGAATCTCATCACGTTCGTGGAAACAGTAATCCGTACGTACGCACGAGCGACAATATCATTAATTTGATATTGAAATAATATATAATTGGATGGTATATCATATATTCAGAATCATTATCATGTTATATTTATTATTTACATCAGTTACATATCATTATTATACCCATCCAAACCATGATGTATTGAATAACAATTACACCACGACGTGGAGACAGTAAGCAGTATGTACGCATGTATGGTGACATGTCATTCAAAGGATGTATAGAATAATGAATATGGATGTACCATATTCATAATAACATCACAGTATATAGAATATACTATATTTATTATTTTATAATGGAAAAAACAAATAAAAAGTAAGTGAAAGAAGAAAGGAACTTGAAAGAGGTGATGATATATTTACCTCTTCTTCGGGTTCTTCCTTTTGATTTGATCAAAAGGGCTCCTTAAGTTGGATTTCTGAGTAAAGGAGGGACTCTAAAATGAAGGGAGGACAGTTGAGAGGGTATTTAGGTAGAGTTTGGCCGATCCAAAATTCTTTTATGTTGGGAATATTAATGAAGGGGTAGTTCCCTTTTATAAGAAAGGTGAGGGGCACCATAGCAAAAACTAGAAATATTATTTTATAAAAAATGAATTTCGATTTCTAATGTCTCGAAAATGTATTATTAAAAGTCTACAGTATGGATGGCTCAAAAACCACTCGACCAATAGGTGTTATATAGGTTTGGGTCACTATGTTAACATTATCTTTTAGGTTTAACTCTTAGTTAAATATTTGGACATTTACCATGTCTCTTTATATTTTTATATTATATGGTTAATAAACTTACTATATACTTCCAATAGAACCCCAAGTGGTTAATTAATGATAAAAATGTCATTATATAAGTCTTTTTACTGATACTAATATTTTTAGGGAGAGAATATCAATTAATAATATAATATTTGTATTAAAAACTCTTTTATGTCAAATTTGACACTATTTGGTATTTTGTTTTTTGCTAAATTAATAACAGCATAATTAATCCGAAATAAATTCATCTATCCAACCCTAATATGGAATATTAACATATAAAATTATTGGAATACTTAAAAAGTATCAAATTTCATTTATTTGGATAATTATAGTGTAAATTAGTTTAATTTTTCATTAATTAGGTAATTAGTGCATCATCATTGTGTCATTAATAAATTAGATTATTTAATGTCTAAAATATATATATGTATATAATACAATTATGTAGAAATATTTTTATCTTTCTAATTAATCTTTATAGTCGAACATATCTTATGTGTAACCCTATATTAAAAATATTTTAGTTATTAAACATTGATTTTAACTCTTTTAACTCATCATTGAATTAAATAATAATAAATGTCCTAATCTAATCCAAGTGGACCAAAGAGGTTAATATTTTATTCCTAACTTTTTTGGTCGAATTATATTTATCGAATATAATTAGGACATGTGTTAGGTTAATTATAATATCATTTTTACCTTTAATTACCCTATTAACTTTTAACCGTGGTAAATAAAAGTTAAAAGTTACTATTCACAAAAAATTATTTTTATCTTATTGAACCAAATTTTACTCCTTGATATTTTCCATGTGTCTCGGTTTTTTAAAATTCAACTCAGAGAAGCGGTAAAATTATGTTTTATGTAAATTTGCAAATGCTTCTATGAGGTGGGTAAAAGACGGTGAAAAGTTCAATAAAATTTTTATATATCTAAAATTATTATAAAATGACATCAGTGAATTAAATTGAACTTATATATATATTATGTATCTATTTTTACCTAAAATAAATTTAAATAAAATAAATATTATTTAAATAAAAATTAGGTTTTAAATTATTACTCAGTGTTTTTCACTATTCATCAAATATTAAATGTTTTTAGAAACATACCAAAAATTAACCCTAAGATAATTTTGATATTCTGAATTCAAAAATGAATTATATTTTACCAAATTTTAAAAATATAAATTGCATTTATTAGTGTAATGTTAATTACCGTTGTCAAAACCAAAAAGCGTATTTTTATGAAATAATAACTACAAAAAGATTGACATTTGTTTATGTCAAATTTCAAAATAAAATTACTTACAATGACCAAAATTGGATTAAATGGAAAAATAATAATCTAATTATATATCCAAACCATTCATATGTATAGTTTAACACTATAAATTAATTTGAAAAAAAGTTTTTTTCAGTTAAAATATATTATTTTTCATTATTCACCCAAATATGAAAGTTATCAGAAAAACACCAAATATTTATTGAAACTAAATTATTATGTAACTATCCCAAAGAAGAAGATTATTTTGTCCAATTGACTATATAAATGATTCAAATATTGTATTTAAAAATGGTTCTCCATTAAGAGGCGGTAAAATTGAATTTTTTGGAAAATACTTCTTTTATCTAAAAAATGAGTTTCTCTTTACATTATGTCTAAGAAACTCATAATATAGATTCTAAAATTATATGGGATATATAAAGTTCAAAATTCTGTTAATACTATTCATAACTACTTTTGAATGGCTAGTTTGGTAAGTTGTGGTGCGCTTGAACTCGATGTTGCATGTAGTGTAAGTTATTTAATTAATTTGAAGAACTAACGTACTATGAAATCATGGCCTGTTTCATTATTCCCTCTTTCAATAAATTGAATCCTCTCAATTTTTAAAATTGGGCTTGAGAGTATAATGGAATGTCCCACATCAGAAAAAGATTCAATAAAACTATCACTATAAAAGAAAGAAAGAGAAGTACAAAGGTCACCCAATATAACCCATACTAGGATTCCATGTAGGAATACATGGATATGGAAGATAAACTAAGTGTCAAGTTCTGATGGAGAGGGATAGAAAACATGATTAGGAGAAATTTAACAACAAAAAAACCACAAAATTGTGATGGGACAAATGGTCATTAGTTTCCTATTAGGAAAATTAAACGAACAACATTTTTTTAAGTTATATTTAATACAGATGAGGAATTTATTTACGAGATTGACTAATAACATAAAGAGATATACTTACTTTTTAAGTAGAGATACATTTTTTAATAAATTTCTACCACTAACTCATTTTTTCAAATGATGAGTACTCAAGATGACTTGGTCACACCAGAAGAGATAGAATAATCTTCTACAGAATCATATGATTCACAAAGGATAAACAATATATTTACATTGTCTTTAGAGATTAATCAAAAACAAAACAGTTAGTAGATAATCCCCCAAAAGGATATCCCTTTAGAGAAAGAAACACTTATCCTAATTTCTAAAATTAAACCAACAAAACCCCAAAGTTAAATAAATACCATTAAATAATCAATTGTCATTAAAATCCTTCAATATAATACAAACTAATATTGAAACCCAAAACTTAGAAGAATTTGATATTGTAGTCTTCCACATTAAATTGTATCTCCAAATGACATCAAATACTCTTAAATTCACAAACATAAAATTAATTAACCAAATCACAAATTCTCTATTATAGGTTAATCATTTCCATAAATAACCCAAATCACTATAAATCTGCAATAAAAAAATAGATAAAAATACACCATTACTCCTCAAATGAAATCCCATAGTATTCTATTTTCCTTGGGCATATAGTGTTCCCAACAAATCGAATGCCTTCGAAAATAACATTTATCACTTAATCACCAAATCATTTTCCTATACTAAGGGAATTATTTTGATAAGACATAAGATCTCAAATCAACATATTATTGATCAATAATATCATTTAACTAAAAATAATTAGTCACACTAACCAGGGACTACACATAGTCCATTTGCAGGAGTAAAATCTCAATTTCACTCTAATTGTGGGTTCGATTCTTGGAGCTTTGTCCAACGCGAACAGTTGTAACACAGTCTGCTTGTTGTCCTTTTTCAAAAACTATATTTTATAAAATTACCAAAATGAGATAAATTCCTCAAATAATCATATCATAATTTAACCCCAAATTTTATCTCATACCTTTCACTTTCATCCCAAAATATAATATCTTGAAAATTTCTCAAACCCAATGAACATATAAAACCAAATGGTTATTTATAACTATATCCAAAATTGAAAACATAAGTCTTCCTAAAATATCATTTTCACATAACAAACTGCAGGGTTAGAAATACAAGAGAAAAATATTCCAATATAATCCCATCAACAAGGATCACTAATACTTTTAAACATTTCTTCAACCATTTATTTCCAAATAGATTCTTCTTTGACCATGAAAATATCCTAAGAATAGGGAACTTCCTTAAGTAATGTCCAGGTCCCCTATATTTAGGGAAAATGGCTGTAAATGGATTCTTTAGAACATTTTTATTTTCTTCCATATTACTCTTCATTTTTCCTCAGAAATTCTTCACATTATTTCCTTCTTTCCCACACGTAAAGCATTTCTTTGTTCCATTGAGACACTTTACTTGGTGTCTCCTTCCACATTCCAAGCAAGATAGAAATTGAGGATTCATTTCACCATGGTCTTCACTATTGGAGCTCTTATCATTCATCACCTTTCTCTTCTTTGTTGAGTCCGGGAGTTGGTTAATATATATATTGTTGATTATATTTTTGGAAAACTGATTTGGCATGAAAATGATATCTTTTACGCATATCAACATTCCATTTTGTTGCTCATTTCCACCTCTGTTCCAACCTTGTACATCATTCTTGAAATTACTATGGCTTCCTTGGAATCCATCCATTGACTAAAACCAGAAGGCATTGGGTGAGTAACAGTATTCAAAAAATCATTTAGAGAATATAATGACACCATATTTTCAATTTGAAACTCCTTAGGATTAAACAAGGTCATTTATTCTCATATTATATAAAAATAATTCAAATCAGGTTGAAAAGAAATTTTAATTATTCTAAACATATCCCCCAGGATTGTCGTAACCACGAGTTCAGAAAGGCACGTTGTCATGCACCAGTTCCCGTTCGAGTCTAGCTCAAAGCAGTGTTTTCAGGTTTTTACCCTAGGTACATCTGTGCCAGAGCCTCCTCTACCTGCTCGTATACAGACATGGATGTATTTATTGGAAAACTCACATAATCACTACATTACAAAAATTTTAGGAAATTCATCTATACTAATCCTTAAATTCTATCTTAGGTCTATGTTCTCTAATCAGAGTTTATCTAAATCTACTTTCCAAAGATTGTACAAAACATCCTCTGATACCAACTATAAAGCCCCAACCCCAGAAGCCTAGATTCTGTGCATTATTATGTATCATTGGCATGATCATAAAAGATCACGTCTCGAAAGACCGATTACTTTAGTAGCCTTGGAAGTACTAGATACATTAATAAGGATTACTTTACATCATAAAATGGAAAACTACAACAACATTGTTTCCATAGAAAACATTGAGACCCCATAGACAATCCCTACAGGTCAGTCATAATATACTTCTTTGCATCTTGGGAAAAATAAAACATAGAAAGGGGTGAGATCAGATGCTTAGTATGGATAACATTATAACAGAAACTTTAATAAATAAGCATAAACATTTAAGGTTGTGTATAAGACTAAAACAAAATCCTTTTAAAATTGAAATTCACCATGATATGGCAAAGATAAAATCAAATAATTCTATTTAATTTCTCATATGGATATTCTACTAGTCGAATAATAACATGCAATATCAGTAGCCACATTCATAATGATGGAATTCATAATGCCAGACTTTTATAACCACATAGTCAAGGCCTTGTTCCAAGACTACAAATAAGATTGTTTCAAGGCATTATTCCAAGACACTAGTTTGTCTCATTAAACCTACCGATTCATCGAGGAGCTATATAGGGCTCCACATTTCACTTATTATGTCCAACGCATTCCTCATATGAAAATTTTGAAACATAATATGAACATTCATATTAAAAATAGCTTACGAAATGTCAATATTTTAACCCCAAACCATGAATGGTATAAGAATAGGACATCCGTAGTCAAACATAACTCATTCAATACAATATCGATGATTGTATTATAATAGATAAACCTCGACATAGAATAATGAATGATATTTACATAGATGAAAATAATCATGAAAACTATTTGAGAGAAATATCCCCTTCTTCATGAAAACATTTAAAAGTCTCAATATTTATCAAGAAGCCATTTAAAATAGATTTTTGAATAAAGTGTCACATAACACTTTGAAAATTTTAAAGGGAATTTTAATTTTAAACCATTAATGTCCATATAAATAAATCTATAAAACCATTTTTAAAACATTGACATTAATGAGAAAGATATAGAATAATTATTCATTAAAACATTTTAATTGATATTTAGTCAAAGTTTCTAACAAAAAGAGAGACACTTGAATACAAATAATTGTGGTAATAAAAACCATATAATATCTTGAGAATAAAGGGATCAATGATATACTATGTCAAAGTACATTATATACACCATATAAAAGTGATTTGGTGTATAATAACAAAGAAGTCCTAATTGAATGTAAATTGAGACGAAATCTATTATAAAGTATTTATCCTTAGAGTAAGGATAAATCAACAACATAATTATTTGTGACAAATATAAATACATTCAATATGAGTGGATATTCAGTTTAAATCAATCAGAGTTCATTCACACATATTCTTGTAAAAACAACACCAATAAATTGGATATTTTACTCAACAAATGGAGATTGAGTTAAAATTACACTTTTCAAGTTCATATCGATGGCTTCAGAGTTTATCAATGGAGTGATTATGTGTATCAAGAGTATATCCACAGAAAAGGGAGTGGAAATTATGACATAAGAAAATTAATAGTGATTCCACTCGTAATCATGGAGTAAAATAATCAATGAAGTATACGTAAAGCTGAATGTGTGTAAATTTAAATTTAAAACTCCCTTATTGATTTGGAAACATAGGAAACATACACCCCTGAAAGAAGGATCATACAATGATGATGTAAATATCCATAAATTAAATTATAATACACAATTAAAACATTCATGGGCAGTACACACTCCACATGCAATAAATAAGTGTTGAACAATGAAAATCTCACAGAATTAAAAGTGAGATAAGAAACCCCTTACTTTGTACTTTTTCCTTGGTTGATGGTAGGTTAACCTCCTGTATAATTGTGAAATAATTTTTATTAAATTATGAAAGAATCATATACATTAATATGATATCATATATGACCTTTTAACATTTCATTGTTAATAATACCTTAGTATTATCGTTGTTTTGTATGTTAACAGATCCATTTTCATTTATATTATTTGTTATGTGAGTCATATTTGATAGGTATGGGATGTATTTTATTCTTATCCTGAATGATATCATGTCTGTAAACATTATTTTTAATCATTAAATGAAATTTAGTCTTGAATAGATATGATGGGGAATGAATCTCATTGCATTCATGGAGACGGTAATCCATACGTACGCACAAACGAAAATATAATTATTTTGATATTAAAATCACATATAATTAGATGGTATATCATATATGAAGAATAATTATCATGTTGAAGTGCCCAGATCAGTGTGAATCACTGAGAGGGGGAGGGGGTGAATCAGTGATCCCTTAAAACTTTTTACTAATTGATTCTTATCAATTAAACCTCTATGGCTGGTTAAAGCCTCGATCCACTTTTCTTGTATCTCTCAACCTTTCCCGAATGATGCAGTAATGAAAAGGCACAGGACACAAGGATTTACAAGGTTCGGCACCAAAGGCCTACATCCTTGCCATGCTCTCCCAGCATGGATTCTCCCATTATAATCGGTTAGTATTACAATGGTCGATACAGCTTCCCACCGTATCTCTCCTGAGTCCCACATGAGGGTCTTTATACTGCGTCCCACAGTGTTACCAGAGTCCCACTGGTCTGCTCCAGAATCCCACTGAAGACTTCTTCTCCCTGAGTCCCACAGGGTCTTCTCCTGGCTCCTCGAGTCGCACGAGTAGCTCTTCTTCTCTTAAAGCTTCTTCAAGTATCTTCAGCAGTCTGGGATAAAGACTGCTGGCCTTGCTCTTCTTCTGATCACTTGTGGTGAACAGGATCTTCTCAATCTAGCACGGGCTTTATCACCTTCTTCTAAGGATGCCCCGGCTTCTCTCCAATTACTGAATGCTCAGACAAATAATATCTTTATCTTTGGTCTGGTCCAGTCTCAGTTGCACACCACTGATTTAGCACTGTTCACGTGTGCACGTGCATGCATGCTTGCATGCACTCTTCCTTTCCTCTTCTTGGTGCAGTAGACCCACAAAGGGTGTAATCAATTATAGCACACACCTTCTCCGAACTTCACACACTTTATCCAATTTGTTTACACACTTAGAGTGTGTTCTACTTTAGTGTGGGTCACTCCTTCTTCTTCTTCTAATGTGTATACACTTTTAGTGCACACACTAGGTTCGGCCTTCTTGTCTCTTTGCACACAGAACTTCTTCACTTTGGCACACACTTTGAGCTTGGCCTTCACACTTCTTGTTGCACACCCTTAAATGGCCGTAGGGTGTTCCTCTTCAATTTGCACACACACACACACTCAAATGAGGTGTGGTCTTCAATTTACCCACACAAGGCTACGGCCTATTTAATTCTAACACACACACAAAGTGTGGTCTTCCCTTGGTGCACACAAGGCACTAAGGCCTTGGCCTTCCTTCTTCACCTCTCACACACACAAAGCGTGGTCTTCGATTTGGCACATACACAAGGGCATGCCTCGGCCTCCTCTTGCACACACCCTAATACCAACACAAGGGCTACGGCCTCTTTGTTTTCTTTTGCATGCAACCAACCCGTAGGTATTCTTCCTTCACTTGGCACACAAGCACAAGTGTCTCGGCCTACTACTTGTCCACTTTGCACCCACAGATCCGTAGGGTCTATTTGCACTTTGCACACACAACTTGGATTTAGTTGTGGTCTTCCTCTCCTCCTTGCATACACACGGCTAGGGTGTAGTATTTATTAAGCACCCACACACAAGGTGTGTAATTCATACTACCCGAACCTCCTTCCAATGAGAAGGGCGCGCAAGGGGTGCGGCCACTTCCACTTCTTCTTCAAGGAGCACAAGTCATGAGCCGCACAAGGGTGCGGACACTTCTGTCGCGCAAGCTCCAAGGGTGCAAGGAGTCTTCTTCCGCACAAGCCTCAAAGAACACAAGGTAATGCAATGGGTAGCCGCATGCGCGCAGGGTATAACACCGCAGGTGCGCAAGTGTGTCAAGCACACCTTGGCCGCGCTAGTGCAAACCGCGCAGGAGGCACGGTGCACAGAGCGGGCTCTTCCTGTCGCGCAAGGAGTGCGGGAAGGGGACTCCTCTTCTTGTCGCGCAAAGATGTTGCGCGCAAGGGACTTCACCGCGCAAGGGTGCGCGGGGCTTCGTCTTCGCGAGGCAGAGGGCTCTCACGGATCAACAGGTCTTCAACAAAAACATCAGCAAACCTTACCGTGCTTCGGGTTCTCTTTTTATAGGCAGAAGATGCCTCACATGATCCGCGTGTTTCCAACTTGAATTCCCGAAGATTTCGGATCTTTGAAATCTTTAAACGAGTTAAAAAATCTTCCGCGTATCTTGATTTTATCTTCTGTCAATCGCGGGTTCATTCACCTTCGGCCTTCTCCACGTACATGCGTTTTAGAACACATGCATGGCTCTGGTTAAACTCATGCATGCAAAGCATGCTCTCCACGTGGCCTCGCACCTTCGGTTTGCTTCGGCCTCGACCGAATTCATCCACTAGTTGCATGCATGCCTATTTTATTGCATGAATGTGATCAGTAGGCTCAGACGATCCTCAAGGAGCTTTCGTCTTCGAAAATGGTGGCCGGGAGCTCGAAAACTGTCTTCGGGAGGCTCCTCGTTCGAGCGGAGCTCGCGGGAAGGCGCGGGAAGACCTCTTCCGAGCTCGGGGAAGAGGACGAGGCGGGAGCCGTCGGATCGGCCATTTGAGATATATCGGACGGCCGGATTAAATCGGGGGCGCGGCGGATTAATCGTGCGGTGGAAATAAGACGCGTGATGAGATGTGCGGCTCAGATTCAATCCCGGGAGATTTTCCGCGTCCCACATCGAAACGGGCCGCGGAATTCTCTCGCTTTATCAACTAAGTGCTGCCTCTCAGCGCTCAGTTGAACTTCCTCCCTCCCGGTGCCGCCCCGCACCGGGTTCTCTCTGCGGGCGCGCTCTGCGCCCACTATGGTCCTCGCGGGCGCGCTTCAAGCGCCCACCATGCACTCTCCGGGCGCGCGGGCTTCACCACTGCGTGCCCTCGGGGGCTTATACACGGCCCCCCCTGCCTCTCGAGCTTGCACCATGGGATCCCCCATGGGCGTGGCGCCTAGTGCCCATATGAGCCGTGGGGTTGAACCCGTGGGCTGGCTTGAGATGGCCAATTTTTTGGCAAAGGACAGAACCTAGACTTTGTAAAAACAAAGTCCTCCTCTATGTAAAACATGCCAAGTGCCAAGCCACTTCTTCCTCTTCATTTCTTCTTATCTTCTTCTTAAGAATTCCTCCATTCCTCTTAATCACTTACTCATTACTTAGGAGTGAGTTCTTGAAGGTTCTTGTTCATCAACCGAACTCTTGAATCAAACATATTCATCAAAGTTCTTTATTGATCCAATTAGAGATCAATTGGAACTTTTTCACATTTACATGCACTAAGTGATAGTGCATGGACTTCTTTAGCTCACTTCATCCACTTAGAAGTTGTGGATGGCTCTCTTCAACTCCTCATGCATTGTGAAGACAATGCATGGTCTTCAATCAATGTTGTGACTTTGTATCCAATTGATACAAGTTCTATGAACTTAAAGATCAGCTCCACAATCGTCAGATGTACATGGAGAATGTTTCAACCACAATTTCCAATACCACTTAGTGAATCTCCTAAGTGACATGCCTCTTAGTATCATGGCCATTCTCCTTCATCACCATCACCATCACATCCTTTGACATTCACATCTTGACTCCTTGACATCCATTCATTCCAAGACAACTTTATGCCTCATTGACAACAAATGCAACACAATGCACTTCACATGTTATATTTATTATTTACATCAATTACACATCATTATTATACCCATCCAAACAATAATGTATTGAATAACAATTACACCACGACGTGGATATAGTAAGCTAGACACACACACATATGGTGACATGTGTTTCAAAGGATGGATATAATAATGAATATAGATATACCATATTCATAATAAAATCATAGAATATAGAAGATATAGGATTTATTTTTTTACAATGGAATCAACAATGAAAGTGGAAGTGGGAGAAGAAAGGAACTTGAAATAGGTGATGAGTTATTTACCTCTTCTTCGGGTTCTTCATTTTGATTTGATCAAAAGGGCTCCATTGGTTGGATTTATGACTAACTTAGGGACTCTAAAATGAAGGTATGATAGTTGATATGGGTTTTGGGGAGATTTTGGCTGATCTAAAAGGCTTTGAAGGTGTGAATTTGAGGGACGGGGGAGTGCCCTTTTATAAGAGGTGTGAGGGGAACCTTAGGAAAAACTAGAAATATTATTTTATAAAAACTCATGTTTGGTTTCTAATGGATCCAAAATGGATTATTTAAAGGATAAGGTGGGGATGGGTCGAAAACCACTCAAACAATATGGTTTAGACAGGTTTCAGTCACTATATTAACTTTATATTTTAGGTTTAACTCTTAGTTAAATATTTTGACATTTACCATTTCTCTATGTTTTTATATTATATGGTTAATAAAATTACTATATACTTCTAATAGAACCCCAAGTAGTTCATTAATGATTCAACTATCATTATATAAGTCATTCTGTTGAACTGTAGATTTTTAGGGATATAATATCAATTAGTAATTTTATATTTGTATTAAAAAAATCTTTTATGTCAATTTTGACAGAGTTTGGTATTTTGTTTATTTTATAAATTCATAACATCATTATTTCTTATAAAAAAATTCATTTAACCAACCCTAATATGTCATATTAACATATAAAATTATAAGAGTTCATATGAAGTCTCAAATTACATTTATTTGGATATTTATAGTATCAATTAGTATAATATTTCATTAATTAGGTAATTACTACATCGTCATTCTATCATTAATAAATTGCATTATTTAATGTCTAAAATATATAAATAAAATACCATTATGTATGTAATCTTTTTAGCTCTCTAATGAATATTTATAATTGAATTTATCTAATGTGTAACCCAATATTAAATTTTTTTAGTTATTAAACATTGATTTTAACTCTTTTAACTCCTCTTTGAATTAAATAATAATACAAGTCCTAATCTAATCCAAGTGGACCAAATTAGTTCATATTTTATTGCTAAGGTTGTTTTAGGTAGAATTATAAATAATGAATAGAATTAAGACATGTGTTAGGGTAATAATAATATCATTTTTACCTTTAATTACCCTATTTAATTTTAACTGTGGTAAAGAAAAGTTAAAAGTTACTATTCACCAAAAAATATTTTTATCTTACTGAACCACATTTTACTCCTTAATATTACAATGTCTCTCGGATTTTCAAAATTCAACTCACAGAAGTGGTAAAATTATGTTTTATCTAAATTTTCAAATGCTCCTAGGAGGTAGTTAAAAGACGGTGAAAAGTTCAATAAAATTTTTATATATCTAGAATTATTATAAACTGAAACCAATGAATTAAATTGCAGATATATAGGTATTATGTAACTATTTTGACCAAAAAAAAATTTAATTAAAATAAATAATTATTTAAATAATAATTCAGTTTTAAACTATAACTCTGTGTTTTTCACTATTCATCAAAAATTGAACATTTTCAGAAAAATACCAAAATTTCACCCTATACTAATTTTGATATTATTAATTCAAATATGATGTCTATTTTACCAAATTAAAAACATAAAAATTTCATTTATTAGATTAAAATTAATTCCCGTTGTCAAAACCAAAAAGCGTATTTTTATGAAATAATAACTACCAAAAGATTGACATTTGTTTATGTCCAATTTCAACGTGAAATTACATCCAATAACAAAAATTGGATTAAATGGTAAAAATATAATCTAATTATACACCCAAACCATTCATATTTAGAGTTGAACACTATAAATTATTTTGAAAAAAAAGTTGTTTTCAGTTAAAATATATTATTTTTCACTGTTCGCCCAAATATGAAAGTTATCAAGAAAAACACGAAAAATTAATTGAAACTAACTTATTATGACCTGATCCCAAAGAAGATGTTTTTTTTGTCAAATTGAATATATAAAAGTTTCAAATATTGGATTTTAAAGGGTTCCCCATTAAAAGGCAGTAAAATTTCATTTTTTGAAAAATAATTCTTTTATCGAAAAAATTGAATTTGTACTTGCATTATGTATAAGAAACTCATTATATAGATTCTAATATTATAAGGTTTATATAAATTCCAAAATTCTTTTAATATTATTCATAACCACTTTTGAATGGAATGTTTGGTAAGTCGTTGTGCGCTTGATCTCTATGATGCATGTTGTGTAAGTTATTTAATTACTTTGAGGAACTAACGTACTATGAAATCTTGTGGTGTTACATTCTCTAACTCACACAACATTAATGGGGAATCTACCAATATTATTTACAAGAATTAATTAGACAACTTCCTAGAACAATGATATCTAAACAAATGGAACAATCAAATAATATCCACCCTTACATTATTGGAGAAAAGATGATGGATTGCTATTGAAATAAACTAATTCATAAGGATGTGATAATCATGAGTCTTCAATGATTTTAGCATTAACTCTCTACCATTGACCTGTTTAGATATATTTCTTGTATAGCCACCAGGAACTATAATAGTCTCTAGTACTTCCATAAATTGCTTCTCTTAGGTTTCGTTATATAAGAACACATGGAACTTGCCATTTATTTTCACTAATACACAAAAAAATCAATTCAGTTCTATGGCCCCAACACTCCAATTCATGCCCAGAATGTAAATTCTATTTTTTCATTCCATTAATGTTTAGAAGAATTAAATGCAACATTTCACATATATTGTTTTCAATGTGCATTACATCTAAGTAATGACATGACAAATTTGTTAACCAATAATGAAAATCAAGGATGATACATCTCTTCTTCCAATTGTTATAAGTTTTAGTGGAAACATTATTTCTTTTTCCAAATATGATTTGACCCTTCCCAAATGAAAAAATGAAGTCTTTCAATTCATTAAGAACATCGGTTCCAGACATACGCTTAGGTGAATCATCGATCTCCATGGTACTTTCAAATATTTGACGATTATTTCTATATGGATAGTCCATTGGAAAGAATCATTAATGTCCTATAAAACTAGAACTACATCAATGTTTTAGTCTTCTGGATTGTGTATTCTTCATAAAAATTGGACTTGATAGTTTTCTCTTCATCCTCTATCCAGAAATCATTATATAACAAGAAAATCATTGACAATCCACATAAGAATAACACACATCGGAAATATGACATTTGAACATGAATCATATGTGCGCACACCCACATCCCAAAGAAGTTGCAACTCTTTAATTAAAGGTATCATGTATATGTCTATATCGTTGCTGGGATTAGAATGGATAGATATGAGTATTCTCATGAAAGCGAATGGTTTTTTCATAAAAACCCATAGGGGAAGGTTATAAATGTGTATAAGAACCATAAATGTGTTGGGTGAAGTGAGAATCTTCCCAAATGTATTAAAACAGTAACATGAAAGGCCAAGCCTCAAATTACGCGTGTGAACTGAAAAATAAGAATATGTAGCATCAAATATCTTCCCTGAAAATTCATCTGATGGTTATACCAAATCATCATTAGTCTTCTTTCTCTGGGTATCCGGCCATCACATTTTTATTGATATTTTATTAGACAAAAAATATTCTTGTAGTCTAGGGATCAATGGAAAGTTCCACATTACTTTCTGTGGCACATGGGATGGTGTTCAATCAGCCTTTATCATCTAGCGGGATGTCCATAATTTTATACAATCATTTCGTTCATCCGTTTCATCCCAGAATAAACTGCAATCTTTTAGGAACGTATGAAGTTTTTTTCATGAAAATACTATTTTCTTAACTAACTTCCATGATATATAGTGGTTTGAGGGAACATCTGCATCATCTATAAGTAATTCCTTTAATAATGTATGAATGTAATCGATGGAAGTATTAGAAATCCCATATATTGTTTTCTTATGAAGCAATTGGATTAAAAATTCCAACTTTTTCATTTTACCGCATTGCCGATATACAAGAATCATGCCAACATCATTCAATTTTTTCACACTAACAACACCATCATTTTAATTAGATGCATAATGTGTGCTCATATAGAAGTCTTCTTAGATCATGATCATTTCTTTTTTCATGATAACAAATAAACTGAAACTAGTCATATAACAAATTCTATAATCAATTTCTCTCATTTGGATCATCAGAAATTTGAGAATTCATTTTTTCTCCCTTGTGATTACACACTGAGTAATATTCATGAAAACCATATTTGGTTATGTGGTAGTTGACTTCTTCATAGCTCAACCAAGGTCTTACTACATAATTGTAATAGGGTCAATGTTTGTGACCACTATATGAAGCATTTTGAAATGAAAAATCTAAGAAGCTATATAAATTGTTTTGATAATCGTTAAAAATATGATCGGTTTAAAATTTCCACCTTTTATCCATTCAATATTTTTTTATAAATCATTTCATCAAAATTAATTCCATAAGATTGAAGTTACATTGAAAATATATTTGTGTAAATGTGAATTGTTCACATTATATGAAACTATAACTAACACACAACTCTATATGAGAATCATTATATAAAATAAAAAAAAACTATATTTATAACAAAATATCATTGAGGAACTATAAATTAGTGTACAAGATCATGTACAGTTATAGAGGATAATAATTACGGAGTGGAGTAAATTTTAGATTGAACGAATTTTATATTTTATTAGATTATTTGAGTGATCGCATACACTACCCAAGGGGGTGGGGGTTGTCATGGGGGTGGGGGGCTATCCAGGGGTGGTATCTAGGGGGTGGGGTGGGGTCCGGGGGGGGGATATCCTTTGAGGTGGGGGTGTCTCGGGGTGTGGGCTGTCTAGGGGGGTGTGGGCTGTCCAAGGGGGTGGGTCTGTCTAGGGAGGGGGGCTGCCACGTGGGGGTGGGGGTGTTCAGGTGGGAGGGGGTCTCTAGGGGGTGGGGTGGTGTCCAGGGGGTTGTCTAACGATGTGGGTGGGTGTGTCCAGGGGAGGTGGGGGATGTCCAGGAGATGGGGGGCTATCCATGGGGGTGGAGGGGTGTCTTGGGGTGGGGGTGTCCACCCCCAAAATAGGGTCATAAAATCCAATCTCTATTTAATTGTAGCATGATTTCAATCATTTTATATAAGACCCGGAAGAAAATTATTGTAAACCATGGATATGATACATATAAATCACTAAACACCTAACTTTAAACACACCTCAAGATATAATTTGTGTATTGTATTTTATCATCAACTCTAAATATCATACATGAATTCTAAAA
Organism: Viscum album; assembly: GCA_963277665.1. Lineage (NCBI taxonomy): Eukaryota > Viridiplantae > Streptophyta > Magnoliopsida > Santalales > Viscaceae > Viscum > Viscum album. The sequence continues at coordinate 2,023,697,880 of OY728123.1, forward strand.
AAACACACCTAATTGTAATCACACATCCAAATATTGAGCATGGTATGTGGCATATTGATGCCTTGAGATGCAAGCTAAGAGTAAATTACATGATGTGATACATGGTGTATGTTTACAAAATTTTGTGTGTGTGTCAAATATGATCTTGTATATGTTGTTTAGGAATATGAGCCAAGTTTCGATGGGACACTACTCATGGGAGTATGACCCTTGTTATATCAATAGCTGATATAGGGTTGTATGAATGAAAAATTTGTATGAGATCCATATGGATAGTGGATAAGAACCTGAGTGACATGTATTTGTAGAGATATCAACTTCCTCCAAGGGTAAGAGTGAGTGTTGGTATGGAAATTCAAGAAAAGTCTTAACATGTGAAAGCAACTACACATTGATTATATGTGATTCCAATTTTATCATATTTCATTGGAGTGGACAATGCACCCATCCCTGGAAAACCCACACCCCCACACCACTACAGCCCCCCAACCTGGATATCCCCCCACCCCACCTAGACAACCCCCTACCCACATGGAAATCTCACCCCCTTCCTCCCTAGACAACCCACACCCCACTCCCCCACCTAGACGACCCACCCACCTGGACACCCCCCGATAGACAACACCCCCACCCCAACCTGGATAGTACACCCACCACACCTGGACATCCCACCACCCTCTGTGGATAGCCCAATCCCCCACCGCTTTAGCCCCTACCCCCTTTCATCCCCTTAGACAGCCCCCCAACCCTGATTTCCCCCTCCCCCCACCCAACTGGACACCCCCCCCCATGTGCATAGCCCCCTCCCCCACCTGGACATCCCACCCCTCACCTGGACAACCCCCCACCTGGACAGCCCACCCCCACCACCCTGAATAGCCCACCCCCTAGACAACCCACATCCCCCACCTGGATAGCCCACCCACACCCCTGGACATCCCTCCCTGAGGACAGCTCACAGCCCCTCTCCCACCTAGACACCCCACCTTGACCACCTTGGACAGCCAACACCCCTCCTTGGGCAGCCCATATCCCCTCCCCCACACCCTTGTCGCCCCTTACCCCTACATCCCCCTACGCCCTGGAAAACTCACCCCCACCTGGGCATCCCCCCACATCTAGATAGCCCCCAGTAGCCCCCTTATGGTAATTATTTTTTAAATTGTTTTATTTATTAAGAAAGGAAAACCATCATGCATTTGCCATGTCATTCCAAAAAACCCATTAAATTTATCAAAACATGAAAAATGTAATTTATCAAAACATTAAAATTTAAATTTATCAAAACATGAAAAATTCAACTTACAAGGCTATATGGGTCACTTGGGAAATGTCATTGGGGAAAGGGAAAATCACCTACATTATTAATTTTAATTTAAAAATGGGGCCACACAATTAAGAGGTGTGGTGGTGTCTAGGGGGGATATATAAGGGGTTGGGGGTTATCCAATGGGGTGGTGGGTGTACAGGGGGAGGGGGTGTCAATGGCGTGTGGGGGTGACTAGAGGGCGGCAGGTGTCCTGGGGGTGGGTGGGGGGCTATCCATTGAGGGTGGGGGTGTCTAGGGGGTGTGGGTGTCTAGGGGGAGGGGGTGTCCAGTGGGTCGGGGTGTAGGGGGTGGGGGATGTCATATGGGGGTGTACAGGGGGTGGGGGGTGTCCGGTGGGGTGGGGTATAAAGGGGGGGGGGGTATTTAGGGGTGGAAATACCCATATAATACCTTAAAAATTACCTATACCGAATCCAACCAACATCGTAATTCAATCCATCAACCAAAAAATAGCCAATTAATTTCCAATATCAACCCTTTTACTATTATTCATTGAACAAAAACTATAAATACAAAATCCAAATCCAATTTTCAACTTAACTAATGTCCATAAAAACTACCATATCTCCCCAGTAAAAAACAGAAAACCACCTCCACCACTACCCAAAACACACCCTATCCCTTCACATGGACTGTACGTATATCTATTACCCACCACGAGAGCATATGAATAAATAAACCCTTTACCGTCTTTGACGTGTGGAAAAAAAACAAAAAACAAATCAAAGTGATTTGTATGCCACCGACCGCATAAACACTGATTTAGCCGAAATTAAAAAAGAAAACATATAAAAATTACTGTAGAACATTATATCTAAGGTAACAGTTAAAAATTTTATGTATATAAAAAAATTTCTTGATTGAATATGGATCTATGGGTTAAAGAAGTTTTTCACCATACTGTAAATAGAGACCATTTGGGGGAGCATCAGATTAAGGTCAGCAATTGGGTGAAGTTGGAGATGGGCTGCTATGTATTTGGAAGAAAACTTTCCCAACGGTTTTTAATAACCATTGGGAAATCATCTCTTTACGTACAATTTTAATAAATGTTTCTTATATATTAGATAAATTATAGATTTCCCAATGGTTTACTCAAACCATTGGTAAATATTACTTCTAATCACAAATTCCCAATAGTTTGGACAACCCGTTGGGAAATACTGCCATTTTTACATTAAACCAATGATTTCATAAAACTGTTGGTATGAAACCATTGGGAAAAACTCTTTTTCTAGTAGTGTGCAGATTAATGTTATATATTGATTTCTACATTAATATAGACTATCAGTGACTTTCCTGTGTATGATATGTTATCTAGATGGTGCACACATACCCTAAAATCAATTTTGTATTGCATGGTTAAGAAAAAATCATTTAATCTTTGTAATGGGAGAAAGGTAAGTTATATTGACTATCATTAGTTATTTTTATGGCGGATCACCCTTTTCGGTTGAATGTAATAAATTTTACAAAAGGACGAATTGAAACACACACCTCCAACAGTGCTCTTATGTAATCAGATAAAATCATTTATTTCTACATTACGTCATGATATTTTTGGACCACCCATAAAAGAGAGAAATAGAAATGGTTTTGGGAGAGAACATTATTGGATAGAGTGGAGAATTTTTTAAGAGATTCCATATTAGTATGATTTGTTGGTTCATCACATGTTATATATAATGAAAATTGTGACAAATTCTTTTGATAACATTTTTTATACCATATTGGACACACTTGGTAAGACTAAAGATAATGTAATGGAACAGTTAGATCTTGTGTAGATTTGAATACATCCTGAACATGTATTATTTGAAGATGAAAGGTTACAGAAATTAATAAAGAATAAATCATCTTACTCACATAGTAAAGAAAACTATTTATTTTTCAATCAATGGATTAGGGATTTTAGTTTAACAAATATATATCCTTCTAGTTTTTCTTATTTCATCAGAAATGGGAATATTACCTGGCTACAAAGTCATGATTTTCATGTCATAATTGATATATTACTAAAAATTGGTCTTAGTGGTTTGTTGAATTCTTCAATACGGGACTTGTTGACTGAAATATAATTTTATGATATATTTATGTGGAAACTACATATTATAATGTATTTAGTTTTCTGTAAAAGGATGTCATTTTAATATTATGTAAATTATTAAAAATATTCCCACTAAGATTATATGATTCCATAGAGAATTTAATATTTCATTTTACATATGAATCTAAATGTCTAGGGATGGTACAATTATGGTGGATGTATCCGTTTGAGAGGTGTCTGAGAAAAAAGAAGAAGAAGGTATGTAAAAAAGCATCAGTTGAAGGGTTGATTCATAGAAGCATGCGTATAGGAGGAAATTTAAAATAACAAATCCTATTAATTTAAGTCAGAATATCCTACAATACGTAATCACATGGGTCATATTGAGTCAAATTTTAATGTTTTCATAGACCATTACTTGACAGTTTTTAATCAGCTTGAGCTTGGTTTTTGGGGTTATCGTTAGCCATGGATTAACGATGAAGAACATCACATAGATCATAATTATGTTCTGTTGAATTGTGAAAAAAGGAACCAATTTGTGCAGTAAGTACTAATTTATTATTATTCCATTAAATATATTAAAAATATCTCTTTATTTACATTAACTTTTTTATAGACTATATTATAACTATATCGAAAATCAATTTATATAAATTTAATCTATTTTTCTTGAGGAAAATCATCATCAAAATTTTTTATATTGGTTTCACTGACTAGAATGTTATGTTTCTTTCAATAGAATAAAAAATAAAATTTTTAATGATATCAATTATTAATTTTTTTTATTATTTACCAAAAAAACAACATGAAAATAAAATTCACAGTCAATTATGTGCTCTAAAAACCCCTCCATCAAAATTGGTAAAATATTATAATTGGTATGTGGTTAATGAATTTTGATTCGATTCACACATATTTGGTGACTTAAAGAAAAAAGTTAAGAGTGGTGTTCATTTGAAAGAATACTGTCATAAGGAATGTGAAGTTTACTTTTAAGGTATGTTAGATTAGATAATTGAGTTATGTTATCTAGGACCAAATTTTGTTACAATGTTTAAATTCCATTATTTTGATACTGATCGAGGGTTGCAAGTTCATCCATGACATTGAGTCATTGAAATTAATGATAACAGTCTTCTTGCATCGAATGAACCATTTATATTGAAACACCAAGAACATGATGTTAAATATTAAAATTAATATGATATTTTGAGAAATTTGAAATACTGGTGGAGTGTGATAAAAATGAAATCACACAAAAATCGTTTTTTGAAAATAAAAATGGTTCTATGGAAGTGAAACATGTTGAAAATTTTTAAGAAACAATCAGAAATATATCTCTAACTCGATGGGATATAAATATCGATGATAAAATCCCCCAGTTAAGGGATGATGATATAGATAATGTTAATGAAATAATAAGGTATAATGAAACTAAATTTCATGTGGAAGATAACAATGATGAATATGAGGATGAAGACATTTATGTAAAAGAAAATGGTGATGAAGATGATGATTTATGTATTATATTTAGTTCTTTACTGATAGGTAATTATAATATTCGTAGATTTATTTATTTTTTAAATTTCATATTTGTATTAAGAATATGTTATAGATAACATTATATTATTAGGAAATTTATTAGTTTTTTGTATGTAATGTCTATTGTAACAATATCTTACTAGTGATAATATGTTTTTTTAAATGGTTAGAGATGTTTATAATAATCAATTATGTTCTCTCATTGATGTTAGATTTTCCGATGATAAACCTAATTTAACTGCTCCTCATCACACTAGTGTGCCTTCTAGGAGGGGAGCAGTCTGGCTCAATTATAGAATAGGGATCTTATTCCAAAGACATGAACATCTATTTATTTTGATCCTCTTTTTCATAGGTTTGTTTAATTGTTTAAGATATTTATTTTCTTTTAACTTAGTGAATTAATTTTTATAATAAATTTAATATTATATATTTGTTTCAAATCAGATTGTTTTCGCATTTCAAAATTGGGCAGGATGGTGCGGTTCTGAGAAATTATTTTTTTGACCCATGTGTGTCATGAGACCGGATACACATCATCGTGGATGAAAAAATGTTTGAACAATGTATTGTATGTTTTTAAATAATATATAATTAATTAATATTTATTTAATTAATAATATATTTTTAATTGTCTTATATAATTTATTTTCTCTGATTCTTGATATCTAGAGAGGGCTATTCCAAATGGCATGGGATAATTGTATACATAAATGCCTTCGTCATTTTCTATAAAACATCATAAAGTGAGCCATGGATAAATATTGAGCAACCATCTTCAATAAGTCCTGCATATCCCACCATCCTGACTATATATCAGTTCTGGTATGGGATGAGTTGTGCTCTTTATGGCTGGGACAGACTTTTAAAAACAAGTCATCATATGGACAACAGAGCTAAGAGAGGCAAGAGGTCACCCATAGGGCCGAGATTCATACATTTGGAATACATCTACGATATATTGTAAGCTTTATTAGTTATTAAGGTATATTTATTTTTAACTCTAACAATTTTTTATACTATACAGGCTGCTACTAACCCATCTATTACAAAGTTTGATGTTTATAAGAAGATGCATATTGACCCCCTTATATACGAATTTATTGGTGAGTGATAGTTCCATATTGTGATTTGTAATTTTTTTGAAATATCTCATGATTATTAATTTTATTATTATTATAATTTCTCATTATTTTTAAAGGAATCATATAAGGATGAAATTTCTCATTCATGGGAGAGTCAAGAGAAGATAGAACAACATGTCCCTGCTGATTCAGGTTTCAATGATGGTTCTTGGATATAGGTGAATACACAAGGATTCAAGAAAGGTATAGTGATTGGTATCAGTTATCAGCAGACACCTACAAGTTATTATGGTACTTTTGGGATGACACCAGTGAGTGTGAAGGGATCTCATGGAGAGTCATCATCGATGATGTCATCTATTGGAAATTATGAGGATAGGTAAAGATCTCAGGATGATATGATGCAGCATATGCAGAAGCAGTTGGTGGAGGTGTATGAGTAACTGGGTCTGAGAGATGGGGAGATGATAGATATATGCGCTAACTTGTGCAGGGTGTAGGTTTGGAGTTTTCCCCCCTGTTCCTTCAAGTGATCCTCCTCCACCTGATGATAGTTATAGATTTCGGAAGTTTTTATGACTATTTTGTAATTTGGTTTGCTAGAAAAATTATATTTGAAATTATGTATTACTTTTATGTGTCTCTTTTTTTATTAGTTTAATGAATTTGAAATAATTTTAAATTTATTTACATTAATTATTTCTAATTTTATTTTTTTGATTAAAATATTATTTGTGACATATGGATAATCCTTCATAAATAATATTTTGTGATGTATTTTCTCCAAAAGACATTATAATGAATATTCTGGGAATTTTTTATACAACTGGTTTTGTATCATTCAAAATTTTTTTTGATGAGAATCCTTCAGAAATAACCAATCATAATTATCAGAAATTACATTTTTATCATTATAAATCATGGAATAATTCTTTTGAATAACAAACTCTTCACTTTTAAATGTTCTAAAACATTCCTTACCTCATAAAATATATATTTTTACATTAAAACACTTTTGGAATGAATAATATTGAATTTTGAAGAATCGTATTTATAACTTGTTTTCACTTATGTTTAACCTATTTTGGAATGAATGAAGCACAATTAGTTCCAGAGGTGTAACCTAACTGGTTATATCAATCATTTTTTGCCTTCAAACACTATTCAATACCCAATGCATTTTAGAGAAATATCAGACTCACCTGTCATCTAATATAATTATAATGTATTTTATGATGATGAAAATATTATAATTTTTCAATTTTTCATCATAAAGACATTTAAAAACACATTTTCAAATATAATAAAATTCATTCAGTTCCACCATATAAATGATATAATGTTATCATTTACTTAGAATAAATTTTTAAAATTAAAACGTCCAAGAATATTGATAAAAATGTGTTATTTTAAAATACAAAATGAAACATGTAGAGGAATATTAATAATAAATAAGGTATATTATGATGGGTAAACACTGTTGAACTGTATACATTGAATAAAACATCCATTTTACACTTTTTTAAAAAATTAAAATTACCCCATATAGAAAACACTAAGAACATTATTTTTACCCCTTTAATAATTTTGTATAATATAGTTTAAAATTACCCTTACCAAAATGTGAATTTTAAATAATAAAATTCTAGTGACATTTAAAATAACTTGGATATAGGGGATACACATTTTAAAGTACTTTACAAAAAATTAAAGAAACGTCTCTCACAACATCAGCAAAAAAAAATTAAATGAACATTGAAGAATAGAATTCAAAAATATTTATAACACACTTTAGTTTTAGTAAATGAATGATAAAATTAATCCATATGGATGTATATATACTACATAGTTGAAAACATCTATGGAACACAAAAAGAGTCTCAATTAAAGGAAATTAAGATGAGAATTCCCTTACATCATGTCCAATTTAGCTTCTTACATTCACTAATTCTAGACTCATAATATAATATTAGTTTTATATATTATTATGAAATTTTTTAATGTTAATTCCATCATTTTAATCCATTTTATTTCATTTATAATATTTTATTTTTAGTTACATAATGATTTATGATTATGTAAGTTGTTTTAAGAACGTTCGATTATTAGTCAAAAAACAACATCGATAGAGTGACCATGATAAAAGTTGACATTCTCCCATCATCAACAATTTATTGATAATTGTCATGTTATAAATTTTTTCATTAAATATGACTTTTTAATCATCCAAGAAATAAATGAATAAAAAAAATCACATTACTTAATGGAGGTTGTATTCCACACGAATACAGTGACGAAATTATCATTTTAATGGGTGGAAGGGTAAGACGCAAGTATTATATTATATTTATATAATCATAAATATATTGTTTATATAATATATATTTTATTAAATCCATCATAACAACTATCCTATTGAGGAGGTAATTAGAAAAAAAACACATCAGGTTATTGATGTCATTTCCCACATGTATGCACAAGCGATGTTTCCATTTCCCAAAGGATGGAGAAGGAGATGAAAATGGGAATAAAATAATCATAATAAAATTTAGTATATTTAGTATATTAATGTTATTATTTAATTAAGGTTTATATGCTTTTTAGTATGTATAATAAGAATATATATATATAAAGTTATTGGTTAAGATTTATACATCCTCTTTGGAAAACCACCATTAACTTACACATTAAGCCTTAATAGTGTGTTTTATTAGGTGACACAGAAACCACTTGGACATGGATAAGAAGTTCAGAAGGGTATTTTAATGGTCTTGGAAAATATATGTTTTTCAATATCTGTTTTAAGGATATGTGTTGTGGTGAACTTGTATGTGTAAGGGGAGGGAAACAATTTGAATTATTTAATGTTTTCAATTCATAAAAGGTTTTAATCTCGGGGAAGTGACTCAAATATATTCTATTTTAAAATAATGGTATAATGTTGGAATAAATCCAATAATCCAATCAAATTATAAATTATTAGAGAAATTTAAATTATAATCTTCTAGTGAAATAACTTTTAACCAATTTCAAAAATAATTAGGATAACGTTACTATTTTTCGTATGAACATAATTATGTTACTAAAAATAAATTTCCATTCTAGAAATTTTTCTAAAATATGATTAGAGACTTGGAATCAATTATATTATATTCAAAATATATAAGAGTCATAAATTATTTTAATATAATACATAAACCACAAAAAATACAGTGTTTATGGAAAGACCTAATTTAAGTGTAAAAACAATTTCACAATAAAATCAAGTAAGATGTTGACTTAAAATATTTTTTGGCCAAAAACTAAATAAAATAAGGTCTCTGCACTTTTCAGTCAAAAAAACATAATGGAGTCTTCCTACCATACCATAAAGTACAGAGACCAAAAAATAGTTTCCCATTGGAATAAAATATAACTCATGTTCACAAATGTCTATATTGGGATATAAAATTTAAAAATAATTTCTAAAATAAACTACATAACTCATTTAAAATATATTTGGTTGATCCATAGGGTAAATAATTTATTAATTCATGCTTACGTCAGAATATTATCATAAATGTGATTTCAAATGTGATGATATCATAAAATAAATTAATAATTTTATATTTTTTTACTGTGGAATAAATTAATTATTTTATCTACACAAAAAATAAATAAAATTCATATTTGATGCAAATGTATTTTTTAAGCATAAAATGACACTATTATCATTAAATTTTTTCTAACTATATTTAAAAGAAATAAAAATTCATTAAATTGGATATATTATATACTTATTATAATAATTTATAAATAATTATTAATTTACTCTTTTATGTTCAAAATACATTTTAGAGAGAAGTGGTTTTATGAAAAATATATCTTTTACGTTTTAAAAGATTTTATCATCATTTTCATCAAATTAATTTCCAGTGTATGATTTATTGTTAAAACATTATTTAAATATTCTATACATATATTTCATAAATCAATTATTCTTATTCATACCTATAAAACCAATGTCTAGTACATAAATACTGCTTTCAAATGATAATAAATCATGGTTTAGTTGTGATTACTGTTTTAAATGAAAGATGCTATTAAATACATTAAATAATGAAAATAAATTCTTAAAATTTTTAATGATACATTCTACAGCAATAAATAAATTCCATATTCGTAGTTTTATCTCATTTATAATAAAGGGTTTTTAATATATTTTAAAAATAAATCACAAGAAGTTAAAAATAATGAATAAGTTCCTGGATGGAAAAACCTTTCTAATATTTAGAAATACATTTATTAAAAACCAAAATAATTAAATGGGTATCAAAAAGTACATTTAAGGATAAGAAAAGATAGATATGATGATCAATGGAAACAAATTTTTTTGGGTTACCATATATGAAGATCATTGGATGTAAGTGAAAATATAGACATAAAGAGAAAGCATAATGTACAAGGAATAATATAGGTTGGTATAGAGAATGATCATGGGAATGTTGATGACCACAAAACAGAAAATCATAAGTGTATAAATAAAATTAGTAATTCATAAAAAATAAAGGTGCATGGATAACATTATTATTAAAAGATAATTTTTTTATATATGAGGGATTATTTTACTCTCAATATGGGGAACATGAGAGATATACCTACTTGATTTCCATCCATTTTATAAGTACACTATCATCCTCTAGTTGTAATTTTATTTATTTACTATTATATGTCATCACATACTCTAATAAATGAGTATTTAATATAAATTTTCCTTTGTTAAGAAACTAATATTTACTTTTAACAATTCACTAGGTATATAAAAGGATAACAAGTAATTCCACCTATATTTTAACATTAAAAATATCAAAATGATTTCCATAAGGTGATATAATATCCAATGTGAATAAATACTATATTAATCTCTAAATAATCAATACTATAACCCAAGGATATTATTTATAAATTCTATAAATATTTAACCTCAAAACACATAAAAATGTTTCATACCATTTATAAAACCCAAAAATTTATAAGATATTATCACACATTCATCGATGATAAATTTAAGATTTATATCAAAAAAATTCTTCACTCACAAATTCAAATACTCAAAAATGTATACGACTTAATCATATATTCTATAAAATATAATAATTATTTCAAACACTAAGGTCACAATAAAATCATATATGGTTCCAAAGGATAATTAAACCTTTATTGCATAAATAAATTACCAAATTAGCTAATAGTAATTCATTTACCATAATAAAATATTGTTCCCATAAAATATATGGAACTTGTTATATAATGAAATTAATGACTTATTAAAAAAATAAATTTTAAATCACATGCTCATCCATATGATAAAAAATATGTTCTTTAATTATAATAAACCTTTTATCATAATTAACTAATGAAACCTCAACATCCATGTTCATTTTAACACAAAATAATATCATTATCATTCAACTTAAGCCCAAATAATATTAGATAATTTTTCCTTAAAAATATTCAATAAAAAAAGTAAATCTAAAGGCTTACAAATACCCGATACATCTATCAAGACTCAGTAACTGTATCTAAAGTAGCTTTATCATATAATACATTAAAATAGTATTATTTCCATTAAACATATGTTGATCTGTAAAATTCACAACTACATCATAACTCTTGAATCCCTCTATGTAAACACCTCAATCATTCATTTTTCTCTATAATGCATTACGAAAACATTCCATATTATTATATAATATGCCCTTCATATAATCAATAATATAAATTATATCCTAAGACTCATAAATATCTAAACATAAATTAAAAATTAATTCATGCCTTTGACTTTCCAATAACATATTCATCATATTCAACATTAAGGTAATTAGAAATTTATAACACTTTATCGATATGATCATGTTCTTCTCCTTATTGATGTTTCCTTATAATAAATATTTCTTTTAATTATTTTAATCCCCATATTTATAATATCCAATTTATAACTTGGGAATAACATGATTCCCATTCATGGTGTAAGCTGAATTCGTCATTTTTTGGATGTTTTTTCCCAGACCCACTTAAACGACATAGATAACATAATCCCTTTCAATTGAGAAATTTTCTTGGGTTCTTATTCTAACATTCGTGAGACATATGATTTTAAATGATTATTTAAATCATGATATTTATCACCCAACCTTCTTTGCAATTCCATTTTTATATTATTTTTTGGGTTATGAAGCCCACCCAGGTTTAGGTTTTTAATCAGAACTAATCATTGATGGTTTAGAATAATGAAATAGTATTAATTAAATCTCAAATTCCAGTAGAAATCTAATTCATACAACCACAACAATATCCTTGAAAACCATTGTTAATTTGGATCCTTCGCATTCTAAAAAATTGTTTAAAATAAAAATTATTAGTGTGAGTATATAGAATAAAATAATGATAAACATTCCTCTAAAGAAGATAAAAAAAGGGATATCCTTAAGCATGTGAAATTTTATTCAAATAATTCAATTTTCCCAAATATCCATATTTATAAATAATTAACTAGCATTTTTTTATCAAGGACTTCTAACTGATACACAAATAACATGTTAGCCTCTAATCTTTTATAAACCACTACATTAATAACAACTATAAAACCCTATATCATAAGTAATATATAATTACATGATTTATATACATAGTTTCAATTAATTAAATTGACATTATCTATTATAAATATAGTTTTATATACTTAGGTAAAACCATTCATAATAAAGTGGACATTCCCACGCAATATTTTATTTTACTAAAAAATCATTTTTTATAAATCCACATTTATTTTGATCAATAATAAAAATTTATATTAAAATACAGTCATCATAAGAGTTATAAATCTTCTTTAATTTGTTTTAAAATAATTTTTGAAATGTTATATTAGGAAACCTTATCTCAATAATGGATATAAAAATAATGATATCTCATTAGTCTAGTGAAAAAAATGAAAACCCATGAAGTGGTTTAGTATTCCTCAAAAGAAATCATTGATCACATAAATAAAATATGTCCACATTATTAAGTAAATACTCAATGAAAAAAATTTAAACCATTATAAATCATATGAAAACTATAAATTAATCACAAGGAACATGATAAATTTAAAAATTATTTCTTCTAAAGAGTAGTTATTTCATATTTACTGTTTATAAACATTCCTTACATAATTAAGTCAATATTTTTCAACAAAAGTTTTTTTTAAAATAATAATATTTTATATTAGAAAATCATATTCATAACCTTTGTTCACTTTTATTTAACTAATAGTATAATAACTAAAATCCAATTAATTCCATAGATGTAACCTATATATCTACATCCCTTATTTTGTAACGTCGAATAAAATTCAATCCCTATTGAATTAGATAGGTATATCAGGATCACCCATCATAATATATAATGACCATGAATCATATCATGAAGAAAATATATATAATATTTCTAATTGTGTTCATAAAATCCATTAAAAAACTTATTTTAACCCATAATAAAAACACTTGTTATTGTTTCAAAAAAAGAAGATAACATATATCCTTCCATAGAAAAACATATTAAAACTAGAAACTCCTAGAATAATAATACAAATATTTTATTTTAACATAAAAATGGAAATATATAAAATAATTATGAAAACAAATAGTGGTTATAATTGTGGGAATAGTTAGTCACCCTGTAGAAATTAAAGAAAAAATTCTCTTTACTTTTTTAAAAATGCCAAAACAATCCCATAAAAAACAATGGAAAATTTATTTTTAAAAAATTATAAATAAACTCAAATATATTATAAAATTTTCTTTAAAAACCACTAATTGTTAAATAAAAAATTTTCTAATACATTTAAAAGAACATTGATATGTAGGATAGAGAGTTTAAAACAATTAAAATAACAATTTAAGGGAAAACTTCTAATGACATTAGTGACATTAATGTTTGAATAAAATTTAATGATTGTACTTTAATAAGTTTTTTAATAAAATTTAATTTCATTAAATGAATGATTAATTTCTTCAATGTGCTCACATATACACCACATAATGGATACAATGTTGTCAATAAGAAACTAATATTAATGAAAGGAAATTGAAATGTCAAATCCCTTTCCATAAATCCAATTATGATTCATATGTTTTGTAACTCTTGAATAATAACATAATATTAAATTTTAATTTCAAAATAAAATTTTTCTATCATATTTCATCATATTTATAATATGATATTATCTATGATAATATTTCATTTATTTACATAATCACCTAATTTTAGACTGGGCATTTTGTGGACAGTCGGTTCATAATCCAAAGACATCTTCGTTAGGTTGTCCGAGGTCAATGTGTACATTATCCAATAATATCTATAATATAGATCATTAAATAAATCAAAATATTATATAAATAATATAATTTAATAGTAATTCATGACTGTTATAGAAAAACATTATTCAAATTTCTTTGTAAAGGTGGTATTCCATACATTGAAATTTTTTAATGGATTGAAGGGTAAGACAGTAAGAGATATATTAAATTTATAGAATCAGAATTATGTCATTAATATCATATATATTTCTTAATATAATAATAATAACAATAATTTTTAGGTGGTGATGAAAAGAAGACATCACTACTTAGAGGTGGTAGTCCACAAGTACACACATTTAATGTATTCATTTACCATATGATGAAAAAAGCAATGGAAAAGGGATATACGGTAATATTAGAAATCATTTAGTATAGTGAAGTAATTTATTGTATTATATCATCTTGTTCAAATTAGGATTGTAATATGTATAATATCAATGTAAATAAAAATTATCATTTTAGAGTTGTATCTTTTCATTACAAATCACTTTGGAATAAAACTTAATCTAACATAGGATGTAATTTATGTTAGAATAAAACCTCTAGGACGTGGGGAGAAAGGAGGGGATGGAATTTGGTATGGTCTCGTTTGAGATTAGTGGCTCAAGTGGTGTTATGAAGAGAAGAGACATTTTTCACTTTTAAAACTAAGGGGAGGGATACAATTGAAATTAATAAAAGATATAAATTAACCTATGTTATTAATAATTGGAAAGTAGATCAAAGACATAAAATTATTTAAATATAAGAAGTTATTTTGTCTCAATAATATAATAAAATAATAATTATACATTTATTGGATTATTTTTATGTCTTATCTCCTCATTAAATAACATTAAAATCATTTTTAAATTAATCGATATATCTTACATTTATTACCATATTAACATAATAATAAACCATGAATTAAAGAGTTATTATATATAAATTTTTTAAATGATGATTAATGTTTTGTAAACCATTTAATTATATTCAATCATTATAGGTGGAATAAAATATATTACATATAAGTACACAAAACTGATGAAAAATTCTTTTTAGTAAAATACCAACTCAAAGCGTAAATATATTTTAACCTTGAAATATAGTAATATATTTATTCAATGAAATTGTTGGGAAAAAAATGAAGAGTTTTATTATTTTTGATCATGTAAAAATTGAATTTAATCTTCTAACCATAAAATTCCATACAAAAACCCAAAAATAGATTTAAATTTTAATAAAATATTACATATCTTCATAGAAGTCAATGTGGGGATCCCAAATTTAAAATAATGTTATAAAATATGTTATTTAACCCCTTTAAAACCTATATTTTTTTATCCAAAAGATTAATGATTAAAAAATCATTTCTTACAGTGTAATAACATGAAAGAAGTGATTATATTTGATAAAATGATATTTTCACTATTAACCAAAAAATAAACTATTTTATAAAAACTCGATAAAAAGTAATATTAATCTAAATATGTTGTTATGATATCTAAAACTAATTAAATTTTTTCATATTAAATTTATAAATGTTGTATAAATTAATTATAATATACATGCATGAATGGCAATAAAAATCATTTTTGTAGAAAATGTATTTATTGATAGAAAAAATGACTTTCGTAAAATTAATTGTATAGTAAAAATTATTAATTAAATTATAATTGATTCATTTTGCTATAAAATGTAATTATTTGAATCATTTATTAATAATTATTAATTTATCTATTAATATCATAATACATTGCAAATATGAAAATAGTTTTATGAAATATATCTCTTTTACCATTTAAATGATATTTTATACATTTAAAACTAATTAATAATCAATGTATGATTGATTATTCGTTATAAGTTGAAAATTTCCCACCAAACTAACTGTGAAGTCACGTAGCCCATATTAAACTAATAGTATATTTCTGTTGTTTAAATTCTATATTTTATAAACAACATACTATCATATACATTATATTAATTAAATACATTTTAATATATTAGGGTGTTACGAATAGAATAATCCCACATTTATCTGTTTTATTTGGTGGGTTGTTTTTTTTCTCATACTAAACCACCCATTGCATAGTTCATTTATCTTTATAGTGTCCATGTTACTTGCTATTGAAACACATGACAATAACCTTTGTGTTAATCTAAATTTTTTATCTCTATCACATTAGTGGGAATCTTCATGTCACCTCTACATGTGTAACGTTAAAATCTAATCTTTTAGTAGAATAAAATTTCTTTTTCCCCTTGGGTTTGTTTATAGGATGATTCATTCAACACTTTTGACAAGTGGGATGAGAGGTTTTCTTACTTCCATGAGTTCTATTCGGTGATTCCATATAGATAAACTCTATACTATATTTACTATATCTTATCCCCTGAAACAACTAAGAATCACCCATTTATATAATCTATTTTATGCTACATCATACAAATTCTTTTTATATATTGAATTTACTGATTGAAAATGCTCTTTTAAGACTATATTTTACTGGAAAATGAAGATGTCGATTTTAGTTTCAATGTTAATGAACAAGTCTTAAGTGTACCATGAAAGCCTCGTGAAGTTATCCTCAAAACAACGAATTGTTTCAAAATATTCTTTATTAGGTGAAAGAAACCCCACTTCATTTTATGATGAATATTTTTGGGTAAATATTTATGATCTATATCCTCCTGAATTTATCCCACTCCATAGATTCAATGTACTCTCTGGGATCGGTATTATGTATCAGTTTCCACCACTGGTCAAATTCCCTCTCAAAATAAAAAAACTAAGGTTTGAACATATATTTTATAGAGGATTGAAGTAAAATTAATATGTTATTAATTTAGTTAATCCATTATTCATTATTATGGGACAAATAAGTTACACTAAAATTTTTAGGTTTATATTGTATAAAGGACTCAACTTGAACTAGCTCTCTATAAGGGTGTCCTGCATGACTAAATTTATTATATACAACATTGGTTAGTTATGACATTGATTTCATGATATTTTAAAATCGTCATTCCATCATGTTCGTAATCTTGTTTTGAAAATCACAACATTTCCCGTTGTATAATTTTTCTGAACGGTTCATCCTATTTGAACCATTTTCTGAAATAAATGAATGTTAGGAATGGGAGACAAAAAATATAGACATGAAAATAGAAATAATGACTCAAACATAATATATATATAATATACCTAAATTAAAATTTCTCGATTTATTTTTTATATGGTCTATTATCTACTATGATGTATAACCTACTATTATAATAAAATAATTCATAATGTTATGTAAAGAGAATATGAATGTATCCAAACAATATTCCTAAAGAGTGTCTAATCAGGATTACATTTAGGATTCATTATCATGAACTATGTAAAAATAAATTTAAAATTTAATTCTCAAACCTCCATTAACAGGGTTGCTAAAAATATTTTTATCTATTCACTAGCATAAATCAACTTATTGTTTCCAAAAAAATGATGTCATTTATAAAAAAACCATATACTCAAATATTTTTCAATATTTTATGATGGTTTCTTGTACTATGGATTATAGGTAGATTTTTCTCTAATTTTATTTCATCCAAATCTATAAAATTAATAAAACATATCTATAATGAAAACTATTACAACACAATTATTAAGGGCATGTTAATTCTGTATTTTTAACTTACTTTTATAATAAATATAAACCAAGGATATAATGGTCTAGTTTCATTGGATGATTAACAATAAAAATACATAATCTTAAATATAAAAAATTAATCCATTTTTAAATATTTATATTGTTCTACTAGCTCCATTAAATATTATAAAACTACATAGGATACCATGGGGAAGATACATGTGGAAACGTTTGATCTAGAAATCACTACAAGGGAATAAATATGGAAATAAAGTATAAAATTAGTGAAAAAATGAAAATCATTATATCATAAATTGGATATTTATAAACATAGAAACATGGAATAAGGAAACTATATCCTAAGATTGTGTAATATGCAGAAACAACATAATATATGAGATCATAAACATAATTCAATGGCCACTCCCATGACCATCATCATGAAGAGTTAATATTCATGTAATGGACGACTCTCTAATCCATGACATAATACCTCATGATGTATAATTCATTAACCAATGAATTTGAGGGATTTAAAATAATTTTCTCACTCATCACAAAATGAAAATCATAAATAATAATTCTTCATGAGGAATTGAAACTAAACATAAACTATTTGAATGATCAAACCCATGAGAAGGAAGTGGGCTTCAATATTGTATTTCAAGGAATAAACAGAGGCTATATAGTAAAGATTCCCAAGAGAAGAAGATATTAAATAAAATTAGATATTTGTAATTAAAAAATAGACAATTGTCATATAAATGGTTTTCTAATGTATAACGTTCATGAGAATGATCTTGGAGATGAAGGAATAAAATTGAACCACATGGGTGACACATTATGAAATATTGAAAGGATATTTTTAAATAAGTGAATATATTATTTTTTTTGTAAAAAAAATTTAACCTAGGTAATTTTTTAGAAAATATGTTTCATTTTTAGAAGTTATTACTTGTTTTAAAATCATTTACATAGTGGTTCTTAACATGATACAAAATAGGAATATTTTCTTTAAGTGGTTAAACATTAAACTGGGAATATTAAAGAGAAATAAAAATATGTATAACACTATAAATGAAAATGATTCATAGATACCTATATATATAATGGAATGTTTTATTAAAATAAAATAAATGTATGAGATACTGATTTCTTAAAATGAGAAAAAATAATGATAATGTGTAACAGACAAGTAGTGAGGGTGGTATGGAAGAACCCTTAACTCATGTGCGAATTTTATCAATACAAGCACTTAGAACACTGAATTAGAAATTTAAGTTTATTAAATAAAACAAGAAGTTACTAATGAATATATATTTAAATTTTTAAATTCCATTAATTTTCATATTCAAATTTTGTTATTATACATTATGTCTATATTTGTTACTTGGGGTCATTTGGTAAATTCCATAATAATTCATTATGTAAGATGTCTAAGTTTGTAATTATTATAAAATGAATAATAATATATATGATATTAATATTGTAATTAAAATAAAATTTATATTTATTTAATATAATTTTCAAACCTTTCATATTGGGTGGTGATGACATATGAAATTCATCACTCATGGAGGAGACAGTCCTTACATACGCATGATTAACAATTCTATTTAGTATAAAATGTGAGATAATTAATTTATTTGATAATTTAACATTACATATGAAAAGTATATTATATATATCATATTTATTCATTAATAAAATCAACCTTTAGAGTTGGTTAAGAAAAATGGAAGACCTTAATTCATGGAGGTGGTAGTAAGTTCAAACACACTAACGATTCATTAATTTTTCTTTATGTATAGAGAGGAATAAATAATTAATATTCCATTGGAATAATAAAGTATATTTATAAAAACGATAAATATTTCATTCTATTGTCTTGGATATTATATGTTAGAAAGAGTAAGATTATGAAAAAAATACAAATAAGTAGGTAACATGTATGGTGAGAGCTTGGGTTTCCTCATTGAAATCTCATTAATAATTAATGTCTTAGGAGACTAATGGTTAAAATATGACCAATGAAGTGGGATAGGGTTATATTGGTATGAATATTAAAGAATTTGAAGAAGTAATATGGAATATATTTTATGTCTTAAAGGGGTTACAGTATCTCATTTTATAAGTCAAGAGGAGAGAAATTTTTTGAATACAAATTATTCTTTATTGATATCATTATAGAATTTATATCCCAATAAATAAAAAATATAAGAATAATTTAATATAGGGTGATGTTGGTATGATAAAACATCAAAAAATAATTCCCACATTTTTTTTGAAAGTTTTATTTATTTATTTACCACTACATTTATAAATTTTTTCCATTTTGATATTTACATTCAAAACTATTTGTGCAGTTAATAAAATACATTTAATTTCAATTATAAGGTAACCACTGTTACCAAATTTTGATATAATATAACATAATTTAATATCCAATAAATATATTTCAATTTATAAACTCAGAAAACTACTATTTTAAATTCAATATTTTAATATTTAAAAGAAATCATTTTTGTTGTGAAAGGATGCTTTCAAAATTAATTTTTCTTACTCACATTTAGTATTCATTAATGAATTAATGAGTTTTAATATATATATATATATATATATATAAATTCTATTATATTCCCTATTGATAAGTGATTAATTTTTTAAATTAAATTAAAAATAAAAAATATTAATAAAAGGCCTCTTTGTGAAAAAATGTTTTCCCATTATCTGTAACACCCTAAAATTATAAATTAAGAATATTTTTATTGAAATCATGTATGAAATTCAATACTAAGAATATAAAAGAATATTAAAATTAGATACTTTATGATATATTTATATCAAGAAAATTTCAATCATTCCAATATAGTATATTACATGAAACACTGAGCATCGATTGAATTACATCGAACATAAATTTTATCCTTCTATACATGTTACACTGATGTTTTGTTGTGTTAAAAAAACAATGACTATCTTTAATGACTTGCATCACAGGCAAGACTGTGTTTTAAAAAATAGAAAAATATTATTAAAATATTATTATTTAATATAATAAAAAATAACCTAGCCATTAAATCAGTGATTATGATTTGTATTAACCAAATTATAAAAATATATTATTTAACTAATTCGTTATAAATTAATTATAATTTCATATTGGAACCAATTGATTATAAAACAGAATGGTTTTCTAAAAACTATTATTATGCACCAATGGTGTTTTGTCCAAATAAATTAAATTAATTACAACTAGTGGATGATATTAATGTAATTTTTATATTATATTTTAAATAATTTTTTTACATTATAAAAATATATATTTTAGGAGTATTATAAGAATAAATCAAGTTTTAAGCATAAAAGCAGAATTTTTCTAAAAGGAAGATTTTCTGTTTCTTGATGGAAGAAATGTTTTAAAAGAAAGAATTGTCACTTTTATAAACATTATTTGACAAAATAATTTTAATTTTTGAAATTTTCATGTAAAAATTTTCTTAGGATGGGTTTATTGTTATTTTTATGTTATGTTCAATATTTTTATGAATAATTAAAATACTATATTTTAAGGCAAAACTAATTTTTCATCTAAATAATTATGGGGTATAATTAAATTTTATTATTACTTATTAATTTTAATTATATCAATTTAACATATATTAATCCAATTTATGTAATTTATAATAATTATATATTGAATTTTGATAGGAAAACATCTAAAAGTTTTTAACATTTTCACTTTAATAGCTTGCCTTCCCATCACTTCTCTAGGATAAATTAAAAATTAATTTGTTACACTTACGTGATTTGAATGGGGGAAAATACATTGCATATTTGGAATTATAATTTTTTTTAATTTTAATTAATATAAATTTTGTTTTTTAATAGAAATATAATTGAATGAAATTAAAATTAATTTCGTTGGTTAATAGAAAATATTGTTTAACAAGGTATTAAACCTTGAACATAAGGGCCACAATGAACTATAAATTCATTGAAAATACATTTTATGGACTTGTTTTTACCATATAATCCCTTTAAAAAATTTTGGTTCATTATTGGTGGAACCTTATCTTAGGGATACCCTTCAATAGGGTTTACCGTTTTATATTTACTACAATGTCACTCCCCCACCACTATAAAAGGGAACTCACACCCCACACTTTTTCACACCTCTTATGAGCTTTTGATATTCCAAAATTTGGAAAATTAATCTCCCAAAATCCTTCATATCATAATAGAATCCACAATTTTGGCATAAAGCCAACTAAATAAGTCATTTGGTATAAAATAAAAGGAGTTTCCTAAAAAAAGGGGTAATGTACTTCACAATCAATTTTGGTTTATTTATTTATTCACCAATTACACTATTGTTATATATTAATTATATAAAAAAATAGATGTCCAAAATATACATAGATGTTTTTAATTATGTTTATGACCTAAAACTTTATACACCTCCATCAAATGGGATACCCAATCATAGTTTGTTTGTAAGGAGGACTACCACCTCAGGAACGGATATAATTTTTTCTTCCAATAACACCTTTTAAGTTTTGTATTAATGATGGATTTATTGTTTACAAATGATATATATGATATTTATTCTTTTTTTCTATATTTTTAATTATTTCATAACACATATCATCTTCATTTCTATTTTGTGGGAATATGATAATATCGTTTGTGGATGTGTGGACAACCACCTCCTCATATTTATGTGATTTGTTCCCATGTCACATGGAATGTATTAAAGATGGTTTGAATAAAAATATGTGAGATATATAACATTAATATGATAAAATAGTGATAATATATATATAATATCAATCATTTTTTACATATGAAATGAAAATGGAAGCGGCGTTCATGAGTATGTATGACCTACTTTCTCCATAAATGGTGCATTCAATTTCATATCACCATATTTTATGGATTACTATAAATATATATATATATATATAATTAATTTATATGATATTTATATAAATATTTAAATTCTAGATATGATAAAACCATGATTGAAAAAAGATGGAAATAATAACAAGTCAAAACATACCCGAACAGTAATGAAATGAACACCCAAAATAGTGAAAATAATGAAATATTGTTACCAAAACGTTTATAATATGTTACAATATGATAATATATGATATAGTAAATATTAATATGATATTTATTATGGTAATAACATGTTTAAAACCATTATATGATAGTTTAAATGGCATTCAAACAAATAAATGTGTAAGGGAAGGGATTCTGTCTCTATTTAATTTCATTGAGGCATATTGTAATCTTATGCACCTTGTTTCATTTATATGGGTCATATTATGACCCTTTAATATATAATATAATGAGTAAATCATTATTCAAGGTATTTATAGTTTCAATTTTAATAATTTAATCTAATGGTATTTCAACTTAATGTTGCGAAGTGGTAAAAACATTTCATAACTCAATTCCTTTTAATTCTTTTATATAACATCATCATTGTTGTTAATATTCAATTATTATATTTTTTCTGAACTTGAAAATATATTAAATTATTTCCAATTATTTTATTTGTTTTTATAGTTTATACACATAACCAATACATTTATTGATTCACACATAAAAATTATGTTAATTTTTTGGGTTTATTTCACAATATCAATCTATTCAAGATTGATTAATATTGAATTTACATTAAAGAAAATTATTTGAAATTTTTTTAATAAACCATTTAATTTTATTATCCTATGGTTATTCATGGTAAATTTCATTTAATAGTACCATATTTTCATTCTTTGGTACAAAAAATGATTTATATAATGTTTCTAATAAAATTATAATTTATTTCTCTTTTTTCCAAAAACTATTTTCTCTCCAAATAATTATGTATGAAAACAAATTGAAAATGTTTTTAACCCTTTAAAAATGATTAATTAAATATATTTTTACCCCCTTTTTAATTTTTTAATGGGATCTACGAGTAAAGTTTTTAATAAGGAACTTTTATATCTTTTTTCAATATAAATGGAATATTCTATTTTACCTCATATGAAATTATCAGCTCCCATTTTTGAAAAGCATCCTTTGAAATTTTAAATATTTTTTAAGAGAATGTTATTAAAATTTATTTTCGTTGAAATGTATTTTAAAAATATTTTTCATATTGAAATGGATATTTTCTTCAATTTCTTTTATATATCTTCTTTTAATATATAACAATATACTTTATTCTTACATCAATGGATATATGGAATGTTGATAACATTGTTATTCTTCACATTGAAGGATTGTGATTAATTTTACCAAAGATAGTACCCATATTCACTTACACATATCATTTTTTTCATTTAATTCCCCTTGAGTTATTCACATTCCAGTGACTAATGAAAATTAAATTTCCGTGAAAGATTCATATCATTTATCATTGATTTGATTATTGTCTAAACTATATACCAATTACTCATGAGGTGTCTAAATTGGATGTTTTTTGATTGACTAGGAAATATTTGTAAATTCATATCCATTACTCTATACATATATTTGATAAATCTCATAGTTTAATAATTAACTGAATTATTCAATATGTGAGAAATTATTTTTACAATCAAGAAACGGGTTGGAGACTGGTTAATGTAATCCATTCGATGAATTTGTCGTCTCATTATATAAATTTAGTTTCATAAACCCTTCATGTTTGAATCTAGTATGTTTAAAACACTCATTTAAATGTCATTTATAGTAGAGATAAGGTTGTACAAACCAAATCCTTTATGAACAAGTATATTATGACCCATCTTATGAAAATAATTGACTGTAAAGGTAATGTGTACATGATAAAGAAGGAATCCAATAGTTACGCATTTCCTTTGTTTCAGTAATTCGTATCTAGAGGATTTTCACTATGAAAAAATCTATATATGAACATTATTCTTAGTTTATTTGTTTAATGGATCATTTTCTCTCTATTTACCTTTTCATATTGTTTAATCACTTCCTTATCAGTTATTGATCACATGACCGATGTTATCATTTATTTACCAAGGCATATTGATTATTACAATTGATTATGATCTATTCTATTGTACATAACCATTACTATTCATTTTATCTCACCATTATTTTTTCCCATTCCATAGTATTATCAAAAGAGTAATATGATATATATACAAGGATATTATATATGGATTAAAGTTATTTTAGAAAAAAAATATGTTGTAGTTCGTGTATTAATTATTAACAAAGGAAAAATTTATATATACAGTTTACCAAATCTACTAAATTGTTTTATATGTTGGCACAAAATGTAACACCCCGAGCTTCCACGATACGCTTCTCATTCAATAATGCAATGGCTTGCATTGTACGCAACTTCGAGTTCTAAAACACAGCGACTAATCAAAGTAGCCGTTATGAATAGTAATAACCACTTTTTAAAATTATAGAAATTTTATATTTCAAAATGGACTTCATTTTTGGATTTGGAATATCGAAATTAGCCTATGTTGAATTTTTGGTATTTTTCTGAGAACTTCTAATTTTTTATTAATAGTGAAAAATACTTAAAAACAACTTTTTTAATCAAAATAATTTATAGTGATAAATTATACTATTTAGTGGTTTTAAAGTATAATAAGAATATATTTTACCATTTTATCCAATGGTGGTCATTAGAATTAATTTAACATTGAAATTGGACATAAACAATTGTCAATCTTTTGATATAAATTGTTTCTTAAAAACACGCTATTTGTTGTGACAGCGGGAATTAATTATAAAATTAAATAATGCAACTTATATGTTGGGAATTCTGTAAAATAGACATCATTTTTGAATTCAGAATATCAATTATAGCTTAGGGTGAAATTTTGGCATTGTTCTGAAAAACTTCAATTTTTGATGAATAGTGAAACCACTAAGTGGTAGTTAAATAACTGTTTTTTCATTTAAATGAAATATTACCACTTCTGTGTTTTGATTTTCAAAAATCCGACATAAATGGTTGTCATTAAGAAGTAAAATGTGGTTCAATGAGATCAAAATAATTTTTTGGTGAATAATAACTTTTAAGTTCTTAATCGCGATTAGAGGTAATTAGAGTAGTTTAAGGGAAAAACAATGTTTTAATAATATGAGATGAGCTTGACACTTGTACTACTCCTATTGGATGAGTCATGTCCGACCATGAAAACCCATTTGTCACCTTGGGGACCCCATGGAGCCTCTTTAGTTGGAAAATGACATTAATATATATTTATTTAATGTTAAAATTAAATTGACACAAACATGAGTTGTTTTACTAAAATAGTTTTTATGTGGGGTTACACAAGTTCAAATTTTGACTATAAATATTCATTAGAAAACTAAAAATATTTCCTACATCATAGAATTTTTTTTATAATTTTTAGACATTAAATAAATTAAATTATTTATTACATAATTATGATGCAGCGATGACCTCATTATTTAACGATTTAAATAAAATGAGAAGATAATGCAAAATACAAGGCTTGAACTTGTCCAAAGCCTATTGTATGAGGATATTTCGAACCCTTATCACCTTATACACGAATTATATAAGTTTGGGACCTTTATAATCCGAAAAGCATTGTATAATAATGTAACATTTCAATCTTTCCAAAAGAGCCCCTCCTCTCCTCTTATAAAAGGCCCCCACCTCTCCCACCTTATTCACACCCTCAAGCCATTTTGCTCGACCAACCTCTGCCCAAATACTCTCCCAAATTCCCCCGCTTACTCCTAGAAGCCTCACTTTGGGCATAAATCTTCCCAAGGAAGCCGTTGTCTCAAATCAAAAAAAGTTACCCGATTTTGAGGTAATGTCTTCTCTAATGTTGTTTTTTTTATTTTTCTTCTCCAACCCCCTAAACTCTTTTTATTCATTTCTTTTGTAACAAAAAAAGTATCCTCAATATACTAGGATGTTTTTATAAGAATTATTCGAGCTAAACATACACACACCTACATCTAATGGTTAAAGAACATACGGTTTTTGTGGATGGCAAATTTCTGCCTCACGAAACGATGATTGTTCAACACTCATATAACACCTTCAAAGGTGGCCATTAAGATGTCACTATATTTTTATATGATATATAATGTGTTTATGTTTTACTTATGCTTCTGTATTTCTCATTTATGGCATACTTTATGATTTCCATTATGGGTAAAATGCGATAATTTCATTTTAGGAAGTGCGGACTACCGCCCCCTCAAAGTGATTTGAATCGTTAATGCCATATGTGGGATGTATAAAGGATGGATTAAATGGTATTATACACTATATTATAATTTAATTATATTATAAATTTATATAATTATGATTTCATTCCATTAAATACGAAATAGAAATGAAAGTAGTGTTAATGTGTACGTACGGTTTACCGTCTCCATGAACGGTGCATTTCATTTCATACCTCTAAATCTTACGTGACATTATGAATGAATGTATATACTGTATATATATGATATATATGATATCTACATCATGAATATAATTCTGGATATAATGGATATTCTACCACATAAACAACTTGTAATTATAAGAATTTTATTGTTGACTCAAGTACCAAAGATCGACAAAACGACCGTTATTAACTTAAATAATTACATAATGTTCATAACATGGTAATAAGGTATATAAAAGGAATAATGAACATGAAAAAGGTTCTTAATTATATAGAAATTAACTTTATTTTATTATTCAGGAGGTTAAAGAACGGTCGAGTCAGGACAGGACGCAATGTAAGGGAATTTCTTAACCCAACTTCCATTCTTTGGGTTAATCTCCTACTTTCAAATTATGTCATGATATTATTATGTATTATTTTGTATTTTTACTTTCTTTATGTGTACCTATAGTGAATACACATAACAGATCTATTTTATTTTAAAAATTATCTTTTTAAGGACTTCGTCTCAATCTCCATTCATTGAGGCATATTTGGTTTTATACACAACTTTTTTTTATACGGTGTATAATCCCCTTTGACTTTTACGTTTATTCAAAAGGAATCTTTTTTATACAAAGCGTTTTACTAAACGACAAAAAGGGAATGTTTTTATTTCCGTACTTATGCGGCGACAAATACTTCTCTGCCGCCGTGACCATTATTTGATTTTCGGCATCCTCTACAAGCCATCATTTTTTTTAATGAAAAAAAATACAAAGTTTTAACTTTCTTTTATTTTGGTATTGAAAATGGTTTTGAAAGCGTTTTTATTATATCAATGTGTTGTATTGATATCTTGTGATTTAAATGTGGAAATGTTATGTTTCCTTTATGCATGTTTTATGTGATACGATTATGTTATGGTTTATGATATGTTTAAACCTATTCATATGAGGAATGTATTGGACTTAAAAAGTGACGGGTGGAGCCCGCTATAGCTCCTCGATGCATCGGCAGGTCTAATGAGACAAACTAGTGTCTTGGCACGAGGCCTTGACAAAATCTTATTCGTGGTCTTGGCACGAGGCCTTGACTACGTGGTTATGATAGTCTGGCATTATGCATTCCATCATTATGAAAGTGGTTATTGATATTGCATGTGATTATTCGACCGGTAGAATATCCATGTGAAGAAGTAAATGGAATTATCTCATTTTACTTTTGCCATATTATGTTGAAGTTCAAGTTTAAAAGGCTTTTGTTTTAGTTATACATTTCCTTAAATGTTAATGTTTATTTATGAAAGCTTCCGCTATATTGTTAACCTTACTGAGCATCTGAGCTCACCCCTTTCAATGTTTTAATATTTTTCCAGGATGTGAAGAAGTATTTTATGAATGACCTACAGGGGTAGTCAGAAAGGGATATGATTGTGGACTATGAAGACCATGTTATTGTAGTTTGTTTACTTTTTGATGTAATGAAAGACGTATGAATGTATCTAGTGTTTCCAAGGCTACTAAACTAATCAGTCTTTCGAGACTTGATCTTTTGTGATCATGCCAATGTTATGAATTAATTCACCGACTCTGGGTAGCTGGGGTCGGGGCATTACAGTTGGTATCAGAGGCAGTTTAGTACTATCCTTGGAAGCTAGATTCAGATAAACTCTGATTAGAGCACGTAGACCTAAGATAGACTTTGAGGATTAGTATAGAAGAACTTCCTAGAATTATGGTATTGTAGAGATTTTGTGAGTTTTCCGAGAAATACATCCCTGTCTGGATACGAGCAGGTAGAGGCGGCTCTGGCACAGATGTACCTAGGGGTAAAACCTGAAAACACCGCTTTGACCTAGACTCGAACGGGAACTGGTGAACGACAACGGGCCTTGCTGCACTCTTGGTTACGACACTCCCGGGGGATATGCTTAGGATAATTCTAATTTTCTTTACAGACCACTATGAAGGGTTATGAGTATATACTTTCTCAAAGGAAACATTTCTTTTTATGATTATGGATTATATCCATAAATAGTTCAATTTATGTTAAGTGTTTTATAAGTATGGGATTATGTATTTTGATTTATAAACTGATCTAGTTTATGCAATTGTTTAGAAATGGCACCTAGTGGATGAAATGGAAACCGTATCAATGCGCTCACTCCATGTAGGGATTGCCCTCCTGCTCAAGATAATTATAGTGGGGCTGGTGATGCAACTGGTGCCGATCAGCTAATCACCATACTGGGAAAACTTACTCAGGTTATGAATAATAACCTAACTCGTATGGAGCACCCTGATCCGCAACGTGGAGGATCAATGCTAGACCGTTTCATGAGGCAACAACCACCAACCTTCAATGGGGGTACAAATCCATTAGTAACTGAGCAATGGATAAACTCCTTAGAGAAAATATTCCATGCCTTGGGGAGTAGCGAAAGGGAGAAGGTTGTCATGGCAGTTTACCGCCTCACTGGAGATGTCGATTAGTGGTGGTCGTTGACTCAAAATACAAAGGAAGATGATGACGTATCGAATATGGAATGGAGGGAGTTAAAAGAGCTTTTCTTAGAAAAATACTTTCCTCGTGACCATCGAGCAGATATGGAAAGGCAATTTCTGAGTCTGAGGCAGAAGGAGGATGAGAATGTCGCAAAGTATGAGGCTAACTTTACAAGGTTAGCGAGGCATGCTTCCAATTATATACGTAACCCAAGGAGTAAGATTGACCGTTTCTTTGATGGGTTAAAACAATTTCTCTATCAATCTTTAGTATCACAATCCTTCTCATCATACGAAGATATTGTCTCCTGTGCTATCAAGACAGAAAAGGAATTCTCTAAGTCTTATGACAACAAAGTAAATCAATATAAGAAGAGAACGGTGGAACAAGAGACAGATAAAGGGAAAAAGGGAAAGATGGATTTTCCATTATGTGATAATTGTGGGAGGAATCACCCTGGTACTTGTCTAAATGGAATGAGAGTTTGTTATAAATGTGGAGAAAAGGGTCAACAGGCTCGTGACTGCAAGGAAAAGAAAGAGGCTATCAATGTTGAATGCTATAATTGTAGAGAAATGGGTCATTATGCAAATGAATGTCCTAAGGGTCAGGGAAACTTACCTCAGAAAAGGCCAAGGGATCAAGGACAATCTTATGCTGTTACTACAGTTGAAGCAGAATAACTAATGTATTGGTGCTTTTGGACTCATGGATTATATTTTGGTTATTAGAATAATGTGATATATATATATATATAAGGATTGTACTGCAGTACTTGTTGATTTCAGTAAGGTTTTAATATGATGAAGGTAATTATATTTTTAGTATGTGACAATAAGAGAAACTTTACTTTGTTTGGGGAATCTGATAAATTGATTTTGGAATTAAGAGACCTTTTAGAGAAAGTCTAGACAGAGGTATTTTGGATAACTATAATGGTTGGAGTGGATTATGTTGATCTTTGGATAGTATTGTTTAAGGTTAAAAAATTTATGAAGATTCTTTTTGGAATATTATGATACTATAGTTTCAGGAAAAGGACAACCTGCAGGGTGGGGCATAACCCGTCGCGTCGGACAAAGCTGCAGGAATCGAACCCACAATCATAGTGCGACAGGCCTTTATTTCCTACCACTAGCCTAGAGGAAGTCCCCGGTTATTAAAAAATAATTTTACTAATCTAAATGGTATGTGTTAACATTTGGAACCTTATACAATTAGGATAAGTATAATATTTTTGAGTTCTATTATCTTTTTGAGTGAAAGATGAGTTGAAGGTTGAAACTCTAATTGTCAATCATAAATATATATATACCTATCTCTTATTCAATGAATAAATTAATTCTTAAACTTTAGTAAAGGGATATTAAAAAAAATGTGTTATCCTAATACCTTCTATCTTATTGAACTGATGATATTTTAAATCAACATAGATTGAAGGCTTTGAGGCCCTCAATTTGACAGTTGATTGTGATTGATGACCTCAATCACTCCCTACAAATATTTACGTTTTTCCTCCAATAATATGTCTCTAATTTACACAAATGTTCTCCTTATCAAGATCATAATTTGGTGATGACTTTCTTATTTCCCTTTCCCTCTTATTAAGGCTAATTTTTATTAACCTTATTTCCGATGTGGGTTTTCCACAAAGGTATTTTCGATTTTCAACCATTTATTTTCAAAGAAAAATTTCAAATTGCGAGGACGCAATTTATTGAAGGAGGGGAGAATGTAACACCCCGAGCTTCCACGATACGCTTCTCATTCAATAATGCAATGGCTTGCATTGTACGCAACTTCGAGTTCTAAAACACAGCGACTAATCAAAGTAGCCGTTATGAATAGTAATAACCACTTTTTAAAATTATAGAAATTTTATATTTCAAAATGGACTTCATTTTTGGATTCGAAATATCGAAATAAGCCTATGTTGAATTTTTGGTATTTTTCTGAGAACTTCTAATTTTTTATGAATACTGAAAAACACTTAAAAACAACTTTTTTAATCAAAATAATTTATAGTGATAAATTATACTATTTAGTGGTTTTAAAGTATAATTAGAATGTATTTTTACCATTTTATCCAATGGTGGTCATTAGAATTAATTCAACATTGAAATTGGACATAAACAATTGTCAATCTTTTGATATAAATTGTTTCGTAAAAACACGCTATTTGTTGTGACAGCGGGAATTAATTATAAAATTAATTAATGCAACTTATATGTTGGGAATTCTGTAAAATAGACATCATTTTTGAATTCGGAATATCAATTATAGCTTAGGGTGAAATTTTGGCATTGTTCTGAAAAACTTCAATTTTTGATGAATAGTGAAACCACTAAGTGGTAGTTAAATAACTGATTTTTCATTTAAATGAAATGTTACCACTTCTGTGTTTTGATTTTCAAAAATCCGACATACATGGTTGTCATTAAGAAGTAAAATGTGGTTCAATGAGATCAAAATAATTTTTTTGGTGAATAGTAACTTTTAAGTTCTTAATCGCGATTAGAGGTAATTAGTGTAGTTTAAGGTAAAAAAAATGTTTTAATAATATGAGATGAGCTTGACACTTGTACTACTCCTATTGGATGAGTCATGGACGACCAAGACAACCCATGGGTCATCTTGGGGACCCCATGGAGCCACTTTAGTTGGAAAATGACATTAATATATATTTATTTAATGTTAAAATTAAATTGACACAAACATGAGTTATTTTACTAAAACAGTTTTTAAGTGGGGTTACACAAGTTCCAATTTTGACTATAAATATTAATTAGAAAACTAAAAAGATTTCCTACATCATAGTATTTTTTTATAATTTTTAGACATTAAATAAATTAAATTATTTATGACATAATTATGATGCAGCGATGACCTCATTATTTAACGATTTAAATAAAATGAGAAGATAATGAAAATTCCAAGGCTTACACTTGTCAAAAGCATATTGGATGAGGATATTTCAAACCCTTATCACCTTATCCAAGAATTATATAAGTGTGGGACCTTTACAATCCGAATATCATAGTATAATCATGTAACATTTCAATATTTCCAAAAGAGCCCATCCTCTCCTCTTATAAAATGCCCTCACCTATCCCATCTTATTCACACCTTAAAGCCATTTGGCTCGTCCAAACTCTACCCAAATACTCTCCCAACATCCCCCTCTTACTCCTAGAATCCTCACTTTGGGCAGAACTTTTCCCAAAGAAGCCTTTGGATCAAATCAAAAAGAGTTACCCAATTTTGAGGTAATGTCTTCTCTAATGTTGTTTTGTTTTATTTTTCTTCTCCAACCCCCTAAACTCTTTTTATTCATTTCTTTTGTAACAACACCAGTATCCTCAATATACTATTATGTTGTTATAAGAATGATTCGAGCTACACTTACACACACTTACATCTAATGGTTAAAGAACATACGGTTTCTGTGGATGGCGAATTTCTGCCTCACGAAACGATGATTGTTCAACACTCATATGACACCTTCAAACGTGGCCATTAAGATGTCACTATATTTATATATGATATATAATGTGTTTATGTTTTACTTATGCTTCTGTATTTCTCATTTATTTCATACTTTATGATTTCCATTATGGGTAAAATGCGATAATTTCATTTTAGGAAGTGCGGACTACCGCCCCCTCAAAGTGATTTGAATCGTTAATGCCATATGTGGGATGTATAAAGGATGGATTAAATGGTATTATACACTATATTATACTGTAATTATATTATAAATTTATATCATTATGATTTCATTCCATTAAATACGAAATAGAAATGAAAGTAGCGTTCATGCGTACGTACGGCTTACCGTCTCCATGAACGGTGCATTTCATTTCTTACCTCTAAATCTTACGTGACATTATGAATGAATGTATATACTGTATATATATGATATATATGATATCTAAATCATGAATATAATTATGGATATAATGGATATTCTACCACATAAACAACTTGTAATTATAAGAATTTTATTGTTGACTCAAGTACCAAAGATCGACAAAACGACCGTTATTAACTTAAATAATTACATAATGTTCATAACATGGTAATAAGGGATATAAAAGGAATAATAAACATGAAAAAGGTTCTTATGTAAATAGGAATTAACTCTATTTTATTATTCAAGAGGTTAATGAATGGTTGAGTTAGGACAAGACGCAAGGTAAGGGAATTTCTTAACCCAACTTCCATTCTTTGGGTTAATCTCCTACTTTCAAATTATGTCATGATATTATTATGTATTATTTTGTATTTTTACTTTATTTATGTGTACATGTAGTGAATACACATAATAGATCTATTTTATTTTAAAAATTATCTTTTTATGGACTTCGTCTCAATCTCCTTTCATTGAGGCATATTTGGTTTTATACACAACTTTTTTTTATACGGTGTATAATCCCCTTTGACTTTTATGTTTATTCAAAAGGAATCTTTTTTATACGAAGCGTTTTACTAAACGAAAAAAAGGGAATTTTTTTCTTTCCGTACTTATGTGGCGACAATGACTTCTCCGCCGCCGTGACCATTATTTTATTTTCGGATTCCTCTACAAGCCATCATTTTTTTTAATGAAAAATAAATACAAAGTTTTAAATTTCTTTTATTTTGGTATTGAAAATGGTTTTGAAATCATTTTTATTATATCAATGTGTTGTATTGATATCTTGTGATTGAAATGTGGAAATGTTATGTTTCCTTTATGCATGTTTTATCTGATACGATTATGTTATGGTTTATGATATGTTTAAACCTATTCATATGAGGAATGTATTGGACTTAATAAGTGACGGGTGGAACCCGATATAGCTCCTCAATGCATTGGCAGGTCTCATGAGCCAAACTAGTGTCTTGGCACGAGTCCTTGACAAAATCTTATTCATGGTCTTGGCACGAGGCCTTGACTACGTGGTTATGATAGTCTGGCATTATGCATTCCATCATTATGAAAGTGGTTATTGATATTGCATGTGATTATTCGACCAGTAGAATATCCATGTGAAGAAGTAAATGGCATTATCTCATTTTACTTTTCCCATATTATGTTGAAGTTCAAGTTTAAAAGGATTTTTTTTAGTTATACATTGCCTTAAATGTTAATGTTTATTTATGAAAGCTTCCGCTATATTGTTAACCTTACTGAGCATCTGAGCTCACCCCTTTCAATGTTTTAATACTTTTCCAGGATGTGAAGAAGTATTTTATGAATGACCTGCAGGGGTAGTCAGAAAGGGATATGATTGTGGACTATGAAGACCATGTTATTGTAGTTTGTTTACTTTTTGATGTAATGAATGACTTATGAATGTATCTAGTGTTTCCAAGGCTACTAAACTAATCGGTCTTTCGAGACTTGATCTTTTGTGATCATGCCAATGTTATGAATTAATGCACCGACTCTGGGTAGTTGGGGTCGGGGCGTTACACAAAATTTCAATATATCTTATGTTAATGTAATGGTATAATGAAACTGTTTATAAGATATTGGATTCAGGGTCACTACATTATTAGAGTAAATAACAATAATTATAGTAGGAGGATGAGTTTTCAGGTGTCTACCTCATGAGATCACAATAGAATCCTGGGTTTCAGTCTGGCGGAATGGATGGATCATGATTCAAAGGATGAATTGTTTCTTGTAATGGGGAATAATGATTTGTATAAATCTATTGAAGATAGATTTTTGGATTCATCTCAACTAAATAATTGCTCAAGGACTATGATAGTAGGATTCTTTTCCACTCCCTACAGTCCTACATTACGCAATGCTAACTTGGTTATTGTTTCTGGAAATCACATTGGGTTGCAGACAATATTTATTCAATAAAACTTAGGCATCATCTTTCCTAATCATAATTTGATCATAGATTGGTTCATGATGGGTGGGTATTCTATCATCATAAGAACGGTTCTTCCTTGACGTTACAATGAATGAAATATAGAAGATGTGATTTGAAAGGTATATACAAGTATAGGGATTCGACAAAGGGTAGAGTATTCTTGTCGTGTGTGGATATTTAAATATTCTATTCTTGTCAGAAAACATGAAACATAAATATTTGGGGAATGAGACAGTATTCCTTAGTCTGGGAATGATTTTGCTTCAGAACATGCATTCACAATTCAACCTATTTCCATATCAAAGCACCAAAACCCATGTCTGAGTTCATATTTATTTTCTAAGCCTGATATGGGGGAATCATCACATATTATTTGACATTTACACTATAATAGACACATAAATTAGATTGTATCATGCCATAGAGTAATGAAGGTATGGATTATTTTCATGATTCCTTGTTGAAATTGACCACAAAACAACCATGATTGAAAGAGTGACTCCATGCATTGCTAATTGAAATTTTGAATTAACCATT
Organism: Viscum album; assembly: GCA_963277665.1. NCBI lineage: Eukaryota > Viridiplantae > Streptophyta > Magnoliopsida > Santalales > Viscaceae > Viscum > Viscum album. Next base: position 2,023,734,201 of record OY728123.1, read on the forward strand.
TAGTTTGAGAAACTACCCCTTTTATTTAGTATCTCCAAATCCATTGGCCATTCCAAAGACAAAAACATGAAGGAATATTATTGTGTAACCTATAACATGGATGGGAATTTGGTGTTGGAATGTAGGAGTAAGATGGTTGCATGGGATGATGGGGAGGCTACCGCATACCATTCCTATTTTTTATGGAAATGCATGGAGGACGTCTTGTCTTAGCATGAACTATAATGTGAAGTGTAAATATGTATTGATTTATAATGATAAAGGAACCAATCCTTTGGGTCTAAATGAGTAGCCATAGGGTATGATATGGTACAACATTAATGAGAAAGTGTCTTCACACTCTGATGGAGAAGCAATCCCTCCCGCTGATGATGTGAAATTTGGTATATCCACTAGTTTGTGTATACCCTAATATAAAGACATTAACACTTCACCAATTAGGTCCCCCATCAAAGCTTTGGTGGAGTATAAAAATTTTGTTTATGATTCTTTCCATATAGGAAGTGGAACATTATATATAAATGTCAGTCTAACTGATGATCCAATGGGTGAAATATTTCCTGATAAAGTTGTCATTCCGAAAAATGTTTATCAAATTATTGTGGAAGAGAAAAACATTTCTTATAGGGGATAAGGAGGTAAAAAAATTATATTGGTTGAATATTACATAATGATTAAACGTATGAACAATGTTTAGTAGAAAATGTTGCAAGATAGTGGTAAACAAGGTAAGGCTTATCCATATGTTCCTCTTGAAAAAAGTGTCATGTCCTCACTAGATGAGAATTTCATTTGTGATAATGATGATCAGAGGGGATTTGTGGATTACACTCATGCGATGTAAGGATCCTTGTCTATGTTCCATAATATAGTGCTGGATAAAGTAGGATTCCAATTTATTATCCCTCTAAAATAAAAACCACATGTTGCAAAATTGAAGGTTGTGTGGGTTCTAAACACTTTTTCTCAAATAAAGATTCAATTAATATGATAAATGTTATTCTTGAGGGATGAAATTTGACCTTTCCCCCTCATATTTCTGATTTTATGAAAAATTCATATATTTCTTTTATATGGACTTCTTGAGAGGAATGTGTCACAAAACATGAAAATATTTCAGGTATTATTCCTCCAATGAAAGTGGAAGGAGGAAGACTTGTTATTGATATTAATGAGTATCCAACCGAATAGTATTTTTTTCAATTTGGTGATAAATTTTCTATGATGGAACCAAATTTCTTTGGTATTAATGATTATGTAGAAGTGTAAATGTTGTTATCCATTAATCTAGAATATAGAAAACATGTGATCCCAAAAATGGATTGTAGGGATTTTTCCTATATATTTAGGATTCTTTCCACACAAAAAATATCATTTGAGTCTTCATTATATAATTAATGTGAGGCCCTAGAAAAGGCCATGACTTGGTGAATAGGTCAACTCCAAAAAGGCTATGTATGTCAGCTGAAGAACATGGGATATAGAATGAGTTACCTAGTTAGGTATTCTTTTAGATTCATTCATATATATGTGGTTTCTCTAGGTTGTATTTGAATTTGACCTCTTCTCTCCTTTTTTCTAACACTTATCTAATAAATTTTGTAGTCATGGGTTTCAAATCCATGGTCTAACCATTTTTAGTATAATCCAAGAATATTAATATTTTTTTCTAAAAATTAAATTAACCATATTACATAATTTAGACATGATGATCTAAAATATGAAATTAATTTTGAAGGATTATACTCCTATAAGTGGATTTTGTTTTGATATATGTACATAAAAAATAGTACTTTGACTGAACTAACACTTTAGTTCCCAAAACAATTTACATGGGTTTTATAAACTGAATATAATATATTTAAATTAATTATATATATTATTAAAAATGGTTTTCATAAATTTTTTTAATAATGGAAATTTTCTCATATTCATTATTTTCACAATTCACAACAATGTAATTATTTTATTAAATTCTAAAAAATTCCTCCTATGCTAATATGAATATTCTAAATCTAAAAACTTGAATATCATTTGTTTAAATTCAAATCCTTATTAAATAAGGGAATTCCAAATATAGCAACAACTATGTATTCCTACAAGTTTACAGGATAAAATATTCATATTTTATATTTTTATAATATTTAAAGTGTCATTGTTTTTAATTCAGTTCAATTTTGCGTTTATCCTCATCTAATCAAAACTAACTTTATTATGAGAAAAAATTACTAAAACCATGTGATATCTTATACGAGAAAATAGTACAAAAATATGTTTTTAATATTAGATTTTCGTTTTTTTAACATATGTTATTTTAGGGATATTAATATAAGAGATGTAGTAAATAAATATTTATGAACTTTTTTTTATAACTGATGATAAAATAAATATTTTTTAAGATTCATAGCTTTTTTTAATAAATTATTTTAAAATACATAGTTAATATTGGTTATTCAATAACCTATATTAAAAGGCACATTTAAGGTCATTATTTTTCTAACGGATGTTAAAATTAACTTTTAACATCGGTTTGTAAATACTCAATGGTAAAAGTTTCTAATCGTTTTAAAATATTTCAATATCTATTACTCTATTTGAATAACATAAAAAATAGATAATGTAGAAATTTGAATTAATTTAATGAAATTAGGAAAAAGAAACTCAAACACTTGATGTATTATATATTATTGTTTCAGTCTTAGTCAACATTCTTTATATAGAGTAATGAAGTTGAGAGGCAACTAAACCTTTCACTTGTTTGGTATTTGCAAGCCCCACTTTTAAAAATCATGAAAATGTGTCAAACTTTTTTTTCGATCTAAAAAACTATTCATCATTATAGAAAATAAAAAATGAATAGTTTTGTCTAAAAAACAAACAAATCATAAATAAAATAATTATTGTGAGAATAATTATAAATACAATATTGAAATCACTAAATGAAAAAAATAGTGAAATGAAGATTAAAATCGAATGATTAGATCTGCGATGTGTATTGGTTGACATTAAAAACATATACATATAACATTACAAGTGAAGCATAATGCTATATATTTTATGTAAAATATACAAACTGAAACATAAACAATAAAAATTGAATTCCCACTTTTTAGTATTTGAAATTATAATTTTAAAGATATTTTTTTCTTGAAAAAACCAATGTTGAAAATACCCAAGAAATTGTTTAACACCATTTTATAATGAATCGACATTAAAACTCTTCATAGGAAGGGGTTAAAAACAATTATTTAATAACCGTCCATAAAAACCCAAGGTGAAATATATTTTTGTACGATTTAGAAGGTCCCAATTTTTTTTCAAGGGCCATCTAAAGATATATAAATGATGTAATAGCATATGGTTTGTGGTGGACCAACATACTGTGAAAAAACACATCATCTCTATTAAATGTGTCATTTTCAGCAGATTAATATTTAATGTTATTTTTATGATAGGTGGGGAGGAAATATGTAATATAAATTTCAATTTCATGTGCTTGATATTTGATGTTCATAAAAATGTTCTAGAGGATTTATTAAAAATAATTAAAAATAGTGTTAAACTTTTGTAATGTATATCATACTCTAAAATTTTCAATATGAAAAGACTAGTACAAATTTGGATGAAATTATAATATTATGATATATGGAATTAAAAGGTATTCGCGGTAAGAATCATACTCTATTTAATTTATTATACAATAATAGAATTTAATATAATAATTAGATATATGAATTTGAATCCATTTATGGGATAAAATTTGATACATTAATATGATAGGATGATGTATGAGAATGAAAACAATTGGGATTAGATATAGGGGATGAAAGCAATGATAAAATCCATTCAATTAGAAAATAATTAAAATTTATCCATTGTCAATAGAATATTTATGCTAAAAATCACTCATGAGGATAGGAGTATGAGGTTTGGGATAAAATATTTCAAATAATACCTCTTTGTAAGAGAGTCATGGGATTTTTAAAGAGTGGTAAACTATAGATCAGGTACATTATCCACTGGGGTATTATTGATAATGTTGGATATATGAATCATTAAGTGTTATGTTTAATAAACCGTTCTCAATAACATAATATGTTCTATATATCCTTTTAAAATAAGTAAATTTGAGATCCCTCAGTTATACTAAATTCATAGGGGTGAAGTTGGAGTGTGATATCTTTACTGAGGATAAGTTGGTGAAGATATGGAATCATAGAGATAATGTGATAAAAATAAGATTAATCATCTTTTTAAATTACTATTATAAAATTATATATATATGAATTTGAAACATGGGAACCTGATAATAAAATAATATAAAATTACCCTTATCTATTTTCTTATTTGAATTTTAGTTTGATTTTCAAGGAAGAAATTTCTAAAGGCTAAGGAATATTATTCCCTTTATTTAACATCCATTTTTATATAATTAATCATACCATTAAAGATATATTGAGTCCCTAAATAAAAATTTACAAATAAATAATCTGAAACATGTAATAATGTAAACATCATTTTATTTCATAACAGAATATTACAAAAAAAATTAATGAATATTTTCCATATAATGAATTCAATTATAATTTGATAATGAAAAAATTTAAATTACATTAATAATGTTTGTAAATTCAATGGGACATGGTCTTCTAGATATACCACACCCAGGAATAACACTATGAATGGAAACATTTATAAAAAAAATATTAACATTTTCTGAAAAATGTATTGAGAAAATATTGTGTGAATGAAGAATATTGACAATAAGAAGTATTTATTAATTTTAAATATTATATGAAAATTGTTATTATAACAATTATAATAGTTAACCATTCATTTGAAATTTAAAACAACTATTAGGGTAACTACTAATGTTCACTCTTAATTAATTCTAACAATGAATGAAATATGTAAATAAGTAATAAAATACTTGATAATAATTATTTTACCCATGTAACATAATGTATTTATAAACACATACTTATAACAATACATGTTTTACATTATTTAATGAGCTCTTAATTTTTTTACATAATATAAATGTGGTATTTTACTAATTTAGAAACACATTCTAGTAAAATAGTAATCATTTCTGGAATCTCCATGTTTAAATTAGATAACTATGTTGTCTTTAATATTTTCCTAGAGAGTAAAATTTTGGGGTAAATAAAGAAATATATAAAATATATTATTTTTCCCAGCCTCAAATGAATGAGTTACTATATTTATTCATTATAATCAATAATTTTAATTTCATAGAGAATGGATAATAATTTACTCAATATTTAATTATAAACCTTCTTCCCCTTCACCTATAAATAACACATCCTCTACTCGTTTCTCCCCACATCTAAATCTCATTTGTTTTCCAAATATCTAACAAATACTCTCTATACACCATTATATCAATATTTAATATAAATAGTTATGACTAGTATCCACTCATAGAAGCACTAATGTGTGTTCCAAAGTAGTTAACTCAAAGATGAAAATTATATTACCCTTTATAAACTCTTTAAATTTCTATTTTTATTTACTTTTTGTTCTCCTTATAAATATCACAAAATAGTATAAAATATTAATATAAATGATATAATTTTACTATAATTTTATTTTCTGTATAATTTAATGAATTAAATCAGTTATGTTGTTTTTATAATAATCATATGATCTTGGTTGGTTTAGAGTTCCCATATAGATGATTTTAGGAATCAAATACTATAGCCTTAAAAGTGTCATTTTAAAATGGATTTTGGAAATAATTATAATATTGAAATAATTTGTATGATTTTTTATCGATAAAAGGTCGTAAAATTATTGATGTTAACAATAAACAATAATGGTCATTTAATTTACTATAACAAGAATACCAAGACATAATTATTAATATTAAAAAATTTAGTACTGTCTATTAAAAAATTTATAATAATTTATTTAAATAAAAAAACAACACATTGAAACATATATATATATATATATATATATTTAATTCAATAAAATAAGACATATTCTCATTACACATATATCGAAGCTGATCTTAGTACCAAAAATTAAACAATCTCAACGAATTGACATGAAAAAAAATTATGAAATTAATTACTTATGATAATAAATGGGTAATAATAGATATACTAAGAATTAATAAATTTCCATAATATTAATAATGGGGTTCTCAAAATTTTATTTTTTATTTTAGTTTACACACACACAATCTCTCTCTTTCTATTCCTATATTACACATATTTTATATATCCACCCTTATTTGATACATTATATTTCATTTTTAGTTTATTTTATGTGATATTCATGAATTTTATGTATTTTATTGAATTATTTATTTTGAAAAATTCTGTAGGTGGGATCTTTTCTATTTCTAATTTATTATTAGGTACCACTCATTAGTATAAAATTATCTTCTATGATTTTTAATAATATATTGTTTTTATACTAAAAATATTATTGTTAATTTTTGGTCTTGGGTAAACCATAAATTTCATAGTGGATCAAGAAGAAGTTATGAGGGTGAGGCTAAATAATTGAGTTCAATGTTTTATCAAATTGTTTTTTCTTTTGAACTATGCTAACCTAGGAAACTTTTAGTCTAAATTGGAATGATTAATGAAAACCCACAAAACACATCACATGAGAAGTAGTATATAAACAATAATATCAGTACATTTTATTTAAAAGGTTCATCCACAATGTGGATGAATTTATCCTTACTTCATTTACATTGAGTCCATTGCATGTATATCTACTAATATCATAGAGTGAATCTAGTAGAAAAGTATTATCATAAACATTGAAAATAATTTATGAAAAACCATTTATCACTCAATAGATTATTTATATTGGATACCTCTAGTTTATAATGGGTGTTACAACATATTCCTTTGAAAATATATTCTATTAAATCTAGGATATCACAAATCAAATCAAATATATTCTTCCCTAACAAGAGAATTCAACTAATATAAGATAATTAGGTATAATAGCATTTAAATGGTCCCCTTTTGAACTTCAAAATGATTAATTCAATTAAAACAATAATGTATGATCACATTATTATTTTCCTCTTAAATATTGATCCTTATAATTTTCATTGATAACAAAAAATCACCCCACATTATACTATTAGCATAAAAAGTGTTCATAAATTGATATACTCTCCCTTTTTTCTAAATATTCTTCAATATATAATATATTTTCAAATAAATGTATTTGTTTCCCAAGAGAATTTTTAACTTTTTTACTTATTATTTTAGTTTTTATATTTATTTTCTAAATAAATATCATTTAGATAATATTCTATAATTCATGATGTAAATCCCATTGAAACACCAAGTATCATGATTTTGTTTTCCAATTCATTCCTTTTTAAATTAACCAAATATTCATAAAGATAACACAATAATGTTCCTCTTGATATAGAAATATTCCTTCTTATTAAAACCACATCCAATATAATTTAGGTTTTTTCATATATATCACCAATCATTATCCTTTAATTTCATCACAATAAATATCTTCCATTTCAATTCAACAATCTATAAATATCTCATCATTAATTGCACATGTTAATTATAACTTGTATAAAATAATATTGAGGTTTTAATTAACATCCCACTATGAAATATTATTCATAATATATAGAACCAATATTAGATTGAATCCGGAAAAAATATTTAGATTAGTGAGGTATTTAAACATCAATTGGGAACACAACATCATTCTATTACATATTACATATTCCTTGGGAAATATTTTTAATATTAATTTACATTATAAATGATATTATGTGTCAATTTAAGTCCTCGAGTTACCCATACACTTCTTCATATTTAACCATCCATATCAAAAAAAATAGAGTTATTCTTATGTTTCATAAACCTATCCTGATGTATGATTTGAGTTACTCATAATTATCACACTGAAATCAAATTTTAAAATTATATATAATCTAATATATGTTATATATCATTAATCAAATATTATGAATACATTTAAGTTCTATAGTTAATATTGTGCTTGATCATATTGATCATACGTATCAGATTTTACACAATACATTAAAAAACCAACTTTGGGAGACCTTATGTATGAATTTTCTATTTTAATAGATACTAAAAATATTACTATTTAATTTTTTAAATAATTATATATATCTTAAATATATATATATATATATATATTATTCAACTCAAAAAAACATCTTCAATATTCTACAACCATATAAATATATATCAAAGTAATTTCGATAAATCTTTGAATTAATCAATCTTCTGTAAATCTATTTAAAAAATTCTCAAACTTGATTCATCATATAAATGCAATTTTTACATACGTAACTGAATATTTGTAGCATCAAAAAATATAATTCATTGCACATAAAATATTCTCAATGATTATGAATAAATTAATTATCAAATAATGCAACAACTTTTATTCCATGATATCTTCATTATTCATAGAGACAATATGTTTAGAAATATTCAATATTCATATAATTCAAGTAAATTTCATTTCCTAAAGATCCATCTTATGGATTCCTTCAACGAAAATTTAATGATAATACTAACATGAATTCCATCCTTCCCTAAGCATCTTATATAATATGAATATTCCATGATGTCAAAATCCACATCACTTGACCTTATTCTCAAACACATCAAGTACGTGTTTTTGATAGTGCACAAAACACTTGTATAACCTTTAATTTTTTCACTATATTCATTGATTCATAATAATCATATATAATATTATCTCTTAAATAGGAATATCCAAAATCATCAAGAAAAAACATCATCCTCCTCTTTTTTAAAAAATATCATGTCAATAACTCAAAGTTATTATCTTACTGTCCATTTTTAATTAAAAAAAGGATCATTATCCATATAAAAAATGGAAGATATTTACTACACATTTGGTTCATATAAATTTCAATATTTATCTCAATGGTTTTAAACATCTAACCCATTGATTTATCTTTTCCAAAATAATTGATCATAAGTTTACTTTACTCTTCATGGGAAAAATATAATAATATTTATTAAAATACATTGGGTACTTCAATCCCCCCTTAAATTATATGATATATACCGAAATATTTATCAACACTAAACAAATGATAATGCTATTATCCTCTTCTATTCAATGAAAATATATAAAAGGTATAAACAAACATGAATGAGATTAATTAATTAACTAAAAGTATACTAGATAAATCAATGGGTTTGAAAATGTGAGTGGAAAATTAACATCCAAAAATTATAAAAAAAATCAATGTATTTCTCAAATTAGTTTGAAATTCAATGTGATTTAATAGTTAGTACCCCACATAAATATGATTATTATATTTTCAAAAATGTATAGGAGAATATAATTAACATACCTAATAAAGGTATCATTTAATAACCATCATCATTTCTATCTTTTTGTGTCATAATGATATCTATAATCATTCTCATCTTATGCCCCCATTAATGGTAAACTCCAAAAAAATTGTCATGACAGATCACTACATTGAATGAAATCCAAGAATCTAAATCATACTCATACTTCAATATTTGGTGATACAAGAGATAGATCACTCTAATATGGATTTATTAACTTGTTGTATATATATAGAAACACACATATAGCTAACCCATGGCATAAATCACCTTACATTCCTGAAAATAATATTAAACAAGAATATATATGAATAAATCACAACTATACAACTCCTTAGTAACCTAAAAATTGTTGAGACTTTCTTTCAACATAGAAATTTTTTTATCTACATTAATATTTTGAAAACTTTATATTTTTACCCATTTTTCTCCTGATATGAAATTCTAGGCGAAGCATTATTATCTATCCCTTGATTAATATAATTGTATATAGAATATTTCTTTTTTTACTTCAGAAATCATAGAATACCAATTTTTTAGTAATTAATTTATTTTTATTCACATAAATTATTATAATTCCATGAGTTTCAGGTATTCAGTATAAATATATATTTTCTGACCTTATCTCCCCCACTATTTGTCAATAAAAATTATGTATGATCTTTTTAGAAAATAATAAAGAGACTAAAAATATTTTCAATGCATGTCTTCTAAAAATCTAATTAATTTGTTTATTAATGATATTTATTATAATAATTTTATTTAAAACAAATTATTCCTAATTTATATTTTTGGATATCTTATAATTATCTTTTAAGAGAAATTGTCTTCCATAATAAATTCCTCTCTTTTTTGGGTAGAATCTTTTATACCATTCTTAGACATATCATTTCCACCACACTAGTTATAACTATGGGTGAACTAATATTCATAATTTATTTACCTATAAAATTTTGCAATCTTATTTATCCAATTTATAATGAATAATGCATGATATTTATGAACCAACATTGATCATTATAGTTACTACATTAGATTCAATTTCTATATAAAACTCATGACATTAAAATATGTTCTTAATTGGTAGTTTGTAAATCTTCTATGTCATTTCATTATATCTATTATATATTTTATTTTTAGATTATATCCCCTTCGTAACAAGTCATTTGGGTCTACTAGTGATCAAATTCTTCAACCAAGAACCTATATCCATATCCTAAAATGTTTCACATCACCAATAGTATAAAAAACCATGTTCTAATTCTTTGGAACTTATTCTATAAATATATAGCACCTCTCCCATTTTGAAAAAACAAAACTTATTTTGATATTAATTAGCTGGAATTATATGATCTATTTCTCACATCAACCTTTGATGAAGTGAAGGGTCTATCAAAAAAATTATCATCCCATAATTTCCCCGAATCCACTATATAACATAAACATGTCATTGAAATACCATTGGTAAAAATTGTTTTTGTTTAGAGAAGGGGCCACCTTCTTTTCAATACCATTGTATATTTAACATAATATAATTTCATGTTCATCATTCCAATATAACGAGAAATATTTCGTATAAATAAATTATTTATAATCTCTATTGGTGGATGGTGTTCTCTTAGAATCTTAAGAATACTCAACTTATGTTACTTAATGATTTTTCATTTGGAATGACAACTCTGGAAAAAATATGTTGTGGTTATTTTTCTCATCCTAAATAGAACAAACAGTTTCTACAGATTACATAATTATCTTTTTAATTTTATCACCATATGTTTTATAAATTTATTTCAAGTAATTTTGATTATCCATTTTCCATTTACCTTTATAATAAAATTAATATTTCTTGATAGTAATGATTTCATTATGAGTTTATTATTATTCATGAAGCCTTATATAATTTTTTTATCATTAATGTTTTCCCATCAATGATATTTATTGAATTCATATTCTTACACACACTATATTTTTAGAACTATCTATGATATTCCATGGCCATAAATTTTTGGATATGATTATTTTCACATTTGAGCCTTTTTGGATACATATATTTATAATGAATCCATATAAAACTCTAAATATGTATTCAATTTCTATAGATCATTGAAAAATAAATATATATGGGTCAACATAAAAATTAGCCTCTTTAAAAAATTAATTAATTTATAAAAAAATTTAGAGGATTCTATAGGATCATATTATTTTTTTATTGAACAAGAATCATCATTATGATAAACATCCATAGTTCTAAAATTACATTATTTAAACTTATTAACTTTAAATATTTATGAATCCTCTCTATATTTTCTCATATAAGTGATCTTTATCACAATATTATATTCTCTCTTTTCCCACACCCCACGTTTTTGCTTGAATCATCCATGTTATCTTTGATTGGGAACTCACAAACATCTTAAATTATACACATCATATATAATATTTTCAAAAAATAATTGATAATTAATTGTACCAATTATATATAGATACCAATTATTTGATTCCATTGTAAATTCCTTGCGGATCAGGTATCCACATTGAGGGGGGTGACATAAATTTATGTGGTTAATAATTAACTGAATTATTTTCTATATAAACTATTCAATCCTCTCCATATGTTAGGATGAATTTATCATTTTAGTGACACACAACTCAACAAAACACATGTAAACAAGTAAATAAATAAGTATAGAAGAAAACTTTATTTACAAGGCTGACTCCCAATGTTTGGGACTAACTCCATTGGGTATTAAAATCAATTTTGACATATAGATTAATACTAATTTAATGATGTGAATATAAATGGATGATTTCATCCTTAACCTCTAAAAATATCCCCCTTAGTTAGAAGTATCTCAATAGGTCATTCAAAGAAGATCCCTCAAATTTTAAATATGTGTTCCAACCCATTTCTTAAGTAATATCATCTCTTTATTCCATGATATCACAACATTAAATGAAATAATTCCTTAACTAAGGACTTAGTTTTTTAATTTTTTATTTTATATCCTTATTCAAAATATTCCTCGATGTTTACGATATATTAAAAAATAATAATTTTTATTCTCAATCTCATTATTTTTTTGAAATTATATATGAATTTTATACTCTCTATATTAATAAGACATATCACATTAATAGTATTTTACGATTTAATGATTTAAAATCAATAAAACATTTTGGAATTATGTTTTTCATTATTAACAACATGATTTCCCTACAGGATAAATATATTTAAAAATACAGAAGTAGTGATCTTCACAATTTGGAAAAATTAATTATTATTCAATAATATTCCAATATCATTCAAGGGTCCAATCAAATCTCTATTCTCATCCTCATTTAATTTATACAGAAATCACATCTTTAATTTTAAATCAATCTTCCAAAAAATTTTATTTCTTCAATTAAACGCATATATACTCATATAGATAAGATAATATTGTGATGTGCAGATGCAACAAGAGGAAAAATAATAATAATATTACATATAAATTAATCTCATCTTTAATTATAGTGTATTATTTAAATAATAAGGATATTTTAAAATATATATGAAACACAAATTTATCAAATTTAAAATTACATATTCCATGAAATGTGTTTTTAATTATATTTTTCATTTGAAAATATCTGAATTATATATTTAAATTCCTAGGCCACTCATATTTATCATTAAATTTAATATTTAATGTCTTATAGAGCATCAAAGTTATTATTATATGTTATCCAATAATTATTGTTAATACTATAACATCCCCCCTACTTTACACTCTCCCACATGATCAAAACATGTTAGTAAAGACACCTCATGCACGCCACACTATATGCTATAGGCAGATGACTAGATGTGGGGTTTTGATATATATAGTGAGGAGAAAATAAACCCTAGTTATAGAGTTACAAATCATTTGAATAAAACAATAATAATAATAAATAAATATCAGAGTGCAGAAACAATCGAAACAATTTGATTCAGTGGAAACCAACTAATTTTCCAAAAAATTAATCTAATAAATTCTATTTGAGTAATGTAATAAAATAATGGAATGTAAATAAATTTCATGGTATGAATAATAAAAATAAAACAATACAAGACTCAAATAAATACTCAGAATTCCTCAGTCTAGAACATCATGTCGATCCCATATCCAAACAACATCCCATCCAGTATGCAATAATAAATAAGAAGTTCTTTTTTACTTGTCTAATATTTCATCCATTAAATCTTATCTGGTACCAAAAAATGGCCCAGATAGGTTGGGAATATAACTAAGTATGTCAGCCACACCATGTTTAAACATAACAAGTCTGATAATAAGTGTATGAAATAAGAAAATAAAAAAATTAAATAATTAATTAAAGAATTAAATTAATATAAAAAATTTGCTTCAACACTATGACACAATATCTTTGATCATGTTTCACAACCATACGTACCATAAAATTATAACCATGGAATATCATAACCTACCTCAATGCCCATCCATAATATCTCTAAGAATGTCATAAAACCATGCCAACCATAATCCTATAACCAAGTTATAAATCACACCAATCTGGGTCAAACAGGATATATAATCATTTCAAAAATTATTCCAGGATGAGCTTGATATATAATAACTTCAAAATGAGTCACTAGGATGAGACCTCTAAAAAAATGTCATCATGTTAGCTGGGACAATCCTACTATATATTATTTTCATCATGTTTTACTGGTTGAAGTCTTATATATAATAATTTCATCAAGGGTCACTAGGACACCACCACAATTTATGAATTTGACCACATATCCCTGGGATAATCCCACTATATTATAATTTTAGTATTCATTTAAAAAAAACGAAATTTAAGAAAGGATATCATATATCAGTTGGTCATAAAATAAAATATTATAGTTATCTCAATAAAAAACAATCAAAGTTGTTTATAAATCATGTAGTCACCCATAATCAATGTCATCATAAACACACTTTATTCCATAAAAAATAATTTATATTTAATTATTCACTAACTAGAATGGTAGCAATAGGATAGGTTAAAACTCAAAAGGATCAAAAGGGACTCTAAAGAATATTCCAATTCAACATTTAATTTATCAAATGCCTAATTTTCTAGAACCATTTTAAAATTTCCCAAACGAAAAAATCATTAAAACCATATGCTTATGTTTTATAACCCCTACCTTTAGCATATGATATAACAATGCTTCCAAAAAAATATCTACAAGGAAGAAGGAGTAAATGATCAAAAAAATATCCTAGATCAAAACTGATTAGTATAAAAACCATGATCAGTATATTTACACTAAAATTATTGGAATAAAAATAGAAGAGAATGGAAAACATACCAAAATAACTCATAAGGTATTAGATGCATTATTGATATGTCTAGAAAAGAGGTTGGCACTCTAAATTATTCTGGTTGACATCTCTATGCTGAGAAAAGAAAATAGACACACAAGTATTGAAGACCAAATCATATGCACGACACATTTTAAAAATATGCTCGGGAATTTACACTCTGTGTAATTTAGCTAAAAGTCATGAAATTTTTTAAAGATATATAATATGAAAAGGGAATCACCTCAGCTTAATATTTAATTAACCATAATATTTCATGATGTGTAATTGATTCACATTTTGTTACCAATTAATGTCATGAGTTAGATAATGATAGGTGTCTTGAAAGAATTACATGGTGTGTATTACTTTTAAGCAGTGTGTAATAGTTTTGTAGAATGTTTTCCGCATTCATTCTATATAAAAAACTAACCCCCCTTTAAGGATTCTCAACATAACATGAATCTCTTAGTAACACTTGACCCATTTGTACTTGGACTCCATTAATTCAAACAAACATACATATATGGAATTTAAGTCATTTCCCCCAAAAAATGGACAACATGGGGATCCTCTCCAATTTTCTCATGTTTCCTCACAACTCCATACCATTTTTAATTAAAAAAATTCAACCACAATAGAGAAACAACCAACAAGTATTAGAGACAATGAAAAACAAAATTGAGATAAGTTTGAAAAAATTCATAGAGGGATATAAATTAAAAAAATATAGGATATTAAAACACCCCACCATATAACAGGTGGTTTTTAAACTACACCAAACATCATTGTGGGGTTTCAGTAAAACATTTTTGAAACACTTATCACATATAAGACTACATCTCCAAGTTCTCTTATGTAACTCTTCCACTATACCACTAAACTAGAATTAATGTAATCTCCTTTTCCTAAAGACACTTCTCACTACATTCCATATTTCCTATTGGATGCTCCTCCAAGGATGAAACAATGTTAATCTCCATCTACAATACATCGATCACATGGTAAGTTTATTAATAATATATCATGTACTAATATACACGGAATATATCATTCCTGACCTTGTATCACTCTAAAATGTCTAAATGTATTCCATTGGACTGATCCAATCCACTATCTCAAATAGCCAGATAAACCTGGGTGCTAGCTTTCCCTTTTTCATTATATGGTGTTTCCCTAATCTGGGAGACACCCAAAAATGACTGATAAAAAACCTAGATCTCACGTTTTTATATTCTATGTTCATCATAATATTTATACTTTTCTTGGCCCCCAAACACCATCGGGTCAACTGAACATTCTCAGAGGTATCCATCATGAGATAACACCCAATTAGCATAGACTCACCTGATTTATAACAAAAAATTTGTCAAAGGCACAAAATCCGATTCAAATACACTAAATTTTCCTTTTGGATGGATTCTTGGAAGATATTATTACATGGAAACTCCATGAGTTCTATATAGTGCAACCATGAATAACCAAAATCAGGAACACATGTTCACAAAATGTCTTCTCAAACCTAACAAGGAATCTCAGATTCACTATCGGATGAAGGATGATAGGATTTACTGAACAATGTTTTGGATCCAAGAGCCATATAAATACCCATATAGAAATGAAATGTGAAATAAGGATCTCTATCAAAAATGATACTCCTTGAAACAACATGCTTCCTAACTACCTCCCACATATAAATACTATATAGATCCTCAATTTTGATGGTCTCTATAATTGATAAGAATTTGGATACCTTCATTATTTGATCATAAAACACCCATACAACATCATTATTATGGGTTTTAAATGGAATTTATTTCTACAAATCCATAGAAAAATAATCCCATTTCCACTCTATAATTGGAAAATTCCAAACCAATCTATATTGTCCATTGATAGACAACTATGACATTCTAAAAAATGAAACATATTTCCAAAAAACCCACAACTTATTTATTTATTCAAGGCCACCAGTATTGTCTCTGGATATCATGATAGTTCATTATCAATCAAGGATGTATCACCCATCTAGTAGCCTAAAACTCTTTAGTCACCTCCTCATGCATGTTTGTAGGAAACCATACAAAGTCATGGAAGAAATATAATTACATCATCGAGGAGACTATCCTGACCATGTCTCCCAATATTATAAGATGTATCTTGGAACTAAGCCCTTCAGATTATATAACTGATCATTCATGATTCTGTAAATAATCATGAGTATAATAGATGTCGAATTTAGATCTACATGTCTTTGAGACTTCTGGACATCGAGATGCATGTTTCAAAAAAAATTAATTATCTTCCACTCATCATAAAAATCTTATAATACCCACATGTGTGTCTTCAAGATTAATTCATCACCAATAATGTTTCTGTTTCCTGGTTTATAATCTAACTTGATGTCATATGACTGTTGATACATGACCCACCTCCTCTTCCAAAGGTTCACGTCCTTCTAAGAAAAGATGTTCTAGAGGATCTTATGATCCATGTATAACACAAAACATTAACCCATGATATAATTCCTATATAATATCAGGAAATGTACCACTACTACTAAATCCATTTCATGTTTAGAATAATTTTACTCATGTAGTCACTGTTATCTACATCAATACGAAACAACTTGATCTTCCCACAAGAGAATAAAT
This sequence comes from Viscum album, assembly GCA_963277665.1. Classification (NCBI taxonomy): domain Eukaryota; kingdom Viridiplantae; phylum Streptophyta; class Magnoliopsida; order Santalales; family Viscaceae; genus Viscum; species Viscum album. Next base: position 2,023,751,586 of record OY728123.1, read on the forward strand.
CTAAGTACAACTATGAATTTTTCATAGTACAATCTAAATGCTTTACCCTATATTGGTAAAGTGAGTATCAGTGATGAGATAATAATTTACTTTAGATCTTGAAATTAACTCTTCCAATAATATTCCCAAACAAGCTTCACTCCATTCTTAGTCAAACAAAACTGGTGTTTTCAAATGGGAGGAATCTTGGATAGAAAGCAGGTAATAATCTGTTAAACATAAAAAAAATCAAAATCTAGAAGAAATTATAGAGATACTCCCAAGATACCACCACTACAACTTTCTCTAGGTCCACTGACACGCATGCTTCTGAGATTACATGGCCCATGAAGTTTACGTTATCTATCACGTAACTACATTTCGTTACCCTAACATAATGTTAGCTCTTTCTCAATGTAAATAGAGTTATTTCCAGATTTTTGGCATGATTATCAGCATAATGGGAGTACCCAAAGTTGTTTTTTAAAATATCGGGAAAATTATGGTTCAAAAAAGGATGTAATATCATATTTATTAAGGAAATTATTAAGACAAATACATTATTCAAACCCAATGACATCACTCCAAACTCATACAATTCATACCTACTCCTAAAAGAAGAATGATTCTTATCTTATGGTATCACCATAAACAAATTGTATACTACTCTCTAAAAATGATTTGGAGAAGATAATATCACTTATCTGTGGATCTATGATATTGTCAATGTGTGGAAGAGGATACCACTTCTTGACCTTCATCATGTTTAATATCTTATAATCCACACATTAGTGAAAGGACCCATCAATATTCTGGGTGAAGAGAACTAGATAACCCCATGGAGACGTACTAGGGCGTATAGAAACATTTGACTCTCGATCTTCCAACAAAACATTCAACTATTTAAACCCTACATCTTCCATTATTTGTGGAAGGATATAAATTGGCTATGACCCCGAAAACAAATCATTCATGAAAAGGATCTCCCTCTCTTAAATGGGCAGCCATAAAACTCATCTGGAATGACATCTTGAAAATTCTCTACCACTTTTATAACATAATATTATAGATTTAAAACATCATCATATGAAACATTATCTACTTGAGTCATGAGAAAATCCAATTTGAACTGAATTCGATATGCATGACTAGCCTAATTATCCCACTCACCAAGGTGAGAATAGTTTCGTTTATCTAGAGATAAAATACTAACTATCCTCTAGTAACAATCGATTAGTGTCCGGTATCGAACTAGACAATTGATATAATGATTCACGATAAATCCTATCATTTCTAGCATAAAAAATTCATAAAATAAATTGTAACAAAAAATACTTATAGAATGTGCCTTACAAAAGATGATATTTTCATATCACACTCTCAATAGTGTGTCAATGGTCATAACACTATCCAAGATTCCCACAACTAGTATAAAATAGTTTTAGAAAACATAAGATAAAAAATGAATATAACTATCATTTAGAAAACACACATAAAATGGTAGTTGATTAAAGAATTAGACCTATGATATGAGATGGTCTTGCATTCACAACAGCTAATGTAGTCTACAAAACTTGAAGCTGACCAACCGCTCTACCTATAGATCGAGCATGAATCCCCTGAGTTATACCCCCTTCGTATTATTTTCATTATTACCGTGGGGTACCATATCCCCTTCCTCAACCAGAATGTCTTATGGAAGTCGAGATGCCAATATGTTTAGAAGTATCTGAGTACATTACATACTCCATTACCTATCATATTCCCATACCAATACTTTATTTCTAAATTCCCTATGAAAACTATGTAGTTGGCCAAATATTCTATAATAATGACACTCTAAATTGGGTTTTTGATAAAGATACCATTTGTGTCCTATATTTACACACTGATAGATCTATAATAAAACATTATCCAAAGATAGATTCCTAATTTCAAGACTTCGTTTCTCACTGATTCCATGAAAAAAAACACCCATAGTTTTGATTCTTTTACCTTGAAGAAGGGTTCAAAGTTTTCCATCCCGAAATTGTCTAACAGCTACTCATGATCTCTCTCATATTTCATTTTGTAATTACTACATAATTTATCATGTCTTAAATATGAATCATATGGAATATGTTCACCTATAAAATAATCTCATAGAAATGATCAACCTAAAAATAACATTACATAAATATCTATTCAATAACCAATGATTGCACAATGTGCTACTACTCAGTGAATGGTTCATCACAGTCCAACACTAACATACCCTCCTGTTTCAGGTGCATAAACTCATGATCCTTATAATACCTCAATATATCAATATACAAATGGACAGGTAAATTAATCACTATGTACTTCTATGATACTCCTCCTTCTACCATTCTTACCCTAGAATAACCCACAAACCCATGGAAGGTACACAAAGAATTTAAGAAAAATGATTTACCCTTCATTCTTCTAATGTCTCAAGATGATTAAATATCATTTGGAATGAATCAATCTAGAACTTGTCTCCCTAGGTTCCTCCCTCTCTATTGAATGTATGCAGATGTTATAGATGATACTAATTCATCATCTAAGACATCGAAGGAACGATGCATCCAATCTCTCATCCCATGGATCAGATGACCCTCATGAAACTTCTCCAAACATCCATATAATCCACATGAGAAACAAAATTCCCCAGTTTAGCTATTTTAGGAGAATGCTGATTTCTACTATTCTAAAACACAACTACAATACAACGAGGAATAATTTTATGTAGAACACAAACAGACTCTTCATAACACTGGAAGTAAAAAAATTGACAACCTCAACAGGTGAAAAAAATAGAACCAATCAATCATGGTATCTCTAAAAATGTATTAAATGTTTTTTATCATTATATAATAGTTCAATTATTTTATTTCCATGATATGAATGATATCTCATATTGTAGTTGTGTCACGACACGCCTTCACCCAGGTGGGGGAGGGACAAAAAACTACCAGATCCTTCTTTAGTCATGTTTAAAAATAGATAATGACCCCCATGGCTTGCCTAAAATTGGCCCCGGAGTAGAGAATATATCCAAGGGTATAGAATCTCACATAGTACGGAAGGCATTACCCTTTTGGTGAAACAAGATCAGGAGATACGATAGTAAAACCCAAATAACTCCAATAGTTGAAAGTAAATGTAAAACAAAAAATCCAATCCTATATACGTGTTCCAAATAAACTGATATAAGTACAAAAAAACTGTAAAGAAAAGTAGCAAATGAAAATAAAAGTAGCAACAATGACTCCTGCCTCACAAGCCAGTAAAGTCTAACACGGACTTCAAAGTTCCCCTGGAAACCTAAAAGTAGTGTTATATATGTTGGGTGAATATACAGGCATACTCAGTAGGGGAAAAAATCTATTTTGAAAATATGGGGGGACATTCTAATGCCCTGTGATAAAATAGGTAACCAAAACACTTAGCAAGGAAACTATCCACCCACCCTCACCAAGGCATACTCTCTAAATAACATGATTCCGGAAAAGTAATAATAACAGCTCGTCGATATTTTGGTACCCCACACTACTCTAAAATGGGTTATTTATGAAATCCTACATAGGAGACCTCCACCAAAAACTCTAGTATAGTCCCACTGCCATCCCCAATCACAAACATATGGGCCTTCACAATCACACAAATGTACAACCCCCAGCCACAACCATATGGTCCACCACAACCACACACCCCTCCCACAGACTCCTGGGCCACACAACCACTACCAAACCCAAATAAACCTAGCCCAGAACCAACACTACAATGCTCTATGACACTTGGGACACAATAACAACTTCCATGACCAAAAATACCTAGGCCAAAACCACCACTACCTTGCCTGAAGACACCTAGGAATCAACCCAAAGACACTTGGGAAACAAACCCCCCTTAAAACACACCTAGGTAAACCACCACAACACACCATGATTGAAGAGTCTTGCGCCATAATAATCCTTAATTTATCACAAACTAGCCAAAGAATATTAGGTTACTTGGGAGATGCAATAGAAAAAAGATAATAACTAAGAAATCATAAGAATATTGGGAAAAACACCATCCCCCATGAAATGGTGGTGTTTGGCATGAAGTTCTCAACATGAGTGGGGTGCTTATAGGAATCACAAGAACTAAATATTATACATATAAGTTATCAATCCCTCTTTCCATCCTATGGGTTCCAAAATAGACAACCAGCCCATACACCACCACCCTCACTACTATTCATGAATGCACAAATACATAACACCCACAACTAGAGCACAACTCATTTCTAGAAAACAAATCCCCAATGTACCCATTCTCGTTATCATGTTCAAGTGATACCTTTGAAAACATTCCTCTACATCTGGGATACTAACAAGAATAACCAAAATCCAAAACAACAACCGGGGGAAAAATAGCCAAGAAACATTTAAGCATTCACCCTTAGTTTTCTTATAAATTCACAAAACCAAAAGGGATATATGAGATCCAACAAAGTTCTAGAAACTAAACAAGACCCAACATACTAGATCTACACAACCTCTGAATCACAGGCCAAAAACATCTCAACCATTTCATTCCATCCCCCTTTTTCTGTCACCCCACAAAAATTAAATAGAACTACCGTGAGTATTGCCATAATAAGGAAAGGGTGTTTAATATTTAGCCTCTTCATTCGTAAATTTCATTCCATTTGGTTAAGAAGGGTGATCACATAGGGGATATTACTCGTCAAGAATCTATTTAATCAACCATGTTTATGTGATTAACTGGTTTCCATGTTGCAACCATCTAATAACAAGACTATTCTGATAAATAGAGATTCCTTATTCTGCAAGACGGGACCACCAATGGCCATGATTTTTAGTGGACACGAGTCCATACAACTCACAAAAAATATGATGCTAAAACACTGCAACACAAACATCATCATTCCCACACTTGTTTTCATTAAGATACCATTAATAATATTCGTTAAATATGGTTTTCATCTACATCATGAGGTAATATCATCATATGCACCACGCATAATGCAAAATAAAGAGACATAATAGAAGAACGCCTACTAGAATGATCAAGGATCTTCGTTTCCTCCTCACGCTAAGAACTGTGGTGGTGCGAGAGTAGGAAATACTTCACAAAGGCTGAGCAAGAAGGCCTCCACCACATGCACATGACATGTATCTTGTTGAAGGACATCAAGCACATCTACAGGGAAAAAAGAGACCAGAGAATAAGATCTTGGTGATAAACTCCTGATCCACGAGTTACGGGATATAGCATTTCAAAGAACATGAAAAATGGGACATGGTTTGACCTCGAGGGAGGGCAGTTTAACACGTTTCATTTATTGATATTTAATAATTCTAGACAAATATGGTGGAGGAAACGAGTGTGAGTTAATATGTTTCCATTAAATAGAGAAAAACAAAATATAATAGAGGAAAAATGGAAAACATGGGAAATGGTGTGACACAGAGGAAAAATGCCACACGTTTTGGTAATCGAGGGTCGCCCCACACTTAAGGGATTTAAGATATCATTTATGGTTATATAACCTACCTTAAATATCTGGAAAAGGGGTATTAAGACTTAAATGGTAGGTTATCAGAAAACGTGGAAAATAAACCTTGATAACCCTATGTTCCACCATTCTGGTCCAGTACCGATAGGTGACACCACAGTTACACCTCGCCACCGACACAGACACTGACACCCTCCTGACTCACCCATGTAATACAGGACACCCTAAGCATTAGAATTTGACAAATTATTGGACCAGGAGGGTCTATCCCATTACGTCAGATACCTCTCAAACTATTCTCATCCTCGATAATCAATAATATACCCAACCAAAAGAGAGGGGTCCGAAAAATCACCTCAAAATATACCCCTCACTACATAACCACCCTAGTGTTGTTGGAAACCAATAACTATCCTGTACATCTAGGAACACCTCTCTATCATCTATCTCCTAAACAACTACGAATACACTATCAATCCTCTACCCCATGTAACCATACAAACATTTAATGGTCACACCATCTAGACTGACAAATTAGGGAGTCTCTTTTCCTATGTCAAAATACTATCTATTTTGGGTAGCAATGGCTCACATGCATGGGTTTAATCTCATCCACATAAATTTTTCTTGATTGGGGATCTGGTCCACCCTCCCCTTATTTGGGACTTTTCACATACATTCATATAATAAAGAAAACAACCCATCACATAGCAAAAACATTCAAGAATTACACCATAAAAGTTGAAAAAGTAACAAGAGATCAAAACTCAAAAAAACTCTGGGTACTAGGAAAGAATATGGGCCTCCCATTCCTAGGTACTCTATTCGGGGAGAACATACCACCAAAACACACGAACCAAGGTAATGGTCCACCCACAAAGCACCTTATCCGTACAATCCTTGAATCTCATTGGCGGTTCCACGAACATCACATCATCCATGTTATCTAAATATTCCCATTGGAGGATGTGGGAGTCATCATGTAGATACCTACAGAGATAAGATACATGAAAGATGTTGTGGACCCTCTCTAGCAGTAGTGGTAGCGCCACCTGATACACCACCTCGCTGACTAGTCACAACATCTCAAAGGGTGTGATGAACTTTGGAGAAAGCATACTCCCCCTACTGAATCCCCATAACACATGTAAACAGGATGCATTTAAGAAAAAATGGACCCCATCATCTTACTCCAATGGCCTCCTACTATGATCGAGTTACAACTTCTTCTGTTAATGGGCTGCCCTCATACTCTGACGCACTAGCTAAACCTTCTCTGTTGTGCTCTGCACTACCTATGTCCCAAGAACACTTGCCTCCCCAACCTCGATCCAACGCCCAAGAAAACAACATGACCTCTTGTACAAGGATTCAAATTGTGCCATGCCAATAGCACAATGATATATATTATTGTAAGCAAACTTTAATAAAGGAAAATTTCATACCCATGACCCCTTGAAGTCCAAAACATAGTCCTGTAGCATATCCTGCCATGTATGGATTGTCTAATCTGTCTTCCCAACTATCCTGGGGTGGAAAGTAGTGATAAGACATATATTGGTGAGAAAAGAAAACTACAATCCCCTCTAGACTCATGATGTAAATCGTGCATCTTGAACTGAGACTATGGACCTTGGAACTCAATGAAACTGCACGACCTCATCCACATATCATCATGTTAAGGCATCCATTGCACTCCACTCCTTGATTTCCAAGTAGTGGGATGATTTTTTCATCCAGTTTACCACTACCCAGATAGCATTGCAACCACCATGAACCCTAGGTAGTCTTATGATGAAATCCATTAAGACGTCATCCCGCCTCTACTTGGGACGATCTATGGGCTACAACAAACCACCCGGAACATATAGCTCAGTCTTTACTTGTTAACACACAAGGAAATTTACCACAAATTAAACCACTAATCGATTCACCTTGGGCCCCAAAATCTGACACCTGACTCCCTGGTAAATCATGGAAACTCTTGGGTTTAACACCATGCGTTTTCAATGTAACTCACTGAGAACTCTCTCATGCATTGCCTCTGGGACAAAAAAAATCCTATAGAAAATCATCTGGTTCTGACCATCCAAAAACCATCCTTCTGTCGCATTACCCTGGTTAATAGGATCACTCATCACTTTAGCCTCTAAGTCTCCTCATTGAGACTCTTCCACCTTCTATACCATGTAAAAATGCAATGTCATCTGAAACCGATATCCCCAACCATCCTCCACCATTGCATCCAGGGGTAAGAAAACATACTCTTTCATATATTACCAAGAATATGATGACTCTCAAATCACATTTTTCTATGACGTCTTGATCAAGGAATCATCCACCACATTCACATTTCAAGAGGTGTAGGAGATCTCTACGTCATAGTGCTGAAGAAACTCCATCCAACTCTATTCCCACAGGTTTAGGTCTTGGTGGGGAAAGAAATGCCTCAAGCAGTTGTGATATGTGATGACCACAAAGTGATACCTGATGAGGTAATTCCTCCGAGACATTAGTGAAAACATAATGGCAATAAGATCGAATTAATTAGTGGAATAGTTTCATCTGTGGGGATGTAACTTCCGAGACCAATAAGAGATCACTCCACACTACTGTATATGCACACACCCTAATCCTCGGCCATAAGCATCATTCAATACTTTAAACATTACCCATTCCTCTAGTAACCTCAGAACATCGGCACTGACCAACTTCCCCTTCATATAAATGAATGTCATCTGGAACTGCTCACTCCATACAAAATCTTGTTCCTTTCTCGTCAAGGTCATCAAAGGTTCTGCAAATCAAGGGAAGTCGGGCATGAACCTCCGATAGTAACCTACCAGACCTAGGAAACTTCAAATCACCATCACATTCTTGGGTATTTTCAAAGAAACAACCACTTTATCTAGTGAAATATCCACCGATACCCCTTACTGAGACCCCACATTCTTAATAAAGTGTACTTATAATGTCAGGATGTTTCACATTGACAACATCCCATAGAGATGGTGGGGTTGAATGATCTCCAAGACCATCCATAAGTTCTCTGCATGCTCCTCCTCTAAGCTTGAGAAGATTCATATGTAATAAATGAACACAGTGAATAACTAGTCTATAAACATGTAGAAAACATAGTTTATGATCCCCATGAAAATAGTAGGTTTGTTCGTAACCAAAAATGACATGACTATGAACTCGAAGTTCCCATACATGCACCTGAATGCAGTCTTCATGATATCACCGTATTTCACCCTTAACTGGTGATACCCAGACCACAAATTGATCTTAAAGAACCAAAAATATCCCCTCAACAGATTGAAGATATCTTCTATTCTAGGGAGAGGGTAATAGTTCTTGACCGTTGCCTCATATAGTCTCTTGTAGTCTATACACAGCCTAAGACCACCATCTGCCTTCTTCAAAAGTAGGACTTGAGCACTGTATGGTGACATTTTGGGATAGACAAAACCCCTCTTCATCATATCTTCAATCTAAATCAAAAACTCCCTATTATTCTAAGGAGATATCCAAAAAGGAGACATCGAAATTGGATGGGAATCAGGTTGAAAGTCTATCCTGAACTCAATGTCACATCATGGGGTAGAGTCACAACTTCCATGAAAAAAACATCCAGGATCTCTATGAAAAATCATGGAACTCCTATTATCTTAGAATCCATTATTCATGCGGACAACTCAGCCAATATAGAAAGTGGAGGGTCCACACACCAGCCCCAACCTGAAAACTCCATTCACCATAAAAATCCACATGTCGTCCATTCTTGTCAGAGAACATGACTCTTCTCCAGAAGTAGTCAATAACAGTACACATAGAGAAAAACCATTAGTTGCCTAAAAAGAAATCATATGGATGCATCTAGAGAAAAATAAGGCCCCCACTAGACTGATGTGGACCCAGCATCAGTATGCATCCCTGGAAAACATAAGACAAGGTGGTCTGACCTCCGACTAGCAGACACAACCCCAGGGTCATGGGAAGTCTCTCTACATCTAGACCCTTAACATGGGACAAACTAGGTGTAACGAAGTACTCTAAATCTTCTAAATCAATCAAGGCACAAGTATGGGTACTAACCAAGCTGATCGTACCTCAAATGACTTCTGGCCTTACTCGAACTGCAACCTTGATGGAGTGAAACTGCCCATGAACAACACTTTATCCCCTCAGCTATCCACCACCTCCCTTAACACACCCAAGTCAGGGTCTATAAGGAGCACCCTGAGGTCTGCCTCCTACTGTAATGTCTGCTCTTGGTGGAGTGGGGGCATGTTTCCCCTACTACTGCTGCAGAAAATGTGTGGCTAGAAACTGCTACTTCTGAGGTTGGCGCGGAACCTTCCCACCCCACCATAATGTACTTCAATAGTGTAACAAATATGGATGTGCCGAAAATCTCTAGAAGGGAATCGCATCAGTCTCAGGCCCATGGAAAAAGGGAGATGACAAGGACTTTAGAACTGGAACTGTTAGGATCTGTTCGCCACTGATCGAAACCTGGAAGGCCCCAATACTTGATTACCACTTCTAACAACCTTCCCCATTGACATCCCATCTAGCTCCCTTCTCACGGCAAACCTCCCAGGGTGTTCATCATCTCTACTACCCCATCCTCCTACTAAAACTCCACGTATTTTGGAAGATTGATGGGAGTATCAACAAATAGGAGGGAAGTTTAGAGTGCCTCCTGTAACAATCTTTCCAATGTCTCCACATCTAGGAAGTTGTTTGGAGAGAAATTAATGAGATCCTTGACCTTGATCCCCAAATCACTTAACAATATACTCCCATGATATAGGGAGAGAAGATCTCACCTATTTTCATCCTTCTTCAAAGATGAAATGAATTATGTATGGGACTCCTTCTCGAAGTCAATCCACAAAACAACAGTCTCCATCATCTCTCCAAGGTAGACCATCCACCACTAACGCGTAGCTCCCCTTATCTAACTGATAGCCACGGGCACCCAATAATCTATTGGATAATAGATCAAGTTAAAGGATATCTCTAGATTCTCATGACACACCTCTTTCTTCATGTTGAAAACAAATCACTCATACATCTTGAGGGTCTACCGCTAGAAAGAACGTGTAGTCTCCTACCACGTGTCATCCTCTTCCACTCAATCAATCATCTACTGATCAACTAGATCAGCCTCTAGGACTTTGATCTACCACACTACTCATGGACATTTTATAGGTGTCATAGCTTCATGGTAAACAAGAAATGCCTCAGCCATGTAGTGTACAAGAATCCCTTTAAATCTTTATTAAACATTTTCATTATTTTAAATTCCCAAAACAACCAAAACAACCAAGATTCACAAGAACATAAGTCATTATTATGCATGTACCTTTCCAAGAGTCTCTACCCTAGAACCAATGTAGCCTGTCCTAGTCGTTTGGTAGGCCGAGGGTCCTCACATCGGATCACGGGGGACCAAAAATACCATGAACTATCATGTCTTCCCTGGCCTATTTCATGCACCAATATTGCCTAACACTATTTCTATATTATCCCATGAAATTCACACTATGCCTAAACCATGACTCCATCCTATATCTCTACCATATCCTATGATACCATTCTGTATTGACCAGCCTTTACCATGATTAGGGAAGGGACATAAAATTTCCAGACCCTTTCTTCTTCACGTTCAAGGAGAGATAACGACCCCCTTGAGTCCTGCCTTCATTACACCCTGGAGGGGATACTAGCAACAATGTTATAGAATCTCACGTAGAATAGAAGACATTACCCTTTTTGTAAAACACTATTAGTATATAACTTGGTAAAACCCAAACAACTCCAAATTCTAAAAGTAAAAGTGAAGACAAAAATACATTCCCATATGCATGTTCAAAATAAATTTATACAAGTACCAAAAAACTATGAATAAAAGTAAAAAAATGAAAAGAAAATAAGCCAAGATCACTCCAAACACTAAAGCTACTATGGTCTGGCATGGTCATTAATGTCCCCCTAGAAACCTGAATGTAGTTTTATATACATAGGGTGAGTATACAAGAATACTCAGTAGGTAAACCAAAAGCTATCATGAAAAAGAGGGGATACATTATAATTCCCCACAAGAAAAGTGGTAACAAAAAACCCTAGCAAAGAATCTATCCACCTAACATCGCCAAGGAACACACCCCAAACAACTCATTTTAGGTAAACTAATACTTATATAACATCAATATTTGTGTACCCCGCACTGATTTCCCACTAGTTATTTTGGACATCCTACACATCAGAACTCCCCAAAAAAATCAAACGCAGTCCCAATTCCACCCCCAACCACATCCATATGTTCAATCCTAATGACACGTCTTTCCCACCCCAACCACAACCATATGAGCCCCCACAACCACACACCCCACCCACAGACACCTAGGACAAAAAAACCGTCGTACCCAAATAATCCTGGTCTATAACCACCACTACCATGCCTAAAAACACCAGGGACAAAAAAACCACCGCAATGCCAAAAGACACCTTGGAAGAAGCACCACTACCATGCTCGAAGACACGTGGGCCTCATCCTGAAGACAATTGGGAATCAAACCAACCCCCACACATAGAGTCCAACCACCACAACAATCCATAAACGAGGAGTCTTTGGCCATAATAATCCTTTGTACATGACATCCTACCCGAATAATTTTTAGATATATGAGAGTGGGAGAAGAAGGGATCTAATAAACATCCACTCATTAGGATTTTAGGATAAAACACCCCCCATGAAATGGGGGTGTTTGGCATGAAGTGATCAACATGGGTGGGTGCATATAAGAAACATAGGTAATAAATCTTATACATATAGGTAATCAATCCCTCATCCCAACCAAAGGGTTGCGAAATAGATAACCATAATGTAAACCATCACCTTCTCTACTATTCATACACGTAGAACAACATAACATCCACAACCAGAGCACAACTCATTTCAGAAAAAAATTCCCCCATTGTACCCCTTATCATTATCATTTTCATGTGATTCCTTTTAGAACATTTCTCTACTAATAGGCTACTAATAGGCATAACCACAAGCCAAAACAACAACTGAGGGAAAAATGGCCTAGCAACATTTAAGAATTCACACTCGGTTCTCTTTTAATGTCACAACAACAAAAGGGATCTATGAGATTCCTCAAAGTACTAGAACCAAACAAAGATCCAACGTACCGGCTCCACACAAACACAAATTCAGAAGACAACTTCTTCTCAACCATAACATTCCATCCCCCTTTTTGAGTCCCCACACAAACATTAAACAGAACAAAAATTATTATTACTATAATAGAGTAAGGGAGTTTCAGATTTATACATTCCATTTGTTATGTTCCTTCGGTTGGGTTAACCGGTGTGATCACATAGGGTATCTTACTCATTGGGAATCCATTTAGTCAACCAAGTTTACGTGATTGACTAGTTTCCATGTTATAGCCATTAAATCTCAAGACTATCTAGAAAAATATAGATTTATTAGTGTGTAGGATGGGACCACCAATGACCACGATTTACAGTGGACATGGGTCCATAAAACTCACAACATAAAATGAAGGTAATACATAGAAAAACCAACATAATCCTTCCCATTCCTTCATTATTTCAGATTCTGTTAATTATCATTGTTATAGTTGGTTTCATCTACGTGCTGAGGTAACATCATCATACCCTCCCCCACATGATACACAATAAAGAGAGAAGAAGGAACAACCCTTATTTGGATGATCAAGGATCGATGTTTCCTCCTCACGTCAAGAACTATGGTCATGAATGTAACAAGAAATACTACACAAATGCTGAGTGGGAAGGCCTCCAGTATAGGAGCAGAACTCACCTTATAAGGAAGGACTTCAATCGCATCTATAGGGAATAATAGATACCAAGTAAGAAGATCATGGGGATAATGTCCTAATCCAAGAGTTATAGGATATGCACATTCAAAATTCTTGAAAAATGGGTCATGGTTTGACCACATGGGTGGAAGGTTTCAAAAATTTCATTTAGTGAGATTAAATAACTCTCCTTAGACATGGTGGAGGGACCTGGTGTTAGTTAATTAGTTTCCTTTAAACAGAGAAAAGGAACATGTAATAGGTGCTAAAATGGAATCATGAGAAAGGGTGTGACACTGAGGAAAATGGCCACATGTTTTTGTAATCAAGGGTTTACCCACTCTTAGAGGATTTTAGATATCATTTATGGGCATAAAACCACCCTAAATATCTTGAAAAGAGGCATTAAGACATAAATGGGAGGTTACTTGAAGATTGGGAAAAGAAACCATGACAACCCTATGTGGCATTGTTCGGGTGCGTCAGCGATCGATGAGACTAATCAGTGGAACCATGGTGACACCACACCACTATCACTAATGCCCACCTAACTCACCAATTTCATCCAGAACAACCCAAGAAAAAGAATTCCACAAAGTAATGGACCAGGATGGTCTGGGCCATTACAAGTTTAATAGGAAAGTATACAACACATGATAAATAAATATGTAACTAATATGTAAAAATCATGTTAATATATATACATATGTTCCAATTATAATGGATGAATACTAATATTACATAATACAATGGCACCATTATAAATCTTAAGAACCAATAAAATCATAGAATAATAACCTCACACATATTTTGAATCACCCTGGGTGAAATAACACGATCAATAACAATAAAACATCATAAACAATAATCGATCAATGGGCACTGGGATTTTCCCCATTACATGGGAGAGCTACTCACTTTCACAAGATCATTAACAAGTCTTGAAAAATTGTAGTCTCTTTATTCCCTTTCAAAAATAGTAAATAAACTAAAATGAAACATGGTGTGCTCTAATACAACTTTGTAGCATCCCCCGATCCACCACTCTTTCTTGTGGCTAATAGGGATTTGTTAGAACACCTCCACTGTGACTCCTCACATGCCAGATGATATAGAATAGTCTCAAGGTTTTGATATGCATAATGGGATGTCTATAGCCCATAGTTATATATTTTAAAAAAATAGCTGAACAAACCAAGAAAAATAACAAATAAATAAAAATTATGGTGAAAAAACAATGGAAAAAATATGATACAAAAAAAACAAACTAATAATCCAACTGAATAATATAATTAATAGTGAATGTTTATTGTAATGATGTGTGGGAATATATCTAAATTCCATGATAGTAATAATATAAATAAAATACTATTAGACAAAAAAATAACCCAAAATTCTCGGGTCAGGAACCACATGTGTGTCCCATCTCCAAACTTCATCACATCCAACAAGAAACAATCAATGACAAGATCCTTTTACCTTGTCTAATTATTCATCGATGTAATAAACATAGGTACCCAATGGAGGCCCAAATTGGGTGTGATTATAACTCTATAGGTCTACACCACCATGTAAGAACATAATCCATGTATTATTAAGTGTTCTCAATAATGAAATAAACAAGAGAATTAATTAATTAAAAAATTAACCTAATAACACCACAACCTACATCATCACTACATTAGAATTCAACTAAGAATGTATCATAACCATTCCAACCACAACCATAGAACCATGGAATATTATAACCTACATCACTGCCATGTTAAAATACCTCTGTGCATGTCTTACAACCCTTCCCACCATAAACTTATAACTAAGGTATATGTCAAACCAATATTGGACAAACTCATTAAATGATCTTTTCTAAATTTAATCAGGGCCAACCCTACTGTATAAAAATTTGAAAATGTTTCACAAGGAATATTCTACTATATAAGCATTTTGTCATGTTAACTTGGCCAATCCCTCTGCAAAATAATTTCAACAAGTTTCATTAAAAAAAACCACTATATAAGAATTTCATCATGTATCACTAGGTCATGAATTATATATAAGAAATTCATCATGTATCACTAGGCCAAGCCCCCTGTATAATAATTTCATCATGTGTCACTACACAAGTCATAACAAGAAGGATTTCACAATATCACATCATATGGATCAACGGATAATTATGAAAATAATCATTTATATTTAATTTACATATTTCATATATCAATTGTTCATAACCAATAACATTTTAGTAATCCTAACAAACAATACAATCCCTGGTGAGTCTAAATCACGGAGTCACTCATAATCCATGTCATGTAAAACAGACATTATGCAATTAAAAATTTATTTAAATTTGAGGGTTATCTCACCTAAATGGTATCTACAAGCTTGTTCAAAATCCAAATGGATCCAAAGGGGATCCAAGGATTATTCCAATTCATTATTTAATTTATTTCATGCATGATATGTTGGTGAAATTGGAATATTCCACATACATAATAACCATACACCCATAGGGTTCTGTTTTAAACCCTCAACCATTAATTGTCAATCAAACAAGACTTCCAAATAGAAAAACCTATAATGAATAAGGTGTGGATATTTAACGTCTCATATTTGCAATGAATTATTTTTAGATAATTTGTGTTATATTTTTACGAGTAGTCACTGAGACGATGTGTGAATCTAAGGCATGGGGTTCTCAGAATAAATGTTTGAAATATATTAAATACATTAAATACCAGGCATGATTTTTTTCCAAAAAAATAGAATAACATACAAATGTGTTAAAGGATCAGAAATTTTAGGGCACCATTGAGTTTAGAATACAATTTTACCATTGGAACAACTTAACCTTTGTTGATGTGGGTAATTTTTGGATAATAAATCACATGCGAAAAGTGGAAAAGTAATAAATTATATTATTTCATTGTGTTTATTGATGCAGTGGGTTAAACCTTACATTAAATACATGCTTATGAACATTTTTCAAGGATAACCACATAACCCAACCAATCATTGGAGAGCCATTGGTGATTATGTGATGATATTCTATTGGATAATAGTACCTAGATCGAGGATTGACCGCAAAATAAGATGAAATCGTGAATTCTCACCAACAACTATGACGCCACATTGTTCTTATGTTAGTGATTGATCTAAATTTATCTAGGGAATTGATAAATTGGATTTCTTCCTTGTTCTTTATTTCAATGATGAACATGAATCAATGGACTAATGAATTGATTCCATAATTATGCATATTATGAGATGGGTTTTACTATGGAGACTTTATTAGGAGAATTGTTTTTAATTATTTACTCTTATATTTTCATTCTAATAGAAACGAACAGAGGTCGACCTGAACATCGATAGTGGAACATTAATCCTCATTGTTTTTATCCCTTTCTCCCCTATTGTTTTGTTCATCATGGGAATTATTCGTTTTGACCATGGATTAACATATCTCAATAAATTGATCATTGTGCACCCATTTCATGGATAAATGATCCAAAATCATTTATAGTGGATCAAAACAACACCATTTAGTTACAAAGGTGTAGTGACAACAAATCAGATAATGACAATACACGATTTCATGTTATTTTGTGCCCAATGATGAACAATGTATAAATTCATTTTCTATGTGGATTGAAGGGTTTAATCATGTTTATCGATGATGTAAAGGATAATCGGGCCTAGAAACATTATTTTTTGAGGTCAGCATTATATAGATCAGACAAAAGAGAAGATGTACAGATTCTAGATCTGGTATTCTGTAAAATATAGTGTTACATGACATGTAAACCAGATCCACACATCACGTGGGACCTCTTATATGGAGGCTTGGGTTACAATGGAACTCGAGTGTCAAATGACGTGTGACCACTAGCACATATTGTGGGGTCCCTACCCTACAACATGGAGTGTACCTTAGAGGGTACATGAACACAAGTTGGAGTACACGGGTTGGAGCATACCATGTTCTCCCTACACGGACACAACCTGGACTAGAGTACAAGGTCTATTCCATGTACCAGTACACGAGAATATGTACATAGGATAAATACATGTACTGGAACAAATAAAGATAACAATGGTATCCTACATATTGTGTACTTCTAAATAGACATAGGAAATATACATGGTCCATTTACACAAGATAAACCCAGGATCAAGGGAGACAACGTGCAACCATTCAACACGTATTTGAATTTATTATGCATGGATTGGAACCCTTGTCCCCTATACGATGGAAAATTTCATTAGGATGCATTACCCATATCATTTCCCTAAGTTTTAGTAAGGAATCATCTTCTACTCATATAACTATGATCCCCTAAGCAAGACGACTATGATAGATCCACTATAACCCTCTGAGTGTCCCGTAGTGAGATCCTGTATTCATATTCATGCCATATGTGGAGTACTTGGTATCACCATGACTAACACTACCGGGGTGAAAATCCTCTACTTAGTGTGTTAATATTGATTTAGTTGTTCGTATAACCCCATATACTTGACTGTGATCCTCTTCTATGTTCCATATTCTCTTTGGACTATCAGTGTGTAATTTTAATGGAACGACCCAACGAGAACTACCTCTTAGACGGATGACATTAGTGATACCAGACTCATGATCTTCTTCTCCTGGATGTGTGATTTTCAGAATATTCAATATATAATCCTAGGATGGTATACAAACAGTTCTAACAAACCTATTGAATATTTTTTGGGTATATCATGATATTATTGCTATATATGCTGTAGAAATATTCCTTTATAGATCTGACAATATTTCCCATACTGTTTTCTTTGTGGTTTCAGGGAGTCCAGCTAATTATTTTCATAGTCACCCATGCGTGGTCATTACCATCATGTGTCGTGTCTTGTGTAGATAATCAACTATTTATAGTACCCTAGATGGACCATGACTCGGAAATGATTACTGAGACCAGACAGACTGAGGTGTGTTCCCGCAACATCTTGACAGAATTCCCCAAGTTTACATTCATGTTGGACTTATCTTCATACATTTGTGGTGGGATTGTATTTAGGATTGTTTATATTCCTTAACTTATTATGTTACTCTAGTTGTGGGATATAGATTTATGCATCCATTCTTTTTAGTTATTAATTTTACATTTCATCATTTTATAGTCCTGTAGATTTTTTCATGTGTACATGTACTTAGGATAAGGCCTCCCATGTTAGTGATATGCCTACTCGGCAATTTTCGTTATCCCATGACCTATAGATGGTGGAATTGGGGGGGTCATGTGGTATGCCCCATTGGGAATATTCATGATAAATTAGTATCACAGTGGCTAGTTTGACAATATGACTGGAATCTTTGAGTTTGGTTTGGGGAAATAATTTTAAGTGTTTCAACATCGGATTTCATGCTAGGGACTCCAGTGTTGGTGCAGTGGCCAACATATCTATACACTAGGACTCTGTTCACCTTCTCTTCTACACATCACATGATTACATTATTTCGATTGATAATATGGTATTTGAATCATATTGGATTGAGTTGTGGTCTCCATGCCCTTTTTGAGTCATCCCTCCTGATATATTCATTGACCGTAATAAATCATGTTTATTTTCAGATTCCAAATTGATGTATTTCCTTAAGGATTAAACATCATGATAATGATGATGATACCCTAAATGATAAGGCAATGTTAAATGGACCTTTTCATGAAATGTTACCTTAAGGATGTGTACCAGCTATACCGACACCCATAGAGAATAACATGGTAGTCGTAGTACCAATGTATGAGGTGTGCATGATGAGCGCACATCACATTTTTGTGTGACCCAAAACCCTAATGTTCTGAGGTGATCTATCCCCATAGGCTGATAAGTACTAGATTGAGGCAGTGACACGAGATTTTTTTCTAGTTAGGAAACCAACATATTAGACGGTGGTCCACGTGGCGTGCATTATCCACAACTTATGAGGATGATGGTGGGGTTTGGTGACTCTGTATTATGATGAGGAGACTGACACATTTATATAGTATAAGAGAAATTTATGAGAGAATATTTCACTACATACTTAGAGGACAGCATGTATCTAGGATCTTTTGATGCTCAATTAGGATATCAAAATAGTAATTGAAAATTCATCGAGGTATACCAACCCTTCTCGGTACATGATGGATTTGGATCCGGACC
The DNA here is from genome assembly GCA_963277665.1 of Viscum album. Lineage (NCBI taxonomy): Eukaryota > Viridiplantae > Streptophyta > Magnoliopsida > Santalales > Viscaceae > Viscum > Viscum album. The sequence goes on from OY728123.1 coordinate 2,023,771,140, forward strand.
CGTTCATTAAGGATTATAACTTCTTGCAAGGATAGTGGAGAGACAAATGGGATATTTTTATACCTCTTTGAAATAATATCTATACTGGGATTCAAGAGTAAGCTTTAGTGGTAGAGAGTTTCATGGATGATAAGATACATCTAGTGGTTGCTGGTAGTTGGTATAATGGGGAAATGGAATTATCAACAAGGAGTTAGTATCCATCTCAAAGACGTAGATGTGTGAGATATTTTAGAAGAAGGTCCTAGGATAGAGTATCTATGGTTCAAGGTTAACATGGTGGGTCCATTAAATCCACGGAGATGTGGAGACACTCATGTGGTGTTAGGGGACGTCTTTCATGAGATTGTCTGACCCGTTTTATTGCTAATAGAGGGAACGTAGATAGGATGATGATGTAGAGGTAACCGTAGAATCATAAATTCTCGTATAGTGTTGGATGTGGTATAGGATCTATGTGGGAATGATTAGGTTGTTGACGCTTTGAATTTTTATCACCAACACCACCAAGTGGTCCATGAAAGGATTTGGGAGCAAGAGGTCATGTGAGGGGACAACTGTAGGCATTCAAATATTTTGATGAAGAGGCTCCAAGAATGATTCAAGGTATGGTATGTGTCTTTTATACCTTATTTATAGTACTAATAGACAAATTTTGTTATCATTCCATTCATTCCATATATATTTTACGAGACATGGGGATTTTGGTTAAGCCATTGGTAAGACCATTATGATTGGATACACCTACAGGTAATGACTCAATGATCACACACTTGTTTCAGATGTGTGACCTAACTCTTTGAGGTGATATTTTATATAGGAATATCAGTGTAGAAGCAGTTAGTCCTTACAAAATCATCTCGAGTATGGACTGGTTATCCACGGTTCATGCTCAAGTTGACTGTTACAGGTGGAAGATGTAGTGTGTCATCACTAATGAGACTAGGTTTTCCTTTTTCAATAAAAAGGAAACCCATGAAACATAGAATGAAATAATTCATATGAAGATTTAGCTGATTAACAACATGTTCGAAATTATAATCCTTGTTCCACATGATTTTTTGAGTTACTTGTTTATTGTAGTAGTGTTAGAGAACAAGGAAATCTTCCCTGGAGATATTCCTTGTTTACCTCCCCACTATGAGATATACCACTTCATCAATATATGATCAGTGATCGTACTGAAATCTACACCACCATATTGGATGGCCCCTAAAGATATTTTTGAACTGGGGGTGATGTTGGAGGACATATAGAGGAAGGGCCCTGTTAGACCCAATTTTTAACACTGGGTTGTCCGTATTTTATTCTCCCAAAAGGCAGGAGAGATAATGAGATTCTATGTGGACTACCTACACATGAACCAGATGACCATGATGATTAAGTATCCACCACCAAGGATCTGTGGACTCTTAGAATAGTTGATAAGGGAATGATTATTTTCGATGGTTGACATGGGGTCAGGCTATCATAATTTACTAATACGGGATGATGATATACTAAAGGCAAAATATAGATGTTTTTATGGTAACTATGAGTACTTGGTGATTCCTTTTGGTTTGATGATTATGCGATTAGTGATCATGTGATTCATGAACATGATATTTTATCCTATCTTAGAACAGTTCATGGTAGTCTTTCATCAATGATATCCTTATTTACTCAGCCTCTGAGGAGGAGCATACGAGACATTTGAGGATAGTTCAGGACAAAGTCTAATAGAACCATATTTATGGAAATATATCGAAGTGATAGTTATATATTTAGGAATTCCACTTTCTGTGACTTTTTTTCTCAATAGATGGAGTGGAAGTGAGCTTTTAAAAGGTAGAGATTGTATTAGCTTTGGATCCACCCAATAGCATAACAGAAGTGGGGAGATTAATTGGGAATGAAATATATTATTATATATTCATACATTATTTATTTGGGATATCAGCACCAACGAAAACATTAACCTAAAATGGGAAGCCATTATTGTGGACAGAAAGGTGATATAAGGATTTTTAGAAGTGGAGAGAGATTTTGATGAGGACTACCATTTTGAGATTTATATAGGAGGGTGTTAAGTATGTAGTGATCTGTGATTTATTAAGAACTAGTCATGGTTGTGTTATGATGTAGAGGCATGTTGTGATTGCCTATATTTCATGTTAGTGGAGACCACATGAAAGGAACTATGTGACCCATGATCTTTATTTAGAAGTGTCAGTCCTCAAACTAATGATTTTTGGGAAAAAATGATGGGAGAGAGGTTTCCTATCTCTTAGGATCACAAGAGTTATAAGTGTATATTCTCTCAAAAGGATCATGTCTTGAGACATAATTGGTGGAAAGATTTCATATATTATTATTACTTAAAAATAATCTATACTCTTGTGACATGGTACATGGTAGATGACCCTCTCTATATGAGATCTCATTCACAGTAGTTGAACTAGTAATCACAGTAGTTGGAATCATTACAGTAATACTTTTTTGATAGAGATGGAGTAGCTTACCTCAAGTTGATGGTTTTTACCCCTCCACTATGGTATCTCATTAGGGAGGCACAATGTTGGGATGCTAATTATGACAACATACATACTCATATATTCTCTTGACATATCCTAAGAAATTTTATAAATGTGTGGATCATGTCAATTTTTTCAGAGGATAGATGATGGTACTAGTAAAATTATTGGAGGACGTTATGATAGATTTTCATATATCATCTTTTATGGTAACTGTAGGTAGGGAAAGAATGTACCAAGACCTTCGACGTTAGTTTTTCTATCCAAGTAAGAAGAAGGGAGTTTCCAAGATTGTCGCTCGATGCCTTACTAGTCAATAAGTAATGGTTGATTACCCCTTCTAGCTAGATTTTCCCATCCCCTATTGGTTCCAAAAATAGAGTGGGATAATATATATATATATATATATATATATAAACTTCATGATAGGATTAACACATACATCTAGGGGACATGATTCCATTTGGGTGATCATAGATCGTGTCAACAAGTTGGAAAACTTCTTAGAAATTCAGGAGTTGGGTTCAGTAGAGATCTCGAGAAACCTATATATAAAGTATATAGTACAACTCCATGGAGGTCCATGGAATATCATTTCTAACCATGATTATAGCATCACGTACATGTTGTTGAAGGGATTTCATGAGGCATTTGGGTATCAGTTACAGTTGAGAACAATGTTTCACCCCCAAAATGATGACCATACTAAAAGGTCCATTCATGTTCTGGAGGACATCCTATGAGCATTCATTTCAGACTTTGTATGCAGTTGGTTGGATCACAAACCACTGGTCTAGTTTCTTTACAACAACAGATACAATTATTCCATTGGTATAGAACCATTTAAGGCCTTTAATGGGTGACCAAAAAGGTCACCACATTGCAGGAATGACCTAGGATATTTGACCCTCAAGCGCCTAGAGTCTATATGAGCTACTACTCAGAACATGAAAATATCCCAGATATGATGAAGACTGTAAAGAGTCATTAGAAATTTTAAATAGAAATAAAATAGATCCTATTAATGTTCTAGGAGGGAGACCATGTTTTCATACAAGTTTCACCTCGATGTGGATTATATATATTTGGTCAGGTGGTCAAGCTTTCTTGGAAATTTATAATCCATTTCTAGACAATTTGTAAGGTTGTATACCTCTTAACACTATCATTATAAATTATACTGGGTACACAGACTCTTCCATGTGTCGTAACTGAGGAGGTTTTTGCATGAGACAATAAATGATATCTAAGAGGGAGAAATGGACATTCTTGAGGGATCTAACTCTACCGAGTAACCAATAGAGATTGATTATTATCAATATTGGATACTTCCTGGGTGAGAGATTTCCATAGAGTTTGTATAGTCGAAGAATGAGAATATTTGATGAAAGAACCTGGGATTGGGAGGATCATATTCATGCTATGTAACAACATCTCTTAGGGTAAACCATGTTTTCCCATTTTGGGATATTAAAAAACATATTGGGGGAGGCATGTCATTAATCAGATTTTCCATGTATTTTTGGGATAAAGTATAAATAATTTTTGAGACTACGAGTGGATATGATGTAGGATTTCAAGTCCTGGTGTTCTCAAAATAAACATTTTAAATATATTAAATCGAATGTGTGCACAATTTTTAAGAAAATGTGGAATAAATTATAAGGTTAAGATTCACCCATGGTAAAATATGAAATTTGTATTGTGTCAGACATAACTTTAGTCAGCGCGGGTCACTTGTGGAAGATCTGTTGTGAGTGTAAAAGGAATTAAATAATTAATTATCAAATTTTATTTGTTTTTTTGAGGTAATTAATTAAACCTTTCATTAAATACACTCTTATATCCATTTTCCAGGGTTATCTACATAACCCTTACAATTATTGGGGATCCATTAGAGAGCATGGAAATTGATTTTGTGGTAAACAAAGATCTGATCGATGATCGATGACTTCAACAAGACGGAATCGAAGGATCTCACTGATGACTATCACATAACATCATTCTTTGTAAGTGTTCAATATGAATAATTTTAAGGCATTTTTTTATTTTTATCTCTTCTTTATTCTTGATTTATATGAAAAATGTTAATCAATTGACTAACGGATTGATCCCTGGATCATGAATATTGTAGGATGGGTTTTATTACAAGGATTTCAGTGGGATAATTCTTTGTGATTATTGAATCTTTGAATGATGTTATAATGTAATTGAATTGATATCAATATGAGCATCGATCAAGGTATGCCCCCCTTGATTGTTTCTGTTTTTATACCATAATTATCCATTCATCATTGGAGTTCTTTGTTTGGATTTTGGTTTGAAATAACACGACCGATTGATTTTTGCACATTTATTTCAGGATAAAATGATTTTAAATCAAAGAGACTGGGTCAGCACAACATAATGACGGTTCGAAGGTAGCTGTGGATGTAGATCAGATGATATAGACATACTATTTATTGTTCTTCGGCTTGCAATTAATAATGATGTATAAATATGTTTTTCTACAGAATCAAAGGACTAGATCATGTTGTTCTATGATGGAAAGTTTCATCAGGCATGAATTCATGATTTTAAAGAAGGCAGTAACTAGATTAATGATTGAACAAAGGATAAGATGCATGGATTCCAGATTTGGGATTCTAGATAATCCTATATTACATGATGTGTAAACAAAATCTATATTTTTTGTTCCCTCGATGTAGTGAATAGGGTTTCACATGAACTTAAGTATCACACTAAGTGTTACCACAATCACAGGGCATGTGGTCCCTCCCTGGAGACTCGTCATGTAGCTCAAAGGATTCGATGTCATATGTTGGAGTACATAGGTAGGATCACATCATCTTCTCCCAACAAAAACATGGTCTAGAACAGATTACACATGATATGATGTGTACTAGTACAAGAGCACATGTACATGGTCTAAATCCATGTAATGCAACACGGGTATTAAAAACGATCAGTCAAAACATCGTGTACCCCTACAAGTACACAAGAATAAGACACATGCCACCTACATGGATAGAACTTGAGGTCAAGGGACACAATGTGTAACCCTTATACACACTAGGTAATTTATTATACATGGCTTGGATTCCTTTTCCTTTATATCCTAGAAATGTTTTTCTAGGGTAAATTACTCTTATCCATTCCCAAAGTATTTCTAAGAAATCATATCATACTCTAATGACTAATATACCTTCAACATTAATTCTTTTATAGAGTCATTACAATCCCTCTAAGAGGCCCATTGTGAGATCATCTATTCATATTTGTTCTCTAGGTGGAGTTATCCGTATCTTCCTGACCATAACTATATAAGATCTGATCCTATACATAGAGGGTCAATATAGATTGAGTTGTTAGTATCACCCCATGGCCTTATGCGTGATCCCCATATTTGTATTGTATTCTCTTCCGATGATTAGAGTGTAAATTTAAATGCAATACCCAATGAGAACTGCCTATTTGTCGAAAATCTTCAATGCTATCATACTTAAGAGTGTGTTCTCCAAAACTAGTGCATTGTGAAATCTTCTAGATGGAATCCTAAGCTTGTATACTACAGTTTTGAACTAACATTAGACTGTTTGGATTTGTTGAGTATATTTGGATATTCATGCACTATGGTTTGTAGACATATAACTTTATAATGATGACTATATTTAATTAATTATATGCTTTATGGTTTCAATATTTCATACTGATTATTGATACAATCACACATAAAAGGATTTTCCCACACATCTTTTGTCTTATAAAGATGATAGATCTTTTGAAAAATTCATAGATGAACCAAAACAAGATGGTTCTTACTATGACTGGATAGACAAAGGTGCATTAATGTGGATCCTTGACAATAGTCCCTATTTTTTACTTTCATGTTGTACTTATCTTCAGACATTTTTTCAGACTTATTTGTGGACCTTTTTTACACTCATTTACCTCTAGTGAAACTATAGTTGTGGGATTTATAAGTATTTATGCATGGGTTTTTAGTTTTTTTTTACAGTTCATTATTGTATCGGATTGGATGTCTAGTCATGTGTGTTGGTACCTATTCGAAGGCCTCAAATGTATGTGATATGCCTACTCAGTGATATCATCGATCCCCTGGCCTATTAGAGGTGGTAATGTGGAGTAGCAGCATGCACTCCATTGGGATGGGTCGTGACTGGATGTTAATAAGAAGGAGAAAAGGTCAAAAACGATCAATATCAAAATCAATGACATGGAATATCAAGATATTTACATCAAAAAAGTCAGAAGTATGATGGGAGGGAATTGATAACCTTACTAAATCTACATAAAATGGATCAGATGCATTATCAAGACATTTAAAATGGAGGTTAGAACTCCAATAACACCTGGTTGAGAGCCCTAGACTGAGAGGATAAAATCTACACAGGTAATGAAGACCAAATCATTCATTAGACACATTTCATAAAAATTATTTTTAATTTACATTACATGTAATTCAGTGACATGTACTATAATATTTTTTAGAGGAATATTCTGAAAACATCTAGACATCATCTTAATAATTAGTTATCTCTACATTACATGTCATATAATTGGTTCACAGCATGTAACAAAATCATGTATTGAATTAGTTCATGTCCTGTGTCTGACAAAAAATACATGGTAGGTTGTATGATTATATAGTGTGAAATTGTTTTGTAGACTATTTTTGGTATAAATTCTTTAAAAAAACCTGAACCCCCTTTGAGGCTTCTCAACATACCATAAATCCCATGGTAACACTTATCCCATTAATTCATAGGGTCTATAAATTTAAAAATTCATACATCTCAATACTTTATGTAATTCCCCCAACAATGGATCTCCATGTGGATCCTCTTCAATTTTATCATGTTCTCTCACAACCCAAGACCACGTTTATTCAAACAAATAGTCAACCATGATGAAAGAAAAACCACTTAGTTTTAGAGATGACTAAAAACTCAATCAAGATAAGATTGTTGAAAAAATCATAGAGATTTATACATGAATAATATGTGATCTTATATATATTCCATGTTAGTATTAACTATCACTTTGAACTCAAATTTTACTATTATATATTCTCGGAGTGATATTCCAAATCTCTCATGAGATGTTATATTTCCTTTGAAAGAACTGAATTATTCCTAAATATGCTCAGATTGTTCTTACAATTTTAATAAATCATACTTATTTTCAAAAACAATTACTCTATGATATCATATTTACAATTTTTTCATTTTCCTTAAGAATGATAAATATTATATAATTCCTTTGAAAAATCATTATATATAACACAGAATTTCAAAACAATTTCACCTAAATTCCAAAAATATTAAAAAATATTTATCCACTTCAATATATCTAAAATTAATTCATAAAAATTCAAAAATTCGTTAGGATTCCATAAATTTCTTCAACCCAAATCATACTGTTATTTTACTACATAATGATTCATTTTGAGTACATAAAAGAATCTACACAACCTCAACAACTTAGTTTATTTCTATTAAAATTTTCTCAATTATATTCCATTAATAATTTGTAGTAATTTAGAAACTCACATTTTGAAACACCCCAAGATTTCATAGTATGTTATCTCATTAAAATAATTAAATAGCTTGCGCTACATGCAACACCGAGTTTCGAGCGCACCAAAACTTACCAAACATGCCGTTCAAAAAGTGGCTATGAATAATATTAACTGAATTTTGAATCTTATATACTCTATATAATTTTAACATCCATATTATGTTTTTCTTAGACGTAATATAAAACAAATTCATTTTTTTCAGATAAAAGAAATATTTTTCATAAAATACTATTTTACCCCCTTTTAATGATGAACCCTTTTTAAAACCAATATTTAAAACATTTATATATTCAATTTAATGAAATTTAATTCTTCTTTACATTTGGGAAAAAAATTATTTTGGATAAATTTTTGGTAATTTTTTGATAACTTTCTTATTTTGACGAATAATGAAAAATACTATGTTTTAATTGAAAACAATAGTTTTATTAGATTTAATTTATAGTGTTAAATAATTAATTTGAAAGTTTTTGAAGTATAATTAGATTATATTATTATAATTAAACACAATTTAGGTTATTATAAGTAATTTCACTTTTAAATTTGACATAAACACATGTAAATATTTGATAGTTTTTACTTTTATAAAACCTATTTTTGGTTTTGACAACGAGAATTAATTTTAAATTAATAAATGAAACTTCTAAGTTTTTAATTTTGTAAAATATAATTCATTTTGGAATTCGGAATATCAAAATTATCATTGGGTGAATTTTTGGTGTTTTTCTAAAAACATTCAATTTTTGATGAATAGTGAAAAACACTACATTATTGGTTAAAACTGGTTTTTTATTTAAATAAATTTTTATTTCATTTAAATTTATATTTGGTAAAAATAGATACATAGTAAATATATTTGTTCAATGTAACTCATTGGATTCATTTTATAATATTTTTAGATATATAAAAATTTTATTGATCTTTTACCGTCTTTTACCCACCTCCTAGGAGCATTTGCAAATTTGCATAAAACAGAATTTTACAGCTTCTATGAGTTGAAGTTCCAAAATATGAGAGACAGAGTTAATATCAACATGTAAAATTTGGTTCAATAAGATGAAAATATTTTTTGGTGAATAGTAACTTTTGATTTTTATTTACCGCGGTTATAAGTAAATAGCGTAATTAAGGGTAAAAATTATATCATAATTACCCTAACACATATCTTAATTCTATTAGATAAGTATAATTTGACTGAAAACAACCTTAGTAATAAAATATGATCCTATTTGGTCCACTTAGATTAGATTAGAACATTTATTATTACTTTATTTAATGAAAAGATAAAAGAGTTAAATTCAAAGTTTAATAACTAAACCATTTTTAATATTGGGTTATACATAAGATAAATTCGACTATAAATATTAATTAGAAAGATAAAACAATTTTATAAATAACGGTTATTTATTTATTATTTTTATACATTAAATAATTTATTTTATATATGACACAATTATGATGCAGTAATTAGCACATTAATGAAATATTAAAATAATTGGTATTATAAATATCCAAATTAATGTAAATTGAAAATTATGATGAATTCCACTAATTTTATTGGTTAATATGAAATTTTAGTATTGGATTAATAAATTTCATTTTAAGTGATAGTGTTTTTATGGATTTTAAAATAATCAAATACTATATAGTGTCAAAATTGACATAATTGATTTTTTAAAACAAATATTATATTATTAATTGAAATAATATTCATAAAAATCAAATGTTTGGAAATATGACTTATATATGGTTATATATACTAATAATGAACCACATTGGTTTCTCTTTTCTTGTAATAGTATATTTATTAACCATATAATATAAAAATACAAAGAGACATGGTAAATGTCAAACTATTTAACTAGGAGTTAAATCTAAAAGACAAGGCTAGTATGATGACCCAAACGTATCTAAAACCTATTGGTTGAGAGATTTTCGAACCATACCAACCTTATCCGTTAAATTATACATTTTAGATCCATTAGAAACCGAACACTGATTTCATTATAAAATAATATTTCAAGGTTTTCTTAAAGTGAACCTCACCTCTCTTATAAAAGGGAACTTTCCCTTCTCTTAATTTCAAATCTCCAAGTCCATTTGGCTCAGCCTTCCCCTTCCCAAAAATCCTTCCAAATTTTCTACCTTCATTATATAGGCCTTACGTGGGACATAAACCCAACCTATGGATCCCTTTTGATCAAATAAAAATGAAGAACCTGAAAAAGAGGTAAATATTTCATCACCTCTTTCAAGTTATTTTCTTCTTCCACATCCTATTTCTTTGTTGTTTCCATTCTAAATTAACAACTATAGTATCTTATATATACATTTATGTTATTATAAAAATGTTACAACAATATTAATTAATTTATCCATCCTCTAAATGACAAATTCACCATACATGCGTACGTAAGGATTGATGTCCCCACGTCGTGGTGTGGTTTGTTATTCAAACACTTCATTATTTGGATGGGTATAATAATGAGTATAAATGATGTAAATAATAAATATAACATGTTAAGGACATTATATATATGATATACCATCCAATTACATACAGTTTCTCCATCAATATAATGATATTTTCGCTCATGCATACATATAGATTACTGTCTCCACAACATGATGAGATTCATCTCCACATTCACCATTCAACGATGATTTAAAAAATGTATATTATTAATAAGTTTGTAATATATGACATAATAATTCTAATGGAGATATATATATATATATATGTTTGTGTTTTTTTGTGTGTGTGTACTTACATATATCTTATTCACTTAATTCTGTTTAGTATGATATGAAAACAGAAACAACGTTTATGTGTACGTACGACCTACCGTCTCCCTAATCAGTGACTACCATTTCATATATATATATATATATATATATATATATCTATTATACATATTTATATTCAAAATATATATGATATATAAATCAAGGATTATATTCTTGAAGTATTTAAATCATGATCTAAATGAAACGATCAAGAATAACAAGTTAAACCACGTACGATAAAGAAAGTGATTATTACCCAAAATGTTAATTTAACATGGAAATCATTATTAAATGGGTATTATAAAGTTATAAATGAATATTTTATGATATAATAAATTTGAATATGGTTCCAATATAATTTAATAACATACTACGGTCTTTATACATGATGGGGAACGTATGCTCGACCAATGGAAAGTGCAAGGTTAACGTTAATTCCTCAATCTCAATATTATTCAAGATTGTTTATGGGTATGTTTTTAATAGGACATATTTAATATCCATGTCCACATTTCAAATAAAAATTCAAAGGGATTATTTTTAAGGGACACTTTTATTAAAATATTATTTTAAATTTTTTAATGATTTATTCTTCTAAACCTTTATCATTAATATCCATTTGTTCAAAATGGTTTTAAGGATTTATTTATATGAACATGAATGTTTTAAAATTTTAATTCCATTCAAAAGAATCAAGTGGTACGGGATAATTTGATTCAAAAATGTCTTTAAATGTCTTCCTTTCTAAATTTTGTGAGTTTTATATTTTTTCATGAAAAAATGGATATTTTAGTCAAAGAGTTTTACAAATAATTTTCATCTATGTCAACATAATTTGATGGATTTTAGACATGTTTTCTGTTGATTTATTATGATACATATCATTCATATTGTGTTGAAGGTTATGTGATTTTTTTGACTGTGGATGGATTATTTTTATACCATTCATGGTTTATTGATAATGTATTGACATTTGGTATGCTAGTTTTAAATCTAATGTTTATGTTATGTTTCAACATTTTCATATTAGGAATTTATTGGACATATTAAGTGATGGGTGGAGCCCGCTATAGCTCCTCGATGGATCATTAGGTCTAATGATGCAATTAGATGTGGAATTGGTTGAGGCCTTTCCCAATTTGATATATGGTTTTGGAAGAGGCGTTAGTAATTTTTAAACATCTTGGTTGAGGCCTTAACAAAATGTTTCATAATGTCTGGAATTACATATTACCTCATTATAAAAATAATATTGATGATTCATGTGGTTATTTGACTAGTAGACTACCCATAACTGTGTTTTATTATGGAATTATTTACTCATCTCATATTTTTTCCATAAATTGTTAGTGTTTATTATTTGTAAAGGCCTGTATTTTCAAATATTCACCATGCCTTTTGTTTATGTTATCTTCCGCTAAATTGTTTCCCCTTTTTGAGAATCTGAGATCACCCCTTTCTTATGTATTATTTTCCCATGATTTCCAAAATTTTTATTTGTATTGACCTCCAGGGATAATATTAGGGATATGATTATGGTCAATGAAGACAATGTTGTTTTTTTCATTACATAATGTAATGTAAAGTTCATGTATATAATCTACTTCCAAGATTGCTAAACTGGTCAGTCTTTTGGGAAATAATTTCTTTGTATCATGCCAATGTATTAAAAAAATGTACAGACTCTGGGTAACTGGGTTTGGGGTATTACAGTTGGTATCATAGGAAGTTTCGAAATAACTTTGTAAACTGGGTTTAGATAAATTATGATTTGGAAACATTACCCGAAGATAGAATATGAGGATTGGTATATAAGAACTTCCTAGAATTTTGGTACTGTACAGATTTTGTGAGTTTTCGAAGTAATACATCCCTGTCTAGATAAGATCTAGTAGAGGTGGATATGGAACATATGTAACTTGGGGTAAAACATGAAAATACTACTATGAGCTAGACACAAACGAGAACTGGTGCATGACAACAGGACTTTCCTCACTCTTGGTTACGACGCTGCTGGGGGATATTGTTAGGATAATTCACAATTTATTTACAAACCATTATGAAGGATATATGAGTAAATATTCATGTAATGAAACCATTTTTATGATTATGAAACTAGATTTGTGAATATATTCAATTAATGTTGAGAATTAGTTTTTGGATTATACAATATGATATCTTCTAACCTAGAGTGTGTCGTCATTTAGAAATGGTGCCTAGTAGAAGTAATGAGAACTCAAAAAATATGCAAGATCTAAAGGGTAAGAAGGATCATATCATTCATAGTCTTTGGAAATAATTTAGAAGGGAAATATTCTACCATATATTCTCATCATATGATGAAATAGTATCATGTTTTAATAAGATAAGTGAATAATTCATTATGTCCTATGACTTTCAAGGGAAGAAAGAGAAGAAAATGATGGTATAGAGAAATATATATAAAAGGGAAGAGGGGAAAGAAGAATTTTCCCATATGTGATAATTGTGGAAAGAATCACCATGGTAAATTCTTGAAGGGAATGAGAGTTCTTTATAATTTTTGACAAAAAGGACACCAAGTATGTGATTACAAGGGTAAGAAACTTGTTTCAAATGTACAATACATCATCTGCAAACAGTTTGGACACTATGTGAAGATATGTCCAAATCATCAGAGTATACCCGAAATGCTACTATTAGATAACAATCATGTTATGATACTACAAAAGATGAAGGGGAATGATTAGATTTATTATGTTTTTTTAGTGTATTGTGTCATTTGAGTATTTTATTAATGATATAACTATTATAATAATTACAGTGTATAAAAGGATTGGATTGCAGTACTATTTCATTAAGGACTTGGGATTGTGTTGAACCAAGAAAAGTTTCTCAATAATAGGTTAATGCCTTCTAAAAATATATGTTTGAGAGAAAGATAAACCATAATATGGTTCTGATACTGAGGTAGTTATTTTGAAATAATATATGATTGATTTGGATAAATTATATTGGATATTCTTTACAACCATGAAACTGATTAATTATTTGTATATTCCATAATTATTGGAGTTTACATCATTTTTGGATAGAAGGATTATATCCAATATTTAATAAGAAATAAGGGAACCTGAATGTATTTAATAAGGTTTTATGGTAATTCAGGGGTTTATAGAGTTTTAAAATAATACATGATGAAGGTATTCCCATGTTATTACATGGAAAAAAGAATCTTCATAGTGTTTACCTTCCTTATAAATTTTTGAATGTGTGTTTAGACAAAAGTCTTCTGGATAAGTCTAAAGGTTGGAATCAATTATGTATAGAATTTGATACTATTGTTAAGGTTAACTGATTTCTTGACATTATTTTTATATGGTCATAAAAACGATGACTTGGAGGTCAGGTGACAACCCATCATGTTTGGCAAGGCCGTGAGACTTGAACCCACAACTGAAGGGCGATAAGTATGGATTACCTACCATTGGAAAATGTGATGTCCATGTTTTATAATTCTGTTTTTAAATAGTCTGACAAAAGAATTATAAATTCATTATTTTTTTGGACTCTATTCGATTGGGATAAATATAATATTTTTGAATTCAGTTATCTTTTGGTGTGAAATATGAGTTTGTGGTAGGAATTAGATGAAGGATGAAACTCTACTTGTCAAGTATATTTTTTTCACTTATTATATGAATAAATTAATACATAAACATTAGGGAACAGATATTAAAACCAAAACTTTATTATCCTAATACCTTATATTGAGCTAGTGAAATTTTAAATAATCATATATTGATGGCTTTGAGGACCTCAATTACACATTGTTTGTGATTGATGACCTCAATCACTCCCTATAAATATTTATGTTTTCCTCCAATTATGTGTTTCTAAATGCCAGCAATGATCTCCAAATCAAGATCATAATTTTGTGGTAACTTTTTCATTCCCTTTCCCTCTTATTACTATAAATTTTATTTACCCAATTTCCGAGGTGGGTTTTTCTATAGGGGTATTTTATTATTTTTAATTTAATTGAAAAAATATTTGTGGAATTTGGAAGGGGTTGGCTCAAAACACAATGATGAAATTTATAGAATGCAACAAAACAGCCTAAAAACACAATACACCCGACCTTATACTTGCAGAGCTTCCCACATCAAGTTTCAACCTTTTATTCAAGCTTAGTGGGATGAAATCAAAAAAATGAAAATGCCATAAAAATTGCGTAATTGATCTTGCAACAAATAGTGCAACAAATGGGATGAAAAACATTTAATTGATTAGAGTGGATTTTTGTTCATACGTCTATATTTTTTTTGGATCTGACAGTGATCTAATTTGAGATTAGATAGATGAGTAGCTTAAATTCATAGTTTGATAGTAGAAGATGCTTTCTATATTGGGGAAGGGTTTTTTCCCAATGCATAATTGGATAAGGAAAGGAGAAACATGTATAAATCCTTTTTTCTGAGAAAATTAGCAATTTCAACCAACAAAATCACTACACATTGATTTGCAGCATGGTTGGACACACTGTTCATAAATTGTGAACTATTCACTTCTACTAAGGGTTACATAACATATTTAGGTGCATAGTTTTTCTATCCACTCACAAAATTTGTAAAAACACACTATCCTAATGATTTAAAATCTCACACGTCCATGCACCTAGGGTCTCATAGTTTTTGGAAAACCATGTGGACCATGCTTCTCTACGGTCTTCAGTTGAACAGATTGGATAAACCATGTGGGATGGGTTTCATGGTTTCCTCTAATCATGTATCCACATATTTTATTCTCCAATTGGGTCACTAGGATCTGAATGAGAACTAGATGCAATAAAATCATCCTTGAACATTCTGGAAAACTTAAATAGGACCAAAATGTGAATCATAAAAAAATAATGGTCCATAACATAGGAAAAACATGGGACATTATAGATTTCCAATGGTTTTAGTATTATTCTATAAAGTAAAATTCCCAAACTCTTTAGTGGATTAAAACGAAGCCTTCAAACAAAATTAGTTATAATTGGCTTAAATACCTATGACGAAAGTATCAGATTGTCACTTATTTATGGAAATAATAATTTCAGTTACCTATAAATCATATGGTTTGAAAATAAAAAAATGGAATTTAAAGGAAATTATAGAAGACATTTAGAAAAGAAGAAGATTTTTCTTTTTGATCAATGTGTGGGAAGAATAATAAATGAAATAGTTATGATTATGATTATGATGTTATGATTATACTCACCCTATATTATATTATTTCATGTTCTTATCTATCCTCTTACTGGTATATTACCTCTCCCCAGTTTGATATATATCCTCAGGTGACTACTTATACTAAGGATAATTCAAGTTCCAATAAGAAGCTAGATAATAATTAATTATGTAAATTTTTATGTTCCATTTTTTAAATGTTTTTTATCATCCTAATTTTTCCAAGACACTAAACTTTTGGATCCTTATTGTTTAATTATTTTATGTTTTTCTTTAAAATAAAGTAATAGTAATGTATGAAAAACTGGGGTTACTATAGTTACTATAAAAGGAGGATTTAGTTAATTTCGGAATTCGGATTATAGAACCTTTGTGAAACCCCATAGGTTGAGACTAAGTAAATGTAAGCATATAAGAATATTTTCTAATCATATTTATCCAACAATATTTGACTTTATACTAATTCTCATATATGAATAAATTATTTATTCATGAATTGTTGACATAGGTTTTCATCTAACCATTTATATTCCTGAAAATCATGGGAACCATGAGATACCATGCAAAAAACCCATGAGGGGGACAATTCAAATATTTATTGAATGACATCCTCAATGACTTCGGAGGTGGAGTTCAAAATTTCATAGATATGATTTTCCATCTCTCACAGGTTGTAAAAAGCAACATGAATAATGTGGAATGTATAACCTCACCAAAGAGGGAGCAACTGGATATAGAGTGTTTTATGCATTAATCACAACTGATGTCTAATTTATCTTTTGAACCACTAGTTGTAAAAAAATTGGTCAACTCGATGGACAATATCTTTTCTTCTCTTCATTATTCTGAGTTGGAGAAGGTGAATATCAATGTTTATCATCTAGATGGAGAGATTTATCAATGGTGTTCTTTGATTAAGAACACCAATTTTTGGGATACAAATAAAGATATGGAGTGGGAAGGCTTTTAGATAATGTTTCTTAACACGAATTTCCCATGAAAACTTGATACAAATATATATAGAGAATCCAAAGAGTTGAAGAAAATGGAAAGGTAATCTATCACATAAAATGATGAAAATTTCAAATGGAATTCAATGTTTTATTTGGGTTTTGTTATTAATAATTATAGAAAAATTGATAGATTTTTTAGTGATTTAAAAAGACACCATCAAGAAATCTCTTGTAATTGAAGACTTTAGGAGTTATGAAGAAGTTGATCGATTTGATCTCAAAGAAGAGATAGATTTTATAGAATAATCCCAAGAATATGATGATAATAAAAGGATGATAAAATTTCATGTTTTATGATCTCTTAAGGAAGGTGGAAAGCCAAATCAACCACCCACAAGTCAAAAATGTGAGAAGAGGCATCATGGGAACTACCTCAAAGGGGCAGGGAAAATCATCATGTGGGGATAAGGACACTGATCTGATTAATATTGAAATTTAATGAGGAAGTAGGAAATTTTGGTGGAGTAAAGGAGAGACCCACCCATGGTTCAATGCTACAACTATAGGGGGAAAGGGAACAATGCATGTCAATGCACTAAACCTAGAGTTCTTGAGGTTAATTAGTGTCATCATCCACCAAATCCAATGGATAAAGGGAATTATTATGCCATCACTAATATAGAATTCGAGCAAGAGAAATATTTATTACAAAGAAAAAATATTATTAAATGGATAATGAAAATAAAGTCTTATTTAATTTAGTTTATAAGACTTCCTTTATATCTTTCATGTTTTCTTTAAAAATTAATTTGATTCCCTGAAACATTGAATTATAAATATTTGTAAAAACACATAGTGGTGAAATCATATCAACCCAAGTGTTGGAGTATTATCCTATAGGAATATGTTTGAATATTCATCCATCCCATCTCATAATACTTCCCTTGGTGGAATTTGATGGTATACTGTGAATGGATTGGCTCTCATTAAATAGAGCACATATAAACGATTGGGAAAATAAAATATATTTCCATATTCTGAACCATCCCATGCTCCTCTATAAATGCATGGGTGATTAGTAATATCCATTGGAAAAACATTAATATGTGTGGTTGTTTATTCTCTATGAATAAATATACCTCCCTTTAAGGGTTGATTCAATGGAAAGTGTCATCCTAGTGGAAATTCCCATCATGAGGGAATACATTGATGTATTCCCCAAAGAGTTACCCAGAATCCCCCAAGATCATGAGGTACATTTCTCAATAGAACTCATACCCAAAGCTAATCATATCTCAATGTGTCCCTATTGGATAGATACTATCCAACTAGAGGATTCAAAGAAATAGTTTCAAGAGAATTTTGATAATGGGTTTATACTCCCTAGTGCATCACCTTAAGGTTTTAACATTCTCTTTTCTAAAAAGAAGGATAGATTAATGTATCTCTGTATCGATTCTAGGGAACTCATTAAGATCACTAAAAAGAAAAAGTATCATATTCCAAGGATTGGAAACTTATTTGATTAGCTATGATGAGCTTAGTACATCTCAGTGGTGTGTCTTTGTTCTAGATATCATTTGCTAATGGTGATGAAGGAATATATACCAAAGGTCAACTTCCATATAAAATATGGGCACTATGTGTGTTTTGTGATGACCTTCGAACTTACTAATACCCATAAAATCATCCTGAATATGATGAATATATATTTTAGACATTACTTTAACAACATTTTGGTGGTTTTAGCCGATGATATTCTCATATAATCCATTTGTAAGGAGGAACATGAATAACATATAAGTCTAGTGTTTGGGAAATTAAGGAAGGATAACTTTTATAACTTGTTTTGAAAGTGTTATTTTTGGATATAACAAGTCACATTTATGGGACATTGGATTACAATTGATATAATTTCTACAAACCATTCCAAAACAACGACAATTAGAGAATTCCAATACCCTATAGTGGCATTGAAATATGTTGTTTTCATGGATTATATATGTACTGATGAAATTGTGTGAAAAATTTATTATGATATTCTATCCCACTGACTATGTTAACAGGTAAATGGGTAAATTATGTTGGAAGTAAATAATATAAGGAATTATTCATTGATCTAAAGAGAAGGTGGATCACTGCACATATACTCACATTACTGAAAAACATAGACTATTTTGTGATATAAAGTGATGGTTCCAAGAATTTATTGGGTTGTTTACTCATTAAAGGTTATAATTTGATATCCTACACATCATGAACGTTTATGATCCATGATCAGAACTACCCGATGCAGGATCTCGAGCTAGTAGTTGTGATTTGTGCCTTGAAAATATTGTGGCACTACCTCTGTGGTGTGAAGTATGACTTATATACTAATCACAAGATCATAATATATATATTCACACAAAAGGAGATCAACATGTGTTGAAGGAGGTGGTTAGATCAAATAAAAGACAATGATTTATCTATTAAATAACATCCTTGAATGGAAAACAAGATAGCAGACGTTCTAATTAGGAATGAACCTAATACTCTATCCATGTAGTAGATTTAGAAAGACCCTATGTTCATAGATATGAAAATAATGGATTTTGAAATCATGAGTCTAGGTAATAAAACATACCTTTAGAAAATTATTTCCCAACCATCTATCCAATAGAAGATTAAGGAGTCACAAAGGAATGATTCAGAGTTACAAAAGAATTTGAATGTTGTAAATATAGTGAAGCTAAAAGAGTAACCTATCGATGATGATGGTTTAATTTGGTCTCGAACGGGGATATTGACAGCTTTATCACCTAGTATAAAGAAGGATCTATTGGAAAATTAATATAGATCAACTTTATTTATCCATCCTGAGATTACAAAGATATACATTGATCTTAGAGAACACATCTACTTGGACAACATGAAGAAATAGATTGTGGAATATATCTCAATTTGTTATCTAGTTAAAGAAAAGTAAAAAAAGTCCATAGGGATGATGAAACCATTAAATAAACCCATATAGAAATGGAAGAATGTCACTATGGACTATGTCATTGGTATCCTAAAAACATCTAAAAGAAATAATGAAAAATGGGTTGTGGTGGATCGACTCACTAAGGCCACCCAATATTGTTTTTCACAAATATCTCCCTCTTAAGAAACTTGCATTGAAATATTTGAAAGAAGTGGCGAGACTGCATGGGGTGCCACTCTTTATAGTCTCTGATCATTATCCCATGTTCACATCTAAATTATGGATAAGTATTCAACATTCTATTAGTACTGAATTAAATTTTTGCTCAGCATATAACCCCAAAACTGATGGACAATCGAAAAGGAATTTGGAGATGCTTGGAGATATGATAAGGGCCTACTCTTTATAATTAAAAGGTGGATTGGATCTACATATCCCATTAGATGATTTCTCATACAAAAATAACATCAAATAAAGTATTTAGATGGATCTATATGAAGCTATATATGGAAAGCAATGTAGAACTCCAACTTATAAGGATGGAGTTGGTAAAAGATATCTACTTGGACATGATCTTGTGCGAGAGATGATAGAGAATGTTCAAGCCAACAAGAAACAATTCCAAGCTTCTCAATGTCAAAAAAATGTCTACATTGACAATCATAAAAGGGGATTGGAGTTTGAAATTTGAGATAATTTCTTCATTCAAATATCAATAATGAAGATAGACATGATGTTTACAATGAAAGGGATGTTATGCCCAAGGTGAATTATCCCACTTGAGATCCTTGATCAAATCAGATTCATGGCCTATCATATTTTACTAACACTGAATATGTATAAATTTCATGATGTTCTCCACAAATCACCCATGAGGATGTATATACTAGATCCCTTATATGTATTGATCTCAGAGATTGTACAACTTGAATATGATCTCTCTTATGAGGAGCATCCTATAATGATTTTGGACCAAAAAGATAAGGTTATAAAAAACAAGACAACCCACATTGTCAAAGTGTTTTAGAGGAACCATGAGAAAGAAGAAGAAACATGGGAACAATAGGATACGATGAACAAGTACCCTCACTGGTTTATGTAAAATGATATTTTTAGGGTGAAATTTTGAAAGGGGGAAGAAAGTAGTGGCCCAAACATTTATCAATAGAATTTCTTACTTATTATTAAAATATCATATACTATAAATAACTTATAATCAATTATGGACCATAATAATAAAATTATCAATGATAAATTAATGAAATAATAATTATTTGTAGATGTTAATGAACCAATACAGATGAAACAGTAACTTGGACTTAGAAATAGTAATACGACCCTTATGAATAGTAAAGTATCCAAATGAATAGATTCCCCACCCATGGTGGTATAAATAAAATCATTGCATCTTATAAGTGAATATATGATATAAATATATCATATTATAAGTAAGTTAATATTTTTAAAATTATTAATTAAGTGTTGCTATTTTTATAAGTCATAAATATTTAATTACAAATTTATCATTAATTTTATAATTTAAATAAAAATTTATTTTCATAAAATGTATTCATAAATTATGAATTTGATTCCTTAAGATTTTAATATAATTTAATGAAACCTTATGTCAATTATCAAAGTGCTTTAAAATCAGTTATATTTTTTAAATACTTATTTTTTAAGTAAATGATGTATTTAATTAAAAATTAAATTACATATATTTAGAAAATTATTTTCATCAAATGAATCTTATTTTTAATAATACACATCAAAAAAATTATGGTAAATGTTTTTGAATTTTTATTAGATACATGAATTTATGGTGAATAGTAAAATACGACAATTTATAAAGAAATCTAAATACATGAATTATGAAGTCATAGATGATGAAAGGATGATTAAAGAAAAAAATATCAATCTATACATCATTATTTTAAAATTTTTAGAGAAAATTATGGAACTATTCATAGTCATGAGCCAAAAATAATAAATTATTGAATAAAATATTGGGAAAACACCCCTCTCCCCCACTAGAAATACCACCCTCACCCCCTATTCTCCTCTTACTTATAAAGATTTAATCATTTCCAAAATTATACCTAATACTATTCCCTAGTCCGTCCAACACATCCATGATCTCTTTATCTCATTAAAATTAAAATCTATTTCCCTAAGGAGGTTCTCAAAGAGTATAAATTCAACAGTTAAATCCTCTCCCTCTTTTAATATCCAGTCAATTTAATTTATTTTTTATTATCTCCTCATATCCATTTGTCTAAGTGTCCTAATAACTCCAGAATAATACAAATAAATTAATTACAACAATTTAATTTAATATCTATCATTACAATCCTCCCTCTCACTCTATTATTATAAAAATGAAATCATCGCCTATGTTGTGTTAATTTATGGACGTCGTTGGTGATTCAATTTATTATTCCTTAAATGACTTAAAGAATATTAATAAAATCATTAAGTGGTTTATTTTTTATATTTTTTAGGATAAAACTATATTTATGTACTTTAAATATCATTTATACATAATACTAAATGATAAAAAAACGAGTTTGTTGTGATTGAAAAACCACAGAAACTGTCATAAAATGATCATCATTAACTATTGATTCATCATCATGATATATAATAAAATTATTTTTAATACCATTATAACATATGTAATATCATTAATTACATATAATAACAAATTTTTATATTTATCCCCATTTTACATGATCTTCCATTCATGAATACAAGTGAACCAATTGTGAATACTATGAAAATTAATGCTACCAAACGATAAAATTAAACTCTATAACTTTTATAATGTCCTATTAAAGATCATAATAAATATATAATGAATAATATTAATGTATAAAAGGTTTTTAATTTTCAATTAATGAATCTAATGTGATTATACATGATGTTTAGGTGAATAAATCATTCTGACACAAGGTAAGGTGGTTTTTCGAACCCAAATCTCTTTCTTTGGGGTTTCCCCTATTTCTCCCAATTATTATTATGTATATTACTTAAATATCATTTATAAATCATTATAATACCTTTTATGGGATATAACATTTTTCCACTTGATTTTAGGATAAACACAATGTTTTCCAAAATAACAAATGTTTCAAAAGAAACACACCTTTTATTTCTCGATATTGTTTCATTTTCACTCAAGGATGACACTTCTTATATCAAGTATGTTAGTACAAATTTCATTTGGAAACTCAGGTTTTATTAGTTTATTCTTATTAAATGAAACCCATTCTTTTCTGTAACATCCCAGGTAAATAAAGAATAAATAATTTTCATATTTATTAATATTTACGAATTAAATATTAATTTTAATTAAAAGGGGTTTATACGTTCAATAGCGTACTCGATACAAAACGATGAGTTTCTTTGAAAACTTACGTTGCACACTAGTAATAAAATAATATTATTTTAAATGTTAGTTAACACGTAGCCATTGTACTGGCAGGAATGGATATAAATAACTAAAATATGATTATATATGTTTTTAAATGTTTTTACATTTATCCAATAAAAGATAAAGGCTTAAAATACGGAAAGAATTCAATTTTAGGCATTTCTACCCTAATTTTCACTAAGGGTTCACTTATCGCCTTTTGACGGTGAACTGTCATTAAATATAGTTTTGATAAATCTTATAAATTCTATTGGACCAAATATAACTCTTCTTTAGAATTGGGACATCAAAATTTACTTTGTGTAAATTTTTGGTATCTTTCCGATAAAGTTCATTTTTTTAATGAATAGTGTAAAATGTTGTATTTTAATTCAAAACCAATTTTTAATCTAATTTATTTATATGATTAGATTATCTTTTGAGTTGGTTTTAAATTGAAATTATAATATATTTTTACCATTAAATCCAATAGTGGTCGTTGGAATTAATTTCACTTTGAAATCAGACTTAAACTAGTGTCAATCTTTTGATACTTATTGTTTCATAAAAACATGCTATTTGCTCTGACGATGGGAATTAATTATTAAATTAATTAATGTGACTTATATGTTTTTAATTTTGTAAAATAGACTTCATTTTTTAATTCTGAATATCAAAGATAGCTTAGGGGGAATTTTTGGGATTTTTCTGAAAAACATCAATTTTTGATGAATACTGAAACCACTAAGTAGTACTTATAAAAACTGATTTTTCATTCAAATGAAATTTTTCCATCATTCTGTTTTGAATTTAAAAAATCCTACATACATGGTTGTCATTAAGAAGTAAAATTTAGTTCAATGGGATAAAAATAATTTTTTGGTGAATAGTAACTTATTAAGTTTTTAATCGCGATTAGAGGTAATTGGTGTAGTTTAAGGTAAAAATAATGTTTTAATAATATGAGATGAGCTTGACACATGTCCTACCCTTATTGGATGTGTCATTGCCGACCAATACAGGCCATGGGTCAACTTGGGGACCCCATGGAGCCACTTTGGTAGGGAAATGACATAAATATCTTTTTATTTAATGTTAAAGTAAAAATGACACAAACATGAGATGTTTTACTAAAACAATTTTTACATGGGGTTATACAAGTCATATTTTTGACTATAAATATTCTTTGGAAAGATAAAAAGATATCCTACATCATAGTATTTTTTTAATAATTTTTAGACATTAAATAAGTTAAATTATTTATGACATCACTATGATGCAGCGATGACCTCATTATTTAACGATTTAAATAAAATGGATTGATAATGTAATATATAAGACCTAAACATGTCCAAATCCTATTGGATGAGAGGATTTCGAACCCTTATCACCTTATACTTGAAATACATCAATTTGGGACCTCTTAAATCCGAATACCATTTTAAAATAAAGTGATTTTTCTTTACTTTCCAAGAGTGCCCCTCTTATCCTCTTATAAAAGGCCCCCACCTCTACCTCATTACCCACACTCCAAAAGCCTTTGGCTCGGCCAAACCCTTCCCATTTTGGCTCTCCACATCCCTCTATTAATCCTTGAAGCCTAAAATTGGGCAGAACTCTTCCCAAGGAAGCCTTTGAGCTCAAACCAAGGGGAGTTGCCCGATTTTAAAGTAATGTCTTCTTTTGAGTCCTTTTGTTTTATTTTGCTTCTCCAACCCCCTAAACTCTTTTTATTATTTTATTTTGTAACAACTACATTATAATAAATATAATATGATGTTTTTATAAGAATTATTCGAGCTACAATTACACACACCTACATCTAATGGTTAAAGAACATACTATTTCCGTGGATGGCGAATTTCTGCCTCCCGAAACGATGATTGTTCAACATTCTTTTAACACTTTAAAAGGAGGCCATTAAGATGACACTATATTTATATATGATATATAATATGTTTATGTTTTCCTTAAGCTTCTGTATTTTTCATTTTGGGCATACCTTTATGGTTTCCATTATGGGTAAACACGATATCTTCATTTAAGGAAGTGCGGACTACCGCCCCCTCAAAGTGATGTGATTCGTTAATGCCATACGTGGGACGTATAAAGGATGGATTTAAAGTTATTATATATGATTTTATACTTGAATTATAATATACCTCTATATCATTATTATTTATTTCCATTAAATTATGAGATAGAATTGAAAGTAGCGTTCATGCGTACGTACAGCTTACCATCTCCATGAACGGTGCATTTCATTTCTTATCCACAAATTTAATGTACTATTAAACGTACATGTATATAATGGATATATATAATGAATGATACATCTAAATGATGAATATAATTCTGGAATTAAAATATACATACCCCTCATTTAGTTTTAATTGCATTAATATGTCAAAGAAATGAAAGTAGCGTTCATGCGTACGTACGACTTACCGTCTCCATGAATGGTGTATTTCATTTCTTACCCCTAAATGATTATGTAATATTATAAATACATGTATATTCTGGATATATATGATATATATGCTATCCAACTCATGAATGTAATTCTGGATATAAAGAACCTTTGACCACACGAACAACATGTAATTGTAAGAAGTCCACTTTCGACTTAAGAACCAAATATCGACAAAACAAACATTATTAACTTAAATGGTTACATAATGTTTATAACATGGAAATAAGTGATATAAAAGGAATAATGAACTTTAAAAAGGTTCGTAATCAAGTATAAATTAACTCAAGTTTATTATTCAGGACTTTAAAGAACGATCGAGTCAAGTCGGACCCGAGGTAAGGGACTTCGTCTCAATCTCGTTTCATTGAGGCATATTTCGTTTTATACACAACTTTATTTTATATGGTTTATAAACCCCTTTGAATTTAACTTTTATACAAAATGAATCTATTTCTGCGAAGCGTTTTACTAAACGAAAAAAGGAATGTTTTTTTTAACGTACGCGGTGACAATGACCTTTTCCGCCGTCGCGAGTATTATTTGGTCTTTGGCTTCCTCAACAAGTCGTAGTGTTTTTAAAATAAAATAAATACCATATAATCTTTTATGTATTTTGGTATTGAAAATGGTTTTGATAAAGGATTCTATTATGATATATTGTGATTTAAATGTGGAAATTTTATCATTCCTTTATATTGGTTTTATGTTTTATGATTTTATATTGGTACTTGGACATTTGACGGGTGGTTACATGATAAACCATATGATGGGTGGTGCTGTGAATACTAGGACGGGTGGTTACGTTATAACCTCCAATGCATTGGGTATGGAAGCAACCCGTATGGCTATTCCATTAATTTTTTATGCAAGTTGGCCGTATGGCTATTCCATTAAGTGATATGTCTGGAAGTCGACCGTATGGTTATTCCACTTAAGTATGTTTATGTCCCAAGTTACCTTTATATATGTTATGTGTTCTTTATATGGGTTTTATGGTAATCCTTTGGTTACAAAAAGGTATGTAATGATACTTTATTCAGTGAATAGTTTTTACTACTTAATGACGGTGAAGGTATTACTTGGATAGAGTATACATGGTTTACTTGATGTTTGAAAAAATAACAGTTTTCATTCATTGTGTATCCCTTACTGAGATTTTTATGCTCACCCCAAGTTTTTTTGAAATGTTTTTCACAGGACATAATGTGGAATAAGGTCAAGGATGGGATCAAGGGAATGCGATGCTATATAAAACATGGAACTAGACATGTTTCTTTTTAAGAGTTTTTTTATTATGGAAACTTAGTAGAAGTGTCTACTTTGTAATCTTTTGAGATGTAATAGTTATGTTCTAATTCTCTAAAACTCTAAACCTGAAAAGATCCTCAATGTGAATTATTCATTTAATTCAATATTAAGTAAGCTTTAAGACCGGGGCCTTATATTTTCAATTGGTTATTATATGTTCATGATTGATATTTGTTCATTGTGGAACATAAGAAAAAGTAAATGTTGTGATGTGACGGGTGTGGTCTGGAATATATAACAAAATTTAAATGTGATAATGTGATGGGTGTGCCTTGAATTATATTGAACTCTTATTAATTCGGTAATGTGAAGACCCTAAGCGTATAATGTGAAATATTTGTGAACATGATGCTATTTTTATTCACAACTATTTGTGGATGTTGACTACTAAGACATGATGTTTCATTTTTTGCATTACCACATTCCATGTCATTATCTATTGCTTTCTATCTTGATTATAATGATGATGTTATGATAAATATCACCCCTTATTATATTTTATCATGTTATTATCTATTCTCCTTTAGGGATTTGTTCTCAACACATTTTTATGTATATCCTCAAGTGACTACTTGTACGAAAGAGAATTTAAGGACTAATATGATTCTAAAGAATATGTAATTATATTATTGGTTATGACTTATTTTATAAATGTTATGTGTGGTCATGACTGGACCATTAAACTAATCCTTTTTATCAAAATCATGTAATGATTTTTTTGGTATTTATTTAAAATTATGTAATAGTAATGTTTGAAAATGATGGGTTGCTATACATAGGTTGCAATAAAATCAATTGAATATTTATGTGGATAAATTGTTCCTTGAGAAGAATTATAATATAGTTAGACTGAACTAATTACTTTCAATGTATTTTTTATTTCAATAATATATTTTGATTCATTTTGAAGAGAGATGGATGATCAATTTTTCAATCTTCAAGTCGGATCTATTTCAATAACAGAATTAGATGATTTTAAAAGGTATTTCAGGACACAATAACTTTGTATTATTATATTTGAGTATATTTTATTTCTCCTCATTTCTACTGGAATAACACATATCTCTTTATATTATAAAAAATGTAACATTCAATGATTGTTTTGTTCCACATTTAATGTTTTATAATACATTTTCATATAATTTCTTTGATATAAGAAAACGGGGGATAAAATTAGGTAATCAATAAATTATTACAAGTTTCATATAAATCCACTGAAAAAATACTATGAAAAAATAATTTTCAACAATAATAATTTTCTTAATATTTTTAAAACATATTATTTCATTTGTGTTTAAAATTATTATAAACTCTGTAAATGATATTATGGGTTTTGTGATCATAAAAAGGGGGATATTGTTGAGAATTTTTGTCTCAAAAATACTCTATAAATAATATTGACTATGATGTTCAAAAATAACCTTCATTTTTTAACAAATGAAATAAATTTATTTAATTTTCAGGAATATAATTCTTTAGAAGAAAAGAATATTATCTTATTTATGGTTTATAGTATTTTATAATGTATTCTGAATATGGCTAGAAGATATCCTAGAAACAATGTTCATACCCAAAATATATAAGAGTACAATAAGGAAAAAACCATGCATTTGAAAATGCTCTTATGGATCTTATAACCAATGTTGTCAACAATTTATGGTTATGGAAACTTTTGCTTGATGAATACATATAGTTGTGAAAATATAATCTTTGGTTAATTATCCTTATGTTGGTATGGATACCTAAATTTAAGGAAAAAATGTATGACATATGAAAAATAATTTTGTGATCAAACTTACATTGTCACCCACAAATTTGATGTTTTGTCATTACATTATAGAACCCACTGTATGACTATTAAACGATATATTATTACTTAAATATATTTTCTATGATTCCTACAACAGTTTCAAGAGGAATACATTTTTTCTTAATGAAATTTTCTAATATATTTAAGAACTCGTATTCAATAGAATAAACCATTCCTATTTCTAAGGGAAGTTATAGATATATTGAATGATTTAAATATTAATGATTCTGATCTATCCAGTGAAATTCGTTGATCTAATCTACTAAAATAAATTTTTTTGTTCTATATATATATATATTTATATGGACAATGTATTTTGGTAATACACATACTATATAAAACTGCATACTTTGTGAATATATTTTTAAAAAAGAGATTCTGAAATGATATATATACTATTTTTTTAATCTATAGGCTACACATTGAAGGTATATATATTAAAACCTTTTACTAATGTGTAATAGCTTGTGGTAGTTCTGTTTCTATTCTCATTGAATATATTTTTCTGCCAAGGTCTCTTCAAATATATTATTTTTTAAAAGAATTCATCTTTGAAGTTAAAGATCCATATTAAATCAGTTACTTCTAAAACAACAATCAAGAACATTTTTATTCAATAAAATCAATATATTTTTATTTATTGGTTTCTTGGATTCTTAGAATCACCTATGGAAGAGTATCAGCTTCTTAGACTAAGGTTTGAAAAACGTGGTTTCCTATAATAGAACAAAAATGCTATGTTAAGACTTATTGCAAATGTGTTAGTTTCCTACACATGGTTGGTGTTTGAAGTTATTATAATAAGAGAACAGTATCCAATTACTCTAACAAATCATGAACAGAGAGCATTAGTGGAGTGGACTAGGGGATCATTGTGGCCTGAACCACTATAAAAATTTCTATGTTCTTCCTTACAATTTATATGCTGCTCAAATCATTTACATAAGTGAAGTTTGTGTATTTGTATAAAATTACACTAAATCGAAAAGAAATAATCATTCTAGTCTTTGTAAAAGACACAATTCTCCCACTCTAGTGTATCTTTTTATAATTCCTACCTATTAGAATTTAATTTTACCATCAGCGCACAATAAAAATTGAAAAATAGTTTTTAGAAAAGAATAATTATTATATGAAAAAACTATTTTTATATTTAATAATATCATGAAATTTATTATAATTAACTTAATTGGATTATTAATAATACATGATAATTAATTTCTGTTTCAAATCATTTCAAAATTAAAATGTCACTTGGTAAATTCAAAAAAATACATATTTCATTAAAAGTATGGTATATTTCACTCCTCCCGGGATAATCAATTCTTCAAAAGAATGAAAATTTCACTAAAAGTTAATTTTTTAATACTAATATTAAATTTTATGTTATTTTTATAAAATAAAAAACATAAATGTTCTTTAAATTGATTATAATATTTTTTCACAAAAATAATTTTTTGAATAAAATGTATTTCTAAAGAATATTGTATCTTTATTGAATATTTATCACTTATTTCATATGAATTAATTAATAATTTTTTTATTTAATCCTTTATATATATATATATATAATAATTCCATTAATACCATTTCTACGTAAAAATTAAACGGCTTGTTTATAATGGTCATATTTAAATTATAATATTTTTTGGTTAATTGAAGCTCGGTGTTGAGTGTTTCTATGATATCAAAAAAAAAATTATTAATTAAAAATATTGTGGTATTATATCATGAGAGCTACTAATAAGTCAAGGGTATATGTAATTTGAGTTCCCACCAACCACATAATAAGTACAATTCATTAATCATGTGAATAAATAATACAAATTTATCAATATTCTTTAAAAATAAATAACAATGAGTATTGGAAGTACTATATTATAAAATTCCTATACAGTTGTAGAAAAATAAACATAAATCTTCTATAAAAATATTATGGAAACTATCTTTGTGTTATATCCTCATTAAATCATAAATTTAAACAAAATATGTAGAAATAAATTAAATTACATTAAAATATTAATAAAAAGTTTCTTGAGGGGAATGCCTTCTTTCAATTTGAAATCACTTATTTAAAATATAATAATATAAAAAATATTTTGTCAAACATTTTATTTAAAAATTAAATCATAAAATTTTAATGGAATCATCAAAATGTTGAGTATTCATGAAGGAAAGAAATTATCCACATTCTAGATAAGATAAAAAATCATTCCTTACACGTTTTTGTAAGAAAGGTGAAAAAACCCTCATTCGGTAAACAACAGGAACATTAATTTTAAAATATTTTTGAGAAATAAAAAACATGTGTTATAATTTATATAATAAATCCCCAATTAATATCAAACATATTATGTAATAAATTTTATGTAAAATTATCAATTATTATAATAACATTCACCACTGAGTACAAAAATGAAGTTCGATTTCCTTAAAATATAAATTTCGAATTATTAAGATTTTAATGAGAGTAAAATGAATGGAAAAAAAATATAATTTCAAAATATTAATAAATAAGATGAAAATTTATTGGTTTTATGATATAATGATTAAATATTTTCTAAGTATAGACTTTAATATAAACAATACTGAATAATGATGTCATTATAAAATAATCCCCTACAAAATTTGTAACGTATGAATCAAGAACTCAATGAAAGAAAAAACTTGCAAATGAAACATTAAATACAAATAATATAAAATTAATAATTATAGTTTGAAAAAAATGGGTAGTATGTACACCATAAGAAATAAACATGTGGTTAATATGGGATATGTCTATTGAATACAAAAGTGTGACAAGAAACCCTTACCTTAGGTATGACTTCCTTTGTATGTCCTCAAACATATTTTATAATAAAAATAAACTTATTATAAAACATTCTAGAACCATAATAACATATATCATACCATATATGATTTACCTTTAACATTTTCTAACCCAGTTATGAACACTTGTTATTTGAAATCATTTTTTTAGGTGATAACAACATCATTTTTCATGTCTATTTTGGTTCGATAGTTATTTTCGCTGAAATTGTATTACGATTAAAT
This sequence comes from Viscum album, assembly GCA_963277665.1. Classification (NCBI taxonomy): domain Eukaryota; kingdom Viridiplantae; phylum Streptophyta; class Magnoliopsida; order Santalales; family Viscaceae; genus Viscum; species Viscum album. The sequence continues at coordinate 2,023,803,230 of OY728123.1, forward strand.
ATCATAATTAATTTTTATCATGTTTTTTATATTATATTTATTCAATGATCATATCTTATTTACCATCTACATAAATCATAAATGAAAAACCCCTCAGATCACTTCGTGGGGTTGGTTGTCCACCCATACACAAGAGATACAATATTGTTTTCCTGCGACTTTGAAGGTAAGAATTTATATAAGGTATTATAATTCATGAATAATATTTATATCACAAATATCTAATATATTCATCACTTCCATGTTTAAAAAAATCCAAATATATAGTGATTAAAAGAAAATTATACTCGTGTGTGGAGATTGTAAGTCATACATACACATGAGCATTATTTTCACTTTTCCTGTGATAAAAAATAGATGGAAAATGGGTTAACCATAATTATTATAACATATTATAATATTTATTATAAATAATTCACAATTTAATTATGGTTACAACAAATTTTAGGAAATTGGAAAAGAAATAAATTTGTATGAGTAGTTAAAGATGATTATATCATATTTTAAGGAGCTCCTAAAGATCATTTCATAAGAGACATAAGGATAGCCTTTTTGGAATAATAAAACCTTCATAAAATGAATAAGAATTTTTAAAAGAGGCTCTATTAAATATTTTTCATTCTGGGATACTCAATGTGTTATAATGAAAAGAGATAATTAGTGTATTTTTATACGTGAGGGGAGGGGAATTTTTGGAATTTATTAAATTACTATATTAATATAAATCATTTTTTAAATCCAAATGGATCCAATTTGATATAATATTAATATAAGATAAATATGAGTTGAAATACTCTAATCCATTAAAAATTGGATAAGTTTTGGTTATTTTTTCACCCTTAACAAGTTTCATTAACAATCATTAATTTTTTTGATAATTAGTACAATATTAATCTTTTACACTCATTAAGTTTAATGACTATTACAATAAAAGGTGAAAAGACCCATAAAAAGGAAATGGTTAGTATTTTAAACATATTACATTCTTATGTACGATTATATCATTTTTATGAATTTCAAATAACATAATAAAATTTTATTTGTTATAAAATATCATTAATATCATTGGGGGAATTCGTCATTTAACTGGATATTAAATACTTAAAAGCAAATTATCAATCTGAATATATAATTATAAAAAATCTATAATATTTATTATATATCTATAAAATATTTTGGTTATAGAATCTCATTCAAATTTTTACACTTATTTTTTTAAATTATTTTATATTTTTTATTTAATTGAATATCTACTATATCTGGGTTCTATAAATATTTAAGGAAATTATTTCATAAAATATATAAAAATAAACTAATAGGATAAAAACATTCATTCTATTTTCAAGTAATCATTTATAATTTAAGTATTCATATTTTTATCATTATAATAAAAATTTAGAGTTTTTAATGTCAATTTACTGGAAATTTGTATTTATTCTTTTATTAAATTAATATAATGAATGAAATCAATAAAATTTGAAAAAATTTTGATATAAATTTCAGAATATATGGAAATTGATGAAATACATACATCTATTTGGATAGAGTCTAGTTTTAGGGTCGATTGGAATCCTTTATAATATTATTGTTAACCTTAATTAATCTATTTAACCTTACCGTGGTGATTATTATTTACTATGGTTACTATTCATAATGGAAATAAATAAAAGGTATTAATTATTTATATATGGGCCTTCTGATTTTAAATATTGAATCCACCTTTTATGGTTCAAATTTTCTATGTGGAAGAAATTAATTTAATATTAAAAAAATACAATTAAAAAGAGTTCTTTTAGAAAAAATTAATTGTATGTATAATAATGTTTTATACTAAAGTAAAACATAAAATATATTCAAATGAACATAATTGGAATATTCCTAAGACGAGTGAAATAATTTTACCTTGACAGTATTTGAAAACAAAAAAGAACATATTAAATTCATTATAAATGATTTTTAGTAAAGAATAGTTCTATTCAGTAGAAACTAAATATTTTCAATGGAAATACCCAAAAATCGAACAATGATAATTTATAAATTATAATTCAAAATGGTATAATTTTTATAAAATTAAATTTCTAAAAGTTCCTAAAAATATATATAATATTCTCTCAAGAAAAATTAATACATCTCAATTGTGAGGAAAATATATTTTGAAAAAGAAAATTTCTACTAAATATCTTTTGCATATTTTCTATACATTAATCAATTTATTCTTATTGAGTAGGTCTCATATATAAATATTAAATAATTTGGTAAATCGTATTCACATTGTACAATTAAATTACTAGGTTATAATGATCATCTATAAATAATAATAGTTTCTGTTTCATTTATTTTAGGTGTTGCATTTTAAATACAATATAAAACATATTGTTATTTTAAAATCATGTTGGGTCATTCATTATTTTGTAAATGTTTAATTTTTTGTAAAATTCATAAAATATTTCTGATTTTTATTGATGGGGGCTAAATTTAACTATTAGAGTTTTAATGGAATCCCCCATATCAAAATAATGTCGATGTAAATTAAAAAACCTATGTTTTATAATATTAATATTGTGACGTATATAAGAGGAATTAAATAATAAGGTATTATACATTTTTAGATGAATATCATTAATTAAAAATTTCACGATGATGATATATTAATAGTAGATAAAAGACTAATGTATCTAAAATTATTTGTATTTATATGAATTTAAAATATCTATCCTTATAATATAGGTCATTACATGGAATTATAGAACATTCTATAATAAAAATATGAAATAAAGGTTAGATATATACAATGTTTTACACTGAAATCGCCAAAAATCACACATATGATATATCATTTCGATACCATATTTATTGGACACTATTTATATTATATGAAATGGATATATATAGATTTCATAATTCATTCCAATTGTTATAAAAATTGGTATACTATACATTAATTAATAATAATTAAAAAAAATATATAATTATAGTTATTCATAATAATATCCCGACCATTCTGAAGATTGAAGATGCTCATTTTTTGAGGTACTCTTTTACCCATGTTTTGTAATATCATGGTTGTGTTTTACATTGGGTTTGTTTTGGGTGAACATGGTGAAATTTGGATGCCCATGGGCTTATGCATGGTTGGATCTTAGTTAGGGAAAACTATACCGTTTTTCCCCAGGAAACTGTGAACACTTTTTGGAGCTATTGGAGTTCACACAAGGTTGGTGCATGGTATAGAAAAACTGTGTACCCCCTCTCCAAACCATGCACCCTAGAATATTGGGTTTTTTAATAGTTAGAAAATGGTTTTACATGCCTTGAAATGTATAGAAGAAACTGTGCACTCCCTAAGTTAAGACGCATGGTTATGGAATAAGGTTTCGAAAATTGTACAACCCAACCAAGGAAACCATTTGTGTGGATTTTTATTCCCCCAACATTTTAATTAAAATTAATAACCCCTATATTAAACCACCAACACCCTTATTGGTATTAAAAATATTTACACCATTTTTAGTGGTCATAGGGAGGAATCTAGATCTCCTAAAAACCTTTTCTCAAATAATTAAATATACTATTGAATGATCAGATCCTGTTCACGTATGCACTATATTTTCGTTTGGATTAATTTAAATCAATAATATTTACATACTATTTGAGAATTATTATTTCCTCTATGGGTTGTGGTATTTGATCTAGGATTTCATGGATATGTTTTATTGGGTGTTGGTATTGGTAATAGATCTTAGATCCTTTCTGTCTTGATTTCAATCATTCCAAAAGAGTTTATGGATTTTTATTTTAAGAACGTTCATAAAAAACCTTGAATTAGGTGTACTAAATGTCAAACCCCATATTCTAGATTATAATTTCATGTTTTATATTGTTAAATTTCAATTACCACATTTGGAAATTGATTTATAAATTAAGTAATTAATTGATTATTTTCATGTGTGATAATGAACATGGGTGAATATGTAATAATGAAACTAGTGAATTATGGGATTAAGAAATTTATTGAATATTGGTTTAATTAAATTTACGTAATCCCATGGGGGAACCAATATTATTTAAATTGTGATGAATTATGGTAATGGTTGATAATTGGTTTTATAATACGGAACCATGAAAAGTGATATTTTTGGATTAAGTTAGGGGATAATAATTTCTTCTCCAAATACCTATAGGAGTGCTAGATTGATGCTCTAGGCCCCTAAAAAATATATTTAGTTCACGTGATCAATATTTTGTGGGTTATTGAATACTACATCATATACCCACAGGGTTCTAGATTACCTCTCTCGGCACCAAATATATATATTTATTTCATGTGTTCACTGAGTTGTGGGACATATACTACTACTCCAAATACCCATAGCAATATTGACTGTTTATCTAGGACCCCATTATATGAATGTGAAATTTGTATTAAATGAATTAATAGAAACCCGTGATTTAATGAAATGTGATATCGCTTTATGAATGGTTCAAACTCTTGCATGTTCTAAATAAGGTATTGATGGTTCAAGTTACATCATGAACATGAGAATTTTTCTTTTTAACTAAAGAGTAATTTAATGGGAAAAAAATTTAAATTATCTTTTTGAATTTATTATTTATAAAAAATACATAAATTCCCATATACTGGATATTTTTTGGACATTATGGGAGTACTCATATTTATATTTATTCAAAAAAGACTCCGACTTCCTGATCGGTACTTGAATAGAATTCATGTTTTTAGGACAGGATAACGAAAGATCCCAATGTTAGATGGTTGGGTTTTGATTGATCATGGATGAGGGAAGAAGACCTGATATTGGGACCCTCTTTGGTAGTTTTCACAGTGTCTATATTTTTTGTTTTCCTTTTTCACATGACACTTATATAGAATGAAATATTTACTATTTGATTTGGATACTATTTTCCAATTTTGAGATTATTAAGTGATGTTGGTCCTTATTAGGTGTGATATTTTTATGGTTATTATTTATTATCATTGAATAATGGTTATTCATATTTATATTGTTATTCTTGAATTAATAAGGTATAATATCCCTATAATATTCATATTATACCTTCAATTCAAATCTGAATCCTTTGGCATATGTGGAGTCATTCTTCAAGTAATATATCAACCGGTTCGGGGGAATCGACAAGTAGCACTTAGGTCAATATGTTACAATGTTGTATCACAAAGAGTTTTATATTCCATTTAATTTTATTAATATTTGAAAATTGTAGATAGGATACTACGATGAGTCGTTCATTGTTCATGAGATCATTCATGGAAGTGTCTAACCAATGTATGGTGGAAACCCATATACCGGGGTGGTATTGTTGCTCTTGATGTTTTCTGTTACAGTTGGATGTTAATTAAATTTGGGAGATGCACTTTTTGCGTCTTATTATTATTTTATAGTGTTTAACTAATGAAACATAATTTAATGTGAGTTTACTATACATGAACCTTTCAAGGAATGCAAGATTTATTGTGACATGCATTATTTTGGGCACACATGAGAAAGCTGGTTTGGGGTGAGTTGTTAAAATTAATTGACATTTTTTGTGTTGTTATTTTATGATAAAAAGGTTCCTAATATGAAATTGTAAATTTTGAATGATGAAAAATATAGAAACATTTATAGGATAAATGGGTTTCTTATTGAGATAAATTTTAAATATGAATGTATTTTACCCAATGTTATCCATGACCTAGATGAGGGATGGGGGAGGGTAGTGTTATTGCATTGGTTTAAACTATGTGTTGTGGTTTGGGGGATGACTTTTTATTTATTTATGTGAATAATGATCATTAAAATACGTGAGTGTTTTTTTATGAGTCATAATATTTGTGTTTGAAATTATATATATATTCCCCCATGACGATGCATGTTGATAAGAAGATAAGAGGACATATCTAGAAATGATCCTCTTGTAGTCGAACTGAAGGATTTGGTAGTTCCTGGAGAAGGAATGGATGATAATTTTTATGAGAAAATTTCTCAATTTATGATCATTATTGAATGATTCCTAGGGTGGAATATGTGAAATTTGTCTGAAACGGCTTGGTAATTCTAGTTGCAATACCAACAATAATTCACTAGGGAAGGAGGGGATGAGGCATATGAGTTCTGGAATGAGTCTATCCAGAGGGTCCTTAACCAATTAAAGACTCTTAGAAAGAATATGATCATGATATTGGCTTATATGTTAGGTTTTCAGGTTAATTATTAGTGGGACATTCAGACTATTACTGAGAAGCTTGATAGTGTGTTATAGAAATAATATCTATATATTTTCTCAAAAACCATTTACCTAGAGATTCTTATAGAAAAGAGGGAAGTGGAGTTTATGTGGTTGACCCATGGGAATATGTATTTGAAAGAATATTCCAATAATTTCTGTAATTTATAATTTATTATTTCATTCATGGTTGAATTTGAGGTAGCAATATAGAATCATTTTTACTATACGCTTAAATGTGAGATCAAGCCACAAGTTAATATATTAAGGTTGAAAATTATTTCTGAGGTGGTGAATTAGGTTATAATATATGAGTGGAACATGAATGAGGCATCTAGTGGAATAAATGTGATTTCCACTGGGTGACCAAGCATTGTGTCTTCCAAGAGTAGGAAGCTTCACATTGATAATTTTATCTAAAGGGTTAACCGATATAGTGTAAATAGAGAAAGATCAATTAAACAGAGTAGTAACTGATTATACAACCACAAGTATGGTTGTTCTAGTGACATTTTTAACATTTTTAACTAACCTCCAATGGAGTTTTTAGTTTTTCGGAGAATGGGATAGTTGCAAAGGTATTATAGAAATCCATGAGCGATGGGAATGATGGGGGATCTAGGAACAGCCAGAGTAATAGAAGGGAGTCTAATACTACATATCAGTCAGGTATATGAAGAAATTATGGTCATGGTAGTCAAGGTACAAGACATTATACATTAGGAAAATATTTTTGAGATAGTATGTGGAGTACGATATACTCTATAATACCAAATGTAGGATCGAAATAATATAGATAATGAATTAAATATCTAATGATGCTAAAAATACAGGAGGGGGATAATTTTATACTTTAAAAAAATTCCTTTGGAACTTTTAATGATGGTTATGTTTAATAAGGTTAAACAAGATAATTCACAAAACCTCTAGTTCTACACAGTTGCTAGATTATGGAAATATGATTCCGAGAAAGTGATTCTGAAAAGATGGTTCCCTAAAATGAAACATAATGAAAGCTTACAAGGATAAAGATTCTACCATAAAGCGTATAGAGTCTTACTAAATCAAAGTATTCAAGTAGAAGGAATTATAAGATGTTTATACTGTCCTCAATAAATAAAATGCAGTGGAAAACTAGAAACAAAATACTAACAAGTAGTTAGTATTTGTACCCAAAGAGAAGGGTATCAAAAAACCTTGGATAAAGGTCTCTTGATTTATACTTTCAAGAAATTCTATCTTACCCACACTAGTGTAATCCCTAGATACTATGTTTAGAGTCTATCTTGATATCCCCACAAGCCCTCAACTTCAAGGTAGTCGGCACCTCTGTCTTCCTCAGCATGGAAGCCCTCAACTTCAAGGTAGTCGGCACCTCTGTCTTCCTCAGCAAGGAATCCCTCAACATAAAGGTAGTTGGAACCTCTGTCTTCCTCAGCAAGGAATCCCTCAACTATAAGGTAGTTGGAAACTTAGTATTCATATCCTCGGAAGCCCTCGATTGTATACAACAATAATTGGATTCGCACAAAGCAAATATGAACATGGAGTTCATTATGCACTAAGCATGAGAGTCTCTCTCTATAAATAATTTCAACAACATGTAATCTCTAGAGTCATAGAACAATATTGACCAATTTCAAATGAGATCTTATTTAAAGGCACAACTCCAATGTTCACCTCCTTCCTCGAATAGTCATATTTGTCCTCGAATTTCGAAGGGACCAGTACACATGTCACCCAAACAACGGTTAGTAAGTAACTGAATGCACAACATTGTTTTACAATCAATACAGTTGTAATAATAAATATGGTTACTTAAGAAAATTATTTTTTCAGAGTATAAGAAAAATAAAATATTTGATTCTAAGTAAAAAAAATTCTGAGTCTATATTACAGGATATTCAGATTCTTTTTATTAAAGAATTCGGAGTCAGAACTCTTAGGAATTTGTAACCTAAATTCAGTGTAAAAAATCAGAACAATTCGTAACAAGAATTCAGAGTAATTATTCATAAGTGTTCATAATTAGAATTCATATTCAGAATTCGGAGTCAGAACTTCGAAGAGGTCGGAGTCTGAATTCAGAGAACTCGGAGTCGGAACTAAGAAGAGTTCGTAACCAGAATTCTGAGAATTTAGATCTTAAAATAGAATTATTCATATCTAGGAAATTATTTTATTTCGAGGATTTAGATATTTATAATAATTATAATATGGACAATGGAATCATGGTAAGCATATATTTTCCTTATGAAAGCAAAAAAGTTTAAGGGGAAAATTTTCCTGAAGGAAAAATTTACTTGAGAAAAATTTCCCTTATCAAGATAAATTGAATTTTTCCGTAAAATAGTTGTTTGTGATTTTCAAAACATGAAGGAATATAAAATTCATAAGTAAACCTTATTAACTCTACAATATCCCACTTTTTTGGAAATCACAAACATACTTACGAGAAAAGAATAAAAGGACTTCAAAAATATGTTTCCAGACTTTGAAAATATAACATCTCTTTTATCATATGGGAAAAGATGAATACTACTTAATCCCCCTTAGGATTTGGAACACTAAGGATTGTATTCTAGATTTCTGGAACGATTTTTAATTATCATGATTACAGATTTATCTGTAATGAAAACTCCCCCTTAGATAAACTCCCCCTTACTTTGTTATATTTCTTATTTACATGGTATTCTTTTTCCATTCTCCCCCTTTGTGATTTTCAAAAAGAATTTGAGGGAGTGGAAAAGATGTTATTATACCTGAAATATTAGTACAAAGCAACCAAACAAAAATGAGTAACCAAAATTTCATTAATAATGGAATAATTTGTACAAGGAAAGAATACAACAAATGATCGGATTGGATCTATTTTCCTTCTTTCTCCTTGGGTATCAATTTCTTCACTATGGTTTTCAGCTTGTTGAGTTATTTATGGTCTTCCTCTGCATGCTTTTGGAGTTGATAACGATCCTCTGATTTCTTCTTTAAAGCATTGATCTTTTCTTCCTGAGCCTTGAGATCTTGTTCCTGAGCCTTCATCAGTTCATCTTGCTTAACTATCTTATCTTCGATCTTGTTCTGAAGATCCCTTTACCTCTACCAGCTTTGGGAAATAGAATACAAATTTCCATTCAGATCTTTTACTTCTTGAATCTGAGTATTCTTCTCAGGAGTTATCTTTTCCTCGAGACTAGTTGTATGTTCTTTAATCCCGCCATATTCAATGTCAAAATCCTCTTTGACACCAAATTGAAACTCATAATGTTCTCTCAAATCTTATACTTTCTTCTTAGACCAGCCAACCATTTTCTTGAAATACCTTTTATGGGCATCGTAGTTGATGAAAAAATTCTTGAAATCATCCTAAATATTTATACACTTTTCCATCACCATGGAAACTGAATCTGGTTTCTGATTGAGGGTGTGTTGAAGCATCTAGCATCAAGAATCAATACTTGGGAAAATTGGAATTGTTCCCACCATCTTCTTCAAGGATTAGACTAAAAATTCATGTCTAAGGGAAGATGATTCTGAATTCGAGACTTTTCATGGTGAGGACTCTTTATATAGCTCAACAAGATTACTCTTTGAAGATCCAACAAAATATTTCTTTCTCACAACTAATTTAGTAGATGTATCAACAACCATCTGTTTACCCTTTTTAGTTCTCAGAACTGCTTCCCCATCGGGATATTTATGTTCACTGTCAGATAACTGAACAATTTTATCTTCATCAATCTTCTCCTTCTCAGCTACTGCCTCAGCATCATCAGGATGAATGAAATAATGATTATAACTTTCTTCATTAGAGAGCTTATTCAATTTCTATGTAGCCTCTTCATCTACCCCGGGATTAGAAAACATTGAAGATTAGACATGGGAAGTTCAGATTGACAATTTATCAGATGGGCTTTCCTTCTCATGAATGTCCTCCAATTTTTTAATCAAATATTCTATATCCCCACTTCTTTCATCATATTCTTCTACTTCTCTGACAGATTCTTTTTCAACAACCTTCTCCTGTGATTTTTCTGGAGTCATGAACTTCTTCCTTGGAGTCTCAGGTAAGGCCTCTACCATGAAGGATTTCGGTACAAGGATATTCTTAGAAACTTTCTGAGTATCCCTCAAAATATATTGATCAATTTCAGCTTCAAACATCTTCTTATTTTTTTTCTTCTCTTTATCTTTCTTCTCAATTTCATCAACTGTCTTATCTTTTAAAGTCTTAGCTTCTGCCGGATCCAAGCCAAACTATGTCTATCATTACTTCTGATTTTTCTTATCTTCCCTCCACTTGTCTACAACCTCATCTAGATAGGATTTTGTTTCTTAGGCATTAGAGGTGTGGATTGGGATTCCTTAGCTTTTGGTGTTTTCTCTTCTTCTTCCACTTCCTTTAATATTCTTTTCTTTCAAACCTTTTTTGATGGTTCAACTACATCTTGATTTTTTGGAACAGATTCAGATTCTTCCTCTGGTAGGTCATATAATTCTACTGAATCCTATGAAAAAACAATATTTATCCTTTTCATGGTATCATCATTGACTATCCTATCTTTTCAATTTCTAGGCTTCGAACTACAAGGAATCATGAATGATTCAAGGCACCGAACAATTAGGTTAGAGAGGATGGATGGATACATGATTATCTATGCATTCAAGATCCCATTCTTTATATTCTAAATTGTAATGAGAATATAATTCATCAAGTTGATCTTCCATTGCTTTACTGGAAAATATAGAATGTAAAAATCAGTCTTCTTCAACGAGTCCTTATCACCTTTTATCGGAATGATAAACCCTTGAACACATAATTCAAGGATCCTATTATATGTAGAAAGGTGAGAAATAATTGGAGTCTTGAAATCTAAAAGTCCAATACACTCCATAGATTTCAGCTTTACAAAACTACCCTGATCATACGGCAGCTTATGGGAACAAAATTTAGCTTCCCCTTCATAAGATAACCCCACCAAGCTTGCATCCTTGGTGTATGAAAGGGCATAAGTTTTTTCTTATCTTTTGAACGAATATTTACTCATCTATTCTTATTTGAAAAAGCTCATAAATTCATATAATTCCACAAGAACATCTGGATATACTACATCCTGATATCCTGGATTTGATATGCAAATGCTTTCCCATCCATTCAACCTGATGTTCTTGGATAAAATGGAATATTACTTGGCAATGAAATTAATATGCACCAACCTCTCTCTATAAATCTCCCACTCCGAAATTGTCTTGACAGTTGACATCTATTGAGAAGGAACATCAATAGATATTCAGATTTGAGGAAGATTTGAGAGGTTAGGAATGGACTTTTGAAAGGGAGCAGAGCTTCGGCATGCAAATTCCTGAAATCCGTTGTGGGATCACCATCAGGGGGTCCTTTATATAGGTGTTTGAAATAATGGTTGAACTTCCAAAGTAAATAGAACCGTTGAAAAAACATTTGATTATATCTGATGGATGAAATTATAGCCACCAGGAAAATATTATAGGATCTGATCTTCTGATGGTTTTTTAAAAGAAATCAATCGGATTTAAGAAAAAGAGAATCCAACAAATTTTACAAACAAATAAAAATACCAATAATTGAATGGTGACTATGAAAACTTATGAAATAAAACAAACCATTTGAATTGTAAGGAATATTATTCATAATAGCTAATAATATTCATGAAGAACATTAGATTCAAAAAAAATTGACTATGAAAATCTCAAAAAAAAAAATGAGTGAAAAAATTTTAATAAAAATTTTTCGAATACGAAAATATTCTTTATGAAAATTTCTAGTAAAAAAATCTTCATAAAGAAAATATTCATTATGAAAATATTATTTATGACAATTTTCATTACGAAAATTTCTAGTGCGAAAATCTTCATTAGAAAAATTTCATGTTAGAAAATATTTATTACAGAAATTTCAAAAACAACATTACTAGAAATTTGAAAAAACATCATTACGAAAAATTTGAAAAACATCGTTACAAAAAATTTGAAAATCTAACAATCAGATATACTCCCCAAATGAAAAAGATGTTTATTACTATAAAGAGATTGGTTCAACATGAAGTTAACAAGGAATATTACCATACAATTATCATTCCTAACTTCTATTTAATGTATTCAAATCTATCGAAGGGTAATTACATTGTAAAAATATCATCAAGTTGATCTTGCATTCGGATAAATTGAAAAATGATATATCCTTTTTGTGTGTGATCCCTAAGAAAGTGATTACTAATATCTATGTTTTTTTCACGAGAGTTATGTGCCGGTTTTTTACTAAGGGAAATAGAACTTGTATTATCACACAAAATTTGTGTTTTGGAAAAACTCATACCATAGTCTGTGACTGTGTGTTGCATCCACAACACTTGAGCACAACAACTTCCAGCTGCTACATATTCAGCTTCCGTAGTGGAAATTTCTACTGTTTGTTGCTTCTTTCATGACCAAGAAACTAATGAATCTGCTAAGAAAAGACAAGTTCTGGATGTACTTTTTCTGTTTATTCTACATCCACCAAAGTCATCAACTGAAAATATTTTTAGAAAAAAATCATTTCCAGAAGTGTAAAAGAGTCTTAAATCCATGGTTCCCATTAAGTAGTGAAAAATTATTTTCACTTCCTATCAATTAGATTCCTTAGGATTGGATTGATATATTGCACATAAGCATAATGAAATCATTAAGTCTGGACGACTAGCTATCAAGTAATACAAACTTCCTATCATGCCTCTAAATGATTTTTGATCTACTGGTTTCCCAGCATCGTCAAGATCTGGTGTGTTTCATGTACCAATGGGAGTCCATATAATCATAGTGTTGTCATATACATACTTTTTTAGAAGATATTTAATATAGTTATGTTGAGATATATAGGTTCCTTCTATTTTTTTGAGAAATTTTAAAAACAATGAAAAATGTTAACTCACCCATCAAACTCATTTCAAACTCATATTTCATTAGATCCACAAAAGAATCAGTTAAATATTGCTATGTTGAACCAAATATAAGGTCATCAACATAGATCTAAACAATCAGATCATTTTTCTTATCATTATTTATAAAAAGGGTTTGATCTACATTTCCCTTAACATAATTATTTGGAATCAAATATCATTTAAGAATATATTACCAGGTTCGAGGGGATTTCTTAAGTCCATAAAAATATTTAGTAAGTCTAAAAACATGTTCAGGATGTTTTGTATCATAAAAACCAAGAGGTTGTTCAAAAAAAACATCCTCTTGAACATAACCATTAAGGAAAGCACATTTCAAATCCATTTGAAATTTTTTTAAGTTGATGAATGCTGCAAAGGAAAGTAAAATACAAATAGATTCAAGTCTGTATACTGGATCATAGGTTTCTTCATAGTCTATTCCTTCTTGTTGATTATAGCCTTTAGCAACCAATCTAGCTTTATTTCATTGAATGATTCCATTTTCATCACACTTATTTCTGAAAACCCATTTTACTCCAATAACAGATGTTTCCTTAGGACTTTCAACCAAGGTCCATACATTATTCCTTTCAAATTCATTAAGTTCATCTTGCATAGCTATTATCTAATCACGATCACCTAAAGATTCATTAGTGCTTTTTGGTTCTAATTGGAAAAGGAATGCTAGATGTTTTACTTCATTTCATAACGAACTTCTAGTCCTTATAGGTTGATTCACATCACCAATGATACTATCACTGGGATGATTCTTAAGAAACACCTAATTTGGATTTTTTAAAACTTGTTCATCAACATAGGGTATGAAATATTCTGGGCTAAATGCTTTTGAAACATTTTCTTGAGAATTATCTTTATCAGAAGGATCTTATAACAAAGTTTGAAAATCCATTTTTAAAAACACATTTGAATATATAGGATGGGGTTGTTTAAAAACAAAAGAATCAGTTTCATCAAATTGGACATGTACTGCCTCTTAAATAGTACACATGTTTTTATCAAAAACTCTATATGCCTTAGAAGTTGTGGAGTAGCCTATGAAAATTCCTTCATCAGATTTTGATGTGAATTTAAGTAGATTATCTTTTGTATTTAGGATGAATACTTTTCAACCAATAACCTTGAAGTAGGATAGACTTGGTTTTCTACCATTCCATAACTCATAACGAGTTTTATTACGAAAAGGCCTAATTTAAACTCGATTTATAGTATAAAAAGAAGTACTTATAGCATCATCACAAAATTGTTTGGCTATATAACACTCATGAAACATGGTTCTGGTTATCTCTTGAAGAATTATATTTCATCTTTCAAAAACACTATTCTATTGAGGGGTTCTAGGTGTTGAGAAATTATGAGTAATTATTTTTCTACTACAAAAAGTTTCAAAATACGAATATTGAAATTCTCCTCCATGAAAACTATGAATAGTTATCAAAGGAAGGTTTTTCTCATTTTTAACATGGGCTCTAAAACATTTGAAATAATATAAAGATTCAGAGTTCTTTTCTAGAAAATAGACCCTCATAAATCTACTGTAATCATCAACCAAGACAAATACATACTACTTGCCAGTAATGCTTTCAAGTTGTGTTGTGCCAAAAAGATACATATGCACTAACTATAATGAATAAGAATTTGAGACTTCACAGATTGATTTAAAACTAGATTTATTTTTCTTTCCATATTGACAAGTGTTATAAACTTTTGAAGAATCAAATCTAAGCTCTGGTAGATCATTAACTAGGATTTTCTAATAAATATTTCATAGGTTCTAAAGGTTGCAGTGACCTAACCTTCTATGCCACAACCAAGAATGATCTTCCATTGCACTAAGGAAAGTTGGATCTTTGCTTCTAAGGTCTTGTAAGTTTAGTGTGTTTATATTCTCATGCATATAGGCAGGAAGAATAAACTCTTCCTTGGAATTTTGTACTAAGAACTTGTCATTCATAAAATTCACAAGGTATACTTAATCACATAATTGGATTATTCTAATGAGGTTGTTCCTAAGACCCTTAACAAACAAAACATTTGAAATCAAACATTTTTCCAGAAGAATGATATTACCTATACCAATAATTTCTCCTTGATCATTATCTATGAAACATACTTTCCCTCCTTTCGTCTTGATAATCTTTTCAATGTAGTTTTTGTTACCAGTCTTATGTTGAGAACATCCAATATCCATGTACCATGTATTACTATTGGTAGTTTCTCTATTTTTGTGAAAAAAGAGTTAGTCTTTTAGAATCCAGACTTTCGTGGATCTGGAATCTTCAGAAATAAAAATCTTAGGGACCCACATTTTCGTAGAAAAATAGGCTTTATGAAATGAAAAAACAGTGTTTTTTTAAGGAACGATGTATTTCCCAATGCCCACCGCACTGACACTTACTACAGAATGGAGCACTTTGGGGAAAAAATAATTTTTACTATAAACCAGTTTAGAACTAGTATAACAAAAACAAAAACTATACATTAGAGGCTAGACTTTAGAATACATCTTATCAATATTTTTGTTACCTAAGGTAATGTTTGACAAACACTTCCTCGAAGAAAAAATTTTGGATTTCAGTTTGATAACTATGTTCTTGTCTTCCAAAACATTTTATTTTGAACTAGTGTTAGGCTCTGAAACATTTTTCTTAGAAATTACATTTACTAGATCATTATAAAGTTTATACTTATCAGAATTTACTTCCTCAAGATTTTTTAAAATACATTCAAAATCAACAATATTCTAATCATGATAGTTAGAATGATATAATATTTCCTTAGAATGAATAGTATTCCTAGAGATTTTCTTATCAATATTTTTCATGAGTTTTGAATTCTCAATCTCAAGGAGCGTAGAAAACCTAGAAACATCTTAATAAGTATGTAAATTATTATCTTCCTCAGAAGAAGATTCTTCATCTGAAAATTCATAATATTTATCATTACTGTAATTGACATTCAAGGATACAATGGTCATAGATTTAGCAATGTGTACCTTAGCCATTAATCAATGGTTGTCAATAGGTAGTCAGGATATTAGACCGAGATTCTTCTGTCCAGATGATTCGTATTTTGATGATTCACCTAAAGACTCTCCACCACTGGAACACCATGTTTCATTAGCTATCAAGACATTCTTAGCTTTATCTTTGAATTAGTTCTTTCTATTTCTCTCAAAAAAATTCCTTTCTTTATTTTCTCTTAATCATAGGACAATCAGGCCTTATGTGTCTATCTCTCTTGAATATGAAACAAGTGACTTCTTATTATTTATTATCATTCCTTTCTTTCTTCTTATATCTGGATTAAAAGTTCTTCTGTCCAACAATCTTGTTCATCCTTCGATCAAGATTTTCTAACTCATTTTGTGAAGACTCACTTCCACTAGATCAGATTGAATAACAATTTTATGATATTTTGATCTAGTAACTCTCTCATTAGTCTTGTCCTTCATATGATTTGAAGTTGTAGTAAAAGAAACATTGTCATTACCATTATTCTTCTTAATGTGGTTATCATCACTCTTCATTCTGGTCACATGTTGAAGAAGAGTTCCAAAAATATCATCAAGATAAATATGAGTAACCTTTTTTGTTTTCATCAATATCACTTCTCTTGGATTCCCAGTCATTGTGTATAATGTCTACGATCTTATCAACAAGAGCTTCATCACCTAATCCTTTCTCACCTATGTATTGTAAACTATTAACAATAGTTATGAATCTCTGTTTCACCTTACATATTGGTTCTCCATATGGAATGAAAAAACCATGATATTCAGCTATGAGAATGGTTCTTCTAGTTTCAATAACTTTTTATGTTCCAAAGTGTGTAACTTCATGTTTCTTCTATATAAAATATTATTCTTCATAAGATGAAATTTGGAAATACATATTTCTAGTCATGGAATAAAGAAAAGCAATGAGTACCATATAATTTAGTTTATATTCATGATTTTATTGATTGGTAAAGGTACTAACTTCCATTTCAAAAATTTTATAACCTCTAGTAAGAATAAAAAATTTATCAACTCCAGTATTGATAATGAATGACTTCATTCGATCTCTCCAATACTCATGATCATTCCCATCAAAAACAGGTGTCTTGTTGGATTTAGGTTTTCAATGGAACCAACATTGATTCCTGCCATATTATAGAAAATCTATTTCCACAAAAACGTTTTAGTAATAAAAGTTTTTAAGCATGTAAGATATTACTCAGAAAGAAAAATATAGAACAATAGTATATCTAAGAAAAAATGAATCTGAACTTTACAGGTCCAAAAATATGATTCTGAAAATAAGAATAAGACGAATTCTCTACTGAATTGAATCATGATATTAATTCAGATTGAATCAATGCTCTGATACCAATTGTTGACATGATATGTAGAGTATGACATAATCTATAATAACAAATGTAAGATTGAAATAATATAGATACTGAATTAAGTATCTAATGATGCCCAAAATACAAGAGGGGTTGGGGGTGAATTGTATACTTATAAAATACTATGGAACTTTTAAAGATGGTTATGTTTAACAAGGTTAAACTAGATAATTCGCAAAACCTCTAGTTCTCCAGACTTTACAGATTCCAGAAATATGATTCCAAGAAAGTGATTCCGAAAATATGGTTCAGGAAAATAAAAACTTAATGAATGTTTACAAGGATAAATATTCTAACTTAAAGTGTATAGAGTCTAACTAAATTAGAGTATACAAGTATAAGGACGTATAATATAGTTATACATTCCTCAAAAAATAAAATAGAGCAGAAAACTTGAAACAAACAAGTAACAAGTAGTATGCCTTTTAACCCAAAGATAATGGCATCCAAAAACCTTGGATAAAGGTCCCTTGATTTATACTTTCAAGAAAGTCTATCTTACCGACAACAGGGTAAGCCCTCTATACGAAGATCATAGTTTTTCTGGAAATCCCCGCAAGCCATCAACGTCAAGGTAGTTAGCACATCTGTATTTCTTAGCAATGAATCCATCAACTTCAAGGTAGTCGACACCTCGGTCTTCGTATCCCCAGAAGCCATAGATTGTACACAACAAAAATTGGAGTCACATGAAGCAACTTTGAACAAGAAGTTCAGCATACACTAATCATGAGAGTCATTCTATAGAAATCTCTTTAACAACATGTAATCTATAGAGTCATAGAACAATATTGAGCTATTTCAAATGAGAACCTATTTATAGCCACAACTCTAACAGTTGTCTCCCTCCTACAACGGTCATATTTTTCCTTGAATTTCAGAGGGACCTATACACGTGTCACTCAAACAATGGTTAACAAGTAACTGAATGCACGACATAGTTTTGTAACTGATAAAAGTGTAACAAAAAATATGGTAACATAAGGAAATTATTTTTTCAGAGTTTATGAAAAATAAAAGTTCAGAGTCTAAGTAAAAAAATATTCGGAATCAATATTATAGGATATTCAGATTCTGTTTATTAGGGAATTCAGATTCAAAATTCATAAGAATTTTTAACTGGAATTCGGTGTCAGAACTCAGAATAATTCATAACAAGAATTTAGAGTTAGTATTCATAAGAGTTCAAAATCAGAATTCGTATTCAGAATTCGAAGTGAGAACTCATAAGAGTTCAGAGTCTGAATTTAGTGAACTCGGAGTTAGACCACAGAAGAGTTCGTAACCAGAATTCTGAAAATCTGGATCCTAAAACAGAATTCTTCATATCTAGGTAATTATAGGATTTCTAGGTTTTGGATATTTAGAAAAATTATGATATGGACAATGGAAACATGGTAAGGATAAAATTTCCTTATGAAATAAAAACAGGGTAAGGAGAAAATTTTCCAGAAGGAAAAACTTCCTTACGGAAGTAAAATTTCCCTTATCAAGATAAAATACATTTTGTCTTAAAATAGGTCTTTTTGATTTTCAATACATGAAGGAATGGAAAATTAATAAAGAAGCCTTATTGACTCAAAAAAGATCACCCTTATCAGTAGAGTGGTGTATCTCAGGGGACTCATACTAAAAAATAGGGGAAAGGAGAAGGAAAAATACATGCAATTCATCATATACAAGTGGATAGTAAGGTTGGACCATCTATAGTTAGAGGTACTATTCTTAGTTATTATAAAATTTCTAGTGCATTATTCGATACAATATACTCTCACTATTTTATATATTCACAATAGGTGAATGGTTTGTATCTTATAGTGAAATTGGGATGAAGAATATGAAGGTTGAAACACCATTCTGAGAATGTCCAAGATAGATCAATGTATGCAGGGGTCCTCGATCGAGGTTTTGGAGTGTCATTTTATTGGAATATTTACATACTTGTGATCTTAGGATATTAATTGATTTGAAGTATGGAATGGATGGTATAATAACTAGTTTATAGTGATTTATACCATAGTTGTTAAACTGTTATGTCTCCCGAGGATAATAGTTATGTTCATTGTAGAAAGTGGGATATCCTTGTAGGTTGTGCAAGGCTTGTTCATCAGCAACTGGGGGAGCAAACTTCCCAGTTTTTAAGTCATTTTTTTGGTGTTGGGTTGTAAATAATGATACCATCCCACCTATAGTTGAACTATTCAGGGATGTGTTTCTTTTGTCATTATCAATGCTACCACATGAGAGGGATATTGTGTTTATAATTGAGCTCATTCATGGAGATGAACATGTTTCTATTCCACCTAATAGAAGTGAACCCATAGAGATTTCATAGGTTAAGACATAGATATAAGAGATAATGGATATGTGATTTAACCATCCTAGTACATTAACTTGGGGTTCACCAATTTTGTTAGATAAAAAGGATGATGAGATTTTAGGTTTATGTGTTGACTACTAGAAGTTAAACGAGTTGAATGCGAAGGATCGATATCCCCTTTCTCATAATGAAGATATTTTAGAATAGTTGAGAGGATCTTGTGTGTCCTACTGGATTGACTTGAGATCATGGTATGATCAATTTAGATTTATACCATCTAAAATATAATAGAAAACTATCTGGAGTAGGTATGTATTTTTTGTATTTTTTTTGATTCCGTACAGGTTGAAGAACACACCAGTAGTGTTTATGACCTTAGTGAACATAATCATCCACCTATACCTAGATAAATTTGTGGTTTTTTTGGATTAAATCTTGCTGTAATTTAAGGATCATGATAATCATTCACAACACCTTGATATTGTTCTTTATATATAGAGAGAGAATTAACTACACAACAACCTATCAATTGTGTCAATTTTTTATTGGTCGAGTACATTTATTATGTCACATCATATCTGAGGAAGGTGTGTCCGTGGACACAAATATAGTATATATAGTTTTTTCATTGTATAATTCTAAGTGTTTTTTTGATAACCAAAGATTTATAGGGTTGGAGGGTTACTATCAAAGATTCATCCATGACTTTTCAGAATGAAAACACAACTTTAGAGCTATAAAAAGAATGTAATTGATTTTTAATGGTATGTATGTTCTGATAATTCCTTCAAGATTATGAATAAGGGTTTTACTACTATGATAATTTTGATCATACATAATCTATGGGAGGTATATTCCATGTTTTTTGATGTTCTAGGAATCATAATTGGATTATTTTTTATGTAGATGGATTAGATTGTGTCCTATCAGTCCCGAAAATTTTTTCCATATGAATAGAATTACCCTACGCATGAAATTGATTTAGTTGAAGTGGGTTACACCTTGATGTGTTGGAAGGATTATCTATTAGAAGAAAATAACAATGTGTATACTAGCATTACAATAATAATATATATATATTCCCAACGATATTTGAATCTCTAATAGTGGATGTGGGTTGATTTTTTTTAGTCATTTGATTTTGAGCTAGCATATACACCTAGGAAGGGAAACAATGTTGAGAATGCTTTGAGTATAAAGACACATACTTAGGTAGTTAAAATTTTAGTTCTGAGTGGAAGATAATTAATTCATTGGATGAGATATATATTTTGGTTTGAGAGGTCCAAGAGAAGACGTCCCCCATATCTGTATCAGTTGTCTCCACACATCTGATCTGGGTCAAGGAGAGGCAGTATGATGATCCATAGTGTTTTCCTTAATGGTAATCATTTAAGGTGGGGAGACGACATCCAATTAGACTATAGATGTGGGTGATATCATATATGTCTAACACATTGTTTTTGTTCTTAATTGAATGTGAGAAGTATTGATGAATGGATTTAATGCATTAAAATTGCCTATGAATATTGGTTTGAAAAAAATTTATAAGAACCTACATCAATAGTATTGGTTATCAGGCATGAAAAAAGAAGGTTTCTTGGTTCATGGATCGATTTCAATAGGTGAAGGTCAAGAATTAATGACCTAGTGGTTTACTACAATGATTTTCCACTTCAAAATAAGTTTGGTATAACATTACCACAAATTTCGCGGGGGTTCTTCCAATGAATAGATTTAAAAATGATGTTATATGGGTGATTGGGAACCAATTGATGAAATAATCCCATTTATTTCATATCTGGGAAGCTTTCACAGGGGATTGGTTGGGGGATAAAATTCCTTGGGAGGTAGTCTATCTATACAATGTTCCACATATAATAGTTTCACTCTACGACTCGTGTTTCACTCTATTATTCGAGAAAGGAATTCATAAGGCACTTTTTATGTTGGTGGTCATGAGTTTTAATTTCCACCTATAGAAAAAAGGGTTGTCGTAACATAAAATACACGTATTAGATGTCATAATTTGGGTGTATGTCCTATAATTTAGTGGGTTTTGTGAGAATCACATTTTAATTTTTGAGTTCTCAATTATCAACAGTAATCAAGTGACAATTCAAATGGAACTATATGCGGCGATTCATGGTAGGCCATATAGATCATCTATACGATGGATGGAGGTAGGTGATTCTTAGTTGTTGTGATAAAATCTTATGTCAGAGTCATTAGAGAAGGTCCAGTTTATTTAGAAATGTATAGTTATGTGTTAGAGTATATATAAGTTATTTTTTGATTGATATTTATGACACCTAGTGTTTATTATGGGATATCACGCATTCCATAGGGTGTTAAATAGATTGGGTCACCATAGGTGTCAAAGGTAGGGAAACTTGGTTCCCATGATTATTGAATCATTATATTTAGTGTATTGAATCATGAAATTGGAGTACCGATTGGTTCTACCAAATAAATGTAGTGTTATGAATGATGTTTTTCTTTTATCATTGCTTCAGAAGTATCACCTCGAACCTTCTCATGTGATCCATGCTGATGATGTTTATTTTTAGGATGATACATTCTTTGAGTAGCATCCTTTTATGTAATCTATCATAGTGATAATGTGTTTAGCGGAAAGGCATTGTTGGTGGTTTGAGTATTGTGGAATCTTGTATGTGTTTTGGAGGAAATATAGGAGAGGGATAAGCCCGTAAGGGGCGTCGCGATCTAGGGTTTCCTCCTGCCGCCGCATCCTTCCTTCATCTTGGACCAGCTCGCTTCACTCACCATGCTCAGCTATTCATGGCGGCAGATCCTCTAACACAGTGGTTCCTTCTAGCCTGGCCGTCTCAGTGATTCGCATCGTTGGCCATCCATGTTGCTCGACTCCTCCGTTGATGGGATAGGGTTACTCGACAGCGTGGTGTCGGACCAGAGGTTGAGCTCCGCTTCCGCGGTTTGAGGGAGCCGATCCGTCCTCAGATGAAAGCGTTTGGTGGTCGGGCGTGGCCTCCGTGAAAGTTATGGATGGCGGCGATGAGATAATGATTCAGTTTCCCTCTGTGTTCTCTTCTAGTGTTCTGTGAAGGTTTTATTTAATCTTCGTTTTGCATCTATTATTCCTTTTTGGATGGATTTTTGGGATGACGATTTGTTGGCTTCGATCTGGTGGAGGCAAGGTCGAATTCCTCTTGTCATCAGTGAACCACATCATTCTGGTGAAGGTTCTATTTTATTTTGAATTATTACAATTTGGGGTGATTCGGTTTTTTGGATCAATTTTTGTTCTTGGATTTTTTTTCTTATCGTTTGGTGACGACGGTGGTTGGTGAGCTCAGTCGCGCTTCATTCAATGCAGATGAATTTATTTTCCATTTGGTTCAAAACATTCTGTGGATCGTGAATCTTTTTTTGTATTCTCGGTGGACGTGATGAAGGTGGTGGTTTGACAATGTTTTGGCGACGATGACGATAGATTAGATTTTTGTCTGGATGTTTTGA
The DNA here is from genome assembly GCA_963277665.1 of Viscum album. Classification (NCBI taxonomy): domain Eukaryota; kingdom Viridiplantae; phylum Streptophyta; class Magnoliopsida; order Santalales; family Viscaceae; genus Viscum; species Viscum album. Next base: position 2,023,826,657 of record OY728123.1, read on the forward strand.
AATGGCGAATTGGCAGTGGTGAAGTAATTTATTGGCTACCGGAAAACCTTAAACTGGATTTTAGAAAATGGGAAGTAATGATTTGCAGGCATAGGAGAGGGATGTAGATATGCGAGCTCTTTGGCCTAACATTTTTATCTCATAACCATGGAGATGATTGGGAGTAAATATGAGGATGATATATTGTAAGGTGGGGAAATTTTAATATCTCAACTACTCTAGAGATTTCTCATGATCATTTTCAATTACTCTTTTACCCTTGTTTTGGTTATATCTTGGTTGGGATTAATTTAGTGGTTGTTTTCAGTGAATTTGAAGAAATTTGGAATTCCATAGTGTTATGCATTTTTGGGGAACATTTAAGGCAAACTGTGTGGTTTTCCCCCTAGAAACATTATGCGCCATTTTGGATCCAGAGGAGGTGGTGCATAGTTGGGATACGACATGGCCAAACCGTGTGAAAAAAACTCCGAAAAAAGTTAACCCAAAAAGAGTGTATTTTTTCATAGTTGTATCATGATTTTTCAAACCATGAACACTTATGAGAATAGATTCACCACTATGTAGAGGCTCACAAATAAGGAACATGGATTGTAAAGTCTTATTCTGCCACCATGGAAACCATGCACGTAGGTTTTTATTCTCTATAATTTTTAATTAAAATTAATGACCCACATAGTTTGAACACTAATCACCCAGATTCATTGAACCATTATTTTGAAGATTTTTTGAGGGCTGGGATAGGATTCCAAGGCCCTTTGAAGCCTTTTCATGGGGAATGGAAGATCAGAATTATGAATCAGCTCCTTTTCAATTATGTAATATCTTCTCAATTGTTTTCCATACTGTCTCTAGTATTCTATTCATCTTTTGAATGTGTGATTTAATATTTTTTTGATGGGATGAGATCCAGGTTTTGATGGATGTGTTATATTGGATCATTGTTTTAGGAATTAGTCACATATCATCTGCCCAAATGTGAATTCAATCAATTTGAAACAGTTTGGGGATTCCGGTTTAGAGAACCTTCATTAATGAGATTGAGGTTGGTGATATAATTTTTAAATCCCTTAGTCTTAATTATAATTTTGTGAATGTGATTATGTAATTTCAGTTTTCACATTGGGAAATGTCATTCTAAATTGAATTAATTAATTGTTTGTTTTTGTCATGTGATAATGAAATTAGTTGAATATGTGATAATGAAATTGGTGGATAATGGGATTGTGAAATTTATGGATTAATGGGTTTATGAAATCGATGATAACCCATGTGGTGTGACTCTTTGATTTTAATTATGGTTAATTATGGAATTGTTTGATAATTGGCTTGAAAATTTGGAAATAAGAAATGTGATTTTGTGTGACATATTTGTTGGACATGAACTACTACTCCAAATAACTATGGGGTACTAGACTACTAGTCTAGGACACTAATATATATATATATATATATATAATTCTTGTTATCACTATATTGTGGGACAAGGATTTCTTGTCCTAACGACATGGTGTAAGACAGCCGGTCTAGGCACTCGGTATATATATAGCATGTGGTCACTGTGTTGTGGGGTAGGAAATGATACTCTAAATACCCATGGGGTGGAAAACTACTCTTTTATGCCACCACTTTAGAAATATGAAATTGGTATTAAATGAATTAATAGATTCCCATTATGGAATGAAATGTGATATCCCAACATGGATGGATCAGAATCTAGCATAGGACGCAGCAACTATTGATGGTTTTTTTTTCATCGTGTAATAGGGAAGTTAATTTTTTAATTAAAGAGAAATTTATTGGAATAAATTTACATTATCTTTTATACATTATTATTTATAAAACATTTTACACATTAATAGAATTGATATTGTTTTAGACATCATTGGTGGTGGTGTGCTGAGTTGTACTCACTTCCTACTTGGGATTTTCCATCGATACCCAAATTGACTTCCTGTTTGTAGGAAATGAAAATGGTGAGATCCCTATGTTATATTGTTGACATGGGTTAGATCATTTAAGAGGGAACTAAACAATATTCAGAAACACACTTGGGTAGTTTTCAGGGTGACTTTATTTTTGGTCAACATTTGACATATGAAAAGTATAAGGAATGCCATATTTACTAATTTTGATTGGATACTATTATCTTATTTTGGGATTATCAGGTGATTTTGGTATTTATTTGATTTGAAATTTTTATGGTTTTAGATTAGTATCATTCATTATAGTTCATTTATTTCCTCTTTTGCGTTGCACTTGAGAAGAGGTTATAGTCTACTAATGTTATATCTAATAGACCCCCCTTGCTAGTCAGCGGCCTCTGGAATACAGAGAGTCATTCCTAAGGTTATGTAACCAACTATCTCCAGGCACCGACATATGGCACCCATGATGGGAAGTCATATTAACTATTCATTTTCATTCCATTAATAAAATAACTATGTACATAAAATCCCCATGACCTATAAAATATTATAAAAATTGTAAATGTGGAGTTACACATATATCATAGAATATAAGATCCCCAACAATACCTACAATATATGAGGAACAAATACAACTATTTAACCCAAACCATAGACTAATAAGGGAATTAAAGATATTTTTATATTCCCATTATGTGTGAGACACCGCAATGTTAATAAACATACATAATTCTATATAATTCTCCCATGTCGCTATAAGAGTTCATGAGGGAGATGAAATTCCACAGTTAATGTAATTCATAGTGAAGAATGAGTCATATTCCTTCCACAATCAATATTTATAGAGGCACTAATTTTGGTTCGTCTTCATAAGTAATGAATATCACACAATCCTTGTAAGATAATGAGATATTCTCCCCTTTATAGACCTTGAAAAATATTCAAAAGTCAGCAGGTCTATAATTTATATTTGATACCCCACCAGAGTTCATTTTATTCCCACTAGTGTGACTAGATATAAAAATCATTGGTATACATCCATTTTAATACTTGAAGATCCCATAAATTAATAAATAATCATAAACTATAATGTCACAAATTGAGTCTCTATAAAATATAGTATTCATTGAGTATCCCTCTCTGATAGTATGTAATATGATAATCAATAAATTAGAGTGATCATATCCATATCCCAAATTCTTATTAATGTTTATATTCCTATAGATAATATGGAATATCTTAACCAATACAATTTGGAGAATATTCAAAAACTATGGAGAACTTTCACTGCTTTCACATTATATAAAAAGTTAATAAATATAAATAAACATTAATACAAAATAATTCAAAGATATCAGAGAAAATGATCCATAAATTATTTTCAATTTGATGATGAAGAGGTTACAAGATATATCTCATATAAAATTCATGTCTTTTCTAAAGATATACTTTTATCGCTCCTTTGTTCGAGTTAACAAAAAGTATATCAATCCATGAAATATACTTATATTTTTTCCCTCAAAACTATATCGGATAGAGAAATATTGATATATCAAGGATATTGATATATATTTATTGAATATAAATATATTTCATGTTTAAATTTTTGGAAATAAAATTTTGTGATTCTTTCTCAACATCAATCTATGAAAACCTAATTGTTCATTTTATAGAAATATTACTAACTTTTTAGTATCTAAAACTTGGATGTATAATTTTTATATTAATTTTAATATTTTATGATTTTTAAGAGGAATATTTTTGTCAAATATACCTGATCATAATAATGTTATTTTATTTAAAACATTTTATAGTATTTATTATTAATTATTTGAGCTTATTTTCTGTCATAAGATTATCTCCCTCCAAATTTATTTAATAGTGAAAAATGTGTTATTGGATATTATCATGTGAAATAGTTTTAATGTACATATATCCTTACATATAAATATTTTGGGATTGAAATATGCTGGTATTCTTCTCAAAATAATGATAATAACATATTTTCCTCTAGTAACATCACTTTATTCTTCAATAGACCGAAAAATTTCATTGAGCTTGATAAATAATGAATCATTAAATTTCATTTATTTTTAGGAAGGTTTTAAAATTTATTAATTAATACATTTAATTATTATTATATATCTTTTGGGTCCTCTTTATAAATGTTGATAAATTTTTATTATATTTATTTATTTTATTTGTATATATTTATATTCATATAAATGGGATTTGAAAGTGCAGCCTATCACGTATTCATACCATTAGAATAAAAATTTATCTATTTAAAAACCTAGAAGGTATTCTTCTATAATATTAGATATAGTTATTAAATGGATAATAGTGTCATATGGATCAAATTTTTTCTTTTTAATTTCAATATTTATTTTTACTAAAATTTCAAAAATAATGAAATGAACAGAGTCCATTTTCAAATTATCCTAATAAAAATTTAATAACAATTATAAATATTTTTTATGGTTAAAATAAATATATTTGGGTGGGTATTATTCTTCAATAACTAATAATAAGGAAGTAAAAACACAATTCTTGTGAGAAATGTGATCAAATGAATAGATATATATTAATACTCATCATTTATTACATCCATGAGGTGAGTTAGATCTTATATTTTTTAGTTGTTAACTTCTTATCAAATTATAGAATTTTTTTCTCACAATATTACATCATAGAATTTTACTAATGAAATCACATTGATTAATGGGAACCATATAAAATTAAATGTGTTTGGTTAATGTATATTGAAAAACTATTGATCAAATCTCATAAAAATGGAATGTAATTACCAAATTAGATTATTTATTATATTTTAGTCACAAAATTAAATATCATATCGTTTCAATTCTATCAATATATTTATAAACTGAAATGAACATCAAGAATAATGATGGGCTTGTGAAGAGAAGTGATATGATAACTATGCACAGATAATAAAATTAATAAAAAGTTAAAATTGTATTTTTCTAATTAATATAGATAAATGAGAGATTGAAAATATAAATCTATATATTTACTCTATCTAAATTATATATGTAGACCACTACAAGGTTTAGATGTTTTTATGTAAAAATGAGAACAATATGTACAAGTAAAATTTTATATGATCTACAACCTCCCTCTTTTGTTAGAAAACATTAATAATGATTCATGTTGTTCTTTCTTGTAATTTTTTTATTTTGTTTTATAAATGAATAAATCTTAAATTTATTTTGGGTAAATATCATTCATTAATAATTTTCTTTTTATTGACATTCATGAACAAAAAATTTAATATATGTTATTTTAGTTGACATTTTTTTCAATTACTTTCAGAATGATGTCTATAATTATTCTCGCATCATCTGAATTGTACTTTCCTATATAATTTCAATATCTTTTTAGTTTAGTTTGGAATAATTTATACCTCTGATAATTTCATTTCAGTATATTCATTAATTGAGCCTTGTATTATTATATTATCCATGTCGGTTAGAAAGAAAAATTATACCCTTATGTCCTAAGAGTACAATATCAAACATTATTTTAAAAATCAAAATTAATTTATACAATTTAATAATAAATGTACAACTATATTAATCCATTATGTGACTTTATTATATATAAAAACTGTATATTTACTACCCAATACCAAATAATAAAAAGTATTTTTAATTTAATAATCATTAATATTATTTGGTATATATTAAATATGATAAATAAAAATCATATATAAAATTACCCGACACTTTAACATTTTCACCATTGAAAATAAAACCATGATTTTAAATTTGACAAAAAACATGTGTAAAAAAATTAAAATAGAAATATGTCCACGCCATCAGAATTGTGCCTAAATTATAAATATATCCTTTAAATTTTATAATAAAAATTTAACGAATGAAATAAGGTATGTTGTTTCCTAATAATTTTCTAAAGATAATGTATAATTTGGAAAACTGTCATCATTATTTAAAATTAAATTTGTAAATCCTATATCCCAGAAAATATTGAAGGATATAGGTGGAGATTATCACTTATTATTCATATTTTTATAATATTGGGATAAAATATTTTCATAAAAATATTTTATTTAATCCAATTTATCTAACTAAAACTACTACTATTATTAAAATATAGAAAATAGTTGATTAGCCCTTTTCAAGGATGAATTTGAAGGAAAATTGAAATGGAAAATTATCTATGACAAAATAAGATGGTTTATAGATGCTTTTCACAATTCATTAATAATATATCTTCTTTTCTAAAGCCTAATCCATTCTATATATGTAATAACCTGAATTTTGGCCATTATTTTTGACTTCATCCAAGGGATCCTTCGTGGTGATGAAATAATATAATCGACATCCATCATATTTCTATAGATTGATTAAGACACTTCATTACAGTGTAACAAATTTATGGTTTCTTGTTTCTGTGACCAATTTGGATAGTTATCTATAATGGTCATAATCCATTATCACTTTTTTATTACATGATGACTATAGAAACCCTATCTCTAGTTACCCAAATTTGGAGTCATTTTTATTAAGTTCGAATATGATACAAGAGAACTCATTCCAAAGGAATGATCGGTTCAATAGTATTGAAGAACTGCATTCACACGTGATTCTAATATTACATTGGACATATAAAATCAAGGCATAATAAATTTTCTAGCATCACTAATATTAATCACAGTATCCTCCTTCATATCTTATTTAATGGGAAAATAAAGGGGGATATAAAATACTTTTTAAGGTTTATGTACTGAAAAATAAATCAAGAGTAAATACGGAATATTCAACATGGAAAGGAAAATAACTGAACACATTTTCCATTTACTCATTATCTTGGGCACAAAATGTATCCTTGGATATTTTCAATATATTTAGCTCATGGATAAAAATAACTTAATGTTAAATTATGGAAATGATTAATTTTGTATTCCTTGATCAATAAAATCATGATATATTTATCATCAAGGCCTTATATAAGGACTATTGAATTGATGGGTTGGTATATATAAAACCCCATTTAATAAGGCTATATCACTAGTTTAACACATTAGATGTGTTGATACATCAAGGAGCTATATAATATCACTTTGTACCAATCACTTTATGCCTAATTCATTTGTAATATATTTTATGATCAATTTGATACATTAAAGTTATTTCTTATCATTAGACACTTTTATTATTAAAATAATATGGAATATTAGGATTTCCCCAGTTAATCAAAAAACATTCATAGTAAATCAAAATATGTATAATTAGTAAATAGTTTAAGAAATAATAACATCAAATATACAAAAAATATATACAGTAATGTTAAAATTAAGATCTAATGATTATTTGAAAGTAAATGTTTAAATAAAAATTTAATGACCTCATAATTAATTAGATAACAAATATGACCATCAATTCATCTGAAAAGTGGATTTTTTTTAAAAAAATCAAGCATTTTAAAGATTTTAAGAAAATTGAAGGGAAGAAAAAAAATTAGTAAATAATTTTCATTTTGAAATCATTGAGAAATTTGAGAGGATGTTAAATAGTGTGAAATAGTTTTGTTTGTTGGAAAATATATTAATTCTATATATGTAAAAATGAAACATACCATCTGGAATTTTATAAATGATGTAAATACTAATCCTTTAATAAAACATTAGAAATATTATTTTCCTACCATATAAAAATGTATGGATGATATAAAATGTTTTTTAAAGATCGATTTAATGAATAATGGTTAATTTATTAAAATTTTCATTCAAAATATGGACATAAAATGAATATATACCTGATAAAAATAAAAAAAACTATGATTTTTTGAAACATTTATTTTCATGATGTAAGTGAAAAATAGAGAGAAATTTAGAATAAAACGTGGAATATCCTTAAATATATTCCATAACAAGATTATTTTAGCTTGTGAAAGATAAATTATATTATATCATCTATGATTAAATAAGAAATCTAAAAAGAAATAGAGATTGTAAAATAAATATATAATGCATTGTAAATTGAGGTGAAATCCCATATCTCAAGATTGAATTTTATCATAAGTGATTTTAACAACATATATAATGGATTTATATTCATTTTATTTTAACAAATACCTATATAAATATCTATAATTTCATATATGATCAATTTAAAACATATCATCACCATGTTTTAAATAATCTTCTATTATTATCATCATTTCGAGGGTTAACTACTACATTTTTCATGTATTTTCTTATTCAAAAACAAGGTTCCTTGTCTCTTGATTATGATTATATCATATAAATATTTTTATTCATGACATTAAAATACTACATATTCTTTATATACATGTTTGGAATTATATTTGAAAAATAGAAAAAAAAATTAATCAAATCTGTTCAGGGAGACTGTATGTCGTACGTAGGCACAAAAAATATTAAAATATATTAAATGGGTGTAAGTGTAAGAATTGAAATGAAATATTATATTTAATGAAACTAAATTATGTCAAAAATATCATATATATAAATTAGTTCTATATTTTTAACAACCCAGGTATAATGGTTATGAAAAATGAAATTTACCTCAATGTGCGGACGGTAAGTCATATCTACCCACAAGCAATGTTTTCTCTTTTCATGGGATGACAAAAAGTTCTAAAATAGTTTTATCATAATATTAATAAAAAATAAATTTATTTATTATAATTTTAATATCTTATTTGTATCATAAAAATGGACTTATATGTTTAATAAGAATAAAGAAATTTGAATGATCTGGTAGTGTTGATTATTGATTCTTCCAAAAACATACATTAAATAACTTCTTTAGGATCATAAAATTTTTCATTTAAGATGAATTTTATTATGATGTTTTTAAGATACTTTATCCGGTTTTTAGTTTATCTTGGTTGATTAAGATTATTTAATTGAGATAGGGAATGGGTTCCCATTTATATGTTATGGGATCTAAACTTTTGGTGATTCATGAAATGTATTAATATAATATTTGTCTAACTCATATAAAATAATTCCAAAAATTACATGGATTCAAAGATAAGGATATAATTATGTAAATATAAGAATCCAAAATAATATGTAAGTTTATTCATATCATTTTAAACCTTTTTCGTTGTATTAACCCATTTGTTAACCAATTTGAACATTAACTGTGGTAATGCTTTTTGAATATTAAATGTTTATAATTTTTTTATATGGAGAAAATTGGATCATTAATTACCTTGGAATAATACTGAATAAATATATTATCCACCTTCTTGAAGTTCAATTTTTTTTATTTTTTTAGGTAATTTAAGAAAATATTATCTTCATTAAAAATAATTGATATCATTTTAACCCTATTCATTTAATTTGACATTAACAAAAACAAGATAAAGGTGTAATTATAATATTATAATTTAAATAATCAAAAATATGTTATGTATGACTATAAAATACTTTTAATACTATAATTCATCGAAATTGTTTTATTTTTAATATTTTAATAATTATTTATTTTATTATTCAATTACATGAAAAATAACTACGTCGGCATTATATATGCATTTATATAAGTATATTGCTACTAAAAATGTAAATAAATACAATAATATAAATAAATTAAATATTTTTAAAATAAAATAATACATTCATTCATAAAACATTTTTATACATAGCTAAATAAATAAAATAATTTAAAATCAATAGATTAGAATTTAGGAATTTTATTTACTTAACAAAATATTAATGTCTTTATCAATGTCAAGTGGAAAAAATACATATATACCAATTTTGGATGGAAGTTGTGAAATTCCTCCCTTATAATGAAATAAAGAAAATTTCTAGGTTTACTTGTTATGTCTTATCACATTATTTGAATAGTATTTACCTGATTAACCCTTTATTAAGGTGGGAAATGTTTCCAGGGTTATTATTAAAAATTATTAAAAATCAATGGGACCTATTTAACAAACATAAAAGACATGATAAAAAAATATTGAATCCATTTTATCAAGATAAATTTATGTATCTTTTTTAAGCTTATTTCAAAATTAACCTGAAAATTTGGATGCAAAATTATTTTAAAGAAAGATGTGTTTTTATGCAAAAATGTTTACTTATCTTAAAACCCTGTAAAATTATGATTATAATAACGTTTATTATAATATTGTAAACCAAATTTATATTATATCACTTAAAAAAATTATAATATATATATATAATATTATAAAACATTAATTAAATATAATAAATTATAGTTTTACAAAAATGGTATTTTTCACTATTCCCAAAGATAAATCATTCTATAAAATTACTAGATATTAAAAAAATAAAAATAATGAAATTATAATATCAAAAATGAAATCAGTTTTAAAAAATTTATTTTAAAAAATTAGAAGATGTTGACTATAATTTCTTCACTCAAATTTCAATGACAAAAAATAATGAAGAAAAAATATTACTGAATCATAAAAAAAAATTTCCAAAAAATGCTTTAATATTTCCATATATTTAATAAATTAATTTAAATTATATTAAATATTTTTTAATATTTATTATAATGTGTTTAATATTATTCATACCCATAAATCCAATGACTAGGTGATAACTGAAACATAATAAAATTTCAATAGTTTTTAGGGTTCATTTTAACTCTTTGTTGGGTGTAAAACGATATATCAATTGATTTTTTATTTAAAGATAAATATATCATAAAATATTAGGGTATTACATTATACCCCATTATAAAACATTTTCCCTTAAAATTTCTTCAATGCATTTTAATCAACTGATGATACTTCTACCTCATCACATCATCAATTTTTAAAACAAAATCATCAAATGTATGTCTTAAAATAAACATAAAATGATGGGTGGCCTTGTTTCATATAACAGTTTATATGGGATCATTAACATCCACCATTTATTTTTAATAAGATATTTCTTTCTCTAGTGGTATGACCTTTGAGTTTTTTGGATGTGAAAGGGTTATGTATGTGCTTCCCTAGGATAGATACATGGAATGAATCATGAACATTAGATATATTTGGAGGAAGGGGAAAGTAATAAGATATATACCATCCCAATATGATCACGAATTTCAAAGGCGTAATAATATAAAGGTCTCAAATTTCCCTTCATTCCAAATCACATCACCCTATTACAAGAAGATATTCATCCCAATAGATTATTGCCAACATCAAAATCTAGATCCCACTAATGATTGGCAGTGTAACAATGATTCGAATTCATAGTTGATTTTATTTTTTTATTGAATGGATTTAACCAACACTACTATTTCTTTAGATAAATCATGTCTCAATATATTTCTTTCAACAACTATGTCTCAAAACCTTGGAGATATACAATTCCTTTCATAGAGGGCCTCATAAGGATACATATTATTGTTCATGTGAAATTTAATATTATAATAAAATTATAATAATTTAAGGTGTGGGTTCTATCCACCTTTAGTATCTATATATAAATATGTAAATATTTCATATAATGTTTTAATATTCCTCTAATAGAGGAAATCTTTCTAAGGACAATGTTTTTCTTGAAACTATATTATTCATCGAGTTGCTGTTTATGGATTCTCTAGAACATGGAAGTAAATCTCAGTCCCAATCAAACATGATTGAGTGGTACAACATACAATATCAAAAAATAAATAATGTATAAATGAGCACATTGGTAAATAGATAAATAATTTCTAATTGAAATAAAATCATCCAATTTCATAATGTGATAGATGAAAATCAAAATAGCATTGAACTCAATATATTTTTGGGGGGTTTGGCGATGAAATCCATGGTATTGTTCTCCGATTTCCATTTTGGTTCAAGTAATGGAAATTACATCTCCTTGGACTTCATTATCTTAACATTAACATGTTGTCACACATGGATTCGATAAACATACTATAAAATATTTCCTTACATGATATACCATCAGATAAATTCATTCAATTGTCTACACATATTTATACTTCCAAGATGACTAAAAAATTCAAAATTTTAGATTCATATAATAAATAATTCCTCAAATATTGTTTTTATGGGACACATACTCGGTTTTATCAATCTTGAATGATCATGGTTAGACTTAAAAATATTCCTCACCTTCTTCTATAATTCAGCATCTTCCTTCAGCGATTTCGTAATCCTCTTAGGGATTGATGATTGAAAATTTATCTAAGAACGTCAAGATATCTCTTCTTTCATCAAGAATTCAACATCCACATACAAAAAATTCATAAATATAAGATCCCTTTAAAAATTCATCATGGATATTCTAGTATGGTCTTTCTAACTATGATCATCAACCAACTTGTTTATATTCCTAGGGTGGTAATGTCTTGAATAATAAAAATGTTTTATCAACTCCATCCAAGTTATCTAGAACATGTTTATTTCATTTTTTTCAAATATTTATTTCAAGATATTATTATTATTATATATTGAACACATTTATCCATAAGGAAATTGTGTCTATGTCATCATTGTAAAAATTACATCTACGAACTCTAAATAATGATTTTTTAAAAAAATTTCCTTGAATTTTCAATTAGATAGAGTTATAAACTATCAACATATAATTATAAATGAGGATCCAAACTAATCCCTTATTTGAAAAATAAATATATATCATAAACCCTTATCTACTAAAGGTTTGTATAAGAACATGCATTTTGACAAGACTTTTCTTTAAATCATTGAAATTCTAGCCACATTCACATATCTGAAAAATATGTCTCCCTTTTGGGTCAATATAGTGAGTAGATTATATAGTCACAATAAATCTCTCACAAATAGTTTGTATTATTCTGTATTCCTAGGAAAACTATAGATCTGGGTATGAATGGTTGGTATTGCACATTTATCAATAACTTATCTCTATAAAGGATCGACAGATATACCCTCAGTTGAAATTATACTATATATGAATGAGAATTTTTGTGTCCAATATTCATTCCTGGAAAATTTTGAATATTTATTCCCCATCATCATGGTTATCATCCCAATCCTCAAACATTCATCAGGATTTTCCTTGATCATAAAATATATAAGAATATAATCTATAAATACTATTAAAAAAAGGATCATGTTAATCACTAAAAACACTATACATTAAATGAGTGATGATAGTATGATAATTGAGATGTCCAAATGGCATTACAATAAATTCATAACGAACATACCTCAAACAAAAGTCCATTTGGTATATCCTCTTTCGTAATAGTATGAATATAATATCTTTAAAGAATATCAATCATTGAAAAATACAGAGCTCATGAAAAATGATCAAATAGATAATCATCATGGGCTAGATGATGCTTCTTATTAATAATGATCTATTTTTCGATAATAAATTCATATAATCATCAACCCATATTTCTTCTTATAATAAGGATTGGTTCACCCCATTGTGTAGGACATGACCAAATAAATATCTTATATAGGTTCTCCTTGAGTTTCTTCTTTAATTTCAGAAAATCAATCAGGGAAATTATATGTGGACAATTAGAAGTAGGATTAAGACTTGTAATTAGTTCTATTGACATATCAACTTCGCAATTAAGAAAGACACTAGACAACTATTCTCTAAAGACATATACAAAATCATATATAATAGGCAGATACTCAATGATTAGTTACTCCCCATGCATCTAAGATAAATATCCCTCATGAATATATATTAAAACCCATATGATGTAAGTAATTTACATTAGGATATTAGGACCATCCTCACACTGATATACTATAATAATTTTATTCAAAATATAGAATGTAACATTCCAGACCCAATAATATATTTTGATGGGATTTAATCCATTGCCATACTTGTAATAGATTTGTTGTTCCACTAAGAAGTATTCTCTTTTATCATATAATGATATCCAATATAGGTGAATCAAACTCTGTAGCAACAAATTATTCAATATAAAGAGGGTTACTTTTCATTTCTTATGTAATATGACCTATTATAGAAATGATATGATCCATTTTAAGACTAGCTATATTGGATTTCTTTGCAGGATAATCCCTACATTGAATATTAGTTTTAATTCCCTTTTTTCTATAAGGAATAAAAATGAAATATTTGAAAACAATGAGTTATCTCATAATCCTCATAAAAATAAAACTACCTCTAAAATGTTCTCTCATACTATTTAGGGTTTTCTTAATTCTCATGTTAGTTATGTTCTTTTAAAATCATGTTACCATGGTGTCAACTAAGCTTTCTATGATACCAAATGTAGCATCCCCAATTGTAGTAACCTCAGTCGGTGACTTATTTAGTACCATGGAATAAGATAAAAGGGATCCTATCATAAAGAAATGATCATTTTAGTAATCATTATGGATCATATATAAACCTGGTTACCATATTATATTGAATTTTTAAAAACATACCATACAAAACATTATCGCATCCTTAATATAATTCAAAACATCATACTTCGTATCATAGGGAAAAGAAAACAAATAAACAGTGATATGATATCATTAATAAGGGTTACATGAAATAGAATATATCACGAGTAAATAATAAAAAATTAATATTGAAAGGTAAATAACTAAAAACTCCTTCCATTTAATCATTAACATTAGAGTGAAATATATCCATGTATAATATCATTATTGAAATAACATAGATAAAATAAACTAAATTATTAATAAAGGAAATAATTAATGATGGATGAAATGATATCAAACAATATTACAAATTTTCATGTCAATACCATGAACTAAGATAGTTGAATTGAAGCATAAGTATACACCCAATACCCATATAATAATGCTAAACAACTTGTTTGTCTCATGATACATGTAAACGCATTAACATGCTATATATTTTTGGCCCCACCCATCACTACATATCCAATAAATTCCTAACATATTGGATGATCAATTTAATTATTAAAAAATATTCCTTATAAAAAAATATTTGTTTTGAGTAAATAATACTTACTATTATGTTTTCCACATCCAATCAAACAACATTCATAGTAAAACATCATATGTATAATTGGATCGCATTTATGTATATAATCACTTCAATCATATATAAAATTTGGTTATTTTATATGAATTTAAGGATTAATGATTATAATAAATTGAATGTTACAAGTGACATAAAATGGAGAGAAAATTAGTAAGAGATAAAAATTACCACCAATTCATTATAAAAGTATATTTTGTAATAATTACATGCATTTTAGAGAAAATAATAATGAGGAAGTAATAAAATTTAAAATAAATTTTCCTTATATAATATTTAATATATAATTATTGAATACTTTTAAAATAATATAAATAGCATAAAATGGTTGTGGAGATGAGAAAACATGTTAATAATTTATAAGTTAAAATGAAACATTCCTTTTGACTAGTTATAAAGAAAGATGTTAACGAACCTCCCCAAAATCATTAAAAATATTCCAGTATAAAATTTTAAATATTTAACAAAGAAATAAAATTTCATAATAAATAATTTATTTTAATAAATATTACTTTTGTAAATAATTATTCAAAAAACGTACAGGGAATAACAATATAAAAAATAAAAAGTGAAATGAGATGAGATTTACATTTAAACATTTCTTTTCAAGATACATTTTCCAAAGAGATGAATTGTATGAAGAAATCAAGGAATAAAATTAGTTATTAATTGGATTAGATTATTATTTAATCTTATGAAGGATATATTATATGATTTCATCAATGAAATTATCATCACTCCAAAAATATTGAATTTAAAATAAATTCATACAATTTTTGTAACTATTATATTTAAACACCTTGAAATAGAATATTGAATTATATCAATAAATATCATGAATAAATATATATTAATGTTAAATACCTCAATGGGGTATAATATACACTACATAAAAGTAAATAGGTGCGTAATAAAACATATATATATAAATGGAGTTGAAGTTGAGATGAAATCCCTAACATCTTGCTTGATAGAAATCATAATGGATTTTAACATATTTTATAATAAATTTAGAATTGTTATACTCATATAAAATAACTATACAATTATCTATCATATATTAACCATTTGAAACTTATTATCACTATTTTTTCAATAATCCAATATTATGTTCATAGTTGCAGGTGTTAACTGTTTATTTTTTCATGTATTTTTTGATTAATAATTTATAGTCCTTAGGTCATGATCATGATTACATCATCTCTACAATTTTAATAATGATATAAAAATCATTAACAATGATTTATATATTTTTAAAATCATCCATGAGAATCAAACTTGAAAAATGAATCACATCGCTTCATAGAGATTGTACATCATACGTACACACGAATGATGTCATATTTTTCATAACATGGGTTAGGGTGAGGAGGAAATAAAATTATATTTCCAAAATAATTATTATTTCATTAAAATAAGATTTATATATATATTCATTAGTTTTATATTTTTAACCATCAAGGTAAAATGGTGATGAAAAAAGGCCACCTCTACACTGTTTTCATATGAAAAAATGAGATGGAAAATAGTTTTAAAATAATCATAATAACATATAAGTATATTTATGATCCATGTGTTATTATTTTAGGATGGGTAAAATATATTTAAAATAAGTAGAATATTTTTATGTGTTTATAAAAATGAATATTTCTCATTTAGTATACTTCTTTTAGATCCATTCTTAATGACCCTTAAAATAGTATTTAAAGAAGAAAATTACATGTAATTCATGTAGATGGATGCCAATAGGTGAATGGATAATGTTTTTTTTTGAGATATGATTCATTAAGTTGTGTAAATAAGAGATTAAAGGACGGTTCTTTTATAAGAGAGGGGATGGGTAATTTGATAAATTCTTGATAAATAATAATATAATATTCTTTAATCGGGTCAAATAGTTAAAAAATAAAATTTAATATAATATAAGGATTATGTGGTTGAATATAATCATCATATCAAATTTTTATAGGTTTTTATATCTATATATATCTTATCCGTTGGATTTTCCCTTTGGTTCACCAATTTTATCCTTAATCATGGTAATGAATCATTAAATATTGAAGGGTTATAATTTGACATTTAATGTGAATGTTGGATAATAAGTAGAAAATGGATGAAAATTTATACCAAATATTCTCCACATTTTCCTACTGTAATATTTTTATGATTTTTAAATAATTTAAATAAATATTATCTTTGTAATATATCATTAATGATTTTTTGACTCCATTCATTTAATTTTACATTAAAGTCCTCATGAAAGAGATAAAACATGAAAATAATACTTGACAAAATCACTAATATGTTATTGTTATCAATAAAATTCTAAGTAAAATTCCATTTGTCCAAAAAAATTTACATTTAATGTTTTTAAAATATATACATTATTTTTTATTACCTGAAAAATATTGTTTCAATGTCACATAAGCACTTAAGGTAATAATACCATTGATAAAAATTAAAAATAAATTCCCATAATAAAAATAAATAACTAATTTTCAAAATAGACAATTATATTCATTAATACCAAATTATTATACCTACATGAACATATAAAATAAATTTAAATAGAGTGAAATTTTGGGATTTTCAATACATAAACAAATAAAAGTGTCATTATAAGGGTAAAATTAAACCAAAATGCCATTAATTTTTCCCTGGGGTATATATAATTGAATTAATAAAATAAAATGAAATAAATTCATGTGTTTGGATTATTTTTAATCTCTTATGAAATTATTTTTAACGTAAATTGTCTAATTTACCATTTATCATGGTGATATATTTTAACATGGTGAATATACATAATATCTAAAAACGGGAAACATTTACCAAATTTTAACCATCATAGTAAAAATATGGAATTAATTTTATCAAATAAATTCCTATTATTTATTTAAATTAATTTAAAAAAATCTGAAAAAATTATAGGAAATATATATTTTTAGAAAAACGTGTTTTATGGAAGAAAATTTATCTTATATCAAAATATAATAAAATGATCATTCTGATGTCAATACTAATATTATTATAAATAAAATGGATCATATATTAGTTTAATACCAAATCCCTAATATAAGGGTACTCTTAAATCTCCTGATTTAAATAAAAGAAATTAATGTTATATAAAAAAATTTATATTTCAATATTCATTGAAAAATAAATCATTTTAAAAAACCCCAAAATTAATCATAACATAACATTCAAATCATGATTTTAAAAATGATTAAATTTTTAAAAAATTAAACTTCTGAAAGTTTAAAACATTAATTTCAATATATATGTGCACAAAATTAAACAAAAATAATTTTTGATGAAAACACATTATTGGAGTATAAAATGAATTTAATCAAAAATGAATACCTATTTCTAAGAATGTAATAAATAAGTATAAATTAAATTAAATATTTAGACTTATTTCAAAAAATTTGATTAATATTATTCATACCCTCTAATGTAATGGTTGGTGATTTTTTTTATATAATACTATTTCAATAGTTTTCATTGATTCATTTATACTTGGTGTTGAATGTAAGAAAAATATTGATTAAATTAAATTTATTTAAATAGAGATATACAGTAAAACATATGGTGTGTTATTGTGAAATTCCAACATGTTCTCATATATTATTTATGATAACAGTTATGTAAGTTTCATAGAGTACAGTTACAAATTGACCACATTAATTACCCGACATGCACATTGACAAGACACATTCATTGAGGACAACACATATTTGACAACTTATATATTGAGGGAATGATTAAAAAATTATTTCTTCTATTGAAAGAGACTTCAAATAAACCCTTCTTAATGTTACTTCTATATTTTATCTTATAAGATGGAATTGGAAGGATTATTGTTTAAAACATTCAAAGATATACTTCTCCCACGTTACATCTCCCAAACATAAATTAATTTTAAGGACTCCTATGATTGTATTTTATAGAGCCTTGTTTGTCTAGATCCTTTTGGAACCAGTATCCAAAGAACATGAGAAATTATATATTCATACACACTTTCCTAGTAAATTGATATTTTATAAAATTTGGTCTTCCTAAAGTACATTTTTCCTACCTCTTAATGGTATATAACTATAAAATATTATTCCAATGGTGGCTAACTTCACAAAGAATCCGAGTAATTAGTATTTGAGACAATTTGAAAAATTTTATTAAATAAAAATATCTTAAATAGGATTAATTTCATTTCTACAAGATTAAATCACTTAAAATACCATTTCACTATTCCCCCAAACCTATTATCTTTTCATGATAATGGATCCACACATTCCAATGTGATCCCCTTCGATATTATATTGTTTTATAATTAGTACCTTCTAGGAAATCATATAGTACTAATGGGAGTCTATAAGTGTTTTCAATTATGTATTCCCTTTGTAAAAAGGGTTCCTATCATTAACTGATTGATGAAACATCCTCTTACTGATGTTTCTCATCCGGGATACCCATTCCTGATTTTATATCAATCATGAATATAATTATCTTTATTTTGGGAACTCAATGAAATGGTTATGTGTACAATCATCCATTTTGGTATAACCCCAACCATATCTTCATTTATAATGTTTCCCCTAGTTGAAAAATGGCCCATATACCTCTTAATGGTCCATACACCTCCTAATGGGCCTCCTACGACGTATAAGCTACAGTCCATCACCACTAAAATATTTTCATTATGATACCGGGATTCTATAATAATATAGATACAAATATATATTGGTTATACATACAATTATGGGACTCCAATTATGTGTAATCCCAAGACATACCATCTTCTATATATTATATGATATATAAGATTATGCGGAAATGAATGCCTATTATTTTGTCAAATGATGACTAATTATAGGTATCTTTCATATAGAACTCCTATATAAATTCATTTAAATTTAATATCATAATAACAATTTTGAATGATATTAAACTTGTTGGAATGGGCACATAAAGTGATAATTTGAATGAAACATCTATTTTTTATTGTTACATAACCAATAATTGAACCACCTCATTGTTCCTTGATATAATTATCAAATTATACATCATTTTACATTAAAATAAACCTACCTACAGTGGTTATAATTTCAATCAGATGTATATTGAGGAATCCCCTCACTCGGAAAAATTCCAATATCCATAACTCCTATTTCATCTCAAGATTGTGTTAAATTTCACGGAACCCAATTTCATGTATATAAATTGTATTAAATCACATGTAAAATATAGATAGATATACTTTAAAGCATGAATATATGCACATTGATACACAATTATGATCTGTCACATGAACTGAGGTAATAATAATATTTATTATCACTTGGAAGGATAAATAAAAACATCTTTAATATTTAAGAGTGTCTCAAACAATGATTCAAAATAAGTTTATGGATGAACCGACATCCCATACTCTTAACCATTATTCACCCAATGAATTACAAGAATATCATATTGATTATCTTCATTTGGGAAGAAGAAATGCATAGACTCAAAAATGAATGGACATGGGTGCATTTAAGAAATAAAATGAGGATCTCAATGTAATGGATTTTCCCAAGAAAGAGATCGATTAAGAATTCATTTTCAAGTAATTGTATCTTAATGGGATCCCTATGTCTGGCTATTCTCCCTCAATATCGTTGAAAATAAATATGTCACTATTGAATTCATTATATAATTTCAAGAACACTATAAATAATAGAAGTGGAAGTATATTACCTCTTAAATATATACATAAACCACTGATTCCCCAAAAAATACATTGGTAGCAATGAAAAACCTACCCTTGATGGCCATATATATGATGTCATCAACTTAGTGCCTCTAGATCTAGTTAGTGGATGCTATAATCATGGAATAATAACCCAAAATTGCTATCCAAACATGGGATATGACTCATACAATTCTTTGGGAGATGAATCCTTGATGGCCATCTGGATAATGATGGTATATAAAGAATTAAGTGGTCCCTATGGACACATAGAAAAATTTGAGAAGCTTGTCTTTAGAGAATACTAACACATAAGTCCCTAATCATAAGAATACAGGGAAGGAAATAAACTAAAACCATATTGCTACTCTGGATATTCATAGGATGGATCATTCCAACCACCATCATTACTAATATCATACAACCCTAACCTCTCATGAATATATTGAGGAGGGACATTATATATATCATCCACTATTGTCCAAAACTAGGCACCAGGTGTGAGGCATCATTGGGGGATATAGTTCGTTGAATCATTGGACTATTAATATAATATTTTCCACAAACAGACCCATGAGTCCCATCATTGTATCCCAATAGTGACCAAAGAGATGTATTATATTATTGTTTCCATCCCTGATGCAAAGCGATGTATCCAAACGGTGACCGAGGATCCAACATGTATTTTTTTCAATCTTGAAACCAAATATAATATCCCAATAAAGGATAATAACCATGACCATATTATTTATCACATCTATAAACCTCACCAAAATATCCCTGAAATGATAAATGATTAGGCACATATTTCTTCTCTCATCCATGAAACATACTGACCTGTTTCAATGGAAACCAATTAGTATGATTATACTAGTGATCACATTAATTATGGTCAACATTATGTTCTATCATCCACCCATTAAAGGGATAATATCCCTAATCCCATTTATGAAATTCACAAAAATATTCTGTCGACAATATAGGAGAAAAATAGGAGGTATCTCACCCCTGATAGTCATTATAGACACTCTATTAAATCTATTATTATTAAGGTTCCAACCCCAATCACCTTGCTAATAACATCTAAAAAGGATGTATCTTTTAGGAAAATATTCCATATAGTTGTAGTACCATTCTCGTATAGATGTTAATATTATTGACTATTTGTCATTTATTTAAAAAATATCCCATGTATCCACAAGTTCTCCATGAACATGAGAAGAATGTCATGGCTATAGAGGTCCTACCTACAGTTTTGTGATCAATAAATCTATTGGTTCTACCCGATGTAAATTCCATCAAGGTTCTAACCATTATACTATGATAATAAACCATGGATTTACCCTCATATTACATGTTGTGATAATTATCTGAAATCTTGAAAATCGACTAGTAATGTGGTCATACAATTTCTAACTCATAAAAAAGGTTAGAGTATAGAAAATCTCAATGTAAACTAAACTAAGAGCTCTAGAGATCATCTCCGTGGTATATATCTCAAATATCATCCATATAATAGAGAAAATAACTAATGTGTTGGTACTCCCCATGATGGATAATCAGAAATCAATATCCATGGAGAGGATCTCCTCTGATGGTTCTCATTTTGAATATCATCCTCATAATGATTCAATATCTGTACATAATGTTTCTCCCTATATTGGATGTATTCTATGTTTTCCATTATACAGAGATGCACTCATGAATTTGAGGGTAGGGAAACCATGTTGCTCATCATTGTATAATAATTTTGGATCCCAATAAAATGATAGTACGAAGTGATTTTCAATATAATTTATGCCTTCAGAACTCTTACCCTATGATTTAACTAAGAAGATTTTGAATAATATTTCTCCATGAAAAAAACATAGAAATGGACAACATGTTCAAAACAAGTCAAATAACCAATCACCATGGTTGAGGATAAATTCATATTAATATAGGAAGATATAAAGGAAGATATAATACAATATTTGTTCTATCATATTACAACCCCTATTATGAAATATCGGAATCATTGAAATAGGAATTTGTAGTCCAGATTAATCAAAACATGTTGGGCATTGTCTATTATTTCATGTCCAGATTGCTAAAATACATGAAGTATACAAACTATGTAAAGGTGATTATTTAACTATACAATTATGTTGAACTAACATACTTTTAGGTGTCCTATAACCCTAAGGTAGATCCACAATGTGACTGAATCTAACATTCCTACCTTAATTGAATGAATTCATTCCTCCATATAGTCATTAACACACCACCTGACGTGGGTATTATAGGGTGGGGTGAAAATGGAACAATAAGTATTTTCTCATTCAATATATCACATTGTTTTCTTGGGAAATTATATTAAAATATCATAACACTATATTAAGTCCACAGTCTAGGATATCTTCTTTCTTGTTTTTTCATCCATTATATTCATACCATTCCAAAATCCCAAAAAAATGTCATACTTAGTGGGAAGGGACAACTGATATTCACAAGTTTCAAACTGTCAAAATGGTCTAGAAGGACACCCACCCATGTATGATAAAACATATAATCATAGATAACCCCTATAAGTATATAGATATAACCCTATAAAGGGTTTATACGTTGATCATAGTCAAAAACAATCATAGAAATATCAAAAGGATGTGATAACAACTACCTAAACAAATATAAAAAAATTCGAGGGAATATATTTAGAATATTTATACCAATATCTCCACATATGGGATCTTAAAATATATAGTGAATCCAGTTTGTGATGAAATTAGTTTAAATAATACCTAAGACCTTAGGTATAGTCAATTATTACCTTCATATAATAACAGATATTTTTATGTTTTCATGAATGAGAAAAAATTCAACGGTAGTTCTACTGTGATTCCACTCACAAAAAAAATCCTTTTTATTAAGATTATAATCACTATATTATTTAGGGAACAACCTCAAGAAAACCCTTTGTAAACTTCTTCTAGGAGAGTGTTTAAGAGAGTGGATAATACCTCATAATGTACATAGTCAAATTAACTAACCAAGAATTCAAATATCAAGGGGGATCCTGAAAAGACTCTTGGGTGATATTTAGAGATTGTGAAGTCCCCTTACGACTAAGATGATGATAAGTATTCCTTGCTACATGATTCTCAGAGGTGGATGTCTTTTTTGATAGCCACACATATGGAATAGGGTATGATATAGATGTAAAAGAACACTATGAGGAATCATCATAATAAAATATGATGCGAACCTAACCATATAAAGAAAGTGTGAATACCTAACAGCACAAGAAGATTTTTTTTAATTGTACCTTCAAAAATCAAATTACAACCTACTCAGTGAGACATGGAAAAGATGGTGGGAATATAATTTCTATATCTCTCCCAACACCTAAGATACCATGTATCTCTTCACTTAGGATATGATTGTGTAATATGATGTTGATCTATTGTAGTTCATGTGTATTAATGTCAAGATACCCATATGAATTATAACTAGTAAGTTAAAATAACTTAATAAGGCTATTATTACTCTTTTGCGAAGCCCCTATAAAAATTAGGAACTTTTCGACCCTTAAGAATAATGTTCAATTATATAGATAACTACGGGAATAAAAAAAGTTTATCTCACACTAGAAGTATTAAAATACCATGAATCCCCAATTATAGGGCTTTAATAATCACTATTTTGGGAAATTCTTTCTTGTGAAAATCATGTTATATATCATCCACTGTCACAAGATATCCAACCCTATTTTTGTTCTCTCACTACCTCTGCATGAGAATCGATCTAGGGGATAGTCCATCAAGAACATCATGACTCTAATGAGTCCCTTATTACTATGATCGAAGTTATTTAGTGGTTGAGAACACTAGATTAGTTGGATAGGAATCCATACCTTTTGTATGTGGAATTGAATCATTCCCTTCATCACTTTGGGGATCCTACTTTAATTATATTAAATAATATGAGAGTCTAGAATCAGTATATCATGCACATAACATCTTATTGCATCACTATTTTGAAGAAACAAATGAATGAAGAAATAGGAAGACTCTGATGCTTCATGAACACATTAAAATAGTAGATGTATCTATATAAAATAACCTATCAGTTTGGTTTGACACCAACTAAGAGGAATTTATCATATAGTTCCTGTACCAATCTAAATCTATATTAAGGATGAATAAGGGGTCCAAAACCTTCACTCCCATATATAGTGATAAAAATGAAAATATTTCACATATTCATTGATACCATATGATAAAAATCTATCATGAAACCCTTATATTTTACACCAGGTTTCTAATTAAAACATTTAATCTTTCATTTTCACACAATATTGGAGCCCAAAGGTATAATTTATTTGGATATTTGATACATAACAATTATAATAAGAAATTTTCAATATTTCACACAAATATTTTTCTCACAATGTATCATTTAATAAATATCATAGATAATACTCTTCCTCGTAACAAGGGTATGGGAACATAATAATGGATTTAGATCAATATTTTAGTATGACTAATATTAAAATATAAAAAACAAAGATCATAATTGAGAATACGATGATAATTAGGGTGTGAAACATGATTAAGGTGCATAATTGTAATATAAGAAAAGAATATCCAATAAATTGTTTTATAAATTTTGATCCATGGTATATGGTTTTGGGTATTAATTAAGACATTATTAATGAGAGTGTGAAAAAATGATAAATAATCATTACCCATGAAAAAATTTGAAAAATAATTTTAGAATAAACATAATCATATAAATTTATAACATTGTGAACATAGACAACCCCGTTATTGTCCACGAAAAAATATGTGAGAAAATATATATACAATTAAAACCATGCACAAAATTGTGTAAAAAAGATATTTGATGTTAGATACTTTTGAAAAAAAGTTAATAAAAATATATATAATCACTTCTATTAGAAAACATGTAAACAATTCTATCTGAAATCATGTACACACTCCAAATAGGGAATAAATATATTAGTAATCATGTCCATGTACACACAAGTGGTCAAATTTATTTGAAATAATTTCTACTAAAAACATCATTATCTCATGAGAAATAAAAAATTACCCAATGAATTGTGGAATATAATGAACCCACCAATCACATAATGTTAATCCATATTTATGAAAAGATTCATAATTAAATTATTCCTTAATTAAACAAATGAAATGAAACATGTTTCATGAATATGACCACAAAAACTTTTCATAAGTCATCCAGAGAAAAATGGTGGATAGTATCCTTGTGGAATATCCCCAATGAAGAAAAAGAAAATTTAAATAATTATTTACCAATATTGAAAACACATTATATTATCATTATAAAATTACTTTGAAAATGAGAAGAAATATCCTATTAATTTTTTAATAACTTTTATTTCAATGAAAAAACATCACACAAAAAAAGGATAAAAAAAATTTCAATGGTAGACCATAGAATCATTAAAATAATGTATCTTGAATAAAAAATATACTACTGAGGGCAATGGTGCTCATTAATAGAATGATATAATAAAATATTACATTCAAAATATTGAAAAGATGAAATATTTTGGCTAAAAATGATTTCACTGAAAATATTAAAAGGTGAACCATTAGTAAAGAATGTCAATTACATTGTGAAATACATTAATAAAATATAGATATAGATATTATGAAATATATTAAACATTATAGATAATAAGGGAATTAAGGATAAATATTCCCAAATGAAAAACAATTATATAATCTTGGATCTACTTTCAGTCATCCATTTAGTTTAGTTTTGAACCAAATTGAAGTTAAATGGTATGAAGACCTATATACACCATGAAAAACATGGATAAAATAAATATAAATATTATTTTTAGAGATAATAGTATATAAGTTTCCCATATAGTAACACAAACATAAATAATATCAATTTCCAAATACTATTTGTAAAGGAAACCCTAAAAAATGTCTTTACTGTATTTATTTTCATTGAATTTATTTCTAAAAAATTAATAATTAATTAATGAATAATAATATATAAAATAAATTTTATTAAATCTCATAATCCCAATATGATAAATAATGATTTTATATAAAATCATATACTATATAATAAACATTATGATTTAAAAAATGGTTTGTTCAGAATTGAATAGTTAAATTAATATTATAAATTTCTCAATAATTATATCTAGATTATTATTAATTTATTTTAATTATTATTCCTTTAATTTTATAAAAATGTTTTATTTAAAAAATTATTCGGAATTAAAAAATTTAATAAAGTGGGTATTTTATAAAAAATGTATTTATTTTCAATAAAAGGATCACTCACAATTAAATTTAAATCCTTAATTTATATTAAAAAATCATATATTTTATGTCAAATAAATTATATATACTAAAAGTATATATTTTTACATCTAAATTAACATCATTTATATTAACTATATATAATAAGTCCCCAACTATTAGCATGTTTACAAGTATTATACCCAATGACTATATATCCAATTATAATGATCATATAACTCATATATTACCCCAATTGCTTTCTAAATATTCACCACATTATATCATCATAAAAAAAAATCTCCACCATATATTTTTCATTTATTTATTTTTACCATTATTTATCATTTTATGATGTTTTTAGTCCTTATTAGCCATGTTATACTAATAGTGAATCTCAATATTGATAATTATCTGAGAGATTTCATAGCTTGAAATATTTATTTTCTATTTATATTTTAATTTTAAATTATACATTTTTTATTCATTTATTCATCCATAGTATGTAATAATCTATTGTGCATACAGTTGGTTTCATATTCATTTGTTGTAATTCTCTATTATAAGTGCACATTTATTGTTTGTTTATTTCATGTATGGATTAATTAAAAATAAAGTTCAAATAATATAATATAATAGAAAAAATAATTAATTTTATAAAAATAGCTTTAGGAAATAAATGTTTTCCTAAAGCCCGACGTATTATGTCCCCCAACCCCACAAAAATTATGTCCCTGAAATTTTAATTATCATTCACTGATGAGCATAATGGTGTATATCAATCAAATATATACAACCCAGTATATAATCTCTTTTGACAAAAAAACACTCTATGTTATGTAAGATTGTGAAACATAAAATTTTCCCCATAATAGTAATATCTCTAATATTGAGTTTCTCCTCAACTATTTCAGAAAAATACAGTACACTATTTTTTATTAAGAGCCATATAATGGATTTAATTCTTTTATTGAGTTCCTAGAAATCCACACATTGATAGATGATCGTATTTTGATATGGGATATAAAATTTATCTTCCATATCATGGTAATTTTTCTTTAATATAAATAATGATATCCAATAAATTCCTAAAATCACATAAAATTTTATTTAAGGGAGAATAACAAGATTTAGAGGAATCATTTTCCCATATAATTCAATTAGAGAACAGTTATATAATTGGGATATAATAATTACACCCCTTGTATTTTTCACAAATAATTAAATATATATCCATTTGGGTAGTGAATCAATTCCATTTTAAACATTTCTAGATATGATGATGTGGGTTGAACAAAAATATAATAAGGAATTTTAAATTCTTATGTGAATGAGGATTGTATATTACACCACATTTTCTGCCTCACCCATTTTAGCAGTTGTGATTATGTAGGATTTCCCCATTTATATGGATTTGAATGATTATTATATATATTATCCCCAATAAAATTTATATTCGGGCATTTCTTTTACATAATTCCGAACCAACTCAGATTTAGAAAATTGAATTATTTAAGGAATATTTGGGATAACATTTTCCATCAATTATGTTTACTAAATTCATTTTTTTCAATGAATTTTGTTGCTCAATTTCAACATTTACATCATATAAAACATCTTTGAGTCCCATTCATAATTTCCATATGGTTCTTTTTTACACATTTTTGACATGTCTAAAATTTAATATTCTTTCCTTCATAGTCATTATCACCTAAACATCCATGAAACTTCATTTTTATTTAATTTAGGGTGTTTTTATATTTGAAAGGGTTTGGGTAATTAACATATTTAGACCTATTACAAACTATTGACTTAAACCTAATGGTCTATAGTGATAATCATGCAATAAGAATCAAAGTGAGTAATTATATGATATTTGAAAAACTCCTAAGATATCATAAATTATAAAACCATAATTTCAACTTATGACATTTTAGGTTCATACTATATGCCTTTTGATTCATCACAGGTTGTATGTTCTATCATCTTATAAATCATATCATAATCCCAAAAATTAACTAAACCACGCTCTAATACCAACTGTGTCACCCCAAACTCACACTTTTGGATATTGTTCTAGAAATGAAAACATTACCCAAACGATTTGATACTATGTGATATTCCATGTGCATTTAAAACATATATTTAGTAGGATATATATAATTTAATCATTAAATAATAAACATTGTCACAATACTATATCACATGGGATTAAAATATATATATATATTAACTACATTGACTTCTTATTATAAATCGTCAACATTCCACCAAAATAATATTCTTATTTGACACAATTTTTAAAAAAAACATACCAAATAAAGTTCATCAAATCCCAGGGATCGGAAACATAAGAAAAAGGAGAGGTGAGATTCTCAATATGTGTAAACATAAAATATAATAATCAAATATCATTATTGTGAATAAGATAATCGTGTGGGTATGGGAACATTATCCCGGTTCATGATCATAACATAAAAAATCACTAAAAATAAAATATTGAAAAAAATATGGATTCATTGAATTATGATTTAGGTATAACATAATATATGAGTAATACGAGTGTAAGAACAGGAATAAAGAATTTGTTAAAATGAAAACATAACATAGGCATAAGAATGTGTCACACAAATTTTCAGGGAAATCATAACATTTTGAACATCGATAAAAAAATCATGTTCATGAAAGAGCATGTGAACATAGATAAAAAAAATTAATATCCCCACAAAAACATGTGAATTTAGGTGTCATGAAGTGACAAAAATCTTGACATTCATGGACATTACATTACTTTTGCGGAATACTTAATTCATAACAAAAACAGACACACAAGGACCGTAATAGTTTAGTGTCTTTGGAAACTCGAAATTTAATCTTCTTATCGTGGTGAAAGATCTTCAAATTCTCCCATAAAGATCTTCCCATTTTGTTTTCATACCTAAAACCGTTCTTTATATCCCGGGGAAAAGAAAACATGAAAAAGGGTGAGCTCAAATGCTCAGTATGGGTAAGCATAGAGAACATAAAACAATCCTTAAACATTTTAATGCAAAACCTGGAACATAAAATCTAAACCTCAAAATCTTGAGCAGAGACATAAATATTGGAAGTACATAAGGCATATATCATAAAGGAACACAAATCCTGATAAAATAGCATGGGAATAAATCATGAAATTGTGGAAACCATTCAGCACTTGTTATGATTTCCATAGAAGCCAAGGCATTGCTGCCAAGACCATCTTAGTGGACAAAGTCCCTTTCTGAATCGAGTTCACTACTCGTTCCAGTCCTATATCACTGAACTGGATTAACTTACCGTTCCAGCCATGTCTTTATCATGAGATATAAATCGTTACCCAATGCATTGGAAGGATATATAGGTCCCACCCATCTCATAAAGAAATCATTCTTACGTGTGTCACAACATAAACATAAATCATTCATCATACCTAAAAGAATAAAATGGGTTTCGTAAACATCATCCCATCATAAAATAATCCATATAAAACAAATGGATATCATTTCGTCCTAATATAAGTGAAACCATGTATATCATAAAGACATTATACTTGAAACATAAAAATATGAAACAATGTCATCTTAGATGGAAAATGGTTTTGATAAAACACTAGAAATAAATTCTTGAGGAAAATATCCTTTCTTATTCAAAATCATTTTCTTTCCACAAAATGCCATGCAATTTTAAAAGAATAGTATATTGTTGAAAATAGTCATGAAATCTTTTAGTGTAATATTCTTGAAAAGAAGGCGTTATAAAAACCGTAAAAATCTGTTCATGTCGTATAAGTTAAATAAAACATTCTCCTTGAAATTTTGCCGGAAAAGTCAAAAAGTACGTTGTAGGGTAAACAAAAGAAATATTCCTTCCATACCATGGGGTAAAAGTCAAAATGAGTAAAAGTAATTCAAACATACATGAAAACACTTTTATAAAACATGGACATGCATGATAATAATAACCCCAGTAAATACTTACGAATAAGCAATCTCGGATAATACTAAGATTTGAAAAATTAACCCTTACCTTACATATGATACGCTTCGTATGTATACAAAAAATTTGTATAATGATTTAAATAATTTCATTGACTTAGTAAAGAATCATATTCATTGTTTTGATATCATATATGGTTCACTTAGGACTTTATATTACCCGTTCTTTTGTAAATTTTATGTTAAAGCAGCATTTTGGATAAAATCGTTTTATTTATCGTACGTGTTTCAACTTGTTGTTCTCGATATTATTACTTATATACTGATTTACATAATTCCATAATGTAAAACATTATCTATATATACTATATATTCATAATATGCATATATATATGATATATCAACAAATGGAATGAAATACATCGTTCATGGAGACGGTAGGTTGTTCGTACGCATGAACGCTGTTCTCGTTTCCTTATTGAATTGAACAGATTTAAGTAAATGACAAACATATATATATACATAAATCCAGTATCATTATTATTTAATATATTTCATGATTACTTATTATATATATTCTTTATAATCATTCATGATTGGTTAACATTGATAATGAATCTCATCGCGTCGTGGAGACGGTAGTCCGTACGTACGCACAAGCGATGATACCATTCCCATGATCTTGGAATTCTATTGATGTTTATGTATAACATTTCAGAATAAATATCACTTTACAATAATCATATATAGTTATTTAATTACACCATTATACCCATCCATGTAAGGTGGTGGTCAAAAACAGATTACACCACGGCGTGGAGACGGTATTCCGTACGTACGCACGCACGGTGATTTCATTTTCCGTAGGATGATTAGATGGTGAAATAGGTTTTTTTTCATACTTATAATAACATATCAGTATATGAGGGATACTGATGTTATTACTTCATAATGAAACAACTAAATAAGAAGAAGTATAAGAAGAAATAAAGTTGAAAGAATCGTTAACAGACATTACCTCTTCTTTGAAGCGCCTTTTCTTAACCACCTATTAGGGAACTAAAGATGGTCTTTGAAGAAGAACATGACCTCTTGGATGTTTCTATGGAAGTGGAGAATATAAATTGGCAGGGGTTGGCCAAGCATGAAGGCTGGAAGTGGTGTGTGGAAGAGAGGTAGGAGGTTCCCTTTTATAAGGGAGGAGAGGGGCACCTTAAAAAAACATAAATTATAATTTTATTATAAAGACATATTCAGTTTTTAATAGCTCCAAATTTATTTATTTATAAGCTAAGGTGGGGATGGGTCGCAATACTCTCATACAAAAGAATTTAGACAAGTTTAGGTTTCTATTTTAACCTTATCATTTAGATTTAACTTTAAGTTAAATAATTTTACTTTTACCGTGTCTTCTTGTTTTCTTACACTATAAGGTTAATAAACCTACTATAACAAGCCAAAAGAACCCCCAAGTTGTTTATTATTAATATATAAAACCTTATATAAGTCAGGTGGCCGAATCATTGGGTTTTACGAATAAAATAACAATTAATAATATAATATTTGTTTTAAAAACTATTTTATGTCAATTTTGACACTATTTTGTAATTGATTTTTGTGAAAATCTTTCCTGAATGATTAATTCGAAAAAAGTTAATTAAATAAATAATAACATGTCATATTAACCTATAAAATTACTAGAATTCATAAAATATCTCAAATTACATTTATTTGAGTATTTATAACATCAAATATGTAAATATTTCATTAATGAGATAATTACTCCATCATCATTGTGTCATAAATAAATTAACTTATTTAATGTCTAAAAATTTTAAATAAGCTACCATTATGTAGGAAATCATTTCATATTTCTAATTAATATTTATAGTCGAATTTATCTTATGTATAACCCTATATTAAAAAATTATTAGTTACTAATCTTTGATTTTAACTATTTTAACTATTCTTTAAATAAAATAATATTAAATGTCCAAATCTAATCCAAGTTGGCCTAGAGGGTCAAATTTTATTCCTATGGTTGTTTTTAGTCGAATTAAACTTATCCAATAGAATTAGTACATGTGTTGGGGTAATATTAATATAATTTTTACCCTTAATTACCCTATTTACTTTTAAACGTGGTAAATAAAAGTAAAAAGTTACTATTCATCAAAATTTATTTTCATCTCATTGAACAAAATTTTAGTCCTTGATATTAACGGTGTCTCTCAGATTTTAAAAATTCAATTCACAAAAGTAGTAAAATTTCATTTAAATGAAAAATTCAGTTTTTTTAACTACCACTAGGTGGTTTCACTATTCCTTGAAAATTGATGTTTTTCAGAGAAATACCAAAAATTCAGCCTAAGCATTATTTTATATTCAGAATTCAAAATTGATGTCTATATTTCCAAATTCAAAACATAGAAGTGGAATTAATTAATTTTAAAATTAATTCCCGTTATCAAAACAAATAGCGTGTTTTTAAGAAACAAAAAACTATCAAAAGATTGATACTCGTTAATATCCAATTTCAAAGTGAAATTAATTCAAACAAACAAAATTAGATTAAATGGTAAAAATATATTCAAATTAAACTTTAAAACCAATTAAAAATATAATCTAACCATATAAATTATTGTGATGAAAAAAGTTGTTTTTAATTAAAATATAGTGTGTTTTAACTATTTATAAAAATATGAAAGTTATCAGAATAATATGAAACATTTATCCAATGTGAATTTTTATATCCTGATTCCAAAAAAGAATTTTATTTTGTCAAATTTAACTTATAGACATGTCAAAAACAATATTTAAAGTGGGTGCACCATCAAAAGCAGAGAAAACTGCATTTTTTTTAAAATACATATTATACACGAAACATTTATTTAGTTCTCATATCATATTCTAGAAAATGTGTAAGATGAAAAATAATTTGATAAAATTAAAAATTTAGTTAATAATATTCATAACGGCTAGTCTATAATAATATTATTACAATATATTGTTGTTTAGTGAAACCCGTTATTGCGTACTACACACGCTATCGAGGTAGGTCGCGATTGTGTGTAATGCAAGACAAGAATAGTGTTTCATATACTGCAAGATAATTCGATGTTATGTATAGTACAAGATAAACTTTTTGTAGTGTATAATAGAATATCAAAGAAATAAAAAATAATATGCCTCGTAAAATATCGGGGTGTTACATTCTACGCCCCTTAAAATGAATTTCGTCCTCGAAATTCGTCGGGGTTATAAATCATTTATTATTCATAGAAACCCACATCATAAAAAGGAATACTAAAACATAATTTTAAAAACTAAAGTATGAAATTTAACAATTACCCAAAGTAACTCATTACTAGGTTTCCATATAGGAGAACATAGGTTAAAATGTGGATATGGAAGAAAAATCTAACCATCATGTTCTGATGGATAGTGGTAGAGAACATGGCTATGAAAACGCCATCAATCACAAAGCCATAAATATTTAGTGATCTAAGGTAAAATCTGATTCATCATATATAAGAGCACTAGGACAACATTTTTGGTTTTCAATATCATTTCACTAAAGTTGAAAATTTTGATTTAGAAAATATACTTGCCTTATTTTGGTACAATCTCATTGTTGTTCGTGATTTGAACAATTTCCACTTCATCTCTTAAAGAAATAAAGTTAAATTTGTTACTCGTGAACTGTTAACAGATCATGTGATAGAATGATGGGTCATTCCATCTGTTTCAAGCAAAAGGTTATCAAAAGTTATCAAATATACATAAGTCCATCTATGGTGAGGCTAATCATATAAGATTTAAAAAAAAGAACTTATACTTCTTATATCATACCGCTTAATAAAATAAAACTAGTTTCTACTACCCAGGGACTTCTTGTAGGCCAGTGGTATGCGATAAAGTCTAGTCTCACTGAGATTGTGGGTTTGATTCCCACAGCCTTGTCCAACGCGATGGGTTGTCGCCCGTCCTGCAGGTTGTCCATTTTCAAAAACTACATCATTATGACATTCCATCGATAATATTGAAAACTGTTCTAGCCTTAAACTAACTTATGTTCAACATAATCCATTTCAAATCTTTAGGTTTATCAAAAATAATTTTGTCCAATCCTATAGTATAAAGAAAACAATTACTAGAAATGTCATCTACCGAGCATGTGAATACCATCATTTATCCCCAATATATCATGTTGATCACATTCCAATCATGTGAATACCTTATTAATGTATTCTCTTGAAAAAAAATGAATACCCATTTAACCTTAGTGAAAACATGAATGATGTCAAAAGTTAACTATTTCCACATACCAAAATCCCAAAATTTTTATATACTCAAATAATGATATCACTTTGTCCTTATTTTAGTCATGAGATCAAGATTTCTATCATAATATTTTCTCCTTATCCCATCATTATGCGCATTTCATCTTCTTTCAAAAAATATTTCAATCTCTTTTTTGTGGTTACCAGAACCATATAATTACTGAAAACCAATACATTGATATGCCAAAATTCCACAATACCATATATGAGATTTCATGATTCTATTTTGAAATCCCATTACATAAACACATAATCATTATAGAGCATCATTTTCATATTTAACATCACAAATAGTGATCACATGAGACTTCCATTTATCCTTTTCCTTAAGAGGTTGCTCGCGTTGATCATCATTAGCCCGTGGATTAGGGCATTTATTAGCATAATGCCCCATTTCCTTGCACTTGAAGAATTGAAGTGTGGTGGAGAGTTCTCTATAGTCTTTTATCTATTAACATCATTAGCAACCTTTTTCCCATTAAATTGACAATCAACTTCTCAATGACCTTCTGTTCCACACTTAAAACATGTTCTATTAACTTTTAGGAAATCTCCACCATGCTTCTTTCCACACATTGAGCATAAGAAACATTCATCTTCTTTTCACCATTGTTCTGAGATTTCTCCTTCAACTCCATCTTTTGTTTCTTGTCAAAACCATGAGATGTATATGTTACACCAACTTCCAGTTCTACCTTGATAGCACAATGCACAATTTCTTCATAGCTACTGAAGTCTCTTATAGCTAATTCCCTTTGAAGACTTGGTTTTAAGCCACTTAAAAATAGATCAACTGTACTTTCAGGTTGGATGATAAATCCAGATGCATACCTTGCAAGTCTTGTAAAATTTTTCATCGTATATACCAACATATTCATAATCCTTCTGATTAATCTCAAGAAACTTGTTTTCCATCTTTGATCGAAGAATACGGGGGAAGTACTTACTGAAAGAAAGTTCTTGATCTCGTCCCATTCCATGGACTCAATTTCATCTCATTGACTTGTATTCTTGATAAGATTCCACTATTGATTAGAATCACCTTCCAAACAATATACTTCTAAGATGAATTTATCATGCTCATAAAATTGTAGAACTAAAAATATATTTTCAGTGGAATTGATCCATTGTTCAGCAACTAAGGGATCAGAAGACCCGTTGAATGAAGGTAGACGCTACCTCGTGAAGGATTCACCAGAATTTTTCTCCTTTCTCTATTCATTTTGATGTCCAGAATGATTCATAGATTGTGTAAGTACAGAAATAAGATTGTGCACTCCATCTTCTATGACATTGGTTTGGTCAGGAGGAAAATCATTACATTGTCCATTTCATTGATCAACACGGTTCCTTCGGGTTCCAGCCATCGTCTAAAACCCAAAAATAATAGTGTGAGAGGCAAATACCATGCTAGGGAAAACAACATAATAAAGGGGGATTACCTTCAATATCTAACATCTTAGGATTAATTCTAAGATCGTTATCACAATTCTAGGACTATAACCTATATGTATCCTTAACCTTAGGGACATACCTAGAAATACATTAGATATATCTCTAGGGATTTCACTAAAGGTTTCGCATCCTAGTTTCCAATGGTTAACTAAACCTTTCCTCTGATACCAACTGAAGAGACCTAAATCTTGACTTACATGGACATTAAATTACTTTTTCAAAATACTTAAAACATAACAAATCCAGACACACAATGACCATAACAGTTTAGTGTCTTTGGAAACTCAGAATTTAATCTTCTAATCGTGGTAAAAGATCTTAAACTTCTCCTATAAAGATCTTCCTCGTTTTTTTCTTACCTAAAACCTTTATTTGTATTCTGGTGAAAAGAAAACATGAAAAAGGGTGAGCTCAAATGCTCAGTTATGGTAAGCATAGATAAAATAAAAAATCCATAAACATTTGAATGCAAAAGCTTGAAAATAAAATCTAAACATCAAAATCTTGAGGAAAGACATAAATCATGGAAGTATGTAAGGAATATATCATAAAGGAACATAAATATTGATAAAATATAATGGGAATAAATCATATAATTGTGGAAAACATTCAGCACTTGTTATGATTTCCATAGTAGTCAAGGCATTGATGCCAAGACCATCTTAGTGGACAAAGTCCCTTTCTGAATCGAGTTCACTCTTCGTTCCAGTCATGTATCACTGAACCAGATTAACATACCGTTCTAGCCATGTCTATCTCATGAGATATAAATAATTACCCAATACATTAGTGGGAGATATAGGTCCCACCCATCTCATAATGAAATCATTCTTACGTGTTCCACAACATAAACATAAATCATTCATCATAACCCAAAGAATAAAATGGGTTTCATAAACATCATCCCATCATCAAATAATCCATATAAAACAGATGGATATCAATTCATCATAAGAGAAGTGAAACCATTTAAATCATAATGACATTATACTTTAAACATACACATATGAAATAATGTCATCTGAGATGGAAAATGGTTTTGATAAAACACTTGAAATAAATTCTTAAGGAAAATATCATTTCTTATTCAAAATCATTTTC
Organism: Viscum album; assembly: GCA_963277665.1. Lineage (NCBI taxonomy): Eukaryota > Viridiplantae > Streptophyta > Magnoliopsida > Santalales > Viscaceae > Viscum > Viscum album. The sequence goes on from OY728123.1 coordinate 2,023,864,452, forward strand.
TTTTCACAAAATTCCATGAAATTTTAAAAGAAGAGGATTTTTTTGAAAATAGTTATTAAATATTTTAGTGTATGATTCTCGAAAAGAAGGAATTATGAAAACCGTAAAAATATATTCATGCCGTATATCATAAAAAAACATTCTCCCCTTACTTTTTCTGAAAAAGTCAAAAAAGTACCTTATAGGGTAAACAAAAGAATGATTCCTTCCATTCCATGGGGTAAAAGTAAAAATGGGTAAAAAGTAATTTAAACATACATGAAAAAACTTTTATAAAACATGGACATGGATGATAACAATAACCCCAGTAAATACTTACGAAAAAGCAATCTCGGATAAAAATTAGATTTGTAAAAGTACCCCTTACCTTACATCTGATACGATTCTTATGTATCCGAACCTCCTATAAAATGATTTAAATAATGTCATTGACTTATTTAAGAATCATATTAATTGTTATTATATCATATATGGTTCACTTATGACTTTATATTACCTGTTCTTTTGTAAATTTTATGTTAAACCGGCATTTTGGGTAAAATCGTTTCATTTATCGTACTTGTTTCGACTTATTGTTATTATTTCTTATATACTGATTTACATAATTCCAGAATGTAAAAAATGATTTATATATAATATATTTTCATCATATACATATATATATGATAGATCTATAAATGGAATGAAATACACCGTTCATGGGGACGGTTGGCCGTACGTACGCATGAACACTATTTTTGTTTCCAAATTGAATTGACTTGAATTAAGTAGATGTCGTACATATATATATATACATAAATAAAGTATCATTATTATGTAATATATTTCATGATTACTTATTATATATATAATTTATAATCATTCATGAAGGGTTAACATGGATAATGAATCTCATCGCATCGTGGAGACGGTAGTCCGTACGTACGCACGAGCGATGATACCATTTCAATGATCATGGAATTGTACTGAAGTGTATTTATAATATTTCAGAATCATTATCACTTTATAATAATCATATATAGTTATTTATTCAAGACCATTATACCCATCCAAGTAAGGTGGTGGTCGAAAACAAATTACACCACGACGTGGAGACGGTATTTCCTACGTACGCACGCGCAGTGATTTCGTTTTCCGTAGGATGGATTGGTGGTGAAATATGGTTTTTTCATACTTATAATAACATATACTTATATGAGTGATACTTATGTTATTACTTAGTAAGGAAATAACTAAAGAAGAAGAAGTAGACGAATAAATAAAGTTGATTGAATCGGTAACAGACTTTACCTCTTCTTTGAAGCGCCTCTTTTTAACCTTATCTCAGGGAACTACAGATGGTATTTGAAGAAGAAAGGACCTTTATGATGTTTCTAGGGAAGTGGAGAAGATAAATTTTCAGGGTTTGGCTGATCTTTAAGGCTCAAAGTGGTGTGTGGAAGAGAGGGAGTAGGTTCTCTTTTATAAGGGAGGGGAGGGGCACCGTAGGAAAACATAAAATATTATTATATTATAAAGTCATATTCGGTTTTTAATATCTCTAAATTAATTTAATTCGAAGCTAAGGTGGGGATGGGTCGAAATCCTCACATCCAATATAATTTAGACAAGATTATGTTTATATTTTAACCTTATCATTTAGATTTAACTTTAAGTTAAATAATTTTACTTTTACCGTGCCTTCTTGTTTTCTTACAATATAAGATAAATAAACATACTATTACAAGCCAAACGAACCCCAAGTTGTTTATTATTAATATATATATAACCATATATAAGTAATTTGGCCGAACATTGGATTTTTAGGAATAAAATAACAATTAATAATATAATATTGTTTTTAAAAAATATTTTATGTCAATTTTGACACTATTTGGTAATTGATTTTTGTGAAAATCATAACAGAATGATTAGTTCGAAAAAAGTTAATTTTATCAATATTAACATGTCATATTAACCTCTGAAATTAATTTAATTCATAAAAAGTCTAAAATTAAATTTTTTTGAGTATTTATAACATCAATTATGTCAATATTTCATTATTGAGATAATTACTGCATCATCGTTGTGTCATAAATAAATTAAATTATTTAATGTCTAAAAATTATAAATAAAATAAACTTATGTAATAAATCTTTTTAAATTTCTAATGAGTATTTATAGTCGAATTTATCTTATGTATAACCTTATATTAAAAATGTTTTAGTTATTAAACATTGATTTTAACTATTTTAGCTATTCATTAAATAAAGGAATATTAAATTTCCTAATCTAATCCAAGTGGGCCTAAATGGTCAAATTGTATTCCTAAGGTTGTTTTTAGTCTAATTACACTTATCTAATGGAATTTGGACATGTTTTGGGGTAATATTAATATCATTTTTACCCATAATTACCCTATTTACTTTTAACCGTGGTAAATAAAAGTAAAAAGTTTCTGTTCACCAAAAATTATTTTTATCTCATTGAACCACATTTTAGTCCTTGATATTAACCGTGTCTATCATATTTTTGAAATTCAATTTAAAGAAGGGTTAAATTTTCATTTAAATGAAAATGTCAGTTTTTTTAACTACCAATAAGTGGTTTCACTATTCATCAAAAATTGAATTTTTTCAGAAAAATACCCAAAATTCACCCGAAGCATTATTTGATATTCCGAATTCAAAATTGATGCCTATTTTTCCAAATTCAAAACATATAAGTGTAATTAATTAATTTTAAATTTAATTCCTGTTATCAAAATAAATAGCGTGTTTTTAAGAAACAAAAACTCTCAAAAGATTGATACTTGCTTATATCCAATTCCAATGTGAAATTAATTCAAATGAAAAACAATGGATTAAATGGTAAAAATATATTATAAGTACACATAAAAACCAATTAAAATAAAAATCTAACCATATAAATTATTTTGATGAAAAAGTTGTTTTTAATTAAAATATATCGTGTTTTTACTATTCATTAAAATATGAAAGTTATCAGAATAATATGAAAATTTTATCCAAAGTAAATTTTTATATCTTGATTCCAAAGAAAAATTTTATTTTGTCAAATTGAACTTATATACATGTCAAAAACAAGATTTAAATTGTGTGCGCCATTAAAAGGCTGGAAAACTACAATTTTTTGAAAAATACATATTTTACATGAAAACTTTATTTTGTTCTCATACCATATTCTAGAAAATCTGTAAGATGAATAATATTGTTATAAAATTAAAAATGTTGTTAATAATATTTATAACGGCTAGTCTATAATAATATTATAACAATATATCGTTGATTTGTGAAACCTGGTATTGCGTACTACACAAGCTATCGAGGTAGGTCGCGATTGCATGTAATAGAAGTCAAGAATAGTGTTGCATATACTGCAAGATGATGTGGTGTTGCATATAGTACAAGCTAATATTGGTGTAGTGTATAATAGAAGATCAAAGAAATTAAAAATAATATATCTTATAAAATCATGTGGTGTTACATGTCAATAATCAAGTCCATTCACAACTATATGAATAACTATATAAAAAATCATGTCCATGGAAAATATTCTAATCAAGGGAATCCAAAATCATGTTGATTCAAAAAACTTATAATGAAATATATCAACAAACATTTCAATATAAAAACTAATAAAAAATATATTTCAATTCATGTCATCGAAATACACCATCATCTCATGAGATATTAAACATTAATCAATGTATTTAGGGGCTATAATATACCCACAGATCAAATATTGATAATCCATACCCAACAAAACATTTATAAATACATCATGGAGTAATTATAAAATAGATAATAAATGTATTTCATGAAATCTTCTGGAAAAACTCATCATATTTAATACAAAGAATGAATCTGGATGGTATCATTAGAGAATATCTCTAATGAAGCGTAAGAAAAATTAATATATATTGACATAAAAGAATAAAAATATATAAAAAAAATATGAATATAACTTTACAATTGAGAAGAAATACCCTTTTATGTTTTTAATAAAATTTATATCAATGTTAAATACTTAATCAATAATTAGAAAAGAAATCAATTTAAAAAACCATTAAAATATGAAAAGTAAGATTCTAAATATGAATAATGTGGTGAGAAAATTTTAATTTCAAACAAGAATATTCCTTTCAGACATTTGTAAAGAAGGTAAATGTTATTATAAAATGATAATATATAAAATAATAAATGAATACCCTTTCTATAAAGAATGTTATTTTTTAAAAAAATACATTAAGAAATATTAAAATAAGGATAAGGATATCAATAACACAAAACATAAATTATGGACATTGAGGAATTATTCCCATCAAAAAGGAAAAGAATAGGTCATCTCCAATTATAAATATCCTTTCAGTAGAGTGTTTAACCATAGAGTGGTGAAATAGAAGGAATTAATATAAACCCCATGAATAACCAGTAGAGAATAAAATAAATCATTTGTAGAGATAATATTACATAATTTCTCAAAAAGGATGACATAAAATTAATTATAAATTTACAAGTGTGATTAGCAATGAAACATTTATGTTTTTGGTAACTAATGATTCAAAATACAAGGACAGATAAAACCATTTATGTACTTGTAAACCCATAAAATTTCATGAAATTTATTACCAAACAAATCAATGGGGATGTTTATACATTACAAAATAACGATAGGTTGTGAACAATGAACATATAAAAAAAGAATGAAAAATTGATATTAGAGAACCATTACCATTAATTAATACTTACATAAATGTTCCTTAACATCTTTGATGATTTCTATCCTTCTCAAAATGGGTACCTTTCTAAATTTGGATTTAGGATTTCTACTTGAAACATAAGGATACCAAATGTCTATGAAGTATTTTTTAGAGGAAAAGTGTGTAACAGTTATATTGAGATTCAATAGAATAAATGTTTTTGAAACATGGAAGTTGAGAGATCATATTATATGTGTAACTGAGGGATATTTCTTTGGACAATTATGTTGGGTGATGGGTAATAATGGAATGACAGTGGAGGTTTTTAATTTTGGTGAGTAATGTTTTCTTGAGAAATTTGGGTTTCAATCCGACAAAAAAAGAATTATAGAATGAATAAATATAGTTTTAATTATGAAAAATCTAAGACTCATTAATTTAGCACTATTTAAACTATTTAACTCTTTTACCAAGTTAAATTATTTATCATGGTATTTAATTAATTTAGAAAAAAAATATATGATAACCGCTATTTTCATATTTTGATATCATTATTTAAAATTTGGAACCCATTTAATTTAAATAAATTTCATGTTATGGTAAAATGAAATTTTAAATTGAATCATTATATATATAGGAAAAACAATAAATATAGAAAAATGTCTTCATAGACATTAATTATTATTATTATTATTATTTTCTATCTATTAATAAACTAATAATTGTAAATTTATGGTTATATATATATATTTTACATTAAATTTGTCCTTCAAAAGTGATCGATTTATGTTTTTTAAATAAAAATACTCAACTGTTAAAAACAATTCTTTGAGAATACCCTTTTTACCTTTATAATGGTATCACATTTTTGTATTAATGAAATATTTTTTACTCTGAAAACAAAAACAAAATTATTTTATAATTTGGAATCTCTAATTCCAAAAATGAAATCCATTTTATTAAATTCCAATTATAATCATTACAAAATTAATTTAAATATAAAAACATATAATGATAATAATATTTTTTGAGAAAATGTATTTCTAATGACTAATAAAATGTATCCTTATTCCTACAATGTAATATTTATTGAGTGAATGTTAAATTTTTATTACTATAAATATTCTAAATATGTCCATAACATTATAACTCATCATTAACCATAATTATTTATTTATATAAAAATACAAAAAATAATTTTTTTAATAGGTCTTTTAATTGAAAATAATTATTACAAACTAACTAATAATAATTAAATAGATTAGAATATAATATTTTTTATTAAAATACAAATTCCATATATGATTAATTTATCTATTAAATTGAAATATATATTATATAATAAGAACATTATTTTTAAATAATTTTTTTTTTGTTATCTCCTGAATAATTAAATTGGTATTCCTTATTTTTCCTAAATTATTTCATAGATATTTTAATTTAGTTTTCTAAAGAGTCATTAAATTTGATAAATATTTTTTTACTAATATCATTATTTATAATTAATCAAAATTAAAAATGAATATTTTTTAGAAAAATTATTTATAATCTGAGGAATCTTCAAAAATGAAATAATATCCACTAGTTTTTCTAAATCATTATTGGTATTTCAAATAAACTCTCTATCCTGGGAAATTTATATTTTTGAATTACAAATAAACATTATCTATACTAATTATACATCGATAGCTTCAAACTAATTACATGATTACTTTTTGTATACATAAAAACTATAGAACCCCTTTATAAAGTTCATATAGAGGCTATATTAAACCTATTACTTTTTATAAATTCCATCATTATATCTTCCGAAAACAAACTTCTCTTTTCATTAGTTTTCATTTTATATTTTATACATGATTTCTCCTTTCATGGTTTTTTTAACATATGTCTTTTTCTAATAATAATGACATGAAAGAGTGAAGATGGTCAAGGATATTCATATTTGTAAAGAAATTAATATTTTCTATTTTTTATCCCATTATATTTTATGAAATTAAAAGAGATATAATATTCCTTTGTATGCAATAATATATGGTGTGTACAACTTTTTTCATACACTTTTGTTATGATTCTCTATTATGAGTTAATAATGTGTTTTTAGTTGGATTCTTGTTGAAAAATCTTCCAACCGAAGATAAATTTTTTTAATATAATATAAAAGAATATAATTGATAGTTATATAGTTCTATGAATGGAAATGTGCCTTTTATTCTATGCTGTTATAAAGAAAATGAACCTTGACAACTCAAATTTTAAAATGTTTGGAAATTGTAGTGTCTCAATATTCATCTTTGGATGGTAGGGTTTATCCTGTTAATTGAATATATAGCTCCTACAAGATTATATATCAGATATTTTCAATGAAAATAATTGTGTATATTTACAGAATCCCCTAATTACATTAAAGTACCCTAAAGTTTCTAAGAGTTTGCATCCATGATACAACACCCATAGGATTCCATGTAGGGTCCAAGATCTGTTTCCTAACTAGCACCATCCACATAAGGTAAGAAACCTAGTACATTGGATACTATTAATATCACACTAAAACCAATAGAAATGTTGGATCTTACTTCCAATACCGCTCAATATAATCTCATTCATCTTCTTTAACTATATCTCCAGCATCAACACCCTCGTAAGGGGTGGAAAAAATATACTGAATTGATAGAATTTTGAAGATTTGAATAATAGGGATTGCTTCTTCTAAAAATAAAAAGTATCATGGATATTTATCGACACCCTCAGAAATAACTCCATTTTGTTTCATGAGGTAAAAATTTCATATATTGGAAAGAAAAATGATCAACCAGATTATTTCCACATCCATATAATGGTGGTGCATTAATTTTAATACCACTTCATTATTAGGGATAAACCCCAAAAGTTGGTTGATTATAGATAGGTCTAGATAAGTAAAACTTTGTCATAGGTGACCTATGTCTTCAGTTCTGTACCCAAAGGTGATGGAGAGTAAAAAATATGTCTCATAGATGGGATTATGTAAATTTTCGGGAATATATGACAATGAAATTTGATGGGTGATCACATGCCATACTCAAGTATCAATTTAACCAACATGTCACAAGCATAACTCTCTATCTACAAAAAATGGTGATGTCTTCATCATTATAGACTTCATAGAGTTAGTTCAGTCAATTCAATTATAAATTACACATGGAGAATATCCCTTTTTGGAACCTAATATGGTCCAATCCATCTTATACTTCTCACCACCATCACTAGCTATATGGCCACCACCCCACCCAATTTAACCTCAAATAAATTTCTAGGAAAAATATGGATCGTCCAAATTTGTACACAATCATTAATGAAAATCAATCTCATAAACTCATGTCCCAAATTAATAATTGAGTAATAGTTTGTAGAAACTTTTGTGGTCATAAAAGATGAAATTGTGGTGGACCCTGATTTCTAGGAATTGATTCTTTTGGATTTGTATACACTACTAAAACAAAATATGACAATATATGACATGACTATTTGAAATAATGACCCTTGTTTGATTTCTATGGGATGACTAGGATTTTATTGTGAAATGTTAGGGAAAATATATGAACTAGTATGGTGTCATGCACTAACTAGTGGCTATAAGAGGGGATAAGGCCAATCTTAGGTATTTTCCCCTTAGATCAGATTGTATAGGGTAAAATATGTTGTTTGAGATGATTTTTATTAGCATGATTGATTTTATTCTGGATCCCAAACTTTTCATCACTCACGAGCATGTTAAATTTTACTTAAATGTTTCCCTATATCACATTTGGACTCCAAGACCACAATTTTTGTGTTTTAAAAAGTATTTTTGTTTTGAAAATTTTTCAAATGATGTCATTTTTTCATTCATTTTTCCTTTAATTTTGTTTAAACTTCAATTTTTAAAAAATATTATTTATGAAAATAACGTTTTTCCAAGAAAAAGGTTTTAGAAAAGGATCAACGGTGTTTTTAGAGGAAAAAACATGATACGTGTTTTACAAATGAATAAACTATAAATTCAATATTATATTCTTATTTGTGAGCATATGTGTAAAATAATCTATTTTCATGTGTTATGATTCGAGTTAGAAGGTGGAAACCTACTGGGGTGTTTAGCTTATGCTAATATATATTAACTTTTTAGCAAGTCACTAAACAAAAGAAATTTTTTAATATGTTTGGTTTCGAGAATTTGTAGTGTTGTGTGTGGTGTTTCCTCACATGAATATGGAGATATTGGTGGTTTATAGTCTTTTTAATTATCTACAGTTGTCGCATCCCTTAACATTATTATCTGGTTTGATATACATATCTTGCATGTTTTGGAATTGAATATTTATTTTTATTCCATTTTTGGATTTCTATTTCAAATTTATCTTTTATGATTAAATTTTAATAGGGAAATAATTCCATTTTGTTTTTACTGATGAATGAGAACCTATTTTTTTCTAGTAGGGATCAGGAATTCCCTTAGGGATAGTAGTTAATCGAATCTGGTGTCATTTTAAATGGTGTACTCAGTCAATTCATTAAAATTGGTTATAAAGCTAGGTTGTTCAATGATGTTGTAATATGTCTTTTGGTATAGATATTGGATGATCATAATTCTTATTTTCATCCATATGTGGGTTCCTTATCACCACCGATTTAAGGTGGTTCTAGACTTCTTATGTTTGTCTGGGAAGAGTATTTCTTAGGCTCAATCTTGGTCCCCCAACATTTTTGAAACTTATGGGTTTTTTGATTGTTTATTTATTTCCTTTTTCTATTATTTGGAGTATCTCCATGTTTTATAGTTAGTTTTTGAAGACATTTATAAGGTGTACACTTACTAATGATGGTTTTTTAATACTTTCATAGGTTATTCATCCGGATCTTATTGATTTCAAATAGACATTGGATGGTTAGTGAATGGTCCTACAAACCATGTTACCATACCATGTGAACTTATACTTTTCTAAAATTTATAATTTTTTCTTTCATATATTGTTGGGATGTATTCCCTTTATTTTTCTTTGTTTTATGATAATCATTGGTGTTTCACCTAGGAGAATTGATAGGTTTTAGGGTTTATTTGAGTGATATTTTTAAATAAAAAATTTGTTTTTTCAGAAAACATTTTAGGAACTTCTTTCCATTTTGAAATGTTTTATTAATATTTAACTTCTTTTCTGAAATAATATATTTTTTTAATATGGGTTTCACTATGAAAATGATATAAATTTAAATTTTTTTTCCGATAATATTTAAATTTTGAATGATAAATGGTTTACATAAAATATCATTGATGCTTTTGGGGAATGGTTAAGAGTCTTAATTGATTCCGTGTTTTTCACATGGTGTTAAGAAATACTATTTGGAATCATTTAAAGAGATAAATTTGAATTCTTTTAAAATCGTGTTCATAGATATTTTTATTTAAACAGAGTTTTCCTTTAAACATTTTCATGTCGGATTAAATTTTCATTTTGAGGAGGAATTTTTTTTAAATAAAAACTACTTTTGGTAAATCCCTCTTGGTCCAAATAAAAAATTTTCATTCGTAAAATAATATTGATGTGCGTTTTATAGATTTGATTTTTTGTTAGATTTTTTTATATTTAAAATAGTGTTTTAAGGTCATTTATTTGATATTTTATGTTTCTTCTAAGGTTTGGCTTTTGAGATTTGATTTGATGGGTTTTTTCATTATTCATATTGTAATCTCCCATTTTGATTTAACAGATACTTTATTTGATCATGATTCTATTGTAATGTTTATATCATCAACTCTATTATTAGGGATTTACATTCTTCCACTAATCTACTTGCATGAGGAGTTTGTTCAATGGATTCATAGCCTTAATCATCCTCCATTATTTGGGAAAATTGATTCTCAAGAAATGATGATCTAGCTTAAGAGGATTAATGAAATATTTGTCCAATATCATCTCACATAATCTATCATATTTATGTTTTGATGAATCATACAAAAAGAATCAATTTTGATGTATTAGAAGTCTGTTATCTAGGATAATCCATATAAGGACCATTCCTAGTAATATTTCAATGTGTAGTTCATTCTAGAATTATTTCCCAATTCAATAATGTTTCCAAATTTTATGGAATATATTTTTCTCTAAAAATTAGATATAATGGTTTTGGAGTATTCATTTGGTATTACAAGTAATTATTATATCTTACTCATCCAAAAATTCAAGACTCTTTAACGTATTGATATTATTAAAAAGTCATTCAACCAGATTTCTCATTGGCCATGTTTCCTCTCAACATCAACTCTTCTAAAACATTGGTAATGCATGCAGCCTAGATTGAATTAGGATTTATAGGAGAACTACATATGTTGTATAATTATCATCTTCCTAGATTTTATAGTGGATGCACTACAATGGATAAAAGTTAGTGTTCCACGTTATGCATTGGGGAAAATGAAATGAAATGGTATTTTTTATTATTCTTATTATATTCCTCTATAAAGAAGCACTTATTTGGACACTAGTTCATAATGGTTGGTTGAGCGATTTGTGATTGTAAAAAGCTTGTTAAATCTTGTAAAACTTGTGTATTTTTAGGTTATTAGTAGTTTATCTATAATAATTTCCTTATATATTAAAACAATACATCGTCATCATCTCCTAAAGGCTCTATAGTGCAATCAGAATCTTCAAAACAACAGAGATCCATCCATAGACCTAAAAATAAATCATTTTTGATGGTGTGGGAGTTATAATAGAGGTTTATATTGGTCCTTGTTGTCGATATAAGTTTTATAGTTAATAAAAGTTTTGTTTTTATAAATATTTGTATTTCCCCTTTATCAACCCAGTGCTGTTAGGTGCTATTTTTTTAATTACATAGGTTTCTCCATGTAAATGATTTATTTTTTTAATATAAATATTTGATAATAACAAAGAGATATAGAATCCATTTTTAGAGACATTCATGACTTTATCTTCTTTATTTAATTTCAGGTTATTATTTGTTGAGTTAATGGAGATTAAATATAATGGGAAATCAAATATATCGAGGAGACCACCATTATTGAACATATCTAATTGAAATGATGGTCTTCCCTTCCAAGAATATTTTGTTTGAATTTCCTTACTAAATACAAGAGATAAAATTTATCCCCATTATCTTGAACATTCATATTTTGTCATAATAAATCAAGGATATTTTTTTGAATCAGCTTCTTGGATTTTCCATGGCCTTTTCATTCCATGTTCTGTTAGAGTCCATGTTTCCTATATTTCCAAAAAAATGGAATGTGTGGGTTTCTCAAGTATAGTTTAATGAGTGTTATTAAGTAGTTTTTCTATAGATGGTTGTATATTTATCTCTGTAAGTGAGAATCATTGGTAGTTCTCTATTATTTTGGTTTGGGTACTTAGTGATGATCTGTGTGTATTAATATTTCAATATTCTCATTTTGACTGTCGGTTGTGAGATGTTAGCTGCTTTGGAAATTCTTTTGATACAATATTTTTTTCCCTTCATTTTTTACAATGTAGGCCCTTTTTTGGTCTAGTGGTTTTTTCCTTATTGTACATTAAAAATATAAGGTAACTGTTTCGGTGACCAAAATGTATTGGGGTGATGATCTTATGTTTTGATTGAAATTATCTAAAGCTAGTGTTCTGATATTTCAATCGTTAGTTACCATCACATGACCTAATAATAGGTTATATTTCTTTTGATCAGACATATCTCTACACGACACAATTCCTATTATTATTTTTTATCCCTATGTATTACCTTTATGTTGTTTTTTAAAAAGATAGTTGTCTTTTTAAGACTATTGGTACAAAATCACACTTGATGATTCTTTTTGTGATGATTTTGAGGATTCATCAGAGTTTTATGGTTGTGTTCATCATTAATGAAATTGTTAAGGCATTTTAATTTAGTTTAAGTAGGCCTATCAGTTAGTGAATTTATTTCAAGTGGTTATCAGAATTTTTGAAACAAGTCATCTAGTTTTCATTGGATGTATATCCTTGTGAATCTACTTTTTCAGGTTATTTTATTTTGATGTTAGATTCCTAATTGGACAATTTTAAAATCATTTTTTTCCATATTTTTTTGTCTTATGAGATTTTGGAGTCACTTTTTTCGTTTTTATACATTAGTTTAGTAATGGTCATCACATTATTTTTTAGCCTTTTCTTCATTCTAATTGATCAACCTTGATCCCTGAATATTTTGGGGGAAGAAAGTATTTTTAAAGAAAATATCATATCTTGACTGTGTATAACTCAATTTTTTTATTTAATTTTGTTTCCCCATTATTTATCCTCCCATATGAAGGCATTCCCCTAAATATTTAGATCATTTTGGATGCCACATGGTTTGTTCATGGGTAGGGGAAACCATGTGCCATATCCTTGAAGTTGTAAATCCAATATTTGGGTCTGCGAGATGGGAGAATGATTTCATAAACCTTGATGTCAATCCATGAAGCTCCTCCAATATCTTAGTATGGGGAACACTATTTTCTAATCAATTAAATGGAAAGAAGTTATTATAACTTTTAATTTTAAAATATGAAACAACTTTTGTTCTCTTTATTCCTTCAACATCAATTTAGGGTCTATAACTAGAGGTATTTACTAGGCTATTTTGGGGATATAAATCCTTAAAAATATTTATTATGATGAATCAAGGGACATTTGATATATTTATTTAAAGGTATGATCCCATTATTCATCATTATTCACCCTTTCTATAGAAATATATAATTTCCATGAAAGAAATATTGTGTTGAGTATATTGTCACAATATCTAAGCTTTATGTTTTGATCTAATAATATTTATATTATATCTGTTATTGTAAGGGGTGTAATCCATTGGATCTTAATTGATTATTGAGTGAATCTTTGAAATAATTTTTATCCCTTATCATATTTTTTGTGTTGATATAATGGGATTTTTAGAGTTTCTATGTTTTCGAGTAAGGTGTCCAAATAATCCAGATTTTGAATTTAATATGTAAATTATTTTACTTTCATCTTGATTGGTTAATGTCTTCCAATGATTCTACTTGTATTTAATTTCTATATCAATGATTTATGATTTATTAATATTTTTATAAACGTGTAAAAATGGGACCTTGTTATGAATTGATGTGAATTTTTTTAAAGTAATAAACTCAAACTTTTTAATTTGAATTGGTTTTTTGTCTTCTGATAATATTCTATATGATTTTTATGGTGATGAATTCAAAAATATAGAGTAAAGTGTTCTTTTATTAGTCTTCTATGTGATTACCATTTTTTGAAAAAATATTTCTAGGTGAGTATTAAATAATGTGAAATTATTTATATATGGTTTTTGAAATGTACATGAATGTGTTTAAAATTCTTAGTATCCCATATTAATGTGTAAATACTCATTAGACTATTAAATTATTTATTACTAAATGGAAAACCTATAACACGTTCCCCTATTTTTGTAATATAAATGATGGTTAATTTGAATTCCTATAATTAAATTCATATTTTAGGTAATATGAACTGAATTAAATTAATATGATTGACAAATGGGGTTCTCATATATAGAATATGGGATGTGTGAAAAAGACTTTTTCATTTTTTATAGATGTGATGACATGTTATGAGATATGATATAAATCTTAAAAATGGTCACCGCTATTTTAATATTAGGGTAAGACTATGGTTTCTATGTGGGAATTCATTGTACACATGTTTATGAATATAAAATCATTTTCTAGTTAATGGATTTAGGCGTGGCATATTTAACACCTGGATAATTTATTATATACTTGTCCTAAAATAAATATAATTTCATTGATAAATTGAATTTCCTTTATCACTGAGTTTAAAAAACAAAAATATATTAAAATGTTATTATAAATCATCTTTCCTTTTATTAAATCATCCTTTTAATATTATCTTATTTTTTAATTTAGATAGGTTTCAAAAAAGATATATTTTTTAGTGAATAGTGAAAAATTTCGGTTTTTGTAAAACATCCATTTGGTGTCATTAAATCACGTAATTTAAAAGTATCATTATTTTTTTTATATTTTTTTAAAGTGATATAATATCTAATTAATTTAATTTAAAAAATTACAATTATTATGTTTCATTATTTCTATATAAGTCAAATTTTAGGCTTAAAAACCTAACTTTCTGGAAAAGTGTCTTTAATCTCATATTGTGGGTTTATTTTAAAATATAGTTGTGAATATTATTTAAATTTAATTTGATAAAACTTATTCCATATTTGGAATAAATATATTCATATTTTTCAAATATGTACCTTTTATTTTTAGGCAATATAAATAGTAACCATTGTAAATCTTTGTCACCTCAGCAAGGGTAATATTGGTAAAACAAGGTTAAAACTGTAACATATGGTATCAAAGTCAACCTAATGGAATCCATAATTTAATTTCATGGTTTTTATTTAACCATAATCATCCTGAATTTCAATATATGACATTTTAGTTCCATTTGACCATTATAGTGACATTTAAATTATTTTAGGTAAATAAAATTCCAAAAGGTCACTCTCCTTCTTTAAATTACTCTTATATGTTCACATAGGGGTAAAAAAAATTTATGAATGAATGTAAATTTCTATTTTGAACATAATTAATTTATATTCATGATGGTAATATTTTTTTTGTTCTTTATTAATGGTATAATTAAATTAAATACTTACGCAACGATGACATGGTATTAGTACAAATAATAGAAATAACCAAATAAATATTTTTAAAAATATTAAATGAAATAAATGTTTAATTAATTATTGTTTTCACAGAATTTAATGGATAAATATAATATATCAATGATGTGGTAAATTATTATATTCTAATTCCATCCCTTTATTGATGTTTTAAAATCCTAATTAAATTAATAGTTCAAAAAATACATTAATGATGTATTATAAAATTAATATTTTATTTAAATTATTTAAAAATAAAAAAAAAATTTGAACAAGGACAAGTTGGAAAATAAATTGTCTTAAATTTCACCCATTAAGAATTTATTATTCCATTTTCAACTTATTATTAAAATAATAAGATTTTAATATTGAAAATTGTATTACCATAGTTAAATATAAAATTGGTTAATAAAATGGTTAAACCAAAAAATATATTTAAAATACCTAATAGAACCATACAAATTTTATTGTTTCAACATATTTAATCTATATAATATCATATTTTATAATTTATTTCCACATGTAACCAATTTCACTAGAGAATTAATTTATTATATTTAAAAAAAATTTATTAATTCTTTGAGTGTCCTTTCTTTTAAAATAAAAAAGAACCATCGTTCATCACTTTTATAAACCAAGTTGAGGAATATATATTGACCATGCCCTACCTAATTATCTTGTAAACATCCCTATAAATAAATTTTAGGTTTCTATCTTATCAAAATATTATTTAACGGTCCATGATAAAGGATATAAAACAAGTTTATCGAAGATACGGTAATCATTTTAACGACTCTTTAAATTTTCTTTCATCTTATAAATCCAATAAAATCTATTTTAACCAGAATATATTAAAAAATAAAATATGAAAATGAAATTATATTTTATAATTATTGTTTTATATCCATCTTAAATTTCTTCTCCATCTTTGGAAATGTGAAAACATCCCTCTTGCATACGTGAGGTTTAACATCTCCCCATATCAGTGGATTTTGTTACTCATCTCCATTTTACATGGATGGTTTAAAATATTTAATAAATTAAAATTTATTACATTTATGATATAATTATACTTAGGTAATGATTATATAATATATACCATCATACCATCCAATCCTTTAGAAAATGAAAACATCGCTCGTGATTACGTGTGGACTACCACCTCCAATAAGTGATGTGACTAATGATTCATTTTTTCATCACATTGATAGTAAAAAGGGAAATATAAAAATTATAAAGAATATATATATGATATAATAATAATAAATTAAAGAGAAATTATTATTTACATTTACTTCGTTCCATCCAGTGAAAATTTGAAAACATCTATCATGTGTACGTATGACCTACCATCTCAAATAATGATTTAATTAATTTTACATCTTTATCTTTTATGGATGACTATAAACCTATATATAATTAATATATATTATATTTATATAAGAACTTAATAATTTTCAATAATTAAATCATAATCAATATAGGAATATAGGAACCACCAGATGAAAATTCTAATGACAAATGAAACACAAAACACCTAGAAATGATGTTTTTATAAGGAATTGTTAATCAATAGGTATATAAATTTTAGAAGAGGATAATATATGATATTATATATATTTAGATTAATATGCGATTGAATTATAATAATTTTAAATTTAATATACAATAGGATGTATTTCTTTTGAAGAATATTATATTAAGGTAAGGGATTTTGTTCCAGTTTCATCTCCATTGAGATATACTTGGTTCTATGAAACTATTAACATTAATGTTGTTAATATACAAATGTTTTGTGAATTTAAAATAAAAATTTAATTACTAATTATCATTGATGGTTCAAAAAAATTACTCTTCCATGTGGTAACAATTATTTGTTACTAAAGCGGTAAGAATTTATTTTATAGTCTCATTTTTCTTTTCGATTGATTTTATTTTCAGTGAAATAATATTATAATTTGTAGTTCATTAGATACAATCAGTTTTTTATTATATAAATTATTATGTATTTTATATTATTACATTAAAATTACCCTTTCTTTGGAATATTAATCAAGAAAATTAATGTTTAAAAGAAAAGTTAAACCTATTTTTCTTTTGGCCCGATATATTTTTCATTCCTGCCCATTTTTTAAAAACTGTTTTAAAAAACAAATTTTTATTTATTCAATTTATTTATTAAGATCATATTATGTTATATTTGACTTTTTAAATGTTTTTAAAATAAATTTTTTTATTATTTTTGAAAAGCTAATCTACAATTTTAGTTATAAAATGCCTAAAGAAATTTTTTCTTTTAAATGTATACGACGTTAACAAACTATCCTACCACCAAAATATTTTTTTTGGATCTATAGGTTATTATAAAATATTTTAATGATATCTATAAGAAAAAACATTGTGAAATTTTTTTTAAAAAATATCACTTCCATTTTATTCTACATTTCAAATGAATGATTTTTCTATAAAATCTACTTTTCTTGTGAATTGATGGACACCTCTATTATATTGACTAATTTTATAGTCATTAACATTACATTCATACATTAACTTCATTATTATGATTTTATTGTTAATTAAATTTATCTTCAATATCCATATTATGTGTATCACAGATGTGACTATTTGAAAAACTATATAAAATTTCTATAAATAAATTATTTTGAATGTTATTTGATTGAATAATGAAATATTAATATTTTTTATTATTTACTATATATATATATTTGATGAAAAATTATATTTTTTATGAATTTAATTGATCATTCAATATATGTCGAATGAATTCTACAAAAAGTTATGAGTGGGGTCCAATAATATATATACCCAATGTAAAATGACAAGTCTCAAGACACATACTAGTTGTACATCATTATTAAATCAATTTTTAGTGTATACCAACACATCGATATAAATTTATTGGTACAAGGTCTTGATATTAATGATATCATGTTTTTTGATAACTTAAAATCAAACATTAACCAATTACTTCATTGACAATTCAATTATTATTATCCATTTTATTACTATAATGATATTATAAATGGATTCATTTTGTGCATAGGTTTTTTATTTAATGTACTGTATTTTCAATTTTTTACCTTTCCATATTTATTATTCTTTATTTAGGAAAGATAACTTATTCCTTATTCAACCCTTACTGAACATATAAGATCACTATTTATTTAATTTTCCTTCTTGTTATATGATAAATGATATTATTAATATTATCAAGGTTGTGATAATATTTATTATGTTATTTTTCTTTTATATTTCCAATGTGATATTTGAATCCTGAGTTTATCTAGTTTTCAAGACTACTAAACATACCTGTCCTTCCAGATGAGATCAATTGTATCCTATGATAATGTAAAAATAATAACACTAGCTATGGAGAATTGTAGTCGGGGATCTATAGTAGGCATCATATGATGTTTAGAAGAAATATTGGAAACTAGATTGTAAAATAACATATCTATCATGATAATTATGATAATAATATATATTATTTGAGAAATGTTTAGTTGGGTTTATATTTTAGGGCTCGATGTTCTCGATATTTAGGAGATAACACAGTGTGTGTCATTCTTTAGTAACAGATCCTAATGGATGAATAGTAATAAATACTCATAGTCAGTATAGAAATTTCCCTACTAAGAAAAACTATATATATATAGTTATAGAAATAATTAGATCTTTTCCATATTAGGGTATCTAACTTAGGAAATGATGAGTGAACTTGCCTGTATAGAGAATCTTAATGTTCCAAAATTTGATTCACATTTTTTGGATCCCTTCATGTGACCATAGCCTCAATATTTTAATAGAAATACTAATCCATTTCTCACTGATCAATGGTTTAGGTCCCTAAAAAATATATTATTTACTTTTGGATGTTACATTTTGTATGTCGATTAAATCCATGATTGTCTATTCCTGGGAGGATGAACCTAAAGTCTCTCTATAAATTTATTCCATCATTTGGGGGTTATTACATATTCATGGGGGAATTTTATCTATTACAATTTGGAAGAAAATAAACATTAAATATATATGTATTGTGTGGGTGTTTTCATATTAATTTGGATAAGAGTTTCTTAGTCTTCCCATGAATTTGAAGTTATATTTTCAGTAGAATTTTTATGTGGTGATACACCTAAATCACAGTCTCCAAATAGAATTGTACTAATTAGGTTACATGAATTAAATAATCTATTCTAGGAAAATCATGATAGTTGATTCATCCATTCTAGTGTTTAACCATGGTGTGAACTGGACATTTTGATATGAATATAGATGGATCAATTATTCATTGCATTGATTATTGGAAACATTACTTGAACACTAAGAGAACATGTATCCTTTAACACATATTTATGATCTATTATACCAATTATGTGGATATCAATATTTCTCCATGATTGGTCTCCTATTTTTATATAATTTTCTACAGTTCAAAAATTATGATATACCCAACATATCCTTGTATATAAAGAATGGTCATTATTAATTTATAGTGATTCCATTTATACTTTCCAATACTATTTCTATATTAATGTATTTATGAATAGATTATTTAGAGATTACCTTGATTTTTTTGGAAGTCTATATAGATGTTATTATTATAAATTCATTTATTTCATGATCCATCTAAAGTTAGTGCCAAACCGATCACCTCAGCTACCCTAAAACAAGGCTCAAGAGGTGTTCCTAATCCTTTGGGTTTGGTAACTAGTATCAATAGTCAATAATTACTCAATTTTGGAATGATTTATCCTATGAAAAACATACAAAAAAAGATTATGAATAATAGAATAAAAACAAGCAGTATTAATAAATAAAACTCTACATACCTCCATGTGACCTTGCAGGTCACCACCAAGTATAGAAATACGGTCACATAATGAGTGAGTCTAAATGAGGATAAGAAATTACGAAGTAGCTCGGGTCTTCCAATGTAGAGTGTCCCAAGTAGTGTGTATTAATAAAAGAACACAGTATGTTAGAAAAAAATAATTCATACATTTCCATTCCTAAAATAGTTCAAAAAAGCTAGTTTGTAAATATAGATGTAATATAGGATTTTTATTATTTAATAAACAAAGAACCACTTTCCAAAAACATTACCTTTCAAAAAAACATGGAATTCCATTTTAAAATAGATTCCCCTATAAAAATGTACTTCAAAATAAAATTCCAATTAGAAAGCACATCCAAAATAATTTATATATGAAAGAAAAATAAAAATAACATGAATCAATGTATATAATGAAAAGTGAGAAACTATGAAAATAGAACTATTACAAGAAAAAATTTATATATATATAAATATGTAACCGATGTTCCACAATGTAAAACAATTAATTATAGAAGTAATCATGGTATTCTTCTAAACAACTCGATAAGTGACCCTAGAGTTACATTGTTTGAACCTATTTGTTAGTGTACGATGAAATCCATAGTAAACAAATAACTTGGCTAAACTAATTAGACGCACCAGTGGAACAACATGTATAGAATATTACACTCTCCTAGGGGATCTTATCTGTCTAATAAAGATATATATAGACATCATCACTCAAAACTGTAGATGAAACCCAGGAAATTCATTGATAAAATTATAATGGGAATGAGATGAGGCAATCATACACATGGTATTAAATGTTACCTATAGATTTCATCATCTATACCTTTCCCAATCCCTAATAACATATATGAAAAGGACCTAACAAAAGTGAGAGAAACCTAGGGGATCTCGTCACACTAAAATCTTTTTGAAAGTACAAAATTTGTATACCCATCATGTGATTTCAAATCAAATTTCCAAAACATCCTAACATTATATTTAGTCCTTAGCATTTACAAATCCTAAACTATTTCCAATAAATACACCATTCTCCCAAAAATCATTTTAAAAACTAAGGTGATAGTAAAACCATAGATACAAGTCACCAAGTGGTCAATGTGTTTAGAACTAAAATTTAAAACCTCATTTGAATTTATTTGGAAACTAAAATTTATTTGGATATAAATTTGGTTTTTTTAGAAACCATTTGAAAGGAACAAATAAAATTGTATTAGATGTGATATTATTGTTTTGAAAACCAAAGATATAATAAAAAACCATTTTATGGAATATCCACTTATATACATCATCCAATCATATGTACACCTATTGAACAATTGATATATGACCATATATATTATAGTATATATGTAAACCCATTAAAATATCTAGGATTACATTTACAAAATCAAATGGATTGTTATATAATAATAAACCATAACGAGGCTCCCAAAACCTATTCAAACCATAATTTTATAGGCATCACTCATTTACACTTATTCTCAATCAAGTTCAAACACCAATTAAATATAAAAAAGTATATTTTTAAAAACAAATGCAATTTAATCAATAACATATTATACATATACATTTGACACATGAAGACATTATCGTGGAAATCTTTTGGAAAACCCATTTTCAACAAACTATATACCTAGAAAGAAATAATAAATCATATCAATGCATAAAATTCATAAAGAACAAAATTTTAAATTAAATTAGAAATTCCAATAATCATATCAAATGTTTTAGAAAGTAAATAGATAGAAACATCCACCTCAATAGTGTGTGAATTAGATAAAACATTGTGAGGAAAATTAATGACGAAGGAGAAAAATGCATACGATTTCATCAAAATAATCATCCCAAGTCATCCAACCCCCACCATGGTGTTCGACCAAGAGATAAAAAATAAAATAGGGGAAAATAAATAAAGAGAGGATAACATGAATATATGAACGGTGATTAAAATCTAAGAGGAAAGAGAGCCAATGTAATAGGAGTTTGTGACCCCCTTTGTGTCCTAAAAATGAGTGGGATAGGAGGAAGGAAGCAATAAGGGAAATAATGAGAGCGTAATATGTGGAAAATGTTTTTTTTAATCTCGGTTGGTCACATGTTTTGTTAAAAAAAATTCCAACTCATGAACCAAATATGTGCACCATACTAGAAAAAAATACACCTTCAAATTATTGACACATGATTTGGGAAACCATGCACTTATTTTACAAATTCCCCTTTTCAAAATGATAGATCATCTAAAACACAAGACACATAGTTTCCTCTAATAGTGTGAATGTCTTGCAACAAGCCTCAAAAATCCCCAAAAAGGATACATGATTACTATTTTTCTTATCACTATTTGGAATAAACCATGACTTGACCTTGAATGAAAATTCATGAAATAAAAATATGAAATGTAAAAACTATTTTCATCCACAAATACATGGTTTCTCCCTAAACCATTCATAAGTCCAAAATAGATTGAAATTTCAAAAAAATTGAAACATCCACCAGTGAATCAACTTGACCATCATGGAAAAGAGCATTAAATAAGACAAAAATGTAAAAAATGAACTCATGGGGTAAAACATATTAAAAAAAAACATCTTCCCCATGAAAGTCGCCAAGAACAACCAAGGAACAAAAACTAGAACACTCAAACCAAAATATAAACCTCCCACATAAAACATCCAAATAAATAAAAATAAATTACTAAATCCAACTGATACCACGATCAATAATGATTCCATTAAACATTATAATTCATAACCTACCATCTCATGAGAAGGTGTAAAAATGATATATAGTGGGTCTCCCCACCATTTATGTAACCCACTAGCATAAATAAACCAACAGAAAACCCCAACATGATGGGGGACCCAATAAAATAATTTCAAACAAAATGTTGAAAAAACAGTGCTTCAACATTTCCATTAGATACAAAATTCTCTAAATATACACCACTCAAACAAATACCATCCCACAAGAAGGTTTACCATACATAATTTCACATCCATATGGTAATACTATTTATGTTTCAACAATAAATCATAACAAGATAGTGAAAAAATGAATAATTTCCAAAAACAAGATAACTACAACAAGGGAAACATAAACCATCTCAAATTTGACATCAGAGAAAAAAGATCATCCAACAACCCCCACACCTTACCATTCCCAACTATGTCAAAATCTACACTCTGATGATTATGGTTGTAAACATGGTTCCATGAATTATCTTCTACCCTATATTATGAAGATAAAAACCTATGATTAAGACTTATTACTCTGTAGATTCCAGTACATAACTTCTCTAGGAGTCCCAAATAGTCACATCATCAACACCCCCCCCCCCACAATGATTACATAAATATGGCTTTGAATGCCAAATATAGTCACATTGGAAGCCCATGAGTGCGTTACATAATGAATGGGAAGAAGAAACATACAAATGAGACTACTTAAGAATGGGTTCATTTGGTTCACACCTGTCATCATATGGAAAACATTCTTGTGAACCAAGGGAAACTAGATTTCTACTTTCTATGGACTTCAAACAAGGGACTAGCTCAGATAAGAATGACTCATATGATTATTTTCCAAACTGAACATCCCCAGATGAGATAACTCAATCCTTATTCTCTAGAAGAAGACCTTATATTAATAGAGGATCTTTTCGTATATTCATTGATGCTATATATATTAAAAGATAAAGCAGATCTTTGAAATGATCGACATATCCTTCACCATCTATTGAGTGTGTTGAACACCCAAGAGGTATTATACATTCTTCATGATCATCTACGGATGTATAAAACATCAATGTAAACTTGTATTAAAATCATCCCAAGGAACCCCAACATGAAATGAAGATTTTATAATTCACTTTCAACAATCTATAATTGTCATTCATGAAAACACTAAACAGATCACACCTTTACAACTATATGAGTTCCCAATACCTAAAAATAATTTCCACATTATTAAGCCCTTAGAAAACCTCTAATAGACCCTGATCACAATGGAAAAAATAAACAATTGACAAAATATATACTCTTACACTCCACTTGGAGCACATGTAGGGCCAACAACTATATAAAAATCATAAAAACCCAATGGATTTTCTGGTGTAATATACTCTATATAACACAAAAACACAAAACTGAATTAGCATGGAACCAAAATTCAACTAAAAGAACATCCCAAACCCAAACACCAAGATCTTAAACCATATTCCAAAAACCACTACCAAAAAACCGTGTTTAAAAACCAACATCTTCCAATCCAATGTTGAAACAAATTCCCATAACACTTTCCAAGTACAAAAACCCATTTCTATCTCCAATTCATACACCAAAGACAACATTTAAATTGATATAGTATAATAAATCATTTTCTTTTCAAAAATCCTTTTACCTCAAAAAACCAATAAAAAATAATTATTTTCATTCAAAATATACTCCCAAAAATAAAAATCAATCCAAATCATCACCCATGACAAAACAACTTAAATATGGACCTAGTGGTCATTCATAACAAAAACACATTGTTTAGTAGATCATGTTATAAGCTTGCACTAACCACTGGAAGTAATGAACATTGTACACAGCCTCCACATTGGCTTCTACCCCCTGAAATATCACTATATATAATTTCATCACGTCCATTTTCCTTCCATGAATCATATATCCAAAATCCTATTCAGGACACAATTAAAACAATCCAAAAATAAAAAATAAAGACCAATCCCATCAAGCCCTATAAATTCAAGGATTATGACAAGTAGGAGTTCATGATGCTCTTCTATACCCTACCTTCCATGTTCTAATAGTTTTATCTCTAATCTTTCTAACACCCAATATAAAAAGGGATCTTGTGATATGATATTGTCACAAATTATTCTGATTCAACCCCTTAATGGTAACCCATGAAATCCTAAAATAAAGACTGAGATTCATTATCGATCCTCCTAAGATTGAAACTAGTTTTGAAAATCTAGTTTATCTTAATTAGGGAATGACTTATCCCGTGAAAAAACGAAAATCCCATGAATGGAAATAATATTATAAACCTGAGATTGTGTAAAAAATGTAACTCAACATTCCTCCACAAGACCACACAGGTCACCACCAACCAAATAACTATGATCACTCCTTGAGTGAGTCCACAAAATGACCTGAAATGAAAAAATAGCTCAGGTCTATCGATGTTGAATGGAATTAGTAGCATCTGAGAATAAAATCGATCAGTAAGTAAGAACTAAATTATCCATACATTTCCTTTATAAAAATAGTCCATAAACATTAGTTTGTAAATAAAAACAAAAAATCAAATTCTTACTATTTAAATAACAAAAAACAAATTTCTATAAAATTCACTTTTAAGAAAAAAAATGAATTATATTTTTTAAAAAATATCCATTTCAAAACTCTATTTCCAAAAGAATTATAAATATAAAACACATCCCACATAATACATAAGATAAAATAAATATGATATATGTACTGGCAGGAGGGTATATCAAGAAAATCCGAAAACAAAGAAAGCATCACAAGTATAAGAAAACAAATATATGTATAGAACAATTATCCCACATGATATAACAAAATGAAGGAACATAAGGAATTTAATATTGGGAATGCCCTAAACAAATAAAAAGGTAACACTATACAAAATTGGTCTTAACCCATCTACTAAAATATGATGTAATTCATAGTCAATAACAAAACAATATTATCTTACTAGACTCACTAGTGGAATAATCCACAAGAATTATAAAAATATTAAATGGTATCTAGTCTATATAATTAATACATTAATAGAATTAATCACTTGAAAGTCAATATTATGTCCAAAAATTCCCATTAAAAAATTATAAAGGGGACATAAGGATTTCATCACATGAATAGCATTAAATATAACTGTTAGATTCCACAGTTCATTCATTGCCCACTATCGGACACTATGTATGTAAGGTCCCACACCAAATGAGGAAATATTTACGGTTTCTTATCACATGTAAATCCTTTCAAAAGTTCCAACAACTACTACAGATCAATAGTGTTCAAAACCAATTTCCAAAAAACTACAAGATACCAACTAGTCTATAAAAATTAATTAATTGAAAACCATTCCCAATAAAAACACATTTCTTCCCAAAACCATATTAAATACGAAGGTGATTTTTAAACCACACATCCATGGGTCCAAATTCATCCAACATTATGAAAGAAACTTTAATACTAATTTTATTTCCTTTTGTAACCAAAACCCATTTGAAAAAAAATCACTTTAATTTTTAAGGAAACCATTTGAAAAAAAAGTATAAAATGAGAAGTAGATGGGGGACAGTTTTTTGAAAACCAAAGATATCTCAAAAAACATTTTATAAAAACTATATTTATATTCATTATCCCATAAATTTGTAAGATGTAGGAACATTTTGATTTTCCCATACTGATCAAGAAATATATAGACAACTGTAAAAATTTCTAGGATACTAATTAAAGGACAAAACAGAGTACAACATAAGAATCAAGCCTAATGAGGCACCTAAAACCCATTAAACCGATAATTTCTCATATATACTCAATTACACCAAATCTCAATGAATCCAAAAACTATTTTAAAATACTTAAATCCATTTTCAAAACATATTGTAATTTAATTGAATATAAAAACACATATTTTTTTTGAAACATATATGAATTACTATGGAAATCCATTGTAAAGACCACTTTCCAAAATATACCAACATGGAAAGGAATAATAAATCTTGTAAACACATCATATTGAGGAAGAACATAATTTTAAACAAATTTACAAACATATAAATCATATGGAATGATTAAAAAAGGAAATAGATAAAGACACAAACCTCAAGAGTGAGTGAATGCAATGAAAATTCAGGTGGATGAAATAGAAGTCCCATAGAGAACACTACATAGTCTAGTGTTATAATAATCAACCAACATAATCTATAACTCCCCATAGGGTATATAAAATATATAACCAAGGTACAAGGGGATAAAAAATCCAATGGCATGGATAGGAAGATAAGAAAAATTAATGAAATATAAGAGAAACCCAATTAAAATCAACATAGAATAATCAACTGAGGAATGAGTTCCAAGTGAAGAGGGGTTTTGGACACCGTTCATGCCCAAAAAATGAGTGAGATGGAATGAAAGTTACAATGATATAAATAAGGAGAGTGGAAAAATAGGAAAAACCTATTTTTAGGAATCTTGGTATTTCACATGGTTTTCCAAACCATTCACTAAATGTGTGTAACCTATTGGAAAGAAAATACACCCTCAAAGGCTAGCCACATGGTTTGGTAAATTATATTCATAATGAGAAAATAGAATATATAAAAATAATATATCCCCTCATGCACCTTATTCACAGCTTCCTAAAACCATGCACATGCCATGAACTATGCCTCATACACCCCAAGAGGGTTGCACCGTTACTCCTTTTCATCACCTAGTGTGGGAAAAATCTTGCACATACCATTCAAGGAAAAAAATTCAAGGACATAATGAACTAAAACAACATTAACATCTAAAATTTGTATGGTTTCTCCCCAAAGTATGAAAACTAAATTTGCATAAGGCTAAAAACCGATTGAAATCCCCAAAATCAGATACATCAAACTTTAAATAAACACAAACATCATCCAAAAGATCATGAAAAACAAAATAATGAAAAAAATAAAAAAATGGTTGAGCGTGATAGAAGAAAAATTAATAGCATAGAATTATTTTTGACTTTTTTACTCGTGACATTGAGGAAGGAGAACCTATATTCCAAATTTCTATATTTTAATTTAGGTTGTAAAAAAATTCATTCTGATTTAATATTATATCAAGTGATGTTATATTAGTAGACCATTCAAAGATGAAAGTCATTGTGTATGGATTAGACCAAAACATTTATGTGAGATCCATAGTTTACATTGAATTGATGGATACTATTGACTCATTTTGGGATATTTCTCATGAATACCTAATCCACTCATCATTTTAATCTAGTAAGGACCCATATTCATTAAGACATATGAATGAGAGGAAAATTTCAAAGAACTAAATATAGTTTTGCAAAGTACACATATTCTTAGGAGACCATGTTGGGGGTGGGTGAGTGAAATATTGAGAATAATAAAGGAACGAACTGGTATTCTTATTCATGAAGAATTATGTAGTGATATATTATTCCTCTCTCCAATTGATAATTCATGATAAAATTACCCAACCCATGATAGGAGTTTGAAACATAATTTTTAGCATTTAATATATACCATCATTATGTTTATGGTGAAAAGTTTGATATATATATATATATATATATATATATACCGATCATAATATCTTGATGTATATATTTACATAGAAGGATTTCAATATGTGATAGAGAATATAGATTTTGATTATAAAAGATTATAATAGCTCAACACACTACCAAACTGGTAAGGAGAGCACAGTTGTATATCCTCTCAGTTTGAAATAGCATGCTGGTTTTTTCTTTATAATGATTGATGGAATTCTGATATTTTTGGATTTATAGAATTTGGATAATAAAATCATTAGGAAAGTGGATAGATATTATCTTTCTCATAGGAATTTTCCACCATCCATCCATGATAGGATTAATGAGACACATATGGAAGATATGGATATTCAGAAAATGGTGTGGAATGTTCTTTAGTTCAACAATGATCATGTTGCAATGATATGATTCAAGAACCATGTTTTTTTCTATTACGACTATATTTGAAGGAATATATATTGGATGAAGCTCATATTTCACCATTCTCTTTCCATCATAAAAGTAAAAAAGATGTATAGATATCTAAAATGTTTTTTCTAGTGTGATTTCATGAATAATGATATTGTATGTTATGTATCATAATGCCTTGTGTGTCATAATGTTAAGGCTAAGACACAAAATTCTAAGTGGATGTAAAATACATTACCCATTCTAGAATGGAAATGGGAGAACATTACCATGGAATTAATCATTAGACTCTGCAAAACATCAATAGGGTATATGGTTATTTGGGTTCTAGAAGTTTTCCTTATAAAATCAATTCATTTTATCAAAATTACATAAGATTCATCTCTACATCATCTTAATCTATAATACATTAAGGAATGTGTGATATTCCATGAAAGAACACTCTTAATCATATTTGATCAAGATTAGAGGTTTACCTCAATGTTTTAGAGAATAGTTCAATATGATATGATACACAGTTGAGTTTTAGTACTTCTTATCATCATCAAATAGATGCTTAGTCTTACATTACCATTCAATATGAAGAATACTTTTTTACAGCTAAATCTATGAATTTTTAAGTTGGACGGGTTCAATACCTTCATTTGGTAGAATTTCCATACAATAAAAAATTCTACTCAATCATTCACATGGATATTTATAAACTCTTATAAAGAAAAAACATTATAAATATAATATATTGATATATAGTTTTTGAAATAAGGATATTCGTTCCTATTCTAGATAAGTAAATGATAGAGATGGTTGTAACTATTAAAAAACACATATGGGCTGCTCAGAGTTGACAAAAAAGTTATGTTAGAAATTCTTGATGAGATATAGAGTTCGAATTTGGTTATAATGTATTCCTATGAGTATCTCTATAGAATAATTTTTTTTAGTTTTGAAAAATGGGAAATTTTATCCCTCGAAATATTATTCCCTTCAAAGTTATTTAGCATAGTGAGATAGTAGATTATTAGTTTTAACTTCCATGCACAATAGCCTTAGCCTAGTAGGTGAGGACTCAACAAGTGCATCCAAGAGAACCGAGATCAAAATTGGTTGGAGAAATATTTACGGCACTGTACTAGTACTGTAGTAGGAAATATAGAATCTACTGTAGTAGAAACTGTTCAGAACTATAGTAGCCAAAACTATTCATTGGTTTGGGCATTCAAGCCACTGGTTTGGGCCTCATGTCTTTTAAGCCCTGTGGACCACCCGCGGTATTCTGGCCTGTAAAGAGTTTGGGCCACCTCAAACCCTTTGGGCTACCTTAAGGCCTTCGGGCCACCTGAAATTGTACATAAAGGATCAGAAAAACTCTACAAGGAGTAGACTCTAGAGGGGGATTTATAATAGGCTCATTCACTAGAGTAGAAGCTAAGCAGATTTTCCAGAAATAGAGGGTATGGTATTTCCATCAGGACTAGCCAGTGCTTGCACATGAAGCCTAGCTGAACATCCATTCAATAGTTGAGAGTAGATATCACAACGAAGAAGCTGAGGGGAGGAGTTCCATGTATAGTCTGTATACTTCCTAATACCTATAGGACATGTAATCTCTATGCCTATTGTCCTTTTAAGGGCTCCCCATCATCCCTTTAAATGGTATTTATCAAAAATCAATAAAACAAGAAGTTCTATGGGTCATTCAGGCTAGTTGGTACTTCTGCAGATTCTTTCTCAAGTTCACAGTATGGTTTATGTATCTTACTGTAATAATTATGTACTTTATTCTTCACATGTACTAAAATTCTAGATTATACCTTTAAAATATGATCTATCTTATGAGGAATAACTGGTAGAGTCTCTAAATCATTGAGAATAAGGGCTATTAAATAGGACCACTTATCTAGTGAAAGTTTTCTTCCAAAACCATAAAATTGTTGAAGTAACATGGGAACCATAGGAAGTGGTGAAACTTATGTATCCATAGTTTTTTGTATATATGTGACTGTATTTCAACGGAGAACTTCATATATGGGGTTATAATGTAACAACTAAGGATTTTATGATATATATCTTTTTAAATAAACCAAATTTCATTTATAGATTTCTTTATACGCAACATTGAACTTTAAAGAACTATAAAAAATCATTAAATTATTATTCTGTGGAAAATATGTAATTTTTTAAATCATAATATCCATATTAACATAGGATTAATTTTTGAGATTTTTTAAAAACATATTTATTTTTATGGAATAATGAAGATACTAATTTTTTTAAAAATGTTATTTATTTTCATTATGTCATGTAAATTAAATGTTACCTTATTCTTTGAATTTAAATTTAAATTGATATATTTTCCATTTTATTTACATAATAATAATTAATTCTATTATAATAATCACTGTAAAATGAATTTTCTATAATTTAATTTTTAGGCTTAAAAATACAATTTTACGGTAAAATAAATTCATAGAATTTTGGGTTTGTATTGTTATATAATTTTTAAAAATTATTGTAACTGAATGTGATAGAATATATTCTAAATTTGGAATGAATATTATCAAATTTTATAAACATCCATAATGAATAGTAACCAAGGTAAATATTTATCACATCGGAGTGGGTATAATGGGATTACATGTTTAAAATCATGGGTAAGTTATCAAAGTCAACCCAACACTTAAATATTTTTAATTAAATGTGTATAATTATACCCAATTCAAATTTATGTAATTTGGGATCCATCTTAACTTAATGATTATTTTTATATTATTTTCATTAAAGAAAATTTCAAACAATTCACTCTCTTACTTTTAATTTTTTGATATGTTAACAAGAGATAAGAATATATTATTGAAGAATATAAAATTTTATTTTGAAAATAATTTATTAATTTTTAGTATGTTAATTTATTTAAAAAAAATTTATATTAGTAGAACTACATTAAATTCATACGCAATGTCATCACAATATTTATTCAACTAATTTAAAAATGCAAAAAAATTAAAACTTATACAATATGGATGAGTTATTCTATTAAAATAATATTATAAATAAAAATAACATATTTATTATGTGATAATTTTATGAAGTATTAAATTTTAATTACATTCATGTCTCAATGTCAGTAATTTCAAATTAAATGCAATGTCAAAAATAAAAATAATGATATTTTATGAGAATAATAATTTTTTAAATAAATTAAAAATCCCAAAAAGATATTCAACTAGAAAAAGGTGGATTTTATATGGTCCAAAATTTCATCCATTTTCAATTTTTGAGACAATTTTGATTACAAGAAAAATTGTAACACATTAATGTTGAACATGACATTACCATAGTTATGGTTAAAATTCGTTAGCCAAGAGGGTAAACTAAAAGATACGGTTTAACGTACCACATAAAACTCTCCTAATTTTATTTTATTAAAGGATTTAAGACATTTATTATAATATATTTTAAATTATATCTAAATGGTTCCACTTTCATCTGAAATTTAATTTATTATATTTAAAATGTTTTTATTAATACAATTTGTGTCCTTATGTTCACTATAAAATGACACCACATATCCCCCCTTATATTGAATACTATGAGCCAAAAATACTGACTAAAACCTTCTAAATTGTTTTCTTAACTTCCCTATATATTATTAAGTGGATTTTGTCTTCTTAAATTACCCTTTCATAGGTCCTTATGAAGCGATCTAATAGAATTGTACTAAAGAAGTGGTAATCATCATTATAGACTCATTCAAGTTTCTCTATCCATATAACTATTATAAATTTATTATACCCATGTTAAATAATATATAAAGTGACATAAATATAATAAAATTTTAATTTTATTATGTTACAAATATTTTTCATTATGTTTTCATCCTATAAAAGGAAAACAATTTCACATTCGTATGCACATCATACCATCTCCACATAATGGTGAAATTCATTTTTCACCACCAATTTACTTGGATGGTTATAAAGATGTGCCTAAAATATATATATGAAAATTTTTAAATTATTATTCTTCTTTAATTATTATATAATATATACCTTATTATCATCCAATCTGTTGGAAAATGATATGATTACTCATGCATACATGGGGCCGACAACATTCATGAAGTGATGTGATGTAATTTTCATTTCCATCTTACCTGGATGGAAATAAGGACATATATAAAAAAAATATGTCATATGTATGATATAATATTTGTTTTTTAAATTTTATTGATTATTTATCTTTCTTTGGTTCGATCCGTTGAAAGATTAAAATAGTATTCATCCATACATGCAACCTACCATCTCCATGAATGGGGTAATTCATTTTTCTATATCAACATTTTATGACAGACATATAAAATATATATAATCAATATATATGATATTTGTATCATTAATAAATTAATATATTTTATCTTAATATAATGAATTTATTAACATAGGAACTAATAAACTAAAATTCTCAAGAAAAATAAAACTGTTAACACCCGAAAACTATGAATTTATTAAGGTGTAATTAATAAATGGTTGTTGAAATGTTATAATTAGTTGATGTATGATATTATAAGTATTTAAATTACCCTTTTACTAAAATATAGTAAATTTTAATTTATTATAAAGTATTTTATAGTTCATTTGAACAATGTATAACTCGAGGTAAGATATTTTATCTCAATTTCAACTCCATTGAGTCATATTTAGTATTATGGACCTATTTACAATATAGGTTTTATATAAATCCAATTTAACAAATACAATATTAATATCTATTTATTAATGATGAATAATGTTTCAATTAAATTCTACACTTTCAATGGGTACCCACTTCAATGTTACAAAAGTGGTAAGAATTTATTTTACTGTCTCATTTTGCATTGCGATTCAACTTATTTTCTTGGAAGGAATAATATAATATATCCTTCATAATATCCAATAATTATCAAATTCTGTATATATGTATGGATTTGACACGTTTTATTCTAATTTTACCTCTCCTTGTAAATTTAATAGAAAAAATGAATTTTTAAAATAAAAGTTTATCATCTTTCTCAATTGATTGGGTATATTTTTCTTCTATGGATAAATTTTTAAAAATTATTTTAAAACATTCCTTGTTCAATAAAATAATTTTCCAAGGACATATATGTTGTCAATTAATTTTTACAAGCGTTAAAAATATCCATTCTAGTGTATTCATAAATGTTCATATCTTAATTTATTTATAAAAAATCCCAAATGGATTATTTGTTTTTAACGTATATAGAATCAATGGAAATTCCCACCACCACATATATTACATGCTCTTTAGATTCATCTTTAAAACTTCAATTGTTTTAAAAAAGAAAATTCTTTATGAAAAAATATTTTAAATTTTATAGTTACATTTTATTCAATTCCTTAAAATACATGATTTTTATACAAAATATACATTTACATATGAATTGACAGTCATACAAAATATATTAATTAATATTTTGGTCATTAACATTACATGGATAAATTTACATTATTTTGACCATTTTTCATTGGAAGATAAATTTCCCATAAATTTTCATATTCATTGTATCATGGATATAACTATTTCTTAAAAAATATACCTTTTATATATATGGTTTTTACTATAAATGTTATTTGATTGATAGGGAAATATTAATATTTCAAATTTATTATTGAATACTTATTTTTATTTATAAGTCTTATTGTTTATGAATTAATTTGATCATTACATATATGAGTATTATATTCAACATGATGTGATGATTGGGGTCTGGTTACAAATATCCCATCGATGCATTGATAAATATCATGAGTCAAACAATTTTGTTAACATTCTTAAATGAGTTCTTACTGTATATGTAATCATATATTAAATTATATTTAACAAAGGCCTCGATGGGAATCATATCATGATATCTGATATCATGGAATCCAAAACTAATCATTTTCTTCATTATAAATTTATTTATTGTTATCAATGTGTTTAATTCATTGATATTATCATGGATTTTTTCCATTTAAAGTAATTGATTATATAGAATGTGTTTTCAGAAATTTACCTTCTATATTGAATATATATTATTTACTAATTTTATATTATGATGTATGTAACCATTTTTGATCTTCTGATCTCACTATTTATTTTTTCTTGATTGATTATGATATGAAGAAAGATATTTTTAATATTATCAATATGAAATTAAGGGTTTTTTGTATGTTTTTTCATATTTCCTTTCTAACATTGAAATCGAGTGTGTATAACATTATTCAATATTATTAATTTGATCGATCCTTTAGGATATGATTTCTTGTATCTTATTAAAATGTAATAACTATGACACAGAATCTTGGTTAATAATATTAATGATCTAAACATAGGTTAACCTATAGTATTTTCCCATCAATTATGAAAGGATAGTGTATTGAAAGGTGTTCGGTATTTGGATGATTAATGTGATTGAATGTATTTGAGTGTTTTGACTTTTCTTCCTTGATGACCATGGTGACTATATCTTAGAGGGTTACCATTATCACCTTTCAAATATAAAATTATAATTTCTTATTTTTTATGATTCTGTTTTTATAGAAAATTTTTAAATGATAATGTATTTCCTTCAATGTGATGATTAATGTTTTAAAATAAAGTTTAACAATATTTTAACATGAGAAAATAAATTCTGGTTTTAGACAAATAGTATTGTTTTTGAAAGAATTAATGTTTTCAAGTAAACTATTTGTGACATTTTTATAAATGAAAAAATAGGAAAACTATTTTTTATATTTATTTTCAAAGATTATTATAAAAAATTATGTTTTAATGTACTATGTTTTGTTTCTGTGTCTAGTTACCTATTGTTCTCTTTATCTCATGCCTATATATATCAGAGATATAGAAAATCACTTGGTACACTAGATATTCTTATTTTTTTTTCAATCCTTAGTGGGGGTGTGTGTGGAATTTCCACAATTGAACATGGAGATATTGGTTATTTTATATCTTCTACCTTGTTGACATTTATATAATCTCTCTTCATTCTTATCTATTATGTTGTACTTCCATTGCATCTTTTGGTATTGGATATATATATTTATACCTTGTTTTTATCATTTCCAATTTTATCTTTTATAATAAAACATGACTAGGGAAATGGCTCCCTTTGGGTTCTTGTAGATTCTCATGCACTTTTCACTAGCCTATAGGGATCAAAATTCTCTATAGGACAGTTGATAATCGATTCCAATATTATTTTAAAATATTTACCGAATCCATTAGTTACATGAGTACTTCATCCAATATTTATTAATTTTAGTAAGTTGGATGTTATTCCCTCAATGTAACATATCCTTTGACATTTCATGATACTCGACTTTAATTTTTCTCTCTCCAGTATAATCAGAGTCTCTAGTATTTATCTCCACATTCAACACACATCATACAATCTCTTTATAGATACCAAAGTTTCATATAGATAAATAATTTACAAGACATGGATTTTATCCAGCGTAAAAAAAATATTTTTCTCTTAGGGTAAGAGATTAAAGCATGTGCATACCGTGAAGGCCTCATGGAGTTTTCATTGTATGTGCTGATGGAATCTTCCTCTTTTTATTTCAACATTGAAAATCCCCCCACCATCTTCTTTGTGAATATTAAAATGAAAATACTTACTAAAGATTAGATTCATGAACTCCTCACTTTCTATAGAATCTAAATCCACCTGTTCTATTATGTTATTAATGAGATGCCATAATTTTTCAGCCTCACCTTTTAAATGATAAATGACCAACCAAAATTCTCATGTCCCAATCACAATATAATGGAAAATATATTTTCAATCAAAAAATTCTATTTAATATAAATAATTTTATTTGAATATCCATTAATGGAAGGTGGTAATTTTCATATAAATGACCCTTTTACAAGCTACATATTCCATTGTGAATTTGGTAGGACATTATGGTTTTCATTGTTATTCAGTGATTTGGAGAGTTGAGCGAGAATATCCATAGTATTATATAAAATTTCCCCCATCCTATTTTTTTATTGGTATAATCAATGTATTCTCCATCACACCAAATGTTAACAAATGTTTCTACTTTCTCCATCCATTTATAAATAAAATTTAATCATATGAATACATAATCTAAAAATACAACTATTTACATTAAATGGATAAATCCTAAATGACACATGTACCCTAAATTATATATTTGTATGATTCAATATATGTTATTCATTTCATATCCCCTATTTGTTTATATAATAATTCGTTAAATATTTGTTGAAGTCTTTCATAGTTTTTCACAAAGAGTGAGTGAAATTCCAAATTATATCTAACATTACTCTATAGAAATATGTGATGTCTAAGGACTATGCATCATGTACTATGTTATGATATAAATGAAACTCGGCCAATTTATTTACGATTTTTACCACTAAGTGTATTTTTTCTAATATCAAATCTATTTATTAGTATCCATACAAGGATGTGATTTATTTTAGACCACTCATTAGTTACTACATCACAACTTATGATTTTATCATATATGTAGACATATCCATTACACTTATATCAAGGGGGTTTACTAAATTTATCTCATCATACTCTCAAAAAATAACTAGAATAAGATCTGATGCTAATTATAGTTAACAAAGCTATTTGCATATTTATTTTCCATCATTTAGATAAAATAAACATTACACCTAATAAATCATCTCATTGTCCCATGAATATAATTATTAATATCATTGAGAAATATCATCATAAACAACTAATTGTATGAAATTTTATATATTTACTCAATAATTGATCTATAGTAGATTCCCTTTTATACATTTCACAATTTATAATTATCTTAATAACATTGGGAATGGAGACATATGAAAAGGGGAAAGATCAATCCCTTAAAATTGTAAAAACATATCAATGTTCATTAAAGGGTTAGATCATAATAATATGATAAAATATTATTAAGGATAAATTTATTATTAAAAATTACATGAAAAAATTATAGTTTTCCATAAATCATGATAGAAGGATGTGTAATTTCAAAATAACAAACATATACCATGTAAAAAGGTTACCAAAATTATGAGATTGTTAAGATGGGGCATGTTGAATAATTATAGTCTTATGGAATAATATTGAAACGTTCACATAAGACATATCATAAAAAACAAATTTGAACATACATAAGCATATTTTATCATCATATTTTTAGAATATCCAAGAACACCCACTAATTATTTTCTGAGTGTAATCCATGAAGTAAAACTCATTAATTGGTGATTATGTCTAAGAAGGCCCATGTTACCTTCTCTCATCAGATATTAATCATTAACAAACAAATTGTAGGGAGATATAGGAGACAAGAAGTAATTATCCATATATATGTGTGCTGTAAGATATCAATAAGATAATATATCTTGGAAACCCATGGGAAGAAAATGGGTTTAATATCATTTCAGAATGGTATTTAAAAAATTTATATAAAAATATGACTGGATGGTACCAAAATTTCAATCATGTGAAAGGTGTATTTCATTAAAAAAATTCAATTGTGATTCAAAAAACATAACTCCAAGGGTGATAGATGTTTAAGTAAGAAAAATTTATGTGGAACCATGAAAAGGGACTTTTGGAAACATTTCATAACATTATCATATAAATATAAAATTTTGAATCACATTCATAAAATAATTTTTAAGGAAGAAAAATGGAACGTTTTTTAACCCAATATTTCAATGAAATACATAAAATTGATCTCTTAAAGGGAATAAATATTATTTATAAGAAATTTGGAGTGGAAGAAAAAATTACAAACATGAATGGTGAATATTTTTTATTGATACGATAATACATTTATTCAAACCTTCAATATCAATATACTTACAAATATGTATTTTGACAAAAATATATAAATATAAATTGTAAAATTAAGATAAATATTTAATACATGGATATAATAAAATAAAAAAATAGATATGGAGGAAGAAGAGATCATTTGGAAATAATGTGAATAATTCTTAACATCGTCAAATTTTATGTAAAAAGAAGTTCAAAAATTAAATTTTATAGAAAATACAAATGAAATGAAATATCATATAATTATACATAATTATAAAACTATCTTGTAATAACTGTAAGTATTAATAAATCCTTGTAACTCAGTAATACTAAGTTGAATAAAGTAAATATCGAACCTTATTTCACGACAGTCGCTAATGTTCTAGAATATTTTTTCTAAAAAAATTACTATCTCAATCAAATATTTTAGAGTGTTATTAATATTTAGATACTTTTTTCAAAATAATTCTTAATTATTCACCTAATATTTTTTATTATTATCTATTTTCCATATCGACTGTGACTTATATTAATAGTTAAAAATGAGTTTCTTAATAGTGGTGTTGTTCTTAATTAATGAGTTTAATAAAAATGTTACCATTTTGGAACCAAAATAAAATATTTATTTATCTATTTATATCATATATTATCATTAATTATGTTCTCATAGACATCCATGATATTATTAGTTTTTATCATTGTTCAAGTATGTTGAGAGACGAACCCATATATGGACATACCATAACTAATGGATGAAAAATATTATAAAAGGGGTTTCTTTTGGAATAATATAATTATTAAAAAAGAGTAAAGATATTAATTATATATTTTTAATGTGGTGAATAATATTTTAAAATATTTTAATAAATAATAGTGGAACCATATGATAAATGGGGAGTGTTACATCATTGATGTTTTAGTCTGTACAAATGAATGAATGAATTTTTCACTTTTCATAATGGAAATAGGAAAAATTGATTAATGAGTGTTACCTTATCATAATATCATTAAGTATAAAATAAATTCTGATGACATTATATATTAATGATAATATTATTTGTGTAAAATCAAGATAAAAAAGAAAATAAATTTGGGAAATATTAGTACTCACATTGATACCATAAGTTATCATTAGAAAACTAATTTTAAAAAATGAGGCTATGTTAAATTGTTACATCCCTATGCTAATGGAAGTGTTAATGTATTATATGGTGAGTAAAAAAGGTATATTTTCATAAGGAAACTCAAATTTATAGTGTCCTTGAAGTAGTGTGGAGATTCTCCTTTTATAAGTGGTGAGAGTGGAATTCTTGTAAATATTTCATATTAATATAAAGGTACCACAAGGATATCAAGTCAAGAAGACTAAATATGGAAAATAATGGATTTGGGAAAAATTTTGGTCATTAAAACCCTCATTAAATAAATTATAAATTTTTGTTTAACATGGTAGTCCTTTTACCCCATTTGTTAAACCATTTACCCTTTTGGCTTTTATGAAAGCTAGTTTTTCTGTTAGTAAATCATTTTTATGCCTAAAGATAAAACAATCATTTCTAACTAATATGGTCCTGATGATTAAAAATTTTAAATAAATTTTATTAAATTTAATTTAAAAATGTTACAAAAATAATTTTAAAATATTATATGTGTAATGTATTGAAAATAATTTAAGAGAATTTTGTAACTTATGTTCTAAAATACTAATCACTGTTTTTAAATCTACAAAATATTTTGACATTCAAAAAATTTATTTTTAAATTCATATTTTATCTGTAAAAGGGCTTCATAAATATCTTAGTGATATTTATATACTAGTAATTTCCAAAATTCAAAGGTATGGGTTAAAATGGGGTTTTCACTATTTACTTACAAAATAAATATTTTTAGAAAAATTTAAAATATATATTCTAACAGAGTGTTATTATGAAAAGTCATTTTTTTATTTTTTATTTATATTATAAAATATCAGTATTAATATTTTAAATAAAATCATAAAATATAATAATTTGTTTTGAAGAAAAATGACATTTCAGAGTATTAATTATTATTTTTCTTATTTTCAATCAATTACTTAATAAATTTTTGTTAATATATATATATGATAGAAATATGCAATAATATGATTACCAATATATATTCCTATGAGTTCCATGACTAAATTTTTATTATTATATTTAAAAGGTGTTGTGGTTCGATTAATATTATTTTTTCATGTGGAAAAATTTATTTAAAACAATGCTTATTTAAGGGGAATTACACGCTAAAATATTTAGTAATTACATTCTAAAAGAATAAAAGTATTTTTTAGTCAAAATATTATTCTTAGGATAAAAAAATTAATAGTAATTTCTTATCATTACATCCATAGGTTATCACATTGCTTCATCACACTTAGGTTTTTGCATATGAAAATTTTCCTTGTGGGTGGTATTGTTACGAAAAAATTATATCTTTGATCTAGAATTTCTAATATTTATTCTTAAAATGATATACCATGATCCGGTTGCATAGATTTTTGAGTTCTTTGTATGTGAAAGATTTGGTATATACTTCTTAAAAATTAATACATGAAACAAATCATGTACATCCATCCAATGGCTTGAATGCCTTCATTTTTTACTGATTTTGATAATCCACCTTTCAAGGGGTGATGTGGAACCATTAAAAGGCATGTATGCATATGTATTACATGGCCCGTATGCCTTAGAGGAATTCGTTTTCTAGAACACCAGGTCACCAACAACAAACTCTAGATCTCATCATTGATTATCCTAATAAATCATCCATAAAATATATTTATCTTTCAAATATAAATGAATATTTTAAACATTTTATATCAATTTTTATAAATTTCAGGTCCTATAAGCTTCTTATCTCTGAATTTATCCCATATTGTTGTAGTGCTTCATCACTTCCCATATAAAGCTTCCGGTTATGACAAAAACTATGTTCATTACACATTCATCCATGATTTATTACATAAAAATACACATAATACAACCTAGAGTATTGATATGTCAAGTTTATTTTAGAATTATGTTTATAGAATGGAATCTAGAACATGGGATAGAATAACACTGTTAAAAACTTCCTTAACAGGATCTTAGAAGTCCTCAGCCCTCTAAACCCACAAGGGATTACTTTGTGACATACTTAATAAAGTGATGATCTATAAAGACCAGTTAGGGAATAAAAATAGAATAACATTAAGATATTATTAAATGTTATAAAATAGGAATATAAATGAGACATAAAGGGTTAAAAATTATAAACCTAAATAATAAATAATGATATATCATGATAACATAAATGCATCATGAGATATATGCCAACAACATTAATCATGGCTTCAGAAACATAGGTCAAGACTAACTTCTAATACATCATAAAAAGATGTAAAATACACATCATATAATAGGCTCAATCTATAATTAATTTCATGACATATCATTAGAAAAAAACATTAACCAATGCAATAATGCACTATATAATTTTGGGCACACATATCACTTTTATATCTTGTAAATGCATATGTGTGATTGATAGATCATTCCACGTAGGTTCATATTTCATCATATTTAATTACAAGAACATATAATGTTAAAAAAACACATGAAGTTAGCCCATAAAAATTTATACTGAATTCTAGTTAAATAACCTTGAGTGGAAATATATATGGTGTTCACAAATAAAATGTTTGGCATGGAAAATAACAATGAAATTTTGGCAGCATAATAGAAGTACAAAAAGATTTAAAAAATGTTTAATGAGAGTTAAAATGGGTATATAATCATTTTTAAATTAAATGGAAAATAATATAGATATGGAAAAACGTATCCCAACATTAGTAAGTGGGAATAAAATAAACAGAATGAAGAAGGTTCTGGAATGAAGAGGAGAACGAAAATATCCCTTACCCTAAGACGGTGATTCAAAATTCCTAGAAGGACCATCATGAGGGCTTGGGGGATCCTTTGGGTGACCTTATTGAGATTACGGAAGAGTAATTATATGATACATGGTTTTTGAGTACAGAGAAAGGGGATATTGGCCGGGTTTATATAGGAAATGAGTGGGGGATTAATTTTTATTTTATAAATTTATGTTTAGGACTCTACATAATATAGTACTGAAAAAAACCATACTGTGGTTTTTCCAATGTATTCTGAAAAAGGGGAGTTTTTTTTTATATTATACAGTCAATGTTAGAATATATTAAAATATTACCATTTTTTATGTAAAAGTGTGTAATGTACATAAAAAATATATTTATAAATGTTAAAATAAAATATAGGTTTTGGAGGAATCATAAATCATTTATAAAATTAATCAAATATCTTCAATATAAAATTATTATAAATGGAAACATATATATGGTCGTTGATAACCTAAATTGATTTTCTTACATCATGTTTGGATCATGATGATCTCCTACACACATTATATATTTTTAATGAATTTAATTTTTAACAAAAAATAAAACTGTCTTAGAAAATTATGAAAAAATTACCATTGGATAATTTTAACATTATGATAAAAGATTATTATTACTTTTTACAAATAATACCACAAATATTTGAATTTTTTATATTAAAAAATAGTTGATATTTATATATAAATGGTGGTTTTTTTTACAATAATAGTTTTTAAATTGATATACAAATTTTATCAAACATTATAATTGTATTACCATTGAATTTTAATAATAATTTTTTTATTAAAATATAATTAAATTCAAAAATCGATTAATTCATCAAAATAAAAGTAGTAAGAGAAATTTATTATTACCCAAAAATACGATTTTTGTTTTATCATATTAAAATCTGAGTCATTTATTAAGTAACAATAGTAAGAAGAAAACATATTTATTTTAAATATATATATATTATCATTAATAGGGTTTTAACACATATCCATTTATTAAAACATCCAAATCCCAAAGGATATGGTGTGTGACAATGAGATTTCCTTTGGGTGGATTGTAATACATGGTTTGGGTCATGATCTCAATGATCTTGAAATTCTCCCATAAAGGATTTCACCCATACATTAGTTTTTGGATATCATCTTGGGCTTGGAAATGTGGAATGACTGGTGATGTTGTCTCCTTTTTATGCTATAATAAATGGGATCCATTGGGTATAATCTTATTGGTTGAGTTCATTACTTCATTTTTCTATGTAAATTCTACTTTTCAAAACCATATATTTATACTAATCATATGATCACTATTCAACAAATATATTATCGATTTTTATGAAGCATAATGACCTCTGAAATCTAGCATGATT
The DNA here is from genome assembly GCA_963277665.1 of Viscum album. NCBI lineage: Eukaryota > Viridiplantae > Streptophyta > Magnoliopsida > Santalales > Viscaceae > Viscum > Viscum album. The sequence goes on from OY728123.1 coordinate 2,023,908,572, forward strand.
TAATAAAACCAATGTTATCCATGTGATTTTTATAACTTTAATACATAATTAGATATTTAATTCAACCAAAAGGGGAATTTTATTTCTAAAATTTTTGGTTGTTAAAATATGCCAACTATTATAAATTTATCCCCTGAAATTTTTATTTCACTCACTAAAATAGATTATGGTAATATTGTTTCATCACATCCCCTAGTTCCCACACCTCCTCGTCAAACCTTTGGTTTCTCCATGTCACTTTTACAAGGGGATTTTTTTTATTTTTTTCAACATTTTCTCAATGATATAACATCAGCATTGGATTCTCCTCATATGAAAGGTCATTATCCAATGGTTCCACCTCTGGATTTATCACTTTTTAGGGTTCTGGTATATTCTTTTTTAATTTGGATACAAGTAACACATCACGATCATGATATAGAGTAGGTGATATTTCTAGTTGATAGGCTTCCACTCTTATGTGATTAATCTTCTCAAAAGGATCAATGTATCTCAAACTAAATTTTCCCATTTTTCAGAATCACATGACTTTATTACATAGATATATGTGGATGAAAAAATTATCTAAAAACTCAAACTCTAAGTATCATCAACTATTATCATCATAGCACATATATTGACTTTGAGAATTCATAATTTAATTTTGAATGGTCTTAATATTTTCCACCATTTAATTGACCATTTTAGGGCCAAGCTGTTTCTGTTGCCAAACATCATACTAGAAAGATGGTGTAAAAAAACTATTCTCATAAATGCCATTATAGGGAGACATCTGGGTTCTCGATTGGGAACTATTATCATATGATTACTCAACCGTAATAAGATATTGATCCAATCATCCTTCGATGTTGATTGATAATGCTCTTAATTTTTCATCAAGAGTTATGATTTTTTGCTTATATTGACCATACATTTATGGGTGAAAATCCATGTTGAATTTCAACTCTATATTTAGAGCATGATGGAGAAACTTCTAGAAAATGGACATAAATCTTGGATCTAGATCCCATAAAATTGATACTGGTGTTCCATGCGGCCTCGCCAATTCATTAATTAATATCCATCCATTTTGATCGAGTGATGTTTTCTCTAAAATTGTAATTAAATGAGAATACATTGTAATATAATCCTCTATATCCTATAAATCATTTGATCCTCTTGATATCTTTGGAAGACAAGTGAAAAACTACATATTTATATTTTCCCATTTCCATGTAGGTATAGGTAATGGTTACATAATCCCCATGGTTTTTGTATTTCATCATTCACTTGATGGCATAACTGATACCTTGATATATATTTTGTGATATCTATCTTCATATGGTCCCACCAATAGTTCCCTTGGATAACTAGATACATCCTTGTACACCCAAGATGGATATCAAATGTAAAGACACATCCCCAGTTTCCTGGAGACAGTGCCATATTACATTACATTGGAATGATTACCATGAATTCGTATACCCAATGAACAAATATTTTAGTAGATTTGGAAACCGAGATATATACAACTTTTCATCATTACAAATTTAAAAGAAAAACAAAATAATAATTCCACTGGAAACGTCCACCACTCAATGATTATATCTTCAAGTCAATCAAAATATACCTCATCATGTACTGGTAAAAATGAATCCTAAGAAGGTGTAATCTTAGATGCTCAATAAAAGTAAAATAAAGCAGAAGATATCAAAAACAAAATCATTAGGAATGATAAATAATTAAAACACATTCCATTAAAAATAAAAAACATGAACACATTATGGTTGGAATATGAGTTGAGTAAATATTTACATAATAATACATAATCCTGGGTATTCTATTAGTTAAATAACCACATGAACTATGAATTTATATATTTATAATTATTCAAACGCATATTCCAGACATTCTGAAACATACCATCAATGCCTCATCCAAGATATCTAAAAATGATTAAGGCCTCAGCAAAAACCAAAACAATGAATGGGTATGGCCTCGACCAAGTCCATATCTACTTCTATCATGAGACCTACTGATACATAATGGGGATATAGTGGGCCCAACCCATCACTTACTATGTCCAATACATTCCTCATATGAACTTGGATAAACATAAAAAAACATATACACATGATATGTAAATAACATTCCATAATCTGTAACATAATCAGTTACCATTATGAGTAATAATATTAATGTTATAAATATACAATTTTCAAATTGAAATTTATCATAAACCATTTAATATAATATGTTTTATGATATTATAAAATATTCATGTGAATAATACATAATAATCGATAACATTGTTGAAAAAGAATAAAATACTCTTACAAAATCATTGAGTAATTCTTGTGATAAATACTATTTTACTTTGAAAAGAAGAGTTCTTTTGGAAGAATATTTATATAAAATAAGAAGTCAAGTAAGATAGTATTTTTATAATAAATTGTGTGATTTTATAAAATTTATTATTTCTAAAAATATATTTTAGGGTTCTCTTAAAAATAGGTAATAATTTTATAAATTCTCTTGAATCATGCTTGTATTTTGGAAATAATTTTGAAAGTTCCTTTTAAAACATGTAACTCCCATAAAAGAAAGAATGATTTTAGTTTGTAAAGATACACAGAAAATTCAAACAGAATTTATGATGAGTAAATTAAAATAATTATGAATTTAATTAGGGTAAAAATAGTTAAAGAGTAACCTAAAATAAAATGGATGTTTGGGTAAGAAACCCTTACCTTAAGTCCAAAGGTTTTCCTCACATGATATTAATAACCTCTTGAAGTAATCATCCACGAGAATCTCTTTAGCGGAGAGGATTTAGTCTTTTAATGAGAATAATGGCTACTGGATGTGGGGAGTATCTTTGGATGAGATTTGAGAAGAATTTAGACAAGGAACATGGCTTTAGATAAGTGAAGTGAAGTGGATGTGAGGGGGGGGGGGGGTTATAGTGGAGGAGAGGAGTGATTTTTGAATATATTATATATTTTATTATTATTTCCATTTAGAAAACTAATAGTATTGATTAATCTAACCCATAATAGTAATAATTTCAAGTGAGTTCCATCCAAGTGTGCTTACATCATCCATGAAGATATGAATAGTTAATTTAACTGATAATGTATATATTCGGTAAATTACAATATTTTATTATTCATAAAAAAAATCAAGTATTTTTTAAAAAATCCCAAAAAGTCACCTTGATGATTTTTCTCCATGTATAATTAAAAAATAAAATTCATTTTTTAAAAATAATTTTCTAAATAATATTAATTTTTTTTTTAATAAATATTAATTTATTCAAAAAAATTTGTTTTAAAACGATACATAGTTTTAAATCAGCATGAAAAATTAATCAAGATCTCATTATCTTATAACCTTAAGATAATATGATTTTCTATTCATTAGTTACATATTACTATTCATAAGTGTATGTTAATATAATCCAAAAAAATAATTTTATCTTTTTAGACTATAAATAACTTACAAAAGAAAATTGTGTATGTTAGTTTTTCGAAAATCTAATCAGAGTGGTGGAAAAAATATATTTATTGGATAGGTTATAAAATAGTGGTGTTTTTTAAAGACATAGGGTATCATGCATTCAATATTAAATTTATCTATAAATCCTTGGAGTGTCACATAGAAGGTCGAGCTATTTGAATCATCAAACACGTCATTCTTTAACATTGGATTTTATGGTACACATATTCTCGACCAAAATATTACAACTCCCTCTTCATTAATTTTGAACTATTAGGATTTTCATTTTCTTATAGCTTAAAAAATCTTTTGAATTCCCATATATTCTCTTTGAACATCCATTATATTCAACAGAAGTAATAGTTGAGAAATAATTAGAGAGTGGGTTGATGATTTTCCATCTGTAATTACCATTTCAATTCTTTTCACGTATATGAAGATCATTACATTCTCAATTCTCATAAATGATGAAATTGTTTGATCTTTTCTATTTAAATAATCTTCCACTTAATTTTCTTTTCTAGGATGGTTTTGGATTGATCAATTATAGTCCCCAATTATAAATAACCATGCATGTTGAGGTATATTCACCATTTTGGTGTGGATATATACTTTAAGACCTTAAGAAATGTATGTATTTCAATCTGCTCCCCAAAGAGATAATGTCGCTATATTTTCAATATGAATATAACTACAAATGGCTCTATACTATGTGTTGGGTTGTTCTATTTGTGAATGATCAATTTCTCTAAGGCAAAGGTTATCACATTCTCATTCTACATTAACAAAAATTTGAATACCTTCGTTGAAGTATCATTATACACCATGAAAATCTCCCCACTTTTCGGCAGTGTAAGTAAAAATACATTGATAATCAACTTTTTCAATTCCTTGATCCTCTCTCCAGATTCAATATTCAAAAAAAACTTTACCCCCATCCAATTTATCTTGGTTAGAGAATTTTTAAACTCATGGAAAATTTATCATAAATAGATGATAATAACTAGCTAGACCAAGGAAACTATGGATTTCTTTCATAGATGTTTCCCTTGTACATCCTTCAATTTCCTCTATCATTGAAGGTTACATAGATATCACATTACTTATGATAATATTCTCTAATAATGAGACATTATTTAACCAAAACTTATATATTCTATACTTTCCATAAATTTTCCATTTTTCATTAGGTTTTATCATGGTTTATAGATTCTTCTCAAGATCCTTCTTGATTTTTGAGTATATTATAATATCGTATATAAATTATACCACAAACATGTTAATGTAATCTCTAAATAATATATTAATCAATTCCATGAATATATATAGTGAATCACTGTGTCTGAATGAAATTACTATGAACTCATTTTTTTGATACCTTTTACGAAATGTAGTCTTATGGATATCCTCCTTCTTCACCCTTACTTGACAATACTATGACAAAAGATCCACCTTTATGAAATATTTTGTTTCATGTATATGACATAAAAGGTCATCAATTCAGGTAATTTGATACTTTTTGTATATCTTGATCTTTTTTAGAACATGATAATCAATTAAAAGGTACTTTGACCATTCGTTCTTACTGTCAAAGATTACCAGTACACCCCATGGTGAAGCTATTAGGAGTATAGACCCTTAATATAGATTCTACTATTTTTGTTTCTTTATCTCCTAAAGTTCTACCACAACCATTATATATATATTATTTGTTATTGAAAAATCCATTAGTTTATGATATACTAAAAAGCCAACCTCTCATCAAGGGAGGAAACTAAAAAATTCTTCTAGAAACTTTTCAATGTATTCCCTCATAATTGCAATGACTTCAAGGATGATTTTCTCATATACTCAATCATTTGGGAAATATATTCTTAATCATAGGGATATAATATCCACACCTAATATTTTATTTCTAAATAAGACTAATCCTCCTCCTAATATATATAAAGAACTAGAGGACATTTCATTATATGGAGAGTGATTTCCTTCTCAAAGATGGTTATATTATCTATATATAAGGAAAGCCAATCCATACCCATAATTTCATTAAATTTAGTTAATGTGAGTATCACATGGTTCAATAGGTCTCCCATCACACAAATTTTCATACGGTAGGAGTTATAGACATGGAATGTTTTAATATATCCATTTTTTAATTTTTCACATTTAACTCTACTAGGATTCATTGTGGTGGTGTTTGAAAAGTTCTAATAAGATTATGTGATGTTAAAAAATGAATTGAACCATTATGAAAATGTTAATTCACTATTATTGAATGAATAACTATAAAATGTTTCCCCACGTCATTGTTGATATCCACTTTAAAAACTATAATGGAATAATCTCACCCCAGTCTCTTATCACCAATGGCTTAGTGAACTGGTTTGAAATGTTCAATCTTTCCTTACAGCTGAAACATTGGAAAAAATGATGAGGGTTTAATGGTTAATTACTATCTTTTATTACATTATTGGGTTTCTTTTATAGGAAATTCCTAGATAGTTTCCATTCATATCCACACCTAAATTATTTATTCTTCTCATTCATGTAATTTATGGGGTGCTTCTTTCTATGCTTTTTTCGATTTGGATGTTTAAATTTATTTTAACCATTATATTTCTCCATTTTAGCACCAAAATAAAAATTAAAATTCATTTATTATAAATATTAACCCTTAATAATATCTAATCCTAATTTTTACATTAAATACTTATCAGAAAATTTTCTCATACAAATAAAATTCTTATATCACTTGGTATTTTCATATAATTAGTTTTATCCCACCGAAGAAAAGGTTTACTATGTATTTGGGGTATTGTAAATTATGGATGAATATTTTGAATCTCATGTGACGTTTTCCACATATTTCCTAATGGTTTCATCAAATTTTTTCTTGATAGAATGGAAATCCATTTCTATTTTAGGTCGGATACCACACATAAAAAAAAATTAAGAATATTTTCAAGAATTTATTCTATCCCATCACTTTTATCTCTTCATCAAGATTCGTATTCTTGATCAACATTTAACACAATTATTTTTTTCTCTCCCCCTAATAAACAAAGAGTATAAACTTCTCTTATATTGATCATCGAATTATAGAGAATATCTACTCAATGGATTTGATCCAGTGTACCATGATTATGGGATGAGATTATCCATTGAATGATGGAATCCATTGCTGTATAAATATATAAATTTAATATTTTAAATTCATAATGAGATTTTTTCCCTCCAAATTTTGTTATTTATTAAAAACCTGAGTCAAATTATAGAGTAGCATCAACATTTTATGAATTATTACTCTTATCAGGTTGGGTATATCATTTAGGAAATAATCACACTTCCATTGAATTTTATTGATTACTAGATACGTAGAATTTTCATCCATTGGATAGACTAAATTGAAAAAAATTTATGTAATTTAAAAATATTAAACACATATATAAGAATCTAATGAAATGTATAATTTATAAATGATATTTATTTTAATAACTTATGAATTTGTAGGCCTTAATATATTTTATGCATTATTTGTTTCCTAACATAGTCACTTATGAGAATTATTTTGATTCTTTATTAATGGTTTGGAGTTCGTTTTAAATTTAGCAAAGTCTATCCCCTAGGATTGAGAAATATGGTCGGAAGCAAGACATGTTTTCATGAACTAGTTCTGGATTGAGTCTAGCTCAATGGATTGTTTTTAGGTTTTACCCCTATATACATCTGATCACGACCCACATCCACCGATAGAATCCAGAAATTGATCTATTTGTTGTAAATAAAATACCCTATACCTTACCAAGATTTAGGGATGACTTATTTTGTTTATTCTTATCCCTATGGATTTTTATAGAGTTCCCTAATCATAATCCCTAAAATATCTAAACTTTTATTTGATTCCAACTATGAAAAATAAATTCTTTATTACATATTATTTTATGATTTATTACATATGAATACACATAATATAACCTAGAGGACCGTAATGTCTATTTTATTTTGGAATTGGATAAATATTATGACATATTGAACGTAGGATACAATAATTTTTTTTAAAATTCAACTAGACATGTTCTTATAAATAATCATTCCACTAAGACTATATGGGATAACCTGGATGCATATATAAGAAATGGAAGAGACATAAATCATGGTAAAAGAATAAACATGGAATAATGTGATGATGGTGTTACATGTTACATAATAGGAACATCAATGAGACATAAAAGGAGTGGGAATCAGAGACATGAACAATGAGGAATTATATATCATAATATCATAAAGGAAACAAGGGAAATGTTCTAACAACATTAATCATCACTTCACAAACAAAGGGAAAGGATAACCTCTAATACATCATAACATGGTGGGAAAATTCCCCCAATTGATTTTGTTAACCCTTGAATACCTTGAATGAAATATCATGTGACTAAAACATTACACAATGGATTGGATATCTATACAATTCCAAGTTCTCCCATCACATTCATATCAGATACATTACTAAGTGTTCGACATAGATCATTCAATATACGATAATATTTCATCATATTTAATTCCACATTGAAAATTTTGGAATTCATACATAGATGTTCCAAATTTAAAGATTATTCTTTTTTCTTGGTGAATGACCTTGATTGTAAAAATATATGGTATTCACAAATCAATTATTTGGCTTGGAAAAATCATATTGAAATTTCAGCAACACAAGAGAAGTAAGTAATGATTTAGAAAATGGTTTATTGATAGATAATTGGGCCTATTATCATTTGGAAATAAAATATATAGTAATAGTATCATGGGAAAATATATCCAATAATTATTAATTTTTTAAAAAAAGATATAAAATTTAGAACGTGGTTGAATTAATTTGAGAAGGAAAGGATCCCTTGCCCGGAGAGGGTGATTCCAAATGCTTGTGGCGAGCTTTGTGAGTGATTTTGGAACCTTGGTAGTAATCCATAGAGAGTATTATAGATTAATTAAGTTAAAAATTGTCTTTTAGTGATGATTAATGGGATCTTTGGTGGTTTTTTATTGGAAAACCTTGGGGGTTCATTATTATTTTCCAAACACAGGTCTTAGACTCTATATATTGATTTCATAAATACAAAAACATTCCCATAGTTTTTATAATAATTTATACCCAATATGACTGTTTTAATTATTTTATATGTTCAATGTCCAAACATTTTAAAATATTTACCATAGTGATGTTGATGTGAGTCGTGTTCTCAAAGAATTTATTTAAAACATTATAATATAATATAGGTTTTGGGGGATTCATAAAGGATTTAGAAAATCAACAATTTATCCTAAAAATCAAATATGTTTTAATGGGAAACATATATTTGGTCTTGCATACCATTTAAATAATTTATTATGTAATATTTCATTCATTATTAAGTAATATACACACCATTTATTTATAACGTTATTAATTTTTACCTAAAAATTCAACTACTTTAGAAAATTATGAAAACATCACTATTGTATAATTTTGACATTATAATTTATAAAATAATATTAATTTTACACAAATATTTTCCAATTATTTTAATTTTCACTTTTAAATTAATAATTCGCATTTGTTGAGAAATCGTGGGTTTTTTACATTAACTGTTTTCAAACCCATATAAGAATTGTATTTTACATTATAAGATTTTTATTATCATTTAAATATAATTATAATTATTAAATAATAATAATGTTTAATGGAATTACTTTATAAAAAATTCCAATAATTCCTCAAAATAGGTTTATTATTTAAAATCTCATATTAACTTAACATATGTTTTTTATTTTATCATATAAAATTAGAAATAATTTATAATTATACAATAATAATGAAAAAAATTATTCTATTCAACATTCGTGTTCATATTATTGAAGTCTTGATACATAGCACATTATTACATGAGATTATCTCTATGTGTAATGTTTGTGATAATTAAATTTTCATGGGGTGGTTTGGTGTATATGGTTTGGGATATGATATCAATGTGTTTGGGAAACTCTCATATGCAACTTTTCATGTGCTTTGGTTATTGAATCTTAGCTTGAGATTAGTCAAAGGAAAATCCCAGTCATGCGATCTCCCTTGGAATTATAAAAAATGATCTTTAGAGGGTATGATCCTACTGCATGAGGCCATCACATCATTTTTACATGTCGATTAAATTTGTCAAAACCATATATTAATAGAAATTATACAATAACAATAAAATGGAAATATTATTAATGGATATGATCTTTAATGATCTTTAAAATACAATAGGATATAATAAATCAAATGTAATTCCTGTTTTTTATAAAACCATATTACATAAAAATACACTTAATTCGTTTAAAATGGAATTATATTTATAATAGTTTTGTTTTTTACACATGTGGTATAATCTAAATGTTATAATGAAAAATATTTTTTTATGAGAACATTAGCAAGGAAATGTGTTGATCACAAAATTCAATGAAATACATTAAAAAAATTAAAATCCTATCCTTAAGAGTTTGAATGGTTCTCCTAGACTGACCATCTATCTAAGGGATATAAGAAATATAGAATATCAACTCTATTTACAATTCCCACAAAATAATTTTCCAAATCTTCACTGTAAACCTCATATATCGATTAGATATAATAAACTGTGATACTCTATAATGTATTATAACAACCCTTATGTATATCATTTTTGAGTTGTTTTAGTGAGAAATATTTTTGGATTTAAATAATATTTGATGAATTTGTATGTCCATCTAGGATAATCCAAATGGAATTAAGGAATTCGGATGTCCTGGGGTGTCCTTTGAAAAAAATCCATGGATATGTTTTCCCATATCTATATTGGTATATGTAATAGTTCCAAAATAATCTTATACATTTTTTTAGAATTAAATTGCTAGCATAAAAAGAATTTAACATTGTATTATACAATTCATTTTCGAATACAATCCCATCATAATATTTTCTTTATATCTCAATACACCATCTTGATTCCAAGTGTAATTGAGATGTATTTGAAATAAATATTATCCAAAAGGTTCCTCATCAATTATGGCATTGATGGGAAACATATACAAGTTCCAAATCGTATACCTACTGCATTATAAAATTTCAACTTGAGAATAATCACTACATTTTCTTATAGCTCCACATTATCCTCTTAGGATTTATTAATCATCATGTGAATAGATAGTTGAGCAGACATTTAAGTAAGATAAGAATTTTCACAATCCCTTATTATTCTAGATTCATCTTTTGTAAATCCATTAGTATTCAATCTTTTTCAATCTTCATTGAGGAAATGTTAGCATGATATTTTCTATTAATATAATCAACTACCTTATCTTCCATCCATGGGTGTTAAGGTATTGGATTTCATAATATGTTATAAATTCCGACCATATCATTTGAATCATATTATAATCCTTCAGTGTGAATATATAATTCAATCTCTCTTGGTTATTATATATATCACTATTTTCACAATAGTGATAATGCATCCAAATATTTAATGAAATGATCATAGTTTTCATCCCTATATCATTCATCCGTAAATTTTTCATATGATAATTCAATTGGTATGAGGAATAATAAAATACTTTATTATCCACTATGAGGGTGTATCCAAAGACCCTTAAAAAATCACTATATATTAAAAACCCATCCCCGCTATAGGGTAATGTAAGTACAGGTTTAGTGTCCAACCTCTTCATTTGTTCCTAGAAACCATCCTCGCATTCATCTATCAAAATAAAAATCACACCTTTACTTGTGAACATGATTTTTCTATTTTATAACCATGAGAAACATCTCAAAAATCATCAATTGTATCAAACTAGTCCAATAAAACTATATATCCCTATAATTGTGGTTTGTTTGGGCCATTTTTTAATAACTTATATCATTTAAGGATCAATATATATGCCCTTGTTTTTTATTACATCCTCGGAATGATACATTCAATTTCTAGAATTTTCACTTTCTAAACTTGGAATACATTTTCAACTTTCTAAAGGACCTCAACAAAACTCCCAAATTACTTTCATAATCTTCCGTTCACTTTGAATATATCATAAAATCTTCTAGAAATACCAAAATAGATTTATCCAGGTAGTATATAAATTATATATTTGTTAGATCCATGAATATCTTAAAATCATTCCAAAATACAAATTCCATCATAATAAATACATTGTGTCTATATCACATATGAAAAGATGTCTTGTAAATAACCTTCATTTTAACCATTAACTATTGATATCCAAATCAAATTTAACTCATTGACATGTATTAAAATCTAATGATTTTATCAAATATACAATTGATACAAGTTAGAGCGTATTTTTTCTTGATCATGATTTCATTTGGTTTGTGATAATTAATGAGTACTCACATTGGTCCATCCTTATTTTTAAAATTAGGTCTTTTTTACCTAAATGTAAATTAATAGATCATATAAAACACTATTTCAAATTCCCATATAGCTACTTATTTAATTCTTCTCACTCAACTAGGTAAATTCTATAAAGAACATTTCAGATAGGAATGGATCTAGGAATAAGTTCAATAAAAAAGATCATCATGATCTAGGGGAAGACCATATAGTTTATCTAGAGATATGTTAGTATATTCATATACAATAAGAAATTCACCAGTGTTGACATCCTACCAAATCATTTGAGCCTTAATTCAGTCGTTATTGGGCATCATAACCCATATTTCTTGATTTTCTTCCAAAGGGAGTTCATGATAGTCCTTACATTGATATTTTAAAATAGGTTGATATAGGATATGGAATGATATATATTTATAAAAATAATTTATATGTACTTTATAGAAGTAAATCCAATCTATTCCCAATAATATATCAAATTCAACCAAGAGAAAAAGAATTTGATCTGAAAGAAGTATTTCCCCAAAAAAATCTATTAGAGAAGAGTTATATATATTACTCCCAATCATTGGTCATCAGTTGTTTTCTCAGATAGTTTAATATCCAACTATTGTGGTGGAGAATCAATAACACTATAAAATAAAAATTACATTGAAGAATTTTAAAAACAAAATCTAAGTAAGGAATCAATAACTCTAGAATGGATAATGAAAGTGCCTTACATCACTTCATTATCATGATCTTCGTCAGTGGTGGTGATCGAATACACTCTTTCTTAATCCTTTAGAATAACATTTTTGGGTCTCATTATCTTAATTGGATTTATGGTTAGTGAATTTATTTAAATAATTACCAAATTTATTTTATTTTATGATTTGGATTGTGGTTGGTGCATTTTTTGGGACATTGTTTTCCAATGTCACCTTGACTAGCCTATATATCACCTTGTGAAAAACAATAGTTTTATAGAAAATATTCCCACACTTGTGAAACTTCCTCATTCATTGAAGGTAGTTACAATAATTCATCTTCCAAATTTGTTTACATGTAGTTAGTTAATACTTATTTCCAATATGTTACATATCACCACATATTCCATGATAATATAAATTCCTTTTTCTCTCTCCATAATAATTAGAGTCTCTAGTATCTATCCCTTATTTTAATGAATATAGAAAAATGACTTCATTGAATCCAAATTTTCTTATGGCTAATATATTTCAATGAATTGTATTTAACCACTAAATAGATGATTTATTTTACTATCATTAGAATAATTATACAAATGGAAATCTTGTGAACCTCATGAAGTTTTCATTATAAGTTTTAATTTATTCATCCCCATTTTGTTTCAACTCGAAAATATATATCTCCATATTCATATGAATATTAAGAAAAAATAACTTATGTAAGAACACTTTAATTAAATCATTTCATGATATAATTTTAACATCATCATATATAATTATATCCTTAATGAAAACCAACCATTTTTTATCATAGTCATTAATAAAAAAAGCAAGGAAAACATTCTCATGTTAAATTCACTTGATAATAGAAAATATATTTTCCATCACGTTAATCCATTTCTCATCAATAATTGTATTATAAGAACCAATGTTTGGCAGGGTGTTTTAACATGATTGAATCAATTGGAAGATTCTCTGATTATGGTGTCTGTAGTAGAACATCATGGTATTAATTGTTATTCATAGTTTAGAAGAGTAGAGTGAGAATCCCTATAAGATTCATTACTCATACACCCAAACCCTTTAGTTGTGATTTAGGTAAATCATCATACATCTCATCGCACCCATTTTATATGCAGTTTCTATAACCCATGGATGCTTTTATGAAATATTTTCTTAAAATAATTTTTATTCTTGAGAAGTTTTATTTGAATGCAGTCAGGAGTTTACATGAAGCACAAGACGTCCTTAATATAATATTATCTCTATATCCTATCCATTAGGTTATATGGAATAATTATAACTAACATATGAAAATGCATTGTGAATTTATTGAATTTTAATTATTTATGAAAAATAGAAATCTCATAAATATTTTTATTTTCGAGTGAACTACTTCTGCTAATTAAATTAATAAGATATAAATGTTATATACTTAGTAAAATATTTTTAATTGTTAGGTCCACAAGGCTGAATACCCTGAGAGGGGGGGGGGTGAATCAGGGTATGACTAATTTAAAATTAAAGCCCGTTCTGATCTTGTTTCGCTGTTAAGAAAAACACTCTTCTCTCTTTTCCTGTTGCACAACATAAACAGAAAGTAAAGCAAGCACAGGGCACAACAATTTTAATTAGTTCACCGCTAAGGGCTACGCCCAAGGAGAATACGCCGACGGATTTCTGGTCGTACCAATTCCACTAAATTTCACCAGCTATGGATTACAATGTTCGGGCTAGATCACTTCTATGCCCAGGCTCACTGCCTTTACAATGTTTAGGGTCAGCTCACTGCTTCCCCAAGGGTCACTCCCTGTTTCTCTCTTTGTGGCTCACTGCCGGTGGAGAGGATCACCTTCTTTCTCTTCCTTTTCTCACTGCTCTTGGAAGGAATCCACTCACAGTTTATAGACCTGTAGGTCTCTTCATTTGCATAAAAGAATGAATCTTACTCTGTATGTAGATGCTCTGTTGAAGCCCAATTTTCACCCGTAGATGAATATCTATTTGCACCGAAGGAATCGGTCAAACTTCCAGCTTCCACATAGCTCAAAAATCACTCCTGGAAATAATCCTTACTTGGCGCGCAATTCAACCACAATGCACAAGTATTGGCACGCAAGTCACAATGGGCGCGCAAGTCCTCCTCAGACACTTGTGCGACTCAAGCTTCCTCAACTCCACACTGGCATAGAGGCTTCAAACATTGGCGAAAACTATCACCCTGGCGCGTAGGTCCCACTTGCACGACCACCACACATGCGTGATGGTAGCTCTGATTTCTCAAAGTTTTGAACTCCGGATTAAGAATTAAGAGGGGTGGTTTAGTATTTATTGGAAAATTGACCACCCTATGCGATGGAGCGCAAGTCACCTGCGTGACCCAGTCTCGGTGCGCAAGTCTTATGTCCTTTTAGACACTTGCGCGACCAACTCCCAAACTTGCGCGAACATATTTATCTAGCCATATTTTGATCTTATGATCTTGAAAGACATATGGCATGCAAGTTTCCTATAATCCAGGTCCTCAGCGCGCAATTCCCTTTTCCAAAAACACTTCTCTTCATTTGTCGATTTTCATGCCCAAAAATTTGGCAAACACTGGAAAACCGCACCACCTTGTATCTGTTCTTTTGTACCGCCACCAGATCATCCATTCCTTTTGTTGACGTTCTTGAATCAAACATGGATTTTTGACGTCAGCTCTTGAACTCGACATTCCATCATGAAATCCTCTTTTTCAACAAATTTGTATGTCATTGTTTTGCTTTGTCAACAATCACTACTCAGATGTCCACTTTGTCAACAAACACAATCACCTCAAAAATACTTCAATAATGCTTGAGGTATTTTTTCCCAACTATCTCCCCCTTTGGGTTTGTGGACAAATCTTCCATAATAAGATGTATCATTTATTTTTCATCCACCATTCGCCTTTTGCGATTCTAATAGCAATCAAGGATTTACTCAACACATACTCTAAGCCCACATGAGCAATTCTCAGCGTGAGAAACAAGAGTAAATGAATAGTTCATCATTGAATCACTTTATCTCTGACATCCACTATTGACACCAAACTGATACCAATTTCTACTAAACTGATACCAATTGTTGAAGGACTTGTTGGAAGACCAATTTTGGTTGGAAATATTCTTACCACATTCCAACACTACTCTTCTGCTTTTATCACGATCCGCATCTGTCATGATATCTATTCTTTGATCGATCACTTATAGCATCGTCATATTTAATAATCTCCCCCTTTCTCATTGCTCCCCCCCTATCTAGCTGATCCACCTATCAGATTCTCCCCTTAAAAATCATGATTTATCAAATTTTCACACTATCTCCCCCTTGGATGATCACTATTTTTCTCCCCCTTTGTCAACGAACCCAAAGGTCACTCCTTTGCAGTCTTGTAGTAGAGTAGAGAACACATATCAGCACATTCGGGAAAAAAACATCATACCTCGGGGAGAGGGGGGGGGTCTCCACATCCACACGCTTTCAAGTGTGGGGAGTCGACTAAAATTCCAGAGCCAGTCGATGCCTCTCAAAATCTTCCTTGGGTATGACCTTTGTGAGAATGTCTGCAACCTGTAGTTCTGTAGGCACATACTCCAACTTCACAATTCCCTGCTCAACTTTCTCCTTGATAAAATGATACTTTATCTCAATGTTCTTTGTCCTTGAGTGATGGACGATATTTTTGCTTAGATTTATAGCACTTGAGTTATCACACTAGATTTTGATCGGAGACCTAACTTCAACTCCCATATCTTCAAGCTACTGCTTCATCCACAATGACTGTGTGCATGCTTGAGTGGCCGCAATATACTTAGCCTATGCGGTGCTTAATGAAATACAAACTTTCTTCTTGCTTTAACAAGCAATACATAGTTTTACAAGATAGAATACACCTCCAGATGTTGATTTCATGTCATCCGCTGAACCGACCTAGTTTGTATCAGTATATCCCAATAACTATGTCTGAGATTTGTTGTTGTATGTCAAGCCGAAGTCCACCGTACCCTTGATATACCAAAGTATTCTTTTCACTCCCTGCATGTGACTTTCCTTTGGATTACTCTAATATCTCGGTGCTTGGCATGTGGCAAAAAGAATATCAGGCATTCTCGCAGTCAAGTACAAAAAACTTCCAATAATTTGCCTGTATTCTGTGATATTAATTGCCTTGCAATCCTCATGTTTTGATAATTTTATCCGGGTAGCAACCAGAGTTTTCATCTCCGTGGAATTTTCCATGCCAAACCTTATTAACACCTCCTTGGAATATTTGGATTGAGAAATGAATTTTCTATTCCTTCCTTTTCTCACCTGTAGACCAAGGAAAAATGTTATCTCTCTAATCATTGACATTTCAAACTCATTTTTCATGAATTCTAAAAACTGTCTTCACTGAGATTCATTTGATCCACCAAATATTATGTCATCGACATAGACTAGCATCATCATCCTTTGATTACTATTTTTGTTTAAATAAAGATTTTAATGAACTACCCCATGCTGGAAACCAAGATTCTTCAAGTATTGATCAAGTCGTGAGTACCATGCCCTTGGTGCTTGTTTCAGCCCATACAATGCCTTCTTCAGCCTGAAAACATTGTTCTCATCCACATGAATGAGAAAACCATCTGGCTGCTAAATATACACTTCCTCTTCCAGAACACCATTCAAGAATGTGAATTTTACATCCATCTCGAACACTTTGAACTTTCTTTGCACTGCTACGGCAAAAAATAATCTGATTGTCTCCAGCATTGCATCTGATGCAAATGTCGTATCTACATCTATTCCCTCTATCTGGGAGTATCCCTTGCACACTAGTCGTGCTTTGTTTCGAATCACAATTCCATATTCATTCATCTTTTTGTGATAGACCCATTTAGTCTCGATGACATTCTTGTCTGCTGGCCTCAAAACAATCTCCCATGTCTGGTTCTTCTCGATTTGATCAAGCTCTTCATTCATAGCCTGAACCTAGTTTTCATCTTCAGCTACATCGGAAAAATATTTTGACTCCACCTGAGATAAAAACGATATTTGTTGTAATGACTTCATTCTTTGAGTCTGAACTGGAGCTGTCTGATCTCCAATGATATTCTGCCTATCAATTTCATCTCGACTCTTTGGCTTCCTTGCAAACACAGACTTGACACTTTCTTGTTCATCATCGGTATCCTCTTCTGAGTCATCCTATGCCACTTCTGCTCCCCCTGTGTTTCTTACCTCATCATCACTTTCCTCTAGGAATTGTTCACTGGTTCGTTGAGTATTCTGTTCATTTTCAACTATTGTGACATCATTGATCTCAACAATTTTTCCCAGCCTTTTGTTGAAGCATTTATACGCTTTTCTTTTCCCTGAGTATCCATGAGTATCCCTTAATCTCCCCGTGCCTCAAACATCCTATGATTTTCATTGTCGAGAATGAAACACCTACTTCCAAAGATTTGAAAGTATTTCAACGTTGGCTTCTTTCCATACCATAGTTCATACGGAGTTTTCCATTGCTTCGGTCACAATAGAGACCTGTTTGAAACATAGACCGATGTCAACACTACTTCCTTCCAAAATTTCTCTAGTAGGTCTTTGTCAATAAGCATCGTTCGGGTCATGTTGTTGATGATCTGATTTCTCCTTTCAACCACACCATTCTGTTGGGGAGTTCTCACTGATGAAACTTGATGCCTTATCCCGTGTTTCTTGAGATACTCTTCCACATGACTATTTGTGAATTATGTACCATTATCTGTACAGAACTTCAAAATTTTCTTCCCAAGCATCCTTTTTTATTCCCTCCTATACTGTTTTATGCAACTAAACACCTCTGTCTTATGGGTAATGACAACTACCCAGGACATTCTACTATAATCATCAATGAAAAGAACATAGTACATTTTCCCATTTATAGCTCGTGGTGAGATAGGTCCACAAACATTAGCATGAACCAGTTCGAGCACTCTAGTTGATTTCTGTTCCTTTGGCCTATATGTCTTTCTAATGATCTTCCCTTGTTGGAAAGCATCACATGTATGAGTGTGATCATGTGATAGTTTGGGAAGGTCTCTAGCAGCATCACACTTTACGAGATCCTCCATAGATGGTTGGCATAGATGACCAAGTTGCTTATGCCACATCTGGTTTTCTTCCCCTCTGGATAAAAGACATGTATCTTCTTCCCCACTTACAAGGTAGAGATTTCCCTTTAACCTTTTTCCCTGTAGAACAACTGCACCATCTTCTCCTTTCACAACACACATCTTCTTGGTAAATTGGATAGAGTGCCCAGAGTCACATAGTTGACTGACACTTAGTATGTTATGACAAAGACCCTCAACTACCAAGACATCAGCACGTCTCATCTCATTTCCCCCAAACATGGCTTTCCCTTAGCCAAAAATCTTCAAGCCTTCATTATTTACAAATTTTACCACTCCTTATTTGTCATATTTGATGCCTGTAACAAGATCCTTATTACCCGTCATGTGGGATGTGCCACCACTATCAAAGATCCACACACCAGATCGATCTGATGCTTTAAGGGCAATCTCCGCCACCACGACCTTCTCATTTTTCTTCATATTGGTCCATACTTTTTCTTTCACACTCAGCATGGATTGAGACTTCTGTTCTTTCTCAGAGTATGATGGACCAGCCTCATCTTGCAAAGCCGCAAATCTATTCTACATTTTTAACTCACCTGTCGGTTTATTGACCTGCTGGTTGAAAACGTTTTGATTCTTCTTTGGCACATTTCTCGGAATGGTCGAAGTACAATACCAAGCCATGTGCCCAAATCCTCCACACCAAAAACAGTGTCCTTCAAAATATGTTCGGGAAAACCGTTCTCTATTTGTCTGTCATCTCTGTTCTTGTTCCCTTCTATATCTCTTGGCTATGAAACACACATACTGTGAAGGTCCCATTTTCCCACAGCAATAACACCTGATATAGGATACATTACTTCATGATACTTCAGCACTACGATTTTCCCTTTGGGATCTCTGAATATTCTGATTCTGTTTTGTGCCCAAATCAACCTTCAATTTTGGGACGGGTGTTTACGGTCTCACATTAACTGCCACCGATTTTTGTTTCTTATCCAGCCATGAATCAACTATATCATCTGAGATTTCTTGCTACTTCACTCCTGCTAAACTACGAGCCTCCTCTTTCATCTTCTCTATCTTCTGAATGGCCTGATTTTCTGATATCACATTGTGGGTCAAGAGTTTTTCTTGATCCTTCATTTTTCATCGCAGACTGACCACTTCTTCTTGAAGCTCTTTTATACGTCTGGCCTGCTCCTTTCCTTTGATAGTCAAACAATCAATTTCCTTCTTTTGTTCCTCAATTTTAATATTATTCTCAACAATATTTTCTGAGCTCTTTGGTGTTGAGGATTTTAGTCTTTCAATTTCTTCTAACAGTTCTGACTTTTCTTCATCCTGTTGTTGTATATAGAGTTTGGCATCATGAACCACTTTATTGGATTTCTTCTCTTTGGCTCTCCAAACATCTATCTCCTCAAGAGCTGCTTCCAATTCGGCTTCTATATCAACTCTCCCTTCAATTTCATCTTCTTCTTCAGCGTCAGCTTCTTCATTTTTCTGAGAACTACCGATGACCGCTACCATAACATTTGGCCTATGATCTTTACAATTTTCAAACTCCTCAACCTCTTCATCCTCAGACTCCTCTGAACATTAAAATTTTTGTGAAAGAAGAATCTTTTTATTGAATAAATTTTTCTTGAATTGCTTCTTCCCTTTCACAAACGCTGAAGTCTTTATCTTGGGAATTTCAACTTCATCATCATCATCATCATCATTTTCTTGAAATTTTGTGGGGAATATAGCCGCAAGATAACCAACCTTTCCACATATAAATCATGCTAGTGGAAGTTTACCTTTATACTTTCCTCTTCCTCTTTTCTGATTTGAAGAAATGAATGACATCACCTCATCTATCTCTTCTTCTTCATTAGAATCTTCAATGGCTAGTTTCTTCATGGATTTGAATGCCATCTCTTTGGATTTCCCCATTTCCACAATCTCGTTATCATTGTTTCTCATTTCATATGCAACAAGAGTTCTATGCAGGTTATCCAATGTCAGTTCTTTTGGGTCTTTATCTTCCAAAACAGAAACATTCGGATTGAACCGAGGTGGAAGTTTTCTCAATATGCACTTCACAATTTTTATATCTTCGATAATTTCTCCAAGACCCCGCATGTCTTCTACCACTGCATTTACCATGTCAAAGAATGCATCAACAGAATCAATCGGGTTCATTCTCAGATCATCATACTTGTTCCACAACACTTTCAGCTTTTCCTCTCTAACTTTTGTATCCCCTTCATAAATATTCAAAAGCTTTTCCCACATGGCCTGTGACGTTATGCATGTCATCACCTTTGTATATGTGGGATTGGAAAGGGTTCCCTCTAAGGCATTAATTACTTTGGAATCAGCATCCAACTCTTTATGCCCAACTTCTGATAATGCACCACTAGTAATATCAGATGTGATACCATGCATAGCTACTGAAATAACATCCATTACCAATGATCGGAAATAGTGTTGAATTTGATTCTTCTATATCTGAAAATTACATCCTTCGAAGTTGGAATACCTCTATGACTAGTGACCTCCATTGAGAGAAGAACTAATATAAACCTGCCATTGATACCAATTGATAGGTCCACAAGGCGGAATACCCTGAGAGGGGGGTGAATCAGGGTATGACTAATTTAAAATTAAAGCCCATTATGATCTTGTTTAGTTGTTAAGAAAAACACTCTTCTCTCTTTTCCTGTTGCAAAATATAAACAGAAATTAAAGAAAGCATAGGACACATCAATTTCACTTTGTTCACCACTAAGGGCTACGTCCAAGGAGCATACGCCGACAGATTTCCAGTCGTACTAATTCCACTAAAATTCACTAGATATGGAATACAATGTTCGGGGTAGATCACTTCTATGCCCAGGCTCACTGCCTTTAAAATGTTTAGGTTCAGCTCACTGCTTCGCCAAGGGTCACTCCCTGTTTCTCTCTCTCTGGCTCACTGCCGGTGGAGAGGATCACCTTCTTTCTCTTCCTTTGCTCATTGCTCTTGAAAGGAATCCACTCACAGTTTATAGACCTGTAGGTCTCTTCGTTTGCATGAAAGAATGCATCTTCCCTTATATGTAGATGCGATGTTGAAGCCCAATTTTAACCCGTAGATTAATATCTCTTTGCACCAAAGGAATCGAGAAAACTTCCAGCTTCCACGCAGCTCGAAAAATAAATATTGAAAATAATCCTTACTTGGAGCTCAAGTCAATATTGGTGTGCAAGTATCGGCACGCAAGTCACAACGGGCGCGCAAGCCCTCCTCAGACCCTTCCGTGACTCAATCTTCGTCAACTCCAAACCTGCGCGACTCACATCCTTTTACGCCCAATCCAATATTGGCGCGCAACTATCACCCTGGCGAGCTAGTCCCACCTGCGTGACCACACGCAGCACTTGCGCGACCACCACACCTGCACGATGGGAGCTCTAATTTCTCAAAGTGTTGAACTCTAGGTTAAGAATGAAGAGGGGTGGTTTAGTATTTATAGGAAAATTGACCACCCTGTGCGACGACGCACAAGTCAGCTGCGCGACCCAGTCACAGAGCGCAAGTCTTCTGTCCTTTTAGACACTTGCGTGACCAACTCCAAAACTTGTGCGAACATATTTCCTTAGCCATATTTTGATCTTCTGATCTTGAAAAACATATGGCACGCAAGTTTCCTATACTCCAATTCCTCAGCGCGCAAGTCCCTTTTCCAAAAACACTTTTCTTTATTTGTCGATTTTCAGGCCCAAAAATTTGGAAAACACTGCAAAACGGTGCCACCTTGTATCTGTTTTTTATACCACTGCCAGATCATTCATTCCTTTTATCGATGTTCTTGAATCAAACATGGATCGTTGACCTCTGCTCTTGAACTCGATATTCCATCATGAAATCCTCTTTGTCAACAAATTTGTATGGCATTGTTTTGCTTTGTCAACAATCACTACTCAGATGTCCACTTTGTCAACAAACACAATCACCTCAAAAATAGTTCAATGATGCCTTGAGGGATTTTTTCCAAACATTAATATTCATCCAATGGATATTTTACTCTTAGGGTATGAATAAAAACCTATTTTATGTATGCGAACCTAGATTTTTGAAAGACTGGTTTTACACCTTTGAATGGAAAACCAATTTTAAATTTAGATTTGGAAACATTAATAATTTTAATATGGAAACCTAAACATGTTATTTTTAAGTGTCATATAAAAATTTACTTCCGTTAAATTTCTATTATTTTTCTGATAACTTCCATGTTTTGATGAACAGTAAAAATACACTAAATTTTAATTAAAAATAAAATTCTTTCATCGAGATAATTTAAAAGGATAAATTATAATATTTAATGGTTTTAAAGTATAAATAGAATATATTTTTCCCATTTAATATAATTTATGTCATCAAAATTAATTTTTATTTTAAATTCATAGGTAAAAACATTTCAATCTTTTCCAATGTTTTAACTTATAAAACCCTTTTTATCATTCCCACAACAAGATTGATTTTAAATTATTTACATCAACTTATGTGTTTTTAATTTGAGAAAATTGATTCATTATTTTTAATCATATGGTCCAAATTATGTGAATATGTACCTTTTATTTTTGGAAATTATGAATAGTAACATTAGTAATTATTTTTTTACTATGGTTGATGGGTAAATCTCATAAATAAGGGTAATATAATAAACATTTAATAATATAAAAACACCATAAAATGTGTCTTAATATTATTGGATGAGTTATTTCGGATGATGGGAATATTTGGGACGATTTTGGGACCCCATGGATTCACTTGGATGTAAAAATGACATTATATAAGAATTAATTTAAAGTAAAGATAATTATAACCTAAACATATATCTTTTACTAAATAGATTTAATATAGGGTTATGTAATTGATCTCTATGTCTATAAATATTCAATATAATGATAAATAAATTTCCTACATCATGGTATTTTATTTATAAATTTTCTACGAGAGATAAATATATTTATTTATGACACAATTAAGATGTAGTGATTACCTCATTAATGAAATATTCAAATAAATGAATTTATAAATATTTAAACCAATGGAATTTGGTTATTTTGATGACATCCTAGACTCTATTGGAATATAGTGACATAATTTCTTTGAGTTAATTCATTAGTTTTTAAGGAATAATGATGTTATGATTTTTTATAAAAAATTCAAAGATGCATAATATCCAAAATTGACAAAAATCATAACATAAAACATAATATAGTTTATTAAATGACATTAAATTCTTAAAAAATATATTATTTTTCCATATTGTTAATATAAGTCCAAATATATCAGAAATTACTTTTTCTTTATTTCACATTATACGGTAATTACATTAACCCACAATGTTTAAATAACATGATATCACGGTAGGATTAAAAAGTGTAAAATAAGTGTTAAAACAGTTGAGGATAAAAAATATTATAAGAATGTATAAAAATTATTTTATTATGGGTATTTGGACAAACATCATCTTTTCATTTATCGGAATAAGTTTTGGACAATTGTTTAATCAAAATTGAATTTATAATAAATTAATAATTTGAGAGTTTCATAATGTGCCCCTTACCTCTCTTATAAAAGAGTACTTACTCCCTCTCCTATCCACTCCATTTTGAGACTTCAAGAAAAGCCAACCCCTGAACATTTATCTTATCAGCTTCCCTAGTTACATACAAGAGGTTTTGGTCTTCTCGAAAGAACAACTATAGTTCTTTAAAAGGGTATTTAAAGGAGGCACATTGAGGAAAATGTAATCTCTTCTACCAATTATTTCAAAAAAAATGCATATAATTACTCTTCTATAGTTGTTTCATTATAAAGTAATAAAATAAGTATCACTAATATACTTATAGGTTCTTATAAATATGAAACAAAAATATTTTTTCCTTATATACATCCTATGGAAATGATATCTCCATACGTGCGTTCTTATCGCTAACTATCTCCATGCCGAGGTGTAATCTGTTTACACCACCACCTTACATGGATGGGTATAATTGTTGAAATAATAACTAAATATTAAAAGAGGAATAATAACCTATCTGACAAAACAATCATAATAACATAAAGCATTTAGTACCCAAATAATGAGTAATAATGAAATGTTACAAACCAAAAGATGAAAATATGATCATAAATGTTATCATAAAAATGATAATCATTCTAGAATAAATCAGCAATAGTATTTAAATAATTATACATTATTTTTAGATGCATATGAAGCATATCAGATCTATAGTAAGGGATAATGTTGCAAATCTCATTTTTATCAGATATTGTTTATACGTAAGTATTTACAAGGGGTATATTTATCGTCCATTTCCATGTTTTATAATAATATAATATTTAATTTTTTATTATTGTTATATGTATGTTTAAAGTCATTTTTACCCATTTTTAATTTTAAAACATGGTTTTTAAGGTATCTTTCCTATGTTAACCATACGAGGTAGTTTTTGACATTTCTGAAAAAATTACGACAAAAATGATTTTAACTTATACCGAAAGAAAGTATTTTTACAAATTTTTACGCCTTATTTACATGAAGCTTCATCTACATGTTTTCAAATTTAATTTCAACAGTATTCATTCCCTTTAAAATTATGTGTCAATTTTTTTAAGAGAAATTATTTTTCAAAAAAAAGAATGGATATTTTCCTAATGAATTAAGTTCAAGTGTTTTATCAAAATTATTTTCCTCATAAAATGACATATGGTTATGTTTATATCACTATTATTACTTTTATTTGATTATTTTTATGAAGTTTATTTTTCATATATAGATTATGTTATGATGGAATGGTGTTTACGAATCCCATTTTTTTACATGGGTTTTTCTATGATAAAAGATTTATGTTTTTGTGGCACAAATTAAAATGGATTCATTATGAGATTAGTGTGACCGATATATCCCTCTAATGCATTGTGTAAAGATTTATATATAATTAGATTAACATGGCTGGAACAGAAAGTCAATCCAGTTCAGTGATATAGGGCTGGAACGAGTAGAGAAATCATTTCAGTAATGGACTTTATCTGCTATGATGGTCTTAGAAATGTGACTTGACTAATATGAAATTATTGTTTATGATTATGTGTTTATGCCACAAAATTTCATATCTTATGTTATGACTATTGGTATTGAATTTCACTTTTATGACTAATCCCATGACATGATCTTGTGATCTTTTATATGCATGAAAAGGTTATCAAATGTTATGTTCTTAAGTATATGATATGATTGATGTTTCCTTGGTTTACCCTTAATGATAATTTTATGCTCACCATTTTATATGATTCTTTTCCCTAGTATATGAGGAAAGGTATTATTTATGATATACCAAAAATTATTCTAGTAATGATGAAATAAATGTGAGACAATGTATATGTTTTATGAACCAGTTATTTATGATTCCATGTTTCTAAATACATTATTCATATATGGTCCTATCATGGTTCTTTTAATATGTTGTAATAAATATAATTCAATTCTAGAGTGATATAAATGTTTTTAAAGAATGGGTCACTATATTTGGTATCAGAGGAAACGTATAGTTAATCTTTGGAAACTAGGATGAGAAATCCTTAAGGGTATGTTTAACTATAGGATACAATTATAGTGTTTTAGAAAGGACCATGAATAACCAATGATAAAATATAATGTTTACCCAATTTAAATTTTATTCTCAATTATGTGGTTTTCATGTTATTATTAGTGTTTATCACATTATGCTTCTTGGTTTCAGTTAGTGGAATAAACCTAATGGAACCACATTAATTCTTAATACGATGGGAAATGCAATGATTCTCCCCCTTAAAAACCAAATGTTATGGGAGATGGATTGAAAAATATTATATCCATGATCACAGAACTTTATAAAGCTATGAGTCATGCTATACTTCCAAATGATAAATGGATGGAGCAAAAATCTATTGAATCCTTCATGAGGCAGCGTCCACCTTCATTCTACTGGTCTTTTGATCCCATAGGGTGTGAACAATGGATTAGTACCACTAAAAATATATTTTTAGTTCTACAATGTTTTGAACATGAGAAATTCATCTTAAAAGTATATCTTTGGGATGTTTAAGCTAAAAAACGTTGCAATCTTATATCCACAAAAGATATGAAATTGAGTCCTTAGAATGAGATATGTTCAAGAACATATTTTTCAATAATTACAACCCTCATTTTATTTTAATATAGTTGAATAACGAGTTCCTAGAACTTAAGAAAAATCTTGATTATTCTATTGGTAACTATGAATTAAACTTTACAAGACTTTCCACAAACGCTTCTGGAATTATTATCCAACATGAGAGTTTGGATGACAAATTATTTAGTGGCTTAAAACCATGTATCTGATGGAAATTATCCATAAGGGACATCAATAGTTATGAGGAAATTTTTCAAAGTGAACACAAGGTTGAGATGGAGATTGGAGTAACCCATCAGTCATATGGGTTTGATAAGAAGAGGAAAATTGAATTCAAACGAAAATCATAAGGATACATTGACTAGAAGATAATTTTTCCCTTATGCTAATAGTGTGGAAAGAAACATGGAGGGAATTGTATTAAAGTGACTAGTAAATGTTTTGAGTGTAGAAAGGATGTTCATCACTCAATTGAATGCAGATGTGATTGGAAAAAATATCTAATGATGCCAACAAAGAAAATCCTATAAAGAATGCACCTCCAATTCATCAATGATACAAGTTCAAGGAAATAGGGAATTATGCCAATCAATGACATAATTTATAGGTTATTGTTGATGATCGACATGAACAAACTTTTAAGGCCAATGACAAGGGAATTTCACATGTAATTATTATCGTCTATGTGGAGTATGATAATGAAGTTGTGAATGTTACACATACAATCCACTCTAAAGTAGAAAATGTTTTATTTGATCCTGGATCCACCCAGTCTTTTTATTTATAAATAATTCTCCAAGGGTATCATTATATTACCTAAATAATAAAATATTTATTTAGTTGTGACAACTCTAAATGGCACAACAGTCGCATCAAAAGTTTACAATTCTTCTCCAATTAATGTTTTGGGAATATGCTTCATGAAAATCATATGATCCTTCTTATAGTGGTATTTGATGTGATTATTGGTATGGATTGGCTTTCTTTATATATATATCATATCAATTTTTCAAATAAAGAAGCCGAATTTCATATTCTAGATCAATCTATGATAATCTATCGAAACAGGGATGAATACGACCTTACAGTAGATATTTCTTCCATCTTATGGGTATTGATTTGAATAAATTAAGGTTATTTATATCAGATGGTTGAGGATAAACTCACGATTAAGAATACTCCCATTGTACGAGTGTTTGATGATATCTTTCTAAAGGAATTTCTAGGTCTTCCACCAAATCATGAATTTGATTTTTCAATAGAACTCATACCGAGTGTTAGGCATATTTGAAATATGCCTTATAGAATTGACCCAATTGTGTTGTAGGAATTGAAGAAGAAATTCAAAGAGAATCTTGATAAGGGATTCATATGTCCTAGTACATCACCTTAGGAAGCACTTTTTCTATTTGTTTCGAAGAAACATGGATCAATGGTATTATGCATTGATTATCGAGTACATAACAAGATCACTATCAAGATCAAACAACCTCTCCCACACTTTAGTGACTTCTTTTACCAACTTCACAGTGCACAATACATTTCCCAGATTGATCTTCATTCAAGATATCATCAATTAAGGGTCAAAAGGAGGATATACCAAAGAGGGATTTCTGTACATGTTATGAACACTAGAAATTTATTGTTATTTCTTTCGATCTTACTAATGGACCTGCAATATTCATGGACCTAATGAATATCTTCTTTAGGGCCTATCTTGATCAGTTTGTGGTAATATTTATAGATAATATTCATGTCTATTCAAAGAGTAATGAAGAACATGAATATTACTTGAGAATTGAATTGAAGACCCTAATAAAGGAAAATCATTAGGCCAAATTTACCAAGTGTGAATGTTCTCTTCAAAAAGTTCCATTTTTGGGAAACATAATCTCAAGAGAGGGGATACCTATGGATCCAAGAAAAATAGTTGTTATTGAAAGATGGTCGAGATCAACAACAGTAACTGAAATCTGATGTTTTCTTGGTTTGACTAGATATTAATGAATTTTGTGAAATAGTTTTCAATATTATCTTATCCACTCCCCAAGTTGAATTAGAAAGTATTTATGTTAATTTGGTCAGAGGAATTTGATGAGAATTTCCAAGAGCTAAAAAGAATGTTATCTGGTGAACCTATTCTGACACTGCCTCATTGTGGATAATGGTTTTTGATCTACAGTGATGTATCCAATAAAGGGTTGGTGAATATTCTCATTAAAAATGATATGGTGATTGCTTATGCCTCACAGAAGTTAATAATCAATGAGAAAAATTACCCAAGTCATTATTTGGAGTTAGTTGTGGAAATCTTTGAATTGAAAATATGGATTCATTGTCTTTATGGTGAAGGTTTTGACATTTATACTGATCATAAAAGTTTAAATTATTTTTTCCTATAAAATGAGCTGAATATATGCCTAATAACATGTTTGTAGTTGATTAATGATTATTACTCCTCAATACATTACCACCATGAGAAAGTGAACATGGTGTAAGATTCTCTATTTCAAAAAGACCATTCGAGATTATCCATGATGAGGATCATGAAAGATCCAATATTTATGGATTTTCAATGGATGTATCTTGAAATTTTAATGGAAGGGGAAAAATATTATCTTTCTCAAATGAATTTTAAACCATCTATATAAGTGAAAATTAATGTGTCATAGAAGAAAGATGTAGATTTACAAAAGAAGGTGATAAATATTACAGAATTAAACCTTGATTGTGATAAAATAATAATGTTCAGGAATAGGGTTTGTGTCCCTCCCATTCCAAAATTAAAGGAGTTATTGTATGAGGTAGATAGTTTTTATTTCTCTATTCACCCTTGAAGCACAAAAATGTATATAGACCTCAAAGAGTACTTCTAGGTGGAATGCATGTTCATACATGTCACAAAATATGTCTCTCGATGATTGGTTTGTCAGCAAATTAATGTTGAGAGATATAAGTATAATGGGATGTTACAACTAGAACCCATACTAGAATAGAATATTGGATAACATCACTATGAACATTGTCATAGAACATCCAAAAACATCAAAAGGAAATAATTATATATGGGTTATAGTTGATCGTCTTATGAATTAGGCACACTTTATTGCTATTATATAGGATTACTCTCTTGGCCATATTGCTAGGATATATGTAAAGGAAGTGGTATGATTGCATGGAGTACCACTTTCAATTATATCCAATCAGAATCTGATTATTACCTTGATGTTCTGGAAAATTCTTCAGCAAGATTATGATATAGAGTTATGTTTCATCACAATATATCATCCTCAGATAGAATTTCAGTCTGAGAGGACAATTCAAATTCTAGAAGACATGTTCATAGATTGCTCTATGGGTGTCAAATGTGGTTGGGATCAACCCCAACCATTGGTGGAATTTCCATACAATAATATATTTCACTCTAGTATTCATATTTGTCCATGTGAATACCTCTATGGAATGAATTGCATAACTCCAACTTAGTGGGATGCTGTTGGGGAATAAAAGCTATTAGGACCTGGTCGTGTTGATGAAATTAAAGAAAAGGTTAGATCTATTCAACAATACACAAGAGAAGCTTCGAGTCAAAAAAAAGTAATACTAACAGCTGAAGAAAATACATAGAGTTTGAAAAGGACTACAATGTGTTCTTACAAATATCTCCGTAGAATAGAGTAATGAGATTTCGAAAGAAGGGAATGTTAATCGATAGGTATATCAGTCCTTTTGAAATACTGGATTGTGTTGGGAAGATAGATTACCGATTGGAACATCCACTGAATCTCTCTCAATTTCATGATGTGTTCCAATTATCACTACTAAGAAAGTATATACCTGTGCCTTAACATGTACTAAGCTCGGATGTTGTACCGCTGGAGCAAGATCTTTCTTATGAAGAACTACCGATAGAGATTCTGGATAATGGTGAAAAAATTCAACGAAACAATACCACATTCATGGTTAAAGTTTTTTGGAGGAACCACAAATTTGAACAAGCTACATGGAAAATTGAGTATATGATAATTGAGAGTTATCCTCATTTGCTTATTTCCAACTGATGAATTTCATGGGAGAAATTCAGTTTAAGTAGGGGTAGAATGTCATATCCGGATGTTTCTATGAAATATTTTCTTTAAGAAATTTTTATTAATCAATAGCGTTATTCGCATGAAATTGTGTGTTTAAATGAACTACGAGATGACCTTAATATAAAATTACCTTTATAGCCTAGATGTCAGTATATCAGGAATACATATAACTAACTTATTAAAATGTATAATGAATTCATTAGCTATTGATTCTTTATGAAAAATATAAATCAATTAGAAATTTTTAGTTTTGAGTGAATTAATTTTGGTAATGAAACTAATGATATATATTTTTTATATACCTAATAATATATCATTTTATATTCATCCAATGGATATTTTAGTCATTGTATATGAATAAAATCATATTTTATGTATGAGAACCTTTTTTATGGTTAATTTTACACCTTTAAAGAGAGAACCTATTTTAAATTAATATTTTGAAACATTAATAATTAATATATGGAAACATGGAAATTTTATTTATTAAGGATATAAAAATTTACTTTGGATAAATATTATATATTTTCTTGATAAATTTCATGTTTAGGTGAATAATAAAAATACGAAAAATTATAATTAAAAACAACTTTTTTCATCGAGATAATTTATATGGATAAATTATAATATATAATAGTTTTAAAGTACAAATAGATTATATTTTTACCATTTAATATAATTTTTGGAATTATCAATAATTTTACATTGAATTCATAGGTAAAAACATTTCAATCTTTTGCAATGTTTTACATTTCAAAACACATTTTCTCATTTCAACAATGGGGTAAATTTTAAATTAATTATTTCAAATTATGTGTTTTGAATTTTCAAAAATAGATTCCATATTTTTAATCATAAGGCCTGAATTGTGTGAATATGTATCTTTTATTTTTCGACATTATGAATAGTAAATTCTAATATTATTTTATTTACCGTGGTTAAAGTGTAAATCTAGTAAATAGGGGTAAAATATAATAATTTAATAATATATAACTATTGTAAAACATGTCCTAATCTTATTATATGAGATATATACACCAATGGGCATCATTGGGTCGATTTGTTTTCTGCATGTATTCATATAGATGTGAAAATGACATTTTCTAAGAATCAATTTCATGTAATGATAATTATAACCTAAACATATATCTTTTACTAAATCATTTTAAATGTAGGGTTATAGAACTGATATCTATGTATATGAAACATAATTAGGAAGCTAAAATTATTTCATACATCATGGTATTTTATTTATAATTTTTAGACATTGGATAAATTTATATATTTGTGACACAATTATGATGTAGTGATTACCTTATTAATGATTGATTCAAATAAATGAATTGACAAATAATAAAACAATTATAATTTGGTTATTTTGATATAATCAACAAGTTTTGTGGAATATATTGACATATTATATTTTATTTAATGCAATAGTTTTGATGGAATAGGGTTGTTAATAATTTTTTTAAAAAGTCAAGTATGAATTGTATCCAAAATCGACAAAATGAATAACTTAAAACATAAAATAGTTTATTAAATTATATTAAATTCATAAAAATATAGTATTGGGAAAAAGAGTTCATATAATTCCAAATATGTCATAAATAAATTTTTTTGGGTTGTTTGAAATGATATGGTAATTAGATTAACCCGTAGTGTGTAAATAATATGATATCACAATAAGATTAAAAAGGGTAAAGTAAGGGTTAAACAAAAAAGATACGGATAATAAATTATTCTAAACAACTCTAAAAATTATTAGATTATGGGTATTTCAACCTAAATCGTCTTATATTTGAATTTAATATGTTCTGGATCACTTTTTATTCAAAAATTAATTTATAATAAATTAATATTTTCATATTTTACTAAAGTTCCCCTCTCCTCACTTATAAAAGGGAACCTCGTACGTCTTATATTCACTCCATTATAAGCTTTGAAGCTCATCCAAGCCCTAAAAATTTCAATTTCCATCATTCCTTGTTACATTCTTGATCTACTAGTCTTCTCAAAATTCAAAATCTAGTTCCCAAAGAGGATATTTCAAGGAGGCGCATCGAGGAAGTGGTAATCTCTTCGACTAATTCATTCAAGTTTAATTTCTCTTATACATCCTCTTTTTTAGTTGTTTCATTATAAATTACTAACATCAGTATCACTAATATACTGATATGTTATTATAATTATTGAAAACCCATATTTCACCTCCTATCCATCTTATGAATAATGAAATCACCGTGTGTGCGTATGTATGGATTACCGTCTCTATGCCGCTGTGTAATCTATTCATCACCACATAATTACATGGATGTGTATAATAGTGGAAATAAAATCTATATATGATTATTATAACATTATATAAATTCTAATATTATATACACTATCCACATCATTACCATTCAATAATTATTGGAACGATATCATCACTTGTGCCTACGTACGACTTACCGTCTCTACGGTCCAATGTGATCTGGTCTACATAATTTTCATTAAAAAATGATTATATAAATGAATTTAATGAACAAATATGATTTATATTATACTAATTAAATTCTTTAAATTATGAAACTATAACCTAAAATGATGAATATGAACTTATATGAAAAAAACATACATTTGAACATATAGCATTTAATACCCGAATAATGAGTAACAATGAAATTCTACTAACAAATGGATGAAAATATGATCATAAATGTTTTTATAAAATTGATTATTATTCTAGAATAAATCATTAACACCATTCAAATCATTATATAGGTGGTTCGAATATATAAGAATCATATCAGACCTAATGTAAGGGAAAACATTGGAAATCTCATTTTTATCTGAGATTGTTTGTACCTAAGTACTCAATGGGGATATATTATCATCAATTTCCAGGTTTTATCAGAATATTCTCATTAAATTTTTACTATTCATCAATGAATGTTTAAATTCATATTTACCTGTTTTCACTTTTACAACATGGTTTCCAAGGAATCTTTCTTATGTTTTCCATACGATGTACATTTTGAATTTTCCAAAAAAAGTACGAGAAGAATGTTTTTTTAACTTATACATCATGAATGTATTTTTATGCTTTCCTGATACCTTATATCCAAAAATCTTCCACTACATGGTTTCATGTTTATTTTCAACAAAATTATTTCCTTTTAAAATTTCTTGGCACATTGAGAATAGAAAACATTTTTTTAAAAGGATATTTTCCATAGAAATTAAGTTTAAGTGTTTTATCAAAATTATTTTCCATATAAGATTACAGAGGGTTATGATTATATATCCATATTACTAAATTGATTTGATTATGTTTATGATTGAATAAATTTTTTATGTCCATTTATCTTATATAGATTATTTTATAATGGCATGATGTTTTGGAATACCATTTTATTACATGGGTTTGCTATGATGAAAGTTTTGTGTTTTATTTTTCACACGTAAGAATGGTATCATTATGAGATGTTTGGGACTTGTATCTCTCTCCAATACATTGGGTAAAGATTTATATCTATTGATATTGAGATGTATTGAATGGTATGTTAATCTATTTTATTGATATGGGGAAGGAACGTGGAGAGAACTCAGTTCAGTAATGGACTTTGTCCACTATGATGGTCTTGGAAATGAGCATTGACTAATATGGAATGATTTTCCATATGTTTGTGTATATTATAATAAATATTATGTCTTTTGTTATAACTATTAGTATTACATTTCAATTTTATGATTTATTCTATGACATGATATTGTGATATTTTATATGCAGGATAAAATTTTCAAATGTTATGTTCTTATGAATATGATATGATTGATATTTCTATTTTTTACCATTACTAAGCATTTGAGGTCACCATTTTATATATTTATTTTCCCCAGGACATGAAGAAGGGTATTAAGTATGGTATTCCAAAAATGAGTCTAATTATGATGAAATAAACTGGATATAATGTATATGCTTTATGAACTCGTGGTTTATGTTTCCCAGTTTCTAAAGACACTATAAATATACAGTCCTATAATTGTTTTTTTATATCGTAATAAATATAATTAAATTCTAAAATTATATTAATGTATGTAATTAATGGGTCGCTATAGTTATTATCATATATCTTTATTTTTAATTATAATTTAATGATAAAAATACTTAATCAGAAAAAGTAAAATTAGTAATGTAAACTTCATAAATCCAAAAAAGATCATGTACCCAAACTCATATATTTCTAGTTTTCAATGTATTTTATTCATTATCAATCTCCTATTATGTTATCCAATAATACCATAAATAGTTCTTGAAATAATTCATAATGTTGTATAAAGGGTCAAATAATTTCAAAAGGATATCTCCATGGAGTTTCTGGAATGGTATGTAGTCATATTCCCACTCATAGTGAACCTAGTCAAGATTGATTTGGTACTTGAATAACATTCATTAAATTGTTTACCCCTATGTGCATATTATTAATCACCACATCCACATTATAGTATCTATAAATGGAGGTAATTACTTGAAAACCCAACGATAACCACATAAATAAAACTTCTGGATGTTATCATATATATAGACCTACCCCATATAAATATCACTATGGTTTTCACCAAAGGCTTTTTATTCAAATCCAAAAAATAACTAAACTAATGCTAAAAAATAACGAAACCTTACTCTCACACTAACTAAAATAACCAAATCTTACATGTCTTCATTTTACATCATTTCTGTAAGATTAAATTTACATCTGATAAAACATCTCACAATCCAAATAATATATTGCTTATTTTCATTCAGTATTATCCCCATAAGCAATATATTCTATGACAGTTTTTATGATTCATCTATTATTCATCCATACTAGACTCGTATATTGATTTTTCAGAAGTTATAATCATCTTTATAACCTAGGAAATGGAATAATATTTTTAGGGGTTTTCTCAAATTATCAATAATTGAAATTTAACACCCCAATATTTTATGGTATGTCTCTTTAAAATTTATCATCTTCGATAGCTAATAATTCATGCAACACTGATCTTAAATGAACCATGATATAATGTTAAAAACTAACATATGTATTTGAATTTTGATGTAGATATTAAATATAGTATCAAGTCTAATAGGATAGTAACCACACATATTAGTTTTTAAATATAATTTAGGTATCTTATGAATGAAAATATAATATATTTATATCATGGAATAAGTAAATAAATATTTTAAAAATGATACAATATGTATTGGTACTTTGGTAAAACATAAAATTTAATTGCAAATTTTGTATTAATATAATTATTTAATGGAATATTTATTTTCATAAAATAAATTCTTCATGTAATATTTTGTTTCTTATGATTATAAAGTGAACTGATTTAATTTTTCTTTGTTTCATGAAATCAATTATTATTGTAGAATCATTATTTTTCAAATAAATTCATTTATTAATTAAAAACTAAATTTCTTATACAAAGAAATTTATTTTAAAAAAATTGAGCCCATTTAAAAAATAATATTTTAAAAAATTGGTTAGGGTGATTTTTTGTAATTTTTTTAAAAAAGATGAATTTTTGGAGAATAGTGGAATACAGTTATTTACGGTATTTATCATTATAAGTAATAAAACGAATTTTTGAGTCATGGTTGATTCATGGATGATATAATGGGCCATTATTTAGAACTAAAATTTTGTAATTACTCTATTTATTTAAATGAATTTATAATATTGATAGTCTTGATCCAAAATAAAAAACTAATGAAGAGCATAATAAAAAACATCCCTCTCCTCAATTGTAAATAACACCCCTCACCACCACTTCTTCTCCAAACTTCCATGCCCTAGATATTTCTTATATTATAACTTATTTATCTCCAAAAACGCTTCCATGTGTTATTGTATTTATAGTATCACAATAAGTCTAATCCAAATATCATTAATGTGGTTCTCAAGGAGATTCTATATAATAGGTAAAATCCACTTTCATTTTATTTTTATTTATATTAATTTATTTTCTTTTCTTATCCTATCGTAACCTAATAAATACAACATTTCATGATATATTCAGTAATTATATATTCTATGATGTAATTATTTTAATGTAATATCTATCATTAACACCTTCCCCTCTATCTTTTATTCTAAAAATGATGACATCATTTGAGCTCTATTGATTAATCGCCATCATGGAAATGAGTTTTCATTTTCCATTATATCCTTCTCAGATGGTCAAAAAATCATTATTATGGTTAAATATGATTTTATTATACATAATATAAGTTTAATAATGGTCTACCACCAGTATATATACATAATATTTATTAACAAAACAAAACTATTGTGTGGTGATAGAAAAAATTCCCAAAAAATCTAAATGGTTATCAAGGACATTTATCTAATGAATCATCCTCATATCTAGAATAAAAGTATATATATGAACATTTTATATTATGTATGTTCATTAATAACATATAATTTCAATTATGGATTACTACTACCATTTTACAATAGCTTTCATATGTGTATACAGGGGAACCGGTCATGAAAACCAAGGAAACAAACCCTCCCAAACAATGAAATTGAATCCTACAACACATCAAAAAGCCCATAAATGAGAATAATAAAATTATAATAAATCTTATACATATATAAGTGGTTATTATTTAAATTTTTATTAAATCTAATTTTATTATCCAAGAATTTAAGTGCTAGTACAGAAAACCTTCAGACATAAGGTAAAAGATTCTACCTGAACCACAATTTTTTCCTTTGGGTTTCACTTTCTCTCTATTTATTCCTATGGAATTATTAATTATTCTGATGTTAGAATCCTAAATTCTATGTGTAAAATAAAAAAATATATACATATCTCAATTAATCTTTCATTTACAATAAAATACATGTTTTATAAGGTACTTTTCTCAATTAATTTTAATACAAAACCCCTATAAAATTGAACGTCTCAATTAATTACACATTTTCATATAAAATTCACAATATATTTTAATCCAGCTTCATATTTCTAGAATAACTATTCTTATCGTGAATAAAGAATAAATTGTTTTAGGGTTTTATTGAAAAAATTAGTCAATTTTCCTATTTTATGCATCTTTAATATTTTCTATTAAACCACAATAAAGTGGATCATTTCTAATGTTTCTAAAACACTGTTTTTGTATATTTTTAATTCATTTGGATATCAATTATAATTATAAATTTATATCTCCCTTTATTAATTTCCATTTATGATTTAATTTCATTCTTTCTTAGTCACCTTTATGATACGCAGATTTTTTATGACTTATGACATGATTGTGACACCTATTTCATTACTTTGGTAACCCTTATGTTAATTTCATATGCTTAATTAATATATTTCTATTATTATACCATCTACAATATTTTATTTATTGGTTTTTTATCAGTTTTTCTAGGAATATACTATCATGATACCATTTGATATACTACCTTATATATTTCATTATTATGAACAGTAATTGGGTAAATTAATAACATTTCATATAAATGATTCTATATGAATATACATGATGATTGTGTTTTCCCCTTCATATGATGAATTAATTAGATATATTATGTTTTAGATGAGTCCCGTTATATCCCCCAGATGACTCAGTATGTCCTATGAGATAAACTACATTGGTGTTTGGCTAACATTTTACCAATTTAAATAGACTTCTTGGATAAGTCATTTAAGGAATGTTTTTGATGTCCCTCATAATGTGTTCCTTCATTACACTATTATTTATCAAATATTTAGGTGATTTTACAGTAGAATAATATCTATTTCTTGGTATGATTCCCTTTTGATTATTTATATGGAATTATTTGATCATATTTTAGTCTTTCCATATTATGATCAGGTTTATATTTTAACAGCATGTGTTAATAGTTATTAACCTTGCCTTATTGTTTATGTTTATTTCTAAATGATTCGGTTTTATTGCTTACCCTTATTATACATATGAGATCACCCATTTCTTATGTTTTAATTTCCTCAAGATGAATAGATGTATATTATGACATGAAGGGATAATATCGTAGAATAGATATGTAACCAAATGAGATTATATGTTGTATTTAATTTAAATTTTTTTTGTAATAATTATGTTTTTATATGGGTTTCCAATGATAGTAAATTATTTTATCCTTTAAGGTGTTATACCTTGTTCATTATACCAATGTAATGAAGTAAGGAATTAGCTCCGGGATACTGGGGTTAGCCTGTTTACAATTTCTATGAGAGAAATTTTAGTAGAAACTTTAGAAACTAGATTTAAGAAAACATAGGTTATTGAAATATAACCCTATAACTAAATTTTAGAATATTTCCAAAGTAACCGAGATTATGATTTATAGATTATAAATACCTAAAAATTTAATCTAGAATACTTATTTTAATATAATTGTATTATACAATATTTTTAATAATGTTATTATCTAATATAGTGTCTATTATTTTTTAGAAATGGATCCCAGTGGAAGGAATCGATATTGACTCAATGCATGTATTCCATGTTGGGGTTTCCCTCCTACAAAAGATAATGATATTGTAATTGGGGTTTTAAATAGATCTGAAAAACTAATAACTATACTAGAAAACTGACATTGGTTATAGAAAATTACCTTACATGAAGAAACCCAATCCACAATGTGGTGTAACAATTTCTAACCAATTCATGCGACAAAAAACTCCATAATTCAATGGGACTAAAAACCCATTTATATTTGAGAAATTGATAAGTTCCATAGAGGATATATTTTAGTCATTAGTATGTAACTAAATATAGAAGGTTTTCATGGTAGTTTATCATCTCTTGGGATATAAAAATCAATGCCTTTTGTTAATTCAAAAAACAAAGGTGGAGGAATAAATTGAAATAATGGAATGGTTTGATTTTAACGACATTTTCATGGAAAATTTTTTCAAACATGAACAACAAGCGGATATAGAGGAACAATTATTCAGATTGAGATATAAATAATATAAAAAAAATTCAATGTATAAAGCAAACTTTACAAGGTTTGAAATACATGTTTTAGACTACCTGTGTAATCCAAGGATAAAAATTGACCATTTCATCGATGGTACTAACCTAAATATAAAAAGGGAACATGTCTAATAAACATTCTCATCATATGAGGATATAGTATCATGTTCCATCAATATAGAGAAATAATTTTAGAAGCTATATGGCTTTAAAGGGAACAAAAATTAGAAGACAGGTGATGAATTCTATAGAAAATAAATTAATGAAAAGTAGGAGAATGGAAAAATAGAATTTCCAAAATGAAATAAATGTATATCAAAAGATCATGGAACATACCTATTTCTAATATGAGTTTATTACATGTGTGGAGAAATAGGCTATCAGGCCCGTGATTACAAATGTATGAAAGATTTTAGCAATGTGAAATAATTCCTATATAAAAATATGGGACATATGAAAATAAATTTTCTAGATGTCAAGGGAACATTCTCTGTGAATGGATAAGGGAAGAAGGATATTCTTATATGGGAACAACAACCGAGGTTGATGTTCCGAATGATGTAGTGGAATATAATTTAATCGCTAACTCAAATTTAACAAAATCATTGTTTGATTCTAGATCAATTAATTCTTTTATATATTCGTATTTTTCAATAAAAATTGGATATTTTTGATTTACCTAAATAAAGGAGTTTTTAATAAAAAAACTAGGTGGAAACCACATTTCAAATAATATGTGTCAACCCCTTCTAATTATGACATGTAAACATGCTCTAAATGATTCTTTTATTATCATTATGTTGGAGTATTTTTATATAATCCCAAATATGGAATCTATTTTAACATATAATGTAATCATTTATTTTAAATTGAAGTAAATTTTGATTTGTGATGATTATATGGAAATTATTATCTTTAGAGGGGAGAAATAGATATAAGTGTTATATATGGATCCACCTCTAGTAGCTCTTGAAAATGATATTCTTGGTTAATAAGAGAAGAAAAAAACTACAGATGGAAAATGCGGTATTCAAATTGAATATGTGCCTATTTGGAAATAATATATTGATGTATTTATAATGGATTTTCCAATATATCCTATAGAGTGGGAAATTGATTTTTCTATTGACTTAATCCTTGATGTGTGACCTATATTAATGAATCCCTATAGAGAGGCCACGATGGAGTTAATAGGCTTATAAAATCAACTAGATGAATTTCATAAAAAATGATTTATAGACCCTAATATTTCACCTTGGGGAGATACTATTATTTTAGTTATGAATAATGATGGATCTATCAGGTTGTGTGTTGACTATATAGAGATAAATACTATTATGATAAGGAAAATATATATGTTGCAACACATTGATGACTTATTTTTAGAAACTTCACAGGGAATAATTTTTTTCAATGATTGATCTTCATTTGGGATATAATCAATTTCATGTGAAGAAGGAAGATATTCCAATGAATGTGTTTCAAACAATGTATAGACATTTGGAGTTTACAGTATTTCCATTTGAACAGACTAATGTACCATCTAATTTCATGGATCTAATGAATGGAATTTTAAAATAATATACTGATTCTTTTGTGGTATTTATTGATTATATATTGGTATACTCAAAAAGCAATAAGGGTAGTAACAACCACTTATGTATTGTTCTTGATACTCCTATATGATAAGAGTTGTAATAGGGGAGTTTAGAATGTGTGAATTTTGGCTTCAAATGATTTATTTTCTTGGTCACATTATTTCTATGGATGGAATCCCATTTGATCCTATTAATAAAAAGGAATTTCAAGAATGGTCTACACCAATGAACAAAAATTAGGTATATTGTTTCATTTGTTTAGAATAATTCTATTGGAATTTGATTTATATTATTTATTGATTAGATAACCCATTTACCAAGATTACTCATAGAGGGGTTATGTTTATTTGGAAAAAAGAATCTGGTTAATTATTTAATGAATTGACGTGGAGATTAGTTAATGCTCCAATATAGACTCTACTATCAAGAAATGGTGTATTTTTGTATTAAAGTGATTCATCATAGAAAGGACATGGTTATTTAATTATATAGAATAAATATAGTTATTTTATATGCATCAAGGTAGTCAAAACCTCATTAATAGAACTTTCCAACTAATGATCATGAATAAACCACAGTAATATTTTATTTGATAA
Organism: Viscum album; assembly: GCA_963277665.1. NCBI lineage: Eukaryota > Viridiplantae > Streptophyta > Magnoliopsida > Santalales > Viscaceae > Viscum > Viscum album. The sequence goes on from OY728123.1 coordinate 2,023,950,747, forward strand.
TTTGGAGGCGCTGTATATGTGGTAAAATATGTTAGATATATACATATCACCAGAGTATGAAATTTATCTTCCTAAAGAAATAACTCAACATCAGGAAATGAAGATAGATCAATCTACTCAAGGATTATTATTTCTCAATAAACTACCACCTAGGGAAGGGAAATAATGATTAATTGCATTGAACATGAAAGATCATCGATTTATGAACCAAATGAGGACTGGCTTAGATTTTTTGTACATATATCTAGTAAAAATGGATATGGTAATTATCAAGGATGATAAAATATCACTAATTTCACAAATGGATTCTAAATCATCTTTATTGGAAATAATTAAATATTTTTAGTCAGATGATGAATTTTTTTTAAAAGAAAATTAGAGATGTGAATGAAGGGAAATTGGTAGAATTCATATTTGAAGATGGAATTTTAAAATTTGGTAAGAGGCTTTGTGTTACCTATATACCAAATATGGATAATTTATTATTAGAATATTTTTATTGCTCAGATTACTCTATACATAAAGGTAGAAATAAGATGTATACATTTTTTAGGATATTTTTTATGGGATAATATAAAGCAAAAACTTGTTGATTATATATGAATATATATAGTTTTTTAAAAGGCGAGGGATGAAAGAAGACCTCTTAGAGTATTCATGCAACCTCTACCTATTTCCACATGGAAATGGGATTTCATTACATGGATTTTATTCATTGGAATACAAAATACTCCAAGAAATAATGATGCAGTTTGGGTAATTTTTCATTAACTTACCAAATATGCACATTTCATTACTATAAGGGCATATTTTAAATTAAATAACCTTGTAAAAATCTATATTTATGATGTTTTAATAATTCATAGAGAACCGATTTAAATTGTGTCTGATCATGATCCGTGATTTACATATATATTTGGGAAAGTCTACAGGGAGATTTTGAAACCGAGCTTCATTTAATTGTTGCATACCAGCTTCAAACCTATTTACAATCTAAAAGGGTGATAAAAACATTAAAAGACATGTTTAAATCATCATCAAATGAATTTCAAGGTTTCTAGTATCAATATTTACCTTTGGAAGAGTCTTACATCAACAACAGTTTCTATTTAAGTATTCAAATTACACCTTATAAAGAATTATATTGAAATTGATTTTTGTAAACCAACTTATTGGGATGAAGATAGTGATAGGAAACTTGTTTCCCCATAACTAGTGGAGGAAATAATAGAAAAGGTAAAGACTATTCAAAACCATATAAAATTATATCAGCATAAGAAACAAAGTGTCATACTAACATCCAGATAACGGATTTGGAGCTTCATGTGGAATTTCATATTTTTTGGAAAGTATATCAATGGAAAGCTATTATAAGATTTTGAATGAAATGGAAACTAAGAAATATATACACTGGAACATTTGAAATTTTATTGAGAATTAGAGATGTGGATTATCATTTGGAAATTCCACCAATCCTTTCTAAAATACAAGATGTGTTCCACACATCTCTTTGTTAAGAATGAACATGTCAATCCCAATGTATGTTCTCACTTATGAAGGAATATAATTAGAACCTAATTTATCTTTCTTTTAAGAGCCTATCCTGTAATTAGAAACTATAGAATGGGTTTTGAGGAATCAGATGACTTATTTGGTAATGGAACTTTGGAAAATTCATAAAAATGAAGAAGCGACATGGGAACCAAAGGAAATTATGATGAAGAACTACCCAAATATTTTTATGAGGTGACATTCAAGAAATTTTAAGGAATAATTTTTAATGGGGGGGGGGGGAGAATGTAATACCTTGATGATTTTACGGTATATCTCATTTAAATTTAACAACTTTTATAGATTATGTTGCGTGTAACACCGAGCATAAATGAACCATGTTGTGCTATTAAATATTAAAATAACCGTTAGAATAGTGATGTGACCATTATAAATAGTAATCTGACCAATATAATAGTAACCTCACATATGAAAGTATAAATTAAATATAGGTATATTATAAACGAAAATATAGTATAAATATTTCATGGAATGATAATATAAATTTTTCAAAAATTATAAAATAAGTATTGGTATTTTAAAATTCAGAAAATATTATATATATTTCATTTTCTATCACCTATTCACACACTTTAAAAGATATAACGTCATTCATGGACATGTGGGCTACCGCCTCCTCAATACATAGTGATTCCTTTTACATAAAATTTTTTTGATATATAATTATATATGGTTAAATAGTATTTCATTTATGATATATTTATAATTCTAGAAAGATATTATTTTACTTACATTCCTTCTATAATGATCATTTAAAATGGGAATGTTACTCATGTGTATGTATGGTCTACCGTCTATATCATTGTAATGTTTATTCATTTTTCATAAACAAATTTACCTATTATATTAAAAAAATTAATTAATATACAATATCATATTTATTTCATGATTAATATTCTCTAGATATTATATAATTACTTATTTTACCATAGTTGACCAGCCAAATTTTTTGTTAAAATGTAAATAAAATTTGGTCAAAACAACCGATGTTAACATAAATTTCTTAGTAGCTATATACAACATAGTAATTAGTGAAATAAAATAAATTATAAGCACGGAATAAGTTCCCATTTAAGTAAATAAAAAACATATGTTTATTTAACAAAAATATAAAGGATGTTCACCTAAAAGGAAACACAATGTAATGTATGTTCATCTAAATTTTTACATCAATGTGATAAATGTCTTGTTCACTACTTACTTATTTTTTGTGGTGTATATATTTCCTAGTTTTATATATTATATCATGAATCACTTTTTTATAATGGTATTTAAAACATTCATTTAATATTTTTTTTTCACGTGGTTAATGATTTAAATTTTTTTGAAGTGGTATGGGACACTTTGGAATGTTTAACAATTATTTTCCACAATAATAACATTAATGGTATTTCAATGGTATTTATACTAGAGGAATTTATGTGACAACTATTCAATAAACAATTTATGTTTCTTTTAATTTTGGTTAATCATGACCCTATTCATGTATTTGTCAAATTTTTCCACTCTTTGGTACTCATGGTGTTTTAGAAAATGTTAATAAGAAAACCCAACATTATTTATCTCTTTAGTCATATAATTTTTTTTCTTCTAAAAATCATGTTTTATTTAAAAAATAAAAACAAATTAAAACTAATAGGTAAATAATGTTTTGTTCTTTTTGGTCTTTTAACAATTTTTTTAATGGAATCTTTCTATCTCTTTCTGAATAAGTCATATTTTTAAACCATTTATATTTCAAAAGAAATGTTCTTTTTTACCTTGTCATACATTTACAAATTTACCTATTTCCATTCCAATAGTGATTCCATTTCATATATAAATGGATAATTTTTAAATGAAATGTTCTTAAAATTGGTTTTATATGAAAAAGTTTTTTCAAATAAAATTATATTTATATTAATAATGACTTTAAAATATCTTTTTATAATATTTCATTTCATCAATGTAAACAACCCATTTTTTTACTCTATTAGGGGTATGTTGTATTGATACATTCTTAATATTCTTATGCATGTTGTATGATGGATTTTTTCAATGATATAATTCACTTTCACATATTTGATTCATTTTAGCCCCCTTTAAACATTCTATTTCATTATATAATTTAACATTGAATTTACCTTAATATACCATATCATTTATCACGGATTTTCTCATTGGATAAACCATGTCTTATTTTGATATGGTGTTTAATTTCAATTTTACTCGATTATTTGGGTAAATATTGATAAATATTTACTCTTACACTGCACAAATATTTGATTAGTCATATTTTGAAATCGCTTGTTCGATATATGTGGAATGTTTTGGACTTGTATGATATGGGTTAGGCCTAGTTACAGACAGTCCATCAATGCATGGGTATTCTCATTTTATGAGTCATCTATATAGTTTCCATAGATGTGTTTTTACATGATATGTTTTAAATCACCTTGTGAATGGTCTTTATATTAAATGTACCATACACCTAAGAAACGTGGCATCTAATAAGTAATAATTTTCCCCATTTATTTTTAGTAATTATTTATCATCCAGATTTTGTGTTAACATATCTATAGATATAGTTTATTTTCATTCCATTGATTAAATTTAATGTGTTTTATTTTCTTAGATTTTTGTATTTATTGTTCCTTACCTAGTTATTTTAGAGTATTGAGATTTCATTTACCTTCAATTATTGTTCATTCACATCATTTTTTTTATTAATTACTTTGTATGTGAATTTTGTTATTTACCTTACCATGTTAATTTATTATTATTTATTCATTATTTATTTCAATATACATTACCCTTACTACGTATTTGAGCTCAACTTTATTATGTTTCCTTTCCACAAGAATCATGAGGTATACTGTGAAAATTATGGAGGGATTTACTAGATGTAATAAAGTAACGCTAAAAGTAATTTATTTAGAAGAAAAAAAAACTATTATGTAATTAGTGTATAAAATTGTAATACAATACAAATTTATGTATATTGTTTTATAATACTACTAAACTCTCAGTCCTTTGAGATTTTATTCCTTGTAATCAATCCTATGTAATTGATAGTAGACACTTGATTTGGGCTATTTGGGGTTGGGATGATTCAATCATACTCATATAAAAAATGATACATAAGATAATTAAATATTCTATAAGATCATTAAGAATGAATAATTTAAATTAAAGAGAATTATTACTATTTCACATGATCATTCGTGCAAGTATACCTGTGAACAAATCATGAAAACCAAATAATCGTACACTCCTAAAAAATGAAAGTGTATCTTACAACTCGTTAAAAAGGACATAAATAATCTTAATAAAATTATAATAAGTTAAATATTTTTTAAATATTTTCATAATTAAATTATTAATCAATATAACTTCATTATTCAAGACAATAAGTGAATGTTAAAAAAACCTTCATACCTAATGTAATGTATTCTTACTAAAACTCCATTTTTTCTATTGGGCTACTCTATTTCTCTATATACCCCAATGTGGATGATAATTTTTATTTTTCACTCCTAAATCCTATGTTTATTTTACCAAAATATGTAAATATATCAATTCTTTTTTCTTTTATTGGTAAAAGAATGTTTTATAAGCTTCTATTATCAATTCCTCCTAATAAGGAATCTCGATTAATGCGAAATTCCCAATTTTTTGACAATTTTCTAGTACAATATATAATATATTTTGAGCCATATTAATTTCTATAAAATATATCCCATTTTATTAAAAACTATATTTGTTTATTTCTACTTTTATACAAAAAATATGTTCCTTTTTTCCTCTGTACATCACTTTAATATTTACCCTTAAACCGCACTAAAGTAAATCATTTCTAAAGATTCTCAAACACTATTTTTCTATGTTTTCAATTTCATTTGATATCAATTATCAGGATATATTCTATTTTTCCTTTATTGATATTAATTTATGACTTCAATCCATTCGTTCATGTGCACGTTTTGGATGCAATGATTTTTTGTTCCTTATGATGTGATTACGATGCATATTTCATTCAATGGGTGACCATTATGTTACTTTCATATGAATAATTTAGGTTGATCTCTTATGATAAAATATAAAATATTTTGTTTAATGTTTTATGATATTTGTGAATAGAGATTTATAATATTGATACCATTCCTTTTATTACATTGGATAATTTATAATTATGTCTACCAATGGTGGAAATTATTTATATTTCATAGGATATTTTAAATATAAATGAACATGTTGATTATGTTTTACCACCTTTATTTTGAGAATTAATTAGGCTTAATAAATGTTATGTGGGGCTTGATATAGCCCCTTGATGCATCAATAGGCCACATGATACAAACTAGACCATGTTTTGTCCAAGGCCTTACCCATTTATTTACACTTCTTAATAGAGTCCTTGATAATATGACTACAATGTACCACATTATAAATTCCCTCATTATGAAAATATTTATTAGTAATCCATCTGATTAATTGAATTGTATAATATCTATGGTTGAGTATTATTCTCATGGGATTTTTTATAATTCATTATTTGATCAGCTTTAATTCCTTTTATATTATGCTCCTGTTTTTGTTTTAATGACATGTGTTGTTAGTTATCAAACATGTATTATTAGTTATGATTATTTATGAAAGAATTAATTTTATTTATTATCCTTGATATGAATTGGATCTCACAACATTATTATGTTTTATTATTCCCCAGGATTCTATTAAATATATGATGACATGTAGGAATAATCTTGGATAATGTGAATGTTTCTAAAGGAGTTTATATGTTGTATTAAAATTCAAGATTTAATGTAAAATTTTTGTTTCTATATTCTTTTCCAAAGATACTAAACTATTTGGTTTTTGAGGATATGATCTCTTGTTCATTGTGGAAATGTAATAAAGTGAGGCACCTACACTAGGCAATTAGGGCTGTGGTTTTTACATAAAAACATATCAATATATCACCAATGGTTTAGATCATATTAATACTATTAATCCTGATCCTGGATATATGAATTATTGAAAATCAAATAATAATAATAATTATACATAAATCATGATTAGAGGATATAAAATCTAAAATTAATAAAGATATACCATTCCAAAAGGGTTTGGAATCATGAGATAATAAACATCAGCAATGAGGCATAATCATTGTCATAAGGCATATAATTGTTACAAGCCCTTATGGCATGGAATAAAAACTAGATTTGGAACAAACATAATCATAGGGTATTATCATATATTGATCATATTCATGGGATATTTCCTATTTGTTTTTAGTGTAATCTATGAAGTCCCACTATAAATGTTTTGAGTACATCCAAGAAGGTCTATGCTTTGTTATCTCATGAGATATAAACCATTAATCAATGCATTGGAGGGAGAAATTGGACCCAACCAATAATCATCCATACATAAGTGTGAAATAAGATTATAATCATTCAAAATATCATGAAAACAAATATAAATAAATAAAATTTCATATCATTTCTAAATGTTATTGAATAAAATGATATCGAATGTTGATGAGTCAATACCAAAATTTAAAACATCAAATAAGAGTATTTGATCAATACATTTAGATGTGGATTTAGAAAATACAAATTCATGTGAGTTAGTTATTTAAAATGGATAAATGGAAGTGGAATAATGTAAAGGATATTTTGGATAAGATTTCATAAAAGTGTTTTAAAATGATGAAATTACAAATCAATAGAAAAAATAATTTCTAAAAAAGGTAACATGATTTAAAAAAACGATTTTAAATAAATCCAAAAATATTTCTTTAAAAGGGTATAATTATTTTTCATTGAAAATTTAAAGTTGATGAAATAAATTCTAACTTCATTATGAAGTTAGTTTTAAGATTTTTACAATACATTTATTAAATCCAACCACATAAATATAGTGATAATTCATTATTTTTAAACAATGTAAAAGAAATTTGAAAATTAACTAAAATAAATCATAATTTTAATTCTAAACAAGAATATGAGAACATTATACAGATGAATAAATATTGATATGGATAAAAAATAACTCATTTGGATATAATGGGAAATATACTTAAAATCGTCAAATTTTATGGAGAAATATGTCTATTGAAGAAATTGCACATAAATGAAAGAGTTAAGTTATTTTAAATTCATCGTGGATAATAAGAAAATCATCTTGTAATAACAATATTCAATAAGGATTCATTATGAATAAATAAATTAAGTTGAGTCTAGAAAACCCCATACATTATTAAAAGACTTACACTAAAGGTATTTAATCTCCTATATAACAAAAAATATATTAATCACCCATTTGAGAAACATTTTCATATTTATAAACTTTTTTGAATTTCCGTTATAATTATTTTTCTCATGATTACTATTTATTTATTCTATATATAAAAAATATCATGTGCAAGTAATTTTGATTGTTTAGAACTAGTTTCATTATATTTGTGTTATTCTTCTTTCGGCACTATAAGGTCATCATTTCAAGATCATGAAAGGTAATGAAATTATAAAAACCCTTTCTTAACATAGAAAGGTATTACATTAATTTTATGGTAATTTATTATATTAAACAAACTCATTCATAAAGAATATAATAGTTTAGTGTCATTGGAAACATGGAAGAATAAACATAGGTCCCTATGTGAGCTACATCATCTCCCACAACATTATTCACCACTAGAACACTTCTTAGTCATATCATACATAATACATATATTAATAACTTGGGGAAAGTAAACATAAAAAAGGTGATCATGGACGCCTAATAAGGGTAAAAAATGGAGATATGTAATCATAACATGATAAAAAGGGTATGTTAACATGAACATAACATTTTAAATGCATACACTTGATATTAAAGATCACAATCTTGAATCGAGGAATAAATATAGGATGTTCATCATATATGAATCTTTAAGGAATCAAAAAAAATGATCCATGATATAATATTAGAATAAGACCTAAATTTATAGTATAAAAAAGGCATATAAAATCATTAACATATTAGTCAATACTCATTTCCATGACTAGTAAACTAGAAAAATAAAATTTCATCGTGCTAGGTTCACTCCTCGTTTTATCCTTGTCTTGTTGAACTGGTTTATCTCTCTGTTCTAGCCTTGTCTTACTAAACCATGTTCATTACCAGTTCAACACTGTCTTACTGAAGTAAGGTAACTCCATTTTCAACTCCAGTATTATTAAACTGAGTTCAAATCTCGTTCCATCCATTTTTATCTCATGAGATATAAATCTTGACCCATTTCATTGGAGGGAGCTATATGCCCAACCCATCACATAATGGCTCCATATTTATGTGTTCCATAAGATAATAAAAATTCATCATATCTTAACCTACGAAATGAAATAGGTATCATAAATATTTAATCATATCTTAAAATAAATAAAATATATAGGTTTTTTAATTATTTATTTCGAGAATAACCTATGATAGGAAGTGGTTTTCGTAAGCATTCCCTGATAATATGACCTATGAAAGAGAAATGTGTTTGATAAACATCATTCCATTAAAAAATAAATCATTTAGATAAATAATATGAATTAAATCATTATATAATATACCCAATAAGGCATAGGTATCACAAAAAAATCTACCATAGATAGAAAATATTTTTAAAAGATCATTTAAAACATTACTTGAGGAAAATAAGCATTAAGGTTTAAAAATTTATTTTTAAAATATAAAACATTTTAAAAGCCAATTTCATTGAAATAAAATTGAAAACATATAAATTTATTCTTTAAGAAATTATATTTAACAACGTCGTAAAATTTCATTCATTCTATATGTGTTAAAATGAAGGCTCATTTATGATTTTTTGTAATAACCAAACAAGATTTTTTTTGGAAAACCACATGATGATTACATTCAAAAATATTTTTAGAAAAAATAAAAAATGTGTAAAAATAATATTATAAATAATATGGTAGTAATAATAAATTAACCTCTTGAAAACATTGTTGTTGAGGAAAATCAAATTTTAATCGAAAAGAGAAATAAATATGGGTTTTAATAAAAAAAATTCATTAGTAGTCTTAACTACCCATGAGAGGGAAATGTACTATTAATTGATGATATCATGAATAAACATAGGATAAGAAAATTCATTATAATTATTTAGATATTAATCAAACAAATTTATATTCGGAAACATTCTTGTAAACAATCATGATTAATAGAGAGATTGTAATATGAAATATTTACGACATTTGTAACAATGATTCATATCCCCCAAGAAATAATGAAATTGAATAAATCAGAACATTTAATTATCATTAATGAATTCATTATATTATAAGTTAAATAATTTTTATATACATCTCATGAAATAATATAGTTCCATTACCTCATGTACGGTTTAATGAAGTAAAATTGAGACCAACATCTCTTACCCTAAGTCTTGAATTCCGTCGTACTAATTAAAACCTCCTATATAATAACCATAATTTTATTAAAGATATATTAAAAACAATATGCATATATATTTTACCATATATTGTTGTGTTTTTTCCATTTTATTAAGAGTTATTTTACAATTCCATGTTAAAGTGGTGTTTCATGTAATAACTGCATTATATTTCATATAAGTTTTTGATTTGTTATTTTTTATCCCTCTTATGTTGATAATGGTTCTGTAATATCTATAATGATAAAAATTTTATAAATATCATATATATTAATTATAAATTTATTTATATTAATATATATTATTTAGCGATAGAAAATAAAATACATTATTCATGGAGACGGTAGGTCGTACATACCCTTGAGCACTATTTCCATTTTCATGTAGTATTGAATGAAAAACTAAGTGATGTCAATTATAATTCCAAAATAATGTTTATAATCTATATATATTTATATTTAAATAATCAATTACACATTCAATATATAATGTGAATAAATAAAATCACTTCGTGAGGTGGTAGTCCACCGTACACACGAATGATGTTATCATATACCCATAATATGAAATTAATGATGTTATATTTTATATAATAATTAAATAATCATAATAAAATAATAAATATCAAATATTTATTTATTTATTTATTTATTTATTGTATAAATAATGATTTCATCATTATGACCATCCCTGAGAGGTGTTAATTGAAAAAAAATTACATTGATCTATGAGTCAATAGTCTTCTATACACATGAAAGATGATTTTTTAACCAATTTGATGGATGTGTAAGTTGTTTTAGGTCATTCCCTCAACATAAAAACATATCAGTATATTGAATATACTAAGGTTATTATATAATCATGATAAAAATAACTGATGTTTGTGGATGAAAAAAATAAAAGAACAATATTTTTTGATGAACATAACCTCTATAGATTTATAATATGGGATCAATTTTTCAAATTATCATTTATAGAAGTGAAAAAATAAATATAATATTAATCTGGAAGATGTGACAAAAAATTGGGGGTTTAAAGTGAAATATATCAAAATATTTAAAAGTATTTATATCAATATTTTCAATAAAATTTATTCCAATGAATTAAATTATATTATTGGATATATAATTGAAGTAATTATACCTTAAAACCTATTAAAAATATAATTTGAATATATAAATAAATTACCTGAAAAATCGGTTTTCAATTGAAATTTAGTATTTTCCTTATTCATCAAAAAATAATCTTTTAATAAAAATCCCAAAAATATTGCCATAGATAAATCTTAAATATTGAATTCAAAAATGATGTTTCTTTTATTAAATGAATTTTCCAAAATTTTCAAAAATTATTTTTATTATTTTTCAAAAAAAATACAAAATAATGTTTTCTTAAAGATATTATTATTGAAATATATGAATACATTATCCAAAATTATTTATTTTGTTATAATGTATTATTTAATATAAAAAATTATACATATTATTCAAAAAGTATTTTTTAATATAAATATATATATATATATATATATCACTATGCTTAACATCTAGGTTATAACAGTTGCATTTAAATTACTAAATTAATAATATATCATGATTTTGTTAAAACATAGTGTTATGTGTAACACATGATATGCCAGTGTTTTGTATATGGTGAGCTTGACATGGTGTAACATGCATATTAATCTATTAAGGATGATTATTTTATTCAAATGAAAAACAATAAAATCTAAGCGTATGAAAATCTACCCCCCCCTAAAAAATTCTCCCTCAAAATTATTCACACCGATAAATATAAATGACGATAATTCCACCTTACCATATCATCACGTTAACACATAGTTTACTCAAACTATATATTATCCATCAAATAATTGACTAGGTGAGTGGTCTTGTTTTATAGAACATTCTCTATATGATCTAGAATCTCCACTGGTTTTTCATCATAACATAGATCTTTCTTGGTGTTCAGTACAAGTGAATGGTCAGGTATATACATCCTTAAGAGTGATTCATGGAACACATCATGGACTTGCGAGAGGTTTGGTGTTAGTGGAAAGTGATAGGGTTCTATCCTGATATGATAAATAATTTCTAATGTACTAATATACATGGGCGTTAGTTTCCATTTATTTCTTAATTAACATATCCTTATACCATGGAGAAATTATTAGAAACTCATTATCTCCAACATGAAATTATATATCATATTTGGATAATCGTCAAAACATTTATACTGACTCTAATCTACATTTACATGTTACTGAATAGATCTAACCTTATCTATCGTTTCTTTACCTACCAAAGGTCTCATAATTTTTCTTTCTACTACTTCACTCTAGAACGTCGGGGAACTACATTTCATTCCACATAGGAATCATAAATATTCATATGAATGATTGAGTGAAAAATGTTATTGCAATAAAAATAAACTAGATGATGGTTTTGATCAAACAATTTTTGAAATCCAAAAAAAATATCACAATATATCCTATAGTGTTTTAATTGTTCTTCCAGACTTTTCATATGTTTGTGGATGATTCACAGTGATGAAACTCAATACTATATCAAGATCTTCCTATAGACATCAACATAACTTTGAGGAAAACCTTAAATACAAATCAGACCCAATGGAATGTTTTAATCCATGAAACCTTACCACTTACTTAATATATCTCATTCCAAGGTGATCCAGAGATAATTTTTCTCCCATATCAGGGAAGTGTGCTAACATTTAAAAGAGATCAACTAAAACCTATATAACATTAATGCCTATATAATTATTGGAGAGTCTACTGAAAAAATCCATGGTGAGTTTTTCTCGTTTCCATTCTGGTATGGGTAATGGATGGAACATTGACTTATATTTTTTCAATCACCCATTACTTATAATAATACAAAGAACCGAGATACAATCTCTTCGATGTCTCTCTTAATGCCATACCACTAGAAGCATTCTCTAAAATATTTATACATATTCATACTTATAGGATGATTAATAATTTATGGACTATGGCATTCCTCTAAAAACACCATCTTCATGTATGGTGTGGATGAATAAAAAACACTATTCGTAAACCTTATTATTCCAACTTGATTAATGTTAAATATTGGAACATTTCTAGATTAATTTTTCATCTTTATATACTCCTTCTATGACTCTTTAATCATCACTTGTATAGATGGTTGAACATTAATTTGAGAATGATAATATTGTTTCCTCATCATTCATGATTTCTAGGTCCAACCTGTGAAAATTTTGAAATAATTGATATTTTTTATCCTCGTCGAGTATAATATAGAATGATCATTTTGACTCAAAGAGTCATCCATCTTGTTCTCTTTCTTAGGGTGAAATTGTACTTATTAGTTATAAACATTAATCATCTTTAATAATTTTATTTGGATCATATTCAACTCCTTCAATTTCAATATATAATTAAAAAAATTAGGATTGGTATATAGATCACAATTTTCTCTATAAAGATAAGGCATCCATATCATTAACAAAATAATTACAACTCTTAAATCCAAATGATGAGTTGTTTAATTTTTCCAATGTATCTTTAGTTTTTGTGATGCACAAGTTATAACCATGTCAATTTTCAAATGAACACATCATGATCCCCTCTTGGATACATCTCTATAGATTAGAAAAACTTATCCACTCTAGGATAATGTAAGCATAGGTATGCTGATTAATATTCTCATTATTTACATGAAACATTTCTCACATTCCATTATCTAGATGATCATAGATCCCTTATAAGTTAATATGGTTATAGGATTCAATAATCATGATAAATTATCCATTAACCATAGATAATATCCATCTAAATAATGAAAACTATGGATCTCAATCCATATGGTCAGTCTATGAGAACATTTAATATCATCTATCATTGATGGATCTATTTTTATACCCACTCTTGAGATTATATGGCCCATGAATGAAGCCTTTTTATCCCAAAAATTATAACTTATTAAATTTCTCAAATATTTTCTCCTTCCATAGGGGTTTTACTACAATTCAAAAAAGATATTCTTTCTCTCCCTTTTCTTTGAATAAATATGAAAGTCATCTATAAATAGTACCACAATGTGATCACGGTAAACCCCAAAGGCGTTATTCATTAAACCCAAGAATATAGTTGGGGAAATAGTAAGAGAAAAAGTAATCTATATATATTTTTATTCCTCATATCTTTTGCAGAATACTTTTCTAGTTATATCCCCCTACTTGAGAATTAATTGAAGATATCAAGAACGAATGAAAATATTTGATTTTTTTCTCTCAATGTAATTGATGAAAAAAATTATCAATATAGGGAAGCGGATGTGTGTTCTCAATTTTGATCTTATTCGGCTTTTAATAATTAATGAAAAGTCAAATTGATCCATCATTCAATTTTTTAAAAATAAAAATTTTCACCCCAACGTGACACCCCATTCTAAATGAATACCTTATTAACATATTCAATGATTTTTTTCTTAAATTACTCTAACTGAATTGGGGTAATTATATAGGCTATCTTTGAAATTTTTAAGGCACCAGGTATGAGCTTCATCGAGAACTCAAATCCTCATTTTAGTGGAAGGCTATGAATATATTTTATAAATATATCAACAAATCCTTAAAAAATAGGCATATCATCGATGTTGATTTTCTACCCAACCATTGGATGTAAACACCAATTGTGAATTGGAATTACAAACCATAAAATAGAAATAATATCCATCGGATGTTTATAAATATCATCAATATCGTAAACCATCGTTGAATTCTTTAAAATTTTAATATTTATAATGCTACTTACTATAGTATATGTGGTAATCAGGGTTGAACCAACAGGGAAGGCAATCCTACCGACTATTCCTCTAAAACCCTTCAAAAACTCCACTGTTGTCTACAGTGGAGTGGATACTTTCTTTTATTTTTCTTTTTTTATAGTAGTAAACTGACAAAAACCTTCAAATCATGTATCTAAACTAAATTGTAACTATAGATAACTCAAAACAAAGAGACACATAGATATCATACTGAAAAGAGAACAATCAATTAAAATTCCGGGGGTAAAATACCTATTTTACTGGTTTTAAAAGTACTCCAATTCACAAAAATTTTACCATAGTGCTCCACCAAAAAGTGAATGAATTACCTCCCTTACCAAGGGCTAAGTCACACAAGCTGATCGATTTTGGAGTTCACCACTCCAAAACAAATCAACTATGAAAAGTTTTAATTGAAATTGACAACAGGATAAACACGCCGTAAGTCCAGAATTAGTTGTGAATTTATTAATATTTTTTTGAAAGATGTGTCCACAATCAATTTAGATGATTTTATTGTGAAGTTTTGAAATTATTTTCAAGAGAACACGCTATTGGATGAACTTATTATTGATCTCGCCAATGAATACTAGAATCATCAAAATGATTAAGTGAAAGAGAATTAAAAGATAACAAGTGGAACATCAATTTATCCCTAAACTATATGATTTAGCCCATCGTTATCTCTATTAACAACATAGAAACTAAAAACATACTAAAAAGAGTAATTATACAAGAATTAAAAAAAAGTAAACTCCCAAAATAATGCTCCGCTCCTGAACTCTTCTAGCTCCTAGAATTTGTTCCAGAGTCACCCTCTAGTCTCCTCTGCTCGGAAATGGATCCTTCAATGTGTTGAATTAATGTCACTTATCCATCATACCCATAAATTTTGCTTCTCCTATCCATATATATCATATTGTTATAAGCATCATGTCACCGCTCGGTTCCCACCAACTTAGAGTTTACTTCATGATTGCACCGCACACGTGCGTTGTTTCTCGACTGGAATGTCGCTCTAGTTTTTCTCACGTAACTAACTCTGAGTGGGTTTGATAAGTTAATCTGGACATATTCCCATCTCTCGGATGATCCTATGCAAGATAAACGAACAACACAGTTACAACACCAATAAAATTTTTTAATTTAATAAAGTAACTTATTAAAAACACTTTTTTAAAATAAGTAATAGACTTTTAAATAATTTTGTTATGTAGATTACATTATTTGTACTAATAAATACTAACAATTATATTTTATAAATTATATTGAGATGATATCATAATGTAATAATAAAATTTAAATATGTATTTTAATATTAAATTTATTAAATTGGTTTATCATAACTAAATTAATCCTTACGAAGTTTTGAGTTTCAGAAGATTAATTAATTATTAATTATTAATTATTAATTATTAAGTAATTTATTTAAATTAATATATTAATTAATGTAAAATTTATGTTGTGAACTAGAATATTATTAATAGTTAATTTTATTAAGTAACATAGTCTAAAATTTATATGTTGTTAAAATTATTGTTCTAAATATTATATTAAATAGTTAAGTTGATATTTATAATCAATTAACAATGTTAAAATAGTTAATAAACAAATTAGTATCCTAATAATTAAATTGTTAACTTTTTAACTAGTTTGTTTTATTCTAATTTTATTTATAAATTATTATTGGTATTTTAATTTATATATTTTATTATTAATCAAATATTTAATTACCAACACTAAAAAATAATTTATTAAACATAGAGAATAAATTAATTAGTTTCATAAAGTTTAATGTTAATTATATTATTAATACTGTTTTATAAATTATTTATTTTCTATAGAGTAATTATTTATAATTAAATGTTTTTTATATTTTCATTTTGTTATTTTTTAAATTTAGGTTTTAAATATTTTTTTTTAATTTATTGTTATTGTTTATTTAATGACTTCTTTCTTCCCCCCTAGGTTTTCTGTCGAGCGCCCAAATAAGGAGGTAGGGTTTCTCTTCAGGATGCGAGTAGGTCTAACAGCATCCTGGTGGTCTGCGACTTCATTTCGGCCTCCATCAACCAGCAATGGTGGATTAGATCCAGAAGATTCCTATTAGTCAATGGAGCAATGTGGACGCTAGGCTTGTCCTGCAGGGGCTTTGAACTAGCAGACTCACGTTCCTCCTCATAAGATCAATACAATCATTTCAGCCTTCAATGATTCGAACATTGATTCCATATCCAAACGGAATCAGATGATATTTCTTACACTCAACTAATGGTGAGATAGTTATTCAACAAACTCATTATCTTCAACATTTTCCAGCATCGGGTTTCATCCACAGCAGTTCCACTCCCAGTCGAACTCTTATTCAACATCCAGGTAAATGACATCTCAGATAGCGGACTCCTCTTGTGGGTTCCTTCCATCTATGAAGAACAAGGGGGGATTAGATATTCAAGTTCATTTATATGGCGTAAACATCCTTCCTCAAAAAAAATCTGTGGTTAATGCACAAACTCAAGGTAGTTTACCCTTGGCTTCAAACAGCAACCAGTGATATGATGCCTGAAATCCTCTCAACAAAAAATCTAGGGATGAAGATTATTTTGTTTGTAAAACTGAATTTAGATTTTGATCTATAGCCGTGTAAACCAAGGGTTACGTTTTTTAGTTGTATGTTGATGTTGATTTTTGAATGAAAGTGGTGAAGCTAAGGAGGTTTCGAGTTGTGGTGAAGAATAGTGGATCGATGATTTTGGTAAAAGATGCTGATCAGTGAGGTGCCGGGGAATAGTGGTGTGAGGAGCTACGTAAGGTCACCATTGGAAATATAAAAAACCTCACTGTTACTATAAAATATGGGGTGACTGATACAAAAAAAATATGGGAGACCATTAGTTAAAAAAAGAGAAGAAAAGGTGTGGGGGTCTTCGTTGCAATAATAGGTTACCGATTGAACAAAAAATTAGTTACCGATGCAATTAATGTTACCGATAGAATCAAAGGCTACAGATACATGAAAATAAAAAGGGTCACCAATGATAAAATTAATGATTTTACCGGTAGTATAAAATTATAGGCTCACCGTTAGAACAAATGGTCTATGTTGCAATGAAAGGTCACCGATACACAAAACAAAAAGGAAAGAACTAACTATGACATTCAAAAATTAAAAATGAATAAATTGAACTTACAAATTAAAAATTAAATAATGTAAATAAAATTTTTGAAAATAATTTACAGGTTAAAACCATAAAATCAAAAATAAAAATATTGATTATTAAAAGTTAAAGGAAGACAAAACATTAAAAAAAATATTATTTATGAAACATAAAACATTAATGTTACAATAAAATTTATTAATTGATAACAATTAAATTAAAAACCAGATAATTGATAAACTAAATTGATAAAAGTCTTAAATAATAAAATCATTAAACTATTTACAGGATATGCAGTAAATGAACAACGGTAGCATTGTTGACCCGATAGGTCACCGATAACTCATATCTAACTCACTGGTAGTCTAAAAAATTAAATTAATTGAATAAATAATTTTACTTCTTACTTAAGAATAAATAATTAATTTTTTAAAACACATAATTAATTTATTAAACAACTATTTGAATACATAAAATTAAAAGATATGTATTTTATTTAGTTTGAACTAAAATTTTTATCTTAAATAATTAGCAGAATAATTAAGCATATTAATAAACAATGTTAATTAATTATAATAAATATATATTAATGAATAAAATATTAAAATAATAGTCTATGTTAATTAAAACACAAATAAGGATGTTAAATGATTACTTATTGTTTAAGTCAATTTATTAAAATGTGATCTGATAAAAATTAACAAAATTAAAAAATGAATAATAAATTTATATAAGATATGTAAGATTAAAATTATTAATTTAAATACTTAAAATACTTAATTAATTATAAAAAAATGATTAATTAAAAAATTTAATTATAAAAATACAAAGGTAAAATTATTTAGTATAAAACACTTAAACAATTATTTAAATCATTAAAAATTAAATAAAAAGATGGGGAAAAACTATGTAAAAATAGAGCCACATACAATTCTCCCACACTTAAGCATTGTTTGTCCTCAAACAATACCATGCATTATTATCTATGAAAAAAAGTAAATTTTTGTTATTTTTCTCAAAATGTAACATGTACTACATTTAAAAATAGAGGGAAAAAACTGTCAACAGGCTTTTGGAAAACGTTTCAAATGATGTCTTCCCTAGAATAAATAATCAAAGAGTAATCTAGAAAGCCTTTAACCATAAATAAATGAAGATTTCGTGCCTCATATGTGATACTACTTAATGACTCACATTAATGAATGTTCAGGTTCTAATTAAAAGAGTGACAAGAGGTAAATTATCAATGGAATTAAGACCATAACTGAGGAACTTTGTACTTTGATAGAATCCTATGTTCTAAAAAATAATTAATTTTTTTGAATCACCTTATTGATACAACCTAAATGATTTCTAGATAAACCAATTTTCCCCATCTACATTTGTCTTTCATCATCCCCCTCACCTTAATGAACTCGTTTTTGAACCCAGATACTTTATTTTTTTCCCAATCCATGTGTCATGTTCTAAGCACTGTGCAATTCACTTATTCACGGTGAAAAGAGGGCTTAAGGTTAACAGAAATGCACCCCGCATCTAGGGTCTCAGAGACTCACTATGGGATCCCAAATTCCCAAACTACTCTAGTTTCAAATGATTTATATCCAAAATCATTTCCATTGGATCATTTGGATGATTAATTTTAATAGTTAAAAGATGAATGAGGCCCCTAAGATCAATACCAAACATCCAGTTCCAATGGATATTATCATAATTCAACAAACATGTAACCCAAATCACTTTCACAAGTACTTCCTAAACCTAAATTCTATCAAATCAATAATTAACATCACTCAACAATCATCCAAACTCATTAATTTCATATTCATATTAGTTGTTAACTACCAATAAATGCACTATTCAAAGGTAAGACCCAATTGAGTACAGTGTAAATCTTAGAAATATAATAGAATTTTTAAAAGAAATTACCATTTTTTACCGAAAGTTTTAAGTGAAATTTGAATTGATGGGATTATATTAAAGAACATCTTAGCACAGTCATGCATTGACCCCCTCCACCACACTTAAAAACCAACATTGTCCCCAACGCTGACATCCAAATATGGAGAAGAACAATTAAACATTAAAGGTTCAAAACCAATTTTCAATATATTAGATTTCTGACATGTTTAAAGGGTCTCAATGAAGTTCAAGAAAATTGTTTTCCAAAAAAATTATCTTACTGGAGGTTCACATGTAGGTAAAAGCATTAACACTAAAGTCCAATGAATAATTTTCAATACAGTTCAAGAAATATCATTTAATTTTTGGGTGCACAATGGAATGGGTGTAAGCATTTTAAAACATTAGGTATAATAATATGTTGCATAGATCTAAAAATTGAATTCTAGAACACCCCAACCTAAAGCAGATTTAATACAAATTTTTTTACCATGTATGTACCCCCCCCCCCCCCCGCACACATAATTTCAAACCATGAAAGATTATTTCAATATTTATCAATGAATTAATATTTAAGCAAGAGGCACATGCAGAATTTTTCAATTCAACTTAGTGAAATGCAGAAAAGTTTTTTTTAATAAGAAAGATATGCAGCATATTTTTTTAATGTAGTAAGGAGCAGAAAAATGAACTAGATACTAATGAATAGAATACTTCCCTTAATAGGTGTATCATTAGTCCTCATCTTGGGAATTCCACCCACTTAATTACACAACTTCAACATCATTTAATCCTGAAACAAAACCAGGATATAAAGAACAATAAGTAACAGGTATTTCGCAAAATAAGAGTATAGAAGAAACACTTTATTCAATGTTAAAATGTAACAACATAAAGACAAAAAGAACCATGGGTTTCTTCCCATGCAGTGCTAATTTTTAATGCCTTCAGCCAGACATTATTTTTGATTATTTTTCACGATCTATGAAAGCAGCCAATCCCTTTGGTTGTCCCTCAAAATAATGTTTCACTCTCTACCAATTAACTAACATGGGTTTGTTCTCTTCACCTATAATTTCTACAAATCTATTCTTTATCACACTCACAATAGTAAAGTCTGTGGACCACTTGGACTTCAAATCTTTGGGAAGGATTTTCAGTCGAGAGTTGAATAGAATAACCTTCTATATAGGTTTGAATTCCTTGTTTTGTATGATAGAATCATCAAATATTTTAGTCCTCTATTTAAAATTCTTGAATTATCATAACTTTTTCACCTAATCGCATCATGCTCACTTAGCTCAAGTAATATCCTCTCACCAACACTCTTAAAATCAATGTTTAGACCCTTAACTACACAATAAGACTTATGTTTCAACTCCATGGGTAGATAATAGCATTTCCCAAACAACATCTTGTGAAGAGACATACCTACTGGGGTGTTGAAAGAAATTCTATATTCCCATAAAGATTCATCCAATTTAAGATACTAGTCTTTCCTAGAGTTTGAAATAGTTTTCTCAAGCATTTGTTTTACTTCCATATTTGAAATTTCCACTTGTCCACTAGACTATGGATGATAAGGGGTACCAGGATTATGAACACAGCCATATTTCTCCATCAAAGCCTTAAACTTATAGTTCATAAAATGTGTTCCATTTTCAGTCACAACATCTCTTGGGACTCCAAATCTAGAAAATATATTCTTTTTGACAAACATAATTATAGAATTGGCATAATTGTGGGTAATTTCAACTGCCTCAACACATTTTGAAGCATAGTCAATAGCAATAAGAATATACTCATTCCCATGAGATGATGGAAATGGACCCATGAAATCTAAACCCCAGACATCAAAAACTTCTTCTTCTAGAATTAATTTTTGGGGTAACTCCAGATTTCTACCAATGTTTCCTAGCCTCTGACACCTATCACAGCAAACCAAAATTCTCCAAGAATCCTTAAAAAGAGAAGGCCAATACAAACCAGATTGTAAAACATTATGAGAAGTTTTTTATCCACCATGGTGACCTCCCCAATGTGACGAGTGAAAACTCTATAAGATAGCAATCACTTCTTCCTTATGTACACATTTCAAAAGAATACCATCAGCACATCTCCTAAATAATGGAGGGTCATCCCAAAGATAGTATTTAAGATCAAAAATGAATTTATTTCTTTGGTTATTGGACATATTTTTGGGAAAGAAACCAACTGTATGGAAGTTGGAAAAATCAGCAAACCAATAAAATTGTCTAAAAGACATGGTAATCATATTTTCATCCAGAAAGGATGAGTTTATCTCCCTAGGATCTTCAGATCCACATTGTATAAGAGGAAGCATAGAAAGGAGGTTAGCAACTAAATTTTTAGCTCCCTTATCATCCCTAATTACTATATCAAACTCATATTGAAATTTAATCCTTCTTCTCAGACTATGTTTAATTTATTTCATAGACATCAAGTATTTTAAATCATAATGATCTATGAAAATGATAAATTTTGAACCTAACAAGTACTGTCTAAACTTCTCTAAAGAAAACATGACAGCTAAAAATTCTTTTTCAGTAGTGGTACAATTATTTTTGGCTTTATCTAGCAGTCTACTAGCATAGTACACCACAAGCAGTTTCTTCTCATTACTCTATCAAAGGACATTACCTACTATAATGTCACTAGCATCTCACATATGTTCAAAAGGTAGTTTCCAATCTGGTGCAGTGATAATGGGGGATGTAGTGAGTTTATTTTTAATCAGATTAAATAATTTTAAACAGTTTCCATCAAAATTGAAAGATGCATCCTTGGCCAGAAAATAACACAAGGGATTAGTTATTTTAGAAAAATCTTCTACTAATCTCCGGTAGAAACCGGAAATCCCTCAGAATCATCTAACACCTCTTTCATTTTTAGGAGGTGGAAGTTTTTGAATAACATTAATCATAGCAGTATCAACTTCTAGACCTCTCTTTGAAACCTTATGACTAATAACCATTCCTTCTGTAACCATGAATTTACACTTATAACAATTAAGAACAAGGTTGGTTTCAATGCATCTTTCCAAGACTAACTCAAGATTTCCTAGACAAGTATCAAATGTACTGACCACAATGGATATGTCATCCATGAAAAACTCAATGATTCTCTCAATAATATCAAATAATATAGCCATCATAACCATTGAAAGGTTGTTAGATCTCCACACAACCCAAGGGGCATATGCTTGTATGTAAATGTCCCAAATGGGAATGTGAAATTAAACTTTTCCTGATCCTCTGGATGAAAACAAATCTAGTTGTAACCAGAATACCCATCCAGAAAATAGAAAATATAATTTCCAGCAAGTCTCTCAAAAATTTGATCCCAAAAAATCATTGGAAAATGTTTCTTCCTAGTGGATGCATTAAGATTCCTATAATAAATACAGACTCTCCATTTTGTGGCTTTCCTAACATGGACTTCTCCATTTTTTTAATTTTTAACTATAGTGAAACATCCCTTCTTCGTGAAAACCTGGACAGGGCTGACCCAAGCACTATAAGAATGGTGATATATCATTTCAGTGTCTAGTAGTTTGATCACTTCTTCTCTCAAAAATTCATTCATGTTTGGATTAAATATTCTTTGACACTCTTCCCTAGGATTATGGTCAGTCTATATAGGTATTTTATTCATAGAGAATGAGGGACTAATATCTGTGATATATGATATTATCCAACATATAGAAGATTTAAACTTTTTCAAAACATTCAACAATCATTCCTATTTATTTTCATTATGTTTAGAAGAAATTATAACATGAAAAGTGGAGTTATCAACCAAAAATGAATATTTAAGATGAGTAAGGATTGGTTTCAGTTCAAGAGTGGGTGGTTATACACTATAAGGGAGACTCTTAGGCCTAGGAGGACCAAGATATTCAACATACCTCTTGTTGAAATTAATGAAAGATAAATTATTCTCAATTTAATGCTCATATTTATAAGTAATATTTCTAATATCCAAAGTGGGCAGCACACTATTCATATTTTCTAGATCAGATTTTAACAAGTTAATAAAAGTGGAATAATCTTGTTGTCTTATGAATTATCCCTCTACATAATCCATGTGGTTAGAAAGGTTGGTGTTAACCGAAAAACCCTCAAATTGAATAAAAAATATCTTAAGATTAGAAATAGAGGACCCTTCTATAGCAGAAACTGGACAGTTTCCAGTTTAGGAGAATTTTTCAGACTAAGTGTTTGTGTAGAATTTTTAATTTCTGAGATAGATTCAACAATATTTTCAGCATAAAAGTTATTTTCTTCAATAGATTATTGTTTTTCAAAATTTTCAATGTTTTCAAGATGATTTGATAAAGAACATTTAGATTCAGTGAACTCAATTTTTGAACAGTTTTCACTATAAGCTGGTCATTTAATATTCTTAAACACATTAAACTCTTTTTCTGTTTTCTAATTTTGAAAATTAATTTTCCTTTAGAGAAATCATTAACAGAACCACCTATAGAAAAGAAGGGCCTACCCAAGATGAAAAGAACATCTTGATCACACCCTATATCCAAGACTAAAATATTTTCAGGTAAAATAGCTTCCCAACCCCAACTATCAAATCATATTACTTACCCACATGATGAGTTAATGATCTATCAACTAAATGCATCATGACTGTAGTGGGTTGAAGGTCACGCAATCTCATCTATTGAAACAGTGAGTATGGAAGTAGCTTAGTGCTAGCCCCAAAATCACACAAACAGTTCAGCTGATTAGAATTTCATAATGTGCCAGGTATAAAAAACTACCTAGGTCTTTCAGTTTATGTGGGATTTTCTTTTGGATTATAGCGCTTCACCCTTCTGTGACATTCTTATTAGTAAATTCTTCTAATGTTTTTTTTTGGAAAAAAAATTTATGGTATTTTAAATAATATTGGATTTTAATTATATATTTAAAGAATGGAATTTTTGCATGAATATTATAGAAATGACAAAGGAACTGAAGAAGTTCATCCTTGGTGTTACATTGAGGTTTCAACTTCTCAGGGAAAGGGATGGGTGGGGAAATTTTTTAAGGATAGTAGGTAGATCCCTCACATATTCATAAACGTTTTATTTTCCTTTATTCTTTTGTTTTTTAGATGAAGTGTCTACTTTAGTTTCAGGTGACAAATTCAGATTTTGATCATTTTGATCACTTTTCAGTGAATTTCCAGCATGTGTCCAAAGCAAATTTTGGTATCCAGATTTAAGAAAATATTCATTTTGGGAATTTTCATGGAATTACCTAGCTATAGTTTTAGTATTAATCCCACTTCTAGTGACTACATCCATAACATTCTCTCTAGGACTATGTTCAGTGGTACTTGGAAGTCTACCATTTTTCCTAGATGAAAAATCTCTAGCATGTTGACCTAGTTGGGTTTCCATGTTTTGCATTCTCACAATAGTTTTTGTTTTATCCGACTCATATTGATTTGGATGTTTGGTTATCTGATTCATGTTTCATTCTTCTTGAGAGTTTATTTTGTTCAAAATTAGATTAAGCTTAGAAGGCAAGTGAATATCATTGTTTCCTTGTACATTTGAAGACTCACCCCTTTGTTGATTCAAAAAATTTGGTCTTGGATGACTAGAGTAATTAGGGGAAGTGTATTATTTAATTAATCCTTGATCATTCCAAGATATATTAGAGTGGTTCATATATCCTTGGTTATAGTTGTTCGAAAATGGATCTTCTTTAGGAGGCATTCTTTGTCCATAGATAATGATGTTTTAATTTTCTTGTTGTTGGGATGGCATATCAAAACTAAGACATAAGTATTTTATTATGCCCAAACATACCACACTGGACACAATGTTACCTTAATGAATGGTTGGTGTTTTTATACCCATGTTGGTTAATAGTTTTCTTAGAATTCTGGTTCACTAATTATTGAAGTTGATTGTTGATTTCAGCAATTTGATCTTGAGTTTAATTCATTGAACCAGTGCTTGAATTAACATTTCTATTGACTCTTTTTTTTCTTTATTTATTATGTTGAGAATTAAATGAAATATTATTAAAATTTATTCTATTTTATTCATCTGTTTTATCATTGTAATTACCCCCAATAGCTTATTCTACTAGATTTTGTTCAGAGGATGACAGCCCATCATAGAAGGTGTCCATGAGAAGGTGAGATGGAAGTTAATCATGGGGACACTGCCTAAGATGATCCCTGAATCAATACAAAGATTCATGGAAGGATTCTACATCCTCTTGATAAAAACTAGTTATCTTTGTTCTAAGTTTACCTTTATGACTTTGAGGATAAAAGTTCACAATGAATGAGTTATACACTTGATCCCAGTTTTTGAAAATGTTCTCATCTAGACTTAGAAACCAATTTCTAGCATTACCTTAAAAGAAAAAAGGGAATGACCATCATTCTATGTTCATTTATTTGAGTCGTAGAAGAGTTAATTGATGCACAATACTGTAAAAATTATTAATGAAGGATAAAGAGTTTTCATTAGAGAGTCCATTAAATTTAGATAGCAAAAAAATGTGTGATTGTTTTAGTTCAAAATTTCTGTCTCTAATAGATAACCTAATGGATGATGGATTACTTGAAACTTTTGGAAGTTGAAACTCCCACATCCTTTGCCTTTCATGTTCATCTAAGAGTTCTGGTTGGTTTTGAATGTTGTTATTAGGAACTCTATTTTCTATGTTTTCCATTTCAATTTTGATCTTCTTTCATAGAGTAGTGAGATGTTTGTATATTTTTATATTCAGTGGAACTAGAATAACATCAGAGTGTCTTGTAATTAAATAAATATTAATAGATAGTACACAGTATCAACAATTTCGTAAGAAGTGAAGAAGATTTTTTTTACAGTTTTCAAATTTTTTCATTTTTTTAAAGATTTTTATATATTTATTTTTTTAACATTTTTTATTCGAAGAAATGTCTTGTGCCTTCCCCGGAAACGACACAAAAAACATTACCTAAACCTTTGTTGAAGTTTGTAAAATTTAATTATTTATATTCCTACAGACTACACTATATGGGGCATGCAGGGTCGAACCCACATGGAAGGCAATTATAACAACTATTCCTCTAAAAACCCTAAAAAACTCTTGTGTTTTCTGCGTTGGAGAGGATACTTAATTTTCTTTTTCTTTTTATAAAGTATTAAAGTGACAGAAAACATCAAATCATGTATCTAAACTAAATTGAAGCTAGAGAAAGTTGAAAAATTAAGATACACTGAGATATAGCACACTGATAAGAGAACAATCTATTAAAATACCCAGGGAAAAGTCTCCATTCTTCTGGTTTTAAAACTACTCCAATTTACTTATAAGTTACTGCAGTGAACCACCAAATAGGGAAAAACTTACCTCCCTCTCCAGGAGCTAAGCCACATTATCAGATCGATTTTAAAGTTTTCCACTCCAAAACAAATAAACTACAAAAATATCGAATTTAAATTGACAACATAACGAACTCACCATAAGTCCCAAACTAGTTGTGAATTTATTAATATTTTGAAAGATGTGTCCACAATCAATCTCATCGACTTGATTGTTTAGTTTGAAAAATATTTTCTAGTGGTACACGCAATTGGATGAACTCTGTATCGATATCTCCGGTCAATAATGGAATCATCAAAATGATTAAGTGAAAATAGAATTAAAATATAACAAGTAGAACTTCAATTTATCACTGAACTCTATGATTTAGCAAGACATTATCTCTTTTAACAACACAAAAACTGAAAAAATACTAAAAATATTACTGGTGCTAGATTTAAAATATGTAAACTCCCAAAATAATGCTCTACTCGTGAACTCTTCCATCTCTACGAAGTGGTTCCATAGTCTCCCCCTAGTCTCCTCTATTTGGAACTGGATCCTTCAATGTGCCGAATTAATGTCACATATCCATCATACCCGTAAATTATGTTTCTCCTCTGATTATCTATCCACCTGTCATAAGCATCATGTCACTTCTCGGTTCCCACTAACATAGAGTTTCCTTCATGAGTGCACCACACATGTGCATTTTTTCGTGACTGGAATGTCACAATAGTTTTTCTCACGTAAGTATCTCTGGGTGAGTTAATTAAGGGAATCTGAACATATTACCTTCTATCAAATGAACGTTCACATGAAAAACAAACAACATAGTTAAACACGAATAAAAAATTTTATTTTAATAATTTAGGTTATTAGAAAAAAATTAACATAATAAATAATCTTTTAAATAATTTTGTTAAGTAGATTACTTTATTACTATTAATAAAAACAATAAATTATATTTTAGAAATTATATTGAGATGAAATAATAATGTAATAATAAAAGTTACTTTAATATTTAACTATTAAATTTACTAAATTAGTTTATGAAAATTAAATTATTCCATATGAATATTTTAATTTGAAAAGTTTAATTAATTATTAATTATTAAATATTAAGTAATTATGTAATTTATTTAATATAATATATTAATTAATGTAAAATTTATGTTGTCAACTAAAATATTTGTAATAGTTGATTTTATTAAGTATCTTCATCTAATATTTATAAGTTGTTAAAAATATAGTTAAAAATATTATATTAAATAGTTAAGATGATATTTTTAATCAATTAACAATGTAAAAATAGTTATTAAATAAATTATTATCTTGTGCTTTAAATTGTTAACTTATTAAATTATTTGTTTTATTATAATTTTATATATAAATTATTATTTGTAGTTAATTTATATATCTTATTATTAAACACTTATTTAATTTAAAACACTAAAAAATAATTTATTAATGTTAGAAAATAAATTAATTAGTTTAATAATGTTTTAAGTTAATTTTATTATTAACAATGTTTTATAAATTAATTATCTTCTTCTGATTAATTATTTATAATTACTATTATTTTATATTTTAATTTAGTTAATTTTTATTTTTTTGTTTTAATTCTAGTTTTAGTTTTAATTTATTGTTATTTTGTTATTGACTTCCTTATTCTCCCCAAAGTTTTCTATCAAGCTCCCAAACAAAGAGATATGATTTCTCTCTGTGATGCGAGTAGGTCTGACGACACCTCGATGGTCGGCGACTTCATCTCGACCTCCATCATCCATCTATGGTGGCTCAGATCTAGTCGGTTCCTAGTTATCAATGGCACAACGCAGAATCTGGCATCGTCCAGCAGCGTCTTTGAACCAGCAGACTCACGTTCCTCCTAAAAAGATCAACAAAATCATATCGACCTTTAATGATTCGAACAACAATGACTGATTCTATAGCATCCCGCCTTTTTATCACATAAACTTTCATTAAATTTTACAAAACCGAGGATCTTTAAGGTTTAGTGTCTTGGAAACCAGGAACATAATAAATGAAACAAAAAAATATTCTTCTTAAACACTTGGAAGGATTCTCCTCAAGTTCATCCTAGGTTCATTACTTCATCTCATAACCTGGGGACATACATCAAAAGAAAGGGTGAGCAGAAGGCCCAGTAAGAGAAACCAAAGAAACATTTTACATGTGAACTTGAGATACTTCAATAAGGTCATGAAAATAACATTAAGGCATGAGAATGAAATCATGAGATACATAAAAATAACATTTTTTTTATAACATGAAGATGTGGCTACAACATTTAATATTGACAATCGTTTCGTTTCACCAAGGTCCATCCCCAAGGTGTCGTTAAAATTACCAAGGTTATTCACCAAGGCGTCGTTAAAATGGTCATCTCTAGAGATTAAGTCTTTACCCAATGCATTGGAGCGCTATCAGGGGGCACCCTTAAATTTTCTTTTATTATCATGTGAGCCACATATATCATCATCAAACATTTCACAAATAACCCATATAGCATAAAATAAATGGGTTTCATTTCATAATCATAGCATTTTAAAAACTGCTTTAAAGACATGTTCTTTACGTCACTTTAAACCCACAGAAAGGAAAAGAGGGTTTTATTTATGAAATTACCAGAATTTAAAATAGAACATTTTGATATATATGTGAATACCCCTGTAGAAATAAGAGCTTTGAGTATTCACTTTATAACATAAAATAATTTTTAGAAAAGAGAGAGAGGCATTTTGAGACGAAAATTCTGCAGCATAACGGCTATGTTACAAGGTTTTAGAAAACATTGAGAAGAGAGGGGACATGGGTCAAACATTCATAAATGACCCATCAAACCGTAGAGGGACAAAATATAAGAGATTTAAGAACATGGTAATGAAATTTGAAAATATACCATATGAAATGAAGAACATGAAAGGAAGAAAAAAAAGATTTCTCTTGTGAGAATTCGGCAGCCTAACGGCGTCACTTAAACTTCAACAAAACTGAATTGACAAGGTCAAATAGGGTCTCTCATCATATGAACATAAGAGTCCAGTTGGATAGATATGGAGGTCATACCCCAACATAATATAAATTAACTTGAAATAATTGACATGAGAGTAGAACTTCAAAACGAGAATGGTGAAGAGCCACTTAAAAATTTGGCAGCCTAACGGCGCCACATAAATTTCAAAATACTGAATTGAAGCGATAAAATGGGGTCTCTCATCATATGAACATAAGAGTCCAGTATGATAGAGATAGATATCATACCACAACATAACAAAAAGGAACTTGAAAGAATTGACATGAAAGTGGAACTTCAAAACGAGAAGGGTGAAGAACCACTTAAACATTCGGCAGCCTAATGGTGCCACTTAAAACTTCAAAATACTGAATTGAAGCGATCAAATGGGGTCTCTCATCATATGATCATAAAATATCAGTATGATAAATTTAGAGATCATACCCCAACATAATAAATAAAAAAAATAACATGAAATACTTTACATGAAAATAGATCTTAAAAAAATGAGAAGGGAGAAAGAATCCGTTACAAAAATTTCGGCAGCCTAACGGCGCCACTTAAAACTTCATAAAACGAAATAATGAGAGTAAGAGGGGATCTCTCATTATATTAACATGAAAATGTCAGTAAGATGAGTATAAAATAACATCCTACAACATAAGAACATGGAGCATAAAAGGAATGACATAAAAGAGATTACTTGAAATGAAAGAGAGAGGTCGGATCCCTTACCTTAAAATGTAACTCTTAAACCTCAATGGTTGGGACCTTGAGGGCTTGGCGGCACCTTGGGAGGACTCCTTGGGAGGTAATGAGACCAGAAATTCGTTGGGAAAGAGTGGGGAGTCGAATTGATGAGAGGAGGGCTTGGTATTTATAGGGAAAGTGAGGGGACAAGGCATTAATGGCCAAGGGACACCTCACATGTGCTTTTCTCAAACCCATGTGCTCTCCCTTGGAATTTACCATGGAGTTAGGCCACATGGGGCCCCCACAACAATAATTCATCACCCTTGGCCGGCCAACCCTTAAAATAGCTCATGAAATCATCATGACACACCTATGATGTCATTAAACATACCGAAACCCTAAAACTGCATTTTTACTATTCACTAAAAAATTCATCTTTCTCAGAAAAATCCCAAACTTTCACCTTAACTAAATATCAATGCTCTGATTTCAAAAATGAACTCCATTTTATAAAAATAATTTTCTAAGTATTTTTAAATTTATTTTTAAATAAAAACACTATTCACCGAAAATTCATTTTTTCAGAAAAAACCCCAAAAATTACCATAACATAATATCAATGCTCTGAGTTCAAAAATAAAGTCCTTTTTATAAAAATAATTTTCTAATTATTTTTAATTAAATTTTTAATTAAAAAACACTATTCACCTGAAAAAAACTAATACTTGAATAATAATTTATGAAACCGTTATTTAACCATTTTATTGAATCACATTACTTAATCAAGGTGCCTAGATTATTTTAAAACTTTCTTTAAGTGAGATTACTAATCCATTTGGTCATATTACTAATCCTAATCATAAAATCACTATTCATAATTTACTATTCATCAAAAATCAAGTTGATCTTATTAGACTCTAAATTTCGTACTGGACATAATTGTAGAAGACCATTTTTTGAGAATCATTACACATTTTAAATTATTTAAGGTTTACACAAACATTTTTTTTAAAATATCCTTTTGAAAATTCATCAAAATATGCATACTATTTTTATCCAGTCATTTGAAAATTCATAAACATCATCATAATAAGAAATCCCAATTTTTATTTAAAACAAGGATATCACAAGGCAGTTATGGTCTCATTACATAGCCCCTTATAATACCAGCATAAGACCTAAGAGTAAGGTGTGCTAGGGTGATAGAATCATGGGGCGGCTCAGTCAACATTGCCCGAGTAGTAATTTCTATCAGTTTGAACTTCTCGCGAAGACGATTCCGTTCTAGCTTCACATGATGAAGTTCAGCTTGGATTTGGTCCAGAGCAAAGCCCAATGGTGCTACCTCCTTCCCAAGCTCTGTTAGATGGGCTTCGATCGGTCCAAGACTACTAGGTGAGGCCATCAAATCTTCTTTCTATAATAATTAACCAAGATTACTTGTATTTAGAGACAATAATCAAAACATTTTGTTCACAGTGGTCATATTGACCGATGGTCATATAACAGTCAAAACCCACTGGTCTCATTTTAATTATAATCATGTTTATCAAATTAAACATTTTTGTTGAGTATAAAAATAAAATAAAACAACACATGAAATTAGGGAACAAGATTTATTCAAAATTTCGGGCCATTAAAATCTTCCTCACTTAAGAAATTGCGTCCTCGCAATTTTTAAAATTGGGTTTTGAAATTTCATTTAAAGTCCCACATCGGAAAAGAGTCAGTAACACCATTACTTTAAAAGAAAGAAAAGGAAGTACAATGGCCACCCGAGTTTACTCATACTAGGATTCCATTTAGGAAATAAGGACATGGAGGAGAAAACAAAGGGTAACGTTCTTAAAGGAGAGTGATAGAAAACATGATTAGGGGGAAGTTAACCACCAGAAAATCCCAAAATTATGATGTGTGTAAGCGGTCTTTGATTACCTAGTAGGAAACGTAAACCAACAACGTTTTTATTTTACGTTCCTTTTAATAACTTTGAGGAATTCATTTACAACATAGAACAAAAACATAAGGAAATATATCTACCCTCATGTAGAGTTTCATCCTTTAATAAGTTTCTACCCAAAACTAATATTTTCTCTAAACTATGAGCATTCAAAACTACTTGGTCTCATCAAAACACAAGAATCATCTTCTAGAGAATCACATAACCCAAAAAAGATTAACTATCTATTTCTTTTATCTTTAAACATTATCCCAAAAACCGAAAGGGTAAGGTAAGATAACTCTTCAAAAAGAAATAATCCCATAGGAATGGAAACTACTTTTAAATCTTCAAAGTTCCATGGTACTACCCAAAGTTTATCATAGTCCATTCCATAAATAACGGTCCTTAAAATTCCTCAAAATAAACCAAACTATGATTGAAACCCAAATACAAGATGGATTTGATAACATAGTCTTCCAAAATAGCTTCATTGTTCATCTCCAAACAACATCAAACACACCTAACATCTTATAACAAAATTAGCTAACCTAAACATATTTTACCAAAGATAGGTTAATCATTCCCATAAGTAACCTAAATTACTATAAGTCCACCTTCAATTCATTGATTCTTCAAAATATAAGTCAACCTTACTCCTCAATGAAAATACCGTAGTAATCTATTTTCCTCGATCATATAGGGTCCTCAAAATAGTGAACGTCTTCCAAAATAATAAACATATTTTAATCCCCTAATCATCTCTGTCGTATTAATACGGCAATCGTAGAATTTCCTATCACATTGGTTATTGGGACATGTTCTTCCATTTCCCGCCATTAACTAAGAAAAGAAACTATAAATATGGGCTTAAATACTTAGCCAATAGTCATGAAAAGAAACTTAAAGCATATAAGGATAACTTGTAGAATTAAAGTATACCCTAACTTGTGATCCCCTAGGTTCCCTTCTAGGTTATCCATGATCATATATTCTTATGTGAATCTTTATTTTATTTTATCTTTGTTCCTTTAACAATGGTTCATACTAAGCTTATGAATTTACCAAAGCATATCCCCCGGGAGTGTCGTAACCAAGAGTGCAGCAAGGACCGTTGTCGTGTATCCGTTCCCGTTCGAGTCTAGCTCAAAGCGGTGTTTTCGGGTTTTACCCCTATGTACATCTGTGCCATAGCCACCTCTACCTGCTCGTATCCAGATGGGGATGTATTTTCTTGGAAACCCTTTACTCAATACTCACCAAAATACTAGGAAGATTTCCTATATTTAAACTTTTTTATAGGGTTCTTCCTAAAGTTTTCATATCCTAATTTCCACAAATAACTAAACCATCCTTTGATACCAACTATAGCATCCCGCCTTTTTATCACATAAACATTCATTACATTTTACAAAACCGAGGATCTTTAAGGTTTAGTGTCTTGGAAACCAGGAACATAATAAATGAAACTAAAAAAACATTCTTCTTAAACACTTGGAAGGCTTCTCCTCAAGTTCATCCTAGGTTCATTACTGCATCTCATAACCCGGGGACATACATCAAAAGAAAGGGTGAGCAGAAGGCCCAGTAAGAGAAACCAAAGAAACATTTTACATGTGAACTTGAGATACATCAATAAGGTCATGAAAATAACATTAAGGCATGAGAATGAAATCATGAGATACATAAAAATAACATTTTTTTATAACTTAAAGATGTGCCTACAACATTTAATATTGACAATCGTTTCGTTTCACCAAGGTCCATCCCCAAGGTGTCGTTAAAATTACCAAGGTTATTCACCAAGGCGTCGTTAAAATGGTCATCTCTAGAGATTAAGTCTTTACCCAATGCATTGGAGTGCTATCAGGGCGCACCCTTAAATTTTCCTTTATTATCATGTGAGCCACATATATCATCATCAAACATTTCATAAATAACCCATATAGCATAAAATAAATGGGTTTCATTTCATAATCATAGCATTTTAAAAACTACTTTAAAGACATGATCTTTACGTCACTTTAAACCCACAGAAAGGGAAAGAGGGTTTCATTTATGAAATTACCAGAATTTAAAATAGAACATTTTGATATATATGTGAATACCCCTGTAGAAATAAGAGCTTTGAGTATTCACTTTATAACATAAAATAATTTTCAGAAAAGAGAGAGAGGCATTTTGAGACGAAAATTCTGCAGCATAACGGATATGTTACAAGGTTTTAGAAAACATTGAGAAGAGAGGGGACATGGGTCAAACATTCATAAATGACCCATCAAACCATAGAGGGTCAAAATATAAGGGATTTAAGAACATGGTAATGAAATTTGAAAATATACCATATGAAATGAAGAACATGAAAGGAAGAAAAAAAAGATTTCTCTTGTGAGAATTCGGCAGCCTAACGGCGTCACTTAAACTTCAACAAAATTGAATTGACAAGGTCAAATAGGGTCTCTCATCATATGAATATAAGAGTCCAGTAGGATAGATGTGGAGGTCATACTCCAACATAATATAAATGAACTTGAAAGAATTGACATGAGAGTAGAACTTCAAAACGAGAATGGTGAAGAACCACTTAAAAATTTGGCAGCCTAACGGCGCCACTTAAAACTTCAAAATACTGAATTGAAGCGATAAAATGGGGTCTCTCATCATATGAACATAAGAGTCCAGTATGATAAATATAGAGATCATACGCCAACATAACAAAAAGGAACTTGAAAGAATTGACATGAAAGTAGAACATCAAAACGAGAAGGGTGAAGAACCACTTAAAAATTCGGCAGCCTAATGGCGCCACTTAAAACATCAAAATACTGAATTGAAGCGATCAAATGGGGTCTCTCATCATATGATCATAAAAGATCAGTATGATAAATTTAGATATCATACCCCAACATAATAAATAAAAAAAAGAACATGAAATACTTTACATGAAAATAGATCTTAAAAAAATGAGAAGGGAGAAAGAATCTGTTACAAAAATTTCGGCAGCCTAACGGCGCCACTTAAAACTTCATAAAACGAAATAATGAGAGTAAGAGGGGATCTATCATTATATTAACATGAATAAGGCAGTAATATGAGTATAAAATAACATCCTACAACATAAGAACATGGATCATAAAAGGAATGACATAAAAGAGATTACTTGAAATGAAAGAGAGAGGTCGGATCCCTTACCTTAAAATGTAACTCTTAAACCTCAATGGTTGGGACCTTGAGGGCTTGGGGGCACCTTGGGAGGACTCCTTGGGAGGTAATGAGGCCAGAAATTCGTTGGGAATGAGTAGGGAGTCGAATTGATGAGAGGAGGGCTTGGTATTTATAGGGAAAGTGAGGGGACAAGGCATTAATGGCCAAGGGACACCTCACATGTGCTTTTCTCAAACCCATGTGCTCTCCCTTGGCATTTACCATGGAGTTAGGCCACATGGGCCCCCCACAACAATACTTCATCACCCTTGGCCGTCCAACCCTTAAAATATATCATGACATCATCATGAAACACCTATGATGTCATTAAACATACCGAAACCCTAAAACTGCATTTTTACTATTCACTGAAAAATTCATCTTTCTCATAAAAATCCCAAAATTTCACCTTAACTAAATATCAATGCTCTGATTTCAAAAATGAACTCCATTTTATAAAAATAATTTTCTAAGTATTTTTAAATTTATTTTTAAATAAAAACACTATTCACCGAAAAATCATTTTTTCAGAAAAAACCCCAAAAATTACAATAACCTAATATCGATGCTCTGAGTTCAACAATAAAGTCCTTTTTATAAAAATAATTTTCTAATTATTTTTAATTAAATTTTTAATTAAAAAACACTATTCACCCGAAAAAAACTAATACTTGAATAATAATTTATGAAACCGTTATTTAACCATTTTATTGAATCACATTACATAATCAAGGTGCCTAGATTATTTTAAAACTTTCTTTAAGTGAGATTACTAATCCATTTGGTCATATTACTAATGCTAATCATAAAATCACTATTCATAATTTACTATTCATCAAAAATCAAGTTGATCTTATTAGACTCTAAATTTCGTACTGGACATAATTGTAGAAGACCCTTTTTTGAGAATCATTACACATTTTAAATTATTTAAGGTTTACACAAACATTTTTTTTAAAATATCCTTTTGAAAATTCATCAAAAAATATGCATAATATTTTTATCCAGTCATTTGAAAATTCATAAACATCATCATAATAAGAAATCCCAATTTTTATTTAAAACAAGGATTACACAAGGCAGTTATGGTCTCATTACATAGCCCCTTATAATACTAGCATAGGACCTAAGAGTAAGGTGTGCTAGGGTGATAGAATCTTGGGGCGGCTCAGTCAACATTGCCCGAGTAGTAATTTCTATCAGTTTGAACTTCTCGCGAAGACGATTCCGTTCTAGCTTCACATGATGATGTTCAGCTTGGATTTGGTCCAGAGCAAAGCCCAATGGTGCTACCTCCTTCCCAAGCTCTGTTAGATGGGCTTCGATCGGTCCAAGACTACTAGGTGAGGCCATCAAATCTTCTTTCTATAATAATTAACCAAGATTACTTGTATTTAGAGACAATAATCAAAACATTTTGTTCACAGTGGTCATATTGACCGATGGTCATATAACAGTCAAAACCCAATGGTCTCATTTTAATTATAATCATGTTTATCAAATAAAACATTTTTGTTGAGTATAAAAATAAAATAAAACAACACATGAAATTAGGGAACAAGATTTATTCAAAATTTCGGGCCATTACAGATTCAAACTTAATCAGATGATATTCATCGCAGCAAAACTGATGGTGAAGTATTTGTTCAGAGAAGTCATTATCCTCAACATTTCCAGCATTGGGTTTCATCAACAGTAGTTCCAGTCCCAGTCGGACTCTTCTTCAACGGTGAGGTAAAAGACATCCTAGATAATGGACTCCTCTTGTGGGTTCCTTCCATCTATAACAAACAGGCTGGGCTTCAGAATTCAGATTCCTCTATAGGGTACATAACATCTTCCATATAAAAAAGTGGTTAATGGAGAAACTCTAGGCTATTTACCCTTGGCTTCATACCGCAACCAGTGAGATGATACATCAACTCCTCTCAACTTATGATCTAGGGAAGAAGAATATTTTTTTTGTAAAATTTAATTTTTATTTTGATATATAGTCGTGTAATCCTAGGGTTTGGTTTTGTAGTGGTCTATTGATATTTATTTTCGAATGAATGTGGTGATTACAGGGGGCTTTGTGGTTTTGGTGAAGAATAGGGGAGCGTCGATATTGTTAAAAGATGTATATCGGTGAGGTGCAGTGGAACAGAGGTGTGAGAAGAAATGTAAGGTCACCGTTAGAAATATAAAAAACCTCACCGTTAGTATAAAATAAGAGTTGACTAACATGAAAAAAACGAAGGTTCACTGTTAGTTTGAAGAAAAACAAAAGAGGAGCAGTGGTGTGGGGGTCACCGTTGCAATTATAGGTTACCGATAGAACCCAAAACATTGTTACCGACGCAATTAAAGTTACCGATAGAATGAATGGCTCCAGATACTTGAAATTAAAAATGGTCACTGGTGACAAAATTAAAGACGTTATCGGTTGTATAAAACTAAAGGCTCACTGTTATAACAAATGGTCTTCATTGTAATTAAAGGACACCAATACACAAAACAAAAATTAAAGAACTAAAGATGACCTTGAGAAATGAAAAATGCATAAATTGAATGTAAAAATTAAAGATTAAATAATCTAAATAAAAAGTTTGAAATTAATTAA
The DNA here is from genome assembly GCA_963277665.1 of Viscum album. NCBI lineage: Eukaryota > Viridiplantae > Streptophyta > Magnoliopsida > Santalales > Viscaceae > Viscum > Viscum album. The sequence goes on from OY728123.1 coordinate 2,023,989,457, forward strand.
CTGGTTAAAACCATAAAATCAAAAATATAATGATTGTTAATTAAAATTTAAAAGAAGACAAAACATTAAAAACTGATAATTTATTAAACGTAAAACATTAAAGTTATAATTACAATTTTTAATTGATAACACTTAAATTAAAAATTATATAATTGATAAACTAAATTGATTAAATTTTTAAATAAAAAATCATTAATCTATTTAAATTGTAATAAGTAAATGAACAAGGGTGGCATCAGTAACCCAATAGGTCACTGATAACTCATATCTAACCCACATGTAGTTTTAAAAATAAAAGTTAATGAATAAATAATTTAACTACATACTTAAGATTAAATAACTAATACTTTAAAACTATTAATTAATTAATTAAACTATTTGAATACATAAAATTAAAATCGAACTATTTTATTTAGTTCGAACTAAAATTCTTATCTTAATTAATTAGCATAATAATTAAGCGTATTAAAAAACAAATATGATTAATTCTAATAAATCGATATTAAAAAAATATTAAAATATTAGTCCAAGATAATTAAAACACAAATAAGGATGTTAAATGATTATTTATTATTAATGTCAAATTATGAAAAGGTGAGAAGATTAAAATTATCAAAATTTAAAAAACAAATAAAAAATTTAGATAAGATAAGTAAGATTAAAATTATTAATTTAATGACTAAAAATACTTAATTAATTATAAAAATAATTAATTAACAAATCTATTTATAAAAATACAAAGATACGATTATTTAGTATAAGTCACATAAATAATTATTTAAATCATTAAAAATTAAATAAAAATATGTTGCAAAACTATGTAAAAATAGAGCCACGTCAATCACATTAATAGATTCTCTATGTTTTTTTCGAATATCAAAAATGTCTTCCCTTCTTCATAACATGATGTCAAATTTATTTAAATATATCAAATCCATGAATAGAAAGAAATCAAATTCAGCCAATGGATATATGAAAATATCTCTAGGAATAACATTTCCATAAACATCCATATGAGAGTAATCATAAACATGAGATGTGATCATCGTAGCATTAGAGATTTTCACTATTAATTCCATATCTCACTATTTCAGAGAAATCATGATACCTATAAAAATTCATTAAATTTTAATAAATGGGTAGATCTAAAGTCAAGAAACAAATTTGAATTTCTAGGGTGTATGTTAATTATACCTTTCACCATGTCATTATTGCACCCCTTATCAAAAAAATGATCACAAGAGATTTCCCAATTTCCCTTGGAATAAGATGTTTATAATGCCAATCATCATCATTCACCTTCATGTTTTAGAATTGGGTATAATAATTCCCATTCTCCCAACACTTGAAGAAAGAAGTGTGGGAGGTGCATTATATTAATATGTCCCTCGATTAACTTCATTAGCTATCTTTTTTCAATCATTTCATCAATTAATTTCCCAATGACCTTCTCTTTAACACATAAAACATATTATTGTCCCCCTAAGGCTATTTATTCATGCTTATTCTGAAAAATTTATAATAAAGGAAACATCATTTTCTTTTCTATATGGTTCTTCGATTTTCCTTTTTACTCCATCTTGCTTTTCTTGTCAAAACCATGAGACAGATACATAACTCCATCCTCCATTTCCGTCTTTTTTGCACATTGAAAAAGATCTTAACAGAAATTTATGTATATTATGTTTAATTCAATTTTGAAAAATGGTTTTAAGACACTAAACAATAGATAAATCATACTTTTAAGTTACATTATAACACCATAATCATACCTCACAAGTCCTGTAAAATATTCTTCATATGTACCAACAGATTTATTAACATTTTTATTTTGCTAAAGGATCTCCTTCACCATCTTCATCTGATGAATAAATGGAAATTACTTATTGAAAAACATGTTCTTGAACTCATCCCAGATTATGGAGTCAATATCCACTTATTTCCTCAAATTATTGATATGTTTTCACCATTTTTATACTTCACCTTCAAAATGGTAGACATCCAAAATGAATTTTTGATGTTATGAACACTAGAGAATGGTAAATATCATTTAATTTTCAGTAATCCATTAGTTAGTAGATGGTGGATCTGAACATAAACAAATAGAAGGTGGATGATTCCTCATGAATGACTCAATAGATTATTGTTTCATCCCCTGTTCGTTTGGATGTCCAACCTGATTTAAAGCTTCAGAAGGTTATGTGAAAATAAGAATGAGATTTTTCATTCCATCTCCCATAACATTTGGATTATTATGAGTAAAATAATTTATTTGGCCATTTCACTCAGCTTTAACATGGTTACTCTATAATTTGTCAATTGGTTAAAACCAAAATTCATATATTAAAGAACAATAATCCTAATAGGGAGCCACATAATCTGTAAGAATCACTTATATGATATCTAAATCATGAAACCTTATCCATTAATCTATGATGTAATAGGTTTATCCTAGGTCATTAATATTATTATTCTTTTTAAATCTATAATTATGGTTCTTATAGAGATTGTAAATTATAAAATAATATCCCATATGAGTGTAAAACCAGTTGTAAGGAATGTACCATTTTTTTCACCAGTTCCCGATCGATTCTATCTCAAAATGATGTTATTATGGTTTTTCCCATAATTATATTGGTTTTAGATCCACATTCACTTGTAATACAAATACATGTATACATTCCTAATAAACTACTTGATATATCAGTGACCCAATTTTATGGACATTTTCATGTATGTTGACTCTTCCTTAGACTATTCCATAGTCTTATCCTTAAAACTATTCTTAGGGGTCTCACTAAGGTTTTATCATCATAATTTCCAAAAATAAGTAAATTTATACTCTGATACCAACTATAGTGAACCATTGATAACATAAATAGATATTACATAATTTTTTTTGAATATTTATATCATTAAACAAACTCACACCTAAAAATTTCTTTTGTTGTGGGTATTCCAATTAAAATGGATAGGACCACTGAGGCTACGAAATTTGGTCATTATGCTAGGGTTCTAGTGGAAGTTGATCTATGTTTTTTTCAGATTCCTAATATAGTTTTGTCTTCATTGGATGATGATATCACCTTAAAAGTGGAATATGATAGATAACCTAACATTTTTTGAAACTATCAAGTTAGTGGCCATGATAAAAAGAAGTGTTGAAAAAATGTTATATGCACTTTTTGTTCAACAAAGTTTGAGACATCTTGTAGGAGTAAGATGAGGAGGAAAACAACAGAGCATAAGTCTGTTGGCAGAATACAATCCCCAACTGATCGAGGTAATGAATACACGAGTACTAAAGTAGAGGATGATTCCTCCCAAGAGATTTCACAAGAGCCTCAAGTGGCGAAGGATACCGAACAAGGTTTGCAGGGGCACATAGAGGAATGTTGGCCTGAGACATATATGGGACAAGGGTGGAGTTAACATTGGTGTCTGAGTTTGGTGTGAATTCCCGAACTGAGGGTAACATGGAATTAGGAGTGATTTTGGGGGAGACACATGAAGGTGTTGGTCTTGTGATCAAGGAGATACAATCTCAATGTAATGGTGCACATATTTCGATAACTGAAGATGAAATTATTAAACTAAAGGAGATGCAGTGTCTTCAAGGAAGTTGGGCTGAAGTAGAGGATGAATCTCCAAAAAAACAACCTATAGTCAGGTTTTGTGCAATGGAAAAAACATTGTTGTGGATGTTGAATATTTTCAACCTGTTCCTCCTAAGAAAGCAGGACATAAGAAATATTACTCATATATGAAGTCGACTATGATTAACAGGTCTCATAGTCCCCTAGATTATGATTCATATTGGTGTGGTGATTAGGAACTTGAAATTGACATTTGACTTACCTCTTGTTATGATTGGCACGAGGGAATGACTACTTGTATGACCACGTCCATCTCTATTTTTCTTTTATTTTCCTTAATAAAAAATCCTCTGCCCTAACCTTTCTGCTAATACATATCTTCAGAACCTTAGGAAAGGAAACATAAAAAAGGGTGAACGTGGATTCTCATTAAGTGTAAAAAATGGAGATATGTAATCATAAAATGGTCATAAGTGTATGATATCATGAGAATAACTTTTCAAAAGCATACCCTATATGTCCATGATCATAATCATAAATCATTAAATAATGATTGTTTGTTGATAGGACATGAATTTAAGTAAATAAAAGAATACGACCAATGAGATCATAAAATTAAAATAAGATATAGATTTGTGGAATACACATAAGAATTAAAAGAATCCAATTTTTTCTAGGCAAACTAATAAGAATGTCAGAGTGGAAAAATAATTTTATGAACTATGTTCACTCCATGTTCGAGACATTTTTTGCTGCACCGATTTCAATCCTCATTCTAGATTTGTCTTATTGTGCCGAGTTCGTTCCATATTCCATCCATCACTTATTGAACTAATTTAACTCCCCATTTCATACCTATCATACTGAATAGAGTTCACATCCTGTTCCAATAATATATATATCATGAGATATTAATATTTACCCAATGCATTGGATGGAGATATAGGTCCCACCCATCATGTAATGAAGACCATATTTATGTGTTCTACAAGATGATAAACATTAGTCACATAATAATGCATTAAATAAAATAGGTATAATAATAATTTCCCTATATCATAACCTTTATAAAAGATACTAGTTTCATGATCATTTCATTATATAATAAAGCATGAAAATATGTGGGTTTCATAAGCATTTCCTCATGATATATGTCATAGAAACGAAATGGGTTTCATAAACATAATTCCATAAAAAAAAATAATCCATTCAGAGATTTAATATGAATTTTATCAGTGGATCTTATCCCTAATAAGGAATATTTAACTCCAATGTATTTAATCATAGATGAGAAATAAATTTTAAAGAACATTTAAAACAATTTAGGAAAAAAATACCCTTAACGCTTTGAAAAAAACATTTTATAACATAAAATATTTTTAAATCGTTTTTATTTGAAAAGAACCTTGAAAATTTATAATAGAATCTCTGAGTAAATGATTTTTCATGATTTTAAAAAATTCTATTCATGTCGTACATAATAAAAAAAGGTTCCATTAACATTTTTAGTGAAATCCAAATTAGAATTTTTGGAAACAAATTAATTTTTCATTCAAATAATTTTGAAAAAATATTTAAAATGGGTTAAAATTTCATTTAATAACAACAATTTAGAAATAAATATTTCTGATATCAGTTTTTGAAAAACAAATTAAAAAAAACAGATTTTGTTTCAAATAGATAAATTGTGTTGGATTTTAAATAAATACATTTTCTTTATATTTTAAAGTAGCAAAGTGTATAAAAATGGAAACATTGCATGAAGATATCATAAATGAATATAGGATCATAAAATTTATGATAATTCATGATATTCCTATCATAACATTTTATCATGTGAAACATAATCATAAATAATATCGATAAATGATGAGATTGTAACATGAAATATTTACAACATTAATAACATTAATTTACAAGCCCTGTGAAGGAATAAAATATAATGAGACATAAAATATAATAAGGATGAATATATTCATTGTATTAAAAGTCAAATAGACTATATATTCACCACATTATAGAATATATGTGCATAACATATGTCTCAAATAATGAAAATTGAGGCAAAAATTCCTTCAGTTAAGTCATGACATTCATCGTACTCTTTCAAATACCATGTATAATAAAATTAAGTTTATAATAAATATATTACCAATACAAATTCATATATATCATACGATATTTTATTTTCTTATGTTTTTTTATTACCTTATTATTAACAATTCCATTTATATTTCGGGTAGTAAACTCTTTGTTTTTCATATATGTTTTGATTTGTTATATTTTTAGTCCTCATACATTAATTCTAGTTACAAAATTTATAGAATGATAAACATGGTAAATATAATTTATATTAATTATATAATTATTTATATTAATCCATATCATTCAGTGAAATATAATGAAATACACCATTCATAGAGACAGTAGGTTCTACGTATAATTAAATTCTACTTCCATTTTCTTATAGGATTTAATGAAAGAAATGTAAGTAATAAATATTATAATTATATGATAATTCAAATTAAATATATATATATATATACAATTATTAAAACCACCCTTAATAAATTCCATGTTCATCATGAATGAATCACATCTCTTTGTGAGGCTTTGGTATGACGTGCACCCAAACAACATTATTGTATTCCAAAAAAATGAATTCTTAATGGTATGTACGGTATAATAATTAAATAATAACAATAAAATCATAAATAAAATATATTAAATATATAATGTATAAATCCTTTATTATTTCCATCATTTATAGGTGGGAATGGAAAAAAGAATGTCATTTGTTTGTGAGTTGGTTGTCCATCGTACTCACGAATGATGATTTGGTAACCCATTTAATTGAAATAGAGATGATTATAGGACATATACTTAAAATATAAAATTTAATTATATGTAATATATTTATTTTATAATATAATAATTATATAATAATAATATAATGGGGTGGATGAAGACATAATACAACAATTCTTATTGATGAATGTTATGTATTCTTTTTTATCCTCCTTAGTATTGCAATAAAAAACAATCTAGTGTGGATTTCTATACAAAATAAGGATTCTCGGTTTAGTATAGGGAATTTGGCAGGTGATTTGTCTTGTGATTCAATGATGAAATGGGGTTTGAATGTGGGAATAAGAGAGAATAGTGGGTGTCCCTTTATAAGCGAGGGAGATGATACACTTGATATTTTTGAAAAGAAATAAATGATCCAATGATTTTGATATGAAAAAGTGTATAAAATGGATTAAGTTTGAACCCCAGACACTATAAGTTCAAAATACAGCCATAAAATATTTTTTATGAAATCATACAGGTAAATTTCACCTTTGTATTTTTAGTTTAACTCCATCATAGACCAATTTTTACCATAACCGTAGTAATTAATTTTAACTACATTCAATATTAATTTGGTTCAAAAATTAATTTAAATGTATTATAAAATATAAATTATTATTATTCCAAATATTTAATATATTTTATGATATTTCATTCACATAAGTGGAAAGAATTAATTTAATACTAATCCTATAGATGTGATGAGATAACAGGATTTTAAAGTGAAAAGATAAACAGTTTAAAAGGATTTTATATCAAAACATTATATTAAAATTCAGCAATTTCAGTATTCATCAAAAAATGACTACTTTCAGAAAAATTCCAAAAAATCACTATAAGATAATTTTGAAATTCTAAATTCAAAAATAAATTTTAGGAAATTCCAAAAAATTATTTATATTAGTTTTTTCAGAAATATATAAAAACATTTTTGGGAAAACAATATTCTGGAAACATATAATAGATTTACAAAAAAAATATACCTTGTTATAAATATGTTCAATTTTTATAAACCCATTATAATAATTATTTAAAAATTATTTTTGAATATTTATATCACTATGTTTAACATCTAATTTTTAATGGTTATGTTTAAATAACAAAATTTATAATCTATTATAGTTTTGTTAAAACTCAATGTTGGGTGTAACACAAGTTATTCTAGTGTCGTGTATGGCCTAAGCTTTACATGGTCTAGTGTGAAAATTAATACATAAATCAAAAATGACTTATTAAATAAATATATAAAAACATGGTTTGTTACACTAATTGATCTATTTAAATTATTTATAATTTTATTATTTCGTTTTATGTGAGTTTTGGGTAAATTCCATAAATATGAAATGACCAATGAGTATGTTTCCGTGATTTTTAAGGATTAGACAATTTTATCAAATTAATGAGATTAATATTGATTTTTCCATTCCAAAAAATAATAAATTATTATTTCTTTATTTATATATTATATTTTCATTAATTAAGTTATCATAGTCATTCATGATATTTTTTTATTAGCATTATTCACATAGGCAGTTATCTAAGCACAAACATAAACATAACATTATTAAGGGACTAGTGATGTTATGAAATTGGATTCTATATAAATAATATAATTAATGATGATTTATAATGATATTATTAAATATTAATATTCCATTGAATCTTATTTTATTATAGTTTAATAAATATGAAATATACATGAGAAAAAATGAGATAATCTAATTCGTTGAGGCGGTAGTCTGCACAAATGCATGAATGGAAATTTATTTTTTTATAATATAAAAAAGGAAATGGTTTTCATGATTTTTACCTTCGTATAGTATCAATCAGTAAAAAAATAATGATGTTTTTATATAAGAATGATAAAATTAGGTTTACAAAATTAAGTTATAAAAGAAAACAAATTATGGAATGTTTGGTACACACATTAAGTAATTGATCTTTTCCTTGTAGGACTTTGGGGAAGTCGATGTATTATTCTAAATTCCTATTATTAGAGGCTAATGTAATTTGAAATTTTTTATATGGGAAGTAAATAAGGGTATATTTTCTCGAGGAAACAAAAATTTACAGTGTTATTGGATGTGTGGTGAGAGGGCCCTTTTATAAGTAGTTCGAATGATATTCTTGTAAACCTTTCATATTAATATAAAGAGAGCACATGTTTCACATATCAAGAAGAATAAAAAATGTAAAATAGTGGAATGGATATATTTTCTGGTCAGCCCACACATTATCCAGGAAATTTTAATTTTTTAACATGTTAATCATTTTACAACTTTGGTTCTCCAATTTTTCTGTTTTTTCTTTTATCACAATAGATAGGTTTTACCTAAATAATTCATCTTTTGGTCCTAAAAATGATCATTCATATGGAATATTTACCTTATAAAAAATTAGAATCAACTTTTATATATGAACATTATATAAGTGATACAAATTAATTATTAAATTATAAATATAAATTGTATTAAAAATTCTTTTAGAGAATAGTGTATCTTATGTTCTATAATATCATATATGGGTCTGAAAACTAAAATAAATACTCATAAATTTAAAAAACACCTTATAAAATAATTATTTTTTAATAATAAAATATTACATAAATTTCAAATATATACTTTTATATTATTAATTCCATAAATTCATGGTTTTTTTAAAAATGATATTTTTCATTATTCACCTAAAAACGAGTATTTTTACAAAAATATAAAAATTTGATCCTATTATAATATTTATTTTTTAATTAATAAAATGATGTCCATTTTTTTAGTTCAAAAAAAAAAATTGAATTCAGATTTTAAAAAAATTCAAATTATATAATAAAAAAGTGTTTTTTAGAAAAGGGACATTTCATAAAATAGACTATTTTTATTTTAAATTTGTATAAATTACTCATTTAATAGGTGTTAATATATGAATAACTCTTCAATTAAATTAATCAATCATTCAAATGTCCTAAAATAATTTTAAAATTATCTATTATATCATATAAATTTTCATGTACTATTAGCTTATTCTCTCTAACATCGTCAATACATATGGTATTCAACCATCACTTCCTATACAGAGCCTCATATGGTTCTATCTAAATACTATAATGTATAATGTTTTTATATGATAACTATATATATGTAAGGGGATAATCCCAACATCCTTAAAAATACATTTAGTAATATCGCATTATATCTCCTAGTGTTATAATCATTCACTTATATTGACCATATATCTAAGGGTGATAAGAATTTTTGAAACATATCTTTATCTCCAAAACACTTTAATGAAATTTATGTAACCATGATGTAAACCTCATATCTCAAACAAATAAAATAAGTAGTGATACTCTATATAGACTTACCACCACTTTTATGTATATCAGTGTGAGTTGGTCATGTTATAAATCTTCTTTGATAACAATAACATTTTTCAGAATTATAAGGCCATCAAATTTAAACCGAATGTAATTATGGTATTTAGATGTCTTATGGAGTCTAATGAAAACATCCATAGTGATGTTTTCGCATTTCCATAATAGTTTGTGTAATGGCTATTACACACCCTGGTACTTTGTTTATTCATCCATAAATTGTAGGCGTACCAAGCATCATGATACATATTTGGTACTTTCTATATTTATATTATCCCATCACAATTTTTATTTTCGATCTCTATATATCATTTTGATTCCTAGATCAATAAGAATTATGATATATGAATATTATAAAAAATTTCCCTCTTAATTTATTGTTTTAATGGTACAGATATCTCTGTTATATACTATATAGCTTCTTCCTTATCAAAGATGAACTCTAAAATACTCACTACCTTTTTCTATATCTATACATTATCCTTCATGAGTTATTTTATATTTATTTGAATGGATGGTTAAGAATTATTCATAAAAGGGGTAATGATAAATATGATAAATAATATAAATAAATAAAAAATAGATTTAAAAATAAGAAAAGGATGACATTATCAGGAAGAGTAAATATTGATATGAAGAGAAAATAACTTATTTCTAAATAATAGGAATTTTTCATAACATAATTAAATTTTAAGTAGAAATAAGTTCATCGGTGTAATTAACAAATAAATAGTGGATAATAATTATTATAATATTATATATCAAAATAATACCATCTTGTAATAACTATAGTGAATAAGTAATCATTATGAATAATGATAATTAGTTGAGTCAAGAAAACCCTTACCATGTTCTACGAATTCTACTAAATCACATGAATATTCTATATAAAAAAGTAAATATCATAATAAAATATTATAGAATATAATTCATATATATAACCATTTATAATAGTTATTTTTAAGTATTGTCTATATGTTTATTTGATAGTTATTATCTTTTTTCAATATCGAGTGTAAGAAATCTTGATCATTTTGAACTACTATTATAATATAAGGGTTTTTATTAATTCTTATCCAAAATTTCCTCATTGATATATCATTAAAGTTAATTTAATTTATTATTTATAATTATTTATAATAAAATAATTTCATTCGATTGGGTGTTTGGTTATGATCCCTATAGAAGAAATCAGTGATGAGAATGTTTAAATCATTTTTAACAAACAAATGCTTGTATCTTAATTAATGAGTTCATTATTAATATTACCATACTAGATCCAAAATCAAACAATAATTTACTTATTTATATAATATATTATCAATAATTGTGTTCTTATAATCATAAATGATATTATTTTATATCATATTTCTAGTATGATGTGAGGATTACCCAAAACTAAATGTACTATAACTAATAGTTGAGTATAGTTATAAATGTAGATTCAATTGGAAGAATCTTTTTTAAAGAATTATATTAATATTACTTTGATATTTTAGGGCGTTGAATCTAATTTGAAGAGATTTTAGAAAATAAGATTCAAACTGGTTGAAAATGAGATATAATATTACTTAGTCAATAACTCACTTCCATTATTTTAAAAATCCGAATAAATATTATATGGAAATTTTAAAACATGAGTTTTTATTTATGTTTTTATGATTATGGAGAATTAACTTCTCATTAATAAAATACCATAGTCTAAAACTATTTTATAAAAATCTAGTGTTTTATGGTTTGATGCCATATTATATCTATCAGATTTAGAAGCACTTTTTTGTGCTATATTATCTAATCGATAGATAAAAAAATTCAGTTCATCAGTTTATATATAATATAATAAAAATAAAAATAAAATTTATTATTTTTTTATTGAATTTCAATATTTATGTTTGTTACAATGATATATATAAATAATGTCCCACCTTGAGCACCATAAGTATGAACATCTAGGTCAAGAATTCATAAACTTGATGCTTATTTTGTTGATTTGCAATTTATTATTACTGGGAGTACATTTTATGAGTGTAATATCTTTATCTTTTATAATTTTATATAATAAATATCATTATAAATTTTTTGTCTTAAGTATATTATCAATTTATTTTGTGATTATTTTATTCAAATCCCGTTTCATCAAAGGATATTGGGGATAGAAAGAAAGTGATATTTCTAACCATATATGTAGATGGATTATATGAATAGAAAGATAAATATAATTTAATTATAATGTGTGGAATTTTATTGATACTAACATGATTATTCTATGGATTCATGGTATATGAAAGAAGATGTGTTTCTAATCATTTGGATCGAAAGATTTTGTGGCTAGGAATATAGAACTCATGTACTTCTAGAGTGGGGAATTGAGATACTAAAAAAATGTTTATTTTACTGATTATAGGGTTTAAAATATTTCCATTTTGAATGGAATTGAATTAGGGATACCTTGTTATTGGTATAAAATTATGGATAACTAGGGTCTAATTTATCGATCCACATTAAACATTAGTTTAAAGACCTCGTCTTAATAATATCATTTTGAAAAAGAATTTATGTATAGTCCCAAGTAACATTAATACTAATAATTATAAAATATTAATTAATTATATTTTTGAGAGTTATTTAATTATAATAATATTTGGTATCTATTTCTAACCAATCTGGGTTATCATTTGTTTTATGGTTTTATATATATTATTTAATTTTAAAATAATTAATTTTAATTTTATAAAATTATTTTTATTTTTAAATTCCACGGGTTAAAAATATTCTAAGATTAATTGTTTTTATTTTTTTTAAAATATTGATTATTTAGTGAATTGGGAAAAAATACTGATTTTTGTAAAAAATTTATTTTTTTTTCATTTAAAAATCCATGTATCATATATAATTTTATCCAAAATTAGTATATGTATTTTAAGTGATAAATAATATAAATAGTTTTATATGAACCAGAATTATAGATAATCTTGGTAAAAGATAATTTTATAAATAAAAAGGAAAATTTATTTTTGAAAACTTTATATCATCACACTTTTTAGGATACAGATCAAATAAATTTATTCCACTTATATAAATGGAATTTGGGAAATTGGATTCCATATTTGGAATAAAATAAATTAATATTTTTTAATAAGTTTGACTTAATTTTTGTTCATAATGAATAGTAATCAATGTAAAAACATAATGACCACGGTAAAATGGTAAATTGGGTTAATATATACAAAAAATAAATGATAAGGATCCCATTATTCATGTTACATCTTATTTGATGATGGTATTTATACACTTATTACCATAAAGACTATATTTTATTCACAAGTCATAAGTCCATGCTAGTCACCTATATAATATTTTTATTAATGAAAAATAAAATATGTTACCCTCATGCTTTTAAATATTTATTATGTTTAAGGGAAAAATTAATCTTGTGAATGAATATTAATGATTATTTTTTGTATAATGAAATTATTAACATTATAGAATTTTATTCATAATTTCAAGTAAATATATAATTACCTTACATTCTTACGCAATGCTGACATTATATTTTTTTATTAAATTAAAAATAAAATAAATTATTTTAATAAAAATAACTGAAATATAATTATAATGAATTATTATATCCCAAAAATTTAAATATTAATTAAAAAATGATTGTCATTTTAAAGGTTTGGATTCTATTTCCATCATTTTCTTGGTGGTTTTAATGTCAAATTAATTGAATAGTGTCAATATTTACATTAATTATATTTAATAATAAAGAATGTTTTATTAAATGAATTGATATTTATAATAATATTATGTTTATAAAATAAAAATATATATGGTTGATTATATCATCCATAGTCTATTTATGGTATATTTGTTCTTTTTAGTAACATTCTTGACCGCTAAGGAGTAAAAACATTAATATACTGGATATTGTCAAAATTGGGTTAATACAAGACAAAACAAAATTATATGGGTGAAAAAAAATCATCTAAACATGTCCAATTTTTAATGGATTACAATATTTATACTGGTCTTTATCTTATCATTAAATATTATTTATATAGAGGTATTTTAATATGAAATTTAATTATATTAATTCTATACTTTAAAAAATTCCAAGAGTGACCCTCCCATATCTTATAAAAGGGAACCACCTCTCCTATTTTATTCACACTATTTTTTATGGTTCAAAAATAATCTACCCAAACACTATATTTAAATCCCACCTAATTTCATATAGGTTTTTTATTAGAAAACCATCCTAGGGATGAATTTGGTGTAATTCATAAGAGGTTGCCTGAAGAAGATATACAGTTCTTATTCAAGTGTTTCAATTTTTTTTATTCTTTTAACTCCTTTAAATGTTATTAAAAAATTCAAAAATAATATATCATGAACATTACATATACTTAAATTATTTTATGATGATTAAATGACATGTATCCATATCGAATTCCCTCATGTGGGAAAAGAAACAACCGTTCGGGTGTACAACAATCTACCACCTCACAAACTGATGTAATTAATTTTCTATCATTGTCTCTCCTGAATGGTTATAATTATGGATTTAATTTAAATATATTATATTGATTATGTATTAATAATTTCATATATTTTATATATCATCTATTTTTGGAAATGTTTTATCACTAAAAATGATAATGTATTTTGTGTGTACGTGTGTACTACCACCACCACAAAGCGATGTGATATGTTTTTCATCCAAGAATCATATGGATGATATGTATAAGTATATTTAATGAAATAATATGGTAGTTATGATATTATTATAATTATTTAATGACAAAATAATACTTACATTCTTTTCAAAATGAATGTTAATAAATTGAAATATTAGTCACGTGTTTGTACAAAATACCATCTCCATGACTGTAACATTGTTCATTTTTTATAACCCTATCTCATGCTTGGTTTTATTTTATTATTTTATAAAAAAATGGTAATTATTTCATTATTATTATTCTTATGATAATGGAGTAATGACCTCATTGACTACAATCATCCTATTGAAGTCATTTTCAACATATGTTTGGAATATCATCAAAATGTTTGTCGTGAAATTAATTGATTGAGTAATTGATTATAAAATGGTATTATGAATAATAAAATTTAAAATGGGGTTTATTAATTTAAATAATAAAAATAATTTATTTAATTAGGAATATAAATAAGGTATGTGATGATTTATAAACACGGTTATGGGATTTCATTAAAAAATACTCTTTTAATATTTCCCTTTGAACTCTTTTTCTTCCAACTCTATATTATTTTAAATATTTCAAAAAAATTATTTATTATTCAATATATTCTAAATGAAAATTTTATCCATATTTTACATTCCGTAAAATATATATTTAAAAATAAATATTTTATGCTTTCACATAAGGAACAATTTACATTAAAAACCTCATTTGAAATGTTTTAAATGATTATTTTAGAAATATTTTACTTTAATTTCCATAATTATTTACACCATAAAATGTTTTGAAAAGTCCATTAATTTCCATGTATTTGATTTTAATAATATGGAATTATTACAAGTCTGTGAAAATTGACGGTGCATGATTTCGAGGCACGGAGTACCAAGAATGAGTTTTTGCACACATTTTCAGGTACGCTCTGTAAATGCCTGAGCGGAATTTTCTAACTTGTGAACCGTTGGTCGGATTAAAAATATGAGGGGACCACAAAATCCGCAGTGTTGTGGTTTTCTTAAGAGATGTATTACATTGAACACAGTATGTCCAAAGAAAAGGAAAAATTTTGTGACATTTTAAAAGAAATTAATGAAAATAATTTTTTTTTTTATTTTATATCCTCCAACGGGAAAGACAATGGGTGGGGCCAGCAATTTTTCTAGAAAATAAATAGCCTAAACTATAAACCCTATGTTATGGCGTCATTGGGGAGTTAGAAAACTTCCTAATTAATGAGCCCCATTAAATTCAAATACTGTTACTTACCCTCCCCTCTCCTATATATATAGAGCTTAGGGAGATGTATCGTCCTATCATTGCCATGAAACGAAGTGATAAAGGATAATTGCCATGTCGGACCCTTTGGTGACAAAGCTGGCCCTGCGGGAGGTGAAATGTGACACCAAACCATGACACTGATGATGACATACGAGTGGTGTCGTTAGGAATCGATTGGGGGAACGAAGAACATGATCCACCTTTAAGCATTGGCGTTTTCACCGAAAATTCATGGTAGGGACTTTACTCATTTATACCCAGGAAAGTTTGAACCAGACGTAAGCCTGGTCCCGCAAATTTATTAAAAGAAAAGTGCAAGTAATGTCAAAAGAAAATAAAAACGTTACATTACATCAAATCCATATGCATCCTTCTCCCCATCATTAGATAAATCATCACCAGGATCAGCTGACTCCCATTCAGAGGATTCATATTTGCGCATCATCTCAAGATACATATTTTTCTTCCGAAGCATTTCCTCAGACAACTTTTCCTTGACCAGCCGTTTCCCACTGAATCCTTTATCCCTCTTTGGGGAACCTCCCCTTCGTTTGCCACTGTACCCATTTGCAATATCATTTTCTTGTGACCCTACAATCTTGTGTGCAGACCTTGTCACCATTGGTTTAGGTAGATCCGTGTAGTCTCTCCTTGGCTTCCTCCTACTTTGAGTTTTTTCTCCCACCTCATTGCTAATAGTCTCATGATTTCCATTCTTGACAGCATCACTATAAGATATTTGGTGACTGTGGAGCTCTTCTTCACAATCAGATCTATCCCCCCACTGCTTCTTATGGGACAGAGGAGGGTTGACATTTACATCCTTCCCACCTTCCATTTAAGATATCTTGATTGTGTCATCAGCGCAGAGACTTTTACCTTCACCACTCAATCTGTCCAGACCAGCATTGCCTTCCTTCTCTAAAATTTCCTTTGCCACTTCAGTACCTTCCTCATTTGATCCAACATCAGCCAGCACTGAAAAATTATTTGCAGAACAATTAAGCAGTTCCTGAGAATTTACCTGCACCTGGACATCATTTTTGCTCTTCTGTTCAGACACCAATTCCACAGTCTTAGAGATGTCCAGCATCACAGTATATCCCCTGCCAGTATTCATTTGAGTTGGAACCTATTCAATCATCTGATCCAAAGAGATCATGCTGACTCCCTTCGGGTTGGTCTCTCCACCACCAGGTTGTCCACCTATCATTTTAGAGCAGCCACCACTATTTGGTATGTCACCTTCTGTAAAATGAGGGCAAGGGATTTGTAAATCTTCCCTCAAATAAGCCGCTCCAACCTCATCCAGAGCAGCAACCTGGTTTGAGAAGAAAGGTATAGCCACATCCACTCTGGACTTACTCAAACTGTGTGAAGTGTTCTGACCTGGGACCTCAATCTCACTATAATCCTGATGATTCTCAAGTCCCCTGCCCATAAACTGGAAAGTACTGGCCCCATCAATGTCCCGTCCATGACAATTAATTAGAGAATCATGGCTCGGTCCATTGGAATTACCATTTTTCAAATTGATTATACCATATTCCTCTGGAGGAGTAGCCATCATCAGTCCAACCATGGTCTCCTTCCTCCTGGTCTCATTCACTTCCATCTACACTCCTATGTCTGTACACAGGTTGACAGAACTATGTTTATGAACTTCCAGATCAGCAATTGGCAAACTATCCTCTACCTCCCATGAAGATACCCCCTGAACCATCATGTTGGTGACCCCATCTACCTTTGAAGGATCATGACCATCCTGAGGAAGGCCTGCAGGAGACTTCTGCTCACTGCCTTGCACAGCTCTAATGGTTTTCACACCCTCTCTCGAGGGTACCTCCACTGAAACAGCTGGAACCTCAGAGCTTTGGGCACCCCTGGGCCTCCTTCTGCAGCCATTTCCATCATGCCCCTGTCTATAACAAAATGAACAAAAATGGGTCCATGATTCATAGGCAATCGACTGTGCATACCTGTATTCTTCCTCCACTACAATCCAGACAAGCTCCGACGACAACTTTGAAAGATCCATTTCAATGCAAATTCTAGCCGAAAATGGGTGGGACATAGAAGTTGTTCATCGATCACTACATATAAAACGCCCTATCGAATTACCAATTGACCTCAGCAAACCAATGTTCTGAAAAGGCAAAGGTAGTCCAGGCAACTGAATCCAAATTGCCATGTAAGGGGAGTCACGGTTCATATGCGCCTCAAAGGACCAGCGGAGCAAGTGAAAAGGGAGGCCACAGAAGGGTTTTCTCTTCCGCGACCAGGCTCTACCCAGATCCTCCTCATCAGCAAAAAAAATAAGAAATTGATGCGGACCCAGAATACAAACCAAATCTCAGTGTTTCAAACCCCAATTTGTATTGACCTCTTTGTCGAAATGCTCCACAAGAGGTCACCGCCTCGAAAACCTCACGATCAGAGCTGAGGAGAGTAATTTTGAGGCTTCGTGGAATTCCTTCAATGAAACCGGAACAATAGGTTGGCCTAAAACGCAACCAGGCACCTTCGGCGGGACTTCGATTTCAGGGAGGAAGAACCCCGCATCTAACGAGGATCCAAAGCAGTCCCTAAAATTGAGTTGTGCATCACCTGAACCTTGAGTTGTGCATCACTATGGGGTATCTTGTGGTGTTCATCTTGTTATTTAATTCAATTATTATTAATCCCTTAACCAACCTAATGTATTCGATCTAACAAAGAGGGTTTAGGCCTTAACCACCCTCATTTATTCGATCTCGCGGGTCCTGCGCACCACGTGTCGCTGCTGCTACGAGAAGACCGAACAGCCCTCAGCTGCTCAAGAAAAAAAGGGGGGTCACTCCCCCAGTGGCGGCCAGAGCACACCCCTTGCAGGTCGTACCACATGTGATCGGGACTCTTTCTTACATGGTTTATGCCCTCCTAGGCCTTCTCACTCTCAAGCCACTACCCTACAGAGCCACCACCCCTGCAGGTCACCCCCCTGCTGGTTGCCCCCTGCAGGCCCCCATCATGTGGTCATCCCCCTTGCAGGTCGGTCTACCACTTTGCTTGTAGCGCCACCCTTGCAGGCTGCCCCTTTTTCGTGTCGGACAAGTCCTCAACCGAGTAGGCTAAGTCCGCCTTATCCCCGCCTATACCAGATTGGGTCGGGTTGATCCATACAGGATCCCAATGAATGCTGATTGATACTTGTGGCATGGAATGTTACTTGTTCTTGGGACATGAGAATATGTGGTTGTCAATCAGCATTCATTGGGATCCTGTATGGATCAGTATCATAATCCATTTTATCTGAGTTGTATACCTTGTTTTCGCTGAGAATCTAATTGTGTTGTGTCTATTTATTTGGGCTTTTTGATTGAGATCATGCTTTGTGGTTTTCCTTTTGAAATAATGAGGGACCTTCATGGGTCTCGGGGTCCCTGCTGATTATCATTATACTCACCCCTGCATGGGCCACACCCGCACCTTGTTGTGTAATGTGCAGAGGACGAGCAGCTGTGATGAGGTTGGAGGGATCCAAGACTAGGCGGTACGCGGAAGATAAAGACAGATGCGGAGTATAAAGGAGGAAATATGTACCTAACCTTTAGATAAGATCCTTGGAGGATGACTCATCATTTGTTTTCCCTTTTTCAGTTGTATTGTATTTTAGTTGTATTTTTACTATTCATTTGTACTCGTACTTTCAATTGGTCTCGTTTTCTGGCCCCTTGTTGTTTCATCACTCAATTTTCTACAGTACTTTACTTCACAGTTTCTTCTAGTACTATTCTCAGACCATATGTTTGTACAGAATTAAAGGCAATTTCATCCCATTTTAGGGAACACGCCTTTCGGCGCTAGTTTCCATCCCCTGGGCTATGGAAGGTGGGCTTGGGGCAGTCATGAAATGGGCCCCACGAGATAGGTCGCGACAAAGTTGTATCAGAGGAGTTTAGTTCAACTGATGAACTGGTACTCTGACCTCTTATGTGTATGAATTGTGTTAAGTGTTATGAGTGCGGTCCTTAGTTTGGGGAATCCAATCTTGGTGCGGAGAATGACGTATCCATACACCTGGACCCAGAATTCTGATTTCCAACCCAGCGCATGAAAACACTGATTGTGTGTGTTTTGAAATTTATTTTTGATCTCTTGAGTTGGAATACAAGGTATAACATATTGATTGTGTCACACATATCTTCTTTCCGGTTGCCACCACTTTGACAGCCGGCTAGGATTCCTAAGAGAGTACGCGATGACATCCCACCGAGCGATGAGGCCTCGGTGCAGGGACCTCTTATGGAATTAGCACCTTATGGTGGTGTACCAACAGAACCACTACCCATTGGGCTGCTGTTTCCACCTGCTCCACCATTAGAAGATTCTCTTCCACTAAGCATGTTGCATGAGTTACAGCAGTAGAGGCCACTGATGTTTCTAGGCGAGACGGACATGCATGCGGCTAAGGAATTAGTGGAGGTTGTGGTCATAGTTTTATACTTATTTGGGACCCCAGTAGAATATATGGGGATCCTAGCATCCAGCCTTTTTCAGGTAGCAGGATGGGGATAGTGGAGCCTAATGGTCTAGATACATGAGGAGGCGACCCTCATCTTGGAAGACTTCGAGGTCCATTTCAGGGTATATTATATCCTAGCGACCTTACGCTCTATGCGTATATAGGAGTCGTAGCACATAAAACTGGGCAACTTGAAAATGACCCAGTACTCGGCGAGGTTCACTAATCTCTCCCACTAATCCACTGAAATGGTATGAGACCCCTACTTCATGGCCTAGACCTTTGAGAAAGATCTTTGAAGGTTGATTAGAGCATCTATGGTATCACTCAACATACCGACTCAGGATGGGGTGCTAGAGTGAGCACTATTGGAGAGGAGCTTCCTAGCTAAGAAGGAACCCACAGCGAGAGACACCACCGGACGCCAGGTAGTAGGGTCATCTGCAGCAGGCCACAGGCAGATGACATAGAGGTCCAAGAAGACCAAACCTTCTGGTGGATGACCCTGGGATACAGGGTCAGAGGTGTGAGGCTCATGAGGCAGAGGAAGATAGGTGAGGGATACACAGTTTTACACATGTGGAAGGTAGGGTAAAATGGGTTGACACTGCCTGACCTTCCATACGGATAACCAAATGATAGTCGAGGGACTACTGAGGTTGAAGCATAGGTTTCAGCGAGGTGGTCCGTAGGGTGCCAGACATGGCATAAGAGTTGGCCGTGCAGTAGGCCGTGGGCCGCGTTTCGAGGTTTTTCCACCACCATCACCATGTGGTCCACCCCAGCCATAGGGAACATGAGGACAGGGATGAGCTCAGCTCCAAGAAGCTAAGGCATATGACCACAGTGCTCTGGAATTAATTAGAGGTACGATTTGTAACTAATACACCATTACTTCAGTACTTATAGACATAGGTTCCATTCACTATTTTATTTCCACAACCCTCATTCGAATATCAAAGACTTCGGTGGATCTGTTGGATCAATCCTTATGTCTAGAGAATCTTACATTAGTGGATTATCTGATTAGACACTGGTGGCAGTAGAGTGATCTTACTCTCGGTGGTGAGGGATTCGGCTGGGATCTCCTAGTAGTAGCTACAAGGCCTTACAAAATCGTCATTGGTATGGACTGGTTATCCAGAGTCCATGCTCAGATTGACTATATTAGGTGAAAAGTGCAGTGTGTCTACAAAGATGGGACCATGTATTCCTTCACTAGAGAGAAGGGAACCTTTAATGCATAGGATGGACTTACCTAGAAGAGGGTATAATCGGTTACTCATCAGATGGATAGCCTTACCCTCAAAGCAGCTGATGTTGAAAGACCGATCTATCCTATAGTGGTGGACCAGTATTCTGATGTCTTTCCTGCTGATGTTCTTGGACTACCTCCACACCGAGAGGCAGACTTTTACATTGACCTATACCCTAGGATGATACCAATATCTACACCATCATATTGGATGGCTCCTACAGAGCTTCCTGAGTTATGGGTATAGTTGGAGGACATGTAGGGAAAGGGTTTTATAAGGCCCAGTGATTCTCCATGGGCAGCCCCAATTTTGTACGCCAAGAAGGAATATGGGTGTTTGAGACTCTATGTGGAGTATCGGTGCCTGAACTAGGTGACCATTAAGAACAAGAATCCACTTATGAGGATTGATGATCTTTTCTATCTGCTGAAAGGATCTTATTGGTTTTCAAATATAGACCTCAGAATAGGCTATCATCAGCTCATGATACGAGATGAGGAAGTGTAGAAGATGACCTTAAGATGTTGTTATGGCCATTATGAGTTCTTGGTTTAACCATTCAACATTACCAATTCCCCATCAGTGTTCATGGCACTCATGAACATGATCTTTTTTCCATACCTTCATCACTTTATGGTGGTTTTGTCATCTTGTTTTAAAATGATCAAAATTTATATAATCTGAATTTAGTTGTTTAAGTTTAATTTTATGTTTTGAGTCAATGGAATATTTTATCTAACTTTTTTTCTGGTAAAGATAATTTTGATAAAATGTATAACCAAAAAAGAACCTCTAGATCTTCTAATATAATTGGTCATTGCTATGATAATCCTTACTTTTCCTTAATATTTTGTGTACAAAAAAGATATCATTTGTACTAAATATCAAATATGAGGTCATTGGACTAAGTATTGTTCGTTAAAAATTTCCAGTTGTTTGATATTATGAAGAATTTATTTAAGAATAATTATAATCTATACAACAACAATTTGTTGGAAGTATTAGGGCTCCTAAAATTTTATTTTCTAACCAATAAAATTATTTAATATTTTTTAGGAAAATGATATGATTAACCATTATATAAACAGATGATATATTGAAAGTTATTACTTGTAACATATGAATTAATAAATATAAAATTTATTGAATATTAAAATTATATATAAGTCGAAAATCCACTTTTGGAGAAAACTAACAGGGTGAAATCTTTGGAATCGATGAGGTTTCCTTTCATCGAAAAACATTAGATTCAAATGTTTTATATGTTTTCGGATACAAGAAAAATTTTCTTATAAAAAGATAGTTATGGGATGAGTTTTGTCTATTGATCTTTAAGAATGATAAATATATGGTTCAACGTTCAGAGGGTAATTATATATTATCATTAAATGTGCATAAAAATGTTTACACACTCAATATAAAATAATTAATTCATTAATAATTTTCTTGATTATGTGAAATTGAATAATCATATAGGATAGGAAAAAATAAATTAGAAAAATATACCTTTTTGACATTATGTAAACTTTTTATGATAAGACACATTAGTTTTCAACCATAACATAATATTAATTCAAAAAGAGTCTGGGATCATTGTAAATTTTTCATGAATTATATGTTGATTTTTAAATCTAAAAATTAAGTCTCAACTACAAAATCTTACTAGTTATTACTAATGGATTTTTTTATTCCTATGAAAACTAAATTTATTATAGTAAAATACAATGGGAATGGATTAGTTGATGAATAAATCATATTTACACTGGTATATTTTACCATTTAAATACTTAAATATCTAAATAATTTTATAGTATTTGGTGGTTCAATTAAAAATGAAAAAAAACCTACAATTGGTTATTATTTTGAGTGATCATGGTTTTTACTTTTTTAACTCTGAATTTCAAATATTTCTAGTAAAAATAAATTATTCATAATTTTCTTATTTTAAGAAAACTACACCAAAAATTGTGTATTTCAAAAAAATATATAATTCTAATTGAAATTACTTGAAATTATCCAAATGAGTTTTTTATTTCTATAAAATGTTGTGTTGAGGATTTTTGTACTACTTTTTCTAATGTAACATTTGTTTTACATATACATTTTCATAATAAAACTCTTTATGATATATAGTTCTAAAAAAATCAAAAAAATATGTTTGGAATTTTTAGTTGTAAACTATTCATCATGAATATAAAAGATCGGGTACATTAATTTGATCCTCAATAAAAGAATTATTTTTATTGGTTATTCTATAAATAGTGAGGATTATAGAGCTTCTAATAAAATAACTTGTGTTGTCGTTGAAAAATTTTATGTAATGTTTGATGAATCTATTCTGTTATTATTTTTGTAAAATCATTAGAGTTTCATAATTCTCAAAATGCTTTCGAAAATTATTTATTAGTTTTCTAGAAGTTAATTTTTAGCTACCATTTATTATTCTTATGGAATTCAGACCATCGTATTCTCAATATATATAAATTATTTCAACCAAAATTTACATCCATTCATTGATGATAAACTTTCCATTTTACCCAAAAATCAGTCACCCATATGGAATACACATTTTAATTTTGTTTTTAGGGATGAAAGTAAATTTTTTGAAATAGTAAGTTCCCTAGTAAACTAATGTGATAATAATGAGTGAGCGGTCGTCAGGTTGCTTTTCCAAAGACACATAATTGTGCGTTTTGGCTCAGAGTAAGATTTGGTTTCTTCTTGGACCTGGTCTCCTCATAGCTGTGGTGAATCTTCCTTCTTTTTATTCTGATGGAGCTTTGATTTTCATATGCGGTGGGATCCTTCTTCGGTTGCTGCTTGGGTAAGTCTCCCTGGTCTTCCACCTTTGTTTCAAAATCCTTCTATTCTCTTTTTCCTTGGTAACATGATTGGGAGGTATTTATGCTGGGATCAACAAACTGAGTCTGAGGCTCCACCAATTTTCCCACGGACTTGTGTTAAGGTCGACGTCACCAAGCCACCTTTTATTTTTGTCTAGATTACTAATGGGAATGAATTCTTCTAGATTCAGGAGGTTGTCTTTGAATCATGGATGAAGTTCTGTGCAGGATATCGACAGTTTGGGAAACTGGAGGCCGTTTGCAGCAGTGGCAAGGTGGGTGTTCTCTCACGGGCGGTGGAGACGCAGTTCAGTGGTGGTCGTGAGCTTGGTGTTGATGAGACGCTGCCTCAAGCAGTTGTGAAGTATGGATTTGGGGTGGCTATGGTTGGGTATTGGAATTTGAATGGGGATCTGAGTCCTTATTTGGAAACTGTGGTGTGTTCCGATGCCGGAGGTTCTTTTGGTAATGGAGCTCGATTGGAGGCTTCTTACACTGCTATGGCAGTTGTTAAGGATAATTGTGTTGGCAAGTTGGAGAGGGAGATGAGGCAAGGTCTCATTGCTGTTGTGCTGAGTCCTATTTGTAGTATGAAGGATGTGTAGGTGTCCTTGAACCCAACTGTGCTGTAGGTTTTTGAATGTCTTAAAGGTGACCGTGGTGTTGAGTCCCGATCTGTAGTGGATGGGGCATGAAATCTACAGTTGGTTTATATATCTCAGGAGTATTTGGCCATATTGGATTTGGGTTCTAAGAATATGTGTACCCCTGTGACCCGCAATCGGTTTGAGATAATGGAGTTTGACGAGCTGCCGCGGATTCTGGAAGGTCCACATATGACTGAAGGTGGTGCCTCGTAGGATGTTATCACAAATAAAGGAGGTGCAGTGGAAGAGACAGTGGATAGGGAGTCTTTTGTTGATCCAAGTATTTCTCACTGTGGGGAAAGCATTAAATATCTAGCAATGATTGATACAAATATTCATTTTGAGAAATGGCGAGGAGAAAGTGATGGTTTCCAGGAAGTGCACGTCTCTGGAAAATGCGGGGATCTTTCAGATAGTGACAAAGAGAACATTTGTGGCAGGACCCGACTCTCTTATAGTGAGATTGTTCTGGGAGGGAAGACGAGTGTGTCGGGGAATAAGAAACATGGGACTGCTCCGCCAAGAAGGAAGCAAAGGAAGGATTACTCTTCCATACTAAAGCAGATTACTACTAGGTCCTCTGTCAGCAAAGGAAAAGGAATGCAGTCCTCTGAGGAGTTATTATATTTGGAAAATTTAAATCCCAGAAGGAAGTATGTCAATACCCTGGCATAATATGACAGCTCAGAGTGGGAGTCGGCTACTGCAGATGAAGCAATGGATCATGGTTATGGGGATGGGCATTATTTATATGATATGTATCTGTTTTCATGGCTTTTTTTTCGTTGTGTGCTTTTATTTTATTTTAATAAATGGTCAGGGACTTTGTCTCTGGCAGATCCTTCCTTGTAAAAAATAACTTTCAAGTATTTTTTCTGAAATAGTGTTGAAATGAGTTTTATATTACCATGATTGGAGAACATAAATTAATGATTGGATTTCATATTTTTGAATAATAAACATTAAATATTTTAATGAAAAAATATGTTAAATATATACTCAAATTATTTTGTTTTTACAAAGCATAAAACATATGAACTCTTGTAGTAACATCTATAAAACGTGAACATCATTAAACTAGTTAATTAGTATATCAATAACTATATTGAAATATTTTGTTATGTTTCCTATATCTTATAGAAATTTTAATATAGATTACATTTTTAGAGTTATTTTGTTTTAGATTTAATGATTATCCAGAATAAGTTCATTTAGATGTGGTGGAACACATTTTATGATACCTTATAGGTATTTTAGACAACGCCTTATCTTATTCTGTTAGAAATGTTCTTGTCCTAAAAATTTATTCAGATGCTAAAATTTGAGATGAAGGATTATATAGAAAATATGTTATTGGAATATTTCATATATTTGGATAGTCAATTTTTTCATGGTCTATAAAGAAGAATTTTTTTTTATAAATTTCCACTACTGAACCATAGTGTGTAAAAATTGGAAATTTTCTCTTAATTGTCATTGATACAACACACACTCATGGATTATGGTTTTAATACTAGAAATAATATATTTATTTTTTATAATACTAGTTCTACTTTAATGTCTAAAAATAAATCACACTACCCATGAGAAAAGTTTACGGATTTTAGACACCATTTCTTTAGGGATTACATGGTAAAAGGTGATACTTTCTTCAATTTTATTAGAATAGAAAATAAACATGCTAATATTTTTACCAAATTTATTTCTTCAGATTAAGTTGAATTTATTAAAAGAATATTGGGAATTAACATCTAAATTTTTTCAGTACACATCTTGTAACATTTATCTCATTATATATAAAAACTCTTTTAGGAAAAAATGAGTAAAATTTTTCAGTTTTTTCAGTTTTTCAAAACTACGCCTTTTTCAATCGTAATAGTTTTTAATTTTTTAACTATGTGAGTATTAGTGTATTTAAATGTATTTTTTTTTGAAATAATATTTACATTTCTTTGGTAAATATTTTCTTGGACCCTCCTTGATAGAGTAATGTCATTCATTGTTTAAGAAAGAAGACTTCAGGTGGGAATAATATTATTAACTATATCATTTATAGTTCCAATTAAATTATTATTTTTTATATAGTGTGATAATTAAAATTAAATATTTTTTAATTAATATTTTTATTGGTATTAATTATTTATCAGAATTATATCTTTTTCCTTTTCAATTTTGAGAGA
Source organism: Viscum album (assembly GCA_963277665.1). Classification (NCBI taxonomy): domain Eukaryota; kingdom Viridiplantae; phylum Streptophyta; class Magnoliopsida; order Santalales; family Viscaceae; genus Viscum; species Viscum album. The sequence continues at coordinate 2,024,016,696 of OY728123.1, forward strand.
GTTTAATTTTAATTTATTAAAGAATCATTACAACATTAATTTTTTCCATTCATTTATGTTAATTTCATTGAACACCACTCATTATATAACGGAAAACTTATTGGATGATATTTATATTAAATATTTATTCAAGGAATATAATCTCAAATATTTTTCACATTTAGTTTTTCTATTTTGGCCACACATGACTTTCATCTGAAGTATTTGTAAAAGATTATTTTAGAAGAAGACTACAAGGTTGCTGATGATTCTTAATGTTTTCCTTTCCAAAGCTGTACTATTATAGAATATAGCCAAAATGTACTCTCTAATAATTCCGGAATAATTCTATGTTCAAATAATTATAATGAAAAATAATTTCAACTATAATATAGATATTTTAAATAAAATATTTAACACTAAGGGGGAAATTTACGTTCAGCCTAATCTCATTTTATAATAATTTCATGTCATATAAGAAATATTGGTAAATATAGGATTTATGTACAATTTCATCTAATATCAGCATATATAAATGGATTTTTCTTATTGATCTAAAGAGCTCTAAATGTTTTAGACGAACCCAAAACATATTATCAAATAATTAAAAATAAATTAAATTTAAATAAATTTATTATTTTTCCTTTTATTATATATTTCATTCTAAAAAACATAAAGTGTGAGAAATTTAAGAAACATTTAATTTTTCACTTTGATTATTTTTTTGTTCCAAAAAAAAATTTCAGCGGTAAAAGTTATCTAATAATTATTCTATAATTTTTTCTCAATGAAAAGGGAGACAAATTCAATTTCATGATAATTATATAGAGCTTTCCTTTTTTATTTCTATTTTTCTTTTCAAATTTTCTTTTGTGTATTGTGTTTTCATAAAAGGGGAATAGTGTTGATTAAATTACTCCCTTAATTTATTTATTTTGGAAATAAAAATATAATTTATATAAAAATTATCTAACTTGTTTTTTTATTATGATTTTATCCCTTCGAAGAATGAAATTATAGTAACTAAAATACCAATGACAAAACAATTTTATGAAAATGTAGATATCAAAAGTCTTAGGAAACATTATAACCATTGGATTTATAGGAATATTAGATGTGATATAAAAAATTATTGGTAGATAATCCAACATTTTGAGTTTATCTATTGATAAAGATTTTTTTTTCAATGTGTTTCCAAATAACTCTGAGTTATGAAGAATTTTCCCACTGAAATTTCATACAATGAATCCTATAAAAAGATGCATGCAAGAAGTTTTATAATTATGAAAATTTTTATTGAACATATTGATTTTTTTTGTTCATTTTTAAGATTTAGAATATCATTTTGTTGATAGAGATTTCAATTAGTAAAATATATTTCATTATAAGTGTGTATCTAATGAGTTTTTATTATAATTTTCACATTGTAAAGAACATAGAAATTTATGTTTTAATTTATCTTTGTTTTTGAGATTGTATGATCGAGGGATTACAGTGATAGAAAGATAAGTGTATTCATGATCATCTAGATTAAAGGATTCCATTTCTAGGAAGACAGTTCTTGAGTTCCTTGGGGGTGTGGAACTGAGCTAGTATTGATATGTTTACTAATGTACTTATAGGGATGGGAAGAAAGAAGTATTTTTGATTACCTAGATTGAGTGTTTTTATCGGTAGGAAGATAGATATCATTTGCTTTTGGAGTGTGGAAGTGAGTTTCTACCAACTGGTTTATTCGATGGAATTTGGGGATTGTAAGACAAACCTTCAGATATGTATAAAATCAGGGATACCATATATCATGTTTAAAGTGGAGGATATTGTGGATCCTATTTTTATATCATCCTTACACTTTGGATTAAATTTTTTTAATAATATTATTTTTAATAGAGTATTTTGTTTTATACCATATAACACATGGTCTATTTTTTGATATAATATTATATTCATTTTTGAATTTCTATCATATTCATTTTTCAATTACTATTGTTTTAATACTCATTTTGGTTACTATAATTATGATAGTAGAAATTTCTACTAAATTAACTCATTAATCCATAATAGTTTAAATTTTAGCATTATGTTCTGGTTGTTCCTAATGTAATTCATAATGTTTATAGTTAAATTTTTTTATATATTTTTTAAATGTGGTATTTGATTTGATCAGCAAAATAAAAAATGATGAAATATTTTTTTAGGAATAAAATTTTGTGTTTTTAGAAAACAAATGTTCATGTTGTTATTGTTTTTTATTTCTCATCATAATATGTGTATAAGACAAACAAGGATCAATGCGTCACTGAGAGGTTGAGGGGTGAATTGGTAAAACATTATTTTATAACAACCTCCACCGCATGTGGAAGAATTTCTTTTTTTCATGAAAATAAAACATTCACAAATCCACAAGAACACATGTATTTATGTGGTTCTCTACTCAATAAGATTATCTAGTTATTTCTTTGGTTTGGAAATAATAAAATACCACAAAATCCACTAGAAAACAATCCTTTTGCGTGGATATAACAAGTGTCAAATACCATCACACTTGTGTAGCACTATGATCAATATAACAGTGCATGTTATTTATTAAGCATGAATAATTTAACAAAAATTGGTGTAACATCTTAATAAATATTCCATAGTTGGTTCTAAACAAGTAATTGTGTTGCTTTTATAACTTTCACTTTAATCGAATCATTAAAACAAAATTCTTCACTTTCCTACATAGTAGATAACAAAAAAACATTTCTTGAAATTGAATAAACACTCAGTCCAATGGCTTTGATTAATTCCCCAATATGATGTCACATCTTAGAAAACATATAAGAGAAAATAGTATTGAATTTTTTTTAAGAAACCTCAATATTTCTTTGGAAATGTACACCTAATGGCTAGATCAGTTCTAGTTACTCCTTATTCTTCTTTTGTCTAGAAAACATCCTCAGAAAAACACTATCTAGAAAATTAATCTATCTTCAAAAACATTCAACACAATCTATCACTCTCTCTCTCTCTCTCTCTCTTTTTATTTCTTCACTCATTAATAGAAAAAGACATCATAAAGTACATTGTACATCCTCCAATTTTTAGGATAACTACAAATTGAAGGGAAAAATTTGGAAAATGTTTTCCCACCCAAATAAATTTTGGGAAATTTATATTTCACATTATTTTTTACATGATATTTTACTATTTAAATGCTTCTAAATTCTTCTCTATTATTCTCAAAAATTATCAAATTTTTTCAACACTCATTCTTGAAGATGTATTTTTTACCATTTTTTAGTCTGATTCATATTTCATTTTGATTTTATTCATTATGAGGGAATAAAATGTGTGACTAAAAACTCTCAATACATTTATCCATAACATTTTAAATATGAATGACTTCAAATTCTAGAGCTCCATACCAACAGAATCTAAAACTAATAATTATAATTAGTCATGCCAACTGATATACATAAGTCATTTCTTCCATAAACATCATTGAAACATCTTTAGGATTTAATACCCCTTTTAAAACACTTCAACAGATTTATTAATAATAATTCAAATTTTCTTAAACTATTTATTAATTCCACATTCTGAATATTACAAATCTGGTATAATCTAGTGTTATATGCCTTATTGGTGTCAGCATGCATCTTATGGACTAGTCCCTTCTTCCTTATGTTGAATCGATTTCATGAATTATCTAATGAATCTAAAAACAATTTAAAGGAAACAAACCAACCATTACTTCACTTTTTACACACATGAAGAATAAATCAACTCGATAAAAATGGTTGACTACATTATTGATCATCATCTGGTTAGTAGTTCTCTAATATTTTTTGATGGAATAGTCTCTAAAAATCTTATCATTCATCATCCCTAACTTCTCCAATTTACTAATCATCGTCAGAAATCATCCATTAAAACATCAGCATACTGCATCTGATATACCAGTGTTATCTACATCTTAAATAATTCTTAATGATTGGTCCTCTAGAAAGTATCATTCTATAGATAATATTGTCTCATCGATTAGGAAATGAGCACATTAACAAAATTTCCTACTACACATTCTTTCTTCTTCCACAAACTTCATCATGTATCCTTACTTCTTCTGGACTTTGACAATGTTAGGGTATGCATAACATCATCTAACATAATGTACAAAACACATATTTTTCCCTTTTATTTCACAAATCATGAATCAGATGTTTATAACAATATTATGATATTGAAAACAAAAAAATAATTAAATAATCATCACATTTTTATGGAGATATTTAGACATTGAAAAAATATATCATACCGATTGAAATAATCATTCATAACATAATATTAGTCAGATAAAACTCTTCTCCTAGAAAACTATTCATAATAGTAAACTAAACCCAATGGGTTTTCTTTTTAAAATACATAAAATTATCTAATTATCATACTTCTTTCTCCTGATCACAAAAACACAGAGTGTGAAATGATTTTTCATAAGTAAAACAAAATACAACACAATCAACAAAAACGTCATTAATCATCCAAAAATATATTCCAACCAACATGGTACCCCCCTTAAGATTTCATTATCAATCATATTTTTAAATTATTTAAATTTGATGCCCCAGGTTATGGATCACTTATCAATATTTCGAATCCATTATCAGTAATCTCATTATTTGAAACAAGAATTATTTACAGCCAAACCATGATTTCCAAAAGTAGTGATGAAGGGAATTTTTTTTTGGAACTCTAAAACCATTCAAACATTCAATATCATCACAACATCTTTCTTCATGAAAACAAATAGGTTTCCATAAACCACTTTAAAAACATTTCGAATATTTTAGTCACTTACATGTTGAGTTCACAGTATTCCCAAAACCCCACTATGTACAAAATTCCTTAAAAGTAATAGCACATACTAGTGAATATATTTATTTAAAATTACACCCATTTGAGAAAAATATTCAATGAAAGGATGAGAGATGTGATAGGAACACATAACTCAACATTGTAGATAAATAGGTTGGACACCCTTGTTCAACCTTAATTATAAAAATGAATCCTTCATTAAGGTTTCTGTAAAACTTTCGGAAACTTGCTCATATGTGGGAACATACACCATATTTAGTTCATTATTCTACACATAAACATTGATGAAGTCATATTTACTATAAATGTTTTTTGAAAAAGAATATAGTAAAATATTTCTTGTAAGAATTATAGTACTCCGATTATCACAACACAAGAATAGGGGTAAATTCATTTCTACAAGTAAGTCTTCTATATGAGTTTTCATTCATATAATTAGTGTACTAGATTTAGTGGCAGTAACATACATAATTCATCCATGATAAGTGTTACTGAATATTTCTTCTTATTATGAAGGAATACACATCTTTTTCCCATAATTAAAACTCTATGATATGTGGATTTATATCAGCAAATTTTCTTGCTCAAATAGTATTTTTGTATCCAAAAAAATCAATTCTTCTTGAGATATCATACATATTTACGAAATGTGATGTTCTATTGATATATCTATGAATTATTTTTCCAACAAATATATGTAATTATTTTAGAGTACATTGTAATCTTTCACATAAGGTAACCACATAAAATATATCTACTCTTGAGGCAGTTATATACAAAAAACCTCTAATTAGCTTCCATAAATCATTAGATTCAACTTCATTAACTTCTCTATATTTAGTTAACATGGTTCCAAATTAAATTGGTTTAGAAAGAGGTTTCTAATTTCCATTAAAAATTCCTAAATAATCACCAAAGTATAATTATTTGGAGATATAATTATGTGATTATTCTTTTGTGATATTTGTAATCAAAGAAAATATTTAATTTCACCAAACATGGACACGTCACAAAAAATCATTATCTATTCAGTAATTCTTTTGGATGGTCTTACCTTATTCATATAAATGATAATATCATCAACATATACAATAATAATGAGGGAAATATCATGATGTTTTTATATTTATATATTACAATCAAACCTTTATTTATATAATTTTAACTTCCATAAGCATGTATCTAATTTAGAATACCTTGACCTCATAGCTTTATTTATTCCATACTACTCTTTATTCAGTTTTCGGAAATAACATTAATCCATTACAATAAAAAATCACATTTGTTTCAACATAAATTCATCATCATGTTCTCCATTTAGAATGGATGACTTCATATCCTTCTAAAACAATTTATAACCTCATTGTGTAGAAACATCAATAATGATTCCAATTGATTCTAACCATTACACTAGATTAAAAGTCTCATCCAAAAATAAATGATTTAAATCTTTGGGTGACCTTTATACACTGAAATATATTTGTTTCTTTTCACCTTCCAATATTTATTCTTCTTTTTCCTGATCACCAGATTGTTCCAATCAATTTTGTTTCAATTTTTTCATAGGTTTGAGTTCCCAAATATCATTCTACTCAATTTAAACCAACTCTTAATTCATAGAATGAATTAATTCTTGATGATTTATAGAGTTAATATTTTTATTATTTATCAAGTGTGTTTCAATGATTTAAACCCTTTTAATTAATATATCTGAGATAATTTGCAACATTTTTGTATTTTTAGTGTATTTTAGGCTTAATTATGAAAATTGTTTAATTTTGGAAATTTAGTGGTTTTTTAGATATTTTTTATTTATGGAATATCATTTAAAATATTGATCTGAATTTATTCATTTATTTTTTAGTATTAATAAATTTGTAAGATTCATGTTTTTTTGGTCTATATCTTATTAGAAATTCAGTGCCCCAAAAAATAAATCAAGAGGATAAATTTTCTAGCTGACGGAATGGACCCTACCATCATTAATTAGGAATATACTAGCCTATGTATATTCAAAAGAGTTGATTCTATCTGGTGAATAAGAAAGACTCTTATAATCGATAATATATTAAATTTAATGAAGAAATTAGATCATTAAGGCTTTAGTGTCATGAATAAAAAATGAGTAAGTTGAAGGGTCTCCTCAGGAAGAAAATGTTCACATCAACAATTTGAGAATAAAATTTTTTAAATGTGTCAAGTATCAATGAAATTTGGTGATCCAATAGAAAACAAAATTTAGAAAAATCATTAAGGTGATAATTTAGATATTTTTTGAGGTCTGATAGGAATAATAGAAGTAATCTTTTAGTGGAAGCATTCTAGATGAAAACTTTTATGTTCTTTCTTTCCCCTCTTTTCATTATTTTTATTTTGTATAATGTATTATTCTTCACCCTTCTTCATGAACTACCTTCACATGTAGGGGTCATCATATATTTAAATTGGGAAGAAGATGTTTTCCTTTTTGTAATTCTTGAGTTCATGAACTAAATGATATGAAATATTTTCCCTCTTTTGTGAAGTTGGATTCATTTTCTAATAACGAATTTTAATATCAACTAATATCGTATTGGGTTTTAGATTTTTTTGTTATTTTTCATTTGGTATTTGATCATTTTTTCTATCTTCTAGGTTTTGGTCTATATATAATGGAATAGATCGTGTCTTCTTGGTGACGTACTTGGAGATTTTGGATACGTGTGGGAGTGGTAGTGGATATTATTGGTTTTTGGGGATAAAAAATACCCGATTGGGAATTTAAAAATTCAATTGAGGTTATTTGATGAAAATCATTCACACATATAAAGGAGAGTATATCAAGTTAATGTCTTATCAAGAATTACTCTCACCATCACCATTTGACTAAGGGAGTGAGAGTAAGTGATCGTAGAATCTCACTTTAATCGGATTTGTAGAATAGAATTTGATAAATTGGAACAATATCAATATAGAAATTGGAAAATTAATCCCAACCAAATCACTCAATTCATATATCTATTTTTAATCTCATTTTCTTTCATTTTTTCTATATTTTTTCATTTATTTATTTTTATTTTTCTCTTCAGTTCATTTTAAAAATCAAATAACATATAATACAATCTACACTTATTTATCAAATTTAATGGGACATCTTGAATATTGGGTGCTCTTCTTTAGTGACATCCTTGGGGACTCAGTATACTTAATTTTAACAAAGAGAAAATTTGTTTTTGTCACACCACATGATATGAACATGTCAAAAATTGGTGTTTTTTTCAGGGAGGTAGTTCCACAATCTAATTATAAATATTTTTCTCTCTTCAAAAAAAGGTAACAAAAATATTTTTCCATGATATTTTCAAATGATTATTTCATTAGTTCTTGAAATAATTTCCCACAGGATTATGAACTAATTAATATCTCACACTTGTCTATGGAGGAGGGAATTTTTTGTTACTTTGGGATAGGTGACTTTATTTTGGAAATCAAACAGAGGGGAGAATGAATTCAACGAATTAATAACTAGCTTGAGGTAGGACATGGAAATGAATGCTTATAATGTAATACATGGGAGTTAATTGAGTTCTCCCATTACATTCCATAATTTTATAATTTTTCCAAGACCTAATAGTTGGAGGATCCTGACTACCTACCTCAATCTGGTACTACTCAACTCTAAGATATTCATTCCTCTAATGAAGTAAATGAAGCTGAACATACTCAAGATTCAGCCAACACTTTTATTTCCTCATTTTATAAAGAAGAAAAAGAAGATGTACCAGATATGAAACATATGGATATCTCTATACTTGATGAACACTTATTTGATGGAGTTTAATAGGAGATCCAAGTGGACTTTCTTTAGAAATAAGAGAAAAAGTTTCATACTTATAATGGTAAGAATTTGATATTGATTCATCATGTTTAAATTTTATACAAATATAATTACAATCTGAATTTCCCTTTGATTAATCTTTTAATGTAGCATACCTTGAAAAATCACTGGATAATGAATATGAATTCATGATTGTGGAAACCAATAAAGATGAGGACTAATTCTTTGTCCTACCCCACTAAGTAGTTTGCATATTACTGTCCTAGGGGTGGATTTTTCATACTATGTCCATGAATTCCTCAACAAAAATAAATAATTTTATGATGGAAGGAAGATGTTATGGTGGTTCATATTAGAGAAACTCAACTCCCCATCAGATTTTGGATAACCAACTGAAACTTCCCATCTAGAGGAATTTAAAACCCAGGGCCCATTTTGGGGATCAAACCAATATCAATCCTTTTTACCATTCTTGTTATATTTTCATTTATTTTAATATATTTTTATTATTTCCTCTAATTTATGTTGTAGGTTTTCATTGTGCAGCAGTTATGAGCTAATCTCAACATTTCACTAAAAATGAGTTAGGTTTTACTTCTCCTAATCTCTTGTTTGATTGCTGTGATTGAATTTAAAATATAATTACATGATAAATTCACATAAATTCATTTCATACACTGCATCATTTAAGTGTTCTGGGAACCTTTTTAGTTTAGGATTTTCATTTGTTGTTTATTTTTGAAATAAAAATTATGTGTTTTTTTAATTTTCATGTGTTTCATTTTTATTTTTTGTTTTTTATTGAAACATTTGGTCTGAAATGATTATCATTGCCATTTTTGAAACCCATGTCATTGAGTGAACCAATTTATACAATGAAACTGAAATTAAAAGAATACTAAAATGACTTTGTTTCAAGTTTAATTATTTTTGAATTTCTTGGAATGTGCTCTAATTTTGGAATCTCATGCCACATCTCACTGTATTTATCTTTGAAAACAAATTCCCATGAGGCTTCTAAACTATTTTTGTAATATTCTTTTCATTCACATCACTTTTTGATAAAACCATACAGTGCTTGTTTAACCATAATTTGATTTATTCATTTCAAAAAATGAGGGCTTAAGGTACTTCTGTTTTAAATTATTGTGGTATTTCCTTAGTTTTAAGCCCCTTTTTGATGATAATAAGATTCATTCTGGCCTATCTTGTACATTTAATCCTTATATATATTAGAATCCATGATCATCCTATTAATTTATCCACATTACTAGCCAATTTTTTTTCTCCAACCTGCTCTCGTAGTGAAATTGAAATATCTAGTTGAACTTATGTGGGGGGAGAAATTTTTCTTCTGTGGTACTACATAATTTGGTGCAGCTTTGGGTCGAAAATGGAATGTTGAAAAGATGGGTTTTTTTCTGGGAGAAAATCATTTTGTTGAAATATATTCCTTTTCAATTATTTAATGATAAGAGAAGTTTCTCCTTTTCGGAAGCTACTATTGGATGAATAATGTTGTCCCTTTGATGGATCTTTTAACAAAAATCATATTTGAGAAGGTTAAAATTTATGATGCTAAAATTCACATATTTGTTTAACATTCCTAGAGTTTTCATCATTATGAGGCTGAATTGCTTCTATGGTGAGTGTCAAGGATACAATACTAGAGTGAAAATTATAATTGTGCAATTTTACTTCAAAAAGAACCAAGACCTCCCCATTCAACCACAGAATGTTTCACATAAAAATAAAACCAACAAAAATCCATAGAAAAACACTACATAGTCCTCATGATAAACACATTTCATAGTATCACATCAGGTAGAGATATAATAATTTTTCAAACCAATGGAGACCCTTTTATTTGGTTGGATGAGAAAAACATTGTTCAAAATTGAAATTTGTGAGATGAGAGAAAATTCATGTGAGGTAGGTGTCTTCTATTCATGGGTGGAGAAATTAATAGGAAAAATAATGAATGATTTGAATATTGAACTTGGAATAATTTTTTTATGTGGTGTTATATCAAATGGTTTCCAGTTATAGAATTGGAGGATTTTATTCAGAAGTGTTTTGAATTTTATTTGATTTGATTTCGATGATGACATTTGTAGGATTCCATGTTCTAAATGTGGTAGAATTTATGCAGTTAATATTTTAATTATTTCTCATGTGTGATTTAATGATTTAACCCCTTCCAATTTATCAATTTGAGTTGATTTGCATCTGTTTTTTTATTTTTAGTTGATTTTTCCCATAATTGTGAAAATTTCTTATCTCTTTAAATTTACCAGTTCTGTATATCGTTTGTAATTTAAGAATATTTTTTACAATTTCGATACATATTAAGTTATTATATTTTTAGGATTTTTATGTTTGTTAGTTTGAAGTTCTGTGTCTGTCCTAATATCCAATTTTAAATACAATGGCCCTTAAAATTCAATAAAGTGGAGAAATATTTATTGTTGATAGAATGAACCCAACCAACGTTAATGAGGAATATCTCAGCCTACATATGTCCAAAAGATTTTATTATAGATATAGGATAAAAAGGGACCCTATCCCAATGCACACATCAAATTTCATTAATAAATTTGGTCATTGAGGCTTCATTGTCAAGAAACCAAAATGAGTAAGTTGATGAGTCTCCTTTGGAAGAAAAATTTTACTTTCGTAATTCGAGTATAATTTTTTTTAAACATTTCCAATATCAATGAAATTTGTAGAGTGGGTATAAAAACCAATTTAGAACATCCTTTAAGAAGATGCATTTGTAGGTTTCAGAGGTCTAATGTGATGAATATAAGCACAAATTTTATGGAATGATTTTGGAGGAGAAATTTTATGTTCTTATTTTCCCCAATTTTTTTTTATTTTTTTATGTGTTATTATTTTTTCTTATTCATGGATTTTGTTCACATGTATGGGTAATCCTCTAAAATATTTGTTAAGGAATGGTTTTTCTTTTTGTAATTCTGGAGTTCATGCACAAATATTTTCGAAATATTTTGTCTCTTTTCCGAAGTTGTTTTCAATCTCTAATAACGGTTTTTACTATCATGCACGATCATATTTGGTTTTAGATTATTTTTCTTCTGTTTCATTGGTTAATGATAATTTTATCCCTATACCAGGTTATGGTATATATACGATGAAATAGATCATGTCATAGGGTTTAATGATGTGGTGATCAGCGGTAGGTGTGGTAGTGGTACTAGATATTATTAGTTGGTTGGGGTAAACCAGACCTAGTTATGAATTTCCTATGTCAATTTAGTTTATTCCCTATAACCCTTTAACACATAGAAAGGTATGTAGATCTAGTAGAGATCATTGCAAGATTTACTCTCACTATCAACTTCGACCAAGGAAGTGAGAGGATGCAATTTTGGAATCTCACTTTAATTAGATTTGAAGAAGGGAATTTGATAAATTGGAACTATGATATCATTTCCGTTGGAAAACTGATCTTGACATAATCAATTAATTCATATCACTATTTTCAATCTTCTTCTTTATAATTTTTTAGTATTTTTTTTCATTTATTTATTTTGTTTTTTCATTTTGTTTCTTTTTAAAATCAATCAATTTCAAAAACAATATACACCTTTTTCTCAAATTTAAGGTGATAACTTGATTATAGTGTGGTCCTATCTGGATAAAAGCTTGGTTACTCACTATAGTGAATTTTTAAATAGAAATAAATTTATTTATGTCACACCCAATGAAAAGGAAATGTCAATACTTGGTGCTATTTATTGTGATGTAGTGTCACAATATAATTATAAATATTTGACATTTTTAAATAAAAAAGTTTAAAAAATATTTTGTCATCTTGTTTTAAAATGAATATTTCATTAAAAAATTGAATAATTACACATAAGTTCAAGAACCAATTAATATATCGCCCCTATTTAATGAGGATGGTGTATCAATTATTGTTAGGTATGAGATGTTATTTTGGAAATCAAATAATGGGGATAACAAATTCAATGAATTCATAGGTGGTCTGAGGGAGGACATGGAAATGAATGTTTTTGACGAAATTTCCTATAAGATCAATGAGTTCTCCCATTAAAATCCAAAATTTTATAACTTGGAAAATATCCATGAATTGTAGGAGCTTGACTACCTACCTCAATAGGCCACTACAAGAGTTTCTTTACACTAATGAATTAATTGAACCCAAACAAACTCATGATTCAGCCAACACCTTTATTTCCTTTGTTGATGTGTAAGAAAAAGAAGATGCAACTGATAAGTAATATATAGATCTCCTTTAACATGATTAACACTTATTAGAATGAGTTTAAAATGAGAACCATGTGGACTTTCCAATGAAAAAAGTGACACAAGATTCATAAATTAAAAGGAGAGAATTTGATATTTATTCATCGTGTTTAATTTTATTCAAATAAAATTATGATCTAAATTTCCCATTGATTATTATTTTGATGAATCATACCATGAGAAATCACTAGATAATGAAGAAGAAGTCATGAAAGTGTAAACCAAGAAAGAGGAGGAATCACTCTTTTTCCTACCCCCACCATGAAAGTTGTATCATATCTTTTTAGGGGTTTATTTGTCAAACTATATCCATGAATTACTCAAAAAATATTAATAAGTTCATTTTGGAAGGAATAATTTCTTTTGGTTCATATTAAAAAACTCAACCCATCATCATAATGGGGGTAACCAACTGAATCTTCCCTTATAGAGGCAGTCAAAACATAGGGTCCATTTAATGGAATAATCAAAGATATATACCTATTTCCTCATTTTATGTATATTTTATTTTCTTTTCATATATTTCTAATGATATTTTCTCTACTTTTGGATGTTGGGTTTTAGTGTGTAGCACTTAGGAACATAACTCAATTTTGCAATAAAAATAATTTAGGATGTATCTCTCCTTATTACTTGATTGATTACTCTGATTGTATTTAAAATTTAATAACTTTTCAAATCCACTTTATGCATTGGTGACACAAAGTCATTTATGTTTGTGGTAGAGAACATTTGTAGTTCAGGATTTTAATTTGTTGTTCTTTTTTCAAAAAAATATGATATTTTCAAATTTTTGTATGTTTCATTTTCAGTTTTGTTGTGTTTTTTAATGTTTGAGCTTAAATTATTATCATTTACATTATTTGCCCACATGTCATTGATTTAACCAATATATTCAATGAAACTGAACATAAAACATTTCTTAAAATAACGTTGTTTCAAGTTTAATTCTTATTGAATTTCATGAAAAGTTATCTGATTTTTGAATCTCAAGTAACATCTCACCATCTTTATCTTTGATATCACTTTCCCACAAGGCTTATGAACCATATTGGTCATAGTATATTCATTAGTATCCCTTCGTGAAAGAACCAAACCATGATTGATTTAACCATTATTTTATTTATTCCTTTCAAAACATGAGGGTTTGGGATACTTGTGTTTTAAATGATCAAGTCATTACATTGGTTTTTAAGACCCCTATTTATGAGAATCCCTTTAATTTTGGCCTACCATGTATATTTAATCTTTTTATACCTTATAATACTTGAACAACCTGTTAGGTTAGCCACATTACAAGCCAATTTTCCAAATCCACCTTACTCTTGAAGTGAAATTTCATTATCTAGTTGAACATAAGTGTTAGGGGAAAGTTGTATTGGGTTGTGATACCACATTTGGTGGAACTTTGGGTGGAAAATTGAATGTTGAAAATATATGTTTGTTGATTAAAAATATCATTCTATTGAATTTTTTGCTTTTTATGGAGATTTCATGATAAGATAAGTTGTGCCTTTTCTGGGGCTTCTAATGGAGTAAGAAAGTTGTGCATTTTCTAGGGCAATCAATAAAAATAATGCTTAAGAAGATTAAAATTTTCATATGAAATTTTGAGATTCTTAAACATTCCTAGAGTTCTCATAATGATGGTGCAGAATTTCTACTACGGTGAGTGAAGAGAATACCATACTTGAGTGATAATTAAACTTTTATAATTTTTCTTCAAAATGACCCAAGACATCCTCATTTGGCCTAGTAATTTCTACATAAAAATCCTGAAAATCAAAATGAAAATAACAACCTTGAAAATTCACTACGATAAAAACATGTCCTTGAATCACATCGGGTGTAGAATTAGTAATTGGTCAAACCTATGGTGACCCTTGTGTGGGCGCTGATGGGAAAACCATTGTTGAAAATTGATATTTGTGAAATGATAGAAAATTCATGTGAGGTAGGTGTCTTGTGTGTATGAGTGGATAAATAAAGAGGAAAAATATTGAATGATATAAATATATCACGTGGAATAATTGTTTTTGAGGAAACATGTATCATTTGGATTCATGGAATGGAATTGGTCGATCTTATGCGCATGTGTTTTGAATTTGGTTTGATTTTATTTTGATGTTGACTTGTCCAGGAGTTTAAGTTCTATGTGTGGGGGAATGGATAAAGTTAATATTTTCATTATTTTTTTGGTCTGTTTCAATTATTTTACCCCTTACAATTAATCAATTTGTGTTGATTGTCATCATTTAAGTATTTTTATTAGATTTTTGGGCTTAATTGAGAAAATTGCATAATTTCAAAAATTTAGCGGTTTTTTTCATCTTTTTTATTTTGAGGACATTTTTTACAAATATGATCCTAATTGAGTGACCACTTTTTTTATGATTAATATTTTTGTTTGCTTCATATTTGGTTTCTAAACCAATATCCAATTCAAAATACACTAGCCTAGAAAAATCAATCAATAGGAGAAATGTTTTCGGCCGATAGAATAGACCCCACCATCATTAAAGAGGAATATCATGTCCAACATATTTTCATAAATGGTGATTCAATGTGGAGGTGAAAAAATACTCCTATAAACATGAAATCATTAAATTGCATGAATAAATTAGGACATTACGGCTTCATTGTTATGAAACCAAAAAGTGTTCGTTGGAGAGTCTCCCAAAAAAGAAAAAGTTTACTTCATTAATTCGAGTGTAACATTTTCTAAAAATGACATATATCATTGAAATTTTGAGATTAAATAGATAAATAAATTTTATACAAACTTTAATAAGAGACATTGGCTTGTTATAGAGGTCTGTTTGGTTGAACAGAAACCATCATTTAGAGGAATCATTCTATAGGACTAATTTTCTGTTCTACCATTCCATAGTTTTCATTGTTTTTATTTTTGTAATCTATTATTCTTCCCCCTTCATGATGGATTCATGTAACATGTATGGTTAATCCTATGAGATATTGGTAATGGAGAGGTATTAATTTTTGTAATTCTTGAGTTAATGAACATAATTTTATGAAATATTTTCTCTCATTTGAGAAGTTGGTTTCAATTTCTAATGAAAGTTTTTCCTATCAATTATGATCATATTTGGTTTTCGAATTTATTTTTGTTGTTGCTTTGGTAAAGTATCATTTTCTACCTTTAATATGTTATTTTATATATAAAATGGAATAGATCATGGTTTAGTGGTGAAGTACCTGGTGATCTTCGTTACGTGTTGGATGGGTAGTGAATATTATTAGTTGGATGGGATAAACAAGACCCGATCAGAAATTACCTATGCCAATTGAAATTATTAACAACAAATCTTTTAAACAGAAGAAGGAGAGTAGATTTACATGATATCTTGGAAGTTTTTACTCGCACAATCACCATTTAAACACATTATTAAGAGTAAGAAATCATAAAATCTCACTTCAATCATCTTGGTAAAAGAGAATTGGACAAATTGGATCATTGATAACATTGTAATTGGTAAATTGTTCTCAACATGATCACTCAATTCATATCATTGTATTCCATATCCTTCTTTATCATTTTTATTTCAATATTTTCATTTACTTATTGGTTTTATTTTTTCACTTTAGTTCCTTTTCAAAATAGAAAATTTTCAAAAACAATCTACACTTGTGTCTTAAATTTAAGGTGATATCTTGATTGTTGTGAAATCCTCACTAGATACAACCTAGGATACACACAATGCAACATTTCAACATAGGAAAAATTTGTTTTTTCCACACCCCACAATAGAAATGTTTCAATTTTCAAAATTATCATTAATACATTAATATCAGCTATTTATATAATTAATATGTGTTATGACTTTTTATGTTTCTCTTGTCTGAACACTTTGATGTTGATCACTAATAATGTTTTGAGCTTTCACCTATTAACTCATCCAATTATTAGATGCAAAAAATTATTCATTATCATAGGAAGTAATTGAGTCTAATTCCTCCACCTATTTCCATCACAATTTTTGGAATCATTTCCATGTTTCATAACAATAATTCTTTCATCAGCATCATATTCTTTATATGAAAGTAATTCTAATGCATATTCCTCTACTTTTTCAAAAAAACTTTTAAATCAAATTAATCAACTAGAATTCATATTATTTTTTAATTTCTATATCCTCATCCACTGTGATCATAGCCATTAAAGATTCCATCTTAACCTTTGTGATCAAAATTTCCATTGTTTTAACCATTATTCTTTAAAAATAATGGACTCCAAAAAAATATTTGTTGTTTCAAACATGGTGTTTTGTCAAAAAATATTTCATATGGAGTCATATCAGAACATGGCCTATTGAAATAATTATTCAAAATATAAACATATTTTATCATATCATTCAACCATAAGTAATGAAAAAGGTTTTGTTCAAGTAATATGGTACATTAAATTTCAACAACAAAATATATTATTACTTAAAAAACACTATTTTGTTGGGGTGTGTATAGTGCATTGAACTAATGCTGAATTCCATGATTTTTATGTTCCCATTTAAACTTTTTATTAATTTACTCACCATCATTATTAGTTTTCAAATTATTCCAAAAAGAACAAAATTACTTCTTATAACTTCTCCTAAAACTATTAAAATTATTTAGAGCGACCAATTTATGTTTCAAATTCATAACCTAAGTAATGTGAGTAAAATAATCCTTAAAATAAATGAAATACTTATCATCGAGTGTATCTCTTTTTATCATCATCCAAAATATACAAAAATTAGTAAGTTCTAAGGGTCGATTTTAATGAAAATCATCTTTATTATAGATAGAATTTACTAAATTCCCATTCTATATAATAGAACAACACCAATATCTTATTCCTAACATATTAGGAATATCTCATGCACAGTATCACATTGATCACTTACTCATTTTTCTCTGACATATATGTCCCATATTTTTATTCCATAATTATCTTTCTTCGATTAGGCTTATGTAATATGAATTTTTAACTTCCCATAATTCAAAAAAGTTTCATTTTGTGTCATGGCCCCATGAAACATCATTGAATTCTTTCACTATCTTCACAATAAAAAATATGAAAAAAAAACTTTATTTACTTTATCAAAACTTTGTGAAATACTCAAATTATTGTGTTTTAACCCTTTAATAAACAAACCCTTTTAGATTTCAACTTTTTCTCCCCAATAATATTGGATGTGGCTACTTTGATTCTGAGGGATTCATCATTGCCAAAAATAATTGTTCCTTAAGTCCTTAAAATTATTCAACAATATTATGTCTCCCTTCATATGAGAATTATACCCATGGTAACGAATCTAGGGTAATTATCCTTTCATATTTATTAAAGTGGTTTTTTAATACAAGATATTTTTCATTCCATGTATCTTTCTTTACATCAGGATTCTAAGAATTGTAATAATAATTTTTTTGCATTGTAAAAAAACAAGATATCCTTTTGTAAAATTTCCAGGTCAATCACATATTTCACAAATAGTTTACAAATGGTAAAACCTATCCTAAAATTTTAATACATCCATCCCAGATTCCTTCTAAATATCATTTTCATATTTATTCCATTAAGAGGAGTGACTCCCCCATCAAACATTTCCTTTTAAAATTCATGTGACAATTGTAATATTATTGGTTAATAAAAAACATATTTTCTATATTCCCAAATCAAACATAATACAAGTTGTACCCATTAATAGAATAATTTCCTCTGAAACATCAATACTTTCTAGAATTGTGACCATGTTTCCCTGTAACCTTCTTATATTCCATATCAGTAGATTGTTTATTCACAATATTTTTATCATAATCTGAATACTTATTCTTCAATTTGTATTTTTTTCTAAAGTTATCGAATTCATATGTAGTAGAAACTTGTATATCAATCTCATAGTTTTAAAAAAAATTAACTTCCATAATTTTTGGTATTATGAGCATATATTATTTTCCCATCCTTATTATTTTAACTAAAATTTTCAACTTTCTTTTCATCCTTTTAAGGAAAACATTGATTCTTCTCAGGTTGAATCTTTCTATAAATTTCACCTAAATCAGAGATAAAATTGTTGAAAACTGAAACGCCCATATAGGATTTAGAAACTTTTGGTTGAACAAGTTCCAAATATTACACTTTTTCATTCAACGTTACTTCATTATGTTCATTCCAATTCTTTTCATTCTCAAGACACTTTTTTAGAAAATCAATCACTTAAAGTAAAATATATTTCTCTATAGGAATATATTCTTGATTGTTTTATGTAGGAATTTATTTCTTTATCTATATTATCTCTCTTAAAAGACTTGAAATATTTCTGAGGCATTCATTCAATTCCCATTTTAGATTAAATTAAACATTAGTCTCTTCTTCTTATTCATAATATTTTCATCCAAATTTATCATTATTAACATTTACAATTAAACTTTTTTTTCAATAAACATTAGTAAAATGGTGAGCCTCAACTTCTTCAACATATTTTTACAAAACCCTTCTTATTTTGGAGTTGGAGAACCTTTTATACTTTTCATTTGAAATTGAGTTAGAATTATCACCTTGGTTCTTTTAGGATCTTCTTGTCCTTCATTCATCTCCATCACTAGCTTCTTCATTATTTATTCAAAGATAATTATTATAAAATTTTCCAATGGCTCCACACTCTATAAATTTCAAGAGAATATTCCTTTTAAACTATCATGTACCATTTTTTACATTTTTAGAAAATAAGGATATAAACATATCAAGATTGTTACATACCTCATTTTCATAATCATATTCCCTAACTTCGTCATCTTCAATAATATTTAAAGAATTTAATTTCCTAGAATACTTAAACGAAATTTCTCGATAAACCTTTTTTCCCATTCATCACATTTACCCCTATCATTTAATAAGTAATGAGGGTACTATTAAATTCATATTTTATATTCACTTCAACATTATCTTGGACTATTTTAGTACTTCTCAAATCTTCTAGATTCTTCTAAAATATTCTTTAATATTCGAAAATCTCCAGCCTTATGGAGGATTCATAATTATTCATTAGTTTGATACAAAATTCTTTATGTTTTTCATCATTACACTGAAAACATATGTAATACTGAAAACACTCTTTACATTTCACCATTCCATATCAAAGATGAATGACTTCTCATTCGAGAGCTTTATTCAATCTAATGACCGAAATACTCATTCTGAAACTATGTCCCAACTAAGATGCATGAGACTTTTCTACCAAAAATAGTATTACAACCTCTACGGGAAAAAATACCTCCTTGACAACACATTATCAAATATCTTGAAAATAATTCTTGTTATCTTCAATTTTTCAACAATTTCTCAGACTACAGATCTAACATCTGATGAAGTATATATTCTAATGACTTGTCGATATGAGAATATGTCTAATGGTTCGTTCTCTACCTCCTTATGATGAATTAGAATCAAGTATTTTTTTGTGAATCTTGAACCAATTTAAACAAAATAATAATGTTTTTCATTCACACTTGACCTAATAGAAGAATAAATCAATCTAAAGAAAATGGTTGAATACATTTTTTAACATCATCTAATTAATCTGTCTATGATTTTGAATGATGGTCTAGTCTCTGAAATTATTCTCATTCATCGATACCAATAACTTCTATTTAAATATTCTTGTTATCACTCTTCTAATGAAAGGGTGTAATACTATATCTGACGAATCAGAGCCATGAATGACATCTTTCATGCATAAATATCAGTCCTCTAGATAGTTTCTTTATGTGGATTAGACAATTAGATGGATCAGACGTTTTGATGGATCAGTCAATTATGAATTTAGAAACACGTGAAACTTCCCATACTTTTCTTTTCCATAACCCATTACTTGTATCATGACTTCTTCATGACTTTTAGAAAATTATGATTGATATAGCATTATCCGAATTGATGTTCCAAAAACATCTTCACCTCCTTTCTTTCAAAAATCATGGACCACAAGTTTCTATCAAAAATTTTATATTGAAGACTAAAAAAATAGAAAATAATAGTTACATTTTGTATGAAGACATTCAAAATATAAAAAATAAAATCAATTGTAACTTTCATTATGAACATAATTTGAGTCCAAAAAACACATCATATAAAAAACTACTTTAGAATAGAAAACTGAAGCCGATGGATTTTCTTATCAAAACTACATATGATTATCTAATTAAAATAATACATCCATCCGATCACTAAAACTTATAATTTTAATTGATTTATTATAATTAAAAAACAATCAATACGAACTTCTTTTATCATAAAAATATTGAATCCATATAACTTAGTCTAAACACCATGGGACCATAATTACTTCATAGGGGTAGTAGTCTGATAATCACAAATATGATGTTATTTTTGTATTGTAGGAGGGAAATGTTTTTTTGATGATTTTACCTTAGCATAAAAACATTTTGTATAACAATAAATATGATGTGAATATATTGGAATGATAAATTTTTGTTTATAAATTTGATATATAAAAGAAAAGAAATTGTGGAAAATTTAGCACTCATGTTGAGAAAATGATATTTCTATTGAAGGAATCCATATAAATTGAGGAATTATTATAACGTATTGTGACTAGAAGCTAATATATGTGGAAATGATTATGGTTGATGGAAAAGGGTAGAATTTTAAAAGGAAATTGGAATTTAGAGTGGTCTTAAAGGTGTGGTGGGAGGCCCCTTTTATATGTGGTGAGAATGACACAATTTACAATATGTCATCTTAATATAATGAGAGATCATATTTCACATGTAAAAAAAGGAATAAAAAACTGAAAATAATGGAGAAAAGATAATTTTTCGTAAAGCCACACCTCAACCACTCAATGGGAAACATGTTTTTACCCATTTGGCCTTTCACCGTAGTAAAGATTTTTTACTTAAGTAATTAATTTTTTATACATAAAAATAGTCCTCATTAAAATATATAAACCCTATAATTCAAAATTTGAAATCATTTTTTTAGATTCATTTTCTAAAATTGATCATATTTAATTTTAAAATAAAAAATGAATATCACAAGAACCTCAGCCCAGTAGTGATGACTCTAAATGTGCATCCAAGAGACCTGAGTTTAAAATCGGGTAGAGACATATTTTTGTGGTGTTGTAGCAGTACTATAGTAGGCACTGTAGTAGGCACTGTTTAGTTCTGTAGAAGCCAGAACTATTCATTTGTTTGGGATTTTGTGTCACAGGTTTGGGCCTCGATTCCATCAAGGCCTTCGGGCCACCCATGGCCTTCGGGCTAGTAAGGATTTCAGGACACCTCAAGGTCTTCTGGCCACCTCAAGGCCTTTGGGCCACCTCATGGTATTCGAGCCACCTAAACTGGGCTTAACAACCATGTAGACTCTACATGGAGAAGATTTCAGATGAGGATTCGGAGTGGGCGCATTAACCAGAGCAGAAGATAAAGAGGTTTTATTAGAAATTGAGGGTATGGAAATTTCTATAGAGTCCACCCTAGTCTTTCATATAAGCCTAATCGAACTAGAAATGTGAAGGTGGATAGCTGACATAATAATGACGAAGCTGGCGAGGAGCAATTCTATGTAGTTATAGCCTGTATATTTCCTACGAACTATGGGTCATGTAATTTCTCTGCCTACATGCCTTGTAAGAGTTCTCCCTCATCCGTTAAAAGGGGGGATTTAAAAAATCAATAAAAACAAGGACTTTGGGCTAAGAAAAAAAAATAATAAAATTAAATAAAAAATTAATAATTTATTTAAATCTTTTTAAGAAAATAGTTTCTGTTTTTAAAATATCAAACATAGGTTTTTATACATTAATAAATATTTTGAAATTTAGAATATCACTAATTAAATTAATATTACTCATAAATGAAGTGTTCTATAAACTTGGAATCCATACTTCTAAACTAATATGTAATAAAATTCATGACATTTTTAAAAATGGTATTTTTCACTTTTCCACTCTAGTCAATATTTTTGGAAAAAAACCCAAACATTTATCCTAATATTTTAGTGTTATTATATGTCCAAAAGTGATTTATATTTTTTATTTTAATATTATAAAATTATATTTTTTTAAATAATATCAAATAATATAACAAAAATTTTATTTTTTTGTAGAAAATTGAATTTTCATAATCTTAACTATTTTTATTCATATTTTTTATAGATTGCTAGTAAAATAGATCTTAATATATATATATCTGTGTGTGTGTGTGTGTATATATATATATATAATAAATATTTAATAATATAGTTACTTGTATTTATTCACACTAATTTCATGGATACTTTATAATAGTAATATTGAAAAACTATCATGGTTATTTTTCATGTTTAATAAAATATTAATAACAATTTTAATTTATTAGTAAATATAAAATAAAATTATTGTTTGATAAAATATCAATACTAAAAAATTAGAATATAAGAACAATTTTAAATATTTTATAACGTAAAAATTAATGGAAATAGGATAGAGATTAAGAATAAATATGATAAAATAAAAAAACAATAAATATGAGATGATAATGTGATCGACACTTCTAATTTACCTCAATGAATATCTTACCTATATTTTAATGTATAGGTTATATAGGTTATTAATCAATTATTACCACAAGTATCCAAAATGAAAATTGATTTCATATGAGGGCAGAACCTGAAATTTAATTAATCACACAATATTGATTAATGAAATGTATAGAAAATGAAATTATTTTTTTAAAATATTTTGACCACATTTAGTTAACCAAATAACAAAATGATTTCTAGTTAAATATATATGTATATATATTCATATTAAAATTGAATTATAATTTTTTATCATATTTTTTTTCTTGAAAAATCAATGAAAAAAATTACACTAAATAATTCTAAAGGGGGAAGAAAAAATATATTAGAGTTTTTAATTTAACCCCCATGATTACAAAGATAAAATCGTGTTCATTTGATTATTAGATCACCATTCCAAAACAGACTCCAATATTAAAGGACATTAAATGGTTTAAATGTTATCATATGATACACTACGACCAACTACACTTCTAAAAACAATCCACCAACATTATTATATATAAATTGTAGTGTGAAATCTTGGCTCCTCTTGTCTCTATGACCCAGAATAAAATAGGAAAAAACATTTATCTTCGTGTATGATCCCTGATCATAATAATCATCCTAATTTTCCAATCATCTAAATATATCCATAATAGAAGTCTTAACTTATCATACACTATCCATAGCTCGATCATCCATTGCCACAATTTTGAATTTTCTTTTGTTATCCACCTATGTATGAGTAGAAAATAGTGGATCAGAAATAGTGGAAAAACGAAGGCCGCTAATGGATGAACAATACATAAAGATCATATGGTCATTCAATTAATTAGTATGGTTCATCAGAGATCAGTCAACAGCTATGGAAAAACTAATTAGATATTTATCATTAGCATGACTATAAATGTCGAGGAACTATGGTTATAAATTTATCAGATCCTTTTTCATATCCTTAATATTATTAACTCTTATCCTACCATAGCTGAACAAATTAAATAAAGTTATATTGTAAACTTATAATAATGTTTCAATTTTAATTGAAAATGTTTTACCATAATTAAATGATTAAAATATTTTATTTTAAACTATATAAAAGTTTTTTACAATTAACATTGAACTCAGACTATTTCATATAAAATTAATTTCAAAATTTTCTATATTATTTTCTATATAAAATATATTATATAATTATATTATAGTTCTTATGGGGAATTAAAATTGATTATTCTTTCCTAATAGTCATCGGAAAAAATTATATTAATGAGAAAATGATGGCAATAGATAGAGTTTTATTTCATGATTCTTGGAGATTATTTTTTGATTAATTATATTAAATTCTTGAATTCGTGAGTTTAAGAACATTTTTATATAATCTAGTTATTTTTTATGTTTCTTTGGTTATTAATTTTTTTCAATTTGAAGAAAAAATATTAATCAATATTTTATTTTATTTTATTTTGTGTCTATATCTGGGAATAATTTTCATATTGAATTAAATTTTTAAATTTTATACTAACTAAATAATCTATTTGTTGAGAGATTCTAATTTTTGTTTATAATTTTATGTTTTTTAATATATTCATAGAGTAAAACAAAGGATGCAAATTTTCTAAAAATACTACAATATACTGTATGTTTTCCATTAGGGATTGAAAAATTTTCTGTTTATTTTGATCTTTGTTGAATTTTTTATGAATTTTATTGTAGGAATTTAATATTCAAATCAATTTATATTGTATTTAATTAAAAGGGAATGACTAGTTTTATTGTAAAAAAATGTTTTTAGGTTCTCCATATTACAATATATTATCACATATACATGTACTAATAAAATTAGTAATACCACTCTTTATTCAATTTTCTCACACCATCAACGAATACTAAAATTCATTCTAAATTTCTATTTGTTTATTGTTAATTCTAAATTTTTATCTTAAATATTATATTTCCTATGATAATGTGATAAAAAAAATTTAAAATATAATTTTGAATTTCATTTAAAATATAGGATTCCACATTATGTATAATGTTGTCTTTTAAGGGAAGTGGGATGGTCGTGTAATGTATGACATACTATTTTCTTCATTTACCCATTAGAATTGTCAAAATATTTTTCAATTTATTTATGTTTAAATTTTTTTTTACATATTTATATAAAAATTAAAATATCTATTGTATATTGTAATATTTTTGGCAAGTTGGGTACCTGTATTTTTTATTTATATAGTTTATTTTTTAATTTTTTTAAATTTCTGTAAAAAACTACTTTTTAGTTTAAATCATGATATATATCTCCTTTTTTAAATATACGAGTTCAGATATGGTAGGTATTGTATTTTCTAGTAATTAATTTTAACAATAATCGATGGTTTTCATTAAATTCATGATTGATATATTAATTATTTTCTATAAATAATAATTATGGGTGAGTGTACATAAAATACGAGGAATCATTTTTTATTGTGATGGTAATTTATCATTATATTAATAATATTTAATTATCCTTTAATGTTAATTTATTTTAAATTAAGGATTAATTACAATGTTATGAAAGTTCTTATTTCTGATGATTTCTATTGGGGCACACCGCCTAAAATCATGCTTTATGTTCACTAATTGTGCATTGAACCCCAAATTCACACATTGTAAATGCATTCAGAATTCATCACTTTGTCAGAGATTTATTCTCCTTGATCTAAATGGGATGATGGGATGTCAGTCCCTCCCTCTGTGGATTCTTCCTCGTAATTTGTCGATTAGATTGGGTCTCCCTTATAGATTAAGACATTGTTTGTCAAACAAATTCTCAATTTTATCTCTTTGTGAACACCATTTAATTACAATTCTTCTTCCAAGACATTCCAAATGGTTAATTCATGGTAGTATCCTTAGTCATAGAGAGTAGTCACGCATCAGTGGCCTGTCTGGATTCTGAAACATTTGTCACATATATTCTTCCACATCAGAGGGATTCTCAATGATGTGGAAACCTGATGATGCCCACATTGATCCGAGGGTATATTAATCCATCGGAATAACTTCCAAGGTTCTCCTTAGGCATACCATATTTAACATGAGGTATGTCGCGAGTTTAATGTCTTGTGGGGATGGATCAGACTGATCAAAATTCTTATGAAGGTGGATTAGATAGGAACATCCTTGATATGGGGAACCTAGAAGGTTTACCATATGTATGGATCAAAATTACCTATGGGGAAGGACCTGGGGGGTTTTGTTCTATAATGGGATGGTTTTACACTGTGAAGGCTAATCTTGACACTAGTGAGGGTGGATCAGAGAAGGTGGACCCCAATTAGGGGAAGACCATGATTTACCATTGGTTGTGATTGATCCTAGGAGAGGCTTCCTATGTAATCTTTGTATAAGAAAGGGATCAAAACCCGCATAGTTTGAAATGATGATTTGCGGCTTACACATGGAATGTTTTCTGTCACAATAGGGTCACTCTTGGTTAGATGGATATAGATTGTTTGGGGCTTACACATGGTTAGCTTCTTAGATGTTGCTCAGAGTATCAATGGGATGAATAGGGAACATGAACTAAGACTAACCATGAGGACAATTTGATTCTACTAGGGTGTGGTGGCCAAGGTAAAATCAATATGGAAATAGAAGAAGTATTGTAGTGGAAGGGAATAGATGAGACTGAACCGACATGAATATGATGATGTTGTGATTGAACCTCAAGAAGCCTATCTCGTATCCTAGTTGGATGGGAATCAAAGTCCATATAGTTATGATGGGGACATTAGAGACTACAAAAGGATATCCACCCCTCAAAAATGGGACATGTTGTTGGGTATTGAGCATGGTTACCTACCTAGGTGGACCCAAGGGAGATGTGACCTCCAGGAGGTGGTTGATCCTCTCGATATATAGTGGCTCGCAAGAAAGACCATGATGGAAATTAATGATTATGGATTTTGAGATCTTGGAGGTGAAACACAAATACTAAGGAACCGAGGCTTACCAATGGTGTGGATTGAACCTCTGGGAGGCATCCAACATACCCTATTTAGAATACAGGGATAAAAAACACTTAGTTTAGTGATTTAGGGTTTATGCATGGATAGAGACCGGGGAAGGTGGATTTTGGGCCTGACTCCAGAATGGATTCCTCTAAGAAGGGTGTCATGGTCACTACTAACCTCTAATCATACGTGATTAATGATTGGTGTGAGAAATAATAGGATTTAGTGGACCATACAGTTGTGTCATGAAAGATTTGTTAGTAAGGAATGGTGTGAGGATTATGCAAAGAAGCAGACCCAGGATAAGGATATGGGTTCTTAATCTAGCGAGGATGCTTGAAGAGGATAAAATTCTTCTTATGGAGGATTTAATTTTTATTTATGAGGTAAAGGAATATCTCACTCACATTTAGATGTATGTATATAGAGAATGCCTGAGGTGCAACACCCCATCTGCGTTTCATCGTGTGAGACTATAGTTTAATGTCATTTTCTGATAATGATGGTGCATGGAAGATTAATTCCCACAACTCAGACCAGGGGGGCCATACTCCTCACCCTTTTAAATTACATAACTAATACCCACCCACGCATGGGTAATGGAAGGAATAAGAAATGTCATTATGCAATGGTGTGGAGGATTGGTCACTCAAGGGGTTTTTGTAAGCGTAGCTATGTGATGAAACAATACCAATTAGAATACCAATAAAATGAAGCATTGGTTATAGCAAGGATATTGTGACCCTATCCTTTTACACATATCATTGAATGATTTTATCCATAACAAAGAATAATATTATATTCCATGGATCGTAAAGTCTAGTGTCTTGGAAGACTAGGTACATATAACTAAAAAACATAGGGGTAAATAAAACATTTCTTTATTTAATATTCGTAAAGATACCCTAAATTCCATTATTCTCATAAATAATCATTGGATAACCTAGGTATAACATGAAAAAAGTGATGATATAAATTCCCTGTAAGGTAATAATCATAATAATAAATCTTTAGCCCATGGGTTAGAAAAAATTACAAAATGGTATAAAAGGAATGGATCATATGGAATCATTACATATACATATGGGATAGTATAAACACCGATTGATAATAATGCAGTAGTAAAATAAAACATTACTTTAGAATGATTCTTGGCACGTTTCACATAGAGGAGAACATTTCAATGTTAACCACCAAGACCGTTGCACATTGTAGCACGAGTCAAGGCTAATCGCCAAGACCGTTTCACAAAACATCTCATGAGAATCAACTTTACCCAATGCAATAGAGCGCTATCTAGGATCACCCATAATAACATGTTCACGAATATTCTTTCTACCTTTATAATCATACATAACCAATCGTACTTATTTTTAAGGGTTACCCATGGTAGGAATTTGGTATTAAATCATGCCAAAAAGCATAAAAAATGGGAGTATCATAAAAATGGAAATGAAGGAAAGGAATTCGATCATTATTGGAAAATCATAGAGTATATTAGTAAAGTAACATGAAATTTAATGTTAACTTGAAGTAATAACATGTGAAATGAGTTCTTAAGAAACATTATACGTAAATCATTTTAGAGCGTTTTAAGGAAAATATCAAAGGTCGTTTAAATCATAAAAGGGAATAATATATTATATCAAACCAAAAGTTAACCATGGATTTTTTGTTAATAAAAATAGTGGTTTTAGAAAAATATTTTTGGCTTAAAAATAGACTGTATAGTGTACTTAAAATGGTTAAGTATTTGGGAAGTTCCCTTAAAATAGGGTATCTTTTTGGAAATTATTGAGGAGGGAACCATTTAGAAACAAGTAGATACCCAAAAAAGAATAATAAATGGATCATGATACATGAATTTTGAGCATGTAAACAACATTTATAATATTTGCATAAAAATAATATATAAATTCATTTGGTTAAAAAGAAAGATAGAGCAACCCGAGAGAATAAATGTGGCTTAAGTTGAATCCCTTACCATAAGTCTGAAGGTTTCCTTCACTTAAACATAATGTCTTGGTAAACCAAATTAAATTATATAATTAATATTTATATAACCTCTTATATATGTTATTTATTAATTATAACCTTTTTATGTTCATTTGTGAGCTTTTTGATGGGTTAAGAGGTTCAATTTCATCACGTGGGAGTGTTTTTATCCTTGGTTTTCATGATTGGTTACTTATATACATGTACGTATAGACATGTAAGATGATAATGATTATCCAGAATTGATGCTATAGGATATTAGTGAACATAAATAATATTACATGGTTATAAAATACATTTGGTTAATTTTATTGAAATGAATCATTATATAAAACATTAATGATAGTTGTTTTGGTTAATTTGATGTTTGTTGATCACAACAAACACATTTTTATTTATTGATTAATATAATGTGTAAAAAATATTCCAGATCTGTAAATGATAAATAATACCTATATTATAGTATTTTTAAATCATAATAATTGTATCATGACCTTAATTTATGTTGGTAAAAGAAATTGAAAACCTTTCATCCTCGAATGTGATGAATTTACACATCTCGGATGGTGTTTTCATTCATATTACAGAAGGATGGGAAAAGAGAGATGATGATGAATTATTAAATTATAATAACAAAATTAAAGTACATGTAAGGTACTATATTTATCATAAAATTTTGATTAAATGAGGATAGGAATGAAAAATAAAGGAATGGACTTGATAGAAAATAAAAGAAATGAAAAGATGAATTTACCTCTTGAATATATCTTCCATAAGAGCCTCTTTAAGGGAGAGGTTTTAGTTTTTTTTAAGAGAAAAAAAGCTCATGAACATGGTATATGGGCTTAGGGATATATTTGAGTAGAATATAGACTAGGAATATGGTCTGAGAGGTGTGACGAGTGGAGGTTAAGAGGGGTGGTATTTATAGAAGAGCAGAGGTGGGGTTTCCCATTATTTTAATCATTAGTTTAATATTATTTCTCAAGACTATGAATAGATTTGGATATTATGAAAAAAATAGATCATGTGAGTTATATCCAAGTGTTCTTACTAAGCATAACACCATCCATGACTCAATAATTCTTGTATTTATCTTATTTTGTAAATTATCGTATATCATTATTCATAAAAAATTCAATTATACCATAAAAATACGAAAAAATTACCCAAACCATATTATATGGGTAAAATCCAAAAATCTATTTAATTTTTAAAAATTAATATTATAAATATTATAAATTTCATTTTTAATTAAAATCATAACTTACTTATAAATATAACAATTTTATAATTAAAACTACTTTTCAAACACATTCAAATATTTATTAAGGTCTCATTAAATTATCTTATGATCATAAGGAATCAAAATAATAATTTTTGAAATTCTTTATGAAAATTATTTTTACTCTAATTTATTAAATTAATCATAAAATGATAATTAAATATACTTGACTTACCAAAAAAAAACAGTGTATTAACAAAATTAAAAATATTTATTTATTTATACTATATCATAGTGTCACATATAATATAGATAAATTTTAATTATACTATCATAGGTTTGTTTACTATAACATTGGATTGTTTACTATTCCTAAGGATCACATTACTATTCCAAAGGTCAAATTACTATTTCATCGTTATATGTTCCTTAACTTCAAGAGATAAGTTTTATTTCACTCATTATTCTTTTATAATGTTTTTATTGTGTTCTATAAGTAATATTATGTGATTATACTATAATACACAATTATAAGATGGGAATTCAATTGATAAAACTTTTGTTCAGTACATTCTTCACACCTTATGAAATTTCACCACCGAAATTTCATTTTATATTCTATGTTGTAAAATGGTGTGGGTACTTTTCCCTCGTTGCTTCTTATAGTTCCCATGATTCCTATTGGTACTTATGGTTCCACCATAGTACTTTGACCATGTGAGTATTCTTATTATATAGAAATTTATCTCTACGATATAAGATCTTCAATTCTTGCTCCTAGTATGAAAGGTCATTCTCCAACTGTACCACCTCTCAAAAGAGTACATGTGAAGGATCTTGTGTGTACTTTGTTAAGAGGGATACAACAAATACATCATTTAATTTAAAAATCATAGGTGGAAGTGCTAGGTGATAAGCCACAACTCCAACATAATCGAGTACTTTAAAGGGACGATGTACCTAGGACTTAGCATTTATTTCTTCGAAAAACTCATGACCTTCCTCTATGGAGATATACAGAAGAATACCATGTCTCCATCGCTGGACTCAAGGTCTCATTGGAAATTTTATATAAAACTCTTTTTTCAGCTTTAGGCTACTTTGATGTGTTGTTGAATGGTTTTCACCCTCTACACCATTTTTTCGACCATTTTAGGTCCTACTAGCTTATGATCACTAACTTCATCCCAATATGCGAGTGTTCTGTACCATTTCTAATAAAGGAATTATATGGCGCAATTCATATTCTGGAGTGGAAACTGTTATTGTAAGAGAATTCTACCAGTGGAAGATGTTTTCCCCGCCCTCCATTGAAGTCTATAGAACATGATATCAAAATATCGGCCAATGTTTGAACAATTTTCTTTACTGGCCACTAGTTTGGGGATGACAGTTCATTCTGAAGTTCAAATCAGTGCTTAGAGAATGTTGGAGAATTTTCCAGAACTTCAAGGTCAATATTTGATCTCAATCGGATACAATAGAAGGTGGTACTCCAGACATCATTACCATCTCTTTGATATATATCTCTGTATGTTAAACTAATTATATGTCCTCTCGAATTGTAATAAAGTGAGTTTTCATTGTAAGACAATCCACAAGGAATCATATAGCATTGTTTCCTCTTGGTATCCTTGGAAGTTCAGTATGTGGAAATGTTATCTCAATTCCATGTTGGGATGGGAAGTGGTTGCATAGTACCCTTATACTTTTTCATTCATCCTTCACTTGTTGACTTACCATACCCATTTATGTATATTCCGCAATCTATTTCATCATATTTTCCTTTCAAAAACTTATCTTGGAGATCTCAATACATCTTCGTGCTCACTGGGTGCATAGAAAAGGTTGAGCTATGTGTGTCATTAAAAATATCCTTCTTTATCTCGAGATCAGATGGTATACATAATTGTGACCCAAATCTAACAAATCCCTCCTAATCAATCATGAACTCATAGTATTTCCCATTTCTAATGGCTTTCACCCTTTTTATAATTTCCATATTTATTCATTACAAATCCTTTATTTTCTCCATGAGGTATGGTTGAGAAACCATTTGAGAAAGGATTGATTATTTTACTCCCTTAATGATTCTCATTTCTATCCATTTCAAATCTAAAAATATTGGATCCTTATTAACACTCATCATTGATAAAGATTTAGGATCCTTTCTAATTAGGGAATCTGCCACCATATTTTTCTTACCAGGATGGTAGTGTGTTGGGAAGTCATAATCCTTTATGATATCTCACCTGGAACATATTAATCTCCTTCTATGTGAATTTATATTTGAGACTCTTGTGATTAGTATATATCTCACCCATCTCCCCATAGAGATAATGCTGCCAGATTTTCAATGGAAAGATCATGGCTACCAACCCCAAATCATGTGTCGGATAGTGTTTCTCATTAATTTTCAACTCTTGTAAAGGGTAGGCTTTCACTTTTTCATTTTTCATTATTAAATTTCCTAGTCTTTTCTTTGAAGCATCAATTTACATCACAAATAGTTCTGCAACTATTGGGAGTGTGAACACCGGTGTAGTGATAAGCCTCATTTTGATACCCTTAAAGCATTCCTCGCATTCTTGAGCCCCATAAAACATGACCCCCTTCCATGCCATCATTTTCAATAGGATTTAAAATTGTGAAAACTTCCTCATAAATCGTCAGTAATACCCTTCTAGACCATAGAAGCTACCAATATCTATTACAGATGTTGTCCTTGACCATTCTTCGATTTCCATTATCTTAGAAGGTTGGGTCTACATATATCCCTTTGATGGTGATACATTGCCCCAATAATGATTCTTCCTCCATCCATAACACACATTTATTGTAATTTTCATTTCGTTTCTCTCTTCACAATGTCTTTAGCGTAGTATCCAAATAATCATTGTATTCCTCTTTGCTCTAGGAGTATATCTAAATATCATCGATAAAGATAACCACAAATTTGTCTAGGTAATATCTAAAGACTATTAATTAGATCCATGAAAATTTTTGGTGCATTAGTGAGTCAAATAGGGAATCACTACATACTCATAGTGTCAAAACCTCAACTTATATGTAACCTTGGGAATATCATCCTTCCTCACCATTAATTGGAGATATCCCGACTAAAGGTCCACCTTAGAAAAATAATAATCCACATGAAGTTGACTGAAAAGTTAATCCATCTATGGTAGGGGATACATGTTATTTATCATGATTTTATTCAGCTAATGATAATCAATGGAGAGGTGCATTGAACCATCCTTCTTCTTGATAGAGTAGACTATTGCTCCCCATGGTGAAGCACCAATTTGTATAAAACCATTGTCTAGATTCTCCTAGAATTGCATCTTCATCTCTTCCAACATACTTGGGCATATAAAACCCCTTTATATATTCTCCTATAATGGATTATTCAGCTCTTCCAACTCTACAGTGGCCATTCTATAAGGTTTCATTCATATGTATAGAGATCTAGGGACATGGTCAATTGAGAACTCGACCTATTGATTAGGAGAAAGACCAAGAAATTATTCAAGAAATACATCAGTGTAGTCTCTTATAATGCATGTCTTTGAGTGTTATTCTCTCATTTGTATCAATCATTTGAGGTAGACATTATTTCTCCTAAAGTTGTAATATCCACACATGAGACAATGATTAAAATAGAGACTCATCTTTCTCCTTACACTTGTAAATAATTTTATAATGATTCAAGATTTGAAGAGTGGTCTATATTTTCCTAATAAAGACAACCAATCCATTTCAAAGATAACATCTATCTCCTCTAATGGAAGTATGATGACATTTTCTAGGAGGTTCATTCCAAAAATGTTAACAGGGGTGGATTTATATACTTCAGATGCAATAATTTCCCATTTTCAATTCTCACAAATGACTCAACCTCCAAATTTTGAGGTGTTGTTTGAATAGTTCTACTAAACATGCATGATATGATAGAATGTGTAGCCCCAGAATCAAATAGTATGTTCACTATTCATGAATGAATAACCGGCGAACATTTCACCACATAATTGATCTACTCCACCTCAGTAGTAGTGATATCATAATACCTTCCTTATTTTGATATAGATTTTTTTGATTTTCATCAACAACCCGTGGAATCAGGTAATTGTTCATATAATTCCCATGTTCCTTGAAGTTGAAACATTGCACTACTGGCAGAGAATTATTCAGAACATTCCTTTATTCTTCTACATTTGTGGGATTGATCATATCTATTCTAAATTTCATAGCAAGATGTCCCATTCTTCCACATTTCATAGAAATTCTTCGTTCTCTTTAGATGTTTCCCAGGATGCTTCTTCACACAATTCTGACATAGGGGATGATCGATGTTCTTTCTATCTTGGGATTTATTTTCCGAAAACCCCATATTAGACTCTATTTTCCGCTTTCTGTAACTGGTTCTACGATACCATTGAGAGTCTCTAATATCCATTTTATCATTGAGGGAACAATGAACAATTTCCATATAAATATCGATGTCTTGTATTTCCAACACTTTTCATAGACTCAGCTTTATTCCACTAAAGGAGATACCCACCATTATTTCATTTTTTAGGACAATTCTAAAGGTGTATCTTAAAAGCCTTGGGAATTTTTCTTTATATGACCCAATGGACTCATATTTTTTTCATCTTAATTCTGAGTAACACCCTTTCTATGTTGGGACAGTGGGTTCAGGGAAAATATTTATGGAAAAAAATTATTGAATTCTTCCCAATCCCAGGAATAAATTTTCTCCTGGTACATCGTATTCTTGATCATTGTCCACCACTGATCATTTTCCCCATCAAACTGATAGGCCACTAGCACAAGTTTCTCTTCTTATAATCATTTGAGGAAATAGAATATATTTTCGATGGTGTTAATCCACACTTCCGCGAGGAGGGCATCAAAAGATCCACTAAACATGGGATGCCTTTGCTGCATAAAGTATATATTGGAAACTTTCACTTTTCATGGAGGAGGAGGTTGTTACACATGATTGAAATTATTATTCATACCTTGATCTAAATGATCATGTTCTGTCATAATGTTTTGAGCATCTCTTCCCATTATATCAGTCATATCATTAGATAAATCATCACATTGCCTATAAAATTTGATGTTGGCATGTTTTCTTCTATTTACCACCATTAAATATTAAAAAACATAAAATTATAGGTCTTTAATAAATTGTTATAATGCATAAAAAGAAAACATTAAACATAAAAGGATAAACTACTATAGGAAAAATATATCATGAATCATGATTCTATAGGTTTCAATCTTTTTTTACAATTATCTATTTCCTCAAATTTATTTTTATGGGATTATTTTTTTACTCCCTTAATAATGGGTCATACTAAGCTTATGAATTTATTAAATAATATCCCTTGAGAGTGTCGAAAAAAGAGTGAAGAAAGGACCATTATTGTGCAGCAGTTCCTGTTTCAGTCTACCTCAATGTGATGTTTTCTAGTTTTACCGCTTCATAAATATATTCCAGAGCCACACCCACTTGTTCATATCCAAATAAGGATTTATTTTCTTCATAAACTAGTTAATCAATACTTACCAAAATTTCGGGATGAATTCTTATACTTAGTCTTATCCCTAAGGTTCTTAATAAATCACTTTATTCCTAATCTCTAAAAATAACTAAACCTTTCTCGGATACCAACTATAGATACCCTAGGAATTTACACGTATCATTACATTATTTTAAGAATAATAAAGCATCATATTACAAGATACAGATCATAATGTTTAGTGTATTGGAATCCTTGGTAAGTAAAACTAGAATAGATTGGACTAAATAAAACATTACTTTATGAGGGTCCATTTTCTAAAAACATGTCTTCTCCCCAAACAGTATCATGAAGCATGCATGGCATAACACGCCACAGAGCTCCGGAAAGTGGAGATTGAATCAAAGCTCAGGTAGGAGAAGGTTTCTTTGAATCATGTAATGGTGAAGGACTATAAGAATCTTATGTAGGCATCACCTATAAATAGCATCTGAGGGGACCATTTTCCATACTGGATCTCCGTGAATGATTTCACTAAATATTTCCTTTCAAAAAACAATCCACTCTATGAACACATCTCTGTGAACCGCGTTCCATGGTACTTTTCTCCACAAACACTCACCAGAGAACTGGGTATCATGATCTGTTGATCCTTTGTGAGGCATTCCATGTATAGGGTTGCTCTGTGAATGGTTTCTTTGAAATAGATCTTTGTGACCAACATCTGTGAACTGAATCAAAAAAATTTTAAACATCCTGATAAATTTATTATCAGTATGTTTCATAGGAGGTTCTTGTGGATGATTCCTAGAGGGAAGCAATGGAAAAAAAATATCCTGATTAGAGAGTATGTTTAGAGAAATGTCAATAATTTTTCATTTTATGATCTTCCATCAAAGGCTGATAATGATTAATCACTTTTTAAATTGCTACCATTGTATGGATTCGTCTTGCAGGATGGTGTGTTCATCTAGGAGGCAAGCAGATATGAGTCAACCTATTAGTTTAGGGGCACGTTGAGGCAGTGTAACTACTATAGGGATGCTAAAGATCATATTGGAATTGATAATATGCCTGTCACAATGGAATACCTTTACAATAATCTCATCAACGTGGATGGAAAGTCATTGGTGAAATAAGCATCCTCACTATAGTATAAAATAGTAATTGAGGATGGTCTTGGGAACCTAGAGAAGGGGTGGAAAATGGTAGGGATCAATGACCATGTGGGAATTTCATAGAGGAGTGGGCCTGGGCTTATTGTGTGTGTGCATCATGTGTAGTGTTATGGAAATTTTTTAGGTGAGTAGGGTTTTATGTACCGACATCGTCATCCCAATTCCACGTCTCTCAACCATGAGATGTCATAGTAGTGTAATTGATCCAGTGGTTAAAATATAACAAATTGTTCCATCTCCATCATGTGGAGGTAGGAATCAGATTCTAGGATCTCCATCATATTTCTAGAATCTTGATTCTAGTGGTAATGTATGACAAGTAACTCCCTGATGATAATTCCTGGGAGGATGAAGAGAAGATTCCACCTCTGGAGAGGGATTTCTTGAACATGGTGTCGTGTTTAAATAACATCAATCATAAGATAAGGGACATCCACATCAAGAAATTGTTTGGTTATTATTTGAATATTAAATTGAAGAATATGATTGATGGAGATGAATCACCCATGAAATTTCTAATGAGGACCCACATTAGTCCAAGGGGAGCCCGTTGACATAGGGATAACTCTTATTAGTGGATCATGGAGGATAGACAACAGAAACTATGGGAACATAGTGTCAAGAATTAGCAGTAACTTGTAGTTAGGATTTTCTGATTCATTTCATCACTCATCTATTTATGCATGAAGCAAGTGATAGATGCACATATGGGATCATGACCTAGTAAATTAGTCATAGTGGTGATGCTGGCCACTTGGCAGTACATCAATCTAGGGATCCCATTACTAGGAATGTTGTATAATGTACTTTGGCATATCAATGAGGGGATTAAGCCACTACATGTGTGTGGGGAGATTCATTTTTTATAAAGATAGTATGTGGTGAATATGAGAAATTATAAATACCTCAATCCTATATCTCCCCTCGAGATAAGATTTTGACCAGAATTCCTGACCATTGAGGGAAGTTTTCCACTCAATCTAGGTCTGGTGGTTACACTGAGTAGTATGAGGTGAGCAGACCAGTTCATTATTCACCCATTCCGTATACTAATGGGGTAATTTACTGATGATGGTAGGTAAACCATAGAGAATTTATCATATGTTTTGGCCTTCTCAGGTGGCTTGCTGGTGGCATGGGTGGACTGCTAGCCGATATGTGAACTGTATACCCCTCATTGACTAGTAAGGTTGTTCATGTTTCTACAGAGGTTGATCTTGGTGGTGTACCTAAGTGTATATCATGAATACCACCCCTACACAATGAGGATTCATTGGATCATGTTCACAATGGAAGATGAGAATATTTATAATCATCTTCCACTATCCACTGCTTCATTTAGTCTAGCATATGAATATGCATAGAGCTGGAAGTTTCTTACTTAGGTTAAATATGGAAGCGGCTGCTGATCTGGTGTCGTAAAGAGGAAGGCACATTGCTTCAAGTATTAGGTCGAGCTGCGGCAAGGGAGAATAATTAGGTTGGAGATGATGGGAATCATGGTGATGAGACATGAATTTCATGGTCAGCATCCCAAGGACCAATGTTGACTAGAGGTGAAGAGGGTGGAGCAATAAAACCAAGTCCAGTGTTCATAGCTGAGTGGACTAGAGAGGAAGAATATTAATCAAGGGTGTTTCTTCAGACATCCCTGCGGGCTCTGGGAAATTAATTGTGTCTTGTGGATCTTCCTCATGATGTTATCAATCCCATGTCCTAAAAGAAATGGGATACGTGTAGATAGTACCTCAACAATAATGATTTGGGTGGTCACCTGAATAGGTATGAGATGTAGCTGGAAGATATAGGATTTTATAAAGTTGTATTCGACTCATCCCAAGAAAAGGGGACAGAATTAGTTGAATAATTAGAAGACTTAGTTCAATCCTATGGTGTCGCACCTCTAATGAAAAATTAAGTGTGATTTCTATTGAACATTAATTCCCCCGCCCTCGCCCCCTATAGCTGTTGGCGGCTTAGTTGGAAGAACTATTCTCCTGTTATGGAAACATGGATGGATCTTGGAGGGGAAATTCAATGATGAAAACCACCATGGGGATATCAAAGTGGTATCCATAATGGAACCCTCTTTGGTGGAAGGAAAGATAGTTTCCCCAAAGGACACTTACTAGGAAGGGTTCACTGAGACCCTTGTAGTAATTGTTGACTCGCCTCCCAGTGTTATCATCTCTATTCTTCATTATGGGGCTTCTCAA
This sequence comes from Viscum album, assembly GCA_963277665.1. Taxonomy (NCBI): domain Eukaryota; kingdom Viridiplantae; phylum Streptophyta; class Magnoliopsida; order Santalales; family Viscaceae; genus Viscum; species Viscum album. The sequence goes on from OY728123.1 coordinate 2,024,056,349, forward strand.
CTGATATTTGTTTCACATAAGAGAATCATGTACCAGTGACCCCCTATCATGGGTATGATGATGAAAATAAAATATAGTGGCAAGGGTCAATGTTTTTTCCAATGTAGGAGGAGCTGGTAGGCATTCTGGAGAAAACGAAGTGGGAAAATCCAACCCGGAGTCCTCAGATCCCTCTCTTCTATACGAGGGGCCATGCTCTAGTATCTGGATGATGATAACTCAAGGGTGAGAGAATCAATCACTTGAAATTTGTATGTTTTCTGCATCCCAGAGTCAAATTTTTGTTTACTCAATCAGATTGACAGATATGAACCATGCTTGAACAGTATTTAAAGTAAGTGGTGTTTTGTGGGTGATAATGGATAAAGGAACCGGGTTCCATTTCGTAATAGGAGAATCGGTCCATATGATGCTAGGTATCCTAGAAAACTAGTCAATGGATTCTGATGAGAAATCAATTTTGATTTTTGGTGATGAAACTAGTGGTGTTGAACCTGGAGTTGAAAATGCAACCTTACTGAGATTGAATCATTTGATGAGGATCAACTAGACGACATGGACACTATCCCATCAAACCTAATGTCGAATGATGGTCTTGGTGCTGAACTCCTAGATGAATTTTTAGAATATGAACCTACTAATCCAGTAGTGTTAGATGAATCTGATAATGATGTGGTTGAGGATTGTTAGGATACCGAATTCCAAGCATGGAAGTTTATCATAATTTTCAATAAAAATTCTAGAATCATAATGGATAAGCCTAATGGGACCACTTTTCCATTGGATGCACAATCTACGCGCTGGAGGGGAAGATGCATAAGTCCTACAAATATTTTTTAGGGACTACCTCACAATGAAAATACAAGAAAGAAGCCAGTGTTTGGACACTGCATGGTGTGAAAAGAAATCTGCAAACATCTAGTAGCCTCATGAGGTCGAACAAGAAATATTCCGCTTTGGTGAGAAAATAAATGACTGGTATACATTCTTCAAAAATAATTCACAAATAATTGAATGATTAAAGATATAAATTTTGGAAGCCCACAAGAATATAGAACAGGAAAGCCATCAAGTGGATGAGCGCTGATGTGAATAAAACCAAATTTAGATGAGGGATAGTGAGCTTCACTCTGTGGTCTTCGATAATGATAGGGTGGTCAGAAGTGGAAGGAGACTCTATATTCCACATTCCAGAAAGTGTAGCTGTTAAAGTGTTCCATCAAAGGGGAATATCCATAGGGGTTCTGTTTTGGAAAATCTAATTAAATTTAATTTCATAATTTATTTCTCTCTAAACTATGTGCTTGAGAATATTTATTGAGATACCTCTATGGGCATTAGAATCAATCCAAGAAAAGTGGAATGAAAAGTGTGAATCACAATGCCCAATATTCAGAACACAATGATAAGGGAATTATAATATGAGATAATGGATGACCATATTCGAAACAAACTATATGTACCAGTAGATTGAAATGGGGACTAAAAAATGAGGGTGAACCACTCTCCATATTCAAAATGTGGGAAATATCTTATAATTTCTTCCAATGTCTTTTGGGGTGTTGGTACAGAATAGTAGGTGAGTCAATGTGTCATGGGACTAAGCTGTTAGGAGGTCTCTTCATATGAAAATAGAGGATGAGGATCAAAATAATGGGAAAACAAAGATCATAAGTAGTGTAACAGAATGTTCAAAATTATTTCAACATACTTATAACTATGCCTCTGGGACATGGAGTATAATGTTGCAAGCGCATTGGTCTAAAAGAATATCAATACAATCATCCATGGGAGTGTTGTCTATGATTCCATGTGATAACTTAAGATGTGAACAATATGGTAGATAACAAAAACTATGGGAGAAGACCCCTTAGTTGAGGGCCTGATATGATTTTTCATTTTATTTATGAAAGTTAGGATGTTTTTTGGTACAGTTTCATGTCATGTGATAATGACATCTAACAGTTTAATACCATTTAATTTAGACACTGCACATATTTTAAAGTCATACCATCTGGAGTAGGCTAATTGTTTAATGTCTTGTTATATGGAATTTTATATCCATTATTATAATGTTTTCATGACATGAAGGAGAAGAACCTGACTTGGATGAGCCAAATGAGGCTTTAACACCATACAAATAATATGGGATATACAGGAAGGAGTCATATATGATGCAGTGAGGGAGAAAAACTGGCATGAATGAAGGGAAAGATGAGCCCTTTTAACACCATGTATACCTATGAGGCTCCTAGTTTAAGGTCATAGAGTTTTGATTGTAATTGGGACTAAAGATTCAAAAATGTTAGTGAACCTGTGTCTAGGCCTCGGGAAAAATATCTAGGAATCACTACGTATCCCATAAGGATGAGAATCAAGTCATACGTTGTTAATGAACATAGTGTAGTCGGAGACAAAAATTGTAACACCCTGAGATTTTATAAGATAGATTCTTTTTAATTTCATTTATTTTTGTGTTTTACGCTACACCAATATTAGCTTGTGCAATAAGGTACACCATATTAGCTTGATGTATATGCATTAATATACATGGCTTGTGTTGCACACAATTACATGTTCTTTTAATAGATTTGATTTCATGAAACACTTGGTATATATTTTGATCAATGTATAAATGAAATATGTTTTCATTATGTTACACACAAAACCAAAGTAATATATCACAATACACAACACTAACTTTCATTATGTTACATCTAAGAATCACTTTCCTCGATAGCTTGAATTGTACGTGACAATGAGTTTCACTAAAAAATGAAATATTTTTAAAATATTAAATGAAATAGACTTTTTGAATATTAATCACCAAATTTTGAATTTTATATAAAATTATTATTCATCTTACAAATGATATGAGAACAAATTCTATTTTCTCGGATAAAAGAAGTATTTTCAAAAAAAAATGCAAGTTTACCTCCTTTGGATGGCGTACCCATTTTAAATATAGTTTTGACCCTTTTTAAATTTTTATTGGACAATATAAAGTTAATATTTGGAATAAGGACATAAAAAATTACTTTGGATAAATTTATGATATTTTTCTGAAAACTATCATATTTTCAAGAATAGTGAAAATACGCTAAATTTTAATTCAAAACAACTTTTTTCATTGAAAACATTTATATTATTAAAATATATTATCTAATGTTTTTAAAGTATAAAGAGAATATTTTTTTATATTTTAACATAATTAAATCCATTTTCAACAATTTTACATTGAATTCATATGTAGAAACATTTCAATTTTATGCAATGTTTTAAACAAAAACACATTTTTTCGACAACGAGATTAATTTTAAATTAATTACTGCAACTTTTATGTTTTGAATTTGGAAAAATAGATTCCATATTTTTAATTAAAAGGTATAAATTATGTAAATAGGTACTGTTTTATTTTTCGACACTATGAATAGTAAATTATGTAATTATTTTATTTACCATGGTTAAAGGTTAAATCTGTTAAATAAGTGTAAAAAATATTGTTATAATAATTTCAAACTGCCCTTACACATGTCATAATCTTATTTGATGATATCTTTCCAACCATGATCATCCTTGGATCGATTTTGGGATCCCATGGATTCGCATGGATGTGAAAATGATATTTTATAATAATTTATTTAAAGTAATGATAATTATAAACTAAACATATATCTTTTTCTAGATAAATTTTAATATAGGGTTACATAACTGATATCTATTCTTATAAATAGTAATTTTAAAGATAAATCGATTTTCAAAATCATGGTATTATATTTATAATTTTTAGATTTTATATAAATAGTCATATTTATGACCCAAATATGATGTAGTGATTACCTCATTAATGAAAGATTCAAATAAATGAATTTATAAATATTAAAAAATATATAATTTGGTTATTTTAATGTCATACACAATTTTTTTGGATGAAATTGACATATTATCTTATATTTAATGCATTATTTTCAAAGTAATCAAGTTTTTATGAATTATTAAAAAGTCAAGTATTAACAGTGTCAAAAAAATGACAGAATTCATAACATAAAACATAAAATAGTTTATTAAATTGTATTAAATCTCTATGAATATAATATTCGAAAAAATCATTAATATAAGTCAAAATATGTCATAAATAACTTTTTTGTATCTTTTGACAAGATATGATAATTACATTAACCCAAAAATTGTAAATAACATGATATCACTCTAAGATTAAAAACAGTAAAATAAGGGTAAAACAAAAACGATAAGGATAAAAAAATATTCAAAACATGTAAAAAATTATTAGATGATCATTATTTGAACCAACGTCATCTTATATTATAATTAAATATTTTTTGGGGATTTTTATCCAATATGTAATTTATAATAATTTCATATTTTGAAGAGTTTATTAAAGTGCCCTTCTCTTCTCTTATAAAAGGGAACATCCTTCCTCTACTATTCACTCCATTTGGAAACTTCAAGATCGTCCAACCCCTGAAATATGTCATCAAAACATCCCTGGTTATGTTCTATAGGTTTTGGGCTTCTCAAAAGACCAACTCTGGTGCCCTAAGAGGAAATTTTAAAAAGGCATATCGAGGAAGAGGTAATCTCTTCTACTGATTCATTCAAATTTATTTCTTCTACTACTTCCTCTTATTTAGTTGTTACATTATAAAGTAATTACATCATTATGAATCATATTGTGAAATGTTATTATAAAAATGAAGAAACCCTATTGCACCTTCTATCCATCTAATGAAAAACGAATTCATCAGGCATGCGTATGTATAAATTATTATCTCTGTGTCATGGTGTAATTTGTTTTTCACCACCACTTTACTTCAATGGGTATAATGGTTGAAATAATAACAAAATATTATTATTATAACATAATACTAATTCTCATATATTATATGGCATCCATTTCAATAACATTCAACAATTATGTGAACGATATCTTCGCTCGTGCATACGTACGACTTACCATCTCCACGATACGATGAGATTTATTCTCCATGTTAACCATTCAAGAATGATTATAAAGTATATATAATTAATCATCATAAAATATATTAAATAATAATGAAAATTTTTGTATGTATATATATGTCACTTACTTACATCCACCCAATTCAATAAGGAAATGAAAACAGTATTCAGGCATACGTACAGCTTACCCTCTCCATGAACGGTGTATTCCATTTCATTTAGCTATCTCTTATATATATATTTATATAATAACGATATAAGATATATATAAATTGTTTTTTTCATTCTGTAAGAAAGTAAATGATGATCTAAGTAATCAAATTAATAAAAAAATTCCAAACATATACATTAAATGAAACGATTATTACCCAAAATGTTGCATTAACATGGAATTTACAAAGGAACGGGTAATATAAAGTGATAAATGAATCAAAGAGGATATCATAAATATTATTATGGTTATATTACAAGTTAATAATTTTTTAAACCCATTGTATATTGTTTTCATACACATGTGGAAGAAACCAGACCTACTGTAAGAGATAACTTTTCCAATCTCGTTTTATCCGAGATTGTTTATTCATAAGTAAATGCTTGGTATATATTTTTCATCCATGTCCATGTTTTCTAAAAATATTCTCAAAAAATGTGTAATATTATTTTATGTATTTTTAAAATACATTTTTAACCATTTTTTACTAAAACTACATGGTATGGATGGAATCTTTCTTTTTCTTACCATAAGAGGTACTTTTCGAAGTTTCCAGTAAAAGTACAAGGACTATACAACATGACCATATTTTTACACTTTCATAAGGAATTATTTCCATGAAGATTCCTTTACAAGTTAACAATTTTATTTTCAATTATCTTGGTTTATTTTAAAATTGATCAATATTTTGAATAAATATAATGTTTTTAATGAAGAATGGAGATTTTCCTCAAGATCTACATTCAATTGTTTTATAAAAATTATTTTCCATCTAATATGACATAGGGTTATGTTTCTATCCATATTATTACACTGATTTGATTACGTTATGATGAAATTATTTTTATGAAGTCCATTTATCTTACATAGATTATGTTGTGATGGCATGATGTATAAGAATCCCATTTTATTTTTAGGTTATGGTATGATGTATGATTGTGTTTTTGTGACACACATAATAATGGTTTCATTATGATATTAGTGGAACCTATATCTCCATATAATTCATTCGGTAAAGATTTATATCTGATGATTTGGACTTGAGTAGAACAGAAGGTAAATCTGATTTAGTAATACAAATCTAGACCAAAAAGTAAACATGGTTCAGTAATGGACATTGTCCACAATGATGGTCTTGGAAACAATGCCTTGGCTAATATAGAAATCCTAATATGTCCTTATTAGTTTTCCACAATAACATGTTTTATTCCAGTTATATTCTATCATATTTGATCTTCCTTTATGATCTATTCCTTGTTTACTACCATGATTTATTTTATTACTAAAGATTTTTATGTTTAAACATTACGTTCATGTTTCTACAATCAAATGTAATATGTTTGTTTCATTTTCTCCAGGTTTACCCTTACTGATTATTTGAGCTCACCCTTTTTATGTTATCTTTTCCCCAAGATATAAAGAACAGTTTTAGGTAGAAAAACAAAATAGGAAGATCATTATGGGAGATGTTGAAGATCATTCACAACGATTAGAAGATTTTTTTTCAAGTTTCCAAAGACACTAAACTAATACGTTCTTTGGGCGTATGTTTTTTTTTTGTAATGTATTAAGTATTCTGCAATGGTAATTTAATTTCCATGTATGTCAAGAATGGGTATCTATAGTTGGTATCCGAGAAAATTTCTAGTCAAACATAGGAAACATGGATGCCAAAACTTTAGTGAAATACCTAGAGATATTTCTAAAGTATGTCTAGGGATGTCCCTAAGGTTAAGTATAAGTATAGGCTACAGTCCTAAATGTTTGGTAATGATCATGAATATCCTATAATTAAACCTAAGATGTTAGATATTGAATGTACTCCAAATTGACTATGTTGTTTTACTAGAATGATTTTTATTATTAGAGTATTACTTTTGGGTTTTAGATGATGGCAAGAACCCGAATGAACCATGTTAATGATCAATGCACTGGGAAATGCAATGATTGTCCTCCTGAACAACCAAATGTTATGGGACATAAAATACAATATATTATTTCTATACATACACAAGCTCTGAATCATTATGGACTACCAACTATGCAGAGAAGGGAAAATAAATTCTATTGAGTTATTCATGAGGAAATTTCCACCTTCTATCAGTGTGTCTTCTGATCCACTTGTTTCTAAACAACGAATCACTACCATTGAAACAATATTTTCTATCCTTCACTATTCGGAACATGAAATGGTCATTTTTGTTGTCTCTCATTTAGAATGTGAAGGAGACAAGTGTATGATTCTTATTAGGAATACAAAAATGAATATGAAATTGAATCCATGGATTGGGACGAGTTCAATAATGTATATTTCAATATCTAGTGCCCTTGTATTCTCCGAATAAATATGTAAAATTAGTTCTTTTAGCTTTCGAAAAAAGGATGATGAATTTTTTGGTACGTAAGTTTGGAATTTTACAAGACATTCAAGGTATGATTCTGGCATTATCATCCATCCTGAAATTAAATTTGATCGATTCTTCAGTGGATTAAAACCATGTATTTGAAGTGAATTAGGTTTAAAAGACCTATTTATCTATGAAGAGATTGTGCATTGTTAAATCAAGGTAGAACTGGAAGTTGGTATTTTATATCTATCTCATGGTTTTGATAAGAAATGAAAGATGGAGTTTAAGGGAAACTCTCAAAACAATGGTGAAAATAATATAAATGTTTTTTATCCTCAATGTGTGGAAAGAAGCTTTGTGGATATTGTCTTAAAGCGACTAGAAAATGTTTCAAGTGTGGAAAATAAGGTCATCGAAGAGTTGATTTCCAGAGTAATGGGGAAAAGGTTTCTAATTATGTGAATGGAGAAAATAATACAGAGAATGCACCCCCAACACTTCAATGTAATAAGTGAACATAAATGGTGCATTATGCTAACCAATTCCCTAATGCAAGGTTCAATGATGGTCGAAATAAACAACCTCTTAAGGAAAAAGGAAAAGGGAAGTCACATGCGATCATTATTTGTAATGTTTAGTATGGAAATGAAGTTCTGGAATGATTAAGTGTTTCTGTCATGGGATTTCAAAATAGTGTTGTGGAATCTCATTTATAGTATTATGGAATATTGGAATAACTATATGTTGTTCTATTATGGTTTTACATAATTATATGGTACCGGTAACCCTGAAAAGTGATTGAAATATTTTTGAAAAGAAAATGATATGTGAATAATAAAGGGATAAGGATAAAATATTATGTTTGATAGTATTAATGAGATCATGACTCATAAAATAAAAAAGTGATGTCATAGATTCAGTATATAGAATATGGGGAATATTTTGTGTGTGAAAAATGTAAATTTTGATAAAAATGCATGTTGTCACTATAGTTCTATAGTTATTTTTGTTATTATCATATTTCAAGTGAATACATGATTAAGGTATTTAGATGTTTGGAATGTGACAACAAATAACCACCAAATGAGATATGGGAGACAAATGTTAGGAAAATTTAGTTCACCTCCTTATAACATTTTATATTTTCAGTTTTTTGAAGGATTGTAATATTATCCATTTATGGGTAGTATAATTTATATTCTATTTGAAGTTTGATAAATTAATGTATTATCTCACTATAGGTGGACTTATGCATACTAAATAATCTATTATAACATTTTTCTGAGATATATGGAATGACCTATCATTCTATAATATGATCTTCTAACACTTTAGGAATGAAAATATCGACTTCATTTCTTTAAATAAGAGATGAATTGTAAATTGTACAGGGAATGACTAATGGTGATATTACACTAAAAACCAGTAAGTATTCCTCTTTATGGAAAAAATATTCAACTTTAGGGAAGAGATCAGGAAAACAAACAATGTTATCCTAGTACCCTTTTAGCTGACGAATTAGATGGTCCCTTAAGTCATCAATTATTTATGGTTTCTGGTAGTTAAATTTATCCAAACCTTATTCTCTATCTCTATCCTTTAGAACTTAATGGTTAGATTTCTCCTCCATATCTATGTTTTCTCTTTCTACCAATTTTCTCTAATGTGGAAACCCAATGATGAATTAATTTTGGTAACTGTTACATTTATAACTTTTCTTTTTATAATGATGTCTTCATATCCCTTTCATGATGTGGGTTTCCATGAAAGAAACATTCTAGTAGAAAACCAAATATAACTGTGAGGAATTTTAAGGGTGATTTTTTTAAGAAAGGTAGAATGTAACACCCAGAGATTATATGATATACATTCTTTTTAATTTTATTGATGTATTTTGTTGTATGCTACACCAATATTAGCTTGATCTATACACAACAATGTATTATCTTGTAGTATACACAACAATATACATGGCTTGTGTTGAACAAACATTCACGTTCTTTTGATAGAATTGATTTCATGCAAAACAATGTATATATTTTGTTCAATGTATAAATGAAATAAGTTATGGTTATTTTATACACAACCTCAAAGGAAATTTGAACTACATGCAACTCTGACATGGCTTCTGTTACATGCAAGAGTGACCTTCCCTGATAGCTTGCATTGCACTCGATACAACGTATCACTAAACAAAGATATATTTTTAAAACATTAAATAAAAAATCCATAATTAATATTATTCACCAAATTTTGAATTTTATATAACATTATCATTCATATTATGAATGATATTAGAGAAAAATAATTTTTAGATAAAATAATTATTTTTTAAAAAATGGAGTTTTATAGCCTTTTGATGGTGCACCGATTTTAAAAATAGTTTTTAAAACTTTAATAATTTATATTTAACAATATAATCTTCTTATTTTTTAGTAGGACATAAATATTTACTTTGTAATTTTTTTTGGTATTTTTCTGATAACTTTCATATTTTAATGGATTGTGAAAATACGATAAATTTTAATTGAAAACAAATTTTTTCATCGAGATTATTTATATTGTTAAAATATATTATTGAATGTTTTTAAAGTATAAATAGAATATATTTTTATTTTTTATGAAAATTGAATTCATTTTCAATAATTTTACATTGAATTTATATGTAAAAGCATTTAAATATTTTGTAAGGTTTTAAATAGAAACTTTTTTTCCCTAACAACATGATTAATTTTAAATTAATTACTACAACTTATGTGCTTTGAATATGAAAAATTGGATTCCATATTTTGAATCAAAATTTTCAAATTGTGTAAATAGATATTCTTTATTTTTTGTCACTATGAATAGTAACATCAGTAATTATTTTATTAACCATTGTTAAAGGTTAAATAATGTAAATAAGGGTAAGAAAATAATATTATAATAATATTAAACTGCACTAAAAAATTTTCTAATCCTATTGGATAATATATTTCTGACTATGGTCATCCTTAGGTCGATTTTGGGTCCCCATGGATTCACATGGTTGTGAAAATGACATTTTATAATAATTAATTTAATGAAATGAAAATTATAACCTATACATATATCTTTTATAAATAAATTTTAATATATGTTAATATAACAGATCTCTATGTTTATAAATAGTAATTGGGAAGTGAAAACAATTCCCTACATCATGGTATTTTATTTATAATTTTTAGTGATTTTATAAACAGTTTCATTTATGACACAAATATGATGTCATGATTAACTCATGAATGAAAGATTCAAATAAATGAATTTATAAATATTAAGAAAAATATAATTTTTTTATTTTAATGTCATCCACAAATTTTATTGATTAAATTGACACATATTATTTGATTTAATGCCTTATTTTTTAAGGAATAAAGTTTTTATGAATTTTTAAAAAGTCAAGTATGAATAGTGTCCAAAATTGATAAAATCCAGAACTGAAAACATAAAATAGTTTATTTAATTTTATGTAATTATTAAGAATATAAGATTCAAAACAATGGTTAATATAAGTCCAAATATGTCATAAATAACTTTTGGGCGTATTTTTACATGATATGGTAATAAAATTAACCCAAACTATGTAAATAACATGATATATCGATATGATTAAAAAGGGGAAAATATGTGTAAAACAAAATAGATAAAGATAAAAAATTATTCATAACATGTCAAACTATTATTGGATGATGGGTATTCAAACCAAAATTATCTTATATTAAAATTAGATAATTTTTGATTGATTTTTATTCGATATTTAATTTATAATAAATTAATATTTTGAAGAGTTTCATAGTGTGCCCCTCTCCTCTCTTATAAAAGAGAACCTCATCTCTCTCATCATCACTCCATTTAGAGCCTTCAAGCTCGTCTAAACCCTGATATATCTATTCAAAACATCCCTAGTAATATTCTATAGGTTCTGGTCTTCTCAAAAGACCAACTGTAGTGCCCTAAGAGGAAATTTAAAGGAGGTACGTCGAGGAAGAGGTAATACCTCTACCGATTATTTCAAATTTATTTATTCTTATTATTCCACTCATTTAGTTGTTTCATTATAAGTAATAAAAAAAATATGAATCATATGCAGATATGTTATTATAAAAATGAAACAACCCTATTTCACCTTCTATCCATCCTATGAAAAATGATATCATCACGCGTGTGTATGTAGAGATTATCGTCTCCACGTCGTGGTGTAATCTGTTTTTCACCACCACCTTAAATCGATTGGTATAATGGTAGAAATAATAACTATTTTTTTATCATGATACTAATTCTTTGATAATATTTTTCATCCACATCAATACCATTCAATAATTATGGGAATGATATCATCGCTCATGCGTATGTACGCCTTACCATCTCCCAGACACTGTGAGATTCATTCTCCATGTTAACCTTTCAAGAATGATTATAAATTATATATAATAAATCTTCATGAAATATAAAAAATAATAATACAAATATTTATATATATATATATGTGTGTGTGTATATATATTTCATTTACTTACATCAATCTAATTCAATAAGGAAATGAAAATAGCGTTCATTCGTACATACGACCTACCCTATCCATGAATAGTGTATTCCATTTAATTTAACTATTTATCATATAAATATTTATATAATAAAAATATAAGATGTATATAAATCATGTTTTTCATTCTGTAAGTAATTAAATCATGATATATGTAATTAAATGATGAATAAGAAGTCCAAACACGTACGATAAATGAAATGATTATTACCCAAACTCTTTCCTTAAAATGGAATTAACAAATGAATGGTTAATATAAAGTCGTAAGTGAATAATATATGATATCATAAATATTATTTTGGTTCTATTACAATTTAAAAATATGTTTAAACCCATTATAAAGTAGTGTTTGATACATATAGAATAAATTAGACCTAAAGTAAGGGATATCTTTTTCTATCTCATTTTATCTGATATTTTTCATTTGTAAGTATCTAGTGGGTATATATTTATCATCCATGTCTAGGTTTTCGAAACATATTCTCATAAAATGTGTACAATTCTTCAATTTATGTTTAAAATTCATCTTTACCTATTTTTTACTTTTACTACATGGTATTGAATGAGTCTTTCTTTTGCTTACTATACAAGGTACTTTTTTACATTTCTTGTAAAGTACAAGGAGAATGTTTTTTTAACTTATATGACATGAACAAATATTTAAAAAATCATAAATAATCTTTTCCATGAATCTTATTTTACATTTTTTTGATGTTTAATTTCAATTTACTTATTTTTTTTAAATTGAATGACATTTTGAGAAACTATATTGTTTTTGACGAAGAAAGGATATTTTCTTCAAGAGCTAGGTTCGAGTGTTTTATAAAAATTATTATCTATATAAAATGACATAGAGTTATGTTTCTATAACTATTATTAATTTTATTTGATTATATTATGATTGGATTATTTTTATGAAGTCAATTTATCCTATATGGATTATATTATGATACATTATGTTTATGAATTCCATTTTACTACATAGGTTATGCTATGTTGTATGATTTATGTTTTTGTGGCACACATAAAAATAGTTTCATCATTAAATGGGTTGGACCTATATCTCCATTCAATTCATTAGGTAAAGATATATATCTCTTGAGATATACAAGACTATAATGGAAGGTAAATCTGGTTCAGTGATACATGGCTAGAACGACAAGTAAACCCGGTTCAGTAATGGACTTTGTCCACAATGATGGTCTTGGAAACAATGACGTAGCTACTATTGAAATCCTAATATGCGATTATTATTTTTCCAAAATGAAAATCATTATTAAAATGATATTATATCATGTTTAATTTAACTTTATGCTCTATACCTTTTGTACCGCCAAGATTTATTTGATGACTCAATTTTTTTTTAAATTTTATGATCATTTTTTTACGTTCAAATGTATTTGGTTTGTTTCACTTTCTCCATGTTTACCCATACTAATCATTTGAGCTCACCCTTTTAACGTTTTCTTCTCCCCATAATATAAATAATGGTTTTATGTTGGAAAATAAAAGGATATTATCTTTATGGGAGATGTTGAAGATCGTTCACCAAGATTTGAAGATTATATTCCAAATTTCCAAAGACACTTGACTAATATAGTCTTTGGGAATATTTTCTTTAATGTATTAAGTATTCCAAAAAATTAATGTAATGTCCATGAATTTCATTCTTGGGTCTCTACATTTGGTATCAAGGAGAATTTTTAGTTAACCATTATATACTATGATGCAAAAACTATAGTGAAATCCCTAGTGATATTTCTAAGGTATGTCTAGGGATGTCCCTAAGGTTAAGTATAAATATAGGATACAGTACTAAAATTAAATTATTGATAATGAATAACCTATAATTAAACCTAAGATGTTATAGATTGAATGTACTCCTCCTTGACTATGTTATTTTCCTAGTATGATTTTTTCATTTCACAATATTCTATTTGGGTTTTAGATGATGGATGGAAACTGAACAAATCATGTCAATGATCAATGCACTTGGAAATTCAATGATTTTCCTTCTAAACAACCAAATGTTATGTGATATGGAATACAAAATCTTATTTCTATACTTACACAAGCTAGGAATGATTCTAGTCTCCAAAATGAGCAGAGAGGGGAAAACATTCTATCGAGTCCATCATGAGGCAACACCCACATTCTTTCAGTGGGTCTTCTGATCCACTTGTTACTGAAAAATGGATTAGTACCATTGAAACGAAATTTTTCATCTTTCGCCATTTGGAACATGAAAAGGCTATTTTGGTTGTCTATCGTTTAGAAGTTGAAGCAGACCAGTGGCGGACTCCCATTAATAATACAAGGTAGCATGATGAAATTGAATCCATGGAATGGGATGAGTTCAAGAACATATTTTTCAATAAGTACTTAGGTCGTATTCTTAGAACAAATATTTATTAAGAGTTACTTGAGCTTAAGAAAAAGGATGATGAATCTGTTTGTACATACAAGGTGAATTTTACAAGACTTTCAAGGTATGCTTCTGGCTTTATCATCCTTCCTCAACGTAAAGCCGGTTGATTATTCAGTAGCTTAAAACCAAGTTTTTGTTAGGAAGTATGTATAAGATACTTCATTATATATGAAGAGATTGTGTGTTGTGATATTAAGGTATAACTGGAAGTTGGTGTTACATATCGATATCAAGGGTTTTTCAAGAAAGAAAAGATGGTGTTTAAGGGAAAATATGAAAACAATGGTGAAAGGAATATAAATGTTTCCTTATGCTCAAAGTGTGGAAAGTAGAATAGTGGATATTTTTTTAATGGGACTAGAAAATGTTAAAAGGGTGGAAAATAAGGTCATTGGGAAGTTGAGTGTCGATGTAATGGTAAAAATGTTATTAATGAAGAGAATTGAGAAAACACTACAGAGAATGAACCCCCAATACTACAATGCTATAAGTGCTAGGAAATGGGGAATTTTTTTTACCAATTCAATTATCCAATATTTAATGATGATCTAAATCAACATCCTCTGAAGGGAAAATAAAAAGGGAAGTGACATGCGATCACTATTGGAAATGTTGAGTATGACAATAAAGTCTTGGATTGATTGAGTGTTTCTGTAATGGGATTTAAAAATAGTGTTGTGGAATCTCATTTATATTATTATGGAGTATTGGAATATCTATGTATTGATATATTATGGTTTTCCATAATTATATGCTACTGGTAACCATGAAAAGTGATTGAAATATTTTCTGAAAGAAAATGATATGCGTATAATGAAGGGATACGGAGAAAATAATATGTTTGATAGTATTAATGATCTCATGACTGATAAAAGGACAATGTGATATCATCATTTTTGTATATATAATTTTTGGTATACTTTTTGTGTGAGAAAAGTTATTTTTGATAAAATTCATGTTGTCACTATGGTTCTACAGTAATTATGTTATTATCATATTTCATGTTAAAAATGATTAAGGTATTTTGATATTTTGAATTTTACAACCAAGAACTGGAAAATGAGATATGGGAAACAATTGTTATGTTGATTTAGTTCACCTCCTTATAATGTTTTATATTTTCAGTTTTTTTATGGATTATAATGATATCCTTTTATGGATAGTATAATTTATATTCTAGTTGAGGTTTGTTAGATTAATGTATTATCTCACTATAGGTGGACTTATGATTATTTAATAATCTATTCTAAACATTTTGTTGAGATAGATGGAATGACTTATCATTCTATCGTATGATCTTCAAACACTTCAAGAATGAGAAATTAAACTTCATTTATTTAAATAAGAGAAGAAGTGGAAATTGTTCAGGGAATGACAAATAGTGATATTACACTGAAAGCAAGTAAGTATTCCTCTTTATGAAAAACAAATCTTCAAACTTAGGGTAGTGATATTGAAAACCAAAAATTTTATCCTAATACCCTCTTATCTGATAAATCATATGGCCCCTTAAACCTTCACAGATTTATGGATTTCTGGTGGTAAACTTTCTCCAATCCTTATTCTCTATCACTATCCATCAGAATTGGATTTTATGACTTCTCTTCCACATACATGTTTTCACTTCCCACCTATGTTATCCTATATGGAAACCCAATTATGAGTTACTTTGGGTGACTGTTACATTTATTAACTTCTTTTTTAAAATTATGTCTTAGTATCCCTTTTATAATGTGGGTTTCCATGAAAGAAACATTCAAGTAGAAACCCATTTATAACCCCGATGAATTTTGCGGGAAAAATTCATTATAAGGGGGGTAGAATATGACAACTAGATAATTTATGATATTTATTCATTTTATTATAATTTATTTCTTGTATTGTATGCTACATCGAGAATATCTTACATTATGCACAATAGTGTATAAGATTGCGGTAAACGCAAAAATATATTTGGCATGTGTTGCACAAAATTACATGTTCTTTTGATACAATTGATTTCGTGCAATACTAAGTATAGATTTAGTTCAATTTATATAAGAACAAAGTTTTTATTATGTTATACACAACAACAAAGGATGATTCCACAACATGTGCCACTGACTTGGCTTGTGTTACATGCAAGAGTGACCTTCCTCGATAGCTTACATTGTATGCGATTTCGAGTTTCACTAAACATTGATATATTATTAAAATATTAAATAAACTAGCCTTTATTAATATTAATAACCACATTTTTATGTTTATATAACTTTATCATTCATCTTACTCATGATATGTGATCAAATTCAATTTTTTGGATAAAAGGTGTATTTTTCAAAAAAATGTTGTTTTACCTCCTTTTGATGGCGCACCCATTTCAAATATATTTTTGACACTATTATAATTAATATTTGTAAAGATAAATTTCTTATTTGTAATAAGGACATAAAAATTTACTTATTATAAATTTGTGATATTTTTCTGATAACTTTGATATTTTCTTTAATAGTGAAAATACGCTAAATTTTAATTGAAAAAAACATTTTTCATTGAAATATTTTATATGGTTAAAATATTTTATTGAATGGTTTTAAAGTATAAATAGAAAATATTTTTATACTTTAAAAAAATTTATGTCTTTTTCAATAATTTTACATTGAATTCATATTTAAAACATTTCAATCTTTTGTAATGTTTTAAACAAAAACCCATTTGTTTTCTCACAACGAGATTAATTTTAAATTAATTACTACAACTTCTATGTTTTGAAATTCTAAAAATGAATTCGATATTTGAAATCATAAGGTTTAAATTTTTTAAACAGTTATTTTTTTATTTTTGGACATTATAAATAGTAACTTCAGTAATATTTTTAATTTTCATGGTTAAAAGTTATATATAGTAAATAAGGGTAAAGAAATAATATTATAATAATATTAAACTACCATAACACATATACTAATCCTATTGGATGAGATATGTCCAACCATTTTCATCCATTGGTTGATTTTGGGACCCCATGGATTCACATGGACCTGAAAATTTAAATTTTATAATAATTAATTCAAAGTAAAGATAATTATAACTTAAACATATATCTTTTAATAAATAGATTTTAATATAGGGTTCTATAACTGATATATATTCTTATAAATATAAATTGTAAATATAATAATATTTCTTACATAATGGTATTTTACTTATAATTTTTAGAAATTATATAAATAGTTTTATTTATGAAAAAAAATATGATTTAGTGATAACCTCCTTAATGATAGATTCAAATAAATGAATTTATAAATTATAAAAAAAATATAATTTTGTTATTTTGATGTCATACACTAATTTTCAAGAAGACATCGACAAATTATCTTTGAGTTAATGCCATATTTTCTAAGGAATAATTTTTTTGTATTTTTAAGAAGTCAAGTATGAATTGTGTTCAAAATTGACACAATTCATAACTGAAATCATAAAATATTTTATTAAATGATATTAAATTCCTAGGAATCTAATATTCAGCCAAATGGTAAATATAAGTCCAAATATGTCATAAATTACATTTTTTGGTCTTTTTAAATGATATGGTAATTTCAATAACCCACAATGTGAAAATAACATGGTATCAGGGTAAGATTAAAATTTGTAAATCCCAAAATATAAGGATAAAAATTTATTTAAAACCTGTCAAAAAATTATTGGATGACTTGTATTTCAACCTAAATCATATTATATTCTAAATAAATATGTTTTTTTATGATTTTTAGTTGGAATTGAATTTATAATGAATTAATTATTTGAATATTTCCCTAAAGTTTCCCTCTCCTCTATTATAAAAGGGCACCTCCTCATTCTCCAATTCACTACATTCTAAGCCTGCAAACTCATACAAACCATGCCCATTTCACTTTTCAACTTACCTAGTTATATTCTATAGGTTATGGCCTTCTCATAAGATTATCTCTATTTCCCTAAGAGGAAATTCAAAAGAGGCGTGTCAAGGAAGAGGTAATCCCTTCTACCGATTGTTTCAAATTTATTTCTTCTTGTAATTATTATTCCTTAGTTGTTTCATTATAACGTAACAACATTATTATGAATCATATACTTTTATGTTATTATAAAAATTAAACAACCAATTTCACCTTCTATCCATCCTACGAAAAACAAAATCTTCGTGCGTGCGTACGTACAAATTATCATCCCCACGTCGTGGTGTAATCTATTTTTCACCACCACCTTACATAGAATGGTATAATGGTGAAAATAATAAATATATTATATTAGTATAAAATTATTCTAATTTTAATATATTATACACCATCCTAATAAATACCTTTTCGCAATTATGGGAATGATATCATCACTCATCCCTATGTACGGCTTACCGTCTCCACGACGTGATGAAATTCATTCTCCATGTTAACCATTCATGAATGATTATAAAGATTATATAATAAAAAATAATTAAATATATGACATAATAATGGTACTGGATTTATGTGTGTATATATATATATATATATTTCATTTACATACTTCCATCCAATTGAATAAGGAAACAAAAAAAGCGTTCATGCATATGTATGACCTACCGTTTCCATAAACGGTGTATTCCATTTTTTATCTATATATTATATATATATTTATATAGTTAATATATATGATTTATATAAATCATGTTTTACATTCATGAATTACGTAAATCATGATCTATGTAATCAAATGAAGAATAAAAATTCTAAAAATATACGATAAATGAAGCGATTATTACCCAAAACGTTGATTTAACATGGAATTGACAAATAAACGGGTAATATAAAGTCATAAGTGATTCATAAATGATATAATAAATATTATTATGGTTCTTTTACAAGTTAATAATGGGTTTTTATCCACTATAAAGAGTTTCAGACACATATGGAAGAAATCAGACCAAAGGTTACAGATAACTTTTCCAATCTCGTTTTATCAGAGATTGTTTATTCGTAATTATCTACTAAGTATATATTTTTCATCAATGTCCATGTTTTCAAACAATATTATCATAAAATGTATCCTATTATTCTATGTATGTTTAAATTCATTTTTATACATTTTTTATTTTTACTACATGGTATGGACAGAATCATTCTTTTGTTTACCATACATGGTACTTTTCGACTTTTCCGGTAAAAGTACGAGGAGAATGTTTTTTTAACTTATAAGACATTGATGGATTTTTAAAATTTCATAGAAAATTTTTTCCATGAATATTCCTTTACATGTTTTCATTTTTTTCTTTAATTAACCTATTTTTTAAAAATTGTACAAAATTTTGAGAAAGGAAAATGTTTTTGAAGAAGAAGGGGTATTTTCCTCAAGATCTAGTTTCAAGTGTTTTATCCAAATTATTTTCCAAATATGATGAAATAGGGCTATGTTTCTCTCCCTATTATTACATTTATATGATTAATTTATGATGTAATTATTTTTATGAAGTTCATTTATCTTATATTGATTATGTTATAATGGCTTGATGTTTAAGAATCCTATTTTATTACATGGGTTATGCAATGATGTATGATTTATGTTTTTTTGGAACACATAATAATGGTTTCATTATGATTTGGGTGGGACTTATATCTCCCTCCAATTCATTGGGTAAAGATTTATATCACATGACATAAACATAACTGGAATGGTAGATAAATTTGTTTCAACAATACATGGATGGAACGACAAGTAAACATGGATCAGTAATTGAATTTTACCACTATGATGGTCTCGGAAAAAATGAATTGTCTACTATGGAAATCATAATATGTTATTATTTGTTTACCACAATTATTTGTCTTATGCCAATGATATTTTATCATAGTTAATGTTCCTTTATGATTTATGCCTTACGTACTGCCTAGATTTATTTCACAACACATGATTTTGATGTTTATACATTATGTTCATGTTTTTACATTCAAATGTATATGGTTTGTTTCATTTTATACATGTTTAGCCTTAATAAGCATTTCACCTCACCCGTTTTATGTTTTATTTTCCCCAGTATATAAATAGAGTTTTTAGGTAGGAAAAAAGGGGAATATCTTTATGGTAGATATTGAAGATCTTTCACCATGATTAGAAGATTATGTTCTGAGTTTCCCAAGTGACTAAACTAATACAGTCTATAGGCATCTGTTTTCTTGTCATGTATTAAGTATTATTAAAAATTAATTTAATGTCCATGTATGTCAAGTATGTTTCTCTACAAACATTGGTGGGGGATGTCCTCTCTAGTAAGGAAGCTGAAACATCCCATAATTCTCTTGGGAAATCATGAACATTTACAGGGCATGTTTACATTTTAACATCATGAATTGAGGATAAAAATTTCCTTCAGTTTATCATCATGTGACTAGGTCATATTCATCCTGAAGGAGAAGTGTGTGGAGTGTTAAATAACCCGATTTTAATGAAGATTGAGGAGGTCTAAACAACACACCACACATTATCAAAGTGGTACCTAGGCCAAAGTTCCATATAGATTAATTTATGATTCTAAAACTATGCCCAAGGATAATATTTTTGGTCATCTCTATGTATCTTTTGAAGGCAGGAATCAAGCCACAGTTAGTTCTCAAAGATGTCAAAGAAAAGTGCAAGTGAAAAATTGGTGATATACTCTCTTATGATAAAATAATGGTTTTTATGTAGTTTATTTTCAATTGAACTAGGACACTGAAAATATTATTTTACTATGTATAGTTTAGACTGCAAGGGTGGGAGATGTGAAATGTGGCGTTATGAGGAAACCTGACGTGAATGAGGACCACAGAGGTCTCAACACCACATCACACCTTCCAAAGAAGGAAACCCATACCATGATGGGGTGAAACCGTTTATTATATTATGGATGGGTCTAGGAATAGGTGGTTTTGGCATCAATACATATCGTTCAAGGATGTTAATCAAGCCACACATGGTTCTTAATGATGGCAAGGCAGATGTCCACTGCCAAGGGGAAATACCTTCTCAAGTGAGGATGTCGTGATGTTGTGGAGTTTACCATCGTACAACGAGGACAAAGAAGTCGTATTTTAACATCATACAATAAGGATGTGGTTTTTTGTGTAGTTATTTTCATTTAATAGGTTTTATGGGGATCTTATTTTTGGGTCATAGAGCTCAAACAAAAATATGAGGCTTCCAAAGTGGAAATGTGTAGTGTGGCGCCATGAAGTGACTCATTGTGGGAAACAAGGGGTAGAGAGTTTTCTAATGACACATGGAAACACATATTAGGGGAATCGAGAATATAGATTCAGGTTGTCCCAAAACACTGATCGACCTACTCAACGCACAAAGGTGCACGTAGGGGTAACACCAAGGGTATTGAAGTTCCTCTTGGAAATATGGATATGGAAAGGGATCTAAATCACATCATCCGACATTTGGGAAATAATGGGAATGGTATAAGGATTTAGGATAACTACAATCCTTATTTTAACCATAGAATCCATATCATGTTTTTTGGGATGGGAATAGACAACTGAGGGTCAGACGCTGGCCATATTCGAAATGTTGGATGTGTCGGAAGAATTCATCCAAATTATTTAGGGGTTTTGGCCATAGATGGTAGGTGAGACAAAGTGGCATGATACCATTCTATTAGTGGGTACCTTCAGGTATGATAGTTTATGGAGACCAAAAAAAGGGATGCATGGAGAATGGATATGGAATGAGAGAATGTCCATACAGAATCCCACACTTTGGGTCATAAATCATACTGAATCTGAGAACGTTAATGAGGCATATCCAATAGAGGGATCCAAATAGATTCTTAAGGGATTATTCATCGAGAGGGATGTTGGATATGACATGGTAATGGACCAATGACAAATAAAGTTTAAAATTTTGGATAAAAGAGGGTTAATGAATCAGGAGCTAGACTCAATGAAAAAATGTCTCAGCATCGCTACGTATCTCATAAGGATGGGAATCAGTCCACGCATAGTTATTTAATTCTATGAAGTTCAACATAATACTATAAGTAATAAAGTTTTTATGAATTTTATTTTCATGATACTATGACACTAGAACAATGAGGTATCCCCAAAAAATATATATGATGTGGTCGTTGTACCTCAATGAGAATGGGGACCAAGGAGGCCCATCGCACCATATGATTCAAGGGAAATCATAGTTTAAAGTCATACTGCCAAAACATGGATTCTCATTTTTACGTCACAATCCTGATATTTAAACGCATATTTTATTGATATATAGTTTAGACCACTATATTAATCCTTTCTAGTGGATGTGCCTATAATAGATAGGTGACGAACCCGATGTAAAGGATGACCAAGAAGGCTCATCTCCATACCACGTATTCTTATGAAAAAGGGATTTTTACCAAGGATAGACGAAAACAATATCAATAAATGTCTACAAATATCCTGCGTATGGGAATTAATCCATATTTTGGTCTTGAATTCCATGTAGTTTAGTGTCATGCTATAAGTATAAAGGTTGTGATGCAGTTCATTATCATAAATCTTTAACATTGCAGCGAAAGGTATCCCTAGGGGGATGTGCATGGAATTTAAAAATAAAACTGACATGAATTAGGACCATAGAAATCCAAACCACGCAATGCATTCCCAAGAGAGATCATTGTCCTAGGGGGAGAAAGAACGAAATTAGAGTTGGTTTAGAAGAGAAAATGTTCAGGTTTTTGTATGTATACCACATGGATGGGAATCAAGCCATATGTCATTCTGAATATGGCATAGTGAGTGCTAGGTAAATAAGGTGATGTATTCTTAGATGAGGACATTAGGGTTCTGTGAATTTAATTTTAATGTACCTAGGATGGTGGTTGTTTCATAGTTTTACATTTTGAAACCAAGATGGAGCAACAATTTAATATCATGTGGGAAGGAGAAGTATAACATGATATAGTAAAAAGGGGAACATTCCTTTTATGTTCATCCAGCAATTACCATAAATTATATGCAATTTTTTGTCTTAGAATATGGATTTAGTAGTTTAATATCATGGTGGATGGGGAAGAACCTATAAAAGTCATGTGGCTTAAATGATATAGATCTTTTTTATAGTCACAGAGCTCATAACATTTTATAATGATCCTGATATAGAAATGTGTTGTGTGGTTCCATTAAGAAACCTGTTGTGAATGAGGACCAATGAACTCTCAACACAACACAACACACTCCCAAGAGAGATCTCAACCAAGAGGTCAAAATAATAAATTTACATTTAGTCTTAAAGAAAAAATTATCATGAATGCGTACATATCCCATGAGGATGGGAATCATTCCATATGTAGATCTTGAATTCCATGTAGTTTAATGGAATGTGGTAAAAATGAAGTCAGTTACAAATTTTAACATCCTATAACTAGGAAAAAAGAATCATATAGTTTATCTTCATGTTATTAGGATGATTGTGTTATGAAATTTTACGTCCTCCTGCTCAAACAAAATGGATCTTAGATTCAGGTTATAGAGATCACATTGTAGGATAACTATGGAGTTTTTTTTTCATTTATGATGTGAAACCATACTCTTGTTATTTACTATATGAATAACTTGTAATTGGTGGGAGGCTTAATTCACTCTCCATACACGATAACCAAAGAGTATGCACCATTATTGAAAACCTTATGAATAATGTAGGGTCCCTCCCATTTGGTCTCGAGGTTTGGAAGATTCCTTCCAGGTATCATTAGTGTTCTCAAATACAATATCATTTCACCTTGAAGGATGGAGTGGAGATGAACTCTCTTGTTTATATATATCATTATCTTTTTCTGGGGCCTCTTTAGATTATGCAAGGCCCAAAACCTATTTTCATCGAGAGCTTCTAGTTTGTCCATAAGTGCTAAGGTTAATATTTCTACCATCTATTGATCATATAAACATGTATAGAATGATAGAAACTGAATCTTGATGGGGAGGACTACCTCTATTCTGTACACCAGGGAATATGGGGTCACTAGAGTGGAATTACGAGTTGTCATCCAATAATCTCAGAGAGCATTGTGGCGATTTTCCTTCCAACTCTTCCTATTCAACACCACCATATTCTAAAAAATTTTATAGAGGGACTTATTGAATACTGTGATCTATCCATTTTCATGCATATGATATTGAGAAGTGTGGTTAGACACGATATTGTACTTGGAGTAAAATTTCTTCATCTCAACTGCTCATAAATTGGTGTCATTATTATTGAGAACATCGTAAGGGACTCCTAATTGATGTATGATGTTAGAGCTCATGAACTATAAAATAAAATGGTCCTTCACCTCCTTGAGTGTGATTGCATCTATCCACATGGAAATAAAATCAATTTTAGTCATAATAAACCTATAAGGGTAAGCTCTTTCTTGTATATATGGCCCTACGACATCGAGTCCCAAGATCACAAAGGGGCTAGAATACATGGCGGTATAGAGGGGATCAAGTGGTCGATGAACATAGTTGGAATTGATCATACATGGGTGTCACCTCTTGGTAAAATCAATAGATTCATGGACCTTGGTGGGCCAAAAGTACCTTGACCATTGAATATGGTGAGATGGTTTGGACCCTGCCTAATGGGATCTACAAGATCTGGCTTGAACATCCAACATAACCTATGGAATCACGTATGCATAAATGAAACTGAGGATAATTCTATCAAACTCACATTTTTAGAGGATCTGAACTTGGATAAGACAACTTTGGAGGCTGAACTTCACAACATGCCAACAGACATGCTCATCCTCTCAGGGCATTTTCTTTCTCAAGGTACTCGATGAAAGGAATGCTCCAATAAGTGGTTTCATCTGCAATAGATGGATCTGCATGACCCGATGTGGATGCACAAGTTGTAATAAATATTACCTATTATTTTTAATCATCATCAAGGGAGAAGAGAGAGATGATCCTTTAATGTACCACATAGATAAAAATATCTCCCTAGTTGGGCTCTCATAGAGAATCAACAAGACTAAACTAGGAATCTTCTTGACTAGGGAACATGAGTGACCTTTGGTTGATAAGGGAACTAGGAAATCAGATAGCGTGGATGCTTGATCAAGGGTGAGAGTTCAAGCATCCTGAATATATAGGCACCATAAATCTTCTTGATGACTATCTTGGAGTCTCCCGTCACACATGTGTGGGGAACATCAATCTAGAGGGATATCTCGACACCAGTGACATGATCCTGAAACACAAGATCATTATTGATTCATCCTTTTGAAAAAAAGACTGAATAGTGAAATATAGCTTGTGTAAGGGTGATTTAGAAAATCCTCATGCCTACTTAGTTGTGTTAGGGATCATTGAAACACCTATTAGTTGGACTTTTGGAGGTTTCATCAAAATGAATCTACCAACATGTTATAACATGATCCACTTAGAGGTTTTGTTCATTAGGAAAATCGAGATCTAGAGAATGATCTTTGGCGGTCGAATGAGTTTCAAAAATGTTTTCCAATGCCTTACCCTTATCAACCAACTACAGGTTGAATCTGATGTCTAACTCCTAAAGTATCACTACCCACTGATGTGGAAATCCTATCAACATAGGGTGATTTATGATAAACTTTAGTGGATCCACAAGGTACAACATTGTATCTCAAGATTCTAAATGTAATGTCGCAACATCTGCACTATGAAAACAAGAACGAGGTAGATCTTTTCATAGAAGAATATTATGTATCTATGGTCAAGAGAATGTGACTGATATATTATAAATTATTTTTTGTCCCCTCATTATTCTTTTGGGTGATACAGGTGAAAAGGGATCATTCTAGAGTAATCACAAAATGGGATAACGACGTTCCATGGATCGATGGTATAAGAAACAATGGATTCATCATATACTTCTTGATCTCCTCAAAAGTGATCTGGAACACTTCATCCCTTTAGTAGGTGGAACCTTTCTTCATATTTCAAGAAAAAGGACTATACATTCCATGTTGATTTTTGATGAATAATCATATATATGCTAAGTGCAATTGAAATATGTGAATCTCCCATAGGTTTCTTAGAAGACGAATCTGGCTAATGGCCTTGGACATATCAGGATTGATCTTAACGCATATGTATTAGATGATAATGTAGGGAAACATCCCATAAATAACACTAAAATTTCATTACAAGGGGTTCAACATCAAAAGGCCTAAGTGGAGGGATCTGAACACTTTATCAAGATCAATGAGATGGTCTGGATGGTGGGGGGATTTGACATCCAAATCATCTATGTAGCATTCCACTAGCATCTTGAGGATCATTTTAAATATGTAGTTCATGGAATACATGTAGTTTGATCCTTCATTCATCATATTTAAGAAAATAACCTAATATAATAAAGTCCCATGTGGTTCCCTGAAGGTGGTGGAATCCTCATATTCAGGGGAAATCCATATTTAATTATACACAATTTATTCTACATATCCCCCTTGAAAAAATTACATATCTGGTCCCTCAAATTTACTGAATTTATAAGTGGTGCAGTTGTAGAATGATCTCTATTATGAGGAGGAGCTAGCAAAGATCATGGATTATTGATATATTTTTATATGAACAAAGATCACTCACATTGTCAATGTACTATGGAAGTACCATATGTATGAAGAGCCAACATAGAATCCAGAGGATGAAATGTAGGAGAAGTACCCTCACCTATTTTTTCATTTGTTTTTATAATGATGTTTCGAGGAAAAAATTTCATAAGGGTTGAAGAATGTAACAACCCAAAAATTTTATCAAAGATAATTTCATTATTATAATTAATCCATATAGTATTAATAAAATAAAATAACATAGAGGAAACAATGAAAACATTATAAATGAATAATAAATGAAATAATAAGTATTTCTAGAAATTAAGGAACATATACCAATGGAATAATAACATTACCTTTGGAATACTAATTTGAAAAATATGAATAGAAATTAAGCCAATTGAATACTAACCTCACCAATGAAATACAAAAAAAGATTATCCATCTTATAAATGAAAATATGATATAATTATATCATATTATATGGAATCAAATTTTTTGAAAACGATAAAATAAGTGTTGGTATTTTTGTAAAAAATATATGTTTGTTTATAATTTAATAATTAATTTAATTATATAAGAGATAAATTTTGCATAAAATGTATTCTTAAATAAAAATTTTATTATCTAATTATTATATGATAATTTTATGAGAACTTGATTAATTTTTCAATGTGTCATAAAATCTTTTATAATTTATAAATTGGTATTTTTTTAAGAAATAAATATTCTATTTAAAATTTAATTTCCCATATTTAGAAAATTATTTTCATAAAATGGATTTTATTTTTGTGTTATAAACATCTAGAAATTGTTATGGTGATTATTTGATATTTTTTTATAATAGTTTAATTTTTGGTGAATAGTAAAGTATGATATTTTATGGTATATATACATTTTATGTTAAATAGACTATACGTTGATTCATCACTGATGTAAGCACCATAATTTTGAAATTTACTTCTCTCCATACTTTATTTATTAATTTAATAATCACTATTTATTCTTCAACCAAAATAATAAATTAATGATTAAGGTAATCGAAAAACATCGCACATTCACGATAAATACCACCCCCTTTGAACTCTTCACCTCACACATCTAGATAGTTTAATCTTTATGAAATTATTCACAAACCTCTTCCCATGTATCTCCTCTACATATTAGATCATTTTATGTCAATAAAAGTCCAAACTCATGTGACTCAATGAGTTTCTCAAGAATAATAATTCACAAGGATTCAACCACTTTTATTTTCTTTTAATTTCTTTCCATTTTGTTTTCTTATTCTCTCCTCCCCTAATATTATCCAAGTGGAATGGTATCTCTAGTATATCTAAAATAATATAATTTTTTTAATGGAATAATAAAACATCATTTCTTTCCCCTCCCCTTTTATTCAAGATTTTAAAACATCATCTGTGATGTGTTCATTTATCGCATTCAAGGATGACAAGTTTTCAATTTGAATAACTGCCTTCATGGATGGAAATAAAATAATTACAATTGTTTAAATTATTTTAAAAATTATTTATAACAATTTTTATGTTGTAGAACTAGATTATATACGTAATATTAAATTATAAAATAAAACTAGTTC
The DNA here is from genome assembly GCA_963277665.1 of Viscum album. Lineage (NCBI taxonomy): Eukaryota > Viridiplantae > Streptophyta > Magnoliopsida > Santalales > Viscaceae > Viscum > Viscum album. The sequence continues at coordinate 2,024,085,021 of OY728123.1, forward strand.
ATGATGATTGAAATGACACTGAAATAATCTAAATGATTATCAAAATCATCTTTTTTATTTGTCATCCCCACCCAGTATATCCAACATAATTATATAACCATTTTAAATTATGTATTATTGTTATTAAAGTATTATTTAAATTTTCGATAATTATTCTCATTTTATATGATGATCAATACTCAAATACAAGTGATCTAATCATGAAAACCAAGGAAAACGAATGCTCCTGAACAATATAATTGTATATTATAACTCATGAAAAGCTATAAAATAACTTAATAAAATTATAATATATAAATTAAATGTTTAAATGGTTCTTAAATAATAAATTAATGGATTTAATTTTATTATTTTTGACATTAAGATCAAATGAAAAACACATTTGGACATAAGGTAAGGGATTCTTTTTGAACCCCCATTTTACCTTATGGTTACTCTTTATCTCTCCTTAACAAAATTTAAATCATTATTCTTCTTATTCAATCCTCTTACATTCTGTGTGAATGTTAAAAACACATTTACCTACATCAATTCATTTTTATTTTATGGGAAAATACAAGTTTTCAAGAAATTCCCTTCTCAAATATTCCTGATAAGAATGCCCAATTAAAAAGAACTTCCCAATTTCATACCCATTTTCAAGTGAACTCTATAATTTGTATTAATCCGACATTAGTTTTATAAAAAAACTCATTTTATCATGAAAAAAAATCTGGTTTATTTTCTAGTTTTATAAAAACTATTATAACATTTCCTTTTTAACGAATCATTAAACATTCCCATCAACCACACCAAATTATATTATTTCTAAGGATTCCAAAACCCTATTTTACATTATTCTACTTCAGTTTTACATCAATTATCATGATCTATGTCAATTTTACCATTGAATGTACATTTTTTATTTGTATAAGTTCTTTCATGGAAATCATTTTGATATACCCTTTTATTATGCCATAGGATATGATTATGAGAAACAATTTATTCCTTGGGCAACCCTTACGCTTTATTCTTCATGTGGAACACATATTCACTAACATGTTATGATGGGATCACCCTGATAGAGCTATAATTCGTTGGGTTATTTTTATTCTCATGATACATCATGTGAAATGGACTTGGTGGTTAGCCTTGACTCATGCTCCTTGAGGAACGATCATGGGGGTTATCCTTGAATCGTTGTCCATGAGCAATGGTTGTGGTGGTTAGACATAACAGATGATCCTCTATATGAAATGATCCTTGACTCATGATTATGTCATGTTTTTTTGTATCCACATTTCTATGATTTCATTTTTATATGATCACATGTTATTCATGTTATTAATCCTAATAATTATTCATTTTCCATGTCTTTCTGTGTCATCACGTTATGGCTTCATACCCATGTTCTATATTTTATTCATATATTTATCCCTCTTATTTGACTTTTTAGGTTATCTATTTTTTCACGTATTCCCCTTGTTATTCTATATATATTTGAGTGATTAAATAAAGATTTTATATTATTATGGAGATTAAATAAATGTTGTTTTATTTTTGTTTCATTTTATTTATTTATGTACAAAATATTTCAATGAAACTATAATCTTGTCTTGTATTTCATGGATATTTAAACATAAAATCATGTAATATTATGTTTAAAAAGTATATGGTTTCTATAAAAAATCTATATGAATCTTGATATTGAGGAAAATAATATTTATACTCTCATTTTAATTGTATATGTTGATAAAATCATTTTTTGTAGGTGACTAGGAGAGTGAAGGTAAAACATTTTCCATAAAAATTAAGTATAACTTTGGGATTTCCATTATGGTAGTACTGAAATGTTTATTAGGATTACATGGGATGAAAAAAAATTACCTTCATTTTTGATGACAGGTATTCTAGAAAATTATTGGGTTTTTTTAGATGGAGTACTCTAAAAATGTATCAATACCTATTCAAGTGGAGTTGTAATTATCTAAGGATTCCAAAGGAGAAATTGTAAATCAGTTGGGGTTAAAAAAAATTATTGTTAGCCTTCACTATGAAACTACTTCAAGACCTAATATTTTATATATTAAAACATATGTTCTAGTTACCAAAGTAATCTTAACGAAACTAAACATATAAAAGGTTAGAGTTATTATTATGCATATTAGAGGAATAAAACAATTTGGGATACTCTAGAGGAGATGAATTACTCGTAATCTGGGTGGTTATATAGATACAAAATGAGAAGGTGATACTAATTATAATGGTTTACTTCTGGTGTAATATTTCCTCTATGATAATGTTGTATAAACTGTAAATGAGATACATAAAATTAAGTTAAATTAAAAACCAATGAAGATAAATATGGAGCAATTGTGAGTTCTTTCACTTATATTAAATTTATAAATTAGTAGATTTATGAAATGAGTGTAAATATTTAGAAACCACTCTAAAAACAATGTGATAATAAATTTACTATAAATATTTTTAAAAATTTAGTTAAACACTCAATATCTAAGAACATTGATATGAGGTCCCAATTTAACAAAGAAAAATTTTATATTTGTTTTATAAAATTAGAATTCTAACCTATTAATGATAAAATTACTAATATATTCTCTATAAGTATTCCTAAATACATATTTGATTTGTTAATAGTGAATTTAAATGTTCATCCCATCCCTTACACATAAGATTCATTGGGAATTACGAACACATAACAATGGATTCTGTTTTCAAAGGGGGAGAAAAGATGCAAAAATCTTATGGGTGAAGGCACTCATTAACTACCAATATTCTATCCCACTGTATTACTTATTGTAAAATTGGGAGGATAATAGAAAATGTGTTCTATAAATAAGGGGGATAAAATCTTGAATACTCTTCCAATAATTTCTTATTACCAGTTATTGTAATTAACTAAAAAACTAGATTATATATGATTGTAGAGTTAATAAATATCTCATGTGAGATAGGTAGTGATTTTGTGCCTATTTGATGAGTTTTTATTTTTGGGGAATGATTTGATAATGGTTATAAACAAATAAAAAAGGGTAGGTTAAAGTACCTAGTGGGATTATTGAAAGAGCCTATCTTTTTTTCTAACCATCTGATGACAATAATTTTTGATGAAATCAAAACATTTTTGAGATCATTATTATGTAAATTGTTAAATTTTTAATAATGATTAATATGTGTTCTAATTTTTTTGGGGAATCATATTGTTTACAACATTATAGAGTCAATATGACTTATCTTTAGATGATATTTATAGACTCTGTCAAATAAGAAGAAGAGTTTAATATGATCTTTGATGGAAATATTTTATGATAATAAATATTAAAATGATTTGATTGGTCTTTAAATAATGAAAATCATTTTATATAAGGCCTTGTGGATTTTATTTTTGGTTTACACTTTTTTATATTGTTATTTTACCATTTAGTAAAAAATTCCCATGTATTGACTAGGCCACCCAAGCATCATGACACAACATCAGGACAAGGTTAATGGAAGCCCAACTGGGAACAGATATATATAATAGGTAAGGAAAGAGAAATCAAGGAAACTACACCCATGTAGTGTGGAGCACATAGGAAGGCATGCATGTGGAAAGTGTGGTTCTTATCCTCCCACATGTGGGGACGAATAAGTGGAAGTAGTTAAGAACTAAAACCCAAGTTGATTTATTAACTAGCTATAGAGATGTTTTATATTATTATGTGATTATTATTAGAAAATAGTTTTGATTTGGGAATTTGACAATTGAAGAAATATATTTCACCCAATTTAAATAAAAAATCAGAAATACAGGGATAATTGAGAAATGAAACCATAATATGAATCATCTTTATTATCATTCTATGAGGGTTTCAATATATCATTGAATTTTCATAGAAATATTCCTTGTGAGGGGGTCATATTTGTAAAATGAAAGACAATAAGGTATCAATGAAGTGAAGTAAAATTAATGAATACTTGATGATTGTGGGGATGAAATTAAATTTTGAAAGGATGGTAAGGAATTTAAACTATTTGAGGATTCCTAGTTTGTTCATAGGTGATATTAGACCACAAGGTTATCACATGATTGTAAAAAAAGGATTAAGTGACCCGCAAGGTGGGTATACAATTAAAACTATGAGAATCCACCATGAGAGAATGTGAATGGGTATGAAGTATACAGAAATGCATACAACATGTGATATGAGAGGACGTATTGTGGATATTCAGTAAAAAATATATATAACCTGATTAATGTTCATGATAAGAGTATTTTGTGATGATTTTGGAGAAAATGGTCATAGAGAACAAGTATTTTCTATGTTCTTATGTAATGGTTGGATAAACATGATATCCTGAAATATAATGAGATAATAATGTGTAATTTATCTTATATTTTCTAGTTAAAATTATTATATAATGTGAATTTTATTGAGGAATTTTCCTCATGAGATAATTGATATTGTTTCTCCATTCATGAATTATCCCTACATGATATTTCGTTATACGAGTAGTAGTGGACCATTTTAAGTAGTTGACCATGTAATAAAATTTTCGATGAAGTAGTGGGACATGTGAATAAAACAACTCTAAATATAGTGGACCACATTGAGTTATACGTCATGAAGTACTAGTAATTTAGGGATCAGAGTTTTAAAAGCATTTTATTTTGAATAATTCAAACCATTATATTAATAATTTAATAAAAAAATTTAATTATGGATTCATTCACTAATTCAAAATCCAGTTATTCTTATAAACTAAGGAAGATAGTTTAATGTTCATGTATATTAATATATAATTATATGTTGGTTAAAGTATTTTCAGAAGAATATCTATGGTTTTATGTTGTGACATACTATTATTCTAGAAGATCTTATTCATCATCAAGAGAAGGGACACTACCAAAAAACTGGGTTTCCACAGCGCCACCCTTTAACAGCGATAAAAAAAGTGCTGATAAAGGGGGAGCCTTGATCAGCACTAAAAAAGCACTTATAAAGGGAACTTTTAACTAAGCTAAAAAACACTATTAAAAGTGACCCTTTATCGTCATTTTTTAGCGCTTCTAAAGGGGCCCCCTTTATCAGTGCTTTTTTTAGTAATGCTGATAAATGGGGGATTTATCAGCACTTTTTCCTAGCATTGATAACCTGTATATTTTTAAAATGTCATAAAATATAATATATTGATATATAAGTATATTTGTATAGATATAAATATAATATATATTTTTTAAATATGTTTTAGATAAGTATAAATAATCAGTTTAAAATAATGTGTAAGATATATATTGAAAATGTATTATAAAATATATTAAAAAATTATTAATTAATAATTTACTAATTATGATCAACTAATAATCATTTAATAACAATTTTATTATACAAAATATCCAATAACAATTATTATAATATATAAAATAAGTTGAAAATGTAAATCAAATTTCCAACGACCCTAACATTTGATTCGGGCGTCCATTTGAGCTCTACAACATATCAAATTGATGCTTGGGACAATCTCTATGGGATATGGACTAAAGGAACCTTTTGTCAAATTTTTTGAAGCCAAAAAAGGCCCAGAGGGCCTCCAAAACTGTGTTTTTAGTTAAGATACCCAATTTTTTTTACATTCGATGGAATTTCAACAGTGTTTCAGGGGGTCTTTTTGACCTTTTTCACTTGGTACTGAATTTATTCTGAGGGGTAACATTTATATTTATATGATTTCTTTTAAATTTAATTGATTTTAATAATGTAATGTTACTTATAATCAATAATATAACACCATATACATTTTTTTATATATTCACCAAAAAATATTTAATTTTATCAGTAAACAATTAATCGTATTTACTTATAAAGTATATGTCTCAATATATAAGGCTTTTTCTAAATAAAAAAATTATATTCATTTTATTTAAAATAATAAAATATTTATATTTATATACCTATATGATGTGTGTCTGTGTGTGAGTATTTGTGTGTGTCTGTATTGAAACAATGATATATATTATCTATATATTCTAAACATATGTATATAATATTAATATATAATATTTGTATATATATATATGTATAATTATACTTAAAAATACATATATAATATATGTGTGTGTGTTGTATATATATATATATTTATTTAAAAACACACAAGAAAAACATCTTTTTTAAATTTATTTTAAACTTATCCTATAAATAAATATTAATATACAGATAAATATATTAATATATAAATATATCTCTGTATATATTAATATAAGGATATATATATATATATATATTAATATAAAGATATATATATATATAACTAAATACACATATTGATATAACTAAATATATATATATATATATTAATATTACTATATATATATATTAATATATGTGTGTGTTAATATATATATATATATATTAATTTACATATAAATTTACTTAAATACATATATAAATAAATAAATATATTAATAAATAAAGAGAAAAATAATATGGTGGATTGGTAAAGGATTAGGCCAACATACAACAGGTCCCGACTTCCAATCTTGGGGGAACCAGGTTGCGCGCATAGGTGCGGAATATGGTCTAGCGATGTTAAAGGGGGTGGGTGTTGTTAAAGGCAAGGGGTGGTCGGTGGGAGGTGGGGTGCTTTTAAAGGGGGGCTTCAAGCACTGTTGAAGCTCCTCTTAGAATTGCAGAAATATTTTTCTTATTTGTTTTAGTGTATTCATAACTTTAATTAGCTCTAAAAAAAGAACTACTAAATGACACTTTTATCAGTGGTCTTTTAACGTTGATAAAAGACCCCATTTATCAGCACTTTTTTTCACTAATAAAATGGTACTTTATCGGCTCTTTTCTAAGAATTGATAAAAGGGACCCCTTTTCTTCGCCTCAATTAACACCTCTTTTCTAGCATTGTTAATGCCCTTTTCTAGTACTGATAAAGACCAATTTTAAGTTGTGCGATAATTTAAAAGAACTGGTGATTATAGTATAAATAATGGTCTTCATTTTTTTCGAATGTGGATGCTACCTTCCCCTATCAATTTTTAATTAAAATATTTTCAAATCATTTGGGTGAATTGTATTTCCATTTTAATCACTTAAATTTTATCAGGATCATATTAAATTTATGTCACAAAAAATGTTGAACACTATATAGAGTTGTATATCACACCGAGGTAGAACATTGTAAAATTATTAAATGCATTTTAGTTTTTTATTTTTTTCATGTTTTTGAGGGAGATAATTATCAAAATGAGTGGATTAATACCGTAAATAGTCACAATGGTGTATTTTAAAAAGAAATTATAAAACCAGTTATGTAAATTGACCCCCAGTGTCTTAGTGGTAGAAACTTTATATGGGATCCTCTCTTAAGAATTTTAATAATATACTAAAAAATTAATTTCATCATTTAATATATCATGATATTAAAATAATATCACAAAAATGAAAATGTAATGAAAACATAGTCATGGTAATAATGTAATTATATATAAGTAATCATTGTTATTTTTCATTGTCAAAAACAAGATTACTGAGGAAGATTCTAAGAAATTGTAATTATAATATGTTAATTTGAACTCCAATAAATTTCAAATAGTATTGACTATATACCACAAAAATTTTGAATCATATAGAACCCTTGGATTTTAGATTTTGATGGCTACTTCTTTATCGATGCAGTTTTGGAAATATCAACAAAACAACCTTAAAACAGTCAATCTAATCAATATTAATATAATAAATAAATAAACTTTTATAAATATTGATTATAAGAAATTAAATAAAAATAAAAATTGTTCTTAATCATTTAATTAATGAATGAAAAATAAATATTTAGAGTGTTAGAAAAGTATTTTAATCATGCTCTTATTTTTATTTTTCTTATAATACCATTATTTCCATTATTATTATATTGCCCCATTTTTTGTTGTGTCATTATATCATGTCAGTTCCCTTTCCAATCATTTTATTTAAATTGAAACATGATAATTGCAATATTTCTATTTACACTCCCATGTTATCTTCCACTATTGTAAGGATTATATTATTTCAATGATATTCAAAACCCGTCAGTGTTTAAATATAAAAATTTTGGTTTAATTCATGCTAATTGAAAATTCTATTCCCCTATTACCCTATATTATTATACATTTTCATAAATTTTTCCAAAAAAAAAATCATTTATGGGTTTCTTCATCCCCTTTTTTGATTTTTCCTTCACCTTGAGACCTATATTAAAGTCTCTATCTTCTTTACTAGAAAATTAATATAGATGAATCCTTAATTATTTCTCTTCATGTGATTTTATATATTTCATTAATGACTATATATTTATGGATTTATTTTTTTACACATTTAGTCTTTAAGGTTTTATTTCATGATTATGCTTTATGAATATTCTTTTTAATATGGAGCACATATTCATCGAATATTATAAGGATTTAGGGTTACATATTTATATATCCCCAAATTTTATTAGGTAATGATTTATGAATTAGGTAATCCTTATAAAAGGTCATGATGCATTTTACATTTTTTTTAATGTCATGAATGTGTTTTATGTAGTAATATTTTCCACCAATATTATACATAAGAACAATATAGTATTTTTCCTATAAGGTTTTAATGATAGGGTAGACATACTTGACTTAATTTAATAAAGAAATTCCTTATGTTTTCAACATGTTTTATAATTATCATTCAAATTTTATCTTGTGATATTTTAACTCTTTTTTACCATTTATTTGTTATTTTTATGATACTTACCTTATTGATTCCATGGTATTATTTTGTTATTCAAATTATATATCACCTATTGTATATTTTTTTACACACTTTTTGGGATCTATAAACAATCATTTATTTTATTTATATCTTCAGGATATCACATGAAGATATTATATTATAGTGGGATCTATAATAATGTTATGAAGATGGAAATAATATATTTTTTTATCACCTAAAACGTGTAACATAAAGATAATAATTTACTAAAGACACTATACCTTTTGATTTATTGGTTTGTTTATTGATATTTATATTAACAATGATGTAATATTATGTTTAAGAGATACTGAACAGTATAGTTTATATTGGATAAGGATACAAATATTTTTTAGTTATTAGGATATAGAACATAATATGAAATGAACCATAAATAACGTAGATCAATTATTTTGATTTTATAATATTATTCCTATATTTTATTTATGATTTATTTTTTCTATGATAATAAATTGTCTTATATATTCCTATTAATTCATGTATGAACCTTCCTAACTAAAATTTTCTTTATTGTAAGGATGTAAATAGACATAATTTTGTTAAAAACAACAGTTATCATAAAAAATTGATTTTTTGAATATGAAAAATAATTTTACAGGAGTACGGGTCATAAACCGTATGGCTTTACATTCTCTGTTGAATTAATTAAATGATAATAACATAAACCATGATAATAAAACAACAATATCAATGAAACATCATGTTCTGGTTTAATCTTTTATGAGACAATGAATGGAAAAAAAATTTGATCTTATAAATCATATATAAATGGATAAATTTCATTGAGAAAATATATTCTTTATTATTATTCTCCAACAAAGTGAAATTCATCCATTATATTTATTATATTTATGGAGAAAAAAAATCGATGGTGGGAACTAATATTGAATACCAATCCCAAGAAAGGCATTAAATAATTATATTGAGTGTAATTTTGGAAAATCTTTTACTAAATGCTTCATTCTAAAATGAAGAAAAAATTCCAGGGACTTAAGAAAATGGTAGATAATTCTATTGGGTCATATGAGAAAAACCTCAAAATCATTAGATGTATGTCTCTAGTTTTTTTCATTAACCCCAAAATCAAGTCTTTTCTCTTATTTAGCGACCTAAAACTAATTATATTTAAATATATATGAAGGTTTGAATTTGATAAATATGATAAAATAGACTAATGATCCCTTCTGGTCGATATAGATAGGTGAATCTCAACAATCCTATGGTATTAAAGATAATAATATTTTTATATAATTTAACTGTAGGGGTTCATCTTATAAACATCGTAAAGGGGAAGAATATATAATGACCCAAATATAAAATGTTTTGAATGAAGAATTCTAGAATCTATATTATTAGAATGATGAAATGCTTCAAGAGTAGAAAATAATCTATTAATAAAAAAAAGTATTGAAGGGATTAGTATAATACAATAAATATATTGATAAAGGAAGGTTCTTCTCAACCATCTATTCATTGTCTAGTGTTTCACCTACAATAAACTATGACACTATTTAAATAATTTCACCAAGCCATGGGTAATAGGGGATAAAAAAACAACAAACATAAATGAAAAGGGAAGAATAGAGAGCTTCTGCTATGAAAACCACTAAGGTGGATCATGGGAACAATGTGGTGATAGGTACACTTATTATTTATTCCGAAATAGAATATATTCTATGATTATAGATCTTATAATTCATTAATATCATGGATTATCTCTAGAAATATTCACCAACCACCTCATGACTTAGTGGTTGAGATATTTGTGAAAACACTAAGAGGTGAAATCATTTAATCACTTATATATAACTCTTCCCAAATTAACAATTGTCGGAACTAATTTCTAGGGTACCTAATTATGATCTCATTGGTATAATTTTTTGTTATATTAGTAATAGACTGTTTTTACTTATATATATAAAATATAAAAATCCAAGAGAGGGAAATCAATTTTTATATCCCAAACCATCCATAAAAATTATAAAAGTACATGAATAATTATGAATCTACCTTGGACATACATATTGAGTATGGAATGTATTTCTTTATGATTAATTATATATTGAATAAATGATTCTATAATATTAATGGATTACCCTTGAATAGAATCATTTTTTATAGAATATGTTGATGTTTTCTCTGAAGTGATTCTCGGTTTTTCATCACGATCAAGAGGATAATATGTCAATAAAACATTTTCATGTAGATCTAACCATATCAATTAGTCTATATACTATGGTTCATATGTAATTGTATGTGATAAATAAGAAACTATAATAAAACATGGAAAAGTTTTTTATATACCCTATCACATCTTCATGTGGTTACTCAATCCTATTTTTATAAATAGGGGTGGTTTAATGTGTTGACATGTTGATTATTGTGATCTTTATAAGAACTTGATAAGGAACAAAAACCCTCTTCCATTGACTGATGACTTCTTCAACCAACATTAAGGGTATTGGTATTTCCCTATAGTGGATCATCAATTTTGATATTATTAATTACTATTTAAAAAGAAGGATATTCTTGAGGATGCGTTTGGTAAAATATATGGACACTATTACTTCATATTGATTCCATCTAAACTCACTAATTATAGAGAAATATTAAATGTCTTATCAAGTAGTGTACTTATAAATTACCTTGATATTTGTTTGATGTTATTTATAGATGATAATATTGTATGTTATAAAATTAAGGAAGATTATGAATAATATTAGATATTTTTTAAAAAAAATTGAAAAATGAGAAGTAGTATGTAACGTATAGTCAATGTGACTATTGAATAGTGAATGTCACCATATTAGCGAAATTTATCAGAAGTGATCTGAAAATTATAAATCCTTCAATGACTATTGTGCCTAATGAATGAACCAATCCAAAATCAGTGGAGGATATCAATATTTTACATAAATTAGTCAGGGATTTCAAGAGTTGTAAAAATTTTTTCAAGATTGTGAAATCTGCTAACCAAGATAACTCTAATTAGATTAGTGTTTGTCTCAAATAATGAGTGTAAATAGATATTCAAAGAGCTTAATAAAATTCTACTCACAATAAATATAATAACATTCCCCTTAAGTAGGGAAGTATTTATGATATATAAAAATGATTCAAAGATATTATTCTATTGTTTACTCAGGAAAAATTAAAAAATGATAGCCTCTTCCATAAGAAAATTTAAGGTGTATAAGTAAAATTTCTTGAATCATTCTCTTGAGTTTTCATAAACTATATTGACCTGTATTATTTGTATGAATTACCTATATAATGAATAATGGGGAATATATATTTATTTTAAAATTATAAATTTTGTATTCAAAAATATGGAATTCATTATTAATAAATAAATATTGTTATAGTTGATCAAAGACTATGATTTATCAATCTATTACCCTCCATGAAAATCAAGTGAAGTGTTTCATGGTCGATGTTTAAAATATCATAAAATTTCATTCATTATTTTTATTCAAAGATATAAAATCATATTATACTTTTAAAAAATGGAAATATAAATCTTAAAGAAATGTTTGACATCGCAGATTTCTAAAATTATAGCCCAACAATTAACTTAAATATTATTATGCATGTACAATGGAATAATTTCCATGTACAAATTAAGGTAGAAGCAATAGAGAACGTGAAAATCTCATAGGTAAACATTGATAAATATTGTTTTTTATAATTTAGGTCATAATAATGTGGACCATCTACGTTTGAGATAAAAAGTTGTATTAGATTATTCTCATGGATAAACAATATCTATCCCAACTGAGAACAAAAATTTATATATAGATCAATAAGTTAACTTTTGGAGGGATAATTTAAATAAGGGTATTGTTAAAAATAAATCAAATTTCTTAGTAAGTTATAATGTTGAGGAATAATGATAAAAGTTCCAGTGGATAATGAAACCATTACCCTTGTGAATAGGGAACTGGGGAAACATAACTAAACATTATCATAGGTATTTTAATTACTTCTAATGGAAAAAATGTAATATGGTCAGTGGTGGATATTCTTATAAAGAATGGTCAGTTAATCCCCATTCATGAATACTTCTCACTCAATAAACTCTGTAAGATATATCATAGTTGTTGTGTGGATACATGTATAACTATTATCAATTGTATCTTATCAAGATCTAAGGATCTTCTAAATTTTTTAGAGGATCCTTTCAAATCAATTAAACACGGCATTAATCTTTATTATACCATATCATCCTCTAAAAAAAGATAATTTTTAATTGACCCTTAAAACTATATATGACATGCTAAAATCATTCTTTATTTACAATAATGGAGGCTTGGATCTATACCTTCCTCTGGATGAATTCATATACAATAACAGATTCCACTCAAGCATTAAGATATCACTATATGAATTCATCTATTGGATGAAAACTAATAAATACAATATTATGGTATAAATATTGATAAATGACCTAATAAGACAACTCATCCTATAAAACTATAATTGAAAATAAAAATGCTTAAGGGGAAACAAGTAAATATGATGATGTAATGAATAAAACATAACATCATCTATTTCATTATAGGCTTTCAGTTTCTATTTCAATGGAAACATTTCTTTATGGGGTAAAATTTATTGACCCTATATTTTTAGATATGAAAAATGTCCCTTCCAAAATATATGTATGGTATAATATAATGTATATATCAAACAAAACAAAAAAAACATAGAACATAATAAAAAATAGTCATTTTATATAATTACAAAAAATTACAAATGAAGTATAAATATATTCTGTAAAAATAAAAAAAATTACCATAGATAAATAAATACATATACAAAATAGAATTAAAATTGGGGATTTCAATGCTTCATAGTCTTATGGAATTTTCAAAAATATGAAGAACCTTGGAAAAATAAAATAATTATTATGAAAAATGTTATACTTTGGTATATTAAATATAAATAACATTTATAGATAATAGGGTTAGTGAATAAAACATGAGATATGTGATATTTTTATAGAAAATATTAATTATATGACCATTGAAATAGTGTGTGACCAAATGGGATAATAATTGAACATTAAAAAGTAACTTGGATGATGAGAGTGGTACAATATCGAAAACAATTCTTACATAGATTAAAAAAATAACTATAAATACTACAAATCTATTATGTGATTTATCAAATCATATAATTTTAAAGGAAAATAATATTTTATTTAAAAAAAGTTGTGTCCCTTATTTTTTTGTGTTTTCTTGTCTATTTTTTATCTATTCAGTTTGATTGGATTTCTCATTTCTTGTCTGTAGTATATTTAACCCCTAATTATCCCTAAAGTGGTTTATCATAAAAATAGGGAAAAATATTCAGATGTAATTTTAAATTTTTTTATTTATTTTTTTGAACCTATGTTTTAGTATATTTATAATAAATAATTATATCTCATATAATAATCCCGAAAAAATAACAAATAGAAATGTAATCACTCAAAAAGAATGAAATAGTATTTATTAAAGAAAAAATATTTTTCAATGAATTAGATGACTTTATTTAAAATTTGAATTTTAATATTTTGAACTAGATTTTTTAAATGGAAATAATTTTTAGAATAATAACATTCAAATTAGATTAGGGTGTCTTTTGTGTATTTTTCAAACAAATATCAATTTTTGGGTTATAGTAATGAAATTTAATTTTATACCAATACTCTATGTTTTTGAAATCATCCTAACCTAAATATGACTCCAAAAAATTATAAAACATATTTATCAAATTACTATGTATTTAGTGAGTAAATTTATTAATTTTAACATACTAAACATAATTTTATGACATAGAAATAATATATTATAACATAAGTTATATTTTATTCGATCAACAAACCATATTTTTTTATTATAATTTAAAAATACATTAACAACTATTTTAGTTTTTTTCCTATTTAAATTTCTATTGAATGACTATTTTTAATTAATTCAAATATAAAATTCATAATAATCATCAAAATTCATAGTCGTTGGCCTAAATAAAAAATAATCAATTATTTATTTTAGATTACCCTTCCCCTTTGTAATGACCTTTCTTTTCATCAATTTATGAATCATTTGTTTTTTAATTTCATTTTATTAAATGGATGAAATATTATTGTTCAATCATGAAAAAGAGGTTATTGGGGATTTAGGGGCTCATTTGAAGACCATAACCCCAAAATGGAAAGAAAATACTATGCCACGTAGTTAGAGAAAATCGTGTTGCTTTGCCCGCATGGTTAGTCTAAAACCCTACAGTTTTAGATAGTGAGCACCAGTAAGCCAAACCATTTTTATGAAATAGTGTGAGCCTACAACCTAAGGTAGGGGGATCCAATCTCCCCATGCATCTTCATCATTACCCAGGATGTTCTCAACCACCTGACCCTAAAGAGCATGAGGAATGGTGGCATCTTACCCTACCACAGAAGGTTCCACTCCACACCAGTGTCCCACCTCATGTTCATGGATGACATGATTCTCTTTATGAATTCCTTGAGTAAATCATTGAAGGGTTCCAATCATGCATTAGAGGTGTACTGCCTCTGGAGTGGACAACTTATTAACAAAAGAAAGAGTATTTTTTTATTCCTTTTAACTGCACACCGAGCAGGGGTTCGAGAGTCAGCAGTATTATGGACATGTAGAGAGGGGTGTTCCCCATGTATTATCCAAGAGATCCTCTTTCCCAAGAAAGGATCTGGATTTTCGAATTTGTCCCTATTCTTAACAGGATCATGTGGAAAATCCTAAACTGGAAGAACAAATATCTTTCCTTCAATGGGAGGATCACACTGGTGAATAGTGTGTTGTTGGACACACCAGTTCATGCTCTTTCTTCGGGTAAGGTCCCCAATAGCGTGATCAATAACATCAATTTTGTTTTTGCTGGTTTCATATCGGTCCATAGGTCAGAGGTAAAGAGACATTGAGTCTCTTGGAAGAGGATGGTGAGTCCTATCAATGAAGGAGGTATTAACGTGTGGAGCTTGGAGGATACCTTCCTCTGCATGCATTCCAAACTAGCATGGGAGATGCTAGACCAATGCACCCTTTTAGGGAACTCCATGCATGACCTCCTCTTGGGTGATCATGGTTTTTTAACAGGCATGACTTCCCCATATGTACTGAGATTAGTCCCCTCATTAATGACCTTATGCCTCTTTTGTGATGGATTTTAGGTGAGGGGATGTGTCCTTTTGGATTCATAACTGGGAAAGGGAGATCCTGGGTTACTTGGGATGCCCGGCTCCTTATATGTCTTTCACGGAAGCCAGCTAGTACTCGTCCTTCACCAAATATATTTTAAAGAAGGACCAGTAGGAGCTACTAAATATGTTTGATTTAAGCTCGATGTTGGAAAAGTGAATCTTTATTCCTTCCACATCTAGATTATTCACAATAAAATCCATTCTTCAAACTTTCAACACAAATTTCTAGGAAGATCCGTGGAAAAACTCATTTGGGCCAAGATAATCCCCTCTAAATACAATTTTCTCACATGTAGAGTAAGGAACAAGGAAATTCCCACAGACGAGAACATTAAGAGATGCTGGATTAGTATAGACTCTAGGTGAGTCTATTGTAAGAACCATAAGGGCGGACCACCTCTTCTTTAAGAGAAAATGTTGGAAAGAGGTATGGTCTTTCATTGGTGAAATCACTACTTTTTCCAATCCGGTTATGTCCAACCATCCTTTTCATGAATGTTTGTTTCATGGCTCGGGGAAGCGGGGTTTGGATAAACTCAGTCGCACCTATTTGTTGCATGATAGATGATGGATCCTATGGCAGGCATGAAAAAAATGGGTTCATGAGGGGGTGAATTCGATGGGTCTCTCCATTATTATCCACTCTAGAAATCTTATTCTTGGTATGGTGAGGGTCCTGGGTAACTTGAAGGAGGCCATTTTCCTACAACGCTTCAAGCCAAGGTCCCCCAACCCCCTTCCCCTTAGAAGCTCTAATAAGGGCAACTGGGTTCTGTGGAAATTTCCATCAAGGGATCTGAAGCTTAACTCATATAGAAAATTATCCTTGGGATTAATTTAAGGTGGGTTTTTCTACGTGATAATAACGGGTTGGCCATCCTGGTGTTCACTGTCCAGTTGGGTTGGGGCTCATCCCTCCAGTCCAAGGCACTAGCTAGGCTCTTGGGACATAGTATTTGTATCCAATGGAAGATAGACATCACAGAGGTCGAAACCGACTCATTGTTTCTACACAATTCTTTATAGGGGAGAGGAGAGGATCCATGGTCCATTGAATACAGCATCACAAAATGAAATATTCTTCCCCAAAGAAAAATCTAAACAAATCACACCTGGTGAAAGGGAAACAAAGTTTCTGACTATCTAGATTTGTTGGACACCCCCAACTCTGAATGCCTGCACTTTCACAATATGGTCCGTCTCATGCCATAAGGGGTTAATATCATTAGAGGGGTTTCCCTAGGCCTCCATAATTTTATACCCCCCATATTTTTGGTTCCCCCCCTTTTGTCCTCCTTTTCCACTTTCCCCTTCTCTCCATTCTCGGAATAAATAAATAACATGATGATGATGAAATGTGCAATGTGCCACTAAGTAGTAGGGGAATGTCACATGGTTGTCATACATTTTGGAAAACTTTGTGGTTAAATAGTTCACCCTTATGTTTTGAGGTGAAATTTACATTTCCCATC
Organism: Viscum album; assembly: GCA_963277665.1. NCBI lineage: Eukaryota > Viridiplantae > Streptophyta > Magnoliopsida > Santalales > Viscaceae > Viscum > Viscum album. The sequence continues at coordinate 2,024,102,486 of OY728123.1, forward strand.
ACTTAAACTTATTACCTATTTTTTATTATCCACCCCTCTCGTTTGACCATGCAGGATTTGTTGTCCCTCTTATAGATCAAATAATCTATCAATGTGGGCTTGGATTTAACTCTTCTATCAGTTATCAGATACATTATCCTTCCAAATAATTGGATTTTTTTTACTATGCTCTTCTAGTAAATTACCTCATATAAAATTTTATCTTCAAATCCATCATTATATTTAGGTGAAATATCAGTTGATATATTTTTAGGGTGTTGGACTATTTCATAGATTTTTTACGATATGATTCAATTCTAAGGCTCATATCATGCAAGGATTCTTCTACAACCTTTATATAGGCGGTCAAATTTTTTTCCCTTTGTTCTTGATGCTCTATAGCCGCAACATTATGCCCACCACCATATTTTTCATTGAATCCTTTTTAATTGATTTATTCATGTCAAATTCATCATTTCACCATCATACATGTCTATAGACCATTGTTTAGTTGATTAGAGGTGGTTGATCAAATTTATGGAAACCATTTCAGTGTGCTCAAGATGAATTTCCCTATTATGGTAAATTATGTATATGCATGGATCACATCATAAGAAATAATCATAAATTTCAAATTTTATTTTACCTTGAAATGTGAATGCCTTCTTTAACCAAGGGTACCTTCCTTGTGTTTGTATGACCTTACTTGGAATTTCATATGAATGCAATTCCCTTATTGAACTTAACACATTTTTAAATTACCCATTGATCCTTATAAATGAAGCAACAATGTGTTTGTAAATTTAATGGGTTGGAATTACATGGGATACCTTATGAATGATGGTTTTGTTTTCATTAAATGAAATAAAGTGTTTTAAATGAAATGGAATCATTGAAATGGTTTGTAAAGGGTGGAAATACCACACTTTCTATTACGCTTATATAAATTATAATTCAAAATGGTAAGACCTTCTATATAAGGTAATTTTCCAACAAGGATTCATGAGATTTATTTTACTCATATATTATATAATAAACACAAATATGCAATGTTATTCTTATGATATGATGGTAATTTATAAGTCGATCATGGTGGTATAACACTCCCTTATATCGGGTGTTGAGCATGACATCTCACACCATTGACACATGTAGGATGGTGGTATTACACACCACATACCTTTGTTTGAGTGATGACATGTAGGCTCACTAACTATCTCAAGTGACATGCATGACGTATCACACACTTGTTGGGGTGTAAGGAAAATCCCAATTTCATGAGCTTCTAGGCTCGTTAGATAGGTTATAGATGTCGTAATTATGATGTGGTCCCACTAGCAACTACTATTCCAAGTATATGGCCACTTACGCTTACACATATTTGGTTCATAAATATGGTTGAAATATATAATAAACTATATTACTACAACTATTTATATAGTAACTTATTAGACTTCCATTCCGGCGATGAGAAAAATTATATAGACCCTGCAGGTGTCCAATAGGACCTTGCAAGAATAGTTATTTTTTCTATGAATGTTTTTTCTTATTCTATTAATATATGTACACTATTTAGTTATTATCACTACATGGAATAAATTTTGACACTATTGTTGGTGGCCTAAAGAGATTTTTATCTTAATCCCTACTTAGGATAAGTCTGATACACGAGAATATTATATCTCTTCATATATTCACAAGTCTAAGGGTCGAGCTTTATTTCTTTGATATGCTTTCCTATAGTTGGAGCAGAGAAACAGAGAATCCAGCATACACTCAAGATACAAGTGGAGAAATTTATATTTTTTTTATTTTGAATAGATTTATTTGATGGTTGTTCCCTAATACCCTTTTTGTATAATAGCATACAATGCATCCATGTATTGAAAGTGCTATAAAGTCGTTTGATTATATTTTTAGTACTTTAGTGGTATCTATTCATCTAGTCTTTACTGATTCTCTATATTCATATGTGCTTCTTTTGTTTAGTTTTTATATTTTGTATCCAACGTTCCTCTCAGAGAAGAGTTTATAGTCTCCCCACCATACCACCTTTAGACCTTCACTTCTAGAAATTAACCTTTGGTGTATGGGGAGGTGTTCTTGAGGCTATGAGACCCACTGGTACAGTACACTAGTTAAGTTGATCCCGAGTGGGTATGCTACAAAGTGGTATCAGTGACATTATTTTTTTAAAAATTATATTATTTGGGATTATATATAAGACTAGAAGTTAAAGGAATTTTTAAATGACCCTATTCTTGGACAGAGTTCTCCCATTTAAATATGAAATCCAAATTACCAGGGATAAGTAATTGCTTTTATTGATTATGGAATTTAAAATTTATAGGACTTCACTACATGGTAATTTACATGTTTTATTGTTTTATTATTATTGGTATGATTGAAATAGAATTAATTTAAAATGGACCAATTAAATGTGGGTGTTGCGTGACATGCATATCTAAAGGTACAATAGGACTAGTGTGCCACAATGTTTACCATGTCATGTTTATTTTTATCATGTGTATTCCTATAAATTATTGTTTATGCCTTGAATATGTATTTAATTGTGATGAATGTTATTGAATTGATTTTAAAACATAATAGATACTTAAAATTCCTACATTAACATAATAATGTTTTCTGTAATAGGTTAATAAAGACACTTTAAATAGTCATTGATCGAATATTAATCCATGGACCATCGGTCGCATTGGTTGGAGATTTTTTTGGTGTGAGTTAAGGGGATTTAATTTTGTCTTTCAAGTTTATGTATGACCTTATGGATTGGAAATGGTAATCCACCAAATTCAATAATTTATATTGATTTAGAAATTTTTTTTAAAAAAATTTAAAATTAATATCACTTATATTATAAAACAAGCTATTATTTACATGTTAAAAGAGAATTGGACAAGGAAATGACCATGATAGTGGGTAATAGTTATATCTTGTGTTTTAATGGTAATCTAGGTTTCTTCAACGCCCTTGACCAAGTTTTTTAGTAGGCAAAGAGGAGTGATAATTTTTGTTGGATGTATTTATTCTTTTACTTGTTTTCTATTTGAAATATTATTGGTTTTTTAATCTCTTATGACACATTCATTTGGAATTTTAGCAATATGCTGCCATGAATTCCTCCAATCACACACCCTAAAGGTGGTGATGACCATGTGCATGAGGTAGCGGTTCATGATCCACCAGTGATTCATTCTATATATACACCTATGGAACCCCCTAATATTCCTGATATGGACATTGATTACTAGTTTCGAGAGTTCTTTCATCATATATTGTAGTCTATGCAAGGATTAGTTCGACCTACCCAGATCATGGTAGATTTTACTTGTGAATTTCAATAGTATTACCCTCCCACGTTTTTTTGGGAAGGAAGAAAACATGTTTTTAAGTCCTAGATTGATGCCAACCTTTCTATATTCGAGCATATGGAGATGAATCTTGAATTGAGGTTCTATATATTTTCATAAATTTTGTGTGATTCATCCATGCAATGGTGGGATGTGATCACCCAAAAAAATCCGAATCGTTATATGGTCTGGGAAGTTTTTCAGACAATATTTCATGATTACTTATTTCCCCAGATAATTAGTGTTGATATAATGAAATAGTTCATGAACCTAAAGCATGAAAGAATGTTATTTATGAAATAAAATTCATGTTTTGTTGAGCTACAACAGTTCAATCCTACTCTTGTGAGTGATATCTTTATTATCGACTGCCAATTTGAGGATGAACTTGTATACATCGTCTAATCATAGTTCAATGTGTTCAGGTTGACTGATATATCCAAAATTGTTAAGTAGTACCTGATAAAAGATTGAATCTTGAAGGGATATGGTGGGGTCAGTCATGGCGGTTTGGTACATAGAGTTACCAGTGGTTCATATACTAGGTGAAAGGTATTTTTTGAGGGTAATAATTCAGTTAGTATCATTCAGTCTCATCATTAAGAGACTATAAGGGATTACAGGTAGTGAATTGGGGCTATGGAACATTCCAATTATAGGCAGTCCATCCTATTCCCATGCAACATAGCAACATTCCATATTCCATTTGAGTTACAACTCCAGTTTCGTCAACATTTGTGTCTTATTTATTTGAGTTAGGTGTATCTCACTATATTACATATGATGCTATTATGGAAGTCTCGACCTCAAGATCAAACACTTTAATGGGTTTATGACACTTGATACCCTATTAGGTATTTTTCTAGAGGGAATTTACCATTGTAAGTATTTCCCCCTTCAGATAGGAAGCTACCTATTTGTGTGGAACCGTTACCTCCTCAACATGATGGGATTTGACGTAATCATTAGGATCGATTGGTTAGTTCCCTATCAATCACAAAATGAATAATATCATCAAAGGGTGTAATTTACATCACATGATGGAGGTAAGAACGTTCATAAGTGAGAAAGAGATGTTCATGAAGTGTAATTATGACAAGAGTAGAAGAGGTTGGTTAATGCGACAACACAGATTTCCCATCTCTTCCTTGATGAACATGGGTTACAATCTAGTGTGTTTCCCCCTATAGTGGATGGATTTAGGGATGTCTTTCCTAGGGAATTCTCTTATCTAACAATAGTGTGAGTGGTTTATTTCACCATTGAGATTGTGTGAGGAGTAACACCAGTAACCATTTATCATTATAGAATGGAAACTAATGAGGTTTTGGATCTCAAAATATAGTAAGAGGATATGGAGGCTAAAGGATTCATATTACTTAGTACATCACCTTTGGGTTCACCGGTTATTTTTTCCAAGAAGAAAGGTGGTACCCTTTGGATCAAAGTGAATTATAATCGCTTGAACCAGCTCACGGTAAAGAATCGATATACAATGCCATGAATAGATGATCTATTTGATCATCTCAAAAGATAATGGTTTTAACAAAATATATTTGTGTTTGGGCTATCACTAGGTGTTGTTTAGGTCCTAAAACATTCATCACATAGATCTCCAATGCATGTATGGTGTATATGAGTACCTAGTTATGCCATTCGGACATATGAATGCACCTATAATCTTCATGGCTATTCTAAATTGTGTCTTCCACCCATATCTAGATTAATTATTTGTAGTCTTTATTGATGACAACCTGGTGTATTCATGCTCAATATGTGACCATTTAAATCATCTTGATATCATATTGAATACCCTAAAAGAGATCCAACCCTATGCTACGATCAGTAAATTAATTTTTGGATCAAAATATTCCATTTTCTAGAAAACATTATCTCAGAGTCAGGAGATTCAGTAGACCCATTGAATGTGATATATGTAGTTTCCTAGGAGAATCCAAAAAATTTATTTGACATATAGAGTTTATAAGGGATGGTTTGATATTTAATACACTTCATCAAAGTTATCTCACACCTTTTAGTTCCATTTATGGGTTTGAAAAAGATAGATGTGAAATTATTATGGTCAGAAGATTTTGAATAATCCTTTCAGTAGTTGAAGGTCCATTTGAATTATGTGTCGATACTAATCCTATTGGATCCATAAATGAGTTATAATATATATTTTGATTCATCAAGTATCGATCTTTGAGATATTCTAATGTAGGATGAGCAAGTCGTTTTGTATGGGTCTCATCAGTTGAGGCATCAAGTGAAAAATTACCCAAATCACATCCTCAAGCTTTCTATTGTTTGGTATTCCCTAGTCTATTAGAGACACTATCTACTAGAAGAGAATATTTTGGTATTTAAATTTCACATAAGCCTAAATTACATCATTACACAGTAGGATTTGAAACTCGGGCTGCATAGGTTGGTTGATTAATTGCAGTCCTTTGATTTTGTTCTTTCATACACACCTTGTAATGAATACTCTGTGGCTGATGATCTGATCCAGAAGACTCGGACATAGTTGGTTCAATAATCTAGTGGTGGATAGAAGAATATAGCCACATTCTATGTGATTCTTATTGAGAGGTCAGAATATCATCTCAACCTTTGTAGTATCTTCTACTCTTATAGAACATATAAGAATTAGAAACATATATTATCTCAAAGGACTTTTACTATGGGAATGTGTCTCATAAGATGACACATATTCAGTTTGGATCATGGATGGGGATGAAACATACTATTATCTGGTTGTATATCAGTTCCGGTCGACATTATAGAGAAGATGATGGGGGAATTTCACACCTCAGCATGTGTGGTTCACCTCGGTGTCACCTATATATATATGGATATATGGAACCAATATTTGTGGCCTAGTATGAATCATGATATTTAAATTTTAATTAATCATTATATAGCATATCATTAAGGGAATGTGAACCATTAATGACCAACATGGATTTTGTAACTGTTGTCCATTACTGAGTGTAAATTGGATGATATTTTGATGGATTTTAGGACTGTTCTACAGGGATCACCACATGAAAATGATATTTTGTGGGTTTTCATTGATCGTTTGATGATGGTTAAAAACTTATTAACTATGTAAGAGACCTTATTAAAATATGAGTTAGGGAGGTTGTACATAATGGATTTTGTAATTATTTATAAATATCCTCATTCTATAATTTATGTCAATGATTTTTATTTCATTTCATATTATGGAAGGGGTTGCAAAATGATTTGGGTACATAGGTGCTTCTGATCATGACCTATCACACACAAACCGATGGATAGACATAGATATAATTCATGTTCTAGGGGACATGCTCTATGCATGTGTCCTTGACTTTGGTGGTATCTGGGAGAAACATATTAACCTTGTCGAATTTTCATAAAATAACATCATTTAGGATACCACCGAGTTGGCTCATTATGAATCCTTATAAGGTAGTCCATTACACTCCCCTCTATGCTAGCTAGAGGTGCTGGTGGAAGGTATTCTTGGAATATATCTCATGTTGGAGAATATATGCCAAACCTATCTAAGTATGAAGAATATAATTATAGCTCAGTCTAGATAGCATCGGTATGCTAACATACATAGGTTACCACTCAAGTTAAATTATAAAGACTGGGTTTTTTATGAGTCTCACCCAGGATAGGGAATATACATATTTAGAATCAATTAAAGCACTCGATGAGGTTCGTTAGACCATTTTGAGGTTGTAAAATGAATTAGAACATTGGATTACTATTGGGAACTTCCTTATATATTGATGTCAATTCATGATGTCTTATGTGTATCTCATCTTTTCCAATACTATCTAGACCCATCACATGTTTTCCATCATGATGAGGTCGAGTTGGATGTAGATGATTCATTCAAGAAATGTCTCATTCATATTGTTGATCAGAGTATGAAGACACTTCAAGAATAGTCTATTCCTTTTTTATGGGTTCTATGGAATCTTGTCTGGGTACAGGATGATCCCAGTTAATGGTAAGTTGATTAACAGGCTCGGTGGCCAGAACTATTCATTGAATATATCTCTTTACCCATAGAAAGACAACTCAAGTATGAGTTTCTTTAATGAGAGGATGTTGTGACAACCTGTATTTTCATTATTTTAAGGATTATTTGTTTTTTAATTTATGTTACATTAAAATACATAATATTGATTCCTAATCAGGTAAAGGAGGTTATGGGTGTGTATGTGACTCATTCAAAGCCTTGAGCATGAAATGGGGAGAAACCATTGGGTCACATGGTTAGAGAAAACTATGCACCTGAGTCCACATAGTTTTTCTAAAATTGTGTGGTTTCAAAAAGATGACATTTATAGGACATATGGATTGTATAAAACTGTGCGAGCCCAGTAACATAGCCACATTGATATACTGATATTTGGGATATATCCATTTTTTAGAGTTTTCACAATGTTAGGTAAATCGCGTGCCTAACCGTGTGGTGTTCTCCTATGTAGAAATGAACTGGTGCACTATTAGCGCATGATTTGTACTACTATGTGTCCAAACCATGCACCCTTATGTATTTAGGTAAGAAGCCCATTTTTAACTCAATTAATCTTGGATATTATTTTATCTTTTACTACCCTCTAATTTTAGTGTTAAACACTTCTTCTACCTCTCATATATCATATCCTCCATCTATCTATTCTTGGAGATAAATCTCTCGTCTGACATCCAATTCACAATCTATCAAAATCATTGGATCTGTCTTAGTAATCTCTCACACTCACTTACCACAAACAAGGGTTATTCATTGGATCTGTCACTCTCTTAAGATGATAGATCGTTTTCCAATTTTTCACGGTGTTGGTCTGTTTCCCAGATCTCTTACAAACTACATGAAATATAAGGCTAATAACCATTAATGAGTCATCTATGGCCTTGATTTAGGTGTCCACATCATTTTCTCTTGGATTTTTGATCCTCCGTAGATACATCATTGTGACTCATGCTATATTTTTCAATGAATCCATTTTTAATTGAGTTCATCATATCAAATTGATTATTGTTCCATGATACATGCCAATTGATCCTTCTTTAAGAAATTAGAGGTGGTTGATCTAATTTATGGACACCACTTGGGTGTATTATTATTGGATTTCAATATTATAGTTAAGTGTGTATATTCCTATATCACCTCATACGCATTCATATTAGCTTTTAAATTGTTTTCTCCTTAAATTGTTAATAAATTATTGAAATAAGGGTGCCATCTATTTGTTTTTCCCACCTAGAAATGGAAATTCCCATGATGTAAATCACATTAACGGATTTGACCCCTCTTTAAAAGACCCATTGATCCTTAGAAAGGAAACATCCCTGTTTTCGTAAATTGAATGGGATTGAATTACATATGATAGATTTTTCATGATGTTCTTATTTTCCTTATATGAAATAAAATGGTTTAAATGAGATGGGTTCATTGTAATTGTTTGTAAAGGGTGATAAGAATACACCTTCTTATATGCTTATATAAATGATCATTGAAAATGGTATGGCCTTGTATGAAATGGAAGTTTGATAATGGGATGAATTAGAGGTGTTTGACTCATGTATTTAATTATAAACCAAAATAGGAATTTTTATGGTTGTGTTATAATGGTAATGAATTAGTTGATCATGGTGGTATCATTCTCCATTACAACTAATGTTGAGTATCGAATCTCAAACCATAGAGTCTAGTAAGATGGTGGTATTACGTGACACATTCCATTATTTGAGCAATGACTGGATGCCTCACTCGTAATCTAGAGTTTCACTCATGACGTGTCTCACACTAATTGGAAGTTAGGGAAATTAAACTAAATATTGAGCATATTGGCTCATTACACTACTCATGGATGTCTATGTTGTGCCTTGATTCAACAAGAAACAGATATTCCAGGTATATGACCACTTACGCCTGCGTGTACATTGTTCCTATAGGTGGATGAAATATATAATCAATATATATATATATATATATATTAATACTATATATATAATGTAACTGATTAGACATCCATTATGATTATAATTTGGAGTAGGTAGAACCTCCAGTTGTCGTATAGAAACCTAAGTGTGATGATAATTTATCTCAGTATTGTTTTTCCTATTTTTTTTATATCTTCACATTGTTCAGTTACGAGCACTACTTGGATTACACGTAGAAACTATTGGTGGTAGACTACTAATTTTTTTAACTCACACCCTACTATGAATGCCTCTAGTAACTATGAATATTGACTCTATATAGGTGTTTTATAATGGCAAGTGCCTTCTCTCAAGGACTTTGATATGCTTACACATAGTTGGAGCTTAGGAGAAGAGGACTCAGCATACACTCGATATGCTAGTAGAGTAGATTTTGATCTTTTTTTTATTTTTTTATAGAATTATTTCATCTATGTTCCCCTATTCCCATTTTTTTATATCAGTATACCATGAACCCATATATTGACTCTATCATAGAGTTATTTGATTAAATTACCAATTCTTTCATTATATTTATTCTTCCGCTACAAAAATGATTCTACATGTCCTTATATGCTTCCACAGTTGAATTGTTATATATTATATCCATTGTTCCAATATGATAAGAGGGTATAGTATCCCCAAAATACAAAATTTACACCATATATTCTAGTCAGTAGCCTCTAGAATACATGGAGGTGATCTTGATTTCATGTGACCAACCATCTCAGGTCACAAGTTTAGTGGATCCTGGGTTGGGACGTTACACTGTTGGCTATATAAACATACCCCATCAAACCATTTATCCTACCATCTGAAAAATTTATTTTATTAATATCTACCCATAAACCTATCCATATAATCCTAACCATGTTAAACCCTTGGTATGAAAAAAAGGTACTTCCTCTAAAGGATTTAGGCGTAATCCAAAAGAGGCAACTCAATGTGTGAGGTAAGCGTTTCAAAACCCATGTTTCCATTTCAAGTATCCTATTACCCCTAAATAAAATAACTAATTAAAAAATTAAATTTATTTTTTTAATATATCATATGTTTTATAAAGGATTAATATTTATATGTTTACCTCTACTATTTTAAAAGTCACGTAAAAGTAGTGTTTCACTGATCGTAGTTTTAAGCTACCTTAGTGAATGATGATGTTGTATTTTTCACATTTTCATTCGATTAATATTCTAAAAAAATTATTTCATGGATTAGTATAGGATAATAATCATACAATATCTTTTATATGGATCAATAATGACAACATAGTAAAATAATAATTATATTAAATATAAATAATCGTAGTTCTTTTAACCTTCCAAAATACAATTTCTATAGAATATTATTCAAATTTTTAACCTACTATTAATATATTCAACTTAAAAACATTTTTAATGATATTAACTAAAAAATAGATACTTAATGATCTTAGAGAATAATTTTATACTAACATTTAATTATTTACACTTCATTAAGGGAGTTTTGAAAACATGAACTGAGCAACCTAAAAAACAATCAACATGGACAATATTAATAAAGTAAATGAATAAATTATGAAAGTAATTTATAATAATATATGAAATGGATATGAAAAAGGATCTGAATAAAATAATAAATGAATGAGAAATTACTATTCCAGAAGATATTGTAATATCTAAAATAAGTCACAAGTCTAGGTAACAATATATTTTCCCAATTTTATATTCTTTTGGTTATGTTCTCTATCACCCTTTTTCTATCCATATCTCATAATTGTTTTCTTTATAATATTATACATTCATATACATTAATATTCAATTTTCCTCTTTTTCATGGGATATTGATAATTTATTTTTATGCATAAGTTTTTAGTATCATTCTCAGTTATTTAGAGATATAATACTGCAAAATGTAGTGTAATTAAAATAATTAGTGGATGGTTTCTTGATTTACAAAGCTTTTAAAGAATCAAATAATTTAAAATATATTATTGAAAAGTTTTACAATGATATGTGTGCTTATAGAGTTACAATTTTAATGATATATTGAGTTATAAGGATCCTTGGAGTCATAATTTTGAAACGGATCTATGAGAATGAAGGATTCTCATGTATTGGAACATATTTAAGTCATAATCACCTCACACTATGATACATGAATCATGGAGTCATCAAAGAACATGAAGAATGTTAAAACCATGAAATTTTAATAATAATCATTAATGTAAATTGTATGATCCATCCTAAAATTATAATATCCATATTAAAGTTCAAACAAGACATTTTCATCCTAAAAACATTTTTCCGTATGAAAACTGATCGTAAACAATTATTCAAACATTAAGGGGAATTAGAAGATGCTTTGATATCCCTTGTAATACTTTGAGGGAATGGGTATGAATCATTCCAAGAACAATAAGTGTTATTTATTCCATGATACATGTAGTCGCACCACAAACAAAGAGGAAATAAATTTATCTATGTCCTTACACATGGGAGAATGAGTTTATTATTCATCATGGAATAATATAGGATTTCTCTAGAGCCTACATATGGAATTTAAGTTTTTGTAATTATCCACTGGAGTAGAAATTCCACTAAATTCCATAAATAATTGAGTCATTCTATAAAGGTAGATCAGGTAAACACAGAGAGAAATCCTACATAATCTCAAACCATAACTTATAGTGATCATCACATGCCTTGAAGTTATTTGTTGATGTAGTTAAGTGATCAAGAATAATAATCAGGACCATCTATTTGTAGGAAATTATGTGTATGTTCATTGATAAAAGATAAAATATCACCACCAATATTTGAATATCTCATTCCATGATTTTAGGCAGATTCAAAGTCCAAAAATGAGATAAACTACTCATGATGTGAAGGGATGTGTAACAAAAAGATGTTATTGTTCGAGGAAAAAACAGAAACTTGTATATAGTTCCTACTGTTTCATTGCACATCACTTGTTATCATTATATGACATGCGATTTGATATAAATTGTATGGTTTATCCATTATGTGAGGGGATTCCAAATAATTTTATCTTTTTCACATTATTAGTTCTCGGTAGAGTTATTTTTTCTTCTTTTCATTCCATAAATTTAAATTTAGAGATCGAAATAATTTATTTAGGAAGATTTATTTTACTTTAAACTGTAATTTTATTTTGGTTCAATTCTATATTTCTCGAAATCACGTCTTCTGATAAATATCTCACATGTGATGGATCCTTCAATATTCATGTGTGTATATTCATTTAAAGGGTATGTGATTCATCGTAGAAGGATATAAGTGTTAATGTATTTATAATTGCAGTCAAAGAGAGCAGTGTTGATTATAAGTTGAATTAACACCTAATAAAATATTATTCCTTCACATTAATATGATCTATAGAAGTGTGGAGGGAGGAACCAGAAATAAAATGAGTGAATTAAGCTATGAACACAATTCTACATTAATATTTTTCATTATTATTTGATCTTGATGAATCTTTTTTAATGAATTTCCTTGAACATAATGTTTTTATTGGTTTTGATAGAATCATTGAATATAATCAAACAAAATTAGTAAATATTTTTTGTTATTATGAAAAATTAATTCAACTAATCCATGAGTGAAAGAGGGAATATCTTTTTTACTTATCCCATGAAATATATAATGATATTTAGTTTTTATTGATTTTCCATAGTTTAATAAATTTATTCTCGATTCTTCATGATCTAAAATCATAAGACCAGATCAGTTACCAATAGAATTCACAAACTCTCAAAGATCACACAACATCCTTTTGGGATGGTATATGACCCTATTAATCTATGGTATCATATTTAGGGAAGGATTCATAAAGATTAAATATTTCTAAACATGTGGTTCATCATACAGAAGTATCAATTCTCTATATCTAACCAAGTATTTGATGTTGTTATATGTGACGTACAATTGAATTAATAGTAATAAAATTATATTTATCAACTCTTCGTTCCCTCATCTCATTTCAATTTTTATCTTTTTTTATTTTTACATGTGTGCTGAGTATTTTTTTCTTATATAGGATAACTAGTTTATGAGGAGGAAAGTGTTAACATGATCAACAAGTGTAGCCTCTTGAGATCTAATATAATATAAAATAGATATCATGTTGGACCTATTTGTGTGTTCATGTTTGGTTATGAAGAAATTACACAACCGCATTAAACGTGATGGATATCATTATTAGTTCACCAATGTATACCCACAGAATAGAGTGAAATTGATTAGTCTACAATGAACCACAATAGAAAATGGATATAGAGCCATTTATGGGGCTACCTCTAGAATTTTTCTCCCATCAATACAAGAGAAATTCTTTTAGATCAAGAGTATTATAATCTATATGATAAAAAATATAAGTTAATTCAAAAGACTTCTGAGTGAGGACCCAAACATCGTACTATCAAACATTACAGATGTTTGCGGCATTCATTTCCACTAAGAAGGTGCGGATTAATATAAATCATGGAATGTTATCTTCTAAATTAGTATGTATAAATTTTTTTACATCATGAAATCCTCAAATCCTATAAACAGATTTGAAGATTTTAATACTATTTTCACAATAGAAGAATGACCACTAGTTTTATGCTAATAAAAATTAGGGGAGGATAACATGATGAATTTCATTGAGGATATGGTGGAGGAGAAATTAAGGAAAATCAATGATTATTTACACACCATAATTTATAGCGTGTCTTCGATAAATCCTCAATTAACGTAAATTTTTCCATTATTCTCTCTTTAAATCATTAATCCACTAATGCTTGAGTTTAAGCCACCTACAAGTACACTCGGGTGGTCATTTTATAGAGACAAAGATGCCCCCTCCATTTATAATCAATTCTTATTTGATAAGGGTTGAAAAATAATGGATGTTAGAAGTTTGTAAGAGTAAAAGACAAGTAATTTCTTGAACAACCACTAAAATATAGTGAACTAATCTCACAATTTCTACACGCAAAGTGTTATTGTAGGGACAAAGAAAAGTTGTCCACCCCAAAGAAGACTCACAACACCATTGAAATAAGTGGTCAATAAGAAGTTTCTTAAACTATTATATATAAAGATTACATTTAATATATTTGATATTGAATATTCTAACCATTTTTATGTTATCTCTAAAATGGTAGGCCTAATTGTGGTCAATAATGAGGTGAATGGTCTCATTCAGAATAATATTGTTATGTTGTGGATAAAATTCATGGATTAGAGAAATTTAAATATAACTATATTAAATTGTCAATTTCTATTCTAATTTGTGGGGTAGATGTTTGAAATGTTGTGTGGGTAAGTTTTTAACTATTTTATTGATGGGTAATATGGTTATAAACAAATACAAGTATACTCTCTAATTATTCAAAGACCATATTTACATTATTAAAAGAATGATTGAGTAATTTGAACTTTGTATAAAAGATATGCGAATAAATGTTCTTGGTACTCAATTGGGTGAAGTTCCATTTCATGGTAAAATGAGGAATTATTGTAGGGAATATAATTTTATGCTATGGATTCAATGTTGATCATATAAAGATGTAGGTTATACAATATCTCCATGATCTGACTATAGTCAAGTTAATTAGAAAATTTCTTGGACAAAATTTATTCTATAGAATATTTTCTAAACAAATAGAGGATAGCATGACCTATCACTCATTTTATTATAAAGGATAATCCATTTGAAATTTATAATTCAAGTAATGCTTCCTTTATAATTCTAAAAATAAATCTATTATTCTCCCCAACTTTAATATCTATAAACTCATAAATGGGTTTTTAGATGATGTGTAATGTGAGTGATTTACTCATGGGATTTATGTTGGAAAAATAATTTGATTATTTATTTTTACCTATCTATTATGAATTTATTTTTCTCAATGATTCCTAAAATTAACTACACCACTACAAATAATGAAATTATAATCATGGTATTCACTATTGATAACTCAATATCATATATCATCCTCCCCTCGGAGATTATCTACTCCACCCATGCAATATTGAGGTACTAGATGATCAAAAATGAAGAAAATCCAAGATTGGTTTGCTAGATCCTGATATTTAATTAATTTCACATCATGATCATTGGAAAAAAGGATTTAGATATAGAGGTGGAAGATAAATTTTCATGTTTGTAGCTATAATATATGGAATAAGAGAAAGATATTAATATCACTGATGAGATTCTAGATGAGGCACATTTCTAGGATGTTAAAAAAGAACAAATGTGTTTTGATGACATCGAAAACTATTTATCCAATGATACACTTTATACACGTTTTTCATACAAAAAAATAATATATTTTTCGTGAAAATAACATACTATTTCTAAGATGATCAGTTTTTGATTAAAAAATGTGGAGGTGGATTGATGTGGAGGTTTCATCCTGAATTAGAAATGAAAAGTTTTTTAGAATATTTTCATTCATAACCCATTCGAGGAAACCTAATTTATGATAAAATAGTGACCAACATCTTTCAAGTAAAATTGTTTAGACCACCATTAAGGGGTGTGCTATAAATTTTAGGAAAAATATATTATTACTATTTATGTAATGTTAATATTAGAAGAATAAATGAGATTACAAAACACCATATTCTCATTTTTATGTATTTTAGGTTTGGGAAATTGATTTCAGTTTCCATATTAAAAATTCATTCAATGAAACATACACTTTGGTATGTGTGTAAAACAACCCGAAATGGGTAAAATCTAAATCTACCTTAAACAATATAGTGAATGAGGTCATCAAATTCTTGGAGAGTAATATCTTTACTTAGTTTTTAATTCTACAATTACTCATTACTAATGGGGGTACACACATAGAAAATGAATTTATAAGGCGATTTCTAAGTAAATATAGATTTTAATACAATACCATCACCTGTTATCATTTATATAATGTCCCGAAATTTCCATGTAAATTTTTTATTTATTTAAATTGAATTATTACAAGACCAGGCTCTAAGACAGCATGCATTTCTGAGGCCCAGAGTAGTTGGAATGATCCATCAAAAATGATAAGATTTTAATAGAATTTGTGAGTGGTTTTCTTGAAAAAAGTGTAATAACACTTATATAGGTTCCCAAATTAGAAATATTAGGGCTTTTCTACGTTCAGGAAGGTGGGTTTACCCTAGGAATGACTTTAGTTTAGTTGGTGCATGCCTCCAGTGAGAAAACCTAAAAATGGGAAAATGGTAAATAAAATAAATAAATAAAATTATTTTAATTTTAAAATTCTTATAACTCATGAATAGAGGATCATATTAAAAATATAATACCACCACTGAACTCATGAGTGTATGTTTACCTTAGAATGATCCTAAAATTGGTTGGCATGGGCCAATAGTGGAAGTTAAATATTTGAACAAAAATAAAATAATTCAGTACCAATAATTTTATTGTAAAACCCTTGTAACTCCTAAATGGTATCTCCGATTGAAAATCCATGTATATTTTTGAGCTCATGGAGGCGTGTTCCACATAGGAAGCTCCCAACCTTGACTGGCATGAGTCGAGGGTGCAAGTTAATTTTTTTAACTTTTTTAAGGATCATTTAAATAATCATGTTATCATAGTTTTCGGACTTTTGAATTGCTGATCAGATAAAAAATAAGAGGGCACCATTGAACTCGGAACACAAATATTTGAATAGAAAGGACTTAACTTAATCTGGAAAGGGTAAGATAGAATAAAATTAATTTTTAGACTCTTTGGAAGAAAATAAAATAGCGTAAAATGTTATTTTATTTTATTTTCATACTGTTGAGAGGCAGATGGTGGCACTGCGTTGTGGAAACAAGGCAACATCGACCCACATAAAATGAGGATCCTTAATATCTCATTTTGAAAATGTAAGGATACAACATCGCTACAAAATAGAATCTTTGTGAGGTGTTTCTTTTTTAAAACAAACACGATGGAGTGTTGAGAATTAAACTGTGTAGAATTCATTAAAAACCCTCTTGTGAGATTCAAATCCAATGAAGAACAAAGAACACTGATAGAATATCATCGACTACGATGTACCCTGAAGAATGAATCCAGGAAGCGATGAATGGATTTGACGAATTGAACCCTTGAGGACGGAACGCTACGTCAACAAACATAAAATGAGGTAGGGGATTGATTTTGGTTTTATGTTTTTCCACATTCTTATTCTAAAAATTGAATGCAGATTGTTCCATGAACAGGTTAATCCACGGATTCTGCATTCTTGTTTGAGAGTGTCGTTCCTGGGTTTTCTATTCAATATTATTTTTATTATTGATAAAATTGTAATCTCGAGCCCCCTTTCTTTCAACCTCTAACACGAAGGGCGTGGGCCGACACAAACAAGGCCTAACCCCCTCTTCCTTGTGCGTTCATGGGGAAAAATATTTATATGGTTGAAAGACATGTTCTAGGCCATAATAGTGAAGGTGGAATCCCTATGGTCCCATAGGAAGAGATAGTTTGAAAAATGGACCACCAGAGAAACTCTGGTGGCTAGTAGAAGGAACTATCAGAGAATCAGCACCGACGAAGGTGACCAGAGGCTATAGAATACCATGGTGGCTGAGGGTGTAGAGAGGCATTGTTCACTTCAGTGCATCGTAGTGGCGTATGGCTACAGCTGGCTCACCATAGCGGTGTGGAGATGTGGTGCCAACCCGCGCTGTGTGGTGGTTACCACCCACGTCCGGGCCACTTGGGCGAATGACGGAGGACACGTGCGTCATGGAACGCAGTGGCCCATGGATTCTCAAACATGGGGGAAGGGGGACCCCATGTCTAGGGCGAAGTAGACGAGCTGGACATGGCTCCCATCTGAGCCTCATATAAGCCGATGGGTAATCCGTCTCTGGCGAACCCGTGGGTCGGACCCGCCTTTTCCGGCCAGGTCGGACCCGCCTCATTGGGCCAGGCCGGACCCACAACCCAACAGGTCAGACCCAAGCTGGGCTAGGTCCAGGTCAGGTTAGTGGACCCTGGGCCTGGTCGGGATATGTCAACCCAACTGGGTCACACCAAACCTGGACCCGACCGGCAACCAGTTCACTAAAACGCATGTATCTCTTAAATCGGGCATCCAATTAATGCTCCGTCAATGGAATTGGGACCCTTGTGATGTGATGGTCCTACTGAGATACTCTATGTGAGTTTTGGAAGAGGTTTTCATATGGATATGTTGGATAGTGCACAAATTAAATTGGGCCCTTTTGACAAAAATGCACATATCTCACAGTCAGGTTGTCCGTTCGACGTGTCATCTATTGCTTTGGGACCCTTATGATGAGATGGTCCTTTGGGTAACTCTAGTATGAATTCGTGGTCATTGAGGTAAAACTGATAGCTTTATGAGAAGATCCTCTGGAAATCAAACATGGTATGTTCGGGAATCTAGTGGCTGGTTGTGACATGACTAATTTACTAGTGAGCCTATGTGGATCAGTATACTAGGGAACCTATGTGGATCAGCATGCTAGTGACCCTATGTGAATCAACATTCTAGAGAACCTGTATTGATCGACATAATAGAAACCCTGTGTGGATCACCATAAAAGTGACCTCATGTAGATCATCATAAAAGTGACCTCATGTGGATTAGCATACTAGAGATCCTGTCTGGATCAACATACTATTGGCCATGTGTGGATCAGCATACTAGATCCCCTGTGTGGATCAGCATACTCGAAAACCTTCATGGATCATCATATAAGCGACCATTTTTGGATCAGTAGAAGAGCCTCTCAATTGAATAAGATGATTTAGCTTTATGACTAATCATATTTACTTCAATACTTAAGTTATTCCAGTTGTGAGTTGTGTATTTTACTTTTTGCGTTACATTGAGATTTTTCTTTGTGGTATTCTTAATTTTTTGATTAATGTGAGACCTGAGTTGGTGTCAAGATCCCTACTATGTATTTGTATACACACCCATGCATGGGCTTCACCCTCACCTATTGTGTCTTATGCAGATGACAACCAGATTTCACTGGGACTTTGAGGAGACATGGCATGTCGGTGTTTAGGGGTGGATCAATATATGTGGGGTTCTACATTGACATCTGACAGTGATCTATACCTAACATTTATGTGGGGTCTTTGGTGAATGACCTCCAAATCTTGTACTTCTTTTTTTGTCCTATACTTTGAGCCGGGCATGTATTCTAGCCCATTTACTTTTAGTTTACACCTTTTACTCTCAGTAGTGGTAGTTTGTGGTGTCTGTGATATTTTCTTTCCTTTTTGGTTTTCTTTGTGCATTATTATTTGTCGGTGTGTGTACAGGACAAAAGTAATTGCATTCCCATTTTGGGATATACCTTTCTGGTGCTAGTCATCATACCCAGGCCTATGGAAGGCGGGAATGGGGTAGTCACAACACAGGCCCCATGGGACTAGTCATGAAAAAGTTGTTCCAAAGGGTGCTTGGTTCTACCAAAAGAACTATGACTCTATTTTTTTGATGGGAGAAATATTGTTTAGTGTCTTCTATTCGGAATTTTGTATGGGGAGTCCAATGTTTGTGGGAAATATAATGTATCCATACACCAAGACCCTGAATTTTTTTCCAACTACATACACAAAAACACTAGTTGCATGTGTTTTGGAAAATTATTTATCTTGATCACTTTTGTGCCATCTCTCCAGGTATAACTTATTGAATGTGGTTCATCTTTAATCTCATTCACGATGCCTCCATCCATACATCCAACCAGGATTCTATTGTGTTACATTATAGATGGTTCATAGAGTGATAAGGCTTTGGTATAGGGACCATTGCCTGAGATGGTGCCTTCGGGCTGTGTCCCAGTGATACCATTGCCCATTGGTCAGCAGTTACTACTGGTGCTACTGGAAGAGGACACATTTAGGCTCAATGCCTTACACAATTTTCAATGATAGATACCCCTGAGGTTTCGAGGTGATCACGACCCATAGGAAACTAAGGACTAGCTTGAGGTGGTGACTGAATTACCATCTAGTTAGGGATCTAATAGGTCAGATAGTGGTCCTAGCATTGAGCCTTCTATGTGGATCAACTAGTCGATGATAGGGTTTAGATTACCCGATCATATAATGAGGTCATGTTTCCGTGGATAGAGCATGATAACCATTCTCAGAGAAAGGTCACCTTCTATAAAAGTTAATTTGTATCTGTACCTAAGAAATTATATTGGAAGAAATGTCAGTAGTTGAGTATTCATCGAGTCATGCTGGATTCTTTCAAGTACTCAATGAATATGATACAAGCAGTTCTTTAGGGATTGGACCTCCTATCACAGTGTGTTTAGGGAAATCCAAGCTAGGGAAATTACTCTATGCATTCCTGCATATCCTATGGTGCTATAGATAACCATTCTATTTAGAGGTCCTTTGGTTGAGCTGATATAGCCAGTGGATGTCAGCAGTGGGAAAGAAAGAATCCAACGTTAGTATCATATTCTTGGAATTGTGAGACATTCCGAGAAGCGGCCCCAAGGTAGGGGTTCTATAGCTTAGGGATCATAGGGTGAGTCACGTTGGCCTAGGAAGAGGAAATTATTTTTAGAAGATTGTAGGGGAAATATCTATATAGATTGTCCAGCTCTTCATGCTGAAATTGAAATAGTGGATGATCCACTAGGTCAGATAAAGTGATAAGAACAGATGAATCTGAGGTAAATAGATGAGGAAGTGGAGCATGGAGAGTAGGAGGAGGAGGATTACATGTAACAACCACCACCCCAACATGGTCCACACCAGGCTCATGGAGCTAGTGTACGTGGGAAGGTTATAGCTACATGCAGTCAAGTAGTGATACCTGAAGGCTCTAAGAATGATTCAAGGAACGGTTTGTGACTATTAATATCTACCATATTAATATAAATGGGTGATAATCATTACTTATTATCATGAATCTTGTACATGACCTAGATTTTCTAGTTAAACCACTGACTTGATCCTTACATCTTGAGATACCTATGGGAAGAGACTTGATAATCACATTTATGTTGATGTTTTGATATTACACTTGAGGTGAGAGTTCTAGTTGGAACCTCTTTGTGGGGGCATCGAGGCCTTACGAAAATAGTTTGGGTATGTACTGGTCATCCAAAATTCATTCCATGATTGACTATTTTATGCAAAAGGATTTAGTATATCCACATCATTGTAACGGGGTTTTCCTTGGCCGACAGAAAAGGAAACCCAGGTAGCACAGGATAAACTAATTCATAGGAGAGTGCAGTCAATCACTCTGGTGCCATCCAACCTTACCCTCATGGTAGTATATGTTTTGTGTTTTCAGTTCCCAACTGTAGAGGTAGAGTGTCGGAATGTCTTTTCAAAATATGTTTAGAGGGTTACCTCCCCACAGGGGGATAGAATTATGTATCATTCAACACCCTGAGATAACACCAATATCAGTATCAGTATATCAAAGGTCTTTTATAGATCTTACAAAGTAGGGGAAGTAGGTGGGGGAATTGCAGAGGAAGGGATTAGTAAGACCCAGTGCTTGAGGTTATGTGTGGATTACCATCACTTTAACCAAGTGTACATGGAGAACGTGTACCCACTTCCAAAGGGTGAATGGGAACATCAATCAGTTAAAATGTTTATCCTTTTACATGGATGGAAAGGTTCCCATAAGCATTTCATAAGTTGAGATAGGGGAAATGGATTTATTTCCTTTAAGACTATGACTTTGAGATATTCTATACACTTGTGAAGGGGAAAATGGTGGCAGATGCACTCAGCAGGAGGTATGTATTAAAGCTGCTGAGAGAGGTGACAAAGTTGCTCCCCACGATGTAGATATCCTTCTTGGATGATAATGTAGTATCTTACCTTCAGTCAATGACATTCACTGCCCTTCTCTTACATCGAGTTCGGGAGGCACAGTTTTTGGATATTGAATGTGAGGATCTATAAGCGTAGTTATCCTTAAGACAATATCCTAATGAATTTTTGATAGGTGGGGAGCATGTCATCCTTTTTATAGGTCACACCATAATTCTTGTGACGTTACGGGAGGATGTGGTGAGGGAGTTCCATACATTCCATTTAATGGTTCATCATAGTGCAGCGATGATGTTCCAAGACCTCCGACATCAGTATAGGTGGCCAGGGAAAAATAGAGTGGTGGTAGAGTTTGTTTCCTAATTCCTCACTTGTGAGCAAGTGAAGGCCATGAATCTGGTCAAACCAAACTTAGCACAACCACTTGAGGTACTGGAATGGAAGTGGTAAGTTATCTCCTCTGACATCATGATAGTATTACCACACATGTATAGGGGGGACGACTCTATATAGGTGATCATTGGATGAATCCCCAAGTCGGTCCACTTCAATCCCATCCGTGGGCAGGGATTGGTTGTGGGAATGGGACACCTCTACATCCAAGAGATAGTGCATATTCACGGGGTTCTTCGACGATCATCTCAGACCATGATGCATTATTTAAATCTTATTTGAGGAAGGAATTTCAGGAGAAGATTGAGACTCAGTGGTTCTTGAGAACAACTTCTCACCCAAAGACTGATGGTCATACAGAGAAGATCATAAAGACCTTGAAAAACATGCATTGTGATTGCATCCTTGATTTTTGGTTTTAGTTGGGAGGACCACCAAACACTAGTAGAGTTATCATACATCAAAAAATATCACTCCATAATTTACATGGAACTGTTTGAGGAATGGTACAGGTGGCCTTGTAGATCACCTCTATATCAGACAGTGCTTAGGGAGTCAGCACACATAGGTCCAGAGTTGGTACATGCTACCACTGAGAATGTGAAAATCATCCAGGATTGGTTTAGTACTTCACATAGAAACAAGAATTAGTATGCTGACAGAAGATGGAGACCCTTTGTGTTTTGGAAGGGAGACCATTTTCCCTTCGGGTCTAACCATGATGGGGATTTCAGAGTTTTCACTAGAGCAGAAATTTATTTCTGAGGATTGTTGGACCTTTTCAGTTTCTCAGTTGAATTGGTGAGGTGGCATACTTTCTAGATCTTCCCCCCAAAGATGATATGGGTGCCCAATGTTTTCCATGTGTTGTACGTGAGGATGTACATGGATTAACCATCGCACCTCATCAACTGGGGTGAGCTATAAATTGACGATGGGATGACATTTGCAGAGATCCTAGCAGAGATAGGGGATCAATGGGATATAGTCCTCCATTATCGATAAATTCTTCTTGTGTGTCTTCGATGGTAGAACGAGAACTTCCATGAGAGATAATGGGAGTTGGTTGATCAGATTTGTTCCCAGTACCCCCAATTTGTTTGATTGGCCTTTTTTAAGATTTTAAGGACATTAAGCCCTATGGTTGGGAGAATGTAATTTTCATGAATTTTTGTATAATATTTTTTTATATGGAATTATTTCAATACTAGGATTTGAAACAACATGTGATTCTGAGGCTCAATGTGCCTTGAATGATCCTTCAAAAAATGTTAAGCTTTAAATAACACGCCTGAGCGGGTTTATTGAAAAAGTGTAAGAAATCATAAAAAAGTTCCCAGATCAAACATCTGAGGGCACTATTGCATTCATGATGGTGGTTCTACCCTAGGCATGACTAATGTTTAGTTGGAGTAGGCCTTTAGTGAGAAAAACTGAAAATGGAATAACCATAAATAAAATTATTAAATAAAATTATTTTATCTTTCAAATAAAAATAACTCATGGATGCTGACTCGAATTAAATATCTGAGACCACCGCTGAACTTGTGAGGTTATGTTTTCCTTAGGCAGATCCAATCATTGGCTGGCACGGGCCAATAGTGGAAGTTAGATTTTGGTTGTAAATAAAATAATTAAGTAATAATTATTTTATTATAAATTATTTATAACTCCTAAAAGGTAACTCAGATTGAAAATTAGAGCGTAAAATTGAGCTCATGGGGGCATGTTCGACTTAGACAAATCCAAACCTTGATCGGCATGAGTTGAGGGTGAAAGTTATTTTTTTAAATTTTTTTAAGGTTCATTTAAATAAACGTGTGAGAAGAGTTATATAACTTTAGAAGCAATGTGCAGATAATAAATTTGAAGGAATGCTTGAACTCGGAATGCTAGGATTCACCAAAAGAGACATAACTTAGACCAGCAAGGGTGAGACAGAAATGTTTATATTCAGACATTTTGAAAAAATATATAATAGCTTTAAAGAATTATTTTATATTATTTTCTCACTGTTGAGAAGCGGATGATGGCACTGCGTTGTGACGATGAGGTAAATTAAATGATGATCCTTAATGACTCATCTTGCAAGATTAATGAAGCACCATTGCAGTATAACCGAAAAGTTGTGATGTGTTTCTTTTTTTAAATGAACATGTTGGAGAGTTAAGAATTAAATCACGAGGACTTTTTGACGAACCGCTAGAGAGATTCCTCTCCAATGAAGAATGTGTATGCCGAAAGAACATTATCGACTTCAATATACCCCCAAAAATAGAGTTAGGATGTGGCGAATGACGTTGTCCACTCGAACCATCATGGACGAAACGTTATTTCAATGAACATAAAATGAGGCAGGGGTTTTTATTTTTGTACTATGTTTTCCCCATTCTTAGTCTAAATGAAAGACGTGGATTAATCCACTAATAGGTTAATTCATGGACAGTTAATTCTTATGGGAGGGTTTTATTCTGGGGTTATCTATGGGGGATTATTTTTATTGTTGATAGAATTGTAATCCTGAACCTCCCTGCTTTAATCCTCTAACAAAGAGAAGACGTGCCGACACAAAAAATGCCCAACCCCCCCTCCGCCTTGTGCATTCTTGGTGGAAAATTTATTTAAAGGTGGAAAGATGTGTTTCCAGAAACTATAGTGAAGGTGGAATCCCTACAGTCCCTTAGAAGTAGATAGTTCGAAAAATGGACCACTTGAGTAACTTTGAAGGCCCACAAAAGCAACAGTCGGCACATCGGTACCGTCGGCAGCTGGCAGAAGCCCACGACAACCACCATGTGAGGAGAGAGGCAAAAAATGGCCATGGCTGACTTTCCATTGCAACGAGGAGACAAAACGCAAACTAGTGTCGCATGGAGGTGGTGGTCCACATCTGGGCTACTGAGGTGAACAATAGAGGACCTTTGCGGCACGACACGTGGCGGGCCGTAGTCAATCGACTATGGTGGAAGGTAGGCCCCACATCTATGGGGAAGAATAGGAGCTATACATGGCTCCTAGCCACATCCCAACTATGAAAAAGGTCGATCCGACTTGAGCAGACCGGGCGTACCCAAGGGCCGGTCCCGCCCCAATGGGGCGGCCCCCTCGGCAGGCCGGACCTGCGGCCATATGGGCCTGCACCCCATCAGGCCAACATCCCAATCATTCGAACCCATTTAGGGTTGGGTTCAAGTCTATTCGGCAGACCCAGGTCAGGTCAATGGACCCTAGTTCAGGTCGGGTCGGGTCGGACCAGACCGGGTGGGATCCAACATGCCACAATTTCACTAAAACACAAATATCTCTGAAATCAGGAATCTGATTGACATGAAATTAGTGGCGTTGGGACCCTTGCAATGGGACGATCCTTATGAGATACTCTACGTGAGTTTTGGAGTCTATTTTATTATGGCCTGGTCGAATCGGACTAGAATCCAATCGAGCCTTTTTTACAAAAATGACAATATCTTACAGACCGAGTGTCCATTCGACGCGCCGTTGGTTATGTTGGGACCCTTTCGATGAGACGATCCTTTGGGATAAACTTTTTGGTAAATATTGGTGCTTGAGTTATGATGGATGGATTTAGGAGATGATCCTCTGGAAATAAACTATACTAAGTGAAAAACTCAAGTGGCTAGCTGTAATGCGAATAATTTACTAGAAATCTTATGTGGATCTGCATACTAGAGACCCTATGTGGATCAGCATACGAGAGAACATGTGTGGATTATAATATGAGCATCCCTGGGTGAATGAACATACTAGTGAGCTAGTGTGGATCATCATACTAGCGACCCTATGGGGATCATTAAAAAAACGACCCTTTCAGGATCATCATAAAAGAGACCCCATGTGGATCACCACACTAGGGACCTTGTGTGGATCAACATACTAGAGACCTAGTGTGGATTAGCATACTGGTGACCCTGAGTGGATCTCCATTCTAGTGACCCTTCATAGATCAGCATACTAGAGACCCTTTGTGGATTAGCAACAGAGCCTCTCAATAGAATAAGATTATCTAGCTTTGTGACAAATCATCATTACTTATGTACATAAGTTATTACTAGAGTGAGTTGTTTCTTTTTATTTTTGCATTAATTTGAGATATTGTTTGTGGTATTATTCCTTTGTGGATTTCTGTGAGACCCTAGTTGGTCTCGGGGTCCCTACTGAGTATTGTTATGCTTTCCCCTATGTGGGAATCACCCACACTTGTTGTGTCTTGTGCAGATGATAAACAACTTTGATTGGGAATTTGTGTATTCAAGGCTTGACGGTTTTCAAAGGTGGATCGATAGACTGGGTGTGTTTTAGTGACATTTGATAGTGTGTTCTACCTTCCCTTCCGGTTGGGTCCTTGGAAGACAACCTCTGGTGCTTGTACTTCTTTTGTTATACATTCCATTCAATTGGGCTTGTATTCTAGCCCTTTTTCTTTTAGTTTACAACTTTTACTCTCAGAAGTGGTACATTGTGGTGCTTCTTATATTTTCTTTCATTTGTGGTTTTCTTTGTGTACTATTCCATGTTTGTGAGTTTAAATGTCTAAAGGAAATGCCTCCCCTTTTTGGGATATGCCTTTCCGATGCTAGTCACTCACCATTGGCCTTTTGGAGGTGGGCTTTGGGTAGTCACACCATGGTCCCTAGGGGATGGGTCATGAAAATCTACAAACTAGTGGGATAGTGGAGTTATCCAATGGGAAAATTAAGTAAATTTTATGTTTTCATCTCAAATTAGAAAGGTATGAGAAAACATTTTGATGAAGGACTTTGGGATTATAGAATAGCATATAATAAACTAATTTTTACAACCCCTTTTAATATTATATATGTGAATATATGAAATCCACTTGTGGATATTGATAATTGACCATATTGTCACTTGAGGAAGATAAACATGGATGCACAAAAAATAGGGAAGAAGACACTCTTATATATAGATGAGTTAGTGTAACTAAGAATATGTGTGTATGAGAATGTGAAGAAATAAAATGAAAATACCAATCATTTACATTATTAATGTATTACTTGGTGAAAATTGTACCTTAGAGATAAGGTATTGTATTTTTAACACATGGTTTAAACTATTTCTAGGGAAGCTAAAGTCATGGTTGTCAAGTGCTTTCTTGGTGATCAAATTCATTCCATAGGGATCCATTAAGATCCAAATGGAGAATTTTCCGTCATCTACAGTAAACTAAAAAATATTTAAGACATACATGGATTCTTTCCATGAAGTCTATGATCTCTCCAAGAATTATGAAGAATGATGATGAACAATGTGTCTTGATCTCAATTTAAAATGAATTTCTAACTAAGTGGAAAACCTGATATGATTTAATGTAACGTTATTCATTATTTTATATTAGGTTGCGAGTTATCATATGGTCAAGACACTAGGAACACTTATCTACACCCCTAATGAAACCTCAATGTCAAAAAAACAATGAAAGAGTATAATTTTTTGTGGCCAGGTTTAATCATGGTGTGACCATCTTGTCAAGGTAGTGCATTTACTAGGATAGTTTGGCTCTCGGTGTAATGATATTCACCAAATTGTTATGGGGGGATAGGAAATATTACAAAATGGTAGAATATTATGTCAGAGTGAAGAATATTCTACTTCTGTTATGGACGCTTCATAGGAAAACCTTGAATCACTATTTGAGAAATTTCCCTTGTTTCCATTCCATGAAGGGTAAACCTTTTGTGTGACAAATCCAATAACCTAAAACGGATATTTTGATTAATTTTAATACTATGTAGTAATTTTGTGTGGAAGGAAATCATATTTTGACTAATTAAAATATTTTAATTATTATTTATTCCCACCCTAAACTATTTTATGACTCCTATTCTACCCATCAACTAGTGCTCCTGTGAAAATATAATTCCATTATCATCCAAGTATGCATCAAACACTAACGTATAATGTAACACTTTTAGAGTATTTATATTTTGATTTTCAATATTCTCAATTTCTAAAAAAAACCCATCCATTTTGATCCATAACCATTTATTATTTCAAAATGTACCATCTTCCCAACCATTCTATTTCACTAACACCTAAATTTTCACCCCTTTTCACACCTCCCTTTAAATTCCTTTGTGACCCCATCTTCCATCCTTGATTTCCATCAATATTCTACATGGTCGAAGTCATGATCATTATTTGTAAATCCCTGGATAAATACCCACCATCCAAATTCCTATATAAATATCTCACATAAAAGTTTAAAATAATGTAAACCAGACCACCAATTGATCATAAACCCCAATAGAAATTTATTAATCTAATGATTAATGACATCAGTACCAACAAGACATTATAATTGGATGTCATTAAGAATTTAAACATGGTGGTAAATTTCATAGAGTCTCACAAGGATATTATTATATATCCCATTATATATATCATATAGGATAGATTTATGGATATTTATTAAGATATTTTATATACTCTTGAGTTTACATTTGTGCAGGTTCACTTCCAGGTGGAGGGTAAGAGAATATTTTTTTCTTTACCATAGATTTTCATGGGTGTATGAATCTATAGTTTGGATTTTTGTATAACTTAAAATATAAATAACTCATAATTTAGCTAAAAAATTGTTTAGCACAACAGAGGTGGGAGAAGATAACTTTTCACCCAACGAATAAATACGACCCCAAGACTATATTCAGAACTCATCATTGGGGACCCCTCATGATGATTATTCATTTGTCATTTCCTTAGGATTGACTATACTGATAAGATTCATAGATTAATTAACCTAGTGGGAGGTTATCTTATTACCATTTAATAGAGTCTATTAATCAAAATTTATAGTTATTTTTTACATTATTATAATGGTATGGTGAACAAGAAAAAAAGAGATGTTTATAGTGGGAATGTTCCAAACTCATTAGGCTAAACCCCTAAATGTAAGAGGGGGGGCCTTAGCATCACTGGTCTCCATCATCACTCCACAATCCAAAAGATCATGAACTTCCACCACCTCCATGTTGTTATTTTCCTTTGAGAGAACCTAGAATAAGAAAATATGTTCACTTCTGAAGGAAAATGTATGGTGTGAGATATAAATCTCATTAGGGTCTCACCATGTGTTCCAAAATTGATGTCTTAATAATAATCTAATCATTCTTTCAACATAAATAAAATAGGCCATGGAATAATATATCACATTCATATTTGAAACAAAACATTCTTTCATTTGAATAAATGGGAAAACATCAAACATGGAATATATAAATTTTTTTATAAAATAATTTATATAAATCATTTTTCATGAGTAAAATAGTTTTATAAACCAAGGAATATATAATAAAAATACACAAAAAACATTGTGGTTATCCAACTTAAAGTACATTTTTTTATGACTATATGATCCACTTACTTATTAAATCAGTGGTAACAAATAAACATGTGTGGAAAATTCTGTTATGGTTAGGTCGAATAAGAATCATAAATATCAAATCATGTGTAATCTTACCAATTTATGTTTTGGATATATTTTTCATCGTCAATTCATTTCTAGGGTATCATGATCCAAGAATGCATGCCAAAAATATCCCAATAAATACCCAGGAATTCATGTGTTCAATAATCAATTAATAATTTGAAAATCATCTCACATAAAATAAAAAAATCCTTTAAAATTCAATTTCATAATTTTCAATTTCATTATGCCAATTCAATTTCAAAACCCAAACATGAAATTTTCATAATCTTATTAATATTCAATAGAAAACCAATAATTTGTTTCCATTAATTAAATATATAAAATTTTTCCCAAAACAATTCTCAAACCATTACATCAAATACATAATTTTCAAAATTTACCCCATAATTAAAATTCCATCAGAATTGAGAGGTTTTTCTCAAAATTCATGGAATTAAAAATTCTATTTTCAAGTCATATAAAATAGGTGTTTTATAAATCAGTTTAAATATATTTGAAAAAAATTAGGAAAATTAAGGTTTTAATTGCATAGAAAATATAAAATTAATCCACATAAATTTGAATCATAGAAGTCAATGATCATCACCCACAATGGGAATGCCAACAATGATTGAAGGAAAAGAAGATCAATGAATTCAATATAGATTAAATATATAACAAGACAATGATTAAATCAATCAAAATAGAGTTTAGTTCCATCATGAAAAAATGATATAACACTCTCTAAGGGGAAGAGGAAGGAATATTTGAAGAGAAAACCCAATAGGTGATCCAATTTCTAAATAGAGATCATGTATTCTACTAGATCATTGATTCACCAAAGGAGGGTGGTTAGAGGAGCCAAAATCTATTCTAGGGATCTTGAAAGAAAGGAAAAATCATATCATGGTTATGTTGGGTGATTATGTACAAAAACCTGGAGGTTTTGGATTTTTAAATTATTTTTTAGAATAATTAAATCATGTGTTAATAATTAGTTGTAGGGGAGCATGGTTAGGGGAAATTATACACCTACCATGTTCCCATAATGTTTGGGGTTCATAGTTTTCCCTTGGTTGGAGCATGGTTTGGGAAACGATGCACCGACAGTACATTCCCTAATATCCATGTAGAGCTCAGAAAGGATAGGGCATGCATTATTTAGGAGAACCATGTGATAACCATGCATAAATCAATAGGTTTTAAAATGTTCCAAAAAAACTATTCAAATAACCCAGAAATATGACCCATCATAACTGGAATAATGAAAGGTAAATGAATACATAAAATTAGGTTATAGGATTTTACCACCTCCCCATCATAAAAACATTCGTACCCTAAAAAGCCTTTTAAGAAATCTCCATATCAAAGAGTTGAGGGCACTAAACTCTCATTTATGCCTCATGATACCATGAATCATGAGAATCCAAATAATGTTTTCATAGCAGATAGACCAAAGGCATCATCCTCTCATGATGTTTCTTTGTCTCAAAATTGACTATCCTTATTGGATGCCCAGTCCTAGATAAATGAAGTTCAAAATCAGGATCCTCCCAATTCAAGACATGAGATGAGTCCTAAAGATACATATAAATCTATGATACATGGAACACATTATGTATCAATGTCATGTATGATGGAAGCTCAAAATTGTAAGACACTTTACCCTCATACAAAGCCACCTCAAGAGGTCCCAAAAACCATGGTGAATATTTCCATATATCCCAAATCACTAGTGACCCAATCGAGTTAAAACCCTCAAAAAAACCTAATCCTAAATAGAATACTACAAAATCCTTAAATGAATATCAGTATAAGATTTATATATTCTTTTGGATATCAACATTCTATGGAGAAATAAATGAATCATTGTCATCGTCTCTTGGACCAGACTTGTTCCAACATTAAAATCGTCACCAATATTTGACCAAAACAATGGATATTTATAGGGGTATCCATATAAATCATCAAAGGGATGCATATTAAAAAAATGTTGGTTACTTTTGTTAAAGGTAAAGTTAATCAGCACAAAGTGGCTATCCCAAGATCCTAAAAATTGAGCATAGAAGTACATAGCATGTCTTATAAAATATGTATATCTTGTTAGGTCTGGTCATCCTTCTTTGGATGATACATCGTTCTCATGATCAAATGTGATCCTATTGACTTGTATAGACCTCTTGAAAAATGATAAGTTAACAAGGTATCCATATCGGATACTATCACATATGGTACACCATGAAATCTAACAACTTATTATAAATATAGGCCTCTCAAGTCCTCGACATTGTTTGTGTAAAAGATGAGAATAAAGTGATAAAATTTGGTTAGAAAATCAATCACAACCCATATCACATTTTTCCTCTAAGGGGTATGAGACAACCCAACTGTAAAGTCTATAGAAATCTCATCAACCATCATGTTGTTGGACCAAAGGCTATTCATTGATTATAATGGAGCCTAGTTTGTGTTTATTGTCAATATTCACATGGATGGCCAGGGAGTTTTCAAGGAACATGGGATTGGTAGTCGGAGTGGTTTGTGGAACTGAAATCATTTCATGGTGAAGGTATGTGTAAGGAGGCACGCGGTACACTAAAGGCTGTAGGTTCGCATGATAGTTGCGGTTCCCGGGATTGGAAATGTATATGGTGGAGGTTGTACTTGTAACATCCAAACAAAATAAAGAATATTACATTTTCATATTTATTAATATATTTGAATTAAATATTAATTCTACTACGTATGGGACAATATGTTCGATGGCGTACCTGATACGCAACAATGGTTTTCTTTGAAATCTTACATTGCACACTAATAATATAATATTATTCGTTTAAATGGTAATTAATTCATAGCCTTTTTATTGGAAAGAATTAATATAACTAACTAAAATATGAAGATACATGTTTTTTGAACATTTTAACATTTATACAATAAAAGTTAGAGGCTTAAAATAAGTAAAGAATTCAATTTCAAGAACAAATACTCTAATATTCACTGAAAGGTTGATTTACCGCCTTTTAATGGAGAACCCTTTTAAATATATTTATTGTCACATTTATATGTTCTGTATAAAAAAATAAAATTCTTCTTTAGAATCGGGACACCAAAATATACTTTGGATGAAATTTTGGTATTTTTCTAATAAAGTTCATTTTTAGTGAATAGTGAAAAATATTGTATTTTAATTAAAATGTTCCTTTTAATATAATTTATTTATAAGGTTATATTATCATTTTAATTTGTTTAAAATTGAAATTAGAATTTATTTTTACCATTTAATCTAATTTTGGTCATTGTATGTAATTTCATTTTGAAAGTGGACATAAACAGGTGTCAGTCTTTTGATAGTTGTTATTTCTTAAAAACCAGATATTTGTTTTAACAGTGGGAATTAATTTTAAATTAATTTCATCCACTTATGTGTTCTGAATTTAGAAAAATGGATTCTATTTTTGGAATCAGTAGGTCAAAATTGTGTAATTAGGTAACTTTTATTTTCTTAGTCATTTTAAATATTTACTTTAGAAAATATTTTATCTACCATGATTAAAAGGTAAAAATAATAAATTATGGTAAAATATAATATTATAATAATATTCAATTACCCTAACAAGTGTACTAATACTAAATTATGATAAATTTCCGACCATGGTCATCCATGGGTCTAATTTGGGACACCATGGAGCCACATGGGAGTAATAATGAAATTTCATATTAATTAATTTAAAGTAAAGACAAAAATGAAAAAAACAAATATCTTTTAGTAAATAAATTTTTTCATGGGTTTTTATAAGATATAAATTAGACTATAAATATTCATTGTAAGGATAAAAATATTTACTACATCATGGTATTTTGTATATAATTTTTGGACAACAAATAAATTAAATTATTTAGGACACAATTATGATAAAATATTTATCCCATTAATAAATGATTTAAATAAACATGATTATAAATAGTAAAACAATATCTAAAACCATTCCAATCATTATTGGATTATTTTTATTTCGACCATGAGTCATATTATCTTTGATATTAACGAATATTTTCCCTTTTGAAACCGAATATGAGGTTATAATAAAATAATTGTTTTAAACTTTTCTAAAGAGCCCCTCCTCTCCCTTATAAAAATACCTCACTTCGAAGGTGATGAATTTTAAATTAGAAAAGTCTATGTTGTAGAAATTGTAGAATATATATTAAGGAGACAACAAAGTGAATCTGGTAAAACTACATGTCTTGCATAATAGGAATGATGATCTGAATGTACATCCTCAAGAGAATGTAGATTATTTCTTCAATTGAATTAATGATGTAGTAATATAAATTAGAGGTCTTGGAGAAGAAATCAAAGACATTTATAGTATAATGAAAATAACGAGAATACTTCCACCACTCTATAATGTATACATGTCAGCCCCTGAATAAAGGGATCTCTCTATGCTTTCTCTGGATGGTCTGCTAAGAAGTCTGGTTGGCTATTGTTTCTGACTCTTTCACCGGGGAGCACATCCATCTGTAGAGGACATGCTGATAATTTCCCCACATTCCCACATTCCAAATGTGGGTGGAATCCATCAATTATTCAGGGATGTTTACTCCTTGATAGAAACGGGATTATGGGATGTCGATTCCTCCTTCTATGGATTCCTCCTTGGAACTCGTTACCTAGTTTTGATCTTCCTCAAATATTTGAGCCATGGTTTGTGAATCTCATTCTAGGTACCATATCACTGTGGATGCTGGTCAATTACACTATTACGTTATGACATTCCATGGGTTCTTGACATGATATCAACCTTTAGATGGAGTAGTTGAAAACATTATGTATTTCAGGGAGTCTCTGGAGGCATGGACATTGGTTAACCATTGTGTTCCTCATAAGAGGGAATCCCAAGGGTGAAAAACCCGAGGCATCCCACATCGATTGTGGGGAATCATATTCCAGAGGTATTTCTCTGAGGTTTTCCTCAGCTTCCCATGTTTAACACGTGGTATGACGCATGATTAATGTCCTTCCGAGACTATTAAACAAAGGTGTGTCTTTTGAGGGTTTCATCGGGAATCCCATGCTTAACATGTGGTACACCAAAAATTTAACATCTTATAGAGAATGATTGAGAGTAATCAGAATATACTATAAATACAGAACTTATTGGTACATCCATAGTGGGGAACACCTTGAAGGTTCATCAGATAGATGGATCAGAATGCCTAATGAGTATGGATCAGAGAGAGTGCACACTATAATTAGGGACACCAAGGTTTACCATTGTCTAGGATTGAACCTCATGGAGGATTCCTACGCACCCTATATAGATGAAAGGGATCAAAACTCCCATAGTTATATGGGGTGATGAATCATAGTGTACATAAAGTATAATAACCCAGAGACATGATGGGTAATGCATGTGTTAGTGGCCCATCGGAAGAGGTACACTCTGGGTTGATTGATTATGGATTGTGTGGGGATTATTATTGGTTAGTTTCCCGAGGGAACGACATGATCCCACCGAGATCTGGTGGTCTGGGTAAGAATCGGGATGGATGATGGAGAGTTGAATGAAGTAGAGGGGGAATGAGATGGAACTGACATGAAGGTGGTGGTTTTGTATCTCTTAAGCCTCAAAAATAATTCTTACGTATCCCCATGGAAGGGAATCAAATTCCATGTAGTTCTTTGGGGCGATGGGATACCAGATGAGGTGGCCCATCTGGATGGGACCCAGAGGAAGTGGAACCTCCAGGTTGGGGAATGGCCTTCCCAAAACACATAGGGTTGAGTGAGAGAGAACACGATGAGACATGGGTGATGGGATTGAACTTCATGGAGGATTCCAACATACCATTACATGGAAAGGATCAAAGTAAACATAGTTCAAAACATGGCATGGAATCACGGTGTGCACAGAGGACTGTGACCCAATGATATATTGGGGATTACGCATAGTGAACATCCAAGGAAGGAATGATGCTCAGGGGGAAGACTATAGATGTGGTTCCTAATAAAAGGAAATACAACAGCTTACCGTGGATTGGGAAACACAACATCTTACCACTAGTTGGTGATCACATCTACTTAACATCTATTGGGGATCACAGCGGCTTACCGTTTGTTGGGGTACAATATCTTACCATCAATTGGGGTAAAACACCTTACCGTCAGTTGGGAAACACATCAACATATCACTGGATGGGAAAAAAATGGATTACCATCTGTTAGGAAACACAAAGGCTTATTTTAGGTTGGGTAAACAACAAGTTACCATCGGCTAGGAAACACAACGACATACTGTCAGTTGGGATGGACATCAGGGATGCTTCCTACGTTCCTTGTCTCGGAGGAAATGATCAAAGTCCATGTAGTTCGGATGAGGTGTTTTTGAACCGATGTGAAGTGGTTGGGACCAATGGTTGTTGGGATTGAACATAATGGAGGCTTCCAATATACATTTCTTTGGAAAAGATCAAAGTCCCTATAGTTTGGAAGATGTGTTTGTGAACAGACGTGAAGTGTCTGGGACCAGTGGTTGTTGGGCTTGAACCTCAGAGAGGCTTCCTATGTACCCTACCTTGGCAAGGATCAATGTTCATGTAGTTTGGGAGAGGTGTTAGTGAACCGACATGAAGTGGTTCAGACCAATGGTTATTGGGGTTGAACCTCAAAGAGGAATCCTACACACCTTGCCTTGGAAAGGATCAATGTCCACGTAGTTCGGAATGGTGTTGGGGCTTACACGATAGATAGGCCCATAAAGGTTGTTGAATGGGGCTTATGTGTGGAAGCTACATAGGTGATACTATGGACAGGAAAATGTGGACGGGGCTTGCGCGTGGACACTGCATGGGTGCCGCTATGGAGGTGAAATAGTGAATGGGGCTTACACATGGAAGTTTCCCATGTGCCACATAGAGCAAAAATAGTGATTGGGGATTATGCATGGCCATTGCTCATGTGCCGCTATGGGGTAGTATTGGTGAATGTAGATTACCTTTGGAATCTGCCCATGTGCATCTATGGAGCATCAATGGTGGATGGGGTTACGCGTGGAAGCTTCTCAGGTGCTGTTAAAGAGAGAAAATGGGGAATGAGGCACATGCATGGAAGCTTCCCTAGTTCTACTAAGGACACAAAATGGTGAATTTCTCTTATGCATGGAAGCTTCCTGGGTTCCACTAAGGAGAAGCAATAGTGAATGGGGCTTATGCATGGAAGCTGCCTGGGTGCCGCTAAAGAGCGGCAATGGTGAATGGGGCTTACCCATGGAAGCTTCTTGGGTGCAGCTATAGAGCGGACAGGGTGGATGGGGCTTACGCATGGAAACTTCTCTGATGGAGCTAAGGAGTGTCAATGGTGCATGGGGC
The DNA here is from genome assembly GCA_963277665.1 of Viscum album. Taxonomy (NCBI): domain Eukaryota; kingdom Viridiplantae; phylum Streptophyta; class Magnoliopsida; order Santalales; family Viscaceae; genus Viscum; species Viscum album. The sequence continues at coordinate 2,024,139,842 of OY728123.1, forward strand.
ATACATATGGAAGTTTCCTTGGTGCTGCTAAGGAGCGAAAAAGGTGGATGGGGCTTATGCATAAAAGTTTCCCTTCTGCCGCTAAGGAGCGACAATGGATGATGGGGCTTACATATGGAAGTAGCTCGTGTGCATTCCTCATGTCTGGTCATGAGGGCGCCCCAACTCACTGGTGGGTTGAGGAATATAATTAAGGCCTACACCTATGGGCTAGGGAAAAAGCAGGATAATTACAAGGGAGTTGGAATCAGTCTAAAAAAGGGAGATGAAAAGTGTGACTCACATGCCCGACATTTGGAACACAATGAGGGTGGCATGGCGATGGAGGATAACTGTTGATCGTGATCAAAACACAGGACCCGATTTGAAGTGTCGTACAAATTTTTCTAGTTCATTGGACCAGATTATTAGGTGAGCCAATGCGGCATGGGACCAAGCCATTAGGGGGTCCCTTCAAACATGCAATAGAATGATGATCTGAATAAAGGACCTTCAAATCATGATATGGAGTGTTGGAATGTTTTAACGGATTCTAATTCTCTTGAAATTATGCCACTGTAATCATTCCATGAGGTATCTTATGCTTGTCAGATATGGAATCTCTTATTTTAGAATAAAAGGTATTATATTATTGAATGATAGGGAATGCTACAGTTTAAAGCCGTGTAGTGAGGATTATTGACATCTTGTACTTGGCGCATAAGAAATCTCTTGTTTGGAGCAAGAGGCATCTTATATTTGTCATATAGGTTGTACCACAGTTTATAGTCTAGAATATAGGACTATTAGCATCTTATATATATCACATAAGGAATCTCTAGTTTGGATCAAGAGGCATCATATATTTTCCATATATGGTGTACTATAGTTTATAGTCATGTAGAGAGGACTGTAGGTATCTTATTCTTGGCTTATAAGGCATCTCTGGTTTGGAGCAAGATGCTTCCTACATTTTTCACATAGGGTTTACTAAAATTTAAAGTCATATAGATATAATTATTAGGCATAAGGAGTTTAGAAATGGCTTGAGTTGGGACTTATGCAAATGGGACCATTTATGGTTCATCCTAGCATTAGAGTGAGGTGATGGGGTTTGGACAAGTTACTTGAGGAATGGTTCGACTCAAGGTAAACAGGGAATTGACGATGACAATATCAACTCACAACACTTGAAAGGGGCCGAGAGGAATATGTTGACTCATGGTATTTCATGGTGTTTGGAGGAGTGTCTCGAATCATGGTAATACATAAGTTTATGGTTGATGCACGTAAGGGTGCAATGGAAAATGTCGACATCCCAGCTCGAGAAGTTTGGGGTGCGGATATCAATATTTCATTGGCGTCTGTGATAGATGGGAAGCCGAGACTGCAACTCAGCACTGATCTCGAGTGGGGGTGCAGGGGTGCAACCACTGTGGTATAGACTGGTAGGAGCAAATGTAGGAGATTCACAAATGAAATGGAATCATGATGAAGCTTCGCGAAGTAGGGATGCTCACGGAGCATGGGGTCTCATGAAGAAGCCTCATGAAGAAAAGGTGCTCACATAGCATGCCCTCATGATGCGAAGGGAATCGTAGAGTAATGTGGCTCGCAGAGCAAAGGGGATCATAGAGAAAAGCATCTTGTGCAGAAAAGGGTCTCGCGGATCAAAGCATCTCACGGAGCCTTGAGAAACATTAAGGATCTCTTTCCTTCACAAAGGTCGTATCCCTTTGCGAAGGGCATCTCTTCGCGGTGCACTGGAGCTCTGTGAAATGGGAGATCGGCTTCCCAAGGGGCGACATGACCCACCTTATGAATGGTGTTGAGCCAACTATTTATAGGTTATAGAGGTCAGTAGGGCACGCTGTGGAGTCGAAATTCATGCCAATAAAAGAAAATGATTCTACGAAGGACATCACACTCCGCAGCTGGAGGGAGTTCCCTCATGTTTCTAATAATAGCAATGTCGACCATCATCAAACTCTGCGGCACTCACGGTGGCTCTTGTCAATTTCCCTCAAGTTTATCGTAATCATGAAGTCGACCGTCATCGACGTTATCGGCTCTCATACAGGCTCTGGTCAAGTTCCCTCAAGTTCTTCGTAATTGTGGAGTTGGCCGTCATCAACCATCGTAGTGCTTTTCGAGGCTTTGGTCATGTTCCCTAAAATTTTTCATAACCACAGAGTCGACTGTCATCATCCTTCGCGGCGCTCAGGGAGGCTCTGGTCAAGTTCCCTCTGCTCCATGATCATGGAGGGAGCTTCATGAATGGGCTCTGCGAACTAGTTTTTCCATCCCAACTTCAAATGTCCATATATCTTAATCCATTACTCTCTTCGGGATCTATGACCATTAAAATAGAAACTTGTGAAATATGATATGTTCTTGAATCATGTATGGAATCATTTGGAATATTTTGGGGATGTTTTTTCTGGTGCCAACAAATGCCCCCCCCCATATGAATGGGTCTAATGAGTATGAGGTTGACCGCATTATGAGGAAACAACTTAGGAAAACACATTCCTTGTGGTCCATTGTATCTCAATCACGTTACAAAAATAGCCAACTAAATTTATAAGCCCGTGTGAGCCCTGATCGGTGCAGGAAACAAGAGATAATAGGAGGCCTTCACCTATATGAGAGTGTTAAACAACTGAAGGTGTGAGGGGATCAGAATGGGACACCAATCACCATTGGGAGAATCCTAAAAGAGGGATTATAGATAGAGAATGGGGGTCTCTAAATAGTTGATCAAGACTTATAGGAATAAATATGGAGGCCTGACCGGATAATGGTTCTCTTAGAACTGTCGAATTACCATTTTCCTAGTGTACTCTAGTGCCCGAGCAGGGTAATGCTAGGGGAGATGGAATTAATCAAAACATACGGGAGTTTAAACTTTGAATCATGATACCCAATATTAAGAACACATTAGGTATGACGTGACAATGAAGGATAACTATTGACCAATATAGAAACACAGTATTATTTTTATGGAAACCTTAAATGGGGAGAAGAAATAAGGAGTGACTGCTTACCATGTTCGAAACATGGGGCCTGACTCGAACTGTCATCCATTAGTCTTCCAGATCATTAGCCAAGGACTATAGGCGATCCATAAGCTGAGAATTCATACTGTTAGGGGGATCCTTTAGAAGTGAAATATGAATAGGGTCAAAATAAAGGGTATCAAATTCATGGGAGTTGAAGTGATGGATTATTAGAATAGAGTCTAACACTCTTGAAATTACTCCACCATGGTGGAAACACATTAGGTGGGTGGATTGGTCTGATGAGGGATCAAACATACTTCTAAACTAGATCCCTATGGTATGGACCTAGAATAATCTGTAGATTTATGTCATACCAATAAGAATGATAGACACATAGTTTAAATGTCACATGGCGAGGATGGTGCACATAGTTTATTGATCATACTACTTAGACAATGATTGGGGCCGAGGGGCAAGAAGGGTTAATGACCCTAGGTCTAGGCCCATGGAAAATGTTTTGGGAATCGATATGTATCCCATGAAGATTGGAATGAAACAAAATGTAGTTCTTAAAGTACAGTGAAGTTAGAGACCAACGATGGTCGGGGGAACCCTATCTTGTGAGGAAGCTGACACATCCCATGATTAACATGGGGCATCCTGAACTTGTTCAGGGTAGAACTATTGTTTAATTTCATGCATCAAGGAAATATGGATGTGTGTAGTTTAACGTCATACGATGAGACGGTGGCTAAAGGGGGATATCCTAAAATTGATTATGTGATGCAGTAGCTATAAACCCGTCGTGAATGAGGACATAAGAAGTATACATCACAACACATATCTTCAGGGGATGTTTTTTATGTCAAGGGACCGAATGTGAACGTTAATCTGGGCCCAGGGAAAGTTTCCCAGGCGTTCCTACATATTCTATTAGGATTGGAATCAAGCCGTACGTAGTTCTGGAATCACAGTTTAACATAATGTGGGATGAAGGGCCCATGTGGAATAGTTTCACTAGTATATGCCTCACCAACACTACTAATCCCATGTGAGTCATGTTCGATGTGGGTAACAAGGAGTAGGGGTGAAATTTTCTGGGTAAATAGAGGCACACATTAGGGGAAATGGTATGCAAGGTGAATGACATCCCAATAATACCGACCTACATACATAATGCACCTAGATGTACGAACGGGATAAAGCCGAGTATGTTGGAATTCCACAAGAACAGAAGGTAGTGGAAAGACTAGAATGATGATGCTTGAGATCTGGGCCACAGTGATAGCGACGTGATGATAGAGGATAATAGGTGACCATGTTCAAAACATAGTGTCAGTTTCCCATTATCCTAGAATGGGGACAGACAAATGAGGGTCGACCACTGACCATGTTGGTAACATGGGACCTATAGAAAATGTCGCTTGAGGTCTTTAGGGGAGTTGGCCCAATATGGTAGGCAAGCTAAGGCGTCATGAAACCACGACGTAAAGGGGGTCCCTTTCAGACATGGAAGGGGATGGAGATCCCAATAAAGGTCTCATGAAGCATGGACATAAAATTAGGGGATTTTTATTTGATAATTACACACCTTTGGCTCGTTACTACACAACATTTTAGTACACCAATGAGACATGTTAGAGATAGGAAGTCAAATCCCATTATGAGGAAAAGGTTCATGGGTTCACACGCTCTTATTATAAGTTCATAGAGTGGACCATTAAGAGGGGAACTGGTTTGACGCACTTTCTGGAGGGTGAAAAAGTAGTCAAAACCTATGCTTAGTCCACATAGGGGGATCTTAGTTTAATTTCATAGAACTCAGACCAGGTTGGGAAAATACAAGGGAGGCACATAGTGACCGTATTGAAAAACCCGACGTCAATGAGAATCCAATGGGTACTCTCCAACCCACATGTTCCCAAGAGTGTTCCGGTCAAGGGGCCAAAAGGGGTGGGTAGGATTTGTGATTCAATGGGATGGACCCCCGTATAGGACGTCTTGGCATTTATACATATCCCATGAAGATGGGAACCAAGCTATATGTAGTTCTGGAGGATGTCGCACAGTTTTGTGTCATATGACCAAGATGGTTGGTTCTTAGCTTAATTGTCTTAGATCTTGGACCATGATTGAAAGGGGAGAGGTATACATGTCATGTATTAATAATGAAATCCGACGTCAAAGAGGAAATCATGATTCCATATCATCACATTCTCACTAGGGATATTTTAGGTTGAGGGACCAAAAATGAAAGTTGGGATGGGACTGAGGCTAACTGCACAAAAGTTCCTACATACCCCATAAAGATGGGAATCAAGGCATACATAGTTCTGGAAGTTCATTTTAACATCATGTTGAGAAAAAGGCATGAGAGACTAGCTCTTAGATGGGGAGTATGTGATGAGGCTATTGCAAATCCGACATGAATGAGGACATGGAGTCCATACACGCCACACCACGCAATCCAATGAAATTTAGGGCCAAAAGTCCAAACATAAGAGGTAAGTTGTCGAACTTGAGCATCACCCAAAGAAAATATCCCTGGGCATTCCTATGTATCTCTTGATGATGAGAATCAAGCTATATGTAGTTCTAGGAGTTTTTGGATGTTTTATATCTTGTGGAAAGGAAGTGAAGAGATATTAGTTTTATGGTCTTAGAACTCAGACCATAAATAAGTGAGACTCTTCCAAATAGGCTCAAACCTTGAAAAAATACCTATCCCACGTGAGCTACACTCAATGATGGAAACAAGGGTGGAGAAGTTATTTGCAACACATTTAATGCACCCAAAGGGAAAATTGGTGAAGTGCCCTGAATGATGCCTCGCCATGGATTATCCTCCTAATGTGAAAACGCACACTGAGGGATAGCACCAATAGTGTCGAAATTCCACTTGGACATGATGGAGTGGAAAAGGATGTTAATCCTGTGACTAATATATCAGGATTGATGGGGGTGGTGTGACGATGGAGGATAACTATTGGATATGTTCGAAATATAGTATCCATATCATGTGACCTGAAATGGATACAACAATGAGTGTTGACCACTGACCATATTCTCAACGTGGGACTTATATCGAATTGTAATTCAAGATCCTCGAAGGCGTTGGCCCGAAATGATAGGAGAGACCTTTAGCTAAGTATATGTACCATTTGGCGGCCCTTTGGATGCAAATGATGATGAAAGCCAAAATTAAGGGGAGCATGAAGCCAGAGGATGGGTGTTAACATGTCCATGTTGGATTCAACACTCTAGGAACTGAACCTGAGTGATCTTGGGCACATTGGTGAACTACCAAATAGGGTCGAGGGGCCCGAATCAGGAGTAGCCGACTCGAAAAGATGAGTATAGAATATGGGGACGACGATATCTCAGGAGAAATATGTACATGGAGTGGTTGTCACAAACCCGATGGGAATGAGGACTTAAGCCCATACCAAATCGTATACCCCTGTCCTTGAAGAACTCATGTCTGGGGGACATGAAGATAAGGTAGTTTCTTAGAAATGGGGCTGGACCCAAAAAATGAATCTTCGAGAGGTCCTACATATCCCATATGGATGGAAATCAAGCCATACGTAGTTCTGGAGAGTTTTCTGTGTGGTTTTAGGTCATGATAAAAGGACGTATATCAGTGAAAGGTATCTCAATGAGGGATTTGTTAGACACGGAGAGTAACCCGATTTGATTGAGGACACAAGCATATATTACATCATACAATACCAATTGAGAACTTGGGATAGGGGGTTGAAAAGGCTAAGGGACTTGAGGCTGGGCCACTGACAGAAGGCCACAGGTGGTTTTCAGTTTAATGTATTCTAGTGTGGACACTGGTGATCATAGTTTAAAGTCATAGAGCTCGAACTGTAGATGCCCATTTTAATTTTATATGCATGGAATAGATGGGTAGAAAGGGTGAATCACCCTGCTTATTATTTGGGAGACCACATGAGTACAATGATTATCGAGGATAACTGCCGACCATGTTTGCAACATTGTATCTGCATTTAGTGACTATGTATGGGGAAAACAATTGAGCATCAACTGTTTACCATATTTTCAACAAGTGACTTGTATGAAATTGTTGGTGGAGATCCATGAGGACATTGGACCTAAATGGTATGAGATCCCTTAGACCAAAAATATGTTCTATTCAGGGGTATTTTTGGATGTTAATGATGGAGGAAACCAAAATGATGGGTCACGTGAAAAATGGTGGGACCTGTGGATTTTAACATCATAAGGCAAGGACGATGGATGGAAGGGTGTCTTAAGGGGATGGGTGCAGCGTGGAAAAATAGCCTAATGTGAATAAGGAAAAAGAGTCCACACCACACCACACAATCCTAGGTGATTGTATGGTCCTGAAAAATACACAAAGGAGAATTAGATTCCCCTTTAATCTAATGGAGATTCTACCCAATTTCCCCCCAAATAATTGGGGAAAAGTGTGGAGAATACTCAAAGGAGGGCACAAGATGGACCAGTCCGTAGACCGGTCCAATGATAACGGTACGCGGCCGGTTCCACGAAGCGCCCCCTCTGCGGATTGCTGTCATTCGCAGAACAAGGGCATGATCCTCCACGAGCGCGAAGCAGGACGTGCGCCAACCCGGTCCAACATCACGAACTACCCCAGTTGTGAACCATGTCAACCGGCCCGGACCGCATCTGCTGTCATTCACGGAATGGAGGCGGAACCCTGCGCGGCCGCGAAGCACTCCCCGAGCTAGTTCGGTTCGTGGGGGATGTGAGTTCAATTTCTCCCAAGAGTTGCGGATTGACCAAGTCATCCGTAAACCAATATTCCGACCATGGGCCTCCAAAAAAGGTTCCACATGACCACTGATACATCTCTTTCCCCACTCCATAAAAGTAGATGTGGGAGGGAGAAAAAGAGGATATCGATCAGATTCGGGTGGAAGGATTTTGATGGAACGATCTTAGGATTTCGTAAACAGGGAAGTTTCAGTTCAGAAACTAGAGCAGGTATGAAGCTGGAAATGAATTAATAATGAACATAAAATTCATAACATCTTGGTGAACTGCGAACTTAAAATAACAAAAAAATACCTCGAACCACGTCCCCTCCACGGATGCCCTCCTTGCAGACCCAGGATTTTATGCCACTTTTCTGATCCGTCGCACCGCATTGCACCCTCTTATGTGGGCAAAACCTTGAACGGCGAACCTCCGACCAACATCTCCCTCGGTCGCCACTGCTCGTGTGGACCCCTCCACGTACTATCCTAGTACCCGGTCTGCACCCAAAGCCGCGAACCACCCTGGTAGGCGGGATGCCCTTCAGTCTGTTGACCAACCTAGTTCATGGACGGCCTCTCCAGCCACGTAGCCCCTCCCTACACGAAGGGCGCCACCCCTCATACACCTATGTGGCCTGCCGAATCCTTCATAGTTCACATTACCCAATCCAGATAAAATCCATCCAATCTAGCATGATCTTCAGAAACCACCTCACTGGCCCATTCAACGGCCTCGAGCCGAGGACTCCACCCGAACAACCGGACCCCTGTGATGTAACCTTCTGGTGAATCAGCGCGCCGTTATGAGTTCACATAGCCATCGTAAGTAAGGGAGAAGGGGTTTCCCCGGACCTTGAGTGGATTCCCAAAGCATTCATAGGTTCACATTATCATGGTAATGAGGAGTCCGAGACCGAGAGTCCCCTTTATACCCCTCCACTTGTTAGGACTGGGGCACTTATCCCCTCTCGGGGAGTGGTGGACAACCCATCAGAAGGAAGCAACCAGGCACCTCCATACTTCCCCATGGCCATGGGCAAGGAAGGGAGTATTGGGGAAGGGTGCGGCTCCATTATTCTGGGCGTTATCACCATGGGTTTCCATCTAAGAGTAAGCCCCGTCTTTTCTGGCTTCTCCATGCGTAAGACCCACTCTACTTCCCACGGACGCACCTTTCGGGATGTGATCATCAGGTCTCTGGTGCCTCTTGTTTCTCACACCGAGCATGACTCATGTGGGATTAGAGTAACCACCGGACCTGACACCATCCCCATTAGAAGTACATGGATTTTGATTACCCACCACAGGGATATGTAAGAATCCTCCAAGAGTTTCAAGCCCGATCACCATCAGACCCCTAGGTCCACGTTCACGTCAGTTCTCTAACAACCACACCCGAACTACGTGGACATTGATCCATATCCCCTAGGAAGTGTACGTAAGAAGCCTTGCCGAGGTCCAAGACCAACGCCCAGCCGATCCGACCATCTTCACATCAGTTCACTGCACCATCCCCAGGAATCATAGAGCATAAGACCCATACCAACCCGAACTACGTTAATTTTGATTCCTCTCCCAAGGATACGTAGGAGGCCCATACCATGGGTACGATCCAAACGCTCAAGTAGTTATCGTTTCCACCTGGATGACAATAAATTCTAGAGTGCCTAGTTACGATGCTTTAAACCAGTGCAGTCTCAATGAGTCTAGACTCCTCGGGGTCATTAATCCAATGACGGATGGTAAACCTCGGGCATAAATGATTCTGAACCCCTGTGTCTAGCAGACCATTTCCTACCAGGAGTAATCTGTGGCTACTATTCATGGGTATAATCCCATGATTTGAGAACATATGAATACGTATTAAATCTATAAGAGAGTCGCGGAACATGCAATAATTCCCCCCAAAAGGGTTCGATGAGCCCGACTTCCCATCCTCTTGACCAATGTGAGTTCTTAAGCATCACTGGTCAAAACACCCAGTGAACTCCTGCCATTAGAATGCAACTCCACATATTTCTAGATATGGAACCATTGGGAATTTTGAGGTGAAAAAGGTGCATCCGATATGAGTGATTAATAAGAACCCAATCTTCTCTAATCAACCTTCGGGTAGATCATGTTTCTCCCCCACGATCTCGTCGTGCGCCGCGAGACAAAAATGGTGAACCAGATGTGAATCTTTAACCAAGAATGACAGATTTAACCTCATCCCACCCTGTGTCCCCTTTATATTCACAAGGAGGGCCATGAAAGGTCATTTATTATGCATGGCATCATGAGATGCTACTTTGACGAGTTTTTTATTTGTATTTGGTAAAATATTTTACAGGTACCACCAAGAACTCCCTTCGATCCAATGGCATCACAAAGGAACTCACAGGCGCATGATTCCAACAATGCAATGACCATACTTCCTCACCAACAGAGGACCCTTTCACCAACCCAGTGTCTTCAACGCTGGGTCTCGGATGCGTTGAACTGAGAATACCATGTGAACGGTACTCTCTTGACGTTGGAGGCTGCCATGCACGCCATCCAATCCGCCAGGACTCGTTGGTCGCCTACCCAGCTGCGGCCACAAAAGCATATCCAGATGTCCACTGTTACCATCTCAAACCGTTTCTGGAGTCTATCCCCGAAATGAGACAACGTGTACCTCCCTTATCTTAGGGAGGTGGATGAGGTCGACGCTGAGGACTTCATCCCTGTTGAACAGGGGTTCCGCTCCAAGGCCCCCTCAGGAAGACGTCATCACGGTCACGCAACGACTCAAAATTCTCATGATAAGGAGGATGTTGCCCTAGGGATCCAGGCCCACGCTCCCCAAGCTCCAGCCCCTCAGACTACCCGATGAGGGCGGAAAATGTACAACCAGGGACCGGTCATCACCCTTGTCCCTAAGGAGGAGATCTGTTTCCCAGTCACGGAGATGTATCATGAACAGGCACATACACCTGTTCGATCCTCCAATGACCTCCATCCAGACATGGCGGCATCATACGAGCAGGCGCATATCCCCACCGGGCTCCATCAAGCCCGTCGCTCACACAGGACGACACTTACCCAGCATGCACCTCTCCCTGCCCCGGGTCGTGAAGCCCACCAACCCGACGTGGTGGCGACACATCAACTGGAGGACCAGCTCCTAGTAGATGCTCTTGACGCCTACCATCCTGGCATGGTGGCGATCAAAAAAGCCTGCCATCCAGATGTGGCGGAAATTAATAGGCGGGCACGTCTCCCTGCCAACAAAGGCCACCGACTCAATACGATGGAAAACCAACATATGCAGGGCCATCTCCCTATGGATGCAAGTAAATTCTGCCATCCGGATGTGGCGGAAAACGGAGAGATAAACCGGCATATCCCGGCCCAAGGGTATATTTTTTCACCTGCCCCAACATAAGAGAATTTTTAGTACCCACTAACCACCGGAGGACTGGATCAGGATATTCCTACTCCGATACCGGAATTGGGCTTCATACCCATTCCAGCCAAAGATGTCTCTCTGAATATCCTGGCAATTATGGAGGAGCAGATATCTATCCCAGATCACATATTGCAGACTTTCCTGAATGTGATTGCATCAGTAGAAATTGCAAGGACTCAGGCACATGGGCTTGTCTCCCCAATTTAGGTGACTCATCTAAGAGATGAGATAGCCGACTCGGAGCAGATCTGCATCCATGATTCCACCTAGGAGTGTCGTCGGTTATATTCTATGATACAAGGGAAACCGGATCGAGAAGCTTCACTCGTTCCAACTGGGGAAAACCCGTCCATCATAGTGGATTCTCCAGAGCAATCATATATTCCTGCTAAATGTAAAGATGTTCATCGGTGTATCTTGAAAACATCATGGGAACCAATTAGACAGAGACCCAAAGGTGAAGGTTGTTTTCAATAGTAGGCGGTCCCCACTACCCACAAGAAAGCCCCCCGAACACGCCGAAGGTAGCCAGAAAATAAAGGGTGGGTCCATGACTCCGCTTTGCAGGAAGTTGGGGTTCCTAATGCCGCTAATCACATATCAAAGTCTCAGAACCCTGCCCACCCATTACCATATTATGGGAGTGGAAGTCGTAATTGCTAAGGCCCTCCTCACAATGTCACTACCAGTAGCTCTGAAGGTCCTCCCTAGAGAACCTATGGGGGCCTCCCCCACAGGAATATAATGATCGATCATAAGAGATTCTCTTTTGATATGAGTCACGGCAGCCCTCCGCGTGACCAGAAGATCGAGCAGCAAAAAGGACCTCCACTTGTTGCGGTCAACACTGATGGTCCTCCCCGGGGTATACACTGCAAGCACTCTCCGTGCAGTAGGACCACAGATTATGATAGTAGTCCCTGCTATCATAGTCGCAACTATGGAGGCTCTCCCAGCAGTGACGTCTCATCACGACTAGAATGCCCTCCCTATATTGTGGCCTGCCCTGAAGGTCCTCCCCATAGGTTATGTTGAAATGGAAATCTACGCAGTCGGGCATCAGATCATGGTTGTAGTATTCTCTATTCTGATAATTGAGGTCCTCCCCATAGAGACGTCAATAAACGAGAAGGCCCTCCCCTCGTTGTGATACATTCTGAAGGCCCTCCCCCTGGTGTACCCCATAGATATTTTCCCTGTGGAAGCTGTAATGGTAGTCCTCGCCATTGCAGAAGCTGTGATGGTAGTCCTCACAACCATGGCCTCCATTCTGAAGGTCCTCCCCGCATTGGCCCCAAGAAACAAGAAGGTCCTCCCCTTGTCTTAGTGTGTCTTGAAGGTCCTCCCCAGGATTCACATCGAACATCATACCATGATGGTCATCCTCACCATGATGGCAGTTGTTGTGAAAGCCCTCCCCGTAACAATGATACGTAGCCAGAAGGTCCTTCCCTTGCTGCGAAACACCATGGAGGTCCTCCCCAAGGTATGCACTTCAAAATTCCTTTATGCGGTGAGGCGTCAAGAAGTAATGGTATTCCTCACCATTGCAGCTGTCGTTGTGAAGGTCCTCCCCGCAATGACATATCGTATCGACAGAAAGGTCCTCCATTTGACGAATCAAGCACAAAAAAGCCCATGTATATTGAGGCACTCAGGAGGATGGGATCAAGGATGACAGATTCCCAGCAAGTCGCCAACGAAAACCTTCTTCAATCGGGAGGCGTTTTGCGGCCACGTTCATCTTCTTAACCACCTCGGAATCACCCACATGTTAATTCGATACGTACCGGTCCCACTGCCTCTGACCACGCTATCGTTGAGCACCTCTGTTCGGGTGACTAGGTAGAGGAATCACTAGTGGTGCAGTATGCTGATAGGTTGCACCTAAGGAAACGACTGGCCAAGGATGATATACTAGTTATGTTTTGGCCAACGGCTACCTCTCAATTTGACATACCCAGAAATTTGTCGGAAGAATGCGTGCACGACATCTGCTACAATATATGGACAACCCCCCATGGGATAAAATCAATCTTCCTAGCCTACGATGGGTATGTATACGATTTCAAGACAATAAGAGACCTCCTGCATCACATCGACCTGGATGCTCTTCCTTCGGCACGACAACAGTGACCCGAGAGGCGTAAAGGAAACATAGAGATAGCCTGCCTCTGTGCGCTGCACTAGCTTCCTCGTCTCATCGGTGACACACCGATGGGAGTCCGTATCAGGGGATAGGGGGGACATGGAACTCTGCATTTCACTCTTCTCCCCACATAGAAGAACCCATTTGGCATGGTGTCTTGCAACTTCATCACGTCAAGATAGTAATTGAGTGGGGTCCCTGCTCTGGAGAGACAACACACCCAATAGAGACAGGCCTTCAGTAAGTCCTAGAAGCGTCAGGCCTGATGGGAACAAGCCATCCAAGAACTCCTGAATTAGGCCACTGAGAGCGTACAACATGCCTTTGCCTAAGAGAGTCCAATCAGCGGTCATTGCCTGCCTCCACAAGAGGGATTGATTCACATTAGAACTCGGCACCAAACCCAGTTCACCACTGAATGGGGGCACGCAAGATAAGGTAGGTAGCGATAGCAGCAGGCACTACCTCAATCTAGGGTCAACCCCATCCTGAAGGGCTGGGGGAATTTTTAACAACAAATTCCCCTGTAAGACCAATAAAAATGGGAAGAGACTCAATGTCCATGGAATAGAGCCAACCCCATCCATTAGGGCTGGGGGAATTTTTACCTCCTCAACAAAAACCTCCCCCATGAGAATGAGTATTCTCTTGTCTAGGGAGGATAGTTAGAAGAGGAGGTTCTTGCCCTATCCTGTCGTTTGAATCATCATCCTCTCTAAGGGGGAGGCATACCGTAAGGGAACATCAAAGAACTCTCTACGTCACCCTTCGTCAAGGACTGTAAAATAGATCCCGGGACATGAAAGGGAAGACCTGTAAAAGATGTGGGAGATCCTCTTCTTATTTGGAAGAAGACATATTCTCCGCCCCGCCATATGCATCCATCAACACCATATAGGTTAACCCCATGGGTAACGCCGAAGATGGTGAAAATCTGGATGGGTCGGGAGATGATGGTTCCATTCAGGCTGTGACTCACAACGAACCACCAGGTGTACACACCCGAAACCAGAGGGCCACTCTAAATATGGTCACCCCTTCAGCTAACCTTACTCTTCTTAACCTGTGATCTTCCAATAAGGATAATAACAAATGACCAATTACACTTGACCCGCCTCCTTCTCTCGATAAAAATGATCCACTAACGCTCGAATAGAGGTTCGCTCGACGGGAAGAGGAAATGAATGAATTGAGGCGGCTCAACGCCGAGCTACTCCAGAGGAACCATCTTATTGAAAGCATGTCCCAAGATGAGCCACTTCATGCACTCCAGGTAAGTGAACCTCAAAGACCGAGGTTTTCCGTGGAAAACAAAGCACGGTCAAGGCTCCCGCCCAATGAGGTGCCCAACCCATCCGACTACTTAAATGTGGATCCAGATGAATACCAAGACTTCCCTCCACTTAGAAAGCAACCTGACCAAGTACTTCTAAACCCTCCGAAGGTGTCACAAACGACACATGCACCCCTGGTGCCAACCGAGCTTTTTGCACCCCAAACATTTTATTGTATGTTTCTGTTAAATACATTCTATTCATCACTATGTTCCTTCGAAACAACACTAGTTTATTTAGGATATAGTAAAAACCTATCCATTAAATATAAATTTTCCACTTCTATGTTTTGAATTTCAAAAAATGGTTATCTAGAGTTTTGATTAGTAAGTCATTTGGAGTCTGATAGAACAAACTAAATTTTTGGTGAATAGTAACATACCCTTATGAATAGTAATATGACCCTTATGAATAGTAAATAATAATATTATTTCATTTTCTTAATTCAACATGATAATGAGATCTTAATTAGTTTTTCAATGAGAAATAAAACTAATTGCACTTTAAGATTGCTATTTTTTGAATTAACTATGCCTTTCTTTAAAAATTAAATTAATAATATTTATAAAAAAATTTAAAAAATTGAGTTCATTTTTGAATTCTACATGTTGAAAAATGGTTAGGGTAAATTTTTGTGATTTTTCTGAAATACTAGAATTTTTTATGAATAGTGAAATATGATAAAATACCATATATAAAAATTATCAATAAAATACACAATTTATGACATCATAAGTGATGAAAGGACACTTGGTTCTAACTCACATTCAATTACTACTATTTTAGGTCACCTGAACTAACACTATTCATAATATTGGGAAAACATATTATAATAATGATTAAAATAATGAAGAATACCCCCTCTCTGCCACTATAAAAAACCCCTCACCACCCCCTCTTCTCTTTACTCCTCTAAGCCTTGAAACTCCTCAATGTTATGCCCAAATACCCTTTCCTAGTCACTCCACATGACTAGGAAGCTCTTGGTCTTTCTAAAATACCAAAAATCCCATCCCTTAAGGAGGTTCTCGAAGAAGTTATTTCAAGAGGTAAACACCATTCTTTTTCTTTCAGTTTCATTTCAGTTTATATTTATTTTTTATCCTCTCCTCAACTATTCTGTCCAAATGATCATGATAACTCCAGTATCATATACATAATGGAATTATATCATGTGAATGGAAGAACCATCATCAATATTCTTACTCAATTCCTTCTATTTTTATAAATGAAATCAACATCCATGAGTTTCCAATTTATAACCATCGTGGACGATGAAGTTTTTTTCTTCAATATTTCTTTCATTACTGGTCATGAAACCATATTTATTGTTGAACCATGTCATAAAATATTTATTTTATATTTACTAATGTTTGGTAATCTTTATACATACATAATTTGAAATAATAATACTAAACAAGTTTATTGAGCACAAAACTGCCAAGCCAAATTCAAGCATTTATTTTTAACTCATTGAATGAGTCATCCTAATGGTATATAAACAGAATCAATATAATATCATTTATATCTCTTTAATATCACTAATAATGTATATTAAAAAATTTGACTTTTTAACCATATTTCAAACCAACTTCCATTCATGAATACAAGTAAACAAATCATGAAACCATGTAAGAAAATGTTTCCAAAACAATAAGATTTAATCTCTTAAACCAATCAAAAAAAATTAATGAACTTAATAAGGTTATATAATATCAATTAAATATTTATTAGGTTATCTAATTACTAATTAATGAATCTAAATTTTATTATTCAGGTCGTTAAGAACAATCAAGAAGACACTAGAGAAAAAGGTAAGGGGTTTCTCATCACACTTTCATTTCTGTGAGATTTCTATTATTCGCCAATTATTCCTTATATTTGGTATATGTGTACCTACATTTGATATATAATATAATTATTCTACTTATATTAATGTTATTCAATGATTCACTTGATGGTAATTATGTTCTAGTCATACGGTTCGACCGATTACATTGTGGTAAGGGACTTTGTCTCAGTTGCCATTTTCGTTGTGACTATCTTTGTATTGTGCACCTAATAATCCTTATGTGGTTTACCAACTTCTCATTTGAGATCAATTTTCATTTGAAATTATATTTATATTAAATATCCATAATCTCATTTCATGGATATGTTTTTTTTTCTAAACCGTATACCATTTCACATACGGTGATTATTTGGAAAGTTATTTTAATTATGGAAATATTGATGAATCTGTATACTCTACTCTATACAGATAATGAAATGGAATATTGCTCTTGTATTTAATCAATGTATAAAGAATGATTTGAACATGAAGTGGTGATTTGGGCCCGCTATAGCCCCTTGATGCATCAATAGGTCTCATGAGACTAAACAGTTTGGTGACAAACCCTTCGAGTTTGTTTCGAAAAATAAGAAGGGTTTCTACCCACAAAACTAAATCATTTTTATGGTATTATGGTTTCATGTTCCAGATACATGATGTCCAATTAATAAGAATTATATTTATTCATTATCAGTTATTATTATTATCCATGAAATTTTCACTATGACAAAATCTATGGATGCAGTTTCATTTTCAGTTTATTAATGGCATTGAATTTTTATTTATTCACTATGCCATATTGATTATGTCATATTATTTTTGATTCACTTATTATTGTACTCTATATTCTTCATTTTTTAACCCTTACTTAGTGTTTGAGCTCACCCCTTTCATTTTCTACCTTTGACGGGTGATGAAGAGAAGGTCTTCTTTTGAGTTCCAATGGATGCAGATTTTAGTTTTTGATATGTATTGTATTTTGAAACCTTTTCCAATGTAATTTGAGTAACATCTATGTATCTAGTTTTTTCAAGACTACTAAACTAATTGTTCCTTTAGGATTTTCATTCCTTCTAACCATTCCAACATCAGAAGTAATGCACCGGCTCTAGCCTTGAGGGTTCGGGGTGTTACAGTTGGTATCAAAGGAAGGATAGTAGAAAACACGGAAACAAGAGTAGGAAATGTATAGTAGGGAAAAAAGACCTAATGTACTATCTGAGTATTAACATAAAAGAAAGTCCTGTTAATTTGGTATGGAATAGATTATGTGTATATTTTAGGAAATACGTCTCTGTCTGGATACGAGAAGGTAGAGGCGACTCTAGCACAAATGTATCTAGGGGTAAAACCCGCAAACACCTCTTTGAGCTAGACTCGAACAAGAAATGGTGCACAACAACAGGCCTTGCTGAACTCTTGGTTACGACAATCCCAGGGGATATTTTTATGATAATTCATGTTTTCTTTACAAGCCATTATGAAGGATTAAATGTAAATTTTACCTTAGAGGAACCATGTTTATAAGATTAGCTATGCATAGAATTTCAATCTATGTTAATTTCTTTTCTATTTGAGATTCATAAACTAATATACTGTATCTCATTATTTAGAAATGGAATCTAATGGAAGAAGGGGATTCAATACTCGTGGGCAAGGTAGGGATCTCCCTACTGAGCAAGTCAACACAGTCAATGTTGGAGCAGATAAGATCATGAATATATTGGAAAAACATACTCAAGTTGTAACGAATAACCATTCAACACCTGTGTTGGATCTTTTCATGCGCAGAAGCCCCCATCATTTAGTGGGACTACTAATCCAGTGGTAGCTGAGAAATGGATCAAGTCCCTTGAAAAGATATTCATGGAGCCAAGATTCAATGAAAATGAAAATGTATTACTGGGAGTTTATTGTCACAAGGGTGACACTGATCAATGGTGGTCCTTGATTCAAAATACCACGGAGGAAGAATAGATAGATGATATGGAATAGAGGATATTTATGGAAATATTCTACGAAAAGTATTTCCCTCGTGTGCAACGAATTGAAATGAAGAGGAAATTTCTTGGCTTGAAACAAAGGGAAGAAGAAAGTGTTCCAGAGTATGAGGCTACCATCACAAGGCTAGCTAGGTATGCAATGGATTACGTTTGTAACTCAGTGGACAAGATTGATCATTTATTTGACATTCTTAAGCCAAGTATTCTTAGGGCATTGGCTTCTCAATAATTTTCATCATATGATGAAATTGTACCAAGTGCCATCAAAACAAAAAAATAATTTTCTAGATCAATTTTTTTTCAAAGGAAACCAAGATAAGAAGCGGCATTCTAATAGAAAAGGAAAAGGAGAAGCACCAATTAATAGAAAGGGAATGAATAATTTCCCATTATGAGACAATTGTGGAAATAATCATCCCAGGAAATGCTTGAAAGGCAAGGGATTTTTCTATAACTGTGGAGAAAAGGGTCATCGATCTGATGAATGCAAGGGGAAGAAATAATTCAATGATGTTCTATGCTACAACTACAGAGAGATGGGACACTATGAAAATGAGTTTCCTAAGGTCCAAGGAAACATGCCTCATAAAAATCCAAGATAGAAAGTTAGAGCCTATACTATTACAACCACTGAGATTGATGTTCCTAGTGACGTGGTGGCAGGTACTTTAATTGTTTCCTCAAACATAGACCACGCTTTATTTGATTCTAGATCAACAAATTCATTTATATCCTCTTAGATTTCCTTGAAAATTAAATATGTCCAATTTGATTTAAGAAAGGAGTTGTCAGTCAAAACTCCCATGGGATATATCATTGCAAAAAAGTCATGTCAATTAGTCCCCCTCTAAACACCAAAATGTGCTTTAGTTTCTAGCCTTATCATCATACCCATGATTGAATTTGATATAATTCTAATTATGGATTGGCTATCAAATTATTATGTGAGAATTTATTGCTATAAAAAGGAAGTTACAATTTTTTAAAATGGTAACGAATCCCTTGTCTTTAGGGAAGAAACTTCGCCACCTGAATCTTATCTAGAACCACCCACATTTGCTCTATTGAATGCAATACTTAGAGAGGAAGATAAACAAATATCTATGGGAGTGGAAATAAATACTCAAATTGAAGATGTGAACATAGTGAAATAGTACATTTATGTATTCCCAGATGATTTACCTGGACTTCCTCCAGAGTGGTTAATTGTGTTTTCCATTGACTTCATTCCTGGTGCAAGACCTATATCAATGACCCCATATAGAATGGTCACTGTGGAGCTAGTGGATCTAAAGAAACAACTATAAGAGTTGAGTGACAAAGGATTTTTTCAACCTATTGTTTCTCCATAGGAAGTCCCAGTTTTGTTTGTAAAGAAGAAATATAGATCCATGAGTGCATTGATTACAGAGAAATCAATGCTATTACAATAAAGAATAAGTATCCTCTACCCCGGAGTTATGATTTATTTGGCCAAATTCATGGAGCTAAATACTTTTCAAAGACTAGCCTTCGATCCGGATATCATCAACTGAGTGTGTAGAAGGAATATATTCTGAAGATAGCATTTCGAACTAGGTATGGGCATTACAAGTTTACAGTGATGCCTTTTGGACTGATGAATCCACCATCTGTTTTAATGGATTTAATGAACAGAGTTTTCAAGGAATCTCTTGATATGTTTTTTGTGATATTCATTGATGATATCCTATTATACTCAAAAATCTATGAAGACCATGAGAGTCACTTGGAAGTTATTCTGGGAACTCTTAGAAGAAATCAATTATATGGGATGTTTAGCAAATGAGAATTCTGGCTTTAGTCGGTTTCTTTTCTTGGCCATATTGTCTTGAAGATGAAATCCTAGTTGATCCTGCGTAGACAATTGAAATCAATGATTGGCCCACACCAACAAACATAACCGACGTACACGGTTTTATTGGCTTAACAGGTTATTATCGGTGTTTTTTGTAGAATTTTTCCCGACTGGATAACCCACTAACGAAGCTCACAAGAAAAGGGTTTAAATTTGTTTGGATATAAGATTGTGAAGAATTTTTCGATGAACTGGAGAGATTATTAGTCAATTCTGCTATATTGACTCTACCATCAGTGAATGACGGGTTTTTTATTTATATAGATGCTTCAACGAAAGGACTTGGTTGTGTCCTTATGAAAAATTATAGGTTTATTGCTTATGCATCACAACAGCTAAAAATTCATGAGAAAAACTATCATACTCTTGATCTTGAGTTAGCTGCTGTAGTCTTTTATTTGACGATATAGAGACATTATCACTATGGTGAAAAATGTGAGATTTATACTGATCACAAGAGTTTGAAGTATATTTTCTCATAAAAAGAACTCAACATGAGGCAAAAGAGATGACTTGAACTACTAAAGGATTATGATTGCATGATACACTACCACCCGAGGAAGCCAAATAAGGTGGGAGATGATTTGTGGAGAAAGGCTCATGGAGTTTTGAACAAGATGAGAGTTGAAAGGGATCCTATTTTCATGGATCTAGTAATGACGGATATGGGAATAAACATGGAAGGTGAAACATCAATGATTTTTCAAATGGTTTCCAAACCATCTTTACTAGAATGGATAAAAAGTTCTCAAGATGATGATGAGGCGTTTCAAAAGAAGATTAATGCTTTGAATGATGGGAGATTGAGGGAATTCGTATATGAAGATGGAATTTTGAAATTTAGGAAGAGACATTGTGTTCCCAATATACCTGATCTAAAAAGGGAATTGTTGGATGATTCTCATAGTTACAATCTCTCTATACACCTTGGTAGAACTAATATGTATAGAGATTTGAAGGAATATTTTTGGTGGGACAACATGAAGAGGGAGATTGCTGATTTTGTGTCAAGATGTATGGTTTGTTAATAAGTGAAAGCTGGAAGGAAAAATCCTAGATGAGTATTGCAACCTCTTCCCATACCTGAGTGGAAATGGGATAATATCATGATAGACATTGTACTGGGACTAAAAAAGACTCCTATAAGGAACGATGCAATATGGGACATTGTTGATCGTCTTACCAAGTCCGCACATTTTCATTATATAAGAGAAGATCTACCACTTGAACATCTAGACAGACTATATATTAATGAAGTTGTGAGACTTCATGGAGTTCCCCAATCGATTGTTTCTGATCGTGATCCATGTTTTACATCAAGGTTCTGGAAAAGTCTTCAGAAGGCTTTGAATACTGAACTTCATATTAGTACTACATATCAACCACAAACTGATGAACAGTATGAAATGACTATTCAAACTATGGAAGATATGAAGAGATCATGCTCTCATGACTTCCAAGGTATATGGGACCAATACTTGCTTTTGGTGGAATTTTCCTACAACAATAGTTTTCATTCTAGTATTCAAATGGCTTCATATGAAGCATTATATGGAAGAAGATGTCGAACTCCAAATTGTTGGGATGAAGTTGGTGAAAGGAAACTTATAATCCCAGAACATATTGAAGAGACCATGAAAAAGGTGAAGAAAATACAAGCCCATATTAAAGCAGCCCAAAGTAGGCATAAGAGTTATGCTGACAACCAGAGAAAGGACTTGGAATTTCAAGTGTGAGATCATGTATTTCTGAAAGTATCTCCATGGAAGGGCGTCTTAAGGTTCAATATGAAAGGGAAACTGAGCCCCAGGTACATTGGACCATTTGAAATCTTGGGAAGAATCGTAGTTGTAGTTTACCGTTTAGGGATGCCTCCAAATCTCTCCAGAGTTAATGATGTGTTCCACGCATCATTATTAAAGAAATACATGCCAGACCCAACGCATGTACTCACATATAAAGGAATAAAATTGGGACCGGATTTGTAATATTATGAAAAGTCCATCAGGATTCTTGACACAAGTGAGCAGGTATTGAGAAATAGAACAACTCGTCTAGTAAATATTCTTTAGAGAAACCAGAATATGGAGGAAGCAACATGGGAACCAGATGATTTCATGAAGAAGAACAACCCACATCTTTTTGGAGGGCTATGTACATAAAATTTCAAGAACGAAATTTCTGAAAGAGGGAATAATGTTGAAACCCAAACATTTTATGGTATGTTTTTGTTAAATAAATTCTATTCATCATTGTGTTCCTATGAAACAACACTATTTTATTTAGGATATAGTCAAAACCTAGCCATTAAATATAAATGTTCCACTTCAATGTTTTGAATTTCGAAAAATGGTCATCTAGAGTTGTGAACAGTAATTCATTAGGAGTCTGATAGAACAAACTTAATTTTTGTTGAATAGTAACATACCCTTATGAATAATAATATGAATAGTAATATGACCCTTATGAATAGTGAATAATAATATTATTTCAATTTCTTAAGGCAAAAAGATAATGAGATCTTAATTACTTTTTCAATGAGAAATAAAACTAATTGCACTTTAAGATTGTTATTTTTCGAATTGACTATAACTTTCATTAAAAATTAAATTAATTTATTTAGAAAACTAATTTTAAAAAATGGAATTCATTTTTGAATTCTACATGTCGAAAAATGGTTAGGGTAAGTTTTTGGGATTTTTCTGAAATTCTAGAATTTTTGATGAATAGTGAAATATGATAAAATAACGTATATGCAAATTATCAGTAAAATACACTATTTATTGCATCATAAGTGATTCAAGACCACTTGGTTCAAACTCACATGAAATTATTATTATTTAAGGTTACATAAACTTAGACTATTCATAATCTTGGGGGATAATATTATAATAATGATTAAAATAATGAAAAATACCCCCCTCTCCTCCACTATAAAACCCCCTCACCACTCCCTCTTCTATTCACTCTTCTAAGAATTTAATATCCTCACTTTTCTGCCCAAATACCCTTCCCTAGTCACTCCGCACTACCAGGAAGCTCTTGATTTTTCCAAAAGACCAAAATCCTTTCCCTTAAGGAGGTTCTCGAAAAAGGTATTTCAAGAGGTAAAACACCATTCTTTTTCTTTTAGTTTCATTTGAATTTATCTTCATTTTTTATCCTCTCCTAACCTATTCTGTCCAAATGAGCATGATAACTCTAGTATCATCTACATACTAGATTTATATCATGTGAATGGAAGAACCATTATCAATATTCTTACTCCCTCCCTTTATTTTTATAAAGGAAATCAACATCCATGAAGTTCCAATTTATAACCTTCATGGACAACGAAGTTTTGTTCTTAACTATTTATTTAATTACTGTTCATGAAACCATATTTATAGTTGAACCAGGTCATAAAATATTTATTTTATCTTGATTAATGTTCTGTAATCTTTATATGCACATAATATGGAATAATAATACGAAACAAGTTTATTGAGCAGAAAACTGCCAAGCCAAATTCAAGCGTTTATTTTTAACTCATCGAATGAGTCATCCTCATTCTATATAACCAGAATCATTATAAGATAATTTATATCTCTTTAATGTCACTAATAATTTATATTAAAAATTTGGTATGTTTAACCATATTTCAAACCAACTACCATTCATGAATACAAGTAAACAAATCATGATTCCAAGTAAGAAAATGTTTCCAAAACAATAAGATTTAATCTCTTAAACACATAAAAAATGACATTAATAAACTTAATAAGGTTATATAATATAAATTAAATATTTATTAGGTTCTATAATTATTAATTAATGAATCTAAATTTGATTATTCAGGTCATTTAGAACAATCAAGAACACACTAGAGCAAAAGGTATGGGGTTTCTCATCTCACTTTCATTTCTGTGAGATTTCAATTGTCTGCCAATTATTCCTTATATTTTGTATATGTTTACTTACATTTGATATATAATAACATGATTCTAGATATATTCATGTTATTCAATGATTCAATTGATTGTTATTATGTTCTTGTCAAACGGTTCGACCGATTACATTGTGGTAAGGGACTTTGTCTCAGCTTCCGTTTTCGTTGTGACTATCTTTGTATTGTGCACCTAATAATCCTTATGTGGTGTACCTACATCCCATTTTAGATCACTTTTAATTTGAAATTATATTTATATTAAATATCCATAATCTCATGTCATGGATATGTTTTTTGTCTAAACCGTATACCATTTCACATATAGTGATTATTTGGAAAGTTATTTTAATTATGGAAATATTGATGAATCTGTATACTCTACTCTATAACGATATTGAAAGGTCATATTTATATTTTATTGAATCAGTGTATAGATAATTATTTGTACATGTATTGGTGGGTGGGGCCCGCTATATCCCCTCGATTCATCGGTAGGTCTCATGCGACTAAACAGTTTGGCGACAAACCCTTTGAGTTTGTTTCCCAAAATCAGATGGGTTTTTACCTACAGAACTAAACTGTTTTTACGGTATTATGGTTTCATGTAAGAGATACATGAAGTCCAATTAATAAGGATTGTCTTTATTCATTATCAGTAATTTTTATTATCAATGGGATTTTCACTATGACAAAATCTATGGATGCAGTTTCATTTTCAGTTTATTAATGGCATTGGTTTTTCATTTATTCACTATTCCATATTGATTATGTTAGATTATTTGTGATTCAATTATTATTGTACTCATGATTCCACTATTTTTAACCCTTACTAATAATTTTATCTCACCCCTTTCATTGTCTATCTTCGACAGGTGATGAAGAGAAGGTCTTCTTTTGAGTTCCTGTGGATGCAGATTTTAGTTTTTGTTATGCATTGTATTTTGTAACCTTTTCCAATGTAATTTGAGGTACATATATGTATATAGTTTCTTCAAGAATACTGAAATGATCATTCCTTCAGGATTTTCATTCCTCTTAACCATCCCAATGTCACAAGTAATGCACCGGCTCTATCCTAGAGGGTTCGGGGTGTTATAGAGCTGGATCCTAAAGCAATGCCTCGGGCTACACCTGCCCAGGACCGGGCCCAATAATATATAAACCAGGGTCTCACCAGCACCCTGGAGGCACTGACAGCTCGATTAGAAGCTATTGCAGGTCGACACGCTATGATACAGCCAGAGCGGAAGCCCTACCTGTATTGGGTGAGAAACACACCACCTCCACCCAATTTTGGGAGGCCTTTATTCACTATTTTCTATGGATAAGGCGATCCAGAACAACATTTGATGGACTATGTGTCTTATTGATACCCTATGATGGGAACTCCGAAACAACAAGAAGCAGTGAAACACATATTCTTTGTATGGACCTTTCAAGGATCTGCCTTCGTTTGGTATACGAGTATACCAACCTAGTCAATAAAATGCTATGAAGACCTTCGGTAGGAGTTCCTATTCCACTTCAGCTCAATGTTGCCTAAAACAACGATCAGCGACCTCATGAACTTCAAGTAGAGGGAGAACGGGAGGGTCTCACATTTCATTGCTAGATGGAATGGTCTGAACTACTCTCTGAACAGACCAATGCCTCAAGATGAGATTCTTTCCATATGCATCGATAATCTTCGAGATGAGCTGTGAACACCGCTCATACCAGTGGAGTGAACCACTGGCTTCCACCATCTCTCGGCCATTGCCCAGAGAATTGAGGACTCCCTGCAGCAGACCAATTTAAAGTCCTGAATAGCCTTGCAGGCTCTGACAAAGAGAGCAGCTAGAGCTAAAGCGTCCTCTTTCATGCTCAAGCAAACCCATGTGCCTGCTCCGCTGCTCAAGCCTCCACCAAATTGCCAAGGCCCCCCCGTATATCAGCGGCCTCCTCCTCCTAAGTGGAATGATCAGAGAGGATTGAAGAAGAACCAGTTTGAGGAACAGAGACACAAGTTATACTTGTTCCAAGAGGACCAAGTCTAGGGCTACTTCTTCTCTACCATGAATTGCAATTTTCTTCGGCTCTCGGAGCTAAGGAATCCCGAAGAAGTCGGTCGCGATGACAGGCCAGATTACTATCCCTACCATCGAATGTTGGGGCATATTATTCGGTAATGATTCATCTTTAAAGACCTCCTACAAAGGATGGTAGATTCCAGGCAGGTCGAGCTGGGACCACCACCAGCACATGTGACATATATTTCTACCACCGACTCCAACAAATAGGAGGGGTGGCAGGAAGTCACTGGCAAAAGGGGCAGAAGTTTAATGACTGGATGACTCAGAAGACTCTCAATCAATCCCAGTGCATACTCAGAGCTCACCTAAAATCATCCGGTGTTGCCGCCAATAGCCCCTGACGCCGCGCAGCTGACAATATCATCCTCACCACCCTCCACAAGGTGGTCATCTAGGTGTAATCAAAAAGGGAGGAAACAAGCAGAAGAGGAGAAATCCACAATGAAGACAAAGTTATCCCCAACACTAGTGGATTTTATGATCTCATACATAGCGCCATGGGCACCGACCCACCAAATGGCACCATCAAGGACAACCGATCGGGTTGAACTATCCGAGGATGAGGAGAAAATCTTTGGTTCCATCAACGTCACCATCTTATGGAATCGTTCCCTGGAAAAAGGAATGTTTATGAACCCGAGTTCCTGACACAAGGATCCGGGATGAGGAATCACAGAGGCAGGGGATACCAGGGGAGGTGCAGTCGTGGCCAAAACCAACCCTACGGTTGGACCATGGCCCAAACGATCAATATCGCGGAAACTCGTGGGAGATCCCTTCAACGGACTCAGCAGGAGAAAGATGGTCTCTCTACCTCTGCAAGAAGCCACTCTAGCCCTATTATTCTACGGTACCCATCAGAGGAGGAACAAGCATCTAGACGCCTAGTGCGCACAAACAGACCAATCGGGCCGAATCCCCAAAACATGGGAACACTATTGACATCCAACCCCATGGCTGGTCCTTCCACGTCACATACTACAACTCCCAAAGTGCATTCTAAGAATCCCCCACCAACGGAGAAGAGTCGGCCACTGGAATAGAAATATGACATCCTTAAGTATCTGGCATTGGTACCAGCCAAACTGTCAATCCTGGATGCCTTGAGTTTGTCATCAGACCTCAGGGAGGCACTTATAGAATCCTTTCTCAGCCCCCCATGAGTTTCAGGCCGAGGTAGCTACCGCCGAGATTTATCGAACGGAGACTAGCCCAGCTAAATGCAATGCGTTGATTTCAATCACCGATCAGGATGAATGTGCCATCATACAAGGACATAACAAACAAGTATATGTGTCCGGCACAGTAAATGATGTTTAGATCTGTAAAGGCTTTATTGATAACGGCTCTGGATTTAACCTCCTTCCCCTACGAACACTCTATATGCTGGGAAATAATGAGAATGACCTAGTACCCTCATCCACCACTCGGTTAAGTTATGACAAGAGTGAATAGAAGCCAATGGGACAAATTAAGCTAAAGACATATTTTGGCAACCTTGTGGCCTACTCGGAATTCCTGGGGGTCCGGCCGAACACAGCATTCAATGCCCTGCTGGGAAGGTTGTGGCTCCACAATCACATGGCTGATACTTCATCCTACCACCAGGGTATTATGTACCGCGTCAATGGAAAAAGTGGGAAATTGTACGCCAACACGTCCCCTTTCGAGCTCTCCTAATCACACTACATTGATGCTGGGTTTTATGAGAAAATGAAGAAGAAGCCTTCAGTCGATGGTGTCGACTGATCCCCACTCCAAGTGGTCTGGAAATGGTTCCTGACAACCCCCTCAGACAGCTTGGTAGAGACTACGTACTTCCCATCAACCATGTTGAGAGCAGGGGTTCATGTTCGGACACACACTCAACCTTGCACATGACTTCAACCATAACAGTCGAGAGTGATAGTGCGGGAACGTCGGAAAATCCTCTATTTGGGGGTGAATACTTGAGCAAGGACACCCATAATGCCCTGCCTTCGGACTCCCAAGAACCAGTGGTGGGAGCTCTCCCCGCACCGGATCAATAATATGAGAATGAAGAAGAGGAGGAAGATCTCAGGGATGCACCTCCCGCATTGGAGGAAGGTATCTCCACCACGGTGGATGAGCTCAGAGAAATAAACCTGGTTACCGAAGAAGACCCGAGTCCCAATCTCAATAGTGAAGCCATGTCTCTCGAGGAGCACAAGGTATACACCTCCTTCCTGAGGAAACACTAGGATGTCTTTTCCTATAATTACATGGAAATTCAGGGACTCAATCCCGAAGTGACAATGCATCAACTACGCCTTCCAAAAGACCATCAGGGCTATAAACAGGCCACCAGAAAGACACACCCCACACATGATGCCAAAATAGAGGATAAAGTTGACAATCTCATTAAAGGAGGCTTCATTCAGGAGGTCTAGTACCCCATCTGGTTGGCCAACACCATCCCTTTCAAGAAAAAGAACTGACAAATCCGCATTTGTATTGACTTCAAAGATCTCAATCGGCATTGTCTGAAATATGATTTCCATTCCCGATCACCAAGTTATTAATCGATGAAACGGCCAGGTATGAGGATCTATCCTTCATGGACGGTTATTCTAGGTATAATCAAATAAGGATGGCCCGAGAAGACGAAAAATCCACTTCCTTCAGATCCCCTCAAGGAATATTCTGTTACAGGGTCATGCCCTTTGATCTCAAGAATGCTGGAACCACAAATCAACGTTCCATGCATAGTATCTTTAAACCATTCCTTAGAAGATTTGTCGAATGTTATGTAGATGACTTGGTTGTTAAGTCCAGACAATGCTCAGATCACCTGTCAAACCGTGAGACCATCTTCAACAAACTTCAGCCGCATAGCCTAAAGATGAACCCCTTCAAATGCGACTTCGGGGTTACCTCATGTAAATTCCTTGGGATCATCGTACGCCATCATGGCATCGAAGTATACCCTGAAAAGACAAAGGATATCCTCAACCTACCATCTCCCTGTAACCTCACCGAGTTAAGGAGATTCCAAGGACACCTAGGCTATACCAGGCTGCTCATAGCCATCCTAGCAGGAAATGTTTTTCCCTTTACCTGGTTAATGATGAAGGGAGTCATATACCAATGGACAGATGATTACCAAGAGGCATTCGACAGCTTAATGAGCTACCTCTTAAGCCCGCCGGTTCTCATGCCCCTGGTTGAAGGAAGACCTCTCATCCTATATGTGAAGGCCCTAGAATGGTCACTAGGAGCCTTCCTCGTGCAAAAAAATGACACCGGTAGTGAAAATAGTCTCTATTACCTCAGCCAAACCATGAATGATGCTGAGAATCGATAATCAAACATCAGGAAGAGTCATTTGGCCTTGGTCTTCGCAGTTCAAAAGTTCAGACATTATCTGTAGCTTCCTAAAGTCCATTTGGTCTCGTGTAGTAACCCGCTCAAGTACATCCTTAGCCGCCCAATGCTGACTGGGTGCCTATCCCGATGGGCAGTCATCCTGCAACAGTTCGACATCCGGTTTGAGCCTCAAAAAGCCGTCAAGGGCCAGACATTAGCTAATTTTCTGGTGAATCACCCTTCAATGGGGACCACCGCACCAGACGCTGAGCTACCTGATGAAGACATCCTCTCGGTTCAAGAAGACTTCCCAGCATGATAAATTTACTTTGATGGTGCAACCTGAAGCCCAACCGGGAAGAGGATGAAATATCCCAAATTTAACAAGGTGGGTTTGGGTATAATACTCATGTCCTCAGAAAAGGCAGTCTTTCCATATTCCTTCCTCCTGTCAGAAGGATGTACGAACAATGAAGCGGAGTATCAAGCCCTCATTGTAGGCCTGGAGCTCACACTCCAGGCACAAGTGCATCACATTAATGTAAAATATGACTCAGAAATGGTCATCAAGAAAGTCAATGGTGACTTTTCTATTAAAAAGGAAGAGCTAATTCCCTTGTACGACTCTGTCTGAGGGTTAATAGAGGAATTCTCCACAGAACCAACATTGACCTATATTCCTTGGTCTTAGAATCCTCCGGCCAACGCATTAGCTGATGCGGCCACAACCCTAGTAGACCTAGACCGGGATGAAATAGTGATCAGCATTGCTCATCGTTGAATGGTCTTTCCGTTTTTCTAGACTAAGACAGAGGAAATCAATGAATTCTCTCCTGCACCCGAGCCATATGCTCTCGCCACCGGTTGTGTGACCCCCATTGAAAAATACCATCAATGGAGGATAACTTCCATCATACAGGGATGAACATGAGAAAATATAAATAAGGGAAATAAACTTTGTCCTATATGGTGGTGCAAGTCAGCAGGAGGTCCTCGACAAACGAGGCCTCGATGGAATCCTCCTCATATGCATTGATGTAGAAGAAACCGCTGCCATCATGACTGAAGTACATGCCGGATTGTGTGGGGAACAACAGCTCTGGTCCAAGCTTTCCCATCAGGTTCTAAGACTTGGGTACTATTGGCCCATAGTGGCACGAGATTGCGAGTGATTTACCAAAAAATCTCACTCATTCCAAATTCATGCTAACTTCATACACCAAACCCCAAAGTTACTTCATCAGGCCAAGTAATCATAGCCATTTTCCATCTGGGGAATGGATGTCGTGGGACCACATACTCCCGCCACAACCAAACAGCTGAATTATATCCTCATGGCAATTGAATTTTTTTCTAAATGGGCAGAAGTTGTACCCATTAACGATGTCGAGGTAAGAAACATTGTCAGCTTTGTGAAAACCAATATTATCACTAGATTTGGTGTCCCTCATATCATACTGACGGATAAAGGCACCAAATTCTATTCTACTGAATTGGATTAACTATACCATGAATACGGTATCAAGGTTAACCACTCATCCTGCTACCACGCAGCGGCCAACAGACAGATAGAGACCTTCATCAAGACCTTATCCAACATTCTCCAGAAAATGGTGGAAAAAGACAAGAATTCATGGCTGGATAAACTCCTCCATGAATTTTGGGTGTATCAAACCATAATCAACACAACTACTCGGGCTACTCCGTACTCATTAGTATACCGAACAGAAGCGGTCCTGACCATTGAGCTCCAATTACCCTCACCCTGCATTGTCGTTTGTGATTAGTTATCCAATGATGATCAGTCAAAAACGTGGCTAGGTGAATTTGAATAGCTAGACGAGAAGCAGTTGCACACGTTTCACTATCTGGAAGTATATCAGAACTTGGTTGCACGATCCTTAAACAAAAATGATCATCCTCATTCTTTCTTGGAAGGAGAATTGGTATTGGTCCTCCGGACCCCAATGATACCCGGGATGAAACCTCCAAAGCTGGAGCCCAAGTGGGAGGGACCATATGTTATAAACAAGGTCTACTCCAATGGAGTGTATGCCCTTATCTACATGGACAAGTAGTTCATTACCGCTCTTACAAATGCGAGATTCCTGAAGACGTATTTCGCATAGAAATCAAAAGTAGTTATCATCTGAGCTGCAGGATGTTAAACTACCAAGCACCCAATGGTCCTAACTCTATGACCCTAAACTGAGAGTATTTATTCCTCACCAAAGGACGTTAAACTGCATTTATTTCAATGAACTACATATGTCTTGATTCATACCCTCGCGGGATAGGTAGAGACATCGGGATCCCCTATCCTGGCCCAGCCACTCCCGAATGGAATAAAATTTAAAAAAATGTCCTCTCCCCCCATGTACGGACCAACCCTGCATGGGGTGTACTTATTTCAGAGAACTAAGTACGGCATGATTCCTTCCCTCATAGGATACGTAGTGACGTCGGGGTTCCCCATCCTGGCCCAACCACCCATAAATAAAAGTTGAAAATTTCTTGTCCCCCCGTGTACAGACCATCTCAGCATGGGGTGTATTCCTTATCCTCACTACACGACGTTAAACAGCACAGATAATGAAAAAGAAAAAAATTCCCCTTCTCCCCCGTGTATGGGCTAAACCTGAATGGGGTGTATTGTCTTTTAGAGAACTGTGCATGGCTTGATTCCTGCCCTCGCAAGGTACGTAGTGACGCCTGGATTCTGTATCCTGGCCCAGGCACCCCAAGATGAGGTTAAAAAAATTCCCTTTTCCCCCGGGTATGGACCAGACCTACACGGGTTGTATTGTCATTCAGTGAAAAATGTGAGGCTTGATTCCTGCCCTCACAGGATACGTAGTGACACCAGAATTCCACACTCTAGCCCAACCACCTCAAATGAAGCCAAAATACCCCCTTCCCCCATATGGACCAGACCCACATGGGGTGTATTCCCCGAAAGAACTACCTGAGGCTTTATTATTTCCCTCAAAGGATACATAGTGACACTAGGGTCCCTAACCCTGGCTCATCCATCCCCAAATGAAATTAAAAAATTCCCTTTTCCCCCGTGTACGGACTAACCCTGCACTGGGTGTACCTCCTTCAGGGAACTATGTGGGGCTTGATCCCTGCCCTCGTAGGATGATTAGTGACGTCAGGGTTTCCCATCCTATCCCAACCATTCATGAATGAGGATTTAAAAATAATTCCATCTTCCCCCCATGTATGGAATAGACATGCATGAGGTGTATTCACATCCTTACCGCACGATGTTAAAACTGCACGAACTTCGTCCTCACCGCACGATGTTAAAACCGCACGGACATCATCCTCACTGCACGACGATAAAACTACATGGACATTGTCACGACCCAGCCAAGATATATAGAGAAACGATCGCACATTTGGATGCATCCTCTCCATACACCAAACTCCACGACCCAGATAATTATGTATCTTCATAACCATTCACGGCCATTGGAAGTGGAATGTTATCGACCAGGGACACCTTTTCATGACTAAGCATACCATGCCCTCAACGGCTCTACATATTGATATCCCATGTCCCCTCTACCAAAGGTAATATTTCCTCAGGCGATACTCTTCCTAGCTCTTTATGCTTACCAGCCTCAGAGCCCCCATATCATATATCCCGATCTAGAAATTTATGGAGAAGTGGTTTACAAGTTCATCCCACTATTCACATCCAAACGTTGCCAGGGTATCCCTACCCGGTTAGCCTATGTATCCCCCTGTGGTTCACATGAAGACCTACATCTACTAACATCAAGCCAGGGTAGGCTACTTTGACTCAACAAACAATTGTGGTGAAGATGTTTCTTGTATGCTTGAACACCATTATCCCTGCATGCTGAACTATGTACTGTGAGCAATATCGAATTCTCATAACCATTCATAGCCATCGGAAGTGGAATGTTATCGACTCGTGGAAACCTTTTCCTAATTATGAATTCTATTCCCTCAGTAGCTCTGCATATTGATATCCCCTGGCCCATCTACTAAAGGAATGATTTCCTCAGATGATACTCTTCCTAGCTCCGTACACTTACCGGCCTCAGATCCCCCACACCACATCTCCTGATCCAGGAAACCTCAGAGTTACAATTTACAACCTACATCCCCCACCCTGTTCAGAGTATATCAGAGCATGCTAAATCAGTTATCCTTTGAGTGACTGTAGCCATAGTAACCCATTGGTCTGAGAACTATGACCGCTAAACTAGGAGTACTTCGTCCTTACCGAATGACGTTAAACTGCATGGAGTAATGGTACACCCCCGCATGCAAGATAAATCATCACAAGAAGATCTCTAAGCATTAACAAAAACTAGGGCCGAACATGCCTGACATGTCCATATATTTTCTTACCAAATGGCAGACTTCGTGGCCTGGAAAACCACGGATCCTCATAACCATTCACGGCCATCAGAAGTGGAAAGTTATCGACCCGTGGATACCATGGAATGACTATGCATACCATGCCCTCAGTTGCTCTGTATATTGATATCCCCTGGCCCGTGTACTAAAGGAAATATTTCCTCAGGCGATACTCTTCCTAGCCCCATATGATTATCCGCCTCAAAGCCCCCATATCATCTCTCCTGATCCAAGATGCCCCGGAACCACGATTTACACCATCAACCCCTTTCTACACTTTGGATATGCCATGATATTCAAGCCCAGTTACATTCTAATCAAGAGAATCATTTTCAACTACGTCCATACTGCATGACGTTAAAACAACATGGAAAATATCTTGGTCACTTGGTGTAAATCTGTAGAGACCAAGAATTTAACATCTTGGGAAATTCCTGCAACTACAAGCATTTTAACTAGTTTAAAAATGCCCCCTGTCTTCACTGCACGATGTTAAAACTGCACATCATTGGAAAAATGCCACCCCGTCCTCACTGTATGATGTTAAACTGCACAACATCCTTTAATAATGCTCATCGTCTTTACCAAATGGCGTTAAACTGCACTGAATCCGTCCTTACAGCATGAAATCAAACTTCATGGTCAAACCTGTCATAGGTTCAATAAGGAACGAAGGGTTTTCTCTGTCCCTCAGTGCAGAGGTCAGACCTGCAAAAACCATTATCTCACACCAGTGTGAGAAGGAATGTCTTCAACCATTCTCAAGAAATTTATCTTAGATGATTCTTCTGTATCTAGGAACCCTCTCCTCATAAACCATACTTTGTACTCAGAAAAAGCAGAACCCTTGTAAACCACCCCAGGTGGTCCCAAATCTCAAACATCTTTGAGGTCACTCGACTATCGGGAGAATGAAATCATTTACCCAGGGACACCTTTGCATGACTATTCATACCATGCCCTCAGCGGCTCTTCATATTGATCGCCCCTGGCCTGTCTACCAAAGGAAAGATATCCTTAGGCGATGCTTCTCTCTAAACGCCTCTTGGCCCAGGAGCCCCCATGTCTATCCCAGGATTTAGAAACCCTCTGAGAAACTGTTTACCAGCCTCCTTCACGACCCTGCCTGAATATGGTGGAACATCTCTGATGAGATTACCAAGAACTAGGAGAAGTCGTTCCATTCTAGAAAATGTCCCAAATGCATTACTTTAAACTTCACTGAGCTCCAACCATCCTTTACGCTAGATAAATGCGTTGGATAAGGACCTTGTTTCCACACTCTTGATTGATATAGATGTTCTCAAAACCATTCAGATTCTACGTACCCTTTCCATGCCACACCTAGTGGTTTTCATAATTGTATAATCTGGCCATGGTGGTGTACATAAGCCGTACTTCCATGAAGCCCTTAGGCTATAAGAAATGGAGAGTTGTTGACTTATGGACACCTTTGCACGAGTACGCATACCATGCCCTCAGCAACTCTACATATTGATCACCCTTGGCCCGTCTACCAAAGAAAAGATTTCCTTAGGCGATGCTCTTCCTACCTCTTCATGCCGATGTGACTCCCATGCATTAAGAAAAGCCATGCATGTCGTTCAAATCTAAACATTTTCTCCAAACGTGCATTTGAAGGATATTAAGACATCTTTTAATCAACCAAACCTCATTAGGGCCCTCTCCCCACTATATCTGGTCAATGTTGTTCGACCTAAACCATTAGTAATGATAGTATTGTCGGTGGGACTTTACCCCCACTCACAAAAAGAGGCACAAATCCTGTGAGGCTGAATACCCGAAAAGGGCGACCTAAGCAAAAGTCGGGCCATACCCGCTGGGTCCACACAAAATGGGCCCAGGTAAAATTAGGGTATTAACAGAAAATACAAAAAAGTATGTGGAGGTTCTCTACAAAACCCTACCAATAGTCAAACTATGCTCGGTGGATTCCATGGTCTAAAAAAAGTTAGAGTTTGTTTCTATTTTCATGAATTATGATTAATCCTGATTTAGTGAGTTGTTATTTACCCAGCAATTGATCTAGTAACAATAAAATTTTATAGTAAGGAAATATTGACATAGATTGTATTCCGTTTGAATGAAAAAGGAGGATTTCCACAAGCTGGGGCCTCTCCCTCACAACAACAAAAAAGGGGGGTTAAGAAAAATAGGGTGTACATGAATGGATCTGACCCTCACAAAGGAGCCTGGATCGCTCTCTCCATTAGATCGGAAACTGTGCGGTGGAGGTTGTTGCGAGTATGCTCCAGCACGACCTTCTCCCTAGCCTCAACCTCTTCCACCAAACGAGTATGCCCCACTATTGTTTGGATATCGTTGATCCCGTTCCTGGTGGATTAAAGGTTATCAGTCAGATTTGACAACTAATCCCTCAACATCGTTGCCTATACATCACATTTATGAAACTCAGTAGATAGGGTGGCCGCTTGATCTCGAGATCTTGCCTCCTATGCAATCAGCTGAGGGAGATTTATCATGGATTCCTCCAAGGCTCGGGTCCCGCAATGAGAGGCAGAGAAGTGAGAATGTTTGTGTTCATTAGTGGAAACATCCTCACGGTCCGTGAAAACCTGGAAATCAAGAAAATGAAACTTTCAATAGTCATAGCCACCTGACCCCAAACCTAGCAAGAGTTCTTAGAGAGCTTCAGTTTTAGTTACCATCCCATCGAGAGGTGTTTCATCGACAATCTCACAAATCCGGGGCCAGGCCCAACTGCGCACTACTCGGTCGTCCTCCATGACACAAGGCTCTTTGGTATCCTCGCTAGGTAGTGCAGGAATGAAGTTTGGCATCACAATCGGTGCAGACATGTGAACACTAGAAGATGGTTCCGAAGCTGGAAGGTCTGAAGCATCTAACCCTGGTTCAGGCTTGGGAATCAAGAATCTAAGTCTGGTATCGGCCAGAATAACATCTTGAATTGTGTCGCTGGGACCCAAAGCCACATGTTCATCCTAATCCACGTCCAAGAAGGTTGGTTCCATCCAAACTCCGACCGTAGAGGGGCTGGGAGAGGAAAATACCCTAAGTCACTTTGACCGATGAGACATCGGTCGGTCCTCCCTCCGATCCAATGAGGAAGGTGCGATAGGCACAACAGATGCAATGACACCTATTTTGGGAACCTGCCATACAGACTTCCCTAGGATCCCATCAGGATAATTCTCTACCCACATTCTTGTGTACTCCAAGGAAAGGCTGGCAGCCGCTCCTATGCCAGGAAAGGGATTGCTTGTGTCAGATCCCTCCCGCATCAGCATCAACCACCATTGACAGAGAGTGGCCGGGTGTAGTCCTCGAACTCAAGGAGGGGTAAGGAAAACTTGGAGTTGAATACACCCAGAAAGGCGGGAAAATGATGGGGGAGTACAACTCACACAGAGAAAACCCACCAATCCGCGTGGACAAAAACCTATCTCATAGTGAAATCACGTAAGAACGCTCCTCCAGGATCCCACTATGGTTTTCAACCACAACGCCAGAAGGGGTGGGGTAGGGAGCAAATGAAAACTGGGAAAAGTCACTCAGATGCTTGATGACTTCATCAGAACTGGGGGACTTCAAGCGAACCCCAGCTATATCGACCAGGGTAGGCCGAAAGGTAAGAAGTGGGATGAATGTGTTATGACAATACTCATAACCACGTCAATGATCCACTATCCAGCCGAATAAGAATTTAAATGGCCCACTCAGACGGTAGGGTGACCCTCCCTCCTACATGTGGCTCAGTAGTTCATAAATACGAGCCAAAGTGGGCAAGACCAAATTCATCGGGCATCCCTCTACCAACTCAACTCCCATAACTAAGGTGCAAGCCCTGATGCCTGGGTTGATATCCCTAGAAGGGAATATCCACCCGCTAAAAAACATAGCAAATAGACCTTCTATCCTTAGCATTGGCGGCACACTAGGGTGAACCTCGTAACCCCATGAAAGGTAGTTTCCCGCCTCCAGAACCGCCCAGTAGGAACCTGGGATGGTTCGTGACTGTTGAAAAGGATGAGTCCTGGGGCACTTGATCTTTGGTACAGGACCAGTGGTGTTCAGAAATAACCCTATCTAGGTGCTATAGGGAAAAGAGATTGGGCACGCAAGGCCTGACCCAGTGACCGCTCTGCCATAACCAGCAGATCCCTCGCCAACGAAGGCACATGTTCGACGTCGTCTCATGCGTCAGGAGTGGTAAGAAACTTGTCATACATCTCACCTATGATCGGAATCCCTCCCAATTGGTAGATGTTCCATAAACTAATGCCAAAATCACCATGGGAAAGGCGAAAAGTATTCGTGCTTAAGCTCTAGTGACTAAGCAGGTCTGGCAGGATCCAAGATGGTGGGTAAACAGAAAATTGGGAGGCCCACACTGTAGAATATAGATTTATTGCTTCCAGCAACTCGGGAAATTCTAGGCAATGATGATGGACCCAGAAGGCCTAGACCCAGTCATTTGAGAAGAGACCACCAGACCGAAGATCCCATCTACGAATCCACCCCGCATCAGGATCCACTTGAGCAAGGCTGATTATGGAGGAGTAAATCTTGAGGAAATCTTCTTGAGAGAAGTCTTGTCTGTACTGATCGCTCTGGGTCTAGAAAGAGCATCCCAAAATGAAAGTGTCTTTCAGGTCTGAATCAGAGATCATCTCCCCCGATTGGGTGAGGTTTGCCTAAATGCACTTCGGCGATGCTTAAAAGCAAGGTGACAGAAGACCTGAGAAGGTAGGGTGGATAGGGATGTCATCTTGACGACCAAAGCTATAAAGTGGAAGGTGATTTAACAGTGGATATCCCAGGAGCTCTGGGGAGAGCATGTCTTTAAAGACAACATCGTCAGGAATGATGGATTGACTAGGGTCCTCTTTGATGCTCTCAGCTCTACAAATCATAGCTAGACGTCTCCTTGGACCAATTGAAAGAGGCTCGGTAGTAGGCCTAGGTGCAAGGTGAGGGGGAACCATATTTTCTCCCTGCTTCATTAAACCATGCAAATGGTTAGTCTGGAATAATAAATCTGGGAAAAAATGCCAAGCATATGGAAAAGGAGTCAAGAAGCCATCATGACGAGGTCTGTGAGAAAGCCTAAAAATGTGGTTTGTGATGACTGCATCCCGCGAACCAACCCTACGTGGAAGAGGTCCGTGGTGCTCTGGGCTACGGAGCATTTTCCAGAAAACCATAACCAGGTTGCTCCGTGGATTCTTAATATCAGATTTAAATAGTTATGTTCAGAAGACTCCATAAAGTTTCAATGTCTAGAAGATTTCAGTCCACGGACCATCAAAACCGTGGAGTGAGTTCCTATGCGGCCCGTCATGACTTACTTTTTAATTAATTAAAATTGTTAGTTCACTATTGGGAGATTGGTCCACGGGTGAAGGCTGGCATGAATGAGGAATGGTTCGTGGAAGTGGCAGCTGGTCTGTAGACGAGGCGCTTCACGAATGAACGAGAAGGCAGAGAAAAAAAAGCAAGGGAGCTCTGGTTTCGCGAAGGATCCAGTAAAAGACAAAGGAAGGTCCCCCATATTTATAGGTGTCATCCCCTACTAGGTCCACACCCCTACCACAAACAATCAATGTTTTAGGACCACTCTACATCAGAATGGCCTCCTCTTCGTTCTGATCAGACCCCATTTCGATGGGGGCATC
Organism: Viscum album; assembly: GCA_963277665.1. Classification (NCBI taxonomy): domain Eukaryota; kingdom Viridiplantae; phylum Streptophyta; class Magnoliopsida; order Santalales; family Viscaceae; genus Viscum; species Viscum album. The sequence goes on from OY728123.1 coordinate 2,024,179,624, forward strand.
TGTAGGGTCCTGAAAAATCCGCAAAGGAGAATGAGAACCCCCATTAATCCAAGGGAGATTATACCCAATTTTCCCCCAAAGAATTGGGGAATAGTGTAGAGAATACTCAAAGGAGGGAACAAGATAGATCGGTCTGTAGACCGGTCCAATGATAATGGTACGCGGCTGGTTCCGCGAAGTGCCCTCTCCGCAGACTACTGTTGTTCGCGGAATAGAGGTGGGATCCTCCGCGGGCGCGAAGCAGGATGGGCGCCAACCCAGTCCACCGTTACAAATCGCCCCAGCTATGAACTGCGTCAACCGGCCCGGACCGCATCCACAGTCATTCGCAGAATCGAGGTAGAACCATGCACGGCCGTGAAGAACTCCCCGAGTTAGTTCGGTTCGCGGGGGAGGTGCATTCAATGCCCCCCACGAGTTTTGGATTGACCACGTTATCCATAAATCAGGTTTCCGTTCATGGGCCTCCGCAAAAGGTTCCTCATGACCACAGATACTTCTCATTCCCCACTATATAAAAGGAGATTGGGGAGGGAGTGCAATGGAGGAGATCGATTAGATTCGGGTGGATGGATTTCGAATGTTGGATCTTAGGATTTCACAAACAGTGAAGTTCCAGTTTGCGAACCAGAGCAGGTATACAGTTGGAAACGAATTAATAAGAAACCATAAATGCATAAAAACATGGTAAACTATGAACTTAAAATAAAAATGAATAGAATACCGCGAACCATGGCCCCTCTACAGATACACTCCCCGCAGACCAAGGAGTCTATGCCCCTTTTCTGATCTATCGCACCGCGTTGCACCCTCCTACGTGGGTGAAGCCACTACTAATGAACCTCTGACCGACATCTCCCTCAGCCACCACTACTCATGTGGACCTCTCCGTGTACTAACCTGGTATGCGGGCCGAACCCGAAGCCGCGAACCACCCTGGTTCGTGGGATGCCCATCAGTACGCAGACCACACTGGTTCGAGAACGGCCTCTCCAGCCGCGTAGCACCTCCCTACATGAAGGGAGCCTCCCCTCATACACCAGTGTGGCCCGTCAAATCCTTCGGAGTTCCCATTCCCCGAGACAGATAAAATCCTTCCTATCCAGCGTGATCCTCCACAACCCCCTCATTGTCCTATTCATTGGCCCCGAGCCGAGGCCTCCACCAGAGCCACCAGACCTGTGTGATGGAACTTTCAGGTGCATCAGTGCGCCGTTTTGAGTTCACATTCCCACAGTAAGCGAGGGTGAAGGGGTTGATCCGGCCCTTGAGCAGTGTCCTGAAGTATTAATGGGTCCACAATCCCATGATAATGTGGAGTGCAAGCTCAAGAGTCCCCTTTCTACCCCTCCACTTGTTAGGACTGGGGCACTTCTCCCCTACCCAGGGAGTGGCGGACTACCCATCATAAGGAAGCACCCATGCACCTCTGTACTTCCCCATGACCATGGGAAAGGAAGGGCGTAGTGGGGAAGGGTGTTGCTCCATTATTCATAGCTTTATCACCATGGGCATCCATCTCGGATTAAGCCCCCACTTTTCAGGCTTCTCCATGTGTAAGCCCCACTCCACTTCCCATGGATGCACCTTTTGCGACATGATCGTCAGGCCTCTGCTGCCTCTTGTTTCTCACACCGAGCATTACTCATGTGGGCTTAGAGTAAGCATCGACCCTGAAATCATCCCCATTCGAACTACGTGGAATTTGATTCCCCACCACAGGGATACGTAGGAAGCCACTAAGAGGTTCAAGGCCGATCACCATCAGGCCCCTGGATCCACGTTCACGTCGGTTCTCCGACACCCCCACCTAAACTATGTGGACTTTGATCCCTGTCTACTTGGAAGGGTATGTAAGAAGTCTCCCCGAGGTCAAAGCCCAATGACCGGCCGATCCAACCATCTTCACGTCGCTTCACTACACCATCCCCGGGTAGCCTAGAGCGTAAGCCCCATACCAAAGAGAACTACGTGATTTCTGATTCCTCTCATTGGGATACAAAAGAGGCACGTACCACGGGTTTTATTGAAATGATCAAGTTGTTTCCTGTCCCCCTTGGTTGATAATAAATTTTAGAGTGCCTGGTTACAAGGCTTTAAACTAGTGTCATCTCAATGAGTCCAGACTCCTCGGGGTCATTAATCAAATGAGGGATGGTAATCCTTGGGCATAAATGATTCTGAACCCCTACGTCCAGCTGACCATTTCCAACCCGGAGAAATCCATGGATACTATGCTTGGGTATAAACCCAAGATTCTTGAACATATTAATACGTCTTAAATATATAAGAGAGTCTCGGAATAGGCAATAATTCACCCCAAAATAGTGCGGTGAGCCCGACCTCCCATCCTCTCGACCAATTTGAGTTCTTAATCCTCGCTGGTCAAACCACCCAGCGAATGCCTGCCTTTGGAATGTAGGTCCATGTATTGCTGGAAATGGAACCAGAGGGAGTTTCTTGAAAAAAAATGGTTCACCAGATATGAGTGATTAAGCAGAATCCAATCTTCTCTAATCAACCATCGGGTAGCGCACATTTCTCCACTACAATCCAATCGTGCACAGCGAGACAGTGATATACTGGGCCAGAGGCCCAAAAAGACTGAGGGACCTGAGGCTAGTCCACAGAAAAAATTCCAAAACCAATATCCAAATTATTGTTACACGGGATGAGTGTTGAGTAATCTTACATCCATTAGTGACAGACAGATTACATAGTTTAACGTTGTGCGAGGAGGATGGTGGAGATATTAGTTTATGGTCATAGAGAATAGACCATTTATTGGTTTATTGTCTTGTGGGATGAGTACTAGGTAGTTTTACAACCATCATCTGAGTCCGATCACGCAGATTAATGTCGTGCAGTGAGGACGGGATAGTTTAAGGTCATGTGAGACAATATACATTTTAACGTCATGCGAGACAATGATGAGAAGTTTAAAGGCATGCAGGATGATAATGAGTGCTTTAACGTCATGTTGGATGATATTGCAGTTTAACTTCATTAGGGATGAATATTAGAAGATTAAAGTTATAGAATCCCACCTTTTATCACATAAACTTTCATTACATTTTACAAAACCGAGGATATTTAAGGTTTAGTGTCTTGGAAACCAAGAACTCAAAACATGAAAACATAAAACATTCTTCTTAAAAACTTGAAAGGATTCTGCTTATGTTCATCATAGGTTCATTACTGCATCTCATAACCTGGGGACATACATCAAAAGAAATGGTGAGCAGAAGCCCCAGTAAGGGAAACAAGGGGAAACATTTAACATGCAAACTTGAGATACATCAACAATGTCATGAAAAAGAACTTTAAGGCATGAGAGAGAAATCATGAGGCAGATCATAATATAAATAAAATTTTTCATAACTTGAAGATGTGGCTAAAACATTTAATATTTCAAATAATTTCAGTTTCACCAAGGTCAATCCCCAAGGTGTCATTAAAAATTACCAAGGTTATTCACCAAGGCGTCGTAAAAAAAGACATCTCTAGAGATTAAGTCTTTACACAATGCATTGGACCGCTATCAGGGCGCACACTTGACATGTCTTTATTATCATGTGAGCCACATATATTATCATCAATCATTTCATAAACAAACCATATAGAATAAAAATAATGGGTTTCATTTCATAATCATAACGTTTTAAAAACTTCTTTAAAGAAATGATCTTTGTGTCACTTTAAAACCCACAGAAAAGAAAGGTGGGTCTCATGTATGTAAATCCAAAAATTTAAAATAGAAACTTTTTGTATATATTTGAATACCCCTATAGAAGGTAGATCTTTGAGTATTCACTTAATAAAATAAAATATCTTTAGAACAAGAGAGATAGAGACATTTTGAGACGGAAATTCTGCAGCATAATGACTATGTTTCGAGGTTTTAGAAAACGGTGAAAAGAGAGGGGACGTGGGTCAAACATTCATAAATAACCCATAAAACAGTAGGGGGAAAGAATATGAAGGATATATGAATATGGTAATGAAATTTGAAAGATATACCATATGAAATGAGGAACATTAAAGGAAGACAAAAATAAGATTTCTCTTATAGAAATTCGGCAGCCTAACGACGCCACTTAAAATGTCAAAATAATGAATTGAAGAGATAAAATATGCTATCTCATCATATGAACATTAAATATCAGTATGATAGATATACAGATCATACCCCAACAAAATAAAAAGGATCTTGAAATACTTTACATGAAAGTAGAACTTTTAAAAATGAGAAAGGTGAACACATCCCTTAAAAATTTGGCAGCCTAACGGTGCCACTTAAAAATTCAAAATACTGAATTGAAGAGATCAAATAGGGTCTTTTATCATATGAACACAAAATATCAGTATGATACATATAGAGATAATACCCCCAAAAAATAAAAAGTAACTTGAAATACTTGACATTAAAGTAGAACTTTGATAAATGAGAAAGGTGAACGAATCCCTTAAAAATTCGGCAGCCTAACGACGCCACTTAAAGCTTCATAATACTGAATTGAAGAGATAAAATAGGGTCTCTCATCATATTAACATAAAAGATAAGTATGATATATATAGATATCATTCCCCAACATAATAAAAAAGAACTTTAAATACTTGACATGAAAGTAGAACTTTTGAATAATGAGAAAGGTAAACGAATCCCTTTAAAATTCTACAGCCTAACGGCGCCACTTAAAACATAAAAATACTGAATTGAAGAGATAAAATGGGGTCTCTCATCATATGAAAAAAAAAGATCTGTATGATAGATTTAGAGATCATACCACAACAAAATAAAAAGGAACTTGAAATACTTGACATGAAAGTAGAACTTGAGAAGGTTGAAAGAATCCCTTAAATATTCGGCAGCCTAACGGCGCCACTTTAACATTCTTAAAATGAAATGATGAGAGAAAGATGGGGAATCTCATCATATAAACATAAAAACACACAGTAGGATGAATATAAAAGAACATCCTCCAACATAAGAGCATGGAGCATAAAATAAATGACACGAAAGAGATTACTTGAAAAGAATGTGAAAGGTAGGATCCCTTATCTTAAAACGTAACTCTTAAAACTCAACGTTTGGGACCTTGAGGGATTGGGGGAACCTTGGAAGGACTCCTTGGGAGTTAATGAGACCAGAGATTCCTTGTAGGAGAGTTGGGAGTCGAATTGAAGAGTGGATGGATTGGTCTTTTTAGGGAAGTCAGGGGACAAGGCATTAATGGCAAAGGGACACCTCATTAGTGGTTTTGGCAAAACCATGGGCTTGCCCATGGTATTTTCCCATGGTATTTCCCACTTGGGACACCTCATACCTTATCTTACTATTCATAAGTCGAAAATAATGATTACATACTTAATACATCATTTAATGATGTCATGAAACACTCGTAACTTAAAAACTGGATTTTCATTATTCATTAAAAATTCATTTTTGTCAGAAAAATCCCCAAAAATTACCTTAACCTAATATCGATGTTCTGAGTTCAAAAATGAAATCCATTTTATAAAAATAATTTTCTAAATATTATTAATTAAATTTTTAATTAAAAAACACTATTCACCTGAAAAAACTAATACTTGACTAATAATTTATGAAACTATTATTTAACCATTTTATTGAATCACATTACTTAATCAAGGTGCCTAGATTTTATTAATACTTTCTTTAAGTGAGATTACTAATCTATTTGGTCACATTAATAATCCTAAGCATAAAATCACTATTCATAATTTACTATTCATCAAAAATTAAGTTGATCTTATTAGACTCTAAATATCGTACTGAACATAATTGCAGAAGACCATTTTTTGAAATTCATTACACATTTTTAATTATTTATGGTTTACATAAACATTTCTTAAAATATACTTTCTCTAAAATTCACCAAAAAAATGCATACTATATTTATCCAGACATTTGAAAATTCATAAACTTCATCATAAGAAGAAATCAAATTTTTTATTTAAAACAAAGGATTACACAAGGTAGTTACGGTCTCTTTACATAGCCCCTTATCACACCAGCATAGGACCTAATTGTAAGGTGTACTAAGGTGAGAGAATCTGAGGTAGGCTCGGCCAATATAGCACAAGTAGTAATTTCTATCAGTTTGAACTTCTCGTGAAGGCGATTCCGTTCTGGCTTCATACGATGAAGTTCGGCTTGGGTTTTGTCCAGAGAAAATCCCTTTCGTGCTACCTCATTCCCAAGTTCTTTTAGATGGGCTTCGATTGGTCCATGACTACTGGGTGAGGCCATCAAATCTTCTTTCTATATTAATTAACCAAGATCACTTGTATTTAGAGACAAATATCAAAATGTTTAGTTTCCAGTAGTCATATTGACCAATGGTCATATAACAGTCAAACTCCAACAGTCTCATTTTAATTATACTCATGTTATCCAATGAAACAATTTTTTTGAGTATAAAAAAAATAACACACAAAATTAGGAAACAAGATTTATTCCAAATTTCAGGTTGTTACAATCTTCCCCACTTAAGAAATTGTGTCCTCACAATTTTTAAAACTGGGTTTCGTAATTTTATTAAAAGACCGACATCAGAAAAGATTCAATAAAACTATTACTTTAAAAGAAGGAAAAGGAAGTACAAGGGTCACCCGAGTTAACCCATACTAGGATTCCATGTAGGAAAACATAGACATGGAGGAGAAAACAAAGTTTCATGTTCTGAGGGAGAGTGATAGAAAAAATGATTAGGAGAAAGTTAACCATAAGGAAATCACAAATGTATGATGTGTGTAAACGGTCTTTGATTACCCAGTAGAAAACTTAAACCACCAAAAAAAATTACGTTCCTTTTAATAATTTTAAGGAATTCATTTACTACATAGAATAAAAACATAATGAAATATACCTACCTTCAAGTAGAGTTTAATCCTTTAATAAGTTTCTACCAAAACTAATCTTTTCTCTAAATGATGCGAATTCAAAACCACTTGGTCTCATCACAAGCATAAGAATAATCTTCTATAGAATCACGTATTCCACAATAGAAAAACTATCTATCTTTAAACAATTATCCCAAAAACAGAAAGGGTAATATAAAAAAACTCTTCAAAATGAAATAATCCCACAGGAAGGGAAAATACTTTTAAATATTAAAAGTTCCATGGTACTACCCAGAGTTCATCATAGACCATTCCATAAATAACTATCCTTAAAATTCCTCAAAATAAACCAAACTAATATTGAAACCCAATTATAAGAATGATCTCATAACATATTCCTCCAAGATAGACTTTATCGTTCATCTTTAAACAACATAAACTACTCTTATCATCTTATAACAAAAGTAACTAACCTAAACATATTTTCCCAAGTTAGGTCAATAATTTCTATAATTAACCTATAATACCATACGTTCACTTTAAATTCATCTATTCTTCAAAATATAATTCAACCTTTACTCCTCAAAGAAAATACTATTGTAATCTATTTACCTCGATCAAATAGGGTTCCCAAAATAGTGAACGTCTTCCAAAATAATAATAATCTTTTAATCCCCTAATCATCTCTGTCATATTAATAGGGAAATCATCACATTTCCTTTCACAGTGGTTGTTGGGACATGTTCTTCCATTTCCCGCCATTAACTAAGGAAAGAAAGTTCAATTAGGGGCTTAAATACTAAGCCAATAATCATTAAAAGGAAACTTAAATCATAGAAGGATTAACATGTAGAAGAAAAGTATACCCTAACTTGTGATCCCCTAGGTCCCAATCTAGGCTATCCATGATAATATATTCTTATGTTAATCTTTATTTAATTTTATCTTTGTTCCTCAAATAATGGTTCATACTAAGTTTATGAATTTACCAAAGTATATCCCTCGGGAGTGTCATAACCAAGAGTGCATCAAGGCCCTTTGTCATGTTCCAGTTCTCGTTCGATTCTAGATCAAAGCGGTGTTTTAAAGTTTTACCCCTATGTACATCTATGCCAGAGCCACCTCTACCTGCTGGTATCCAGACAAGGATATATTTTCTTGGAAACCCTTTACTCAATACTCACCAAAATACCAGGAAGGTTTCTTATATTTAAACTTTTCTATAGGGTTCATACTAATGTTTTCACATCCTAATTTCCACAAATAACTAAAACATCCTTTGATACCAACTATATCATCCTGCCTTTTTATCACATAAACATTCATTACATTTTTTAAAACCGGGCATCTTTATGGTTTAGTGTCTTGAAAACCAGGAACATAAAACATGAAAACATAAAATATTAATCTTAAACACTTGAAAGGATTATCATTATGTTCATCCTAGGTTCATTAATGCATCTCATAACCTTGGGACATACATCAAAAGAAAGGGTGATAAGAAGGCCCGATAAGGAAACAAGGGGAAACATTTATCATGCGAACTTGAGATACATCAACAATGTCATGAAAAAGAACTTTAAGTCATGAGAATGAAATCATGAGGCATATCATAATAAAAATAACGTTTTTCATAACTTTAGTATGTGGCTACAACATTTAATATTGACAATAATTTATTTTCACCAAGGTCCATCCCCAAGGTGTCATTAAAAATGACCAAGGTTATTCACCAACGCGTCATAAAAAAAGTCATCTCTAGAGATTAAGTCTTTACCCAATGCATTAGAGCACTATCAGGGCACAACCTTGAAATTTATTTATTATCTTGTGACCCACATATATAATCGTCAATAATTTCATAAACAACCCATATAGCATAAAAGGAGTGGGTTTCATTTTATAATCATAACGTTTTAAAAACTGCTTTAAAGACATGATCTTTGTGTCACTTTAAAACCCACAGAAAAGGAAGGTGGGTCTCATGTATGTAAATCCAAGAATTTATAATAGAACATTTTGGTATATATGTGAATACCCCTATATAAGATAGAGCTTTGAGTATTCACTAAATAAAATAAATGAACTTTAGAACAAGAGAGAGAGACATTTTGAGACGGAAATTCTGTAGCATAACGACTATGTTTTGGGGTTTTAAAAACATTGAAAAGAGAGGGGACATGGGTGGAACATTCATAAATGACCCATAAAACATTATAGGGACAGAATATTAAGTATATATGAACATTTTAATGAAATTTTAATGAAATACCATATGAAATGATGAACATGAAAGGAAGAAAAAAAAAGATTTCTCTTATAATCATTCGGCAGCCTAACAGCGCCACATAAAACTTCAAAATACTGAATTGAAGAGATCAAATAGGTTCTCTCATAATATGAACATAAAAAATAATTATGATAGATATTTTTATCATACCCCAACAAAATAAAAAGTAACTTGAAATACTTGACATGATAGTAGAACATTGAAAAATGAGAAAGATGGACGAATCCCTTAAAAATTCGGCAGCCTAACGGCGCCACTTAAAACTCCAAAATACTGAATTGAAGAGATAAAATAGGGTCTCTAATCATATGAACATAAAATATCAGTATGATAGATATATAGATCATACACCAACAAAGTAAAAAGGTACTTTAAATACTTTACATTAAAGTAGAACTTTGAAAAATGAGAAAGGTGAACGAATCTTTTAAAAATTCGCCAGCCTAACAGCGCCACTTAAAACATCAAAATACTGAATTGAAGAGATAAAATAGGGTCACTCATCATATGAACATAACATATTAGTATTATATATATATATAGATTATACCAAAACATAATAAAAAATAACTTGAATAACATGACAAGAAAGTAGAACTTTTGAAAAATGAGAAAGGTGAACGAATCCATTAAAAATTCGGCAGCCTAACGGCACCACTTAAAACATAAAAATACTGAATTGAAGAGATAAAATAGGTTCTCTAATAATATGAACATAAAATATCAGTATTATATATTTAGAGATCATACCCCAACAAAATAAAAAGGAACTTGAAATACTTGACATGAAAGTAGAACTTGAGAAGGGTGAAAGAATCCCTTAAGAATTCGGCAGCCTAACGGCGCCAATTTAACATTCTTAAAATGAAATGATGGAAAAAATAGGGGGTATCTCGTCATATGGTCATAAAAAAGATTGTAGGATTAATATAAAAGAACATCCACAAACATAATATCATGGAGCATAAAAGAAATGACATAAAAGAGATTACTTGAAAAGAAAGAGGGAGGTAGGATCCCTTTCCTTAAAATGTAACTTTTAAAACTCAAAGGTAGGGACGTTGAGGGCCTGGGGGCACCTTGGAAGGACTCATTGGGAGGTAATGAGACCAGAGCTTTGTTGGGGGAGAGTTGGGAGTCGAATGGATGAGAGGATGGCTTGGTATTTATAGGGAAAGTGAGGGGACAAAGCATTAATGGCCAAGGGACACCTCATTAGTGGTTTTGGCAAAACCATGGGCTTGCCCATGGTATTGTCCCATGGTATTTTCCACATGGGACACCTCATACCTTATCTTACTATTAATAAGTCTACCATATTGATTAAATACTTAATACGTCATTTAATGATGCCATTAAACACCCGTAACTTAAAAACTGTATTTTCACTTTTCATCAAAAAATCATTTTTTTCAGAAAAATCCCCAAAAATTACCTTAACATAATATCGATGCTCTAAGATCAAAAATGAAATCCATTTTACAAAAATTATTTTCTAAATATTATTAATTAAATTTTTAATTTAAAAACACTATTCATCTGAGAACACTAATACTTGACTAATAATTTATGAAACTGTTATTTAACCATTTTAATGAATCAAATTACTTAATCAAGGTGCCTAGATTATATTAATACTTTCTTTAAGTGAGATTACTAATCCATTTGGTCAGATTAATAATCCTAAGCATAAAATCATTAATCATAATTTACTATTCATTAGAAATTAAGTTGATCTTATTAGAGTCCAAATTTCGTACTGAACATAATTGTAGAAGACCATTTTTTGAAAATCATTACACATATTTAAATATTTAAGGTTTACATAATTTTTTTAAAAATATACTTTCTCTAAAATTCACCAAAAATATGCATACTATATTTATTCGGACATTTGAAAATGCTTAAACTTCATCATAAGAAGAAATAAAAATTTGTATTTAAAAAAAAGGATTACACAAGGCAGTTACGGTCTCCATACATAGCCCCTTATCACATTAGCATAGGACCTAAGTGTAAGGTGTTCTAAGGTGAGAGAATCCGAGGGAGTCTTGGCCAACATCGCACGAGTAGTAATTTCTATCATTTTGAACTTCTCGCGATGGCGATTCCGTTCTAGCTTCATACGATGAAGTTCGGCTTGGGTTTGGTCCACAGCAAAGCCCATTGGTGCTACCTCCTTCCCATGTTCTGTTAGATGGGATTCGATTGGTCCAAAACTATTGGGTGAGGCCATCAAATCTTCTTTCTATATTAATTAACCAAGATCACTTGTATTTAGAGACAAATATCAAAATATTTAGTTTCCAATGGTCATATTAACCAATGTTCACATAACAGTCAAAACCCAATAGTCTCATTTTAATTATACTCATGTTATCCAATGAAACAATTTTGTTGCGTATAAAAAATATAAAATAACACACAAAATTAAGAAACAAGATTTATACAAAATTTCGGGTTGTTACAAAAGTCATGAAGAATGATAATGAGCAGGTTAATTTCCTGACAGATGATAATTCAGTTTAACGTCATGTGGGAAAATAATGAAGAGTTTAACGTCATCAGAGATGATAATGATGTTTAATGTCATGCTAGATGAAGATGAGCAGTTTAAAGTCATATAAGATGATAATGAGTAGTTTAACATCATGATAGATGATAATGCAGTTTAACGTTATGTTGGACTATGATGAGTAGTTTAATGTCATGAAGGACGATAATGATTTGATTAATGCCATGATGGATGATAATGCAGTTTAACATCATGTGGGATGAAGATGAGCTGTTTAACGTCATGATGAATGGTAATTCAGTTTAACATTATACAGGATGAATATGTTTCTATTTCTCCACCATATCGGTACACATCCAACAAAAACTATTAATCCCACATGAGTCATTCTTGGTGTGGGAAACAAGAAGTAATTATGGGATTTTACTGACACATAGAATCCTACATAAAGGGGAATGGAGATTTCTGGTTGGGAATATCCCATCAACACTATCCCCCATATTCAACGTGCAAAGATGCACAGAAGGGTAACACCAAGGGTGTGGAGTTCCAAAAAAAGAAATTGAAGTGAAAAAAGGTGAATCCTAGCTGATGATATATGGATTGTGATGATGGTGGCTTAGCGATAGAGTATGACTGCTAACCATGTTTAAAAAAAAGCATCCTATCATGTTACCTAGCATGAGGATAGAAAAATAACGGTTGATCGCTGACCATGTTTTAAAAATGGGACCTCTCTCAAAATTCCATTTGAATTCATATGGGGAATTGGCACCGAATGGTAGGTCAGCCAATGAGGCATTAGACCAGGCCATTAGGGGGCCCCTTTAGACATGAAGGAAGGAGTGGATTAAAAAAGGGATTCTATGAGGCATGGTGATGGATTGGTATTATGTCCATATGGTTTCAAACACTCTTGGTTCAACACCATAGCGCATCAGAGCATGTAAGTGGGAAGATGCTACGGGACTTAGAGTAATAGCCCTTGGTGATGTAGATTGTTCAATGTCTTGTAAATTGGACCAATGGTTCTTACATTAAGGTCATAGAATTATGACCTGGAGCATAGTTTAACATCATGTGACCAAGAAGTTGTCCCACAGTTTAACGTCATGTGACCAAGAATATGGTTTCTATGTAGTTTAACATCATCCAACTAGGATGTGGTTGTTTTGCAATTAAACCTCATGCTACTGGGATGTGAAATTATAAGGATTGTGTGGGTAGAGGAGTGGTCATCTCTAAAAAATTATAGCAGTTTGGGATTAGGGGGAATTTGTATTATGGGATTAACCTTAAATTCCACCAACATATGCATGGATGTTCTCCATTATTAAGCTGTGTAATCCCATGGTCTGCATTCCATAAGTTGGTGTTGGGGACTTAGGGAGGACCTCTGCGGTCGAAACAATGAAGCATTTGGGATGACACATAGTGTCACATGGTTGTCAAGGATGATCTCATGCGCACATTCCGGCAGGGGTGAATGATCATGGATGGCGTATAATCCTGGAGCGTTGGTACGACGAGGCGATGGAGCCCAGAAGTCATTGAAGCCTAGATGTCAGTACAATGGGGAAATGGAGCATGAAAGGTGTGGAAGCCTGGAGGGTCGGTACGATGGGGAGATGGATCCCAAAAGGCATTTAAGCCTAGATCGTCTGTGAGATGGGTTTCATGGAGCCTAGAAGGAGTGGAAGCCTAGATCGTCGGTATGGCGGGGTGATGGAGCCTGGAAGGCGCTATAGCTTGGATTGTCCGTATGACGGGGCGATATAGCCCGGAAGGCATTGAAGCCTGAAACATCGATACGTTGGGGCGATGGAGTCTAGAAGGCGTGGAATCTTGGAATGCTATTATGACGGGTGATTGATTCTAGATGGCGTTGAATCATGTGTCGTTCATAAGATGGGGTGATCGAGCCAGGTAGGCATTGAAGCCTACAACATCAGTTCGATGGGGAAATGGAGCCAGAAAGGCATAGAATCCTGGAACGTCAGTATGAAGGGGATGATTGATCCCAGAAGCCAGGATATCCCAGATCATCGATACAATAGGTGCAACGAATCCAGGAAGGCATGGAAGCCTGCATTGTTGGTACGACAGGGCAATGGATCCCAGAAGGCATTGAAGCGTGCAACATCAGTACAATTGTAAGATGGCTCCAGGAAGGTGTGTATGTTTTTAAGATTGGTATGATGGGGGCATTGTAGCCCATAATGTGTGGAAGCCTGAATTTTGAGTATGATGAAGGTGATGAATCCCGGAAGGCATGGAAGCCTCTGTGCTGAACGGTAGCGGTGTGGGGAACACCTCCACAGTGGCTTCTCATTCTTTTGGAGATGTGCCATTAGATTAGAGGTAGTTGTTCCTTATGTGGCCCATGACGGAGGCATAGTCGGCGAGGAGACGATGGAGTTGGGGCTGATTCCCCCAGTGCAGCCTCTTAAGGCGGACGAGTCAGCGAGGATCCGATGGAGTGGGGAGTAGATTCCCCAAATGTGTCCTCTTAAGGTAGTATAGTTGACGAGTTGCTAATGGAGTCAGGGGCGAATGCACCCTGCATGGCCTCTTAAGGCATCAGAGTTGGCGAGAAGCTGATGGAGTCGCGGGAAGATGCCCCATATGTGGCCTCTTAAGGTGGCAGGGTCGGTATGGAGCCTAAAGAGTAAGGGGGATGACTCCCCCTATGTGACCTCCTAAGGTGGAAGAGTTGGTGAGGATCCAATTGAGTCCGGGGGAGGAAGCGGACTACACGGCCTCTTAAGGTGGCGAAGTCGGCGAGGAGCCGATGGAGTCAGTGGCAGATGCCCCCTTGGGGGCCTCTTAAGGCGACCGAGTCACTGAGGAGTTGATGGAGTCGGGGGAGACTTTCCCCTACAAAGCCTCTTAAGGCTGCAAAGTTAGTGAGTAGATTATGGGGTTGAGGGGAACATGCACCCTGCTTAGCCTTTTATGGTGGATGGGTCGGCGGGGAGCTAATGGAGTTGAGGGCGGATGCTCCAAGCATGGCCTCTTATGGCGGCAGAGTCGGCGTGGAGCCGATGGATTCTGGGTGCATATTCTCCTTGTAAATCCTCTTAAGGAGGACGAGTTGGAGAGGAGCCGATGGATTCTGGGTGAATATTCCCCTTGCGCAGCCCCTTAAGGTGGATGAGTTGTCGAGGAGTCGATGGAGTTGGGGGTGGATGCCACCTTCATGGCCCTTTAAGGCTGTAGAGTCGGTGAGGATCCGATTGTGTTGGGGGGGGGATTCCCCCATGCGTGGCCTCTTAAGGCGGAGGAGTCGGTGAGGATCCGATGAAGTCATAGGGCAGAAGCCACCTGCGTGGCCTCGTATGGTGGCAGGGTCAGCGAGGAACTGATGGAGTAGGGGGAATATTACCACTGCACAACCTATTAAGGTGGCAGAGTCACGAGAAGCTGATGGATTTAGGGGGAGGATGCCCCCTACGTGGTCTTCTAAGGAAGAGGGGTTAACAAAGATCTAATGGAGTCTGTGGAAGAAGCCCAGTGCACGGCCTCTTAAGGCATAAGAGTCGGAAACTGGCCGATGGAGTCGGGGGCAGATTCCCCCTATGTGGAATCTTTAGATGGTTGATTCATCAAAGGGACAATGTAGTCTAGGTCGGAATCCCCCTTTGCCGCCTCTTAAGGCGGTGGAGTTGGCGAGGGGACAATGGTGTCGGGGGTGGATGTCCCATACACGGCCTCTTAAGGAGATGAAGTCATCGAGGAGTAGAT
Source organism: Viscum album (assembly GCA_963277665.1). NCBI lineage: Eukaryota > Viridiplantae > Streptophyta > Magnoliopsida > Santalales > Viscaceae > Viscum > Viscum album. The sequence continues at coordinate 2,024,195,040 of OY728123.1, forward strand.
GATGTCAAGGGAGGTTGTCCCCAGTGTCGCTTTATAAGGTGGCGAGGTCAGTTAGGATCTGATGGATTCAGGGTGGTAGATACCCCATTCACGGTCTTGGAAGGCGGTAAGGTTGGTGAGGAGCCGATGGAGTGGGGGGGAGTATATGAATGTATGACCTCTTAAGGCGGTAGGCTCAGTGATTAGTCCATGATGTTGTTGGCGGATGCCCCATACGCGACCTCTTAAGGCGGAGGGGTTGGCAAGGAGCCGATGGAGTCTGGGGAGGATGCCCCCTTCTCGGTATCTTAAGGCGGTAGCGTCGGTGATGATCCAATGGAGTAGGTTCAAGGATTCCCCCTGCATGACCTCTTAAGGCGGCGGGGTCGGCGAGTAACTGATGGAGTCAGGGGAAGATAACCCTTGCGCGACCTCTTAAGGTGGGGGAGTCGGTGAGTAGCCGATGGAGTCGGGGGCAGTTGCCCGCTTCACGTCCTCTTAAGGCAGTAGAGTCCGTGAGGATCCAAGGGATTCATGGGGCGGATTCCCTCTGTGTGATCTTTTATGGTGGAGGAGTCGGCAAGGAGCTGATTTAGTCTGGGGTTAATGCCCCCTACACGGCCTGTTAAGTCAATGGAGTCGGTGAGGAGCTAATGCAGTTGGGGCAGATGCCCCCTACGCGGCCTCTTAAGGTATTGGAGTCGGTGAGGGGACGATGGAGTCAACGAAAGATTCCTAATGCATGGCCTCTTAAGGCATTGGAGTTGGCGAGTAGCTGATGTATTCAGGGGAGGATGCCCCCTGTGCGGCCACATAAGGCAGTGGAGTCGGCAAGCAGCCGATGGAGTTGGGGGAGGAAGCCCCCTGCATGGCCTCTTACGGTGGGGGAGTCGGTGAAGAGCCGATGGAGTCAGGTGTGGATGTCCCCTGTGTGGCTTCCAAAGGCGGCAGGGTCAGTGTGGTGCCGATGGAGTCGGGGAAGATTCCCCCTGCATGGCCTCTTAAGGTAGCGGGGTCAGCAATGTGCTGATGGAGTTGGCGGGAGGATTCCCCCTCCACTACCTCTTAAGGCAGCGGTGTCGGCAAGGAGTCAATGGAGTCAGGGGTGGATTCCCCCTGGGTGGCCTATTAAGGTGGGGGATTCGGCGAGGAGTCAAGGAGTTGTGGGTGGATGCCCCCTGCGCGGCATCATAAAGAGGCAGATTCGGTGAGGAGCCGATGGATTTGGGAGAAGATACCCCTTGTGCGGCCTCTTAAGGCATCAAATTCAGTGACAAACTAATGCAGTCGGGGTGGATGCCCCTTGCATAGACTCTTAATTTAGGGGAGTTGGTGAGGAGATGATGGAGTCGGGGGAGTATTCCCCCAACACGACCTCTCAAGGTTGCGATGTCAGCCAGGAGCCATTGGATTCGGGGGGTGGATGGCCTGTACACAACCTCTTAAGGTACTAGACATGGTGAGGTTCCAATGGAGTTGTGGGAGGATGCCCCCGACATGGCCTCTTAAGGAGGTGGAGTAGGCATGGAGCCAATGGAGTCGAGGGTGGATGCCACCTGCGCGACCTCTAAAGGTGGGGGAGTCAGTGAGGAGCCGATGGAGTCAGAGGGGGTGGGGGGATGCCCTATGCGCGACCTCTTAAGGTGGTGTAGTCGGGGAGGAGATGATGGAGTATGGGGTGGATTCCCCCAAAACTGCCTCTTAAGGTGGAGGATTTAGCGAGGAGTAGATGGAGTTGGGGGAGGATTCCCCTTGCATGGCTTCTTAAGGCGGCAAAGTTGGTGGGGAGATGATGGAGTTCGGGGCGGATGCCCCCTACACGGCCGCTTAAGGCGGCAGGGTCGGGAAGGAGCCAATGGAGTCAGGGGATGATGCCTTGTGCGTGGTCTCTTAAGGCGGCATAGTCGGCAATGAACCGATGAACCATATTATTCATGTACCTGATGGTATTCATCCTCCCACAAATGAAAGATAGGAGATTCACATAGGTGATGCCTCATCTCTTCCAACATATTTTGTCTACTCGCTGTTGAAGGATAAGAGATTCACATTGGGTTCACCATTTAGATTTTTGGTGCATTCACAGGGTAATGCATTCACGTGTAGAAGAAACACAAATTCGTTCCTCACACTCCTTCTTTCCAAAGTCGGGCGGCTTCCATCCCTTTTTCAGGGACGTTTTTCCTTCATCAAAATGGGATTATGGATGTCAGTTCCTCCTTCCGTGGATTCCTACATGGAACTCGTTACCATGTCTGGGTCTCCCCCAAATATTTGAGCTGTGGTTCATGAATATCCTTTACGGTGTCATATATTTGTGGACATCAGTTGGTTACCTACTTTCTTTAGGACATTCCATGGGGTCTTGACATTGTAACATCCTTTGGTCGGAGTGGATGACAACATCAGGTATGTCAGGGAATCTCAGTCTGTGTTGACATTGGTCAAATGTAGTATTACTCATAAGAGGCATCTCAAGGGACAAGAACCAGAGACATCCCATGTCGATTGTGGGGAATCATATGCCAGAGGCATTTCTATGAGATTTTCCTCATCTTTCAATGTTTAACATGGGGTATGTCGTGAGTTTAACATTTTGAAGAGACAGTTACACCAAAGGCATATCTTATGAGGTTTTCCTTATGCATATCATTCTTAACATGTGGTTGACCATGAATTTAATGTCCTGTGGAGGGGGAATGGGAATGATCAAAATATACCATAAAGACATATCATATTGGTAAATCTCTTGGAGGGAACACCCAGATGGTTCACTAGATGGATGGATCAAAACACCCAATGAGGAGGAATCTGGGAGAGTGCACCCATGAATAGGGGGCACCAAGGTTTACCATTGGCTAGGATTGAACCTCGTGGAGGTTTCCTACATAACATGTGTAGAAGATAGGGATCAAAACACACGTAGTTTGAAGGGGTGATGAATTGAGGTTTTCACAAAGGAAAAAAACCCATGGACATGTTGTGTCATACATGTGGTTAGTGTCCCATTGCAATAGATACACTCTCAGTTGAATGGTTATGTATTGTGTAGGGATTATGATTTGTTAGCTACCCAAGGTAATGGAACGATCCAACTGAGATGTGGTGTCCCAGGAATGAATCAGGATGGATGATGGAGAGTTTAATGAAGTGGTGGGGGAATGAGATGGAACTGACATGAAGGTGGTAGTAGTGTTAAGCTTGAGAATCAAATATACTTTCTACATATCCCCGTTGAAGGGAATAAAAGCCAATATAGTTCAATAGGGAAATGGAACACTTGAGAAGGAGGATCATATGAATGGGACCGAGAGGAAGTGGAACCTCCGGGTTTGGGCATGACCATCCCGAAACACATAGGATCGAGGGAGAGAGAACATGATAAGATATGGGTGATGGTATTGAATCTTAGTGAGGCTTCCTACGTATCCTTCCTTGGCAAGGATCAAATTCCACATAGTTCAAAATGGGGCCTGGAATCAGGGTGTGCAAAGAGGAAAACGACCCGATGATATAATGGGGCTTATGAGTGATTATCATCTCGAGTTGGTCTGATGCTCGGGGGGTGGACCCGAGATGTGGGTCTTAACTAAGGGGACTAAAACATCTTACTTTAGAGTGAAAAAAACCACATATTACCTCTGGTTGGGGATCACTACGGCTTACCATCTATTGGGGATCACAACTGCTTACCATTGGTTGGGGTACAATGGATTGCCATCGATTGGGGTACAATGTCTTACCATAAGTTAGGAAACATAACGTCTTGCCGCTGGTTGGGGGAAACACAATGGATTACTATTGGTTAGGAAACACAACAGCTTACTGTTGGTTGGGAACCACAATGCAATACTGTTAGTTTGGATACACAATGGTGTACCGTTGTTTGGGATGGACCTCGGGGAGGCTTTCCACGTACATTGTCTAGGAGGCAAGGATCAAAGTCCATGATGTTGGGATGAGGTGTTTGTGAACTGAAATGAAGTGGTTGGGACCAATGTTAGGTAGTATTGACCCTTAGAGATGCTTCCTATGTCCCCTTCCTTGGAAAGGTTCGAAGTTCTCGTAGTTCATAAGAGTTGTTGGTGAACTGACGTGAAGTCTTCGGGACTAATGGTTGTGAGGGATGAACCTCAGAGGGGCTTCCGGCGTACCTTACCATAGCAATAATCAATGTCCATGTAGTTCGGGAGAGGTTTGGGGTGAACTAATGTGATGTGGTTGGGACCAATGGTTGATGGGCTTGAACCTTGGGGAGGCTTCCTACATACCTTGACTTGGAAAGGATCAAAGTCTATGTAGTTCATAACTGTGTGGTGTATTACACTCTAGGGAGGCCCATGAATGATGGTGAATGGGGCATATTCATGGAAGTTGCTCAGGCGCCACTATAAAGTGGCAACGATGGAAGGGTCTTACACATGGATGATGTCTGGGTGCTGCTATAGAGTGAAAATAGTAAATGGGGCTAACACAAGGAAGCTGTTAGTGTACCGCTATGGAGCATCAATAGTGGATGGGGATTATGCATGGACGCTAACAGGGTGCTGCTATGGAGTAGCAATAGTGAATAGGGATTACACATGGAAGCTACCTAGGTACTGCTATGGAGTGTAAACGATGTATGAGGCTTATATGTGGAAGCTGCCAGGGTGCTGCTAAGGAGAGACAATGGTGAATGGAGATTACACTTGGAAGCTTCTCTAGTGCCACTATGTAGTGAAAATGTTGAATGAGGATTATGCCTGGAAGCTGCCCGGGTGCTGCTAAGGAGAATCAATGGTTAATGGGGATTACGCATGGAATCATCCTAGGTGCCGCTAAAGAGGGAAAATGGTGAATGGGGCTTACGCTTGGAAGTTGACCGGGTGCCACTATAGTGAGGAAATGGTGAATGGGTCTCATCCATGGAAGCTTCCCGAGTGCCACAAATGAGCGACAATAGTGGATGGGGCTTACACAAAGAAGATTATCATGTGCTGTTACGAAGCGGCAAGGTGGATGGGGCTGACGCAATGAAGCTCCCTATTTTCCTTCCTCATGTGTGGTCATGGGGGCATCCCAAATCACTGGTGGGTAGAGGAATATAATTGAGGCCTACACCTATGTGTTAGGGAATAAGTAGGATAATGCCAAGGGAGTAGGAATCAGTCCAAACAAATAGAGATGAAAAGTGTGAATAACATGCCCATCATTTGGAAGATAATGAGGGTGGTGTGGCAATGGAGGATAACTATTGAATATGTATGAAACATAGAATGTAACACCCCGAGATAATATGAGATATATTATTTTAAATTTCTTTGATGTATTATATTATACACAACACCAAGATTAGCTTGTAATATACGTAACACTGCATTAGCTTGCAGTATACACAACACTATTCATGGCTTGTGTTACACACAAATTCAAGTTCGTATTGTAGAAATTATTCTACGCAACATTAAGTATATATTTTTTTAATGCATAAATGAAATATGTTTTGATTATGTAATACGCAACACCAAACAAAGCTTTCACAACACGCAGCCCTGACTTGGCTTGCATTACACGCAATCAAGACCATTCTCGATAGCGTGTGTATTACGCAATACCGAGTTTCACTAAACAAGATATTATTATAATATTATTATGAACTATCCGTTATAAATAGTAATACCCACTTTTTGAAATTTTATAAATTTTATCATTGAAAATGGACTTCATTTTTGGATTCAGAATATCAAAATTATCCTAGGGTGAAATTGTGGTATTTTTCTGAAAACTTTCAATTTTTGATGAATAGTGAAAACACTAGGTTACTATTTAAAAAATGACTTTTTATTTAAATAATTATTTATTTTATTTAAATTTATTTTAGGTCAAAATTGATAAATAATTACTATATAAGTTCAATGTAATTAATTGGAGTCATTTTATAATAATTTTAGATATATGAAAATTTTATTAAACTTTTCACCGTCTTTTACCCACCTCCTAGGAGAATTTGAAAATTTACATAAAACTTAATTTTACAACTTCTGTGAGTGGAATTTTGAAAATTCGAGAAACATGGTTAATATCAAGGAGTAAAATGCGGTTCAATAAGATAAAAATAATTTGTGTGAATAGTAACTTTTTACTTTTATTTACCACGGTAAAAATTAAGTAGGGTAATTAAGGGTAAAAATGATATTATTATTACCCTAAAACATGTCCTAATTCTATTGGATAAGTGTAATTTGACCAAAAACAACCTTAGGAATAAAATATTACCCTTTAGGTCTACTTAGATTAGATTAGGACATTTGTTTTTAAAGAATAGTTAAAATAGTTAAAATCAATGTTTAATAACAAAAACATTTTTAATATAGGGATATATATAAGATAAATTAGACTATAAATATTAATTAGAAATCTAAAAATAGTTCCTACATGAGGGTAATTTATTTATAATTTTTAGACATTAAATAATTTAACTTATTTATGACACAATGATGATGCAATAATTACCTTATTAATGAAATATTAACATAATTGATGTTATTAGTATGAAAATAAATTTAATTTTAGACTTTTTATGAATCCAAATAATTTCATAGCTTAATATGTCATGTTAGTATTTATGTAATTAACTTTTTTTGAACTAACCATGATTTTATGATTTTCACAAAAATCCAAATTCCAAATAGTGTCAAAATTGACATAAAATTGTTTTTAAAACTAATATTATATTATTAATTGTTATTTTATTCCTAAAAATCTAAGGTTTAGAAAAATGACTTATATAAAGATATATTTATTAATAATGAACCACTTGGGGGTCGTTTGGCTTTTTATATTAAGTTTATTAACTATATAGTCTAGGAAAACAAAAAGACACGGTAAATGTTAAATTATTTACCTTAGAGATAAATGTAAATGACAAGGTTAAAATAGTAACCTAAACTTGCATAAAACATATTTTATGAGAGTATTTCGACCCATCACCACATTATCTTTGAAATAAATCAATTTGGAGCTATTATAAACCAAATATGACTTTATTATAAAATACTATTTTATGTTATTCCAAAGGTGCCCCTCTCCTCCCTTATAAAAAGGGTACCCCTTCCCTCTTCTCTTCACACCCTCATGAACCATGATGCTCGGCCAAACCCTTCCCATTTCTCTTATCAACATCCCTAGAAACTTTATTAAGGTTTTTTCTTCTCAAAAGACCAACTCTACTTCCTTAAGATAAGGCTTAAAGGAGGTGTGTCAAAGAAGAGATAATCTCTTCTTCCGATTCTCTCAAGTTTCTTTCTTCTTCTACTTCTTCTTCTTCAGTAGTCTCATTATAAAGTAATAAAATCAGTATTAAATATATACTGATATGTTATTATAAATATTAAACAACCCTATTTCAGCTTTTATCCATCCTACGGAAAATGAAATCATCGCGCGTGCGTACGTACGGAATATCGTCTCCACGCTGTGGTGTAATCTGTTTTCGACCACCGCCTTACATGGATGGGTATAATGGTGTAAATAAATAAATATATATGATTATTGTAAAGTGATATTGATTCTGAAATATTATAAATACACAACAATACAATTCAACGATCATGGGAATGATATCATTGCTTCTGCGTACGTACGGACTACCGTCTCCACAACGCAATGAGATTCATTCTCCATGTTAACCATTCATGAATGATTATAAAGTATATATAATAAGTAATCCTGAAATATATGAAATAATATTGATACTAGATTTATGTATATATATATGTATGTCATCTACTTAATTCCATTCAATTCAATATGGAAACGAAAACAGCGTTCATGCATACGTATGGCCTACCGTCTCCATGAACGGTGTATTTCCTTCCATTTATCGATCTATCATATATATATACATATATTCTGAATATATATTACAAATAAATCATGTTTTAAATTCTGGAATTATGTATATTAGGATATAACTAATAATATCAAGAACAACAAGTCCAAACACGTACGATAAATAAAACGATTTTACCCAAAACGCTGCTTTAACATGGAACTTACAAAAGAACGGGTAATATAAAGTAATAAGTGAACCATACATGATATCATAACAATGAATATGATTCTATAATAAGTCAATGACATTATTTAAAACATTATACTTGAGGTTCGGATACGTACGAAACATATCAGACCTAAGCTAAGGGATAACTATTCTAATCTCGTTCTTTTCTGAGATTGTTATTCGTAAGTGTTTACTGGGGTTATTCTTATCATCCATGCCATTGTTTTCTAAAACTGTTTTCATGTATTTTTAAAGTCCTTTTTACCCATTTTGTAATTTTACCACATGTTATGAATGGAATCTTACTTTTGTTTTCCACACGAGGACCTTTTTGACTTTTCCGACAAAAGTAAGAGGAGAATGTTATTTTTAACTTATACGTCGTGAATGGATTTTTACAGTTTCATGAAGCCTCATTTTCATGAAGCTTCCTATACAGGATTGCATGATTATTTTCAACAGAACCCTTTTTTTTAAAACTGCATGGTATTTTTTGAAATGAATATGATTTTGAAGAAGAAAGGATATTTTCCTCAAGAATTCATTTCAAGTGTTTTATCAAAACTATTTTCCATCTAAAAAGACATTATTTAATATGTTTATGTTTCAAGAATAATGTCTCAATTATTTACATGGTTTTATTCTTATTATGATTAAATGATATCAATTTTTTATATGGATTATGTTATGATGGCATGATGTTTATGAATCTCATTCTATTACATGGGTTATGCTATGATGTATGATTTATGATTTTATGGCACATGAAAGAATGATTTCATTATGAGATGGGTGGGACCTATATCTCCATACAATGCATTGGGTAATGATTTATATCTCATTAGATAGACATGGTTGGAATGATAAGTTAATCCGGTTTAGTGTTACAAGACTAAAACGAGGAGTGAACTCGATTCAGAAAGGGACTTTGTCTACTAAGATGGTCTTGGCAGCAATGTCATGGCTACTATGGAAATCATATCATGTGCTTAATGGTTTTCAAAATCACATGTTTTATTACCATTCTATTTTATCATGATTGATGTTCCTTTATGATATATTCATTATGTACTTCCACAATTTATTTCATTGCTCAAGATTTTGATGTTTATATTTTATGTTCAAGTTTTTCCATTCAAATGTTTATGGATTGATTTATGTTATATATGTTTACCCTTACTGAGCATTTGAGCTCACCCTTTTTATGTTTTCTTTTCCCCAATATATAGAGAAAGGTTTTAGGTAAGAAAACCAAAAAGGGGAAGATCTTTATGGGAGATGTTGAAGATCTTTCACTATGACTGCAAGATTATGTTCCGAGTTTCCAAAGACTCTAAACTAATAGGGTCTTTAGGCGTTTGTTTTTTTAATTTATTAAGTATTACACAAAAGTAATGTAATGTCCGTGTACGCTAGGATTTGGGTCTCTACAGTTGGTATCAGAGCTAAGGATTAGTTAACCATTGGAAACTAGGATGCGAAAACTTTAGTTAAATCCCTAGAGATATTTCTACGGTATGTCTAGGGATGTATCTAAGGTTAAGTATACGTATAGGTTATAGTCCTAGAATTACGTTAATGATCATAGATTTAATCTTAAGATGTTAGAGATTGGTTGTAATCCCCCTTGATAATATTGTTTTTCTAGTACTTGTTTTTCCTCTCATACAATTCTTTTTGGGTTTTAGAAAATGGCTGGAAATAGGAAGATTCATGATAATAGAGGATATGATGGACAATGGAATGACATTATTCATGAGAAACCAAAGGAAACATGATTTGGAAGTCCAAAAATTGTTATTATTCCAAATCAACAATCTCATAATATGATCAATAATCTCAACTTTTTTATTTTTCATGACTCATCTAATAAGAGAAATATGGAGTTTCATGATGATTATAGAGGAAGGAAAGTTAAATTTCCCTCATTAAATTCATATGGGAAGAGGAATCAAGGGTAATGTTTCAAAGGAACTGGAAGATGCTTTGGGTGTGGAAAATAAGGACACAAAGCCAGTACATGCAAAGGAAAAGGTTCAGTTAACACCATGGACAAGGATAATGGAATTTCTATGACATCAACAATGATTAAATGTTCTAAATGTGGAATGTATGGGAATTATGCAAACCAATTCTCTAAGGGAAAATCTCATAAAGAGAATCAGCATGGTCGTATGGGTAGTATTTATATAGATGATGATGAAGAGACTACAAATGATATGTGAGATGAAAGAATTTTTGAACCTCAGTAAATGATTTAAGAAGGTAGTGGAATGATTTATGTTTATCAAGAGTAATGTTGTATAGGTAATGGTACTATGGAATAAAGACACATCTAAGGATTGTTACAATATTGTTTTTCCTAGAGTATTTGAAAGTATACATTGAATGGGACCAATAAACATTAAAGGTTATTCAGATATTTTTTGAAAGTAGATGATATGCGCATAATGAAGGGATAAGGTGATAATGAGGTGTTTTATAGTATTAATGAGCTCATGATTGTTATAAGGACTAAGTGATATCATGGTTTGAGTATATAGAATTTTTGGGATTTTGGTATGTGGAAAGAGTTAACTTTTGACAGCACTAATGTTTTCACTAAGGTTCTATGGTAATTCATGTTTCACGAGAATACATGATTAAGGTATTCACATGTTTGGAATGTGACCAACAAGATATATCGTATGATAAATGATGGTATTCACATGCTCGGTAGATTACATTTCACATAATCGTTATCTTTATACTATGAGATTGGACAGAAGTAATTTGGATAAACCTAAATATTGGAATAGATTTTGTTGGATATCAGATAGTATTGTTTAAGGCTAGAAATTTTGTTATGTTATAATAGTATAGTTTTAAAAAAAGTTCAACTCGTAGGACGGGAGACAACCTGTCCCGTCGGACAAGGTTTCGAGAATCAAACCCACTACCGAAGTGCGACAAGCCGTTATCGCCTACCACTAGCCTACAGGAAGTCCTTGGTTAGTAGAAATTAGTTTTATTTTATTAAGCAGGGTGATAAATGAAGTATAAGTCCATTTTGAAACCATATTCGATTAATCTCACCATAAATGGACTTATGTATATAACTTTTTCTCACCCTATGTTTGAGACAGATGGAATGACCTATCATTCTATCGCATGATCTTATAACACTTCACGAAAGACAAATTCAACTTCATTTCTTTAAGAGATGAAGTGGAAATTGTTCAAGGCACGTGGAACGTTGATATTGTACCAAAATCAAGTAAGTATTTCTTTTAATTCAAAAATTATTCAACTTTAGGGAAATGATCTTGAAAACCAAAACTGTTGTCCTAGTGCTCTTATATCTGATGAATCAGATGGCACCTTAGATCATCATAAGTTTATTGATTTGTGATTGTTGGCTTTTTCATAGCCATGTACTCTACCACTCTCCATCAGAACTTGATGGTTATATTTTTCTTCCATATCCATATTTCCACCTATGTTATCCTATGTGGAAACCCATTGATGAGTTAATCTGGGTAATCGTTAGATTTCTAACTTTCCTTTTTAAAATGATGTTTTATTATTCCTTTTTATGATGTGGGTTTTTATGAAAGAAACTTTCAAGTAGTAAACCATTTTTATCCCTGACGAATTTTGAGGGCGAAATTCCTTTTCAGGGTGGTAGAATGTAACACCCTGAGATTTTATGAGATATATTATTTTTAATTTCTTTGATGTATTATATTATACACAACACCATGATTAGATTGTACTATACGCAACACCGCATTAGCTTGCAGTATACGCAACACTATTCTTGGATTGTGTTACACAGAAAATTTAATTTGTTTTGTGGAAATTTTTCTACGCAACATTAAGTATAGATTTTGTTTAATGTATAAATGAAATATGTTTTGATTAGGTAATACGCAACAACAAATAGAGCTATCACTACACGCAGCCCTGACTTGGCTTGCATTACCCTCAATCAAGACCTTCCTCAATAGTGTGTGTAGTACGCAATACCGAGTTTCACTAAACAAGATATTATTATAATATTATTATGAACTAGCCCTTATGAATAGTAATACCCACTTTTTGAAACTTTATAAATTTTATCTTTCAAAATGGACTTCATTTTTGGATTCGGAATATCGAAATTAGCCTAGGGTAAAATTTTGGTATTTTTCTGAAAACTTTCAATTTTTGATTAATAGTGAAAACACTAGGTTACTATTTAAAAACCGAATTTTCATTTAAATAATTATATATTTTATTTAAATTTATTTTAAGTCAAAATTTTTACATAATACCTATATAGGTTCAATGTAATTCGTTGGAGTCATTTTATAATAATTTTAGATATTTTAAAATTTTATTGGACTTTTCACCGTCTTTTACCCACCTCCTAGGAGATTTTGAAAATTTACATAAAACGTAATTTTACAGCTTCTGTGAGTGGAATTTAGAAAATACGAGAGACATGGTTAATATCAAGGAGTAAAATTTTGTTCAATAAGATAAAAATAATTTTTGGTGATTAGTAACTTTTTACTTTTATTTACCACGTTAAAAAGTAAATAGGGTAATTAAGGGTAAAAATGATATTATTATTACCCTAAAACATGTCCTAATTTTATTGGATAAATGTAATTCTACCGAAAAAAACCTTATTAATAAAATATTACCCTTTAGGTTCACTTGGATTAGAATAGGACATTTATTATTATTTTATTTAAAGAAGAGTTAAAATAGTTAAAATGAAAGTCTAATAACTAAAAATCTTTTAATATAGGGTTATACATAAGATAAATTCGACTATAAATATTAATTATAAAGATAAAAAATATTTCCTACATAATGGTATTTTATTTATAATTTTTAGACATTAAATAATTTAACTTATTTATGACACAATGATGATGCAGTAATTACCTTATTAATGAAATATTAACATAATTGAGGTTATAAGTACCCACATAAATTTAATTTTAGACTTTTTATGAATCCAACTAATTTTATAGGTTAATATGACATGTTAGTATTGATTTAATAAACTTTTTTAGAACTAACCATGTAGTTATTATTTTCACAAAAATCAAATACCAAATAGTGTCAAAATTGACATAAAATATTTTTTAAAACTAATATTATATTATTAATTGGTATTTTATTCCTAAAAATATAAGGTTCGTCCAAATGACTTAGATAAGGCTATATATATTAATAATGAACCACTTGGGGTTCGTTTGGATTGTTATAGTATGTTTATTAACCATATAGTGTAAGAAAACAAAAAGACACGGTAAAAGTTAAATTATTTAACTTACAGTTAAATGTAAACGATAAGGTTAAAATAGTAACCTAAACTTGTCTAAAAACTATTGGTTGAGAGGAGTTCGACCCATAACCAAATTATCTTCGATATAAATTAATTTTAAGCTATTAGAAACCGAATATTACTTTATTATAAAATAATATTTTATGTTATTCCAAAGCTGCCCCTCTCCTCCCTTATAAAAAGGGCACCCCTTCCCTCTTCTCTTCACACCCTATTGAGCATTGTAGCTCGGCCAAACCCTGCCAATTTCACTTATACAATTCCCTAGAAACATTCCAGAGGATCTGGACTTCTCAAAATACCAACTCTACTTCTTTAAGAGAAGGCTTAAAGGAGGTGCGTCGAAGAAGAGGTAATCTCTTCTTCCGATTCTCTCAAGTTTCTTTCTTCTTCTACTTCTTCTCCCTTTGTTGTATCATTGTAAATTAATAACATCAGTATTAATTATATACCTATATGTTATTATAAATATGAAACAACCCTATTTAACCTTTTATCCATCCTACGGAAAACAAAATCTCTGCGCGTGCGTACGTACAGAATATAGTCTCCACGCCGTGTTGTAATCTGTTTTCGACCACCACCTTACATGGATGTGTATAATGGTGTAAATAAATAACAATATATGATTATTGTAAGGTGATATTGATTCTGAATTATTATACATACACTTCAATACAATTCCACGATAATGGGAATGATATCATCGATTGTGCATACCTACGGACTACTGTCTCCACGACGCGATGAGATTCATTCCCCATGTTAACCATTCATGAATGATTATAAAGTATATATAATAAGTAATCATGAAATATATTACATAATAATGATACTGTATTTATTTATATATATATGTATGTCATCTACTTAATTCCATTCAATTCAATATGGAAACGAAAACAGCGTTCATGCGTACGTACGGCCTACCGTCTCCATGAACGGTGTATTTCCTTTCATTAATCAATATATCATATATATACATATATGCTGAATATATATTAAATATAAATAATGTTTTAAATTCTTCAATTAAGTAAATCAAGATATAATTAATAATATCAAGAACTACAATTCCAAACATGTACGATAAATAAAACGATTTTACCCAAAACGCTACTTTAACATAGATCTTACAAAAGAACGGGTAATATAATGTCATAAGTGAACCATATATGATATCATAACAATGAATATCATTCTGTAATAATTCAATGACATTATTTAAATCATTATATAGAAGGTTCGGATACGTATGAAGCATATCGGACCTATGGTATGGAATAACTATTCCAATCTCATTCTTATTCGAGATTTTTACTCGTATGTATTTACTGGGTTTATTTTTATCATCAATACCCTTGTTTCCTAAAAATGTTTTCATGTATTTTTAAAGTCCTTTTTACCCATTTTTGAATTTTACCACATGTTATGAAAGGAATCTTACTTTTATTACCACACGAGGAACTTTTTCACTTTTCCGACAAAACTACGAGGAGAATGTTATTTTTAACTTATACAGAGTGAATGGATTTTTATGGTTTCATAACGCCTCATTTTCATGAAGCTTACTCTATAAGATTGCATGATTATTTTCAACAGAATCATTTTATTTTAAAATTTCATGGCATTTTGTGAAAATAAAATGATTTTGAACAATAATGGATATTTTCTTCAAGAATTCATATTAAGTGTTTTATCAAAACTAGTTTCCATCTAAAATTACATTATTTAATATGTTTATGTTTCAAGTATAATGTCTCCATTATTTACACGGTCTGATTCTTCTTATGATGAAATTATATCCATTTTTTATATGGATTATTTTATGATGGCATGATGTTTAAGAATCTCATTCTATTACATGGGTTATGCAATGATGTATGATTTATGATTTTGTGGAACACAAAAGAATGGTTTCATTATTAGATGGGTGGGACATACATCTCCCTCCAATACATTGGGTAAAGATTTATATCTAATGAGATAGACAAGGCTGGAATTGTAAGTTAATCTGATTCAGTGTTACAGGATTGAAACGAGGAGTGAACTCGACTCTGAAAGGGACTTTGTCCACTAAGATGGACTTGGCGGAAATGCCATGGCTACTATAGAAATCATATCATGTGCTTAATGGTTTCCATAATCACATGTTTTATAACCATGCTATTTTATCAAGATTGATATTCCTTTATGATATATGCCTTACTTACTTCCAAGATTTATGTCTTTGATCAAGATTTTGATGTTTAGATTTTATGTTCAAGTTTTTCCATTCAAATGATTATGGATTGTTTTATGTTATATATGTTTACCCTTACTGAGCATTTGAGCTCACCCTTTTTATGTTTTCTTTTCCACAGGATATATAGAATGGTTTTAGGTAGGAAAACCAAAAAGGGGAAGATCTTTATGGGATATGTTGAAGATCTTTCACCATGATTATAAGATTATGTTCCGAGTTTCCAAATACACAAAACTAATACGGTCTTTGGGAGTCTGTTCTTTCCATGTATTTAGTATTCCTCATAATAAATGTAATGTCCATGTACTCTAGGATTTGGGTCTCTATATATAATTTATATCACATTATCCTGAATGGGGACAAAAAAATGAGGGTTGACTATTGACAGTGTTCGAAACACAGGACCTGAATCGACGTTTCATCCAAAGTCTTCCTGGGCATTGACCCAGAATAGTAGTAGAGCCAACGCGACATGGGACCAGGCCATTAGATTTCCCCTTCAGACATGAAAGAGGATGAAGATCTTAATGAAGGACACATAAAGCATGATATTGAGTGATGGAATGTTTGAACAGATTCCAATTCTCTTAAAATTATGCCACTATAATCAGAGAATGTGATATCTTATGCTTGTCACATAAGGAATATCTTATTTTATAAAAAGAGGAATTCTATTATTGAATTATAGGAAATGATACTATTTAAAGTCATGTATTGAGGATTATTGGAATCTTATACATAGAGCATAAGGAATATCTGGTTTGGAGAAAGAGGTATCCAATATTTGTCGTATAGGGTGTACTACAATTTATAGTCATGTAGAGAAGACTATTATTAATCATATACTTAGCGCACAAGGAATCTCTAGTTTGGATCTAGAGGAATTTGATATATTTTTAGATGGTGCACTACAGTTTATAGTCAAGTAGAGATGACTATTGGAATCTTATGCTTGGTGTGTAAGTCATCTATAAATTGGAGAAAGAGGCATCCTAAATTTATCTCATAGGGTTTACTATAGTTTAATATCACATAGATAGGACTATTTGACATAATGATCCTAGAAATGGCTAGTTATGGGACTTATTCTAGGGCTGCCGTTTCTAGTTCAACTTGGCATAGGTGTTTGATTATGGGGTTTGGATGAGTTACTTGAGGAATGGTTCAACTCAAGGTAATTGGGGGATTGATGATGATAATCTAAACTCATGACATGTGAAGGAGACCAAGATGAATATGCAAACTCAATGTATTTTAGTGTGTTTGGAGGATTATCTCTAATCTTGGTAATCTATAGGTGGAAGGTTGATCCGTGTAGGGGCGCAATGGAAAATGTCGATGTCACGGCCTGAGAAGTTCGCGGTGTGATTGTCCATATTTCGTGGTGGTTAGTGATGGGAGCGAAGTCAGGGCCACATCCTGGTTCTAATCTCGAGTGGGGGGGTGGGAGCGCAGCCCCCATAGTATTGACTGGTTGGCGGAAATGTAGGAGCTTTATAAATTATAGGGAATCATGAAGCAGCATCGTGGAGGATAGGTATTCGCAGAGTATGGGGTCTCATGAAGAAGCTTCACGAAGGAAAGGCGCTCGCGGAGCATGGATTCAAAGAGTGTAGGCTCTTGTCGAGCATGACCTCGGAAATCCAAGGGGCTCATGAAGAAAAATGGCTTGCAGAGAAAAGGGGCTCATGGAGTGATGCTTCTCACAGAGCAAAGGGTCTCGCGGATCAAAGGGTCTTACAGAGAAAAGGGTCTCATGAAGCCTTGAGAAACCCAAAAGAGCACCCACTTTCACAAAGGGTGAATACCTTTGTCAAGGGCCTCACTTCACAGTGGTCTGGAGCTCTACAAAATGGGAAATTGGGCGCCCAAGGGGTGGCATGACCATATTTATAAAGGGGGGTGATCCACCTATTTATAGGCGATGTAGGTCGGTAGAGCATGTCGCGGAGCATAAATCCATGCCGTGAAGAGACAATGACACTACAAAGGAAATTGTGCTCCGAAACTGGAGGGAGTTCCCTCATATTTATCATAATCATAGATTCGACCATCATCGACCTTCACAGTGCTCGTGGAGGCTCCGTTCAAGTTCCCTCAAGTTTGTCGTAATTGTGAAGTCGACCGTCATCGACCTTCGTGGCACTTGCAGAGGATCCAATCAAGTTCCCCCATTTTCATCATAATCACGGAGTTGAACCTCATCAACCTTTGCGGTGATCACAGAGGATCCAATCATTTTACCTATACTCTACGATCGTGGAGGGAGCTTCACAAATGGGCTCTATGAACAATTTTTTCCAGACCAACTTCAAATGTCAATAATTCCAAATACGTAACTCCGTTTGGGCTCTACGACCAATCAAATCAAAGCATGAAAATGGGCTATTGTTGTGGATCATGTATAGAAGTATTTGGTATATTTTTAGGATGTGTTTCCCAGTTCCAACACTGATGAAATGAAAGTCAAACATAAATATGCAACACATCATGTAAGTAAGGAAATAGAATTCAAAGCCAAATAAAACGTTTGATATTTTAGGTGATAGTGTTGACAAATATGATATGGGAAAATAAATTTTCTCTCTCATTTACAAGAAGTTAAATAAGGGAAAAGTTAAATTTGAAAGCAAGTTACCTCTGACTTGTTTTCATTGTGGTAGATTTTGGAACATTGCCTCTCAATTCCCAAGAAGGATTGATGATGAAGAAAGTGAAGATAAAATAATTTTGATGCCTAAGAAAAGGTTAAAAAAAGGAAAATTATAATATAGAAATAAATTAAAAATAAATGTTCTTGTCTATTAGAAAATATG
Organism: Viscum album; assembly: GCA_963277665.1. Classification (NCBI taxonomy): domain Eukaryota; kingdom Viridiplantae; phylum Streptophyta; class Magnoliopsida; order Santalales; family Viscaceae; genus Viscum; species Viscum album. The sequence goes on from OY728123.1 coordinate 2,024,213,447, forward strand.
ATGTTAATGATCTCTTTGAGTAAGAGGAAGAAGAATTTAATTCTTGGAATCGTGCTTCCATGATGGATATATTTGGAAAATATGAACCATTAAAATATAAGGCTAGATATAATCAGTTAACCACTAATGTTGATCCCAAGTTGAATCATAAGGTTGATTTTGGTAAGATTATTAATCAATGTAATAGATGAAATTATTGGATTGTAATTGTTGAAGAGTCATCATAATATGTTCAACATCTAAAATAAGAAATTGAACAACTGGAGGAATTTGTGAAAGTGCACTCATCAATCATTAAAAGTAAATAAGATGTTATAGAACTAAAACTCAGAATTGAAAAATATGAAAAGGTCATCAATGAAATTACCTCCATAATATTAGAAAAGTCCAAGACTGTTGAAATTTTAGAGTAAGAATTTGTTACCTTAAGGAGTAAACTCGAAAGTAAATCAATTTCAAAAGAATAAAATAAAGAAATACAGTTCAGATACTTCTTAGATGTTGATTTTATGGAGTGAGCTAAGTGTGCTCCCAATGGAGTTGAAAAGATTATAAATAAATAAAGACCTATGTGCATGGGTAATAGTGGAATCAATTATTATATTGAAATGCCAAATTTGACAAATAACTTGTACCAAAAGAAGAGAAAGTTAAAAGTTTACTATGTTGAAAATCTATCAGAAGTACTGAAAAGAAACCCATAAATAAAACTAAAAGGATAAAAAAATATTATTCTCATGATTCTAGAAATCTCAGACAACCAAATTATTTTCCCAAGGAAGAAGTAATTATGAGAAATATAAGTGAGAATACATTTCCTCTCATGAAGTGTCAGTTCTATGTCTTTTTAGGCCTTACCATGTAATATTACGAAGATGAATGAAGCAATTTCACTAGGTAAGATTTATTAATTCAACAAAGGATACAGATTTCATATTATAAATCTTATAAAAGAAATAGTTTCTATGGATATTGTTTTCATTATTATAACATTGGCCATAATCTTCTATATTGCAGGTACAGGTACGATAGGAGATATTCATACAATGCTCGTAGACAATTCAATACTCAACAACATGATAATGTTATAATTTCAAACAAGATTTCTAATTTGGAAGAAGAGTATGAATATGAAGAACCTATATACAAGGAAGAGATAATTAATAGGCCATTAGTGCCCTACACTCAATCCAATATCTCATAGAATGAAAAGTAGAAAATTGAGAAATCCAACTTTGAAGAAGTAGACCCCAAATCAACAATGATCACAACACCAAGATTATTGATAGTGGATATACATCCCACAATATGGGTAATTATGACTTATTAACAAATGTTATGAAAGGGATTTATGGGACAGTAAGGTTTGATTATGATGGTTCTTTTAAGATAAAATGTAGTGGAAGAACAAAACTAGATAATAGAGGGCTAAAGAAGACAAAAGTTTTTTATATGGATTGTTTACATCACAATATCTTTAGTGTGATTCAACCCTATGACTCATGACTTATAGTGACATTCATTCAAAAAGGTTTTACTATAAGAGGAATGATAGAGAATCCCTTTTTGAAAGGATACATAACAGAGAGAATGTTGTATCTAGTCTATAGTTAAGAAAAAAAAATTCCATATGACCATTGAAGAAGAAGACAATCCATGGAATTAGAGATTGGGGAAAATAAAACCTCAAGACATGGAAAATATATCCAAGATTATGATTTTCATGGATATCCCCAACCTTAATCATGAATGAGAAAAGACTAGAGATTATTGCATATAGGGGAAGCTGATTTGCAGTTCATATCAATAAAAGAAGAAAAGAGAATCTATCATCTTGATCTCATTAATATTATCATATGTGTTATGATATATGATGCTGGAACACATGTAGAATAGTAATTCACCCTATTCAAAGTTGATTAGATTATTATGGCATGTGTGATGGTTATGCATAAGAAACGACGAGTGCCCAATTTTCTAAAAACATATCATCAAATTCCTAAGAATGATATTGGATAGAACATAAAATCTCTAAGATCTAAAAATAGAGGGGAATACACATCTATGGAGTTTAAAAATTTCATAGAGGAATATGGAATGAAAAATTAGGTAGCTATTGTGAGAACATGAAAATAAAATTAAGTTGTTGAGGGGTAGAATCGATAGGTGAAAAACACAGCTAGAACAATGCTAATTGAGAGTAATATCTCATTCTATTACTAGAAAGTAGTTGTTCAAGAAATATTATACATTAAAAATCGAATATGGTACTACATGGGAGAGACAAGGACCCCATATAAATTACGCCATGGAAGGAAGACCTATTTGAAATATTTTCCTATTTTATGAAGTAAATGTTTCATCCAAAACAAAGAAGGAAGTCAAGGGAAGTATGATGATAATCCATATAATGGAATATTACTTGGATACTCAATCAATATAAAATCCTACAAGTTTTTAAATTAGTGATTGAGAATGATTTTGGAAAGTAGTGATATTAAGATCATTGAAGAGAAAACCGCAAATAATTCAAGGAATTATTATCAAAATTTGATAGAAGATGTGGAAGAATTTGAGCATGGAACAAACACAAATACAGAAGTAGTGGAAGGTTTACATAACTCTCAAGGTTCCCAACAAGATGTTGACTCTGAAAAAGAATCTAAAGAGGAAACTGTGACTGAAGAAAATACTGGTGATCCTCACATAATAAATCGAAGAGAATAAATTGATCAGTCTAACATCATATGGGAATTGAAAGTGACCACATAGACAAACAAAATGAGAAATAATATACAATCTACATTCCTTCCAGTTGTGGATCAATCATCGTTTGAAAAAGATGCAAAGGATGAATCATGGGTTAAATCCATCAATGAAGAGCATGGAAAGATTAACATGAATGAATGAAGGGTTATTGTTAAGAGACCCTAAAATCATAATGAGATTGTTCTAATGTGTATTTTAAAGATTAAATTCCATCAACATGCCAGTGTGATCAGAAACATGTTGTGAGTGGTATGTGATGGATATTTACAGATTGAAGGAATCGATGTTGAGGAAACATTTTCTCTTGTGGATGGACTAGAGTCTATCAGGATATTTAATTCCATGTAAATACAAAGAGGATATAAAGTGTAAAAATGGATGTCAATATTTCTTTTATAAATGGTTTTCTTGAGGAAGAAGTATACATTGAACAACTAGTGGGTATCATGCTTGGAAATAATGAAATAATGGACTAAAGATTAAAGAAAGCACTCTATGGACTGAAGCGGGCACCATGAGGATGGTACCCTTGAATGGATTCTTACCTAAAAGGGCTTGAATTGAAAATAGGTGGAGTGGATCACAATATTTAAGTAGATAATTTTTATAAGGAATAGTTTATGGTATTGGTGTATGCTGATGATATTATTTTCGATGGAATCATGTAGGGATCAGTAGATGAATTTTACAATCGCATGAAATAAAATTTTGAAATGTCGATGCTTGGTGTACTCACATTCTTTTTAGGGCAGTAGGTGACTCTAAAGAAGGATTACACATTCATTTCATTGTAAAATCATGCAAGAGTGCTACTGAAGAAATTTAATATGCATGCTTCCAAACAAATGTTGACTCCAAATGTGGTTGGAATTTTTTTTGGAAAGCATGTAGATGCGACTTCTATAGATCCCACAATGTATAAGAGAATAATTAGAATATTACTATAACTGATAGTGAGACGACCATATATTGTCTCTGGAACATACTTAGAAACCTGCATTCATATTAATCTGAAAGAAGAATTTATGGTGGTAGTGAAAAGAATAATGGGGTACATTCAAGGTAATCAAAAATATGGTGTATATTATGTTGAAATAGGTGATGGTGAACTATCATCATTTTCTGATATTTACTGGGATAGAGATATAGTGCACAAAATTCCACTAGTGGCGGAGCATTCTTTGATGGGATGAAATGTGTGGGTAGGCTGAGTAATAAATTTGAAATTACATCTCTTAGTATGGTTAAAGTTGAATATATATCAAAAAAAATCATTCACATGGCTACTTTGGATGAAGTAGAAACTGAATAACATTGGTGATGTAGTGAAACAACCAATGGTTATTTATTGTGATAACAAGTGCTCAACTAATCTTATGAAGATTCTTGTTCATCATTATCATATGAATAATATTGAAATCATATATCACATTGTCAAGGAAAAATTTGAACTCGGCGTGATTAAAATGGATCATGTGGGAACTAATGATTAAGTGGATGATATTCATACCAGCAACTAGAAACATATGTGTTTTAGAAACACTAGTTGAACCTGAGTGTTCAACCACATCCAACATCATATGGTGGTTAAAAAATTCCCCTTTACCCAGTTTTTTGAGCTGTTTTATTCTGTTTGTTGAAGGGTTGTAGGTTTATGGGGAAGATAAAATAATGGAGGCAGTATTATATGACATCTGAAGCATAAATTTGGTTCTGGGGGTTTATTTCCAGTGGGGGAGAATTGATAAATTCAAGGGATATTCAATGGATCAAAGACATAGAAATTTAAAAATGAAACTATGGGGGAGAAAAGAAAGCATGAGAACTCAATTTATGTCATTTATCTTGTTTTATACATAGAGAAATGGTCACATAGACTTAGAGTAATGGTTGAGTTGTTTATTGAGATTTCAATTTCTGAATTTGGCTGGTTCCTTAGTGATTTTATCTAGATATTTACAACAACCAAAGGGGGATATTGTTGGACCCAATTATTTTCATTGATTATAATGGAGTCTATATTGTGTTTTTGTCAATATTCACATGGATTAATAGAGTGTTTTCAATGAATGTAGTCTTATGATTGAGGATGAATGTAGTATTGAATGTGGCACTGTTTCCTAGATTTTTCCATTTTTTGGGCCTCAAAATCAATATCATGTTCGTAGGAATGTATGGAATGATGATTGGAGGTGGAATTATAAAAAGGGAGATAACCATGTAGCTTGGGACATGGACCTTGTACCATGTTCGAGAATGGTTTGCAAACCACATACGAATTATTAGAAATGGTACACGAATCTATTCACAGAACCAAAATCAGTTCATAGTAAATGTATACGGATAGAGGCATGTGGTATGTGAAAGGATGGAGGTTCGAAAAATAGTTTCGGTTCATGGGACATGAGAAGTACGCGGTAGAGGCTGTACCAAATCAATGATTTGGTAATTCATCGATTAATATATTTTTCAGATCCATTTTACCTATATAAGGAGCATTAATCCTCTTCTTCAAGGAAAGATACTAATATTAATAATTTGGGAAGAAATTAGGTGAAGTATGAAGAGGTTCATGGGAATACTATTTTGAGAAAGAAGTAGAGGTTCATGGAAGAGAAAGAATTGTGCGAGGAAGATGATCAGTTGAGTGAAAATCATTCCACGTAAGAGAGTTTGTCCATGAAGAGAGAACATAGTTTTCAGAGGAGGCTCTTATAGTACGAGGAGGAGCATGAATGTATAGAGAGTAATAAGGGTAGTATGAGAAGTAGAGATAGTATGATGAGCAGTGTATATTTGAAGAAGGTGGATTGAAGAGGCATTATATAGAGTTAGTATGTGGACACAATATGTGGGCGTGGTACACAGAGGTAGTTTGTGGAGGTGGAAAATGTAGATGGTTCACAGAGAGGCAATCCGCAAACCACAATCACTACTCAGTACATGGAGGAGGTATTGTTGTATGCATAAAACTCCGGGAAGCCTATAAAGTGACCAAATCATTTGGTAAAATAAATTTCAATAACCTACCAATGAGAGGAAATTGATATAAATTTGTGAATGAAAACATGACATCAATATTGCATCCATTTATAGTTGAGGATGCATGATCCAATGCTAATCCATTGAAGTGAACTTCATGTCAAAAAAATGAGTGAAGATTCTTCCAACATAGTGAAAACGGGGTAGTTACTAGAAGTGATCTGAGAGATGCAATGTGATATCCCTAAAACCATGTTATGGTAGTTCACATAGCACATAGTTACTGTACTGAACAATTTTACTCCACAACTAGAAAAGATTAATGTATTTTGGAATGACTGTCACACTGTCGGTGTATGCTCCTTGGACATATCCCTTAGCTGGGAACCATGTAAAATTGTATTTCCCTATGCATATGATTTTTTTACATAATCTTCTCATCAAACTATTTCAATAGGTTATTACAGATGTGGGATTATGATCTGCTAGATTAAAAGAAAAATATGACGCCCTGATTCACCCATCCCCTCTTAGGGTGTTTTGGGGTCCATCAAAAATATGCGCTGGAAGGGGATGGTGTAAACCCAATGGTTTATAGTGTTAAACCTTTCGGGCTGGAATGTATAAAAACTTGAAACAAAGTTATTGATGTACCATATCATAAACAAACACCAAAATAATCATCAAATTTCATAGAAAATATTTACGAAAACAAGTTGTAATACCTACTAATGACTATGGCAGTCCCACATAATATCCTTTCTCATGGAAGAAGGCATGACATACCCATTCTAAAAACATAGAACACTCTCTATTTAGAAAGACCATTCGACTTCAGTATCCCCACATTGAAGAGAGTATCTAATGCCAAAAAACTAATCTTCATGTAGCTAGTCTTGAATCATCATCTCACGAAGAGAAGATGTAAATTAAACACTTGTCAAGACAACCTCAGACTCATTATCTTTGACTCCCAAAGGAAACAATGAAAATAGAGCCATAAAATTCCACTTTTATGATTATTTTTTAGCATGGGTCAAATGTTTCTGTCTCAAATCATCAGTGATGACATTCCCATTTACAGGGGTATGAGAAATTTTGAAATCAAAAACATCAGATACTCCACCCAATGCCATGGAAAAAGATTCAATTATTTTTTAGATAATATACAAGATAATATTTTTTTATCAGAATCGATGGTAAAACATTCTCCAAAATAGGTAATGTCCCCACCCTTTAAGACCATACATCACATCTTCTTGTTCAAGATCATGGGTTTGATAAATCTTCTCATGTACCCTAAGCCATCTAGATCAATAAGAAATGACTTCATCACCCTTTATAGGAACACAACCCAAATCCGAACGCGATGTGTCCTTTAAATCGATATGGCCATGCCCGATCATTGTAAGTGTCCATACTGGTGCCTTTGTCAAAATTCTTTTCATATCTACAAAATTAATATGACACTTATCATCTCAAGAATATTTCAGTAATTTTTGAGTGAGTGAGGTCATCAGGGGATCCATCTTTGAGAAATAATGAACAAACCCATGGTAATAACCTACTAAACCCAAGAATCATTGAATCAAGAAATCATTTCTTCTTTTTTACCTTGTCAAAATAGCTTTCAACTTCTCATAGTCAATTGAAGTACAATGTATTGAGGCCACCTATACCAAGAACTTCACTTTCCAAATATCAAAACAACATTTTGAAATAATGTAATAATGATAAGGGACTCTCAAAATTTCCAACTCTATACTTGAATGATGAACACGATCCTCGTCATATTTTGAGTAAACTAGGATTTCATCCACAAAAACTGAAATGATTGTATCAAGGTACTCAGGAAAATTCCTACTAATTAATTCCCAAAAAACTAAAATATCATTTTTAGACCAAAATGAATGATAAGAGACTCATAGTGTCCATACCTACCCCTAATGGATGTTTATGGAATGTATGATTCTCAAATTCAAAAATGGTGGTATCTAGAGAAAGATCAATCTTTGAGAACCATTTATCCCCTTTCAACTGGTCAAAAAGATCATCTACGAGGAAATTAATACTTTTTATTTATTATAACGCATCTAATATTCTTCTAATGAATACATAGGTGAAATGAAACATCATATTTCCTTGTAAAGGGATCATGGTAAACCCAATTTTACACAATCAGATTTATAAGTTATTTATTATGAAAATCATCCAACTAAGTATTCAACACTTTGAAATATACACATTCTGTATGGTAAGAATGAATATATAGATGTTGAGTACTAGGTAACAAGTCAATAGAAAATTATACCCATCTTACTGGTGGAAAACTAGATAAATCATATAGAAATTCATTGAGAAACTAGATGAAAATGGATGGAGTTCATCACAAAAAAATTATTTCAACAAGTCAAAATAAAACATTGATATTATTCTACCCAAATACCTATAATAATGTCTTTCTCTACTCGATATTAGGTTCCATTATCCATAAAATACATTGACCACCCCATCAACCATGGTATGCGAGACTCACCTAATATAAAATTCAATCCATTCCTGATGAGAGATCATATAATCCATCGCAAAAAAGATATATGTATATTTCATTTCAAAGATTGGAAATTCTAGGAAAACATAATCTCTAATAAAGAGAAAAAATAAGTAAGACCCTGAAGACTATACTCTTTCTTCATTATAATGGGTGTAGTAATATCCATCACATATGATATATGATTTATAGGAAGGGTTATAAAATTAATAACATGGTTTGACATGTACATGTATGTTGCACTGTAATCAAATAAAGTAATATCTAAAGAAGAAGATAAAGTGTCGGTTCCTCCCATAGTCACTAGACCTGTATCAACTCCCTTAGGAGTCTCTTCCACCATGTGAAGAATCATCCTTCTGGATACTTATGGATGGAACCCCTTTATTCATGAAGAACATGATTTCACTATAGTTATTTTAGGTAAAAATGATCACATGACACTATGTGAGGTATAAATGATATAACATAATTTCAACTGGTGACCTGAGTATCCACATGAACTATAGATATTAGGCAACTTAGTGAAAACCCTTTTAAAATTCTCAACCATGACATAATGGATGCAAGTCAAAGGGACTCTACAGGTAATTACGTGATGTATGGACCTAACATACTAGTTATGTCATGATTATACATTAATAATATATCCAGTAAATCTAAATAAGAATTCATATTGAACATGAAAACATTATATTAAATATCTGCATAAACTCCCATCTCATTTCACTATTCTTTCATCTTCTCATCAGTCATAATCCTATGAGAAAAATCCACCAGATAAATTAAGATGTTTTCATACAAAGTCACAATCTTCTCAATTTTTGGTAATTAAGAAACTCTATGGACATTGATAGAACCATAGACTCTTAATATATTCAATTAGTGAAAATGAAATTTAAGTCTATCTACTCTAATAAATCATGCTTCTTGAGTGTCACCATTTAATACAACCATTTTATTCAAGGGTCCTCATGATTGAAGGTATCACACTTCACTATAATTGAATCAGGTGTTTCCAATTACTCAACATGCTTCTCAACTTCTTTTAGTTAATCATTTTCCTCTTAAGGATCATTAGAGCCTTAGAAGACTAGTGTATTCCAGTCAAGAAACACATGTGTATGATCTCTATAGTTGTCCCTTCAAGATTCAACAACAAGAGCTTGAACAAGAACAGTTGTGGCTACCTATCCCAGAGCTTGGATGGAAAACACCACTATCTCAGTGAGGTTATGGTCAACTGCAGGTTTCTCCTATCGTAGTTCATTAGCAGCTCCCACCTTAGAACAATTCAAAAATCTTCTCGGAGGAATGATGCTACACACCATCAACATACAATAATAAATTGATAATAATGACACTCCGAACAAAAACTCAAAATGGATTACAAAATCCTAGGGCTTTCAGAACACTCTAATAAAATATTTAAAAGACATGAAATTGATCAAAATAGTCATAAAAGACACTTTTCCACTAACCATGGTGACTTAAGGCTCATTATGATATGATATGGTTATGATATCACATATAACTACATAACATGTACCTTCAATCCTACATCATGTATACCATGACTCCCATACTAGATACAAACTTCAAGAAAGATTCTTAACCTACACCTCCGAAACCACTTTGTCATGAATCATCCTGGATACCCAAGTAACCTAATACTTGTTTTGGCATTGACATATAATGAAGGGAATTCTGAATCACCATGGGTTGGTGACTGGAACATGGCATCATAAAAGATCAAGAGAGATTAAAATTTCCATAATAGTAGTGGAAAATGAAATATAAAAGTAGTCATATAAAAACTTATCAATGATAAAGTACAATAATTAAAATAGGTAAAATATTACCGAACCATATAGATAAAATCACAATGATAACGTGTACCCAAAAAAACATTAATAAAAAATAAAATCCTCTAAACCGTATACAACAAGAGGAACTCAACTCCATCGGTCACCCTCATCACTCTAAAGTATCAAGGATCATGAACTTCCACAACCTATAACTAGTAATTTTCCATTTATTAGAGTTGCAATATGAATTTATGTAGATTCCCATAGGTGAAGGTAGAGGGTGTGAGCTATAAACCACATTAGGGTCACGCCATGTTTTCTAAAATAGATTTCATAATAATAAACCAATAATTCCTAAATTTAAATAATATAGGCCATTTAATAATATATCACATGCATATTTAAAAAAACATGATTTCTATTAAATAGATAGAAAAAATATTAAACATATATTGAACAAAAATTTAATATAAAATTATTTTTATAAATAATTTGACATGAGTAAAATAGTTCTATAAACAATGGAACATATAATCAAAAACACACACAACAAGTATTGTATTCACCTACCTGGAAGTAAATTAGTTTAGAGCTATAGGATCCCCAAAATTCTCAATTTAGTGATCATGACTAATCATTTGTGCACACATCCATCGAGCTTCTACTTAATAAGACTCAATAACGTCTCGTTGGGGTTAATCATGTCGATATTTTTTTATATAGAGTTTCATTCATTAATACATTTATTGGTGATCAAGATCTTATATTTTTTTCTTCCAAATAACAAACCAACTACCTCAGATATCATGTTATCAATCAATTAATCAATAATAGGAAAATCAACTCCTCTCAAATCATATATCATTTTAACATTAAACATACAAATTTTAAATATCAATATTCTAATTAAATTTCAATAAAAAATATGATTTTTTAAAACAGGTTCTCCCTTTACAAGTTATAAAAGAGGTTAAATCTATTTTTATTATAATAAAGGTGGATTGACCACAAAAAATTTCAAAAAAATACCAAACCAATCATAGTTTTCGATCATCTCAATTTAAATAAATTTTCTCCAATAAATTCATAAACCAATACATCAATTCCATCATTTTTTAAATTCACCCCACAATCCAATTTTGATTTGAATTGGGGGCGGTATCAAAATAAATTCCATTTTAGATTCCAGTTACAAATAGTATCAAATAATGATTTTATAAATAAATTGATTGATATTTCAAAAAAATAAAAAAATCATGTTTTTATTTGGATGGAAGATGTCAAATGGAACCATCTACATTTGAGTCATCAAAATTAATCAACACCAACAATGAGGAATTCCAATGATGATCAAATGTGAAGAAAATCTACGAATCAGATCTAGAATCATGATATAACAAGACAAGTATTCGATCAAAATAAATGGATTATAGATAAATCATCACCATGAAAATCTAAAACTCTCTATGGAGGAGAGAAACAAATATCAGAAGAGTGCACTCAAGGGGAGATCCACATACTGGAGAAGGATCAGATCTTCCACCCACAATTTGATTTTCCAAAGGAGGAGGTTGGAGGAGACTAAATAAGATATAGGGAGTCATAAAAGAAGGAAAAATAATATTAGGTCCTAGTTGGATTATTAGGTACATAAATTGGGGATTTGTGATTTGAAAATTAATGTTTAGAATAATTAAATTTTGTGTGTGTTATTGGTTAGACTAGGCGCATGGTAAGGGGAAACCATGCACTAGTCGTCTTGTCCTACTACTTGGTGTACATACTTTCCCATGGGTGGGAAAACAGTTTGGAAAACCATGTTCAAACATTGAATTCCACATTGTCACTGGGGGTGTATTTTTTCACTAGTGGTCCACTATTTGGGAAAATTATGCCCCAATCGTGCATAACCTAATAAGCTTAAAAAGATTCCGAAAAGCACTCAAAAAGACCCCAAACTAAAACTCGGGTTAAAGAGAATAAAAACCAAGGTCAAGGAGAGCCATAAAAATTAATTGGATTTTACACCCTCATCCAACTAACTATCAAATTTCTAGGGTTTCCAAAAACATTACTAATTTGGAGGCCTCTCAGGTATAAATATATAAGGCCCATCAGTAGGGTGAGGGACTTTACCTTGGGATAGTGGTGGGGGTTATGTTTATTTAAATAACTAACAGATTGATGGATTATCTATCAATCATAGAGTTATCCATTATAGAAATTCCAAATCTGACATTACCCTCCACACATCTACTAGTATGAGCCTATATAACATCTACTACCATCCTAAACCAACACTATACATAGCCAAAATCGATTAATTCCTTGCCTTATTGTACATCATATCTGGATTTTATTGATGAAATAAATATATCAACCTAGATTAATTTTTCTAAATATGTGGAGGCAATTACATGGTATCTAATTTATGGGGGGCTAGTGTCTTAATATGTTCCCATATCCCTTTCATTTATATTTTTAAAACATTAGTTAATTTATTGAATTTTGTTGTTCCTTTTAGTTTTTCATCGTTATTTTGATCCTATATATTTTATTACTAAAATATTAGATAGAATAATTGGAAAATGATTTTATCTATACTTATTTTTAAGATACATATTGTCTCTAAACTAATAAATTCCAAGTACTAATTTTTCGTTTCCATCATCAATAAAAAATAAAAACTGTAAATAATTTAATATTTACCCTACCCAAGTTTGGGGGGGAATATTTTCCTCATGGGATTTTCCATTTTATCTTACACATTTTTCTATTTTTGTTTTAATTTCACTACAATTTTTAATGTTTATTTTTCACCTTGACTTCAAATAGTGATAATACTATTTAATTTTATGTGTGTTCGGGGACATTCTTAAAACCCACATGTCTTTTTTTTCAAATCATTTATCTTAGTGAAATTTTACATTAAATTATTTATTTTGACTTTAATATTTTGAAAAAATATGGAAATAATAAAAAGTTTTAAATGGAATTATTTGAAAATTAATTCCTTATTTATGTTTTAGTTTAAAAATAAAATTATTTTTTAATAAAATATTTTCCTTAAAGTGAAATGTTTTAATTTTTATTTTGATTTACCGACTACATGAAATTAATGTCTTATGTGATTGAGTAACATTCTTATATCCCATTAATTATAGGCTTTTAAATACATTTTTTCATATTCATTCACATACCCTATTTCCTAATAGAACATGACACAATGATCACTACTAGAATATTCACTATTATCGTGTCAAATAGTGATGTTTTTTTACCGAATTGACTTAATTAAGGAAATTTTTAACCAATTCATCCTTTGGATATACACTGTGTCGTGAATGTTTTTTAAGACAATAACATCCATGAATTGATATGATAATAATATGCATTACATTCCAATTTATCCCTTATACCCTAATTATTTGAGTATAATTGAGTTATTTCTCTATTGATATTCGTGATATTGAATAGTAAGAAAAAGAAATATATAGAGAGGATTCCACGTAGTGAATATTTGAGATTCTATTGGTGATTTGGGAGTTGATTCAAATATATTTTACACTATACTTATGAGATTTCTTTTATATTATGAAAAAAATTGTAATTGGTCAGTTTTATACTAGACCTCTTGATGATCACCCTCACTTGGCCTATAATCTTGTTATAACTATTAAAATTATTTTCTTTTAGTGATCAAATAATTGTAGTCTGATTGGTTTAATATTTATTTTATATGGATTTACATTTTAATGTAAATAAATGTATAGTAAAAAATGAAAATTTAAAATAAAATATTGATAAAAACTAAATTGTTAATTAATATAAGATGAGAATCAATTTGGAATAAAATATTAATCGGGTGGGTGATTCTCTTTAAATGAATAAAATATATTTTTTATATTTAGTTTGAATGAAATAGTAGGTGGTGGGACACCAGAGTGGATCCTTCCTTTTCTAGCCTGGGTTTTTATGATTTCATCATGAACCACCATTCTTTAGAATCAAAATCCTGAAATCTATATTGACAATTCCTCGTTATTATAAGGATTTTATTTCTATAATGTGGATATTGTGATGTCATGATACAAAATGTATAGAATTTTTGACCTTGAGATTGTGAATAGATCCAATTTTTAATTTATCATTAGTGTTGAGTGAAAAAGTTATTTAAATGTGGATCTCAATTTGGAAATGGATGATAACAAAAATTGGAGATATAATGAATCAAATAATGATTAATTACAGTTATAATTTAATAAATAGGAATTATTGAGTGCTTAAAAGGGACGAGTATTGAAATTTTATGATTTTTAGTCAATATTTGTTTTAAATTTTATATCTTGGATTAGTTTTTTATCTTGATGATTCTTATTGTGTTATATAATCTTTATTGGGATGGTTTTTACTATAGGATATATAGTTGTTCAAGTGCGTGGGAATTTAAAACATTATTTCTTGTTTATATATTTTTAGTATATTTCTTAATTATTTATAGAATTAATAATACCTAATGAGGTGTAATAATAATTCTTTATTGATTATATATAGATTTGATAAACTAATAAATATTTAGTGTATTTATATGATACTAAAAATTGTTCAAGTCATGAATTTTTTGAACAAATCGTGGATGTGGTGAAGACATACCAAGAGGTATATAATTCTAGTGGTATTGACACATAATAGATTAGTGTTCTTTGAAATTATATAATTTAGAGTTGAATCTTGGACCCATAAATTTTTCATGTTGTGACACATGGATCAAAAATAGGCTAAGGAAAAAAGTCCTGAAAGTTTAAAAAGAATCATTAATGGAAATCAAAAGAATCTTACTAGTGTTTTAACCATTAATTGACATTTACACTACTTGATTCACATCATGTCTAAAGTATCAATAATTTGTATGAATTTGAGTGGAATTAGGATACTCTTTGATCTCATGGGTAATACATAGAAGTAATGTATTGAAATCATTGTAAAAAACACAATATTTATTCATGTTGAAATTTTGTTTGTCACCTAGGAACCCAAAAACTAAAAATATTGTCTACGTCCTTACTCACAAAGAGCATGTGAATAATAATAATCATGGAGGAAAGTAATATCAATTTTTGAGCCTCCCATTAAAACATGACTTTTTTTTAGCTACTATAGAATAAATTCCACAACATAGAATGAAACATGGATTCACATCATACTAGGAGTTCATGTAGACTTGTGGAGGAATCCTATAAGATACCCAAATTAATAAATGATGATAATGTTGTTCAAAAAAGATTCCAAATAATGTGGTGAAGTGTTCAATAGTTTTGTCTATAACCGTATAATTCCACACCATGATGTTTCGGTAAAATATTGAACATTAAAGATAATAGCTGATCCTTATATATATCACACCAAGATTTTAAATGTGATTCAATGTTCGAAAAAATATCAGTCACACATTGAAGGGGTGTATCATACTGAAACAAGTTCAATTTTGGAAATATTGGAGCATTTTTGGCTATGGATCCTTCTCGTTCACAAATTGGTAGCTGATTTCATTTTATGAAATGTGATTTACTATAAATAGGAGGATATTTTGTGTATGGGAGGGGGCTTCTGAATTATTTTATCTCTTTTTTTTCTTTTTTTTGTATTTTTTTTATATCTATTATTCTTGTGTGTTAATTTTTGTGACTATAATCATTTATTCAATTAAGTTCCTTTTAATTTCATTTTATTTATTTTGGTGATTTTTTTAAATCACTTATTAGGATGATTTAACCACTTTTTATAGAGTTTCTACAGTAATTCATGGCTGGTCACTTACTAGGTTATTGATAGAGAGTAGAAGGATGTGATCATTAATTTATTTATAATCTCTTTCATAATGAGTCATGTTAATTATATGATGGTTTGGAACATAGGGAGACCTCATTCCATCACAATAATTGGATCCAGAAGAATGTGAAATGAGGAACTCAAAATCAATTGATTATATTTGGAAGTGAACTATAGTTTATATTTTTTATTTTTTTTAATTATTAAATATTAATGCATGTAGGGTAGTGAATTTCCCAAACCATGGGATTTAACCTGATTATACTAGATCAATTAACATGAAAAATATTATGTTGGTAACTATATAATGGCATTTATAATATTTAATTTGAGTAATCCTTGAGTGTAAGTGAGAATTTGTGATGAATATTTCCATTGAAATTAATCAGGAACTAATATTATAATATATTGTTAACTACTATGTAAATTTTGGTTTGATTATGACTGATCCAAAACCACTGGATTTGTAATTTACTAATATAGTTGATCAAATATCAAGATTCACAATTCCATATCATGGGAAAAATTAATACCCCACTATTCAAAGATTTCATAGTTCGTGAGGCATCAAGGGATTTAGAAAATTAATAATCTTATTTTTTACCGTGGAGAAGTAACGATTTGTTGTGGATTTCCTGTAAGAACCCAGATATTCATTATATGTATGGATCATGATTTTGGGTTTTTTTCATGAAAAATGATGAAATGGGTATTTTCTATGTACATGTTGTGTACTTCGGAGTATAGGTTGTGTACTTCAGAGTACACTTCATGTACTCGGTTACTGCATACAATAATGTATTGGTCATGTAACGACTGAGTATATGGCCATGTGATGACCTGGAAGACCACATATGTTGGGGTCCAGTTAAAGCTACTACACAGCATGTACATTTAATGTACACACCTTATAGTTTTATTTTTATTTGATATATTAGAGCAAGGTCGCATCTCATGTCCCGAACTGAATTCTTCTTCCCGTGTTTTTTATAGGTGTGCTCGGGAACCACTAACAAATATCTAACCACTGATTCTACATCTAAACATAAATTGAGACGTCGTTGGGTGTGTTGGAATCCCACTAGTGAGTTCTCATTTCCTTTAGGTCCTTTCTTCCTGATTCCTCCTCTCTTCTTAGTTATTCAACTTTGGGTGTTTTTCATATTTTTGTAGATATATGCCATTTTAGTCCGATTTAAGGACTAAAATTCAAATGTATCAATCATGTGATATAAAGGTATTTGGTATGTGACGTTTTTTGTTCATCCTTGGATTATATACAATAAAAGTGCATCATACCCATGTTTGGGGTATTGCTTGACTTGTAATTTAACGATGTTTATCATCTTATTTGGTTTATTTAATTGATAAAGGGTTGTTCCTTATGCAAGAGATTGATTACATTGATTATGGGAAACCCCATGGGTGTGTTTCCCATGTTTGACTATTTATGTTTGTTTGGTCTAGGTGTCCTGTGAGGCGTACATGGTTTTTCGGGCCTTGAATTGCTTTGGATGGAGTTTGATTGATTATCTAAAATGAATGTGATATTCTTGTGAATGTTATCCATGTAGTAGTTATAGATTACATGTGATACACTATAATGTTATGCATGCTATTTTTTTTCAATGGACCGTGAGACCCTTAGACCAGGAAAACTATGGGGGTTTCCATATTATTTACAGAAGACCATGAGATCCTTGTTTTAGATGTTGACACAATGTTATTAATTGTGAGAGCTACCTAGAAGGTCATTTACAATTAACTTATGTTATGTTGACTTAGGGGTATTGACCGTGAGAGCTACCCCGGAGGCCATTTATAATTTATTGATGCTATGTTAACCTAGGGGTATTGACGGTGATAGCTGCCCAGGTGGTCGTTTGTAAATTACTAGTACTATGTTAGACCAACGAGGTTAGACCAAGAGTGATTCTCAGAGGGTAATTATTTAATGAATTGGTGATATGTTAATCCAAAGGGGTTAGACCATGAGAACATTCCCAGAGGATTTTTACAATTGATTGAATGATTATGATGAGTCTTCCATGCCAAAAAAACAAGCTTGGAATCAGTCTTACTTGACTATTAAGAGGGTCTTCTGAGACATCTTTTGTGTTACTATTACACAGTGGGATACAGAGAATAGGCTAGATCCATATATTACATGATTCAAAATTATGTATAATAAATGTTATTTAATATAATTTAAAACATTAGGATTGTATACTTTTTAGTACTTCCTAGTTTATTGATTCATTTATTCATAAAACATGCTACATACATTCACGGATAGCTAAGGATAGATCTTTTGGTGGGTTCCCACTAGGATTTGTCTCACACCCTAATTGGGTCATGTTTTTTTTCAAAGAGTATTATATGATAGTAGGTTTAGATAAGGGAAAGCACACTTCTTCATTATGTACTTGATTGTTGTATATTGGAGATAGAGAGAATGGTACCAAGTTGAGGCTTGCCATGCTGTTGGAGTTCACTTTCTTTTTTCTTATTTTGTATTTTATTGTATTTACAGAATTATAACCTATTTTGGATAATTTCCTAGACACATATTACTTGAATCATTATATATATGATATGGTTTCATCTATTTTATTACTATTAGTCTTCCACTATTTAATTCTATTATATGGAATTACTACTTCCTCTACTATTTACTATTTTTTTCTGCTATGTATTCTCTGCCAATGAGGAAATGGTTTCCCCACTATCAGACCTTGGCCCTCGCTGCTAGTCTGCAGCCTCTGGCGTTTGAGGAAATGCACTGAAGGTCATGTGACCAATCGGGTTTGAGGAACTTTTGGGTGGCACCTGGATCCATCTTGTTACAAAGTTGTATAAGTGGAGGTTCATTTATATTTTACAATACTATTTAGAGAAATATACTAGGATAAGAATGAAATAGAGTTTTGTAAGTAGCTATGCTCAGGAGAAGCTAACCTGTGAATAGGAAAAATCCAAATTACCTCGAATATTGCAATTTTTCTGGTTTTTCAATTATTATAGATAATTTGCTTTCACTGTTTGGTGATTCACATGTTTTATGCTGTAATGATTGATATCATTGTGGTTCTATTTATGTTGCAACTCGATGAGATGATGGTATTATATCTCCTCCATCATATAGGCACTTTCTAGAGACCACATTTCATGAATTTTCGCCACGCCATTTAGGTTTCATTACTGATTGAATGTTTTTTTGATAGATTCCATGATAGAAATAGATCCTATTTTGATAGGACATTATTATATGTAAATTTACATTTTGATGGATTCCAAACATTGGTCCCCAAGGTGTTATGGGCCCTCTTGGATTATAATTTAGTGGATCATGTTTGAACATTAATTGAATTCTATTAAAATTTGATTTGAATAAGGATTCCAAACATTCATTCGCAGGGAGTATATGCTCTCCTGGATCGAAACATGGATTGCCTTGGAATAATTTTATGTTTTTTGGGGTTCCGAAGAATATTTGGAGACTTATTGTCCAAAAACCCAACCAACACAGTGTGTGATGTTATGAACACACACCATGTGTTCTTCTATTATGGAAAAAGTGACTTATCTAAAGTACATGATGTATACCATATGTACACACTATGTAGTTATTGACCATGTGACTGAATTTGTGAGCATAGAAACAGGGATGCTAAATGATTGGTAAAACACTTTGTGTACTGGGAGTACACGTCATGCTGTAAACGACTATGTATCTGGCCTTGTGACTAATGACATGGGTGGATGAAATATAGGTTGTACATGCCATGTCTAGATTGTGGACATCATGTAGAAATCGACCGTGTATCCGGCCATGTGACTAACAACATGGGTGGATAGAACTTATGTGGTACACATTGTGTCTAGAGTGTTGAAGTTGTGTAGTGTTACATTGGTAGAGAAACGTGTAGTTCTCTCCATGCAGAATAATTTGGGAAGGTGGGAATATTAAAGTACACACCATGTCTCATGAGGAACACACTATGGGTATGGGGTGTTGCACGACTAGGTTGGTAGAGGTACCTGCCCATGTTAAAATCTTATGAGAACACACCGTGTATTTATTATACATGCTATGTCACCCTGTTTTGTAAAAAAAAGAATTCTTTCCTTTTGATATTCCATTATATCACTTCTAAGTTGTTTTCCTTGATAATCAGGAACTGAGGTGCATGATTGAACTTGTAGAGTCATGCTGCCAAGATGTCCTCTGATTGTATGGAAACTAAAGGTCAATTTTCAGAAAAAGAAAATGATTGATCATGGACTACCAGTAGATCCTCCCGTCATTCCTGTCATGGAATTAGCTATTATACCAGACGCAAGTGATGATGCATAGTTCTGTGAAGGCTTTATGAGGATGATGAAGACAATTCAAGGAGCAGTACATCCTACCCCAAGTATGGTACAGTTGAATAGGGTGTTCTAGAAGCAACATCCTCTCATTTTTTTAGGGGACGGAGGACCATAGGCTGTAGAGTCATGGTTCGACATCAATATTTCTATCCTAGAGCATCTAGAGATGCCTTTGGAGATGAGGGTGAATTTTGCGACTAACAAGCTACGTGATTCCACCAAGAGATAGTGGGATGTTATCTCATAGGTGGTATTTGATAGGGATATGGGCTGGGAAGTGTTTAAGATGACCTTCCATGATTTATTTTACCTTGATATGTTGCGGTTTGACCGAGCCTAAAAGTTCATGCATTTGGAGTAGGGAACTCTTTAAGTTATGTATTATTCTTCTCTCTTCATAAAGATTTAGCGCTTCACACATTTTTTTGAAGGTGATGAGTTATTACTGGCTAGGTGGTTTCAGTATGGTCTCAGGAATGACATCTGATCACAGGTAAATGTTTTTAGGCTAACTTCGGCATCTACTATAGTAAATCAGGTGCTGGTTAACGATCACAATATGTGGGAGTTGGGAGAAGAGAGATATGGTGATTTGGCATCCAGGTTTGGTACTCCTTGGACTAATAGTAGGAAGCACCGTAGGGAGATTTCATTGATGTTTCTTCAGGTAGACAAGTGATGTGATACCAGTGCTGGAAGAGTGGGCACATGAGACCTCAGTGCCTGAGAGACCTAGTTGACTGTTGATATTGTGGAAAGATGGGTCATATTCATCATTTTTTTGTTTTTCATCACCAGAATCTAGTGATAAGGGATCTGTATTGACTCCATGTTCAAGAGTCAGACAATCAAATTCTACTTAGATAGAGAATTGGAGTTCATCAGGTCATTTGGGACAAGGATGTGGTCACGTGTATGGATTCCAGATATTAGGATTCCATTTATATTTGGTTGGATCGGCTTAGGGTAGCTAGGTAGGGTTGCAAGGCTGCGGTACATGTATGACCTTTTCAATGGAATATACCCAGTAGGAGAAGGATCCCAGACCCCATACGGTTAGAGGTACGATTCAACTAGGATCGGTTTTATTAACAAATACTTCTGATACAAGGACTTCCCACAGTTTCATATCTATTTCCATTATAGAGTTTCTTGGGCTCTTCATCATTAATTCTGATGATGTTATGACGTTATACACACTGTTGTGGATTAGGATGTCCATTATAAGTTAGTGCAAGGAGTTCCCTCATGAGGTTGGTGGGTTTCACTTTTTATTGTTCCTCTATTTCTTAGAGATTACAGGATACAATTTCATTCTTGGAATAGATTGGTTGGTGTCCTTTCAAGACTTTTTAAATGATATCGTTGTAGGGTGAGTTTAATTTCACAAGTGGTTGGGAATTTTTGACAAAATGGGGAATTGGATGTCTAGGGAGAAGATTAGGACCTATGCATCATGGTTTGGGAGGAATTAAAGCCCATATTTCTTGTTTATATCTGGATGACTATGGGACTTCACAGATGGACATCCCTCCAGTAGTGGAATGTTTTAGAGATGTATTTGCAGAATAATTTTCAGGATTACCTCCAAATAGAGATGTATATTTATCTATTTATCATGTTCCAGGAGCATGGTTGGTGACCATTAAATTGTATAGGATGGATACACAAGATTTAATGAACTCAAGAAGAGGTTGCTGGAGTTGCATGAAAAGGGTTTCATCCGACCAAGTATTTCTCCTTGGGGTTCGCCTGTTCTTTTTGTGAAGAAGGAAGATGATGCGTTCAAACTTTGTGTAGATTATTAAAAGTTGTACCAGTTGATGGTCATAAACCAATATCCCTTGCAGAGTATTGATGATCATTATTATTTACATAGAGGATCCCGGGTGTTCTCAAATAATTAATTGATATCCAGTTATCATCAGTTGCACATTAGGCCATCACATATACCTCTTATATCCGTTTGGAGTAGGTATGGTCTATACGAGTACATGGTTATGTTGTTAGGTCTCACAAATGCGCTGGATGTTTTTATGGTAATGATGAACTGAGTGTTCCATCCTTAGATGGATTCTTCTGTGGTAGTTTTTATGGGTGATGTCTTGGTTTAATATCACCCTCTACACGACCATGCCACCCATATTTAGATCTTGTTTAGTACACTTAGAGATCATCAATTATATGATAAGCTCTCAAAATGAAACTTTTGGATGGACCATATTCACTTCTTTGGTCATGTCATCTCATAAAAAATAGAATCAATAGACTTAGAGAAAGTGGGATCAGTAGTTTCCTCCAATAAGTAGAAGAACGTCTTTGAGGTAAAGTGTTTTATGGGGCTACTTGGTTATTAAAGGTGATTTATTTAGGACTTTTCATGCTTATCAGAACTACTGGCGGGCCAAGGTAAGAAGGGTGCAATGTAATTGTGGATAGATTCCAATTATTCAGCCTTTCCGGAGCTGAAGGGAAGATTTAATTTTGTAATGATGCTGATTTTTTAGATATGGGAAAGAGTTAAATCATTTGTTGCAATGTATCTGGTATCTGTCTGGGAGCAGTGCTTATGCAATGGGAAGGAGTCATTGCATACGGTTCATGGATGTTGATGCCACATGACAGTAATTACTCGACGTACAATCTCATGTTGGTTACAGTTGTTCATGATTTTAACTATTGGAGACATTATCTTCTCGGATATAATTTTGTGGTTTAAACTAACCATAAAATCCTCAATCATATATTTACTCAGTGTCATCTGATTTTGAGACAACAAAGGTGGGTTATGACAACCCTCCTCTTTATTACACAATGAAACATGATTTATTATATAAAATTGACTTGATACAACAATTGCTGATCGAGAGGTCTATTGTCTTTGGGGATTAGGATCATTACATAACAACATAAAACATGAAATACAACATCCTTATTGAAAACATCATTTACATGACCACTACATTCCCTCGTACTTATCATTTCATGGGATAACATGAGGACATGGATAAGAAAAGAGTGTCCTATAAAGCCCAGTAAGTGAATAAACATGAAATAAAATGAGGAAAACAATACATGTTAGACAATAGGAGTATCAATGGGGCATAAGGAAAACATGAACATAAAGTCATTAAAAAGCATGATAATTATAACATGGACATGTCGCAACAACACTTAACATGGAATTAGCATGGGCCAAAAATCATTTCCCATAAAGAAGGAGTAAACCCTAACAACACATAAAGCATGAGTAAACCCTCGTTTCACTTGAATTAGAATGAATAAACACCCATTTCACGTGAAGTTTCATGATAATATAGTTTACCCAGTTCAATGAATATCTATTAGGGTGCACCCTTCATAAACATTTCTTTTTAATGCATAAGTGTGCCAAATAGATCATAAAACATGGATTCATTAAACATTATCATTTATTCCATGATAAAGGAGTGTTGAATTCATACATTAAACTCTTTAACCAATACATAAATGTTAATAAAGGTGAATATCCTTGATAAATAAATGGGCACGGTATTCACTACCCAATGGATTCGGCTTGGAAAATCAGGGAGCAATTTCGGCAGTTTAACGGCGTGACATAAGAATTCATAAATGTGGTTGATGGGAGAGAAAGGGGTGTCTCAACATATTTACATGAAATTAAATGTAAGGAGGTCATATAGATACATGTCCCAACAAATGCAATGAAATTTAGACTCATGATACAAAAAAATTACTTGAATGTAGATGAGGAGAGAGAAATTCCTTATGGAATTTTGGAATGGTAATGGGTATACAAGGAAGGAATTAATTAGAGTGAAAGGAGTTCTCTCATTATACAAACATGAATAGGTATGTATGGGGGAGTTTCAAAATCATACCCCAAATTTTATAATTAAAAATAAAAGGGAACAACAATATATGGAAACATGGACATAAATAAGGAAAATGAGAATCCCTTACATGGAAGTGTGAACCCAATGGCTTGGGAGGGGCTTAAGAGATACTTATTGGGAGATTGGGGCACCTTTGGAGGATTCTAGATAGAGGAGGGTAGGTGTTGGTCAATGATCAAAGGCTTTGAGTGAAGATGAAGTGAGATCTTGGGTGGGATTATATAGAAAAGGAGAGGGAATTCATTATTATTTAGGTGTCAAACACCTCACATTAAACTAATCAAAACCCCAAACCAGACCGTGGTTTCTGGTCATGGTTTTTTACAAAGGGGATTGAAAAAAAATATTTTATAAGGCCAATGACCGAAATTCTTAAAATAATAGGTTGCTTATGTGGAGGAGAGTCACACTCTCAAGGAAAACAATTTAAAAAGACAAAAGGTTTTATAAGCCTTGAAGGGTCCACTAAATCATTGTAAAATTAATCAAAAAAACCAAAAATCACATTATTTTAATGGTAAAACATATATTGGACTAAAATAATGTTTATAGTATTTTATTAAATCACAATTGGTCCATTATGATGTCATAAAACACATTATAATTTTAAAATTTATTTAATTTTTACCCAAAACAGTTAGCTGTCTTAGAAAATTATAAAAAATTCACTGTTGGATAATTTTTATGTCCCAATTCTGAAAATAATATTCATTTTAGCAAAATAAATTTATAATTATGTTAATTTTTTTACTTTTAAAATAAAAAACGACATTTATAGAAAATTCATGGGTTTTGACAAAAACATCTTTCAAACAATAATAAAAATTAATATTGCATTCACAAAAGTATACTATAATTTATATTTCATAGAAATTACTCTAATAATAATAATAATATTTTATTAAAAAATTATTTAATCCAAAATCTATTAATTCATCATAATATATTTCTTAGTTGAATATTAAATAAAAATATTATTTGTTCGTTAAAAACTATTTACAGAGTAAGAATAATAAAAAGAATGTATATTCTCTATACAAGAATAATCTATATAATCATTTTACTAGGGTATTTTAAAATAACCTCTTAAAACACCCACATAAGACCATAGGGTAAGGTGCGCAATGTTGACAGACTCTTGGGGTGGCTTAGATAACATTGTTCACTTCGTAATATCTATCGACTTCCAGTTCTCTCATAGGTTGTTCTGCTCGAGCTTAACATATTTAAACTCATCATGGGCTTGGTCAAGAGTAAATCCCAATGACACCACCTCCTTTCTAAGCTCCGACAAATGGGATTCTTATGGGGAAATCTACTAGAAGAGGCCATTGCTTCCTTTGTTTGAGTAAATTTTAATTGTTAATGTCTTATATTTATTCTAATCATGTGATCACTGTTCAATGACTATATTAAAAATGGTCATAATTATTAATGGCATTAAAAAAACAATACATTGAACTAAATAATTGCATGCATTTTACAAAACTATAAGAAGACATTTAAATAGACCCAGAGGAATATTCATTAATGAATTTTTGGGTCATTACAATCTTCCCCCCTTATGAAATTTCATCCTCGAAATTTCCTTTTCCCACACTAAAACAAATGTGGGTAACTCTACATCATCACTTCCTCTCATTCCTACATCGCTTCTTCAAACTTGTAGTTTTTCCACAACACCTTGACGAGTGGCATTGTCTTATTTTAGAGAAATTTTTCTCTACGATCTATGATCTTCCCTGGTTGCTCATCCTAAGAAAGATCATCCTCTAGAAATGCTACCTCTAAAGAGAGTACATGTGAAGGGTCTAGTATGTACTTCGTTAAGAGGGATACATGAAAGACATCATGTAATTTTCCCATGGTAGGTGGAGGTGCTAGTCGGTAGGCTACAGTTCCAACACGATCAAGAATCCCAAAGGGGGCGATGTACCTAGGACTTAACTTACCCTTCTTTCTAAACCTCAGGACTTTCTTCCATATATATATGCCTAGAAATACCATATCTCTAACTTTATACTCAAGGTCTCATCGACGGTTTTCTGCATAACTCGTTTTTTTGACTCTGGGCTACCTTGATATGCTGCTTAATGGTTTTCAGCTTCTCCACCATTTCTTCAACCATTTCTTATCCTAGAAGCTTGTGCTCACAGACTTCATCCCAACATGCTGGTGTTCTGCACCTCTTCTGGTATAGGGCATCATAAGGATCCATTTGGATGCTCGAGTGGAAACTGTTATTATAGGATAATTCATCTAGAGGGAGATGTTGATCCCAACATACTTTAAAGTCCATTGAACATGATCTTAACATATATTCTAGTGTCTGCATAGTTCACTCAAGTTGGACATTAATATGAGGATGATAGGTCGTACAAAATTTCTGTTCAACATCTAGAGCATGTTGATTACTCTTCCAAAACATAGAGGCGAATCGTGGATCTCGATCAGATATAATAGATAGTGGTACTGCATACATCCTTACCACATCCCTGATGTATATATTTTTGAGTTGATCTAATGAGAAATCCTCCAGAATAACAATGAAATGTGCAGACTTTATAAGACGATTCATAACAACCCAGATTACATTGTTGCCTTTGGATGTCTTCAGATGTCCGGTGACAAAGTCAATGGTGATGTTCTCCCATTTTCATGCTGGTATGGGAAATGGATGAATCATCCCTTTAGACTTCTACCTCTCTTCCTTCTCTTGCTGACACACTATGAACTTTGATGTATACTCAGAGATCTTTTTCTTCATATTATCCCACCAATAATGCTCTTAGAGATCTCGATACATCTTTGTGTTTCCTGGAAGAATAGAAAAAATTTGAACTATGTGCATCATCCAAAATATCGTTCTTCAGCTCCAGACATGATGGAACATGTAGTATTTTCCTAAATCTCACAATTCCTACTTCATTAACATTGAAATCTGAGGATTTCCCTTTTAGATAGCTTCCACTTTCTCTAAATTCCCACATCATCCTTTTGATAATCTTATGTCCTTTCAAAAGTGACTATTGGGAAATACTTTGTGAAAGGATTGATGATGATCCCTTCATTACGATTCCCATGACCATCATTATCAAATCTAAGAAAATTGGATCCTTTTCAATTCTAGTCAATGACAGAATCTCTAGGTTCTTTCTACATAGAGAATCTTCCATGTTGTTTGATTTCCCAAGGTGGTACTGGATTGAGCATTCATTGCCTTTGATCAGCTCTAACCATCTTTGTTAGTGCATGTTGAATGCTTTCTGTGTGAATATATACTGGAGGCTTTGTGGTCTATATATATTTCACAATTCTCTCCAAATAGATAATTACACCATATTTTCAAAGCGAATATCACTGAATCTAACTCAATATCATGTGTTGGATAATTATTCTCATGAAAATTTAATTGCCTTAAAGAATAGGCATTTATTTTTTCATCTTGCATCAACATGCATCCCATGCCCTTCATCGAAGCATCACTGAATACCACAAAATGTTTTACATTTGTGGGTAAAGTGAGCATGAGCATAGTGATAAGTCTTCTTTTAAACTCCATGAAACTTTCTTCGCATTCATCACTCCAAGAAAAGATTACCCCCTTCTGAGTTATCTTGGTAAGAGGGTTGGACAATCATGATAAATTTCTAACAAATCGTCTATAATATCCAGCTTACCCCAAGAAGCTACAGATATTCATTACTAATGTTGGCCTCATCTATCCCTCTATAACAGTTGTCTTGGAGGGATCCATAGATATATAATTACTTGTAATGATATGGCCCAATAATGAGACCTCCTTCAACCATAAATCACAGTTGATGTACTTTTCATAGAGATTATCCTTTCACAGGGTCTCTAGTACAGTTCTTAGATTCTCCTCATGATCCCCATTGATTTTGGCATTTATTATAATATAAACTATAAATACTACAAAAAATATGTCAAGTTAATCTCTAAATACTCTATTCATCATGTACAGGAAGATTAACGGAGTAGTAGTGAGTCTGAAAGTCATTACTATGAATTCATAGTGCCCATATCTTGTAAGAAATGTAGTCTTGGGGATATATTCCTTCTTCAACCTTAGTTGATAATATCATGACTGCAAATATACCTTGGAGAAGTATTGTGATCCACATAGCTGATCGAACAATTCATCAATTCATTAGAGATGATAAGGGTTCTTTATCGTTCTTTTGTTAGGCTCGTGATAATTGAATCAAGGGCACATTGACCCATCCTTCTTCATGACGAAGTGGACTGGTTCACCTCATGGGGAAGCAATTAGCCGTATAAAACCTTTTTCAAGATTTTCCCAAAGATTTTTTTGAGCTTCTCAAGCTCCACAACATCCATTCTATACGGAGTCTTGGATATTGGAAATGCCCCAGGTATAAGATCAATTGAGAATTCGGCATCTCTTCTCAGAGGAATAACAGTCAATTCCCCAGGAAACACTTCAGCGAATTCCCTCATATTAGGAATGTATTCATGGATGGTTGCCTCCTTAGACTCAATAATCTGACCCAGATCATCATGCTCAGATAGAACTAATATCATTGATTGAGATGTTGGAGGTAAATAATAATCATCTTCATCCTTTCACTTATACAAAATTACGGGTCGATTCTCCACATGGAGAGTGATTTCCCTCTAACAACAATTTATGTTGGCTCTATATAAGGAAATACAATCCATGCCATGAATTGTATAAAATTCCACTAGAGGGAGTATCAAGAGGTTCTTCATGAATTTCAATCCACTGATTAAGATAGGAGAGGAGTTATATTAATCGGATGCATTGATTTCCCCATTTTTTGTACTCACCAAATTTTTTACTTCCATTATTGGTGGTGGTGTTGGGATTTTTCTACTAAACATTCGAGATATAAAAGAATTTTTATAACCTGAATCGAAAATTATGTCCAATATTATTGATTGAATAACTAGCATACATGTCACTACTATGTTTTCAGGGTTCACTTCGGTAGTAGTGACGGAAAAAGAAATCCCTTTATGCCCTGAAGGTTGTTGGTTTCCTAAAAAACCCTTGGCTTAGGTCTTTAATTTTTAAGATTCCCAAGTTCTTTGTAGATGAAGCAATGAAAAACACGTTGAGAGTCAAACAGAGAATTCTTCTCCCATGTCACAGCAACAAGTTTTTCTTCTTAGCAATTAATCGTTAGGTTCCCTTCTTTTCCACACCTAAATAATTTACTTGTCCCCTTCCTGAAATTTCTATGGTGCTTCTCTCAACACCTTTGGAAAGTGGGGTACTGGTTTTTCTTAGCACCATTGGATTTATCCATTAGACCACCAGAATTAAATTCCACCTTATACTTATTATCCCAATGATAACCTTGAGATTTTCCTATCTCTATTTTTACCTTGAGGGCACATTAGACAGTATCTTTATAGCTGTAGAAGTCACGGATCTCCAGCGCTTTCCGCAGGCTTGGTTTCATCCCACCAAATAATTGGTAAACCATGCATTCGGGGGTACCGAAAAAGTTGGAGGTGTATCGTGAAAGCCTTTTGATGTTTTCCTCATACGATTTGATAGAGTCATCATCGTTTTTTCATTAGGGAAAGGAAGTCCCTTTCCATATTATGTCAAAGTGTGTGAAAAAAATATTTATCGAAAAACATTTTCTGGAAATACTTCCATTCCAACGCCCCAATATCATCCTCAGGATTCATATTTTTTAACAATGTCATCAATTTATTGGCTTCACCCTCGATATAATAAGAATACAAAATAACCTTCTCTTATTTGGAACATTGAAGGATGGAGAAGATCATTTCAATAGAGTTGATCCATTGTTCAATAATTGATGGATTAGAAGATCTATTAAATGTAGAAGGCCTATGCCTCCTAAAGCTCTCGATAGCAACTTATTCTTTCTTGGGGGAGGGGGGGGGGTGAATCTTCCTATTAACCCATGTTTCTATTCAATGCTTTAGTTAACTGAGAGTGTATCATGACAAAGTTTCTAATTCCCCCTCTCATCGGATTGGGAATCTCATTTGAGAAGTCATCACATTGGTCTTCACATTGATTGTTAGCCTGAGTCCTCTTATTATTGAACATTAGCTGGAATAAAATAAAATATAGGGGTAACACATAAAGGGTAATCCAAAAACAGATGACTTATAAATATCTTTTCTTTCCTTAACTTATTAATCTATAGGTTTCAATTAATGTTATCCATGATCTACTTTCTAACATATATTCCCAGGGGAATTTTTTTATTCTCTTAATAATGGTTCATACTATGATTTTGAGTTTACCAATGAATATCCCCTGGGAATGTTCTAACCAAGAGTGCATCAAGGCCCATTGTTATTTTCTAGGATACACCGTGTTAATACCAAAACTCCTTGTCGATGTTTTAACCCCTAGGTATATCTGTTCAACAGCCACCTCTACCTGCTCGTATCCATAGAGGGATGTATTTGTTGATAAACAACTTACTCAATACTCACCAAAACTTAGGAATGTTTTTATTATACTTAGTCTTATCCTGAAGACTTTCACTAGGGTTTTCTAATCCTAATCGAAAAAATAACTAAACCTTCCTCTGATAACAACTTTGAAAAGTCTTCTCTTTATTACACACTACAAAATCATTTGTTATATAAACTTCATTTGATAAAACATACAAGATCATGAGTTATAGTGTCTTTGGGGCTTATAATCATTCAATAAAAACATAAAACATGAAATAATACATCTATATTTAAACCTTCCTTGATATGACCACTACATTCCCTCATACATAGCATTGCATGGGATAACCTGAGGACATGCATAAGAAAAGGGTGAGCTATAATGCACTATTAGTGAATAAACATGGAATAAAATGAGTAATACAATACATGTTATATGATAGTAATATCAATGGAGCACAAGAGAAAAATGAACACAAAGGCATGATTAATCATGATAATTATAACATGGATATGTGGCAAGAACACTTAACATGGAATTATCATGAGCCAAGGATCATTGCCCATAGAGCATGTTTAAACCCACATTGCATATGAAGCATTAGTAAAACCTTGTTTCACTTGAATTAGAATGTGTCATAACCCATTTCACATGATGTATCATGATACTATACTTTACCTAATGCATTGGAGTGCTATTAGGTAACACCCTTCTTAAACATTTCATTTAATGCATAAGTGTTCCACAGGGATCATAAAACATGGATTCATTAAACATGAACATTTATTCCATGGTAAAGTAGTGTGAAATTCATGCCTGAAAATAATTAATGAATAATTAAATTTTCATATATATGAATACCCATGATAGAAAAACGGTCTTCGTATTCACTGCACAATGACTTTGGATTGGAAAATCGTGGTGCAATTTCGTCAGTTAACGGCCTGCCATAATAAGTCATAAAAATGGATGATGAGAGATAAAGGATTTCCTCATCATATGTACCTGAAATGTATAGTAAGGGGGTAATATATATACGTGTCCCAACAATCGTAATGGAATTTATACTGATGATACAAAATAATTACTATAATGTAAATGAGGAGAGAGAAATTCCTTATGGAATTTTTTCATGGTAATGGGTATACATGGAAGGAATTAATGAGTGAGAAAGGGGACCTATCATTATTAATACATGAATAAGTAAGTATGGGGGAGGTGATAAATCATAACCCATCTTTTATAATTTAAATTAAAAGGGCACAAAAATATCAAGAACCATGGACCTAAATAAGGAAAGTGACAATATCTTACTTGGAAGTGTCATCCCAATGGCTTGGGAGGGAATTGTAAGAAACTTATTGGGAGATTTTGGAACCATGGGTGGATTATATAGAGATGAGATCAGTGGTTGTTCAAACTAAAAAGGCATTTAGTGAAGAAGAAGTGGGAGCATGGGTGGGTTTATATAAGGAAGGAGAGGTAATTATTTGTTATTTAGGTTTGGGACACCTCACATTAATCTAATCAAATCCACAAACCAGACCATGGTTTTTGCCCATGGTTTTTTCCAAAGGGGAGTGGAAAAAATATTTTATAAGTCCAATGGCCGAACTTCATAAAATAATAGGGTCGCTTATGTGGAGATGAGTCACACTCTTAAAGAAAACAATTTAAAAACAAAAAAGGTTTTATAAGGCTTGAGGGGTCCACTAATTCTTTGTAAAATAAATCAAACAAACCCAAAATCAAATTTTTTTAACTAGAAAAACATGTATTCGCCGAAAATAATGTTTATAGTATTTTATTACATTATTATTAGGTCATTATGATGTCTTAAAATACATTATATATTTAAACAGTACTTAATTTTTACCCAAAAATTCAACTATCTCAGAATATTAGGAAAAATTCACCATTGGATAATTTAGACATCCTGATTCCAAAAATAATATTCATTTTACATATAAAATTATCAAAATATGTGAATTTTTATTTTTAAAATAAAATCAGACTTCTATCGATAATTCATAGGTTTTGGAAAAACAACTTTCATACCTTAATAAAAATTACAATTGCATTCATAAAATTATATGATAATTTATATATAATAAAATTAATTTAATTATAATAATAATATTTTATTAAAATATTATTTAATTCAAAAATCCATTATTTCATCAAAATATATTTCTTAGTTGAATATTAAATGAAAATACTTTTGTGCTTTAAAAACTATTTATAGAGTAACAATAATAAAATGAACGTATATTATCTATAGAAGAATAATGTACATAATCATAGTACTAGGGTCTTGTTACATAACCACTTAAAACACTTACATAATACCATGGGGTAAGGTGCACCATGGTTATAGACTCTTGGGTTGGATTAGATAACATTTCTCGAGTGGTAATCTTTATCAATTTCCACTTCTCTATTAGGCAGTTCCCCTCAAGCTTAACATATCCAAGCTCGTATTGGCCTTGGTCAAGAGTGAATCCCAATGAAACCACCTCTATTTTGAGCACTAACAAATGGGCTTCATATGAGACTAGTCCACAGGATGAGACCATTGC
Organism: Viscum album; assembly: GCA_963277665.1. Taxonomy (NCBI): domain Eukaryota; kingdom Viridiplantae; phylum Streptophyta; class Magnoliopsida; order Santalales; family Viscaceae; genus Viscum; species Viscum album. The sequence continues at coordinate 2,024,246,692 of OY728123.1, forward strand.
TTCCGTTGTTTGAGTAAATTAGATTTGTTAAAGCCCTATATTTATACTAATCATGTGATCACTGTTTGACAACTATATTAGCAACGGTAAAAATTCTTAAGGTTACTTTAAAAAAACATAGAACCAAATAATTTCATGCATTTTACATAAAAAAATAAGACATTTAAATAGATCATGGGGAATTTTCATTAATGATATTTTGGTTCATTACAATCATCCCCCCTTAAGAAATTTCGCATTCAAAATTTCATTTTCCCACACTAAAACAAATGTGGGTAACTCCGCTTCATCACTTCCACCAATTACCACATCGCCTCTTCATTGAATTCCAATGAACTTTAATTAGAATGTGTCAACAACCATTAAACAGATGTATCATGGTACTATACTTTACCCAATGCATTGGAGCACTATTAGGGAACACCCTTCTTAGACATTTCATTTCATGCATAAGTGTACCACATGGATCATAAAACATGGATTCATTAAACATAATCATTTATTCCCCGATAAAGGAGTGTGAAATTCATATATGGAACTCTTTAAATAATATGTTAAATTTTATATAGGTGAATACCCTTGATAGATAAATGGGCATGGTATTCACTACACAATGACTTTGAACTGGAAAATTGCGGTGCAATTTCAGCAGTGTAACGGCGTGACATAATAAGTCATAAAAATGGTTGATGAGAGTGAAAGGGGTGACTCATCATATGTTCAAGAAATTGACAGCAAGGGGGTAATATAGATACATTTCCCAACAATTGTAATGGAATTTAGACTAATGATACAAAATAATTTCTTGAATGTAAATGAGGAGGGAGAAATTCCTTACGGAATTTCCGCATGGTAACGGGTATACCTGGAAGGAATTAATGAGAGAGAAAGGGGATATCTCATTATTCAAACATGAAGAGGTACGTATGGTGGAGTTTTTAAATCATACCCCAAATTTTATAGATGAAAATAAAAGGTAACAACAATATAAGGAAACTTGGACATAAATAAAGAAAGTGAGAATCCCTTAATTGGAAGTGTGAACCCAAAAGCATGGGACAAGCTTGAGAGATATTTCTTGGGAGATTGGGGCACCTTGGGAGGGAGGGTAGTGGTTGGTAAAAGTCAAAAAAAAATTGAGTGAAGAGGAAGTGGGATCTTGGGTGAGATTAAATAGAACAGGATATGGAATTATTTATTATTTAGGTTTGCGACACCTCACATTAAACTACTCAAAACCTCAAACCAACCCATGGTTTTTGCTCATGTTTTTGGAAAAAGGGGTGGGGAATACAATATTTTATAATTCCAATGGACAAAATTATTAAATAATAGGGTTTCTTATGTAGAGGCGAGTCACACTCTAAAGGAAAACAATTTAAAAAGACAAAATTATTTATAAGCTTTAAAGGGTCTACTAAATCTCTGTAAAATTAATCAAACGAACCCAAAATCACATTATTTTAATGGTAAAACATATATTCTCTGAAAATAATATTTATTGTATTTTATTACATCACTATAGGGTCATTATGATGTCATAAAACACATTATATATTTAAATGGTATTTAAATAGACTAAGAAGAATTTTCATTACTGGATTTTTGGGTCGTTACATGGTTTGAGTACCTTCAGTATTTTGACATTCAACTTTCCTACAGACCTGGGAAAGGAAATGTGGTGACTAATGTGGTGATAATAAGAACATAGATACAAGCAGTTCAGGAGGTAAGTAATGAGTAGAATATTATGGCTCTATTCTCTGAGATGCATTTGGATGTGCATGAAAAATAGGGGCATACATTACTTTAATCGATAGTTGTTACCTATACTCTACTAGATAAAGTGCGAATGAGGCAACTATCAGATTATAATGGCCTGGTCCTAAGGGATAGTGTATCAGGTGAGGACCTTGATCCTAGATGGACTGTTGTAGAGGATGAAGATTTTCATTTTCCTGGTCATGTATAGGTTTTTACAGACATACATGAGAAGGTGATGCGTGATTTTCATACCTCAATATGGGTAGTTCATCTTGCTATTTAAAAGAAGTATCAAGATCTACATCATTAGTATTGTTTGAAATGCATGAAAGGGGATATAATTGGTTTTTTTATGAGACATTCCACCTGCCTACAGGTGAAGGAAGATCATCAACAATGGAAAAGGATTTTACAGTTGTTACCCTTTCTTGAGTGGAAGTTGAATGATTTCATGATGGATTTCGTGATGGGTTTACGAAGGTTTCCAAGAGGAAATATGTTGTATGGGGTTTTTTTGAAAGACTCAGAAAGGATTCACATTTATTACCAATCTATGAACCCTTTAGTGTTGATGAGTTTTGAATGTTGAACATCCTAGATATTTTATGTTTTCATGGGGTTCCTCACTCTATCGTTTCATACATGGGACACCAGATTTACATCACGTGTCTGATAAGGACTATAGAGGGCATTGGGTACACATGTAATTCTAAGTAAAACTTTCCATCCCTAGACAGGTGTCCAGTCTGAGCGCACGATTTTGGGTTTGGAGTTCATTTTTCTAGCATGCTTCTTGGATTTCCGGGGCTCTTGGTAGAGGCATGTACCCGTGGTAGAGTTTTCCAATAATAGAAGTTTTTATGAAATAAGTCAAATGCACATTATTAGGCTTTGTATGGTTGGTCATGCCGATCACCCCTATGTTGGCTAGAGGCAGGAGAGGCAGCTATGTTGGGACCTCATCTTTTCCAGGAGAACACTGAGGAGGTGGAGTTGATTCGTAAGAGGATGGATACTATGTGGTCTCTTGATAAATCTTATGCAGGTTGACGGAGACGACCTATGGAGTTCGAGGTTAGAGATTATTTTTTCTTATGCATCACACTGAGGTTGGTACACCTGAGGATTAGGAGGCTGGGGAAGCATTCAACGAGATATTTCAGGCCATTTGAGGTTTGTAGAGAGTAAGGCCATTTGATTATTGGTTTCATTTACCTCGGTGGTATCATTCTATTCATGACATATTTCTTGTTTCTCAGCTATGACGTTACTTTTCAGACCCATATCATGTTTTTTAACTCAATGAGGATGAGTTAGAGGTGGATAAATCCTTCAAGGAAAATCCTATTCAGATTTTGGATCATAGCATGAAGGTTCTATGTGGCAGTTATGTTGCATTGGTATGGGTGTTATGGTAGCATGGACGAGTGCAGGATGAGACATTGGAGGGGTGGCTGACATACAATCATAGTGGCTAGAGTTGTTCGCAAATTATTCTTCACCACACTTGGAAGGGAAATTTGGGGACAAATTTCTCTAAGGGGGGGAGTATTTAAAAACATGGATCTTCATTACAGGTATAGATCTTGATTTGGGGATATTTTTTATGAAAAAATAAAAATATGGATTTTCTATGTACATGTCATGTACTTCTGAGTACCGATCATGTACAAAGTTTCTGCGTACAGTTGCATACATGCTGTGTAATGGCCGAGTACATGGCCATGTGATGACATGGAAGACAGCTTAAGCCAGGGTCCAGTTAAGGCTACCACATAATATGTAAATTTTATGAACACATCGTGTGGTTTTATTTTTATTGGATAAAACAGAGAGGGTTTGCATCTCTTGTATAGAACTGACTTCTTCTTCCTGGGTTTCATACAAGAACACTCGGGAATGTCAAATGAATATTGAACCCCCCTATTCTCCATATGACTTCTAATTGAGATTCCCTCAGGTGAATTGGAATCCCACCAGTGAGTTTTGTTTTACTATAGAGAATTTATTCATGATTCCTCTTCTCTATTGAGTTATTCTAGGTTGAGAGTGTTTCATATTCTTATTGATATATGCCTTTTGAAGTCGATTCAAGGATTGAAATTTACGTATACCGATCGTGTGAACTCAAGGTTGGTGGTTTATAACCTTTTTTGTTCATCATTGGATTATACATTTTAAAGTGTCGCATACCCATGTTTGAGGTATTGCTTAATTTGGAATTTAACATTGTTTATCACCTTATATGGTTTATTTAATTGATAAAGGGTTTTTTCCTATGCATAAGTTTGAATACCTTGATTATGGGACATCCTATTGGTGAATTTCCCTTGTTTTATTGTTTAAGGACATTTGGTCTCGGTTCCCTATGATTCGTACCTTATTTTCCATGCCATGAATTTCTTAGGATGGAGTTTGATTGATTATATGAAATAAATGTGATATGATTGTGAATGACATCCATATAGTAGTTATATATTACATAAGCTACTTTGTTATGCTATGCATGTTATTTTTTCAAATAGACCATGAGATTCATAGACCAGAAAAACTATGGGGGTTTCTATATTTTTGATACAGGATTGTGAGAGCCTTGGTGTAGATGTTGACCCAGGGATATTGACCATAAGAGAAAAACATGATGTTTTTTACAATTACCATATGTTATGTTTACCCATGGGTATTGACCATGAGGGATACCCAAGGAGTCATTTATAATTTTTTGATTCAATGTTGAACCGGGTTTATTGACCATGAGAGTTTCCCAGGTGGTTGTTTATGAAATATTAGTGTTATGTTCGACCAAAGGGGTAAGACCATGAGATCTTCCTTGAGGGTTTTTATTTAATGAATTGGTTCTATGTTATACCAAAGGGTTTAGACCACGAGATATTTCCCAGATGGTTGTTTATGAATGATTGAATGATTGTGATGAGTCTGCTAAACTAAAGCACAAGCATTGACTCGACAATATTTGATTTTTAGGAGGGTCTTCTTAGACATCTATTTTGTTACTATTATACAGGGTGATATAGATCTTAGGCTAGATCCCAAGATTATATGATTAATGTCATGAATAATAAATGTGAATGAATTTAGGTGAAAACTATAGGATTTTTTAATTTTGTGTACTTCCTATTATATTTCTTTATTTCTGCATATTAACTAGTATATATATTCAATAGCAGTTAGAAAAATATCTTTTAGTGGTTGCCTATAGGGATTCTTCTTACACCATATTTGTGTCATGTTTTGGACCCAAGAAGATTATATGATTGCAGGTGTAGATAATGAAATCACCATTATTCATCAGGTACATGATTGTTGTATGTTGGAGTTGGAGATCATGAGACGAAGTTGAGGCTTGTGATGCCGTTAGAGTTTACTTTATTTCCATTATTTTGGATTGTATTCTATTTCTATCATTTTGACCTATTTTTTCAAATTTTCTAGACACGTATGACATGCATAATTATATATATGATATGGTTTCAACTATTTTATTACTATTATCCATCTGATATTGATGTCTGTTGTATAGTATTACTGTTTCTACTGCAGTTTACTATTTTTTTTATATTAGGTATACTCTGCCAATGTGGTCATTGTTTTCCCACTATCAAACCTTGAACCTTGCTTCTATTCTACAACCTCTTGTGTTTGGGGAAATTCACTGGAGGTCATGTGACCAACTATGTATGGGGCACTTTTGGGTGGCACCCAGATCGGGGATGTTACACGGATATATATGTGTGTATTCTTAGTTACCTAAATTTTTTTCCTTAAATTTTACCCCAATAAATGAAACATTTCTATCTCCTCTCCCATACCATTTTCCACTCTTATAATTAATATTTTATTTATATTAATTCCAAAAATTTCTGTGGTTTAATAGAAAAAATGTTTATTTATTCATTATTTTGTGAAAAGACTAAGATCTTGTACATTTAAAATATTTCTTTAAATTTTCATAAAATATTGATAAAAGGGATTCATTTTAGGACTTCTTCTTCATGTATTATTATTATTTTCCCTTCACATTGATCTATATTTTCCGAAATATTTCTTCATTAGATGATAGTGAATGAATATTATTCATTAATCCTTCATTTTATTAGGATCATAAATGATACCTTGATGATTAGAGATTTGTAGATTTATTATGCTACCCATTTTTTCTTAATGGGTTATCAATCCTCATAATTTATTTAAGTTATTTCTATGTGCCACACATATATATAACATATTATGAAAATATGTTTTACTATATTATATCACCCCAATAATTTGGATAATTATTTTTATCTCATGAGATCCTTATGCATGATAATAGTGTAGTTATCATTATACACAATGTTATATATCATAATTATGTTATTAGATTTCTCTATAATATTAATCATTTCAATGATATGGATAGCCTTTTCCACAATGTTATGATTTCATAGTGTAGGTCCTTCAATGATGTTTATGATGACATGCCTTTTTTATAATTTTTTATTCTTATTCTTACTATACTCCTTGAAATTTTACTCTTATTCCATTTTTATTAATATTTTATGATGATAACATTACTGATTTCATTGTTCGATTTTTTTCACATGATATATCATGTTATTTTTATCAAACTTTTTACCCTTTTTGGATTTATGGATAACCTCATATTTTATGAATGTCCTCAAGATATCCTATACAGTTATAGAAATATAATGAGGTCTATAGTAAAGTTATAAATATTTAGATAAAATATTACATAGTTCTTATAAAAAATAATGTACTTTGTTCTCCATTTCCCAAAGACGCTAGATATTCAAATTAATAGTTTTTTATAGGTACCTATATTAATAATGATTTTAAATTTTATATAAGATATATGGGTATTTATAATGAAATTTTCAATGAAATTAACCACGATACTCGTAATGAATCTATGAATGGTATATAAGAAATTATATAATCCAAATATACTCCTTCAATTATTGGAGGAATTGAATGGGTAGGTGGATTTATTTTTCTATGGGAACCCAAGATTAATATGATCTTTAAAATAACCAAAGAAACCATATAAGAATTAAAAATTTGGCCAAACCATGAATATGTAATGAATTTTTTCATTGAATAGGTGATGGAAGTTATCCTTATACGTGGCATGAATTTGTTTCCTATATTCTATGCACAATCACCAACTATTTTCCACACATAAGAAAAGGAACATCTTGTAATTTTTTTGACCATGAAATTTATTTTCTTATGTGGTGGAAAAAGATAAATAATTTAGAATTAATGGTTGGGTAACTGATACATACCTATATAAATTTTTTATCCCCTTTCTTAAAAAAAATCCAACATAGTGATATTAAGTTTCCTTCGGGGTTTTATAACATACTTATCCCCATCCAATAGTAGAATCATGTGAATGTATATAGAAGGAACAATGCACGGAATATCTACTATGATTTAAAAAAATAAATCTATTGATATCATTAAAATATCTATATATTGGGCTTATTATTCATGAACTATATTGATGGAAATAATAACATGTAAATTTTCATCATGGAAGAAGTATAAATATTTATATTTTTGGGTAAATAAGTTAAGATACAATGTGTGAGAGTGTTTTACTAATTGAAACATATTTGGAACAATAAAATGTATATAATAAATATTCATAATGAAATTTAAATAATCAATATTATTTAATAGTGAATAATATCCAACAACACAATTTATATCTATGTTATTATAAGCCTAAAATTAAAATATGAGACCATTCAAAAATTATAACAAATAATGGTTTAATTATGAAAAATATGTGTGTAAAAATTATGATATATCAATCCTACACTAACACTAATAATCTCAATACACGTAGAAAAATCATATTTTCCAAAATATTGGAAATCAAAATTTCCAGTGTTATTAAATGGAAAATCAGAATGGGGTATAATGAGTTCAAAATGTTAGTCCATGGTTTATTTAATCGATGAAAAAAACATGAAATTCAATATGTTAATCTTCAAAATCAATTTAAAGACTATCCTTGTGATCATTTATAATTGTTTGGATAATTTTGAGGGAAATTGTACTTAAAAATAGGACCATTAAGAACTACCTAATCATCCTCACTGATAATAATATAAAAAATCATAATAAATAACATTTCTATTTCATAGAAAAGTATATCCTCGAGGAATCATATTAGATATAAAATCGATATATTTATCAATAATACCACCACCCTCATTGACATCATCCCATAAATATGTCATGAGTTAAAAATAATGTGACATACTCTTTCAGTAGAGGTACTTTAATCACATAATGTATCTAATAAATGTAACTACCCTATGGTTCAATGTATGATAAACATACTGGGTTCTATTAGAATCTTATAAATATCTATTTTTATGTTTATAAACACAAATATATTCCATTTAATATTTATTTTCTCCCTATAATTTATCAATTATTACAATGTTTCTCAAACCAATTAATTCTTGGGTGGTGTATGTATAAAATTTTTCAAAACCAAGAGGATATGAGGTCGACTCATCCCATAGAAGAGGTTGTTTTATAGTTTGATAATCTTATCGATTTAAGTAAAATTTTCAAATCGTTCCTAAACAAATACTAGATAAATTTGATGAAATGGATTTGATTTCAATGATGTATTTAAAAGGGAACTGCATAAAATTAGACTTTATTTCACTCAGTGCACAAGGTTTCTTTGAATAGTGGTTATGCTATACTTTATGTTTGTATAAAAAATCACACTATAATTTAATTTCATCTAGTAAGGAATTAGAAATGTATTGTTATAACTATATTGGAATTATACTCATAGATCTATTCAAATTCATCCCAATTTAGTGAATCAAAACTCGTTTAGTCTAGGGTTATAGATTAAATCCATTGAAAAGATTGTTCCACTTATTCTTGATAGATGGGGTTTGAAATTGTTTCCTATAAATAAATCATTAATACAATTTAAATACCTATTATTAGAAGATGAAAATAATATATGATTATTAATATGATTGGTAAAATTCATGTAATCATGCATAAGTTGTAATTTAAAGTTATCTAAGAAGGATATTATACCATACATCTTAAGGTCAAGTGGCAAGGAACATTATATTATAATTTTTATTATTATAAAATATGGACCTTTTATATCTTATAGTTTAAGGTTTTATGTCTATGAATGTCATGTTGGACTAAAATTATAATGGAATTGGATACAAAATCCAGATGCTAAGTTTGTTTGTAGAATTGGTAGTACCACCATGATGGGAATTTCATAAGTGTGGGGATGATATTAATGCATTACCATCCCAAAATTGATCCCATGAAAGAGTTGGAAAGTGTGTGGGGCTTACACTATAATGCATCATAATATTTTAATATTCCACACTGACTTGAAGACCTATAATATAATGATGAATTTCATATGGTGAATATTATACAGGTTATGAATAACATTTATCAAATAATAAAATGATCATATAATCAAAATGAATATTTAAGAAACTTAATCTTGAGACTGTATCTCTATAGTAAAGGTGGGATTGGTAAATCCAAACTCATGGGGATAAGAACATAGAAAAATGGATACATTATGGTTTCCAACACCACCTTGGTGAAACGGAAAGACTACTCAAGGCAAGTAACCTTTGGAATGTCTAAGGGATTAGGGAATAAAATAGACTTTTTGATTCTTTTGGTCTGTATGAATATTGGGGTTAAATTTCAATCTCATAGGATTAAATGAAGCATATAGAGGGTGCCTATAGCCCAACTTATTTGAAAAATATTCCTCAAAGGGATCCCTTTTATATATTTCATATTATAAACCATCAAAAAGTCATATCTTACAAAATTATTATATAGTAAAACATTAAATTAAGAAATTAAACCATCTAATCCCTTATCACATTGGTTTCAATTCATAATTAACTCTTATAAGTTCATAGAACTATGATAAGATATTATACACTAATCATGGGACCTTTCCCTCATCTTTGTACTATCCATTCTTTTACAATTTATTTCATGAGTGTTATTTCCAATATTGTTAGTTGAAAAATATTTTTATAAAAAAAGTAAATTTCGTTTCCCCATATTTAATTATTCATGTGATGATACTTTAGAATCGTTCATGCTCATATTTTATCATCATGTATAGTGGGAATTCATTTTGGCATGCACTAATCTTTTGGTATGATACCCTCTTCCTTTTGAACCAAAATTTTACAAACTATTCCATATGTTTAAAATGTTGTGTTGAATAATGTTAGATAAGATAAAAATTAAATTAGGGGAAATTGATCAATTTAGGATAATAATGAACATAATCTATGAAAATACAATGTTTTGGGAAAAATATTTATAATTTTTTTTGATGTACAAAAATAAATTCCACATGTATTCCTATAAAAAGCGAATTACCATGAATAGAGCAGCCAACATACTTAGTAATATCCTATAGAGATAAATTTATGTTTTTTACCATGTATGGATTAATAATAATTGTAGTTTTCATGGTTATTGGTGAATCTATTCTTCTATAACCCATAGTTAACATGGTCTTAGTAAAAACATTTTTCTTTTAAAAAAATTCACAAATTCTCCCTCCATGCCAAAATTTATCATGTCTTATTTCAATGTCAGTGTCTAAAACATGTTTTTTCCTTTTTCCAAAAGTAAAATCGATACTAGTTCTTCTCATCATGATCTCAGGGATTCTATAATGAATATGATTTCTGTGGATAAAAAAACAATGCAAATTTTTATAATTCTCTTAAACCTAAATACCCCATTCTATAAATCATTATAAAACATGAGCTTCTTGATTAGTCGCCTTCTGATGGGATTGAGTTATATGGTTTTGGCATAAACTATGATTGAATAATTCAAAACATAATTCATAATTTATTATCATTGTGATTCGTGTATTTTTTGGGGAATACCTAATAAAATTTTCCTTCAATGGATATCTCTTAGAGGAGAAAAATTATTGAGAATAAAATAAATTATTTTACTTTTAAATGATGGTATATAATATAAATCAAGTATATGATAGTGTAATCCTAAAATACATAAGTATTTTAGTATATTTGAAGAATTAATATTAGAAATTTTGGATCCATTATTGAGATATTCTTCCCATAGTAAATTTAATATTTGAATAGTCATGTGAATATTAGTTCCACCAAATTTTTTTAGAGATTGAGGTGAAGATAAAATTCATTGATCATTAAAATGAATTTGAACCTAATTGATTTTAGTCTACCAATAATAGGATATTATTCTAAATTTTTTTATTTTACGGTTCCCAGATACTAAAACCTTATATGTACTACATGTATAGTTTAGTATTAGTCATTGAGTAATAAAAAATTGGATGCATTCCACTCTATTCAGACATATAGTGTAATTTATAATTTCATTAAATACATTGTATAATGTTGAGAAGTCCATAATACTGGTAAAATTCATAATGAAGGTGTCAAACAATAATCTATGGAGGGAGATTTACCCTCTTTTAAGCATTCCATTAAGTAATTATGGTGCAATATTTTTATAATCTCATCGATCAAATTCAAGGGAAATGTGTATGAAAGCCCATCTGACACGAAACAATCATGGAACCATGGGAGATTGTTATATAATTTTGGAAAAGGGATAATATAAAATTTGATTTATCAATTTAGGATTGAAGTTATTCCAAGTTATCAATTGGTAGGTTTCCTATCAATGTTTATCAGGAGATGGATGTTACTATCTTGGGATTCTCACATGGGGGTTAGGAGGACTAATTTTATAATGGTAAAATTCCATGATATACGGAATTAGATCAACCTTGACATGACATTTTTAACCTAAATTTATTATATATAATTTTCTATTAGTGAGGCAATGTATATATAATTTGTTTTTTTAAATTTTGAATTTGTATGGTTGGTTAACCACATAAATTGTTGGTTATGAGTTATAAATTTTCATGTTTGTTCTCTTTTCAAGGTTATAACCAAATATTTTGGTTATTTTTGGAGTAAGGTTGGTTGAAATATGAATCAATAATAATTCTACCCCATTGGGATGTTATTATTGTTTCATGTTCTTTATATATTAATCACCCAATGAGTTTATTGATAAAAATTCTAGCAGTACATATGAGGGATAATCTTATATAATCACTTTTCATGATGGTGTTATTATTACTCAAGTCACTAGGATTTCTATCTCTAATCACTATACAATGTATTAGTTCACATGATAACTTTGGTGCCTAAACCGAATAAAGAAATTGCCTTATTTTTTGATTTATAGGGAACAATATCCAATCATTGTGTTGTGATGTTTTTTAATTAATGTCGCGAAATGTTAGAAACACCCAATTCATTATTCCAAATATTATTAGACCAATCATTATATACGTGATAGATGTTCAAACAAGAATTGGGTGTTTCCTAGACATTGTGTTTTAAGGAGTGGTAACTCAATTAAAAGGACTAGATTTTAAATAAGATCACTGAAAATGAGTTCATACTTATTGAATTATTATAAAGGGAGACCACCTTGTCAGGAATTTGAGACAAGTAGGGGGCCTCACATTGAAATGTTTCGGAATAAAAGAATTAATGATAACACCAATTAAGATGATGTTTGTTCTATTCCAAAATAAACCGTATGTTATTGTGATTAGGAAGGTTATAAATGAGTCAAAAATTAATAAAATATGACATCAATATCAATGCACAATATTTAATGTTTTAATTTAATTAATACATTAGTCCTTATAGAATATGTGTGGGTAACTTTGAGTAGGAGAAATTCATTTCATCTTGAATCAAAGATCATGTAGTCTATTGTTCCCATGAGACAATGTAAGTTGGGTGAAATTATATAAAAATAACAAATCTATCACCATTTTATAGTACATTCATGACTATATGACCAATTCAATATTTTACATATTCATTGGGTATAATTTTATAGATTAAACACATCATATAACAATGTTATAAGACATTGTTCTCGCCGCATAAAATATTTTGGCTTAGTGGGATTTAAATATGAGAAACCATATTCTATAGTGTAAGGGAGTCCCAAATATAAAATATAATTTTAGTCTAGAAACTAATGGAAAAACCTATATAGTGGGAAAGAGGGTGATGAAAATATACATTCCTCGATCTTCGGGACCCCTTAATAGAGTTACGTATTAAGGAGAGTCACCCTTGAAATATATTCATGTGATTAAAGTTTGGTGGGATTGACTACCATGTAATATATCCAATTATTTGTTGGACACTTGTTATTTATGAATTATTAGCAGCATAAAAATCAGACCAGTTTAAGGAAATAGTTTTAGTCCATTTTATTAATTCCAAAGAGTTGGTTACACGGGAGCTTGATATGCCAGAGGATGATAAAATTTGACAACAATCATCATTGGATATTCATGTAAGACATAATATTGTAATATATTAAATAAATAAGTCATAATATATTATATAATTTAATTATAGAGATACAAAATAATGTAAAACACCAAACTAGATAATTAAAATGAAAATAATGGCCCAAAATAGTGCAGCAGAACCCATAGAAATATATGTCACTACCACAATATTTAACCCTAAAAAATCATAAACTAAAATTAATGATGAATATATAAGATACATTTCTATTAAGAAGAAAAAATTATGTATTGGAATCTACCTAGAATAATAATGAAGATAATGATATTAATGATCTTAGCTGATTAAAATGAAGTGTATATCTATATGGTGTTATTTGACCATTGGAATATAATTATTGGAATATACTCATTAGGATCTGACTCTTGGAATATGACCATTAGGAATATAACTATTTTAATATTGACACAACAATTATACATGCAAGTTTCTAATAAAATGTGTAAAATCATTTTATAATAATATATTTATTTATTGTTTAAATAAATATATCAATAAATGCATAATAAAACATTATAAGCATATGATGTAGAATAAACAAATAAGATTTAATAGAAGAAAACGTTTTCATTTATTTCACCCAAAAAAAATTTTAACTTAAAATATGGGTTTTATTTAGATATTTATATTATCATATAAATGAAAATAATTTTATATTAAGAAAGTTAAATTTGAAACCATCACATTGAAATTATAAAATGGATAATTTTTCATAATTTTCTATAGTAGTCAGATTTTTCAATGAATAGTAAAATATAATAAGAATATAGGTTACGTATTATGCAATACTTATGATGTAAAAATAATATAATGATTAATATATGTGATTCCATGAAAAACATACATTTCATTATTTAATATAATGTATTTTATTTAATTAAATTATATTTTACAATCCTATACATTACTTTTCAATGTATAGAAATGAAATTACGGTATTAAAGAAAATATTTTGTACAAAATGATATTTTTATGGAAAAAAATATAAAATAATGTAGTTCCACTATAGAACATTAAAGTACCAAAACCATATCATAAATTTCTAAAACCATGAGTAATCCAATGGTTTTTCATTTTTCACGACCTATATTTCAAAGGAAGATGTTATGAAATTAATAATCAATCCTACCTCATTTTCAATAAGCACCCACCCATTATCCCATTATTCTCCACATAAAAACTATTGAGAATGAATTACCTCTCATTATATCTCTTAGATGTCTATAAAATGTGGTTTAAGGTTCTAAGGAGTCCTTATCAATATAAAGATGATATCCTTCAATGTAAGGGTTCCAAACCTCTTCTCTAGCTTCAATTATGTTTTTTAAATCATCTTCACTTCAATGTGAATAATATATTATGAAAATATTTTTTTTTGAATTATTTAGTATATTATTAATGATATATCTCCATTACCTCTCATTATGACACCTTCATAAGCTGTTATAATGCTCAAACTTATTTATAACAGTAAAATATACTATAATTATTATTGTAAAATATTGTGTGATTTTATAGAAATGAACACATTGTCTATATAAAAACAATAGGATACAAACATAAGAACAGATTCACCTAGGGTTAAAAAAATTAAATAAATTGATGGGTAATAACTAATCCCCACTCAGGGCATAAAACATGGGCCTAACTCCACACATTGGGGATATAGTTGAGATGATTCAAATTCAATTTTGGAACCATAAATAAAGATCATGTCCAATTTATATCCCTATACAATGTATTTATCCTTCACTATAACCAAATAATAATTCCACTGATAAGGATACATTCCATTAAATTATTAATATTACTATATTTTGATACTCAACTATAGATCCACATTATTCAATTAAATTTGGAAACATTGATTATCCATTAATATATTTATTTTATATGGATAAATATTTATTACTTATCCATAATTATGTATTATATTACTTAGGGTATATTAAGATATTTAGTTTTTATACATTCTTCTCATTTTATGGATTCATTGTACTTATTATATGATTGTTGAGTCACATAATTATATAAACCCTTGATAATTTGGTAGGCCTCATGAGATAAACTAGTATTTTATATTCCAAAATCCTTACATATTTATGTATTCTATATTGGAAGAACTCCATGATAATATTATTATGGTGTCTGACATTATTCATTACATCCCATTGAGAACTGTTATTTTTACCCATGTCGTTATTTTTATTATGTTATTGATAAATTCATTACTCTCATATTTTCATTCCTTATGGAATTATTCTATTCATTTAATCTTTCCATATTATTTATCACATTCTTAATCTATGCAATATTATAATGTATGCCACCCCTTACTAAGCATAAAATTATATAGTTTTCTATTTTCCCATGGAACCATTCATATTACTATATGTGACATGGTTATTTCTAAGGATAAATTTTAAAGATATATTATATTCAGTGGTTTTTGATTCAATGATATTAAATGGTCATTTATATATATAGTTCCTAGGAATACTAGACTAATGGATCATATATATTTTTATTAATGTATTATATTCCAATGTAATAAGATAACTACCATTTCTATACTACATGATTTGGGGTTTATAAGTTATTATTATGGAATGTTCAATACAAACCTTAGGAATAAGATTTAGGATATCATTTTTAGATAACGTAACCCTTTGTTGATCCCTTGTTATATTCTTGAAATATTTCATGATTATATTTTATGGATTAAATATATAGCTATTTTATACTATGATTTATAATAGATAGTATTATTCATGGACTAATTAGTTATATTCCATCATTTAAAAATTGCTTCCAATGGAAAAAACATAAACCATTTCAACACTCATAATAAATATAAGGATTATCCTCAAACTAAATCCAATTAGTAAGGTATTGTAGTGATTAGGGATGTTGACATAGGTTATAACAAATAACCCTTCATGCATAGAACAACTAGTTTCTCCATACCATGTTGTAACAGAGTTAGACCATTGTATACAGAAAGAACCTCCATATTTTAGTGGAACCACAAATCTTTTAGTAGACAAACAATAGATCAAGTCCCTACAGAAGAAATTCTTTTATTTTTTATAAAATGAATTGGAAATGTTTATGATGGTTGAATATCATCATAGAAGAGATGTTCACCAATGGTGGACTTTAATTCAAAAAACCAGTAAGGAATAAGAGATTGGGGATATATAGTGGAAATATTTTACAGTGATATTCATTGAGAATTATTATCCTCATGACCAGTAAGATGAAATTGATATAAAAACTATAAAACTAGTTCAAAAGGGATAGGAAGATGTCAGTAAGTATGGTAATGCATTTATAAGGTTAATGAGGTATGATTGATATTATATCTATATTCCTAAAAAAATATAGACCAATTATTTGGTGGAATGAATCTATGTGTGCGAAGGGAATTATTCACTCAAATATTTTTATCTTATGAAGAAATTATTTCAAGTGTGATCAAGACATGGAAATAGATCTCCAAGTCATATATTTTCAAAATAAGAAAACATGAATATATAACATAAGCTCTATATTGAATAAAATTCATAAAAGGATAATAATGTATCGGTTAAATTTTTTACATAAGATTAATATGGGAAAAAATTACCAAGGATAGCATAAAGTGAAATATAGTTTGACAATAGAGTAGAGATAAGGGAAATCACGTTCATGAATGAAAAGTAAAGATGTAATCCAATATTGTACAATGTTTCAATTACAAGTATATGGGACAGTATTCAAATAAATTACCCAATTATCCTGGTTAGGTACCATAGAAGTGGCCAAGGGAAAAAGTACATGATTTTATAATAACAATAGTATAAGTTGAAGTCTGAAATTATTTCATCGTATGTAATTTTATCATTAATAAAAGTTAGCTAATAAATTATTTGAATTTGGATCAACACCCTCATTCATATCTTATAAGTATTCTATGAACATTGAATTATACCATGATTCATTAAGGATTGAGTTGTTAATTAATATTTATTATGGTAATATTATAGTGATGAAAGTGAATTTATCTATCTCTATTAATATTCATGGAGGTTATTTAATTTAAAATCTATTTGCAATACCAATGGTTAACATTAATATATTAATTGGTATGGATTAGATCTCAACATAAAATGGAATAATTAATTTTCCTTAGATAGAGATGAAAACCGTTGAGGATGGAATTAAATCAGTTTTTAATGAGTGAATTCATTTCCTAATTCATGTTTATAACCACCTTTAATGGATTATCTTAATTAAATTATTTGAATAAGAAGAATCAATAAATTATAATGATAACATTTGAATATATAACATATAGAATGTGAGGAATTATTTGGATTATTTTCCTATATA
Organism: Viscum album; assembly: GCA_963277665.1. NCBI lineage: Eukaryota > Viridiplantae > Streptophyta > Magnoliopsida > Santalales > Viscaceae > Viscum > Viscum album. Next base: position 2,024,264,319 of record OY728123.1, read on the forward strand.
AATATCTAAATATACACTTAAACATACTTTTGAGTTCCCAATTGTCCATATCACTAAATCAAAACCCATATTTAATCATCTTTGTCGAATAGACCTAGTGATATTGGTGGAATTAAAGAAACAACCCCAAGTTCATTTTGATAAGGTATTCATGTACCCCAGTGTTTCACATTGGAGAGAACCTATCATATTTTTAAAAAATAAGCATGGTATATTAGGGTTCTCAAAAATTATAGAGAAATAAATGTTATTACTATACAGAAATTGTACTCCTTACCTCACATTGAAGATATGTTTGTCTAACTACAAGGAGATCAAAAATTCTAAACGATTGATCACTATTATGTTTATCATAAATTAAAATTAATGATGTATAGTATAATAAAAATTCATTATCATATAAGATATTGAAATTTTGAGACTACAGTAATTCCTTTTTGTTTCAACAATGAACCCTTTATGTTCATGGATTTTATGAATATAGTATTAGAGGATTATTTTGATAATTTTGTCGTAGTTTTATTAATGTTATTCTGGTTTAATCTAAGTGATAGGAAGACCATGATTAATATTAATGAATTTTCCTTGGGACACTAAGAGAGAAGGAACTACATTGGAAATTCAATAAGTTTGAATATTTTATTTAGTGTGATTATATTGATTGCCATATTTTCACAAATATTTGAATACCAGTTGATCCGAAAAAGACAAATGTGGTTAAAGAATGTCCCACACTAATGAATATAATTGAGATATAGAGTTTCTATATCTTATTTGGAAAATATTAGTGATATGTTGATAATTTTTCTTGAATATATGATATATTAACCATGCTGATGTGTAAAGGGGACAATTCATCATAGTCTATGGAGTGTGAAGAAATATTTTAAGACATAAATAAAATATTTACCAATTCCCCAGAATTGACCTTTCAATCCAACAAATTAGTATTTTTTATATATAAAAATGCATAAAATAATCGAATATTATGTGTACTAATATATAATGACAAATTTTTTTTTCTAATTCATCAATTTAGAAAAATATCCATGTGAAAAACTACTTGACTCATGACCTTGAGTTGGAATTGACAATCTTCACATTAATGATATAGAGAAACTATATTTATGGTGAAATATGTGACATATATACCAATAAAAGTGTTTGATTTATATATTCACATAGAAATGACTCATCATGATATAGAGAAGATGGATGGAACTACTCAAGTAATATGAATTTTCATTACACTACCACCCTATAATGGAGAACCAGGTGGATGTTGTGTTGAGTATGAAGGGTCATTGGTACATATCTATGATGAGGTTGGACGAGGATCCAATATTCATTAATTTAGAAAATTTTGGATATGGAATTTATTAAGGAGTGGAAAATCATTAATTTTTTTACTTAATTTTTCGATCATCTTTACTAGAGAAGATAAAGTGGTATCAATAATATGAAAATTATTTAGAAAATAATATCAAATAAATAGTGGATTGGAAATTTATGTACATAATTTGTGAAGTTAGTGTGTTGAAATTTTCAAATAGAATTTGTATTTTATCAGTACCTGAGCTGAAGAGGGAATTTATAGATAAACCACATAGCTCAAACTTCCCTATACACCCTAGTAGTACCAATATGTATAGGGATATAAAATATCTCTTTTGAAGGGATACGATGAAGTGAAAATTTTTCGACCATGTGTCTAGTGTTTTTGCATTAAATTAAGTAATGATAGTGATACAACTCACAAATGGTGTTTTACAACCCTTTTCTATACCAATAGGGAAGTGGGAAGATATCAGAAGGAAAATTGTTATTGGTATTCATAATATATCTAAGAGGAATGATATTATTTGAGTTACCATTGATCACCTAACCATGTTTTTAAATTTCCTATCAATAAGGGGGACATTCCCCTTGAATTTCATGAATAAATATTAATAAATTATGTTTACATACTTCATGGTTCACAATTTTCAATTATATCGAATCATGACCCACGATTCACATCAAATGTTTGGTTTTGTCTTCAAAAGGCTTTGAATATAGTGGAATATTTCATCATATTATTTTATCCTCAAACTGATTGGTAGTATAGAAGGACCATATAGACCTTATAGGAATAGTTTAGTTCATTTTGTCATTACATACAAGGAAAATGGATCATTCTTTATTAATAGTGTAATTATCAAGAAATAATAGCTTCCATTATATAATACAAATAGAACCACAAGGGTCCTTTTTTGGAAAAATATATCATACTCTAACCTATACTGATGATGTTAGGGAAAAGAGGATAGTTGGTCTGGACCATGTTATCGATAAAATGAAGAGGTTGTGAAAAATACATAATCATATCAAAATATCTTAGACCAATAGAAAATCTATTTTAATAATTTGGGAATTGATATACAATTACATGTAGGAGATCATGTATCCTTGAATGTATCACTTTGGAAGGGATTCATTGGTTTTGAATAACTGGATGCTAAGTGTAACATCTTATAATTTAAAATGAATTGTATTTAGAAATTATATGGGTTAATTTTGAGATTGGGCAGAGAGATCGAGTGCAATTATGAGGCCCAATGTTCCAGGAAAAATAGTTTGAAAATATTAAACTTTTAATAATAAGCACACACGATTTTCTTGAAAAAGTGGAGTAACTATTAAATCGGTGAAAGGATTAAAATTTGAGGTCAATGTTGAGCTCAGTATGGTGTCTTTACCCTAGGAGAGACCTAACTTTGGTTGGCATGGGTAATCTGTAGAAACATTCATCAGGGAAAACCCCATAAATAAAATAATTAAATACAATTATTTTATATTTAATATCCTAGTAACTCATGATTGGTTACATGGATTTGGAATCTGAGACCACTATAGAGTTTGAAATGTGTTGTTTCATATAGGTGTGACTTAACATTAGTTGGTGCGGGTCTTATGTGGGAAAACTAGAAAAGGACATAACAACCATTAAATAATTTAAATTAATCAATTATTGTATGAAACAATGAATATTTTCTTTCTTTTATGAAATTATAGGTTATTTACAGTTATCACCATAACCCTGGAATTCCTCTATGAATGGAGAAAAAAATCATTCAATCAAATAGTGATAGATCATGGATCGATGATCAACACCCAACTGATTCAAAGGAACCTCTCCAACCATTATGACCCAATAGTCATCCTTGGCTACTGACTGATCCGAATCGATGTAGAGAGGTTGATCTCTTTTTCCATTTCAACACTCTTTATTTTCATGAGGAATACGAGTCCATCTAAAAATAGATTGATCTGTGGTTCAATTATTTAGGGATGTTTATTAAATTATAGGGAATATTTCAAGTAATTTTAATGTTTTATCTTCATCCCTATTCTAATGAGAACATATTGAGGATGACACAAAAAAAGGTTGAGTTACATTCTTTAGGGTGTTCTTGGTTATTTTCCCTCCCTCATTCTTAGCATTCTTTGTCATTGGACCCTCATGGTAATGAATCGACTTGATGGGAGGCCTCAAATGAAATCAGACCCTCGGATCTGAGACAAACCAAAATAGAGGCTGGATTTATGTAGATCAAGACACAAGCATCAAAAATATGACTTTATTTTAGAAATTCGTGCAACTGAGGTGGATCGGTGGTATGAAGAATGGACCACCAGCATATGCCCGACTCGGTGTTCCAATGAACTAGTGAACCAATTGTACGGTGACTAAAGGTGGTGGCTATGAAAGACGATGGTGACGATGCTGCAAGAATTATGGTAGGTGACAGAGTGGTCCATGGGAAGAAAAAGAGTAGAGATGGGGACATAGAGGATTTATGGGGATGGAGAGGAGCCATCAGATGTAGGATCAGCAATAGCCACATGGGAAGTAGTCGAAAACTGTGTAGGTTGGGCCAGGTATCCCGTGTGCGAGAGTTCTAGTCTAGGGAAGACAGGTTGGCCTAAGAAAAAACATGTCCAGCCAAATGAAGATAGTCCAAGAAAGGGGAAGCAGGCCAGCATAGGAGAATTTGTCCAACCCAAGTGGAGCAGGACAGGTAAAATCTTGTGGATCAGGAATGATCTTTTTCAAACCAGAGTCGGACCTCTGGTCGACCTAGGTTTATTGCATGGCCATCCTTCATGGAAACATGTGTTGTCATAGCACGGTCAACCATGACATGGTCGTACGGATCAACCGTGGTGTGGTCAACCACTATAGTAAGTGGACCATCCGTGTAGTCGGTCCATGGGCCAATTGACCCCTATCCCTTGAAGCTTCCCACCCTCATAAATTTTAAATGATGCATCTATTTAACAAGTCATCTATGGAGTTGGGACCGTGAAATTGAAATAGTCCATTTGAAATAATGTGTTGATTTTTTAGCTTGGACTAGTAAGGGTTAAGAGTGTTCCCTTTGGTCCTTTCCTCAAGGGTTAGGTACGGTATTACATCCACACCACTTGGTTTTGATACCCTCTAGAGGTCGAGTCCCATATAGATCCAGGTATCCCTCCTTGGGACATGAGTGCAATCCTCTATCACCCCTATTGGAGTATCTAGAATAATGTAACCTCTGTGACTAGGGAGTTGATTCTCCACCTCATGGTCTGCATCAATATGGTATTTAGTATCCCTCAGAGTGTTTGGGTGCGATCTATACTAGCCCCCGGGTGTTGGGAAGGATCCCCTATGTTGTGAATTTATCCAGATTGGGTATGTGGTACCCACAATGTATATGGTCACAATCTGTGGTATCACCCCGCATATCTAGGTTTGAACCCCTCTCCTTGTCTCATATTCTTCCTTGAAAAATATGTTCTCATTTGTGTGGGGCCCAAATGAGATAGGTCTCTTTGTGAGTGTCTCCAATGATATAATGGCTCGGGGAGTGAGTTCTCTTGGAATGAGTGTGCTTCAAGAAGAATATTGTGGCTGGAAATTGGTTGTGGCATACCTTTAATTTTTGAGTCCTAGATGGATTATATATGGATGTTCTTGCTACATGTGTCATAAACATACACTTATGAGGAGCTGACTGTTTATTTCCATAATGTTATTTTTTATGGTATTTTTCTTTTTGGTATTTTCTTTGCGATTTTTTGTGTCCTACTGAGTATTGTTTTGATCACCCCTACATAGTATTTACCCACATGTTTCATATATTTTGAAAAATAAAGACCATTGGGCCGAGTTCAAGGTGGATGAGGACAAGTCAGTTCTTAGCGAGGCTATACATACAAGGTGTTCTTGTAGTTCAGAATATAGTCCCAGTACATCATTTTTTACAGTTTGGACTTTTGTTTACAAAATCATTTTGGTTGTCTTTTATTCTTTACTTATTTACATTCCATAACTTTCAATCTTATACTCTTGTTGTGGGATATAGTGGTTTGTATGAATTTTTTACTTAGTCTTTTTATATTTTAGCATTTCTTTCATGGAAATGTTTGTGTGAATATAGAAACTTGAGGCAAATGGAAACCATTTTGTTGAATATACATACTTAGTGCTAGTCGTCAGCCCATAGTCTATGGGATCCGGGTTTGGGGTAGTCACAAAATTGACCCCTCTTGGATGGGACATTATATAGTGGTAACAGATGAGGTCAGTTCAACCTTATGACTAAGATTCTTTAAGGTTGGTATGGGGAAACAACGTTAACTTTTTTGAGATAGGATTTGAGGTCATGGAATGTAGTGTTGGTGCAGTGGCCGATGTATCCATATACCCGGACTCTGATTACCTATTTTTCGACTTGGAATATGAAAAAACAAATTGTAGGGAAAATAATAGTATGTGTATTATATATGAATGGGTTGTGGTTTCCATGTCTTTCTTGAGTAATCTATTTAGATATACTCATTTACTCTGGTATATCTTGTCTTATTATATTTTTTCTCTACATAGACAGCCATCTAGGATTCTATCATGTGATAACATGGATGATCTAATATGTTATGATACATTGATACTAGGATTTGTTCCAGAGATAGAACCTCCAGGTGGTGTACCATCCATATCACCACTAGTGGAGCAGCACGTAGTACTCATAATACCAATAGATGGCGAGGGCAGGTTGAGCACGCTACACATGTTTTGGTGATAGAGACCCATAGGGTTATAAGGTGGGCCTGAACCTTAGGATTCTGAGGACTGGCTTGAGGTGGTGACCCGTGTTTTCCGTCTAGTGAGTAAATCAATAGATTAGATGGTTGTACCGGCAACGATCCCTCTACATAGCTTAGAAGAGTTGGGGGGGGGGGGGGTCATTACTCGAACATATGAAGAGGAGAATGTTCCATTTATAGTGTTCTAGAGCCTTTTAAGAGAGGAGTTCTCAACATATAAGAAGAGGTAAATACATGTCGAGGAGATTCTATAGCTCTAGATGGATGATAATTTGGTATCTAAGTATTCATCAAGGCATACAAACCTCTCTAGGTACTCGATAGATATGATGGAAGATCAGTACATCATGGATAGAAACATAGAGCATAGTCTAAATAGAGACATTTGAGCTAGTTTTATTCATTTTTTCATTACTACATATTCTAGGGTGTTAGAGAAAACTATTATGGTTGAGAGTTCCTTAGGTCCGAAGATACAACTGATGGTAGTCATCATTGGGAATGAAAGAGTAGACACATCAACATTAGGAAGCTGAAGTCAGACTCAAAGACTTGGAAATGTGAGACGTTTCAAGAGGAGCTCCCATGATTGGGGATCTTCATCTTAAGCCTCATAGGGTGGGTCCAGTCAGCCTATATAGAAGCAATGCTTTGCAGGCGATGGAGAAGGAAATATCACCCAAGATTGTTCATCCCATCATACTAATGATAGATAAATAATGGTTAGGAAACTAAGGAATTTAAAACGATAGGTACAGGTCCATATTTATGGTAGAGGATGTGGTAGAGGAGTTGGGAGAGCTGCAGGAAGTGGTTGATGATTCAATATGTTACCACCAGCAACACTAGGTTGTCCACACTGGGCATAGAAAGATGGAGGATAGGGGAGATCGCAAATACATGAGGTTGATTATTATGACCCAGGGGATCTTGGAATGATTTTTGGTATGAAATGTGTATATTCTACATTATCATCCATATTTATAGGCATAGGTTATAAACATTTTTTACTTTCTACGAAACTTCTTTTAGACTCTGAGATTTCAGTTGAACCATTGACTCATCCCTTATGCTTGGAGACTCTTATGAGAGGATATTTGATGATCAAAAAATGGTACCAATAGTGTGACCTTACTTTGGGAGGTTAGAGTTTTGGTTGGGATATCTTAGTAGCAGCATCGATGCTTTACGGTTTTATTCTTCGTATGGATTGGTTATCCACATTTCATGCTCAGATTGATTGTTTAAGGAATTGAGTGCAGTGTGTTCATATATTTTGAACTAGGATTTCATTTTTTCATGAAAATGAACCCCATGAAACATAGGATGGACAAATATATAGGAGGGTACAACCAATTACTCATTATTTGGCTAGCCTCACCCTCAGTGTAGTTGATGATATGAGTCCTCAGTTTCCTATAGCGGTGGAGGAGTATGAGGAAGTCTTTCTAGAAGATGTTCTAGGTTTACCTTCCAATAGAGAGATGGAATTATTTATTGATCTACAACCTTTTATGGAATGAATATCTATACTTTAATACTAGATGGATCCTATAGTGCTTCACGAGATGGGGATGTAGTTGGAGGACTTACATAGGAAGGGCTTCATGAGACCCAGTTCTTCACTTAGAGAATCCCTAGTTTTTCTTCTAAGAAGGCATGAAGGATCATGAGGTTATGTGTGGATTAACGATTCTTTAACAATGTGAATATGAAGAACAAGAATCCACTATCGAGGATCGATGACATCTTGGATCAAATTAAAGGGGTAGTTTCATTCTCTATGATTGACCTCATATCATGATATCACTAGAAATGTGTACAGAATGAGCATATACCCAATAAAACCTTTAGGTGTCACTATAGTCACTTTGAGTACTTGGTGATTCCATTGGGCATAAAGAACACCTCAGTACTATTCATGGGACCCCTGAACATGATATTTTATCATTACATAGATAGGTTCATGGTGGAAGACATCGATGAAATCCTAGTTTACTGAGGGTCCAAGGAAGAGCCTGAGAGACGTATTAGGATGGCCCTCGACATTATGTGAGAGAAAAAAAATCAATGTCAAGCTATCAAAGAGTATGTTATAGATTTGAGAGGCCCATTTTATAGTACACGTCATCTCTAGGGATAGAGTTGAAATGGATCCAGTGAAGTTTGAGGAATTTATTGCTTGGGAGACACCCAAATGTGTTACCGAGGTGCGGTGATTCCTTGGATTTGTCAGGTACCATCAGAGTGGTGTTCCAGACCTCACCAGAGTGGTATAACCCTTGAAAACATTCACATGAAAGGGTCAACATTTTATATGGATGGAGAAGTGCCAGTACTGACGTCAGGAGCTAAGGAATAGGTTGACGAGTGCTCACATCATGGGATTTCCAAAAGTGGGCATTAAGTATGTTATGTTCTAAAATTAATCAGGTACTGGGATTGGTAGTTTACTGGTCTTGGGGAAATAGCGGATTGACTATGGATCGTTCCAATTGAATCATCATGAGCAGAATTACGTGACCCAAGATGTTGAGTTACCACATGTATTCTTGGCATTGACGATATCGAGACACAACCTAATGGTCAAGTGGTATATCTTATACTATAATCACAAGAGTATCATGTATATATTCTATCATAAGTATTTGAATGTGAGATAGAGGTTATAGATAGAGTTACTATAGTACTATGAATTTATGATTTTCTATACTCTTGGGAAGGGGAGCATGGTGGATTATGCACTCAACTTGAGATATAGTTTTTGATTTCTGAGTGAGGCTTCGAAAATGTTATCCTCTTTGTATGTATCCATTGCATATGGAGATAGAGCATGATACCTCCAATTTATATTTTTCACTCCTCCACTCTTACAGTGAATTAGGGAGGAAAAACATGAGGATACTGACTGCAAGACCCTACATGCTCAGTTATCCATAGGGAATCCTCCTAATGGATATTAAATAGGTGGTGTCACATCGTTATTTTCATGAGGACACACAGTATTAATAGTGACATTATGGGAGGAGTATTTGAGTGGGGTTCTATACATCCCCTTTAGTGGTACATTCAGGTGTGGTGAACATGTACTAGGAACTCTGATGTCAGCATTGGTGGGCGGGTATAGAGAATGGGGTTGCAATGTTTGTCTCTCAGTGCCTCACTTGTTAGCAATCAAGGCTAGGTACCAGGTTCTAATGGTTTTACCTCAACCCCTTGAGGTGCTGTAATGGATGTGTGATGAGATATCTATAGACTTCGTGATTAGTTTACCATGTGCATCTGGGAGATACGATGTCATTTGGGTGATCATTGGCCAACTTACAAAGTCATCCCACTTCCGAGCTGTTGAGGAGTAGAGTTCAGTGGAGATCTTGGGATTCCTATATGTGCATGAGATAGTTCGACTCCATGGAGTCCCATAGATGATATTTTCATATCATGATTCTCACTTCAAATCCCAGTTTTGGAAGGGATTGCATGAGGTGTTTTGGACTGAGTTAGTCTTGTGAATAGTGATTCATCCATAGACAGATGGCCAGACTAAGCAAAACATTTAGGTTTTGGGTGAAATGCTACAAGCTAGAATTTTATACTTTGGTCATATCATGTAGGATCACCTATCACTGGTGGAGTTTTCTTAAAACAACATCTATCACTCCACCATTAGTATGGAACCATTTGAGGCCTTGCATGGGCGACCATGCTGGTCACCGCTTTGCTAGACTGACCTATGAGAGTAATCACTCGAAGGCATAAATTTGGTGTGAACTACTTTGTAGAATGTGAAGATCATTTATGAGAATATGAATACTGCATAGAGCTGTCAGAAGTCTTATACTGACAGTAGATGGAGGCCTTTGGAGTTCGAGAAAGGGGACCATGTGTTCCTTTGGGTTTCACGTCAATGGGGATTATGGAGATTTGGTCAGGGTGTCAAGCTATATATGAGGTTTTTCATCACTATCTAGATAATGTGTAATGTTGGTGAGGTGGTGTACTACTTGGCACTACAACCATAGTTAGATCGGGTACACAACGTCTTCCACATGTCACTGTTGTAGAGGTACGTGCATGTCACATCGCACGTCGTCGATTAGGGTGAGAAAGATATCGATGATGGACAGAATTTTTTTAGTACTCATTATAGATAAAGGATCAACATTATAGGATCTTTCATGGGTGAGAAATTCTTTTAGTGTGTACCCAGTGGCTATACGGGAATCTCTAAGAGAGAACACGATAGAGGGAGGCTTAGATCTGTACTCACTACCCTCAACTTTTGAGTGGCCTTTTTTTGATTTTTGGGGATGTAAATGCCTAAGTTGGAGAGAATATAACATTTCTTACATTTCCATATATTATTTCAAGAAATGTATGGGTTAATTTCGAGACCAAGTGCTGAGACGACGTGTGATTCTGAGGCTTGGTGTACCAAGAACAATTATTAAAAAACTATTAAACATTTAATAGCACACACACATGTTTCTATTGAAAAAGTAACATCAATCATAAATGGACGCCTATATTAGAAACTTGTGGGAACTGTTGTGCTATGTTTTATAGCTTTACCCTAGGAGGAACATAACTTTGTTTGGTGCGGTCCATATGTAGAATAACACACCAAGGGAATAACCATTAATAAAATTATTAAATAAAATTATTTTATTTTTAAAATCATAGTAACTCATGAAAACAAACTAAAATTGGAAATATAAGACCACTGTTGAGTTTATAATGCAGTTTTTTCCCTAGGTGCGACTTAACATTAGTCGATACCGGTCTTATGTGGAAGAACTAGAAAATGAAGAAATCTTCATTATAAAATACATATAAAAAATTATTATATTATTCAATAAATCTTTTCTTTTTTTATCCTTATTTAAGAATTTAGGGTTATCACTATAACTCTATAATTCCTCTGAGATGTGGAAAAGTAAGTCTTTCAAACTAGTGGTGATCTGTCATGGTTTGACAATAAACTTACAACCGATTCGAAGGAACCTCATCAACGATGATGATACAAAAATTATTCTTCATAATATATTGATCTAAATTGGGGTAGGGTAGTCAATTTGTTGACCCTTTTAATCTTTATTGATTTTCATGATGAACACGGGTTCATACATGAATAAATTGATTTGCAGTTTGATCATTGTGGGATGGTTATTAAATAGTTAAAAATATTTCCAAGAGTTTTCAAGTTTGATCTTCATCCTCATTATAATGAGAAAGGAATGAGGATGACGTGAATAAAGTTTGAGGTTCAATGCGGAGGGTTCTCATCATGCTTTTACCTCACTCATTCTGGGCGTTCATCATTATTGGACCCCCATGGTCGCAGCTCAACTTTCTAGGAGGCTCTAAATTAAATTAAACCACCACATTGGATTAAAACTAAAATAGAGGATGGATCTCTGTATATCGAGATCTGAGAAACATGGATATACCTTTGTTTCATAAATACAAGTATCTGATGTGGATATTTGTTCCACGAGAGAGACCACTGATGTGGGTCCGGTGAAGTAGTCCAGTGAGGTGGCGCAGTGGTGCTACGACAACTGGAGGTGGTAGACGTGGTGGTGGCGATGAAAGATGATGGTGGTGATGGTGTGGGCCATGTGGGATGTGATGGAGTGGTCCAAAATATGTTGAAATGTGGATCTAGGAATGAAGAGATGTATGACACCAGGCAGGGGAACTAGAGGAGCCATGGGATGTGGTGGATACCACGTGGGATATAGTCAATGACCACATAGGCTGGGTCAGGCAGCTCATATGTGACTGGTCCGATCTATGGTAGAATGGTCAGGCCCAGGAAGAACGGTTCAATCTATACAAATATAGGGAAAACCAGGAAAAGAAAGCCATCCCATGAGGAGCAGGCTAATTTAGAAAATGTGGACCAGGCCATATCTGATTCAGACCTGGTTCAGACCTCAAGTCAACTCGGGGTGATCGACCATGTGGCAGGATGACCGCCACTGTCAGTGGAATGACCATGCAGTTGGCCCATGGGCCTAGTGACCCCCAATCCTTTGAGACATTAAACCATCATATGTTTCAAATAGTGTGTTTGTTTGATGGCCTGTATATGGTGTTGGGACCATAACATTAATATGGTCCTTTTGAGATATTGTAGTTAATTTTTAGCTAAGAAAAGAAGTGGTTTAGAGAGTTACCTTTAGTCCTTTCATTAAGGGTTTAGTATGGTATTATTTATACACCACTGGATTATAATCCCCTCTAGAGGCAAAGTCCCAAATAGAGTTAGGTATCACTCCCTAGAACTAGAGTGTGATCCTCTATCACCCTTAGTGGAGTCTAAGGAATCGCATAACCTTTATGAGTAGGGAGATGATCCTCCACCTATTGGGAAGCATCTATAGGGTACTTAGTATCCCCTGAATTGTATGGGTGTGATATGAGGTATCCTCTAGGGTGTTGGGTAGGATCTCTTATGTTCCAAATTGATCTAGATTGGGTAAATATTATCTCCTACTATATTTGGGCATGATTCAATATATCCCCCCAGCATATATGGATTTAATCCCTTATTTGTGTATCATAATATTCCTTAAACAATAAATTATCATTTGGGAGGGGCCCAAATGCGCTATAACTCTTCCCGAGTGTCTCTAGTGATATAATGACTCTATGAGTGAGTTCTCATAGAATAGGTGTGCTTCAAAAAGAATCTTGTGGCTATAAATTTTTTGTGTCATACCTCTAGACTATGAGTCTTTCATTGATTATATATATACGTTATTTATATATGGGTGATAGACATACACTTGTGTGGAGAAGATTGAGTACATCCTTCGTGGTATTTTGTTTTTTTTATTTTCCTTTTTTCTATTTCATTTGAGGTTTTGGCCTGTCCTGATATGTATTGTTTTACTCACCCATGCATGGGCTTTTCCAGCACGTGTCATGTCTTGTTTATATGATCAAACCATTGATGGATTCCCAGGTATATGAGGACTAGGTGGTTCTTAGTAAGTCCAGATAGAGGAGGTGTTCTTACAGTTAAGACTGTAGTCCCTTTATCTCTTTTATTAAATTTTAGACACGTGGTTACTGACTCTTTTTTTGGGCTTGTATTCTCTCTCTATTTTATTTCCATCACTTTCACTATTGTACTACGGTTGTGCGTTATAATGGTTTTTAGGTGTTGTTTACTTAGTTTTTATACATCTTATTATTTGTGGCTTGGAGATGTGTGTGAATATAAATGTACTTTTACCAAATTACTCTAATTTGATGGATTCGCTTACTCTATGAAAGTCACTAGCCTCTAGCCAATTGGAGACAGGCTTAGGGTAGCCACGGCAAGGGCCCCACTGTGATGTGTCATGAAGCTAAATTTTAGGTACATTATTCCTTTTGATATTTTAGTGATACATGGAGTTATGGGTTTTTATTTGGATTTTCCACTAAACCACCCTAAAGTACATGGTGTCTTCCTTGTTTTGATGTTTACAAAATACATGCTATACCCAACCCATGTACTCACCACTGAATAAATAGAGATGGATCTAAACCTATCATATAATAAAGAACCATTTATGATTCTTGACAATGCAGGTCATGTATTAGGTAATTAGAATAAATGGCTAGTGAATGTTCTATAGAGGAATCATATGTTTGAGGAAGCATCATGGGAGTATTAGAAATCAATTATGTGGAATTACCATAATTTGTTATTGTTATCATGTACACCCCAACTTTCATGGATGAAATAATTTTTGGGGAATGTAAGCCCAAATCATATACTATAGTAATTAAATATATTATAATATTTATTTGATTATTTAATCATATTGGTATAGAAGATTTTATAACATAAAACTAGAAAAATAAATTTAGAATAATGGTCACAACTGGTGAAATTGAACACATTGAAATATAAGTCCCACCCAAAATATTTATCCTTATATGATAACATTATAAAATGACTAAAAATTAAATATAATTCTCTATTATGATGAAAAAATAAGAAATATAATAGAAATGGTATATAAATTAAGATAGGTATATCAATAATAAAAGGATGTTAGAATGATGTCTATATATAAGGTGTGATATGACCATTAGAAACTAACATTTATAATCTGACCACTAGGTTTTAACTATTGAAATCTCACCATTTTAAATCTAGTTATTATAATAGTAATGGAATAGTTATTCATCAAATATTATAATAAAATAAAAAACATCAATTTATACGATGATAATTAATTACTTAGAATAATTTATATTAATCAATGTATAGTATTATAATTATAAAAAACTACTTAAACCAAACATTGGAATTACTAGATGAAAGAGTTTCTAAATTTTTTACATTGAAAACTTTCTTTTGAAAAAAAAAATATTTATTTAATAATAAAAGTATCAAAAAAATAAAATTATATTAAAAAATATGTCTTTAAATTTAGAACCATCGTATTTAAATTATCTAATGGCGAGTTATTCATATTTCTAAAAGACTCTCAATTGTCTTACTATTTACTAAAATACAGAAACCATATAAGATAAGGGTAATGTCATGATTATAATATAAAAACATATTTATTTATTAATAAAAATGTATTCCCAAAGAAAAATAATTAATTTATTTCATATTATTTATTTTAGTGAATTAAAATTATTATATAAACCTATACAAATAATTCCAAAAACTAGAATGGAGTATTTTTTAATAATATTTTATAGAAAATTTATATTTCTATGAACAATGTAATATAAAATAATAGATTTTTGGTCTATAATATCATAATTAAAATAAAATTTCTTAAATTTCAAAAACAATGTGAATTCCAATGGTTTTTCATTTTCGACAACCTATATTTACAATTAGAATATTAAGAACTTAATAAACAATATTACCTTATTTACTATAAATACACGCACATTATTTAATTCTTATCCATTCAGAATATATTCATCATGAACTATATATCATTTTCTATCCCAAGAGTCACTCATTTACACTTCATAAGAATATATCCTTCATGGAAGGTTATTTATTCTTATCTTTCGTTAACAATGTTATTACTTACAATTTCATTATTTTTCAATGTGAAATGTTATTATGAATAACTTAAAAATTATTATGATATTATTACTATTATATATCTACTAACTCACACTATAACAAATTTAAAAGCCATTATAATTTTCAAAATGTTTCATAACCAAAAAATATACTAAACTTTTGGTAAAATAAAATGTGTTTGATTTCCTAAAACTGAAACCTTTGTCTAGATAAAAAATTGTGGATGTCAGATATATAATAGAAACACCTAGGGGAAGTGACCCTTAATGTTTTCTATTAGGTAAAAAATAAATATACACTAATTGTAAAATAATTGGACCTAACTATACATCTAGTTTGACACTCCTGAGGGATATGATTTAAATGCATTAAATGCTCTTTGTGAACCATTATGAGGCATAATTTACAATTGATATACCTACATCATTAAAGTACCACTCAATTAAATCCTTTTATCAATCCTTTGGTAATGTAATTTTCCATTACATTGTGAATATTCCTATAGATGGATGATAATCTAGTTATGTAAATTATTCCATTTAATAGCAATGAACTGAATATATGAATACATATTAATTATTTAAGGATAAATAATGATTACATTGGTTGGATTATGTATTAGATTCATTATGGTATACTAAGAGATGTATTTTTTAGAGACTCTCTTCAGATTATGGAAGCATTGGACTTATTATAAGATTATTGAGGCCTAATATTATATATCCCATCGATTCATCTGTAGGTGTCATGAGGAATATTATTTCCATATATAGAATAATCATTACCCATTTATGTATAATTTAATTCCCCAAGGCTTTGGTAGAATCATTATAATGTTTGAAAATATGAATTCTGTCACTATGAGATATGTTATTGTTATCCTTGTGTTTATTTTTTTATCTTATTATGGATGTATTACACTCATTTTATTTTTTATGAAATTATTCTATTCATTTATTTCTTCCATATTATTTACTCCATGATTATTCTATGATAGATTCTTCTTTACACTACCCCATACCAAGGATCTCATATCACCCCATTATATTGTATCCAATTTTCCCTATAAACTAAGAAGACATGTGACCTAGGGATTTATAAGGACAAATAATAAAGATTTATTATATTCAATTGATGTACTTTATGTTTCAATGTAATGTAATGTCCATTTATGTATCTAGTTACATGTACTACTAAGCTACTAGATATTTTGTATTATTATTAATTTATCCAATCCCAATAAATAAACTCTAGTTTAAGAATATTTGGGTTGTGGTTGTTACAAATCTAAAATCTAGAAAAATAAAACAAATAAATTGTACATAGTGATATCTATGTTATGTATTTTGGTGTTGGAATGCAGGATTCATGACATTCTAAAGGGGAATTAGGAGTCTATCATATTTTTGGATCATTTATATGCATCATATGAATAAAATACTTCTAGGAAAATAGATTTTCAATATTTTTTTCACTTTGAATCATTTTTATATTGATTTACATCATTTAGAAAAAAAATTCTTATTGTAATTCTCAAAAAAGAATTAATTTTATTGAATTTTCACATCTAGTAAATGTTAAATGTTATGACTTCATACTCCTTTATAGATGATTACAAAACAATTCCCACTTCAAATAGTCTCTCCCTCTCTCATTACCCAACTACAATAAAATATATTTATTTAAATGGACTCATTTTGAATTATCGCATGGATATGGATGGAATGATAGGTTAGTCATCTTATTCTATCATGAAAATTATTGTTTCAAAATTATTATTTAATTTATCATAAAAAAATTTTAAATAGATAGAAATTTTAATTACAATAGTAACTAAATGAATATGAAAATCAGGTAAATTAAATTTCATAAAAAATGGTTTAAATTATTAAAGTTAGGGAAGGGAAAGATTGAAATATTTAGCATCATTCAAACATTTTCTTTGTTACAGGTATATGCAGTCTAAATTATGGGTATATGTGTCATCACCACAAATTGTTTTTAGTCTATAAGATCATATATAAATTCCTCATTTCAACTGGGTTTATTAACATGTGTGGGTATATACATGCTATTTTTTATGCACATATACCGTTACTATAAATCATTATTATTCTATTAAAATAATGAAATTTGAAATAATAAAGGTAATTAAATACATAAAACAAATTTATTGAAAATGATGAATAGTAAATAAGGATTTTAGAAAACTTACGTTACATCAATATACTTCTTGAAATAAACACATTGGATGAACATGAAGTCTCTATGATTTTTAATTAGATATGAAGACCTAGAAATTGTTGATTTACTTTTACTATGGAAAAATATAGGGCTTTAAAGATACAACCTATGTTTATTATGAAAATTATTCTTAATATATAAAGGGTTGTACTTAGTGAGAAATGTTTAGACTAATGATTGGGATACCCAAGGGTATTTTTAGTAGGATAAGTTATGTATCTTTTTTTCTTGTGAAGTTGAATGTCATTAAATTTAAACATGGTGTGTTCATAATGGTTTGGGTCATATATCATGGACCAAATATTATATATAAATTCTAAATTCATATTTTCTACACTAAATTAGGTTTCTGAAGATTTATGATACACTATTTGGATAAAATTTTCTATCTAAGGTTAAAGGTAATATGATTTAGAAAACATTAGGATCTTGAAGTGTATGTTCATATATCATAGAAAACATTGAACTCTAGAAGATTTAATTTATACAACTCAAACTAATGTATTACATATTTTATGATATTGTGCAATGGTTCATGGTTTTAAATTGTATGGTCATCCAAAAAATAACCATAATGTTAACCCAATATAAACAAGAGTTAATATAATAATAGAGTGAAGAACCAAAGGATGAAAAATATTTAATGATCCTTACCATAGGATTTTATTATATATAAAGTCATAAAATCTTGAAAAATTTAAAATATTTTTGAACCCATGCATATATTGGATAAGTTAAATAATTAATTGGAATATTTGAAATTAATATGATGAAATAAGAATACGTGGACTATGATAACTGCTAACGTTATTTGAATCATGGGTCCATTCGTATAATATTTGATAGGTTTCTTGAGGATTCCCACTAGCCATATTTGAATGACAATTCCACTATAACGATCACAAAGGTGTATGGGTTAAGGGAACCTTTTCGTAATGACAAATATATAACCTTGGATGCATATTGGTAGACCATTTTATGTTCACATATTTCATCTCCATAATAAAGGAGGTCACTTGGGATTGGTTTCACTCATTACCAAATGACCTGGAGGGTTTATCCTAATTCAAATTTTCAATACATAAATCATATTATGTTGAAACAATTAATTTTAAAATCGATTTTAAGATATTTTAACATCACTTGTCTATGTATTAATTAATAAATTAAACATAATTTTTAAAAAATAGAGTTTATATAAAAAATTGGACTATGGTGTACGAATAAAAATTTAAACCTTACATGGATTAACAATAACTTGGAACCATGATGATGTGAAAAAAAATACAGATTAATATGGATTTTGGTTTTTCTTGAAATTAATATAATAGATTTATTCCTCTCTCTATATATCTTTTAAAAATAGTAATAAATACAAAAATTGTTATAAAAAATTATTTCTCCAAATATTAACAGGGTTTATTCTAATATTACATTAATTAGGGGTGAATAAACACCAGAGTGTAATGGGAGAAATGGAATATAGTGAAAAAATTGGGTTTGACCTATAATTAGAGTTCCAAGAATCATTATGTATCCTATAGAAAAAATAATCAACATACACGAAATTCTTGAAATTTATTCTAACATGAGATGTTTTACATGAATAATCATGAGATTTTAATTTATCAGTGTGGTGTGGAAGAAATGGATGAGATGGAAGCATGTAGCTAGGATTATTTGAAATCATTTTATATATCATGATAATAAGTAAGTAAATCAAGGATGTTTTGTTTAATGTCATATATAGGTGATAACACCTTAGTGTTTAGTTCAATGTGGGATTTACCACTCTAAGTAGTTTAAGATCATGAGAGATGGATCATATGTCATGTAGTTTGTGGGTTTGTGACAAGGGTCATTACATGACCTCATGTGAAAAGGATTGTACCTCATTGAGTTTATAGTCACACATTGAGGACTGTATATAAATTTACTTTGGATCATACGGAAAGGAACATATTATTTTGATGTGAATTTTCATGAAAATTATTTCTTGAGGAACGTCGCAGTGTTGGTAGGTAACATATACTCTCAAACTATAGTAAACAATCAATATTCTCTATTGTAGTGTAATTTTTATTTGATATAATGACCTTCCCTTTTGGGATCTAATTAAATAGGCTTTTTTAATGGTATAATAAGTTTCCTCAAGTGACCTTCCCTTAATTCAAATGATTTTAGAGAAACTTGAGGGGATAAAATACCAGTGATCTTTTGTAACACCCTAATCTTCCATGGTACGCTTCTCTTTTAGTAATGCAATAGCATGCATTGTACGCAAGTTCGAGATTCTAACACACCGTAACCATTAAAAGTAGCCTTTATGAATAGTAATACCCACTTTTTGAAATTATATAAATTATATATTTCAAAATCTACTTCATTTATGGATTCGGAATATCGAAATTAGCCTATGATGAAATTTTGGGGTTTTTCTGAGAACTTCCAATTTTCAATGAATAGTAAAAAATACTTAAAATCACTTTTTAAATCAAAATAATTTATAGTGATAAATTATACTATTGAGTGGTATTAAAGATTAATTAGAATATAATTTTACCATTTTATCCAATGGTGGTCATTAAAATTAATTTCACTTTGAAATTGGACATAAACAATTGTCAATCTTTTGATTGATATTGTTTTTTAAAAACACGCTATTTGTTTTGACAAAGGGATTTAATTATAAAATTAATTAATTAAACGTATATTTTTGGAATTTTTTAAAATAGACATCATTTTTTAATTCGGAATATCAATTATAGCTTAGGGTGAATTTTTTGTATTGTTCTGAAAAACTTCAATTTTTGATGAATAGTGAAACCACCAAGTGGCAGTTAAAAAAACTTATTTTTCGTTTAAATGAATCTTTATCGCTTCTATGAATTGAATTCCAAATATCCAACATACATGGTTGTCATTAGTAAATAAAATGTTGTTCAATGGGATGAAAATAATTTTTGGTGAATAGTAACTTTTGAGTTTTATTAACCGCGATTAGAGGTAATTAGGGTAATTTAAGATAAAAATGATATTATAAGAATATAAAAATATATTGACACATGTCCTACGCTTATTGGATCAGTCATGGCTGACCAAGACAAACCATGGGACGATTTTGGGGACCCAATGGAGCCACTTGTGTAAGATAATGACATTAATACCTTTTATTTAAAGTAAAAAAAAATGTCACAAACATGTATTGTTTTACAAAAACAATTATTACAAGGGGTAATAAAAGTCCTATTTTTGATTATAAATATTCATTGGAAATATGAAAATATTTCCTACATCATTTTAATTTTTTTATAATTTTTCGGCATTAAATAAAAAGATTTATTTATGACACCATGATGATGCAGTGATTACCTCATTAATGAGCGATATAAATAAAATGAAAAGACAATGTAAAATCTAAGACATACACTTATATAAAGCCTATTAGATGGGTTTATTTCGAACCCTTATCACATTATCCTAGGAATATATCATTTTGGGACCTTTAAAATCCGAAAATCATTTCATAATAATGTATCATGTCATGACTTTCCAAGAGTGCCCCTCCTCTCCTCTTATAAAAGGCCCCCACCTCTACCACCTTATTCACACCATAAAAGCCATTTTTCTCATCCAAACTCTACCCAAATACTCTCTCAACTTCCATATCTTACTCCTAGAAGCCTCACTTTGGGTAGAAGTCTTCCCAAGGAAGCATTTGGCTCAAATCAAAAAGAGTAACCTGATTTTACGGTAATGTCTTCTGTTATGTTATTTTGTATTATTTTGCTTCTCCAACCCCTTAAACTCTTTTTATTCCTTTATTTTGTAAAAAAACCAGTATATCCAATATAATAGGATTTTTTTATGAGATGGATTTTATTTACACTTACACACACCTTCGTCTAATGTTTAAAGAACATACCATTTCTGTGGGTGGTGAATTACTGCCTCACGAAACGATGATTGTTAAATATTTTTTTAACACCTCTCATGGTGTCCATTATAATGACACTATTTCTATATATGATATATACTAATTTTATGATTTCTTTATTCTTCTTTATTTTTCAATTATGGCATACCTTTATGATTTCCATTATGGGTAAACCTGATAATTTCATTTTAGGAAGTGTGGACTACCGCCCCCTCAAAGTGAATTTAATCATTAATGCGATATGTGGGACGTATAAAGGATTGAGTAAATGATATTATATATTATATTTATACTAGAATTATAATATACCTTTATATCATTATTATTTCATTCCACTAAATACGAAATAGAAATGAAAGTGGCGTTCATGCGTACGTACGGCTTACCGTCTCCATGAACGGTGCATTTCATTTATTACCTCTAAATGTTATATAATATTATAAATGCATGTATATACTATATATATAT
The DNA here is from genome assembly GCA_963277665.1 of Viscum album. Lineage (NCBI taxonomy): Eukaryota > Viridiplantae > Streptophyta > Magnoliopsida > Santalales > Viscaceae > Viscum > Viscum album. Next base: position 2,024,286,164 of record OY728123.1, read on the forward strand.
GATATATATGATATCTACATCATGAATATAATTCTGGAGATAATATATTTTCTACCACATAAACAAATTGTAAATATAAGAAGTTTATTTTTACTCAAGTTACAAAGATTGAAAAAACGACCGTTATTAACATAAATAAATACATAATGTTCCTAACATGGTAATAAGTGATATAAAAGGAATAGTGAACATGAAAATGGTTCTTACGAAATTATAAATTAAATCTAGTTTATTATTCAGGATATTAAAGAACGATCGAGTCATGTCGGACACAAGGTAAGGGACTTCGTCTCAATCTCCTTTCATTGAGGCATATTTTGTTTTATACACTAATTTACTTTATACAGTGTAGAAACCCCTTTTACATTTAATTTTATTCAAAAGGAATTTTTTTATACGAATCATTTTTACTAAATAAAAATGGAATTTTTTGTCTTACATATGCGGCGACAATGAATTCTCCACCGCAGTGACCATTATTTGAGTTTCAGCTTCCTCTATAAGGCATAACTTTTTTAATGAAAAATAAATATCATGTTTTAATTTTTTTTTATTTTGGTATTGAAAATGGTTTTGATAATGATTTTATTATATCAATGTGTTGTATTGATATCATGTGATTGAAATTTGTAAATTTTATGTTTCCGTTATGCATGTTTTATGTTATTCGATTATGTTATGGTTTATGATATGTTTAAACCTGTTCATATGAGGAATGCATTGGACTTAATAAGTGATGGGTGGAGCCCGCTATAGCTCCTCGATGAATCGGTAGGTCTCAAGTGACAAACTAGCATCTTGGAACAAGGCCTTGACAAAATCTTATTTGTAGTCTTGGCACAAGGCCTTGACTATGTGGTTATGATAGTCTGGCATTATGCATTCCTTCATTATGAAAGTGGTTATTGATATTGAATGTGATTATTTGACAAGTATAGTATCCGTGTGAATATGTAAATGGAATTATTTCATTTTACTTTTTCCATATTGTGATGATGTTCATGTTTAGAAGGATTTTGTTTCAGGTATAAATTGCCTTAAAGTTTTATGTTTATTTATCAAGGTTTTTGCTATATTGTTATCCTTACTGAGCATTTAAGATCACCCCTTTCTATGTTTTATTTTTCCCAGGAAGTGAAGAAATATTTTATGACTGACCTGTAGGGATAGTCTGAAGGGGATATGAGTGTGGACAATGGAGACTATGTTATTATAGTTTTTCACTTTATGATGTAATGTAACATTTATGAATGTATCTAGTGTTTCGAAGGCTACTAAACTAATTCATAATTGAAGACTTGATATTTTGTGATCATGCCAATGTGACGTAATAAGGCACCAACACTAGGTAACTAGGGTCGGGGCATTACAGTTGGTAATAGAGGCAGTTTATTACTAACCTTGGAAGCTAGATTTAGATAAAACCTATTTAGAGCACATAGCCCTAAGATACACTTTGAGGATTTGTATAGAAGAACTTCCTAGAATTTTGGTATTATAAAGATTTTGTGAGTTTTCGGAGAAATACATCCCTATCTGGATACGATCAGGTAGAGGAATCTCTGGCACAAATATACGTAGGGGTAAAACCTGAAAACACTGCTTTGAGATAGACTCGAATGGGAACTGGTGCATGACAACGGGCCTTGCTGTACTCTTGGTTACGCCATTCCCGGGGGATATGCTTAGGATAATTCTCATTTTATTTACAAACCATTATAAAGGTTTTATGAGTATATACTTCCTCAAAGAAAACATTTTTATTATTGCGGATTATATCCATAAACTATTCAATTTATGTTAGGTGTTTTTCACGTTTGTTATTTTGTATTTTGATTCATAAACTAATCTAGTTTATGCCATTGTTTAGAAATGGCGCCTAGTGGTAGGAATAGAAACCGTATCCATGAACACACTCCATTTAGGTGTTGCACTCCTGCTCGAGATAATTATAGTGGAGCTGGTGATAAAACTGGTGTTGATTATCTTATCACCATTCTAGGACAACTCACTCAGGTTATGAATAATAACCTTACCCGTATGGAGCACCCTCATCTGCAGCGTGGAGGGTCGATGTTAGATCGATTCATGAGGAAACAACCACCAACATTCAATGGGAGTAAAAATAAATTAGTACATGAGCAATGTATAAGTGTCATAGAGAAAATATTTCAATATTTTGGGAGTAGTGAAAGGGAAAAAGTTGTCATGACAGTTTATCGCCTCACTAGAGATGCTGATCAATGGTGGTCATTGATACAAATCACGAAAGAAGATGGTGAAATATCAAATATGGAATGGCAGTAGTTCAAAGAGATTTTCTTAGAAAAATAATTCCCTCCTGACCATTGATCAGATATGGAAAGGCAATTTATGAGTCTGACTCAAAAGGAGGATGAGAATGTCGCAAATTATGAGGCTAACTTTACAAGATCAGTGAGGCATGCATCAGATTATATATGCATCCCAAGAAGTAAGATTGATAGTTTCTTTGATGTGTTAAAACCTTTTCTCCATCGATACCTTGTCTCACAATCTTTCTCGTTGTACGAAGATATTGTCTCATGTGATATAAAGATAGAAAATGAATTCTCTAAATCTTATGACAATAAAGTAAAGAAACAGAAGAAGAGAATGGTGGAACAAGAGATAGTTGAAGGGAAAATGGGAAATATGGATTTTCCATTATTTGATAATTGTGGTAAGAATCACCCCAGTACTTGGCTAAAATGAATGGGAGTTTGTTATAAATGTGGAGAAAAAGGTCACCAGGATCTTGATTACAAGGGAAAGAAAGAGGCTATCAATGTTGAATGCTACAATTATAGGGAAATGGGGCATTATGCAAATGAATTTCCTAAGCGTCGGGGAAACATACCTCAAAAAAGGATAAGGGATCAAGGCCAATCTTATGATGTGACTATAATTGAAGTGGAATAATTAATGTATTAGTGCTTATGGACTCAAGGATTATATTCTGGTTATAAGAATAATGTGATAAATATAAGTATTGTACTACAGTACTTGTCGTTTTCATAAAGGTTTTAATATGATGAAGGTAATCATATTTTTAGAATGTGACAATAAAAGAAGCTTTACTTTGTTTGGGGAATCTGATGTTACAATTGATTTTGGAATTTAGAGACCATTTAGAGAAACTGTGGAAATAGGTATTTTGGATAAATATAAAGGTTGGAATGGATTAAATTTAACTTTGGATTGTATTGTTTAAGGTTAAAACATTTTTAAATATTATTTTTGGAATATTATAATACAATAGTTTTAGGAAAAGGACAACCTGCAGGTTGGGTGATAACCCGTCGCGTCGGACAAAGCTGCAGGAATCGAACCCACAACTATAGTGCAACATGCCTTAATTACCTACCACTAGCCTATAGGAAGTCCCTGGTTATTAAAAAATAGTTTTCCTAATCTAAATGGTATGTGTTAATATTTGGAACCTTGTACGATTAGGATAAATATAATATTTTGGAGTTCTATTATCTTTTTCAGTAAAATATTTGTTTGTGGTGGAAATTAGTTAAGGGTTGAAACTCTACTTGTCAAGTATATATATATATACCTCTCTATTATTCTATGAATAAATTAATTCGTAAACTTTAGGGAAGAGATATTAAAACAAAAATGTGTTATCCTAATACCTTATGTTTTGTTGAAGTGATGATATTTTCATCATTGATTGATGGCTTTGAGGCCATCAATTTTATACTTGTTTGTGATTGATGGCCTCAATCAATCCTTATAAATATTTACGTTTTTCCTCTATTTATGTGTCTACAATTTCCACCAATGTTGTCCTATTCGAAACCCTAATTTGGTGGTGAATTTCTCATTTCCATTTCCCTCTTATTAAGACTATATTTTATTAACCCTATTTCCGATATGGGTTTTCCACAAAGGTATTTTCTATTTTCCACCTTTTATTTTCAAGGAACAATTTCAAATTGCGAGGAAGAAATTTATTAAAGGATGAGAGAATGTAACACCCCAATTTTCCATGGTACGCTTCTCTTTCAATAATGCAATAGCTTGCATTGTAAGCAAGTTAGAGATTCTAACACACCGCGACCAATCAAAGTAGAAATTATGAATAGTAATACCCAATTTTTGAAATTATATAAATTTTATATTTTAAAATAGACTTCTTTTTTGGATTCGGAATATCGAAATTATCATATGTGGATATTTTGGTGTTTTTCTGAGAACTTCCAATTTTTGAGGAATGGTAATAAAATACTTAAAAACAAATTTTTTAATCAAAATAATTTATAGTGATAAATTATATTATTTAGTGGTTGAAAATTATAATTAGAATATAATATTACCATTTTATCCAATGGTGGTCATTATAATTATTTTCACTTCGAAATTAGACAAAAACAATTGTCAATCTTTTGATTGATATTGTTTCTTAAAAACACGCAATTGGTTTTAACAACGGGAATTAATTATAAAATTAATTAATTCAACTTATATGTTTGTAATTTTTCAAAATAGACATCATTTTTTAATTCATAATATCAATTATAGATTAGGGTGAATTTTTGGTATAGTTCTGAAAAACATCAATTTTTGATGAATAGTGAAACCACTATGTGGTAGTTAAAAAAACTGATTTTTCATTTAAATGAATATTTACTGCTTCTACGAATTGAATTTAAAAAATAAAACATACATGGTTGTCATTAGTAAGTAAAATGTGGTTCAATGGGATAAAAATAATATTTGGTGAATAGTAACTTTTGGGTTTTATTAACCGCGATTAGAGGTAATTAGGGTAATTTAAGGTAAAAATGATATTATAAAAATATGAAAATATATTGACACATGTCCTACTCTTATTGGATGAGTTATGGACGACCAAGAAAAACCATGGGACGATTTTTGGGACCCAATGGAGCCACTTGTGTAACATAATGACATTAATACCTTCTATTTAAAGTAAAAATAAAAATGTCACAAACATGTATTGTTTTACTAAAACTATTTTTATAAGGGGTTATACAAGTCCTAGTTTTGACTATAAATATTCATTGGAAAGATAAAAATATTTCCTGCATCATGGTAATTTTTTTATAATTTTTAGGCATTAAATAAATAAATTTATTTATCACACCATGATTTTGCAGTGATTCTCTCATTAATGAGCGATTTAAATAAAATGAAAAGATAAGGTAACATCATAGACTTAAAATTGTCTAAAGCCTATTGGATGGGTGTATTTTGAACCCTTATCACCTTATACTTGTAATATATCATTGTGGTACCTTTAAAATCCGAAAAGCATTTCGTAATAATGTAACATTTCATGACTTTCCAAGAGTGCCTCTCCTCTCCTCTTATAAAATGCCCCCACCTCTACCACCTTATTCACACCTTAAAAGCCATTTGGCTCTGCCAAAATCTGCCCCAATACTCTCTAAAATTACCTCTCTTACTCCTAGAATCCTCACATTGGGCAGAAGTCTTCCCAAGGATGCCTTTGGCTCAAATCAAAAAGAGTTACCGGATTTTAAGGTAATGTCTTCTCTTATGTTCTTTTGTTTTATTTTGCTTCTACAACCACATAAACTCTTTTTATTCCATTATTTTGTAACAACAGTAGTATCTTCAATATAATAGAATATTGAGAATTATTTGATTTAGACTTACACACATCATCATCTAATGGTTTAAGAACATACTGTTTCTGTAGGTGGCGAATTACTACCTCACGAAACGATGATTATTCAATTTTATTTTAACACCTCTCATGGTGGACATTATGATGAAACTATTTCTATATATGATATATATTATTGTTATGTTTTTCTTATGCTTCTGTATTTTTTATTTATGGAATAACTTTATGATTTCCATTACAGGTAAATGTGATAATTTCATTTTAGGAAGTGCGGACTACCGCCCCCTCAAAGTGATTTGAATCGTTAATGCCATATGTGGGATCTATAAAGGATGGAGTAAATGATATTATATATTATATTATACTATAATTATAATAAAATTTAATATAATTATGATTTAATTCAATTAAATAAGAAATATAAATGAAAGTGGCGTTCATGCGTACGTACGACTTACTGTCTCCATGAATGATGCATTTCATTTCGTACCTCTAAATGTTATATAACATTATAAATGCATGTATCTACTGGATATATATTATATATATGATATATACATCATGAATATAATTCTGGAAAAAATGGATATTCTACCACACAAACTACTTGTATTTATAAGAAGTTTATTTTTGTCTCAAGTACCAAATATCGGCAAAACGACCGTTATTAACTTAAATAATTACATAATGTTCATAACATGGTAATAAGCGATATAAATGGAATAATGAACTTGATAAAGGTTCTTAAGAAAGTAGAAATGAACTCTAGTTTATTATTCAGGAGATTAAAGAATGATTGAGTGAAGTCGGACACAAGGTAAGGGACTTCGTCTCAATCTCCTTTCATTGAGACATATTTTGTTTTATACACAACTTTCCTTTATATGATGTATAAAACCCTTTGACTTTTAATTTTATTCAAAAGGAATCTTTTTATATGACGTGTCGTTACTAAATGAAAAAAGGAATGTTTTGTCTTAAGTATTCGGCGACAACGACTTCTCCGCCACCATGACCATTATTTGAGTTTCGACAACCTCTACAAGCCATAACTTTTTTTAATGAAAAATAAATACCATGTTTTAATTTTCTTTTATTTTCATATTGAAAATGTGTTTGATAATATTTTTATTATATTAAAGGGATGTATTGATATATTGTGATTGAAATTTTGAAATGTTATGTTTCCATTATGCATGTTTTATGTGATACGATTATGTTATGGTTTATGATATGTTTAAACCTGTTCATATGAGGAATGCATTGGACATAATAAGTGATGGGTGGAGCCCTCTATAGCTCCTCGATGATTTTTTTTTGAAATAATGATACTATTAATGACGAATATTAGTAGCAGTACATAAGTAGATCCAAGATGGGAAGTTGTCCAGCCATAGCTGGTTGACATCGAAGGAGCCTGAGTCCCCCAGTTGATGGGCCACATTATTTCCTTCCCTTTTGGTAAAGGAGAAGGTGAATCAAGATAAGATTTGGTGAAGCAAGTGGATTCTCCAGACAATGAATCCAAAGGCTTGAAGTCTAGCATCATTGTGGTGAATGGCATTGATAACCGAAAGGCAGCCCGACTCAATGATGATATCAGCCCATCAACAATCCACAGCCAGCATCATCCCTGCAAGAATGTCATAGGCCTCAGAAACTGCAGGTTCCCAGAAGGCATGATGTGGTTTATATTTTGCGGCAATGATCTTCCCCAGATGATTTCGAGCTAGGAGGCCATGAGCAACATGCCCATCCTTGGGGAGAGAAGCGACCACATTGAGCTTAAGACTTCCTTTGATTGGGGGGTCTACTGAGGGGGCAGGAGGGGGAAGATCCTGGAAAGTGGTGTCCATTGTGGTCCTTCCAGCCCTCAATCCATGAAGTGGCTCATTCAATCAAGAACTCGGGGGGCTGATGGACATGGTGGAAAATCGAATCGTTGTGCCAAACCCAAATGATCCAGGCCAGGGTGCAATGGGCACTTCCATTAGCTGATGAAATAGAAGAGCACCAACGCATCAGAAGATCAGGGAGGTCAGAGGCAATGTCTGGGGAAGCATCCGAGGCCGAGCCCCATTTATTCCAAATTTCCTTGGTGCCCGAGCAGTGCATGATGGCGTGCCAAGGAGTTTCAGGAATATTTGGGTAGAAGGGGCATGCATTAGCACTAGACATATGTCGGTAAACAAGGAGGCTCATGGTAGGAAGGGTTCCCGTGCACACCTACCAACAAAATTGGCATATTTTTTGGGGGACATTGAGCTTCCAAAGCACAAGGCCTTGAAAAAATCTTATTTGTAGTCTTCGCACAAGGCATTGACTCTGTGGTTATGATAGTGTCTCATTATGCATTCCTTCATTACGAAAGTGGTTATTGATATTGCATGTGATTATTCGACTAGTAGAACATCCATGTGAATATTTAAATGGAATTATTTCATTTTACTTTTTCCATATTATGCTGAAGTTCATGTTTAAAATGAATTTTTTAGTTATACATTGCATTAAATGTTTATGTTTATTTATGAAAGTTTCCGCTATATTTTTATCCTTACTGAGAATCTGAGCTCACCCCTTTCTATGTTTTATTTTTCCCAGGATGTGAAGTAATATTTTATGACTGACCTGTAGGGATAGTCTCAAAGGGATATGAGTGTGGACTATGGAGACTATGTTATTGTAGTTTTTCACTTTATGATGCAATATAACCTTTATGAATGTATCTAGTTTTTCCAAGGCTACTAAACTAATCGGACTTTCGGGACTTGATCTTTTGTGAACATGCCAATGTTACATAATAATGCACCGACTCTGGGTAACTAGGGTCGGGGAATTACATCTTTTATAAAAAATGTTATACAACTATTGCAACTAATTTTATAATAATTCATCCTCATTTAGTCTATCATGAAGTGCTATCCGGAGTGAGTGTAACTATAACTCAATAAGAAATACTCATTCACTCCCATACACTAATGAATATGTGGTTGTATGAGATGGGGTACACATAGTGTTCAGGTAGGCACAAATAGTATTGAGGAGTTTATCTGTGTAATAATTCATGTCCTTATCCTCCATCATTTCAGTAATTTTATATTTTATTGTTGGATTCATTTACCTATCCATTTTCATTCACATGATATCTATGAAATCGGTTTTATTGATAGTTATAATTAAAATGAAATCATTTTCAACTCATACATTTTAAAAATCTATTCCATTATCCAAGAGTATTTAATAAGGAACTCAACATTTAGTGATAATATTAGATTGGAAAAAATTAATCATGGATTTTATCTTGATATCTTTTAATGGAATCGTTATATACCATTTAGAAAATAAATTAGTTCTATTTATAATAAACTCATACATTCTAATAGACACTACAGATTAAGGACCCATTAAATATGTTCCCTCTATGGATAGTAATACTTTGTAGTATGAAACAACTTCAAGGGTTGATGAACGAAGTTAGTGGAAACATGGCGTGAATGGAACTTCATTGTTAATTTTAAATAATAATGTAGTATGGGGGGATAAAATTTAAATATTTTCTTGATTATGAGAGAGAGAATGAATCCTATCTAGCATACACTACATGTGTTGGCATGGACCTATTTCCTAACAATGACATTTCTCTACCATTAATTCACCTTATAACAACCTTAAAAAATTCTTATTTATAAAGGATTTTCTAGAAATGTTTCCCACCACATAATATATTTATCGTTTCATGTCAGGGAACCTATTACATGTTAGCTTTTGGGGGAAAACATCATCCTGAATATAACATAATATTACTGATATCATGTGTGGTATAAAAATATTTATCACACTATTATGTTGTATACATTTTCATCAACTTTGTAAAAATTAGATATTTTATAGTCTATTTTTAATAGAAATTTGGGTATAGTTGCGGTCTCCTTCTTAGTACAAAATATTCTAAGGACGTGTTATGGACATTATCCACATGGTTTTCATCGGATAAACATAGTATCGTGATAACCAAATAAAAATCCATTAAGTTTCCAAAAAATAACTCTGAATTTTTTCTTAATAATATTCATATTCAGATTAGGTGATTGAAGTTTGAAAAACACTATTTCAGAAAATTAAAAGTGGTAAATTTTGTTTTTGATTTGACTAACTGTTCATCCAAATAATACTCTATAATTTTTTGTTTGAGGGGGTTAAATATGTGGTGCATCTCTATTTAAAAGGTAGATTTTGTATTATTCAAACCAAATGTAATCACATCATTTAATTATTGTAGTAAAGGAACCAAAAATTATATTCCCTTATCTTTTTCAAGTGGAATCCTATTTTTTTGTTCCCTAATGAACCATCCATGAAAGAGTGGACTTGAAAAATATCAATAATAATGATCAAAATTTATGGTATCAATATAAGAAAATCGTCCATTGAGAAATGATTATTTAGATCTATAAATTCCATATTAAAATATAATTTTTAAAATTCTTCTATACTAATGGGTATATATTTAGAGTATAAAACCTCTTAGGTGATGTGGGACTTGATTTACTTATCCACATCATGTCCCACAAAAGAAATATATGATGGATTCATCATTATCATTATTTATTATAACCAAAGTATTTTACTAGTAGTCCCAAGTGATGAATGAATATGTCTTGATCTAATCGAAATATTTCTATGTAGCTCCATCTCAATACATCTAAATATCTCTTGATAAAAATAATATATTTATCATTCCCATTAGATGTTTGGATAAGCACATTAATGTAGGCTATAAATATTCTTTAGTTATAGTATTTACTTTCTTGATCACCATAATAGTGATAGTAACACCTTCTTAAACAGAAAATGAGGTATCCCCAAGATATTATTCATTGGTGTCTAGAATATTAAATATTTGAATATCTTCCTAAACCTCAAATGATCATATAGGGATTCCATCTTCTAATTCAAGGAAAAATTCATTGGGAATATAAAAATAATACTTTAGTCTTACTAAAACCATTTGAATATTTATAGTGGTTCCCAAATCCATTGTATTTTATTATCATGACACTTTTATTTCCTCAAAATATTATTTACGTGTCAATTGTGTATTGTTAAAACCCATGTTTTGATAGATATGCTATAAGATAATGTCAATGGACATGGGTCGCATAGAGATACTTTGTAACAACCCAAGATTTTATGAGAATTATTCTTTTTAATTTCATTGATGTCTTCTGTTGTACGCTACACCAAAATTATCGTGCACTATACGCAACACCGTATTAGCTTGTAGTATACGCAACACTATTCTTGGCTCTTGTTACACACAATTTCAAGTTCGTTTTGTGGAAATTATTTTACACAATAATAAGTATAGATTTTGTTTAATATATAAATGAAATATGTTGTGATTTTGTTATACGCAACACCAAATGGTGATTTCACTACACGCATCCCGGACTTGGCTTACATTACATGCAATCAAGACGTTCCTCGATAGCATGTGTAGTACGCAATACTGAGTTTCACTAAACGATATATTATTATAATATTATTATCAACAAGCCGTTTTGAATAACAATACCCACGATTTTAAATTTTATAAATTTTATCTTTTGAAATGGACGTCATTTTTGGATTCATAATATCAAAATTATCCTTGGGTGAATTTTTGGTATTTTTCTGAAAACTTTCCTTTATTGATGAATAGTGAAAACTTTGGGTTACTATATAAAAATCGACTTTTTATTTTAATATTTATTTATTTTATTTAAATTTATTTTAGGTCAAAATTTACACATAATACCTATATATGTTCAATGTAATTCATTGTAGTCATTTTATAATAATTTTCGATATATAAAAAATTTTATTGAACTTTTCACCGTCTTTTACGTACCTCCTAGGAGCTTTTTTCAAATTTACATAAAACTTAATATTACAGCTTATGTGAGTGGAATTTCTCAAATCCGAGAGACACGATTAATATCAAGGAGTAAAATGTGGTACAATAAGATAAAATTAATTTTTGGTGAATAGTAACTTTTTACTTTTATTTATCACGGTTAAAAGTAAATAGGGTAATTAAGGGTAAAACTGATATTATTATTACACTAACACATGTCCTAATTCTATTGGATAAGTATAATTCGACCAAAAACAACCTTATGAATATAATATTATCATTTAGGTCCATTTGGATTAGATTAGAACATTTATTATTATTTTATTTAAAAAAAGAGTTAAAATAGTTAAAATCAATGTTTAATAACTAAAACATTTTTAATATAGGGTTATACATAAGATAAACTAGACTATAAATATTCATTAGAAATATAAAAAGATTTAATACCTAATGGTATTTTATTTATAATTGTTAGTCATTAAATAATTTAATTTATTTATGACACAATGGTGATGTAGTAATTACCTAAAAAATGAAATATTAATATAATTGATATTATAAATACCCAAATAAATTTAAATTGAGACTTTTTAGGAATTCCACTAATATTATAGTTTAATATGACATGTTATTATTGATTTAATTAACTTTTTCTTATCTAATCATTCTGTTATAAATTTCACAAAAATCAATTACCAAATAGTTTCAAAAATGACATAAAATAGTTTTTAAAACAAATATTATATTATTAATTTTTATTTTATTCCTAAAAATCTAAGGATCGTCCAAATAACTTAGATAAGGATATATATATTAATAATGAACCACTTGGGGTTCATTTGGCTTGTTATAGTATGTTTATTAACAATATAGTGTAAGAAAACAAAAAGACACGGTAAAAGTTAAATTATTTAACTTAGAGTTAAATCTAAATTATAAGGATAAAATAGTAACCTAAACTTTCCTAAGATCTATTGGTTGAGAGGATTTCTACTCATACCCACCTTATCTTCTAAATAAATCAATTTGGAGCTATTAAAAACCGAATATGACTTTATAATAAAATAATATTTTTTGTTTTTCCAAAGGTGCCCCTCCCCTCCCTTATAAAAAGGGAACCCCTTCCCTCTTCTCTTCACACCATTTTGAGCCTTGAAGATAGGAAAAACCCTGACCATTTCTCTTTTCCACTTCCCTAGCAACATTCTGATGGTTCTGGTCTTCTTAAAAGACCAACGCTAGTGCCCTAAGAATAATCTTAAATGAGGTGCGTCAAAGAAGAGGTAATATCTTCTTCTGATTCTCTCAAATTTTCATTCTTCTTCAACTTCTTCTTATTTAGTTGTTTCATTATAAAGTGATAACATAAGTATCTATAATATACTGATATTTTATTATAAATATGAAACAACCCTATTCCACCTTCTATACATCCTATGGAAAACAAAATCACCGCAAGTGCGTACGTATGAAATACTGTCTCCACGTCGTGGTGTAATCTGTTATCGACCACCACCTTACTTGGATGGGTATAATGGTGTAAATAAAAAACTATATATGATTATTGTAAAGTGATATTGATTATGAAATATTATACATACACTTCAATACAATTCCACGGTCCTGGGAATGATATCATTGCTCGTGCGTACGTACGGACTATCGTCTCCACGAACGCGATGAGATTCATTTTCCAAGATTAAACATTCAAGAATTATTATAATGTATACATAATGAGTAATAATGAAATATATGACATAATGAAGATACTGGATTTATGTATATATATATATATATGTCATCCACTTACTTCCATTCAAGTCAATAAGTAAAAGAAAACAGCGTTCATGCGTACGTACGGCCTACCGTCTCCATTAACGGTCTATTTCATTTCATTTATCTATCTATTATATATATATATATATACTGAATATATATGATATAAAAATCATTATTTACATTCTGGAAGTAATTAAATCATGATATAATTAATAATAATATCAATAACAATAAGTCCAAACATGTACGATAAATAAAACGTTTTACCTAAAACGCTGCTTTAACATGGAATTTACAAAAGAACGGGTAATATAAAGTCATAAGTGAACCATATATGATATGTCACGACCCGTCCTTGGGGCCCATGCCGTGACTACCCCAAGACCGCCTTCCATAGGCCATGGGCTGGCGACTAGCACCAAAGGTGTAAATCCCGACAAAAAGGGAAGGCATTGCCTTTGTAAAAGTAACAAACACCACAGAGTATAAGCGGAAGCAATACTAAGTACAAAATAAGGTGCTGATAGGTAAATGGGCCAGAATAAAAACCCAACTGAAAAGTACAACTACAACTGAAAGTAAAGTACATCTCAAAGAAAAACAGCTGAAGGTGACAAGCCGCTCTTGGATCATCCTTCGGTTTCCTACCTGAAGGGTAGGTACAGATCTCATCCTCAGCTCTCCATGTTCGTCCGTCTCCTCCGGGTACCGACTCGTCGTGAATCCACCTCTGGGCACCGACTCGACGTAAGATCCTCCTCCGGGTACCTTTCAGCTCTACAAGCCTCAACCACGATCAGTGATGTCTGTCGTCTGCAACCAACACAACATAGTGCGGGTGAAGACCATGAATGGGTGAGTATACGATACTCAGTAGGGACCCCAAGATCCCCGAAGGTCTCCCTGAATCCACAAAGGATAAACCACAATGAAAAGATACAATCACGTAGTAACAACCAACTATACTTAGGTATATGCCCATACATATACCTAAGTCATCAAATCCAGTTTGGAACTAGCTCCAGAGCCCAAGTACAACCCGTTCCACGCAGGAGAACACAACTCAACCCACAAGATAACTCAACAAATCCATATAGGAAAGCACAACTCAGTTCACACAGGAGAACAATGCAAGTCCGCGAAGGAGTTCACAACACAGTCCACACAGGAGAATAGCACAATTCCACATTGGAAAACATGACAATAAAATCCATGATAATGATCAAGAGTCAAGACTCAGCTCAAATAGGTATAAATAATTTGTAAAGAAAAAGCAGATGATCAGTTGTAGTTACTGATTCATCTATGTGGGACCCACATAGGATAAAGTATAGTAATTGTCACCACCGAACCCACGGAGGATTCCTGTATGGTTTTCATCGTCGTCGAACCCACAGAGGATTCCAGTACGAAAGTCTTCACCGTTGAACCCACAGAGGATTCCAATACGGTTGTCATCGTCATCGAACCCACGAAGGATTCGAGTACGAAATTCTTCAACATCGAACCCATAGCTCCTGTGTAACTCCTCCTCTATCGAGTATAGTGGGCCTTCCGCTACAACCAAGCGCTTCCCACTAACCTTGGACCACTGTAGTACTCCACCTGTCAAGTAATGTGGGCCTCCTACTACAACCAAGCGCTTCCCACCATGGGTCTGCCGCTATAACCAAGCGCTCCCCCTCATAGCCTACAGAGGTACTCCTTCTGTTGAGTACTGCGAGTCTGCTAATACAACCAAGCACTCCTCCATCGTGGGTCTGCCGCTACAACCACGCTCTCCCCACTGGTCTATCGAAACACTCCGAGTCGATCGATCAGCAGTCGTCAAGTCTCAGCCAGCTCTAGGGTTTCCGCACACAGCATGCTCGTTCCGGGAGGGTCCGCTCCATGAGACAAGAGGTCAATACATAAATTGTCACGTAGACTAGAGTTGATGCATCGAAAAGTTCCATCATGTCAATAGGAACACAGCGCGACAGACGGCGCGTCAACCAGACGCCCGGTCTGAGAGTAAAAGATTTTTTCGTTCCAGGGGCCCTGTTGGTTTTTAAGTCAAAACCAACCCGACTTTACTCCAACTACGTCCAAACCTTGAGCGGAGAAATCCAAAAATGTCAGTCTCACTAAGAGGAATCCAACAATGTTGACGGAACGTCAATCAGACGTTCAGAGTTCAAGTTATAAGCGTTTCCGCTCTGAGGGCCCGGTTGGTTTCATGTTCGAACCAACCCAGCCATACCCAAAGTTTTTCAAACCCTTGAGTGTATTATACCTAAACGACCATCTCAATCCAAGGATCGCATCACAATTTACGGTGCGTCGATCGGAGGTCCATAGCCCAAGATACGGGCATTTTAATGAACCTGTCCGGTTTTAGGGGGTTTTGGGCCCGGACTGACCCGGCCCAAGACCCCATGGGTCGGCCCAAACCGGGTCGACCGGACCAGGTTCCGAGTCCGTCCTATTAGGGCACGACCTGGCCTGACACGGGGGGTCCGACCCAGCGTGGGCAGCCCGGCCCGGCTCGGGCAGTCCAGCCAGGCGCGGGCGGACCGGCTCGGCGCGGCCGGTCCGGCTCGGCGGGTGTCGAGCACTGAGTGGACGCGGGGGGGGGGGGGGAGGGGGGGTTACGCTGCCCCCCCCCCCCTTGCTTTTGTAACCACGAACCCCACGTGGGGGACCTCCTAACCACCTATCGGGGGTAACGAACCCCCGGTCTTCCGGAATCCGGCCGCCCATTATGGCCGGCCGGTTGCTGCTACGGAACCTACTGGTCCCGCCCCCTTAAAGTGTCGGCGGATGGAGGTCCGACCACCCTCCATGCTCCACCGCGGACAAAGGTCGTGGCCTTGTCTGACTGGCGCGTCGCAATGACACCCCGCCTCTCCGTCGCGGCCCTACTCTGGTCGCAGCCTCTACGTGGATCATCGGCGCGGCGCGACGGCGTCGCGCCCCTTCGCCGGGGCCCGACTCCGGACGAGACCTCTTTCGGCCTCAATTGCACGGCACGACGGCGCAACGCTTCTTCGCCGCGTTCCTTCTTGTTTCTGAACGATGTTGTTGCACCGTGCCACCTTTGTTCGAGCCGCAATGAACACAACATCAAAGGGGGGGAGGATAGGTCGTGTTCAGGTGGTCTGACCTCCTCCTGTTAAATTGATAACAGGCGGCCCAAATATTAAATGAAGAATGCAAGAAATTATTCACGAACAAAACCAAACCCCTAACTTGATGAAGTCGTCGAATGAGGGTCGTCGCGGGAAAATCACGTCGCGAAAAATGGTGTCGTAGAAGACAGTGTCGCGGATCGAGGCTCCATAATCATCATCGGTGTTCACCCGATGAAGAAAGCGGCACATCGTCATTCTCTGGAAAAGGCGTCTCTCACCGGCTACGGAGAGGAGAGAAGACGGTACATCTGTCTTCTTTTGTGATGATAGTGTTCATCATCGAGGTCTTGACGTTATTTGCGTTCTTCAACGTGGAAGATGATGTTCTTCGAGACCATGGATATTTTCACCCCAGACTCCACACAACGAACCAACCAAAAAACAAATTAAGACTTTTTCTTAATTTGTCGTCACATGCCAACATTTTTAAAATTAAAAAACCTCATTTAATTAATTAACAAGATTCAATTAATTGAATGGGTGTGTTGGCATTCAATTAAAGAGAGAGAGAAGGTCATAAACTTATGGGGGGTTTCCAACATTAAAGATGAGGTTTAGGGGTTTTGAAGGGGTGGGGGCTCATGTGGGCCCCACCTCACTATTAACCTCACATGGGTGGTTAGTTCCACCCGACCTCCATCCTTAGGATTTAACCACTTAAATGAAATATAATTAGTAGCGTAATTTTATTTCTATGTAGTCTTAATCCACAAAATTAAACAATTCTTCCCGTGCAAATGCAACTCTAGAAAAGGTATTCTTAAGAAAAGATCGGCATTTTGATTTTAATGGTGCCCTCGGATTTCGATTCCGAGAACCGGTTCAAATGTTAGAAAAACCTGCTCGTTCGTTCATTGAACGTACCTGAGATAAACTTCGGAAACTGATTCCGGGCACACCGGGCCTCAGAATCGGGTGCCGTCAGAATCCGCAGTCTTGTAAATTTCCAAAGAAATTAAAAAAAATCCATGAAATTTCTGGGTCTTTACATTACTCCCACCTCGGGGATTTATGTCCCTATAAAGCTATAAGACAAACTAGGGAAACAAGAGTGGTGATGAGCACACAACTGAGCCTCCCGCTCCAATGTGCTCTCCTAGAGGTTCCCGTGCTTCCAGTGAAAGCGCACCTGAGGAATCAACCATCCATGTAGGACCTTCTCCTGTTGATACTCGTTATCCACTAGTAACTCTATGAATGTCACCCCGTCATCGATGTCCAACTCCCTGTGGTCGATGATGTGTGAAGGGTCATGCACGTATCTCCTTAGCTGAGATACGTGGATGACATCATGCACCCAGTGCAACTGAGCTGGAAAGGTCAAGCAGTAAACCACCGCACCAACCCTACTGGGGAGCTAGAAAGGTTCGTTAAACCTCAGAGATATCTCCCCGCCTTGGCTACATCTTTGTAAACCTCGTCTAGGTGAGACCCGTATAAGAACAAGGTCGCCATCCTCGAACTCTAGAGGCCTCCATTTCTTGATTAGAAATGAAACCTAAGACTCCTATAGCCATGAGGGTATGGTTGTAAGACCCAAGAGTGATCGGCTATACCCTCCTAAGAATGAGTTAAACTGTGATGCTGGGGGTTTCCTTTTCGCCGAACAAGGAAAACCCATCCCGACGTCTGCCTAATACCATCAATTTTTTAATAAACTGTGATTGCCCAGTCCATACTCAAACTAATGTTGTAAGGCCTCGACGCTGCCACCAAGAGGTTCCAACTGAAACTCTTTCCTCAAGGGTCAGATCACACCGTTGTCGTAAGTGTGATTATCGAGTCTCATCCTAGAGGTATCTCCAGACATGAGGTTCAAGTCAACGGCTTAACCGGAAACTCTAGGTGTGCGACAAGATTCATGGAAGGGAGTAATGATTCGTATCGATGTCTGTTTCTATGGAAGCTAGCAGAAGACACAGTCCGAACTTTGAATCATCCGCAGAGCCCTTTCGGTTGCACTCCTTGACCGCATGCAGCTACTCTTTCCCCAGCCCTCCAGCTCCCATGAGCCTAGAAGGGATTACAAAGGCGGGTGGTTGCAACATGTCAAATGTTCACCACCCCATGATGCTCTCCTAGATCCACTTCAACGTCTGCTGCCATGCATATTCTTCTGTCCATTTTACTACCTCTACTTTAAACATTTTACATGCTCAAGTCCCTGAGACTGGTGCCGGTTTCCTACTTTCCCACTGCTAACTTTCACTGACTGCATCCATTCAACAAAAGAATTCTCAACCAAAAATGTTATTTCTAGCACCCTAGAATTAGTAGGAATGCATTGAGAAAGAAGAGTTGGATCAGATGACCTTTAGACACACCACACTCCGAAGTCTGAGCCCTGAAGCACCGATTGCATCGTAGTCATCGTGTTCCAGGAATGGTTTGGTGTGCCCCGATGAATTCTCAGATATCGAGATGTCGTTCTACCGAAGCTGTATAAGCTCTAAAAGACTCTCAACCCCCTCCTCAAGCCAGTCCTCATCTGTCTGTGAGTTGAGCTTTCTGCGAAGCTTGAGGGATATCGGGTGCTGAAACATGTAAGGCACTAAGCCAACAAGTGTCCTCTACTGTTACCGCCGGTAGTGTCTGTTGTCCAACAGGTAGTGATGTAGCTGACACAATACCCGAAGTTACTATCTCAGGCATCGGTCCACATACTAAAGACTCTTCACTATCTAGACCAACCCCATGTTCACTCATTGGGAATCAAAAGTAGCTAAGTCCACTACCCACTATACTAGTGTATAAACTAAGCGTAGAACTCTAGCAATCACCTCCATCCAGTCCACTGCTGCCTGGGAATCTGTCTTGCCTCGTTACCTCGAAGGCCTCTACTGCTGGAACCCGTGAAATGCGATCTACCAGTGTGCACCTTCCACTAGTAAGACTAGTGGCATCTGCTACCTAACAAGTGGTGGTGCTTCCGGTACACCACCCGAAGGAGCCAACATAGAAAGAGGGCCCTACACCGGAGCCTCATCGCTCGGTGAGCCGTCATCGAGTACTCTCTCAGAAACTCCAACCGACTATCTACGTGGAGACTTACTGAACAAATGTGACATGGTTAAACGATTTAAACCTGGTGAGATGGCACAAAGTAATCACAAAGAAAACTTTTGAAAGAAACATGCAATCAATGTTTTCGTGTACTGAGTCGGAAATCAGAAGTCAGGGTCCTGGTGTACGAATACGTCGGTCGCCGCACCAACAATGGACTCCCTGGACTGATAACCACACTCAATAACCTTAACATTATTGCTTCAGATAGAAAAAAGATCAGAGTCCTGGGTTATGTGGTTGAACCGAACTCCTTTGATACCAATTTTTCACGACCCGTCCTCGGGGCCCGTGTCGTGACTACCCCAAGCCCGCCATCCATAGGCCAGGATCTAGAAACTAGCACCAAAGGCGTAAATCCCAATAAAAAGGGAAGACATTGCATTTATAAAAGTAAAAAACACCACAGAGTATAAGAGGATGCAACACTAAGTACAATAGAAGGTGCTGATAGGTATGTGGGCCAGAATACAAACCCAACTGAAAAGTACAACTACAACTGAAATTAAAGTACAACTCAAAGAACAACAGCTGAAGGTGACAAGCCGCTCTTGGATCATCCTCTGGTTTCCTACCTGAAGGGTATATATAGATCTCCTCCTCATCTCTCCATGTCCGTTCTTCTCCTCTGGTTACCGACTCGTCGGGAATCCACCTTCGGGCACCGACTCGACGTGAGATCCTCCCCCGGGTACCGTCCAACTCTACAAGCCTCAACCACGATCAGTGATGTTCATCGTCTGTAACCAACACAACGTAGTGCGGGCGAATCCCGTGTAGGGGTGAGTATATGATACTTAGTAGGGACCCTGCGATCTCCAAAGGTCTCCCTGAATCCACAAAGTATAAACCACCAAGAAAAGATACAATCACGTAGTAACAAACAACTCTACTTAGGTATATGCCCGTACATATTCCTATGTCATCAAATCCGGTTTGGCTCTAGCTCTAGATCCCAAGTTCGAACTGGTCCACACAGGATAACACAACTCAGCCCACAAGAGAACTCAACAAATCCACATAGGAAAGCACAACTTAGTCCACACAGGAGAACACTGCAAGTCCGCGAAGGAGTGCACAACACAGTCCACACAGGAGAACACCACAAGTTCACACAAGAAAAAATGACAATCATATCCAAGATAACGATCAAAAGTCAAGACTCAGCTCACACAGTTATACATCATTAGTTAAGAAAAAGAGGATGATCATTTGTAGTTACTGATTCATCTAGGTTGTACCCACGTAGGATACACGTATAGTAGTCATCACCGCCAAACCCATGGAGGATTCTCATACGGTTGTCGTCGTTGTCGAACCCACGAAGGATTCAAGTATGAAAGTCTTCACTGCCGAACCCATAACTGTTGGGAAACTCCTTCTCAATCGAGTACAGTGGGTCTGCCGCTACAACCAAGTGCTTCCCACTAACCTTGTACTGCTATAGTACTCCACCTGTCGATTACTCTGGGAATGCTGCTACAACCAAGCGCTTCCCACCATGGGTCTGCTGCTACAACCAAGCGCTCCCCCTCATAGCCTACAGAGGTACTCCTTCTATTGAGTACCATGGGTCTGCCGCTACAACAAAGCGCTCCTCTGCCGTGGGTCTGCTGCTACAACCAAGCGCTCCCCACTGGGCTATCGAAACACTCAGAGTCGATTGATCAGCAGTCGTCAAGTCTCAGCCAGCTCTAGGGTTTCCGCACACAGCATGCTCGTTCCGGGAGGGTCCGCTCCATGAGCCAAGAGGTCGATACATCAACTGTAACATAGACCAGAGTTGATGTATCGCAAAGTTTCGTCATGTCAATAGGAACACAATGCAACAGACGACGCGTCAATCAGACGCCCAGTTTCAGAGTTAAAGCCCTTTTCGTTCCAAGGGCCTGGTTGGTTTTTAAGTCAAAACCAACCCGAAAGTACTCCAAATTCGTCCAAACCTCAAGAGGATAAATCCAAAAGGTCCATCTCCCTAAAAGGAATCCAACAAAATCGACGGCACGATAATCGGACGTCCGGAGCTCAAGTTATAAGGGTTTCCGCTCCGAGGGCCCGGTTGGTTTCGTGATCGAACCAAATCGGCCGTACCCAATGTTCTCCAAAACCTTGAGTGTAGTATACCAAAACGACTGGCTCGATCCAAGGATCGTATCAAAACTGACGGTACGTCGATCGGAGGTCCGTAGCCCAAGATACGATAATTTTAAAGAACATATCCGGTTTTAGGGAGTTTTGGGCCTGGACCAACCCGGCACAAGACCCCCTGGGTCGGCCCGAACCGGGTCGACCCGACACAAGTCCAAGTCCGGCCCATTAGGGCGCGGCCCAGCCCGGCGTGGGGGTTCACCCCGTACCGTGGGCGGCCCGACCCTGCTTGGGCGGTACGGCCCGATGGGGGCGGCCCTGCTCGGTGTGGTCGGTCCGGCTCGGTGGGTGCCACGCGCTGAGTGGACGAGGGGGGTGCGATACCCCCCCCCCCTTGCTTTTGTACCTGCGGCCCCCACATGGGGGACCACTTGACCACCTGTCGGGGGTTACAAACCCCCAGTCTTCTGGAATCTGACTGACCATAATGGCCGGCCGGTTGCTGCTGCGGGACCTGCTGGTCCCGCCCCCTTGAAGCGTCGGCGGCTGGAGTTCCGGCCGCCCTCCATGCTCCGTCGCTGCCAAAGGCCGCGGCCTTGTCCGACCGGCGCGGCGTGATGGCTCTGTGCCCCTTCGTTGCGGACTGAACCCAGTCGCGGCCTCTTTCAGCCTCAACGGTGCGGCGCGACAGCACCACGCTTCTTCGTTGCGTTCCTTCTTGTTTACGCACGGTGTCGTTGCACCGCGCTACCTTTGTTCGAGCTGCAATAAACACAACATCAAAGGGGGAGGAGTATCTGCCATGTTCAGGTGGTCCAACCTCCTCCCGTTAAATTGATAACAGGTGGCCTGAATATTAAATGAAGAATGCAAGAAATTATTCACGAACAAAACCAAACCCCTAGCTTGATGAAGTCTTCAAACGATGGTTGTCGCGGGAAAAGCACGTCACGGAAAAAGGCATCATGGAAGACGGCGTCGCAGATCAAGGTTCGGTAAGCATTGTCGGTGTTCGCCCAATGAAGAAAGTAGCACTTCTTCATTATCCGGAAAAGGCGTCTCTCATCGGGTATAGAGAGGAGAGAAGACGGCATAACGGTCTTCCTTTGCGGTGACGACGTTCTTCATCGAGGTCTTGATGTTCTTCGCGTTCTTCAACGTGGAAGACAATGTTCTTCGAGACCTTGGTTATTTTCTCCCCAGACTCCACACAACGAACCATCCACAAACAAATTAAGACTTGGTATTAATTTATCAACACAAGTCGTCATTTTTGAAATTCGAAAACCTCATTTAATTAATTAATGAGATTCAATTAATTGAATGGGTGTGTTGGCATTCAATTAAAGAGAAATAGAAGTTAATAAACTTATGGGGGGTTTCCAACATTAAAGAGGGGGTTTATGGGATTTGATGGGGTGGGGGATTGTGTGGGACCCACCTCACTATTAACCACGGATGAGTGGTTAGTTCCACCCAACCTCCATCCTTATGAATTAACCACTTAAAAGAAATAAAATTAGTAGCACAATTTTATTTCTCTGTAGTATTAAACCACAAAATTAAACAACTCTTCCCGTGCAAACACAACTCTGCAAAAGGTTTTCTTAAGAAAATATCAGCGTTACCATTTCAAAGGTGCCGTAGGATTTAGATTCTGATCACCGGTTCAAAAGTTAGAAAAACTCGCTCGTTTGTTCACTGAACGTACCTGAGATAAACTTCAGAAACTGATTCCGGGTACACCGGGCCTCGGAATCAGGTGCCCTCAAAAGTTGTAGTCTCGTAAAATTCCAAAGAAATTAAAAAAAAAATCCATGAAATTTCTGGGTCTTTTCATGATATCATAACAATGAATATGATTCTATAATAAGTCAATGACATTATTTAAATCATTATACAGGAGGTTCTGATACATACAGAGCATATCAGACATAAGGTAAGGGAAAATATCACAATCTCATTTTTATCGGAGATTGTTTATACTTTAGAATTTACTGGGGCATATTTATCATCCACATCCATGTTTCCTCAATATGTAACATTATTTTCATCCACCTAAAATTGTTTAAATCCAATTTTACCCTTCGGAATGTTTTTAGAAAAATATATGAAAGGAATCTTTTGTATTTTTTCGTACGAGGTACTTTTTGAATTTTTCGACCAAAGTACGAGGAGAATGTTTTTTTAACTTATACAACATGAATAGATTTTTAGAACATTATTTTCATGAAGTATCCTTGACAAGTTTTAATGTTTATTTTTAATCAAATTATTTTAGTTTAAAATTATATGACATTTTAAGAAAGGACAAATGTTTGTGAAGTAGAAAGTACATTTTCCTCAAGAATGGAGTTCAGGAATTTTATCAAAATTATTTTCCATCTGTGATAATATATGGTTCTGCTTCTATCCCTATTTTTACCTTGATTCGATTATGTTATGATGGAATTATTTTTATGATGTCCTTTTTGATGGACCACGGGACACCCTGAGAGGGGAGGGGTGAATCAAGGAGACAACTTTTTGTTTTAATGTGATGGATTTTGTTCCCATGTTGGTAGGAACTTTTTGAACCTGTATGATGAATATGATAAGAAAGCAAACATTAATATGCACAGAGAAGACACAACACTTTTTACTTAGTTCACCACTAAGGGCTAAGTCCAAGGTGCATACTCCAAAAAGTTGTCGGTTGTACCAAATTCGACTAATCTTCACTAGATGTGGATTAAAAAGGCTTAGGCATAATCACTATTTCCCAAGATCACTGCCTTTACAAAGGTTCAGGGATAGCTCACTGCTTCCCTCAGGTCACTCCCTTTAAATCCACCTGGCTCACTTCCCTTGGTGAAGTCACACTCAGTTTATAGACATGAAGGACTCTTAATCATTGCATAAGAATTCATCCTATGTTGCATGTAGATGCTCTGTTGAAGTCCAACTCTCACCTGAAGATGAATCTCACTTTGCGCTGTGGGTACCAGATGCTCCTCTAGCATTCGTGTAGCTTCAAAAGGACAGATGTACTTTAACAACCCTGGCACGCTTCTCCATGCTCCAGAGTGCAATTTTCATGAATGGCACACATGTCACTTTCATGGTACAAACTCGGCACGTAGGTGACTCCAAAAAATTGCACGACACTGCCTCTTTGAACTCCAAACTTGCACGACTCAGCGACTCTAAATCCCAAACCACTTTGGACGTGCAACCAATAGCCAGCGCACAACCTCTACTTGCGCGACCCAACTACCACTTGTGAAACTCAACCACATGCACGACAAGAGCTCTAAAAATATCTAAGGATTAAACATCATTCCAAATGAGGAGGGGGTCCTCTATTTATAGGAAAATAGGCCCCCCTGCGCGGTGGCGCACTAGTCTTCTCTCGGCACACAGGTTTCGGCGTGCATCTCATCCTCCCTAGAAAATTTCATGTTACTCACTTGCATGAACACAGAAATACTTGTATGACCTTCTTTCCGTTTCCATATTTTGAAGTTATAATATTGAAAAACAAAAGGCGCACAAGTTTCCAATCCTCCAAGGAATCGGCGCGCAAGTCTCTTCACGGCGCGCTGGTCACTTGTGTGATCAGCCCAAAACATTCACGGCCCTTATCCCATTGCCATTTTCCCATGTTATGATATTGAAAAACATATGGCGTGCAAGTATCCTCTCCTTCAAGTACACGGCACACTGGTCACTTGTCTGACTAGCCCACCTTCAATATTGTTGTCTGCTTGAACTGTATGATCTCTTCGCTGGTATACATTCTGAAATTCCAATAAGGATTGACAAAAAACACAAACCATACTCCAAATCATGCATATGAGACCATGGTTCCAACACTTTTATCTTATATGGATTATTTTATAATGGAATGATGTTTAAGAATCCCATTTTTATTACATGGGTTATGCTACGATATATGATTTATGATATTGTGGCACATATAAGAATGGAATCATAATGAGATGTGTGGGACCTGTATCTCCCTCCAATGCATTGGGTAAAGATTTATATCTCATGATATAGACATGGCTGGAATGGTAAGTTAATCTGGTTCAGTGATATAGGACTGGAACGACGAGTGAACTCGTTTCGGAAAGGGACTTTGTCCACTAAGATGGTCATGGCTGTAATGCATTGGCTACTATGGAAATCATAACCTGTTCTTAATAGTTTCCACAATTACATGCTTTATTCCCATGCTAATTGATCATTATTTATGATCCATTATGATATATGCCTTATGTACTTCGAAGATTTATGTCTTTTCTCAAGATTTTGATGATTAGATTTTATGTTCATGATTTTACATTCAAATGTTTATGGATTGTTTTATGTTCTCTATGTTTACCCTTACTGAGAATTTGAGCTCACCCTTTATATGTTTTCTTTTCCCAAGGATATAAAGAACGATTTTAGGTATGAAAACCAAAAAGGGGAAGATCTTTATGGGAGATGTTGAAGATCATTTAATATGATTAGAAGATTTCGTTCCGAGTTTCCAAAGACACTAAACTAATGCGGTCTTTGGGCGTTTGTTTTTTTCATGTATTATGTACTCCGCAAAATTAATGTAATGTCCATGTAAGTCAAGCTTTGGGTCTCTACAGTTGGTATCAGAGGAAAGGTTTAGTCAAGCTTTGGAAACTAGGATGCGAAAACATTGGTGAGATCCCTAGAGATATTTCTAAGGTATGTCTAGGGATGTCCCTAAGGTTATGTGTAACTATATATTATAGTAATTGGATTACGATAAAAATCATAGAATTAACCATAATATGTTATATATTGTAGGTAATCCCCCTTTATTATGATGTTTCCCCTAGCATGATTTTTGCCTCTCACACTATTCTTTTAGGGTGTTAGACGATGGCTAGAACCCGAAGGAACCATGTTGATCAATGTAATGGACAATGAAATGATTGTCCTCCTGAACAAACCAATGTTATGGGAGATAGAGTGAAAAATCTTATTGCTATACTTACACAAGAAATATATCATTCTGGAATTCGAAATGAGCAGATAAGGGAACAATATTCTATTGAGCCCTTCATGGGGAAACATCCACCTTCTTTCAATGGGTCTTCTGATCCACTTGTTGCTGAACAATGGATCAGTACCATTGAAAAGATATTTTCCATACTTCACTGTTCAGAACATGATAAATTCATTCTAGCTGTTTACCATTTAGAAGGTGAAGCATACCGGTGGTGGACTCTAACTAACAATACAAGGCCCCAAGATGAAATTGGATCCATGGAATGGGACGAGTTCAATAATTTTTTTTTCAGTAAGTACTTCCCTCGTATTCTTCAAACAAAGATGGCAAAGGAGTTCCTTGAGCTTAAGAAGAAGGATGATGAATCTATTGGTATATACGAAGTGAATTTTACAATACTTGCAAGGTATGTATCTGGTTTTATTATCCAACCTAATAGTGAAGTTGATCGATTTTTCAGTGGCTTAAAACCAAGTATTCAAATGGAATTAGCTATAAGAGACTTCAGTGGATATGAAGAAATTGTGTGTTGTGCTATCAAGGTAGAACTGGAAGTTTGTGTTGCATATCCATCTTATGGTTTTGACAAGAAACGAAAGATGAAGTTCAAGGATAAATCTCAGAACAATGGTGAAAAGAAGATGAAGGTTTCTTTATGCTCAAAGTGTGGAAAGAAGCACAGTGGAGATTGTCTAAAAGGTACTAGAAAATGTTTTAAGTGTGGAAAAGAAGTTCATAGATCAGCTGAGTGTCGAGGTAATAAAAAAGGTTTGCTAATGATGTGAATAAAGAAAAGACTATAGAGAACACACCACCAACACTTCAATGCTTCATGTTCAAGGAAATGGGGCATTATGCAAATCAATTCCCTTATCCAAGGGTTAATGATGATCAACATGAGAAACCTTTTAAACAAAAGGATAAAGGGAAGTCACATGCGATCACTATTTGTGATGTTGAGTATGAAAATGATGTTGTGTAATGATTAAGTGTTTATGTAATGGGATTTCAAAATAGTATCATGGAATCTCATTTATGGTATCGTGGAATTTTGGAATATCTATGTATTGGTTTATTATGGTTTTCAATAATTATATGGTACCGGTAACCATGAAAAGTGATTCAGATATTTTGGAAAGTATATGATATGCGCATAATGAATGGATAAGGAGAAAATAATATGTTTGATAGTATTCATGATCTCGTGATTGATATAAGGACTATGTGATATAATGGTTTGAGTATATAGAATTTTTTGGATTTTGGTATGTGGGAAGTGTTAACTTTTAATTGCATTCATGTTTTCACTAAGGTTCAATGGGTATTCATTTTTCCGGAGAATACATGATTAAGGCATTCTAATGTTTGGAATGTGATCAACAAGACATATCTTATGATATATGGGCATAAATGACGATATTTACATGCTTGGTAGATGACATCTCTATCAATATTTTTCCTTATACTGTGAGTTTGGGTAAGCCTAAAGATTGGAATAGATTAAGTTAGACATCAGATAGTATTGTTTAAGGCTAGAAATTTTTGATATTATTTTTGAAATGTTATAATAGTTTAGTTTTAGAAAAAGGACAACCCGTAGGACGGGCGGCAACCCGTCGTGTCGGACAAGGCTGTGGGAATCGAACCCACAACTGAAGTGCGACTGGCCTTCATCGCCTACCACTGTCCTACAGGAAGTCTCTGGTTAGTAGAAACTAGTTTTATTTTATTAAGCATCATGATAGATGAAGTATAAGTCCATTTTAGGAACCATATACGATTAATCTCCCAATAGATGGACATATGTATATAAATTTTGCTAACTTTATGATTGAGACAGATGGAATGACATATCATTCTATCGCATTATCTGCTAACACTTCACGGAAGAAAAATTAAACTCCATTTCTTTAAGAGATGAAGTGGAAATTGTTCAAGGAATGAAAAACAGTGAGATTATACCGAAATAAAGTAAGTATTTCTTATAATTCCAAATTATTCAACGTTAGGGAAATGATATTGAAAACCAAAAATGTTTTCCTAGTGCCCTTATATCTGATGAATCAGGTGGTACCTTAGATCATCACAAATTTATGGCTTTGTGACTATTGGCTTTATCATAGCCATGTCTCCTACCACTCTCCATCAGAACATGATGGTTAGATTTCACTTCCATATCCATATTTTCACCTATATTATCCTATGTGGAAACCCAGTGATTAGTTAATTTGGGTAACTTTTACTTTTCATACTATAGTTTTTTAAAGATAAGTTTTGGTATTCCTTTTTACGACATGGGTTTCTATGAAAGAAACTTTCAAGTAGTAAACCGTTTATAAGCCCGCCGAATTTTGAGGGTGAAATTCATTTTAAGGGGGTGTAGAATGTAAAAACATGAGATTTTATGAGAATTATTCTTTTTAATTTCATTGTTGTCTTGTGTTGTACACTACACCAAAATTAGCTTCCACTATACACAACACCGTATTAGCTTGCAGTATATGCCACACTATTCTTGGCAATTGTTACAGACAATTTCAAATTTGTTTTGTGGAAATTATTTTACGCAACAATAAGTATAGATTTTGTTTAATGTATAAATGAAATATGTTTTGTTTATGTTTTACGCAACACCAAACAGATCTTTCACTACACACATCCCTGACTTGGCTTGCATTACACGCAATCAAGACCTTCCTCGATAGAGTGTGTACTACGCAATACCGAGTTTCACTAAATGATATACTATTATAATATTATTATGAACTAGCCGTTATGAATATTAATACCCACGTTTTGAAATTTTTTATAATTTTTATCTTTCAAAATGGACTTCATTTTTGGATTCGGAATATCAAAATTAGCCTAGGGTGAATTTTTGGTATTTTTCTAAAAACTTTCATTTTTGATGAATAGTGAAAACGCTGGGTTACTATTTAAAAACCGACATTTTATTTAAAAAATTATTTATTTTATTTAAATCTGTTTTAGTTCAAAATTGATACATAATACCTATATAAGTTCAATGTAATTCATTGTAGTCATTTTATAACAATTTTCAATATTTAAAAAAATTTATTGAACTTTTCACCGTCTTTTACCAACCTCCTAGGAGCTTTTTGCAAATTTAAATAAAACATAATTTTACCGCTTCTGTGAGTGGAATTTTGAAAATCTGAGAGACACGGTTAATATAAAGGAGTAAAATGTGGTTCAATAAGATAAAAATAATTTTTGGTGAATAGTAACTTTTTACATTTATTTACCACGGTTAAAAGTAAATAGGGTAATTAAGGGTAAAAGTGATATGATTATTACCCTAACACATGCCCTAATTCTATTAGATAAGTATAATATGACCAAAAACATCTTTAGGATTATAAAATTATCATTTAGGTCCACTTGGATTAGATTAGGACATTTATTATTATTTTATTTAAAAAAAGAGTTAATATAGTTAAAATCAAAGTTTAATAACTAAATAATTTTTAATATAGGGTTATACATAAGATAAATTCTACTATAAATATTAATTAGAAAGATAGTAAGATTTATTACCTAATGGTATTTTATTTATAATTTTTAGATATTAAATAATTTAATTTATTTATGACACAATGGTGATTCAGTAATTTCCTAAATAATGAAATATTAAAATATTTTATATTATAAATACACAAATAAAGGTAATTTTAGACTTTTTATGATTTCCACTAATTTTCATGGTTAATATGACATGTTAGTAGGGATTTAATTAACGTTTTTCGAACTAATCATTCTGGTACGATTTTCACAAAAATCAATTACCAAATAGTGTCAAAATTTACATAAAATAGTTTTTAAAACAAAAACTATATTAGTAATTGTTATTTTATTTCTAAAAATATAAGGTTAGGAAAAATGACTTATATATGGATTTATATATTAATAATGAACCACTTGGGGTTCTTTTGGCTTTTTATAGTAATTTTATTAACCATATAGTGCAAGAAAACAAAAAGACACGGTAAAAGTTAAATTATTAAACTTAGAGTTAAATCTAAATGATTAGGATAAAATAGTAACCTAAACATGTATAAAATATATTGGTTGAGAGGATTTAGACCCATCCCCACCTTAGATTCGAAATAAAGAAATTTGGAGCTATTAAAAACCAAATATGACTTTATAATAAAATAATATTTTGTGTTTTTCCAAAGGTGCCCCTCTCCTCCCTTATAAAAAGGGCACCCCTTCCCTCTTCTCTTCACACCCTTATGAGCCTTGATGCTCGGACAAATGTAAAGACCTGTAAAATTCAAGGAAATTTTTTTCTTAATTTTCTTTGAAATTTTACAAGAACGCGGTTTCTGACAGCACCTGATTCTGAGGCCCGGTGTGCCCAGAATAAATTTCTAAAGTTTGGCTTGGGTACGTTCAGTGAACGAACGAGCGGGTTTTCCTATCTTTTGAACCGGTGCTCGGAATTGAAATCTGATGGAACCGATGAACTCGCAACGCCGGTAATCGCTTAAGGGAACCTTTACCGTAGTTGCGTTTGTGCTGGAGAAGAATTTATTTAATGGGGTTTAATTAAAAAAGTAAATAAAATTGTTAAATCAATTTTATTTCTTTTTCAAGTGGTTAGTTTCTCCCATGGGAAGTTGGTGGTGGAGCCCACATCCACCCAACTTTCCATGTGTGGATAATTAAAAGTGTGGGGCCCACACGAACCCCCCCATATTTTCAATTTTCCCTAACTCCCTAACCCCTCTTAACCCCTCACATTCCTAACTCCCCATCAACTCCACTCTAATTAATTTGAAAACTTGTTGTAATTAATTTGGTGAGTTACATGCTAGTTTTTGGAAATTCAAACAATTGAATTTCAAATGATTTGTTGTGTTAATAAAATAAGTTTAGAACTTATTTTATCAGGGGTTGGTGTTGGGTTGTTTGAGAGCTTTTTGGAGAAAAAGATAAGGAACACCTTCTTCCTCGACGAAGAAAACGAAGAACACCGTTCTTCAACGAAGAACTTCTCCGCCAAAGAACACGGTTCTTCCGCGATGTCGTATCCATGACGCGACGTTCTTCTTCCGCATCGTCTCTTCCGCGATGGTTTACCGCGATGAAATCATCATCAACGACTTCGAATCCTCACTTCCCGACGTCGACGTTCTTTCCCCGCGACTCCCGACCTCCGCGACGCTCGTCTTCCGTGGGTCGTTGACGAACACCATTCCTGAACCGAGGTAGGGGTTTTATTTTAATTAATTCCGTTCATGATTCTAGTTTGTCGATCTTCGTGGTTTTTGACTAATTGTTATCGAATAACATGAGGGGGCCGGTCCGCACAAACATGGAAGACCCTCCTCCTTTTTCATGAATGATTTATTTGTGGTTGGTACGAGGAAGCGTGGTGTCGTCGCACCACGTGGTTTCATGTGGAAGATATGTGTGGCGTCGTCGCGCCGCGCCGTAGAAAGAAATTCAAGGACACGACGCCGTCGCGCCACGTCGAAGAAAACTGAAGACGCTGCGGCCGGGGCGGGGCCGCGACGGAGGGGCGCGGTGCCGTCGCACCGCGCCGGATGACAAAGGCCGCGGCCAGTTTCGGGCCGCGGCGGAGCAAGGAGACCGGCGGCCGGACCGGGCCGCCGGTGTCGGCGAGGAAGGGGACCGGCCGTCGCCGGTCCCGTGGAGGCCGGAACCGGCCGGCCAGGGCGGGCCGGACGGACCGGTGTGCAACCGGGGGTTCAAACCCCCGGCCGGCTGGCCGGCTGGCCAAAACGCCCCCCTTAATTGTGGGGGGCTGCGGTTAAACAGGGGGGCAGGCGCCCCCCCTTTGCCGAACGGCTCGGCCAAAGCTGAGCTAGACAGCGCGTGGGGCGCGCTGTCCCCAGCCAGACCGGCGCCCGGCCGGTCGGCCAGGCCGGGCCATGCCCAGCCGGGCCGACCCTTTCCGGGGCGGGTCGAACCGGTTCGGGCCAACCGGGGGGTCTCGGGCTGGGTCGGTCCGGGCCCGAAACCCCCGTTATCAGACTATTTGGGTTCAAATGCCCATAATTTGGTTTAAGGACCTCCAAACAACGCGCCGTCAGTGGCAATGCGATCCTTGGATCGGGACGGTCGTTTAGGTATATCACACTCAAGGTTTTGGAATACTTTGAGTTCGTCCAAGTTGGTTCATACAGGAAACCAACCGGGCCCTCGGAGCGGAAACACTCATATCTTTAGCTACAGACGTCCGATTGACGTGTCGTCAACTTTGTTGAGTTCCTCTTAGTGAGACGGATCTTTTGGGATATTTCGCCCGAGGTTTGGATGTAGGTGGAGTATGGTCGGGTTGGTTTTGCCTTAAAAACCAACCGGGCCCCTCGGACAAAAAAGCAAATAACTCTCAGTCTGGGCGTCCGATTGACGCGCCGTCTGTTGCGTTGAGTTCCTGTTGACGATACGGAACATTTGGATACATCAACTTTGGACTTTGTGACATTTGATGTATCAGCCTCTCGTGGAGTGGAGTGGACCCTCCCGAACGAGCTTGCTGTGTGTGGGAACCCTAGTGCTGGCTGCGACTACTACTTTGACTGTGACGACGATAGTGCAGAGATCCTCAGTGGATTCGACGACGACGACTACAGCACTCAGCAATCCTATGTGGATCAGTGCTACTGATCATGTGTGGGTCCGATCCTGTGTGGGTCAGCGGTCAGTGGTTCTGTGTGAGCCAGCGCCTACAGATCCTGTGTGGGTTCGATCCTGTGTGGGTCTTTGCGGGGGTTAGTACCTATCGATCCTTTGTGGTTCCGACGACTTAGATGGATCAGTGATCATCTCTATCGTCTTCGAAGATGTATACCTGTGTGAGCTGAAACCTGTTTTCTTTCCTGTGTGGATTGTGTTTTGCTATCCTATGTGAATTACGTTTTTCTTTCCTGTGTGGAATACGTATACTTTCCTGTGTGGATTGAGTTGTACTTGGGATCGGTGGTTGGAACGTATTAGAATTGATGACTTAGTTATATGTATGGGCATATACCTAAGCAGTGTCGGTTGTTACTTCGTGATTGTATCTTTCCTTTGCGGATTATCCTTTGTGGATTTTGGGAGACCTTCATGGGTCGCGGGGTCCCTACTGAGTAGTTTATACTCACCCCTTCACGGGCTATGCCCGCACTACATTGTGTTGGTTACAGACGACGAACATCGTTGATCGTGGTTGAGGCTTGCAGAGCAAGACGATACCAATAGGTGGACCACTGGGCGGGACGTTCTCGGAGCGGACGGAAGGACCCGAGGAGCAGTGGAGCTATCTCTACCCACCCTTCAGGTGGGATTTCCAGTGGAGAGATCGGCGTAGCAGCTTTTACTTTTCAGTTGTTGTTTCCCCTTTCGAGTTGTACTTTACTTTCAGTTTGGGTTTGTATACTGGCCCACTTACTTTTCCGCACTTACAGTTGTACCCTATTTTTACTTAGTGTTTACTTTTCCACTTTCTTACTCAGTGGTTCTTGTTTACTTTAGAAAGACAATTCCTTCCCTTTTTACCGGGATTTATGCGTTGGTGCTAGTCGCCAGCCCCTGGCCTATGGAAGGCGGGATTGGGGTAGTCACGGCACGGGCCCCGAGGACGGGTCGCGACAAATTGGTATCAGAGGAGTTTGGTTCTACCATGAAATCTGATCTTTTCTATGTGAAGCAATAGTGTTTAGAATATTGAGTGTGGTTTTCAGTCCAGGGAGTCCAGTGTTGGTGCAGTGGCCGACGTATCCGTACACCAGGACCCTGACTTCTGATTTCTGACTTAATGCACGAAAACGTTGATTGCGTGTGCGTTTCAAGTTTTCTTTGTGGTTACTTTGTATCAGCTCACCAGGTATACTGTTCTGACCATGGCACACCTGTTTCCTTTTCAGGATGACCCCACGACAGCAGCCAGCTAGGGTTCCGAGAGTCAAGCATGATGATAGCCCACCGAGCGATGAGGCCTCGATGTAGGGCCCTTTGTCAGCAGCGGCACCGGCGGTAGCTCTACCCGCCGAGCCACTGATGCTTCCAGCACCAGCCGCTGACGATGCAGGTCACCTCAGTGCACTGCATGAGTTCCAGTGCCAGCGACCACCCAGGTTCCGTGGGGAGATGGACCCCCAGGCAGCCAAGGACTGGCTGGAGGCAGTCGTACAAGTTTTCAGGCTAGTGAGGACACTAGCAGACCTCATGGTGATCCTCGCTACGGGCCTACTGCACGTAGCAGCGGGCTGATGGTCGAGCTTGATGCTCCAGGTGCACGATGAGGCATCTCTACTTTGGGAAGACTTTGAGAGCCTCTTCCGCTCAGAGTTTGTCCCAGCCACCCTCAGTGCAGTACGCATTCAGGAGCTTCTTCAGCTACGGCAGGGCATCATGACGGTCGCTCAGTACTCAGCGAGATTTACTGATCTCTCACGCTACTCGATTGACATGGTACGAGACCCCTTCTTTTGGGACCGGACCTTTGAGCAGGGTTTGAGACACGAGATCAGGGCATCGATGATCTCCCTCAGCATTTCAACTCAGACAGGTGTACTGGAGCAGGCCCTTTTGATCGAGAGCATTCTTGCTTAGTCTACACCAGCACCGAGACCCACCTCAGGGCGGCACGTAGCAGAGTCTTCTGCAGCTGGCAGTTGACAGATGACTCAGGGGTCCAGGCAGACCAGACCCTCATGTAGACAACCTCAGGACACTGGTTCAGCAGTGCGGGGCACACAGCGTGGAGCCAGTCTTTCGAGAGGCAGAAAGTGTTACTCGTGCGACGGGCAGGGCCACATGGCTCGTGATTTCCCGACCCATCGTGCCGAGGAGCAGCAGACAGTTGAGGGACCACCGAGGCAGAGGTAGAGGGTCGACCATGGCGGTCCGCAGGGAGGAGGCGGACGAGTCATAGGAGCTGGCCGAGCAGCAGGTGGTGGGTGACGCTTTGAGGCTCTACCACCACCACCACTAGGAGGTCCACCCCGACCACAAGGAGCTGGCGGTCAGAGACAGGCACAACTCCAGGCAGCGGAGGCCTACGACCACGGCGCGCCCGAGATGATTTGAGGTACTATCTGTGTCTATTCCACCCTTGCTGTTGTACTTATAGACACAGGAGCGAGTCACTTTTTCATAGCCACTGCCCTTGTTCGGAGCTCGGAGATTCTGACAGAGCCATTGGCTCGATCCTTACGGCTAGAGACTCCTACGGGAGCAGACTCGACGATTACACACTGGTGCCGGCCATGTGAGCTTACTCTAGGAGGCAAGAGCTTAAGCTGGGATCTTCTTGTAGCGGCGTCGAGGCCTTACGACGTCATCTTGGGCATGGATTGGTTATCTACAGTCCATGCACATATTGACTGTTTTAGGCGCAAGGTGCGATGTGTATGCACCGACGGGAGCAGGTTCACCTTCACCAGCGAGAAGGGATCCTTTGCAACACAGGATTCACTTCCGCGGAGGAGAGTACAACCCATCACTCATATGTTGGCTAGCCTCATCCTAGGATCAGTTGACGTGCGAAGTCCTGGCTTTCCTGCAGTGGTGGATCAGTTTGCGGACGTCTTCCCCGACGACGTTCCAGGGCTACCTCCTCGCAGAGAGGTAGACTTTTATATTGAACTGTACCCCGGGATAGCTCCGATATCGACTCCAGCATATCGGATGGCCCCTGCCGAGCTTTGAGAGCTACGGGTACAGTTGGAGGACTTGCATGGCAAGGGGTTTATCCGACCCAGTGTTTCACCATGGGCTTCCCCGATTTTGATCGCCAAGAAGGAAGGTGGGAGCTTACGACTTTGTGTGGAATATCTTCGCCTGAACCAGGTGACAGTGAGGAACAAGTATCCGCTACCGAGGATTGATGACCTCTTTGATCAGCTCAAGGGAGAACGGTGGTTCTTGAAGATAGACCTCATGTCAGGCTATCACCAGCTCAGATTTCGAGACGAGGACGTGCAGAAGATGGCCTTCAGATGTCGGTATGGACACTATGAGTTCTTGGTTATGCCCTTCGGAGTAACCAATGCTCCAGCAGTGTTCATGGCCCTTATGAACAGGATCTTTCAGCCATACCTCGATCGATTTGTCGTGTTCTTCATCGATGACATTTTCATTTACTCGACGACTGAGGAGGAGCACACCTACCACTTGCGGGTTGTACTAGACACACTCTGAGAGCACCAGCTTTATGTTAAGCTCTCGAAGTGTCAGTTCTGGATACGTGAGGTCCAATTCTTGGGAAACGTCATCTCTGAGGTGGGAGTTGCAATAGATCCTGCGAAGATCGAGGCAGTGTTAGCTTGAGAGCCACCCATGAGCGTGACGGAGGTGCGGAGTTTCTTGGGTCTAGCTGGATACTACCGGAGATTTGTGCCAGACTTCTCCAGAGTTGTGGCACCACTCTCAGCTTTGATGAAGAAGGGGAAACCCTTCGTGTGGTCAGACAGATGTCAGTAGAGCTTCCAGGAGCTGAGACAGAGATTGACCATCGCACCTTTCTTGAGGTTGCCTAAGGAGGGAGTAGGGTATGTAGTCTACTACGATGCATCAGGGACCAGACTAGGATGTGTTCTGATGCAGGATCGGGTAGTGATCGCCTATGGATCACGACAGTTGAGGCCGCATGAGCAGAACTACGCTATCCATGACCTGGATTTAGCAGCAGTGGTCTTCGCTCTGAAGACATGGCGACACTACCTGATGGGCGAGCGATTTACAGTCTTTTCTGATCATCAGAGTCTCAGGTACATCTTCTCGCAGAAGGACCTGAACCTGAGACAGCGGCGATGGCTCGAGTTCCTCCATGACTATGACTTTGAGATAGTCTATACTCCTGGTAAGGGGAATGTAGTAGCTGATGACCTCAGCAGGAGGACGGGCATTCAACTACTTGAGAATGCGAGACAGTAGCTAGCCGCTTTGCAGATATCCTTCGTAGATAGAGATGGAGCATCCTTACTTCAGTCTCTCACAGTCACTCCTCCACTATTACAGCAGGTCGGAGAGGCACAGCGTGGGGACGCTGACTGTGAGACGCAGCGTGCACAGATATCCTCATGACAGGCACCTGATGGTTTATCCTTTGGATCACAACACAACATCCTTTTCAGAGGACGTACCATGGTACCAGTCAATTTAGGGGAGGAGGTGCTGAGAGAGTTTCACACTTCTCCTTTGGCGGTACATCATGGAGTGGCGAAGATGTACCAGGATCTCAGATGACAACATTGGTGGCCGGGCATGAAGAAGGCTGTGGCAGAGTTCGTTTCTTGATGCCTCACCAGCCAGTAGGTGAAGGCTGAGCACCAGGTACCAGCAGGATTGGTACAGCCTTTGGAGGTTCCAGAGTGGAAGTGGGACGACATATCTATGGACTTCGTGACTGGACTTCCATGCACTTCCAGAGGTCATGGTTCTATCTGGGTGATTTTCGACCGACTCACTAAGTCGACTCACTTCTTACCCATCAGAGAGCAGGGCTCAGTGGAGAGCTTGGGACGCCTTTACGTTCAAGAGATTGTTCGGCTTCATAGTGTGCCATCATCTATCGTCTCCGATCGGGATGCTCGCTTTACTTCCCGGCTTTGGAAGGGGTTGTAGGAGGCGTTCGGGACACAGCTACGTCTGAGCACATCCTTTCACCCTCAAACGGATGGTCAGACAGAGAGGACCATTTAGACTCTCGAGAACATGCTATGCGCATGTGTCCTTGACTTTGGTCGTAGCTGGGAGGACCACCTACCCTTGGTGGAGTTTGCGTACAACAACAGCTACCACTCCACCATCGGAATGAAACTGTACGAGGCGTTATACGGCCAACCATGCAGATCTCCTTTGTGCTGGACAGACCCTGGGGAGTCAGCACTTGTGGGACCGGAGATGGTCCAGGCCACGACAGAGAAGGTCTAGGTCATCCAGGAGCGGATGAGGACATATCAGAGCCGGCAGAAGTCATACGCTGACATAAGGCAGAGGCCACTAGAGTTCAAGGATGGCGACCACGTCTTCTTGCGTTTCTCACCTCAACGTGGTTTACAGAGATTTGGCCGAGGCGGCAAGTTATCTCCGTGCTTCATCGGACCCTTCCAGGTCCTCAGCAGGATTGGCGAGGTGGCTTATCGCCTGGCTCTACCACCTCAGTTTCACCGGGTGCACGACGTCTTCCATGTATCTCAGCTGAGGAGATACGTGCACGACCTGGCGCACATCATTGACCATGGGGAGCTTGACATTGACAATGGGGCGACTTTTACGGAGGTTCCGGTGGAGATCGAGGATCGACAGGATCGGGTCCTACGTGGATGGTCGATTCCTCTGGTGCGCATCATATGGCAGCACAGAAACCTCCAGGAGAGCACTTGGGAGCGTGAGGCTCATATGCGTGCTCAGTACCCTCATTTGTTTCCCTAGTTTTGATGTATCATTACAGGGATGTAAAGCCCTGAGGTGGGAGTAATGTAAAGACCCGTAAAATTCAATGGAATTTTTTTCTTAATTTTTTTTGGAATTTTACAAGAACGCGGTTTCTGACGGCACCTGATTCCGAGGCCCGGTGTGCCCGGAATCAATTTCCGAAGTTTGGCTCGGGTATGTTCAGTGAACGAACGGGCGGGTTTTCTTATCTTTTGAACCGGTGCTCGGAATTGAAATCTGATGGCACCGATGAACTCGCAACGCCGGTAATCGCTTAAGGGAACCTTTACCGTAGTTGCGTTTGTGCGGGAGAAGAAGTTATTTAATGGGGTTTAATTAAAAAAGTAAATAAAATTGTTAAATGAATTTTATTTCTTTTTCAAGTGGTTAGTTTCTCCCATGGGAAGTTGGTGGTGGAGCCCACATCCACCCAACTTCCCATGTGTGGATAATTAAAAGGGTGGGGCCCACAAGAACCCCCCCACCTTTTCAATTTTCCCTAACTCCCTAACCCCTCTTAACCCCTCACATTTCTAACTCCCCATTAAATCCACTCTAATTAATATGACAACTTTTTGTAATTAATTTGATGAGTTGCATGTAAGTTTTTGGAAATTCAAACAATTGAATTTCAAATTCTTTTTTGTGTTAATAAAATTAGTTTAGAACTTATTTTATTAGGGGTTGGTGTTGGGTTGTTTGAGAGATTTTTGGAGAAAAGGCTAAGGAACACCTTCTTCCTCAACGAAGAACATGAAGAACACCATTCTTCAATGAAGAACTTCTTCTCCGAAGAACACGGTTCTTCCGCGACGCCGTATCTGCGACACGACGTTCTTCTTCCGCATCGTCTCTTCCGCGACGGTTTTCCGCGATGAAATCGTCATCAACGACTTCGAATCCTCGCTTCACAACATCGACGTTCTTTCCCCGCGACGCCTGACCTCCGCGGTGCTCGCCTTCCACGGGTCGTTGACGAACACCGATCCTGAACTGAGGTAGGGGTTTTATTTTAATTAATTCCGTTCATGATTCTAGTTTGTCAATCTTCGTGGGTTTCGACTAATTGTTATCGAATAACGCGAGGGGTCCGGTCCGCACAAACACGACTGACCCTCCTCCTTTTTCATGAATGATTTCTTTGTGTTTGGTACGAGGAAGCGTGGTGCCGTCGCACCACGCGGTATCATGCGGAAGATATGCGGGGCGCCGTCGCGCCGCGCCGTGGAAAGAAATTCAAGGACGCGACGCCGTCGCGCCCCGTCGAAGAAAACCGAAGACGCCGCGGCCAGAGAGGGGTCGCGGCGGAGGGGCTCGGTGCCGTCGCACCGTGCCGGATGACAAAGGCCGCGGCCAGTTCCGGGCCACGGCGGAGCAAGGAGACCGGCGGCCAGACCGGGCCGCCGGTGTCAGCAAGGAAGGGGACCAGCTGTCGCCGGTCCCGTGGAGGCCTGAACCGGCCGACCAGGACGGGCCTGCCGGACCGGTGTGCAACCGGGGGTTCGAACCCCCGGATGGCGGGCCAAAACGACCCCCATTAATTGTGGGGGGCCGTGGTTACACAGGGGGGACGGCGCCCCCCCCCCCCCCCCCTTTGCCGAACGGCTCGGCCAAAGCCGAGCCAGACAGCGCGTTGGGCGCGCTGTCCCCAACCGGACCGGCGCCCGGGTGGTCGGAAAGGCCGGGCCCCACTGGGCTGACCCTGTCAGGGGTGGGTCGACCCAGTTCGGGCCAACTGGGGGGTCTCGGGCCGGGTCGGTCGGGGCCCGAAACCCCCGTTATCGGACTGTTTGGGTTCAAATGCTCATAACACTGGATACAGACCTCAAAACGAATCGTCGTCATCGGCGATGTGATCCTTGGATCGAGACGGTCTTTTCGGTATATCGCACTCAAGGTTTTGGAATACTTTGAGTTTGTCCGGGTTGGTTCATACACGAAACCAACCGGGCCCTCGGAGCGGAAACACACATATCTTGAGCTACGGACATCCGATTGACGTGCCGTCAACATTGTTGAGTTCCTCTTAGTGAGACAGATCTTTTGGCATACTCCACCCGAGGTTTGGAGGTAGGTGAAGTACGGTCGTGTTGGTTTTTCCTTAAAACCCAACCGGGGCCCTGGGACGAAAAAGCCAATAACTCTCAGACTGGGCGTCCGATTGATGCGCCGTCTGTTGCGTTGAGTTCCTGTTGACGATACGGAACTTTTGGATACATCAACTCTGGACTTTGTGACAGTTGATGTATCAGCCTCTCGTCTCATGGAGGGGACCCTCCCAAACGAGCTTGTTGTGTGCGGGAACCCTAGTGCTGGCTGCGACTACTACTGTGACTACGACGACGACAGTGCAGAGATCCTCAGTGGATTCGACGACGATGACTACAATACTCAACGATCCTCTGTGGATCAGTCCTACCGATCATGTGTGGGTCAGCGCTCAGCGGTTCGGGGTGAGCCAGCGCCTACAGATCCTGTGTGGGTACGATCCTGTGTAGGTCTTTGCGGGGGTTAGTACCTATCGATCTTTTGTGGGTCCGACGACTTAGATGGATCAGTGGTCATCTCTATCTTCTTCAAATATGTATACCTGTGTGAGCTGAAACCTGTTTGCTTTCCTGTGTGGATTGTGTTGCGCTATCCTATGTGGACTACGTTTTGCTTTCCTGTGTGGAATACGCTTACTTTCCTGTGTGGACTGAGTTGTACTTGGGCTCGGAGGTTGGAGCGTATTGGAATATATGACTTAGGTATATGTATGGGCATATACCTAAGCAGTGTCGGTTGTTACTTCGTGATTGTATCTTTACTTTGTGGATTATCCTTTGTGGATTTTGGGAGACCTTCAAGGGTGTCGGGGTCCCTACTGAGTAGCTTATACTCACCCCTGCACGGGCTATGCCCGCACTATGTTGTGTTGGTTGCAGACAACGGACAGCGTTGATCGTGGTTGACGCTTACAGAGCAGGACGGTACCAGGAGGTGGACCACTGGGCGGGACGTGCTCGGAGCGGATGGCGGGACCCGAGGAGCAGTGGAGCTATCTGTACCCACCCTTCAGGTGGGATTTCTAGTGGACAGCTCGGCGTAGCAGCTTTTAGTTTTCAATTGCTGTTTTCCCTTTCAAGTTGTACTTTACTTTCGGTTTGGGTTTGTATACTGGCCCACTTACTTTTCCGCACTTACTGTTGTACCATGTTTTTAATTAGTGTTTACTTTTCCACTTTCTTACTCTATGGTTCTTATTTACTTTACAAAGGCAATGCCTTCCCTTTTTACCAGGAATTACGCCTTGGTTCTAGTCGCCAGCCCCTGGCCTATGGAAGGCGGGCTTAGGGTAGTCACGGCACGGGCCCCGAGGATGGGTCGTGACACCAAACCCTGCCCATTTCTTTTATCCAAATCCCTAGAAACATTCTTATGGTTCTGGTCTTCTCAATAGACCAACTCTAGTGCCCTAAAAAGAAGCTTAAAGGAGGTACGTCGAAGAGGTGGTAGTCTTTTCTTCCGATTCTCTCAAATTTCATTTTTCTTCATCTTCTTCTTATTTAGTTGTTTCATTATAAAGTAATAACGTCAGTATCTAAAATATACTGATATGTTATTATAAATATGAAACAACCCTATTTCACCTCCAATCCATCCTATGGAAAGCGAAATCACCGCGCGTGCGTACGTACGGAATACCGTCTCCACGCCATGGTGTAATCTTTTTTTGACCACCACCTTATGTGGATGGGTATAATGGTGTAAATAAATAACTATATATGATTATCGTATAGTGATATGTATCCTGAAATATTATACATACACTTCAATACAATTCCACAATCATGGGAATGATATCATCGCTCGTGCGTACGTACGGACTACCGTCTCCACGAACGCGATCAGATTCATTTTCCAAGATTAAACATTCAAGAATGATTATAAAGTATATATAATGAATAGTAATGAAATATATTACATAATTAAGATACAGGATTTATGTATACATATATATATATATATATATATATATATATATTTCATCTACTTACTTCCATTCAATCCAATAAGGAAAAGAAAACAGTGTTCATGCGTACGTACGACCTACCGTCTCCATGAACGGTGTATTTAATTTCATTTATATATCTATTATATATAAATATAATGAATATATATGATATATAAATCATGATTTACATTCTGTAAGTAATTAAATCATGATATAAGTAATAATAATATCAATAACAACAAGTCCAAACACGTACGATAAATAAAACGTTTTACCCAAAACGCTGCTTTAACATTGAATTTACAAAATAACGGGTAATATAAAGTCATAGGTGAAACATATATGATATAATAACTATGCATATGATTCTTTAATAAGTCAATGACATTATTTAAATCATTATACAGGAGGTTTGGATACATACTAAGCATATCGGACATAAGGTAAGGGAAAATCTCACAATCTCATTTTTATCCGAGATTATTTATACATCAGAATTTACTGGAGCATATTTATCATCCACATCCTTGTTTCCTAATATGTAACATTATTTCCATCCACCTACAATTTTTTAAATCCAATTTTACCATTCGGTAAGTTTTTAGTAAATGACATGAAAGGAATCTTTTGTCTTTTTTCGTATGAGGTACTATTTGACTTTTTCTGCTAAAGTATGGGGATAATTTTTTGTAACTTATACGACATGAATAGATTTTTAGAACATTATTTCCATGAAGCTTCATTTACAAGTTTTAATTTTTATTTTTAATCAAATTATTTTAGTTTAAAATTATATGACATTTTAAGAAAGGACAAATGTTTTTGAAGTAGAAAGGATATTTTCCTTAAGAATGGAGTTCAAGAATTTTATCAAAATTATTTTTCATCTATGATAATATAGGGTTCTTCTTCAATCCCTATTTTTACCTTGATTTGATTATGTTATGATGGAATTATTTTTATGATGTACTTTAATCTTATATGGATTATGTTATGATGTCATGACGTTTAAGAATCCCATTTTTATTACAAGGGTTATGCTATGATGTATGATTTATGATCTTGTGGCACACATAATAAGGGTATCATTATGAGATGGGTGAGACATATATCTCCCTCCAATGAATTGGGTAATGTTTTATATC
Organism: Viscum album; assembly: GCA_963277665.1. Lineage (NCBI taxonomy): Eukaryota > Viridiplantae > Streptophyta > Magnoliopsida > Santalales > Viscaceae > Viscum > Viscum album. The sequence continues at coordinate 2,024,330,380 of OY728123.1, forward strand.
TCATGATATAGACATGGCTGGAACAGTAAGTTAATTCGGTTCAGGGATACATGACTGGAACGAGGAGTGAACTCGATTTAGAAAGGGACTTTGTCCACTAAGATGGTCATGGCAGTAATGCCTTGGCTACTATGGAAATCATAAAATGTGCTTAATGGTTGAAAAAATTACATGATTTATTTCCATTATATTTTATCATGATTTATGATCCATTATGATATATGCCTTACAAACTCCCATGATTTATGTCTTTGCTCAAGATTTTGATGTTAAGATTTTATGTTCATGTTTTTGCATTCAAATGTTTATCGACTGTTTTATGTTCTCTATGTTTACCCTTACTGATAATTTGAGCTCACCATTTATATGGTTTCCTTTCCCCAGTATATAAAGAATTGTTTGAGGTAAGAAAACCATAAAGGGGGAGATCTTCATGGGAGATGTTTAAGATCTTTCACTATGATTAGAATATTTCGTTCTGAGTTTCCAAAGAAACTAAACTAATACAGTCTTTGGGAGTCTGTTTTTGTCATGTATTAAGTATTACACAAAAGTAATTTAATTTTCATGTAGGTCACACTTTGGGTCTCTACATACTCTCTCTTTCTTCTATAGAATAATAGGACCCAGAATATGTATTTGTTTGAATGTTATAGGAGAAAATGTTATTTTGTGGGCCATTCTATTCATATTGAATGATTAGGTTATTTCCATAGAATATATTTTCTATTTTAATGTCATGTTTATGGTAAATGAAACTATCAATCATACAATTAAATTGATTAGTAGGGATAGAATCCAATCCATTTAGTGATTCTGCCTAAGATATTTTTTTCAATATGTGTTCATCTACCCTCCCTATTTTACTATCAAACATAAATATATTTCAAAAGGGGAACTATAACAATAAGGAACATTTATTTTCCCACATGTATAATTCTTAAATAATTGAATATATATAGAGGCTAAAAATTTCATTATTATAAAAAAGATCTTCCAAAAAGATCATTTAATATAGTGACCTAACAAACCAACACGAACTCGGTGTTAGAATTAAGATATTAAAATTGGATTTCAAAATATATCATACTAAATGAATTTAGTATTTCCTTATAATAACCATTAATTGAAAAACCATAACTACAAAAATCATTATCATTGTATATTAAATGGTAGAGCTATAGGATAGAACAAGGTTGTTACCTAAACCATTTCCCAATGGTGATCGATGAATGTTATATCATTAACCATTTCAAACTTGTATAGGGTATTATGTTCCAGTCAATTATCATTTCCAAGCCCATTTCTATAATTTATATGATTTTTATGCCTTAATATAATCCATTATTGCAACAATTTACCTCAAAATTTCCTAATTGAATTTCATAAAAATCATTATTTTACACGGCCATGACACTTGATTCTAAGAGTTCATTAGATTGATAAAGTCCATATAAGATTAAAATCCACATAAAAATAATTAAGTGGTATTTCAACATGTCATATTTTTTTATACATGGACACGTTATTTTTTCTATGTGTTTATTCTCATTTTGAACTCATAAAAAATTAAACTTACTAAGAATATGGAATTACTAATTTTAGTTATAATATTTCATTTGGTATATGTGTTCCAGGGTTATGAGATCCAACTACACTCTATGTTTTATAAGGATACTTTCAGTTATTTGATTGGATCTCTATTCAAAGTAGAGTAGGATAATAATTGAAGGGTACTTAAATAAAATCACAATTTTCATACATATATATTACTTCTTAATATGTGAATATTCATTACATTTTAGAAATACAGACCTGAGGAATTTAAATGTTCAGTGTCTTTGGATACAAGATACACAATCTTCTTATTTTATGAATTATCTTCAGCACCTCGTGCAATGATCTTCCACATAGTAATGTTATTGTAGGTACCCAACATAAAACAATTTTTATAATATGGGGAAAAGAAACTTATTAAAGGGTGAGATCATATTCTTAGTTAGGGTAAAAAAGGGTGATACAAATTATCACTTAATTATTACATGAGAATATGATTAGGAGAGCATGAGCTTATCATTTTTAATCCATTACCAACATATCATAGGTCATAATCATGATAGATATAATAAATCCTAAAATTTAATAATAGATTAATCATTAAAAAATCCAAAAACCTGATCCAGGATAGAATAAAATTGGCATTAGACATAAGTTTTAGGAATACACATAAGAATAGAAAATCATTTTCTCAATAGTCAAGGATCACTATCAAGACTATCATAGTATATTGGGTTCAATCCCTAATAAATCATATATGTAGTCAAGTTTCACTACTAATACTATCATAGTGGGTATATTACCTTGCTAAATTGGGTTTCCTCCCCATTATATACCTTATTATATCCATCGATATCCATTTTACCCAATGCATTGGAGTGATATATAATTCTTGGTTTACCCATCAAATAAGGAAAATCAAAAATATACATACCATATTACCATAAACAATTCATATTAACAAAACTTTTGGAAATTAAATTTGATTAATAAACATCCCACAAACCCATTATAGCATAACCCATGGAAAGAAAACAAGTTTCATAAAGTTTTCATCATAACATAGCTAACCTGTGGGAAAAAATGGGTATCATAGAATCATCCTTAAATATTATTCAAAATAATCTATCTCAAAAATGCAATTGGATGGTATAATTAGATCATAACCCTTGTATATCATAAGTGACATCAAAATATGCTATCATAAATGAAAAATTACTTTAAAACATCACTAAAACATTTTTCAAGGAAGATACCATTTTCAATTTGAAATCTAATATTTAAAAATTAAAAAATTATAAATATGAAGGAAAACTATTCTTTGAAAAAATATTTGAAAGTAGGTAATGGTTGCAGAAAATTATTGTGTGGTTGTGATGGATAAATATTCCATTCATGTCATGTATGTTGAAACAAATATTCCTTTCAAATTTGTGACAAAACAAAAAATAACTAATTATGAGAAATAATAAGAAGAGAATTCAAAAACCATTATAAAAAATGATTCGTGAATAAAAATATCATTAAACAATAATATGATAATATATAAAAAAACTTGAATTTTTTTATAAAACCTGGATAGGGAAGAAAAAAATGTTTGATTGAAGAGAGAAATAAGGTCTATTTTCCTTAAAAATAATATTTTATTATCTTGAGTTCATAAAAAGTTGAAAATGAAATGAAAATAAGTAATAAAAAATATATTATAATAAAATTTACACGATTCTTGATATGTATATCGTACAATTTCTCACCTAAAACATAATCATAAACAATGTCGATAAACAATGATATTATAACATAAATCTCAAACCATGAGATCAATTAGATTTGAAAGAACCTTAACAATATGTATAATAAATTAAATTTACTATAATTACATAAAAATAAAAATCTAAATTCTTATAATATCATAAATTATCCACTTATAAAATTCCAACACCCATATCTTTATAACTTCATATTAAACTCATTATTTCTTCTTGTTAACTATTTCGTTTTTTTAAGAGAATTTTGGTTTGGTATTTCTGATCCCTAAACATTGATCATGGTTCCATCATATCCGAAATTTTAATCATGTTATGAATATAATATAGATTCATTATATATTTATTTAAATTTGTCCATAAATTATAGATATAGAAAAATAATAATTACATCATTCATGTAGATGGTAGGCTGTTTAAATATAGGAACATTGTTTCAACATTTCCTGGAACGGAACAACAGAAAAAAATTAAAAATTAAATAATAATACTTATTAAATTTATATCATATATATTAACTAAATATATATTTTTCACTATCATTATAAAGGAGAAATAAAAAAAGTGAATTGCACCACTTCATAGATATGGTAGTCCACATATACACAAGAGAGAGGTTATTATTTTCTGAAGGATGGGAAGGTATGAAGGACGATAAAATATTATAGTTCAATAAGCCTAGATATACCATAAATATAATAAATAAACCTTATAACATCATAATAAAAATCCAAGAAATAAGGTGGTAGAAAATGGATTGTATTCCTATGTGGAAGTGGAAGTTCACACATATGCATGCGAAATACTTTCACATACCATTTGATGGAAAAGGGGGAATAATTATGTTTAAATAATCATAATAAAATTTTAAAATATTTTTGATAATGAAGATATTAATTTATGATGAATATCATAGATCTAGTGGACGTTGAATAATAACTAATTACCAAAAGGTTAACTAGGATGTTTCCTCTTCTTCGGTATGCCTTTTTTAGATCCTTTATTACAGACCCTTGGAAAGGTCTTTAATGGAGAATAGAACCTATGATTACTATATAAGGATGTTTATAATATAATATGGTTTGGTTTTATGATATAAATGGATCAATGTGGTGTAAATAATATAAATTACGGGCATCCTTTTATAATTGGGGGAGTGGACACACCTGTTATTTAATAAATGATTATAATATAAAAAGAAGTCATGAAGAAAATTACTCAAAATTAAGAGATAATTTATTGTTTTATAAGCTGGATAAAAAATATAACCATAAAATAAAATTTATAAATTTTAAATTGGAAAAAAATCCCCCATATCATGATTTAAATCCCCCTATAAACATATATTGACCATAACAACAATTACACATTTTTAATATTTTTATTATTCATTATGACAAAAAATGAAAGTGATCTACTTATAATGAATTTGAATTATGAAAAAAATGTTTAATAAATTTTTTTAAATTCAATTCATATTAATGGTTTAATTTAATTTAAAATTAAACCCATAAAACACTATGAAAGTAAAGTTTCCATAAAAATGTTTCTAAAAGCATAAAGAGGTTCTACCAAAATACAACATGAAATAAATTATAATGTCCCTAATTGGATTATTGAAAATTTTAATGAACTTATTTCATATTTGAAATAATTTTATTACAAAATTTAACTAGTAAAATGATTTTAATTGAAAACAGTTTGCAACAAAAATCAGTACTTTCACTATTCATCGGAAAAAATCAATATTTTCTGAAAATTATAAAAAATTAACTCTAATATAAATTTTAAATGTTGATTTCAAAAGTGAAGTTACTTTTTCCCATAAATTTTAATAATGTGGAATAATATAAATTTTTAATTTTCCCACAAAATGTGATAAACCCCATTTTGAGGAAAAACGTATTTTGGAGTCATATATCGACTACTAAAAACAAATAATTATTATCTGTATATATTTTTAAATATGAAACCATTATAATTTTATTAAAATATAGTCACTATATTTCACTCTTTTAACATAAAATCTAGGTTATAATTATATATTATATTGTGGTTCATATAGACTCGGGGTTGCATGTATCGCATGCTATTGAAGAAATTATATTTATTTGAAGAGAAATATATCACAAAATCTTGAGATGTTACTTTATTCCCCCACATAATTAATTAATCTCTATAAATTACATCACTATAATGTAAATAAATATGTATATCTTTGTTTCATCATAATCTCATGTTCTCAAGTAGTTTTTTTGATATTCTGATTCATCCCAAGAACACTACCCAGTTGAGTATCCATGTTCCACAGAAAATTTTGTCTTTGATCCAAGATTAAAAAATATTTTTCTTAATAAGAAACATCAATATCGAGAAGTAAAATCATTGAGATTAGTATATCTGAAGGATCTAGTATGTACTTCCATTTGATAGATATATGGAATATATCATCAACTTGAGAGTGGTTTGGTGGAAGCACCAAGTGATAAAATACCACCCATAATTGATCAAGAATATTAAAGGATAAAATATACCAAGTGATAAACATTAACTTTTTTCAGAATCTCATGAAAATATTCCATAAATATATTTTAATTAAATACCAACTCGCTAACATTTAATTAAATATTCCAACAATAATTTTCAGTATAACATTTCTTTCAACTCTGAGCTACCTTAATGTGTTGTTGGATATCCCTAACCCACTTTATCAATTCCTAATACAAATATATTTCCAAAATATTCCATTCCCCAAATTTAGTATAGAACATTGTAGTGATAAAAATATTTCCATAGATGTCTTTTTATGGAGACTTTTTATTTCTTGATTGAAATCTATTATTGTAATAGAAACTCAACTAGATGAAGGTATTAATCCATAACACCATTGAAATATATAAAAGAAGACCTCAACATAGAATTCATGGTTTGAATTGTTCTCACAGACTTACCATTTATCATAGGATGAAACATATTCTTGAAAAAAACTCTAAATCCAGATATTGCTAGAGAATGTTCTAGAACTTTAAGGAAAAATATGGATCAAAATCAGGTAGAATGTGATACTCCATGAAACCTCACCACTTACATAATATATATTCTTCCAATATGATGAAGAGAAAATATTCTATTAGATAACTTAAGTGTCCTAACATTTTAAGGTGATCAACTACAACATAAATATAATTATAGCCTTTAAATTGTTGTGGGTGACCAATGACAAAATTAATGGTGATGTTTTCTGATTTCCATTATGGTAAGTTAATGGTTATAAAATCCTCTTATAATGTTTACTCTTATATATAACTATTTGACATACCATGCAATGATATATATATACTACAATATATCTCTTTATTTTTCCCACCATAAATACTCTTTCATATCTCTATATATCTTCATACTTCCAATATGATTAGTTAACAACAAAATATAACCTTCACCCAATATATCCTTTTTCAAATATGGAATGGAAGAGAAAAATACAAGGTTCATGTATCTTATACTTCTATAACAATTAATTTCAGATGTAGGAAAATTTCAAAACTTCTTTTGAAACTCCATATCCTCCTCAGGAACCTCTTTAATCATAACAATAATAGAATGATAAACACTCAATTGATAAAGATAAAATTTATCCCATTAATTAGATTTATAGATACATCTTTTTAAAATACAGAAATATTTGATCAGTTTTTATCAATGTCATTATTAAAATTGCATGATCATTTTGACTCAGAGCACCTATCACATTGTTTTATTTCACAGTGTAGTAATGTATAGAATAGTATTAATTTTTAATCAACTATATTCATATTCTATAGTTCATATTCAGATCTTTATGAGTGAATATTTAACTTATAATGTTATTATTAATATATATATATATATATATATATATCATGTCATTCCCCTAAAATATAATTCGTCCATATCTTTAATAAGAAAAATAATACAGCTTACTCAAAATCATTAGTTAGTTAATTATTCTCTTCATCATTAAATTTTCATGATGCATAAGCTATCACCATTATGTTTCTCATTTTAATTCATCTCATTACCTACTTTAGTGTATCTATAAATATCAATAACCATTGTCCACTATATTTTAGTGTATGTAAAGGTGAACTAACTAACCTACTCTTTAGTTCCTTTATATTTTCCCCATATTTATATATCCAAAGGAACTAGGATCCCTCCCAAGATAACTTGGTGAGTAGATTAGGTTTCCCTGATAAATTTTCCATAAAAATACATCCAATACAATAAATGAGTAGACCTCAGTCCCCATAGATGGTATAGTACAATGTTAAGAAATATTCATCTTTAATGGATTCACTGATATACCCTCTCTTGAAATTATATAACACAATAATGAAATGTTATGTTTCCAAAACTCTCACACAGTTATTTTTACATATAACTTCACCTTCCTAATGTTCTCCAGTATATTCCTCATGTGATTATAATGCACTTATTTGTTCTTGGAATATCTAATAATATCATCTATAAATACAACAAAAAATTACCAAGTTAATATCTTAATAATATATTCCTAAAAATCCATAAAGATAGTGGGGACATCAGTAAGACCAAAAAAATCGCTATAAATTCCCAACATCCATAAAACATATGAATGTTAGTTGGAAGTATGTATTCAATTTTTACCCTATACTGATAGTATCCATATAGAAGATCAGTCTTGGAAAAATATTTATCTCCTAGTAATTATTCAAACAAATCATATATTTTGGGAAGACGATTACTATCCTTGGTTGTGAACTTGTTTACTTCCCATCAATCAATGTAGATTCTCATTGATCCTTCTATATTTTTAACTAAAAAATAGGTGAGTCCCTTGGTGATGTGATTTATATAATGATTCCATTATCATGATTCCCATGAAGTTATTTCTTTAATTACTATAACTCAATAGTGTCTATTCTAAGAGTCTGTGAAATAAGTGAAGCACTAGGTATGAGTTATATTGAATACAATACCTAACGATTTTGTGGAAGACTATGTAACTCTTCCAACAAAACATAAAAAACTCTCAAAAAATAAGAATTTCATTGATGTTGAGTATCTCCCCAATAATCTCATTCAGAAACCCCCTTTTAAAAGGAATGAAGACCCATATAATGGATAAAATTTATATTAGAAGCTCTTATATGTCATCACATTGATAGATATCATAGGTTAGTTCAAAATATAAAGTGCGACATACCTTCCTCAATAATTGATTAGGTATTTATGTAAATAAATCCAATCCAATCCCAAAATAATATCTAATTCCACTAAAAGAAGAATAATAATATTTTCAAGAAGAAAATTCCCACAAAATTCAATCAGATAAGAATCATTTACATGATATGTAATCATCATACCAATATGATTTTTCATTTATAATTCAACCTAAAATCATTGATGATATGAATTGAATTTCCTTTATACATTTCATGATATATATATATTCATATAATAAGTTCCAAATAGGTTATTTCAATATTCGATAAAACTTATAACCACCTCAAATTTATATTTTTATATTCAATCCCTTTTTATAACTAAATGGTTATATTGGACATCAATCATTGTTAGTTAGAGTGATTAATCATGGAAACCCATTAATTGTATGACTAAAGCATGACACATAATTTTCAATCTAAGAGACCATTGGTTTAACCTAGGTAAACCCAGACCAATATTAATTCAAATCCATTATGATGGTTCATAAATATAATGTTAATTAATCCAAGAATATACTCCATGAGTGTCCAACTAGGTTCCCAATAAATGAACACTCATCATTCCCAAAAAAGATGGTTGATATATAATTTTTTTAAAAATTATCAGGGTTATTACCTATAGAGGAATTTTTTTATGAAACTATATCCACATGTAGTATTCAATCTAAGATTTCAATCTAGGAAAACCACATAATCTCTTTCTTACCAAAAAATTAAGATAGTATCCTATTCTTATAAATTTCCCATGTTTTTTCACAAACATTATCTAATCCAAATCTCCAAATTTTGAATAAACTTGTCTTATGATATGAAATATATATATTTATACTTTTCATACATAGATATTACTTCTTAGTAGAGCAATATTCATTACATTTTACAAATACGATATAAGAACCAAAAAGGTTTAGTGTTTTTGGAGACTAGATACACAATATTATTATTTCATGAGTATCCACAATGATATTAACACATATTACACTTCTTAGTCATACCATACATAAAACCATTATTTATAGACTAGGGATGGAAACATAATAAAGGGTTATGTGTGATAGTCCATAAGGGTAAATATTGGAGATATTATTAATCACATAGGAATACCATGATCATTAGGATATGAGAACATGAGAATAAAATTTTAAAACCACAACCATTATATAATAGATAATAATATTAAATCATGGAATAAGACATGGATTTTTATAATACAAGAATCATAAAAAAATCGAAGGACATGGGCCCTAAGAGTATAACATTTTCTTAAGACATAAATTTGTGGTATAGAAATATTTGTAGAAAATAATTTACTTAGTAGTTAAGGATCACTACCAATACTATAATAATGGCTCGGTTTCAATCCCTAGTCCATCATATCCTTAGTTAAGGTTCACTCCCAAGATAACCATATTCTATATATTTCCTTACTAAACTAGGTTCCCTCCCCATTACATCTCTTATTACCTCATGAAATATCTATATTTACCCAATTAATAAGTGGGCTATATAATTCCAGTCTCACCCATCACATAATCCAAACCATTTATATGTGTGTTGCAATATTATAAAACATTCCTAAAAAAACATCAGAAAGGAAATTTGAATCCTAAACATTTCATCATTCAATCACAGCATAACCTATGTAAATTAAATTGGTTTCATTAAGGATTCATCATAACATAATTAAATAGTTGGATAAAATGGGTTTCATACTATCATAAATCAATAATAATCATCATAATCCACCCAAAGAATGAAATTGCATAGTATAATTGGATCATTTCCCCAGTAAATCAATAGTAACAATAAATTATTATAAATTTGAATTATAGTTCTTTTAAAATTTCAATAGAACGTTTATTAATGTAAATATTCTTTTCAATTTGAAATCCCTTATTTAAAATATAAAAATTTCACAAATATTAATGAAAAAAATATTCATTGAAAAAAATCATGGAAACATTTAAGGGAATATTTAAGTCATTAATAATTCATGAATGTGGTATATTTCATTCATCATGTGTATGTTAAAACAATGATTCCAAACACATTTATGGTAAAAATGTCATTGGTACTTCATTCAAAAAAATGATAAGAATATTATATTAAAAGAAATTAAAAATAAAATCAAGACTAAAAATGAATTTAAAAAATAATAAGAGATTATCAAAAAAATATTGATTTTTTTTAGAAAACATGGATATAGAAGTATAAGGATTTCTTCCTGAAGAGATATGTACAGTAGGTTTTCCATAAAAAACTTATTTTACTCTCTGGAGGTCTTGAAAATAGGAAAATGAAAGGAAAAATGTAATCTATTGATATAAATATAATATATGAAAATATATGTGATTATTTATAGGTATATCATGAAATTTCATCTTTGAAAACTTATTCATGACCAATCTCAATAAACAAAGACATATTAACATAACTCCAATACCATAGGTTTGATTATATTAGAAAGTTACCTAGCCTCCTTTAAAATAAATTGAAGTTTATAAAAAAATTATACCATAACCATGTACATAAATATAATATACTATATGATTTACAAATAAAATTTCAATACAAATTTATTAACAATTATTTATTAAAATCATCTTTACTAGGTGTTAACTATTTCATTTTTCATGAGAATTTCAGTTTGGTAGTTCCGGTACTGGAAATATGATCATGGATAAATAATATCCATAATTTTAATCATCATATAAATATCATATATATTTATTATATTAATATTTAGAGTCATCCATTAAAGTTTTATATAGAATAATTAATTTCATTTTTTATATTGATGGTAGGTCGTACATACACATGAATGCTTTTTTCATTATTCCACTAAGGGAATTAAATGATGGAAAATAATAATTCACCATTATAATACTATTTTTATAACATATATATCACATATATAGATAAAATATATCCTTATTACAATCAATTTTTAAATGAAATGGTTACACGAATCCCACCGCTTAGAGGAGGTGGTAATCTAAACATATGTAAATGGAATATTATTATTTTCTGAAGGATGATAAAGTAAGAGATAAGATATGATACTATAATTAAAGGTGAATAATTATATCATAAATATAAATTAAATAACATTAAACCAGAATAATAACCTTCCATGATATATTTTGGTTGATATTTAATTATATTGATACATGGACGTGCTAGTACACAATTATGCACGAGTGATACTTTCACGTCCCATTTGAAGGAGAAGAGGGTGAATAATGGTCGATACATAACCATAATAAAATTTAATTATATTAATCATGCCATGTTTATTATTTTAATAATAATTATATATATTTAATTTAGTTATAAGGAAAAATAATTTCCAAAATGTTGGGTAGGATGATTACTTACTCTTCAGTATGCCTCCGTTAGCTCCTTTTTGAGGACTCATGGATTTCAATTTTAAGCAGACCAAAAACAATACATCATGGATATAAATGTCAATAAAATAATTGGGTATTATTTGGTCAATATTGAGGGTGCATATTGGAAATAATAATATAATGGAGGGGTGTCATTTTATAAGTGGTGGAGACAACCCACATGGGATTTCGTAAAAGATAAAAATATAATAAATTCATTCTCAAGCAAAATTATTTGATATGGATAGATGATCAATGGTTTTTAATATATGGTTTAAATATAGTAATGAAATAGGATTTTTATATTTTTAATTATAAAACATACCCACTTCTCTTGGTTTAACCACCCCACCCCCCCCCCCCCCCCGATAAAGGCAATTTAACATTAATCATGACGATATTTTATTACCATTTTTACTATACATTATGAAAAAATGAATTTGGAATACCAAAAATATATATAAATTCTGATTAAAAATATAAAATCCATTTTATCAAAATCAATTCATACAATATTTTGAATATAATTTATTATTAAACCCTCAAAATGTGTCAAAACGTTGTTTTTAAAGAAATTGTTTTTGTAAGTATAAAGAATTATTATAAAAAATAAAAAATTAAATTAATTAATTGAAATTAATAGAATTAATAAAAATTAAAATTAACTAATTTATTTTTTCATTTTAAAAGATAATGAAACATTATAGTTTCTTTAAATGAAAATACAATCTTCAATATTAATCAGTATTTTTCACTATTAAAAATAAAATCAAATTGTTTAGAAAATTATAAAACTGTAAACATTAAGATAAATTTTTACATGATTAGTTTAAAAATAAATTTCATTTTATCAAATATATATATATATATGTTGTCAAAATTAATTATATTATTTTCCAATGGAAGGAAAAAATCATTTTTGTGGGCAAAATGTATTTTTAGTAAAATATACGGACTTTACTAAAAAAATGGGTTCTTAATTATCAATATATTTGTTTTATCTAAAAACTTTATACATTTTTATAATTATTTTATTCCTAGTCAATACAATAAATTAATTTCTAGGATATAATAACATAATTTTTTATGATTCAATTAGGCTCTGGGTTGTGTGTATCGTAAGCTATTAAGGGAATTAAATTTATTTCAATATATATATATATACACACACACACTACATTATCAGGTTTTTATATTCTTGGATTATAATATCACTCATATTAGAATATTGAATCATATTTATCCTAATTTTAGTGTCATTTTTTATCAAGCCATGAATGACTCTCAGATTTTAGGTTGTTCCCTGAGTCTGTCTTCCTCTACCTCAAATACATTAATGTTAATTAATAAATGATTCTAATTTATAACATTAATCATTATTAGTATAATTTTTTCTTAGTTTTAATATTTTTATTGAAGTAAAATAATACACTTCATTAAAGGAAGGATCTATTTAGTAGGGTAGTGGTTTTCGTACTTATGATGTGGTAATGAATTCGTTGTGAGTAAAAATTAGTTTAGTCACACTCAGTGCCTCCTTCTCTTATTTCCAACACAATATTATATAAATTTTTAATAAAAATACATTTAGATCAATGTGAAAACTATTTAAATATGAGATATTCTATATTTTAAAATGATTAGGAATATTTAATTTTAAATAGAAAATTTGTCGTACCCCTTAGATCAATATCTCCAATAAAAGCAGGGTTATCATTAACACAATTGACAAAAAAACCCAACCATATATCCATATATACATCATCACCATTGAAAACCAAAAACAAAATAACCATTAATCATCATCATTTAGGACTGAACCACCTCTAGAAATACCACTCCTACATCGCCAATCCATCAAAAAATTCCAAACTAATTTAATAAAAAATAAGACCCCCAAAGAGGTCGTTAAATGAGAAGAAAAAACCAAATCATAGAAGGAAATATTTTGAGAAATTATAGGAACAATTTTAACCATCTCAAATTTATTAGAAAAAATAAAATAAATAAACCATCATCGATTTGAACCAACCTCACCCTATAGCAACCCGACATCAAAAATCTCGGAGTCGGTGTCTAGTACCATTATATTTGGATATGATACTAGTAAATCTTGTTCCAAAGGATAAAAGAGTTTAGTAGTATTAGAAAACCAGATATATATATGAGTCTTTTATTACAAAATAATACGCTAATTCTAACATTATTTTTTATCATTTGAGGATAATAACTTTATTCCATCGAGTATATCCTTGGATATATTTCATAGTAAATTTTATGGAATACTAGAGAAACGAAATAAAAAAAGGGTGATATAAAATTCATGGTAAGGGTAATGTATTGATTAATAAATAATGAATAAAATATAATAGTAAATATGGTATGGTAAATATCTGAAAACACAAGCCATGGAATCAATACCCTGAGAAAAAGTGCGTAATAATATGGAAAGGTAAATAAATAATAAAACAATTCATTAAAAAAATTGATAAGGACTAATCAAAATGGAATGGTAATAAACTGAAAAAGAATTCAATTTAATCAATAAACTGAGAATTAAATGCATACATCAATATTTCAAAGTAAAATCTCATGAATAAATAGAAACTATATCTGAATAAGGGAAATTTTTAATTATTGGACTCTAAGTTTTCTAGGTATATAGTACCATTATTTTCAAGACCATTCACAAGTTGTTTTAGAATATTGGGTAAACACCCATAAACATTTTCTAACAGATTCACGTCATGAGAATATAATTTCTTAAAATGGGATATTTATAATCAACCCCACCTAAGCCGTAAGCATTCCCCATATCCCATGAAATAAATTTCAGTAATATCCAATTTTAATTACCATAAAATATCAATATTAAATAAATAATATGGATTTATCAATAATTCCACAGTGTAGGACATGTATCAACCAGTATTGATCACATTGATGAATGGAAATAGTATTTAATGATCATTAAAACATTCTTTAAGAAAATAATCTTTAGACACTCCAAAGTGTACCTTACCACTTTGAAACATTTCAATCATAATCCATATGATGTAATGACATTAAATGAAACATATAATAACATGATAACAAGTATATTCATGAAATAAAATTTCAACGAGATGTATATACAGCATATAGAAGTGAATTTGTGAATCATAACAAATAAGTCTCAATTGAATGTAAATTAAGACAAAATCCTTTACCTTGAGTTTGACTAGTCATGTTCAGATTTATCATTGTGAATGATAAAATTATTCTAATTATAGAAATTCCTCATAAAAATTTTCTGTTTTATTATTAATCATACTTCACTTACTATAATGTTTTATAAAACAACTTTAACAACTAAGTTTATTTCAGGTGTTTTGACTAAAATTTAGTTCATGTTTTAAAACGACATTGGTTGGTCAAATATGGTAAAAGTTTTCATTATATAAATATATCAAAAATAATAATAATTAAATAATTACCATATTTATACATAATTTATACTTTTAAAACCAATCAAGAAATATGGTTATGAAAAAATAACCAACGTTATAATCATAGAGATTGTATGTTGTACGTACGGATGAGTAATGTTTCCATTTTTCATTGATCAGTATGGAAAGAAGTTAAAAAAAAAAAATATTTAAATAATGATCATTATATCATAAATTTCATGTGACATAACCATGTATTCTTTTATACGGAATTATTTTGTTGTATAAGAAATCGCATCGTATCAAGGAGGCGGTAGTCCCCATGCCCATGACTAGTATTATATCTCTTTAGTGTGTGAAAAGGGTAATAAAAAATGATATATTATCTTAATAGAAATTTAATTATGTAATTAATATAATATATATTTCATTTATGTTACATTTTTTTAATTAAATCCATCATTTAAATGTTTCATATATAGTGGGATGAATCACATCACATTGAGGAGGCAGTAGTCCACACTTCCAAAAATGATGTTATCGTATTCAAAAAAATAGAAATCTATATGGAATGTTTTATAAAAAAATTAGAAGAATACATACATGATAAATATAAAAAATATCATATATAAAAATTGGTTCCATAAAAATTCTCAACCATGATAGGTGGTAAAGGGAAAATGAATGACATCGTTTTGTGATGCAGTAGTTCATCGTACATATTAATGGCATGTTTGTTACCCATTAGATGGAAGTGTGTGTATGTTATTTTAAAACACTTAAAAAATATATATATCAGTATATTTATGACTCTGGGGTTATTATATAATCATTTAAATATAATATTTGAGGCTGTGGAGAATGAAAATAAAACAAAATTGCTTGAGGATGGATGTTACCTCTTATTCGGGTAACTGCTTTTGGTTTTCATCAAATGGCTTCCTTGGTTTTATTTCTACCCAAGGAGAGGATTATAATATGATGGTATGTATTTTTAGGATATATTTGGGAAGATTTATTTCAATCTAATTTGGCTTGTATGGTGTGAGGATGTCGGAGGGGTGAGTTTCTTTTTATAGTGGAGGAGGAGTTTCATTCTTGTACATTTTGGAAAAGGTAATTCCACCCACATTTTCCATATTTCTTGTGGCTCCATTAATGAAAAACATTATATAAAATGAACTATATGGGATAAATATTTCCCTAAAATGACTTATTGAATATATATATGAAATTTTGGTCCTTTTGTTTAAGGTTTCGTCCATTGTTAACATACTTTTTCTCTTAGTCGATGTAATTAATTTTAATTACATTCACTGATATATTTGGTCAAAAATAAAGATGATTATATTATCAATTATAAATTATAATTTTTCAAAATATTTAACCCTTTTTTTAAATTTAAAATCGGATAAGTTTCATAAATTAATATAAAATTAATCCTGCCGATGAGATGATAAAGCGGATATCTAAAGTAAAATGTTCAAAAGTTTTCTATGTATTTATATCAAATATCAAAGTGAAATTTATTCTAATAATATAAAATGGAATAATTAATAATTAATTGACCTAATTTTACTTGAAAACCAAATTTAAATATAAATTAATATAATAAATAAATTCTACCAAAGCTGTTTTGATTTTAAATTCATTATTCTCACTATTCATTAGTAAATGAAACATCAACGAAAAATACGATTAAATCATCCTAAGATAATTTTTATGATATAATTTCCAAAATGAAAATTATTATTACATATAAAATTTATATATGTTCCAAAAAATATATTTCAAATATGTTATCCATTAAAAGGCGTCAAAATTTCCATTTTAGAAAAATATAAATTTAAATCATAAAACTGGATTTATTCTTATCATATGCCAACCAAATATAATTGATGAATATAAAAAATATTTTATTTAATGTATAATATTTATATTTAATTAATTTCGATATCTAATAGTAATTAAATTAATTAATTTTGATTAAATGCCTTTTGAAGCATAAAAATAACAATTTATAAGAACTTTTTTTAAGGTTGCGCCAGAAGCCCCATTTTTGTTATATAAGAAAATACAACCTTTTGAATGGGTAGATGGAGTCCCATTACATAGCGTGAAGTCCCTAGATCATGTGGCCTGAATACATGTCCTGGAATCCCATTTTTTCCCCAATGTCCCTTTGGTGAATAGTACTACTACAGTACCTGGGCTACAATAGTACCACCTCTTCTATAGTACTTTCTACAACACCCTCTGCTACTACAGTTCCACCACTACTATAGTACTAGTATAGTACCCTGAAAAATGTTGCTAATGTAACTCACGAATTCCTCCCCTACCTGGATTTGATCTTGTGACATTTGGGTGCCAAGTAGAAGCCTATAACACTTTGGTAATGGCTCATTGGCCTCTTTAAAAGAACATTTGTAAAGACCCGTAAAATTCAAGGAAATTTTTTTCTTAATTTTCTTTAGAATTTTACAAGAACGCAGTTTCTGATGGCACCTGATTCCGAGGCCCGGTGTGCCCGGAATCATTTTCTGAAGTTTAGCTCGGGTACGTTTAGTGAACGAACGAGCAGGTTTTTCTAACTTTTCAACCGGTTCTCAGAATCGAATTCTGAGGACACCGATGGAATCATAGTGCCGGTATTTTCTTAGAAACGCTTTTTCCGGAGTTGCGTTATCTCGGGTGTGGTTTTTAGTTTTTTGGGGTTAAGTTAAGAAATAAAATAAAAGTGGTGCGACACTTTATTTTATTTCACTTAAAGCCACATAAGCCAGGTTAAGCGGATAAGGTGGGACCCATGATATCCTACCCACTTTTTAGGATATTTGTGAGGTGGGGCCCACACGAGCCCCACTATTTCTTTCCCTCTAAGTAACGCACCCGCGAAAACCTCTTTTAAATAAAGTCAAACGGTGCGTTTTCTTAAATACTAAACGCCCCTATTAATAGGGCAGTTAAGTCATTACAATTAATTCATCGAATTAATTTTTTGTTTCTTAACTTTGAATTTCAAATTGTTGGCATGAGAATAAAATAAGACCAACACTAGGTTTGTTGAGGGGTTTCTTGTTGAGAGGATATGGAGAAACTCTAAAGCGTGAAGATCTTCATCCTCCTTCGTTGAAGAATGCGAAAATACGAAGAACACAAAGATCGCATCGTTGCCGATGAAGAACGTCGGCCTTCGACAAAGGGCGACGAAGAACACTGAACCCTCGGAGATCGATGACACGAAGCCGTGTACCGCAACGCCGACGATCCTCCTTCCGCGACGTTTCTTCCGCGACGTTCCTTCCCCACGACAATCTTCGATCAACAACCGATTGAGGTAGGAGATTGAGGTTCTTTTAATTCCTTTGTGAATTATATCCTCATAATGGGTTTAATTGGTGCAATTAAATCTGTGTGATTTTAATCCTCAGAGTTTGACTACGTGACGCCGTGTACCGTGACGATAGCGACGCCCCTTCCGCGACGCGACGATCCTCTTCTTCCGCGACAGTCAATTCCGCGACGAACTCACGTTCGGCGACAACGTTGAGGTAGGGGTTTTTGTTCATTTTAATCAATGTGATTATATCTGCGGTTTGTTTTAATATTTGTTGTGAGACTTTTAAAACCACTAACGCGGTGGGTGCGGACCAACAAACAAGTCCGAACCCACCGTCCTTTCGTTCTTGGTGTGCAGATTGGCGGGCGACGACAAAGTAAGCCGCACGGGCGATGTGAGGTCCTCTTAGTGAAGGAAGGATCCCGGGAGGGCCATTGGTGAAGATGGCACAAAATTCCATCCACCAGAACTCGTCCGGTGGTCTGCGGAGCAGCACGCCGGCGCGCCTCGCCGACACGGCGGCGCCGGCGGAAGGTGGTGGCGGCGCCCAGCGCGCCGCCGGAAGGAGCCGTCGCGGCTGAAGCCATAGCGGCAGGGCGCGGTCCTGCGACCGCGCGGGACCAGAGGGGGACGGGACGCGGTAGCCGACCGCGTCTACTGGCAAGGGTGGCCCCACGTGGGGCCGCAGATCCTTCACGTGGGGGCAGCGCGCCCTCCGCTTCGCTCGGTCGTAACGGCCGAGCCGACCCGCTGGCCACCCGGCCAGCGCCAGCCGGGTCGCGCCCAGGCCGGGCCGGGATACGCCGGCCGGGCCGGGTCGCGCCATCTGGGTTGAACCTGGACCCAGGTCGGGTCGACCCAGTTTAGGCCGACCCATGGGGGTGTTGGGCCGGGTCGGTCCGGGCCCGGACCCCCCATTTTCGGACCTCTTCGCTCTTTTTCCCATCACTTGAGCTACCGGCCTCCAATCGACGAACTGTCAGTTGCGATGCGATCGTTGGATCGAGATGGTCTTTTCGGCATATCGCACTCAAGGTTTTGGAATACTTTGGGTTTGGCTGGGTTGGTTCGTACACGAAACCAACGGGGCCCTCGGAGCATAAACACTTATAACTTGAGCTCCGGACGTCCGATTGATGTACCATCAAATTTGATGGATTACTCTAAGTGAGACAGATCTTTTGGCTTACTCCGCCCGAGGATTGGAAGCAGGTGGAGTACGGTCGGGTTGGTTTTGCCTTAAAAACCTATAGGTCCCCTATGACAAAAATCCAATGACTATCAGACCGGGTTCCCAATTAACGCGCCGTCTGCGACGTTGAGTTCCTGTAGACGATACGGAACTTTTGGATACATCATCTCCGGACTTTGAGTCAGTTGATGTATCAGCCTCTCGGATCGTGGAGCGGACCCTCCCGAATGGGCTTACTGTGTGCGGGAACCCTAGAGCTGGCTGCGACTGCGACTACGATGACGACTATATAGAGATCCTCAGTGGATTCGACGGCGACGACTACAGCACTCAGCGATCCTACGTGGATCAGTGCTACTGATCCTGTGTGCGTCAGCGTTCAGCGGTCCTATGTGGGCCAGCGCCTACAGATCATGTGTGGGTCCGATCCTGTGTGAGTCTTTGCGGGGGTTAGTTACCCATTGATCCTGTGTGGGTTAGATCCTTTGTGGGACATTACGGGGGGTAGTTACCTATCGATCCTTTGTGGGTCAGATCCTTTGTGGGTCATTGCGGGGGTTAGTTACCTATCGATCCTTTGTGGGTCAGATCCTTTGTGGGTCATTGCGGAGGTTTGTTACCTATCGAACCTTTGTGGGTCAAATCCTTTGTGGGTCATTGCAGGGGTTAGTACCTATCGATCCTTTGTGGGTCCGATGGCTTAGATGAATCAGTGGATTTATCTGATCATCTCTATCGTCATACGAAGAAGTATACCTGTGTGAGATGAATCCCTTTTTTCTTTCCTATGTGGATTGTGTTGTGCTATCCTGTGTGGATTTACGTTTTTCTTTCCTGTGTGGACTGGGGTGTACTTGGGCTTGGAGGTTGGAGCGAGTTGGAATTGATGAATTAAGTATATGTATGGGCATATACCTAAGCAGTGTCGAATGTTACTTCGTGATTGTATCTTTCATCTGTGGATTATCCTTGTGGATTTTGGGAGACCTTCAGGGTATTGGGGTCCCTAATGAGTAGCTTATACTCACCCCTGCTCGTGCTATGCCCGCACTACGTTGTAATGGTTGGAGACAATGGACAGATTTGATCGTGGTTGAAGCATGCGGAGCAGGAGTATACCTGGAGGTGGACCACTGGGCGAGACGTACTCGGAGCGGACGGCTGGACCCCAGGAGCTGTGGAGGCCATCTGTACCTACCCTTCAGGTGGAACTTCCAGTGGATGGATCGACGCCGTGACTTTACTTTTCAGTTGTTGTTTTCTCTTTCCAGTTGTACTTTACTTTCATTTTGGGTTTGTATACTGGCCCACTTACTTTTTTGCACTTACTTTTGTACTCAGATTTTACTTAGTGTTTACTTATACTGCTTGCTTTCTCTCTTGTATTTGTTTACTTTACAAAGGCAATGCCTTCCCTTCTCACCGGGATTTATGCCTTGGTGCTAGTCACCAACCCCTGGCCTATGGAAGGCGGGCTTGGGGTAGTCACGGCACGGGCCCCAAGGACAGGTCGTGACAAATTGGTATTAGAGGAGTTCGGTTCTACCACAGAACTTTGGACTCTGATCTTTTTCTATGTGAAGCAATAGTGTTAAGCATATTGGGTGTGGTTATCAGTCCAGGGAGTCCAGTGTTGGTGCGACGGCCAACATATCTATACATGAGGCCCCTGAATTCTGATTTCCGACTTAATGCGTGAAAACATTGATTGCATGTATGTGTTTCAAGTTTTCTTTGTGATTACTTTGTGTCAGCTCACCAAGTATACTGTTTGACCGTGGCGCACCTGTTTCTTTTCAGGATGGCCCCATGACGGAATCCGGCTAGGGTTCCGAGAGTTGTACGCGACGATAGCCCACTGAGCGACGATGCCTTGGTACAAGGCCCTTTGACAGCTGAGGCACCGGCAGTACCTCTACCTGCCGAGCCACAGATGCTTCCAGCCCCAGCCGCTGACGATGCACGTTGCCTTAGTGTACTTCATGAGTTCCAGTGCTAGCAACCGCCCAGGTTCCAAGGGGAGATGGACCCCCAGGCAGTCGAGGATTGGCTGGAGGCAGTGGTACGAGTTTTCAGGTTAGTGAGGACACCAACAGACCTCATGGTGATCCTCGCAGCGAGCCTACGGCACGCGGCAGCAGGCAGATGGTGGAGCTTGATGCTCTAGGTTCACGATGAGGCATCTCTTCTTTGGACAGACTTTGATAGCCTTTTCCGCTTAGATTTTTTCCCAGCCACCCTCCGTGCGGTGCGCATCCAGGAGCTTCTTCAGCTGCGGCAGTGCAGCTTGACGGTCACCCAGTACTCAGCGAGATTTACCGATCTCTCGCGCTACTCGACAGACATGGTACATGACCCATTGTTCCGGGCCTGGACCTTTGAGCAAGGATTGAGGCATGAGATTAGGGCATCGCTGATCTCCCTTAGCATTCCGACTGAGGTAGGAGTACTGGAGCGAGCCCTTTTGATCGAGAGCTTCCTTACTGAGCCTTCATCAGCAGCGAGACCAACCGCGGGGCGGCAAGTAGTAGAGTCTTCTACAGCAGGCAGTTGACGGATGACTCATGGGTCCAGGAAAACCAGACCCTTAGGCAGATGACCTCAGGACACTGGCTCAGCAGTGTGGGGAACGTAGCGCAGAGCCAGTCTTTTGAGAGGCAGACAATGCTAAACATGCGGCGGGCAGGGTCACATGGCTTGTGACTACCCGACCCACCGTGCCGAGGAGCCGTAGACGGTTGAGGGGCCACCGAGGCAGAGGTAGAGGGTCGACCATGGT
Source organism: Viscum album (assembly GCA_963277665.1). Classification (NCBI taxonomy): domain Eukaryota; kingdom Viridiplantae; phylum Streptophyta; class Magnoliopsida; order Santalales; family Viscaceae; genus Viscum; species Viscum album. Next base: position 2,024,353,083 of record OY728123.1, read on the forward strand.
GGTCCGCAGGGAGCAGGCGGACGAGGCAGAGGAGCTGGCCGAGCAGCGGGTTGTGGGCGACGCTTTGAGGCTCTACCACCACCACCACTAGGAGGTCCACCCCGACCACAGGGAGCTGGCGGGCAGAGACAGGCACAGCTCCAGGAAGCAGAGGGCTACGACCATGGCGCGCCCGAGGTGATTCAAGGTACTATCTGTGTCTATTGAACCCTTTCTGTAGTTCTTATAGACACATGATCATGTTATTCATTCATATCCACTGCCCTTGTTCGGATCTCGGAGATTCTGACAGAACCGTCGGCTCAATCCTTACGGCTAGAGACTCCTACTGGAGCAGACTCGATGATTACGCACTGGTGCCTGCAGTGTGAGTTTACTCTTGGAGGCGAGAGCATCAGCTGTGATCTTCTTGTAGCGGTGTCGAGGCCTTACGACGTCATCTTGGGCATGAATTGGTTATCTACAGTCCATGCTCATATCTACTGTATTAGGTGCAAGGTGCAATGTGTACGCACCGACGGGAGCAGGTTCACCTTCACCAGAGAGAAGGGAGCCTTCACAGCACAGTATGGACTCTCGCAAAGGAGAGTACATCCCATCACTCATCAATTGGCTATCCTCATCCTAGGAGCAGTTGACGTGTGAAGTCCTAGTTTTCCTGCAGTGGAGGATCAATATGTGGACGTCTTTCCCGACGACGTTCCAGGACTACCTCCTCAAAGAGAGGTAGACTTTTATATTGATCTGTACCCCGAGACAGCCCCGATATCCACTCCAGCATATCAAATGGGCCCCACTGAGCTTTGAGAGCTACAAGTACAATTGGAGGACTTTTAGGGGTAGGGATTCATCCGACCTAGTGTTTCACCCTGGGCTTCCCCGATATTGTTCGCCAAGAAAGCGGACGGGAGCTTGCGACTTTGTGTCAACTATCGTCGCCCGAACCAGGTGACATTGAGGAACAAGTATCCACTACCAAGGATTTATGACCTCTTCGATCAGCTCAAGGGAACACGGTGGTTCTCAAAGATATACCTCAGTTTAGGCTATCATCAGCTTAGAGTTCGAGACGAGGACGTGCAGAAGACGGCCTTCAGATGTCGGTATGGCCACTATGAGCTCTTGGTTATGCCTTTCGGCGTGCCCATTGCTCCGGAATTTTTCATGGCCCTCATGAATAGAATATTTCATCCATACTTCGATCGATTTTTCGTGGTCTTCATTGATGACATTTTGATATACTCGACGACTGAGGAGGAGAACGCCTACCACTTGCGGGATGTACTAGACACACTCTGAGAGCACCAGCTTTATGAAAAGCTCTCAAAGTGTTAGTTATGGATATGTGAGGTCCACGTCTTGGGGCACGTCATCTATGAGGCAGGAGTTTCAGTGGATCATGTGAATATCGAGGCAGTGCTAGCTTGGGAGCCACCTAGGAGCGTGACAGAGGTGTAGAGTTTATTTGGTTTAGCTGGAAACTACCGGAGATTTGTGCCAGACTTCTACAGAGTTGCGGCACCACTCTCATCTTTGACGAAGAAGGGAAACCCTTTCTGTGGTTAGACAGATGTCAGTAGAGCTTCCAGGAGCTGAGATAGAGATTGACCAGCGCCTATATCTTGGGGTTTCCGGAGGAGGGAGTAGGGTACGTAGTCTACTGCGTTGCATTAGGGACTGGAATCGGATGTGTCCTGATGCAGGAGCGGGCCGTGATCGCCTATGTATCACGTCAGTTGAGGCCGCATGAGCATAACTATGCTACCCATGACCTAGAGTTAGCAGTAGTGGTCTTCGCTCTGATGACATGGCGACACTATCGGATGGGCGAGTGCTTTACAGTCTTTTCTGACCATCAGAGTCTCAAGTAAATATTCTCTCAGAAGGACCTGAACCTGAGACAATGGTGATGGCTTGAGTTTCTCCAGGACTATGACTTTGAGATAGTCTCTACTCCTGGAAAGGGGAACATAGTGGCCGATGCTCTCAGCAGGAGGACAGGCATTCGGCTACATGAGGAGGCCACAAAGTAGCTAGCTGCTTTGAATATATCCTTCATGGATAGAGATGGAGCAGCCTTCCTTCAGTCTCTCACAATCACCCCTCCACAACTACAGTGGATCAAAGAGGCACAGCATGAGAAATTTGACTGTGAGACGTGGCGTGCGCAGATATCCTCAGGACAGGCACATGATGGTTTCTCCTTTGGAGCAGAGCACGACGTCCTTTTCAGAGGACGTACCTTGGTACCAGTTTCTTTACTAGAGGAGGTGTTGAGAGAGTTTCACACTTCTCCCTTGGCGGTACATACTGGAGTGGAGAATATGTACCAGGACCTCAAACGACAGCACTGGTGGCTGGGCATGAAGAAGGATATGGCAGAGTTCATTTCTAGATTCCTCACCTGCCATCAGGTGAAGGCAGAGCATCAGGTACCATCAGGCTTGGTACAACCCTTGGAGGTCCCGGAGTGGAAGTGGGACGGGATATCTATGGACTTCGTGACTGGACTTCCACGCATTTCCAGAGGTCACGACTCCATTTGGGTTATTGTCGACCGACTCACCAAGTCGGCTCACTTCTTACCCATCAGAGAGCAGGTCTCTATGGAGAGTTTTAGACGTCTCTAAGTTTAGGAGATTGTACGGATTCACAGTGTTCCATCATCTATCGTCTCTGATCTAGATGCTCGCTTTACTTCCTAGCTTTGGAAGGGGTTGTAGGAGGCATTCGGGATGCAGCTATGTCTGAGCACTATCGTTCACCCTCAGACATATGGTCAGACGGAGAGGACCATACAGACCTTCGAGGACATGCTCCGTGCATGTGTCCTCAACTTTGGCCACAGCTGGGAGGACCACCTACCCTTGGTGGAGTTTGCGTACAACAACATCTACCACTCCACCATCAGGATGGCACCATACGAGGCATTGTACGGTCGACCTTGCAAATCTCCTTTGTGCTGGATTGACCCTGGGGAGTCAGCACTTGTGGGACTGGAGATGGTCCAGGCCACGACAGAGAAGGTCCAGATTATCAAGGAGCGGATGAGGACAGCTTAGAGCCGACAGAAGTACTATGCTGACAGGAGGCAGAGGCCACTAGATTTCGAGGATGGAGATCACATATTCTTGAGTTTCTCACCTCAACGTGGATTACGGAGAATTGGACGAGGTGGGAAGTTTTCTCCATGCTTTATCGGACCATTCCAGGTCCTCAGCAGGATTGGTGAGGTGGCTTATCGCCTGGCTCTACCACCTCAGTTGCACCGGGTGCACGACGTCTTCCACGTATCTCAACTGAGGAGATACGTGCATGACCCGACACATATCATTGACCATGGGGAGCTGGACGGTGATGATGGGGCGACTTTTTCAGAGGTCCCTGTGAGGATCGAGGATCGATAGGAGCAGGTCCTACGTGGATGGTCGATTTCCCTAGTGCGCATCAGATGGAAGCATGGGATCCTCCAGGAGAGCACATGGGAGCGGGAGGCTCAGATTCTTGCTTAGTACCCACTTTTGTTTCCCTAGTTTATGATATATCTTTACGGGGACGTAAATCCCTGAGGTGGGAGTGATTTAAAGTCCCTTAAAATTCAAGGAATTTTTTTTCTTAATTTTCTTTGGAAATTTACAAGAACGCAGTTCATGACGGCACCTGATTCCGAGGCCTGGTGTGCCCGGAATCATTTTCCGAAGTTTAGCTCGGGTATGTTCAGTGAACGAACGAGCGAGTTTTTCTAACTTTTGAACCGGTTCTCGGAATCGAATTTTGAGGACACCAATGGAATCGCAACGCCGGTATTTGCTTAGAAAAGCTTTTTCCAGAGTTGTGTTTGCTCGGGTGTGGTTTTTAGTTTTTGGGGTTAAGTTAAGAAATAAAATAAAAGTGGTGCGACAATTTATTTTATTTCACTTAAAGTCACTTAAAGCCACTTAAGCCAGGTCAAGCGGATAAGGTGGGACCCACGATATCCTACCCACTTGGTAGGATATTTTTGAAGTGGGGCCCGCACGAGCCCCACCATTTCTTTCCCTCTAAGTAACGCACCCGTGAAAACCTCTTTTAAATAAAGTCAACCGGTGTGTTTTCATAAATACTAAACGCCCCTATTAATTGGGAAGTTAAGTCATTACAATTAATTCATCGAATTAATTGTCCGTTTCTTAACTTTGAATTTCAAATTGTTGGCATGAGAATAAAATAAGACCAACACTAGTTTTGTTGAGGGGTTTCTTGTTGAGAGGATTTGGAGAAATTGTAAAGCTTGAAGATCTTCATCCTCCTTCATTGAAGAACGTGAAGAATGCAAAGAATGCATCATCGCCGACAAAGAAAACCGGCCTTCGACGAAGGGCGATGAAGAACGCCGAAACCTCGGAGATCAATGACGCGACGCCGTGTACCGCGACGCCGACGATCCTCCATCCACGATGTTCCTTCCCCGCGACAATCTTCGATCAACAACCGATTGAGGTAGGGGATTGCGGTTCTTTTAATACCATTGTGAATTATATCCTCAACATGGGTTTAATTGGTGCAATTAAATCCATGTGATTTTAATCCTCAGAGTTTGACTACGCGACGCCGTGTACCGCGATGACAATGACGCCCCTTCCGCGACATGATGATCCTCTTCTTCCGTGATGGTCAATTCCGCGACGAACTCACGTTCGACGACAACGTTGAGGTAGGGGTTTTTGTTCATTTTAATCTATGTGATTATATCCGCGGTTTGTTTAAATATTTGTTGTGATACTTTTAAAACCACTAATGCTGTGGGTGCGGACCAACAAACAAGTCCGAACCCACCGTCCTTTCGTTCTTGGTGTGCGGATTGGCGGGCGATGACAATGTAAGCCGCACGGGCGATGTGAGGTCCTCGCAGTGAAGGACGGACCCCGGGAGGCCCATTGGCGTAGACGACACGCAATTTCGACCATCAGAACTCGTTCGGTGGTCCGCGGAGCAGCCTGCCGGCGCGCCTCACCAACATGGCGGCGCCGACGACAGGTGGCGGCAGTGCCCGGTGCGCCGCCGGAAAAAACCACCGCGGCTACAGCCGCGGCGGCAGAGCACGGTCCCATGACCACGTGGGACCAGAGGGGGATGGGACGTGGCAGCCAGCCGCATCCACTGGCAAGGGCGGCGCCACGCGGGGCCGCGACTCCTTCACGCGGGGGCAGCACGCCCCCCGCTTCGCTCGGCCGGGCCGGGTCGCGCCATCCGGGTCTGACCTTGGTCGGGTCGACCCGGTTCGGGCCGACCCAGGGGGGTTGGGCCGGGTCTGTCCGGGCCCAGACCCCCCGTTTTCAGACCTCTTCGGTATTTTGCCCATAACATGAGATACAAGACTCCGATCGATGCACTGTTAGTTGCGATACGATCCTTGGATCGAGACGGATGTTTCGGTATATCGCACTCAAGGTTTCAGAATACTTTGGGTTCGGCCGGGTTGGTTGGTACACGAAACCAACTGGGCCCTCTGAGTGGAAATGCATATAACTTGACTTCTGGACGTCCGATTGACGTTCCATCGACTTTGTTTGATTACTCTAAGTGAGACAGATCTTTTGGAATACTCAACCCGAGGATTGGACGCAAGTGGAGTATGGTCGGGTTGATTTTTCATTAAAAACCAACCGGGCCCCTGGGACGAAAAATCCAATAACTCTTAGACCGGGCGTCTGATTGACGTGCCATCTGTGACGTTGAGTTCCTTTTGACGATACGGAACTTTTGGAAACATCAACTCCGGACTTTGAGTCATTTGATGTATCAGCCTCTCATCTTGTGGAGAGAACCCTCCCGAATGAGCTTGCTGTGTGCGGGAACCTTAGAGCTAGCTGTGACTGCGACTACGACGACGACTGTACATAGATCCTCATTGGATTCGACGGCGAAGACTACAGCACTCAGCGATCCTACATGGATCAGTAATACGGATCCTGTCTGGGTCCGATCCTGTGTGGGTCAGTGCTCAACGGTCCTGTGTGGGCCATCGCCTACAGATCCTGTGTGGGTCCAATCCTGTGTGGGTCTTTGCGAGGGTTAGTTACCTATCGATTCTGTGTGGGTCAAATCCTTTGTGGGTCAGTGCGGGGGTTAGTTACCTATCGATCCTTTGTGGGTCAGATCCTTTGTGGGTCATTGCGGGGGTTAGTTACTTATCGATCCCTTGTGGGTCAGATCCTTTGTGGGTCATTATGGGGGTTAGTTACCTATCAATCCTTTGTGAGTCATTGCAGGGGTTAGTACCTATAGATCCTTTGTGGGTCCGACGTCTTAGATGAATCAGTGGCTATATCTGATCATCTCTATCGTCATACAAAGAAGTATACATGTGTGATATGAATCCTGTTTTTCTTTCCTATGTGGATTGTGTTGTGCTATCCTGTGTGGATTTACATTTTTCTTTCCTGTGTGGACTGGTTTGTACTTGGGCTTGGAGGTTGGAGCGAGCTGGAATTGATGACTTAAGTATATGTATGGGCATATACCTAAGCAGTGTTGACTGTTACTTCATGATTGTATCGTTCCTCTGTGGATTATGCTTGTGGATTCTGGGAGACCTTCGGGGTCTCGGTGTCCCTACTAAGTAGCTTATACTCACCCCTGCACAGGTTATGCCTGCACTACGTTGTGTTGGTTGCAGACGATGGACAACGCTGATCATATTTGAGGCTTGCGGAGCAGGATGGTGCCTGGAGGTGGACCACTGGGCGGGACGTACTCGGAGCGGACGACTGGACCCTAGGAGCTGTGGAGGCCATCTGTACCCACCCTTCATGTGGGACTTCCAGTAGATGGCTGGACGCTGCGGCTTTACTTTTCAGTTGCTGTTTTTACTTTTCAGTTGTACTTTACTTTCAGTTTTGGTTTGTATACTAGCCCACTTATTTTTCCGCACTTACTTTTGTACTCAGTTTTTACTTAGTGTTTACTTCTACTGCATGCTTACTCTGTGATGTTTTTTTACCTTACAAAGGAAATGCCTTCCCTTTTTACTAGGATTTACACCTTGGTGCTAGTCTCCTGCCCCTAGCCTATGGAAGGCAGGCTTGGGGTAGTCACGGCACAGGCCCCGAGGACGGGTCATGACAACATTTACTATATATGAAATTAGGTTTGGTATCCATTTAAATTTAGTCGTTAACCAATGAATTGAAAAATATATTTTCAGAAGTTAGTAAATATAATTAATAACCATAAATTTAATGGCTATGTTGTATCTTATTAAATTAAATAATTAATATCTTGGTGTTATATTATATTTCTGTAAAACTCAACCTGTCGTGTAACTCAAACTACCAAACAAAGACGTTCACGCATGTAATTCCAAGTAACTCAGTGTAGTGTGAATTCAAATTTATAGAATAGATTTATTTAAACTATTAAATATGTAATAAATTCTTGGGAGGTTATATTAATTTCAATGATTGGTGTTGTGTATCACACAAACTATTAAATACAATGTTCTTACTTTATAAATTCAGGGTGTTACACACTAAGCACCGTAAATTTATTCTAAAATAGAAAAAACATCCAAACAATCAATTATGAAATATGGGTATAATATCCCAAAATACATAAAAACCCACATGATCCACTATGTAACAATGAACCACTAGAAAAACAACAACCAAAATCTATAACAATCAACACAAATTCAAATACCATATTGGGAATGATTCAAAAATTATCTCCAAATAATCCAAAACATCCACTGGGAAGACCATATTTTGAATAAATGATCCATGAATCCTATCACCCCCCCTAATACAGAAAATTTGATCCCTCAAAATAATGGGTCATGATATTTCCAATAAAAATAGTCCAGTGGCTCTTTGGGATGTAAGTACTACCACTAAGACCATAAGGGACCACCAAGGACATAACTAGGGAATTACTAATCTAAATATATTACTAATCATTTATAAAAAAAATCCATAACTAAATAAGAAGGAATATTCGAGTTGATTCATGTCGATACACTCAACCAATCCAGGAGGAGGAACAATATGTGAAGAGGAATTAAATTAAATGAAAAATGGAAACCATCCAAAGTGTGAAGAAAGTACCTTAAACAACAACAGGAAGAGAAACATATGATAGAGGAAAATAAAAACACCTAAAAATCATCTTTAAGAGTAACTATAGTTTCCCCATAGAATGATATAAATGGATGAAAAACTATAATGACGAGATTGTAGAGATATTTTAGAGAGATTAGACTCATCTTTGCAACTGATAGTGGATCCTTATCTTACTATTTGTTATGTAAATAATAATTTCAATGTTCATTAGTTTTCTTATAGTTATAATATAATATCATAATGTACTTGTAGAGAATTAGGGTTATTAATATTTGATTAAGTATTTCCCTAATGATTACACATGTATGATTTATTGACCTACATGTCATCTAGTCATCAAATTTGTACTCATTTTTTTTGTACTTTATGTCATTCTGCATTTTCAACAATGTATATAGTTAATACATAAACAATGTAAATTGTAGAATTATTTCATACGACATGGAAATTGACCACCATATTTTAACACAAATCATTATAGTCAAAAAAATATTTTTCTATGTCGCCCAAGATCTAATGCTAGGGGAAAAATTAGTGTGATTACATAACCCATCATCATATGGATTATTGACATCATGTAGTCTGGTAAAATTATTTCATTGGAAATAAATTAAATTCATTGGAACTTAATAAAACCAAAAAATAATTGAACATATTATTTCCACTCTCATAGTCATGAAAACTTTTATTTTAGTCAAAATATTTTTTTGGACTTCTATATGTGCATAGTTATTATTGAGTTATTAGATGTCACATGGATCATAATTTAACTTGATTAGTGGGGGATCCAGTATAATTTTCTATTTGAGAATGATATTGGTTGTATATGCCTTTCAATAATTCCTCAATTGTGATAAATATTTAGTTCAAGACATTTTTCTAGTTCAATGGATGGAATACTCTATAAATTACTCAATTTCTATGAATTATCAAAATCAACTAGGATACTTCAATTATAATATATGTGTAGCTAACTCTTCTTGTATATTATATATATATATATATATTAATTACCTAAACTTTTATAAGTTCAATGTCCAAGGAATATGTTAGAGTCTTCAATATGTTGATGAAATTAGAAACTCCCTAATTCATTCATAACTTATAAGTGGATAGGGTACGAATATTTGTTTTACATGACGCAAAACTGAATTAAAACTGGAATAATCAATTTATATTCTAAAAAATTTCATTAAACCTAGGGACTAGGCTATTATAATAAATAAGTATAGGTCCTTTCCATGTTTTTTCTAATATGTATGAGTTTGGTTACCTTCTATTTTTAATATTCCTCAATATTAGTCCATACCAAGAATTGAAATGGGTGATATATTAATTCAAGTATCATATTACATTAAAGGATGAGATGTTTGGATATCCAAAATTCAATGAATGAGGGGTCAAGTCCACCAACTCAATTTATTATTTTTTTATCTTTATTTGAACACAATAAGAATAAATAGTCACTAGTTGTGAAATAATCGATATAAGTGCCCCGACGTGTGATATTATTCACAGTGTCAAATCAGTCTCATATGACTCACATAATCTTGATATTTTTAACAACCCAACATGAAAAGCTCTTCAAAATATATTCTTGTAGCGATTAGCTGAATGAGAGGATATAGTCTTAGGTAAAAGTGACAGCTCAATGTTTCCATTATGGTTTGATCAACATAATATTATTATGTAGGATCTTCCAAAGAACGTTTAACATGAATGAAGAAGTAATGATTAGTTGGTATATTCCCTCTAATAAACGTAGCATATTTTTTGGATTTTTTAAATTGTTCCTTCAACTTGGAAGATTATTCAATTGAAAAAATGATCAATAAATGTTCATGTGGAATGTGGGAAAAAGATATAATAATTCCCTATCTATTTATAATGAAAACCTATGAAAATGTTAAGGGTAAATTAGGTAGAGATACTAATTATTAGTTCATTATTTAATGTCTAGAATGAAATCCTTCTATATATATCTCATCTTGAGAAATAATGTACCCAACTACTTCTTCTTTTTCCTACTCATGTTATTCAAAAAAAGGATATTAAAAAGTAAAACAACTGATCATGATGAAAGAATTCATTCTTTATAGATGGGTAAAAATGTGAACATCCTCTTCTAAAATTTTATAATTTGTCATGGCTGTATGTAATTCGATGCATGCATACTACATGAAATATAATAACCAAAGGTTAAAGTGAAATTATTATCATGAATGTGTATTTTGGAACCACATAATTCTTTCATTTTCTAAAACTTCTACTTTTTTAACTCAATACTTCATGGCAGATAGACACCACATGATAGTTTTCATGATGTGGAAAATTTTATGCCTCAGCTAATACAACCCAGTTATTCTGACACTTATTCTCTTATATCCATACTTATATTCACACATTACATATATCTACACATATGAATTAAATATTAAATATAGATGTAAACGAATTTTCTTCCACCCAAAACTGAGAAAATGAATATGATGTGTAAACGTCACTATTTTAGAAAAAGGAATTCATTGCACGACCTTTAGTGATGTTATAAAAACAAAAAATATATCCCTCTAATGTTAATTAATATAGATTAATAAAAAAAGAAAACGAATAATTTTTTAGTTGGTATTTTTTATTATTCCCCCATAGGGCTTGTACTCAATCCTTCTTTTAGAATGAATTGATTCATATATGTTTGAGGAACCCAAATATCGATGAATAGGGACACTCGAACAACACATACACTTCTGTGATACCTCTATCATGGGAAGGCTTGGGCATAATTTCCATGAATTTTTTCTACGATCCTAAACTTGATATCCTCCAACATCCACTCTATGTATCTAATATCTAAGAGGACCTTGTTCATAATTTTTGAATATGAAGTGATAAATTTGTGTGTAAGTCCAAAATTCCATTTAATGAAATGAAACTGTCTCCCATTAATGTATCACAATTTATTAAATTCCTGAAAATTCATTGTGAATTTTCTATCACCATTTTCCATCAGCAATGTATTAAGGATAAATCCCGGCCAATTCATAGCAAGTTATAAACCATTTCTGAAACTCATTATAAAGAACCATGTTTATCTAAAATTGGAATTTGAGAACAAATTTGAATTTTCTCATTCAGGATCTTATGAGGGGTAAGATTTTCTTTTTACCCAATTATATGATCTTGGATAATTTTTATTGTCACTCCATAGGTCAGGAAATATGGTCTTTACCCAAGGATATGATTTTGGGGGAATTTTAATGTGTTCATGTTTTGAAAAATATATTTAATATTTAATATGTTAAATAATATATTATTTCAGAGAGTTTAAAAAGATATATATTTTGAATATAGAATCAAATTTATATTTTGATATCATAATTGAGTCTACAACGGGGGTTTTTTGGGTGGTTTATGAAACTTCTTCGGGTTTCGAGACTTTGGATGACTATTAAAAAACAATTTATTTAAAATTATTCCCCCACTATTTTTTCTTCCCATGAAAAGAAGGATGAGGGTGAGGGATTCTCCCTTATATTAAATTGTTGATGCAAGATGATAAGGGGGATGCAATTCCAGGAAAATCCATCCATTGTAGAGATCAGGACTGGATCATTGTGTATAATATTATAGGAGTGGATTTGGACCCCCAATCATTAGCGTTTATGACATGAGGTAGGCTGATTTTTTTAGTTTTATGCCCAGATTCTCATAGATGTTTTCTTCATGTATTAATGCCCTATTATTACCTCTAAGGAACCCATGGTTGTTGATTTGTACCTAATCATGAAAAAATATAGTTTTTGGAGTTTCACACGGGATTATTCTTCGAAAATCTAGATCACATTGAATGTAGTCCAAGAACACACATTGTGTGTTCCTACCATTCAAGTTGGATGATATTTTAGAAGAACCCACTTTGTAATTATATTACACACCATGTAGGGGTGGCTAAAAATGTTGATGATTACTTAGTCAGATGGAATTTTGGGGATACTTTTCATGTAGTGGAAGTATATAACATGTAGTGGGACATGGATGGGTATCCAAGAACATGGGTATGATATTGTCATGCAGTAGTCCAGGGTCAGAACCCATGTGTTCTAGGCTACGTATAAGTACATGGGTAGGCATGATATTTTCAAGTATTTGAAGTTTAATTGGGGTATACACCATGTGCTATCATTATCATAAACATTGAGGTTTTTTGGTGATCTTTCACCCTAGATTCAGAATTTCCCATATGATTATTCCATTTTGAGTGTGTTTCAACATAGTTAACGATGATAGATCTTATGAGACGTTTAGGGGATTTCTAAAAGTTTGTTTCTGATGAGTTTTTTTTGAAAGATATGTTTTTTTCTCCAAATATTGATTTCAAATATCTCCTGGGGTTGATACATAGCATACGACATGACCTATGATCATGTGAATGATTGGAGGATTTAGAACGAATTCATTGAAGACCACAATTTTTATGAGAATGTTATTACCTCTAGTTATCAAGACTATGTTGTGATGTGAGGTAGTTAATAGTTTGGTTTCATGGACAACATTGGGATATTTTAAAAGGGTATGGGCTTGAGGATATTCACATTATGATGATTCACTACCTTTGAGGCCATTAGATGCTAGGGACTGAGTTTTGAGATGTGTGATCTATTCAAGAAATGTGTTTCCCTGAGAGCTCTATTGTTATCAATGATATGAACAGGGATGCCTCTACATGAGTTCCAGTTTAGTAGATCCAAAGAGATACACCTTTTCTTATGTCTTGACCAATAAGGCTAGGTGGGTGGTTGATTGATATGATAACCCTGAGTGGGTTTTTTTATTGGATTGTAATGGTTATGGGTGTTCCCATGGAACCAAAAATGATATATTATCTAATTGAGGATATGATATTTAAAATGGGTATAGGATTTCAATAGGACCTTATTATGTTTCTATACTTTTTATGATTAGAATTGGTTTATTCTCAAAGGTGTTGTTATCTAGTATGGAAACCATGTATTGGATCCCAGTTTGATGATATGGGCTTCCATTACTGATATATTTTGAATTGATTACCCAAAAATATGGTTTAATTTGTCTGACATGATGATCCACATTAGAGGTTATGAGAGGCGTACAAGATTTTCTATATGTATGATTCTGTACTATTGATATGAAACTCCACATATAAGGTTTTTAGAGTCAGACGTGATGTTCCCCTTGCATGGTTTTGAATGTATGACATGACGCACCATATCTAAGGTTGGGTAGGTCAGACATGGAACTATATACCTATAGTATATGATGTTGTGTTCTACCATCGATGGTGGACATGTTGTTCAACAGATATAGATGAGATGTTATATATGGTGTTCTATAGATGTGGATGATATGATGTACATTTATTCCATAGATATGGATAAGATAGTGGAAATATTGTCCCAAAGATATAGATGAGGTGGTGGATATGAAATTATAGAAATATCGATGAGATGTTGGACATGGAACTCCACATATATGTATAAGATGGTGGACAAGGTGTTCCGTAGATATGGATGAGACTTGTGGACATGGTGTTCCACAAATATTGTTGAGTAAGGTGGACTAGACATTTTATATATGAGTTTGAGATTCTAGACTGAGGCTCTGAGCATGGGTTGTATATTATGTGGATTATGCGTCAGACTGAGGCTCTGGACACTGATAGTATACTCAATGGTTTAGGTTCTAGACTGACACATTGGGTAATGATGGTTCATGATATAGAATATAATGTAGGACTAATGCACATCATTTTTTGGGTTCAAAATTGATGCTCTAGACAGCATTGTTTTTTATGAATATATTTCAAGAGTAATTATTCTCTAAGAACAATATATTATGAATCATGGGATATAGGTCAGACCAATATTATAGGTTTTATTAGTACTTTTAAAAGGAATGTTTACGTAGTACTTATAGTTCTAGGTACCAAGTAAGAGATGGAGAGTAAATTTATTAGGTCTGGATCGGTTGACAATGGTTGTGGATCCCACATGTCATTTGGGATGCTTGATCATCGAGACATTCTCAGAGACCCCTCAGTGATGTCCAAATCATATATGGATGATCTGTGTCACAGACCCAGGGATCGATGATGGTTTTATTTTAATTTATTTGAGTTATGTTATGACTATGCTAAACATATGTAACGAGCATGAACTTATGGTAGCGTGTCATTGGTTCATAATTAGTGTTTACCTACTGAGTTTTATTTCTCACCCAATGTACATGAATGTTAGTGTGTGTGCATACTATATGTCTGTTTTTTTATTGATCAAGGATGCTTGATATATAGGGAGAAACCTAATAATTTTATGATTGAGTTTGTCACTAATGTAGAGTCTGATAACCAATATAGAGTAGCTTGGTAGGGTACTAGAGACGAGTTAAGTGTCATGGATAAGAATTGATAGTAGATCCATAAGTACTTATTTTTTATGTTTTTAATAATTAATATGTGATCAGAATAGTGGTCAGTCAATGATGTATGTATAGTATGGTTGTTTAGGCCTTTATATTATTTAATTTTATTTCAAAATGGTTATCCTTTAGTATATTTATTCTTTATACACATTCTAATATTTATAATGTATACTAATTAACATCTAGTTGTGTACTCTGATATGGGAGTATAGTATCCTAAGAGTCCAAACTTCTACTCCCATTTCTAGTAAATAAACTTTGGCATATTTGGAGTCACAAATGAGGTCTAGTGGTGAACTAGTTGAGGTAATAGTTGTTAATTGATTCAGGGAATTAAATTACAAATTGGTATCAAATGAGTTACGTTTGTTTTTATTTTATTTTTTTGGATTGTGTATACTATTGATAAAGGAATGTTTCATATTTTGGGATGAATATATACTGGGGGGTCATCAAAACCACTTTTGGTGGGATCTTTAGGACACCAAGGAATGGGATTGATGTTCTTAGTATTTTATGTTATAATTTTATATGACTTTTTCCTTCAAAGATTCACACGTGGTTTGGATTTGATTATTAAAGATGGATTTACGGTTCTTTTACTATTTTCATTGGGCCGATTATTTGGTTTTGAATATTTTCCTATAGTATAAAGATGAAACTCATACATTAATTTATTCTTGTAGTATACACATATTATAGGACTTCTAGTGTGTGATTTTATGGATTTCCTTTTAATGGAAGGTTTTGTAAATCTATGGTGAGACACTTGATAATGTGTAAGTTTGTGTGGTCCTCCGGAATAGTTGGTGCAGCGGCCATGGTGGGTCAGCATGGTATAATTATATGACTTTTGGACTCCATGTCGGTGTTTTTTGTTCAGGATTAATTACATGGCTTGGTCCTCTAGGGTGCGCTCTGAAGTGTTGATGCTCAAAGAGGATGAGTTTCAAAGTTGTGGGTGGTTGATTTGATGTGTGAAATCATTTGGATGTGGTACCAAAGAGTTGTGTTTTTTTACATGTTTATGTCATATGAAATTGGGAAAGGATATTTCATGTTTCCCCATTATTTATGGACTTATTTGATTTTTCCTATACCTGTATAGTTGAACCAAGTTACTTGTATTGGGATATGATCAGTATAGCTTAGTGAGAGAGCCTTATGGGTTTCTTTGATGTGGCACTAGTTTATGGATTCAGAGCCTTGTGTCTCTTGGTCATGACAATTGAAAGGGTTCGACCTAGTTTTGTGTGATTTTTTGTGTATGAGGTATAAGTGTATTTTTTTGATTTTGAAAATGGTTCACAAAAGGTGAATCTTAGTATGAGGATTATAAACATTTGATTCCTTTTATTTGAGAGTGAGGACTTGTAGGATAGTGCTCCCAAATTGGGGTTGGTTTAATGAGGGGATTTTTTTCAATATAAAATCCTATGTAATGGTTGTTCAAGTGGTTTTTGGCTAATACTTATGAGCTGGGTCACGAGCATAGGTGGTTCTCAAGAGATGTGGTTAGGGCTAGTGAGCTGAGTTTTCAAGGGGTTTGACTTGGTGGAGTTGTAACATGTCTTGGGAATGGATGAGGTTGTGTTGGTATTCATCAATGACATCCCAGTTTACTCCTAGTCTAGAGATGATCATTCCCAATATATTGACATCATTCTGAGTTTCTTTTGAGAGAACATTCTATATTCATATCTATATTGATGTCACAATGGTTTGATAAAGGGACTTAGAGGAGGTTGAAATCATTGAGCTGTGTGTGAAAACTCATATTATTGGAACTGAACCATCAAAAATCTATGAGAGAGTCCCTCTTGATGGAATAGATATTGACAAATACCATGTTATCCATTTTACGATACTTCGAACAAGAGATATATTATTTATTGTTTTGTCACTCAGGTGATAGTGGGATAGACACGCCTAGTCCTAAGGTTCGATAGTTATATGAATATGGGTTGTGGAGTTGGATTTCAGTTGTGAGGAAATGAGAATAATTATCCTATAGGTGGGAGTATCAATCATTCATGGTTATGTGACCCTTGTGTGGGAAAGGTTGAGGATGTGGTGAGAACCACATCGACTGGGTCGATGTACTAATATAGATTTGTTTTTGTGTGTGAATCTGATGGTGGAATATTACATGGATTTTAGTCACTCATTATGGGATGAGTTCTATGGTGGGGAGCACCCTTAAAACAATGATGTGTTTTGGATGATGCTGTGAAATCCAAAAATAATCAGTGTGTTTAGGCATTGTATTCATAAATTATTTATGGTGGAAAGTAGTGCCTTGAATTGTGATGGGTTATATGCCTTATCATTAAATTTTTTCAAATGAACTCAATTGTCAACTTAATGTGGAACCCATTTAGTTGATAAATAATTAATGATTGAGGTGGTTCTATGTGTGTGGTTGGAAGACCACATCGGCTTCTTGAGTGTAATATGTTTTATGGTGGGTAGGTTATAAAGACCTTTGTTTCCCTAGAATTTTAATTTGGGAAGAAATTTGTATTTTATTTTCTGCTAATCATGGGGGGAAAATAGTAATTTTACCATCGAATATTATATCTTATTATTTTTAGTACTATTTTTCTAGTCCCGAAATAGGGCGTTCATCATATGATTCAATTTTTGTATAATTTCGAGTTATAAACTTTTTGGTGAAATATTTAATATTTTTTTAATTAAATATTAAATTATTCATGCTAGTTAGGGTGGTTATATCCTTTTAATAGAAACTCCATTTTTGAGTCTAGACCAAGTTTTTTGTTTTAGTGAGCTATAAACTTGCATCAGGATTAAAGAGTTGGGATGATTACTAAAAGGGAAACTAATTAATTAATAGATCCCCACACTATTTTAGATTCCACTGAATGACTGGATTAGGGGGAAAGATTCTACCTTTTGTGTGATAGTTTGACCAATATGAGAATGGTGGTGATTATTTTCTCTACTTCTATAGTGGAGATCGAGACCAGATCATTGGAGAATAGCTTACATGAGTGTATTTTGACATGAAGCTTCGGCTTTTACGACATAAAGTAGCTTTATTTTTGAGTGATATGTTATACTCCTTATATATGTGTTTTCTAAATTTTTTAACCTCAATTATGACTACCAAGGACCCCATTGGGTTTTATCTAGCCTAATTAGTAAAGCAATGTTTCAGAAGGTTTTTTTGGGATTTCATATTAATAAATATTGATCACATGGAGTGTAGTTTAAGAACACACCATGCGTTCCTCCCATTTAGGGAACATGATATTTTGGAACCAAATTTTGTCTACTTGGAGTAAATGACATGAAATAGTATATGGAATGTGGCTGATTACTTGGTAAGATTAAATTTTGGGACTACACATCATGTAGTCGAAGTACACTGCATGTAATAGGGCATGGAAAGATTTACATGTACTTGGGAAAGAAACACATGTAAGGGGGAAATATTCATGTGGAAGTACAAGGAAAGACCCTAGGTATGACATACTCATCTAGTATGTAACATCCCAAGCTTCCACGGTACGCTTCTCTTTGAATAATATAGTAGCGTGTGTTGTACGCAACTTTGAGTTCTAACACACATCACAACCACTCAAACTAGCCGTTATGAATTGTAATAACCACTTTTTGATATTTTATAAATTTTATGAAAAATCGATTTCATTTTTGGATTCAGAATATCGAAATTAGCCTGGGGTGAAATTTTGGTATTTTTCTGAAAATATTCAATTTTTTATGAATAGTTAAAAACACTGAGTTATAGTTTAAAACCAAATTATTATTTAAATATTTATTTATTTTATTTAAATTAATTTTAGGTCAAAATAGATACATAATACCTATATATGTTCAATGTAATTTATTGGAGTTAGTTTATAATAATTTTAGATATATAAATATTTTATTGAACTTTTCACCATCTTTTACCCATCTCATAAGAGAATTTGCAAATTTACACAAAACATAATTTTACCGCTTCTGTGAGTGAAATTTTGAAAATCCAAGAGAAACTTCTAATATCAAGGAGTAAAATGTGTTTAAATAAGAAAAAAATAATTTTTGGTGAAAAATAACTTTTTACTTTTATTTACCACGGTTAAATGTGAATTGGGAAATTAAGGGTAAAAATGATATTATTATTACCCTAACACATGTCCTACTTCTATTGGATAAGTATAATTCGACCAAAAACAACCTTATAAATAATATATGAACCTCTTTTGTCCAATTGGATTAGATTATGAAATTTATTATTATTTAATTCAAAGAAGAGTTAAAAGAGTTAAAATCGAAGTTTAATAACTAAAACATTTTTAATATAAGGGTATAAATAAGATAAATTAGATTATAAATAGTCATTAGAAATCCAAAAAAAGTTCCTACATGATGTTATTTTATTTAAAAAATTTAGACATTAAATAATTTGATGTATTTATGACACAATGATGATGCAGTAATCACATTATTAGTGAAATATTAAAATAATTGATATTATAAATACCCAAATAAATATAATTCAATACTTTTAATAAATTCCAAGACTTTTATAGGTTAATATGACATGATAGGGTTTATTAAATTAATTATGATCGAAGTAATAAAGATGTTATGAATTTATCAAAAAAAATATACCAAATAGAGTCAAAACTGACATAAAAGAGTTTTTAAAACAAATATTATATTATTAATTGATATTCAATTCCTAAAAATAAAATGATCGTCCAAAGGACTTATATAATGATAGTTTTATCATTAATGGACCACTTTGGGTCTCTTGGATGTATATAGTATGTTTATTAACCATTTAATATAAAAATACAAAGAGACATGGTAAATGTCAAACTATTTAACTAAGAGTTCGAACTAAAAGATAAGGTTAATATTGAGACCCAAACCTGGATAAAGCCTATTGGATGAGTGTTTTTCAACCTATCCCCACATTAACCTATAAATAATCAACTTTGGACCCATTATATACCGAATATGAATTTATTACAAAATAAAATTTCTGGATTTTCCTAAGGTGCCCCTCACCCCTCTTATAAAAGGTCACTCCCCCTTCTCCCTAATTTACACCTTAAAAGCCTTTTGGATCAGATAACCCCTACCCAAATATCCTCTCGACTTCTCTAAATTCATCCTAGATGCCTTAGTTTGATTATAAAGATAACCTACTAAGCCCATTTGATCAAATCAAAAGGAAGAACCCGAAGAAAAGGTAATATTTTCACCACCCTATTTAAAGTTCCTTTATTCTTCCACTTCTTCTTGCTTTGTTATCTCCATTATAAAATAATAACTCCAGTATCTTATATATATTTTTATGTTATTATAATTTTTTTACAACCATCTTCAGTATTCTATCCATCCTTTGAATGACATGTCAACATATGTGCGACGTACGGCTTACCGTCTCCACGTCATGGTGTAATTGTTATTCAAAACATTATTATTTGGACGGGTATGATAATGATGTGTAATTGAAGTAAATAATAAATATAACATTATAATTATTCTGTCTATATGATATAAAATCCAATTATATATTATTTTAACATCAAAAGAATTATATTGTCACTCGTGCGTACATACGGACTACTGTCTCCACGAATGTGATGCGATTCATTTCCCATCGTATCCATTCAAGAATAATTTTCATTTGATGATTAAAAAAAATATTTAAGGACTTGATATAATTCGGGATATGAATAAGATACAACATATGGATAACAAACATGGATTATGTAACAAAAAATATAAAAGAAAACGAGTTAGTGAACACCTGAACCAATGATAATACTAAAATATTATTAACAAATAAATAATAAAAGATCATGACATCATATTTATGTATATGATTCTTGTATAATTTAATAACAATAATTTAACTATTATACAGCAGTTTAACCTACCCTCGACCAAGGAAAATTACAAATTAAGGATTAATTTTACAATCTCTCTATTATCTGAGGTAGTTTTTACGTATGTATCTACTGGGACATCTTTATCATCCACATCCATGTTTCTTAAAAATGTATTTCAAAACATTCTTACTATTTTATAGACTATGGGTTAAAGTCATTTATACCGTTTCTTACTTTTTATAAGATGTTTATAAAGGAATATTTCCTTTGTTTTCCAAACATGGTCCTTTTTATCCTTTTTAACAGAGTTATGGAAAGAATGCCTTTTTTCAACTTATACGGAGGGTGCGGCTATTTTACGCCATTATAAAATCGTCAAAAATTTCCTTAAAAGCTTATAATAATATTTACAAAGTAAATTTTTCCTTTTATAATATATGACTTTTAAATGATTTAAAAAAAAGAGATATTTCTCTGGAATAGTTTTGATTTCATCTATGTCAACATCCTTTGATGGATTTTATGTTTATTTGAAGTTGATTTATTATGATACAAAACTTCAATATTTTATTGAAGGTTTTGTGATATGTTTGACTATGGATGTGTTATTTTTATACCATTCCTTGTTTATGGATAAATTGTTGACATTTCGTATGCTGGTTTCAATACGAATGTTTATGTTATGTTTAAACCTTTTCATATGAGGAATGCATTGGACTTAGTATGTGACGGGCGGAGCCTGCTATAGCTCCTCGATGCATTGATAGGTCTCATGAGACAAACTAGTGTCTTGGCACATGGCCTTGACAAAATATTATTTGTAGTCTTGGCACAAGACCTTGAATATGTGGTTATGATAGTTTGGCATTATGTCTTGGCACATGGCTTTAAACAGGTGTATGTTACTGTCTGTAGTACTCTGCCGGAATTTCCTAGCGGGACTGGCGTGCTGCTGCCAGACAAGTCTGCTGGACATCAGAATTAAAACAGACATCTGTGTGTACCCGCTCATTGCTTTCCACCAAGTTAGGTTGGTGGAATTCTTCGGAAAACGATATAGATAAGAACCTGCTCACTTTTAACCGGTTTTCACCTTTTATGATTCTTCTTTCTTTCTCGGGTTCGAGTAACCTGAGCCAAACGCCTAGAGATGACACCGTCATATTGTTGAGGGTGCACTACCACACGAGTCTGGCGGCGATTGTTGGTGGGAGCCCTCAGGAATGACTCCCGTTTCATTTAATTAAGACCTTGAACGGCCTTCTCATTCACCTCTTTAGAATATTGGAGGGAATGGTTGTTGTGTTCTTGGGATAACGACCCGAAATGGTTGGAGACGGTGGTTATCACCACCTGCTTCTTGATCGATGGTCGTCACTGTCCGGACGACCATGGTGGATTGTTCACTTGGAGGGCTTGTTGAGCAACCTCTAGAGTTGGAATGGTACCCTATTGATGGTACTCCATAACTAGTGCATTCGATACCCAGCGTAGAAGACTCTGAGTAGGTGATGTCACCATCAGATCAGACGATGATCTAGCAGGAGTAGCAGCAGATGCCTATACAGTAGAGGCATTAACTGTAGAGGTATTCACAGGTGTGAATTTAAGAGAAGCCATTCTCATAATGCAAGTGATCTTGGAAAAGGGTGCCTATTTGATATAACAGTCTTAATCAACATAAGTTCGGCCACTACATCTATTGGATAAGAATATATGTTATTAATTGTTTTGTTGGCCCTCTCATTGAATTATAAATAGGGGCCTAAAAAATATCTAAAACATCACATTAACTTGGTTAAGGATTCACGTCAGGTTCACCATTTTTTGTTTCCTCTAGAATTGGGGATGACCTCATTGATTAAAGGTTCAAACATTCCAATCGGTTTCTAACATGTTTGTTCATAGAACTGGAAACCTCTAATGATTCCATATCCATTTAGACCTACTTTCCAAAGGTACATGCTCATTATTTGTGGACTGATGAGGCTTAGGAATTTGAATTGGTCGAGAGGATGGGAGGTCGGACTCATCACACCTTTTTAGGGGAATTATTGTCTACTCCGGGACTCTCTTTATAGATTTAAGTTATGTTCGTGAATCCTTATTACATTACCAAGTATAAAAGGATCATTTATTTAGATCTGACAATTAATGATTGGTATGTTGGAAATTTAGAGAATATTTTATATCTATTCGAGGTTCTTCATCTATAAAGAATCATCTTTTTTGTTAGATATTCTTATTCAATGGTATCTTTCAATAGATAAAATTCTCTTGGTCATTATGATGACCATACTGGTTTTAAAGCCACACATTGGACCACTTGATGTTTATTGTCATTCAGAAGGACATGGATTATTTCAGAGTTGGGATCATACCCACATTTGGGCTACCTACGTATCCTTTATTTTGGAAAAGAAATCAGAACCCACATAGTTTGAGAAATGGAGTGTGATGTTTATGTAAGATTGATGTCCCAAATAAAGATATCATAATTACTTGTACACTCTAAGCTCATGTGAGTCATGCTCGGTGTGAGAAACAAGTGGTATTGGTAAAACCAGAATATTGTTCCATGAAAGATGCAATCATAAGAAATAATGTGGGGCTTATGTATGTTTGACTGACCAAATAGATGAATATTAAGATTTACTTTAGGGAAGAAATCTAGGAACAGATTCCATAAAGGTATATGTGCTTTATGGAGATTTGGATACTCTAATATTGGGGCTTACTCCTAAAGTAAATTCCAAAGTTAGAAAGGGACATATGATTTGGTTTTACTCCTAAGAAGGAAACTCAGATCAAATGTAAATTAAGACTAGTTAAGAGAAATTTAGACTGGGGCTTACTCCTGAGAAGGAGGCCAAGGTGAATGGGATTTGAAAAATTAAGGGACTTGGGGATTATTACTAAGGGGGATGCCCATATTTGAGACTAGGGATTACTCCTGAAAAAGAAACCCAGGTTAAGGGAATTAAGTTTTGGGATTACTCCTGAGGAGGATGCCCATTTTTGTAGACTTTGAGACTGGGGATTACTCCTGAAAAGGAATCCCAGGTTAATGGAATTATGATAGGGGCTTACTCATGAAAAGGAGGCCCAGTTTAAGGGAATTATGACTGGGGCATACTCTTAAGGAGGATGCCCAAATTAATGAGGACTTGGGGCTTACTCTTAAAGACTAAGCCCAATATTAATGAGAATTTGGACCGGGTCTTACTCCTAAAAAGGAGGCCCAGGTTATGTTTTCACTCATCTTAAGGTATGAGGTTGAATGAATGAACTCTCTAACTTTAGTGATTTAAAGATGTGTAAATCACTAGGTTTTGAGAGATGTTCCACAGAATTCCTTTCAGATAAGGAATCCATCAAAGAAAATAATGCCATAAATGGCTTTGGAGAGAGTTATGAAGGCTTAATTTGGAAGAGGAGAGGTGTATAGGCATAAGATAGGTAAAATAGGCAGGAGGGGCACCCTAAAAGAAGGTGGAAAACAAGCCCTGCATGGGCACGCAAGTACTGCGTAGGCTCGCAAGTTCTAGTCGCGCAGGTGTACCTGCGCGACACATAGCTACATGTGTGACGGTCAATCCATAGGGTAGAACTTGGACGAGGCTTGACTCAAGCCTTTAATAATACCCCTTGAGACTTCTAGAAGAGAGGCGTGCAAGTTATTTGGAATGGGTAAGGCGGCGCGCAAGTGTGGCCATTTCCCTTAAGGGATGACCACTTAAGCACGCAAGTGTTGATGAGTTTCAACACTTGAGCATTCCTCCACCTCTTTAGATCTTCTGTTCAAGGTATGAAATTACCTTAGAAGTGTTCGGAAGCCTTGAGAAGAGACTAGGGCGTCGGGAGCTCAAATATGACATTTTGGAATTTTTCGTCCCGAAATGGGGGGGGCACAGGGGTATTTATATGCTAGAGAGACCCTGGGAGAAATTTTAAAGAGGGAGCGCAAGTCACATTCATGACCACTTGGCGTCATGCAAGTATACATGCACGACCATGGTAGAGCTTGCACGATCCAAGTGTAAATGACTCCTTGTTAATGCCATTGTCGATTTTTTATTTTTCTTCAAAGGATGAATCACTTTATGCTAAGGCATTTCCCTTTCCATTCGTTTAGACTCGGTGACGAAAAAGGAGCGTCAAGAATTCTATATGATAGGTTATATATATATATATATTAAATGATTCATTAATTTCAGTGTAATGTTTATTATCTACATCCCTTGTATGATCTTAACAAACTATATACTCTGTAAGCATATGAGGAATTAAACACAACATAATTCACTTGTGTTTATCTTTCATTTATTAAATGTACACATCATGTGTTTAAAATACATATCACATGTTCCTGATGTTGGGTTAGTGAAAAATACACAACAAATACCTTGTTGGGTAGTTCTGATAGGTACATGCTGTGTTTCCTCAATGTACACACCATATAAATAAATGATTTTAAATAAAAACGATTAATTTAATTTGATTAAAATTATAATGGATGGGAATGTCAAAGAAATATTTTATAAAAATTTAGATAAATTAAATAAAATTTTAATAAAGATAATTCATTAATTATAGAGCTTTTATTATGACTAAGAATGATTGAAATTAATGATAGTTTATAAAATTTGTGTTCATTGAACACATGAATGATCATGAGATTGACTTCCCTATGTATGTATTGGATTTCATTTAATTTATTTATTTCAAGGAATTTTCAATTGCATTTTATTTATTGTAATGATGTTATGTATGTCATCCACTCATATTATATAAGGACCACTTTGTCAGTGGGTTTTTTATATAGACCCCTTAAATACATTCCATTGGATTCCATCGCCTATGTTTGTGTAAATAATGAAAATGGATTGAGATCTTATGTGATTAACTGTGGTTCAAGATAAATAAGATGTCGAATCAACATTGATGATACTCCTGAAAGATGTGGAATACAAAAACTCAAGCCAATACTATCTCATACAGTTTTCCCCTATGTCTAATGGTTTGGATGTTCTCATCTCAATAAGCAAACAGTAGATAAGGTTCATGGTCATTAGAAATATTTATTCCTTATTTCACATGGTTATTTGTTTTATTTTATTTTATTTATGTAACATGACATTCATGTAAATAATTGAATCAAATAGAAATAATTCTTAGATTGAATAAATAGTAATTGTTTTATGTGTAAATATTTTATCAATACATGTTTAATCACTTAGGTAAAATAAACATAATATTAATAGTACATGTGAAGAATAAAGTAATAAATTGTTTCCTAATAGAAAAAATCCCTCTATAAAGTGATAATTTGTACTGAACCTTCCATCGTTTGAGTAAATATTTGACCATAGTTATAGTTTAAATCAATAAACATTTTGGAGGAATTTTTATTATTAGGAAATTTTAACAAAGTTATTGGGTCAACATAACCCAACTTTTATTGATTGTAACAACTATAGTTTTCTCAATACAAATTTAAATGAAAGTGTTTTAGAAATATATTTCTGGATTTCTTGATTTTGGATTTAACTCATTAAATCGTGGAACTAAAAACATGAATTTATAAAGGACTACAACCCAAAAACATTATTATAATTTTCATGGACATTCTCAATTATATGAGAATGGAAATTTGGATTCCTTCCATTAGAATGTAAGCATAATATGACATTATGATTCAAATGGTGAGGGTTATTGTTATTTAATATAATATTGGGAGATGAATAATAAAATTGATCTTATTTCATCTCACAAAATTAGTGATCAAGTAAAGTAATAATATTATTATTTTATATTATAGTAGTAAAATTTAATTTTATTCAACCACATTATCTTTGTGACCAATTTTTTAGAATGACCATATATTTAGTAGAAGTAACTTCTAAGAAATGTTTTTGTATTATTTCATTATATTACATCTTGGATAGAATATTTGAAATCTAGAAACCCTTAATACTAATCTACATATTAAGGAGGATTGTGATGACCAATTATCTATATATAAAAAACACATGGGTGATGTGTTATATTTATAGTTCATAATTTATTCATCTATTCCCGATGACCTCGTTAAATCTCATGATATAATGGATACTTATAGAATAATGAAATATCATTTTATATTTTTCATGAGAGACCAAGATAATAACTCTTTGAGATCTCCAAGGAACTAATCATGAGAAAACATTAAGTGGGTGTTCCACTTGTGCATTATTTAGTCAAAAGTATTTACTACATAGACCATATTAACAATATAGGGTTTAAACAACCAAAGTAATTGTGAACAAAAACATTATTTTATCACTCATATAGATATTCTCTAGTTTTTTTTTGTAAATTTTAATATTTACAAAATTTAGAATTGTCTGATAGAACTATACACTCTCGTTCACTATGTTTAAAAGGACATGAATCAACAAAATTCTTACATACTTACTGTGAATAAGAGAAATGTACATGTGAAGAGCTTCAAGACTAACTCCAACTATAAATATTCTTTGCAACACCCTTACAATTATATATGGATCAGAGGTAATAAATGGTGTAGTATGTCACTTGTTTTTCTTATGGCATGAAGGGACACAAGATGAAAAAAAACAATGAAGATTTAAAGGGAATCATTGTGTAAATTCATTATTTAGAATAATATATTTTTTTCTATAAATATTGAGTTAGATACATCCTGTTGTGCTCCCATTTGAATCTACATACTATAATCATAGATATTTAAAAATGATTCATGATAAGTGGTGGATATATGATTTTTTAATAGATCTTGGATATTATAGAAGCTATTGGATACTCCAACCCCATATTATTGTCTGAATTGATATTGGTGTCAAAAGAGTTATTATTATGTAACATTATTTAATAAAAACATTATTTTTATGTCCATTATAGATTCAAATAGATTTATTTTCAAATTTGGAAATAAATTCTTCTTCTTTATCTAAGATTTCATTTTTTGGTAATATACATTTAAATAATGGTCTTCATTTGTTAGATTACATGAACCATGTAATTTAAAACAGTGAAAAATATTTATTGTATGGGTCGTATAAAACCCATATATGGATGAACTGCATATGTTAGGTAAATGAAATGATATTATGTAAATATTATATAGAAAAATAGTCATATTATTTTTAAATAAAACCACTTGGTATTTGATACAGTTGTTCGAAAGTTGAAATAACCAATGCAGTATTTAATGAAACACGTTAAATACTATTAAAATTATTGGAATTGGTTCATACTAATGGTCCCTAAATAATTTCAGACAAAAATATTACATCATTTTAGATATATATTTAACACATATCTAGATAATACACACCCCATAACCATAAATATTTAGTGTAAATAGAGATTATATATATAAAAATATCATTTATGGATAAAATGTTATCATATCCCACAAAGTTCATTACACATAGTACACTTCTTTGATATACCCTTCTTAAAATCTTTCTTCTTAACCCGGGGAATGGATAAATTGGAGATGGTGAGCTCAGATAATCATTATAGGTAAACATGGGATATTTAAATAAATGACCATAAGTGGGAATAATAGAAATATAAGGCTATGATATAATGATCATAACATAGGAAATTTATACCCAATTAGTCAAAGATATTTATCCTTGAATCATGGAATAAGTATTTTCATAAAAAATTACATAATTCATAAGATTGTAGAATCATCAATAATCCATCATGTACATGAGAATATATCATAATTATAATAAATAGGTTTTTAGATTACACATAAGCATATAAAATCATTTCCTTGGACTAGGGTCCATACAAAGACTATTATAATGGATTAGGTTTCCTACCTATCACATTATCTACTTGGTCATTGTTCACTCCCAATAACACAATACTAGATAGAGTACCTTACGAGGTTTCAATAATTACACAATTCATTAAAGGTATATATAATTATGGGCCCATGCCTCCCATAATGGAATCCATATATATGTATACCAAAATATTGTAATAACATTCATCATTTCAATATAGGATAAAACTAATAAATGAAATGGGATTCATAAACATTTAATTATTTTATCATATCATAACCTGTGGAAATGAAATTATTTCCATGAATATTTAATCATAAATTATTTAACTCATTGGAAAGAAATGGGATTCATAAAATCATACTAGAAAAATTATCATTATAATCCATGTAGATAAATAATGCAGATGAAATTATAAGATCATATACCCAATGAAGAATAATAATCCATAAATTTTGTTAAAATAGATCAAAAATACATTTAGAAAAACATTTAAACGTTTCTTTTAAAATAAGGAAAATGTCCCTTTCCTTCAGTTACATTGAAAACTAAAAATTCTCAAATCAAAAGAAAAAGAACATATTTTAAATTAATCATGGAATATTAAATGAAAATTCAAAGATAACAACATTAATGATGGTGGGACAAACAATTCATGTGGTAAATGTTTAAACATATATTCCTTTCATAGATTTTGTAAAAATTCCTGAATAATCTGTTCAGAAAAAATTGTAAGAATTAGTTTTTAAACATTGGAAATGAAATTAAAAAATTGTTAAAAATAACATTAAAAAATCATTAGATCATATAAAACAATCTTATTGAAAATATTATAATGAACACAAATGTGAAATAAAAACTTTTTCGATCAAATAAAAAATAACATCATCCATTTCTTAAAAACAATTTCTTTATTATTTTAAGTATCAATAAGAATAAAAATGTACTATTTAAAACAACAATGACTCTATTTAAGAACATTTGGTGCTTACCTTATTATATTGGTTCAATATACAATGTATCTTACAATAATTAATAATATGTTTAGAATTCATAGAAAATTCGATGTGTGTATTACGCTCACATTACATTGGAAATATAATATATATCATAAGAAACATTATCCCATCCTTGATATTATTTCATAATATCATTTTCCATATCCTATGGAAAAAAAAATAAATGAAGTATGGTATAATATTCTTAGTAAGTGTTTCATACTATAGAATTAATAATGAGTAAAATACGTATACTAAATATGGAAAGTTAAATAAATTAGAAAACATTTCATTCAATCAATAACCTAATAATAAATTCTTATATAGATAATATCAAAGTAGAAATATCTTGGATAATAATAACTGACTTCTCAATGAATTAATTACTTAATATTTGACATCATGATCTTAATCATCATGATATCTTTAACATCAAGGGATTTTCCATGACTATTTAATTGATGGTTAGGTGTGTGCCTATCAGGTCCTGATGATTTTGTATACCAAAAAAAATTCATTGATTTGACAAAAGAATAAAAATAAATTGATGTAATAGTTGGAGAATTTTTTTTGAGAAAATGAAAAATCACCACGGAAGAAACACCATGAATCATAGTTCCCTTTGTCGATAGTTTCTCTGCATGGTGGTATGCCACTCCACGAAGGACCTGCGAATGAACCAAAGTCTGTAGAAGTGGTAGATTTGAAATTTCAAAAAACTGCAGGAAGATGTTTGCAAAAAGGGGAAGTGATGTCTGCTACTACCAATAATTTTACCCAAATTAAATTGTTTTCCAAATAAGGTGGTGTCTCCTGCTCCTAAAAATGAATGAATCCATTTATGGAGTGAGGTGGGATTTCAGAAAATGTAAAATTCCACCAGCTGACTAAGTCCTCCGTGGACTTCCACAAAAGATGCTCACGTACAACCGCTACACCTGTATCATGTTCCTATACCTCTCTATAAATGGTCCTCTAGAATGTATGGTAAGTGGGAGATCAGTCTATTGATAAAGTCCCACATGAATAGAGCAGCAAAAAATATGTACTTATTTAATGATTCCCTATAAGTAAAACCTACCTCATATCATTATGAATAAAAAATAAAACCAATTGGTAGAACAAAAACCCCACATCTATTGTTGATACACTTCCTGAAAGGTGTAGAACCAATGACCCCATTGTAATTAGTCATCCCGCATAGCATTCATATATGAGGGTGGAACCCTATATAGTGTAAAAAATCATTTAGTGGATGGAACTAAACCCCACATATAAAATCAATATGCGTACAGAACCTGGCCCCACATAAAAAACAAGTACGCTGTTCTAACCCAAGTTCGTATACCACCATGGTATGCAGAAAAACCTATTTACCTCATAGAAACATGCTATCTAAAGGAAGACACATATCACTATTGGATATTCTTCACAGAATGGGGAATCCTAGGGGGTTATACCAACTTGATCCAACCATTTCCTAATTTGTATTGTCATACCATCAATGGAACCTCTATTATCTAGTCCAATGGAATCAGGACAAATCCTCTCCCCACTCCACGAAAAATGTACAATGATGCCATTGTGTGAATCATTAGTCCCTTTTAATTTTACATATCCACATTAAATGAAGTCACATGGGTAATCCCTACAGTAAGGCAGACACTCGGAATTTCCCTAAGTTCACATTCCCTTGGTTACCCATGTTACGACCTTTGGATACTCATGTGAAAATCCACATTCCATGTATTAATTTGAATATCTATCCATTCCATTTGATTAGGGACAATGATAAATGAAAGAGATCACAATTGTGTTTCCTTTTAAAGAGGAATGACACTCCTCCTCTTTACAGAACTAATTTCAGGGCACACCTCCTCAGGTAAGCCCCTATATTTTATTATGGTAGGTGGAACTCTTCCTCCTCTTCACCTAATCTTAAGAATAATTTTGATAGATATGCAAACAAGAATATCATAGATATTAAAACAAGAGTGGAAACAAGAACATTCATATCCCCCTCTCTCCCTTTGGGATCCAGCACTATCCATCAGAGGATGGGGAGGTTTTTACGATCATCGAATCTACTAATTACTCTTGTTTCTCAAACCATTCTTGACTCACATGGAATTAGAAATTAGTATTGATCGTGACATTTTCATAACCCCAAACATCAAATTATCCTTCTCCACAAAATAGGTCCTGATCATGCCCCTTTTTTGAGAAACTCACAGGCACAAGTCCCCATTCATCATTTCAAATGGACAACCTATGATGTATAAGGCCAAACTCCTTACAACTATGTGGACATTTTTGTAGACAAATTTTTTTTTTCAAGAACTTATCCACAAAACATCCTCTACCGGGCACAAAATTTTCGTTGTTTGACTCTACATTTTTTGTAGGGTCTGTTATGGTAGAAAAGGAACTGATCCAGAGTAGGGGCATGGGGGATGCACCACCGCGGTATCAAATATATTTTTTTATATGTCCCAAAAGTACTAGTTCTCTAGGTACCTGAGAGACCTACCTATGTACCACCTCACTTGCAAGTCATGTCATCACTTTCATGCCAATTCACCATCACATAGGGTACCATATTTTCTTCTAAATAGACCATGTGGGTATTCATTTATACGGATGAATTTACCTAAAGATTGATTGATTCTATGATAAATCTTGTACTTATCCGAAGTCCTATGAAACCTATAAGGTAGTTTCATGACATATAAAAAATGCAATTAAATTGGGATAGTGAGACTTAGGTTCCCCATGTGTTAAACATTAACAACACTTGTGCAAGTCATTTTTCCCAACCACCCTAATTTGAGAACACTAGTGTGACCTCCCTTATTTATGTAAGAAGTTTCATGCCCCACCTTAGGTAATACTAGTGAAGACTCTTGAAGGCTTGACCTAGGTCTCAGACAAGTCTTTTAATATTATTCATTTATCACATAAGGTGAAACCAAATCCCTCAAGCCCACTTGCGCAGCGCATTCCTGGTTGACACTTACTTGAGCACCCTTTCTTGGTTCACCACAGTCGTACAACCTGCTCGAGCCTTTCATGAATCCTTCTTCAAAGACACTCTTGGTAGGGACTCTCCTCCACTATCTCCCTTTCCTAAAATGGGTTATCATGAAACATCCACTAAGACCTCGTAAGTTACCAAATATTAGGGAAAGAGAAATCTACGTGTCCCCCATTTTCATTTGGATATCTATGGTTAGGGTTTCCCAAACATGTCCTACCATAGGGTAAGTGTCTTCAGGGTGTCCATGGATTTGGATATTTAGGGTCAGATAGACCCTTTCCCCAGGGAAAATGTTGAGGAGTTCCTGGTCTTAGTTTATGGGGACAGTACTCTATCCTCCACATCTCATCTCTGAGACCTAGAGCCTCTGGTCCCTATTACGGGGGATATAGTTCACACCTTCATTTCATTTTTTTAAATGAAAGTCTCCATCCCCACTTTGGGACTCATTTTAAGGAAACCATCCTAGTGTATGGTCATAGATGTTTATGTTTTAGGTTGCAGTCTCACTCCTCCATAAATCCCTCACCTTCAATCCTTCCTTAAATTGGACCCTCTATAATGTAATGTGAATAGAAGGGATGTTTTGTAGACACATCCTCTACCACGGTAACCCTGACCTCTTCCACCATTAGCCCATTGATCACATTGTCGAGCGCGTCAAATTAGTTGTTTAATTTTGACTAGAATTTCGGCAGTATAGTAGCAACCCTATGTTGTCTCTCAACGCAGCCTTAGATCATTAATTTAAAAAGAGGGTCTTGATTATTAAAGTAGAAGGTAAATGTGGTTTTTCAAAAAATTGGGTGTTTGATGATTATAGATGAAAATATAAAATGAATGTGATAAAACAATGTAGATATTAACAGAATTAATTGAGCACGATCAACCCAGGTACTCTCATGATGTTTATCCTTCATCGCTTCATGATATAGGGTTATGATCTTTTAATCCCTGGTTTGTAACACCTAGAACCAAAATTTTACTGTGTTTATACTAGGATACCTCCTAAGGTTCAGTCGAAAACACACAATGATTCACCAGACACCGCCGATGATTGAGTGACTTGTGTTTGACTTCATAACTGAAACTCACCAAGGCATCACAGGAAGAACTCGATGCACTGTCCAGGATTGAATGTTTTTTCTTTGTGATACCATGAAATAAATTTACATGGCCTCGAAAATTCTTATGTGAGTTCAATTGACCAATATGAACCACATAAACAATGCAATTGAAAGGGGGAAAAGGAAGTGGTGAATGGTCTGTGAAACATCACAGGAATTCATACCCCCAAACATGATCTTATTAGTTGTGAATGACATACCAGTACATAACTCAATAAAATTATAATAGATGATGAATAAAAACAACATACAACCTGGAATTAAAAATTTCATTCAATATAATACCAAAATAGCTCAGGATTACATCATGTTCCTCCCTGGGTGATCACAAGGGGTTTAGAAACCCATGGGAGAGGAAGAATAGAAATATGTTGGGATAGAACTTCCCACAGCCTCCAGAACTTCTCGGTATGTAGAGGAGACTCCTTGGGGACGCCAAAATGGCAGCACCTAGCCTCCTGGTCGAACTCCCAAATGGGGTGCCCAAGTTTCCATTTTATAGGAAAATTGGAAGGTGGTTTTAGGCACACATATTTCTTCAATCCAATTGTGCTACGTGTTTCAACCAATAGGCACCTGAATCTCCCTTTTGAAAAAACTAAAAAGTTGTATCCCCACTTCCTGAATATCTCCCCCAAATTATTGGCATCAATTGGACTAGTGGATCTGAATATATGGACATATTATAGAACACCGCATTTTACTTTGTGCAGATTTGATTCCTTGGACACATCAGTTCGGTTGGGCCCCTTGACATCCGAATTGGGATTTTCTTCCTTCATATGAGATGTATCCCAATATATTTTGTACTCGTACATAAAATATTTTCCCATTTTGATGCACTTAATTTTCTATACAATCACAACAGTGGACAGGTCTTCATGGATCCATGCAATTTTGGACCATTTTTCTTCCACTTCATCAAGGGCCCTCCAAATCATCTCCAACTACATTGAAATAACAAATACAAGTAACATTTACCATTATAATATTGATGAAAATTAATTAATTGATTCAAACATAAAGTGAAATTTATTATTATATTTGGAATATTAATTTTAAAACTAGTTTAAAACAACGGGGTAATGGTGGAGTAAAACAGTGAATCTTGGCACGATCACACCCCCACAACTAAACACTTTCACTCCTGAGAAAAGTCACATATCCAAATAAAATAATGCATATAAATATTTCCAAAATCATTAATATTTAACATTTGTGGAAATTTTAATTAATTTAATGTGATCAATGCACGGACCATACCAAGGAGTTCTTCCTAGTGAAAATCGAAAAATATGTCTCACAAAGTATATCATAGTGAAATTGAAAAATATTTATGATAACAAATTGAGAAAGGAATTCAGAAGTCATCAATGACACTAACTCTCCATGTGTGTGTGTGAAACCCATTCCATGTTGTTCTTTCCACTTGCTATCCAATAAATATAGGTTATTTTAACATTTTTTAGATTAAATTATTTTGTCCACTGAACCTACCCTACATCCTTTGCAATCATTTTCCAAGACCCACTCACTTATGAATTATTAGAAGTTAAACCATAAGATCATGACCTAAATATCCTCATATGTTGTAACACCCCGAGCTTCCATGATACGCTTCTCATTCAATAATGCAATAGCTTGCATTGTACGCAACTTCGAGTTCTAAAACACCGCGACTAATCAAAGTAGCCGTTATGAATAGTAATAACCACTTTTTAAAATTATAGAAATTTTATATTTTAAAATGGACTTCATTTTTGGATTCAGAATATCGAAATTAGCCTATGTTGAATTTTTGGTATTTTTCTGAGAACTTCCATTTTTTATGAATAGTGAAAAATACTTAAAACACCTTTTTTAATCAAAATAATTTATAGTAATAAATTAAAATATTGAGTGGTTTTAAAGTATAATTAGAATATATTTTCTCCATTTTATCCAATGGTGTTCATTAGAATTAATTTAACATTGAAATTTGACATAAACAATTGCCAATCTTTTGATATAAATTGTTTCTTAAAAACGCGCTATTTGTTGTGACAATGGGAATTAATTATAAAATTAATTAATGAAACTTATATGTTTGGAATTTTGTAAAATAGACATCAATTTTGAATTAGGAATATCAATTATAGCTTAGGGTGAAATTTTGGAATTGTTCTGAAAAACATCAATTTTTGATGAATAGTGAAACCACTAAGTTGTAGTTAAGTAACTGATTTTTCTTTTAAATGAAATATTAACACTTCTGTGATTTGATTTTCAAAAATACGACATACATGGTTGTCATTAAGAATTAAAATGTGGTTCAATGAGATTAAAATAATTTTTTGGTGAATAGTAACTTTTAAGTTCTTAATCGCGGTTAGAGGTAATTAGTGTAGTTTAAGGTAAAAATAATGTTTTAATAATATGAGATGAGCTTGACACTTGTCCTACTCCTATTGGATGAGTCATGGCCGACCACGAAAACCCATGGGTCAACTTGGGGACCCCATGGAGCCACTTTGGTTGGAAAATGACATTAATATATATTTATTTAATGTTAAAATTAAATTGACACAAACATGAGTTGTTTAACAAAAAAAAAATTTACATGGGGTTATACAAGTCATATTTTTGACTATAAATATTCATTGGAAATATAAAAAGGTTTTCCACATCATAGTATTTTTTTATATAATTTTTAGACCTTAAATAAATTAAATTATTTATGACATAATTATGATGCAGCGATGACCTCATTATTTAACGATTTTAATAAAATGAAAAGATAATGTACAATCCAAGGCTTACACTTGTCCAAAGACTATTGGATGAGTATATTTCTAACCCTTATCACCTTATCCACGAATTATATAAGTGTGGGACCTTTATAATCCTAAAATAATTGTATAATAATGTAAAATTTCCTCACATTCCAAGAGTGCCCCTCCTCTCCTCTTATAAAAGGCCCCCACCTCTACCACCTCATTCACACTTTCAAGCCTTTTGGCTCGGCCAACCTCTGCTCAAATACTCTCCCATCTTCCCCCTCTTACTCCTAGAAGCCTCACATAGGGATGAATGCTTCCCAAGGAAGCCTTTGGCTCAAATCAAAAAGAGTTACCCGATTTTGAGGTAATGTCTTCTTTAATGTTGTTTTGTTTTATTTTTCTTCTCCAACCCCCTAAACTCTTTTTATTCATTTCTTTTGTAACGACACCAGTATCCTAAATATACTAGGATGTTGTTATAAGAAGTATTCAAGCTACACTTACACACACCTACATCTGATGGTTAAAGAACATACGGTTTCTGGGATGGCGAATTTCTGCCTCACGAAACGATGATTGTTCAACACTCCTATAACACCTTAAAAGGTGGCCATTAAGATGCCACTATATTTATATATGATATATAATATATTTATGTTTTACTTATGCTTCTGTATTTCTCATTTATGGCATACATTATGATTTCCATTATGGGTAAACGCGATAATTTCATTTTAGGAAGTGCGGACTACCGCCCCCTCAAAGTGATTTGAATCGTTAATGCCATATGTGGGATGTATAAAGTATGGAGTAAATGGTATTATAAACTATATTATACTGGAATTATATTATATATTTATATCATTATGATTTAATTACATTAAATACGAAATAGAAATGAAAGTAGCGTTCATGCGTACATACGGCTTACCGTCTCCATGAACGGTGCATTTCATTTCTTACCTCTAAATGTTACGTAATATTATAAATGAATGTATATAATGGATATATATGATATATATGACATCTAAATCATGAATATAATTCTGGAGATAATGGATATTCTACCACATAAACAACTTGTAATTATAAGAAGTTTATTTTTGACTCAAGTACCAAAGATCGACAAATCGACCGTTATTAACTTAAATAATTACATAATGTTCATAAAATGGTAATAAGTTATATAAAAGGAATAATGAACATGAAAAAGGTTCTTAAGTAAATATAAATTAACTCTAGTTTATTATTTAGGAGGTTAAATAATGGTCGAGTCAGGACAAGACGCAAGGTAAGGGAATTTCTTAACCCAACTTCCATTCTTTGGGTTAATCTCCTACATTCAAATTATGTCATGATATTATTATGTCCTATTTTGTATATTTACTTTCTATATGTGTACCTATAGTGAATACACATAATACAACTCTTTTATTTTAAAAATAATCTTTTTAAGGACTTCGTCTCAATCTCCTTTCATTGAGGCATATTTGGTTTTATACACAACTTTCTTTTATACGGTGTATAAACCCCTTTGACTTTTATGTTTATTCAAAAGGAATATTTTTTTATACGAAGTTTTTTACTAAACGAAAAAAAGGGAATGTTTTTATTTCCGTACATATGTGGCGACAATGACTTCTCCGCCGCCGTGACCATTATTTGAGTTTTGGCTTCCTCTACAAGACATCACTTTTTTTAATGAAAAATAAATACAATGTTTTAACTTTCTTTTATTTTGGTATTGAAAATGGTTTTTAAAGCGTTTTTGTTATATCAATGTGTTGTATTGATATCTTGTGATTGAAATGTGGAAATGTTATGTTTCCTTTATACATGTTTAATGTGATACGATTATGTTATTGTTTATGATATGTTTAAACCTATTCATATGAGGAATGTATTGGACTTAATAAGTGATGGGTGGAGCCCGCTATAGCTCCTCGATGCATCGGTAGGTCTCATGAGACAACTAGACGTGGAATTGGCCAGGGCCCTTTCCCAATTTGATTTATGGTTTTGGCTGAGGCCTTAATCATTTTAGATGTCTTGGCCGAGGCCTTGACAAAATGTTTCAGAATGTCTGGCATTATACATTCCCTCATTATGAAAGTGGTAATTGATATTGCATGTGATTATTCGACCAGTAGAGTATCCATGTGAAGAATTGAATGGCATTATCCCATTTTACTTTTGCCATATTATGTTGATGTTCAAGTTTAAAAGGCTTTTGTTTTAGTTATACATTGCCTTAAATTTTTATGTTTATTTATGAAAGCTTCCGAAATATTGTTATCCTTACTGAGCATTTGAGCTCGCCCCTTTCAATGTTTTATTATTTTCCAGGATGTGAAGAAGTATTTTATGAATGACCTGTAGGGATAGTCAGAAGAGGATATGAGTGTGGACTATGAAGACTTTGTTATTAGTTTTTCACTTTATGATGTAATGTAAGACTTATAAATGTATCTAGTGTTTCAAAGGCTACTAAACTAATCGATCTTTCGAGACTTGATCTTTTGTGATCATGCCAATTTTACGAAATAATGCACCGACTCTGGGTAGCTGGGGTTAGGGCGTTATAGTTGGTATCAGAGGCAGTTTAGTACTATCCTTGGAAGCTAGATTTAGATAAACTCTGATTAGAGCACATAGCCCGAAGATAGAATTTGAGGATTAGTATAGAAGAACTTCCTAGAATTTTGGTATTGTAGAGATGTTGTGAGTTTTCCGAGCAATACATCCCTGTCTGGATACGAGCAGGTAGAGACGGCTCTGGCACAGATGTA
This sequence comes from Viscum album, assembly GCA_963277665.1. NCBI lineage: Eukaryota > Viridiplantae > Streptophyta > Magnoliopsida > Santalales > Viscaceae > Viscum > Viscum album. Next base: position 2,024,392,050 of record OY728123.1, read on the forward strand.
CCTAGGGGTGAAACCCGAAAACACCGCTTTGAGCTAGACTCGAACGGGAACTGGTGCACGACAACGGGCCTTGCTGCACTCCTGGTAACGACACTCCCGGGGGATATGCTTAGGATAATTCTCATTTTCTTTACAAACCACTATGAAGGGTTATGAGTATATACTTCCTCAAAGAAAACATTTTTATGGATTATATCCATAAATAGTTCAATTTATGTTAAGTATCTTACAAGTATGGAATTATGTATTTTGATTCATAAACTAATATAGTTTATGCCATTGTTTAGAAATGGAGCCTAGTGGAAGGAATGGAAACCGTATCAATGCACGCACTCCGTGCAGGGATTTCCATCCTTCTCAAGATAATTATTGTGGATATGGAGATACAACTGGTGCTGATCAACTTATTACCATACCGGGACAACTCACCCAGGTTATGAATAATAACCTTACTCGTATGGATCACCCTGATCCACAACGTGGAGGATCAATGTTAGACCTATTCATGAGGCAACAACCACCAACATTTAATTGGGGTATAAATCCATTAGTATCTGAGCAATGGATAAACACCTTAGAGAAAATATTCCACGCCTTGGGGAGTAGCGAAAGGGAGAAGGTTATCATGGCAGTTTACCGCCTCACTAGAGATTCTGATCAATGGTGGTCATTGATTCAAAACACAAAGGAAGATGATGACATATAGAATATGGAATGGAGGGAGTTAAAAGATCTTTTCTTAGAAAAATACTTTCCTCATGACCATAGAGCAGATATGGAAAGGCAATTTTTGAGTCTGAGACAAAAGGAGGATGAGAATGTCGCAAAGTATGAGGCCAACATTACAAGGTTAGCGAGGTATGCTGCAGATTATATACGTAACCCAAGAAGTAAGATTGATCATTTCCTCAATGGGTTAAAACCATTTCTCCGTCGATCTTTAGTATCACAATCATTCTCAACATACAAAGATATTGTCTTGTGTGCTATCAAGACAGAAAAGGAATTCTCTAAGTCTTATGACAACAAAGTAAAGCAAGAGAAGAAGAGAACGGTGGAACAAGAGACAGATAAAGGGAAAAAGGGAAAGAAGGATTTTCCATTATGTGATAATTGTGGGAATAATCACCCTGGTACTTGCCTAAAAGGAATGGGAGTTTGATATAAATGTAAAGAAAAGGGTCACCAGGCTCGTGATTGAAAGGGAAAGAAAGAGGCTATCAATTTTGAATGCTACAATTGTAGAGAAATGGGTCATTATGAAAATGAATGTCCTAAGAGTCAGGGAAACATACCTCAGAAAAGGCCAAGGGATCAAGGCCAGTCTTATGCTGTGACTGCAGTTGAAGCGGAATAAATAATGTATTGGTGCTTTTGGACTCATGGATTATATTCTGGTTATTAGAATAATGTGATATATAAGGATTGTACTGCAGTACTTGTTGATTTCAGTAAGGTTTTAATATGATTAAGGTAATCATATTTTTAGTATGGGACAAAAGAGAAACTTTAATTTGTTTGGGGAATCTGATGTTACAATTGATTTTGGAATTTAGAGACCTTTTAGAGAATGTCTGGACAGAGGTATTTTGGATAACTATAAAGGTTCGAATGTATTAAGTTGAACTTTGTATAGTATTGTCTAAGGATAAAACATTTATGAAGATTATTTTTGGAATAGTATAGTACTATATTTTTAGGAAAAGGACAACCTGCAGGGTGGGGTATAACCCGTCGAGTCGAACAAAGCTGCAGGAATCGAACCCACAATCATAGTGCGACAGGTCTTTATTTCCTACCACTAGCCTACAGGAAGTCCCTGGTTATTACAAAATAATTTTACTAATATAAATGGTATGTGTTAAGATTTGGAACCTTATAAAATTAGGATAAGTATAATATTTTTGAGTTCTATTATCTTTTTGAGTGAAAGATGAGTTGAAGGTTGAAACTCTAATTGTCAAGCATAAATATATATATACCTATCTCTTATTCAATGAATGAATTAATTCTTAAACTTTAGTAAAGGGATATTAAAACAAAAAAATGTGTTATCCTAATACCTTATGTCTTGTTGAACTGATGATATTTTAAATCAACATAGATTGAAGGCTTTGAGGCCCTCAATTTGACAGTTGATTGTGATTGATGACCTCAATCACTCCATACGAATATTTACGTTTTTCCTCCAATTATATGTCTCTAATTTCCACCAATGTTCTCCTAATATAGATCATAATTGGGTGGTGACTTTTTCATTTCCCTTTCCCTCTTATTAAGGCTAAATTTTATTAATCTTATTTCCGATGTGGGTTTTCCACAAAGGTATTTTCTCTTTTCAACCTTTTATTTTCAAAGAAAAAAATTTCAAATTGCGAGGACGGAATTTATTGAAGGAGGGGAGAATGTAACACCCTGAGCTTCCATGATACGCTTCTCATTCAATAATCCAATAGCTTGCATTGTACACAACTTCGAGTTCTAAAACACCGCGACTAATCAAAGTAGCCGTTATGAATAGTAATAACCACTTTTTAAAATTATAGAAATTTTATATTTTAAAATGGACTTCATTTTTGGATTCGGAATATCGAAATTAGCCTATGTTGAATTTTTGGTATTTTTCTGAGAACTTCCATTTTTTATGAATAGTGAAAAATACTTAAAAACACCTTTTTTAATCAAAATAATTTATAGTGATAAATTATACTATTGAGTGGTTTTAAAGTATAATTAGAATATATATTTACCATTTTATCCAATGGTGTTCATTAGAATTAATTTAACATTGAAATTAGACATAAACAATTTTCAATCTTTTGATATAAATTGTTTCTTAAAAACACGCTATTTGTTGTGACAGCGGGAATTAATTATAAAATTAATTAATGCAACTTATATGTTTGGAATTTTGTAAAATAGACATCATTTTTGAATTCTGAATATCAATTATAGCTTAGGGTTAAATTTTGACATTATTCTGAAAAACTTCAATTTTTGATGAATAGTGAAACCACTAAGTGGTAGTTAAATAACTGATTTTTCTTTTAAATGAAATATTACCACATCTGTGATTTGATTTTCAAAAATCCGACATACATGGTTGTAATTAAGATGTAAAAGGTGGTTCAATGAGATTAAAATAATTTTTTTGTGAATAGTAACTTTTATGTTCTTAATCGTGATTAGAGGTAATTAGTGTAGTTTAAGGTAAAAATAATGTTTTAATAATATGAGATGAGCTTGACACTTGTACTAATCCTATTGGATGAGTCATGGCCGACCAAGACAACCCATGGGTCAACTTGGGGACCCCATGGAGCCACTTTGGTTGGAAAATGACATTAATATATATTTATTTAATGTTAAAATTAAATTGACACAAACATGAGTTGTTTTAATAAAACAATTTTTACATGGGGTTATACAAGTCATATTTTTGACTATAAATAGTCATTGGAAATATAAAACGATTTCCTACATCATAGTATTTTTTTTATAATTTCTAGACATTAAATAAATTAAATTATTTATGACATCATTATGATGCAGCGATGACCTCATTATTTATCGATTTTAATAAAATGAAAATATAATGTACAATCCAAGGCATAAAATTTTCCAAAGACTATTGGATGGGTATATTTCGAACCCTTATCACCTTAGCCACGAATTATATAAGTGTGGGACCTTTCTAATCCGAAAAGCATTGTATAATAATGTAAAATTTCCTTACTTTCCAAGAGTGCCCCTCCTATCCTCTTATAAAAGGCCCCCACCTCTAACACCTCATTCACACTTTAAATCCATTTTGCTCAGCCAACCTCTGCTCAAATACTCTCCCAACTTACCCCTCTTACTCATATAAGCCTCACTTAGGGCATAACTCTTCCCAAGGAAGCCTTTGGCTCAAATAAAAAAAAGTTACCCGATTTTGAGGTAATGTCTTCTTTAATGTTGTTTTGTTTGTTTTTTCTTCGCCAACCCCCTAAACTCTTTTTATTAATTTCTTTTGTAACAACACCAGTATCCTCAATATACTAGGATGTTTTTATAAGAAGTATTCGAGCTACACTTACACACACCTACATCTAATGGTTAAATAACATACAGTTTCTGTGGATGGCGAATTTCTGCCTCACGAAATGATGATTGTTCAACACTCATATAACACCTTCAAAGGTGGCCATTAAGATGCCACTATATTTATATATGATATATAATATATTAATGTTTTACTTATGCTTCTGTATTTCTCATTTATGGCATACTTTATGATTTCCATTATGGGTAAACGCGATAATTTCATTTTAGGAAGTGCGGACTACCACCACCTCAAAGTGATTTGAATCGTTAATTCCATATTTGGGATGTATAAAGGATGGAGTAAATGGTATTATACACTATATTATACTGGAATTATATTATAAATTTATATAATTATGATTTCATTCCATTAAATACGAAATAGAAATGAAAGTAGCATTCATGCGTACGTACGGCTTACCGTCTCCATGAATGGTGCATTTCATTTGTTACCTCTAAATGTTACGTAATATTATAAATGAATGTATATACTGGATATATATGATATATATTACATCTAAATCATGAATATAATTCTGGAGATAATGGATATTCTACCACATAAACAACTTGTAATTATAAGAAGTTTATTTTTGACTCAAGTACCAAAGATCGACAAAACGACCGTTATTAACTTAAATAATTACATAATGTTCATAACATGGTAATAAGTGATATAAAAGGAATAATGAACATGAAAAAGTTTCTTATGTAAATAGAAATTAACTCTAGTTTATTATTCAGGAGGTTAAAGAACGGTCGAGTCAGGACAAGACGCAAGGTAAGGGAATTTCTTAACCCAACTTCCATTCTTTGGGTTAATCTCCTACATTCAAATTATGTCATGATATTATTATGTCCTATTTTGTATATTTACTTTCTCTATGTGTACCTATAGTGAATACACATAATAGATCTCTTTTATTTTAAAAATAATCTTTTTAAGGACTTCGTCTCAATCTCCTTTCATTGAGGCATATTTGGTTTTATACACAACTTTCTTTTATACGGTGTATAAACCCCTTTGACTCTTATGTTTATTCAAAAGGAATATTTTTTTATACGAAGCGTTTTACTAAACGACAAAAAGGGAATGTTTTTCTTTCCGTACATATGTGGCGACAACGACTTCTCCGCTGCCATGACCATTATTTGAGTTTCGGCTTCCTCTACAAGCCATCACTTTTTTTAAATGAAAAATAAATACAAAGTTTTAACTTTATTTTATTTTGGTATTGAAAATGGTTTTGAAAGCGTTTTTATTATATCAATGTGTTGTATTGATATCTTCTGATTGAAATGTGGTAATGTTATGTTTCCTTTATGAATGTTTTATGTGATACGATTATGTTATGGTTTATGATATGTTTAAACCTATTCATATGAGGAATGTATTGCACTTAACAAGTGACGGGTGGAGCCCGCTATAGCTCCTCGATGCATCGGTAGGTTTCATGAGACAACTAGACGTGTAATTGGCCAAGGCCCTTTCCCAATTTGATTTATGGTTTTGGCCGAGGCCTTAATCATTTTAGACGTCTTGGTCGAGGCCTTGAAAAAATGTTTCAGAATGTCTGGCATTATACATTCCCTCATTATGAAAGTGGTTATTGATATTGAATGTGATTATTCGACCAGTAGAATATCCATGTGAAGAAGTGAATAGCATTATCTCATTTTACTTTTTCCATATTATGTTGATGTTCACGTTTAAAAAGCTTTTGTTTTAGTTATACATTGCCTTAAATTTTTATGTTTATTTATGAAAGCTTCCGCAATATTGTTATCCTTACTGAGCATCTGAGCTCACCCCTTTCAATGTTTTAATATTTTCCAGGATGTGAAGAATTATTTTATGAATGACCTGCAGGGATAGTCAGAAGAGGATATGAGTTTGGACTATGAAGACTTTGTTGTTAGTTTTTCACTTTATGATGTAATGTAAGACTTATGAATGTATCTAGTGTTTCCAAGGCTACTAAACTAATCGGTCTTTCGAGACATGATCTTTTGTGATCATGCCATTGTTACGAAGTAATGCACCGACTCTGGGTAGCTGGGGTTGGGGAGTTACATATGTTTCAAATTTCATCACTCCCATCATTTATTTATTTTCTTAGAAGTTGAATTTGGGAAAAAAATCATACTCATATCTCAACCCTTGTTTTATTTCCTCACACCAATAATTGCAATATTTATAACAAGATCAAAGGTTTTGGAGGAGTGGTTTTTGACATTGAAAAGACACAACCATTTTTTATGGAATACAATAGTTGGACATTAGGTACACATGCATAGGTCAACCTGGTACTGTAATGAAAAATATTGTATAAAGAATGAATGTATGGAAATATCATTTAAAGCTGAAAAATATAAACCTAACATATATTTAACTTATATTAAGTAATAAATATTCACACATTGTGGTTTTGGTTCAATGTTTGTCGAGATATTAGTGACACAGTTTTCCCAAAAACTACTCACACAAGTGGCATCAATAATCTCAATGGTTTCACATAGATGCGACCATTTATATCATTGACAGAAAACCAATTCACCAAAAAAAAGAAAATCACTCCCTGCTGTTAAATTGATACCAATATTTTTTTCATCCTTCGTTATGGTATTTTTACATTCCCCCCTTTATGGTCACCAAATCATGAAACTTTGAAATTGTTTATGGGGATAAATGAAAATACCATATAGAAGGCTAAAAAGAGAAGAAAATAGAAAACGATGAAAATTACTAACTAACCCAAGAATGTATCCACCACCCACACCTATATTGTGTTGTGTCATCGCTGAAATAATTGAGAATATGAGAAGGAAGGATAAAACCTGGAGTTGTTTATTGGTATGAATCAAAGAGAAGGTGGATTTCCTCCACCAGATTCTTCAGGAAATCTTCATAGAAGTGTTTAATTTTCTACCCATTGACGGTAAGACTTCATTCACTTGCTCATGGAAAATCTATATTGTGCCAAAAGGGTAAACATTAGTAACAATATAAGGACCAAGACATCAGGAATGAAGCTTAACTGGGTGGTGCTCATGCCTGGAGTTGTACATGAGGACCTTATCCCCAATATGGAACCTCCGTTGGTGAATCATACTATCATGAATAGAATTTCTCTTCTCTTTATAGATCCGGGAGTTCTCATATGCATCATGTCGAATTTATTCCAACCCTTGAATCTACAACTTTTTTTTCTCACCTGCATCTAAAAGGTTCATATTACATTGTTTAAAAGCCCAAAATGAACGATGTTCTACCTCCACTGGGAGGTGAAAATCCATTCCAAACACAGTTCTATATGGTGACATTCCTATTGGGGTTTTAAAAGTTGTACGGTACGCCCAAAGTTCATCATCCAAGCATAAACTCCAATCTTTCCTATTGGGTTGAACTATTTTTTCCAAGATTATCTTAACTTCCCGATTTGAGATTTCTTCTTGTCTGTTAGTTTAGGGGTGATATGCAGTAGAGACTTTATGAACAACCCCATACTTATGATGAAATTTTTTCATCTTGCAATTGAAAAAATGTGAACCCTGATCACTAATGACGAATCTAGGTAAACCAAACCTATTAAAAATTTGGGACCTCACAAAATCAACAACCACTCGAGAGTCATCGGTCTGGGTGGCCTTTGATTCCACCCATTTTGATACATAGTTAACAACTAATAAGATGTACACAAATCCAAATGAATTTGTAAATGTCCCCATGAAGTCAATGCCACATGTATCTAAGATCTCACAAAATAACATGGGAGGTTGGGGAATTTCATTCCTCTTGGAGATATTCCCTATGAATTGACAACGACTTCATGTATTTCAAAATAAATGGGCATCCCTATATAAATTTGGCCAATAGATTCCTAAGTCAAGGACCTTTCGAACAATACATTGAGAGGCATAGAGGCCCCCAAAGGAAAAAGTGTGGTAGAAGGTCAAAACAGAGGTGAACTCATGGTGAGGGACACACCGACAAACTACTTGGTCACTAGAAATTCTCCACAAGTATGGGTCATCTAAAATTTACAAACGAGAATGATGCTTCAGTCTCTAGGATTGTGAAATACAGAAATCAGTGGGGACCCTAGAAATTTCTAGAAAATTCACAATGTCTGCATACCAGGGGGTGAGGTCCACAACATCACAAAGATTCTCATGAGTGATGAATTCTCCAATGGTTAGGGGTGAGTCAACATGATGGTCCAACGGTGGGGAAATCCTACCAATGTGGTTACGTACCACATTCTACACTCCGCTCTTATCTTTAATCACAAGGTCAAACTCTTGGAGGAGGATCATCCACCGAATGAGGCGAGTCTTGGCTTCAGGTTTCTTTTGGAGGAAATGAAGGGCGTCATGATCAGAGAAGAGGATGATTTTTGACTAGAGAAGATATGGACAAAAATTTTCAAAGGAAAAAACAATATAAAAGAGTTCTTTTCTAGTTTTTGTGTAGTTTACCTGGGTGATGTCAAGGGTATGTGAGGCATAAACAATTACATGAGAAGCATTCTCAACCCTTTGTGATAAAACTTCCCCTACTGCAAAGTTAGAGGTATCACACATAAGCTCGAAGGAGAGATACCACCTTAGTGGTTGGGTTATGGGAGGTGATGTGAGACTATTTTTTAGTGAATTGAATGAATCATCAAACTTTTTATCAAACAAAAACTTAGAATCTATTTGCAATAACGAAGACAATGGAAGTGCAATATTACTAATGTCTTTAATGAATCGGCGATAAAAACCAGCATGAACCAAGAAAGATCTAACCTCAAGAACACATTTTGGATATGGAAGGGTTGAAATTAATTCAATTTTATATTTATCAACTTGAACTCTATTATTTGAAATGACATTCCCAAGAACTATCCCCCTCTCAACCATAAAATGGCTTTTATCATAATTTAAAACTAGATCTTTTTAAATGCAGCGACGGAGGACAGAACCTACGTGTTCCAAAAAATCATCAAAAGAAGATCCATAAACCATGAAATCATCCATAAAGACTTCCATACAACTCTCAAGGTAATCAGAAAAAAATACTCAACACACATCACTGAAAAGTACCAGGAACATTACATAGACCGAATGACATCCTTCTGTAAGAAAATGTACCGAATGGATATGTAAATGTTGTCTTTTCTAGGTCCTTAGAGGCTATATGGATTTTGAAATAACCTGAATAGCCATCAAGGAAACAATAATGGGACTTACCAACCAATCGTTCTAACATTTGGTCAATGAAAGGTAATGGAAAGTGGTCCTTCTATGAGGCTTGATTCAATTGACGGTAGTCAATACAGACTTGCAAACTGTTTTGCACATGTGTTGGAATGAATTCATTCCTTTCATTTGACTCAACTATTATTCCTAATTTTTTAGGCACAATTTGCACTAGGCTAACCCATTTACTATCAGATATAGGATAAATGATCCCCATAGTAAGTAATTTACTGACTTCCAATTTTACCACTTCAAGGAGGGTGGGATTTGATTGTCATTGAGATTGTCTTACGGTATTAGCCTCATCATCCAAAAGTATATGGTGCACACAAATAGATGGGATTATCCTAGGAATATCAGACAATGTCCACCCTATTGACTTTCTACACTCTCTTAAAAGCTTGAGAAGTTTCGATTCCTATTCTGGAGAGAAGTTATTAGCAATAATGATGGGAAATTGGTCAATACCCTCAAGATATACATATTTTAAATTAGAATTTTTTTTTTCAGTTCTATCACTGGGTGTTTTTGGATTGAGGGAGGGAATTTAGGGGGTGAGGTCCATTAAATTGTATATCTGCTTATGTTTATTCTATAAAGATAGAGAATCTATAGAAATGAGATTTGCGGAATCATCGACGGTCATGGGTACCTCAGAATGAACACACTCATCAATTAAAGCACACAGTTTACACTCTTCAAAACACACACAACACTGAAAACATTAATTAAAACTCAAATCATCCAAGGGTGAAGAAAAAAATGAATCAAAGTTTGGGTTGAGGAGAGAATTGTGTGTTTGTGCATCGTTTGAGAGAACTTCCATCGAATAGACAGGAAGAGTGGAGTTCTCTTCAACGAAGTGTTTCATAGCCTCAAGGATGTTAAAACACACCTTTTCTCCTCTGAATTCCATGGAAATCATACCATTGTGAACGTTCATATTTTCTTTTTTTTTTGGAATGGAATCCCATGTATGAGAGGAGCATGTCCTTGGGTTTAGGTATCTTCCATCTTAAGAATGTAGAAATCAGAAGGGAAGATGATATTCTTCACTCATACAAGGACATCCTCAATCACTCCTGTTGGATGCATAGTACTCCGGTTGGAATGTTGCACGGAAATTCCGGTTGGTTGAAGCTCTAAAACCTGCAAATAATTATACACAGAGTGAGGCATTACATTAATGGAAACACCTAAATCTATAATAGCATCCAAAAATAAATTCCCCCTTATGGTACATGGTATTATGAATGTTCCCAGATCCTTGCATTTGGTTGGAATTACTGGTTGAATCAAGGCCGAGACTTTCCTCCCCAATCTTACTATCTCATTCCCCTTTATCCTTCATCTATGGGTGCAATGTTCTTTAAGAAATTTGGTAAAATGGGGTATTTTCTTGAATGCATCCAACAATAAAATAGTAACTTCAAATTTTTTAAATGTATCCATTATTTCATTTTCAATCTCATTATAAAATTTTTTCATAGATTTAGAGAGTCTTTGAGGGAAAGTAAGAAGAATTGATTGTTCATGGGAATACTTAATGATAATTTTATTGTCATTTTTAATTTTTTTCTTCATTGGAATCTTTTATGGGTGGAGAAAGAGAGTTTTCAATAGGGGGACATACCTGTTGAGTAGAATCAGTACAAGGAGGAGTTTCGTTACCACTACAAAGTGTAATTGCACAAACATTATGTTTGTCCTTATGATTGGTAATGTGTTGAGATGGTAGTTGTCCAACACCTTGAATCTTATGTTCACTGATAGTGTTCACCAATTGTCCCACTTGAGTTCGTACATCTTGAATTGCCGATTGTGTGGTCTATTAGAACTGGAGGTTCTGGGTTTCCATTTTCTTCACCATTTCCTCGAGGATTGGTTAAATTTTGGGAGGAGGAGGATAATTGTTTTGAGAAGTTGAAGGATAAGAAGGTTGCATACATTTGGATTTTTGATACCAATTCTTCTCGGGGTAGCTTGAGTTTCCTCCTTGTCAGTAATGGGGTTGTGATTTCCAGCCTAAATTTTGATTTGGCCTGAATTGTTCTTTCTTGAAGGGAAGTTCTTGTTAGAATGGATGCCCTAGGAATATTGTTGCACCAGACTCAGATAAATCTTGAAATTGTGGCACTGGTTAGAAAAATGAGTGTTATCAAAACAAATACCACAATGTAATGGAATAGAATTATAGTTTGAGTTACCTTGAGAATGAGATAATTGCCTTAGAAGGGTATGCATCTCATCATGTTTAGTATCTACCTTTTGTTCTAGGGATGAATGTGTTACCTCATGAACTCCTCAGGTTGGTGCAATTTCTCATGTACCAAATTGTTGTGCATTTTGATCCATGTTGTCTATTAAGTCATGAGCGGTGGAAAGAGTTTTATTAACTAGGGCACCACCAGCTGTAGCATCAATCATTCAATGATCCATGATAATAAGTCCCTCATAGAAGTATTGGATTAATAGTTGTTCACTAATTTGGTGGTGGGGGCCGCTTGAGCAAAGTCCTTTTAATCTATCCTAGCATTCATGAAGGGTCTGTCCCTGTGATTTAAAAATTCAACATATTTCTTTCCTAATTGATTCAGTTTGAGAGGCAGGGAACAAATTCTCTAAAAAGAGTATTTTAAGGTCATTCTAGTGACCAATTATGGTCGGAAAATAGTATATACAATCTTTGGCTACACCATCAAGGGAGAAAGGGAAGGCCCTAAACATAATTAGGTCCGCATACACATTTTGGGATTTCATGGTAGAGAAGACTATATGAAACTCTTTGAGATGTCTGTGAGGGTCCTCAATGGAATTTAGGAATAAGGTGGATGATAATTGATCTTAGCTCAATGTTGGCTGCTTCCTCAGGATATTGGATGTACGCAGGTTGGTACTCCACATCAGTGGTGGTCAGTTCTTTTAAAGTTCGATTATTTGAAGCCATAATTTCATGGGTTTGATTGGGTTCAATTTTGTATTGTTTTAGGACCACTTGAGGTCCCAAATGGGGTTTCTCAATGTTACTTGATTGACATTATCTAGATTCCTTGATTTTTGTGCGAAGTGACTTTTCAATTTAAGGGTCAAATTCAAATAGAGTTTATTTATCAGATCGGGTCATAAAAATAATTTGTGAAGTTTGTTTTTTTAATATAAATAAAATCAACTATGAAGGGTGAAAAGTGAATATAATTTTATAATACAGAATTATAGAGAGGGAGATTGAGAATTATAAGAAGAAGAGAGGGAGAGATAGAAGGAAAACACCAAAAACAATCAAAAATAAAGAAAAACCCCAAAAAATAATAAAATGGGGGTCGGGTATTTAAAATAGTACTAATTAAGAAGTAAAATAAATAAAATAAATGAAATAAATAAAAACAATATCTTGGATCCATGGCAATGGTGACAAAATAATATCGCGTTGTCAAGCACGTCAATGTAGTTGTTTAATTTTGACTAGAATTTCTGTAGTATAGCAGCAACCCTAGGTCGTCTCTCGACGAAGTCTTAGATCATTAATTTAAAAAGAGGTTTTTGATTATATAAGTAAAAGTTGAATTAGGTTTTGTAAAACTTGGGGGTTTGATGATTAAAGATGAAAATAGAAAATGAATGTGAAAAAACAATGTACAGATTAACAGAATTAATTAAGCGTGATCAACCTGGGGTACTCTCATGATGTTTATCCTTCATCGCTTCATGATATAAGGTTATGATATTTTAATCCCTGGTTTTTAACACCTAGAACCATAATTCTATGGATTTTATACTAGGATACCTCATAGGTTTCATTCAAATACACACAACGATTCACTGGACACCGCCGATGATTGAGTGATTTGTGTTTGACTTCATAACTGAAACTTGCCAAGGCAACACACGAAGAACTAGATGTGTTGTCCAGGTTTGTATGTTATTTATTTGTGATTCCATGAAATAAATGTACATGGAATTTAAAGTGCTTATGTGAGTTCAATTGACCAATATTAACCACACAAACACCACAATTTAAAGGGGGAAAAGGAAGTGGTGAACGGTGTGTGAAACATCACATGAATGGGTACCCACAAACATGATAATATGAGTTGAGCATGACATACGAGTACATATCTCAAAAAAATTAAAATAGATGATAAATAAAAAACAACATACAACGTGGAATTAAAAATATCATTCAATATAATATAATAATGATGCTCGGGATTACATCACATTCCTCCTCAGGTGATCACAAGGGGTTTAGAAACCCATGGGAGAGGAGGAAGAGAAAGATGTTGGAGTAGAACTTCCCATAGCCTCCAGAACATCTAGATATGTTGAGAAGACTCATTGGGGACTCCAAAATGACAGAACCTTTCCTCCTGGCCTACCTCCCAAATGGGGAACCCATGGTGCCATTTTATAGGAAAATTGGAAGGTGGTTTTAGGCACACAGATTTCTTCAATCCACTTGTACCACGTGGTTCGACCCATAGACATCCGAATCACTATTTTGACAAAATAGGAATGTTTTAGCCCCACTTCCTTAATATCTCCAATGAAATTGTGGCATCAATTGGAAAAGTGGATCCGGAGATATGGATAGATTATAGAACACCGCATTTGACTTTGTGCCGATTTGATTCCGTGGACCGATCAATTCATTTGGGCCCCTTGATGGCCGAATTGGGATTTTATTCATTCATAAGGGTTGTATCCCATTATATTTGGTACCATTACACAAAATATGAGCCCATTTGGATGCACATAATTGTATATACAAGCACACCAGTGGACATGCCTTCATGGATCCATGAAATTTTGGACCATTTTTCTTCCACTTCATCAAGGGCCCTCCAAATCATCTCCTCCCACATTAAAATAATAAAAACAAGTGATATTGACTGTTCTAATATTTATTAACATTAATTAATTGATTCAAACATAAATTGAAATTTATTATTATATTTGGAATATTCATTACAAAACTAGTGTAAAGCAGCAGTGTAAGGGTGGAATAAAATAGTGAATCATGGTAGAATCACCCGTCCTCTTAAAAAATTTGTGGATAAGGTGTTTTTGGTTTGTTGAGTCTTTCACATCCTCTTTTTTATCACACCATGTATTAATCACATGTGCTTAGAGGTTTTTCATGATCACAACATTTGCAGGAATTAATTAACTACAAGAACTCTGATTCCCACCATAACTTGGGTATGTTGGAAACCTTCTCAAGGCCTGAGTTCCACAACATCTCATCCATGAAATTAGAAATCATACCCCCGTCAATGAGACTTGTCCTAGGTGAAATCCCCCAATGGAATGAAATATTATAACTTTTATTCCCATCATAACAGGGATACATAAGAATCATTCCCCCAGGGCCTAAGTTCGCAGTACATCCTCCTCAGGAGCCTAACCATAATTCCCTTAATTTGGGAATCATCCTTAGGATTAGGCCATGAATTAAAATACCCTAAATATCTATGAGTTAATATGTATATGTAGGACCCTATTATAGGGGAATACTCTTTAAGAGTAATCCCCAATATATTTCTCTCTAAGGATCATACTTTCTTGTGAGACATACAAAACTATGTGGGATTTGATTACCATCCAATTGAGATATGTAAGAAGCCACCATAAGGTTCAAACCCAACATTTCAAATAAACCACGTTCTCTTTGGTTCATATCCCCAATACGGTCTAATTTAACTTGGGATCTCATATTCCTTCAATGTTTCTTGGGCTTCATAGGCATAAATCCAACAAAAATATTTGACTAGGAACCTTCATCCTAGATATCCAGACCACTTGATGTTAAACCATATGGTTAGTTAATTATCGCAAAACCATAAAATGTATGGTTACTCCCATTAATCGGCACCAAACAACATGGGTTCTAATTCATTTTAGGAGGATACGTTGGTATCCCATCTATGGGTTCGATCCCATCATCAAGACAACTTATGTCTCCCTATATGATGATAATCTCCAAATTAACCTCTATCCAAATTGATGATTATAAATTATTGAGTAATTTTTCATCACCATAGATGACGATAAATTATAGAGTTACCCACTAAATGGCTTAAAAACCATAATTTTCATAATAAAGACCAAATAATTTCTAAGTAGTATAAGAGATGATACCATTGATGGAGAACCTAAAATACATAAATATGTCTCCATAGATGAAGAAACTCAAATATATTTGGATGATTATGAATTCCATATATGATAATAATTTATTAAAAATTTACAAGGAAACCTATATAGCACTTGGTAAACAAATAAGTATTTTTTTCATATCTTAAATCAATAAGAGAGTCACAGACTATGAAATAATTCCCCTCAAGAGGGTGAGATGGACATCACCTCCCTTCCTATTGAAAAATGTGAGTTCTTAAGAATCATGGTTTAAAATTTTTAACAAGTTCCAACTATTGGAAAGTAGTTCCCTTTTAATAGAGAACCATTAAGTGTTTTTTTCATAAATAATTATGATGGAAGCTATTCAAAAATAGTGATTCCTAACCAAAACAAACATTCTGTGGGAAATAAAAAAATGGTGAACCCAAAATGATTTATTAACCAAGATGACAGTGTTACCCATATTTTAGGCCCCTATAAGTAGATAAATGATTCCAAAACAAGAAAATCAATCCCTCATGGGTTTTTCAAAATGATGCTTCTTTTTCAAAGTTCATTATTTTTATTTTTCATATATATAGGCACTTCTTTCTAAGAAATCCCTTCATTCCAAATGGATACCTTCTAGTTTATACCTTTGAACTCCCCATCTAATGCTCAATCTGGATCCTTGTTCACTCGAGTAATGCATTCACCAACTCATCATCTTCATCAATGGGTCCCCAATTCATTGTTCCAAGAGTACTATCAACATGGTACTTTTACAACCATGGAGTCTTCCTGACAAGCCCTCCAGGTTAAAAATAACCCCTGATCATCTGGTAAGTTATGAGAAGTTGTCCAAAAGAAGATTTTTTCAACCATAAACTTCAACCATTTCAAGAGACTATCCCAAAAACACAATCACCAATCCCACCCCTATTCTATTGAGGTCTACCAAGATGTCACCAATGACCTTATCCCAAAGACTGGGGGGTCCTTCCCGAGGGCTCTTGTCAACAATCATCACCTCCAGCACCATACAGCAGCAAACCCTCAACCTGATGAGGGTTTTATATTCAACTATCTAGCCTAGGTCCCTCAGATTCAGGAATAGAAGATGAACCATCGAGGACAACAGTCAAATGACATGGTTTATGTTCCTTCCTTTTACCATCTAGATAATTCCACCAACCTAGTTTGGTGGCGAACAATGACTGCAAACATATACCCATCATCCATAATTCCTCCAACTAACAGAGTCATCTGGAAGAACCCAATAATCCTTCCATACAAATCTTGTGGATTTCTATGAGCTGACACATACACCTACTTACAATCTATCATTCAATCTGTAGACTCATCTGCTTGCATTCGAGGAATCATGCCAGTCTAATGGAGCGAGAATTTGTAAGCAAGAATATTTTCCTACATGCACCTACCAAGCCTTCCAGAAGTCTCATCTATTATCACATAATGAATTTAATAGATCATTCTTGGTGGAAAACATACAGTAGGCACATACACCTTCCATCATCCATCAAGCTTTCCAACAGTCTCATTTGGAAGCACCATGAGAAGTCAGTTGGAAGGCTCTTCCAACAATCCTGGGGTAGACCCAACTCTTTATACCAAGACATGATAACTATCAAAATCCACTAATAGAAAATGGAGTATAAGAGTAGGTACATAAACCTAATCAAGATAAATAATGGGTGTATATTCCCATTTTGACCACTGATTCCACCAAGCACATTTTGGACACAAATTCCTACCCATATCCTGGAATAATTCCATAATACAATAAAAGAATCATCAAAAGTACCTGATGGATAGATACATTATTATATCCCAATACCCATGGTTCCTCATTAGTTTACCATCCCAGAGTAGATTCACACCTCTATTTCCATCCAGAGGGTTATGGGGAACAATCCTCCATATCATATGGATCATTGGATCTCACACATACACATGTTCCAATTGGAGATAATCAATCTATTCTGGTAGCCACTCTAAAGTAGGCACATACAACCCATGATAACCACTTTCCCCAAAAAGTGGCCTCAACTACTTGTTAGAAGGCCACAAAAAAAAGTCTTATCAAACACTGTTTGAAAATCAATAGCCAATTAGTGTTTTGGATCCACTTAATGTTGGAGTTTTTAAAGCCTCTAGGAATTAATCTTTTACAGCTCAATATCCTACTTCCCCATTACCAAATTAGGGGAGTAGTGGAAGTAATTATGAAGTTCCTCATTAGACACTTCATCATGAAGTCTTCCTTCATGACAATTCAATCAATCTCAGGAAACTATCTCTAGTTGAGAGCCACAAAAATCCTCCATTGGGCCAGATGACCAAGGTTCAATAGGATTTATCCCTTTCTTTAATCGACCGTGATAGTCCTCCCCTTGATGTAATTAACTCTAAAATTTCTATTCGGACAAGTGTTTGGGATTGTCAAAATAATTCTTCCACTGACATTGTTGTGACAATAAATCCCTCTAATCTTGAGGAACTTGCAAATAAAAGTCCAGTCATGTCTAATTCTATATTACTGCTAGGTGAAATACTTTCTCAGCCAAAAGACAAGTCAATGTGATAATCATTCTCCGAACCTCCCTTGGGTCATTTTCCTTCTAATATTTTAGAGGAAACACCAAATGATCCCATTTCCTATGGTAAAAATATCGGTTAGTGTCCACTTTGGTCAGACCATGTTATGAATCCTACGAAAAAAGATGAAGTGGATATGTTGAACATGATGAAACAATTGGATAATGGTGAAATAAAATTCATGTTATGGACTTCACCACTTCTCAATACAACATTCCAGAGATGTTGGTAAAAGATTGTACTCATGATATCTATCTGAAAACATGGAAGATTATTTTGCATCTAAAAGTTAAAGTATTATAAAATGATGAATATCAAAGTTATGTCAAGGTAATGGAAGGTTTGCAGTTCCAAATTGATTATCATCTCTTCAAGTTTAACAACATCCAATGACCGAGAAGCAACAAGAGTCCCTTCAATGTGCATGCCTCAATTTATTAATGAGTTTGCGACAATTGATCATAGAAACTGTGTCTGAAATTCATATCATAGGATGGGGTGCACATGGATCATCACATTTCACTACACTCCCAAAACAGCAAATCTCACCGAAAGTGTTCTCATGAAATATTGTTACCCCAGTCCAGTTACTACAAAAAATCTATTTATGACTAAAGAGATTATTAGAAAGAACATTACTTGACCCGAATCCACCAATTTAAAGATGAAAGAGATAATCTATTGAGATAAATTTTAATCAAGCATCTAGAAATATTGAGCATGCATCTCGTTTAGAGGATGTCAGCCATCAAATTACACAAATATCTAAAGTAGCACAAAGGACAACCAAACCAGGTGATATTAGTGATTTCTGGATAATGTAACCATATAACGTTCAAACTAGAATTCATAAAATAATAAGAGCAATTATGATGATATAAGTTATAGCATTTTAGGTACCAACAAACCCGCATGGTCGAGGGATTTTGAAACCCAACCCTCAAAGTCTAAAAATAGATTTTAAATTGCTGAGAAAGAAGAAAAGGAGTAATCCCATCCCACAGGGTTGAGGGATTTGTCACATTCACAATACCCTCGCCATCGAAAGTTGGTTTTCCCTCAATTAGGGAAGATTAAGAAAAATTAATGCACGAATAAACTATCCAAGGATTCCCTTCAAGTTATTGTCTGTCAAACAGTTCCTAGGGAACTAAAAAATAGAACAAATATGTCTCGTGGAGGGTGTAAAAGAAGGAAACCAATAAAATTTTGTAAATGAATGCCATTAATGCATTATGAATTGGTGAATATAATCAATTACATCATGGATGATCCTCCAGAAAAATATTCCAATTCTCAGGAGTCAGAGTAGATGTTGAGGTTCATAATAGAGTCCACAATAATGAAAATTAAGGAAGTTTATATACTAGAAATTATAATATTTCCTAGAATAATGGTATCGACTCAAATAATACACTTACAACATTTTGAAAGGCAACCAATAGGGGTAATGGAAAAGGCCAGATTATGTCTCACCATCTCTTTGAAGAAGGCCAATTCCTTTCGTAGGAAGAAATAGTTTCTCAATAATATGAGGAGATGAATGAGTTGAGAAGATTCTACGTAGAGTTACTCTAAATAAGCTTTTTTTTCGAGACATAATCCATAAAAAGATCCTTATCCTTCATTTCTAGAAGGATATCCTCATAAAAGAGGGTTTTTTGTAACTAAAAATGTGGGCCATGAATTCCCTCCATTGAGTACATAGCTAGAACTAGATCCTGCACATCCTTACAGGCCTGTCCCCATGGTTTATCCAAGACAAATACAAGCATCACCACCACTAGTGGTACTGATAGTTTCCACATCAGTTCAGGCTCAATATATTGTACATGTATAGGTCCCAGATCAACAATATATTCCTTGAATTCTCATGAATACCATTGAGTCATTGAAGACAAGATTGGAAGTTGTAAAAGGACTTCATGCACAAATACTACCAGAAAATAATGTTTATCCTGAATAGTTGGATCCGACCCCTCTTCCACCAAACATTGGGAATCCCACATTTTCAATCTTCAATAGCTTTGGAGATTTGGAAAATCACTTAATGCATTTTCTCTTTGTTGTGATGCTATTATGGGGACCCCTAAACAACAAGAGGTAATGAAACTCATTTGTTTTTTGAAATCACTATAGGGGATATCCATCATCTAGTATACAAGATTGTAGTGTTGATTGATTAATGGATGGGAATATCTCCATAAAAAATTCCTTTTTAGTTTATTTCATTGATGTTGAAGAAAATAGTCTCTGATCTCACAAATTTCAAACAAATGGACAATTAAATAGTTTCATATTTCATTTCTCAGTGGAAAGAATTAACATACTCCTTGAATATACTGCTCCCTAAGGAAGAGTTATTGTGCATTTGTGTTGAAAATACCTGTGATGAGTTCTGAACACCATTAATACTTGTAAAATATATAATAGGGTTTATGGATCTAGCTTTGATTTATTGAGAAGTGGAGAAATCCATAAAAGATACTAGATCCAAATCCTATGTAATCCCATAAACTCTAAGAATAAGAGCATGAAAATAATAGGTTTCTATTATCACACTTATGCAAGCCCCTATACCCGATCCTAATTAAAATCCCTCATTATATCATAGGGCTCCATCTCCCAATCATCAGTAGCAATGACCACCTCATCAAGATGATCAAAGAGATCAAAGGAGGAGACAATTTGAGATGTTTAAAGACAAGGTATATTATTTTAAAAATGACTCTGTCCCCAGCTACTTCCTCTCATATTTTGAAAACAACTGTGTTCAGTATCCAATGCCAAATAAACCTAATAAAGAAGGAGATGAAGACCTCCCAAACTATTTCCACATTCATAAAATATTGGGTCACCCCATCAAGGAGTGTTTTTAAACCCCTCCTGAAATATATGGTGGACTCTAGGTAGGTGAAGCTGAAAACTTCACTTGTATTGGCAGCCTATATTACTACTACAGATCTAGAGGGAGAAGGAAAGTGGCAGGAAGTCAAAAGTAATAATGCAAAATCATTCAATGACTGGATGGTCATGAAAATAATAAAAAAACTCATTTGATTCTACAAACACATTTGAAACAACCATATAGCATCCCGTCTTTTTATAACATAACTTTCATTCCATTACACGGAACTGAGGATCATTAAGGTTTAGTGTCTTGGAAACAAGGAACATAAAACATGAAACAAAAAAAACATTCTTATTAAACACTTGAAAGGCTTCTCCTCATGTTCACCCTAGGCTCATTACTGCATCTCATAACCTGGGGACATACATCAAAAGGAAGGGTGAGCAGAAGGCCCAGCAGGGGAAACAAGTGAAACATTTTACATATGAACTTGAGATACATCAATAAAGTCATGAAAAGAACTTTAAGGCATGAAAATGAAATCATGAGGCATATCATAATAAAAATAAAACTTTTTCATAACTTGAAGATGTGGCTACATCATTTAACATAGAAAATCATGAACATATCACCAAGGTCCATCCCCAAGGTGTCATTTTAAAATTACCAAGGTTATTCACCAAGGTATCGTGAAAATTGTAATCTCTAGTGGTTACATCATTACACAATGCATTGGAGCGCTATCAGGGCGCACCCTTAAATTTGCCTTTATTATCATGTGATCCACATATATCATCATCAAACATTTCATAAATAACCCGCATAGCATAAAATAAATAGGTTTCATTTCATAATCATAACGTTTTAAAAACTTCTTTAAAGACATGATCTTTACGTCACTTTAAACCCACGGAAAGGGAAAGCGGGTCTCATGTATGTAAATACAAGAATTTAAAATTGAAAATTTTGATATATATGTGAATACCCTTGTATAAATAAGAGCTTTGAGTATTCACTTTATAACATAAAATAATTTTTGAGAAAAGAGAGAGGCATTTTGAGGGGAAAATTCTACAGCATAACGGCTAAGTTTCGGGGTTTTAGAAAACATTGAAATGAGAGGGGACATGGGTCACCCACTCATAAATGATCCATAAAACAGTAGGGTGAAATAATAAGAAGGACATATGGACATGGTAATTAAATTTCAAGGACATACCATTTGAAATGAAAAACATGGAAGGAAGACAAAAATTAGATTTCTCTTATGAAAGTTCGGCAGCCTAACGACGTTACTTAAACTTCAAACAAAATGATTTGAAAAGATCAAATAGGGTCTCTCATCATGTGAACATAAGAGTTCAGTATGATAGATATAGAGATAATTCCCCAACATATTTAAAAAGGAACTTGAAAGACTTGACATAAAAGTAGAACTTTGAAAAGAATGAGAAGGGTGAAAGAATCCCCTAAAAATTCGGCAGCCTAACGGCGCCACTTAAAACCTCAAAATACTGAATTGAAGAGATAAAATGGGGCCTCTCATCATGTGAACATAATATTACAGTATGATAGATATACAGATCATACCCCAACATAACAAAAAGGAACTTGAAGAAATTGACATGAAAGTAGAACTTCAAAACGAGAAGGGTGAAGAACCACTTAAACATTCGGCAGCCTAACGACGCCACTTAAAAATTCAAAATACTGAATTGAAGAGATAAAATGGGTTCTCTCATCTTATGAACATAAGAGTCCAGTATGATAGATATAGAGATCATACCCCAACATAACAAAAAGGAACTTGAAATAATTGACATGAAAGTAGAACTTCAAAATGAGAAGGGTGAAGAACCACTTAAAAATTCGGCAGCCTAACGGCGCCACTTAAAAATTCAAAATACTGAATTGAAGAGATAAAATGGGGTCTCTAATCATGTGATCATAAAAGATCAGTATGATAAATATAGAGATCATACCCCAACATAATAAAAAAGAATTTGAAATACTTTACATGAAAATAGATCTTGAAAAATGAGAAGGGAGAAAGAATCCGTTACAAAAATTTCGGCAGCCTAACAGCGCCACTTAAAACTTCATAAAACGAAATAATGAGATTAAGAGGGGATCTATCATCATATGAAAATGAAAAGGGAAGTAAGAGGAGTATAGAATAACATCCTCCAACATAAGAACATGGAGCATAAAAGGAATGACATAAAAGAGATTACTTGAAATGAAAGAGAGAGGTCGGATCCCTTACCTTAAAACGTGACTCTTGAAACTCAAAGGTTTGGACCTTGAGGGCTTGGGGGCACCTTGGGAGGACTCCTTGGGAGGTAATGAGACCATAAATTCGTTGGGGAAGAGTGGTGAGTCGAATGGATGAGATGAGGGCTTGGTATTTATAGGGAAAGTGAGGGGGACAAGGCATTAATGGCCAATGGACACCTCACATGTGCTTTTCTCAAACCCATGTGCTCTCCCTTGGCATTTATCATAGAGTTAGGCCACATGGGGCCCCCAAAACAATAATTCATCACCCTTGGCTGGCCAACCCTTAAAATATCTCATGACATCATCATGACACAATTATGATGTCATTAAACATACCGAAACCCTAAAACTGCATTTTTACTATTCACTGAAAAATTCATCTTTCTCAAAAAAATCCCAAACTTTCACCTTAACTAAATATCAATGCTCCGATTTCAAAAATGAACTCCATTTTATAAAAATAATTTTCTAAATATTTTTAATTTTATTTTTAAATAAATACACTATTCACCGAAAATTCATTTTTTTCAGAAAAATACCCAAAAATTACCATAACATAATATCGATGCTCTGACTTCAAAAATAAAGTCATTTTTATAAAAATAATTTTTTAATTATTTTTAATTAAATTTTTAATTAAAAAACACTATTCATCCGAAAAAACTAATACTTGAATAATAATTTATGAAACCGTTATTTAACCATTTTATTGAATCACATTACTTAATCAATGTGCCTAGCTTATTTTAATACTTTCTTTAAGTGAGATTACTAATCCATTTGGACACATTATTAATCCTAATCATAAAATCACTATTCATAATTTACTATTCATCAAAATTTAAGTTGATCTTATTAGTCTCTAAATTTTATACTGAACATAATTGTAGAAGACCATTTTTCGAAAATCATTACACATTTTTAATTATTTAAGGTTTACACAACCATTTTTAAGATATCATTTTTCTAAAATTCATCAAAAATATGCATATTATATTTATCCGGTCATTTGAAAATTCATAAACTTCATCATAAGAAGAAATCCCAATTTTTATTTAAAACAAAGGACTACACAAGGTAGTTACGGTCTCCTTACATAGCCCCTTATCACACCAGCATAGGACCTAAGTGTAAGGTGTGCTAAGGTGAGAGAATCCGAGGGAGGCTCGGCCAACATCACACGAGTAGTAATTTCTATCAGTTTGAACTTCTCGCGAAGGCGATCCCGTTCTAGCTTCACACGATGAAGTTCAGCTTGGGTTTGGTCCAGAGCAAAGCCCAGTGGTGCTACCTCCTTCCCAAGTTCTGTTAGATGGGCTTCGATCGGTCCAAGACTACTGGGTGAGGACATCGAATCTTCTTTCTATATTAATTAACCAAGATTGTTTGTATTTAGAGACAATAGTCAAAACGTTTAGTTTCCAGTGGTCATATTGACCAGTGGTCAAATAACAATCAAAACCCAACAGTCTTATTTTAATTATACTCATGTTATCAAATGAAACATTTTTGTTGAGTATAAAAATAAAATGAAATAACACATATAATTAGGAAACAAGATTTATTTAAAAAATTCGGGTCGTTACAATCTTCCCCCCTTAAGAAATTGCGTCCTCGCAATTTTAAAATTGGGTTTTGAAATTTCATTGAAAGTCCCACATCGGAAAAGGAGTCAGTAAAACTATTACATTAAAATAAAGAAAGGGAAGTATAAAGGTCACCCGAGTTAACCCACACTAGGGTTCCATGTAGGAAAACATGGACATGGAGGAGAAAACAAAGGGTCAAGTTCTGAGGGAGAGTGATAGAGAACATGATTAGGAGAAAGTTAACCATGAGAAAATCCCAAACTTATGATGTGTTTAAACGGTCTTTGATTACCTAGTAGGAAACGTAAACCAACAACATTTTTGTTTTACGTTTCTTTTCATAATTTTGAGGATTTCATTTACTACATAGAACAAAAACATAAGAAAATATACCTACCTTCAAGTAGCGTTTCATCCTTTAACAAGTCCCTACCAACACTAATCTTTTCTCCAAATGATGAGAATTCAAAAACACTTGGTCTCATAAAATCACAAGAATCATCTTCTATAGAATCACATAATCTACAAAAGATTAACTATCTATTTCTTCTATCTTTAAACATTATCCCAAAAACAGAAAGGTTAAGGTAAAACAACTCTTCAAAAAGAAAGAATCCCATAGGAATAGAAACTACTTTTAAATCATCAAAGTTCCATGGTACTACCCAAAGTTCATCATAGACCATTCCATAAATAACGGTCCTTAAAATTCCTCAAGACAAACCAAACTAAGATTGAAACCCAAATACAAGAAGGATTTGATAACATAGTCTTCCAAAACAACTTCATTGTTCATCTCCAGACAACATCAACCACTCCTAACATCTTATAAAAAAGGTAGCTAACCTAAACATATTTTACCCAAGATAGGTTAGTCATTCCCATAAGTAAGCTAAATTACTATAAGTTCACCTTAAATTCATCGATTCTTCAAAATATAAGTCAACCTTACTCCTTAATGAAAATACAGTAGTAATCTATTTACCTCGATCAAATATGGTTCCCAAAATAATGAACGTCTTCCAAAATAATAATCATATTTTAATCCCCTAATCATCCTTGGCATATTAATACGAAAATCGTCGCATTTCCTATCACATTGGTTGTCGGAACATGTTCTTCCATTTCCCACCATTAACTAAGAAGAGAAAGCATAATTAGGGGCTTAAGTACTTAGCTAATAATCATGAAAAGGAACTGAAAGCATATAAGGATAACTTGTATATGAAAGGTATACCCTAACTTGTGATCTCCTAGGTTCCCATCTAGGTTATGAATGATCATATATTCTTATGTGAACCTTTATTTTATTTTATCTTTGTTCCTTTAACAATGGTTCATACCAAGCTTATGAATTTACCAAAGCATATCCCCCGGGAGTGTCGTAACCAAGAGTGCAGCAAGGCCCGTTGTCGTGTACCAGTTCCCGTTCGAGTCTAGCTCAAAGCGGTGTTTTCGGGTTTTACCCCTATGTACATATGTGCCAGAGCCACCTCTACCTGCTCGTATCTAGACAGGGATGTATTTGCTTGGCAACCCCTTACTCAATACTCACCAAAATACCAGGAAGATTTCCTATATTAAACTTTTCTATAGGGTTCTTCCTAGAGTTTTCATATCCTAATTTCCACAAATAACTAAACCATCCTTTGATACCAACTATAGCATCCCGTCTTTTTATAACATAACTTTCATTCCATTACACGGAACTGAGGATCTTTAAGGTTTAGTGTCTTGGAAACAAGGAACATAAAACATGAAACAAAAAAAACATTCTTCTTAAACACTTGAAAGGCTTCTCCTCATGTTCACCCTAGGCTCATTACTGCATCTCATAACCTGGGGACATACATCAAAAGGAAGGGTGAGCAGAAGGCCCAACAAGGGAAACAAGTGAAACATTTTACATATGAACTTGAGATACATCAATAAAGTCATGAAAAGAACTTTAAGGCATGAAAATGAAATCATGAGGCATATCATAATAAAAATAAAACTTTTTCATAACTTGAAGATGTGGCTACATAATTTAACATAGACAATCATGAACATATCACCAAGGTCCATCCCCAAGGTGTCATTTTAAAATTACCAAGGTTATTCACCAAGGTATCGTGAAAATTGTAATCTCTAGTGGTTACATCATTACCCAATGCATTGGAGCGCTATCAGGGCGCACCCTTAAATTTGCCTTTATTATCATGTGAGACACATATATAATCATCAAACATTTCATAAATAACCCGCATAGAATAAAATAAATGGGTTTCATTTCATAATCATAACGTTTTAAAAACTGCTTTAAAGACATGATCTTTACGTCACTTTAAACCCACGGAAAGGGAAAGCGGGTCTCATGTATGTAAATACCAGAATTTAAAATGGAACATTTTGATATATATGTGAATACCCTTGTAGAAATAATATCTTTGAGTATTCACTTTATAACATAAAATAATTTTTGAGAAAAGAGAGAGGCATTTTGAGGGGAAAATTCTGCAGCATAACGGCTAAGTTTTGGGGTTTTAGAAAACATTGAAATGAGAGGGGACATGGGTCACCCACTCATAAATGATCCATAAAACAGTAGGGTGAAAGAATAAGAAGGACATATGGACATGGTAATTAAATTTCAAGGACATACCATTTGATATGAAAAACATGGAAGGAAGACAAAAATTAGATTTCTCTTATGAAAGTTCGGCAGCCTAACGACGTTACTTAAACATCAAACAAAATGATTTGAAAAGATCAAATAGGGTCTCTCATAATGTGAACATAAGATTTCAGTATGATATATATAGATATAATGCCCCAACATAATTAAAAAGGAACTTGAAAGACTTGACATAAAAGTAGAACTTTGAAAAGAATGAGAAGGGTGAAAGAATCCACTAAAAATTCGGCAGCCTAACAACGCCACTTAAAACCTCAAAATACTGAATTGAAGAGATAAAATGGGGCCTCTCATCATGTGAACATAATATTCCAGTATGATAGATATACAGATCATACCCCAACATAACAAAAAGGAACTTGAAGGAATTGACATGAAAGTAGAACTTCAAAACGAGAAGGGTGAAGAACCACTTAAAAATTCGGCAGCCTAACGGCTCCACTTAAAAATTCAAAATACTGAATTGAAGAGATAAAATGGGTTATATAATCTAATGAACATAAGAGTCCAGTATGATAGATATAGAGATCATACCCCAACATAACAAAAAGGAACTTGAAAGAATTGACATGAAAGTAGAACTTCAAAACGAGAAGGGTGAAGAACCACTTAAAAATTCGGCAGCCTAACGGCGCCACTTAAAAATTCAAAATACTGAATTGAAGAGATAAAATGGGGTCTCTCATCATGTGATAATAAAAGATCAGTATGATAAATTTAGAGATCATACCCCAACATAATAAAAAAGAACTTGAAATACTTTACATGAAAATAGATCTTGAAAAATGAGAAGGGAGAAAGAATCCGTTACAAAAATTTCGGCAGCCTAACGGCGCCACTTAAAACTTCAAAAAACGAAATGATGAGAGTAAGAGGGGATCTCTCATCATATGAAAATGAAAAGGGCAGTAAGAGGAGTATATAAGAACATCCTCCAACATAAGAACATGGAGCATAAAAGGAATGACATAAAAGAGATTACTTGAAATGAAAGAGAGAGGTCGGATCCCTTACCTTAAAACGCGACTCTTGAAACTCAAAGGTTTGGACCTTGAGGGATTGGGGGCACCTTGGGAGGACTCCTTGGGAGGTAATGAGACCATAAATTCGTTGGGGAAGAGTGGGGAGTCGAATGGATGAGATGAGGGCTTGGTATTTATAGGGAATGTGAGGGGGACAATGCATTAATGGCCAAGGGACACCTCACATGTGCTTTTCACAAACCCATGTGCTCTCCCTTGGCATTTATCATGGAGTTAGGCCACATGGGGCCCCCAAAACAATAATTCATCACCCTTGGCCGGCCAACCCTTAAAAGATATCATGACATCATCATGACACAATTATGATGTCATTAAACATACCGAAACCCTAAAACTGCATTTTTACTATTCACTGAAAAATTCATCTTTCTCAGAAAAATCCCAAACTTTCACCTTAACTAAATATCAATGCTCCGATTTCAAAAATGAACTCCATTTTATAAAAATAATTTTCTAAATATTTTTAATTTTATGTTTAAATAAATACACTATTCACCGAAAATTCATTTTTTTCAGAAAAATCCCCAAAAATTACCATAACATAATATCGATGCTCTGAGTTCAAAAATAAAGTCATTTTTATAAAAATAATTTTCTAATTATTTTTAATTAAATTTTTAATTAAAAAACACTATTCATCCGAAAAAACTAATACTTGAATAATAATTTATGAAACCGTTATTTAACCATTTTATTGAATCACATTACTTAATCAATGTGCCTAGCTTATTTTAATACTTTCTTTAAGTGAGATTACAAATCCATTTGGACACATTATTAATCCTAATCATAAAATCACTATTCATAATTTACTATTCATCAAAATTTAAGTTGATCTTATTAGTCTCTAAATTTTGTACTGAACATAATTGTAGAAGACCATTTTTCTAAAATCATTACACATTTTTAATTATTTAAGGTTTACACAACCATTTTTAAAATATCATTTTTCTAAAATTCATCAAAAATATGCATATTATATTTATCCGGTCATTTGAAAATTCATAAACTTCATCATAAGAGAAAATACCAATTTTTATTTAAAACAAAGGACTACACAAGGTAGTTACGGTCTCCTTACATACCCCCTTATCACACCAGCATAGGACTTAAGTGTAAGGTGTGCTAAGGTGAGAGAATCCGAGGGAGGCTCGGCCAACATCGCACGAGTAGTAATTTCTATCAGTTTGAACTTCTCGCGAAGGCGATCCCGTTCTAGCTTCACACGATGAAGTTCAGCTTGGGTTTGGTCCAGAGCAAAGCCCAGTGGTGCTACCTCCTTCCCAAGTTCTGTTAGATGGGCTTCGATCGGTCCAAGACTACTGGGTGAGGCCATCGAATCTTCTTTCTATATTAACTAACCAAGATTGCTTGTATTTAGAAACAATAGTCAAAACGTTTAGTTTCCAGTGGTCATATTGACCAGTGGTCAAATAACAATCAAAACCCAACAGTCTCATTTTAATTATACTCATGTTATCAAATGAAACATTTTTGTTGAGTATAAAAATTAAATGAAATAACACATAAAATTAGGAAACAAGATTTATTTAAAAAATTCGGGTCGTTACAAACCAATTGTGTCTTCTTCCACTTTCCCTATAGAAAAGTAATCTTCATAAAAAAACATAGTCTTGTGAAGGCCAGTCCTCAAAGAAGAATCATGTACAGAATAATGAGGTGGTATAGGAAGAAAATGAGTTTGTTTCATGTCCAAAGTTTTCCTTGACCATAGTACATTTCATGCCAACTATCCCAAAATCACAGGAACCACCTCGGCAAATGGTACACCATGAATCGAACTATGAGGCACAATCTATATCCATGGAGGAGTTGATATTTGTTTTTTTAATGTTATATACATAATAGATCCCTATACAAATTAAGATTCTAATTATCATCCAAAGTTCCCTATACTTGATTAGGGAACTGGGGGAATAGGTCACAATGATCGTGGATACAAGGGAAGATGTGGGTATTCTAGAATCCACTACTCTAACCATACCCCTGATCGAACTGTTACGTACCAAAAACTCAAGGGAGGTCCCTTCTATAGGAATAGTAAGAACAAGGGAATTCTCCAACTCAAGATAGGTTATGTCCCGACATGATCATCTTAGAAGATCTTGTCATTGAGATTATGCTCTGAAATCAGTTTTCGGGTCTAATGTCTAATTCAGAGTTCATGGTTTTTCAGAAGGACATAGCTTTAAAAATTATGTTTTGGAGACCTTTGCAACATTAGCATGTGGCCATTCCTTCATTTTATCAATAATTTCTCAAATATTGCATCAGTGTCCCAATTGGGACATTGTATGGTGATAAGGACCCATTAAAAACATGTGAATCTCAGTATATTGATTGAGAGTTCCATCACACCAAGGGAAAACTATCCAGGGAAAATGATGTTACTAAAATAAATTAATTGAATGGTTTGGAAAAGATCCCAGTTAAATCATTCAAGAATATTAGTGTAGATTATGTGTCACCCATTAATAAAATTTAAAGGGTTCTCTTAAATCAAAGTGCTCATTCAATGTCTTCCATAATTTCATTTTTGTCAATTGAGGCAGAAAGTAGAGGATAAATAATTGATTCACCAAGTGGTGATGAATGCATAAAAAGAGAGGTATTTATTCCATCCACATAGCTTCATTATGTCTCTACATCATCATATAGGCTAGAAGAAGATATCACACTCATGTAAAAAGAAAAGGATGGCGATCCCCATACCATTATATTACCTTCAGGACATCAAAAATCTCCCACATCATAAGTTAGTCCCGAGATGGTTTCATCCTCTTCATGATTTCGAAATATCAAATGCTCCCCTGTCATTGAGAGTCTTGATTCATCAGCTACATTTCAATAAATGTAAGAAGAATCCAAAATGAGAAGAGGAAGAAGAAGAAGTCCTCAAGTATTACCCTCCATCATTTATGGAAGGTGTATCCACCACTGTAGATGAACTCAAAAAAATAAATCTAGGAATAATGGAAGATCCACACCCCACTCTGATTAATGCATCCCTGAATTATGAAGAGAAATAGGTATATAATTATTTTCTAAATCAACACTGAATGTGTTTTCCATTAATTACATAGTAACTCTAGGATGTGACCCTAAGATGGCATCCCATCATTTTTGTTTTCTAGATGAGCCTCAGGGATATAAGCAGGCAGCAAAAAGAACAGACCTGAATCATGGCTCCAAAATTGAGGCTGAAGTTGACAAGATTATCAAATATGAATTTATCTGAGAGGTGAAATATCCAAAGTGGTTATCCAATAATGTCCTATTGAACAAGATGAATGGTAAAATCATAAGTTTCATTAATTTTAGAGATGTCAATCGGCATTGTCCCAAAGATGAATTCATGAATGCAATCACAAACCATTGATTAATTCAACTACAAGCTGTGAAGATATCACCTTCATAGATGGATACAATATATATAACCAAATATAGATGGCCCTAGAAGATGAGAAATCTTGATCCTTCAGATCCCTTCAAGGTGTATTCTTCTATCAGGTAATTCCCTTTATCCTGAAGAATTCTGGTACAACATACTAACGCGAAATTAACCACATCTTCGAACACTTATTTGGTAAATTTATTGAATTATTTTTTGATGATCTAGTAGTAAAATCTAGAAAATGTTCAAACCACCTAACGGATTTAGAGACCATATTCAGTAAGCTTCGATCGAATAATTGGAAGATGAACCCCTTGAAATTTTCTTTTGGGGTAACCTCAAGAAATTGTTAAAGTTTTGTTGTATGTCATTGTGACATCAATGTCAATACCTGGAAAACTAAAGCTATACATGTAATGTCACCACATAGAAATTTAAAATAGTTGTGAGAAATTCATTGACATTTTTCATACATACGTTGCTTCCTAAATATGCTAACAGGAAAGTGTTTTCCCTTCACCAAATTGAGGAAGCAGGCATCACATATCAATGGACCAATGACTACAAAGAGGTATTTAATACCCTCAAGAAATACCACTTGAGTCCACCAGTATTGGTGCAACCTATTGAAGGAAAACCACTCATTCTATATGTGAGAACCTTGGAATGATCACTGGGTGCCTTCCATGTGAAAAATAAAGATGTTGGGAATGAATAAAAAATTTCATTATCTCAGTCAAACCATTCTTGATGTAGGGAATCAATATTCAGATATTGAGAAGAGATTCCTAGAATTAATCTTTGTATATCCGAAGTTAAGGAACAACCTACAGTATCAATAGGTCCACTTTATCTCTTGCAATAACCGACTCAAATTAATCTTCATTCGTCCTATGTTAATAGTATTTATGGCACGGTGGGAAGTTATTCTGTAGAATTTTGATATGCATTTCAAGCCTTATAAAGCAGTAAAATTCCAGGCATTGGAAAACTTCCATGATGAACACCCATATAAGGAATAAACATCATTGAATACTTAACATCTTGATGAAGAAATATTCTCTATATAGGATACTTCCCGATCATGAGAAATGTAATTTTATGGGGCTTCCAGCAGTCCAATAGGGATGAAAATGGAAGATCCTAATCTCAAAAATGTTTGGTCAGGAATTTCTCATCTCTCTCTAGAAAAGGTCATGTTTTCATAATCTTTCCTCTTTTTGTAAGGTGGTACCAACAATGAGGAAAAATATCATTCTTTCATTACATGCTTGGAATTAGCACACCATGTATCAGTGGATTACCTAGAGGTGAAGGGTTATTCATAATTGTTAATCAAACAAATCAAAGGGGATTAAACCATTATAAAAGAAGATCTAATTCCCATATGTAATTATGTTTGAGGGTTAATTGTAAAATTTCACATAGAACCAATATTTCCTAATGTCCTTCATTAAAAAAATACCCATGATAATTAATTAGAAAATGTAGGTACAAACCTGATAGATCTCAACTGGGATGAGATAAAAATCAACATTTATTATCGTTGGGTGGTTTCAACTTCTTTTCAAATAAAGACAGAAGAAATTAATGAAATAAGTCTCGTACCCAAACCATTAGGTCCTACCTTCGGATGGATGGAACCCATCATGGAATATATCTAAGACATACTACTTCCACTTTATTGAGCTGGAAAAGAGCATGCTAGACGATAATCTGTTAATTTGACTCTTTATGAAGGCCAAATTGACAAAGGATTCTCTATAGACGAGGATTAAATGAAATTATCCTCGTATATATTGATGGGGATGAAGATGAAGATGTCGTGAAATAAGTATGTGTCGGAGCCTATGGTTCCCAAAAGTCTGGGTAAAGAATGTTTGATCAAATCCGAAGGCTGGGATACTTTTGTACTTTAATGACATAGGATTTCACATATTTCACTTAGAAGTTTCATTCATTCCATGCTCAAGCTAACATCATTAATCCACACATAGAGTTTCTATATACATCCAAATAATCCTATCCATTTGAATCATGGGGAATGGATATAATGAGATCTTATCCTCTAGTTATGACCAAGCAGTTCAAGTACATTCTTACTTCTACCAATTTCTTCTCTAAATGGGATGAGGCAATACCTATAAATGAATTAAGAGCCAATTTTTTTTTATCTTTTTCAAAGCTAGTATAATTACCATATTTTATGTCACTCATATCATATTGATGGAAAATAGCCCAAATTTCTATTCTGTTGAGGTAGGGAAGTTATACCAGGAATACAATATCATATCAAACCATTCATCCTGCTATCATGCAGCGAAAAATTAATAGATAGGGGTTTCTAAAAAACATTTTCCAATATACTATAGAAGATGGTGGATAAATATAAAAAGTATTATCCTGGTAAACTCTTGCATTCCATATGGGCTTACCAGACTACAACCTGTACTGCCACACAATCAACCCCATACTCTTGTGTATATGGAACAGAAGTAGTATTTCCCATTGAAGTACAATTTCGTCCACTCCCACTTGTTGTCTTCCATCAACTATCTACATATGATTAGTCTTTTAAGTGGTTATATAGTCTTGAGATATTGGATGAAAAGATATTGCTTACCATACATCACATAGAAGTCTATCAGAATAGAATTTCATGAGTTTCAACAAGAAGATTCACCTATGTTCATTACACTAATGATAATTGGTATTGGTCCATAGGACTCCAATGATACCAGGAAAGAATCTTCCAAAACATGAACCATAGTGAGATGGAAATTACTCAATAAAAAAGTACAAATATAAGGGATATTATTCCTTAATCACAATGGATGGAGAACTCACTACAACTCCATCCAATGAAAGGTTCCTGAATAAATCGTTTTTGTAATCACACAATGTTCATCCTAGTTGTATAAAAATAAACTACACAACAACTAACTTTATTGTATCATGAAAATAAACTTCATAGAACCATACATCCAATTTTTATGATGCTAAACTATGTAGCATATTCTTTATTATCGAACGACATTAAACAACATGACATGTGGTCCTAGTCGCATGACCTGAAACTACAAAACACTTTTTGTCCTCACCACACAACATTAAACTGTATGGTTAAAATCTCCTTCATTTTAAATTAGTAACTCTACCAGGATACCACAAATTGGAATTCATTTTGGTTCTTTAAGAGATGAGTATTTTTCTTGTGTAAGCATCACTCGAATCATTTCTACTCCCTAGTGGCACATGGACCTCATTTTTTCCTATGTTTCAATCAGATCTGCAGAGGGACCCCATTCCAAGAACTATATGTTGCTTGATTCTCATTTAAATGAGATGCATAATAATACCAGGTTCACCTATCTTGGTCCCATCCACAAAAACCACATCAACTATTTCCTCATTCCTTATATATGAGATAATTCTATACTAGAAACTCTTCTTGATAATGTGACTTTATTCTAAAACCAACTTTTATTTTGGACCTAACTATTATTCTAGAATGTATTAATGCCCCCATTTCTCACATCCACATTAAATTGGTTTTGGAACCACCCTAATTAACTATTTTTGGATTGATTCTCATTCAAATAAGATACATAGTAACACCTGGGTCATATCCCATTATCTAACTGCAATATTTCAACCATTTCACATCGGATTATATTTGTCCATGCGACCTGATATTAAACTATATGAAGCATTTCATGAACTATGTATGTCCTGATTATCACCCCTAAAAGATACGTAGTGACACCCATATCTCTAATCACATATCCATATGAAATGATGAAAATGTATCTTCACCCCTGGTGCGTACAAATCAAATCTTCATTGTGAGAACCCTCAAGAACTATGTGTTGGTTGATTCATTCAACTAGAAATATACATAATGATGACATTGTCTTATCCCATAGTCCAGCCGCAATGTTTCATTCACATCAGGTCACCCACATCCTAACCTAATGATGATAATATATATGGAAAGAACTACCTATGGATTGATTATAATTCCAATGAAATACATAGAGACATATATAAATCTAATCTATTTCCCAACCATTATTAAAAAATCCCTTCCTCACATCAAAATCATGTTATTATTGGGAATCAGATTCAATAACTACATTTGGATTTATTCTCATTCCAATGAGATGCATAGTGACACCCAGATCGTCTGTCTTGGGTTAGACCCAAAATAAATTAAAATCCCCATTTCCCTTTGTTTATGAATCAAAAATTCACAGGGAAAATTTTATGAACTTTGTTTGTCTTCATTACCGCCCCATGAAAGATACGCATTGACTCTTAGATCTCAAAACATGTGCCTAGCCATGATTTAGGAAGAGAACCCCTCTTATTTTTCCCCATGAATGAGTCAGATCTATGTAGGGATATCATCCATCACTTATGAATTTATTCTTATTATAATGAGATACACGGTGATTCCGAGACATCATACTTTAGGAAAAACTATCATCCTAGAAACTATAAAAACCCCCTCATCCCCATGTCAAAATATACATGACATGGGGTACAATTCCTTGAACTACGTGTGGTTTGGTTCTTGCTGCAATAAGATATGTAGTGATTCTTGGGTCCTCTATCATGGCGCAACAACCATTAAATTTTCATACCAGTATCCTTCACTTGTGTCACCCTCAAGTTGCATAAGAATCCTTTCCTGCTCATTATGTCTCGTATCTAGCACTACTCAAGTGGGATTAAGAATTGGGTTAAGAGCTTCTATACATAAGTAAGGTGTCTCAATTCCTATTGGGTATATCAATGGTCTTGGATGTAAGACCAAAAAATATATACTATATGTCTTCACTACATGATAACAAACTTCATGGACCTTTACTCAAGAATTACGTGTTGCATCATTCTCACCCCTGTGAGATACGCAGTGATGTCATGATTTTCAATATTGGGCCCACCCACATCACAACATGAAAAATAATCAAATAATATGTGTATTAGTCAGATCTACATGAGTAAGTACAATATGATTTCTCACTTTACACATGAACTCATATCTGTTATAACTACGTGCAACATGATTCCTGGTCTAACAATATACGTTGTGACCCTTGGAATTTATAGCATGGTCCAGCCAAATTGTCTTTTGACATTTCATGCTTAGACACCTAATTTACATACTTCATGACATAAAACTACACAAACCCGTAATTACCCTTCACTTTCACATTGGGTAATTCATCATCCTCACTGCAAGACATTGAACAACATGGATAATGTCCTCACCGTGTGACGTTAAAATGAACAGTATTCAAAGAACTACATATGGCTTGATTCTCATCTCATTTGAGATCTGTAGTAAAAACTAGGCCTATGATCCTATTCCCATCCATGGTATAAATTTATATTCACCCTCTCCAATATATGATCAAAATCAATATAGGATATTTTATTTTGGGACCTCTCCTTAAAGAATCCATGAAAGAAACAAGATATGTCCCCTTTTATAAAAATGAGTAAGATCAATGTAAGGGGAACTAAATTCATGGCTAGTATCAGACCTAACACTTCCTTTATGCATTGAGAAATGACCCTTTGACATTTCATACTCATAATATTGAAAAAGTTTCAGATATTCATAATTTTTCATCGATTTCTGGTAACATAATTTCTGATACCTGAGAGCTTTTTTTGCATGACAATGCAATATGATCCCTAGTTGTCCTTGCATAAAATTAACCTAATTAATGGGCTTTTCTGCTAATGAATTCCACTAAATAACTATGAAGAACATTCCCTAGATGGCCCTTCATAACACATCCCCCATAATGGGTTTTTCAAATTGTGGTGACTTTGTTCTTTGGATAAGCATCTTCTGTTCATTTAAGCTTTAATGATGGTATGCAGGATCCAACAATTTAAAGTGTTCATCCTTTCTGTATTTTCATCATATATGTTTTCCTGACCTAGAAGTCTTCAAGAACATGGTTTATTTTTCCATCTCTACATGTTCAAAGATTATTGGAATTACCTTCATCCATTAGACCACATATAATATATGTTTTCCATAATATTTTGGTCCAAGTCATATGACCTAAAACTAAAGGAACCATACTTTCTATGTTTGGGATAAACCTTCATAGAGAGCCTATTTCTATGATTATTTTGAAATCACAAAAAAATACCCCTTCTATATTAACGTACTTTTCTTTATTAAACAAGCTTTATATTTTGGAATATCAAAATCTCCATAAACAATCCACATATTTTAGCCAATAGAATGCCAAAATTATTGAGTGCTCTATTCATTGACTATGTAGTACATTCCAACATTGGCCTTGCATTAAATTCAACTATGTAATTGACTTGTTAGCCTAAGGATGAAACTATTGGGATATACAGAACATTCCCCAACTATCCCTGTATAATACATCCCCCATAATAGATTTTTCAAATAGCGGTAACTTAGTTCTTGAAAGAGACCCTCCAAAATGCCATTAACCCTTTTTCCCATGAAATTCTTCAGATTCATAAATCCCCCAATCACATATTAAAATTATTTCATAACATACCTAAATATGGTATCACATTTCCAAAAGAATTACTGAAAAAAATTAAAAACCATCAAATCATTGATCAAAGCTAAAGACCTTAAATCAAATACCATAATGTCTTAGTAGCACAAATTTAATCTTAACATCATAATTCCCTTGTGGTGTAACTTTAAAATTCACCTCTTAATGTCCTTGATATTAGAATTTAAACTTCATGGCTTAATGACTTTACTCCGTGACATTAAACTTTCTAGCATAATGTCTTTGCTACATGACTTTAAACTGAACAACCCCCTAATTTACATACTACATTAATTTGAACTGCATAGTATATTATCAAAAAATACCTTAATATTATTTCTTCATGAGTTGAAACTCCATAGCATAATTTTCTTTATGCATGACTTTAAACTGCATAGAAAAATATCAAAAATATCCTTTCTAAAAAATAAACCATCCTTCATACACTAAAATCATGTAGAATCGGTTCCAAATTCATATCCTATATCATCACTGATACCCCCCTTTATTCTCATATATCTTTTGTCAATAAATCCACCTACTGTGGTCTTGAGATATCAAAATTTTAAACCCCTTTGTTTATCAGCAACAGAATGTCTGAATTCATAAGAGCTCGTTTACCTGACTATGCAGTATGTTCCCCAGTTGGCCTTGCATAAGTTACCCACATAACGATCCTATCATGCAAATGATTCCACTACATGATTATGTAGTTCATTCCATAGCCGGTCCTATATAATATAGCCCCTATAATGGATTTGTCAAATAATGAGAATTTTGTTCTTGGAAAATACATCCCCTATTCTTATACTTCAAGTTTCAGATTTGTTGACCATAAAACCCATGACTCAAGATTCCCATTGGAAGTATCTGAAAAATATTGGAACCTTCCTAGCCATCAAATCCTTGTTTGGGTTATAATCTAAAAATTAATGGTAAAATCTATTCGATCTAAAACAATAGCCATATTAGTCCAGCATGCATGACTTTAAACTGGTCACAAAAAGGGAAATAGTACTCTCTAGATTGAAACCCTTTAAAGGGAACTCTAGAATAAAGTATAGGATTAAGTCTCTAGAAATACACTTTGTATGGTTTATGAAATATTGAGAAATAAAAAGTTAAAAGGTACAAAACCTATTAGGATGAAAAATGAGAAAGACAATCCTAAGAAAAATAAATGTCTCTCTTACTAAGTATCCTCTATATTGATATTAGTAAAAAATTAGGGTGATGATAGAAAAATAAAAAAAAATTTGTATGGTTTTTCATATGACCTTATAAATATTATAAATATGCTTGGTATGTCCCATGGATTAGTGAAAAATTTGAGAATCCTTCCAATATCGAAGTAGCTCAAAACCTAAAAATGATATTGGAATGCGTAAATGTTACCTAATTTTACCTTAGGAAAAAAATTTAGTTTGAATGAATATAATTTTATGGGGGGGGGTTAGACACCATGAAATGTGTTCCATTCACTTTTCTGTAAAATTTCATCTACTGGGATCAAAAACATCGCAGTGTGACTCATCATTTTTCATGGGGGTCAGTGATGTTATTGAATGCATCAGTGCTCAATATACCTGCGCGACTTACCTATACACCACCTCACTTGAAATCCATGTCATAACATGTGTTTCAAGTCATCATCACTCCGGTTACTATATTTTCTTATAAATAGACCCTTAGGCTCTTTATTTTTAAGGATGAATTATAATGAAGCCTGATTGCTACTCTGATCTCCCTAGTGCTTCACCCAAGTCATTTTAAACCTCCAAAGTTGTTTCATAACACCTTAAGTGATGAAATTAATGGGGTATAATTTACATAGTTTATTTGAGTGTTAAATATTAAAAACACTAGTGTGAATCATTTCACCCAACCACTAAATTGGAGAACACCTTCATGACCTCCCTTCCTTGAGTGGGGGGTTGTGTTGCCCACATCTGGTAAAACCTCTGAATAATATTGAAGGATTGATCCATGTCTCTACCAATTCTAGTAATCGAGGTTTTTTATGACTTAATGTTCAACCAAATCTCCAAACACTACATGTGTTCCACACACCTACACACCAGTTACTTGAGCACCCTTTTCTTGGTTCACCAAACCTTTACATCCTTCTCTAGAAATTCATGAAGCCTCCTTGAAATACACTCATTTTTGGTCCAATCATTCATCAGATCCCTTTATAGAAATGTGTTATGTTGAAACCTCCATCAAGAACTCTTGATTTACCAAACTGTAGGGAAAGTCACATCTAGGTGTATCACATTTGGATTTTGATATCTATGGTTAGGGGTTTCTCACACTTGTCCTACCATACTATAAGGGTCCTCGAGGTGACTATGGATTTAGATATCTATGATCACATATACCCTTACACATGGGATATTGAAGCAGAGTGCCTGATATTGGATTCAAAGGATAGTACTCATTCCTCCTCTTATCGTCTCTATGACCCGGAGCCTCTGTTCACTAGTAGGGAGGGTACGGTTCATACTTGATTTTCCTTTTGAAATATGGAAAGTATCCCTCCACACTAAGAGATATATATTTGGGTATCCATATTAGTGTAATCCCATATCCTTTCTTGTTAGAGTTTTTATTCTCGTTCCTATATAATTCCCTTACCTTCATTCCTTCTTTACATTGGACCCTCATCTAAGGTAAAGTGAAGAGAGGGAAGTTTCATAGGCAAGAAATCTTCCATGGTTGCCCAGGACTCATCAATATTCAGAGGAGAATGTGCTTTTAGTTTTTTTAATCATTAAAATCCTCTTGTTTCTCACACCATGTATGAATCATGTGGGATTATAGGGTTTTAATGATAAAAACATCCACCTGCAGTATTGAACTATGAGAACTATGGTTCCCACTATAACTAGGATACGTATGAAGCCTTTTGAAGTCCCAATCCCCACATCATATCATCCATGAAATGTGATATCATTCCCCACTCAATATCCCCCCTCCTAGGTGTAATACCCAAATGGAATAAACAATAGGAACTCTGATTCCCACCATAACTGGGATACGTAGGAAGCCTTCTCTTAGGGAACGAGAAAACTGGACATCCTCCTCAAGTTTCTAACCATATTTCCCTTAATCCAGGAATCCACCTTAATAAGAATACCCAAATTAAATTCTTCTAAATCTCCATGTGTTTTGACATCTGTCATGGACCCTATTTTAAGGGAATCCTCTTTAGAACTAAGCCGCAACATATTTTTCATAAAGGGTCAAACTCCCCTATGAGACTTACTAGACTACAAGGGAATTAATTCCCATAAAAATTAGCTATGTAGGAATCCTCGCTATAGTTCAAAACCATAATTCCAATTTATTCTTGTTCTCTTCGGTTTATATCCCCCAACAAGGTCTAATTTACTTGGGAGGACATATTTCTTCCAAGTTCTTTGGGCTTCTTAGCCATAAGCCCCACACCTAGATTTGAATAGGAAACTTCCACATAGATTTCCTTACCACATGACATTAAAATATATGGTTGGGTATTTATCACATGAACTTAAATGGTTTTATTTTTCCCATTAAGTGGCTACGAACTACATCAGTTCTTATTCCATTCATGAGGTTACATAGGTATCCTATATATTGGTTTGATCCCAACACCAAAACAACTTTTTTCTCCCAAGATGACAATAAACCTCAGAGTAACCTCTATCTACCTAGATTATAATAAAATCCAGAGTAAACTTCTATCTCCTTAGATGATGATAAATTCTAGAGTGCCCCCAGAGTGGCTTAAAACCCAACATTTTCATAATAACGACCGAAGAATATATATGTATTATATGAGAGGATTCCATTGATGGAGAACCTAAAATATATATAGCTGTCTCCACTAATGAAGAACCTAAAATAAATATGAATTATTTTTAAGTCCCCATATGTTAATAATTTATTGAATATTTTTAGTGAATCATATATTTCACTTGGTAAATAAATAAAAAATAATAAACATATCTTAAATCAATAAGAGTGTCATGGACTTGGACATAATTCCCCTCAAAGGGGTGTGATGAGCCTATCCTCCCATCCTCTAAACCAATTAATGTTATTAAGAATTGTTGGATAAAATCATTAATGAGTGTCTTCCATTTGAATGTAGGTCCCTTTAGATATAAAACTGTTGGGTGTTTTCAGTTTCATAAAAAAAATATGTTGTATACTATTCAGAAATAGTGATTCCTAATCCGAACACACATTCTGAGGGAAACACTTTTAGTCCCAACTAACTTGGATATGTAAGAAATATCCTTATGATTCAAGAACGATAATTTACCTATCTCATCCATTTCATCGTTTTAACCACAGTTAAATCTCATCCTCCCTACATGATGCTTAACTGCATGGGCTACTAAACAACATGGGATTTGATTCCCAACCAACTGGGATACATAAGAAATCTACTTTAATTCTAAACCCATCTCTTAAATCCATCCAAATGTTTGTTGGGTACATCCCCAGTAGGATAATGTCGGCCGAGAATACCACATCTCATATGGATCCCTTGGTCTATATCCTCATAATTCCTACATCAAATCGTGACATGGCATCATCCGCCTAGATGTATGTGCCACATTTCACCACATTGCATTGTTGGGTCCCCATCACTTGACCTTAAAAGGTGATGTTTTTAGTTATGTGGAATCTAACTACATGGGGTATGATTTCTCTTATGGTTCTTTTTATAAAACCCATCTTATGGGTTTGATCCTGACATTCAAAGTTTTATCATGCCCCCAGGATGATGATAAACTCTAGAGCACCAAGTCATATTTTTTAAACCATAATTGTCCCAATAAATGACAATTGAATTCCATATCTATCCACAAATAGTTAAAAATGATGAAG
The DNA here is from genome assembly GCA_963277665.1 of Viscum album. NCBI lineage: Eukaryota > Viridiplantae > Streptophyta > Magnoliopsida > Santalales > Viscaceae > Viscum > Viscum album. The sequence continues at coordinate 2,024,435,418 of OY728123.1, forward strand.
AACCTCAGCTAAATATAGAAATTTTCATTAATGGAGAACCCCAAATACATACAGATGATTCCTAACCCATGAATATTTATAATTGATCTTACCAATGGGTAATTCATAGACACATACATGGGAATGAACCAAGGATTCAAGAACATATGAATGTGGCTTAAATCTATAAGGGAGTCCCATAATAAGAAATATCCCCCCCCCCAGAATGGTGTCATGAGCCCGAGTTCACATCCTCTTGACCAATGTAAATTCTTAAGTGTCATTGGAAAAATCATCCAATTAATGTATGCCTTTAGAAAACAGGTCAATTATCATGGATGGGAGAGTCATTGAGTGTTTCTGGCTCAAAAAAAACCCCATTCGAAAAAATTCAACGATATTATACCTGATGTGGATCAGTTTCCCAAAAACAATGCCCACTATAATCAATATTCATGTGAATCATTTTCATTGGAAACAAAAATGGTGAACTCGACATGAATCCTTAACCAATGTGGCAGTTTTACACCACCCCAGGCCCCTTTCACATTCAAAAGGGAAGAGAGAGCAGTGAGATCACTAATTATAAATGCGGTCTTAAGATATAACTTCAAATGTTTTTTAGGTACTAGTCACATATATTTTAAGAATTATTTAGAGCTTCCTTCAATCCAATGGAATCCATGAAGTTATCACAGACATTCATGTCAACCACCACACAGCTCACTGAGTCCTCCATGAAGAAAAGGACTCTATTTCACACCCAAAATCTCAAAAGTTGGGTCTCAAATTCACTAATCCCTGAGTACCGGCATAATGGTACTCTCCCAACAATGGAGGCTACAAAACACACCCTCTAGTAAATTAAATCCCTCCAGCCACCCATGAATCCATTGTTAGTGTTCTAGAACTAGGAAGATCCAGTAGCTATCTCTAATCATTTTGGGGGCACGTGCACATAATGTGATGATGAGTACCTCCCTTATCGTTGGGGGGGGGGGTGAAAGAATTTGTTACCTATTACTACATCCATGTTGCATAGGTATCTCACTCAACAAATCCTTCTAGATAACATCACAACAAACTCCATGAAACTCATTATCCTCACTCTGAAGAGGATGTCATACTAGGGGCTCATATTGAAGTCTAATAAACCCGGGTCACCCGAGTGGCCCTCCAAGGGAAACGATAGAACCACTAAAAATATGTGATTATCTAAATTACTTCCAAAAAATCACTCCATGGAAATGTGGTAAAAAACTATGAGCTTACATATATGTACGATCACTCTTATGAAGCCCACCATGAAAATACGGTGTCACATTTTGAGTAGCCTCAAATTCCCTCTAATTCTCAACAGACCTGTAGCACAATTAGGTTGGTGAATTATAAGAAGATAAAAATCCCATATGGTATGCAAGAAGCTCGTCACCTAAATTGGACGAAAAACTACATGAAGGTCTATATCCCTTCCCATAGATACAAAGTCCATCAGTCAAATATAGTGGCAATCAAATACATTGATACTAAATTTCCTTCTCCCACATATAAATCCCATCAGTAAAATATGATAGTAATAAAATATTGGTAGATGGAAATTCCTATGGATACATGTTAATACAATAAAAAAAAGATAATGGAAAACATGCAGATGAAAATCACTGCTAAGAAATATGAATCCCATCAGTCAAATATGATAGAAATCAGAGAAAATAACATACATATCCCATAAATAATTAAGGTAAAACTTATTCCTATTCCCCCATAAAGGATAACTACCTGTAGAGACCCGAATCTTAACATACATGGACATTACATTAATTTTGATTAATACTTAATACATAACAAAAATAGACACAAAAGGACCGTAATAGTTTAGTGTCTTTGGAAACTCGGAATAAAATATTCTAATCATGGTGAAAGATCTTCAATATCTCCTATAAAGATCTTCCCACTTTTTTTCTTACCTAAAACCTTTCTTTATAAAACCGTAAAAATCATTCTTCTCATACTTTTGTCGGAAAAGTCATAAAGAACCTTGTAGGGTAAGTAATAGAATGATTCCATCCATACCATAGGTTAAAAGTGAAAATGGGTAAAAAGGAATTTAAACATACATGAAACGATTTTTAGGAAACATGGACATGGATGATAACAATAACCCTAGTAAATACTTACGTATAAGCAATCTCAGATAAAAATGAGATTGAAAATTTATCCCTTACCTTAGCACTGATATGATTCATACGTATCCAAACCTCCTGTATAATGATTTAAATAATGTCATTGACTTATTATAGAATCATATGCATTGTTATTATATCATATATGGTTCACTTATGACTTTATATTACCCGTTCTTTTGTAAATTCATGTTAAAGTAGCATTTTGGGTTAAATCGTTTCATTTGTCGTCCGTGTTTTGACTTGTAATTATTCATATGATTACTTAGATCATGATTACTTACATCCAGAATATAAAACATGATTTATATATAATATATATTCAGAATATATATATATAATGGATCTATAAATAGAAATAAATACACAGTTCATGGAGACGGTAGGCCGTACGTACGCCTGAACGCTGTTTTCATTTCCTTATTGAATTGAATGGAATTAAGTAGATGACATATATATATATACACACATAAATGCAGTAGCATTATTATGTCATATATTTCATTATTACTTATTATATATACTTTATAATCATTCCTGAATTGTTATCATGGAGAGTGAATCTCATCGCGTCGTGGAGACGGTATTCCGTACATATGCATGAGCGATGATATCATTCCCATGATCGTGTAATTATATTAAAGTGTATGTATAATATTACAGAATCAATATAACTTTTAAATAATCATATATATTCATTACTTTCACCATTATACCCATCCATGTAAGGTGGTGGTGGAAATTAGATTACACCACGACATGGAGACGGTATTCCGTACGTACGCACGCGCGGTGATTTCATTTTCCGTAGGATGGATAGATGGTGAAATAGGGTTGTTTCATACTTATAATAACATATCAGTATATGAGTGATACTTATGTTATTACTTCATAATGAAACAACTAAAGAAGAAGAAGTGGAAAAAGAAATAAAGATGAAAGAATCAGTAACAGACATTCCCTCTTCTTTGAAGCTCTTCTTTGAGACCACCTTTTAGGGCACTAAAATTGGTCTTTGAAGAAGACAACGACCACTAGGATGTATCTAGGGAAGTGGAGAGAAGAAATGGGCAGGGGTGTCTGAGCTGGAAGGCTCAAAGTGGTGTGAGGAAGAGGGGGAGGAGGTTCCCTTTTATAAGGGAGGAGAGGGGCACCTTTGGAATAACTAAAAATATTATTTTATTATAAAGTCAAATTCGGTTTTTAATTACTCCAAATTGATATATTTCAAAGATAAGGTTGGTATGGTTTTAAATCCTATCATCCAATATAATTTAGACAAGTTTAGGTATCAATTTTAACCTTATCATTTAGATTTAACTTTAAGTTAGATAATTTAACTTTTACCGTGTCTTCTTGTTTTCTTACACTATAAGGTTAATAAACTTACTATATAAAGCCAAACGAACCCCAAGTTGTTTATTATTAATATATATAACCTCATATAAGTTATTTGGCCGAATAGTAGATTTTTAGGAATAAAATAAAAATTAATAATATAATATTTGTTTTAAAAACATTATTATGTCAATTTTGACACTATTTAGTAATTGATTTTTGTGAAAATCATAACAGAATGATTTGTTCTAAAAAAATTAATTAAATAAATACTAACATGTCATATTAACCTAGAAAATTAGTTTAATTCATAAAAAGTCTCAAATTACATTTATTTGGGTATTTATAACATCAATTATGTCAATATTTCATTAATAAGATAATTACTGCATCATCGTTGTGTCATTAATTAAATTAAATTATATAATGTCTAAAAATTACCAATAAAATACCATTATTTAGGACATTGCTTTAGATTTCTAATGAATATTTATAGTATAATTTATCTTATGTATAACCCCATATTAAAAATGATTTACTTATTAAACTTTGATTTTAACTATTTTAACCCTTCTTTAAACAAATTAATAATAAATGTCCTAATCTAATCCAAGTGGGACTAAATGGTCATATTTTATTCCTAAGATTGTTTTTGGTCGAATTAAACTTATCCAATAGAAATAGGACATGTGTTAGGGTAATAATAATATCATTTTTACCCTTAATTACCCTATGTACTTTTAACCGTGGTAAAAAAAGTAAAAAGTTACTATTCACCAAAAATTATTTTCATCTCATTGAACCACATTTTAGTCCTTAATATTAACCATGTCTCTTGGATTTTCGAAATTCCACTCACAGAAGCGGTAAAATTAAGTTTTATGAAAAATTCAGTTTTTTTAACTACCACTTAGTGGTTTAACTATTCATAAAAAATTGAATGTTTTCAGAAAAATACCAAAATTTCACCCTAGGCTAATTTTGATATTCCGAATCAAAAAATGAAGTCCATTTTGAAAAATAAAATTTATAGAATTTCAAAAAGAGGTTATTACTATTCATAACAGCTAGTTTTAATAATATTTTTATAGTATATCATTGTTTAGTGAAACTCGGTATTGCGTACGATGCAAGCTATCGAGGAAGGCCGCGATTGCGTGCAATGAAGCCAAGTTAGGGTTGCGTGTTGTGAAAGACTCCTTTATTGTAATGTACAACACAATACATCAATAAAATTAAAAAGAATATATCTTATAAAATCTCGGGGTGTTACATTCTACCCCCATTAAAATGAATTTCACCCTCGAAATTCATCGGGGTTATAAATGGTTTACTACTCGAAAGTTTATTTAGTAGAAACCCACATCGAAAAAAGGAATACCAAAACCAATCTTTAAAAACTAAAGTATGAAACATAATGGTTACGCAAATTATCTAATCACAAGGTTACCACATAGAAGAACATCAGTGAAAATATAGATATGGAAGAGAAACCTAGCCATCATGTTCTGATGGAGAGTGGTAGAGAACATGGCTATGAAAAAGCCAACAATCACAAAGCTATAGATTTGTGATGATATAGGGTACCATCTGATTCATCGGATATAAGGGAACTAGAACAACATTTTTGGTTTTCATGATCATTTCCCTAAAGTTGATGAATTAAAAGAAATACATACATGATTTTTGTACAATCTCACTGTTGTTCTTTCTTTGGACAATTTCCACTTCATCTCTTAAAGAAATAAAGTTGAATTTGTCATTCGTGTTGTGTTAGCAGATCATGTGATAGAATGATGGTTCATTCCATCTATGTCAAACAAAAGGTTAGAAAAGTTATCAAAAAATACATAAGTCCATCTATAGTGAGATTAATCATATATGGTTCCTAAAATGGACTTATACTTTATATATCATACTTCTTAATATAATAAAACTAGTTTCTACTAAATAGGGACTTCATGTAGGCCAGTGGTAGGCGATAAAGGCCAGTCGCACTTCGGTCGTGGGTTCGATTCCCACAGCCTTGTCCGACGCGATGAGTTGTCTCCCATCCTGCAGGTTTTCCTTTTTCTAAAACTAAATTACTATAACAACCCATAAATAATATAGAAAAAACTTCTATCCTTAAACAATACTAACTTATGTCCATCATAATCCATTCCAATCTTTAGGCTTATCCAAAATACTGCTGTCCAATCTCATATTATAGTGAAAACGATTACCAAAGAGTTCATACAACTAGCATGTTAATACCATCGTTGATCCCCATATATCATGAGATATGTCTTTCTGGTCACATTAGAAACATTCGAAGGCCATAATCATGTATTCTATTGAAATAAAGAATACCCATTGAATCTTAGTGAAAACATGAGTGCTGTCAAAATTTAACGATTTTCACATACCAAAACCTCGAACCAAGATATAACTATTTCCTTATGAGCTCATGAATACTGTCAAACATTTCATTTTATCGTTTCCCTTCATTATGCGCATATCATCTTTTTTCCAAAAATATCTCAATCACTTTCCATGGTTACTGGTACCATAAAATTATTGAAAACCACAATAGACCAATACATAAATATTCCAATATTCCACGATACTATATACAACATTATTTTAGAATCTCATTACATAAACACTTAATCATTCCACCACATCGTTTTCATATTCAACATCTCCAATAGTGATCGTATGTGACTTCCCATTGTCCTTTGCCTTAATTGGTTGATCATGTCGATCATCACTAACCCTTGGATTTGGGAATTTATTAGCATAATGCCTCATTTCTTTGCACTTGAATCATTGAAGTGTTGGTGGTGCGTTCTCTACAGTCTTTTCTTTATTCACATCATTAGAAACCCTTTTTCCATTACTTCGACATTCAGATGCTCGATGACCTTATTTTCCACACTTAAAACATTTCCTAGTCCCTTTAAGACATTCTCCACCATGCTTCTTTCCACACATTGAGCATAAGGAAACATTCATCTTCTTTTCACCATTATTCTGAGATTTCTCCTTGAACTCCGTCTTTATTTTATTGTCAAAACCATGAGATGGATATGTAACACCAACTTCCATTTCTCCCCTAATAGCACAACGCCCAATTTCTTTATAGCTACTGAAGTCTCTTATAGCTAATTCCCTTCGAAGATTTGGTTTTAAGCCACTAATGAATCGATCAACTTTACTTTCAGGTTGGATTATAAAGCCAGATGCATACCTTGCAGGCCCTATAAAATTCGCTTCGTATATACCAACAGATTCATCATCCTTTTGCTTTAGTTCAAGAAACTCCTTCTCTATCTTTGTTCGATGAATACGATGGAAGTACTTATTGAAAAATAAGTTCTTGAACTCGTCCCATTCCATTGACTCAATTTCATCTCTTGGCCTCATATTCTTGATAAGATTCCACCATTGATCAGCTTCACCTTCCAAATGATATACTGCTAAGTTGACTTTATCATGTTCAGAACATTAATGAACTAAAAATATCTTTTCAATGGTACTGATCCATTGTTCAGCAACAAGTGGATCAGAAGACCCACTGAAAGAAGGTGGATGTTGCCTCATGAAGGACTCAATAGAATATTGTTCCCTTCTTTGCTCATTTGGAAGTCCAGAATGATTCAAAGCTTGTGTAAATATAGCAATAAGATTTTGCACTCCATCTCCCATAACATTTGTTTGTTCAGGAGGACAATCATTGCATTGTCCCTTGCATTGATCAACACGGTTCCTTTGGGTTCCAGCCACCGTCTAAAACCCAAAAATAATAGTGTGAGAGGAAAAAATCTTGCTAGGGAAAACAACATAATAAAATGGGAGTACCTTAAATATCTAACATCTTAGGTTTAATTCTAAGATTTCTATCATAATTCTAGGACTATAACCTATACGTATACTAATCCTTAGGGACATCCCTCGACATACCTTAGAAATATATCTAGGGATTTCACTAAAGTTTTCGCATCCTAGTTTCCAAATGTTGACTAAACCTTTCCTCTGATACCAACTGTAGAGACCCAAAGCATGACGTACATGGACATTACATTACTTTTGGGGAATACTTAATACATAAAAAAAATAGACACACAAGGACCGTAATAGTTTAGTGTCTTTGGAGAATCGGAATAAAATCTTCTATGCGTAGTGAAAGATCTTCAACATATCCTATAAAGATCTTCCCCCTTTTTTCTTACCTATAACCTTTATTTATATCCTGGGGAAAAGAAAACATAAAAAGGGTGAGCTCAAATACTTAGTAAGGGTAAGCATGGATAAAATAAAACATACCATACCCATTTGAACCTAAAAACATGAACATATTTTTTAAACATCAAAATCTTGAGCAACGACTTAAAACATGGAAGTACACAAGGAATATATCATAATAGAACATAAATAACCCTAACATAGAATGGGAATAAAACATGTAAATGTGGCATCCATTAAGCACATGTAATGATTTCCATAGTAGACAAGGGATTTCTTCCAAGACCATCTTAGTGGACAAAATTCCTTTCTGAATCGAGTTCACTCCTCAATCCAGTCCTGTAATACTGAACCGGATTAACTTACCATTCTAGACATGTCTATCTCATGAGATATAAATCTTTACCCAATTCATTTGAGGTAGATATAGGTCCCACCCATCTCATGATAAAATCATTCTTACTTGTTCCACAAAATAAACATACATCATTCATAAAAACCCAATAAATAAAATGGGTTTCATAAACAACATCCCATCATCACATAATCCATATAAAAGAAATGGAAATAATTTCATAATAAGAGAAGTGAAACCATGTAAATCATAGAGACATTATACTTGAAACATACACATATAATGTTATATTAGATGAAAAATGCGTTTGATAAAACACTTGAAATGAATTCTTGAGGAAAATATCCTTTTTTCTTCAAAATAATTTTTTTTTCAAAAAATGTCATGCAATTTTAAAATAAAATGATATTGTTGAAAATAGTCATGAAATATTTTGGATGAATTTTCATGAAAATAAGGCTTTATAAAACCGTAAAAATCCTTTCATGCCGTATACGTTAAAAAAACATTCTTCTCGTACTTTTGTCGGAAAAGGAAAAAAGCACCTTGTAGGGTAAATAAAAGCAAGATTCCTTCCATACCATAGGATAAAAGTGAAAATGGGTAAAAAGGAATTTAAAAATACATGAAACAATTTTTAGGAAACATTGACATGGATGATAACAATAACCCCAGTAAATACTTACGTATAAGCAATCTTGGATAAAAATGAGATTGAAAATTTATCCCTTACCTTAGGTCTGATATGCTTCGTACGTGTCCAAACCTCCTTTATAATGATTTAAATAATGTCATTGACTTATTACAGAATCATATTCATTGTTATTATATCATATATGGTTCATTTATGACTTTATATTACCCGTTCTTTTGTAAATTCATGTTAAAGTAGCGTTTTGGGTAAAATTGTTTCATTTTCCGTCTGTGTTTTGACTTGTAATTATTCATATGATTACTTATATCATGATTACTTACATACAGAATGTAAAATATGATTTAAATATAATATATAGTCAGCATATATATATATAATGGATCTATAAATGGAATGAAATACACCGTTCATGGAGACTGTAGGCCGTACATACGCATGAATGCTATTTTCATTTCCTTATTGAATTGAATGAAATTAAGTATATGACATAAATATATATATATATATACATAAATACAGTAGCATTATTTTGTCATATATTTCATTATTACTTATTATATATACTTTATAATCATTCTTGAATGGTTATCATGGAGAGTGAATCTCATCGCGTCGTGGAGACGGTATTTCGTACGTACGCACGAGCGATGATATAATTTCCATGATCGTGGAATTATATTAAAGTGTATGTATAATTGTACAGAATCAATATAACGTTAAAATAATCATATATATTCATTACTTTACCCATTATACCCATCCATGTAAGGTGGTGGTGGAAATTAGATTACACCACGACGTGGAGACGGTATTCTGTACGTATGCACGCGCGGTGATTTCATTTTTCGTAGGATGGATAGACGGTGAAATAGGGTTGTTTCATACTTATAATTACATATCAGTATATGAGTGATACTGATGTTATTAGTTCATAATGAAACAACTAAAGAAGAATAAGTGGAAGAAGAAATAAAGATGAAAGAATCGGTAACGGACATTACCTCTTCTTTGAAGCTCTTCTTTGAGACCTCCTTTTAGGGCACTAAAATTGGTCTTTGAATAAAACCAGGACCTCTAGGATGTCTCTAGGGAAGTGGAGAGAAGAAATTGGAAGGGGTTGTCAGAGCTTGAAGGCTCAAAGTGGTGTGAGGAAGAGGGGGAGGAGGTGCCCTTTTATAAGGGAGGAGAGGGGCACCTTTGGAATAACTAAATATATTATTTTATTACAAAGTCAAATTCGGTTTTTAATAGCTCCAAATTGATATATTTCGAAGATAAGGTGTGTATGGGTCGAAATCATCTAATCCAATATAATTTAGACAAGTTTAGGTATCAATTTTAACCTTATCATTTAGATTTAACTTTAAGTTAGATAATTTATCTTTTACCGTGTCTTCTTGATTTCTTACACTATAAGGTTAATAAACTTACTATATCAAGTCAAACGAACCCCAAGTTGTTTATTATTAATATATATAACCTTATCTAATTCATTCGTCCGAAACATAGATTTCTAGGAAAAAAATAACAGTTAATAATATAATATTTGTTTAAAAAACTATTTTATATCAATTTTGACACTATTTAGTAATTGATTTTTGTGAAAATCATAACAGAATGATTAGTTCGATCAAATTTAATTAAATCAATACTAACATGTCATATTAACCAAGAAAATTAGTGTAATTCATAAAAAGTCTCAAATTACATTTATTTGGGTATTTATAACATCAATTATGTCAATATTTCATTAATACGATAATTACTGCATCATCATTGTTCCATAAATAAATTAAATTATATAATGTCTAAAAATTACAAATAAAATACCATTATGTAGGAAATATTTTTAGATTTCTAATTAATATTTATAGTTGAATTTATCTTATGTATAACCCCATATTAAAAATTATTTACTTATTAAACTTTTATTTTAACTATTTTAACCATTCTTTAAATAAATTAATAATAAATGACCTAATCTAATCCATGTGGGCCTAAATGGTCATATTTTATTCCTAAGGTTGTTTTTGGTCGAATTACACTTAAAAATAGAATTAGGACACGTGTTAGGGTAATAATAATATCATTTTTACCCTTAATTACGCTATTTACTTTTAACCATGGTAAAAAAAAGTAAAAAGTTACTATTCACCAAAAATTATTTTCATCTCATTGAACCACATTTTAGTCCTTGATATTAACCGTGTTTCTCGGATTTTCAAAATTCCACTCATAGAAGCGGTAAAATTCAGTTTTATGAAAAATTCATTTTTTTAAATACCACTTAGTGGTTTCACTATTCATCAAAAATTGAATGTTTTTAGAAAAATACCAAAATTTCACCCTAGGATAATTTTTATATTCTGAATCCAAAAATGAAAATCATTTTGAAAAATAAAATTTATAAAATTTCAAAAGGTGGTTATTACTATTCATAACGGCTAATTTTAATAATATTTTTATAGCAAATCATTGTTTAGTGAAACTCGGTATTGCGTACGATGCAAGCAATCGAGGAGGGCCGCAATTGCGTGCAATGCCACCAAGTTAGGGTTGCGTGTTGTGCAAGACTCCTTTATTGTAACGTAAAACACAAGAAATCAATAAAATTAAAAAGAATATTTCTTATAAAATCTCGTGGTGTTACACTACCAATACCCACTTGTGGAACCTAGAGGACCAGAGCTTGCACATATTCCTACTCTTACATCAGATTTGGCATATATCCTTATTCCAGCCAAAGATGTTTACCAACACATCCTAGAAATGTTGGATGATAACACATCAATTTCATATCATATCCTTCATACTTTTCAAGACATAATCATGTCTGCGACCATATAATGGAGTTGGGCCCACAACCCCATCTCCCCATGTGGAGTGACTCATCCAAAAAATAAGATGGTCAAGTAATGCATCCCTACTCCACTCCAGGAGAGTCATCGTCTATATTCCATTATAAATGGAATAATAAATTGGGAACAAATACCTCTTCCAAATGGGGGACATTGGTCCTCCATGGTGGCCGCTCCACGACAAACATATATCCCTTCCAAAACTCATAATACACTTTGGTGTATCTCGATGGTATCATAGGAACCACTCAAATAAGAACCCATATATAAAAGTTAATACCAATAGAAGATGTCCACAGTCACCTACAAGAGAGAACCAAAAAATGAAATGCTCTAAGGGCAACTAGAAAATTAAGAGAACATTCATGATCCTGCTCAATAGGAAGTTGGAGTTCTTTACCACATCAGACACTTAACAACGGTGGCCCAGGATCCTTCTAATCCATTACCAAATTATAGAAGTTTCAATAAAATTTAAAAAATTCCTCCCTATAATGTTGTTACCAATAGCTCTAAATCTCCTCCTTAGATCTCACACCATGAAGGATAACTTCATGGGTAATAAATGACTGATCATGAGAGCTTTTCTCCCAATGAGTGTCATGGTAGACCTTCACAATACCAAAATATCAAACAATAAAAAGTCCTCCCATTGTTTTCATCCACCCTAATGGTCCCCCATGGTATATTCTATAGAAATATTCCATGTTGTCGAACATCCAGTTATGATGAATGTCCTCTCCATAGTGGTAGTCACTACGAAGGTCCTCCTCAGCATGATATTAAGTAGCAAGAAGTTCCTCACCTTACTGCAGTCCACCATGAAGGTCCTACCCAGAGAATACACCATTGAAATTCTATATGAAGTCAAACATCAATCCATGATGGTATCCATTTCCATGATGGTACTGGCTACTAAGGTCCTACCAATAGCCAAATTTCACACTAGAAAGAAGGTCCTCCACTATCTGAGTCAAGTACGAGAAGGTCGTCACATTCTGATCCGCATGGAAAGATGGGGTTAGACATGTTAGATACTCTATAAATGAAAAGTGGCATCTTTACACCTCTAGAAGATGGCCTAGATCCATGCCCATCTTGTAAGACACATCTATACAATTTACATACCAATGAGACATCTACTAGCCCCGCTACATGGTATGTGATCATTAAGAATCATCCAAATTGGGTAGAACAATTAGAGGAATATCTAACAGAAAAAATGGTATATGATACTTTTGATAAGAAAATTAGATAGGGATTACATACCAATTATGGTTTGGCCCACAACCACTACTCAGTTTGAGATACCAAGAGATTCTTCAAAATAATGCATGCATATTATTCGTCTCAAAATCTAGAAAACTCTCTAATAGTTGAAAAACAATTCTTCCCCTATGAATGGTATGTTGATCATGTCAAAATATTGGGATATATTCTTCATAAAATATACTTGTAATCCCTTACATCTTCCCAATGTCTATAATCTAAGAGGAAGAAAAATGATATCAAACTAAGAATCATCCATGTGCTACATAAGTTACATTTCCTTATTTGAAATGCCTTATATTGAATTCATATTTGGGGATGGGGAGGTCATGTATATTTTCACGTCATCCCATTTCCCATCTAGTAGAACCAATTGGAAATGAAATCCAATAATTCCATCTTCCCAATATATTTAACAAATGAAATAGTTGTTCATGAAATGCAGTATGATTGATAAGAACTGTCCTCGAAGAAGTCTCAAAAGTGCTAGGGCCAATGAGAGTGATCCTTTAAAAAACTCTCAATAAAAGACCCCAAAAATATTTAGTAGGATTCTCGACTAAAGAAATCCAGTCATTAAGCATTTTCAGTGTCCTCAAAAACTATTAATTCACCTGCAGAACCGACACAAAATCTGGCTCACACCCAAATGGGAATGGCTGAGAACAAGAAAGTGGAAATACCACAACAAGCTCCATAACATGAGACCAACCCCATCCCACATGGTTTGGGGGAATTGTAAAACAAAATTCCCCAATAATTCTAAAAAATATGGTCCAAGGCACAATAACAAGGGAATGGGAGCAACCCTCACATGTATGGGTGAGAGGATTTTTTCCTCAACCACCTACCCAAAGGCCATTAATCTTTTTCCGATAGGGGAGGTTGACAAGTAGAAAGGTAACCCACTCTATCACATATCATAATTCTAGTCCCCATAAGGGAGGTGTTCAAATAGGTCATATATTGGTTCCCACCATGTTACCCATCACAAATAAGCTTGAAGAGGACCTCAGAATGAGTGTGAATATCCGAAAATGGATATAAAAAGTAACCCTACCATTTGGGAACTGGTAAACCACCCACAGTGTGTTATGAAAGGGTAAATTTTAGGGAAATAAATCCCATGGACCTCATTAAAATTAATAAAAATGTTGAGGATGAAAGGGAAGATGGTTCTCTCCTACAAGGAGTCCACAACAAGCATAAATTAGTGTATTCCAGGAACCAAAGAGTTTCCCTAAATTTGGGAAGTCCATCATCCAACCCCTCATTACCTTTTTTTTGAATCACTAATGAATAGAATAATAAAAACAAGGATGTACATGGCCCACATCCTCCTCCCCATAAGAACAATACCCTTTCACTCGAGGAGATATCTTCTTAGAGGGAGGAAGAAATGAACGAGTTGAGGAGAATCAATATTGGGATGATCTGAGGAACCATCCTATCGAATATTATCCCTAGGAATATCTTCAATGTCCACTTCTATTAGGTGTACCTCCGCTACAACGGTTTATCCTAGTAAATGAAGAACGTCCAGGATGCTCGTCTGACATGGCACATGGACCATCAACCTACCAGAATCCAATCATGGTAGGATATCAATATTTCCCACCATTAGTACTTCAACTAGAATAGATTATGGAAAATCTAGAAAGGATTCCCCGGGTTGGGTATCTTCTTCATGTACCAATATAGTCAGCACATCCAATATTTCCCCTTCTATGCCCACCCATGCTCAGCTTCAATATAACATGAAACAAGGACACACTAATATCATTGAGTCATTGGTAGATCATTTGGAATCCATGGAAGGATAGTGTGGTCTAATATGATTTGAATGGAATCCTTACCTTGACTGGGTGAGTAACACTCTACTGCCACCAAATTTTGAGAACCCCATATTCACAATATTCAATGGATTGGGTGACCCAGAACAGGACCAAGTGCATTATGCATCTTACTGTGATCCCATGATGGGAACCCTATAGAAATAAGAATTTTTGGATCTCATATGATTCATGGGAACCCTGAAAACGGCTATCCTTTGAATAGTATACATTTTTTCCAGCTCAATAGATAATTGGATGTCCAGATCATTGGAGGAAGTTCCTTTTTGAGTTCAGCTCAATGATTCCAAAGAAAACAGTCATTGGCCCCTAAAACTAAAAATGATGGATATTGAGAGAGTCTAAAACATAATTTCTAGATATAAAGGTCTGACCTACTATTGGAAGGGGAAGCTCCCCCAAGATGCGATGCTTACTATTTGCATTGATAACCTATGCGGTGAGTTGCAAACACCACACATCCTAGTAAAATATAAAATTGGGTTTCATGATTTCTATGACATTACCCAAATAATATAAGACTCTTTAAAATGGACTATCCTCAGGCCCTGGGTATCCCAACTGGCCCAATGAAAAAGAGTGGGTAGAGCTGAAACAACTACTGTTACGCTTAATCAACCTCCTGCACCAGCTCCAACTCCTAGTGCTATACAGAATCATGCAAGACCCCCTGGACATTAATAGACCCCTCCCTCAAAAATAATAATGTAGGGGACCCATTAGAAATAAATTTAAGGAAAAAAGAAATAATTTTTACTCATTCGAAGATGACCATGTTCTTGGATACTTTGAGCCACCCCAAATTGAAACTTTCAATAAAGATCATAGAAAAATAGGGATAATGATATAGGTCTCAAGGACCAATTAAATTATTTTCCCTTCAACTGGATACATGTATATATCATTCAAGAGTGTTTTTTATTCAAGGAACTCCTACAAATAATGATAGATTCTGGGAATTTCAAACATAGACCACCGCCATCACAAGTGAAATATGCTTCAACCACCAACACTAATAAAGGATAAGGGTGTAAAATATATGTTGACAAAATGTAGAAGAATTCCAATAGCTGGATGAGTCAGAAAATAATAAACCAAGATCACGGCATAGTCCAAACATAGTTGAAGAAACATGTTGTTCCCCCAACATCTTCGAATGCAATACAACCCACATTTTCAGCCCCACAATCCTTAAAAAGTTGATTTTCATAAAAGTAGTTTGACCATAAAGGCAGATAGAAAGTGAAAGAAGGTGAACCTATGTCTTGGAAAAAGAAATCGTTGACCCTCTCAAGTTTTATTACTACATTTCTTAATGAATCGGAACAACCCATCCAAATTGCGCCACCAGAAATAGTCAATCAGGTAGAGTCATCATCATATGAGGAATTGATATTTAGCCCAATTAAGGCAATTAATTTAATGGATCCCTTCTCCTATGATGAGTATGGTTATAAACCTAAATTCCCTACACCCAATCAAGGAGCCATAATAATTGGTCATAGTATCCGAGGATAACAGTGAAGGAATAGTCATGGAAGAAATCAAAATTGATGGCCACACCATAGCTCAAACCCTAAATGATGCAGAAACTCATAGAAGATCAATTACATGGACCCAACAAGCATAATAATATTCCACTACCCCTACCAAAATACAATATGTACCGATCATCCAGGAATATACCTTAGAATAAGAACACATTTTTAATCACCCATGGATTACAAAAAGACCTACCCGACTAAACCCACAAAGAAGAGAAGCACATCCAACTCCTGTCGCGGGGGCCATTCCATCTACGTCTAATGCTCAAGCCCCTAAAGAACCTATGAAAGAGAATCTCCATGTTAGGAAGCATCGTCCTTTAAATTTGAAATCTAACATACAGAAATATTTATCCTTAGTACTAGCCAAGCTATCAATCCTAAATGCCCTGAATCTATCGACAGATCTAAAGGAAGCACATATAGAATTTTTGTTAAGCACCCAATAGTTTGAGAGGAGTTTTTTTTAACATTTTTTTTAAAAAAAAATTGAAAATACATCTCGGTTAAAAAAAATTATTTTTTTACCCCCCAAAGGCCGCACCTGGTGTACCGCCTTTGGGTGTTTTTCCGCCCAGGGCATGGCGACACACAGTGTGCCGCCTTTGCACAAAAATTAACAGCAAAGGCGACAAACCAGGTGCCGCCTTTGGATAAATATCTTTTTAAAAAACATTTATTTTTATTCTTTTTTTTGATTTGATATATATTTATATATAAAACAAAACTTTTCAGCAGAATCTTTCTGCTATTTAATATCCAGCGGTTCTGCCATTACAGCAGTCTGGATTCTGACTAATACCCTCACCCAGGACTCCCTTTTATAAGGGGGTTTTCCCTGAAAACAGTACTGCATTTCCAATGTGGGATTTGGTTTATCCTTTTCCTACACAGTACATTCTGCATTTCTGATGTGTGATTCTGTTTCAAGTACGCGACTTTGAAAGACTATAAAACATAAACTATAAGACCAATATAAATGAAACATTAAACAATGATTAAACATATAAGAAATAGTTTAAAAAAATAATTTCTTAAAATTTTTTGATATAAATTAATATATAATCTTTCAAAACCACATACATGAAACTTAAATATATTTCTAGTACGTGACTTTGAAAGCTTATAAAAGATAAACTATAAGACCAATACAAATGAAACTTTAATCATTGATTAAACATATAATAAATAGTTGAAAACAAAAATAATTTCATAAAAAATGTTGACCAAAAACAATTTATAAGCTTTCAAAACCATCATCATGAGACTTAAAAATGTTTCAAGTTCCCAATTTTGAAAGACTATAAAACTTAATCTATAAGACCAATAGAAATTAAACATTAAACATTGATTAAACATATAAGAAATAGTTGAAAACAACAAAAAATTCCTTAAAACTGTCCATAAAAATTAATTTATAATATTTTAAAACCGTCTACTTGAAAGTTAAAAATGTTTCAAGTACGCGAATTTGAAAGACTATAAAACATAAACTATAAGACCAATATAAATGAAAATTTAAACATTGATTAAATATATAAGAAATAGTTGAAAACAAAAAGAATTTAATAAAAAATATTGATAAAAAATAATTTATAAGCTTTCAAAACCATCTACTTGAAACATAAAAATGTTTCCAGTGCGTGACTTTGAAAGACTATATTTATATTATTAATTAGCTAATTAATTATTAAATAATTAATAGTTATATTAATAATTAACTAAATAATTATTATATAAGTAATATTTACTGAGTAATAATTAATAATTAACAATTAATAATTAATAATTTAATGAATAATTATAATTAATATTTATATTACTAATTAACTAATTTATAACTAATAAATACTTATTAATAATTATTAATTAGTAATTAATAATTATAATGAATATTTATATTACTAATTGACTAATTACTTATAATTATTAATTATATTACTAATTAAGTAAATAATTATTATATATGTAATAATTATATTACTAATTAATTATTATATAATTAATAATAATATTACTAATTAACTAATTAATTATGACATATTTAGTTATTAATAATTATATTTAATTATTATATTACTAATTAACTAATTAATTTTATATAATTAATAATTATATTACTTATTAACTAATTAATTATTATATAATTAATAGTTATATTAATAATTAATTAAATAATTATTGTATAAGTAATAATTAATATGTAAAAATTAATAATTAATAATTAATAATTAATAATTATAATCGATAAAAAATATTTTATAATAATTATATTACCAATTAACTATTATATAATTAATAATTATATTACTAATTAACTAATTAATTATTATCTATTCCTTATATGTTTAATCAATTTTTAATGTTTCATTTTTGTTGTTCTTATATTTTATGTTTTATAGTCATTCAAATTCGCATACATGAAACATTTTTAAGTTTCAAGTAGATGGTTTTGAAAGATTATAAATTAATTCTTATGGACATTTTTTAGGACGTTTTTTTTGTTTTCAACTGTTTCTTATATTTTTCATCAATGTTTAATGTTTCATTTCTATTGGTCTTATAGTTTATGTTTTATAGTCTTTCAAAGTCGGGAACATGAAACATTTTTATGTTTCATATTGATGGGTTTGAAAGCTTATAAATTGTTTTTGGTCAACATTTTTTATGAAATTATTTTTGTTTTCAACTATTTATTATATGTTCAATAAATTTTTAATGTTTCATTTGTATTGGTCTTATATTTTATCTTTTATAAGCTTTCAAAGTCACGTACTTGAAATATGTTTAAGTTTCATGTATGTGGTTTTGAAGGCTTATAAATTAATCTGTATCAACATTTTTTATGCAATTATTTTTTCTTTCAACTATTTCGTATATTTTTAATCAGTGTTTAAAGTTTCATTTATATTGGTCTTATAGTTTATGTTTTATAGTCTTTCAAATTCACGTACTTGAAATAGAATCACACATCGGAAACGCAGAATGTACTGTGTAGGAAAAGGAGAACCAGAATCCCACATCAGAAATGTAGTATTGTTTTCAGGGAAAACCCCCTTATAAAAGGGAGTCCTGGGTGAGGGTATCAGTTAGAATCTAGACTACTGTAATGGCAGAACCGCAGAATATTAAATAACAGAAAAATTCTGCTGAAAAGTTTTCTTAATGAGAATGATCATATAGAATGCCATGTTATTTTATCCTTCTTGGATTAATATTATGAAACATTAATGTAGGGACACATTAATCCCTTGTACGTTTCTTGGAAGATAAATGGTTTTGATATCCAAAAAATCATTATTGACAATGGCTCTAGTTTTATTCTCATCTCACTGTGGATACATCAACGGCTTGGAAGCAATTAGGATAAATCAATTTCCTGCACCAAAACTCTGTTGGGATTTGATAAAAGGGAGAATAATACATTCGGTAAAATCATGTTTAAAACTAAATTTGGAGACCTCATTGATGATTCAGACTTTTTTTTGGTTCAGCAAAACACATCCATCAACGTCCTACTTGGAATGCCCTGGCTATATCAGCATGCAATGATTCCCACATCATACCATCGATGTGTTAAATATTTTATTAATACTAAAAATTAAACATTTAATGCTAATAAGTCTCCATAAAATTATTTTAGTCACACTATATTGATGTTGGATTATATGAGAAGAAAGGGAATCTCCCCTCAGTTGATGATTATGATTGGTTCACTGTACCCAAAGGGTTTGGAAATGGACCTAGCTGACCCCTTCAAATAGCTCAGTGATGAATATGTATTATCCATAAATTATATTATGTGTCTGATTTCATGTTCATACATGTATAATGTAATCCTCATGATCTCATTCATGGACACTTATCCCAACAATGTTGAAAAATTCCCTTATATCATACCACCTTTTTATCACATAAACTTTCATTAAGTTTTACAAAAACTGAGGATCTTTAAGGTTTAGTGTCTTGGAAATGAGAAACTTACAACATGAAAAAATAAAACATTATTATTAAACACTTGAATGGATTATCCTTATTTTAATCCTAGGTTCATTACTAAATCTCATAACCTGGTGACATACATCAAAAGAAAGGGGGAGCAAAAGGACTAGTAAGGGAAACACAGGAAACATTTTACATGAGAACTTGATATACATCAAAAGTCATGAAAAATTACATTAAGGCATGAGAAAGAGATCATGAGGCATATCATAATAAAATTAAAGTGTTCCATAACTTGAATATGTGGCTACAAAATTTAACAAGACAATCATTTCCGTTTCACCAAGGTCCATCCCCAAGGTGTCATTAAAAATTTCCAAGGTTATTCACCAAGGTATCAGTCAAAATGGTCATCTCTAGAGATTAAGTCTTTACCCAATGAATTGGAGATCTATCAGGGCACACCCTTAAATTCTCCTTTATTATCATGTGATCCACATATATAATCATCAATAATTTCATAAAAAACCCATATAGCATAAAAGAAATGGGTTTTATTTCATAATCATAACGTTTTAAAAACTGCTTTAAAGACATGATCTTTGTGTCACATTAAAACCCACAGAAAAGGAAGGTGGGTCTCACGTATGTAAATTCCATAATTTAAAATAGAAAATTTTGGTATATATGTGAATACCCCTATAGAATAGAGATATTTGAGTAATAACTTAATAAAATAAAAGAACTTTAGAAAAAGAGAGAGTCATTTTGAGATGGAAATTATGCAGCATAACGACTATGTTTTGGGGTTTTAGAAAACATTGAAAAGAGAGGGGACATGGGTAAAACATTCATAAATGACCCATAAAATATTAGAGGGACAGAATATGAAGGATATATGAACACTGTAATGAAATTTGAAGGACATACCATTTTTAATGAAAAACATGGAAGGAAGACAAAAATTAGATTTCTCTTATGAAAATTCGGCAGCCTAACAACGTCACTTAAACGTCAACAAAAATGAATTGACGAGATCAAATAGGGTCTCTCATCATATTAACATAAAAGATTAGTAAGATAGATATAGAGATCATAACCCAACATAATAAAAAAGAACTTGATATACTTGACATGAAAGTAGAACTTTGAAAAATGGGAAAGGTGAAAGAATCCCTTAAAAATTCGGCAGCCTAACGGCGCCACTTAAAACTTCAAAATACTGAATTGAATAGATCAAATAGGGTCTCTAATCATATGAACATAAAAGATCAGTATGATATATATAGATATCCTACACCAACATAATAAAAGTTAACATGAAAGACTTGACATGAAAATAGATCTTGAAAACAAGAAGGGTGAAAGAATCCCTTAATAATTCGGCACCCTAACAGCGTCATTTAAACATTATTAAAATTAATTGATGAGATAAAGAGGGGGTCTCTCATCATATTAACATGAAAAGTTCAATAAGAGGAATATAAGAGATCACCCTCCAACATAATATCATAGAGCATAAAAGATATGACATAAAAGAGATTACTTGAAAAGAGAGAGAGAGGTAGGATCCCTTACCTTAAAACGTAACTCTTAAAACTCAAAGGTTGGGACCTTGAGGGCTTGTGGGAACCTTTAGAGAACTTCTTGGGAGGTAATGAGACCAGAGCTTCGTTGGGGGAGAGTTGGGAGTGAAAAATAAAGGAGGAAAGGGTGGGTATTTATAGGGAAAGTGAGGGGACAATGCATTAATGGCCATGGGACACCTCACAAGTGGTTTTCTCAAAACCATGGGCTCTCCAATGGTATTTTCCCTAGAGTTAGACCACATGGGTCCCCCATACAATAATTAATCACATTTTGTCGGCCAACCCTTAAAATATCTCATGAAATCATCATGACAGAGTTATGATGTCATTAAACATACAGAAACCCTAAAACTGTATTTTTACAATTCACTGAAAATTAAACTTTCTCAGAAAAATCCCAATATTTCACTTTAACCAAATATCAATGCTCTTATTTCAAAAATTAACTCCATTTTATAAAAATAATTTTCTAAATATTTTTAATTTAATTTTTAAATAAATACACTATTCACCGAAAATTCATTTTTTTCAGAAAAATCCCCAAAAATTACATTAACATAATATCGATGCTCTGAGTTCAAAAATGGAATCCATTTTATAAAAATAATTTTCTAAATATTTTTAATTTATTTTTTAATTAAAAAACACAATTCACCTGGAAAAACTAATACTTGACTAATAATTTCTGAAACAGTTATTTACCTATTTTATTGAAGCACATTAAATAATCAAGGTGCCTAGATTATATTAATACTTTCTTTAAGTGAGATTACTAATCCATTTGGTCACATTACTAATACTAAGCATAAAATCACTATTCATAATTTACTATTCATAAAAAAATATGCTGATATTATTATATTCTAAATTTCGTATTGAAAATAATTGTAGAAGACCATTTTTTGAAAATCATTACACATCATTAATTATTTAAGGTTTACCTAAATATTTTAATATATCCTTTTTTTCAAAATTCATAAAAAATATGCATACTATATTTATCTGGACATTTAAAAATTCACAAACTTCATCAAAAGAAGAAATTAAAATTTTTATTAAAAAAAAAAGGATTACACAATGCTGTTATGGTCTCCTTACATAGCCCCTTATCACACCAGCATAGGACCTAAGTGTAAGGTGTGCTAAGGTGAGAAAATCTGAGGGAGGCTCGGGCAACATCGCCCGAGAAGTAATTTCTATCAGTTTAACTTCTCTCGAAGGCGATTCCGTTCTAGCTTCACATGATGAAGTTCAGCTTGGGTTTGGTCCAGTGAAAAGCCTAGTGGTGTTACCTCCTTCCCATGTTCTGTTAGATGCGCTTCGATCGGTCTAAGACTACTCGGCGAGGCCATCTAATCTTCTTTCAATATTAATTAACCAAGATTGATTTTATTTAGAGACAATAATTGAAACATTTAGTTTCCAGCAGTCATATTGACCAATAGTCATATAACAGTCAAAACCCGACGATCTCATTTTAATTATACTCATGTTATCAAATGAAACAGTTTTGTTGAGTAAAAAAAATAACACAGAAAATTAGGAAACAAGATTTATTCAATATTTCGGGACATTACAATCTTCCCCCCCCCCCCTTAAGAAATTGCATCCTTGCAATTTTTTAAAATTGGGTTTTGAAATTTCATTGAAATTCCCACATCAGAAAAGGAGTCAGTAAATATATTACTTTAAAAGAAAGAAAGGGAAGTACAAAGGTCACTCGAGTTAACCCACACTAGGATTCCATGTAGGAAAACATGGACATGGAGGAGAAAAAAAGGGTCATGTTCTATGGGAGAGTGATAGAAAATATGATTTAGAGGAAGTTAACAACAAGAAAATAACAAACTTATGATGGGTTAAACGGTATTTGATTTCCTAGTAGGAAAGGTTAACAGACAACATTTTTGTTTTATGTTCCTTTTCATAGTTTTCAGGAATTCATTTACTACATAGAATAAAAACACATGGAAATATACATACCTCCATGTAGAATTTCATCCTTTAATAAGTTTCTACCAAAACTATTCTTTTCTCTAAACGATGAGAATTCAAATATACTTGGTCTCATCAAAGCACAAGATTCATCTTTTAGAGAATCACATAGTCCACCAAAGATTAATTATATATTTCTTCTATTATCCCAAAAATAGAAATGGAATTATAAAACAACTCTTCAAAAAGAAAGAATCCCATAGGAAGGGAAACTTATTTAAATAATCAAAATTCCACGTTACTACCCAAAGTTCAACATGGACCATTCCATAAATAAATATCCTTAAAATTCCTGAAAATAAACCAAACTAAAATTTAAACCCAAATACAACAAGGATTTGATAACATAGTCATCCAAAATAAACTTCATCGTTCATCTCCAAAAACATCAACCACTCCTAACATCTTATAAAAAAAGTATTTAACCTAAACATATTTTCCCCAAGATAGGTTAATCATTTCCATAAGTAACCTAAATTACTATAAGTCCGCCTTAAATTCATTGATTGTTCAAAATATATGTCAACCTTTACTCCTCAAAGAAAATACTGTAGTAATCTATTTACCTCGATCATATAGGGTCCCCAAAGTAGTGAACGTCTTCCAAAATAATAATCATCTTTTAATCCCCTAATCATATCTGTCATATTAATACGGCAATCGTCACATTTCTTATCAAATTGGTTGTTGGGAAATGTCCTTCCATTTCCCACCATTAACTATGAAAAGAAAGTATAATTAGGTGCTTAAATACTTAGCCAATAATCATGAAAAGGAAACTTTAAGAATAGAAGGATAAACTTGTAGAAGAAAAGTATATCCTAACTTGTGATACCTTAGGTTCCAATCTTGGTTATCCATGATCATATATTCTTATGTGAATCTTTATTTAATTTTATCTTTGTTCCATTAATAATGGTTCATACTAAGCTTATGAAATTACCAAAGCATATCCCCGAGGAGTGTCGTAACCAAGAGTGCAGTAAGGCTTACTGTCATGTACTAGTTCCTGTTTGAGTCTAGCTCAAAGCGGTGTTTTCGGGTTTTACCTCTATGTACATCTGTTCCAGAGCCACCTCTACCTGTTCTTATCCAGATAGAGATGTATTTGCCTGGAAACCCCTTACTCAATAATCACCAAAATACCAAGAATATTTCCTATATTTAAACATTATTATAGGTTTCTTCCTAAATTTTTAATATCCTAATTTCCACAAATAACTAAACCATCCTTTGATAACAACTATAGCATCCCGCCTTTTTATGACATAAAATTTCATTACATTTTACAAAAACTGAGGATATTTATGGTTTAGTGTCTTGGAAACCAGGAACCTAAATCATTAAAACATAAAACATTCTTCTTAAACACTTGAAAGGATTCTACTTATGTTCATCCTAGGTTCATTATTTCATCTCATAACCTGGGGACATACATCAAAAGAAAGGGTGATAACAATGCCCAGTAAGGGAAACAAGGGAAACATTTTACATGAGAACTTGAGATACATCAAAAGTCATGAAAAATAACATTAAGGCATGAGAAAGAGATCAGTAGGCATATCATAATAAAAATAAAGTGTTTCATAATATGAAGATGTGTCTACAACATTTAGCAAGACAATAATTTCCATTTCACCAAGGTCCATCCCCAAGGTTTCATAAAAATTACCAAGGTTATTTACCAAGGTATCAGTCAAAATGGTCATTTCTAGAGATTAAGTCTTTACCCAATGCATTGGAGCGCTATCACGGAACACCCTTAAATTTTCATTTATTATCATGTGATCCACATATATCATCATCAATAATTTCATAAACAACCCATATAGCATAAAAGAAATGGGTTTCATTTCATAATCATAACTTTTTAAAAACTGCTTTAAAGACATGATCTTTGTGTCACTTTAAAACTCATAGAAAAGGAAGGTGGATCTCATGTATGTAAATCCCAGAATTTAAAATAGAAAATTTTGGTATATATGTGAATACACCTATAGAATATATATCTTTGGGTATTCACTTAATAAAATAAAAGAACTTTAGAAAAGAGAGAGACATTTTGGGATGGAAATTCTACAGCATAACGACTATGTTTCGGGGTTTTAGAAAACATTGAAAAGAGAGGGGACATGGGTCAAAAATTCATAAATGACCCATAAAATAGTAGAGGGACAGAATATGAAGGATAAATGAACATGGTAATGAAATTTTAAGGATATAACATTTGAAATGAAAAACATGGAAGGAAGATAAAAATTAGATTTCTCTTATGAAAATTTGGTAGCCTAACAGCGTCACTTAAACGTCAACAAAAATGAATTGACGAGATCAAATAGGGTCTCTCATCATATGAACATAAAATATCAGTATTATAGATATAGATATCATACCCCAACATAATAAAAAGTAACTTGAAAGACTTTACATGAAAGTAGAACTTTGAAAAATGAGAAAGGTGAAAGAATCCCTTAAAAATTCGGCAGCCTAACGGCGCCACTTAAAAATTCATAATACTGAATTGAAGAGATAAAATACGGTCTCTCATCATATGAACATAAAATATCAGTATTATAGATATAGAGATCATACCCCAACATAATTACAATGAAATGAAAGACTTGACAATGAAAATAGATCTTGAAAACGAGAAGGGTGAAAGAATCCCTTAAAAATTCGGCATCCTAACGACGTCATTTAAACATTATTAAAATGAATTTATGAGAGGAATAGGGGGTCTCTCATCATATGAAAATGAAAATGGAAGTAATAGAAATATAAAACATCATCCTCCAACATAAGAGCATGGAGAATAAAATAAATGACATAAAAGAGATTACTTGAAAAGAAAGACAGAGGTAGGATCCCTTACTTTAAAACGTAACTCTTAAAACTCAAAGGTTGGAACCTTGAGGGCTTGGGGGCACCTTGGGAGGACATCATGGGTGATAATGTGATCAGAGATTTGTTGGGGGAGAGTTGGGAGTGAAAACTAAATGATTAAAGGGTGGGTATTTATAGGGAAAGTGAAGGGACAAGGCATTAATGGGCAAGGGACACCTCACAAGTGGTTTTCTCAAAAACCATGGGCTCTCCCATGGTATTTCCCATGGAGTTAGGCCACATGGGCCCCCCATACAAAACATCATTACCTTTGGTTGGGAAACCCTTAAAATATCTCATGAAAGAATCATGACACAATTATGATGTCATTAAACATACTGAAACCCTAAAATTGTATTTTTACTATTCACTGAAAATTCAACTTTCTCAGAAAAATCCGAAAATTTCATTTTAACCAAAAATCAATGCTCTTATTTTAAAAATGAACTCCATTTTATAAAAAAAAATTCTAAATATTTTTAATTTAATTTTTAAATAAATACACTATTCACCAAAAATTCATTTTTTTAGAAAAATCCCCAAAAATTACCTTAACATAATATCAATGCTCTGAGTTAAAAAATTAATTCCATGTTATAAAAATAATTTTCTAAATATTTTTATTTATATTTTTAATTAAAAAAAACTATTCACCTTAAAAAACTAATACTTGACTAATAATTTATGAAACAAGTATTTACTTATTTTATTGAATAACATTACTTAGTCTAGGTGCCTAGATTATATTAATACTTTCATTAAGTGAGATTACTAATCAATTTGGTCACATTACTAATCCTAAACATAAAATCACTATTCATAATTTACTATTCATCAAAAATTATGTTGATCTTATTAGATTCTAAATTTCGTACTGAACATAATTATAGAAGACCATTTTTTGAAAATCATAACATGAAATTAATTATTTAAGGATTACCTAAATATTTTAAAATATAATTTTTTCAAAATTCATCAAAAATATGCATACTATATTTATCCGGACATTTGAAAATTCACAAAATTCATCATAAGATGAAATCACAATTTTTATTTAAAACAAAGGATTACACAAGGGAGTTACGGTCTCCTTACATAGCCCCTTATCACAAAAGAATAGGACCTAAGTGTAAGGTGTGCTAAGGTGAGGGAATCTGTGGGAGGCTTGGCCAACATCGCACGAGTAGTAATTTCTATCAGTTTGAACTTCTCGCAATGGTGATTCCGTTCTAGCTTCACATGATGATGTTCAGCTTTGGTTTGGTCCAGAGCAAAGCCCAGTGGTGCTGCCTCCTTCCGAAGTTCTGTTAAATGGGCTTCGATTTGTCCATGACTACTGGGTGACGCCATCAAATCTTCTTTTTATATTAATTAACCAAGATTACTTGTATTTAGAGGTAATAATCGAAACGTTTAGTTTCCAGCGGTCATATTGACCAATGGTCATATATCCGTCAAAACCCAATGGTCGCATTTTAATTATGCTCATGTTATCAAATGAAACAGTTTTGTTGAGTAAAAAAATAATATAACACACAAAATTAGGAAACAAGATTTATTCAAAATTTCGGGTCGTTACATCCCTCACCCCCAAGGTAAGGGTGATTTATGGAATAAAAGTTCCCCCAATCCATCACCATAGATCCATATAACCCATACCTCACCTAATGAGGTAGAACGAGACATCTCGTCACCTAATTAAGATAAATATATCCATTCATACCTCATTGCACATGCCCCCAAAAAATTCCTCATTGTCAGCCGTGATAAAAGAATATTTTTCATCTTTTAAATAACAAACATTTGAATCTTATCTTAAATTTGAATAGATTATCTCAAGAACCATTTCTATTTCAGAATAATGGGAAGAGGATGATGTGGAGGAGGAGGAGGACCTTATGGATTCCCCTCTATCAGTTGAGGAGGATGTCTTTATCACCATTTATGAACATAGGGAAATAAACCTGGGTAGTTTAGAAGATCCCCGACCTACCTAAATTATCATGACCATTTATTCCAATTAGAAAGTGGTATATACCTCATACTAATGTATAATTGAGATGTTTTCTCCATGAAATATACCTAAATTATAGGACTCGATCCCGAGGTGACCACTCACCACTTGGGCCTGTCAAAAGATTATTATTGCTACAATATAGCTTCTAGGAGGATGCACCCAACACATTTTACCAAAATAGAGGCTAAAGGTAAAATTATAATTATAGAAAACTTCATTCTGGAGGTCCAATATCCCGTATAGTTGGCCAATATTTCCCCTATCAAAATAAGAGTGTAAAAATTAGAGTCTACATTGATTTCATGGATCTTAATAAGTACTATAGAAAGGATGACTTTCCAATCTCGATTATAGATCTACTAATTAATTAAAATAGTTGGATATTTGGACATATCCTTATTGGATGGCTCTTTAGGATATAATCAAATCAGAATTTTCTATGAATATGAAGAAGCCACCACCATTAGGTCCTCATAGTGATAATTTTTCTACAAGGAAATTCCCTTTGGTTTGAAATTTTTTGGCACTTCATATCAATGTGCGATGCATCACATAATCAAACCATTCCAAGAAAAGTTCATCGATGGATATGTTAATGACTTGGTGGTAAAATCATGACAATTCTCAGACTATTTGTCAGATCATGAAATTATTTTCAACAAAATGCAACAACACAGTCTAAAAATGAACCCCTTGAAATTTCCTTTTGATGTTACGTCAGGGAAATTCCTCAACATTGTTGTATTCTATGAAGGAATTGATGTCGGTCTTGATAAGAAAAATCTTATCCTTATAATTTCAGTTCCTCGGAACCCTAGTGAGTTTATAAGACTTCAAGGATACCTATCCAACATTCGATGTATTATAGAAAACCT
Organism: Viscum album; assembly: GCA_963277665.1. Taxonomy (NCBI): domain Eukaryota; kingdom Viridiplantae; phylum Streptophyta; class Magnoliopsida; order Santalales; family Viscaceae; genus Viscum; species Viscum album. Next base: position 2,024,464,980 of record OY728123.1, read on the forward strand.
TATAAGAAAAGTATTTTCCTTTACTAGGATGGTGAAAAAAGGGTTTCAAATAAATGTAATGATGATTGTTAGGAGGAATTCTAATATATAAATAAATATCTCCTAATCAAACCAATCCTAATTTCACTTGTTTACGGATGTACACTCATTTTTTATTTGACTAACTTAGAGTGATCTTTCGGAGCCTTCCTTGAATAGAATAATGATGTTGGAAATATAAAAACATTATTATCTTAGTGATTCCATGGTTGATTCTAGGAAAAAGTATTAAAATATCAAGAATATATTTCTGGAACTAATATTTTTAGTCCAAAAGATGATGCACTATCTGCAGTACCACGAGATATATTTGGTCTCTCATAGCATCCCAATCAAGTATATTATTTTTCTTCCCATGTTGATTGGATTCCTATCACAATGGGATGTAATCCTGGAGAAGTTTGACTTCTAGATTTTACATAAAAAACCCATCAAAGTATAGGCATTAAAATATTTTTTTCTAGAGTATCCCTCAGAATATATGACTTCATTAGATGTTGAACTACCCAATAAGAGGTTTCCCTTATTCAAGAGGACTCCAAAAAATCGACGTTTCATTATGAAGGAGCATATATAAGCTAAATAGGAAAATGTATGGAAGTACCAAGCTCAATATCATTAGAAATGGTAGTCATGTCTTACTCATTCCTTCTATTGGTGGGGTTCATGAAATAATAAAGTAGAAAATCATGCTCTCATTTATGTTCTAGATCTAACACTACATGAAAAACTATAAAACTTGAATGTAATAGGTGACTTAGAACTAGTCATCAAGAAAGTAAATGGAGGTTATGATATCAAAAAGGGTGGGATAATCCCATAGTTAGACCACATTCAAGGGTCAATGGAAGAATTCCCTTAATACCTAACATTAGCACATGTTCCCATATCAAAAAATGAATAGGACAATGCATTAGAAAATGCAGCCACAACTATATATGATTCATATGGTGATAAAACAATCATTATCATTTCCCACGATCACATGGTTTCCCTATTTGTTCAGACCAACATATATGAAATAATAGAGATTAGTCTCATCCCTGGTCCATTTGGTCTGACCACTGTCCCGATGAAACCCATTTTGGGTTACCTTCAGAATGGATAATTCACACCAAATAGGGCTAGGAGGGAGAATATTTAGAGGTGAGCAGTCAACTTTGTTCAATACAATGGAACAAATCAACAATAGATCCTCTATAAGAGTGTCCTTAATGGGGTCCTCCTCATGCGAATTTATAGAGAAGAGATTTCTATTACCAAAAAGGAAGTGTATAATGCCGCCTGTGGTACACGTCAATCAGGATCTATGTTCTCTCAAAAGATTTAATGGATTGGATACTATTGGCCAATTGTGACATAGGATATCACTAAATTAACTAATAAATTCATTTCCTTTCAAGTTCATTCCAATTTCATCTGCCAACCCCCGAAGATACTTCACATAGCTATGTACTTCTTTCCATATTCTACATGGGGAATACACATCATGAGACTGTATCTTTCCTCTACATCGAAACAATTCATGTATATTCTCATAGAAACTGACTTATATTCCAAATGGCCAGAAGCCGCACCCCATAATAAAATTAATGTAAGAATCATTTTCATCTTTTTTGAAATCTAACATCATCCCAAGATTTTGTGTCCCTCTGTTTCCCTCAGAATTCAGGGATTTCCTCCTTAATGGGAGGTTCAAACATTCCGATCGGTTTTCTAACGGGTTTGTTTGTAGTACTAGAAACATCCAATGATTCCACATATATTTGGACCTACATTCCAAAGGTAGGCTCTCATTAGTTTGTGGACTGATGAGGCTTAGGAATTTGCATTGGTCGAGAGGATAAGAGGTCAGACTCATCACACCTTTTTGATGGGAATTATTGTCTACTTCGGGACTCTCTTTATAGATTTAAGTTATGTTCGTGAATACTTATTACATTACCATGTATAAAATGATCTTTTCATCAGATTTTACAATCAATGATTAACTATGTAAGAAATTTAGAGAATCTTTTATATGTATTCGAGGTTCTTCATCAATAGAGAATCATCTATATTTATTTAGAGATTCTTGGTCAATGGTATCCTTCAAAATATTTATATAAAAGTCTCTTGATCATTATGATGAACATGCTAGTTTTAAAGCCACTCAGTGGGGCATTTGAAGTTTATTTTCATTCAGAAGGACATGGATTATTTTAGAGTTGGGATCGAACCCGCAGATGGGCTACCTACGTATCCGTTGTTTGGAAAAGGAACCAGAACCCACGTAGTTCAAGTAAGGGAGTATGATGTTTAGGATTTATGGATCAAATAAGGATTTCATAATTACTTTTACACTCTAAGCTCGCGTGTTTCATGCTCGGTGTGATAAACAAGAGGTATTGGTGAAAAATTAGACAATTGTGCCATGAAAAATGAAATCATAAGAAATAATGTGGGACTTATGTATGTATGACTGCCCAGATAAATGAATATTAGGATTTACTTCAGGAAAGAAATCCAGGAACATGGTCAATAAAGGTATATGTGCTTCATGGAAATTTTAATACTCTAACATGGGGCTTACTCCTGAAAAGGAGGCCCAAATTAGGATAGGAATTATGATTTGGTTTTACTCCTGAGAAGGAATCCCAGATCAAAGGTAAATTAGGACTGGTTAAGAGAAATTAATATTGGGGCTTACTCTTGAAGAGGATGCCCATATTTGAGTCTGGGGATTATTCCTGAAAAGGAGGCCCAGGTTAATGAGTAATTGGGGCTTACTCCTAAGGAGGATGCCCAAATTTGGGGACTGGGGCATACTCCGAAAAAGGAGGCCCATGTTAAGAGAATTATAGTTGGGGCATACTCCTGAAGAGGATGCCCAAATTAGGGGACTATGGCTTATTCCTGAAAAGGAGGCCCATGTTAAGAATTATGACTGGGGATTATTCCTGAAAAGGAGGCACGGGTTAATGAGTTCTCTCATCATAAAGGATGAGGTTGAATGAATGAAATCTCAATCTTTAGTGACATAAAGATGTGTAAATCACTAGGTTTAAGAGATATTCCACAAAATTCCTTTCATAAAAGGAATTCAAATCAAGGAATCATGCCATAAATGGATTTGGAGAGTGTCTTGAAGACTGAATCTTGAATATGAGAGGTGGAATGGCATGAGAGGGGTGAAATGGGAAAGAAGGGCACCCAAAAAGGCAGGGGCACGCAAGTCCTGGCAAGCGCGCAGGTACATCATTGGCGCGCAAGTTCGGTCACGCAGGAATACCTACGCGACACATGGGTACTTGCATGATGATTAACCAATGGGGTAATACTTGAGAAACTCTTGGTTAAAGCCTTTAGAATCCTCTTGAGGTTCTTCCAGAATAGCGGCACGCAAGTTCTATTGAAGGAGTAAGGCGGCGCGCAAGTGTGGCCATTTCCCTTAAGGGCTGGCCACTCAGGCGCGCAAGTGTTGATGAGTTTCAACACTTAGGCATTCCTCACCCTCTTTAGATCTTCCGTTCTAGGTAAGAAATTACCATAGAATTGTTTCGGAGGCTTTGAGAAGAGACTAGGGCACCAGGAGCTTAAATCTGAGTTTCTGGAAAAAAATTCCTCCTCAAATGGGGGGCCCACATGGTCTATTTATATGCTGAAGACGACTCGAGCGGTTATCCTTTAGGGTGCAGATGTCACTTTCATGACCATTAGGCGTCACACAAGTGGACTTTCACAATAGTGATGGATCTTGCGCGACCTATGTGCTTTTGAAGCCTTGTTCATGCCTTTGTCAATTTTTGATGTTTTCTTCAAAGTATGGACCAATTTTTGCTAAGTCATTTCCCTTTTTTCCAATCTTTAGATTCTGTGATGAAAGGACTGTCAACAAAAGTCCCCCCTCAAAGTTGGATCCGGGGAGAAAAGAGGATTTGACTCTGAGGAAATCGAGAATCAAAAGGAACAAGAAATCTAGCAGTTTAAAGTCATGCATGTCGGACATAAAAATGATAATGTTTAAGGTCGAAATAGCTTTGCCCGAAATGGATAATAATTGACTCAATTCCTTAACAACTCATCTGAAAACATAGTACCATAATCAATTATGAGGAAAAATATGTAAAATATAACTTAAGAATATTTGAACCAGAGGAATGATATGAAAAAGGGCTAAAAGGCATTAGAAGAAGTAGTTTCCAAGAATAATGTTACGATTATTTAACAAACCTGTTAGGGGGTTGAATTATGCAGGGCCACCTAAGGGCATTGGGTGCATAGTCAAATAAATGGTATCTTTTGGCTAACAAGTCTGTTATGTAGACTGTTTATGCAAGGCCTCCTATGGGAACGTGCTGCATAGTCATGAAAAAGAACTCTCCGAAATTTACTTTCCTAGTGCTAAAATCCAGTGAAAGTTTATGGAGATTCAAATCTTCTAAAGTATAGAGTTTCCTGTATGGAAAGAGGTACTTGAATATGGAGAAGATATTTCCATACAAGATTATCGAAGAACTAGATGGATATTACTCCTACGAAGGTCTGAACCAAATGTAGGGAAGGATAATATAAACCATAGACTTGAATACTTTCAGATCATGAAAAAGGATATGGGACAAATATGTTAAGGATGACTATTTTTTTCAGATCCCTACATAATGTCATTTAAGACCAATAAGGACAAAATAGGATTTCTTCCCAAGAATGAAGTTACCATTATTTAACAAACTCGTTAGGGGGTTGAATTATGCAAGGCCACCTAAGGGCATTGGCTGCATAGTCAAATAATAATATCTTTTGGCTGACAAGTCTGTTATGTAGACTGTTTATACAATGCCTCCTAAGGGCACGTGCTGCATAGTCAGGCAAAAGAACTCTCAGAAGTTTGACATTTTTGTGACTAGAAGTCAAGAAAAGGGCTATAAAGATCTGAAAATATTTAAGGTTAGGATTATGAAACATAAAGATGGGTATTGTTAAATGTATACAGAGATACACAGATCAATGCTAACCATAATCATGTTGTGGCTGGGTCCTAAATGGAAATGTTGGACTTCACTACATATCCGATAAAGATGGGAATCAAGCCATACGTAGTTCTTAAACTATAGTTTAATGTCGTGTAGGACAAAAGGGTTAGAGATCTTAGTTTAGGGTCATAGAGCTTGGACCATTGTAATAAATACAAAGTGTGTGGTTTCATGGGGACTTTTCAGCAAAGGGACTGAAAGTGGAATTTGGGGTTAGGCCCAAAGACTTGGGGCTAGATTCATGGGACACTCGAATGTTCCTACGTGTCCCATAAGGATGGGAATCAAGCCCACATAGTTCTAGAAATATCCTCGGTACAAATTTGGTTCGTACAAGTGAAGGGTGAAAGGGGACTTTCGTATAATGATGGTTTAATCCAAGTTTAGAGGTTTGGGCATTCCCATGTATGCACGTTGTATTTGAAATGAAACATGATTGAAAATCAATGTAAATAATTATTCCCTCTCAAGTGAGGGTATCAAAGAATATTGTAGTTTATTGTCATACTGGACAAAAGTGTTTTATAGTTTAATGTCGTATAAAAAGGTCGAAATTGAACCAATGTAAATATATTGATTTTGGGCTTGAACCTTGGGACTACGTACCCAACCTGGATGGCAAGGCTCAATTTCCGTGTAGTTTAATTAAAGAATGAATTAATGATCAAGTTGTTCTTGGGTACAACAATCTAAAAAATGATGTTAGGACTTACACATGGTTAGTAGCCTAGAGAGAGTGTTATGGTTGAGTTTTTCTCTAAGATCACATGATTCATAGACGGTGTGAGAAACAAGAGGTAGCAACAACCTTAACGATAGACAGTTTAACGTCATGTAGGACGTATGAAGGGACTATGCAGTTTAAAGTCTGGCAGTTAGGACTATTGGTGCTGCACAGTTTAATGTCATATAGCAGGGACAAAGTATTGTTTAATGTCATGTAGGACGTATCAAGGACTTTCTGTACAGTTTAGCATCATGTAGTTAGGACGATAAGGACAATATTGTTTAACGTCATGTGGGATGAAAGGGGGAATGCACAGTTTAATGTCATCCAGTGAGGACAAAATCGTACACCATTTAACTTCATGTTGGACGCATTGGGGACTTTTTTCCCACCGTTTAACGTTATGTTGGAAGAAAAGGGACAATACAGTTTAGCGTCATGCTGGACGAAAGTGAGAATAGTTTAAGGTCATATGCATAGACCGTGGATGGTGCAGTTTAATGTCATGATGGATGCTGGTGTAGTTTAAGGTCATACAGGACCATTGATGATTATGTAGTTTAATGTCTTTCCAAACGTAAGGGACTTTTATACAGTTTAGTTTCATGTAGTTAGGACGTCACAGTTTAATGTCTTACTGGACGTAAGTGTCTTGCAAATAGTTTAGGGTCATATGTATGGACCGTTGCTGTATAGTTTAACATCATATAGCAAGGACGATGAAGGGGACACAGTTTAACGTCTTGTTGGATGATGGTGCAGTTTAAGGTCATACAAGACTATTTATGGAACGTTTTCGCAGTTTAACATCTTGCTGGATGATGGTGTAGTTTAAGGTCATAGAGGACCATTTAGGGAACTTATTTTTTGTTTATACAAAATACTTCTTCAAAAATCTGGCATTTGTTGGAGTAGTGACGAGTTCTCCATCCATCGAGATTAATTAATAAGCTCCATTGGAGTAGACCCTATGTATTGAGTAAGGCCCTTCCCATTTTGGATCAAGCTTCGGAGGTTTCTTTCCTGGTATCATTGTAGTTCTGAGAACTAATACCAATTCTCCATGAGTGAATGAATGAAGACGAACTTTTTTGTTAAAAGCTCATGCTATTCGATTCTGATAGACTTCCAAGTGGTGAAAAGTGCACAATCTTTTCCCATCTAACCATTCCAATTCATTCAATCGCTTTTGAGATTGGTCATCTGTAGATGAATGATCACAAATGGATACTCTGAGCGAAGGAAATTGAACTTCAATGGGAAATATGGCTTCCATTCCATATACCAGTGAATATGGAGTAGACCGAGTTGCAGTGCGGGTGGTAGTCCGATAAGCCCATAAAGCATGAAATAGTTTATCAGGCCATGACCTTTTATCATTATCCACCATCTTTTTCAGTATATTTGAAAGAGTATTGTTAAAGTATTCTATCTAGCCAGTGGCTGCTGCATGATATCGAGTTGAATGGGTAGATTTGATGATGTATTCTTGATACAACTTCTTCACCTCGGATGAAAAGAAGTTGGTGCCATTGTCCGTCAATATGGTATGAGGGACACCAAATATGGTAATGATGTTAGACTTGATGAAGCTAACAAATCATTTAGAACAGACTTCCTTGAGAGGTATTGCCTCTGCCCATTTGGAAAATAAGTCAGTAGCAATAAGAATGTACTTAAACTGCTTGGCCGTAGCCGAAGGGTAATGTCCCACCACATCCATTCCCCATGTGGAAAATGGCCATGAGTATTTAGCTGTATGAAGAAACTCTGGAGGTTGATGAATGAATTTGGCATGTACATGGAATGAATGACACTTCTTTGTGAAATTGACATAATCTTTTATCATTGAAGGCCAAAAGTATCCAAGCCTTCGAATCTAATCAGACAGTCTGTTTCCAGACTGGTGGGCACCACAGACTATTGTATGTACTTCTTTCATGACAGCCATTGTCTCTTCACCATCAATGCATCTGAAGAGAACTCCATCAAAACCACGTTTGTAGAGAATTTTCTCTAAGTGATCTAGGATATCATAAAGAGTAAAATTGACCACACGTCGCTGGATTTGTTCATTCTCGGCTCTATCAGGTGGAAGTGTTCCATTTTGAAGGTATTCCCTGATAGGTGACATCCATCCTTTAGTATGACCATAAGGTTCAAGAATGGGAATAATTTCATTAATTTCCTCCATTCGTATTCGAACATAAGGTGAAATTGCATGATGGTGGGAAATATTGATGGTTGTCTCGTCCCGATTTGGATCTCCCAGAGATGTAGCTATATTAGCCAGTGCATCAGCTTGAGCATTTTGTGATCTCGAGACATAAGAAAATGTTAGTTCCGAAGGGAATTCCGTCATTAACTATCTGACATAATCATAAAAAGGCATTAGTTCTTATTTTTTGATGGCATAATCCCCATTTACTTGTTTTATTACCAAGTCTAAATCACCTTTCACTTTTAAGTGATTCACTTGTGCTTGAAGCGCTAATTCCAAGCCTACGATGAGAGCTTGGTATTAGGCTTCATTATTGGTACCACCTTCCCACAATAAGAAAGAATAATCTAACACCACCTTTTCTGGAGAAATGAGCACAATTCCTAATCCAACATTGTTGAATTTAGGATTTTTAATTTTCCTCCCTGTTGGACTTCTGGAAGCACCATCAAAATACATTTCCCATGCCTGAGGACTTTCTTGAATATAGAAGACTTCCTCATCAACGAGTTCAATATCTGAAGATGTGTCTTCCACTGAAGGGTGCTCAGCAAGGAAATCAGCTAGATATTGGCCCTTTATCGCCTTTTGAGACACATACTGTATGTCGAATTGCTGAAAAATAACTGCCCACCTTGTCAGACATCTTGTAAGCATTGGACGACTAAGGATGAATTTGAGCGGGTTATTTCATGATTCCAATTGGACCTCGTGATGTTGTAGATAGTGTCTCAACTTCTGAACTTCAAAGATTAATGCCAGGCATCACTTTTCAATACATGAATACCGGGTTTCTGCTTCAAGTATTGTTCGACTAAGATAGTAGAGGCTGTTTTCATTTCCAGCATCAATCTATTGAGCAAGAAAGGCACCCAATGATCGCTCTAGAGCAGTCACGTAGAGGATAAGTGGTCTTCCTTCAACAGGTGGCATGAGTACCGGTGGACTCAGGAGGTATTTCTTGAGAATATCGAATGATTCTTGACATTCTTCATTCCACTGGTATGTGACTCACTTCCTCATCAATTTGGTGAAGGCTAAACTTTTTCCAGCCAAATTAGCGATGAAACGCCGAATATAGGCTAAGTGTCTTTGAAGTCCTCTTAATTCATTCAAATTTTGAGGAGGTGACATACCAAGGATTGGCTTGGTCTTCTCAGGATCAAATTCAATACCACGATGGCGTACAACAAAGCCGAGAAATTTTCCGGAGGTTACCCCAAAATAACATTTCAAGGGGTTCATCTTCAAATTATGTTGTCGAAGCTTGTGGAATATGACTTCAAAATCAGCCAAGTGATTAGAACGTTGTTTGGATTTAACCACCAAATCATCTACATAGAATTTATCAAACTTACCTAAGAAGGGTTTGAAGATACGATGCATGGCACGCTGATATGTTGCACCTACATTCATTAAGCCAAAACGCATTACCCGATAGAAAAACACACCCTGAGGGGCTCTGAAGGCTGTGGATTCCTCGTCTTCTAGGGCCATTCAGATCTGATTATATCTAGAATATCCATCCATGAAGGAAAGTGCTTCATAGCCATTTTTTTCATCAATTAAAAGTTCTATAATCGGAACTGGGAAACCATCCTTAGGACAATGCCGATTAAGATCTCTGAAATCGATTCAAACTCTAATTTGTCTGTTCTTCTTCTTTACAGGGACAATATTAACCATCCAATTTGGATATTGAACTTCTCTGACGAAGTTAGATTTGATAAGCTTATCCACTTTAGCCTCAATTTTTGAAACATAAGTTGGGTGTGTTCTTCTCGCGGCTTGCTTAAATCCTCGATGTTCTTATGGTAAAACCAAATGATGAGTACCAACATCAGGATCATGCCTAGTAATTTCTGTATATTTACAAGAAAATATATCTCTATTTTTCTTTAGAAAAGAAATATACATCTCTTTCTCTTAAAGATTCATGGCCACACGGATTAAAGTGGGGCATGGATCTTCTTTTGTACCCAGATTTATTTCTCTGAGTTTATCCACAGTGGTAGAGATACGCACTTCAAATGCTAGAATAGCATCTCTGAGATCTTCCTCTTCTTCTTCTTCATGTGTTATTTCGTCTATTTCTACTTGCATAGTAGATGATAAAGTAGAATTTTCAAGACCATAATAGATGTCACAATTTTCACATCTTGAAGAAGAAGCATCCATTTCTGACACGATTGATGATGAAGGGTCTTCATTGGGTATTAAAAACGAGATGATGGATTGAAAATCTACATCATTTTTCACCTCCAATGTTGCTATGACTTATTCTGGCCTAATTGGAGACGTATAGACTTGTTGGATTTCAGCAGATGAAGTGAAGACGTCACCATTTGTGCTTTCATCACTGCTTGGTGGGTTACCAATTTCTCCCATGTTGTCTAGCTCGATTGTCGTAATTGACATTATGGATCTTTCCATAAGAGTATTTTGATTTGGGTCTATCGTGTCAATTTGACTGATAGGAAACACATAATATATAATCACATGTGTAAATGGATTTTATGGAATATTCTTCAAACCATATGGAGCATTAACTTTGGTAATCTCCTTTGTTATGGATTTCTCCCTTCCCTTCATGTGATATAATTCCACCTCAATTTATTGAGACTCACATGTATTGAACGGGGCCTTATAACTATACAATGTCCCAACATCACCATCAAAACAATATTTGAGACATTGATGGTATGATGAAGGGATAGCCGCATGCTGATGTATCCAGTGTCTTCCAAGTAAGATGTTGAAGGATGAGTCTTGATCAAGAACCACGAAATCTGAATTGGATACAGGATCTCGAAACTAAGTTCTGAGTGTAACTTCGCCCAGTGGTTCTTGTTCATTTTTGTCATATCCTTGTAACATCACGGTAGAAGGAGATAAATCAGATTTCGTGAGTCCCAATCGACGAAGTGTACGAATGGGCCTGAGGATGACTCCTGAACCATCATCAATGAAAGCTCTTCGAACGTCTACACCATTGACCATGCTAGATAAGTACAAGGGTCTAATATGCCCTTGCACAACATCATCTTTATCTTCATTAGTAAAAGATATTATTGCATGAAATTCTGCAGGATTATTTTCTATGTGATAGCCTTCAGATGCAGCAATTTCAGTTTCAAACTCCCGAGGGCTTGACAAAGCCTCGATGAGTGCTTCCCAAAGATCATTTGACAGATTCATAGCATCCAGAATTGATAACTTGGCTGGTACATGGGCCAAGTGTTTCAATACATCATACTTTTGATCTAGAGGTCTGCGTTTCCCTCTAGGAATATGTGGTTTAAAAGGTACCTTGGAAGCATATGCTTTGGAATTTGATACATCTTGAATCGGGATAGGAGTTGGCAATATCCTTGGTTTTGGAAGATTAGACCGATTAGATCCATTTACATTCTAAGAGGAAGAGGATGGAACCTTCAACCGGTCTTCCAAAATAATTGTTCCAGGACTGAATTTTCTATTGGTTGATGAAATTGATTGTTCTAGCTGAGCACGCTTAAGGGCTCTACCATAATTTTCTACTGCGTACACGGTTCTAGTAGGTGTAGAATTAGAGTAGTGGATTCTAAAAGATCCATGTCTTCCCCTGTATCCTGAGCCTCTATAACTTCCTCTTAATCCCCTGTTTGATACATGGAATTCAGGCTCATCGAAATCGAAACTGCGACTGGAATATGAATCTGTTAATTGAATCATATTAATAGAACCGAAGATTAATTATTCTTCTGATGAAGACTCTTCCTGATTAGCCTATTTAGGTTGTGCCCTTTTGTGGGGTGGTCCCCATGGCTTTGAAGTAGATGGCATGAAGTCTGCCAAAGTCAAAGACAACTTAGGCTTTGAAAAATACTCATCTTCTTCTGATTCTTTTTCTTTCTTTGAATCATTCCATTTCTTTGAGGAATTTCCCTCTGATGAAGAGGTTTTTTCCGCAACATTCATAGCATAAGACACAATCGGTTTCTCTAATTGTGTTCCCAAAATATCATGAGTTCGGTTGATTTTCTTTCTGACCATCCAATCATCATACTTCTGTGCATTTTTTCTTTTGACTTCTTTCCATTCGCCTTCCTCCTCGGGAACTGTAGTAGTGACCCATGTTACATGGGCTGAAAAGCCTTTCAGTTTAACATGTCCTGAGTCGACCATCTTTTGGAGGAGGTATTTGAAGACAAAACACTCCTGGATGGGATGCCAAAACATTTGATGAAAGGGGAAATAATTGGGATGGTCTTCAACTCCTTCCTTGTTTGGCATCTTGGGCTTTGGTAGCTGAACCAAATTATTCTCTAGGGCCTAAATGAAGTAACCAGGAACTTGTTCATTTCGGAAAGTGTATTTTTTTCTCTTCAAATCCTCAAATTGTTTTCTTCTTTGATCTCTTTGATCATCAAGATGAAACAGTATTTGTTGTTGGCGCTCAGGAGGCGGAGCCCTTCGAGAAGATGAAGGTTTTGAAGTAAAAATAGGTACATGTGCTTGTTTAAGAATAACTGTAGCATTTTCTGCTTTACCCATTCTCCTTCCCAGAGCTAATGGAATTACACGAGATTTAACCTTAGCCTGTATAATGGAATCTTCAATCTGCTGAGCGATTGAAGTAAGGTCTCCAAACCCTCCTGTGTATTTCACAGGGATTAACAGCATGCGTAATTCATCACGCATATTTTCCACATATATTGGCAACAATTACTCTAGAGGGAGTGCTAAGCTTAGGGAATATGTTAATCCCTTCCAGTGAGCAATGAAATTTGACACCCATTCATTCTCTCTTTGCTTACAATTTTTAAGATAAAAATTGTTTGTCTTTGGCAAAGTTGAGCTGAACAGAAGAAGGAATTTTGGTGAAAGATCCTCCCATCCGGTAATTGACCGGGACTGCAAGCTCGTATACCAGACAAAGGATGGTCCTTGCAAGGTGTGTACGAAGCATCTGAGTTTTACTACTTCTTGCTGCTCCGGATTTTCCATCATAGGATCACAACAAAGACACGTAATGCGTCAAATGCTGTTCAGGGTCACCTGATCCATTGAAAATAGGGAATACAGGGTTTCCAAAACTAGATGGAGGAGAGATTGAATCTACCCATTTAGGGAAAACTTTCTTTTCTGGTTGAACCTTTGCACGTTTCCCTTCGATAGTTTCTAACTGAGCTGTTAATGACTCAATAGTATTTATTATCTTTTGAGAAACATCTGATTGAACCTGGATTTCAGTAGGTGCAATGACTGGAGCTTGGACAGATGTGGTGGTTGGTGCTGCAACTGATGGTAGCATTGCCAACTGTTGTTGCACTTGACCCATAGTATTAGACCTGTGAGGGTGTACTGATAGAGGAGGATATTATTGATCCTTCTCAGTAGATGTAACAAATTCTCTTAGCTGACTAACTCCAGCTCTCTTAGGAAGAAGACTACCCTGAAGTAGTTCTGCATTCAACCTTCTTAATTCCATCATTTCTTCCTCATGTTGTGCAAAACTTTGCTCTAGTGAGAGCGATTGTCCTTCTCCAGAGGAAGGATATGCAACCTTGTTCTTTCCCTTCCCTTTCTTGGATCCTTTTCGGAGAGGGGGAAGTGGGTTACTCGAAGGATTACCTAGGTTCTGAGTAATCCTTTGATTTCATTTACGCACACCTTCTTCATTTGTGTTGGTGTGTACATCTTCTGGAGTAGGAACATCTTCATCTGAGTCCCCTGAGTTAGCCTCATCTGGTGGATCAACAACAACGGCATTGATGACATTGATTGATGCATAACTCATCGCATCCCTTATATCATCATTTCTGTTATATTGTCTTCTTTCCTGTCTTTGATGAGACATTGCCTTTTGATGATTTTATCCCTCATTAACTTCTTGATGAATCGTAATTTGGAGGGAATATCCTGATAATTTGGCTCTTCATTCCTTTTTAGGCTTCTTCCCCAATCGAGAAATGATCGACTTTCTCCAAGGAGGGGATTGATGATTTGAAAAAGTCCCCAGTCCGGTGGACTGGGGCTGTTCCTACTGTTCCCTCTCAACTCCACGAATCCTATTTGTTGACTCTGAGGGTTGGTTTAAAAGAGTCCCAAGTCTGGAGAGCTGGGGTGGATCTTGACATGCTATGTCTGAGATTTCTTAAAAGCTCCCTGGATCTTGCGAACCTTAGTTCAGAAATTAGCTGGATACATTAACCTGTTTCCACTTTTATCACCTGGTTCAAAAGACTGTTGGATGATTTATGAAACTTCTGTCACTTGATGATGTGCTTGCTCCATATGAGAGGCTTTTTAAATATTCTCGTTTTCTTGATGCATGAGTAATTCAACAACTTGTTCTTTGTATGCTTGATTTTGAGAGGAACTAGTTGAAGCATGTTCTTGGGAAAGCTTTTGATTACAAAAAAAGCCCATTTACTGTGGTGGGCCATGGGCAATAACATTGCATGAGACCATTTTCGGTGGGCTTTGCTGACTGGAGAGCACCATGAAATGCAGTGCTCCATGAACACCACATCCTCTGACACGAATACCAGATGGGGCATTGGAAATTAACTGACACAATCTTCTTAGTGCGCCAAGGGATGAAAATTGAAGGGCTCTCTGTTGCTTTTCATCCTTCGGATATCGAGAGACTGATAGAGATTCCAAATCAATCTGACGTTGTAACCCTTCTATTATCATAAGATGATTTTCATATTCATCATATGAAAATAATTTCTTTTTCAACTGACAAAGAGTTTTCCATATGTTGAGACGAATATCATGAATTCCATCTTCCGTCAACATTTCTGGAATGTCATATTGAGAGTCATCCAGAGGCCAAAATCATGACTGGAACATCACCATTCACCATTTGTTTTCTCAAGTTCAGCATTTCCTCTTTATCATTCAATGATGATTCTTCTACCTGATTTGACCAGAGTTAGTGTTTCCTTGTTGCTTCATCAGATTCAACAAGATTGGTAGAGAAATCATTGATCAAACTAGAAGATGCATGACGTAGGGGTGGGTCTGATAATGACCTACACCCTGGGCTATCTTCTGATTGAGAAAGTATTTCACCTGCTAGCGATGAAGCATCAGACATGACTGGTTTTGCATTTGCATGTGCCTCAAGATAAGAGGACTTTCTCGGCACTACATTTTCCACTGGAGCATTTTCCGAGCAATGTGCATCACTACTTCGGAGAGGACTTTTGTAGCAAAATTCATCATCATGGGGAGGAAAACCATAATGGGTTATAGAAAATGATGAAATCTCTTTCTCCTTGGTCTTCTGACCACACAGAGAGTTCCTGTGGCTCTCATCTAAAGATTGAACTTCAAGATCAACTGAATTTTCATGAAGCAAGCCTTCATGAGGAAGTTTCTATTGAAGACCTTTGGAATTAATGTTCCCATTATTGGGAAATGAGGGAGTAGAATATTAAATTCCAACAGATAACTGTCCGAGGGCTTCAAGAACTCCAGCATCGAGCAAGGCCTTGTTACAGATTAGATCTTGATATCCCGACTGTGTTGGGCAGATATTTTTCTTAGAATCCTTCTTACTCTCCTTGGAAACCACTTGTTGATGAAAGTGGCTGCTCTGAGATGTGCCTGATCAGGAAATATGGCCAGGTTAGGCTGTCGATCTCCACTCAAATCAGGTGTATGTGCCTGACTTGGTTGTCTGTATGATATGGGGGAGTATTCCCCACAACCCTCTTCGATTGGAACAGATGTGTGTGTCTGTTCTGGAGTGAACTGTTGATGTGTCACTCCACATGTAGGGATAGATTTATGTGTCTTTCCCTGAGATGTTTCTGAAGCTATTATAATATCCTGGATAGCATCCAGAATATGAGCAGGGATTTGCTTATACTCTTTCACCATTGATAGAATATGCTTGGTGACTTCAGCTGCCGGAACGGGGATATATGTCCATTCCGTGCTTGGAGTAGGTGTATGTTCCTGCTCTTGTCCTCCTTTTCCTGTCAGTGAATCTTGACAGTACTCAAGTGTGGGGGCAGAGAGTTGAGTCTGCCTCCTTTTTGTCACCGAAGCTTTCTGACTAACTTCTCCGAATGCTACCAAGCGAGACTGTTGGTAGGCTTGATTAATACTAGTAGGTGTATGTGCCTGCTGATGGAACTTCACCAAACGTGGTTGACGATCTCCATCATATGTAGTTAGACGAGCCTGATGACTAGCCGATTATGTACAAATAGGTGTATGTTCCTGCATATAGTACTCCGCCGGAATTGCCTGGCGGGATTGGCGTGATGCTGCCAGATGAGTCTGCTGGACAGCGGAATTAAAACTGGTAGGTGTATGTGCCCGCTAGTTTCTTGCCACCAAGT
Organism: Viscum album; assembly: GCA_963277665.1. NCBI lineage: Eukaryota > Viridiplantae > Streptophyta > Magnoliopsida > Santalales > Viscaceae > Viscum > Viscum album. Next base: position 2,024,481,324 of record OY728123.1, read on the forward strand.
TAGGTTGGTGGACTTCTCCGGAGATGGAATAGATGAGAACCCGCTCACTGTTGACCGGATTCCGCCTTTGGTGGTTCGTCTTGCCTGCTCGGGTTCAAGGAACCTGAGCAGAATGCCTGGAGTCGGTACCCTCATCATGTTGAGGGTGCACTGCCACACGAGTCAGGGGGCGATTCTTGGTGGGATCCCTCGGGAAGGACTCCTGTCTACTTGAATTATGTCCCTGAGGGACCTGCTCATTCACCTCCTCAGAATAAGGGAGCAAATAGTGATTGCGTTTCGGGGATAACGACCCGAAACATTTAGAGACGGTAGTCAGCACCGCCTACTTCTTGATCACTGGTCATCGTTGTCCGCATGACCGGTGTGAGTTGTTCACTTGGAGGGCTTGTCGGGCAGCCTCCATATTTGGGATGGTACCGTGTTGATAGTACTCTTTAACCAGTGCATTTGATACCTAACGTTGAAGACGCTGAGTAGGTGATGTCATCCTCAGAGCGGACGATGGTCCAGTAGGAGTAGCAGTAGTTTCATTTGCAGCAGCAGTATTCACAAGTGTGCATTTTAGAGCAGCAATTCTAGAAATGCATAAGAACATGGGAAATAGTTCCTGTTTGATATAACAGACGTAATCAAGATAAATTCAGCCACTACATCTTTTGGATGAGCACATATGTCAATGATTTTTTTGTTGGCCTCTCATTGAGTTTTAAATAGGAGCCTAAAAAATAAATAAAACATCATTTCAACTTGGTTAAGGATTCACGTCGGGTTCACCATTTTTTGTTTCCCTCAGAATTCGGGGATGACCTCCTTGATGGGATGTTCAAACATTCTGATCGGTTTTAATGAGTTTGTTCATAGAACCAGAAACATCCAATGATTCCACATCCATTTGGACCTACTTTCCAAAGTTAGGCGCTCATTAGTTTGTGGACTGATGAGGCTTAAGAATTTTCATTGGTCGAGAGGATGGGAGGTCAGACTCATCACACCTTTTTGAGGGGAATTATTGTCTACTCTGAGACTCTCTTTATAGATTTAAGTTATGTTCGTGAATCCTTATTACATTACCAAGTATAAAATGTGCTTTCCTTCATATTTGACAATCAGTGATTAACTATGTAGGAAATTTAGATAATCTTTTATATGTATTCGAGGTTCTTCATCAATAAAAAATCATCTGTATTTATTTAGAGATTCTTGGTCAGTGGTATCATTCGAAACATTTATATAGAAGTCTATTGATCATTATGATGACCAGGCTAGTTTTAAAGCCACTAAGTGGGGTACTTGAAGTTTATTGTCATTATGAAGGACATGGATTATTTCAGAGTTGGGATCGAACCCGCAGATGGGCTCCCTACGTATCCTTTGTTTGGAAAAGCAATCAGAACCCATGTAGTTCGAGTAAGGGAGTATGATGTTTATGATTGATGGCTCAAAGAAGGATGTCATAATTACTTTTACACTCTATGATCACGTGAGTCATGCTCGGTGTGAGAAACAAGAGGTATTGGTAAAAAATTAGACAAATGTGCCCTGAAAAATTCAATCATAAGAAATAATGTGGGACTTATGTATGTATGGCTGCCCATATAAATGAAGATTTGGATTTACATCAGGAATGAAATATAGGAATATGGTCCATAAAGGTATATGTGCTTCATGGAGATTTGAATACTCTAACTTGGGGCTTACTCCGGAAAAAGAGTCCCAAATTAGGATTGGAATTATGATTGGGTTTTACTCCTGAGAAGGAATCCCAGAACAAAAGTAAATTAGGACTGGTTAAGGGAAATTAAGATTGGGGCTTACTCCTGAAGAGGATGCCCATATTTGAGACCAGGGATTATTCATGAAAAGGAGGCCCAGGGTAATGAGGACTTGGGTCTTACTCCTAAGGAGGATGCCTAAATTTCGGGAATGGGGCTTACTCCTGAAAAGGAGGCCCAAGTTAAGAGAATTATGGTTGGGGCTTACTCCTGAGGAGGAAGCCCAAACAAGGGGACTGGGGCTTATTCCTGAAAAGGAGACCCAGGTTAAGAATTATGACTGGGGCTTATTCCTGAAAAGGAGGCCCAGGTTAATGAGTTCTCTCATCGTAAAGGATGAGGTTGAATGAATGAAATATCAATCTTTAGTGACATAAAGTTGTGTAAATCACTAGGTTTGAGAGATATTCCACATAATTCCTTTTAGATAAGGAATTCAAATCAAGGAATCATGCCATAAATGGATTTGGAGAGTTTCTTGAAGACCGAATCATGAAAAAGAGAGGTGGAATGGCATAAGAGGGGTGAAATGGGAAAGAAGGGCACCCAAAAAGGCAGGGGCACGCAAGTCCTGGCAGGCGCGCAGGTACTGCGTGGGCGCGCATGTTCGGTCGCGCAGGTATACCTGCGCGACACATGGGTACTTGCGTGGCGATTAACCAGCAGGTTAATACTTGAGAGACTCTTGGTTAAAGCCTTTAGAATCCTCTTGAGGTTATTCCAGAATATGGGCGCACAAGTTCTATTGAAAGAGTAAGGCAGCACGCAAGTGTGGCCATTTCCTTAATGGTTGTCCACTTAGGTGCGCAACTGTTGATGAGTTTAAACACTTAGGCCTTCCTCCCCCTCTTTAGATCCTTTTTTCTTGGTAAGAAATTACCTTAGTAGTGTTTCGAAAGCTTTGAGAAGAGACTAGGGCGTCGGGAGCATAAATCTAAGTTTCTGAAAAAACATTCCTACTCGAATGGGGGGCCCACATGGTCTATTAATAGGCTGAATAAGACACGGGCGGTTATCCTTTAGGGCGCGCAAGTCACTTGTGCAACCACTAGGCGTCGCGCAAGTGGACTTGTGTGACAGTGATGGAACTTGTGCGAACTATGTGCTTTTGAAGCCTTGTTCATGCCTTTGTCGATTTTTGATGTTTTCCTCAAAGGATGAATCAATTTGTGCTAAGTCATTTCCCTTTTTCCAATCTTTAGATTCTGTGATGAAAGGAGTGTCAACACCCTCATACAATACTGACAAACAAAAACACCAATTTCTATTCTTCAGAATTGTAGAAACTATACTAGGAGTATGGTATCAAGTTCAACTATTCATCTCACTGCCATGCAGTAGCCAACACACTGATAAAAGACTTCAACAAGACCCTATTCAGTATACTCCAAAAATATCGTAGATAAGGATAAGAAATTGTGGCTAAAAAATCTTCTCTGTGATCAATGGGCTTACCAGACCATGACTCACACCACCACTCAGAAAAACCCATACTCATTAGTATACAGGGTAGAGGAGGTTCTACCCATATATGTTCAATTTCAATCACTCTATGTCACCATCTCTGATCAATTATCTATAGAAGAGCTATCCAAAAAATTGATTGAATAGTTGGAGTGATTTCATCAAAAGAGATTGAATACCTTACACCATTTTTGAATCCTTCAAAATCTGATTGCATGAGCCTTCAACAAAAAGGTTCGCCTTTGGTCTTTCCTTGAAGGAGAAGTGGTGTTGGTCCTCATAACTCTGGTGATACATGGAAAGAAACATCCAAAATTTGAACCAAAATGGGAAGAACCATATGACATACAGTAAGACTACATCAATGGTGCCTATTCCTTTATTTCAATGGACGGAAAGATCACCGAATCTCCCACCAATTCAAGTTTTTATAAAAAATTCATTTACCTAAACGAAAAATTCTCTGAATTCATGATGTTAAACTGTATGCCCAAATAATCCTTATTGTGCTACATTAAACTGCATATATAATGAATTTCCTAACCACGTGAGGTTAAACTATATGAATTCCATCCTCAAAACATGATGTTAAACATTTCTAGAATACATTTTCCCAACACGACTTTAAACTATTCTACCATCATCTTAATCGCAAGATGGTCAACTGGAGGATTAAACAATATTTTCCCTCAAATCGGGTGATTTATGTCATTACTGTAAGATGTTAAACTACATGGAATCTATCATCCTAATAATATGAAATTAAACTATGCAGAGCTCATTGTTCATTAACTGATTTATCATGTACGATCCAGATCTATGTGATAGAAATATGAAATTCCCATGTTCCCACATGAGAGTCAGATCCACATGGGAACCCCCTTTCACTAGAATTATGTGTGGATTGATTCATATCCTCACAGGATATGTAGTGATTCCTCGACCCTATGAGCTGGGCCCAACCACCATAAAAAATATCCCCCTCTTTTTGTATGGACCAAAATTATGCAGGGTGGTTTCTTCATATAACTACAAATGACATGATTCTCATTTGTAAATAAGATATATAGACAAGTGTCGTTCCTATATCATAGTGAATACACCACATGATATGAGTTTCCTCAATTATGCCCTCAACTGCCTCTATATTATGAGAGAAACTTGTGTTATTCCATATTTATCACACTAAACATAGCACATGTGAGCTTGGGAATTGTATTAAGGGATTCCCTATATGAACAATGAGTAAAGGTACATGACAGGTCCATCACCTCAAAATAATGGTTAAAAATCCCCCTCCAAGTACATGGGACATACCGATACAGGGAATATGCTCCCATAACTATGTGTGGGTTGATTTTTGCTCTCACAAGAAACATAGTGATGCCCAGATTCTATATCTCGGCCCACCTACCACCAATAATATATGATATTACATTTATTCCATATGGACCAAACCTCTATAGGGTGTTCCCTATATTACTTCATATGGATTGATTCCTACACTCATAGGATACGTAGTAACAAATAGATTCTAAATCATGGTCTATCCTCCGCCAACACAAAAAACTGAATTTCCCCTCCCCGTGTATGGGTCAAACTGTAGTAGAGAAATTCAGAGAACTACATCTACATCTCAAAAGCTAGACCCAACTGTGATAATGAACCAAAATAAAAATGGCCCTATCATTTGTTATGTTACCAATACATGGTAGAATAATACTTAACCATCCCTAGATTCACAGATTTAGTACAGATCATGTGGGCTTCAGAATTTTTTCAGTGGATTTCCCCCAACTTCAAGGCATATCAATACACAACATGGTTTCCATGGTCTAGGTAACAAGACCTGAAATGGAATACTAGGTATTTCCCCACCGTAATGGGAAACCTGTGTCCTTACCATACAATGCTAAATTTCAGGGTATGTTAAGAAATATGTGTGCCTTGTTTCTCAGTATAATGTGAAACATAATGATTCCCGAACATTTCACCAGGGTCCATCCATAGAAAACAAAAAAATGTCCACATCTCCTGCATGTAAATACAAATTTATATAGAATATTTAAAAGTATAGATCCCCCAATGAGGATCTATCAATGAATAAAATAACCCCTATATACGAGTAAAATCTAAGTAGGGGAGTTCATAATTCACAACTAATCATTCTCGGATTGCTTCTTACATATCTACAAACAACCTTTCCATCCATAAAACATTGTGCCCTAGGGAATTTAAAACCTTCATAAACCACCCAATCCATTAATAATGGTGGGCCAGTGTCCTAGGGAACCTTTGTTGGACTATGCATAGTATTACCCAGGGACTCTACATAATTTTCCCACAAAACAATATTCCTACTAAATGGAAAATTTATCCTCGGAAGGGGATTTTCCTATGTCCATACACCCAATGGATTTCAAGCCCCATATCATTTCTCTCGATCTAAAAATCTAAAGAATAAGGGTATATCATTTATTCCCCTTCATACCAAGGTTATTTTATAACATCATGGCTTGATTGGACTGCATTTATTCATATATCCTAAGAATTATTTTCATAACATCATGATGGTAAACTGCATGACGTCTTTTCCCTATCCACATGACACTAAAATAAACGTAAATCTTATTAATTGAATGATGATAAAATGAAAGTTAAAAATCCTCACTGTAAGATGATTAACTACATGGAAAATATTTCCTAATGGCATAACATTAAAATACATGATAAATGTTCGAGTTGTATGATGTTAAACTACACAACAACATAATGATCTCACTTAAGAGCACATTTCCCATGAAATTGGTCACCCACCATGCCGTGTTACAAACCTATATATGGATTGCTTCATATCAGCACAAGAAACATAGTGATACCAAGATTTTCATCCTATTCTAGCCACATAAAAGTGAATTATTCCCCCTTTGTATGTCCTAGACCAATATAGTGTGATTTCTATATAGAATTAATTGTGGATTGATTTCTATATCATGGGATACTTAGTGACAACCAGATCCTAGGAACCAAGTCGAGCAACAGAATTTAACACCCCGAGATTTTATGAAAAATATTCTTTTTAATTTTATTTATGTCTTGTGTAGTACGCTACAACAAAAGGAGCTTGCACTACACGCATCCCTGACTTGTCTTGCATTACATGCAATTGCGACCTTCCACAAGAGCGTGTGTTGTACGCAATAGTGAGTTTCACTAAACAACGATATGTTATATAAACTAGCCGTTATGAATAGTAATACCCATTTTTTAAAATTTTATGAATTTTATCTATCTAAATGGACTTCATTTTTGGATTCAGAATATAAAAATTAGCCTAGGGTGAAATTTTGGTATTTTTCTGAAAACTATCGATTTTTGATGAATAGTGAAAACACTAGGTTACTATTTAAAAAATGAATTTTTATATAATAAATTATTTATTTTATTTAAATTTATTTTAGGTCGAAATTGATACATAAAACCTATATAATTTCAATGTAATTCATTGGAGTCATTTTATAATAATTTTAGATATATAAAAATTTTATTAAACTTTTCACCGTTGTTTACCCACCTACTAGGAGAATTTGAAAATATACATAAAACTAAATTTTACCGCTTCTTTGAGTGGAATTTTGAAAATCCAAGAGACATAGTTAATATCAAGGACTAAAATTTGGTTCAATTAGATGAAAATAATTTTTGGTGGTTGGTAACTTTTTACATTTTTTTACCACAGTTAAAAGTAAATAGGGTAATTAAGGATAAAAATGATATTATAATTATCCTAACACAAGTCATAATTCTATTGGATAAGTTTAATTTGACCAAAACAACCTTAGGAATAAAATAGGACCCTTTAGGCCCACTTGGATTAGATAAGTACATTTAATATTATTTTATTTAAAGAATAGTTAAAATAGTTAAAATCAATGTTTAATAACTAAAACATTTTTACTATAGGGTTATACATAAGATAAATTAGAATATAAATATTCATTATAAATCAAAATAAAATTTCCTACATAATGGTATTTTATTTATAATTTTTAGACATTATATAATTTAATTTATTAATGACACAATGATGATGCAGTAATTATCTTATTAATGAAATATTGACATAATTGATGTTATAAATACCCAAATAAATGTAATTTGAGACATTTTATGAATTACACCAATTTTATAGGTTAATATTACATGTTAGTGCTGATTTAACTAACTTTTTTTGAACTAATAAATCTTTTATGTTTTTCACAAAAATCAATTACCAAATAGTGTCAAAATTGACATAAAATAGTTTTTAAAACAAATATTATAATAATAATTGTTATTTTATTCCTAAAATCTACGGTTTGGCCAAATGACATAGATATGGTTATATATATTAATAATAAACAACTTGGGGTTCGTTTGTCTTGTTATAGTATGTTTATTAACTTTATAGTGTAAGAAAACAATAAGACACGCTAAAAGTTAAATTATTTAACTTAAAGTTAAATCTAAATGATAAGGTTAAAATAGAAACCTAAAATTGTCTAAATTATATTGGATGATATGATTTCGACCCATACCCACCTTATATTCTAAATAAATCTATTTGGAGATATTAATAACCAAATATGACTTTATAATAAAATAATATTTTTAGTTTTTCCTAAGGTGCCCTTCTCCTCCCTTATAAAAGAGCACCTCCTCCCTCTCTTCCTCACACCACTTTGAGCCTTCATGATCGGCCAACACCTACAATTTTTTTTTCTCCACTTCCCTAGAAAAATTTTAGTGGTCCTGGTTATCTTCAAAGACCATTTTTAGTGTTCTAAGAGGAGGTTAAGAAGAGGCGCGTCAAAGAAGAGATAATGTCCGTTACCGATTCTTTCAACTTTATTTCTTCTTCTACTTATTTTTATTTAGTTGTTTCATTATGAAGTAATATCATCATTATCACTCATATAATGATAATTTATTATAAGTATGAAACAACCCTATTTCACCATATATCAATCCTACGGAAAACAAAATCACCACGCGTGCGTATGTACAGAATACCGTCTCCAAGCCATGGTGTAATCTATTTTCCACCACCACCTTACTTGGATGAGTATAATGGTGTAAATAAATAACTATATATGATTATTTAAAAGTGATATTGTAGATACCCAAAGCATTACATACATGGACATTACATTACTTTTGAGGAATACTTAATACATAACAAAAACAGACACACAAGGACTGTAATAGTTTAGTGTCTTTGGAAACTTGGAATATAAACGTCTAATCATGTTGAAATATCTTCAACAAATCCCATAACGATCATCCCATTTTTGTTTCCTTTCCTAAAATATTTCTTTATTTCCTGGGGAAAATAAAACAAAAAAAGGGTCAGCTCAAATGCTCAGTAAGGTAAAACATAGATAACATAAAACAATACATAAACATTTGGAAGAAAAAAACTTGAACATGAAATTTAAACATCAAAATCGTGAGAAAATAAATAAATCGTGGAAGTACGTAAGTAATATATCATAATAGAAAATAAACCATGATAAAATATAATGGGAAAAAAACATGTTATTGTGGAAACCATTCAGCACATGTTATGATTTCCATAGTATCCAAGGCATTGCTTCCAAGACCATCTTAGTGGACAAAGTCCCTTTCTGAATCGAGTTCACTCCACGTTTCAGTCCTGTAACACTGAACCGGATTAATTTACCATTCCAGCCATGACTATCTCATGAGATATAAATCTTTATCCAATGCATTGGAGGGAGATATAGGTCCCAAAAATCTCATAATGTAATCATTCATTTGTGTGCCACAAAATCATAAATCGTAAATCATAGTATAACACATGTAATAAAATTGGATTCTTAAACATCATGCCATCATAACATAATCCATAAAAATTTTATATAATTTCATCATAAAAAATTTAAAACCATTTAAATCATAGAGATATATTACTTGAAACATACACATATGAAATAATGTCATCTTATATGGAAAATAGTTTTGACAAAACACTTGAAATGAATTCTTGAGGAAAATATCCTTTCTTCTTTAAAATCAATTTATTTTCACAAAACATCATGCAATTTTAAAAGAAAAATATTTTTTTTTGAAAATATTCATGATTTTTTTAGAGAAATATTCCTGAAAATGAGGCTTTATAAAACCGCAAAAATCCGCTCGTGCAGTATTAGTTAAAAAAACATTCTTCTCGTACTTTTGCCGGAAAAGTCAAAAAGTACCTCGTACGAAAAACGACAAAAGATTCCTTTCATATCTTTTACTAAAAACTCACCAGAGGGTAAAATTGGATTTAAAAAATTATATGTTGATGGAAATAATATTACATATTTAGTAAGAATGGATGTGGATGATAAAATACACCCCAGTAAATACCAAAGTATAAACAATCTCAGATAAAAATGAGATTGTGATATTTTCCCTTACCTTAGGTCTGATATGCTTCATACATATCCGAACCTCCTGTATAATTATTTAAATAATTTCATTGACTTATTATAGAATCATATTCATTGTTATGATATCATATATTGTTCACTTATGACTTTATATTACCTGTTCTTTTGTAAGTTCCATGTTAAAGTAGCGTTTTGGGTTAAATCGTTTTATTTATCGTACGTGTTTGGACATGTTGTTCTTGATATTATTACTTATATCCGGATTTACTTAATTCCATAACGTAAAAAATTATTTACTTATAATATATATTTCATTATATACATTTATATATGATAGATCGATTAAATGAAATGAAATACCCTGTTCATGGAGACAGTAGGCCGTACGTACGAATGAACACTATTTTCGTTTCCTTATTGAATTGAATTAAATTATGAAGAAGACATAAATATATATATACACATAAATCCAGTATCATTATTATGTCATATATTTCATGATTACTTATTATATATACTTTATAATCATTCATGAAAGGTTAACATGGAGAATGAATCTCATCGCGTCGTGGAGACGGTAGTCCGTACGTACGCACGAGGGATGATATCATTCCCATGATCATGGAATTGTATGGGAGTGTATGTATACTATTTCAGAATCAATATAACTTTAAAATAATCATATATAGTTATTATTTACACCATTATACCCATCCAAGTATGGTGGTGGTGGAAAATAGATTACACCACGGCGTGGCGACGATATTCCGTATGTACGCACGCGCGGTGATTTCGTTTTCTGTAGGATGAATAGATGGTGAAATAGGGTTGTTTCATACTTATAATAACATATCATTATATGAGTGAAACTGATGTTATTACTTCATAATGAACAAGTAAAGAATAATATGTGGAAGAAGAAATAAAGTTGAAAGAATTGGTTACAGACATTACCTCTTCTTTGAAGCGCTTCTTTGAGACATCCTCTTAGGGAACCGAAATTTGACTTTGAAGAATACCAAGACCTCTAGGATGTTTCTAGGGAAGTGTAGAACATAAATTTTCAGGGGTTGGACGAGATTGACAGATCAAAGTGGTGTGACGAAGAGAGGGAGGATGTGCCCTTTTATAAGGGAGGAGAGGGGAACCTTTGGAAAAACTAAAAATATTATTTTCTTATAAAGCCATATTCGGTTTTAGATTGCTCCAAATTGAGTTATTTCGAAGCTAAGGTGGGGATGGGTAGAAATCCTATCATCCCATATAATTTAGAGAAGTTTATGTTTCTATTTTAACCTTATTGTTTAGATTTAACTTTAAGTTAAAAAATGTTTCTTTTACCGTGTCTTGTTGTTTTCTTACACTATAAGGTTAATAAACTTACTATAACAAGCCAAACGAACACCAAGTTGTTTATTATTAATATATATAACCTTATCTAAGTCATTTGTCCGAACCATATTTTTTTGGAATAAAATAACAATTAATAATATAATATTTTTTTAAAAAACTATTTTATGTCAATTTTGACACTATTTTGTAATTGATTTTTGTGAAACTCATGACAGAAATATTTGTTGGGCGGAAGAAGAGAAAAGTGATGGCAAGAGGGGGGGTGAATTGCCTTTTAAAAAAAATTAACAATTTAAAATCAAAGTAAAAGTGCAGCGGAAATAAAAGAGGCAAGACACGCAACTTGATAACGGAGTTCGGCTTAAACCCAAGCCTACGTCTCCGCTCCCAACTCAACCGTTGAGAGATTTACTACCGCATGCTTTTCAATGGTTTTAGCAAGAAACCCACTAGACTTTAAGGTTAGTCTAGAACCTATTACAGCTTTCTTTTAATGGTTATGCAAGAACCCACTTTCTTTCAATGGTTGAGCAAGAACCCACTAGCCTTCTTATAGGTGAAGGCTAGCTCACCTTTCATTCAAGCCTTTTAAAAGGGAAGGCTTGACTAACCTCTTCACACCTTGAAGGTGGTGTGAAATCCCAAATAAGAGAGGATGGGAAAAATGAGGGGTTTGTAGGCACAAACCCAAAATAAAGCTCAAAATAGATAAAACAAGAAAAACCATAATGGGAGAAGTCTTGGGCACCGAGGGATTGATTGGAGTTGATGAAGGGCGCTCCCAAGCTTCTATAGTGGTGCTCCTTGAATGTGGAAGTGAGTTGGAGCAATTGAGGTTCCTTGGAGGAATCCGCCGGAGGTTCGCCAAATGATCAAAAATGTGTCCGTGGGCTTCCTTATGTTTCGCTAGTGTTCCGGGGCTTCCTAGTCCTTTATTTATAGAGGGGGACCCCTCAAATGGCCTTTGGGAGCCTTCAGAGCCATTGGAGAGGCCTTCGGAGCCGTTGGGAGTCAAGTGGACAAGCCTGGTCAAAGCCCAACGGCTAGTTTGACTGGATCCACCGGCTGACCGGTGCTTGGCCACCGGTTGGCCGGTGCTTTGAAAAAGGAGAGGCCTTCGGGCTCAGGCACCACCGGCTGGCCGGTGAGGAGGCCACCGGTTGGCCGGTGCTGAGGCAGTAGCTGACACTATTTGTCTGGGTGCCACCGGCTGGCCGGTGGTGGGACACCGGTTGGCCGGTGGTTTGGACAGAGGGATGCCTTCTATCCAGGCCTCCATCGGCTGGCCGGTGGTCCTCCACCGGTTGGCCGGTGGACTGAAATTCAGTCCACTTTTGGCTTCTTTCTTTCTTGGCCCAATTCCTTGGCAACCTATCATCAAAAACACTTAAAACAATTTTAGATAAATAAGAGAGTGATTGTGATCATGAAAATTAAACCACGAGGGGTACGAGAGGTACAACAATCTCCCCCTATTTTGATGATCACAATCACCAAAACAAGCAATGTAAAAATGAAATGAAAGGCATGCTTTAAATTGTTTACTTTTCAATTTATCCTTTAAAGCATGAGAGAAAGATTTCTCCCCCAATCAACCATGAATTTCTCCCCCTTTGTGATTATCAAAATAGTACGAGGCATAAAACTTGATTGAGGGAGACGTTGAAAAACGAGATAGAGATTTTAAACCAATTGAAATTTTTGAAATTTGAATTGAAAGTTTTGAATTGAAAATTTTGAATTGCAGATTTTTTGAATTGAAAATTTGAATTGAAAATTTGAATTGAAAATTTGAATTGAAAATTTGAATTTAAAATTTGAAAAAGGATAAAACAATCCTAACTCCCCTAAATAAAAACAACAAATCACCGGGGAGAGGATTTTGAAACCGAGACAAATTTTGGTCCGGTGAGACTCGCTAAAAGGGATTTTTCAATCCATACTTGTCTAGTGGCGGGTATTCTCCTATAAAATTCATCATTAAAGGAGATGGTTTTGGGCCTTACATACCGGGCATTTTTGCAATTGCACTCATAAATTAAGTGTCCGGGTTTTTTACAATAGTTGCAAAATTTGTTTTGAGAGATCCCCCTTACAAAAATAGTTGGAGCATGGGAAGAGGAAGCTTGTTTGGAATATCCAAGCCCTTGGGTGGTTCTAGAAATGCATTGGGAACCTAGTAATTTGGTTAAATTTTGTTCCCCTTGGGTGAACTTGGCAAGAGATTCCTTTAAATCCTTGATTGTTGATTCCATAGACTCAACATCGGTAAGGTTTTGGATCTTGAGGGTCAAGTCTTCCTTTTCTTTGAGAAGTTGTTCCTTTTCGGAAGAAAGTTTTTTGAAATACTTTTTTAAAGCAACAAAGTTGGAATAAAGTTCGTGAAAACCTTCCTCCAATTGATCTCTTGCATATTGGAGATCCTCATAAGATAAATGATTAAAAGAATTAGAAGAACAAGAGGAAGAGGAGTCGGAAGAGGTTACCTCATGAAATGCCATTAGGCATTTTTTACCGTTGTCACTTGAGGATGAGGAGGAGGAGGATGTGGAGCTATCACTCCATGTGGCCTTGAAAGCCTTCTTCTTTTCTTTTTGCTTGTCCCTTTTCTTGTTGAGTGGAAAATCGGGCTTGTAATGGCCTTTCTCGCCGCACCCGTAACATGTTACCTTGGGCTCGGATTTTTCGTTGGATTGAGCCTTGCGGGATTTCTTCTTCTTGTGGTTCTTCATGAAGTTGTGCATTTTGCGGGCAAGATTCTCCATTTCGGAATCGCCGCTTGAAGAGGAAGACGATGAGGAGGAGGAGCTTTCTTCTTGTTGAACCTTGAAGGCGATGTTCTTTGGAACTTTGATCGGTTTGCCTTCTTTTTCAGCTTGCCTCCTCATGGTGATCTCATAGGTCATGAGGGATCCAATGAGTTCTTCGACCGGCATGTTCTTGATGTCTTTTTCTTCTTGGATTGCCGTGACTTTTGGTGCCCATGTGCTTGGTAGGATCCAAATGATCTTATTGGCCATTGTTTCTGCAGACACATCATCACCAACGGACCTTCTCCCATTGCAAACGTCAGTAAAACGTGTAAACATTTCAGAAATTGATTCATGTGGGTGCATGGTGAAAGACTCAAAATCTTGACGGAACATATCCAATCGAGTATCCTTCACTTTGTTGGTCCCCTCATGGGTAACCTCTAAAAGTTTCCAGATTTCATGTGATGAGGTGCATGGGAAAACTCGATTGAACTCATTACGATCAAGGCCGCAATGTAGAGCGTTCATGGCTTTGCCATCAAGCTCGAAATTTTTAATATCGTCTTGAGTCCATTTGGATTCATCGGGAGAGGAGAGAGAATAACCATGCATGACAATTTTATAAATAGGATAACCAATGCTTCTAAGAAAAGTGGTCATGTGGGTTTTCCAATAATTATAGTCGGTTCCATCAAAAAATGGAGCACGACCCAAAGAATAGCCTTTGGGGGCGAAAGAGGTTGATGCCATCACAATGGATCTTGAATTTGAAACCGGTGAAGGTATTACTCAAATTTTGCCTTTGATACCAATTGTTGGGAGGAAGAAGAGAAAAGTGATGGCAAGAGGGGGGGTGAATTGCCTTTTAAAAAAATTAACAATTTAAAATCAAAGTAAAAGTGCAGCGGAAATAAAAGAGGCACGACACGCAACTTGATAACGGAGTTCGGCTTAAACCCAAGCCTACGTCTCCGCTCCCAACTCAACCGTTGAGAGATTTACTACCTCTTTCTTTTCAATGGTTTTAGTAAGAAACCCACTAGACTTTAAGGTTAGTCTAGAACCTATTACAGCTTGCTTTTAATGGTTATGCAAGAACCCACTTGCTTTCAATGGTTGAGAAAGAACCCACTAGCCTTCTTACAAGTGAAGGCTAGCTCACCTTTGATTCAAGCCTTTTAAAAGGGAAGGCTTGACTAACCTCTTCACACCTTGAAGGTGGTGTGAAAACCCAAAGAAGAGAGGATGAGAGAAATGAGGGGTTTGTAGGCACAAACCCAAAATAAAGATCAAAATAGATAAAACAAGAAAAACCGTAATGGGAGAAGTCTTGGGCACCGAGGGATTGATTGTAGTTGATGAAGGGCGCTCCCAAGCTTCTATGGTGGTGCTCCTTGAATGTGGAAGTGAGTTGGAGCAATTGAGGATCCTTGGATGAATCCGCTGGAGGTTCGCCAAATGATCAAAAATGTCTCCATGGGATTCCTTATGCTTCGCTAGTGTTCCGGGGCTTCCTAGTCCTTTATTTATAGATGGGGAACCCTCAAATGGCCTTTGGGAGCCTTCGGAGCAGTTGGAGAGGCCTTCGGAGCCGTTGGGAGTCAAGTGGACAATCCTGGTCAAAGCCCAACGGCTAGATTGACTGGCTCCACCGGCTGACCGGTGTTTGGCCACCGGTTGGCCGGTGCTTTGAAAAAGGAGAGGCCTTCGGGCTCAGGCACCACCGGCTGGCCAGTGAGGAGGCCACCGGTTGGCCGTTGCTGAGGCAGTAGCTGACACTATTTGTCTGGGTGCCACCGGCTGGCCGGTGGTGGGACACCGGTTGGCCGGTGGTCTGGACAGAGGGATGCCTTCTGTCCAGGCCTCCATCGGCTGGCCGGTGGTCTTCCACCGGTTGGCCGGTGGACTGAAATTCAGTCCACTTTTGGCTTCTTGCCTTCTTGGCCCAATTCCTTGGCAACCTATCATCAAAAACACTTAAAACAATATTAGATAAATAAGAGAGTGATTGTGATCATGAAAATTAAACCACGAGGGGTACGAGAGGTACAACAATATTAGTTCGAAAAAAGTTAATTAAATCAATAATATCATGTCATATTACCATATAAAATTATTTTAATTCATAAAATGTCTCAAATTACATTTATTTGGGTATTTATAACATCAATTATGTCAATATTTCATTAATAATATAATTACTGCATCATGATTGTGTCATAAAAAACTTAAATTATTTATGGTCTAAAAATTAAAAATAAAATACCATTATGTAGGAAATATTATTATATTTTTAATTAATATTTATAGTTGAATTTATCTTATGTATAACCCTATTTTAAAAATTATTTACTTATTAAACATTGATTTTAACTATTTTAACCCTTCTTTAAATAAATTAATAATAAATGTCCTTATCTAATCCAAGTGGGCCTAAATGGTCCTATTTTATTCCTAAGGTTGTTATTGGTCGAATTATACTTATCCAAAAGAATTAGGACATGTGTTAGTGTAATAATAATATCATTTTTACCCTTAATTACCCTATTTTTTGTAACCGTGGTAAATAAAAGTAAAAAGTTACTATTCACCAAAAATTATTTTAATCCCATTGAACCACATTTTACTTACTGACATCAACCGTGTCTCTTAGATTTTTGAAATTCCATTCACAAAATCGGTAAAATTATGTTTTATGTAAATTTGAAAATTCTCCTAGGAGGTGGGTAAAAGACGGTCAAAAGATCAATAAAAATTTTATATATCTAAAATTATTATAAAATTACTCCATTGAATTACATTGAACTTATATAGGTATTATGTATCAATTTTGACCTAAAATAAATTTAATTAAAATAAATACTTATTTAAATAAAAAGATGGTTTTTAAATATTAACCCAGTGTTTTCACTATTCATAAAAAATTGAAAGTTTTTAGAAAAATACCAAAATTTCACCGTAGGCTAATTTCAATATTCCGAATCCAGAAATGAAGTCCATTTTGAAAGATGAAATTTAAAAAATTTCAAAAAGTGGTTATTACTATTCATAATGGCTAGTTTTAATAATATTTAAATAGCATATCATTGTTTACTGAAACTCGGTATTGCGTACAACACACGCTATCGAGGAAGGTTGCGATTGCGTGTAATGCAACCATGTTAGCGTTGCGTGTTGTGCAAGACTCTTTTTTTTGTAGCCGTACAACACAATACATCAATAAAATTAAAAAGAATATTTTTCATAAAATATTTGGGTGTTACAGATATTTATTCTGAAATATTATACGTACGCTTCAATACAATTCCACGATCATGGGAATGATATCATCGCTCATGCGTACGTACGGACTACCGTCTCCACGACGCGATGAGATTCATTCTCCATGTCAACCATTAATGAATAATTATAAATTATATATAATGAATAATAATGAAATATATGACATAATAAAGATACTGGATTTATGTATATATATATGTATATCATCTACTTAATTCCATTCAATTCAATAAGGAAACGAAAACAACGTTCAAGCGTACGTACGGCCCACCGTCTCCATGAACGGTGTATTTCATTCCATTTATCTATCTATCATATATATATATATGTATATGATGAATATATATTATATATAAATGATTTTTTACATTCTGTAATTAAGTAAATCAAGATATAAGTAATAATATCAAGAACAACAAGTCCAAACACGTATGATAAATAAAACATTTTACCCAAAACGCAGCTTTTACATTAAATTTACAAAAGAACGGGTAATATATAGTCATAAGTGAACCATATATGATATCATAACAATGAATATGATTCCTTAATAAGTCAATTACATTATTTAAATCATTATACAGGAGGTTCGGATACGTACGAAGCATATCAGACCTAAGTAAAGGGATAAATTTCCCAATCTCCTTTTTTATCCGAGATTGCTTGTACGTAAGTATTTACCGGGGTTATATTTATCATCCATGTCCCTATTTCTTATAAATGGTTTCATGTATTTTTAAATTCCTTTTTACCCATTTTTTGACTTTTACTAAATGGTATATAAGTAATCATTCTTTTATGAGGAACTTTTTGACTTTTCCTTCAAAAGTACGAGAAAAATGTTTTTTTATCTTATACGACATGAATGGATTTTTACTTTTTTATAAAGCCTTATTTTCATGAAGCTTCTCCCAAAATATTTCATTTTCAACAAAATCCTTTTCTTTTAAAATTTCATGACATTTTGTGAAAAGAAAATGATATTGATTAAGAAAGGATATTTTCCTCAAGGATTCATTTCAACTGTTTTATCAAAACTATTTTACTTCTAAGATGAAATTATTTCATATGTGTATGTTTCAAATTTAATTTCTCTATTATTTACATGGTTTCACTTTTCTTATGATGAAGTGATATCCATTTGTTTTATATGGATTACGTTATGATGGAATGATGTTTATGAAATCCATTTTATTCTTTTGGTTATGATGAATGATTTATGTTTATGTTGTGTCACAAGTAAGAATGATTTCATTATGATATGGGTGGGACCTATTTCTCCCTCCAATGCCTCAGGTAATGATTTATATCTCCTGAGATAGACAGGACTGGAACGGTAAGTTAATCTGGTTCAGTAATACAAGACTGGAACGAGGAGTGAACTCGATTTAGAAAGGGACTTTGTCCACTAAGATGGTCTTGGGAGTAATGCCTTGGCTACTATGGAAATAATATCATGTGCTGAATGGTTGCCATAATTACATGTTTTATTCCCCTTTTATTTTATCATGGTTGATGTTCCTTTATGATATATGCCTTACGCACTTCCACGATTTATGTCTTTGCTCAAGATTTTGATGTTTAATTTTCATGTTCAAGTTTTTGCTTTCAAATGTTTATGGATTTTTTTATGTTCACAATGTTTGCCCTTACTGATCATTTGAGCTCACTATTTTTATGTTTTAATTTCCCCAGGAAATATAGAAAGGTTTTAGGTGAGAAAACAAAAGCGGAAGATCTTTATGGGAGATGTTGAAGACCTTTCACCATGATTAGAAGATTATTTTCTGAGTTTCCAAAGACACTAAACTATTACGGTACTTGTGTGTCTGTTTTTGTTATGTATCAAGTATTCCGCAAAAGTAATGTAATGTCCATGTACGTCAAGCTTTGGGTCTCTAGAGTTGGTATCATAGGAAAGGATTAGTCAACCTTTGGAAACTAGGATGCGAGAACTTTATTGATATCCCTAGAGATATTTCTAAGTTATGTCTAGGGATGTCCCTAAGGATAAGTATAAGTATAGGTTATAGTCCTAGAATTATGGTAACAATATTAGAATTAAACCTAGGATGTTAGATATGGAAGGTAATCCCTCTTTATTATGTTGTTTTCCCTATCATGATGTTTTCCTCACGCTATTCTTTTTGGGTTTTAGACGATGGATGGAACCTGAAGGAACCGTGTTGATCAATGTAATGGAAGATACAATGATTGTCCTCCTGAACAAAATAATGTTTTGGGAGATGGAGTGAACAATCTTATATATATACTTACACAAGCTATGAATCATTTTGGACTTCCAAATTAGAAGAGAAATGAGCAACATTCTGTCGAATCTTTCATGAGGCAGCGTCCACCTTCATTTAGTGGGTCTTCTGATCCATTAGTGGATGAACAATGGATCAGTACCACTAAAAATATATTTTCAGTTCTACAATGTTCTGAGCATGATAATTTCATCTTAGCAGTATATCGTTTGGAAGGTGATGCTGATCAATGGTGGTATCTTATCAAGAATTCTAGGCAAAGAGATGAAATTGAGTCCATGGAATGGGACGAGTTCAAGAACATATTTTTCAATAAGTACTTCTCTCTTATTCTTTGAAAAAATATAGAAAAGGATTTCATTGAGCTTAATCAAAAGGATGATGAATATGTTGGTATATATGAATCGAATTTTACAAGGCTTGGAAGGTATGCATTCATCTTTATCATCCAACCTGAAAGTCAAGTTGATCGATTCTTCAGTGGCTTAAAACCAAGTCTTCAAAGGGAATTAGCTATAAGAGACTTCGGTAGCTATGAAGAAATTGTGCGTTGTGCTATCAAGGTAGAAATGGAAGTTGGTGTTACATATCAATCTCATGGTTTGGACATGAAACGAAAGATGAAGTTCAAGGAGAATTCTCAGAATAATGGTGAAAAGAAGAAAAATGTTTCTTTATGCTCCAAGTGTGGAAATAAGCATGGTGGAGATTGTCTTAAATGGAATAGAAAAGGTTTTATGTGTGTAAAATAAGTTCATTGAGTAGATGAGTGTCGAAGTAATGGAAAAAGGGTTTCTAATGATGTGAATAAAGAAAAGGCTGTAGAGAACGCACCACCAACACTTCAATGCTTTAAGTGCAAGGAAATGGGGCATTATCCTAATCAATGCCCTAATCCAAGGGTTAATGAGGATCAACATGAGCTACCTCTTAAAGAAAAGGATAAAGGGAAGTCACATGCGATCACTATTTGTGATGTTGAGTATGACAATGATGTTGTGTAATGATTAGGTGTTTATGTATTGGAATTTCAAAATAGTATCATGGAATCTCATTTATAGTATCATGGAATTTTGAAATATCTGTGTATTTTTCCATTGGGGTTTTCTATAAGAATATGGTATCGGTAACCATGAAAAGTGATTCAAATATTTTGGAAAGCAGATGATATTCTCATTATGAAGGGATAAAAAGAAAATAAATTTTTTGATAGTATTCATGAGCTCATGATTGATATAAGTACTAAGTGATATCTTGGCTTGAGTATATATAATTTTTGGTATTTTGGTATGTGAAAAGTGTTAACTTTTAACTACATTCATGTTTTCACTAAGGTCTAATGGGTATTCATTTTTCAGGAGAATACATGATTAAGGCCTTCGAATGTTTGGAATGTGACCAACAAGATATATCGTATGATATATGGTGGATAAATGATGGTATTCACATACTTGTTATGTGACCTCTCAAGTAATAATTTTCATTACACTATGAGATTGGACAGAAGTATTTTCGATAAGCTTAAAGGTTGGAATGGATTATGTTGGAAATCTGATTGAATTGTTAAAGGCTAGAATTTTGTTTCGATATTATTTATGGAATGTTATAATAATGTAGTTTTATAAAAAGAAAAACCTACAGGAGGGGCGACAACCCTTCGTGTCGGACATGGCTGTGGGAATCGAACCCACAATTGAAGTGCAACATGCCTTTATCACCTACCACTGGCCTAAAAGATGTCCCTGTTTAGTAGAAACCAGTTTTGTTATATTAAGCAGTATTATATATGAAGTATAAGTCCATTTTAGGAACCATATATGATTAATCTCACTATAGATAGACTTATGTATTTTTGATAATTTTTTCTAATATTTTTTAAAGACAGATGGAATGACCCATCATTCTATCACATGATCTTCTAACACTTCACGAATGAAAAATTCAACTTCATTTCCTTAAGAGATGAAGTGGAAATTGTCCAAAGAATGACCAACGGTGAGACTGTACCAAAATCAAGAAAGTATTTCTTCTAATTCAAATTTCTTTAACTTTAGGGAAATGATCTTGAAAACCAAAAATGTTGTCCTAGTGCCCTTATATCCGATGAATCAGATGGTACCTTAGATCATCAAAAATCTATGACTTTGTGATTGTTGGATTTTTTATATCCATGTTCTGTACCACTCTCCATCAGAACTTGATGGCTATATTTCTTTTCCATATCCATATTTTCACCTATGTTCTCCTATGTGGAAACCCAATGATTAGTTAATTTGGGTAACCATTACGTTTCATACATTAGTTTTTAAAGATTGGTTTTGGTATTCCTTTTTACGATGTGGGTTTCTATTAATGAAACTTTTGAGTAGTAAACCATTTATAACCCCGACGAATTTCGAGGGAGAAATTCATTTTAACGGGGGTAGAATGTAACACCCCGAGATTTTAGGAAAAAAATTCATTTTAATTTTATTAATGTCTTGTTTTGTACGCTACACCAAAAGGAGCTTGCACTACACACATCCCTGACTTGGCTTGCATTACATGCAATCACGACCTCCCACAATAGCATGTGTTGTACGCAATACCGAGTTTCACTAAACAACGATATGTTATTTAAACTAGTGGTTATGAATAGTAATACCCATTTTTTTAACATTTTATAAATTTTATCTTTCTAAAAGGACTTCATTTTTGGATTTGGAATATCGAAATTAGCCTAAGGTAAAATTTTGGTATTTTTCTGAAAACAATAAATTTTTTATGAATAGTGAAAACACTAGGTTACTAATTAAAAACCAAATTTTTATTTTATTAATTATTTATTTTATTTAAATTTAATTTAGGTAAAAATTGATACATAACACATATATAATTTTAATGTAATTCATTGGTGTCATTTTATAATAATTTTAGATATATAATTATTTTTCAACTTTTCACCGTCTTTTACCCATCTCCTAGGAGAATTTGAAAATTTACAGAAAACATAATTTTACCGCTTTTGTGAGTGGAATTTCAAAAATACGAGAGACACGGTTATTATCAAGGACTAAAATGTGGTTCAATGAGATGAAAATAATATTTGGTGAATAGTAACTTTTTACTTTTTTTTACCACGGTTAAAAGTAAATAGGGTAGTTAAGGGTAAAAATGATATTATTATTACCCTAACACATGTACTAACTCTATTGGATAAGTTTAATTCGACCAAAACAACCTTAGGAATAAAATATGACCATTTAGGCCCACTTGGATTAGATTAGGACATATAATATTATTTTATTTAAAGAATAGTTAAAATAGTTAAAATCAAAGTTTAATAACTAAAACATTTTTAATATAGGGTTATACATAAGAT
Organism: Viscum album; assembly: GCA_963277665.1. Lineage (NCBI taxonomy): Eukaryota > Viridiplantae > Streptophyta > Magnoliopsida > Santalales > Viscaceae > Viscum > Viscum album. The sequence continues at coordinate 2,024,504,019 of OY728123.1, forward strand.
AAATTAGACTATAAATATTCATTAGAAATCTAAAATGATTTCCAACATAATGGTATTTTATTTATAATTCTTAGACATTAACTAATGTAATTTATTTATGACACAATGATGATGCAGTAATTATCATATTAATGAAATATTGACATAACTGATGATATAAATACCCAAATATATGTAATTTGAGACTTTTTATGAATTCCACTAATATTATAGGTTAATATGACATGTTATTATTGATTTAATTAACTTTTTTAGAACTAATCAATCTCTTATGATTTTCACAAAAATCAATGACCAAATAGTGTCAAAATTGACATAAAATAGTTTTTAAAACAAATATTAAATTAGTAATTGTTATTTTATTCCTAAAAAACTAAGGTTTGGCAAAATAACTTATATAAGGTTATATATATTAATAATAAACATCTTGGGGTTCGTTTGTCTTGTTATATTACGTTTATTAACCTTATAGTGTAAGAAAACAAGAAGACACGGTAAAAGTAAAATTCTTTAACTTAATGTTAAATCTAAGTGATAAGGTTAAAATAGAAACCTAAAAATGTCTAAATTATATTGTATGAGAGGATGTAGACCCATCCCCACCATTTCTTCGAAATAAATCAATTTGGGGCTATTAAAAACCGAATATAACTTTATAATAAAATAATTTTTTTAGTTTTTCCTAAGGTCCCCCTCTCCTCCCTTATAAAAGGGAACCTCCTCCCTCTCTTCCTCACACCACTTTGAGCCTTCATGATCGGCCAAAACCTGAAAATATATCTTCTACACTTCCCTAGAAACATCTTAGAGGTCCTGGAATTCTTCAAAGGCCATTTTAGTGCTCTAAGAGATGGTTAAGAAGAGGCGCTTCAAAGAAGAGGTAATGCCCGTTACCGATTCTTTCAACTTTATTTCTTCTTCTACTTCTTTTTCTTTAGTTTATTCATTATGAAGTAATAAAATCAGTATCAATCATATATGGATATGTTATTATAAGTATGAAACAACCATATTTCACCATCTATCATCCTACGGAAAACGAAATCACCGCGCCTACGTACGTACGGAATACCGTCTCCACGCCATGGTGTAATCTATTTTCCACCACCACCTTATTTGGTTGGGTATGATGGTGTAAATAAATAACTATATATGATTATTGTAAAGTAATATTGATTCTGAAATATTATACATAAGCTTCAATACAATTCCTAGATCATGTGTATGATATCATCGCTCATGCGTACGTACGGACTACCGTCTCCACGACGCGATGAGATTCATTCTCCATGTTAACCATTCATGAATGATTAGAAAGTATATATAATGAATAATAATGAAATATATGACGTAACAATGATTCTGTATTTATGTATATATATATTTATGTCATCTACTTAATTCCATTCAATTCAATAAGGAAATGAAAACAACGTTCATGCGTACGTATGGCCTACCGTCTCGATGAACAGTGCATTTCATTACATTTATCGATCTATCATATATATATATATATGTATATGCTGAATATATATTATATATAAAGAATCTTTTACATTATAGAATTAAGTAAATCAGGATATACGTAATAATATCAAGAACAACAAGTCCAAACACGTATGATAAATAAAACGTTTTATCCAAAACATTGCTTTATCATGAAATTTAAAAAAGAACGGGTAATATAAAATAAAAATTGAACAATATATGATATAATAACAGTGAATATGATTCTTTAATAATTCAATGACATTATTTAAATCATTATACAGGAGGTTCGGATACGTACGAAACATATCAGATCTAAGGTGAGGGATAACTTTTCCAATCTCATTTTTTTATCCGAGATTGCTTGTACGTAAGTATTTACTGGGGTTATATTTATCATCCATGTATCTATTTTATATAAATGGTTTCATGTATTTTTAAAGTCCTTTTTACCCATTTTGACTTTTACTATATGGTATGTAAGGAATATTTCTTTTATGAGGTACTTTTTGACTTTTCCTGCAAAAGTACGAGAAGAATGTTTTTTTAACTTATACGGCATGAAATGATTTTTACGGTTTTATAAAGCCTTATTTTCATGAAGCTTCCTCCAATGGATTTAATTTTCAAAAAAATCATTTTCATTTAAAATTGCATGAAATTTTGTGAAAATAAAATGATTTTGAAGAAGATAGGATATTTTCCACAAAAATTCATTTCAAGTGTTTTATCAAAACCAATTTCTTTATAAGATGAAATTATTTCATATATGTATGTTTAAATTTTAATGTCTCTATGTTTTACATGGTTTCACTGTAACACCCCAAGCTTCCACGGTACGTTTCCCTTCGAATAATGCAATAGCGTGTGTTATACGCAACCTCGAGCTCTAACACACACCACAACTAATTAAACTAGCCGTTGTGAATAGTAATACCTACTTTTTGAAATTTTATAAATTTTATTTATCAAAACGGACTTCATTTTTGGATTCGGAATATCGAAATTAGCCTATGTTGAATTTTTGGTATTTTTCTGAGAACTTCTAATTTTTTATGAATAGTGAAAAATACTTACAAACAACTTTTTTAATAAAAATAATTTATAGTGATCAATTATACTATTTAGTGGTTTTAAAGTATAATTAGAATATATTTTTACCATTTTATCCAACGGTGGTCATTAGAATTAATTTAACATTGAAAATAGACATAAACAATTGCCAATCTTTTGATATAAATTGTTTCTTAAAAACACGCTATTTATTGTGACAGTGGGAATTAATTATAAAATTAATTAATGCAACTTATATGTTTGGAATTTCGTAAAATAGACATCATTTTTGAATTTGGAATATCAATTATAGCTTAGGGTGAAATTTTGGCATTGTTCTGAAAAACTTCAATTTTTGATGAATAGTGAAACCACTAAGTGGTAGTTAAATAACTGATTTTTCGTTTAAATGAAATATTACCACTTCTGTGATTTGATTTTCAAAAATCCGACATACATGGTTGTCATTAAGAAGTAAAATTTGGTTGAATGAGATTAAAATAATTTTTGGTGAATAGTAACTCTGAAGCTCTTAATCGCGATTAGAGGTAATTAGTGTAGTTTACGGTAAAAAATAATGTTTTAATAATATGAGATGAGCTTGACACATGTCCTACCCTCATTGGATGTGCCATGGCCGACCAAGACAATCCATGGGTCAACTTGGGGACCCCATGGATCCACTTTAGTTGGAAAATGACATAAATACCTTTTATTTAATGTTAAAGTAAAAAATGACACAAACATGAAATGTTTTACTAAAACAATTTTTATATGGGGTTATACAAGTCATATTTTTGACTATAAATAGTAATTAGAAATATAAAAAGATTTCCTACATCATAGTATTTGTTTTAGAATTTTTAGACATTAAATAAATTAAATTATTTATGACATCATGATGATGCAGCGATGACCTCATTATTTAAAGATTTAAATAAAATGAGAAGATAATGCAGAATCCAAGGCTTACCTTTGTCCAAAGCCTATTGGATGAGGCGATTTAGAACCATTATCACCTTAGCCACTAATTTTATAAGTGTGGGACCTTTATAATCCGAAAAGCATTGTATAATAATGTAACATTTCAATCTTTCCAAAAGAGCCCCTCCTCTCCTCTTATAAAAGGCCCCCACCTCTACCATATTATTCACACTTTGAAGCCTTTTGGTTCGGCCAACCTCTGCCCAAATACTCTCTTAACTTCTCTCCCTTCATCCTAGAAGATTTACTTTAGTCAGAAAGCCATCTTAAGGAGTCCTTTTGATCAAATCAATAGGAAGAACCCGAAGAAGAGGTAACATTTTCATCACCCTCTTTCAAGTTTCTTTCTTCTTCCACTCCCTCTTTGTTTATTATTTCAATTCTAAAATTATAACTCCAGTATCTTATATATACTGTGATGTTATTAAAAATATGGAACAACCATATTCAGTATTCTACCCATCATTTGAATGACATGTCACCATACGTGCGTACGTACGGCTTACCGTCTCCACGTCGTGGTGTAATTTTTATTCAATATATTATTATTTATATGGGTATAATAATGATATGTAATTCATGTAAATAATAAATATAACATTATAATAATTCTTTATATATGATATACTATCCAATTATATATTATTTTAATATCAAAATAATGATATTGTCGCTCGTGCGTACGTACGGACTACCGTCTCCACGAACGCGATGAGATTCATTCTCCGTCGTATCCATTCAAGTATAATTATCATTTGATGATTTAAAAATAATGTTTAAGGACATGATATCATTCTGGATATGAATAAGATACAACCTATCCATGAAAAACACGACTTACGTAACAAAACATATAAAAGAAAACGAGTAAGTTAACACCCGAAACAACGATAAATCTAAGATATTGTTAACAAAGCAATGTTAAAAGATCATATATGATATCATATGAATGTATATGATTCTTGTATAATTTAATAACAATTATTTCACCATTATACAGGAGGTTAACCTACCCCAGCCAAGGAAAAGTACAAGGTAAGGGTTTACTTCACAACCTCTTCATTATCCAATGTTGTTTATACATAATTATCTACTGGGACCTCGTTATCATCCACATCCATGTTTCTTAAAAATGTCTTTCAAAACATTTTTACTATTAAATGGAAAATGTGTTAAAGTCATTTATACCCTTATACATTTTTGAAAGGAATCTTACCGTCGTTTTCCAAACAATGTACTTTTTGACCTCTTTGACAAATTTAAGGTAAGAATATTTTTTTAACTTATACGGCGGGTGTGGCTATTTTCCGCCATTCTAACTTCGTCGAAGCTTCCCTAACAAGCTTATAAGAATATCTTCAAAGTAAATGTATTATTTTATAATTATGGGACTTTTAAATGATTTCAAAAAGGAGAGATATTACTCTCAAATAGCTTTGATTTCATCCATGTCAACATCCTTTGATGGGTTTTAAGTTTAATTGGAATTGATTTATGATACAAAACATCCATTGAACATTTTGTGAAATATTTGACTGTGGATGTGTTATTTTTATACCATCCATAGTTTATGGATAAATTGTTGACATTTCGTAAGCTAGTTTTAATACGAATATTTATGTTATGTTTAAACCTATTTATATGAGGAATGTATTGGACTTAATATGTGACGGGTGGGGCCCGCTATAGCTCCTCGATGCATCGGTAGGTCTCATGAGACAACTAGACGTGGAATTGGCTGAGGCCCTTTCCCAATTTGATTTATGGTTTTGGCCGAGGCCTTAATCATTTTAGACGTCTTGGCCGAGGCCTTGACAAAGTGTTTCAGAATGTCTGGCATTATACATTCCCTCATTATGAAAGTGGTTATTGATATTTCACGTGATTATTCGTTTTGTAGAATATCCATGTGAGTATGTAATGGCATTATTTTATTTTACTTTTGCCATATTATGCTGATGTTCAAGTTCTATAAGGCTTTTGTTTTAGTTATACATTGCCTTAAATGATTATGTTTTCTTATGAAAGTTTCCTCTATATTGTTATCCTTACTGAGCATTTGAGCTCACCCCTTTCAATGTATTATTTTTCCCACGATGTGAAGAAGTGTATTATGACTGACTTGCAAGAATAGTCAGTGAGGATATGAGTGTGGACTAGGGAGACCATGTTATTGTAGTTTTCATTTTTATGATGCAATGTAATGTTTATGAATGTATCTAGTGTTTCCAAGGATACTAAACTAATCGGTCTTTCGAGACTTGATCTTTTGTGATCATGCCAATGTTATGAAGTAATGCACCGACTTTGGGTAGCTGGGGTCGGGGTGTTACAGTTGGTATCAGAGGCAGTTTAGTACTAACCTTTGAAGATAGATTTAGATAAACTCTGATTAGAGCACATATCCCGAAGATAGACTTTGAGGATTAGTATAGATGAACTTCCTAGAATTTTGGTATTGTAGAGATGTTGTGAGTTTTCCGAGAAATAAATCCCTGTCTGGATATGAGCAGGTAGAGGCGGATCTAGCACAGATGTACCTAGGGGTAAAACCCGAAAACACCACTTTGAGATAGACTCGAACGGGAACTGGTGCACGACAACGGGCCTTGCTGCAATCTTGGTTACGACACTCACAGGGGAAATGCTTTGGATAATTCCCATTTTCTTTACAAACCACTATGAAGGGTTACGAGTATATACTTCCTCAAAGAAAACATTTTTATAATTATGGATTATGTCCATAATTAGTTCAATTTATGTTAAGTGTTTTACAAGTATGGAATTATGTATTTTGATTCCTGAACTAATCTAGTTTATGCCATTATTTAGAAATGGCTCCTAGTGGAAGGAATGGAAACCGTATCAATGCACACACTCCGTGTAGGGATTGCCCTCCTGCTCAAGATAATTATGGTGGAGCTAGTGATACAACTGGTGCTGTTCAGCTTCTCACCGTACTGGGACAACTCACGCAGGTTATGAATAACAACATTACTCATATGGAGCACCCTGATCCGCAATGTGGAGGATGAATGCTAGACCGTTTCGTGAGGCAACAACCACCAACCTTCAATGGGAGTACAAATCCTATAGTATCTGAGCAATGGATAAATTCCTTAGAGAAAATATTCCATGCCTTGGGGAGTAGTGAAAGGGAGAATGTTGTCATGACAGTTTACCGCCTCACTGGAGATGCCGATCAATGGTGGTCACTAATTCAAAACACAAAGGGAGATGATGAATTAACAAACATGGAATGGTAGGAGTTCAAAGAGCTGTTCTTAGAGAAATACTTTCCTCGAGACCATCGAGCGGATATGGAAAGGCAATTTCTGAGTCTGAGGCAGAAGGAGGATGAGAATGTCGCAAAGTATGAGGCTAACTTTACAAGGTTAGAAAGGTATGATGCAGATTACATACGTAACCCAAGAAGTAAGACTGATCGTTTCTTTGATGGGTTGAAACCATTTCTCCGTCGAGCTTTAGTATCACAAACCTTCTCTTCATACGAAGGTATTTTCTCGTGCGCTATCAAGACGGAAAAGGAATTCTCTAAGTCTTATGACTTTAAATCAAAGCAAGATAAGAAGAGATCCGCTGAAAACTCTGGGAAAGGAAATAAGGAAACAGGGAAGAAGGGTAGAAATGAATTTCCACCCTGTGATAATTGCGGTAGGAAGCACCCTGGTGCCTGTCTAAAAGGAAAAGGAGTATGTTACAAGTGTGGTGAAAAAGACCACCAAGCTCATGAATGCAAGGGAAACAAAGCGGCTGTCAAAGTGGAATGATATAATTGTAGAGAGAATGGACATTATGCAAATGAATGTCCTAAGTGTCAGGGGAACTTACCTCAGAAGAGGCCAAGGGATCAGGGCCAGGCTTATGCTATCACTACTGCTGAGGTGGAAGCTCCGAAAGACGTGGTGGCAGGTAATTTAATGGTTTCCTCAAGTTTAGCAAATGCATTATTTGATTCTGGATCATCGCATTGTTTCATATCTTCCCAGTTTGCTAAGAAAATTTGATATTTCCAATTTGATTTAACAAGGGAGTTGTCGGCCAAAACCCCTAAGGGAAGTATTGTTGCAACAAAGTTTTGTTGATTAGTTCCCATTAGAGCACCTAAATGTTCTTTACCTGCTGATCTCATCGTCATACCCATGATTGAATTTGATATAATCCTCGGTATGGATTGGATTTCGGACCACGATGCAAAAATTTATTGTAAGTGGAAAGAGGTTACGATTCTTGATGATGATGATAAGGAACACCTTATCTTTAGAGCTGAATCATCGCCACATAATTCTTATCTAGATCCACCCCCAGTAGCTCAACTAAATTCAATTATTGGGGAGGAAGATAAGGAAATTACTGAGGGTGAGGAAAGGAATATTCAAATAGAGGATGTACCTATTGTGAGAGAATATGTTGATGTGTTTCTGGAAGATTTACCTGGACATCCTCCAGAACGAGAAGTTGAGTTTTCCATTGATTTAATTCCTGGATCAAGGCCCATATCGAAGACCCCTTATAGAATGGCCACTGTGGAATTAGTTGAACTAAAGAAACAACTAGAGGAATTGAGTAATAAGGGATTTATTCGCCCTAGTGCTTCTCCTTGGGGAGCCCCTGTTCTTTTTGTTAAGAAGAAAGATGGATCTATGAGGTTGTGCATTGACTATAGGGAGATAAATGATATAACAATAAAGAACAAGTATCCCCTACCTCTCATTGATGATTTGTTTGACCAACTGCATGGAGCTCAATACTTTTCAAAGACTGACCTTCGGTCTGGATACCATCAGTTGTGTGTGAAGAAGGAAGACGTTCTAAAGACAGCATTTCGAACAAGGTACGGGTATTACGAGTTTACAGTAATGCCTTTTGGATTGACTAATGCACCCTCTGTTTTCATGGATCTAATGAATAGAGTTTTCAGGGAATATCTTGATGACTTTGTAGTGGTATTTATTGATGATATCTTGGTATACTCCAAAAGCCACGAAGATCATGAAAATCACTTACGCATTATCCTAAAGACTCTTAGAAGACATGAATTATATGGGAAATTTAGCAAGTGTGAATTCTGGCTTCATGAGATTTCTTTTCTTGGCCATATTGTCTCTAAGGATGGAATTTCTGTTGATCCTTCTAAAACCAAGGCAATCCAAGAATGGCCAGCACCGACAAGTATAACTGAGGTGCGCAGTTTTATTGGTTTAGCAGGTTATTATCGATGTTTCGTCCAGAATTTTGCCAGATTGGCTAACCCATTGACAAAGCTCACATGTAAAGGGATTAAATTTTTCTGGACAAAAGAGTGTGAAGAATGTTTTGAAGAACTAAAGAGAAGATTAGTCAATGCCCCTGTATTGACTCTACCATCGGGGAATGATGGGTTTGTTATTTATAGTGATGCATCGAAGAAAGGACTTGGTTGTGTCCTTATGCAGAATGATAAGGTCATTGCCTATGCATCACGACAGCTAGAAATTCATGAGAAAAACTATCCTACTCATGATCTTGAGTTAGCAGCTGTGATGTTTTCTTTAAAGATATGGAGACATTACCTCTATGGTGAAAAATGTGAGATTTATACTGATCACAAGAGTTTGAAGTATATTTTCACACAAAAAGAACTCAACATGAGGCAAAGGCGATGGCTTGAACTACTCAAGGATTATGATTGCACGATACATTACCACCCGGGGAAGGCAAACAATGTGGCAGATGCTTTGAGTAGAAAAGACCATGGAGTTTTGAATGTGATGAGAATTGAAAGGGATCCAATTTTCTTGGATCTAGTGAAGATGGACATGGGAATAACTAGGGAAGGTGAAACATAAATGCTTTTTCAAATGGTTGCCAAACCATCATTACTAGAAAGTATTAAGAGTTCTCAGACCAATGATGAAGAATTTCAGAAGATGATTAAAGATGTGAATGATGGAAGATTTAGGGACTTTGTGTATAAGGATGGAATTTTGAAATTCAGGAAGAGACTTTGTGTTCCCGATATACCTGATCTAAAAAGGGAATTGGTGGATGATGCTCATAGTTCCAATTTCTCTATACACCCTGGGAGCAGCAAAATGTATAGAGATTTGAAGGAACATTTTTGGGGGGACAATATGAAGAGGGAGATTTCTGATTTTGTGTCGAGGTGTATGGTTTGTCAACAAGTGAAAGCTGGAAGGCAACATCCTGGTGGAGTATTGAAACCTCTTCCCATACCTGAGTGGAAATGGGATAATATTACGATGGACTTTGTCATGGGACTACCAAAGACTCCTAGAAGGAATGATGCAATATGGGTCATTGTTGATCGTCTTACTAAGTCAGCACATTTTCTGGATATACGGGAGGATCTACCACTTGAACGTCTAGCAAGATTATTTATTAATGAAGTTGTAAGACTTCATGGAGTACCCCTATCGATTGTTTCTAATCATGATCCTCATTTTACTTCAAGATTCAGGAAAAGTCTTCAAAAGGCCTTGGATACTGAACTTTGTTTGAGCACTGCCTATCACCCGCAAACAGATGGACAATCAGAACGGACTATTCAAACCTTAGAAGACATGTTGAGATCATGCTCTCTTGACTTTCAGGGTATGTGGGATCAATACTTACCACTGGTAGAATTTTCCTATAACAATAGCTTCCATTCAAGCATTCAGATGGCACCTTATGAAGCGTTATATGGAAAGAGATGTCGTACACCAACCTGTTGGGATGACGTTGGTGAAAGAAAACTTATGGGACCAGAACTGGTGGAAGAAACAATGGAAAAGGTGAAGGTAATCCAAAACCACATCAAATCAGCTGAAAGTAGGCAGAAGAGCTATGCCGATAACAGAAGAAAGGTTTTGGAATTTCAGGTGGGAGATCATGTTTTCCTAAATGTATCTCCATGGAAGGGAGTTATACGTTTTGGTAAGAAGGGTAAGTTGAGTCCCAGGTACATCGGACCTTTCGAAATTCTAGATCGTATTGGGGCTGTAGCTTATCGTTTGGCGATGCCGCCAAATCTCTCCAAAGATCATGATGTTTTCCACATATCTCTATTGAGAAAATATATGCCCGACCCAACACATGTACTTACATATGAGGAATTAGAACTGGAAACCGATCTATCTTATTGCGAAGAGCCCATCAGAATTCTTGATGTGAGGGAGCAGGTGCTGAGAAACCGGACGACACGTCTGGTAAAGGTTTTGTGGAGAAATCATAAAATGGAAGAGGCAACGTGGGAACCTGAGGAACTTATGATGAAGAACCACCCGAGTCTTTTTATGCATTAATACCCTAGAAATTGCGAGGACGCAATTATTTGAAGGAGGGGAGAATGTAACACCCCAAGCATCCACGGTACGTTTCCCTTCGAATAATGCAATAGCGTGTGTTGTACGCAACCTCGAGCTCTAACACACACCACAACTAATTAAACTAGCCGTTGTGAATAGTAATACCTACTTTTTGAAATTTTATAAATTTTAGTTATCAAAACGGACTTCATTTTTGGATTCGGAATATCGAAATTAGCCTATGTTGAATTTTTGGTATTTTTCTGAGAACTTCTAATTTTTTATGAATAGTGAAAAATACTTAAAAACAACTTTTTTAATCAAAATAATTTATAGTGATAAATTATACTATTTAGTGGTTTTAAAGTATAATTAAAATATATTTTTACAATTTTATCCAATGGTGGTCATTAGAATTAATTTAACATTGAAAATGGACATAAACAATTGCCAATCTTTTGATATAAATTGTTTCTTAAAAACACGCTATTTGTTGTGACAGCGGGAATTAATTATAAAATTAATTAATGCAACTTATATGTTTGTAATTTTGTAGAATAGACATCATTTTATAATTCGGAATATCAATTATAGCTTAGGGTGAAATTTTGGCATTGTTCTGAAAAACTTCAATTTTTGATGAATAGTGAAACCACTAAGTGGTAGTTAAATAACCGATTTTTCGTTTAAATGAAATATTACCACTTCTGTGATTTGATTTTCAAAAATCCGACATACATGGTTGTCATTAAGAAGTAAAATGTGGTTGAATGAGATTAAAATAATTTTTGGTGAATAGTAACTCTTAAGTTCTTAATTGCGATTAGAGGTAATTTGTGTAGTTTAAGGTAAAAAATAATGTTTTAATAATATGAGATGAGCATGACACATGTCCTACCCTCATTGGGTGTGCCATGGCCGACCAAGACAATCCATGGGTCAACTTGGGGACCCCATGGATCCACTTTAGTTGGAAAATGACATAAATACCTTTTATTTAATGTTAAAGTAAAAAATGACACAAACATGAAATGTTTTAATAAAACAATTTTTATATGGGGTTATACAAGTCATATTTTTGACTATAAATAGTAATTGGAAAGCTAAAAAGAATTCCTACATCATAGTATTTTTTTAAGAATTTTTAGACATTAAATAAATTAAATTATTTATGACATCATGATGATGCAGCGATGACCTCATTATTTAACGATTTAAATAAAATGAGAAGATAATGCAAAATCCAAGGCTTACACTTGTCCAAAGCATATTGGATGAGGATATTTAGAACCGTTATCACCTTAGCCACGAATTGTATAAGTGTGGGACCTTTATAATCCGAAAAGCATTGTATAATAATGTAACATTTCAATCTTTCCAAAAGAGCCCCTCCTCTCCTCTTATAAAAGGCCCCCACCTCTACCACCTTATTCACTCTTTCAAGCCTTTTGGTTCGGCCAGCCTCTGCCCAAATACTCTCCCAACTTCTCTCCCTTCATCCTAGAAGCTTTACTTTAGTCAGAAAGCCATTTTAAGGAGTCCTTTTGATCAAATCAAAAGGAAGAACCCGAAGAAGAGGTAACATTTTCATCACCCTCTTTCAAGTTTCTTTCTTCTTCCACTCCTTCTTTGTTTATTATTTCAATTCTAAAATTATAACTCCAGTATCTTCTATATACTGTGATGTTATTATAAATATGGAACAACCATATTCAGTATTCTACCCATCATTTGAATGACATGTCACAATACGTGTGTACGTACGGCTTACCGTCTCCACGTCGTGGTGTAATTGTTATTCAATATATTATTATTTAGATGGGTATAATAATGATATGTAATTCATGTAAATAATAAATATAACATGATAATAATTCTGTATATATGATATACTATCCAATTATATATTATTTTAATATCAAAATAATGATATTGTCGCTCGTGCGTACGTACGGACTACCGTCTCCACGAACGCGATGAGATTCATTCTCGGTCGTATCCATTCAAGTATAATTATCATTTGATGATTTAAAAATAATGTTTAAGGACATGATATCATTCTGGATATGAATAAGATACAACCTATCCATGAAAAACACGACTTACGTAACAAAACATATAAAAGAAAACGAGTAAGTTAACACCCGAAACAACGATAAATCTAAGATATTGTTAACAAAGCAATGTTAAAAGATCATATATGATATCATATGAATGTATATGATTCTTGTATAATTTAATAACAATTATTTCACCATTAGACAGGAGGTTAACCTACCCCAACCAAGGAAATGTACAAGGTAAGGGTTTACTTCACAACCTCTTCATTATCCAAGGTTGTTTATACATAATTATCTACTGGGACCTCGTTATCATCCACATCCATGTTTCTTAAAAATGTATTTCAAAACATTTTTACTATTAAATGGAAAATGTGTTAAAGTCATTTATACCCTTATACATTTTTGAAAGGAATCTTACCGTCGTTTTCCAAACAATGTACTTTTTGACCTCTTTGACAAATTTAAGGTAAGAATGTTTTTTTAACTTATACGGTGGGTGCGGCTATTTTCCGCCATTATAACTTCGCCGAAGCTTCCCTAAAAAGCTTATAAGAATATCTTCAAAGTAAATTTATTATTTTATAATTATGGGACTTTTAAATGATTTCAAAAAGGAGAGATATTACTCTCAAATAGCTTTGATTTCATCCATGTCAATATCCTTTGATGGGTTATAAGTTTAATTGGAATTGATTTATGATACAAAACTTCCATTGAACATTTTGTGAAATATTTGACTGTGGATGTGTTATTTTTATACCATCCATAGTTTATGGAGAAATTGTTGACATTTTGTATGCTATTTTTAATACGAATATTTATGTTATGTTTAAACCTATTCATATGAGGAATGTATTGGACTTAATATGTGACGGGTGGAGCCCGCTATAGCTCCTCGATGCATCGGTAGGTCTCATGAGACAACTAGACGTGGAATTGGACGAGGCCCTTTCCCAATTTGATTTATGGTTTTGGCCGAGGCCTTAATCAATTTAGACGTCTTGGCCGAGGCCTTGACAAAGTGTTTCAGAATGTCTGGCATTATACATTCCCTCATTATGAAAGTGGTTATTGATATTTCACGTGATTATTCGTCTAGTAGAATATCCATGTGAGTAAGTAATGGCATTATTTTATTTTACTTTTTCCATATTATGCTGATGTTCAAGTTCAATAAGCCTTTTGTTTTAGTTATACATTGCCTTAAATGCTTATGTTTTCTTATGAAAGTTTCCGCTATATTGTTATCCTTACTGAGCATTTGAGCTCACCCCTTTCAATGTTTTATTTTTCCCAGGATGTGAAGAAGTGTATTATGACTGACTTGCAAGAATAGTCAGTGAGGATATGAGTGTGGACTAGGGAGACCATGTTATTGTAGTTTTCATTTTTATGATGTAATGTAATGTTTATGAATGTATCTAGTGTTTCCAAGGCTACTAAACTAATCGGTCTTTCGAGACTTGACCTTTTGTGATCATGCCAATGTTCGAAGTAATGCACCGACTCTGGGTAGCTGGGGTCGGGGCGTTACATTCACTTTTCTTATTATGAAATGATATCCATTTGTTTTATATGAATTAAGTTATGATGGAATGATGTTTATGAAACCCATTTTATTCTTTGGTTTGAGATGAATTATTTATGTTTATGTTGTGGCACAAGTAAGAATGATTTCATTATGAGATGGGTGGGACCAATATCTCCCTCCAATGCATTGGTTAAATATTTATATCTCATGAGATAGACATGGATGGAATGGTAAGTTAATCCGGTTCAGTAATACAGGACTGGAACGAGGAGTGAACTCGATTCAGAAAGGGAATTTGTCCACTAAGATGGTCTTGGTAGTAATGCCTTGGCTACTATGGAAATCATAACATGTGCTGAATGGTTTCCACAATTACATGTTTTATTCCCATTATATTTTATCATTGTTTATGTTCCATTATGATATATTCCTTACGTACTTCCACAATTTATGTCTTTGCTCATGATTTTGATGTTTAAATTTCATGTTCATGTTTTTGCATTCAAATGTTTATGGATTGTTTTATATTCTCTATTTTTGCCCTTACTAAGCATTTGAGCTCACCCTTTTTATGTTTTATTTTCCCTAGGAAATAAAGAATGGTTTTAGGTAATAAAACAAAAGGGGAAGATCTTTATGGTAGATGTTGAAGATCTTTCACCATGATTAGAAGATTATTTTCCGAGTTTCGAAAGACATTAAACTATTACGGTCTTTGTGTGTCTGTTTTCATTATGTATCAAGTATTCCACAAAAGTAATGCAATTTCCATGTACGTCATGCTTTTGGTATTTACATAGAATTCCTAAAAATGTACCATACTCTGCAAGAAAATAATGTTTAAACAGTGAAATCCCAAAGAGGCCCTATTTTCAGGACCAATTTATTAATAATCCCATTCCAAATCTTTTACATTTGTTCAAGTACTTCCTCACTACATCATAATAAACTACATGGATTCTAATTCCTAATTTCATTACATTAAAATACATGGTACATGTATAACTACATTTAGCTTGATTCTTGTACATCATGTATAAGTAGTGGCACCTAGATGAAATATATTAGGTCTATCTACCACCAAAAGAAACAAATATGGAAAAAACTTCCTCTTTAACCATGTATGGACCAATACTATTCGAAGAATTTTCCTTCAAGAATCACATATGGCTGGGTTCCTTCACATGGAAGATACACAGTGATATCGGGCCATATGCCATAATCCCAACCACAAAGAAAAATTATTCAATAAATCTTGATTTTGTTCCCACATCTATGGATCCATCAAAGAAAAAAAGTCATCCCCCCATACATATGTGTCAAATATTTGTAGGGGACCTCTTACCCCAAGTCTGATCACGTTCTGGATATTTCTTGCAAACCTAGGCATACCATTTTCACAAACAATTCTCTATGACCCGAGAAATTTTAGATCATTATAAACCTCCACAACAATTAGAAATGGATGGTTATTTCCATGGAGGCACCTTTTTTTGACTAAGCACTGTATCCCTAGTGGCTCTACATTAGTTTCCCACAAAAAAGGCATGACAACTGAAGGCAAGTTCATCCTCATGAGATGATTTTCCTTTCTATGTATGGTCAATGAATTCCATGCCTCGTATCATTCCTCCTGATATGAGGGTCCTCGGAGTCATGGTTTACACTTCCTTACCCCCTCACATTTGAGGCAAGTTAGAATATCTCAGCCTGATTAGTCTCTATTTACCCACAGTTTCTATGACGATTTGTCCATAACATATAACACTAAACTATTCTTCCATGGTCCTCAGCGTAAAAATTAAACTTTATGTCCAAAATTTTAATCGCATGAAATTAATACTACATGGTGGTTGATACCCATTTTTCATCCTTGAGCCCAGCAATTTCAAAGATTGAAAATAACACTTCCCTACTTATTAG
Organism: Viscum album; assembly: GCA_963277665.1. NCBI lineage: Eukaryota > Viridiplantae > Streptophyta > Magnoliopsida > Santalales > Viscaceae > Viscum > Viscum album. The sequence continues at coordinate 2,024,520,371 of OY728123.1, forward strand.
TTAGAATTATGAGGAAATTTCCCACCATAAAAAATAATATCTCCCCCATGTTCATATTCATGAAATAAATATGCATTTGAAAGTCAAATAAGAGTCCTGCCTCATTGGAGAGCTGAAATACAAGACAAAAATTCGAAATTCCTATGTATGAACTAGATACATGTATAGAGAAACCCTAAAATAACTTTGTCTAGATATATTTCTACAATCTAAGGATACTTAGTGACACCCTAATCTCATATTTCAAGCCCATACATGAAATAAAATAGTCCCCTACATTATTGTGTGCTGGTCAGACCTTCACTAGGAACCTCCTCATGGATAAATGGGGATAATTATATACCAATTCTTGGGAAATTTAACAATATAATGCCCCCTTTCATGTTCATTTACCCCTACATCACAAACCATACTCTTTGTCTGAAAAGGTAAAAATCCCCATAACCATCCATGGCCATCATAAATGGATGGTCAGTGTCCTGAGGAATCGTTTTTTTGAATATGAAAGATATACCCTAGTTTCTCTACATACATTTACCACAAAAATGGCATATCAATCCAAGGAATATTCATCCTCATCAAAATGTTTCCTACCATCATATTCCACTATGACGTTTACGTCCTTCCCTAATCCTTAGTTAGTTAACCCCCCCCCCAGATTATAGTTTACATATTTTCTCCCCTTTCAAGAATTAATATAATAGAAAATTTCTATTCATACTATTTTGAAAATGGAATATCTTTTACCCTCTTGGTCAAGGTAAAATGTCTTTATGTAATAATTCTTGAAGTATTGGTTTTACAATTTAAAACTACACCACACTTCATCCCTCCTTTACATAATTAAAACTCATGTATGATTGGTTTCTCATCCAAATCAGAGAAAAATCCCTCTATTACATCAACACATCATTCCCTTGATAGAAAACCCACTATGGTCTTGAAAAAAATAAGAGAGATATGAACAAATCAAAATTTATGTGACATTACCTTGCCATCATAAGTGGATAGTCAGTGTCCTAATGACACCATTGTTTGACTATGCACAATGTTCCTCGGTGGCCTTGCATAATCATCCCACTAAATAGGCATGAGTACTAAAGGAAAATTAATCCTCAAGGGATTATTTTCCTACATTCATTTTCCCCATGGCACCTATTCCCCCATATCATGTCTTATATCTAGAAACTAAAAAATGAGGGTCAATAAAAATCCCACATTCATATCAAAAAAAATTTAGGACATCCTATTTCATTGAGTCTTAATCATAGCCCTCACCAAAAAATTATGTATCAAAACTATTCTACCTAAAACATTATTAAGTATAGTTTACGTCTTAAATACTTTAAACTTCCCAATAAAAGAGACAAAAAACAATATAGGAAGAAAACATGCAAAGGGATCCCTGGACAAAATTCTATTACCAACTCACTAAACCTATTCATTGCATTATTTAGGAATAATGTCATGAAATTTTAGAAACAAAAGAGACCAAAATCTTGTTAGGTCCAAAACAGTAAAAGGGTGACTTAATCAAGAGTGGCTTTATACCTACTAAGCCCAGACCAAATTAGGTATAGGAAAAAATTAGGGTGATAGCTGAAAAGAAACAATGTTTGTAGGGCTTTCCAAGTAACCCTATAAATATTCAAAAAATTCTTGATGTGGACCTTGTCATAGAAAAATATATAGAATTATATAATCATTCATTCAAATTATTATTGCTTCTACATTTCAATATTTTCATCTTCATCCCTATCAGAACCCATTCTGTTAGGGACATTTGTTGGGTTCTAAAAATTTTGCATGCAAGAAGAAAATTTCATCGATTTGAAAATGGAATATAAATAAATCAAAGGAAGTTGGCGGAAAAATGCTTAGTGAAAGTGCAAATCTACAAAGGAATTTAAGCTAGGAAGTATGGTTACCTTTATGGACCACCGCTCATCATGGCATCCCGCCACACCATTAAATCCATACAATCAAAAAATAGTTTGCTGAAGTGGAAGATCCAACAGGGCATGTGAATTGCATGAAGATATTATTAAAAATGGGCAGTGATGTTCACTCAAATAAAATCTTTCCCCCAAATTAAATTTTTTTTTTTGTGAAAGGTGGATTCACTTGGAATATTTATTTCCCATTCCATGATTCGATGTTCAACAAATTTGTTTTTTAAATGTTGAAATGTTTTTTCCTTTCACAATTTTATATTTCATCATACATTTCACATTTCATAACTAAAAATTTAATTCTATTTAAATCTCCATTGGAAGTATTTAATTCTCTATAATTTTTTAAATATGTATTATTTTCATCTTCTTGAAAGAATATTTTAAAAGTGAGCTACATTTTTTTTGTTTTACGACACTGATATGTTGGGTTTAGAAAACCACTTTTATGGTTTCATTTCCATTTTCCTCTAAATTTAAGATCTATCTATCTTATTTGTATTCATTTTTTATGAATCTCCTTATAAATAACATTATTACATACACTTTTTAGGTGATTATATTTTTGTAATCAATTGTTTTAAATCATTAATTCTTTTTTTGTGATTCCTTTTGGAAATATTACGAGACCGATTTGCATTCCATTGTTTTATTATAGTATATTGAATAATTTTTTCAGATGGTACATATACTTATGGATGTGGATGGGTGCAGTTTTATATCACCCTCCAATGCCTGGGTTCAGATTTTATATATAATGAGATAATGGAGTGTGGACATGCTTGGATTTGTTCACAACATAAAGGGTGGACAGACTGGGTTTTGTTCACAATATAAGGGGTGAGCATGATTGAGTTTACTCTCAATGTGATGATTCCATATGATTATGTTTGTTCCATATTGTTGATAACGTGTTGTTTTCAACAATACATATTTGATGGGGGATATTTCTTGAGAACAATACTATGTCTCTTTATGATGATTTTGATGTTCAAAAATACCCTTTAATTGGTTTCTAATGATTTTACTTCAAGTATTTTTCAGGAATGATATATATTATTTTTTCTTCATTTTCGGAAGAATATTCATTGTTTATATAGTGTGGAACAATTGGTAAACCATTCAGGAATAAATTTAATGTGATCTGGAAACACTATTCATACCTTATATTTGGAAAGCGTAGCATAACGAAATAAAGGAAAGCGTAGCGTAAAGAAAGAAAGGAAAGCGCAGTGTAAAAAAGGGGGAAAGGAACCCATTGTTTACTCTTTACAGATTATCATAAAATTATGGTTAAACAACCATACGTTATCAGAAAGTATGAAATAAAGGAACCCCACGTGAAGAAAACCCCTACGTTAGGAAGGAAACCAACATTTGGGATATTGAGAAAGTATGGAAGAATAAACATTACATAAGTCTTTAATGTTTTGTTTTTTCTCAAAAGTATGGTTAATAATCCTTACATTTGTAAACAACCTTACGTTACTTGAAAAATTATGGAACGTAAACCTTATGTTTGAAAGAATATATTTGTAACATCCCAAGTAAGTAATGAGTAATATATATTTTTATCTATGTCTATTAATGAACTAGATAGTGTTTTAGAGGCTTAAAATGAAAATAAATCCAATCTTAAGCATGTAATACACTAATATTTTTAAAAGATTGTTTTACTGCCTTTTATTGGCAAACTATTTTTAAATATATCTTTTGAAAATTTTATAAGCTATTTTTGTCAAAATACACTTATTCTTTATGATTGGGACATCAAAATTTACTTTGTGTGAATTTTTGGTATTTTTCAGACAATGTTCATTTTTAATGAATAGTGAAAAATACTGCATTTTACATCAAAACTGATTTTTAATCTAATTTATTTATATGATTAGATTATCTTTTGAATTTGTTTTGAAGTGAAATTAGAATATATTTTTACCATTTAATCCAATGTTGGTCATTGGAATCAATTTCACTTTGAAATTGGACTTAAACTGGTGTCAATCTTTTGATACTTATTGTTTCATAAAACACGCTATTTGCTCTGACAACGGGAATTAATTATTAAATTAATTAATGTGACTTATATGTTTTGAATTTTGTAAAATAGACTTCATTTTTGAATTCAGAATATCAAATATAGCTTAGGGTGATGTTTTGGTATTTTTCTGAAAAACTTCAATTTTTGATGAATAGTGAAATCACTAAGTGGTACTTATAAAAACTGATTTTTCCGTTTAAATGAAATTTTGCCATCATTGTGTTTTTAATTTCAAAAATCCAACATACATGGTTGTCATTAAGAAGTAAAATGTGGTTCAATTGAATTAAAATAATTTTTTGGTGAATAGTAACTTATTAAGTTCTTAATCACGATTAGTGGTAATTAGTGTAGTTTAAGGTAAAAATAATACTTTAATAATATGAAATGACCTTGACACATGTCCTACCCTCATTGGATGTGTCATAGCCGACCAAGAATAGCCATGGGTCAACATGGGGACCCCATGGAGCCACCTTGGTTGGGAAATGACATAAAGAGCTTTTTATTTAATGTAAAAGTAAAAATGACACAAACATAATATGTTTTACGAAAACAATTTTTACATGGGGTTATAAAGATCATATTTTTTATTATAAATAGTAATTGGAAAGCTAAAGAGATTTCCTACATCATAGTATTTTTTTATAATTTTTAGACTTTAAATAAATTAAATTATTTACGACATCATGATGATGCAGCGATTACCTCATTATTTAACGATTTAAATAAAATGGAAAGATAATGAAAACTCTAAAACCTACACATGGCCAAAACCAATTGGATGAGTGTATTTCGAAGCCTTATCACCTTATCCTCAAAGTATAGAAATGTGGGACCTTTTGAATCCGAAACTCTTTTTAAAATAATGTAACTTATCTTTACTTTCCAAAAGTGCCCCTCCTATCCTCTTATAAAAGGCCCCCACCTCTACCTCATTTCACACACTCCTCAAGCCTTTGGCTCATCCAACCCCTGCCCATTTACTCTCTCTACATCCCTCTCCTCATCCTAGAGGGTTCCCTTTGGGCAGAATCCTTTCAAAGGAAGCCTTTAGGCTCAAATCAAAAGGAGTTACACTTTTAATGGTAATTCATTCTCTCATGTTCATTGTTTTATTTTGCTTCTCCAACCCCCTAAACTCTTTTTATTTACTTCTTTTGTAACAAAACCAGTATCTTAAACATAATAGGATGTTTGTATAAGATTTATTTGAGCTACACTCTCACACAACTACATCAAATGGTTAAAGAACATACGGTTTCCGTGGATGGAGAAATTCTGCCTCCCGAAACGATGATTGTTCAATACTCATTTAACACCTTCAAAGGTGGCCATTATGATGTCACTATTTTTATATATGATATATAATATTTTTATTTTTTCCTTAAGCTTCTGTTTTTTTTTCATTTTGGGCATACCTTTATGGTTTCTATTATGGGTAAACACGATATCTTCATTTTAGGAAGTGCGGACTACCGCCCCCTGAAAGTGATTTGATTCGTTAATACCATATGTGGGATGTGTAAAGGATAAAGTTAATGATATTATATATGTTATTATACAGGAATTATAATATAATCTTATATCATTATGATTCCATTCCAGAAAATACGAAATAGAAATGGAAGTAGCGTTCATGCGTACGTACGGCTTACCGTCTCCATGAACGGTGCATTTCATTTCTTACCTCTAAATGTGATGTAATATTATAAATACATGTATATTATGAATATATATGATATATATGTTATCTAAATCATTAATATCATTCTGGATATGACGAACCTTTGACCGAATTAACAACATGTAAGTGTAAGAAGTCTATTTTTGACTTAAGAACCAAATACCGACAAAATGAACATTATTAACTTAAATGATTACATGATGTTCATAACATGGTATAAAAGGAATAATGAACTTGAAAAAGGTTCATAAGCAAGTAGAGATTAACTCAAGTTTATTATTCAGGAGATTAAAGAACGGTCGGGTCAAGTCGGATACGAGGTATGGGACTTCGTCTCAATCTCCTTTCATTGAGGCATATTTTATTTTATACACAACTTTCTTTTATACGGTGTAGAAACCCCTTTGACTTTTACGTTTATTCAAAAGGAAAATTTTTTATATGAAGCGTTTAATAAACGACAAAAGGGAATGGTTTTGTCGTACGTATGCGGAGACAACGACTTCTCCGCCGTCGTGACCGTTATTTGAGTTTCAGCTTCCTCTACAAGCCATACCTTCTTTTTTAAAAGAAAAATATATATCTTGTTTTACTTTTCTTTTATTTTGGTATTGAAAATGGTTTTCATGATGTTTTTATATCAATGTGTTGTATTGATATCTTGTGATTGAAAGGTGGAAATGTTATGTTTCCTTTATGCATGTTTTATGTGATATGATTATGTTGAGGTTCTTGGGCATTATTATGAAGACGGGTGGTTCCGTGATAAACTAAGGGTGGGTGAGCCCGATATAGCTCTCCAATGCATTGGGTAACGCGAAGGAGTGAAACGTTAAGGTTTCTCCGAAGAGATTTTAGGGAATATACTATGATGGGTATTCCAAACGTAACCAAGAGGGTTACTCCCTACGTAAGAATGTTATGAATGCCTCAAGTTACCTTTATGTCTTATGATTTCTATGATTTATTCATGATTTGATGAGGTATGTTAAAGTGCTTATGTTTTATGGGTAAAGTATGATTTCACTCTTATGTATATTTGTACCCATGTTTCCTTTCCATGTTTTTATAACTCATACTAAGCTTTTTATGCTCATCCCAAGTTTTTTTGAAATGTTTTCACAGGTCAAGGAAAAGGTACATGATATGATGATAGTGTTAAGGAAGTGTCAAGAATGAATCCATGTTTTATTTTAAATATGTTTCCATTGATGGGAATGAAGAATAATATCTTTATGTAACCACTTTGTTTATATGTGGAATGTAATGCAAGTTTTATGATCTAATTCTATAAAACTCTAAACCCGAAAATATCCTCAATGTGTAATCTTGTAATAACTCAAGATTTAAGTAAGGTTTAAGGCCAGGGCCTTATAGTTGGTATCAGAGGTCGGTTTAGATAACTTTAGGAGTTAGAATTCTATTTAATGATTATCCAAAAATAATTTTTTTTTTGAAATGATATAGCATTTAAAGATTACCATGTTGCTTCATCTAAGAAATGTTTGTTCAGAATGGTTTTCCTCAGAGGAAACAGGGAAGTAGTGCTAGGAAGGCATACAGAAGGAAATAACCTTCAGAATCCGCATCCTGAGATGGTCGGATTTGGAACTGAACAGTTTGTTGCAGTAATGGCGCAGTCGACTCAGGCTATAAATGGTGGTGGTATCCATGCACGAGATCAGCCAGATCAACCGCGGAGGAACATGTCAGTGGTGGAACATTTCTTGAGGCAACATCCACTATCATTCAGAGGATCATCTGACCCTGTGCTAGCTGAAGGGTGGATTAAAGCACTGAAGAAGATTTTTGATGTCATGGGGTGTTCAGACAATCAAAAGGTTAGTCTTTCTATTTACCATTTGGAGGGTGAAGCAGATTAGTGGTGTTCTATGGTTAAAAATATTAGGGACGCCGATGAGATTGATGCTCTCGACTGGGATGAATTAAAAGGTATGTTTCTTGAGAAGTATTTTCCTAAGGCTGTTCGACTTAGGATGGAAAAACAATTCTTGGAATTGAGGCAAGAGGAAGAGTCAGTGGCTGCCTATGAAGAAAGGTTCACTTGATTGGAAAGGTATGCTCCAACTTTTATCCGAGACCTTGATAGTAAAATCAATCATGTTTACTCAGGATTAAAGCCAAAATATCGAAGGGCATTAGCTTCTCGTGAGTTTAAAAGTTATGAAAAGCTTGTTCGTTGTGCTGAGATGGCGGAAATGGAGTTTTTCGATGATCAAGTGTTCTATAACAACCAACAGAAGAAGAGACCGAGGTGGCAGGAGAAAGGTAAGAATTCTTCAAAAAAGTATGATGGTAAGAGAACTATGTTTCCAATTTGTGATAAATGTGGGAAAAGGCATGCTGGGGAATGTCTTCTGAATTCTGGAAAGTGCTACCGATGTGGTAAGATGGGACATAAGGCATGTGATTGCACTAAAAAGGATCAAGGTGAAGGTAAGAACAAATTTGATTTACAGTTAGTGAAATGTTATAAGTGCAATGAGATGGGTCACTATGCAAACGAGTGTCCGACAAAGAGTTTGAGTGATGGGAAGCAGTTGGCCTATAAGCAGAAAGGGGTGGTTAAATCCATTGCAACTACTTCAGTAGATGTCGGTCCATCAAATGAAGTTGTATCAGGTACTTTGTTTGTTTTTTCAGATTATTCCAGTGTGTTGTTTGATTCGGGGTCTACACATTCTTTCATATCTGAAACCTTTTCTAGTAAAATGCGAATAACATCTCAAGAAATGACCCCTGAACTTTTGGTAAAAACACCTGGGAGAAATGTTGAGGCAAAAAGAATTTATAAGAATCTTCCTATCCTTATATGTGGAAAGAACCTACTTGCAAACCTTATTGTTCTGCCTCTAGTAGAGTTTGATGTTATCCTGGGTATGGATTGGCTCTCTATTTACCATGCTAAGATTGACTGTAGAGATAAAGAAGTTTATTTTCAGAAAGACTTTCAGTTTGTTTACAAGAATGAACCCTTACTTTTGATAACATATCAAGAGGCTGAGAAACTTGTAAAAGATGGAAATGAATGTTACCTTGCACACGTCGTTGAAAATAAAGGAACTGTTCAGATTAATGATGTGCCAGTGGTAAATGAGTATCCTAATGTTTTTCCTGATGAGTTGCCTGGAATAATACAAGATCGGGAAGTTGAGTTTACTGTTGACTTAGTTCCTGATGCTAAGCCAATTTCAAACCCCCCTTATCGAATGGCACAAATTGAACTTTTAGAGTTGAAGGAGAAATTGCAATATTTATTAGAGAAAGGTTTCATTCGACCTAGCACATCACCATGTGGTTCTCCTATTTTATTTGTTAAAAAGAAAGATGGTTCTATGAGACTTTGCATTGATTATAGAGCCTTGAATAACATCACTGTTAAGAACAAATATCCTTTGCCTCATATCGATGATTTGTTTGATCAGCTCCAGGGAGCTCAGTTTTTTTCAAAGATTGACTTGAGATCGGGGTACCATCAGCTGAAGGTAAAGGAGGCAGATATTCCGAAGACCGCGTTCCGTACGATATATGGCCATTATGAATTTGTAGTAATGCCTTTTGGGCTAACCAATGCACCTGCTGTATTCATGGACTTAATGAATAGAATTCTCCATGAGTTCTTGGATAAGTTTGTGGTGGTTTTCATTGATGATATTTTGGTGTTTTCTAAAAGTAAAGAGGAGCATGAAAGACATTTAAGGGTTATCTTTCAAACCTTAAAAGAAAAGAAACTGTATGGGAAATTCAGCAAGTGTGAGTTTTGGTTGCAACAAATTTCTTTCCTTGGTCACATTGTTTCTAAAGATGGAATAACTGTTGATCCTGCAAAAACAAAAGTTGTGGAAGAATGGACAAGACCCACAAATGTAACCGAGATTCGTATCTTCCTTGGTTTGGCAGGCTATTACCGATGCTTTGTTAGAAATTTTTCACAGTTATCTAGTCCAATGACTAAGATAACTCGGAAGGGTGTTAAGTTTATCTGGAAAAAAGAATGTGATGATTGTTTTCAGGAATTTAAAAGAAGATTGGTGAATGCTCCAGTTTTGGAACTACCTTCCAGAAATGGTGAGTTTGTTATATACAGTGATGCTTCATTGAAAGGACTTGGTTGCATCCTAATGCATAATGATCAGGTAATTGCTTATGCTTCACGACAGTTGAAAACTCATGAGATAAATTACCCTACACATGATTTGGAATTAGCTGCTGTTGTTTTTGCTTTAAAAATTTGGAGGCATCATTTGTATGGAGTAAAGTGTGAAATATATACCTATCACAAAAGTTTAAAGTATATATTCACTCAGAAAGAGTTAAACATGAGACAAAGGAGATGGCTAGAATTAATCAAGGATTAGGATTGTATAATTCATTACCATCCGGGAAAAGAAAATAAAGTGGCTGATGCTTTGAGTCAAAAAAGTAATGCTTCATTAACGATGTTGCGTTTGGAACGTGATCCTTTGGTTAAGGATTTGATGAACTTTGGAATAGAAGTTGTTGGTGCAGGAATTTCTTCTGTTTTGTTTTAGGTATCAGTGAGATCATCTCCATCAGATAGAATCAAGCAAGCATAGAAGCAAAACAGTGAGTTGCAGAAAAAGGTAGAGCTGGTTCAGAAAGGTAAGTTGCCTGAATTCAACATTGATAATGATTATGTTTTGAGATTTGGGAAGAGATTGTGTGTGCCTTGTGATTCACAGTTGAAGAGAGAGTTGTTATGTGAAGCTCATAGTTCTCCGTTTTCAGTTTATCCTGGCAGTACTAAGATGTATAGAGATCTGCGTGAGTATTATTGGTGGGATGGAATGAAAAGAGATTTTGCTAATTTTACTGTGAAGTGTTTGACATGTCAACAGGTTAAAGCAGAGCGGCAGTTACCGAAAGGGATGCTTCAGCCTTTACCAGTTCCAGAGTGGAAATGGGAGAATATATCCATGGACTTTATTATAGGATTACCGAAGACATCTCGAGGTAATAATGCAATCTGAGTTATTGTTGATCGCTTGACTAAATCTGCTCATTTCCATGCTATACGAGATACTTTTTCCCTGGATCAAATTTCCAGTTTGTATCTTAAAGAGATAGTCAGGTTACATGGAGTTGCTCTCTCCATTGTATCGGATCGTGATCCCAAGATTACTTCTAACTTTTGGAAAGGCCTTCAGAAGTCATTGGGTACTGAATTAAACTTTAGTACAGCTTTTCATCCTCAATCAGATGGGCAGTCAGAACGAACAATTCAGACATTGGAGGATATGCTACGAGCTTATTCTATGGATTATCAGGGAAGTTGGGACCAACATCTTTCCTTGGTTGAATTTTCATATAATAACAGTTTTCATTCCAGTATACAGATGGCACCATTTCAGGAATTATATGGGAAGCGATGTCAAACTACAGCTTTCTGGGATGAAGTGGGTGAAAGGAAGTTGATGGGACCAGAATTGGTAGAAGAGATGGCAAAAAAAGTTTAGCAGATTCAGAAACACATGAGAACAGTTCAGAGCAGGCAGAAGAGTTATGCGGATAACCTGAGGAAGGATCTATCTTTCGAGGTAGGTGATCATGTTTTTCTCAAGGTTTCTCCCTGGAAAAGTGTGATGAGATTTGGTAAGAAAGGAAAGTTGAGTCCAAGGTTCATTGGACCATACAAAATTCTGGAGAGAGTTGGATCAGTTGCATTCTGAGTGGCTTTACCTCCGAGTTTATCTCAGGTATACAATGTTTTTCACGTTTCAATGTTAAGGAAGTACATGCCAGATCCATCTCATGTTTTGAGTCCAGAGGTAGTTCAGCTGGAAGAGAACCTATCTTATGAGGAACAACCGGTCCAGATTCTTGACCATAGGGAGAAAGTGTTACGGAATAAGGTGATTCACCAGGTAAATGTTTTGTGGAAAACCACATGATGTAAGAGGCAACATTGGAATCTGAAAATGCAATGAGGGATAAGTACCCCCATTTATTCGATAAGTAAATAATTGCGGGGACGCAATTTTCTAAAGGGGGGAAGGATGTAACATCCCAAGTAAGTAATGAGTAATAGATATTTTTATATATGTATATTAATGAACTAGATAGTGTTTTAGAGGCTTAAAATGAAAATAAATCCAATCTTAAGCATGGAATACACTAATATTTTTAAAAGATTGTTTTACTGCCTTTTGATGGCAAACTATTTTTAAATATATCTTTTGAAAATTTTATAAGCTATGTTTTTTAAAATAAACTTATTCTTTGTTATTGGGACATCAAAATTTACTTTGTGTGAATTTTTGTTATTTTTCAGACAATGTTCATTTTTTAATGAATAGTGAAAAATACTGCATTTTACATCAAAACTGCTTTTTAATCTAATTTATTTATATGATTAGATTATCTTTTGAATTGGTTTTGAAGTGAAATTAGAATATATATTTACCATTTCATCCAATGGTGGTCATTGGAATAAATTTCACTTTGAAATTGGACTTAAACTGGTGTCAATCTTTTGATACTTATTGTTTCATAAAACACGCTATTTGCTCTGACAAAGGGGAATTAATTATTAAATTAATTAGTGTGACTTATATGTTTTGAATTTTGTAAAATAGACTTCATTTTTGAATTCAGAATATAAAATATATCTTAGGGTGAAGTTTTGGTATTTTTCTGAAAAACTTCAATTTTTGATGAATAGTGAAATCACTAAGTGGTACTTATAAAAACTGATTTTTCCATTTAAATGAAATTTTTCCATCATTCTGTTTTTAATTTCAAAACTACGACATACATGGTTGTCATTAAGAAGTAAAATGTGGTTCAATGGAATTAAAATAATTTTTTTGGTGAATAGTAACTTATTAAGTTCTTAATCGCGATTAGTGGTAATTAGTGTAGTTTAAGGTAAAAATAATACTTTAATAATATTAAATGCCCCTGACACATGTCCTACCCTCATTGGATGTGTCATGGCCGACCAAGACAAGCCATGGGTCAACTTGCGGACCCCATGGAGCCACTTTGGTTGGGAAATGACATAAATAGCTTTTTATTTAATGTAAAAGTAAAAATGACACAAACATAATATGTTTTACGAAAACAATTTTTACATGGGGTTATAAAGGTCATATTTTTGATTATAAATATTAATTGGAAATATAAAAATATTTCCTACATCATATTATTTTTTTTATAATTTTTAGACTTTAAATAAATTTAATTATTTATGACATCATGATGATGCAGCGATGACCTCATTATTTAACGATTTAAATAAAATTGAAAGATAATGAAAAATATAAAACCTACACATGGCCAAAACCAATTGGATGAGTGGATTTCGAAGCCTTATCACCTTATCCTCGAATTATAGAAATGTGGGACCTTTTGAATTCGAAACTCTTTTTAAAATAAAGTAACATAACTTTACTTTCCAAAAGTGCCCCTCCTCTTCTCTTATAAAAGGCCCCCACCTCTACCTCATTTCACACACACCTCAAGCCTTTGGCTCGGCCATACCATATCCATTTACTCTCTATACATCCCTATCCTCATCCTAGAGGATTCCCATTGGTCAGAATCCTTTCAAAGGAAGCCTTTAGGCTCAAATCAAAATGAGTTACACTTTTAAAGGTAATTCATTCTCTCATGTTCATTGTTTTATTTTGCTTCTCCAACCCCCTAAAATCTATTTATTTACTTATTTTGTAACAACACCAGTATCTTCAACATACTAGGATGTTGTTATAAGATTTATTTGAGCTACACTCTCACACAACTACATCAAATGGTTAAAGAACATACGGTTTCCGTGGATGGCGAAATTCTGCCTCCCGAAAGATGATTGTTCAATACTCATTTAACACCTTCAAAGGTGGCCATTATGATGTCACTATTTTTATATATGATATATAATATGTTTATTTTTTCCTTAATCTTCTGTTTTTTTTCTTTTTGGGCATACCTTTATGGTTTACATTATGGGTAAACACGATATCTTCATTTTAGGAAGTGCGGACTACCGCCCCCTGAAAGTGATTTGATTCGTTAATACCATATGTGGGATGTGTAAAGGATAAAGTTAATGATATTATATATGTTATTATACTAGAATTATAATATACTCTTATATCATTATGATTCCATTCCAGAAAATACGAAATAGAAATGGAAGTAGCATTCATGCGTACGTACGGCTTACCGTCTCCATGAACGGTGCATTTCATTTCTTACCTGTAAATGTGATGTAATATTATAAATACATGTATATGATGAATATATATGATATATATGTTATCCAAATCATTAATATCATTCTGGATATAACGAACCTTTGACCGAATTTACAACATGTAAGTGTAAGAAGTCTATTTTTGACTTAAGAACCAAATACCAACAAAATGAACATTATTAACTTAAATGATTACATGATGTTCATAACATGGTATAAAAGGAATAATGAACTTGAAAAAAGATCATAAGCAAGTAGAGATTAACCCAAGTTTATTATTCAGGAGATTAAAGAACGGTCGGGTCAAGTCGGATACGAGGTATGGGACTTCGTCTCAATCTCCTTTCATTGAGGCATATTTTATTTTATACACAACCTTCTTTTATACGGTGTATAAACCCCTTTGACTTTTATGTTTATTCAAAAGGAATATTTTTTATATGAAGCATTTAATAAACAACAAAATGGAATGTTTTTGTCGTACGTATGCGGCGACAACGACTTCTCCGCCGTCGTGACCGTTATTTGAGTTTCGGCTTCCTCTACAAGCCATACCTTCTTTTTTAAAAGAAAAATAAATATCTTGTTTTACTTTTCTTTTATTTTGGTAATGAAAATGGTTTTCAGGATGTTTTTATATCAATGTGTTGTATTGATATCTTGTGATTGAAAGGTGGAAACGTTATGTTTCCTTTATTCATGTTTTATGTGATACGATTATGTTGAGGTTCTTGGGCATTATTATGAAGACGGGTGGTTCCGTGATAAACTAAGGGCGGGTGAGCCCGATATAGCTCTCCAATGCATTGGGTAACGCGAAGGAGTGAAATGTTAAGGTTTCTCCGAAGAGATTTTAGAGAATATACTGTGATGTGTATTCCAAACGTAACCAAGAGGGTTACTCCCTATGTAAGAATGTTATGAATGCCTCAAGTTACCTTTATGTCTTATGATTTCTATGATTTATTCATGATTTGACGAGGTATGTTAAAGTGATTATGTTTTATGGGTAAAGTATGATTTCACTCTTTTGTATATTTGTACCCATGTTTCCTTTCCATGTTTTTATAACCCATACTGAGCTTTTTATGCTCATCCCATGTTTTTTTGAAATGATTTCAGAGGTTAAGGGAAAGGTACATGATATGATGATAGTGTCAAGGAAGTGTCAAGAATGAATCCATGTTTTATTTTAAATATGTTTCCATTGATGGGAATGAAGAATACTATCTTTATGTAACCACTTTGTTTATATGTGGAATGTAATGCAAGTTTTATGATCTAATTCTCTAAAACTCTAAACCCGAAAATATCCTCAATGTGTAATCTTGTAATAACTCAAGATTTAAGTAAGGTTTAAGGTCGGGGCCTTATAATAAAAGTGTGATATACGTTTGGATATGGAAGAGAAAAGTATGGATGGTCAACCTTAAGTTCTTCATAAACCTTACCTTTGATGAATGAGACATCAACCCTTTATGTTGATCTATGTTACGTTTCAGAGGATGCGTGAAGTGCAACTCAACATTATGTTTGGCGTCAGGAATTTGAAGTTGATATTTTTTTACAATGGTCTGCAAGCAATTGATCAGGCTAATTTTAAGCCGAACTAAATGCTGATTTTAAGTTGTGTCTTTGAATGATGCAGAACCATTTGAAGGATTTATTTAACCGGATATTTTCATGGCGAATATTATGGAGTTTTATGACTTCTCAGATTAATTCAAAAGTTTGAATATTGCGAGTCAAAGGGCAATTTTTGTGGATCTGATTTTTCATAGGAAGCGCTCGATATATCTGTTTTCATTTTAAATTTCAAAATATATTCAATATCATAACAGAAACAAGGGTGATATATGAAAAAGAGTACAGAGATCGATATAGGAAAGACACATAGCGATCAAGAACGCAAGTACAAATACAATCATTGTATTTGAAAGAAAGATCTAATACACAGAAAACGCTATTTCTAAAGAGCGAAAACAGAGAAAAATCAATATACAAATATCTACTGATTATGAAGAGTGACTACACTATGTTTTGTTGAAGAAGAAGGAACACGATAGAAGATTTACTTGTTCTATATCAAATATCTACTATTTATATGTCTCTGCTAAAGTTGTGAATTGTTTTTTATATATTAACTACAATGGGATCGACTCAGAATGTCTCTAATGAGAATATTATTATTTCTGATGGCGACGATCTACTTACTGTTAATTGCATGTTGTTTCAATTGTGAAGAACATCTAGAAAGTATTTTCAGAATAAAAAAATCTTTTTTTTCTATTATTGAGTGATCGGCTTCTCGTAATAAGCTGTGTAGGTTCTGTAAGTGAACCAGAAGTATTTGTTTTTCCTTGGATTGTAAATGTCTCAACTGCCTGTACTCAGTTGTGAACTGGTCTGCTAAAACGAGGACCAGATAGTGAAAATCACCAAGCTCCTGGAGTAGAGCATTGGTGGAGTGGACTAGAGGCCTTATTTTCCCCAAAACACTATACATCCACATGTCTCAGCTTTTACTTATTTTGCTGCATTATCAAATCTAATAAATCATAGAGGAAAGAACTCAATCAATCGAAGAGTTAATGAAAATTCTGAAATACACAATTCACCCCTCTTGTGTATAATCTGTATATTCAAGATCCAACAATTGGTATCAGAGGTGGAGCATCTGATAGAGCCTTACCAAGCGAGATGCATTTAAAGATTATATAGAAGAGCATCATGAATAATACAAGAGAAGGGATGTCAATGGCCGGAGCACCATATTTTAATGGATACAACTATGGCTGCTAGAAATCATGCATGATAATATATCTAAAAAACCTTGGATATAAAGTCTATTCAAATATTCTGACTCCTTATGTAATTTCTGAAAATCCTGAGACATGGAGAGCTGCTACAGAGGCATAATATGATATGAATTCGAACGAAATAAAGGAAATTATCTGTGGTCTAGGACAAGATGAATTTAATAGAGTATCTAAGTCCCTGAAAGAAAATGAGATGTGACAAACAATATTTGTGGCATATGAAGGGACATACAATGTGAGACAAATGAGATATGCTACTGCCAAATTGAAATTTGATACTTTCAGAATGTTTGAAGGTGAAAGAATTACCCAAATGAATGATAGATTGACAGAAATTGTCAATAATATAACAAATCTAAGAGATCCTATCAAGCAGGATGGTCATGCATTAAAATTACTAAGGTTACTTCCTACTCGATGGAATAGTATCTCTTCTGCAATCAGACAATCAACGCCTGTTAAAGATCTAACCATGAGAGAGATGATTGGTACACTGATGATGTATGAAGTTGAAATGCAAGATGAGGAAAATGAACATAAATTCTACATAAAAAATGATTATACTGCCTTGAAGTTACCTTCACAAAAAAATAATAGAAAGATGAAGAAGAGAGAAGTCAATGAAAAATCAGAGAGCTCTGACTCATCAAACTCTCATGAAGAACTGGCTTAGCTAGCTAGAAAATTTAGAAAATTCTACAGCAAGAAAAGAGGCTTCAAAAAATCCTTTAAGAATGATGATAAGGAAGTAAGATGCTATGAATGCAAGAAGATGGGAAACATCAGACCAGATTTCCCACAATATAAAGATACAAAGAAGAAGAAATTCTTCAAAAGAAATGACTATGAGAAGAAAGACAAAAAAGCTCTGTAATACACTTGGAGTGTATCTGAAGACTCCAGTAGCTCTCCAGAATCAAGCTCACAGAAAAAAGAAGTCAATCTGAAATAAAACATGTGTTTAATGGCATAAATAGATGAGGTACAATCATATTACTCCTCAGACTCAAATAATGAATCAAATTCTGAATCAAGCTAC
This sequence comes from Viscum album, assembly GCA_963277665.1. NCBI lineage: Eukaryota > Viridiplantae > Streptophyta > Magnoliopsida > Santalales > Viscaceae > Viscum > Viscum album. The sequence continues at coordinate 2,024,538,145 of OY728123.1, forward strand.
ACAAATGAAAAACTTGTTACCTACTGCAATATGCATGAAGAAAGATATGACTCACTGTTTAAGAAACTCAAGTCACTAAAGAACATACATAAGGTTGTTTCAGATGAAATAGATACAATTCTAAAACAATATAAGGAATTCACTGATAAATAAAATTCTATTAACACTAACTATATTAATTTTGAATAAATAATAAAAACACTACAGGATGATGTAGAATCTTACTAACAGGCTGCATTGTTTTTTACAAAAGGAGAGAATTCATTAAATGAAATTTTTGGAAAAACTGTCATTAAAAAGGAAAGATTTGTAATTGGCAGTAAAGGAGAAAAACCTAAGCTATACAAAAATTATTTTATTCCTACCACTAAAAGGGTTAATTGTAACTTTTGTGGGATAAAGGGACAAATAACTATACACTGTTTCTTAAGACAACCTCAAATTTTTGGTCTTAAGAAAGCCTATGTTTCAAAAGGCTTATATGATTCGGCTGATTTTAAAAGAACAAAGCATATCTGGATACCTAGATCATTGCTATCTAACACCCATGGACCCAAAAAAATATGGGTAATAAACAAATTTGTTTAAATGTATTTTTAAGTAGCAGGCCACCAAAGCAGAAAAGATATATGGTACAAGGATAGTGGATTCTCAAGGTATATGAGTGGGAACTCAACAAATTTTATAACACTCACTCAAAAGGAAGGAGGACTTGTCACACTTGGTGACAATTCCAAAGGGAAAATCATTCGCATTGGAACTGTTGGAGATCCAAAAACAGTCTCAATCAACAAAGTACTTTATGTACAAGGATTAAAACACAACCTGATAAGTATCTCACAACTTTGTTATGATGGACATACTTTTGATTTTACTAACAATTGATGTACTATTTTTAAAGATAAACCATTTAAATTTAAGGCACCAAGAACTTTCAATGTCTATACTTTGGATTTAAATTCCTTGTGTAAACAACAAGTAAATTGCTTGACAGCTAAAGTAAGTGAATCTGGGATCTAGCATAGTAGACTTGGACATTGTAATATATATGTTTTACATAAGTTATCCAAGAAACACTTGGTTTTTGATTTTCCTAGTCTCATATTTGAAAGTAACAGATTATGTGATGCATGGAAACATGGAAAGCAACACAAATCATCATTCAAATCTGTTAACAACGTTGCTACAACTAAACCTCTAGAACTTATCCATATGGATTTGTTTGGACATTAAAGAGTATCAAGCTTTGATGGTAAATTATATGATCATATATTTTTTGATGACTATCTAGATTTACTTGGATTTTCTTTTTGAAATTAAAAAATGATGATTTTACTTTATTTGAAAATTTCTGAAAATCTGTTCAAAATGAAAAAGATTTTAATATAATATCATTGAGAAGTGATCATGGTAGAGAATTGGAGAATCAGGAATTTAATTCCTTTTGATCAAACATGGGTATTAAACATAATTTCTCTACACCAAGAACACCTTAACAGAATGGGATTATAGAAAGAAGAAATAGAACAATTTACGAAATGTGTAGCACTATGTGAAATGAATATAGCCTACCTATATATTTTTGGGATGAAGCTATAAATTCAACTTTCTATATAATTAAAAGTGTTTTAATAAGACCTATTTTGAAAAATACACCCTATGAACTACAGAATAACAGAAAACCTAAAGTCAATTACTTTAATGTTTTTTGATGTAAGGTTTACACCATAAACACCAAGGACAATCTTGGTAAGTTTGATCCAAAATCTGATGAAAGTATTTTCTTGGGATATTCTGCTATTTGCAAAGCTTATAGAATCTATAATAAGAATTCAAGGATTGATGAATAATCATTTCATGTGAAGTTTGATGAATCTGATCCCTTTTAGAAAAGGACATATCAAATGGATGAATTTGACTCTAACAATAACATGAGACTTTAGAACTTAAATAATGATTTTGAAAATGATATAAAAGAAATTCAGTCCAGTTCAGAGGAACATGATACTGAAGAACTTTTAAATGTATTGCCTAAACAATCTAGAACCCTAAAGAATCACACTTTAGAAATTGTGATAGGCTACTTAGAAACTGGTATTCAAACTAGAAGAAACTTAATAAATCTAGTGTAATTCTCCGCCTTCCATTACCAACTAGAAACCAAGACTATAGAATAAACTTCAGATGATGAAAGCTGGGTAATAGCAATGCAAGATCAATTAAACCAGTTCAAAATAAATGTAGTTTGGAAATTAGTGGAAAGAGCTCAGAATTATCCAGTAATAGGAACCAAATGGGTCTTTAGAAATAAGCAAGATGATCAAGGAATAATAACTAGAAATAAAGAAAGATTAGTAGCTAAATGATATAATCAAGAAGAATGAATATATTATGATGAGAATTTTGCACCGATAGCTAGGTTAGAAGCCATAAGAATCCTTTTATCCTATGCATCTCATATAAATTTTAAATTATTTCTGATGTATGTTAAATAATCCTTTTTAAATGGTTATTTAATGGAGGATGATTATGTTGAGCAACCTCATGGTTTTGAAAACTCGAAAAATCCAGATTCTATTTTTAAACTTTCTAAAGCACTTTATGGCCTTAAACAAGATCCCAGATATTGGTATGAATGATTATGTTCTTTTATTTTGAAAAATGATTTTACTTTTGGATTGGTAGATCCAACACTTTTTAAGAAAACTATGAAAAATAATGTTTTATTGGTTCATATTTATGTTGATGATATAATTTTTGGATCAACTAATAAATAAATTTTTCATGAATTTTCAAAATTAATGCAAGAAGAATTTGAAATGAGTATGATGAGATAATTAAATTTCATGTTGGGACTTCAAATATATCAAAAATATTTTGGAAATGTTTTAAATCAAAGAAAATACATTGCTGATTTACTTATGAAATTTGGACATGAAAACAACAAGACATTTACAACTCCTATGTGTACTAATATAAAACTTGATTTTGATGAAACTGTGATATTAGTTAACAACAAGTTATATAGATGTATGATTGGTAGTTCGTTATATCTTAATGCTAGCAGGCCAGATATAATGTATTCAGTATGTCTTTGTGCTAGATTTCAATCAAATCCAAAAGAATCTCATTTAACTATTGTTAAAAGTATGTTTAGATATTTAATAGGAACTACTTTTCAATCTATAATCTAGACTAAAACTTCTGATTTTAATTTGATTTCATATTCAGATGCTGACTTTGGAAGTTGTAGATTATATAGAAAATACACATCAGGAACATGTCACTTTTTAGGAAAGTATTTCATGTCATGGTCTAGTAAGACACAACATTTAGTTTCCCAGTCAACAGCTGAGGCAGAATATGTATCTGCTGGCAGTTGCTGTGCACAAGTGTTGTCGATGAAAAACACTCTTATGGACTTTGGATTGAATTTTAATAATACAACTATTTTATGTGATAATACAAGTGCAATTAATATTTCAAAAAATCATATGAGTCATTCTATAACTAAGAACATTAATATAAGGAATTACTTTTTAAAAGATCATGTTATTAAAAAGGATATATTTTTTGAATTTATAAATATTGAAATTCAATTAGAAGATATTATTACTAAACCATTTCCCTCTGTATGTTTTGATTTTATTAAGGGGGATATAAGTTTATTTATTTTTAAATAATTTTTTTTATAATTTTAAATATAATTTATTTAAATTTATTTATTTCAATTTTATTTTCTTAATTTGTCTATATTTTATTTTGTTTTTAAATACTATTTAAAATCAATTAATTATATGTTTTTTGAAAAATAATTATATTCTATTTTTAATTTATGATAAATTCACCATATACAAATTTTATTTGTTTTTAAAATAAATGTAATGATTATTTATTAAATGTGGATCAAGGCTGTCATATCCCTTTCGAATTCAAAACTATTTCATTTCCACATAACAAAAACCCTTTTGAACCAGGAAACCACATATTGTTGCCACACCCTGATCTTCGAATCTTCAAGCCCTAAAATCTTCGAACCTATTGAAATTTACTCAGTAATGGAAAAGACCAAGCAAGAAGATGAGGCTGAGAGAAGTGACGCGAAGAAGAAAACTTCATTTGGGTGAAAAAAAATTCAAGGTAAAGATATAGATCTGGAATGGCTATTCCATACAAATCTATTGTTGAAAAAGTCTTAGTCTTTTCAAAACCTTGGACAAACATTCAATAGAGAAATGTCTGAGCTTATGTATTAGGTAGAACTACGTTATTTCTTTAGAACAGTTCACTTCAGTCTAGGTGAGGACGAAGAAACTATGATTGCAAATATTGAGGACAGAGATTTCTCAATATATTCTGTTGAAATATGACAAATCCTGAATTGCCCGTATGAAGGAGTATATCATTTTGATTTGAAAAACATTTGTATAAGTTGTGAATACATCAGAGGAAATTATGTACTTTTTTTGGAATAACTAATATTAAGAAAATGATGGTAAAGGATTTAGAACCGGATCAGAAGATCTTGGTTAACTTTGTTCAGACTGGAATAGCTCCCAGGATGTCTGAAATGGAAAAGATTTTATACCCTGATATGTACATAATGTAACTTCTGTTAAGTGACATCAAATTAAACATCCCAAGGTACATGGTAAGGTACCTCAATTACTACTGCCATGGCGAGGCAAGAATGAACTTCTATTATTTTGGAAGGTTCATTTCAAAGTTTTTGCTCAAGAAAGTATTGGTGAGACTTGTAGATGCGAGAACATGGTGTCATCATGGGAATACCTTTAGTGCTGGGACACTAAGGAAAATTGGATATTTCTAGAGCACCATAAAAGGAAAAATATTGCCAGTGGGGGCAAAAGAGGAAGAAGAGGAAGAAGAGGAGATAGCTTCGGCTCAGCCTGAAAAAGATAAAGAAAAACAACCTGAAACCAGAGCAACTACAACTGCAAGGAGACTTTGTTTTGAAATTGCAGAGGTTGAAGATAAAGGAAGTCAGGAAGGACTTCAAGTAACAAGGAAAAGAGTTGCAAGAGCTGAAGAAGATATAGTGGTTTCTCAACCACTATCTGTTCAAGATATTTTGGGCTATATTTTTGTGAGGTATAAGCCTAATATTGTTTAACCTCAAGAAGAGGTAGCTCATGTTGTAATGAATGTTTAATCATAGAGACTTGAAACTACTGTTGTGGAACCTGAAAGAGTTGAATCTGAAGCTGAACATCAAAATGAGACTCCAATTGAAGTTGTGAAAGAGGGAGTGCCTGGAGGAGAAGTGGCCAGTCCCCAGGCTGTTAAAGAAGACAATGTTGTTGAAAATATTGTTCAAGATGATATTATTATTGAGGAACATGCTGATGATGCTTAAAGTGTTCACACTGAAGTGTTATAGGAATATTTTTCTATGGAAGAATCTAAGAAAGACTCTGAGGAAAAATCCGTAGACCAAGATGAAAAGGGAGATGAAGAAACAGTTGCAGAATCTTTTCCCCTAGTGTTGATACATCAAAGAACTGACGAAGAAAATCAAGTACAGAGTGCTTATACTTCACCGAATGAAGTAGTTGTAGAAGTTTATAAGAAGTTACAAAGAATGGAAACTAAGAATGATAGTCTATGGAGAGCTTTGGAATTATAAAAGTTGAAATTTCAGAGACTAAAATCCAGCACAGTTTCAAGAAATGAAGTTGAGAATTTCAAAAAGGAAATGTTGACAATAGTGGTCAAAATGAAATCAGAAATGGTTTTGAAATCAAATATGTCTGGTTTTAAAGATTATATGGAAACTCAGTTTTAATCCATAAGGTCTAGTGGAGAGAGTGGTTCAGGTACATCACCTAACCTCATAAGGAGATTTCAATCTATTAAAACTGAAATGGGCAGTATGAATGAGCGGTTGACTGATCTTCAATGTAAAAGCGCTCCATTATCAGTGTTGCTGGACAATCAGAAATCTTTAGTAGATCAGTTGACATCCAATGAGCTAGGAATCAGAACAATATTAAATCAGATGTCAGATAAGCTATCAATGTTTATAGAAAAATAATAAAGAATGCATGAGTTTTTCAGAGTCAATTTAATCGAGGATATTCATATGACTCAAGAGAACAGAGAGCTCATTATCAAAATTGGAGATGGGATGATGAAGAGACTGAGAGAAAAGATTACAACAATCAAGGATGTTGTTCAGAGAAGATAGAACATATCTTAACCCTAATATCCCTTGATTCCTCTGTATATCATTATCATGAACATACTGCTGTTTTTGAATGGAAATTTGATTCTTTATCTATTTGTTTATTTATCTGTTTGTTTTTTTATCTGTTTGTTTATCTAATTTTACTATTTTAAGTTTAAATATGTCGGTATACTAGATTACCTTTCTGGTAAACAGTTAATTATTATATTTACCTACAGTTCAGTGAAACATTAAATGTGTTCAAATCCATGATTTATCATTCTTTTTGATATCACAAAAAGGGGGAGAAATTTGGATAAACACAAAATTTTATTTTAAATTTTTTTAAAACCTTTATTTAAATGATTTCCTAAGTATTAAAAATATTTTGGATTTATACAGATTTATACTTATACAAAAAATTATTTTAAGTTATTAACAGTCATTTATTATAAAAGGGAAATTTTCTTTTACTTTTTATTCAGAGGAAGAAATTTAGATAAAACAAAAAAAAAATTTATTCTTTACTTTTATTATTAAAGAAAAAAAATTTATTTTATGTTTATAAAAAAAGGGGGTGAATTTTTTTTAATGATAATACACTGTTTATTTATTGAAATGATTTTGTTAAAATTAAATATTGTTTTATCTTTTCCAAATTCTAAACTATAAGTAAATAATTTTGAAAGTTATTTTCATTTAATTGGTCTTATTATTTTATGGGTCTTGTGATCATAAAAAGGGGGATATTGTTGAGCATGTGTTTTTTTTCATCAATACATATTTAATGGGGGATATTTCTGGACAACAATACTCTATCTCTTTATGATGATTTTTATGTTCACAAATACATTTTAATTGGTTTCTAATGATTTTACTTTAAATATTTTTCAAGAATTATATATTTTGTATATTCGCATTTTTGGAAGAATATTCAAGTGTTTACACATTGGGGAAGAATTGATAAACCATTCGGGAATCAATTTAATGCATTTTGGAAACACTATTCATACCTTACATTTGGAAAGCGTAGCGTAAAGAGTGAAAGGAAAGCGTAGCGTAAAGAAAGAAAGGAAAACGTAGCGAAAAAAGGGGAAAGGAACCCGCTATTTACTCTTTACATATTATCAGAAAAGTGTGGTTAAACAACCATATATTATCAGAAAGTATGAAATAAAGGAACCCTACGTGAAGAAAAACCCTACGTTAGAAAGGAACCGTACGTTTTGGATATTGAGAAAGTATGGAAGAAGAAACATTAATAAAGTCTTTAATGTTTTATTTTTTTCTCAAAAGTATGGTTAATCAACCTTACATTTTTAAACAACCTTACATTACTTGATAAAGTATGGATCATAAACCTTATGTTTGAATGCTTATAAAAGTATGATATACATTTGGATATGGATGATAAATGTATGTATGGTCAACCTTACATTTGTCATCAACCTTACGTTTGATGAATGCGACATCAAACCTATGTATTGATCTATGTTACGTTTCAGAGGATGCATGAAGTGCAACTCATCCTTACATTTGGCATCGAGAATTTGAAGTTGATATTTTTGTTCAACGGTTTGCAAGCGATTGATCAGGCTAATTTTAAGCCAGAATAAATGCTGATTTGAAGTGTTCCCTTGACAGATTCAGAACCGTTTGAAGGATTTATTTAACTGGATATTTTAATTGTGAATATTATGGAGTTTTATGACTGCTCAGATTAATTCACAAGTTTTAATATTGCGAGACAAAGGGCAATTTTTGTGGATCTGATTTTGTAGAGGAAGCACTCGATATATTTTTTTTATTTTGAGTTTCAAAATAAATACAATATCATAACAGAAACAACTTTGAAAAATGATAAATATTACATAGATCGATATAGAAAATATTTGAAATAAGAACACATAGAGATCAAGAACGCAAGTGCAGATACAATAATTGTATTCGAAAGAAAGATATGCTATATATGCAATGCTATTTATAAAGAGAGAAAACAGATACAAATCAAGATACAAATATATACTGATTATGAAGAGAAACTACACTATGTTTTGTTGAAGAAGAAGGAACACGATAGAATATTCACTTGTTCAATATCGAAGATCTACTGTGGATCTGTCTCTGCTAAAGTTGTGAATTATTTTTTATATATTTACTGCAACGGGATCGACTCAGAACGTCTCTTATATGAAGATTATTATTTCTGAAGGCGATGATCTAACTACAGCCAATTGCAATATGTTTCAATTATTAAGAACATCTAGAAAGTATTTTCAGAATAAGAAAATCTTTCTTTTCTATTCTTGAGTGATCGGCTTCTCGTACTAAGCTGTGTAGGTTCTGTAAGTGAACCTGAAGGCTTTGTATTTCCTTGGATTGTAAAGGAGTCAACTGCCTGTACTCAATTGTGAACAATTCTGCTGAAACGAGGACCAGATAGTGAAAATCACCAAGCTCGTGGAGTAGAGTGTAGGTGGAGTGGACTAGGGGCCTTCTATTCCCCGAACTACTATACATCTGTGTGTCTCTGCTTTTACTTATTTCACTGCATGATCAAATCTAATAAAGCATAGAGGATTGAACTCGATCAATCGAATAGTTAATGAAAAATCTAAAAGACACAACTCACCCCCTCTTGTGTATAATCTTTATATTCAAGATCCAACACATATTTCCATTATATGCTTTATTTCATTTTTATGCACATTTTTCATTATTTATAACTCGTTATTATTTTATAATAAATATTTATACTTTTTCAAGGAATATGAATAATAATATGATATTACATGTCCTTTGATTATTTATAATTGGAACCTAATATTTTAATATATACTTCTAATCAGAGATTTCAATAATTATCATGTCTTCATATATTCTTATGATCTAACTATTTTATTAATCATTGAACATTTTCCCTTACTGGGTGTTTCATATCACCATGTCTTGTGATTTCAATTACCCAGGTTATGAATATGGTTATAACATATGAGATGTTTAGAAGAAGGTTGAGTTTGGTGAAATTACATATAAATGTTTTAAATTATGTGAAATTTAATCTCCAAAGATAATAAAACTTTTGGTTCTAGAATTTTGATCACATTTTGAGATATAATGATTAATTAATGTGAATTATATATAAGTCAATATTTTTTTGTCTCACATGGTATCAAATATGGCATGTAAAGAATTTTTTCTCAGCACTGGACCAGGAAGTGTGGTCCCAAGAACCCCGTCACTACCACTATTATCACACCTAGGTCCCTTGAGGTCTAAATCTCTATTAGAATGGTAAACTAAGGATAGTTTTTTGTTATGATTGTTTGAAAGCCCTATTAAGAACATTGGGGGTGCTTTGGTGACTATTTCTTCATATCATATCCATGTAAGGGAAATTCATTATTCTAGTGATTAAAATCACACAAACAATAATAGAAATCTTTAGGAGCATACCTATTTCAATGAAAAAATACTCTATGAGACCCTATCCATTCAAATACATACAACAAAAGTGGTATTCCCATGTTTACAATAAGAAGTCCTACTAAGGGGTGGATCCAAAAAATTCAAATTGGCTACCCATTTCGTGGGATTTCTTATAAAAAAGGACATAAAACATCATTTAATTGAGTTTCTATATAAAAACCTATATATTAGTGCCATTATTACATTATCAATATTATTATCCTCTAGAATTGAATAATTTAATCTTGATCTGTAGTCTCCAATAGTGGACCCAATGAAAAAAATTCTAATGGCCATAGAAAACACTCCTTTAAGATGATCCACCTGAAACCACTGCTCCATATGATAGGGGTCCCACAACCAATTAGCGATTCTCAAACATGAAAACTAGACACACTAAGGAAAGACTTATCTTATTTACCATCACTGGAGTGTTTACTATAGGTAGAAGTGTAAAATGGATAGACATACCTAGCCCCACTTAATAAAGATATAATTGAATTGTTGATACTTTCAAATCATCCAAATAAATCAACTATAAAAATTGAATCCCATAAAAATGAAATTTGTGATGAATTACTATAGGATATGATATTAAAAATTTATTATCCTATCACCACCTACAAATATTTGGTGGCCTTAAAAAAAGATGAATGTTTTATACCCTTCAATCATTAAAACACATGGGAAACACTAAATCGCTTCAATTATAAGTATGTATATTATGAAAGATATGACGACTATCATAAAAATAATCAATTATAGATCTATGTAATTTTATCTCACTTCTATTCAGTAGTGGGAATCCATAATTCTGGTAGGAAATTTGACCATCTTCAACGCACTTGCATTGATATACTTGAATAAATTTGAGAAATCATTGAAGAATCATTATATAGGGTCCCAAGCCTTTTATATTTAACATTCTATGATTTTAAGCTTCATTAATCATCAGAGTACAAGCCAAGGATCGTTATTTCTAGTTTCTTCGAAGACTAGGTACATAAAACATAAAACATGGGGCTAAAAAAACTTCTTTATTTAATCTCCATAAAGAGCTCCCAACTTTATTTGAGCTCTTAAATCTGCACAGGGTACCCTGGGGAACACATGAACAAAGGGATGATCTAAAAATCCCAGTAAGGGAAATAACATAAGAATAAAATTTAAGCACATGAGTTTGGAGGCTTTCCATAATGATATTGGAAGCATGGAACATATGGAATTATAACATATAAACATGGGATCATAAAAACAAGGAATAAAATAAGCATGAGATCATATAAGAATGATATTATATAAGCATAGTGTCATAGAGAGGTGGCACCAACATTAAACATGACATTGGTACGAGTCAAGGCTAACCACCAATCTCGTTTCCAATAGTAGCACAAGCCAAGGCTAACCGCCCAGACCATTTTCCAATAATATTTTCATGAGACATTAACTTTACCCTATGAATTGGAGTGCTATCTGGGCGCACCCATCTATGCTTATTCATGTATATTCTTTCTACATAAATAATCTCACATAATCAATCATACATAAACATAAGAGTACCCAAGGAAAGAAATGGGCACACAATCACGTCATGAAGCCTAATAAAAAGGGACGTAACATAAAGGAGTCCATGAATGAAAGGAATTAAATCATAAATAGACATTAATAATTTATAAAGGTATAAATCATAACAATAGTTAATTAACTGAAGTTATAAAAAGCAATAAATAGTTTTTTAGGAATCTTGGAGTCAAAACATTTTAGTGCGGTTTAAGAAAACATCAAATATCTCTTAAAATGAAAAGCGGCATAATATTTTTTTATAAAACCAGAAGTAAACAAGGAGGGTTGTCATAATAAAAAGACTGATTTTATAATGACAAAGGGGACTTAAAATAAGAGATAGAGTACACTTTAGAATAGGAATGAATTCGGGAAGTTCCCTTAAAACAGGTTCACTTATCGAGAGGTAATGAGGAGATAATCACTTAAAAACATGCATATACCCGAAAGAGTGTGATGAATGAGTCTTGATAAATAAAATTGGAACATGTGAACACATTTATTGTATGCACATGAAAAGTTAAGATAACTTCATTTTGGTAGAAAGGTAGATAATACAATCCGAAGGAATAAAAGACGTTCGGGTAGAATTCTTTACGGATTATCGGCATTGTAATGGGAGTACTTAAGGGGGCTTAGTTAGAGAGGAGAGGGAATTATTATCACTTATAAATAAATAGGGCAGTATAGGGGAGGTTTGAAATCATACCCCATAATTAATAATTACACACAACATGTCCTAACATAGTGAATAATCTTGAATAAGAGTGAAATTGAGAGTATCCCTTACCTTAGGTCCATTGGTGTTCTCCACTTGATATTAATGACCTGTATAGTCAAATTAGGTATATTAATCAATTGTTCCGAAACCTTATCTATATGTAAAAGATTTTTTATAACCTTTTTATGTTCATTTATACCCATTTTTATTACAAGGTTCAATTTCATTGTTTGGGTCCGTTTGTTTCATTTGTTTTAATGATCGGTTAAATTGTATTTATGTTCAAATGAAATGTAAAATGAAAGTGGTTGTCCATAACTGATGTTTTATAAAATTAGTTGACATCTATAAAGTTACATGGTTACAAAATTAATTTGGTTAATTAGAGTGGAAGAGAACCTTTACATTAAACATTAATTATAAACACTTTAATTAATTTTAACGATTTTGCCCATAATTGACGTGTTTTGTATTATGGTTTTATATCATGAGTGTATGAAGATTAAAAAACCATAATTAGGACATATAAAATATATAATAATCTGGTTCAACCATAACATAAATGGTTTCATGACTAGAAACAAAATGATAAAAGAATTTGAAAACACATTATCCACGATGTTGGTAATTTGACACATCACAGGTGATGTATTAATTCTGAACGTGAGGGAGAGGAGGGGAAGCATGATGCTTGAAATTTTCCATAAACATGATTACCATCCGGAATATATGAGATTTTGGATATTTAATGTCTTTTGGATAAGTCAAGGGTAAGAGGGTATAGGAAAAGAAAGAAATTGAAAACAAAGGACTTGAAAACGAAAGACAGTTCTTACACTTTGATCTCCTCTCTTTGAGACTCCTCTTAGAGGATTCGATTTTGGTCTTTTGTAAAGAAAAGAAATCCATGTAAGTGGGGAAGAAGATTGGGAGGGTATTTGGGCAGAATTTAGAGAAGGCTTGGAACTTGAGAGGAGTGGAGAAAAAAGGGAGTGAATGGGGGTTTTATAGTGGAGGAGAGAGGAGTTTTCTTAATATAAAATACATTAGTTTATTAATTCCGCCCAAGAAAATGAAAATTGAGTCTTCTATGACCAAAAATAGTAATTTTATAATGTAATCTCGAACCAAGTGGGCTTAAATCATCAAAAAATCACACATGACTGAATTAATCCATTATTTAGCATTTATTGTGAATTATCAGTTTCTACTATTCATAAAAAATTCAAGTATTTCAGAAAAATCCCCAAAAATCACCCAAAACATTTTTTGACATGTAGAATCAAAAAATTAAGTACATTTCTCAAAAATTATTTTATAAATATGATTATTTTAATATTTAATTAAAATAATAATTTATTATAAAAAACTAGTTTTAAAACATTCATTAACTTATTCTAAAATATTGGTTTATCATACTTCTAACATGAATATTATTTCTATACCACCATAGGTGATGTTACAATTCATTAGGGTATATCACTATTCATAAGTGTATTTTACTATTCATTAGGGTATGTTATGATTCACCAATTGTTTTTATTAGACTTTAAAAAAAATCTTGAACACAACCGTGTATACAGAATTTTCGAAATTCCAAACAAACTTATGTTTAAAGGTCACTTATCACTTAGTAGTTCATTATGTTGTGTTTTTATGTGATATTATGATGTAAATATAAGAATGGAATTTCCATTGAAAAAATTTGGGTCGTTACATTATTCCCCCCTTAAGAAATTTCTCCCACGAAATATCATTTTACACTCTACGCCAAAACAGATGTGGGTACTTTTCCTTAATTTCTTCCTCTGGTTCCCATGTTGCCTCTTCGTACTTATGGTTTTTCCATAATACCTTGACCAGATGAGTTGTCTTGTTACGTAGAACATTGTCTCTATGATCCATGATTTTCACTGGCTTCTCCTCATAGGAACGGTCATCCTTCAACTGTACCACCTCTAAAGAGAGTACATGTGAATGGTATAGTTTGTACTTCCTTAAGAGAGATAAATGAAAGACATCATGTACTTTTGATATGGTAGGTGAATGTTATAGTCGATAGGCCATAGCTCCAACTGGATCAAGGATCTCGAAGGGGCCGATGTACCTGGGACTTTACTTTCCTTTCTTCCCAAACCTTATGACCTTCTTCTATGAAGATATGCATTAAAATACCATGTCTCCAACTTTGAAATCAAGGTCTCATTGACGGTTATCTACATAACTCGTCTATTGACTTTGGGCTACCTTGATGTGGTTCTGAATAGTTTTCACCTTCTCCACCATTTCTTCGACCATTTCAGGTCCTAGCAGCTTACGCTCACTGAAATCATCCCAATATACCTGTGTTCTGCACCTTTTCCAATAAAGGGCTTTATATGGTGCCATTTAGATGCTCGAGTGGAAACAATTGTTGTATGAGAATTCAACCAGTGGGAGATGTTGGTCCCATCTTCCTTTTAATTCCATAGAACATGATCTGAACATGTCTTCTAGTGTTTTAATAGTTCGCTCAGACTGGCCATCAGTTTGAGGATGATAGGCCGTACTAAAGTTCAGTTCAGTGCTCAACGCATGCTGGAAACTTTTCCAAAACATTGAGGTGAATCTCAGATCACGGTCGGATACAATAGATAGTGGTACTCCATGCAGTCTTTCCACTTCTTTGATGTAAATCCTTGAAAGTGGATCTAATGATAAGTCCTCTCAAATCGCGATAAAGTTAGCTGCCTTCGTAAGATGATCCACAACGACCCATATAGAATTGTTTGCTTTGGTTGTCCTTGGAAGTACAGTGACAAAGTCCATGGTAATGTTCTCCATGATGGTATGGGTAGTGGTTGAATTAGACCATTAGACTTTTTTCTCTCATCCTTCACTAGATAACATACAAGGAACTTTGATGTATATTCGGCAATCTCCCTTTTCATATTGTCCCACCAAATGTTTTCTCGGAGATCTCGATACATCTTTGTGCTCCCTGGGTGGATAGAGAAGGTCTATCTATGTGTATCATTCCATAGATCCTTGTATATCTCTGGATCGTATGGTACACATAATCGTTTCCCAAGTCTTACAACTCCTTCCTCATCAATTTTTAAATCAGAGGATTTCCCATTTTTAACAGCTTCCACCCTATTCTAAATTTCCACATCTTCTCGTTGAGAATCCTTTATTTTCCCCAAGAGGGATGGTTGAGAAATATTTTGGGAGAGGATTGATGATGTTCCTCCCATAATGATTCACATGTCCATACTTTGAAAATCTATGAAGATCTGATCCTTTTCAATTCTCATCATTGATAAAGATGCAGGATCTTTTCTACTTAGATCATCTGACACCTTGTTTGCCTTACCGGGATGGTAGTGGTTTGAGTAGTCGTAATCCTTGATGAGCTCTATCCATCATTGTGGGTGCATACTAAGCTCTTTCTGTGTGAATATATACTTGAGACTCTTTTGGTCAGTATATATCTCACATTTTCCCCCATAGAGATAATGCCACCAAATTTTCAAAGAAAAGATCACAGCCACTAAATTCATATCATGTGTTGGATAGTTTTTCTCATGGATTTATAGCTACCTTAAGGCATAGGCTATCACTTTATTGTTTTGCATTAGCACACATCCTTAATCCCTTCTTATAAGAATCAATATACACCAGAAAGAGGACCCTGCTGGTAGGGAGTGTGAGTACTTGCATAGTGATAAGACTCTTTTTCAACTCCTTGAAACAGTCTTCACATTCTTGTGTCTAGACAAAATTTACTCCCTTCCGCGTCAACTTGGTCATTGGGTTTGACAGTGGTTAAAAGTTCTTCATGAATCATCAATAATAACCATCTAGACCCAAAAAGCTACGGATCTCCATTACAGAATTTGTCCTGGGCCACTCTTCAATTGCCTTTGTCTTGGAAGGGTCCATAAATATCCCTTTGCAAGTGATAAAATTCCCCAGGAATGAAACTTCCTCCATCTAGAACTCACATTTACTGTACTTTGCATATAACTTCTCCCTTCGCAAAGTATTTAACACAGTTTTCAAATGCTTTTCATGTTCCTCCTTGCTCATAGAGTATATCAAAATATCATCAATAAATGCCACCATAAATTTTTCTAGGTAATCTCTAAAGACTCTATTAATTAATTCCATGAAAATTTCAGGAGCATTAGTGAGTCCGAAGGGAATCACTATGAACTCATAGTGTCCATACCTCGTTCGAAAGTCAGTCATGGGAATATATTTCTTCCTCAACATTAGTTGGTGATATCCTGACCGAAGGTCCACCTTAGAGAAATAACTAGACCCATGTAGCTGATCGAACAAGTCATCTATCCGTGGAAGGGGATAATTTTTCCTTATCGTGATTTTATTGAGCTCACGATAATCAATGCAGAGGCACATTGATACATCTGTATTCTTGATGAAGAGTACTGGAGAACCCCACGGAGAAGCTCTCGGGAATACAAAACCCTTCTCCATATTCACTTGTAACTACTTCTTCAACTCTTCCAGCTCTATGGTGGCCATTCTATAATGTGTCTTTGAGATTGGAATAGATCCATGGATAATTTCAATTGAGAACTCTACCCCTCAATCTGGAGGAAGACTAGACAACTCCTCAGGGAATACATCAGTGTAATCCCTCATGATGGGAATGTCTTTAAGCATGATTCTCTCCTTTTTCTCAATCTTTTGACCTAGTTATGCTTGTTCACAAGGAAGCAGTATCCAAACTTGAGACAATGATTCTAAGGAGATTCATCTTCCTCCTTAAACATGTAAAGAATAAGAGGATGCTTCGAGATGTGAAAAGTGATCTCCCTTTCACTATAGTTGATGTTGGACATGTATAAAGATAGACAATCCATGCCCAACATGGCATCAAAATCCACTAAAGGAAGCATGATGAGATTTTCTGGGAGGTTTAGTCCACAAACGTTAACCAGGGAGGAGTTATAAACCACGGACATAATGATTTCCACATTCTCTATTCTCACAGATAACTTTTCCTCCAAATTTTGAGGTTGTGTTTGAATAGTTATACTAAACATGCATGATATAAAACAATGCGTAGAACTAGAATCAAATAGTATGTTCGCTATTATTGAATGAATAACAAGTGTACCTATCAACACATCATTTTCTGGATCCACTTCAGTAGTAGTGATAGCATAAGATCTTCCTTGTTGGCTTGGAGGTTGTTGTTGATTGCCTACAACAACCCTCGACTTAGGAAAATTGTTTGCATAATGCCCAAGCTCTTTACAATTGAAACACTATACCGCAAGCTAAGTGTTGATCTGAACCTTTCTTTCTTATTCAACATTAGCGGGAATTTTCATATCCCTTCAGTAGTTCTTGGCCTGATGACCAAAATTTATACATTTGAAGAAATTCTTGTTTCCCATTAGACAGTTACCAGGATGCTTCTTCCCACAATTTTTGCAAAGGGGAATGATGGGATTATTTCCATCATGTTATTTGTTTTATGTAACACCCATGTTGTTTTCCATCTTCCGATTCTTGTCACTGGGCCCATGATGCCACTGAGAGTCTCTAATCTCCATTTCCACCTTGAGGGAAAAATAGACAATGTCCTCATAACTATCGATGTGTCGAATCTCCAATGCTTTTAATAGACTCGTCATTAGTTTGATAAAGAAGCGATCCGACTTGATTTTTGTGTTCATGAAAATGCCACAGGCATACCTTGAATGCCTTGTAAAGTTTTCTTCATATGCCCGGATGGACTCATCTTCCTTCTGCTTGAGTACGAGGAACTCTCTTTCCATCTTGAGACAGAGGGTTCAAGGAAAATATTTGTTGAAAAACATCTTCTTGAATTCCTCCCAATCTATGGAATCAATTTCCTCTTGGGACTTTGTATTCTTGATCAGTGTCCACCACTGATCATCTTCCCCATCAAAACTATAGACCGCCAGTACCACCTTCTCTTCTTCAGAGCACTGGAGAATGGAGAATATCTTTTCAATGGAGTTAATCCATTATTCCGCGAGGAGGGGATCTGAAGATCTACTAAACACGGGAGGCCTTTTCCGCATGAAGGATTCCATGGAAAATTTCTCTTTCCTTGGAGGAGGAGGACGTTCCACCAGATTCATGTTATTATTCATAACTAGAGCCAGCTGACCAAGTACTTGCAGGAAGTTTTGAGCACCTGATTCCATCACCACATGCATATCATTAGGGCAATCATCACATTGCCTATCATGTTGGATGTTGGTATGTGTTCTTTTATTTCCCGCCATTAACTAAAATAAAGAACATATAATTAGAGGTCTTGAATACATAACTATTGAGAAAAACTAGAAACTTTGAACATAAATGGATAAACTTATAAAGAAAAAGTATATCCTAACTTATGATTCCTCAGCATAAATCTGTTTTATCCTCAATCTACATCTTAACTTATATTCTTATGGGATTTTTCTTATCCCCTAATAATGGTTTGTACTAAGATCACGAATCTACCAAAACATATCCCCTAGGAGTGTCGTAACCAAAAGTGCATCAAGGCTCGTTGTCATGCACCAGTTCCCATTCGAGTCGAGCTCAAAGCAGTGTTTTCAGGTTTTACACTTAGGATACATCTATGCCAGAGCTACCTCTACCAGCTCATATCCAGACAGGAATGTATTTTCTTGATAATGCACTTACTCAATACTCACCAAAATTTTGAGAATGTTTTCTAATAATTAGTCTCATACATAAGGTTCCCACTATGGTGCTCTATTCATAATCTCAAAAAATATCTAGACAAGCCTCTGATACCAACTATAGAGACCCAATCCTTTTACATAAAACATTACACGATTTTAAGAATCATTAATCATTAGAGTACAATCCAAGGATTGTTAATTTAAGTGTCTTGGAAGGCTAGGTACATAAAACATAAAACATGGGGTTACAAACTTCTTTATTTAATCTCTATGAAGAGCTCCGAACTTCCTTTGAGATCTTACATCTGCATAGGGTACCCTGGGGAACACATGAACAAAGGGATGATCAAAAATGGCTAGGAAGGGAAACAACATAAGAATAAACATTAAGCACGTGAGTTAGGAGGCTTGACATAATGATATTGGAAGCCTGGAACATATGGAATTATAACAAATAAACATGGAATCATAAAAACATGGAATAAAATAAGCATGTGATCATATAATCATGAGATTATATAAGCATAGTTTCAGCAAAAGGTAGTATCAAATTTAAACATGACATTGGTATGAGTCATTGCTAACCTCTGATCTCGTTTCCCATAGTAGCACAAGCCAAGGCTAACAGCCCGAACCATTTGCCCATAATCTTATCATGAGACATTAACTTTACCCAATGCATTAGAGTGCTATCTGGGAGAAACCATCTATGATTATTCATGTATATTCTTTCCACATAAATAATCTCACATAATCAATCATACATAAACAAAAGAGTACCCAAGGAAGGAAATGGGCACACAATCACGTCATGAAGCATAATATAAAGAGATGTAACATAAAAGCGTCCATCAAAGAAAGGAATTAAATCATAAATATACATTAATAATTTATAAAGGCATAAATCATGACAAGAGATAATGAACTGAAGTGATAACATGTAAAAAATAGTCTTTAAGGAATCTCTGAGTCAAAACATTTTCGTGCGGTTTAAGAAAACATCGAATATCTCTTAAAACGAAAAGCGGAATAATATTTTTTATAAAACTTGAAGTAAACCAGGAGGGTTTTCATAATATAAATAATTATTTTATAAAGACAAAAGTTACTGAAAATATAGGATATATTACACTTGATAATAATAATGAATTTGGGAAGTTCCCTTAAAACAGGTTCACTTATCGGGAAGCAATGAGGAGAGAATCTCTTAAAAACATGCATATCCCCGAAAGCGAGTGATGAAAGAGTGTTGATAAATATACGTGTAACATGTGGACACATTTAGATTATTCACATGAAATGATAAGAGAGCAACATTTTTGTATATAGGTAGATAAGGAAATCCAAAGGAATAAAAGAGGTTCGGGTAGAATTATTTACGGATTATCGGCATGGTATCAGGAGTACTTAAGGGGGATTAGTGAGAGAGGAGAGGTAATTATCATCACTTATACATAAAGAGGGTAGTATGGGGGAGGTGATAAATCATACCCCATAATTAATAGTTACACACAACATGTCCTAACATAGTGAACAATCTTGAATAAGAGTGAAATTGAGAGGATCCTTTACCTTAGGTCCGTTGGTGTTCTCCACGTGATATTAATGACCTGTATAGTCAAATTAGCTTTATTAATAAATAAGTCCAGAACCATATCTATATGTTAAAGATTCAGTATAATCTTTCTATGTTCATTTATACCCATTTTTATTACAAGGTTCAATTTCATTTTTCTGGTTCGTTTGTTTCATTTGTTTTAATGATCAGTTCAATTGTATTTAGGTTCAAATGAAATGTAAGATGAATGTGGTTGTCGATAATTGAAGTTATATAATGTTAGTGGAAATCTATAAGGTTAAATGGTTACAAAATTTATTTGGTTAATTATACTGGAAGAGAACCTTTACATTAAACATTAATGATAAACACTTGAATTATTTTTAACGATTTTGCACATAATTGACTTGTTTTGAATTATTGTTTTATAACATGAGTGTATGAAGAATACAGAACCTTAAACAGAACATATAACATATATTATAATCTGGTTCAACCATAACATAAATTTTTTCATGACCAAACACAAAATGATAAAATAATTTGAAAACACATTATCCAAGATGTTGGTAATTTGACACATCACTGGCGATGTTTTAATTCTAGAACGTGACGGAGATGAGGGGAAGCATGATGCATGAAATTTTCGATAAACATGATTATCATACAAAATATATGAGATTCTGGATCTTTAATTCTTTTTTGATAAGGCAAGGGGAAGAGGGTATAAGAAAATAAATAAAATGAAAACAAAACACTTGAAAACGAAAGAGGGTTCTTACCCTTTGATCTCCTCTCTTTGAGACTCCTCTTAGGGGATTTGATTTTGGTCTTTTGGAAAGACCAGAAAGCCTTGGACGTGGGGAATGAGCTTGGGAGGGAATTTGGGAAGAATTTAGAGAAGGCTTAGAGCTTGAGAGGAGTGGAGAAAAGAGGGAGTGAAGGGGGGTTTTATAGTGGAAGAGAGAGTGGTTTTCTTAATATAAAATCCATTAGTTTATTAATTCATCCCACGACAAGGAATAGTGAGTCTTCTATGACCAAAAATAGTAATTTTATAATTTAATCCCGAACCATGTGGGATTACATCAGTAGAACATCACACGTAACTCAATTAATCCATTACTTAACATTTATTGTGAATTATCGGTTTCTACTATTCATCAAAAATTCAAGTTTTTTAGAAAAATCCCAAAACTTCAGCCAAACCATTTTTCGACTTGTAGAATCAAAAAATGAAGTAAATTTTAAAAAAATAATTTTCTAAATATGATTATTTTAATATTTAATTAAAACAATAATTTATTATCAAAAACTAGTTTTAAAACATTCATTAACTTATTCTAAAATATAGGTTTATCGTAATTCCAACTTGAATATTATTTCAATACCACAATAGGTGATGTTACTATTCATTAGGGTATATCACTATTCATAAGGGTATTTTACTATTCCTTAGGGTAAGTTACTATTAACCAAATTTGTTTTTTGTTTTATTAGACTCCAAAAAACATCTTGAAGACAATCGTGTATGCCAGATTTTTGAAATTTCAAACAAACTTATGTTTAAAGGTCACTTATCACATAATAGTTCATTATGTTGTGTTTTCATGTAATTTTATGACATAAATATAAGAAGGTAAGTTCCATTGAAAAACTTAGGTTTGTTACACATTCCCCCATATACATATCAAATAATTGGAAAATATATTTCCCTTAACTTATCACCTATCATTTAATAGAATTAGGATCCGTATAATCAATCCGAAACTCCTTCCTTAGAATAACCATTGGATAATGTGTGCTATGTTATGAGGATTGATGGTGCCTTAAACTCACAGGGAGACAAAAAATTCTCATATCTGCAACTATAGCCCACCTCAAGGGATCATACAAGACCAAATAAATGGATACAATCTATCCAAAGTCTTATTCTTAAATAAATGCATATTATAAATGGGTTAAATCTAAGAAAATAAATACTTATTAAAACTGAAAACCTTTTTTTGGTAGTTCGCCCATGAAATGGATCTGCAGGGTCAATGTGAATTCACTAGGGGGCTGAATGAGTGAATTCAGTTCGTTTTTATGTTTATTTTAGAAACAAAATACCTATTAAAATTAATGACTATATTATTTTAGAACCCACAAAATAATTCACACATATAAGGAATTAATGATTTTTTACAGGGTTCACTAATCACAATAATAGTTAATATATAGAATTTTCTGGAATCACTTGAGACCATAAGGTTCACTATTATTATCATTTTGAATTACAATGATAATGGAATATAATTGTACAAATTTTTCAAAAACTATCATCTAACTATATAATTTTATCCCACATTAATAAATATATTGAATTAATTTTTAACAAATTGATAGTCATAAATAGAATTCTACACACATCATATTATTTTAGTGATTCTTCTTTTTCTCTTCCTCTACTTCCTATTATTTTTATACTTTAATAATTGAATGTATTCTATTTTTAACAATAAAATTTTCTTAATATTTATCTATTTATGGTGCATAAAAATATTTTAAATATAGAAAAAAATATTCTATAATTGTATTAGTGATTTATTTTCATATAATGTGAATTTAAAATTCAAAAAATTAGATAAGTTACTAACTTTAAGTATTATCAATTTTTTCTCCAACTTCTAATCTATAGGATCTATCTATATGTATGATGTAATATATCATAGAGTGTCTATATTAAAAATGGTTCGATAAATCAGTTCCACTAAACTACTTCTAAACTTTTTCCTTCATGTCATGACACAATTATTCATTGTGTAACACTTATTTTCCTTTATCTCTAGGTATGAACATTGAATTGTGACACTATTCAGTAGGTTGAGATATTTGAAACCACCTCAAAATATCAAAGAACTCACGATTATGACATCACATCATGGTGTGACTTCATATTTTGGACCCACACTTCATTTCCTTGTATGATATTCACTTCATAAAATGGTGTTACTATCTCTTAAATCACATTCCAATATAAAAACGTTATGCACCCATTTTTTTCATCACAACATGAAAATAATATTCACAAGGTGATTAAATTTATATATCATTCATGTATTGTGTCACATTATGATAATAATATTCATGACATGACTCAAATTCATGACATTGACATATCATAGTACATTTCCAAATTTCTAGTCTATTCTCCATAATGACCCTTTTCTATGATTGAAATAACCCTTTATATATACATGGTAGGTTTATCATTTTTCTAATTTTTATGTCTTCATATAATAACCCATATGTATTTAGCATAACGACTCTTACATTTATAGGATATCTTAGAGAACATTACCAAATTTTAGTATAATTTTTTCTTAACTCTTAACACCCCTATATTACTTCAAAACAATTCCAAATATCATTAAAAAACTTAAAAACATCCAAAATACCATCACCTCACACAATAAACATTATTTTGAAGGATTTTTGATATTATTTATGTATTGAAAACAAATCCAACATAACAACCATATTAAATTTTCTTCTTCGATTCTTATTCTATAGAGAAATAAAATATGCTAGAGAATACTTCTTCAATTCGAAATATCATTATACACTCCTTGAGTCTCATTAATCTTCCTAAGCTCAAAATCACTTGTTCATGTCACTTTTTTTTTATAGTCTCATCAATCATCATAAAACATATATTTACATAAAAAATATTACCCTTTTTATTTTTTTGTTAGCCAAGATATATAAATAACTTTAAAAGTCATCAAATTTTTTTAATGAATCGTCATTCAATTATTTTAAGCCTATAAGAAATAAGTCAGTATAGGAAATGAGGACATTGAACTTTAATGTAATGTTGTCCATGAAATGTGAATTACATTCATTTTATCATAGACCATGATACACTTAATAGAAACGAATAATAATTATTCTAACATTTCTCAAAATAATTCCTTAATCCTCATCATAAAATGTTCTTGAAAAAATTCTCACCAAACAAATTAGAATAGTTTACATAGTGACTTAACAACATACCCCTTTTAAAACAATCTTAAAATATATACTCCCCTAAAATAATTGATCTCTTTCTTTTATACTAACTAAGTTAAATACCCTAAGCGGGGGGTGAATCTGGGTACAATATATTAAAAAAATACTTCTTTGGATCTTATTTATTCATTAAAAAAACACAGTTCTCTCCCTTTCTCATAGCAATGTATGAACAAAATTGGAATCATTCTAGAGGCATAATAATTTTACATAGTTCACCCACCCTGGGATATGTCTAAGGAATATAAAATGTTTATGTGATGATGTACCAAATCCAATAAGTATTGCTACCAAATTACAAGGTTCAGGTCTGATCCCTTCTATACCCAAACTCACTGCCTTTAATATCATTAGGTTCAACACACTACTTTCCTAAGGTTCACTCTATTTATCTATTTCTCTAGCTCACTACAAGTGGAAAGGATCACCTTCTTCCTATTATTTTTCTCACTACTCTAAAAAGGATCTTTACCCTGTTTATGGACATGTAGTTCCCTTCATTATCACTATTGAATGCATCCTCAGGTATAAGTAGATACTCGGTTGAAGCTCTTTCTAAGATTCTCCTTCACTTCTATGAAAACACCTAAATAAAACACATTCACTTTCAAAATATCTAGAACATACTTATCTTCTCTATAGACACAACAATTACCTCCTCTTTAGAAGGATAATCAAGTGTGAGAAGTATTCTTTTCACTACTTCGAATGTAGCAGTGAATAACCTCCTTCGGTGAGTATTGTCGGATGATGCAGATCCTCAGTCTTCTTCTTCTTTATAATTAAGATATGGAAAAGATAATATTCATATGGAAATTTAAGCATTTATATCCATGCACAATATTCTAGTTTGATACCTATGCTTTAGACCCTAGTGCATAACCACTTCAGCAACATCCTAGCGTGTAAAGCCTTGCATGAGACTCTAGAGTGTATCCCATTGCATGAGATCCTGGAATGAGACCCTAATGAAATATCCTAGCGTGAGTCCCTAGCACGAGACCCTTCAATGATTAATATTTTATACTATGTCTGAGTTCATTCATTGAGTCTACATTAAATAGGAGAGTGAGTCACTTCTGTGAGACCAGTTTCATGATAAGAATGAGTTCCTTGCGCAATACCACTTTCTCTCTTTTCTTAAGACCTTGTTCAAATCATGCACAACACATATGTGATGTCAATCACATATGCTCTTTCGTGAGATCTCTTCATTTTTCTCTTTCAGGAGTCTTACCCATGAATCTCCTTCCCGAAAAATGTATCAAATAAATATTTTATGCATAATTTTTTCAATGTTTAAGGATGGGTTAGGGGTATTTATAGGCATAAATCTGTGACCTTAACTCTTCAAATAATGCATAACCATCTACCTCATCATCATCATGCACTCTTCAGGATCCACGTTTGAGTTTGAATTCTCACTTTTCACGAGTCCATGGTGAATATCTTCATACCACCATAGTATAATGATGGTCCCCTTCCCTGCATAGAAATTATGCTATGTGGAGGAAACCCCATCCTACAGAAGGATATTCCATAAAAAATGTGGTATTCGAGGGGGTTCTAACCTCCAAATAAAATCATTTTCTTCCATTTCTATCATACCATCACCTGTCCCTCTGTGATCCATTCCAACGGGGTCAGGCCAAAGCCTCTATCAAAGACAAAGATTTTTTACAATGAGACCATCAGGTCCATCGATACTCCCTTTTGAGTTTACATACTCATGGTAAGCAAAGTCACACGAGAATTCCCCACAATAATATGGATACTCAGAATATACCTATGTTTACATTCTCATGGTAACCGAGGTACTGACCTTAGGATACTCATGTGATCATCCCCATTCTAGGGATTAACTAGAATCGCTGGAATTTCCCTTCAATGATGGATAATGATAAATCGAGGAGATCACACTCATGTTTCCTTTTGATGAGGAATGACACTCCTCCCCTTTCCCAAAACCAATTTCATGGAACTCCTACTGAGGTAATCCCCAATACATTCTAATTGGAGGTGGCAAACTTCCTCATATTCCCCTAATCCTAGGACCTATCTGGATAGATTTCCAAACATGAATATCCTAGATATGAATAAAAGAGTGGAAATAAGAACATTCAAATCCCCCCACTCTCCCCTTTTGGGATCCAGCACCATCCATCACCGGATGGGGAGGGATGTGCGATAATCGAATCTACCACTTCCTCTTGTTTCTCACATTGAGCGTGAATCATTTGGGCTTAAATATTAGTGGAGATCATGACATATACATCACCCAAAACATAAAATGGGCCTTATTTAAAGATATAATCCCCATTCATGCCCCCTTTACAAGAAACACCCATGCGTAAGTCCCCAACCAGCAATTGCAGTGGGCCTCCACTAAAGTGTATGTACCAACTACTTCAAAACTATATGGAATTTTATTCCAAACTATCTAGGATATGTAATAAATATCCCTAATATTAAGGCCCGATACTTCACTTATCTCATCCATTTAATAATTTTCATGATGGTTCACTCTCGTCCTCACCACATGATGTTAAATTGTATGGGATAGCAAACTATGTTGGATTTGATTCCCCACTAACTAGGACACATAGAAAGTTTTCTTATGGACCAATACCAACTCTTATATCAACCATAATGTTTTCTGGTATCATACATTATATGGTAATGTCCGCCCAGAAGACCACATATCTTCTAGGTCCCTTGGGCCGCTTCGACATAAGTCACGCATAAAATCTTGACTAGGCCCCTTCTGAATAGTCATCCTTTCCACATAATGTTAAAATGCATTGGTTGGGTCCTCATCGCATGACCTTGAATGATGATTTATCCCGTTAAGTGGCACCGAACTATTTGGGTTCTGATTACTCTAAATAGGATACATAGGAAACCCATCTTATGAGTCCAACCCTAACATTCAAACAATTCACATCCCCTTGGATGACGATAAACTCTAGAGAACCCTGCCACTTGGATTAGATTAGTTGCTTCTCAATAAATTACCTAGGAATTGTAGATCTATCCAAAAAAATTTATCATTGATGAATAATCTAAAATACATAGAGATATCATCATTGATGGAGAACGTCGTATACAGACAAATGATTTGGAACCCATGAATATTTATCATCTCCCATTCGCAGAGGTAATTCATAGACACATTATTGGGAATGAACCAATGATTCATGAAAATATAAACATGGATTAAATTTATAATACAATCCAAGAATTGTGATGGGCATTGTCGCACATGCTCTTAAGTTTTTTTTGTGATTTACTAAGTGAAGCACAATGGATAACCTAGGTCATTCTATCAAATAATAAGTGAATTAAACAGACCATAATAGAATTTAAGGAAATAAAAAAGGTAACAAATGAAAAAAATTGAAACAAAAGATGGGGGGTTGGTTTTTTGACTTTCAGGCAATAAACTATACAACAAAAAAGAACAATAAAAGACACATTTTTTTAAAAACACTTATATGAGGAAATTTAGTTGATCTAATCACAACCCTTCACTATTAATTTTTCGTTATCCCATATAATTATAATTCATTATATTATGATCCCCTAACCTTGTTATCCTCTGAAATATATGGAAATTAACACAACCAAAAATATTTTTGAAAATGAGCCCTAGGTTAACTTTGGGACCTTTAATCGCAACACCCTGCTTTGATTGAGATCCAAAAGACAAATTATGGTTAGTGGAGAATTAGGGAATCATCTCATCCCTAGAGTGTAGAATTAATTGAGTTTTGGATGTGACTTTAAACATAAACTTCTATCCGAAGTTGATTATGTTTTGTGATTGAGGTTTCACTCACAAGATTTACCCAAGACTGACCACACTATCATGTGAAAGTCAATCGAGAAAAATAGAAATTAAAACTCAATTAATTGATAAAAATTTATGAATTACAGTATGTTTATGGATTCAAAATAAATAATTTATGGGAGTGGGGATTAGATCAACTATGAAATGAATCAGTCTTCCATGGGCGGCGTTGTCATCATGGAGACATTTCGAATTATCATTGGATTGATTGGGGAACACCCAATATCGTCTCCACTTATAGATTCCAGCCCAATTAGAAAAATAGAAATAAATAAAGGTATTAATACATAAGGTTTATGGAAAAAAATTCACATTAAAAGCTTTAAAACAAGCAAAAACAAAGTGGAGTTGGGAGAGGAGGGTCTTATTGGAAGAGAACATTGCACAAGGCCTTACTTATTCCAAGGTTGTGAGGTTTTTCTAAGAGACACCCATTCGTAAAAACCTTCCAGAATTCTCTTTAAACCATCCAAATTAGTGAAAAAATATTTTAAATAGATTTGGGGAGGGTTACGGTTACAAAACCATTTCAACTGTGAAAGGGAAATTCAACCAAATTGTTTAATCCCACTTTCACCACATAGTTTACCTCCAAAACACAAGACATAACTAGAATACTAGAAGGATTATTTCTTCATAATCATGTACACGAGCGTACCTCCTCATTTAGGCCCAATACAAGTCCATATGAATAATATACAACCCAAATGGCGTAGTCATGTAAAATATAGATATCTCAGTCAAACTTAGCTTTCCTAGACCATTTACTCTACTAAAATGCATGATCCACCTACCATTCCATCAATAGAATTTTTATTTCATTAAGTCAGGAACCCAGTTACAGAATTTTACGTCAAGATAATTTACATAAAAATATTTATGCCCAAAATACTACAATGAATTTTAAAAGGGTAAAACTTGAATTTCCATTAAATTTTAAAATAAATTATCCAATCCCAAATATTCAATAAACTAACATATTTAGAACAATGTGGGGTAATTATTTCATTTATTATCAATAAAATATTAAATAAAAATGTGTTTTATCAAATACTCCACACTTACCCTTTTTCACTCCTAGGAAAAACCTCATATCATGTATTCCAAACAATTTGTTTTTAATAAGATATGCATGTTCCTATTCCAAAATCCAAAGTGAAAAAATAGGCAAAAAATCCAATCAAGAGTCAATATCAATAAATTTTAAATTCATTGTCTCATAGGTTATGTAAAAAAAATCCAGTGAAATTAATAACACTATTCAGAGAAAATAAAATTCATCGTTTTACCATGACACTAATTCACCACATGTGTGTGTTTCATTCATTTCAAGATTGTATCTCCACCCTTTATCACGTATATTTGGTTCAATAAGAACATTTATTCTTACCTCTTTCTATTCTAATTAACCTATTCAACATCCTTTTCAATCAAATTCCAAAACCCACTCATTTAAGAATTCCCAAAAGTCAATCCATGAGCTCCCGACATAAATATCCCCATATTTGGTACATTTATTCACTCCCCTCTATAATTTGTTTTTATTTTTTATATATAATTTTATGTTTTTAAGGGCGTAAAACATTCATATATTTGGTTCACATGCATAGGCCAATCTGGTATAGTAATGGAAATAATCGAAAGACAAATGAACGTTTGGAAAGTCCATGTTATAAGCTAAAACAAATTACTTACCCTAAATACAAATTGAATTGGGTATGAGAATATCACAAGTCGTGATTGGGTGAAAAGATGTGTGGAGAAATTAATGAAACAATTTACCATGAATAAAAATCAAAATGAATGGTGTCAGACTCTAAAAGGTTTTATTATGACATAACAACTCATATCCTTGACAATATCCATTTTTATAAAAAAATATACCCTTGAAGATGAAATTTTACTCATGTTTATCATTCTACCAATTAATTTTGAAAAACATGCATTTTTCATATATTTTACATGATAATGTTATATGATATATATATATATTTATATATTTATATTTTGGTTTTTCATGTTTTTTTCATTTTTTTCCATTATATTTTTGAAAATTTTAACAAAACACTTAATTTGAAAAATACACCCAAATTAAAATCCTAAATATCTACCATAAATTGTTGTCCCCTCCCCCACACATAAAATATTTCATTGCTCTCAATGTGAACAGATGAGATGATATTTTCACATGAAATACATAATTTTAAATAGGAAAAATAATATAAAAGGGAAAGGGTTACGAATAGCCTAGTATACTCAAGTGATAATGGGGTCATGTAGTGTGATGAAATCCACTACCTCAGTAGAAAGTCACTCAATTCATACCTTCAAGCATTTCCCATTAACTGTGAAGCTCCTTCTAGTGTCCCCTTGAGTTATCTCCACTACACCATAAAGAAATAAAATAGATACAATATGAGCACTCAACTGTCAAGAAAGCTACTTACCAGGAATCAATTTTAGTCGTGAACTGTATAGAAGTACTTTATCTCCAACACAAAACTCCCTTTTTTGGAACATTATGTCTTGATCTGCATTTGATCATTCCTTGTAGAACCTTTATTTCTCATATTAGGACAATCGAATCTCCTCAACCTCTTGAATTTACAGCTTCCTTTGAAATACAGCTTGGGCCAAATCCATGTTTCATTTCCTTATTGGACAATAATCCAGATGGTCGACATCCAAGGGGAGATGACAAGCCTTCCCAAAGACAAGATGAAATGGGGACATGCCGATGGGATCTATTTATGTTGTCCAATCATCCCATAGCGCAACGTCCATGCTCTTTCTCCAATCCTTCCTATTTGGCTGCACAGTTTTCTCCACAATTTGATTAAAATCTTGGTTTGAAACCTCAGCCTGGCCATTTTTTTGTGGGTGGTATGGTGTTGATGTTCTCTGTGTCACCCCATACTTACGAAAGAGGGAATCCAAATTCTGATGGCAGAAGTGTGTCCCCTGATCATTAATGATGGCCTTTGGAACTCTAAACATTCAAAAACTTTGTTCTTTGAAAAAGTATGCAACAACATACGAATCATTAGTCCTAGTGGCCTTATCATCCCCCCATTTTATCACATAATCAAAAGAAAAATATATATATATATAAACAAATGAACTAGGAAAACAACACATAAAAGAGATTTCCTATACATCAAATATCTCACAGAATAGTATGGGTTGTTGGGGAATCTTGTGTCTCCAATAAATGTTCCCGGTGTGTTGGCAATAAGAGCATGACTTATAAAACACATGGGATTCATAGAATAAGATAGGACTATATAATCCATAGTCCAAAACATACCTAGATGTATGTTGGCGTCCAAAGTGTCCACCACAAACAAGTGTATGAATGAATTGAAGAATAGACTCAAACTCATGATCAGGAACACACCACCAAATAAAATGATCAATAAACATGAACTAGAGGTATGGATCACCCCACGAATAATAATGAGACTCAGTTTTTAATTTTTGGACTTTATGTTTCTTTAAATTTGCAGGTATTTCAGATGAAACAAGTTAGTTCAGTAAATCAACATACCAAGGATGTGTACCTGAGATGGAATAAAGATTATCATTAGGGAAAGGGTATCGTAGTGGTACCTAGTAAAAGGTTTCATATTCTAGTGTGTGAGTAATAAAAATCATGAGGCCCACCACCAGGTTTTCAAACCCCTTCCTATCAATTATTTAAATATCAAATTCTTGAATAAGGAGAATCCATTAGATAAGTTTGGGCATTTTGGATGGATTTTTCAAAAGGTACCTCAGAGTTTCATGGTTCAAAAAAAATTACATTAGAGCATAATAAATATGAATAGAATTTATCTAATTCAAATATGATAGCAATAAACACCTTATCTATGGTAGTGTAGTTTGATTGGGTTGAATCCAATGTCCTCGATGGATATGAAATCACATGTGAATGTCCCTCCACCTTTTGTGATAAGACATCTCCAACCACAATGTTGGATGCATCTCACATAATCTCAAAAGGAATGTCCCATTGTGGGGGTTTCATGATCATTGGAGTGGTCAAACACCTCTTTATCTCATCAAATGCTACCCTGCATGAATCATGAAACACAAAAAAAAGAATCATTTTGATGTAATCATGACAAAGGAAGTGTAATCTTACTAAAATCATTATTGAAGAACTAATAAAAGCCTACATTCCCTATGAATGATCTAATATCAAGAACATATGAAGGATTGGGTAAGGATGAAATATTCTATATCATAAATCTATCAACATCTATCCCATGTTATGACACTACATGCCTTAAGACAATGACCTGCTCTACAAAGAAATGATATTTTTCAATGTTCAATACCAAATTCTTCTCAATAAAACGATTCAACACCTTTCCAAAACTACATATACATTCCTAAAATGAGGATCCATATACTATAAAATCATCCATAAATACCTCTATGATGGTCTCAATAAAATCGTTAAAAATACTCACCATGCATCTATGTATGGTACTTGGGGCATTTCAAAGTCTACATGGAATCCTCTGGGAGGAAAATGTGGATATTGGACAAGTGAATGTTTTCTTCTCCTGATCATCTAGAGATATAGGAACCTGAAAATATATAGAAAACCCATCCATGAAAAAATGGGTATTCCCAACTAGCCTCCCAAACATTAGATCAATAAATGGGAGGGGGAAATGGTCATTCTGAGTGGATTGATTTAGTTTCCGGAAATCAATACACACATTCCTACTGTTTTGCACCTTCATTGGAACTAACACCTCTTTTTAATTTTTTAAAACTATAACAACACTTTTCATAGGCACTAGCTAAATATGAATTACCCACTCTGAATCTGAAATTGGATAAATTATTCTTTCTTTGAGAAAATTTTCAACTTCTTTTTTGACAAATTGAAGAAGTGTTGGATTCATTCTCATTTGTGGCTGCCTAACTGGTTTAGCACCATCCATTAAAATAATACTATGTATGAAAATTGAGGGTCTAATTCCTAATATGTCACCCATGGTCCATCCAATTTCACTGATTTTAACCCTCAAAAGATTCAAAGGTTTTTCTTCATTTTCAAAAGAGAGATTCTTAGCAATGATAATAGGTGATCATTTACCACTCAAAAAGTATTAGTATTTTAGATTAGGTGTAAATTTCTTGAGTTACAATATAGGGGGTTCTATATGGATGGATGTAGTTAAGGAACTAGAATATGTTCACATAGAGCATCAATATCAGAATAGACATCATCAAAATCAGAGAATAGCGCATCAAATCCATCAGCGTAGTCAAAAGCCATGTCATAACCAGAGTTCACATGATCTAAATCAGAATATGAACCAATTTCAAAATAAAATCTAAGAGAGTTATCTTCATTAGAAACAGGTGTGGAAGTACTCATAGACATGAAACTAGTACCAATGCTCATAATCCTTATAGGAATAGGACAATCAAATTCCATGGGGTTATAATTAGTGTTTCAAAGGGAGATAATAAATGATGAATGGTCCTATGGTGGGTACTTCATGGAGTCCATAACAGTAAATATAACAACATCCTATCCAAATTTTATGGAATGTGTACCCTCATGGACATTTATAATAGTTTTTTCAGTTTTGAAGAAGGGACTACCTAAGATAATTGGAGAATGAGAACCTACATGATCATCTTCCATGTTAAGAACATAGAAATATGCTGAAAATATCTTGTCTCTTACCCGAACAAGAACATACACATGGACTAACAATAGATATGTAGTAGCTCTATTCTCCAATTTCATAACTACTATCTTGGGAATCAACTCACCAACCTATAAAGAAGTAATACAGAGTGAGTCATGAAATTTATGGAAGCTATTTAATCACATAAAGCATAAGAAAAGTGTAACTCCACTTTGGTTCCTAGGATGGTTAATGTGCCTGGATCCTTGCACTTTTTTAACATTGTTAAAGTTGGTGTAATGACTACTAACACATTCCTTCTATGATGGATCCTCTCATTTCCATTGATTCGTCTTCGATTGTTACAATGTCCTTTTAGGAATTTGGCATTCCATGGGATTTTCTTAATGGATTCAATATGGGGGATGTTTATCTTCACATGTTTGAGTGTGTCCAAAACCTCCTTTTGGATTTCCACCACATCCTTTTTTTTGTTTTTACAACCCTATATTGAAAGGGAAGGGGTTTAGGAGGTACATCATCAATTTTTTTTCATACCTTTATCTTTCTTCTTGGTTTTCTCATTAGTTTTTCTTGAATGGGGCTTCTCTGGAGTTGAGGTGAATCATGGTGGAATTGTAGGTGGTGATGAATCAGTAGTTTTCTTCCTACTTCCCAGTGTGGTGTCACTGGTATTCCCCTATGGATTTAGAGTAGGATGTGAATGTTGATTTCTAAAATTATTTCTTATCATTTCATGGAGGGTGGTGGCAGTCTGGATCATTTGAGTCGTCAACTATCTCAACTCTGAACCTTGAATCTTCAACTCATTATATTGATTAAGAATGATCTATTTCAAAAGATAATCAGTATTAGAATTTAACTTTGGATGAGAATACCCTTGTTTTTGTCTTGTTGACGTGTGGTATTAAAATCTCCTTTGGGTTTTTTGGAAACCCAACTAGTATGATGGAGGATGCTGGAAGTTTGGTTGATAGGGGGGCCTTTATTATTGTCTAGAGTCTTACCTCTGGTCTGATTGATCCTTACACCCTTGGTTTTATATTGGAGAAAAAGAATCAAAAATCATTCTAGGTTATGGTTGCTATTGTTGCTAATATTATCTCCTAGTAAATATAGCTACACAATATTCTATTTCTTGTAGTTGGAGGAAATAGTTATTTGGGTGGCTTGTCTCAGTGAAAATTCCATAAGTCCTTGAAAGAGGGGGTTGGGATGTATTCTGTGCTAACTCAATCTACCTCACTATAGTGGTAAATTCTTCCAACTTTGTATAAATTAAATGAAATTCGAGATAAGATGGACTTACCTGACGTACTCCCCTAACATGTGGGGTTCCTCAATCACCAAATTGTTGAGAGTTTTGTGTCATCATGTCGATAAATTCACGTGCATCTTCTGGTCTTTTTTAAACCAATTATCCTCTGTCCAGAGCATCCAACATGCTTCTCTTCATAGGTGTGATTCCTTCATAGAATTAATGAATGAGGAGTTTCTCACTGATTTGATGATACTGGAAACTTTCACACAACTTCTTGAATCTTTCCCAATACTCATACATTGACTCCCCAGGTGCCTGCTTGACCCCTGAGATCTTCTTTCAAATGGATGTGGTACTTGATACTGGAAAAAACACTACTATAAAAGACATTTCAAATCATTCGAACATGTTACATTTTCAAGTTGTAAATAATATATCCAACCCTTAGGAGTTCCATCAAGTGAGAATAGGAATTCACTAAGTTTTATTTTATATTGAAATAAATTTATTGGTTTTATTATTGAGAATACCTCATTAAATTCTTTAAGGTGTTTCTTGGGGTCCTTACCAGATAATCCATGAAACTTTGGATGTAGGTTAATTAATCCATATTCCAACTCAATGTCTGATTTGAGAGTTAGATATACTATGCATGTCAGTTGAAAATTTATATTAGGTGTTTCTAACTCTCTAATTTTATTATTGAGTCCATTTTTACTATTTTCACCTATTGGGTTTGGTTTAATAATTGTTTCAGATTAGATTCCTATTTCACATTTACTATAGTGTAGGACATCCCAATTTGGGTAAATTTCAACAGTTTCTATAGACCTAGACATTCTGATTTGAGCCCTAAGGTTGCACTCAATCTTTGGCTCAAGATCATGGAGATCCTTAGGATGGGATCATTTCATAAATCATAGAAAATAGAGATACAAAAATAAGTGAACATCAATATCATTAAATGAGGTTTCAATTGATGGTCCGACAAAAAAGAGGTGGGGACAAAGAACTAAAATGAAAAGGGAGGAGAAGAAGAGAAAAGAAATAAAAAATAATAATAAAAAACTTAACTATAATTTGTTGAATAAAAAACTTTCCTCCCCAGCAATGATGCCAATTTGATGGGCATTTTAGCACCTGCTCTCAATCAAATTTTGTGATTTAACAAAGTGTCGCCCTGTGGATGACCTAGGTCTTCCTCTCAAATAGGAATTGAATTAAACAACACTTAATAGTCTATAACAAAACAAAAAATGTAAATACGTGAAAAAAATGAAACATGAGATGGTGGTTGGTTTTGTGACTTTTAGACAGTAAACTAAACAATAAACGAGAACAATCAAAGACACGGTTACTTTAAAAGCACTAATATGAAAAGATGTAGTTGATCTAATATAACCCCATCACCATTCATTTATCATTATCCCATATAATAATAATTAATTCAATTATGATCCCCTAAATTTGTTAAACTTATAACCCTATGGAAAATAACACAACGACAAATATTTGTGAAAATGATCCCTATATTAACTTCGGGACCTCCAATTACAGCACCCTGCTTTGATTGTGATCCAAAAGATAAATTATGGTCAATGGAAAATTATGGATGCATCTCCACCCTATAGTCGTGAATTAATTGTTTTGGGATGATATTTGTACCCTAAAATTCTTTCCCAATTTGATTAGATTTTATGATTTAGGTTTCAGTCAAACGATTTACACAAGCCCGACCACGCAGTCAAGTGCATGTTTAATGAGTAACATAGAAATTAAAACTCAATTAATTGATCAAAATTTATGAACTTTAGTATGATTATGGATTTAAAATAAATAAATGATAATAGTGAGGATTAGATTAGTTATGAAAGGAATCACTCTTTCATGGGCAGAGTTGTCATTGTGGAGACATTTTGCATAAGCAATGGATTGACTTGAGAACACCCAATATCATCTCCACTTTTATATTACAGCCCAATAAGGAAAATATAAAGAATAAAATATAATAATACATAAGGTTTATTGAAGAAAATTCACATTATAAGAATGAAACCAAGGAAAAACAAAGTGGAGGTGGGAGAGTAGAGCCTTCTTGGAAGAGAACTTTTCACAAGGAAATACTCCATCAAAGGGTTGTGTGGTGTTCCCAAGATCAAACCTTTCTTCCCCACCTTTGAAAATCCTCTACCAACCCTCCAAAAGAGTGAAAATTTCCCTTAAATATATTTGGGGAGTGCTAGTGTCACAAAAAAGTTTTAATGTGAAGGGGAAATTCAGCCAAATTATTTATTGACACTTATATCGCAAAGTTGACCTATAAAAAGGGATAATTGGATGACCTTTGAGAATATTTATTTGTGAATAATCCTGTCCCTAAGATTCCCTCCAAATTTTGTCCCTTTACAAGTACTGATGAAGAAGATACGGCCCAAATGGTGAATCATGTCCAATATAGATAATTCAGTCCAAATTTGTCTTTATGACCCATTTACTATACTAAAATTCATGATCTATCTCCCATGTACTAAATAGAATATGTATATCATTAGGTCAGAAACATAGTTAATGAATTTTAAGTCAAAATAATTTTCATAAAACTATTTATTCTTGAAATACTACAATGAAATTGAAAATGGTAAAACTCGAATTTCATTAAAATTTTCAAATAAATGATCTAATCCCAAATATTTTAACAAATATAATATTTACCACAATGTGAGGAAATTATTTCATTTATTGTCAATAAAATATTCAATAAAATCGAGTTTTATCAAGTAGGAAATAGTTCCCCACAAAAGGGATTGATGATCCAGAGATTCCATCCTCTCAGCCAATCTAGGTTCTTCAGTTTCATTTTCCAAATCATCAAACGAATAGATAAGTTTGAAAAGAAGGTCCATGATGCATGGATGTGAGAGTTTTTGGGTGTTTCTAGATCCATGAAAAAACCCATTGGAGACCATTCTATGATATTTTCCCTGAGATGGATCGATTGCAGAGAAACTCAATCCCCCGAAATAAATAATTGGGCGCAACATTCTTGTTTGAGATTACACCAAAACCCCATTTAATAATTATGGTAAATGGGGGTTTTTCATGAAAGTTATCACTGCATCGAGGGTCTTTGTAATTTCATGACCCACTCATCACTACATTTATAATGAATCATTCTTATATTGAATGATCAATTTAAATTAAATATAGTATTTTTTTGTCAACGAATATTGATATTGAGAAAATAATATGGAATATCAAGATTTTTGAAGTCAATCAATAGAATTTCATAGTTAAACAACATATTTATAAAAGGTAAATAGTTTATGAAATAAGAATATTTACAATGCAAGAATAAATATATTAAACATATATTTAATTTCTAACAAAAATGATAATAATAATGATAATTTTTGAAGATAAATTTAATTAATGAAAAATTAATTAGAGATATAAAATTATTATGAATTCTTCAAAAATATGGTTTTTATATAAAAATAACATCCTTTGGATAAATACAAAAAATGGAATATAATATTTAAATTATATTAAATTATATATATTTTTTGGTTAAACCATTGAAATCTTATAGAAGAATATATATAATATAAGATGGATATGGTGGTGGGAAAGTCCATTAACATGATGTACATTAAAAAGGAACATTCCTTTTGTCTCTTTATAAAGAAACTGAAATATTACACTTTCAAATAACATTTTTAGGATTCCTTTCAAACCATATAAAAATTAGAAGATAACATAAAATTTCATTAGTAAATAATTTTATGAAATAAAAAGAACATTTGGGAAGCAATTTTGAGAAATGTAGGAATATAAGAAAAATTCACCCTGCCAATACAAAAAAAAGATAATTTTTTCTAAAACATGGATATATTTATTTCAAGTTACCAATAAAATAAAAAATTTAATAAAAAAATTTATAACACCTCAAATATCCAATTAAAAATAAAATTGACAGATTTTACGAAGGATAAATTTTAATACTCCTTTAATGAAAATAAGAGAAAACCCAAATGAAAGAAATTTTAAAATATATTCTTATCACTTTGCTAACTTCTAATTTATAACCCCTTTAAAGAATAAACATGAATTTAAAAATTAATAAGTATTAAAACTAATATTCATCTTAAATATATCAAAGGGGTATTATATACAACATAAAAAAATATATAGGTTCATAATACAAAATTTGTCTCAACGGAGTGGAAGTTGAGACGAAATCCCTTACCTCAAGTTTGAATTTCATCATAAGTTCTTTTATCCTCACGTAAAATAAATTTATATTTATTATAATTACATTATAAAACTATATAAATATCTATAAGATAAAATTTTAACCATTTATAATATTTTATCTCCATTTTGTTAACAATATTTTTTTATTATCATTGTTTCATGTGTTAACAGCTTCGTTTTTCATGTAAATTTTGATTTATTAGTTTCGATCATTATAATATTATCCTAGCTAAATTATATCATAAATTTTAATCACGATAAAAATATCTTATATATTAATTATATATAAATAAATTCATTTATAAAATTTAGAGAGAGAAAAATAAATTCACCATTTATGGAGATGGTAGGCTAAACATATGCATGAACATAGCATTCACTTTTTCAAGGATTGACTAATAGAGATGTAAATAATAATAACCATTAAAAAATAATTATTATATCATATACTTCATATATATTAATTAATTCAATCCTTATCACCATACTTGTAATGAAACAATGAAAAACGGATCATATCGCTTTTTAGAGGTGGTAGTTCATATGTACCATTAAGGGACATTATAATTTTACAATTTATTTGAAGGTAAGAAGGTAGATATGATATTATAATTATAAAAGAATAAATATTTCATAAATATAATATATATTCATTATATCCATCTTTGTAACCATCCAATTAAAATAGTGATCACAAACAAATTACACTACTTTGTGGAGAAGGAAAGTAGTATGTATGCATAAGTGATGTTTTCCCTTTCTATATGATGGGATAGAGGTGTAAAATGGTTGAAACATAACCTTAATAACATCATAGTATATTTATTATTTTATAATGGTTACCATATACTTTATATATTAATAATAATAATAAATAAAATTGAAAGTATTCGGTTAAGAGTAGTTCCTCTTTGTTGGGAAATATATTTTGGTTTACACTTAAATCCTTGAAAGGATAGTCTTTTAGAAAGGAAAGAAGTTATAGAACATGAGTAAGAATGTTTAAAAGATAATGTAGTAAATATTTTACATAAAAAGTCTCAAAAGTAGTTAGTAACAGAATATAAGAGGTTCCCCTTTATAATTGAGGGTAGGGGTACTCTTAGAATTAAATAAAGTATTAAATTTATATAAATTAATATTCGTAATTAATTGGATCCAAATCGTAATATTTTGAGAATAGGATTACGATAAGTAAAACTTATCTCTTAAAATAATATTTAGACAAAATTAGTTGATTTTTCAATCCATATTTCTTAGTTGTATCCCAGATTAACCCTTTTGACAATTACCAAAATATCAAAGTGTTTTACTAATTAAGATCCAATGATGATACCATAAAAGAAAATATGACCCATAAATAGACCATGGTTAATTTATAAAAACATATAAAATTAACATGGATAAATAAATTATTTTTTATTATTTTTAAATCCTTTTATGAAAGACAATTTATTATAAAATTTCATTAATGTTATTTTTGGAAATATTCATTTACATTGATTTTAATGTCATCAAGATTGTTATATAATTATTATATGAAACTTTCACACATAAAACAATTGTTATATTAACATATAAAATAAATTTAACACAACAATCCATCCAAATTGTATTAATTTTTATTTTCTAAAATCATTTATTTAAATTTTTATAAATTGAATAAATATTGTGTCGGCGTTTCGTGAGCACTAATGCTAATTATTTACTCACTAAAATTTATGAAAAAATTAACATGATATAAATATTAATTAATATTTAAAATAAGAATTTAAGACAGAACGTACCCTCTTTTGTCCTTATTAATTAATATGACAGATATTATAGTCAATAGAGTGACATTTTGTATTTATTATTTACTTAAAATAATGTAAAGGTCAATATTAAAGACAAATGGTATAAATTGGACATATTGTTTAGACCTATATGATAATGGTCAAACTAAACTCATCCAATAGTAAAAATTCAAGTGGTAGAAAATTTTTAAAACCATAACCCAATGTTTTCACCCTATTTGACCCATTTTATCCTTACTCGTGGGACAAATATTTACATGGTTAATATTCATAGTGACAAAAAATAAAAAGGTACCTATTTAAAAAAAATAACCTAATAATTAAAAGTATTGAATATATTTAGTCAAATTAAATTCATAGAAGTGGAATTATTTTATTTTAAAATAAACATTAAAAACGTGATAAAATATTGTTTTCCATAAAAATATCATCTTATGTATTTTAATCTCAAAATCATGAATACTTTATATTATAATGAGATGAAATTTATTTTTAATAATATTAATGTACTAATTTTAATTTTAATCAATTTTCAAAAAAATTATATTATATAAAATTCTATAATTGAAATGTATGTTTTCAATGAAAAGAGGTATTTTTCATTATTCATCAAAATAACATGATTTTCAAAAACTTTTACAATATTAATTATAAGATATTTTTTATATGATGACTTAAAAATGATATTATTTTTATCCAATAAAATTTCTAAATGTGTTAG
The DNA here is from genome assembly GCA_963277665.1 of Viscum album. NCBI lineage: Eukaryota > Viridiplantae > Streptophyta > Magnoliopsida > Santalales > Viscaceae > Viscum > Viscum album. The sequence goes on from OY728123.1 coordinate 2,024,579,938, forward strand.
AAATTATTTACAATATTTTCTCACAAAATGTATTAAAAAGCATTTTAGGAGAAACTTTATTTTGTGAAGAATAAAATGACCTTATTAAAATTGATAACATAGTTATTATTAAAGTATTGTAGTTAAATAAAAATTTTATAGTTAGTTTTCATAATATTTTAATTCTTATTCATACAACCAATTTTAATGTATAGGTTATAAATTGTTTGTTCATTTAGACTAGGGTTTGAATATATTAGAAACTATAAAAAATTAAATTTTGAAGAGAAATATATCATTAAATAATTTGGTGTTATAATCTACCCCCTTATAATAGATTCTACTAATAATATTTTCACTCTCATACAAACATGTGTGGATGCTTCTACCTCATCACATCCTTGGGTTCCAACATAACATCATCGAATTTATCTTTCGCTACAAAACATTGACCAGACGACTGGTCTTCTTTCATAGAACATTTTCAAAAAAAATAGAATCTCCATACTTTATTCCTCATAATATATATCCATCTCTATTCATACGACCTCTGAGTTCAATAAATGAAAATGATTAGTTATTTACTTCCTAATATGAGATACATGGAACACCTCATGGACTTGAGATAGATTCTATGAATGCACAAATTGATAAGATACCCTAAGATATGATCAAGAATTTCAAAGGGACCAATATATATAGGGCTCAACAATACCTTCCTTAAAATCTCAGACCATCCTTATAAGGATATATTTGTTGAAATACTATATTAAAAAATCCAAACAATATATCTAGAAGAAAATATTTCATATATCATTTTTTTCAAATATGATATTCCCTTACATGAAATTGGATGAATCTATCATCCACTACAATTTCCTTAGCTAGAAAAATATAAATATCTTCCTATCTATAATATTATACCATCACATTTTAGTTTTTTCACTTCCTTAAATATAGTGATTCATAAGGATCCATCTAAATACTCAAGGGAAATACATTTTTTAAGATCACTATACCAAAAGAAGACGAAGATCCCAACCACATATAAAATACATAAAGCAAGTTATTATAATGTAATAAAGGGTTCGAATTGTCCTCTCAGACTTACCATCTGTATGAGGATGATAAACAATAATAAATCTCAATTCTGTATCCAGATACCATTGAAGTTTATCTGTAATATCAAGGTAAAACATAAATCCCAATTAGATACTATTGAGAGTGGTACTCCATATAATCACAAAAATTCCTTACTGTTTAATTGAAAAATCTGATCAAGAGAGAACACATATCTAATTTTTATAAAATCTTTTGATTTTATAAGGTGGATGACTATATCCCAAATTACATTTATCTGTGTAAATGTTTTGGGGATTCTTATGATGAAATACAAGGTATTATTTTCCAATTTCCATTCCAATATGTTAAATTCATGTAACATCCCCTTTATACTTTTTTCTCTCAATATTAACTTTTTGAAACACCACGAAGTAGGATATAAACTATAAAATATCATATTTTGTTTTATCATTGTAAAAATAATCATTTATATCTCAATATGAATATATAATGATATAATATGAGATTCTTCTGATATCTCCTTCTTCGAATATCATATTTATAGAACTGCTGAATGGTCCAGAGGCCGAATTTTTTTATTGATTTTAGATAAAACCCCTTTTATTGGTAAAGGGGGAAGATACCAAGACTTCAAGGACATCAGGACAATAAATAAAACAAGATTCAAGGGGTTGCAACACAGAACAAAACTACAAGAAAATGCCTCCAAAAAACATCAACATAATTAAGACATGCTTCCACTAAAGCATGGCTGCTCAGCAAACAGTCCCGTGGAAGAATGCATGGGCACAATACCGATGGCTACGCCGTACCCTCTCAATATTCCAAATTCGAATAGCCATGCGGAGTGAATATGATCATCTCAATCCTCCTCTGAAGAAAACTCTTGAGGAAATTCAGGATTCCCCATCAAACCATATAATACCTCCAATTCGCCTCTAACAACTCATTCATTCAAAGATGATCAAACACAAACCCAACTTCACCAAATCATAACCTCAAAACAGCTTCCACCAGCACCAAAAAACACCAAATCAAAAGTCCTCCCCCAATAAGCCATTGGATCCAACCTTAAGGAAACCTAAGAACGACTTGTCTGATGTCAATCTGGGATGAAGCCAAGCAAGGAACATGATCTGCCAGTGCTAATAACGTTAACATCGAGCACACCGCTGTCGTGACTGAACTAAACAGCAGGTCCCACGAAGCCGACGCCAAGCCCACATAGACAATGGCGATCTGAAGCCACGACGAGATCCCAACACCTAGGACGAGCCAAAGAAAACACTGACACACCAGATCTGGTGCCACGCACCTGGATCCACATAGGGGACCTTGGCCCGGAATCAAAGAAACTATCACCAAGATGAGATCTTAAATCCGAGACACTCAGAGTCAACGCACAACAACACCGAGATGAGATCCCAAATACAAGAGAGTCGAGGCCTTTTCTGAGGGCACCAGAGTCGATAATGAACACACCACAACTGAGGTAAGATCATGAAGCCGAAACGAAGTGACTGCTGATCCCAAAATGAATCCCGATAACACGGATCCGACACCCAACAATGCTGATCCAAGCGAAGACAACTGCCACTGAGGTCGGGCCATGCCGGAGGAGGGAAGAAGGCACCGAATGATAAGATCTATCCCTATTCTATATCTTCCTTCAACACCTTCTTAATTATCTCATGGTTAGATAGTTGATAATTCTTTTCAGAAAGATAATATCTATCCCCATTCTTTTATATATGAAGATTAATATTATTAAAATCCATAAATATTTGATCTCATTCAATCCTTATCATGGACATACTATCATGTTATTTCCAAGCTAAATCATTAACCACCTTGTTTTCTTTCCCAGGGTGGTAATGCATTGAGAATTAATAATCATTAATGAACTCCTACCATATTCTATAGTTTATATTCATCCCTTTATATGTAAATATATACATAAATATTTTTTATTAGTATTTATATCACACATTTCACTACACAACTAATGAATCCATATCTTCAATTAAATAATTTTTGCTACAAGCTCCAAATCTAGAGTTTGGTAATTCTACTATTGAATTTTCAATTATTGAAAGGTGTAAGATATCACCATGTCATTTTTTAGATGTATTCATCCTAATCCATTATTTAATGAACACTTATCCACTAAAGAGTAGTGTATGAATAGACATACTGATCAATATTTTCTTTAGTTCATTCGATTTTTTCTCACATTCATATATCTTTAAAAACATTCCTTCATTCTAGATAAAAAATATGGGTTTATTAAATTGGTATGATTAATATATTAAAAAATAATTAGTATCCATCCATCCCACAAAAACTATGGATCTCAGTTACTATTGTAAGATCTTGTGTTTTGAATGGGTAGAATATTTTTAAAGGATATTAACATTTTTATTTGGTGGAAAGACCAAAACATAAACTATCATTTGGAATGGAATTATTATACTTGTAAACATAAATTTTTTTATATGTGTTTTATTCCTTATAGGTTTTTCTTATGCCTAGATCAGTTTCGAGAGTGTCAAGATTCTAGGGTCATTCCAGGAGATATGGCCTTGGGATCACAGTTGATGCATGATTAATGCTAACTATGTGTCTTAGCCATTTTGAATGTTTTAGAATGGAATGTAGTTTTTTAAATCATGAAGTAGTTCATAGAAAACTATATGAGCCTTATAGGGTTCCACATAGTTTGTAAAATCATGAACTTGAGGCTACACGACCATGTGAAAACTCTATAGTTTATTATAGGTGTAAAAACATGGGTTGTGCATGGTTTGACTAATTGTGTACCCAGATGGTGTCGGGTGTGGGGGTGATATAGTACCAAGAGAAAGTTTTGTACATATTTTTTTTCTAATTTTTGAATAAATCATGAATGGAATATCCTTTTAGGTTTTGTGAGTGACACGGTTGACACATGATTATCCAAACCACAACCCGATTAAAAATTAAGAAATGATGAATTTCCCCTACCTCCTTTAACTATTAAGCCCATAAGTATTCTCCTCCATGTGTACAAGATCCCTTCCATAGGTTTATACCCTTTTTATATTTTCCAAGGAATAGAAGTATTTTCATCATTCAATTCGAGGATCAACCGTCATTCATCACGTTTGATAGCCAAAGGTATGTATATATTTTATCTTACTTATTTTCTTATTTTATCATGTTGTATTGGAATCTCTTACCATCAATGTTAATATTCCCTATTTTCATTTCATTTGATTATTTTTTATTATTTATATCAATAATTCTTAAAATAAAGTCCAATAATTTATATGTGAGGTTTAATTTTGTTTATGTTAAGTGTTCTATGAATGTTTTTGTAAAAAGGTAATTGATTGTATCATGTGCCAGTGTGATGAAGACCAAACCTTCTATGTATTGCCTCTTAAATGAAAAAATAATTAATTAAATTTATAATACCATGAATTGGGTAGTCTTCATACACCTAATTGCATATTGTAAGGTGGACTACATTGACTCGAACCACCGCCTTTGTGGTGTGTTTCTTATATACCAATAACAATAATAACTTGTCTTGAAATTTAACCACTAATGAGTTGTCTTGGTTATCCATTACTATTTTTACTAATAAAACAGAATCAAGTGAGATGTTGAAGATGATTAATTGAGTCTTTGGGTATGTTGGATAAAGGCCCTATTTCTATTTATATTATGTTGGACTAACCAAAATAAATAAATTTAGATATATTATAGCATGTATACTCACATTTCCACCTATACATCTTTACATGAATTTAAAAATGGAATTATCATGATGAATCATAGTTTTTCATGGATTTTTTCTATGGAAATATAGTTTTGTTTTAATATTAAATGCTTAAATTGTATAAATAAATTTTCACATTACCATAAATTGTATTCCTTGGGAATAAATTTTAAATTTGGCGTGCGTAATCTTGAACTATGATTATATATTAAAATTATGTTTCTTATTTTCTGTTTACCATTAATTGTAATATTAAATGTTTAAGTAATGTTGGACCTAATGCTCCACTTCTATTATTAAATTATTGGTAATGATGTTCCTTGTTATGTATCGAAACTATTGGACATGTCTCTCCAAACTAGTATTAGAAGTGGTTGTAGAAGGTATTCATTATAACAATTAGATTCTTCAAACATGACATACATCATTTCTTATAGTATTTATTGGAAATTGTGTTTCTTAGTTATTATTAGAAAATATTGGTAATGGTAACTCTTATCATTTAATTATACTTTTGGAACATGGAATTTCTCAACTTCTATTGTAAATTCCTATAAGGTGATTCCATACATTAGATGTAATTATGGGGGATGGATCCCCCTTATATTAAATACTTGGTATGATTTCCATTATTTTAGTCCTGACACCCTTATGATTAATGATCATTAAAACTTATGTATTTGATTATTTCCCTCGGCTCTTGGACCATATTTTATTTTTATGATAAATATATCAACATAAGTTGAAGTAGGTTTGATTGGTTATGTTTCAAATAATGAACTAGAACGAATGTTGTTTTAGTTCATTAATCTATTTTCCTTTATGCTATACTTTCAAAATGCATTAATTTCTACTCATAGACTGAATATAAATTAGATATCATCGGTGGAAGCCTACTGAGTGTTACTCAGATCCTATTCAAGACACTTCTGGGTACACGAACATATATCATGCTTGTAGGTATGGATTAGGAAATTCTTCTATCTATGGATGATTAATCATATATACTAGGATAGAGTATATGTGAATAGGACTAAGCTACTTCACATAATGCTAGTGGATATTAGAATTTGGTTATTTCTTATTATTTTATAGCATGTATTTTATTTTATGTTCACTCCTCATTATGTAAAACAATATTTCATCATCATTTGTGTATGATACCAGGTATGGACATGGTCGTTTATTATTATTGGGATGATTTACTTCTACTACATTTCATAAATATATGTTTCCATTGTATCTATTACTAATCAAGAGGGTATAATCCCCACACATTTATACCTTTAGGATATCACTACTAGTCAGTGGCCTCTATCATGTGGGGATGTGTGCTTGAGGCCTTCTCTATAATGGGATCGGGGAACAAATTTAGTGGATCTCTGGTAGGAACTTGAAAAATTGGTATCCAAGAGATTATATTTATTATCTTACTATTTTGGCCTAGTACGCAGGAGGCTGGGAACCTACCATCCATTTATAAATAACACATTTCTAGTTCTGGACAACCCATGCACATGGGAATGATCAGGTTCTTAGGGATAGGAATATTATTTATATTAATCATTGTTTCAGTTTATTGCGACTTCAGCTTGTATGATTAATGTTATTCTACTAGTTACAAATTTGTGTTATTTACCTATTTTCCTCGTATGGAAAGATAAAACGATTTTTTCGTGTATCTTCTCAATCACATATGAGTTACATGACAATAATATGTTTATGTATACCATGGTTCCCTGATTATTTAGAATTCTAACACACACACACATACATATATATATATATATTCCATGATTTAGTGATTATGTTCCATGTTTATATGCATACCATGATTGGGTGATTATATATATTACTTACCTGTATACCATTATTTTGTGACTGTTTTTATATTTACATATATTCTATACTAATTTTATAGCATCATATATTATAATTATGATATATGTATTGTTAAATAACATGAATGGAGCAACATAAATGGTGTTATCCCACATAGTTTTATGGTGGAATTATACTGAGGTATACTAAAAATAATTAAATAGATCAAATGATTGAAAAATATTTATTAAATTAAACATTAATGGATCATTAAATAAAAATAGACATGGAATTGATTCATACATTGAAGTTATTATTAAGGGATTCCAGTTAAATGGAATTCAGTTGTCTATTATAGAACAATTTCCACCGAAACCTAGGAATGGATTCTCTCATAACTGAGTCACATATAAAATCTATTTCCGGATTTCAATTCAAATGATTTTAGATAGATGTTATTCAAATGGTGTTACAAATTTTAACATATAATGGGTTTTAACTTCATAACATGGGGATATTTACCCATATAACTGAATCCTTATACATGAATCGACCATGTAGGCCAATCTTATCATTATATACCTATAAGATATACCATATAAGGGTGTTTGAGATCTTAATAAATTGACTGTAATCATTGGTACTTAATAGGATGCCAATTTTAATTTATGGTTTTCAACATCCATAAACTGGGAATGAATTCCAATATAATGGATCCCAGATGAAAATTATGGGACCCTTTTAGTTTTCCTAAATATTTATATGCCTTGGTATATAACCTCTGAGGGGTATTCTTGTGATAAAAAAGGATTTTTATTAAAAGGGTTAACATCCATTTATAAGGTGTTATGTATAAAAATATGGTGGCATCATGTTAAAAATATATCCTTTAAGTGATAAAATTAAGTTTATCTACTTTTAATATTTATTTATACGAGGCATTAGTTAATTAAAATTTTAGTTAAAACATAAAGGGTGGTTTCCTCTACATCTTGTAATTTATATTTTCATTAATAAATAATGTTTTTAGAACTTTTGTATAATAAATATAATTTAGAAAGAAATTTATTAAATTATTTTCCAAATCTTGTGTGGGGTCTACAAAAATAAATCCTTAATTACCATTGATAAATATTTTTCTTTATGGCTGGAACTTAACATTGAATATGAATAAGGTTCTTAAATGATTAAAATAAATGTAACATTTTGAAATTGATTAAATAAAATAATAATAGTGGTGAAATATTGAACCCAATTGTAATGGTCAGCTTTATGTTTACCTAAGAAGTTACATTAAATGGGATCATAGATATTGGTTGTACATTTCAGGGGAATTTTTATGTTTCCTTTATATAAGTGATAAATGGTAAAGCCTAGTGACATTTTAGGCATTCCTTTAGTTTTTAAAATTGATGCCACGAGTAATGAGGGGTTGTCCTATGAATGTAGAACCATTTGAAATTTTATGTTGGTATACTTTTGTGTTATTATCATAGGCTTGATAAGTGTCATCCCTTATCTATTGGGTTTTTATGACTCTTGGACGATGAAATAACTCCCTAGGTTGGTAGGTGGTTGTCTGGTTAGATAATCTTTATAGGGGAATTACCGTATACATATAACCGGTGAGTTTCATCTATTTGTCTTTTCTACATTAGTGTCGAGGCCATCCATTGACATTTCCCCTATGAGGATACTCAGAGAGGATCAGGTCCTAATTGGTTGATGCAAGGTATGTGATGTTGTTATAACTATGCCGGCCTGATTGACTCTTGTAGGAACATGTCCATTTAACATGTTATCAATGTTTCCACTATAGAGAGAGAAAATGGCTGTGTTTAATGTCATGTAATGATGAATCTTAAGATGAATATGGTTATTTTTATAGATGTATTATGGATAGGTAGATGGGCAGGTTCCCATGTTTTCATATTAGATTATTATCTCCAACTATAAGACCAAGATATCCTTAGTTTTTTTACATAGGACCTATTTGTTTGGTAGTGTTTGGTTAAATCAATTGAAACATTATTTATGGGTCATCCCTAGTTTAATATATGCCTTTTGATGTGGTGCACATAGCCATGCACACAATATGAGACTGAATCATGGGAGGTGCTTGAGTTTTTCAAATTAGGCATGGTAATGCCTATGAATTTTTAGGAGGCACCTATACTTCTTGTGAATTGAGGCATTATTCAATTGAAAGTATTGTTCAGAAGATTGGACTATTTGATGAATGGTTGTGTGTTAGAGGATTTTATTTCTAAAATAGCATCATGAGGTGGGACATTATTTGATAAATCAATGAATGGGTGTAGTGAATAATTTTGAAGAGGAGTTACAAGGGATATCTTACTGTGTTAGGACAAACACTCCAGGTATCACTATCAGGTAAGACATATCGGCAGATGACTCCTGAGACTGTGAGACAGGTATTGAATCATGTGGTATGGGATGTACACCAACATCATATGAAAGGTTTAGACTTTTTTGGATGCATGTGGTAACTATTTGATATGGAGTGTTAGTATGATGTTAATTATTATAGGAGGATCTATGATTTAAAATATAATGATAGTATGTATTATGACAGATATATTTGGGTAAATTAATGTAATTTCCACTATGATGAGGAAAAATTTGAAATTAAACTGAGGGTCGTGAGACATATATCACGCGAATGGACTTGGAAAAGCATGGTTCGAAGTGTTAGTGTCTTGAGTAGAATAAGTCATACAATTCATGGTCAATTTGATCGTATATTGAGAAGATTGATACACACGTATTAATGGAATTATAGTTTACTCATAGTTTGAAGAAATCCTGCCCAATTTATTGACATCATCCAGAGTACACTAAGAAAGAGTTGTCCATATGGTGAACTTCATAAATATATCATTATGGTTTGATGGAGGGAATCTAAGTGGTTTCACTTGATGGGAAGTATAAGGTAATCCATAAAGTCTTGAGTACACTTTTTTCTTTTGAATTTGGTTAATCTCATTTTGAGTTTAATTGAAAAAAACTCTTAGGGAGTTGTTCTTGGAATGTGGGATTATGTGATGGGTGACTATTCCTTTTTCAATCAGGAATGAGCTAGTTCTTCCTAAATAACTCTTTTCATTAGTATGATGTTAATGATTCCTATAAGTTGTGGATTGTGAAGTTTTTCTCTGGTTAGAAACCCTCATATGATACGATGTAATGGATTTTGAGATAGTTTGTTAGATGGTAATTTGGATTTTCCATGTCGTTGGGTAATTGATGAAATTACATCCGGATTTATTTGTAAATTCCAGACACGTTATCAAGGAATCCTATGTAATCTACTGGTTCTTTTATGCTTGACTATTGTCCGGAACATGGATCTCTATATAGGTGTGTTTATTTCTAAATGAAGCTACTATTCTTGTGTTGGAATGTGTTAGACAGACTCACAAGCACCAGTTGATTCATTAACTCAATGGATAGGAGATGTACCACTTTGTTCATGGCCAATGGTTTTGATGTGTGGAAATCTCTTTTATATACTTACATTTCACGTGTAAAATTTAGAGTATGGAATTCCTTGGTTGAACTATTTGGTCTCCAGTCATCTAATTATGAGGTTACCGTAGACTTGTAGTCAGGCTCGATTGATGGAATCTTGGGACAATCCATGAAGGTTGGATTGGATTTTTCACCAGTGTTAATGTTGAAACATAGTTTTAGGAATAACCAAGAGATAATTTGATCAGGATAAGTCCATGAAATCTGGATATGGAATTCAATAAGCATGATGGAAGTTATTATAGAGTGCATGGGATTAAAGGCATTGGGATATGGTTTCAGATTAATTGGATATTTATACCAATCATTTATATGAAATATTAAATTAGAGAAATCTTAACCTGAGTACTCTTGATCACATGTTCGTGGTCAATGAGGAACTGTGTCTAGAACACCATAGGCTGAGGAATGATTACTGTTAATGCAGGACATAGATTTTAAAGGAGAATATGGCATGATTAGGGTATGATGGTTCAATTGGAATTAAAACATTAAACAATTTAAGAATCATGTTGGGGTAATAGTTATGATGCTTCATATGTGATTCATTAGGTAATTATAATAGTGAAAGAACCATTGTTTTTCATTAGAAGTTAAGAGAAACAACATATGGTGGGGAACACCATAAGACTAATGATAAAATAGACGAAAATGTGATTTTTTGTTATACAGGCACATGTAAGTCATGTATAAGTGTGTATGATTTGGATACATGTGTTTCCATGAGTTTTAGCAGCCTAAGTACCATATGAATAAAGTGATTCTTGGATGCTCAATTGGAATTGGGAAATTCAGCATGGGCATTTGAATGGGAATCTCCAGCCTATGTAGGTTGGGAATTGTTTTTCACTGGGACCAAGACTTCTCATGGATGAGAATATCTAAGCTACATAGGTTGTAAAAACCCTTTTCATTAACCAATTGAAAACTTATAAAGGAATTTAAATTTCTTATTTATTGGATGCACCCAAACTTAGACTAAGACTCAGAATGGGATTCCGAAAGTTGGAACTATTAAAATATTTTTTATATGGGTTTTAAGTCTCAATAAGTGCCTCATAATACCATATAGTTTTTGGGATATTTGGGCATCATGGTCTCAATTCTGAGAGATAAATATGTGGGTGAAATTTTATTTCTAACAATAGAGTTCATTTGTGTAGACTATTTTGATAAGGAAAACTATTTTTTTACCATTTAAGAGGTCCCATAAATACTTTTGGTCCATATAGTGGGAAACATTGCTAATAAAACTCTACACATGAGACTAAATGTTTATGGGAAAACACTCTAGTTTATTAAATAGTTTAGAACATGGTATATACAGGGATTTTCTAACCATGAAACTATTATATGTGTAGTATTGAGGTGGGACAATTCCAATGTAATTTTTTTCATGGTTTTTATAATTGTGTGCATGAACCATGTGAGTTGTAAACTTTGGGAAGTGTCATCCCCATGGTTGGCACATGATTAGAAAAATTGTGCATCCAAACAGCACAACCCATTAAAAAGTATGAAATGATGATTTTCCCCAACTTCATTTAACCTTTCACCCCACATTTATCCTCCTCCATGCACACCACATTTATATAATGGGTTTATCTTATTTGTATCTCCTCCATGTAAGTGATGGATCTCTTACATCTGATCTTAGATTTGACTATTGTTCTTCACATTGGATATCCAATAGTACAATTACATTTCCCCTTACTTATTTTTTTTATCACACTGTATTGGACATTATTTCCAAGAAATATAATACACTGTATTTTTTTGGGTGATTGTCAATTTCATATAATGCATATTTATTTTTTCAAAACTGAAGGCCTATAAAAAATGAGCGAGGTTTCATTTGTATAAGGTTGCCGGTCTTTTCGTTTTTGCTAAAAGTATCATTGATTAAATCATGCTCCATTATGCGACACACCAAAATTTACATGTCACACCTCTTAAAAATAAAATTGATCTATTAAATTTATAGTACCTTTATTTACATTTTCCACATTAACCTAATTAAATTATGGAATATAGATTATGTTCACTCAATCAACCCCCTTAGGGGTGTGTTTCTTGTATACCCATAACCCTTATATCTTATCTTGAAATTGAACAACGTATGTGGTGTGTTGTTTATCCCTTACTAATGGGACTAATAAAATATAATTTAGTGGGATGATGAATAGAATGAATTGAATAATTGGGTTTGTAGGAAAAACATTATTTTCCTTGACTTTTAAGATGTATTGTACTCAATGATTAAACAATGTTGTAATATGGAATGTATAATCACATGAACCTCTCAACCTCTTATACTTTAATTGAAAATCTGAACAATCATGATGAATCATAGTTTTTCATGTATAATTTTCATATCCATAATATTTTGTTCTTAAATTTTATAAATTGAATTGATAATTAGAATGGATTGTGTTCATTAACCTTAATTTGTAAATTAGTCATCTCTAGTCATGACCAACGATTATCTATTAAACATAAGGTACATATTATAGTTGGACCTTTAATTTGAATATTAAATTCATGACTGATGTTGGACTTGATGCTCCTCATACATTATTGAATTATTGGAAAATATGTTCCTCTTTATATATATGAAATATTTAGACATGTCAGTCCTTACTATTATTAAAATATGATAAACAAGGTTTTCCTTATTTCCAATGTATATTTCAGACATGACATTCCTAATTAGTGGTATAATTTGTCGGAGAAGATGTTCCATACATATTACTAGAAATTATTTGGCACATGTCTCCTTTTCATTGAATTTTCATTTTGGGACATGGTGTTTCCTATCTACTATTATAAATTTGGGCAAGGTGATTCCATCTTTTAGTTGTAATTAATGGGCATGAAAACCATTTACATTAAATGGTTGGGAAAATTTACCTTATTTTAAACAGGAAAACCTTATGATTTATGATCATTATGTCTTATGTCCTAGACAATTCTCCATGGTTTTTAGACCTCACATCATGGGTTTTCTAAAGATACCAACTTATGATAAAGAAAGTATTATTGGCCATGTGTCCCATAAGGAGCCTAATATTATATAGTTTTAGTGAATTTTACAATTTTCCTTTATGATATACACGAACAATACATTATTTTAGAATCACATACTAGAAATGTATTATATTCCATTGGGGGTTTCCTACCATGTTTTACTCACACCCTAAATGAGCCATATTTGGGTACCCCAATATATTCCATTCATGATGGTATGGATCCGGGAATGCACCTCGCAATGGATGATTGATCTTCTATACTAGGAAATATTATAGGACGAGAAGACAGATCCAATACCCATAAGACTAGTGGAGATTAATCATTTCTCATTTATTTATTATTATAGTGAATGAATTGTATTGAATGTATTCTCCCCATTATGTATAGTATTTTTTCATCATCATTTTTTTATGATACTGATTGTGGACTTGGATATTTATTATTATGAGGATTATTTAATTTTTCATAAATTTATTTATTTATTCATACTCTATATTTATTACTGATGTAGAGGTTATAGTCTCCCCATTATACCAAATTTAGGCCATCACATCTAGTCGACAACCTGTGGCGTATGAGAAGGCATGCATGAGGCCTTATTGCAAACTGGCTCGGGGAACCATTTTAGTAGATACTGGTTCAGGACATGATGACTATGGTTGGTTTATTCCATTTCTCAATTAATTCCATTGTAGGATTATCCAAAGATATACCATTATTTGAAATTATATGACCCAATAATGATATTTTTTGTAGAAAAAATTAACACATGGTGAATTTGTCATATAGTTAATCCTTCCTCATATTCATCAACACATTTCACAAATTTTATTAATTTCCTTACTTTATCTTTTAATTTTATAAAATATAATATATAAAAACATTCAGAAAATGATCAAGGTAATATCTAAATTTGGATTTCATTAAATCCATGAATATAATAAGATCACTGGTAAATATAAAGGGCATTACTATAAATTCATAATGATCATACCTCTTATGAAATATTGTCATGGGTATACCCTCTTTATTGACCCTTAACTGATGATATCTACAATAGATATAATTCTTGGAAAGATATTGAGATATGTTTAATTGATCCAAAAAATCCTTGATATGTGGTAGATGATACTTATTCTAAATAGTGATCTTATTATGTTCATGATAATCAATGAAAATACTCATTGGCCTACCATTTTTATTAACATAAAAAATAGGTACACCCCATGGTTAAGAAATAGGATGAATGAAATACTTATCTACATTCTCCTAGAGTTACTTGTTCAATTAATTCAACTCAATAGGGGTCATTTTATATAGATTTTTTGAAATAGGTGCTACATGATGTATGGTTTCTATTGAATACTCAACTTTGTGATTTGGAAAAATACTGGGAAATACTCCTTGAAAGAAATCAACAATCCTTGTAAAATATCCATATCTTCAGTTTTGAGTTCATCCCCAACCATATGAGATAAATATCCATCATGAATATGTATTAAACCCATTATTATGAATGGAATTTCAATTGAGAGTTCATGTTCATACTCACGCTGATAGACTATCATTGGTTGATTCATAATATTGAATGTAACTTCCCTTCCACACTAATTAATATGAGCTAAATATTGATAGATTTAAACAATGCCTAAAATTAAATTAAATTCAAAAATTGGATGAATAACACGATTTTTTTAATCACATTCCTACAAACTTCTATTCGAGAGGAGATATAGACTGGATATTTCATCATCTTGCCATTATGATTTTTCACTACCAACACAACATCTAATAATTAAGGTGCTTATGTGATACCTTTAGAAACTTATTCAGATATAAATGAGTGGGTAAAACCAAAATCCACAAAATATTTTCACTTCAAGAGTGTATGATAAATTTACCTTTCACCAAATCACTAGGAATTTGCACATCAATTGTATTTATTCTAGCCTTCTCCCCTTGAATAACATTGTTGTATGTTCCCTTGAGAATTGGATATTTGGTTTGAATAATTACCCATCTCTTTAAATTTGAATAATGGGATACTAGAGGTTTATTTCATTACCTTACAATCAATATCTAGATGACACATATCTATACACATATAAAATATGTACATTCCCCTAATGATTCTTTTGGGATATTTCCTTTCATAATTTTTATATGATTGAAAATGTTTCATTTGATTCATCTTCATTGATGTTTAACCTTTCCTTGGTTCCAATCCAACCTCCTATCCACTTAATTTCCATTAATGATATAGAGTCTACAAAATAATTTATATATCTTAATGTAAGTGGATATTATATCATCATACGATGATTTTTTTAAGAAACTAGTTCCCTTTCAGAGGCTTGTCTTAATATTTTCAATTAAATGATCAATATTTGTTTCTAAATTATGTATATAGTTGGATGTATGCCCAAATAATATTGATAAGTTAGCATCATATTCTAACACACTTTCTTTTTCCTTATTCTTTAATTTTGGGAACTTTCTCTTCATTTAATCTCACTATTATTAGTGGGAGGATTTCTCAAATAATGTCACATTAAATGTACTATTTTCAATTATTTATATTGATTAATCCTCATTATTTTTATGAATCAATGATCACCATTGATTTCAATATCCTCTCAAATAATACAATGATAGGATTACCTTTTCACATTCATTTCATACTAAATCCAAGAATATCTTTTTAAGGGACTTAATCCATTTTTCAGCAACAATGGATTTGTAGTTCTATTAAAATATAGTGGCTTATGTCACACAAAGTGATCCAACATTGATGAATCACACTATGGAATACTATGTTTCTATTTATAACTAATATTATTCATCATAACTTGAGTAATATTCCCTTATATGGTCATGATCTAATCATTTAAAACACCAACTAGATAGGATTTCTCAGTAAGGTAATACCTACATTGACTATGGTGGTTTATTCCGTTTCTTGTGTTAAGATCCATCACTAAATAATGTAACACATTATGTTATATCATAATCACCTTTCATATTGAGCCATTGAATAAAGATACATCTAATGGTAAACTTTCTCAAATATTATAAGATATTATCATAATTATAATGTTATTTATATTCATTTAAAATCATTTTCCAAATGTTTCAAATAAAATTTCTAAAATAAAAACTTTAAAAACCCCAAATCCAATTAAACAAAGCCAGTTTTTACTTTATTATATTTTTATAAGATACATTGGATCTCACAACACTAGATCAATCATTTTATAAATCTTTGAAAGACAGATACATACTTGATTCTTATATTACATTGAAAATACAAACCATAACATAAGAAGCATTATCACCTGGTTTATATTATTCATAATATTCTTCTTAATAACATTTTAAATAAAAAAAGGGTGATCTTAAATACTCAGTAATGATTTTAAACAATGTAATTTATCCATATTAAAAAAAGGAATAATTAATATGGAAAGGTAAATAAATAAAAATAAATTCTATTAAATCAATCACATTAGCACGAAATGCATCCATGGATATTATCAAAATAATAATATCATGGATAATAACCAAAAAACTATCAATGAACTAAAATAATAATGTTAGATTTCATAATCTTAGACTTCATAATATCTTTACCATCAAGGCATTCTTCTAAGTTAGTTTATTTATTTTTTATGAATACACAAGAAATTCATTTTATAAGCTTGGTACTTTGGTTTCTCTCCTGGGTACTATTAATTCATTGAGATAAACTATTTCAGGACCCACTCATCACTATATGTCCCTTTAATTCATCATATATTGAATGATTAATTTAAATTATAAACAATATTCCTTACTAAAAAATATCCATATTGAGTAAATAATAACGAATATCAAGATACTGGTAGTTAATAAAATACCTTTCATCATAAAACACTATATGTTGAAATGGTATACAGTTTAAGTAAAGAGCATATTAATGATATAAATTTTATGAATATTTCAGAGAAATATAATTTCATATGAAAAAAGATCACAATAATTTGGTTTTTTAAAGGGAAATGTAATGAACACAAAATAAATAAGAGATAATTGATGGCCATAAATTCCTCAGAATTATAGGTTTTATAATAAAATTGTATACTTAAAATAAGGAAAATGAAAGAAAAACATTAAAATAAGAATTTATTAATGTTTTTAATTATAAATCTATTGAAAAAAGTAGAAAACTCTAAATATCATAAAATGGTTATGGAGGTGGGAAAATTCATGAATGTCGTATACATTAAAATGAAAAATTCCTTTTGGATTTTAATTAATATTGTAAAACATAACCCTTTACTGGTGGGGTCTTATATCTCCATCCAATTCACTTTTGATGGTTTTATATCTCATTATAAAATAGAGCATATACATACTTTTATTTATTCAAAACATAAATGGATGATATAATTATATTTTTTCACAACATGAAGGGCGGGATTGGTTAGGTTTAATGACATATTTATGAAAAACTATTGTTTTTTTGTTCCATAGTTCCTTGTTGTGATACATTTTTATGTTATATCCCATGTTATTCTATGTGCATAATGATTATTATCTCAGTATTATTCATACTTATGGCATGGTATATATTTTATCATTTGATATTATATGTCCTTCTATTATGCCTCAAAGACAACCCTTCTTGATACTTATTATTTTAATTAAATAGTTATACAATGATTATGTTCCCTCATGTGATTATTATATTACATTTTTTTACTTGATGATAATGTTCCCTTATGGGAATTTGATCTCACAACTTCTTGTGTTTTCCATTCCCTAGGTTTTGAATATGATTATAACATATGAGATGTTTAAAATAAGGTATAGAATGGTGAATTTATAAATAAATGTTCACAATTATGATAAATAAAAAAATTATATAGCGAATCTTCAATGAATTTAATTTTATGGCTACGGGGGTGGGGAGATTATAATGAGATTTAATCTTAAATAAATGTGAATTATATGTAAATATACCTTGTGGTTTCACACATATAATCAAAAAATGGTATGAAAAGCATATGACTTCACCACTAGAACAAGGAGTGTGCATCTAAGGAACCTCAGTTATTAACCAAGTAGATTTTAGTTATTATTGGGGATTATTTTAGTTGGTTATTCAGATTATGACTAAATAATTTTAGTTAAATCCATATGTTATGTTCCTAAAATTTGGAAATTATACTAAAATTTTGGTAAATAATATAGTGTGTGTATTTCTATCGATAGCATTCATGTCTATATAAAACAAGTGGATATAGGTTCTAGTATAATGTTTCCAAGGGGTAATAACCCTAAAAATGTTGTTTTAGTATTAACAAAATTTTCACTTAGTTAAAAACAAGTGGTAATAATTATACACCAAGTTTTGAACACATAGGATATATTATTGGGTTGATTCACATACTCTTTATAAACCATTATAATGTATTTTAACGAATGTTTATTATTAAATTTATAAATAGTTTATATAGATAACATCCTTGGAATATGACCATGGATAAACTATATTAAAACATAAAAATTTATAATTTCATATTAGTTTTCTTGGAATTTATTCAATATTATCATAACCACTTTGGTTTCACTATTTTTCAGGAAATATTTTCTTAAAAATAATTTTTTGAAAATTATGATTCATTAAAATATTAGTTTTTATATATATATAAGGATAAGTATTTGGAAAAATTGTTGAGAATCTCGATATGTTTCAATTATAGAGGAAAATTTGTGTTTTATAGTCTGATAGTGAGTTGGAAATTATAATATATGATATACCCTTAGTTATTTTCCTTACTGATTAATAATAAAATCTATGAGGATTTAAATTATTTAATTTAAGAAAGTGTAACAACTTGTGATTTTAATACCAATTTCTATTTAAAGAAACATGATATAAAATAGTGTTTTACCCACAGAACACCGAAAAAAATTGTGATAAATTTTTATGAGATAATATATGATAATTCAAGATAAAAATTAATACATTACGAGGACATAATATTGAAAAAGAATTAATATTTAATTAATATATTTTATTACAAAAAATATATATGTTTATGCATCACATATTATTATTGTTATATTTTTTTATGAAATTAAAATAATATTTTAATATCGATGGATTAGTTAAAATAAATTTTGTATAATAAAAATTATTAATTTCATTTGTATGTGTTGAATATTATTTAACCTGAAAGTGTTATTTTTTATCATAGAATTTTTTTAATATGATTTATATTATTAATTCCTCTTGATGAAAGATTTATAATTATTACATTTTTGATTGTATTTAAAAAAAATAAATTAATATACATCCAATATTTGTTAATTTGTATGTAATAAAGATAAATGTACTTTATTCTTCATAACAATGTTTACCAAAACATGTCTTTTTATGCGCTATGTATTTTTATTTGAGGAAAATAATTATATTATTGTTAAATTATGATAACAAATGTTTTATATTTATATAATATATTAACATTATATTAATTGGTAATTTATAATAAATAATAATTAGAATTTTTTGATATATAAAAAAGTTATTTTCTTTTAAAAATGTTATCCATTATATTTTATTATTCAATTACAATGTTAAATTCAAAAATTTTAGAATTTGAATTTGAAAAAATGGTCTTCATCATTTTACATATCAAGATAATAATATATTAGGAAGAAATTTGGGTAATTTTATGAAAGGATTTCTTATTACGTGAATAATATAAAATATATTTTGTTCAAATATCCTGATTTATTTGATATCATTAAGATATAATAATGACTTAAAAATTTGTGAAACATTTTTCCAAAACAAAAAATTTCTTAATAAGAAAAATTATAAAATTTTAAATTTTAATTTTAATTTATAAACCAATATTTGACAATTTATAATCTAAGTTATTATTTTTAAATAATTTTTTTTACTAATTTTATTTTTATTATATAAAAATTAATTTTTATGACCATTAGAAATTTAATATAATAAAATTGATTCAATATATGTAATTGGAATTTTTAAATTATTTAATAAGAGAAATTTTATATTTAAACAAAAAAAATTTATTCAGGTTAATAATTGAGTTACTGTGGTAAATCTAAATTATGGTCAAAATATAAAATAAAGGAAAAATTACTAAAATGTCTAAACAATTTAAATTATTTGTATTTATAGGATTTTTATATAAAAAATATATCCCTTATGAATTATCTTCCACTTGTGAAGCCACTTTCCATGAATATGGCATCTCTTATTCATAAAATATAAATCACCTCACTTATTGGATCCCTTCACCACTCTAATTATCTTTAAAACTATCCAAAATCTTTAAAAATACCTTCCAAAAACTACTAAAATTTTTATAGAGGTCCCAGTTTCATCAAAATACCAACCAAAATAGGCTTAATCCATCTTTCAAAATATTTTTTCCAAAGAATAATATAAAATTTCATAATCCCTTTTTTTATTTCTATTTATTTATTTATTCTTCCAAATCCTCCAAAAATATATTACCCATAATAACATAATTACATCAGTATAATAATTATAATTAATTTTTATTATTTTTATATAATAACCATTTTCTATATTCCTCCCAAACATTCTAAAAATGAAAACATCGCTCGTGCGTATGTGAGAACTACCATGTACATGAATGATGTTTTTCATTTTTTCTTCACCTAATAAAATAAAATGTTAAAATAATGTATTTAATAAATACGTATATTATCTTTGATATAATTAAATTTTTTGAAATGTAAAATCATAATCTACCTTGCTCTCCTCCAATTTATTAGAAACATTAAATATCATGTGTGCATATGTGTGGACTACTGCCTACATAGATGATGTGTTTCATTTTCAACATGGCCTTAAATGGTCAGTTTTAAAAATAGATTTTATGATTATATATGATATTTATGAGAAATAAATTTCATTAATAAAGTTCCTAAAATATGATACAAAACAATGATCATTATAAAGTATTCATTAGATGATATAAAACTACTCAAAATAATTTTATTATTGATATAATATTCATGAATCATTATTAAAAATCAAATGAAATGAAATTGGAAATTTTTAAATAATTTGGGTACTTATATTTCATTACCCTGAGTTATCTGGTAATTTTAATGTTTTTTACCATATAATTATTATCAACATCTTCACTACTAACACATATGGATTGAAAAGAATTATAAAAATTTAATGATGAAAATTAACTATAACAAACTAATTTATGTGTGTACAATGATTGTAAATGAAGTAAAAAAAATAAATTATATATTAATATGGTAATAAATTTTTTATAATATATTTATTTTCACTAAATAGGAGGTTAAATCATGTCTGGTCAAGAATGAATCAATGGTAGGGGCTTCATCTCAGCTTCACTTCATTGAGGCATTTATTCAAATTATGCACACATTATTATTTTATATGTTGTAATTACAAAAAAAATGATATTATATTATTATTATTATTAAAAAATTTTCATTTTACATAAAATTATATTAAATAATACCACCTTCATATCCTTTTGATTGAATTATAAGTATATTAGGAACTATGTGTCTTAACCTAATATCCTTTCATTGAGTTATAGAATTTATTCTTGAACACCATTCTTATTGGTTGATTATATTATACCCTATGATTGTATTATGTTATTTCTAATATTTTTTCTTTGGATTTGTACATATATATCATAAACCCTATTAAAATTTTATTACTTTAAGAATTATAATGTATGTAATGGATTCTCATTTGAAACATATTCTATATTCACCAAAAGTTTATTCTTATGTGGAATATATACTAGCCGATGTATTTATGTTATCAAACATTTTTTATGTTAAATTTATTTAAAAATCCATCTTCATTTATGTATCACATGAATTTTCAATTCAAATATTACCAAAGTTGTATGGGATTTTGATAAATAAAATATTCATTCCTTGTGTTATAATGTTTCCTCTTGAACTTATTTCCTCACATTTGGTTTCATACAGTATAAGAATTTATTATAGGGTACTGTATCTTTCTCATGAGTTAAATTGTATTTTTAATTCAAATCTTCTTCCATGATGAATTTTTTTCTTATAAAAATATTACACTATAAATAATAATTCATATACTTTACAACAATCCATTTCTATTCCATGTCTATATTATTTCCACTAATAAATGTTCCACATTTTAATTTTGAGATATAAATAGGTATTATTTGTTATTGTGTTCATATTTATCTTCATCTATTTTAAGAAGGAATATTTATTTCCCATTCCATAATGTGGGGTTCAATAAATTTATTTTTAAAATATTGAAAGGGTTTTTCCTTTCATGATTATATATTTTATCTTACACTCCAAATTTACGAAATAAAATTTTAATTCTATATTAAGCTCTATTATTGGTATTTAATACTAAATAATTTTTTAAATATTTCTCCATGTCATATTCTTGAAATTACCTTTTTTAAGTGACCCATAAATTTTTTTATGACATTGGTTTTTAATGTTTTAAAAACCCCTTTTATGGTTTCATTTAAATTTTTATCTTAATTTACGAAAGTTCTATCTTATAAATATTAATGTTTGATGAATCCACCTATAAATGACTTTATGACACACTCTTTATTATGTGGTTAAATTTTTGGTATCAATTCATTTAAATCATTAATTCATTTTTTTGTGATTCTGTTGGGAAACATTACGAGACTCATTTTCATTCCATAGTTTTCTTATAGTATGGTGATTATTTTAATATAGTACATATATGTATGGATGTGGATGGGTGCAGTTTTATATGACCCTAAAATTAATTGGTTATGATTGTATATATAATGAGATAATGGATTGTTTACATGCTTGAATTTGATCACAACTTAAAGGGTGGACATATTGGGTTTTGTTCACAACATAAAGGGTCAGAATGATTGAATTTACTCACGATGTGATGATTCCCTGTGATATTGTTTGTTACATATTTCCTTTATATTATATATTTCCATGTTATATACATATTTTAGTCTATATTACTCATGATTATTTTATAATTATTAAGTATACTTTTTATGATATACATTTTAAAATTTTAGATTACGCTTCCTTCTGTTATTCCTAATGGGAAACTCATGTTGTTATATATCATTTAGAGCATATATTTCTCCCATTATCATGTTCTATAATATTCTTATGATATAATACTTTTATTAATAGATGATAATTTTCACTTACTTGGTGTTTGATCTCACCCCATCTTCGGTTTTCCATTCCCCATGTTATGAAAGGGAGGTATATCATATGAGATGTTTAGAAAAAGGTCACGAATGGTGAAATTTTAAAGAAATGTTTTAAATTATGTGAAATTTAATTCACAAAGATACTAATACTTGGGGTTATTCTATTTTTATCATTTATAGATATTTAATGTTTAATTAATGTGAATTATATATAATTATAACATTGTTTGTCTCACATGATATCAAACTCGATATGTAAATCATGTGTTTTAATCACTGGACCTAGAAGTGTGGGTTCGGGAACCTCATCACTCCCACCCTTATCACACCTAGGTCCCTTGTGATTATCCCATCTATTAAAAGTTTAACATAAGGATAGTATGTTGTCATTATTTTTATAAGGCCCTAATAAGAGCATGGGGGTGCTTTGGTGGCTATTGCATCAGATCATATAATTGTATGAGAAATTTATTATTGTAGTGATAAATCTCACAATAAAAATTATTGAAATATTTATATGTATATCTATTTCAATGAAAATATACTCAATAAATCCCTCTTCATAAAAATACCTAAAAGAAAGGAGGTCCTGCCCATTTTATGACATGAAGCCCTAGTAAGTGGTGGATCAAAAAAAAATCAAACTGTTTATCCATTTCATGGGATTTCTTATATCATATAACATAATACACCATATGTATAAGTACCTATGTAAATACATATATATTAGAACAATTATTCAAATATCAACCCATAATCTACTGTAATTGAAGAATTTATGCTTGATCTACAGTCTCCAATAGTAGTCCCAATGGAAAATATTTTAATATTCATAAAAAATATCTCCTTTTAAGAGATACACTCGAAACTTGTTCTCATTTTGATACGGGTCCCACCACAATTCAAAGATGATATGACATGAAAACAAGACACACTAATGCGACACATATCATATCTACCATCACTGGAGTGTTAAACCATGGGTGAAGTGTAAAATTGATAGAGGGACTTTGCCCAGCTTGATAATGCTACATTGAAATAGTCAATACTATCCTATAATCAAAATAAATAAAATATAGAAACTGAATCCCCCAACAATGAAATTTAGGTGGAATTACTATGGGATAATATATTATACCTATATTATCTTATCACCATTCACTAATATTTTGTTCCCTTAAAAATAGAGGAAGGTTTTATACCCTTAAATCATCAGAACCCATGGGAAACATGAAATAAATTCATTTATTAGCATATATATTATGAAAGATATGAAGAGTACCTTAAAAATTATTAATTATAAATATATATAAGTTGATATCACTATATTTCTATAGTAGGAATCCGTAATTCTTTTTGGCAGTGTTACTATATTTAATGCACTTACATAGATATACTTGGAGAAATTTTAGGAATCATTGAAGAGTCATTCCCCCATATACATATCAAATAATAGGAAAATATATTACCTTTTGATTATCCCCTTTCATTTAATAGAATTAGTATCCATAATATCCATCACAAACTCCTTCCTTAGAATAACCAAAAGAGAAACTGTGAAATTTTATGAGGATTGACGATACCTCAAACTCATAGAGAGACACAAAATAGTCATCTCTACCACTCCATCAGGCCTCAATATCTCATAGGATACCAAATAAATGGATTCAATCTATCTAAAGGATTATTCATAAACCAATCCACATTATAAAGGGGTTAAATATGATAAGGTAAATACTTATTAAAAATAAACAATCATCTATGGTAGTTCCCCCTTGAAAATGATCTTCATGGTCAATGAGAATTCACTAAGTGAGCGGGAGGATTGAATTAGTGAATTTAGTTATATTTGTTTTTTCTTTTAGAAGAATACCTTTTTACCTATTGGAAGAAATGTCTATATTTTTTTCAACCAGCTAAACCATTCACAAGTTGATGGAATAATATATTTTTTACATGGTTCACTAATCATAATAATAGTTAATATCTATAATTATCTATAATCACATGAGACCATAAAATTCACTATTATTATCAGTTTGGATTAGAATGAGAATGGAATATCCTTGAACTCATTTTTCCCAAACTATCATCTAACTATATAAATTTCTACCACATTAGTAAATATATTTAATAAATTTTTAACAACATGAGAGTCTTAAATAAAATTTTACATTCACTATTTTATTTTAGTGATTCTTCTTTTTAACTTCCTATTCTACCTATTATTATTATACATTCAAATATAATCTAATCTATTTTTACTCAATACCATTTTTTCAATATTTTTCTATTTTTGGTGAATAAAAATATTTTCAAAGTAGAAACCAATATTGTCCAATAGTTTTTGTTATTTTTCATTCTCTGAATTTGAAATTCAAACTCAAACATTTAGATAAGTAACTACCTTATACAATTCTAAAATATTAATCCAAACTCATAGACATAGGATCTATCCATATATACACTAGAATATATCATAGATATATTTAACATGGTGTGATAAATCAGTTCCACTAAACTACGGCTAAACATATTTATTCTTTTCATGACACTATTCTTCATAGTGTAACACTTATTTTTCTTTTATCTCATGTTATTAATATTGTAATGTGACACCATTAATTATTTTTAGAAATTTAAAACCACCTCAAAATTGCACATAAACTAAGAAACATTACATCATTTCATGGTGTGACTTCATATTTTGGAGCAACACTTTATTTTTTCCCCTGATATGTCCTTAAGATGGTATGATTATCTCCTAAATCACATTCTAATATAAAAACTATATGAGTCCATTTTTTGAATCAAAATATCTAAATCATATTCCCATGGTGATTATAATTTATATACCAACAATTTATTTTTTTCACATTAGGATAATAATATTCATGATGTGACACAAATTCATGACATTTACATATCATAGTAATTTTCCAAATTTACGGTCTATTATCCAGAATGAATCTTATCTATTAGTGAAATTACCCTTATATATATATATGGTAGGTTTATAAATTTTTCAATTGTTATGTTCTAGTACAATAAACATTAGGTATTCAGTATAATGACTCTTTCACATATACTATATCTTATATAACATTTCCAAATTTTAGTTTCAATTTTTTAACTCCAAAAAGGACAATATTGCTTCCATATAATTCAAATTCTCTTCAAAATACTTCTAAAAATACAAAATACATTCACCTCACAAAAAATACATTATTTTATGTAATTTTGAATATTATTTATATATTGAAAAAAAAATCAAACATAATACCATATCCAATTTTCTTCATCCATTCTTCATCTATAGAGAAATAACATATTCTAGAGGATACATGTTCAATTCTAAATTTCATTATACTACCCTTTGGTCTCATCAATATTTCAAAGCTCAAAATAAATTATTTATCTCACTTTGTTCTTTATAAGTTCAATAATATACCTAAAACATATATTTACATAAAAATCATTCCCTTTGCATATTGTTGTTATCCATGGTAGATAAATCACTTTAAAACTCATCACATTTTTCAGTGAATCATTATTCAATTATTCTATGCATATATGAGAAACACCAGTATAAGAAACAAGGACATTGAACTTTAACATCATAGTGTCCATTGACTATGAATTACATTCACCTCTTTATAGAACATGATTCACTTGATACAAACAATAAGTACTTATTCTTATATTTCTCAAAATAATCCCTTAATCCTACTTATAAAAGGATCTGGGAAACATGTTCACAAAACAAATTAGAACAGTTTAAATGAAGACTTCACAACATACCCCTTTTAAAAACTATATTAAAACATACGCTCACAAAAAATAATTCATCCAACCATATTATCCTAACTATGTTAAATACCCTGATAGGGGGTGAATCATGGTATGAAAGATTAAAACAACTACCTCCTAAGATATTATTTTGTCATTAAATAAAATAGTCTTCTCTCCCTTTAATGTTGGAATGTATGAATAGAATTGAAATAATGCATGAGTCACAATAATATTACTCAGTTTACACACACTGGGCGCTACCTAAAGAGCATACAACAGAGATGTTCCAATGTACCAAATCCATTAAGGCTCACTACTGAATTACAAGGTTCAGGATAGATCACTTCTGTACCAAATCTCACTGCCTTTATAATGTTTACGGTCAGGTCACTACCTTCCTAAGGGTCACACCCTTTATCTTTTTCCCTGGATCACAACTGGTGGAAAGGATCAACTTCTTACTCTTCTTTTTTCTCACTGATTCAAATAGAATCCTCACACAATTTATTGACATGTTGGTCCATTTATATCACAATTGAATGCATCCAAAATTATAGGTAGATTCTATGTTGGTGTTCTTTCTATGTTACTCCCTCACTTCTGTGAAAACACCTGGATGCAACACTTCCACTTCCAAAATAATTGGAAAAATCATATATTTTCTGTATACATAGAAATTACCTCCACATTGGAAATATAAACTAGTGATGCCATTCCTTCCTTTCACATATTTGAATGTAGAGATGAATAACCTCCATCTACGAGTACTATCAAATAGTGCATATCCTATGTCTTATCCAATATAATTTAGATATTATAATGATACTATTAACAAGTAAATGTATGTGTGTATATCCATGTGCAATATTCTATTTTAGTACCCATGCATAAGACCCTGGGGCATATCCCCAATCATGAGATCCCAGCGCATAACCCCTTGTACGAGATTATAGGGTATATCCCGTTGCACAAGATCCTAGTGCAAGACCTTAGGGAATGACCACTACATAAGGCCCAGGTGAGAGACCCTAGCGTGAGTCCCTTCCATGATTCAACTTTCATTCTGAGCATGGGATAAATCAATGAGTTTGCTTTAATCTTGAGCATGAGTCCCTTCCCTGAGTCCACTTTCACACAATGTTTCAGTTCCTTCTATGAGACCGCTTTCACTCTTTGAGCAAGACCCTATTTAGACCATGCACAACACTTATGTGATTTAAAACACATATACCCTTTCCTATGATCACTCCATGAGTCTCTTTCATGATTTCAATCCATGAATCTCCATCTAGAACAATAATTTAGATCAATCATTTATGCATAAATTCATTAAGTATAAGTTAGAGGGTCTTTATAGGAAAAGATCTACCACCATAAATCTAAGAAAAA
This sequence comes from Viscum album, assembly GCA_963277665.1. Lineage (NCBI taxonomy): Eukaryota > Viridiplantae > Streptophyta > Magnoliopsida > Santalales > Viscaceae > Viscum > Viscum album. The sequence continues at coordinate 2,024,608,618 of OY728123.1, forward strand.
AAACATCCACCTCATTAGCATCACACACTCCATGAAAACCGTTTGTGAGTTAATATTATCTATTTTGACGAGTCCATGGTGAAAGTATGCATTTTCACATTGCACAATAACCTAGTGCATATTCACACTTGGAATGAATCTCTGTTCTTTATTTACATTCATGTTTTACAAGATTCCCAGTTCGTCACTCATTCTTTGTGTGAGTAATATTATCCATTTTCAAATGATCCTAGGGTGATCTCTTAAATAAATCATGAACACTACACAAGATCATTTAATGATATCCGAATACAATCCAGAGAAGAGTGCAAGATCCCATCATGAGAACCAAAGAAAATCATGTGTGTTGTATTAGATCCCATCATGAAACATAAAAAAAATCATGTGTTTTGCAAGTTCACATTGTGAGATCACAAGTTAATTTTTTTAATTTTCAGTTTTGTTTTGTCCCAATAATTTATATGATCCATCACGAGTTACGAAGACAACAATGAGTGTCTTGTGTGATCACATCATGATATCAATTCAGACATGCACACTAGCTTGAGTTTAGTTATGTATTCGGGCTCTATGAGTTCAGTCATTAATGCTAAATCTTCATGACTTCATTGAAAATCATCCTTTTTCAAAAACCTCAAACCTTTTCAACAAAAAAAATCAACCCAAAAGAACCATCATATGGGATTTTTTCCTAGAAATATCCCCTTTTGGGTTCGTTGATAACTCTTCATATTTTGACACCACATTAAATCATCTTCAATCTTCCTCCAAAAATTCACTTCTTGGGAGTTTGAGAGTGATCATAGATTTACTCAAGAGATGCTCTAAGACCACATGATCCATGCTCAGTGTGAGAAACATGATTAGAATTCAAATTTCATTAATGAATAACATTATTCAAAAAACTACCGAACTTCTTTCATCACAAACATCTTCTATCATGATATGTAATTGTTGATCAATCACCTTTATAATTGTTAAATATAATACTCCCCCTATATCTCTATTCCCCTATCAGCTCTCCCATTTATTCATTAAGACATTTTCTCCCCTTTTATAGCCTCAATTTCTCCACATTTATCAACGGACCTGAAGGTTACTTCATTGTTTTCTACAATAGGTTAAACTAAAAACATCCACATATCAGGGAAAAAAATTGTAACTAGGGGAGGGGGACCCACATCCATACTTCATTAAGTTCAGGGAGTCACTTTATCACCCAAACCAGGTTGATACCATTCAAATGAATCCTTGGGTTAGAATTTTTCGAAATTAATGATACCTATAGTTCTATAGTCACATACACTAACTTCACAAACACTTACTCTACTTTCTCCTTAATAAAATGATACTTGATTTCAATCTACTTTGTCCTCAAGGGATTTAATATATTTTATTGAGATTTATAGCACTTGAATTATCACAATGGTTTTTGATCATAGACTTCACATCAACTCCCATATCATCATACTGCTACTTCATCTATAATAGTTACGTGCACTCTTGAGTAGCCACAATATACTCATCTTCTATAATGCTCAAAGAAATGAAATATTGTTTATTTATTAGAAAAGATATATATTATCATTAGATATTGAATGCACCACCAGACTTTTATTTTCTATCATCTATTGATTCGGCTCAATCTGCTTCTGTATAGCCCAGAAACCAATGCAGATATTTTCTATTGTATATAAAACTGAAATCCACCATGCCTATAAAATAACAAAGTATTATTTTCACTACAAGCAAGTGGGGTTCCTTTGTATTGCCTTTATATAGTGCATATTTGAATGTGGAAAATACAATATGATGTCTCTTCACTATCAATTACAATAGACTACCAATGACTTTCCTATATTATATTGAATTATTAGAATTTTCTTCATCATCCCATGATATTTTAATCTGGGTATCCACCAGAGTAGTCATATCCTAGAAATTACCCCTAAAAAATCTTATAAAAAACCTCCATGTAATATTTATATTGAGAAACGAATGTGTCATTGTTTCTATATGTCTCCTGTAAACAAACTAAAAACATTAATTCACTAATCATTTACATTTTGAACACAATTTTCATTAATTCTATGAAGTAATTTTATTACACTTCATCAGATCTTCCAAATATTATTTCATCAATATATAAGAGCACCGTAATCATTTGATATATTTTATATCTAAAATATAAATTGTAATAAAATCCACCATAATAAAAAAGAACATCTTAGAAAACTAATTTATTCTTGAATACCATGATTTGTGTTCTTTCAACAACCGATATGATGCCTTCTTTATCCAAAAAAATCTATTATCACATTCATGAATGAGAAAACCATCTAAATTCTCAATATAAACTTTTTCTTACAGAACCCCTTTTAGAAATTATGACTTGACATCCATCTATAAGAAAATTTTCCTTTTTGCACTTTTATGGCCAAGAATAATTTAATTTTCTCTAGCCATGAAATAGGTACAAATGTTTCTTCATCGTCCATACCCTCTATTTGGGAGTACCCTATTTACACTAATCATGATTCTTCTCGAATCAAAGTGCCATATTCATTCATATTGACGAGAATGACCGATTTGATCCTAATAACATTATTATTTTTTGGCCTTGAAACAGTCTAACATGTAAGATTCTTATCAATTTGTTAAGGCTATTAATTAATATATTGGACCTAGTTTTCGTCTCTACCTTATTCCTCAAACATTTTGGCTCTACCTATGATAAGAACAATTTTTTCTATAGAGTCTTTTTCTTATTTTTCTGCATTGGTACTATATAATCACCAATTATATTTTTTTCTATGGATTACATTTCTTCTCTTTAATATTAGTGAATATACTATTTTATGCCCTTCCTTTTCAATACCAGAATCTTCTTTTGAATCATCCTCTAGAAATGGAACATCCTCTAACCTTCTTATATCATCATCACTATCCTTCTAAGGCTAATCATGTATTGTTTTATGATTTTTATCATTCTATATTATAGTTACAACATAGAATCCAAATACCTTTTCCATATTATTATGAAATAATTTATATTCTTCTCTTTACTTAGAGTAGACAAGCAACATCCCTTCATCTCCATAGGATTCAAACATGTTGTGTTTCTACTTATTTAGAATTAAATTGTTACTTCAGAAGACTATAATGTACATCAACATTGGTGGTTGTGCCCAAATTTACCCTACAGGTAAAAGCGGTCAATGTAGTACATGTAGGGGTCGAATCCATAGGGACCGAAGAAGTATCCTTGAGACGAAATGATTTGGTGGAGAATGGGCTGTGATGTGGCCAACTTTGGTTTTGATTTTGGATGGTTTTAAAGAACACTAAGAATCCTATGTGAATTCAATTCAATGAAAATGGGATGATCTTAGGATTATGCTCAGGGTGGATTGAATGAATTTTACTTCTTTAGACAATTTTGGTTTTATTAATTCTTGATTAATCCATTCTTCAAAAATAACACTACCTTCATCATTTTCTTGTTTGGCACTTACTAAAAACAATTAATAATCCCCTATAAACATAGAGAACAAAATTAATGATCTCTCCAAGGTATATGGTCATTTAGTACTTGAATTTAGCTTACTCAAACACAGTGAAGATGAAGAGTAGAAATAACTAAATAATAGAAGTCATAAATTAATTATCCAACTAACAACAATTCATTCATAAAATAACATTAAATCCATCCTTTTCATCCTCCTACGATCAACCCACTAAAGGTTTAGCCCTACATTGATGTTATTCCTTCAATGGTGGGTGGAATATAGCTTACAATAATTGGATTTAAAAAATTAAAACCGCAGAAATAACGAGCACTCCTCTGTGAGCGTGAATGAAATTCGCACCTATGTGTGAACTAATTCAAAACAACACAGAGATATAACTGTGCTTTGTGATAATGATGTTTTAATAAAATAAATGTAAAATATAGAATAAAAAGTTTTTTATTAAGAAAATAATGATACAAAAAAACATACATGGAAATGTAAAACATTATAAAGGAACTTTGGAAGCATAACTTTACATTGAAACAAGCAACAAAAGATGATAAGAAAAATATGATATCCTTATTCCCTTCACCACAAGATCTTTACATAGGAATATTAGGATCCTTAGGTCCACCCATTAACAATAAAGTCACCCCCAACAATTAAATGTGTAAAAGGGTGGGTTAAAAATCAAAAGGAAATTGACGTTTCGAAGTTGACCTGGAAAACTGTCCATATTCATCCACCATTTGGTCGTTCGAATTTGACATTAAATATGGCCGAATCATCAGTAGTCATAGAAGAAAAATATCTTATTCCATGCGTCCAATATCATATTTCCAAATTTGTGGTCATTTTGTGCACCCGTTTGAATGTTATTCTCGAAATGGTGAGAAGATGTTATGGGCGTTCATATCGGTCCCACCATTTAAATGTAAACATCATATCCATATATCTCAATGAAAACATCGGAATTAACTCGGGCCATTTTGAATTAAGTGATCCTCATATTTTTCTCTTTCTACTGTAAAAATTTGATCTTCATTGGGCTTGGTTTGTGGGCCACACATTTTTTTGATTGGTCGTAGGCCCATTATACTTTTTCCATTAAATTTATCCATTCAAGCGCAAAAATATCTATCTTCTCTGGGGTTTCTTCCATCGGACCTAAAAGATAAAATTTTCCAAATAAAGTGATCAATCATATCCCAAAATATAAAATTCAGAAAATTAAAATAATTCTATCTACAAATAGATGAATGATTGGGCCGAAATTTTCATTTTTAACATTAATTGCATTTAAGATGCGAAATGAAGCTCTATTTATGTAATGAACTAAAAACAATTTTTATGGACTTTGGAACAATGAATATAAAGATATAACAATGAATATTAGCATCTTTTAGTGACAAATTACACCCCCAACTTCAGTTTTTCTAGTCCCAAGAAAAATATATTACAAATATGAAATTCAAATCCCCTTTTCCAAAAACATTTTACAACACATTTCACACCCAAAGACCTCATACCAAAAAATTATGAAACCCATCAAAATAATTTAAAACAATCAAGTTCCATAAGCATATCCCAATCCCAAGCCCATTCCTCTGTTCAAATTCATTACCACATTTCATCCAATTTCAATTAAGCATGATAAAGTGTTGTGCATCCCAAAAGATATATGGCACATTTTATTATTCAAGGGAAAAATGGAAGCGCTAGGTGGGAATCACATTAAACCTTAATATGAGTAACCTTTTTTTAATTTTTTTATTTTTTTTTTATTTTTTTACCACAATAGATATGACAAGACTATCTCTGGGCAATCCAACTATGCAGTCACAATCTCCAAGTGTCGGAAGGCACACATATTGTCAATTTCATGCTCTACAATATAGATATAATGCCTAATTCTGGGCCAGAAAACTATGGAGTCATGATCCCCAAGTTCCGGAATCCACACATATTGTCAATTCAATGCTCTAAAATAGAGATATAAAGACTTACTCGGGGAAAAACAACTATGGAATCATGATCCACAAGTTCCAGATGCCACACATTTAGACAAAACATTTCACTATGTGGTCATTATTATATTTTAATTTTTTTTTGTTTTTTTAAGGAAACTCAAATTAAACTAAATGTGACCCCAGAACCCTATTCTATAATTAAAGGGACCCAAGAACTCAAATTTACACCCATGATCAAGTAAACATGCATTGTGGCATTTTTTTAGGAGGATGAAAATTTAATCATTGAAAAATCACATCGGAAAACTACACTTTACAAAAACTATGATCATGAACTAAAACTTTCATTAAAATCAGAATCAAGGCATGAAAAATTATTTGCCATCCAATTTCAGAGTTTTCAATGTGTGTTATCATGTTCAAGTGTAATGGAATTTTTCTTTTCATGCATGTTTTTATTCACAAAAAAATCAATTTTTTTGTCTCCCCCCCAACATAGAGTAACACTATCCCCAGTGTTTAAAGAAAACATAGAAGGGGGTATGAGAGAGGTTTTCAAAGAGATAATTTAAAATTATAATCATGGAATGAATTCACCTGGTGGTTGATGATGAAAGGGCGTGTCACAGTCTCCCTTTAATCCTAGGTTCGAGTCTCAGCAGCTTGGACGGTTGTGACAGGCTTTTCCAATGAACTATGATGTGTCCTTTAAATTTTTTTTATTAAATATAATTATATTATTTTTTTCAACCAACAAAAACATAAAAATAAAGTAAAATAATGATGCATTATCTTCTATTTAATTTTCTGGGTAAGGTATTACTCTGAGATCACGCCACGTGACATGGATGAATATGGCGCTCCAATTTCATACCCATCATTACTAATAAAATAATAATAGGTCTGTGGTATATGGTAATTTATTATATATAAAAAATAAAAAAATAAAGATGATTCAAAATTATTGGAAACATGAAAACCATGGGTTTCCTCCCATGCAGCGTTTTCGGTTAACGTCGTTAGCTCGACTTATACCCCCAACTTATCCAATTCCAACATTCAACATTTTTAGGACCCCATTTTTATCCACCTCAACAAGATATAGATTGATTCATTTTTTATAATTTTTTCCATGTGAAATATCAGGATTAAAAATGAGTGTGAATGTCTAGGGAATTTCAGTAATGGTTGATTCTGTTGAATTTCTAGTCTTTCCTAAGACATCAATGACCATTCAAACATTATTGGTTTCTTGAGAAGAATGAAAAACAACTACAAGTTCTTTCTTATCACTTATGGTGGGATTCTTGTGTCTAGAAGAAAGTAAAATAATTTTGAGCATGGGTTCATGAAATTTCCTAAAGGATATTGACAAAATAAATCAAAATTAGATTCTTCTCCAAAACATTTAGAAAGAATTTGTTCATTTTGAAAATAATATTCATCCAGGAAATTTTCCAGTTAAATATCAATAATGGGTATGGAATCACTCTTTGTGATCTCTCTTAATGGTTAAATTATTGGTACTTTTGAAAATTTATCAATGGATTTATATTCCGGAAACTCAATCCATGATGTCAAATTTTCTTCTTTTTGTCCAAAAAATCAATTTCTTCCTGATTTAAATACCCTTCAACATTTTTTTGATCTTCTTCATTTATCCCATATCCAAAGGTTAGTTCCATTTTAAATTAATTAGTGGTTTTTGGGATAAAAGATTCTTTTATCAGTGATGAGGAAGGCACATCCTGTGTGGGAATGGGTTCTTCATAAGTCTCAATGATTTGTGTTTTTAATCTCAGTGATGAAACATCTGAATTCATGTTAACCATTTTTTCACATAATTTTGAAGTGTTTTTTCAGAATTAGGATTGATAGATGTTAGAACATCATGAAATTCATTATTTTTGACCTCTTCAATCATCCTCTAGAGGTATGGAAATTGATCCTTTAAACAATAATCATCTCATTGATTATACATCTCATCTGGTGTGGTGTATTCAATTAAGGTTTGGTCAATGAAATTCCCTATGTGAGGTGTTTCTGAATATTAATTTCCGACATGATTACATCATTAGTTAATGAAGTGGTATTTTAAAGGATAATCCATTGGAGTTTATTGAAAAATGGTTTTGGGATTTTTTTGGACACACATAAACAAAAAAGAGAAAAGAGAAGAGAAATTAGGGTGAGAATAGAGAATTTGGGGTGAGAAAAGAAGACATAGGTCTAAGGAACGTACTTGGGACCCTGGAAATGGTGCCAAATTTTGGTTTCTCCTAAATTTACCCTACTGTTAAAAGGGGTCGATGTAGTATATGTAGGGGTCAAATCCACAGAGACCGAAGAAGTAACTTTTAGACGCTATGATTTGGCGGAGGATGGGACGTGAAGTGGCCAACTTTGGTTTTGATTTTGGATGGTTTTAAAGAATAATAAGAATCCTAATTGAATTAAATTAAATGAAAATGGGTTGATCTTAGGATTATGCTCTAGGTAGATTGAATGAATTATACTTCTTTAGACAATTTTGGTTTTATTAATTTTTTATGAATCCATTCTTCAAAAATAACACCACGTTCATCATTTTCTAGTTTGGTGCTTATTAAAAACAATTACTAATACCTTCTACACATAGAGAACCAAATTCATGATCACTCCAAGGTATATGGTCATTTAGTACTGGAATTTAGCCTGCTCAAACATAGTGAAGTTGAAGAGTAGAAATAACTAAAGAATCGAAGTCTTAAATTAATTAGCCAACGAACAACAATTCGTTCATAAAATAACTATCAATACATCCATTGAATCCTCCTATGATCAACCCATTAAAGGGATAGCCCTCCATTGATGCTATTCTATCAATTGTGGGAGGAATATGGCTTACAAGAAATGGATTGAAGAAATTAAAAACGCGGAAAAAATGAGCACTCCTCTGTGTGCGTGAATGATATTCACACATATGTGTGAACTAATTCACCACAACACAGAGATATAATTGTGCTTTGTGATAATGAAGTTTTAATAAAATATATGGAAAATATAGAATAGAAATAATTTTATTATGAAAATAATGATAAAAAAAACTTACATGGAAATAGAAAACATTACAAAGGAACTTTGGAAGCATAACCTTACAATGAAACAAGCAACAAAAGATGATAAGAAAAATATGAGATCCTTATTTACTTCACCACCAAATCCTTATATAGGAATATTAGGGGCCTTAGGTCCACCCCCCACAGTAATCAATTCACCCCCAAAAATTAAGCGATTCAAAATGAGGGTGAATAATCAAAAGGAAATTGACGTTTTGATGTTGACCCAGAAAACTGTCCAGATTCATCCTCCATTTGGACGTTCTAATTTGACATTAAATATGGACGAATAATCATTGGTTGTAGAAGACTAATATATTCTTCCATGTTTCCTCTATCATATTTCCAAATTTCAGGACATTTGGTGCATCCGTTTGAAAGTTAGTCATGAAATGGTGAGAAGCATTTATGGGCGTTCATATCGGTCCCACCATTTAAATGTAAACTGCAGATCCATATATCTCCATGAAACCATCGGAATTAGCTCTGTCCCCAGTTTAATAAAATGATCCTCATATGTTTATATTTCTACTATAAAAATTTTAACCCCATTGGGCTTGGATTATGGGCCCCAAATTTGATTGATGGGCCTTAAGCCCATTATGATTTTTCCAGTAAATTTCTGTATTCAGGCGCAAAAATCTCCATCTTCCCTTGGGATTCATACATCGGATCTAAAAGATAAAATGTTCCAAATAATGTGATCAATAATATCCCAAAACAAAAAATTCAGAAAATGAATATAATGCTATCCACATATAGATGAATGATTGGGACCAAATTTTTATTTTAATTTCATTTGATATGAGAAATGAAGTTCTATTTATATAATGCACTAAAAATAATTTTACGGACTTTTAAAAAATGAATATAAATATATTAACAATGAATATTAGACATTTTCAGTGACTAATAAATTGGATTTTATCCATACCAAATCATATATGTAGACTTCTCTTCTTTCAAACATAATAATTCCATATTTTATGTTTAGACTTATGTCATAAATGATAATTTTGAAAACTCTTTTAGAGGATATTTCTCAATGTGAATTGTTCTAACCACGTTTTTGATAATTAAATTTATTCTGTGAAATACTCCACATTACTATAGAGCACTTATTTATGAAACTTGTTGTTTCATCCCATGTTTCTTGAGATAATCCTGTACGTGGATATTTGTGAACTCTGGTCCATTATCTATTTTGATTATCCATATTCTTTCACCAAACATATTTTCAACATCTCTCAGATAAGTTGTTGTGAAATTGAACACCTCAAATTTAGGAGTGATGACAGAAACCCATGCCATCCTACTAAAATCATCAATGAAGATAAAATAATACCTCCTTCCATCAATATCTATTGGTGAAATAGGTCTTCACACATCAATATACAACAACTTGAGAACTTTTGTTGACCTTTTCACTTTTTCCTTTAATGTCATTCTAATAATCACCCCTTCTTGATTAGCATCACACGTAATGGTAAAACCACATGATAATAAATAAATGTTTGGAGAAGTATTACATTTCACCATATCTTTCAACAACATATGGATCTAGGTCCAGGGCATTTATTCCATAACTTATTTTCATCATGCTCTGACAGAAAGCACATATCTTCTTCTCCACTCAGAGTGTAGAGATTCCATTTCATACACATTCCTTAAATAACCACAACAACACATTTTTTCATGATGAAAAATAATTTATTTGAAAAGATTATGGAATTTCCTGAGTCACACAGTTGACATAAAATTAACAGGTTCTAAGTAATACCTTCAACAACTAATATATTTTAATGTCTCATGTATATTCCCCAAAATGTATCTTTCCCTAAGACAATAATTCATAGGCCATAATCATTACCAAATATTACAATAACTTCTTTATCATATCTGATTCTTATCACCATCTCTTTATTTCATATCATATAAGAGGTGCATCCACTTATAATGATCCATATTTTAGTACAATCTAATTATTTGAAATCAATCACTGTAACCACTACCTTTTAATTTGTTTTACATTTGATAAATGTTTTTGACTAATATTATTCATGATGATCATATAAATTTGGACCACTTTCATCTTATATTTATTCAAATTGAATTTCTGTTTTCAGAGGATTTTAGGATGAATTGATTTTCTTTTTTTGACCACATTTAGTCTTCTTCAGTAAATATTTGGGTATTGATGATGAATTGTATCTTTCCCTGTGTTTGAATCCTCCACACCTAAAATAGTGACTATCGAATAATTTTATAGAGAGTTGAGTTTTGTATGGATACATTTATTTGCATTTTATTCCTAAATACCTCATGGATATTTTATAGACATTTTTTTGGCGTCCCATATTTCCAAAAAAAAATATCAACTAATGCGAGGTTCATTCCTATGTGTCATTATGACACTGCTAATTTTCCCTTGGGATCACTGACTCTTCTATGTCTGATTATTACCCAAATCAATATTCAATCTTGGAGATGGTTCATATGGTATGACTTCAACTATTACTTCTTTGTATTTTCGATCAACCCGTATACCACCTGTAATGTTCTGATCTATCTTTTTCTTCTACTGACATTCTATTGTCTATTTCATCAGTGCTTTGAGCTCTACTTTTTATGTTTCTACTACATTTTCAGCCTTTTTATTTGGATTTAATAGTTTCTATTGATCATTCTCTTTCCATTATATATTAACAACTTCTAATTAATGTTCTTCAGTACATTTGATTTTAGCTTCTCTTGTTATAGTCAAAATATAGATTTTTCTTTTCTATTTGTTGATTTCTATCATGTACTTAACTGCCTTTTCTAAGAACTCTAGCATTGATGTCTTTAGTTTTTCAATTTCTTCATTTATCTCTTACTTCCCTTTTTCCTAGTGTTTCATATATAGTTTTTCATCACGAACCACTTCATTGCCTTTCTTCTGTTAGGCCCACCAAACATCTATTTCCTCAACTGAATATTTTAATCCAACGAACATATCAAATAATACTTCAAATTACTATCCCCCATTTTCAAAATTTTCCCATTTCATGGTGATACTAATAACTTCTACCACAGTAACTGCTTCATGATCCTTGGAGTCATGAAACTCGTCTTCCTCAGATTCTTCTACACCATCATCTTCTTTTGAAATCATATTTTTCTATTCGAATAATTTTCTCCTTCAAATTTTTTCTTACCATTCACGTAGGATAAGGACTTCTTCTTAGTAATTTCAATTTCATCCTCATAATCATGATGAAACTTATTAGGGAACATCATAGAAATATTTATAAGCTCCCTACATAGAAATCATTCAAGTGGAAGTTTCATTTTGAACATTCATTTTCCTCTTTGTAAATATGATGAAAATAATGACATGAAATCATCTATATCTACTTCTTCTGCCAAATATTCTATAATGATCATTATTATGGCCTTTAATTCCACTTTATTATACTAAATTTTTTTAAAATAATCGTTATCATTATTTTTCATCTCAAATACAACAAGAGTACAATGAGAGCTATCTAATTCCAACTCCTTTGGATCTTTATCTTCCAATACAGAAATATTTGGATTGATATATGGTGAAATTATCCTCAATAATTTCTTGAAAATATTCACTTATTCAATAATTACTCCAATACCATGAATGTATTCCAAAATACCATTCACACAGTAAAATAATGCATCAACAGACTGAACAGGTTGCATTATGATATCATCATACTTTACCTAATATAACTTGATTATTTGTTTATGAATATTTTTATTCTACCCCATAAATATTTAAAAAATATTCCAACATGAAATTTTATTAATTACATGACATCAGCTTTTTGTCAATATAATTAGATAGGGCTCCACCAAAAGCATTGATTGCTTTGGAATTAGAAACTAACTACCTTTGGTCATCTTCGGATACAGCACCACAATCAATATTGGCCGAAATTAAATGTATCACTGTTATAAAGATATCCATTCATAAAGATAAGAATTAATTATACATCCAATTATTTCACAATTTAAAATTGTTCCATCAATGATCTGAATCCCTTTTTTATTGAAAATCACAATTTCTTGTACTAAGATAGAACCACTGACTTTCAAACAGTAGCCCTAATACGAATTGTTATCCTATCTAGGTTGAATAACCTGATAAGGGGGGTGAATTATGGTATGAAAGATTAAAAAACATCCCCTTAACATATTGTTTCATCATTAAACAAACACTATTATCTCCCAGTCTTGTAGTAGTGTATAAACAGAATTGAAATCATGCACAAGACACATCAATTTTACTTGGTTCACCCTCACTGGTCAATAGACAAGGAGCATAAAATAGTGATGTGTCAATGTAATAAATCCACTATGGATCACTTCCAAATTATAGGGTTTGATATATATCACTTATATACCTAGGTTCACCACCTTTACAGTATTTAGGGTCAGCTCAAAGGTTCACACCCTTTTCCTCTTCTACAAGATCACTTCCAATGGAAATGACCACCTTCTTTCTCTTCCTTTACTTACTACTCCAGAAAGGATCCACACATATTTTATAGACATGAAGTTCCCTTTATAATCAAACATGAATGTATCCTCAATAGTAGGTTGATTCTCTTGTGAAGTCATTTATGAGTTTCTCCATCATATCTGTGAAAACACCTGGACAAAACACTTTAACTTTCTATAATACTAGAACAAACTTCTCTTTGTTTTAGACACAAAAATTTCCTCTCCAACAGAAAGATAGAAAAAGTGATCCTAGGTCTTCCTTTCAATGCAATTAATGTAGTAGTGAATAAATTCCATATAAAAGTATTATCGAATAGGATAGATCCTCTATTTTCATCTTCTTAAGAATTCATATATGATAATGATACTATTCATAAAGAAATTTATGCATATGTCTCTATGAATAATATTCTAGTCTGATACCCAAATGTGAGACCTTGGATCATAAACCCTTGAATGATATTGTAGCATGATTATCGCGCATATACCCTTACATGAGATCCTAGCATAATACCCTAGCGCAGGACCCTATAGGGATACCCTAGCAGGATTCCTTTCCATGAGATCACTTTTCTGATGAGCGAGAGTTCCTTCCATGAGTGTAGTTTAATGATGACCATGAGTTCCTTCCACGAGTCCACATTCAGGCTGAGAACAGGTTCCTAGTGTGAGATCACTTTCATGCTTTGTGAAATACCTTATTTAGATCATGTGAAACTCTTATTTGATGTTAATAGAATATACGCCTTCGTAATATCTCTCCGTGAGTCTCTTTTGAGAGTCCTCTCCATGAATCTCCTTTCTGTAAAATAATTCAGATCAATCCTTTAAGAATATCATTTTCAATGTTTAAGGATGTGTTAGGGGGTACATATACACAAAATTCCACTGAATTAACTCCACAATTCATGGACAACCATCCACCTCAATGGAATCAATAGATCTGTGAGAACCAGATGTGAGTTCTCATTCGAACATTACATGAGTCCATGGTACCATAATATATTTGTTCTTTACGTGATTCCTTAGTGCATAATATTTCTCTGAGTGAGTCTATGGTCTGTATTCTCCTTCGATCTTTTTAAAATTCCATGGTCCACATTCACACTTTTCGTGAGTCATATTCTTGCTTTTTTCAAGATTTGAGTGTGATTTCTAAAGATAAACATGGGAACGTCAAGAAACCCCTTTTCATGATCCAAAGAAAATCATGAGAAATGTGTGATATCCCATCATGAGAACTGAAGAAAATCATGAGTGTTGTGGAAGATCCCATTGTGAGACATAATGAAAATCATGCATTTCACAAGTTCCCATAACGAGATCACAATCCAATCTTTCAGTTTTATGTTTTTTTGTCTTCCGATGATTTTAATGATCCATCGCAAGTTCAAAATACAACTATGAGTTTTTTATATGATCACATTGTGAGATCAGTTCAGACATTCATACTAGTATGAGTATATTTCAACATTCATTCTCTGTGAGTTCAATCCTTCAACATAACTCTTCATTCCTTCCTTTATAACAATCATTTTACAATATTCTCATTCCTAGCGAAAAAATCAACCCAAAAAAACCATGGTGGGTTATTTTTTCCTAAAACTCTCAAATTATTTAAAACATATATATTTAGATTATTCATAATAATATTATTCTCCACAATTATAAACACATTATGGAATAAACCATAAGAGATATTTTTGTTGTATTTTTTCCAATTTGATAAAAATAATCCAATTAATATTTTAGTTAGGGGACAGAACCGCCATACCTTATCCATAAGTGGAATAGTTTGAACGTCCATCAGAAACAAAAATCTATAAAATGAATCATTTTGTTGTTGTTTAGTGAACACATCTTTTATTTATTCCTTTATTGGAACAAATTATAGCTCTAACAAAATTTTATCCGTAATATCCTTGATGAAGTATTATTTTATATTTGTATTCATTGATTCTTAATGATGACCCATGTTTTCTGTCAAATTGAGGGAACATTAATTATCATAGGTAATGAGAAGTGTATACTTCACATCCACTTATATATCCAATAATTAATCCCTTATCATTATAAATTAGGTTGTAGATTGAGTTACAATAACATATTTTTCTTCTGCATTACTCTAAGTCACAGTTATTTGTTTATATATGTGCAAAAATAAACCCCTTTTCACCCAAATATAAAATTTCACTAGGTTTTTATTTTTTATTACATCCTTAAACCCGCACTCTTGATTTTGCCGCTAAAATATTAAACATTACATTTTGGACATGAAACTGATAAACATGACCCAATGTTTTCCATCCAAAACATATAACAAAAAAGAATATTGGATCACTTACATACCATATGACCTTTTGAGCTTAAAGTTGTATATAATTAATAAAAACACCCACATAAACAATAACCTTGAATTTAAGGTATTATTTTTCCGACTATAACTAAATTTTTAAATTTCATACCATGATTTCAACACCTCTCATAAAATTCATCACGTTATAAACCTTTCTTAACAAAAATAATTTAGTCATCATTATTTATATCTCGGGGAATAATAAACCCAAAAATGGTGATCAACAATACTAACTAATGGTAAATATAAGCATTTAAAACTAAATTTTATCATTGATCATAAATATAGTATAAGGGATTGATGATATAATCAAAGTGCATGACCATAACATAGGAATATTCATACCCATCAATACCTATATCATCAATTATTAAACCTGGAATGAATCATTATTAAGGGAAATATACATAAGAATCAATTATCATGGGAAATGTGAATTCAATCATGATAAAAGTAATCATTACAACCCCATAGGAAGTGTTATGAAAATGTATTGTTTTCTTGATTTTTTATATTTATATAACTCTTACAGAACCCTAATATATCCCTTTCAAATTGTAATAACCATATGGTAGACATCCAATATAATTACCCAATGATTGTGAGATCTATAATGGGTCCCACTAATCATATAATGATCTATAATAGGGATCCATTTATCAAATCATGAACTATAATGGGGCATAACACATCATATCTAGAGCTATAATGGGGCTCAACCCATCATATAAGTTTTAATAGGATCACCTATTATCATAAAAAGGGTACCAGAAACATTAGATTGATAAAGTACTTAGTTCTTTTATTTCATAATAAAACCCACAAAAACTACCATTATTCATTTTATTACAATATTTAACCCACAGAGTGGAAACATGTTCTATGAAAATATATTTGAAACAATCATA
This sequence comes from Viscum album, assembly GCA_963277665.1. Classification (NCBI taxonomy): domain Eukaryota; kingdom Viridiplantae; phylum Streptophyta; class Magnoliopsida; order Santalales; family Viscaceae; genus Viscum; species Viscum album. The sequence continues at coordinate 2,024,624,980 of OY728123.1, forward strand.
ATCCATTTAGATAATGAAAATTTTCTGTTTCAATTTCAACATATCCCAGTGTATCATAAGTAACATAAAATATTGTCAATGTTGATGAATGTAAGAGCCATAAAAATATCATCAAAAACATTCTACAGGAACACATCCTTTTCAAATTTTGTGACATCAAAGGATGTCATCTTAGTATAGAAATTATTTTGAATGATCACTTGGAATATTTCCTGAATAAAATATCATTTCCATTTTGAAATCACTTATTTAAAATATAAAACATTACCCAAAATTAAAGAAATATTTTTCTTTTAAAATAACATTTTATACTTAATAATGAATCTTTAAAACATTGATTGGTCATAATGGTGGGAAAATTAGTTCATATTGTATATGTTATAAATAATCATCCTTTTCAAACATTTTGTAAAGGGAGTTAAACTGACTGATTTGAAAAAAGATAATAAATTGCCTTTTAAAAACCTTTTATATATATTTCAAATATTAGGAATAATAATTTAAGGAAATAATTTATATTTAGATAATAATACAATTGAAAAAAATCAATAAAATATTAATATCTAAGAGAAAGGTTCTTAGTCTATAATATGGATACAATATTGGTATCACTAAAAAAACAATTATTCATATTTATTAAATAAATAAAGGATGGGTTGTGAATAAATATTTTGAAACAAATTCATAAGCAGAAAATTATAAAATATATGTTTTTTCTATAATATATTATCTTTTTATTTCCTCCGAGAGAACAATTAGTATAAAAAATAATAAAAATAATGGATATTTTATCATAAATCCTTTTCCACTTTGGTTACTCTTTAATTGTAATCCCCGTGAAACAATAGCATCAGTTGAAATATTAAATATAATTAACATAATTAAATTCAGGAGAAAACATATAAAATTCTAATTAGACATTCCTCATAAATGAATACGTGAGTATAATATAACATATGTCCCAAAGAAGACTATTCGAGACCGGAAACCCTTATAAATATCATAACGTTGAAGTGATAATTAATTAATGAATAGACTATATATATCCAATATAAATCCACATAAAACATCTGTAAATACTATATAGTAAAATCAAAAGTCATTACATTCATAATCATATAATAACAAATATAATCTATAAGTAATATAACCAAGTGAAAATAAAATTATTTTGGAATGTCTTTAAAACGTGGTAACATTCGAGTCAAATCTCAATGGAGTATCTAATTAAAATTAAAACATTAAATTCCATGAATTATGAAGGATTCAGGATATTTCATATAAATGGGGTCGTATATACACCATCTCAAAAAAAATTGGTTCATAAAATTAAAAAAATTCTCAATTAAGGAAAATTTATATGATGCCCCTTTCCTCGAGAATAAACCTTCTATATATGTCCTTTAACTTTGGTATAATAAGATTATATAAATTATTTGATTTATTAATAACATTTTATAGGATTATTACCATTTAATTAAATCATTTATTTTACTTATTTTTAATTAAATAATTAAATATTGAATCTCTTGATATCATGTCATGTGTTTTGAGGATGTTTGGTCAATTATTTGAAAACAACTTCATTGTGTTAACTGAGATCAAAGAGGTTATTATTTCTAACAATATAGAATAATAAACATAAATTTTAACATATTTATTCATAAATTATAATTTTAAAACCAATAATGAAATATGGTTTTGAAAATGATCTATATTATAATCGAAGAGAATGTAAGTCATACGTACACAAGAGTAAAGTTTCTATTTTCAATATTCATTATAGAAACAAGTTAAGAATTATTTTTTCTTCATAGACTGATCATAAATTAATAGTTAATATATTGTTTAATTATCTCTATAATTCATCCATTTTATGTGGTTATTAAAAATGAATCACTTCACATCATAGATGTGGTAGCGCACATGTACACACGAACGACACTATCATTTTTTAGTGAATGGAATGGTAAAAGGTAAATGATATATTAACATTTTATAATGATAAATATTTAATTAATATAATAATAATTTTATATCTATCACATATATTCATTATGATTACCCATTTTACTTTCCATGAAATCATTATGGAAAAACGAATCATATTGTTGCTCGAGGCGGTAGTCCACTATACACACGAAAGACATTATAGTATCACATATGAAATTGAAATTAAGAAGAAATATGTGATATAATAATTATATAATTATGATTATGTTAAAAATAAAATATATATACTATAGATACCTCATTGTAAATATCCATGAGAACAGATAATGGAAAATAGATTACATCAGTCTGTGAGGCGGTTGTCCACTGTACACATGAATGATGATTTTGTTTCCCATTTGATGAAAGATTAGATAAATTTAGGGTATTATATTATTATAATAACATATTATTATATTATAGATACTATATTTATTATTTCAAAATGTTTAAATAAGATCTTAAGGATGTTGAAGAAGAAACAAAATAAAAACACTCAGTTAAAAATGATAACTCTTCTTTGAACCACATATTTTAGATTATAACTAAATCCATCCTAGATTATATATAATATCAAAAAAAGGCATCTAGAAATTTTTTACACATTTATGGAATATATTTGGGGTTGTTATTGGAAAAAAATGGTTTTGAGAGTCTTAAGAGGATACTAGAGGTGTCCTTTTATAAGCGGGTGAGGGGGTACACTTGGAATATTGAGGAGAAAAAGTGATACCTAGGTTATTCAAAAGAAAATAGGTCTAAAATGGAACATTATCAGGAATAAATGACATAAATTCAACATATTTTACTAAAAAATAATTTAGACAAGTTTTTTCTTTATTTTATCACTTATCATTTTAATTTATCTTATAGTAAATTTGTTTTTACTTTAATTGTGGTGAAAGGTTTTTACTATTTTAACAATTCATTATGAATAAAGTTTATGATGATGTCATTTTATAATATAAATTATTCCTATCCCATATATCTAATCCAAATTTAAAATTTCAATTCATATAAGTGTAATTATCTGATTTTAATTTAATCTCACCAACACGTTGAAAATGCGGTTTTAAAAAAATGTATTTTTCAATCATAAAATGGTACAATATTAACTCTAAGACAAGTAATAAAAATTATTTGAATTTAAATTAATATTTATAGATAGAGAATTTATGTATTTAATTTATACAAATCTCCATTACGGTTTGGTTTAATTAAAAACTAGAAATAATATGCACTTTAAAATAGTATAAAAACCCATTTTCAAACCACAAAATAAACATATAATAAAATCTAGTATAATAGTGATTCGAATGTAATTAGTTGGATTTAATTTAAATAAATATAATTTTAATATAAATCTAATAAAAACAATAATTTTACTCCTAAATATCTTAATTTTTTTAAAATAAATGACTATTTCACAAAAACAAATGTTTTTCAATTTTCATTTAAAAATTAATATTGTTTAAAAAATCAAAAAACAAATTAGACTCTCTTAATTTTAATATGATGATTTCCAAAATAAATTTCCTTTTTCAGAATTAACATTCATAAAATATATAGAAATTAATTATAAAATTTTATTCCAAAAATAAATAAATATCATTTTTTAATGAAAAGTATTTTTGATGAATAAAACGTCATTACCGAAAATTGATTGATTATTTACATAAAATTTATAAAAACTTTATATGGAGTAGAAACAATGTATATATACTTCATAAATTAGTTACTCCTGTTCATACCCACATATTTAATGTATAGTTCATAATGGTTTTATATTTCGTGTGTTGTTTTTGCTCAATGTTTCATGTCATATATGTTTTCAAACAAACTGTTCTTCTTTAAAAATCCTAAGGTGTTACATCCCCCCCCCCAATTTAATAAATTTCAACCCCACAATTTGAAATTTCTCTTTTTAATTTAAGGTTTGACATTTTAAAATAACTTTATTTATGTACCACATTGTAAAATGGGTTAATTAAACTAACTCTTGATAAGTTGGAACATGAAGTAGGATGGAAATCAGGAATATCATGTATTAGGTTTTTAAATAAGATAAAATTGGTGGGAAGTAAATATTTTGAAATGGAAGAAAAGTGAAATTCCCAAATAATGATGAAGAGTTATATATATTATTGAGCATAATAATGTGAATGATCATGTGAAGGTCAAGATCAAAAAAACTATAAACTAAAGAGGTGTGAAAAAGACCATAGTTTCATCAGAAACGATGGTAACATGATGATCTTTTTGGTTTATGATCCTATTTCTATATTTGATGAATTGTTTTACCATCTATATAAATAACATGATGACATATATGTTCTTTAGAAGTATAATTTAATCCTTTAATCAATTTCTACCATAATCACATCTTTTTTCCCAAATGATAAGAATTGATGATGAATTTTTTTACTCATAAACCACTAAAATTCACTTTTAATAGTTAACATAATTGTACAAAAGGATAACAAGATATAACTCCATTATTTATAAATTTACCAAATCCAAAAATTTTAAATCAATTTAAATTAATTTACAAAATTAATAAACCTTAATATGATGAAATATTACATTAATATCCCAAATACAATAGTAATACCCAATTTTCAAACTAAATCATGCCATAAATTAATGACCATGCATCCAAAATAAACTCAATAGTCGGAAAATTAAATAGTGATTTAGCCTCAAAGGTTATCTCTTACCATTCATCTTATATTCCCAAAATTATAGTGATATTCATAAAATTACATTAATCACTTAGAGAAAAACTCTATATTCAATCAAATTATTATCTATATGATTAAAAATATGTTCTGAAAATTAACATAATCATTATATTCCAAGCTTTTAAATTAAAACAAAAGATTTCTTGCTAACTAGGACATCACTTTGGCCAGTGGTAATACTTGTGCATTATTTACCTTTTGGTTGTGAGTTCAATAAAAGTGGCCTTGTTAGATTCATTAAGTTATCACACAGCCTTCGAGATGTCCTTTTCCCTAGAATTATATACTGATAATGTTTGAAAAAATATGATTAACATCAATAAAAATAACATTATTCCAAAAAACTCACATAAAACCATAAAGTTATTAATAATGTTTATTGTGGGAAAATATAATTTCTCCTCATATAATTTCTGCTCAAATAACACTTCTTTTCAATCCTATGGTTACATGTCCCTCTTCCCAATAAAACATCTCCAAAAATTTCATTAATCTCGTAATGATTTTATTACTTAAAACCAAAATGGGGTGTCTATGACTTTGAACTTATGATTATCCCATAACTGGTAAACCCATGATAAAATACATAACTCTTAAGATAGCCTCATATAGAAGAATCATAATCTACAAATATGTATAAAGCCTCCTTTGATAGAGATTATAACATCCTCAAACACAAACTCATGTGTCCGGTGCGAAAATCAGAAACATTAATTTATGGTTTGAAACTGATAAATATGACCCAATTTTTTTCCATCAACAAAGTATAATAATAGATTGAAATATTGGATAAATTATATATCCAATTACCTTTTTGGATAATAGTATTATATAATTATGAAAAACACTTGTGTAATTAATACCCATGACTTTAATGGATTATTTTTTCCATTATACCCAAAATTTAATGTTACATATTAATTATTCAACAACTCCCACAAACATCATCTTGTCAGAAACCTTTCTTAACACAAATAATTTATTCATAATGCTTCATAAGATAGGGAATAACAAATAAACAAAGGGTGATCTAAAATTCGCAGTAATATTAAAAATAAGCATTTAAAAATGAATTTCATAAGTGATTATAATATCTCAATAAGGTTATAATGAAATAATCAATGTGCATGAGCATAATATAAGAATATTTATACCCATAAATACCTAGCTAATCTATAACGAAACATTGAATTATTCTTTATGAAAATAAATATTCATAACAACTACAAATCCAGAGAAATGTGATTTCAATCATGATCAAAGGAATCATTAAAATCATATATCATGAATAAAGAAAACATATTTTTATCATTGATCATTAACATCATATAACCCTTATGAAACTCTTCCAAATTTGAATAACGATATAGTAGACATCCAATTAATTACCCAATTTTTTGTATATATATAATGGGTATCCCCACTCATATAATGATATATAATGGGGATCAACTCATCATATCTTGAGAATTAATGGGACTCAACCTTTCACACGTTGAGTTATAATGAGACTCAACCCATTGTAAAAGCTGTATCAGACTCACCGGTTATCAAAAACATTTTCCAAGAACCATGAAATTAATATAGTACATTGATCATAAATTTAGTTATTAAACTCATGTAAATAGATATTATTCCTTTTATAACTATATTTTACCCATTTAAATGTTATGGGTTCCATGAAAATTTAATTGACTCAACCATAATTCAGCTAGAGTAATAATAAGAAAGGTATCATTTCAAAATATCCTTGTAGATATTATGTAATTTCAAAGGGGATTATAGGTTGTTTAATGGAAATACCATTAAAAATCATTAAAAAAATTATTGAGGAAAATAACATTTTCACTTAGATTAAAATCATGGGATGCCATCTTATATAGAAAAATAGTTTCTGAAATATGCCATAGAATGTTTCCTGAGAAAAATATCATTTTCACTTTGAAACACATATTTTAAAATGTAAACCATCTTAAAACATTAAAGAAATAATTTTAATTTAAAAGAAATTAAAAAATAAAAATAATATTTAAAACATTGATTGTTCATAAAGGAGGGAAGATCCATTCATGTAATAAATATTAAAAATAAATATTATTTTCCAAAATTTTGTAAAGAGAGTCAAAGTGATCCATTTAGAAAACATTGAGAAATATACAGTTTAAAACATTTTAAAATAATTTTTTAGATCATGAGTAATTTATTTAAGAAATAATTTATGTTTAGAAAGGAAAACTTTTGAAAATATTTTAAAAAATATTGATATGGAAGACAAAGATTCCCAATATTTAAAAATACGCTAATTCCATATAACTTCAAAACAACATTCCTAATATTTCCTCAATTAATATGGGATAAAGATGAAATTAATCAAGTTAATAGTATTCAAAACCATCAGATAATAAAAGATACATGGTTAATGAAAATAATTTCATTTTTTTCCTGCCAAATAACCTCCAACATGAACAATCCCAAAAAGAAAAGAGATTGTATCATAATGTATTTTTCAATTTGGAAAACCCTTAATTGTAATCCCCAAGGAAGGAAAAAATAGCTGAAACATTAAATATAACGAACATATTTAAATAAATTATACAATATATAATAGGGGTATTATATACACCACATGAAGTTATATAGGTGTATAAAATAACATATGTCCCAATGAAGACAAATATAGATGATAAACCCTTATAATTATCATAACATTGATGTTAGAATTTATAATTTAATTGATTATGCATATCAAATATTTATCCACATAAAAAATTAGAAATATAACATAACATAATAAAAATATATTACACACATAATCTTATAACATCAAATACAATTAATAAGTAATATACCCTAATGAAAAAATTGTATTATGAAATTCACTACAACTTGGTAGCTTTGAAGTAAAATATCCCTACATGAAATAATTAAAATTATAACATAAAATATCATGAAATATGAATAATTCAGGATAATACATGTAATATTGGTATTACATAAACCATATAAAAATAAATTAGGAGCTTTACATTAAAATATGCCTTAATAAAGAAAGGTTGAGATGAAGTCCCTTACCTCAAGTCTAGAATTGCCTCACATATCCTTTAACACCTGTATAATAAGATTATATCAATTATAATATTTATAAAGAACCATTTATATGATTAATAACTTATACATAAATCATTTATTTCACATAGTTTTAATGAAATATTTAAATATTTAATGATTTAATCTTATATTAGGTGTTTTGAGGATGTTCGATCCAATGTTTCAAAACAACTATGGTGTGGTGACTGAGGTCAATGTGGTATTCATTTAAACATCTATAGAATAATAATCTTCATGTATTTTTCATATATATTTCTCAATTATACTTTTAAAAGCAATAATGATTTTTTGTTAAAAATGAACTATGTTATAGTCATGGAGATGTTAGGTTGAACATACACATGAGTAACATTTCTTGTTTTCAACAATCATTATAGAAAAAAGTTAAGTATTATTTTATCATTAAATAATTATAATTATGTCATAAATATAATATTATTTTAGTAAATATTAATATATTTATAATTCATGTAACGTGGTTATGAAAAAATAATGGCATCTCTTCGTGGAGGCGGTAGTCAACATGTATGCACAAACAAAATTAACATTTTTCATTGTATGGAAGAGTAAAAAGTAAATAGAATTTTACCATTTAAGAATGTAAAATATGTCATGAATAATAATTATGTGATATATAATTAACATTTATTTATTAAAATTATCTTTTTTACCTTCCATGAAAATTGATAGTGAAAAATGAATCACATCGTTTCACAAGGCGATAGTTCATCGTACACATAAGTGATGTTATTATATATCATAATGAATTCAATGTAATGAGATATAAGTGATATAATAATTAAAAAAGTGTAATTAGGTTAAAAATATCATTTATATATATCTATATATATTTATTTATTTATTTATATACTATAAATAAATCATTATAATATTTTAGGAGAGGTAATAATTGAAAAATAATTACATCGTTCTGTGAATACGATTTCCATTGTAAAGAAGTATGATGGTTTCATTTCCAATTTCATTGAAAATAATATTGATTAAGATTATGAAAATTACATAATAAAATCAATTTTTTTGAATTTACTTATTTTATTTTATCGTAATTTTTTAATAATATCGTAATTGGTAGAAGAATAAACAAAATAAAAATAGCCATTTAAAATCAATACCTCTTCTTTAGACCACCTCTTTTGGATTATACCTAAATACATCCAAGATTATATTTTTTATCAAAAATTTCCTATACAACTAGAGGAGGTATGTATGTAAGGTATTATGGGATTTATATTTCCTACCAAAATGTTTTTTTGTGTGAAGAGGTTAGGGGAGTGGCTGACCTTTATAATTGGGGAAAGGTCACACTTGATATTTTTGAAAAGAAAATGTGACAACCATATTTTTAAATTTCAGAAAATGATACATAATAAACCATTATTGAGCCTTATATTATATAATATCAATATAGAGGATATAAAATACAGTATAGACAATATTTTAGGTCATTTTAATCTGTGTATTTTTTGTTTAATCTCTAGTAAATATGTTTTTACCTCATCTCTGGTAAAAAATTACAGTTTTAACTATTCTATATGACCAAAAAATAATTTTACATTATTATATAATAATAATTATTATTAATAAAAACATAGAATAATTTTTTTTCAAATTCAATTTTCATAAGTGGTATAATTTTAGTTATAATTAATCCCACAAACGCGAATAAAAATTGTTTTTCATGAAACATATTTTTCAAGCATAAGAGTATTTTATATTAACTCTATGACTAGTAATAATCCTTATATGAGTATAAAATAATATTTATAGAAATAATATATATTATTTTCATTTAAATAATTCTTCATTATAGGTTTATAAATTATTTAAAAAGCAGGAACATTATGCACTTAAAATTGTTATTAAAAGAAACAATCCACATTTTTTACCAAGAAAAATAAACATATTCTAAAAATATTATAATGAGTATTAAAATGAAATTAATTTGGGTAAATATAAAAATAAAAATAAAAATATTAATTTAAATAAAATTCAAATCATAATGGGACTTTTAAATTACTTAATTTCTTGAAAAAAGATGATAGTTCTACAAAAATTAGTATTTTTCACCATTCACTAGAAAATTAATATTCTTTGAATAAATTAAAGACATTACCCTAATTTTAATTTAGAATTTAGGATTTAAAAAATGACTTTACTTTTATAAAATTAATTTTTTAATGTTCTAGGAATTATATATTATATATTTTCACAAAAAACATAAAAAATTAAAGGAAACCTATATTTGAAAAATAAATTTTCATTTATAAAAAATTAGTGATTTTTTACTTATAATATATAAATATGATTATATTTTGTAGAATATATATATATATATATATTATAATGTTTTTAATCCAATTGATACCTAACAATTTAACATCTAGGTTATAATAGTCATATATTTCTTGGGATGTTTTAGCATGGTGTTGTGCGTCATGTACTCTATAGAACATAGAGTTATTTAAAAATATTAGGGTGTTACATATTGTATCATAAACATTTAAATAATAATATATATCTGTATATATAAATATATCATTCATTCCACTACTATTATATTTCAGGCAAAAGTCTATTGTTCCTTTAATATACCTCATAATCCTCTCACAATTAATGATACAAGGTCCTTCATTGAAAATCGATATCCAGAAATTAATTTAATATCGTACACTATATCTAGTATTGAAGATGTAATGTATAATAAACTAATAATAAGATTAATTTATTATCTTGAATCAACTTCCTTTAATTTTTCTTCTTTCAAATGCTTGGTTTCACTAACAATTTAGTAGAAATTAGATTCCAATACTCCAAGCCTAACTTCTTTAGAAGGTCTTAAGTACAATTCTCCATAGAAATAAATATATGATCTACCCTTTTAGAAATTTTTAATCCTACTAAATACCTCATTTATCTAAGAAGGAAAATTAGAACCATCTTCTTCATTTTCACATCAAAATTCTTAAACATACATAATTTATTTCTAAAAAAATAATTTCATAAATATAAAAAATATAAATAATTGATCCCTCTTTTGATATATTTTATATAGTGGTCATTTTCCAATATCCCCTTCTTGAAATTATGAATTTTCAAGATATTGTATAAATTTTAACACCATATTGTTGGGGATTGTTTTAGCCCATATTGATCCTTATTAAATCAGAAAACATATCCTTTTCATTCTAAAAAAATAAACTGTCATGTTTCTTAATGTACACATCATATTCCAACTATTAGTTTAGAATGGTGGAATGTCTATCCATTTGAAAAAATTTTATAACCTTGATATTATAAAAATTATATATCCTAATGGTCTCAATCCCTAAATGAAGATAGAAGGCCTCATCAAAATAAATTCATTTAATATAAATCTACAATTTCCATATAAGGCATTCCTTATTTCTTGTAACTTATCCTCTTTCATTAATATTGTTATCAAACACCTAATTGTTTTTTATAATATTCTTTCTTTGTGGATTTGGTACCAATTATAAAGTTGTGTTATTATCGATGTGATATAACTATTCATTTATAACATCAATTCACTCTTGATTTTAAAAATACTCTTTCACATTTCTTTTTTTACATTAGAAAATATTTAGTTAAGTATTGTATTACTCAATATTCTCCTAGTTTGAAAAACTTTTCCTTTTTATAAAATGATATTTTTAACCTCTACCTACATTATTAACATTGTATGTGTTCAACTATGTTTCAATTCATCACTTTAAATAGTAAAATCATTATCTACTACATATACATTTTCATTTTTCACATTAGTTTCAGAAACATGACCCTATTGTTTAATAACAACTGCTTCACCTCCATTTTGTTAAGTTTATTCTTGATTCAATTTTATTCATTGAATATTCAAACACCTATACATCACTATTATCCCTAATTTACCATTTATATTTATTTTAAAAGTAGTATCCTCTTCTATTTATATTATAACATATGAAGATACCATCAACTCCTCTCTATACAAACTTCTCAATATTATTTCCTTTCCCTTTGATAATACATGTGATACCAAACACCCTTAAATATTTTAATTTTGGGTACTTATTTTAAAACATCATTTATGGGGTCATAAATAATTTTTTTATAAAAAAATATTTTTAATTATGAATTGTTCTTCAAATAAATTGTCTCCATCAATATTTAAAAGTATCATGATCAGTTAACATATTAGAAGCCATATCCACCCAACTTTTTCTCTTTTATTCATCAACATCATCTTGTTGCGGTGTGTACGGTACAATGATTGTATGGAGAATATAATGATTTTTCTGATACATGGTAAATATTCCACAAGTATATTCATAACCATTTTATATTAGGCTCTTCTTAAAGGAGAAACAACACTCTTTCTTCAGACATATATTAAAACTCATGAACACTTTTAGAGCATCTTAATTATAGTTCAAGAAAAAAATGCATGTGATAAGAGAAAATATATATATATATATATATGTGAAATAAAATAATTACCTTTATTTATATATTCCTTTCCATATTTCATAAAATTTCAACTTTTTTATACATAAAATTAAGTTCTTCCCATGTTGACTAGTGGAGAAAATCTACATTATCCATCTCTTCAGTGTGGTCACTTCATTGTCATTTTATCCTCAGGTAAGCATACCCATGTTCATTTAGAAAATTTGAGCATGTTTTTAACGACCTTATTTCTATTCCTCATTTCTGTTTAGATAGAATTAATTTTCAGTATCATTATCCTAGAATAAGTTTCCCCATGATCACTATACTCTTGTTAATACATAACCATATTTCAATATAAATCCCAAGATCCCATATTTAAAATAATTATCAATTTTTTCTCAAAGTTGATATAAAATTAATAAATTTGTTTTTATCCCATCAATATATAAATTTTTCTTGTAATTTAGATTTTATATTCGAATCACTACCAATCCATCTCCTTTTTTTATGTGAATCATCATTTCAAGAAGTAACTAAAATTTAATTTAATTTATCGACATCCTTTCTTATTTTAAAAATTCCTATCGAGTTTCAATAACATTCACTATTCAAAATCTATATAAATTCTATTTGGGATTATTTGGGTGAATTTTTAACCCCTAAAGCAATTTATTTCCCTATGTATTTATTCATTTGATATCATTGAATATTGTAATTCATACATGATTGAGAAGGGATAATGATGGGACATTAATTAGAAGAGCAACACAGTAGGTCACATCTTCTACAAACTCCATCCAATGGCTGGAATTACTTCTCACCCTTCTACTAAAAAATTATTTTTCCTTAAAAAATTTCACCTTTGAGTGGGATGAATCCCCTGAAAAGTTTTTATATTACAACCATATATTTGAAATACTTTTCATTATTAATCCTATATTTTATTCACATGTTCACAAATCCCCTATAAAACTAGCAGTGGCCGTAAAAATCATACCTTCCTATATAGAACATTTGTAGTCTAGAAGTTGATTCCTACTATGTTTTAACTCGTTTACTACTAATATTGAATTATTTTACTAAACCAAAATTATGATAAACTTCCAACACCTATTTCATTATTATATACTTCCTTTTTTATACTTTATTATCACTATTATAGTAAATTTTACTTTTAATTCATTGTTCCTATAATTTTTAGATTTCTAAGAATTATTTTGTTTTTGAATGACCTTCTTCACTCATGACATATAATGATACATTATATTATAACATCCAAGACCATTATTACTCTTTTAATGTAATTATTTATTTACTTGAATCTCATATATTTTTTAGCATCAACTCCTTTCAAAATATTCTACTTTGATATTTCATTAATTTTTTACAGGTTTCAAAATGTTGAATTTATACATGTTCAGTTTCCATTCAATATTGATCAATGTTTGATTGAAAATTTCAAAAACCTTATTAATTACAGTAACTCTATATTTTATTTCATCTTTGATCATTTTTTATTCATTAATAAACTATTTCAAATAATAAATTTCATTTATGAATCTTAAACCATTACATATAAAAACAAAATCATTATTTCTATAAAATTGATTATCATTATTTTAATTATTTTATCTCCTTCACAAATTTTAATACCTTTTAACGAAATTACCTAAGTTATAACTTCGACATAAAATCTATATATATTTATTCCTCACCTTCAACATTTATCCATTCATGTCCTCCGTAATCTTCCTCATTCACTTTAGTAGAAAATAGTTTTTCATCACCTTCATTAGAATTATAAAAATACTCTTTATTCTAACTGTAATTATCATCCTAATATTTGATACGATTTTTCTATTTTCATGTTCAACAAAAAATATGTTTTCCTTGTTGAATAAAACATTCACTTGTCAAGTTTTGTAGATTTATTCATTGAGAAAATAATTGGCCTCTCAAACTCATTAACAAAATATTTTTTCGTTAATGTTTGGATACTTTGATGTAAATTTTTAAATTACTCCACTACTAAAACAATGTAGCTGTATCATTCTCTAAAACATTAATTTTATTATTCTCAAACTTTTAGATATTAGTGATATGACTAATATAAACATCTCTTTATCATATTTTCCTTCATAAATTTAGTATTGTTTTAATGATAAATCTTTTATATTATTATCTTATATAAATTATTTAAAGTTAATTTCCCTATAAGACTTGATTTAATTTTTGAATACACTTCCCTTTAAATAAAAATGCTATATAGATTATCCAATAAACATATACCCAGATCATGTACTTTAAGCATCAATACCTTTGTACCAAACATGTTCGATATAATATGAATTATTTTCTCAATAAATGTTTTATTATCAAACCTATAAGTTATAGGATCAAAATGTACATGTAGATTGTTCAATTACAAGTGGTTTTTTGAATAGTAAGATTTAAAACATTCATTTTTATCCATAAGAAAATCCATGTTTATGAATGTTAAACAATATGGATTCACAAGTCCTCTTTAGTTCTTAACAAATAAACTAACTATTTTGGATAAAGAAACTTAATACAAGTTTACTTAGGTAAATATTATATCTTAAATCATATAAAATATTATTTATATCAGAATATACAATAATAATAAAGTGTAAGAAAGTTACACCTTCTAACTTTAACAAAATGCAGTGGAATTAAAAATTGTAACAACACAAGACAAGTATAAGAAATATTTTAACCGGAAGAGAAGGTTATCCAATAACATTGGATAAAGGTCAGTAGATTTAGACTTTCAAGAATGTCTGTCTTACCCACACAGGGGTAAGCCCTAAAATGATAATCGGAATCTGCCTTGTTATACCCCCATGGTCTTGATCCATATGGTGATCTCCACCTATGTATTCTTATCCCCAGAAGCCCTTAATTGATCAAAAACAATTGTAATTTCACTAGGAAGGTTGAATAAGATGTTCTTAACTTGAACAAGTTGTTCACAACATTTTCACAAGGCATATTTGAGTAGAGCTCTCTTATAGTATCACTTCATTCTAGATTTCAACTCATACATTTTTTTCAAATGTTGAAATGGATGAATATTTATAGGCATGGATTCAAATAGTCAACTTAATCCTACAATGGTCATTTTTTTCATAAATTTCAGAGGGATATGTACATGTGGAAGTTAGTAAATAGTTACGTTAAAATATATTAGATGAAATTATTTTATAAGAAATGATACTTTGATAAAGAATCATTAAAACATTTATAATCTAATAAAATGAAAAGGTACATTAAGGTAATATTATATCTGTAAAAAATCATTTAATCAGATTCTAATGATATTGAGAATTAGATTTTAAGAGATATTGACACCAAAATTATGAAATAAATGAGAATAAGATTCTGATTTCAAGAGAATTCAGATTCTAATTTCAAGATAAATTGGAATCTCATTTTATCAGAAATCAAAAGTTTTATTTTAGAAGAAATAGGACTCTTATTTTAAAAGGAAAAAGATTCTGATTTAAATATAAATTAGTGTCTAATTTCGGAATAAATCAGAGTCTATTTTCAGAAGAAAATAGATTTTTGTTTTAGAAGATACTGAATTCTGATTTCCGAAGAAACCAGATTCACAATTCTAGTGAAATCAAATTATAAGGAACTGTAATGTTATGAATTAGATATGGATAAAATTTTTTCCTCTAATAAAAATATGGTTATACTTGGTTCGAGAAAATATTAGACAAGGCATTAAAGATCATAGGTAATGAAAAAAAATATTCTTATAGAAATAAATTTTATCATAAGTTAATGTTTCTTAGAGAAAGATAATTTCACTTATGAAAATTTGTTTTTGAAAGGAATGGAAAATTCCTAAGTAAAATTACTGAATCAATACTCCCCCCCTTTATGTAAATCACGAAAAATGTTTCATAAAACAATATAAGGGAAAAATGATTTTATTTTTAAGATTAAAATAAACACTTATCTCCCTTTTTATTTATATCCCATAATGAATATGACTAACACCCCCTTAGGTTATGAAATCTCTATGGATCATATTCTAGTATTTCTTAATGAAATGACTCTTTCTTACTTAAAATTTATTCTTTAATTAATCTCCCATTACTTAGTCATTCTCTTCTTTTAACTTAATATTTTTATCAATCCTTCCTCCCTCTTTTTGATTTTAAAAAATGAATGGATGGAATGAATATAAATTAACTGAATGGTTAAGAATATAAAAAACAAAATAATATAAAGATAAAAAATTCATAAAGGTGAAAATTTTTGTTACAAAGAAAAATACAAAAAAGATCATATTTAAAGATAAAATCATTCATTATTTTTTTAATTCTTTAGAATCAGTTTTTGCAAGGTATCCTTCAGCTTCTTCAATTCATTATGATCATCTTCAAACGTCTTGATCAACTATTCATGATCCCGATTTTTCCTTTTGAGATCATTGATTCTGTCTTCTTTCAGACCTAAGAATTTCTCCTTGAGGCTTTTCTTGTCTTATTGAACTTTTAGTTTTTCATACATTTCGTCCTTTAGTTATAATTCCATTTTTATATTAAGGGATACTGAATTTAGTTTACCATTAAGAAATTTATCTTCTTATTGAAAGATAGATTTTTCTTTCTTTAGATTTTCTGAAATACTTGTTTAGTGGTTCTTTATCCAGTCATCAAATTTATCAAATGCATTATTGACTGTATTAGTGAAATAATCAAATATTTTAATATCATATATCACCAACTTAGAACTCATAGTTATTTTTTTGCAAGATCTCTTATGAGAAACATAAATGATCTGAAAATTCTTGAACTATGATTCATGTTTGATGAATGTTTCTATAATAATGATTGTTGAATCTAACTTCAGATTGATTTTTTATGAAGTATTTGGCATGTGGATTTAATACTAAGAAATAATGTGATTGAATTCACATGATTCTTTATGTACTGAACCACAAAATCATGTCCTAAAGAATATGAAGACTCCAAGACAGATTCTTTTGTTGGTTATGGAATTTTACCTGTCTTATATTCTTTCCTTATTGATGTTTCCACACCATCCTTATTCACTTTTTCAATAAAAACATTCTTTGGAAAATCAAAAACCACTTTCTTACCTATCTCATCCTTATAGGTTTCTTTTTCATCTATTTTAGTTTCATGATCATTAACAAAAATTGGAATAATTTTATCATCATCATCATCTATTTCATTATCATAAACTTCATCAATGTTTTTTACTAGCCCTGTTGTCATCAAATTATTTAAAAAAACTGCCATTACTACTCTCACCTTCTAAAGAAAAATTATTGATCTCATCCTGAGCAAGAACATATTTCTGAATAGATTTTCATTCTGAAATAATCTTTGTGGATTCATATTATGAGGTTCTTAAAGACAACAAATTAGAATGTCTCTCCTTCTCCTGATATTCATCAAACATTATTATGACATCATCACATTCCTATTCCTTCTATTTTTCTTCTTCTTGTATTTTTTCTTCTATAACAATGGGTTATGAAATTGAAATATCCTTCTTCCTCTTATCTATTATAAGAGTATTTATTGTTAATGGTTCATTCATGAAATAATATGAAACCTGAACTTGTTCCAATTCCTTCTCAATGTCTCTTAGAAACACTTGGATAACCTTATATTCTGAATTTTTCTTCATTATCTTATTTTCTTTGGATTGCCTCTCATTTTCTTTATCTCCTTAATTTTTGAAGGCATTAGACTTGGCAGGATATAATCCGATAACTACATCACCATCCTTATTCTTCTTATTTAACTCTCTCTTTTTAGCTACAACATCATCAGAATAAGTCTTTTTCTTCTTTTTCTTGGGTGGAGCACCTACGTATTTAGGTGTTAGTGAATTGTCTTCAGGTTACTGTTCTTTACCTTTTCATTTCTCAGGGGTTGGTTTGTAGTTTTATCGAAAGTCACCCATCTTGCTAGTATATTGATCATCATTTTTAGGATGTTTAAATAACCATACTATTTTAACTCAAAAACCAATCATCATCCTTATCAAGGTATCATCACTTAACAACATTATCATGTTGGTATTGGATTTAGAGTTTCATGGAATTTTGAAGGATTCTAAGAAAAAAACAATGATATTGGACAAGATCATAAGGTACATAATGATTTGAGACTTGATGGTTCCATGATTAATTTTATTGATGGTCAAAAGAATGTACTTGATGAGATTTAACTTCCTTATATTTACCAAATATAATGTCATGAAGATATCATCATATCTTATTAGAGTCATTGTCTCCCTCTATCAGAATCAAAAAACCTTATATCCAAATAGAAAAATATGTGGTTTATTGAAGGATGGGATATCGTTGGTGTTTTCACTTCATTAATCCCAAGGGACTCAATAGCCTTAACTTTCTCAAAAGAACCTTGTTTATCAGGCTATCTGTGTGAGAAAAAATTTTCATCACCTTTATATGGTATATCCAAGATACATGTATCATTGTTGAAAGGAAAAGATAAATTATTTCCATTACTCTTGAATGAAAACATTTCTCTTCCTCCTTGTTCATGAAAATTAAATGTATCATAAAATTATATAACCAAATCGGCATACAACAGATCCTGATTCATTTCTTTGGATATGTAGAGTCTTTCTGATACATTCTTCTTTGTGATTTCTTAAATCAAAGAATCAATGTTGGAAAAGAAATTAGGGTCCACTGACCTCTCCCTGAAAATTAGCCAATCCTTGAGTTCTTTATTGGAATTCATCATAGTCTATGAGGAAACATCAAGCGACATTCGGATTTGATGTGAAGGGAAAAAGTGAAAGACAAACATTTAGGGTGGCAGATCATCGACACAAAAACTCAGAGAAAACTGATGTGGGTTGTGAATAGGGGGTTCCTTTATATAGGCTTCATGGCGATGGTTCGTATTCATGGTTTAATACACCATTTATAATTTTTATGATCTGATCTGACGGTTGATATCAATGTCGGGGAAGGATTTTTAGGTTCCGATCTTTTGAGGTTTTAATAAAAATGGATTTATGTAAAGTGAATATGATATGTTTTTTTGTTAAAATTAGATTTGAAATACCAAAAAATTCAATTAGATGATTTATATAAGGAATAAAACCTTTTATATTGCTAAAAAATATTTTTTGGTATTGAAAAGATTATTCTTATAGAACTTAGGATCCGAAATGTACTATTAGAGAAAGAAAATGATTTAGGCTCTGGAAATTTTAGGTTCCGAAAAAAAAAATTGGAAAAGGAATGAGTAAACCTATGTACTCCCCCTACGAATAATAGTATCTAAATATTATGATATAGTTTCAACAAAAAGTTAATATGGATTATTACCTTACGTTTATCATTCCTAACTTTTTTTAATGTATTAAAATATATTGGCGGGTAATAGTTTTGTAAATATCTCACCAAGTTGATCTTTCAATTCTATAAATTGAAGAGTGATATCTCTTTTAAGTGTGTGATATCTAAGAAAGTGAAGCCTTTTGTATATGTCTTCTACATGAGAATGATTTGTAAGGTTTTTTATAGGGAAATGGAACTAGTATTATCACACATTATTTGTGTTTTGGTAAAACTCATTCCATAGTCTGTGAGTTTGTGTTGCATCCACAACACTTGATCACAACAACTTGTAGCTGCTACATATTCAACTTCAGTAGTGGAAATTTATACTGGGTATCATTTCTTTCATAACCCAAAAAATAATGAATCTCCTAAGAAATGAAAAGATAAAAATGTAATTTTTATATCCATTCAATAATGTCACGACCCGTACTCGGGGCCTGTGCCGTGACTACCCCAAGCCCGCCTTCCATAGGCCAGGGGCTGGCGACTAGCACCAAAGGCGTAAATCCCAATAACTAGGAAGTAATTGCCCTTATAAAAGTAACAAAACACCACAGAGTACAAGCGGAAGTAAAACACTAAGTACAAAAAGAAGTGCTGAAAAGTAAATGGGCCAGAATACAAACCCAAAAGAAAGTACAACTACAACTGAACAATGTACAACAGAAAAAGGCAACATCTGGAGGGATGGAAGCGGCTCCTGGGTCATCCTCCTCGGATCAACCTGAAGGGTAGGTACAGATGGAGCAGCTCCTGGATCGTCCACCACGAATCCTACATGAAGGGTGGGTACAGATAGCATCCACGGTGCTCGCGTCCGTCAACCTCCTCCGAGTGTCGTCTCTCCGTGAAGTCCACCTCCGGAAACTGACATGTCGTGTAGTCCACCTCCGGGTACCGTCTAGTCCTCGAACACTCGGCCTCCGTCAGCACTGCCTGTCGTCTGCAACCAACACAACGAGGTGCGGGAATAGCCCGTGCAGGGGTGAGTATAACGATACTCAGTAGGAACCCCGAGACCCTCAAGGTCTCACTAAATCCAACAAGGATAACCACAAAGAAGATCTCAACAGATAACCTCTACTTAGGTATATGCACATACATATACCTAAGTTATCAAGTAACTCATCTCAATCATGAGGAAACACAAAGGTCAAAAGTCTCAGCTCAAACCAGGATTTTCATTATCGAAACCGTAACTACTGAAGAGCTCCGTCTCTAGAGTGTACAATGGTCATGTCACGACTCCGAGGTACTGCTCACTAACCTAAGACTGCTGAGGTACTCCTCCTGTCGAGTACCGCGGGCCAGCCACCCAAACACAGTAGTGCTTCCCACCGAGGTATGTCACCCAAACACAGTAGTGCACACCCCCTAGTAGCCTGCTGAGGTACTCTCCGGATGAGTACTGCGGGTCTTCACTATCACACAGGTAGTGCTCCGTCCGCCATGGGTCTGCACCCAAACAAAGTGGTGCTCCCTCCACTGGGCTAGTCGACTCACTCCAAGTCGAGTCGGTCAAGCAGTCGTCAGGTCTCAGTCGGCTACACGGTCTCCGTACTCCGCACGCTCGACTCTGGGAGGGTCCGCTCCACGAGATGCAAGTCGATACTCCAAGTATCTCAAGGTCCCATGAAGAAGTAGCTCAAAGGACCGCCTCGTCATAGGGGTCTCAACGCAACAGACGGCGCGTCGATCAGACGCCCGGTCTGTGAGTTATTAGCCTTTTCGTCCCAGGGGCCCGGTTGGTTTCGTGAGCGAACCGAACCCAGCCATATCTCAACTGTACCCTGAGCTCTCATAGGGTATACTCATAGGGATCGT
Organism: Viscum album; assembly: GCA_963277665.1. NCBI lineage: Eukaryota > Viridiplantae > Streptophyta > Magnoliopsida > Santalales > Viscaceae > Viscum > Viscum album. The sequence continues at coordinate 2,024,646,511 of OY728123.1, forward strand.
TTCTCAACGTGATCGTCAACGCCGCTGACGGTTCGTCAAACGGACGTCCTGTCTGAAAGATATCAGTTTTTCTGTTCCAGGGGCCCGGTTGGATTTCGGGTGCGATCCAACCCGGCCACTACCAACTGTATCCAAAACTCGGGCGAAGGATGCCAGAAGTTTCGTATCGTCAACAGGAACTCAACGCAATAGACGGCGCGTCAATCGGACGCCCGGTCTGAGAGTTATTGGCTTTTTCGTCCCAGGGGCCCGGTTGGTTTTTAAGGCAAACCCAACCCGACCGTACTCCACCTGCGCCCAATCCCCGGGCGGAGTGAGCCAAAAGATCCGTCTCACTAAGAGGAAACTAACAAAGCTGACGGTACGTCAATCGGACGTCCGTAGTTCAAGATATGAGCATTTCCACTCCGAGGGCCCGGTTGGTTTCGTGTATGAACCAACCCGTCCAAACCCAAAGTATTCCGAAACCTTGAGTGAGACAAACCGAAACGACCGTGTCGCTCCAAGGATTGCGTTGTCGCTGACGGCGAGTCGTTTGGAGGCCCGTAACTCATGTTACGGGCGATTGAACGAAAGTCGTCTGAAGACGGGGGGTCCGGGCCCAGGCCGACCCGGCCCGACCCCCCTAGTTGGCCCGAACCGGGTCTGGTCCGACCCGGTTGGCCTGGCCCGGCCCGGCCTGGACCGGACCGGCTCGGCTCGGCCGAGCGGCCGACGCGTGGGAAAGCCGCCGCCCCGCGTGACACCCCCGCGGCACCCGCGGTGTATCGGCCACACAGCCGGACGCGCCGCGTGACAACCCCGCGACACCCGCGGGGTGCCGCCCTGGACACCCGCGGGGTGCCGCGTGACAACCCCACGGCACCCGCGGGGTGTTGCGCTGGACACCCGCGGGGTGCCGCCGCCTCCTACCGCCGGAGTCACTCCGGTGGCCCGTTTTCCTTCCTGTCTGCGCCGTTGTTCCTCCTGGGTTCCGTTATTTACTGCGGGATAATCAAACATCCGTTGCGGCACGTTCCGTCGTCGCCTGCCAAATCCGCACAAAACGAAGAACGGCGGAGGGTCGTCGGGCCGTGTTCGTTTGGCCCGCACCCCCCGCGTTAGAGATAATCAACGGGAAAAAATAAAATGTTCAACACATGAACCAACAATTTTAATAAAATAAAATTGTTTCTTTGATTCTGGTTCTTTAATTTTTAAAGAATGTTCACGGGAATATAAGGAGGGGTATTTCCAAAAATATAAAATCCCTACTTCGGAGTCGTCGCGCGTGAGCGTTCTTCGCGGAATTGTTTGTCGCGGAAGAGGGGGGATCGTCGCGTCGTCGCGAGAAGGCGCCGCGTCGTCGCGGAACACGGCGTTGACTTGGTGAACTCAAGCAGCAGATCGAAGACCCGTCGCGGAGGAAGAGACGTCGCAGAAGAACGTTGTCGGCGTCGCGGATCACGGCGTCGCGTCGTCGATTTCCGGGTTCGGCGTTCTTCGCGTTCTTCGCGTTCTTCGCGATGGAGGAAGAAGATACAAGGATTCTGTCTCAACAAGAAATCCTCCAAAAAAAGATAGGTTGGTCTTATTTTATTATTATGCCAACACACGAAAGGGGGGTAAGAAACGATTGAATTAATTCGTTGAATTAATTCAACGAAAGAAACAGGCCATTTAATTCACGAAAGAAACAGCCCATTTAATTCACGAAAGAAACAGCCCAATTAAATGGTCTGCTAAGATTTTAAGAAACGCGTCAGTTGACTTTCATTAAGACGGGTTTTCACGGGTGCGTTTCTTAGCGGAAAGAAACGACGGGGCTCGTGCGGGCCCCACCTCACAAATATCCTACCAAGGGGTAGGATATTTCTGGATAGCATCCTATCCAGTTCAACTCAGTTCAAGCCGCCTTTAAGTGTATTCAAGTGGCTTTCAAGTGGCTTAAGCGAAATAAAATTAAGTTGTCGCAAAATTATTTTACTTCTTAACTTTAAGCCCGAAAATTAAAAACCACACCCGAGAAAACGCAACTCCGGAAGAGGCATTTCTAAGAGAATATCGGCGCTGCGATTTCATCGGAGCCCTCAGAATTCGATTCCGGGCACCGGTTGAAAAGTTAGAAAAACCCGCACGTTCGTTCACTGAACGTACCCGAGCCAAACTTCAGAAAATGATTCCGGACACACCGGGACTCAGAATCAGGTGCCGTCAGAAGTTGCGCTCTTGTAAAATTCCAAAACAAATTAAGAAAAAAATTTCCTTGAAATTTACGGGTCTTTAAATTACTCCCACCACAGGGCTTTACGTCCCCGTAAAGCTCCAACACAAACTTAGGGAAACAAAGGCGGTACTGAGCACGCATCTGAGCCTTCCACTCCCAAGTGCTCTCCTGGAGGTCCCCGAGCTGCCAAAGAAAGTGCACAAGAGGAATCGACCGTCCTCCTACGATCCGCTCTTGTCGATCCTCCATCCCCACAGGAAACTCCGTAAAAGTCACCTCATCACCAAAGACCAGCTCCCCATGGTCAAAGATTTGTGTCGGGTCATGCACGTATCTCCTCCGCTGAGATATGTGGAAACGTCGTGCACCTAGTGCAACTGAGGTGGATGGACCAAGTGGTAAACCATCCCGCCTACCCAGCTGAGGACCTAGAAATGTCCGTTGAACCTCGGAAATAACTTGCCGCCTTGGCCACATCTCTGTAACCATCGTTGAGGTGAGACCCGTATAAGGACGTGATCGTCATCATCGTACTCCAGAGGTCTCCAATTCTTGCTGGAACTGAAACTCAAAACGATTGCTGCCACGAGAGATTCCAACCAGAACTCTCGCCTTGAGGGTCTTACCACATCGTCGGCGTAAGTGTGATTATCAAGTATCCTCTCAAGGTATCTCCAGACGTGAGGGTCAAGTCCACGGCTTACCGGAAACTCTAGGTCTGGAACAAGATTTGTGAAAGTGAGGAATTATTCATATCAACGTCTGTTACTACAACAGCTAGTAGTGGACACAGACTGTCCCTTGAATCATTTCTAGAGCCATTGGGTCACACTTCTTGACCACATGCAGCCGCATTCTTCCACCGCCCTCTAGCTCCATGAGCCTGGCGGGAATAACTAAGGCGGGTGGTTGTACCATGTTAGGATGTACACCACCTCATGCTGCTCACCTAGATGTGCCTCCACGTCTGCAACTCTTGTGAGACTAAAGGAGGTCCAGGACATCCAAGAGAGGATGAAGGTGTAAATCCCGATAACTGGGAAGGCATTGCCTTTATAAAAGTAACAAAACACCACAGAGTACAAGCGGAAGTAAAACACTAAGTACAAAAAGAAGTGCTGAAAAGTAAATGGGCCAGAATACAAACCCAAAAGAAAGTACAACTACAACTGAACAAAGTACAACAGAAAAAGACAACAGCTGGATGGACGGAAGCGGCTCCTGGGTCGTCCTCCTCGGATCTACCTGAAGGGTAGGTACAGATGGCGTAGCTCCTGGATCGTCCACCACGAATCCTACCTGAAGTGTGGGTACAGATAGCCTCCACAGTGCTCTCGTCCTTCAACCTCCTCCGAGTGTTGTCTCGCCGTGAAGTCCACCTCCGGACACTGACTTGTCGTGTAGTCCACCTCCGGGTACTGTCCAGTCCTCGAACACTCGGCCTCCATCAGCACTGCCTGTCGTCTGCAACCAACACAATGAGGTGCGGGCATTGCCCGTGCAGGGGTGAGTATAACGATACTCAGTAGGGACCCCGAGACCCTCAAGGTCTCACTAAATCCAACAAGGATAACCACAAAGAAGATCTCAACAGATAACCCCTACTTAGGTATATGCCCATACATATACATAAGTTATCAAGTAACTCATCTAAATCATGAGGAAACACAAAGGTCAAAAGTCTCAGCTCAAACCAGGATTTTCATTATCGAAACCGTAACTACTGAAGAGCTCCGTCTCTTGAGTGTACAGTGGTCCTGTCATGACTCCGAGGTACTGCTCACTAACCTAAGATTGCTGAGGTACTCCTCCTGTCGAGTACCGCGGGCCAGCCACCCAAACACAGTAGTGCTTCCCGCCGAGGTATGTCACCCAAACACAGTAGTGCACACCGCCTAGTAGCCTGCTGAGGTACTCTCCGGACGAGTACCGCGGGTCTGCACTATCACACAGGTAGTGCTCCGTCCGCCATGGGTCGGCACCCAAACAAAGTAGTGCTTCGTCCACTGGGCTAGTCGACTCACTCCAAGTGGAGTCGGTCAAGCCGTCGTCAGGTCTCAGTCGGCTACACGGTCTCCGTACTTCGCACGCTCGACTCTGGGAGGGTCCGCTCCACGAGCTGCAAGTCGATACTCCAAGTATCTCAAGGTCCCACGAAGAAAGTAACTCAAAGGACCACCTCGTCACAGGGGTCTCAACGCAACAGACGGTGCGTCGATCGGACGCCCGGTCTGTGAGTTATTAGCCTTTTCATCCCAGGGGCCCAGTTGGTTTCGTGAGCGAACCGAACCCAGCCGTATCTCAACTGTACCCCGAGCTCTCATAGGGTATACTCATAGGGACCGTTTCTCAACGTGATCGTCAACGCCGCTGACGGTTCGTCAAACGGACGTCCTGTCTGAAAGATATCAGCTTTTCGGTTCCAGGGGCCCGGTTGGATTTCGGGTGCGATCCAACCCGGCCACTACCAACTGTATCCAAAACTCGGGCGAAGGATTCCAAAAGTTCCGTAACGTCAACAGGAACTCAACGCAACAGACGACGCGTCAATCGGACGCCCGGTCTGAGAGTTATTGGCGTTTTCATCCCAGGGCCCCGGTTGGTTTTTAAGGAAAAACCAACCCAACCGTACTCCACCTGTGCCCAAACCCCGGGCGGAGTGAGCCAAAAGATCCATCTCACTAAGAGGAAACTAACAAAGCTGACGGTACGTCAATCGGACGTCCGTAGCTCAAGATATGAGCGTTTCCGCTCCGAGGGCCCGGTTGGTTTCGTGTACGAACCAACCCGGCCAAACCCAAAGTATTCCGAAACCTTGAGTGAGACAAACTGAAACGACCGCGTCGCTCCAAGGATTGCGTTGCGCTGACGGCGAGTCGTTTGGAGGCCCGTAGCTCATGTTACGGGCGTTTGAACGAGTGTCGTCCGAAGACGGGGGGTCCGGGCCCGGGCCGACCCGGCCCGACCCCCTGGTTGGCCCGAACCGGGTCGGGTCCGACCCTGTTGGCCCGGCCCGGCCCGGCCAGGACCGGTCCGGCTAGGCTCGGCCGAGCGGCCGAGCGGCCGATGCGTGGGAAAGCCGCCACCCCGCGTGACACCCCCGCGGCACCCGCGGGGTGTCGACCACACAGCCAGACGCGCCGCGTGACAACCCCGCGCCACCCGCGGGGTGCCGCGTGACAACCCCACGGCACCCGCGGGGTGTTGCCCTGGACACCCGCGGGGTGCCGCGTGACAACCCCGCGGCACCCGAGGGGTGTCGCGCTGGGCACCCGCGGCACCGGCGGTGTGTCGCATTGGACACCCGTGGGGTGCCGCCGCCTCCGGCCGCCGGCGCCGCCGCGCCGGCGACCCTCGCCGCCACCGGCTTTCACGGGCCGTCGAAGTCGCTCTGGTGGCCCGTTTTCCTTCCCGTCTGCGCCGTTGTTCCTCCCGGGTTCCGTTATTTACTGCGGGATCATCAAACATCCGTTGCGGCACGTTCCGTCGTCGCCCGCCAAATCCGCACAAAACGAAGAACGGCGGAGGGTCGTCGGGCCGTGTTCGTTTGGCCCGCACCCCCCGCATTAGAGATAATCAACGGGAGAAAATAAAATGTTCAACACATGAAACAATAATTTTAATAAAATAAAATTGTTTCTTTGATTCTGGTTCATTAATTTTTAATGAATGTTCACGGGAATATAAGGAGGGGTATTTCCAAAAATATAAAATCCCTACTTCGGAGTCGTCGCGCATGAGTGTTCTTCGCGGAATTGTTTTTCGCGGAAGAGGGGGGATCGTCGCGTCGTCGCGGGAAGGCGTCGCGTTGTCGCGGAACACGGCGTTGAGTCGGCGAACTCAAGCAGCCGATCGAAGACCCGTCGTGGAGGAAGAGACGTCGCAGAAGAACGTTGTCGGCGTCGCGGATCACGGCGTCGCGTCGTCGATTTCCGGGTTCGGCGTTCTTCGCGTTCTTCGCGTTCTTCGCGAAGGAGGAAGAAGATACAAGGATTCTGTCTCAACGAGAAATCCTCCAAAAAAATATAGGTTGGTCTTATTTTATTATTATGCCAACACACGAAAGGGGGGGGTAAGAAACGATTGAATTAATTCGTTGAATTAATTTAACGAAAGAAACATGCCATTTAATTCACGAAAGAAACAGGCCATTTAATTCACGAAAGAAACATCCCATTTAATTCACGAAAGAAACAGCCCAATTAAATGGTCTGTTAAGAATTTAAGAAACGCGTCAGTTGACTTTCATTAAGACGGGTTTTCACGGGTGCGTTTCTTAGCAGAAAGAAACGGCGGGGCTCGTGCGGGCCCCACCTCACAAATATCCTACAAAGGGGTAGGATATTTCTGGATAGCATCCTATCCAGGTCAACTCAGTTCAAGCCGCCTTTAAGTGGCTTGAAGTGGCTTCCAAGTGGCTTAAGTGAAATAAAATAAAGTTGTCGCAAAATTATTTTATTTCTTAACTTTAAGCCCGAAAATTAAAAACCACACCCGAGCAAATGCAACTCCGGAAGAGGCGTTTCTAAGCGAATACTGGCGCTGCGATTTCATCGGAGCCCTCAGAATTCGATTCAGGGCACCGGTTCAAAAGTTAGAAAAACCTGCACGTTCGTTCACTGAACATACCCGAGCCAAACTTCAGAAAATGATTCCGGACACACCGGGCCTCAGAATCAGGTGCCGTCAGAAGCTGCGCTCTTGTAAAATTCCAAAGAAAATTAAGAAAAAAAATTCCTTGAAATTTATGGGTCTTTACAAATAACCACCAATGTCCGCATCTGAAATTATTTTTAAAACAAAATAATTTCTATAAGAATAAAAAAGTCTTAAATCCATGGTTCACTTTAAATAGGAAAAAATTATTTTCAATGCTTATAAATGGAATTATTTTTTATTAGATAGATATCTTGCACATAAGAATACGGAAAATATTAAGTCTATATGACTATCTATTAAGTATAATAGACTTCCTAACATAACTCTAAAAGATGTTTGATCTACCATTTTCCCACCTTCATCAATATCAAGAGTGTTTGAGGTACTGATTAGAGTACTTATGTACTTCTTAAGAATATATTTAATATACTTATGTTGAGATATAAAATTTCCTTCTTGTTTTTGAGAAATTTGAAAACCAATAAAAATAGTTATCTCACCCATTATACTCATTTCAAAATCAAATTTCACAATATTTGAAAATTAATCTGTTCAGAATTGCTGAGTTAATCCCAAAATAAAATAAAGAATACAAATTTGATCAATCCAAACATTTTTCTTATATTCTATTATAAAAAGGGTTGGATCCTCATTTTTATTAACATAATTGTTTTGTAAGAAAAAACGTGTAAGTCTATCATATCAGGATCTAGTGGATTGATTATGTCCATATAATGCTTTGGTATGTTTGTAATCATGTTTAGGTAGTTTTGTGTCTTCAAAACAAAGATGTTTTTTAACATAAAATTCCACTTCAGGATATCTATTAAAGAAATCACACTTCATGTCCATTTGAAAATTTTTTAAATTCAAAAATGTTTCAAATTATAGTAGAATATGAATAGATTTTTGTTTTGCTACTAGAGCATATGTTTCTTTATATTCTATTCCTTCTTATTGATTACATACTTTAGAAACTAATTTTTCTTTATTTCATACAATTATTTCATTTTCACCACATTTATTTCTAAAGACCCACTTTACAACAATTACAGAAGTTTATTTAGGCCTTTCAATAATGGTGTAGACATTTTTCCATTCAAATTCATTTAGTTAATCTTTCAAAGCATTAACCTACTCATCATCACCAAAAGCTTCACCAGGGCTTTTAGGTACTAATTATAAAAGAAATTCATGATTCTCTACTTCATTTCTTAAATAAATTCTAGTCCTTACAGGTTTATTTACATAACCAATGATATTATCACTAGGATGACAATTATGAAACAACTGATTTGGGTTTTGTAAAACCTCTTCATCAACAAAAGGTAAGAAATCTTCATGGGTAAACACTTTAGAAAAATTTTATTGAGTATTTTCTTTAATAGAAGAACATTCCATTGAAGGTTGATATGTAGTTGTTTAAAACATATATGAAGATGTAGGTTAGGGTTTTTTAAAATCAGAAGGATCAGTTTCATGAAATTTATAACATTCTGTTTCTTCGAGAGTAGAAGTAGTTTTGTTAAAAACACTATAGGCCATAGAAGTAGTCCATAATCGAATTTGGGTGTGAATTTATGTATGTTGTATTTAGTAATCAATATGAACAATTTTCATCCAAATACATTAAAGAAAGAAACTTCAAGTTTTCGACTAGTCCATAACTCATAAGGTGTTTTGTTAATAAAATTTCTAATTAAAACCCAATTTATAGTATAAAAAGTAGTAGTAATATACTCATCACAAAAGTGTTTAGAAATATATTATTAACACAACATGGTTCTTGTTATCTCTTGAAGAATAGAATTTCGTCTTTCAACCAAACCATTTTTTAGGAGTTCTTATAGAAGAGAAGTTATGAGTAATGTATTCATTAGTACAAAAAGCATCAAAATATAAATTTTCAAATTCACCACCATGATCACTACGAATAATTATCAATGTAAGGGATTTCTCAATTTCATATTTTACTGAAAAGGATTTAAAATTAGAAAATTCTTCATATTTATTTCCTAGAAAATAAACCCATGTAAATATAGTGTAATAATCAATTAAAAAAATACTTTTTATTTCACTCTAGTACTTCCAGTTTGTATTGGAACAAAAAAAAACTATATGCACTAGCTATGATTCATTAGATGTTGAGACTTCACTAATTGAATTAAATATTGAGTTATAATACTTTATATATTGAAAAATATCACATACTTTTGTATAATTAAATCTATACTTCGGTAGATGCTTAAAAATTATATTCATTGAGAGTTTTCATAAATTAATAAGGATAAATTATCCTATTATTATATGCCATAACGAATATTTGTCTCCATTTCACTAAGTCAAGGTATTTATATGCTCCTATGGTCTTCTAAGTTATGTGTATAAACATTCTAATGCCTATGGGTAGAGAAAATAAAATCTTCCTTGGAATTTTGTACTAGGAATGTATCATTCCTAATATTCAAAGGTAACCTTGATCACATAATTGGATTTTTAATATAAGGTTCTACTTAAGAACTTTAACAAATAAAAAATTGAAATTAAGGATTTTCGAAGATGAAAAATATTACCTATAATAATAATTTCTCCTTAATAATAGTCTCATAATGTTACTTTTCTAGATTTTATCTTCATAATATTTTCAAAAAAGTTTTTTTACCAGTCATGTACTATGAATCTCCACTATCCATTTACCATGTATTCTTTTTGGCACATCCTTTTTTTCGTGAAAATAAAATATTTAAACTTTTGGAATTTGAAATTTCTTGGATCTGAAAATGTTAGAAACTAAAATCTTAAGTATCCATATTTTCATAGAAAAATTGTATTTATGAAAACCTATGGATTGGATTTTATTCAATGAAAAAAAATTTCTTCTAATGTCCACCACATTCACACATAGTGCTAAATAGAGCACTTAGGGTTATAAAATAGTTTTTTAAAAAAATATTTTGAATTAAAATAAACAAGAACCGAACTAAACCTATGAGGATGAATTTGTGAAAAAAAAATTCAAAATATTCCTTTCTATGTGTAAATTTTGACAAAAGTTTCTTCGAGAAAAAAAAATTAGATTTATGGTTGATAACGAACATCTTATCCTCATATTCATTAGTCCTAGAATTTGAGTCTGTCTGTAAAACATTTTTTATAGAAATAGATTTTTCAAGATCCTTAGAAATATTATACTTTTAGGAATTTATTCCTTTAAGGTTTTTGGAAACATTTTCAAAATGAAGGATTTTCTGATCATGATATTTCGAATGTTCTGATACTTCTTTAACTAAAATAGTTATTCTAGAATTTTCTTTATCAAGTTTCTTGTTAATATTTCTATTTTCATTCTTAGGTAACATAAAAATCCATGGTAATTCTTCAAAAGAAGGTAAATTATTATCTTCTAATGAGGAAGATTCTTCATCTGAATATTGATAATATTCATCATTATGACAAATAGAATTCAAAACATATTGGTTAATGATTTAGAATTTTATAACATAGCCTTGAGACATTTATTTTAATTATAAATTCCAAATGTTAGACCAATATTATTATGTTCAAAAGATACAATATCAGAAGATTCATCAGAAGAGTCTCCACTGCTACAACTCAAGGTGTAATTATCTTTAGGTAATTTCATGTAATTATACTTTTAGTAATTCTTATTCTTTTATACTAAATGCATATACATTATTTCCATTCTTTTGTGCATAGGATAGTTTAATCTAATATGACATTCCCTCTTTCATTCATAATAATCCACTTTTATATCTCTCTTATCCTTTCTGTATTTCTTCTTGTATCTGTAATGGAAATATTTCTTTCCCACAATCTTTTTCATTCTTCCAGAAAGATTGGCATGTTCATTCTCAAAATGATCACTATCACATGATTAGGATATAGCATTATATGTCTTATATTTTTATCTAGTAACTCTTTCAAGAGTCTTAGATTTTATATTATTTGATATAGTAGTGAATTAAACATTTATATTACCATTCTTTTTCTTATTGATATCTACATCTCTCTTCATTATAGTTTCATGTTGATTAAGAGTCCCGAATTACTCACCATGAGTGATGAACTTTATTAGGAATAATATCTTTTATCTAATCTACCATAATATCATCATAAATTCCTTTCTCACCAATTGACCGAATCCTATTGATGATTTTCATAAACCGATATTGAACTTTACATACAGATTATCTAAAAGGTAACATAAAACCATGATATTAATATCTAATCATAACCCTTCTTACTTCCATAACCCAGGATATTACAAAATGTGTAACTTATAATTTCTTCCAGATCTTATTAGCAACTTCACAAGATGAAATCTTGCTATATATTTTCTGGGTCATAAAACATGATAAATTATTGTGTACCTTAAAGTTAAGCAGATACTTTAATTATTGAATGGTAAATTATTTTATTTCCTTGTCTGGAATCTCGTAGTCTCTAGTTAACATTACAATATTATCCGTACTGGTATTGATAATGAAATTCTTCATCCTATCTCTCCATTACTCTTAGACATTTCCATCAAATAATGGAGGTCTGGAAAAAATTAGATTTTGTATAAAACTAACATTCATTCCCAAAATTTTTAAAAGAATAAATATTTCCACAAAAAAGATTAGTAGAAAGAGTTCATAGACAAAAAGTTTATAATGAAAATCTATAATAAGAACATAAACAAATAATTATTAGAAATAAATGTTAAGAAAGAAAACATATAAGACAGTATAAGTATTTCATATACCTCTTATGATACCAATTATAAGATCAAAATTTTTATGTATACTGATCAATTATAAGACTACAAAGGTTGAAGGGGAGACACATGACACAATCAATTAAAAAACCAAACCACGATGGTACAAGATTTCAAGACCAAGCAACACATTCAAGCATACGCGAAAGATCCCCTACCCAACATCAAAAACATTAAAAACAGTTTCCTCATACTCATCACTACTCGGTATGTTATCTCGTGCATGAATGTAAGGGCTAGGTACCAATGGAAAAGCCATAACCTCTAAAACATCCAAATCCGGATAGCAATGAACTAAAGAAAACTCTCTTCTCTGAACCTCATCTTGAGCAACCTAGATTGGTCAATTAAAAGAGGGGTTGAATTCTAGGTTTAAAAAACATTTTTTTATGCTTAAGAAAATAAATTCTTAACAAAGTTAAACCAAATGGATTCAAAAACCACTTTATTTTATAGAATAGAAACTAACATACATAGGAAATGATAATATGGATCCGAAAAAGTAACTTAAGACTAGTTTAAATAGGTAAATATTCCAACTTAAGGCATATAGAATCTTATTTATATCAGAATTTGCAAGAATAAGAATGTGTAAGAAAGTTACACTTTCTAACATTAACAAAATTTAGTAGAATTAAAACTTGTAACAAAATAGGACAATTATAAGAAATATTTGAACCCAAAGATAAGGGTATACAATAACCATGGATAAAGGTCCTGTGATTTATTCTTTGAAGAATTTTTGTCTTACCCACACCCCAAAGTCTATTTCACTCAACATTTGAAAGACCTGTAATGGTTATCAGAACATCAATAACTAAAGTGAATAATTCATCCATTTTTTTCAACATTAATAATTTTTGGTCATAATATTTGGACCTCCTAACCTATAGCATGGATTGTGTCACTTTACCATTTCTTTTTATAAAATTTATTCCAAATTCCTTTAAAGTATTTTTTTCACTTTATCAAACTCTTTTTCAAAAGAAGATGTAAAAAAATAGAAATTCGAGCATGTTCATCATTCTTTAAATTTATTTTTATCAACTTATATCAAAGAATTTTATTAAGGTAATTTAAAAAATTCATATTTAGTGCCATCCAAAATGTCAGATTAATTAATAACAAATGAGTTGGTAACCATTATTTCCATATATTAATTTTTGTTATCGAATATTATAACCCCTATGCAGTTCGGTGAATTATCATTTTCTATATTCATATACTTAATTAAATGAAAAAAAATATTCAAACACAAAGTAACTCTTTATAGAAACTTCACATGAAGTGTTATATTCTATGGAAACCTTAATTCAATAATTCCACCTGAAAATAATCTACAAGATTTTTGAGAAATCATTGTAAGTGGTTGAATCACTAAATTCAATTCCTTTTTAATTTTCATTTATAAAAAAATGAAATCATCTATTAATTTTAATGAATTAATTTCTATCACACACTTTATAGTACACACATAGAGTTAGAATAATATATTTTATATAAGGTCGCTACTATAAAGAAGTAGTTAATCCTTTCTATTATTTAGAATCACCTGAGACCATAGAGTCCACTATTTTCGTCATTGTGTGTTACTATGAGCAGGTAATATCCTAAAACTCTTTTACAAAAAAATGTCTTCAAGCTATATGAATTTATCACTTAATAATATAGATATAAAATCAAATTTTAACAACAAACTAGTTTTCAATTGAATCAAAATTTTACCAGGTTGTTGTAGTGATTCTTCTTCCTCCTCCTCTTCTACCTATTCCTCTTCAAATAGAATAATAAAAATTACTACCTTATTACACTCTTCCCTTTTCATGATATTTTTATATTTTAGTAAACATAAAAATTTTCACAGTATTAGAAAATATTCTCTGATATGAACAATTATTTTTCATGTATCAAATTTGAATGTCAATTTCAAATATTTAGAAAATTAACTAAATTCAACTATTATAAACATGTTATCTAACATATCAATAATAATAAGTTTATATAAAGACATTGGAATATACCAAGGTTTGAATGAATTAAACACCACCTGAAAAATAAGTTCCCCTAATTTCTTATGAACTTTTTCTTCCAACATGACATGACACCCTTCTTTAAAGAGAAATGATCCTTTTCCATTTTATCTAGGCCTGAATGTTGTGATATGACACCATTCATCAGAATGTGATGTATGAAATTACATTGAAATAAATATTAAAATAATAATCCTAACTTCAAATAACAATATGACTTCTTCTTAAAAAACTGTATTTAATTTTGTTCTATGGAATAACCTTTTTAACATGATGTGACTATATGTTAAATCATATACCTAAAAGCCGAAATCATCCATCTATGGTTTAAATAAAAACATGAAAATAATCTTCATGATAGGTATGATATTTATGTATCATCAATGTCTTTAATCATAGTGTGATAGTAATTTTCATGGAATGAATTATATTCATGACCTTTATATATCATACGATTTTGATGAAATTTTAGAATGGTCTCCAAAATCATCCTTACCTTTGAATAAAATTACCCTTATATATATAGGGTATATTTATTCCATTTTTTTATTTTTTAGTCCCAGAATAATTACCATTACATATTGATCATAATGAATCTTATGTATATAGTTTGTCTTAGAGGACATTACCAAATTTTAGGATTAATTCTATTCATTGCTAAACTCTTTATGATTTACTAAAAAAATTAATATCTCTTCAAAAACACTTCCAAACATCCAAATAACATGTAAATCACTTAATATACATTATTTCATATGAGTTTTAATATGAATCTGGTGTTGAAAATAATAGAACACTACAAACATATATACTTCTCTTCCCTAATTATTCTTCTGTAGTAAAATACAATATACTATAGGATACTTCTTCTTCTCTAAATCTCAGTAAACTCCCCTTGGTTCTTAGTAATCTACCCAAGGCACAATCACTCCATCATCTCACCTTATTCTTTATGGGATCAAAATTTATTCCAAAACATATATTATTCTCAACATCCCTAAGTCAGTGATGGACATGCTTGGGGAATGACTAGAAGGAAACTTTCACTGAGTACTTATTAGGATATGATCATGAGAAGAAAAAATATGCATGAATATAACTACAATTGAAATATCGAAGTAACCTCACTATACCATATGGTTGGGAATTTTTTTATCCAAATCACTATTACCACTAACACCACTTATAAAGAGTAAGGGTAATCCTACGACACTAATACCCATATAGAAGACTAATTACCATCATCTCTACCTAGATCCCATTAAATGAAAATTATAGGGAATAATTTTTGATATATGGTTCAGGAAAAATATTTTAGCACATCAAAAAAATATCTACCAATGTGAAATATATAATAACTAAAAGGGATATAAAATCATATTCCCGCTAACTAGTCATTATCCCAAGGCGACCAAGATAATTTATATGATGGGTACTCAAATTAGGATGGAGTCCTTTATTTCATTAATATTTATAATGTTATGGTAACCAAAAGGTATGAATTAGTGGGAATCGTTTATTTTGAGAATGTATAACTCTCAAAATGAAACACTTCCAATGATCCCATTGATGATGATCCTTTGACTAAAAACACACTTGAGATAAATTAGTAATAGATAGTGTACGAACTAATAATAACACAAATAAATAGGATCTAGCTTCCCCTATAGTGTTTCCCAATCACAAATTATCAATACATTCTAATAAAAAATAATGGAAATAAAATTTTCAAGTCCCAATTCACCCTCTACCTGATATTGTTAAGATACTCATAATAATGGAAGATCATTCAAAATATAAGTAGGATATTGAAAGGCATAAACAAATTACTTTTGAGTGTTTCAAAGTAATTTACCCAAGAAAACTAATAAATAAGATAAAAATTGACATCCTACCTAATATGATACAACATTACTTGGAGGGACTAAAGGGTATAAAATACACATTATATATGATATAAACCACAATAATCTATTCAGATGACCCTGTACCCAATGAAGCATCAATATTTTCCTCCATTGAATTACCATTTAGCCACAACATAGATGAGTATTCCATAATGTACTTGAACATATCAGGTGCCATTGGAATCTAAGGTAAATTATACTATTTGGGATCAGTTGGATGAAATTGATACAATGAAAACATCAACACAACCAGAAAAGAATTTGTTCCCTAAATCGGTTTATTAAATGACATCACCACTAAGTTTTAGAAACCCTAACTTCTAAAAAATGATGGTTTGGGATACCCATATAGTAATCTTACTCATTTTACTATATAATGTTACCCAATTCTAAGAACTATCAAGCAAAAAGAATCATCAAAGATCAAGTTATTTTTCTATAAATTAAGGGGACATTTTTTTCTGGTATAAAAACATCACTACCAGATCTATTTCATTCTAGATATATATTCATCGATAGTTATTATAATACTTCAAATTAATTTTATAGAACAAATTATCCACAATCTATATAAATTAAAAAATAGAATGGGAGTGTAACTAATTCCATTACCAAGTGGAAAGGTTTGATATGTTCCCTTGAGATACAATTTCTTTAAGAAATGCTTTTGAAGATATAAAAAGAAAATTTTAGAAAATGTTATCCATAATTTTAATCCCATAAAAATAATTAAAATATTATAGGAATTTTTTTATATAATAAAATTCCTTTAAAATGAAATTTATCATAATAAAGAAAAAAATTTATCATTGTTTTTTTCATAAAAAAGTTCTTTGAACATAGAAATAGATGTTTACAATTTCAAGAAAACAGTCACACCAAACTCGGATGGCAAGAAGGTAAGGTTTTATGTTTTATAACCACCTAATCATGATCCTTAATAGTTGAATAATAGTAAAAAACTCTCATTCATGACACAATATAAAAGTCTCTTGTGGAAAATAGTGGCATTGTAGTTTTTAATCCATATCAAAGAAAATATATTCCATATGTACTATAAATGATTCCAGGTATTTATTATCATCCATAGAGAATAACTTGAACATAAGTTCTAAGATCAAGATTCTCAATGAGGTGGGTCTCAATGATTTTCAAAATTAATTCACTTTTTATCGAATGTTGTTGAATTAAATTTAAAATTTCGATATCTTTAAGGTTATGATATAAAAATCATAGATTGTGGTGAAGTACATTGGATAGAAAAACATTACACATGGGTCACGTGGTTGTTTCCCCGATCAATAAAGGGGGATATTATTGATAATATATGGACACTAAAACAAGAAATTTTGATTATTATAATACATTAAAGTTGGTAAATTGTCTATGGGGGATCATATGGGCATGACTTTACCATCTAATCATTACCATGATTCCCACAACAACCCTTGTTTAACTATCCTCAAAGTAAAAGTATTCTCCAAATTGATTCAACTGATGAAGATATGTGAAGGAGAATTAATCAAAACCCCAATGAGTCCCTTAAAAAGTATAGAAATTCATGAATTTAATTCCCTCAACATTTCAATGACGTACAACACCCCACTAAATGTAAAAATCCTTGGATAAAAAATGGTAGTTTCAATCTATCAATGTTATCTAGCTAATTAATTTCTATAGAGGTGGAGAATATTTATACTATCTAGATTTCTCCGACTATACTCATGGATGAGGCCTCCATTGTAGAGATATTCATAACCAAGGACCACCTAGGAGTTGATATGTTGGTCTAGATGATGCCATTCATGTGTTTGAGACCCAATGACTTGTAATAAAATAAACCTGAGAAGTGAAACTGATTAATATAAGGCTCTCAAAGGATTTTATAACCTCTATTTGATTGGTGGGTTACCTAGATTTAAAATTGTATCTTAGTCTATCACATATCCCTGTGGGATATAACTCTTTTATCCCAAGTGCACTGATTGAACAGTAACCCAAGAATTCAATAGTTTCATCCTTGAAATCCCTCAAACCTTTGATACCCTAAACATGGGAGTAGTTTTTGTATAGGAAACATTTTCTATTGGAAAAAATTTATGATATATTTAATCCTTTTTTTATAGTCTCTACATGACCCTCAATCTTGGAACTACTACCAAATAGGGCTTTAACAACACTGGAATTTTTCAGTTCTTGGAAAAACCACTAACTTAGGTGTTCTTTATTGGTGCTTAAAAATTCGTTATTATAAGAGACCTTTTATCAATACTATTTTTAGTAGTGATAAAGAGTACCATTTATGAGCACTTTATTTTTAACGCTGAAAAAGGGAACCCTTTATCATGTCAATATTTTTAGTGATGATTAATGGTATCCTTTATGAGTGCTTTTTTAACGCTAATAAAGGTCCTGAATAAAATGAAATAATTAAGAAAATAATAAAAATTAATTTATTAATAAAATTATTAAAAAAAATTAGTAATACAATAATTATAGATAAAAATGAATAAATTTAATATATATATATATTATTAATACTTTAAAATATAGTATATATATTAAATATATAGATATAAAAATGAAAAAAATGAAATAATTAAACAAATAAAAATTAAAAATCACTAAATTATGAAAAATATTAATCATTTTATTAATTAAATAATTATTTATAAAAATTAATAAATTTAATATACATAAATATATATTATAAATATTAATAAATATTATATATTAGATATATATATATATAATTAATTATTTTTAATAATTAAAAAAATGAATAAATTATAATAATTTATAAATTAATAAATGATAATTTTGAAAAATTAAACAAAAAACTAAAAATGAATAAATTGCAGAATTATTTTAAAAAATTTTAATTAAAAAATTATTAATAAAAATGAATAAATTTAATATATATATATATATTATAATTAATAATAAATAATTTATATTAAATACAAATATAAAAAATGAATAAAACGTTGTAATTAAAAACATATTAATGTCTTATTGATTTTTAACGTTTTTAATTATAATTATTCATTAAAAATTCTAATATATAAATATATTCATATATATATATATATTTTCCTAAAATATAACTTATATAATAAAAAATATTTATGCATTATATTAGATAAGTCAAATATTTAGTGAAGAATTTTTTACCATTAAAAATTAATATTAAATAAAAATACTGACTAATTTCATTGAATGTCATTTGATTTTTCAATTTTACATATCTCAAACTATTGTTACACTAATTTCACATACAAATATGTAATTAATGCATTTTTATATATAATGCACAAGCCATAAATATTTACATAATTAATGAATTTTTATATATAAACACATACACATAATATTTATGTAATTTATTCAAATTTTAATATTCATTTTATAATTTTATTATAACGTTATACATTTAAATGATTATGTATTTAATCATCAAATTTTATTAATTTATTTTTAATATTTTTAATGTTAGGTATTATTTAATTTTTAATTTTTTAATTTTTTATTTTTTGGGAATTTAGTCATTTTCTATTATTTATTTTTATTTATTTATTTACTAAATTTTAATATTTTGAATATGTATTCAATTATATTTCAATATATATCAATATTTATTTAATAATTTATGTTTAATTAACAAAACTCAACAATTTATTCAATATTTTTAATGTATTATCATTTTATATTATTCAATTTCACTCATTATTAACATCTATGCATTTAAGATTATATATTCATTATTAATGTTGAAAATATATTTATAATATTTATAAATAAAAATATTTTTTAATGTATATTTACTATGCTAATAAATTTATAAATTTATAATTATTAATAAATAGATGTTATTTTCTAAAAAGTATTCATCTAATTATATTTAAATAATCATAAAATTATAATAAATATATTTAAATAATGAATATATTTACTATATTTATATTTATATTTATATTAATAAGTATTTATTATATATATATATATATTATTATATAAATACATATAATGATATAAATATAATTATAATTAAAAATATAATAAATATATTTAAATAATAAATTTGTTTACTATATTTATGTTAATATATATTTTTTAAATATATATATAATTGTACAAATATATTTACTGAAAAAATTATTTATAATTATGATTATAAATATTTTAATAGTGCTAATGTTTTAGCATGGATAAATAGTCATTTTATCATTTCATTTTTAGCACTAATAAAATTCCATTTTTATCAACACTAAAATTTAGCACTGATAAAAATAGATTTTATTAGATCTTTTTATCACTAATAAATTGTTCTTTCATAAGTGATAATTAATTTTTCTCTAATAAAATGTATCTTTATCGTCACTTTTTTGGAATTTCTAAAAACAATTTCCCCAGTCTATTTAATAAACCCTAACCAGTCAGGAACTAGTATCTATTTTTGAAGATTTGTACCGAAGCACCTTCTATCACCACTCCTCCTCCGAAATTCCTATCTCGCATAATGGCTCAAACAAATCCAAGGCTCGAACAAATCATGGCTCAAATGAATCAATGGCTGGAACAAATCCAATATTTTTATGATAACTTTGCTCTATCTCGAATGATTCAAAGCATCGATCCAAGGTATGTTATTTTCTCTTCCTCCTCTCTTGTTGATTCTATGTTTGGTGATATATTTTTTTGTTTTGTTTCTCATTATCTCTTGATATACATTATCCATCACTACATTCCCTTCTAGACTAAATTTCTAACTGGGTTTTCTATTATTTTGGGGTTTTGTTGACCCTTTAAGGGATTTTCTTGCTTCATTTTTGTGTATTAAGACTTCCACACACCGATTTCATACATTATGGTATGTGGATACATTCACATTATCTTAAATGTGGAAACATTAATTATTGTATCTTTTAAATCCATGATTTTATATGAAGTAAATTTTATTATAATTATCCCTGACGGGGTTATGAATTTATTTTTTTTCTTAAGTTTTCTTTAATATCAAATGAGTGTTTTCTTAAGTTTAAATTTTTGTTAACTTCTTTCCATGAAAATATTAGACACAAATATTTTTTAAAATTCCACCCATGGTTTTTATGGAATAAATATAGATGGATTTCATGTAATAATTTCTTATTATTGAAAATTAATTACAATTATATTTTGATCAAGGATTTCAATGAACTGGACCATGTTTGACTATTTTTCAAGATTATTTTTAGGTTACCAAAAAACATGAATTTTTTCTTCATTCCATTGTTTTAAATGTTTTGTATGAGTTTCAAATGGGATTTATTATGTTTTTTATAATACTATCAATGGATTTACAATTTATTTGACATGTTTTCCCAATTAGATTTTTATTTTGTGTCATATACATGCTTCAAGTTGATCCCCTTGTATATTCATAATTGAAAAGTTGTTTTTATTGTAATATGTACTAGTAATGGGTCACTAATATTATTATATTGTTTATATTATTATAAAGGAGATGTTCATTAAATGGTGTTCGAAGGTGTGAGTGATTTTATGTTTGTTGAATTGTTTTAGTAATTATTTTTATTGTATTGAGATTTTTTATATTGTATTGTTCACATACACTTACATATCCTAAAAATCCATGGGTAGAAGGTGAATGATCCTGGGATGAGTATTTCACTAGTGTGTAGTCAAGCTTTTCATAAAATAGTTCATTTTAAGGGTTTTATCCCCACTTATCTATTAATTTGTTCAGAAATATCACTTGAAATATATTTTCTAAATTGATCTCCAATATTCTTATATGATTCTTCATATATAATTTTTATAGTTCCATTTTCTAAAAAAATCTCACATATCATGTCTAAATGTAATATGTTTAGACTTTGAATTAGACATGAAACTATAATATTTTTATATTATTGCTTCTTTTCCATAATTAATAGAAATAATAGGAATTGGAATATTACAAAAAATAAATTCCATTAATACATTTATGATTCTTTTTTTATTTTCTCCAAGTTGTAAAGTATTAAATTATAACTCTAATATCAATTGTGAAATGAATGTTTTTTTATTTCCCACCGTAGAAACGACAAAATCCTTAAGAGTAAATATAAATCTAAATTTGGAATAATAATCTCCCATGAAGGTATTTAAACTTGAATTAGTGTATTCATAATGTAGTTAGGTAGTCATTATAAAATAAATTCAAATTTTTTAGCCCCCTTTTAGAGTAAAATGATTCCAATTATAAATTTCCTATGATCCACACTATAATTAATAGAATATAAATTCATTTTATAAGAAACAAATGTGATATCGGTTTTATTATATTATATCAAATACATTTAAGAGAAAATTTCACTAATTTTTTTGTGTTTTGTTATGGATATGTATAAATTAATAAAAAAATTAGCACAAGAGACAAATGGAGTATATTCATCTTTGAAACCAATAAGATCTAATGTATTCAACATATTCGTAATATAATGGGACTGAGGTAATTAATAACTCCCATTATTTATTATTACATTAAAAAATTTTATAGTTTCTATTATTCTAATTTTATTCATTTTTTATACTTACTTCAGTCATCAGTAAAAGTAATAAAGTATTTTTACCTCTACCAGTTAATATACCATTTAATTAAAATATGTTATAATGAAATAATTCAATCATTTAAAATTTCTTCTATTATAATGAATTTTTTTACTTTTTTAGATTCTATTCTCCATTCGTATTTATTTAATTTTCCAATAAAATTATTTAAATGTAATTTATTCATTACATAAAATGAATTGAAATTGGAATGTGACATATAGCCCCGACATATATCATAAAATATCCCTATCAAGACCCATTAAATCAGAGAAAAGAAAGTATATACCCCCCAAATATCCCCTTCAATTGTCCATGAGTTAATAACTAATACCAATAGTGTAATTATCTCAAATTGAAGGCATTACCCCTTTTGTAGAATACAATAGAGTACAAATATAATCCTCATCAACTTCATCTCTCAAAAGTTTATTATTTCATTTTTTTTGGCTTCAGACTTATCCCACATCTCTTCTATATTGTTTCAACTACTCTAAGCAGTACTTATCCAAAATGATAACTAATACCTGATATGAGATGACTTCTAATTATAGTTGTTCATGAAGTATAGGTGGATTTCTATAATAAGTGGGGTGTGAGTCTCAGGATAAAAAATTTTAATAATAATCATTCGAGAGATGAAGCTGATGAGGAAGGAATTTTTCTATAAGTTTTACCTTTGGAAGAATTCAGAACATAACACCTACCATAGTGGAGTATTTCTTTTCTTATATTAGATTACCCATTTCCTTCAATGAATACTAAAATTATTAGAAATAATAAAATGTTGGGTTCCCGTTATTATGTTTATCTGAAAATTACACCATTGGTAATGCATATCATATGTGTATTTAGTTTTTTATTGAATGAAATTAATATTTAATGAGCCTAATAAAATGAATATGAATTAAAAATGTATTCATGCTAAATTTTTGACTAAATAGTATGAATATGGAGTTAAAGAGTTCATAATGTTTTCAGTAGAGAATGCGTACAACACTTCTCAAATCCTTTTTCTATATTTATATTATTGTTATTCAACAAACTATAGTTCAAATGAGTTGTAAGAACATTTCATTTTTCAAGTAATAGATCAAACCTATAAACTATGGGCTGAACATGCGAGAAAAATGAACATTCACACCTATTGGGATGATACTTTTCTTTATGGATCATTTGATATAAATAGTAGTGTAACTGATGATGAGGATAAAAATTAAGATCTGACAATGGAACTTAAATATGACCATCATGATTGTCCAAAGTTGTTTGAGATGTTAAATAGTAAATTTAAGTGACCATAATATAGTTTTTTTACTAAATACACAAAATTATTAGTTGTATTGATGTTATATAATTTAAAATCTAGTTTTGGATAGACTGATACCAGCTATACAGAACTACCTAGTCTCTGGAATGATATGCTACTAGAATAAAATGAATATCCATATATAACATATAACTTTAAACAAATACAATGATCAAAGGGAATGATCTCTAAAAAAGTCATTCTTGTCCCAGTGATTCCATATTGTCTCTCATGGACAAAGAATCACTCATAAAATGCCACAAGTGTGTCGTAGATCGATACATGAAAAATGAATCAAGTCCTTTGAAAGTTGTATGGTATATTCCAATCATTCTATGATTTAGAAGACAATATGGATTCCATGAAACTTTGACGAAAATGTGATTTCATGTAGATACCATAATAAAATATGCTGACCTATGTATCTAACATATTATCCTTATTGGAATAAATTTTATTCTGAGTATTGAGGATTTGGAAATGAGATTAGAAACATTCATCTCGTATCATCTATAGATGGAATGAATCTTTTTGGTGTACATATTAGTACTAATATTACATAACACTTCATTTTGGTAAATTATAAGTTTCCACTATGTATATTCATGAAGTGAAAATACATAATGTTTGTATCTTCTTTTATCTATACCAATGAAACCTGGTAATGATATTGATTTCTATTTGGCTCCACTGATCAAAGATCTGAAATTGATGTGGGATAAGATGTTACAATATAAGATTCTTTTTTAAGTGGGGATTTCACATTGGGTGTCATTTTGTACATTGTGGTGATTTAATTTCTTTCTTATGGAATTTTTTTAGGATATAAAATTGATGGAATTTTTGGGTGTCACATTTTCAAAGAATGCACTCACTTAGTTTGTTTAAAACATTCCTAGAAGACCATGTATCTACCAATTCATAATATTTTTCCTCAATGAAATAAATAAAAATCCTAGATGACATCATTTGATTGGAATACCAAATATTTTACAATACTATACCCATGAATGGGGGGTCAATTATTCAATAAAGTACAATATATTGACATTGTTTCCTATAAACTATTTTTTTAAAAAACATTCAAAATTAGGTTTGAATGAGTGATCAATTTTATTTGAATAATTGTATTTCAATTGTTTGAACGTCATAAATTTTCTAGATTTCTTGTATGTAGAAATAAATTTATTTGATATTGTTATTGTCACATTACAAAATGTTCTTGAAAAATGAATGATGGAATGAAAGCCTAGTTAAAACATAATTGATAGGGGAATAAGGGAAGAGTTGGTTCCGGTGAAGGTTAAAGGGAAATATCTATTTTTATGGAAGCATACACTCTATACATAGAGAAATAATTCCAATTTTTCCTTTTCATTAATGGTTTAAAAATTCCAAAGGGTTATTCATCAAACATCAAGCACGTTGTTTCAATGACTAATTTGAAGTTATAGTGACTGAAATCACATGATTTTCATGTTTTGAAGCCTGATTTCATGCTTGTTTATTTCCATTTAATTATTTCAAATAGTGTAAAAAATACATTAACCATACTCTTCTTCTTTTTCAAATCCATATGAGGTAATATTATAGACCTGACGAAGTATCCAATCAAAAATAATTAGGTTTTAGTCAAATTATGTTAATTAGAGATGTTATTCCCACCATAATTCATTGATATAATGGTCCATGTGATGCTTCACATTCTTATAGATATTAATCCATGTGGTCTTATATATTAAATATTTATTTACCACATTGAACGGTATATAAATATTTTAAAATATTATTTCTAGAATTAAAGTCAACCAAAAGGTTGTATTGAAGAATAATATATTTTTGAAGAAGTTGTTGAATTTTGTACAGATTACCTATGAGATGGTGACATAATTAGTCACCCAAATAAATGTCACACTGAGTGCCTTTTTGGTGATGGGATTTATAAAAGATATGTCGTTACAATTACTATCACAGAGAAAGAGCAATCAGACCTTTATATTTTACATAATATTGATGATTTTGATCCATACACTGAAAAACGTAAAGTAATTATTAGATATTTGAATCCATCAATGATGTAAGGATGTATATCGAATACACATAATAAATTATTTGTAGTATTATTCATGGATAAAATTTATTTGAAAATCTAATTTCAATTTTTAGATGACTTTGATTTCTATCTAGGGGACCAAAAAAAGAAATTATACATTGCACTAGTTTTGAAATAAATGGTTATACATTCTATACCAAAGAATAGGATGAGTAAAATATTATTCAAAATATTGGATTTTCACTTATGGAAGATGTGATTCATATATTAGGTTCCAGGAATAAAAAATAAATTTATCAAAATATGTCATATTTTGGAATTATCAAAATGATATACATGTAAGAATATAAAACATTTCAAGTGATGATTTTCCATTGAAAATTGGATGACACTAGATGTGCCATTAAACATGGTGAAATGGGCTTTGAGAATGTGAATTTTAGTGTGGAAGGGAAAAATATGAGTTTTTCATAATTGAATCATAAGAAGTGAAATTATTTTCTGTCTCAAATTTAGAAAAAAAGATTTCGTAGATTTATCTACTAGTGACTAAAATAACTATAGAGTCTTATGAGAATTCAATCATGGATGACCCTTTTATTAGAAGAAAAAAATTAGTTCATTATGGTCCCAATGTAGATATTGTATTGTAAATTATAGGGGACCACAAAGAGGATATTTGTATTCTCTATAGAAGATGAAAATACATAAAACCGTTAAAAATTTAAAGAGAGTTCAATTAAAATTTTACAGTGTTCTAAATGAATTTTATTTTTACTCATATTATTATATGTACTCTACTGCATTAACATAATCTAAATTAAATGATTTATTACTCAGGCATAAAATGTCTTCTCCACATGATGATGTAAACAATCCCATGGAATATCATACTATAATGTTGTAAACCCAATGAGAATATGTTAAGTTAATGTTATGACATACTGTCCCTATTTTTCCAAAAAACAATATAATGAAAAATTGACTTAATTTTCATTTTTCATTGTTGATTTATAAAATTTTAGAAGATTTATGTTCGTATTTAATGCCTTTATGAACTAGAACTTCCAGAGAGTTATTCCACCTCAAAATGTCTGCACCGCTACAATGTTGGCTTTTAACACTTTCCTTCATGTTTCATCCACTGCCATTGAAGGAAGATAAATAGATAAACCTATTCTCTATCATAGTGGTAATCATGTTTATTTAGAGTAAAATAATTTTCCATATAATTAATGTGTTTTTTCATATAAATTTTTAATTTATTTATTTTTAGTATTATTAACATAAGAATTTTTTTTATACATGAGGATTATTTTGATTGAGCTGGGGTGGTTTTTTCAAATCATCTCATGCTCATGAGAGAATAGATTTCAAGGATGCAACTGAGATAATTAAAACAAGAAAATGGGTCAAAAATTTATTCAATAGTCATGAAAAGGTTACTTCCTAATACTTATTTAATTAATATTGTCAGCATTTTATATTATATTAATATATAAATTTCATTATGTTTTTTATCTAAAAATATTTATGTTTTTCATAGATCTTTTTGGAAGTTGTAGTTTTCTTTCAGTTATCTACAAAAATCCATAAAAGGGATAACACGTTACTGTCTAGTGGAAAAGGAAACCCCATGCCTCTTGAAACGTGAAGTGTTTTAGGGATCATGGAGTTTCTCCTCAATCATAATGGAATATGTTATCTCTTTTATGGATTTGTAAATATGGTTGAATGAAAAATACATATCACATAATCAATCATTTTCCCCACAATCTGATATAAATTGTGAGAAGTATGAATCAAACTTTATTTTATTAGTTTTTCATTTACATTTTAGTTCAAAACATACATCACATAATCAAAATTGAGTAAAATAATTAATATTGATTTTAAACATTATGAATGAATGAAATAAGTAATTTTTTTAATATGTAGAAATTATCCTCACCTCAATCGAATTCATGGTGTTCTTGGTATGACGCCAATTGCATCTTTTTATTTTAAATTGACTTTAACATTAGTAAAGAAATAGTTGTCATACCGAAAGCTGGTAAAAATGATTGGATTATCTTGATAATTTATTAAAATTATTCATATGTCATTTTTGATGTATAGACATTAGTATCACATCAATACAACACTTGATGTTACTGGTATGACTCAAAGATAATGTTTCTAGTTTAAAATGTAATTTTAGTAAAAAAGACAAGTGACATATTCAAAAATAAAAAACCACATTTAAATTTTTTTTTCTATACTATATTATAGTGATCCATATGTCATTTGGGGCATCTTGAAATTAGCCATGCCTCAATCAGATGCACAGTGTGATCGATATGACTCCAAGTGTGTCTTTTTATTTAAAATTGTCATTAATTTTATTAAAAAACAACTAACCTACTCAAAAACAAGAAAAAAATTCATATTTTTCTGATAATTTAAGAAAATTAGAAATAATTTATTTTTGATTTTTAGGAACTAGCCACACCTCAATCTTATACACAATGTCCCAATTATGACTAAAAGTGTCTTTTATCTATTTAAAATTGATATTTTAGCTCAAAAAGTGTCACTAACCAAAAACTGAGAAAATAAACTCATTTTATCTTAATGATTTATTAAAATGATTCATAATTCATTTTATATGTGTAGGAATTAGTTTTATATCATACCAACATACAATGTAACCATTATGATTGAAATTTCATGTTTCATATTTAAAATGACAATTTAGTAAAAAAAGAAAAGTGACATACTCAAAACCATGAAAACACTTTTGGATTGACTTGGTAATTTAGTAAAATTATCCATATGTTACATGAGATATTTTGGAATCACACATACTTCAATTTTATTCATGGTCTGACCGGTATGACTCCAATTGTGTATTTTTATTCAAAATTGAGATTAATTTTCGTCAAAAAGTCAAATGACCTTCTCCAATAGGATCAAATTCATTTTTATTTTTTTATACTATAGTAAATTATACATTTATAATTTTTGACATGTAAGAAACCACTAAACCCCAATTTGATACATCATGTGTCTGGTATGACTCAAAGTGGTCATTAACTATTTAAAATTGACATTTTTGTTCAAAAAGTGTCACTCACCAAAAACTAAGAAAATGAAGTCATTTTCATGATAATTTTTGAAAAATATTCATAATTCATTTATTATGTGTATGAATTAGTCTCACATGAATCTACAACACGATGTGACCTGTATGACCAAAGTGCATGTTTCCAGTTAAAAATGACATTTTAGTAAAAAAGATAAGTGACATATTCAAAACGAAAAAAAACACATTCAAATTTTTTTGATACATTATAAATATTATCCATATTTCATTTGAGAAATATATGAATTTTCAAAACCTAAATCTGACACACAGTGTGATCAGTATGTCTCAATGTGCACCTCTTTATTTAAATTTTCCATTAATCTTAGTAAAAAAAGACTACTAAAATACTTAAAATAGATAAAATACATTCATATTTTTTTTATACGTTTGGAAAACAATAAAGAAGTAATTTTGGTTTGTATGGATTATACTCATCTTAATCTGGTAGATAATGTTCTAGATCTGACTCAAAGTCGTTGTTATCAATTAAAAATTAACATTTTAGTTCAACGAGTGTCACTTACAGAAGATTGAGAAACAATTCATGGGTTGAATGGATAATTTAGGTAAATTATTTGCAAGTCATTTTTTATGTATAGGATTTATTATCATGTAAATATGATAATCTATGTGACTGGTATTACTGAAAGTGCATATTTCTAGTTTAAAATGTCATTTTAGTGAAAAAGACAAGTGACACACTCAAAGACGATAAAAAACATTCAGAATATTTTTTATACCTCAATGAAATGATCCATATGTATTTTGGGATGTGAATGACTCATATTAACCTAAATATGACACATTTCATGAAATATATTACTCCATGTTCATTTTTTATATAAAATTGACATTATGTTTAGTAAAAATTACAACCGACATACTCAAAATGGAAGAAACACATTCAGATCACTTTTATACTTTTGGAAAATGATCCAAATGTAATTTTTGACGTCTAGGAATTATCTCCACCTCAATATAATACAATATGTGTCAGATATGACTCAAAGTGTCCATTACCAATTTGAAATTTTCATTTTAGGTCAAAAAGTTTTAGTCGTTGAAAAATGAGAAAATGCACATGGATTATCTTGATAATTTAGGAATATAATTCATAATTCATTTGTGTAATGTATGAATCAGTCTCTTCAAACCAATACATGATGTGATAAGTATGACTCCAATGGTGGTTTTAGTTTAAAATGAGTTTCTAGTAAAAAATATAAGTGACGTACTGAAAATTGAGTTAACACATTCAGATTTGTTTCATGCATTAGTGCAATGATCTATAAGTCATTTGGGATGTGTAGGAATCAGCCTCAACTCAATAATATTCATTTCGTGACGGGTATAACTACAAGTTCATCTTTCTTATAAAATTAACATTAATTTTACTAAAAAAGACGACTGACAAACTCAAACACAAAAAAAAAAGAATTCAGATTGTTTTGATACATTACGAAAATAATCCATAAGTCATTTATGATGTTTATTAATCATAAAACCCTCAATCTGATGAACTTTTGTACTATTATGACTCAAAGTGTGTATTTTCAATATATAAGTGTCATTCTAGTTTAAAATGTGCATTACATCACCAAAACAGAACAAATGAGCCTATATTTTTTTAACATCATTCAAACTACTATTACATAATTAATTTCTATATAATTTAATTTTTTACTTACTTATTTGATTTTCATAGTGATAATTGTTTAATACTAAGAATAAATGGTGTGATGTGAAAGAATCAACCATAACTCAATCTGATACACAACGTTTCAGGTATATCTCAAAGAATAGTTTAAAATTAACACTTTCTACTTAATTTATAACTTTTTTTTATTACATACATAATAATTGTTCACTTATATAGGTGAATTATTCTTATATATAAGGGGAGGTTTGTTAGTCAATAAAAAAATTCAGAGATAAGGGAAAAAGAAAAAGGAACATTGATTTTTTTGAATGTATGTTATAATTATTACTTACTCATGAAATTATACAAACCAAAGTTTGAAATGTCTATAATATAGTTCTATCTTGTATTTTTGTTTTAATTATTATTTAATTTAAATTCTATACTTTTACTTGATTTTGTCTCTTTTTGGGGCTTTTTCAGGTGCATTATTATGTTGTTACAGCACACAACCCTGGTGTTACAATGTAATGTTACAACACACTACAATATGCCCCATTATCAGCACTATTATATGCACTAATAATTTTATCATTTATGAGCACTTCTAAAAGTGCGGATAAAAGGCTAATTTATCTGCGCTTTTATAAGTGAGGATAGAATATTCCTTTATCAACATCGATAAATTCTTGGTGATTTTAATCACCGTCTCGTAGTCAAAACTTTTCCAGCACTGATAATGTCCAATATTAGAACTATGAAAGGTCTGTTTTATAGTACTATGGTTTCTATTTATCTATATAGAAATCACTAGGATGCCTTTGTTTAAGCCCTAAAAAATGCACCGGATTTTTAGACTAAGGTGGTCAAAACTAATTCTTATCATGCTGATAAATAATTTTTCTATTGGAATCGGATTATTTCCTTTACTAGTCAAGACCAAGTCATGAAGCCTATATTTTTTTACAAAGAAGTCACTTTTAATGAAAAACACCAAGGGCCCATGATATAAGGGAACATTTTGACCATATGTATATCTAGTTTGATCAATGTGGTGAGTGTCCACTGATGGAATATTAAATAAGAACTAAATTTGGGGATTTTTTTACTAATATTAAATTCATGTTTTTCCCATAATATTTAACATTAAAAAAATTAATAGGATGATCCTAGTAAGATATATGTTACACAGTGCCGTTATCATACCACTGCTGTTTTAAATACTCCATGAATGGATAAATAGTAGTGATTTGTGGTGAAAAATCACCTTTAAATGAATGTAATTCTTGATACATCAATGTAGGGTATTATAAGAGGAAATGAAGGAAATTAAAAATTAAGAAAATGATTTAAGTGGAAAATCAAAATATAATAGAACGTTTCCTCACTAACTCATGGAATTATTATAATGAAATATTTATATTTCCCATATATCACATCAATGAAACAAAACAGACCATATAAATCAACTTTTTCTATTTAAAAAGGGGAAACAACCCCTAAATAACCTCTCTTACTATAAGAGATAAAAATATCTTGTAATAAAAATATATCTATTATCATAGAAGTGAGTAAATCCATTCTCCCCATGTGATTAGAGTAATATATATTGAATTTTTTCTAGAATAAGTGTATGACCAATACACAATCAATATTTCCCAGAGTCATTAGTGGTATAAATAAGTTTCTATAGTGATTGGTCCAAGGGCATAGAATCCTCTGTAACAATTTATATGATCTTCATAGGAGTGGAATAACCTTCATTAATTATAAGTGAAAATTCTCAAAATTATTATGTCATAGATGAATAAAGAATAGGATAAATGCTTTAAAATAAGACATAAGGGGAAGATCAATACCTTAATTTTATAATATCTAGGAGTATAATCATTAACATTCTACACTTACATTTGATGAAGGTATAAAAAAAACAATCAATGAGAATGTACAAGTAAATTTTGGTACTGATGAAGACCCATGAACCAGATTGATTAGTGAATCCAATCCCTCTTAATAATAAAAGTAATGCATCATGTTTTTTTGAAAATGCATGGATTTATACACATATAATTATATAACAAATTCTAGGTTAAACCCTTAAGTTGTCCTATACCATTTGGACATCCCAAAAAAGCATCTTGGAAATCAAAAATCCATAATAATGGTGTATCAAATCCCTGGATCCATTGTTGTGGCCAATGTGGAAGAATTTATGAAGACTCATTTTCTCATGATAGACTATTACCCCAAATAGATTGATAAAATTGTTACCTTCAAAAAAAATAATGTAAAATTAGAGTCTGTATCAACTTTTGAGACCTCAACATCCATTTCCCAATCTATGATTTCTTAGTTCTATTCATGGAATTTTTGAATGATGTAATGGAATGTTTTAAAGAACATTCCATTATGGATGGGTACAATAGATATAATCAAATATGAATGGCTCCATAAGAAGAAGAAGAAGGAGAAGATACAAATTTCATATCCTCTATGATGTATTATATGGTGATAAGCTTTTTTCTTGAAGAATACAGGAACCACATATCAATGGGTAATGTATCATTTATTTAAGACCCTCTACGAGGAGATGGTGGATTGTTATGTATATGATTTAGTTGTTAAATCAATTTGGTATTACAAGAATGTGTTTACCATGAAATAATATTCATTAAACTATAATGAAACAATGTATAGATGAACCCATTAACATGTGAGATTTTGGTTTCATTCAATAAATTCTTTGCATTAATACTATACTACATAGGTATTGATGTTTACCAAGATACTTTTAAAGAGATCCTTGATATTCCCCTATTTATAAACATCAAGAGTTTGGAGGTCTTTAATGTTACCTAACCTATATCAGGTGTTTTTCCGTGAACCTCAACATTTTGTGCTTTACTTTTAATTAAATAAGAATGACTGGTGAAAGTTATTAAAAGGATGATGGATTTTTGGAGGTGTTTTCTATCCTAAAACAACATCTCTCACCTTCAATAGTTTTAGTTCAATTTTTCATGGAAACCTACTATCCCCTATATTGAATCATGGGAGTGGTCTTTTGGTTCCCTTATTTTCTAAATAATTATTACGGTAGTAAAAATAGTTTATCTTTTCAAATTTTTACTATGATGTGACCTGATATTATATATAGTATGACTGAAATAAATTTCTTCATCTTCATATTTGTGGTCTAGATGGTAAGACACTATTGGTAGCATCAAGATGTCCATTTGGTTTCCCATTTGATTTGTTAAAATGTATTCTCAATCATCTGATGTTGATAGGGGTGATTTGAATGATGGGATATCATAATTAAATAATTTTAAATATAAATTTTCTCCCAAAAGGTGGTCAAATAGAATATGATTTCAGATTTCGTAGTCACTTATCCTATACCAATAGAGTTTTATCATTATATAAAGCTACCTGATGAGTAATAATTCTCCGATAATAAAACCTATCATCCATGGGAGATGTTTTTTATTGATATTTTAGGTTCCCAGTTAGTATAAGAATATAGGACCTTGTTTTCATTAGGTTTTCCTAATTATAGTTTTCATTTCCCCTATAAAGGATCTATATTCATAATCATTCCTCCACTCTAATGAATGAATAAAGAATGAAGTGAAATACCAATACTTAATATCCAAACATGATGTCGCCTTAAAAATACCAATCACACAACTTAATATTAAATTTAATTCAAAATTGGTCATTAAAATATAAATAGGATTTCTTCCGTTAGGAACGAGGATATAAAACCCTACTTAATCTTATTGGGGTTTTTATGGCCCAATTTTCACACAAATATAGTGATGTGATATGTTTCAATGTTTTATAATAATAATGTAAATGCATTCAAAATAATTATTATTATCCTCACCATCCCACATCAGAGTGAGATGACTATCTATGGGCCCTATAAAGGTTTCCCCCTTTATCCAATGAATAATACAAGGATGTTGATGAAATTTACATTGATCTATCTCAAATAGAAATTATACCACCTCAAAATATCCATAAAATAAAATGGATGTCCCCAATAGAGGACCATTTCTAAACAAGGTTTAACCATAATACTGGGCCAAAAGTTAATAGTTTCATAGATGGATAGTAAACATCACCACCAATAATAGAATAAATTCTATGAAAAATAATTTCATGTGGGGATTTAATGGGGTCCTACATTGGTTCATTAAATTAATATTGTCCCTCAATTTGATATAAGAAGTATAAAAGGTCATATTTTCTACCCATAAAATAGGATCTAAAGTCAATAATCAAATTACTATACTTCAATACTTCAATATTTTAATAGTATATTTATTTTAATCTTCATAAATAGATTTCCTGAATTCTAAATTCATCAAAAATTAATGCATAAACCCATAATTATGCTACATGATACCAAATACATCAGACCATTCCCCATATAGGGTTTAGATTCTATGGCCCATACCCACTGACAATGACTCAATAGTTAAAACTCAACCTCTTCAAATCTGATTTATTCCCTAAGTAGGATAAATTTATTTACCCTAAAGTAATTTTAAACCAAGAAAATGATTTGATTCTTAAAATACACCAATATTACCATATTATAAATTCAACATTCTATATTCCTGATGATAAAAAAAATTAATCTATGCATGAGTTGAAAAGATTATATGAAATGTATATCATATATTTGATTATATCCTCCTAAAATAAAAGGGATTATAAGGACAATATAGAGTAATTGAAAAACACATTATCAAATGTTCTGTAGATGATGGTATACAAGGATTATATTACGTAGACAAACAAGATTCTTAATGAATGAGGGATTATAGCACTACTATAAATACTCATACACTAGTGACCCCATATTTTTATTTTATGATATTAAATATTCTTTTCCAATTGATGTTCAAATACCCTCACTTAGGAAAACTGTCTACGATCAACTAACTAAAGTTGAATACTAAAAAATCAGGAAAAATGAGTTGGAATTCGTCGTTGATAACATATTTTAGGCTCTCTACTACCTAAAGGTCCATAAAATAGAATACATTAAAAATTTAACAAGTGAGTTTGAATTAAATCATTTGTTCAAAGAGATTTAGTATTAGTTTTAATAAAACCAAGGATTCCCAGTAAGAAACCTCCAAATTTAGTGCCTAAATGGGAAGTTCCTTACATCATACACAAGATCTATGATCATGGATAAAACTCCTTGATTACAATGGATGGAGAGTGTATTACACCTCCTACTAATGAATTATTAATAAATAAACACTTTTCATAAATATTTATCAAATCCTAAAGTTTTTAACACATTACTCTAAACTACATAACACATAGTCCTCAAGATATGACTCTAAAATTCAAGATAAAAAATGCATATCACATGAATCTAAAATAAATGAAACATGATCCTTATCACAAGTTTTTAAATTTCATGACATATGTTACTTACTGCATGATATTAAACTATATTGTGTATGTTCAATCCCATATTAACTTAAAATTATTAGACTGGTTCATTTCATATGGCCTTGTGTTATGAAAATTATCTAGTATAAGAACTCAATATTTGTAAGGAACCCTTGAAATGGTTTTCCCATTTCAATTTGGTTTTATACATCAACCCTGTTGTAGGATGTAACATCCCATTTTCCACCTTTTCATGATCTAGATCATTATATTGGCCTCTAATTCAATACTTCATGTTATGTGATTCCTATTATCATCAAATACATAGTGATGTTGAGATCCCCAATCTTGGTACTATCTAAAAATTACATTATCATATCAATCCTTATACATCCCTAGTATAAAATCCCTCACTAATTCACATTAAGTGGTGAACCTTTTAATCTCCTACTACTTTCTCTAGTCATTCAATCATGTTATCCCCTATGCATGACCAAGATCTATAACGATACCTCTATTGGAGAACTATGTATAGCTTGGTTCCTATTATCTCAAGATACATAGTGATGTACAGATCTATTATCATAGGCCTAATAGTAAATTTAACTACAATTAAAAACCTTTTTCTAAATCTTTCTAGTGGTACCACTTCATTGGGTTGTGTTGTGGATAGTCATGATCCATGTCATGTTTTCCAAAGGTGAGCATCATATCACTATAGAGGGGTCGGGATGAGGTAAAATCGATCAGAATGGGAGGATAGTAGGTAAACACTTTCATATAAATAATTTATTTTCTACTTAGGGACTCCCTCATAGATTTAAGAAATTCTATTGAATCATGTTCTTAACATCATCTTCAAATGGAAATCAGTTAATTACTCCACATGGATCCTTCGTAGGGTGAAAACATTTGTTGGTGATATGAGTTAATTTGGAACATTGTTCATATTGATGTTTCTCTATCTTACTCATGTGGTTCCATGATGGAATATTCTACACATCACATTAGTTGAAAAGTTATGTCTATAGTTTGTAGAATGGTAGGAAGGTTGTTTAATCATCCTCATGTAAGTCCATGAGAGAATATTATTATTCTCCAATAAAGAACCTATGCTCGTAACCTAAGGATTCCCTTCCTCATCACATAAGGCTTCTTAATTATATTTAAAAAGTAACATAGGCTAATCACCTGAGGAATATCATGCTCCTCATGTGTGGTAGCTGATGTCATCACATAAGGAATCCATTTATAATCACATGATGAATCAAAGGTTAATAATTTAAGGAATCCTAGCCTCATCACATAAGTTCTCCCATTCTCAAAAAAAAGAGTTGTCTCATGTATATCACATTAAATATCATATGCCTATCACCGAGATGATAATGGGATTCTGATATATTAATGAAGTGTTCATCCTATTCTCATCACATGTAGTGTATTATTATCATCAGATTAGAATTTTCTTCCTTGTCACTCATAATATAAGGGAGAATACAGTTTAATGTCTAGTGGGAATGATCATCTTACACATATCGTGTAAGGCAAGGAACTGTATAAAATCTAGTTAGTACAGTCCTATTATGATCATAAAATTAGGGATGGCACAATTTAATATTTAGTGGGTATGGTCGTCTTACAATCATCACATTAATCTAGTAATATTTTAGTGCCCATTGGGGACATTCCTATTATACTCATCCTATAAAGAATCACGATTTTCATACATAGACATTACATAAATTTTTTAAAACTTAATACATCACACAAACACACACCGGAAGACTATATTTGTTTAGTGCCTTTGGAAACATGGAAACATGAAAACTTGTACATAAGTGAACAATATTATCTCCCACTAGGTTCTCCATGACTAGAACCCTTCAAAGACACATTATACATAATACATATCTTCCTAAAATAGGGGGAGGAAACATATGAAAGGGTGATATTATATTCTCTATAAGGGAAAAAATATATTTAATAATAATAATGAGCATAAGGGTATGATAACTTGGTCATAAAACTAAAATATCATACCCTATATATCAAATATCATAATATAGATTCATGGAATAAATATTAGTTTTCTATAAGACATTAATTCGA
This sequence comes from Viscum album, assembly GCA_963277665.1. Taxonomy (NCBI): domain Eukaryota; kingdom Viridiplantae; phylum Streptophyta; class Magnoliopsida; order Santalales; family Viscaceae; genus Viscum; species Viscum album. The sequence continues at coordinate 2,024,684,345 of OY728123.1, forward strand.
GGGAATCAAGGGCATGATCCATGAAAGAACAAAATATTAATAATATATGGAATTGTGGAAAACACATAAGAAAATAAAAATAATTTCTACAGTAGATAAGGATTAATTCCAAGGCCTTATTTGTACAATGGGTTCACTCTTCAATCCATCTTAGTAGTCAAGGTTCACTACTAAGACCATCTTAGTGGAAAAGTACGTTACTAAACCATGTTCACCCCCCATTCCATCCATGTATATATCATGAGAAATTAATCTTTACCAAATTCATTTGAGGGAGATATAGGTCTCACCCATCTCATAATGAAATCAATAAAATGTATTCCACAATATCATAAACTATCATACCATAACCCATGAAATGAAATGAAATGAAATGGGTATCATAAAAATTTAATCATATAGTAACATTTTTAAAATCTATAGGATTCATAATCATTTCATCAAAAAACCATTGAAAATAAGTAGGTTTTATAATCATATAACCCATTAAAGAGAAATGGGTTTATAACCATACACCCTGTGAAAGAGAACTTGGTTTCATGACATAAAAAAATTAACTATTCAAAGAAATAACTTTAATAGAAACCTTGTATATAATTCTACGTAATTTATGAGTAACACCAATAGATTTCATATTATATGTGACATAATTTTCTGAAATATTTTAAAAACATTTATTGAGGAAAATATCCTTTCTTCTTAGAAAAATGATTTTTAAAACATGAAATTTTTTGAAAATAACATTGAAGTCATATAAAATAATCTTTGAAACCATAAATAATATTCAAAATCCATTAAAACGATCTTAAACAACCATTTAATAACATTTTCAAAACATTTTTAGAAAACATTGTTTTGGGAGAACACAGATTCTCGATAGATGAGAGATATAAGGTCTGATTTTCATTAAAAATATAAATTATCTTCAGTACAAAAAGACTGAAAAATGGTACCAATATTTGAATATATCATGAATTACCTGATGATAATAAAATTAAATCCAGCTAATGTGATATATATCAAAATATTTTATTAATGGAATCATAATCATATATAATCCTACTAATGATGACATTGCATTAATAAACTCTTAACACTTATGTAAATTAAAATCATAATATTATTGAGATAATGAAATTAATAAAAGATTAAAATATGATTAAAATAAGTATATTCATGATAAAAATTTTAAATTTAAATTATATACACCTAGTAAAATAATATTTGTTCATAACATAACATGTGTCTCAATGAAGGAAAATTAAAAAAAAAATTACATTACCGAATTGATAACATTTGAACTGTAAAACCCTATAAATTGTATATCAAAAAATGGATATGTAAACCCCCATAAAATTCTTTATACTAATCATAAAACACATTTATATGAAATATATACTCCATACAAATTAAATTAGTGGTTAATATAGCATATATCTCGCATAAATAAAATTGAGACGAGAAAACCCTTACATTGTGTCTTGACTCGCATCTTACCCATTCAAAACTCTTGTATAATAAATATAAGTTTATTATAAATATATTATATAATCATATTAAATTATATTATACAATATATTATTTTATTATGATATTTTATTACCTCTTTATTAACATTTTCAGGTTAAAGTTACGTTTTTAGTAATAACCATTTTTTTTAGCATGTGGTTTGTTTTATTATATTTCTGCTCCTATTACTTATATCATGACTTAATCCTATAAATAATGATAAAAAAAATTTAAATATAAAATATATTCATTAAATTAATATTTATTATAATCTATAAAAAATATAAATATGAAATGAAATACATCGTTAATGGAGACAGTATATCATATTTATTCATGAACGACTTTTCCATTTTCATGGCATATTAAAAGAAAGAAGACAATTAAATGATATATATATATATTGTCATTATATTAGAATTAATATTCTATATATATATAATATTTATATAAACCCATCCTTTATACATTCCATGTAAAGATTGAACAAATCTCATCGCTTTGAAGAGGTTGTAGTCCAACATGTCCGGAAACGAATATATCATATTCCCAAAAATGGAAATCATGAAGATATGTATTATTTAATTTTTCCCAAAGAATAAATAAATTATAAATATAATATATATGATATAAAAATATTAAGACCCTCATTATTACCAACCATGAAAGGTGGTAATGGATGAAGAAATGACATTGGTTCATTAGGTGGTATTTCGCGGTACACGTTAACAATGATTGTGTAGCCCATATGATGTAAGTGTGTGTGAGTGTAGGTCATACCCATAAAGTAATAACATATTAGTATATATAAGATATTTAGTTTATTATATAATCTTTTAATAAGTATAATTTAGGGAGTGGCTAAAGAAATAAATCAAAATTTCATGTTGAAGGATGATACAACTTCTTTGGGTAAACCCTTTCAGTTTGGGTGAAAGGGATTCCCTTCTTCGCTATATTCACAAATTGAGACCTATATGATTAAGGTAGGGATGTTTTGAGGAGATTTTAGCAAGTTTTGGATGATTAAATTCTATTTAGATGTGTGAAAAAATGAGGGGGTGAGTGTCCTTTTATAGTGGAGGAATGAAATTCTTGAAAATATAAAATGGTAAACACAATTGAGAGGCCTCACTAACATCATGTACCACCGATAAAGGTCCATTTTTTATATTATAGGGTAAAATATTAATATATTTACATAAAATGGGTTTTTGAAAAGTTTTGGTCCATTTTTACACCATAGGTTTTACGATTAACCACTAAGTAATATTGTTTTTACCATAATTACTATAAATAATTTTTATTAATTCACAAATATTTTTTATCCAAAAAATATTTTGAAATTATTAGTAAATATAAATTATTATTATTCCAAATATGGAATCCATTTTTATAAATTATAATTACCTAATTGGAATAAAATATTTTAAAATTAATCACATAGATGTGTTGCGAAAACAGATTTTTAGGATGAAAATGTTTAAATGTTTGAAATGTTTTTATACCTAATTTCAATGTTAATTTCTTTCAAAAGACCTAAATTTTATTAATTTATGGATGATTTATATAATTATACTTTAAAAACGTAAAATACAATTTTACTATATAATTAAATTATACAAAAAAGAAGATTCAAATTAAATTCAATATTTTCACTGTTCATCCAAAGATGAAATGTTTCCAAAGTATCCCATAAATTCATACTAAGATAAAGTTGAAATTATTAATTAAAATATGATGTTAATTTTATGAAATTAAATTTATAGAAGTGTCTAAAATTTATTTTCTTATTTTTCACAAAAGGACATAAAAATTAGTTTCTTTGAGAAAATAATATTTTTTTAAACATATAAGATTTATAAAAAAATTACAATTAATATTTATTTATATAAAAAAATTATAAATAATATTTAAAAATTATTTTTTACTATTCATTCTAATAATTTTAATGTATAGGTTATAACTTCCTTTTCTAAATAATAATAATATTAAAATATTGTTTTGTATAATATCAATGTTGCGTGTAATGCAAGTTAACCTAGTTTTTCATGTACCCCGAGCATAACATGGTGTGTAGTATAATGAATGTTTAACATGGTGTATATTTAAACACAAGACATAAAATAAATTAAATTTAATCTAAAAAAGGTTAAGAAAATCATGGTGTGTTACATTTGACCCCCCTTAAAATGAATTTTTCCCTTGAAATTCATTATTTTGAGATAAATAAATGGGGATACTTACGCCTCATAAAATCATCGAGTTAAAACATATATTCCTATAAATGATGGTTTCTTTGAAAAAAATTTACCATGTGGGTGGTCTGGTTTCATAGAACATTATTTATATGATCCATAATTTCAACTGGTTTCTCCTCATAAAAAAGATCATTATCCAGTGGTATCAACACTGAGATCAATACATATGATTGGTAAGGTGTATACTTTATCAAGAGTGGTACATGGAATTTTTTTTGGAATTTAGAGTGTTCTGGGGGAAGCACTAATTGATAGGATCATATCTCAATACGATAAGTAATTTTAAAGGGATCAATATACCTAGGTCATAGTTTCTCTTTCTTCCTGAATCTCATAACTTTTTTCTAGGGAGAAATTAATAAAAAAAACATGTCACCAACTTTAAATTGTAGATCACATTGATTATTATGAACAAAAATTTTCTAACAACTTTGATATGCCTTGATATGATTCTAATTGGTTATAACCATTTAGGCTATTTCTTCAACTATCTCAGGTCCCAATAGCTTTCTATCTACAAATTCATTCTAGTATGTTGGAGATAAAAATATCATTAAATACAGGGATTCATAATGAAACATATGAATTCTTGAGTGAAATATATTGTTGTAAGAAAAATCAACTAGAGGAAGGTTTTTACCACCACCAACTTTGAAATCCATTAAACTAGGTCTCAATATATCCTTTAAGGTTTGAATTATTCATTATGATAGACCATCCATATGTAGATAATAAGAAGAGATGAAACTCAATTTTGTATCAATATCTTGTTGAATTATTCACTATAACTATGAGGTAATCCTCATATCCCAATCAGATATAATGGAATGTGGTACCCCATGTGACCTTACTATTTATTTAATGTATATCATGGTTTTCTGATTCAAATAGAATTATTATTTGTTAATGGTAACGTTTGTTGGCTTAGTAAGGAGATCAACTAAATTGCATATAGAATTATGTCATTTATTGGTTTTAAGTATTCCATCAATAAAATTGATAGTGGTGTTCTCCAATTTATAATATGGTATGGGTAATAGATGAAACAACCCATTAGACTTTTTTACATTCATCCATTTCTTGTTAGCATACAAATTATCGAGATACAAACTATATGATATATATCTTGATTCCAAACCCCCATAACTATTATTTTAATATATATACACTTTCTTACTTCTAGGTAGAATATAGAATTATGAACAATTATATTCCACAAACAACTCCTTCAAATATGGTATGGACGGAACACATACACAGTTCCGGAGACTTATCATTATATCCAAGTCAAGGTTAAACTCTGGAATATTTTGAACCTTCTTATACAGTTCTACATCATCCTTATGTGCCAATTTAATATTCACTTGCATATATGGTTGAATATTTTTTTCATCATGAGATTTTCACCTTATTTCATGATTTCTAAGTCCATCATTTGAAAATATAAAAATATTAGAACTTTTGTGATCCTCATCACGGATAGTCTAGAATGATCCTTTTGGATCAATGAATCATCCACCTTGTTAAATTTTCTAGGGTGGTAACGTGTTGAACAATCATAATACTCCATCATATCTAAACATATTCTTTGGCACATGTTCAACTCTTTATCTCTAAATATATAATTTAAAATTTTATTCTCATTATATATATCACACTTTTCTCCATAAATATAATTCCCTTACATATTTAATATGAAAATTTCCACATCTAACTAAAAATTTTGATTTGGATAATTTTTATCATGAATCCTCAATTGTCGTGAGGCATTTTCTATACCAATGTTATTCTGCAAAAGAACACATTACAATGCAAGAATACCATACTGTTTACCAATGTATAGATTGAAACTCCTTGTTAAGGTGAATACAAGAGGTGTGTCCCATAAGGTGAAGATGTCTAACCATGAAGGTTTTTTGATGCATGGATTATAATGTCTTGTGGGAGAGGATCGATGATGTGTGTGCCATAATGGGAAGATGGAAAACTATGAAGGGTGATCAGGACACCGCTTGGGGTGGATCAGGGAGTTACACCCCTAGGAAGGGCAAACCTAGGTTTACTATTTTTTGGGATTGAACTTAAAAGTGGATTCCAATATACCTTATCTTGAAGATAGTGATCAAAACCCACACAGTTTGATGTTGCAGTTTAAGGTCATGTGGTAGGAACAATCCATGTAGTTGAACATCATACAGTAAATATGCTTGCATCATTAAGGGAGTGTCGATGAGGGATGGTGTTTGTATTACACATGGATTATTCCATTCATAATATGTTTTTAACACCCCGACCCTAGTAACCCAATGTTTTCGCATTATTACATAACATTGCCATGATCACAAGAGATCAATTCATGGAAGACCGATTAGTTTAGTAGACTTGTTAGTACTACATACATACATAAGTTTTACATTACATCATGAAATATAGAAAAACAACATGGTGTCCCCCTTGAACACACTCATATACTTTGGCAAATCCCTATAGGTTAATCATAATATACTTCTTGACATCCTAGGAAAAATAAAAAATAGAAAGGGGTAAGCACATATGCTCAATAGGGATAATAATATACCAGAAACTATAAAAAATAAACATAAATATTTTATGCAATGTATAAGAATAAAAGACAATCCTTTTGAATATTAACTTTAGTATACTGTGGAAATGATAAATCAAATAATTCTATTTACTTATTCACATTGATATTCTAATAGTATAATAATCACATGTAATATCAATAGATAATTTCATAATGATGGAATGCATAATGCAAGACATTATAAACACATAGACAAGGCCTCATGTCAAGACTAAAAATAATGAATTTTTCAAGGCATTGTGTCATGACACTAGTTTGCCTCATTTGACCTACTGATGCATCAGGGAGCTTTAGCAGGCTCCACCCATCACTTACTAGGTCCAATGAATTCCACATATGAAAAGTTTGAAACATAAATTAAACATTCGTATTAAAACTAGCATACGATATGATAATATTTTAACCATAACTCGTGAATGGTATACAAATAAGACATCCACAGTCAAACATATCACAAATCCATAAATATTATATAGATGATTGTATCATAATAAATCAACTTCAAACAACAGTAAAATCTATCAAATTATGTTGACATAGATGAAATAAAAAATATTTGAGAGAAATATCACTTTTTTTCTTCAAAAATTTTAAAAGTATCACTATTTATCAATAAGCAGTTAAAAATAAATTTTTGAATCAAATTGTCCCATACATCTTTGCAATTTTCATTTTAAAACATTCATGTACATATAAAGAAATTATTAACAGCATTTTTAAATCATGGTCAATAATGAGAAATATTTAGAAGAATAAATATTTAAAACATTTAAAATGATTATTTATTTAGAGTTCCTAACCAAATGAGAGACGCTAGAATACAAATAATTGAGTTAAAAAAAGAGAATAAAGGGATTCATGAAATAATATTTTAAAGGACAGTATATAAACCCTATAAATGTGAATTGGCACATAAAAACATTGAAGTCTCAATGGAATGTAAATTGAGACGAAATCCCTTATAAAGACTGTATCCTAAGATTAAGGATAAATCACTGACATAATTATGTGTCACAAATATAATTACACTCAATATGATTAGGAGTTTATCCTAAATAGATCATAGTAAATTTACACATATTCTTGTAAAACCAAAACTATTGACTTAGATTTTTTACTCAATTAATGTAAATTGAGTTAAGATTACCCTTATCGTGTTCATATCGATGACTTGAGAATTTATCAATGCACAAATTATGTGTACCAAAAGTATATACACACAAAGGGGAGTGTAAATTACTACATAAATAAATAAATAGTTATTTAATATATAATATTGGATTAAAATAATCAATGAAGTTTTCATAAAACCCAATGATTGGAAATGGAAATTATAAATTCCCTTACCCTTATGGTAACTTTCGAAGCATACACCCCATGATTGAAGGATCAAATAATAAAGATGTAAATACCCATAAATTAATGTATATTACACAAATAATACAATCATGGGTAGTATATACAACACACAAAAGGAAATAGTGGAAGATATAGCATGAATCTCACATGAATAAAAAGTGAGATAAAACCCCTTACCTTGCACATTTCATTAGTATAATGTAGGTTAACCTCCTCTTCTTCAGGTGATTCCAATTGATTTGATCAAAAGAGACACTTAGGTTGGATTTATGATCAAAGTAAAGCCTCTAGGATCAAGTGAGGGTATTTGGGAAGATATTTGTGTAGGTTTGGGCCTAGAAAATGTATTCGGAGGTTTGATTTTGAGAGAAGGGGAAGTACCCTTTTATAAGAGTGGTGATGGTCACTTTAGGAAAATCATGAAATATTAATTTATTATACAAACATATTTGTTTTATAATGTATTCAAAAACATTTATTTTGAAGCTATGGTGGGGCTGGGTTGAAAACCCTTCAATGAATAGGTTTTAGGTATGTTTAGGTCACCATATTAACCTTATTTTTTATATTTAACTCTTAGTTAAATAGTTTATCATTTACTATGTACTCTGGTATTATTATAATAAATGATTAATAAACGTACTATAAAAAGCCAAGAGAACCCCAAGTGTTTCAATAATGACATATCTATCAATATGTGAGTCCTTTTTACCAAACCGTAGATTTATATGAATATTATTACATTTAATAATATAGTACTTGTTTTAAAAACATATTTTTTTCAATTTTACACTATTTTTTATTTAGACCTTCTGAAAGTCAAAAAACTTGATTACTTAGAACCAAATAAATTAAATCTATCCTAAAATTTCATATTAACCTAGAAAATTAATTTAATTCATCAAAAGTCTCAATTTACATTAATTTGGATATTTATTATATCAATTATTTTAATCATTCATTAATAAGGTAATTAGTGCATCATCATTGTGTATAAATAAATTTAATTATTTAATTTCTAAAAATTATAAATTAAATACCATTATGTAGGAAATATTTTTAGATTTTTAATGAATATTTATAGTTGAATTTATCTTATCTATAAGGCAATAATAAAAATGGTTTAGTTAATAAACATTGTATTAAAAACTTTTAACTCTTCTTTAAAAAAATAATAAAAAATGTCCAAATCTAATCCAAGTGGATCAGAAGGACAATATTTTAATCCAAAGTTTGATTTTGGTAAAACTACACTTATCTAAAAGAATTTGGACATGTGTTAGGGTAATTATAATATCATCATTAGCATTAATTACCCTATTTACTTTTAACTGTTGTAAATAAAATTTAAAACTTACAATTCATCAATAGTTAATTTCGTCCTATTGAACCTCATTTTACATATTTATGTCAACTGTGTCTCTCAGATTTTTGAAATTCAATTCACAAAAGTGATAATATTAAATTTTATAAAATTTATAAATGTACCTAGAAGGTGGGTAAAAGACGTTAAAAAGTGAAATAAAATTTTATATAGCTAAACATATTGTAAAATGACTCAGATGAATTAAAATGAACTTATATTGTTATTATGTATCTATTTTGACTTATAATAAATTTAATTAAAATAAATAAATATTTATATAAAAAGTTTGTTTTAGACAATAACGTAGTGTTTTTCACTATTCATAAAAAATTGTATGTTTTCAGAAAAATACAAAACAATTAACCAAAAGATAATTTTCATATTAGAAATTCAAAAATGATATCCTTTTTACAAAATTAAAAACATATAAGTTGTATTAATTAATTTTAAAAAATATTCCCGCTATCGAAACCTGAAAATGGGTTTTTGAGAAGTAAAAACTATCAAAAGATTGATATTTGTTTAAGTCCAATTTAAATAAAAAATTACTTCTAATGGACAAAATTGGATTAAATGTTAAAAATAAAATATAAGTATACTTCAAAACCATTCAAAAGTATAATTTAACACTCTTTATTATTTTATTAAAAAAAATCAATTAATATTTAGTAATTTTCACTATTAATCAAAATATAATAGTTTTCATAAAAGAACCGATAATTTATCCAAACATAATTTTTATATCCTTCTTCTAAAGAAGAAGTTTATTTTGACAAATTCAATATATAAAACTGTCAAATATTGGATTTAAAAAGGGTTCCCCATTAATAGGTGGTAAAATTGCATTTTTTTAAAAATACTTCTTTTATCTGAAAATTTTAATTTCTTCTTATATTATGTCTAAGAAAAACATAATAGAGATGTTAAAATTATATAGATTATATACAATTAAAAATATAGTTAATACAATTCATAACCTTTTTTTGAACATCTAATTTGGTATGTCGTGGTATGCACAAAGTCGGTGTTGCGTGTAGCGTACGCTATTGAATTAATTTCAAGAAAATAACATACTATGATTTATTGGGGTGTTACATTCTTCCACCCTTTTTCAAATTGTGTCCTTGTAATTTTAAAATTGGGCTTGTAAAATCTATTGAATATCCCACATCGAAAAAAGAGTAAATAAAACTATCACTTTAAAAGAAACAATGTGAATTAAAATGGTCACATGAGATAACCCATACTAGGATTCCATGTAGGAAAACATAGATATGGAAGATAAAATAAGTTTCATGTTCATATAGAATGTGATAGAAAACATGATCAAGAGAAAGTTAACAACAAGAAAATGACAAACCTGTGATGGGTTAAATGTTCATTAGTTTCCCAGTAGTATAAGTAAACGAGTAATGTTTTTTGTTTTAAGATCCATTTCATAAGGATTAGGGATTTTTTTATGATATTGACTAAGAACATAAATATATATACATACTTTTTATGTATAGTTTCATCCATTAATTAATTTATACCACTAACTCATCTTTTTCCAAATGAAGAGTTTTCAAGATGAATTGGTCACACCAGAAGCGCTAGAATAAAATTTTGGATAACCACATATTCCATAAAGGATGAACTATATATTTCCCTTATCTTTAGAGATTAACTAAAACCAAATGTTCAGTACAAGATTAGATGATCCCAGAAATGGATAATCATTTACAGAAATAAATACTAATCATAATTTCCAATATTAAACAAAGAATACCCAAAGTTCAATAAATACCATTCAATAAACCATTATCCTTAAAATCATTCAATATAATCCAAAATAATATTGAAATAGAAAATTGAGAAAAATTTAATCACATAGTCTTTCATAGTAAATCTTAACATTTATCTCCAGATATCATCAACTACTCTAAATTTCCCATAAAGAATTTTAATTAACCAAATCACAAATTCACTATGATAGGTTAATCATTTCCATTAATAACCCGAATCTCTATAAAAAACATAAATTCTTCCAAAATAAAAAAACAACCATTTATCCTCAAAAAAATCTCAAAGTATTCTATTTTCCTTAGGCATATAGTGTTCCTTATAGAGAAAACGTCTTCCAAAATAAAATTTATTGCTTAATCACCAAATCAATTTCTTATACCAAGGATATTCATTTGATAAAACATTATATCCCAAGTCAACATAGTAATAATCAAGAAATTAAGTTAACTAAAAATAATTATTCACACTAACTAGGGACTTCATGTGGTCTAGTGGTATATGATAAATCTCAGTCGCAATTTGTTTGTTGGTTCGATTCCCGCAGCTTTTTTCGACGTGACGGGTAGCCACACGGTCTTCATGTTTTCCTTTTTCAAAAAAATTATTGTATTTCATTCCCAAAATGAGATAAATTCCTCAAAATAACCATAACCTAATTTAACCACAAATATTATCTCATACCTCATATTTTTATCCCGAAAATTAATAAATTCCAATTTCCTCAAATTCAAGGATCATATAAACCCAAATGGTTCATTATAACTATATCCACAAAAGAAAATATAATTATTCCTCCAATAGCATTTTCACATATCAAACAGCAGGGTTACATATACAAGAGAAAATCTTCAAATGCAATCCCATCAACAAAGAAAATTAATACTATTAAACATTTCTCCATCTGTTAATTTTTACATAGGTTCTTCTCTAACCTAGTGGTTATCCTATAGAATAGGGAGTTGACTCGGGTAAAGCCTTGATCACCTACATTTACAGAAAATGACTCTAAATGGATTATTAGGATAATTTTTATTTTCTTCTAAAGTACTCTCCATTTTCCCTCAGCAATTGTTTACTTTATGTCTTTCTTTCCCACACATAAAGCATTTCTTTGTTCCATTGAGACACATTCCTAGGTTTCACCTTCCACATTTCGGGAATGATGGAAATTTATCTTTATTTTATCCATGGTCTCCACTGTAGGAGCTCCTATCATTTTATGCCTTTCTATACTTTTTTGAGTTTGGGAGTTGGCTAATGTATATATTGTTGATCATATTTTTGGAAAACTGCTTCAGCATCAACATGATATCTTTTATTCCTATCAATATTCCATTTTGTTGCTCATCTCGACCATTTTTTCTACCTTGTACATAATGTTCAATGTTACCATGAATTCCTTGGATTCCATCCATTTACAAAAACCAGAAATCGTAGTGTGGTTACCTATAGTCATAAAATCATTTAGAGAATACCATGACACCTTATTTTCAATCTAAAACACCATAGGATTAACCAAGGTAATTTATTCTAATCTTATGTTAAAATCATTAAAATGGGGTTGTAATGAAAAGGTGAACTATCCTAACAATAGCCCATGGGAGTGTCGTAACCAAGAGTGTTGCAAGGCCCATTTTCATGCACCAGTTCCCATTAGAGTCTAGCTCAAAGCGTTGTTTTCAAGTTTTACCCCTAGGTGCATATGTTGCAGAGCTGACTCTACCTATTTGTATCCAGATAGGGATGTATTTCTTGGAAAACCTACATAATATTTATATTACCAAAATTTTGGATTTTCTTCTATACAAATACTCAAAGTCTATCTAAGGGTAATGTTTTCTAATTAGTTTTTTTCTAAATATAGCTTCCAATGTTTGTATTAAACATCCTCTGATACAAACTGTAACACCCCAACCCTAGTTATCCCAGAGTATTTTCATTATTACCATAAATTTACATGATCACAATTGATCATTTCTCAAAATACCGATTAGTTTAGTATACTTGGATGTACTAGATACATACATAAGTTTTACAATACATCATTAAATAATGAAAAACAACATTGTGTCTCTTTGGAACAAACTCATATCCTTTTTCCTATCCCTATAGGTTAATCATAATATACTTCTTCACATCCTGGGAAAAGAAAACATAAGAAATGGGTGAGATCTGATGCTCAGTAGGGATAAAAATATAGTGGAAACTATCATAAATAAACATAAACATTTAAGGCAATGTATATGACTAAAACACCAGCCTTTTAAAGTTAAACATCAATATAATATGGAAATGATAAATCAAATAATGCCATTTACTTATTCACATGGATATTATACTAGTCGAATAATCACATATAATTTAAATATCTAATTTCATAATGATTGAATGTATAATTCTGGACATCATAACCCCATAGTCAAGGCCTCATGTAATGACTATTAGTAAATATTTTGTCAAGGGCTTGTTCCAAGACACTACATTGTCTCATGAGTCCTAATGATGCATCAATGAGCTATAGAGGTCTCCACCTATCACATACTAAGTCCAATTCCTACCTCATATCAAAAGCATAAATCATAACATAAAAATTCATATTAAAACTAGCATACGAAATGTTAATACATTAACCATAAACCATGAATGGTATAAAAATAAATCATCCACAGTCAAACATATAACAAAACCTTCAATACCATATTGAATATTGTATCATAATAAATCATAATTAAACAACTGTAAAATCCATCAAAGCATGTTGACAAATATGAAATCAAAACTATTTGAGAGAAATATCTCTTTTTCATGAAGAAAATTTAAAAGTCTCATTATTAATCAAGAAGTTGTTAAAAAAAGATTTTTGAATAAAACTGTCCAATAACACATCGAATCTTTTAAAATAAATTTTAATTTTAAAAAATTCATGTACATTTAAACAAATTCTTCACACCATTTTTAAAATATGGACATTAATGAGAATGATTTAGAATAATACATCTTTAAAACATTTAAAATGATAATTTAGTTGGAGTTTCAAACCAAATAAGAGATGCTTGAATACAAGTAAATTTGTTAATAAAAAAATGAGAATAAAGGGATTCATGATAGAATATTTCAAGGTACAGAATATACACCATATAAAAGTGAATTGGCACATAACAATAAAGAAGTCTCAATGGAATGTAAATTGAGACGAAATCCCTTATAAATACTGTATCCGTAGATTAAGGATAAATCAACTACATAGTTATGTTTGACAAATATAAATAAACTCAATATGATTTCATATTTTGTGTAAATTGATCAGTGTACATTCACATATATTATTGTAAAAACAAAAATGATGAATTATGTGTTTAACTCAATGAATGGAAAATGAGTTAAAATTACCCTTATCATGTTCATATCGATGACTTGAAAATTTATCAATGAAGTGATTATGTGTATCAAAATTATATCCACACAAAGAGAAGAAAAAATTACTACATAAATAAATAAATAGTGGTTTCCCACATAATCTTGCAGTAAGATAATCAATGAAGTTTGTGTAAAACCCAATGAGTAGACATTGAAATTAGAAACTCCCTTACTAATTTGGTAACTTACGAAACATACACCACATGAAAGAAGGATCGTACAATGAAGATGTAAATACCCATAAATTAAAGTATATTATGAAAAGAATACATTCACGGGATGTAAATATACCACACAAAAATAAATAGTGGAAAATATAGCATGAATCACATTGGAATAAATAGTGAGATGAAATCTCATTACCTTTTACATTTCCTTAGTATATGGTAGGTTAACCTCTTATACATTGGGTGCTTACTTTTGATTTGATCAAAATGGGTCCATAGGATGTTTTTATGATCAAATTAAGGCCTCTAGAATCAAGTGAGAGTATTTGGGAAGATATTTTATCATGGGTTTTCCAAGCGTAATGGATTTGGATGTGTGATTTTGAGAGAAGGATAAGTACCCTTTTATAAGATAGGTGGGGGTCACTTAAGGAAAAGCTTGAAATATTAATTTATTATACAATCATATTTGGTTTATAATGGATCCAAAAGGATTTTTTTTGGATAAGGTGGGGTTGGGTTGAAAACCTCTCAGCCAATAGGATTTAGATAGGTTTAGGTCACCATATTAAACTTATTTTTTATATTTCACTCGTAGTTAAATAGTTTAACGTTTACCATGTATTCATGTATAATTATAATAAATGGTTAAAAAAATTACTATAAAAAAGCCAAGATAACCCCATGTGGTTAATTAATTATATATATATCATTATATGAGTCCTTTGGCTGAATCGTAGATTTTTCTGAAAATTATAACATTTAAATATATAATATTTGTTTCAAAAACACATTTATGTCAATTTGACACTAGTTAGTATTTGGTTTTGGTGAAAGTCAAAAAAAACATGATTACATCAAACCAAATAAATTAAACCCATCATAAAATGTCATATTAGCCTTGAAAATTAGTTTGATTATTCAAAATTCTCAATTTAAATTTATTTGTATATTTGTAATATCAATTATTCTAATCATTCAATAATAAGGTAATAACGAAATCATCATTATGTAAAAAATAAATTTAATTATTTAATGTATAAAAATTATAAATAAAATACCATTATATAGAAAACCATTTTAGATTTAGAATGAATATTTATTTTCTAATTTATCTTATGTATAACCCTTTATTAAAAATGGCTTCGTTATTAAACATTAAATCTGACACTTTTAACTCTTCTTTAAATAAAATAATAATAAATGTCCTAATCTAATCCAACTGGATCAAAAGGATCATATTTTATTCCTAATGTTGATTTTGGTCTAAATACACTTATCCAATAGAATTCGAACATGTGTTGGGGTAATTATAATATCATTTTTACCTTTAATTACCCTATTTAATTTTATCCCTAGTAAATAAAATTTAAATGTTACTATTCCCAAAAATTATTTTCATCCTATTGAACCAAATTTTAATTACTGATTTCAACTGTGTCTCTTTGATTTTTTAAAATCAATTCAATGAAGTGGTAAAAATAAATTTTATGTAAATTTGTAAATGTGCCAAGAAGGTGGGTAAATTAAGTTAAAAGGTTCAATCAAATTGTATACATCAAATTTTATTATAAAATGACTCCAATGAATTAAATTGAACATATATTGGTATTATGTGTATATTATGACTTAAAATAAATTTAAATAAAATAAATAATTATTTAAATAAAAAGTATGTTTTATACAATAACATAGTGTTTTCACTATTCATCCAAAATTGAATGTTTTCAAAAAAATACCAAAAATTCACCAAAAGATAATTTTTATATTCCAAATTCAAAAATGATGTCTATTTTTCCAAATTCAAAACAAATAATTTTTATTAATTAATTAAAAAAATATTCCCACTATCAAAACCTGAAAGCTGGTTTTTGAGGATTAAAAACTATTGAAAGAATGATATGTGTTTTTGTCTAATTTAAATGTAAAATTACATCCAATTACAAAAAATGGATTAAATGATAAGAATATAATCAAATTCTACTTAAAACCCCTTAAAATTTATAATTTAACACTCTAAATTATTTTGATTAAAAATTGTTTTCTATTAAAATTTGGTATTTTTTTACTATTCATCAAAATATGAAAGTTATCGGAAAAGCACCAAAAATTTATAAAAACTAAATTTTTATGTCTCTATTCTAAATAAGAAGTTTATTTTGTCAAATTTAATATATAAGAGTGTGAAATATTGGATTTAAAAAGGGTTCTCCATTAAAAGGCTGTAAAATTGCATTTTTTTTAAAATACTTCTTTTATCTGAAAATTTGAATTTTTTCTTATATTATGTCTATGAAACACATAATATGGATGTAAAAATTATATGTAGTATATATAATTAAAATTTTAGTTAATAATATTCATAACTATTTTTTGAACGGCTCGTTTTCTATGACATGGTGTACTCGATATCGGTTTTGCGTGTAGTGCATGATTTTGAATTACATTTAAACAAAACAGCATACTATGAAATATTGGAGTGTTACAATGATTTATATTTGTTGAAGTTGGTGTGGGTTTTATTCATTGAGCTTCCTGAGGGTCCCGAATGAGATGTGGTCTCCCCTGTTAGGAGCATGATCTTATTGGGGATATGGCCTGTAAAAAATTAGGGTGGATGTCAATGTTGGGTTTGGAGCTCCGGGAGGCTTCCCATGTTTCTGAGCCAGTTGGGAATAAAATTTTATGTAGTTTAAAATGGGATAGGGCTTACACCTAATGATGAGGACCAATGTATTGAAGCATGTAGTTTGGGTTTACATGTGAAAGAGACCCATAGGGTGATTATTGTTGTTGGGGGTTACACTCAGGAGGATTCCCATTTGAATGGAGGTTTGAAATGATTGGGGATTATATCATATAAAAGGACCATGGAGGTTAAGTATCATGTAGATACCTTAATTTCCACTAACCTCTATGACCAAGTTAGTCATGGTTGGTGTGAGAAATAAGAGGAAGTGGTAGATATGATTCTCATGACATGAAAGAAGTGTCAACAAAAGATGATATAGGGATTAAACCTGAAAGCTGCTTGAGGAGGATATAATTCCATGTGAGGTGGATCTCATTCCCTGTTAGGAGGATTTCATTCCATTTCACTCACACATGTATCATCTTGTGCTTGTTTCATAGTGTAAGGTCCTATTTTTACATCATATATTAGGGACATTGTAATGATATTTAACACTATATGACTAGGACATGAGACTTGGAAAATTTATGTCATGCTGCTTAGATTTTGGTGAATCAATTCACATATCATGGGATTATATGACCATAGCATATGTACCTATGGTAGGGGCATGTCTTTAAAAATTATAGTGTATGATGGGTGGACTATCCACTCACGAGGTCCATGTTAGTGTGCATATGGTGAGAAGAAACATGAATTAGCATACCTATGCTGAGTTGTAGGTGGTATATGTGAGTATCAGTCTACACTTGTAGTATAGTGTTCCACATGAATATGTGTAACATGTCACATAGGGAATTGAGGTACAGTTTAACCAATCCTAGAAGGGTATGGGGGATCTAAGAACCCAAAAATTATGAAGAGGTGTCAACAGAAGGGATGCAACATGGAGATGCCTATAAGAGGGGTTTATTAAATATTTAATCCTCACAAAGAGGTGATTAATGAATATTAATTTCCTCATGGAGTATAGGGGATTCACGAAGGTGTGGAATTTGTGAAACAAGGTGACCCTACATCAGTATGGTGTCCAAGTTCATGAGATGAGTGATTCACAAATTCTGAATGCTTTTCAAAGGCTCAAGTTCCTTGAAGGGACTTCATCCCCTGTGAAGATCATATGCCTTCATGAATGGCATCTCCCCCTATGTTGGAGGCTCTTAATAATTCAAAGAAAAGGGGATTGTGAAGCATGCATACCTTGGGTGATCCATTTTTTGGTCTAGTTTGTGATACTTAGGATGATTGTGAATTAGGAGTATCATGAAGCTGGATGGTTGGGTAACCATCCCTAAAATACCTAAATGAGGGGATATTTATAGGAAAGGACTTTTGTGAATATTAGAAGCAGATCACGAAGAATTTGTGGGCTTTGTGAATGTGTGCGGTAATGTCTGGCTCATTATGGAATACCGTCAATAATTTGTGCTGTCAAAAAAGCACAGTCAGACTCATGGAGGAAAAATCATGGATTTTCACATTTTTTAAGAGGAGTTATCATTTTGGGAGCTTCATGAGATCTTTCCATTCTCAAACGATCATGGTTTCATGAACCAAACCTCTTTACAGGGGTTTAGGACTATTTTGTCTTGGATTTTACCCCAAATCGACCATGTCTTCCCCAAATATTTTCATCGCAAATATTTTAGAACCAAAAAATTCCTCATATAGAATGGGAGTTGATAAGGAGATGGAAGGTAAAATTTTGATGTATAATTGATGAAAATTGGAAACAAAATCCCTTTTGTGATGTTCATTTGTGATGCTCACTCATGATTCTTAATTGTGTTGGTCACTTAGCACAAAGGCCATTGTGAATCATGTGATAGTTGTATGACTATAAATAGTATGGGGTGGACCTCAAAGACACCAAACCCTTGTTAGAATAAAATAGTTTTCTCTATTTTTGTGAATCATTTCATTTCTATGAACGTTCTATGTGAATTCATCATTATCAAACCAGACTACTAGACCTTTTCCCCATAAACAATGCATAGTAATCCAGACACTGAAAACATCATCTTCATGAAGTGAGTCAAGAGACCAAGATCTTCATGAACTGATAACTACAATTAAAATTCAAAAACAACCTTCATGAACAGGACTTAGAAAACAATTGATTCTTTAATACAATGGCTACTCAATAAGTCAACAAAGATGGTGCTGAGAGGGAAGAAATGGTGGATTACATCATGATCGGTGAGTACATTTGAAGTGAATTAGACCGTGAAAAACTTTTGGCACTACTGATGGATGCTCATATGGAATATACTTTTTGCAAGAGACAACCTCTCCATGGCTTCAGACTAAGATATAAAAATTTTACTCTAGTGGTGAATAGGGAAAATACATCTTACTGTTTTAAGGGAATATTGGGACATTAGTAGTGGAAGGGGGATGTTGTGGGAAATATTGGGAAAGACCATGTACCACTTATATAGGACCTTATCTAAAACTTAATAAAAATCATTGATGAGGATAACCCAAAGGATGAGGAATCCCCATTGTGGTATCATACAATCATCAAGGTGGGTTTGGGGGACCCACTGAAGGGATAGAATGATGGCTAGAATATATGATTGGGTGGGAATGTCATAGATGGGTGGGATTGGTTCAAATGGGTTTGTGAATCATCGACTGATTTTAAAGTATATCTGAATTGGGTCGGACATTGTGAAGTAGCTTGAGCCTCATTGTTCTATGTTTACCAGCCACAAGAGATCATGACTGAGCTGCTGAGCAGATGGTCATCGGGATCCTAGACATTTCATCTGCACTATTGGTAGGTCGACATCAGCCTCTAGGATCTTCATAATATTTATGGAATCCTAATATTGGGGGAGATGTATGAATAATTCCTCCACGTCATGAATATATGGGGAGACCAAGAGTAGATGTTGTCTCTACATGAAGCACTAATAGACCTATTCCAGGGCACCAGTGAAGGGAAGTCGGGGATAAGGGATGTTTCTGTTAAGAAGTTGGTTAACTATTTCTTGAATGAACCAGTGATAGAACCAGTTTTTGGATTGGATCTAATAAAAATGTTTCCAAATATTTTTCATATGTGTCTCAGGGAATACTATAAGGGTAAGGAGGTCTCATACTGGTGGCTTCCTAAGGTGATCTAGTGGAAGTTTTGGGGCTATATTTTCATGAATAAGGCTCAACCTATAGTTAGGCTGGAAGGATTTACAACAGTGCACATTTGTGGTTAGATTCTGTCATTGTGGGATGCACACATGGGGCTGCAACCAAGAACCTCCATCATGGTGTTGATGCTGGAGATGGGGCAACATGTCATCCTTTTTGTCCCAATACTAGTGAAGTTATATAATTCAATTTTTCATATTTGTGAAGGGATGATATCAATGTGTGTATGCGGGCCTTTCCACTTTCTATATAGTTTATTGGCTGCACATATGGGAGGGTATGAGTAACCAAACCCCATTTCCCTTCCCACAAAAATTTTCCAACCGACAATCTTGATTATTATAAGAATTCACTCATTCAATTTGGGTTTGGTAGAAGTTCTCAAAAGTAAGGGTTAGTGGAGAAATTTATATTTCAATCATTGCATTTTCCAAAAAGGGTGGTGACTAATGGTGTCATAGGTATTGTGTACTATATATCATATCTCATATGATTTTACGGGGGGTACTGTTAACAATATTCGAATGTGAGTTGGTTTGAGATTTGTACAATCCATACTGGTTTGCAAGACGGTTTAGACTTTGATATAGGCTAATATCAATGGTGCACTTATAGGTGAGGCATGAATTCAATCCTATGGTGTTGAGGTAGATATGGTGAATGTTTACCCCAGAATAAAAGAAGATGCAGAAGAAGTTTCCACCAACTACCATTGTGTATCGACTCACCCATGAATACATGTTAAGCTGGTATAGTACATATCATATTGAGATACTGAGATAGTGAGCCATATAAACTAATGAAGCCCCACCCCCCATAGTGAGGTTGGGGGAAATGGTTTTTGGAGGATGTAGTAGTGGAAGGGATGGTCTGATGGATAGGACAATAGAATAAATTTTAGTAATTCATGGGCCCAGATAGGTAGGAGCTACAAGGAGACGAACAACAACAGAATCAATGCTCCTAGGTAAGTGGGTATGAGGAGCAGGGGATCCTTATAGGGAAATATTGAGGGTATATGTTCAATGTCCTTGTAAATTATCGTGTTGCATAAATGTACCCAGTGATGTCATATATCCTAATGCCTGAGAGGCCTAGGGACTTCATAAGAAAATCACCACTCCTCGGGCAGTGAGGATGTATCTTATAAATGATGGGATATTTCTCACCATTATGGGCCATGAAAAGGTAGGTTTATATTCTCCCCATACTGAAGTGATGCAATATATATAAGAGTTAGAGGATGTAATTTACTCAAGGGGTTCGGTGCATTTATTGACTGATCAGGTGAGGATAATGTTTGGAATATCATCCCCACTATCCACCCTTAAGAGTCATGCATCTATTGGAAAAGCCAAAGGTGATGAATCTAACGACTCCTAGGAGAGTGACAACCATGGGATCTCAAAAGATGATAGTATTTCTGATACAGACTAGATAAACTTGCTGATCTTTTCATGCTTTTGAATGCTGATTAATCTTCATGTTCATTACCTATAACTCTATTTACTTATGCAGGAATCAGCCATCATTGGAGAAGGGGATGCCCATGACAGGCATTACATGGATAGAGAGGGAACCTCAACCCATAAAGTGGAATGTGTGGGGACCTTTCTCCAAATTTTGCTATGATGAGTGAACTATCAAAACCTATAACAAAGGTAGTGACTCGCAAGACAATAGTGGAATCAACATATGGCTCTCCCCCAATAGAGATGGCTAGTGATATCATGGTAGCCAAACCAACCATAAAGGCTCTATTGTAAAAGAATTCTGAGATTGTTCCCCCAATAGAATAGGTCAATTCATTTCTCATGACAGAGCATGATAAAGGAGATTCAGTGGTATATCCAATCAAAGAGTTTCCACCGGAAGTAGCTATTGGGGATGAAGTTATGGTGGAAGGGGTGATGACTCCATCAGAGGATAGAGTAGTAGTTGATCATATATTGGATGTGCCTATACCATAATAAAAAGAAGTTGAAGCTATGGGAGCTGAAACTGATGTCATGTCACCAAAAGGGGTAACCAATGAAGCTAATATGACCATGTATACCTCAATGATTCCACACGGTGTAGTGATATCCTCCACTATTGGAAGAACATCTTGGGAGGAATCTCTCATGGAAGTATTTCTCGATCTACGTATAGCCTAATACCTAAACCTAGAAGATCAAGACAACACTATATTTTCATTCTTTCCTCTATACAAACCTACACTACCTAAATATTATGAAGAATATAGCCGAATGTTCATCGAAGATAACTAGGATCTCCATTAAAAGGCATGATGGGTTGTATGGAAATTCATCACTCTTGTCAGGATATGTGAACTACCATATTGGGTGGGATATCTATGTCATTTTTTAGTCAGTTTGGGGACTTTTGGGGTGAATTCCCAAAATATTCATGCACTACCATGAGACTTCCTCATTGAGCAGGCATAGACGCAATCACAAGATCTCGATCTGAACTGGAAAAAACACATATCCAAGGGATCCTAAGTGATTTTCTCATAAGAAAATGAAATTTCCCATATATAGGGTATTGAACAAGATCATTCAATGACCGATTCAACTCATTCTAAGTTTAATAATAGTATGAGGGTTCAACTGGAAGCATTCAAGGAAAAGAAGGATGAGACAAAAAGGGTAGAGGCAGAGTGTCAGGCTGCGAAGAACCAGTAGTAGACTAGGGATGAAAAAGTTCTCTTCATGAACAATGAATAACATGAATACCTGGAAGTGCAGTAGAGGATCTTTATATCCACCATTTGGATGCTAGCTGGGCATGAGTGCTCGATCGTCGAGACGGGGCAATAGAGGATCATTTTGATAATGGGAGCTTCCAATACTTGTATGTCCCTCTAAAACGTTGTTTTACTTAATTTACATAATTATAAATGTTTCCTTGAATTATTGTATTGCTTTGATCTTATTTCTGATCCAAAAAACAACCAATCCCAATGATCACATGGTTCAATCCCGATGTAAGAAACTAGGGGCAGACATTTGATTGCTCTTTATATGAGAGTACTGGACAATCATCCAATATTAAAGGACTACTATTTTTGACTAACCATCAAATGTTACTGGGATGATATAGGTTATTTATGGAGAATTAGGCTCTCTAAATAGCCAACATTCTTTTCTAATGTGTTCTAGTAAATGAATGGGATGACACTATGGGTGCTGAATTTGTCCCAAAAAAAAGATAATGGTGAGTGTGAATCAAGATGCCCAAAATATAGAAAACATAAAGAGTGGAATGAAGATACAAGAAAACTATTTACCCTATTTGAGACATAAAATTAGTACCGTTAGTTGATAATGGGAAGCAACAAATGAGGATTATCCGCTAACTGTGTTCGAAACACAGAACCTATCATAGAATGTTGTATAATGTATTCTAGGGCGCCATCCCATGTTGGTAGGTGAGCCTTGTTCATAAACAATTTTGTTAGGGTGTCCCTTTAGGCATTCAGGAGGATGGGGATCCATGTAAGGGGCACAAAAATCAGGGAAATTGAAGTGACGAAATGTTATAATGGATTTCAACACTTCTAGAATTGTTCCATTGTGTCCAAGAATACATTGGTGTGGGAGTATTAGTTCGAGGAAAAAACCAAACTCATATTCTTAGGAAAGAATCATCTCAGATACTGAGCAACAAAAATAATAATAAATATTTCGTAGATGACCAAAATCATTGGAGAGGACCTATCATATGATGGGCTCATATGTTTTTTTGTTTCATTTCATGAAAAAGTTTATGATAGACACATAGTTTGACATTGTATGGTGAGGACGTTGGACATGTAGTTTTACATCGTATGGTGGAGATGATTTGTATTACAATTTAATGTCATAGAATTAGGGAATTTTATTCCTGGATTATTCCCTAAGCATCCCATCCTTTCGTCCTCCTATAATGTCAAGAGAGAATCTTGTGGTCATTGCATTGGTTAGAGTCGTAGTTTAGCATTGTGAAAAAAGGATGTTGGAAACTGACATGGATGTTACCCACCTAGTTGTGAGAGGTGAGGATGGTAGCATGAAGGGATACACCAAATAATGAAATGGAATCTTGATTGGTTCACATATAGTTTATGGGCATGTTTTGTGGACCAAGACTCCTAGTTTTAGTTCAAAGAGTTTGGGCCTCTTGAAAATAGTTTATGGACATAATACCTAGACCAAAGTGTGATCCAAAAATACATGTGTTTTATGGATATTTGATAAACCTAACATGAATGAGAACCAAATAGGGCTTGTACCAAACCAAAAATTCCTTGGAGGAATCAAATATAATTTCAAGTAATGGTACTTGGAATTTGAAATACGGTGTAGTCGAAGACTGGAAATGGTAAGGGAATACACTCTCAAAAAAG
Source organism: Viscum album (assembly GCA_963277665.1). Taxonomy (NCBI): domain Eukaryota; kingdom Viridiplantae; phylum Streptophyta; class Magnoliopsida; order Santalales; family Viscaceae; genus Viscum; species Viscum album. Next base: position 2,024,709,049 of record OY728123.1, read on the forward strand.
GGTGTTGAATATTATTGTATTTAGATATTAGGAATCCCTCATTTATATGGTGTAAGAATATAGTTTAACTTCATGTGATATGGATGTTCTTTCTTCATATGCTTTAGGGAAAACATCAATTTAAGTGTGGGAGAGAGGTTGTTCTTCAGTGGGGTTTGGGAATGTATATATGCTTATCATGTACAAATGATATTGAAAAGTGTTCAATGAAATCAAATAAAATGAAACTAAGAATGGTTTCGGTATTTTGTGGGGAAAAATAACTCTTCACCAGTCTTTTATCTTGTTATAAATATTACAATTAGTTTCATGAGGAGATTAAGAATGAGTTGGGAGATGAGTGTGTGATCAATTTAAAGTTCATCTTTCAAAAAATGCAAAAAACAAATGAATGCTTATCTCATTGGTTGAAGTTTTTTGGTTTGTAAATATTTCATCTTCTCATCCACTTCAAATTTCTTTCCTATTATGTGTCTTATATCACATTTTTCATTCCCTCATCAATATTTGTTTCTATTTCCATTCATGTTTCATTTCAAAAAAAATGTGCATTACTTTTTCCATGTTGGTGTTTTACCCCCTTTTTCATGTGTTTGAGATATCATCTTCCTATCGTATCATAGCCCAAGAAAACCCCCTAAAAATAACTCTTGATTCTTGTGCATTATAGGATAAGGAGTGGAATCCTATAGCTTTTACAAACTCAAATATTTTCACCTTTTGTTGGTGAATGGGTGAATCTCCATAAATTAATTTTACCATCTTGAGAAGAGTATGTTTTCTGTGACACCATTTACCATTTCTAAATTTGAGCATGAAAACATGAATTTTTTTGGAACATTGTTTCTATAAATTTTGTGGTGGAATTTAATATGGATGAGTGAAATTGTCTAAATATCCCCTGATTGGGGAAAACAAAATTTTAATATTTGTTGTTGAGTAAAAACGGTTTTGTTATGTTGTTATATTTATTGTACATGAGGAAATGAACAAGGAGAAGTTTTGGGGAGTTGATGTTATAAATATTTTAATAATTTACTATATAATCCCTTTACTAATTTTATATGAAAATTTCAAAATTTATGTGAAATATTAATATTTAAATATTAACTATAATTTTAGAGAACTATTTGAATTCTTCCAGATTCAAGCCTGTTTAATGTTTTAATAATAAATCTCACCCGAAGTATCCAAATTGCATGATTATTATTTTCTAGGGTTACATTCTTCAATTAAAACATTTAATTAGGGGGAACCATTGGCCAAATCTTCCATTTAGAGGGTTATATTGTCTACACAAGAAGTCCCGATGAATCCGTGAAGAAACTGGGCAAACCATGATGATTGAGTTACTGGTCTAAATCCAGAAGCCCAAACTTTATGAAACTCCACCATATGTTCTTTATTATTCAAATGAGTCATGGAATAAATTTAATGTCTTAATACAAGAAAAAGGGGGCCAACTGATGCTATGAAGTCCAGACCACCATTTGGAATGGGAATAAAAATTCGGACACTATTAATAAAATTACTCATTATATAGTCATCAAATAAAGTGGGTATTTTTCAGTGTGATGGAAAATATATGTACGACAAAAATTATAGAAGAAACTATTTTTATTTGTGGACGTATTCCTATTCAAAAATCCATTCACATTTCGACCTTCTGAAAAGTCTGGATTGAAAAGGACAGATTACAATTGTTTACTCCAACCACCATAACACTGGTTTCATAAGTCCAAATTACCCAAAACATTGGGAGTAGTCTGAAAACATTATTGTATAAAACATTGTATAATGGTATATCTCAAGACTCAGCTTTCTGGATGTCCAAATCTTCGAGTAAAGTGGAGGGGTAGTTTTGGAATGCAAATAGTCCACCACCTTGGGCTATAAATACATCCCCTCCTCTCCGTTCAAAAGAGTTGGCACTTCAGAAGAGAGGAGAATATATTGGAACGATCAAAGTCCTTACCAAGGCATGGGAGGAACTTCCATACTCATGTTTTCAATTGAGAGACCATTCATCCTCTCATTGTTTTCATTTACATTTGTGTTCTTTATTGTGGTAATCTTATAAGTCTGTTTTTCTAATTATGTTTTAATGAATGTTTCTTCTTCAGTATCCCTTATTATCATCCAACTTCTGTTGTTAAATTTAAATGTTCTTAAAATAGTTTAAATAAAATTCAAACCCCTTCCCATATTTTTCTTTCTCATTCAATCTAAATTCAGTATTTTATTCCATTCAATGTTTGTGTGCGTGTGTGTTCGGCACACAACTCTTTTCTTATCCCATTCATTTTCTTCACTTATTAGTTCATAATAATAATATTATAACCATATTATTAACTAGCCAAATGGATGAGTAAATCTCTCTTTGGGGTGATTCATAATATGGGGATATTAATTGATTGAGGGCCTTAACTAAATTGATATTCTTTAAATTAATATTGTATATGTTGAAATTAATAAGTCATGAATTAATGAAATGTTTTTTTTATCATGTGGATTCCAAGGATTATTGGAACCATAAATACACTATCACAAAAAGTAATGGTAATTATTATAACCCTAGGTTAATTTACAGCTTGGATTAAAGCTTTAACACTTGGGAATTCCGATAAAAGACATCTTGTAAAGTGGGTATTAATTTAATGCAATATAAAGAAAAGATCAAGGATATCATAAGGTTAAATCCCGAATAATTAAATCTCCCCAATATTTATCAGTTTGTTAAATCAAACATCATCCATAAATTATTTCATATGCTCTACAAACAATCCTCCCAATCAAAATATAATAAACTAAAACAATTGACTTTTAAAATGCGTCATCGCAAAATATTCGACCCGAGTGCTACTATACACATATGTAGAGCACCTGAACCTTGAATGGTTGATAGGAGACAATCAGACACACTTCCAATGGTCTCAAAAAATATCAAGTAGTTTAGGGTTGTGTTTCTTGGACTATGGGACTAAATTTTCATTCCATGGATAAGCATGTGGCACACTATTGTCACTCATTGAAAAGAGAAAAAAATTATGAAGATGTCCTTTGGATGTTTCAAAGTATCAAGAAGGAGTTAAAGGAAGTAAAAGAAATAATGTTCATGGGACCTACATGGATGGGCTACGCTGAAAATTTATATGACATACCTCCACTTCTAGAAAACCAACACACATTCTTCTTATATAGTCTAGTGTGCATCCCCTATAGGATAGACCTTTGTGGAGGAGCTACGTAGAATAACTATGTGGAAATATGAATTCTACACCACTACACAAAGTAGTTACACAAAAGAGCTATGTGGCTGACCTATGCCGACAAACATATTTCAACCAGCCTCCCTCCTTACTTTTTTATAGGCCCCTTGGGCAACCCATTTGATCACTAAAAAAATTATTACTCTTAAAGCTCCCATTGCGTAGCTCTATCGCTAAGGTCCCCAAAATTTACACAATTAAAACTCCAAAACACAAGAAAATATAGAATTATATGGGATAAGAATGTTTGAAATACATTTAGAATTTTAAACACAATACATCTGATTAAAGACCCTTCTTCACGCCCTCTTGATGACGACCAGCTCTGGCTGGACCACTTTCTGTCATGGCTTCACACTTTTACTTCCGCTGATCTTAGTTTTTAATGAATTCATCTTTTATTCAAAAAAGGACCCTTCTTTGAAAAATATAAAGCTTCCTAAGGAAGGAATATTCTGTAAGGACCTATATGGGGCTCTTCAAAAGACACCAAAAGAGACCTAGGGGTGTTTAGATTTAAATCTCACACAAGTGTTGTCTACTGTGAAGTCCTTTTTTATGCTCACATAGGCTTATTCTTTCTATTTTAAACATTTTTCAGTCATTCCTAGGACCTTCGTAACACACCTACATGATATTCATACGTGGTAGAACTATGCTACATAGCTGCACCCAGGACCTATGCATTTCACCTTGTAAACCCTCTTCAAACTCACTCAGGGAATGGTATCTCCTTCCTTGGTTCCCTTATCTGAATATGACTATGTTAAAGCCTCCATCAAAACCTCCTAACTTATAAAACCTTTGATAAATGCTCATCAATGTGTCTCCCAGTTGGGTTTGTATATCTACAATCATAGATATCCAACATTCATCTTCTAAGGGATCCGGGATCATTTGGATGTTTGTAGGATTGTATATCTACAGTCACATGGATTGTTAGCCTAGTGATAGTGTTGTGAAGTTCCCAGTCCTAGATTCTAGGTATGGGACTCTGTCCTCCCCATTACACCTCTATATCTCGGAGCCTATGATTCCCAATAGGAAGAGTGGGGGTCACACTAGATTTTCCTTTCAACAAAAAGTACCCTCCTTTATTGGGATCCATTATGGGAATCCCTAATGTAGTAAGCCCCTAGCCTTTAATTTCGGGCCTAATGACATTCAATTTCATTCACATTTAAAGGTTCATTGCTCTTCACCCTCGACCATCATCGACTTTACCCAATTCGTTGTTGGCCCAGCCTCTTCCATCATCAGAAGAGAAACGGTGTGGTTTGCTGAATTTCTAACATCTTCTTATTTCTCACACTGATAATGACTCGGGTTAGATTAGATATTCGTGATGATTACAACATCCACATAATCCTCCATTTCTTGAACTATGATAACTATAATTCCCACCATAATTGGGATACACATGAAGTCTTCCCTCATGGCCTGAGCTCATTAGATACCCTCTTCATGAATCCTACCCCAATTCCCTTAATCTTGAAATCCTCCTTAGGAGTAAGCCCCAACCTATTTCTCTCAAAAGGTTTATACACCCCTGTGAGGCTTATCGAACTATGTGGGATTTGATTCCCATCTAAGTGGGAAACATAAGAATCCTCCATAAGGTTCAAAACCAACACTCCAAATCAACCTTGTTATTCATGTTCCATTTTACCAATAGGATCTAATCCAACTTGGAAACTTATATCCATTGAAATTTCCTTGTGTGGATTATGTATAAGTCCCGCATCAAGATTTGACTAGGAACCTTCCATCTAGATTTCCTTACCACATGTAATTAAATTGTATGTTTAGGTCCACATCATACAACCATAAAAGGTATGTTGTGTCCCATTAAGAGACACTGAACTAAATGGTTCTGATTCCTCTCACAAGGATATGTATGTACACTATTTATGGGTATGATCCCAATATAAAAACAAACTTCCATATCCCTTGATAATAATAAATTTCAGAGTTCCCCACTGAGTGACTTAAAAACTAGCATTATTGTAACAACGGATAAAAGAATCTCAAAATAGTATATGAGAGGATTCCATTTATGGAGACCCTCGAATACATATGGATATCTCCATTAATGAAGAAACATGAATTTATATAAGTGATTCTAAATTTCACACATGCTAATAATTTATTGAAATTTTCATGGGAAACCTCTATTATACATGGTAAATTAATAATGATTCCTGAAAATATCTAGAATATATAATAGAGTCTTGGAGTTTGTAATAATTCCCCCCAAAAGGGTGTGATGAGCCCGACCCCCCATCTTCTCGACCAATGTGTGTTCTTAACTATTTTAGGTCCAAACCAAATGAACACCGACCTTTGGAAAGAATGTCCCTTTGGATAAAGAACTTTTGGATGATTTCAATTCCATAAATTAATCTATTAGAAACCGCCCAAAATTAGTGATTCTTAACCAAGACTCACTTTCTTGGGGGAACAAAAAATAGTGAACCCGATGTGAATCGTTAACCAAGTTGATAGTGTTACCCATATATCAGGACCCTACTAATTGATAAAGGAGGGCCAGACAAGGGAATCAATCATGCATGTGTCCATCTAAAAGCTGTTTCTTTAATATAGTTCATCGTATGTATGTGTCAAATTTTATCAGAAATCCATTCACTCAGAATGTCTTAATTCAAGTTTGCACCTGTGAATGCCTTTGCTGCTGCTCTAGCTGGATCCACGTCCGTTGGAAGGACGTCATCACCAAATCAGCATCTTCAATGCTGGATCCAAAATTCATTTGTTTTGGAAAACTATCAAAACAGAAATATCTCAACCCTTTAGGCTTCCCGACAGGCTCTCCAAGTTAACAACAACCCCTGATCATATGGTCAGCGAGAACTAGTGGTCAAGAAGCAGATGGTTCCAACCACTGCCTTCAACCGTTTTGGGTCTTTATCCCTATAACACAATAACCAGTCCCTCCCATACTACTATTGGGAGGTGGATCAAGAGGTTACTCATAGCCTCAACACAAAGACATGGAGGCACTTCCTGAGGGATCCTACCAACAATCACTGCCAATATAATTTTGTGGTTGTGAACCCCGATCATGAATGGGATGGGTTTCTTTGGTTGTCTGGTCCAGGTTACTCATACACGTACATACAAGATAAACCACTAATGAAAATATTCGTCCAATAGGGAGAAGGTTCCTAACTTTTCCCCCTCCGAAAAACTCCATTAATCCAACTTGGTGGAAATCAATATATGGGAACATACACTCGTCTGCCTTAATTCTATGGTCTGGTAGACTCTTATAGAAGTGCCCAACCATTTTCACAATTAAAATATGATATATTACTGTGAGCATGCACATACACCTGCTTACAAACTATTAGACAGTCAGCAAAATTTTCTGTCTTCATTCAGGGAATCCCACCATTCAGATATAATGGAAACTTAAAAGCTAGAACAAACATCTGTCAGCACTCACCATTCCTACCAGTAGTCTCATATGTCATCATTGAAATAATCCTATATACTACGCTTGGAAAAAAACAGCTGGTAGGCACATACCCCGACCAATATCGATCAAGTCCAATAGTCTCATTTGGTAGCACCTATAGAAGTCAGCTGGAAAGTTCCAACAACAAACCTGGGAAATACTCAACTCTTTTCTCCAATACGTGATAATTGTACGTATCCACTAATATCAAAGGGAGTATAGAAGCTTGTACATGAACCTACTCCAGATATATAATGGACTTATATTATCATTCAAGCCATTAATGTCACCAAACACATTTTAACAATGGTGAAGGGGAAAGCAAAAATTCCTACCCATATTATGGAAGCCTACTAGAATATCATAATGGGAACTTTAGTAATACCAGAGGGATGAACACATAATTTTGTCCTCGTAACTAGGGTGACACGTCATCATGACATCCCAAAGTAGATACATACCTCTATTTCAATCCAAGAGTGTTATGGGGCATACTCTATCATATCATACAGACAACTAGAACGGAAACATACACCATTTCTAATTAGAGATAATCGGTATATTCTAATGACCACTCAAAGGAAGGTATATACATCTGGAAATGAAAATCACTGATCCTAGAAAGTGGCCCCAAATATGTTTAAGATAGATTCTAAGAAAAAATACCACAAAGAAAAGTTGTAAAATCAAGAGTAAACATGAATATTAGATAATATTAATGCTAGATTTCTAGAATCCCTCAGAAATTTATTTGTTGTAACTCAAGATACTCCCCCTTACATTACCAAATTATGGTAGTAATAGCAATAATTCTAAATTTCCTCATATAACACTTCATCTTGTTGGCTTTCTTTATGACAATTCGGTCAATTTAGAGAACCTAGATCTGTATGGGAGCCACAAAAACCCTCTGTGTGGCCAGAAGACCAAGGAGTAAGAGGATTTATCCCTTGCTGTATTCCAACATGGTGGTCCTCCCCGTGATGGCATTCACTGTAAAATTTCTCTATATAGTAGTGTTTCACATTGTCAATATAATTATAAAACTGAAAATATAGGGATGTGCAATACCTCTTATCTTGAGTCACTTTCTTACATAAGGCCAGTCATGTATGATGGCTTATTACTAAAAAGTGAAATAATTTCTCAACCAGAAGACAACCCAAAGCAATGATAAATCTTCTAACATCCCTTGGGTTATTTTCCTTCAAATATGGTAGAGGAAAAAACAACTGATCCTATTGTTTTTTATATAATAATTGAGAATAATCCACTCCTGTCAAACAATGTTTAGAAACCTCTAGAAAAAAGATAAGGAGGATACATCGAATATGAGAAAACAACTGGATAAGGGTGAAATACCATTCATGTTATAGCTTCTAGAAATCTCTCAATACAATATTCCAAAATTGATGATTGAAGATTGCATTAATGAAATTTTCCTCAACATATAGAATACTCTTCAGCATATGAATGCCAAAGTATTACCATATGATGAATATCAAAGTCATGTTAAATAAATAGAAGGGTTAGAATTCCCATTATACTTGGCATCTCTCTATGTTTCCTAACATCCAAAGGTCAAGAATCAATAAGTAACTCTTCAATGTGAATGCCTAAATGCATTAACGAAGTTGCGAGAATTGATTGCAGAAACTCCATCTAGTGTTTATATCATAGGATGGAGTGTATATAGAGCATTGCATTTCACTGCACTCCAAAATCAAGAACGCCCATCGAAGGTGGACTCATGAAATCTTATTTCCCCATGTCATCTACAACAAATAAATTATGTTCATAACCAAATAAATTCTCAGCAAGAACCTTCCTCGATCGATTTTTACCAAAGTCAGGCCCAAACAGAAAAAGTTGTCAAGATTATTTTTCATTAAGCATATGAGAACATTATGTATGCCTCACTCTTAGAGGATGTTATCCATCAGATTGGACAAATGTCTAAAATAGGTCAAAGGTATTCTAAAATATGCAATTCAATTGATTGTTTAATAATTTAACAAGCCAAATATCAAACTAGAATTCATAAAATAAGAAGATAAGTTGCGCTAATATCATCCATAGTAGTTTAAGAACCACCACAGCCTATAGGAATGGGGGATTTTTTAATTCAACCTTTTAATTCAACAATCATAGTTTGAAGGTTTGAAGGAGAAGAATATGAACACCCCCAACCTATAATGTTGTGGGATTTTTCACATCAACTGTCCCATCCTCAGTGAAAATCGTTTTTATCCCAATTAGGGAAGAATCCAAAAAGTGAATATAGAACTAAAATATCCAAGGATTCCCTTCAAGTTACTTTCTTTTAAAATATTCTCATGAAATCATCATATAGGATAATAAAGTCTAATAGAGGGCACAATAGAATGATTCAATATTAAAAATATACCAACAGAATACCATTAATGAATTATGCATCGGTGAATGTCATTAGTACCATTATATATAATCCTCCAAAAAATGAGTCCAATTTAGGGGAGCTGGAAAATGTTTTTCTTATTCATAATACGGTACACACCGAATAAAATTAAGGAGGTTTCCATTCCCCAAATCAGAGCTTTAACCAGAATCTAGGTATTCCCTCAAGTAACTAACACCCACCTTTTTGAAAGGCATCTAAGATGGGGAATTTTATATGGAATATCATGTCTCATTTTTCCACTGGAAATGTTCAATATCATTTTCTTGGAAATGATTTTCCTAGCTAGAGGAAGAGATGAAGGAGTTGAAAAGATTCAATGTAGAGTTACTCAAAAATTGCATTCCTATTAGATGTGCTCCATATAAAGATCATCAGCTTTCACATCTGGTATGAACTCCCAAATGAAGAGGGTTTTATCCAACTATAGATGTGGATAATGAATTCCCTCCATTGGGTACACATACAGAATAGGATCAAACACATCCTTATTTGTCTGCCACCATGGGTTATCCAAGACACCAATAGTACCACCACCAATGGTTTTTTGGGTCATCATGCAAGTTCATGCTCTAGTTACAATACCTGTATAGGTCCCACCTCATCTAGATATTCCCGAAATGCTTATGAATACAATTTAGGCATTAAAAAATCAATTTTATGCTATGTAATAATGGTGTGCACCAGTACAACCAAAAAAATAATGCCTATGCCAAATAGGTAGAACTAATCCCTTTCCCACCAAACTTTTTGAATTCCATATTTCCAATATTTAATGCTTCAGGAGATCAGAAGTAGAAAATAAAAAATTTTGTTTCTCACTATGATCCCATGATGGGGACCCATAAAAAACTAGAACTATTAAATCTCATATGAATTATGAAATCATTACAAAGGCCAGCCTCTATCTGGTATACAAGTTTGTAGTCTCAATCAAATTACTGGATTGGAAGACTTCCATATGAAATTCATTTTACAGTTCATCCAAATTTTTCCAAAGACAACAGTTTTTTATCGTACAAATTTCAAACAATGGTAAAATGAAAGAGTATCATATTTCATTACATTATTGAAATGATTAACATATTCCTTAAATCTACCACCCCCTCAAGAATATTTACTGATAATATGTGTAGAAAATAAATATGATGAGTTATACACCCAAATAATCTTTGTAAAATACACAATAGGGTTTCAGGACCTTTCTTTAATCACCCAACAAATGGAGAATTACATTGAATAATCCAATGATAATTCTTGTGCAATCCCATCAAATATAGAAGGAGAATAGGGAATGTATATCCGAATATATTTACACTCAAACAAGAACCTATACCTACATTTACTTCTAATGCATCATCATAACAAAAGGATCCACATTCCAAGTGTTAGTAGCAATGACTACATGATCAATACAATCAAAAAGATCAAAGGCAGAGACAGTTTGAGGAATTAGAGAATGAATTATATTCTTTTCGGAATGAACTGGTTCTTAGTAACTTATGTTTAGATTTGTAAAATAGTTTATCTTAATTACCAAGTCCAAATAAACTGAATAAAGAAGTAGATGAAGATATCCCAAATTATTTCCCTTTTTATAAAATGTTGGGGAATCCCATTCAAGAGTATTTTTGTTTTCAAATATCTCTCAAAAAAATGGAATAATCTGGATTAATAAAACTAAGAAGTTCACCATCCCATGTAGCATGTGTTACAGCTACCGATCCAGAGGAAGAAGGGGAATGGGAGGATGTAAAAATAAAAATTGTGCAGAAGTATGATGATTGGATAGTTAGGAAAACAATCAACCAAAATCATTCTATTCTATAAAAACAGTGGAGACAAACAACTGTGTATTCTTCCACTTCTGCTATAGTAAATCCATCTTCATCAAAAGATCAGTCCTCCAAAGGACAATCCTCAATGAAGAAACATATTCGTTGTGATGACAATCCTTATCTCTTGAGGGTCCTTGATGGGTTGTTAAACACTACTCTGGGTATGTGGATTCTATTCACTACTATAAATATATGGTCTAAAAGGGTCACATACAATAGAATATTCAAGAATACAACCTATTCTAGTGAATAGGTATATAAGACATAGTGGGGCCGACCCTGTGGTCTAAGTGTTATCCCACACATTGACCCCCAACTAATAAATAAATTCGTTATTATTTTATTAATGAATAACTGGTTTGAATTTTTTTATTAATAGTATTTACAAGTTTTTTTTTCACGACCCATCCCAGTGAGGTCCATCTCGTGACTCCCCAAGCCTGCCCCCAATAGGCCAGGGGATAGGGACTAGAACCAAGTAGTCATATAACTAACTTGGGAGGCATTTACTATGTACCTGTATGCATGCACACATCTCCAAGCCCACCAAATGTTGAAATGTAGAAACCACTACGTATCCAATGCATGCATTCAACCATATCCCACAACTAGATTACAATAGAAAGTAATGTAAACCTGGCCAAATACAAGCCCTCCACAAGACGTTTATAACATGAGTACAACCAATAAGTAAAAGGTACTGGGACTGCTATCTGAAAGCTGTTGTAACCCACCATAGTCTATCCAATTACAATGATTACCATCTGGTCTTGATCCGCCTAGTACTTCATCAAAAGTTCGATCATCTGATGAAGACACGACACGTGCAGGCAAAGCCTATGCAAGGGTGAGTAAAAAAATAATCATTAAGACACCATGAAATCACAAATAAATAAAACAAGGTAAACTACAGTCAGCTCTACATAGTTATATATATACAACACATATAACAAGAATATTTAAATATAATCATTCTAAGATGCACAATATATAGTTAAGTCACAACCACTATTTACAATCACTACAAATTCATATTGAATATTCCATGAATCACTAATTTAGGATAACACACCCTCGAGTTTGATAGCACTGATGGCATCGATCTGAGAGGTACAACTCATCTGGTACAATCATGTGAGAAATATGTTGATAGATTTAAAGAGAATACAATACACAGATGAGGATCACAGCCAGGGCTATGGGGTTATACCAAATACTCAATCTAGATTAAACCGTTAATTAGAGGACTGCTTCCTGTGTAATGTTGGTCATGTCGATACCAAGAAATCCACCTAGGGCATGAAGATGAATAGAGGATCCCACCCTAGGCCTCTCTAGGGGATTCCAATAACTATATCCAAGAAGTATTGCTAAGGGGATCATAGTACTAGGAGTAGGAAATGATTCATTCCAGCAATCAAGGAAATAATAAATGGAACAATCCCTAACAAAACTTATCGAAGATACAGAGGAAAAGTAAATCAATCCATGTATAAAGGTGTACACTACATGTAGTAGGGTCACATTTTCTGTCCCTTGACCCCATGTACTGTCCGTGTACAATATACCATGTCTTCCAACCATGTTGTGTAAAATATGGATACACGTCATGTATAAGTGGTCACACGTCATTTCCTTTCATATGGTGTCCACTTATGTACTTTGGATGTGTGCCGGTAGACGATGTATACCCATTTGTCTTATCCCATTTACCAGTAAATGGGGTATCCTGTATAGCTGATTCAATCCATGTTCAATGTGGGATAACATGCCATGTAGTAAACCAATGTACTCCAACCCATGTCTATGTACTCCCCATGTACAATCCATGTTCGTCCAAGGGGGAATGCATGCCATGTAGTCAGGGACTACACGCCATTTGGATCAGGTCTTTCTATAAACATGTCTTATTCCATCATCTCATGATGTTTATCTCTGGGATCTCATTCTGGTGTTTTATTTTCCTTGGAACTCCAGATCTATGGTCATTTTTCACCCAAAAACTAAATCTATGGGATTAAATCCTTTAATCGGATCATAAAACATAATCATAAATGTTTTTCATTACCTATGAGGAATGAAAATTTGGCACCCGACATCATTTGATCCACTGCCACAACTATCGTCACACCTCCACTATGTCATCATGATGACGAATTGAGAGTTTTGGATCATTATTCCAAGAATCAAAGGAGTAACAATCGATTCTTCACAAAGGATTTCCGAGAATGGGGAAGAAAGAAGAATGTGTGATGAAGAATGCATGAACTAGGGGAGAAAATCAAAAAAAAATCAAGAGGGAAGCACCTCGGTCTATGTTCTTGTCGATCTTGGTTCATCACTATTATAATTACAAAGTAATAAATCAACAATTCTAATCATAAAGATTTAAACACCCCGATAGACATGCAAAATAATCGAATTTCGCAAATATGATCGAACTGCGGATCAATCTATTCGTGGATTGGTCCATGTTGATAATAGGAATCAAGAATGGGGAAATAAAATAAAAATAATACATTCTACCTTGATTCAGATTATGTTTTGATGAAGAATGGATGTTGCGTCGTCATCATTGGTGAGATCCGTCAAGATCGGTGTTCATCGATCGCCAATTCGAGGTTGTGTCGTCATCGGTCAGAGGGATTCTTTAGAGATTCTCTCTTTGATGTCTCTAGGGAATTATAAGATTATGAGGATAACCCTAGATATATAATAAGGGTCTTATTTAGTGTTTCACTATTATCTATAACAATATTTGAAATAAAATACATTTTATTAATTTTTTTATTCATTTTTCACCAGCGATAAGTTTTTCACAAGTGAACCACACTGACCGATGATAGGTCACACCTTGGGTAAAGAATCTATTATGAACTCAGTGGTGTCCTAATATTTCTAATCCATGCACTTGTTTAGAAGTTATTCCACTTTTTCAGGAAAATTGTACATGTGTTCTATGTTAATATTTTAATACATTTCAAACATTTATTTTGTGCACACTGGGTCTCGGAATCACATGCATTCTCAGTGACTATTCTTGAAATTAATACATATAATATTTAAAAATAATACTTGAAAAAATATGGCACATTACATTCTTCATACCATGTGGATTTACATACTCATAAATCCAAAGAAAAGGCTGCTAAAAAAGATGAGGGTACTGAGCATGAATCTTATCCTCCCACTCCCAAGTGCTCTCCTAGTGATTCTTGTGCTACCATTAGAGATGAATCAAAGGAATAGATAACCCATACAGGATCATGTAATACCATTCTGTGATGTTCATTGGTTACTAAGTAAATGTCACTCCATCCTCAATGTCGGACTCACCGTAGTCGATATTGTTTGTTGGGTCATGCACATGCCTCTTTAGCTACGACACGTGGAAGATGTTGTGTACCTCTTCTATCTATGGAGTTAGATCTACGCGGTACACCTTCCCACTAACTGTATTTAGTATTTGAAAATGTTGATGACCATTGGAGATAACATGACTCCCCGACCAAATCTCTATAATCCCCATTGAGGTGAAACACGTAGGAATACATGGTCTCCTTACTAGAACTCTAATGGCCTCTATAGCTTGTCAGTATAGGACTTTTTATGGCTTTGTGTAGTCTTCATCTACTCTTGTATGATCTTCACCTTCCCTATTGTATCTCACACCAACTTCAGGCTCATGAGTTCTAACTATCCTAGGTCAGTCTAGCAAAGGGTTGACCTGTAGGGTCGCCCATACAAAGCCTTGAATAGTGCCACACCTATGGTGGAATTGAATATTTTATTGTATGAAAACATTAAAAGTGGTAGGTGATACAAACAACTACAACCAAAGTGTAACATAAAAGCTCACAGTATGTCCTTCAGAACATGAATGGTCCACTCTGTATGGTCATCAGTTTGTGGGTGAAACATTTTTCTCAAGAATCACTAGGTCCCAAAAACATCCTTTAATACCTTACACAGTCAGGATGTAAATTGATCATCACAATCAGAAACAATCCTTAATGAAACTCCTTGGTGTCGAACTATCTCTTGAACATAGAGGCCCATCATGCTCTCTATGGAACTCTACTATCAGATAGCTAGAAAGTGGGCCGACTTGGTGAGTTTGTAAAAAATCACCCATATGGAATTGTGTCCCCAAGATATACGTGGTAATACCATCATGAAATCCATATATATCTCATCCCACTTCCATTCGGGAACCTCAAGGGGTTGAATTAAGCCTACTAGAACATGGTATTTAGCCTTCACATTCTGACAAGTAAGGAATCAAGAGACAAACATTACAACATCTTTCATTATCCTTTTCCACTAAAACTGACATCAAAGGTCTTGGTATATCGTTTCCTCACCCTGATTTACCGCCAAATGGAATATATGAAACTCTCTCAGAACCTCCTCGTACAAAATCGATGGCACTATTGTGCATACTATGAAAATAATTAAGTGATACCCACCTTTTTAATATCAATCATGAGAATTACTATGGAAATATTAGCATGTAGAGTCTCAAAATCATTTTCCCCAAGTTTTCCCTCCCCAAATCACTATAAGAGTGGAGGGGTGACAACCATATATTTGAGGTAAGTTGTTCCATTTACATCCACAAAGGATAACTGCAATGAGGCCAACTTCTCTGATTCCTTTTTCAACAACTACGGTCTATATCTCTTTCTGAGACCATCTTCTACCATGTTCTCCTTTTGAGGAGTATATACAATTTCAAAGTTATAATACTAGATGAAATATAGCCATCTCTTCTTTCACAAGTTAATATCATTTTGAGAGAAGATATACTTGAGACTCCTGTGATCATAGTAGATGATAAACCACTCACCCATTACGTAGTGTCTCTATATCTTCACAGTGAAGACTACCACTGCTAACTCAATATTGTGGGTTATGTAGTTCTTCTCATGTGGTCTAAAATGGTGTAAACAATAGACAATAACTTCGTCCTATTGCAATAGGACACAACCAATCCCATTTCCAAATGGATCACAGAATACCCTATACTTGAAACCCTCCTTCAGAAATGTCAACATTGAAGCACTCGTCAAAATCTACCTCAACATCAGAAAAGTCAGCTGACTCTTTTCTATCCACATGAAAGGATTCCCATTTCAAGTCAAAGCTATCATGGGTGTTTATATTCTATAGAAATCAGATATGAATCTTTGATAATATATTGTCAACCCAATGAGTCTTTTTTGATCTATCACGCTCTTAGGTGGATACCATGCCAACACTACCTCAACCTTAGTCGGGTCCACAATCACTCCATCTACTGAGATAACTTTCCCTAAAAAGTGGACCACCTAAATCTAGAACTAGAACTTCAAGATCATTCAATAAATATGGTTCTCTCATAGTACTCCCAAAACTATTCTTAAGTGTCTTGCATGCTCCTCCTCAGTGTTATGCCCAAATTGTGTGTTTTTTGTATTTGTTGTCAATCGATAGGTATGCTTAAGAAGGAAAGGATGTTGATAAATGAAAATTCAGAATTAAAGGGATTGGAAGAAATGTTTTTTTGTGCGTGATAGGGTTTTTTTTTAATATAAGAAATGTATTCTGATTCAAATTTTTTCTGGAAAAAATTATACTACTACTTGTGGTATTGATAGAAATATGAATCATTGTGAAGGACCATTGTAATGAGAAGAAGAGGCTTTTAAAGTGAAAAAATCTAGCTAGATTTATATGGTCATCGAATTCACTCTGAATACAATGATAAAGAGTTGTTTATTTTCTTGGAGAATCAGATTCACTATGACTAAAATTGAATTAATTGTGGCAATGCTTTTCCAATTCGTATTTCATATAAATCACGATATGATGTGAGAACTTGTGGTGAAAGCTTGATAAATGAAAGGGGTAGTGAAAGAGAAGATTCCAATTGGAAAATAATCACATTCAAATTATCAAACCTATATGGAAGAGATATAGAAGTGGTATTGATTTCTTTTCAAAACAATCGTCTCAAGTTTGTAGAGGTGGTGCTGATTGAAGAAGTCGTACTGATAAGAAGATAAAGAGATTGTATCGATTGTCTTTAAAAATAATTGGATTCGGGGTGAAAGAAAAATATGTGGTGCCAATGAAAAATGGTGTCTATGAAATGTGGTGAAAATTAAAGGTGGTGTCGATGGAAGGTGGTGCTTATTGAAAATTGGTACTAATTAAAAAGTGGCACCGATTGAAAGGGGGTGTTGATTGAAGAGTAAGAGATGCTGAAATTTGTTTTTCTAAATGATCGTATCTGGGTGAAAGTGAAGGAATAGACATGGTACCAATAAAATATCATTTTTATCAGATTGTAATTGATTGGATCTCGGTAAAAGAGAAGACAAGATACTGATCACAAAGGAATTATATTCAGAATGTAATTGGTTATATTTAGGTAGAAGAAAATAAAAGATATGGTGTTGATCAAGAAGGAATCATTTTTAGATTGTATTGTATCTTATATGGGTAGATCACTATTTTCAGAGTGTATTTAATCAGACCTGGTGATTGTACGAAGAAATTATCGTACCCAGCAATTATAACCAAGATGATCTTTCCATAATGAGTGATACCAGAAATGATCATATCCAAATTGATCGTATCCAAAATAATCATTACTAGAAATATCGAAACCATAAATGATCATAACCATAAATGATCATATATAGAATTATCATATATAGAATGATCGTATTTAGGATGATCGTATCCATACCATTTGTATTCAGAAAATATCATTATTAGGTTGGGATTTAAAGAAAGAAGTAGGATTGAATGGAAAGATACAATACTTTATAATTGAAATTAGATGATTCTATATCAAATCCTCAATGTTTTTAAAGTCATGATGGTAGTCCTGATACAAGAATAGTTTTTTAATGAAGAATGTTTTATGAAGTAGCTCAAGAGAAAAGAAAAGGGAAGTAAATTGATGAATGATTTGTCTAGGGGGGCTGAATATTCAAATACAATATTTTGATTCAAATCAGTTCTCAGAATCATATTCAGCAATTGGAATGAGGAATCTGACTATGTTGATCAAAAACATGTATTCTAGACAATGGAAATTGGTCTCAGCAGTTGAAATGGGAGTCTGAATAAGAAGAGGCGAATATTGGGGAAGTTCCAAGAATAATCGAGAAGCATAAACAGAGACATAATTGCTCCAATATTTTGGGAGAAATTCATATATGGGTGAATTTAAGTGAGTGGTAATGTTTTTTGGGATTCCCACCTAACATTAATTGTGTCACCTATAAAAGGAAAACAAGTACATCGTATTTTCTGATGAGGTGTACTGTTCGCCACAGAAGAGAGAGAGGCTTCAAGTTTTTAGTGAGAAAAAGTGATACCATTTTGTTTCATATTGAATACATTTTGATGGGGATGGTATTTAGATGGGTTTGATATCATGATGAATTAATTGGAACAAGATTTTCCATACTAGGTACTACTGTATTGAAGATTTCTAGACTGAGGAAGAATCATACTGGGTTTCATCATAATCAGTTATTGAAGTTGTTTCGATTCATTTCCCTTTTATTTTATTATAAAATCGGACCCTCAGTATTGTTTTGTATGAATCAAACTCAGATGAATCAGACATAGAAAAGATCATATTCATATTATTATAAAAAAATCCAAGTGGTTCTTACCTTTATTTGGGGAAAGTAATTAATGAATGGTATTTCAATTTAATACATTTGTTAAATTGAAAATAATCACATGTAACATGAGTTGTTACAAAACAATAGTATTACACTATTGTGATAAGAGGGTGTACACACACTAATGGGATTGTTTCAAAGTACTGAATTAGTGTAAGGGTACATCCAACTCATTGTTATTTAAGGATTTATTTCTTAGTGGATTTCATGGTATTGGATCCTTTATAAACCATACCAAGGACGTAGCTATTTTTTTTGAATAGTGAACCTTGTAAATAATTTTTTCCTTTTGGATGTGTGTTGAGTTTGTTTTCAAAAGGGAGTTGAAACCACTAACAGGAGGTGAAGGTTGTTTCAATTAAATAGAAACATAAAAGAAAAAGAGTATCACTGATTTACTCCAAACCCCTCCCAGTGATTTAATATATTGATTGGGAACTTTCACCTGGATGCTGAGTACATAAGGATATTTTCAATGAAGACTACAAAACCTGGTCTATGTAATGATGAATGATTCAGTTCATGAGTTCCATAAACATTGTTGGGGTGTTCTGCATTCCAAATGGAATCACCAAGTAACCATAATGACAATAACAGTATCTAAATGCCATATTCGATATATCCTCTTCTTGTACACATAGTTGGTGATTTCCTGATCTGAGGTCAAACTTTGAGAACCATCATGCCCCTCTCAACTGATCAAATGGGCCATCGATCCTCGATAGTGGATACTTGTTCTTCACGGTCACCAACTTCAGGCACCGTTAGTCCACAAACAACCTCAAGCTCCCGTCTACATTTTTTTTCAGAAATAGAACTGGGGATGCCTAGGGTTAAATATAGGGTCTCACAAATCCCTTTCTTTGAAATTCATCCAACTGCACCCTTAGCTTGTAATGATCTATGGGATCTATCCAATATGTTGGTGAGGATATCAGTGTCACCCCATGGTGTAAATCAATGAATATTTCTATCTCTTGGTTATGAGGTAAACCTGGAACATATTCCGGAAAGACTTCGTCGTACTTCGCCACCACTACTAGAAACTGGAAACTCACAATACCCATTATTCCAAGGGCTAGGCTGGACAACTCATGAGTAATTGGATGCACCCTCCTATACATGAGTCCATCATACATTGTCTGAGATTCCTTCTAATAAAAGAAAAAACTAATATTATCATTGTGGACACACGACACCCTTCTCAAAAAACAACCAATTTGGGCTTAGAATGAAGATAACTAATCCATACCAAGAATGAGATCGTAAGGAATTTTTGATCTTACCAAAAGATTCCAATAGAAACTCTCACCTCTAAGAGTCAGTTCACAATCCCAAAACAAGTGGGTGATCTCTATGTCTTCTCTATATTGTGTCTCCATGAATAAGGGTCAAGTCAATGATACAACCAGAACATCTAGGTCTCGTACAAGATATGTGAAGAGAAAAGGAATAACTAAAACCTATGTCTATCGGTACTATAGCTAATGTTGAAAAGTCATAAATTGTACCTCGAATCATTTATAGAGCCCCTGGGTCATATGCCTCAATCGCACGCACTTTTTCCCGCCCTAGTCCTCGAGGTCCCTAAGCCTAGCGCAGACCACCTAGGGGTGGTGGTGGTAACACTTAGAAATGTCGACCAACTCATGCTACACTCCTAGCTCCGCGGCCATGTCTACATACCTACTGATATACTAGGTCCTTTCATGATCTCTGCCTTGTTGGTCCATCCATAGTCTCCCTATCAGCTATACGGCTGGCCAGACAATCTCGATCGAGATGTCCCCTACCATCATAGGAATATCACAGCCTCAATCTATGTAGACTGGACCCACCCTATGAGTCCTGAACTATAGATCCTCTATCTCGAAACCTCCTCTTGAAACATCTCCCACCTCCAGGTCCCTCAAATTGATGTCACCTCCCTACCACTGAGGTCTCTGATCTTACTTTTCCACTAGTGACTGTCACCACCTATATCTGCTCATCCAAGAAGCTTTTAACCACCAAATCCCACTCAAGAACCCCCGTGTTAATAGGAATTCATAGAGGGATAACACTAGAATAGATGTCTCTGCACAGACCTCACTCAAAGGTCTGATCACTGAAGTACTAATCTAAAACCATATCCATTGAGTACCTGGAATGGTTGGAAAACCTCAAAGAATAATCAACTACTGACATGCTGCCATACTAGAGATGAAGATTCTCTTGAATACACACATCCCTCAGTGTAACTAGTGAGAAATCCTCTATGAAAAGGTACTAAAACGTTTTCCTTGATAGAGTTTCCTCATCATAAGTCCGAATAATAATACTTAATCATTATCCTGCCAGTCAATGTAGAATTCTCTCCACCAAGACCACCATATGGTGTCCTTAACAGATAGAAAAATAAGTTCATTGCCTTAAGAAATTCTTCAGCTTCCTGTGGGTTAGGATCACCTCAGAACCTGAGGGGTCTCTATCGCTAAAACTCATGATGTACGCTTAGCCTGTTCTCCTCATCTTCTAGTACTACAGGTATTATGTGATACTTTATAGGTGGAAGTATGGTTGGCATACCACCGTGAGGTAACATATGGGGATCTGATCTCTATATAAAAGCATCCTCACATAGGGGGTCATCCTCATGTTCAAGCGACTAAATCCTAGATGGCATACATCATTGAGGAATACTAAAACAAACCAGATTTACCATGTTCAATGATTATATCAAGAGAGATGACTCAAGAAGGATCTAGAAATCTCAACCCATTCCAATATGATCAATGTACTATTTTTTCCCTGTAACCAGTGTTTTCATGTATGGAGTTGAAAGTAAGGTTATCAAATTCTTGGTGTATGGATAAGTCGGTCATAAAACCAACACAAGAGTTTATGGCAAGAAGTATAAACTTGAAACACTTAACACTATTTCCCCAAAACAATCTAGAAGATTCCCAGTCCTAAAGTAGAACCGACCACCATTGATACCACTCTGTCACGACCCATCCCTGGGGGCCCATGCTATGACAGCCCATCTTTACCCCCCATATTTCAGGGGATTGTGACTTGAAATGAATAGGCATATCAATAACATGGGTGGCATCTCCCATGTACTTCTACATATGCACACATCTCCAAGCCCACAAATAATGAAATATGAAAACACTAAGTAACCAATTCATGCATTCAAATATATCCCACAACTAGAGTATGATAGAATGTAATGTAAAAAAGGCCAAATAAAATCCCATAACAAGAAGTTTGTAATACAAGTCCAATCAATAAGTAAATGGAACTGGGGATGCTATCGGAAAGCTGTAGGAACACACCTCGGTCTATCTAGTCTCACTGAGCACAATCATGTCCTAGTCTGCATTGGACTATGTCAAAAGGTCAACAATATTCACAATACATGACACATTTAGGTAAAGGCCATTTAGGGATCATTATAACAATACTCAGTAGGACACCCGAAAACCATAAAGCAAAACAACAACTGAAATTATAATCATATACACACAGGAATATGTATACAAAATATTTAACAAGAATATATACATATAATTTATCCAAGACACATGATCTAGAGGTATGTCACAACAAACTTATACCTACACTAGAAATTTAGCTTGAAAATTCCTTGAAGAACTCTTCCGAGAGAATGAACTTCTCAGATCGATAACAGTGATAATGTCTATCTAAGAGATACTACTCGTGGGGTATTTCCATGATAGAGATAAGTTGATAGATCTTAATAGAATAGGATATACATACGAGGATCACATCTAAGGGCATGTGGTGATACCAAAAACTCAACTTGGATTATCCCTCTAAGTAGGGGATCCAAGCCTGCAATGTGTTGGTCATGTCGATACTAGGAACTCCACCTAGGGTAGGAAGATGAATAAAGGATCCCACTTCTGGCCTCTGAGGGGGATTCAAAAAACTATATACAAGAATTCTTATGGAAGGGATCACAGTCCTAGGACTATAAAATGATTAGTACCACCCTTCAAAAAAACAATAAAGAGAAAAAACACTAACCAAACTTGTCCACAATACAATGGACTAGGAAATCAAGCCATGTAGAAAGGGGTTCACAACATGAAGTAGGGTCACACATCGTGTCCCTTATCCTCAAGTAATATCCTTGTAAAATGGCCATTTTATTCCAACTGTGTCATATAATATTTTGATACATGACATTTAGAAGGTTTTACACACCATTTCAATTAATCTGGGGTCCACCCGTGTACATCAGTCATGTGCTAGAACACAACGTCAACTCGTGTGTCTCTGCTCGTGTACTAGTACATGGGGTATCCATGTAGGTAATCCAGGCCAAGACACATGGTGGAGCACACGCAGTGTAGGAAACCCTTGTACTCCACCCCATTTCCATGTACTTCCCATGTATACATTTAGTTCATCTAATGGATGATACGCGCCGTGTAGTCAGGGACTACACGCTGTGGGGATTAGGTTTTTTCAGAAAACCTTCTTCTTAGTCTCACTTGTGTAATCAATTTTATGGATCTCATTAAAGTGTTCAATTCACCTCAATACTCTGCATCCAAGGTCGTTATTCCATTCTAACATCGATTCAAGGGGATTCGGGTCTTCAATCAGCTCGGAAAATGCGATCATACACATTATTCATTACCATTGAAGAATAAAAATTCAGCACCCACCATTATTCAATCCACTACCAAAATTATCTTTAAAACTACATTGAGTCACCATTATGTTGTATATATAGTTTGAGATCATTATTCTATGAATCGAATGTTTACTGATCAATTTTTCACAAACTGTTTCCAAGAATTGGGAAGAATGCTGAGCATGTGACGAAGAATGCATGAACCGTGGGGGAAAAGCACAACCAATTGAGAGTGAAAAAACATGGTCAATGTTAATGTTGATCTCGGTTCATCTCCATTAGGATGGTAAATAAATAAATCTATAGTTCTAATTATAATTGTTTAATCATAAAAATAAACACTCAAAATAATCCCATCCCACAAATACGATCGAACTGCTGATCAATCTATTCATGGATTGATCTGAGATTATTTTAGAATAAAATAACAGGGAAATAAAATCAAACTAAGTAATCTTACCTCAGTTGAGATCATTATCTGATGAATAATGATCACAACATCTTTGTCGTTGGTGAGATGTGTCAAGATCTTTGTTATCTGATCGCTGATTTGAGGGTGTTTCATCGCTCCTCAAAGATATTATCTAGAGGTTCTCTCTCTGACATCTCTAAGGAATTATAGGGTTATGAGGATAACCATGAATTTTCCAAAAAGGGTCTTATTTAATGTTTAACTGGTCACTGCGTCAACATTTGAAATAAAATAAATTTTCTTAATTTATTTTATTCATTTTGCGCCCGTATTAACTTTTTCAAAAGATACCCACGTTGACCAATGTTAGGTCGCTCCTAGGGTAAAGACGACATTCTAAAATCAATAGTTCCTTCATATTTCTGTTTTGGGGACTATTTATATCTTATTCCACTATTAAAGAAAAATAAATGTGCGTTTTATTTTAGTATTTTAATACATTTAAAATATTTATTTTAGGCCCATCGAAGCTCGGAATCGAATGTTGTCTCAGAACCTAGTCTCAAAATTAATCCATATAATATTTAAAAATAATATGTGAAAAAATACAAGAAATTACATAAGTAAATATGAGCAATAATATTAATCACATGAATATTATTTTAATATTCCAGGTTCAGTTAATATTAGAGGGCATTATGAGTCATGTTAATTTACTCGGTTTTATCATATAATTTATTTAACATATATTACAAGTATGTGATAAAATATAAAAAAATAAATTACAATGTTTATTTCATCATAAATTTATTTATTTCTTATTTAGTGAGTGATATATTTCTGAGGATTGGGGAACCCATCCAGGATTTTTGACTCCCACTATAAATGTAGGAGAGTAACTCATTTATGTAGAATTTTTCATTCCAACAAAGGGAGAGCCTCTATCTCCTACTGCCTTCAAGATAGATACAGAATCTTTTTGAGTGTTGACCCAATCATGACATTCATGGATCAAAGGAAATAGATTATGGTGATCAATGTGATGCTGAAGGATTCATCGCATCTCCATGCTAGCACCAGGATTTTGATGAAGGATGAGCACTCAGATTTTTAGATCACATGCAGATGACATTTAGGGGTTTGAAATAGGATTTTTTAAGCAATGATCACCAGAAAATTAATACTTTTGAACACACCACTAAATCAAACAAGGTACACATTTGGATTTATTATTGTACTATCTTTAATTTACTTGAGATCCTCAGACCATACACGGGCTATGATCGCCAGAGGTAAAAAAAATTCTTCATCTCAGAAATGAAAAATTTAAAAACCTTGGCCTACCATCTTCTAATGAAATCCTTGGTACCTTTATAAAGAATAGATCATCTAGGTCAAGCTTTTAAAGAGATGTGCCTATGCTAGACAGGGAATCAACTCGACCATTCTGCGATTGGGAATATGAGTCGCCTCTAGCTGATAAAGTAACTAGGCCATTAGTAGGTGAGTACACACTAGCATGGGAACAATATTTATCTTTCAAGTGATATAATCACCATTAATATGATTGATTCCAATCATGGATTCTTTATTAACATGAAATCGAGGATCTTTAATATCAAGGTCCATCTAGACACTAGTAATGAGAACCAAATACTCTTCCTCGTAGTTGGTGAATCCTTCTAACTGTAGGAAAGAGTATAGAAATATAGCCTATATCGAGGTGATGAATATGATTCCTAATCCTACTCTGTTGAGCTTGGGATCATTGATCATTTTATCGGTTAGGCACTGGGAAGAAAAATCAAAATGCATCTTCTATAATGGCATGGCATGGGCGACTGAAAGGAATGTCTCATATGGGAAATTAAAACCTGTATAAAATTCTTCAGGATCCAGATGGGTGGATATAATTTCATTCAATGCATGTCTCTTTATAGAATTATACAGAAGAAAACTGCTATAGAATCATTTTTCCAGCCGACCTATCAAAATGGGGTGGTCTAGGATATAATTCAATAGTTCTACTTGTGACACCAGCTTTATATCATGATGCATCAAATAATGTCAAAACATATTCACTATGAAATCTAGCATGATTCATCTCTTATGGATAGAGAAGTAGCCAGTCTCTATGCCGAGGAGCATGTGATTGAGATAGTATAAATTTTTATATCTACCCTCATTGTTTTTCTGGGAAATAAGGTAATTGAGAGACCATTCTAAGTAGGTCACATAAAGAGACAGTGGCTTATCGATGATGGGTGGAAATAGAACTGAAGGACATAAAATATACTACTTTATTTCCTTGAAGGCGATATTAAACTCCTCATCCTTTTGATAGATAGTACTTTTCATCATTATTTTGGAAAATAGCTTACATTTTCCTTCTAGGTTTTCAATAAATCGGAATATGTAAGCTAAGTGGCCTTAGAGTCTCCAAAGCTCCCAGATTTTTCTTATAAGAGGCATCTGGCTAATGGCCTTGATCTTTTATAGTTTGACCTCAATGGATCTGTATCTGATGATGAACCCATGGAACTTCCTAGAGGTAACCCCAAATTCACACTTCAAGGGGTTCATCTATAAAGGTCGGGAATGATGGAATCTAGACACTTTTTTAGTATCTCTAATATAGTTCTAATTTTGGTGGTATTTTACCCCCAAATCATCCATAATTCACTCCACTATCACCCCACGGATTCGTTGAGGATGTGATACTTGGACCTCTAATAAGTGGCTCTTATATTCTTAATAACAAAAGGCATTACCTAATATAAAAAGGTCCCTTGTAGTATTCTGAAGGAGATAGAATTCACATACATGGTGGCCATATAGATATGGTTATATCTGATGTATCCATCTACGATAGATAGAGTCTAGAATCCAATCGTGGCAGCAATCAACAACTTTTTCACCGGAATGGGAAAATAGTTATTTAGAAAATGGCAGTTGAAATCCTAGATGTCGATGAAAGCTATAATTTTCCCATTATTCTTATTGAAAGGAACAATGATGGTAAGCCACTTGGGGTATTGAAATTCCCTAATTAATTTGGCCTTAATAATATTATCAAATTCAAACTCAACTATGCACCATGGGAAGGGATAATTTTCCTAGGAGGATTATTCATCTTGTGATGGCTCACAGTGAGGCCTAGATGGTGGAAATAGACTTAAGGGTCTAGTCTTGGAATCTCATCATAGCTCCATGGGAATACTTGAAGGCACTACTTTAGGAAAGCTACAAATTGTTGTTGCTCCCCTAGAGGCATGGCTGCACAGATAGACATTTTACTTGGATCTTCCTTAGTGTTGAGGTTCAACACAGTCAACTCATAAACAGTGGTGGAGATAGCCTTTTAAAATGTGGTAGGAGCATCTTCCAAATATGATTCATCATCGGAGGAAGTAGAATTTGTAGGAGGAAGTGGATCATCCATGCCAGTTAATTTCGGGGAAACACTGGTTCCAACATGGGAAAATAAAAAATATCATCTAGGGAACTATTATTCAACTAAAACCATAGTGACATAGGCTTTCATACTAATCCCATCATGCCTTCATCCATAGGTTACATGCCTGATATCATTGACATGATGTATATTTGTCTTCTGGTGATTCAACCCTACCCTAAGAAACATGTGGGAATGTGTTGAAATTGTGGTCATACAGTGAAAATCTTTATACATTATGTGGCTATGAGAATCTAGTACCACTGATGCCTATCATGTGTAGGAGTACGAGGGAATATTATGGCATTATTCCATTTAGGGCTGTGATGTACCTTCCTCTAAAAAATGACAAAGATAAATCCCAATTCCAAAATTGTGTCTTCTAACCGATGAATTCGATGGAAGAATGAATTATCCATGTTTTCCCACATAATGGTTGTGATATTTTTGCGCTCAACCTCATTAGTATAAACATCCTTACCCTACCTCTTGTAATAGACTACATCCCAGTAGAGGTATTCATGAGAGTCAAAGGTGGATGAATCACCTAAAATCTCCCCTACTCAAGCATTTAATTATAACATGAGGCACTAGGTGTATGAGGATGTGAATTCTACTTAAAGATGAATCCAGGGCCTACATAGAAGTGTGTTGGTGGTGGTATCCTATAAGACGACCATGAACATGGATTTTTCTACTAATACACTAATGTGCCTTCTAAAAAATCCTTTCACATGGTTTATGATCGGTCCTATCATATCCTTAAATCATTAGATTTAATGGAGTTAGATATAATTTTTTCAACCCCATATTTCGTAGCATCTGGGTTGCGATGAGATTAATCCTAGAACCTTTGATGGATTGGTAGTTGAAAATCATCACACCATTGAACTCTCATGTGATTTAAAATGGGAGAATATACCCCTACACAATAGATCCTTCACCCTCTCCTAATAGTGAGATGATTTCTTAGCATTATGATTTCTTGGGCTCTTCTACATAGTAGGCTTCTACGACAACTAAATCTGGTTCATACTATAGGGGGATTTTCAAGCATTGTTCAGGGGCCTTATGAATTTATTTCAACAAGTATATGTCCTCAAGAATTAACATCCTTCCAGGTATTCTAGTGAGGTTATAAAACTCATCATAATTTTGTGTCAAATTAATATGTATACTTTGTGGGGGTCTCTCTTTGATTGGGGGAACAATGGGTGATGCTTGTTATATAAATGGGTTCTGGCTAGTGCTATAAATACCCTGTTTCTCATCAACTAACTCACTCAGAACAACCAGTGGATGAATATTTGTTGACTAAGTCCTATCATTGGTTGTATGTGGCCTGATATGGTGTGGTAATGGTTGTTCTGCCTATCTATTTAACTTGGTAAAATGTGGAACTGTATTTGATAGAGTAAGTTGGGAGGACTATGTTTGTTGAGCTCTATGCAACAACTACTGCATGGTCTTAATAGAATTCACAACATAGTGTGAGGCATTGGCCTAAGTATTTTGACAATTTTTGTGTCCTTGAACTTCACTTAAATGTTGTTAGTAAGAGAAATTCTAAGGGTTCTCCCAGTGCCCCTCATCATCGAGGAACATGAATGGATCCATCATCCTGATAGTGTTCACTGAGGCATACTCATGGTTTTCAATGTAGATTTGTTCCAATGTTGGATTGATCCTAGGGGTTATCCCTAATTGAGGAGGAATAAAATTAAAAATATTGTGAGATTTATTTAGAACTACTGTGGTACTTTGCTTTCCCTTGCATCGTCAGCACCTACTATTTTGAGACTTATATGGATATGACGTGGAGACCGATGCAACTACCAGAGGAGGTGAGATGACTTCATATGGTTTTGAACCATCTAAACAAACATGGATTATCCCAAGGGGGGAAATATACTACCCTTCAAGCCAACACGTTTTCATACTTCTGGGTCCCACAGTTGGAAACTTGCTGCCTCTCACCATCACAATCGATGTCAGGCTCGGTAGAAATTTGGGTATCCTATGCCGAGACATTACCCAACCTAACAAGATCATTATCCACTCATTCCTAGATACAATATGTTATCAGCAAATATTTTATTATGGTATTTTAGAGGATTATCTGGTAAGTTAAATGATCAATGTGATCAGTACACTCGACTTTATGGGGCTTCCCTATACGATTTAGAATCCCATGCTCTATGGAAATGAAGAAATAGTCAGGAACCTATGTATCAGTAAAGGAATATGTATGGTTCCTCCTTTCCCTGAAAGACACTCTTGGAGCTTTGACCTGATGAGTGGATGGAGCCAGATTAGTGGTTAGAGACACATTATCTTGTCTAATATACTATGCTTGGAGAGGCAGTTCCTTCTGATTCTATGTTGTGTGAGGTGGCGCCGGATGAGGTTGCTACACTCAGTGAGAATTTTCATGAAAAGGGGAAAACCATTCTAGTTGTTCAGGGGTCTCTACCTATACTGAGGTGATAGTGTATACTTTTTTGTCATCCCTCATGGGGACTCGAAGAGGAAATATACATGCTTGATTAGCATGTTGCAAGGCTCTCTCAAGGCATTGGGCCTTTTTAGAAAAATCATGTAACCCACATGAGAAATTATGGGTAATGAGGTTTGGGACCAGTGCATTCATTACATCCCCCCACATCATTAATATATTCTCTTGATTTGTAGGTATATCGATTGAATATGTGAGTCCATTCAATCGGGTGATGATGTCTATGCGTGCTCATCGGGTTTTGTTCTGAACTTGAATAGGTCAAAAATTATCGTCTTCCACGTGGTGGAGTTGAAATGGTAGAGGAACTAATTGTAAAGATATTCCAAACCAGTAATTTACAAATGTGAAACTATTTATACAATTTGAACACAAGTCCTTATAATGGATTTATGAAACACCCGAGCTTCGCGGCCTCATGCTACTATGGATTTCACAACATGGGCCTGAACCTCGAGATAAAGTGGTCCAAATGCTGCAGCTGGTCACCCATCCCATTAAAGGGGGTTAAGCCAGGGTTCCAAAATATAGGGGTCTTAAATGGAATCCCACATGCTGTATGGATTTTAATTTGGAGGGATGTCCACCTTTTTCATTTCCATGGCCTTTAGGCAAGAGGTGAGAGCAGCTATCAAATCAACCTAGTGAGGGTCCATGTCTTAATGAGGAACCCTAACCACCAACATGTTAAAAAGATCATAAAATCAATAGGATACCTTAGTGGCCCATGGATTCACATGACATAGATTCTGAGGAGGGTGGTTAAATAGTTCTGGTGGGTCTGAAAACACATATTGCAGTCATTTTCTATGCACCCTTGCCTCTTCTATTTCTGGATGTGCTAGATCACAAGGCTCAATTTGGGAAAATTGGATAAGGAGGATTTTTTACTTCCCGGATGGAGGAGTAATATTATTCTCTCAGGAGGAACTATAGTCTGGGTGATTTTTATCAATGTGATAATCAATTATCTTGTTCCGCTATATGACCTGCAAAAGTAAGGCGGCCACCATGGGATCGACCTCTGTCTTTTACGAAATATCAAATGGATCAGAGGTTTTGAGATGTCCCTTTCTATTTTTTATATTCCAACGAGTGGGAAATGATGTAATGGGATCCATGAGTCCAAGTTTCATCAATTTCAAGAAAGTAATGACACTTACGTGGGGGAATATTTTTTATCGTCCGGCCCTAGGAGGTAGGGTTTCTTCAATAAAACCTACACTAAAGTCATCATCCTTTGAAAACATGGGGAAACAATGTTTACCATGATTCTACCTAGAGGGTAATTGTTATTATTGATGGGAAGGTTAGGTTGTCTCAATATAAGGATGAATTGGAGAGTAGCATATTGCACCAACCCCTAATCGCCACATGCAAAGATACCTCTTATATGATCCTCCAAAGCACAATAAGGATCTTAACACATCTTTGTTGGAGTGTTTGGTTGTTTTTAGGTGATGTAGGATGATGATACACTTAGAGTGATTCCAAGTACAACATTCAACATTATAGATCAATGTCATCGAAGTGATCCCAACTTCTTGGACAGACCAACTAAAAGTCATAGAGGATATGAAGGGTCACCTAGATTTTATAGTAGAAACTTATGACCTGGCCCTCGGTGAGGGACTTGGGAATATCGATGTTGGAGACACATTTTCCCAAAATACCATTTACAAATAATTAGTATCCAGTGTCTCCCATAGGATTTCTTGCTCGGAGGTACGACCCGAATCTTTGTTGGTGTAGATTTTTTTTGGTGATGGTAGAGAAATAGGTGGTGGAACTAATATAGATCGGTTTGGTGGAAGGATGGATAGTGGAGGAGTCAATACATGATTTGAATGTTAGTTTCAGGTTTAAACCTCTCCCCGGTGTGTTAAAAAACACATAACTGTATCCTTATAGGATTTAGTGCTCACCACTACCTGATTTGTGAGGACGATGGAAATCATTGGTGGATCAACTTGATGCTCATCATATATCCCATTCTAGAAAAAAATCTCCATGATCATAGGTAGAGGTGGAGATTAAAACTGGTGATGATAGGGGAAGATGCACCATGATCCCATGGAATGGGGAAAAACTTTCCTCCACATGCATTTACCTACATATGGATTTGGGAATCCTATGGATTTCACCTTCTAAGATGGAGAACATCACCTATAAGGTTCCTACCCCAAAATATGATGTTGATGAATGGGGTGAAGGATACAAAATTGATTATTATTTCCCCTTGGAATCCTAGATATTGATGGGGCTGACCCTAACATGGTGCTTCCTATGATCCTGCCTTCGATGGTGGCAGTTCACCATTAAACCCCAAGACGGTTCATCAAGACTAGGTAATTATTTATCATAGGGAGGAACTCCATCCTGACTAGATTTGATAGGATATGGATAAAATCTGCAATGGTTGTTGAAATCATGGAGAGGAACCCTACATTGATTATTGGGAATATGGGGCAGACCTATATGTTGAATGTTTAAGGAGTAGGGAGGGCCTCCGTGTTGAGATGCATGAGTATGGGGAGGGCCTCCATACTAGTAATCAATGATGTGGTGTAGGACCTACTCTATCATTAGTGGGAACATGAGGAGGGACTACATGTTGAGAAGCATGATAATGATGAGGGTCTCCATAATATTTTTCAATGAATCGGGATGGACCTCTACTTTGATTGGAGATGGAGTGGGGAGAACCTCTTCTTGAGATAGGAGTGGCATAAGGAGGACATTCGTGCAGAAATTCTTTTTCAAAGATCGACCTATACCATCTATCAGTGGTGCTAGCAGTTTATAGAGTCAACCTAGTCTGACTGTGGGGTGGATGAGGTCTTGATTACAATCGGGATAAGATATATCAAAGTTTGTATATTGAAGGGATATGGCTGAATCCACCAGTGGTGGAAGGGGGAACTGAAGATATGGAAGATGATGCTCCATGAAGACCATTCTCTTAGTTCATCTCCCAACATTTTCATCAAGTTGTTCAGACTGGATTTGATGGAGTGGGGGTGATGTCCACATGTTCCTCATCCCGAGGGACCGGTTGTTACTACCCTTAATGGGGACAGGAGGGATCCCTCCTCAATGTCTCTCGGGTGGTAGTCATAGATTGGATGACTCGAGAATCCCCCACCAACATGGCATAGGGTAACGAGTTATAGGATCTCTCTGGGGAGAAATTCCTAATTAAATTTTTTTGTTGATATGGGGAGTGGTTTCTCCCTAAATGGCCCTTGGGGTGGCAGTGTTGGTGAGGCACTAACACCTCCAAGTACTGGAGATACATATCCCTTATGGGAATTCCCACCTTCTGCTCATATTGACATACAATGGTGTCTATCAACCTTCTCTATATGATTACAATGGATGATATAGAGCATGGGTGCCCGATAGTTGACGTCCTGGTGGAATTCTTGGCAGAGTTAGTGTTGTGCGGGATTTCCATTTTAATTTTTCCCCTAACCCAAAATTTGTGGGGATTGGATGGTTGATTTCTTATGACAAGGGTCCTATAAAGTAGGTGGATTAATTCATCAGTATATGTAAAAAAATTGATGTCCATTTTCCCAACATCATCCATTATTTCATGGATTGAAATAGAGATTTGTGCTGAAAATTTCATAGATATGGGAATTCCCAATCCTTAATACCCTAATTTATAGTGAGTTCCATGTTAGTCCCATCTTTTTCTCAGTTGGACCTAGTGTTGGAAGTCTAAATCTGGTGACATGATAATTTTTAGATGTATTGTACGCTAAAAGTCCCCATTCCAAGGAGAAGAGATTCAAATCAGGTAATCCATTTCTGTTTTGGAAACTTTCATCGTGGCCAATACCTATGTATTAATGTGAAATAACATGCTTGTTACCCCAAATTACCTCTTTCCAAAGGTGGTCTACTTTCATAACTTTCAATGTTGATTTATTCTCCTTGATTGAAATGGGATAATGGGATGTCAGTTCTTCCTTCCATGGATTACTGGTTGTAACTCATCGCGTAGTTCGGGTCTCCCTCATAGAGTTAAGTCATGTTCATTGAACTCATTCCTAGTACCCTCTCTTTGAGGAATCCTGTTAATGACACTACTTCTTTCTAGACATTCTAATGGGTCCTAACAAGGCAACAACTAGTGTTTAGGAGAGTAGTCATGTTGGTTATTACTAACATGTCTAGACGCTTGGAACATTGGTCACATGAATTCATCCTCATTGGAGGGAATATCATAGAAGAATCTTTTTCATGGAAGCCAAGGCATCCCATGTTGATCATGAGGTATCGAACTCCACGAATGTATCACTTTAAAGGCTTTCACCTCATCAATATAATATTTTTTATTTGGTATTTGAATCTATTGATGCATGTCTTCTATGGATTACACCCTAGGAATCCTATTATTATATATTGGGTATGTATTTGGGGTTAGCATAAGTTCTACATCCTGTGGAGATGGGTCATAATGTATGGTTGAGACAGATCAGGGTATGAGTTTAACATCTTTTAGATATGGGAGAGATTCGTTATAATGACCCATGGAGGTAGATCAGGAGGGTATATCCCTACAGAGGAATACTAGAATTTTTACCAATTGATGGATTATAATTCCTCATGATGTTTGGTGTAAGAGGTATGTCGTATAAATGGAATATGAAACAACATGGAGGTTTATCGATGGATTGATCAAAATGAATCATGGAGACAGATCTAGAAGGTGTCCTATAATGGTAAGAAGTCACACAATGAAGGTTGATTGGAACACCCCATGGGGTGGATTAATGAGGTACACACCTAGAAGGGGGAACCCTGGTTTACCATTGGTCATGTTTGAACCTTGGGGAGGATTCCTATATACCCTATTTCGAAGAAAAATTTCAAAACCCATGATGCTTGATTCTACATATTAAGGATGTGTGACAAGACTGATGCATGATCTTTAACATCATTTGAAATGTATGCTCATGTTATGAAGGGAATTCCAACAAGGGATGGTGTGTGGATTAAGCGAGGAATCTTCCTATCATAAGAGGACTTCTATTTGTTGAATTTAGTGTGGGGATTCCTCTTTTAGATCCCCAAGGGACCTGGAAGAGATGTGGTCTCCCATGTGAGGTATATGATCATAATTAGGACGTGGCCCAAAGAAGATCTGGGTGGATGTGGATGTTGGGTTTGGACCTCATGGAGGATTCTTATGTATCCCATATAGTTGGGAATCAAAGACCAAGTAGTTTGAAATGATATGGGGCTTACACCTTAGGAAAAGACCAAAATCATTGGGGTATGTGGTTGGGAATTATGTGTGAAATCATCCCATAAGGTGGGTCTGGTTGTTGGGGCATACACTATGTCTGACAAACCTAGGACCCCTGATGTAGAAGGTCCGGCGGTGAGATGACATAACCACAGGCTTTCATTGTCCTCTAGGGGTGATGGGGGAAATGACTCTCTGATGTGCCACATGTATGATCAAATCAACTTGCTTGGGTTCTGCGAGCGACGCAACTAAGCCAGCCAAAGTGTTTTCTCAACCATTCAGTGACCAAGGGACATGGGTAACCTCTGGTCTAGAAGGGAACTGGGCCATTAGATGGAGGGTGAACTCCAGAAACGACACAATCTCCGGCTTCCTGATGACATAGTCGACGTTCACCTACTTGATTACCAGCTCGGAATCTCATTTCACATGCAAATGGGGCACATCGATCTCGAGGGCCAACTCGAGGCCGGTGATGAGAGCCTGGTACTCTGCCTCGTTTTTGGTACAACCTTGTGACAATAGGAACGAGTATAGAAGGACGACTTGCACCGGGATGATGAAGATGATACCCACACCCACTCTATTGAGCTTAGAATCGTTGAGCCTCCTACCGGTGGGGCTCCGAGAGGCACCGTCGAAGTGCATTTGACAACATGAGATGGCATGATCGACTGAGAGGATCATCTCATCAGGAAAATATAGGTCCAAGGATTGATCTGCGGAGGTTGGATGGGCAGCTAAGAAGTCTGCCAATGCATGTCCCTTGATGGCCTTCTGAGGCACGAACTTGATGTCAAAATGCTGGGGGATCACCGCCCAATGCCCTAGTCGGCTGGTCAACATAGGGCGGTTCAGGATGTACTTTAGTGGGTCTACCTGAGAGACCAACTGTAACTCATGGTGCTACATGTAATTTCGCAACTTCTGTACGGCAAACACGAGCGCAAGGATGCTCTTTTTGATAGGGGAGTATCTGATCTCCGTATCGAGAAGCATGCGGCTTAGATAGTAGAGACTGTTCTCCATACCCTCGTTATTCTTATGGGCGACATGTGCACTGAGGGACCATTCCAGGGCAGTCATGTAAAGGACTAGTGGCTTTCTGGAGATGGGTGGCATTAAAACTGAAGGTTGGAGCAGATACTACTTGATTTCCTCGAAGGCAGTCCGACACTCTTCTTCCCATTCGTAGGTGGCGCCTTTGTTCATGAGCTAGGAAAAGGGACTACATTTTCCGACCTGATTCGCGATTAATCGGCATATATAGGCTAAGTGGACTTGGGGACCCCAGAGCCCCCGAACATTGCTCGGGGGAGGCATTTGGATGATGGCCTTGACCTTCTCTGGGTCGATCTCAATGCCTCGGTATCTAACAACAAAGCCAAGAAATTTCCCGGCGGTGACCCCGAAGGCACACTTTAACGGGTTCATCTTCAGGTGGAAGGAACAAAGGAAACTGAACACTTTCTCAAGGAATTTTAGATGGTCCTGCCGCTGGTGAGATTTGACCACTAGATCATCCACATAGCATTCCACTAGTTTCTCGATAATCGGCTTAGATATGTGATGCATGGCCCGCTTATAAGTGGCACCTGCATTTTTCAGGCCGAAGGGCATAACCTGGTAACAAAAAGTACCTTGGGGAGCCCTGAAGGCAGTTGACACCCCGTCCTCAGGGGCCATCCAGATCTGGTTGTACCTGGAATACCCATCCATGAAAGAGAGGGCTTGGAACCCGGTCGTAGAATCAATCAATAACTCTGTCACCGGAAGGGGAAAATCATCATTTGGGAAGTGGCGATTGAGATCGCGAAAGTCGATGCAGACTCTGATCTGACCATTCTTCTTCCTGACTGGCATAATGTAGGCAAGCCACTTGTGGTACTGGACATCCTTGAAGAAGCTGGCTTAGATAATCTTATCAACCTCGGCCTCAACCATGGCACCATGAGAAGGATGCATCTTTCATGGAGGCTGTTTAAACCCACGATGGTTTGACGGGAGGCCCAAGTGGTGAACGGATACCTGAGGGTCTAGTCCTGGCATCTCATAGTAACTCCAGGAAAACACATCACAGTGTTGTTTGATAATGTCTACATACCACAGCTGCTCCTCGGGGGACATGGTTGCACTGATCAATGTGGGTCTCAGATCTGCCTCACTGCCAAGATTCACTTGTACCAGTTCATCAACCGTGGTGGAGACGCCTTCCTCAAAGGTAGGGGGATCGTCCTCCAGATCATCCTCTCCACCCGTGGAGGGATTTCCCGCATGGGGAGATGCTTCTGTGCTATCAAACCCTGACGGGAAGCTGGTGCCGGCTTGGGCAGGAGTGGTCACCAAATCAGGAGACCCACGTTCCCCTGAGACCAAAGCAATGAATGCAGTCGATCCTGTCCCATCCGGCCTTCGGCCTAAGGGGCCACATTTGATGACATCAAAGCATTGGTGACGCGTCAGCCTGAGTGGGTTGATTCTATCATGGTTGTAGAGACACATATGAAGTACTTCCGTTGTCATAATCTTGACATTTCGATACCACATAGGGGTGGGAGGTTCCGGGATCACCTGATCCTGGTTGGTGTAGGAGTACGAGGAGTTTTTCCACCGTCGCTTGGACATGGG
This sequence comes from Viscum album, assembly GCA_963277665.1. Lineage (NCBI taxonomy): Eukaryota > Viridiplantae > Streptophyta > Magnoliopsida > Santalales > Viscaceae > Viscum > Viscum album. The sequence goes on from OY728123.1 coordinate 2,024,746,682, forward strand.
AACATGCCTTCCTTTCGTACCTGAAACAAAAAAAACATTTCCCCATGTCGGGGGTCTTGGCCTCCAATCGATGGATTGGGAAGATGTAGGTGTAATCCAGGCTTTCCCATGGATCACTTGTGATCGGGGAAGGTTCCTCTTCAATTGTTAGGATTTTCTTATCCTTCCTCTTGTAATAGTAGGTGTCTGGATAGCAGGCTTTACAAGAGGCGAAAGGAGACGCATCTCCTTGGAGCACGCCTACTCGACCATTGAGGGAGTATTTGAGGAATTTGTGATACGAAGAAGGGAGCGATGCGTGCAGATGGAGCCATGGCATGCCCATCAATGCATTGTAGGCGGTGTCCTGGGAGACAACCATGAACTCGGTGCTGGAAATTGGGCCACCGAACTCGGTCTTTAGGCAGATCTTGCAGACTGGGGATTGCTCGGTCCTGTTGTATCCCTGGATTCTGAGGTCAGAGGGAGTTAAATCATCTTCCGAAAAACCCAACTTTCGCAGTGTCCGAGTCGGGATCAGGTTGATCACAGAACCCGTGTCAACGAGGTAGCGATGGACTTCCACACCATTGAACTAGCTAGTGATGTACAGTGGGAGAATATTCCCCTGTATGGGAGGGTCTTCATCTTCACCGGAGAACGAGATAAATTCCTGGAATTCGGTGTTCTCTATTGCCTCAGGGTGGAAGGCTTCCGCAGCTGCTAGCTCCATCTCAAAATGAAGGGGGCACCTTAGGGCCTCGGCAAATGCTTTGGGAATTTCAGACGATTGGAGAAGAGCCTCAAGGATAGAAATCCTTACTGGAATGCTGGCTAAGTGCATCAAGACATCATACTTTCGTTCCATACGTGAGCTTCTGCCTACAGGAGGTCGCTCTATAGTTGGAGGCATAGCGGGTCCTGCCAGTTGAACTGGCGGCTGGCTAGTACTGGGTACATCCCACTGCCTACTAGTTGAGGCTTGGAGAGTAGTCATCGGGTTAGGACCGGACAAAAAAGATTGTCCTGCAACCGGGCAAGACTAACCGTGATACGGGCGAGGCAGTTATGCCATATCTAGTATCACGAATGGTGGTGGAGGTAGATCTGAGGGCATCAGATGAGGTTGCACATGTTGTGCTCTGCGCTGAGCCTGTTGTCTGGTTTCAGTAGCGTGCACGACTTGACTGAAATCACCCACTAATGTGCCTCTATGACATGTGTCATTGCAGTTCCGCTGACATTGACGTCGGCTGGGGACATTGGGGAGGTTCTCCTGGAGTTCCCCCTCATCGGGGTCATATAGAACTTTACCAGCTCCATGGTGTTAACCGAAGCATACCCCTGGATGTCGCTCGACACGTCATCCACCACCAGGCGGATTCTGGGAGGAATCCCCATTTTAGGGGGCATAAAGTCGCCAAGAGTTCTGGATGACGATGGCAAAGGTGGAGCACGTTGCTTCTTCTTGCATCGTCGATGATTGCCCTTTTGGGAAGAGGTCGGCTGTGATGACTATGCAAAGGTACTGGCTATTTCTTCTGAAGGCTCAAGCTGATTCAGGCGTGCCCGAATTATTCCATGGGCATGAGCAATGGTTTTTCTAGTGATCCAGTTGTCGTATTTCTGGGACCCACGGCTGGGAACCTGTTGCCACTCCCCTTCGCTGTCGTTATTGATCTCTGACACTATAAAGACACCTACTACTTGTGTCAGTGCTGGGCCCAACCTGACTATGTTGTTGTCGAACTGGTCTTGAAGACAGTCTTTAAACACATATCATTTCACGATGGTGTGCCCCAAAATCTGATGATAGGGAAAATAGTTGGGGTGATCGGTGATATTCGCCTCTGTCGGCCTTCTGCACTCGGGTAAGCGCACAATCCCTTGCTCCAGTGCACTTTGGAAGTAACCAGGGACCTACTTCTCATTAAACGAGTAAGTCTGCTGCCTTCTTTCTGGATAGGGGGCCCTGGGAGCCTGGCCCTGACAAGTGGCCGAAGGGGCCTTCCGAGGAGGTGGTGCCTGATTGTCTCACCTAGGTGGTGTTGGCGCATTCTGTTGGGGATCCTGTCAATTCTGAGGCGGTTGCTGCTGGGCAAGAGCATGCGCTTGAATTGGAGGACCTCTGCGGGATTATGGGGCCGATGCCACTGGAAATAATTCCAACTACCTGGGGGCATCTATTTGGGGCACCGCGGCGGGTTCGGCTCTGGAAACCCTTCTATCTGGGATTACAGGGGGTAGCAAACATGTCAGACTAGCCTGTTGCATAGCCTCCTCAAGGCGCTGAGCCTTATCTGAGAAATCCCGGAACCCTCCAGGGTAGTTCTGGGTGATCAGGGATGGAACCAACTCTGTTTTAACATTCCCTACACACATCGTTAGTAATTTCTCCTGATTCAGTGGCATGTAGAGGGAGTATGTAAGTCCCTTCCACTGGGAGATGAAGTCTGGGACTCGCTCATCAGTCCTTTATTTTCACTTCTAGAGGTCTGCGATGCTGGTCTTCTGCGTGGTGGAGCTGAACTGGTATAGGAACTACTGGCGGAGATCCTCCCAACCGGTCACCAATCCGATAGGGAGCTGGCTGTACCAGATGAATGTGGGGACCTATATTGTCTTCACAAAACATCGGAGCATGGCAACTTCTTGCTGGGCCAGGGTCCCCAGCATGGGGCCGCACCTGTAAGAAAACTGGGCCAAGTGATGCGGTGGGTCCCCTGTCCCGTTGAAGGGCGAAAAAGTGGGTTCCCAAAACCCGGGGGTGCATGCATATCATCCACCCATGCGGGATATGGCTTTCCATCCGGTAGGACTGCCACCTTACGAGTTTCCAACGCTTCGAGGCGGGCGATGAGTGACTCTATGAGGTCATCCAGGTGGGGATCCCTGTCTTGATGGGGATACCTAATCACAAGTTTGTGGTCGGGTTCTTCGACATGGTAGATGGATTTACCAGCTCATGGAGCGACTAGCGGAACGGCCTATGGGGCGGCCGGGGGAACTCGTGATGGATTCCTCATATTTCCCCATCATTCAAGAGGGTTTGGCGAGACGTATCGGGCCCTCTTCCTGAGAGTTCCGGCTTCTTCCCTGTCTGATGAAGCAGCATGATCATGGTTGCCCGGAGGCATCTCGCCAGGGGGAAATTATTCCTAACCCTGCTTCCCTGGCTTGGGATTACCGTAGTCGGGTCGCTGCTCTCCAGCGCGCTCAGCCAGGAGTTCGTCAACCAGCCTCTTCTGCCCTCGCTTGGGATTACCGGCATTTCGACTGAGTACCAGCGACTCGGAGGGTACAAGGAGGCCTAAATTATTCCGCTGCTGATGGGTAACCCTCCCTGATGGGTCCAGCAGTGGTGGTACACCCTCAGGGGATAGTTCTCCATCTAGAAATTCAATCTCGTCCTCCTTTTCCACTACGTCAGCCATGTGGACCACGACCCTCCTTGTTGGCATGTCTTCAATGTTGCCTAACGGATCGGGTTGCTGCCGGATAGGACTGAATAGGAGGGTGGCATACCATCCCCAACCATGAACATGCACATGTGGGGTAGCTTCCCTGATGATTATGCGGACTAATTTGAGACTCTGAACGCATCTCCGTTGATGGGTGCTCTGGCAGCCTGGCGACTCAGGGCGCTGGGCCACATGGAGTGCGGCCAAATCGATCAGGAGACATTGCTCGCTGATTTCTTCAAAGTGCTTCCGTCTCCTGGGGTAAAATATCCGCTAATAATCAAGGTGTAATTATGTTGCCCATATGGTTCGGCGGAATCACCCTACTTCCTCCTGGGTAAGGGACTCCGACGCACAAAAGTTCAGCGCTACTGTCGGCCAGAACTTCTCCAGGAAGTGATCCACTGCAAGAATGTTCTAGAAGAACCTGGTCTCAGATTCAGGGTCTGGCCCCGTATTTCCACACTCTTCAACTGGAGGTGGCTGAGGAACCAGTTGTGGTACCGAGGCGGACCGTTGGGATAGTAAACTCAGCGGTGAAGAATAAAGCGAATGAGCTGACCGACAGCCAAATTCTGGGCCATCCTCTGAATAGTGAGGTGACCTGACCACAATATCACGATACGATGGGCTGATAGCCATAGCTTCTGGCGCAGGAATTGTAGTCACCAACGATGGGTCATGTTGTTGGTCTACTTCCGTTGGCCCCCAAAATATCTCTATGTGATCTCTGGTAGTGGCAGAGGGCGCTTCTGGTGACGACGGTGGTGATTTCACGGTCGAAACTTGTAGATTTTCCACAATTTCTTCCTCCTGGATGTACGTGCGGAGAGAGGCGAGAATCTGGTGGACTTTTAATTCTGGGAGAACGAGGTTGACGCGCCTCCTTCCTGCCCCAGTCCTTGACACGGAGGAGCAGGGAGAAGTTTTCATCGTTGAGTCGCATTCCACTTCAGAATCCGAGAAACAGGCTGGTTTGACCTCTACTCGGGCCTTCCCAATACTCTTCTTATGGCAGCAACGACCCGTTCTCCTGCCCCTAGGTGGCTCTCTGAAACAAAGTAGATCCTTGACATGTAGTCTCAGAGAGGCATTAGCGCCATAGCGGAGAGGACTCCCGATTGATATAGCCAGGGTGCGAGGGGCACCAGGGAAAATGTCAAAGGGTATATGGGGAGGACCTACATGGATAACACCTTCAATCCTTGGATTGTCGGGGTGACGAGGACCTTCGCCAGTTGCGGAGAGGACGTAGGGGGGACCGCCACATTGGAGAGGTACTGTATGGGAATTTCCTTCACATCGACAGTCGGGGGCAGGAGGAGGAACTCCATTCCTTGTATGGTGTGTGCGGGAGAGGCTTTCGGGACGAGCGCCACTGCCAAGGGGAAGGTCATCATTCGGGATGGGAGTATCACGGGGAATACCCCCATGAAGAGCTTCAGAGCGGGGAAGGCCCACACTCTATGGAATGGTGGTACGGGGAGGACCTTCGTACAGGGCGGCATCACCACGGATTGGTTCGCAGCAATCACCGCTCGGGCCTGCGACCCCGAGAGCCAACCCAGCCTGCCCCTGGGGTAGTTGGGGCCTTGGTCTTGGTCGGGTGGAGGAGTGCCCCTGCTCAGTGTATACAGGGACTCCATGATACACGTCGGTGGTAGCTCGGGCCACAATAGCTATTGATGTCAACGCACCTTGACGAGTGTCCTCAGCTCGGGCCCGACGCTGACGTCGGGTTAGATGAGCTGGCGTAGGTGGTGTAGGGACATAGCCTACCTGCTCCTCTGGCGAAGCTGGACGGCGGCTCTGACGCGTCCGGCTGGGGTCCCTTACCTAGAGTCCGTGGATTGGGACTCTGATTGGGCTGAGCCAGACATCACCCGCCCCATCAGCATAAGGAGAGGAGTCGTCGAGGCGTTCTGGGGACATGCTCCCGAAACGATTGAACGTTAGGGTGGGGAGCAGGGGCTCCCTACACGGCCTTTGAGGGTGGAGTTCACGGCGGGGCCTGGCTGCCTCCAGGTCCAGGCAGGCCATATCCCGAGTTGGGATGACCCCTTCCTCCTCGTACCTGTGCACAAGGTTGTTGATCACCCTTCATAGGATGATCTATGATGGGGAGAGGGGACATGGGTGTCCCATATTCACATATGTAGAGGCTGTCGTGACGGTAGTGGAGCCACATGGAGAAGTTGTACGGGTATTGCCCCTGCCCCTGTGTAGGAGAGCATGCAGTGATCGTGTCTCTATAGCAGCAACCTGGTTCCTGGGAAGTAGGGAGGTTAACTCGTTAGCACTGTGAGGAAAACAATTTGACAACTAGTGCCCCAGCATTATTCCGTCTTCCGGGTCTGGTAAGAGGTATCCACGCCGACAACGTTGCAGAATGGAATGCCCCACGTTCTAATGCCCCAACATCTGGTGAGTTTCATGCCAGGCCCTCTATTTTCTTGGCGGGGCCTGGTATCAGATATTTGGACCCGTCAATACGTCAATCTACTGATGTCTCGAGTACTACTAATCTCCACATTGAGGATAAAAATATTCATGTTGGGTTCACCATTTCTATTTCCGACGCTTTCATCGGGGCACGCGCCTTCGTCTGTGAGGACGCACTACTGTTTCCCCGCATTCCCGCATTCCAAAGGCGGGCGACATCTGCTCCTTATTCATAGACGTCTACTCCTTGATCGAAACTGAGAGGATGGGATGTCTGTTCTTCCTTCCATGGATTCCTCCTCAGAACTATTAACCTAGTCCAGGTATCCCTCATAGATTTAATACGTTGTTCGTGAAACTCTTCCCAGTGCCATCTTTTCATGAACATCGGTTAATTACACTGCTTCTGCCAGGACATTCCAAAGGGTCCAGTCAGGACAACAACCTTCAGTTGGGGGAGTAGTCACATCGAGGAATCATTGAAGTTTTTGTACGCTGGGGAATTGGCGTGTCTGTTTTTCCTTTATTATAGGGATTCTCGAGGGCATGGAGGCCCGAGCCATACCACATCGAGCGCGTTGAATCATATGCCATAAGAATTTATTTGAGGTTTTCCTCAGCTTCCCATGTTTAACACGGGGTATACCACAAGTTTAACATCCAATGGGGATGGATAGGCCTGATCAGAACACTAGCTGGAGTGGATCAGGTTGAGAAATCCCCCTTGAAGGGATGCCGATATCCGGGTCATCTCGTGGGCGGCTTCCCGGATGCTGTAGAGGGGAGTGGAGTGGCATGATCCCACCGGTATGTGGCAGCCTGGGTAAGAATTAGGGTGGATGATGGTTGGATGGATGAAGTGGAGGGGGAATGAAACGGGACCATCACAAGGTAAACAGTAAAGTTGGTCTTGAGCCTCGAAGAGACCTCCTACATATCCCCATGGTAGGGAATCAATGTCCGCGTAGTTCAGGATGGTGTCGGTGAACCGACGTGAAGGTGGAACTTGGTCTAATGGTCATTGTCAGTGAACCAACATGAGTGTGGACCTTGGTCCGATGGGCGTCGTCAGCGAACCGACATGAATGTGGACCTTGGTCCGATGGTGTGGGGCTTACACACTAGGCTTCCCAGGTGTTAATGGACCGACGTGAATAAAGTCGGAATGAACAACGGGTGGTGGAATTGAATCTCAGTAAGGCTTCCTACGTACCAGGCCTTAACATGGATCAATGTCCTCATAATTTAGGAGGGAACGGGGAGCTTGGCACACCGACAAGGAGATGGCCTGGGCCAATGATTGTTGGGCTTGAACCTTAGGAAGGCTTCCTACGTACCATTTCGTGGCACGGATCCAAGTCCTCACGGTTCAAATGGATATGCAGTTTAACGTCATGCTGGACGTGGGTGAACTGATGTGAATGTGGTCGGAACGACCGGGTGATGGGCTTGAACCTCATAGTGGATTCCTACGTACCATGCCTTGACATGGATCAAAGTCCTCGTAGTTCGAGTGAGGGTTTTCATTAGCGAACTGATGTGGAGGTGAACCCGTGCGTCTGTTGGTGGTGGGATTGAACCTCAGGGAGGCTTTCTATGTACCACGCCTTGACATGGATCAAAGACTACATAGTTCAAGAGAAAATGGTGGGTGTCGGTGAACTGATGTGAAGAAAGGACCTTGGTCTGATGGGAGATGGGCTTGAACCTCAAGGAGGCTTCCTAGATACCCTGCCTTGACATGGATCAAAGTCCTCGTAGTTTGGGTTGGTCACAATGGCATGTCGTCGGACTGGAATGTAGTTTAATGTCATGCTGGATGAGGTTGGAACATGACGTGAATAAATGACGGGTGGTGGGATTAAACCTCGTGGAGGCTTCCTACGTACCATGCCTCAACATGGATCAAAGACCTCGTAGTTCAAATGGATGAGCAGTTTAACGTCATGCTAGACAGGGGCATACCGTTTAACGTTATGTTGGATGAAGGAATACAGTTTAACTTCATGTTCTACGAGGTATGGTCATGGGCAATGCTTACTCTAATCCCACGTGAGTCGTGCTCAGTGTGAGAAACAAGAGGCAGTAGAGACCTAGCGATCACATCGCGAAGGGTGCGTCCATGAGAAACGAAGAGGGGATTATGCGTTAGGCAGCCCATGGTGCTAGGACGTACTCCAGGATGGAGGCCCGAAATGCGGAAAAGCGCAGTGGGAGAGGGATTTGGGACCAAAGATGGAAGGTGCCTCGTTCCCTATCGCACCCTCCACTGGCATTGGCCATGGGGAAGTATGGAGTTGCATGGGTGCTACCATCCACAAGAGAGGCTTGGAGCTTACTACTAGGTGGTTTCCCTTCTCCCATGGACATACACCACTCCAATAAAAAGGATATCATCACATTTTAGGGTGATTCCTTTCCAGTGGAGACGAGTGGCATATAGAATGTCCGAGCATGGGGGACCCTACGTGCGAGGCACGTGGTCGGGTCACAGTTTAACATCCTATGTTGAGGATAAAGTGCTTGGCAGTTTAACATCCTGCAGCTTGGACGAGGTGGGCCTACTTCTTACCCCTAGGACTTACATAACCGGTACCCCCTGCCCCTTGGGGAAGGGAAGGTACCAGAAAAGCTGTGGTAAAGAGGGGTTGCAGAGCGAACCATCGAGGGGTCCATGTTATCGTGGATATGTGAAGAAGCAATAGTTGTTAGCATGCCTATGCGAAGAAGCATTAGGCGAAGCAACACTACAGGTGATGTTGTCCATGGGACTTTGAAATCATATCGTGCAAACCTGGAGGGTCGCATGGGAAGAATAATTGCCAAGCAAAGGGGTGTGCTTCATGAAGTGGAATACCTTGGCCTTAGAATGGGGAAGGGGTGTGAATGGGAGGTGCTTCACACAGTGGAATGGTATTCACGGAGCACTTCCTCGCGAAAGAGAGGTGCCTCGTGAAGCAAGGTGATGTGAAGTAGTGTACTTCACGATGTACAACGACCCTGCCTGGGCATGTGGATCACTATTACAGGATGGGTGTTTCACGAAGCATAAATGCTCCGCGGCTGCCCGAGTTCCCTTGGGAATCCCCTTCCTTCACGAAGGCCCTTAGGATTTGCAAAGGGCATCCCTCTCGGAAGAGGGGATCAAAATGAGATAAGGCGAAGGCCTCTCACGATGAAAAAATACCTCTAAGAGCTCATTATTCCCGGGGCGAAGGGTGCTTCATGATTCAGGAGTTGAGAAGACGAAAGGTCGGATTGTCTTCCTCGAGGTCTCGGGGGGAGCCCTCTATTTATAGGCAAGGGGCTCCGCGAAGCAGAGCTTACGTGGTGCGAAGGGGCAGTGGTTGCTTCATGGCGGGTCGCGAACGTCAACAGGGTTCTCCGAGTGTTACTACATCCTCTGCTTCGCGGCAGGCTCGCGAACGTCAGGGAATTAATGGAGCATTACCGCCTCCTCTGCTTCGTGGAGGGATTGTGATCGTCGGGGCGTTCACGGTGCATTACCGCCTCCTCTGCTTCGCGGCGGCCGTGGTGCTGGGGTGCGCTCCATGGCTGAGATTCGCGGGGTAGCGTGTGGGCTTCTTTTCCTTCTTCCTTTGTCGTCCAATATTTTGGCACCAACAATGGGGGATCAATATTAACTTGGTTTCATGAATCTCTTTCTAATTTTTTTGTATTTTAATATTTAAGAATGATTACAAGGGTAATGGAATGGATGAGACTCGTATGGTTCGTTGCGTTTTTAAAAATCCCATGTTTGGGGTGTTCTTGGAGGAAACAATATCTCATTTCAACAGTATTCAAAAATTACAGTTTTCCATTGGTAGATCAGGCATCGTTAGGTCAAGAATTGATAGCTCAGGAATCATTAGGTTAGGTTTAAGTGACTCAATCTTCATAGTTTGGGAATCGGGGAATCATCATTGGTAGTTCGAGCATCAGTGACTCAACATTAGTAGGTCATGTTGGTGACTCATGTCGGTAGGTTGCATGGGTGACTCAAATTCAATAGGGAATTTTGGTGGATCACTATAAATATATCTGAAACATTAGGTCACATTATATGGATTTAACAGTATCTCACATTAGAAACTCACCATTGGTGGGTCAGGCATTGGTAGGTCAGACATCAATGACTCGCGTTGGTGAGTCAGATATCTGTGGGTCACGTCGGTGACTCGTTATCGGTGGATCCCATCGATGACTTGTTTTCGGTTGGACACATCGATGACTCTCTATTAGTGAGTCACATTATGTGACTTTCATCCATGACTCACCCATCAGGAATTCATTTCCATATTTTTTCAGTTTCTCCCCTATTACATTTTATTTGATGTAAATCCAGTTTAAAACATGTTTTGAGCATTTCTAGAGGCATTTCAAAGGATATTAATTATATCTTTAATATCCTAACACTCTCAAGAATTTTTAATAGTCAAACCACATAATATTAACGACGATCCAACTTTAATGGACCTTGAAACTGTTTCAATTCCATGGATATAGGATTTAGCTCTTCTAAGCTAAGATCTTCTCTTTCCCATATGTTTCCATTTTTCACTTGGCATGCCTAGGGACATCCTTCCTCGATGAGTCGTGTGTTGTGTTGTGGCCTTCGAATTCAGTTCCCTTGGATTCTATGACTACTTATGCAATCCCCTATTTTTGGAATAAGGATTTGTTGCTGATTGTCTATTTTTCAAGGTAGGAATCCTACATCTCTCTTTTAATTTTGTATCATGTGGGGTGGGTAAAATCATATATCTTTGAGAATATAGTCAAATCAAAATCTTAATTATGGGTGTTATGACGATGAGTAGACCTGTTACTATAATGGTTTTGGCTGCCTTAGTAATAAATGATGGGATGGAATGATGATGGTGATGTTTTTTTATTTTATTTTTTATCTTTCATCCACGATAGGAATTTGGTTGTCCATATGCATTCTAAAAATCATAGTTTTTGGTGGCCTATGTTTGTACATCAGGCTCATGAATTCTTGTTCTCAATAATCGTTTGAATGGTTGTGAACATGAAAAATTGATTAATAACATATATTCAGTCAGTTAAATGGATTCACCATGGTCAAATTGTTTTTGTGATAACCCCTAATTTAACAAGTGAAATTAAAGAATGAGTTTGTTAAATCTGAATATACTTTTCCTTATTTGGTGTGCCTTTGAGTTGTGTGTGGATATTTTCTGTATTTTTCTTTTAATGGGTTGTGTGGTGTTTCTGTTGTGAGCATGGTGGTGTGTGAAGATGGATGAGTGTGAAATGGAATCTCAGTTTGATAGATTGATTGATTTTGGAAAGGAATAACTTATTGAATAGTGGGTTTGTATCTGGGTTGTGTTATGGTCGTTGAGCATGGATGGTTTGTGCAGTGGAAATGAATCCTAGTTGAGTTTTGTTAATTTTCTGGATGTGGTGCTTTTCATGCTGTGGGGATTCCAAGGATGGGTTGGGAGGGATAATTTTGAATAAGGTTGGTTTTACCTTGCATGGGCATTTTTCCTGGAGATTCTAGAGTCCAATATATTAGAAATCGGTGTTATGGTGGATTCTTTTACCCTGATCCTCTTTTACCTATTTTTATTTGGAAGTGGTTGGTATGGTTTCTCTTCCTTATATTTTGTGCAGTGTTTGGTAGTTTCCTAGGTAGGGATGGAATCAATAATTTGGCCTGATTAAATAAAGAATGATAATTTTTTAAACGAATTAGCCGGGGTTATGAATTAAGTCTATGGATGGATGTGGTCATGCATTAGAGGTGGAATCATGGTTAGTTTTTTGTGGCATGGTTGGTTGTATTGAAACCCATAGGTTTGGAGGATTGTTTGATACCTATATTTATATACAAGTAATTCCTTGTGATTTCTATGTTCACCCCACCTTGGTTAATCACTATGCGTTGAACAACCCCATTTCACAGGGGAGGGTGTTTTACCAACATACTGATGGGAGAATGGAGGGATGGTTATTGGATCCACTCTGCTCCCTCTTCTAGACATCGGTATCTCAAGAATTTTCATGCAGATTGTGGTGTGGTTTTGAGGCACGTGTGTCTGTGGGAAAGGTGTATTTCCAGTTGTCTTCAGGATGAGGTTGTCATTTTTTTCCCAGGTGTCTGTTGGGAGGATGTGATGTGATAGTATCCTAGGTTTTTGCATGAGGGATGTGATTTGGGGACCAGGTGTGTGTGGGAAGGTTTTGGATGTGGGGCTTGTGGAATAGCATGTTAGTGTAATGATGTTCACCATTAGGGATGCACAGTTAACCCATGGGAAGTGGTGTGGAGTACCCAAATATTGTTGTGATTACAATTTCACTTTACATTAAATTAGTTACTTGGTGGGCATGAATTGGCGAGGATGGGGTGTATAGTATACATTATTATGTGATTTTGAGTTTCTTTTATTTTTCTCACAAGGGTATTATTATGCTTCTCCCACTTGTGCATTATTGATTTCGACATTCCGTACTGAGTATACTTGTATGCTCACCAAATGTATATCAAAATGTTTTTAGATTTTCATGGATATTATCAAGACCTTACTGGAACCTACTTGATTAGGTGTCGATATAGTTGTTGTGTTACTTTATAGATCTATTTGTTATGTATTTACTTTGGATATTTTCATTTTATTTCTAGAAGCTTTCTTTAAACATGAATGTGGGATTGATACTGACATATTTTATATATATGTCTTCAAGTTTCTTTAAAGTTTATAGATATTATCTCTAGATCATGGTTACTATAAAAATTATAATGCTTCCCATTTTTTAGATTTTTATACCCTTGGTGTTGGTCACCACCCCGGGGCCTACTGGAGGTGAAACTATGGGATTATTTTATCTTTATCATCATGAAGAAGGAAGGTTGAGAAACTTTTCAATCCCTTCCCTCATCTTGATGAAGGAAGGTCATGAAATAAGGGTATTAGAGGTGATGGTTGAGATATAGGATAGATTTTGGAGTTAGTAACAATGATGATTGCATGGTATTGAAGGGAAACAATGTCAGGTGATCTTGGTGCGTGACATAGGCCAGTGAAGACCGGCTAGAACATGTGATTTTAGAGGCCCTCATGACCCAATGCAAGGACTTTGAGCTTACCGAACAACCATGTGAGGATACACCGTTGGTGGGGTAGAGACCCTAGGAAAGGTACATGAATCATGATGACTTGTGATTTTATTTTATTTATGAATTTTTATGAACGTAAATTAAATAATGAGTTAAAATTAATCCTAAACAAATTCTTAATTACCGAGGATTAAGAGTTCCCAGTTTACCTTGTCGGATATGGCACATGGTCATCGTCTGTGTGTGGTACGAGCAGTGGAGGCTTAGACCGACGGAGGGTTAACCAAGTGGGGTAGGATGATTGGTTGCAGAATATTCATTATTCGTTCCAATAGTAGACTTTGGGAATGTATGATGTTCACATATCAGATAAATAGATAGAGAGTTGCCTTGAGGAGCTGGTCATCACTTTCAACTTGATTCAGGATCCGACGGAGTACTGGGTTCCTCTAGCAGTGATCTATAATTCAGGTGATGAGCGTTAGTTTTGGACGCTCTACTTGGGGTAGAGGAAGGAGACTAATGTTTTTTGGGTCTATTTTGAGAAGGAGTTCTGGGAAGAATTCTTTTCTTCAACTGTGAAGGATGAGAATATGAATGAGTTACTCTCCCTCCAGTAGAGGAGTATGTTAGTATGGGAGTTGGGGATCATGTTCAAGGATATCATTTTCTTTGTTGGAACTGAATGTGGATCAAAATCCCCAAGCATTTGGGTTTTTAAAATTTTTCCCCTGACGATCGACATAAACCTGTCGACGTTGGTGCACAATTTCTTGGTCTTAGACAAGTACCACACGTGGAGGATTTTAAGCCCAAAAATAAACCATAAAATACCTGGTTTAATTCTGAGGTCGTGCACGATGTCTGCTCATCGTTGGCAATCGCTGCTTGAAGAATCCAATATTGAACTCCCCTAGATCATCCACACATGATTCAAAAAATTCTCAAGGGCACTTTTCATCAAAATTCAGGTGCTATCACGGAATTGCGTCGATGTCTTCAACGCTCTAACGATCACCACATCACTTCACAATCGATGCTTAAGAGATTTTTTTACCCATGATCCATGGATCCAAAGCCAATCTCTCTTGATCATGGGTGCTAAGAGAAGAGTGGAAGTGCCAGGAATACTAATTAACAATATCTTCCCGTCTTATATTTATAGTGTCATTTAATTACCCAGAAATAGAAACATGACCCCGTATAATCAACGCACAATTAATGAAAAATTGTGACTACTTATCTGATTCATAAATAGTATTATCATTTACATTTAATATATTAAAATATATTACATGATAATAATTAAGTCATTAACTCGACTCATCATCCCCATAAATATTAATTCAACCGTGAATAATTTAATATTCGACAATTAATATTTTTCATGTATTTACCTAAAACTCATAAATACATTTAATAAATAAATTCCCAACTCATTATTCTAAACTCGATAAAAATGAATTTATTTGTTACATTAGTGGTTGTTTAACCATGGAAACATCCTGAACCCTTGTGGTGGCTCCACCATGTCCAAAAATCCTATTCACCTGAATAGGGCAGATTCTTGAATATGCTAATGTGTGTGACCCTCTAGGCCCTTATCCTGACAATAGTTAAAATTATTCATAGACCAAGAGTGTGATCTAGAAACCCATCATACCCCATGAAGAGATAAGTATTTTCATAGCAGCGACAACCAACCTATGAAAACACACTTTGTAATATAATCTCTTTGTACATAATATCTCATAAAGTAGGATTCACTCACGTGTCACCTCACTTTTCTTGATTTATTTTTTGTTTATTTAACTAGAAGGATTTACTCTTGATTTCCATGGCCATGGTCTTATAATGGTACTACCACCCATGTCTACATGGCTTGAGATATATTACAACCCCAACCCAGAAGTCAAATATCCTTTCTTGACCATTCAACCATTGTCATTTCACCAATGACACGACCAACACAAACTACCTCGCCATGAATTCATTGCTAGGGTTTTTGTCTTGCATCAAAGTACGTAATCAAATGACAAACATTAGTAATGATATCAAGTAAAGAGACCATTACACAAGATCATAGATATGGACATCCAATGACACCCAAAACATGTGGTGTTCTTACTAGTGGATAAGTCCTCATGATCTCCCAATGAGAGATCACCAAGTGTGTACATTAAGATAAGAGGCCTAAATTCTTATGATCCCCTACCACCTTATAGTCAAACACCTACTGCGTTCAATCAGTAAGATTTATCTAGAAAATAGGAAATATATTTATGTCTAATTTTATAGTATCTAGAGGTTCTCATTATAGCCCAGGATCTACTATAAGCATTTGATACAACAATTAATCATTGGACATTACCATTTCAACATTCCTTGATCTAGATCTCTTTCTGGAAGATGAGTCTCAAGCAAGATTCTTAGAGGAGGAACGTTATCCTTTCTTCCAGTACACAGTTACTTCATTCACCTTGCTGACATACCTAGAGGTGTAGAAGAAGGAATAAGTGGTTGAGGGTATTCCATCACAAGGAGGTATACTACAATATGGAATCTATTAGGGTTTTCTGAAGGTAAAGGCTTCCAGTAGTAGGTCTCAAGCACTAGGGCCTTCAATGTTTTAGTCAATAGGTAGTCGGCCTTAACCGTTTCAGTTTTAACCTTATGGTCCTCGTTATTTCTCCACACGCTTGGGACTAAGGTATTTCAATTCTAGAGTCCATGGGAGCATTCATAATTAGTGTCTAGTTTGAGATCATTATAGTAGAGGTTGGTAGTTTCAGGACCCACCTTAGCATCATTTTCCATCTAGGCCATTTTAGCATCAAGGACTAAAGGCTCCTACACCATCGAGGGCAGACAGAGTAGGTGGAGGTCGACCTAAGGGTGTTCCTTAGGAACCATGATCTAGGAATGGCCAGGGAGGAGGATGAAATAAGAGGAGAAGAGGATATAGGTGTGGTCAGTTTCACACCTTGAAGGTAGTATTTTTAGTTGGGCTAGAGGTTGTTTGAGTTACGATCAACTTGTTTAGTACTCTTGTTTTCACCTTTTCTGATTCTGGAGTATCTTACTCCTTTTTTGTACATGGTCAAGACCATGCTCTGGGACTAGACATAGAGATTAATTTAGTTCCCTTGGTGTTGAGTATTCCTGTTGGGGGTTAGACCAGCTTTCTTGATTTTTTCTAGGGATGTAGACTGATGCTGGGGCCACATTAGTCTTATGGGGATCTTTTCCAATTAAATATGCAATCGTATGATGACATCTTTGGAATCAATTAGTTATACATTATCCATGCTATTATCAACTCATTCCATAGAACATTCGTGTTTTCAGATGTGGATGGAAAATGTGTGGATTTTGTTAGTGAGTGGAGTTATTTGATGGGTAGTTGGTGTGTGAAGCCTCTTCTTTCCATTTTTCTTGAGCTGTTAGTGGAATCAGTGGATGTAACAACCCAAATATTTTTTATGAAAATTATTCTTGATCGAATTAAACGTCTAACTATATAAAATAGTTATATAACATATACACTTCATTGGTTTTATGATTATGGATTTCAAAATAATGTTAATAATTGTTACCATTGTTAATATAGTCATTTAGCAATGATCACATGATTAGTATAAATACATGGCTTTAACAAAACCAATTTACTCACACAAAAGAAGTGATGGCCTCATCTAGTAGAATTGATCTATATGAATCCCATTTTTCAAATCTCAGAAAGGTTGTGGTGTTTTTGGGATTCACTCTTGACCAAACCAAATCCATGATTCAACAAGTTAATCTTGAACGGATCTGCCTATGAGAGAATTGGAAGTTGATAGATATTACCACTTACACGATGTTATCTGAGCCACCCCGGAGTCTGTCACCATCGCACACCTTACCCTTTGGACTTATGATGGTGTTCTAAAAAGAATGTATCACTATTATTATGTGCTTTATCTTTGGTATATAATAAAGAATATACTTTCATTTAATTATTGTTACTTTGTAAATGGGTTTTAAAGGAAAAATAGTATTTTTAGTTGATATTCAATTAAGAAATCTATTTTTATGAATTAATGGATTGTTTGTTATTAAATAATATTTTAATAAAATATTATTATTACTATTTGTTTTTATTAAATATAAATTATTATAGATTTTTTATGAATAAAATTTTAATTTTTATTAATGTTTGAATGTAGTTTTTGTCATTACCAATGCATTTTCGATAAATGTCAGTTTTTATTTTAAAGGTAAAAATTCAATTATTTATAAAATTATTAGGATAAAATTAATATTATTTTTTGAATCAGGATATCAAAATTATCCAACAGTGAATTATCCATAATTTTCTGAGATAATCGAATTTTTGGGTAAAAATTAAATATTGTTTAAGTATATAACATGTTTTATGACATCCTAATGACCAAATAGTGATGTAATAAAATAATATAAATAGTAATTTCAGCGAATATATGTTTTACAATTAAAATAATTTGATTTTAGGTTTTTTTGATTTATTTTACAAAGCTTTAGTGGACCATCCAATACTTTTAAAACATTTTAACTTTTTAAATTTATTTCCTTGAGAGTATGACTCACCTCCACATAAGAAAGCATAATATTTTAATAAATTCGGCCATTTTACTTGTAAAATAATTTTTTATACTCCCCATTTGGAAAAACCCATAGGAGAAAACCATGGGATGGTTTTTGTTTTTGATTATTTTAATGTGTGGTGCCAAAAACCAAAATAATAAAACATTCCCTCTCTTTTCTTATATTTTCCCACCCAAGATCCCACTTCCTCTTCTCTCAAAGCATTTAGAGCTTAAAAAAACGTACCATCAACTCTCTAAAATCCTCCCAAGGTGCCCCATGCACCCAAGAATCCTCTATCAAACCCCTCTCAAGCCTTTCGGATCACACTTCCAAGTATGGGATTTCATCATTTCTCAATTTTTTCCAAATTTTGTTTATGTTGTCATTATCTTTTATTTTTAATTAATAATGTAGGGGTATAATTTCAAACACCCATTGTACATCCCTAATTATTTTTAAATGATTATAGACCCCTTTATCTCTCATTAATTCCTTCAATGTACACTCGTTACTAGGTCAAAATTCCGTAAGAGATTTCTCTCTCCTCATTTACATGCAAGAAATTCTTTTATTTTAGTAATATAAACTCCATAACATATGTTTGTACATGTATTCATATGAACCCCATACTTTCCAATTTATATATATATTATGAGACAACATTTACATTCTCATAAACCATTTTTATGAATTCTTATGTCACGTTGTTACGCTGCTGAAACTGCACCATGATTTTTCTAGGCCATAGTCATTGTGTAGTGAATACCATACCCATTTCTTTATCAAGGGTATTCAACATTATGAACATTTACTTATTTATTTTAAATTTTCATGTATTATTTCCACATTCCATTATCATTTAATAAATAATGATGTTTAAGGAATTCATGTTATATGATCCATGTGGAATAATTATGCATGAAATGAAATGATTAAGAAGGGTGCACCTTGATAGTGTTCCAATGCCTTGGGTAAATATTAATATCATGATACATATTGAAATGAGGTTTTACTCATGATCATTTAAGTGCAATGAGTGTTTACACATGTTCCATGTTCAATGAACCTTTTCTCATGCTGAAATCATGTTAAATGTTGTTTCCACATTTCCATTTTATGATAATCATGATATATCATGACTGTATATTCATGTTTCTCTTCTACTCCATTGATATTCCTATTCTCTAACATGTACTATATTTCTTATGTTATTCCTTGTTATCTCCCTTACTGGGATTTATAGATAACACTTTTCGTATGCATTTCCTCAGGTTATCTGATGCAATGTTATGCACAATGGAATGTTGTGGTCATGTAAAAGAAGTTGTCAGTAATGATGTTGTGTTTTATGTTCTATGTTGTTATGTAATGTTCCTAAGCCCCAAAGAGATTAGACCTATCGATATTCAATGTTGTATTAAATAATTATTTTTATATAATTAATTATGTTTAAGTGTGAAATAAAAATTATGGTTGTTATAGTGGATGTTGAGATGGAGGAGGTTCCCAGCATTTCTGGTGAATTATTGGATGTATTCCCTATAGAGGTTATGACTCTACCCCCTTGAAGTAATGTTGAGTTCAGAATAGACTTGCATCCTGGTTCTTCTCCAGTTTTGATAGATCCTTATCAGATGGAACTTTTCTAGTTGCGGGAGCTGTGGATTCAGATTGACGACTTGATGAATAATGGCTTTATCTAGCCTAGTGTATCTCTATAGGGTGCTCCGGTCTGGTTCACAAAGAAGGCAGATGGTGGTCCGAGGTTGTGCATAGAAAACCAAAGGATGAATCAGGTGATGGTTAAGAAATGTTACCCTCTCTTAATGATAGATTATCTTTTCAAATAGATGAAGGTATAAATTTGGTTTTCTAATATTGATCTATGTTTTGGGTATCCCTGGTTGGGGTGAAGGAGGGTGACATCCCAAAGACTTCATTCAGATGCAGGTATCAGCACGTCGAATTCATGGTTATTCCATTTGGTTTTATGAACACATCTACCCTTTTCATGGGACTTATGAACTCTGTATTTCATGAGTTACTATACCAGTTGATTGTCGTATTCATCAATTAAATTTTTATCTACTCGAAGTCAGAAGAGGAGAATAATAAGTATCTAAGGACTTTCTTGGAGGTCCTTCGATGCCACTAGCTCTACAAAAAGTTGTCCAAGTTCATGTTTTGGAAACAAGAGGTACACATTTTTGGACATGTTGTGTCTCAACAGGGTATAGAAGAGGATCCATTGAAGGTATAATCCATTTTTTCTTGGGAAGCACCTAGGAATATGGCTGAGGTTTACAGTTTTCATGGTCTGGTAGGCTATTACAGGATATTTGTATCCGATTTCTCATGAGTAGTAGCTTCATTTATGGTTCTGACTAGAAAAGAACAATCCTTTGGTGGAGTGATAAGTTTCAGGAAACATTCATCTACCTAATGTGGAAGCTGACTACTGCTTGAGTGCTCTAGTTTCTAGAGGAGGGGGTCATGTCTTAGGTGTTTTTCACTGGTTCTTGTCTATGCTTGGGGTGGGAATTGATGTTACAATTAGGAGTGATCTATTATGGATCTATGAAGTTACATCCCTGTGAACATAACTATTCAGCCCATGATCTGGAGCTAGCGGTGATTTTGTTCACACCGGTGGAGGGATTACCTCATTGGGGAGTGATTTTTGGTCTCCACATATCACAAGAGTTTGAGGTATATCTTTTACTAGTGAGACATATACATGTGGCAGTGGAGGTGAATAGAGTTTTTATAGGACAGTGATTTTGAGATCTCTTATACCTTAGGAAAGGGGAATGTTTTGGATGATTCCTTGAGTAGGAATTTGAAGAAGGAAGAAGTTTGAGAATGTGTGGACACTTGTAGGGTGATGGAGGAGTTTTAAACCTTGCACTTAGATGTAGGAATGGATATTAGTAGAGGATATCTATTGAATATTATGTTGTAGTAATATTTGAGGCATTATGATGAGGATTATTAGGGGGAGACTCAAAGGCGTAGGTAATGTGTGATCATATTGACCAGGGAGATGATTTAGAGGGATGGTAGGAGGATGGTAAGAATCAGGTGTTGTTTCGTGAGAAGCTATTTTTTCTAGTAGTGATGTGTGATGTTGTTCTCCTTGAGTTTCATTGATCATCCCTAGTGGTACACTTGGGAGTTTATGAGATGTACCATGGCTTGATGGAACAGTTCTGATGGCCTGGGATGAAGCAGGAAATGGTAGAGTTTGTTGGAAAGTTCCTAGTGTGCCAGTATGTGAAGTATGAGCATCGTGTTCCTAATGGTTTTTCTCAACCCCTAGATACCACATAGTGGAAGTGGGATGATATATCAATGGTTTTTTCATCTGATTACCCAGGAATCCTGGATAATGCAATGTAACATGGGTAATAGTGGATTGGAAGACTAAATTGGCTCACTTCTTAGCAATTAAGGAGTTAGGGGAAATGAATGCCTTAGAGTAGAGGAATGTGAATGAGATTGTGTGAATTCATGGATTTCTAATATCCATTTTCTCGTATATGGATGAAAATTTTACCTCGTGACTTTGGAGGGGATTACAACATGGTTTGGGCACTCAGTTACACCTCAGTATTTCTTTCCACCCTCAAACATATGGGCATATAGAATCAAAAATCCATACGTTAGAGGACATGTTGCAGGTATGAATCTTTGATTTTGGTGGATCTTGGGTAAAACAACTACCATTAGTAGAGCTTGATTACAATAGTATCCATCAATACTCCATTAGTATGGATCCATTATGATCCTTCTATGGGAGACTGTGTCGTTCACCTTCATAGTGGAATGAATTAGGGGAGGTAGTTGTTCTTGATCTGAACATGGTGAAGAGTACAACTGATAAGATTCAGCATTTCCGGGAAAAGATGAAGGTAGAAATGGACTTAAAAAAGTCTTATTCTGATCAGATGAGGAGGAACTTGGAGTTCGATGATTGAGACCATGTGTTTTTGAAGGATTCCCCTCACTGTGGGTAGTGGAGGTTTGGTCGAGGGAGAAAGCTTTCTCCCATGTTCATTAGACCCTTTGAGGTGTTGGGTTGAGTTGGCGAGGTGGAATACTAGTTGGCGTTGTGACCATAGTTGTAGACAGTCCACAACATCTTTCATGTCTCCCAACTTCATCAGTATCTTCATGATGACTCCCATATCATTACAGTGGGGAATTGGATATCGAGGATGACGCAAAATTCATGGAGTGTCTAGTAAAGATCCAAGATCCACGAGAGAAGGTGCTATGTGGATAGACCATTCCTTTGGTGTGTGTGTTGTGGAGGCATTGTGGCCTGGAGGAGAGTACTTTGGATCGAGAAGCGCATATACGTGCCTAGTACCCATAGTTTTTTTTGAGTTTCTCTTGTGTGTTTTGCATTGTCATGCAATGCATGAACCTTGTTTACAATGAAATGAGTTATTTCTTATTCTATATTATTTGATAAATTCATAACATAGGGATAATGGAGGACCCAATTATTAATTTAGATTCTTTAATGTAGGTGCGACTAAACCCATGCGTGTGAGTCAGTGCTACCCAAAGTAGATAGTATCTTGACATGGAGGAAGTAGTTAACTAATCCATGTGACTGTACAATGTGGTTTTAGTGCTTGTGTGGTGGTTATTTCGTTTTATGGGTGTATTAGATGTTGGAGGAGGTGTTCTTGGATGTTGATTTTTCACTCCAACATTCAAACAACACAGGGTGGTTTATCAGCTATGTTTCGAGTGTAGAAAGAACCTTGAGAGGTTTCTTATGAGGTGGTTGTTCTGACCCTTCTTCCATATGGGCTGGGATTTAGATTCCTAAGGGTGAGAGTATTTTGAGATGTATGTAATGTAATGTACTTAACCCCTCTAGTCCAATAAATTTTCAAAATCCAGTGTCTTGGGTGATCTGGGAGGCAAGGGTAGCTCATTTCAAGAGTTTTCCAATATTTAATTTTTTCCATCGGTATGTTAGGAATTGGTAGGTCAGGCATCGGTAGGTCGGGAATCAGTGAATTAGCCTCATAAGGTCACATCGTTGACTTGATATTGATATCTCAGTGTCAGTAGGTTTCATCACTGACTCACTATCAGCAGTTCAACGTCAGTAGGGCATGTCAGAAGGAGGTATCATTGGCTTGTGTAGGTAGCTTAGTGTTAGTGAATTGCAATGGTGAGTTAGACATCAGTGGCTCATGTCGGTGACTCATTATAGGAGGGTATCATCAGTGAATCACTATTGGTGGGTCTCATTGGTGAATCACTGTCGGTGATTCACAGTCGATGACTCACCCATCAATGAGTTATTTCTAGATTTTCCCAATTTTTCCAGTTTCACCCCTTTTATGTTTTAATTGAAGTAAATCGAGTTTAAAATATTTTTTGAGCATTTAAAAAGTTATTTTAATGGATATTAATTATATATTTATTATTTTAATGCTATCAGGACTTTGAAATATTCAATCCATGTAATCTTAACCATGATCTAACATTAATGGCCTTGAAACCATTCTCTTTCATTGATTTTAGATCTGTCTCTTCTAAGATAATATAATATCCTTTTCTTATGTTTCCATTTTTCTATGGGTTCTCCCATATCCTTTATTACCTATGAAGTAATGTGTTGTGTTGTGTCCTTTTAATTTATTTTCCCTTTGAGTCTCCTACTACATGCACAACACCCTTTTTAGGGGCAATGAGGAGTTTCTGATCATCTATTCAATGAGGTAGTAATTGCTTAATATCTATTTTAATTGTGTATTTTACAGGGTAGGTAAACTCACGGCTCTTTGAGAATACAGATGAATCCACATCTTAATTAAGGGAGTTATGATGATGAACAGACGTATTAAAATAACGGGATTGGCTACCTTTGTAATAAATGGGGGGATGAAAATCTGATGGTGATGATGTTTATTTTATTTTATCAATTATATTTGATCTATGTTGCAAATTGTGTTGGTCATATGCCTTCTAAAAATCATGGTTGTTGGTGGTCGTTGTTTGTGCACCATATTCATGAATTCTTGTTGTTAATCTTCTATTGAATGGATTTGAACATGAGAAATGAGTTAATCATGTATATCCTGTTAATTAAATGGACTCCCCAGAATCAAAATTTCTATGTGACAACCTCTGGTTTATCAATATGGAATTAAAGAATGAGTGTGTTAAATCTAAATACAATATTCCTTGTTTGGTGTGGTTGTTTTTTGTGTGTGGAGATTTTTTATCTTGTGTTTCGTACGAGTTTTGTGGTACTAATGATGAGAGAATGATGGTGTGTGTAGATGGTTGAGGGTGAAATTGTATCTTATTTTGAGAGATTGATTGATTGTGGAATGGACAAACTTGTTGAACAGAGGGTCTGCAACTAGGTATTGATATGATTGTTGAGCATGGTCTGTTTGTGTAGTGGGACTGAAACCTAGTTGAGTTTTTTTTCATTTTTCTAGATGTGGTGCTTTTCGTACAATAGGGCTGCTGAGGATGGTTTGGGAGGGATAATTTTGATGAAGTATGGTGTTACCTTTGGTGGGAATTTGGCCCAAAGTTTCTAGAGATTGGTATATTAGGAATGGGTTTTAGGGTGGATTCTCTTACCCTAGTACTTCTTTCTCTATTTGGATTTAGTAGTGGTTGGAATTTTTTATTTTCCTTACAATGTGTACAGTGTTTGATAGTTTCCTTGGTAGTAATAGAATCAATAATTTTGGTTTGATTAAATAAATAATGATAATTAGTTAAATGAATTGGCTGTTGGTATGAATTAAGTCTGTGGCTTGTTATGGTTATGCATTAGAGGTGGCAACAAGAGAAATTTTGTGTGCGATGGTTGGTTCACTGGAAACCCAATGTTTGGGATGGGTGTTAAATGCGTATATTTATTTTCTAGTCATTCCTTGTTATTTCCGTATGCACCACACCCTGGATGATCACTATCTGCTGAACACCCCCATTTATTGGGGGAGGGTGTTTTTTCCAACATCTTAGTGGGAGGACAGATGGATGGTTATTAGATTTCATCTTCTCCCCCTTCTAGGAATTGGTAGTCTAAGACTCTTCATGTAGGATTTGGTGCAGTTTTGAGGCCTAGGTGTCTGCTGGTGAGGCATGTTTCATAGTTGTCTTCAGGACGAGGTTGTGGTTTTTTGGCCCAGGTCACTACAAGAAGGATGTGATGTGATGGTTTCACAGGTGTTTGAGGGTGGGGTTTGGTATTTCTCCTAGTTGTGTGTGGGTAGATTTTGGAAGTGGGGCTTGTGGAAGAGTGTGGTATCATCAAGATGTTTTCCATTATGGCTGAGAAGTTGACCAGTGGGAAGTGGTGTAGGGTACCCAAATATCGATATGCTTACTAATTTACTTTGATTGACTGTCATTACTTGGTGATTGTTCCTTGGTGAGGTTGGGGAGGATAGTATAAATTGTTATGTTCTTTTTAGTTTCTTTTATTTTTCTCATAGGGGAATTAGTATGCTTCTCCCACTTGTGCATGTGTGACTTCGGATTTTTTTACTGAGTATACTTGTATGGTCACCCGATATATATTAAACTATTTTTAGGTTTCTAGGGAGATTACATGTGTAATGTATCATATTTTCCCATGTATTGCTTTTAAATTGTATATGGAATTATGATGAGACTAGGTATATAGATGACACCTCATTCCGAGGCCAGACTATCTCGGAATGGTGGTTGGAATTTTTTTATGTTAAGTGAGTCAGCACTAGTGCGCGGTTGGGGTAGTTTCCAAACGGATGCCTGGATTATAAATATGATGGAACGGTTGCGTCAGGGATGACGACTTTACCTAATAACAGGTCTAACCTCGGCCGACGTGGGTAGAGGAAAAAAGTAAATTTTTTGGACGTTTTTAGGAAAATAAAATAAAATAAATTAAAAAATTTATTTTATTTATTTAATTGGAAACATCAGCTACAGCATAGTGACATGGTAGATTTATGATAATTATGTCTTTTCATAATGACATAGAGACGTAAACATTACTCATTAATTATGTAGTGTAACATAACGCTGAATCGTGTTCCCCTTTTTAATGGGATTAATCGAAGGGAGCTCATTGACAAACTTTTTAGAGGAAGCTCTAGAGAAATTTTTGGAGCCTCGGAGAAATCTCTTGGCGACGAACGATGACGAATCGAAGCTGTGAATCATTGTTCCAACGACATTGATGGATCTTGACGACAACAACAGTGTGACCCTTTCGCCCATGATCAATACTTTTTTTAAACTTAGGGGTTTGTTATTTAATTCCACTTTCCCCAATTTTGAATTTTAATGATGAACACAGATCAACGACGAACAAGTTGATCCATGAATTCATACGTTCTTGCAAGAGGGTTTTATTGGTATGATTCTAGGGAATTAATCCATGTTGATTATTGTGTTTGATTTCTTCTCCGTTTAATCCTATCAATGGGAGTGGATCAACGTCGTGATGAATGACGACATAGGATTTTTTTTTCTGAATATGTTTTATTGGATTTTCATTCCGTCTTCGTGTTCTTCATGTTCTTCGCGTTCTTCGCAGGGTGACAAACAATGGATCATTGTGAAACCTTCATGCAATGCAATGATCCCAAACTAGAGATCTGACATCGCATCGACCCTACAGAATTGTGACGGCCATAACGAACGACGAATCAGCTCGTATTGGGAGGAGAAATTCTTCGTGTGTTCTTCACACGAGTAGATCAAAACATGTTTTTGCAGGCGATCAGAGATCCAAAAATAGCGGAAGCATCTTCGTTGTGTCGGAGTGACAAAAACCTGTGAGTTTTATGGCGATCGGACGATCGAATCGATGAACAGAAAATCACTAGAGGCTTGATGACGGAGGTCCGCGTTTCTGGAAATTTCATGAATACACAGCGTGTAACTCTGGAGAACACACCATGTGGATAATATCTCTGGTTAATTGGGTTTTGGGTGTCAAACAGGTATCATAAGGCATGTCAATTCAGTCACACAGCGTGTTGGACCTTCCCCGAAGCTTGGTGTGTAATTTGGAAAGTACACAGACAGGGGGTGGACTACACCGCTTCCGAACATAGCGTGTACTCTCTACCCAGCATGGTAGTGGCAACTACGTGGTACTCTACATGTATCCACGGGATACACGGATAGGAAGTGTAGTACATGGACGTGTACTACACCACACGGCCTGGTGAGGCCAATAACATGGGTCACCCCGTGTGCCGACTACACGGGATGGCGTACTTGTGTTGAGGCTGTGTACAAGCACATGGCCAGCGTACACGGAGCCTACCATAGTTAATCAGACATGGAATGTTACTTTCCTACATGCCATGTACTAATATTCTCTACACAACCTACCTTACGACATGGTCCATTGAACATAGGCAGTACCTGGGGTCTGAAGACACAACGTGTTACTTTCTTACACACCGTGTACTTTTTGGAGAACAGCATGGTCATCTTTTCCACCGTATGCTGGACATGTTTCTTTTGGGTTTGTTCCCCTTCTTCTCATTCCTCTAAAGGTTATACATCATTTCCTTTTTAGGAATATGATCCATTCTGCAGGACTTTCTGTGATAGAGTCATGCATCCCTCTGAGAGGCCCGTAGTGAGATCCTATATCCATTCTTAACCCTAGTTTGAGTCATGCATCGACGTGACCAACTCTAGAGGGCGTTGATCCTCTACCAGCTGGTGAATCCAGATGAGTCGCGGTATCCACCATGGACATGGGAGTGATCCTCATCTGTGTATCGTGATCCTTCCCCACACAGGAGTGTGTCTCCCATAATGAGTGTATTTATCGATAGTGACCCTACCCACTAAGGTGAGTGTCTCTCATAATGAGTGTAACTACCTATCATGACATTTCCCGACAAATATTACTTCTCGTACAGACATCATCAGAGCTACTAGACTCATGGAGTGTGTTATCCCAGATTGAGTGCTTCGTGGAATCTTCGAATGGAATCCCTGGATGGGTTATGTGGTTGTGTGACTTGCCTCTAGACCATGGGTCTGGGTTTTGAGTATATCTAGATTGTGTTTCTCTTATTATATGTATTGTAGACATATATTGTGTAGTGCTGACTGTACCTTTACTTTGTGTATCGCTTTGTGGGTTTTGGGGTCCTCTACTGAGTGTTGTTATACTCACCCCTGCACCGGCTTTGCCCGCACATGTCGTGTCTTGTGTAGACTTGCAACCTTTTTATAGAGTCCAGTGAAGACCAGGACAAGACTAGGCTTTCTGAGTTCCCTATAGGCCGAGGTTTTCCTATGGCTATGAACAGTAGTTCCAGTACTTCTTTGTTATTACAGGTTGGACTTTGCATTTTTTAGACTCTTTTTTATGGTGGGCTTGTATTTTGGCCGAGTTTACTTTCAGCACTTTACCTTCTGTTATACTCTATTGGTTGGTTTTAGTTTTGTGCAAGCATTTTTGTTCCTTAGAACTTTTTCCATTTCCGCATTGGTGGGCTTGGAGATGTGTGCGTGTGTACTGGTACTTATGAAATGCCTCCCATGTTAGTAATATTCCTACTCGGTGCTAGTCACCAGCCCCTGGCCTATTGGAGGTGGGCTTGGGGTGTCACGGCGCATGCCCCACTAGGACGGGTCGGGACAACATGGACCCCGATGGACCCTGCTAGCATGGGCATTGTGATAAATGTTGTTTCACTACTTAGCTTTGTTGTTTTGGTATTTACTTTGGAGTTTTTCAATGTATTTCAAGCAGTTTTCATTAAAGATGAATGTGGGATGGATTTTGACTTAATTCATATATATTTCTTGGAGTTGTTTTGAGGTTTATACATCTTATATCCTGATATTGGTTACTATAAAAAAGGTAATTCATCCCATTTTGTGATATTTTTATACCCATGGTGCTGGTCACCACCTCGTGGCCTACTATAGGTGGGACTCAAGGGACATTGTCTCTTTTTAATCTTGAATAAGGAAGTTCATGACACTTTTTCATCCCTTCCCTCATCTTAATGAAATAGGGGCATGACAGTTAACTATTCATTAAATGTTTACGTTAAATTTCAGAGGATGTATTTATACAATGAGTTTGAATTTAAAACCTTAGTTAAAAGGATATTTAGTGATTAACGATATTTGAATGATGACCATATTATTTGTTTTTGGAAATTATATTATAGTGGTTTTAGAAAAGAACATCATGTGTGTCAGGTGATAACCATTCATGTCTAGAAAGGTCGTGGTTCTTGGACCCAAAACTGAAGGATGATAAGGGTTTAATGCCTACCACTAGCCTCTACGATTTCATGTATAATGTATATTTATTTTTAATGAATAATTATTTAAGATGAAACAATAGTGTTTCTTCTAATGTTTAGAGATTAATGTATTAACAATGATTATTGTTAACAATAGTTATAGATAAATAGTAGTGGTTTTCATTTTATAAGGGCCTTAAGATATACTAAAATTGTATTTTAGAAATTTAGGCATCAAAGTTAATTTATGGATATCCATTACATGAAGTAATGGATGAATTAAAAATTGATAATATCACAACCAAATAAAGAAATTTTGTTTATATAAATATATCAAGAATGTATATTTCCTTATATTCATTTTCAATAAAATAATTTATCAACATTAGGATAATGATCAAAATAAAATGTGTCATCCTAATATCTTATTTTTTGACCCGATGGACTTATAAAATTTCAATGATTAATTAATTTGAGGTCCTTAACTTTTATTTGATCATTCAAATGTTTGTGATTGATGATCTCAACCAATCCCTATACATATTTATTTTTTCCCTCTATGTCAAATCTTTACTCCCAACCTCGGTTCTCCTATGCAGAAACCTAGTTATATGTAACATTGGGTAACTCTTATGGTTCCAAAATTTCCTTTTTAAAGGAAGTTTTAGTATTAATTTTTTGGATGTCAGTCTCTATGAATGAAACATTCAAGTATTAAACCATTGATAACCCAGACAAATTTCGAGGGAGAAATTTATTTTAAGGGGATTAGAATGTAACACCCTGAGAATATTTGAAGTAGTTTTTTTCCAAATAAATTTATCTTTTCGGTATTTTTTATTTCATGTGAAACTATAAATAGATCTATATATATATATATATTAAAAACAACTTAAAATATTCCTTTCAAAAAACACCAACTTTGATTGCCCTACATGCATTACCAACTTGGCTTACGCATTATGCATTACAAACTTGGCTTGAACAACACGTAATCCTGACTTGGCGTCCGCTACCACAACAATGACTTGGGGTACTTTATATGCCACCTCAATGTTTCTACGATACATCATTTTATTATTATAATTATTTAATCAAGAAAATTATAACCAAGTCGAAAAACAATGTAAAATGGACTGTGATAACTAATTTTCAAATAATGTTTATAATGGTTTTATAGAAAGAAAAATTATTTTCAATGAAAGATATAATTTTTCGTAAGGTCTATATATGTTCAAAAATATATTTTCTCAAATGAACTGCTTTTACTGTCCTTCTATGAAGAATAATAAAATAAATTTTATATACATTTATAAATTAAATTTGATAAAATAAAATTCATTTTTGAATTTATTATGTTACATTTATTATAGGGTGAAAGTTTGGGATTTTTTCTAAAAAACATCAATTTTTTATGAATAGTGAAAATTACTAATTTTTATTTAAAAATTTCTTTTTATTTAATTAATTATTAATGTTAAATGATATTATAATTTTTTTTAAATGTTAATTAGGTTAATATTAAATATATTTATTCAATTTAGGTCCCTATAATCAATTTCACTTTATAATTGAATATTAAAACATACAAAATTTTTTAACATCTTTCTACTTTAAAAACATGTTATCTCGTCCTCTCTACGGGATTAGCCGTAAAATTAATTTTTATGATTTTGTAAATTGAATTTCAAAAAATGCAACATATTCTTGTTTATTTAGTATAATATTTAGATTTTAATAAGACAATGTTAATTTCTGACCAAAATTATTCTTAAAAGTGCTTAAAATTAATCATAGTAATTAAGGGAAAATCAGGCATAATTTGGGACTAAACCATAAAATTAAGGGTCCAAATGACATATCCACTTGTTCTAAACCCATTGGTTGTCCATATTTCATCCATAAACCTTCCATTATTTTGTTTTTTGGTTTTTTATAAATTGTATAAGTAGGAACATGTGCATACATGAATTTTTTCTAAAAATAATAATTGAGTCATTATTATTCACTATAAAAGGCCACCACCACTCCCATTTCTTCACACCTTTCATACATCTTATTTTTGGCCAAACCCTACCCATTACAATTTCCAAAATCCCTATGTTCCTCCTTGAATTCCCCTTTGGTTAGAAGGTAATACAAGGTATCCTTTTGGCACAAAATAAAACAATTTACCTAATTAAGATGTGGTTTGAATGAGTACAATGAGAGTCAAGATACAAGTTAAAGGGATTTTGTATCACTTTTTATTTTCATGATATACATGATATGTTATCCACTCTTTCTTTTTCTATGGTTTATATAATTTTTATGATTGTATTATATGTATCTTATACTTGAATTTATGGGTATTCACATTTCCATTTTAGGATCTTTCATTCATGGGGTTTATGTTTTAAAACATTCAAAATGGGTAAAAATGTTTTGTCTTAACATTCCTACTTTGATAATCATGTTTTATTATTCACCAAAAACAATTTCAATTTGTATATACATCCATTTTAAATGTTCTATAATGAATCTATTTTTTTCATGATATTTTATGCATCATCTATTTTTCGTTTTCTAACATGGAGAGTATGATCCAAAATTGCAATGTTATAGAGTTTTTTGAGAAAATCTCATAACATTATGAGATTTTTTACATTTATGATTCCTTATTTGAAATAATATATTCTATCTCCCACTAAAATTTTGAATTTTCTTCTCCTATGGTTATTCATGCTATATTCAGGTAGCGGTACCATTTTCAACTCTTTAATACATAAGATAGTTAATAAAGTGTTTTTAAGAAAGCTCAACTTTACCCTATATTTAGTTATAAATTTATGTTCCATAAAAACCATTTTTTCTGAAAAGGGTTTCCATGAATATTCTAATAATATCATATGATCAATAAAATACATTTTTACCCTTTTCTCTTTTACCAATGTTTTCAAATCATTATTGTTATCACTTTCTAAATGTGGAAATATTTTATCCTTTTTACCCTGAAAAAGGAACTTTCTTTTTACCTTGTATGACATGTATGAATTTATCCACTATCAGTACTTTGAAGAAATATTTTCATGTTTAGAGTTTATTTTTTAAAATTTATTTTAAAAGATATTTTGAAGGAAAATGGTTTTCAAAAGTTGTTCAAACTTATTTTATAAGTTTTCAAGGTAATTGGTTTTTAAAATTTTTTAAAGTATCTTTTATATGTTTTCAAGAAATATGGTTTCCAAAATGTTTTCAAAATTTCATTATATGTTTTCAATGTGTTTTCTAAGAAAATGGTTTTTAAACTGCTTTGAATATTTGTTTATAATTTTTCAAGGAAAAGGGTTTTCAAATGATTTCAAATCTTCTTATATGTTTTAAATGTATTTTTATGAAAATTATTGTCAAATGGTTTTATGTATAAAAAAGTATTTTTTTTAAAGAAGAAAATATATTTTCCTCAAGAAATGTTTTTGAATGATATTTGAAAATTAGTTTCCTTCTAAGATGACATTCGTTGATGTTACTCATGGCCTTTGTCGAAATGTTCTAATGGTTCCATTTAAATCCATTCCATGAATTGGTTATGCTTAATGTTGTTATTTTTATGAAATACATTTCCCTTTCATGGTTTATATGTTTATGGAATCCATTTGTCTTTCAAAAGTTTTGATTTTGATGAAATGATTATGAAACCTATATCTTTTCCACAGGTTATGATATGTTTACTTGTTTTTTATACCCATTTAATTTAATGGGTTAAGATATAATTTTTTCAGATTTTGTGGAATATGTATGAATGATTTCACTATGATATGTGTGGGATCTATATCTCCCTCCAATGAATTAGCTAAAGATTTATATCTCATGAGATAGACTAAGATGGTCCTGTGAGTAATCCAT
Organism: Viscum album; assembly: GCA_963277665.1. NCBI lineage: Eukaryota > Viridiplantae > Streptophyta > Magnoliopsida > Santalales > Viscaceae > Viscum > Viscum album. The sequence continues at coordinate 2,024,779,420 of OY728123.1, forward strand.
GACTACTAATAAGGACATGTGATTTAACTATGACTACCAAGATGGTATTAGGAGTTAACTCATGCTACTAATATATACATGGGATTGATCCATAACCACTAATATGGTATGAGAAGTGAAATCATGCTACTAATATGTCCACGAGATTAAACCATGACAACCAATATGGTATGACGAGTGAAATCATTCTACTAGGATAGCCATGGGATTAAACCATGACTACCAAGATGGTATGAGGAGTGAAATCATGCTACTAAAAATGACATGGGAGTGAACCATGACTACCAAGATTGTATGGGGAGTGAACCAATCCTACCAATATGTCCATGGAAGCGATGCCTTGACTACTATGTGTGAACCTGATTACATGATCTCAATGTTATGAGTTGACCTGTTGCATATCCATAATTTTATGAGAGGGTCTGATCTCATATCCTTAACCTAATGAGTGAGTCTATTTCTACTTATTCTTGTTTGAAATATTATATGATTATGTGTCTTTAACAATTCCATGAGTTATTCCTATGTAAGGCTATTATATTATGTTCAATATTTTCTTATGATTCAGGTCTTATGAACTGCCGATCATTTTATGATCTCTAATATGCAGCTTATGATCTTCAAATGTTATTCATAAGTTCCATACCCTTTTGTTAATGTTATGCTTATGAATTATATTTATTAACCCTTATTGATCATCTGAGATCACCCCTTTCTTATGTTTCCTTTTTCCAGGATAGGAAGATCCTTTTTAGGTAGAGTACTAAAGGTGTAGACCATTATGGGAGATGTTTAAGTCCTTTCACCAGGATAAAAGATTTTGTTTCTATGATTCCAATGACACTAAACTATTATAGTCTCGGGGCATGTATTTTTTGCAATGTACTGAATATTCATCTAAAATGATGTAAAATCCATGTATGTTAAGACTTGGTCTCTATAGTAAGCCTATAAATACACAAATCGTTTAGTGAATAGGGCTTAGGGACTACCTAAGTGGAATTAACCATGAGAGCTAATCATATGGTTTGGATAAATTTTGTACAACCTATGCACTTCACATCATCACCTATCCATATGCTGCATAGTTTTTTGTTGGGAGATGCATGGTTTTAGACAAAACATATGACCTCTATAAATCCTCTAAACATTGAATTCCCAACACCAACACGCCTAAAACTAAATGAGACACCTGGAAAACTCTCAAGCCTTTACACAAGTCCAAGAAAACACATAAATGTGTTACAAATCTCATAATTATGTTCCAAATATCGGTTTAAAAAATGTCCAATCCAGTAAACACAAATGTTCAAATCCCCTTGAAGTTTTACCTTATCTCAAAACATGGGTAGCTACAACCTCCCATCCTTAGATGTTCTAATCCTAATGAATAATTAAGGAAAAAATAAAACATCACCCGAATGACATGTTTCATGATGTTCCGTTCAAATGGTTACATCGAATTTCCAATTCCTAACACTCCTTCAAGAATCACATTAACAAACAACATTTATGCTATCAAAAGTCAAGCCAACACTTTTCTTTCTAACGAAACACAAAGACATAGCTACCTCAGACCATTTAGTTTGGAACATGATCACATCATTGTATTATTAAACATTAGTCCAATAGTTCTCCCCACCATTGTATTTATCATTTAAAGGATCAAATTGTGATCCAAGACAACTATACCATTAGAATTACCTTACAAAGCACACCACTAAGCATTCTAATAACACCCTAGGAAAGATTTGTTTAACTAGGTCAACTCATTTACATATTTGAAGATATCAAGGACCTAATTGAAAATAAACATTCAGATCTTGATTGACCAAACTACAACTATCTATACGTTCTTTCCTAGAAGTCACTCTCAAATTTTAAATGACATCTTCCATAACCAGATGACATGATTAAAAATGGTTCCATTCGGCTGTATACATTGTATAAGAAGGAGAAGATGGCTGACCTCATCTAACTGAATTATCTAAAAAATCATCATCTTAGGTGGCTAGAGAGTTTACCAATAGAACCGTAGTTCCTCCTTCCAAGGAATCAATCATTTTCTACAATAACACTCACCAAAGTACATGGCCGAATTATGGTGAAATTCCCTGTTCAACAACCACTAGGTCATTTAAACTATTTTTCCCCAGCATTAAAAAAGTTTAACCCTAAACCAACCCAATGGAATCATCACCCTTTTAAAAATTACCTCTGATCCCAAAAAAAGTCTAGGATAACCTTAGATTCATTCAACTAGAGTCCAAGGAACTAAGCCAATGAATCCCATACTCCATGATTATAAGTGAGATGTAAAGACCCGTAAAATTCAAGGGAAATTTTTTCTTAATTTTTTTTAGAATTTTACAAGAGCGCGGTTTCTGACGGCACCTGATTCCGAGGCCCGGAGTGCCCGGAATTAATTTCCGATGTTTGGCTCGGGTACGTTCAGTAAACGAACGAGCGGGAATTCCTAACTTTTGATCCGGTGCTCGGAATTGAAATCCGAGGGCACCGATAAACTCGCAGCGCCGATATTCGCTTAAAGAGACCTTTTCGGGAGTTGCGTTTGTTGCAGGTTGAAAGTTAGTTTTAGGGGTTTTTAGTTTGAGTTAAATAAAATTGTGTAGAACAATTTTTTTTTAACTTGTTAAAACCTATCAAAGGAGGTTGGGAGTGGGACCCACACCCACTTAACCTCCTTTGGGAGGATTAAGTGTGGTCGGGCCCACACGAGCCCCTAAACCTTTCAAATTCTCCCAACTCCCTTAACGCCTCATTTAATGGCTTAAGTTACTTAATTAATTATGGGAGTTAAACCTTTTTGAATTTCAAACTTTTGAAATTCTTGTGTGTTTTGTAATAATAAAATAAGATGTTATCTTATTTTATTATGGGTTGTTTGTTTGTCTCCTGGAGAGCTTTTGAGAGCTTCTTCTTCATCTTCAAGCTCTGACGAAGAACGAAGAACGCCCAAACTCCGACGAAGAACGACGCCTCTCTTCTTCGTCCTCGGTGTCAACAAGAGGGAACGCCGCTTCCTCCTCGGACCTTCTTCGTCGGCATACGAAGATTCGCCAACGACGTATCTCTTCGGGCATATCTCTTCGTCAACGGATTTGACGAACGACGACCGCGACGCCCGACCACCGCGATGTTGTCTTCCGCGGGACGTTGTCAAATCTTCGAACCTTATACCCGAGGTAGGGGTTGTCGAATTCTTTTTGGTTTCCTATTTTATTCTTGATCGTGATTTTTAGCAAGACTAACGTGTGACTTGAATTATTTTTAAGTTGCGTTATTATTTTAACGTGAGGGGGGCCGGACCGCACGAACACGGCCGAACCCCCCTCCATCGTTCTTGTTTAATTATTTTGCGGAATAAAGCAAGTGGCGTGGTGCCGTCGCACCACGCGGATGATCGTGCAAATATTTTACGCGGCACCGTCGCGCCACGCCGAGGTAGAACCTTCAAGAACGCGACGCCGTCGCGCCGCGTTGAAAAGAATCAAGGCACGGCGAAAGGGGCGCGGTGTCGTCGCACCGCGCCGGACGACAAACACCGCGGCCGGTTCCGGGCCGCGGCGGGAAGAGGAGACCGCGGCCGGTTCCGGGCCGCGGCAGAAGAGAAGACCGGCGGCCGGGCCGCCGGCGTCGGAAGCCGAAGGGGGGACCGGAAATTTCCGGTCCCGTTGGAGAAAACCGGCCGGCCAGCTGGCCGGCCGGAAGTCATTAAAACCGGGGGAATTAATCCCCCGGCCGTAATAATAAAACCCCCCTCTTTAAGAGAGGGGGACGGTTCTTTGATGAGAGGGGGGGGGGGGCAGCCGGCCCCCCGGTTCGTTTCCAGCAAGCCCCCCACGTGTGGGGGGCGTTTTTAATTTTTTGGGCGCGGCATATAGTTGCGCCGTCCATGAAGAAGCGGGGGCTGAGCCCCCCGCGTGCCACCCTCGTGCGGCGCCAGGCGCCCGCCGCCGCCGCCGCCGCCGCGCCGCCGCGCCCCAGGGGGGGGGGGGGTCGGACCGGGTCGGCCCGGACCCGGACCCCCCGTTTCGAACCAGATTTGGTTTTTGGACCATAACTTGAGCCTCGGACCTCCGAATGACGAACCATCTGCGGCAACACGATCCTTGGATCGAGTCGGTCGTTTCGGTATATCGCACTCAAGGTTTCGGGTTACTTTGAGTTCGGCCAGGTTGGTTCGTTCACGAAACCAACCGGACCTTCGGAGCGGAAACGCTCATATCTTGAGCTACGAACGTCCGATTGACGCGCCGTCAGTCGCGTTGTGTTTCTCTTAGTGAGACAAATCTTTTGGCATACTCCGCCCGAGGTTTGGACGCAGGTGGAGTACGGTCGGGTTGGTTTTGCCTTAGAAACCAACCGGGCCCCGGAGACGAAAATGCCAATAACTCTCAGACCGGGCGTCCGATCGACACGCCGTCTGTTGCGTTGAGTTCCTGTTGACGATACGGAACATTTGGATACATCAACTCTGGTCTTTGTGACAGTTGATGTATCAGCCTCTCGGCTCGTGGAGCGGACCCTCCGAACGAGCTTGCTGTGTGCGGGAACCCTAGTGCTGGCTGCGACTGTTCTACTGCTACGACTGCTACTGTGACTGCGACGACGACAGTACAGAGATCCTGTGTGGATTCGACGACGACAGTACAGAGATCCTGTGTGGATTCGACGACGACGACTACAGCACTCAGCGATCCTACGTGGATCAGTGCTACAGGTCCTGTGTGGGCCCGATCCTGTGTGGGTCCTTGCGCTCAGCGGTTCTGTGTGAGCCAGCGCCTACAGGTCCTGTGTGGGCCCGATCCTGTGTGGGTCATTGCGGGGGTTAGTTACCTATCGATCCTTCGTGGGTCCGATGACTTAGATGGATCAGTGATCATCTTTATCGTCCTTGAATAAGTATACCTGTGTGAGCTGAATCCTGTTGCTTTCCTGTGTGGATTGTGTTGTGCAATCCTGTGTGGATTATGTTTTGCTATCCTATGTGGAATACGTATACTTTCCTGCGTGGACTGAGTTTTACTTGGGCTCGGAGATTGGAGCGTATTTTAATTGATGACTTAGGTGTATGTATGGGCATATACCTAAGCAGTGTCGGTTGTTACTTCGTGATTGTACTTTTCTTCGTGGTTTATCCTTTGTGGATTTGAGAGACCTTCAGGGGTCTCGGGGTCCCTACTGAGTAGCTTATACTCACCCCTGCACGGGCTTTGCCCGCACTACGTTGTGTTGGTTGCAGACGACGGACAGCGTTGACCTGAGCTGAGGCCTACAGAGCGGGACGGTACCCGGAGGTGGACCACTGGGCGGGACGTGCACGGAGCGGACGGCGGGACCCGTGGAGAAGAGGAGCTATCTGTACCCACCCTTCAGGTGGGATTTCCAGTGGACAGCTCGGAGTAGCGGCTTTTACTTTTCAGTTGCTGTTTTTCCCTTTTTGAGTTGTGCTTTACTTTCAGTTTGGGTTTGTATTCTGGCCCATTTACTTTTCCGCACTTTCAGTAGTACTCTGTTTTTGTCTAGTGTTTTACTTTCCGCTTGTTTACTCTGTGGTGTGTGTTTACTTTTCAAAGGCAATGCCTTCCCTTTTTACTGGGATTTACGCCTTGGTGCTAGTCGCCAGCCCCTGGCCTATGGAAGGCGGGCTTGGGGTAGTCACAGCACGGACCCCGAGGGCGGGTTGTGAAAAATTGGTATCAGAGGAGTTCGGTTCTACCGCGAACTATGATCTTTTCTATGTGAAGCAATAATGTTTAGCGTATTGAGTGTGGTTATCAGTCCAGGGAGTCCAGTGTTGGTGCGGCGGCCGACGTATCCGTACACCAGGACCCTGACTTCTGATTTCCGACTTAATGCACGAAAACATTGATTGCATGTGTGTTTCAAAGTTTTCTTTGTGATTACTTATATCAGCTCACCAGGTATACTGTTCTAACCGTGGCGCACCTGTTTCCTTTTCAGGATGGCCCCACTACGGCAGCCAGCTAGGGTTCCGAGAGTCGAGCGACACGACATCCCACCGAGCGACGAGGCCTCGGTACAGGGCCCTTTGCCAGTAGTGGCACCGGCGGTAGCTCTACCCGCCGAGCCCCCGATGCTTCCAGCAGCAGCCGCTGACGATGCACGTCGCCTCAGCGCACTGCATGAGTTTCAGCGCCAGCGACCGCCCAGGTTTCGCGGGGAGACGGATCCCCAGGCAGCAGAGGACTGGCTGGAGGCAGTAGTTTGAGTGTTTAGGCTAGTGAGGACACCAGCAGACCTCATGGTGATCCTCGCTGCGAGCCTACTACACGCAGCAGCAGGACGATGGTGGAGCTTGATGCTCCAGGTGCACGATGAGGCATCTCTACTTTGGACGGACTTTGAGAGCCTCTTCCGCTCGGAGTTCGTCCCAACCACCCTACGTGCGGTGCGTATCCAGGAGCTTCTACAGCTGCGGCAGGGCAGCATGACGGTCGCTCAGTACTCGGCGAGATTTACCGATCTCTCGCGCTACTCGACCGACATGGTACGGGACCCATTCTTCCGGGCCCGGACCTTCGAGCAGGGTTTGAGACACGAGATCAGGGCATCGCTGATCTCCCTCAGCATACCGACTCAGACAGGAGTACTGGAGCGGGCCCTTCTGATCGAGAGCTTCCTTGCTGAGTCTTCACCAGCACAGCGTCCCACCGCAGGGCGGCACGTGGCAGAGTCATCTGCAGCAGGCAGTCGACGGATGACTCAGGGGTCCAGGCAGACCAGACCTTCAGGCAGACGACCTCAGGGCACTGGCTCAGCAGTGCGGGGCACACAGCGCGGAGCCAGTCTTACGAGAGGCAGACAGTGCTACTCGTGCGGCGGGCAGGGCCACATGGCTCGTGACTGCCCGACCCGCCGTGCCGAGGAGCAGCAGACGGTTGAGGGACCACCGAGGCAGAGGCAGAGGGTCGACCGTGGCGGTCCGCAGGGAGGAGGCGGACGAGGCAGAGGAGCTGGACGAGCAGCCGGTGGTGGGCGACGCTTTGAGGCTCTGCCACCACCACCACCAGGAGGTCCACCCCGACCACAGGGAGCTGGCGGGCAGCGACAGGCACAGCTCCAGGCAGCAGAGGCCTACGGCCACGGCGCACCCGAGATGATTCGAGGTACAATCTGTGTCTATTCCACCCTTGCTTCAGTTCTTATAGACACAAGAGCGAGTCATTCTTTCGTAGCCGCTGCCCTTGTTCGGAGCTCGGAGATTCTGACAGAGCCGTTGGCTCGATCCTTACGGCTAGAGACTCCTACGGGAGCAGACTCGACGATTACGCACTGGTGCCGGTAGTGTGAGCTTACTCTAGGAGGCGAGAGCTTCGGCTGGGATCTTCTTGTAGCAGCGTCGAGGCCTTACGACGTCATCTTGGGCATGGATTGGCTATCTACGGTCCATGCACAGATTGACTGTTTTAGGCGCAAGGTGCGATGTGTACGCACCGACGGGAACAGGTTCACCTTCACCGGCGAGAAGGGAGCCTTAGCAGCACAGGATGGACTTCCGCGGAGGAGAGGACAGCCCATCACTCATCAGTTGGCTAGCCTCATCCTTAGAGCAGTTGACGTGCGGAGTCCTGGTTTTCCTGCAGTGGTGGATCAGTTTGCGGACGTTTTTCCCGACGACGTTCCAGGTCTACCTCCTCGCAGAGAGGTAGACTTTTATATTGACTTGTACCCTGGGACAGCCCCGATATCCACTCCAGCATATCGGATGGCCCCCTCCGAGCTTCGAGAGCTACGGGTACAGTTGGAGGACTTGCAGGGCAAGGGGTTCATCCGACCCAGTGTTTCACCCTGGGCTTCCCCGATATTGTTCGCCAAGAAGGCGGACGGGAGCTTGCGACTTTGTGTTGACTATCATCGCCTGAACCAGGTGACAGTGAGGAAAAAGTATCCGCTACCGAGGATTGATGACCTCTTTGATCAGCTCAAGGGAGCACGGTGGTTCTCGAAGATAGACCTCAGGTCAGGCTATCATCAGCTCAGAGTCAGAGACGAGGATGTGCAGAAGACGACCTTCAGATGTCGGTATGGCCACTATGAGTTCTTGGTTATGCCTTTCGGTGTAACCAATGCCCCAGCAGTGTTCATGGCTCTCATGAACAGGATCTTTCAGCCATACCTCGATCGGTTTGTCGTGGTCTTCATCGACGACATTCTGATTTACTCTACGACAGAGGAGGAGCACGCCTATCACTTGCGTGTTGTTCTTGACACACTCCGAGAGCACCAGCTTTATGGTAAGCTCTCGAAGTGCCAGTTCTAGATACGTGAGGTCCACTTTTTGGGACACGTTATCTCTGAGGCGGGAGTTGCTGTGGATCCCGCGAAGATTGAGGCTGTGTTAGCATGGGAGCCACCCAGGAGCGTGACTGAGGTTCGGAGTTTCTTGGGACTAGCTGGATACTATCGGAGATTTGTGCCGAACTTCTCCAGAGTTGCGGCATCACTCACAGCTTTGACGAAGAAGGGGAAACCCTTCGTGTGGTCAGACAGATGTCAGCAGAGCTTCCAGGAGCTGAGACAGAGATTGACTAGCGCACCTATCTTGAGGTTGCCTGAGGAGGGAGTAGGGTACGTAGTCTACTGCGATGCATCAGGGACCGGACTCGGATGTGTTCTGATGCAGGAGCGGGCAGTGATCGCCTATGGATCACGACAGTTGAGGCCGCATGAGCAGAACTACGCTACCCATGACCTGGAGTTAGCAGCAGTGGTCTTCGCTCTGAAGACATGGTGACACTATCTGATGGGCGAGCGCTTTACAGTCTTTTCCGATCATCAGAGTCTCAGGTATATCTTCTCGCAGAAGGACCTGAACCTGAGACAGCGACGATGGCTCGAGTTCCTCCAGGACTATGACTTTGAGATAGTCTATACTCCTGGGAAGGGGAACGTAGTAGCCGATGCCCTCAGCAGGAGGACGGGCATTCAGCTACTTGAGGAGGCAACGGAGCAGCTAGCCTCTTTGAAAATATCCTTCGTGGATAGAGATGGAGCAACCTTTATTCAGTCTCTCATAGTCACTCATCCACTACTGCAGCGAGTTAGGGAGGCACAGCATGGGGACGCTGACTGTGAGACACGGCATGCACAGATATCCTCGGGACAGGCACCTGATGGTTTCTCCCTTAGAGTAGAGCACGACATCCTTTTCAGAGGACGTACCATGGTACCAGTAGCTTTGCGAGAGGAAGTGCTGAGATAGTTTCACACTTCTCCTTTGGCGGTACATCCTGGAGTGGCGAAGATGTACCAGGACCTCAGACGACAGCACTGGTGGCCGGGCATGAAGAAGGCTGTAGCAGAGTTCGTTTCTCGATGCCTCACCTGTCAGCAGGTGAAGGCAGAGCATCAGGTACCAGCAGGCTTGGTACAACCCTTGGAGGTTCCGGAGTGGAAGTGGGATGGAATATCTATGGACTTCGTGACTGGACTTCCACGCACTTCCAGAGGTCACGACTCCATCTGGGTGATTGTTGACCGACTCACCAAGTCGGCACACTTCTTACCCATCAGAGAGCAGGGCTCAGTGGAGAGCTTGGGACGTCTCTACGTTTAGGAGATTGTGCGGCTCCACGGCGTGCCATCATCTATCGTTTCCGATCGAGATGCCCGCTTTACTTCCCGGCTTTGGAAGGGGTTACAGGAGGCGTTCGGTACACAGCTACGTCTTAGCACAGCTTTTCACCCTCAGACGGATGGTCAGACGGAGAGGACCATTCAGACTCTCGAGGACATGCTCCGCGCATGTGTCCTCGACTTTGGTCGTAGCTGGGAGGACCACCTACCCTTAGTGGAGTTCGCGTACAACAATAGCTACCACTCCACCATCGGGATGGCACCGTACGAGGCGTTGTACGGCCGACCATGTAGATCTCCTTTGTGCTGGACAGACCCTAGGGAGTCAGCACTGGTGGGACCGGAGATGGTCCAGGCCACGACAGAGAAGGTCCAGGTCATCCAGGAGCAGATGAGGACAGCTCAGAGCCGACAGAAGTCATATGCTGACAGGAGGCGAAGGCCACTAGAGTTCGAGGATGGCGACCACGTCTTCTTGCGGGTCTCACCTCGACGTGGTATTCGGAGATTTGGCCGAGGCGGCAAGTTATCTCCGCGCTTCATCGGACCCTTCCAGATTCTCAGCAGGATTGGCGAGGTGGCTTATCGCCTGGCTCTACCACCTCAGTTGCACCGGGTGCACGACGTCTTCCACGTATCTCAGCTGAGGAGATACGTGCACGACCCGACGCACATCATTGATCATGGGGAACTTGACGTTGACGATGGGGCGACTTTTACAGAGGTCCCGGTGGAGATAGAGGATCGACAGGAGCGGGTCCTGCGTGGGCGATCGATTCCTCTTGTGCGCATCAGATGGCAGCACGGGAATCTCCAGGAGAGCACATGGGAGCGGGAGGCTCAAATGCGTGCTCAGTACCCTCATTTGTTTCCCTAGTTTTGACGTATCTTTACGGGGACGTAAAGCCCTGAGGTGGGAGTAATGTAAAGACCCGTAAAATTCAAGGGAAATTTTTTCTTAATTTTCTTTAGAATTTTACAAGAGCGCGGTTTCTGACGGCACCTGATTCCGAGGCCCGGAGTGCCCGGAATTAATTTCCGAAGTTTGGCTCGGGTACGTTCAGTAAACGAACGAGCGGGAATTCCTAACTTTTGATCCGGTGCTCGGAATTGAAATCTGAGGGCACCGATGAACTCGTAGTGCCGATATTCGCTTAAAGAGACCTTTTCGGGAGTTGCGTTTGTTGCGGGTTGAAAGTTAGTTTTAGGGGTTTTTAGTTTGAGTTAAATAAAATTGTGTAGAACAATTTTATTTTTAACTTGTTAAAAACTATCAAAGGAGGTTGGGAGTGGGACCCACACCCACTTAACCTCCCTTGGGAGGATTAAGTGTGGTGGGGCCCACACGAGCCCCTAAACCTTTCAAATTCTCCCAACTCCCTTAACGCCTCATTTAATGGCTTAAGTTACTTAATTAATTATGGGAGTTAAACCTTTTTGAATTTCAAACTTTTGAAATTCTTGTGTGTTTTATAATAATAAAATAAGATGTTATCTTATTTTATTATGGGTTGTTTGTTTGTCTCCTGGAGAGCTTTTGAGAGCTTCTTCTTCATCTTCAAGCTCTGACGAAGAACGAAGAACGCCCAAACTCCGACGAAGAACGACGCCTCTCTTCTTCGTCCTCGGTGTCAACAAGAGGGAACGCCGCTTCCTCCTCGGACCTTCTTCGTCGGCATACAAAGATTTGCCAACGACGTATCTCTTCGGGCATATCTCTTCGTCAACGGATTTGACGAACGACGACCGCGACGCCCGACCACTGCGACGTTGTCTTCTGCGGGACGTTGTCAAATCTTCGAACCTTATACCCGAGGTAGGGGTTGTTGAATTCTTTTTGGTTTCCTATTTTATTCTTGATCGTGATTTTTAGCAAGACTAACGTGTGACTTGAATTATTTTTAAGTTGCGTTATTATTTTAACGTGAGGGGGGCCGGACCGCACGAACACGGCCGAACCCCCCTCCATCGTTCTTGTTTAATTATTTTGCGGAAGAAAGCAAGTGGCGTGGTGTCGTCGCACCACGCGGATGATCGTGCAAATATTTTACGCGGCGCCGTCGCGCCACGCCGAGGTAGAACCTTCAAGAACGCGACGCCGTCGCGCCGTGTTGAAAAGAATCAAGGCACGGCGAAAGGGGCGCGGTGCCGTCGCACCGCGCCGGACGACAAACACCGCAGCCGGTTCCGGGCCGCGGCGGGACGAGGAGACCGCGGCCGGTTCCGGGCCGCGGCGGAAGAGAAGACCGGCGGCCGGGCCTCCGGCGTCGGAAGCCGAAGGGGGGACCGGAAATTTCCGGTCCCGTTGGAGAAAACCGGCCGGCCAGCTGGCCGGCCGGAAGTCATTAAAACCGGGGGAATTAATCCCCCGGCCGTAATAATAAAACCCTCCTCTTTAAGAGAGGGGGGCGGTTCTTTGATGAGGGGGGGGGGGGGGGGCAGCCGGCCCCCTGGTTCGTTTCCAGCAAGCCCCCCACGTGCGGGGGGCGTTTTTAATTTTTTGGGCGCGACATATAGCCGCGCCGTCCATGAAGAAGCGGGGGCTGAGCCCCCCGCGTGCCACCCTCGTGCGGCACCAGGCGCCCGCCGCCGTGGGCCGCCGCCGTGCCGCCCCAGGGGGGGGGGGGGGGGGGTCGGGCTGGGTCGGCCCGGACCCGGACACCCCCGTTTCGAACTAGATTAGGTTTTTGGCCCATAACTTGAGCCTCGGACCTCCGAATGGCGAACCGTCTGCGGAAACGCGATCCTTGGATCGAGACGGTCGTTTCGGTATATCGCACTCAAGGTTTCGGGTTACTTTGAGTTCGGCCGGGTTGGTTCGTTCACGAAACCAACCGGACCTTCGGAGCGGAAACGCTCATATCTTGAGCTACGAACGTCCGATTGACGCGCCGTCAGTCGCGTTGTGTTTCTCTTAGTGAGACGAATCTTTTGGCATACTCCGCCCGAGGTTTGGACGCAGGTGGAGTACGGTCGGGTTGGTTTTGCCTTAGAAACCAACCGGGCCCCGGAGACGAAAATGCCAATAACTCTCAGACCGGGCGTCCGATCGATGCGCCGTCTGTTGCGTTGAGTTCCTGTTGACGATACGGAACATTTGGATACATCAACTCTGGTCTTTGTGACAGTTGATGTATCAGCCTCTCGGCTCGTGGAGCGGACCCTCCGAACGAGCTTGCTGTGTGCGGGAACCCTAGTGCTGGTTGCGACTGTTCTACTGCTACGACTGCTACTGTGACTGCGACGACGACAGTACAGAGATCCTGTGTGGATTCGACGACGACAGTACAGAGATCCTGTGTGGATTCGACGACGACGACTACAGCACTCAGCGATCCTACGTGGATCAGTGCTACAGGTCCTGTGTGGGCCCGATCCTGTGTGGGTCCTTGCGCTCAGCGGTTCTGTGTGAGCCAGCGCCTACAGGTCCTGTGTGGGCCCGATCCTGTGTGGGTCATTGCGGGGGTTAGTTACCTATCGATCCTTCGTGGGTCCGACGACTTAGATGGATCAATGATCATCTTTATCGTCCTTGAAGAAGTATACCTGTGTGAGCTGAATCCTGTTGCTTTCCTTTGTGGATTGTGTTGTGCAATCCTGTGTGGATTATGTTTTTCTATCCTATGTGGAATACGTATACTTTCCTGCATGGACTGAGTTGTACTTGGGCTCGGAGATTGGAGCGTATTTTAATTGATGACTTAGGTGTATGTATGGGCATATACCTAAGCAGTGTCGCTTGTTACTTCGTGATTGTACTTTTCTTCGTGGTTTATCCTTTGTGGATTTGAGAGACCTTCAGGGGTCTCGGGGTCCCTACTGAGTAGCTTATACTCACCCTTGCACGGGCTTTGCCCGCACTACGTTGTGTTGGTTGCAGACGACGAACAGCGTTGACCTGAGCTGAGGCCTACAGAGCGGGACGGTACCCGGAGGTGGACCACTGGGCGGGACGTGCACGGAGCGGACGGCGGGACCCGTGGAGCAGAGGAGCTATCTGTACCCACCCTTCAGGTGGGATTTCCAGTGGACAGCTCGGAGTAGCGGCTTTTACTTTTCAGTTGCTGTTTTTACCTTTTTGAGTTGTACTTTACTTTCAGTTTGGGTTTGTATTCTGGCCCATTTACTTTTCCGCACTTTCAGTAGTACTCTGTTTTTGTCTAGTGTTTTACTTTCCGCTTGTTTACTCTGTGGTGTGTGTTTACTTTTCAAAGGCAATGCCTTCCCTTTTTACCGGGATTTACGCCTTGGTGCTAGTCGCCAGCCCCTGGCCTATGGAAGGCGGGCTTGGGGTAGTCACGGCACGGACCCCGAGGGCGGGTCGTGACATGAGACATTGACACAAAGCCATAACATTCACATCAGATAATTGACCATGACCAGAGCAGAATTCACCTAGTGGTCAGGTAATAGGAGAAAATGGATGGTCTTTAAGAGTCTATCCAAGGATTCTCTACACGAGAATATCTGTATCACTCAAGACTAACCAATTCGTGGAAAATAACAATGTATCAAGCATGAAACCAGATATAATTTACAACTCAAGCCAAATGACTATAAAGAAATTGGACGACCTAAGAGTGACACTTTCTTAGTGCATCAAAGATATTGTCATGATAGGGGACATGCTTTATTATCAAGGAAGAGTATACTAAGATGAATTCCAAGAAGGAAAAATGAAGAATAATCAATCCATTAATGGTCGAATTCTATAAAGAAGATATGCTTCACCTTCCAGCACTTCATTAACCGAACCAGAGTGCCTTTAACATAAGAGGAATCACATGATCATTCAATATTTAACCACCAAATTACATTCAAGACCAACATTGTTCTAAGAGGTTACACACACAACCAACCAATCAGAATTTGTTCTGCCGAGCAAGTACTGACATTATTAAAAACATTCAATACCAAATGGAATTCAAGCGAGTCCATCCATTTCCAAATGGTACTTCTTGGTTGTGTCATTTATACCTAGAAATACTCAATTATAATATTTTAAAGATGCTCCCTACCCTAGAAGTGTCCTAGTATTCAAGAATAGAAAAATACCAGCCACTCGTAACCATGCTAGATCAAAACCGCTTTTAACATATGTGTGATTTTCTTTAAATATATCATCAAAAGTTGTATAGATTAGAATAATGACCAAAACAACTAACCATCAAGTCAAAACACCTGATTCTTTGGAATTCATCCCATGAATTGGTATGAATTAGATTCCATTTAATGCCTAGGTCAGTTTACATTGAAGATGAACTGAGAACATATACAACAACACAAGGCATAATGATTCCACAAAACTCAGACGGTTTTTATATAATTTAAGAAAACTATTTGTATCATGTATGTCAAAGCATATTACCCCATTATTTATAAGTGATACATAAATCCTCGATACTACCCATATGCTTTCCACCCTATGAATTCAATTATTAAATGGACAATGTAGAACAATGGCTCAATGTTGTTTTATCTCATTCACCTAGATAACATATAGATGAAATACTGTGTTTCCCAAAGCCAAGAAAGAGAGTCCCAAGTCCTATGAAGTAGCTGACCATGCCCTTTCCATGTCTAACCAGCTGAAATTGGGAATTACACGATGTTCACTCCCATATTCAAGGTAAAAAAAATATGACCGCCTGCCATTCCAAGGGTGTCATTTAGGATATAAGATTCCTACTAGAGACATTGAATCCAGAACATTACTACACAATAGAAATCTCATAGAATTTAGAAAATCGTTAAAATCAAAGGGTTATACCTACCTCGGGAAAACCCTTTATGAAAGCATAAGCATCATCCCAAACACTAGGTCACACAAACAAATTTCACAAGGCTTAAAAAGACTATCATTAGAGTCATTACTAGAGAGAAAGAATTCCCAAGTAAAATGCATGTGGTTCCTATAAAAGGTAACTCAATGAAAAGTTCAATATAACCTTACACGAGGGTTTAAATGTAGTACCCCACCTAGGGTTCCATTTTACGTCATTGAATTAATTTTTATTCAATATTTAAACATTTAAAATGATTTATTCAAATCATCAAGTACCATTTATAATATTAATGAACTTTGATGATATGAGGGGGCCTAGTAGGGTCCCATTAAGCCAACATAGGTTCCTCATAATGAAACCCAATAGTAGTTTCTTAATTATAGAATTTACAAACACCCAAATGGGTCATCTTTTAAGAACCATGCCTCAACTGACCTACTTGGGTCTAGTTGTTCATTAAAGAAGTTAATCAACACACTTGAGTTCGAAATTACTCAAATTTAACATTAATAACTATTTCAAATTAAAACATGTCCATATACAAGGTTTGATTATATTGGCTTCTATACCCCAACATATAAAGCACCGATACACTTTATAAACTAAAGTCGAGATCCCATTTAACCAAACCCAATGAAATTAAAATTTGAACTAATTTTATCCCTTTTCATTTATAAGAATCCCAAAAATATACAATAATCATATCTAAAGATCTAGTTACATGGGTGGCTATATACCAACCTTTAAAACTCCAATACACTTTATAGTTTGGAATTTGGATCCCATTTACTAACCAATTACCTTTAACATTTGATCTTCTGCATCCTTTATATTTTAACAACATTATCCAAATATATAAATCTCAAATATGGTGTGACTGCATGGGTTACAGTTTCGCAATTACAAGTTTACCATACACTTTACAACTAAAAACCATCTATCATCATAATCACAACCATTTAATTCATCCAATGAACCTATTTAATAACATCATAACTAGACATGTTATAATAGATAGTAAACACATAGAAGGTTGATATTAGGAACATAATCATGACATATAGACAAGGAATGCTAAATAAATCAGGCAGCATGGAATATAATATTAATTATAATAATCAAAAGCATAGTATATCACCCATGGTACATAATCAGATCAGCAAAAAACCTATAAATTCAATTACATGGAAAGGCATATGTATAACATGTACATTTATATGGAACTATATACATGATACATGTAATGATTCATCATTCCCATTTCAGGCCAATGGTAAAATTCTATAATCTATATATCAATAAGGAGTGGAAAATAAACCAATCACTTGAGGTGAAATCAAATCAATCTCTATAAAAAACAACATGAACAACAATCATATCCCCAATCACTTGGTCATTTCCCTGTGGGTGGGATGACATGTCACATAAATGACTATTTACCAAGAAATAACATATTTCTTGTCTCATTTATACAAGAAAAAATAGTAATACAAAATAAAAAGAATGTCATTGATACCACATTATAACATCCTAAACCATATGACCACAAAGACAGTATCTGGACCGGTGGGTCACATGGCCTCAAGCGTTCCACCCCATATGACAGAGGCTACTGACTAGAAGTGAGTGTGTATTGTGGTGATATAGGAGAGATTATACAGTCATGATTATATTAGTACAATGTTATAATAGATAATAAATAACATTAAATAGCATAACAAGTAATAAATAAATGACAAAGCAATGGAAGAATAATATAAACTGAATTTAAAATAAAGACTAACTCCAAAATATAATAGATTCATGAATGTCTTGGTGATTATACATAATCTAAATAGAAAATTACAACATGATACAAGATATAGTATAATAAAAAGTAATGAAGGAAAATAAAATACTTAAAGTCAAGCTTCGTGAGCATCTCAAACTCCATCTCTGTCTTGTTCTCTTAACTCCTAGGTATAAATAAATATCACAAGCCAACATCCAAGGTCCTATGAAAAGAATGTATATGTGGGTACCCCATTATAATGGGAATCTAGGTAGGGTGTGAGATATAAATCCTAGTAGGTTTCTACCCACAAAGCCTACAATATAAACCAGGTCATGTAATAAGTAATACAGTGTATGTAATAATAATAAATAAACAGTACTAAAATAAACAACAACCTTCCCACCCAGGTTCCTAAAGGACACCTGGCGGCTCTACGTACTTCAGCTCACGGTTGTAATGATATGTGTCACTAGTAACTATATATATTAAAAATTATATATATATATAGAGTAGTTATATATTGAATCCACCTATACGAACCATGTGCGTGTGGACACCTAATGGCCATATACCTGGAATACTAGTTGCTGGATGGATTGGGGCATAACTTAAACATCCATAACAAGTGTAAAAGTTAAAGAAATAGGGTACATTCCCTACATACCTTCCGAGTAAAAGACGTCATGCTACAATACTCAGGATGGCGATTGAGATGCCATGGAAACACTCTAATCATGGAATGTGGTGCCTTAGCCTAATGCTCGTATATTATCAAGGGTTTGAGATTCCATACTCAACACTTGATGTAAGGGAGAGTTATTCTACCATTCTCAATAGAACTCTTAAAATATTAAACTACCTATGTATAAGTCTTTACTATATTTATAATATATGGAATGAGGTAATACCTCTCCTGCAACTAATTTATCTAGCCTATATTCATGAAACATCATATTTATAATACATTCCATGTCGAAAAACCGCTCATTCTTTTCATTTAATAATACCAATATATCAAGGACATTCAATTTATTATAATTCAAAATAATAATTTTCTAAAGCAATGACTAAATGGAATGCCCTTACCACCCTTTACATTTCATTCTATTCAATTTAATCTATTTATTACATTCAAGGAATACAAGCCATCATTATAAATCTATTGAAAAATAAGGGTAAATGCAAGCATACTCATATCACACAAGAGTGTTGGAAAGGGATTGATGGTTCAAGATCAGTATGATACATCAACCATCGAATCAATCCATGAAAATGGGGAAATCAATTGGGTTTGATCAAGAGAATTGGTTTACCCTTCAAATGTTAGAAAATTTATGAGAGAGTAATGTCGTGGGTGTTAAAACTCCACTCAACAAAAGGGAAGTGAATAAAATTTAAGACATGTATTCAAGGATTTGAATTAAAAATGACGAGATATATAGGCATAAGATTATTGTCATACACATCCAAAAAGTGGATTATAGTATTGTATCAATAATAATGGGGAAATAGGATGAGGTTGACTTCTAGGAACATATATTGTGTGGGACCCAACATGATACTGCCAAGAACATTTTCTATAAGGCATGTACCATGGATTGTAGGTGGGATGTCACTGAGGTAATGAGCCATCACCATAGTGGAGTTCATTCATAAATATAATATTGATGGTGATTTAAAATTATAAGACATGAAATGTAATGGTGAGGGAAATTAATACAATCAAGGGGTGGTCTATGAACCCGGAGGCTACACCATTCTGCATCGGACATATTAGTTGGGTGCACCATGATTGATGAAACACTAAACCCATGAGAAACAAAATAGAGTCTCTATTTTTCCTTATTGAAAATCTAGTTGGTCTCTAGTGATATATAGTTCATTTACATATATATTAGAGCACAAAGGTAAGGAAACCTTTATAAAAAATAAAAAAAGTATGGATAACATGAATTAATGATCCCAATTCCAATATCGGTGACCTTCAGTATGTGCGTGTATGTTTTAATGTCATGATTCATGGACCATGGTAATGATATAATTTAAGGTCATATAATTTCAACTACATCCTTCAAAGTGTAGCTCCTCTTTGATTATTATAGATGTAAAGGAATATATTTGAAGGGGTGATGATCACCTAGACTATATAAGGGTAAAAGGAGAATTGTAGTTTTTCTTAGGATAATAGATACACACATCACTATTTATCTCCTGGGATGTAAATCAATGTACGTATTGATCAGATATAGGGATAAAGTTTCCTAGAAATGAATCGTGTATAAATTAGGGGGAAATAAAGGCATGGGGGATCTTGTAAGAAAATTGATAAAAAACCTAAAATGTATCAATAAAAGTTTCATCACTAGAAATAATAGTGGGAATTTGAATAAATTCCACATTAGGATCTAAGAATGAGTTCCATGCATCATTTTATGTCCTATGGTGAGGAATCAATCCACACATAGTTTTGTGGATGTGGTGCAGTATGTTACTAACACCAGAGAGAGTATGAATGATTTCGAGTGAGTAACCAAATGTCATTTTATATTTTAAGCATCATAAAATGAGATAAAAATTATAAATTTTAAGGTCATATATATAGTATGAAAGTTACATATAGTTTAGGGTTATGAAATAATGTTTAGCGTGCAAAATAAACTATGGTCTTACAACCAGTATCAACGTGGGGTTGGAATGGCCAATGTGTGATACTCCTTAAGAAAACATTAATTAGTTGTAGGTGTAATGTTCTCCCCGTCCATGGTGATAAGTAATTACACACTATTGATTTGTGTTTCAACATTGGTAGGTTCCTTCCCACAATCATTTCACCTCGTAATGAAAGCACCAAATCACCTTAGATGAAAAGGAAAAGGAAAACCTTCTTTTTGAACAAATGGACCATTTGATTATAATATACATTGAGAGTGTGTAGTTTCCAAATATCTTTCCCATGAAGATATTCTAACTCATACAGAGGTATATGGAACCTTTTATCTAATTTAAACTAGTTTTAGATGGATTTCCAGAGTGATGGATGTTGAACCTTTTTGGGATGAACTGCTTCTGTTCCATACACCAGGGTATTACGATTCACTAGGGTGGATGTTCCAATGGTCATTTTATATTTCCATAAAGAAATATAGATCCTTTAATTCAATATATTATTATTCTAATGAACTATATGTTATCTAATTTCAGTGAGTATTTTATTAGTTACCTCAATCTATCAATTCACCCATTTATGACACTAGGATGTATGTATAGATTTGTTATTGTACTTTGATTAGACTTTCTTCAGCTTAGTGGTTTTGAATCTAGATTCATTGTTCATGAGAATGATGTAAAGGATCCTAAATTAAAAAAAGATATGTGATTTCACAAACTCAATAGAAAACCTTGTATTAACCACCTTGAGAGGAATTAATTTAAGAAATTTATAATATAAATCAGTTGTAGTAAAACTAAACATGAACTTTCGGGATTTAATTGTTAGGTAAGGACTCATGACATTGATTTCCACATACAGTAATGTTCCAATGTGATTCTTTTACCTCATTCTTAAATCCTAATATGTAATTTATTCAAATCATTTCTAACCATGAGGATCTAACCACGCTCTTGAAAATATCATTAATCATCCAAAATTTTGATAAAATAAAGCCATGGCTTGCCACTGAATAAAATTGGATTAGAGAAAATTGGGGAAAGTTATTTGATAAGGATAAATCAAAGTGAGAAATAGTTATACTCTAAATTATAGAGATTTCATGCAATTGTTTTAGACATTTATCTATGATTCTTTCTAATGAACTAATAGTTATTACACTATGTTAGTCTATCTATAGAGTATTCCATGTGTCAAGAACCATCCCAAGTTGACCCTGAACTAGTCACCCGAGTCAGACTGTGGAAAGGCTTGAAGGGTGTTCTAATACCCCTGGGCTGGAAACTAGTTTCAGACATTAAGATTAAATAGGTGAGATTTATTTGGAATGAGAAAAAATATAATAAAATAAATTATAATCAAACTGAACAACAAAAATAATCACATGCAGAGGAAATAAATAAAATGCTACACATTCCTCAATGTGACCTCATGGGTCACTACCAAACACTAAACGAAGATCACTCAAAGAGAGATGTGAAACTGGGAGATCCTAAAACTGAAAAGATTGAGTAGTCTTGAGCACCGAGATGATCAGTAAGAATTCCAAAATAAACCTTTCCTGATTCCCCACCTACAAAAAGAAATTTATTCATTCTAATTGGAAAATATGATATATAAAAATATAGTGTTCCAGCCTTCTAACAAAATAGGTAATAGGATTTTACTTTTAAAGAAAAATCTTTTTTCATTTAATTTTTCTAAATCAATTTCCAAGGCATATAAGTCAATGCAATGAATTCTTTTAAAACCCAACTAGTAAAAAAAACAGGTTCTTTAATAAAAAAAGAAAAGTAAAAGTGTCATGAGATCAAATAACCATAATTTCCTAAAAATAATGAAGGGACATACAAGTATGAAACCATGGGAATTTTCTAATCATCTTCAGAGAGATCATTAGACATACTTTGTTCAGAACCACCTATCAGCGTATGGTGAAGATCCCCAGTCAATAACCAACTGGATGGCCTAAACTGACCAATCCAGTGGAACTTCCCACATGGCCTCTCAACTATTCCAGGGTTACCAACCCATCCAGTCAAGGTTGATCAAAAACAATCACTTGACCCTCTAAACGATTACCGTGAAACCCCTAGTAATAATATACTGTGTAAGTAAGAGACCTTCTCATTCATGACTCACCTTACCTGTCATCACCACACTTGTCTACCCTAAAAAAACATCCCCTATATGAGATACCATAAATAGAAATCCAATATTGGGGTGATGATTATATACATATAGATATTTCACATCGTTGAAGGTGCCAATTGGGCTGTTACATCACTTAAGCATTCAACGCTTTCATTAAAAACAAGAAAATTGTCAACTAGGCTATCATTTCACAAAAACATTCAAATAATTTCATAATGTACATTATTTTTCCAATCGGGAGATCACATTTTTTAAACCACATTTCTTCCCAAAACAACATGAAGTGCCAATCACACCTCATACCAAGTCCATTTATAGTACACTCAAACAATATTTCTAAGACCATTTCAAAGAAGATATAAAATTCAATTATCAAATATGAAATTCTAAATGATCCTTCACCTTCTATTTTCAATTACAAATTAAAACCAAGATGAATGAATATGATATACATAGAAATTACAAACATGCTTTTAGTATAGATCCAACATTCTTTAAAAAACTTGGATGAAAACACACAATACAATTGACAAATCCAATCGACCTTCTATGTCATTTAGAGACAAATAATCATTTATAAAATATAAAATGGTAAAAAAAAATTTAGGTAACATTCAAAACTACCTTTTAAGCCACATAAAGTACCAAAACACCATTTAGAGGGAATCATTTTGAAAGGAGAAGGGAAAAGAAAGGGGGAACTATTTGAAAACTGGGGTTCAACGAAAACATTCTTTTTAAGAGACATATTCATTTGAATTCCCATACATGTGTGAAACCATGGATGTCCCCTTATCTAAGGACACACTTTGAATATCCATTAAAACAACCAAAACCATTTTTAGAATCACCACTTTCTTTTAAACAAAACGCAACAATTCCCTTTAATTACCGAAACACAAACAAGCATTTAAAACCCTGGAAAATAATTCTATATTTTTACCAAAAATAAAAATTCTGTAAAGAAGAATCTATGTCCCACAAATCACACATAAGGATCATATCAAAACTACCCATTCCACTGTAACATATACAAATCCCAAAAAACCATTAAAATATCCAAATTCTTTTAAAATTTCCAATTATCATTTCATCGAACACTTAGAATATATATATATATATATATATATATATATATATATATTTGTGTGTGTGTATTTATGAAATCCCTTGAAAACCCAATTCACACCAATTTTTCACCATAATAATATCCTGAAAATTTATACTCACACACAACAATAATATTATAGTAGATTAAAATCATTGAAGGAAATCTCAAAATTAAAAGGAATGTGCCGAAAAAGAAATGGAAATAAACACATAGGCATGTATATATATGTATACATAAATAACACATAAATATAAAAAGAGGATTTTAAAATCATAAGAAATTAGGGAGATCAAATTAATGGTGTGAGAATAGGAAACCTACCTCAATAAGGGATAAGACCAAGCAGAGACACTTTGGCCCTTGACAAATTAGGCAGTGACCAATCGTAACTACCCACACACACACACACTAAGATATATATATATATATAATAAAATTCATGTATTCCATGGACCATGAGGTAATATGTACATTGAGGAAATATATATATATTATATACATATACCATAATTATATGCATGCACACCCTCAAACGTTGACTAAAACTCAATACTACGTATCCTACAATCCAAAAGACATAGTGGTAAGGTTCAACGCACTGAAAATAAATTAAGAGGGACTCAAAAAGATCTAAGGCCCTAAAATAGAGGGTGTCAAACAATCATTAGGTTTATAAATATAACCTAAATCGACAGTAGCCGAGCAAATTGACCAGAAATGCCTCACCTTCGGCGGTGGTTGTTGGAACACCGACCAACGGGTCATGAGAGGCGCATTGCACAAACCTAAAACCAAAAAACACTGAAAATAAGATCAAATTAAAACCCTAAGGTTCTTCCTACTCATTTTGGTGACATATATGAAAAAAATTACACAAGATAGGAAAAGAAGATGTGAGAATTCCTTACCATGGTGGATCAAAGGAGAAACTACTGGAAATCCAGACAAAATCGATGTGCAAGGAGGAGGCCAAGAGGTGTGTTGCGTGCTCCCTTGAGGGAGGTCTTCAGGAGTCAGGATGTGTAAGAAACAAAAATAGTTGGTGGAGAGAAATCATAGTTGGAAGTAAATTCCATCGAGGAGGATGTCTGGCTAGAAGAGGGTGGTTCATCAGGGGTGACATCACGTATGGAAGGGGGCATCTAACCCTTGGGGTTTCCCTTATGACAAAAAACTAAATAAATAAATATAAAAATAATTATTATTATTTTCATAATAATTTTCTTAATTTTAATAATAAGAACAATAATAATAATAGTTTTAATAACAATTGTAATTGTTTTAATAATAATAATAATAACTAAAATAATTTTAATTTTAATAATAATAATATTATTATTATTATTATTAATCATTATTTTAATTTAACTTTAATTTTCATATAATTTTATTATTATTTTTTGACATAGAGTAGGTCGTAAAGTCTACGAGACCATGTGCCAACTGTGTGCAAGACAAAAACACAGCCGGAAGCTTTAGAGTCCAAACATTTCCCTAAATAATCAACCAGAATCTCAACTAGAAATATCTAAGAACATGAAAATTATAGAATAAAGGAGTGTCCATGGTTGGTGTGTGACAAATCTCTGCACCACAGACACTTTCTTCCCCCAAATAGTCACCAATGCAATGGATAACCAAAACTCAAGTCCATACCCAATCCAAACCGAGAGAGGATAAGAACCTCAGGGTGACCATTCACTCCACATGTCACAACCAACTAATCATGAAGAAACCATGACATAAAACAAGGGGAGAATATGGGAGGGATCTCCCCATCACAAGAACATGACTACCTTGAAAATTAAAACCCAAACACACCGCCCGGGAGAGGGGGCTAACGTGGGAACTCCCAACTCAAAACCATCCTACATAAGGTTTAAACACACTCAAGTATAAAAAATGCTTAAAAAGCCACATTCAATTGTTAAAGATGGTTGGATTACCATAGAACAAGTTTTCCATAAACTCCCAAAGAAACGATGAATTTACAATGACGGAAAAACATCAACATTAGAAAATAATAATGAAAAGACCTCAAATGTTCCAACCCCAACTTGGAAAACAAATCCCAGACCAAGGATTCACACCCTTGACAACTCTTGAATGCATGTGAGCTTCACCCTATGACTTGTGGTTGGGGATATGAGAGGTGAAGCATCTCACACCTCATAGTTAGGTACGATCATCCATCGGCCATGACACATCTTCATGCAATGATTCCTATAAAACATCTCTATATGACCAATACAATAGAAATGATGGCACGTCATAAGAGGGATGCGAGAAAATGTCATTGAATTCCCAAACTGGACACACCAGTGGCACACAACCAAATGGCTTTGAATACCCGTACTGGACACACCGGTGGCACACAACCAAATGGTCTGACAGAATGGAATCTAGAACAAATTAAGATAGAAATATTCATCAAATACTATTTTACTACCACCAAATAAAATGAAATGAGTTCCTTAAAGTGGCCATCATAGTCCTTCACCGACCACTGGGTTTGTTAAATACCCACGAGCTCTTCACTTTTCTTTCTCTTCACCTCTTTATATATGAACCATGAGATGAATAAAGACTTAAAAACATCCAAAATTATCTTTAATTTCAATTATGGTGGGGATAATAGCTCTCATTCATCCAAAGGAAGACCTTTGAATAGACCCAATACAACACACACTCTGAAAGTCTCAGGAGTTCCCAACGCCCTAAAGACACACTTGACCTCTTCAAGACACTCTATTGCCTCAAATAGACCGCGATCACCATGAAGGATAAGTAACATCTGAGAAGAAATAGAAACTAGGAATGTATACTCAGAAAATCATGGAATCCTTTCTATTTTGAAATTTCTAGACAACATGGAATACACAAACAAAAACTGACATTAAACCAATGTACAATCACAAGTAACATCCTGAGCCAAAATGTCTGGATCAAAAACCAAACAAATAAAAACACAACAAAAATAATTTACTTTAAAATCCACCATTTTCATTTAAATTCACAAAAATATATTCCCCTAAGGCTACTTTCCAAATACCAAAACTCACATTTTAAACCAAATTTAGTTTATAAAATCATTTCCCCTTTCAAAATAACTTTATAAAAACAAGTCCAAGCCTTTAATTTCAAATATACACCCAAGTAATCCCATGAACCGTTGCATATGTTTTCATCTGTTTCCATCCTAACGTGTCATTGCACACTTTATACACACATACCCCTATATGTGAAATCATTCATAATGAACACCATTGGTCGTACCAAGCCATTTACTAACAAATTAAAATCCATTTAAAGGAAAACAGTTCCTTTTCAAAACCATTTTCATCTTTATAAGAACACTTATACTAACCAGAACCAAGACAAATTACAACTTACACCGAACTAACGGAAGGGGGGACTGATGTCTATGTCTAACGTGGAGACATTGTAGTGATCCATGCCCCAAGTAGGTCATAATTCTATGAGGGACATGAACTGTGCACTTGGACCCCACATGAATATTTGTTGATCCATGCTCATAATATTTTTGCAATATCTAGTGATATACACCTAATTATGGATATGGGGACACTAGTAGCATATATAGTTTGATATTTTGAAACTATTTCCAAAAAGAGAAATGGTTATTATAGCATATGTGATGGTCCAACTAACTGACAGGAAGGTGATTGAATTCCACCCATAGTTTTTTTGATGTATACTACATGGTTTTCATAGAGTAACTATATAAGGGATAAATATATGGTTACATAAGTCTAGAATATGATGGGATATTGGTGATTGTGCAGGGCTTCCAATTGGATCTTTCTTTCCTTTTTATCTTTCTTTGAGCTAAATTTATTCTCTAAGGTGGTTATTTAGTGGGAATTCATATTAGGATGTGATAAATATATCCTTTTATTAAAATAATAAAACTAAAATCTTTTTATTTGGGACACTCTTACCTAGGCTAATGATTGTTTATATAGAGGTAAATCAAGATTCAATATAATCCCTATATAATATGGGTAGTTTTCACACTCTTTTTTAGGGAGATCATTGGGTGTTAACGTATTGATTCGATGTTTCCTCTAATTTGAGAGTTCTTGGATAGATCTTGATATCTCTTATAATTAAAATATAATATTGAAGAGTAAATATTTTTAATGAAGTTAGTTGTAGCTTTATGTTCTTTCCATGGAAAGATCATTGGACATCCTCTATATATAGATATTTTTAGTGGGACTTTAACACTTTTTATAATTTGGACTTGGTAATAGATATCCTCAGATGTTGGGTTTATTCCACTTGGAGTAGTTCTAGTGGAGGAAAAAACATTTATCCTGAACCCTCAGTGGTCTTAGATTTTGAAAGGTCAGTAACCTGGTGTTTTTCCCCTTGTTACGCAATTGGTGCCAACAAAAATTACCCTGAGTGTTAGATTATCTGAGTCATGGGGAACCTTCCAATATTCATTTTCACTAGTTTCACGGGGAGGGCCTTCACAACATACTAATTTTAAATGGAGAGGACCTAAGTTATCTCATGATAATCACATCAAAAACCCCATGTTTGTCACATGAGACATATCACACATTCCACATAACAGAAAATGTGTTTATGATGCATCGGTGAGGGTGTCATCATATTATTTTCACATTGGGTGTCTTATTCTCATCAAATAAGAGTGGTTAATTTGATTATTATCATATAATATGTGTGATCACTGTTTAAGTTTTAGTACGGATGGCCATCTTACACTCATCATGTAAGGTAAATCATAGTTTAATGTCTAGTGAGGATAGTTATATTATAGTTATCACATCATGTAAATCACTATGTACCTTAAAATGGGGATTTTACAATTATTATAATTATATAAGAGGAGTTACAAATTAAATTAAAGTGGAGATGGTCCACTTATTAAAAACACATAAGGGAATGCATGGTTTAATCATCGGTGGGATTACTCTGGAATGATTAGTGTTTTTAGGAAGGTAGGGATCCTACCATCTCTATTAATGGACATGTGATGGTATGGTTGTTTGGGTGTTGGTATTGAACCTCAAAGATGCATCCAATGTATACTATTGGAGTAAGAATCATAACCCATGTAGTTTGTGTTACACAATTTAGGTTTATGTGATGGGGTTGGCCTATGAAACTTTAAATCATGCACTAAGGACTGATGTGCCATAAATGGGTCAACATCAACATATTGGCGGGGGGGGGGGGGTATTTTACATTGTTTCTTCTTGTAATGTTATTAAGATAAATATTCATGGATTTTAGCTATCCCACTATTGATAAAAATGATCTCGAGGTAAAATTTCCTTGTACTAATTTCACATATAGAGTGTACAGGAGTTAAAAATAGGGAAGATAAGGGTCCCAAATTCAATCAACATCCACAAATATGTTTGAAAAAAAGAGGTTAAAAAAGTTGTTTATGGTATGGGTTTCTTTTAAGTTGGATGTTTCATGAACCCTCAAATCGTGCAATGTTTCGGTCTTTTTCTATAGTGTGTTATTTTTTATAGGGAGTTGTAGGAGAATATATTAAAGAAACTTTAATACCATGAAGGGATTGTATGATTACGTTCACGTAAATAATCACCAAAAGGATTCCATATAGGCTTATTTGGGTTTTTTGAAGTGCATGAGGGGGTGTTTCATAAGCTAAAAACTTTGGATTCCCTAAAATCTGAAACTTCAATCATTGAACTCACGAACAGGTGAGACAAGGGGAATTTATAGCTCTCTGCCTTGTAAAAATTTATAGGTCATGGAGGAGTTGTGCACTCATGTAACCCTATTCATGTGTAGAAGCTTTTGTTATAGACTCACACAACATGAGTTACATGAGAATCTGAACTTTTCTACAAGATTTATTCTCTTGTCATTCTATCTCCTTGGATTCATATTTGATGTGTTTTTAGTGCCAACACCCCCTTTATTAAATGGTCTTATTTATTTTGGGATTTATAAAGTGAATGTGCATGAGGATAAAATATTTTATTTCCCATAACTATGTGTGTCATTATTCCTGTTATTACAAGATATTTTTTGATACCCAAATATCCTAATTTGGCACAATCATAATCATTTATAACTATTTTATCCTTTCTAGTATCTCTAGTTAATACTATTTTATTATATTAAATCTAAATCATTTTTGGTCTCTTTTGAATACATACCTCTTATTATTAAACAACAAAAACATGAATAGTTTAATTACCATAAACCTCCCACTATTTTTGGTAACAATAATTTTTAATTTAAAGAGGCCCCATTTGGAATGTTAATGTAATATAAACCACATATACGTCTCACCTATACCAATATTGATGTGATTATCAGCTATGAAGAAAATATTCCCTTACCCCAAATGCATTTAATAGTATTACAGTGGAGCTTATCATTTGAATATTGTTTGTCGTCATCCTTAGGGACTGAGTACCTTTTTCCTCATCTAGCTGCTTCACTACCAAGGGAGTCTTTTTTGGATGATTCTTCTTCTTTGGATCCCATTATGTGTATTATCTACAGTCATGTTCTTCATTCCCATCTTCCTTAATTATAACATTCTTTCCCCCTACATGGCCTTTTAAGTTGGTACTCATAGTTGGTTTACCCCTTTTTAAAGACTATCACTTCCACCGTTTCACCAAATTTGTGTAGCTTTGAAATAATAGAAAACCTCGAAGGATTGTCCTTTGTACAATATTTTTTGAATAAATTTTATGTTCTAGATAGATAACATAAATAGTCTCTCATATCCATGTTTGGTGTGGATTTTTCCATATTATAATCCTTTAATTCGTTGTTAGATTTCTGAATATCATCGGTCTCATGGATTTTTCCATTATGAATATAATTTCATATTTCATCAACCTCTTATCCATGTTTGATTTATAAAGGATTGGTTGTGGAATCTTGATCCTTTGATAGGATGATATATCACTTTATCTATTATATAGAGTTTTATAAGGGTTAATATTCATCTATGGCTGAAAATTTGATCCCCCTCCCTGGACTCATCAACCATTCTTTGACTGTGTTATCTCTAAGTGGGTCAGTGACTCGTTTGATGGGTGTATTTTTCGAGATGAATCCACTTTAAGGTTTAATAATTCTATATTATTTCATATCAATATGGAATTAGAATTATCATATACTTTACCACATCATGTTCTTCACCAAATTGAACCAAATATCACTATTTGGAATAAAATATTCTACTCAAATATTATTGTATTTATTCTCCCTATTCAATCAATAAGACCATTCAGATTCATTTTGAAGGAGTGGTAAACTACCTACCTCTTTTCCTGTGGATCAGGCATCTAGGATCCACATCAGAGTAAATATTATACCTTTGGATCTATTAATGGGGAACTTATTTCTAATTATTTTACTTCTCTTATACACCATGTCTAAGTTATACAGAATGTAGGATGGCATGCATTGGAGGAATCTCCATGTTCAAGAACTTCATCACTGGATCATGTCTCACTTGAGGATCCTACTTTCTTTGAAAATAAATCGATGTACTTATTAGACCTGAGGTAAAGACTTATGATTTGTATAAATTCATCTATCCTATAGAAGGTAAATTTAAATCAACCAGATTTTTCTACAAGCCTATCACCAATAGCGTCATATCACCCTCCCAATGAAACAATCAGTGCCTTAACTATAGTTTCACCTCTAATGAATTCCTCATCAATAAAAGTCAGTGTCACAAATCATTATCCATCCTAGTTTTATATATTAAAATAGGCACAACATCTTTTCCTTCTGCATGATTTTTATATAATTATCCTTCTAACCTCAACTAGTGTTGGGTTTTCCTACACATGTAGTACTTTATTTCTTTTTCTAGGATACATTTTATGAATATAGAGTCTATAATATTTGAAGAACTTAATTATTCATTCAATTATTTTGGTATTTTTCACATATTTTAGACTATATGCAGGTATCCATATCTTTTATAAATATTAGGAGGTAGAATTAAATTTGGCCCAATACCTCAAGGAGTGTGGTAAATCATTTAATGTATAAATAAAATACTTGTGTTATTAATATTGGGTGCCATGGTTTTTTAGGTCCAAGGTCCCTACCCTCTTTCACATTACCTCCCTCAGGATTTTTAATTCTAGGGGAATCAAATCCTTAGAAAAATGTGGGTTTATGTCATAGATACACATACAGTTCCTCATTTTTTACAATAAATTCAAGAACAAAAAAATGATGTCTCAATTCACATTTTTCAGAAATACTACATACTCTCATCCACATACATGAGAGTCCAATAAAATCTCATGTGCTGTTCTTTTAGATGAATCATATCCATCTTAAAATTATAAATGATTATTTCCCGCATATCATTATCATGTTCTATAAAAATACTATTTATTTCTTCATTTATATTATATATGCACAATATGTAGTAAGAGACAAAGAAGATCTTTGGAAATATCTATCATCATTCAACCTAGGGTCCAATTCCTTGTGTTTAGGAGGTTATTTTAACAATACAATTGATTAATCAAAAAATAAAGGATGTAAACTATGTTCAAGTAAGGATATAAAGGATTTTAAATCCATTATTTCTTAAAAAAAATCATTTAAAGGTTGTCACACCCTGAAACTAGACACTCATTTAGTCTATACATTTCATGGTCTTGGATCTTTTCGATTGAGGTCTGGATTGAGTCCTTGGTGAAATTTTAGATTCTATAGCATTCAGGTGAGTTTTTAGCCTATGCATTGTTAGCGCACGACCTGGCAGACTGTGTGGCCAAACCGTGCGGCCTGCAATGTGTCAAAAAATAATAATAAAATGAAATGCAAAATATATATAAATTCAAGTAATGAATAATATTCTTATTATTATTATTATTATTATTATTAAAATTATTATTATTATTATTAAAACTATTATTATTATTATTAAAAATATTATTACTATTATTAAAATTATTATTATTAAAATTATTATTACTATTAAAATTATTATTATTATCATTATAAATATTATTATTAGTAGTATTATAATTTTTTTATTTAGTATGTTTATCTTGTGGGAAACCCTAGGGGGTTGACACCCCCTTCTCCCTTTCTATCCAACGGTGGGACCACCCCTCGCTACCTCTTCCATTTGTGATGACCCCCGTCTCCCCACCCTCTTCTAGTCGGATCTCCTCCTCTGGGATGTTCCCTTCCAATGATGCTCTCTCTCCTCCAGTCATCCTACTTCTTGCAAAACCCGACACCCCAGTGACCACCATCCTGGAAGTGCATGATGCTCCTCCCGGCCTCCTCCTTGTGCGTTGATTTTATCCAGATTTCCACCAATTTCCCCTTTGACCCACCATGCTAAGGCCTTCTTCCCTCTTCTATTTCTTCACTTGGGTTATTTTCGGCCTATCCGTCACCCTATATGAGTTGGCCAAACGTTGGGGTTTTTATTTAATCCAATTTTTGGTATTCATCGGTTTTAGGGTCATACAAAGGGCATGTACGGTCCATTTGGTCCATGTTCCTGCAATTGCTACCGAATATGAGGTGGTTTGGGTAAATTCTCTCCACCATCATTGATTTGGGGTATTTTCTAAACCAACTCATTGTTTTTCATCCTCAATTTTAGGGCCTTAATATCATTTTGAGTCCCTAGTAATTTATTTGAGGTGCATTAAACCTTGTCGTTTTGTTTTTATGACTCTAAGATAAGTTGTACTGAGTTCTAGTCAACTTTTTGAGGGTGCACGCATATATAATTAACATATATATATAATATATTCATGTTCTCTATGTATGCATTACCTCATGGCTTGAGGATTACGTGCATTGGATTATAGTTATATATATCGGTATGTGCGTGCGAGTGCAGGCCGGTTACCAGTGGTCGTCGCGTAATATATCAAGAACATAAGTGCCTTGGCATGGTCTGCTCCCTTTTGAGGTGGGTTTCTTATGGGTGTAACATTAATTTGAGCTCCCTGATATCTTGTCATTTTAAAAGAGCATTTTTATATTTATTTTTTATTTAAATATAGATATATATACATGGCTAGGTGTTTTCGTCCATTTCTTTTATAGCACATTCATTTAATGCTTTTGCATTCCTTAAATGTTTTAAATCTTCTATAATATTATTGGGGTGTGTGAGTATAAATATTCATAGTATTTTTGTGATGGGAAATTGGAGTGAATTTTTTTTCAAGGTATTTCTTAAATATTTATATATATATGCATGCCATTTGTTCGATGAAATGAAAATTACTCTTTTAAAACAAATTTGAGTATTTTACATGTTTTTTTATTTGGTTATGTTATCGTGGAATTGATAATTGTGATATGTGCCTTATGTGTGATTTGTGATACTTATATTCCTCTTTATTGAATTATGATTTGCGTTAAAATGTTTTGGGATGATTTTACTAGTTTTTATGTATGTTTTTGTGCTTGGGTAATTATGTGGAATGGTTGGGTTTGGTTTAAATGAAAGTGGTGATTCTGAAAAAAAAAATTGGATGTTTTTATGGATATTTAAACTATTTCATTAGAAGAGATAACATTCATTGGTGGACAAGTGCTCACATGGTTGGGAATTCAACTGAAGATGGAACTTAACCAGAATGTTTTCCTTGAACCCAAATTCTCAAATGGTTCTTCCTTTCCTTTCCATTCTCCTATCAAAAAGATAACTTTATTTCTAAATGGAGTGTGGGAACATTATTTGACATCAAAGGTGTTTTTTAATGTTCCCTTAAAAACTTGGCCCATTTGGTATTTTGTAAAAGATGATTGGTTTTTAAGTGGCATGGAAAGATGATTGACATCTTTAAGCGTGTTTATGTTTTCATCATGGTTTTTCAAATAAATTTGGATTTGGACTAAAGGATCCTTTGGAATCTCTAAGAATATCATATTCGTTCATCATGGTTTTAAGATGGAATTGGACAAAGATGGTGAAGGATGGTTTGGCTTTGTATATTTGAAAATGGTGTTTTATATCTTCTTAGAAATGGTCTTATAAATATTGTGTGAGTGTAATTGAAATGGACTTTGTATGAGGCCCCATTGGCCCTTCATGTTATTTTTGGAAAAAATGACTTTTGGAAAATGTGAATTTATAATTGGAAACATAATTTATTTTATGAAATGATTTGAATATTTATTTGAAATGACAACCCAGTTGGAAATTTTCATGTTTTTAACAAAAGTGTTGAATGATTAAGTGATGTAATAGACGGATTGGCACCTTCAATGATGTGAAATATGTATATGTATATAGTGGGAACACCAATAAATGGATTATATTTATTGGTTATTGTATAGGGGATTTGTGTGTTTGGGGTAGGAAATTTCAGTTACGACTCATAATGTGAGTCATGTTTGTGAGGGCCTCCAACTAACAAAGTATATTATTTCCATGGGTTTCCTGGGTGTTTTTAGGGGGTATAGTGATGGTTGATGATAAATCTTGATTAGATGGTTTGGTACCCTTTTAATTAGATGAGAGTCTAGGTGGGATGTGCCACTGGATTGGTTATTTTAGGGCGTTCAGTTGGTTATTGACAAGGAATTGATTCAACATACACTGGTAGGTGGTTCCGAACTGAGTACATCCACAGATCTCTTTAGGGATGTTTAGGAAATTTCCATGGTTGCATACTTGTATGTTCCTAATTTATTTTTTGGATCTTTTGGTCATTTGAAATCATGAAATTTTTTATTTTAATTTTATATTAAATAACCTATTCTCGTACTAGTAATATTTTAAAATTATTCATTACAATGACTTATACACCTTGGTAATTGATTTAAAAAAATTAAATGAAATATGGGTTTTTATTAAAAGTAAAATCTTGTAACGTTTTTTGATAAAAGAGTGGAAAATCATATTTTCGTATATCATGTTTTCAAATTATCATGAATGGATCTATTTTTAGAGGTGGGGCATCAGGAATGTTTTATTTTGGCATTCATACTGAGCATCTCAGTGCTCACTCCTACTTTATCTTTCCAGTTTCAAGTTCTCTCATTTTCACATCACTCTTGGAGTGTGCTTCATTCAATGTTTGGTGGTGACCCATGAGGTCACATGGAGGTATCTGTAACATTTTATTTATTTCCTCTACAAGTGATTATTTTATTATTCATTTGGATTTTTTTTCTTTTTTTTCACGATCCAAA
Source organism: Viscum album (assembly GCA_963277665.1). NCBI lineage: Eukaryota > Viridiplantae > Streptophyta > Magnoliopsida > Santalales > Viscaceae > Viscum > Viscum album. Next base: position 2,024,814,741 of record OY728123.1, read on the forward strand.
TCGTTCCGACCTATTTAATCTTGATTCTCGACACTAGTTTCCATCTTGTGGGGATCAGGAATGCCTTTAGGGCCTTTCCACAGGCATACATGAGTGACGAGTTCAGGTTCGATCCAGGTTGGTTAATGAAAAAATGGTAGCAGAGAAGGCCCTTATTATTCGGGGTTTCCAGTAGATGGAGAATAGGGTTATTGGGACTCGGGAGGTAGGTACAAGAAGGGCCTTTGAACCCTTGCTCATTCCAAACCTCCAGTTTCTTGGGGTAGTCTAGGATTTGAGCCTTCCATTCTTGTTTTGGACTGAGGGATCACAATAGAGGTGATTCAGAGTCACATTGTGACCCCACATGGAGTAGTGACCCGTGTGGAGTCTAAGTGAATAGTTCATGTCCCTCTTATAATTATGACCTAATTGGGGCATGGATCACTATAATGTCACCATGTTAGACATAGACGTCATTCCTCCCTTCCGGTTGTTCGGTGTATGTTGTGCTTTGTCTTGGTTCTGGTTGATGTAAGTGTTCTTTTAAAGATAAAAATGGTTTTCAAATGATTATTTTTTCCTTTAAATGGTTTTAAATTGGTAAGTAAATGGCTTGGTACGACACATGGTGTTCTTTATGAATGTTTTCACATGTGGGGGGTATGTGTGTAGAAAGTGTGCAATGACATGTGTGGATGGAAACAGATGAAAACATGTGCAACAGTTCACATGATTACTTGGGTGTATATTTGAAATTAAAGGCTTGGACTTGTTTTTATAAAGTGATTTTGAAAGGGGAAATGATTTTAGAAATTATTTTTGGTTTAAAATGTGAGTTTTGGAATTTAGAAAGTATCCATATATGATGGTATTTTGGGAATTTAAATGAAAATGGTGGATTTTAAAGGAAATATTTTCGGTTGTGTTTTTATTTTTATTGATTTTTGATCCAGTCATTTTTGCTCAGGATGTTACTTTTGATTGTGCATTGGTTTGATGTCAGTTTTCATTTGTGTATTTCATGGTGTCTATAAAATTACACCTTGAAAGGATTCCAAGATTTCTAAGTAGATATTCCTAGTCACTATTTCAGCTCAACTGTTACTTATCCTGCCTGGTGATCGAGGTCCATTTGAGGAAATGGAGTGTCTGGAAGAGGTCAAGTGTGTCTTTAGGGCATTGGGAACTCTTGAAGCTTTCAAAGTGTGTGTTGTATTGTGTTTATTAAAAGGTCTAGATTTGGATGAATGTGAGCTAGTATCCCCAACATCATTGAAAGTCATGATGATGTGGGATGTTTTTACGTCTGTTTTCATAAGATGGTTCATATATAAAGAGGTGAAGAAAATGAAAAGGGAACAGATCGTGGGTATTCAATAAACCCAGTGGTCGGTGAAGGCCTATGATGACCACATTAAGGGACTCATTTCATTTTATGTGGAGGTAGTAACATAGGATTTAATGAATATCTCTATCTTCATTTGTTATAGCTTCTATTCTGTCAGACCATTTGGTTGTGTGCCACCGGTGTATCTAGTGTGGGTATTCAATGCCATTTGGTTGTGTTCCACCGATGTGTCCAGTTTGGGTATTCAAATCCATTTTGTTGCATCCCTCTTATGACGTTCCATCATTGCTATTGTCTAGGCCATCTAGAAAAGTTTTAGAGGAATCATCGCATGAAGAATATATCATGTCCAATGGATTCTCATACCTAACTGTGAGGCGTGAGATGCTTCAACCCTCATAGCCCCAACCACAAGCCTCAGGGTGAAGCTCACGTGCATTAAGGAGTTTTCAAGGGTGTGAAGCCTTGGTCTGGATTTTGTGTTCCGTGTTGCGGTTTGAATATTTGAAGTATTTTAATTATTATTTTTTAATGTTCATGTTTTTCCATCATTGTAAATTCATCATTTCATTTGGAGTTTATGGAAAACATATTCTATGTTAATCTAACCAGCTCAAACATTTGAATGTGTCTTTTTAAGAGTTTGTTCTCCTTGAGTGTGTTTAAACCTTATGTAGGATGGTTTTCAGTTAGAAGATCCCACGTCATCCCCCTCTCTAAGGCAGTGTGTTTGGGTTTTACTTTTCACGATATTCATGTTCTTGTGATGGGGAGATCCCTCCCAAGTTCTCCCCTTGTTTTATGTCGTGGTTTCTTTCTGATTGGTTGGTTGTGACATGTGGAGTGAATGGTCACCCTGAGGTTCTTATCCTCTCTCGGTTTTGATTGGGTATGGACTTGAGTTTTGGTTATCCATTTCCTTGGTGACTATTTGGGGGAAGAAAGTGTTTGTGGTGCAGAGATTTGTCACACCCCAACCATGGACACTCCTTTATCCTATTATTTTCATGTTCATAGATATTTCTAGTTGAGATTCGGGCTGATTCCTTGGAGAAATTTTTGGACTCGAAAGCGTTCAGGTGAGTTTTTTTCTTGCACCCAGTTGGCACAAGGTCTCGTAGACCATATGACCTACTCTATGTCAAAAATTAATAATAAAATTTAATGAAAATATAATTGAAATTATAAAAAAGATTAATAATAATAATAATAATATTATTATTATTATTAAAACTAAAATTATTGTTATTATTATTAATATTATTAAAACAATTTACAATTATTATTAAAAATAGTATTATTATTGTTATTATTATTAAAATTATTAAAATTATTATGAAAACAATTATTATTATTATTATTATTTATTTAGTTTGTTTATCTTAAGAGAAACCCTAAAGGGTCGACACCCCCTTCTCTATGCGATGTCGCCCCTGATGCACCACCCTCTTCTAGCCAGACATCCTCCTCAATGGAATTTACTTCCAACTATGCCCCCTCTGCTCCAACTATTTTGTTTCCTACACGTCCTGACCCCTGATGACCTCCCTCAAGGTAGCACACAACAAACCTCTTGGCCTCGTCCTTGCACATCGATTTTGACTGGATTTCTACTAGTTTCTCCTTTGATCCACCATGGTAAGGACTTCTCACATCTTCTTTTTCTCACCTGTGTAATTTTTTTCATATCTATCACCTAAATGAGTAGGAAGAACCTTAGGGTTTTAATTTGATCTTATTTTCTGTTTTTTTGGTTTTAGGGTTGTGAAAAGGGCCTCTCATGAAACGTTGGTCGGTGTTTAAACAACCACCGTTGAAGGTGAGGCAGTTTCTGTCAATTTGCTCGATCGCTATCAATTTAGGTTATATTTATAAACCTAAAGATTGGTTCACACCCTCTATTTTAGGGCCTTCGATTTTTTTAAGTCCTTCTTAATTTATTTTCAGTGCGTTGAACCTTACCACTATGTCTTTAGGATTGTAGTATATGTGGTACTGAGTTCTAGTCAACATTTGATGGTGCGCATGCCGATAATTAAGGTATATGTATATATTATATATATATATATTTCATCCATGTACATATTACCTCGTGGTGCATGGAATGCATGAATTTTATTATATACATACAGGCATGTCTTTGTGAATGCGGGGAGTTACGATTGGTCACTCCCTAATTTCTCATGGGCCAAAGTGTCTCGGCTTGGTCTTATCCCTTATTGAGGTATGTTTCCTATTCCCACACCATTAATTTGATCTCCCTTATTTCTTATGAATTTAAAAGCCTGTTTTTTATATTTATGTGTTATTTATTTATACATATATACACATTCCTATGTGTTTCTGTCTATTTTTTTTCCGACACATTTTTTTTAATTTTGTGCTTTCCTTAAATGCTTTTAATCTACTATAATATTATTGTTGTGTGTGAGTATAAATTTCATGGATGTTTTTTGTTGAACATTGGTGTGAATTGGGTTTTCAAGGGATTTCATTAATACACACACGCACACACACACACACACACATGCATATATATATATATATATTCCAAGTGTTCGATGAAATGATAATTGGACTTTTTAAAAGAATTTGGATATTTTAATGGTTTTTTGGATTTGGTTATGTTACAGTGGAATGGGTATTTCTGATATGATCCTTATGTGGGATTTATGGGATATAGATTTCTCTTTATGGAATTATTATTTTTGGTAAAAAATTAGAATTATTTTCGAGGTTTTTAAATGCTTGTTTATGTTTCAGTAATTATGTGGAATGGTTGCATTTGGTTTTAAAGAAAGTGGTGATTCTAAAAAATGTTTTTGGTTGTTTTAATGGATATTTAAAGTGTGTCATTAGATAAGGGAACATCCATGGTTACACACATGGATGGGAATTCAAAAGAATATGTCACTTAAAAAGAATGTTTTCCTTGAACCCCGGTTCTCAAATGGTTCCTCCTTTCTTTTCCCTTCACCTTCAAAAATGATTTCCTCTAAATGGTGTGTTGGTACATTGTGTGGCATCAAAGGTGGGTTTTAATGTTCCATTAAAAACTTGTACCATTAAATATTTTATAAAATATTATTTATTTTTAAATGACATAGAAGTTTGATTGGCATTATCAATTGTATTGTGTGTTTTCATCCTAGTTTTTTAAGGAATGTTGGATTTGGATTAAAGGCATGTTTGGAATACCTAATTATATCTTATGCATTCATCGTGGTTTTATTTTGTAATTAAAAATAGATGATGAAGGATCATTTGGCGTTGAATATTTTAAAATTTTGTTTTATATGTTCTTTGAAATGGTATTACAAATATTGTCTGAGTTTACTAGAAATGGACTTGGTTTGAGGTGTGATTGGCACTTCATGTTGTTTTGGGATGAAATGTGGTTTAATAAATTTGATCTCATGATTGGAAAAATAATGTATATTATGAAATTATTTGAATGTTTTTGTGAAATGATAGCCCAATTGATGATTTTCTTGTTTTTAGGAAAGCGTTGAATGCTTAAGTGATGTAATAGCCCGATTGGCCCATTAAACGATGTAAAATATCTATATGTATATATTTATATCCCCTATAATGGATTTCTATTTATGTGATATCTTATAGGGGATGTTTTTGTTCATGGTAGAAAAGTGTGGTGACGATAGGTAAGGTGAGTCACGCATGGGAAGGTCTCTTACTTACACAGTATATTATTACCCGGGGTTTCACGAGAATCGTGTAGAGGGTCGAGTGATCATTTTCTATCAACCATGATTGGATGGGTTGGTAACCCTGGAATAGTTAAGAGGCCAAGTGTGAAGTTCCACTGGATTGGTCAGTTTAGGCTATCCTATTGGTTATTGACTGGGGAGATTCACCATACGCTGATAAGTGGTTCCGAACTGAGTATGTTTAGGGATCACTCTAAAGATGATTAGAAAATTACCATGGTTTCATACTTGTATGTTCATTCTTTATTTTGAGTAAATGTTGGTTATTTTATTTCATGACACTTTTACTTTTCTTTTTTTATTAATGAACTTGTTTTTGTACTAGTTGGGTTTTAAAAGAATTCATTGCATTGACTTATATGCCTTAGTAATTGATTTAGAAAAATTAAATGAAAATGGTTTTTCAAAAAAAGAAAATCTTGTTACCTATTTTGTTAGAAGTATGGAACACTATATTTTTATATATCATATTTTCAAATTAGCAAGAATATATTTCCTTTTATACGTGGGAATCAGGCATGGTTTATTTTGGAATTCTTACTGAGCATCTCGGTGCTCAAGACTACTCTATCTTTTCAGTTTTAGGTTCACCCAGTTTCACATCACTCTTAGAGTGATCTTTATTTAGTGTTTGGTGGTGACCAATGAGGTCACATGGAGGAATGTGTAGCATTTTATTTATTTCCTCTAGATGTGCTTATTTATATTGTTTAGTTTGATTTTAATTTATTTTATTATATTTTTTCACATGCCAAATAAATCTCACCTATTTAATCTTAATGTCTGACACTAGTTTCCATCCCAGGGGTATCAGGAATTCCATTCAAGCCATTCCACATGTTGACTCGGGTGACTAGTTCATGGTCCACTCGGGTTGGTTCGTGACACCTAGAAAACTCTATTGATAGATTAACATAGTTTAATAATAGGTAGTTCATTAATAATAATCATAGATAAATGTCTGGAAAAATTGCATGAAATCTCTATATTTTAGAGTATAACTATTTATCACTTTGATTTATCCTTATCAATTAACTATTTCCAATTTCCTCTATTCCAATTATATTCAGTGGCAGGCCATGGATTTATTTTTTCAAAATTTTTAATGATTAATGATATTTTCAAGTGCGTGGTTAGATCCTCATGGAATGTTTCTATCCTAGGACATGTACGAGTTTCTCTTCAAAACAAAAATATTTCTGTGGAGAAGATCATGATGATGATGCATAAAATTTGAGACATCTAAAACCAGAAATTCTAGACCTCATGCTAAAAACAAATTAGTTTTTCTTATTTCCTTCCATTTTATTAAAAAATTGTTAAGAATAAGTGAATCAAAATTAATAATTAAAATTTAATCCACTAATCCAAATAATGAGTCACAAAATTTCCAAGGATCATTTAGGTCTAGAACTATATAAAATTAGAAATTATATTACAAAACAAACTCATACTAATTATAAATGAGAAAGTTATTTTCTACACCATCACAAACTCTTTAAATAAGAGTCTAGATTCCCTCTTGATAAGAAATATAATTGAGACCTATATCCGTAATAGATTTCACTCATCCATAACCCTGTGAAACAGATTTTAAAAAATGTGTTTAGCATAAAAACCAAGTAAGGGGATTAAAATTTATATTAATACTTATATTCAAATATTAGAAAAGTTCTTGAAATAATTGTCATCAAAATAAAAATCTTTAGTAAAATATTTATTTTAACAAAAAATATTACCTTTCCCTTTAAAATTATGAATATTTTTCAAAAGAAAAAAGCTCATGAGTCCTTGTATAGAAAACATAAAAATATTGAAATAATATATCTTTAAAACAAATTCATTATTTAATTATAAAATCAAGAAAATAATATTTTCACTTTTGAAAACAAAATTCAAAAAAAATCAATTTAAAATGAATCTATTTATTTTTAGTAAAACTCTTCAAAAAATTAGAAAACAAAACCATGAGTCAACTTGGAACATTGAATTCTATATATAGATTACCAATCACTTAGTGGACAATGATTTTTAAGGTTTTTGTTCACTACTCATCACCCATTATTCATTATAATTAAAAAATTACATATTTAGATATAAAATTTTGTATAATACATCTTTTTATTTAAAACAATATTTATTAATAAAAAGAAATACATAAAAACAATTCTTGGTGGGAAGATATAATGTTTTCAAAGGATGTTTTTCCATTATAAACAACACATTATTAATGAAATATTAAAATATGATAGATGAAATAACAATTCTTGGAAACAATTCTCTAAAATCATTTATAGAAAAATATTCTTTTCGGAAATATCTTGTAACATCAATGAGATAAAAAGCGCTTGGGTATACATTAATTATAACATATATGATATCTAAAATGATAAAATTATAGTCAATTAAAAACAAGTTATAAAACAAGTAAAGGAAGTGAGTGTTTTTTTAATAAAATATTCTTATCATGGGATAAAAAATTTGAAAGGATTTTAAACCCCTAAAGATACATAATTAAAAATATTTTTTAGAAACAATTATACAAAAAAATAATATAGACAATAGAGTTTTATTTTTGGAAACAATAAAAACAAATAAACTGTTTTTTAGGGTTTTCAAAAAGAAAAATAATTTTCCAATACATTATTCCTAGTAAACAAGGATACCTAATCCTTACTAAAACCTTTTCAAAATTCCTTCTCCTATGTAAAATCCAAAAACTTTTTCCCTTCCATTAATCTTCTCCCATAAACAACTGAAATATGATTTTTATAATAAGATTATAAATGTCAATCGATACATATAAAACCTTCATATGGCCAATATATTTGGTGTATCTGTTATTGTAGTGAATATATTTTTCAAACAATTTTTTTAGTGATTAAGGATTAAGACATTTGGAGACCTTAAAAATTAATGTTTTTTAGAATTACTGTTATTATATTATATTTTTCCAAACCATTTTTGTGGATCTAATTACAATTCCAACTAAATTAATTACACTTAATACTACGACTAACATTTTTTGTGTTTTACAATTTTCATACCATGACATTCCTTATAAATGTTCATGTGTATATATATATATGTATATGCATATATGTATAGGCATATATGTTCATGTATATGTATATGTATATGTATATATATATATAACCTTCAAACATTATTAGTGTTATTCAAGAGAGGTGGAAGAAGACGACACAACTTAAAAAATTATTAGGGATATTTGATTTTAATTCAGCCTTAACTGCATCATTAAAATACAATTAGAGGTGATTTGAGTTGATTATGTATATTTATATATCATTCATTTTGTGTCATTTAAAGGGAGAGTAAAAAACATAATCCTTACTCATGGACTAGTGAGTTTAATCCTACCGCCATCCATCCATGCATCACTCTAATACTTGGTTATATTTTCTTGTATAAATATATATATAATCAAAAAATAAAATAATTGAAAGGATGAAGGTTGATGATTATGGAAAAAAGAATAAAAAGATAAAATTGAACGATGATGTTTAGATGAAACCATGTGGCCCTCGTTATATCAGCATCATTAATGGATGAATGAGTAGTACCTAAAATTTTCATGTCCCACATCAAAATTTCCCTTTGTCTTACACTCACTTATATACCATTAAGCAGATTAAGTCTTTGTGGAAATATAACTAGGGCTAGTGTTTTTGTACTCTCATCAAACTGATCCCTCAGTGAGGCTATCCACCAACACATGTTGATCTACATGTATTCCCACACATGAACATTCTATTTTCTCCTTATTCATAAACATAGAACTACTATGAACCCATGTCGCTGACCCAAATGTCTTGATTTCCACTTAATCTAAGGGCTGGATGGCCAATTTTTTAACTAAGTATATTTAACAAAAACATTATGTGAACCGAAAATAAATTATTATTGATGAATATATTTTTATGTATTTTCTTATTTTTTTTATTTTATACTAACAACCATTTACTAACACTTTTTATTATATTCATTTATATTTAATTATAATTTAATTATATCCCAAATTAAAAACCTATGATAAATAATATGTTATTTTTATAAATTAATATAATCTTTCCATAACTAGTTTTAAATTAATGTCTAATTTACCATATTTTTTATATTTCTAAAAAATAGTTGTAATAAGAATAAAATTTATATATTTTGTTTATTAACATGTGTTAAATAATTTTATCTCATGGAAGTATTATCAATAAAAATTTAATTACATAATATAATTTTAATTATGATTAAAGTACTTATTTTTTAATATGAACATATTAAATATGGATTTGTGTATAATAAAAAACTATCTATTTAATTTTTATATAAACAAAGATAAAGTAGTATTTTACCCATTTTTTGAAAGGATCCCATAATAATTATCTTTTACATCCATTTTAAACGATTATATTCTTACAATGTCCATATCTCATCATTTAAATACCAAATCATCCAATCTTATTAATTTTACTCATAAGGATGATCATGTGGTTTTGTTTATCATTATTATTGTAGAAATTATGATTTGTGTGAATATTTTCCAGAGAAACATTTAAGATGAATATTTTCTATTTGTGGTATTTTTATATGATTTAACATTAATCACACATTTAATTTTCATATTATTAATTATTATTTCATCCATATAAAGAAGTGGTTTTTTCATCATTTAATTGATTTATCTCATTATAATATATCACACACTGTCTTAGATAGAATCACAATATCTATTTATCAATATATATATATATATATATATCTGTGTGTCTCTGTGTGTATACACATACTCATGATGTTACATTCTACCTCCTTAAATAAATTGCATCCTTAAAATTTTAAATTCCTATCACTGTTAAAAACATAAGGGTTTGTTCTAAATATCATCATGATGTAATTTATAAATTATTATCCTTATTTTTATCATATTTTAAATATTATAACTAGATCTTGTTTTTTTCACTTCTATTCATGCCAAATATAGTTCATTAATTATAAATATAAAGGGTTTTAATAAACATACCTATCACATCATTATCATTATTATCATATTCTCATATAAAAAAAACCAAATTGGTTATTAATAAAAAAATTAATATGAGAAATCATCCACAAGTGTCTTATAAATTGAAACTTCATTTCAATCTAAAATACCTTGAATCACATTAATATATCTTCCAAATAAATATCATCAAAATAAATATATAACTCTTAAATTATTGAAAAATAATATTATCATAATATTTAAATTTATTTAAACATTTTCTTTGATACAAAATAATAAAACATAGAACCGGACTCCTTGGTTCAGTGGTAAAAACACATTATTTTTTATTTTATTTCATTAATTTATAAGGCCTTTAGAATAAAAAACTCAAAAGTAAAATTTTAAATTACATATTCAAATCTAAATAAAGAGTCACTACCTTCACATAGAACTATTAGGTATAGATATTTAGTGAATTTTTAATTATATTACAAACCAATCTCATACTAATTCTAAATGAGTACTTTATTTTCATTACTGTTACAAACTTTCTGAACGGGTCTACAAATTCACTCTTGATAAAAAAATCATGACTAGTATCCATAATAGATCTTACCCATCTATATATCCTAGAAACACATTTTAAAACTTGGTTTGATCACAAAATTTCAGTAAGTGTTTTTAAAATCAATGAGAAGGCCTATTATAAAACACTAAATAACTCTTTGAAAAAAAATTAAATCTTAATAGAATACATTGAATTTATTAAAACAATTTTAACAATAAAAATTACCTTTTGCATTTAATGAATAAGGAGGTTTCATAAAAAAACTCAAGATATTTTTTTAAGAAGACAAAAAATATATTGAAAACATTTTCTATTAAAATAAAACCCTTATTTTCATAAAAAATAATGAAAATACAATTTTTTAAAATATTTAATTTTAAAATGAACCTAGTTACATTGAATAGAATACTTCATAATATTAATAAAAATGAATAATCCTATAACATTTAAGACTATATAGGGCCTACCCATGAGTTGGTGGAAAAATTCCCTTGAGTTTTTCTTTCACCACCCATCCCTTTTATAGTTTACACTGATCAAATGTCATATTTTAATGGAATATTTCGTAGTTTTCTATTTATTTATTTAAAAATTAGTCTAGATTCACAAAAAAAAGAAAATACATAGAAATAAACCCTTCTGTGGTAGGTAACATCTATACAGTTGATGCAATTTTATCTTTGAAATGTACATTATTAAATAAATACCTACATAGTCTAGAAGTAATAAAACTTCATGGAAATAATTCTTTAAAATTATTAATGGGGAAATATACTTTCTAAAATGTCATGGAACATTAATGAGAAAAATAGTTCATGGAATTATAATAATTTTGACATATATGACAACCATGAGGATAAAATTATTTCTAGAGGAAATATTGTAATAAAATATTTATGGGAGGTTGGATATTTTATAATAAAATATTTTATACATATAAATATTAATTTAAATCTAGTTGAAACCCCTAAAGTAGCATCATTAAATAAAATTTCAAAATAGACATTATTTTCAAAATAATAGTCAGTGATGTTTTATTTATGGATGATATAAAAATATATCGTGGAATTCATTGAGGTTTTCAAATATAAAAATTATTTTCACATACTTTATTCCCAAAAACCAATGCTAACAAATCCATAGTAAAACCCTTATAACATCTTTATTTGAAGGTATATCCTAAAAATTTCTTCTATTACTCAATATATTACCTTCTATAAATGCAATATAATTTTTTTTGTGGAATATATCAAAGTCCCATGAAACATATAGATTCATTATATAGACAACCTCCATGGTGTGTCATTTATAGTACTGAATATTTTTTTAATATTTTTTTTGTGATGAAGGTAAAATACATGAAAAAACATTAATAGTAACCATTTTATATTTAACTAATATATCATTAGACTCCTAGTAAATTATTTACACCTACTATTATTGTTATTGTCTTTTATTTTTCGAAAATAAACATTGTTATACTAGATATAAAATATAGTAAATTATTTAAAACTCCTAGTACTATTTACCATTTTTGAGTATTAAAATGTTCATACCACAACAATCTATATATATGTTCCTGCGTGTTTGTGTAACCCACATACATTATTTTTACTTTTTGATCGAGGCATAAGAATATGATGCGACTTAACACACTATTAGGGCTTTGTGAGCTTTATTCGGAACTACCTATATCATGCAAGACCAATGAGTGGTGATTCAATGAATATATATATATACCAATACCCACACACACAAACAGGAAAATATATATATATATATATATAACTGATATATTGTTGTGTAGAGGTAGAATAACATGGATTAAGCTATACCTATGGCTTAGTGGGATTCATACCACCATTCTTTATCCGTGCAATACTATAATCCTTAGTTATATCTACTTATATATATATGTATCTTGGATAATCAGAATCATTATAGGAATGATGGTTGAATATGATGAAAAAAATTTAATTTCAACAGTGGATTTTATATGAAACTGTGCCGCACATGTTATATCTGTATCATTTATGGATGGATGAAAAATACTGGATTTTTTTGTCTCACATTTAAATATCTATTAGTATAATCATTAATTATATTTCTTGATGCAGTATAAGATTTTATTAAAATCCTTCTAGGATTAGTGGTTCCATATTTTTATGGTACCGAGCTCTTAATGAGGCGAACCACTAATGTATGCTCACATATTTGCTCGCCCACTCCTAGATAGGTGCTTTTCTCTTTACTCATCACACTCAACCTTATCTTCGCCCATGCTCTTAGCCATGATGGATTGATCAAACATTAATCTATATCCTGGTTAGGCCATTTTTTTACAATGTATATTTAAAAAATATAAAGTCTTATACGTTAAGTGGTAGAAAAATATATTTATATTTTCTAATTGTTTTTACTCATCTATTTTATACTAACATACTTTTACAAACACATTCCATTATATTCATTTATATTTCACAATACATATAAATATTCGAAATTTATTTACTTTGATAAATATTATATTGTTATTATTAATTAATAATTTCTTCCCAGAACCATTTTGTTATTAATGTTCTATTCACGATAATTTGTATATTTATCAGAAAAATTATATCACTATTAAAATTACTATAAATCATATATTAATGTATCTTAATTAATTCCATCTCATTAACATATTATCCACAAAACTTTATTTATATAATGTAATTTCAATTATGATTAAATTATATATTTTTTACTATAAGCTTATTAAATATGTATTTATATATAATAAACTCCAATTTGTTTTATAAATATGGATAAAGTAGTATTTTACCCTATTTTCTAAAGGATCCCATAATAATTATCAATAGAATATATTTTAAATGGATATATTCTTATAATTATTATATCCTATTATTAAATACTAATTCTCTAACTCCTCTTAATTTTACTCATTATGATGTTTCATATGGTTCTTCTTATAATCCTTCTAGTCATAATTCTTGGCAGTGTGATGATTTTTATGTGAAACCCAGAAGATTAAGAGTATATGTTAATAGTATTTTTATATTCTTTCACAATTATCCCATTGTAATTATCTTATTGTTATTTACACTTTTATTTTGATAGTGTATTGATTTTTATTTGGTGTGGAATTTCACTCAATCTAATTGAGCTATATCATAGATTTCATTAGATAGAAAAAATATATTTATTTAAAAATAGAGATTAGTGTGTGTGTTACAATACTCATAATGTTATAAAATTGACCTAAACTTGGCATGCATGACACTTCATGGTGAATTCCATGCAATCATTAACCATTATGGGCCATAAGTATCTCAACCTTTAGATTTAGAGGGTGATCTCTAATCCTATTTGATGAGATCCAAATTCCCCAGTGTGAAACTATATTAAAACATGAATAATTTTATATCCGTGTCTTATTTAGATAATGATTCCATCAAATATTCACTTTTAGTGGACTATATTTGAGTTGGAGTCATCATAGAGGATGAAATTCAATAACCATTGATAGACGTACCCTCACTTAACCTGGATTTACGGAAGTTTACCTTGTTAGAGAAACTCAATAAGAGGAGTCATATAATAAAATTAGTATTCTGTCATTGGTCTATTTGAGGGTCCTTACTAAGAATATGGGTTAATTAGTTGATTCACCTCTTGGTCTTCCTCCTTGAGAGTGTTATAGGAAAACACTCTCTGAAGTACCACATAGATGATCACGTCATCCTAGTCCGGATCAGCTAGGGATGTAGTCCTGTTTTCTTCAATGTCATATCAGCAATTTTAGGACTATGTGACATGAGGCAAATTCACCATAGAACAAAATATATACATCAGCTCAAGTTTTTGCTCGATAAATTTGACAACCTTATATTTTCTAATAGTATATCCCCAATTGATTTTTCAAATAACCAAATTAGAATCATCCTTCATATAAAATTATGGGACCCTAATCTCCAAATACAATTTGATACCAATAATTAGGACTTAGTATTATGCCTCATTTTTTTGTAAATCCCTCTAAAAGGATGGATGAATATGGTATGAGGGATTTTTAGGGAGATATAAAGACAACTCAAAGGATGAACCTGAAATGATTTGGGTTTTTATATAAGGCCTCAGCCTTAAACCTTACTTAATATTGAATTAAATGAATAATTCACATTGAGGATCTTTTCAGGTTTAGAGTTTTAGAGAATTAGAACATAACTATTACATCTCAAAATATTTACAAGGTAGACACTTCTACCAAGTTTCTATAGAACAAAAAAAACTCTTAAAAAGAAACATGTCTAGTTCCATGTTTTATATAGCATGACTTTCCCTTGATCCCATCCTTGACCCTATTTCACATTATGTCCTGTGAAAAAAATTTCAAAAAAAACTTGGGGTGAGCATAAAAAGCTCAGTAAGGGATACACAAAGAATAAAATTTGTTAGTTTATCAAAAAAAAAGTAAACCATGTATACTTTATAAAAGTAATACTTTTCACCTTTATGAAGTAGTAAAAACTCTTCAATGAATAAAAGATCATTACTTACCCTTTTTTAACCAAAATATTACCATAAAATCCATATAAAGAACACATAACATATAAAGGTAACTTGGGACATAAACATACTTAATTGGAATAACCATACGGTCGACTTCCACACATACTTAATGGAATAGCTATACGGCCGACTTCCATACCCAATGCATTGGAGGTTATAACGTAACCACCCATCCTGGTATTCACGAAACCACCCGTCATATGGTTTATCACGTAACCACCCGTCAAATGTCCAATTACCATTATAAAATCATAAGACATAAACCAAACATAATTTAAAGAAAACATTTCCACACTTTGATCACAATATATCACTCAAATATATTGACATAACAAATCCATTATAAAAACCATTTTCAATACCAAAATACATAAAATAGTATATGGTATTTATTTCATTTTAAAAACATCATGGCTTGTTGAGGAAGCCAAAGACCAAATAATACTCGCGGCGGTGGAAAAGGTCGTTGTCACCGCGTACGTTAAAAGAAACATTCCTTTTTGTCGTTTAGTAAAACGCTTCGTAGAAAAAGATTCCTTTTGTATAAAAGTAAAATTAAAAGGGGTTTATACACCGTATAATATATAGTTGTGTATAAAAAGAAATATGCCTCAATGAAAGGAGATTGAGACGAAGTCCCATACCTCGGGTCTGTCTTGACTCGATCGTTCTTTAACCTCCTGAATAATAAACTTAAGTTAATTTCTACTTTCTTAAGAACCTTTTTCAAGTTCATTATTCCTTTTATATCACTTATTACCATTTCATGAACACTATGTAATTATTTAAGTTATTAACAGTCGTTTTAACGATCATTGGTACTTGAGTCAAAAATATGCTCTTTATAATTACAAGTTGTTCATGTATCCAATATATCCAGAGTTATACTCATGATGTAGATATCATATATATCATATATATCCAGTATATAAATTCATTTATAATATTACATAATCATTTAGAGGTAAGAAATGAAATGCACCGTTCATGGAGACGGTAAGCTGTACGTACGCATGAACGCTGCTTTCATTTCTATGTCATATTAATGGAATTAAAAATAAATGAGAGGTATGTATATTTTAATTCCAGAATTATATTAATCATTTAGATGTAACATAAATCATATATATCCATTATATATATGTACTTATAATAGTACATTACATTTGGGGATACGAAATGAAATGCACTGTTCATGGAGACGGTAAGCCGTACGTACGCATGAACGCTAATTTAATTTCTATCTCATACTTTAATGGGATGAAATAATAATGATATAGAGGTATATTATAATTCCAGTATAACATAATATATAATAACTTTAAATACATCCTTTATACGTCCCACATATGGCATTAACGAATCAAATCACTTTGAGGGGGCGGTAGTCCGCACTTCCTAAAATGAAATGTTCGTGTTTACCCATAATGGAAGCCATAAAGGTATGATAAAAATGAAAAATACACAATCTTAAGTAAAAAATAAACATATTATATATCATATATAAATATAGTTTCATCTTAATGGCCACCTTTGAAGGTGTTAAAATAATGTTGAACAATCATCGGTTCGGGAGGCAGAAATTCGCCATCCACGGAAACAGTATGTTCTTTAACCATTAGATGTAGGTGTCTGTAAGTTTAGCTCAAATAATTCCTATAAAAACATCCTAGTATATTTAATATAATTTATTGGTTACAAAAGAAAATAATAAAAAGAGTTTAGGTTGTTGGAGAAGCAAAATAAAACAAAAGGACTCAAAAGAAGACATTACCTTAAAATCGGGTAACTCTCTTTGGTTTGAGCCCAAAGGCTTACTTGGGAAGAATTTGCCCAAATTGAGGATTCAAGGAGTAAGAGGATGATGTGGAGAGACAAAATGGGCAGGGTTTGGCTGATCCAAAGGCTTTGGAAGTGTGGGTAAAGAGGTAGAGGTGGGGGCCTTTTATAAGAGGAGGGAGGGGCACTCTTGGAAAGTAAAGAAAAGTTACATTATTTTAAAATTATATTCGGATTTAAGAGGTCCCACATTCATATAATTCGAGGATAAGGTGATAAGGGTTCGAAATATACCCATACAATAGGTTTTGGACAATTTTAGGTCATAGATGGTACATTATCATTTCATTTTATTTAAAGCCATTATTAATGAGGTAATCGTTGCGTCATCACGATGTCATAAATGATTTAATATATTTAATTTATAAAAATTATAAAAAAAAATACCATGATGTAGGAAATCTTTTTATATTTTTAATGAATCTTTATAGTCAAAAATCTGACTTGTATTACCCCATGTAAAAATTGTTTTAGTAAAACGTCTCATGTTTGTGTCATTTTTACTTTAACTTTAAATAAAAAGTTATTAATGACATTTTCCAACCAAAGTGGCTTCATGGGGTCCCCAAGTTGACCCATGGATTTTCTTGGTCGGCCATGAAACATCCAATGATGTTAGGACATGTTTCAAGTTCATTTCATATTATTACAACATTATTTTTACCTTAAATTACACTAATTATCTCTAATCGCGATTAAAAACATAATAAGTTACTATTAACCAAAAAATTATTTTAATCCCATTGAACCAAATTTTACTTCTTAATGACAACCATGTATGTCTGATTTTTGAAAATAAAATCACAGAAGTGGTAAAATTTCATTTAAACGAAAAATCAGTTTTTTAAGTACCACTTAGTGGTTCCACTATTCATCAAAAATTGATGTTTTTCAGAAAAATACCAAAACTTCACCCTAAGATATATTTGATAATCTGAATTGAAAAATGAAGTCCATTTTAAAAAATTCAAAACATATAAGTTGCATTAATTAATTTAATAATTCATTCCCGCTGTTAGAGCAAATAGCGTGTTTTTATGAAACAATAAGTATCAAAAGATTCACACTAGTTTATGTCTGATTTCAAAGTGAAATTTATTCCAACGACAACTACTGGATTTAATGTTAAAAATATATTCTAATTTCACATTAAAACCAATTAAAAATATAATATAATCATATAAATAAATTTAAATTAAAAAGAGTTTTTGATTTAAAATACAACATTTTACACTATTCATTAAAAAATGAACTTTATCGGAAAAATACCAAAAATTTACACAAAGTAAATTTTGATATCCCGATTCTAAAGAAGAGTTATATTTGGTCCAATAGAATGTATATAAGTTATCAAAACTATATTTAATTATGTTTCACCATCAAAAGGTGATAAGTGAACCTCTAGTGAAAACTAGGGCATATATGCATAAAATTGAATTCTTTCCGTATTTTAAGCCTTTATCATTTATTAGATAAAAGTAAAAACATTTAAAAAACATATATAATCATATTTTAGTTATATCTATCCATTCCCGCCAATACAATGACTATGTGTTAACTATCATTTAAAATAATATTATTTTATTACTAGTGTGCAACGTAAGATTTCAAAGAAACTCTTTGTTGCGTATCGGGTACGCTATAGAACATAGCAACCCCTTTACAGTAAAATTAATATTTAATTCTCAAATATAATAAATATGAAAATTTATTATTCTTTATTTACCTGGGATGTTACATCCTTCCACCCTTTTGGAAATTGCGTCCTCGCAATTTTATTCACTTATCAATATAAGTGGGGGTATTTATCCCTCATAGCATTTTATGATTCCCACGTTGCCTCTTCAACCATATGGTTTTGCATAAAACCTTTACCTGGTGGATTACCTTATTTCACAACACTTACTCTCTTCGGTCAAGAATATAGATAGGTTGTTCTTCATAAGAGAGATTCTCTTCCAACTGAACTACCTCTGGGCTCAAAACATGAGATGGATCTGTCATATACTTCCTCAACATCAAAACATGAAAAACTTTGTGTACTTGAGATAAACTCGGATGTAAAGTCACTCAGTAAGAAACTGATCCAACTCTCTCCAGAATTTCATATGGTCCAATGAACCTTGGACTCTGCTTTCCTTTCTTACCAAATCACATCACACTTTTCCATGGAGAAACCTTGAGAAAAACATAATCACCTACCTCGAAAGATAGATCCTTCCTCCGGTTATCCGCATAACTTTTCTGTCTGCTCTGAGCTGTTCTCATGTGTTTCTGAATCAACTGAACTTTTTCTTCCATCTCTTCTACCAATTATGGTCCCATCAGCTTCCTTCCACCCACTTCATCCCAGCATGATGGAGTTCGACACCGCTTCCCATATAATGCCTCAAATTCTGCCATCTGTATACTGGAATGAAAACTGTTATTATAAGAAAACTCTACCAATGAAAGATGTTGGTCCCAACTTCCCTGATAATCCATTGAGAAAGAACGTAGCATATCCTCCAATGTCTGAATTATTCGTTCTAACTGCCCATCTGATTGAGGATGAAAATCTATACGAAAATTTAATTCAGTACCCAACGACTTCTGAAGGCCCTTCCAAAAGTTAGAAGTAAACCTAAGATCATGATCAGATACAATGGAGAGAGGAACTCCATGTAACCTAACTATCTATTTAACATACAAACGAGAATGTTGATCTAGGGAAAAAGTATCTCGTATAGTAAGGAAATGAGTATATTTAGTCAAGAGATCAACAATAACCCATATTGCATTATTACCTCGAGATGTCCTCGGTATTCTCACAACAAAGTCCATGTATATATTTTCCCATTTCCACTCTGGCACTGGTAAAGGCTGAAGCATCCCTTTCGGTAACTGCCGCTCTGCTTTAACATGTTGACATGTCAAACACTTCACAGTAAAATCAGCAATATCTCTTTTCATTCCATCCCACCAGTAATACTCTTGCAGATCTTCGTACGTCTTAGTACTGCCATGATGAACTGAAAACGGGGAACTATGAGCCTCACATAACAAATCATTCTTCAATTGTGAATCACAAGGCACACATAATCTATTCACAAACCTCAAAACACAATCATTATCAATGTTGAATTCAGGCAACTTACCCTTCTGAACCACCTCTACCTTTTTCTTCAACTCACTATCTTCCCTCTGTGCTTGCTTAATTCTGTCTGATAGGGATGATCTCACTGATACCTGAAACAAAACAGAAGAACTTCCTGCACCAACAACTTCTTTGCCAAAGTTCATCAAATAAAAAACAAAAGGATATCATTCCAAACGTAGCATGGTTAATGAAGCATTAGTTTTTCGACTCAAAGCATCAGCCAATTTATTTGCTTTTCCCGGATGGTAGTGAATTGTACAATCATAATCCTTGATTAATTTCAGCTGTCTCCTCTATCTCATGTTCAATTATTTCTGAGTGAATATATACTTTAAACTTTTGTGATCAGTATATATTTCACACTTTACTCCATACAAATGATGCCTCCAAATTTTTAAAGCAAAAACAATAGCAGCTAATTCTGAATCATGTGTAGGGTAATTTACCTCATGAGTTTTCAACTGACATGAAGAATAAGCAATTACATGTTCATTATGCATAAGGACACAGCCAAGTCCCATCAACGAAGCATCACTGTATATAACAAACTCACCATTCCTAGAAGGAAGTGCCAAAACTAGAGCATTCACCAATCTTATTTTCAACTCCTGAAAACAGTCATCACATTCTTTTGTCCTGATAAACTTAACACCCTTCCGAGTTAGCTTAGTCATTGGACTAGATAACCGTGAAAATTTCCAATAAACCTTCAGTAGTATCCTACCAAACCAAGAAAACTACGGATCTCGGTTACATTTTTGGGTCTTGTCCATTATTCAACAACTTTTGTTTTAGCAGGATCAACAGTTATTCCATCTTTTGAAACAATGTGACCCAGGAAAGAAATTTGTTGTAACCAAAACTCACAGTTGCTGAATTTTCCATATATTTTCTTTTCTTTTAAGGTTTGAATGATAACCCTTAAATGACTTTATTCTCCTCTTTACTTTTAGAAAACACCAAAATATCATCAATAAAAACAACCAACATTTTCACCTGAGTCAACTGAGCCATCACTGTAACAACCTGTTTAGTTCTGATTTTGACCATCTCATGATACTGATTTGAAAGGTCATTTCCATCTGTATGCCTTACCAACATAGCTGACATGTTTCCTCTGTGGAAAACCATTCTTAACATAGAAATATCTTAGGTGAAGTAACATGATAATCTTTAAATGCTATATCATTTTTATCGTACCATAAATTAACTTATAATTTTACACTTATCTAACTCCTAAAGTTGTCTAAACCGACCTTTGATACCAACTATAAGGCCCCGATCTTAAACCTTACTTAATATTGAATTAAATGAATAATTCACATTGAGTATCTTTTCAGGTTTAGTGTTTTATAGAATTAGAACATAACTATTACATCTCAAAAGATTTACAAAGTAGACACTTCTACCAAGTTTCCATAGAACAAAAAAACTCTTAAAAAGAAACATATCTAGTTCCATGTTTTATATAGCATGACTTTCCCTTGATCCCATCCTTGACCCTATTCCACATTAAGTCCTGTGAAAAACATTTCAAACAAAAACTCAGGGTGAGCATAAAAATCTCAGTAAGGGATACACAAAGAATAAAAACTGTTAGTTTATCAAAACAAAAAGTAAACCATGTATACTTTATCAAAGTAATACATTTCACCTTTATGAAGTAGTAAAAACTCTTCAATGAATAAAAGATCATTACTTACCCTTTTGTAACCCAAATATTACCATAAAACCCATATAAATAACACATAACACATAAAGGTAACTTGGGACATAAACATACTTAAGTGGAATAACCATATGATCGACTTCCACACATACTTAATGGAATAGCCATACGGCCGACTTCCATACCCAATGCAGTGGAGGTTATAACGTAACCACCCATCCTGGTATTCACGGCACCACCCGTCATATGGTTTATCACGTAACCACCCGTCAAATGTCCAAGTACCATGATAAAATCATAAGACATAAAACAAACATAATGGAAAGGAAACATTTCCACACTTTGATCACAATATGTCACTCAAATATATTGAAATAAAAAATCCATTATAAAAACCATTTTCAATACCAAAATACATAAAAGAGTATATGGTATTTATTTTATTTTAAAATCATCACGGCTTGTTGAGGAAGCCAAAGACGAAATAATACTCGCGGCGACAGAAAAGGTCGTTGTCACCACGTACGTTAAAAGAAACATTCCTTTTTGTCGTTTAGTAAAACGCTTCGTAGAAAAAGATTCCTTTTGTATAAAAGTAAAATTCAAAGGGTTTTATACACCATATAAAATATAGTTGTGTATAAAACGAAATATGCCTCAATGAAAGGAGATTGAGATGAAGTCCCATACCTCGTGTCCGTCTTGACTCGATCGTTCTTTAACCTCCTAAATAATAAACATAATTTAATTTCTACTTGCTTAAGAACCTTTTTCAAGGTCATTATTCCTTTTATATCACTTATTACCATGTCATGAACACTATGTATTTATTTTAGTTATTAACGGTCGTTTTAACGATCATTGGTACTTGAGTCAAAAATATGCTCTTTAAAATTACAAGTTGTTCATGTATCCATTATATCCAGAGTTATACTCATGATGTAGATATCATATATATCATATATATCTAGTATATAAATGCATTTATAATATTACATAATCATTTAGAGGTAATAAATGAAATGCACCGTTCATGGAGACGGTAAGTCTTACGTACGCATGAACGCTACTTTCATTTCTATGTCATATTAATGGAATTAAAAATAAATGAGAGGTATGTATATTTTAATTCCAGAATTATATTAATCATTTAGATGTAACATACATCATATATATCCATTATATATATGTACTTATAATAGTACATTACATTTGGAGATAAGAAATGAAATGCACTGTTCATGGAGATGGTAAGTCGTACGTACGCATGAACGCTACTTTCATTTTATCTCATACTTTAATGGGAAGAAATAATAATGATATAGAGGTATATTTTAATTCCAGTATAAAATAATATATAATAACTTTAAATCCATCCTTTATACATCCCACATATGGCATTAACGAATCAAATCACTTTGAGGGGGCGGTAGTCCGCACTTCCTAAAATGAAATTATCGTGTTTACCCATAATGGAAGGCATAAAGGTATGCTAAAAATGAAAAATACAGAAGCTTAAGGAAAAAATAAACATATTATATATCATATATAAATATAGTGTCATCTTAATGGCCACCTTTGCAGGAGTTAAAAGAATGTTGAACAATCATCGTTTCAGGAGGCAGAAATTTGCCATCCACGGAAACAGTATGTTCATTAACCATTAGATGTAGGTGTGTGTAATTGAAGATCGAATACTTATTATAAAAACATCCTAGTATATTTAATATACTGTATTTGTTACATAATAAAATATTAAAAAGTGTTTAGGTGGTTGGAGAAGCAAAATAAAACAAAAGGACTCAAAAGAAGACATTACCTTAAAATCGGGTAACTCCCATTTGGTTTGAGCTCAAAGGCTTACTTGGGAAGACTTCTGCCCAAAGTGAGGCTTCAAGGAATAATAGGGGGATGTGGAGAGTCAAAATGGGCAGGGGTTGGACGAGACAAAGGCTTTGGAAGTGTGGGTAAAGAGGTAGAGGTGGGGGCCTTTTATAAGAGGAGAGGAGGGGCACTCTTGGAAAGTAAAGAAAAGTCACATTATTTTAAAATGATACTCGGATTTAAGAGGTACCAAATTTATATAATTATAGGATAAGGTGATAAGGGTTCGAAATATACCCATACAATAGGTTTTGGACATATTTAGGTCATATATTTTACATTATCTTTTCATTTTATTTAAATTCATTATTAATGAGGTAATCGTTGCATCATCATGATGTCATAAATAATTTAATATATTTAATTTCTAAAAATTATAAAAAAATATCATGATTTAGGAAATATTTTTATCTTTCTAATGAATATTTATAGTTAAAAATCTGACTTGTATAACCCCATGTAAAAATTGTTTTAGTAAAACATCTCATGTTTGTGTCATTTTTACTTTAACTTTAAATAAAAAGTTATTAATGTCATTTTCCAACCAAAGTGGCTTCATGGGGTCCCCAAGTTGACCCATGGTTTTTATTGGTCGTCCATGACACATCCAATGAGGTTAGGACATGTTTCAAGTTCATTTCATATTATTACAACATTATTTTTACCTTAAATTTCACTAATTATCTCTAATCGTGATTAAAAACATAATAAGTTACTATTCACCAAAAAAATTATTTTAATCCCATTGAACCACATTTTACTTATTAATTACAACCATGTATGTCGGATTTTTTAAAATAAAATAACAGAAGTGGTAAAATTTCATTTAAACAAAAAATCAGTTTTTTACGTACAACTTAGTGGTTCCCCTATTCATCAAAAATTGATGTTTTTCAGAAAAATACCAAAACTTCACCCTAAGAAATATTTGATATTCCAAATTCAAAAATGAAGTCCATTTTAAAAAATTCAAAACATATAAGTTTCATTAATTAATTTAATAATTAATTCCTGCTGTCAGAGCAAATAGCGTGTTTTTATGAAACAATAAGTATCAAAAGATTGACACTAGTTTAAGTCTGATTTCAAAGTGAAATTAATTCCAATGACAACTACTGGATTTAATGGTAAAAATATATTCTAATTTCACTTTAAAAACAATTCAAAATATAATATAATCATATAAATAAATTAGATTAAAAAAAGGTTTTGAATTAAAATACAACATTTTACACTATTCATTAAAAAAAATGAACTTTATCAGAAAAATACCAAAAATTTACACAAAATAAATTTTGATATCCCGATTCTAAAGAAGAGTTATATTTGGTCCAATAGAATGTATAAGAGTGATCAAAACTATATTTAATGACGGTTTTCCATCAAAAGGCGATAAGTGAACCTTTAGGGAAAACTGGGTCATATACGCCTAAAATTGAATTATTTCCGTATTTTAAGCCTTTATCTTCTATCAGATAAAAGTAAAAACATTTAAAAAACATATATAATCATATTTTAGTTATTTATATCCATTCCCACCAATACAACGGCTATTTGTTAACTATCATTTAAAATAATATTATTTTATTACTAGTGTGCAACGTAAGATTTCAAAGAAACTCTTTGTTGCGTATCGGGTACGCTATCGAACATAGCAACCCCTTTAAAGTAAAATTAATATTTAATTCGAAAATATTAATAAATATAAAAATTTATTATTCTATATTTACCTGGGATGTTACATTTTATCCCCCCCCCATAATCAGACTTCACGAGGAACAATCCAAGTGCATTTTATAATATGGAATTTATTTATTGGAAGGGAGAATTTATTTTTTAGGGAACTCAATTTTGAGTGGAAAATCCATTTGTTTTGGGTTCACAATAAGTAAATCACCTATTGTTTATCCCATGATGGACTTCTAAGGGGCTAATCTAATGTCAAACTTCTAAAGGATCACTTCACACCACACTAATTCACAGACCATCATGGGTGGACCGAGGATGTAATTTAGTGGTAATATATAAGAGATTAAATATACCTCAAGATGTTATAGTTAATGATGCATCTATGGGTCTAAAAATAATAGGGAAGTTAGTTATTCTTGATGGGAAAATATTTAGCCTCAGTATTTAGAATCATACAATTGAGGAAGTGAAAGTTATTCCAATTTCCCTCATTATTCTTCTAGTCTATGAGGACACTGAGGGATAACACTAGAGCTTATGAATAGTGGGCCATGGGATTCCCTTAATAGGTTTCATGACCACCAAAGAACATATAAAATATCACATTATGTCATTAAATTTACTCTATAATTCTTCGTTCTATTGGTAAGTGGTTCCTTTCTTCATTGTCTTAGAAAATGTCTTACATTTTCCTACGAGGTTGGAGAAAAAAATTAAATATGTTATATTAATACCATTTAATGCCTCAATACTCCCATAGATTATGTTGAATGATTATTTCAAGGATGCATTTAATACTATTGGGTTAGATCTCAATTCCTCTAGACCAAAAAACTAATCCTAATAATTTCCCGAATGTGGCCCTGAATGCACACTTCATGGGGTTAATCAATAGATTGTTGATAAATATAACATTGAATAAATTCTCAGTATCATTGAGATGATCATAGAATTAGTGGTATTTAGACCCCAAAGTATCCACATATCACTCCACCATCTTTTGGAGTAGGGTCTCCATGATGTGATGTATGGGTCACTAGTTTGTTTATCAAGAATTCATCAAGATGATGGGCATCACCTAGTATCCATAAGTACATTGAGATACCCCTAATGTAGTGTTCTATTCATCATATAGGTCCATCCATATTTGATTGTATCTAGAGTATACTTCTTTGAGGTAGAGAGCATTGAATTCTAGTATTTCATCTATCAATAAGTTAGGATTGGGAATTCTTCCTTTAATAAATGATAGTTGAGGTCCTAGAATCACTATATACTATAATAATATTATTATTTTTTCTAACCAAAAAAATGTTAGTCACCCAATGTACATAATGGGTTTCACTGATGATGTTTAATTTGATCAACTTATAAACTTCGACCTCAACAATAGATCCATAGGAGGGATCTATACTACTAGGTTACTTATTGTATCCATAAGGATCAAAGAGATGGCCTAACTAGTGAACTGCAACTTGGGAATTTTTTTCAAGAATATATTTTTAGTTCCAAACTAATATATTGTGTTGATCCTTCTGGAATGTGATATGTTTTTCATGTTCTTCGAGAGTTATTAAAACAAAAATTAATGTCAGCCTTGAATATTCCACGATACTAAGGTTCACCTATATCATCTTTTTGAAGGTGGTGGAAAATGATTCTTCATATTCTAGAGGGGATTCATCTATATCCACTTCATCAGAACCATGAGGGTTGTATATTAGAGAAAGATCCTCGAGCATAGATTTCTATTCAACGACATCACCTTCTAGTGCAAGTTAAAAATAATTGAAACCATATTCTCATAATTCTCGTTTTTCTAATAATCTATCAATGGAGGACATGGATCCTATACCATTTTATATTCATTGGTGTTTTCCACTTATCTTGTCAAATAATAAATTTTGAATCAATTCCCAGTGGATAAATTATTCTCTTTAGTGCACATAGTGGAGACATCAATTGATGGTCATGGGTGATATTTCTAATATGTAAAAAGAGAGGGATTTCAAATATTTATAGGAACATATCCTTTATATGACTACTTAGCGATATAATTGTACTATTTTTTTCTTTGTCATAATTAAATATTAACTATGGTTTAGGTTTTATTCTTTTGGATAGAGGATACATCAGAGGAATGCTCTATTTATTCCATCATAGGGATCCATGTAGGTGAATTAAAATTATTTAGGCCATTAATTCACCCAACTCCTTCAACCTAGGGTTTATTTATATCCATTCTATAACACCTAGAATCAAGGTACTAGGTTTCACATGAGTTATAGGGTTTAATAGCATTATGGAGAAACCCTACTCAATACCCAAGGGAGTATTTGAGGCACTCTTTATATAATTATTGGATGGTTAATATAGGTGGATACATGACCTTCCCAATAATGTAGTTAAATTGGCGACTTATGAAAAATTAATTAATTCTATATTGGATAAGAAAATTCCAAAACTAGAAATTTTTTGGATAATTATTAGTGTTTTCTCTTTTATCTTGTCATATCACTGAATTTTTAGGATGAATGGGGCCAAATTATTATCTTTGTAATCTATCATATATAACATCTAGGTCAGGATACACTTTATCCAGGAGCCAGTTTTACAATAGTAAATGGTTAACATCATCGTCTTTGAGCTTTCCTATGAGGTATATGGGGTTATATGTGGCCCTATATGATTGTACAACAATTTTATATAAAAAATTAGATGATGGTTTAGTATTTCCCATTACCAACCTCATATACATGATTGAAATTAGTGGTAACATTTTTATTCTCAAACATTATTGGGCTCATCAAGGCCTCAATGAGATTGTCATAAAGAGCCTTTGATGGGTAGATCATATCAAGGATTGGGAATTGTACTGATATACTAGTGTGGTGCATGAGAAAGTCAAATTTTCATTCCAATGATATATTTCTACTCACAAGGTATCATTCACTTAAAAAAAGCATGGTAGACCCCACTGTATTAGGAAATGATGATCAGTTGGAAATGACATATTTTTATATCTATAGGACAATTGTGACTCATCCTGGTGATTGACAAACCAAATAAGACATGGATCTACATTGGAGTAACATATGGTGGATGGTAATTCGTACTCATCTTAGAGAAACACTTCATTTCTTATCATGAATGTATAGGAATCATTTTTAGGGATGGAACCCTAGGCCTTTTGATTTCTTGGTCAATTCCTTCCTTAGATTGAGGATATTGGTGCACTACTGGAAAAACAGGTATTTGCGACGGGCTATTTGCGACGGGATCCCGTCGCAAATAGCCCGTTGCGGAAAACGCCGTCGCAACTAAACTTATTTGCGACGGGACCGTCGCTAAAGCCTTTTTTTTGCGACGGGCATTCTCCCCGTCGCAAATAGTATTTCGTATTTTTTGTAAAAAGCTTTTTAAACAGTTATTGCGACGGGCCCGTCGCAAATACCTTTTGCGACGGGACCCGTCGCAAATAGTTTTTGCGACGGGACCGTCGCAATAACGTTTTTTTTTAAAATAAAAAAATTAATAATACTAGTATTTGCGACGGGAACCGGGACCCGTCGCAAATACTATTCATAGTAATTGCGACGGGACCCGTCGCAAATACTCTTTTTAAAAAAAAATAAAAAATTATTAATAATACTAGTATTTGCGACGGGCATAGTATCCCGTCGCAAATACTATAAAAAAAATAAAAAAAATAAATTATTAATAAATTATTTTAATTAATATAATAATAGAATTATAATTTACAAATGAAAATAATAAATTATTTTAATTACTATAATAATAGTAGAATTATAATTCAAAAATAAAAATAATAGAATATTAATAAATAATTTAATTAATATAATAATATTATAATTATAATTCATAAATAAAAAAAATATTAATAAGTTATTTTAATCAATATAAAAATAATAGAATTATTTTACATTCAAATATTAAAATAATTCAAGTATTACAAAAAAATAATTAAATTATAATATTATAAAATTTTAATATATATATAAAATTTTAATATATATATAAAATTTAATATTATAAAATATAAATATTATTATTATTCATATTAATATTGTTATTTAAAAATATAATATTATTAATATTTTATAATGAGACAGAAACTACGAATAGAAAAAAAAATATTTTGATTTCACAAATTTTATAACAGAAATACAAACTCTAATCTGTAGGAGGGGGGGGGGAGGTGGGGGATCTGCAGATGGTGGTGGAAGAAACTCCATCCCTAAAGCATGAGTGAGTCGGCGCATGTACTCCATCTGCTCCTGATGCTGCTGCTGCCACCGACTCGTCTGCTCCTCGTACAGCTGCTGCTGGCGTCGACGCTCCTCCTCATGCTGCTGACGTATCTGCTCCTGCTCCTGTCGGAGACTCTCTATCTGTGCAGTCTGAGATCGCAACTGCTCCTCATACTGTGTAGAAGAAGATGCACGAGCTCCCCTCGAGCTGGACGCCGACATCGCAGCACTGCCATAATAATCTCCGGGAGTCAGTCGAGAGCCGATACCAACTACCCGGCCCTTCTCGAAGGCATACTGGGTGGCCTGCATCCATGCCGCCTCATCAAACTGACGGGCAGTGGTCTGATCTGATGACTCGGCCTGACTCTCAGGCCGGGCCTGTGCCGCTGCGGCCTCATATGACTCCTATAGTTGCAATTTAAAATTAAAATTGTGAATATATTATATGCAGTTAATTTTTAAACTTGAAAACAAATAATACTGACCACGATGTGATGCTGACGATCACCTCTGAGCTCCCCAGTAGCAGGATCACTATACATCCTCCGATATACGTCGTACTCTGTAATATCGGGGTGCTCGACAGCCTATAAGAATAAAAAATAAACTGTTAATATTTATAGTTATATAAAATATTTATAAATAATGTACGTACCAGATGCTGTCTATGAGTACTGAAAGAACGACTCCCAGCTCGATGAGTCACCTCCTGCCTCCCCCGATTCTGCCTCCCCACCGATGATCTCCTCTGAAAGGCACCACTCAACCAGTGCGCACATAATCCATCCCATACATGGGATGAAATGTACTCTGGTCGGTGTGCTCTACATGACTCCTCAAAATCTGACACTCCTGCTTTCTTCATCGCAACTTTTCTTAAATTGTGCAAAAACTGACGAAGGCGATCACGCATGGCCACCTCCCATGCCTCGTGGATGGCGTCACGCATGGTATCCTTGATCGGATACCATAAACCCTACAAATAAATCAAAATATCAAGTTAGAAATGAAATAATTTTCAAAATAAAAATTATTTATTTACGTACGTACCAACCAATGGCCGAACATGGCCTGCTGCACATCAATGGGAATCTGCTCCCATGTGGTCCACGGCTGAGAGAAATAGTTGCGCAAAATAGCGCTGCCCTGTCCGACTGCTATATGCGAAAAACTGAAAAAATAATAAACATTTATTATGTGAATAGATTAATGAAATCTTAGTCAAATTCACAGGTTATTACACAGGTTATCACACCTCCGGGTGCGCGGATCAAACCCAAGACGTGGACGTCGCTCGGGGACGGGGTCAGGAATCATCAATCGTGCAAGACCGTACCCCCTCCGCGTACTCCCTGGAGCGCCTGCAGGCTGAGGGTCATCTGCCAGCAACTCATCCGCATCGAAAGGCAGGTCAGCCTCCGCCAACTCACGAAATGTGGCCTCGTCCATCTGAAACAGAAAATGTTAATATTAGCAAATAATTGATAATTACTATTATATATACATATATATACATATTATGATTGTATATAAATACCATGGAATTCTATAAGTGTTCATCTTCATCATCATCTTCATATATGTCAATGTCATCTTCATATTCCTCCTCAACATCATCGATATCCATTCGAGTTGCAGTTGCTTCATCTCTTACCATTTCAAATTCATGTGTGACATCATTAACATCATCGTCATCACCGACTCTTAAATGTGGGGTGTCGTCATCGATACTCATATCTCTTTGTAAAAAAGATTGATTTTGAGTACTCTCTTGAAAAACTTCAATTCATTGCACATCAGTGAAAGCACATTCACTTTGACTAAACTGATTGTCTCGAATTTTGATTTTTATTACACTCCACCAATCAGTCAAGTCTCTTGATGTTGCACAGTACTTTGCATAATAAACTTGATATGCCTGTTGAGCCAATAAGAATGGTTCATTTACTGCGAGAACACTTTTACATTTAATATCGATGATTCCATGAGTCGGATGAACACGCACGCCTCTCTCTGTATCCAACCACCGACATTTGAACATGGTTATGTAATGTTGTCCAAGATAACAGAGTTCAATGATTTCATCAAGTATGCCATAAAAGTCAACTTCATTTTCTCGATGATGAGATCCTCTCAAGCTAACTCCACTGTTCATTGTTTTTTTCGATTCCCCATATGCATGCGTGTGGAATCGAAATCCATTCACCACATATGCATTATAAGTTTTAACAAGTTTGGAAGGTGGGTTACTCAATACACAGAGCCGTTTGTCAATTTTATCAGCATGTCGAGACACCTGAAGATTTGTGAAATAATTATCAATATAGTAAACTATACATTGAATGAGTTGCTAAATGATAAAGAATTTATGTTACCAGTTTTTGAAACCACTGAGAGAAATTTTTCAGTCGCCGTTCTTCGAGAGCAGCTGCTGTAATTTGTGGAATTTGTTTCTTGATATGATTATCATACAACCTATAAAAACCAAAGTTATTTACTGTAACATAAATGATAGAATAAGTGATATAAACACTTACAGTACAACTGATGTCATCTCTTCACAGTTGAGCAGAACATAAGTATGAGCTCTATGATGTTCATCATCTGAAAGCCAGCGTTCAGAAACTCCACCAAAACCAAGCTCTGACTGGTTGAAAACAGATAATTGATTGTCGATTTCATCAATATTCCTCTCATTCCGTCCCATTCGGTTGTGTTTTGAAGGATACTCAGATTCAAAATAATGGGAGCAGAAAAAAGATATTTCCTCTTGCAAATAAGCTTCTGCAATAGATCCTTCAACAGATGCTTTGTTGCGTACTTTTCTTTTCAATTTTTGCATGCATCTTTCAAATGGGTACATCCATCGAAACTGTACCGGACCTCCACATTTTGCTTCATATGGCAAATGTAACATAAAATGTTCCATTGAGTCGAAGAAAGACGGCGGAAATATTTTTTCCAGTTTACATATAATTATAACAACATCTTTTTCAAGTTTTCCTAGAGCATCATAATCTGCCGTAGCCGCACAAATTTCCCGAAAGAAATGAGACATGTCTGTTATGGAATCCCAAATCACAGAATTCAACAGACCTCTTAATCCAATGGGTAGAAGTCTCTCCATTATAACATGACAATCATGACTTTTCAATCCAGTAATATGACCATTCTTTACACATCTACCCAAATTGGAAGCACAGCCATCTGGAAGTCTCAAATCTGCAATCCACTGACAAAATAATAAACGGTTTTCTTTAGACAGTGTATAAGCTGCTTTTGGTTTCAGTAACCTTTCTGTTCTGACATTCTCAAATAGTTCCAATTCTGGACGCCTGCAAATTTGGGCAAGATCTAAACGTGCATTTACATTGTCTTTGCTCTTTCCTGGCGTATCCAAAACTGTATGAAACAAATTATCAAAACAGTTCTTCTCAATATGCATGACATCTAACATGTGTTGGACCAACAAATCAGACCAATATGGCAAATCCCAAAATATGCTACGTTTAATCCAATTGTGTTCTTTCCCAAAACCAGAAATTTTCTGTTGGTTTATTGTGGGACCAAAAGTGATGGGAGGTAATGAAAATACAACCGATTTTAACTCCGAACCTGATAGCATTTTTGGAGGTCCATCCCTTTCAGCTGTTCCTTTTCTGAAATGAGATCTGTTTCTGCGAAAAGGATGATCAGCTGGAAGAAATCTGCGATGACAGTCAAAATAACAAGGTTTCTTTCCATGAATGAGCATAAATGCTTTGTTCTCTCCCATACAGTAAGGACATGATTTCTGACCATGTGTACTCCAGCCAGATAACATCCCATAAGCCGGGAAGTCACTTATTGTCCACATCAATGCTGCTCTCAGTATGAAATTCTGTTTCGTTGCAACATCATATGTACTGACACCAGTACTCCACAATAAATTTAATTCATCAATCAATGGCTTCAAATAAACATCAATATTTTTCTTCGGATGTCCTGGAATTAGTAAAGTCAAAAAGATATATGGCTCCTTCATCAACATCCATGGAGGTAAATTATACGGAGTTAAAAAAACAGGCCAACATGAATATTGACTACCATAAGATCCAAACGGACAGAAACCATCAGTGGAAAGGCCCAGTCGAACATTTCTAGCTTCTAAAGAAAATGATGGATGCACTCTATCAAAATGTTTCCATGAATCACCATCGGCTGGATGATTCAAGCTTTTATCGGTTGAAATATTCTCTTTATGCCATGACATCATTGTCGCTGTATTCTTAGACATGAATAAACGCTGAAGTCTGGATGTAAGCGGAAAATATCTCAACTGTTTTACAGGAATCAAACCAGACTTCCCGTGTTGTCCTTCTTTATATCTCTGTTGCCCACATGTGGGACAACTATCCAACGACTCATTTTCTCCTGAATATAAAATGCAGTCATTTGAACATGCATGAATCTTCTGACAAGTAAGTCCCAAATTTCGAACCAACCTCTTACTTTCATAGTAATTTGCAGGTAAAACATTTCCTTCGGGTAACAGTGTTTTCAGCAAAGAAAATATCTGGTCAAAACATGTGTTTGACATTCCGTTATCTGATTTGATAGCCATAAATTTTGCAACTGCTTCTAATTTGCTCATCTTGCAGCCAGGATATAATGCATCCTCAGCAGACTTCAACAACTCATAAAATTCAGACGGTCCCAACTCAGGATTTGAAGCTATATCAGCCGGAGTTTCTGTATGTTGAACAGATGAACCTGCAACATCATGTACTAAATCTTGAAACTGGGATGGATCCGGAATCAAGTTGGTATCATCTGCTCTGGAACTGCGTTCACCGTGTTGATACCAAAAAACATAATCTGCTTGAAAACCAAAACGCAAGAGATGTTCCCCCACTTTGTCAAACGTGTCAAACGTTCTCAATGCACATTTTCTACAAGGGCATTTTATCTTTCCTTCTGAAACAAATTCTGAATTTGATGCCGCAAATGATAAAAAAATCTCCACACCCTCTATATATACTGGATTTAAACCAGAACCATTTGGATTTCTACGTTGATTTATCCATATGCGGTCATCTAATAATGACTGTTGACGACCTCGTTGTTCCATATTTTTCTATAAAATATAAAAGAATCACTGGTTTTGAATAATTTGTTAGAAAAAACACTCAAGCAAGGATTACTAATTATTACAATTTATTACTAATTATTACAATTTATTGCTAATTATTACTATTTATTACTAATTTAGCAATACTTAGCAATACTTAGCAAAAGGAAAACTGCTTGAATAATGAAAGGAAATTTGATAATCATCGTTGTGGAGATGGTTATAAATTTTCCCTTCATTATCCAAGCAGATTTCGTTTACTAATTATTAGTAATAAAAAAATATTATCAATATTTACGAAAAAACAATATTAATATTATTAAAATAATAAAAAAAATTAAAAAATATTAAAATTATCAATATTCAGAACAAACTTTGTTCTATTATTAACATGTTCAAATCTTAAAGGGTCTTCAATTGTCAGGTCATGCGCAATAAAAAGTTTGTGTCAGCCATGTCTAATGTAAACTCTATAATTGTCCTTGCATGGTGGATCACTTCGCAAGTAATGTTGCAATCAGACAAACCAAGTCATTCCCTTCTTAATTATAAGAATTATCTCACATGAACCTTTACATAGATCATTCTTCCTTAAAAATTTGAGGGGATATCATTATTTTTCCCTTAAATTTTCAAGGAATAATGATCTATGTAAAGGTTCATGTGAGATGATTCTTATAGATAAGAAGGGAATGACTTGGTTTGTCTGATTGCAACATTACTTTTGAGGTGATCGACCATGCAAGGACAATTATAGAGTTTACATTGGACATGGCTGACAGAAACTTTTTATTGCGCATGACCTGACAATTAGCGACCCTTTAAGATTTGAACATGTTAAGAATAGAGCAAAATCTGTTGTAAATATTGATAATTTTAATATTTTATAAATTTTTATTATTTTAATAATATTAATATTTTTTTCATAAATATTGATAATATAATTTTTTTTGCTAAGTGTTCTTGAGTATTCCTGAGTATTCCTGAGTATTCCTGATTATTCGTGAGTATTCGTGAGTATTCGTGATTATTCGTGAGTATTCGTGATTATTCGTGAGTATTCGTGAGTATTCGTGAGTATTCGTGAGTATTCCTGAGTATTCCTGAGTAATCCTAATTATTACTAATTATTCCTAATTATTCCTAATTATTCCTAATTAATACTAATTATTCCTAATTATTCCTAATTATTGTTAATTATTCCTAATTATTACTAATTATTGTTAATTATTCCTAATTATTACTAATTATTGTTAATTATTCCTAATTATTACTAATTATTGTTAATTATTCCTAATTATTACTAATTATGGGTAATTAATACTAATTTTTGGTAATTAATACTAATTATTGGTAATTAATACTAACTATTCCTAATTAATACTAATTATTCCTAATTAATACTAATTATTGGTAATTATTACTAATTATTCCTAATTAATACTAATTATTCCTAATTATTACTAATTATTGTTAATTATTCCTAATTATTACTAATTATTGTTAAGTATTCCTAATTAATACTAATTATTGGTAATTAATACTAATTATTGGTAATTAATACTAATTATTGGTAATTAATACTAATTATTGGTAATTAATACTAATTATTGGTAATTAATACTAATTATTTCTAATTAATACTAATTATTTGTAATTAATACTAATTATTCCTAATTAATACTAATTATTTGTAATTAATACTAATTATTCCTAATTAATACTAATTATTGGTAATTATTACTAATTATTCCTAATTAATACTAATTATTCCTAATTATTACTAATTATTGTTAATTATTCCTAATTATTACTAATTATTGTTAATTATTCCTAATTAATACTAATTATTGGTAATTAATACTAATTATTGGTAATTAATACTAATTATTCCTAATTAATACTAATTATTCCTAATTAATACTAATTATTCCTAATTAATACTAATTATTTCTAATTAATACTAATTATTCCTAATTATTACTAATTATTGTTAATTATTCCTAATTATTACTAATTATTGTTAATTATTCCTAATTAATACTAATTATTGGTAATTAATACTAATTATTGGTAATTAATACTAATTATTGGTAATTAATACTAATTATTGGTAATTAATACTAATTATTGGTAATTAATACTAATTATTCCTAATTAATACTAATTATTGGTAATTATTACTAATTATTCCTAATTAATACTAATTATTTCTAATTATTACTAATTATTGTTAATTATTCCTAATTATTACTAATTATTGTTAATTATTCCTAATTATTACTAATTATTGTTAATTATTCCTAATTATTACTAATTATTGTTAATTATTCCTAATTATTACTAATTATGGGTAATTAATACTAATTATTGGTAATTAATACTAATTATTGGTAATTAATACTAATTATTCCTAATTAATACTAATTATTCCTAATTAATACTAATTATTGGTAATTATTACTAATTATTCCTAATTAATACTAATTATTCCTAATTATTACTAATTATTGTTAATTATTCCTAATTATTACTAATTATTGTTAAGTATTCCTAATTAATACTAATTATTGGTAATTAATACTAATTATTGGTAATTAATACTAATTATTGGTAATTAATACTAATTATTGGTAATTAATACTAATTATTTCTAATTAATACTAATTATTTGTAATTAATACTAATTATTCCTAATTAATACTAATTATTTGTAATTAATACTAATTATTCCTAATTAATACTAATTATTGGTAATTATTACTAATTATTCCTAATTAATACTAATTATTCCTAATTATTCCTAATTATTACTAATTATTGTTAATTATTCCTAATTATTGTTAATTATTCCTAATTATTACTAATTATTGTTAATTATTCCTAATTATTACGAATTATTGGTAATTAATACTAATTATTGGTAATTAATACTAATTATTGGTAATTAATACTAATTATAGGTAATTAATACTAATTATTGTTAATTATTGGTAATTATTACTAATTATTCTTAATTATTGATAATTATTAGTAATTAAATGAATAATTATCAATAATTAGAAATAATTACCAATAATTACAAATAATAACATTATTAATATATTTTATTATTAATATTAAAATAATATAATTTTCTAATTTATATACAGTTCTTTTTTCATCTGTGCGTTTTCTATCTCCACATACAAATAATACATGTGAAGACAGCAAACACACAGATGAAAAAAGAACTGTATATATATAAAAAATTATATTATTTTAATATTAATAATAAAATAAACTAATAATGTAATAATGTTCTTATTCCTAATTATTGGTATTTATTACTAGTTATTAATATTTATTCTTAATTACTAAAAATTATTACTAATTATTCCTAATTACCATATAAACAATACTTATAATTTAAATTAATTAAGTAATAAAACAATGTAAACATAATTAAATTACAACTAATTAATAATAATAGAAACTAATAAGAAATTAAAAATAAATAAAAAATTAAAATGAAGATAAATACCTTGAAAATTGATCTGTTCTGATCGTTCTTCAAAACTTTAATATCAGCTCCAGAGAAAAAACTTAAACTGGAGAAAAACTCAACTCTAGAAATATGATTCTGAGAGAGAGAGAAGATAAGGAATGAGAATGAAATGAAAAAAACGGATGGGGGTATTTATAGGTTAGATTATTTGCGACGGGACCATTTGCGACGGGATTCCCGTCGCAAATAGTATTATTTACGACGGGACCCGTCGCAAATACCTTAGCCAACATTTATTACGGTCAACCGGTAAATAGTTATTTGCGACGGGTCCCGTCGTAAAAAATCCTCTGCCGACATAGTATTTGCGACGGGGGAATATTCCCGTCGCAAATACCTTTTACCGCCGCCGGTTATTTGCGACGGGAATATTTCCCCGTCGCAAATAAGTTTCCCGCGATTTGGCGCGCATCGCGGGAAAACTATTTGCGACGGGGAAAGCAATCCCGTCGCAAAA
The DNA here is from genome assembly GCA_963277665.1 of Viscum album. NCBI lineage: Eukaryota > Viridiplantae > Streptophyta > Magnoliopsida > Santalales > Viscaceae > Viscum > Viscum album. Next base: position 2,024,853,549 of record OY728123.1, read on the forward strand.
GCCTCCTTATTTGCGACGGGGAAATACCCCCGTCGCAAATAAGTTTTTAACATGACTATTTGCGACGGGATTTATTCCCGTCGCAAATAACCCGTCGCAATTGCTCATTTTTCCCGTAGTGGTGAAATGTTCCTAGAGGGACCTTCCTGCATAATTTATATATGATCTCTTCAAAGAAATAATCTAACCAGATGGAATTGAAGGAGGTGTAGTGTTTATCTTCATTAGAGGATTCCTGTGGAGTCTAATGGTTCACATAACATCATCATTGTGTGGGGGGTATGAATTCCCGAAGGGAAAATTTTTATTTTTGGAACTAGAAGAGCCTCTTGACAATCATTGTGGTGTAAACATAAGTTTTTAGGTTCAGATGGCTGTGAATATGACAAAATATATTGAATATAATAACTAAAAAGGGTGGTGATGGTAGATCCATCCTTATATAAATGGTATTATAAGATTGGGTGACCATATTTTTATCTATCCAATGTTAAAAATTATATGATCCTCAAATGAAGACTTTCTACATATCCTTGGAATCTTTATTGTAATTGGGGGTGGCAGAGATGCATGGGACATGTGTTGGAGTATCACCTAGTTCCACCATACTGAGATCTAATAGGCTATAGAGCTAATCCTTTAAGAAATATCACTCCTGGATAGTGTGTTTGTAGAACCGAAGCTATAGGAAGTAGTTGGGATGATTCTTTTAAGTCGGCCTCTAACTACTTCATTATATCTCAAATCATGAAAATGCTCTCCTTTTTTGAGCATATGAAGTTTTCATGGACACTTTCATATATAAAAGAGTATTCCATGTTTTTTTGATTAGAGAGGGGTTTATCTACTAATCCTTAATGGTGGCCTAATAAAAAATTATCAGTTTGAGTCTATAAATGACGGGGTATATTCTATAGGGAAACATTGAGATGGGTCGATTGAAGGGACAAATTCTGTATCACAGTAGCCATATATACTGTTATAATATTTTTGGATGAAGAGTTGGTGATAGTAAAGACCTTTTATTGGTCTACTATATATCATCCTCAATATATTGTACCCTCTCTTGTAATATTAGAATATTTCTAGGTACCTTAGTGAGATAAGGAATAGAACTAGATTATCCATGTTGTTATGAAAAAATATCATCAAAAATTTCTTCATGGGAATTTGAACATCGAGGGAGTAATTCAGACCTCTCCATTAAGTAATGGTGTTGTCAACAGGTTAATTATAACATTGTTCATATTTATATAGGTTGGAGACACTTGTCCTACATGAGGGAGAGTTGAATTAGTACAAAACTTATATAGTAGATTCTCCAAACTAACAATGTATCACCAAACAACTTCTTATACCAGAAAAATGTAGTTCCCTCCAATATCATTGTAAATAAATAGATCGTGGATGAAAAAACCCATAATTTTGAGTATTTTACATTAAAATTAAAATTGAAATAAATTCTTTGTTTCATAATTTAAAATAAAATACAAATTATTTAATACTATATTTTATGAAATCAGTGGTTTTTTCTTAAAACAAGACATAGTATTTTGTTGAGAAATATTTTAATACAAATATATTACTATTTTTAACTTAATGTATTTATACGTTAAATTTTTATCGTGAAAGATAATGATTAAAAAAATTAGTGATATATTTTAAGGTTCCTAAATAAATTAGAAGTCATTTTATTCATGTAATTCGTAAATTAATTAGAAGAATATTTAATATTACCCTTTTTTTAAATTATATCCCTTCATTAATAAAAAGAAACATAATTAAAATTATGATTAATATGAATTTATAGTTATCAAAATTTTATAACATTATTACTCTTAAATAAATTATTGTTTTAAAACTTATAATAATTGTAAGCTGTAATTTATAATTTGTTTTGAGAAATACGGATTATAGTATTTTAATTATAATCTCTGATAATAATAAATTATATTAAAATATTTATGCCATAATTTTATAATAAAATCATTTTCTAAATAATTTTTTTTTCATATACACATTTTATTTTGAAAGATAAATTTTAAATTGTGGTTAGTAGAATGGGACTAGTAAAATGGTAATTTTATAAGAGGAAGGGATTTTGAAAAAAAAAATAAGTTTATACTTAATATTTTTTTACCAAATTAACTTAGTTTTATAATTTATTTCCCAACCATGGATGGTTCCTAGGATAGGCCTTAAAACCATTGTTGGGGGAAAGATCAACCCAGGGGGAGATCTGGTGAATACCAGTTAAGCTGGTGGTTGGGGAAGACTAACACCTCGCATAGAGGAATATGGTAGGCTTGATGCATTCATGGTATCTTGTATAAGGCTCATCTGGAAAGAAACTCGTTAGGGTCTTATGGCTGGATGAATTTACTAATATGATTTTATGGGATCCAAGAACCGTGTTCTATTTCATTATGGGATCACTTAATAGAAGTAATATTCAACCAATGTTAAAATTCAATTTAGATCATAAACACTAGAATAGATCAACCCATCCATATAATAATCTCTCGAGACATCTACATCTCTGTAACCACCCTCCCTCCTTGTTCATCATTCCATATCCCACAAGATAATCCCAACACCGTCTCCATCGATGGAATCCTATTTATCTGCTTTCACCTCACAACAATCCGGTAAGGTTTTACATCATACAGTAACCTACCAATGAAAATTTCACTAGAGTGAAAAGACCCACCATTTGATCTACCTTCATAGATATTCATCCTATGACCATCACCGATGGGTACTCTTACTTCACCAACATACTTGAATAAGATTACTTAATCAAAACAATGTATCAGTGTTGAATCGGGTATTATAATTTCAAAACAAAATCGACCGGTTTTTTAAAGACTCTTGATTCTTCGGTTATCCAGGCCTAAAGAAATGGTTTTAAAAAAGCCCTAACTAAGATACACAGTGTTTAGATACACTTTATACTTTCAAAAAAACATCTTCTCCTAGAAGAGAAAGCATGATATGTTCCATATATTTTAATATATATAAGCTTCATCTTAAACCCGAAAAACACCATTCACTAGATTTGAAGAAGAGCCCATGAATGAGCCAATCCATCCCTTCACTTCCACTCTTCTTTTTTTCATATGTTTGGATCACCAAACTCAATAATGATATACGTTAACTACCTTAACTTGATCTGAGCACCCCAAATAGTCCACTGGTTTTCTAGAAAGTACGTAAGGGGAATTATTATCCAAAAAAAACTATTGTATATATGTATATATTAATTTCAAATATTATGTTTTTATTACCAAATAACCCGAAAGACATAATTTTTTATTGATTTTTTATAAACCCCATTCAAGAGATGTGTTAAAACCCTTAAAATGACTATAGTCTTAACCATTAAATGACCCACAGGTCTTAGAGAAAATCATCTCAGCCAAACAACTTAGAACATCCCCTCCACAAAATATATGTTGATATCATCTCTCCAATTTTTTTGGCAGGTCAACTAGCTATCTTATGCAGATATGAACAGGTCTAGTCTCAATGGTAATGACATATATTCTCAGTCTTCCATGTTCGGTTATCTCTGCTCTGGGGAATGTGCATTCTCTAAATCCTCCTCTAGAGCCTAGTTCATTGTAATCTGTCTAGTTTTTATATTCATATTCATGTTTCTCAAAGACCATGAGGTTTCTCTAAGGCCTTGAGGTGGCCCAAGAGCCTCACTGGACCGAAGGCCTTAGGTTGCTCGAAGGCCTTGAAGGACCCGAGAACCAAACTGGTGCCCCAAATGCCTAAACAGATGAATAGTTCCATCTACTGAAGCACAAAAAATCACATACTTCAATACCTACTATAGAATCTACTTCAGTGCCTATTACAATACTGCTATAGTACACCCAAAAAAACCCTTCCACCCAGATTTGATCTCGAGTCTCTTGGGTTCACTTGATGAGTCCTCACTAACCCAGCTGAGGCTCATGTGCAATTTCAAGTTTATATTATTCAATAACATACATATATATATGTAATATTTTTAAAAATCTTCAACTTTATGTATTTCATATTTAAATTCATGTTAACAGATACTTCAAATCTTATAGTTTAAAATCCCTTGTTTTGTGTGGGTTGATATATATTTATACACTATTTTTTAAATTAAACTTTTATCTATTTTATGACCTCTAATTATGTAAGGGGACTTATCTAATTTTATGTTTGTATAATATCATACAACATGTTGTAATTTATTTAAATCCCCATTATATTTTATGTGTAAAATAAATAAATCATAAAATTCTATGAGTTTTATAATCTTGACATGGGTATATATATAAACCCATATTTATACACAATAAAATATCATTACATAATTTAAAATGAGTAATATTTCATTCATGAAAATTTACCAAAATTTTTAGTTATGATCTTTCTCAATTGCATATTTCCAAAATTATCTTTTAGTGATTTTAAAATGTTTTATTAAAAATATTACTTATTATTATTTTATACGTGTAATAAAATTTTGTTTTCAAAATGAAATGTTAATAGTGTAATTGATTTTTTATTATATTTAGTTTCTTAAAAAATATTATAATATTTTTAAAATTATTAATTTTTGTAAAATGTATTTTAACAATTACTATTATTTTATGTGAATGATTTTTACTTTCCCGGACTTATTTTATGTATAAAATGATATTTGAAAGATTTAAATTCTGAATCAAGTAAATTTGTATCATATATATTTAATGATGAATTTTCAGTGATAAAGTTTATAATTTTATATTTTATTTCAATAAAAGGGTTATTATGAGTTTATGAATGAAACTTAAAATTCATGGCTGTTAATCAATCCTTCATTAACATTCCATAAACGTATGAAAATTCTATTTTTCCCAAGATTGGTTGTACTAAACTTTTCATGTGATTTCCCATGGAAGTTCATAATTATTTAGATTGATTTAAATACGTGTGAGTGTATTTAATTAATATATTGTTACGTTTTAAAAGTGAAAAACTACAATGAGATTATACGTCTGTGTGTGTATGAAAAGATCATATTTTTCTATAAAATTTGGCACTGGAAATTTGTAAACATGATAGGGTATGGGGGAGTGAACCCAACCCTATGGAAGTGGGTAGGCCTAGACATCCTTCAATGTTTCAAATGGCCTCATGGTTTTATTTTTCAAATCTTGAATAATATATTATTATAAAACCATTGGATTATTTTATTATGAAAATAATTTTCAAAGTGTAAATATTTTCAATTGTATTATAGCATTTTAAAAGTGTATGTAATTTAAAAAAAATTATATCCTTTTCAAATAGTAAATATTTTAAAAGTTATTATGATATTTTCAAAGAATAAGTATTTTCAAAAGTATTATAATATTTTTGAGGCATGATAATTTTCAAAGGAATTTTTTAAATCATGTTTGATAAACTATTTGAAAAGGTATTTTCAAAGATATTTTATTTTTAAAATGTGTTTATAAAATAATGTTTTCAAAATTATGAGTATTTTAAAACAATTTTTAAAAGTGTCTTATAGAGATATATTTTTAAAACCCTTGTATTATATTCTTAAAAATTATATATATATCAAATAAATATTTTTTATAAAATAAAAATGCTTTCAAAATAGTTTTTAAAAAGTCATTTTCAAAAAAAATCATTGGATTATTAAAAACCCATTTCTGGGAAATAATGCTCACCCTATGATTTTTAAAAATGTTTTCAATATCATTCAAAGTACTTAATCGAAAATTTCTTCGATAATGGCCTATCCCTAGAAATGTCAAGTAGATGAAATTAGTTTTTTATTTATACTATGAAATTTTTTAAATGTAGTTATATTCCTCTAATTACTATACCAGAAAAGATCCTCAGTTGTATAATGGATTTTGTATTTTCAGTTTTATTTTCAATAAAAATAGACATCATTATTTTTTTATGGATCTGGAAGTTCAGATCTTGGGGACTTACAGTTAGTATCAAAGGAATGGTGTATATAAATTTGGATATTAGGACGTTTGGTTGAAAATCGGATAAGTTTCTACGTAGGTTCTTTTTGTAAAAACTCTATTTTATAACCTTTTATATTGTGGAATAATCTACATTTTGTAAACCTACTTTTGAACTCTTAGGAAGTTAATTGTCATTTAAGAATATAGAACTCTACTGATTTATGTTTTTCCAAATTCTAAAAATGGAATTTCAGAATTATCCTAAAGTATGAAAAATGAATTCTTAGGGAGAAATCCATTTAAAGGGGATAGAATGTATTATCCCATGAATTTGAGTATATTTATTTTAAAAATAATGTTCAATAATTTTTTTGTTTCATAATTTAAAGCTAACTAAGAAATGTTTTAATACTCTCTATTATAAAATAAGATGACTTTTTCTAAAAACATGATATAGTATTTTATTAAGGACAATTTTATTGAAAATATATTATGATTATCTAAATGAATATATTTCAACATTAGGCTGACATAATGAAAGTTAATGATTAAATATGTCAATGAGGCATTTTAATGTTCATAAATAAATTAGAAGTTATTTTAATGAAATTTATTCTTAAATTATTTAGAATAATATTTAGTATTACAGTGTTTTAAATTTCTATCATTTTATTAATAAAGATAAAAATAATCAAAATTAATATGTATATTATCTTTTTTGTTTTGAAAATGTTATAACATTATTATTGTTAAGTAACATACTACTTTCGAGCATATAATAAATATAATATGTAATTTATAATTTTTTTACAAATACAAATTTTTATATTTGAATTGTAATATTTAATAATAATAAATAATATCCAAATATTTATGATGAAATATTATAAGATTATTATTTTTTGTAATTAACACTTCTTGTATAAATATTTTATATTGAAAGAAAAATGTGAAATTGTGGTTAGTATTATGAGATCATTAAAATTGTAATTTTTTAATATAAATTTATTTTCTAATTGATAAAAATAAAATTATATGTTCATACTTTATAATTTTAAACTTTATAAATTAGTTATATATAAAAAATTCAAACCATTCCAAGTGGATTAGCAAAACATTCAACCCATTCAGGGGAGCAAGATCAACCCATGGGAGATTTAGAAAAGGCTATCCAAGATGGTGGTGGGGGACGACTAGTGCCTCACATAGAGGCATAAGATAGGCTTGAAGCTTGCATGGGAATGTTTATAAGGACCATTGAGAACACTACATAATATATGATTATGGCATATTGAACTCACTGATTGGATTATATGGGAGCTAAGAAACATGATTTCTTTTTATTTGGGATAGCATAACATGGATTCTAATAACACAAATTTTAAAAAATTATTAAATCGTAGCTTTTGGATCATATCACCTTAGCCATCTAATCATCTCTTGAGTCATATTCCTCCATATGACAACCCTCACTCGCTATTTTTTTATCCTTCTCCCACAACATAATCCCATATTCGTCTCCATCAAAAGAACCACATTGATCATATTTCTCCATATGGAACACCAGAAAGGTCATACTTCATACAATAACCTACCACTAATAGTTTCCCTATAATGAACAGACTCCCCCTTTGATCTACCTTCCAAGATATTTTCCCTATGGCCATCACCAGTGGAAACTCTTTCTTGGAGGTCATGTTTGAAAATCATTATTTAGGAAAAAACCTTTTTCTATGTTGAATCAGGTATTGACATTTCAAAACAAAATTGATCGGTTTTTTTAAATGATCAATTCATTGGTTATCGAAGTGTGATTAAATTGTTTTAAAACACCCCTAATTGAGATCCATAGTGTGTAGATACACTGTAGAGTTATAAAAAAGTCCTAGATTCTCCTGGTAGTTGAATCTATTATGTCCCATATATGTGTATATATATGAGCTTCTTATTACACTAGAAGAACTCCATTCACTCGATATAAAGAAGAACCCCTCACTGATACATGCATTCCCTCTACTTCATTTCATTTTATTTCATCTAGATTAATCGCCAAGCTTAAGAAACCTATAAGGTCACTACCTTCACCTAATCTGAACACCCCAAATAGGCCACTAGTTTCCAAACTAGCAGGTAAGAAGAATTCTATTAAACAATCTATTATATATATATATATATATATATATATATATTAATTTCAAATTTCATGTTTATATTATTCAACCATATACATATATATGCAATACTATTCAAAATATTCATGTCTATATATTTCAGATTAAAATTCATGTAATGGGATACTCCAACTCTTATATTTTAAAACCCCTTATTATGTAAGGGTTTATATATATATATATATATATATATATGTATGTATTATTATTCAAATTAAAATTTTAAATATTTTAAGTCTACTAATTTTTTCAGGGGGATTCTCTAATTTTATGTATGTATAATCTGATTAAACATATTGAATTTCATTTTAAACCCCGTTATATTTTATATGACGAAGAAATTATTCTCAAAATTTTAAGAGTTGTATCCTTTTGAAATTTATGTGTATATATATGTACTTATATATATACAAAATTAACTATCATATCATAATTTTATATGATTAATATTTCATTCATGGAAATTTACATTAAATCTAAGTTATGTTCTTACTGAAGTGGATACTTTCAAAATGATATTTATGTGTTGTATAAAAATGATATTAAAAATATTACTTATTATTATTATATGGGTGTAATATAATTTTGTAATCAAAATTATATGCTAATAGTGTAATTGATTTTTTCCTATGATTATTTTAGGGAAGAAAGATTATAAATATTGTTCAATGTATTATTTTATATCTATAGTAATTTTTTCATAACTATTATTTTAGGTGAAGGTTTCATACCTTGATACCCTTATTTAATGTATAAATTTTTAATTTTAAGAATCTGATTTTGAATCAAGTAAATGAGTATCTAATATCATTATTTGAGGATAAATTTGAAATGATAAAGTTTATCATTTTATGGGTTTTAACTATATATTTCATATGAAATTTTATACTTATATATATTTATGTACATTTATGTTTGTATATGTAATTAATTAATTGTTACCATTTGAAAGAGAGAAAATCTAGTGATAAATATATATATATGTGGGGGGTTTGTGTGTGTGTACATGCACATGTGTGTAAGAAAATCTCAAAACGTTTTTATAAATTTTTGTAATTGAAATTTGTGAAAATTACATGGAATTAGGGATTGAACTCATCCCTCAAGAATTGGGTTGGCCTAGACAACCTTCAATTTTATATGTGGACCCGTGGTATTCTTTTTTAGATATGGCATAATATTTTCTGAAAAATCACTCGCATATTTTATTAAGAAAATTATTTTTAAAGTGTAAGTATTTTTAAAGGTACTATAGAATTTTATAAGTGTAAGTATTTTCAAAGGTATTATAATAATTCCAAAGTATAAGTACTCTCAAAGTTATTATAAATTTTTCAAGGTGTTAGTATTTTCAAATTTATTATAATATTTTTGAGGGATAATTATTTTCAAAGGAATTTTCAAAGTCGAGTTTTCAAAGGATTTCTAAATGTATTTCAAATCTTATTTTATTTTCAAAAAGTATTTTAAAAATAATTATTTCAAAATTATGAGTATTTTCAATGGATTTTTAAAAGTGTTTTAAAAATATATATTTTTAAAACCCAATTGTTATATTTTTGATATAATGGAAAAATCTTTGAAAAATGAGTTTTCAAAAATATATTTTCAGAATTGTTTTTCCTTAAATTTTTAAAAACCCCTTTCTAGGAAATTATAGTCACTCTATGTTTTTAATAATAAATTGCATGATCAATTAGATTATTTCCTACAGAATACCTTTGATAAGAACATACCACGAGAAATATCAAATAAGTCCCTTTTATTTTTTGTTTAGTTCCTCTATAACCAAGACCAGAAAAGTTCCTTAGTTATATTATCGACTATATATTTTCATTTTTCTTTTAGAAAACATATTCAAAATTATTTTTTATCAGATCTTGATGCATGGGTCTCAGGCCCTTATATTGGCCACCTCCTTCAGCTTGGGGAACAATTTATTTGACCATACTGAGAGGTGAAATGTGAAATGTGCCTCTCTAGGTCACTTGTAACATTAATAGAGGTTAATCTCAGGGTTATAAAATTTCATTTCAGGGAAATATTGTTCACCCAATCTAGGTATGGCTTCTTTAATGTGTGTATAAATTATTGTTTTTTCTCTATTGAAACAACATGGAATTTTATCAATGTACATTCCCTTTTTATATAATTGTGTCATATTTAGTAAGGTAGTATTTTATAGAGAACAATTGCCACATTATAGAACCAAAAAGAATTTGTTACATTAATTTAAAAATTAAATTTATAGAATAATATATCCATAAAATTAAAAATATTTCAATTGGATAAAAAAGTGAAAATAAGATGACTATAAAATTAAAATTAGGATCTACTCGATCCACCAGAATACCAGCACTCACGAACAACACTATTGGAATAAAATATAATATTAAAAATATAATATTGACCATTAAAACGAAAATATCTATAATATTGATGGAAAATATAAGTGAATTTATAATGAAGGAAATATGAGGTATTTTTAGAAATTATGTAAACCATATGACCTTTACAAACATGATCGCTGCAATAGTAATCTAACTGCTGGAATAGTAATATGACCATTTAGAATAGTAACCTAACTATTAGAATAGTATGTTCACCTATGGAGGTGTGAAATAATATTTATCTATTTTATAAATTGAAAATATGACATATTTATTTCATGATATAAGAAAACAATGGTTTTAAAAATGAAAAAATAAATCCCACTATTTTTATAAAATATAAATGTTTTATTTTTATTCTTATAAAAAATATAATGTTAAAAATAATGTCTGAATTTATAAAATGGGTTTATAAATTATTACTAAGTTTCATTATAACTATAATATAATTTTATGAAGTGTTGTGTAATTGTTTAAATAGTTAAAAAATGATCATAATATTAAATTTTGAATTTTGTTAAAAAAAATAATGATTTTATTGGAAATTTAAATTTATCATATTTAAGTAATTTTTTTATAAAATTTATTTCATTTTTTTATTATACATGTAAATAAATTGGTTGGTCAATTTTTTTCTATTTTTTAAAAATAGATGAATTTATTATGAATAGTAAAATATGGTAAAATAAAACAATTTGCATTATAAAAAAATAAATGAAGGAATGAGTCACAAATACTATAAATGACCATTGGTTTGAACTAAAAAGCATAAATTATTTTAAATAGTCAAAATAATCAACACTATTTATAGCTTTGATCCAAAATAATCAACTAAATAATATAATATTCAAAAAAACTCTCATCTCCTCCCTTTGTAAATTCAACACCTTCTCCTCACAGATTCTAAGACTTGGGGCATACCCAACCTCTATCAATATCTCTCCTAATATCTCTTACCATATACATAGAATATTTTTCCTCTTAAAATTCCAATCCCAAGGTGCCTTATGTGGAATCCTAAGGGGAAACATCGAAAGGTGAAGGTAACTCACTCAACTAAGAAATCTTTATTTCCCTCCATCTTCTTAATACTCATGACCTACCTATCCTTGATGATATTATTGTTTAATTTTTTTAATATAAGTAATTGTTATTATATATATGGAATAACTCCATTCTCTATTATACTCTTCTAAAAACAAAACGATCACCCTTATTATGGTAGGTCAACTGCCTCTGTGGACGATCAATTTTTGTTTTCCATTACCACCATCATGATTGGTTTAAATTCACTTATAATTGTTTAAAAATAACTAAATATGTATATTATATATTTTTTCATATTTCAAATAAATATAATAATAATTATATTAAAATGAATACAATAAGTTCATCATGTCCGAAAAACCTGACAGAATGAAATAACTGTATAATATTAACATTATACTAAATGAAACATCCCTATGTCAGAACATATAAGGATATTTAGGACCATTTAAATTTATATAATTATATTGATATAATTTAATTTCACTTCTTTAGTTGTAATCCCATTTTAAATGAACCTGAATAGTTATCTACAAGTGATCCTATATTGGAACAATGAAATAAACATCCTTTGAAAAGAGAAATTAAACTTTATATATCAATGAAATTATTGTGAATGGAAATAATAAATTAATATAAATAATATATAGATGGAGATAGTTATGAATTAATTAAATAATGTATCTAATATTGTTAATCAGTATTTTAAGTGCAACTGCGGAATGTTTTTGAAACCTAAGGTAAGAGATCTCTCCAAACAACCCTATTTTATCCAAGTTATGATTTCTCACTATTTTCCACAAAATAATATATCAATTATTATTATTTATTAATTCTATATTCTATATATATTTCCTAAACATATATTCCTAGTTTAATTCACTTTTCTTTTATGGGAATAAATATATTTTAAATGTCCAATTTCTCACTTTCATTCGTTATTAAAACCTGATTAAAGGGAACTTATTTATGTGTTTTCCCTTTTCAAGTACCACATCATAATGTATTTAAAACCTCCCATGGATTATAAAATTACTCATTTTATTATGGAGGCCCCTTGTTAGTTCATTTTTGGTTCTTTGATAATTATTATTCAGTCACCCACTTTAATGATTCTTTACCATTTTTCCTAAAACCCCACTTAAAAGGAATATTTCCAAAGTTATTTCTCCACTCCATTTTATATCTCAAATTAACACGAACTGATTTTCATGAAAAATTATTATTTATTTATCTTAATTTGTATGATAATGATTTATTCCTTTGTTTTAGGGAATTAATTATGAAATGACATTTTACTATTTTGTAATACATGATTATGTTATCCATTTTAGTTCCATGGTTTTTTATGCTTGTTCCTTATTTATGTTATCATTAAAATGCACACATATACATGTAAATGTTATGATGGGTGTTCCCATATGGATACCCAGTTCATTGGGTAATGTTTTTGTCTCATGAGGGAATATTTATGGAATTTGGGTGTGAAATTAATCCATGATGGGGCTCTATCTACCATGTGATGTGGTATTGGTAGTTAGACTTGACTTATGCTTTTTTCATATTTTATAATGATTATATATTCTTATGATTCCATTTTATTATAATGATATATTATTTATGTCCTTATATAATATTATTATTCACAAGCCTTTCCTTTTTATGATGTTATATTATTCCTTTTGAATAAGATGTGATTTTTTTATCATGTTAATTCCCTTAATGTCATTTATAACTCAACCATTTTATTTATATATTCCTTATACTATGCTATGTAGTTTTAGAAGATAAATGGTATATATATCTTCATTATGGATACTAAAATAAAAAGTTTATATTTTAGTTTAACTTTGATTTATTATGATCCTAGTCTTCCAAAGACAATAGGCCTCCGATCCTTGTGTTTTATTTATTGGGTATTTATGTTCAAAATCTAGTAAAAATCTATGTAAGACGATTGAGATGATATAGTTGGTAACAAAGGTAATTTCTAGTCATTTTTGGGGATTAGTACTTAAATTATTGAGTGAGAACCCCAGGGACTAGTCTTTCTATTTTAATACATCTTAAAATTTTCTTTAAGTATAGAGTTAGTGTTTTTCAAGAAATTACATAAATTTCTAGATATTACAAGAATATGTGGAACTGGAACCTATTTACCTAGTATTAATAATCCTAAAAGGGATCCTTGGGTATTAACTCAACCTGTAAATAGTGCATGATAAAGAGTCCTTGTCTCAGACCTGGTTTGACCCACCTAGGTGATATTCTTTAGAATATTTACAAACTCTTTATAAACAATTATGAAGGAGTTAAATATATTTTTATGTTAGAAAACTTAATAAAAACTTTAACATTGAAAACCTAGAGTGAAACCCTATGACTCATAAGTTAGGACATAGGTGTCATCTAAAATTTTTCCATATTAGTTCCTAGTATCCCTTTTATATGAATTTTAGTTCGAACATTCTCATCCCAATTTTTTTTTCTTTATTTATGATAAAGGTAGAAAGTATGAGGAACCATACCAACAACTATCACTAACCAACCAGGGTAAACCCCATACTAGTCACCTGATTTGGATCTCAAAAAGGACTAAGAGGCATTCTTGATCCTCCCAAAATAAAACCTAGAATCAGACATCAAATTTAAACCAAGTGCTAATGATTTTTCCCAAAATAAACAGCTATAAATAAAACCATATAAAGCACACAATATAAAACCACTAAATAGAAATATCCAAAAAGAAGATCTTAATAAAACTACAACACAAAAAAATACAAGACTAAAATAAATCCAAAATTTATACCAAACTAGAACCGACATGATCCCTATGCAACCTCTTGGTCACCACTATCCAGAAAACTAGCCCCATCACAAGAAAACATGAATAAAATATGGAATTGAAAAACAACTCATGTATAACAATGCAGAGTGGCACAAGTAGGGTGTGAGCATAAACATCCTAGTAGGTAAGAACCACCGAATCAATACATGTCCTTTCAAGAAATATTCTAAAAACTCACGTTGGACATATATTTAGAAAATATATTTTTATTATTTTAAGATCCAAAAACATATTTTATATTTAAAACCAAATTTGAAAACTAAATTATAGAAAGAATAATGAATCCTTTAAATATATAAAATAATTTAAACTATATAGATGAAATAACACAACATGATATAACAAACTAGGAAAGTTATAATGAAAATAGTTAGTGTGTTTGTAGATAAATACTAGAAGCAAAAATCTACTATGATGTTGTAAAATAAAATTGTAACATACATGTATGTAATCAGGGGAATGTTTTAAACATCTGTAGAATAAATCTATGTATGCACTCAGTTCGAACCCACCTCTTGGTATATGGTGTGTCTCTGTAGTCACTAACCAACTTGGATACTATAGACTAGCCTCACTAGTGGTATATCCCACCTATATTATACTCAATCCATGGGGTTTTAATTCGTCTAATTTGTACTAAAAATAAATTATCACATTACCCTCAAGATGATGTCCAAGAGTCTCCTAATAATATTCTAAAGAAGATTTAGGTGGTAATCATATATGTGGCATTATACATATCCCATCGATGCCATTTTTCATGCCTTTCGCAATCTCCGACACCATCTATGTGAAGAACCTATCATTAGATGGATGACCAAAGGGGTGCCCGAAACACATAATACCTTTCTAAAGTGTCAACTGGTCATACAAATCATATGAGAAAAACCCAATTTCCTAACATTATAAATTATCAACTAATCCATTAAATTCATAAACCCAGATCCATCTTTATTAAGGATACATTTCTTCTAAAAACCATTTCCATAACCCTGGTGAAAACGTTACTCTTTCTTGGAAGGTTCCAAATAGGCCTCTGAAGTTACGGGGTTACCAATCATGTATCAATGTACCAAATAATACATGTTTTAGAAAAAAGAATTTAGAAATAACATTTTATGTTATTTAGTACCCAAAAATAAATTTATATATCATTGGAAATTTTTAAGAGAACAATTTGGAAGATATAGTGAAAGAGGGAATGAAATGGAAAAAAAGTGTTTTGAAATATAGTGTTTAATTTAGATATTTTTTTGGAATGCAATTATTCTATGTGTTCTGATCCATATGTATAGCCTGTGAACATATTGATATGCTCACACCCAAGTACATATATTTATAAAACCATAAAAACCCCCAAGTTTCCAATTTTACAAAACACAAGACGTGTCTCCACCAATCAAAAGGGTCCCGATATGGGCACAAATCCCTTAAATGGTGTCAAAACCACACCCGAAGACATATTATACGATTCACCCAACTAATAATGATCAAACAAGGTAAAATACAATCTCTAAATGCCCAATTTTTTTTAAAATTCCAATTGGAATTTTATAAAACACCACACATGCATATACATATATGCATAATTATAAAAATCACTTAAAAACCCGTTTTTATCAAATTTACAACATAGAAACACAAAAAAAAAGTTATAAAAACACATAAAAATTTAGAAATTATTTAATAAATATAAATAAAATTTTTAATGTTACAGGAATTAAATGGACGGAAAAACATACCTCAACAATGTTAAATACGATAAAACTCCATGAGAAGGAATAACCATGACTGGGAAGAAAATTGCACACCCTATCATCAAAGAAAACCAATAAAATAAGAGAAAAATCACCCCTATTATTCGTATAGGAGCGAACCAAAGAAATAAAATTAATAAGAAAAAGATTGGTAGAGAATGAGAAGATAAAATTGACCAAAAACCATGGGAAACTCACCATGAAACCTCTGAGGAGAAAAATGGTTGAAAGAGAGCCAATGGATGAGGGATTTGGGAGCCCCACAATGTGCATAGGTCATATAGGGAAGGGTAAACATAAAATATGGTTAAAACATAAGAGGGTAAAAGTTTGTAATTATTTTTTTAATGAATTTGGATCTTTCACATGGTTGGCCACAAGATTTTCCAAACTGTGTGCCAACTATGTGCACCCTACTAGGAAAAGGGGAAGTTGTATGGTCTAGAAACATTGTTTATAAAACCTTATAAAAACCATGTAAAATTGTTCTGAAACAATGATAGAACATCGCACAAATTTTCTTCATAGTTTCTACTAGCAATATGAAATCCATGAGACTTGGCTTAGACACCACCATCAAGCCACACGATTACATATTTTCTTCGCACAGTTTGGTATAAACCTTATGTAGGTCATTCTAGAGAAAGGGTTCATGAATAAAATGATCTCATAACACCCTCTACCTTCACCAATCACATAATTTCTCCTCCAACTTTCCACACTAACCATGAATAGGGAAAAAACAACGCAAACCATCCAAAACTTCAATAATATCACCAAAAACTCAACCCATACCTCAACTAAAAATTCAATGACCATGAATGGTATAGAATAAATATAAAAAAAAATAAAAATAGGGTTAGGTTTTGGAAATTACCCCCCCCTAAAAAAACATTATTCCACCATAAATTCACCCAGTCAAAGGATGAAAAAATCATGAAAGGGAAACTAAACATGATTAAATAAAACCATGATTCTAGATATAAACTTTTGGTTCTACAAGTTACAACTAATAAAATCAATAGGAAACCATAATAAGATCCATGGTGGGTTTCCCCACCATTTTAAAACTGATGAGTAAAATGGAACCAAAACCACAACTCCCAACACAAGAAAAACCAATGAAAGCCAAACATCAAAACAACCAACAATTCATTATTTCCACAAGACAAAAGAATCTAAAAGAAAGAACAACCCAAAACCAAAACCACTCCAAAAACGGATAACCATTAAAACATTCACATTCATAAGGAACACTATATAATTTTCCATGAATAAAAGGATTCAAATATCCTTAAAAGAAGAAGGATTTAAAAATAAAGGAAAATATAATAAAAAGAAATTTAATGATCCCCAATATAACATTAGAGGTATAAGATAGGGCTACACCCACAGACCTAAAAAATTCCTGACTAAGTGAAAATATTCACTATGGGGCATACAGGTAGTTCCCTAGTGCAATGAGTCATATGCTACCCCACATTCAAGAGTTGAATACCCATAGTGGATACTTCCTCTTTTGGGAACACTACATGTAGAACATCTCCAAACGACCCAAACAACCACACAGACAATAAAAAATTGGAGGACTGTGAGAATATGTATTAAAATTCCCAAACTAACCACACTAGAATAACACAAGAAAATTTTCCAATGAACCAGAAGTGGGAATCGAAAAAAGAGACTCTTCAGCATCTAATTCCTATAGAACACACCACTTTCACGATGTAAAACCATCATGATCACCAAAATTAACCCCATTTAATCCTACTAAAACTTGCACTCTGGGGACCAACTCGGCTACAAATGACTCTTCAATTATCTTCCTGAATAGAAATTCCCTGGATCAAAGAACTCACCCTTTATTTTTTGAATGAAGACCCAAGATAAAGAGTGGATATTTCATTTGATCCATTTATTCTATCTATGGAGAATATGAAACCAACTCTTCGAAATGATCAACATAGTCTTTCACTATCTGTTAACCTTGCTAGACTCCCAAGAATTCTACCCCATTCCTCGCCTTCACCTCCTCAAGTATGAACCATTGGATGAAAGTGTACTTAAAGACTTCCCAAGACATCCCAACTTGAAATGATGATAGGATGATCACTTTCCACTGATCTCAACCCAGACCTTCAAACAACCCCAAAATAGCTAGCATCGTCATGGATTCGAGACATTCAATTGACATAAAACACTATTGACTTCCTCAAGACATTATATATCCTCTAATGGACCATGATAACAACTTAAACCAAGAAAAAATGATAATAACTTGACTCTACCACACCACTAGGAGTCTGGTCTAGGATAAAGACTAAAAGAGACTCACTAGAAACTTGTATGACATTTCTGGGTGTCATACTCTATATAACATAATAAACACAAGACTAAATCAACATCCACCCAGAATTCCAACCGAAAAGAACATTCCAAACTAAATCACTAATAACATCATTCAAAACATTACAAAACCAAACCAAATTCCTCTTAAAAAATTTATATTTCTATTCCAAATTTTATGTTCATTTTACTCCAAGGCCACTTTTCAAATATTCAAAATTAATCTAAATCCAATCTAAACACCCATGGAATGTTTGAAAATAAAATCATGTTCCAAAATAATTTTTCTTTTGTAAAATAATTTCCCAAAAACCTTTATTTATTCAAAATCCACTCATGCCGACTAAAATCAAAATAAAACATAACTCACACAAAAAGTCCAAAAAGAGGGAACTAGTGGTCAGGCATAACCCAATAACATAGTATTGAAAAGCATGCCCCAATCATACACTACCCATTAGAAGTATCTTGAAACATGCATTCAGGCCCCACACCGGTCACTACTCCTGGTAATCCCACTTTATAACACCAGATGACTTCCATTTTCATTCCTCAAATCACAAGACCAATAAGCTACATAAGACACTAACAACAACCCCCCCCCCCCAAATTAAAAACTAAATCTAACAACCCTAGGAAACTCAAGGATCAGGATTAGTAAGAGTATGTTGCACTCTTCCCACCCCCACATCTCGAGTTCAAATCGTCCTATCTCTATTCTAATTAACATTCTAAATAACAAGGGATTTACTAATACGAATTGGTTATAAACCAACCCAGGTAAAACCCAAACCGGTCAACCAATCCAGCCTACGATAAGGCCTAAGAAGTGTTCATGATCATCCTAGGCAAGAAAATTGTGTTCGGAATCATGTATAATTAAAGTGGTAATTATGTCTACAAAAATAAGTGTCTTTAAACAAAACAAGATAGATCACAACACATAAAACACTGAATACAAATAATTATAAAGAATATTCAGATATATTTAGAGTGGAACAAAAAATAAGCCTAAAACAAAACCAATAATGAGACGAAATGGAACTGCTACAATCTCCATGTGACATATTAATCACCACCATACCTAATACCATACCACATCATAGTAAATCTTAAATAAAAGGTGAACCAGAAAAACAGATCGGGTCTACCGATGCCATGTGGAACAAATAGGCGTGATAATAAACATCCCAGTAGGTAGGAGCCACAAAATCCATACATTTCATTTTCTGAAATAGTCCAAAAACACTATTTTGAAAATACTATTAGAAAATATGGTTTTTATTATTTCAGGTTCCAAACCCATTATTTCTCTTTATAACCCGATTTGAAAACCAAATGCCATAGAGAAAACACAACCTGAGAAAATTTTAAAATATTTGAAAATATAAAGAAAGAAAAACATAGTCTGATATAAAAAACAAGGCCATATATAAATAAAATATTACTTGTGTAGGCAGGAAAATAATAGAAGAACAAGAAACTAAAAAGTTGTAAAATAAAATAGGAACATATATGTATCTAATCATGGGAATTTCCTAAACATCTATAGAAGAAATCCATGGATGAACTAGGTTCGAACCAATCTACTAGAATATGGTGCACCTCTTTAGTCAATAACCAACCTATCTTCTCTAAACTATCCTCACTATTGAGAAACCCACTCAACTTATCCTCTATCCTGAGGGTTCTAATCCATCTAATCATAACCATAAAGAAATCATCACTTGACCCACTAGATGACATCCAATAATCCCATGATTATATTATGGATGCAAAAAAGGAGGTCCTCCCACTCTTGGAATTATAAATATCCCACTGATTTGATCATGAATGCCTTGAACAAATCCTGACATCATCTATATGAAGGCCCACACAACGGAAGGATGACCATATGTGTGACTGACACATATATGAACTTTAGTAATACCAAATGGGGATAGACATCATATGAACTTAAACCAATTTTAAAACATTAAAAGGTACAAATTGGTCCTTTTCCTTTATAAACAAAAAACCATAACAAATAAGATTAACTTTCTTCCCAAATACATTTCCAAAACCATGGTGAAAACATTAATCATGCTCGGATGGTTCCAAATAGTTTCTTAAAGTAAGGGGGTTTATCAATCATGTTTCAAAGTAACATGTGTGGAATGTTTTAGATAACACATTTTTGAATAGCATTTGATGTTATTTAGGAACAAAAAATCCCTTTAGGAAACATTGATAGTTTTTAAGAAAAAAATTTGTGATATTGGGTGAAAGAGAGAAGGAATGAAAAAAGTGTTTTGAAATCCAAAGTTTAAGACAAAAATGTTTATGGAAATATATTATTATGTGAGTGTTCATATCTGTATGTAAACCTTTTTCAGAGACAAAAAAACACACACAGATATATATATATATATATTCCGACATCCAATAGAATATATATAAATACAATAAAACACCCAATATTCCAACTTAAATAAACACAAGAAGTGTCACCACCAATCACAAGGGTGCACATGTAAGCACCAATCCGTTAAAGGGAACCAAATCCACACCCAAAACAATTTCCACATGTAAATCACATAATAAAACTAAACAAAGGACAAATACAATATAAAAAAAACCAAAATTCATTTTAAAACACTATTTTAAATTTTATCAAAAACCTGTCATGAATATACTTATAGCTATAATTATAGAAATTCTGTAAAAACCATTTTCCGGAAATTTTCCACATTGAACACCAAAAAATTATACAAACACATGAATAACACATTTATAATTTGTTAAAGAAGGTTAAACCATAAAATTTAATGTTTTGAAAAGGAAATGGATGGACACACCTACCACAACAATGTGTGAAGGTGAAGAAACTCTAGGAGAAAGAAGAACCAAGGCTGAGAAGCAAACTGCACACCCAAACATCAATGAAAACCATCCGAATAAGAATAACCTCACATTTAGTGTTTTACCAAGAGTGATCCAAGTAAATAAAAATTATATGAATAATATAGGGATAGAATAAGAGGATAAAATTTTCAAAAACCCAAGGGAAACTCACCTAGGAACCATGGAGGAGCAAAAATAGTGGACGAAGAGCCAAGGGAGGAGGGACTTTGGATCCCCACGATGAACCTAGGTTGAATAGGGGAGGTGAGACACAAAATAAGGTAAATTTTTAAGAGGGTAAAATAATTAAATTCTTGTTTTTATGAATTTTTTAAGTCACTTTGTTTGGCCACACCATTTTCCAAAACGTGCACCAGCTGTGCATAACATATTGGGAAGAAGGATCGCCCAAATTTGTTGGCCACATGGTTTATCCCAAATATACACAAGATATTTACATTGGACTATACACCTCTAATAAGACACATGATTACACCTTTTCCACATATGGTTTGGGCCAAACCATGCACATTCTATATGAGACAAACCGTGAGGGAATAAAATTAATTGATAACACCATTTATCTTCACCAACGACATAGTTTATCCTCAAACCATGCAGAATAACGGTTCAAAGGTACAAAAAAACCCAAAAAAATCAAACCTAAAAAATTCTCATCATAAACTCAACCTGAACCACAACGAAAATATAAAACAAAAATAAAATTATAAAAAAATAAAAATAAAAGAAACCAGTTTTGTGGTGTAACAACAGCCAGTGTGATAGGAAATGTGGTGATTTTCATAATGTGATGCTGAACCTAATCATTCGAGACAAGAGCTTCATGGTAGTACTAGTTGAACTGACTCATGTTATGAATAATAACATGAATCCTATGGAACACCTTCCTTCCTGGAAGAAAGAGAATTTTTTGGTTAATTCATTTATGTAACAATGGCCTCCAACTTTTAGGGGATCTTATAATCCCCTCATAATGGAAAAATTCATTAAATACAATGGTAAGATAACATATATCCTCTAATTATCATAATAATAGAAATTTGTAATGGTTATTTATCAGCAACAGTGATAAGTCGATCAGTGGTGGAAATTTATTGAGAACACGAAGTCCAAGGAGAAAATTGTTTCCATGGAATGGGAAGTATTTAAAAAATGAATTTAAATAAATATTTTCTCTAAAATCTCCATCTTATAATGGATAGTTAGTTATTTAGACTGAATCAAAATGAATATGAGTATATAATGGTGTATCAAAAAAATTCACAAGGCTTTCATGGAATGCCTCTCGCTTTATCATTGACACCAAAAGTAATGTGAATTGATTATTTAGTGGATTAAATTCTAGTATAGAAATATATTTATAGATTAAAGATGTTGGTAGGTATTAATAGATTGTTTGTTGTTCCCTTGAGGCCATACTAGATATTGGTGACATTCATCGGTCTCATGGGGATAGAGAGAAAATGTATAAAATGTATATATATCTTTGGGTTAATGGATAAATCTCAAAGAGGGAAGAAGACCCAACCAACTATATGTTAAAAATTTTATAAGAATGATCCTAGAAACTATCTCAAGGAAATGGGGAGATTCTTAAAGCATAGATAAGAGTGGCATTAGTATAATCGTCACCAAAGAGAGACGAATAATCCCACTAATTAAATCTATAAAAATAAGGTTTATATTAACACTCATCCTATATTCCAATTATTCAAATCTAGGGAACATGATTATTATTGAAGTCAATTCCTTAATTCATGGATTATTATAGATGACAAATGACAAAAATCTCCAAGGTCTAGAGAGAATATAAGGGAATATGTTATCACAATTATTGAGGTGGATCCTAAAAATGACGTGGTGACAGATACACTAGTCATTCATTTAAGAATAGAGATTCTACAATTTGATTATAATTCTATATGTTATTTGATATCATGAAATTTTAGTATAAAACATAAATGATGATTTATCTTTCAGAATATAAAATTTTAAAATTATTGCATCTCAGGTATATATCACCTCCGTAGTCCATGTTTGTGGATTTCACCTCCTATGATATATTGTTATACTTTATTAAGTGTAATTTGATATTATGTTATCCCTAGATTGGTTGTCCTTAAATAATGTCAAAATCAACTATTATGAGAGGATGATAAATCTTGACAACCTTATTCATCCTAAAATTCTATAAATTTACAAGGATAATGAAGAATCGCCTTGCAAATCTTCTTCTTTATTTTTCATATTATTTCCTTCTGGTCAATAATATCTAGTTCAAATGATTGAGAAAAAGGACAGAATAATGCATGAAGCCATGCCCATGGTGAGGGGCCGTAATGATGTATTCCCTAATGGGTTTTGTGGTTTTCCTCTAGAATAATTGGTTGAATTATCATTTGAACTTATCCTGGACAAGACTCCTTATAGTATGGAAACCATTAAGTTGTAATAAGTAAATAAGTAGTTACAAGATATTTGAAACAAGGTTTTCATATTCTTTTGTGCTTTACGATGGGGTTCTCTAGTTCTCTTTTGGAAAAATAATCATAGGTTGATGAACCTTTATATTTATTATCATGGAATCAACAAGATAATGACATGAACAAGTATCCCCTACCTCAAATTGATGAATTGTTTGATTAAATACATGAGGAAATGATATTATCTAAGGTGGAACTTCAACCAGGATATCACTAATTAAATGTACAGATGGATTATATTCCCAAGATTTCCATTTTAACTAGGTATAGACACTATGATTTCAGTGTGTTTCCCTTTAAAATCAATAATTCCTTTATAATATTCCTAGAAATAGTTTATATATTCTTTAGAGATTATATCAAAACTTTTTTTGGGGTCATTATAGATGATATTAAGATATACTCTAAAAATAAGGATAATCATGAAGAAAAATTGAATATTGTGTTAAATCCTTTGTCAAAGGATAAGTTATATGAAAATTATTATAAATGTGTGTTTAAGATGAAAAAACTACCATTTTGTGGGTGTTTTTATCACCACTAAAGGGATAAATATTGATCATTTTAAGATAAAGGTAGTGGATGAGTTTCATAGAACAACATCTATAATAGAGATTTATATTAACCTTTGACTAGCTCAGTATTACTAGCTATTTATGAGAAACTTCTCATGATTTTAAAACTCTATAACCAAGCTAAATTATAATGAAGTAATTTTTTTCTAGACTAATGAATTATAATATAACTTCATTGAATTGAAAAAGAGTATTATCACTATACCATTACCTACACTACCCTCAAGTGGGGAACATTTCATGGTATGTAGTGATGCTTCAAAGAAGGGAATGGGTTGTGTACTGATGAAAAATAATAAAGTGACACCCTATACCTCAAGGAAGTTGAATTTTCATGATAAAAACTACCCATCACATGATTTAGAGTCTGGTATATTGATATTCACATTGAATATTTGGAGTCATTATCTGTATGGAGATAAATTTGAAACATATATGAATCATATGTTATTTAAGTATATATTCACATATATGGAACTTAATATTCACCATCAAATATGGTTAGAGTTGATCAAGGATTATAAATACTCAATCTGTTACCATCCAGGGAAGGAAACTAAATTGGTATATGATCTAATTATAAAGGAACCTATAAACTTATCAATTAGGATAATTGAGAAGGGTTTAATATTATTATATTTTTAAAGGATATACATGAAATTAATAATGGAAATAATATAATCCATTGTTTCTCAAATGATTTCTCAACCATCCCTTTTAGAGAAGATAAATAATGGTTACATAGATGATGTGTAAATACCAAAGATGTGGAATATAAATGAAAACGAAAATCCTAAAAGTTTAAAATTGATGAGAAATAAGTTGTAATATTTGTGTCAGGACTATCTCTACCATCAAATACTGAGATAAAGGAGTTGTTGAATGATGCACATAAGTCGAACTTCTCAATACACATAGGGAGGATGAAGATATATCAGAATATTTGAGAGAACTATTGGAGGGATAATATAAATAGAGAGAGTGTGGAATATACATAAAATTGTCTGGTTTGTCAGAAAGTGTATGCCGAAAATACAATTTTCAAGGGAATGATGTAACCATTACCACTACCCACAATGAATTAAGAGAAATTCTCTATGATTTTTTTCACAAGTCATCTGAAACATCTAGTTGAAATAATGATATATGGGTTTCAGTGGATCTTTTTACAAATACTAAAAATATCATGGATATCTGAGAGGACCTTTACCTCTATCAACTTTAAAATAAATAAATCATAGAAGTGGTGAGGCTACATAGAGCACCACTATCGATTGTATCTTACCAAAATATGATATTTATCTCCATGTTTTGGAAAATACTCCCACATCCTCTAAATACAAAGCTGAAATTTAGTATGTATTATCACCCTCAAACAGAGGGATAATTTTAGTGGACCATACAATCACTTGATGACATGTTGAGAGCAGTCTCTCTAGACTTCAAAGGATGATGTTATCAACATATTCCTCAGGTTGAGTTCTTATTCAATTATAGTTCCCACTCAATAATCTAAATGGAAATATATGAATCCATTTATGTGAAGAGATGTATAAAAATTGTGTGTTGGTATGAATTAAGTGAAGAAAAAAATTTGGGACCTGAAATAGTACAAGAAATGGAATACAAGGTCAAATCCATTCAACAACACTTCATGGTAGATCAGAGGAAAAAAAGACAAATGTCGGTAACCGTTAGAGATACATTGAGTTTAACATTAGAGAGAAATTATTCCTATAATTATCTCTATGGAAGAGTCGTGATATTTGGGAAGAAGAGAAATTTGAGTCTCAGGTACATCAACCCCATTGAGATTCCTGATCACATTGGAGTTATGGACTATTGACATAAACTACCACAAACAATGTCTCAAATACAACACATGTTCCATAAATCCATATTGGGAAAGCGTACACCAGACCCCTCACATGTAATAAATTTAGTGGTGGTATAGTGGTAAAATTGTCTCAATTATGAGTGGAAGCTGGTGAAGATCTTGTACTATAGAGAAACATTTCTACACAATTTGACAACTCACCACATAAAATTATTATGAAATAACTTTAAGTACAAATAGGATACATGGTAACTGGATGAAGAAATGAAAAAAAATTACAATTACCTATTTTCACTATAGTGTGTAAAATAAAAATTTTAGATTGAAATTTCATATGTTAGGATGCATGTAACAACCCAAAATCATATTAAGGGTGTTTCCCTTATTATATAATTATGTTGTATTTAGTAATATAGTATTATATTTAGAACATGTGTCCCATTATAGAACTAATTTTATGAATATATTTATTTCAAAATTTATTTTAGAGAATAAATATGGCCATAAGAATTGAAAATATTGCAATGGGATGAAAAATAAAAAATACTATACTATTATATGAAGATATAGTTATTCTCAATCCACTAGAATAACTGCACTCACGAACAAAACTATATAAATGAAACAAAATATAAGTAATAAAATATTAATAGCGAAAATTAAAATATTTATAAACATTATAAAAAATATAATTGAATTAATAATGTATGAAATATGAGGTATTTATAGAATGTAGGGAACCCATAAAATTGTTACAAACCTGTCTATTGGAGTGGTAATATAACCATTGGAATATAAATTTGACCATTATGAAAAGTAACATTATCATTAGAATAGTATCATCATCTATTGATGTGTAAAATAATATTTAGGCATCTTCTAAATTTAAAATATGATATATTTATATCATGATACAAGTAAATAAATATTTGAGAAATGATAAAATTAGACTTTGTATTTTTCGTAAAATATAAACGTTTTATTTTCATTTTATTTTGAAAATGTAATGATATACAAGAAATATTATGTCATAAAATATATTTATAATTTAATATTATGTTTTATTATAAGTATAAAATATATTTTTTGTTATATTAAGAAATACTTCAACGGGTTGGAAAAATGATCATAATACTAAAATTAGAATTTCCAAAATAAATAAGTATTTTATTTAAATATTATATTTCTTATATTTAGAAAATTATTTTTATAAATTTAATTTAATTTTTTGAACATAAAAGTAGAAAAAAAATTTGGTTTATTTTTTTCATTTTTTTAAAATATTTTTTTGAATAGTGAAATACATAAAAATACGGTAATTTGCATTATAAGAAAAATACATGTATAAATGAGTCATCACTAATTTAAGTGCCCAATGATTTGACCTCACATACAGAAATTTATAAATATATAAACAATAATCAACACCATTGATGAATAAACTAATGAACAAAATATTCAAAAAAATATCCTCTCCTCTAATTAAAAATACCCCCACCACCCTGTATCCTCGCACATTCTAAACCGTGAAGATTACCCAAAATTTTTCGAAATATGTAATTATTTCTATCCACATGTCCCTAGAAGATTTTTTCTCTTAAAATACCAATCCCCATGTGCATTAAGTTGAAACCTATGTGAACACACCTAAAAGAGAAGGCAACTCACTTAACATAGTATTATTTTTTTCCTTCCCTCTTTTAACTCCTAAAGGAATTTTATCCATGATGATATGATAAATTAAGTAATTTTATTATAATTAATTGTTATTATATCTATTAAATATCCCCTTTATCTCTTCAAATATCCTAAACACAAAAAAAACACCCATATTTTGAAATGTTCAGGACCTCTGTGGGTGATGCATTTATGTTTTCCATTACCGCCTTAATTATAGGTTTAAATTCACATATACTATTTAAAAATGACCTAAATATGTATATTTTATATATTTTCATATTTTTTTAATTAATATATATCCATGATATTAAAAGAAAAACAATTTGACCATCACGGCGGGAAAACCTACCTAAATAAAAAAATCATATTAAAATAACGTTATAAAAAATGAATTATCCCTACATCAGAACAAATTTTCATATTTGGGACCATTTATATTTCAAGAGGATATGAATATCATTTCATTTCACATCTATATTTTTGGTCTAATTTTAAAAGAGCAACAATAATTATGAACATGTGATCCAATCGTGGAACTATGAAATGAACTCCCTTGGAACTACAAAATTAATCATCATATATCCATGAAATGGTGGTAAATGAACATAATATGATTATGGTAAATACAATTTAGATGTAAATGGTTATGATTTAATTAATTAATAGATCTAATTTAATTATTGAGAACATTTTATTCATGTGAAGAATGATTCTAAAACCTAACGTATAAAATCTCTTAGAACTACCCTAATTTATTGACGTTATTAATTCACTCTATTTTACCTATATTATATCTATATTATTATTATTTAATTATTCAATATTATATACATATATGTATATATCACATATATATATATATATATAATAGTTTAATTCATTTTCATTAAATGCGATGTATATATTTCAATGTTTCCCTTATAAATTTCTTTAGTTAGGTAAACCTTATTAAAGGGAACATATATATTTCATTCAAATTTTTAGGTAACACACCCTAAAGTGGTTTCAACTACCAATTGTTTCTAAAATTACGCATTTTATTATGGAAAACCCTTTTTAGTTCATTTATGGTTTTATTGAAATTAGTATTCCCTTACACACTTTAATGAAATGTTACCCTTTTTCTTAAATCCCCACATAAAAGGAATATTTCCAAAATTATTTCTCCACTTAATTTTATGTATTCAATTATCATAGACTGATTTTCATATAATATTCTTCAAATTTTATTTATGAATTTATAATAATTGTTAATTCCAATATTTAATATAAGTAATTATGAAATGAAATTTATATATGTGGTAAGAGCTGATTATGGGACCTACTTCCTTTCCATGGGGTTTTTCCTATTTTTTCCCTTATATATAGTTTACATTAGTGGAATGGATATGAATTTAATTTTTATAATGTGTATGAATAGATAGAACTCCAATGTGTTGGGTAAGGTTTATGTCTCATGTGATGATGTATATAGTTTTAGGGAGTCAACCTAATCCATGACGGGACTCTATCAACCATATGATGTTTTATTGGTAGTTATCCATGACATATGCTTAACATTCATATGATTTAATGATCTTATGTTTTCATGTTATTTATGCCATTCTCTAATATGATGATTCAAGAGACTTTACTTTGTATGGTATCTTATTATGCCTTTTGGCTCATATGTTATGATTATTCATGATGTTTATTCACTTAAAATGATTTTTATATCACTCGTTTTGTTTATGTACTCTCAAGGATATCCTATGCAGCTTTAGGGATTTATAAGATCATTATGGATATTAAAATAAATATTTTTTTATTTTAACATTGATGTATTATTAAAACAGTCTCCCAAAGACATTATTCCCATAGATCCATGGGTTTTATTTATTGGGTATTTATATTATAAAAACATGTAATTATATGTGTAAGAGGCTTTTGTCGCAGCATCTACAACCTATAGTTTAGCAGTGAAGGAACTGATAAGGTCATTCCTTTGTGGGGTTCAGTATATGTCTACACCATGGATTGTTAGATGACTCATAATGTGTAATGGGAATGATCCAATGGTTGAAATTCATGTTGATCTACTGAAGATGGATCCATGATTAATACAAAACATTGACTAGTGTTGGTGGAAACAACATCCCCAGTACTAGTCAATTAGTAGAGGGATATTTGTTTTCATGGTTTACTGGGATGTATGATGGTGTTTTATTGAACATTTTTATAGTAAGGATGATATCTTATAAGGAGATTGATAGTGATCTCTAAAATGACCATGATATGTTAGATAAAAGGGGTGAATAAGGCAACTTCCATAGTTATCTTAGTTTCTTTAAGAATACATTAATATTTGTCTATTCTCTTTCTTTTATTAATGTTGTGGTGGATGTTTAGGACTGATAGTTCAATTAGAAATCTAAGTCCCATTTCATATCTTTACTAACGGGTTTGGACACCTTCAGGAAGGTTTACATGTACATATTGATCCTCTCATGATAAATCATCTTCACTTTGATAAACACCAATATCATACTCTTAATTATTAGGTGTATTGATAGTGAGGATATTCATAGTGGTTATGATTAGAGTTGAAGAGTTGATGAAATCCTTAGATGGACAAGTATTAGGAACTTTCTGTCATCATATAAAAAGACTAGATTGTAATGTGCAATACTTCCCCAAAACATTAACTTTCACATGAGTATATTCCTCTTCAGTAATTTGATATATTACTATGAGAAAGTCAATATAAAATTTTTAGAATATCTAGTGATATTCACCAAATTATTTATATGGGGACACTAGTATCATATAGAGTTTGATATTTTGAAACTATTTCCCAAAGGAGAAATTGTTATTATAGAATATGCCATAGTCCAACAAACTTATGGGAGGGTGATTGAATTCATCCCATAATTTTTGTTTGATGTATACTACGTGGTTTTCATAGATTAACTCTATGAGGAGTAAATATATGGTTACATATGGCTAGAATATGATGGTATATTGGTGATTGGTCAGGGCTTTCAATTGGAACTCACTTTCCTTTTTATCTTTATTGGTTGTAAATTGCTTTTCTAAGGTGGTTATTTAGTGTTAATTCATATTATCATGTGATAAATAGATCCTTTGATACAAATACTAAAACTAAAATTTTATTATTTGGCACACTCTTCCCTAGGCTATTTTTTATATATAGAGGTGCATCAAGCATCAATATAATTCCCATATAATATGGGTAGTTTTCACACTTTTATTTAGGGAGATCATTGGGTTTTAATGTCTTGATTGGATTTTTCCTCTAATTTGAGAGTTCTTGGTTAGATCTTCATATTTCTTATACATAAAATATAGTATTGATGAGGAAATATTTTTAATGATGTTAGTTGTAGCGTTATGGTCAGTCCATGGAAGGCGCATGGGACATCCTCCATATATAGATATTTTTGGAGGGTCTTTAATACTTTTTATAATTTGGACTTGGTAAAAGATATCCTTATATTTTTGGTTTCTTCCACTTGGAGTAGTTCTGGTGGAGGAAAAAACATTTCTCCTGAACCCTCAGTGGTCTTAGATTTTGAAAGGTCAGTAACGTAGTGTTTTTCCCCTTGTTACACCATTGGTGCCAACAAGGATGTACCCGGATTGTGAGATTATATGAGACATACGGAACCTTCCAATATCCATTTTCACTAGTATCACGGTGAGGGCTTTCATGACATACTAATTTTCAATGTGTAGGACCTAAGGTATCTCATGATCATCACATCAGGAACCCCATGTTTATCACATGAGACATATCACGCATTCCATAGAATAGAATATGGGGTTATGATGCAACGGTGAGGGAGTCATCATATTTTTGTAACACTGGGTGTCTAATTCTCATCAAATAAGAGCGGTTAATTTGATTATTATCATAAAATATGTGTGTTCTATGTTTATGTTTTAGTATGGAAGGCCCTCTTACACTCATCATGTAAGTTAAATCATAGTTTAATTTCTGGTGAGGATAGTTATATTACACTTATCACATCATATAAATCACTATTTACCTAAAATGGGGATCATACTATTATTCTCATCATATAAGTGGAGTAAAAAATTAGATTAAAGTGGGGCTGGTCCTCCTATTCTCATCACATAAGGGAAGGAATGGTTTAATATTCGGTGGGATCACTCTGGAAGGATTACTGTTTTAAGGAAGGTAGGGATCCTACCAACTCTATAAAAGGACATGTGATGGTACAGTTTTTTGGGTGTTGGTATTGAACCTCAAAGGTGCATCCAATGTATCCTATTGGAGTAGGAATCAGAACCCATGGAGTTAGAATTACACAATTTAGGTTCTATGATGGGGTTGGCCTATGCAACTTTACATCATGCACTAAGGACTCATGTTCCATAAATGGGTCAACATCAACGTATTGGATGGGAATTTTACATTTTTTCATCTTGTAATGTTAATAGGAGAAATATTCATGGATTTTAGCTATTTCACTCTTCATAAAAATGATCTCGAGGTAAAATTTCCTTATACTAATTTCTCATATGGAGTTTACATGAGTTAAAAAATGGAAGATAAGGCTCCCAAATTCACTCTACACCCACATATATGTTTCAAAAAAAAAGAGGTTATAAAAGGTGTTTATGGTATGGGTTTTATTTAAGATGGATGTTTCATGAACCCTTAAACTGTGAAATGTTTTTGTATTTTTCTAAAGTGTGTTATTTTTATAGGGAGTGTTGGGAGAATATATTAAAGAAAATTCAATGCCATGAATGGATTGTATGATTAAATACACATAAATCCTCACGAAAAATATTCCATATAAGCTTATTTGGGTCTTTTGAAGTGAATAAGGGGGTGTTTCATAAGCTAAAAACTTTGGATTCCCTAAAATCTAAAACTTCAATCATTGAACTCATGAACAAGTGAGATAAGGGGAATTTACAAGCCTCTTCCTCACAAAACTTGGTAGATTATAGAGGAGTTGAGCACTCATGTAACCCTATTTGTCTGTATAATCTTTTGCTATAGACTCACACAACTTGAGTTACATGAGAATCTGAACATTGCTGTAAAATTTATTCTCTTGTCAGTCTATCTCCTTGGATCCATATTTGATGTGTTTTTAGTGACAAACCCCCCTTTATTATATGGTCTTATTTATTTAGGGATTCCTATAGTGAATGTGCATGAGATAAAATCTATTATTTCCCATAACTATATGTGTCATGATTCTTGTTATTACAAGATATTTTGTGATGCCCAAGTCTCCTAATTTGACCCAAGCAGAATCATTTATAACTCTTTTATACTTTTTAGTATCTCTAGTTAATAATATTTTATTATCATAAATCTAAATCATTTTTTGTACTCTTTTGAATACATCCCTCCTATTATTAAACAAAAAAATGGGAATATTTTAATTACCCTAAACCTCCCACTATTTTAGGTAACAATAATATTTAATTTAAAGAGGTCACATTTGCAATGTTAATTTAATATACACCACATATACATCTCACTTATACCAATATTATTGTGCTTATAAGCTATGATGAGAACATTTCCTTACCCCAAATGCATTTTATAGTATTACAGTGGAGCTTATCATTTGAATATTGTTTATGGTCATCCTTGGGGACTAAGTACCTTTTTCCTCATCTAGCTGCTTCACTTCCAAGGGTGTCTTTTTTGGATGATTCTTCTTATTTGGCTCCCATTATGTGCATTATCTACAGTCAAGCTCCCCATTCCCATCTTCTTTAAATATAAAAATCTTTTCCCCTACAGGGCCTTTTAAGTTGGTACTCCTAGTTGGTTTACCCCTTTTTAAATACTCTCACTTCCACCGTTTTCTCCAATTTATGTAGCTTTGAAATAATAGACAACCTTGAAGGATAGTCCATTGTACAATATTTTTTGGATAAATTTTATGTTCTAGATAGATAACATAAATGGTCTCTCATATCCATGTTTGGTGTGGATTTTCCCCTATTATAATCCTTTAATTCTTTGTTAGATTATGGAATATCACGGGTCTCATTGATTTTTCCATTATGAGTATAATTTCATTTTTCATCAACCTCTTATCCATGTTTGATTAATAAAGGATTGGTTGTGGAATATTGATCCTTTAATAGGATAATATATCATTTTTTTCTATTATATAGATTTTTATAAGGGTTAATATTCATCTTTGGCTGAAATTTTGATCCACCTCCCTGGACTCATCTATCATTCTTTGACCGTGATATCTTGAAGTGTGTCGGTGACTCGTTTGTTGGGTGTATTTTTAGAGATAAATCCACTTTAAGGATTAATAATACTATATTTTTTCATATCTTTGTGGAATTAGAATTATCATATCCTTTACCACATCATTTTCTTCACCAAATTGGTCTGAATATCACCACATGGAATAAATTATTCTACTCAAATTTTATTGTATTTGTTCTCCATATTCCATCAATAAGTCCATTAAAATTCATTTTGAAGGAGTTGTAAATTACCTACCTCTTTTCCCGTGGATAGGGCATCCAGGATCCATAATAGAGTAAATATTCTACCTTTGGATCTATTAATGGGGAACTTATTTCTAATTATTTAATTCTCTTATACACCATGTATATATTATTCAAAATATAGGATGGCATGCCTTGGAGGAATATCCATGTTCAAGAACTTCATCACTGGATCATGTCTCACTTGAGGATCATACATTCTTTGAAAATGAATCGATGTACTTATTAGGCTTGAGGTATGGACTTATGATTTGTATAAATTCGTCTATCCTAGAGAAGGTAAATCTAAATCATCCAGATTTTTCTACAAGACTATCACCAATAGCGTCATCTCACCCTCTCAAAGAAACAATCAGTTCCTTAGCCATAGTTTCCGCTCTAATTAATTCCTCATTAATAAAAGCCAGTGTCACTAATCCTACTCCATCCTAGTTTTATATATTAATATAGGCACAACATCATTTCCTTATGAATACTTTTTATATTGATATCCTTCTGACCTCAACTAGTGTTGGGTTTTCCAACACTTCTAGTACTTTATTTCTTTTTCTAGGATACATTTCATGACATTAGAGTCTATAATATTTGAAGATATTAAATAATCATTCAATTATTTTGGTAATTTTCACATATTTTAGACTATATGCAGGTATCCACAGCTATTATAAATAGTAGGAGGAGGATTAAAATTTGCCCCAATACCTCAAGGAGTGTGGTAACAAATTTAATGTATATATAAAATACTTTTGTTCTTTCTATTGGATGCCAAGGTGTTTCAGGTCCAAGGTCCCTCCCCTCCTTATCATTACCACCCTCGTGATTTGGAATTCTAATGGAATCAAAACCTCAGAAAAATGCATGTTTATTTCTTAGATACTAATACAGTTCCTCATTTATTTACAAGAAATTCTAGCCAAAAAAATGATGTCTCAATTCACATTTTTTATGAAAAATTACCTACACTCAACCAAATACATGGGAGTCCAATAAAATCTCATATGTTGTTCTTTTATTTCAATCATATCCATCTTAAAATTATAAATTATTATTTCCCGCATTTCATTATCATGTCCTATAAAACTACTATTTATTTCTTCATTTAAATTATATATGCACAATATGTAGTAAGAGACAAAGAAGATCTTTTGAAATATCTATCTTCATTAAACCTAGGGTCCAATTCCTTGTGTTTTTGAGGTTATTTTAACAATGCAATTGATTAAAAAAAAATAAACGATGTAAACTATATTCAAGTAAGGATATGAAGGATTTTAAATCCTTCATTTCATAAAATATTCATTGAACTATTGTCTCACCCTGAAACTAGACACTCCTTTAGTCTATACTTTTCTTGGTCTTGGATGTTTTCGTTTGAGGCCTGGCTTGAGTTCTGGGTGAAATTTTATATTCTAAATCTTTTGGGTGAGTTTTTAGCCTCTGCATGGTTAGCGCATGACCTGGCAGACTCTGTGGCCAAACTGTGTGGCCGGCAATGTGTCAAAAAATAATAATAAAATTAGATGAAAAATGTTGAAAAAATAAAATAATGGATAGTAATATTATTATTATTTTTAATATTATTATTAAAAATATTTTTATTATTATTAAAAATATTATTATTATTATTAAAACTATTATTGTTATTATTAAAAAAATTATTATTAAAATTATTATTGATATAAAAATTATTTCTATTTTCATTAATAATAATATTATTATTTGTATTATAATTATCTTTATTCAGTCTGTTTATCTTGTGGGAAACCCTAAGGGGTTAACACCCCCATCTCCCTTTCTCTACCACGGTGGGACCACCCCCTGCTACCCTTCCATTTTTGATTCCCCCCATCACACCACCCTCTTCTATTCAGACCTCCTCCTTAGATATGTTCCCTTCCAACAATGCTCTCTCTCCTCTAGTCATCTTACTTCCTGCACAACCCGAACCCCCAGTGACCTCCCTCCAGGAAGTGCACGATGCACCTCCCGGCCTCCTATTTGTGCATTTATTTTGTCTAGATTTCCACCAATTTCCCCTTTGACCCACTATAGTAAGGACTTCTCCCCTATTCTCTTTCTTCACTTGGGTTATTTTCGACCTATCTGTCACCCTATATGAGTAGGACGAACCTTGGGGTTTTGATTTGATGCGATTTTTGTTATTCATCGGTTTTAGGATCAAGAAAAGGGCATGTAAGGACCATTTGGTCCATGTTCCTGCAATTGATACCAAATATGAGGTGGTTTGGGTAAATTCTCTCCACCATTGTTGATTTGGGGTATGTTTCTAAACCAACTGATTGTTTTTACCCTCTATTTTAGGTTCTAAATATGTTTTTGAGTCCCTAGTAATTTATTTGAGGGGCGTTGAACCTTGTCGTTTTGTTTTTATGACTCTAAGATAAGTTATACTAAGTTCTAGTCAAATTCATAGGGTGCATGCATATATTATTAAGGTATATGTATATATAATATATATTCATGTCCTCCATGTAAGCATTTCTTCATGGCTTGAGGAATATATGCATTGGATTACACATATATATATTGGTATGTGCGTGCGAGTGCGGGCCGTTTACGAGTGGTCGCTGCCTAATTTATCAAGCACTGAAGTGCCTTGGCATGGTCTGATCCCTTTTGAGGTGGGTTTCTTATGCATGAAACATTAATTTTTCTCCCTGATTTCTTTTCATTTTAAAAGATAATTTTTATATTTATTTGTTATTTATATATACATATATATACCTGCCTAGGTGTTTTCATCCATTTCTTTTATATCCCATTCATTTAATGCTTGTGCTTTCCTTCATTGTTTTAAATCTTCTATAATATTATTGTGGTGTGTGTGTATAAATTTTCATAGTATTTTTGTGATGGAAAATTGGTGTGAATTTGTTTTTCAAGGTATTTCTTAAATATTCCTACATATATGCATGCCATGTGTTCGATGAAATGACAATTAGTCTATTAAAATGAATTTGGGTATTTTAGTAGTTTTTTTTGATATGGTAATGTTATCATGGAATCTATAATTGTGATGTGAGCCTTATGTGTGATTTGTGTGACTTATATTCCTCTTTATTGAATTATGATTTGCGATAAAATGTCTTGGTATGATTTTATTGGTTTTTAAATACTTTGTTGTGCTTCGGCAATTATGTGGAATGGTTGGGTTTGGTTTAAATGAAAGTGGTGATTCTGAAAAATGTTTTTCGGTGTTTTTTTGGATATTTATACTATTTCATTGGATGAGGGAACATCCATGGCTGGACAAGTGCACACAAGGATAGGAATTCAAATGAAGATGGAACATAAAAAGAATGTTTTCCTTGAACCCACATTCTCAAATGGTTCTTCCTTTCTTTTCCATTCTCCTGTCAAAATGATTCCTTTATTTCTAAATCGTGTGTCGGTAAATTATGTGACGTCAAAGGTGTTTTTGAATGTTCCCTTCAAAACTTGTGTCATTTGGTATTTTGTAAAATATGATTGGTTTTTAAAAGACTTGGAAATATGATTGACATCTTTAAGTGTGTTTTGTGTTTTCATAATGGGGTTTCAAATTAATTTGGATTTGGACTAAAGGATCCTTTAGAATCCATAAGTATATTGTATTCGTTCTTCATGGTTTTAAGATGGAATTGGACATATAAGGTGAAGGATCATTTGGCATTGTATATTTGAAAGTGTTGTTTTATATCTTATTATAAATGGTCTTATAAATATTGTGTGAGTGTAATTGAAATGGACTTGGTATGACGCCCCGTTGGAACTTCTTGTTGTTTTGGGAAAAAATTCCTTTTGAAAAATGTGAATTTTTAATTGTAAACTTAATGTATTTTATGAAATGATTTGAATTTATATGTGAAATGACAACCAATTTGAAATTTTAATGTTTTTAATGATTGTGTTAAATGATTAAGTGGTGTAATAGCCTGATTGGCACCTTCAATGATATGAAATATATATATGTATATAGTGGGAACCACTATCAAGGGTTTATATTTATTGGTTATTGTATAGGGGATTTGTGTGTTTGGGGTAGGAAATGGAAGTTATGACTCATAATGTGAGTCATGTGTGTGAGGGCCTCCAACTAACAAAGTGTATTATTACCATGGGTTTCCTGGGTGTCATTTAGAGGGTCGAGTGATAGTTGATGATACACCATGATTAGATGGATTGGTACTGTAACACCCCGAAATATTATGAAAAATATTCTTTTTAATTTCACTAATTCTTGTGTTGTATGCTACACCAAAAGGAGCTTGCACAACACACATCCTTGACTTGCCTTGTATTACACGCAATCGTGACCTTCCTCGATAGCGTGTGTAGTATGCAATACCGAGTTTCACTAAACAACGATATGCTATTAAAATATTATTAAAACTAGCCGTTATGAATAGTAATAACCACCTTTTAAAATTTTAGAAATTTTATCTCTCAAAATGGACTTCATTTTTGGATTCAGAGTATCGAATTTAGCCTAAGATGAAATTTTGGTACTTTTCGGATAACTTTCATATTCTGATGAATAGTGAAAATTACTAAATTTTAATTAAAAACAACTTTTTTAATCGAAATAATTAATAGTGATAAATTATTAATTTGAGTGGTTTTAAAGTATATTTAGAATATATTTTTACAATTCAATAAATTTTTGGTCATTGGATGTAATTTTACATTTACACCAGACATAAACAAGTGTTAATCTTTTGATAGTTATTATCTCTTAAAAACACGCTATTTGTGCTGACAGTGGAAATTTATTATAAAATTAATTAATGCAACTTATATGTTGTGAATTTTGTAAAATAGAAATCATTTTTGAATTCGGAATATCAATTATAGCTTAGGGTGAAATTTTGGTATTTTTCTGAAAAACTTCAATTTTTGATGAATAGTGAAACTACTAAGTGGTAGTTAAAAAAATTATTTTTTTCATAAATCTTAATTTTACCACTTCTGTGAATGGAATTTCAAAAATCCGAGAGACACAGTTGATGTCAGTAAGTAAAATGTGGTTCAATGGGATGAAAATAAATTTTGGTGAATAGTAACTGTTTACTTTTATTTACCACGGTTAAAAGTAAATAGGGTAATTAAGGGTAAAAATGATATTAATATTACCCTAAAACATGTCCTAATCCTATTGGACAAGTGTATATCGACCAAAAACAACCTTAAGTTTAAAATATTATCATTTAGGCCCACTTGGATTAGATTAGGTTATTTATTATTATTTAATTCAAAGAAGAGTTAAAAGAGTTAAAATCAAAGTTTATTTACTAAAACATTTTTCATATAGGGTTATACATAATATAATTTCGACTATAAAGATTCATTAGAAAGCTAAAAGGATTTTCTACATAATAGTATTTTATTTGTAATTTTTACAATTTAAATAATTTAATTTATTTATGACACAACGATGATGTAGTAATTACCTTTTTAAGAAAATATTAACATAATTGATGTTATAAATGCCCAAATAAATGTAATTTGAGAATTTTTATGACTTACACTAATTTTATAGGTTAATATGACATGTTATTGTGGATTTAAGTAACTTGGGTCGAACTTATCATTCTGTTAGAAATTTCATAAAAATCATGTACCAACTAGTGTCAAAGTTGACATAAATTAGTTTTTAAAACAAATATTATATTATTAATTGTTATTTAATTCTTAAAAATCTAAGGTTCGGCCAAATGACTTAGATAAGGATAGATATATTAATAATAAACAACTTGGGGTTCGTTTGGCTTCATATAGTAAGTTTATTAACCATATAGTGTAGGAAAACAAAAAGACACGGTAAAAGTTAAATTATTTAACTTAGAGTTAAATCTAATTGATAAGGTTAAAATAATAACCTAAACTTGTCTAAATCCTATTGGATGAGAGGATTTCGACCCATCGCCACTTTAGCTTCAAAATAAGACCATTTGGAACCATTATAAACCGAATTTGACCTTAATATAAAATAATATTTTGAGATTTTCCTAAGATGCCCCTCTCCTCCCTTATAAAAGGGCACCTCCTCCCTCTCCTCCTCACACCCATTTGAGCATTCAAGATCGGCCCAACCCTGGCAAAATCTCTTATCCACTTCCCTAGTATCATCCTAGAGGTCCTGGTCTTCTTCAAAGACCATTCATAGTTCTTTAAGTGGAGGTTAAGTGAAGGCGCGTCAAAAAGAGGTAATATCCATTACCGATCTTTTTCAATTTCTTTCTTCTTCAACTTCTTCTTCTTTGGTTGTTTCATGATAATGTAATAAAATCAGTATTTCTTATATACTGATATGTTATTATAAATATGAAACAACTCTAATTAACCTTCTATCCATCCTACGGAAAAAGGAAATCACCGCGCGTGCGTACGTACGGAATACCGTCTACACGCCGTGATGTAATCTATTTTCCTCCACCACCTTAATTGGATGGGTATAATGGTGTAATGAGTAACTATATATGATTATTATAAAGTGATATTGATACTTAAATAGTATACATACACTTCAACACAATTCCACGAGCATGGGAACGATATCATCGCTCGTGCGTACGTACGGACTACCGTTTCCACGACGCGATGAGATTCATTCTCAATGATTAACCATTCATGAATGATTATAAATTATATATAATAAGTACTAATGAAATATATGACATAATAATGATACTGTATTTATGTATATTTATATGTATGTCACCTACTTAATTCCATTCAATTCAATATGGAAACGAAAACAGCGTTCATGCGTACGTACGGACTACCGTCTCCATGAACGGTGTATTTCATTCGATTTATCGATATATTATATATATATATATATATATATATTCTGAATATATATTATATATAAATCATGTATATGTAATCATGATCCGGGTAATCATATTAATAATTACAAGTTAAAAACACGAACGACAAATGAGACGATTTTACCCAAAATGCTAGTTTAACATGAATTTACAAAAGAACGGGTAATATAAAGTCATAAGTGGACCATATATGATATAATAACAATTAATATGATACTGGAATAAGTCAATAACATGATTTAAATCATTATACAGGAGGTTCGGACACTTACGAAGCAAATCGGACCTAAGGTAAGGGAAATATCAAAATCTCATTTTTATCTGAGATTGTTTATACTTTAGTATTTACTGGGGTTTATTTTATCATCTACATAAATGTTTCCTGAATATGTAATATTATTTCCATCAACCTACAATTGTTTAAATCCAATTTTACCCTTCGGTGAGTTTTTAGTAAAGTATATGAGAGGAATCTTTTGTCGTTTTTCGTACGAGGTACTTTTTGACTTTTCCGACAAAAGTACAAAGAATGTTTTTTTAACATATACGGCATGAATGTATTTTTAAAACATTATTTCCAAGAAGCTTCCTTTACAAGTTTTCAAGTTTATATTTAATCAACTCCTTTTAGTTTAAAATTTTATTACATGATAAGAAAGGTAAAGTGTTTTTGAAGTAGAAAGGATGTTTTCCTCAAGAATGGAGTTCAAGTGTTTTGTCAAAATTATTTTCCATCTAAGATAATAAAGGGTTATGTTTATATCAATATTATTACATTGATTGGACTATGTTGTGATGGAATTATTTTTATGGATTCCTTTATCTTATATGAATGGTTTTATGATGTCATGTTTTTTAAGAATCCCATTTTTATTACATGGGTTATGCAATGATGTATGATTTATGATTTTGTGTCACACATAAGAATGGTATCATTATGAGATGGGGGGGACCTATATCTCCCTCCAATGCATTGGGTAAAGATTTTATATCTCATGAGATAGACATGGCTGGAATGGTAGGTTATACCGGTTTAGTGAAATAGGACTGAAACGAGGGTGACTCGGTTCAGAATGGGACTTTGTCCACTAAGATAGTCTTGGCAATGAGTCTTGAATAAAAAGAAATGATTCTCTATGATTATGTGTGTATGCCACAAAGTTTCATGTTTTATGTTATGATTATTGGGATTTCATTTCACTACTATTATTTATCCCATGTTATGAAATTATGCTCTCTTTTGCAGGTTAAGATTTCCAAAAGTTATGTTCTTATGAATATGATGTGATTGATTTTTCTTTTGTTTACCCTTACTGAGCATTTGAGCTCACCCTTTTATGTTTTCTTTTCCCCAGGATATAAAGAAAGGTTTTAGGTAAAAAAAGGGAAGATCTTTATGGGAGATATTGAAGATCTTTCACCATGGTTAGAAGATTACGTTCCGAGTTTCCAAAGACACTAAACTATTACGATCCTTGTGTGTGTGTTTTTTTTGTTATGTACTAAGTATTCCGCAAATGTAATGTAATGTCCATGTACATCAGGATTCGGGTCTCTACAGTTGGTATCAGAGGAAAGGTTTAGTCAACCTTTGGAAACTAGGATGCGAAAACGTTAGTGAGATCCCTATAGATATTTCTAAGGTATGTCTAGGGATGTCCCTAAGGTTAAGTATACGTATAGGTTATAGTACTAGAATTATGCTAACGATCATATAATTAAACCTAAGATGTTAGATATTGAAGGTTCCTCCCCTTTATTATGTTGTTTTCCCTAGCATGATTTTTGCCTCTCACACTATTCTTTTTGGGTTTTAGACGATGGCTGGAACCCGAAGGAACCGTGTTGATCAATGCAATGGACACTGCAACGATTGTCCTCCTGAATAGACAAATGTTATGGCATATGGAGTGAAAAATCTTATTGCTATACTTACACATGC
Source organism: Viscum album (assembly GCA_963277665.1). Lineage (NCBI taxonomy): Eukaryota > Viridiplantae > Streptophyta > Magnoliopsida > Santalales > Viscaceae > Viscum > Viscum album. The sequence goes on from OY728123.1 coordinate 2,024,896,844, forward strand.
TATGAATCATTCTGGAATTCCAAATGAGCAGAGAAGGGAACAATATTCTATTGAGTCCTTCATGAGGCAATGCCCACCTTCTTTCAGTGGGTCTTCTGATCCACTTGTTTCTGAACAATGGATCAGTACCACTGAAAAGATATTTTCAGTTCTTCAATTTTCTGAACATGATAAAGTCATCTTAGCAGTATATCATTTGGAAGGTGAATTTGATCAATGGTGGAATCTTATCAAGAATACGAGGCAAAGAGATGAAATTGCGTCCATGGAATGGGACGAGTTCAAGAACTTATTTTTCAATAAGTACTTACCTCGTATTCTTCGAACAAAGATGGAGAAGGAGTTTCTTGAACTAAAGCAAACGGATGATGAATCTGTTGGTATATATGAAGCGAATTTTACAAGACTTGCAAGGTATGCATCTGGCATTATCATCCAACCTGAAAGTAAAGTTGATCGATTTTTCAGTGGCTTAAAACCAAGTCTTCTAAGGGCATTAGCTATAAGAGACTTCAGTAGCGATGAAGAAATTGTGCGTTGTGCTATCAAGGTAGAAATGGAAGTTGGTGTTACATATCCATCTCATGGTTTTGACAAGAAACGAAAGATGGAGTTCAAGGAGAAATCTCAGAATAATGGTGAAAAGAAGATGAATGTTTCCTTGTGCACAAAGTGTGGAAAGAAGCATGGTGGAGATTGTCTTAAAGGGACTAGAAAATATTTTATGTGTGGAAAAGAAGGTCATCGAGCAGCTGAGTGTCGAAGTAATGGAAAAAGGTATTCTAATGATGTGAATAAAGAAAACACTGCAGAGAACGCACCACCAACACTTCAATGCTTCAAGTGAGAGGAAATGGGGCATTATGCTAATAAATGCCCTAATCCAAGGGTTAGTAATGATCAACATGAGCAACCACTGAAGGCAAAGGACAAAGGGAAGTCACATGCGATCACTATTGGCGATGTTGAATATGACAACGATGTGGTGGAATGATTAAGTGTTTATGTAATGGGATTCCAAAATAATGTGGTATCATAAAGTATTGGAATATTTATGTGTTGGTTTAATGTGGTATTCAAAGTGATTGAGATATTTTTTTGGAAATAAGATGATATGTGCATAATGAAGGGAAAACGAGAAAATGAAATGTTTAACAGTATTCATGAGCTCATGATTGTTATAAGGACTAAGTGATATCATGGTTTGAGTATATAGAATTTTGACTCCATTCATGTTTTCACTAAGGTATTCAAGAGAATACATGATTAAAGACTTTTAATGTTTGGAATGTGACGAACAAAACATATCTTATGATATATGGGGATCGACGATGGTGTTAAATCTCTGGTAATCATTTTCACTATGTTATGAGAATGGAGTTCAGTATTATGGATAAGCCTAGATATTGGAATGGATTATGTTGGACATAAGTTATTATTGTTTAAGGATAGAAGTTTTTTTCGATATTATTGATGGGATGTTATAGTAATATAGTTTTAGAAAAAGGACAACCTACAGGACGGGCGAGAGCCCATCGCGTCGGACAAGGCTGTGGAAATCGAACCCACAATCGAAGTGCGACTGGCCTTTATCGCCTACCACTGGCCTACAGGAAGTCCATGTTTAGTAGAAACTAGTTTTATTATATTAAGCAGTATGATATATGAAGTATAAGTCCATTTTAGGAACAATATATGATTAATCTCACTATAGATCAACTTATGTATATAATTTTTGCTAACCTTTTGTTTGAGACAGATGGAATGACCTGTCATTCTATCACATGATCTTCTAACACTTCACGAATAACAAATTCCACTTCATTTATTTAAGAGATGAAGTGGAAATTGTTCAAGGCACGAAAAACAGTGAGATTGTACCAAAATGAAGTAAGTATTTATTCTAATTCAAATTTTCAACTTTAGGGAAATGATCTTGAAAACCAAAAATGTTGTCCTAGTGATCTTATACCTGATGAATCAGATGGTACCTTATATCATCACAAATCTATGGATTTGTGATTACTGGCTTTTCCATAGCCATGTTCTCTACCACTCTCCATCAGAACATGATGGTTAGATTTCTCTTCCATATCCATATTTTCACCTCTGTGGAAACCTAGTGATTAGTTTATTTGGGTAACCGTTATGTTTCATACCTTTGTTTTTAAAGATTGGTTTTGGTATTCCTTTTTATGATGTGGGTTTCTATTAAAGAAACTTTTGAATAGTAAACCATTTATAACCTCGACGAAATTCGAGGGTGAAATTTATTTTACGGGGGGTAGAATGTAACACCCCGAAATTTTATGAAAAATGTTCTTTTTAATTTCACTAATGTCTTCTGTTGTACGCTACACCAAAAGGAGCTTGCAAAACATGCATCCTTGACTTGCCTTGTAATACACACAATCGTGACCTTTCTCGATAGCGTGTGTAGTACGCAATACCGAGTTTCACTAAACAACGATATGCTATTAAAATATTATTAAAACTAGCCATTATGAATAGTAATAACCACCTTTTAAAATTTTAGAAATTTTATCTCCCAAAATGGACTTCATTTTTGGATTCTAAGTATCGAATTTAGCCTAAGGTGAAATTTTGGTACTTTTCGGATAACTTTCATATTCTAATGAATAGTGAAAATTACTAAATTTTAAATAAAAATAACTTTTTTAATCAAAATAATTAATAGTGATAAATTATTAATTTGAGCGGTTTTATAGTATATTTATAATATATTTTTACAATTCAATACAATTTTGGTCATTGGATGTAATTTCACATTTACACCAGACATAAACAAGTGTTAATCTTTTGATAGTTATTATCTCTTAAAAACACGCTATTTGTTGTGACAGCGGAAATTAATTATAAAATTAATTAATGCAACTTATATGTTGGTAATTTTTTAAAATAGAAATCAATTTTGAATTTGGAATATCAATTATAGATTAGGGTGAAATTTTGGCATTTTTCTGAAAAACTTCAATTTTTGATGAATAGTGAAACTACTAAGTGGTAATTAAAAAAATTATTTTTTTTCATAAATCTTATTTTTGCCGCTTCTGTGAATGGAATTTCAAAAATCCGAGAAACACGGTTGATGTCAGTAAGTAAAATGTGGTTCAATGAGATGAAAATAATTTTTGGTGAATAGTAACTTTTTACTTTTATTTACCACGGTTAAAAGTAAATAGGGTAATTAAGGGTAAAAATGATATTAATATTACCCTAACACATGTCCTAATCCTATTGGACAAGTTTATCTCGACCAAAAACAACCTTAATTTTAAAATATTATCATTTAGGCCCACTTGGATTAGATTAGGACATTTATTATTATTTAATTCAAAGAAGAGTTAACAGATTTAAAATCAAAGTTTACTTACTAAAACATTTTTCATATAGGGTTATACATAATATAATTTCGACTATAAATATTCATTAGAAAGATAAAACGATTTCCTACATAATGGTATTTTATTTGTAATTTTTATACTTTAAATAATTTAATTTATGTATGACACAACGATGATGCAGTAATTACCTTTTTAAGAAAATATTAACATAATTGATGTTATAAATGCCCAAATAAATGTACTTTGAGACTTTTTATGACTCACACTAATTTTCTAGGTTAACATGACATGTTATTGTTGATTTAAGTAACTTTTTTCGAACTTATCATTCTGTTAGTAATTTCATAAAAATCATGTACCAAATAGTGTCAAAATTGACATAAATTAGTTTTTAAAATAAATATTATATTATTAATTGTTATTTAATTCCTAAAAATCTAAGGTTCGGCCACATTACTTATATAAGGATAGATATATTAATACTAAACAACTTGGGGTTCGTTTGGCTTCATATAGTAAGTTTATTAACCATATAGTGTAGGAAAACAAAAAGACACGGTAAAAGTTAAATTTTTTAACTTAGAGTTAAATCTAATTGATAAGGTTAAAATAATAACCTAAACTTGTCTAAATCCTATTGTATGAGAGTAGTGCGACCCATACCCACTTTAGATTTGAAATAATACCATTTGGAACCATTATAAACCTAATTTGACCTTAATATAAAATAATATTTTGATATTTTCCTAAGATGCCCCTCTCCTCCCTTATAAAAGGGCACCTCCTCCCTCTCCTCCTCACACCAATTTGAGCGTTCAATCTCGGCCAAACCCTGCCAAAATATCTTCTCCACTTCCCAAGTATCATCCTAGAGGTCCCGGTCTTCTTCAAAGACCATCCATAGTTCTTTAAGTGGAGGTTAAGTGAAGGCGCATCAAAAAGAGGTAATATCCATTACCGATCTTTTTCAATTTCTTTCTTCTTCATCTTATTGTTCTTTGGTTGTTTCATGATAAAGTAATAACATCAGTATTTCTTATATACTGATATGTTATTATAAATATGAAACAACTCTAATTAACCTTCTATCCATCCTATGGAAAAAGGAAATCATCACGCGTGCGTACGTACGGTATACCGTCTCCATGCCGTGGTGTAATCTATTTTCCGCCACCACCTTAATTGGATGGGTATAATGGTGTAATGAGTAACTATATATGATTATTATAAAGTGATATTGATACTTAAATAGTATACATACACTTCAACACAATTCCACGACCATGGGAATGATATCATCGCTTCTGCGTACGTAAGGACTACCGTCTCCACGACGCGATGAGATTCATTCTCAATGATTAACAATTCATGAATGATTATAAAGTATATATAATAAGTACTAATGAAATATATGACATAATAATGATACTGGATTTATGTATATTTATATGTATGTCATCTACTTAATTCCATTCAATTCAATAAGGAAACTAAAACACCGTTCATGCGTACGTACGAACTACCGTCTCCATGAACGGTGTATTTCATTCCATTTATAGATATATTATATATATATATATATATATATTCTGAATATATATTATATATAAATCATGTATAAGTAATCATGATCCATGTAACCATATTAATAATTACAAGTTAAAAACACGAACGACAAATGAGACGATTTTACCCAAAACGCTACATTAACATGAATTTACAAAAGAACGGGTAATATAAAGTCATAAGTGGACCATATATGATATAATAACAATGAATATGATTCTGGAATAAGTCAATAACATGATTTAAATCATTATACAGGAGGTTCGGACACTTACGAAGCAAATCGGACCTAATGTAAGGGAAATATCACAATCTCATTTTTATCCGAGATTGTTTATACTTTAGTATTTACTGGGGTTTATTTTATCATCCACATACATGTTTCCTGAATATATAATATTATTTACATCCACCTACAATTTTTTAAATCCAATTTTACCCTTCGGTGAGTTTTTAGTAAAGAATCTGAAAGGAATCTTTTGTCGTTTTTCGTACAAGGTACTTTTTGACTATTCCGACAAAAGTACAAAGAATGTTTTTTTAACTTATACGGCATGAATGGATTTTTAAAACATTATTTCCAAGAATCTTCCTTTACAAGTTTTCAAGTTTATTTTTAATCAAATCCTTTAAGTTTAAAATTGTATTTCATGTTAAGAAAGGAAATGTGTTTTTGAAGTAGAAAGGATATTTTCCTCAAGAATGGAGTTCAAGTGTTTTATCAAAATTATTTTCCATCTAAGATAATAAAGGGTTCTGTTTATATCCATATTATTACATTGATTGGATTATTTTGTGATGGAATTATTTTTATGGATTCCTTTATCTTATATGAACAGTTTTATGATGTCATGTTGTTTAAGAATCCCATTTTCATTACACGGGTTATGCAATGATGTATTATTTATGATTTTGTGGCACACATAAGAATGATATAATTATGAGATGGGTGGGACCTATATATCCCTCCAATTAATTGTGTAAAGATTTTATATCTCATGAGATAGACATGGCTGGAATGGTAGTTTATACCGGTTCAGTGAAACAGGACTGAAACGATGGTGACTCGGTTCAGAATGGGACTTTGTCCACTAAGATAGTCTTGGCAATGAGTCTTGACTAACAAGAAATGATTCTCTATGATTATGTGTGTATGCCACAAAGTTTCATGTTTTATGTTATGATTATTGGGATTTCATTTCACTACTATGATTTATGCCATGTTATGAAATTATGCTCTCTTTTGCAGGTTAAGATTTCCAAAAGTTTTGTTCTTATGAATATGATGTGATTTATTTTTCTTTTGTTTACCCTTACTAAGCATTTGAGCACACCCTTTTATGTTATCTTTTCCCCAGGATATAAAGAAAGGTTTTAGGTAAAAAAAAGGGAAGATCTTTCACCACGATTAGAATATTACGTTCCGAGTTTCCAAAGACACTATACTATTACGATCCTTGTGTGTGTTTTTTTTGTTATGTACTAAGTATTCCGCAAATGTAATGTAATTTCCATGTACGTCAGGCTTCGGGTCTCTATTGGTACCCTTTAAATTAGATGAGAGTCCAGGTGGGATGTTCCACTGGATTGGTTAGTTTAGGGTGTCCAGTAGGTTATTAACTAGGAAGAGATTCAACATACACTGGTAGGTGGTTCTAAACTGAGTACGTCCATAGATATCTTTAGGGATGTTTATGAAAATTCCATGGTTTCGTACTTGTATGTTCCTAATTTATTTTATGGAAATTTTGGTTATTTGAACTCATGACACTTTTAATTTTAATTTTATATTAAAGAACCTATTCTGGTACTAGTAAGATTTTAAAATAATTCATTCCAATGACTTATACACCTTGGTAATTTAATTGGAAAAATGAAATGAAAAATTGGATTTTATTAAAAGTAAAATATTGTTACTTTTTTTGAAAAAATAGTGGAAAACCATATTCTTATATATCATGTTTTCAAATTAGCATGAAATGATCTATTTTTAGAGGTGGGGCATCAGGAATGTTTTATTTTTGCATTCATACTGAGAATCTCAGTGCTCACTCCTACTCTATCTTTCCAATTTCAAGTTCTCTCATTTACACATAACTCTTATAGTGCGCTTCATTCAGTGTTTGGTGGTGACCCATGAGGTCTCGTGGAGGTATTTGTAACATTTTATTTATTTCCTCTACAAGTTAGTATTTTATTATTCATTTAGAATTTTTATCTTTTTTTTCACGAGCCAAATCATTCCCACCTATTTAATCTTGATGCTTGACACTAGTATCCATCCTGTGGGGATTGGGAATGCCCATTGGTCCTTGCCACGGGCCGACATGGGTGACCAGTTCATGGTCGATCCAGGTTGGTTCCGGAACAAATGGTATCAGAGAAGGCCCTTGTTATTTGGGGTTTCCAGTAGATGGAGATTGGGGTTGTTGGGACTTGGGAGGTTGTTAGAAGAAGGTCCTTTCAACCATTTCTCATTCCAAACCTTGAGTTTCTTGGGGTAGTCTGGTATTTGTGTCTTCCATTCTTATTTTGGACTAAGGGATCAAAATAGAGGTGATTCAGAGTCACAGTGTGATCCCACATAGAGTAGTGACCCAGGTGGAGTCCAAGTTAACAGTTCATGTCCCTCTTAGAATTATGACTTACATAGGGCATGGATCACTACAATGTCGCCGCTTTAGACATAGAAGGTAGTCCCCCCTTCGGGTAGTTCAGTGTAAGTTGTTCTTTGTCTTAGTTCTGGTTAGTGTAGGTGTTATTTTAAGGATCAAAATGGTTTTGAAATGGAAATTATTTACTTTAAATGGATTTAAATTGGTAAGTAAATGGATTTTTGCGACCCATGATGTTCATTATGAATGTTTTCAAATGTGGGGGTATGTGTGTAGAAACTGTGAAATGACACACGTGGATGGAAACCGATGAAAACATGTGCAATGTTTAATGGGATTACTTGGGTGTATATTTGAAATTAAATTCTTGGACTTGTTTTTATAAAGTGATTTTGAAAGGGGAAATTATTTTAGACATTAAATTTGGTTTAAAATGTGAGTTTTGGAATTTTGGAAAGTAGCCATAGAGGAAGTTATTTTGGGAATTGAAATGAAAAAGGTGGATTTTAAAGGAAATTTTTTTGGTTGTGTTTTTATTTGTTTGGTTTTTGATCCAGTCATTTTGGCTTGGGATGTTACTTTTGATTGTACATTGGTTTGCTGTCAGTTTTTGTTTGTGTATTCCATGTTGTCTAGAAAATTCAACCTAGAAAAGATTCTAAGATTTACAAGTAGACATGCCTAGTTTCTATTTCTTCTCAAATTTTACTTATCGTTCATTGTGATCGAGGTCCATTTGAGGCAATGGAGTGTCTTGAAGAGGTCGGTCTGTCTTTAGGTCGTTGGGAACTCCTAAAGCTTTCATAGTGTGTTTTGTATTGGGTTTATTCAAAGGTATAGCTTTGGAAGAATGGGTGATATTATCCCCACCATCATTGAATGTAAAGATGATGTGGGATGTTTTCAAGTCTGTATTCATCTGATGGTTCATTTATAAAGAGGTGATGATAAAGAAAAAGGAAGAGCATGTGGGTATTCAACAAACCCAGTGGTTATTGAAGGCCTATGATGAACACTTTAAGGAACTCAATTAATTTTATCCCGAGGTAGTAACATAGGATTTCATGAATATTTCTATCTTCATTTGTTCAAGGTTCCATTCTGTCAGACCATTTGGTTGTGTGCCACTGGTGTGTCCAGTGCGGGTATTCAAATCCATTTGGTTGTGTGCCACTGATGTGTCCAGTTTGGTTATTCAAATCCATTTGGTCGCATCCCTCTTATGACATTCCATCATTGCAATTGTCTAGGTCATCTAGAGAAGTTTTAGAGGAATCATCTCTTGAAGAATATGTCATTGTCGATGGATTCTCGTACCTAACTATGACGTGTGAGATGCTTCAACCCTCATAGCTCCAACCACAAGTCTCAGGGTGAAGCTCGTGTGCATTCTGGAGTTGTCAAGGGTGTGAAGCCTTGGTCTTGGTTTTGTGTTCCATGTTGGGGTTGGAACATTTGAAGTCTTCTAATTATTATTTTCTAATGTTGATGTTTTTCCTTCATTGTAAATTCATCGTTTCTTTGGCAGTTTATGGAAAACGTTTTCTATGGTAATCCAACCAGCTCTAACATTTAAATGTGGCTTTTTAAGAGTTTGTTCTCCTTGACTGTGTTTAAATCTTATGTAGGATGATTTTGATTTGGGAGTTCCCAGGTTATCCCCCCTCTCTAGGGCCTTGTGTTTGGGTTTTAATTTTCACAGTATTCATTTTCTTGTCATGGGGATATCCCTCCCATGTTCTCCCCTTGTTATAGGGCATGGTTTCTTAGTGATTGGTTAGTTGTGACTAGTGGAGTGAATGGTCACCCCAGGGTTCTTATCCTCTATCGGTTTTGATTGGGTATGGACTTTAGTTTTGGTTATCCATTGCCTTGGTGACTATTTGAGGGAAGAAAGTGTCTCCGGTGCAGAGATTTGTCACACCCCAACCATGGAAACTCCTTTATTCTATAATTTTCATGTTCTTAGATATTTCTAGTTGAGATTCGCGTTGAGTCTTTGGGGAAAGGTTTGGAATCTAAAGCTTTCTGGTGAGTTTTTGTCTTGCACACAGTTGGCACATGGTCTGGTAGACCGTACGACCTACTCTATGTCAAAAAATATTCAAAAAATTATTTGAAAAATAAAGTTAAATTAAAAGAACGAATAATAATAATAATAAAATTATTATTATTATTAAAACTAAAATTATTGTTATTATTATTATTATTAAAACAATTAAACTTATTATTAAAACTAGTATTATTATTTTTATTATTATTTAAATTATTAAAATATTATGAAAACAATTATTATTATTATATTTATTTATTTAGTTTTTTTATCTTAAGGGAAACCCTAAGGGGTCGACACCCCCTTCTCTACGCACTGTCGCCCCCGATGCACCACCCTCTTCTAGCCAGAAATCCTCCTCGATGGAATTTACTTCCAACTATGCCCCCTCTCCTCCAACTATTTTGTTTCCTACACTTCGTGACCCCCGAAGACCTCCCTCAAGGTATCACACAACACACCTCTTGGACTCCTCCTTGCACATCGATTTTGTCTGGATTTCCACCAGTTTCTCCTTTGATCCACCATGGTAATGAATTCTAACATCTTCTTTTCCTCACATGTGTGATTTTTGTCATATCTGTCACCTAAATGAGTAGGAAGAACCTTAGGGTATTATTTGATCTGATTTTTAGTGTTTCTTGGTTTTAGGGTTGTGTAAAGGGCCTCTCATGACACGTTGGTCACTGTTCCAACAACCACCGCCAAAGGTGAGGCAGTTCTGGTCAATTTTCTAGGCCGCTATTGATTTAGGTTAAATTTATAAAGCTAATGATTATTTCACACCCTCTATTTTAGGGCCTTATATTTTTTTTGAGTCCCTCTTAATTGATTTTGAGTGCTTTGATCCTTACCGATATGTCTTTGGGATTGTAGGATATGTGGTACTGAGTTCTAGTCAACGTTTTAGGGTTCCCATGTATATAATTAAGGTATATGTATATAATATATATATATATATTTCCTCTAGGTATGTATTCTCTCATGGTTCATAGAATACATTAATTTTATTATATATATAGGTATGTGTGTGTGAGTGTGGGTAGTTACGATTGGTCACTGCCTAATTTGTCAAGGGCCAAAGTGTCTCGGCTTGGTCTTCTCCCTGATTGAGGTAGGTTTCTTATTCCCACACCTTTAATTTGATCTCCCTAAGTTCTTATGATTTTAAAAGCCTATTTTTATATTTATTTTTTATTTATGTACACATATATATACATGCCTATGTATTTCTTTCCATTTCTTTTTTGACACATTCCTTTTAATTTTGAGATTTCCTTCAAAGATTTTAATCTACTATAATATTATTGTTTTGTGCGAGTATAAATTGTCATGGTATTTTTATGGTGAAAAATTGGTGTGAATTGGGTTTTCATGGAATTTCATAAATACACACAGACACAGATATATATGTATATATATATATTCCAATTGTTCGATGAAAATATAATTGGAATTTTTAAAAGAATTTTGATATTTTAACTTTTTTTTGGATTTGGTTATGTTTCAATGGAATGGGTAGTTTTGATATGATCCTAATGTGTGATTTGTGGGATATAGGTTCCACTATATGGAATTATTATTTGTGGTAAAAAAATTGAATTATTTTCTAGGTTTTTAATTTCTTGTTTATGTTTTGGTAACTATGTGGAATGGTTGCGTTTGGTTTATAAGAAAGTGGTGATTATAAGGGTTGTTTTCATGGATATTTAATGTGTGTCATTAGATAATGGAACATCCATGGATTCACACATGGATGGGAATTCGAATGAAGATGTCACTTAAAAAGAATGTTTTCCTTGAACCTCGGTTCTCAAATGGTTCCACCTTTCTTTTCCCTTCTCCTTTAAAAATGATTCCCTTTAAATGGTGTGTTGGTACTTTATGCAGCTTCAAAGGCGGTTTTTCATTTTCCCTTAAAAACTTGTACCATTTCATATTTTATAAAATATTATTTGATTCAAATGATATAGAAGGTTGATTGGCATCTTCAAGTTTATTGTGTGTTTTCATCCTAGTTTTTCAAAGAAAGTTGGATTTGGATTAAAGGCATGTTTGGAATCCCTAAGTATATCATATGCATTCATCATGGTTATAATTTTCAATTTAACATATAAGTTGAAGGATCATTTGACATTTCATATTTGAAAATTGTGTTTTATATCTTCTTTGAAATGGTCTTAGACATATTGTTTGAGTTTCCTAGAAATGGACTTAGTATGAGGTGCGATTGGAACTTCATGTTGTTTTGGGATAAAATATGGTTTGAGAAATGTGATTTCATGATTGGAAACATAATGTATATTATGAAATTATTTGAATGTTTTTTTAAAATGATAGCCCAGTTGACAATTTTCATGTTTTTGAGGAAAGCGTTGAATGCTTAAGTGATGTAACAGCCCGATTGACACCTTCAACAATGTGAAATATCTATATGTATATAGGTAGCACCCATATATTGAATTTCTATTTATGGGATATCATATAGGGGATGTTTTGTTTAGGGTAGAAAAGTTTGGTGACCATAGGTAAGGTGAGTCACACCTGCGAAGGCCTCTTACATACTAGTATATTATTACCAGGGGTTTCACAAGAATTGTTTAGAGGGTAGAGTGATCATTTTTGATCAACAATGATGAGATGGGTTGGTATCCTTGGAATAGTTGAGAGGCCAGGTGGGAAGTTCCACTAGATTAGTCAATTTAGGCCATCCAGTTGGTTATTGACTGGGGAGCTTCACTATACGCCAACAGGTGGTTCTGAACTGAGTATGTCTAGGGATCACGCTAAAAATGATTAGAAAATTCCCATGGTTGCATACTTGTATGTTCCTTCTTTATTTTGAGGAACTTTTTGTTATTTGGTCTCATGACACGTTTACATTTCTTTTTTTATTAAAGAACCTATTTCTGTACTAGTTGGGTTTTAAAGGAATTCATTGCATTGACTTATATTACTTGGTAATTGATTTAGAAAAATTAAATGAAAAAATGTTTTTCTTAAAAGGAAAAGCTTGTTACCTGTTTTGTTAGAAGTGTGGAACACTATATTTTTATATATCATATTTTCCAATAAGCAAGAATATATTTCTTTTTAGAGGTGGGTCATCAGGCATGGATTATTTTGGAATTCTTACTGTGCATCTCAGTTCTCAAGACTACTCTATCTTTTCAGTTTTAGGTTCTCCCAGTTTCACATCACATTTAGAGTGATCTTCGTTTAGTGTTTGGTGGTGACCCATGTGGTCACATGGATGAATGTGTAGCATTTTATTTATTTCCTCTGTATGTGCTTATTTTTATTGTTCAGTTTAATTTTAATTTATTTTATTATATTTTTCAAATGCAAAATATATCTCACCTATTTAATCGTAATGGGTGATACTAGTTTCCAGCCCAGGGGTATCTGGAACGCCTTTCAAGCCTTGCCACAGGCTGACTTAGGTGACTAGTTCAGGGTCAACTCGGGTTGGTTGATGACACCTGGAATACTCTTTAGATAGATTCACATAGTGTAATAACATGTAGTTCATTAGTAAGCTTCGTAGATAAATGTCTGGAAAAATTGCATGAAATCTATATATTTTAGAGTATAAATATTTCTCACTTTGATTTATCCTTATCAAATAACTATCTCCAATTACCTCAAATCCAATTATATTCTGTGGCAGGAGATGGCTTTATGTTTTCAAAATTTTGGATGATTAATGATATTTTCAAGAGAGTGGTTAGATACTCATGGAATGCATCTATTCTAGGACTTGTACGGGTTTCTCTCAAAAAAACATATTTTAATTAAAGAAGGAATTATTTAATGGATTCATAATCATAGTATGAATAGTCCCTCCGATGAAGATCATCAATCATAGATAGGTCGACTTGATTAATGTTTATAAGAACAATGGGATGATGAAACTGATATTTTTATACCAAAAAAGAATACCCTCATTAAATAACATTTCTTAACATATGCGATATTGGTGGGAGACGAAAATATAGTGATATCTTTGGAGGAAAGAGATATAAATACTATATATTTCCATTCATGTATAAAGGATATGAAAATCACCAAGATAATCAATTTAAAACATAAAAATAAAAATATTAATAGTTATGTAGAAGTAACTAGCCTATATATAGGATATTGGTAGGACAAAATATTGTAAGAGATTCCTTATTCCATTTAGATATAGGATCACCCTTATTAATAATATTCTTCTGTCAATTCAATTGTTTGTAATACTTGTCATTGGATTATCCAGATTAGTCATTAGAAGATCTGAAAATCCTCTCCAATGTTTCATATGGGATTCTCAATAGAATGGAAGAAACTAATGGACAAGATGGTCTAGTTGGGTGAAGCCCATTAATGAAGAAGAAATCAACATAAAAATAATATGTGAGAACTTATAGTGAATTAAATCCAAATTAGTTTTGATTGTTTTCTTGGGTAAATGAATTTTGGAAAAATTCACCAGAAAAATATATATAAACTCTCTTGCATACTTGATTTATATGACTTCCATGGGTTCATAGTTTTAGCATTACCTTTAAAATACCATCTGAATCATGTTACAAAATTCTCAATGGGCCATTGGAAGGGGAGATATTTCTTCTACCATGATAACTATGTTACAAATACACTCACCTTCAAATGTTATTCTTTAGAAAATAATAATTATAGATGGTCTTTTGAGAACATGACTTTATTATAGTCTATTTTAGACAATGAGAATAAGTCTCTTCATTTCTATATCCAAACAATTTTACATACCCAAAATTTTTGTAATCGCTACTTTTTTATCAGGAATATTTACCTCCTCTAACAATCGTAAGATCACCCATATCTGGAAGAATCTTAATGGATGGTCCAGCAATAAATGGTTCAAATTCATTCGTATCAAGATCAACTTCTGTGTGTGTAATTTTTAGTAGTAATATATTATTTTGGTGTTTATAGTTAATAATATCGGTATTCATATTTCCTCTAAATGCATGTGTTCCACAAATGCTACTGTAGAATCCATTATGCACTTATTTTATAATGGGTAGTAGGAGAGATATATATAGTTTAATATTGAAGGATTCCAATGGGAAATAACCAGTTAAACTTAATGGAACACTTCCTGGGTACATGCTTTTAGATAAATAAAAGAGACTCTTCATAACTATTGGCTCAATGATTACTCTCTTCACAAGGATATTGGGTGATATGGGAGGTGTGTAATGAAATCATGCATAATAGAATGAGACCCTATGATAAAACCCATTTTTATTGGATTTTTTATAATATAATTGACAATTTCATCTCATTTTGTTTATAAGTTTATTTATTTAGTATTTGGAATTATATCATTCATTTTAAAATTTGATGAAAATTTTTGTTTTGACCCTTAAAATTGAGTTGCATTTGTTTTGTCAAAAATATATTTTTTAGACTAATTGAACATCAAATTTCATAATAAAATTCCCCATTCAATGAAATATAACATTCATTAGATGATCAGTTCTATATATTTCATTTTATTAGATTAAAGACTCTATGAATTAAATCTATTTTGGACTTGTAATACTGGACACCACATTAAAATTTGTGTCATATCCTCAACATATGTTATCTGATTGGTATAATATTTGGATATTAGATAGAGTAAAAAAATATACACATATAATACTTATATAATAATATATATTTCACAGATTTTATAGATTAACAAATCAATGAAATTTGGATTAAAATATTTGGCTGAATTTTCCAATTCACACTTGTAGTTACATGTAACCATAAACTCCTTTACCCTCTATAAGTGTGAACATGTATCCATTTTATTTGGTATTATATAAACTATGGAGTTTAGGGAATAGAAGAATATTTTACACTAAAATTCTACAATCATTTCAATAGGGTTAGTTCTTGAATCAACGATCCCTTCAGTGATGCCTTCTTCTACTTCTTCTTCGTGTTGTAATGTACGTGTTTTTGTAATACTCTAAATTTAACTTAAATTTATTCTATTATTTTAAAATTATTTATTCTACAATTTTCCTATTTTTAATGGAAATAAAATTTACAAATATTATTAGTTTATACCCTTTATGCACCTTTGCACATGAAAAATGTTTTTATAACGACTACACTTTCCATGGATGGGTAGTTTTTCTTAGTAAAAAATATTTGTATAACCTTCTTCACTAATTTGAAATAAATAAATGGGATTAATTATTTCAAATGATATGATCTATGAATTTATATTTTAACAAAAAAGAATATAAGAAGGTAATTTATCAATTAACACAAAACTTGCATGGTCAAGTAATGTGTGAATTTTGAGAGAATAATCTTAATTGTTAAAACAAAACAAAACATGATCAATTTGTAGTGTTCAAATAAAATCCCAAAACTCAATTAATCATAATTTATATAATCAATATATTCCTTATTTTACCACTAACCATAATCTTGACTTATAAAAACAAGAAAAGTAAAGTGTTATAATTTTATTTTCTAAATATAGTCTATGGTTCAATTAATTTTCATATTGTGGTTAAGTTAACTCCTATAGAGTTCAAGGGTTAGAAAATTGGAGGATCAAAATTAATTAGAATTTAATTTTAATTATAATTATTAATAAGTAATTTAAAAGGTAGAGTTAGATTCATTATTCCTTCTAAATACATTTTCTAAAAAACCTTATTCTCGGTGCATTTTGTTAATTAAATTTCCAAAAGAACAAACAAAAAAAACTTCTTCAAACATAATTATTCTAGATTTATAAACATTAAACAAATTCAAATCATTTTTAATATTTTGTTTCTTTTATTTTTTCTCGAAAATACCTTTAATATGTGGTTTCAAATACTGACATCTTTGATAACAACCTTGGTTTCCCACTATAATAAACCTTTTTGAAAAAAACGTTACAAATAAATTGAGTGTTATCACAACATGGAAATTCAAATTGGAACCATTTATAGTAAGGAAAGTACATTATTTAACCATTTATTTGTATTTTTATTTTATTATTTTTATTTTATTATCTCATTATATTGTTCTTCCTTCATCCCCCTTTCTCAAGTTTTTATTTTTTTCGATCATAAATTAAAACTTATTTTCTTTTTTTAGGGTCCATTTAACTTCATTTAACTTTTCATTAATTTATGACACAAACTAGTCCAAAAGATATCTTAGATATTGAACATGATATTGAACATGTCCATAAGGATTGATTCATAGAGTCTCAGTCTATGGAAATTTTCAACAATCACTGAGTTAGTGAATTAATCCATTCCAAGAAAGTTTAAATTTGAAGAACTATTAAATTAAACATAAAACCCGAATCAATGTCTGAACATAATAACAATTAACTTAGTAAAACAAATTGAAAATTTGATTCACCATACATTAAATATCAACCAATTTTTTTTGGGCACCTAAACATTAAATTAGACTTCTTAAAAAATTCCATTTCCTCCTTGGGGGGGATCCAAAAATACATATAAGAGAATTTAATATGGTTTTATCAACCCCAAAACTAATTAATGTCTCAAAAGATCAAATCCAAATCAAAAAATTTACATTTTCATCTGATTTAATAGTAATATATTGGACATTTTATTTACAACCTAATGGTGTAACATGTTGGAATGATTTGAAACATCTATTATTTCTGATATTTTCTAGTATCAAGGGCCACTACCATTTAAAAATAGATCTCAAGGATCAATAAATCTTAGGGGAATCAATGTGTGAGTACTAGGTGAAATTCAAGAAGTTATGTGCAAGATACCGACATCACCAAATTAGTAGGAAACTCCTCATCTAATACTTCTACAGAGGAATTGTATATACGGATAGGAGTGTGGTGGATTCTAATGATGGAGTGGAATATTTAAAAAACACCAATAGATATACATTCAATGATTAAAAATATGGCATAAAACTCCCAACAATTTGGTGATTAAGGTACACCATAAGTTAGAGAACTACATTAGTTATGTCTAACTTCTCTTGAAAATAATATAATTGATACTAAGTAATTTTAATTAACCACTATGTTGAGAAATTTTTCTTTATGTTAGAAGACATCCCAACCCACTCATATAAGATCTTGTGGAATTTACACATGTACAGACAACCATACAGACTATTTCTCTCAATTATAACTGACCAACGATTGTACCTATGTATTCCCTGGGAGACCACATTTGAAAAAACAACAACTACATACCCATAATAATTTTTATTCCTTTTCACCAACATACAACCAAGGATTGAAAAATCACTCGAAGTTGAGGTATATATATGGAAAACAACAAATGATCCCTTTTCAACACATCTTCCAACAGCTTAGGACTAACTAATAGGGGTTTCGAAAAATCAAATAAGATTTGAAGCCCATGAATCGATAATTCATAAAAACCAAGGGAATTCCCATCCGAATTAAGATTATAATATAGATGAACTTCTAATAAAAATCTTCTTGATCAATAGAATGAGTTGAAGATTCAAGGTTTAATTTTGAGGAAGTTGAAGTTGAAAATGATCCAGGTTTCCACCACCCTCTCTGAACTAGTATGTTAGAACTATAAAAATAATACATCCAAACATGCTCTAAATCCAAGGTGTAAGGTTAGTGACATAACATTTAGAAGTGGAAAGAAAATTATTGATATATCAGTACCATATCAGTCATCCCAGATTCACCAAAGCTTCGAAGAATCCCCATTCAAGACTAACTAATTTGTAGCCAACAGATAAAGATAAAGGTAAGGACAATATTGATGATATTCTTACTAACCCAATTCCATTTCATAGACCATTTGGTTTCATGTATATACTTGTTACTATTTATTGTGTTATAAAATGGTTGGAGCTCAAGGCCAACTGGATTGAAGATACTCATGTTGTAGATGATTTTGTTATGGAACATGTTTTTTTAAGGTTTAGAATAACAAATGCTATCATTAGTGACCAAGGGTTAAAAAAAATTAAAAATATTATTCCTTATTTCATATATATGGTTTAAAAAATCTACTCTATACCACCCCTAAACAAACACACATATAGATATTTTAAACTAGGAGTTGAAATAGATATTGTAAAAAACTATGCATTGATATAGAAAAGAATGGAGAAAATTCATAGATAATGCACTTTGAGATTATTGTATGGCATATAATTCTCCCATTTTTATGTCCCCATTCCGTTTGGTTTTTGGTAAATCCTTTGATATCCCCGCCAAAGTTGAGAATCAAGAATTTGGGTGGAAAAGAAGCAAAACATGGATTTAGGCCAAGCCAAATATCAAATAAATCTACAACATCAGGATCGTTAAAAGATCTAATTTTCATTATATTAGAACTCATTAATCAATAAATAGTAATAAAAAGAAAACCATGAAAAGATGATCTTGACCCCATCATCACTTTAGAACATTAGACTATCCTTAACCCTTTTTCTTTTATATTATTTACATGATTCAAAATTTTTATTTCAGGTTAATACATCATCTCATGGGTTTAAAATGAGGACAATGTAATATTTGAAGTGTGGGGGATGATATAAAATTTTAGGATATATTAATTATGATTATAATTTGTGTGTTTTCTTTTTGTTTTTTTAATTTTTTTATAATAAAATAGAAAATAAATTAAAACAAATCACGTAACATACTCATTTTCATAATGAAAATATAGAAAATTCTATTTTAAATTTAAAACATTCATTTGAATTATAATAATTATAATCAATATTTCCCCATTAAATCATGATTTTTATAAAAATTAAATTCATCAATGAAATGATTGGTTGTGTCATTATAAAACCTTTTAGATTTTGACAACATTATTTGTGATAGTTTTTCATATAAAATGGTGTCAAGAAGTTTTACACATTACTTTTTCATGAAACTAGGACTTGGGAAATTGTTCATACTCAATTGAAGGTATATCCAAGTTATGTAATTTTTTTATTCTTACCCCAATGGTTGATCCATACATTTGATTCTATTTATATCAATTTCATTACTATAATGAATTGAACTATGTGTGTGTACCTAATATCTAAATGTTATACACCCACAAAAAATTAAAAAAATAATATATATATATATTATAATTATAAATAGGGTAGTGATGAAATTTAAAAAAATAAGAGATATCTTGGGTAGGTTCTTAAGATTTTACTTTTGATAATGATTAAGTGTGTGGGTATTTAAATATGGTTATGAATTAATATAGAGTATATTCGGTGGAATTAATCTAGGTAAGAATAATGCTTTAATTTTACCTGAATATACTAAATAATGGGTGAAGATATTAGCTTGAATTGATTGGTACACACACATACATGAGTGATTAATGACACAGTTGACCCATAACTTGTTTCTCTATGATTATTGTCATTAATATCACTAAATTTGGTTTTTATATAAATCATGTAGATTTTTTCCAAAAATTTATTGAGATTTACATCTTTATGATATTCTTATTTTTCATATATTTACAATATGGATTGGGAAATTTGAACATGAAAATCTTATTACAACTCTCTAAAATACATAACAAGTGTCTTTTCCATTGAGTGATAGTGGGTAAGTGTGGGGGAGTTGATAAAATTATTTTTGTTGGATATTTTATTGATAATAAATGAAATACTTTCTTCACATTTTGTAAAATATGTTTATTTATGGAATATTTGGGATTATATCATTCATTTGAAAATTTGATGAAAATTTCATCTTTGAACCTTTAAAGTGAATTGTAGTGTTTTTGTCATAAATATTTTTATCTAGATTATTATAACTTGATATTTTGTAAAAGAATTCCAAACATAATGGGATAAACATTTCCTTTAGACCATTAGATATTAGACATCAATTTTGTTGGATTAAAAGGTCCCTGAAGTAAAATATGGACCGAACTCATCATTCTGGACACCACATCACCAATTGAGCCATATCATACATATACAAGTTATATTGGGCTCAAATATTTAAATTATATAGAGGAACCAATTAAAAATAAATATAACATTTGGAAGGGTATATGGTTCATGAATTTTGGAAGTCAACTAATCGGTGCAAGTTGTATTAAGATATTTGTCCAATGTTTATCATTCACACCTATAATCACTTTTAACAGTTGCCTACACCTCACTATATAAATGTGTATTTTTTAATTTTTGAAGGGATTTTTCAGGGATTGCGACGTTTAGAGTAGATGATAAGTGGTTACCCTCCAATACCTTGAGGAATACAATAGGGGTATCTCTTGATGTAAGGATCCCTTCATCAAATCCTTCATTTTCATCTTTGTGTCGTAATGTTTGTGTTTTTATAATACTCTCCATTTATCTTCCATTTCTTATATAATTTTCAATTCCATTCTTCTAAAACATTATTATCAGAGATGTAAATCAAGATTTAAAACATGATTGAGTTATACCCTTTCTAAACCGATTCCCATGAAAAACTTTTCTATGATGACTACGCTGCCCAAGGAAGAGTACTTTTTCTTTGTAATTTATCTACTTCAAACCTTATTCACTTAATATGATTTATGAATTGAAATTTTGACATAAAATATAGGAATGGTGAAATTTAAATATTAACACAAAACACACAAGGTTGAGTAATGTGTGAATTGTGAGGGAATGATCTCAATAGGTTAAACAAAGATACATGAGATCAATTTGGGGAGTTCAGATACAATCCCAAAAACTAAATTCAACCTCATTTATATAATTTAATGTTCCCTAATTTACCACTGACCATAACATGTCCTTATATTAATAAACAAAGTAGGGTTCTATGATTTCACATTCAAAATATTTCTTTGGGTTTAATTCATTTTATTTTCATGGTTAAGTTAACTCCCATAGGGTTTGAGAGGTGAAAAATTGGTGGATCATAATTAACTGATAGTTAATTTGAATGATAACAATTAAAAACTAATTAAAGATGTGGAGTTTGATCGAATAGGTTTTCTAATTTGTTTTTCCAAAAAAACCTCTTCTCATTGAATTTTTTAATTAAATTTCAAAAACAAAAAAGAAATACAATCTTCATCCAACATAATTTTCTATTTTTATAAAAAATAAACAACCCCCATAATTTCTAATAGTTTGAAGCTTTAAATTTGTTTCAAAAGTACTATTATTATGTTTTCTTAAATAGTTTATTCATAGATAATGAACTTCATTATACACTCCACAATAACTAATTACTAAACATTTTCACATTACTTGAGAATGCCCATGACAACTCCTTTCAATATATAAAGACAATAGAAAAAAGTGAAATTATTAGCCATGGTAGTTGATGTTAAGGGGGGTATCAAGTGGAATTATTTTGGTTGGGTATTTAAAACCATTATCATTGGATTAAAGTAACTATATCATCTCTTCTGATGCAAAACCCGATATGAATATTAAGGCTCTCACGTGAATTGATATAAAAATAAATATAAAATAAACAATTACCTAGTTTGATTAGAAGTTTGTTCGAAAAACACTCATCACTAGTGACAATTGATCCGAGTAATTGACTTAAAATCCCTAAAAATCATCTGAATACACATCAAAACTCATCAAGATAGTGATAAAAAAAATTAGGGTGCCTTTGAAAAGATCTCATGATGCCTTTGATGTCTTGACGATCCCCAATACATTATTCCTTTGTTCCACGAAGGAAAAATTGGATTGTTTTCTTAGAGAAGGAACTTATTTCCCTCAGAGGAAGGATCAAGGAGAGTGGAGATATGAAAATTATGTTGAATAATAGTCCATGGTAAAATATATCCCTCTTTCTTATATAGAGGAGATTAAATACCTAGAAAAGACTCCCCAACATCCATATAAGTAATTCCCAATAAATAAGCCATTAAAAACACGTTATGAATAGTTAAATATGTCATAAAAATCATTTATTTTTTATCAATAACATATAATATAATAAATATATTACAATAGAAACATGGTCCATTAACATGACTCTATATTCTCATAAATATTAAACAAACCTCGAATATTAAAATAAATATTGTTTGTTAAACATTTTACCCTGAATTCACTTCATAACCTATGAATATTTTTAATTAATAAATTCAATATCAATTATTCTAAACTTGAATAATGTGAACTTATTTATTTCATGTTAATCATTGAAACTCATACATAACCCAAACCTTGAGGTGGGGACTACAATGTTCTAAACATATATACATTAAAATATTACATGCTTTTGAATATGATTAGTGTTTGAACCTCTTGGATTTTATCTCAAAATAAGTAAAAAATATTCAAAATCCTAGAGTGGAATCTAGCAACACACAAAGTCCCCTAAATAGATACGGAATATTCATAGCATTGACAACCTTTCCTATAAACACATGTCTTGTAACATAATCTCATTGCCTCATGATATCCCATAAAGTGTGATGCACACTTCATGTCATCAACCTTTTTAACATTATTATTTTTTGATCTAATGAGATGGACAAACATTCTTCTACAATGGCCATAGGTTTCGTGAAGGTACAACCATCCTAATCAATTAGGCACAAGATATCACTTTCTTTTGGGAGAAACAAATTATATCGTGATTATTCAATCAATGTTTTGACACAAATGAAAAAACCAACATAATATACCTTTCCATGACATAAATTTTTTCATTTTTTTCTTTCATCAAATTATTTAATTAAATTTTACACACTGATAATAATCTAAAGTCATAAGTCCATTACACATGGTCATAGATATTAACTATCAATGACAAATGAAACATGTGCTACTTATATTTGTGGGTCATCCCTCATGATCTCTTCAACTCAATATCACAAATGAGAAACATTATGGTAACAATTCTTAATGCATATGATCCCCTAGAATGTAATATTCAGGCGTGATTAGTTTCTATCAATCAATATGTTTCTACACCACAAGATATATGATTAATATTACTATCATGGTATTTGTAGGTACTAAATATAGACCGATAACCACTATATAACATTTTTTATATGACAATTAATATAAAGAAATTACCATATAAATAGTTAGTGTGGAAATATTAACACTATTATGGAAATTTTACATCATACATAACTCATTGTATTCGTGATTTGGTAAATAAAAAGGGCTTTTTAGGTTAGGTTTAGGAAACCTACTATTATAACACTCCCACTTGCAATAGATTGAACTTGTTAAATAACCTTTTTATATCTCAGATGATAATATCCTGATTCTATTAAGCTATGGATTTAGTTATTGTGTCATCCACATATTCATAACATGGATTCTCTTCTATCTAAAACATCAACATCTTGAGTAGAACTCCTCAAGAGATGATATCCCCAAGTGTATTCTTCTTTCCACTTCTAAAACATGAAAAATTTTATAGTACCAATTGTTTTATTATCATAATTTATATAAAAATAAATCATTACTAACTATGTTTGAATCCATGAACTAGAACTGATCATTTCATATTTTATTATGCTTCTTTATCTACACTATAATCCATAATGTAGTCGATCTTTATAGAGATGGTTACTATGGTATTCAATGAACTTCTATTACTCATTATATAATAATAACTGTAATATTAGATCATATTTATCAAAAGTAGTAATATTTTTTACCCTTATAATTAGTTTCCCCTCCTCTCCAATGTCTAGGTATATATCCCATATACTTTCTCTGATACATTTGGATAGTTCTGACTAATTCATATGTAGTTATCTAGAATTATACTAATATGTTCCTAACATAAAGTATATAATGTAAATATAAAATCTATTACATAACATGGAAAAAGTGATAGATCCATTCCTTCCACTTATGTAATTATACTCACCACATTAATCTCATCATATGCTTCATTTTTGTCTTCTTGGAGAGATTTTTGATAGGTGTAATTGTTAACAATTAATTCTCAAATTGGTCCAACTTCTATTTTTCAATACTTTTTCAGTATATGAACTATTGATTTTGTCTTAGAAACCCATTTGATCAACCTCAATAGATCATTTTCCCTTGATCTTAAGTAGCTACTTGAAGTGAAACTGAAGTGAGTTACTTTCTTTATGGTCTTAAATATCTATGATAATAGTACTTGTTTTCATATATCATTAAGCATATTTTTCCTTAGAATATATTAATTATCCCACTAACTTCTTATAGAAACCTGGAAAAAATTATTCTTAATGAATATTATATGAAATCATCTCTTATTTCAATTTAAAATTGGATTTTAGTAACTCGCACTCATTGTTAGCATTTAATGGTTTAGAAAAATAATTTTGGTTGTATCGAATATACACAATCTAAGAAAGGTGTTCATGATAAACAATGATAAATAAAATTATTGTTGAAAGTAGATATGATAAGTATAATATTGATAGATCTAGACATGAAGACTTTTTATAAACAATCAAGACTTATTTTAACAACTCTTGTACCATCCATGAAATGTTTCTCTTTAATACCACCAAAGTATCAAAACTTGAAACATTTAAAATACAAAAAACATGAACATTAATACATGGAATACAATACTGAATTTTAATTAAATATGTGAATTTTATCTTTTTTTCATTTACCTATTACTTCTAAGATTCATTATTCTCTATGAATATTGTATCACCCTCTACGGTAAATATAAAACCACCACTCTTATTTTGTCCTTCATACATAGTATGTGCCTCTATAACAAACCCTTTTCACAAGATCTTATGGAACAAGTTCTTATGTGAACCACGTTTACATATTTTCCCTTAACAAAATCATAGTGAGTATTTCTACCACTTTCTAAAATATATAAGTGCCCAGTTTTTTAGAGATATAGTCATTCATTTGATTATAAATTTCATATCATAAGGTGTCCTATCATGTCTTTAGAAAACTACAGGATAATTTGTTTATATGCACATTTTTATCATGATTTGAGTTTGTTTATATCTGTAACAATTAATTTTAATATTAACATGTGTTATTATAACATAATGGAGTTATGTCATACTATAACTCATATGATATCCATTTTTATTATAGTTTCTATATTTTTGTGGTATAATGCCACTATTTTTTAATCATTTATTTGAAAAAAATAGAAGTATCTACAATTCATACGATTCTTGACATCGATGCTACTTTTTTATATGCATAAGGACTATGATGTGTTAAAGAAATTTTTATCTATAGATAACTCCTTGTATAAATTTTATTGATAAATTATTTCATGTAAGACTCAACATTAATCCTCTTTACCAACATCATAGATTTGATGTGTAACTGTAAATATGAGTTTAGGAATTATCGACTCTATATTTTATGATCGATGAATGATTGGTAGAGATATTATCCACACACGATCTTGAAGGTACTCATATCTTCTAACCATAGATGTTCCATAACTCAAATTTACATTCTTTAAAAATTTTATAGTAATATTATTATGTATTAAATTTACCAAAATATTAAACTGGGAATAGTTCACACTCTCTTGATGAAACAATTTCAAGAGCATTGTGGCTTACCATTATTTCTAAAGGATTATTTGTCCAAAATTAAATATGTAAATGAGTTTATAATACCTTAAGTCTTTACATCTAAAGAATATAAATAAAATACTAGGTATATCCTTTAAAAATAATTAGTTTTACTGGACAAATAATTATCTTTCACTAACTTGGAATAATTGTGTCTTACATTTTATAATCATCTGTTATTTCCAACGATTCAAGAATTATTGAATGATTTGTTAATAATTATACTCCAAAAAAACATTCATTCATATATAGAGACACATGAGATAATGGTTTGGGTAAAATTTAACAAACTTTCATCTAAAAACATTAAACATGGTAATTAGAAGTTCTATACTTCTAATTGTTGAATTTGGAATCACCATTTATCAGTTACATGGAGAATTCACCTTAATTCTTGTAACGATTAATTTCTTACCTCATTAATATATTTAAATAAACATATGTGATATGGATAATGTATTTAATGCCAAATAAGTATGATAATAACAACACATAAAATTTTGAATATATAATAACTGGAAGCATCATTTTTCTTCTACTTCAAATCATTGAATTTTATCTTTCATAGGCTTGTCTTATAACATGTGAAGAAAATAGCCTTCTGTATAATGGTCAACCTATTTTCACTAAATTATTTTGGGAACACACTATTAGTTTCAAATATTAAATTGGACTTTTCACCTTTTCTTTCAACATTTTCACCATAAAAACTAAGGGTTAGCCTTTTTTAGGTTCTTATCTGCATGGATAACCTTAGCCAAAATGTAATGGGGAATTTTCACCATTTTTTTTGTTTCTAATTATTATATAAAAACATAGTAAAATTATTGTATGGATATAATAATTTAATGTATAGAAATATTTTGATCCATATTTCAATTTACAAGTATTATGTGTAATAATCATGTCATTCACATCTCGCTTCACTTTCTCCTCATAGGATTGTCGGATATGAGACAACATTTGAAACCATCAAAACACTGATATTTTTTCTCTACACATCGTTCAACGATGATAACATTATGAGGTAAAAATAAAATTATTCTCACAAAAGTCTCATCTATGAATGTTTTTCACCCTCATTCCCCGAGGTAACTCTACAGGTATTGTGGAATCCAACACCTATAATTTCCCATATTGTAGTGCTTTTAACATGTGTGTGTACTATAATAAAAATTAATGCCAGTTTGGAAATTTTCTTTATCCAAAATTAATCAACATGAACTTATGGTATTACATTCCATTCACTATAGAAATAAACATAAGCAGATTAGTACCTTTCATATTGATTACAAATTAGACTTTACTAATTAATTAAATAATTATATATCTGTTACTATTTTATTAAAATATATTATTCATCACTACAGGGTATGGAATACCCACTATCTTGAGTATTATAGTGGAAATAACCCCTAAAACTCTCCTCACAATCTAGGCTACGGCTAAACCACTACTCAAAGAGTTTCAAGGTAGTTGATTGACTATCCAATTACATTAACCTACTCCCACTTGAATTATTGAGTGATATCCCAATTTCTAGAAATCATAAAATTGATTTACTCAAATAATTTCCTCTAAATTGGTAACAAGTTAGATATAAGTACTTGTGTTTTTCATCCTTAGTCAATTAAACCCATCACTTTTATAATAAACCACCAGTAGTAGGAGGCACCCTAAACTAGGGATGATGAGCATTTCATGCACTCATATTTTTTATAATTCAAATGAAGTAAGGTGTCACAACTTAATATTAATTTGAGGTTATTTATTATTTATCGATGAATGAAAAAATTTTAATCGTATATGAACATACTAAGTGATCACACTCACTACTCGACCATGTGGTAAAGATAAAATATTTATCTCCTGTTAATTTGTTTTAATCTATGATTTTTTATTATTATATGTTTTCATATACATGCATATAAAATAAATAATAATATATACATAAATAAATAAATAAAGATATACCTTATCATGTTGAATTATTACTAGTTGGTATATTAATCATAAATGAATCAATTTATAACCTTGGGGTGATTACCTTAGTTGTATTGGACTCATGTTGAAATGACAACCTAATCAATATATTTATTTCATTTATGGAGCTTTACCTCATGTTGGAAGAGTTCACATATTTATTTGTCTTCATCATAACACATAAATACTTCAAAACAAGAAAGGGGATCCTAGAAATTGATAATATAATACAATAAAATAATCATGGTTAAGATGACCCTTATACATATAATGAGGAAGATAGATTATGCATAGACAAACAATTTTATTAATTAATTACTAAAAATATCAACTGTATGAATTAATTGATTAATTAATTAAAATGAATCATATATTAGAGGGTCACTTCTCATGATTAGTGAATATGTAAATTAAATGCCTAATAAAATTTAAAATTCTGATAAATATAAATCGAGGGAAAAAAATTTAAATAAAATAATTCATTTTATTTTTAATACAAATAATAAATGTAGCTTGGACCCAAATTAAAACTAAATTTTATTCCAAAATTTGTAAATTAATTTTTGAAAATGATGATCATAAATGTTTTTTCCCAAGCCCCATGTAGCATAAATGAGACACTAAGTCGGGCAGGGCCGGACCCCACTCGTTGTGAGACTGTCTGACCTAGATGGACAACTGGGTCAGTTGAACTCACTATGAGAGGGGTAAATAGTGGTTTTTGGTTGGTAGGATTGACTAGAATGTTGTTTTCTTGATGATAGTGGAAAATGGTGGAATTTTGATGGTGCTCGAGGTTGCGCGATGTGGGGGACTAGTGGTGAAAGGCAGAGTTTTCTGGTGGGGTTAGAGGTTGTGTGAGATGTGCCAACTGTAATGAACCATTGTTTTATCAATAGAAAATAACTTCTTATAATAATTTCATATAATCACATGGAATCAAAATGTAATGAACTACTTAGAACTATATGACCTTTAAACATAATATTTTCACTTATATTTTTTGAAATTTGAAAAACGGTCATCTACAATTATGATCAGTAAGTTATTTGAGGTCTGATAATACAATCTTAATTTTTTGTTGAATATTAAAATACCCTTATGAATAGAAACATAACATTATGAATAGTAATGAAGATAAAATCAGCCAAAAAATAGAAACTTCACCCATGAAGGTATAAATTGAACTTATACATCTTAAAAGTGACAAAATGATCATAGTATAAGTATTTGTATTTTGGTTTGTCATAAATATTTTATTTAAAATTTTATGATTAATTAAATAACTAAAAATGGAAATATATTTTCATTAAATTTAATCATAAATTGTTACTTAATTGTCTTATATATATCAGATAATTTTATTGGGCATTCATTAATTTTTCAAAGTGTTATAAAACGAGTTATAGTATCAATGTTATTTTTTCAAATAAATTATTATTTTATATAAAAATTAAATTAAAACTATTTAGAAATATTTTTTCAAAAAATTTATTTCATATTTAAATTCAACATATCAAAATATTGTTAGTGTGATTTTTTGGGATTTTCCAAAAATACTAGAATTTTTCAAGAATAACAAAAATATAGTTTTGAGTTTTCTATCTGTTTAATGACATCATAATGATATCAAAATTAATAAATAATTCTTGTATACTTTTGTACAGTAAAATATGATATGAGGTTTTCTATGTGGATAATACCATGGGCAAGACCATGGTTATGTAAAAACCACTAATGAAGTGTCCTTATAAATTAATAAAAAAATCTCTCTCTCTTTCAGTATAAATGCTCACTCATTCCTTAGTTTTCCTTCATTTAAAAACCATATTCCACAAATATCATGTAGTTTTACCTCCCTAGTAGTCCTCCCATGGTTTCCTAAAACCCCCAAGGTCACAACATTCATTTTTTAGGAGTTACTCTACAAGGTAAGTGAATCTACCTCCCTTCTCTTTTTCAAACATTCATTTTATGTTATTCTTTTTAGTTTCAATTTGATTATGTTGGGATATATAATTTAATATCAATTTTATTATCCATATTATTATTAGAGAGCCCTTTTTCTCCCATAAAATTATTTTATTAAATTTTAAGCGACATCATTAGGCTACAGATTTTTCGTAAGGGATCTCTCAACTTTTCTTTTATTTTCAAGTTCATTTAATTTCTTTTTCTTTCCTCACATCCTTCCATAAAAATGTTGTTATGACTCTAGTACCTTAAATATACTATAATATTTTCCTGATAAAGGTATAATTCTTCATAATATCTCCTTTCACTTTCTTTTATTCCGAAGATGAAAACACCATCCGAGATGTGCTAATTTACCACATTCAAGGACGATGGGTTTTCAATTTCAATAGGCATCTTAAATTTCAGTCATAAAACCATTATTATAGTTCTAACAAAATATCATATATGTATTAATTCTCATATACTGTTATGTAATCTTTTTTACACATGGTTTTGAATTATAAAACAAAATATGTTCCTTGTGGCCAGAAACCGCCAATTAACCCAAAAGGATGTCACTAAAATTTTACATAATGATTATACTTAACTCCAAGTAACCAAATGAAACATAAAACCATAAAAACTTATATATTTTCTATAATATAATTCAAATCCAATTTTGGAAAACCACACCCATTTTAAATTATTCTCTGAACATGAATATAAGTGAACCGATCATTAAGACCAAGTAAAATAAACAGACCTGAATAATGAAATAGAACCTCATAACCAACCAAAAAGGTTATGAATGAACACAAAAAGGTTGTAAAAATTATTAAAATATAAAATAGGTTTAGTAATTAATAAATAATGAACCTAATTTTATTATTTATTCCATTAATCTCAATTGGATAACACCATCAGACTTAAGGTAAGGGATTCTCTCTATTACACTTTTATTCAAGAATGTCCTCTATGTTATGCCCATTTACCTATAATTCATAATGAAGGGGTATGATTTCACACATTACTGAAACTTCAATAACTGTGTAAAAAAGATGATAAATCCCTTTCTCTATCATTAATATCTTCTATGTACACCAAATAATAGGCCGATATTCTGTAATGGATTCTACCCAAACCACCATTATTCCTTCGAGTTACTCTTTCTTTCTTTTTACCCAAATTAATTTGTACTTTATTTTTATTTACATATTCAACATAATCTGTATATAATACAAACTCATGTTTCAATATCCATACCTCATTCTATTTTGGTGATATACATGATTTTATGTGATTCCCTCCTCGATACATCCCAATAAGCAAACTCATTTTAATGGAACTTCCCAAATTATTACCCAACTATTACTCTCCTGTGCTATTTCATGGTGTATTTGATTACAGATTTTTCTATTTATAAGATATTTATATTTATAAAATTTTAGATGAAACATTAATGTTGAATAAATTTTAATTATAAGGTAATGGTTTATAATAATTGAATAAGAGTTCATAGCATATGACGACACCATTGTAATTGTTGACAACGAAAACTGACAGAGTAAAAGTATATGAATTTTTAAATTTATAGTATGCAGATTTTAATTCATTTTCAATTTCAATCACAATTACCGTAAGGTGGGAACTGAAATAAAAATTTAATGATAAATCATAGGTAATATAGTGGTTGTAATAATAAAAATGTTAATTGTGAAAAGAAATGAAATAATAATATATTGAATGAGTGGGGTGTTTGTGAAAAAATAAAACAGTGAAACTATTAATCATGTTTATGGAACCACATGGAATGAGGAACATTGAGGTCATAGAAAAAGCTAAAATGGAAGATGATATTGAATAAAATAAAGAGATGAAGACATATAGTTGACTTTTACTTCATAATACTTGACAACATGAAATTGAATCAAAAAATAAAATAATATCTTTATAGTAAACGGAAAATAGGTTGAATAAAAACATAAAAACTACTATTTTGGACAACTCTTGTTGTACCAATGATAGAGCCAATTCCAGAAACCCATGTTTTCCTCTAAAATCTCCAGTCAACATCCCAATATTATCCTCACCTATAAATATATCTTTTAAAATGTGGCTGGTTGTATGTGTTCACACGTGTGTTCCAAATATGTAACATTGTAATTCTGAAAACCATTCATGAGTTGTTCTGTACTCAGCTCAAGCTTTTCCCTCAACCTTGTAAGCTTCTAATTGTGAATAACTCTGTAGCAGAGTTGATCATTAGAAATTCCCTATAATAGATTAAGGAAGAATATAAAAAAAATGAATCTAATAAATAAATTGTCCCATTAAAATCAAAGTTAACAAACATTGTCATTATCAACATGCAGGGGGATGAAAGATGAAACTATTTCACCTGGAAAAAGGTGTTCAACAACTATGGTATGCTGAAAGAAGAGTATGTTAAACAATTTTATTCCCAAAAGATACAAAAAAGAGATAAATTTCGATCAACTAAATTAAAAAAAACATTAAATACAGAATTAGTCTAACTATTTTGTGAATTAAATATATAAAATAAGAATTTAATGTGTACATTTGTATATTAGACTGTAATGTATACAATACTGTATACTGTTGATGTTTAAGTAACATTAAATATTTGAACATTCGTATACATGACTGTAATGCATGTTTAGATATTGCATGGAACCATACAATGTGCGCGTATGTTTAAATAATGGGAATTGTTGAAGTTTATTTATACAGGAGTATATTCTCACCATTGTTTCTATCTAATATTTCTGTTACATTCTACTTAATGTTCCACATTTCCCTTGGAAGAAAAATTCATTGTTGATATTGAGAAACCATAGTTAAAGAGGTTTCTAAGAGTTAAATATGAAGCCATTATAATTCATAAACAATGAGTTATAAGTGCATACTGATACTGCATAGTGGAAAAATAGTGCATATAATATTTGAGAAGAAAAACAGGCATAGAAGATAGGGGCTTACTAGTTCACCTTCCTCACTGTGGTTTCTTACTTCCATCCATCCATGTATTTGAGAATAGATTTAGTTGACAGAGTTACATGCAGAAATATATATTTACCGGTAAATCAAATCAACCATTTACACAATATTTGCATACATAATAAGATCAATAGCCTTCATACAAGAGGTAAATTACCATTACCTAGCAATATGAAATGATGATAAAGACGAGAGGGGTGTTACATTATGAATCCATTCTTTAGACCCGTCCTTCTAGATAAATTAATATAAGGACAATAACAGGGAGGATTTCTATTTTATGATATAATAATAATAATAATAATAATATATTGTAAAATACAAGTAGTGACATAATTATCCACATATAAGAGAATGAAAATTCATAAGTAATGGTATAAATACTATAAGACATTAATCCAAGAAGAAAAAGTAATCTGTAAGCATGTATTTTTTATGGAATCGGTAAGCATATGTTTTTTGGGATAAAATAGTACAACATCTGGTTATAAATGGATGTATATAGAATCAATGAAGAGGGGGGGATAGAATCATCCAATAAAAATTTAGAGTTTTAACTTATGAAATTAGTGTTTATGAAAATAAAGGAAAGATATCAAATAAAAAATTTCAACCTTCCATGGTGAGGAAAAATTTCATAAAGCGAGACAAAGTCCTGGTCATAATGGGACCAATTTCCTGCCCGCCCAAGAACAAACCAATGAGCTGGATAAGAAAATGAAGTAAGGGAAAGAGGAAATGTGATATTGCCTGGGATTGATCTAGTGACAACCTCGATACTTGCCTCAACTAAGTGGATAGGGGCTTTCCCATTCCCCTTCCTTATCTTGGTTTCTTACTTCCATCTGTCCATGTATTTGACAAAATCTATAGGTGACACCCTTACATGCAGAAATATATATTCAATAGTAAATAAAATCAACCATTTAATCAAAATTTTCACACATAATGAGAAATGAATCATACATCCAAGAGGTAAAATTTCATTACCTAGTAATACGAAATAATGCTGAGGATGGGAGGTGATGTGTCACATTCTGATTCAATGATACATAACCATACTTGTAGATAAATTAATATAAGGACATTAAATGAGAATATTTCCATCATATGTTATAGTAAAATGAAATAATAATATACTGGAATATGTATATAGTAAAATCATTAGAAACAAATAAGATAAGTCAACCATTAAAGTGGAATAACTCTAGATGGATGGCTAATAAGGATTCCAATTTTAAGTTTTGGATTGATAACGGGACTGCTGTTCTTCTGATATCTTTAATGGACAACAAATTTTCTCCTCCCCACTCTCAAGACTCTATTAAAACTATCATACATATTCAAAACCCATGTCTTCCTGATCATATTAAAAAAAAATTTGACAACTATAACTTCATTAATACAAATGATTTCCTCATTTGGGAACCAACTTGTAAAGGGATTCTTGATTTCAAAAGTTACTACAATCATTTATGCAATAATGTGGACAATAATTTTTCTTGGTTAAGTAACTTTAATAAAGCTTGGTTAAAACCATCTAGATTTATACTTTTCTAGCGAATTGCTCATAATAGACTTCCAATAGATACTTGTCTACAAACTTTTGTAATTATTCATTATTCAAAATTTCACATGTGCAATCAACATCAAGAGGATATAAACAATCTTTTTCTTTCTTGTGACATGAAAACTACTCTTTGGCATTACATTCTTGACATTTTTGAGTGCAGATGGTTGCTTTGTGATACCATTATCATGCAGATACAATGATGCATGAACTTGTCTATTTCCCAGTAGCTCAAAATTATTTTGGATTCTGTCGTAGTGGAGCTTCTTCATGTAAT
This sequence comes from Viscum album, assembly GCA_963277665.1. Taxonomy (NCBI): domain Eukaryota; kingdom Viridiplantae; phylum Streptophyta; class Magnoliopsida; order Santalales; family Viscaceae; genus Viscum; species Viscum album. The sequence continues at coordinate 2,024,931,797 of OY728123.1, forward strand.
CCGGTATGGTAGAAATGACATCATTTTTTGTAATAACTCTTTTAGAATCAATGCAGGAAAAGCGAGAATTCTCATGGCCATCCGTGAAGCCGATTAGATCCAAAAAGATCCTTGAAACAACTCGATTCATTACTTGGAGATCCTTAGACGTGTGAGGGTGAAAGGGATTTATCCCTACCCTAAATATACTTTTGATATTTTTTGTCTCCCACCCCCCAGAATGGTTTAAGGTCAATGTGGATGGAGCCTCTAAAGGCAACCCTGGACCAGTGGGCTGTGGAGCCATCTTCAGAAATCATTTGGACCAGACGCTCGGTTGCTTCTATGGCTCCTACGGCTCCTCTAATTGCCTTGAAGCTGAGATGATGGTCGTCATTCATGACATTTCTTTTTCCAAGCTTCAAAATTGGAACTACATCTAGATCGAGAGCGACTCCACTACCATCATACAGGCTATTTGGAACAGCACCATCCACATTTCTTGGACTCTCACTTCATGTTGGATGGATTGCTTGAACTCCCTGGTTGGTCTCAGCTTCATCGCCACCCACACATACCGTGAGGCTAACAGAATTGCTGATGGGCTTGCCAATTTAGGTGTTACCCGTGATCTACATTGGAGGGATGACATTCCTCCATAATTACTCCTGCTTTATGTTAGGGATGTTAACAAAATTACAAATTTTAGACTCGTGTAGTCCTTTTTTAATAGTATTTGGTGTTTTTTTCTTTGGTCAGAACACTACCATTAAAAAAATTCAATGAGAATATTTCCATCATATGTTATAGTAAAATCAAACAATAATATATTAGAATCTGTATATAGTAAAATCATTGGAAACAAATAAGATAAGTCAACCACTGAAGTGGAATAAATTAAATAGGGCATCAATCCCAGAAGGAAAGGGAGTATGTAAGCATGTCTATTTTATGGAATAAGCAAGTTTATTTTTTATGGAATAAAAAAGGATAGCTTTTGGTTATAGAAGAATACATAGTAGTTCATGGAAGAGGGGGGGTGAATAAATGCCAATTAAAATAACCATTTACTAAACATTTTCACAACTGTTTCAAAATATTGAAAGCACTATAAATAGAATCCAATAAAAGAAACATGAATTAGGTTTAAAAAAAACTTTTTCTCACTTCATGGAGTAAGATAACTCTTGTAAACATAAAAACAATAATTCAATAAATATAAAATGAGATTACTTTGTAAAAAACAATATTTTGTGGTATCCATATTGACCATGAGGTAGACATAGTATGTGAACACTTGATTTAACATGGAGTGGGTATACTGACTTTGAATGCATGGTCAATATAAAATTTCATCATATGGTCACTCTAGATACTATGATTCTCCATTGAATCTTCAATCATTACATGCGCATTTTGTTTTTCATGGATAAACATGAGTCGCATAACAATATAACTAAAGATAAATTGATTGAAATTTATTGTAATGCACAATATATGTGAAATATATTATATTGGTGTACAATATGAGATGATGGAAATCCTATTTGATGAATGCTTCAGAGTTTTTTCATGAACAAATCAGGTGAATACGTGGAAGGGGAGAAGTCATGTTACATTAATTGTTCAAGGTGTATCCATACAAATGTAAAAAACATTTAAAATAATTAATTATTTTGCAAAACATAATAATATATATTAATAAAATAATATATATATATATATATATAACTAACACAAAATATTGAGAACATGTAATCATCAAAAGAATGACCAAATAAGATTTAATACAATTTAAGTCAACTAAAATCGATGTAAATAAAACTAATAAGTTAAATTAAATTAACATACATAAAATATATTGGAAATAAATACCACAAATATATATTTAATGTTACATTGATAAAAAACAGTTTTTTTATTGTGAAATATAAAAAAAGATAACAATAATAGATGAAAATGATTTTTAACAATCATAAAAGAAATATATAAAAAGAGAATATGGAAAACATATTGAAAAATAGTTTGTCAAATTAAATAGCATAAATATTCATATTTGAAATTGTATAACTATATCACTCATCAATAGTGACTTGAAGTCATAGATTCTAACTAAAGTATCATGTCACATTGTAGAAATATGTATCTGCAAAAGCTTCTACAAAAATTTTCAGCATATAAAAAAATATTTAAATATAAAAATATGTCTTAAAGCCTATTGAAAATGCAGAATCCAAAATATGAATGAAAAATAAACCTAGTATAGTCCACAAAGTGTTATTCGAAAAAGAGCTTGGGTATAATTATGTTAATATGTGATGTCGGGTAAAATTGTATGTGTATTTTTTCAGTAATCTGTAAAATCAATTCATATGATTGGGTAGTTTTGCAAGATGTGGATATCTATATACATCATGTAAATAGTTACTAATCCAAATGAACTTACAAAGTGATGAAGTTGTTATGTTGAATGTATAGATACAGTGTTGTAAATAACTAGTTAAACTAGTATCTTTGCTGTGGATATGTCATAAGATATGAGAAAATAAAATTCTATTAGAATAGAAACATGTTCAACTGATATGAAACAAAAACAAGTCTAAATAATATGTGATATAACCACATGAAATGGATGTTTTAAATATTATATGGATCATAGAAAACACATAAACATTTAGGATTATTTGTGCAGTATCCATGTGAGAGGATAATTCAGAAAATAGGGTAAACATATTCCATTCACCATAATGTAAATAACATAGTCTAATATAGTTTTGAATGTAAAAACATATTGCAGAAATATAGTTTAAAAAATTTGAAATGGTCAAACTGTACTTTTACCTTGCAATTACAGGTGAAAAATCAGTCACTTTTTCACTCTTATTTGTTATATTCTCCTTCCATAAGAGTTGAATCTGTACATAATGCTTTGGAAAACAATTACATTACACGAATAAACATAGTTTTATCAATATTCAGAAGGTATTATGTTACCTTACATGATTCATAGGCATTCTAACTAAATAATAGTAAATCATACATCTTGTTTCAATGAAAACATGTTAGAAGTAGTGGGAAAAAATGTACCTATAGATTTTAAAGAACCCTTAATTTAGTTAATATAGATTCATTTTTTGTAGAATACATACCAGTTGATAGTTTTGTTTTTTTCCTTCTAAAAATATATCAATAAACATAATAAATAGAAATTTAAATACTTATAAACGTCATACAATTAGTTCCATCAATTGGTTGAACATTTAGTATGAATAAAAACTTGAACCAAACCTTCAAAGTTGCTCAAGTGTATCATGTTGTTGGTTTTAAAGCTCGCCTGAATAGAGACATGTAATGGGTAAGATTAGGGGTTTCCAGAGTTGTTTTCATTTATTAGATACATTCTCCCATGCCAATAAGCTTGAGAAAATAGCTTTCAACCACATTAGAATACCTGACAACATGAAATTGAATTAAAAAATATATATGAAGATAGATTAAATCTTGGTGTATCCTGAGAATCAATATCACCATTCTAATTAACTTCTAATAAATATAAATAATAACTGAATTTAGAATATTCTATGATATAGAAGTGCATTCATCTTCAAGAATCCAAAAATTTCCATAATATATGAAAGAAATCATCATAACTTGTGTTTGATGGGGGATATTCTTTGTTAAGACCATGCATGTATAGAACTCAATGGGAACTCTTGTTGAGCATGGTTTTACAATGGGAGGAAACATTTCCTTTATTATTGCATGATAAATATTTGATAGAAAATAAAACTTCTTCCAATGACCATATTTTATGTACTTATTAAAAAATGAATGTAAAAATTGAATATGAATCATTTATCAAGTTTCCAATAGAAAATAAAATATCATATGTTTTGATGCTAGCACAACTTTTTATTATAGAAAGCGTTTGAGAGATTATAATTCTATACCATGTTGTGGTACCAATATAGTCTTTCTTCATGACCATCCTGGTGCAATTAAGTTACTGAATCAACCCACAGAAATAAAAAATATGTCAATTGAAAAATATCGTAAAACATGATCAACTCCTCCAGAATAAAATAAAATGTAAAATAAAATAAAATGTAAAATAAAATAAAATAAAATTATCCAATGGGATGAAAATCCATAAAAAGAATATGTGAATTAATTTTTTTACAGCTACAATATGGGAAGAAAATACATATATTAATGATATTAGGCTGACTAAAAATACCATTCCTGGATGGTTTGGATATTCACGACATCTTGAAGACTAATACAATCCTCGATTTTACTGTAAAAATGATGACAATAACATTAATCCGGATTTTTAATTAAATAAAATGAACTCTTATAAAATAGGGAAAAGGGAAAAAATAATAATCATTCTGAAATTTCTATGATTCAATTTTCCAAAAAATATCATCATATTCTTATTTTGAGACATAATATTTATTAAAAATATAATTCTCTCTTTTTTACTTAACACTGACACTACTCTAAAATAAATGACTTGTTTCTCTTAAAAATGAATCATTGATCTAATAAAACATGTGATCCACCACTCAAACAAATGACATGATACAATACCAAAAAAATTCATGATTCACATGCTCAAAGAGGAAACATGTTCTATTGATAAAAAAATTCTTCATTACTGAAATAAAATACATGATACCCTAATAAAATAAAATAATAGACTATAATAGTAATGGTATGTGTTATTTCCATACCATCATTCTCTTCAACATTATAAAAATCTTCATCATCATAAAAATAAAAATTCTACAGCAAAACAATCAGAAACCAAATCAAATAGATGGCACTATACAAATGCTTGAATAATACTCAATTGATATTCAAAGAGAACTTGATTATAATTGTCATCATCAATGTGATCTTTAATCTCATCTTGGATATCATTATATCCATCCTCATCTACACCTTCTTTAATTTCCTTCAGTCTTTCACCCTCGTACCCATACCTAATTGGAATTAAGAACATGAACGAAGAAATTTCGTATTCCAAAAAATCACTCTAGTTAGTAAATTTAAATACCGTTTTAAAATTTATTCCCAGAAGATATATTCAATGTATCCGAAACAATCAGAAATCTGAAACAACATAATAAAATTAAAAAATTATAATAAAACAAAAATCAGGATTCTACTTAAGTTGTTATATCTTTCTTGTTTGTATGGTTCTTTAAAATTTCTAGACCACCTCAAGATAGAGGATTAATGAATTACATAATAGATAGCCGAAAACCAGAAGTATCATATGAAACATATAAAGTGATAAGTAATTATTTTTTTGAACCAAGTGAGTAGATAATATAAACTAGACAATCCAACATGAAAAATGAATTCAATGGAAAATAAATTCATACCATCTGTGAAAAGAAAATATAGGTTATAATATGTAGTTGAATTGCATGCATTGAAGAAAAATATTGATGAACCATTAACATTATAATTAATATTTTAATTGTTTTCAAGATCTAATATTTTCAGCACTAAAAAACACATATGAAACACAGCTAAATTAAGAGAAATGAAACTGTAGGAAATGAAGAAAAAACTTACCATACTATTCTCATCACTTGTATGATGAAAAAATATCTATTTGGTGATAGAATAACAATATAAAATATGAAATGTATGGGAGGGAATAGGAGATGTAAGAAGCATTTGGAGAAGGGAAGCTAACTTCTATTTAAATTACAAACCTAAAAATCCTTGAATTAGTTGTTTGAAATCGATAAATCTTGGGGGCTCGAAGGGAAGGTCTAATAGTGGATTGAAGCAGCTATGAATGGATTTAATGTGATTGTATGGAAATGAAGGAGGGTTCTAGAGGAAGAACCTTATGTACCAGGGGCAGGTATAAAAGTATTTGTTAGCCGAAGAAACTATCAATGGAAATGTGAGTAAGAGAAAAAAAAATAGTGGAGATATATGCTTAAACATAAATAAAGAGGAGGATGACTTATGATCACGATGAATTATATCGAAAATGGGAGGAGGAGGATGCTAATGTCAGGAATTTGTTGGAACCCTATGTCACAATCATTTGAATCCTGACCGTGGCCTGAAGAATGAAAAACGTAGAGAGTATAGTTCAAATCGGAAGAACGTTGAGGTCGGAGACGGAGGGCTGCAGACTGTGGGTTGACTGGGAGAGGGAGGATGATAGAGGTGGGGGTGTAGGGTATGTTAGGTCGTGCGACAAACATATTTAGAGCAGGAATCGGAGGCGCAGAGAAAATTAGATAGCACGTGGTAGGGAGACGTGGTTAATTGGAAGAAGGACACATTAGGGAGAATTGACATGGATGGATGTGAGATGGAAATGTGGCAGCTGGGAAGATAGGATTAGTATATATATTATATTTATAGTGCACTCTACCATTTGTTTTAAGACACCATTATTTTTTTTAAATCTGTATTATTATTATGATAAAATTATTGTTTCACTTATGGTTCAATATAAAATATGGTTCCTTTTTCAATTTTAAATGCTCTTTTATATTTTCCATAAAACCACACTAAAATTTTTTAATGCCAAGAATTTATTAAATAATTTTATTACATGTTTTAATTTATGTTTGGAATCACTAAATGTGATATATGCATATTTTACCTTATTAAATTCCATGTATGTTTTAATTCCTTTCTCTCATGAACCCTTTTATGATACGCTAATTCATTATGCTTTAGTACATGAATGTGATACCCATTTCTCCCCACGGGTTCCCTTATGTTATGTATAATTGATTATGTATGATTATTTATGTGGAAAGAATATTCATGAACATGTTAACATGGGTGAGCCCAAATAGATCTCCAATACATTGGGTAAATTTTAGTCTCATGAGATATTATGTGCAATAGTCTTGGCACTTTGCATTGACTCATGCTACCATGTGAAAAAATATTGGTGATAAACCTTGACATGTGATCCTCTATATGAAAAAATCTTTGACTGGTGCTAAATTCATAATTTATGTTCTTTCCACATTACTATGATTCATGATTATAGGATACCATTTTTATATTTTATGATTCCATATACCATTTTTTATCATTATGTCAAGATCTTTAACAATTGTGATAAAGCCAGTTTCTTATGTTTAATCCTTTTATGGGATTTTAGGTCATCCCATTGTTCATGTAATCCTCAAGGTACCTTATGTATATGTAAGGGATAAAAAGTGGTTATGAAATCATTATGAATATTAAATAAAGAACTTTTTTTAGTCCCATGTTTTGTGTTTTATGTTCCTAGTCTTCAAAGACACTTGACTTCACAATCCCTAGATTTTACACAGATGTTTAATTATTCTTGAAATCATGTATTGATGTGTGTAAAAGTCTATGGTCTCTGTAGTTGGTATTAGATGATGGTCTTGTTATTTTTTGAGAATAGGAATATATAGCTTTAGGAAGAACCTTAAGGATGATACTAAGTATAAGAAAAGACCCCTCAACTTTGGAAATTATAGATTAAGTGGTTTAATAAGAAAATAAAACCTTATTAGGATACAAACAGGTATATGTAACTCTAGTATAGATGTATTAAGGTGTAAAACATGAAAACGCTACTTTGAGATAGAATCGAACGAGCACTGCTGCAAAAAAACAAGTCATTCTGTACTCTTGGTTTTTTACTCACAGAAGATATGATTTGGTAAATTCATATGGTCCTTATGAACCATTATTAATGGAATAAAAAATAATCCCATCAAAATATATGATCATGGATAACTTGGATTGAATATTTGGGTATCAGAAGTTTGGATAGACTGTCAACAAATAAGTTTATAATTTTAGGTTCAATGTTTCTTTATTTTTACATTCTCATTAGCTAAGTATTCAAAAACCATAATTGTATTCTATTTTTTGTAGTTAAAGTACTGAAGGAGGAATATTACAAAGAAATCTTCTCTCAATTCTTGAAGAACTAATTTGAAAAATATTCCTGAATTCATTCTCAAATTAATTTGAAACATTTTCAAATATCCAATTTACCTAAAAAGTACATTATGAGTCATCCAATACCTCTATCATTGCTTGATTCTTTCAATGATCAGGTACAATCTACTTGGGAATATTGCGCTCTAAACGTTTTTACCTTGCTATGTGTGGGATGTACCATCCTGGTCTTTTCAAATTACTCCCTTTATTTGAAAATTCAGAAGCCCTAAAAGATTCTATAGATGCAGAAAAATTGGGAGACCTCCGAGCAGCCTATTTGTATCAAATTATAGATTATTTCCTTTGGGGAAATACCAAAACTGATATACCAAAACCCTATTTTGAAATGTTTGAATATGAATTAGTAATACATTTTTATAAAAAAACATTTTCAGGAAGATATATAGAAATTATATATAAGAAATACCTTTTAAATGACTTATTGATGCTTCCATCGATATGAACCAAGACGCCAGAGGTGTTTTTGGGAAAAGGAAGTAGATGATTTCGAAAATATCATGATGTACCATTGTGACGAATGAAACTTTTCTACATTAAGGGAATGATAACAGAAAAGAATGAAGATGTCGTTGAGGCAATGATGGAAAAGTACCAGCACCTATTTATGGATTATAATGTCAAATAATATTTTGAGGGTGAAATTTCATAAGGGGGGAATAATGTAACAACCCAATGTTTTATCAATGGAAATACCTTCTTATAATTATGTCATATAATAACATTAAATCCCAACACAATGAACTACAAAGTATGATGTGACCTTTAAACATAATATTGTCACTTTTGTGATTTGAATATTAAAAAATGGTCATCTATAATTATGATCGGTAAGTTATTTGGAGTCTGAAAAGTCATACTTAATTTTTGATGAATATTAACATACCCTTATGTATAGTAACATACCTTTATGAATAATAATGAATTATAATGAATATAAAATTAGCAAAAAAACTAGAAACATCACACATGAATGTTTAAATACAACTTATACTTTTTAAAAGTTAAAAACGATCATAGTATAAGTATTGGTTTTTTGTATGTTATAAATATTTTATTTACAATTTAATTATTTATTTAATAATTTAAAATGGAAATTTATTTTATTAAAATGTAACCATAAATTGTTAATTTATTTTCATATGGTTATAATACAATTTTATTGGACCTTTATTAAATTTTCAAGGTGTTATTAAATGAGTTATAGTTTTAATGATGGTTTTTCGAATAAATTATGATTTTATTTAAAAATTAAATTAGAACTACTTTGAAAATTATTTTCATAAAAATATATTTCTTTTTGTAATTATACATTTTGAAAAATGGTTAGGGTAAATTTTTAGTATATTACAAAAAAAGATTATTTTTTCATTAATAGTAATAATACAGTTTTGAGTTTTCATTATTTTTAGTGACATCATAATGATGTAATAATTAATATAATATTATGGTCAACTTATTTAATGTAAAATATTATATGAGTTGTCTCAAGTGTCTAATACCATGGAAAAATACCTTGTGCAAGCCCATGGTTTTACAAAATCCACTAATGAGGTGTCCATTGAAATTAATAAAAAAAATCTCCTTCTTTTACTATAAATACCCACTCATCACATGGTATTATTTCATTAAAAACAGATCAACCTAAAATGTAAGGTTGTTTTACCTCAAAAATATTCCTCCTAATGTTTCCTAAAACACCAAAGGTCCCAACCTGCATTTTTTATGAGTTACACTACAATGTATTAGAATCTACTTGGATTCTCTTTTTCAATCATTAATTTTATGTTATTATTTTTATTTACAATTGGATTATGTTGGTATATATCATTTCCTATCACGATTATTATCTATATTATTATGAGATTCATTTTTTTCTCTCATAAATGTATTTTTGGATTTTAAGCGATGTTGTTAGGATGCCGAATTTTCATAAGGGATCGCTCAACTTTTCTTTTATTTAATTGTTTGTTTATTTTATTTTTTTTCCTCACCTACATTCATAAAAATGGTGTGAGGAATACATTAACTTACATTTAATGGAATGATTTAATGATAATTTAATACTTATTCATCATCTCTTTTTTCCCATTATCTGATTTTTAAAATGAAAACACCTTCCAAGATGTGATAATTTACCACATTAAAGGACGATGGGTTTTCAATTTCTATTACCATCTTCAACTCTGGTCATGAAATCATTATTATGGTTAAACCAGACTATAATATATGTATTAGGTATCATATATGGTTATTTAATCCTTTTGTACATTTGGTTTTGATTTATAAAACAATACATGTTCCTTGTGGAAAAAATGGCCGGTTAACCCAAAAGGTTATCGCAAAAGGTTTACATAATGATTAACCTTAAATACAATAACCAAATGAAATTTAAAACAATTTAACATTATGTATGTTTAATAATATAATATAACTACAATTATAGAAATCCATCTCCATTTATCATGATTCTTCGAACATGAAAATAAGTGAACTTATCATTAAAACCATGGAAACAAATAGACTCGAACAATGAAACTGAACCTCATAACCAATAAAAAAATTATGAATGAACAAAAAAAGGTTGAAATAAATAATTTACATATATAATAGGTTCTTTAGTTATTTATTAATGAACCTAATTTTTTTAATCAGGTCATTAATATCAAGTGGATAACACCATCAGACTTAAGGTAACAAATCTTCTATATTTCACTTTTATTTAAGAATTTCCTCTATGGATGCCCTTTTGCATATAATCCCTAAGGATGGGGTATGATTTGAAACCTTAATAATAATTTCCTAATGATTTTATAGAGTATTATAAATCCGTTTATCTCTCATTAATACCTCCTAAGTACACCAGATACCATGCCGATATTCCGTAAGGGATTTTAAACGAACCACCTTTATTCCTTCGTGTTTCTCAATCATTATTTTTACCCAAATGAAGTTCTACATTAATTTTATCTAAAACATAAACCTACTATTTATATTCTCTAAAACAATGTTTCAATATCAATCCCTCATTCTTTTTTGGGGATATACATGCTTTTAAGTGATTCCATCATCGATACTTCCCAATAAGTAAACTCATTTTAAGGAAACTTCCTAAATTTTTACCAAATTTCAAGTGAACTCATCCATTTGTTTTAAGCCACCATTGTTTTTATAAAATAATTATTTTTATTATGAAAAACTTTTTGTTTCAATTATGATTTTATATAAAATATTATTCGATTTTCGATTTTAAATGCACATTGATAATTTCCTTAAAACCACAATAAAATGTTTTAATGCCCTGAATTTCCTAAAACACCACTTTGAGCTAAACTCAAACATGAAATGGTGTAGAACAACAGGTCTTTCTACACTATTTTTTTTAAACTCCTTGGGGATATGCTTTGTTAAATTCATAAGCTCATTATGAACCATTGTTAATGGGAAAAATATGCCCATATGAATATATAATCATGGATAACCAATATTGAAACATATGGTATCAAAAGATCGGATATACTATTAATATACAATTTTATTCTTTTATTTTCATTGTTTATTTTCTTACATTCTTAATAGCTAAGTATTCAAAACTTATAATTGTATTCCCCTTTTCTTAGTTAAAATATTGAAGGAGGAAGATCATGAACAACTCTTCTCTCTCTTCATGGAGAACTACTTGGAAATATCATCTTGAATTCAGGATCATATGACTTTGATGATTTTTCAAATATCCACTTTACTTGAAAACATCTTTATGAGTCATCCAATGCCTCAATCGTTACGTGATTATTTCGAGGATCAAGTACAGTCTATCGGGTAATATTGTACTCTCAACATTAATTCCATGCTATGATTGGGAAGTACAATCAGGGTCTTTTCAAATTATTCTCTTTATTTGAAAATTATGAAGCAGTAAATGATTTTCTAGATGCTTCAAAATATGAAGACCTCCAAGCAGCCTATATGTATCAAATTATAGATTTGTTCCTTTTCGGAAATTCCAAAACCGATTTACCCAAACCCTATTTTGAAGTATTTGAAGATTAATCAATTATGCGTTTTTATAAAAAACTTGTTCAAGAAGATAATTTATAAATTATATATAAGAAATACATTTTTAATGACATATTGATGCTTCCATCGATATGAACCAAGACGCCTGATGTGTTTTTGGTAAAAGTAAGTAGATGATTTTGAAAATAAAATGAGGTACCATTGTCATGCATTGACCTTTTCTACATGAAGGTAATGATTATAAAAAAGAATTAAGACATCATTGATGAAATGCCGAAAACGTACCCGCACCTGTTTATAGCTTAGGATATAAGACAAAATTTTGAGGGTGAAATTTCATATGGAGGGAATAATGTAACAACCCAATGTTTTTTCAATGGAAAATACCTTATTATAATTATGTCACATAATCACATGAAATCACAACACAATTAACTACTAAGTACTACGTGAACATTAATCATAATATTGTCACTTATGTGTTTCGAATTTCAAAAAATGGTCATGTACAATTGTGATCAGTAAGTTATTTATAGTCTGATAAGACAAACTTAATTTTTGATGAATATGAAAAAACCCTTATGAATAGTAATGAATATTAAGGAATATAAAATTTCCCAAAAATATTTAATCTTCGCCCATGAATGTATAAATTCAACTTAGACATTTTAAAAGTTAAATAATGATCATAGTATAATTATTGGTATTTTTTATAATTCATAAATATTTTATTTAAAATTTTATTATTAAATCAATAATTTTAAATGGAAATTTATTTTCATTAAATTTAATCATAAATTATTACCTTATTTTTTTATGGTTATAAGATAATTTTATGGGGCCTTGATAGATTTTTCAAGGTGTTATAAAATTATTTGTTATTTTAATGTTGTTTTTTCCCAAAATAAATTATCATTTTTTTTAAAATTAAATTTAAAAAATTTAAAAAAATTTATCAAAAAAGGGATTTATTTTTGAATTCTACACATCATAAAATGGTTTGGGTAATTTTTTTATTTTTTAAAATACTTGAATTTTTCAAGAATAGTAAAATTAATGTTTAGTGTTTCTGGTATGTTTAATGACATCATAATGATGTAATAATTAATATTAAATTATGGTCGACTTATGTATAGTAAAATATGATATGAGATTTCCCAAGTGGATAATACCATGGTATAATACCATATGAAAGCCCATGGTTTTTTAAAAACCATTAATGTGGTGTCCTTTGAAATTAATGTAAAACTCTCTTTTTTTACTATAAATACCCACTCATTCCTTCATTTTCAATCTTTAAAAATCCATAATTCTCGAATATCTAGTAGTTTTACCTCTGTATTATTCCTCCCAAAGTGTCTGCAAACCCCCAAGGTCCCAACCTTCATATTTTAGGAGTTAGTCAACAAGATATTGGAATCTACCTCCCTTCTCTTTTTCATTCTTTCATTTTATGTTATCCTATTTATTTTCAATTGTAATATGTTGGTATATATAATTTCATATCACCCTTACTATCCATATTATTATTATATACTCGTTTTTATCTCATAAAATAATTTTATGATATTTTAAGAGACAACATTGGGCTGCTGAATTTTCATAAGGGATCTCTCAACTTTTCTTTTATTTTCAAGTTCATTTCTTCTCTTTTTCATTCCTCACATCCTTTCATCAAAATGTTGTGATTAATCTATTACATTAAATGTAATTTAATTTTCTTATTATAATAGAATAATTATTTACCATCTCTCCTTTGCCTTTCTTTTATACTAAAAATGAAAACACCATCTGAGATGTGATAATTTACCACATTCAAGGGCGATGGGTTTTCAATTTCAATTAACATTTTCGATTCTTGTCATGAAAATATTATTATGTTTGAAACAAACTATAATATTATTATTATGTCTCATGTATGTTTCTATAGTATTTTAGTACACACGATTTTTGTTTATAAAACAAAACATGGTCAGTTTGGCCAAAAACGGCCAATTAACCCAAAAGATTATCACTAAGGTTTTACTAAATGATTAACCTTCACTCAAAGCAAGAAAATGAAATTTAAAAAAATTTAACCTTATTTATGTTAAATAATATAATAAAACTCAAATTTTGGAAAACAATCCCCATTTTACATGATTCTCCAAACCTGAATATAAGTGAATCGATCATAAAACCAAGGAAACAAACGGACCCGAACATTGAAATTGAACCTCATAACCAATCAAAAAGGATATTAATGAACATAAAAGGATGTAATAAAAGATTTAAATATATATTATTTTTTTGTAATTATTAATTAGTGAACCTAATTTTATCATATAGGTCATTAAAATCATTTGTAGAATAATATCAGACTTATGGTAAGGGATCCTTTCTATTTTACTTTTATTCAAGAATGTATTCTATGTTATGACCTTTTAAGTATAATTCCTAATGATGGAATATTATTTTTAACATTCATAAGACTCCCCTAATGATATTAAAAAGATTATAAACACCTTTATCTCTCATTAAAACCCCCTAAGTACTCCTGAGACCATGCCGATATTCTGTAAGGGATTCTACCCAAACCGCCTTTATTCAATCGGGTTGATATATCTTTCTTTTTACCCAAATGATTTTGTCATTTATTTTTATATACAACTTCAAAATATAGTGTATATTCTTAAAACTAATTTTTAAATATCAATCCATCATTATATTTCAAGGATGTACATGCTTTTAAGTGATTCTGTCCTCAATACTTCCCAATAAGCAACCTCATTTTAAGCGAACTTCCCAAATTTCTACCCAATTTCAATTGAACTCTACCATTTGTTTTATGAAACCATGGTTTTTATAAAATAATTAGTTTTATTATGAAAATAATCTGGTTTCACTTCTGTTTTTATATAAAATATTATTCCCTTTTCAATTTTAAATTCTCTTTAATATTTACCATATAATCGTAATAAAATGTATTAATGCCGTGAATTTCATAAATAATCTTCTTAAATGTTGTCACTTATGTTTTAATTCACTTACCATGATATATGCCTATTTAAACTTATCAATTTCCATGTATGTTTTATTTCCGTTATCTGATGGACACATTTATGATACGCCCATTCATTATGATTTATGACATGAACGTGATACCCATTTCTCTGCTCGGGTTCCCTTATGTTATGTATGATTGATTATGTATGATTATTTATGTGGAAATATTATTCATAAATATGTTATGATGGGTGTTCCAGATAGAACTACAATGAAATAGGTAATTTTTAGTCTCATGAGACGTCATGTGCAACAGTCTTGGTGGTTAGCGTTGACTCGTGCTACCATGTGCAACAATCTTGGTGGTTAACCTTGACTAGTTCTCCTCTATGTGCAACGAGCCTTGACTTGTGCTAAAGTCATCATTTATTTTGTTTCCACATTTCTATGAAATCATGATTATATAATCCCATTATTATATGTTATGATTCTATATTCCATTTTTTTATTATTTTATCATCTCTACCACTTGTTCTAAAGTCACATTCTTATGTTTAATTGTATTATTGGATTTTAGCTCGATCTTGTTCATTTGATCTCCGGGATACCGAATGAAAATTTAAGGGATCAACGGAAGTTAGGAAATATTTTATAGGTTTAAATAAGGATGTTTTTTAGTCCCTCGTTTTATGTTTTTTGTACCTATTCTTCAAAGACACCAGAATTCACAATCCTTGGATTGTACTTTGATTTTTAATTATGCTTAAAATCATGTTATGTTATGTGTAAAATGATAGGGTCACTATTATTGGTATAATAGGATGGTCTATTTATTTTTGGATATTAGGAATAGATAAATTTAGAAAAAACCTTAAGGATGAGACTAAGTATAAGAAAACACCCCACAATTATGGCAAGTATAGAGTTTGTGGTTTATCAGGAAAATAAATCCCTGTCAGGATACAAACTGGTAAAGGTGGCTCTATCATAGATGTATCTAGGGGAAAAACCTAAAAACACCATTTTGAGATTGACTCGAACGAAAACTGGTGCACAATAATGGGAATTGTTGAAATCTTGGTTTGACACACCCTGGGGATATTCTTTGTTAAATTCATATGCTCATTATTAACCATTATTAAGGGAATAAAAATAATTGCATAAGAATACATGATCATGGATAACCTAGATTGAAACTTAGGGTATCACAAGTTAGTATATACTATTAAAAAA
Source organism: Viscum album (assembly GCA_963277665.1). Classification (NCBI taxonomy): domain Eukaryota; kingdom Viridiplantae; phylum Streptophyta; class Magnoliopsida; order Santalales; family Viscaceae; genus Viscum; species Viscum album. The sequence goes on from OY728123.1 coordinate 2,024,948,009, forward strand.
CATGTTTATCATATTATGTTCAATATTTATTTTTTTACATTATTATTATCTATGTATTAAAACCCCATAATTGTATTCCCCTTTTCATAGTGAAAATACAAAAGGAGGAAGATCATGAACAAATCTTCTCTCTCTTCTTAAAGAACTAATTGAAAAAAATATCCTGAATTCTTATTCAAATGACTTTGAAACTTATTAATATATCTATTTTACTTGGAAAAAAATTTCATAGTTATCCAATACTTCTTGAATTTCATAATTATTTCAAGGATCATGTACAATCTATTGGGGGAATATTACACTCTCAACTTTCTTACCATGCTAAGAATGGTAAGTACCATCAAGGTCTTTTAAAATTCTTCTCTTTATTTGAAAATTGTGATACACAAAAATATTTTCAAGATGATACAAAAGAGGGAGACCTCCAAGCAGCCTCTATTTATCAAATTATAGATTTTTGCCTACGTGGAAATACCAAAACCGATTTTCCAAAACACTATTTTGAATATTTGAAGATGAATCATTACAACTTTTTTTTATAAAAAACAAGTTTAAGAAGATATTTAAAAAGTATATATGTGAAATACATTTTTAATGACTTATCGATGATTCCATCAATATGAACCAAAATTTATGAGGTGTTTTTTGGAAAAGGAAGTAGATGCTTTTGAAAATATCATATGGTATAATTGTGACCAACGGAACTTTTCTATATAAAGGAAATGATAATAGGAAAGAATGATGACTTATTTAAGGTAGTGAAGAAAAATACCTGAACCTATTTAGGGTATAGAATGTAAAAAAAATTTCCTCGGTGAAATTTCATAAGGGGGGAATAATGTAATGATCCAATGTTTTATCAAATTAAATCCATTGTTATTGTTATGTCATATAATCACAATACAATGATCTATTAAGTACTATGTGGCCATTAAACATTGTATTTTCAATTCTGTATTTTAAATTTTAAAAAACGATTATCTACATTTCTGATCAGTAAGTTATATGGAGTCTAATAAGATAAACATAATTTTTGATGAATATTAACATACCATTATGAATAGTCACATACCTTTATGATTAGTAATGAATGGTAAAGAATAGAAAATCCGCCAAAAATAGAAACTTCACCCCTAAATATATATATACAACTTAGACATCTTAAAAGTGAAAAAATGATCACAGTATAAGTATTGGTGCACATGAGCCTAAACCCAGTTGGCGAGGTATCTTTAAGTTTATCCATGATTCCAATGTTCGAAACTAGGCAAAGGCATATTTTTAGGGTACTGTATCAGTACTATAGAACACGCTATAGAAATACTGTACATTGTGCAGGAACTATAGCTGCTACTATAGAACTTATTCTAGAAGGTACTGTTCTATACTACAGCAGCTGAAACAATTCACCTTGGGCCAGTGGTTTGGGCTTGGAGACCTTAAGGCCTTCGTGCCACCCAGGGCTTTGGGTTAGTTGGGATTTCGGGCCACCATTAAGGCCATCGGTCCACCTCAAGGCCTTCATCCCACTTACAGTTTCCCCAAAATCATATAATCTATGACATCATCCCAACATGTTAGAGTTATATAGATAATCCCAAAAAAATTACATATAATCCCATTTTCTTATTTATATAGAACTCAGGTAGTAGAAGGTTTTGATCTCATCCTCCTTTAAAATCCATTAAATATTATTTCAATCTATCTTCCAAGGATTGAATGGTGCTTTTATATTTACCTACAGTTTGAGGATGATAAGTTATACTAACACTCATATTTTTTTCAATTCTTATTCAAGAATCCTCTAGAATATTAAGGTAAAACTAGAATTTCTATCAGATATAATTAATAGTGGTACTCCACACATATTTAACAATTTCTTTATGTGTGTATTTAAATTTGATCAAGAGTAAAAGCTTCTCAAATATAAATGAAATTTGTAGACATCATATGGTGATAAACAAGAACATTAATGGAATTTTGATCCTTAAGAGTCAAGGGATGTCATAAGATGAAATCCATCATGGTTTTATCCAATTTTTAAACTACTATAGAAAATGGTTGCATAATCACATTAGGCTATTGATATTCATCCTTAAATTTCTATCATACCAAGCATTGATATATATACTGTAAAACCCCCCTCTTCATTTTCCCATAAAAATTCTCAATGAGATCACTATATATGATTATTCTTCTAAGATAGATAAATATTGATACGAAATGTGCATTATCTAAGGGATCCTTTTTCAAATTTGGTATTTATGGGATGCATATTTTTTTGCAACATATTATAGTTCAATCATTATCAATGTTAAAATACAGAATATTCCTTTCCATAATTTTTAGATCCATGTCCTCCTTCTCAACCTCCTTAATCTTCCCATATACGGATGGTTGAGCAGTTATTTGGAAAATATAATATTTCTCCCATTCCATTGTTATTCCTATGTCTAGCCTTTGAATATCCATGAGTATTGGATCTCTCTCAATCTTAATTACAAATAAACTAGCAAGATCCTTCTTACTCAAGGTATCATTTACCTTGCTTTCCAACCTAATGAGGTAATTTATTGAGTAGTCATCATCCTCAATAAAATATAACCATTTCCTTTAGTACATGTGAAGGGATTCATTAAGGTCTAATAATATTTATTATATCATGAAAAACTGACTAAATACCTTTTACTAGGATCTACTATGAAATATATATGATAACTTGAAAAAAACTAAAATTAAGATATATTTTATTTACATATCGTTCACCAAAGAGAATATCTATCATCTTCATCACATTTTAATACCTTCCAACATTATCAATAAATATCACAATATTGAATCGAAATGATATCCCAAATTGGAGGTATCCATGTGTCGATCGGAATTACACATCATATGTAGGAGACTCTATATCCTTCATGATGTTATAATAACTCATTATGTGAAAAATGTGAAAGAAATGATTATTTCTAATTTTATCGAGGATTGGATAAACATAATCACACAAAACCACACTCAACTTCAAATGCATATTTTTGATATATATAATCACATGAATATGATCCTTAGGTGATGCATCATTTATTCAAACCTTTTGATATATGAATAAATTATATGGCTAGTACATGCATTTATCATTAAAATGCATCTCCTCCCAAAAATTTCATTATAGTAAATAATTATATTATTAATAGACATCATAAGAGAATGATTAGAGAAAAGGATAGATGCATGAAATATTATTTCAGGTTTTTATTTTTAAAATATCATTTTCATGATGCCTTTTCAAATCAAAACCCATTATATAATATAAAAAATGATACAGGGAATACCAAATATTTTAATCCCCCACATTCACTAAATCCTATAAGACCTTATTCCATTCCACCATATATTATATCGCATAAAATAACCTGAGAAATCAAATCAAAAATTCCTTTTTTAAGTCATACAAAACACTTTTGGAAAGTTATCATCAATTTCACCTCATATCTCATTGTATGCAACTCCTTGGGAATAACTATACAAAAATAATATTTGAATTTACTATAACTTTTTTATAGTACCTCTCGAAGAAAAATTCAATCTTCATTTAGTCAACCATAATGTGTGACCCCATGTGAATTTATATAATAATGAAAATATGAATATCTAGATTCATATATTTAAGAAAACAAAATATTTTAAAATTTTGTGAATTCTACTCAATCTATAAATGCATATGGCATGATTTCTGTCAAACACATGTATCTCTATACTTAAGTACACAAGTCTATATCATATAAAAATGTGTATTCCCATATTTTTCACTTTTTCCAAGACATCAACTGAAATTGGGACATGAATTATGTCAATCCAATATAGTATACTCATATGTTCTTGATTCTCAATGTATAAAATGACTTTGTATATAAATATCTCACATGTCATTCACCTGTATGGATAATCACCTCACATTTCACTTATCCATATAGAAAATCACATCATATGTACTTTCCTAGTGTGTTTTTACATTCCAAATCCTATTTGGATCGAGAAAATAGATGTAATACTCATCACACATATGAAAACATCCCATATATACATGCACTCTAACCGATGTCAAGATCACTAACATACCCAACCACCCCTAATTATCTAATTAAACCTGTAGAGTTTTATAAGTATGGTATCAAATTATATATATTCTTAGTGTAGTTATCTCACCGTCCTAATTTGGTGGGGTTCGAAATATAATTTTTGCACCACTAGTATACCATGGATGTCTGTATGACACTCCATATGGTATACATAGTGGGTCATGTAGTATGAAAACCCATTTTTGCCTCATGAGCACATTCTGTATCTATATTAAATAATAATATTCATGTTAACCATAACATTTCATTATAATCTATTAAAAATAAATAATTAACATCCTTCAAGGATAACTCAAACTTGTACTTTGAGAGGTCAATTAGAATTACACATCATAAATTTATATCTTTATATAAATTTATAATACCATAATGAAGGAATGATAAAGTGGATTTTTCCTCTAATATGATACTTAAAATATCCAATATAAGTTCTTTTCCATCATATCATATATGATAAACAACTAGATCCTCCTTTTATATACTTCAATTTGGGAGTTTTATTAAATCATTGCATCTATAAATAATTCCTACAACATTCTTATGTTACAATTTGATAAAACCATTATAGTAAACACTTTATGTGAAAAGAATCTATAGTTTTATTGAGTTTGAATAATTGGTAAACTTATGAATTATATTCCGAATTTTAAACTCTTTAAACATATTCAAACTCCTTAAGACCACAATGTAACACCCCGGGATTTTATGAAATATATTCTTTTAATTTCATTGATTTATTGTGTTGTACGATGCCCTGAAATTAGCTTGTTCTATATGCAACACCGTATTATCTTATATTATATGCAAACACTATTCTTGGCTTGTGCTGCATGCAAGAGAAACCTTTTTCAATAGCGTGTGTTGTACGCAATACGGAGTTTCACCAAACAATGATATATTGTTATAATATTCTTTTGAACTAGAAAATATGAATTTTAGTAACTAAATTTTGAATTTTATGACATTATAATTCATCTTACACATTTTAAAGAATGAGTTTTGAGAACAAAATCAATTTTTCGGATAAAAGAAGTATTTTTCAAAAAATGTAGTTTCGACATCTTTTGATGGTGCACCCATTTTAAATCTAATTTTTGAAAAGTTTATAAGTTCAATTTTACAAAATAAAATTCTTCTTTTGAATCATAATATAAAAATTTACTTTGGATAAATTTTTTATATTTTTCTGATAAGTTTCTTATTTTGATGAATAGAAAAAATATGCTAAATTTTAATTTAAAAAAACTTTTTTTCATCAAGATAATTTATATGGTTAAATTATAATATTTAATGGTTTTAAAATATAAATAGAATACATTTTTACCATTTAATATAATGTAAGTCATTGTCATTATTTTTAAAATGAATTCATAAGTAAAAACATTTTAATCTTTTGCAACGTTTTAACTTTTAACGCCCATTTTCTCAACACCGGGATTAATTTTAAATTGAATACTGCAACTTTTCTATTTTGAATTTTGAAAAATGGATTCCATATTTTTAATTGGTAAGTCATATTTATGTTAATAAGCTACTTTTTATTTTTAGTCATTATGAAAAGTAACTATGGTAAATTTTATTCACCATAGTTAAAGGTAAATCGGGTAATTAAGGGTAAATATAATATTATAAAATTACCCTAACACTTTTCTTAATATAATTGGATGATTATATTTTTCCATAAATCATACTTGGGTCAAAACTTAATCTAATGTAACCCACTTGTATTTGATTAAGACCTTTTATTTATTTTATTTAAAGGAAAGTGAAATATGTCTCACTCAAACTTTAATAATTAGATTATTTTTAATATAAGGTTATACAGAATATAAATTCGATTGTAAATACTGATTTGAAAGATAAAAGGTTTTTCCTTCTCATGGTAATTTATTTTTAATTTTTAAGAAATGTTTAATTACTTTAATAGCTTATACACTAATAATGTAGAAATTATATATTTAGTGAGAAATCAATAATATAGTTTTTATTAAAATGACAACACCTATTAAAAGGACCATAAACTTGAGAAAAATTATTGTTAGAGTATATCTATACCCTAAGAATCCAAGGGTAGATTTGGGGACCATTTTGAGCCTTATAAAATCAATTAGGACATTTATATTATTTTATTTTAAAATATATCAAAGATGTAACCTTCATAATTTAATAAATATAAAAATTTAAATGTTGTTATTTTAAGATTATAAATTCGACTAAAAATATTATTATGAAATTTATTATATTTATATTAATCATAGGATTTTATTTTTAATTTTTATATGACAAATAAGTATATTAAATAATTATACAAAAAATTTGTAGTAATTATTTTATTAAGAGATATACAAAATAAATGGTTTTAAAAATATTAAAATAAATAATATATGAACAAATTAATGTTCCCCATGATTGTTTTTAATGAATATGAAATTTTATGAATCAATTATATATTTTTTTTCAAACATATATTCTGTGTGGTTTTTATTTAAATTCAAATAAGGAAGAGTGTAAAAATTGACACTCTAGATATTTTATAAAAATTACATATTATTAAATTATTTAAAAATAACAAAAATATTTAACAAATACAAATTTAAAATTATATGTTATAAAAGGTTATAAATTATCCAATTGTGGGAAATTGACAACATTTAAGTATGTATTTATGACAATTTAAAATTTAGAATTTTATTACCACATATAAAATTAAATATATTAAATAATGATAAAACAAGTTGATAAGGTTTAAAATAAACATAAAACATGTCTAAATTTTATTGGTTGATGATATTACAACCCTATCTCATATCATCTAAGAATTGAGTAATTTTGGGTGGTTTTTAAGTGGGGTTTCATTTTATTATTATTTAATATTTTTGAGGTTTCCAAAAGTACCCCTCTACTCTCCTATATAAGGGAACCTCCTCCCTCTCCCCTTCACAACACTTTGAGACTTCAAGATCAGCCGAAACCTGACCATTTAACTTATAAACTTCACTAGAAACATTCTACATGTTCTGGTATTCTCAAAATACCAACTCTAGTCCCTTAAGTGGGATCTTAAAAGAGGTGCGTCGAAAAAGAGGAAATATGTTCTACCGATTCATTCAAGTTTCTTTCTTCTTAAAATTCCTTTTCATTAGTTTTTTAATTTTAAATTAATACAATAATTATCACTAATATACTGATATGATATTATAAATATGAATCAACCCCATTTCACCTTCTATCCATCCTACGGGAAATGAAATCTCTGCGCGTGCGTATGTACGGAATACCGACTCCACACCGTGGTGTAATTTTTTTTTCCACCACCACCTCACATGGATGGGTATAACAGTGTAAAGAATAACTATATATGGTTATTATAACATCATACTGATTCTGATATATTATATCATCCACTCCAATTCCATTCAACATTTATGGGAATGATATCATCGCTTGTGCGTACGTACGGATTACCATCTCTACGATGCGATGAGATTCATTCTCCATATTAACCATTCAAGAATGATTATAAAGTATATATAATAAATAATAATGAAATATATTAAATAATAATGATACTGGATTTATGTACATATATGTTTCATTTACTTAATTCCATTCAATTCAATAAGGAAACGAAAACAACGTTCATGTATACGTACGGCCTACCGTCTCCATGAACGGTGTATCTCATTCCATTTATATATCTATCATATATATTTATATGATGAATATATATTATATATAAATCATGTTTTACATTCTGGAATTAAATAAATCAGGATATAAGTAATAATATCAAGAATAACAAATCAAAACACGTACGATAAATGAAACGATTTTACCCAAAACGCCGCTTTAACATAGAATTTACAAAAGAACGAGTAATATAAACTCATAAGTGAACCATATATGATTTTATAAAAATTAATATTATTTTGAAATAATTAAATGACATTATTTAAATAATTATACAGGAGGTTCGGATACATATGAAGCTTATCAAACATAAGGTAAGGGATAATTTTTCAATCTCATTTTTTCCGAGATTGCTTATACGTAAGTATTTACTGGGGTATATATTTCATCCATGTACATAATTTTTTTTTCATAAAGTGTTTTATATTCTTCCATGTATGTTTAAAGTCATTTTTACCCTGCTTTGAATTTTACTTTTTGTTCTGGAAGGAATCTTTCTTTTGTTTACCATACTTTGTACATTTTGACTTTTCTTTTAAAAATACAAGGAGAATGTTTTTTTAACTTATACGTTATGAACGGATTTTAACGGTTTCATAAAGATTTATTTCCATGAAGCTTCCTATACAATATTTCATTATTATTTTAAAAAAGATCCTTTTTCTTTTAAAATTTCATGGAATTTTGAAAAAAGAATATGATTTTGAAGAAGAAAGGATATTTTCATCAGGAATTCATTTCAAGTGTTATATCAAAACTGTTTTCCATCTAAGATGACATTATTTAATATTTTTATTTTTCAAGTACAATGACTTTATTATTTAAATGGTTTTATTTTTCTTATGATGAAATGATATCCATTTTTTATATGGATTATTTTATGATGGGATGAGGTTTATGAGACCCATTTTATTATTTGGGTTATGATGAATGATTTATGATTGTTTTGTGGCACATGTAAGAATGATTTAAATATGTGATTGTTGGGACCTATATCTCCCTCCAATGAATTGGGTAGAGATTTATATCTCATGATATAGACATGGATAGAATGAAAAGTTACTCTTTTTCAGTGATACATGATTGGAACGAGGAGTGAACTCGATTTAGTAAGGGACTATGTCCAATAACATTGTCTTAGCAGCAATTCCTTGGATACTATAGAAATAATATCATGTGATTAATGGTTTTCCACAATTACATGTTTTATTCCAATGTTATTTTATCTTGATTAATTTTCCATTATGATCTATGACTTATGTACTTCCAAGATTTATTTCTCAAGATTTTTATGTTTAACCTTTATATTCATGTTTTTTAAGTACAAATGTATATGATTTGGTTTATTTTCTCCATGATTACCCTTACTAAGAATTTGAGCTCACCATTTATATGTTTTATTTTCCCTAGGATTTAAATAAAGGTTTTATGTAAGATAAAAAATGAGGAATATCTTTATGGGAGATGTTGAAGATCTATCACCATGATTAAAAGATTATGTTTCGAGTTTTCAAAGACACTAAACTATTACGGTCCTTGAGTGTTGGATCTTGTTATGTATTAATTATTCAGAAAAATTAATGAAATGTCCATGTACGTCAGGTTTGGGGTCTCTACAGCTAGTATCAGAGGAAATGATTAGTTAACCTTTGGAAACTAGGATGCGAAAACATTAGTGAGATCCCTAGAGATATTTCTAAGGTATGTCTAATGATGTCCCTAAGGTTATGTATAAGTATAGGTTATATTCCTAGAATTACGGTAATGGTATTAGAATTAAACCTAAGATGTTAGATATTGAAGGTACTCCCCCTTTATTATGTTGGTTTCCCTAGCATGATTTTTACCTCTCACACTATTCTTTTTGGCTTTTAGACGATGGATGGAACCTGAAAGAACTATGTTGATCAATGTAATGGATAATGCAATGATTTTCCTTCTTAACAAACGAATGTTATGGGATATGGAGTGAAAAAACTTATTTCTATACTTACACAAGCTATGAATCATTCTGGACTTCCAAATGAGCAGAGAAGGGTACAAATTCTATTGAGTCCTTCATGAGGCAACGTCCACCTTCTTTTAGTGGGTATTCTAATCCACTTGTTGGTGAACAATGGATCCGTACCATTGAAAAGATAGTTTCCATAATTTTCTCTTCAGAACATGAAAAATTCATTCTAGCTATTTACCTTTTATAAGGTGAAGCAGACCAGTGGTGGACTCTAATTAAGAATACGGGGCCCCAAGATGAATTTGAATCAATGGAATGGGACGAGTTCAAGAATATGTTTTTCAATAAGTACTTCCCTCATATTATTTGAACAAAGATGGAAAAGGAGTTCCCTGAGCTTAAGGAAAATTATTATGAATTTGTTGGTATATACGAAGAAAATTTTACAAGGCTTGCAAGGTATGCATCTGGCTTTATCATCCAACCTGAATGTAATGTTGATCGATTCTTTAGGGTATTAAAACCAAGTCTTCGAAGGTCATTAGCTATAAGAGACATCAGAAGCTATGAAGAAATTGTGTGGTGTGCTATCAATGTAGAAGTGGAATTTGGTGTTACAAATCCATCTCATGGTTTTGACAAGAAACGAAAGATGCAGTTCAATGAAAAATCTCAGAAAAATGGTGAAAAGACAATGAATGTTTCTTTATGCTCAATCTGTGGAATGAAGCATGGTGGAGATTTCCTAAAAGGTACTAGAAAATGTTTTAAGTGTGGAAAAGAAGGCCATCGAGTAGTTTAGTGTCTACATAATGGAAAAAAGGTAGATAATGATGTTAATAAAGAAAAGACTGTAGAGAATTCTCCACCAACACTTCAATGCTTCAAGTGTAAGGAAATGGGGAATTATGCTAATCAATGCCCTAATCCAAGGGTTAATTATGATTGACGTGAGAAAACTCTTAAGGAAAAGGACAATGGTAAGTCACATGAGATCACTATTTGTGATGTCAAGTATGAAAATTATGTTCAGGAATGATTAAGTGTTTATGTAATTGGATTTCAAAACAGTATCATGGAATCTCATTTATGGTATTGTGGAATTTTGGAATATCTATGCATTGGATTTCAATAATTATAAGGTACCAGTAACCATGAAAAGTGATTGAAATATTTTTGGAATAATGATGATATACACATAATGAAGGGATGAATAGAAAATGAAATAAGCTCATGACTAATATAAGGACAAAGTTATATCATGTATTGAGTATATATAAATTTTGGGATTTTGGTATTCGGAAAGAATTAATTTTTTACAGCATTCATGTTTTCACTAAGGTTAAATGGGTATTCATTTTTCAAGAGAATACATGATTAAGGTATTCAAATGTTTGGAATGTGACCAACAAGATTTATCGTATGATATATGGGCATAAATGATGGTATTTAGATGCTCGGAAAATGAAATTTTTAGTAATTGTTTTCATTATACTATGAGCTTGTACAGAAGTATTTTGGATAAGCCTAAAGATTGGAATGGATTATGTTGGACATAAGTTAGTATTTTTTAATGCTAAAACGTCTTTTGATATTATTTATGGGATGTTATAATAATGTAGTTCTAGAAAAAGGACAACCTGCGGGATGAGCGATAACCTGTCACGTCAGACAAGGTTGCGAGAATCGAACCCACAACCGAAGTGTGATACGCCTTTATCGCCTACCACTGGACTACAGGAAGTCCCTGGTTAGTTGAAACTAGTTTTATTTTATTAAGAGGTATTATTGATGAACTATAAGTCCATTTTAGGAACCCTATACAATTAATCTCACCATAGATGGACTTATGTATACAACTTTTGATAATCTTATGTTTGAGACAGATGGGATGACCTATAATTCTATCAGATGATCTACTAACAATTCACATAAGAAAAATACAACTTAATTTCTTTAAGATATGATGTGGAAATTGTTCAAGGCACAAAAAACGGTGACATTGTACCAAAATCAAGTAAGTATTTCTTTTAATTCAAAAATTCTTCAACATTAGGGAAATGAATTTGAAAAAAAAATGTTGTCCTAGTTCCCTCATATCTGATGAATCAGATGGTACCTTTGACCATTATAAATTTAGGTCTTTGTGATTGTTTGATTTTTCATAACCATGATCTCTACCACTCTCCATCAGAACATCATGGTTAGATTTCCCTTCCATATACATATTTTCACTTATGTTCTCCTATGTGGAAACCCAGTGAGTAGTTAAATTGGGTAACTGTTACGTTTCATAATTTAGTTTTTAAATTTATGTATTGGTATTCCTTTTTACGATGTGGGTTTCTATTAAAGAATCTTTCAAGTAGTAAACCATTTATAACTTCCACGAATTTTGAGGGCGAAATTCATTTATAGGGGGGTAGAATATAACACCCTGAGATTTTATGAAAAAAATAATTTTAATATCATTGATTTCTAATTTTGTACGCTACATCAAAATTAGCTTGTGCTATAAGAAACACCTTATTATCTTATATTATATGCAAACACTATTCTTGGCTTGTGTTCCACGCAAGAGCAACCTTCCTCAATAGCATGTGTTGTACGCAATACTGAGTTTCACCAAACAATGATATATTGGTATAATATTATTATGAACTAGAAATTATGAATTGTAGTGACTAAATTTTGAATTTTATGACATTATAATTCATCTTACACATTTTATAGAATGAGTTATGAAAACAAAATCAGTTATTTGGATAAAAGAATTATTTTTCAAAAAATGAATTGTTGCCGCCTTTTGATGGCGCACCCATTTTAAATCTAATTTTTGAAAAGTTTATAAGTTTAATATGTGAAAATAAAATTCTTATTTTGAATCAGGATATAAAAATTTACTTTGGATAAAATTCTGATATTTTTCTGATAAGTTTCTTATTTTGATGAATAGACAAAATTCACTAAATTTTAATTAAAAACAAAACATTTTCATCGATATAATTCATATGGATAAATTATAATATTGAGTGGTTTTAAAGTATAAATAGAATATATTTTTTCCATTTAATATAATTTAATTCATTATCATTATTTTTACATTGAATTCGTAAGTAAAAACATTTAAATCTTTTGCAAAGTTTTAACTTTTAAAACCCATTTTCTCAACAGCGGGATTAATTTTAATTTAAATACTGCAACTTTTTTATTTTGAATTTGGAATGATTTATTCCATATTTGGAATCAGTAGGTCCAAATTGTGTTAATAAGCTACTTTATATTTTTAGGCTTTATGAATAGTAACTATGGTAAACTTTATTTACCATAGTTAAAGGTAAATCAGGTAATTAAAGGTAAATATAATATTATAAAATTACCCTAACACTTGTCTTAATATAAATGGATGATTATATTTCTCCATAAATCATACTTGGGTCTAAATGGAATCTAATGGAACCCAATTTTATTTGATTAAGACCTTTTATTTATTTTCTTTAAAAGAAAGTGAAATATGTCTCACACAAACTTTAATAATTAGATTATTATTAATATAAGGTTATGCAGAATATAAATATGATTATAAATACTAATTTGAAATCTAAATTTTTTTCTTTATCATGGTAATTTATTTGTAATTTTTAAGAAATATTTAATTACCTTAATAGTTATACATTATTCTTGTAAAAAAAATTTTAGTGAAAAATCAATAATATGGTTTTTATTAAAATAACAATACCTATCAAAAGGACTAGAAACCTGACCAAACATTATTGGTTGAGTATATATATTCCCTAATAATCTAATGGTCTATTTTTGGACCATTATTAGCCTTATAAAATTTATTAGAACATTTATATTGTTTTATTTTTAATGATGTCAAAGATGTCACCTTCATAATTTAATATATATAACAATTAAAATATTGTGATTTTAAGATGATAAATTAGAGTAAAAATATTATTATGAATGTTATTATATTTATCTTCATCATGGGATTTTATTTTTTATTTATATACAACATATAAGTATAATGAATAATTATACAAAAATGATGTAGTAATTATTTTATTAAGAGATATACCAAATAAATGGTTTTTAAAATATTAAAATCAATAATATATGAAAAAATTAATGTTCCCCATGAATTTTTTTTATGAATATTACATTTTATGAATATATTATAAATTTTTTGTTCGAATGTACCTTCTGTGTGGTTTTTATTTAAATTCAAATAATGAATAGGGTCAAAATTGACACTACTGATATTTTATACAAATAACATATTATTAAATTATTTAAAAATCACAAATATATTTAACAACTACAAATTGAAAATTATATGGTGGAAGAGGTTATAAAGTATCTAATAATGGGAAATTGACAACATTTAAGTAAGTATTTAGAACAATTTGAAATTTAGAATTTTATTAGCATAAATAATATTAAATGGATTAAATAATGATAAATCAAGTTGATAAGGTTTAAAATAAACTTAAAACAAGTCTACATTTTATTGGTTGATGATATTACATCCCTATATCATCTCATCTTAGAATTGAGTCATTTTTGGAGGTTTTTATGTGGTGTTTTATTTTATTTTAAATTAATATTTTTAAGGTTTCCAAAAGTGCCCCTCTCCTCTCCTATATAAGGGCACCTCCTCCCTCTTCTCTTCACAACACTTTGAGCCTTAAATGTAACACCCTAAGATTTTATGAAAAATATTATTTTCAATTTCATTAATGTCTTGTGTTGTATGCTACACCAAAAGAATCTTTCACAACACCCATCCTTGACTTGCCTTGCATTACACGCAATCACGACCTTCCTTGATAACATGTGTAATACGCAATTCCAAGTTTCACTAAACGTGATATTATTTTAATATTATTATGAACTAGCCGTTATGAATAGTAATACCAACTTTTTGAAATTTTATAAATTTTATCTTCCAAAATGGACTTCATTTTTGGATTCGGAATATCGAAATTAGCTTAGGGTGAAATTTTGGTACTTTTCGGATACCTTTCATATTCTTATGAATAGTGAAAATTACTAAATTTTAATTAAAAACAACTTTTTTAATAGAAATAATTAATAGTGATAAGTTATTAATTTGAGTGGTTTTAAAGTATATTTAGAATATAGTTTTAACATTTAATACAATGTTGGTCATTGGATGTAATTTCACATTTAAACCAGACATAAACAAGTGTCAATCTTTTGATAGTTTTTTTATCTCTTAAAAACACGCTATTTGTTTTGATGAAGAGAATTAATTTTTAAATTAATTAATGAAAGTGATATGTTTTTAATTTGGTAAAATAGACATCATTTTTTAATTCATAATATCAAATATATTTTAGGCCTAATTTTTGGTATTTTTCTGGAAACTTTCATTTTTTTATGAATAGTGAAACCACTAAGTGGTAGTTAAAAAAACTGAATTTTTCATAAAACTTAATTTTACCGCTTCTATGAGTGGAATTTCGAAAATCCGAGAGACACGCTTAATATCAAGGACTAAAATGTGGTTCCATGAGATGATAATTTTTGGTGAATAGTAACTTTTTACTTTTTTTTTATCACGGTTAAAGGTAAATAGGGTAAATAAGGTTAAAAATGATATTATTATTACCCTAAAACATGTCCTAATTCTATTAAATAAGTGTAATTCGACCATAAACAACCTTAGGAATAAAATATGACCATTTAGGCCTACTTGGATTAGATTAGGACATTTATTATTAATTTATTTAAAGAAGGGTTAAAATAGATAAAATCAAAGTTTAATAAGTAAATCATTTTTAATATGGGGTTATAAATAAGATAAATTCAACTATAAATATTCATTAGAAATATAACGCAATTTCCTAGATTATGGTAATTTATTTGTAATTTTTAGACAATAAATAATTTATTTTATTTATGACACAATGATGATGCAGTAATTATCTTATTAATGAAATATTGACATAATTGGTGTTATAAATACCCAAATAAATGTAATTTGAGACTTTTTATGAATTCCACTAATTTTCAAGGTTTATATGACATGTGAGTATTTATGTAATTAATTTTTATCGAACTAATCATTCTTTTATTATTTTCACAAAAATCAATTACTAAATAGTGTCAAAATTGACATAAAATAGTTTTTAAAAAACATATTATATTATTAATTGTTATTTTATTCCTAAAAATCTAATTATAGGCCAAATGACTTAGATAAGGTAATATATATTAATAATAAACAACTTGGGGTTCGTTTGGCTTGTTTTAGTAAGTTTATTAACCTTATAGTGTAAGAACACAAGAAGACATGGTAAAAGTAAAATTATTTAACTTAATGTTAAAACTAAATGATAAGGTTAAAATAGGAACCTAAACTTGTATAAATTCTATTGGATGAGAGTATTTCGACCCATCCCCACCTTAGCTTCTAAATAAATCAATTTGGAGCTATTTAAAACCGAATTTGGATTTATAATAAAATAATATTGTTCGTTTTCCAAAGGTTCCTCTCTCCTCTCTTATAAAAGGGCACATCTTCCCTCTCATCCACACACCACTTTGAGGCTTAAATCTCTGAAAACCCTGACAAATTCTCTTCTCCACTTCCCTAGAAATATCCTAGAGGTCCTGGTTTTCTTCGAATAACAATTTTAGTGACCTAAGAGGAGGACTCAAAGAGGCTCTTCAAAGAAGAGGTAATGTCCATTACCAATTCTTTCAACTTTATTTCTTCTTCCACTTCTTCTTCTTAGGTTTTTTCATTATGAAGTAATAACATCAGTATCACTCATATACTGATATGTTATTATAAGTATGAAACAACCCTATTTCACCATCTATCCATCTTACGGAAAACGAAATCACCGCGCGTGCGTACGTCCGGAATACTGTCTCCACGCCATGGTGTAATCTATTTTCCACCACCACCTTACTTGGATGGGTATAATGGTGTAAATAATAACTATATATGATTATTGTAAAGTGATATTTATTCTTAAATAGTATACATACACTCCAATACAATTCCACGATCATGAGAACGATATCTTCGCTCGTGCGTACGTACGGACTACCGTCTCCACGACGCGATGAGATTCATTCTCCACGTTAACCATTCATGAATGATTATAAAGTATATATAATAAGTAATCATGAAATATATTACATAATAATGATACTGGATTTATGTGTATATATATTTATTTCATCTACTTAATTCCATTCAACTCAATAAGGAAACGAAAACAGCGTTCATGCGTACGTACAGCCTACCGTCTCCATGAACGGTGTATTTCTTTCCATTTAATGATATATTATATATATATATATATTCTGAATATATATTATATATAAATCATTTTTTATATTCTGGAATTATTTAATCATGATCTAAGTAATCATATGAATAATTACAAGTCAAAACACGGACGACAAATGAAACGATTTTACCCAAAACGCTCTTTAACATGGAATTTACAAAGGAACGAGTAATATAAAGTCATAAGTGAACCATATATAATATCATAACAATGAGTATGACTCTTGAATAAGTCAATAACATTATTTAAATCATTATACAGAAGGTTCAGACACTTACGAAGCAAATCGGACCTAAGGTAAGGGATAATTGTGCAAATCTCATTTTTAACCGAGATTGCTTATTCATAAGTATTTACTGGGGTTATTGCTATCATCCTTGTCCTTGTTTTATAAAAGTGTATTCATGTATGTTTAAAGTCCTTTTTACCCATTTTTTACTTTTACTACATGGTATGTATGGAATCTTTCTTTTAGGAGGTACTTTTTGACTTTTCCGTCCAAAGTACGAGAAGAATGTTTTTTTAACTTATACGGCATGAAAGGATTTTTACGGTTTTATGAAGCCATATTTTCATGAAGCTTCCTCCAAAAGATTTCATGACTATTTTCAAAAAAATCATTTTCTTTTAAAATTGCATGACATTTTGTGAAAAGAAAATGATTTTTAATAAAAAAAGGATATTTTCCTCAAGAATTCATTTCAAGTGTTTTTTCAAAACTATTTTCCATCTAAGATGACATTATTTTCATATGTGTATGTTTCAAGTATAATGTCTCTATGATTTACATGGTTTCACTTTCCTTATTATGAAATGATATCTGTTTCTTTTATATGGATTATGTAATGATGGGATGATGTCTATGAAACCCATTTTATTCGTTGGGTTGTTATGAATGATGTATTTTTATTTTGTGGCACAAGTAAGAATGATTTAATTATGAGATGGGTGGGACCTATATCTCCCTCCAATACATTGGGTAAAAATATTACATCTCATGAGATAGACATGGCTGGAAAGGTAAGTTAATCAGGTTCAGTGTTACAGGACTGAAACGAGGAGTGAACTCGATTCAGAAAGGGACTTTGTCCACTAAGATGATGTTGGAAGCAATGCCTTGGCTGCTATGGAAATCATGACATGTGATGAATGGTTTCCACAATTACATGTTTTATTCCCATGCTATTTTATCATGATTTATGTTCCATTATGATCTATGCATTATGTACTTCCATGTTTTATGTCGTTGCTCAAGATTTTGATGTTTAAACATTATGTTCATGTTTTTAAGTTCAAATGTATATGTTATGTTTTATTTTATCCATTCTTACCCTTACTGAGCATTTGATATCACCCTTTTTATGTTTTCTTTTCCCATAGGATTAAAAGAATGGTTTTAGGTAAGGAACCAAAAAAGTGGAAGATCTTTGTGGAGGATGTTGAAGATCTTTCACCATGATTAGAAGATTACGTTCCAAGTTTCCAAAGACACTAAACTATTATGGTCCTTGTGTGTCTGTTTTTGTTATGTATTAATTATTCTGCAAAAGTAATGTAATGTCCATTTATGTCAAGCTTCGGGTCTCTACAGTTGGTGTCAGAGGAAAGGTTTAGTCAACCATTGGAAACTAGGATGTGAGAACTTTAGTGAGATCCCTAGAGATATTTCTAAGGTATGTCTAGGGATGTACCTAAGGTTAAGTATAAGTTTAGGTTATAGTCATATAATTACGGTAACGATCTTAGAATTAAACCTAAAATGTTAGATATTGAAGGTACTCCCCCTTTATTATGTTGTTTTCACTAGCATAATTTTTTCCTCTCACACTATTCTTTTTAGGGTTTTAGACGATGGTTGGAACCCGAAGGAACTGTGTTGATCAATGCAATGTACAATGAAATGATTGTCCTACTGAACAAACAAATTTTATGGGAGATGGAGTGCAAAATTTTAATTTTATACTTACACAAGCTATGAATCATTCTGTACTTCCAAATGAGCAGAGAAGGGAACAATATTCTATTGAGTCCTTCATGAGGCAACATCCACCTTCTTTTAGTGGGCCTTCTGATCCACTTGTTGCGGAACAATGGATCATTACCACTGAAAAGAAATTTTGAGTTCTTCAATGTTCAGAACATGATAAACTCATTTTAACAGTATATCATTTGGAAGGTGAAGCTGATCAATGGTGGAATCTTATCAAGAATACGAGGCCAAGATATGAAATTGAGTCCATGGAATGGGACGAGTTCAAGAACTTATTTTTCAATATGTACTTCCCTCGTATTCTTCAAACAAAGATGGAGAAGGAGTTTCTTGATATAAAGAAAAAGGATGATGAATCTATTGGTGTATACGAAGCGAATTTTACAAGGCTTGCAAGGTATGCATCTGGCATTATCATCCAACCTGAAAGTAAAGTTGATCGATTCTTCAGTGGCATAAAACCAAATCTTGTAAGGGAATTAGCTATAAGAGACTTCAGTAGCTATGAAGAAATTGTGTGTTGTGCTATCAAGGTAGAAATGGATGTTGCTGTTACTTATCCATCTCATAGTTTTGAAAAGAAATGAAATATGGAGTTCAAGGAGAAATATCAGAATAATGGTGAAAAGAAGATGAATGTTTCCTTATGCTCAAAGTGTGGATATAAGCATGGTAGGGATTGTCTTAAAGGGACTAGAAAATTATTTAAGTGTGGAAAATAATGTCATCGAGCAGATGAGTGTCGAAGTAATGGAAAAAGAGTTTCTAATGACGTGAATAAAGAAAAGACTATAGAGAACACACCACCAACGCTTCAATGATTCAAGTGCAAGGAAATGGGGGATTATGCTAATAAATTCCCTAATCCAATGGTTATTGATGATCGACATGAGAAACCACTTAAGAAAAAGGACAAAGGGAAGTCACATGCGATCACTATTGGTGATGTTGAATATGAAAACGATGTGGTGGAATGATTAAGTGTTTATGTAATGGGATTCCAAAATAAATATGTATATAGTATCGTGGAATATTAGAATATT
The DNA here is from genome assembly GCA_963277665.1 of Viscum album. NCBI lineage: Eukaryota > Viridiplantae > Streptophyta > Magnoliopsida > Santalales > Viscaceae > Viscum > Viscum album. Next base: position 2,024,968,162 of record OY728123.1, read on the forward strand.
TATGTATTGGTATATTGTGGTTTTTAATAATTTTATGGTACCAGTAACCATGGAAAGTGATTGAGATATTTTTGGAAAAAAGATGATATGCGCATAATGAAGGGATAAGGAGAAAATGAAATGTTTGACAGTATTCATGAGCTCATGACTGATATAAAGATATAGTTATATCATGGTTTGAGGTTTTGGTATGTGAAAAGAGTTAACTTTTGACAGCACTCATGTTTTCACTAAGATTCAATGGGTATTTATTTTTCAAGAGAATACATGATTAAGGTATTCACAGGATTGGAATGTGACCAACAAGATATATGGGGGGATAAATGATGGTAATCACATGCTTGGTTGATGACATTTCAAGTAATCGTTTTCTTTATACTATGAGCTTGGACCGAAGTATGTTAGATAAGCCTAAAGATTGGAATGGATTATGTTGGACTTAAGTTAGTATTGTTTAAGGATAGAACTTTTTTCGATATTATTGATGGGATGTTATAGTAATATAGCTTTAGAAAATGGACATCCTGCAGGACGGGCGACAGCCCATCGCGTTGGACAAGGATGTGGGAATCGAACCCACAACCGAAGTGCGACTGGCCTTTATCGCCTACCACTGGACTACAGGAAGTCCATGTTTATTAGAAACAAGTTTAATTATATTAAGCAGTATGATATATGAATTATAAGTCCATTTTAGGAACCATATATGATTAATCTCACTATAGTTGGACTTATGCATTTTTTGATAACTTTTCTAACCTTTTGTTTGAGATAGATGGAATGACCCATCATTCTACCACATGATCTTCTAACACATCACGAATGAAAAATTAAACATCATTTATTTAAGAGATGAAGTGGAAATTGTCCAAATAATGACCAATGGTGAGACTATACCAAAATCACGAAAGTATTTCTTCTAATTCCAATTTCATCAACTTTAGGGAAATGATCTTGAAAACCAAAAATGTTGTCCTAGTGCCCTTATATCCGATGAATCAGATGGTATCTTAGATCATCACAAATTTATGGCTCTGTGATTGTTGGCTTTTTCATATCCATGTTCTCTACCACTCTCCATCAGAACTTGATGGTTATATTTTTCTTCCATATCCATATTTTCACCTACGTTCTCCTACGTGGAAACCCAGTGATAAGTTAATTTGGGTAACCATTACGTTTGATACATTAATTTTTAAAGCCAAGTTTTGATATTCCTTTTTGCGATGTGGGTTTCTACTAAAGAAACTTTCGAGTAGTAAACCATTTATAACCCCGATGAATTTCGAGGGAGAGATTCATTTTAAGGGGGTTAGAATGTAACACCCCGAGATTTTATGAAAAATATTCTTTTTAATTTCATTAATGTCTTGTATTTTATGCTACACCAAAAATAGATTGCACAACACGCATCATTGACTTGCCTTGCATTACACACAATCGCGACCTTCTTTGATAGCGTGTGTAGTACGCAATACCTAGTTTAACTAAACGATATATTATTTTAATATTATTATGAACTAGACATTATGTATAGTAATGTCCTCTTTTTGAAATTTTATAAATTTTATCTTCCAAAATGCACTTTATTTTTGGATTCGGAATATTGAAATTAGCTTAGGGTGAAATTTTGGTACTTTTCAGATAACTTTCATATTCTAATGAATGGTGAAAATTACTAAATTTTAATTAAAAACAACTTTTTTAATCGAAATAATTAATAGTGATAAGTTATTAATTTGAGTGTTTTTATAGAATATTTAGAATATATTCTTACCATTTAATACAATGTTGGTCATTGGATGTAATTTCACAATTAAACCAGACATAAAACAAGTGTCAATCTTTTGATAGTTATTATCTATAAAAAAACACGCTATTTGTTTTGATGACGAGAATTAATTTTTAAAATAATTAATGCAACTGATAAGTTTTTAATTTGGTAAAATAGATATCATTTTTTAATTCATAATATCAAATATATCTTAGGCCTAATTTTTGGTATTTTTCTGGAAACTTTCATTTCTTGATGAATAGTGAAACAACACAGCGGTAGCTAAAAAAACTAAATTTGTCATAAAACATAATTTTACCGCTTCTATGAGGGGAATTTCGAAAATCCGAGAGACACGGTTAATATCAAGGACTAAAATGTGGTTCAATGAGATGAAAATATTTTTTGGTGGATAGTAACTTTTTACTTTTTTTTACCACGGTTAAAAGTAAATAGGGTAATTAAGGGTGAAAAAGATATTATTATTACCCTAACACATGTCATAATTCTATTGGACAAGTTTAATTCGACCAAAAACAACCTTAGGAATAAAATATGACCATTTAGGCCCACTTGGATTAGATTAGGACATTTATTATTAATTTATTTAAAGAAGGGTTAAAATAGATAAAATCAATATTTAATAAGAAAATCATTTTTAATATGGGGTTATACATAAGATAAATTAGACTATAAATATTCATTAGAAAGATAAATAAATTTCCTACATAATGGTATTTTATTTGTAATTTTTAGACATTAAATAATTTAATTTATTTATGAAACAATGATGATGCAGTAGTTATATTATTAAGGAAATATTGACATAATTGATGTTATAAATACTCAAATAAATGTAATTTGAGACTTTTTATGAATTACACTAATTTTCCAGGTTACTATGACATGTTATTATTGATTTAATTGACTTTGTTAGATCTAATCATTCTGTTATGATTTTCACAAAAATCCATTACTAAATAGTGTCAAAATTGACATAAAATAGTTTTTAAACAAATATTATATTATTAATTGTTATTTTATTCCTAAAAATCTAATGTTCGGAAAAATGACTTAGATAAGGTTATATATCTTAATAATAAACAACTTGGGGTTCGTTTGGCTTGTTTTAGTAAGTTTATTAACCTTATAGTGTAAGAACACAAGAAGACACGGTAAAAGTAAAATTATTTAACTTAATGTTAAAACTAAATGATAAGGTTAAAATAGGAACCTAAACTTATCTAAATTCTATTGGATGAGATTCGTTCGACCCATCCCCACCTTAGCTTCTAAATAAATCAATTTGAAGCTATTTCAAACCGAATTTGGCTTTATAATAAAATAATATTTTTAGTTTTCCAAAGGTTCCCCTCTCCTCCCTTATAAAAGGGCACCTCCTCCCTCTCCTCCTCAAACCACTTTGAGCCTTAAATCTCGGCCAACCCCTTCCAAATTATCTTCTCCACTTCCCAAGAAACAACCTAGAGGTTCTGTTATTCTTCAAAGACCTATTTTAGTGCCCTAAGAGGAGGACTCAAAGAGGCGCTTCAAAGAAGAGGTAATGTCCATTACCGATTCTTTCAACTTTATTTCGTCTTCCACTTCTTCTTCTTAGGTTGTTTCATTATGAAGTAATAACATCAGTATCACTCATATACGGATATGTTATTATAAGTATTAAACAACCCTATTTCACCATCTATCCATCCTACGAAAAACGAAATCACCGCGTGTGCGTACGTACGGAATACCGTCTCAACGGCGTGGTGTAATCTATTTTCCACGACCACCTTACTTGGATGGGTATAATGGTGTAAATAATAAGTATATATGATTATTTTAAAGTGATATGGATTCTTGAATAGTATACATACAGTCCAATACAATTCCACAATCATGAGAACGATTTCATCGCTCGTGCGTACGTACGGACTACCGTCTCCACGACGCGATGAGATTCATTCTCCACGTTAACCATTCATGAATGATTATAAAGTATATATAATAAGTAAACATGAAATATATTACATAATAATGATACTGGATTTATGTGTATATATATTTATGTCATCTACTTAATTCCATTCAACTCAATAAGGAAACGAAAACAGCGTTCATACATACGTGCGGCCTACCGTCTCAATGAACGGTGTATTTCATTCCATTTACTGATTTATTATATATGTGTATATTCTGAATATATATTATATATAAATCATGTTTTATATTTTGTAATTATGTAATCATGATCTAAGTAATCATATGAATAATTACAAGTCAAAACACAGAGGACAAATGAAACGATTTTACCCAAAACGCTGTTTAACATGGAATTTACAAATGAACGGGTAATATAAAGTCATAAGTGAACCATATAGAATATCCTAACAATGATTATGACTCTGGAATAAGTCAATGACATTATTTAAATCATTATACAGGAGGTTCGGACACTTACAAAGCAAATCGGACCTAAGGTAAGGGATAATTGTGCAAATCTCATTTTTAACCGAGATTGCTTATTCGTAAGTATTTACTGGGGTTATTGCTATCATCCATTTCCTTGTTTTATAAAAGTTTATTCATGTATGTTTAATGTCATTTTTACCAATTTTTGACTTTTACTACAAGGTATGTATGGAATCTTTCTTTTACGAGGTACTTTTTGACTTTTCCGTCCAAAGTACGAGAAGAATGTTTTTTTAACTTATACGGCATGAAAGGATTTTTACGGTTTTATGAAGCCATATTTTCATGAATCTTCCACCAAAAGATTTCATTAATATTTTCAACAAAATCCTTTTATTTAAAATTTCATGACATTTTGAGAAATGAAAGTGATTTTCAATAAAAAAAGGATATTTTCATCAAGAATTCATTTCAAGTGTTTAATCAAAACTATTTTCCATATAAGATGAAATTATTTTCATATGTGTATGTTTAAAGTATAATGTCTCTATGATTTACATGGTTTAACTTTCGTTATTATGAAATGATATCCATTTCTTTTATATGGATTATGTAATGATGGGATGATGTCTCTGAAACCCATATTATTCGTTGGGTTATTGTGAATGATGTATGTTTATTTTGTGGCACAAGTAAGAATAATTTCATTATGAGATGGGTGGAACCTATATCTCCCTCCAATGAATTGGGTAAAGATTTTTTATCTCATGAGATAGACATGGCTGGAACGGTAAGTTAATCCGGTTCAGTGTTACAGGACTAAAACGAGGAGTGAACTCGATTCAGAAAGGGACTTTGTCCACTAAGATGGTCTTGGCAGCAATGCCTTGGCTACTATGGAAATCATGACATGTGCTGAATGGTTTCCACAATTACATGTTTTATTCCCATGCTATTTTATCATGATTTATGTTCCATTATGATCTATGCATTATGAACTTCCATGTTTTATGTCATTGCTCAAGATTTTGATGTTTAAACATTATGTTCATGTTTTTAAGTTCAAATGTATATGGTATGTTTTATTTTATCCATGCTTACCCTTACTGAGCATTTTAGATCACCCTTTTTATGTTTTCTTTTCCCCCAGGATTAAAAGAAAGGTTTTAGGTAAGGAAACAAAAAAGTGGAAGATCTTTATGGGAGATGTTTAAGATCTTTCACCACGATTAGAAGATTACGTTCCAAGTTTACAAAGACACTAAACTATTACGGTCCTTGTGTGTCTGTTTTTTTATATATTATGTATTCCGAAAAAGTAATGTAATGTCCATGTATGTCAAGCTTCGGGTCTCTACAGTTGGTATCAGAGGAAAGGTTTGGTCAAATTTTGGAAACTAGGATGCGAGAACTTTAGTGAGATCCCTAGAGATATTTCTAAGGTATGTATAGGGATGTCCCTAAGGTTAAGTATAAGTATAGGTTATAGTCCTATAATTATAGTAACGATATTAGAATTAAACCTAAGATGTTAGATATTGAAGGTACTCCCCCTTTATTATGTTGTTTTCCCTACCATGATTTTTTCCTCTCACACTATTCTTTTTGGGTTTTAGACGATGGCTGGAACCCGAAGGAACCATGTTGATCAATGCAATGGGCAATGCAACTAATGTCCTCCTGAACAAACAAATGTTATGGGAGATGGAGTGAAAAATATTATTTCTATACTTAAACAAGCTATGAATCATTCTGGACTTCCAAATGAGCAGATAAGGGAACAATATTCTATTGAGTCCTTCATGAGGCAACGTCCACCTTCTTTCAGTGGGCCTTCTGATCCACTTGTTGCTGAACAATGGATCAGTACCACTGAAAAGATATTTTTAGTTCTTCAATGTTCATAACATGATAAATTCATCTTAGCAGTATATCATTTGGAAGGTGAATCTGATCAATGGTGGAATATTATCAAGAATACGAGGCCAAGAGATGAAATTGAGTCCATGGAATGGGACGAGTTCAAGAACTAATTTTTCCATAAGTACTTCCCTCGTATTATTCGAACAAAATGGAGAAGGAGTTTCTTGAACTAAATAAAAAGGATAATGAATCTGTTGGTGTATTCGAAGCGAATTTTACAATGCTTGCATGGTATGCATCTAGCTTTATCATCCAACCTGAAAGTAAAGATGATCGATTCTTCAGTGGATTAAAACCAAATCTTTGAAGGGCATTAACTATAAGATACTTCAGTAGCTATAAATAAATTGTGTGTTGTGCTATCAAGGTAGAAGTGGAAGTTGGTGTTACTTATCCATCTCATAGTTTTGACAAGAAGCAAAAGATGGAGTCCAAGGAGAAATCTCAGAATAATGGTGAAAAGAAGATGAATGTTTCTGTATGCTTAAAGTGTGGAAAGAAGCAAGATGGAGATTGTATTAAAGGGATTAGAAAATTATTTAAGTGTGGAAAAGAAGGTCATCGAGCAGCTGAGTGTTGAAGTAATGGAAAAAGGGTTTCTAACAATGTGAATAAAGAAAATACTGTAGAGAACACACCACCAACACTTCAATGCTTCAAGTGCAAGGAAATGGGGCATTATGCTAATAAATTCCCTAATCCAAGGGTTATTGATGATAGACATGAGCAACCACTTAAGGTAAAGGACAAAGGGAAGTCACATGCGATCACTATTGGTGATTTTGAATATGAAAACGATGTGGTGGAATGATTAAGTGTTTATGTAATGGGATTCCAAAATAATGTTGTATGTAGTATCGTGGAATATTGGAATATTTATGTATTGGTCTATTGTGGTTTTCAATAATTTTATGGTACCGGTAACCATGGAAAGTGATTGAGATATTTTTGGAAAATAGATGATATGCGCATAATGAAGGGATAAGGATAAAATGAAATGTTTGACAGTATTCATGAGATCATGACTGATATAAGGAAATAGTTATATCATGGTTTGAGGTATTGGTATGTGAAAAGAGTTAACTTTTGACAGCACTCATGTTTTCACTAAGATTCAATGGGTATTCATTTTTCAAGAGAATACATGATTAAGGTATTCACAGGATTGGAATGTGACCAACAAGATATATTGGGGATAAATGATGGTAATCACATGCTTGGTTGATGACATTTCAAGTAATCGTTTTCTTTATACTATGAGCTTGGACCAAAGTATTTTAGATAAGCCTAATGATTTGAATCGATTATGTTGGACATAAGTTAGTATTGTTTAAGGATAGACCTTTTTTCGATATTATTGATGGGATGTTATAGTAATATAGCTTTAGAAAAGGGACAACCTGTAGGACGGGCGATATCCCATCGCGTCGGACAAGGCTGTGGAAATCGAACCCACAACCGAAGTGCGACTGGCCTTTATCGCCTACCACTGGCCTACAGGAAGTCCCTGTTTATTAGAAACTAGTTTTATTATATTAAGAAGTATGATATATGAAGTATAAGTCCATTTTAGGAACCATATATGATTAATCTCACTATAGATGGACTTATGCATTTTTTGATAACTTTTCTAACCTTTTGTTTGAGACAGATGGAATGACCCATCATTCTATCACATGATCTTCTAACACATCACGGATGACAAATTCAACTTCATTTCTTTATGAGATGAAGTTGAAATTGTCCAAAGAATGACCAACGGTGAGACTATACCAAAATCACGAAAGTATTTCTTCTAATTCCAATTTCATCAACATTAGGGAAATGATCTTGAAAACCAAAAATGTTTTCCTAGTGCCCTTATATCCATTGAATCAGATGGTACCTTAGATCATCACAAATTTATGGATTTGTGATTGTTGTCTTTTTCATATCCATGTTCTCTACCACTCTCCATCAGAACTTGATGGTTAGATTTTTCTTCCATATCCATATTTTCACCTATGTTCTCCTATGTGGAAACCCGATGATGAGTTAATTTTGATAACCGTTACGTTTCATACATTAATTTTTAAATCCATGTTTTGGTGTTGCTTTTTACGATTTGGGTTTCTACTAAAGAAACTTTGGAGTAGCAAACCATTTATAACCACGACGAATTTCAAGGGCGAAATTCATTTTAAGGGGGTAGAATGTAACACCCCGAGATTTTATGAAAAATATTCCTTTTAATTTCATTAATGTCTTGTGTTGTATGCTACACAAAAAGGAGCTTGTAGAATATGCATCCTTTACTTTCCTTTCATTACACGCAATTGCGACCTTCCTTGATAGTGTGTGTGTTACGCAATACCGAGTTTTACTAAACGCGATATTATTTTAATATTATTATGAACTAGCGGTTATGAATAGTAATACCCACTTTTTGAAAATTTATAAATTTTATCTTCCAAAATTGAATTCATTTTTGGATTCGGAATATCGAAATTAGCTTAGGTTGAAATTTTGGTACTTTTCGGATAACTTTCATATTCTAATGAATAGTGAAAATTACTAAATTTTAATTAAAAACAACTTTTTTAATCGAAATAATTAATAGTGATAAGTTATTAATTTGAGTGGTTTTGAAGAATTTTTAGAATATATTTTTACCATTTAATACAATGTTGGTCATTGGATGTAATTTCACATTTAAACCAGACATAAACAAGTGTCAATCTTTTGATAGTTATTATCTCTTAAAAACACGCTATTTGTTTTTACGATGAGAATTAATTTTTAAATTAATTAATACAACTGATATGTTTTTAATTTGGCAAAAGAGACATCATTTTTGAATTCATAATATCAAATATAGCTTAGGCCTACTTTTTGGTATTTTTCTGGAAACTTTCTTCGTTTGATGAATAGTGAAACCACTAAGTGGTAGTAAAAAAACAGAATTTTTCATAAAACTTAATTTTACCGCTTCTGTGAGTGGAATTTCAAAAATCCGAGACACATTCTTAATATCAAGGACTAAAATGTGGTTCAGTGAGATGAAAATAATTTTTTTTGAATAGTAACTTTTTACTTTTTTTACCACGGTTAAAAGTAAATAGGGTAATAAAGCGTAAAAAAGATATTATTATTAACTTAACACATTTCCTAATTCTATTGTATAAGTGTAATTCGACCAAAAACAACCTTAGGAATAAAATATGACCATTTAGGCCCACTTGGATTAGATTAGGACATTTATTATTAATTTATTTAAAGAAAGGTTAAAATAGATAAAATCAACGTTTAATAAGTAAATAATTTTTAATATGGGGTTATACATAAGATCAATTCGACTATAAATATTCATTATAAAGATAAACAAAACTTCCTAAATAATGGTATTTTATTTGTAATTTTTAGACATTAAATAATTTAATTTATTTATGACACAACAATGATGTAGTAATTATCTTATTAATGAAATATTGACATAATTGATGTTATAAATACCCAAATAAATGTAATTTTAGACTTTTAATGAATTAAACTAATTTTAAAGGTTAATATAACATGTTATTATTTATTTAATTAACTTGGTTTGAACTAATCATTCTCTTATGAGTTTCACAAAAATCAATTACTAAATAGTGTCAAAATTGACATAAAATAGCTTCTAAAACAAATATTATATTATTAATTGTTATTTTATTCCTAAAAATCTAATTTTCGGCCCAATGACTTATATAAGGTTATATATATTAATAATAGACAACTTGGGGTTCATTTGGATTGTTGTAGTAAGTTTATTAACCTTATAGTGTAAGAACAGAAGAAGACACGGTAAAAGTAAAATTATTTAACTTAATGTTAAAACTAAATTATAAGGTTAAAATAGGAACCTAAACTTGTCTAAATTATATTTTATGAGAGTATGTCTACCCATCCCCACCTTAGCTTTGAAATAAATCAATTTGGAGCTATTTAAAACCGAATTTGGCTTTATAATAAAATAATATTTTTAGTTTTCCAAAGGTGCCCCTCTCCTCCCTTATAAAAGGGCACCTCCTCCCTCTCTTCCTCACACCACATTGAGCCTTACAGATCGACCAAACCCTGAAAACTTATCTTCTCCACTTCCCTAGAAACATCCTAGAGGTCCTGGTTTTCTTCAAAGACCAATTTCAGTTCCCTAAAAGGAGGACTCAAAGAGGCGCTTCAAAGAAGAGGTAATGTCCGTTACCGATTCTTTCAACTTTATTTCTTCTTCCACTTCTTCTTATTAGGTTGTTTCATTATGAAGTAATAACATCAGGATCACTCATATAATGATATGTTATTATAAGTATGAAACAACCCTATTTCGCCATCTATCCATCCTATGGAAAACAAAATCACCGTGCGTGCGTACGTACGAAATACCGTCTCCACGCCGTGTTGTAATCTATTTTCCACCACCACATTACTTTGATGGGTATAATGGTGTACATAATAACTATATATGATTATTGTAAGGTGATATTTATTATGAAATAGATTACATACACTCCAATACAATTCCACGATCATGAGAATGATATCATCGCTCATGTGTACGTACGGACTACCGTCTCCACGACGCGATGAGATTAATTCTCCACATTAACCATTCATGAATGATTATAAAGTATTTATAATAAGTAATAATGCAATATATTACATAATAATGATACTGGATTTATGTGTATATATATGTATGTCATTTACTTAATTCCATTCAACTCAATAAGGAAACAAAAACAACGTTCATGAGTACGTACGGCCTACCGTCTCCATGAATGGTGTATTTCTTTCCATTTACTGATTTATTATATATATATGTATATTCTGAATATATATTTTATATAAATAATGTTTTATATTCTGGAATTATTTAATCATGACCTAAGTAATCATATGAATAATTACAAGTCAAAACACGGATGACAAATGACACGATTTTACCCAAAACGTTCTTTAACATGGAATTTACAAAAGAACGGGTAATATAAAGTCATAAGTGAACCATATATAATATCATAACAATGATTATGATTCTGGAATAAGTCAATGACATTATTTAAATCATTATACAGTAGGTTCGGACACTTACAAAGCAAATCGGACCTAAGGTAAGGGATAATTGTGCAAATCTCATTTTTAACCGACATTACTTATTCGTAAGTATTTACTAGGGTTATTGCTATCATCCATGTCCTTGTTTTATAAAAGTGTATTCATGTATGTTTAAAGTTCTTTTTACCCATTTTTTACTTTTACTACATGGTATGTATGGAATCTTTCTTTTACGAGGTACTTTTTGACTTTTCCATCCAAAGTACGAGAAGAATGTTTTTTTTACTTATACGGCATGAAATGATTTTTACGGTTTTGTGAAGCCATATTTTCATGAAGCATCCTCCAAAAGATTTCATAACTCTTTTCAACAAAATCCTTTTCTTTTAAAATTTCCTGACATTTTGTGAAAAGAAAATCATTTTGAATAAAAAAGGATATTTTCCACAAGAATTCATTTCAAGTGTTTTATCAAAACTATTTTCCATCTAAGATGACATTATTTTCATATGTATATGTTTCATGTATAATGTCTCTATGATTTACATGGTTTCACTTTCCTTATTATGAAATGATATCCATTTCTTTTATATGGATTATGTAATGATGGGATGAAGTCTATGAAACCCATTTTATTCGTTGGGTTATTATGAATGATGTATGTTTATTTTGTGGCACAAGTAAGAATGATTTCATTATGAGATGGGTGGGACCTATATCTCCCTCCAATTAATTGGGTAAAGATTTTATATCTAATGAGATAGACATGGATGGAACGGTAAGTTAATCCGGTTCAGTGTTACCGGACTGAAACAAGGAGTGAACTCGATTCAGAAAGGGACTTTGTCCACTAATATGGTCTTGGCAGCAATGCTTTGGCTACTATGGAAATAATGACATGTTCTGAATGGTTTCAACAATTAAATGTTTTATTACCATGCTATTTTATCATTATTTATGTTCCATTATGATCTATGCCTTATGTACTTCTTTGTTTTATGTCGTTGCTCAAGATTTTGATGTGTAAACATTATGTTCATGTTTTTAAGATCAAATTTATATGGTATGTTTTATTTTATCCATGCTTACCCTTACTGAGCATTTGAGCTCACCCTTTTTATGTTTTCTTTTCCCCCAGGATTAAAAGAAAGGTTCTAGGTAAGGAAACATAAAATTGGAAGATCTTTTTGGGATATGATTAAGATCTTTCACCACGATTAGAAGATTATGTTCCAAGTTTCCAAAGACACTAAACTATTACAGTCCTTGTGTGTCTGTTTTTGTTACATATTAAGTATTCTGCAAAAGTAATGTAATGTCCATGTACATCAAGCTTCGGGTCTCTACATTAAATCTCAGAAAAAACCTGACCATTTATCTTATCCACTTCCTTAGAAACATTCTGAAGTTTATCGTATTCTCAAAAGACAACTCTAGTCAATTAAGAGGAAGCTTTAAAGAGGTGCGTCGAAGAATTGGTAATCTCTTCTACCGATTCTTTCAAGTTTATTTCTTTTTAAACATCCTCTTCTTTAATTGTTTCATTTTAAAGTAATAAAATAAGTATCAATAATATACTTATATGATATTATAAATATTAATAAACACTATTTCACCTTCTATCCATCCTACAAAAAATGAAATCTTCGCGTGTGCGTACGTACGGAATATCGTCTCCACACCGTGGTGTATTCTGTTTTTCCACCACCACCTTACTTGGATGGGTATAATGGTGTAAAAAATAAATAAATATGGTTATTATAAAATCATAATAATTTTGAGATATTATATCATCCACTCCAATTCCATTTAATAATTATGGGAACGATATCATCACTCGTGCCCATAGATTACCGTCTCCACGACGCGATGATATTCAATCTCCATGTTAACCATTCAAGAATGATTATAAAGTATATATAATAAATAATAATGAAACATATTACATAATAATGATACTGGATTTATGTACATATATGTTTCATTTACTTAATTCCATTCAATTCAATAAGGAAATGAAAACAGCATTCATGCCTACGTACGACCTACCATCTCCATGAACGGGTAATTTCATTCCATTTATCGATCTATCATATATATTTATATGCTGAATATGTATTAGATATAAATCATGTTTTAAATTATTGAATTAATTATATTATAATACATGTAATAATATCAATAACAACAAATCAAAACACATATGATAAATGAAACGATTTTACCCAAAATGTTGCTTTAACATGGAATTTACTAAAGAACGGGTAATATAAAGTCATAAGTGAACCATATATGATATCATAACAATAAATATGAATCTTTAATAATTCAATGAAATTATTTTAATCATTATACAGGAGGTTTGGATACATATGAAGCATATCTGACATAAGGTATGGGATAATTTTGCAATCTCGTTTTTTATCAAAATTGCTTATCTTTAAGTATTTACTGGTGTATATATTTTGTCCATGTCCATAAAATGTTTTTCTTCATAAAGTGTTTAATATTATTCCACATATTTTTAAAGTCATGTTTACACATCTTTGACTTTTAATCTATGTTATGGAAGGAATCATCCTTTTGTTTACCATACGTGGTACTTTTTGAATTTTCTTTTAAAAGTACGAGGAGAATGTTTTTTACCTTATACGGCATGAACGGATATTAATGGTTTCGTAAAGACTTATTTCCTGGAAGCATATTATACAATATTTCATGATTATTATCAAGAAGATCCTTTTCTTTTAAAATTTCATGGAATTTTGAAAAAAGAAAATTATTTTGGAGAAGAAAGGATATTTTTATCAGGAATTTACTTCAAGTGTTATATCAAAACCATTTTCAATATAAGATGACATTATTTAATATGTTTATGTTTCAAGTATAAAGTCTCTATTATTACATGGTTTTATTTTGCTTATGATGAAATGATATCCATTTGTTTGATATGGATTATGTTATGATGGGATGTTGTTTATGAAACCCATTTTATTCATTGGGTTAAGATGAATCATTTATGATTGTTTTGTGGCACACGTATGAATGATTTCAATATGAGCTGGGTGGGACCTATATCTCCCTCCAATGAATTGGGTAAATATTTATATCTCATGAGATAAACATGGATGGAATGACAAGTTAATATGGTTCAGTGATACAGGACATGAATAAGGAGTGAACTCGATTCAATAAGGGACTTTGTCCACTAAGATGGTCTTGGAAGCAATTCCTTGGCAACTATGGAAATCATATCATGTTTATAATGGTTTTCCACAATTACATGTTTTATTCCCATGCTATTTTATCATGATTAATGTTCCTTTATTATCTATTACTAATGTACTTCCAAGATTTATTTCTCAAGATTTTGATGTTTAAACTTTATGTTCTTGTTTTTTTAAGTTCAAATGTATATGATTTGTTTTATTTTCTACATTCTTACCCTTACTGAGCATTTGATCTCACCCTTTATATGTTTTATTTTCCCCAGGATTTAAATAAAGGTTTTAGGTAAGAAAATAAAGGGGAAGATATTTATGGCAGATGTTGAAGATCTTTCACCATGATTAGAAGATTATGTTCCGAGTTTCCAAAGACACTAAACTATTATGGTCCATGAGTGTTGGTTCTTGTTATGTGTTAATTATTCCGAAAAAGTAATGTAATGTCTATGTACGTCAAGCGTGGGTCTCTACACACAACATAAAATTTTATGATGTAAACTTGTTTATGTTCTTACAACCCTTTATAAGTTTACTATTATCATCCTTGGTAATATATTCCATCCAAATTGTTTCTTGAAATAATATAACCACTTATATAATTTTTTAATAGAAATTATTGAATCTTTTAGGATAATGTGATATCCAATTTTTTATTATAACTAATGTAACTACTTACATTTATCATTTACACAATACCATAACATATTATATGATATCAAGTTTAATTCATTTTTCAATTTGATAAGTATAATCTTTTATTAAATAGAGATATTCACTAGTAATGGTAACTAAGTCTAAGTATTTACCTTTTTCTTTACCATCACCAATCTTTAAACCCTTTTATGATATTAATTGAATATTCACATTATTCTCAAAATTTTATGACTCTTTATTTGTTAAATTTTAAATTATCTAATTAAAATCACACCCCAACAAATTATTAGATACTATATTCATTTAAGAATATTTTTACTAAGATGTGGAAAACCTTTTTCAATATGAAATAACAATTATTTCCTCTTAATAATTAATATTTAAAAAATAAACGATTTAAATTTTTTCATATTTATTATTATTTGTTTTTGAAGAATTTTTTTAAAAGAATACTGTTCATTAAAATATTCTATTGATGGGTGGAATAATAAAATTTCTTCAAATTTTTATATATAACTGGATAAACTATTTTACCTTTATCTATTTTTCAGTATTTTATAGAATCCGATGAATCATAAAACATTTTTATAATTAATATTATTCAAATATATCAAAGAAACAATTTTAAATTTAATAAATTCCATTATCATATATAATATAATAGATGAAGATAAATATACATTAATTATATTCATCCAATCATGATGTATTACATTAAATTAAAAAATTATTATAGACTTTTTGCTTTATAACATGAATGTAATATACAAGATCAATCAATTATTATTTTAATTTGAAATTATATATTTTTAAAACACTTGTAAAATATATATTTGGTATTACATACCCTTTAAAATTGATGAATTGATTTCTGTAACACCTACACCTGACATTGAAATTTAATATAGTTTCCTAAAACTATTTTTGGTATCTTGATAATTCATCATTTTTAATTTTTTCTCCTTCTCTCTAATGAACATATATTTCAATGAACTTGAATGGATTAATATAGAAAAATTTCATAACTTGTTCAAATAACTTTTTTATTCATGTTCAAACTTTTACTCACGTTTAATATCTATACAACATTAGTACCTATGCATTATATGCCCAATTTTCTTCTCCCTAACACTTTAAGGATACAAGGTAAAAATTTCTTGAATTCATTCACAATATCAAAACATTTCATTGAATGATAATTGGATAAACTCCCTAACTATAAAAACCCATTTTTAGTATCACTTGAATAATGTAATAGAATTTAACAAATCATAGACTATATGTATTAAAAACAACTATCCTATTTTGTTAAAAAAAGATTTACATGAACATATAAAAAGAGAAATGGGATAAATACATGTATTGAGAAAATTTTATAAAATCTTAAAGCATCACTTTTATCAATTTAATAAATTCATTTCCCCATTAATTGGAAAACATCAAGTTATAATATTTTATTCATTCTTATATTCTTACCACCAATATATTTACAACTTTTACAAAACATGCGATTCATATCATATACCTACTAAACTAATAGAATTGATTTTTATAACATTTATGTTGATTTAAAACTATAAATCTTATAAATCTTTAGTTAATTAAGGTAATCCCATCATATGAAACTAATAATCTTTTCTTATAACTTTTTTTCTCCAGGTCTTAATGACCTTGGCTAGTTGATCAAAGAAACTTTTTTGGGCACTCTGAATAACTATTCTTCTTATGTTTTAAACTTTTACCTATTTATATTTTCTATATAGTATCAAAACCCAAACATTATATGCCCAATATATCTATTATTAACTCATTGAGAATACTAGTTAATTTTTTATTAATTCATTCATTTTTTTGAAAATATTCCATGTATGGAATTATAATAAACTCTTTAACTTGAATAATCATTAAGGGAACCTCCAATTTCATAGTTTCACTAGTGTATCACATAATATCAAATATATAGGAGAAGTCTAAAATTACTTATGTAAACTTTCATCTAATGCATTTTAAAATATTAAATGAATATTTTTATGCTTCCTTAGGTATCAAGAATAACTAGTTGAGCTGATTTTACACTAAGTTACTCAAAAAAATATTACTTTAACACATAGAATATACTTTTAAAAATTTAATTCAATAACTAGTCTTATGAGTGTCTTATATTATAATTCCCCTTCCAAGTATTAATTTAAAAGTTCATCTTGATATTGATGATTAAATTTTTAACACTAAATTATTTATCATGTGACTATCATGTTACACAATTTAATAAGGAATTTTAGTCAATATTATCCCATTAAAATGATGAACCATTTATAAAACATCATATCCATTAGTGATTCATGATCCATATTTTCCCATCACATACTCTGGGGTTTTCATATAAATAAGGCTTGAATATTTTGGTTGGTAATCATTATAGTTTTGAATATTATATAGTCAAGAAGATAACTAATATTTAAATCTATCAAATGGATAAACTCAACTTTATTACCTAAGTATCCTAATTGTTGGGGTTTCCCATATTCTATAACCAAAATAAAATACTAAGAATAGTCTAAAAAGAAAAATCAACATGTACTCATACTGATCTCGAAAATACCCAACATCATAATAATGATTCAATAATAACATTATTTCATTACATAAGATAATTTTTGAGTACTTATTTTCATCTCGAAAATACACTGTTGGATGATCAAGATGGTAAAAAAATACCTTTTGGAAATAATCTAAAACATAGTATTTGAAAGAGGATTTAATCTCACCATCAAATCTTATATTATTAACTTTTTATATACATGATTCTATTCATTTTGTTTCAAATCATATTCCATCCAAAAAACCAATATGTTTAAACTATACTAATGTGTAACTATTTACTAACCAAAAAATTTTATGTTAATCACTCAAAAATTAAACTGATGTATATTCATACATATCTGAAATCATTATATACATAAGGTACATGAAAATTTCATATAAAGGCATCGAGTAATATAAAATTTACAATCACTACACGAGTAAACCAAAAGTGACAAATAGTTAACCCCATTCACCTTTTTTTATAGTGATTATGTCTCTAGGATGGTAGTACTCTAACCCCAATTACCTAAATCTAGGGATACATTACTCAATAGATAATTCAATTAATCAAAACTCCAAAAAATAATATGAGTAAAATATTTTCAAAAACTAAATTCTTTTTCATAACATAAACTAAAAACTAAGGTCATGGAAGATGAAAAACTAAATTCATTGTCATGCCAAGTATATAGATGCATGTTTTTTAGTCTATAAAAGTATTTTAAGATCTTAATATAAAAAATATATATTAAAAAATCCAAACATGATTAAATATGTATTGTTTTTAAATAAATAAAAAAATTAACTATTTAAACATGAGATAATCATTTTTGAAAAAATCATGAATTAAAGCTACCAAAAAACATGTTCTAACCATTCTTATCATTATGAGTTCTATAATTTTGAACGCAAAAAATTTATATTCATTATAACATGAATTCTTTTATTAGATTTTATTTTAATTATATGATATTTTATAAATTATAAACAAATTTATAATCCAAATATTATTATGTAAACATTTCACACAATATAAATATAATATACATAAATTTTATTTAAAAGATAAATCAATACATTGATTTGATTTAAATAATACCAAAAGAAAGATTATTTAATTATAATAATTAAAAAAATAATCAATAAGAAATTAATACTTTTTATTTATAATTTTTTTATATTTATCTATAAACACTTCACATATTACCCTTATGATTTATAAATAAAAATATTTATTTCTAGTTCATAATACATGTATTACAATTTGAAAGAAGTTGATTAAGATATTAATATTTAATATTTTAAATAATGTATAAATAAATGTTTGATAAACATTTAAATATAATTAATTCTAAATAAATTATAATTTACTTATTATCAAATAATTTATAGATTAATATATTTCAAAAATACCATTTATCTTTATTTATAATAAATTACAAATAACAAAATTAAATTAATAATTCAAAATTGTAAAAAAATAAAAATTTTCATTTAGCCTTACACAAAAGGGGTGAGCTGTGTAGA
This sequence comes from Viscum album, assembly GCA_963277665.1. NCBI lineage: Eukaryota > Viridiplantae > Streptophyta > Magnoliopsida > Santalales > Viscaceae > Viscum > Viscum album. The sequence goes on from OY728123.1 coordinate 2,024,987,338, forward strand.
GGTAAATTATTTTACCTCTCTATAGGGAACCTATATAAAGGTAGCTCATCTATTGCCTTTACAAAATCCAACTACATAACGTTGACATTATATTTCCCAATTTATATAAAGGTACATTAGTGATGTACTTTAAATATATTACTCTATGTAAGGGTATATCTAAATGACCCTTGCGTGGACTGGTCTACATAAGGGTAATATGGGATGATGCTTACACATACAACTCTACATAAGTGTAAGTTGTGATAAAACTTATGTATACCATTATATGTTAGGGTAATAATCTACAACCCTTACATGAACAATCTACTAATGAGTAAATAGAAATGAAATTTACTCATAACTCTTTTGCATTAAGTTGATTCAGTTTATATAAATTTTTTAGAATTAAAAAATAATGATCTCTTCCTCAAGATTTATACATTTGAAGAATTATTTCCCAAATATAAATATATGGTCTTACTATAATACCACTGAATGAATTGTTTAAGGTATAATACAATTTATTAGCTAATGTTTAGTTTATTGAATCCTTTTTCTAGGTATCTACGATTTATGAAACATGGAAACATTCATAAACTGAAATGAATAAATACTATAATAATGTATCATTAATTAAATAGAATCATCATCATCTTAATATTCTTCAAATTACATCAAATGCAATTGATAAATATCATTGAGTGGTAACCAAATGATTTCCCACCTCTGGAGGTATCCATAGGTCAACCTGAATCTCACATTATATATTAGAGACACTCTATCCACCACGATATGCTAGCATATCATGTTTTGAAAAAAATATAGGTGATAAAGAGATTTTGGTTTCATGGAGGTTTATCCAAGAATCACCACACACCACCACAACCCACTACAATCACATGATAATGATATATATAATGACCATAGAAAACTCTATGGGTGTGGTACCATTTATTCATGTATTGAAACACATGGATAAATTCTATGTCTAGTACAATCATTTATCACAGGAATGAATCTACTCCAAAAGGATTCATATTATTAAATGATTATTTTAATAATACATTCCCTTACATAATTTTTTAAGTAATTATTTAATTCATGAAATATTATTTCATACATTCAATCTAAAAATCTCATATTCATGTTGTCTTTCAAAATGTCAACATAGATTCTAATATAAAAAATATATTTAGGGAACACCAAATCCTTCAAAATATTCAACTCCTTTTATGTGAATATATATATTAGGATCTTATGATTATTATATGTATCACAATTTTCACGAAAGAGATAATGACTCTATATATTTAATGAAAATATCCAATTTTACAGCACTAAATCATGTGTCAGGTAATTTTTCTCATGAACCTTCAATTCACGTGAGTTATAAACTACCATAATGTAATAATTGATGATGACACATCTTAATCCATTAGTGGACGAATCATTGTATATCACAACCCCGTATCCACTATTGGGTAGTTTTATTATTATCATATAATCCATCATTATCTTGATCTCCTTAAAAAAATTTATATATTCATAGATATAGATTATCATGAATCCCTTTCAAGTAAATTATGTTAATGGATTGGATATTCATGAGTAAATTCTAACAGACCATAGGTAGTATCTGAAAAATAAAAGAAAACTACAGTTCTCTATTATAGTTTTTGATCTAATCCATTCTTCAGTTTCCTTTATCTTTGATGTATCCATAGATGTTCCCTAAATTGTGACTACATGATGCAAGAATGATACTTTCTATATAAATAATTCACAAATGATTATTTTACAATATCTTTTAGCTTTTCTAAAGGTCCTCAACACAATCCTTAAATGATGATAATTATCTTACTTTCTTTTACAATATATGATAATATCATCTATATAAATTACCAATTTTTTTGAGGTGATATCTAAATACATCATTCATTATATACATGAAGATAATAATGGAATTTGTAATTATGAATCTAATTACATAGAATTCTTAGTGTTTATATCCTGTATAATTGATTTTCATCTATACATCCACTCTTTTCACAATTAATAGATGATATCTTAATCGATGGTCAATCATTTAAAAATATTTATCAACTCATAGTTTATATAAAAATTCATCAATATGGGGTATATGATACATATTCTTAATCTTGATCTTGTTATTTAAATAATAGTCAACATAGAGATGCATTGATTCTTCTTTCTTCATTATAAAGTGGACATGTTCCCATATAGTAAATAATAGGGTATATAAAACCATTGTTAATACTATCTTATAGTTACTTTTTTAATTATTCCAATTCAATCGGGGTCATTCAATAAAAATTCATTGATAAAAGCATAACACCAGGTACGAGTTCTATGGTAAAATCAACCTCACGTTCATGGAGAAGACGAATAAACTCTAGACAAAACTGTAATATATTCATTCAAAACTGACATATATTTAAGGGTGAGATTCTCCCCAACCATTAGAGACAAATAACCATCATGATTGGGTATTAGGACTATTATAATAGATTCAATTTCTATATGGAGTTTATAGTCAACCTTGCATGGAGAGAGATTCAAGGATTGATTTGGGATATGAAATGTGAGTAATTCATTCCTAAAATTAATGTGTTCTCTATATATAGATAGATAATATGATACATCAAGTTTATAGAATTTATTTTCATTACATAATATATTTTCTAGTGTGTGGTATACGCAATAAAAAACATAAATGAACCATGATATACTATTATTTATGTTTGAAAATTACAACCTAATCATTGGTTTGGTGGTTATAAATAGGAATAATAATATTTTGAACTATATACATATAATTTTTTTCATTAATAAAATTGTAACACCCCAATAATTTATGTTATGTCACTTTTTAAATTTATTGACCTCGATAGGGTATATTATTCAGAACACTGAGCTTAAAAAATGATTAGTTATTATTAACAGTTATCCCCTTTTCGGTGGAATAGCAGTAATGAAAGAGATTGTCTAAATTATTAAAATATATTTTACATATATTTATATAATGAATTATTTGGTTAACAACTAATTTAGACTGAAAATAAAAATTATTTTTACATAAAATCTGTGATTTTATAAAAAAAACTATTTGTTATGAGCGCAACATTGTTTTATATTAATAAATTGAATTAATCATTAATAGTGAAAGATCCTAATTAAACCTAAATGTTACATACTAAATAAAAGTGTTTAAATTCAATTAATATGTTTTATAGGATTAATATAAGAATAAATCAAATTTTTGGTATAACAGACTATATTTTCTTAAGATAAATTTACCATCAATTAATGGAACACATATTTCAAAAATAAATTTTTTCCCAATCAAAATAATCTTAATTTTGAAAACCAGAACTTCAAAATTGGCTTAGGTTGAATATTTGGTATTATTCTGCAAAAATTTATTTTATAGTCAATAAGTGAAAAAAATCCTGATTTTTATAAAACTGTGATTTTCATTATATCAGTAGCCTATTTTTTATTTGAATAGTAACATCATATATGAAATTATAAATATAATTCAGGTATCTTATGAATAAAAATATAATATATTTCTATCATGGAATAAGTAAATAATGCTTTAAAAATGATAAATTAATGATTTGTATATTTATGATACATAAATGTTTTGTATCAATTTTATAATTAAATTAATTATTTAAAAGAATATTTATTTTTAGGAAATAGATTGATGAATTAATATTTTGTTTTATTATGATTATAATATAATTTTATTAGACCTTAGTTAATTTTTCAAAGTGTTTTAAAATCTATTATAATTTTAAAATGAAATTTTTAAATAAATGATGATTTTAATTATAAAATAAATTTCACATATTTTTAAATTTAATCAAAAAATTAATTTCAGTTTTTGATTCTACACATCAAAAAAATTATGTGATGTTGCTGGATTTTTCAAAAATAGTTGAATTTTTATTGAATAGTAAAATACAGTAATTTACTTTATGCATACATTATATGTTAAATAAACTATTCCATGAGTCATTAATGCTGTAATAAACATTATATCAAACTATACTTCTTTATTTACTTTATTTACTTATATAATCATCAAAAAATTTGTCTTGAGACAAAATAATAAACTAATAAAAAATAATTAAAAAACACCCCTCTTGTGTACTATAAATACCACCCCTTACAACCTCTTCCCCTCACACCAGTTAAGCTATGAAGATTATGAAATTTCTATTCATTCCTCTTCCTAAGGGTCTTCATCACATCCAGGAGGTTCTGGTCTCAATAATAGAATAAACCCAATTTCTCTAAGGAGGTTATCAAGGAGAAGAATTCAAGACATAAAATCCTCTTTCTCTTTTTTTTTACTTTATTTTCTTTTATTATAATCCCCTCACATCCTCTACAAAAACATAGATGATAACTAAATTATATTATATATACATGAATTTTATTATTTCAACGGATAATACACCATCATGTCTCTTATCTAGTTCCATTTATTCTAAAAATGAAAACATTGTCTCTAAGGTGTCGATTTACTGCTTTCATGGAAATAAGTTTTCATTTTACAATTTCACCTTAGAAAAAGGTACTTAAAAATTATTATAGTTAAACCATATTATAATATATTTATTAAAAAATATTTAATGTTTTTTAACTAGTATATATACATAATATAACTAATGAGAGAAAAATAGTTTGTGATGATCAAGAACCTCTAAAATAATCTAAACAATTATCACTAACATCTTATCAAATGATTCGTCCTCACCCTAAATAACCATATAACATATATAACCACCTAATATTCTATATTTTCATTAATAATGTATAATTTTAATTCTGGATAACTATTCATATTTCACATGATCTTTCATACATGTATACTAGTGAACCAATCATCAAAGCGAAGGAAAAGAACACCATAGAATGATGAAATTGAATCTCATACTCTTCAAAAATTCCGTAAAGGAACTTAATAAAACATAATAAAACAAATAAATATTAAATAGGATCTTAATTAAATTATTAATTAATTTAATTTCATGATCCAGGACATTAAGAGAATGTGTATAACACATTTTGACATAAGATAAGGGTTTTATCATCTCATTTTTATTTCTATGAGATATGACCTATTCACCACTATTTCTTATGTGTGATATATTTATACTTACCATTTATTTATAATATCATGAATATATTTATATTTATGGTTTTAAATATCTTATTTGATGACCATTAATTCCTTGTGTCATATGGTTCGACTGTTTTCAATGTTGTAAGGGATGCTACCTAAATAACCATTTTTTCCTTCAGATTACACTTTCTATATTTTTACCCCAATATAATTCATCTTTTATTTTTATATACTTATTGTAAATTCGGATTATATTATCCAAAATAATGAATCCATATCGTTTCATCTTTATTTTATGGGAAATACATGTTTTATAAGGTTTCCCTTTTCAATTTCTCCCGACATCCAAGCCCGATTAAAGGGAACTTCTCGATTTCTCACCCATTTTCAAGAGAAATCCATAATATGTTTTAACCCTCCATTATTTTTATAGAATTACTAATTTTAACATGAAAACATATCTTGGTTCATTTTTGTTTTTATATAAAATATTATTCTTTTTTCCTATTTAAATGCTCTTGTTTATTTTCCTAAAACCACACAAAAATGTTTCATCTCTGATATTTCTTAAATATTATTTTTATATGTTTTAAAATTAGTTGGACATAATTTATTACTCAAAAATAATTTAATTTTTCTTTCCTTTTCTTTTTTATTCATGTTTACAATCTAATTTTATGAAAAATACAAATCTTTTCCAAAAGAACACTTCTTCCCAAAGTAAAATGGTATTTCTCTCAAGAAATTATCAATGATTTTATTTGAGTATTTTTATCTATAACTATGATTCAAATATTTCAAAAGTTGTATGTGAAGATTTTATTTAAAATATATCTTTTTAAATTAATTATTCTATATTTGAGGAATGCATTGGACTTAGTAAGTGGTAGGAAGGGTCTACTATAGCCCCTCGATGCATCCGTATGTATCATGAGACAATCTAGACAATGTTTTTACCCATTTATGTATAGTGATTTTGATTAGTCCTTGATGTTATATTTATGATGTTTGGAATTATGTATTCCCTCATTATGATTTTAGTAATTTATTATCCATCTGATTATTATACTAGCATAATATCCATAGTTAAGTTTCTTCCTCATGTGATTATTTATCTCATTATTTAATCAACCTTTATTCATGGCATATTATGCTCAATATTATATTTTAATGGAATTGGTTTTTAATTATTCACCATGCATTGTTTTTTATATTTATTTATGATAACTTCTGTGGTATTACATACTATTACTGGGCATCTAATCTCACCGATTATTATGTTTTATTTTCACCTTTGATATGAATATATATATTATGAAATAATTTTTGGGATATACTAGGAGTTTATGGCTGTTTCCAATGGTGTTTATATTTTTATTTCATTTCAAGTTATAATTTAACACTTATGTTTTTATCTAGGATTTCAAAGATAATAAACTATTTGGTCCTTTAGGATGAAACTTCATTGTTTATTATTCCAGTATAATAAAGTAGCACACATACACAAGACTATGAGGGTCGGGGAATTTACAGTTGGTATAAAAGGATGTTTTGTAGAAACCATGAAAACTAGATTTAGAAAACCTAGATTACAGACCATAACCATATGATATAATTTGAGGATAAGCATAATGGAACTTCCTAGAGTTTTTATAAGGTATTGATTATGTGGGTCTTCTTAGAAATACATACCTATCTAGATACTATAAGTGGACGTGGTTCTGGAAAAGATATTTCTAGGGGTAAAAACTCAAAAAAGGTGCATCTGGCTTGACTCAGCATGACCTGGTACATGACAACAGGCCTTACTACAAACCTTTTTTAACACTCCAAGGGGATATACATAAGATAATTATTATTTTCTATAAAAACCATTATAATGTATTTAGAAGTAAATATATCCTCAAAGAAACAATGTTTATGATAATGAGATTAGTTATGCATTAATTTCTCAATTTATGTTATGTATTTCACTAGTTATGGGATTATAAATTATGTTTCATAATGTTATGATCTAATATAGTGTATACCATTGTTTAGAAATTCCACCTAGAAGAAATAATGTGAACCTTGCAAATTCTAATGATCTGATGAGTAAGAATGATAAAAAAAATTATGAGCTTAATTTAATCATTAAAAGGGAAGTAGTTTATCAAATATTTTCATTATTTGTGGAAATAATATCATGTTCTAAAAAATAGAAAAATAATTATCCAGGACATATTACTTCAAATGGAAGAAAGTGAAGAAGAGGGTAGCTATGAAAAATATAGATTAATGGAATAAGGGGAAGAATTTTTTTCCCACATGTGATTATTATAGAGGGAAACAACTTGGTATATGATTAAAATAAAAATTTGTTAGTTTCAAGTGTGGGGAAAACGATACCATTCTCATATTTTTAAGAGAAAGAAATAATTTCACAATATTCAATGCATCAATTATAGGGATATGAGGCATTTTGGAAATGAATTTCCCAAGCATCATGGAAATATAGCTCAGAAAAATTAAATGGATCAAGGTAAATAATATTATATTACTATATATGAAGTGGAATAATTATTGTATTTTTATTTTTGGATTCATGAATTATGTTATTTGAGAATTTTATCAATAATTATCTTTTTATAAGAATCAGGAGATATATAAGGATTTTACTTCAGTACTTCTCCTTTACGAAATTAGAAGCATGAATGTTTCATAAAGGTTTAAAGTAAATTAAGGAATTCATATATTTTTTATGTGACAATGATAGTTATGTTATTTTAACAATCTTATGTTAAGCTGATTTTGAAAATTTAGTGACATTCCTTTTAAATTTTTTATCATTGAGTCTGGACAATTGGGTTTTAAAAAAGTCTTGAGATTAATTACTTTTGGAATGGATCAATTTAATCTTAAGAAATTATTAATATTTAAAAAAAATATCATAACCTTCTTGGTTTCATTATACATTTAATGTTAAAATGAATGTATTAAGGACCATGTTATTCATTAAAAGTGCTCATTACATGAAAAATTCATCTTGAACATTCATTTCCAGGTGTAATGGATGAAATGAATATAGATCCAATAAAAACAAAAGGATGAGATTATTATTATGAATTATAAATTAATAAAGTATTTTTATTTTATCAAGTGATTATCTTAATATTAAAAGAATCCTTCAACCATGGGAAAATATTTGGGAACAAAAAGGTTTTCAGTTTAGTTTACTTTCTATGAAATCAGTGTCCTTTTAACCGATCACAGATTTATAGTATTGTGATGTATAAATTTTTGATGACCATGTTCTCTATCACTATCCATTAGAAATTTATAGTTATATTTCATTTCCAGGACCATGTTTTCACTAACCCTTAATGTTTTTCTAGAGGGAAACCTAGTTTTTTGGAGACCGGTACATTTCCCTTTCCCTATATGTATTATAAAAACATTTTATAATGTTGGATTTATAAAAATAGATTTTCATGTAACAAAATTTATTAAGGTGAAATTTTAAATTGTGATGATGTAATTTATTGAAGGAGGGGAGAATGTACCACCCCAATTTTTTATGGTATGTCACTTTTTAAATTTATCTTATTCGATAGCATATAGTAGACTGAACGCTAAACATAAACAGAGGATTAAATTTTACTGATAATTATCACCTAGTTGTTAGAATGGTGGGAATGAAATATATTATGTATATTTATTAAATATAGTTTAAATATATCATTAAAATTAATTATTTGGTTACCAATTAATTAGGAATGAAAATAAAAATGAACTAAACATAAAAGATGTGTTTTTATAAAAACAACTATGTTTTTTATGATTATAATGTTATTTTATATTAATAAATTTAATTAATCACTATTAATGAAATTTCCTAATGAAACATATATCCTATATATTCAGTCTTGTTTTTAAATTTCAGCTAATAAGTTCGACAGAATTAATGTAAGAATAAATCCAATTTTGTGTAAAAATGATATTTTTTAATACATATTTACCACTTTTTAATGAAACATGTGTTTTAAAACTAAATTTTGGAACAGTAATATATTATCATGAAAAAAATAAACATCATTTCAAAATATTAATGTCAAAATTATCTTTGGGTGAACATTTTGAATTTTCTGAAAATACTTATTTTCTATTGAAAAAGTGAAAAATCCTGATTTTTATAAAACTATCATTTTATTTTTATTACCAGTCTATTTTTGTTTTGAATAGTAACCTCACATATGAAATTATAAATAATATTTAGGTATCTTAAGAATGATAATATGATATATTTATATTAGGGAATAAGTAAATAATTATTTTAAAAAATGATAATAAATTATTAGAATTTTTGTGAAACATAAATGTTTATTCATAATTTTATAATTAAAATAATTATTTAAAAGGATATTTATTGTCATGAAATAGATTCCTAAATAATGATTTTGTTTTTTTATGATTATAAGATAATTTTATGGGAATGTAATTAATTTTTCAAAGTGTTATAAAGTCTGTTATAATTTTATAATTGATATTTTTCAAATTAATGAAGCTTATAATTAAAAATTAAATTTATCATATATAGAAAATTATTTTTATAAAATAGAGTTCATTTTGGAATTATAAATTTCAAAAAATAATTTTGGTGATTTATTGGGATTTTTCTAAAATAATTGATTTTTTGTGAGTAATAAAATATAATAATTTACGGTATATATACATTATGTGTTAAATACAGTATTCCATGAGTAAAATCTGATATAAGAACCATAATTTAGAAATATAATTCTTTATTTATGGTATTTAATCTGGAAATCATCACTATTTCTTTTCTTCAGCCATAATAATAAACTAATGAATAAAATAATCAATAAATAGCCATCTCCTCTACTATAAATACCACCCCTCCCCATCTCTTATCGTCACATCTATTAAGACTTGAATATTATAATGTTTTTATATAATCCTATTACTTTAATACATGAGGTTAGGGTCTCAAAAAAATACCAAAACAAATTAACCTAAGGAGGTTCTCATGGAGAATAATACAAGAGGTAAAATCCTCCTTCACTTTCATTTTTTCCTTTTCACTTTCATTTATTTTCTTATACTCTCCTTAACACCTGTATATGAACATATATGTTAAATACATTATGTTATATATAATATAATTTTATTATTTTAATTTAAAATTCACCATAAAGTATCGTCTCCTCTTCCGTTAATCCTAAAAATGAAAACATCGCCTGTGAGGTGCTAATTTACCGCCTTTGTGGATTACATGTTTTCATTTTTCAGTTGCACCTTCAAGGATGGTCATAAAACCATTTTTATGGTTAGAAAGGTTTATATTAAATGTATTAAAACTTATTTAATGTCATGTAACTATTATATATACATAATATTAATTAATCTTGCAAAACTAGTTTCTTATGATCAAGAGCTGCCAAAATAATCTAAACGATTATCACTGACCTCTTATCTAATGATTCATCTTCACCCCAAATAACCAAATGAATTATATAAAAATTTACTATTCTATATTTTAAATAATAATATATAATTTCAATTCTTTATAACTATTCTGGTTTCACATGATCTTTCATACATGTATACAAATGAACTAATCCTGAAAACAAAGGAAAAAATACTCTTAAAAGAAGAAATTGAATCTTTTAACACTTCAAAAGGCCATAAATTAACCTGATAAAATTATAATAACACAAATAAAGGATTAATAGTTTTTTAATTACATTATTAATTAATCTAATTTCATTATCTAGTACATTAATCATAAGCTTCAAACACTTTCGGACATATGGTAAATGTTTTCTCATCACACTTCCATTTCAATGAGATATGCCTTATTCCCCACTATTTATTATGTGTGATGTATCCACGTTTCCCATTGATGTATAATCACTTTAATATCATTAACTTCATTTTTTTTAATGTCTTATATGATGTGCACAAATTTCTTGGGGCATATGGTTTGACTGTGTGGACAGTGGTAAGGGATTCTACCTGAATCTCCATTTTTTCTTTTGGGTAATGCTTTTTATCTTTTTACCCTAATACAATTATTATTTATTTTTATATACTCTATATAAATTCAGGTTATATTTTCCAAACTCATGTATCCAGATCATTTCTACTTTATTTTTCGGTAAATACATGTTTTATAAAGTTCCCCCTTTTTAATTCCTCCCGATAAGCCAGTCCAACAAAAGGGAACTTCCTGATTTCTTACCCACTTTCATGGGGCCTCTATAATATTTTTTAATAAAAAATTATTATTCTTACATAAATAATTTTATCATGGAAAGCTATATTGGATTATTTATTATTTTATATAAAATATTTTACCTTTTCTATTTTAAGTTTTATTATTTATTTTCCTTAAACCGCACTAAAATGTTTCATCTCTAGAGTTTTTTAAACACACTTTTTAAGTGTTTTAACTAAAGATGTATTCCTAAAAATAATTTCAATATCCTCTCCTTTGTGTTTATTTTCTATTCATATTTAGAATATGATTTTATGACAGATGAAAATGTTTTTCCAAAAGAAATATTCTTTCCAAAGTAAAAGGGTATTTCTCTCCAGAATATATCAGTGATTTTATTAGAGTATTTTCATCTATGACCATGATTCAAAAATTTCAATATGGTATTAGATTATTTAATTTAAATAACTTTTTTTAAATCTATTATTCTAAATATGAGGAATGCATTGGACATAGTAAGTGATGGGTGGGTCCCACTATAGCCCTTCGATGCATTGGTAGGACTCATTAGAAAAACTAAACCTAATGTTTACCCATTTATCTATGGTGTCTTGGATTAATCCTTGAAGAAATATTTATGATGTATGATATTATGCATTCCCTCGTTAGGAATTAGTAATTAATAATCCATGGGATTATTCAACTAATAGAATATACATGGTTAAGTTTATTTCTCGTTTGATTATTTAAGGAATTATTTAATCAACCTTTATTCCATCAATATTATGATTAATATTATATTTATAAGAGAATAAGTTTTTAATTATTCACATTTAATTATTATTTATTTTTATTTATTATAGCTTCTGTTGTATTGTTTACAATTACTGAGAATTTGAGCTCACTCTTTTATAATATTTTATTTTTCCCCAAGATGTGAAAATGTATATTATAAATGACTTGTTGGGATAATATAGGATTTTATGTCTATTTCAAAGGGAGATTCTATTTTTTATTTTGTTTCAAGTTATAAAGTAATACATATGATATTAATTGGTTTTCCAGAGATACTAATCCATTCTGTCCTTCAGGATGCATCTTCCAATGTTCGTTAATACAATATGATAAATTCTGCCACTTACTCTATGATACTAGGGTAGTGGTCTATACAAATATTAATAATAAATCATACCGTGGTTATCAATTTTTTTTAAATGAAGAAAAAATATTTTTAAGGAAAAAGATATATTTTTTATAAAAAATATTATATGAAGAGTATATATTTATCTTAAAAGAATAAATTTATCACTATTGATATATTATTATAATGAAAAGATTATATTAAATATCCAATTTAATGAATTATAATTCATTTAATTATTGTTCGTAGGCATGGAAGTAGAATAATGTCATTTTATACATCAAAAATACATTTTCTTCATAAATGGTTTTTATTGAATTTTGTTCACAAATATTATATTTAATTTAAAAAAAATTTTAAAAAAATTATTTGAAAAAAGGAAATAGATTTTGAAATCAACATGTCATAATAATATTGGGATGAGTTTTTGCGACTTTCCTGAAAAGATTGTTTTTAGTGAATTATGAAAAATAGTGATTTTTAAAAAACCATCATTTTATTATGTAAATAAAGTAATATAAAAGTCCAATTATATTTTATATTTTGATTTAAAGTAAAATGATATCAATTTATTTAAAAATAATATAAATAATTCATAAGGAATAAACATTAAATTTTATTTTTGAGTAAGTTCATTTTTATGGTTGGTAATGTAATTTTCAAAAAACAATTTTTGTTGTGTTTTCCATTATTATAATAAAATAAATTTATAATAATACTATAAATTTCATATATGAAAATAAATTTCATATTTTAAATTATAATCTTTAAATTTAATAAATTCTTTAAATTCATTATTGGTTATTATCAATAGTAACCATCATAAAAATGTGTCATCACGGTAAAGTGTAAATTGGGTTAACTAAGTTAAATACATTGTGATAGCACCACAAAATTTCATCTAAAATATTATTGGATGACTTATTTAGACTTGTATAACCTTATATTCTAAATTTTGTATTTTACTTTCACTTCACATTGTTTATAATATTTATATTATTTTGAGTTAAGAAAAAATACAAACTGTCACTCCCTCTCTCACCTTTAATTTCTCTAATATATATTCATGGTGGTTAAAAGTAAGATATTAATGATTGTTAATGGTTATTTTTAATATGATTAAATTATTTTCATGGTATTAATTTGATTTTAAATTTTTTTGAATATATAATTTCCTTGAATGCTTACACAACATCGATACAACACTTAGGAAAATAGTTGAAAAATAATGTAAATTGTTTTAAAAATATAAAAAGTGATAATATTTAGATTAGTTATGGTATTTAAAATATTGAATAAATAATTATGAAGGATGTGTATTAATTTATGTGTTTTAAATCTAATTACATGGCTATCACAATTCCTCTTAAGTAAAAATATGTGAATATCCAAGAAAATGACATTAAATGAAATGTTTTGTTTAAAAATAATTTTGAAATCATTAAATACTCATAAAAACATATAATAACAAACTTTTATGGTTAATTTTCAGGAAATTCATGAATTTTTCATATATATTCCACTTGGAATTTTTTAAATTACTTACATGAACGATAAAGATTGAAAATGTGTTTTAATGGTCAAATAAATATATGTTATTTTAATAAAATAATTGTGATTAATGAAACATTATATATTAGTTACCCTCTTACTCTTCCATTTGTTGTGAAATTATAACATCATTCATTCTTATGTGTAGGCTACAACCTCTACAAAGAAATCTGATTTTTCCATATATGAATTTTAGTGATGATTATAAAATTTTATTTTATATATTGATATGATAATTGTTTCATGATTAATATTCTGGATATAATGTAATAATTAACACTTTGACCATGGTCGACCTAATAAAGTTGGTCGGGGATTATCAAATGAATTTCCTCAAAACATATTCAATGGACTTAACTGATTTAATAACTATATATGGAAAGGTATTAAAATGAAATAAAATAGATATTAATGAGGGAATGAACCTAAAAATGTTTCTTAATAAATTATAAAATTAAAGTCAATTCTTATTTTTCCATGAAATAATAACAGTTCATCAATTATTTTGAAAAAAAATTTAAAATGAATTTCCATGAAAAAATTCTCTTTATTTCAAAATGTGGGTATGGTTTTTAAAAAAGGGTTATGAGGTGTGTAGAATTTGTCAGATTTCATAAACTCTAAAAAGATTTTTTTTAGTAAATATACATCGTACTAGAATTTATGAACCAAATTATAAAAGAAATTTCAATAAATCTTTTGTTGATAGAAATATACTTAGAACATTTATCTCACACCTTAGATACACAACACAGTATTTATGTAGCACTTATATATCATTATAGTTACTCTAGTTTTACTCTCATGCTAATAGATTGAAGATGTTTCTTTGCATTTGGAGGTAACCATGGGATACATGGAGTTGATTATTTTATAGCTCTGGATTTTGATTCATTTGTGTTATTATTGTATAGTCCACTTCAGACTTTTTCTTTTCTTTGGGACTCTAATTTACTTATTCCTATATTGTATCATATTTTATGTTTTATATCAAATGTGGGATGGATTTTTTATGTGTTATTATGTGTATGGTTTTTATTTATATTTGAATCAATTTATATTATTTTTCATGGTAGTCCAACTTATGGATGCACTATATTAGATTTCCAATAATAAATCCACAGATTTTGTTTCTTTATATTTATATGGTTAAATCATTTCCACTTGGAATGTTTCATTTTACATGACACAAATTTTCATCCTCAAGTGGTCGAGAGTACACCTAGATCGTTTTTATGGGCTGACCTTGGTGACATGTCAGGATAACTAAGGTTGGTTTGTAAAAAAAATTTATTATATCCCACTTTTCATTAAGGAAGTAATGGAATATATGAGAAAATACCCTTAAAAATTAAGAGGTATGTCACAAGTACGTTCATAATTCCCTCATTTTATGATAAAACTTGATTTATTAAGGTTATTTGGGATGTGGGTATTGAAACAATGTTTTACTATTCATTAATTTTGATTAATTTTTATTTTTATTGATCTTATTTTGATATATAGGGATTTAATATGGGTTATTATTAGGTTTTATTAATTTTATGGTAAAATTAAATTTGGAAACAGACCTACAAAATCAGCATGAATGGTCTATAAAACATTTTCAAGCACACAAAAATTTCTATAAACAATTCTCGGAGCCTATTACGTGTTTTTAATATGGTTTACTAATCATTTCATAGTTTTATTGTTCCCATGGATTTATTTTTTTCCTCCTTTAGTTTCTTAATTTGTTCGAATGGTTTCTACCATTGATGTGAGGTCTATTAAGATTATTTTTTGTAAATTAATATTATTGGGTGTGTTTTTAATTTATATTTATGGTATTATACGTGGATTTGTTTTTTTGGAAAGTTATGTAAATGTTTTAGAAAACAAGTTGTGAAATGAAAAAGGTATTTTATGGGGTGTTTTCGTAATAAAAAGTTGTTTTGTGATGGTTGTTAAAGGAATTTTGATACATGGGAAATGTTTTCAAAATAAGTTCTATTTGGAATGGAAATTATATCATTATTTGAAATAAATTATTGATTTTTAAATCCTATGTAACAGTTCTAGTTTTTTATCGAGAGAATTTTGGATTTCAACATGTGATAGAGTTTTACAATAGATTCTATTTTGATTGTAATGACCCGTAAATTTAAGGGAAATTTTTTTCTTAATTTCTTTGGGATTTTATGAGTACGCAGTTTCTGAAGACACCTAATTCTGAGGCCCGGTGTGCCCGGAATCAATTTCTGAAGATTAGCTCAGGTACGTTCAGTGAACGAATGAGCGGGTTTTTCTAACTTTTGAACAGGTGCTCGGAATCTAAATTTTAGGGCACCGATGAAACCATAGCGCCAGTAATTTCTTAAGAACACCTTTTCCGATGGTGCATTTTCTCGGGGGGAGATTTTATAAAAAGTGAGGAATAAAAATATAATTGTTTTACAATTTTATTTTTATTTCTTTACTAGGTGGTTTAAGTGTTAAGTGAAATTAAGTTGAATCACAACTTAATTCCTCCCTACTTTGTGATTTAACATCCATGTGAGGGAGTTGGGGTGGGGCCCACACAAGAACCCACCTTTTCAAATCCCCTAATTCCCATTAAACACCCTCTCTCATTTATTTTGTAACTCTCCTTCTCACCCTCATTAATTGAATTCCAATTCACTTAATTAAATTAAGTGAATAAGAGTTTGAATTTTGTATTTCTGAATTCATGGAATGAGTTAATAAAATAAGGATGAACCATATTTTATTTCGGTTGTTGGTTGTGTGTGGAATTGAGGAGAGAACTCTTGGGGGTTTTCTTGAAGAACATCATCTTCTTCGCGAAGAACGCCAAGACATCGACGAAGAACGCTGTCACCACAAGGACAGATCGATGTGACGTTCTTCTCCTCTCCGTAGCCGGTGTGAGACGACAACCCTTCTTCGGACGTACACCGATGACGTTTACGGATCCTCACCCCGCGACGCCGTCTTCCGTGACGCAGGTTTCCACGAATCACTTCGAGGTAGGGGTTGTCCTATGTTTGAGTACTATTTAACTAATTTTTGTTGATTATTTAAGCCGCATGTTATCAAAATAACGGAGGAGGTCGGACCACAGGAACACGGTCGAACCGCCTCGCCTTTTGTTGTTGAATATTATGTGGCTTGGAACAGAGGAGGTGTGGTGCAACAGCACTGCGCGGGAATGAGGAAATGATGCGGCGAAGGAGTGTGGCGCCATTGCGCCATGCCGCTGAGGCCGAAAGAAGCCGCAGCCAGAGTCGGGTCGTGGCAGAGGGGCGTGGCGCCGTCACGCCGCACTGGTCGGACAAGGGCCACATCGGTGCAGGGGAGGGCAGCCGGACCTTCGGCCGCCAGCGCTTCAGGGGGGCGGGACCAGCAGGTCCCGCAGTAGCAACCGGTCGGCCCTTACGGGCGGTCATATTCTGGAATACCGGGTGTTCGTAACCCACCTAGCAGGTGGCGTAGGCGGGCCCCCCAAAAGGGGGGCCGTTTTCTTCAATCAAGGGGGGTAGCGCACCCCCCCCCCCCCACATCCGCTCACCGCGCGGGCGCCCAGGCCGGACCGCCCGCCCCGGGCTGGGCTGAACCCCCGCACCGAGCCGAGCCACACCGGCTTGGCCGGGCCGCGCCAGCCGGGCCTGGCTGTGCCCAACTGGGCTGGACCCGAACCCAGTTCAGGCCGACCCAGGGGGTATTGGGCCGGGTCGGACCAGGCCCAAACCCCCTGTTTTTAGACAGATCAGTTCAAACGCCCATAACAAGGGCTACAGACCTCTGATCGACACACCGTTAGTTGAATCAAGATCCTTGGATTGAGGTGGTCGTTTTGGTATATTACACTCAAGGTTTCAGATAACCTTTTGTACGGGCGGGTTGGTTCGAACATGAAACCAACCAGGCCTTCGGAGTGGAAACACTTATAACTTGAGCTTAGGACGTTCGATTGACATGTCATCAAATTTGTTGGATTCCTCTTGGTGAGATGGTTCTTTTGGATTACTCCGCTCCAGGTTTGGACGCAGTTGGAGTATGGTCAGGTTGATTTTGATTTAAAAAACAACTGAGCCCCTCGGACGAAAAAGCTAATAACTCTCAGACCGGGCGTCCGATTGACGCGTCGTCTATCGCGTTGAGTTCCTATTGACGAGACGGAACGTTGGGATACATCAACTCCGGACTTCATGTCAGTTTATGTATCAAACCCTCTGGCTCGTGGAGCGGACGCTCCTGTAATCGATCATGCTGTGTGCGGGAACCCTAGAGCTGGCTGCGACTGCGACGATGATGACGACCGTACTGGGATCCTCCATGGGTTTGTATGCGACGACGACCGTACTGGAATCCTCCATGGGTTTGAAGGCGATGACTATTGTTCTTGTATCCTATGTGGGTCCGGAAGTACTTGACTACTGTTCTTCTATCCTACGTGGGTCCAGCAGTATTTGACTCTGTACTTGTATCCTACGTGGTTCCGGCAGAGTAGTTGGTCCTGTATCCTTTGTGGGTCTGACAACTCAGCTGGACATGTATCCTATGTTTCTTCGGCTGCTTAGATGAATCAGTGGCTACATCTGATCATCTCTACCGCCTTAAGAAGAGTTTATCCTGTGTGAGATGAGTCTTTACTTTCAATCATTATCTTCGATATGATTGACTTTATTTCCTATGTGGATTGGGTTGTGTTATCCTATGTGGATTGGTTGTGCTTTCATGTGTGGACTAGATTGATCTTGGGCTCAGATGTTGGAGCTGACCAGGAATTGATGACTTAGGTAGATGTATGGGCATATGCCTAAGTAGAGTTGGTTGTTACTTCGTGATTGTATCTTTCCTTTGTGGATTATCCTTCATGGATTCTCGGAGACCTTCGAGGGTCTCCAGGTCCCTACTGAGTAGCGTATACTCACCCCTGCCCGGGCTATGCCTCCACTACGTTGTGTTGGATGCAGACGACAGAGAGCGTTGATCGAGGCAAGAGTTGGTGGAGCTGGACGGTACCAGGAGGTGGAACACTGGACGAGACGTACACGAAGTGGACGGCTGGAGCCGAGGAGCTGATGAGACTATCTATACCCACTCTTCAGGTGGGAATTCCAGAGGACGGCTCGGTGATGCTGGTTTAATTTTTTGCTATTGTATATTATTTCAGTTGTACTTTAATTTCAGTTGGGTTTGTATACTGGCCCATTTACTTTCCAGCACTTACCTTTGTACTCAGTTTACATAGTGTTTACTTCTGCTTGCATACTCTGTGGTGTTTGTTATCTTACTTAAAATAAATACCTTCCCTTATATCAGGATTTACGCCTTGGTGCTAGTCGCCAGCCCCTGGCCTATAGAAGGCGGCCATGGGGTAGTCACGGAATGGATCATGAGGGCGGGTCATGACAAATTGGTATCAGAGGATTTCAGTTCTATCGCAGAACACAGGACTCTGATCGTTCTTCTATGTGAAGCAATAGTGTTAAGGGTATTGAGTGTGGTTATCAGTCCAGGGAGTCCAGTGTTGGTGCGGCAGCCGACGTATCCATACACTAGGACCCTGACATCTGATTTCTGACTCATTTCATTAAAACATTGATTGCATGTGTGTTTCAATGTTTTCATTGTGATTAATTTGTGTCAGCTCACTAGGTATACTATATTGACTGTGGTGCACCTTTCTCGTTTCAGGATGGCCCCATAATGGCAGCCAGCTAGGGATCCGAGCATTGTGCGAGACGACAGCCCACCGAATGACGAGGCCTCGGTACAGGGCCCTATTTCATCGGAGGCACCAGCGGTACCTCTACCCGCCGAGCCACCGATGCCACCAGCTCTAGCTGCTGAGAGTGCACATCGCCTTAGTGAACTGCACGAGTTTCAGCGTCAGAGACTGCCCAGGTTCCGTGGGGATACGTACCCTCTGGCAGCTGAGGATTGGCTAGAGGCTGTAGTTCGAGTTTTCATGTTAGTAAGGACACCAGCTAACCTCATGGTGATCCTTGCAGCGAGTCTCCTGTATGCGGGAGCAGGTAAATGGTAGAGCCAGATGCTCCATGTGCAAAACAAGGCATCCATTCTTTGGTTGGACTTCGAGAGCCTATTATGCTCAGAGTTCGTACTAGCCACCCTCAGTGCGGTGCGCATTCAAGATCTCGTACAGCTGCGGCAGAGCAGCATCACGGTAGCCCAGTACTCGATGAGATTTACCGATTTCTCACTCTATTCCACGAACATGGTACGGGAATCATTCTTCTAGGCTTGGATGATCGAGCAGGGACTAAGCCATGAGATCCAAACATCGATGATCTCCCTCAGCATTCTGACGCAGGCAGGAGTACTGTAGCGAGCCCTTCTCATAGAGAACATTCTTACTGAGCCTACACCAGCAATGAGACCTACCACAGGGTGGCATGTAGCTGAGTCTTATGCAGCTGGCAGTTGATGGATGTCACAGGGGTCCAAGCGGACCAGACCATCAGGCAGACGACCTCAAGACACTAGCTCAGAGGTGCGGGGCACACGACATAGTGTCAGTCTTATGAGGAGCATACAGTGTTATGCATGCAGCAGGAAGGGCCACATGGCTCATGACTGACCGACCCACCATGCAGAAGAGTAGCAGACGGTTGAGGGACCACCCAAGCAGAGGAAGAGGTTTTACCGTGGAAGTCCGTAGGGAGCAGGAGGACGTGGTAGAGGAGCTGGCCGAGCAACAGGTGGTGGGTGACGCTTTGAGGCTTTACCACCACCACCACTAGGAGGTCCACCCCGACCACAGGGAGCTGGCGGTTAGAGGCAGTCTCATCTTCAGGCAGCGGAGGCCTATGACTACGGCGCACCAGAGATTATTCGAGGTACTATATGTGTCTACTCCACTGTTTCTGCAGTTCTTATAGACACAGGAGCGAGTCATTCTTTCATTTCCGCTGCCCTTGTTCGGAGCTCAGAGATTCTGACGGAGACGTTGGCTCGATCCTTACGGCTAGAGACTCCTACGAGAGTAGAATCAATGATTACTCAATGGTTCCAGCAGTGTGAGATTAATCTAGGAGGTGAGGGTGTTGGCTAGGATCTTCTTGTAGCGGTATCGAGGCCTTACGGCATCTTCATGGGCATGGATTGTTTATCTACATGCCATGCTCATATCGAATGTATTAGGCGCAAGGTGTAGTGTTTCCACACCAATAGGAGCAGGTTCACCTTCACTGGCGAGAAGGGATCCTTTGCAGAGAAAGATGGACTCACGCAGAGGAGAGGAAAACCGATCACTAATCAGCTGGATAGCCTCATCATAGGAGCAGTGGACGTGCAGAGTCCGAGTTTTCCTGTAGTGATGAATCAGTATGCGAACATTTTTCTTGACAACATTCCAGGACTACCTCCTCACAGAGAGGTAGACTTCTATATTGACTTGTACCTAGGTACAGACCCGATATCCACTCCAGCATATCGGATGGCTCCCGCTGAGCTTCGAGAGCTACGAGTACAGCTGGAGGACTTGCAGGGCAAGGGATTTATTCGACACAGTGTTTCACCATGGGATTCCCCGATTTTGTTTTCCAAGAAGGCGGATGGGATCTTGTGATTGTGTGTCGTTTACCATCTCCTGAACCAGGTGACTGTAAAGAAGAAGTATCCACTTCCGAGGATTGACGACCTCTTGGATCAAATCAAGGGATCACGGTGGTTCTCGAAGATAGACCATAGGTCAGGCTATCCTCAGCTCAGAGTTCGAGATGAGGATGTGCAGAAGATGGATTTCCTATGTCAGTATGGCCACTGTGAGTTCTTGGTTATGCCTTTAGGCATAACCAATGCTCCAGAAGTGTTCATGAGTCTCCTGAACAGAATATTTTAGCCTTACCTCGATCGATTTGTCGTAGTTGTCATCGAAAACATATTGATATACTCAACTACTGGGGAGGAGCATGCCTACCACTTGGGGTTGTACTGGACACACTCCGAGAGAACCAACTTTATTGTATTCTCTTGAAGTGTCAGTTCTGGATACGTGAGGTCCACTTCTTGGGACACGTCATCTCTGAGGCGGGAGTTAGGGTGGATCCTGCGAAGATCGAGGCAGTTCTACCTTGGGAGCCACCGAGTAGCATGACGGAAGTGCAGAGTTTCATAGGTTTGGCTGGGTACTACTGGAGATTGGTGCCAGACTTCTCCAAAGTTGCAGCACCGCTTACATCTTTGATGAAGAAGGGGAAACCCTTTGTGTGGTTAGACAGATGTCAGCAGAGCTTCTAGGAGCTGAGACAGATATTGACCAGTGCACCCATATTGAGTCTACTGGAGGAGGGAGTAGGGTACGTAGTCCTGCGATGCATCAGAGACCAGACTCGGGTGTGTCCTGATGCATGAGCAGGAAATGATCGCCTATGGATCACGAAAGTTGAGACAGCATGAGCAGAACTACTCTACCCATGACCTGGAGTTAGCAACAGTGGTCTTTAACATAAATATGTTGTGGCACTATCTGACGGGAGAGCACTTTACAGTCTATTCTTACCACCAGAGTCTCTGGTACATCTTCTCCCAGAAGGACCTGAACCTGAGACAATGGCGATGGCTCGAGTTCCTCCAGGACTATGACATTGAGATAGTCTGTACTCCTGGAAATGGAAATGTGGTATTCGATGCTCTCAGCAAGAGGATGAGCATTCAGCTACTTGGAGAGGCAACAGAGCAGCTATCCGCTTTGCAGATATCTTTTTTTGATAAATATGGGGCAGCTTTCCTTCAGTCGCTCATAGTCACACCTCCACTTCTTCAGCGGGTCAGAGAGGCATAGTGTGGGGACGTTGACTGTGAGACTCGGCATGCACATATATCCTCAGGACAGGCACCTGATGGATTCTCTATAAGAGGAGAGCACATCGTCCTTTTCAGAGGACATACCATGGTACGAGCTGCTTTTCAGGAGGAGGTGCTGAGAGATTTTCACACTTCCCATTTGGAGGTACATCCAGGAGTAGCGAAGATGTATCGGGATCTCATACGACAACACTGGTGGTCGAGGATGAAGAAGGTTGTGGTAGAATTTGTTTCTCGATGCCTCACCTGCCAACTGGTGAAGGCGGAGCACAAGGTACAAGCAGGCTTGGTACAACCCTTGGAGGTCCCGGACTGGAAGTGGAATGGGATATCTATGGATTTTGTGACTGGACTTCCACGTACTTCCAGAGGTCATGACTCCATTTGGGTGATTGTCAACCGACTCACCAAGTCGACCGACTTTTTACCCATCAGAGATCAGGGCTCAGTGGAGAGATTGGGACGCCTCTAAATTCAGAATATTGTATGGCTTCATGGTGTTCCATCATCTATCATCTTCGATGGAGATGCTCTCTTTACATCCCGGCTTAGTAAGGGGTTGCAGATGGCATTCAGGACGCAGCTATGTCTGAGCACCACCTTTCACCCTCAAATGGATGTTCAGACGGATAGGACCACTCAGACTCTCGAGGACATGCTCCGTGCATGAATCCTCGACTTTGGTATCAGCTAGGAGGATCACCTACCCTTGGCGGAGTTTGCGTACAAAAACAGCTACCACTCTACCATTAGGATGGCACCATATGAGGCATTGTATGACCGACCTTGCAGGTCACCTATCTGCTGGATAGACCCTGGGGAGTCAGTACTTGTGGGACCAGAGATGGTCCAAGCCACGACAGAGAAGGTTCAGGTCATCCAGGAGTGGATGAGGACAGCTTAGAGCTGATAGAAGTCTTATACTGAGAGGAGGCGGAGACCACTGGAGTTCAAGGATAGTGACCATGTTTTCTTGCGGGTCTCACCTCGATGTGGATTATAGAGATTTGGTCAGGGTGGAAATTTATCTTTGTGCTTCATCGGACCATTCCAGGTTCTCAGCAGGATAGGCGAGGTGGCTTATCACCTGGCTCTACCAACTCAGTTGCACCGGGTGCATGACGTCTTCCACGTATCTCAGCTGAGGAGATACGTGCATGACCCGACGCATATCATCGACCATGGGGAGATGAAAATTGATGAGAGGGAAACTTTTGTGGAGGTCCCGGTGGAGATCAAGGATCAATAGGATCGGGTCCTACATGGGCGTTCGATTCCTCTATTGTGAATCAGGTGGCAGCACAGGAACCTCCAGGAGAGCACTTGGGAGCGGGAGGCTCAGATGCATGCTCAGTACCCTCATTTGTTCCTCTAGTTTGTGATGTATCTTTACGAGGACGTAAATCCCTGAGGTGGGAGTAATGTAAAGACCTGTAAATTTCAAGGAATTTTTTTTCATAATTTTATTGGGATTTTACGAGTACGCAGTTTCTGACGAAACCTGATTCCAAGGCCCAGTGTACCCGGAATCAATTTCCGAAGTTTACCTCGGGTACGTTCAGTGAACGAATTAGTGGGTTTTTCTAACTTTTGAACCGGTGCTCGGAATTAAAATCAGAGGGAACCGATGAAACCATAGCGCTGATAATTTCTTAGGAAGATATTTTATGACGGTGCATTTTCTCGAGAAGAGATGTTAAAAAAAGTGAGGAATAAAAATATAATTTTTTTACAATTTAATTTTTATTTATTTACTAGGTGGATTAAGTGTTAAGTGAAATTAAGTTGAGTCACAACTTAATTCCTCTCTACATTGTGTTTTAACATCCATGTGAGGGAGTTGGGGTGGGGCCCACATGAGTCCCCACCTTTTCAAATCCCCTAACTCCCATTAAACACCCTCTTTCATTTATTTTCTAACTCACCTTCTCCCCTTCATTAATTTCATGCCAATTCACTTAATTAAATTAAGTGAATCAGATTTTGAATTTTGTATTTTTGAATTCATGGAATGAGTTAATAAAATAAGGATGAACCTTATTTTATTTGGGTTGGTGGTTGTGTGTGGAATTGAGGAGAGAATTCTTGGGGGTTTTCTTAGAGAACTGCATCATCTTCGTGAAGAACGCCAAGACTTCGACGAAGAACGCCGTCACCACAAGGAGAGATCGACGTGTCATTATTCTCCTCTCCGTAGTCGGTGTGAGACGTCAACCCTTATTCGGATGTACACCGACGACATTTACAGAGCCTCACCCCATGACACCGTCTTTCGTGACGCAAGATTCCGCGAATCACTTCGTGGATGGGGTTTTCCTTCATTCAAGTATTATTAAACGAATTTTTGTTGATTAATTAAGCCATATGTTATCAAAATAATGAAGGAGGTCGGACCGCATGAGCACGGCCGAAGCTCCTCCCCTTTTGTTGTTGAATATTATGTGTCTTGGAACGGAGGTGATGTGGTGCAACGGCACCACGCGGGAACGCGGAAAAGACGCGGCGAAGGAGCGCGGCGCCATCAGGCCGTTCCGTTGAGGCCGAAAGAAGCCGCAGCCGGAGTCGGGCCTGGGTGGAGGGGTGCGGCGCTATCGCGTCACGCCGGTCAAACACGGGCCGCAGCCGAGCAGGGGAGGGTGGTCGGACCTCCGCCCACTGGCGCTTCAGGGGGGCGGGACAAGCAGGTCCGGTAGCCGCAACCGGTCGGCCCTTACGACTGGCTAGATTCTGGAAGACTGGGGTGTCGTAACCCCCCTGCAGGTGGCGTAGGCAGGCCCCCAAACGGGTGGCCATTTCCTTAAATCAAGGGGGCAGCCCCCCCCCCCCCCCCCCGCGTCCGCTCAGTGCGCAGGGGCACCAGCCGCACCGGCCGGGCCTGGTCGTGCCCCACCGGGCCGGACCGGGACCCGGGACGGGTCGACCCGGTTCGGGCCGACCCGGGGGGTATTGGGCCGGGTCGGACCTGGCCCAAACCCCCTGTTTTCGGATAGATCTGTTCAAACAACCATAACATGGGATACGAACCACCGATCGATGCACCGTCAGTTGTGTAGAGATACTTGGATCGAGGCAGTCATTTAGGTATATTACACTCAAGGTTTTGGAGAACTTTGGGTATGTCCGGGATGGTTCGAACACGAAACCGACCGGGCCTTCGGACCGGAAACGCTTATAACTTGAGCTCCGCACGTCCAATTGACGTGTCGTCGACTTTGTTGGATTCCTATTAGTGAGAAGGTTCTTTTGGCCTACTTCTCCTGAGTTTTGGATGTTGTTGGCCTATGGTTGGGTTGGTTTTGACTTAGAAACCAATTGGGCCCCTGGGACGAAAACGCGAATAACTCTCAGACCGAGCGTCTGATTGATGCGCTGTCTGTCGCGTTGAGTTCCTATTGACAAGACGGAACGTTGGGATACATAAACTCCAGACTTCGTATCTATTGATTTATCGACCCCCTTGTCTCGTGGAGCGGACCCTCCCGGAATCGAGAACGCTGTGTGCCGGAACCCTAGAGCTGGTTGCGACTGCGACGACGATGATGACTGTACTGGGATCCTCCGTGGGTTCGGTAGTGACGGCGACCTTACTGGAATCCTCTGTGGGTTCGACGACAATGACTACTATTCATTTATCCTATGTGGGTCTGTCAGTACTTGACTACTGCTCTTGTATCCTACGTGGGTCCGGCAGTATTTGACTCTGTACTTGTATCCTACGTTGGTCCGACAGAGTAGCTGGTCCTGTATCCTTTGTGGGTCTGACAGCATAGCTGGACATGTATCTTGTGTGGGTCCGATAGCTTAGATGAATCAGTGGCTACATATGATCATCTCTATCACCTTACGAAGAGTATATCCTGTGTGAGCTGAGTCTTGACATTCAATCATTATCTTTGATATGATTGACTTGCTTTCCTATGTGGATTGGGTTGTGTTATCCTGTGTGGATTGGTTGTGCTTTCCTGTGTGGACTAGATTGAACTTGGGATCGGATGTTGGAGTTGAACTGGAATTGATAACTTAGGTATATAGATGGGCATATACCTAAATATAGTTGGTTATTACTTCATGATTGTATCTTTCCTTTGTGGATTATCCTTTGTGGATTATGGGAGACCTTCGGGGGTCTCGGGGTACCTACTGAGTAACGTATACTCACCCATGCATGGGCTATGCCCGCACTACATTGTGTTGGATGCAGAAGACAGACAACGCTTATCGAGGTAGTATTTCGTGGAGTTGGATGGTACCTGGAGGTGGATCACTGTACGAGACGTACACGGAGCGGACGGCTGGAGCCGAGGAGCTGAGGAGACTATCTGTCCCCACCCTTCAGGTGGTAATTCTAGAGGAAGGCTCGGTGTTGCTGCTTTACGTTTCTGATGTTGAACTTTCATTTAGTTTTACTTTACTTTCAGTTGGGTTTGAATACTGGCCCATTTACATTCCATCACTTACCTTTGTACTCATTTTACTTGGTGTTTACTTCTCCTTGCATATTCTGTGGTGTTTGTTATCTTACTTAAAGCCAATGCCTTCCCTTATATCAGGATTTACTCCTTGGTGCTAGTCGTCAGCCCCTGGCCTATGGAAGGCGGGCTGGGGCTAGTCATGGCACGGGTCCCGAGGATGGGCCATGACATAGTTTTCTAGTCAAATTGAAATATTCTTTAAGAATAAGGGGACTTTGAAAATTTGTGTGCTTTATTTTAGTTGTATTTTTTTGAATTTGATTTTTACAGTTTTTAATTAGGCCTTGTGATTTGGGATTTTAGGTTTTCATGTTTGAGTTTTGTTTGTTTTTTGTTTAAATTGTGTCCCCCATAAGTGTGGCATTGGATGTTGGAAGGATTTTATTAGTGGGTTCATTTTGGAATGGTTCATCCTATGGTATGATCATAAACATTCCAATTATATACTCAAGCAAAAAATAGAATAGAGTGGTTGTTCTACATCTCTCTCTCTCTCTCTCTCTCCTAGTATCATTATCTATAGTTCAATATTGAGGAATCATTAGGGAACCTAACCCCTTAAAACGAGTATTCACTAAAACTGAGATTTATAAGTTACTTAGATTTTAATTATGAAGTAGTTAAGAGGGAAGTTGGGATGTAGTTGTAATAGATAAGGTAACTCAGGTTGAGTGGTCCACTGCACCATTAGGTGCTAGTGGAAAGATTCAAGTCAGTCTCCCCATTCAATTTTATTTTTTTCAATGGAGAAAAAAGTCATCACCAATATTTAGTGGGGTTAATTTGAGTCATTTAAACCCATTATATGCCTATATAAAACATCTTCTAGATACATGATGTATAGGAGTTGTGTCCAAAAAATTTATCAACTGAATCATTGGTTCTTATATCTCATTTTGGTTTTTCCTTTGATCATGGGTAACACGATTGTCTTGGTTTAATAAATATAACATTCGGGTTGTTTTGGTTGTGATTTTGGTATGAAAAATAGTTCATGAAATGATTATACCAGGGTAGTTTTACCCCACCATTTTTACCATATTACGTTGAGGCCTTTCATAGTATGGAGACCTACAGTAGGTCTCACATTTCATGATAGTAATCCATTCAGTGTTTCCTTATATTACATGGGTTTAGTGTGAACCCATTGATATTACTTCTTTTATTTACTTTGGTAAGTTAAATAATATTTATTTTGAAATAAAAACAACATTTAATGTTTTCTCTTATTTTAATGACAAATCAGATTAATTATTTTTATGTAAGATATCTAATATAGATTAACTTTACGATATCATCTAGTGTTTTTTTGACTTGCCGCATAAATTCGTATGGTTTGATGTATTTTCACACCCCAAAGTCAATTCAATATGTCTTTACTTATAATATATTAATACCCCTTGAGTTTGAACTATCTAAGGAAGAAAATTTTATTTTTTGGGCACCTTTTCAATACTAAATAGTTTTCTAATGTTTTTTAAAATAATACATGTAAATGATTCAAATATAGATATATTTTAACCCAGTGGTGTAACAACACACAATTTTATTGTGTATTTTGTAATTAAATATATTTTGTGAATATATTATTTCAAACACAACGCTAAACTAAAATAAACTATTATAAATTCTATTATAAAATAAGTTTAACATTAATGTGTTATGATAATCCAATATGAAACATCATTATGAAAATTATCTGAAATTGATCTAAAAATAATAAAAAATAATAGAAACATAAAATTTTATCGTATGGTTTTCCATGAAGATCATAACCCTGGTTTTAATTATATAATGATGTAAAAAATAGAAATATATTGAACATGTTGAGAGAGATGTAAATAGAATGAGTGATTGTTATTGTATATGATAAAATATATATAATAATTAAATATGACCCTTATAAATATGATCATTGGAAATGTGGTTGTTGGATATCTAGTCATTTGGTATATTTAATGAGTATGTTGTGTTATTGTAAATCATATACAAGTTCAGAAATGAAATAAACAGATCACATCTAATTTAAAAAAATTATTACCAAAATGAATTTCCATATGTTATATTATTGTTGTTGTTATTATTATTATTATTAGAGCAAAATTTTATTCATTTACTTCATTCCATGAAATACCTCAATATCAAAAGACTAATAATATTAAATTCTTGAAATTTTAATAAATAATTTTTGTTGGATGTGGTTAAAATTATTTAATGTAAAAAAAAATTCAAACAACTATTATTTATATATTGTATATTTGTTAATAAATTATATAAATTAATATAATTTAGTTTTTCAAGGTATAACAGATATATTAAAACAAATTTAAATTTGTAATTCATACAAAAAATGATTAAGAACACTTAGTGTGTCAAAAAAACATTTCCTATAAAAATAGTATATATATATATATATATCATGTTTTCATTTTAAAGGAAAATTAATAACATTTATATATTTAATTGGATTATTTAGAGTCTAAATGTTTAATCAAATCATCAAAATTGGTTAATATGTTTATCTTATAATATTGGTAAAAAACAATGGTAAAAATTAAACGAAGTAAATGGGGTTAAAAGGGGTTATCTTCCATGGAAAGACGTTTTTTAAATTAACATGATTTATAAAACTTATATAAGACCTTTTTTTGTTTAAAATTCTTATAAACATGTATCAAAAACCATTATTAACCTAACTCACCAAACTCCAATGTGATTTCATCTTTACACCTCACATAACTTTAGTTTCCAATGATATGTCTCTCAATTTATCATATAAAAGAATCTCACATACACCAACATAAAACCACTAAATTCCATAAATTTATTAATGAACCAATGAAAATTTTACTTCTCAGAGACTCCTATTCCACATTATTATGTTCCCTGTCACTAGAAAAAGGCAGAAGTACTTCATTCTAAGGGAATTCATTATGAGAAGGAGCAATTCTCTAAAGTAGGTACCATGTTCTTATTTATTATATTCATTTAATTTATCATCTCTAAACATCCTAAAACACATTATCAATTATAATTAAGTAATATTAATATAATTGTTCTTCTTATAAAGTGATCCGACTCTTATATAACATCTTACACTTTCGTATTTATTAGTATAACATGTTTAAGTATGGGTCAGTTTAACCACCTATATGAACGCGATTATAATATCTTAACCATATAAATAATATATGACTATAAAGACATTAAAACTATAAATAAATTTTATTAAATGTTTGTTAACATTATGAATATGGTTTTGGATTGGTGACATAAAAAATGAATTATAAAATAAATTTACTCTTTTTTATCAACAAATTACCCAAACTAAGCTCAAGATAGTTTCCATTCTCAAAAACCAAACTCAAAATTTACATTAAACAAACGTGGGGATATATAAATCATTGAAAAAATAATAATACCTTTGATAATATGAGAATGATAAACTGGGTATCAAATATTGTGTTCCAACATCACCATTATGAAACATGCACGAAATAACCAAAATTATTAACATTTAACGATGAAACAAAACATTAACAAAGTAATGTATGTAAAATGAATGATTATAAATGTCGAATATAAAATGGTAATATATAGAAATAATATTATTCAACAAGTTGATTAGATGGTTATGTATATTATACAACATTGTAAATCACTTTCGTGTAAGACATGAGTAAATGGTAATGATTATTTATTCCAACTTCCTGTTTACTGTGATATATTTCATATTCACCACATTATTATTTTTTGTAGTTTATATACTTTCCATAATTTTGTTACATATAAATTTTCATGAAATTAATTAGATTTAGCAGTCCATATCTAGTTTTATCTTTCAAATTCTCTTTATTCAAAACTAACGAAATTATTATGTATTTTATTTCTGATATCATTTTCAATTAGAGTTTGTTATGACTAAGTTTCATCTAGGTAAATTATATGATATTTCTATATAAAACCACATAATGATTTTTTCATTATTTTCACATGTCCTTATACCTTTTCATTTTCACTTTGGTTAATAATTCACTTGATGTGATGCTTGTAATAAAAATTGAACATAGAAATTCTTTTCAGTTTATAATCTTTTACATTGATGCCCAAATTATATATTTTTATTAATGTAAATACTTATATATAGTTATATAATTTATCAAGGACAATTTAAATATAATTTAATTTATTTATAAATTAATCTTCTTTTGTCTATAATATATGATCATTTTTCCACTTTGACCTACATTACAAAGTGTGAAATGAATCCCCATTTTAATCAATTTTTATACAAATGAATTTTACCACCTTATTTTTCAGTTTTATTAAAGAATAATTATCTTTATGTTTTCTGGGTTTTCTAAATAACTTTGAATTCTCATTGTTTCATAAAATATATTTGTTAAATTAAATAATTTCAGAAATATAAAGGGTATTATTCCTTCTTTTTGGAAGAAAATTTTAATGATATTATATTTTTTCAACTATATCATTATCATTTTGTGTTTCTTTTGATTCAATGATAATATTATCCAATAATACCATACCACTTATTTCGATAGATTAATTATGATAAAGAAATATAAAAGATCTCATGGAAACCATTTCATTCCCATGGGTTAATTATTCTATGATGAAATTAAGAATATTTTCATGCGGAATGCATATATATAGTTTTCATTATGTGATGTGTGAGACTAAATTTATATATACCTATAGTTAATTGGTTAATGTATTTTATCATTATATAACTAATATTGGTGAGTAAACATAGATCCTTAAGGGACTCTATCCACTAAGTGATTGGTGGGCCCAAAATTATACATCTCTTCCATGCATTTGGTAAATACTTTTATCTCATGAGATGACATGTCAAGGATATTATAGAAAGCCCAATCCAATAAGGGTTATTTTGAAAAATGTGTTTTTTGTATTGGTTTTTCTTCTTGAGAAAAATAATGATTTTCTTTGCTTATTTATATGAAAAAATCATATGCCGATACTATGGTTTCATGGATTCTGATTATTGGAGTCTGTTTCCACACTTCTATAAATCATCTCATATGTTTTTCCAAAATACTTATATCAGTACATATGATTCATGATTTATTCTTTTTAGGGTATTTTTATCTTATGTTATGTACATGAACCTTTGTTATGGTTTCACAACCACATGTTTACCTAATGATAACTTAAGATATTTAATTTTTTTCTCGCACGTTTAAAATTACTATGCATATGTAGACATCCTTTATCACGTTTCCATTCCCCAGGTTATAAAGGATAATATTATGTATGATAATTATAAATGGGTATCATGTAAGAACAAAATTTTTGGGATACATTCAAGATGCTGCAAAATAAGATTATTATATATCTAATATCCAAAGACACTAAAATTTTAGTTCCAAGAGTGTGATTTAATCTGAGATGAAATGAATATTCATTTTAAAGATAAAAGATAAATTTATTTTATGTTTGGTTTGCCTCATGTGATGATTTAATGGTTACATTATAGTTTTCTTAGCATTGTGGGTAAACCATGCACCCTACTTGAAGAGGAATATTTGGGTGTTTTTAATGCATTTTGGTTGGGGAAAATCCCCATATCCTTCCCACATTCATAAAGGGTGACCAAGTGGATTATTGGTAAATATAACACACCTTACCTAATGTTATTTGGTGGATTGTTAATGTTTTTTAGATGAAAATCCACCACTTTCTCTTATTTCACCCTTCCCTCTTCTTCCTCCTTCCATATATTCTTCTTTTACTTCTTATTCCTTTCCTTTATTTCCATATTGGGAATAACTAGCATAAAAGGCTAGAATTAACATTGTTATTTTGATATCAAGGGAATGATAAGAATATCTTGAGGCTTGATATACCACTATACATCATAGATGACATGATTTCCTCATATTATGGTAGGTGGTTATATGAAATTATGTTTATTTATCATTCTGTGTGTGCTTGGTATTTATAAACTTATATTTTAAATATAATATACATATAAATTATAGTAATGATGAAGTTATATTTGTTTCATTATATTGGTATTTTTCATATAAGACATAAAATGGGTTTTTATTGGATCCTAATTTATAAACAGCTACAATAAATTTATGTAAACCCTAATGGTTTCATAAAATACCTAATAGTCTCATTTTATAATTTAAATGTAGTTTAATACTTCCATATTGTTTAAAAATTATTTATATGTCATATTTCATGAATTATAGAATTGTTTAAAAGGTTTAAGGGGTTATTTTTCTGGTACTGCATATGTTATTGGGCTTATAATTTTTCCTTGACATTCTTCTATGATTACATGTGTGTTTTATTATATTCATGACATATATGTAGTCTA
Source organism: Viscum album (assembly GCA_963277665.1). Taxonomy (NCBI): domain Eukaryota; kingdom Viridiplantae; phylum Streptophyta; class Magnoliopsida; order Santalales; family Viscaceae; genus Viscum; species Viscum album. Next base: position 2,025,021,046 of record OY728123.1, read on the forward strand.
ATTGATATTTTATTACAATTAAGACATTTTATCTATCTTAATTTTAATTTTTCACTCCTATTTGGGTTAATAATTCTTTATAATCAAATATTGGTAATAATGTGGTTTTTAAATATGATTCTTCAAAATTTTATATGTCAGATTGAATCTAAAGTAATTTTTTTCACTTTATGTTAAAGGATTTCAAAATATTTCTAACACACTTGTTTTTTGTACAAATCCATTACACTGTATATGAGTTTTTTTATATTTTTTCATGAGTTTGATCACGGTTTATGGGTTATATAAATAATATGGGTATACATACTTAATGGACTTGAGAGTTAAGATAATGTATCCATATCCTGATTATTTTTTTTTTGTCTATGTTATTGATATAAGATAATATAGTGAAAAAGTGTTCCCTCCCCCTCCTCATCTAGAATCATTGTAACCTAAATAGATTATGTATATAACTCTAAGAAAAGTGCTTTTGATCCTTATAGCATCCCGCCTTTTTATCACATAATCTTTCATTACATTTTACAAAACCGAGGATCTTTAAGGTTTAGTGTCTTGGAAACCGGGAACTTAAAACATGAAACAAAAAAAACATTCTTCTTAAACACTTGAAAGGCTTCTCCTTATGTTAATCCTAGGTTCATTACTGCATCTCAGAACCTGGGGACATACATCAAAGGAAAGGGTGAGCAGAAGGCCCAGTAAGGAAAACAAGAGAAACATTTTACATGTGAACTTGAGATACTTCAATAAGGTCATGAAAAGAACTTTAAGGCATGAGAATGAAATCATGAAATATATCATAATAAAAGTATCATTTTTCATAACATGAAGATGTGGCTACATCATTTAACATAGACAATCATGAACATATCACCAAGGTCCATCCCGAAGGTGTCGTTTGAAAATTACCAAGGTTATTCACCAAGGTATCGTGAAAATTGTAATCTCTAGTGGTTACATCATTACCCAATGCATTGGAGCGCTATCAGGGTGCACCCTTAAATTTTACTTTATTATCATGTGAGCCACATATATCATCATCAAAAATTTCATAAAGAACCCATATAGCATAAAATAAATGGGTTTCATTTCATAATCATAACGTTTTTAAAAACTGTTTTAAAGACATGATCTTTACGTCACTTTAAAACCCACAGAAATGGAAGGTGGGTCTCATGTATGTAAATCCCATAATTTAAAATAGAACATTTTGGTATATATGTAATACCCCTTTAGAAGAAAGAGCTTTGAGTATTCACTTAATAATATAAAATAACTTTATAAAAAGAGAGAGACATTTTGAGATGGAAATTCTGCAGCATAACCGCTATGTTAAGAGGTTTTAGAAGACATTAAAAAGAGAGGGAAAATGGGTAAAACATTAATAAATGACCCATAAAACAGTAGATGGACAGAATAAGAAGGATACATGATCATGGTAATGAAATTTCAAGGACATTCCATTTGAAATGAAAAACATGGAAGGAAGACAAAAATTAGATTTCTCTTTTGAAAGTTCGACAGCCTAACAGCGTTACTTAAACTTCAAACAAAATGATTTGAAAACATCAAATAGGGTCTCTCATAATGTGAACATAAGAGTTCAGTATGATAGATATAGTGATAATTCCCCAACATAATTAAAAAGGAACTTGAAAGACTTGACATGAAAGTGAAACTTTGAAAAGAATGAGAAGGGTGAAAGAATCCCCTAAAAATTCGGCAGCCTAACGGCGCCACTTAAAACTTCAAAATACTGAATTGAAGAGATCAAATGGGTTCTCTCATCATATGAACATAAGAGTCCAGTATGATAGATATAGAGATCATACCCCCAACATAACAAAAAGGAACTTGAAAGAATTGACATGAAAGTAGAACTTCAAAACGAGAAGGGTGAAGAACCACTTAAAAATTCGGCAGCCTAACGGCGCCACTTAAAACTTCAAAATTCTGAATTGAAGAGATCAAATGGGGTCTCTCATAATATTAACATAATATTCCATTATGATAGATATAGAGATCATACCCCAACATAACAAAAAGGAACATGAAAGAATTGACATGAATGTAGAACTTCAAAACAAGAAGGGTGAAAAACCACTTAAAAATTCGGCAGCCTAACGGCGCCACTTAAAACTTCAAAATACTGAATTGAAGAGATCAAATGGGGTCTCTCATCATATGAACATAAGAGTCCAGTATGATAAATATAGAGATCATATCCCAACATAACAAAAAGGAACTTGAAAGAATTGACATGAAAGTAGAACTTCAAAACGAGAAGGGTGAAGAACCACTTAAAAATTCGGCATCCTAACGCTGCCACTTAAAACTTCAAAATACTGAATTGAAGAGATCAAATGGGGTCTCTCATAATATGAACATAAAATAAAAGTATGATAAATTTATAGATCATACCCCAACATAATAAAAAGTAACTTGAAATACTTAAATGAAAATAGATCTTGAAAAATGAGAAAGGAGAAAGAATCCGTTACAAAAATTTCGGCAGCCTAACGACGCCACTTAAAACTTCATAAAACGGAATAATGAGAGTAAGAGGGGATATCTCATTATGTGAAAATGAAAAGTGAAGTAAGGGGAGTATAAAAGAACATCCTCCAACATAAGAACATGGAGCATAAAAGGAATGACATAAAAGAGATTACTTGAAATTAAAGAGAGAGGTCGGATCCCTTACCTTAAAATGTAACTCTTAAACCTCAAAGGATGGGACCTTGAGGGCTTGGGGGCACCTTGGGAGGACTCATTGGGAGGTAATGAGACCAGAACTTCGTTGGGGAAGAGTGGGGAGTCGAATGGATGAGAGGAGGGCTTGATATTTATAGGGAAAGTGAGGGGACAAGGCATAATGGCCAAGGGACACCTCAAAAGTGGTTTTCTCAAAAGCATGGGCCCTCCCATGGTACTTCCCATAAAGTCAGGCCACATGGGGACCCCCACACAATACTTCATCACCCTTGGCCGGCCAACCCTTAAAAAAATCTCATGACATCATCATGACACAGTTATGATGTCATTAAACATACCGAAACCCTAAAAATGTATTTTCACTATTCACTGAAAATTCAACTTTCTCAGAAAGATCCCAAAATTTCACCTTAATCAAATAACAATGCTATGATTTCAAAAATGAACTCCATTTTATAAAAATAATTTTCTAAATATTTTTAATTTATTTTTTTAATAAATACACTATTCACCAAAAATTTATTTTTTTTTCAGAAAAAACCACAAAAATTACCATAACATAATATCGGTGCTCTGAGTTCAAAAATGAAATCCATTTTATAAAAAAAATTCTAAATATTTTTAATTTAATTTTTAATTAAAAAATACTATTCACCCGAAAAACTAATACTTGAATAATAATTTATGAAACCGTTATTTAACCATTTTATTGAATCACATTACTTAATCAAGGTGCCTAGATTATTTTAAAACTATCTTTAAGTGAGATTACTAATCCATTTGGTCATATTACTAATCCTAATCATAAAATCACTATTCATAATTTACTATTCATCAAAAATCAAGTTGATCTTATTAGACTCCAAATTTTGTACTGAACATAATTGTAGAAGACCATTTTTTGAAAATCATTACACATTTTTAATTATTTAAGGTTTACATAAAAAAAATTTAAAATAACCTTTTTCTAAAATTCATCAAAAATATGCATACTGTATTTATCCGGTCATTTGAAAATTCATAACTTCATCATAAGAAGAAATCCCAATTTTTATTTAAAATATAGGATTACACAAGGTAGTTACGGTCTCCTTACATAGCCTCTTATCACACCAGCATAGGACCTAAGTGTAAGGTGTGCTAAGGTGAGAGAGTCCGAGGGAGGCTCGACCAACATTGCCCGAGTAGTAATTTCAATCATTTTGAACTTCTCGCGAAGGCGATTCTGTTATAGCTTCACATGATGAAGTTCGGCTTGGGTTTGGTCCAGAGCAAAGCCCAATGGTGCTACCTCCTTCCCAAGTTCTGTTAGATGGGCTTCGATCGGTCCAAGACTACTAGGTGAGGCCATCGAATCTTCATTCTATAATAATTAACCAAGATTACTTGTATTTAGAGACAATAATCAAAACATTTTGTTCACAGCGGTCATATCGACTGATGGTCATATAACAGTCAGAACCTAATGGTCTCATTTTAATTATAATCATGTTTATCAAATAAAACAGTTTTTTTGAGTATATAAATAAAATAAAATAACACATGAAATTAGGAAACAAGATTTATTCAAAATTTCAGGTCATTACAATCTTACCCCCTTAAGAAATTGCGTCCTCACAATTTTAAGAAATTGGGTTTTGAAATTTCATTGAAAGTCCCACATCGGAAAAAGAGTCTGTGACACCATTACGTTAAAAGAAAGAAATGGAAGTACAAAGGCCACCCGAGTTTACTCATACTAGGATTCCATGTAGGAAACATGGACATGGGGGAGAAAACAAAGGGTCACGTCCTAAAGGAGAGTGATAGAAAACATGATTAGAAGGAAGTTAACCACCAGAAAATCCCAAAATTATGATGTGTACAAGCGGTCTTTGATTACCTAGTAGGAAACGTAAACCAACAATGTTTTTGGTTTACGTTCCTTTTCATAACTTTTAGGAATTCATTTACAACATAGAACAAAAACATAAGGAAATATATCTACCTTCATGTAGAGTTTCATCCTTAAGTTTCTACACAAAACTAATATTTTCTCTAAACTATGAGCATTCAAAACGTCTTGGTCTCATCAAAACACAAGAATCATCTTCTAGAGAATCACATAATCCACAAAAAATTAACTATCTATTTCTTTTATCTTTAAACATTATCCCAAAAACAGAAATGGTAAGGTAAAACAACTCTTCAAAAATAAAGAATCCCATAGGAATGGAAACTACTTTTAAATCTTCAAAGTTCCATGGTACTACCCAAAGTTCATCATAGTCCATTCCATAAATAACGGTCCTTAAAATTCCTCAAAATAAACCAAACTAAGATTGAAACCCAAATACAAGAAGGATTTGATAACATAGTCTTCCAAAATAAACTTCATTGTTCATCTCCAAACAACATCAACCACTCCTAACATCTTATAACAAAAGTATCTAACCTAAACATATTTAACCCATGATAGGTTAATCATTCCCATAAGTAACCTAAATTACTATAAGTCCACCTTAAATTCATCGATTCTTCAAATATAAGTCAACCTTACTCCTCAATGAAAATACCGTTGTAATCTATTTACCTCGATCATATAGGGTCCCCAAAATAGTGAACGTCTTCCAAAATAAAAATCATATTTTAATCCCCTATTCATCTCTGTCATATTAATACGAAAATCGTAGCATTTCCTATCACATTGGTTTTTGAGACATGTTCTTCCATTTCCCGCCATTAACTAAGTAAAGAAACTATAAAAGGGGCTTAAATACATAGCCAATAATCATGAAAAGAAACTTAAAGCATATAAGGATAACTTGTAGTTGAAAAGTATACCCTAACTTGTGATCCCCTAGGTTCCCATCTAGGTTATCCATGATCATATATTCTTATGTGAATCTTCATTTTATTTTATCTTTGTTCCTTTTACAATGGTTCATACTAAGCTTATGAATTTACCCAAGCATATACCTCGGGAGTGTCGTAACCAAGAGTGCAGCAAGGCCCGTTGTCGTGTACCAGTTCCCGTTCGAGTCTAGCTCAAAGCGGTGTTTTTTGGTTTTACCCTTATGTACATCTGTGCCAGAGCCACCTCTACCTGCTCGTATCCAGACAGGGATGTATTTGCTTGGCAACCCCTTACTCAATACTCACCAAAATACCAGGAAGATTTCCTATATTTTAACTTTTCTATAGGCTTCTTCCTAATGTTTTCATATCCTAATTTCCACAAATAACTAAACCATCCTTTGATACCAACTATAGAATCCCGCCTATTCATCACATAATCTTTCATTACATTTTACAAAACCGAGGATCTTTAAGGTTTAGTGTCTTGGAAACCAGGAACTTAAAACATGAAACAAAAAAAAAACATTCTTCTTAAACACTTGAAAGGCTTCTCCTTATGTTCATCCTAGGTTCATTACTGTATCTCAGAACCTAGGGACATACATCAAAGGAAAGGGTGAGCAGAAGGCCCAGTAAGGAAAACAAGAGAAACATTTTACATGTGAACTTGAGATACTTCAATAAGGTCATGAAAAGAACTTTAAGGCATGAGAAAGAAATCATGAAATATATCATAATAAAAGTAACATTTTTCATAACATGAAGATGTGGATACATCATTTAACATAGACAATCATGAACATATCACCAAGGTCCATCACCAAGGTGTCATTTGAAAATTACCAAGGTTATTCACCAAGGTATCGTGAAAATTGTAATCTCTAGTGGTTACATCATTACCCAATGCATTGGAGCGCTATCAGGGCGCACCCTTAAATTTGCCTTTATTATCATGTGAGCCACATATATCATCATCAAACATTTCATAAATAACCCATATAGCATAAAATAAATGGGTTTCATTTCATAATCATAACGTTTTTAAAAACTGTTTTAAAGACATGATCTTTACGTCACTTTAAAACCCACAGAAATGGAAGGTGGGTCTCATGTATGTAAATCCCATAATTTAAAATAGAACATTTTGGTATATATGTAAATACCCCTTTAGAAGAAAGAGCTTTGAGTATTCACTTAATAATATAAAATAACTTTAGAAAAGGAGAGAGACATTTTGAGATGGAAATTCTACAGCATAACGGCTATGTTACGAGGTTTTAGAAGAAATTAAAAAGAGAGGGAAAATGGGTCAAACATTCATAAATGACCCATAAAACAGTAGATGGACAGAATAAGAAGGATACATGATCATGGTAATGAAATTTCAAGGACATTACATTTGAAATGAAAAACATGGAAGGAAGACAAAAATTAGATTTCTCTTATGAAAGTTCGACAGCCTAACGGCGTTACTTAAACTTCAATCAAAATGATTTGAAAAGAGCAAATAGGGTCTCTAATCATGTGAAAATAAGAGTTCAGTATGATAGATATAGAGATAATTCCCCAACATAATTAAAAAGTAACTTGAAAGACTTGACATGAAAGTGAAACTTTGAAAATAATGAGAAGGGTGAAAGAATCCCCTAAAAATTCGGCAGCCTAACGACGCCACTTAAAACATCAAAATACTGAATTGAAGAGATCAAATGGGGTCTCTCATCATATGAACATAAGAGTCCCGTATTATAGATATAGATATCATACCCCAAAATAATAAAAAGGAACTTGAAAGAATTGACATGAAAGTAGAACTCCAAAACGAGAAGGGTGAAGAACCACTTAAACATTCGGCAGCCTAACGACGCCACTTAAAACATCAAAATACTGAATTGAAGAGATCAAATGGGGTCTCTCATCATATTAACATAAGATTCCAGTATTATACATATAGATATCATACCACAACATATCAAAAAGGAACTTGAAAAAATTGATATGAAAGTAGAACTTCAAAACGAGAAGGGCGAAGAACCACTTAAAAATTCGGCAGCCTAACGGCGCCACTTAAAACATCAAATTACTGAATTGAAGAGATCAAATGGGGTCTCTCATCATATGAACATAAGAGTCCAGTATGATAGATATAGAGATCATACCCCAACATAACAAAAAGGAACTTGAAAGAATTGACATGAAAGTAGAACTTCAAAACGAGAAGGGTGAAGAACCACTTAAAAATTCGGCAGCCTAACGGCGCCACTTAAAACTTCAAAATACTGAATTGAAGAGATCAAATGGGTTCTCTCATCATATGAACATAAAAGATCAGTATGATAAATTTAGAGATCATACCCCAGCATAATAAAAAGGAACTTGAAATCCTTAAATGAAAATAGATCTTGAAAAATGAGAAGGGAGAAAGAATCCGTTACAAAAATTTCGGCAGCCTAACGGCGCCACTTAAAACATCATAAAACGAAATAATGAGAGTAATAGGGGATCTATCATTATGTGAACATGCAAAGGGAAGTAAGGGTAGTATAAAAGAACATCCTCCAACATAAGAACATGGAGCATAAAAGGAATGACATAAAAGAGATTACTTGAAATTAAAGAGAGAGGTCGGATCCCTTACCTTAAAATGTAACTCTTAAACCTCAATGGATGGGACCTTGAGGGCTTGGGGGCACCTTGGGAGGACTCCTTGGGCGGTAATGAGACCAGAAATTCGTTGGGGAAGAGTGGGGAGTTGAATGGATGAGAGGAGGGCTTGGTATTTATAGGGAAAGTGAGGGGACAAGGCATTAATGGCCAAGGGACACCTCAAAAGTGGTTTTCTCAAAAGCATGGGCCCTCCCATGGTACTTCCCATAAAGTTAGGCCACATGGGGAACCCCACACAATAATTCATCACCCTTGGCCGGAAAACCCTTAAACAAATCTTATGACATCATCATGACATAGTTATGATGTCATTAAACATACCGAAACCCTAAAACTGTATTTTCACTATTCACTGAAAATTCAACTTTCTCAGAAAGATCCCAAAATTTCACCTTAATCAAATATCAATGCTCTGATTTCAAAAATGAACTCCATTTTATAAAAATAATTTTCTAAATATTTTTAATTTATTTTTTAAATAAATACACTATTCACTAAAAATTCATTTTTTTCAGAAAAAACCACAAAAATTACCATAACATAATATCGGTGCTCTGAGTTCAAAAATGAAATCCATTTTATAAAACTAATTTTCTAAATATTTTTAATTAAATTTTTAATTAAAAAAACACTATTCACCCGAAAAACTAATACTTGAATAATAATTTATGAAACTGTTATTTAACCATTTTATTGAATCACATTACTTAATCAAGGTGCCTAGATTATTTTAAAACATTTTTTAAGTGAGATTACTAATCCATTTGGTCATATTACTAATCCTAATCATAAAATCACTATTCATAATTTACTATTCATCAAAATTCAAGTTGGTCTTATTAGACTCCAAATTTTGTACTGAACATAATTGTAGAAGACCATTTTTTGAAAATCATTACACATTTTTAATTATTTAATGTTTACATAAACATTTTTAAAATAAACTTTTTCTAAAATTCATCAAAAATATGCATACTATATTTATCCGGTCATTTTAAAATTCATAACTTCATCATAAGAAGAAATCCCAATTTTTATTTAAAATAAAGAATTACACAAGGTAGTTACGGTCTCCTTACATAGCCTCTTATCACACCAGCATAGGACCTAAGTGTAAGGTGTGCTAAGGTGAGAGAGTCCGAGGGAGGCTCGGCCAACATTGCCCGAGTAGTAATTTCAATCAGTTTGAACTTCTCGCGAAGGCGATTCCGTTCTAGCTTCACATGATGAAGTTCGGCTTGGGTTTGGTCCAGAGCAAAGCCCAATGGTGCTACCTCCTTCCCAAGTTCTGTTAGATGGTCTTCGATCGGTTCAAGACTACTAGGTGAGGCCATCGAATCTTCTTTGTATAATAATTAACCAAGATTACTTGTATTTAGAGACAATAATCAAAACATTTTGTTCACAGCGGTCATATTGACCGATGGTCATATAACAGTCAGAACCCAATGGTCTCATTTTAATTATAATCATGTTTATCAAATAAAACAGTTTTGTTGAGTATAAAAATAAAATAAAATAACACATGAAATTAGGAAACAAGATTTATTCAAAATTTCAGGCCGTTACAATCCTAATGTTCCATACATTACCGTGGACTATAATACAAAACCAACTAAACATTACTACATTTATGTGTATCGGGGCACACTTCTTGGGGTGGACCATTACCAATAAGAATTTTTATTTCACTTTTTAGTGGTTGTTTATAGTTTTTATGGTTATTTTTATCACCAAATAATACAGGGCCATTGGTTTCCTTGATCATATATACCTTAGGGAATATCTCAGGATGCTTGATTAAGATATTTAATTAAATACTTTTTTATTTCATATTTCAATTATTATAAATCATGATATATACTACTTAAATAGGATTTCACATAGATAATCCTTGATTATATTCTTTGTTCTAGTACTACATTTCTATAATTATTTGTATTATATGAATAATTTATATCTTCCATTAATCTTCCATCAACAAGATTGTTTATGTTGTTTTTCTGACCTTACTTATATAAATTCTATTATTCAAATTCATATTTATATATTATTTTATCAATAAATTATATATTTCTACATTTATATCATTAATTTTATTCCTTACACATTCATTGTTCAAGGTTTTTGTTTTTCTTTCTTTCTATAATTTGTTTAAACCCAATTATAAAATGATTTTTGAAAATAAACTAGTGATGCTTGGTTTTTAATCTCAATTATCATTCTTTCATGAACTAAAGGTAGTTATTAAAATCTTTTATAAATTATTTTCAAATGAATTTCAATGATCTAATCATATTTATTTAAAATATAGGTTATGTTTAAAATAGGGGAAATGATGTGTATAAATGTTATTGGATTTTATAATCTCAAAAGATTATTTTCATCAAATACTTTTAAAACTAGGTATAATGGATTGGATTTTAAAATTTTGTACATAGAATATTTTATTAGTGGAAATTGAATGTGTGTGCTTATCTCACACCACATATACACACCATGGTGTGTATGTAGCTCTTATGACTTTGTGAATGTGCTTAGGTTTTCATATCTTGAAAAAAACATCTGTACGATTATTGGAAATTGGATGTGTCCGTGAGTCACGTGGAGTTAATAATTTTGTGTTTTAGGATTTTGATTAATTTGGTTTATTAATTTATTGACCACTTCATCCTTTTTCAAAACATTTTGTCCCTTGTATACTTGTACCCATTTTGTATCTCTTTTTAGGATTACAATATGATGTGGGTTTTGTAATTTATATTTAGTGTACCTTGATTGGATTTTATTTATATTTCAATTTGTTTATCTCATTATTCATTGTAGTCTAACATATGGATTCACCGGGTAAAATTTTATATACTAAATCCACTACTTATTTCCTGATATTTATATGGTGAAATAATTCCAACTAGATATTATTTAATGGCCCTGTTAGTAGTTACCTGCCCAGATTTATTGGGAATGTACCTCAGGACTTGTCCTGTATTGACCTTGATAAAGTGCCTAGTTAACCTGGGTTGGTTCATGAGATTTTCTCTGTACCCATAACTTATAGATCTCTTTCTAGTGTATTAATATAATCCAAGGTATATTTTAGTAATTTTACCTGTTTTTTTATCAACCCTAGTAATGATTATATTTATAGAATATAGGGATTAAACAACCATCATATCATTTAGGTAAGGACTATCTAATGGCCCAAAGGCCATCATTTTTTATTGATTTTTGTTGATCCACATTTCAACGGGTGTTGTGGAACCCTTTCAATGCCTGTAGGCAAAATTATTACATGGTCCTATATAACTTAGAGGAATTCTTTGCTCATAGGATTCATACATTACACACATCACATACAAACTACTTTGAACTCATCCTCTAAACATCTTCAATGTGAAATCATATCTCCACCTTCGCATGACTATTTGGCTAGGATATCCCATGCATGCACAGGCTTGTCTTGATGGCAGGTGTCATACCCTCTAATTCTTGCAATCCATGTAGCTTCTGCTGTGGTGAAAACTTTTTAATCATCCTCCTATAGATCTTGTTCTTTGTATGTTGTCTAGTTTGCATCTTCACTAAAGTTGTCCCAAAGGCCTTGAGGTGGCCCGAAGGATTGGGTGGCCTGAAGTCCTTAAAATATTCGTGGACTGAATCGGTGGCCTGAAGGCCTAAACAGGGGAAAATTACCAGTTTCTACAGCGCCAAACTGTGCCTGCCACATTCCTCACTATAGTACCTGCTACAGTACTGTTGTAGTACCCCTGTAAATTTTTCCTCTGCCTGGATGCACTTAAGATTCCTCACAAACCAGGCTGAGGCTCATGTGGTAGGGAATGACTCTCATCAGTGGCATAAAGAATATGTTCCCCTAGTGTATCCTCAAAAAGGTGTTCCTACTCAGTGCCCTTTATTGTGGTTACCACTATAGTAGATAAAGGGGAAGATTTGATGACTAAATTTACTAGATTTTTTGTTGTTTCAATGGTTATAACCAATAATATGCTTCATACTATAATTGGATATCAATATCTTTATAGAATTTGTTATGGTAAGAGCTGGCACAGGTGGGTTATGCTCAAAATCCTCTGTGAGATTTTCCCTATTCATGAGAGAGAATATATGAAGTGTTTTTTCTCAAAAAAATTGGACCTTAATAGGGTTATCACTCATCAAGATCCTTCACATCCTCCATGATTCTAATATAAACTAATTTCTAGTTGTAAAATCTTTTAGGAAGATTAAAATATTATAGGGAATTAGTCAAAAAGTGGTTGGTCTTCACTGGTATATATGATTTATGGTACTATTTGTGGGATAATATGAGCATCGGAGGAAAGAATTTGTATTGAGTTTAAACCAAGTGTAGGCATGAATCTGGAGTTGATGCCTTGGTCTGTGGGATGGGTAGGAGATGATGGTGATGATATATGGGATGGAATCAAATGTGGCTCATTAGAAAATATCATACTCAAAATTTGTTGGGACCACTTCGTGTATATGGTTGTACTTGTTTTTAATAGTTGTCAATGAAGATAAAAATGAAGGAGACCAAGAAGTACCCCAATGAAATGGAGGAATGGAAATTCATACGATTGGTGTACTGATCATAAGTTCAAAGAAGGTTTTTCAAAGGTGACACATTGTTTACAATAATGAAGAACGGGGGGTCATAATCCATCAAAGGATGATTAAAGAAGAATGGGGTATTTATGAAGACCATGCAATTCCTCATGATTTCATGAGAACCATGCAAGAGACTTCTTGAAGAATTGAATCATATATTTTGTATGAAGTAGAGAATGACAGATGATAAAGAAGACAATGTGCGAATGGTTTTCAATCCAGAGATGGCCATGCACTTCACATTGTATCAACATATGATGATGCTAAAGCTATTTAATCAAACGATATATATCATGATAGTGGATTTTGTGATGAAAGTAGAAGAGTTTTTGAAGAAGTAAAATCACCAAAAAGAAGCATGAAGGTTACGGGCAGAGCATATATTGAAGGTGGTGCTATTTCCCAGTGTTTGCCAAATTTTTGGGCCTCAAAATCGGAAAATGAAGACATGGATTGTCTACAAAAGGAGGTGTGAACAAAGAGGAAGTGGTGCACCGAAAATAAGGGATGTGCGTGAAATACTTGATCTGGGCACGAAAAACAGCATGGTGTGCAAAATAATGGAGCGAAGTCTTTCGCGCAAATAGTGTTTCAGAATTAGAACATTGAAAAATGGTAAAGTCATGGGCTGCGTGAAAATCAAGAGTTGTGTGCGGAAAAATGGGAATGTGAATGGAAAAATGTTGTGCACAGAATAGCTGGGTGAAGTTTTCGTGAAAGCAGTGTATAGAATCAGAAATATAGGAAATCGGCAAATGCAAGAGGCCCGCGAAAAATCGGAGATGTTCGCGCCATGTGTGCTTAAAATCAAACCGGTGAGCGTAATGTTGGTTGTGCGCAAAATGTGGGTTTGATGTTTTATGCGCAAGAGAGGATTCATGTTCGGAATGATGAAAAATGGAGAGGTAATGAGATGCGTGAAAAACCAAGGTGGTTCACGAGAATAAAAGGATGGTGCACATAATTCAAATAACTGAGAGACAGTTTTACGCGCAGGAAGGGGTTTTACACATAGGATCAAAAATGCCTATAAAAATGAGGAGAACCCCTCTCATTAGAAGAGGCTCAAAACATAGATAAATCCCGACCTCTGATGTGTGGAAAAATTAAAGTATAGAGTGGTGCGCAAAAAGAAGAATGGTTGCGCGAAAAAGAAGGTGTTGCGCGAAAAAAGCGAATTTTTGTGTGAAAAAGAAGAGTTGCGCGAAAAGCCTTTTACGTGCCAAAAAGTATTTTTACGCGCAAGGTTTTAGTTTTACGCGGAAGCCACCGGGAAGGGTGCGCGAATAATTTAGGGGTCCCGCAGGCCTTTGACAGGTTCTTAGAACTCTCAAATCTGCTTTGCAAAGATAGAAGAAGAGTGAACCATTTGGTTCTTTGAAGAGAAGTGGTTCCAGACACACATGGCTTGTGTTTAACATCCTCGTTGTGCTTTGCAAAGAAAAGAAGAACGGTTCATGCAACTAAACTCAGATCTTCATAGAAAGAGGGGAATATATCAATAAACTTAGGTGTTAGTATTGGGAATCAAAGGAAGAGAAGAAGAATATATAGTGCATTCAGTTATTTCACTAAAGTAGAAGGTTGAATACAAAAGAGCATCATCTCATGACTCTGATGCATGCAAATTCTCATGCTAAACAGGAGACAAATACTTCAATGCAAATCTATTGAAGAGACCTTCATGTATGTCAACTGAGTGGGATCTCACCAATGGAAGTGAGCCAGGGGGAGTCAATAGGAGTGACCCGAGGGACGCGGTGAGATAACCCTGAACCTTTTGTAAAGGTAGGGATCCTGGGATAGAGTGACTGTTCCCAAACTATTGTAATCCAGAACTAGTGAAGATTAGTGGAATTTGGTACGACCGGAAACTTTTTAGTGTATGATCCTTGGACGTAGCCCTTAGCGGTGAACCAAGTACAATTGTTGTGTTATCTCATTGTATGTGAATGTTTCATTGCTGATCATATCCATCAACAGGTTTAAGTAGTTCCTACCAACGTGGGAACAAGATCCTTGGTTTTAAAAGAATAAGTTGACACCCAGATTCACCCCTCCCCTCTCAGGGTGTACCGGGGTCCTAAAAAATTATATTAGGTTGGATCACTATAATACACTATAAGGTAACATATATTTACTACGTCAAATCCTTCTGTGGAATAGATGGTGGTGGTGCCAATGTTTTAGGGGTAGATCAAATCCTAGGCTCAGGCCTATAATGATAAGTTGCATGAGGATGGCCCTTGGTAGCCATTTTATACATGGAAAATAGTGTCAACTCCTGGTATCTAACTTATCCATTCCCATCCTACATTAATATGTCCATCTTCTATGACACCCCAATATTTCATAGTACGTTATCTCTCCAAATTAGTTCAATAACTTGTAATACATGCAACACTGAGTTCGAGCGAACTACGACTTACCAAACTTACCATTCAAAAAGTTGGTTATGAATAATATAAACTAAATTTTGAATTTTATATACACAATATAATTTTATAATCCATATTATGTGTTTCTTAGACATAATATAATAACAAATTCATTTTTTTAGATAAAATAAGTATTTTTCAAAAAAATGCAATTTTACCGCCTTTTAATGGAGAACTCTTTTTAAAAATAATATTTGAAACTTTTTTATATTAAATTTAATGAAATTAAATTATTCTTTAGATGTGGGACAAAAAAATTTAGTTTGAATAAATTTTTGTTCCTTTTTTGATAACATTCATATTTTGATGAATAGTGAAAATACTATATTTCAATTAAAAGCAACTTTTTTAATTGAAATAACTTATAGAGTTAAATTATCAATTTTGATGATATTTAAGTATACTTCTATTATATTTTTAATCATTTAATATAATTGAGGTCATTATATGTAATTTCACATTTAAATTTCACATAAACACATGTCAATATTTTGATAGTTTTTAATTTTTAAAAACCGCTTTTTTGTTTTAACAACAAGAATTAATGTTAAATTAATTAATGAATCTTCTATATTTTTAATTTGGAAAAATAGAATTCATTTTTGAATTTGGAATATCAAAATTATCTTCTCGTTCATTTTTGGTATTTTTCTAGAAACTTCCAATTTTTTATGAATAGTGAAAACACTGCGTTATTGTTTAAAACCAACTTTTTTATTTACATAATTATATTTTTTATTTAAAGGTATTTTAAATAAAAATATATATATAATACCTATATATGTTAAATTTAAATCATTGGATACATTTTATAATAAAATTAGATGTATAAAATTTTATTAAACTTTTTAACGTCTTTTACCCACCTTCTAGGCACATTTGCAAATTTGCATAAAACAAAATTTTACTTCTTATGTAAATTTAATTTCCAAAATCATAGAGACGTGGTTGAAATCAGTAAGTAAAATGTGGTTCAATAAGATGAAAATAATTTTTGTGAATAGTAACATTTGACTTTTATTTACCACGGTTAAAGGTAAATTGGGTAATTTAAGGTAAAAATGGTATGATAATTACCCTAACACATGTCATAATTATATTAGATAAGTGTATTTAGACCAAAAACAACCTTAGGAATAAAATATGATCTTTTTTCTACTTATATTATATTATGATGTTTATTATTATTTTATTTAAAGAATAGTTGAAAGTGATAAATTCAATGCTTAATGACTAAACCATTTTAAATATAGGGTTATACATAAGATAAATTTGACTATAAATATTCATTAGAAAGATAATAAGATTTAATAAATAGTGGTATTTTATTTAAAATTATGAGAGATTAAATAATAATATTTATTTATGACACAATGATGATGCATTAATTACATTATCAATTAAAGATTAAAATAGTTGATATTATAAATATTAAAATAAATTTAAATTGAGGATTTTGATGTCATACATGAATTTTATAAGTTAATATGACATGTTAGGGTTGAATAAATATTTTTTTTTAAATGATAATTTTTTTATGACATTAATAAAAAAATACTAAAGAGTATGGAAATTGATATAATTGAGTTTTTAAAACAAATACTATATTATTAATTGATATAATATTTCTAAAAATATAAGGTTCATACAAAGGACTTACATGATGTTTTATATATCAATAATTAACCCCTCGGGGTTCTCTTGTATTTTTATAGTATGTTTATTAACCTTTTATTATAATAATACAAGAGGACATGGTAAAAGTAAAACTATTTAACTAATAGTTAAATATAAAAGATAGGGTTAATATGTTGACCTAAACTTTTCTAAAACCTATTGGATGAGAGTATTTAGACCAATACACACCATATCTTCTTAATAAATCAATTTGGAGCCATTATAAATCGAAAATGATTTTATTATAAAATAATATTTCAATCTTTTCCTAAAGTGACCCTCACCTATCTTATAAAAGGGTACTTCCCCTACTCTCAAAATCACACCTCCAAAGACATTTGTATAGGCCAACCCCTACCCCAATATCCTCCCAACTGCTCTCAATTCAACCGAGAGGCCTTCCCTTGAGTAGAAAACCAACCTAAGGAGACATTTTGTTCAAATCAAAAGGAAACATCCAAATAAGAGGTAATTATTTTATCACATCTTTCAAAGATATTTTCTTCTTCCACTTTATCTTTATTCGTTATTTACAAACCAAAAAAAAATTCAAGTACTTTATATATTCTGTTATGTTATTATAAATATTTTACAACCATACTCATTATTAAATCGATCCTATGAATGATAATGCCACCATGCATGCGTATGTATGGCTTACTGTCTCCATGTCATGGTGTAATTTGTTATTCAACACTATGTTATTTGGATGGATATAAGGATGAGAAATATGTATATAAATAATGATAATAACATGATAATTTCACTGTAAAATTAATATTCCATCCAATTCCACACCATTTCATCATTAAGGAAATGATATTGTCACTTGTGTGTTTGAACGACTTACTCTATCGACAACGTGATGAGATTCATTTCCTGGTTCACCGTTCAACGATGGTTATGAAAATACATATTATTAATAATTATGTAATATATTACATAATAATGCTACTAGATATATATATATATATATATGTATATGTATATGTATTTACTTACATATATCATATTCACTTACTTCGGTTCAATAAGATATGAAAACGGAATCATCTTTTATGCATACGTATGGCCTACCGTCTCCATAAATGGGGTTTCACATTTCATATATATATCTATTATACATAATTATATTTTAAATATATATTATATATAAATAATTTTTTATATTCTGTAAGTATTTAAATCATGATCTAAATGATTTGATCAAGAATAACATGTTAAAACACGTACGATAAGGAAAGCTATTATTACTCAAAATTTTAATTTAACATGGAATTATTTATTAAATGGGTATTATAAAGTAATAAATGAATCATGTATGATATAATAAATATGAATATGGTTCTTTTATAATTTAATAACATATTATGGTCATTATAAATGAGGGTAAACGTACCCTCGGCTAATGGAATTTGTAAGGTAAGGGTTAATTCCTCAATCTCATTATTATCACAGATTGTTTATGTGTAAGTATTTTCTAGGAAATATTTATAATCCATGTCCATGTTACATAAAATGTATTTCAAAATGATTATTTTAAGGCTCTATTTAAATAAAACACCATTTTAATTGTTTTAAATATTTATTCTTCTAAATATTTCTCATTAATGTCCATGTTTTCAAAATGGTTTTAAGGATTTATTTAAATGGACATGAATTCATTAAAATGTTAATTCCTTTCAAATGTATCAAAGTGGTATGAGACCATTTTATCAAAAATATCTTTTAAATTATAT
Organism: Viscum album; assembly: GCA_963277665.1. NCBI lineage: Eukaryota > Viridiplantae > Streptophyta > Magnoliopsida > Santalales > Viscaceae > Viscum > Viscum album. The sequence goes on from OY728123.1 coordinate 2,025,039,752, forward strand.
TCTTTAGAAATGTGTGACTTGAAAGTTATTTCACCAAAATGGATATTTATCTCAAAATTTTATACTGATCATTTTCAACTATGTCATCATTATTTACTAGATATTATTCTTAATTAAGTTTGATTTATTTTAATACAATATTTCATATTGTATCGAACGTGTTATGATATGTTTGACTAAGGATGTGATATTTTTATACCCTTCATGGTTTATGGTTAATGTATAGAAATTTTTTATTCTAGTTTTAATACGAATAGTTATGTTATGTTTCAACATTTTCATATGAGGAATGTAGTGGACATAATAAGTGATGGGTGGGGCCCGCTATAGCCCCTAGATGCATCGGTATCTCCCATGAGACAAACTCATGTCTTGGAATAATTCCTTGACAAATATATTATATGTAGTCTTGGCACGAGGCCTTTACTATGTGGAAATGATGTCCAGTGTTATGCATTCCCTCATTATGAAATTAATTATTATATGTTAGTATTCGACTAGTAAAACATCCATGTACATGTTTATATGATAATGTTCGATTTATTTCCACCATATTCTGTTCATGTTTATGTTTAAAAGGATTTTTTATTACACATATTTCCATAAAATTTTATATCTTCTCCTTAATTATTTACCCTTAGAGAGCATTTGAGCTCACCACTTTCTTATGTTTTGTTTTCCCAGGATTCCAAGAAGTTTATTATGTTTGATATAAAGGGTTAATTTATGGGAATAATGGCATTCCAAATAGATTATTTATGTTGTGTTTTATGTTTTAATGTGTAATGTAATGTTCTTGTATGTAATCTATTTTCCAAGACTACTAAACTGATCGGTCCATCGGGACATGATTCCTTGTAATCATGCTAATGTGTTAAAATAATGGATCAGCTTCGAGCTTCTGTGGTCGGGGCGTTACAAATTGGAAATCAATGGGAGATTAATCAACTATATTTTTCCTATTTATGAAAGTCATAATGATAAATAAAAGACACCTAATTATTTAGTAAATTGAGGGATGAATTTTTCACTCATCATTAAGCCCATTTTATTTTTCTCTTTTCCCTCAAAATAAATGTCAAATTGAATTTTCACATTGATTTCCTTCCGGATTTTCAAATAATTTAAAATTAGAACATAATTTTTATTCACATTTGTATGATAATCTCTCTTATTCATCTAGGAATAGTTTATCACTAAATGATTTTTTTTAACAGTTACCTTTAGTAAGGTTTTCTTTATCTTCATCACATAATGTTGATCCATTGGGTCGAATATCAATGTATTCCAAATCACATATAAATATGTCCAGTTGGGATCAATCTCAAGCTTTATATAATTACTTCTCCTAAAACACTAAAAAATTCATACATTAATGTTCACCTAAAACTAATCCAAGGATAAATTACAATGCAAATGAGTTAATCTAAACATAGCTTCTCTAAATTAATCATAAGGGTGATCAAGAACTCAAGTGCTAACTCTTGAGTATTGTTATCAAAACTGAATGATGATCTCTAGGTGTATCACTCCAAGTACCTCCAAAACATTTTTAGTTATCACAATTCATCTCATTTACACTATGTATAATATTTTTTCTATGATAACCATGTGTTTTATACTCTATATCCTCTATATATGGATGGCGTTAGTGAAAAAGAAGAATAGTGTAGAAGTAATCTTAATATAATTGTTTATTATTGGGTTAGAAATGGGTAGAGGATTTTCAATGGATTCATATGTGGGATAAGTATTGGGGATAATATTTACTATTTAAAGGTTTTTATGGGATGTTAGGTCTCTAGTGTTGTGAGTTTTTAGTCATTTGGACATTGACTACTCTAGTTTATGTGGAGGTTTTTATAGAAATGGTCTTTAGATTGAATTTGGGGTGTGGTTATATGGTGGATTCAATTTGTTATTTAAAACCATTGAGGGCGATCATATATTGATTGGGGAGATAAGAGAGGGTTTATTATGGATATGGGGAAGAAAACAATAGTTCAAGGGATTTTAGTGAGTTATATGTGATAGAATGAATAGGGGGAGGTGAGAAGGTGTGGAAATGGTGCAAGGAGGTGTTATAATTGAAGAAGGAAATATCAAAAGGATTTTATACATTTATTAGGGGTATTTGGGGGATATTAATCTATCTGGAGAGAGGAATTGAGAGAAAAATAGAGGAGGGGTGTCTAAAGGCATTACATGACCTTTGGGTTTCCACTAGGTATTTTCATATTTTTTACACATCCCAGAGTATCATGAGAGGTTATTTCATGGTAATATGAAATTCTCAAGACCTATCAATTTTGAACACATAGTTCTTATATCCATTGTGTCATGGACTATTCCATCATAGAAAAACAGTTTTTAATGAATTTTATACATTGTTTTTTCTCATTTAAGGGTTATGGTGTGGACATATGACTTGTGATCTGAGCATAAATTATTTTATAGGTAGGATAAATTACAAAAAAATTAAGGCCAAGGCACATATGTTTTTTCAATATGATATTTAAGAGTTAGAACCAATGATTTATCTAAGGTTATATACTTATGGGGAGTGGATAAGGTATGGAACAATCGATGCTTTATGATGAGACAAAAATATCTAGGGATGAAAAATTCTTGGATTCAAATGCACAAAATCCCTTTTATGTGGTAATTTGATACATGAACATGTTGTTTTGGATAATTTCTAAGGAGTACGAATTATGGTGTGACCACAATATTAAGATATTGTTAGTGTGAGATTTTCAAAGATGATATATTATGATATTTCATCCTTGGGCATCTTTTGAGGCATGGTTCTAACCATTGTGCTGTGGGATCTCATTTTTGAGATAACTGAAACTATTTAATGGTAAAACTTTACTATGGGATCTATTTTATATAATTTCGAGTAGAATAGTTCCATAGATGAAAAATTACAAATTGTTTTCCTTATACCAACATTGTGATGTTATTGTCGGTGTTTCCTAATGACCAGTTTTCCCTTTGAGTATTTGTTTATTACTTAACCATGTAATTCCATCATTTAAAACTCATTTACTAAACTTAATTATCATCATTAAAAGGTTTGAGGTTCTCAATATGAGTGTTTTAGGAGAACAACACAAAGTCTCTATGAATTTCAAAATCCTAAAAAAATTAATTAATATATAAAATAAATGAAAAATATAAAAATAAAATAAAATATACCTAATTTTCGTCATATTCAATTATTTATTTATATTTAAAATCACTACATACCTAATTAGTATCATTACTCAAAATAGAGGGAACTCATATACTCCACTTGAGAATAGTCAATGTATGTCTTGGGGATATGTATGTTCACCTTTATTGGATGCTCCTAATTTTAGTTAATCTATAAAGCTCCATGGTGGAATACTTCAGCAACCATAAAAGGATTAGCCATCTTTATTTGAGTTTACCTGAAATAGGCAGGGATATGAATTCAATAATAGTTCATTTTATCTTAGTTATAGATAATTTCATTATATTTTTTATTTATACCAATTCCCTATTTTGTATTTTTAGATTGTGTCATTGGTTAATACGCCCCTCTAGATCTCTTCAGGGCCATACAATTTCAATAATATATTTCTACAATCTTCAACTTCATTATAGTTCAAATCATTGAATTTGTAATATAATTTATGGAAAAAATACACTAAAGGTGGCATGGTTTTCCATACACCAAATTAAATGGATACATTCCTAATGGTCTCTTTTAGGTTTTTAGATAATTCCATAAAGCATCATTATGTTTTCTCAACCAATATTTCCTACTAGAATTGAAAATTCTTCTTATGTATTCTTTATCTCCCTATTTGAATTATCCATTTTCCACTATTTTGTATATGATATTGTTTACTCATTTTGGAAAAACCCTAATCTTTATTTATAACTCTTCTCAACATTAGGATGACAAAATGTGTCTCTGGATCACTTATCAACAACATGGGAACTCCAATCCTAAAAAAAGATATTTTTGATTGAAAATTATGTCACCGCCATCATCATGATTGTTTAGATGAATTTTTCCTCAAACTAATTCAATACATTGTCTATACATCTAATTTGTTTGTGTATCTAAAAGAATTAATAAAATTACCCATGATGTAAATCATCCGTACGTAAAATACATTGATCTCCATGATTGGGTATTATAGAATCTCATCAATCATTCTAATTTTCTTGGTATACTAATAGTGATCACAAGTAACAACAAAAAAGATGCACACTTATGAAGTGTTGGATAAATGAATTAATTATAATGAATATTAGACACTATTCTATATAGTCCATGGTGTACTCCCATTAGTGAGGAGTGAGAATATTAAAAAATTCTTTCTATCTCAGTTTCAAGCGCACATCAGAACATAATCCCATCTTTAATTTTCTTGAAAAGTAAAGGGTCATCCCAAAAGTAGTTTATAACTTCATCTATCATCCTCTTATTCTATTTTTCAGTAAACTACTAGTAGATAGTTTTACTTTCCGAATAGTTTTCTAGGTTGGTGAACCACATTCATGTTGTGAGATCCACTAAAAATAAAGGATCATTAAAAGATGCATCTAAAATATAAATATAATGTTCTATAATTGAATTAGGAAATTCCATTCTCAAAAGAAGGTCATCAACAACATTCTCATACAACTTCTTGTTTCATATTCCCATATTGAACTGATGGATTAAAAATATCCACTAAATCAAGAAGGTTCAACATATTTATCCATTAAAAAATAATATAATTCTATGTGATTAATATTGACAACCACTTTAGATTTAACAAGTTATGTTCTAAACGTTTATAAAAAAATCAATTTCAAGTATATCATTTCCCAACAAGGTGTAATTAAGTTGTTCTTTTTTAGGGTAATTCTAGATTCATAAGTGGGTCTAAAATATATGTCCACAATTTGGTCAATCACTTCCCCATCATATAATTACATAATATCACAATTTATTAATATAATAATGGGGATAGTGACAACAATCATCTTATGATCCTTGAAATTCTATTTTAAAAATCTGACAAAATTTAAGTCCACATATTTTTCTAAAAGATGGATGAGGGTTAAATTAATTTGTAAGAAGTCTAACATAAATCATTGTTAGATCTGGCATTCCCTAAGAATCTTTGAATCTACCTTGTTTATTTTTTGTTCTGAAAACATTGTGAAAATTTTTATTTTAATAATATTCAACTCTTTCTAATCATTGTGAATTGTTTTGCTAAGGATGATGCCAACTTTCACTATGATTTGTCACTTCTCTCAATTAAGTACATGGTGTTGGAGTTAGTTCCATAGAACCCACTTATGCATACTTTTTTATAACCTTTATCCCTTGTTTTGAATATTAATATACTCCTTATGATATCATGATTTCTCTTCTATATAACATTGTATGTGATAATGTCCTAAGAGTAGTTATCACACTGAAATGTTATAGTAGTTCCCTGCTATGATGAGTACCCAGAAGTTCCATGATAATATTAATAAATATATTATTTATAGTTGAATGAAATCATTCAAGGGACAAAAATGATGTAGGTTATTAAGGGTGGAGACTTATAGTACTTTGAGGCACCTTATCATGGTCTACCCCCTTGGTAATCCCTAATGCAGGATATTATGAGAATGAGGCCAGCTAGTAGGAAATCCACATTTATATGCTTCATTTGATATTCCTATCAATGGATGTGTGTATTGATGCTTAGACTTTAATATTATTATTAATTATTATTATAAGATGTTTACTTTTATATTTTGATGAAAATTGTGATGAAATATGTTCGTAGATAGGTAGAATATGATTGGTGTATCACGAGTAATACTTCATTAATGAATAATGTTTGAAAATATTTTAACCTTATATTATTTAATAGAATTGATATCTTTAGGAATTTTACGGAAATAATATAGACTAAATAAATCCATGTCCATGGTGTTCTATACTCAAGTTTGGTTTTCAGAAAGTTAATTAAAGAGAGATCAAGAAAATTTTTTGATGGCACTAGCATGGAACGTTCTTGATAAGAGATATTATGATAAAGATATTATACTACATAGTAATCATTCATATGTGGTATTATTTCATTGTGGCATTAAAATCTTTATCTATGGGTTCTTGGGAATGTTTCAAGATGTCAACTGTGTTCTTTTGGATGCTTCTCCTAATGCAACGGAGAAAGATTCCTAGATGGTCAAACATAAACTGTATCTATAATTTCAGTTAAAGAATATATTATTATTTATTATTTAACTAGTTTAATAAGTATTATTCCCACATATGGTTTAATAATTAATCATGTTTTCTTGATCACATATATTTCATCACCAGTGATTCAAGATAATATTATGTGATAATTATACTTAATAAATATGTATTTTCTATTTAGTGAATATAATATTTATTTATTGGAGAATAATGTGGTTATATTTATTTATTAAATAAATAGTTATTATTCATGGCCTAATAAATACTGTAGAGGAATGCTGGAGAGAGATTAATGGCTCTTTAATAAATAATATATATTTAATATTATTTAAATACGTAATACTTAATTTAATACATGAGTTTAGTGCATGTTATGAAATAATAAAAAATTATTATTATTATTGACATTGGGTACTGTAGGGATAAAAAAAATAATAAAGGGTGCATGTGAAATTATTATTTTCTAACCATAGTTCTATATAAACCCAATTCTATTATTTTTATAATATATCCGATTCAATATTGTGTTATGCACCATGATATCTAGAGATAATATTCCCAAATCCATAGAGAGCTCCATCCCCTAGAATTATTTCAAGAACAGAGAGTGATCTTACTCCACCACCACTCTCAATTCTAGATATATTGAAGATAACCCTTTATTGAAGTAGTTCTCAAGGTGATCAAAGGTGAACAATTAATGCATTCTAATATTCCATGCTAGCACCTAGAGAATACTATAATGATGTTTGGAGGTTCATGGAACACATGTAGAACACTCCTCGAGGGAGTCATTTACTGATTCCTACAATAAAATGATGGTGCAACATAGATAAATTTTCACATCCATCAATGAAGAACCAGTCACTCAAATAATAATTTTTAAATTTATTAAATAAATTTTGAATAATATGTGATGATCTTGAGATTTGGTTTTGGCTTCTATACATTTTATATATTCATTGATTCAGTTCTGTTAATCATGATATTTTTCAATTTGTAAATATCAGATTTATCATCGATCATAACAAAAGGATTATTTCGGCATTCCCTATTTGATGACTTCACTTCACATAGAACCAACAAGTGGTATTAGAGCGGGTGCATAATTATTTATAATTATTCAAATATCATTGAATTATTTACACATTTTTCTTTAGCTTTAAACTCGTGTTTTATCATTATTTAACATGAATTTCAATATTTTCATTCCTTGTCTTAGTATCATGAAAATAAAATTTAATTAAGTATTTTTTTTAAAATAAATTTTAGATCCCATATGAAGGTGCAGAGGAGTAAGTTTAGAAAACACAAGAGTATACACCGTGTACCCATGAGGTACACACCATGTACTATTGTCTAATGCAGTTGTATTAATTCGAAATTAATTCAAGCAATGTTTATTTACTACTCATGGTGAATTTAATTACACACCATGTATTGACTAGGTCATCCTGGTTTATGGTTAGCTAATGTACAAACTGTGTAACTTTAGTACATGATGTTTAGTCATTTAGTCATAGACGATCCATGCATCCTTTTTCATGGCCTACATGAAGGGTGATCATGTAACTCATAGTCCAAATTCCGTGTATCCCATGCACACTATATATAATACAATATTTTATGTGGAACAGTAACATGCCAAGTCCCTAGGTGTGTACCATAGATATACAGTGAGAATAATATATGTTGTGTAAACTACTATGTAAATGCAATGTAATTTTACCAAATTACTCAAAAATAATAATTAATTTATTAAACTATTCAAACATTATGAACATGTGTTCCTTTTAATCATTATGTTGATTGTACATGCCATATGATGGGTTATATATATATAAATGTCTAATTAATATATGTGTAATGTTGGAATTTGCATATCATCTATAAGTTGTATTGTTGTTATTACTCTGTGTGCATTGAAGCATAATATGCATCATGAATACCATGTGTTCTGTATGATCATTAGTTTGATAATATATTTCATGAAATTATTTGATACGTTCTGTGTGAAACAAGTCACAAGATTAAATAGTATATGTAAGAACCTGGACCTTCTTTTCAAGTATGTTCTTCTTTTTCCTAGAGTTTGAGAAAAGAGGAGTTTCTGGAAATTTTTGAAGTACATGCCATGTACTCAGTTACCACGGGTAGCCATGTGCTGGCCGGGTAGCAGCCTTGCACATGGACATGTGTGATGGCCTGGAGGCCGCCTAATTCGGTGTAGGAAAACAGAAAATACACACTGTGTACTCCAAAATTACACACCGTGTACTTTGTTTTTTTTTCATTAAACACACTGGGGTCACGTATAATCACCAGAATGAACTTCTTTTAGGTCTCGTTCATCCGAGAGTGCCAGGTAGCTGCAGATCTTTGACAAACCCCCAAGCCTTCGTCCGTCCTCTGAATTGAACACCGTTGATTGCATTGGAAGCACATCGGTGAGTTTTCTCTTCTGCTGGAACCTTATTCCATGTTTTATCTTCTTTTACAAGTTATCGTGGGTTGAAAGTTTTAGACATTTTATTAGATCTACAGCCTTCTATGAAGATTAAATCTTAAAGGCTCATGTATATTGTTCTCCTAACCATGAGGTAGTCTGTCTGTGCCTTCATGTAGGATGTCTTTGAGTTATTTTTGGAATTTCTCCCAATACCCAAGAACAGGGTATTGCATGTTTACCATTTTAGACCTATTGTTTCTCTACTATGCTGGTATACCTGAGTAGATGATAATTGATTGTGATTTGAGTGAATCATTGTGTTTTGGATTTATTTTCCATGCATGTTTTGCCTATTTTGAATTTTGGGTCCGGTTTTTCTATAGGTTGTTGTTTACTATCCATGCCTAGTATTATCGGATGGTGTGCCTATTCTTCTGTTATGCAGTTGGGCTGTACAATGCCAGCCAAGTAGTTCTTTAGGTTTAATTGGGTTGTTACATGCTGCTACACTTGCTTGACTTACACAGGTTCGTGAGAACCTTGTGTACCGACCATAGGGAGAATTGACATTGAGGGCTTATACATAGTGTCTTTATAATTATATGATGCGAGAACATAGGAGGAATTGACATTGAGTGCTTCCCTAGAGTGTCAGTAGTTCCTCAGCACAGGTGACATGGGGAATTGATATTGATTTCTTCTCCAGAGCGCATTTAGTATGATACGAGACTATAGGGGAATTGACAGTGAGTGCTTCCTCAGAGATTCTATACTTTAGCTGAACTAGAGCGATGAGACTGTGTCTGCTTCCCAGAGGGTTTCTTGTACATGATAGGTAGGGAAAGAGGGGACAGGCTGTGGGTACTTCCCAGAGGGTTACCTATTGTGTTATCTATCTTTCGGTTGCATGTTGTGTGGTGTTTTAAATGCTTCAATTGTGGATTGTTTACTACTTAGTGATTCCTTGTTTACTTTTATCTGTACTTTTACATTCCATATACTCACTGACTATTAGGCACAGATCTTCAAGTGGTTTCTTACGAATATTTAGTCTCACACCCTGTTTGGTCCAAGCTTTTGGGCCCAAACAGATTATATTTTTGCAGGTATTGACAAGTTCAAGCACCCGTGGACTTCAGGTACTTGATTTCATTGGATCTAGAGAGCATGGGACCAAGACGATGTGATACTAAGGAGTTGCTCATCAGTTTTCCCTTTGTACTTTGATTGAGTATAGTATTCAGCATTGTGACTTGTTTGGATTCTTTCCTAGATATATATGTATCATCCATCATTTATATATATTTTTCTCTAGTTTTTTCTTTATCAGTCTTTCGTTATTTTCTGTTTATGGATATTTACTATTTCCTCTATTTTATATTGTTACTTCTGTGGTGTACTCTGATAATGAGGGAATAGTTTCCCCACAATCCCACCCAAGGCCCCCGCTGCTAGTCGGTATCCTCTGGCATTTAGGGAAATGTGCTTGAGGCCATGTGACCAACCGGGTACAGGGCGCCTCTGGGTGTCTTCTGGAACCGAGATGTTGCATTATACGAGTGTAATACACATTGGGTTGTTTGTGCGGGTACTCCCTAGGTTGCCTCCAAGGTACATTTAATATTGTATACATTCAATTTGAAATAAATTTATTTAATTTCCTTAAACCCATGATGAACGAGATACTTTAGAAAATGAGAATGAGAATTAAGATAAAAGAATTTAATAATTAAATAAGATAATTAATTGACTCGAGTAAGATTTACCTTAAACAAGAATGATTATAATTGGATTATAATTTTATTAAATTTTTAATTCATTTCATGCATGTGGATGATCATGATCCTAGACTAGACCATTTTATGTGATTGGTTTCTTTTAATCTATTATTAAATTAAACATTTGGCTACATGTAATCCCTCCTATAATTATTTAGAGATTTTTATGCCCATATTTTCTTTTATGTAAACCCCTTAACCAATACTTTGGCCCCATCACCTACGTGTGTGTAAATTCATATTTAATGGATGGAGATCCCATTCTAGTGTATGTAGTACACGTTTAGAGTATAGGTGAAACCAATCCAAGAGAGATACATAGGTGGGTTGGTGGAAAGATACAAAATGAACCATAAATGGTTCAAGGTGTTATCCCCTTGGTCGATGGTTTGTTTATCATACACTAGATATAATAAAACATTAATAAAATATCATGATCATACCACTTTTTTTTTATTTCTGTCAGGTTTTATGTTTACTTCATTTTTGGATGTTTTTTCATGATCACATGAATTAATGAATAATTAAAAATTCAATATAGAACTAAAATAAATTAGATTATGAATAAATATTATCTAAGACATAATTAATCACTTTAGTAAATCCAGATAATATTAAAAAAATGTAAAAATGAAAATAATTGAAATTTATTCATAAAGATAAAATCCCGTGATTATATATATTAAGTTAGTATATCCTTCAACTACTTTAGTTAAAATTGAACCATAGTTCACAGTTCTTGACCATCCAAATTTGGATTGTATTAAATTATCATGGACTTATAACTTATATTTTTTGGTTGAATGAACATAGTTCACATACAGGGTTGACTTCCAAAGCAAGAAGTGGTGTAACAGAGAAGAAACATTTGAGGAAATCCAATTTAAGGATTCCAAGATCGGGGAGTCCACTCAAAAGATCATGGAACTGTGAGTTAATGAAATTGGAATTTGGAATTCCTACCTAAAACACTTCAAAATTCTTGATCGGCTAAAGTCAGAGTGATGAGAAGGGGAATATGGATCCCTTCCACTAGAATATCCAAGAAAAAGAATATTATGAATCCAGTGGTGAGGGGTATTTTTTTGATAAAATAATTAGAGATTAATAAATATAATATTTATTTATTTTTCTAAAATTTGTTATATAAAGTAAAAAAACACAACACATCATATTTGTATAAAAATAGTAAAATTATTTCAAACAAATAATTATAAACCATACTTGATTAGTATGACCATCTCATCATCAAAAAATGTCCAGAGTGGAAAGAACACTTACTCGTTATAAAATTCTATTAAAGGAAATTGTATGTGATGGAATAAACTATTCCTAATATTCCTGAAACATAGGGTAGTGAGGAACAGTTATCTCTCTATGAGAAACATTTGAATGATTACACAAATGTAAAATGTATTATTATATTATCCATGACCAATGATCTTCTGAATCTACATGTGTACATGGATGTGTATAGCATGATATATCAACATTAAGATATGTATCAATAGAAGGTGATACAAGTGATATACGAGATATTCAATTCACCATTTAGAACTAATATTGGAAAGTCAATGCTAATTGGGCATCCTGTAGTCCAGCTTATTGGAAACATTGAATGCCTAGACATCTTAGTGATGAAATTAAAAGATATGTTATGCACATATCTTAGGGGTTCCTCAACACCCATGTCATTATTTGGTTTATTTTTAATTATAATATGACCAATAATGAGAGGATTATTTCAGAAAATCTTACTCTTATTCCCCAAGTGAATATGGACATGGGGAATGAAAAACCCATGGTCCTTAGGGGGAATAAGAACAAAAAGGAAAAGAAAATGGTATCATGACTCATAAGAAGCCTAATTCTCCTGATCATCGTCTTTCCAAGATTAGAAAGATATAGAGGCATGGAAAGGAAAGAAGGACATTAAGTTTTGGATATGGAAAGAAGGGATACTAGAAGATGAAATACACCCAAAATCAAGGAACGGTTAAAGGTGCATTCTTTATCAAATGTAATATTTATTTATTTACACATTGGGTACTATATATAGCTTCCAGGGATCAAATTTGTATAAAAATGTAGAAACAATGTAGATTCTACAAGATTACTAGAGGAGAGCTGGATTTGTGATCTTACATTTGTGTGAGACTAGCTACTATATCTACTAGTTACTACCACCTTCCATTGCCAACCAGAATGATATTTGTTTTTAGATATTTTTATTATATACCAACTACTACTAAGAACATAATTTTTTATCTTGCCTATATGAAAATGGTTTTATATTCATGTTCAAAAATAAGAGTTATTTCTTTTATAAATTCAACATCTGTTATGCTATAACAGATTTAAATAATATCTGTTAGGTATTAAATTATAAAAAACACATTGGAAATAGATAATGACTCATGTACACATGACTCAGATAACACCCACCTATGGAATAACCCTCTTGGTCATTTGAATGATATGTTTTTGAAAAAGCTCATTCCATATGGTTATTTATATTCTTTTGATATAAAATAACATGACATATTTCATTTTTTTACAAAAAAAATGACCAAAACATAATTCAATGGATAGGGTTAAAGGGCCATATATATTTTAGGATTGGTACACACAAATTTGTGTAGACCATTTTTAGTAGAAGATAGTAGTGGGTATTCTTACTTCATAACATTTATTGATGACTTGATTAGATATGGATATGCTTAATTAATGAGGTATATGTTTGAGTCCATTGATAAATTCAATGAATTAAATAATGAAGTATAAAATCAACATTGAAAGATGAGAAAAAATATTTTATTAGATCGAGGTGGTGAATAATATAACCAATAGTTTATCAACATTTTGTGGTATTTTGGTATTCTATATCAACTTACTCCACCACACACGCCATAGTTGAATGGTGTAAGTGAAAGTAGGAACTATACCTTTTAGTAAGGATATGTTCACTGATGAGTCATGTAGATCTTCTATTATCATTTTGGGGATACACATTATAAACTTTGGAATATATAGTATACGATGTACTGTCTAAAGTAGAAAATTGAATCCCCTTTGAGTTATATAGTGGAATGAAACTTATTTTCTCACATACATTTTTATAGGGGTGTGAGGGGGTTTTTAAGGCGTTATTAGAAAACAAACTAGAACCCCAAGGAAAAATTGTATCTTTATGTTGTATCCTAAGAAGACGAAGGGATAAAACCTATACAACACCCCAAATAAGAAAGTGATTATCATCAAATAAGATATATTTCTTGATATGGATCACATATTAAAAATGATAGTTGGAGAGAGATTGAATTCATTGAAGTTGATGCTCAAGATACACTAGAGTTGTAAGGGAAATAGATTCCATAAGTCCCCATTGTAGAAGTAGTTCCTCAAACACAAGTACTATATAGGATCACTAGAGAGGTAATTGAACCAAACAGATATGGTTTCCTACTCACTAATGATGGTGAATCTTTATGTTTTGATGATGATGAAAATATATCCTACAAAGCAGAAGCAAAGAGCTCAAAATCTACAAGATGGAAAGAATCAACGAATTATAAAATGGATTCCATGTATCCTAACCATCATTGGTTTCTAGTGGATGCGCTATTTTATATAAATCTCCAAGAGTAAAAATGGTTATTCAAGAGAAAATTCAGAATAGAAGGTAATTTAAATACATATAAATAAATACTAATAGATAAAGGGATTAAACAAAATAAAGGAATGGACTATGATGAAACCATTTCACTGATTTCCATGTTTAAATCCATCATAATTCGACTTACTATAGTAGTTTACAATGACTATAAATTTTGATAGATGGATATCAAAACAAATTTACATAATGTGATCCTTTGGGAAAATGTATACATGAAACAAATAGAAGGTTTTGTGACTCCATGTGACACCAAAAGGATTTTAATGTTATGGAGATCCATTTATGGATTGAAAAAAATCTTCAATGTCAGGGAACATTTGATTCGATGAAGATATAAAAGAATTTGTATTCTCTAAGATTGAATATGAGACACGTGTTTACACATGGTTTAGTGGGAATTATGCTTTTATCCTAGTATTATATGATGATGAAATATTACTTAATGGAAATGATATACCAGTCTCGAGTTCTGTTATTGATTGGTGAAAAAATTGTTTCTATATGAAGGAATCAGGTGAACCAGCCTATGTTCCAAGAATCAATATCATTCGTGATAGAACCAAGAGGATTCTTAGACTATGTAAAAGTATATACATTGAATAAATACTAAATACATTTAGTGAGGAACAATCCACTAGGGGATTGGTTTTAGTGTCACATTGTATATATCCTTCTAAGAAAATGTTTCCTTAGAAATGACAAGAGAAAGAGAGAATGATTAAGGTCTCATAAACATTATAGATAAGATCAATCCTTAAAGTCATATTATATACTAGACTTAATGTTTTCTATACATTGATAATGATAGGTAAATATCAAGATGATATAGGAGAACAACATTGGTATGCTTTGAGGTCTATAATTAACTATCTAAAAGAAATAAGGATATGTTCCCAGTGTATGGAAGAGATGAGGACCTATTCATCCGGGGTTATAATAATGGTAGTTTTATAAATTGTCAGAATGAACTGAACTCATAGTTAAGATATGTTTCTTATCCCAACATAGGAGTTGTGAGGTGGAAGAGTTCAATACATCCCGGTTTCACTGAATCTACAATGGATTGTGACTATATAAAATATTATAAATCAGGGAAGGAAGATATTTGGATATGAAACTTTGTATATAATATTTTTTTGGCACCAAAAAGTAAATACCATCTCATTGTGTGTTGTGACAATCTTACAGTGGTGGATCATTAAAAAATTAAAAGGTCACACCAATATACAAAGAACATGATCTGGAAGTATTACCTCGTAACGTGTTTTTATCAAATAGGTGAAGTTACAGTAATCATAATTCCCATATAAGAAAATTTAAATGCCCCTTGACTAATGGAATATCTCTACAGAAGCATGGTTATAAAGTGGGAGCTAGTATACTAAAGGATGTTAGGATTTGGATGTAGTGAAAGTGGGAGTCTATTAGATTCAGAGACCTAGAACCAAGATCTATTTACTTTATAATAACCTCTATTGATTTTTTGTAATATTAAAAAAATTCCTTATCACAACATGATTGTTCATCTGTATAACACATTATCTGATAATTTAATAAGATTGATTTTCTCATTGAAAGTTCATAGTAGTTCCCCACTATGATACGAACCTAGAATTAACATGATAGTATTCATAAATATATGTTATATAACTGAATGAAGTAATTTTAGGGAAAAAATTATGTTGGATATTATGGGTGGAGACTAAAAGGTATTCAAGCTATATTCTCATAGTGTGCACCCTTGGTAACATCTAGTGTAGGATATTATGAGAACTAAATCCACTACTAAGAAATCCACATTTATATATGTCATTGGATATCCCTATCTGCAGCCATGTGTTTTGATCCATAGACTTCATTATTATTTTAAAATAGTATTATAAATCCTTAATTTGATGTATTGATGAAAACCATGATGACATATGTTCATAGTGAGGTAGGATACAATGGGTGCATCACAAGTAATATTTGATTAATGAATAATGAGAGAAATTATTTTTCCATTCCATTATTTTTCATAAGATAATACCTCAATTCTTTGGA
The DNA here is from genome assembly GCA_963277665.1 of Viscum album. Lineage (NCBI taxonomy): Eukaryota > Viridiplantae > Streptophyta > Magnoliopsida > Santalales > Viscaceae > Viscum > Viscum album. The sequence goes on from OY728123.1 coordinate 2,025,055,930, forward strand.
TAGAAATGATATTTCTTAATTAAATCATTTTTCATGGTATCATATAGTAGAGTTCGATTTCCAAAAATTCAAAGAAAGAGACCTCGAGCACATATGTTGATGGAACTAAAATATAACCAACTTGATTAAAGATATCATTATAAAGATAGTATAATTAATAGTAATTGTTCATATGCGGTATTCTTCCATTATGGAATTAACTCATTTATATTTAAGTTCCATAACATGTTTCTAGATGCTATGCTTGGACTTTAGGCTACTTCGACTAATTACATTAACATAGAGGCACAGATGTTCACACAATAGGTGTATACAAAATCTTAGTAAAATAATATATTATTATTTATTATTTAAAAATTAGAATAATAATTATCCCCTCACATCATTTAATAATTATTCTTGCTTTCTTAATCACTTATATTTCCTCGCTAGTTATTCAAGAAAATAATATGTGATTAGAATACTTAATAAATATTCATTTTAAGTTTAGTTAATATAATATTTATTTATTTTCAAATAATGCAGTAATATGTATTTAATAAATAAATATCCCTTATTCAAGTCATGATTAATATTCTGGAGGAATGGTGGGCTGATTTTAAGGTCCAATAAAAAATAATATATATTTAATTTTATATGAATAAATAATATTTTATTTAATTCACGAGTTTAACAAATTTCAAGAAATAATAGAAAATTATTATTATTATAAACATGGTGTTCCACATGTATTACATAAATAAAAAAGGGAACATATGTAATTATTATTTTCTGACACTAAAATTACTTAAATATAATTATATTTTTTTCTTAAGAGATCCAATTAAATTATTTATTGTGCATAATGAGGTCTAGAGAGAATCTTGTCAAATCCCTAGGGTGATACCTATATAAGAAAAAATTCAATAATATAGAGAGGTCATCCACCACCGCCACTCTGATGTGTATGGATATCAAAGATAACCATTCATTGAAATAGTTCTGGGGGCGATCAAAGGAAAAATATGCAAGCATTAAGATCTGTCACGCTAGAAACCAAAGATTCATAGGATGATGTTTAGTGGTTTTTTAAAACACATGTGGATTGATGCTAGAGGGGATCTATTAGTCATTACTATGACACAATTATGGTATGATGTCGAAATATTTTTAGATCTATAAACCAAAAAATAATTTCTCATAAGGTAATTATTTAATTTCAAAAAAATAATTATAAATAATATGTGATGATCTTGTGATTTGTTTCTAGAATCTATAAATTGCCTATTTTATTTTATTAAATTCCTTTCATTAATGTATTTAGAATCATTTATATCATAGATTAATCATCAATCATGACAAAAATCGGAGTTGGGAATGCCTCATCCAACACTTTCGCTGCACCTGGAACATACACAAGGCACATCACTTCACAGATTTCTTGCTCTAAGTCAAGTTTATTAAGACATATATCAAATTAAAATTAATGGAATTAAAATTTATCCGTGAATACTTTAATAAATTCCTCTATTACCTCAAGTAAGATATGATTTTTGAACCACCCAAAGGTGGAAGCGTCATTACACATGTCAACTCACATGAGTGGGAAGGTAAAGATCCTATAAGGTCGTGAACATGTGTTATTGGATTTTTCCCTGAGTTACACCAATATTTGATTATATATAGAGTAACTATATAAAAATAAATTTTTTCTAAACTCGACTACTCTTTCCAATATTTGACTAAAGAATGGTAGAGTAAATGACCCTTCATTATTATATTACTAAGCATCTAATAATTGACAGTAACACTCAACCCTATCATTATTTTGGGAGAAGTAAACCCAATATATTTCTTTACAAATATCATACCTACTTATTAAACACAACATATTGTGTTATAACTCATCTACAATAGGAAATAGATCCGATAATCCTAGCATCCAATAGCCTCATCACTTCAATATTCACTACTTTGCTAGAAGGGATCAATATTATTTAGTGATAACTTATTATAATTTTACCATACTCAATTATGAACTTATAAATTGAAAGGTTCCATATGATACCTTTTATATAAAATATAATTCACATAATTTATTCTCTTCTTTGTTTATACACTTAAATTAGCTTGTGATATCTCTATTTTGATAGTTCTTCACTCATGGTCACTGAAAATGCTTCCCCTTCAAATAGAAATAAATACTAACTGTTTCTTTGAAAACATTTAGCTCCAAATTCTGTGGATTTATTATTTAGGTATCCAATTAGGAAAAATATTACCTCAAATGGTGGCCAACCAAAAAAATCCTTCCAATTTTTTTAGATCTTTATTATTGTATATTTTTTTAATTTCCACTTCTTTATAAAATAACTCCATATTATATTTATACTCCTTATATTATATTTCCAAATGGTTTTAGCCTTATTATTATGTGATAATAGTATAACATTCCTCAAATTCATACCCAAATTTTACTACCATCGTATGTTCAAATTGGATATTCTTCTCTCTAACTCAAAAAAAACATCCTCGAATAATATCCGTGAGATAATAACCCATATTTCAGAAAGGGTGATGAATAATGATCAGTAACTATTCCTACTATTCCATATCTAAAATGAAAATTTCAATGGGGAATATTCTTTTTACATAATTATCCAAGAGATATTCTATAATACAAATTGGATACTTTATATATCGGTTTGGGAGGTGATCCTTAATTGTGGAAAACATTAACAGAACATTGATTAATGGTGTCCTCTATATGATTAACTCCATGACTGTATGGTTCCCTTTATCCATACAATTGAGATATATTATTTTCAATATCATCCAATATATATAAATCTTTTGGGGTATTCTTCCTTATGAGTTCTCCTCCAGCTGTCGAATCAACCCCAAAACGAAATTGTTTTGGAACCTAAAGTTGAAGGTCTGCAGCTACACCCAATATGATAATTCATAGGGTATACATCATTGTAACATCTCTTTTACATTATACCAAGACTTATAAGTGTATTCACTATATTTTGGAAAGAAAAATTTAATATTAATTCTAAAATTTACCATTTTCATCTGTTAAAAATACTTTTATAAGAATCTCAATAAAAGCTCATAGCAAATGCTGTTATAACCTAGTGGTTTGAACATCAATAATTATTTATCTTAAACCATCAATTATAATGGAAAATCATAAAGTAGGATCATATAATCAATCACCCCATTTTTCATGATCATGTCACATATATCTAAAAAATTGTATAAATGGTTGTGGTGGTCATCAATTTTCAGTTTGTATTATACCATGCTTTACATTACCTGTAGTACGATAACCCTTTCCTAAATATTTATATAAAGGATGGGTTGTGTCACTATGATTTTATTTTATCCATTTATTTGTGAAGGTATTGAATCCATTAGATTAATTTTATATTGTTCTTATTGGGCTCCACAGATGAGGTTTTCCAAATCCTTATTTGTTCCATAGGGTACTTCATCCTCCATTATTTCACATTAGTACCTAATAATATAGAGTTTGATATCTAGATGGAATTATGATGGTTCATTGTGATCCAAGATCCTTGATTGAGTGTTTGGGGTGTGTTTCAGACACATTAATCCTCTAATGATAAGAAAAAGCAATCATGCTCATAAAGGAAAGTAAAAGTGAAAAGTGAAAATGAAAAGATTAGATCTAGGTTAATAAACCAATATTTGATTTTTTTTCTAATTACATTACTAATCCCTAGAAATTGTTATAAAAATTTGAAATTCCCCTATGAATCATCACCACATAAGGGAGTTGAATAAATTTTTATATTTTTATGTAAAGGCTATAGTGACCCATACATTTCATACATTTATAATACATCATAATAGATGAATAATAATTACATTTTACCAATACAATGTAGTAACCCCGATTACTGGTATGTAACCCTTTCTTGATGATTTTCATCATTTTAATGTTAAGGGTGTTGAATGGGAGAGTCGGGAGAACATGGAATGATGTTTGGAGGAAAAGGGGAATCCCATGGTCGGTGCACAGTTTGACTAACCGTACGGCCAAACCGTGCACAGTGGGTTTTGGAGGTAGTGGATTCCACATGGTAAGTGCACAGTTTGTCTAACCGTGCGGTCAAAGCATGCGATAAGGGTGGTCAATGCAATATCCAATGCACAGTTAGCGCACGACTTCTCAAACCGTGCGGACTAACCGTGCGGTCACTTAAAGTTAGATCCTAAAATTGAGGATCTTACTCGTTTTGCCTTTAATTGCCTTTTTTAAACCTCCAAAGCATCCCTATCTTGGGATTACTCTCCCTTGAAGGTTGGAAGACTTCTCCCAAGCATTATGGATGCGATTTGAAGGTTTATCTTGGTGAATCGAAGCCGGATTCTTAAGGTATGTGATCGTTCATGATTGGTTTCTTAGATCTACTTAGATCTACTTCTCAACTTCTATCGTTTTCTTAGATCTAAATCTGTTATGGGTAGATCTAAGTGTTTGGATTCCAAATATGATGATATTTGGTCTTGTTTGTGTTAAGAGATGATATCTAAGGAAGGTTTTTGGAGTTTTGACCCAGTGTTCTTGAGGGTTCTTCGTTCGTGGATTGGTTTCACCCAAATTTTCAAGGTAGGTGGCTTCACTCCCGATTCCTTTCTCTTAGAACTCGAAGGCTTAGTTTCAAATTGTTTTCCATGATTGTAATGGTTTTTTTGTCTATTATTAATGAATGGTTAAAACCCCTTTTTAGTAATTGGTGATGAAATTTGTGTGTTTTTGGAAAGTGGTTGTTGAAGAAAATTTAAAATGGTAATTTTAAATTGGCTACGGTTTTTTTTGTTTGAATGAAATGGTTTTCAATAAAACGGTGATGCTTTATAAAAAAAATTTTGAACACACTTGGTTTTGGACATGGATTGCATGGGTCGTGCTGTGTGTTCATATGCATTGTTTTGGATAAGGGCGAGAAGTCCCCCCCCCATCAATAGGTTGGGACGGATCAGGTCGTGAAGTACCCCTACCAAGGTAGTCCACTAATTGACAGCTTAGTATAAGGATAACTCACCACTCGCGAGTATAGGGAGGTCCAGGTCGCATGCATTGTTGGTTGTGTGGATTGGTGAAATGGAACGAATGTGCCAAATGGAAATGTGAATGGAATTGGAAACTCTGCTTGGTTTATTTTTTTAGAAAGATGGGTTTTTTTTGGAAAATGGTTTTGACATGGAACTTGTAATATTGTGAACTATTTTTGGAATTGTTTTATATAAATTGTTTTATATAATTGTGCTAAAAGGTTTTATCTTATAGGAATGGGTTGGGAAGTCATCGGGGGAAACCTACTGAGTTTTATTACTCACCCCTGCTTTGGAAATTTGGTGCTTTTGTAGATGTCATATATCGGGAAGATGGAAAAGGTAAAGTGTCACATGTTTAGAGCACTGCTTCATGATACTTGGGCTGGTTCGTGATGTTGGAGCTTAGAGCTTGTGGATCATGGAGTTGGGTTTATTATCTTATAGTCTTTGAGATTGTCATTCCATTATTTACTCTGATGTTTTAGTGTTGGTTTCTATTGTGGTACACTTGGTTGGTTTTTGATAAACAAATGGTTGAGTTTTCTGCGTTTTTATGATGCATCATTTAGTTGTTTTGTCTGGTTATGGTTGTTGGTTTTGTGGAATGTTCAAAAAGGGTAAATCGTCCCCCCAATTGTTTGATTCCCTTAATTATTTATTGCCATCCTTTTGCGCCATGGGGATGTCTTTTAAGTCCTAGTAGTGACTCATTGAGCTCTCAAGACAATGATAATTGGTGGGTCATTACAAATGGTATCATCTTGTTCGGTCCATACCTAACAAGTGGTCATCGATGTTCTTATCCTAGAGTTGAAATTATGTATTGTCTATTCCTTGGGTGATCATCTTAGATAGGAGTAGGATTGTCGGAACATTAAATTTATAGAATAAAAGGACGCAGCTGACCCCTTTATGTTGAACTTCATGTTACCAGGGTGTTGGGTACATAAGTGTTTTGGATACACTTCTAGAATGTTGCAAATCTCATTGTCATGGGTTTAGCCAATGAGATGAGCATGAGATGCATTAGAGGAATGAATTACCACTAGGATTTAATATCTCATTGTGAAGAATGATTTATGATTTTTGGAAAGGTTGAAATTCCTGAAAAATGCATAAATTGATTTTCAAATGAAAGATTTTGAAAGCTGGAAATTTAGTATATTTTGAAAATGGTTGGATTTTCAAAATGTATGTGGGATGTTTTTCAAAAATGGTTAAACATGTGGATAAGTTGGATGGTTGGAAAACAATGATGTGATAGTTGATGTGATAGAAATTTAAATGCTAAGCCTTCAGTTTCTAGAAAGTGAGACTAACGGCGTGTGCTGTTTGTATAGAAAATGGCACCCGTTATGCATCGTAGAAACCAACCCGAAGAAACTACGGAGAATTTGGTTACACCAGAACCACGTGTGAACCAGGAGCTGGTTCAGAGTATCATTCAAGCATTCTAGGTTGTGGACACAAAGAATCAGAGGGGTGAGTCAAGGCATGTAGACTATTCCATCCAGTTCCAGAAGCAGAATCCACCCATCTTTTGGGGTGATGCTGAACCCGGGAAGGAGGAGGTGTGGCTAAGAAGGATGAATCATATATTCGATTTCATCGGTAGACCAATAGAGAAAAAAGTAAATCTAGTGACGTATATGCTCAAGGATCTTGTACATCGGTGGTGGGATTTAGCGGTACATGCTAAATTGGATGAATGCCTTACATGGGTGGATTTTGAAGAATTGCTTAACAAACAATTCTATCCTCACACGTTCAAGATCCAGAAAACGATGGACTTATTTAGCATGAAACAAGAGAGACTCTCTGTCACAGTGTATGCGGCTAAATTCATGAATTTAGTTAGTCTTGCACCAGAGGTTGCGGAAAGTGCTTCTTTGAAGGCACCCATCTTTGAATCGGGGCTAAGGCAGAATATTCGATCGAAGATTGTGGTGCTCAGTATTACAGATTATAATGAGATGGTGAACAGAGCAATGGTTGTTGAACGTGAAATCTCGGGATCGATAGGAGGAGGCATGATGATACCCACGTGAACGGGTGGGAACTTTAATTCTAGAAACTAGTAGACGAGGGACACCTACTTCCAAGGTCGGAGTGCTAATCAAAACCAGACAGCAGGATCAGTCAACCTTCCTCCACGACCCCAGAGCCAAGCTGGTTGCTTTCAATGTGATTTGACTGATCACATAAAATGAGAATGTAAAACACCACCGAGAGAATGCCACAATTGCAAGCAGATGAGGCATCTTCAGTGATATTGTCACAGTGCTCCACGATCAGGTTTTTGTGACGCATCTCATGTATCACAAGAATCTTATGCTTCGACATGGAGAGGATAGTAAAATCAGTCTCGCCAGCAAAACAGAGCTAGTTATGGTGATTCCAGGAATACCATGACCCCTCAACCAGGACAATCTCAGCAAGGCAATAAGGAGAACAGTGTAGCGATGAAACAATTGTATGGAGCTGAGAAAAAAATGGTTGATGATCAGGGTAGACAGTCTACGGTGAGAGGTATGGTTCTTTTGAATCCTTCCCTCAAGAAAGTGTTGTTTGATACCGGAGAATCTCATTCCATTCTTTCTTCTCAAATAGCTAATTTTATGAACTTAAAACTAGAAATGATGCCTTTGGTCTTAGAACTGAAAACTCCTCTTGCTGAAAGAGAATGTCAAGACTTTGTGTGTAGAGCATGTGCTATAACTGTTAATGGAGTTGAGCTGAAATGGGACTTCCCCATGTTGGATATGTATGTCTATGATATAATCTTGGTTATGGATTGGTTGACAACGTTTATGGCTCACATCGACTGTTATAGGAGAACGGTTAGTTTCACGACAGAGGACGGCATGGATCATCTCTTCAGAGGAGAGAGGATAGTAATGAAAGGCACAAAGAGCTTGTTGGCACCAATGGTGGGAACGATCTCTTACCAATTGGCAGCGTTGACATTACCATCATCGGAAGAGATCTCAAAAAATATTTTTCCAGCATTGGTGGATCCTTTTCCTGATGTTTTTTCTGAAAGATTCTCACTATTACCACCTATAAGATAAATGGAGTTTACAATTAATCTCCTTCGGGGGACCAGTCCTATCTCACTTCCATCTTATAGGATGGCACCAACTGAGTTAAAGGAATTGAAGGTGAAGTTAGAGAAGCTTGAAAGCAAAGGTTTTATTCGGCCAAGTGTGTCTCTATGGGTAGCACCAGTTTTCATTGTACAGAAAGAAGATGGAACTTTGAGGCTCTGTGTGGATTATTGTAATCATAACCAAGTTACAATAAAGAATAGATATCCACTTACATGCATTGATGACCTGTTTGATCAATTAAGGGGATCTCAGTGGTTCTCCAAGATTGACTTGCGGTCAAGATATCATCAGTTGTGAGTTCGGATGGAGGATTTATTTGAAGAGAGCATTCAGAAACAAATATATCCACTACGAATACGTAGTCATGCCTTTTGGTCATCTGAATGCACCAGTGGTCTTCATGGCTTTGATGAATCAGATATTTTATCCATATTTGGATTCTTTTGTTGTGGTTTTTGTTGACGACATATTATTGTATTCAGGAACAAGTGCTGAGTATGAGCAACACATGGCGACAATGTTGGAAATCTTGAGGGACCATCAGTTGCATGCCAAATTATCAAAGTGATATTTTTGGATACAAGAGGTACATTTTTTGGGCCATGACATTTCTGATAAAGGTGTTTCAATGGATCCAGAAAAGATATAAGCTGTTCTTTCTTGGCAACTACCGAAGTATGTCCTTGAAATACCAAGTTTTCTTGGTATATCTGGTTATTACTGACGCTTTGTGCGTAACTTCTCATGACTAGCATTGCCTATGATAGTATTGAAAAAGAAAAACAGTGCTTTTCAATGGACTGAGGAATGTCAGAGATCCTCTCAGGATTTGAAACTTCTCCTTACATTAGCACCCATATTGATCTTTCCGGAATCAGGACTGGGGTATGTGGTGTATTGTGACGCTTCGGGAACAGGGTTGGGTTGTCTTCTCATGCAAGAAGAACATGTTGTTGCTTATGGATCAAGGTAGTTGAGAGTTCATGAGAAAAATTACCCAACACATGATTTGGAGTTAGCTGCAGTCATCCATTCTTTGAAAACATGGATACATTATATCTTTGGTGAGAAAGTTACTGTGTTTACAGACCACAAAAGCTTGAAACACATTTTCTCACAGCGATATTTGAATCTGAGGAAGAGGAGATGGATGGAGTATCTTCAAATGTTCGACTTTGACTTAATGTATACACCGGGTAAGGGAAATTATATGGATGATGGATTAAGTAGGAAGTCATATGCTCAGTTGGAAAAGGAAGCTTCAGATGAATGGAAGTTGAAGTCGGTCCTTGCCGACATGCATGTGGAATTTGAAAACGTAGGTTATGTTGTTGTTCTCCTTTCAGCTACACATGTTCTTGATTTTGTGGAGATATTAAAGGAGGCACATGCATCTGATGTATACTGTGTTGTATTTTGTTCAAAACTCAATGGTGGGGAGACCATTGAATGATGAAAGCTGTATGGGAGTTCAATTTTGTGTTTCAGAGATCGGATGGTTGTACCTATGGTTTGTTAGGAACAACTCCTTTATGCTTACCACCATTCGAGATGGGCTATACATACGGGTACACAGAAGATGTATAAGGCGCTAAAGGCGCAGTTTTGGTGGAGCGACATGAAAAAGAATGTGGTTCAGTTTGTCTCGCGATGCTTAACTTGTCAGCAGTTTAAAGCATAGCATTAGAGACCAACTAGTATGTTACAGTCTCTACCTATCCCAATGTGGAATTAGGAGCAGATAACAATAGATTTTGATACAGGTCTTCCATGAACGGTCTGGAAACACGATGCCATCTTGGTGATAGTGGATTTTCTAAAAAAGTCGGCCAATTTCATCCTGATTCGTGAAACTCAAATGGTGGAAGATCATTCAAAAATCTATATCCGATAAGTGGTAAAGAGGAATGGGGTATCAGTTTCTATCATCTTAGATAGAGATTTGAGGTTCACATATCATTTATGGAAATCATTACAACAAGCCCTGGGTACTCAGTTGATAATGAGTACAGCATATCATCCTTAGATAGATGGGAAATATGAGCAGACGATACAAACGTTGGAAGACAAGTTATGGACTTGTGTAATGGACTTTGGTGCCTCATGGGAGGAGCATATACCCTTAGTGGAGTTCTTATACAATAATAGCTATCAATCCTTTATTCTCATGGCTCCGTTTGAAGCATTGTATGGGCGTCCTTGTCGTTCTCCACAATGCTAGGTGGAAACTTGTGAAACATCACTAGTTGGGCCGAGCCTTGTCCAAGAAAAAACGGAGAAGATTCATTTGATTAAAAAGAGGATGGAGACGGCTCAGAGTTGTCATAAATCTTATGCAGATCCCCGTCAAAGACCGTTGTCATTCGTTGTGGGTGATCATTTCTTCTTGAGGATCTCTCCAAGACTTGGACATCGTCATTTGGGGAAGTAGGGAAAGTTATATCCTTGATATATAGGCCCTTTTGAGATACTGGAACGGGTTGGAGAGGTGGCTTATTATTTCGCATTACCACCACGGTTTAGTTCGGTGCACAATGTGTTCCATGTATCTCAGGTAAAGAAGTATCAACCCGATCCTGACCATTTGATCAGATGGGATCATGTTGACCTAGAGCCGGATGCTTCGTTGGTACATATCCGGGTGCGGATTTTGGATAGGCAGGATAAAGTCTTGCGTGAAAAAATCATCAGCCTAGTGCGGGTTTTTTTGGCAACACGGTCAGATTCAGGATGAGACTTGGGAATGCGAGAAAGAAATGAAGGAACAGTGGCCATAACTCTTTCAATCACGCGATGGTTTTCTACTTTTCGAGGATGAAAAGGACAATGGTGGGGAGAATTTAGTACCCCATATTTCTATTATGTAACCCTTTCTTGATGATTTTCATGGTTTTAAAGTTAAGGGCATTGAATGGGAGAGTTGGGAGAACTTTTAATGATATTTGGAGGCAAAGGCGAAGTTACACGGTTGGTGCATGGTTTGTTAAACCGTGCGACCAAACCATGCACAGTGGGTCTTGGAGGTAGTGGCTTCCACACGGCCAACACATGGTTTGTCTAACCGTGCAGCCAAACCCTGCGAGAAGGGTGGCCGAGGTAGTAGCCAATACACTGTAAGCGCATGGTATGTGAAACCGTGTGGAATAACCATGTGGGAAATTAAAGTTAGATCCTAAAATTGTGGATCTAACTCATTTTGCCTTTAATTTCCTTTTGTAATACTCCTAAGTGGCCCTAACTCAGGATTACTCTCCCTTGAAGGTTGTAATACTTCTCCCAAGAATTCCAGAGGCGATTCTAAGGATTATCTTGGTGAATTGAAGCCCGATTCTTAAGGTATGTGATCATTCTTAATCGGTTTCTTCAATCTACTTAGATCTACTTATCCTCTTCTCTTGTTTTCTTAGATCTATGCCCGTTAGGGGTATATCTAAGTGTGTGGATGAAAAATATGATGCGATTTGGTCTTGGTTGTGTTAGGAGAAAAGATATAAGGATGGTTTTTGGTGTTTTTACCCGGTGTTCTTGAGCGTTCTTCATCCGTGGCTTGGTTTCACCCAAATTGTTGAGGTAGGTGGCTCTACTCCCAATTCCTCTTTCTTATAACTTGAAGGATTAGTTTCAAATTTTTTTCTTTGATTGAAATGGTTTGATTGTCTGTTTTGAAAGAATGGTTGAAACCTCTTTTTAGTAATGGGTGATGAAATTTGTGTGTTTTTGGAAAGTGGTTGTTGATGTATATTTAAAATGATAATTTTAAATAGGTTATGGTTTTTCTTCTTGAATGAAATGGTTTTCAATAAAAGGGTGATTCTTTATAAAAAATGTTTTGAACACACATGGTTTTGGTCATGGATGGAATGGGTCATGGTGTGTGTTCTTATGCATTGGGATGGATAAGGGCGATAAGTCCCCCCATCAAGAGGTTGGGATGGATCAGGTCATGAAGTACCCCCGTTAAGGAAGTCTACTAAGTGACAGCTTAGTGGAAGGATAACTCACCACTCGGGAGTATAGGGAGGTACAGGTTTCATGCATGGTTGGTTGTGTGGATTGGTTAAATGGAATGAATGTTCCAAATGGAAATGCGAATGGAATTGGGAACACTTCTTGGTTTCTTTTTTTAGAAAGATCGGTTTTGTTGGAAAATGGTTTTGACATGGAAGTTGTTATATTGTGAACTATTTTTGGAATTTTGTTATATAAATTATTTTATATAACTGTGCTAACATGTTTTATCCTAGAGGTATGGGTTGGGAAGTCATCTGGGAAAACCTACTGAGTTTCATTACTCAACCCCTGCATTGGCACTTTGGTGCTTTTTCAGATGTCATATACAGGGACATTGGGAAAGGTAAAGTGTCACATGTTTAGAGCACTTCCTCGAGATACGTGGGATGGTTTGTGATGTTTGAGCTTGGAGCTTATGGAGCATGGATTTTGGTTGATTATCTTGTAGTCTTTCAGTTTTTCTTTCCATTTTTACTCTGATTTTTTAGTGTTGGTTTCTGCTGTGGTACTCTTGGTTGGTTTTTGATAAACAAATGGTTGAGTTTTTTTGAGTTTTTATCATGTATCATTTAGTTTTTTAGTCTGGTTATGGTTGTTGGTTTTGTGGAATGTTCAAAAAGGGTAAATCGTCCCCCCCACTTTTTTGAAACCCTTCGTCATGTATTTCTAGCCTTTGGCACCTTGGGGATGTCTCTTAAGGCCTAATAATGACTCATTGAGCTCTCAAGCCAATGAGAATTTGTGGGTCATTACATATACACCCAAGGACCATAATTTTTTTTATATGGAGAATTCATACACAAATTTCTTATTTCATAAAATATATTCAACATCTATCATAACTATCTTCCACAATAATTATATTCTAAGACATACACTACTTAAGACATTTCTTCTTAACATAGAAAACAGAAACCTAGTAAAGGGTGAGATCAAATTCTCAATATGGGGAAAGAAGGGGGATATCAATTATCATATAAATATAACATGAGTATATTGGTATGATAATATGATCTTAACATTTGAAAATGATACCCAATATGTAATCGTTCAAATCTTGAGTCATGATTAAATTGTCCATAGTTAATATGACATGATTTATAAAGAAATCAAAAAACATGATCCATGAGAGAATAAAATTATCATATGAAATAAGTTTGGGGCATACACATAAGAATTAAAAATATTTCCTCACAATCAATAATCAATTTTAAGATTATCATACTAGATTGGGTTCACTCCATAATTCAATATCTCCCTAGTCACGGTTCACTCCCAAGACTATGATTGTGGACATAATACATTACTAAACATGGCTCACTCTACATTTCAACCCTTATTATCTCATGATATATCCATCTTTATGAAATTATTTAGAGAGATATATAATCCTAGACACATATATCACGTAATATTAATCCATTAATATATGTCTCATGAGAACATGAAACCATTTTCATATCAATATATCATATCATGGTGGGAATGAAATAAGTTTCATAAACATTTCTACATTTCGTAATAGCATAACCAATGTAAAATAAATGGGGTTTCAAACATATCATCTTCATATTCATAAACCATCTAGATAAATATTATGGATAATATAATTTCACCATATCCTTAGTAACTCATAATAAAAATCAATGGAAGATATCATAAATGAAACTTTTTATTTTAATATATTTGGATTAATTTTTAGAAAAATAAAATTTTCATTTTTAAATCACTTATTTGAAATATAAAACATTCCCAAATATAATAAAAATAATTTCCTTGAAAATAAACTTGGATGAATTTAAATTAATATTCAAATAATCGAGTGTTCATAAAGTTGCATAATTATATTCGTGTTTTGAACATTAAAATAAATATTCCTTTCAAATTTTTGATAAAAATTAAAATTTACCTCATTCATAAAATGACAAAAATAGTTATTTTAAATTAATTATTAAAAATTATATCATGGTTAAAAAATATAAAAAATAATAGGATAATATTAAAAACATTCCTAAAAACATTAAAAAAAAGGATATGTATGAAAAATAATAATTGACTGAAGAGAGAAAACAAGTTTATTTTCCTTACAAACATTCTTCTAGGCCCTTGAGTAATTAAATAGATGAAAATGAAATGAAAAGATATTGTAAATACCCAGCCCCAGTTGCCCAGAGCCGGTGCCTTATTACATTAAATTAGAATGATTACAATAAATATGAATCCTGAAGGCACAATTAGTTTAGTAGATTTGGAAACAATATACATATATAAGTTCAAAATTACATCTAGGAATGAAATAAAACACTAATTTATTCCATTAAAAACATTCATGCCACCTATATTTTGCCTCCAAGTCATTCAAATTTAACTTCCTCGTATCCTAGGAAAAAGACACATAAGAAAGGAGAGATCTAAAATGCTCATTAATATTAAGAAATATAGTGGAAGACAACATAAACCTTAGGAATAGTGAATAATTGAAAAACCAAGCCTTTAAAAGAAAAATGTGAACATAAAATGGAAGAAATTTGAACTGATTAAATATTTCCATAATAAAACATAATCATTGATATTGTACAAGTCAAATAACCACATGAACAATCAATTTATAGATTCATAATGAGGTAAATACAGATGCCAGAAATTATGAAATATACCATCAAGGCCTCATCAAAGACGTATAAAAATGATTAAGGCCTCAGCCCAAATCATATCTCAAAAAGGGCAAGGCCTGGGCCATGTTCTCATATATTTGTCTCATGAGACATTTTGATTCATCGAGGGGATATAGGGGGACCCACCCATCACATAATAAGTCCAATTAATTATTCATATGAGAAGGGGTAAACATAAAAAAAATACATTCATATTGAAACTATCATCTGAAATGTAAATCACTTTCTCCAAACATTATGCTTAAACATAACCCATTTAGAGTAAATTGGTGAATGATTTCAAGATATAATATCCACAATAAAACTAGTAATAAAATATCCAATTATATGATGTCATAATGTATTAATCCCAATAATATATAACAATCAACAAGAGTGTTGAAAAAGACAAAAATACTCTTATAAAATCATCGAGTAATTCTTGAGATAAATACTCTTTTATTTCGAAAAGAAGATTTATTTAGGAAAAGTATTTGTATAAAACTATAACTAAATTAATATAGTATTTTTATAAAAAATGAGTTATTTTATAAATATAATGGTTCCAAAAAAACAAATTATAGAGTTCCCTTGAAATTATGTAAGAAGTTGAGGAATTCCCTTGAATCGGGATTGTATTTCAGAAATAATTTTGAATGTTACTTTTAAAACATGAAACTATCCATAAAATAAGGAATATTTACAGTATGTAAAAATTTAGAAATATCTAACACATAATTTATAAGTGGTACATAATAATAAATAATAATATTATTAAGTTAATTCGATAATAAAATTAACCTGAATGAAAATGGCGGTTCAGGTGGAAAACCCTTACCTTAAGTCTGAATGTTCTACTCTTAAAATTATGGTCATGGAATATGAAATTGGACTCATTAATCACTTAATTAAGAACATATTAGAAATTTATTTATTTTATCATAATTTTTTACTTCATTTATGTCTATATTTATAAGTAATACTATTGAATTTTTTCATTATAGAGTGTTCGTTTTCGTGATATTAAAAATGTGTTTACATGTTTTAATGTAATGTAGACCGTGGGGAAGGGATGTAAATATGAGGAATTGAATTTAAATATTATTTATGAAAATAAATAGTTATTAATGGTCTTTTACATCATTTGGTTACATGGAAGGAGGATGAATCATTAGATGATATATTAATGATAGTCACATAGATTATGTTTTCGGTATTTTGATTATTAGGAACTAGTTTGGTCATATGTTTTAATATTGTGTACATATGCTAGTTACTGAATACTAAATATTTTATAATACATATATTATAGTATGTTTAAACAATAAAAATGGTTTTATGACCAGTAATTATGGATAAATTGAATAATGAAACTTTGTCGTCCACAAAGGTTTTAAATTGGAACCTAACGGATGATGAATTCATATATAAAATAAAAAAGAGAGAGTAAGAATATTGATGATGGTTCATCCATTCTCATGATATAATTCTTGTATATATATGATAATGGATTTATCATCATCATTTGGACATAGGAGGTTAGGAGAGGACAAAAATAGAATGGAATTTGAAATGAAAACAAAGGAAATAAAATGTGAATTTACTTCTTGAATACACCTCCTTACGAATCTCTTTGAGAGAAGGGGTTTTGGTCTTTTGGCTAGAACAAGAGCTCTTGAAAGTGGGGGTGACTAGGGATGGGTATTTGGGAAAAAATTTCAGGATATTAAAGGATTAGAGGAGTGAAGAGAAGAGGGTGTGATGGGGGCTTATATTGTGGAGGAGAGGAATAATTTTTGAATATCTTAATCATTATTTTATTATTTTTCGAAAGACAACCCATAGTATTGATCATTTGAACCCTAATAGTAATAAGATCATTTGAGTTCGAACTATGTGTGATTAAATCAGCCATGATGCTAATAATAGTAAATTTAATTGATAACATATATATACGTTAAATTACTGTATTTTACTATTAAAAAAATCAAATATTTTACAAAAATCCAAAAAATTCAACTTAATTTTTTTTATTTCAAAATTCCAAAAAATGAACTCAATTTTTGAAAATAATTTTGTAAATATTATTAATTTATGTTTTAAATAAAATCATAGTTTATTCAAAAATTAATAATTTTAAAACTATAATTCATTTTATATCGCATTGAAAAATTAATCAAGATCTCATTATTTTATTTCCTTAAGAAAACAAAATAATATTTTTATTTACTATTCATTTGGGTCATATTACTATTCATATTTCTATTTATAAGGTTGTGTTACTATTCACTAAAAAATAAAGTTGGTTCTATCGGACTCCAAATAACTTATTGACCACAACTCTCGATAACTATTTCTTGAAATTCAAAACATATTAGACGCAAAGTTTTGTTTAACCACTAGATTATAAAATTTGTTTTTTTATGGGAATCATTTTTTCATGCATTCAATATTTATTTTCAAAACCATTGGGTTCTATATTCTCCCCTCCTTAAAAAAAAATTCAACACTGAAATTCATAGAGTGTTACTTTTAAAAAAGCTTTTGGTAGGTCTTCATCATAAGCTCCTCCGGATCCCATGTTGCCTCTCTAATTTTATGATATCTCCAAATTATCTTCACTAGAAGAGTTTTTCGATTCCTCAACGCTTGTTCGGTAGTGTCCAAAATCTGAATAGGCTCTTCATAGTATGATATGTCAGATTCCAACTCTATTCCATCATAAGTGAGGACATGCGCTGAGTCAGGCATGTACTTTCTCAGCAATGAGACATGAAACACGTTGTGTACTTTAGACAGGTTTTGTGGCATAGCCAAATGATATGAAACAACTCCAATTATCTCTATAATTTCAAATGGCCCGATGTACCTAGGGCTTAGTTTCCCTTTCTTCCCAAATCTTATAACATCCTTCCAAGGAGAAACATTTTTTAAAACATATTGTCCCACATGAAACTCCAAATCCATCCTTCGATTATCAGCATAGATTTTTTCTACTTTGAGCTACATTGATATAGACTTGAATAGTCTTTACCTTTGCTGTTGTTTCTTCCACAAGCTCTGGGCCCACAAGCTACCTTTCTACAACTTCATCCCAACAGTTGGTGTACGACATCTCTTTCCATACAATGCTTAATATTTTGCATTAAAAAACTTTACTAGAAACTATTATTTCGGGAAAACTACACTAAAAGTAAATATTGATCCCACATACCTTGACATTCAAGTTAAAATCATCTCAACATTTCCTCAAAGGTTTTGATCATCTTATTTGATTTCCCATCGTTTTGAGGGTGATAAGCAATACTCAATAAAATTTTAGTATCCAAAGAAGTCTGAATAATTTTATAGAATTTTGATGTAAATCATTGGTCACAATCAGACAAAATTGAGAGAGTTTCTCCATGAAGTCTCACAACTTCATTGATATGGAGTCTATCTAGGCTTTCTAGTGGAAAATCTTCCATATTAGTGAGGAAATGTGAAAATTTCTCAAGTCGATCCACAATTACCCATATAAAATCATTCTATATTAGAGTTCTAGATAATATATTAACACAATCAGTGGTGATGTAATCCCATTTCCATGTAGTAATAGGTATAGGTTGCGTGAATCCTCTGGGATGTTATTGTTCGGCCTTAAATTGTTGACAAACTAAACATATTGATACATAATTCTCAATTTACCTCTTCAACCCGAAATGTTTTATCAAATATCTATACTTCTTAGTGCTACTATGATATAAGGATAAATTTGAACTATGGGAATCATCCAATAACTCCCTTTTTATCTCAGTTATAGCTAGAACACAAAGCCTTTTCCCAAAATTCAGAACACCATCTTCACACACAAAGTCATCTGTATTCCCATCTTTCAGAGCATTGATTTTATTTTGAATGTTTTCTTCATCAAGGGGAGAACAATTAATCCTTTCTAATAAATATGGTTTGGAAGACAAATGAAAAATTAGTGATGTTTCACCTTCTTTGATAAATCCATTATCCTTCCTCAGTAGATTCATGTACAAAAGATCCTTTTCAATCCTCATTTTGTTGAAAAATCCACGATCCTTCCTGATCAAAGCATCAAAAACCTTATTTACCTTTCCTGGGTGGTATAGTATGGTATAATCATAATTCATGAGTAGTTATATCCATAACCTTTTCCTCCTGTTGAGTTCTTCCTATGAGAAGATGTGTTTCAGACTCCTATGATCTTTATATATCTCACATCTCTCACCACAAAGATAGTGTCTCCATATTTTTAGAGAAAAGATCCTAATAGTTTACTCCAGATCTTGAGTAGAATATATTTTTTCCAGATTTTTTAAAATCCCTTGATGCATAGGAAATAACTTTATCATTTTTCATAATGATACAACCAAGTCCACTCTTTGATGTGTCGCTATAGATCACAAACCCATCATTCCCCGATGATAGGGTTTGGATCAAATCATTCACTAATATCCTCTTAAATTCTAAAAACAATCCTCATATTCTTCTTTCTATACGAACTTATCCCTTTGACGTGTAATCCTGGTCATTGGGTTGGATAAATAGGTTAATTTCTGAAGAAAATTCCGATAATAACCTGCTAACCCAATTAAACTATGTACCTTAGTTATGTTCATTAGAGTAGGACATTCTTTCACAACCATTCTCTTCATATGATCAATAAATATTTCATCCATAGGGACAATGTGTCCAAGAAAGGAAACTGATTGAATCCAAAATTCAAACATTCTAAATATTGCATGTAATTCATTTCTTATACGAGTCATCATAAATGTGTGCAAGTGATTTTCATAATCCTCATAGATTTTGGAGTATACCAAGAAATCATCCAAAAACACCACCAAAAATTCATCAAGATTTTCTTTGAAAAAACTTATAATTAGATCCATGAAAACAGAGTGTGAATTAGTCATTCCATAAGGCATTACTATAAACTCCTAATACCCATACCTGGTTCGAAATACTATTTTAGGAATGTCTTCCTTCCTCACAAGAAACTAATGATATCTAGATCGAAGGTCATCCTTCAAAAAATATTAAGCTCCATGAAGTTGATCAAATAAATCAACAATGTGAGGTAGGGGATACTTTTTCTTTATTTTTATTGCATTGATCTATATTTATTCAATGCAAAAACCTCATAGATCCATCGTTCGTCTTAAGTAAAAGAAGAGGTCATCCCCATGGAGAAAAACTAGGGAAAATAAATCCTTTATCACTCAATTAATCTAGTTGATTATTCAGTTCCACTAACTCCACATTGGTTATTCTATAAGGGTTCTTTGATATGGGTCTTGAATCAATAATTAAGTCAATGGGAAACTCAATTTTCTACTCCGGAGGATGTCTAGTTAAATCCACTAGAAAGAAATCAGAATATTCTTTCACTATAGTCGCATCCTCTATTTGATAATTATTTTCCTCACCCATAGTTATTTCATTACCTTCCTCACCAGTAATTGAATTTAGTAGAGATATTATGGGTGGATCTCGATAAGAATCATATGGCAAGGTTTCTCCTCTAAAGATAAAGAATTTTATACCATCCTCAAAAAATTTAACCTCTTTCATCTGGTAAAAAAAATTTACATTATGGTTCAAAATGAAATCCATACTAAGCATTATTTCAAATTCAATCATGGGTATGAAAATAAAATCATCTGATAAATCACATTTATATTCCATAATGGGGGCTTCCTGACAGAACTTTGTTACAATGATACTTACCTTATTAGTTTTTATAGAAAACTCCCTTATTAAATCAAATTTAAACTATTTAATTTTCTTTCTAAACTAGGATGATATAGTAGAATGAGAGGATCAAGAATAAAATAAAGCATTGTCTAATTTTTAATAAATTATTAATGTACTTTCCACCGCATTATTAGGAACATCTATATCAGTAGTTGTGATTGCTTAAGCTTTTCCTTACTCCCTTGGGCTATTCTGTGGCATGTTTCCATGATGATTTGAACACTCATTATCATAGTGTCCCATATCCCTACAATTATAGCATTTAACATTAATAGATTCTTTATTCCCCATGAATTCAACAGAAATATGACCTTTCTGTCCACATTATTAGAATAATCGTTTTCCTTTTAAGCATCCACCAGAGTGTTTCCTTCAACAATTATCAGAGTGTGGAAATTCAAATATTCACTTCTTCCCCATTTTCATATTCCCTTTTCTAGAGTTTTCATAAACCATATTCTTCTCTTGATTTCCTTTAAAGTCATAAGACTTATTCAATTTCTTTTCTGTCTTGATAGCACATAAAGCTATATCTTCATATGATGAGAAAATTTGGGAGAATAGTTCTCTTTAGAGTAGTTGAATTAAAACATCGAAAAATCGATCAATCATGCTCCTTGGATTACATATGTAGTCCATATCATGTCTTTTTATCCTTGTGAAGTTATCTTCAATCTTTGAAACAGACTCATCTTCATTTTTCCTCAAATTCAGAAACGACCTTTCCATATCATCTCGCTATTCATGAGGAAAATATTTCTCTAGGAATATTTCTTTAAAGTCCCTAAATTCCATATTTTCTATTTCTTCCTCCTCCTTCATGTTTTGGATTAATGACCACCACTGATCTACATCTCCCAATAGACGATAAACTACCATGATGACCTTTTCTCTTTCATTATATCCCAAAGCTAGAAATATATTCTCTAGGGAACTTATCCACAACTCATATAAAAATGGGGTTATAGTCCCATTGAATGATATAGTCTCTTTTTGTATAATGTGATCTAACAAAGCTCTTCTATGTAGTGGATATGAATGCTCTATATAGGTAAGTTCATTGTTCATAACCTAAGTTAGTTTTTCTAGTATAGTTATAAGTTTCTCTACACCAATTCCAACTCTAGATCCGACATCATTATCATACATTGGCTCAATCCCTACATGAGATACACGTGTCAATGTGTTTTCCATTTCTTCCACTAGGCACCATTTCCCGATAATGGCATACAATATATTAGGTTATGAATCATATTGTATAATATTAACTTAGTAAAATACTTAGCATAAATTTAAATCATATGCATGACTATTCCATTAATCACAAACATTGTTTTTTAATAAAAATTTTAATTTTAAATCCTTAATAATGGCTTGTACTGATAATATGATTATCCTAATAATATCCCATTAGAGTGTCAAACCAGGATCATAGTAAGGCCAATAGTCATGTGTCAGGATGCCTCGAGTCTAACCAGAAACTCCTTGTTGGAGTTTTCAGTCCTAGGTACATCTGTGCAAAACCACGTCCACTTGTAGTATCCAGACAGTGATGTATTTTCAAAAAAATCCACATAATATATTTCTTATAAAAATACCAATATGTTCTTATATGTTTATCCTCAAATAAGATCTTATGGATGTGTTCCCTAATCTACATTTTCTAAATCCAGTTTCCACGTTTTTTACTAAACCTCCTCTGATACCAACTGTAAGGACCCGACCCCAGTTGCCTGGAGACGATGCCTTATTAGATTACATTGGCATGATTATAAGAAACTAGTATCCTATTGAAATGAATAATTTAGTATATTTGGAAACAAGATACATATATAAATTCCATATTATATCCTGTAAGGAAATACAACACTAACTTATTCCATTAGAAACATACATACCTCCTAGATTATTACTGCAATTAATTAATAATTTACTTCTTCATATCCTAGGAAAAATAAACATAATAAAGGAAATAGATCAAATTCTTAGTAAGAGTACGAAACACAGTGGAAGATACCATAAACCCTAGGCATGGGGAATAAATGAAAAAACATTCCTTTAAATGAAAAATGTGAACATAATTTGGCAGAAATATGAGCTGCGTAAATATTTCCATAATAAAACATAATCATGGGTATTCAAATAGTCAAATAACCACATGAACTATCAATTTATAGCTTCATAATTAGGGAAATGAATATGTTGAACAGTTTGAAATATACCATCAAGGCCTCTTCCAATACTTCTAAAAATGACTAAGGCCTCATCCAAAACCATATCTCAAAATGGGTAAGGCCTCTGCCAAGTCCACATTTATTTATCTCATGAGACCTACCCATGCATCGAGGTGATATAGAGGGACTCACACATCAAATAATAAGTTCAATACATTCCATATACTATTAGAGGTAAACATCAATAACAAATACATTCATATTGAAACTAACATATGAAATGTAAATAACATTCCCTAAACATTGAGCTCAAACACTAACCATTCAGAGTAAATTAGTGAATCATTTTAGGATAGAACATACACAATAAAACTAGTCATAAACCATCCAATTATATGAGATCATATAATATTAATACCAATAATATTTAATAATCAACAAGAGTGTTTAAACATACAAAAATAATTTTATAACATCATCGAGTAATTCTTTAGATAAATACACTTTTATTTTGAAAAGAAGCGTTCTTTTGGAAAAGTATTTGTATTAAATCATAAATGAAGTGGGATATTATTTTCATAATAAAATTAGTTATTTTATAAATATAATTTTTTCTTAAAACATATTATATAGTTACCTTGAAAATATTTATGAATTTGAGAAATTCCCTTAAATCAGGCATGTATTTCTGAAATGATTTCGAAATTTCCTTTTAAAACATGTAAATATCCTTAAATTAAGGATGTATTACAGTTTTGAAACATATATAAAACATTCAAAGAGAATTTATAAGGATTAATTAATAATACATAATAATTTCATTGAGGTAATTATACATTAAAAGTAACCCAAATGAAAATTGGGGTTCGGGTGGAAAACCCTTACCTTAAGTCTGAATGTTCCACTCTTGACCTTATAGTCTTGGAATATGAAATTAGACTCATTAATAACTTAATTAAGAACCTATTATAAATTTATATAGTTTATTACAATTTTTTTAGTTCATTTATATCCTTATTGATATGTTATAATATTGAATTTTGTCATTCTGGAGTGTTCATTTTCTTGATTTTCATAATATATTCACTTTTTTTATGAAATGGAGATCTTGAGGAAGGGATGTAAATATCCATAATTTAATTCAAATATTATTTATGAACATCCATATGTTTTAATTTTCATTTAAATTATTTGGATACATGTAATGAGGATGAATGATTAGATGAAATATGAATGACAATCACATAGATTATTTTAATGGTATTTTGATTATTAGGAACTAGTTTGGTCATATGATTTAATATTATGTAAAAATATGGGTTAATGAATATTAAATATTTTATAATGCATATATTATAGTCTTTTTAAACCATGAAAATGGTTTCATGATGGGTAATATAAAAGAAAATGAAGAATAAATCTTCTTCGTCCACGAAGGTTGTAAATTTGCACCTCACAGACAATGATTTTGTTTATAAAATAAAAGAGATAGAGTAAGGATAATGGTTATGGTTCTTCCATTAACATGATATAATTATAGTATGTATATGATAATTGAGTTATCAGTGTCATTTTTACATAAAATGTGAGGAGAGGATAACATTATAAAGTAATTGAAATGAAAATAAAAGAAATAAAATGAGAATTTATCTCTTGAATCCACCTCCTTGAGAATCTCTTTAAGGGAAGGGGTTTTTGTGTTTTTTCAAGACAATGGCTATTGGACATGGGGAGTGAATAGGTAAGGGTATTAGGGAAGAAATTTGAGAAGCATGAATGATTAGAGGAGTGTAGAGAAGAGGTAATGATGTGGAATTTTTATAGTGGAGGGGAGGAGTAATTTTTGAATATCTTAATCATTATGTAATTATTTTTCCAAAGAAAACCCATATTGTTGATTCATGTGACCCCTAATAGTAATAAGTGAATTTTAGTTCAAAATATGTGTTCTTACATCATCCATGATTCTAGTAATAGTGAATTTAACTGATAATGTATTTATAAATTAAATTGTCTTATTTTACTATTCACAAAAAATACGAGTATTTCATAAAAATAAAAAAATTCACCCCAACTATTTATCAACATGTATAATTAAAAAATGAACTCCATTTTTTAAAATAAATTTCTAAAAATTATTAAATTATTTTTTAAATAAAATCATAGTTTATTTTAAAAATAAGAACTTTAAAACTATAATTCATTCTATATCTCAATGAGAAATTAATCAAGATATCATTGTCTTATAACCTTAAGAAAATAAATAATAAAATTATTTACTATTCATAAGGGTCTTATTACTATTCATATTACTATTCATAATGGTATGTTACTATTCAAAAAAAATCATCTTGTATCTATCAAACTCTAAATGACTTACTGATCACAATTCTAGATGATAATTTTTTGAAATTCAAAAATAGTAGAGGCAGAGTTATGTTTAACATCTAGATTATAAAATGTGTTGTTTTATAGGGACCTAGTGTTTCATGAATTCAATTTTGATTCTCAAAATCTATGGATGTTACATTCTCTCGTCCTTATAAAAATGTCATCCTTGAAATTCATAAAATGTTACTTAAGAAAAAAAATTGGGTAGGTCTTCATCATAAGCTCCTTAGGCTCCTATGTTGCCTCTTCAATTTCATGATTTATCCAAAGTATCTTGACTAGAAGAGTCATTTGATTCCTTAACAGTTTTTCTTTAGTGTCCAGAATCCAGATAGGATCTTCATAATAAGATAGTTCAGGTTCCAAATCTATTCCATTAGAAGTGAGGACATGCGTTGGTTCTGGCATGTACTTTCTTAGAAATGTGACATGGAACACCTTATATTCTTTTGATAAGCTAGGTGGAATAACCAAATGATATGAAATAGCTCCAATTATCCCCATAATTTCAAAAGGTCCATTGTTCCTAGGGCTTAGTTTCCCTTTCATCCAAAATATTATAACACCCTTCCATGAATATAATTTTAAGAAAACAAGATCTCTCACTTGAAACTCCATATCACTCTTTTAATTATCAGCATATATTTTTTGTCTTCATCGAACTGCTTTAATATGGCCTTGAATAGTCATTACCTTTTCTGTAGTTTCCTCTTCAAGCTCTGGGCCCACAAGATTCCTTTCTGCAACTTCATACCAAAAAGTTTGTGTACGACATCTCTTTCTATACAACACTTCATATGGTTCCATTTGAATACTTGAATGAAAACAATTATTGTAGGAAAACTCCAATAAAGGTAAAAATTGATCCCACACACCTTGAAAGTCAAGTGAACATGATCTAAATATTTCATCTAAGGTTTTGATTGTCCTCTCTAATTTCCCTTCAGTTTGAGGGTGATAAGCAGTACTCAATTGATGTTTAGCATCCAAATAATTCTGAATACTTTTCCAGAATTTTGAATTAAATTGTGTCTCACAATCAAACACAATTGAGAGAGGTTCTATATGAAGTCTCACAACATCATTTATATAGATTATTTCTAGGAACTCCGGTGGAAAATACTCTAATATAATGAGAAATGTAAATATTTTGTATGTTGATCCACAATTACCCATATTTCAACATTCATTCATTGATTTTCGGGTAAAACGGTGAAAAAACGCATAGTGATAGCATCCCATTTCCATGTAGGAATAGGTCTAGGTTTCATGACTCCTATGGGATATCATCGTTCAACATTAACTTGTTGAAAGACTAAACATCTTGATACATAATCCGCAATTTCCCTCTTCATGTTATCCCACCAGATATGTGACTTCAAATCTCTATACATATTACTACTACCAGGATGTATGGAGAAATTCTAACTATGGGAATCATCCAATAACTACATTTTCATCTCAGGTATGCTAGAACACAAATCCTCTACCCAAATTTTAGTACAACTTCTTCACACACCAAGTAATCCATCTCCCCATCTTTTGAAGCATTAGGATCTCTTCATCAGGATGTGAACTTTTAATCCTTTATAATAAATCTGGTTGGGAAACAAAATGAAAAAGTAGCGACGTTTCACCTTCTTTTATAATTACCTTATCCATACTTACTATATTAATGTATATAGTATCATTGTCAGTCCTTATGTTCTTGAGAACTCCGTGATGCTTCCTGCTCAAAGCATCAGCTACATTGGTTGCCTTTCTTGGGTGGTAGTGTATGGTATAATCATAATTCACGAGTAGTTTGAACCATCACCTTTGCCTCATGTTGAGTTCTTTCTATGATAATATATATATTTCAGACTCATTTGATTCGTATATATCTCAAATCTTTCAAAATAGAGATAGTGTATCCATATTTTTAGAGAAAAGATAACAACAGCTAACTCAACATCATTAGTAGGATAGTTTTTTTCAGGAATTTTTAAATGCCTTGATGAATAGGAAATAACTCTATCATTCTGCATAAGGACACAACCAAGTCCATTATTTGATTCATCACTATAGATCATAAACCCATCATTCCCTGATGGTAGGGTTAAGATTAGAGAATTAACTAATATCATCATAAATTCTTTGAAACATTCCTCACATTATTTTGTCCATACAAACTTAAATCCTTTATGTGTAAGCTTGGTCATTGGGTTGGCTAAACAGGTGAAATTAAAAAAACATCAATAATAACTTGTTAAACCAATAAAACTATGTACCTCATTTATGTTAATTAGAGTAGGCTATTCTTTCAAAACCCTTTTCATCTTAGGATCAATAGATATTCCACCCGTATAGACAATGTGGCCAAGAAAGGAAACTAATTGAAGCAAAAATTTACACTTACTAAACTTCCCATAAAATTAATTTCTTATAAGAGTCTTTATAATAGTGTGAATGTTATTTTCATGATCCTCATAGATTTTGAAGTATACTGAGATATCATCAATAAATACCACCACAAATTCAATAAGACATTACATGAAAGCACTATTTATTAGATCCATGAAAATAGAGGGTGAATTAGTTGATCCAAAAGGCATTAAAGTAAACTCATAATGCCCATACCTAGTTAAAAATTTTGTTTTTAGAACATATTTAATCCTCGCAAGAAACTAATGATATCCATATCAAAGTTCAATCTTCAAAAAATATTTAACTCCATGATGTTGATCAAATAAACAATCAACGCAAGGTAGGGGATACCTGTTTTATTTTTTTTAGCACTGATATCTCTATAGTCAATGAAAAACCTCAGAGATCAATATTTCTTCTTTACAAAAAGTACAGGGGCTCCCCATTGAGAAACAGTTGGTCAAATAAATCCTCTATGACTCAATTCATATACTTTTTTCTTCAGTTCAATGAAATCCATAGTGGCCATCCTATAACGAGTATCTGATATGGGCCTTGAATTATTAATTAAGTCAATGGAAAAATCAATTTCCCACTTTGGAGGATTTCTACGTAAATCCCCTGGAAATACATCATTTTATTATTTCACAATTGGTACATCTTATATTGGAATTCCACATCATTCTAAAAAATTATAACAATCGTCTCCTTTCAATAAATCTTCACATCATCGTTCAAAAGACAATACATACTGAGGATTGTATCAATGTAAATCATGAGTATGACAATAAAATTAGTAGATAAAGAACATTTATATTCCATAATAAGGACTTCCTGACAAAATATAGTTGCAATGATACTTCCCTTAGGAGTTTTGACTAACAAATCCCGTATTAAATCAAATTGAAAATATCTAATTTTATTGGGAAACTCGGAAGATATGAAAGAATGTAATGATCTAGAATCAAATAAACCATTGGATATATTTTAGGAAATGATTAAAGTACCTGCCACCATATCATTAGGAACTTTAATATTATGTGTTGTGATTACTTAAGCTTATCTCTGCTCCATTTTCTTTTTATGGGTCATGTTTCTTTGACTATATAGACAATAAATACCATATCATCCCATCTCCCAACAATTATATAATTGAACATTAGTATCTTATTTCTTCCCTCAGAAATATCCAGTAAAATTCCGTTTATGTCCAAATTTGTAGCTTAATCCTTTTCCTTTTAAGTAGGCACCAGGGTGTTTCCTTGCACAATTATCACAGGGTGGAATTAAATTCTCCCATTATTCCCCATTTTTTTATTTACTTTTCCATAGTTTTTAGAAACCCTATTATTCTCATTATTACCTTTAAATTCATAAGACTTATATAATTTCTTTCTTGTCATGATAGCACATGAAACTATATCTTCATATGATGAGAAACTTTGGGAGAATAGTGCCCATCAGAGCAACGACTTTAGGCCATCAAATAGTCGATCAATATTACTCCTTAGATTTTTTTTAGTCCGAAGAATGTCTTTCTAACCTTGTGAAATTAGTTTCATACTTTGCAACATTCTTATCATTCTTTTCCCTCAAATATAGAAACTGCCTTTCCATATCTACTTGCTATTCATGAGGAATTTATTTCTCTAGGAATATTTCCTTAAAGTACCTCCATTCAATCTCTTTTATCTATTCCTCTCCCATTGTTTTTTTTTCATAAAATACCACCATTCATCCACATCTCCAAACAGATGATAAACTGCCAAGATGACCTTCTCTCTTTTATTTCTTCCCAAAGTGATAAATATATTCTCTAGGGAACTTATCCACTACTCAGCTACAAATGGGTTTATAGTCCCATTGAATGATGGAGTTTTTTGTCATGTAAAGGTATCTAACAGAGCTCCTCCATGTGATTGAACTGGATTGTCCATACGGGTAAGGTTATTGTTAATAACCTGTGTAAGTTGTCCCAGTATATTAATAAGTTTCTCTGCACCAGTTACAAATCCAGAGCCAACATCATTATCTTCCATCAGAGGGAAATACCCACATAGGATACACATGTTCATGCAGTTTCCATTTATTCCATTGGTCACCATTTCTAGATAATGGAATAAACTAGATTAGGATTTGAATCATAATTTATAATCATAACTTAGAAAAATACATAGCATAAATTGAAATCTGATGCATGGATAATCCCATAATCACAAACATGGTTTCATGGAGGAGAAAATTACATTTCAATCCATAATAATGGCTTGTAAAGAAAATTTGAATTATCCTAAGAATATCCCATGGGAGTATCAAACTAGGTGCATAGTAAGGCACGTTTTCATGTACTAGGATACCCCAGGTCAAGCCCAAAACTCCTTGTCTACTTTTTCACTCCTTGGTACATCTGTTCCAGAACCACGTTCACTTGTAGTATCCAGACAAGGATGTATTTTATATTAAGATACACATAATATATTCCTTAAAAAATACCAGGATGTTCTTGTTTTTTATCCTCAAACACTATCGTAGGTATTTTTCCCTAATCTACATTTTCTAAATCCAGTTTCTATATTTTCTCCTAAACTTCCCCTGATACCAACTGTAAAGACCCGACCCCAGTTGCATGGATCTAGTTCCTTATTAAATTAAATTTTCCTAATTAAAAGAAATTCATAACCTAAAATAACTAATAGCTTAGTATATTTGGGAACAAGATACATATATAAGTTAAAAATTTCTTCCTCGAAGGAAATAAAACACTAATTTATTCCATTAGAAACATCCATGCTTACTATATTATTCCTACTAGTCATTCATAATTTACTTCTTCATATCTTCAGAAAATGAATCATAAGAAATGGGTGAGCTAAAATTCTCAAAAAGAGTAATAAATATATTTTAGGATAACATAAACCTTAGGCATGGTGAATAATTGAAAAACATGCCATTAAATGAAAAATGTGAACATAATATGGCAGATATATGGGCTGAGTAAATATTTCCCTAATAAAACATAATCTTGGGTATTCTACTACTTGAATAACCACATGAACTATAAATTTATAGCTTCATAATTAGGTAAATTCATCTTTCGGACATTCTTAAATATACCATCAAGGCATCTACCAAGACGTCTAAAAATGATTAGGGCCTTGGCCAAAACCATATCTCAAAATGGGAAAGGCCTCATCCAAGTCCACATCTATTTGTATCATGAGACCTACTGATGCATCAAGGGGATATATAAGGCCCAACACCTCACATAATAAGTATAATTAATTCCTCATATGAGTAGGGATGAACATAAAATGAAAATACATTTATATTGAAACTAACATATGAAATGTAAATAAATTTTCACAATCATTAAGATTAAAAACTAACCATTCAGAGTAAATTGGTGAATGGTTTTAGGGTAAAAATCCACAATAAAACTAGTCACAAACAATAAAATTAGATGATATAATAGAATATTAATCACAATAATATATAATAATAAGAAAAATTATTGAAATATACAAAAATACTCTTATAAAATCCTCGAGTAATTCTTCAGTTAAATACTCATTTATTTTGAAAAAATTGTTGTTTTGGAAAAGTATTTTTATAAAACAAGAACATATGTAAGATATTATTTTCATAAAAAAATTATTAATTTTATTAAGCCAATGGTTTCTAAAAAAATATTATAGATATCACTTGAAAATAGGTAAGAATTTGAGAAATTCCATTGAATTGGGATTTTATTTTGAAAATAATTTTGAAAGTTCCTTTTAAAACATGTAACTATCCATAAAATAAGGATGTATTCTTGTTGGAAAACAAATATATATAACTCACACAAAATTTATGAGGAGTAAATAATAATAAATAACAAGTTCATTGAGGTAATTATACAATAAAAGTAACCCGGATGCAAATGGTGGTTTTGTTAGAAAACCCTTACCTTAATTATGAATGTTCCTCTCTAGACATTTTTGTCATGGAATATGAAATTATACTCATTAATAATTTAATTAATAAAATATTATAAATTTATTTTGTTTATCATATTTTTTATTTCATTTATGTACTTATTGATATGTTATAATATTGAATTCTGTCAATCTGAAGTGTTTTGTTTTTTGATTTTCATAATCGGTTCACTTGTTTTTATGTAATGGAGATCGTGTGGAATTACTGTAAATATCCAAAATTGAATTTAAATATTTTTTATGAACATACAAATGTTTTAATGGTCATCTAAATCATTTGATTACATGTAATGAGGATGAATAATTATATGAAATATTAATAACAATCAATTAGATTATTTTAGCGGTATTTTGATTATTAGGAACTAGTTTGGTCAAGTGATTTAATATTATGTACATATATAGGTTACTAGATATTAAATATGGAATAATACATATATTATAGTCTAGTTTACCATTAAAATGGTTTCATGACCATTAATTATGGTTAAATTGAAGAATGGAACTTTTTCGTCCATGAAGGTTGTAAATAGGCACCTCATAGATGATGATTTCATTCATAAAATAAAATAGAGAGTGCGTAAGGCTATTGAAGATGGTTCTTACATTAACATGATATAATTAAACTTTATATATGATACTGGAGTTTTCATGGTAATTTGGATATAGGAGGTTAGGATAGGATAATAATAGAATGGAACTTGAAATGAAAATGAAAGAAATAAAATGTGAATTTTCCCCTTGAATCAACCTCCTTGAGAATCTCCTTAAGGTAACAGGTTTTGGTCTTTTGGAAAGACTAATAGATCTTGGATGTGGGGAGTGACTAGGGATGGGTATTTGGGAAGAACATTGAGGAGATTGAAGGATAGTATGAGTGAATAGATGAGGGAGTGATGGGGGTTTATATAGTGGTGGAGATTAGTAATTTTGGAATATCTTAATCCTTATTTTATTATTTTTCCAAGAAAACCAATAGTATTGATTCATGTGACCCTTAATAGTAATAAGTTAATGTGAGTTATAACTATGTGTTTTTACATCATCCATTATGTTATGAATTGTAAATTCAACTGATAATGTATACATATGGTAAATTATTGTATTTTACTATTCATCAAAAAATTCAGGTATTTTAGAAAAATACAAAAAATTCACCATAACCATTTTTTGATTTATAGAATTCAAAACTGAACTCCATTTTTTAGAAAATAATTTTCTAAATATTATTAATTGAATTTTTAAATAAAATCATTGTTTAATCGAAAATTAACAATTTAAAAACAATAATTAGTTTTATATCACATTGAAAAATTAATGAATATATTATTCTATTATAACCTTAATAAAATAAAATAAAAATATTATTTACTATTCATAAGACTCATATTACAATTCACATTACTATTCATAACGGTATGTTGTTATTCACCAAAAAATAAATTTGGTTTTATTAGTCTCCAAATGACTTACTGATCGCAACTCTAGATGACCGTTTTTCAAAATTCAAAAACCTAGTAGATGCAAGGTTATGTTTAACGGCTAGATTATTAAATGTGTTTTTTTAGGGACCGAGTGATTCATGCATTCAATGTTGATTTTCAAAACCTTGGGTGTTATAGATATAATCTAAATAAATAACCATAGGATAATAAATTTCATGGGATAATTTAGAGATATGTCATACAATTTCCTCATTTAAATCTTAATCATAAAAAATCTTGATAAACAACAAAATTGTAAAATAAATATCATACCTCATGTTCAAATTTCTTCAAAATCACTCTAACAAACTATATAATAAGTTAAAATTTATTATAATTATATAATAGTGTAATTTAAAAACTTATATTATCATATATGATCCAATTATAACATTTCAATGCAAATTTATCCCCTCTTATTAAAATAACTATTTTCAAGTGTTAACTGTTTCATTTTTCATGAAATTTCACTTTGGTAGTTTTGGTCATTGTACTTTTATCATGTTACAATCATCTATAGAGTTTCAATAGTGATATAAATATAGTATATATTAATTTTTTATAAATATATGTATGTATATTTAGATTCATCGATAAAATTTATATGTAGAAAAATAAATTACTCAACTCATAGAGATGGTAGGAAGTATGTGCACATGAACACTGTTTTTACTTTTCGACAGATGGAGAAAATGAAATTTAAATAATAACTCACCTTTAAATAATCATTAGTATTCCACATATATTATTTAAATATAAATAGTTTTATCATATATTTAAAGTATAAATGAAAAAATGGATCACCTCGCTTTATGGAGGTGGTAGTCCACACATACGCACGAGCAACATTATCATTTTATAACAGATTATATGGTAAGAATGTGGTTGTAATATTAGAATTTTAGAAGAATAATTATTTCCTAAATATCATATATATTAATTATTGAAATATTTATAACTATCCAATTAAATTTTTAATGAAAAATTAATTACATCATTACTTGGAGATGGTAAGTTGTATGTATGCAAGAGCGATGTTTTAGTTTTTCATATGATGGAAGAGTGGTATAAAATAGTTGTACCATAATAATAATAATAACATATAAGTAAATTTATTAAATAGGAGTTATTATTTTATAATTTACACTATATAATTAGAGGAGGTATAAGAAAAAATTAAATTGAAAGTACTCAATTAAAAGTTATAACTCTTCGTTGAGAAAAGTCTTTTGAATTAAACCTTATGACTTTAAAGGATGGTATTCTAGAAAGAAAAAAATATATATGATGATGGTAAGGAATATATTAATATATTATGGTAGTTATTAGTAGGAATAGAAGGCTTAAAAGGTGTATGGAAGAGGGGAGAAGAGGTTCCCTTTTATAAGTGAGTGGATATACACTCTTCGAATTAATTAATGTATTAAATTAATATCAATTAATTTATAAATAAAGTTGATATAAATTTATATATTTAAAATATATTATGAATATAGGTACAAATTATCTCATAAAATAATATTATACATGTTTTGGTGATGTTTTAACCCTTATTTCATAATTTTAACCCTTGCTATCCCTTTTGATAATTACCAAAATATCAATTTTTTTACTCTTTTAGGGTCAAGAAGGTCACCATAAAATGAAATGTGACAAATAAATGGAACTTGTTAAATATTTTAAAACATATCCCATTCAATTGGAAGAATATAGTATTTTTATTAATTTTAAATCATTTAATATAATATTTTTTTATAATATATCAATAATATCATTATTTGAACTATGTAATTAATATGACATTAACTATAATGATAGATATGGAATTGAAATATAATCATTTCACACATTAAAAATATTTTATATCCATCTATAAAATTCATGGAACACAATAATCCATCCAAATTTTATTAATTCTTATAATTTTAAATTTACTAATTTTTATTTTTATTAAGGGACAAAATATTGTGTCAGTTTTGTGTAAGAATTTAAGCCAATTATCAATCAATAAAATTTTAAAAAGAAATTATCATGATAAAAAAACAAATTAATATTTAAAATAAACTTTTAAAACCAAATATAACCTCTTTTTAAACTTGTGATAAAATAATGTAGATATTATAGTCAAGAGAGTGACATTTCATATTTTTTCTTTTCTTAAAAAAATATAAAGGTCAATGTTAAATAAAAATGGAACCAAGTGTCCAAAATATCGATAAATGGATGATAATGTTCAATATATAGTCATCTAATATGATAATAAAAATTTTATATAAATTTTAAAGCCTTATGCCAGATTTTCACTCAATTTTAGCCATTTCCCTTATTGATGTGACAAATATTTACCAATCTTAATATTCATTATGAAAAAAAAATTAAGGGGAAATGTTAAGAAATGAAACTACTAATTCAAAATATATAATTAAATTTATCAAACTTATATCATAAAATATTTGGAACTTATTTTATAATTAAATCAACAAAACTTAACCAAAAGCATTTTTCAAGAAAAGATGTATTCTTAAGTATAAATATATTTCACACTAAAATACACAATAAAATTGATTCAAAATACCTTAATTGGATAATTAATAATGTAAATAGCGGAATTTTCTTTTAAATTTGAACAAAATCTATTTTCGTAAAATATTTAAATGAAAAAAAACATTCAATAAAAATCTTGTATTGTTCACTATTCATTGAATAATTAATAATTTTAGAAAATTATAATAAATTCACTCTAAGATGATTTTGACATATTTATTTAAAAACTAATGTTCATTTTTTCATATAAATTTTATAAATTAGTTATATTATTTCCTAAAAAATAAATACAAACCATTTCGAGAAAAATGTATTTTTAAAGAATATAAAGAATTTACTAAACATAGATTAATTATTTATCAATAAATTTTATTTATCTAAAACATTTATATATATATATATCAATATATGATTATTTGAATTCATCCACCTATTTAAAATCTTGGTTATGATGGTGTAGAATATTAAAGTTTATTTAGATTCGTGTTTTCATGTATTACAAGCCATCAAAAAAATTAATTCTATTTGAAGAAAAATGTAACAAAAAATAATGAGGCTTTAAATTCAACCCCCCCCCCCCCCAAAATTAATTTATCCCACAAAATTATATTTATTTGATATAATAAACGATTATATCTCTATTTCATCACATCCTCATGTTCCCAAGTTGCTTCTTTAAATTTTTTATTCCACCATAGAACTTTAACTATGTTAGTAGTCTTTTTTGTAGGAATTTTTTATACGATTAAATACTTCAGTTGGTTTTTCTTCATATGAAATATCATTCTCCAATAGTACATACTATATTATTATTACATGTGAAGGATCAAGTATGTACTTACTCAGGAAAGATACATGGAACACATCGTGAACTTGAGAAAGGTTTCGTGGAAGCACAAAGAAATAAGATATCATCCTTACTCGATCAAAACTATTGAAGGGGCCAATATACCTAAGGACCAATGTTTTATTGTATATGATTACCTTATCCTTAATCCATGAATAAATTCATAATAATACACTATCAACAACTTTTAATTCACTATTTTTCAATAATTTTCCGCATAATGTTTATGCCAACTCCAAGATTCCTTGATGTGATACTAAATGGCTCTAACCTTATCAACCATTTCATCAGCTAACTAATTTTCCAATTGGTTTATTTATCAAAATCAATTCCAACACATTGGATTTATACACTTCATAACATATATGGATTCATAAGAATCTATCTGCATGCTTTTGTGAAATTTTTTGTTATAAGAAATCTTGACAAGAGGAGGGTATTGATACCAACCTCCTTTGAAAACCATAGAATGGGATCTCAATATTCCCAAAATGATTTAATGGTTCTCTAATACCAAACATCTATTATAGGTTGATATGTATTACTAAAACTAAATTATTTATCATGACCTACTGACGACTTTTCTAAAACTTCAAGGTAAACCTGAGATACTGATAAGATATAATAGAATTTGGTACTCCAAGAAAATTTACCACTTCTTCAATGTATATCATTCAAATCTAATCAAGATAGAAATATTCCATGATAAAAATGAAATATGTCAAATTTTTATGATGACCGACTATAACCCAATTCACATTATGGCCTTTAGATGTTTTAGGGAGTCTGAAGAAAAAATCCATGGTGATGTTTTCCCATTTCCATTATGATATGGGTAATGTTTCTAACATCCCCTAAAAAATTTACTGCTCAACCTTAACTTTCTAACATACCAATAATCGAGATACATACTCTAAAATATCTCTCCTCATGTTTTCCCACCAGAAATACTCTTTTTTCTCTTAAAACATCATCGTTATTCCATGATGAATATAGAATAATAAAAAATTAGCTTCATCTAATATCTCCTTAAAATATAATGTGGTCAAGACACATACATGGTTCCTAAAACATATAATTTTATCACAATCAAGGTTGAACTTAGAAACTTTTCATACATTATTTGAAAATTCCACATTCTTATTCTGTACCTCTTAAATCCTTACATAAATATATTTCATGCCATATATTTGAGTAAGATAATATTTCTCCCCTTCCATTAATATTTCTAGATCCAACTATTTAAAATCCAAAAATATTGGATCCTTTGTGATCCTCAACATAGATAAACCATCATGATCCTTTTGAATCGTAGCATCTATCAGCTTTTACACTTTCCCATGGTTGAAATGTATTGACCCATCATAATCATTAATCAACTTCAACCATATTATTTGGAATATATTAAAGTAGTTTTGAGTGAATATATACATTAAAATTTTAGGATCAGTATATATTTCATGTCTTTCTATATAATAATAATTTCTCAATAACGTTAATGAAAAAATTATCGCCCTAAACCCAAATCATGGGTTGGGTAATTTTTTATGGACCTTAAAATTTCATTAATCTTAATCTATAACTATATAATTATTTATTAAGATGCATCATAGTCCATTTTTGATGCTTTAAGAAAAGATCACAAACTCATCTCCACTATAGGTTTGTGTAAGAATATGTACACTGACTAACTTTTTCTTTAGTTCATTTTAATTTTCATCACATTCATCTATTCAAAATAACACGTATATTTTATGAGTTAACTTTGTGAGTGGAATACACAAACATGAGAAAATATCCACAATGCATCAATAATATCCAGTCAAACCATGAAAACTATGGATATCATTTACAGTGGCTATTCTTGTTCAATGTTCAATAACTTCCATCTTGGATGGATCCAATAGTAAACCATTGCTTCATATTATATGTTATAGATATGAAACTTTTTATAGCCAAAATTCACACATGGTACTTTTTTCGTAAAACATATCCTTTCTTAGGGTCTTCAGTACAATCCTCAAATAATATTAATTCTTTTACTTATGCTTAAAATAAATATGAATGTAATCTATAAAAACTATCTTTAACATATCAAGGTAATGTATAAAGTATATATTCATTAAATCCATAAAGATAATGGGGAAATTAGTAATACCCAATAGAATTACTATAAATTCATAGTGCACATACATCGTACAAAAGGATATCGTGGTCATGTATTTATTTTTGACCATCAATTAATAATATCCATATTGAAAATAAATCTTGTAAAAATATTTATACCATTATAATTGATCGAATAATTCATCAATATCATATTGTGGATACTTATTCTTGATTGCGATCTTGTTCAATTCCAAATAATTTATACATTAGTCACATTAATCCATCATTATTCTTAATAAAAATAATAGGTGCACCCCAATGTGATACACTTGGAAGAATGAACCCCTTATCAAGATTCTACAAGATTTGATTCATCAATTACAACAAATGAATAGGGGCCATTCTATATAGAGTATTTTAAATAGGTATACGACGAGGTATTATTGTGATGGTGGGTCCTCTAGATCCAACTATATAGTACTTTTAGATTACCATTTCATGTATACAGTGATATATTCATGATGTACACTTACCATTAACGTGAATAAATTTCTATGTCTGCTATTTAATTATAATACTTAGTTGTTGGTTGTCATATCAATATGTTATAGTAGATCCCATAATATAATGGGAACCTTAATATACTATGACATTAATCACAAATATATGTATTAAAGTCTAGATACATCATGCTGACTAGACATAGTATATGTATGACTATCTGGTACTAGGGGATCATATGCATTTAGAATTCTTCCCATTATGTTCACATTTGATGATATCTAG
Organism: Viscum album; assembly: GCA_963277665.1. NCBI lineage: Eukaryota > Viridiplantae > Streptophyta > Magnoliopsida > Santalales > Viscaceae > Viscum > Viscum album. The sequence goes on from OY728123.1 coordinate 2,025,095,262, forward strand.
TAGTTTAGATCACGAGGACATACCTGATAATAAGAACGTCACATGGTTTGGGTATCATTGGATGTTCCTATCTATAGAAATGTTATTTGGTCTCCTTATTTTATATCATTATCAGTAAGAACTATTTGATTGAGCACATTGATTCTCGAAAAAACCCTGAAAATAAAGTCATGGAAAGCTAGCTTGTGTTGGGTGCTTCACTGCTGGTATTTCCTTGGTTGAATGATCAAGATAGTATTTTTCACTTCAGAGCTGAGGAAGAAATATCTTAGGCTTGGTTGATCAGGATTGCAGCACATTTATAAATCAATGGTAACAATAGTCAAAGGTAAATCCATCTGGTTAGATTAAAAAAAATTAAGCAAGGAAGGAGGATGACACAAGTGTGTGACATGCTTTATGATACATCGTATAAAAAGAGATTATATTAAACAGGGTGTGTACGTAGGTTGTTTGTTGTTTCTATGACTATTACTTGTATATTTAGTGGGGCCTTGATGGGTTGTTATATTACACTCTTGGACTTTGAATACTATTCACTGATATCGAGATAAGGGTACAGAAGATCACATATAATATAATATTCAAGAATCTTCCCTATCTAGGTGAATAGGTATATAAGAAATGGGGGGCCAAACTATGGGGTCTGAGAGTTTTCAAATTTTTATTGATCACTAATAAATAAATAAATTTATTATTATTTTATTACATAATAATTCGGTTTAATTTATTTATTAAATTTATTTACAATTGTTTAAGTAAATATCTGGAATAAAATTATAAGAATGAATAATATTTAAATATTAAATGTTTATTTAGTATTTGAGGTAATTACGAGTTGAGTTAATAACTCGAGTTTATCACATAGTCTATTTTATATAAATTACAGGAATGTGATAAAATATAAATAATATTTATGACAGTGTTATTCCCTCATTATTATTTATTTTTTTCTAATTTAGTGGATTTTAAATAAACAGGGGTCGAAGAACCCTTTACGGTTATTTGAATCATCCACTATCATCATCAACATGTAATTATTTATTGAATGAAGCAAAAAACTACAAAAGAAACACCAGGGGGGAAACCCACCTACCAAGAAAGAACCTAAGGGGGTATGAAATGATGTAGACTGAGCACATCCCCTTTAATAATGTCAATCCAATTGGGCTGAATACTCCCTTCAGTGTGATGAAAAACCTCTCCCACGCTAGTGAAGTCCACCGAGGCCAAGTAGTCTGCGAACATGTTCCCCTCTCTACAGATATGAAAAACATTAGAATTTCTATTTATCATTTTTCTATATTTTTAGATGATATAGAAAATTTACCAAGGAGAATCGGCATACCCTTTCAAGGAATTGTGGTCAATTATGGAGTTCATTTAAATTTAAAAGATAACTAGAGCCTTTGCATGCATATACTTTTCCTAGTGAGCATTATCATTGAATTCCCTTGAAGGGAATAGCCCTGGACCATTCTAGTCGAGAATTCTAAGTAAACTGATCCATTAAAGTCACGTAGCACTCCTCCTCTGCACAAGTTCCATTGGATGGAAGAGTCTTCCATATTATGTTTCAGTCCCACCAAGGGAGGTCTCCAGCATAGCCAGTTACCCTCCCTACTACTAGATGACAAGGCCACGCTAGATCCTACCTAAAAATGATGAAGAGAGGGGGCTTAATTCCAAGTACTCACTACCACGTTCAGGTCAAGTAAAAAATGTTTTCCATATGATAATAACATGAGATGTCACCCCCACACCCTCAATCTTTGATTTATTCTAGGCCTTCCAAATAGTCTAACACCACGCATGTAGCACCAATGAGTGTTCCACCCACTCCATGCCCCCTCCCTCATAACCATGAAACCATTTAACTATAAAGGAGATAGTATATTCATCCATGTAGACGTTCGTCGAAAACTCCCCAAGAACTCTCCACACCTCACTTTCCCAGTTACTGCAGAAGAATAGATGGGTAGTGCTCTACTCTCTAGGAATGCTAAATCAAATGCTCCTACATGCAAGTTGGATACCACATCAATGAATATTGTCATCGGTCGGGAGGAATCTATTATGAATCCTACAAGTGAAAAAATTGAGCTTGGTGGGAATGTTTTTCACCCAAACGATCTCTTGTGCTTCCCCAGACCTGGCTTGTTCATTACTGATGTGGCAGAAGTCCTTCGAAGAGAAAATGCCCATGGAGAAGGTGGTGAAAACACATTTTTCCTCCTATTAATTTAGATCAATGATTTTAAAGCACAAAATAATCTCTTTATCCAAAACTGTATTGATGAAAGTAGGTAAGAGATATGAAGACCCACCAAACTGATCCTCCCTCAGAGCGATGAATCCATTTCACTCAAAATGAGAGCTTCTCTCTCCTCAAACATTTCAGAGAGATAAAGTCTTTCCCTGTGAAAACAATCCAAAATCACCTTCATAGATCAAAATTTTGAGATCATATTGATCAACATGACATTGAAGAGGTCATTGAGTCTCCATGCTAATACTAGGAATTGAATGAAAAATGTGCTTGTTTATTCTTGAAGCACGTGTGGATGATCTAGAAGTGTTCAGAATTGGATCCTATAAACAAAGGTCATCGAAATCATGTGATATATGAGATAACATTAATTCCTATGAGGTATTTGTTCTATTTTATTTTTCCATGGTCTGTTTAATTCAAGAGATACCCTTAAACCTTAATGGGTCTCGGGTCACCGGAGAAAAAAAGTTTCACCACTTTGGTGATCAAAATTTAAAATCTCAAGCCCACATGCTTTTGATGCATGCCTTGTTACCAACAATTGTTTACCAAGGGATAGTGTGAATTTTTTTATCTAAGATAAAATATTTTTAGTTAAATTAAATTAGATTCTTTCAATTTGGTGACAATGGTTCTTAGTACATCTGGATCTGTTCTCATATATCCATGTTATGTCAATCCGTAAAATATTATGGGTCATATGCGATGGGTTTTCGGGTGATAAAATTAAAAAATAAAATTTATATATATTTTTTTACACGATTATAGTTAAAAAATGATATTAAGGGTTGATTTCGGAGACCTAGAAAAGTTCCTTCCATGTTCTGGCGGGAATCCAGTGGTGGGATCTCCTCTAGCCAGTGACATGTTTTTCCATCGGTTGAAGAATAAAATTATTAAATTATGTTATTCATAAAATAATCTCTTTTATAGGGATTTTAAATGTTTTTTTCTTGATGAGGGATGTGGACTTATCCATAATAAAATATAAAAAAACAAAAGTTTCATTTGGAAACAAGAATTTTTTTAAAAAAAAATTGGTTATTAAAAAAGTGGTTTTGCGGGTCCCCCTACCTACACCAACTAGCTGAATCTAGAAAGCTACCCCATAGAGTGAATAAGGCCACCTCCATTTAGATAAGACCTCCTCCTTTACTGTAGCACCCTAGTGTCGCTTCTACTCCTACAGTATCAAAGCGACACCCTCCTCCTCAACATCTAGGAAGCAGCGTCCCCCCTCTTGTAACCAATTGGTGTGGTCTCCATTTTCCATCAAAGTTGCCTCTATCCACTTCCTATGGTATTTCCTGGCACCACCTCCCTCGGTTCCCTCATCCATCCAGATCGGCCACTCATGGAACAATACCCTACCACCTACTCCAATGATTGAGCCACTTCATTATGCCCCACGGCGAGATCCATCCGTCAGTGAGCCCCGATTGTGGCCACCTCCTCACCCGATCACTTAAGCCATCTAGAATCAGAAGGTACCCCTCTCTAGTCTTCCTCATCCACCTACAGTGAGATCGAGACTGTCGGACCACTTTATGGAGTTGGTGAACTCATATAGTTGAAACATCTTATCATGATTCCACCGACATTGGTCACTCCAACTCTGAGGTAACCCATGTCATGGGTTCTAATGGACCTGATCCACCCCACAATGGGTTTGTGTGGGTCGCCCTGACCCAGAATGGGTTTGGTTGTGCCTGAATGCTACAAAATACCACTACGAGGGGTCTACATGGCCCTGAATGGGCTGGTGCAGGATCAGCTAGACCCGCATAGACACTACACACAGTTTTAATGGCCCATGTTAAATTTATTTAATCAGAAATTAATTTATTTTATTTTATTATTACATTATTTAAATTAAAATTAATATTGGTTTGAAAATTATAATTTTTTTATATCCCAAAAAAAAAGATTAATTTAATTTTTAAATTAAAAATTTAATTAATGAAGGGACGAGATAAGAATAAAATATTTTATTAAATTATATGAATATAATTAATTTATTTAATTTATTTATGTTTATATCATACATTAAATTTATAGAACATAACTTTATCATGATTTTATTGTATATACCATTGAAGTTTTATCAATTGACCAACCACTGATGTCCTGTTTATTTTATTTAATTTCTTATGACCTTTGTGCAATGATTGTAATAAATAGTTAATTAAATGAAGGCATGTGTGTCCTCTTTTGCTTCAATATGTCTAAGGGTTTTCATATGAATTTTATTTGTTGTATATTTCATTACCTTGATATTTTTTCCTATGTGCCAGTATACATGTATATTCGAGGATGACATTATAATACACGGACCTCTCCAAGGCTTGTGAATTCTAGATAAGAAATGGTCACACTGGATGGTTAAAAGCTACATCATGAGTCAAGCTATGATTTAGTTAAAATTGCCATAGTTCATGGTTGATTCATTAATTTGAAATGGTTCAACCTATATTAGATTCTCATGAATAGTCATGTTTTTTTAATTTCATTTATTATTTTTTATTATTTTATGCATTTTCATGATAGCAGAAAAAACATACAATAATAAACAGTAAAATTCATAATGACACGGGGAAAGTTTTTTCTATTAATGTTCAGTTTTGAGAGTGAAAACATAGAATGAATAGATTAATAAAAATATATTATTTTTATTCAAAAAATATAAAAACCCCTTAAATAAATATTAATTTGAAAACTCCTTCCATTTTTTTAATTTCAATAGAATGGGGTGTTCGGTGTGCTCATTAGTCAAATATGAGGGTGCCTCCTAGTACTCAGGAGTAATTAATAGGGTGATGGGTTTAGTTAGATGAAGTTAGAAGCAAATGAGTAACCATATATCAGTTTTTGAAACTTTATAAGAAACCATTTAGTAAATCAATTTTTTTATTTTAGAATCTAGGAATTCACTCAATAAATCAAGGATCCATGAGTTAATGGGGTTTTCCTATCAAACACCTACCTTGAATTATTTCTGTACTCGCGTAACCATATCTTGTAGACTATGTGGAGAGGTTAAAGGATCCTTAAAACTATAATACTCAAGTGAAAGAGTGTTTAGATTCTAGTACAGAGGGTTGCTAGTGTTCAATAACATAGTGGGAGACATTTAATGATTTAGTAATTGATAATGACTAAATTGAAAATCAAGATAAAAATTCTAATCCATTAGATTTTATTTCATTAGAAAATGGAATGTGATACCACAAGTATACTATGATAATATTTGAAAAAAAAGTAAATGTTCACACTAGAATGAGTTTCCAAGATTAGTACGGGTGCTTGTGAAAATTACTAGGATATACGAAATTCATGGTGATGGAGTGCTCAATACCCGTTAATCCACCTCAAGAAGCAATAGTGGAAATATTATTATAGGATACTCATGTATGACACATATGAAGGTTATGTTATATTTTTCATCAACATATAATGTATGTTTGGGATACAACATTAGTACTTGGATGATATTACTTGTAACCTCATCTCAGAAAGCAATGTGAGGATAAAGTGAAGCGTATATATAAATAGGTGATGATTACATTGGATATGTTAAAATATGAAAGGAGGATCATGGTCTTTAAAGAAATAAAATTAATATATCATTTTCACCTATATAATCTAGTTTCTTTTAATATTAAAAAATAAATAGTGAGTAGAAGAAATGATTAATGAACTTTTGGGTAAGATTTGTCAAGAAATAATATCATTGGCGAAATATTAATCTTTAATTCTTAAGAAAAATAAGATGAATGAAAAAGTGAAAAGTCAAATGGAAACTGTGATGTCAAAGGAACCTTAGAAAAGTCATTTGAAGAAAGATATGTTAAAAAAGTGGTTTTTTGCTTCACATATCTTGAAATAAATTTTTGGATGTTTAAATACAATGAACTGAATTAAAGAATCATGTAATAATTTCTTCTTTAGTGTACACTCATAATTATATATAATGTTTATGTTTTAATTATTTGGTATTAAATAAAATATTCCAGTCATGTATGCATATTTGAATATAGTAATCATGTAATAAATGAAACATTACAATAAGAAAGGTGAGTTTTATAATAAGTTGAGAAAGGGTGGTTACATAGTCAGTTGTGAGAAGTACACAACTTCTAATTTCCTTGTTTCATAGTTCTAGTTGAAATATTGTTAATTATTACCAAAACATTTATCTCGCAAGACCTTTGGACAAAAAAATACATTATTCTAGTTTAATAATAAATGTTGTTTGTTGTGTTTAATACTCAACTAGTAGTTCAGTAGTGCTTAAATTATTGGAAATAATTTATGAATATAAAATCTTAGACTTATATACCCATTTCTAGAAAGATAATACTTTTTCACACAAAAACAATGTAATATTAAAGGATATACCTAGTATGGTTTTATATTGTTGTGATTTGAATACCTTATGTATTATCGACACAATTATGTACATAGTTTTGGGAAAAGAAACACTTATAAATAAAGTTAATCTACAGGGATTTCAAAATTATTTCATCTAGAGAGATTGAACTCTTCCAAGGGTGAGTCGGTGGTATGTGTAATTCATAAGATTCATTAAATTGATTCAGGAATATGAAATAGAATTATTCAATTTTTTTGGTAAGAAGATATAAGTTTCTTTTGACATGTATTTTGAAGAATATATTAACTAAGCATTCCTTGATCAACATAATGTGTCCTGGAGGAATTCCAAAATGTACATTATCTTATCCAAATCATATAAATAATGTTAATAAGGATGATAAATGAGGATTATTACATGATAAAATTGATAAAAAAAATGTAGCATTGAGTATTTACTAAATACCAATTCCCTTATACACAATATGGTTCAGATGTTAGTAAATATGCATCGATGTTGAGACATACTTTCATTGAAGGTACTACCATTTTTCTAGACATTATTTTGAAATATAAACATTATAACATAACCAAATGAAAACTATAACAAAAAATGGACATCAATTGAGTTTTATTATAATATAAATACATTTTAATAAGAACATGTGCTTATATGTAAAGAGTTTGTTAAGGATATAAATAGACATTTACCCTGAAAACAATAATGTGCATCTAAAATAATTTTCCAAAAAGTTTCTTAGGATATTATAGAAACCCCTATAATAAAAAAATCATTAAGTGATAAAATATATTTCTATAAAATGGCACAAATCTCAACTTGATATAGTGGGAGAAATTTTATCTTTGGTATAATCAATGCAAGAGATTAACAAATAGTTGACGTAGAAAAAATTTTCTCCAGTCCTTATGGAAAAGTAATGTTCCAGAGAAACATACTCCATAGGAAGTGAAAAACCATGATGATGGTTTTATATTCACCATAGATGGTGATATATTATTCACTAATAATTGTAATTCCAATAAGTGTGAAGTATATGGTGATTAGCTAAAATTGACAACATCAAATAAAATTCAATACGGTATTCCACGTATCAAAGAGAAAGGGGTTTATTATTTTTAATACAATTGTGGGTATTCAAGTGTGACCATAAATGGATGGTATAAGAATGGTGTCAATAATTCTTGATTGTTCATACCAAGTCTTTATTCAGAAATCCATTAGAATTTCGCTTTTTATAGATAATTTTTGTGATCATTTTATTAGTATTGGATATCAATACCAACAATTGTAGAAGGTGTCTATATGAAAAAAATGGAATGGGGTGATGAAATCATACAATTTTAATAAGGTTGAAAGTTAATGAAATGTAGTTTAGGATTAAAAGTAAGAAAAAAATATTATTGTATTCATTTGGACATAATATTCTTCATGTGTTAACTATAGGTTAATGGGAGATCCACTATTTTCCAAGTGAAATATGTTTGATAAAATATGGAAAACGTTTACTTGTATTGCTATTAGCTAAGAACATAATTGTATAAATTCACAAGATATTGAAAACAAGTAGAAACCTAAGTTCTAGGGAACATGATCTACTGAGGTCGATCTAATGGTTTCTTAGACCATGAAAATAATATATATACTAAAAATGTATTGGAAAATTCAAGTGGGAACAATTGAGAAAGAATTGTTACTGAAGTCACATGGCATAAATATCTCCAAGAAGACACTCATGGTAATAGGAGGGGATTAACGTAGAGATTTGAATTCCACATGCTTCTGTGATAGATCGATTACATATTCCATGATATCTATAAGATATTATATTTCCAAACATTAACTTTATTGTAGGAAAATATTAGTTATATCAAGGAGAACTATAAAGGATGTTGTTAAAATTATCTTATTGTACTTGGATAAGTACAAAAGATATATACATGGTATATAGATAAGAAGGGATACTAGTTACAAGGGGGCACAAACTAATATTTCTATAAGGTCAATATGATCAAATAACACATTTAGGCTAAGGTAATGAGAGTGAAAATTTCATAAAATCCATTTTTAGCTATATATATAAATACCAAGTGTGTTGAGGATTCTAATGTAGCTAAGAAGCATTGTACTAGATGAAATGATTTTTTCATGTTCATAGATTTTCACCTAGTATGTAAATTTTAATCATAATGATAATTATATTACTAATACATTCCAATATGTCATGTTTGGATAGTATAAAAATGGTTTACAGTTGGGGATTATATCTCTTGAAGAGTTTTTTTCAAGGAGTTGATCATGCACATAACAGAATAATCACATAGTGGAGACATAACAGACCCCACAACTAAATCTATGACTCAAAAAACATGATCTTAATCATGTGAGAGATAACAGGGATGGTTATCATTTTGGATCAAGTGAAAGTGATATTATTATAATAGTGGGCTCCCAAGACCCAACTATACAATATATTTTTATTACTATTTGATGTATACAATGATATATGCATGTTTTACACTTACCATTATGGTGTAAAAGTTTCTACATATACTATTTAATGTAAATATCCATAGGTTACTTTTTGTATCAAAATATTATGGTAGATCTCTGATTAGAATTAGAACCTCAAGATAATAATATGTTAATAATAAATATATTCCCGAAAATCTACATACATTATACTTACTAGACACCATAGTTGTATAACTATATTGGGTTGGGGGGTCAAAAGAATTGAGTATTTTTCTCATGAAGTTATCACATGGTGATCTCTAATAGTCGAGATCACAGGGATAGACCTTCTAATAGGAACACCACATGCCTTGGGAGTCATTATATGTTCTTATAAATAGACAAATATATTGGTCTCCTAACATGAAATTATTATCAATAAGTTTCATTTGAACATGTACTTTGATGCAAGGAAAAAACTACAACAATTAATTCATGTTGAGGCAGCTTGTGTTGGGTGTGTCATTAATGGTGTGAAATTGGTTGAATGATCATGATATGATGTGTTCCTTCTGAGTTGAGGAAGAAATATCTCAGTCCTAGTTTATTGGGGTGTTCGTATCTTTATAAATCCATTCCCATGGTATTCGAAGGTAGATCCTTCATGTTAGATCAATAAATAATAGAGCATTAAAGGACGATGACAGAAGTATGCATCCTTCTTTATGAGAAATCATATAACAATGTTATTATATTACATAGTGTTCATTTTTAGATTGGTTGTTTCTATGACTATTCCTTTTCTCTTTATAGGCCTTGATGGGTTTCTAGACTCTATTCTTATTCTGTGAATATTATTCACTTCTATCAAAATAAGGGCATAGAGGGTCACACATAATAGTGTAATAAAGAATCTTACCTATTCATGTGAATAGGTATACAGGACATGGTGGACCCCTATATGAGGTTTGAGAGATGTCCATGTTTTATTGAACACTACTAAATAAATATATTCATTATTATTCAAGTGTAGGATAATTAGGTTTAATTTATTTATTAAAATTATATACCATTGTTTAATTAAATATAAGGAATAATACTATATGAAAAAATATTATTTTTCATATTCATGGTTTTTTTAATATTAGTAGGGAATTATGGATTTCATTATGGAATTATGTTTATCATATAATATTTTTAATATTTATTTCAACTATGCGATAAAATATAAATAATATTTTTGATGCTATTATTTCAATGTAATTATTTATTTATTTCAAATTTAGTGGATGTAAAATATATGGTGATTGGGGAACCATTTTCAAGTATTTGAACCATGCACTATAAATAGTAGGAGAGAAGATCATTCAAGCGACTATTCATTCATTCAAAATGAGGGATTCTCTTTCCTCCCACATTTTAGAGATATAATGTAGTTCATTGATTGAATGATCCATGATCACCTTCAGGGATTAGAGTTATGATATAATAGTGATCATTGTGATTTAAAAGAGATCTTCGTAGATCCATGATAGAACTCATAATTCAACAAACAATGTCTGTATGGATTCTTAAAGCATGTGTAGACAATCTAGAGGGGATCAGCCTCAGATCCTTCACAAAATGGTTTCAAGCATCATTTGATATATGATTATGCTTTAATTATAATGAGGTATTTGTTTTATTTTATTTTTTCAGGCTATGTTTAATTCATGTGAGATCCTAGGACAATAATAGAGCTTGGGTCATCGAAGACGAAATGTTTCTTCACATAGGTGATCAAAATTTAAAATCTTCTGCCAACTAGATTCCACTATGTAACTTAGTACTAACATGTATGAGTTATATTGTAAATTTGAATTCAATATTTGGAGGAAGACTCAGATACTCATCTAAAAACATAAAAAAACTATTATACAATAGGTATATCTTTGATTTTGATTTTCTCCCCAGTGATAAAAGACAAATACATATATTGAAATGGAATTAAGACCCATATAATTGATACAATTCCCATTGAATGTTTATATCTATCATCAGATGGAAAGATAATCATATGTTGGTTTGGAATATCAAACATGACTTCCCTTCCTTGGAAATGGATTTGGGGTACTTATAAAGAAATATAGTTCATGTCTTAGATAACATCAAATTTAACCAGTGGGAGAATAATGAGATTTGTGGCAAGAAAATTCCCAAAAAGTTCAATCAAATAAAAATAATATACTTGATATGTGACGCTATTAACATTATGAGTTTTTATTTATAACTCAACATATAATGTTTGAGTATATGAATTAAAATTCCAAGATACTTTTCATGACCTAAAGGAATTCATGTGACTAAAATAAAAATAGATACATCAATATTTCTGGGTACCAATCACTTAATCAACTTCATCATTCAATCTTTAATCCCTAACTAAAACCAAAATGGTTTGCATAAACATTAATCATTGATAATCTCTTGATCGATCTTATGGTCAGCAAAAATCAATCATATCATTCAATCATGACCCCTTGTTTCCAATCTATGTCAATTAGTGTTTAAATTATATCATTCCTTTTCACGATCTATTGAAATCCTTTATAGTGGTTAATAAATAAATTTGAATTAATCCAATTATATCCCCAGAGAGTGTAAAACTAGGTTAATAGTAAGTGAATACTAACCCTTAACTAGAATAATTGTTGATATATAATCATCCAAATTTTTTTAGGTTTTGACCTTAGATGACTCTATACTAAAACCATGTCATCTTGTAATATCTAGATAGGGATGTATATTCAGAAAAATCACATAATCACTTCCTTTACAAATCATTATGATGTTATCCAATATATAAAAATATCCCCAGGGTTTTCAAAAATGTTATCTGATCCAAATATCTAAATATTGACTATATATTTTCTCTGATACCCACTAAAGATAACTATATTTTTCAAACATAATATTATATCTTAATTGATGAAACTTCATTATATTTTCAAAATACACACCTAATGGTTATAAAGATTCTATTCCTATAGAGACTAGAAACATAATTGTCTTAGTCTATGGATAATCTTCAACATCTCCCAAAAATATTTTCTTAAATTTTACTCCACTTCGACATTCCCTACTTAAAATCTTTCTTCGTAACCTAGAGACATGAAAAATAAGAAAGGGAGTGCTCTGATGCTCAGTAGGAGTAAACAAGGGATATATCATTGATCAATTAAATATAAGATGATCATAAGTGTATGAAAACATGATAAAGCATTTAAAAACCACACCCATAAAATCATAGATCATAATCTTGACACATGGGATAAATATTGCTATTTTATAGTATATAAATCATAATGGAATCAATGAACATGAGCCATAAGATTATAACATAGGCATAAAACATAAGTTTAAGTCATACACATAATTATATAAAATCATTTCCATAAAAATTCAAGGATAACATCCAAGACTCTCATAGTTGGTTGGGTTTACTCTCTAATCCTTTGTATCATTATTCAAGGTTCACTCCCAATAAAATTATATTGGATAAAGTACCTTACTGAATTGGGTTCACTCCTCATTCGAGTCCTTATTATCTCATTAGATATCCATATTTACCCAATTCATTGGAGGGATATATAATTATTGTCCCACACATCACATAATCATAATCCATTCTTATGTGTTTCGGAATATTATAAAAAAATCATCATATTAATATATCATAACCTGTAGAAAATAAATAGATTTCATAAACATTCCAACACTTCAACATAGCATAACCCATGAAAAATAAAACATTTTATTAAAAAAATTATCCTCATAATAATAAATATTTCAAATTAAAAAATATGATTTTATCATTGGATCATATCCTTAGTTTATTTCCAAGAACATCCAATGATGTTATCATAGATTTAATATTTACTTAAACTGTCTATGGAATAATTTTTTAAGAACGTAACATTTTCACTTTAAAATCAATTATTGGAATATAAAAATTAAAAAATTATTATATAAATTACTTTAATTCAAAATATAGTTGTAATATTTTAAATTAATCTTCAAATTATTGATTGGTAATTAAATTGGGAAATCTTGTTGAAGTCGTGTACATCAAAATAGTGATTCCTTTTATATTTTCAATATAAACTCAAAGTCACATCTTTGGGAAAATTAAAATAAGATTCAACTTAAATGGTTTTGTAAAGTGTAAATAATGGTTAAAAAAGTGTTTAAAAATCACAGGATAATATTAAAAACATTTTTTAAAGAATTTTTAGAATTCATATAAATCGAAGAAAAAATATTATCGAGTAAAAAAGTGAAATAAATCCGATTTTACAAAATAAAATTATTTTTGCCTCATGAATTATTAGAGGAAAATGAAATGAAAAAAATTAAATATATAAAAATAACCATAGGATAATAATATTCATTAGATTATTGAGAGTTAGATCCTAAAATTTCATCATCATAAACAGAATGGTAGAATCTCGTCTTTTCATAGAGGTTCATATCCTTATGTTACTATTTAGAACCTATTGTTTTACATTAACCATGTGGTCTATGGATAAGGAATGTTTCATGAAAATATGAGGCTTTTTCAGTGACCAGAGTCCTATAAAATGGTAATGAATATTGAGTCTCATGGTTAGTGCATGGTTAGTACTTATTTTTCAACTCAACCTTGCAGGTCACCCAGTGCACATCGGAAGTTGCACTGTTTTTATAAACCATAAAAAAAGGGAAACATGACCATGAAATGTTGAAAACTTCTATGATAGAGTTTTTTTCACTCATGTGATTTATGGTTAGTAAAACCATTCATCTAGACCATGAATGATGTCACCATAGAAAGTGTGGGATGCTCAGTTGGTGCATGATTTGGACAACTGTGCGACCAAACTGTGCAACCCAGTAAGTAAAGAGGAAATGTCCATTTTTTTCTGTTATGTTTTTATCCTTACATAACTCTTCATATATCATTTTTCTCCAATATAAACCCCCAGAATCTCCTCCCTCCTCCTCCTTTTTGGATTTTGAAAACCCCTCATACGATCTCTGATTCATTTTCATTCAGAAGCATTGGATCTCTCTTTGTAATCTATGCACTTCTCCACCTTCCATTCATAATTTCTCTTCACCTATTTTATTATACTTTGGTACAAGATGATTTTCCCCATTTTTAGTTTATATAATGATTCTTATTATTTCTCTCCCTCTAGCCCAATTCAAGGGTCGACACTAGACATGGGGACTGATAGTAACCTATGGTTGTTGGTATAGTTTATTCCCCCAAGTTTTTCACTTTTATATCACGTATCATTGTTCTACACAATATAACCTTCTGATGATGCTTATAAAATGTAAAATTAATCAAATTAATTTCTCTTCCATGTCTGGTAAAACTCTAGTAATCAAAAAATCAACCCTTCGGTTGTTCTCCATGACTTTGGCCACCAAATGGGTGACCTTTTCCATTAGAGGCCTAATTCACTTTACCTAAAATTATTTAAAAACATATTGAGGTATATTGAAATAGTAATAAATGAAATAAATTAATGAATAAAAATTAAATTTCCATGATTAGGAATTCATTTATTATTTTTTATTATATATTCCATATGCCTTGGGTTATTTCCTTATGGCATAGTTATTGACTTGAAATAAATGAATTGGGTAGTTGTTTTAGAATGTTGTTATTACAATTCCTTGTTGATGAAATATGATCTTTATTAATAAGAATTAAATGTTTATGATCCATGATGGAACATGGGTCTTGACTTAAAGATGTCATGGATGGGTTCATCATTCTTTTTATTTTGAACTGTTGGGTACGCCAGGAGTGACACTTGGATTGCCTTGGATGGGATCTTCAGGTGGATTGTCATTACCCATTAGTGAAACCAGTTCCATAGATGAGGAACCATGAATGGGAACCTTGGAATGTAAGTTAAACCATTCCTTGAGTGATGCTCAGTACCCTATGTAAGATACCTAGGATTGGATCATAGGATAATACTTACACCATGCTGAGAGTGATACGAGGTACTCCTTTTATAGATCACCATGGACAAGCTATGTATTATTAGATATTTTAGGATCTCCTAAAACAACACTTGGGATTTATTATAGATTTACATAGATGGTTTCCTGATTTCCATTCAGAATTTTATGTTTTCCCTTCCTAGATTACATGTGATGTCTTGTTATTTTGTTATGAGAATTACTAACTCATGTCCCCAGGACATGTCCTCCAAGAAAATTCACACTCCTAGGGTCAATCCCCAATTGATTCTTTATTTACTATTACCCTCCTAATTTACTTATAAATTTTTTATAATTTCCTTGGTCAAGAGACATATGAATTAGGACAAAGTAGGTACTTGTAGTCGGGTATCTGGGTGTAACCCAGGTCGTCATGTTTTATTTTTTATTTCCATACATTTACTATTTTTGGAACACATGTCATTTTATATTTAATGGAATGGATTGATCTAGACACCATTAATGGTGTCAAAATAAATATATATCACACACTTATTGGGTCACCCTTGGTACCCAACCAGACATCAGGATTATAGGTATAGATAAAGGGAATCAATTAGCTTCTGATGTTTGATTCCAAGCTCTAGGATGGAGTGTGGGAGTAAGAGGCTGAGACTAGTATAATGATTCTAGTAGTTACTTATTTTTGTAATTTTTTATTTTAAAAAAAAATGTGGTATATGCTCATATCCCATGTTCCCCACGTACCCATTTTATATAGCTACATGATCATCATCATTATTTTTTAGTTATTTATTTTCAGCTTCTGCCAATTTATTTATATTTGATGATTTACAACTCTTGTTTTCACTATTAAACTATATTGATTACCACTATGTTATACTCTAACCCATGAGGGAAGAGTCTCCCCATATTCATACCCAACGTCCTCACTACTAGTAGAAAACATCTGGCGTATGGGAGGTGTGTATGAGGCCATGTGGCCAACCATTTCGGGGCACCACTAAGTGGCTTCTTGGGTGGGACGCTACAAGGAGGTACTATAGTGGGTTTCCTTTTACATTACTATTTTGGTATTAGATAGTAAATAAAGAGTATTTCAATTTCGTAATAAGCATGTTCCTAGGAGTAGTTAACCCACGTAAAGGGAGAATCCAAATCTCTTGGGATAGGTAAATGTAGTTAAATTTGTCACTTGTCATAGTTTAAAGGATTTCATCATTGGGTGAAAAAATTGTTTTGTGATGTAATTATTGTTGATATTATTATAATGGTTTGACTTAATTTGGAAAGTTAATATGAGGGTGTATCAAATTCATGAAACATTCCACGAACCATATGACATAAAATTCATGTATTATTTCATGCCACATCTACCTTTATACATTCATTTTTTATATTTCATGTTCCTGTTATGTGTGCCTTAATTTTTTTTAAAATTGAAGTGTGATAGTGTTTTTATAAGGATAAAATAATTGGCCTAATTAAAGCTACAACAACAATCTAAATGGTGTATTATTGCATATTGTTTTGATGAAACCTTAATTAAACATTTATGCAATTGTCAAGCCATGATCCATTGGTTCTATGGGCTGAGATATTATAAGGTTTAATTGATGATTTCCAAATGAAATATATTAGACAAGTGAGAATTGATTTTATCCAATAAATTCACTATGCATGACCTACTACATTTTTATATCAAATGTAATGGTTATAACACAGTTACTTGACATGCCAATTTCAACTTATAAAGAGTATGTGAATTTAAAATTTTAGTATTGGTGATGGAATTAACTAGTTTGAGATTTCAATATTTAAAAATATGTGAAAAAAAACAATCAGTTAATTTTTTTAAATAAAATGGTTACTACAGAATGGGATTCCAATTTAAAATTAAATGATGTTTTCCTCTTTACCTTTCATTTCACACACCATATTTAGGAACATATCCTATGTTTTTTATGAAATTGACCGTAAAATACCCTTAGTAGTGGGGAATAGGATGTGTCTCCGATGATCCCCCCATGACCCTTATTTACTACCTGGACCTGGCATTGAGAGTAGTTAGAGAGGAGTGACTTTTTATACGAAGTTTTTGTACCTATAATATCCTTCTATCAATTTACTTACCTACTATTAGATCTTATCTGAGGAGTAAACTTGGGAATTGAGGAGATAATCCACCATGAAAGCCTCACATTTTACTCCAACAAAGTGGTGACAAGCTTTATCCAAAGGTGGTGGGCCCTGATCCTCTAGTAATACCTATTTTAGGGCCACTAGTTTATTTTAAGATATTCATATTAATTGGTTCAATATGTGGTATGAATATCACATGTTTTTCTTTATTTATTATATATTGAAAGTCTTGTATAACTATGATTGAAATCGAATGATGATTTTTATTAGTAGAACATTATTTCTCTAGTTGTATAAGATTATGTAATTTAGTGAGTGACATGGAAAAATAAAAGTTATTGAATTAAAATCTTGTTTAGTACACTGATTTTTTACTCTGTGGTCTTAGAGGATTTATTGATGACTCATTACCAATTGGTAAATTCTGTCACAAAAATATTTTGTGTAGAATGTAGATAAAATTTAAAGTCAATTGAAATTAAAGTAATAATGAATTATGTTATAAATAAGATCAAAGGTTCTTATTATAATGACCCATACTTTACATACATTATTATTTCTTCAAAATTGAATCATACTTATTACAACATATAACAAAACCATGAAAGGACCGTATAGGTATAGTGTCTTTAGAAACTGGGAAACATAAACAACCGGTTCATAAAGCGTCTACACTATCTCCCATTTATTTCATCATATCTATAGTACCTTTTGGCATATCTTACATAATAACCTTATTCCTGGCCTAGGGGAAAGAAAACATACAAAAGGGTGAGTTCAAATGCTCAGTAAGGGTAAACAAAACAAAATCCAATCACATCATATTCATAAGAACATAACATTTTAGAAATCTTAACCTGCAAAAGAAATCAAAATTTCATAACATGGGATTAATCATGGCAGTGAAATGTAATCACAATAATCATAACATAAAACATGAAACTTTGTGGCATACACACATAATCATAGAGAATCATTTCTTATTAGTCAAGAATCATTGCCAAGACTATCTTAGTAGACAAATTCCATTTCTGAACCGAGTTCACTCCTCGTTTCAGTCCTGTTTCACTAAACCGGTATAACCTACTGTTCCATCCATGTCTATCTCATGAGATATAAAATCTTTACCCAATGCATTGGAGGGAGATATAGGTCCCACCCATCTCATAATGATACCATTATTATGTGTGCCATAATATCATAAATCATACATCATTGCATAACCCATGTAATAAAAAATGGGTTTCTTAAAAAACATGACATCATAAAACAATTCATATAAGATAAAGTAATTCATAAAAATATTTCCATCACAACATAATCAAATCAATGTAATAATAGGGATAGAAATAGAAACCTATATTATCTTAGATGGAAAATAATTTTGATAAAATACTTAAACTCCATTCTTGAGGAAAATATCCTTTCTACTTCAAAAACATTTTCCTTTCTTAACATGTCATACAATTTTAAACTAAAAGAAGTTGTTTAAAAATAAACATGAAAACTTGTAAAGGAATCTTCTTGGAAGAAATTTTTTAAAAATCCATTCATGCCGTATAAGTTAACAAAAAATTCTTCTTGTACTTTTGTCAGAAAAGTCAAAAAGTACCTCGTATGAAAAACGACAAAAGATTACTTTCATATCTTTTACTAAAAACTCACCGAAGGGTAAAATTGGATTTAAAAAATTGTAGGTGGATGGAAATAATATTACATATTGAGGAAACATGGATGTGGATGATAAAATACACCCCAGTAAATACCAACATATAAACAATTTCGGATAAAATGAGAGTGTGATATTTTCCCTTACCTTAGGTCCGATTTGCTTCGTAAGTGTCTGAAACTACTTTATAATGATTTAAATAATGTTATTGACTTATTACAGAATCATACTTATTGTTATGATATCATATATGGTCATATTCTTAGCTTCATATTAGTAATATTTCATTACTACTTGTTATTCGGATGTTTATTACTTTTTGTTCTTATGTGTGTTTGTCGAATAGAATCTTATTCTTCTCTTTAGGTTATATATACCTCATTTCCAGAATGGTATTAGTGTAATATATATCATATTCATTCGTTCAATTCATTTATATAATCATTATGCAATGAAGATCATGTAGAACGAATCACATCACATCGTGGAGACGGTATTTCGTACGTATGCACGAGCGATGATATCGTTCCCATGATCGTGGAATTGTATTAGAGTGTATGTATACTATTTCAGAATCAATACCACTTTACAATAATCATATATATTTATTACTTTCACCCTTATACCCATCCAAGTAAGGTGGTGGTGGAAAATAGATTACACCACGGCGTGGAGACGGTATTCCGTACGTACGCACGCGCGGTGATTTCGTTTTCCGTAGGATGGATAAGAGGTGAAATAGGGTTGTTTCATATTTATAATAACATATCAGTATATAAATAATACTGATGTTATTACCTCATAATGAAACAACTAAAGAAGAGGTAGTAGAAGAAGAATGGAACTTGAAGAAAATGGTAGAAGGTATTACCTCTTTCTCGAAGTGCCTCCTTTAAACATTCTCTTAAGGAACTAGAGTTGGTCTTTTGATAAGACCAGTTCCTCTAGTAGGTTTCTAAGGAAGTGGGGAAGTGAAATGGAAAGGGGTTGGCCGAGCTTGAAGGCTCAAATTGTTGTGAGGGAGAGAGGGAGGAGGTGCCCTTTTATAAGGGAGGAGAGGGGCACCTTTGGAATTATAAGAAATATTAGTTTATATTAAATCCCAACCACACATAAAAACTTTCAAAATGACTCATATCCGAATCTTAGATGAGATAGGGTGGTAATATCATCAAACAATAAAATTTAGACATGTTAGGAATTTATTTTAAACATTATCAACTTGATTTATCCTTATTTATCAATTTAATTTTATTTGTGGTAATAATATTCTATATTTTAAATTATTATAAATAATTACATATGTGATGTTAATTTTCCATAAATTGAAACTGTATGACATTTTAGACCATATAAATTTTAATTTATAATTTTTAAATATTTTTATGATTTTTAAACAATTTTATAATATGTTATTTTTATACAATAACAATAGTGTCAATTTTGACACTATTCATTTATTTAAATTTAAATAACATATATACAGAAGATATGTTCGAACTAAAAGCTTTAATACATTCATAAAATGTCATATGTGTCTAGAAAATTATTTTAGCACATTAAATAGTTCATATAATATTTATTTTAATATTTGTAAAACAATTTATTTGATATTTTAATTAATAAAATAATTTCAACATCACTATTGTGTCATAATTAATGATAATTATTTAATCCCTAAAAATTCTAAATAAAATACTATGATGTATATAATTATATTAGATTTCTGTATGCTATTCATGTTAGAAGTTTCATTAAGTTTATCACCAAATTAAAATTATTATACTTATAAGATTTAAAAAAGTGACATGTTGTCACATTCTTGGGTTTTAATAATAATTAAATTATTTTCATGGAAAAAAGTCTATTAAATGAATCTAATCCGACCCTTAGGTGATATGGGTAGACCTTTAGTCATCAAATAGGATTTTTACAGGTGTTAGGGTAATTTTATAATCTTATATTTACCCTTAATTACCCGATTTACCTTTAACTATGGTAAATAAAATTTACCATAGTTACTATTCATAATGCCCAAAAATAAAAAGTAGTCTATTAACATAATTTAGACCCACTAATTCTGAATATGGAATCCATTTTTCAAAATTCAAAACATATAAGTTGTAGTAATTAATTTCAAATAAATCTCGTTGTTAAGAAAACGGGTTTTAGAAGTTAAAACATTGCCAAAGATTGAAATTTTTTACCTATGAATTCAATGTGAAATTAATGCTAATGACATACATTATATTAAATGGTAATAATATATTCTATTTATACTTTAAAACCATTCAATATTATAATTTATCCATATAAATTATCTCAATGAAAAAAAAAATTTAATTAAAAATTAGTGTATTTTTACTATTCATCAAAATATGAAATTATCAGAAAAATATCAAAAATTTATCCAAAGTAAATTTTTATACCCTGATTAAAAAGAAGAATTATATTTTGTCAAATTGAACTTATAAACATATCAAAAACCAGATTTAATGTGGGTGTGCCATCAAAAGGCGGCAAAACTGTATTTTTTGAAAAATATTTCTTTTATCCAAAAAAATTGATTTTGCTTTTATACCTCATTCTAGAAAATGTATAAGTTGAATTAAAATGTTATAAAATTCAAAATTCAGTTACTTATATTCATAACGGATAGTTTTAATAATATTTTAATAGCATATCATTGTTTAGTGAAAACTCGGTATTGCGTACGATGCAAGCTATCGAGGAAGGCCGCGGTTGCGTGTAAAGAAAGCCAAGCTAGTGTTGTGTGTAGTGAAAGATTCCATTGATGATTTATATGACATAAAAACAAAATATTTCTCATAAAAGTCTCGGGTGTTTCATTCTACTCCCCTTAAAATGAATTTTGCCCTCTAAATTCGTCACTTTGTGACAAACAGATGAGGATACCTCTCCCTCATCATATCCTCAAGCTCCCATATAGATTCTTCTAATTGGTGGTTCCTCCATAAAACTTTCACCAAGTGAGTGGTCTTGTTTCGTTGGACTTTTTCTCTACGATCTAGAATCTCTATCGGCTATTCTTCATAAGAAAGATCTTGCACCAGCGGTACAACTTCTGAGCTGAGTACATGTGAAGGATCAGGTATGTACTTTCTCAGGAGAGATACATGGAACACATCGTGTACTTGAGAGAGATTCGGTGGAAGTGCCAATCGGAAAGCTACCTTCCCTAAACGATCCAGTATTTCGAAAGGACTGATATATCTAGGGCTCAACTTCCCCTTCTTTCTAAATCTCATGACCCTCTTCCAGGGAGATATTCGTAAGAACACTTTATCACCCACTTCAAACTCTAGGTCTTTTCTTCGGTTGTCAGCATAACTTTTCTGTCGACTCTGAGCTGCTCTTATGTGTTGTTGAATAGATCTGACCTTTTCTACCATTTCATCAATGAGATCAGGTACTAATAGCTTTCTTTCCCCAACTTCATCCCAGCAAGTTGGAGTCCTACATTTCTTTCCATAGAGAGCTTCATAAGGAGCCATCTGAATACTGGAGTGAAAGCTATTATTATAAGAAAATTCCACCAATGGTAGGTGTTCATCCCAACCACCTTTGAAATCCATAGAGCAAGCTCTCAACATATCTTCTAGAGTTTGAATTGTTCTCTCAGACTGACCATCTGTCTGAGGATGATAAGCAGTGCTGAAACTCAACTTTGTATCCAGAGTATGCTGAAGACTTCACCAGAACTTCGAGGTAAATCTCGGATCACAATCAGATATAATAGAAAGTGGTACTCCATGCAATATTACCACTTCTTTTACATATATCCTGGAAAGCTGATCCAGAGAGAAATCCTCTCTAATAACAATGAAGTGTGCAGACTTTGTAAGACGATCAACTATGACCCAGATAGCATTATTTCCTTTGGATGTTTTAGGATGTCCTGTGACAATGTCCATAGTGATGTTTTCCCATTTCCATTCGGGTATGGGTAATGGTTATAACATCCCCTTAGACTTCTGTCTCTCAGCTTTAACTTGCTGAAAAACCAAGCATCGAGAGACATATTCAGCAACATCTCTTTTCATGCCATCCCACCAGAAGTACTCTTTCAGGTCCCTATACATCTTCGTGCTTCTAGGATGAATAGAGAATGAAGAACTATGAGCCTCATCCAGCATCTCCTTCTTTAATTCGGGGATGGGAGGAACACAGACCCGATTCCTGAACTTTATTATCCCATCACAATCAAGGTTGAATTCAGGAATATTTCTTGCCTTCTATTGTAACTCTACATCTTCTTTCTGCGCCTCTTTAATCTTCATATGTATAGATGGTTGAACATTCATTTAAGAACGATACGATTTCCCCCTTCCATTATAATTCCAAGATCCATCCTTTGTAAATCCATAAATATTGGATCTTTTGTGATCCTCATCATGGATAAACTGGCATAGTCTTGTCGACTTAATGCATCTTCCACCTTGTTTGGTTTCCCAGGTTGGTAATGAATTGAGCAGTCATAATCTTTAATCAGCTCCAACCATCTTCTTTGGCGCATATTCAGCTCCTTTTGTGTGAAAATATACATTAATATTTTATGATCAGTATAAATGTCACACCTTTCTCCATAAAGATAATGCATCCAAATCCTTAATGCAAAGATTACCGCAGCTAACTCCATATCATGTGTTGGGTAATTTTTCTCATGGATTTTCAATTGTCGTGAGGCATAAGCTATCACCATATCATTTTGCATAAGAACACACCCCAGCCCCTTCTTGGATGCATCACTGTAGATCACAAACCTTTCTCCACTACAAGGCAGTGTGAGCACAGGTACACTGGATAACCTTCTTTTCAACTCCTTGAAATTCTCTTCACATTCCTCCATCCAAACAAACTTAACTCCTTTTCGAGTCAACCTGGTGAGTGGATTAGAAAATCGTGAAAAATCTTTCAGAAAACATCAATAATATCCCGCCAAACAAAGAAAACTTCGAATCTCAATTACTGTTGTTGGTCTCGACCATCTTTCGATAACCTCTATTTTTTCTGGATCCACAGATATCCCCTCTTTTGAGATTATGTGACCCAAAAATGCAACTTTTTGAAGCCAAAATTCACACTTGGTAAATTTGGCATAAAGCTTCTCCTTTCTCAGGGTCTTCAATATAATTCTCAAGTGATATTCATGTTCTTCCTTACTCTTTGAATAGACAAGAATATCGTCTATAAAGACTACCACAAATTGATCAAGGTAGTCTCTAAAGACTCTATTCATCAAATCCATGAAGATAGCAGGGGCATTAGTAAGACCAAATGGCATCACTATAAATTCATTGTGTCCATACCTTGTACGGAAAGTTGTTTTTGGTATATCCTCCCTTTTGAACCTTAATTGATGATACCCTAAATGATGATCAATCTTGGAAAATTATTGAGCTCCGCGTAGTTGGTCAAATAGGTCATCAATGTGTGGGAGAGGATATTTGTTCTTGATAGTGATCTTATTAAGTTCTCGATAATCAATGCAGAGTCTCATTGATCCATATTTCTTCTTAACAAATAGAACAGGTGCTCCCCAAGGTGATGCACTACGGCGTATGAATCCCTTATCAATATTCTCTTGGAGTTTCTTCTTCAATTCTTGCAACTCAATTGGGGCCATTCTATAAGGTTTCTTTGAAATAGGCAAAGCACCCAGAACAAGTTCTATTGAAAACTAAACTTCACAATTTGGTGGAAGACCTAACAATTCCTCCGGAAAGACATCATCAAACTCCCGTACAATAGGAATATTATTAATAGTGAGTTTCTCACCAACCATTTGAGATAAATAACCCTCATTTAGTGGAATCAAGACCCATAAGATGGAATAAATTTCCACTGGAAGGTTATGTTCATCCTTGCATCGATAGACGATCATAGATTGATCTGGAATATGAAATGTGACTTCCCTTCAATGGAAATTGATATGAGCTCCATATAAAGAAAGCCAATCCATGCCAAGAATAACATCAAATTCCACTATAGGAAGGATCACAAGATTTGCAGGAAGCACTTTCCCACAAACTTCTATCGGGGAAGAATTATAAACTTTTGATGTGACTGTTGTTCCATTAGGTGTTGTCACAGCTAAATCAACATCTAATTGTTGAGGTAATACGGTGATAACCTTAGAAAAATCCTTAGAAATAAAAGAGTGGGTGGATCTAGAATCAAATAAAACATTTTCTACATTAGAGTGGATGGTAAGTGTACCTTTCACCACCTCGTTATCGTACTCCACAACGCTGATAGAAATTGCATGTGAATCTCCTTTGTCTTTAGCCTTAAGATTTTGTTGATGTCGATCATCATCAACAACCCTTGGATTAGGGCATTTATTGGCATAATTCCCCATCTCCTTGCACTTGAAACATTGAAGTGTAGTAGTTTCATTCTGTGTGTCCCTTCCTTTGTTTGCATCATTAGACATCTTATTCCCATCATTTTGGCATTCAAATGCCTGGTGACCTTCCTTTCCACATTTTAAACATTTACTTTTCCCTTTAAGACAACTCCCTCCATGTTTCTTTCCACACTTTGAGCATAAGGGAAGGCTCATCTTATTTTCAGTGTGCTCTTTAGATTTTCCATTGAATTCCATTTTCCTCTTCTTATCAAACCTATATGACTGATGGGTTACTCCAATCTCCATCATGACTTTGAGAGCACATCGAACGATTTCCTCGTATCTATTGAAGTCCCTTATGGCTAACGCCCTTCGAAGACTTGGTTTTAAGCCACTAAAGAATCGATCGATCTTAATCTCAGGTTGGATAATAATACCAGAAGCATACCTTTCAAGTCTTGTAATATTTTCTTTATAGGTACCAACAGATTCATCATCCTTTTGCTTCAGTTCAAGAAACTCTTTCTCCATATTTGTTCGGAGAATATGAGGGAAGTACTTATTGAAAAATAATTTCTTGAACTCATCCCATTCTATGGACTCAATTTTATCCCTTTGCCTCATATTCTTAATAAGATTCCACTATTGATCAGCATCTCCTTCCAAACGATACACTGCTAGGATGACTTTATCATGTTCAGAACAATGAAGAATTGAAAATATCTTTTCAATAGTACTAATCCATTGTTCTGCAACTAATGGATCAGTAGACCCGCTGAAAGAAGGTGGACGCTGCCTCATGAAGCATTCAACAGAATGTTGCCCCTTCCTTTGCTCGTTTGGAAGTCCTGCATGATTCATATCTTGAGAAAGTTGTGTGAGCATGGCTACAAGATTTTGCATTCCATATCCCATAACGTTTGGTTTCTCAGGGGGACAATCATTGCATTGCCCGTCGCATTCCTCATTAACACAGTTCCTTCGGGTTCCAGCGATTGACTAAAACCATGAAGAATAGTGTGAGCAACACTAATTATAATAGGAAAACCAAACAATCAAGAATAAAATTTCACATTTAAGGTCTTATCCTAGGTTATTCATGGTCATTTCTAAAACACTAAGATTGTGTTCTATGCTTAGACATATCCTTAGGATTCTTACTAAGGCTTTCAAATCCTTGTTCCCAAAGGATGACTATACCTTTCCTCTGATACCAACTATAACGACCCATACATTACATACATTGTTATTACTTCAAAATTGAAGAATACTTATTACAACATATAATAAACCATGAAAGGACCGTATAGGTATAGTGTCTTTAGAAACTGGGAAACATAAACAACTGGTTCATAAAGCGTCTACACTGTCTCCCATTTATTTCATCATATCTATAGTCCCTTTTGGCATATCTTACTTAATAACCTTCTTCCTGACCTGGGGGAAATACAACATACAAAAGGGTGAGCTCAAATGCTCAGTAAGGGTAAACAAAACAAAAATCAATCACATCATATTCATAAGAACATAACATTTTGGAAATCTTAACCTGCAAAAGAAATCATAATTTCATAACATGGGATAAATCATGGCAGTGAAATGTAATCACAATAATCATAACCTAAAACATGAAACTTTGTTTCATACACACATAATCATAGAGAATCATTTCTTATTAGTCAAGACTCAATGAAAAGACTATCTTAGTGGACAAAGTCCATTTCTGAACCGAGTTCACTTCTCGTTTCAGTCCTGTTTCACTGAACCGGTATAACCTACCGTTCTAGTCATGTCTATCTCATGAGATATAAAATCTTTACCCAATTAATTAGAGGGAGATATAGGTCCCACCAATCTCATAATGATACCATTATTATGTGTGCCACAATATCATAAATCATACATCATTGCATAACCCATGTAATAAAAAATGGGTTTCTTAAAAAACATGACATCATAAAACAATTCATATAAGATAAAGGAATTCATAAAAATATTTCCATCACAACATAATCAAATCAATTTAATAATAGGGATATAAATAGAACCCTATATTATCTTCGATGGAAAATAATTTTGATAAAATACTTAAACTCCATTATTGATAAAAATATCCTTTCTACTTCAAAAACATTTTCATTTCTTAACATGTCATAAAATTTTAAACTAAAAGAAGATGTTTAAAAATAAACATGAAAACTTGTAAAGGAATATTCTTGGAAATAATGTTTTAAAAATTCATTCATGCCGTATAAGTTAAAAAAACATTCTTATCGTACTTTTGTCGGAAAAGTCAAAAGTACCTCGTACGAAAAACGACAAAAGATTCCTTTCATATCTTTTACTAAAAACTCACTAAAGGGTAAAATTGGATTGAAAAAATTGTATGTGGATGGAAATAATATTACATATTGAGGAAACATGGATGTGGATGATAAAATACATGCATTTAAATACCAACGTATAAACAATCTTGGATAAAATGAGATTGTGATATTTTCCTTTACCTTAGGTCCGATTTGCTTCGTAAGTGTCCGAACCTCCTATATAATGATTTAAATAATGTTATTGACTTATTAAAGAATCATAATTATTTTTATGATATCATATATGGTCATATTCTTATCTTCTTATTAGTAATATTTCATTACTACTTGTTATTCGGGTGTTTATTACTTTTTGTTCTTATGCATGTTTGTCAAATAAATTCTTATTCTTCTCTTTAGGATATAGATACCTCATTTCCAGAATGGTATTAGTGTAATATATATCATATTAATTCATTCAATTCTTTTATATAATCATTATGCAATGAAGATCATGTAGAACGAATCACATCACATCGTGGAGATGGTATTCCGTACGTACGCACGAGCGATGATATTGTTCCCATGATCGTGGAATTGTATTGGATTGTATGTATACTATTTCAGAATCAATACCACATTAAAATAATCATATATATTCATTACATTCACCCTTATACCCATCCAAGTAAGGTGGTGGTGGAAAATAGATTACACCACGGCGTGGAGACGGTATTCCGTGCGTACGCACGCGCGGTGAATTTGTTTTCCGCAGGATGGATAAGAGGTGAAATAGGATTGTTTCATATTTATAATAACATATCATTATATAAGTGATACTGATGTTATTACCTCATTATGAAACAACTAAAGAATAGGTAGTAGAAGAAGATTGGAACTTGAAGAAAATGGTAGAAGGTATTACCTCTTTCTCAAAGTGCCTCCTTTATACATTCTCTTAAGGCACTAGAGATGGTCTTTTGATAAGACCAGTACCTATAGTAGGTTTCTAAGGAAGTGGGGAAGTGAAATGGATAGGGTTTGTCTGAGAAGTAAGGCTCAAATTGGTGTGAGGAAGAGAGGGAGGAGGTTCCCTTTTATAAGGGAGGAGAGGGGCACCTTTTGAAATATAAGAAATATTAGTTTATATTAAATCCCAACCCCACCTAAAAATGTCGAAAATGACTCATATCCGAATATTAGATGATATAGGGTTGTAATCTCATCAAACAATAAAATTTAGGCATTTTAGGAATTTATTTTAAACATTATCAACTTGATTTATCCTTATTTATCAATTTAATTTTATTTGTGGTAATAATATTCTAAATTTTAAATTATTATAAATAATTAAATATGTGTTGTGAATTTTCCATAATTTGACACTTTATGATAATTTAGACTATATAAATTTTAATTTATAATTTTTAAATATTTTTTTGATTTTTAAACAATTTTATAATATGTTATTTTTATAAAATAACAATAGTGTCAATTTTGAAACTATTCATTTATTTGAATTTAAATAAAATATATACAGAAGATATGTTCGAAATAAAAGATTTAATAGATCAATAAAATGTCATATGTATCTATAAAATTAGTTTATCACATTAAATAGTTCATATAATATTTATTTTAATATTTTTAAAACAATTTATTTGATATTTTAATTAATAAAGTTATTTCAACATCACTATTGTGTCATAATTAATGATAGTTATTTAATCCCTAAAATTTCTAAAAAAATTCCTATGATGTAGATACTTATATTATCTTTCTGGATACTATTGATGTTCGTTGTTTCATTAAGTTTATCACCAAATTAAAATTACTATACTTATAAAATTTAAGAAAGTGACATGTTGTCACATTCTTGGGTTTTATTAATAATTAAATTATTTTCATGGAAAAAAGTCCATTAAATGATTCTAATCCAACCTTTAGGTGATATGGGTCTACTTTTAGTCATCCAATAGGATTTTGGCAAGTTTTAGGGTAATTTTATAATCTTATATTAACCCTTAATTACCCGATTTACCTTTAACTATGGTAAATAAAATTTACCGTAGTTACTATTCATAATGCCCAAAAATAAAAAGTAGTCTATTAACATAATTTGGACCCACTGATTCTTAATATGGAATCTATTTTTCAAAATTCAAAACATATAAGCGGCAGTAATTAATTTAAAATAAATCTCGTTGTTAAGAAAACGGGTTCTAGAAGTTAAAACATTGCCAACGGTTGAAATGTTTTTACCTATGAATTCAGTGTAAAATTAATGCTAATGACATAAATTATATTAAATGGTAAAAATATATTCTATTTTTACTTTAAAACCATCCAATATTATAATTTATCCATATAAATTATCTCAATGAAAAAATTTGTTTTTAATTAAAAATTAACGTATTTTTATTATTCATCAAAATATGAAAGTTATCAGAAAAATATCAAAAATTTATCCAAAGTAAATTTGTATACACTGATTCAAAAGAAGAATTTTATTTTGTCAAATTGAACTTATAAACATATCAAAAACTAGATTTAATGTGGGTGCGTCATCAAAAGGCGGCAAAACTGTATTTTTTGAAAAATATTTCTTTTATCTAAAAAAACTGATTTTGCTTATATAACTCATTCTAGAAAATGTATAAGTTGAATTAAAATGTTATAAAATTCAAAATTCAGTTATTACTATTCATAAAGGCTAGTTTTAATAATATTTTAATAGCATATCGTTGTTTAGTGAAAACTCGGTATTGCGTACGACGCAAGCTATCGAGGAAGGCCACGTTTGCGTGTAAAGCAAGACAAGCTAGTGTTGTGTTTAGTGAAAGATTAATTTGATGATTTATATAAAATAAAAACAAAATACTTCTCATAAAAGTCTCGGGTGTTACATTCTACCCCCCTTAAAATGAATTTCTCCCTCTAAATTCATCACTTTGTAACAAACAGATGAGGATACATCTCCCTCATCATATCCTCAAGCTCCAATGTAGCATCTTCTAATTGGTGGTTCCTACATAAAACTTTCACCAAGTGAGTGGTCTTGTTTTGTAGGACCTTTTCGCTACGATCCAGAATCTCTATCGGTTGTTCTTCATAAGAAAGATCTTGCTCCAGCGGGACAACTTCTGAGCTGAGTACATGTGAAGGATCGGGTATGTACTTTATCAGGAGAGATACATGGAACACATCGTGTACTTGAGAGAGATTAGGTGGAAGTACCAATCGGTAAGCTACCTTCCTGAAACGATCCAGTATTTCCAAAGGAGCGATATATCTAGGGCTCAACTTCCCCTTCTTTCCAAATCTCATGACCCTCTTCCAAGGAGATATTCGTAAGAACACTTTATCACCCACTTCAAACTCTAGATCTTTTCATCGGTTGTCCACATAACTTTTCTGTCGACTCTGAGCTGCTCTTATGTGTTGTTGAATAGATCTGACCTTTTCTGCCATTTCATCAGTGAGATCAGGTCCTAATAGATTTCTTTCCCAAACTTCATCCCAGCAAGTTGGAGTCCTTTATTTCTTTCCATAGAGAGCTTCACAAGGAGCCATCTGAATACTAAAGTGAAAGCTATTATTATATGAAAATTCCACCAAAGGTAGGTGTTGATCCCAACCACCTTTGAAATCCATAGAGCAATCTCTCAACATATCTTCTAGAGTTTGAATTGTTATCTCAGACTGACCATCTGTCTGAGGATGATAAGCAGTGTTGAAACTCAACTATGTATCCATAGTATGCTAAAGACTTCGCCAGAACTTCGAGGTAAATCTCGGATCCTAATTAGATATAATATAAAGTGGTAATCTGTGCAATCTTACAACTTCCTTTACATATATCCTGGCAAGCTGATCCAGAGAGAAATCCTCTCTAATAGCAATGAAGTGTGCAGACTTTGTAAGACGATCAACTATGACCCAGATAGCATTATTGCCTTTGGATGTTTTAGGAAGTCCTGTGACAAAGTCCATAGTGATGTTTTCCCATTTCCATTC
The DNA here is from genome assembly GCA_963277665.1 of Viscum album. Lineage (NCBI taxonomy): Eukaryota > Viridiplantae > Streptophyta > Magnoliopsida > Santalales > Viscaceae > Viscum > Viscum album. The sequence goes on from OY728123.1 coordinate 2,025,126,888, forward strand.
GGGTATGCATAATGGTTGTAACATCCCCTTAGACTTCTGTCTCTCAGCTTTAACTTGCTGACAAACCAAGCATCGAGAGACATAATCAGCATCATCTCTTTTCATTTCATCCCACCAGATGTACTCTTTCAAGTCCCTATATATCTTCGTGCTTCCAGGATGAATATAGAATGAAGAACTATGAGCCTCATCTAGTAGCTCCTTCTTTAATTCGGGGATGGGAGGAACACAAACCCGATTCATGAAATTTATTATCCCATTACTATCAAGTTTGAATTCAGGAATATTTCTCACCTTCTTTTGTAACACTACATCTTCTTTCTGCGCCTCATTAATCTTCACATGTATAGATGTTTGATCATTCATTTGAGAAAGATATGATTTTCCCCCTTCCATTATAATTACAAGATTTGTCCTTTGTAAATCCATAAATATTGGATCTTTTATGATCCTCATCATGGATAAACTGGCATGGTCTTGTCGACTTAATGCATCTGCCACCTTGTTTTCTTTCCCAGGGTGGTAATGAATTGAGCAGTCGTAATCTTTAATCAGCTCCAACCATCTTCTTTGGCACATATTCAGCTCCTTTTGTGTGAAAATATACTTTAAACTTTTCTGATCAGTATAAATGTCACACCTTTATCCATAAAGATAATGCCTCTAAATCTTTAATGCAATGATTACCGCAGATAACTCCAAATCAGGTGTTGGGTAATTTTTCTCATGGATTTTCAATTGTCGTGAGGCATAAGCTATCACCATATCATTTTGCATAAGAACACACCCCAGACCCTTCTTGGATGCATCACTGTAGATCACAAACCTTTCCCCACTACACGGCAGTGTGAGCACAGGAGCACTGGATAACCTTATTTTCAACTCCTTGAAATTATCTTCACATTCCTCCGTCCAAACAAACTTAACTCCTTTTCGAGTCAACCTGGTGAGTGGATTAGATAATCGTGAAAAATGTTTCACAAAACGTCAATAATTTCCAGCCAAACCAAGAAAACATCGGATCTCGGTTACTGTTGTTGGTCTCAACCATCTTTCGATAACCTCTGTTTTTGCTGGATCCACAGATATCCCCTCTTTTGAGATTATGTGACCCAATAATGAAACTTTTTGAAGCCAAAATTCACACTTGGTAAATTTGGCATAAAGCTTCTCCTTTCTCAGGGTCTTCAATATAATTCTCAAGTGATCTTCATGTTCTTCCTTTCTCTTTGAATAGATAAGAATATCGTCTATAAAGACTACCAAAAATTGATCAGGGTAGTCTCTAAAGACTCTATTCATCAGATCCATGAAGATATCAGGGGCATTAGTAAGACCAAATGGAATCACTATAAATTCATAGTGTCCATACCATGTACGGAAATCTGTCTTTGATATATCCTCCCGTTTGACCCTTAATTGATGATACCCTGAACGAAGATCAATCTTTGAAAAGTATTGAGCTCTGCTTAGTTGGTCAAATGGGTCATCAATGCGTGGGAGAGGATATTTGTTCTTGATAGTGATCTTGTTAAGTTCTCGATAATCAATGCAGAGTCTCATTGATCCATCCTTCTTCTTATTGAATAGAACAGGTGCTCCCCAAGGTGACACACTAGGGCGTATGAATCCCTTATCAAGATTATCTTGGAGTTTCTTCTTCAATTCCTGCAACTTAATTGGGGCCATTCTATAAGGTGTCTTTGAAATAGGCAAAGCACCCGGTATGAGTTCTATTGAAAACTCAACTTCACGATTTGGTGGAAGACCCAGCAATTCTTCCGTAAAGACATCATCAAACTCCCGTACCATAGGAATATTATTAATCGTGAGTTTCTCACCAACCATTTGAGATAAATAACCCTCATTTAGTGGAATCAAGACCCATAAGATGGAAGAAATTTCCACTGGAAGGTTATGTTCATCCTTGCATCGATAGACGATCATAGATTGATCTGGAATATGAAATGTGACTTCCCTTCATTGGCAATTGATATGAGATCCATATATAGAAAGCCAATCCATGCCAAGAATCACATCAAATTCCACTATAGGAAGGATCACAAGATTTGCAGGAAGCACTTTCCCACAAACTTCAATCGGGGAAGAATTATAAACTTTTGATGCGACTGTTGTGCCATTAGGTGTTGTCACAGCTAACTCAACATCTAATTGTTGAGTTAATACGGTGATACCCTTAGAAAAATCTTCAGAAATAAAAGAGTGGGTGGATCCAGAATCAAATAAAACATTTGCTACTTTAGAGTGGATGGTAAGTGTACCTTTCAACACATCGTTATTGTACTCCACATCGCTGATAGAAATTGCATGTGACTTTCCTTTGTCTTTAGCCTTAAGATTTTGTTGATGTCGATCATCATCAACAACCCTTGGATTATGGCATTTATTGGCATAATGCCCCATCTCCTTGAACATGAAACATTGAAGTGTAGTAGGTTCATTCTGTGTGTCCCTTCCTTTGTTTGCATCATTAGACATCTTCTTCCCATCATTGTGGAATTCAAATGCCTGATGACCTTCATCTCCACATTTGAAACATTTACTTGTCCCTTTATGACAACTCCCTCCATGTTTATTTCCACACTTTGAGCATAAGGGAAATCTCATCTTATTTTCAGTGTGCTCTTTAGATTTTCCTTTGAATTCCATTTTCCTCTTCTTAGCAAACCCATATGATGGATGGGTTACTCCAATCTCCATCTCGACTTTGAGAGCACATCGAACGATTTTCTCGTAGCTATTGAAGTCCCTTATGGCTAACGCCCTTCGAAAACTTGGTTTTAAGCCACTAAAGAATCGATCGATCTTACTCTCAGGTTGGATAATAATACCAGAAGCATACCTTGCAAGTCTTGTAAAATTTGCTTCATAGGTACCAACAGATTCATCATCCTTTTGCTTCAGTTCAAGAAACTCTTTCTCCATCTTTGTTCAGAGAATACGAGGGAAGTACTTATTGAAAAATTAGTTCTTGAACACATCCCATTCCATGGACTCAATTTCATCCCTTTGCCTTGTATTCTTAATAAGATTGCATCATTGATTAGTATCTCCTTCCAAACGATACACTGCTACGATAAATTTATCATGTTCAGAAAATTAAAGAACTAAAAATATATTTTCAGTAGTACTAATCCATTGTTTTACAACTAATGGATCAGTAGACCCGCTGAATGAAGGTGGACGCTACCTCATGAATAATTCAACAGAATTTTGCTCCTTCTTTTGCTCGTTTGGAAGTCCTGTAGGATTCATAGCTTGAGAAAGTTGTGTGAGCATGGCTACAAGATTTTTCATTCCATCTCCCATAACTTTTGGTTGCTCAGGGGGACAATCATTGCATTTCCCGTCACATTCTGCATTAACATGGTTCATTCGGGTTCCATCCATTGACTAAAACCAAGAAGAACAGTGTGAGAAACACTAATTATAATAGGAAAACCACACATTCAAGAATAAAATTTCACACTTAAGGTCTTATCCTAGGTTATTCATGGTCATTTCTAAAACACTAATATTGTGTTCTATGCTTAGACATATCCTTAGGATTCTTACAAAGGCTTTCAAATCCTAGTTTCCAAAGGTTGACTATACCTTTCCTATGATACCAACTATAATGACCCATAATTTACATACATTGTTATTACTTCAAAATTGAAGCATACTTATTACAACATATAACAAAACCATGAAAGGACCATATAGGTATAGTGTCTTTAGAAACTAGGAAACATAAACAAATGGTTCATAAAGCTTCTACACTGTCTCCCATTTATTTCATCATATTTATAGTCCCTTTTCGCATATCTTACTTAATAAACTTCTTCCTGACCAGGAGGAAAGAAAACATACAAAAGGGTGAGCTCAAATGCTCCGTAAGGGTAAACAAAACAAAAATCAATCACATCATATTCATAAGAACATAACTTTTTGGAAATCTTAACCTGCAAAAGAAATCATAATTTCATAACATGGGATAAATCATGGCAGTGAAATGTAAACACAATAATCATAACTTAAAACATGAAACTTTGTGGCATACACACATAATCATAGAGAATCATTTCTTATTAGTCAATACTCATTTCCAAGACTATCTTAGTGGACAAAGTCCATTTCTGAACCGAGTTCACTCCTCGTTTCAGTCCTGTTTCACTGAACCGATATAACCTACCATTCCAGCAATGTCTATCTCATGAGATATAAAATCTTTACCCAATGCATTGTAGGGAGATATAGGTCCCACCCATCTCATAATGATACCATTCTTATGTGTGCCACAATATCACAAATCATACATCATTGCATAACCCATGTAATAAAAAATGGGTTCCTTAAAAAACTTGACATCATAAAACAATTCATATAAGATAATGGAATTCATAAAAATATTTCCATCACAACATAATCAAATCAATGTAATAATAGGGATAGAAACAGAACCATATATTATCTTAGATGGAAAATAATTTTGATAAAATACTTAAACTCCATTCTTGAAGAAAATATCCTTTCTACTTCAAAAAAATTTTCCTTACTTAACATGTCGTAGAATTTTAAACTAAAAGAAGTTGTTTAAAAATAAACTTAAAAACTTGTAAAGTAAGCTTCTTGGAAATAATGTTTTAAAAATCCCTTCATTCTGTATAAGTTAAAAAAACATTCTTCTCGTACTTTTGTCGGAAAAGTCAAAAAGTACCTCGTACGAAAAACGACAAAAGATTCCTTTCATATATTTTACTAAAAACACACCGAAGGGTAAAATTGGATTTAGAAAATTTTAGGTGGATGGAAATAATATTACATATTGAGGAAACATGGATGTGGATGATAAAATACACCCCAGTAAATACCAACATATAAATAATCTCGAATAAAATGAGATTGTGATACTTTCCCTTACCTTAGGTCCGATTTGCTTCGTAAGTGTCTGAAACTCATGTATAATGATTTAAATAAATTTATTGACTTATTACAGAATCATAATTATTGTTATGATATCATATATGGTCATATTCTTAGCTTCTTATTAGTAATATTTCATTACTACTTGTTATTCGGGTGTTTAGTACTTTTTGTTCTTACGCGTGTTTGTCGAATAAATTCTTATTATTCTCTTTAGGTTATAGATACCTCATTTCCAGAATTGTATTAGTGTAATATATATCATATTCATTCATTAAATTCATTTATATAATCATTATGAAATGAAGATCATGTAGAACGAATCACATCACATCGTGGAGACGGTATTCCGTACGTATGCACGAGCGATGATATCGTTCCCATGATCGTGGAATTGTATTGGAGTGTATGTATAATATTTTAGAATCAATACCACTTTACAATAATCATATATATTCATTACTTTCACCCTTATACCCATCCAAGTAAGGTGGTGGTGGAAAATAGATTACACCACGGCGTGGAGATGGTATTCCGTACGTACACACGCGCGGTGATTTCGTTTACCATCGGATGGATAAGAGGTGAAATAGGTTTGTTTCATATTTATAATAAAATATCATTATATAAGTGATACTGATTTTATTACCTCATAATGAAACAACTAAATAAGAGGTAGTAGAATAAGAATGGAACTTGAAGAAAACGGTAGAAGGTATTACCTCTTTCTCGAAGTGCCTCCTTAAAACTTTCTCTTAAGGAACTAGAGTTGGTCTTTTGATAAGACCAGTACCTCTAGAAGGTTTCTAAGGAAGTGGGGAAGTGAAATGGTCAGGGGTTGGCAGAGATTTAAGGCTCAAAATGGTTTGAGGAAGAGAGGGAGGAGGTTCCCTTTTATAAGGGAGGAGAGGCACACCTTTGGAAATATAAGAAATATTAGTTTATATTAAATCCCAACCCCACTTAAAAACATCCAAAATGACTCATATCCAATGATTAGATGAGATAGGGTTGTAATATCATCAACCAATAAAATTTAGACATGTTAGGAATTTATTTTAAACATTATCAACTTGATTTATCCTTATTTATCAATTTAATTTTATTTGTGGTAATAATATTCTAAATTTTAAATTTTTATGAATAATTACATATGTGTTGTGAATTTTCCATAATTTGATAGTTTATGAGATTTTAGATCATAAAAATTTTAATTTATAATTTTTAAATATTTTTGTGATTTTTAAAAAATTTTATAATATGTTATTTTTATAAAATAACAATAGTGTCAATTTTGACACTATTCATTTATTTGAATTTAAATAAAATATATACAGAAGATATGTTCGAAGTAAAAGCTTTAATAGATTCATAAAATGTCATATGTATCTATAAATTTAGTTTATCACATTAAATAGTTCATATAATATTTATTTTTATATTTTTAAAACAATTTATTTGATATTTTAATTAATAAAATAATTTCAACATCACTGTTGTGTCATAATTAATGATAACTATTTAATCCCTAAAAATTATAAAAAAATTCCAATAATGTAGATAATTGTATTAGATTTCTGTAGACTGTTCATGTTCTAAGTTTCATTATGTTTATCACCAAATTAAAATTATTATACTTATAAGAGTTAAGAAAGTGACATGTTGTCACATTCTTGGGTTTTAATAATAATTAAATTATTTTCATGGACAAAAGTCCATCAAATGAATCTAATCAGACCCTTAGGTGATATGGTTCGACTTTTAGTCATCCAATAGGATTTTAGAAGGTGTTAGGGTAATTTTATATCTTATATTTATCCTTAATTACCCGATTTATCTTTAACTATGGTAAATAAAATTTACCGTAGTTACTATTCATAATGCCCAAAAATAAAAAGTAGTCTATTAACATAATTTGGACCCACGGATTCGGAATATGGAATCCATTTTTCAAAATTCAAAACATATAAGTTGCAGTAATTAATTTAAAATAAATCTCGTTGTTAAGAAAACAGGTTTTAGAAGTTAAAACATTGCCAAAGATTGAAATGTTTTTACCTATGAATTCAATGTGAAATTAATGCTAATGACATACATTATATTAAATGGTAAAAATATATTCTATTTATACTTTAAAACCATTCAATATTATTATTTATCCATATAAATTATCTCAATGAAAAAAGTTGTTTTTAATTAAAAATTAGCGTATTTTTACTATTCATCAAAATATGAATGTTATCAGAAAAATATCCAAAATTTTTCCAAAGTAAATTTTTATACCCTGATTCGAAAGAAGAATTTTATATTGTCAAAATGAACTTATAAACGTATCAAAAACTAGATTTAATGTGGGTTCGCCATCAAAAGGCGGCAAAACTGTATTTTTTGAAAAATATTTCTTTTATCCAAAAAAACGGATTTTGCTTTTATACCTCATTCTAGAAAATGTATAAGTTGAATTAAAATGTTATAAAATTAAAAATTCAGTTAGTACTATTCAAAACGGCTAGTTTTAATAATATTTTAATAGCATATCGTTGTTTAGTGAAAGCTCGGTAGTGCGTACGACGCAAGCTATCGAGGAAGGCTGTGGTTGCGTGTAAAGCAAGCCAAGCTAGTGTTGTGTGTAGTGAAAGATTCCTTTGATGATTTATATAACATAAAAAAAATATTTCTCATAAAATTCTCGGGTGTTACACTAATGATATTTAACAATTAGTTGAATATGACTAATGTTTAGAAGGAAAAGGGATGTGTATAAAAGATTTGAGGTTTTGGATTACGAAAGGAAATAATGATAACCTATCTGAGTCTTTTGGTTCTTAGAGTATGGAAAATATAATAATATTTCATGAAAATTTGACACAATGTGATTATTGATAAGGCATGGTGATTATGGTGAAGATATTCTAGTTTTTTTCTTATAGAAAACAAGAGAATAAGGAATTAAGAATCTTTTGGAGATAAACCTATTTCATTTTATTGAGAAATATGGGCGAATACCATAAAATTCATTTATATGAAGAATCTTTTAAAAAAGGTAAATGGGAAGAAAATATCCCCAAATATTGGTGGTTCACAGATTTTGTCAAAGTATTTTCAAAAAATTTAAAATACCAACTTTATTGTAACTCATAGGTTGTATGTGGGATTTTTTTGATACTAATTGAAGTTCAATAAAGTTGCGAGTTATATAAAAATATCTAAACCATGTATTTTCTAAATGGATTATAGAAGTTTGATAAAACATTAAAAACATGATGGTATTATAAAGTGGAACATACATGGGAACCATACACGGTGGTGGTGATTTAAGAATATCTGGAATTCAATTATATGGTATTGGATTTTTAGGATGTTTGATGATGTTTTTATTCTAGTTTTGGAAGAAGTGAGAATAATTTTTAATATGTTTGAGAAAGGTTGAAAATGTTTTAAGGTGACTTATATGGATGGTCTGATTTATGGTATAAATTTTTAGGATTACTATATTTTAGGGAAAATGGTAAATTATTCAATACAGCTATATGTAATGTTCACTGGGATAATTTGTAAGGGTTATGAATGTATTTTTCATAAAAATGGTAAAATCATATACATATGGGTAACCCGACTAGGTAGTTATAAGGGTAACAAATGTGGGATAAAATATTCTGAAAGTGTTGAACTACATAGATTATGTAAGGGTTATCTATATTTTGAAATCTTGAAAAGTGTTGAACTACATATAATACATAAGGTTTTATCTTATTTTAGAAATTTAAATAGTGTTAAATGTAATGTTTATAGCCCATGTGCAATAATTATTTACATTATTTCTTGATTTGATGAAGAAACCACTTCCTTGAATGGATGATCATACTGTGTAGACTCTTATGTGAATTTTAGTGGGACTCGTTACTTAGAGATGACCACACCATAGGAGGGGTTTATGATAAAATGGGTTTAGAGAAAAATAATATTTTAAACATAGTCATTCCATGATACAGACGTTGTTTCATGAATAAAATAACATTATTGTGACTTTATTATTTTGAAGAATACAGGAAGACCATGATAATTAAGCTCCAAGATATTTTTAAATATAAATTGATGCATATTGTGAAGCTTTATATTACTCCATGATGCAAGTAGATGTTAAAGAGAATTTGATATAGAAACTCATTAGTTATGCTATAAAGAAAGAATACATGCCATGACTATTGAAAAATAGATATTTTGAAATTTTTTTGATTAAATAAATTTATCTTGAAGTCTTGGTAGTTTTTAGGGGAATTAACTAAAAATATGCATATATAAGGTTTATTTTCACATGGAAACAATATAATGAGTGAATTTAATGTATAGAAAGACATGATTTTGTTCAATATTATTTTTTCAATTTGAATTTCACATTATCTAGATAGATTAGAACCTACTATGTAGTTCTAAATGAATAGAATATAAAAAATAGAAAAGATACTTAAAAGGTTACCAAGTGTTCCACAAAGGGAGATGGGGGAATAAGATAGGTAATCATTGACTAGTCTTCATGGAATATCTAAATTAGAGGATTATATTGATGAAAATTTAAGATATGTTAAATATCATATTTGTGTGACATAGTGGGCACAACAAACATATTGATGTAAGGAATACATTATAAATTTAAGATAATTTATATTCTCAAATTTTCCAATATCAAGAATATAATTTTCTATTGTGTGATTGTTTTTCAAGATTAGCGATGTAATTTTTCTCACAAGGATCTAATTATACCTATCTAATGAACTAGAAGAAACACATGGAATAAATTGGAGTGTCACATATAATATTATGATACATTTTACTTAAATTCTTCATAATGGTCAGAGAATGACCTTCATGTAGATATTTTGAGTAGAAATATACATGTTGATAAACAAATATCTTCTAAAGTATTTGAAAATGAAGAATAGTGTATGACCCTTAGGAAGGTGTCAGTTATTCCCAAAACCATTAAAAATGATGTAATACTTAGTAAGGAATTAATTTACATAAAATTGTAATTAATGTGAAATTTAGTGAGGATGGACGTCATCCAAACTTTTTATCCATAAATATTGTGATTTAGAGTGGATTTATGGTACAATAGCATAGTGTTAAGTGTAGGATCCTTGGATGTGTCCCAATGTGGGTGACCCAAGTAAAATATATTTGTATTGACTGTTTTAATTTATACCCATCTGAATGAAATTTAATGTGGGTGAATTAAATATGGTTATAGGTTGAGTAGTGTTCCTCTAGCGACCTAGGATTAACATACATTGATATGACATCATTTAAGATGAATATTCAGTACATTACAGAAATACATGCCTGGGGACCATAATAGTTTAGTGTCTTTGGAAACAAGGAAAAAAATATTCTATCCTATTAAAATATCATTAAAATATCCTTTAATGATCTCCAACTTTAATAATTCTACCGAATACCTTTTTTCATAACCAAGGGAATGGAAACATAAGAACGGGGTGAGCTCAGATGATCAATAAGGGTAAATAAAGGAAATGATTATGCATCTCATAAACATAAGGGCATAAAAACATGATCAAGACCAATAGATAATCATACCACGCATATTAAATATCATCAAATGAGTTATGTGATAAATATTGGAAGTTCATAAGACATTAATCATAAGGAAATATACATCATGAGACATGAAATCGTAACCGAGGAAACAGACATATGATTTGTAGCATACAAATATGAATAGAAAATTTTATGAAAATGCTACATACCAACACCTTTATAACATGTTAGGCTTAGGATATGACCCATGTACCTTATTTTAGAATTTTCTAACAACTAGTGTACCCTCTTACTTTTAGGCTTGGGCTACAACCCATGTACCTTCTTGATTTCGGGCTTGGGATATTGTTTCCAACACTTTTACACCGGGGCGCACACATCTGTCAGTGGAGGAAACCTGCTTTCCAAAGGCGGGTGGCATCCGTTCCTCGTTCAGGGACGTCTTCTCCTTGATTGAAATTGGGATGATGGGATGTCAGTTCTTCCTTCCGTGGATTCCTTCTCGGAACTCGCCACCTAGTCGGGGTCTCCCTCATAGATTTAATACATTGTTCGTGAATCTCATTCCTGGTGCCATATCTTCATCGAAGCAGGTTAATTATACTACTTCCATCAATACTTTCCATAGGGTTTTGACATGGTAGCAATATTCGGTCGGAGTAGACGGAAACATCAGGCATTGTTTCCGACGCTTTCGTAGGGGCGCGCGCGTCCGTCCGCTGGGGAGGGTGCGCTGCTTGTGGCCCCGCATTCCCGCTTTCCAAAGGCGGGTGGCATCTGTTCCTTGTTCAGGGACGTCTGCTCCTTGATCGAAAACAGGATGATGGGATGTCGGTTCTTCCTTCCGTGGATTCCTCCTCAGAGCTCGTCACCTAGTCCGGGTCTCCGTCATAGATTTAAGATGGATTCTTGAAGCTCATTCCCGGTGCATTATCTACATGGACACCAGTTAATTACGCTACTTTCGTCAAGATGCTCCAAGGGGTCTTGTCGGGACAGCAACCTGCGGTGAGGATAATGGTCACGTTGGGGCATCGTCGGCATGTCTGTCTTTGGTCCCTCATCACAGGGCTTCTCGAGGGCACGGAAGCCCGAGGCATCCCACATCGAACGCGGGGAATGTGTACCATCTGAGGTTTTCCTCAGCTTCCCGTTTTTAACACGGGGTATGTCGCGAGTTTAACATCTTTCGGAGACGGATCGGGTTAAAGGATCCCTAGGGTGGAACACCGATGTTGGGGCCAGCACGTGGGCGGCCTCCCATATAACATGGAGTGGGAAAGGGTGGCATGATCTCACCGGGATGTGGCGGCCCGGGTAAGGATCAGGATGGATGGTGGAGTGAAGCATGGGGCTTACGTTCTGAGACGGCCCAAGAGGGGGGATACAGTTTAACGTCATGCGGGACAGAATACAGTTTAACGTCATGCGGGACGCGATACAGTTTAATGTCATGCAGGACGCGGTACAGTTTAACGTCATGCGGGACGGGATACAGTTTAATGTCATGCGGGACGTGATACAGTTTATCCTCATGCGGGAAGGAATACAGTTTAACGTCATGCGGGATGGGAGATTTGGGGCTTACGCTCTGAGGCAGACCAAGGTGGTCAGGGAACCGACATGGAGAGGTCGGGACGGCCGGGTGGTGGGCTTGAACCTCGTGGAGGCTTCCTACATACCATGCGTTAGCACGGATCAAAGTCCACGTAGTTCGCTGGGATGGGGCTTATGCTCTGAGGCGGCCCATAGGAGGATGTCATGGTCGATGCGAACTCTAAGCCCACATGAGTCATGCTCGGTGTGGGAAATAAGAGGCATCAGGGACTAGACGATCACGTCGCGGAGGGTGCGTCCGTGAGAAGTGGAATGGGGCTTACGCATTGAGCGGCCCAAAGAGGAAATAGGGGCTTACGCGTGGTTAGCGGCCCTTGGTGCCGGGGCTTACTCCAGGGTGGAGGCCCGTGGTGCGACAAAGCGCAGTGGGAAAAGGACTCTTCTGGCCTTGGCAGGGGGGAAGTACGGGGATGCACGGGTGCAATCATCCGCAAGAAAGGTTAGGGGCTTACGCTCTGAGGCAGCCCTTCCCCCGTGGACAAACGCCACTCCGACAAGGAGGATCTCATTCCATGTGAGTAAGAGTCCACTCCTGTGGAGACGAGTGGGTGTAAAAAATGTCCGATCTGGGGGGACCCTGCGTGCGAAGCACGGGGTCGGACCACAGTTTAACGTCCTGTGTTAAGGACGAGGTGCTTAGCGGTTTAACGTCGTGCAGCTTGGATGAGGTGGGTTCGCTCCACACCCCTAGGGCTTACATGCCCAACGCCCTCTACCCCTTGTGGAAGGGAAGGCATCGGCAACGCCGTAGTGAAGGGGGGTCGCAGGGCGAACCACTGGGGGGTCCACATTGGCATGGCTATGCAAAGAAGAAATAGCCGTTAGCGTGCCTATGCGGAGAAGCATAAGGCAAAGCAACACAATGGGAAACACGGCCCAAGGAACCTTGAGGTTACTTCGCACGAGCCTGGAAGGCCGTGCGGGAAAACAACGCATGGCGCGCATGCCCGACAGGGGAGACATCAAGTACCGGTGCAGGGGAAGCCAAGGGGCATCAAGGTGAGGGGTCCTCGGCTTTGTGCGCGCAAAAGGGACAATTTGCACGCAAAACACCAGGACGGCGCACAATTGGAGTAATGGAATTGCGCATGAAGAGGGAATTACGCGCAAGGTTTTGCGCGCAAGGCAGGGATTGCGCGCACGGACCACGGATTGCGCGCAAGTGGGGAAACCGGGAGAATGGGAAAATTCACGGAAGCCGGTGGAGTTGCGCTCAAAGGCGAACTCCGAGGCAAGGTTGTGCGGAATTTCGGGATTACATGGATGTCATCTTTCGCGCGGGGGGAGCCGAATTGCGCGCATGAGAGTCGCATCATATTCCTCAACCCCCAAAACATTCGGGGTCACCTTATATTTATAGGCGACCTCCGGCGCGGAATCCAGGCAGCGCACGAAGCTTTTCGCGCTGGGAACCGCTTGCGCACAAAATCTCACCACGGAGAACCGGGGCACGCAATTATTGCGCGCCTCACCGGTCCAATTCCGAGAATCCCAGGAGTACTTCGCAAACATAACATTTTTTCGCACGGATCCTCCTTTATTTCGCGCACCACTTCCCGGGCATCCGGATCGGGCCTCTAATGTTACAGCCCGAGATTTTATGAAAAATATTCTTTTTATTTTATTAATGTCTTGTGTTGTACGCTACACCAAAAGGAGCTTGCACAACACAAATCCTTGATTTGCCTTGCATTACACACAATCGCGACCTTCCTCGATAGCGTGTGTAATACGCAATACCGAGTTTCACTAAACAACGATATGCTATTAAAATGTTATTAAAACTAGCCGTTATGAATAGTAATAACCACTTTTTGAAATTTTGTAAATTTTATTTTTCAAAATGGATTTCATTTTTGGATTCGGAGTATCGAATTTAGCCTAAGGTAAAATTTTGGTACATTTCGGATAACTTTCATATTCTGATGAATAGTGAAAATTACTAAATTTTAATTAAAAAGAACTTTTTTAATCGAAATTATTAATAGTGATAAATTATTAATTTGAGTGGTTTTAAAGTATATTTAGAATATATTTTTACAGTTTAATACAATGTTGGTCATTGGTTGTAATTTCACATTTAAACCAGACATAATCAAGTGTCAATCTTTTGATAGATATCGTTTCTTAAAAAACACGCTATATGTTTTAACAGCGGGATTTAATTATAAAATTAATTAATGCAACTTTTGTGTTATGAATTTGGTAAAATAGACTTCATTTTTGAATTCGGAATATGAAATATAGCTTAGGATGAAATTTTGGCACTGTTCTGAAAAACATCAATTTTTTATGAATAGTGAAACTACTAAGTGGTAGGTTAAAAACTGAATTTTGCATAAAACATAATTTTACCGCTTCTGTGAATGGAATTTCGAAAATCCGAGAGACACGGTTAATATCAAGGACTAAAATGTGGTTCAATGAGATGAAAATAATTTTTTGGTGAATAGTAACTTTTTACTTTTTTTTACCACGGTTAATAGTAAATAGGGTAACTAAGGGTAAATATGATATTAATATTACCCTAACACATGTCCTAATTCTATTGGACAAGTGTAATTCGACCAAAAACAAACTTAGTAATAAAATATGACCATTTAGGCCCACTTGGATTAGATTAGGACATTTATTATTAATTTATTTAAAGAAGGGTTAAAATAGTTAAAATCAAAGTTTAATAAGTAAATCATTTTTAATATGGGGTTATACATAAGATAAATTCGACTATAAATATTCATTAGAAAGCTAAAACGATTTCCTACATGATGGTATTTTATTTGTAATTTTTAGACATCAAATAATATAATTTATTTATGACACAAAGATGATGCAGTAATTATCTTTTTAATGAAATATTGACATAATTGATGTTATAAGCACCAAAATAAATGTAATTTGAGATTTTTTATGAATTCCACTAATTTTCTAGGTTACTATGATATATTAATGTTGATTTAATAAACTTGGTTCGAACATTTAATTCTGTTATGACTTTCACAAAAATCATATAACAAATAGTGTCAAAATTGACACAAAATAGTTTTTAAATCAAATATTATATTACTAATTGTTATTTTATTCCTAAAAATCTAAGGTTCGGCCAAATGACTTAGATAAGGATATATATATTAATAATAAACAATTTGGGGTTCGTTTGGCATGTTATAGTAAGTGTATTAACCATATAGTGAAAGAAAACAAAAAGACACGGTAAAAGTGAAATTATTTAACTTAGAGTTAAATCTAATTGATAAGGTTTAAAATAATATCCAAACATGTCTAAATTTGATTGGTTAATGAGATTACAACCCTATCTCATCTAATCTTCGAATATGAGTCATTTTTGGAGGTTTTTAAGTGGGGTTAGATTTATTATAAATTAATATTTTTAAGAATTCCTAAGGTGCCCCTCTCCTCCCCTATAAAAGGACACCTCCTCCCCCTCCTCCTCACACCAATTTGAGCACTCAAGCTCGGCCAACCCCTGCCAAAATATCTTCTCCACTTCCCTAGAAACATAATAGAGGTTCTGGTCTTACTCAAAGACCAATTTTAGTTCCCTAAGAGGAGGTCTCCAAAAGGCGCTTCAAAGAAGAGGTAATTACCGTTACCAATTCTTTCATCTTTATTTCTTCTTCCACTTCTTCTTCTTAGGTTGTTTCATTATGAAGTAATAACATCAGTATCACTCATATACTGATATGTTATTATAAGTATGAAACAACCCTATTTCACCATCTATCCATCCTACGGAAAAAGAAATCACCGCGCGTGCGTACGTACGGAATACCATCTCCACGCCGTGGTGTAATCTATTTTCCACCACCACCTTACATGGATGGGTATAATGGTGTAAAGAATAACTATACATAGTTATTACAACATCATATTGATTCTGATATATTGTATAATCCACTCCAATTCAATTCAATATTTATAGAAATGATATCATCGCTCGTGCGTACGTACGGACTACCGTCTCCACGACGCGATGAGATTCATTCTCCATATTAACCATTTAAGAATGATTATAAAGTATATATAAGAAATAATAATGAAATATATGAAATTATAAAGCTACTGGATTTATGTATATATATACATATGTATGTCATCTACTTACTTCCATTTCAAGACAATAAGGAAAGGAAAACAGCGTTCATGCGTACGTACGGACTACCGTCTCCATGAACGGTGTTTTTCATTTCATTTATCTATCTATTATATATATATATATACTGAATATATATGATATATAAATCATATTTTATATTCTGGAAGTAAGTAAATCATGATATAAGTAATAATAATTTCAAGAACAACAAGTCAAAACACCTACGATAAATGAAACGATTTCACCCAAAACGCTTCTTTAACATGGAATTTACAAAAGAACGGATAATATAAAGTCATAAGTGAACCATATATGATATCATAACAATGAATATGATTCTGTAATAAGTCAATAACATTATTTAAATCATTATACAGGAGGTTCGGACACTTACAAAGCAAGTCGGACCTAAGGTAAGGGAAATATCGCAATCTCATTTTTATCCGAGATTGTTTGTACTTTGAAATTTACTGGGGTATATTTTATCATCCACGTCCATATTTCCTCAATATGTAATGTTATTTACATCCAACTACAATTTTTTAAATCCAATTTTACCCTTCGGTGAGTTTTTAGTAAAAGATATGAAAGGAATCTTTTGTCGTTTTTCGTACGAGGTACTTTTTGACTTTTCCGACAAAAGTACGAGAAGAATGTTTTTTTTAACTTATACGGTATGAATGGGTTTTTAAAACATTATTTCCAAGAAGCTTCCTTTACAAGTTTTCAAGTTTATTTTTAATCAACTTCTTTTAGTTTTAAATTGTAAGACATGTTAAAAAAGGAAAATGTTTTTGAAGTAGAAAGGATATTTTCCTCAAGAATGGATTTCAAGTGTTTTATCGAAATTATTTTCCATCTAAGATAATAAAGGGTTCTGTTTCTATCCCTATTATTACATGGATTTGATTATGTTGTGATGGAAATATTTTTATGAAATCCTTTATCTTATATGAATTGTTTTATGATGTCATGTTGTTTAAGAATCCCATTTTTATTACATGGGTTATGCAATGATGTATGATTTATGATTTTGTGGCACACATAAGAATGGTATCATTATGAGATGGGTGGGACCTATATCTCCCTCCAATGCATTGGGTAAAGATTTTATATCTCATGAGATAGACATGGCTGAAATGGTAGGTTATACCGGTTCAGTGAAACAGGACTGAAACGAGGGTTACTCGATTCAGAAAGGGACTTTGTCCACTAAGATAGTCTTGGCATTGAGTCTTGACTAACAAGAAATGATTCTCTATGATTATGTGTGTATGCCACAAAGTTTCATGTTTTAAGTTATGATTATTGGGATTACATTTCACTTCTATGATTTATCCCATGTTATGAAATTATGATCTCTTTTGCAGGTTAAGACTTCTAAAAGCTATGTTCTTATGTATATGATGTGATTGATATTTCTTTTGTTTACCCTTACTGAGCATTTGAGCTCACCCTTTTATGTTTTCTTTTCCCCAGGATATAAAGAAAGGTTTTAGGTAAAAAAAAAGGGATGACCTTTATGGGAGATATTGAAGAACTTTCACCACGATTAGAAGATTACGTTCCGAGTTTCCAAAGACACTAAACTATTACGATCCTTTAGTGTGTGTTTTTGTTATGTATTAAGTATTCCGCAAATGTAATGTAATGTCCATGTACGTCAGGATACGGGTCTCTACATCTGACTCCGAATATGACTTCGCTTCATCATTTCGAAACCTCCTCCGCGAGTTACGGGCTTTTTTTCAGCATCAAAAAATGCTCCCCATTAGAATTGGATCAGCGAGAGGTCGCAACGAACAGATTCCAAGGGAAACGCCAAAATGCTAAGTCTCCTGATCATGTTGAGCGTAGAAAATCCGACGGGGCGCGCAAAACCTACGGACGCACGCGAAATATTCTTTCCGTGCGGCGCGGAACCCTGGCCTTGGCTATAAAAAGGGGTGCTGGGTCCCAGATCCATACTTCTGCTTTTTCCACGTGATAAGCTTATCGCTCTCGTGCTCGATATCGCTCCTCGGCTACGGGTAATAACGCACTGGCAGCGTGGAATTCCTTTCGAAATTTTTCCGTGATTTCGCGCCAGACCGGGATCTTCCACGCTTTGCGTGTCGATTGCGCGTTCATCTCCAAGATTCCGCGCAACTCAGCCAGATTTCATGCCGAACACTCTGATTCCGCGCACTGCATCCTGATTTCGCCCAACTCCTGAAAAATTCGAGATGGCTGCAAACCGAGTCGACGAGTGGGAAGTCGTTGACCGTAGGACAGAAATGGCGGTGAACGAGGAGGTATATAGCACCAAGGTGACTGTCTCCAACAATCTTACCTTGTTCAATCTGCTGACTCCGGCCCAGAAGACGTATCCCCTGTCTGACATCCTCCCGCTCTGAAACTTTGGCATCCTGGAGGAGGTGCCACTGCCGGGCTTCGAAGTGGACACGTCGCGGTCTTGGGTGACTCAGGAGGACGAACTTCCTCGCTACAACATCACCAATAACAGCCGTCCTACCTGGGAAACTAGACACATGGATGTATATGTCCTGATCCTGAGGACTAGGACCATTACCGGGGACGAGCCTATGGTGGAGGATTCTCCGGCCCTCTACGCGAGCACGTTCCGTCAAAGCATCACGGATGACACGAAGGGCTGGCTGAAGGATTGGGACCTGCGGTCCGGGGGAAACTTCACCAGTGAATGGGCATGGGCGTTTTGGGTTTTCTATACCTGTGACGAGTTCGGGGACGAACCGCGGTATATCGGCCTATTCGATGCGGTATGGAAATCGCAGTTCCATTTCCACCGTCAGCCTGAACTCGGACTGGAGCTACTCACCCGGTGGTCTCCTGACACCAACACGTTCCACCTTCCCCATGGGGAAGTCGGCATCAGTCTATGGGACGTTCACTGCATCAGTGGTATCCCACTGGGGGGTTACCAATACGACGAGTTCGTTCCTCCAAATAACACCTCAGGAGATAGGTCGTGGACGCCTATGCTGACGTGGCACCTGCTACAACAGGCCAAAGAGAGGCTGGGGATCAAGGAATTCTTGACGGACATCGCCTACAAGGGCTGGTTCAGCCTGTTCCATGAGAAGGATCTCACCGTCAAGATGTCGGCACGGGGCAAACAGTGCCCAACCGTGACTCAGAGGATCAAGGATGGGTCATACTGGAAGAACCAGGAGGCAGGGAAATACCAATCATCGGGCTACCGCTTCATTGAGGCCCGAGACCCGAACGTCCGGTATGCTGGGTTCCTTGCCCCCTTCCTGAGCGGGTGGCTCCTGCCGGTGCGGGACGCGAGGATGGGCATCCGTCCATCGACTTTGGTGATGGCGGGCTCCATGGCCGCCAACAAACGGTTCAACTTGGGTGTCCCCATGCTGGCCAAGATGTATACCATTCTGGGGCGCATCTCACGAGGGGGGTCACCTCGGACAGTCTGTGGTCCCTTCTAGATCTTCCATGGCTGGGTGGCGGCTCATCTCGGCGGGTATACTTTCCCAAACATCGTCCGTCCTCCGGGCAATGGCTTGCGACGGTCCTTTCTAAACATTGTAGGGGTGGCGCCATTGACACTCAATGAGGGGGGCGTGAGGATCCGCATTGGTAACCATGCCAACTTCAACTTCAGCTCGTTCCCCACCCCAGTTGGCCAGCTGGTGGACAATGGGAGAGTCTCTCTGGAACAGCAGGAATACTTCCAGAGCATTCGGGGCGGGGTGCTCGTGGCTCGAATCGACGAGAAGGTGATCTGTGAGCCATACGTGCCATCCCGATTCTCCAGGCAGTTCGGGTGCCTCCAGCGAATGCCGAAGGAAGTATTCGTGGCTGTCTGGTAGGAGAAGAATCCATGCATCCTGCGCCAGACGTGGTTGATGTTTACCACCTTCGGCTCTAGCGGCGTCGTTACTCTCCCTCCCACCGGGGTCGATGCCGGCCTAGCAACCGAATATGCCTAAAACTAGACCATTGCGTACCCTGAGGGGATATTACGCAAGCGCGTCTAGCAACTCGAGGTTACTCGCGCGGAAACCAGGCGACGGGAAAGAAGGGAAGGTGTCGTTGGAAGGGGAGAACCAAGGGCGCGTCAGGCAGTGAGGCTTGCGCAGGCCGGGACTTCGGCAGCGAGGACATCACATGGTGCCTCCACATCCTCGTTACCCGCAGGTGGGTCACATGAGGCGGTGAGGGAACTGCCTGGGAAGCAGATAAGATATCTGCTCGAACCTTCTCAAGACGCAATTCTCCCGGCACTGTTGTCAGCCTAGATGACCCTGCGGAAATTGGTGAGCATCGAAGCCATCTGGCAGAAGATAATGCAGAACGGGATCCAACTTCCGGAGGTCGGGCTCGTTCGGATTACCGACTGAGTGAACTTCCATCGGCGTCACGCTTATCTGACGGTCATGGAAGCATACGCACGCCAAAGGGGGCGGCGTGCGGAGCCAACTTTCCTACTGAATGTGATGCTCGGCCAAGAGCATGATCCGGAAGCGATGCCGCCGGGAGAAGGCGACAGTGATGAAGAGCCGGAGGGGGAGGAAGAAATCAGAGAGGACGAAGGCGAGGGAGAAGATGAAGAAGAGGAGCTCGAAGGTGAGGATTTGCAAGGGGCGACCTACCAAGGGAGTCTCCGAGAGAGCGGCGAGATTGCCAACTCTGATCTCGACATAACCGAGATTCTCGAGGTTTGTCTCTATCTTCATTCATTTCCCTCATTCATCCATTATACTTTCCAACTTCTAACTCACTTCCCCATCTTACTCAGGAGCAGCTGAGCGGTGGAAGGGCGTCCCCACCAGAGGAAGGTGGAGAGGAACCAGTGGGACATGATGGGGATCTGACATCCATCATTGAATTAACCAGCGCAGAGGGGTCTCCCCTTATGGCGGCTCCTACAGTGGCCGAAACAATGGTGACCGATGCTCTAGATTCCTATAAGTCTCACGCTTCACTACTGGTGCTTGGTGTCAAGAGATCCCGTGGGACCAGCGTATGCCCCACGCAGTGATCTCAACACTGGAGGCACGTCAGGCTGCGGAGCCCGGGCCATCCGCGAGTGGACCAGCCGCAGACATAAGACCTCGCTCGGAACATTCTCTCTTCTCTAAGTTGGCCCCAACAATAGATGAACATAGGGCGGCGGACATCAGTGGAACTGTTCCCAGAACATGTTCGGAAGCTGGTGGAGGCATCATTGTTGTTGGGGCGAGGGAAGGTCACCCGGATGTCGAGGATTCTATTCCTCATGAAGACATCCCTGGGGTGGATCCTTCTGCCGATCTCCTGGCAGCCTTCCCCATATACCGACTTGCTGACCCTGAGGAGATTGTTGACTCAAACTCAGAGGAGGCCGAGGAGAGCCAGATGACACGGTGCAAGGGGTGGAAGCGTATCCAGTGCTTTCTCAGGCAGCCCCAGTCCGATTGGCTGAGGCGGTTGGGATCACTTCAGACCTGGCTGCGCTTCCTGTGCGCCGGAGGGGCTAATGCTCAGTGCCTTCATCTAACGGTCCATGATTACATGGCCGAGAAGATGCGCGAGAGCAGCCGGCGCACCGACATTTCCCAGTTCCAGGAAGGATCGAAGAGTGCTCAAGATCTGCTGAGGGCGGAGCAAGAAGTCCGACACCTCGAAGGGAAGGCGGCAGATAAAGAGGTCTTCATCGCAACATGCTCTGAGCTCGTGGAGCAACTGACCGCCCAGCTAGCTAATGCACAGGAACAACTAGTGGAGGCGAGTCACCAGATGACCGTGCTTCGAAGTGAGCGGGCGCAGGCACAAGCTAGGGATGATGAGCTGCGCTCTGTGGTGGCCGATGAGGAGAGAGTCTTCGAAGAGCGGAAAGTGGCCCTGGAGGCTACCAGCCAGAGGTTAGTAGCGCTGGAAAGATCGCTTCAGCATGCTAAACCCTGAGGGATTTGTTTTCGCCATCTCATGAACTTTTTGTTGTACTACTCATCGTCTCAATCCAATATATGGCCAAATCCACTATTTTGTACCCTTGGTTTAATGCGCTCAACCATAGCTTCGAAACGAATGACAACTCACCCCTTGGCTCCTATGGGACATGCCCAACGCAAGAAGCAAGAGATGCTTGTACCATCATTCCGTTCAACTGTGGGGCATTGACCAAGCTTCAGGCGTCCAAAATCGGGCCTGGACTTTTGAAGAGACCTCGGGCCGATTGATGTGTCGACTTCTCAATGTGCCTTAACACATGAGTAGGGCAATGCCAGGGGCATTGAAATCCATCCGAACACATGGGGGATAGAGAGAAAGGGTGCATCACGCTCCCCAAATTCGGAACCAAATGGGGCGCAACCATGGAGGATAACTGTCAACCGTGGTGGAAACACAACATCCATATCAAATTGGCCCAGAATGGGAGGAAAATAAATGAGGGTTGACCACTGACCATGTTCGCAACACGGGGCCTAACTCAAATATCGTTGGTCAGTTTTCCATAACGTTTCCTAGGACAGGAGGCGGACCATAGGTCAAGCATCCATACTGTTAGGGGGACCTGTCAAACATGACCAGTTCTCTGGAACGTTGTCCTAGGACAGTAGGCGGACCATAGGTCGAGCATCCATACTGTTAGGGGGTCCCGTCAAACGCGAAAGGAAATGAGGGTCTGAATAAGGGGGAACGCAAAATATGGGAGGTGGAGTGGTGGCTTGTTCGAACAGAGTCCAACACTCTCGATATTGTGCCACCCGGGCGAAGGCGCATTGGGCGGACGTACCAACCTGATCACGGGTCGTCCCAATTTCCAGACAGGACCTCTTTGGTGAGAGAACTTCCGCTTCCCATCATTACCATGGGGCATCCCGAACATTCTCAGGGTAGATATCCTGATTACACCATTTCTCATGAAGTCGGGCCGAGGGGCCGACAATAAAGAAGGACGGTGTTTAGCTATCCCTAGTGCTGGACCCAAGACGAAACGTCCAGGCGGTCCTACGTATCTCATAAGGATGAGAATCAAGCCACACGTAGTTCTGAAAATACAGTTTAACGTCATGCTGGACGAAATACAGTTTAACGTCATGGGGGACGGAATACAGTTTAACGTCATGCGGGACGGAATACAGTTTAACGTCATGCGAGACGAAATATGGATCTTAGTTTTAGGTCTTAGAGATCGGACCATGAGGATCTTAGTTTTAGATCTTAGACCTCGGACCATGAGGATCTTAGTTTTAGGTCTTAGAGCTCGGACCATGAGGATCTTAGTTTTAGGTCATAGAGCTCAGACCATGAGGATCATAGTTTTAGGTCTTAGAGCTCGGACCATGAGGATCTTAGTTTTAGGTCATAGAACTCGGACCATGAGGATCTTAGTTTTAGGTTTTAGAGCTCGGACCATGAGGAAAGGGGAGAAACGGACACATGGCCAGGCGGTTACAAAAAACCCGACGTGAAGGAGGAACTAATCCCTACTTAACATGTGCTCTCCGGGGAAACGCTCGAGTCGAGGGACCAAACACGGAGGTAGGCTGGACCCATGGGGAAGTGCCCCAGGCATTCATACGTATCTCATAAGGATGATAATCAAGCCATACGTAGTTCTGAAAGTGACATGGTAAGATACCAGTGCCAAGGGAAAAGGGGAGTGCGGGTGTGGCCCATGCACTAAAAGAAGCGGAATTTAATAAATCTTGTTTTTCCGTTAAGGTGAATGGTTTTTTTTGTCGTGAAGCGACAGACCTAGAGTAGCATGCCATGGTGTCGCCACAAGCATCAAGCCGTGATAGGAGTTGTAAAATGGAATGGCATAAAACCAATACCCAACGTGATGTCCTCTACAACGAGGTCACCACAATGTGGTGCCGTTTTTCGTCGTGCGGCCAGGACGATAATGTCACAGTTTAGGGTCGTGTGGTAGGACCAACAGCACAGTTTAAGGTCATATGGTTTGGACCAACAGCACAGTTTAGGGTCATAAGGTTTGGACCAACAGCATAGTTTAGGGTCATAAGGTTTGGACCAATAACACAGTTTAAGGTCATATGGTTTGGACCAACAGCACAGTTTAAGGTCATATGGTTTTGACCAACAGCACAGTTTAAGGTCATATGGTTTGGACCAGCAGCACAGTTTAAGGTCATATGGTTTGGACCAACAGCACAGTTTAAGGTCATATGGTTTGGACCAACACCACAGTTTAAGGTCATATGGTTTGGACCAACATCACATTTTAAGGTCATATGGTTTGGACCAACCAAGAGAGGAGCCTCGGGAAAAAAAGCCTACGAGGGTTCAACAATCAGGGAGGGGCAGTAGATGCTGGCTCCCAGCTATGCTGGGCCCGAAACAGAGTGTATGGGCGACTCCTCACTCCCCTATGGGGATGAAGGTCAAGCTGCACGCAACCCTTAAAGAAGAGACCCAAGCACATACTCCAGCGCTCGGATCGCGGGAGCCCCGAGAGACACCG
This sequence comes from Viscum album, assembly GCA_963277665.1. Classification (NCBI taxonomy): domain Eukaryota; kingdom Viridiplantae; phylum Streptophyta; class Magnoliopsida; order Santalales; family Viscaceae; genus Viscum; species Viscum album. The sequence continues at coordinate 2,025,151,559 of OY728123.1, forward strand.
TTACGCAGCTCGGTTTGTCTGATGTGCGGGGGTGTACTAAGGGTTAGTACAAGGAGTGTGGAGATTCCACCTTGGCACGGCAGGGCGGAAAATGACATGAAACATGCCACCAAATTCAGGGCCTGGGGGACCGGCGTGACGACTGAGGATTACTGTTGACCATGTTCGCAACACAGCATCCTGTTGTGTTAGCCATGAGGACAAACAAATGAGCATCAACCGCTGACCTTGTTCGCAATGCGGATTTCTATCAATTTTTTGTCTGAAACCCTCGGGGGCGTTGGCCCATGACTGTAGGAGAGCCCTTGGGCGTTGTATCGAGGCCGTTCTTGGGGGTCCCTCCAGGTATGAAAGATGACGGGGGCCCGAATTAAGGGGAACATGAAGCTTTGCAAGTGGATGGAACTTACCTAAGTCGAATCTGGCACTCCAATTTCTAGACTAGAGTGCTTTGAGCACATCGGAAGACCGCTAGAAAGGGTCAGAGGGCTCAGTCCGAGAGCGGCCAAGAGATGGCGGATCCCTGGGCAAAAGAGGGGGCATAATGCCAAACACCCTGGGCACCGGGAGATCATGGGATCTCCTAAGATATGGGGATGGACCTGACATCTAGTTGTTCAGGCGGTCCTACGTATCCCATTAGGATGGGAATCAAGCCACACGTAGTTCTTGATATGTGTCTTTAAACACCGTTGGATAGAGGAAGGCTAAAACCCGAGGACAGGGTGTACGGGGTGCAGCTATCGCAAACCCGGTGTGAATGGGGACATAACCTCACACCACGCCACACGACCCTGTTGTCGAAGTCCCAAAGGCAAAACAGACGCGACGGTGGACCTCAAGATGGACCCAAAGATGAAAGGTCTGGGCGTTCCTATGTATCCCATTAGGATGGGAATCAAGCTAGACGTAGTTCTGGCAATACAGTTTAACGTCATGTTGGACGAAATATGAATCTTAGATTTAGGTTTTAGAGCTTGGACCGAGAAGGAAGAAAGGGTGGAATTTGGTAACTCCTGGGCTGGACCTGAGACGAAATGTCTGGGCGGTCCTACGTATCTCATGAGGATGAGAATCAAGCCACACGTAGTTCTTGACAATACAGTTTATCATCATGTTGGATGGAATATAGATCTTAGTTTTAGGTCTTAGAACTCGGACCAAGAGGATCTTAGTTTTAGGTCTTAGAGCTCGGACCAAGAGGATCTTAGTTTTAGGTCTTAGAGCTCGGACCAAGAGGATCTTAGTTTTAGGTCTTAGAGCTCGGACCATGGAGCCCAGATGTAGGGTAGAGTGTAGTTTAAGGTCGTGCTGGACCATACAGTTTAAAGTCATGCTAGACCGTATAGTTTAAAGTCATGTAGGACCATAACAGTTTAGGAAAAGTACTTCTTGAGCAACCTGGCGTTGGTGGGAGGAGTGATACGCTCCCCATCCATTGTCACCAGGGAATATGCACCATTGGGATAGACCTTGTGGACAATAAAAGGTCCCTCCTACTTTGGCTCCAACTTGGGTGGCTTCCTCCCAGGAATCATTGGCGCTATGAGATCCAACAACAGGTCACCTTGCATGATGGAGCGGAGGCAAACCTTCTTATCGAAATCTCGATCCAACCTACTCTGATGCCTTTCCAGGTTATGTAAAGCGCGAAGCCTACATTCATCTAGCGCTTCCAATTCGGCTAGATGGATCTCGACAACTCTGTCTGGCGCTTGCTGTTCGTAGACCGTCGTGCGCAATGAGGGAAGTTGGACCTCAATGGGAAGGATGGCCTCAGCTCCGTACACCAGGGAATACGGGGTCACCTGGGTGGAATTGCGAGTCGTCGTCCTATAAGCCCCGAGGGCGTTGGGGAGCTTGTCTGGCCAACTTTTCCTGTTCTGACCCACCATTTTTTGCAGAATGTTAGAGAGGTTTTTGTTAAATGTTTCAATCTGTCCATTCTCCTGCGCGTGATAGCGGGAGGTGTGGTTCAAGCGAATGTTGTAATTGGCGTACAATCTCTTTAGCTTGGTCGCTCGGAAGTTGGTTCTGTTATCCGTGAGGATTACGTGAGGTATTCCAAACTGGTGAATGATATTGGAACTCCCGAAGTCGGCGATAGAACCAGCCTTGACTTCCCTAAGCGGGGCTGCCTCTGCCCACTTTGAGAAGAAATCTGTGGCGGTTTAGATGAACCGGCACTGGCGGGCCATCGCCGGCCGGTAGGGCCCTATGACATCCAAACCCCAGACTGCAAAGGGCCAAGAATACTTAGTAGTATGGAGAGGCTCCGGTGGCCGATGCACAAAGTTAGCATGAACTGGGCACGCATGGCACCTCTTGGCGTACTCGATGCAGTCGTGGATCATGGAGGGCCAGAAGTATACCAGTCTCCGAATCTGGTGGGACAACTTCGACCCGACCTGGTGGGCGCTACAGGAGCCAATGTGCACTTCCTACATGACCTGTGGGATCTCAACTCCTTGAAGACAATGGAGGAGAACACCATCAAACCCGCGCCTGTAGAGGAGCTGCTCACGACTGGGACGGCTTTGAAGGGTGAACTGCGGCGCGCGGCGCCAGATTCGTTCCTGCTCTGCTCGTTCCATCGGAAGATTTCTGTGCCGGAGATATTCAACCAGAGGTGTCCTCCAGTCAGGAACTGTCTCGATCACCATGCCTGGAACCCCGGGGGGTCCCGACGCAGGGGAACCAGTGGTGAGATGGTTCACTCGCGGGCCACGACCGCCCTCCGGGATAACAGGAGCAATGAATCTTTAGTGCGCCATGTGGATGATTAGGTCATCATGTTCGGGCTCCGCGAGTGATGCGGCCAGGCTGGCCAAAGCATCTGCTTGACTGTTCTGCGACCGGGGAACATGAACGACATATGGTCGGGAGGGGAACTTAGCCATTAGATGGAGGGTGCACTCCAGCAACGACACAAGTTCTGGCTTCCTGATAGTGTAGTCACCATTAACCTGCTTGATGACTAGCTTAGAGTCCCCTTTTACATACAGGTGGGGTACGTTGACCTCTAGAGCCAACTCGAGGATAGTGATGAGGGCATGATATTCTGCCTCATTGTTGGTGCAGCCCTCTGAAAATAAGAAAGAATATGGCAGCATGGCTTGCTCCGGGGTGATGAAGACGATACCCAGGCCCACTCTGTTATGCCTAGGATCGTTGAGCCTTCTACCGGTAGGGCTTCGGGAGGCACCATCAAAGTGCATCTGCCAGCATGGGGTGGCGTGATCGACTGAGAGGATTGCCTCATCAGGAAATCCCACATCCAGCGGCTGGTCCACAGAGGTTAGATGAGCAGCTAAGAAGTCTTCCAACGCATGTCCTTTGACGACCTTCTGAGGTACAAACCTAATGTCGAACTACTAGAGGATCACCGCCCAGCGTGCCAATCGGCCGGTCAACAAAGGCCGACTCAGGATGTATTTCAACGGGTCTACCCAATAGACCAACTGTACCTCATGGTGCTGCAAGTAGTGCCGCAATTTCTGTACGGAAAATACGAGCCCCAGGAAGCTCTTCTCGAAGGGAGAATATCTAATCTCCGCGTTGAGGAGCATGCGACTAAGGTAGTAGAGGCTATTCTCTGTTCCCTCATTCTACTTTTGGGTGAGAAGGGCACCGAGGGATCGCTCCAGGGTGGTCATGTAAAGGACCAGCGGCCTTCTGGGAATGGGTGGCATCAAGACAGGAGGTTGAAGCAGATACTTCTTGATTTCCTCAAAAGCGGTCTGACACTCTTCATCCCACCCATAGGCGGCGCCTTTCTTCATGAGCCGAGAGAAGGGCTTACACTTGCCGACCAGATTCGCAATGAATCGGCGTATATAGGCTAAGTGGCCTTGGAGGCCTCGAAGCTCCCAAATATTACTCGGGGGAGGCATCTGACTGATGGACTTGATCTTCTCGGGGTCGATCTCAATACATCGATACCTGACGATGAAGCCAAGAAACTTTCCGGAGGTGACCCCGAAGGCACACTTCAACGGGTTCATCTTCAAGTGACGAGAACGGAGCAAACCGAACACTTTCTCAAGGTCTTTGAGATGGTCCTGGCGCTGACGAGATTTAGCCACCAGGTCATCTACATAGAACTCATCCAGCGTCCCAAGGATCAGCTTGAATATGCGGTGCATAGCCCGTTGATAGGTGGCACCGGCGTTCTTCAGGCCGAAAGGCATAACCCGATAGCAGAAAGTTCCATGGGGGGCCCTAAAGGTAGTGTACTCTTCATCCTTGGGGGCCATCCAGATTTGGTTATACCCGAAGTACCCATCCATGAAATAGAGGTCTTGGAACCCGGCCGTTGCGTCGATCAACAACTCTGTCACGGGAAGGGGAAAGTCATCCTTCGGACAGTGGCGATTAAGATCGCGGAAGTCGATGCAGACCCTGATCTGCCCGTTCTTCTTCCTAACGGGCACAATGTTGGCTATCCACATTGGGTACTGGACTTCCCTGATGATGTTGGCCTTAATGATCTTATCAACTTCGGCCTCAACCATGGCACCTTGAAAGGGGTGCATTTTTCTGGGAGGATGCTTGAACCCGCGATGGTTTGCTGGGAGGCCAAGGCGGTGGACGACTACGTGGGGATGTAGTCCCGGCATCTCGTCATAACTCCAGGCAAACACATCACGGTGTTTTCTGAGAAAGTCTATGTACCGTTGTTGTTCCTCGGGAGGCACAGTGGCGCTGACCAATGTGGGTCTCGGGTCCGCCTCACTACCGAGGTTCAACTGTACGAGCTCGTCGACCGTGGTGGAGATGCCCTCTTCAAAGGCAGGAGGATCATCTTCCATGTCTTCTTCTCCGCTTGGGGAAATATCATCCATGGGGGGAGTCGTTTCGGGGCTCCTCGACCCAGATGGGGAGCTAGCACCGGCTTGGGTGGCAGAGTTCGTCACGACGGGAGGCTCATGCACCACGGAGACCGTAGCGACCAAGGCGGTTGATCCAATCCCATCTGGCCTGTGGCCGAAGGGGCCATGCTTTACGACATCAAAGTAGTGGTGTCGTGTTGGACTGAGTCGGTTGATCCCGTCTCGGCGAAACATGCATGTATGATGCACCGCCGTTGCCATAAGTCCAACGTCCCGATATCATACGGGGGTAGGAGGCTTGGGGATCACCCGGGCCTGGTTGGTGTAAGCGTACAAGGTGATTTCCCGCCGTCGCTTAGACCCGGAAATATGCATTCCTCTGGTACCCGAGACAACAAATCACTCTCCCATATCGGGAGTTGTGGCCTCCAACCGATGGATTGGGAAGATATATGCGTCATCCAAACCTGCCCAGGGATCACTCGCGACAGCGGCAGGCTCAACCTCACCTGCCAGGATCTGCTTGTCCTTGCTCTTATAATAGTCTACGTCCAGGTAACGAGCTTCACAAGAGGCAAACGGGGGCACATCTCCTTGGAGCACACCCACTCGACCCTTAAGGGAGTATTTGAGGCACTGGTGGTATGATGAGGGAACCGCTGCGTGAAGATGGAGCCACGGCCTGCCCATCAACGTGTTGTAGGCAGTGTCCTGAGAGACAACCATGAATTCAGTATTGGAAATTAAGCCGCCAAACTGGGTCTTCAGAGGAATCTTGCCCAGTGGAGTTTGCTTGGTCCTGTCATACCCATGGATTTTGAGGTTGGAGGGAGTTAAATCATCCTTGGACAACCCCAGGTTTCACAGTGTACGAGTTGGGATCAAGTTAATCCCAGAACCCATGTCGACAAGACAGTGACGGACCTCCACGCCATTGAACTGGCCGGTGATGTACAACGGGCGAATATTCCCCTATATGGGAGGGTCTTCATCTTCACCGGAGAATGAGATAACCACCTGACATTCGTAGTCCTCAATCACCTCGGTGTGGAAGACTTTTGCGGCCGCAACCTTTGTTTCAAACTGGAGGGGGCTCCTTAGAGCCTCGGCGAGCGCCTCACGCATTTCAGACGTCAGGTGGAGGGCCTCAAGGATGGAAAGCCTTGCCGGAATGCCGACCAGAAGCTTCAGGACATCATACTTTCGCGCCAAACACGAGTTTCTGCTTACAGGAGGTCGCTCTGCGATTGGGGGTATGACGGGCCCTACTGGCGGGACCAGTGACTGACTGGTACTAGGCACGTCTCGCTGTTCACTAGCTGAAGCCCAGGAGGTGGCTGCCATTCTAGGACCGGAAGGCCGTAGTCGGCCAGCGGCAGGGCTGGGCTGGTTGCGACGCGGGAAAGGTGATTCCCCCCGATCCAGCAACACAAACGGTGGTGGAAGCGAACATGTAGTCACAGGATGAGGGAGACGCGAGTGCTGATCTCTACACTGGGCCTGCTGCCTGGTCTCGGTGGCGTGCACGGCCTGACTGGAGGTGATGACCACCGTGCCCCGGCGATTCACGTAGCCACGGCTCCATCGGCGTTGGCAACGGCTGGGGACATTGGGGAGGTTCACCTGGCGCTCCTCATCGTCGGGAGCCACAAAGGGATTTACCAACTCTACGATGTTAACCGAAGCGTACCCTGGGTTCTCAGGGAGATCCACCCGGCGCTCCTCATTGTCGGGAGCCACAAAGGGATTTACCAACTCTACGGTGTTAACCGAAGCGTACCCCGGGCTCTCGGGGAGATCCACCCGGCGGTCCTCGTCGTTGGCAGCCACAAAGGGATTTACCAACTCTACGGTGTTAACCGAAGCGTACCCTGGGCTCTCGGGGAGATTCACCCTACGCTCCTCGTCGTCGGGAGCCACAAAGGGATTTACCAATTCTAAGGTGTTAACGGAAGCTTACCCCGGGCTCTCGGGGAGATCCACCCGGCGCTCCTCGTCGTCGGGATCCACAAAGCGATTTACCAACTCTACGGTGTTAACCGAAGCATACCCCAGGCTCTCGGGGAGATCCACCCAGCGCTCCTCATCGTCGGGAGCCACAAAGGGATTTACCAACTATGTGGTATTAACCAAAGTGTACCCCGGGCTCTCAGGGAGATTCACCTGGCGCTCCTCGTCATCGGGAGCAACAAAGGGATTTACCAACTCTACGGTGTTAACCGAAGCGTACCCCGGTCTCTCGGTCGAAGAGTCATCCATTACCAGACGAAATCTCGGAGGGATCCCCATTCCCGGAGGCATGAAATCGCTAAGCGTGTGAGAAGATGACAGCAACGGCAGGGCGCGTTCTTTCTTCTTGCACCACCGCCTGCCCTTCTGGGAAGAAGTAGGCTGGGACGATGAGGCCAAAGCGGAGCTTGCAGATTCCGAGGGCTCTGGCTGGTCCAAGCGGGCATGGATGATGCCATGGGTACGGGCGACCATCCTGCGGGCCATCCAGTCGTTAAACTTCCGGGACCCACGGTCGGAAACCTGTTCCCACCCATCCCCGTCGTCACTACTGCCATCTGATCCCACGAAGACACCTGCCACCAGTTCCGGGGCTGGGCCCAACCTGACTATGTTGTTGTCAATCTGGTCTTGGAGCCAGTCCTTGAACACATAGCATTATTGGATGGTGTGTCCTAGGAACCGGTGATAAGGGTAGTAGTTAGGGAGATCCATCAGACACGCCTCTTCTGGCTTCCGGCACTGAGGCAGCCGCACGATCCTCTGCTCCAAGGTGCTACGGAAATAACCGGGGAACTAGGCCTCGCCAAACGAGTAAGCCCAATTCCTTCTTCCTGGAAAGGGGACCCTTGGGGGCTGACCATGGCCAGGGACCGGAGGAGCAGGCCGTGGAGGTGGAGCCGGATTACCTCACCTAGGTGGTGGCAGTGCGTTACGCGGAGGCGCCTGCCGATTTTGAGGCTGTCGCTGCTGGGCCGGAGGCTGTGGGGGTGGACCCTTATGAGCATGCTGAGCTTGCCTCACCGGCAGCACCTCTAGCTGTCTGGGGGCCTCTATCTGCAACACAGCAGCGAGCTCGGCTCTGGCGGCTCTCCTTGCGGAGATCACAGGAGGAAGCGGGTGTGCCTGACGGGCCTATTGTAGGGCTTCTTCGAGGCGATGAGCCTTGTCCGAGAAGTCCCAGAACCCTCCAGGGTAATTCTGTGTGATCAGGGAAGGAACCAACTCCGCCTTGACATTCCCCACACACATCGTTAGTAATTGCTCCTGAGTCAGTGGCATGTCAAGGGAGTATGTGAGCCCCTTCCACCGGGCGACGAAGTCCGCGACTCGCTCGTCGGGCCTTTGCTTGCACGTGAAGTGGTTTGCAATGTTCGTATTCCGGGTTGTGGAACTGAACTGGTAGAGGAATTGTCGACGAAGGTCCTCCCATCTAGTCACTGATCAAACAGGGAGCTGGTTGTACCAAACGAATGTTGGTCCCTCCAGCGTCTAAACGAAGCACCGGAGCTTGGCGGCCTCCTGCTGTGTCGGAGTCCCCAACATAGGCCTGCACCTCGAGTTGAAGTGGGCCAAGTGTTGTGGCGGGCCTCCAGTCCCGTTAAAGGGGGGAAAATTGGGATTCCCAAATCCTGGCGGGGACGACATGTCATCCACCCATGCGGGGTATGGCTTGCCATCCGGTGGGATCGCCACCTGCCGAGTTTCCAGGGCCTCCAAGCGAGCGATGAGTACCTCCATCAGATGATCCAGATGCGGATTCATGTCCTGACGGGGATCTCTAACCACAAGCGCATTTCCAGGCTCTTCGATACGATAGTCGCGCTCATCGACTCGGGGGGCAGCTGGCGGAGCGACTGTCGGAGCGGCGGGAGGAAACCGAGCAGGGTCTCCCAGGTTGCCTCGCTGCTTGGGAGGGTTCGGCAAAACATATCGCGCCCTCTTGCCATGGGCTCCAGTATCTCCCCTGTCGGTGAACACGAAACGGTCACGGTTGCTCGGGGGGATCTCAACAAGGGGTAGATGCTCCTGCCCCTGCTGTCCTGGTCTAGGGTTGCCGTAGACAGGCCACCGCTCTGCAATGCGTTCGACCAGGATCTCATCAACCAGCCTCTTTTGCTTGGCTAGCTATTGGCGCAGCGTGGCCTTCTCGGGATATTCCTCTGCCTTCTGCACTGAGGCATATGGGTCGGCGAGTTTGACAGACCCGACGGGCTCTTTACCCTTGCCGATGTTTCGGCCCAGCGCCAGTGCCTCCGTGGGTACAGGAAGGCCTAAGAGGCTCCTCTTTTGGCAAGTAATCCTCCCAGATCGGTCCAGCAGTGGCCTGTCCTCGGGGGGTGAGTCCCCGTCGAGGGGCTCCACATTGTTTCCCTCATCTGAAAGGTCAGCCATGTTGACCGTGACTGCCCTTGGCGACGTTCCATCAAGGCCGCCCAGTGGATCGGGCTGCCGGCAGATCGCAGAGAAGAGGAGAGCAGCGTACTGCCCCCACCCGTGGATGTGAACATGGGGGGTGGCCTCCTCAATAACTCTGCGGAGTACTTGAAAACTCTGGACGCATTGTTGCTGAAGGGCCTCGTGGAGGCCCAATGACTGAGGGTGCCGGACCGTGGGGAGTGCTGCTAGGTCAACCCGGTGGCACTGCTCACCAATATCCTCGAGATACACTTGGCTCCCAGGATAAGGCGCTAGCTGATGAAGGAGGCGGGAGTGAGTCACCCGAAGAATCTGGAGGAAGCATTCAAACTCTCCCGGGGTGAGTGACTCTGGCACATCAAAACCCGATTCTGCGACCGACCAAAACATCTCAGCGAAGTGGCCCGCTGCAAGAACGGTCCAAAAGCTCCACGGCTCCGGCTTGGGGTCAGGAACTTTCCGCCCCTACTCGTCCACCGGGGAAAGTCGGGGAATTGTCAATGGCGCCGAGGCAACCCATCGGGGTGGTGGGCTGGATGGCGGGGAATACAGAGAACAGGCCGATTGGCCGCCGATTCATGGGTCTTCCTCCCGAGGTTGCAGTGCCCTCACCGCCACGTCGCGATAGGATGGGCCGGTGGATGGGCCTCCTGTCGCAACATCGGTGCTCGTCGAGGGTGTGTCTCCTCGCAATCCTTCTGTCGGTCCCCAGATGAGCTCCTCAACCTCCCTAACAGGGGCAGGAGGTGCTTCCGAGGAGATCAGCGGCAACTGCGGGCTTGATCCCTAGCGGGACACCAAATCCTCGTCCTCCTAGATATACCTTCGAAGAGAGGAGGGAATCATACGGACCACGCATTCGGGGAGTACGAGACTGATGCGCCGCGTCCCCATCCCTGCCCTCAACTCGAAAGGTTGGGGGGAGGTTCTATCATTGAGTCGTACTCTACCTCAGAATCCAAGAAACGGACTGGTCTGATTCCCGTCCGGACTCCCCTGACATTCCTCCGACGGCGACGACGCCCGACCTTCCTGCCCCTGGGTAGCTCCTCAGGGTAAGGACAACTTCCGTCATAGGGTCCCCCGACCACAATAGAGCTGGGGAAGAGGGGACTGATGGTCGGGGTACGAAAAGCACCGGGGCAGATGTCGAAAGGGACATGGGGAGGACCTCCATGTGAGTGAGCGACTGGATACACAATGGCTCCATACTCGCGACCGGCAGTAGGGGGAGTGACCTCATACCCCATGCAGTGGGTTCTGCACAGAGTCATACCTGAATCATAGCCGTCGCGAAGAGGCTTTCGGCTTCCCAGATCGGTGGCACGGAATGAGCCTTCATGGTGAGAGGCACTACCGCGGATTGGTCCGTAGTGGCCATTTCCAGTGTCCGCGACTGGGAGATTCGACCCAACCTGCCTACAGGGCGGTCGGGGTTTCGATCCTAGTCGGGCACGCGGCTGCCCCTGCTCAACATGCACAGGGATCTGGGAACAAGAGTCAGTAGTGGCTGGGGCCACAATGGTTGCTGATGCTGGTGCCCCAGGACGAGCGTTCTCCCCCACTCGCGCCCGACGCTGGCGTCGAGTCAGATGGGCCGGAGCCGGTGGTGCAGGCATGAAGACTGCCTACTCCTCGGCTCGTGGAGTCGGGCGGCGGCGGCGACGTAGCCTGGCGGGGATTCTTGTTGGTAACCCCTATGATGGATCGTCGATCGGGTGGACCCGGACATCCCCCACCTCATTGGCGTAGGGGAGAGATGTGTCAAAGCACTCCGGGGATAGGCTCCCGAAGCGGTTGAACGTCGGTGTGGGGAGCGGCGGCTCCCTGTGCGGCCCTCGAGGGCAGCGATGGTGGTGAGGCGCGGATGCCTCTAGATCCAAGCGGGCCATACCCCTGGTGGGGATGACCCCTTCCTCGTCATACCTACGAACCAGGTTATTGATCACCCTCCGTTGGATGATTTCTGATGGGGAGAGGGGGCGCAACCGCCTAGCTGCTACGGCGGTCGAAGTCGGAGCGACCGTGGGATAGGTGGGACCGCGCAGGGTAGCCGCGTCGGCACTGCCCCTGCCCTTGTGCCGGTGGGCAGGTGGCGATCAAGCTCCGAATTCAGTGATCTGATTCCTGGAAACAGGGAGATGAACCCATTAGTATCAACAGGAAAGGAGATCAACAACCAAGGCCCGGCATCATTCCATCTTCAGTGGTCGGCGAGAGGGAACCACGCTGACGACGTCACAGAACGGAGTAGTCAACGTCCTGACGGCCTCGACCCCTGACGGGTTCACGTCCTGGTGAGGGTTACCCGGACCTGGTGACATGATATTATTCCGATGCTCCAACGGCTACCATTCCCCATGTTGAGGAGAAGAGCTTCACGTCGGGATCACCATTTTTTTCCGACGCTTTCACTGGGGCACGCGCGTCCGTCCGCCGGGGAGGGCGCGCTGCTTGTGGCCCCGCATTCCTGCTTTCCAAAGGTGGGCGACATCTGTTCCTTGTTCAGGGATGTCTGCTCCTTGATAGAAACCGGGATGATGGGATGTCGGTTCTTCCTTCCGTGGATTCCTCCTCGGAGCTCATCACCTAGTCCGGGTCTCCCTCATATATTTAAGACAGATTCGTGAAGCTCATTCCCGGTGCCATATCTACATGGACGCCAGTTAATTACGTTGCTTCCATCAAGACGCACCAAGGGGTCTTGTCGGGACAGCAATCTACGGTGAGAAGAATGGTCATGTTGGGGCTTTGTCGGCATGTCTGTCTTTGGTCCCTCATCACAGGGCTTCTCGAGGGCGCGGAAGCCCGAGGCATCCCACATCGAACGCGGGGAATGTGTACCATCTGAGGTTTTCCTCATCTTCTCATGTTTAACACGGGGTATGTCGCGAGTTTAACGTCTTGCGGAGATGGATCGGGTTAAAGGATCCCTAGGGGGGAACACCGATGTTGGGGCCAGCACGTGGGCGGCCTCCCGTATAACATGGAGTGGGAAAGGGTGGCATGATCTCACTGGGATGTGGCGGCCCGGGTAAGGATCAGGATGGATGGTGGAGTGAAGCATGGGGCTTACGTTCTGAGATGGCCCAAGAGGGGGGATACAGTTTAACATCATGCAGTATGGAATACTGTTTAACGTCATGCGGGACGCGATGCAGTTTAACGTCATGCGGTACGTGATACAGTTTAACGTCATGTGGGACGCGATACAATTTAACGTCATGCGGGAGATAATACAGTTTATCGTCATGCGGGATGGGAGATTTGAGGCTTACGCTCTAAGGCAGCCCAAGGTGGTCAGGGAACCGACATGGAGAGGTCGGGACGACCGGGTGGTGGAGTTGAACCTCATGGAGGCTTCCTACGTACCATGCGTTAGCACGGATCAAAGTCCACGTAGTTCGCTGGGATGGGGCTTACGCTCTGATGTGGCCCATAGGAGGATGTCATGATCGATGCGCACTCTAAGACCACGTGAGTCATGCTCGGTGTGGGAAACAAGAGGCACCAGGGACCAGACGATCACGTCACGGAGTGTGCGTCCGTGAGAAGTGGAATGGGGCTTACGCATTGAGCGGCCCAAAGAGGAAATAGGGGCTTACGTGTGGTTAGAGGCCCTTGGTTTCAGGGCTTACTCCAGGGTGGAGGCCCGTGGTGCGACAAAGCGCAGTGGGAAAAGGACTCCACTGGCCTTGGCAGGGGGGAAGTATGGGGATGCACGGGTGCAATCATCCGTAAGAAAGGTTAGGGGCTTACGCTCTAAGGCAGCCCTTCCCCCGCGGACAAACGCCGCTCCGACAAGGAGGATCTAATTCCATGTGAGGAAGAGTCCACTCCGATGGAGACGAGTGGGCGTAAAAAATGTCCCAGCTGGGGGCACCCTGCATGCGAAGCACGGGGTCGGACCACAGTTTAACATCTTGTGTTAAGGACGAGGTGCTTAGCAGTTTAACGTTTTACAGCTTGGACGAGGTGGGTTCGCTCCACACCCCTAGGGCTTACATGCCCAACGCCCTCTACCCCTTGTGGAAGGGAAGGCATCGGCAAGCCCGTAGTGAAGGGGGGCCGTAGGGCGAACCACCGAGGGGTCCATGTTAGCGTGGCTATGCGAAGAAGAAATAGCTGTTAGAGTGCCTATGAGGAGAAGCATAAGGAAAATCAACGCAACGGGAAACATGACCCAAGGGACCTTGAGGTTACTTTGCACGACCCTGGAAGGCCGTGCGGGAAAACAACGCATGGCGCGCTTGCCCGGCTGGGGAGACATCAAGTCCCGGTGCAGGGGGCAGCCAAGGGGCATCAAGGTGAGGGGTCCTCGGCTTTGTGCGTGCAAAAGGGATGATTAGCACGCAAAACACCGGGACAGCGTGCAATTGGAGTAATGGAATTGCGCGCGAAGAGGGAATTACGTGCAAGGTTTTGCGCGCAAGGCAAGGTATTGTGCGCACGGACCACGGATTGCGCGCATGTGGGGAAACCAGGGGAAGGGGAAAATTCACTGAAGCTGGTGGAGTTGCGCGCTAAGGCGAACTCCGGGGCAAGGTTGCGCAGAATTTCAGGATTACCTGGATGTCATCTTTCGCGCGGGGGATCTGAATTGCGCACATGAGAGTCGCTTTGGATTCCTCAACCCCCCAAACATTCGGGGTCACCTTATATTTATAGGAAACCTCCGGCGCGGAATCCAGGCGGCGCGCGAAGGTTTCCACGCCAGGAACCGCTTGCACGCAAAATCTCGCCACGGAGAACCGGGGCGCGCATTTATTGCGTGCCTCACCGGTCCAATTCCGCGAATCCCAGGAGTACTTCACGCGCATAACATTTTTGCGCGCGGATCCTCCTTTATTTCGCGCACCACTTCCCGGGCCTCCGGATCGGGCCTCTGACTCCGAATATGACTTCGCTTCGTCATTTCGAAACCTCCTCCACGAGTTACGGGCTTTTTTCGGCGTTAATAGGCATATCAGGGCATCTTTGGGTGCATAGACATAGGGGAACCTGTATTCTTCCTCATAAGAAGGCATCTCAAGGGTGAAAAACCTGAGGCATCCCACATAAGATGTGGGGAATCATATGCCATCTATGGTTTTCCTCATCTTCCCATGTTAATCACGGGGAATGCCGCGAGTTTAAAGTCTCGCGGAGACGGTTATTCCAAGGGCGTGTCTTCTGAGGTTTTCCTCAGCTTCCCATGTTTAAGATGGGGTATGCCATGAGTTTAACATCTTGTGGATATGGTTATGCCAAAGGCGTGTCATCTGAGGTTTTCCTCAGGCATCTCATGTTTATCACAAGGTAGGCCACGAGTTTAACATCTTGCAGAGACGGTATGAGAGTGATTAGAATGTCCCATAAAGACGGATGAGATTGGTATATCCCAAGGAGAGAACAACTGGATGATTGATGGTTCATAATGCCCAATGAGGATGGATCTGAGGTGGTGCGCTCCCTGGAGGGGAGATGTCACACCGTAGTGGGTGATCTGAACACCACTGAGGGCGGATCAGGGAGTGTGTACCCCAGAATGGGGAATCGCCAATGTTTATCATTGGCTGGGATTGAACCTCATGGAAGTTTCCTACGTACCCCGTGTAGAAAATAGGGATCAAAACCCATGTAGTTCAAAGGGCTGACGAATCGGGGTGTACACAGAGGACAACGACCCGGAGACATGATGTGGCTTACGTGTGGATAGCTGCCCAAGCACTGCTAGGAGTAGCTAGGAGGTGGATGGCATGATCCCACCGGGATGTGGCAGCCCGGGTGAGAATCAGGATGGAGTAAGGATGGATGAACGAAGTGTAAGGAAAATGAAATGGTACTATCGCAAGGGAGACAGTGAAGTTGGGCTTGAGCCTCGAAGAGACCTCCTACATATCCCTGTGGCAGGGATCAAAGTCTGCATAGTTTAGGATGGTGATGGTGGACCGCCGTGAATATGGACTTTGGTCCGATGGATGTTGGGCTTGAACCTCGTTAGGTTTCCTACGCACCATGCCTTTACATGGATCAAAGTCCTCATAGTTCGGGTGAGTGCGCCGGAGGACCGACGTGAATATGGACCTTGGTCTGATGGGTGTCGTTAGCGAACCAACGTGAAGGTGGACCTTGGTCCAATGGGAATCATCAGCGAACCGACAAGAAGGTGAACCCGGGGTCCACTGGTGGTGGTCTTGAACATCGTGGAGGCTTCCTACGTACCATGCCTTGACATGGATCAAAGTCCCCATATTCAGGTGGAATGTGGGATACAGTTTAACGTCATGTGGGACGGGGGTGAACCGACGTGAGCGAGGTCAGAACGACCGGGTGATGGGCTTGAACCTTATGGAGGCTTCCAACATACCATGCCTTGACATGTATCAAAGACCACGTAGTTCGTAGTGGTGTGTCGTCGAACCGACTCGAGTGAGGACCTTGGTCTGGATGGTATGGGGCTTACACACTAGGCTGCCCAGGTGTTGGTGACCTGACGTGAAGAAGGTCGGAGTGACCAACAGGCGGTGGGCTTGAACCACTTGGAGGCTTCCTACGTACCATGCCTTGACATGGATCAAAGGCCTCATATTTCAAAGGGGCTTCTTTGGTGAACCGACTTAAAGGTGAACCCAGGGGTCCACTGGTGGTGGGCTTGAACCTCGTGAGGCTTCCTACATGACATGCCTTGACATGGATCAAAGTCCTCATAGTTTGGGAATGGAGGTGGGTGTCAGCGAACCGACGTGAAGAAGGGACATTGGTCCGATGGGAAATGGGCTTCAAACTCAGGGTGGCTTCCTATGTACCATTCCTTGACATGGATAAAAGTCCTCGTACTTTGGGTTGGTCACAATGTCTTGTCGTCGGACTGAAATTATAGATTAACATCATGTTGGACGGGGGTGGAACCCGATGTGAAGAAATGACGGGTGGTGGGATTGAAACCCATGGAGTCTTCCTACGTACCATGCCTTGACATGGATCAAAGTCCTCATAGTTCAAATGGATGTGCAGTTTAACGTCTTGTCGGATAGGGGAATACAATTTAACGTCATGCTGGATGGCACACAGTTTAATGTCCTGATGGACGGGGTGTTTACATGGCCAATGCTTACTCTAAGCCCACGCGAGTCATTCTCGGTGTGAGAAACAAGAGGCAGTAAAGACCTGACGATCACGTCGCGAAGGGTGCCTCCGTGAGAAACGAAGAGGGGCTTACGCGTTGGGTGGCCCATGGTGCTGGGACTTACTCTAGGATGGAGGCCTGAAGTGCGACAAAGCGCGGCGGGAGAGGGATTTGGGACCAAATATGGAAGGTGCCTCATTCCCTATCGCGCCCTCCACTAGCCTTGGAAGTGGGGATGTACGGAGGTGCATGGGTGCTACCTTCCGCAAGAGAGCCTTGGGGCTTATACCAGGGTGGTTTCCCTTCTCCCATTGACATACGCTACTACGAGAAGGAGGATATCAACCCATGTGAGGGTGATTCCATTCCGTTGGAGATGAGTGGCGTAATGAATGTCCGAGCTAGGGGGACCCCACGTGCGAGGCACGGGGTCGGATCACAGTTAAACCTCATGTGTTGAGGACGAGGTGTTTGGTAGTTTAACGTCCTGCAGCTCAGACAAGGTGGGTTTACTCCACACCCCTAGGACTTACATGACCATTACCCTTTGCTCCTTGGGGGAGGGAAGGTACTTGCAAGGCCATGGTAAAGGGGGTCGTTGAGCGAACCATCAAGGGGTCCATGTTAGTGTGGCTATGCGAAGAAGAAATAGCCATTAGCGTGTGTAGACGCTGGAAAAGTCCGTTGTTCCCAAACGAAGCTCCGGATGCGGAAAGCGAGGTCATATTTGGAGTCGGAAGAATGTTTCGGAGGGCCCGGAGGCCTTGCGCGGAATTTCAGAGGTCTGCGCGCAAAGATGATGATCCGCGCGCACAACCCCCGGGATGCGCGCAACTCCCTTGCGCGCGGTGCCCGATTCCGCGCCCGCGAGGAGAATTCCGCGCTCGCGCCTTGGATTCCGCACCCGGGGTTGCCTATAAATACTAGGCGACCCCCAACGTTTCAAGGGTTGCTGGAAGTCGAACGGTCTCCCGCGCGCGCAATTCAATCCCTTCCGCGCGCAATGCCGATCTTCAGGTAACCTCCTTTCTTTCGCGCAATCGAGCCTTGGGGTCCGCCTTCGCGCGCAATCCCCTTGGCTCATCGCCTTTGAATAAATTTCAACCCGAAGGCCTTTGCGCGCAAAAGAAGCCTCTTGCGCGCAATTGCCCCCGGGTGCGCGCAATCCAACCCGATTGCGCGCACCCCCATCTTCAAAGTGGCCATTCGTTAGAGAATGAGCCGTTGCCCCCCGCGCGCTACCCGAAGCCCGGTGCGCGCAATCCCAATCATCCGCGCGCGAAGCGCTGGCCCAATTGCGCGCCAGCCCGCCATTTTGCGCGCCGATCCGCGGTTTTGCGCGCAAAGCTCCTCTTTTGCGCGCAATCCGCCAGGGTCGCCTCCCTTGACCCCCTTTGGGTACCCGCCTGCGTGGCGCCCGATGGTCTTCATCGCAGGTGCCCGCGTTGTGCGTCGTCTTTCCGTGCGCCCCCCCCCCCCCTAGGCTCGCACGAAGTGACACGGACCTACCGGCGGCTTTATCGTCCAGCATGACGCTAAACTGCACTACGTCCGAGCTACAAGACGTTAAACTGTTCAGCATTCGTCCTGCATGACGCTAAACTGCACCACGTCCTGCACGACGTTAAACTGTATACGTTCAGGCTGCACGACGTTAAACTGCCTAGCCCCCATCGTCAGCGCTGCAAGACGTTAAACTGCCAAGTGTTTCGTCCTCAACACACGACGTTAAACTGTACTTCGTCCGGCAAGACGTTAAACCGTCCGCTTCGTCCTCAACACACGACGTTAAACTGTACTTCATCCGGCAAGACGTTAAACCGTCCGCATCGTCCGATCTCGTGCTCTGCACGCAGGGTCTCCCCCGGTTTGGACGTGGCCCCCACCCGCTCGTCTCTGCAGGGATGTCGGGATTGTCCCGCTTTTGGGACGATTTAATGGGAGTGGCTTTTCCCTACGGGGGAAGGGTATTACAAACCCCTAGTTTCTCGTGGGAGGCTGCACATGTGTATCTCCATTGCGCCTCCCCACTGCCGAATCCAGTAGAGGGTGTGACTGGGATTGAGGTGTCTTCTGCTTTCGGTCCAAGTCCCTTCCAACTGAGTTTTGCCGCATCCGGGCTGCCTCAAGTGCGTAAGTCCTGACAGAATGAACTACGTGGAATTTGATCCCGGTCTTCTATACAGGGTACGTAGGAAGCCTCCCTGAGGTCCAAGCCCGCCATCTGGTCGTCCCGGTCGTATTTACGTCGGTTCGTCCATCAGTGGACCCCTCCAGGGTTCACGCTTGCGTCGATTCACCTATGAATCCGCCCCTGTGGGAGACTGCCCGTGTGTATCTCCACTGTGCCTCCCCACAGCCCCTTTTCCCATTTCCCCTTTTATCGTCCAGCATGACGTGAAACTGTGATCCACCCGGCCGTTCCACCCCCCTCTGTGCGAGGTGGTTCGGTTCAATCCTCCGCCCGGCGGCCTAGACCTCTTCGTGAGTCGGCTTGCCGACGTCCAGCATGACGTTAAACTGTATACCCGAACTACGCTGACTTTGATCCGTGCTAACGCGCGGTACGTAGGAATCCCCTACGGGGTCCAAGCTCTTCACTCCATCATCCATCCTGATCCTTACCCGGGCCGCCACATCCCGGTGGGGTCATGCCACTTCACTCCACTCCACGTTACTTGGGAAGCCGCCCATGTGCTGGCCCCAGCGTCGGAGGTTCCCCGCAAGGGGTTCTGTCATCTGATCCACTTTTCGTGTTGATCGGTCCGACGCTGTCCCCGCTGGACGTTAAACTCGCGGCATACCCCGTGTTAAACATGGGAAGCTGAGGAAAACCTCAGGTGACACAGTTCCCCGCACCTAGTACGGGATGCCTCAGGCCATCATGCCTTCGAGAAGCCCTATTAGGGACGGAAGGCAGACGTGCAGAGCCGCAGTGTTACGACACGCCCCCATCACCCAGAGCCACCCGGCCTTCTCACTGCGGGTTGATGCCCCGCCCAGACTCCTTGGAGCGTCCGGGTGGAAGCAGCGTAATTAACCGGTGTCCATGAAGATATGGCGCCGGGAACGAGATTCACGAACATTCTTAAGTCTATGAGGGAGACCCGGATTAGGCGACGAGTTCCGAGGAGACGTCCAAGGAAGGAGGAGCCGACATCCCATCATCCCGGTTTCGATCAAGGAGCAGACGCCCCTGAATAAGGGACGAATGCCGCCCGCCCTTGGAAAGCGGGACTGCGGGACCACAAGCCGCGCGCCCATCCCCTCGGGTTGACGGGTGCACGCGCGAACGCGTCCTGGCGGAACAGCGTAACCCGACGCACATCCGCACCGAAACAGAAAAATGGTGAACCCGACGTGAATCTCTTCTCCTCGATACGAAGACCGATGACTTTCAGAGGTGTTGGAAGACCGGCATGTTGCCCGGCCAAGCATTCAGTCTTACCCGCCAGGGGCTGGGGAAGTGAAATCGGGCACTCCGTCTCGCAACGTCGAGGGCCTGGGTTCCCCCCACGGAAGGCGTCGTGGTGCTAATGGTTGGTTGTCGATTCCTTTTTCCTGTCAGTGTTAATGGGTCATTCTCCCTGCTTTCAGAAATCAGGTCGCCCGATCCAGTGCCCGATCGCCACCCGCCCACTGGCGCGGGGACAGGGGAAACACCGACGCGGCTACTCCGCGCGGTCCCGCCCGTTCCACAGCCGTCCCAGCAGCCGCAATTGCGGGACGACCACGCCCTCTCTCCCCCTAGGAGGTCATCCAGAGAAGGGTGATCAACACCCTGGTGCGGAGATACGAGGAAGAGGGAGTCATCCCCACTAGGGAAATGGCTCGCCTAGACCTTGAGGAGGCTGCGCCTCGCCACCACCGCCACCCCCGAGGGCCGCGCAGGGAGGCACCGCTGCCTACCTCGACGTCCAACCGCTTCGGGAGCTTATCCCCGGAGCGCTCTGACAGTTCCCTTCCCTACGCGGATGAGGTGGAAGAGGCCCGGGATCACCCTATCCGGGATTCGCTCCAGGGATCTACGGTAAGGACTCCCGCCAGGCCACGGCGACACCGCCGCCAGGCCTCTCCAGTCGAAGAGCGGGCTCTCCACCTGCCCGCGCCGCTCATTCCGACTCGCCTGTCTCGACGCCAACGTCGGGCACGAGCGGAAGAGGATGCCCACCTTGGGGCTCTAGCAACAGCGTCCGCATTGGCCCAAGCCACTGCTGGCTCCAGTCACCAGACCTCTGCGCATCCTGAGGAGGGGAACTCCTATGACCGACCTGGATCGAGGCCCCGACCGCCCCAAAGGCAGGTTGGGTTGACTCTCCCGGTTGCTGGCACTGGCAGTAGCCACCGCGGACCACCTCGCGGTAGCGCTATTCACCGGCAGGATCTACTCTGTGTGGCCGATCCAGGAGGCATGGGTCATCCCACCTTCCGATCCCGGCCCGGAGTCCTGCCCGGAATCATCTCTCCCCGCGTCCCCTTTGATATCTGTCCCGGTGCCCCTCGCACCTTGGTTCCCAGTCCTCTTGGCCCCAGCACCAGTGCGGCCGGAGGATTCCAGGACAGAGATCAGCCCTGCCCCGGAGAACCACCCAGGGGCAGGAAGGCAAGGCGTCGACGCCGAGGGAAGAATGTTACGGAATTCCGGGCAGAGATCCGACCGGTCTGCTTCTCTGATTCAGAGGCGGAGTACGATTCGGCGACAGAGCCCTTTCCCCAATCCCGCCAGTCAAGGGCAGGGGTAGGAATGCGGCACGTCAGCCTCGTGCTCCCCGAGAGCGAGATCGGTGTGATCCCCGCTTCTCTCCGAAGGTATATCCGGAGTAACGAGGGCCTGGTAGACCCCCAAGGATCAAGCTTGCGGTTGGTACCGGCCCCTCCGGAAGTGCCTTCCTCCTCGATCGGAGAAGCCGGAGACTTTTTCTGGGGATCGACGGTCGAACCACGATCTGGTGCACCCTCGGCGAGCACCGATGCTACGGCAGGATGTTCGCTCGCCGGACCGTCCTATCGTGATGTGGTAGCCAGGGCACCGCCACCCTCAGAGGGTGGCCCGGGATATGGAGGCCAATCGGCCTGCTCGCCGTATTCACCGCCGGCCAGCCCGTCAGCCCGGCGGCCCGCCTCAGCACCACTACCAGTTCCCCGTCCGTTCCCAGCCATGGAAGAGGACCAAGGAGATCTGGGTCCCGAGTTTGAGTCGTGGAGCTTCTGGACCGTCCTTGCAGAGGGCCACTTCCCTGAGAAGTTTTGGCCAGTCGCAGGACCGGGCTTTGATGCACCCGAATCGCTCACCCCGGATGAGTTCGAATGCTTCCGCCGAACTCTCCGGGAGACTCGCTCTTGTCTTCACCGCCTACAAATGCCATACCCCGGGAGTCAAGCGCACCTGGAGGATATTGGTGAGCAGTGCCGTCAAATTGACCTGGCCATGCTCCCCGCGGTTCGGCACCCCGGGTCATTTGAGCGCCACGAGGCCCTCCAACAACGATGCGTTGAGTGCTTCCAAGTACTCCGCAAAGTTATCGAGGAAGCCACTCCCCACGTGTATATCCGTGGATGGGGGCAGTACGCTGCCCTACGCTTCAGTGTGATCCGCCGACAGCCCGATTCGCTGGGTGGCCCTGAGGGTATATCCCCAGGGACAGGAACGGTCAATATGGCTGACCTGTCGGGAGAGGGGAACGACTTGGAACTTCTCGACGGGGGCTTCCCCCCCCGAAGACAAGCCGTCGTCAGATCCATCGGTGAGAGTTACTCGTCATCAGAGGAACCTCCTGGGGCTCCCCGCACCCACTGAAGCACTGACGTTGAGCTGAAACGTCAGCAAAAGAAAAGAGCACAGCGAGGCTACAAAGCCCGCCGACCCATCTGCCTCCATGCGGAGGGCAGAGGAGGATCCCGAGAAGGCTACGCTACGTCAGCAGCTCGCCGAACAGAAGAGGCTGGTTGACCAGCTCCTCGCCGAGTGCGCTGCAGAACGGCGGCCTGACTACGGTGATCTCAGGCCAGGACAGCAGGGACCGGAACAACCACCCCTCGATGAGACTCTCCCGGGCAACCGTGATTACGCCGTGTTCGCCGACAGGAGAGAGGCCATTGCCTATGGCAAGAGTGCGCAGAATGTTTCGCCACACCCCTCCCGAGCGGCGTGACTACCTGAGAGATCCCGCTCGGATTCCTCCCGCTGCCCCCAGGGCCGCTCCGCCCGCCATCCCACGAGCTGCCGAGTTCGACGACCCGGTCGACGACCCGATTGAAGGGCCATGCAATGCGCTCGTGGTTAGAGATCCTCACCAGGACTGGAACCCATGTCCGGACGATCCGATGGCGGCACTCATTGCCCGCTTGGAAGCCTTGGAGACTCGGCAGGTGGCGATCCCACCGGACGGCAAGCCCTACCCAGCATGGGTGGATGACATGCCGGCGCCTCCGGGATTCGGGAATCCCACTTTCGCCCCCTTCAACGGAACTGGAGATCCGCCACAGCATTTAGCCCACTTCAACTCGAGGTGCGGGCCTATGTTGGGGACTCCGGCGCAGCAGGAGGCCGCTAAGCTTCGCTGCTTTGTTCAGACACTGGAAGGGCCAGCATTTGTCTGGTACAGCCAGCTCCCCGTCGGGTCGGTAACCAGCTGGGAGGACCTCCGTAGACAGTTCCTCTACCAGTTCAGTTCCACGACCCGGAAGACAAGTATCGCAGACCTCTTCAAGTGCAAGCAGAGGCCTGATGAGCGAGTCGCGGACTTCGTCGCCCGATGGAAGGGTCTCACGTATTCCCTTGACATGCCATTGACTCAGGAGCAGTTGCTGACAATGTGCGTCGGGAACGTCAAGACCGAGCTGGTCCCTTCCCTGATCACTCAGAATTACCCCGGAGGGTTCAGGGACTTCTCAGACAAAGCTCAACGTCTTGAGGAAGCCCTGCAACAGGCCAGCCAGGCACACCCGCTGCCTCCTATGATTCCTGCAAGGAGAGTCAGCAGGGCTGAGCCCGCTGCTGTCGCCCAGATAGAGGCCCCCAGGCCATTGGAGCTGCTGCCGGTGAGGCCAGCTCCACAGCCTCACAGGAATCCGCCTCCACGGGCTCAGTTCCCGGCCCAGCAGCGGCAGCCCCAGAACCGGCCGACCCCTCCGCGTAATGTACCGCCACAACCCAGGCGAGATAATCAGGGTCCACCTCCTCGGCCGGCCCCTCCAGCCCCTCGTCAAGACCACGCTCCCAGGGGCCCGCGACACCTGACTTACTCATTTCATGAGGATCAGGTCCCCGGTTACTTCCGGAGCGCCCTGGAGCAGAGGATTGTGCGATTGCCTGAGTGTTGGAGGCCAGAGGAGGCACATCTTACGAATAACCCCCGCTACTGCCCCTACCATCGGGCTCTGGGGCACACCATCCAGCGGTGCTATGTGTTTAAGGATTGGCTCCAAGACCAGATTAACAACAATGTAATCAGGTTGGGCCTAGCTCCAGCACAAGTGGCGGGCGTGTTCGTGGGATCAGATGACGATAGTGGCAACGAGGACGAATGGCAGCTGGTCTCCGACCGCGGATCCCAGAAGTACAATAACTGGATGGCCCGCAAGACGACCATTCGCGCCCATGGAATCATCCGTGCGCGCTTGAATCAGCCTGAGCCCCCAGAATCTGCGGGTGCTGCTTCGGCATCGTCGTCCCAGCCTGCCTCTTCCAAGAGGAGCAAACGGCGGCAGCGCAAGAAGGAAGAGCGCGCCCCGCCGGTTCCGCCACTATCCCGCACTCTCGGCGATTTCATGCCCCCGGAGATGGGGGTCCCTCCTCGGATCTGCCCGGTGATGGATGATTCGTCCGATGACGGTATTGGGTACGCTTCGGTTAATACCGTCGAGCTGGTAAATCCCTTTTCGGTTCCCGACGTTGAAGAACACCAGGTGGACCTCCCTAGTGTCCCCGGTCGTCGCCACCGTCAGAAGAACCGCAGCAGCAGGAGTCGCCGGGGCACAGCCGCTGGTGCCTCCAGCCAGGCCGTGCACGCCACTGAGACTATGCAGCAGGCTCAAAACCGAGCTCAGCGCGCGCAGCCCCCCCATCCGGGGATGACGGATTCGCCTCCGCCACTGTTTGTGGTGTGGGACCAGGCAGAACCGCCTCAGCCGCGTCGCGACCAGCTCCGCCCTGCCACGAGTCCATCCCGGCCTCCTGACTCCAGTACGGTGACCATTTCCCAGACTGCGACCAGTGAACAGCGAGATGCGCCAAGTACCAGTCGGCCGCCGATCCAACCGGCAAGGTCCGTCATGCCACCAACCGCAGAGCAACCTCCTGCAACCAGGGGCTCGCGCTTGGCCAAAAAGTATGATGTCCTGAAGCACTTGGCCGACATCCCAGCAAGGCTCTCCATCCTTGAGGCTCTGCGCATGTCATCTGAGATGCGCGAGGCACTCGCTGAAGCCCTGAAAAGCCCCCTCCAGTTTGAGACAGAGGTTGCGGCTGCAGAGGCCTTTCACGCCGAAACGATCGAGGATGCCGAATGTCAGGCAGTTATCTCGTTCTCTGGTAAGGATGAAGACCCTCCTATACAGGGACATATCCGTCCGTTGTATGTCACTGGCCAGTTCAATGGCCTTGAAGTCCGGCGCTGTCTTGTCGACACGGGGTCCGGGATTAACCTGATTCCAACTCGGACGCTCCGGAGATTGGGGTTGTCTAAGGATGACTTGATTCCCTCCGACCTCAGGATCCAGGGGTACGACCGCACCGAGCAAACCCCGGTCGGCAAGATACGTTTGAAGACCCAGTTCGGTGACTTGGTTGCCAACACCGAATTCATGGTAGTCTCTCAGGACACTGCGTATAACGCATTGATGGGCAGGCCATGGCTTCACCTTCATGCGGCGGTTCCCTCGTCATACCACCAATGCCTCAAATACTCCCATAATGGTCGAGTAGGCGTGCTTCAAGGAGATGCCTCTCCTTTTGCCTCATGTGAAGCCCGCTATCTGGATGCGGACTATTACAAGAGCAAGGATAAGCAGATCCTGGCAGGTGAGGTTGAGCCTGTCGCTGTTGCAAGCGATCCCTGGGCAAGTCTGGATGACGCTTACGTCCTCCCGATTCACCGGTTGGACGTCGCCATGGTCTTGACGGTCCGCGGGTCTCCTGATGAGATGGCCGCGACCGCCCGTGCCAGCACCAGTGGCCCAGCAGGATCTGGTAGCCCCAGTGCAGTTTCCAACGCAGTCTCTCCCGTGGACGATCCCTCCCCGAGCGGAGAGGATATGGAAGACGCACCCCCAGCCTTTGAGGAGGGCGTCCCCGCCACGGTCGATGAGTTAATACAGGTGAACCTTGGAACCGAGGCCGATCCAAGACCCACATTGGTTAGTGCCGCCATGCCCTCTGAGGAGCGGCAGCAGTACATGGACTTTCTCAGGCAGCACCGTGATGTGTTCGCTTGGGGCTATGACGAGATGCCGGGGCTAGATCCTCAGGTAGTCGTCCACCGCCTTGGTCTCCCGGCGAACCATCGCGGGTTCAAGCAGCCTCCCAGGAAGATGCACCCATCCCACGGTGCCATGGTTGAGGCCGAAGTTGACAAGCTTATCAAAGCCAACTTCGTGAGGGAAGTTCAGTACCCCAAATGGCTGGCCAACATTGTGCCGGTCAGGAAGAAGAACGGGCAGATTAGAGTCTGCATCGACTTCCGCGATCTCAACCGCCACTGTCCGAAGGATGATTTTCCCCTTCCAGTGACAGAGCTGTTGATTGATGCCACGGCAGGGTTCCAAGCCCTCTCCTTCATGGATGGATACTCCGGATACAACCAAATTCGGATGGCCCCTGAGGATGAGGAGTTCACTGCCTTCAGGGCCCCCCAAGGTACCTTTTGCTACCGGGTCATGCCTTTCGGCCTGAAGAATGCAGGTTCCACCTATCAACGGGCGATGCACCGCATATTCAAGCCAATCCTCGGCACACTGGTGGAATGCTACGTCGACGACTTGGTTGTCAAATCGCGCCAGCGTCAGGACCATCTCAAAGATCTTGAGAAAGTGTTCAGCTTCCTCCGGTCTCGCTGCCTGAAGATGAACCCGTTGAAGTGTGCCTTTGGGGTCACCTCCGGAAAGTTCCTTGGATTTGTGGTAAGATACCGGGGTATTGAGATCGACCCAGAGAAAATCAGGGCGATTAGCCAGATGCCTCCCCCAGGTACCGTCCGGGAACTGCAAGGGTTCCAAGGCCACTTAGCCTATATACGCCGATTCATCGCGAATCTGGCCGGCAAGTGTAAGCCCTTTTCTCGGCTCATGAAGAAAGGTGCCACCTATGTATGGGATAAAGAGTGTCAGACCGCTTTCGAGGAAATCAAGCAGTACCTGCTTCAACCTCCGGTCCTGATGTCGCCCGTATCCGGAAAGCCGCTGGTCCTTTATGTGACCGCCCTGGAACGGTCCCTGGGTGCCCTTCTCGCCCAGAAGAACAACGAGGGAACAGAGAATAGCCTCTATTACCTCAGTCGCATGCTCCTCGATGCGGAAGTTAGGTATTCCCCCATCGAGAAGAGCTGCCTGGCGCTCGTATTTGCCGTACAGAAATTACGGCACTACTTGCAGCACCATGAGGTACAGTTGGTTTCTCGGGTAGACCCGTTGAAATATATCCTAAGCCGGCCTATGTTGACTGGCCGCCTAGCGCGGTGGGCTGTGATTCTCCAGCAGTTCGACATCAGGTATGTGTCTCAGAAGGCCATCAAAGGGCAAGCATTGGCAGACTTTCTGGCAGCTCACCCGACCTCCGCGGATCAGCCGCTGGATCTAGGCTTTCCTGATGAGGCCATTCTCTCGGTTGATCGAGCCGATCCATGCTGGCAGATGCACTTTGACGGTGCATCCCGGAGCCCCACCGGTAGATGACTCGATAATCCTAAGCTCAACAGAGTGGGCTTGGGCATCGTCTTCATTACCCCGGAGCGAGCCGTGCTGCCATACTCTTTCCTGTTGTCAGAGGGCTGTACCAACAATGAGGCGGAATACCATGCCCTCATCACCGGCCTCGAGTTGGATCTCGAGATCGACGTGCCCCGTCTGTGCGTGAAAGGGGACTCCGAGCTGGTCGTTAAGTAGATCAATGGCGACTACGTTGTCAGGAAGCCGGAACTTGTGCCATTGTTGGAGTGCACCCTCCTTCTGATGGCCCGGTTCCCTTCTCGGCCGGAAATTGTCCATGTTCCCCGGTCGCAGAACGGTCGAGCAGATGCTTTGGCCAGCCTCGCTGCGTCACTTGCGGAGCCTGAACAGGACAACCTGATCGTCCGCGTGACGCGCCGCAGGCTCATCGCTCCCGTTATCCCGGAAGAAGATCGCGGCCCGTTGGTAAGTAACCTCACCACGGTTGCCCCTATGCCCGGAGCCCCGAGTACCCCAGATATGACAGTCGGATCAGCCCCTGATTGGAGGACGCCTTTGGTTGAGTACCTCCAACATGGCATTCTTCCATCGGATCGGGCCGAGCGCGAGCGAGTTCGACGCCGCGCATCGCAGTTCGTCCTCCAGAGCAGTCCCGGCCTGGAGCAGATCCTCTACAAACGCGGATTTGATGGTGTTCTCCTCCGTTGCCTTCAGGGAGTTGAGATCCCACGAGTCATGCAAGAGGTTCATGCTGGTTCATGCGGCGCCCACCAGACTGGGCCGAAGCTGTCCCACCAGATTCGGAGGTTAGGATACTTCTGGCCCTCCATGATCCATGACTGCATCGAGTATGCCAGGAGGTGCCATGCGTGCCAGGTTCATGCGAACTTTGTGCATCGGCCGCCGGAGCCTCTCCATACCACAAGGTATTCCTGGCCCTTTGCAGTCTGGGGACTGGACGTTGTGGGACCTTACCCGCCGGCGACAGCTCGCCAGTGCCGGTTCATTCTGACCGCCACGGACTTCTTCTCCAAATGGGAAGAAGCGATTCCGCTCAGAGAGGTCAAATCCTGTTCGATCGCTGACTTCGTGACCTCCAACATCATCTATCGATTTGGAGTGCCTCACGCTATCCTCACGGATAACGGAACCAATTTCCGAGCAGCCGAGTTGAAGAAGTTGTACGCCAAGTATAACATTCGCTCGAACCATACATCTCGCTATCATGCGTAGGCGAATGGACAGATCGAGGCGTTCAACAAAACCCCCTCTAACATTCTGCAAAAGATGGTTGGTCAGAACAAGAAGAGTTGGCCGGACAAGCTCCCCAACGCCCTCTGGGCTTATCGGACGACGACTCGCAATTCCACCCAGATGACCCCTTATTCCCTGGTGTATGGAGCTGAGGCCGTCCTGCCCATCGAGATCCAGTTTCCGTCCTTGCGCACTGCGGTCTACGACCAGCAAGCGCCGGACAGAGTTGCTGAAGCCCGTCTAGTCGAGTTGGAAGCACTGGATGAGAATAGACTTCGCGCTTTGCACAACTTGGAGAGGCATCAAAGCAGAATGGCTCGAGCTTTCAATAAGAAGGTTCGCCTCCGCTCCTTCCTGCAGGGTGATCTAGTGCTAGCCCTAAGAGCACCGATGATCCCCGGCAGGAAGCCACCCAAGGTGGAGCCCAAGTGGGAGGGACCTTTTGTTGTCCACAAGGTCTATCCCAATGGCGCGTACTCCCTAGCGACTATGGATGGTGAGCGTGTCACTCCTCCCACCAACGCTAGGTTCCTCAAGCAATACTTTGCCTGAGTGTTCAGACGTCCAGCATGACCTTAAACTGCACATTTTTCTAGCATGACGTTAAGCTGCACAGTCGTCCCGCATGACGCTAAACTGCACTTCGTCCTGCATGACGTTAAACTGCACCACGTCCTGCACGACGTTAAACTGCATTCGTCCAGGCTACAAGACGTTAAACTGTTCAGCATTCGTCCAGGCTACAAGACGTTAAACTGTTCAGCATTCGTCCGCGCTGCAAGACGTTAAACTGCCAAGTGTTTCGTCCTGCATGACGCTAAACTGCACTACGTCCGAGCTACAAGACGTTAAACTGTTCAGCATTCGTCCTGCATGACGTTAAACTGCCTCTCAAGAACTACGTGCGGCTTGATTCCCATCCTTATGGGATACGTAGGACCGCCTGAACCTTCATGTTTCAGGCCCAGCCCCATCCTTCGGGAATTTCCATCCCATCTCGGGCCCTTGGCCCAGTTGCCCCCGGGTGTGCGGCGTATGGTGTGAGCGCGGGGCTATGCCCTCATTCACGTCGGTTTGCTCGTCACGCTGTACGCCCCCCCCCCCCCACGTTTGGGGATGCCTTCTGCTCCCCCCTTCCTTTTTTCTCTCTCATCGTCCTGCATGACGTTAAACTGCCTCTCAAAGAACTATGTATGGCTTGATTCCCATCCTTATGGGATACGTAGGACCGCCTGGACATTCATGTTTCAGGCCCAGCCCCATTTCCCGGGAATCTCTATCCCGCGTTGGGCCTCTGGCCCAAGTTCCCCTTCTTTTTGTGCGAGGCGTATCGCGTGAGCGGGGGATTATGTCCTCATTCACGTCGGTCTACTGGCCGCGCCGTACTCCTCCCCCGTGTGTGGGACTACCTCACACCCCTCATCGTCCTGCATGACGTTAAACTGCCTCTCCAGAACTACGTATGGCTTGATTCCCATCCTTATGGGATACGTAGGACCGCCTGGACGCTTATGTTTCAGGTCCAGCCCCGTCTCTTGGTTGATCATGGGGATCTGCCCTCTTTTGATTGCTCTCAGGGTGAGTCCTCCGACCCTTTCTGGAGATCTGTTAACATGTTTTGGGTACTTCGGTCTATGACTCGTAGTGTCAGATTCAATCCCGACAAGTCCTGTGTTGCTTGTCAGGCCTCGCGCTTCCTCTTGTTCGAGCCTTCACTCAAAGGGATCCTCGTTAGCGGTTTGGGTACGATGCCTCAGTGCTCTCCTACCGCTCCGGGTCGATTTACCGGCGGGTCTTGGGCCGCAAATCGATATGAATCCTGCGATTGAGCGGTTGATGCTCGTTTGCTTGCCCCGTCTTAGGCTGACGCGATCGGATGTTGTGTTGCGAATGCGTCAGCAACATCCTTGATCGCCATGTCGGCTCTTTCAGGCTATGAACATTGGTTGCGCAGTCCTCATCACACTCCGCCTTTATGCGTTGTAGTGGAATCTCGACACTCTTTATACTGACCTACAGTACACCTCTACACGTTAGACAGACCAACCAGGGTAATGATGTCGTTCGAGGCTCCCATGATCTGAGCACCAAGGATATATGCGGATATCCTCCCTAAGGGCCGTGCGTAGCTGGACCCTCGTCCCCATAAGGAGGAAGGAGTCGCCCGAACAATTGCGTTCTGGGCCCAGTATATCTGGAGGCTAGCATCTCTGCCCCTCGGGTGATGGACATACGTAGACCCCTATCCCAAGACTCTCCTCCTGGAATCGTGCGTGACCGTAGGGCTGGGTATGTTCCCACCTCCGCCGTGTCCACCGTACCGCAATAAGCGGATTCCTCCATGGTCCGAACCACACGACCTTAAACTGTGTTGTCTGGTCCTACCACACGACCGTAAACTGTGATCGTCTTGGCCGCCCGACGAGAAACGGCACTGCATCGTGATGTTCTCCTCGGGGGACACTCATGTTGGGCGCTGGTTAATAACCACGCCATTCATCAATGCCTTCCATGGCTTGATTATTGTGGCGACGCCAGAGATTTCT
This sequence comes from Viscum album, assembly GCA_963277665.1. Classification (NCBI taxonomy): domain Eukaryota; kingdom Viridiplantae; phylum Streptophyta; class Magnoliopsida; order Santalales; family Viscaceae; genus Viscum; species Viscum album. The sequence continues at coordinate 2,025,182,611 of OY728123.1, forward strand.
CAATCACAGGCATGTCGCCGCACAAAGAAAAACCATTCATCTTTAAGGACAAACAAGAAATATCAAATGCCGCTCCTTCTGTGTTCGAGGGTCAGACCCGCACTCTTCCTCGCGCTGGTGCCCGATTGTGATGCGCCGCGCTTCAAGAACTACGTGTGGCTTGATTCCCATCCTTACGGGATACGTAGGAACGCCCGGATGTTTGAAACTTCGGGTCCAGCCCCCCACCACTTAGAGATTCCCCCCTTCTCTGGGGAATCCGCCGCCTTCAGGTCACCCTCAAGGCGTGTTCCCCGACCCCTTGCCGTGGTCCACCGGTGTCAAGAGTACTCTGGTTTATTTCCAGGAGTGTCAGGTTCAGCTTGGTCAGGTTCCTTCCACTTTTCAGGCTTCGTGCTCCCTTTCATTCGGACCCATCGTCTACGCCCTGGGTGGAGCCCCCGTGAACGGTTCGGACACAATGCCTCAGTGCTCTCCCACCGACTCGGGCCGGTACCCCCAATGGCCTCGGGCAGCAAATCGATATGAATCCTGCGATTGAGCGGTCGATGCTCGTTTGCTGCCTCACTCCACCAACGGTTAGTGCGATATTGATGCTGCTTTTCCGCCACGGTCGGCAGTACTCCCATATCGTTACGCCGGTGCCCCCAGTCCTTGAATGAATGGCCGCATGATTCACATTTTCCACCTCCCATTCCGGCCAGGCAAAACCTCGACACTCTTGACACTATCCCTCAGTGCATCTTCGCATATCCAGGGGATATGACCACGATGTGGCGTGCTTGGAGGTCTTTATGGTCCGATCTCTAAGACCTTAAACTAAGATCTCTTCTTATGGTCCGAGCTCTAAGACCTTAAACTAAGATCTCTTCTTATGGTCCGAGCTCTAAGACCTTAAACTAAGATCTCTTCTTATGGTCCGAGCTCTAAGACCTTAAACTAAGATCTCTTCTTATGGTCCGAGCTCTAAGACCTTAAACTAAGATCTCTCCTTATGGTCCGAGCTCTAAGACATTAAACTAAGATCTCTCCTTATGGTCCGAGATCTAAGACCTTAAACTAAGATCTATCCCTTATGGTCCGAGCTCTAAAGACCTTAAACTAAGATCTAGCCCTTATGGTCCGAGCTCTAAAGACCTTAAACTAAGATCTACCCCTATGGTCCGAGCTCTACGACCTTAAACTAAGATCTCCCCAAATGGGGTCCTACGTCCTGCATGACGTTAAACTGCACTCTCAGAACTACGTATGGCTTGATCTCCAGCCTGATGGAGTACGTAGGAACGCCCGGGCATTCCGACTCGGGTCCAGCCTCAGGGATCGTTAAGTCCCGCCCCTCCTCGTCGCCGGCCGTCAGGCCTGACTTCGGGTAGAGTGGTGCAGTTGTGATATTCTCCCCGATTCAGCTCGGGATGCCCCATCGCAAGGATGGGAAGCGACGGTTTCCTCGTCAGAGAGGTGCTGTCTGAGAATTGAGGTGACTCACGGCCAGATTAGTGCATCCGCCTAATACGCTCTCCCCACGGTGGCGCAATTTTGAGAGCGTTGGATTCTGTCCGAACAAATCGTCACTTCGCCCCACGCTTCGCATGCCCTGTTGATCTGGATTTCCACCCTTGTGTCTGAAGGAACCCCAAAGCGGTATTCATGATGACATGTGGTCCGCCTCCTGCAATATGAATGATGGCCTTTTTCGGTCCGTCTATTGCAGTTGTTATGGTCGATCCGCTATCCGCCTACCGTCTCGGGCATTTCCTGGAAGGCCGACCGTTGTGGATGTCTGGATTCGGGACGCACGATTCACCTTTTCTCATTTCCCTATGTTCGGATAAAATCTCAACGCCCCTAGCATTGTCCCGCTCGTGTGTTGGAACAGGTTGGGGGATGGTACATTGATTAGGTCTGAGGTCTCCTTTCTTAGGAATGACCTCCCTCTTTTCTCTAGGAATCCAGGCCCAATTGTGGATGCCTGATGCTTGGTTAACACTCCCGCAAGACAACGAATTGTGGTTGAGCATGTTAAACCAAAAGATGCAGATAAATATATTGATTCATACAGATGGATCAAAGTAGCGGAAGCAAATGTTTTGGGAATGGAAAAACAAAGCCCTTAGGGATTAGCGTGCTGGATGAGTCTTTCTAATGCCGCTACCCTTTGGCTGGTGGCCTCCAGAGCTGCTTCTCGCTCTCTGCGTGCCCTATCTTCGTCGGCGGTCGCAGCGCGCAATTCGTCGATTCTAGCCTGTGCACACTCCCGCTCGACCTGAATTGTGACCATCTGTTGGCCCGCCTCCGTCAGCTGTACCTGGGCGTCAACCAGCTGAGCTGCTAGTTGCTCCACAAGCTCAGTACACGTTGCGACGAAGGCCTCCTTCTCTGCCGCCTGCCCTTCGAGGCGCCGGACTTCCTGCTCTGCCGCGAGGAGCGCCCGCGCGCTCTCCGACATGTCCCGACTTTGTGCGACGTCGGCACGCCGGCAGCTCTCGCGCATCTTTTCGGCCATGAAATCACGGACCGTTAGATGGAGGCGTTGAGCATCAGCTCCCCCGGCACACAGGAAGCGCAGCCAGGTTTGAAGTGATCCCATGCGCCCCAGCCACTCCGATGGGTCTCGCTTGAGGAAGCGCTGGATGCACTTCCACCCCCTACGGCGCGTTATCCGGCTCTCCTCGACCGCCTCCGTGTCTGAGTCGTCCATCTCCTCGGGATCGGCAGGCCGGTAGGCAGGGAAGGCAGCCAGCAGGTCTGTTGCAGGGTCCGCCCCTGGGAGGTCCTCATGAGGGATAGGTTCCCCAACATCTGGGCGACCTTCTTCTCTCTCCCCAGCGGCGCTGACACCCTCGTCAGCCCCCAGCCTCTCTCCGATGGCAGCACCGCCGACGTCCGCAGCCCCTTGATCAGCAGTTGGTGGGGCCGGCTCGGTTTGGGAAGTCTGTTCCGGAGCAGGCGGCATGTCCACCACTGGTCCACTCGTAGATGGCCCGGGTTCGGCAACCCGACGAGCCTCCAATGTTGAGATCACTGCGCGGGGCATGCCATGGTTAGTCACGGATCGTCAACAGCAAGCACCAGCAGTAAAGTAGGGAGACTTACGGGAGTTCGGAGCGTCATCTTCCGCTATCCCGGTCGCCGCAGGAACAGTTGCAGCAGGGGACCCCTTAGCGCTTGTCAGTTCGATAATGGGTGCCTGGCCCCCGCCTTGTCCTGCTGGCGCCCCTCCTACTCCCGCTGAGGACGCCTGACCAACATCCGTGCGCTCCTGAGAAAGATGGAGAAATGGGTTAGAAGCTGCATAAGAGAATGGATGAAGCAGATTGAGTAGGGATAGAAGCGGACCTCGAGGAGCTCAGTGACATCAACGTCGTCAGAGCCGGCCACCTCGCCGCTCTCCCGTGGGCTCCCCTGATGGGATCTTCCCTCGGAGCCTTCATCCTCCCCCATTTCCTCCTCTTCTTCGGAGTCGCTGCTACTGTCATCTTCTTCCGGCGGCATCTGTTCCGGAGCGGGCTCGAGACCGAGCATCACCTTCACCAGAAGGGATGGCTCCGCGCGCTGACCACGTTGGCGCGCGTACTCGTCCATGGCCGTCAGATACGCATACTGCCGGTTGAAGTCCACTCTGTCGGCAATCTGGAGGCGCCCGACCTCTGGCAGATAGATTCCTTCTCTGAGTATCTTTCGCCAGATGGCGTCAGTCCCCAGTGACTGCCGCAGAGTCATCCAGGCCGACCACAGCGCCGGGAAGACTGCATCATGGGAAGGTTCGAGCAGGCGTCTCACCTGCTTCCCGGGCCGCTCGTCGACCACCGCACGTGCCCCCTCTCTGGGCGCTGAGGTCGTGGCGGCAGCTCGCGATGTGCCCGCCGCCGAAGTCCCTGCCCGCGCCGGCTCCGCTGTTTGGCGCGCCTCCGTTCTCCCCCGTGTGGCGGCACCTCGCCTCCTTCCTTGACGCCCGGTCTCCGCACGGGTAGCCTCGAGCCGCCGAACTAGCTTCCGCAAAAGCCCCTCGGGGTACGCGATGGCCCAGTGTTCGGCGTACTCGGTTGCCAAGCCTGCGTCAACTCCGGTAGGAGGGAGAGTGATGACGTCGCCAGAGCCGAAAGCGGCAAACATCAGCCACATCTGGCGAAGGACGCCAGGGTTCGTCTCCTCCCGGACAGCAGTGAATACCCTCTTCGGCATCCGTTGAAGGCACCCGAACTGCCTGGCGAACCGGGTCGGCACGTAAGGCTCGCAGATCACCTTCCCGTCGATCCGAGCCACGAGCACCCCGCCCCGCATGTTCAGGAAGTATTCATGCTGCTCCAGCGGACCCTGCCCATTGTCGATCATCTGGCCGACGTGAGTGGGGAACGGACTGAAGTTGAAGTTGGCATGATTGCCAATCCGGATCCGCACGCCCTCCTCACTTAGGGTCATCGGAGCGACCCCCGCGATGTTCAGCAGGGAGGGTCGCAGGCCGTTGCTCGGAGGAATGATGGCGTTCGGAAACGTGTACCCACCGAGGTGAGCAGCCACCCAGCCGTGGAAGAACTGAAAGGGCCCACAGATCCTTCGTGGCGACCCCCCTCGTGAGATGCGTCCCAGGATGGCATACAGCCTCGCCAACACTGGGACCCCGAGGTTGTATCTCTTGTTGGCGGCCATAGCGCCCGCCATCGCCAGTGTCGCCGGGCGAACGCCCATTCTCGCGTCCCGCAATGGCAGGAGCCACCCACTCAGAAAGGCGGCCAGGAACGCCGCGTACCGGACATTTGGGTCCCGGGCCTCGATGACGCGGTACCCCCATGAGCGATAGTCACCCGTCTCCAGGACCCGCCAGTACGACCCGTTCCGGCTTCTCTGAGCTGCGGTCGGGCACCGCTTCCCCCTACCTGGCATCTTGACCGCCGGGTCATGCTCCATGAACTGGCCGAACCATTCCTTGTAGGCTATGTCCTTCTGGAAGTCTTTGATCCCGAGCCGCTGCGTAGCCAGGTCAAGCAGATGCCAGGTCAGGATGGGAGTCCGTGACCTGTCCTCCCAGGTATTCTTCGGTGGCAGGAACTCATCGTATTGGTAGCCCTCCAGCGGGATACCTCCGATGCAGTGGATGTCCCAGAGACCGATGCCGACCTCCCCATGGTGAAGATGGAAGGTGTTGGTATCCGGAGACCATCGGGTGAACAGCTCCGGCCCGAGCTCGGACTGCTGGTAGAAGTGGAACTGCGACGTCCACACCGCCTCGAACAGGCCGATGTACCGCAGCTCCTCTGCGAAGTGATCGCAAGTGTGGCGTACCCAGAACGCCCAGGCTCACTCGCTGGTGAAGTTGCCCCCAGACCGCAAGTCCCAGTCCTTCAGCCAGCCCTTGGTGTCGTCCGTGACGCTCTGGCGATATATGCTCGAGTAGAGGGCTGGAGAATTCTCCGCAGTAGGCTCACCCCCATCAATGGTTCGCGTCCTCGGGTTCAGGACATAGACATCCAAGTGTCTGGTCTCCCTGGCAGGATGCCCATTGTTGGTGATGTTATAGCGGAGAAGCTCGTCCTGCCGGGTCACCCAGGTCCGCGGCGCATCAATCTCGAACCCTGGCACCGGAACCTCATCTAGGATGCCGAAGTTCCAGAGCGGCAGGTTGTCCGACAGTGGATATGTCTTCTGGGCCGGCGTCAGTAAGTCGAACAAGGATTGATTGTTGGAAACAATCTCCTTGGCTCCGTAAACCTCCTCGTTCGTCGCCATCTCAGCCCTGCGAGTGGCGACATCCCCCTCATTTCCTTGATTCGCGGCCATCTCAGAAGTTCCGGGGGTCGTGCGGGTTAAGGGATGAAGTGTGCGGAATCGGACGAGGCTGGTGGAAAAGTTTGAGAGTCGGCGCGCAATCCTAGTGGACGGCGCGCAATCGGGAAGTCGTTCGCGTAAAACCCTGGGTATTCGCGCAAAGACAGAGCGAAATCCAGACGGTTTTGCGCGACGAGCGGGCGAATTCCGCGCCGGAAAAGGAAATTTCGCGCACGAGAGCAGAGATGCTTATCGCGCGGAAGGCCAATGTACGGCACGGAGGGACCCAGTGCCCCTATTTATAGGCGAGGCCGGGGTCCGCGCTGCGCGGAAAGCGCTTCGCGCGACCGCAGCGGCGAATTTCGCGACCGGAGCCCCTTTTTGCGCGCCTAAGTCCCGCGCCGCCCAGGACTTCGGCATTCCGGCGTCTCCCTCGGAACCCGATCGTTGCGACCTCTCGCCGATCAGATTCCGAGGGGGGGCTTTTGTAGACGCCGGAAAAGTCCGTTGTTCCCAAACGAAGCTCCGGATGCGGAAAGCGAGGTCATATTTGGAGTCGGAAGAATGTTTCGGAGGGCCCGGAGGCCTTGCGCGGAATTTCAGAGGTCTGCGCGCAAAGATGATGATCCGCGCGCAAAACCCCCGGGATGCACGCAACTCCCTTGCGCGCGGTGCCCGATTCCGCGCCCACGAGGAGAATTCCGCGCTCGCGCCTTGGATTCCGCGCCCGGGGTTGCCTATAAATACTAGGCGACCCCCAACGTTTCAAGGGTTGCTGGAAGTCGAACGGTCTCCCGCGCGCGCAATTCAATCCCTTCCGCGCGCAATGCCGATCTTCAGGTAACCTCCTTTCTTTCGCGCAATCGAGCCTTGGGGTCCGCCTTCGCGCGCAATCCCGTTGGCTCATCGCCTTTGAATAAATTTCAACCCGAAGGCCTTTGCGCGCAAAAGAAGCCTCTTGCGCGCAATTGCCCCCGGGTGCGCGCAATCCAACCTGATTGCGCGCACCCCCATCTTCAAAGTGGCCATTCGTTAGAGAATGAGCCGTTGCCCCCGCGCGCTACCCGAAGCCCGGTGCGCGCAATCCCAATCATCCGCGCGCGAAGCGCTGGCCCAATTGCGCGCCAGCCCGCCATTTTGCGCGCCGATCCGCGGTTTTGCGCGCAAAGCTCCTCTTTTGCGCGCAATCCGCCAGGGTCGCCTCCCTTGACCCCCTTTGGGTACCCGCCTGCGTGGCGCCCGATGGTCTTCATCGCAGGTGCCCGCGTTGTGCGTCGTCTTTCCGTGCGCCCCCCCCCCCCCCCCTAGGCTCGAGCGAAGTGACACGGACCTACCGGCGGCTTTATCGTCCAGCATGACGCTAAAATGCACTACGTCCGAGCTACAAGACGTTAAACTGTTCAGCATTCGTCCTGCATGACGCTAAACTGCACCACGTCCTGCACGACGTTAAACTGTATACGTCCAGGCTGCACGACGTTAAACTGCCTAGCCCCCATCGTCCGCGCTGCAAGACGTTAAACTGCCAAGTGTTTCGTCCTCAACACACGACGTTAAACTGTACTTCGTCCGGCAAGACGTTAAACCGTCCGCTTCGTCCTCAACACACGACGTTAAACTGTATTTCGTCCGGCAAGACGTTAAACCGTCCGCATCGTCCGATCCCGTGCTCTGCACGCAGGGTCTCCCCCGGTTTGGACGTGGCCCCCACCCGCTCGTCTCTGCAGGGATGTCGGGATTGTCCCGATTTTGGGACGATTTAATGGGAGTGGCTTTTCCCTACGGGGGCAGGGTATTACAAACCCCTAGTTTCTCGTGGGAGGCTGCACATGTGTATCTCCATTGCGCCTCCCCACTGCCGAAGCCAGTAGAGGGTGTGACTGGGATCGAGATGTCTTCTGCTTTCGGTCCAAGTCCCTTCCAACTGAGTTTTGCCGCATCCAGGCTGCCTCAAGTGCGTAAGTCCTGACAGAATGAACTACGTGGACTTTGATCCCTGTCTTCTATACAGGGTACGTAGGAAGCCTCCCTGAGGTCCAAGCCCGCCATCTGGTCGTCCCGGTCATATTTACGTCGGTTCGTCCATCAGTGGACCCCTCCAGGGTTCACGCTTGCGTCGATTCACCTATGAATCCGCCCCTGTGGGAGACTGCCCGTGTGTATCTCCACTGTGCCTCCCCACAGCCCCTTTTCCCATTTCCCCTTTTATCGTCCAGCATGACGTGAAACTGTGATCCACCCGGCCGTTCCACCCCCCTCTGTGCGAGGTGGTTCGGTTCAATCCTCCGCCCGGCGGCCTAGACCTCTTCGTGAGTCGGCTTGCCGACGTCCAGCATGACGTTAAACTGTATACCCGAACTACGCTGACTTTGATCCGTGCTAACGCGCGGTACGTAGGAAGCCCCTACGGGGTCCAAGCTCTTCACTCCATCATCCATCCTGATCCTTACCCGGGCCGCCACATCCCGGTGGGGTCATGCCACTTCACTCCACTCCACGTTACTTGGGAAGCCGCCCATGTGCTGGCCCCAGCGTCGGAGGTTCCCCGCAAGGGGTTCTGTCATCTGATCCACTTTTCGTGTTGATCGGTCCGACGCCGTCCCCGCTGGACGTTAAACTCGCGGCATACCCCGTGTTAAACATGGGAAGCTGAGGAAAACCTCAGGTGACACAGTTCCCCGCACCTAGTACCGGATGCCTCAGGCCATCATGCCTTCGAGAAGCCCTATTAGGGACGGAAGACAGACGTGCAGAGACGCAGTGTTACGACACGCCCCCATCACCCAGAGCCACCCGGCCTTCTCACTGCAGGTTGCTGCCCCGCCCAGACTCCTTGGAGCGTCCGGGCGGAAGCAGCGTAATTAACCGGTGTCCATGAAGATATGGCGTCGGGAACGAGATTCATGAACATTCTTAAGTCTATGAGGGAGACCCGGATTAGGCGACGAGTTCCGAGGAGACGTCCAAGGAAGGAGGAGCCGACATCCCATCATCCCGGTTTCGATCAAGGAGCAGACGCCCCTGAATAAGGGACGAATGCCGCCCGCCCTTGGAAAGTGGGACTGCGGGACCACAAGCTGCACGCCCATCCCCTCGCTTTGACGGGTGCACGCGCGAACGCGTCCTGGCGGAACAGCGTAACCCGACGCACATCCGCACCGAAACAGCGTGCCTATGCGAAGAAGCATTAGGCGAAGCAACGCTATGGGTTTTTTTGTCCTTGGGATTTTGAAATCACATCATGCAAACCTAGAGGGTCGCACGGGAAGAGGAATTTCCAAGCAAATGAGTATGCTTCGCAAAGTGGAGTGCCTCGGCCTTAGCATGGGGCAGGGGTGTGAATGGGATGTGCTTCACGAAGAGGAATAGTATTCGCGGAGCACTGCCTCATGAAGCAGAGGGGCCACGCAAAGTTGGTTGCTGGGAATCATTGTGCATCGCGATGTACAACGACCCCACCTTGCCATGTGGATCACCAGTATAGGATGGGTGTTTCACGAAGCATAAAAGCTATGCGGCTACCCGGGTTCCCTTTGGAATCCCCTTCCTTCACGAATTCCCTTAGGATTCATGAAGGGCATCCCTCTTGGAAGAGGGGCTCAAGACAAGACAAGGCGAAGGCATCTCACGAAGTAGAAGTACCTCGCAGAGCTCATGATTCCCGGGGGCGAAGGGTGCTTTGAGATTCGGGAGCTGAGATGTCGAAAGGTCAGATCATATGTACCCTGGACTCAGGGGGAACCCAGTATTTATAGGCAAGGGGCGCCGTTAAGTAGAACTCACACGACGCGAAGGGGCGGCTGGTGCTTCGCGGCGGGCTCCCAAACGTCAGGGCATTTGCGGAGCGTTACTGCCTCATGGTCTTCACGGCGGGCTCATGAACGTCAGGGAGTTCACGGAGCGTTACCACCTCACAGTCTTCGCGGCAGGCTCGCGAACATCAGGGCATTCGTGGAGCGTTACCGCCTCATGTGCTTCGCGGCGGGCTCCCGAACGTCAGGGCATATGCAGAGTGTTACTGCCTCAAGGTCTTCATGGTGGGCTCGCGAACGTCAGGGCGTTCGCGGAGCGTTACCGCCTCCTGTGCTTCGCTACGGACGTGATTCTCAGGGGGGTGCTTTGCGTCGGAGCTTCGCGAGGCAGCGTGCAGGGCTTCTCTTTCGTCCCTTCGTTTCGTGCAATATTTTGGTTCCAAACAATTCCCCCCCTTAGACTTGGAGCCGTGGAGGGACGAAGGGTCGAAGTCTGACTGGAAATTTCCAAAATTATCAGTGGTTTGCGATACGACCTTGCGAAGGGGCCCGCGGTGCTGACAGTGGCCATGCGGTATGGACGCTCCACGATGCTCCACGTGGGTGGGACGCACTGCGAAGCTCCAGCGTCACCGCCTATAAATAGTGGGGCTATCCTCTCTTTTGTCCTCTCGTGACTTTTTTCCTCTTGCGTTCTCGACTTCGCGAAGCTCCGCGTCCTCCGCATCCTCTCTCCGCGAATCGAGCTTCACAGCGAATTGCGAGTCTTCGACTCCACTACCGCGCCAAGCGAACTTCTGTTTTCTGGCCTAGGCCAGACTCCGCGGCTTGGTTTTGCGCCCGAGCTTCGTGAGGAATCTTCTCGAGCAAGCTTCGCGATCCATCCTGGAAAAATCCTTTTCCGAGTTCCAAAACCGAAATGGCCCATCGAGATGCTGTATTGGGGGTCCTTGCAGACGCCGCCCGTAGGGATGAGATGGATAACTGTCTGTGCCTAGGGGAGATGGTCCGAAGCCAGTCAGACCATACTTCTTTGACAGAACTACTGTCAGAGGGTCAGAAGAACTATCCATACGACAAGAAACTTCCCTTGTATGGCTTCGGGCTGAGGGATGACATCTTCATCCCTGAGGCGAGTAGGGATGAACCAGCTTGCTGGTTCAAGAGCACACCATGTCAGCGCCAGTGGTTCAGGGCGGCCGACGGTCATGCACGGGAGGACTTCACACCCATCACCACCAACTGTCTCTACAACCGTGTGAACAATATTAACGGGAAGCCACTACAACCGGAGATGTCCCCTCTTCTGTATCGTACCATCCTGAAGGCGGCATTGCAGGATTCAAAGAAGGGGTGGTTCGATGAGTGGGACCTGCTCCATGGCGGAAACTTCACCAATGACTGGGAATGGGCCTACTAGGTAGGCGCCTCATGTGAGGAGTTTGGGGACGAGCTTAGGAGAGTGGGTTTGTATGAGGCGGCATGGGCCTCCCATTTCCACATTTACCAACCGAAACAGTTGATTCCAGAGCATCTTAGCAGATGGTCTTCTAGGACCAATACTCTTCACCTGCACCATGGAGAGGTGGGCATCAGCCTGTGGGATGTCCACCAGATTTCATGGGTTCTGATCTTGGGGGCCATGTATGATGAGTTCCTCCCCGTCATGAGCGCGTGGGAGGATATAGAGTATATGTCGCGACTGGCGTCGGCGCTGATGGAACTGGTCCCTAGAGAGGACAAGGAATCAGTGAGGGATGTCCACTTTAATAAGTGGTTCGAGCGGCTCTTGAAATTCTCAGAGAATTGAGAGTTTCCTCCGAGGCCTCGAACTTGTCCGAAGGCGGCTCAACGGGGCAAGGAGCACTTGTACTGGCGGGTCTTGGATGACAGCCAATAGAAGACTTTGGGTATCAGTATTACCACTGAACAGCAGCCGATAGTCAGGCTGGCGGCGTTCATCACAGACCTTATCTGTGGTTAGATCCTACCAGTGAGGGATTCCAGCATGGGGGTGCGGCCCAGCTCATTTATCATGGAGTCAGTGCTGGCCATGGGACAGCGGGTCAATCTAAGGATTCCAATGCTCGTCAAGCTATACAGTATGTTGCGGAACGTTTGCGAGGGCAAGAAGCCGCCAAGGATATGTGGTCCCTTCCACCTTCTATATGGGTGGATTGCGGCGCACATCAGAGGGATTTATGAGTATCCAAACCCTATCTTGCCGCCGAGATCAAACTTCTGCCCCTCCATTCTGAATGCGGGCGGGATCTTCCCATTCAAACTAACCGTGCCGATGGGGTTGAACCGGGTGTGGAGGGCGGATGAGTTTATCTTCCTCCCATTTCCATTGTCGACGGGGATACTCACTGACGACTGAATGGGAACAAAATAGAACCGGGCTTATCTCCTGGCCTTTCGAGGCGGAGATTTGGTGTCACTAGTGGATCATGAGCCTCTCTGTGAACCGTACACCCCGCATTGGTTTGTGAGGAAGTTTTGGTGCCTCCAGTGGCTGACCCCGCAGGTTTACTGGGAGGTGCGTCACGAGGAGCACCTGTGTGTGATGAGGCAGTTCTGGCTCATGTTCACACGGGAAGATGGGAAGATACAAATTTCATTGCCTCCATCCACCAATGCTTTCGGATTGGTGAGGGAGTATGCCATTAGCTGGGAGGATACTTATCTGGGGGAGATGCTGAGGTAGCCAACTATTCGAGTTGGTGACGGCGGGCCTCCTCTATCCCGAGGTCGGGGTCGGAGGGAAGCAAGGGCCTCTCACGGTGGCGGGGCCGCCGTGGGGATGAGACCCGCATCGGCCGAGGGTGTGGTAGGAGCAGCGGATCCGGTGATTCCAGAAGAGCAGGGCCATCCGGAGGGGCGACCACCAAGGGGATTTTGTAGGATATCCACTCAGGCTCCTGGGAAGCGGCTATGTCATATCGACATGGAATAGGATGTGGTCTTCCCGGAGGATTGGGACATTTGGGATGTCAACCGACAATTACTTAGTCCACCCGAGATGTGGGCACACTTGAATCGCCTTGGGATGTAGTTACAGGGCATAGGCCCAGTCCGGGATAGTTTCACGGTGTCTCCAATGAAGGCGGAGCAATACATGGACGAGATGGAGGACTACGTTCACTCCAGTGGTGTCCCCCGCCCAATGACAGACCGGGTGAGGGTATTACTAGATCGGACGGTCCCCCCATAGCTGTCAGCTGACGATATGATGGAGCGCTTCCCCCCTGCCGGAAGAATCAGAGGACTCCTCTCGGGAGGATGAGGGTGGCGGAGGGATCCCGTTGGAGGAGGGCGAAGTCGGAGACCAAGAATCAGATTTTGATGATTTTGTTGAGGCTCTCGAGGTAGCATTCCAAACTTCTTCCCTTATGGTCCGTTCTCGGGCCATTGCTGATTTCTCACCAATGTTTGAACCATGCAAGAGGAACTTGTATGCAGGGCTCGCTCTCGCCCCTTGGCGGGTGACGATTCGGGACCTTCAGAACCCGCGCCTACGGCTACGTCCAATTCTGCATCTGGTGGGGCCAGAGCACCTGAGGTGGCTCCTCAGGAATCTCTAGTCCTTCCAAAAGTATACGGAGGGCCACACCTCGAGGTCCCGTCAACATCGACTAAAGAGCAGCACCAGGATATTGATCTCCGTAAGTTTCCTCTACTGGATTCATTGTTGTCATATGTAGATTGTGCCAAATAATGTTTGTGTCCCTCTCTGTCATATAGTTCTTTGACAGGCATGGGCTGCGGCGGCAAGGCTGGTCAGGATATCTGGCAGCATCCCTCCTTGGGGCATGCCGGTGATGGTGGAGATAGTCCCCCCATCTCCCCGAGCTGCAACACACACTATCACCGGCGGGGACACCAGACGGGTCGTTCCTGAGGTTATTGAGGTGGATTCTGATGACGAGGATCAATCGGCCGACCCAAGTCCCATCACACCTTCTCCGGCACCAGATGTCATGCCAGATTCAACACCAGATGCAGATCCTGCCGAGGACTTCCTGCGGGCGTATCCTACATACGAGCCTACCAATCGAGCAGACTGGGACGAAACGGCCTCCGACGAGGAGGAAAGTAGCATAGTCTTCCGCCGATCGTGGAAGCTAATGTAACGCCCCGACCCCAGCTACCTAGAGTCAGTGCATTACTTCGTAACATTGGCATGATCACAAAAGATCAAGTCTCGAAAGACCGATTAGTTTAGTAGCCTTGGAAACACTAGATACATTCATAAGTCTTTCATTACATCAAAAGTAAACAAACTACAATAACATGGTATTCATAGTCCACAATCATATCTTCACTGAATATTCTCGCAAGTCAGTCATAATACACTTCTTCAAATCCTGGAAAATATTTAAACATTGAAAGGGGTGAGCTCAGATGCTCAGTAAGGATAACAATATTACGGAAGCTTTTATAAGAAAACATAAGCATTTAAGGCAATGTATAACTAAAACAAAAGCCTTATTGAACTTGAACTTCAGCATAATATGGAAAAAGTAAAATAAAATAATGCCATTACTTACTCACATGGATATTCTACTAGACGAATAATCACATGAAATATCAATAACCACTTTCATAATGATGGAATGCATAATGCCAGACTACCATAACCACATTGCCAAGGCCTCGTGCCAAGACTACAAATAAGATTTTGTCAAGGCCTTGTGCCAAGACACTAGTTTGTCTCATGAGACCTACCGATGCATCGAGGAGCTATAGCGGGCTCCACCTATCACATATTAAGTCCAATGCATTCCCATATGAAATGGTTTAAACATAACATAAACATTCGTATTAAAACTAGCATACGAAATGTCAATAATTTCACCATAAACTATGAATGGTATAAAATATCACATCCACAGTCAAACATATCACAAAAACCTTCAATACAATATAGAAGTTTTGTATTATAATAAATCAACTTCAAATAAGCGTAAAATCCATCAAAGGATGTTGACATAGATGAAATCAAAACACTTTTTAGAGAAATATCTCTTTCTATTTTTGAAATCATTTAAGAGACATATAAAACAAAACATTTTCTTGAAAATATTCTTATAAGCTTGTAAGGAAAGCTTTGAAGATTTTATAACGGCGGAAAATAACCACACCCGCCGTATAAGTTAAAAAAGACATTCTTACCTCAATTTTGTCGAAAAGGTTAAAAAGGACCATGTTTTGAAAACGACGGAAAGATTCCTCTTATAAAAAGTCAAAAAGGGTATAAATGACTTTAACCCATATTCTTGTAAATAATAAAAATGTTTTGAAATACATTTTGAAGAAACATGGATGTGGATGATAACGAGGTCCCAATAGATAATTATGTATAAACAACCTTGGATAATGAAGAGGTTGTGAAGTAAACCCTTACCTTGTACTTTTCCTTGGTTGGGGTAGGTTAACCTCCTGTATAATGGTGAAATAATTTTTATTAAATTATACAGGAATCATATACATTCATATGATATCATATATGATCTTTTAACATTTCTTTGTTAACAATATCTTAGATTTATCGTTGTTTTGGGTGTTAACTTACTCATTTTCTTATATGTTTTGTTACGTAAGTCATGTTTTTCATGGATAGGTTGTATCTTATTCATATACAGAATGATATCATGTCCTTAAACATTATTTTTAAATCATCAAGTGACAATTATACTTGAATGGATACGACGGAGAATGAATCTCATCGCGTTCGTGGAGACGGTAGTCCGTACGTACGCACGAGCGACAATATCATTATTTTGATATTAAAATAATATATAATTGGATAGTATATCATATATAAAGAATAATAATCATGTTATATTTATTATTTACATGAATTACATATCATTATTATACCCATCTAAATAATAATATATTGAATAACAATTACACCACGACGTGGAGACGGTAAGCCGTACGTACGCACGTATGGTGACATGTCATTCAAATGATGGGTAGAATACTGAATATGGTTGTTCCATATTTATAATAACATCAAAGTATATAGAAGATACTGGAGTTATAATTTTAGAATTGAAATAATAAACAAAGAGGGAGTGGAAGAAGGAAGAAACATGAAAGAGGGTGATGAAAATGTTACCCCTTCTTCGGGTTCTTCCTTTTGATTTGATCAAAAGGACTCCTTAGGATGCCTTTATGACTAACGTAAAGCTTCTAGGATGAAGGGAGAGAAGTTTGGAGAGTATTTGGGCAGAGTTTGGCCGAACCAAAAGGTTTGAAAGTGTGAATAAGGTGGTAGAGGTGGGGGCCTTTTATAAGAGGAGAGGAGGGGCTCTTTTGGAAAGATTGAAATGTTACATTATTATACAATGATTTTCGGATTCTAAAGGTCCCACACTTATATAATTCGTGTCTAAGGTGATAAGGGTTCGAAATAGCTTCATCCAATAGGAGTTGGACAAGTGTAAGCCTTGGATATTGCATTATCTTCTCATTTTATCTAAATCGTTAAATAATGAGGTCATCACCACATCATAATGATGTCATAAATAATTTAATTTATTTAATGTCTAAAAATTATAAAAAAAATACTATAATGTAGGAAATCGTTTTATCTTTCTAATGAATATTTATAATCAAAATTTGGACTTGTGTAACCCCACGTAAAAATTTTTTTAGTAAAACATTTTATGTTTGTGTCATTTTTTACTTTAACATTAAATAAAAGGTGTTTATGTCAATTTCTAACTAAAGTGGCTCCATGGGGTCCCCAAGTTGACCCATGGGTTTTCATGGTCGGCCATGACTCATCCAATAGGAGTAGGACAAGTTTCAAGCTCATATCATATTATTAAAACATTTTTTTACCTTAAACTACACTAATTACCTCTAATCGCGATTAAGAACTTAAAAGATACTATTCACCAAAAAATTATTTTAATCTCATTGAACCACATTTTACTTATTAATGACAACCATGTATGTCGGATTTTCGAAAATCAAATCACAGAAGTGGTAATATTTCATTTTAACGAAAAATCAGTTTTTAACAACCACTTAGTGATTTCACTATTCATCAAAAATTGATGTTTTTCAGAATAAGGCCAAAATTTCACCCTAAGTTATAATTGATATTCCGAATTCAAAAATGATGTATATTTTACAAAATTCCAAACATATAAGTTGCATTAATTAATTTTATAATTAATTCCCGCTGTTACAACAAATAGCGTGTTTTTAAGAAACAATTTATATCAAAAGATTGGCAATTGTTTATGTCCAATTTCGATGTTAAATTAATTCTAATGACCACCATTGGATAAAATTGTAAAAATATATTCTAATTATACTTTAAAACAACTCAATAGTATAATTTATCACTATAAATTATTTTGATTAAAAAAGTTGTTTTAAGTATTTTTCACTATTCATAAAAAAATAGAAGTTCTCAGAAAAATACCAAAAATTCAACATAGGCGAATTTCGATATTCCAAATCCAAAGATGAAGTCTATTTTGATAAATAAAATTTATAAAATTTCAGAAAGTAGGTATTACTATTCACAACGGCTAGTTTAATTAGTTGTGGTGTGTGTTAGAGCTTGAGGTTGCGTACAACACACGCTATTGCATTATTCGAAAGGAAACGTACCGTGGAAGCTTGGGGTGTTACATTCTCCCCTCCTTCAAATAATTGCGTCCTCGCAATTTCTAGGGTATTACTGCATAAAAAGACTCGGGTGGTTCTTCATCATAAGTTCCTCAGGTTCCCACGTTGCCTCTTCCATTTTATGATTTCTCCACAAAACCTTTACCAGACGAGTCGTCCAGTTTCTCATCACCTGCTCCCTCACATCAAGAATCCTGATGGGCTCTTCACAATAGGAAAGATCGGGTTCCAGTTCTAATTCCTCATAGGTGAGTACATGCGTTGGGTCAGGCATGTATTTCCTCAACAGAGATACGTGGAAAACATCGTGAACTTTGGAGAGATTTGGCGGTATCGCCAAACGATAAGCTACAGCCCCAATACGATCTAGAATTTCGAAAGGTCCGATGTACCTGGGACTCAACTTACCCTTCTTACCAAAACGTATAACTCCCTTCCATGGAGATACCTTTAGGAAAACATGATCTCCCACCTGAAATTCCAAAACCTTTCTTCTGTTATCGGCATAGCTCTTCTGCCTACTTTGAGCTAATTTGATGTGGTTTTGGATTACCTTCACCTTTTCCATTGTTTCTTCCACCAGTTCTGGTCCCACAAGTTTTCTTTCACCAACGTCATCCCAACAGGTTGGTGTACGACATCTCTTTCCGTATAACGCTTCATAAGGTGCCATCTGAATGCTTGAATGGAAGCTATTGTTATAGGAAAATTCTACTAGTGGTAAGTATTGATCCCACATACCCTGAAAGTCAAGAGAGCATGATCTCAACATGTCTTCTAAGGTTTGAATAGTCCGTTCTGATTGTCCATCTGTTTGAGGGTGATAGGCAGTGCTCAAACAAAGTTCAGTATCCAAGGCCTTTTGAAGACTTTTCCAGAATCTTGAAGTAAAACTAGGATCACAATCAGAAACAATCGATAGGGGTACTCTATGAAGTCTTACAACTTCATTAATATATAATCTTGCTAGACGTTCAAGTGGTAGATCCTCCCGTATAGCCAGAAAATGTGCTGACTTAGTAAGACGATCAACAATGACCCATATTACATCATTCCTTCTAGGAGTCTTTGGTAGTCCCATGACAAAGTCCATCGTAATATTATCCCATTTCCACTCAGGTATGGGAAGAGGTTGCAATACTCCACCAGGATGTTGCCTTCCAGCTTTCACTTGTTGACAAACCATACACCTCGACACAAAATCAGCAATCTCCCTCTTCATATTGTCCCACCAAAAATGTTCCTTCAAATCTCTATACATTTTGGTGCTCCCAGGGTGTATAGAGAAATTGGAACTATGAGCATCATCCAACAATTCCCTTTTTAGATCAGTTATATCGGGAACACAAAGTCTCTTCCTGAATTTCAAAATTCCATCCTTATACACAAAGTCCCTCAATCTTCCATCATTCAAATCTTTAATCTTCTTCCGAAATTCTTCATCATTGGTCTGAGAACTCTTAATCCTTTCTAGTAATGATGGTTTAGCAACCATTTGAAAAATCATTGATGTTTCACCTTCCCTAGTTATTCCCATGTCCATCTTCACTAGATCCAAGAAAATTGGATCCCTTTCAATTCTCATCACATTCAAAACTCCATGGTCTTTTCTACTCAAAGCATCTTCCACCTTGTTTGCCTTCCCCGGGTGGTAATGTATCGTGCAATCATAATCCTTGAGTAGTTCAAGCCATCGCCTTTGCCTCATGTTGAGTTCTTTTTGTGTGAAAATATACTTCAAACTCTTGTGATCAGTATAAATCTCACATTTTTCACCATAGACGTAATGTCTCCATATCTTTAAAGAAAAGATCATAGATGCTAACTCAAGATCATGAGTAGGATAGTTTTGCTTATGAATTTTTAGCTGTCGTGATGCATAGGCAATGACCTTATCATTCTGCATAAGGACACAACAAAGTCCTTTCTTCGATGCATCACTATAAATAACAAACCCATCATTCCTTGATGGTAGAGTCAATACAGGGGCATTGACTAATCTTCTCTTTAGTTCTTTAAAACATTCTTCACTCTCTTTTGTCCAGACAAATTTAATCCCTTTACGTGTGAGCTTTGTCAATGGGTTAGCCAATCTGGCAAAATTCTGGACGAAACGTCGATAATAACCTGCTAAACCAATAAAACTGCGTACCTCAGTTATACTTGTCGGTGCTGGACATTCTTGGATTGCCATGGTTTTAGAAGGATCAAAGGAAATTCCATCCTTAGAGACAATATGGCCAAGAAAAGAAATCTCATGAAGCCAGAATTCACACTTGCTAAATTTCCCATATAATTCATGTCTTCTAAGAGTCTTCAGGATAATGCGTAAGTGATTTTCATGATCTTCGTGGCTTTTGGAGTATACCAAGATATCATCAATAAATACCACTACAAAGTCATCAAGATATTCCTTGAAAACTCTATTCATCAGATCCATGAAAACAGAGGGTGCATTAGTCAATCCAAAAGGCATTACTGTAAACTCGTAATGCCCGTACCTTGTTCGAAATGCTGTCTTTGGAACGTCTTCCTTCTTCACACACAACTGATGGTATCCAGACCAAAGGTCAATCTTTGAAAAGTATTGAGCTCCATGAAGTTGGTCAAACAAATCATCAATGCGAGGTAGGGGATACCTGTTCTTTATTGTTATAGCATTGATCTCCCCATAGTCAATGCATAACCTCATAGATCCATCTTTCTTCTTAACAAAAAGAACAGGGGCTCCCCAAGGAGAAACACTAGGGCGAATAAATCCCTTATTACTCAATCCTCTAGTTGTTTCTTTAGTTCAACTAATTCCACAGTGGCCATTCTATAAGGGGTCTTCGATATGGGCCTTGATCCAGGAATTAAATCAATGGAAAACTCAACTTCTCGTTCTGGAGGATGTCCAAGTAAATCTTCCGGAAACACATCAACATATTCTCTCACAATAGGTACATCCTCTATTTGAATCTTCCTTTCCTTACCCTCAGTAATTTCCTTCCCTTCCTCCTCAATAATTGAATTTAGTTGAGCTACTGGGGGTGGATCTAGATAAGAATTATGTGGCAACGATTCGGCTCTAAAGATAAGGTGTTCCTTATCATCATCATCAAGAATCGTAACCTCTTTCCTCTTACAATAAATATTTGCATCATGGTATGAAAGCCAATCCATACCGAGGATTATATCAAATTCAATCATGGGTATGACGATGAGATCAGCAGGTAAAGAACATTTAGGTGCTCTAATGGGAACTAATCGACAAAACTTTGTTGCAACAATACTTCCCTTAGGGGTTCTGACCGACAACTCCCTTGTTAAATCAAATTGGAAATATCTAATTTTCTTAGCAAACTGGGAGGATATGAAACAATGCGATGATCCAGAATCAAATAATGCATTTTCTAAACTTGAGGAAACCATTAAATTACCTACCACCACGTCTTTCGGAGCTTCTACCTCAGCAGTAGTGATAGCATAAACCTGGCCTTGATCCCTTGGCCTTTTCTGAGGTAAGTTCTCCTGACGCTTAGGACATTCATTTGCATAATGCCCCATCTCCCTGCAATTGTAGCACCGAACGTTGGTAGCTTCCTTCTTCCCCTTACAATCATGAGCTTGGTGGCCTTTTTCACCACACTTGTAACAGACTCCCATTCCCTTCAAGCAAGTACCAGGATGTTTCTTCCCACATTTACCACAAGATGGATATTCAACCTTTCCCTTCTTCCCTTTATTTCCATTCCCAGATTGATCAGCAGGTCTCTTCTTCTCTTTCTTTGCTTTAAAGTCATAAGACTTAGAGAATTCCTTTTCCATCTTGATAGCGCACGAGACAATACCTTCGTATGAAGAGAAGGTTTGTGATACTAAAGCTCGACGGAGAAATGGTTTCAACCCATCAAAGAAACGATCAGTCTTACTTCTTGGGTTACGCATGTAATCTGCAGCATACCTTGCTAACCTTGTAAAGTTAGCCTCATACTTTGCGACATTCTCATCCTCCTTCTGCCTCAGACTCAGAAATTGCCTTTCCATATCCGCTCGATGGTCCCGAGAAAAGTATTTTTCTAAGAACAGCTCTTTGAACTCCTGCCATTCCATGTTTGTTAATTCATCATCTTCCTTTGTGTTTTGAATTAGTGACCACCATTGATCGGCATCTCCAGTGAGGCGGTAAACTGCCATGGTAACTTTTTCCCTTTCACTGCTCCCCAAAGCCTGAAATATTTTCTCTAGGGAATTTATCCATTGCTCGGCCACTAAGGGATTTGTACTCGCATTGAACGTTGGTGGTTTTTCCGTCATTAATCGATCTAACATTGATCCTCTACGCTGTGGATCAGGGTGCTCCATACGGGTAAGGTTATTATTCATAACCTGAGTAAGTTGTCCTAGTATGGTGATTAGCTGATCGGCACCAGTTGCATCACTAGCCCCACTATAATTATCTTGAGCAGGAGGGCAATCCCTACATAGAGTGCGTGCATTGATACAGTTTCCATTTCTTCCACTAGGAGCCATTTCTAAAAAATGGCATAAACTAGATCAGTTTATGAATCAAAATACATAATCCCATACTTATAAAACACTTAACATAAATTGAACTATTTATGGATATAATCCATAATCATAAAAATGTTTTCTTTGAGGAAGTATATACTCATAAACACTTCATAATGATTTGTAAAGAAAATGAGAGTTATCCTAAGCATATCCCCCGGGAGTGTCGTAACCAAGAGTGCAGCAAGGCCCGTTGTCGTGCACCAGTTCCCGTTCGAGTCTAGCTCAAAGCAGTGTTTTCGGGTTTTACACCTAGGTACATCTGTGCCAGAGCCGCCTCTACCTGCTCGTATCCAGACAGGGATGTATTGCTCGGAAAACTCACAACATCTCTACAATACCAAAATTCTAGGAAGTTCTTCTATACTAATCCTCAAAGTTCATCTTAGGTCTATGTGCTCTAATCAGAGTTTATCTAAATCTAGCTTCCAAGGTTTGTACTAAACTTACTCTGATACCAACTGTAACGCCCCGACCCCAGCTACCTAGAGTCGGTTCATTACTTCGTAACATTGGCATGATCACAAAAGATCAAGTCTCGAAAGACCGATTAGTTTAGTAGCCTTGGAAACACTAGATACATTCATAAGTCTTTCATTACATCAAAAGTAAACAAACTACAATAACATGGTCTTCATAGTCCACACTCATATCTTCACTGACTATTCTCGCATGTCAGTCATAATACACTTCTTCACATCCTGGAAAATATTTAAACATTGAAAGGGGTGAGCTCAGATGCTCAGTAAGGATAACAATATTGCGGAAGCTTTTATAAGAAAACATAAGCATTTAAGGCAATGTATAACTAAAACAAAAGCCTTATTGAACTTGAACTTCAGCATAATATGGAAAAAGTAAAATAAAATAATGCCATTACTTACTCACATGGATATTCTACTAGACGAATAATCACATGAAAAATCAATAACCACTTTCATAATGATGGAATGCATAATGCCAGACTATCATAACCACATAGCCAAGGCCTCGTGCCAAGACTACAAATAAGATTTTGTCAAGGCCTTGTGCCAAGACACTAGTTTGTCTCATGAGACCTACTGTTGCATCGAGGAGCTATAGCGGGCTCCACCCGTCACATATTAAGTCCAATTCATTCCCATATGAAAAGGTTTAAACATAACATAAACATTCGTATTAAAACTAGCATACGAAATGTCAATAATTTCACCATAAACTGTGAATGGTATAAAATATCACATCCACAGTCAAACATATCACAAAAACCTTCAATACAATATAGAAGTTTTGTATTATAATAAATCAACTTCAAATAAGCGTAAAATCCATCAAAGGATGTTGACATAGATGAAATCAAAACACTTTTTAGAGAAATATCTCTTTCTATTTTTGAAATCATTTAAGAGCCATATAAAACGAAACATTTTCTTGAAAATATTCTTATAAGCTTGTAAGGAAAGCTTTGAAGATTTTATAACGGCGGAAAATAACCGCACCCGCCGTATAAGTTAAAAAAGACATTCTTACCTCAATTTTGTCGAAAAGGTTAAAAAGGACCTTGTTTTGAAAACGACGGAAAGATTCCTCTTATAAAAAGTCAAAAAGGGTATAAATGACTTTAACCCATATTCTTGTAAATAATAAAAATGTTTTGAAATACATTTTTAAGAAACATGGATGTGGATGATAACGAGGTCCCAGTAGATAATTATGTATAAACAACCTTGGATAATGAAGAGGTTGTGAAGTAAACCCTTACCTTGTACTTTTCCTTGGTTGGGGTAGGTTAACCTCCTGTATAATGGTGAAATAATTGTTATTAAATTATACAGGAATCATATACATTCATATGATATCATATATGATCTTTTAACATTGCTTTGTTAACAATATCTTAGATTTATCGTTGTTTCGGGTGTTAACTTACTCATTTTCTTATATGTTTTGTTACGTAAGTCATGTTTTTCATGGATAGGTTGTATCTTATTCATATCCATAATGATATCATGTCCTTAAACATTATTTTTAAATCATCAAGTGACAATTATACTTGAATGGATACGACGGAGAATGAATCTCATCGCGTTCGTGGAGACGGTAGTCCGTACGTACGCACGAGCGACAATATCATTATTTTGATATTAAAATAATATATAATTGGATAGTATATCATATATAAAGAATAATTATCATGTTATATTTATTATTTACATGAATTACATATCATTATTATACCCATCTAAATAATAATATATTGAATTACAATTACACCACGACGTGGAGACGGTAAGCCGTACGTACGCACGTATGGTGACATGTCATTCAAATGATGGGTAGAATACTGAATATGGTTGTTCCATATTTATAATAACATCACAGTATATAGAATATACTGGAGTTATAATTTTAGAATTGAAATAATAAACAAAGAGGGAGTGGAAGAAGGAAGAAACATGAAAGAGGGTGATGAAAATGTTACCTCTTCTTCGGGTTCTTCCTTTTGATTTGATCAAAAGGACTCCTTAGGATGGCTTTCTGACTAAATTAAAGCTTCTAGGATGAAGGGAGAGAAGTTGGGAGAGTATTTGGGCAGAGGTTGGCCGAACCAAAAGGCTTGAAAGTGTGAATAAGGTGGTATAGGTGGGGCCCTTTTATAAGAGGAGAGGAGGGGCTCTTTTGGAAAGATTGAAATGTTACATTATTATACAATGATTTTCGGATTCTAAAGGTCCCACACTTATATAATTCGTGGATAAGGTGATAAGGGTTCGAAATATCTTCATCCAATAGGCTTTGGACTAGTGTAAGCCTTGGATATTTCATTATCTTCTCATTTTATCTAAATCGTTAAATAATGAGGTCATCGCCACATCATAATAATGTCATAAATAATTTAATTTATTTAATGTCTCAAACTTATAAAAAAAATACTATAATGTAGGAAATCTTTTTATCTTTCTAATGAATATTTATAATCAAAATTTGGACTTGTGTAACCCCACATAAAAATTGTTTTAGTAAAACATTTTATGTTTGTGTCATTTTTTACTTTAACATTAAATAAAAGGTGTTTATGTCATTTTCTAACTAAAGTGGATCCATGGGGTCCCCAAGTTGACCCATGGGTTGTCTTGGTCGGCCATTACTCATATAATAGGAGTAGGACAAGTGTCAAGCTCATATGATATTATTAAAACATTGTTTTTACCTTAAACTATACTAATTACCTCTAATCGCGATTAAGAACTTAAAAGTTACTATTCAATAAAAAATTATTTTAATCTCATTGAACCACATTTTACTTCTTAATGACAACAATGTATGTCGGATTTTTTAAAATCAAATCATAGAGGTGGTAATATTTCATTTTAACGAAAAATCAGTTTTTAACAACCACTTAGTGATTTCACTATTCATCAAAAATTGATGTTTTTCAGAATAAGGCCAAAATTTCACCCTAAGTTATAATTGATATTCCGAATTCAAAAATGATGTCTATTTTAAAAAATTACAAACATATAAGTTGCATTAATTAATTTTATAATTAATTCCCGCTGTTACAACAAATAGCGTGTTTTTAAGAAACAATTTATATCAAAAGATTGGCAATTGTTTATGTCCAATTTCGATGTTAAATTAATTCTAATGACCACCATTGGATAAAATGGTAAAAATATATTCTAATTATACTTTAAAACAACTCAATAGTATAATTTATCACTATAAATTATTTTGATTAAAAAATTTGTTTTAAGTATTTTTCACTATTCATAAAAAATAGAAGTTCTCAGAAAAATACCAAAAATTAAACATAGGCTAATTTCGATATTCCAAATCCAAAGATGAAGTCTATTTTGATAAATAAAATTTATAAAATTTCAAAAAGTAGGTATTACTATTCACAACGGCTAGTTTAATTAGTTGTGGTGTGTGTTAGAGCTCGAGGTTGCGTACAACACACGCTATTGCATTATTCGAAAGGAAACGTACCGTGGAATCTTGGGGTGTTACAGCTAATCACACGCTTTATCAAGGACACCCCCCAAACACTATGGATGAACGAAATGGACAGGCTTCGTTCACGGCTGTGTGAACTGTGCGCTAGGGGAGTGGATGCCCAACATCATCATGCACTCATCCGAGATCTCATGTCCGAGTAGATCCGGGAGTATGATCGCGGGCTCAGCATGGGATGGCAGCGGAGGAAGGCGACCAACATCAATAAGCTCTAGGAGGCTGAAAGCGAGGTCCAACAGGTGCAGACCCGCGCAGATGAGCACTCAGCCTCTCTTAATGAACAGTCTGAGCTGATCTCACGGGTGAGGGCCTAGCTGGCAGAGGAAGAAGAGCATATGAGGTGGGCTTCTAGAAATATGGATACCATTCAGGATGGCGTAGAGAGGGCCAGAGCCAAGGCTGACGAACTGTGCCCCGCCACTGCTGAGGAGGAGCGGGAGCTGAGTCGGCGGCAGCAAGTCTTGGACGCCACAAGCCGAAAGGTGGCGGAGCTACAACATTCTTTTGACGGGGTCAACCCGTCCATGGGGGGAGTCGACCCCCGGGTATTATAACAAATTACAAACCTTTTGGTACTTTAACACTTCAATTTTTTATTCTTTTGAATACCGTAGCACGCACAATTCCCACTATTTGAATCGGTTCATTACATCCCTACAATTTTGGCAGGACGTACAACGACAATTCCCCAAGCTCACGTGGGTCAAGCCTAATGTGAGAAACAGGAGATAGTTGCCTCATCATCCCACCCAACATTGGAATGGAAAACAAGCTTCGGGCATCTGGGGTTTGGATAACCAGTCCTAATTTCCGGAAGGTGGGAGAGGCCTGGCAGGAGAAGGAGGTTCTCAGAACAGCCGAATTACCGTTTCTTTAGCGTGATCTTATGCATGAACAGTGCAATGCCAGGGGCGCTGAAATCGGTTCGAATAGATGGATATAGGAAGTGTGGATCACGATGCCCAAGATTCGGAACACTTTGGGGGTGGCGTGACAATAAAGGATAATCGTTAATCGTGGCAGAGAAACTATATCCTTACTACATTAGCCTGAAATGGGGACAAAAAATTAGTGTCGCCCGTTGACCATGTTCGAAACATGGGACCAGGTCAAAAATATTTTCGGTCAATCCTTTGGGATGTTGGCCCTGGACAGTTGGCGGACCCTAGGTCAAGCATCCATACTGTTAGGGGGTCTATTCAGACACGACCAGTCTTCCGGAACGTTGGCCCAGGACGGTAGGTGAGCCGATGCGTCATGGGACCAGACCGTTAGGTGGGGTCCCTTCAGTCATAAAAGGGGACGAGGGTCCGAATAATGGGTACGCAAAGCATGGAATATGGATCGATTGTTTGTCCGAACAGAATCCAACACTCAGGTAGTTACACCACCGTGGTAGGAGTACGCCAGATGGGCGCATTGGTTTGGTTATGGATCCTTCTTTCTTTGGGACAAGGCCTCTCTAGTGAGGGGTCCGACTAGGGGTTCGGAAAGGGGAAGGATATGATTAATGATTCCTATGGGCTAGACCCTAGGCAAAATACCAGGGTGTCTCTACGTATCCCATGAGGATGGGAATCAAGCCATACGTAGTTCTTGAGGAGAATGGATAGGAAAATTCCTATGGGCTGGACCCTAGGCAATATAACAGGGTGTCTCTATGTATCCCATGAGGATGGGAATCAAGACATATGTAGTTCTGGAAGTGTAGTTTAACATCATGCAGGATGATGAGAAGCCTGGCCATGTTGGTACACATCCTGCCAAAATTACTAAGCCCACGTGAGTCATGCTCATTGTGGGAGACAAGAATTAGTGGTGGGACTTTCCTGACACAGAAAAGGGCAGGTTAGGGTGAAGGGACGCTCGGTGAATACCGGCCCCATGATACTAACACGCCCATGTGGTGCACTTAGATGCGCGAAGAGATAGAGCCGAATATGTTGGAATTCCACTTGAACATGAGGAAGTGGAAATGTGTGAATCGTGATGCTCGAGATTTGGATCACAATGACAGCGACGTGATGATATAGGATAACTGTTAACCATGACGGAAATGCAGCATTCATATTGCATTATCCTAGAATGGGGACAGACAAATGAGGGTTGACTGTTGACCATGTTCGAAACACGGGACCATGTCGCAAATGTTGTCAGAGATCCGTAGGTACATTGTCCCGAGACGATAGGGGATCCCTTAGGCCCAACATCCATAGAGAGCCCTTAAGCCTAGTATCCATGTCATCTGAGGGTCCTTTTGGATGTGGAGGAGGATGAGGATCCAAATAGCGAGCACACAAAGCATGGTCATGGGACGAGGGGAATGTCTCTATGAAAATCCCACACTTTAGGCTCTTTGTCAAAACAAATCTTAATATGACAAGGAGACGTATTAGATAGATGGAAAAGAGTCCTTTCCAACAGGGAGATCTCAGTTTAGGGTCGTAGAATTCGGACCATGAATGGGTAAGGGGAGTAGGGGACACATGGCAAGGTGGTTACAAAACCTGACGTGAATGAGGACCTAATCCCTACTTACAATGTGTTCTCTGGGGAAATGATCGAGTCGAGCGACTAAACATGAAGGTAAGGCTGGGCCTACAGGGAAGTGCCCGGGCTCTCCTACGTATCTCATGCGGATGAGAATCAAGCCATACGTAGTTCTGAAAGGTGGCACGGTAAGTTACCAGTGCCAGGGGAAAAGGGAAGTGCGAGCGTGGCCCTTGCACTGAAAGAAGCAGAATTTGATAAATCTTGTTTGTCCTTTAAGGTGAGTGGTTTTTTTTTGTGAAGCGACATGCCTAGGGTAGTAGGCCCTGTTGTCGCCACAAGAATCAAGCCGTGATAGGCATTGACAAATGGCATGGAACGTGATCAATACCCAACGTGATTTTCTCTACCACGAGGTCATCACAATGCAGTTCCATTTTTCGTCGTGCGGCCAGGACGGTAATGTTATAGTTTAGGGTCATGTGACAGGACCAAGCATGCATTTTAACGTCATGAAGCACAGATGTAGAAGAGAAGATGGTAGGCGGGGAAAGTGTATGGTGTCGCGCGGAATAATCGACGTGAATGGGGACATAATCCCACCTTATACCGTACGCAGTCCTGAGAGAGGAACCTCATGCTGAGGGGCCCACATAGATGTGAAATGTAACGGGGGAGATACGAGCTCCCAGAAGAACTAGACCCGAAAACGGGACATTCGAGTGGTCCTACGTATCCCATGTGGATGGGAATCAAGCTGAGCGTAGTTCCGAGGAGATCGTAGTTTATTGTCTTAGACCTCGGACCATGGGTGGGTGACAAATTTGCAGGTAAGTACAGACCTTGGCCCGATCCCTAAGCCCACGTGAGTTAAACTCTGTGTGGGAAACAAGGGGGAATATCCTTATCGCAATTCCCAAAACATCCCATTAGGGGGAGTTAGTGAAGAGCCCCGAAGGACACCTTTGACATGGCTTTGTTCCCCCAACGCGCAGATGTGCACAGAGGAATAGTACCCAGAGTTCCAAAACTCTACTTGGGAATGATGAGACAGGAGAAGGATGTGAATCATGTAACTGACATTTTGGGATTAATAGAGTTGGAGTGGTGATAGTGGATAACCACAAATCATGGTGGAAAAAATAGTTTCCATATCGCGTTAGCATGAGGTGGGAACAACAAACGAGCATCGACCGCTGACCATATTTGTAACGCGGGATTTATATCGATTTTTTGTCTGAAGCCCTCGGGGGCATTGGCCCATAACGGTAGGAGAGCCCTTGGGCGTAGTATCTAGGCCGGTCTTGGGGGTCCCTCTGGGTGTGAAAGATGATGGTAGCCCTGATGAAGGGATACACAAAGCCTGGAAAGCGGGTGCAGACGTGTCCGAGTAAAGTCTGGAATTCTAGGTAATAAACTGGAGTACCCTTAGGCACATTGGTGAACCATCGGAAAGGGTCGATGAAATAGCTCGAGAATGAGAGGCACATGGCGTGGTTATTACATGACCGACGTGAATGAGGACATAATCTCGTACCACGCCATATAATCCCCTCATAGAGGAAGGGTAGACCAAGGGGCCACGGTGGGATGACGACTCCCGAGAGATGGGGTTGGACCCAAATCCTAGAAATTCAGGTGATCCTACATATCCCATGAGGATGTGAATCAAGCCACACAAAGTTCTCTAGATGCAGTTTAACATCATGTGGGATGAGGAGGGGAGTAATATACCCCCAAACAAGGGAGGTGTACGATATGGAGAATAAACCGACGTGAATGAGGACATAATCCCACTCCACACCAAACACTCCTATAAGAGAGGACCTGCGCCGGGGGCCCGAAAATCCCAAGGGGCCTGATTGTTAGGCATTGGTCAGGAAGGCCTGACCTGCTTGCAGTTTAACGTATTGCAGTAAGGACGAGGGCCAGGGGCCCAAGGAGGCAAAGGGGCCTGAGGTTGGGCCTTGGTCAGGAATTCCTCATGTGCTTTCAATTTAACATCTTGCTGTAAGGATGAGGGTCGTGGGCACAGAGAGGCCAAGGGGCCTGAAGCTGAGCCTCGATAAGGAAGGCCTTCCCAATTTGCAGTTTAACGTCTTGCAATGAGGATGGGGAAAGAGATAACTGTATCTCATCCGAGGAGGTGTAAGGCATGGCGAGTAACCCGGTGCAAAAGAGGACGTAATCCTACACCACGTCGTGCATCCCTTATAAGAGAATCGGGGTCGTGAGCCCAACCGTTGGCGCCACCCAGAGGGAAGTTTGTCGCTTCTGGATGGAGCAGAATGAATCACTGCACTCGATGTTTGGGACATCTCAGGGTGTACCCGAAGGTCCAGGACACTGTTGACCATGTTCAAAACACAGTGTTCTTATGGTGACCTGATATGGGAGTAACAAATGAGTGTCAACCGTTGACGAAATTCGCAATGTGAGACTTGTATTGGATTGTCACTCGGAAACCCTTGGGGGTGTTGGCCCGTATCAGTAGGAGATCCCTCGGGCGTTGTATCCAGGCCGTTCTTGGGGGTCCCTCTGATTGTGAAAGATGATGGAATCCCAATCAAGGAGTGGGTGAAGCATAGCTGTATCCATCCACGAAAGAGTTGAATATCTCCAGGGGGATGTGCAGCTAGGTCGAGGCTTGCTCAACATGATTTGGGGTGAAAGGGTACACCATGCCATATGTCTTGACCCAAGGGGAAGATTTTGGCTTTTGGGCTAGGCCAACAGACGATGTGTCCGGGCATTCATACGTATCCCATTAGGATGGGAATCAAGCCATACGTATTTCTTGAAGGCCATGCAGTTTAATATCATGTAGTGAGGATGTGGGAGGATAGAAGAATGGGAGTGGGCACATGGTGTAACACTTATAATCCTTGTACGAGTGGGGCTAAGAAAGCCTACTCATCATCACGCAAAGATCCTCCTAGGAAACTATACCCAGGGGCAGTGGAAGAGGAGAGCTCAGGGATGGGCTCAAGAGGAGGCATCTGAGCATTACTACGTATCCCATTAGGATGGGAATCAAGCCACACGTAGTTCTTGAAGCGCAATTTAATTTCGTGATGGATAAGAGATGCATCTCATTTAGGGATATGTATGGTACGACAGGATATCTAACGCGAATGAGGGTGTATCCCACACCACACTATACAATCCCATAAGAGGTCCTGAATCGACGAAAACCAAGGGGCCTAAGGCCGAGCCGCGGTCAGGGAGACCTAACCGGCTTGCAGTTTAACATCCTATAGTAAGGACGGGGGACATGGGCCCGAAAAGGCCAAGGGGCCTGAGGCTAATCCTCAGTTAGGAAGGCCTGACTGGCTTGCCATTTAACTTCTTGCAGTAAGGACGGAGAGAGATCTTAGTTTAAGGTCATGGAGCTCAGACCATTTTGTAGTTTATCGTCTTGCAGGACAACGATGCAGTTTAAGGCCGTGCAGGACCATTTTGCAGTTTATCATCATGCAGGACGACGATGCAGTTTAAGGTCGCGCAGGACCATTTTGCAGTTTATCATCTTGCAGGACAACGATGCAGTTTAAGGTCGTGTAGGACCATTTTGCAGTTTATCATCTTGCAGGATGACGATACAGTTTAAGGTCGTGTAGGACCATTTTGCAGGTTATTGTCCTGTAGGACGACGATGTAGTTTAAGGTCATGGAGGACCATTTTGCAGTTTATCGTCTTGCAGGACGATGATGCAGTTTAAGGTTGTGCATGACCATTTTGCAGTTTATCGTCTTGCAGGATGACAATGCAGTTTAAGGTCGGGCATGACCATTTTTCAGTTTATCATCTTGTAGGACGACGATGCAGTTTAAGGTCGTGCATGACCATTTTTCCCTAGGAAAAGTACTGCTTGGGGAACTTTGCATTGGTGGGAGGATTTATGAACTCACCGTTCGTGGTCGCCAAAGAAGTATGTTCCGTTGGGGTAAACCTTGTGGATGACATAAAGTCCTTCTCATTTGGGCTCTAGCTTGGGTGGTTTCCTATTGGGGATCATTGGCACCCGAAGGGCCAACACCAGATCGCCCTGCAGAAAAGAGCGAAGGTGAACTTTCTTGTTGAAGGCCCTTGCTATCTTATTCTGATGCTTTTCCAGATTGTGCAGGGCATGAAGCTTGTTCTCGTCCAGTGCTTCCAATTTAGCTAGATGGATTTTGGTCACCTCATCTAGCACTTACTGGTCATAGACTATAGTGTGTAACGATGGTAGCTGGATCCCAATGGGTAGGACGGCCTCATCCCAATACACAAGGGAATATGGGGTCACCTGGGTGGAATTGCGAGTTGTCGTCCGATAAGCCCAGAGGGCGTTGGGGATATTGTCCGGCCAACTTTTCTTGTTCTGACCAACCATTTTCTGCAGAATGTTAGAGAGGGTTTTGTTGAACGCCTTGATCTGTCTGTTTGCACGTGCATGATTTCGGGAGGTATGGTTCGAACAGATATTGTACTTGGATTACAATTTTTTAAGCTCAGCCGCTCATAAGTTGGTGTCTTTATCGGTGAGGACAGCGTGAGGGACCCCAAACCGGTGGATGATATTAGAGCTCACAAAGTCAACAATGGAATGGGTCTTGACCTCATTGAGTGGAACTGCCTCTGCCCACTTGGAGAAGAAATCTGTAGCAGTTAGGATGAACCTACACTGGCGAGCTGTTGCTGGTGGATATGGTCCCACTACATCAAGTCCCCACAACGCAAATGGTCAAGAGTACCCGGTGGAGTGGAGGGTTTCTGGCGGCTGATGCATGAAGATGGCATGAACATGGCACGTGTGGCATCTCATGGAAAACTCAATACAATCATGGATCATAGAGGGCCAGAAGTACCCCAACCACTAGATTTGATGGGACAGCTTTGGCCCAGCTTGATGGGCACCATAGGAACCGGTGTGAACCTCTTGAATAACCTGAGAAACCTAGACTCTTTGAATGCACCTATGGAGAACACCATCGAAGATCCGCTTATAAGGGATCTTCTCAAGACTGGGACCACTCTGGAGGGTAAATTTCAGCGCGCGATGTCAGATTCACTTGCGCTCAGCCTGGTCGTCCGGGAGGCAACCATTTTGGAGATACTCGACAAAAGGTGCCCTCCAGTAGGGAGTGGCTTCAACCACTATGTCTGACGAACCCGGGACCCCTGACGTAGAGGGTCCGGTGGTGAGATGACTTACCCGCAGGTCGTCATTGTCCTCTTGGGTGACGGGGGCAATGAATCTCCATTGTGCCACATGTATGATCAAATCATCTTTCTTTGGTTCTGTGAGCGATGCCGCAAAGCCAGCCAAAGTGCCAGCTCGACCGTTCTGTGACCGAGGGACATGGGTGACCTCTGGATGAGAGGAGAACTAAGCCATTAGGCGGAGGGTGCACTCCAACAATGGAACAAGCTCCAGATTACTGACGACATAATCGCCATTGACCTTCTTGATTACCAGCTCAGAATCTCCTTTCACATATAGATGGGTCACATCGATCTCGAGGGCCAACTCGAGTCCGGTGATGAGAGCCTGGTACTCTGCCTCGTTGTTGGTAGAGCCTTCTGACAACAGGAATGAGTATGGTAGGATGGCTTGTGCCGGGGTGATGAAGATGATACCCAGGCCCACTCTGTTGAGCTTAGGATGGTTGAGCCTCCTACCGGTGGGGCTCCGGGAGGATCCGTCGAAGTTCATTTGCCAATATGAGATGGCACAATCGACTGAGAGGATCATCTCATCAGGAAAATCCAGGTCCATAGATTGATCCGCGGAGGTTGGATGGGCAGCTAAAAAGTCTGCCAACGCTTGTCCCTTAATGACCTCCTGAGGTACGAACCTGATATCAAACAGCTAGAGGATCACCTCCCACCGTGCTAGTCATCCATTCAACATGGGGTGGTTCAGGATGTACTTCAGTGGGTCTACCTGAGAGACCAATTATACCTCATGGTGCTGAAAGTAATGCTGCAACTTCTGTACGGAGAAAACGAGCGCAAGGAAACCCTTTTCGATAGGGGAGTATCTGATCCCTATATCGAGAAGCATGCAGCTGAGATATAGAGACTGTTCTCCGTACCCTCGTTATTATTCTGGGCGAGAAGTGCATTGAGGGATCGTTCCAGGGCGGTCACGTAAAGGACCAGTAGCTTTGCAGATATGGGTGGCATCAAAACCGGTGGTTGAAGCATGTACTGCTTGATTTCCTCGAAGGTGGTCCGACACACTTCATCCCATTCGTAGGCGGCACCTTTCTTAATGAGCTGGGGAAATGGATTACACTTTCCGGCCAGATTCGCGATGAATCGGCATATATAGGCTAAGTGGCCTTGAAGACCTCTAAGTTCCCGAATATTTCTCGGGGGAGGCATTTGGTTGATGGCCCTGATATTCTCTCGGTCGATATCAATGCCCCGTTATCTAACAATAAATACAAGAAACTTCCCAAAGGTGACCCCGAAGGCACACTTTAACAGGTTCATCTTCAGGTGGCGGGAACGGAGGATACCAAACAATTTTTCAAGGTCTTTGAGATGGTCCTGGCACTGGCGTGATTTGACCACTAGGTCATCCACATAGCATTCCACCATCATCTCGAGAATCGGCCTGAATATGCGATGCATGGCCCTCTGATAAGTGGCACCTGCATTTTTCAGGCCGAAGGGCATAACCTGGTAACAAAAGGTACCTTGGGGATCCCTGAAGGTAGTGGAATCCTCGTCCTCGGGGGCCATTTGAATCTGGTTGTACCTGGAATAACCATCCATGAAAGAGAGATCATGGAACCCGGTCGTGGCATCAATTAATAACTCGGTCACCGGGAGGGGAAAGTCATCCTTTGGGCAGTGGCGATTGAGGTCGCGAAAGTTGATGTAGACCATGATCTGCCCATTCTTCTTCCTGACTGGCACAATGTTGGCAAGCCACTTGGGGTACTGGACTTCCTTGATGAAGTTGGATTTGATAATCTTGTCAACTTCGGCCTCGACCATAGCACCGTGAGAAGGGTGCATCATTCTGGGAGGCTTCTTAAACCCGTGATGGTTTGACGGGAGGCCCAGGCGGTGAACGACTACCTGGGGATCTAGTCCAGGCATCTCTTTGTAACTCTAGGAAAACGCATCATGGTGTTTCTTGAGAAAGTCTATGTACCACTACTGCTCCTTAGGGGACATGGCTGCACTGATAAATGTGGGTCTCAGATCTGCCTCGCTACCAAGGTTCACCTGTTCCAGTTCATCAACCTTGGTTGAGACGCCTTCCTCAAATGCAGGGGGAGCATCATCCAGATCTTCCTCTCCACCCGTGGAGGGGTTTCCCACAAAGGGGGCTTCTTCTGGGCTATCAAACCCCGATGGGTAGCTGGTTCCAGCTTGGGCAGTAGTGGTCATCATATCAAGAGACCCACTCGCCACTGAGACCATAGTAATGAAGGCAGTCGATCCTATCCCATCTGACCTTTGGCCTAAGGGGCCACGTTTGATGACATCAAAGTAGTGGTGATGCGTCGGTTTGAGTCAGTTGATTCCAACCCGGAGGAAAAGACACATATGATGTAATTCTGTTGTCATAAGCTTGACATTCTAGTACCGCACAGGGGTAGGAGGCTCTGGGATCACCTGAGCCTGGTTGGTGTAGGAGTACGAGGTGATTTTCCGTCGTCGCTTGGACATGAGAACACGCCTTACTTCTGTACCCGAAACAACAAAACACTGCCCCATGTCCAGGGTCGTGGCCTCCAATCGATGGATTGGGAAGATGTAGGCATCATCCAGGCCTACCCATGGATCACTTGCGACTATGGCAGGTTCATCCTCACATACTAGGACTTGCTTATCCTTGCTCTTGTAATAATCAGCATCTAGATAGCGGGCTTTACAAGAGGCGAGTAGAGATGCATCTCCTTGGAGCATGCCTACTCGACCATTGAGGGAGTATTAGAAGCATTGGTGATACGATGAAGGGACCACTGCGTGCAGGTGGAGCCATGGCCTATCCATCAATGCGTTGTAGGCGGTGTCCTGAGAGACAACTATGAACTCGGTGCTGGAAATTAGGCCGCTGAACTGGGGCTTCAGGAAGATCTTTCCAAATGGGGATTGCTTGGTCCTATCGTATCCCTAGATTCTAAGGTCGGAGGGTGTCAAATCATCTTCAGACAGACCCAGCTTTTCCAGTGTCTGAGTTGGGATTAAGTTGATCCCAGAACACGTGTCAATGAGGCAGCGGAGGACTTACACACCATTGAAGTGTCCAGTGATGTAAAGTGGGCGAATATTCCCCTATATGGGAGGGTCTTCATCTTCACCGGATAATGAGATAACTTCCTGGCATTTGGCATTCTCAGTTGCCTCAGCGTTGAAGGCTTCCGTAGCTGCTACCTCCGTCTCAAACGGAAGGGGGATCCTTAGGGCCCCCGCAAGAGCTTCACGCATTTCAGACGATAGGAAAAGGGCCTCAAGGATAGAAAGCCTTACTGGAATACCAGCCAGGTGCTTCAAGACATAATACTTTCATGCTAAGCGCGAGCCTCTGTTTACAGGAGGTCGTTCTACAGTTGGAGGCATAGCGGGTCCTGCCGGTTGAACCGGCGGTTGGCTAGTGCTGGGTACATCCCGCTGCCTACTGGTTGAAGCCTAGAGAGTAGTCTCTAGATAAGGATCGGACAGTAGAGATTGGCCTGTATCCGGGCAAGACTGACTGTGATACGGACGAGGCAACTCTTCCTGATCTAGTAGCACAAATGACGGTGGAGGTAGAACTGAGGGCATCAGATGAGGTTGCGCATGCTGAGCTCTGTGTTGAGCCTGCTGTCTGGTCTCAGTAGCGTGCAAGGCCTGACTGAAAGTTCCCGCTGATGTTCCTCGATGACCGTCATGGTTGTGGTTCTGCTGACATTGACGAGGACTGGAAATTTTGGGGAGGCTCGCCTGGCGTTCCCCCTCGTCGGGAGTCATATAGGGCTTTTCCAACTCCACTGTGTTAACTGAAGCGTACCCATGGCTGTCGCTCGATGAGTCATCCACCACCGGGCGGATTCTGGGATGAATCCCCATTTCAGGGGGCATAAAGTTGCCAATAGTGCGGGATGATGACGTTAGTGGTGGAGCGCGTTTCTTCTTTTTGCATCGTCGCTGCTTACCCTTTTGGGTAGAGTTCGGCTGTGAAGACGATGCAGAGGTACTGGCTACTTCCGTCGAAGGCTCCGCATGGTTCAGGCATGCCCAAATGATACCATGGTCATGGGTGACGGTTTTTCAAGCCATCCAGTGGTTGTATTTCTGGGACCCACGGCTGGGAACCTGCTGTCACTCGCCTTCACTGTCGCTACCGATCACTGACCCTACAAAGACACCCACTACTTGTGTTGGTGTCGGGCCCAACCTAACTATGTTGTTGTCGACCTAGTCTTGAAGCCAGTCCTTAAACACATAGCATTGCTTGAGGGTGTGCCCCAAAATCAGATGATAAGGACAGTAGTTGGGGTGATCGGTGAGATTCGCCTCTTCTGGCCTTCTGCACTCGGGTAGGCGCACAATCCCTTTCTCTAGAGCACTTAGGAAGTAGCCAGGGACCTGATTTTCGTTGAACGAATAGGTCTGGTGCCTTCTTTCCAGACAGGGGGCCCTGGGTGCCTAGCCCTGATGAGGGGCCGGAGGGGCCTACTGAGAAGGCAGAACCTGATTGTCTCACCTAGGTGGTGGTGGTGCATTGTGCGGGAGAACGTGTCGATTCTGAGGCGGTCGCTGCTAGGTAGAAGCATGTGCTTGAGGTGGATGACCTCTACGAGGTTGTGGGGCTGGTGTCGCTGGTAGTAATTCCAGCTACCTAGGGGCTTCTATTTGGGCCACCACTATTGGTTCGGCTCTTGCAGCCTTCCTGGTTGGGTTTCACAGCGGGTAGAAAACATGCCTGACTAGCATGTTGCAGAGCCTCTTCAAGGAGATGAGCCTTATCTGAGAAATCCCGGTACCCTCTACGGTAGTTCTGGGTGATCAGGGATGGAACCAACTCCGTTTTAACATTCAATACACGCATTGTCATTAATTTCTCCTGAGTTAGTGTCATGTCGAGGGAGTATGTAAGTCCCTTCCACTGGGCGATGAAGTCTGCGACTCCCTCATCAGGCCTTTGTTTTCACTTGAAGAGGTTTGTGATGATGGTCTTTCGCGTGGTGGTGATGAATTGGTATAGGAACTGCCGGCGGAGATCCTACCAACCGGTCACCGATCCGATAGGGATCTGGTTGTACCAGACGAATGTGGGGCCCTCCAATGTTTGTACGAAACATCGGAGCTTGGTGGATTCTTGCTGGGCTGGAGTCCCCAGCATGGGGCCACACCTAGAAGAATAGTGGGCAAAGTGCTGCAGTGGGTCCCCTGTACCGTTGAAGGGCGAGAAAGTGGGGTTCCCAAAACCCGGGGGTGCGGGCATATCATCCACCCACGCGGGATATGGCTTGCCATCCGGTGGGACTGCCACCTACCGCGTTTCCAACGCTTCGAAGCAGACAATGAGTGCCTCTATTAGATCATCCGGGTGGGGGTCCCTGTCTTGACGGGGATCCCTAATCACAAGTGCATTTCCAGGTTCTTCAATACACTAGATGGCTTCAGCAGCTCAGGGAGCGACTGGCGGAATGGCTTGTGGGGCGGCTGGGGGAACCCGGGTTGGATTCCTCAGATTGCCCCGTCGTTCAGGAGGGTTTGGTGAGACGTATCGCGCCCTCTTTCCATGAGTTCCGGATTCTGCCCTGTCTGCGGAAGTAACATGATCAGGGTTTCCCAGAGGTATATCCCTGGGGGGGAAATTGTTCCTACCCCTGCTGCCCCGGCATGGTATTACCATAGTCTGGTCGCCGCTCTGCAGCGCGCTCGGCCAGGAGTTCGTCAACCAGCCTCTTCTACTCAGCAAGCTACTGGCGTAATGTGGCCTTCTCGGGATCTTCGCCTGTCTTCTGTACAGAGGCGGACATGTCAAAGTGCTTGATAGATCCGACATGCTCCTTACCCTTACCAGCATTTCGACTGAGTACCAGCGACTCGGTGGGTACATGGAGGCCTAGAAGGTTGCTCTGCTGACGGGTACCCCTCCCTGATGGGTCTAGTAGTGGTGGTACGCCCTCGGAGGGTAAGTCTCCATCGAGAAATTGAATCTCATCTTCCTTGTCCACTACGTCAGCCATGTGGACCGCGACCCCTCTTGAGGGAATGTCCTCAATGACGCATAACGAATCGGGCTACCGTCAGATAGGGTTGAAGATTAGAGTGGCATAGTGTCCCTAGTCATGGACTTGCACATTGGGGGTAGCTTCCCTGATGACTTTGCGGAGTACTTTGAAACTCTGAATGCATTTCCGTTGAAGGGTGCTCTGACAGCCTGGTAACTAATGGTGCTGGGCCACAGGGAGTGCGACCAAATCAATCAGGCGGCATTGGTCGCCGATTTCTTCAAAGTGCACTCAACTCTTGGGGTACATCACCCGCTCATAACAAAGGAGAAAGTGTGTTTCCCATAGGGTTCGGCGGAATCACCCCACTTCCTCTGGGGTAAGGGACTCTGGTGCACAAAATTTCGGCGCTATCGTCGGCCAGAACTTCTCCGGGAAGTGATCCACTGCGAGAATGCTCCAAAAGCTCCTGGGTTCGGACTAGTGGTCTGGGCTTGTATGGCCCCACTCCTCAACCGGAGGTAGCTAAGGGACCGGTTGCGGTACTGAGGCGGACCAGTGGGATAGTAAACATGGCGGCGGAGAATACAGCGAATGAGCTGACTGGATTCCAAATTCCAGGACATCCTCTGAAGAGTGAGGTGACCTGACCACAATATCACGATACGATGGGATGATAGCCATAGCTTCTGGCGCAGGAATTCAGGTTCCCAGTGATAGGTCAGTTCGTTGCTCTACTACTATTGGTCCCCATAATAGCTCTCTGTGATCTCTAGTAGAGGTAGAGTGAACTTCTGGTGACGACGGTGGTGATTGCGCGGTCGGGACCTGTGGAATTTCCAAAATTTCTTCCTCTTGGATGTACCTATGGAGGGAGGTGGAAATCTGGTGGACCTCAAATTCTGGGAGGATGAGGCTGAAGTGCCTGGTTCCTGCCCCAGTCCTTGACACAGAGGAGCGGGGAGAAGGCTCCATCACTGAGTCGCATTCCGCTTCAGAATCCGAGAAACGGGAAGGTTTGATCTCCACCCGGGCCATCCCAGGACTCTTCTTGTGGCGGCAATGACCCGCTCTCCTGCCCCTAGATAGCTTTTTGGTACAAGGATGATCCTCAATATGTGGTCTCGGGGCAGCGCTGACGCCATAGTGGAGAGGGTTCCTGCTTGAGATAACCGGGGTGTGAGGGGCACCAGGGAAAATGTTGAAGGGTACATGGGGAGGGCCTCCATGGACATCACCCACGTGGGCGGAAGCTCTGTTGGAACCAGCAGAAGCATGGGGAGGACCTCCATGGTCGGTGTGGGCGGAGCGAGGCTGACCTTCACTCCTCGAGTTTCCTGGGTGAGGAGGACCTTCGCCAGTTGAAGAGAGGACGTAGGAAAGACCCCCACATTGGAGAGGGACCGGATGGGAAGTGACTTCTCATCGACGGTCGGGGGCAGGAGGAGGGACTCCATACCCTGTATGGTGGGCGCGGGAGAGGTATTTGCACCGAGCGTCACTGCCACGGGGCAGGTCTTCCTTCATGATGGGGGTAGCATGAGGCATACCTCCATGACGATATTTGGAGAGGGGAAGGTCCACGCTCTATGGAATAGCGGTACGGGGAGGCCCTCCGTATGGGGTGACATTACCGCGAATTGGTTCGGGGCGATCACCACTCAGGCCTGCAAACCCAAGGGCCAACCCGACCTGCCCATGGGGTGGTTGGAGCCTCGGTCCTGGTCGGGTGAAGGAGTGCCCCTGCTCATTGTGTGAAGGGACTCCATGATGCACCTCGGTAGTGGCTCGGGCCATAGTATATGTTGACGTCGACGCCCCTTAATGAGCATCCTCAGCTCGGGCCCGACGCTGACGCCGGGTTAGACGAGCTGGAACAGGTGGTGCAGGGGCATAGCCTACCTGCTCTTCTAGAGAAGACAGTCGGCGGCGCTAACGCATCCGGATGGGAGCCCTTGCCTAGAGCCCCTGTATTGGGACTCTAAGCAGCCGAGACAGACATCACCCGCCTCATCAGCGTAAGGCGAGAAGTCGTCGAGGCATTCCGAGGACAGGCTCCCGAAACGATTGAACGTTGGGGAGGGGAACAGGGGCTCCCTGCACGGCCTTTTCGGGTGGCGTTGATAGCGGGGCCTAGATGCCTCTAGGTCCATGCGTTCCATATCCCGAGTTGGGATGACCCCATCTTCCTCATACCTTCGTGCAAGGTTGTTGATCACCCTTCGCTGGATGATCTCTGACGGGGAGAGGGGATGTGGGCGCCCCGTATTCACAGATGTAGAGGCCGTCGTGGCAGCATTGGAGCCATATGGGGCAGATGTGCCGGTATTTCCCCCGCCCCTGTGTAGGAGAGTGAGCGGTGA
Source organism: Viscum album (assembly GCA_963277665.1). Lineage (NCBI taxonomy): Eukaryota > Viridiplantae > Streptophyta > Magnoliopsida > Santalales > Viscaceae > Viscum > Viscum album. The sequence goes on from OY728123.1 coordinate 2,025,224,360, forward strand.
TCATGTCTCCATTGTAGCAACCCGGTTCTTGGGAAACGGAGAGATCAAATCATCAGCACTGTGAGGAAAAGGATTGAGAACCAGTTCCACAGCGTCATTCCATTCTCCACGTCAGTAAGAGGGATCCACACCAACACATTGCAGAACGGAATTCTCCACGTTCTACTGCCCAACTTCCGGTGAGTTTCACGCCAGGCCCGCTATTTTCTTGGCGGGACCCGGCACCGGATATCTGGATCCGGCGACACGTTAATCTATTGGTGTCTCGAACGCTACTAATATCTAAATTGAGGAGAAGAGATTCACTTCAGGTTCCCCATTTCTATTTCCAATGCTTTTACGCTGGGGCGCGCGTATCCTTCTGTTGAGGACGCGCTGTTGTTGCCCCGCATTCCTGATTTCCAAAGGTGGGCGACATCCATTACTCGTTCAGGGACTTCTCCTCCTTGATCGAAACCGGGATGATGGGATGTCGGTTCTTCCTTCTGTGTATTTCTCCTCAGAACTCATCACCTAGTCTGGGTCTCCCTCATAGATTTAATATGTTGTTCGTGAATCTCAATCCCAGGGAATTATCTTCATGGATGCTGGTTAATTAAAATACATCCGTCAAGACTTTCCATAGGGTCTTGAAATGGTAGATACCTTCGGTCGGAGTAGACGGCAACATCAGGCATGTCGGGGCACCTCTGGGTGCATGGACATGGGGGAACCTGTATTCTTCCTCATAATAGGGCATCTCAAGGGTGCAGAACCCGAGGCATCCCACATCAGATGCGGGGAATCATACGCCATATGAGGTTTTCCTCAGCTTCCCATGTTTATCATGGGGAATGCCGTGAGTTTAACGTCTCGGGGATATGGTTATGCCAAGGGCATGTCTTCTGAGGTTTTCCTCAGCTTCCCATGTTTAACACGGGGTATTCCGTGAGTTTAACATCTTGAAGAGACGGTTACGCCAAAGGCATGTCATCCGAGGTTTTCCTCAAGCATCTCATGTTTATCATGAGGTAGGCCACGAGTTTAACGTCTTGCGAAGACTGTATGAGAGTGATCAGAAAATTCCAAAGAGACAAATCAGATTGTTATATCCCAAAGAGAGAACACCTAGATGATGGATGGATCATAATGCCCAGTGAGGAAGGATTCGAGGTGGTGCGCTCCCTGGAGGGGAGATGTCACACTGTAATAGCTGATCCAAACACCACTGAGGGCGGATCAGGGAGTGTGCACCCCAGAATGGGGTATCACCAATGTTTACCATTGGCTGGGATTGAACCTCATGGAGGTTTCCTACGTACCCCATGTAGACAACAGGGATCAAAACACACATAGTTCAAAGGGATGATGAATCAGGGTGTACACAGAGGACAACGACCTGAAGACATGTTGGGGCTTACGTTTGGATAGCTTCCCAAGCACTGCTAGGAGTAGCGAGGAGGTGGATGGCATGATCCCACCGGGATGTGGCAGCCCGAGTGAGAATCAGTATGGATGATGGATGGATGAACGAAGTGTAGGGGAAATGAAATGGGACTATCGCAAGGGCGACAGTGAAGTTGGGCTTGAGCCTCGAAGAGACCTCCTACGTATCCCCGTGGTAGGGAATCAAAGTCCGCGTAGTTCAGGATGGTGCCGGTGGACCGACGTGAAGATGGAATTTGTTCTGATGGATGTTGGGATTGAACCTCGTGAGGTTTCCTATGTACCAATCCTTGACATGGATCAAAGTCCTCGAAGTTTGGGTGAGTGTGCCGGAGGACCGACGTGAATATGGACCTTGGTCTGATTAGTGTCATCAGCGAACCGACGTGAAGGTGAATCCGGGGGTCCACTGGTGGTGGGATTGAACCTCGTGGAGGATTCCTATGTACCATGCCTTGACATGGATCAAATTCCACGTAGTTCAGTTGGAATGTGGAATACAGTTTAACGTCATGCGGGACAGGGGTGAACCGATGTGAGCGAGGTCGGAACGACCGGGTGATGGGCTTGATCTTTATGGAGGCTTCCTATGTACCATGCCTTGAAATGGGTCAAAGACCATGTAGTTCATAACAGTGTGTCGGCGAACCGACGCGAGTGAGGACCTTGGTCCAGATGGTACGGGGCTTACACACTAGGATGCCCAGGTGCTGGTGACCTAACGTGAAGAAGGTTGGAGTGACCAACAGACGATGGGATTGAACCTCTGGGAGGCTTCCTACGTACCATGCCATGACATGGATCAAAGGCCTCATAGTTCAAAGTGTCTTCTTCGGCAAACCGACTTGAAGGTGAACCTGGGGGTCCACTAGTGGTGGGATTGAACCTCCTGAGGCTTCTTACGTGCCATACCTTGACGTGGATCAAAATCCTTTTAGTTCGGGAATTGTGGTTGGTGTCGGCGAACCGACGTGAAGAAGGGACCTTGGTTCGATGGGAAATGGGCTTGACCTTCAGGGAGGCTTCCTACGTACTGTGCCTTGACATGGATCAAAGTCCTCATAGTTTGGGTTGGTCACAACGGCTTGCCGTCGGACTGGAATTGCAGTTTAACCTCATGCTGGATGAGGGTTGAACCTGACGTGATGAAAGAACGGGTGGTGGGCTTAAACCCCATGGAGGCTTCCTACATACCATGCCTTGACATGGATCAAAGACCTCGTAGTTCAAATGGATGTGCAGTTTAACTTCATGCCATATGGGGGCATACAGTTTAACATCATGCTGGACGGCACACAGTTTAACGTCATGATGGACGGGGTGTTGTCATGGACAATGCTTACTCTAAGCCCATGTGAGTCGTGCTCGATGTGAGAAACAAGAGGCTGTAGAGACCTGACGATCACATCGCGAAGGGTGCATCCGTGAGAAACGATGTGGGGCTTATGCGTTGGGCGGCCCATGGTTATGGGACTTACTCCAGGATGGAGGCCCGAAGTGTGACAAAGCACGGCAGGAGAGGGATTTGGGACCAAAGATATAAGGTTCCTCATTCCCTATTGCGCCCTCCACTGGCCTTGGCAGTGGGGAATTATGGAGGTGCATGGGTGCTACCTTCCGCAAGAGAGGCTTGGGGCTTATACCAGGGTTGTTTCCCTTCTCCCATGGACATACGCCACTCTAACAGGAGGATATCATCCCATGTGAGGGTGATTCCATTCCCGTGGAGACGAGTGGCATAAAGAATGTACGAGCTGGGGGGACCCTGCGTGCGAGGCACGGGGTCAGATCATAGTTTAACGTCATGTGTTGAGGACGAGGTGCTTGGCAGTTTAACGTCCTGCAGATCGGATGAGGTGGGTTTACTCCACACCCTTAGGACATACATGACCTGTACCCTCTGGTCCTTGGGGGAGGGAAGGTACTGGAAAGGTTATGGTAAAGGGGAGTCGCGGAGCGAACCATCGAGGGGTCCACGATAGTGTGGCTATACGAATAAGCAATAGAAATTAGTGTGCCTATGCGAAGAAGCATTAGACAATGCAAAGCTACTGGTGGTATTGTCCATGGGATTTAGAAATCACATCGTGCAAACCCGGAGGGTTGCACGGGAAGAAGAATTTCCAAGCAAAGGAGTATGCTTCACGAAGTAGAGTGCCTCAGCCTTAGCATGGGGCAGGGCTGTGAATGGGAGGTGATTCGCAAAGTGGAATAGTATTTGCAGAGCACTGCCTCGTGAAGCAGAGGGGCCACGCGAAGCAGGGTGCTGGGAATCACTGTGCTTCGTGATGTACAACGACCCCGCCTTGGCATGTGGATCACTGGTACAGGATGGGTGTTTTGCGAAGCATAAACGCTCAGTGGCTGCCTGGGTTCCATTGGGAATCCCCTTCCTTCGCGAATTCCCATATGCTTCGCGAAGGGAATCCCTCTCATAAGAGGGGCTCAAGACGAGACAAGGCGAAGGAATCTCGCTAAGTAGAAGTACCACACAGAGCTCATTATTCCCGGGGGCGAAGGGTGATTCGTGATTCGGGAGAGGAGAAGCCGAAAGGTCATATCGTCTGTCCCCTGGACTCAGGGGAACCCAGTATTTATAGGCAAGGGTCTCCGCGAAGTAGAACTCACGCGGCGTGAAGGGGCGGCGGGTGCTTCGCGGCGGGCTCGCGAACTTCAGGGCGTTCGTGGAGCATTACTGCCTCACGGTCTTCGCGGCAGGCTCGCGAACGTCAGGGCGTTCACTGAGCGTTACCGCCTCACGGTATTCGCGGCGGGCTCGCAAATGTCAGGGCGTTTTTGGAGCGTTACTGCCTCCTGTGCTTCGTGGCGGGCTCACGAATGTCAGGGCGTTCACGGAGCATTACCGCCTAACGGTCTTTGCAGTGGGCTCGCGAACGTCAGGGAGTTCGTGGAGCATTACCGCCTCCTGTGCTTCGCGGCGGCCGTGATGCTCGGGGAGGGGGGTGCTTTGCGTCGGAGCTATGCGAGGTAGTGTACGGGGCTTCTTTTTCATCCCTTCTTTTCGTGAAATATTTTGGCGCTAACAACTATAACACATGAACCCTATTACATTTATAATTGGGATAAAACCTATGTACCATCAGATTTTTGGGCTTGGGATACAACCTGTGTACCATCTTACTATTCGTCTTAGTCTACAACCCATGTGCATTCTTATTTTTATGTTTCGGATATAACCCATGTACCCTCTTACTTTTAGGCTTGGTCTACAACCGATGTACCTTCTTATTTTCTGATTGGACTAGAACCTATGTACCCTTTGAGCTCATATAAAACTTATCATTACCCAATATATTAGAGTGATATATAGTTACCACCCTTCTCATAATAACATTAATCATTAATGTTCCACGACATAATAAAACATGCATCATATCATGACCCATAAAAAGGGAAAGGTTCTATAAACATAAAATCACAACCCATGAAATGATATGGTTATCATTACCATTTCATAAAATCATAATCTATGGAAAATATAGGTTTCATAATCACTTCATGAATGCATAACCTATGAAAATAAGTAGGTTTCAAAAGCATAAAACATGTGGAAGTGGAACGGGAGACTTAAGCATCATTCCCTCAAAACATAAACAATTTAAGAATGAATATGAAAGGAACATTTGGATAGTTTCATATAAAGGAATAATAAACATAAATAGATATCATATTAGACTCAAAATAACTTGGGATGATATTTTTAAAACATTTCTTAAGGTAAATATCCATTCTTATTTGAAAAAGAATCACTAAATCACAAAACCTTTTGAAAACCATTTTCCTTAAAAACTTATAAAACAATATTGAAAACCTTTTGAAAAATATATTATTGAAATTATATTTTTAAAAAAATTATTAAAAATTAATCATTCATACATAAAAATAAATATTCAATTAATTGATGTAAGGTATGTCTGTACATGTCGTACGAGGTAAAAAACATTCCTTTTTCCTTGTAAAAACAACAAAAAAAATGCCCATTTCAGAAAGTGACAAGAATATTCCTTTGAAAAAATTTGTAAAATAAAAAAGGGTATCAATTTATTTAAAATATATTAGGATAATATTAGAATATTCTTGGAACCCTTTCTAGAAATTATGGATTTGAAGGAAAATAGATTTCTGACAAAATAGAGGGTAATGCCAGGCTTTCTTAAACAGTTTCTTAACTATCATATATACCAAAGAGTATAACAAATGGTAACAATATATGAATATATTATTAATACATATATGAGAATAAAACTCATGAAGATTCATTAGAAATGGATCATATGATTTCATCAAATAGTAATAATCGTTAACAATATCGAAAAGCGATAAGATTGTTTCAACAAACACATACCACTTGGTTACTTGGGATCATACTCTACATGTAACAAAAGGAGGAAAAATAAAGCTTAAAATATAATTAAAATAATTATACAAATGATATAACTTGTAGAATTTAATTATACATATCTCAAAAAATAATTTAGCTGCATAACAAAACCTGAGTCTCTAAAAAGGAAAATTGAGACAAAACTATTTTACCGATTTGGTAACTTTTGAAACATAAAACCCATGAAATAAATAACATAAACTGGATATCTAAATACCAATAAATTTAGTTATAGTAATCATTGAATACATACATGTTTATGATACACACCACTTTAAAGGAATGGGTGGTGAATAAATTATGTATCACATGGAAATAAAAAGTGAGATGAAATCCCCTTACGTCGTGTCTTGACTCTTGTCGTACTCATTCAAAAAACATATATAATAAATATAATTTTTTTATAAATATTTTAAAGAACCATATTATTATATATAATAACATATATGGTTTTATTATGACTTTATATTAATCACTTGTTATCTATCCTATGTTAAGGTTTCACTTTGGGTATTATTCACTTTATTCTTCATGTGTCATAATCTGTTATATCTTTGTTCATTATACTTATACCATGATTTAAAAAATTTAAACCATTATATTAATATCATGTATATATAGTATACGTGTATTATAATAATCCATATAATATATAAGTATGAAACAAAATACACCATTCATGGAGACAGTAGGATGTATGTACACATTGACGCTATTTCATTTTAATTTTTTTTAAAGAAAAAAAAGTTAAAGAAATATATGTACATATATATATATATATTAAAATAAATTTATGATATCATATATATCATATCTATTTACTAAAACCATCTGTAAAAAAATCCATTTAGTGTGTGAATGAATCATACCACCTTGAGGGGTTGGTAGTCCAGACTTCCTCAAATGAAATTATCATATTAAAAAATAGAAAGTAAAAATACTTGTGTTGTAAAAAAGAATACCGAATATTAAATACCTAATAAATATAATATATGACATATATTAAAATAGTTTCCATCAAAATTTCCACCATGATAGGTGGTATGTAAAAATTGAACAATCTCCATTTTGTGAGGCGGTACTTCACCGTACATATAAGCATTATGTACATTAACTATTAGATGGAGGTGTGTGTAACTGTAAGTATAATCCTCATCATAATAAAACCTATTATATTTTGTATACTATTTTTTCTACAATAATAGAATAAATATATTGGAGGGTGTGGAGAAGGAAAATAAAATAAAGGAGCTTGGGCGATTGTGTTACCTCTTAATTTGGTAACTCCTTTGGTTTGTGACAAGAGGCTTCCTTGGAAGACATTCTACACAAAGGGATGATTGGAGAATGAAGGTACAAATTTTGGGAAGTATATTGGGAATATCATTTCCATGTATATGTGGTTTGAGATTTGTAATGAAGAGCGATAAGTGGTGGCCTTTTATAAGGAAGGAAAAGGACTTAATTGGAATTTTTGAAAACAAATTAGGTGTATACATGTTAATAAATAAACATTGTCATAAAAAACCATCCTAAATAAATAATGGACCTTTTATGGCCAAAATATTTCCATAACATGGGTTTTTGAAAAGTTTATAGGTCATTTTTCCAACTAATATTAAGGTTTTGTCCCTACTTAAGCTTAATTTGACGTTATTCGCTATAATTAATTTTAATCACTTTAACTAATATTTTTTTTAAAAAATTAAGTTCATATTATTATAATCTAATTATTATATGGATTAAAATGGTGCATTTCAATTTTTTTTAATTAAATTCATAGAAGAGGAAAATTTATGATTAATGTTAATCCCATAGACGAGTTAAAATTGCATGTCTTGGAAGTTGAAAGAGGTTCAAAAGTTTATTAAGTTTATATTTTAAATTTTAAACCAAAATTTATTGTAATAACCTATATTGTATTATTATATTTATAATTTTTTTAAGTTTACATTTTAAAAATTTAAAATATATTTAATACTTAGTAATTATTTGAACAAAAAGGCATTTTTTAAACTAAAAGTTGTATTTTTAACTATTCATCAAAAAAAAAGTTTCTTAGAAAAATCACAAACATTTACCCTAAGATAATTTTGAAATTTTAATTTAAAAAGAAACTAATTTTATTTTATCAACTTAATTTTATTATTAAAAGAGGTTCATTAGAGGAATCACTATTTTTAAATATAAAAGGACTATACAAAAAATAATATCTTTCATTATCAATATGTCTTATTTATATAAAACAGTTATAAAAAATATTTTGAAAGTTTTTATTACTATTCATATTACTATTTTTATCGGCTAGGTAATAATTATATCATATAAAATATATATATAATAAAATTATGCTTCACCGAAACTCGGTGTTTCATGTAACGTATGCCTTGGTGATGTTGTGGGTAGCGCAATCCAAGTTGGTATTGTGTTGAGTGAAAGAGAATTCGGTATTGTGTGTTGCACAAGCAAAGTTGGTGTAGTGTGAATTTATTTTTGGAATTAGAGTTTATGTATTTATATATAATGATATATTTCCAATGTCATGTGAAATGGAAAATATCAAGAAGATAAATTAATTTGAAAAAAATAATTCACTAAATCTTGGCATGATATAGTTTATTATAACAAGGGAAAAATAACCAAAAGTGATTTTTAGATAGAACGTGTTTGAACTTTGAAACAACATGATTTACCACCCCCCCATCAGGTTGTATCAAGTTACCACACATTAGCTAATAACTATTCAACACCAAGAGAATACTCCAAAATATTTCTATCAAATGGTGTTCCCAAAATAAACATAGGAATTAAACTTCAAAAATAATTTCCATAAAGGTTTTTATATACGTTGAGTTGGAAAAATACACCGACCATAAATATGGTTTCTAAGACCTAAATTACTTATATACAAAATGATTTGGGCTCTTTCAACACTCGTATAATGGTTTATAGCTAAATTCTCATCAAGACACACCAAAGTCAAGAGATCATAGAATCATAGTTTTGGAATAGGATTTCTTCCAATAATTATAATACGTGAATAAAGTATAATGAGATATGGAATCCATATCATAAAATTCAAGGGAAAACACAATACGGTTCATGGAATATGGAGAAGTCCAAGGATAAAAGATTATCATGGATATAAAGTGGTGTAGCTAGTTTATTATAAAAAATTTGTATCAATTGGTTCAACATGTGTTATGATATTGACTTGTTTTTATTTATTTCTTATATATTAATATTCTTGTATAAGTGGGATTAAAATCTCATGAATATATTTATTCAGAGATCGTTATTTCCATAGTTTTATAATCATATATAATTTAGCGAGTTACATGGAAAAAATTAAAGATATTCAATTAAACTCTTGTTTCTTACATTGAGTTCTGACTTAGTGGGCTTATAGAAATTTTTGATGGCTCATTTACAAGTGGTAATTTCACTCTGTGAAATTCCATTTGTAGAATTTATCTAACAATTAAAGTGACTTTAAACTAAAATTATAATAATGTAATTTAGAAAAACTAGCAAATAGTATGATGATATTAAATAATTAGTATAATATGTCTATTGTTTTAAAGGAAAAAGAAAGTGTATGAAAGACATGAAGTTATAGTTTTACAAAGGTAAGAGTTTTAACCTGTATGAATATATTGGTTCATGGAGTAATGAAAAGATGATTATATTCCTTGAAAATATGGTACAAAAATATTATTTATAATCGGGATGATGATAGTGAGATACCTTAGTTTTTTATTATACAAAAAAGGAGAAGAAAGAATTAAGTATCTAGTGAAGATAAACCCATTTCAATTTTTTTGAAAAATGGTGATGAAATGATCCCATAAAATCCATATGTTATAAGGATATTAGAATAAATGTGAAATGGTAAGAGATTATCTCCATCACTTGGTGATTCAGGTATTTTAGTGATCTATTGAAAAAAATAAAAAGGATATATTTTTTAAACTATGAAGTTGTGGGTTGGATTTTTTTGCTATCATTTAAGTTTCCTGAAGTTGTGATTTATATTAGATGATAATATATAAAGTATTGATTTTCTGAAGATATGGAATGATATTGATAAAAAATTTAAAAAATTGAGGATTTGATAAATTTGAACATAAATGAGAACTGGATATGGTGATGGTGATATAATACTTTTTTTCTATTGAGTTTTATGGGATTGGATTTTTAGTGTGATTGAATAAGTTTTTATTCTATTTTTGGAAGTACTGTGAATAGTTTTTAGGTTGTTTAATGAAGGGTGGAATGGTTTGAAGGTGTTTGGATATGAATATTCTAATTTCCATTTTGTAGTTTTTCAATTTGTAAATTTTAGATAAAATGATAAATCATTCTACACTTTTATAAGTAAAAGTCACTAGAATACTATGTATGGGTTTTGAATACAAATTTAGAAAAATGGTAAAATAATATATTCATGGGTAATAATACCTTGTATATATAATGGTGACCAGTGTAGAGTAGATTATTCTATAATTTGATAATGTATTTAACTACCTAGAATATGTAAGTATTTATTTTCATTCTGAAATGTATAAATTTTATGAACTACATGGATTACATTTGGGATAATTTTCTTTTAGAAATTGGAACAATCTTAAATGTAAGGGTTATAGACCATGTGTAAGGATTATTTACTCCATTGCTTCAGTGAAGAGGCATCCACTTCATGGGATTTATAGCCAATATTTGAATATGTTTAGGTTATTTTTAGTGGTATTTCCTATTTCTATATAACCACATCATGGGCGGGGTTCATGTTAAAACAAGTTTAGATATAAAGATTATTTTAAGCATGATCACACTATGATTTAATGGTAGTTTCATGATTAATAGAACCATGTTGTTATATTATGATACATAATAAATCAAAAAGGTCATGATAATTAATATCCAAGATATTTTGAAACATAAATCAAGGATGGGTTGTGAATATTTATATTACACCATGACACAATTATAAGTTTAAGAAAAACTGATAAAGAAACCATTCAGTCACAATGTGATGTAGCTAAACACATTATAATTTCCAAAATCTATAGATTTTGAATATATTTTATGGAATTTTATTTTTCATGAAGGGTTGGTACTTTTTAGAGTGACCATTAAATATTATTCAGAATATCTAAGGGGCATATTCACTTAGAAATAATCCAATGTGTGAATTTGAAGTAGAGGAAGTTAGAATTTAGTTGAAGACTAATTATTAAATTTTAATTTCAATTTCCCTAGGTAGATTGGAAACTGTTGTAAATTTTTAAAATAATGTAATATAAAAAAGGGAAATTAGGTAAAAAAGGAATTGAGTATTTTATGAATGGAGAAGGATGGAGACAATTGGTAGTTAGCAACATAGTCTTCAAGGAATCTCTAAATTTAGAGGATTGTATTGTTTATGATTGAGGCTATATGAAAGGTAATATTTGTATGAAATCATGGTTACATACAACTTCTTTAAGGAAAAAAAATACAATGATGATAATTTCTAGGTTGGAATTATTCAGTCTAGGGAATAAAATTTTATATTATGTGATGTTTGTTTGAAAATTAATTATTCATCTATTCTAACATGGATTTGACTGTATATAAATGAATAAATGAGAGAAAAAACATGGTATAAATTGAATAATAACATTTCAAATTATAATATATTTTATTTCAAGTCTCTATACTGATCATGAAGTGAATTTTAGGTAGGTAATGTGAGAAATGATTTACAAGTCGGTAAACTGATATCTTCTTAAGTATTATGCAAAGGAAGAAAAGAGAGTGACCCTTGGGTGGAAAAGAGCTATTCCCTAAACTATTAAATAGGAATTGAAACATAGTGAATAGTGAAACCAACTAATATTTTACTAATATTTAAACTTATTGTTAATTAACCTCATATAATCCTTGTATCCACTAATACAATGATTTATAGTTGATTTTTGGTATATTGGTGTGTGGTAAAGTGTGTGATCCTTCAATGTATACTAATGTGGGTAAAAAAATTAAACTATTTTTGTGTATTATAATTCCTACACATGTTCAGGATATTTTATATTGGTGAATTTGATAAGTTTATGTATTGAATAGTGTTCCTTTTAACAAGGTAATAAGATCCAAAGGTATTTTTAACCAGGAAAATATTTTAATTGTGATACAAACTAATTCACCCCCATGGTATCTAATGTAACAACATTTTAATTAAAATCCAATAAACTAAAAGAGAATAATCAAAAAATATATCAATATATTTATCATAAATAAACATAGGAATAAAACATCAAAACAAATATTACATCATGTTATTGGAATACGTGGAATTAAGAAAATCAAATTTCCATAAGAAAGGTCCCAAAACCAAAATTTCTCCATGAACTCATAGATATGGTCTCTTATAACCCTTCTATGTTGGTTTGAAACAAAATCCCCACCAATACACTCCTAATTCAAGTGACCTAAGAATGATAGTCTTGGCATATGATTTCTCCCAAATAAAAAAAAGTGAAAATAGAATAAGGAGATACAAAATAGTTATCTTTAATTGTTAGGATAAACGCTCTAAGCTTCATGGAGGGTAATATTAATAATGAATAAGGCCACTACAATCTCGCAAGAAATAATTTAGGTTCAATATATCTATTTAAGAGGGAATAAATTAGTGGTATGTGGGGGGGGTTAAAATATAATTTGTATAACCTTTTAAATTCATGCATGATTTTGATACATGTTTTGAGAAACTATGTATCTATTATGTTGGTGATACTTCCTAAAACTAAGGGATGAATGGTTTGGATATATAATTTTCTAAGTTGTGCATCATCCATATGAATTTAAACTATTCAAAAAATTCATGGGTTGTTTGGTTAGTGAATTATTTTTCTAATAATTTTTCCATTTGTATGTGTTATAATAATTTACATTTATCTATTCATGGTTTACCTAGGAATTTTAAATTATTTACCCAAACCATGCACCACTCTTTCTCCCTCAAAATACTCTCTAAAGCCATGAAAATCATCCTAAATTCCCTATAACTATCCAAAACCTATTTATATATTTAAATGATTCATAAAAACATATAAATACCTCAAAATGGGGTGGTACATAATACCCAGAATTTGAATTTTTTTTATCCAAAATATAGTAGTTCATGGTATCATAAAGATCAATGGACATTTTTCTCACATAAACCTCTCTCGATCACATGTGTTCTCATATAAATGGTCATGATTCCATAACACATGCACTAATTTGTTCCTTTTTCTTCTAAATATCATTTATTTCTTATCCAGAATGTGAATCAGAGTGTTTATATCTGGCTCATGAGTAACCTGACCCCAACTAATCACATGATTGGTGTCTGGATGTTACATATTTAGTTGAGATATATGTTAAAAATAATGAATTGAGTTGAATATTAGAGGCATATGTTTCTGATATGAAATTTTTTTATACACTCTATAATCTCAAATGACATGATGCGTTAAAGAATGAACTTCCTTTTATTTCCATAGTGTCCCAATCTGGGAGATACATGGAATAATACATGACCTCCCACATCAAAATATAGTGGAAGATAATTGTAATATTTAAAATATTTTCAATATATTTGGGTTATTTATATTCATTTTAAAATCAATTTAATCTTATTGATAGTCTCAAGTATAAGAATTAGTCCAATTAGAGAAGTTTCCTTAACCTATATGAAACAAAGTGGGGAGTGACATGCAATATTAGATAATTATTTAAAAAGATCCATATGGATCATTAATCTATAGAAATAATTATATGAAAACTAAACTAAAGGTAAATGGTCCCCCCATGAACCCCTAAAATCCATAACATATTCCCTAAGAATCTCTTTCATTATTTTAATTTTATAACCTTACTACATATTCATTCAAGGATTATATGTTGTGCCCATAGTTAACTTGGTTTCAAAAGTTTTTTACTTGGACAAAAAAATCACGAATAATGCTTTGGATATTGATTATATATGATATAAACTATTATATTATGAAGCTTCCCCACTTCTTGGATATGTAATTTTTCTAAGTATTCTATTGAATTAGTGTCAAAAATTGGAATGAAGTGCCAAATTTTTGATTTGGTCAAATATCACATAGATTTAATTATTCTTTTGATGTGTCTTAGGAAAACTATTGATAAAATCACTGGAAATATTCTCTCATTCCCATATGGATATGGGTAAATATCTTAACAAATCAGTTGGTCATTGGTTTTTTGTTTCCACCCCTTGATAGGTGAGACATTTCAATACATATTCTTCCACATTTTACTTTATACAGAACCATAAAAATTGATCCTTAATTTCCTTGTACACTTTATCAATACTTATATAGAAAATCCATATTGAATAATGATAATTATGAAGCATTTATTCCTATAAATAAGGAGTAACTAAAATTTAATCTAAAAACAAAATATGTAATTTAAATTTTATATCTATCCATCCACTGTCTCCCCTCCATTGAGGTATAACCTAATGGAAATGAAATTGGTGTCCAAATATTGGCCTTCCTTGACTTGTTCATCCTTGTCATGAATAACTGTAACTAGAAAGAAAACCATGCTATCATTTTTCCTAGTGAAATCCAAATGAATATTGGCAGATAAACCCATTAGTTTACACTGATTTCAAGATTTGTTATCCACTTGATCATAATACCTATAACTTAAGGAATAATATATTTAATTAACCTTCCTAATAATGTTGAACAAGTTAATATATTACATGTTAATTTACTTTATCCAACAACACTGCCTAAGGTTCAATTCTATTTGAGAGAAAATGTGCGTATATATTTTGTGGTAAGTGAACATAGTTAAATTCTCACTAATGTGTTGGTGGAAACATATTTCTAACCCATGGAATACTATAGTTAATTTGAGATCATGTGTTGAATAGTTATTTTCATGTTCCCAAAATTATCACGATCTATTTGTTACAACATGGCCTACTTATACGAGACAACCCAATCTAGATCGAAATCCATCATAATAAATAATGCATCCCAAACATGGTTCTATATATTTTAGGATAGGATCCGAAGTATTATGATACATAAGCTCCTTGACTGATTTTTAACAATCATTACTCTAATTAAATGGAACATCCTTTTTGTTAAGATAGAAATTGGTCAATATAGTCAAGAAAAATCATAGAGGGAGTTGTGATAATAACCTACTAATCCCAAAAAATTACATAGATTGAATAAATTATTAGAATTCTCCCTTGAAATGATGGCCTTAATATTTTTAGTACTGACTGATACGCCATATTAAAAATATTCACATCTAAGGAATTCAATATTTTATATTAATATGTTACACTATCTAAATTTTTCATAAATGAAATGATATCAAAATTTCATTAACACAATGTCTAATCATATTTTATGATCATACCTTATGTTAGAGTATACAATGATATCATTAATAAATGAAAAAATAAAAGGTTTATAGTATATTTGAATGAGATAGTCATTAATTTCTATAAATACTATTGGTGAATTTTTAATATTAGATGGAATGAATAAGTATAAAAGTTTCAATAAATAATTATATCATCCATCATAAAAATATCCTTATTCTTGAAAAAGATTCATTGGTATCATAGTTATAGATCAATTTTAGAGAACCACTTGGCTCCCTATAACTTATCAGAAAATCATTAATTATAAGAAGATGATATCATTTTTATCATAACTTGGTTCAGTTTAGGATAGTCTACACAATGTCAAAAAGTGACATCTACTTTCTTCATAAATAAAATTGGGGCACCCTAAGGCATTATACTTTTTCTAATAAATACCTTTCTTTCCAAATATTCCAACTACACCTTTAGTTTACATAGTTTAATTGGTTATATTAAACATAATGGATGTCAAATGTGACACAATATTGTGAATATATTGATAGTAAATTACAATTCCCTTTCAGTTGATAGTCTAGTAAAATTTTCTGAGAAAAGATCACATTATCGATCTAATTTGTTTAGAAGATCACTATTTTTGATTTCATCAACAGTAACCAATTTTATTATTTCTAGATAAAAAGATATGGTTTTAACCAATTTTACCACATGACCAACTCTTCCTATATTCATATGCAATTCCCCTTTGAAATATAAACAACTCCATCAAAATATGTTAAAGTGAATCAATGAGTATAGTAGTGAAAATGAGTTTTGAATGATACCAACTAGTCTATTCCCAATATTAGATCCAAAATATTAATGTCTATTTATGTACCCCAGGAGAGATGGACTATAGATTGTGCGGGTGAATTAGTGGCTTTATATTATGAATATTTATGCTTCTAAATTCATCCTCTTAAACTAGATAATGTTACTGATCCACTAAATCATATTTCTAACAACATCACCTCATGTGTTGTTAAAAATTGAAAGAAATCAACACAAATTATTTAAAATATTTGATGTAAAATCCTAATCTTATCCATGTTGGTTATCCCCCCCCCCCCCACATGGATTTTTCACTATAATGTTATAATTATTTATAGGAGTCCCTTCTATCCACAGGATCATGATTGGTTACACCCACCAGTCACCTTTAGTTCCACAACCAGTTCCACCCCTAGTCTCAAGCCTCTTTAAAAACTAGTTATAACCCCCAATTAGAATATCATTTTGTCTCTATATTTCTCTACAAATATAATATCCTCTTTTAACATAAGAGTTATTTTTCTTTACATGATTATCAGATCAATCTTTCCCACATACTTCCTTGATAACAACAGAAATAGTGCTGGTCTTGAGACTCATTATATGTATGGTGTGATCTAGATTCTCCGAATATTATTTAAACACTTAGTTATATCTCCGTTAGGGACTCTTGGCTTCAAATCATCTTTTCTTCACCTCAGAATAGGATGTATCAGTATCTTAGATGATCTTGCAACATTGACAAGTGTTCTCAATTATCTATATTTTTCATGGAAACTAGTACTAAATTTATATTCATAGAATCATTATGAATATCATTCTAAAAAATATCACAGTTAATTTATCCACATTTGAATTATGGAAATCCCATGATCTTCATCAGAAGGATATTCTCATTCAAATCAGTCAATCACTTCCTAATTGATTCCTCAATTAAACTCTTTTATTTCTTAGTCAAATCATTATTTAAATTTACTCAGGTCACATGATTCATCTTTCATGTGATATATAAATATTCACATACTTACCTTATTATTTAAATTCCCAATATACTTAGTTATTCATTCCTATTGTTTTTTTCAATTATCAAAAATTCAGCGCATCTACTCAATCTACTTCCTTAAAATCATTCGATATCTTTGAGGCCTCATTCATATCTGTATTTTTTTAATAATTTTGGATTATAAAAATCTATCCCAACACATAGGTATATAATCCCTTATTTTTTATCAATGAAATAAGTGAATCCCAAAAAAAGTTTTAATTTGCCTATGTGTCTCACTTCAATAACATCGCAGTAATCAGCTTCATAGATCACATTAGCTACATGAGCCACATCAGCTGCATCAACAAAATCACCTATGTGGCACACATCAGCTATGTGATTCACATTTTCTATGTCCTAGTAATTAGATATGTGTCCCCAATGAACTACATGATTAAAATTGGCTACATTATAGAACCATATATGTGGATTCAACAATCTTATCTAAACCATTTCAAGAATATAGGAAATTTCAGATTTCATTCAAATCAGTCAACATTTCTTTAACTATCTTTTAAAACATCACTTCTACACTAACACATCTCCATAATATTCCTGACAGTTCTCCTTCATCCAAAAACCCATGTATTTTTATTCCTTTGATGACAATATTTTCAATCATAACAACTAATTTGTTGTATCATATTAAAAACTCTCCAGTCTAATTCTTAAATTTTTAGCATCGTAATCCCTTTTCCATAGAACATGGACTAATAATAATCATCTTATGGACTTACATGGATTCTTCATAATGTATGATGTCCATTGCCTTCAATCATGAAAATACATTTTCTATAAAACATGTTAGATTGTAAATAATCTTATGAACTTACACAGATGCTTTATCAAGCATGAAATCCAATGCCTTCTTATGAATCCATAACAATCCTCCCAGAATCTGCATCAACTCTAACAAACACATATTGAACCATTGATAATAATCTCAATACTTACATATGCACAAAAATATCCACCCTTTGAATTTTTTTCCTATACCAATCCCCAATATCAATATTTGTTCATGGATAAATTCTCTTTTTCTCCCATTTATTAAAAATCAAATGAAAAGTTCAATGTGAGGGACTTCCAGTTATTATTTTTATTTTGAAGTCATTATCATTCTCATCCCCATTTTCATGAGATAAGGATAATACCAAAGGGTTCTCTTAGAAAAGAGCCATTGGTTAGTCTACTCTATATCTATATGGGAAAACCCAATGTAGAAAAACGATATTACACAAAAGATATCCATTATATTCATACAATGCTAGTAATGCGATGACATAATCAATATTTCTTATTTCTCAAATAAGGGATGTATAGAAACGAATTATTTTAAAAGAAACATGTAACATGAACATGTCTCAAAAAACCATAAAAATAGTTCATATAAAAGTAATGAAACTCACCATTTTCTCTGGTTTGATAACCATCACTGTAACATCCCATGTAAATAAAGAACAAAAAATTTTCATATTTATTAATATTTACGAATTAAATATTAATTTTACTTTAAATGGGTTGCTATGTTCGATAGCGTACCCGATACGCAACAGAGATTTTCTTTGAAATCTTACGTTGCACACTAGTAATAAAATAATATTATTTTAAATGGTAGTTAAAACGTAGCCGTTGTATTGGCGGGAATGAATAGAATTAACTAAAATATGATTATATATGTTTTTTAAATGTTTTTACATTTATCCAATGAAGGATAAAGGCTTAAAATACGAAAAGAATTCAATTTTAGGCATATATACTCTAATATTCACTAAAGGTCCACTTATCGCCTTTTAATTGAGAACCGTCATTAAATATTGTTTTGGTCACTCTTATATATTCTATTGGACCAAATAAAATTCTTCTTTAGAATTGGGACATCAAAATTTACTTTGTGTAAATTTTTGGTATTTTTCGGATAAAGATCATTTTTTAATGAATAATGAAAAATGTTGTATTTTAATTCAAAGCCTCTTTGTAATCTAATTTATTAATATCATTAGATTATCTTTTTAAGTGATTTTAATGTGAAATTAGAATATATTTTTACCATTTCATCCAATAGTGTTCGTTGGAATTAATTTCACTTTGAAATTGGACTAAAACTAGTGTCACTCTTTTGATATATATTGTTTCCTAAAAACAGGCTATTTGTTCTGACAGCGGGAATTAATTATTAAATTAAGTAATGTAACTTATATGTTTTGAATTTTGTAAAATTGACATCATTTTTGAATTCGGAATATCAAATATATCTTACGGTGATTTTTTGGTATTTTTTCTGAAAAACATCAATTTTTGATGAATAGTGAAACCACTATGTGGTACTTAAAAAACTGATTTTTCATTTAAATGAAATTTTACCACCTTTGTGTCTTGAATTTAAAAAATAGGACATACATGGTTTTCATTATGAAATAAAATGTTGTTCAATGGGATTAAAACAATTTTTTTGGTGAATAGTAACTTTTAAGTTTATTAATCGCGATTAGAGGTAATTAGTGTAGTTTAAGGTAAAAATAATGTTTTAATGATATGAAATGACCTAGACACATGTACTACCCTTATTTGATGTGTCATGGACGACCAATAAAATCCATGGGTCAACTTGGGGACCCCATGGAGCCACTTTGGTAAGAACATTACATAAATAACTTTTTATTTAAAGCTAAAATAAAAATGTCACAAACATGAGTTATTTTACTAAAACAATTTTTTAAAGGGGTTATACAAGTCATATTTTTTACTATAAGTATTCATTAGAAAGATAAAACTATTTCATACACGATGATATTTGTTTTATAATTTTTAGAAATTAAATAAATTTAATTATTTATGACACCATGACGATGCAGCGATTACCCCATTATTTAACGATTTAAATAAAATGAAAAGATAATGTAAAATCTAAGACCTAAACTTGTAAAAAACCTATTGTGTTGGTGTATTTAGAACTCTTATCACCTTATACTAGAAATATATAATTTTTGGACCTTTAAAATCCGAAAATCATTTTATAATAAAGTAACCTTTTATAACTTTCCAAGAGTGCCCATCCTCTCATCTTATAAAAGGCCCCCACCTCTACCACCTTACCCACACCTCTCAAGCCTTTGGCTCGGCCAAAAACTGACCATTTGGTCTCTCCACATCCCTCTATTACTCCTAGAAGACTCACTTTGGGCATAAGACTTTCCAAGGAAGCCTCTGATCTCACATCAAAAAGAGTTACCCGATTTAAAGGTAGTGTCTTCTCTTGTGTTCTTATGTTTTATTTTGCTTCTCCAACCCCCTAAACTATTTTTATTCTTTTATTTTGAAACAAAACCAGTATCCTCAATATACTAGGATGTTGTTATGAGATGTATTAGAGATATAACTATACACACCTTCATCTAATGGTTAAATAACATACTGTTTCTGTGGATGGCGGTTTTCTGCCTCACGAAACGATGATTGTTCAATATTCTTTTAACACCTTTAACGGTGGCCATTAAGATGTCCCTATATTTATATATGATATATATTATGTTTATGTTTTACTTATGCTTCTTTATTTTTCATTTGTGGTATACCATTATGGTTTCCATTATGGGTAAACACGATAATTTCATTTTAAGAAGTGCGGACTACCGCCCCCTCAAAGTGATTTGATTCGTTAATGCCATATGTGGGAAGTATAAAGAATGGAGTTAATGATATTATATATAATATTATACTGAAATTATAATATACCTTTATATCATTATTATTTCACTCCATTAAAGATGAAATATAAATGAAAGTAGCGTTCATGCGTATGTACGGCTTACCGTCTCCATGAACGGTGCATTTCATTTCTTACCTCTAAATGTTATATACTATTATAAATACATGTATATGCTGGATATATATGATATATATTATATCCAAATCATGAATATAATTCTGGATATAATGAACATTTGACCACATGAACAACATGTAATCATAAGAAGCCCACTTTCGACATAAGAACAAAATATCGACAAAATGAATTTTATTAAATTAAATGATTAAATAACGTTTATAACATGGAAATAAGTTATATTAAAGGAAAAATAAACATGAAAAAGGTTCTTAAGAAAGTATAAATTAACTTTAGTTTATTATTCAGGAGATTAAAGAGAAATCGAGTCACTTCGGACATGAGGTAAGGGACTTCGTCTCAATATCCTTTCATTGAGGCATAATTTGTTTTATACACAACTTTCTTTTATATGGTGTATAAACCCCTTTGACTATTAATTTTATTAAAAATATATCATTATATACGAAGCGTTTTATTAAACGACTGTAACACCCCGATATTTTATGAAAAATATTCTTTTTAATTTCATTAATTTCTTGTGTTTTACGCTAAACCAAAAAGAGCTTGCACAACACGCGTCCTTGACTTGCCTTGCATTACACGCAATCATGACCTTCTTTGATAGCGTGTGTAGTACGCAATACCGAGTTTCACTAAACGAGATATTATTTTAATATTATTATGAACTAGCCGTTATGAATAGTAATACCCACTTTTTGAAATTTTATAAATTTTCTCTTCCAAAATGGACTTCATTTTTGGATTCCAAATATCGAAATTAGCTTAGGGTGAAATTTTGGTACTTTTCGGATAACTTTCATATTCTGATGAATAGTGAAAATTACTAAATTTTAATTAAAAACTAATTTTTTAATAGTAATACTTAATAGTGATATGTTATTAATTTGAGTGGTTTTAAAGTATATTTAGAATATATTTTTACCATTTAATACAATGTTTGTCATTGGATGTAATTTCACATTTAAGCCAGACATAAACAGGTGTCAATCTTTTGATAGTTATTATCTCTTAAAAACACGCTATTTGTTTTGACGATGAGAATTAATTTTTAAATTAATTAATGCAACTTATATGTTTTTAATTTGGTAAAATAGACATCATTTTTGAATTAATAATTTCAAATATAGCTTAGGCCTAATTTTTGGTATTTTTCTGGAAACTTTCATTTTTTGATGAATTGTGAAACCACTAAGTAGTAGTTAAAAAAACTGAATTTTTCATTAGACATAATTTTACCGCTTCTGTGAGTGGAATTTAGAAAATCCGAGAGACACGGTTAATATCAAGGACCAAAATGTGGTTCAATGAGATGAAAATAATTTTTTTTGAATAGTAACTTTTTACTTTTTTTACCACGGTTAAAAGTAAATAGGGTAATTAAGGGTAAAAAACATATTATTATTACCCTAACACATGTCCTAATTCTGTTGGATAAGTGTAATTCGACCAAAAACAACCTCAGGAATAAAATATGACTATTTAGGCCCACTTGGATTAGATTAGGACATTTATTATTAATTTATTTAAAGAAGGGTTAAAATAGTTAAAATCAAAGTTCAATAAGTAAATCATTTTTAATATGGGGATATACATAAGATAAATTCGACTATAAAAATTCATTGTAAAGATAAAGATATTTCCTATATAATGTTATTTTATTTTTAGTTTTTAGACATTAAATAATTTAATTTATTTATGAAACAACGATGATGCAGTAATTATCTTATTAATGAAATATTGACATAATTGATGTTATAAATACCCGAATAAATGTAATTTGGGACTTTTAAGGAATTCAACTAATTTTCCAGGTTAATATGACAAGTTAGTATTGATTTAATTAACTTTTTTAGAACTAATCATTTTTTTATGATTTTCACAAAAATCAATTACTAAATAGTGTCAAAATTGACATAAAATTGTTTTTAAAACAAATATTATATTATTAATTGTTATTTTATTCCTAAAAATATAATTTTCGAAAAAATGACTTATATTAGGTTATATATATTAATAATAAACAACTTTGGTTTCGTTTGGCTTGTTTTAGTAAGTTTATTAACCTTATAGTGTAAGAACACAAGAAGACGCGGTAAAAGAAAAATTATTTAACTTAATGTTAAAACTAAATGATAAGGTTAAAATATGAACCTAAACTTGTCTAAATTATATTATATGAGAGGATTTCGACCCATCCCCACCTTATCTTCTAAATAAATAATTTTGGAGCTATTCAAAACCGAATTTGGCTTTATAATAAAATAATATTTTTAGTTTTCCAAAGGTGCCCCTCTCCTCCCTTATAAAAGGGCACCTCCTCCCTCTCTTTCCTCACACCACTTTGAGCCTTAAAGCTCGGCCAACCCCTGACAAATTCTCTTCTACATTTCCCTAGAAACATCCTATAGGTCATTTTCTTCTTCAAAGACCATGTTTAGTGCCCTAAGAGGAGGACTCAAAGAGGCGCTTCAAAGAAGAGGTAATGTCTGTTACCGATTCTTTCAACATTATTTCTTCTTCCACTTCTTCTTCTTAGATTGTTTCATTATGAAGTAACAACATAAGTATCACTCATATACTGATATGTTATTATAAGTATGAAACAATCCAATTTCACCATCTATCCAACCTACGGAAAATGAAATTACCGCGCGTGCGTACGTACGGAATACCGTCTCCACGCCGTGGTGTAATCTATTTTCCACCTCCACCTTACTTTGATGGGTATAATGGTGTACATAATAACTATATATGATTATTGTAAATTGATATTGATTTTGAAATAGTATACATACACTCCAATACAATTCCACGATCATGAGAACGTTATCATCGCTCGTGCGTACATACGGACTACCGTCTCCATGACGCGATGAGATTCATTCTCCACGTTAACCATTCATGAATGATTATAAAGTATATATAATAAGTAATCATGAAACATATTACATAATAATGATACTGGATTTATGTGTATATATATGTATGTCATCTACTAAATTCCATTCAACTCAATAAGGAAACGAAAACAACGTTCATGCGTACGTACGGCCTATCGTGTCCATGAACGGTGTATTTCTTTCCATTTACTGATTTATTATATATATGTATATTCTGAATATATATTATATATAAATCATGTTATATATTCTGGAATTATTTAATCATTATCTACGTAATCATATGAATAATTACAAGTCAAAACACGGACGACAAATGAAACGATTTTACCCAAAACGCCCTTTAACATGGAATTTACAAAAGAACGGGTAATATAAAGTCATAAGTGAACCATATATAATATCATAACAATGAGTATGATTCTGTAATAAGTCAATGACATTATTTAAATCATTATACAGGAGGTTCATACACTTACAAAGCAAATCAGACCTAAGGTAAGGGATAATTGTGCAAATCTCATTTTTAACCGAGATTACTTATTCGTAAGTATTTACTGGGGTTATTTATATCATCCATGTCCTTGTTTTATAAAATTGTATTCATTTATGTTTAATGTCCTTTTTTACCCATTTTTGACTTTTACTACATGGTATGTATGAAATCTTTCTTTTACGAGGTACTTTTTTACTTTTCCGTCCAAAGTACGAGAAGAATGTTTTTTTAACTTATATGGCATGAAAGGATTTTTACAGTTTTTTGAAGCCATATTTTCATTGAGCTTCCTCCAAAATATTTCATCACTATTTTCAACAAAATCCTTTTCATTTAAAATTTCATGACATTTTGTGAAAAGAAAATGATTTTGAATAAAAAAGGATATTTTCCTCAAGAATTCATTTCTTGTGTTTTATCAAAACTATTTTCCATCTAAGATGACATTATTTTCATATGTGTATGTTTCAAGTATAATGTCTCTATTATTTACATGGTTTCAATTTCCTTATTATGAAATGATATCCATTTCTTTTATATGGATTATGTAATGATGGGATGAGTTCTACGAAACCCATTTTATTCGTTAGGTTATTATGAATGATGTATGTTTATTTTGTGACACAAGTAAGAATGATTTCATTATGAGATGGGTGGGACCTATATCTCCCTCCAATGCATTGGGTAAAGATTTTATATGTCATGAGATAGACATGGCTGGAATGGTAAGTTAATCCGGTTCAGTGTTACAGGACTGAAACGAGGAGTGAACTCGATTCAGAAAGGGACTTTGTCCACTAAGATGGTCTTGGCAGCAATGCCTTGGCTACTATGGAAATCATGACATGTGATGAATGGTTTCCACAATTACATTTTTTATTCCCATGCTATTTTATTATGATTTATGTTCCATTATAATCTATGCCTTATGTACTTCCATGTTTTATGTCGTTGCTCAAGATTTTGATGTTTAAACATTATGTTCATGTTTTTAAGTTCAAATGTATATGGTATGTTTTATTTTATCCATGCTTACCCTTACTGAGCATTTGAGCTCACCCTTTTTATGTTTTCTTTTCCCCCAGGATTAAAAGAAAGGTTTTTGGTAAGGAAACAAAAAAGTGGAAGATCTTTATGGGAGATGTTGAAGATCTTTCACCACGATTAGAATATTACGTTCCAAGTTTCCAAAGACACTAAACTATTACGGTACTTGTGTGTCTGTTTTTGTTATGTATTAATTATTCCGCAAAAGTAATGTAATGTCCATGTACGTCAAGCTTCGGGTCTCTACAGTTGGTATCAGAGGAAAGGTTTAGTCAACCTTTGGAAACTAGGATGCGAAAACGTTAGTGAGATCCCTAGAGATATTTCTAAGGTATGTCTATGGATTTCCCTAAGGATAAGTATACGTATAAGATATAGTCCTAGAACTATGGTAACGATATTAGAATTTAACCTATGATGTTAGATATTTAGGGTTCTCCACCTTTACTATGTTGTTCTTCCTAGCATTATTTTTTCCTCTCACACTATTCTTTTTGGGTTTTAGACGATGGCTGGAACCCGAAGGAACCGTGTTGATCAATGCAATGGACAATGCAATGATTGTCCTCCTGAACAAACAAATGTTTTGGGAGATGGAGTGAAAAATCTTATTGCTATACTTACACAAGCTATGAATCATTCTGGACTTCCAAATGAGCAAAGAAGGGAACAATATTCTATTGAGTCCTTCATGAGGCAACGTCCACCTTCTTTCAGTGGGTCTTCTGATCCACTTGTTGCTGAACAATGGATCAGTACCAATGAAAAGATATTTTCAGTTCTTCAATGTTCAGAACATGATAAAGGCATCTTTGTGGTATATCGTTTGGAAGGTGAAGCTGGTCAATGGTGGAATCTTATCAAGAATACGAGGCCAATAGATGAAATTGAGTCCATGGAATGGGGCGAGTTCAAGAACTTATTTTTCAATAAGTACTTCCCTCATATTCTTCGAACAAAGACAGAGAAGGAGTTTCTTGAACTAAAGCAAAAGGATGATGAATCTGTTGGTGTATACTAAGAGAATTTTACAAGACTTTCATGGTATGCATCTGGCTTTATCATCCAACCTGAAAGTAAAGTTGATCGATTCTTCAGTGGCCTAAAACCAAATCTTAGAAGGGAATTAGATATAAGAGACTTCAGTAGCTATGAAGAAATTGTGAATTGTGCTATCAAGGTAGAAATGTAAGTTGGTGTTACTTATCGATCTCATAGTTTTGAGAAGAAACGAAAGATGGAGTTTAAGGAGAAATCTCCAAATAATGGTGGAAAGAAGATGAATGTTTCCTTATGCTCAACATGTGGAAAGAAGCATGGTGGAGATTGTATTAAAGGGAGTAAAAAATGATTTAATTATGGAAAAGAAGGTCATCGAGTAGCTGAGTGTCGAAGTAATGGAAAAAAGGTTTCTAATGATGTGAATAAAGAAAAGACTGTAGAGAACGCACCACCAACACTTCAATGCTTCAAGTGCAAGGAAATGGGGAATTATACTAATAAATGCCCTAATCCAAGGGTTAGTGATGATCAACATGAGAAACCACTCAAGTAAAAGGAAAAAGCAAAATCACATGCGATCACTTTTGGCGATGTTGAATATGAAAACGATGTGGTGGAATGATTAAGTGTTTATGTAATGGGATTCCAAAATAATGTTGTGGAATATTGGAATATTTATGTATTAGTCTATTGTGGTTTTCAATAATTTTATGGTACCGGTAACCATGGAAAGTGATTGAGATATTTTTGGAAAGAAAATGATATGCGCATAATGAAGGGATATTGAGAAAATGAAATGTTTGACAGCATTCATGAGCTCATGACTGATATAAGAATATAGTTATATCATGGTTTGAGGTTTTGGTATGTGAAAAGAGTTAACTTTTGACAGCACTAATGCTTTCCCTAAGATTCAATGGGTATTCATTTTTCAAGATAATAAATTATTAAGGTATTCACAGGATTGGAATGTGACCAACAAGAATATGGGGGATAAATGATAGTAATCACATGCTTGGTTGATGACATTTCAAGTAATCGTTTTCTTTATACTATGATCTTTGACTGAAGTATTTTAGATAAGACTAAAGATTGGAATAGATTATGTTGGACATAAGTTAGTATTGTTTAAGGATATAACTTTTTTTCGATATTATTGATGGGATGTTATAGTAATATAGCTTTAGAAAAAGGACAACCTGCAGGAAGGGCGACAACCCATCGTGTCAGACAAGGCTGTGGGAATCGAACCCACAACTGAAGTACGACTGGAATTTATCGCCTACCACTGTCCTACAAGAAGTCCATGTTTAGTAGAAACTAGTTTTATTATATTAAGCAGTATGATATATGAATTATAAGTCCATTTTAGGAACCATATATGATTAATCTCAATATAGATGGACTTATGCATTTTTTGATAACTTTTCTAACCTTTTGTTTGAGACAGATGGAATGACCCATCATTCTATCACATGATCTTCTAACACATCATGAATGACAAATTCAAATTCATTTCTTTAAGAGATGAAGTGGAAATTGTCCAAAGAATGACCAACTGTGAGACTATACCAAAATCACGAAAGTATTTCTTCTAATTCCAATTTCATCAACTTTAGGGAAATGATCTTGAAAACCGAAAATGTTGTCCTAGTGCCCTTATATCCGATAAATCAGATGGTACCTTAGATCATAAAAAATTTATAGCTTTGTGATTATTGGATTTTTCATATCCATGTTCTCTACCACTCTCCATCAGAACTTGATGGTTAGATTTTTCTTCCATATCCATATTTTCACCTATGTTCTTCTACGTGGAAACCCAGTGATGAGTTAATTCGGGTAACCGTTACATTTCATACATTAATTTTTAAAGCCATGTTTTGGTATTCATTTTTATGATGTGGGTTTCTATTAAAGAAACATTCGATTAGTAAACCATTTATAACCCCGACGAATTTCGAGGGCGAAATTCATTTTAAGGGGGGTAGAATGTAACACCACAAGATTTTATGAAAAATATTATTTTTAATTTCATTAATGTCTTGTGTTGTACGCTACACCAAAAGGATCTTTCACAACATGCATCCTTGACTTGCCTTGCATTACACGCAATCGCGACCTTCCTTGATAGCGTGTGTAGTACGCAATACCGAGTTTCACTAAACGAGATATTATTTTAATATTATTATGAACTAGCCGTTATGAATAGTAATACCAACTTTTTGAAATTTTATAAATTTTATCTTCCAAAATGGACTTCATTTTTGGATTCGGAATATCGAAATTAGCTTAGGGTGAAATTCTGGTACTTTTCAGATAACTTTCATATTCTGATGAATAGTGAAAATTACTAAATTTTAATTAAAAACAACTTTTTTAATCGAAATAATTAATAGTGATAAGTTATTAATATGGGTGGTTTTAAAGTATATTTAGAATATATTTTTACCATTTAATACAATGTTGGTCATTGGATGTAATTTCACATTTAAACCAGACATAAACAAGTGTCAATCTTTTGATAGTTATTATCTCTTAAAAACAGGCTATTTATTTTGACGATGAGAATTAATTTTTAAAATAATTAATGAAACTGATATGTTTTTCATTTGTTAAAATAGACATCATTTTTGAATTCATTATATCAAATATATCTTAGGCCTAATTTTTGGTATTTTTCTGGAAACTTTCATTTTTTGATGAATAGTGAAACCACTAAGTGGTAGTTAAAAAACTAAATTGTTCATAAAACTTAATTTTACCGCTTCTGTGAGTGGAATTTCGAAAATCCGAGAGACACGGTTAATATCAAGGAATAAATGTGGTTCAATGAGATGATAATAATTTTTGGTGAATAGTAACGTTTTACTTTTTTTTACCACAGTTAGAAGTAAATAGGGTAATTAAGGGTAAAAAAGATATTATTATTACCCTAACACATGTCCTAATTCTATTGGATAAATGTAATTCGACCATAAACAACCTTAGGAATAACATATTACTATTTAGGCCCACTTGGATTAGATTAGGACATTTATTATTAATTTATTTAAAGAAGGGTTAAAATAGTTAAAATCAAAGTTTAATAAGTAAATAATTTTTAATATAGGGTTATCTATAAGATAAATTCGACTATAAATATTCATTAGAAAGATAAAGAAATTTCCTACATAATTATATTTTATTTCTAATTTTTAGACTTTAAATAATTTAATTTAATTATGACACAACGATGATGTAGTAATTCTTATTAATGAAATATTGACATAATTGATGTTATAAATACCCAAATAAATGTAATTTGAGACTTTTTATTAATTAAACTAATTTTCAAGGTTAATATGACATGTTAGTATTTATTTAAGTAACTTGGTTCGAACTAATCATTCTGTTTTGTGTTTTAAAAAAATCAATTACTAAATAGTGTCAAAATTGACATAAAATAGTTTTTTTAAAACTATTATATAATTAATTGTTATTTTATTCCTAAAAATCTAATGTTAGGCCACATGACTTTGATAAGGTTATATATATTAATAATAAACAACTTGGGGTTCGTTTGGCTTGTTTTATTAAGTTTATTAACCTTATAGTGTAAGAACACAAGAAGACACGGTAAAAGTAAAATTATTTAAATTAATGTTAAAACTAAATGATAAGGTTAAAA
This sequence comes from Viscum album, assembly GCA_963277665.1. Classification (NCBI taxonomy): domain Eukaryota; kingdom Viridiplantae; phylum Streptophyta; class Magnoliopsida; order Santalales; family Viscaceae; genus Viscum; species Viscum album. The sequence goes on from OY728123.1 coordinate 2,025,254,422, forward strand.
TAGGAACCTAAAATTGTCTAAATTCTATTATATGAGAGGATTTCAACCCATACCCACCTTATCTTCAAAATAAATCAATTTGGAGCTATTTAAAACCGAATTTGGCTTTATAATAAAATAATATTGTTAGATTTCCAAAGGTGCCCCTCTCCTCCATTATAAAAGGGAACCTCCTCCCTCTCTTCCTCACACCACTTTGAGACTTACAGCTCGGTCAAACCCTACCAAATTCTCTTCTCCACTTCCCTAGAAACATTCTAGAGGTCCTGTTCTACTTCAAAGACCAATATTAGTGTCCTAAGAGGAGGACTCAAAGAGGCGCTTCAAAGAAGAGGTAATGTCCGTTACCGATTCTTTCAACATTATTTCTTCTTCCACTTCTTCTTCTTAGGTTGTTTCATTATGAAGAAATAACATCAGTATCACTCATATAATTATATGTTATTATAAGTATGAAACAATTCTATTTCACCATCTATCCATCCTATGGAAAACGAAATCACCGCGCGTGCGTACGTACGGAATACCGTCTCCACGTCGTGGTGTAATCTATTTTCCACCACAACCTTACATGGACGGGTATAATGATGTACATAATAACTATATATGATTATTGTAAACTTATATTGATTCTGAAATAGTATACATACACTCCAATAAAATTCCACGATCATGAGAACGATATCATCGCTTGTGCGTACGTACGGACTACCGTCTCCACGACGCGATGAAATTTATTCTCCATGTTAACCATTAATGAATGATTATAATGTATATATAATAAGTAATCATGAAATATATTAAATAATTATTATACATGATTTATGTGTATATATATGTATTTCATCTACTTAATTCCATTCAACTCAATAAGGAAACGAAAACAACGTTCATGCGTACGTACGACCTACCGTCTCCATGAACGATGTATTTCTTTCCATTTACAGATTTATTATATATATGTATATTATGAATATATATTATATATAAATCATGTTTTATATTCTGGAATTTTGTAATCATGATCTAAGTAATCATATGAATAATTACAAGTCAAAACACGGATGATAAATGAAACGATTTTACCCAAAACGCTCTTTAACATGGAATTTACAAAAGAACATGTAATATAAAGTCATAAGTGAACCATATATAATATCATAACAATTATTATGATTCTGGAATAAGTTAATGACATTATTTAAATCATTATACAGGAGGTTTGGAATCTTACGAATCAAATCAGACCTAAGGTAAGGGATAATTGTGCAAATCTCATTTTTAACCGAGATTGTTTATTAGTAAGTATTTACTGGGTTATTGCTATCATCCATGAACTTGTTTTATAAAAGTGTATTCATGTATGTTTAAAGTCTTTTTTACCCATTTTTGACTTTTACTACATGGTATGTATGAAATCATTCTTTTATGAGGTACTTTTTGACTTTTCCGTCCAAAGTATGAGAAGAATGTTTTTTTAACTTATACGACATGAAAGGATTTTTACGGTTTAATGAAGCCATATTTTCATGAAGATTCTTCCAAAAGATTTCATGACTATTTTCAACAAAATCCTTTTCTTTTAAAATTGCATGACATTTTGTGAAAAGAAAATGATTTTGAATAAAAAATGATATTTTCCTCAAGAATTCATTTCAAGTGTTTTATCAAAACGATTTTCCATATAAGATGACATTATTTTAATATGTTTATGTTTCAAGTATAATGTCTCTATGATTTACATGGTTTCACTTTCCTTATTATGAAATGATATCCATTTATTTTATATAGATTATGTAATGATGGGATGATGTCTATGAAACCCATTTTAATCATTGGGTTATTATGAATGATGTGTGCTTATTTTGTGGCACAAGTAAGAATTATTTCATTATGAGATGGGTGGGACCTATATCTACCTCCAATGCATTGGGTAAAGATTTTATATCTCATGAGATAGACATGGCTGGAACGGTAAGTTAATCCGGTTCAGTGTTACAGGACTGAAACAAGGAGTGAACTCGATTCAGAAAGGGACTTTGTCCACTAATATGGTCTTGGAAGCAATGCCTTGGCTACTATGGAAATAATGACATGTGCTGAATGGTTTCCACAATTACATGTTTTATTACCATTCTATTTTATCATGATTTATGTTCCATTATGATCTATGCCTTATGTACTTCCATGTTTTCTGTTGTTGCTCAAGATTTTGATGTTTAAACATTATGTTCATGTTTTTAAGTTCAAATGTATATGGTATGTTTTATTTTATCCATGCTTACCCTTACTGAGCATTTGAGCTCACCATTTTTATGTTTTCTTTTCCCCCAGGATTAAAAGAAATGTTTTAGGTAAGGAAACAAAAAAGTGGATGATCTTTATGGGAGATGTTGAAGATCATTCACCATTATTAAAATATTATGTTCCAAGTTTCCAAAGAAACTAAACTATTACGGTCCTTGTGTGTCTGTTTTTGTTATGTATTAAGTATTCTGCAAAAGTAATGTAATGTCCATGTACGTCAAGCTTCGAGTCTCTACAAAGACAAAAAGGAATGTTTCTTTTAACGTACGCGGTGACAATGACATTTTCCGCCGCCGTGAGTATTATTTGGTCTTTGGCTTCCTCAATAAGACGTAATTTTTTTAAAATGAAATAAATAACATATAATATTTTATGTATTTTGGTATTAAAAATGGTTTTTATAATGGATTTGTTATGACAATATATTTAAGTGATATATTGTGATCAAAGTGTGGAAATGTTTTCTTTCAATTATATTTGTTTTATGTCTTAGAATTTTATTATGGTACTTGGACATTTGACACGTGGTTACATGATAAACCATATGAAGGGTCGTGCCGTGAATACTAGGATGCGTGGTTACGTTATAACCTCCAATGCATTGGGTATGGAAGTCGGCCATATGGTTATTCCATTAAGTGATATATGTGGAAGTCGACCGTATGGTTATTCCATTTAAGTATGTTTATGTCCCAAGTTATCTTTATATGTTATGTGTTCTTTAAATGGGTTTCATGGTAATATTTTGGTTATAAAAGGGTAAGTAATGATCTTTTATTCAGTGAAGTGTTTTTACTACTTCATAAAGGTGAAAGGTATTACTTTGATAACGTATACATGGTTTACTTATTGTTTTGAAAAACTAACAGTTTTCATTCATTGTGTATCCCTTACTGAGCTTTTTATGCTCACCCCAAGTTTTTGAAATGTTTTTCACAGGACTTAATGTGGAATAGGGTCAATGATGGGATCAAGGAAAAGTCATGCTATCTAAAACATGGAACTAGACATGTTTCTTTTTAAGAGTTTTTATTTTATGGAAACTTAGTAGAAGTGTCTACTTTGTAATCTTTTGAGATATAATAGTTATGTCCTAATTCTCTAAAACTCTAAACCTGAAAAGATCCTCAATGTGAATTATTCATTTAATTCAATATTAAGTAAGTTTTAAGTTCGGGGCCTAATAGTTGGTATCAAAGGTCAGTTTAGAGAACTTTAGGAGTTAGAAAATTGTTAAATTATAAATTAATTTATGGTATGATTGAAATGATGTAGCATTTAAAGATTACCATGTTGCTTCGCCTAAGAGATTTCTATGTTTAGAATGGTTTTCTGCAGAGGAAACAAAGTAGCTATGTTGAGACAACATCAGGAAGAAGATAACCTTCCAAATCAGCAACCTGAGATGGTCCGAATCAGAACTAAATAGTTTGTTGCAGTGATGGCTCAATTGACTCAGGTGATAAATCGTGGTTGTGTTTACTGGCGATATTTTGATGTTTTTCTAAAATTATAGATGAGAATGAAAGTCATCTAAGTGTAATCTGGAAAAGCTTAAATGAAAATAAACTGTATGGAAAATTCAGCAAGTGTGAGTATTGGTTACAACAAATTTCATTCCTTGGTCACATTGTTTCAAAAAATGGCATAACTGTTGATCCTGCTAAAACAAAAGTTTTTGAAGAATTGCCAAGACCCACAAATGTAACTGAGATCCATAGTTTTCTTAGTTTGTCAGGTTACTACAGAAGGTTTTTTGAAAATCTTTCACGGTTATCTAGTCCAATGACTAAGCTAACTCGGAAGGGTGTTATGTTTATCTGGAAAAACGAATGTGATGATTGTTTTCAGGAGTTGAAAAGAAGATTGGTGAATGCTCCAGTATTGGAACATCCTTCCAGTAATGGTGAGTTTGTTATATACAGTGATGCTTCATTTAGGGGACTTGGTTGTGTCCTTATGAAGAATGATCAGGTAATTGCATATGCTTCACCTCAGTTGAAAACTCATGAGGTAAATTACCCTACACATGACTTGGAATTAGATGCGGTTGTTTTAACTATAAAAATTTGGAGGCATCATTTGTATGGAGTAAAGTGTGGAATATATACTGATCAAAAAAGTTTTAAGTAGATATTAACTCATAAATAATTGAACATGAGACAGAGGAGATGGCTGGAATTAATCAAGGATTATGATTGTACAATTCATTACCATACTGAAAAAGCAAATAAAGTGGCTGATGCTTTGAGTCGAAAAAGTAATGCTTCATTAACCATGCTACGTTTGGAACGAGATCCTTTGGTTTTTCATTTGATCAACTTTGGAATAGAAGTTTTTGGTTCTGGAAGTTCTTCTGTTTTGTTTCAGGTATCAGTGAGATCATCCCTATCAGACATAATTAAGAAAGCACAGAAGAAAGAATGTGGGTTGCAGAAAAAGGTAGAGCTGGTTCAGAAGGGTATGTTGCCTGAATTTAATATTGATAATGATTGTGTTTTGATGTTTGGGAAGAGATTATGTGGGCCTGGTGATTAACAGTTGAATAATGAGTTGTTATGTGCGTCTCATTGTTCCCCGTTTTTAGTTCATCCTAGAAGTACTAATATGTACCGAGATCTGCGGGAGTATTACTGGTGGGATGGAATGAAAAGAGATATTGTTGATTTTACTATAAAGTGTTTGACTTGTCAGTAGGTTAAAGCAGAGTGACAGTTACCGAATGGGAAGCTTCAGCCTTTACCAGTGCGAGAGTGGAAATGGGAAAATGTATCCATGGACTTTGTTGTGGGATTACCGAGGACATCTCGAGGTAATAATGAAATTTGAGTTATTGTTGATCGATTGACTAAATCTGCTCATTTCCTTTCTATTTGAGATACTTTGTCTCTAAATAAACTTGCTCGTTTGCGTCTTAAAGAGATAGTTAAGTTTCATGGAGTTCCCCTCTCCATTGTATCTGATCGTGATCCCGGGTTTACTTCTAACTTTTAGAAGGGCCTTCAGAAGTCGTTGGGTACTGAATTAAATTTTAGTACAGCTTTTCATCCGTAATCAGATGGGTAGTCAGAACGAACAATTCAGACTTTGGAGGATATGATACGTGCTTTCTCTATGGATTATCATGGAAGTTGGGACCATCATCTTTCTTTGGTTAAATTTTCATATAATAAAAGTTTTCATTCTAGTATATAGATGGCTCTGTTCGAATAGTTTTATGGGAAACAGTGTTGAACTCCAGCTTTTTGGGATGAAGTGGGTGAAAGGAAGCTGATGGGACCAGAATTGATAGAAGAGATGGTAGAAAAAGTTCAGTTGATTCAGAAACACATGAGAACAGCTCAGAGCAGACAGAAAAGTTATGCAGACAATTAGAGGAAGGATATATCTTTTGAGGTAGGTGATCATGTTTTTCTCAATGTTTCGTTGTGGAAAAGTGTGATGCATTTTGGTAAGAAAGGAAAGCTGAGTCCAAGGTTCATTGGACCATATGAAATTCTGGAGAGAGTTGGATTAGTTGCTTGCCGAGTGGCTTTACCTCCGATTTTATCTCATATACACAATGTCTTTCATGTTTCAATGTTGAGAAATTATATGTCAGATCCATCTCATCTTTTGAGCCTAGAGGTAGTTCAGTTGGAAGAGAATATCTCTTATAAAGAACAACCAGCCCAGATTCTTGACCAAAGAGAGAAAGTGAGGAGAAATAAGGTAATTCACCAGGTAATGGTTTTTGGGAAAAACCATATGGTTAAAGAGGCAACGTGGGAATCTGAAAATGCTATGAGGGATAAATACCCCCACTTATTTTGATAAGTGAATAAAATTGCGAGGACGCAATTCCCAAAAGGGAGGAATGATGTAACATCCCAAGTAAATAAAGAAAACATTTTCATATTTAATAATATTTATGAATTAATTAATAATTTTACTTTAAACTGTTTCTATGTTCGATAGCATACCTGATACGTAACAAATAGTTTCTTTGAAATCTTACATTGCACGCTAGTAATAAAATAATATTATTTTAAATGGTAGTTAACACGTAGCCTTTGTATTGGCAGGAATGAATATAAATAACTAAAATATGATTATATATGTTTGTCAAATGTTTTTACATTCATCCAATGAAGGATAAAGGCTTAAAATACGAAAAGAATTAAATTTTAGGCATATATACTCTAATATTCACTAAAGGTCCACTTATCACCTTTTGATGGAGAACCTTCATTAAATATAGTTTTGGTCACTCTTATATATTCTATTGGACCAAATAAAATTCTTATTTAGAATCAGGACATCAAAATTTACTTTCTGTAAATTTTTGATATTTTTCCGATAAAGATCATTTTTTATTGAATAGTGAAACATGTTGTATATTAATTCAAAACCTCTTTGTAACCTAATTTATTAATATGATTAGATTATATTTTGAATTTGTTTTAAAGTGAAATTAAAATATGTTTTTACCATTTAATCCAATAGTGGTCGTTGGAATTAATTTCACTTCGAAATTGGACTTAAACTCGTGTCAATCTTTTGATATATATTGTTTCATAAAAACACGCTATTTGTTCTGACAGTGGGAATTAATTATTAAATTAATTAATGTAACTTATATGTTTTGAATTTTGTAAAATATACATCATTTTTAAATTTGGAATATCAAATATAGCTTAGGGTGAAGTTTTGGTATTTTTCTGAAAAACATCAATTTTTGATGAATAGTGAAACCACTACGTGGTACTTAAAAAACTGATTTTTTGTTTAAAAGAAATTTTACCACCTATGTGTTTTGAATTTCAAAAATCTGACATACATGGTTGTCATTAAGAATTATAATGTGGTTCAATGGGATTAAAATAATTTTTTGGTGAATAGTAACTTTTAAGTTTATTAATCGCGATTAGAGGTAATTAGTGTAGTTTAAGGTAAAAATAATGTTTTAATGGTATGAAATGACCTAGACACATGTCCTACCCTTATTGGATGTGTCATGGCCGACCGAGAAAATTCATGGGTCAACTTGGGGACCCCATGGAGCCACCTTGGTATGAAAATGACATAAATAACATTTTATTTAAAGTTAAAAGAAAAATGTGACAAACATGAGTTGTTTTACTAAAAAAAAATTTAAAAGGGGTTTTACAGGTCATATTTTTTACTATAAATATTCATTAGAAAGATAAAATGATTTACTACATCATTATATTTTTTTTATAATTTTTAGACATTAAATAAATTAAATTATTTATGACACCATGATGATGCAGCGATTATCTCATTATTTAACGATTTAAATAAAATGAAAAGAAAATGTAAAATATAAGACCTAGACTTGTCAAAAACCTATTGGATGGGTGGATTTAGAACTCTTATCACCTTATCCTAGAAATATATAATTGTGGGACATTTAAAATCCGAAAAACATTTTATAATAAAGTAACCTTTTATAACTTTCCAAGAGTGCCCCTCCTCTCCTTTTATAAAAGCCCCCACCTCTACCACCTTACCCACAAATCTCAAGACTTTGGCTCGCCCAAACCCTGCCCATTTTGTCTCTCCACATCCCTCTCTTACTCCTAGAATCCTCACTTTGGGAATAATTCTTTCCAATGAAGCCTTTGATCTCAAATCAAAAAGAGTTACCCGATTTAAAGGTAGTGTCTTCTCTTGTGTTATTATGTTTTATTTTTCTTCTCCAACCCATAAACTCTTTCTATTCTGTTATTTTGTAACCAAAACAGTATCTTAAATATAATAGGATGTTTTTATAAGAATTATTAGAGCTACACCTACACACACCTTCGTCTAATGGTTAAAGAACATACTGTTTCTGTGGTTGGCGATTTTCTGCCTCACGAAACGATGCTTGTTCAATATTCTTTTAACACCTTTAATGGTGGCCATTAAGATGTCACTATTTTTATATATTATATATATTATGTTTATGTTTACCTAATGCTTCTGTATTTTTCATTTGTGGTATACCTTTATGGTTTCCAATATGGGTAAACACGATAATATCATTTTAGGATGTGTGGACTACCGCCCCCTGAAAGTGATTTGTTTAGTTAATGCCATATGTCGGACGTATAAAGGATGGAGTTAATGATATTATATATTATATTATAGTGAAATTATAATATACATTTATATCATTATTATTTCACTCCATTAAATATAAAATATAAATTAAAGTAGCGTTCATGCGAACGTACGGCTTACCGCCTCCATGAACAGTGCATTTCATTTCTTACCTCTAAATGTTATATACTATTATAAATACATGTATATGATGGATATATATGATATATATGATATCAAAATCATGAATATAATTCTGGATATAATGAACCTTTTACCACACGAACAACATGTAATCAAAAGAAGTCCACTTTCGACTTAAGAACCAAATATCGACAAAATGAACTTTATTAAATTAAATCATTACATAATGTTTATAACATGGAAATAAGTTATATAAAAGGAATGATAAACTTGAGAAAGGTTATTAATAAAGTAGAAATTAACTTTAGTTTATTACTCAGGAGATTAAAGAGCAATCGAGTCACGTCGGACACGAGTTAAGGGACTTCGTCTCAATCTCCTTTCATTGAGGAATAATTTGTTTTATACACAACTTTCTTTTATACAGTGTATAAACCCCTTTGACTTTTAATTTTTTTCAAAAAGAATATTTTTATATGAAGCATTTTACTAAATGACAAAAAGGAATGTTTCTTTTAACGAACGCGATGACAATGACCTTTTCCGCCGCCGCGAGTATTATTTGGTCTTTGGCTTCCTCAACAAGTCGTAATGTTTCTAAAATGAAATAAATACCCTATACTCTTTTATGTATTTTGTTATTGAAAAAGGTTTTTATAATGTATTTGTTATGTCAATATATTTAAGTGATATATTTAGATCAAAGTGTGTAAATTGTTCCTTTCCATTATATGTTTTTTATGTCTTATGATTTTATAATGGTACTTGGACATTTGATGGGTGGTTACGTGATAAACCATATGACGGGTGGTGCCGTGAATACCAGGACGGGTGGTTATGTTATAACCTCAAATTAATTGGGAATAGAAGTCGGTCGTATGGCTATTCAATTAAGTGATATGTGTGGAAGTCGACCATATGGTTATTCCATTTAAGTATGTTTATGTCCCAAGTTACCTTTATATGATATGTGTTCTTTATATGGGTTTTATGGTAATCGTTTGATTAAAAAAGGGTAAGTAATGATCTTTTATTCAGTGAAGAGTTTTTACTACTTCATAAAGGTGAAAGGTATTACTTTGATAAAGTATACATGGTTTACTTTTTGTTTTGAAAAACTAACAGTTTTCATTCGTTGTGTATCCCTTACTGAGCTTTTTATGGTCACCCCATGTTTTTGAAATGTTTTTCACAGGACTTAATGTGGAATAGGGTCAAGGATTGGATCAAGGAAAAGTCATGCTATCTAAAACATGGAACTAGACATGTTTCTTTTTAAGATTTTTTATTTTATGGAAACCTAGTAGAAGTGTCTACTTTTTAATCTTTTGAGATGTAATAGTTATGTCCTAATTCTCAAAAACTATAATCCTGAAAAGATCCTCAATGTAAATTATTCATTTAATTCAATATTAAGTAAGGTTTAAGGCCGAGGCCTTATAATAACTACCCTTAATAATATAACATAATGAAGTCATAAATAATGGTTTTAAGTGTGATTATTTCACCTAAACCTTCTGGTTTTCAAATATTTCTAAAAATTATAGGTTTACTAGAAACAGGTGACTGGAATATATCTACTTAGTGTACTCCCCCTAAATGTATGCACTCTTCTTCCATTTATAAGTGTTTATAATATTCAATGAATAATAATATATTAATGTCACCCAACATTGAAAACCTCAAGCCTATCCTTCATTGTATAGTGTGCACAACACTCAACATGTAGCTTTAATTCATTATATGTTAGATTACAAATAAATATGAATTAGAAAACATTAGGTTCCGCTTATTTTTCTATGAAACAAAATTAATCTTGAGAGATTCCTCTCAACCAATAACACTCTCTTTTTCCAGTATAGACATATTTTGCTAAGAATTATTAACATTTTATAAACTCATATTATTCAAAATAATTTCTTCTTTGGGTGAAGAAATATTCATCTCCTATTTCTTTATTTTTTATGCCACTCCCTATCCCACTTTATCCATTAGATATCATAAAGGATCAGGTGATTTAATTTTATTTTTAAATAGATCCAAAAATCTAGGAATCCATGTTAGTAATTTGTTAGTTAAACATCTTAACTTCTTACACCTTTCACACAAGTCACTATCCATCTATAACATTCTATTAATTGGAATATTTTATTCTTTTATTGACTTATTGATAAAATTTAGTTTAGTAATTTTATACCATTTTCTCCTCAAGTCATATTCATGTATCTCTTCTCTTTATATTTTCTACATCTTTCATGAAGTTTAATAAAATTTTCCTGAATTGAAATGTTTTTCCAACCCTTCAATGATTTTTGTTTGAACTCTCTGCTACACCAATAGTAACCTTTGAGTCCTTTTATCTTATTTTATAGTGTAATATATCCACACTATATAGTTTATGTAATTTTCTGTTTTGAGTGGAACCAAAACCCTCTTTAAAACTTCTTGGAGAACACTTATTTATACTTCTTTTATCATCTAACCTTGATGTCATGGTTTCATCATTAATTTTCACCATCAATATTTCACAAATTTTAGTTTTAAAATTATTCCAAAAATTTAAGGAACATTATTTAAAATGAAATATTAGGGTTCATGAGATACCTTCTTCTTATAAGATGTAACCACTCAATGATAAGATTATCTCATGATGTTTTTTCAACTAGTATGAGTAATCCTGGATCCATATTAATCAATGGAAATATGACTAGAAATATATTTCTTCTTAATGAATTAGGATAGTTCATCTTGTTTTGATTATTCATTATTTAAAATCACTTCTCAATCAAAACACATCATCATGATGGAGATTTTTTAACCTCAACATATCTCATCTTATCTTCAAAATCCTCATTTATCTTCTTCATGTATTCTTCATGAATTTTTATTTCTTCTTGTAATGAATTATCAAGTTCTTTAATTAAATTTAATTGATCTCTAATTAGGCATTTTTAACATCCTTATATATTTTTTGTCATTTTTTATGTTCATGGAAAGATTATTAAAATAATTCCTTAGATACCTCCATCTCACAATCATGCATTTTCAATTATTCTTCAATAATAATTAATCATGTATTGAAAAGTGATATTGATTTATCAATTTCATCAACTGTGTTTATGAGAGAAATACTCTTTTTGAGAAAATAAATTAGTGTATTCTCCAATTCAACACCTTCTTTTTTTTGGCTTCACTTTATCAAAAATAAGTTTCTAGGTAGTACCAACAATAAAATTTACTACTACATTGGGAACTTTATTCCAAAGTTATTTGAATTTATAATGAATACCACTAAGTGATGAATAATAATCACAAATTTAACATTCTTAACTACAATAATAAAAATCAAAAAATAAATTAATACTTATACCACTCTTATTAATTTTATTTAGTGATGTTTCTTCCTTTAATTTTAGATTCTTATTCAATTTTCATTCCATTATTTAATTAATATTTCTATAAGTCTTGGTAGAAATATAAAGTGTTATATTATTAATATTATATTCCATTTTCTCTATCAAAATTCACTCAAAAACATGATGAAATATGTACTTCATTAATGATACATGAATAAAGAGGTAAAATATTGGATCTTTATAGGTAACCTCCCTCAAAATACCATTTTATGTTCCCTAGGTATGATGAACCACTAAGAGGGTTGGGGTGAATAAATGGTCTTATTTGATGAATTATACTGCTTTAAAATTAAACATATTTAACCAATTACTTTTTTCAATCGACTCAAGAATATTTTTCATAGCATCAACTCATGGGAAATAATGAAATAAATGTTATTGGAGTATAGTATTTATGAGGTTTGACATAAAATACTACTCGTTCCCATGTTGGTTATTCCCCAAAATATCTATTCTCCTCTATAATACTATGATCAATTATAGTGGTCTTATGAGTCCATAAGAGCATTAATTATTAAACCTCATAATAACCTTCTCTACTCTGATTAGTTATACCCACAGTACCAATCCTCTTAAGAAACTAGTTATACCGACAAGTTAGAAGATCCTTATCTTTGTGTGTTGATCCCAAAATAAAAATTCTTCCTTATTATTTATAATAATATCTCTCTACAATATTGTAGGATCAATATTTCTTGCGTACATCCCCAAGAACATCAGCAGTAGTGTTGGTCTTGAGACTCATTCCAGATCTAGTGCGATTGGGATTCTCTTCAACTTCTGCAAACACTTAATTCTTTCTCCTTCAACTACACTTGGATTAATCCCACATTTTTTTTCTCCTCGATAATAGAGGTATTAGTATCTCATATGATCTTTTAATGTTTATAATAGTTATTAATTCTAAATATTTTTTATCTATTACCATACAAATATTTATATTCACAAAATCATAATGAATTTCAATATAAAAAATATCTTTTTCAATAATTTTATATTTTAATAATAGAATCCATGCATTCTTTGGTGGCTATATCTTCCCATTCAAATCGGTAAAAAATTCCCTAATTAATTCAATGTATAAAATCTTATTATTTTATATTAGAATATTATTTTAAATCTCTTAAATACTTTGGGTTCATCATTCACATGATATATAAATACCCACATACTCACATTCTCATTTAAAATCTCAAATGAAATTGGTTTTATTTCCTACTGTAATATTCAAATATCATAAACCCTCAGTATCAAAAAATTTGCTTCACTAAAGTCATTTAAGATATTTATGGCCACATGAATCTCTTACATTATTAGAATTACAGATTCTAATCATATCAATCAAAACATAGGGATATAATCCCTCAAACACAAACTTTAATCAAATACATAGCATGAATTCACCTATATATATTACTTTGGTAAGGTCTCAGCAATCATCTTTGTGGATCCCATTGACTGTGTTATTTTCATAGACTAAATCATAGAAATAAGATATGTAGATCATATTAGACATTTAATTCACATTTTCCATGTCACAAGAATCGACTAAATAGCTTGAATTAACTATGTTTTTTCCATCATCTATGTCACAAAACTAGCTACATGGATTTAGCTATAAACTAAAAATGATTACATGAATCTAGGGAATTCTAAATTTCACTCAAACTCACATAAATCCACCTCAAATGAATTCCACGCATCTCAAACCACTTTACAACTACTAAAAAAGTAGATTTATCTCCTTAATTCTCCAACACATGTATCTTGATTCTATTGATGATCATATTATAAATTTTCACAATTACTTTGTTGCATTGTCTTGAATTTATCCCCTCAAATTCTACATGATATATCCTCTCAATCCCTATAACATAGAATAGGAATAATATAAATAATCATATAGAGTTACATGTAATCTTTATCTAGAATGATATCCAATTACGTCGAGAATGAAAATCTTTTTTCTATATAACATGGAATTATATCATTCATCTTATGTACTTATATGGATGGTTTCTCAATAATGGGATCAAATTCCATATTATGAATCCATAAAAATCCACGAAACATCAAAATCAACTCCCCTAAAACAAATTAAACAATTTAAAAAAAAATCAATAATAGCATGGTGATTACATCTATGTTAGTAAACCTCCCCAAAAATTGTACTACTTCAACAGTAATTTATCATGTTAAACATTTAAATATCTTGAACCCTCATTACATGAGAGGTATACTGATACTCATGGAATGTAGAATAATTTACTTATATAATCCCATTAGATTTACCACTTGTGAATAAATAAAATATTGAGTCATTCAAATTTCAAACAATACATTCATTGATGTTTGATCTAGAAGAATGGTACCTCAAACCATTGAGGGACCTGGTTCCTTATTTTCCATTGCCTATTCAGTGCCAAAGTATTATCAGTTAAACTGACCTAGTTGAATCCCACCCTCATGTTGGATTTAATATTATTTGGATGTCATGGTGTTTATAGAATCACCATTACCAAGTTAATTCTATGTATGAGAACTGCTCTTACAAGATCATCATTGTTGGGAATGGAAGTTATGAATCCGATTAGAATCATCACTATTCTTTAGATTTACAGTACTGTTAAAAAATTTATTAATATATCCAATTAAATAATAGTAATGACCCTATTGATGTATATTCATACACTCCATTTTATGTTCTATTAAGGGCCACATGAAAATAAATCAGGTCGTTTATTGTGATGTAGAAGAAAATAAATAAACCTTGTGGATTGGTTTTTCGGTGCTCCATTAACATAGGATTAATTTTCCCTTCTCCGAATAATTAAAATGATGGATTTTACACCTATAATAGGTTTAATGAAGGTATAATCTCAACAAATATTCTCCATAATGTCTTTTTATTCCACTATTTCCATTTTCAAAATCTCAGTGTATTTATCACTGAAAAATATCATAATCTAATAGTGAATTTCATGTAAAATAATTGACTATAACATACATTCTTTGAGAGATTCACTAGACTCCAATTCTTGTTCAAAGAGAGACAAGTAAGTAAATCGAGCACTAGATTCCATAAATGAGAGGTATATTTTCTTATGATTAAAAAATATCCTGGATACTCCAATGCATTCATTTAAAATTTTATTTAAAATAACTCATTAAATATCATATATGTAAGTCTTTGATCAACCCTTTCCCTAATATATAGATCCGAACATTTTCAGGGAAATCCTCCAAGAATGTACATTTCTAACATTACTATATTATAAATTAGTATTATGATAAAATAAATTTGCTTATTTTTATTTCCAATAATTGAATCTAAGATATTAGGAGAAAATATAACAAAATATTATATTATTTTTATTTTAAAATTCAAGTGATTGATCCACATAACATGGTTCTTTAGCCTAATTCACACATTATACCCCTTTAAAATCATCTACTGTGATTCTTATGAGCTATTGATTCTTTTTTAGCTCAATTAGATCCACATTCATTGCATAATTCTATATCTAATTTCTAGGTTTCCTGCTTCATGGAATCGTTCTCTATAATCATTGTTGAAAATATCGTAATCATCCCCAAATCACCAAACAATACTTCTGTTATATGTTTCACAATATATATTAACGCCCCTTTAAATTTTACAATATCAAAATTATAAAATTATGTGTAAATAAATATCATATGGTTGATAAAATCCTAGTGTGAATCCTATTTACTAATGCATCATACTATTTTCTCATCATCTAAACCCATGATGATGAGTTGATAATGATACTACAAGTGTTTAACAAAAATTTTCATACCATACCACCTTGAAAACTTGATTTTTACTATGTAGATATTATATATACCTTTTTATATCATACACCTTCAAGTCTCAACACATATTATCTCTATGAATACAACCCCACTTACAAATCATAACAAACTTATACCATTTGTAACATACAGACCCAAATTGAAAATATAGGTATGATTATAATACTATTGAACATAGGTGAATGTGTTAGACATTAATAGTTGAAAATAAATTATTGATGCCCACTTTTTAATAAATGTTTTTTAACATAACTCAGTAAAAAAATGTTACATAAATAATTTTGACAAACCTTTTTAGGTTTGCTATCATGGAAACTAAGTACATAATACATGAATTACAAAATGAAATCATAAAAATAAAATTAATTAAATTCTCTTTAAATATTCCTTTAGTATTCCATCCATGTTCACCTCACTACATGTTATTTCATGGGGATATACATCAATAGAATTTTTTTACCATGAACCATGATAAGGGGTATGAAAAGGAAATGTAACATGTGTGATTAACATGGAATAAACATGATTCATAACATGAGATAAAATGTATGTGATAAACAAAAATGAAATGTAGCTATAATATAAAATGATACATGCCCAATCATATCACAAAGTTTCAATACAAAGGTGTCATAAAACATATTATCAATGTTATTTACCAATGTAATGAAAAACTTGTTAAGTTCCTCCCTTCATATTACTTAATTGACATGTTACACATTGATCATAATATGGAATTTCACCAATAACCCATGGATAATAAATAATGGGATTCATTTAAAATCATTAAGTATATTACTATTAAGGACTTGAAGTTTTACATCATTTTTAATCTAAGATAAGGTAATTTGGGTATCATACATGAAAATCCCAAATTAATGTAGGATATTAACCTCTATATGAATAACCTTGAGTAAAAATATTTTAGTGTATTCACAGTATTAAAATGAATGAAAAAAATCAATGATTAATTTTGGTAGTATAATTAGTTTACGTTGTGGTTTATAGAACAATCTTAATCAGAGAGAATATAAGTCTCTCATTGACAGAACAACATTTCGATAGTAATGTAATAATAATAAGTGTATTATAATATAATAACTTTGAAATTCTAAGAATAATTATAATTTAATTACATGGATCAATAAGGGGAGGAAGAGAATCCCTTACCCAGCAAGTTAGGATCGTAAAGCTTGAGGAGAGTTCCCTGGAACCTTAAAAACTACATAGAATGTCTCTAAAGAGGGAAAAGGAGGAAAGATTCATTCTCAATGGCTACAGAGTGAATTTAATCAGAGTGGATAGGTTGGTATTCCTATGAGAAATAGGATATTATTTTATTAATTTATAAATTTAGTGTTGAGATTCTATGTTTCGGAAAATGGTAATTCATTAGCATACCCAATTTTTTGGATCATGGTTTATGGGATTAATAAGTTTGTTTTGATATATTTGAGTTTTATAACAGAAATTCAATATTTTATTGTAATTTTTTCATGGGAAAATATTGTTGAATATAATTATCTTTTAAAACCATAATTTATATTTTAGACATTGGAAAGTTATTAATAGGTTTGAAAATTAATTTTAATTCATTAAATTACAATATATTAATAAAAATAATTTTTTGATTTTGGGTTTAGATTAATTAATTGTTACATCATTATTACATATTTATGAAGTCATAAAACATGCCATAAATAGATAGCTATATTTAAACTATTTGTTGGGAAATAAATTATTTTAGAAAATTCTAAAAATTTCAAACAAACCTAAATTTGATCTTTTAATTTAAAATTTAATTTAATTTATTGAAAATAATTTTCTGAATATAAGAATTTTTTGTTTAAAATAAAAATCCTTATTTATTAAAAAATAAAATATTTATGATATATTATAATTTTTAACACTTATAAAAATTCCATCGGAGATTATAAAATTTTATCTTCATTATTATTTTAATAAGTACTATTTTATAAAACTATTTCATAAAAATAGTGATTATTTAGAGTACCTGAATTTATCCTTAAGTAGTACATTAATAATATATTTTCTAAAAAAATAATTATGTTTTTTTATATCCACTAATATATTTATAGTATTCATATTATATTCATGTGTATTTTATTAAATAAAACAATAATGAAGATAGAATTTAAGAAACCGCTATTTAATTCTTGAAAATAAAATGGTACCTTTTTAACACTAAGATCAAGATTCATAACCCCTTATTACACTGAAATACGCCCTATGGGTAATTTGTGTGTGGGCGGTACATTCATGGGGAGTCTTAGATAACATTGATCTAGTAGTGATATCTAGTAACAAAAACATTTTCTATAGTCTATTTTTCTCAAACCTTACTTTTTGATGCTCTGCACGGTCTTGGAAAAGGGTGAACCCAAATGATGCTCCCTCCCTCACAAGATCGGTTTAATGGGCTTCAAAGGGGATGATATTTTTGATTTATTCCATTGATTCACCCTTCTATATCAATTATATCTTTCTGTTATCTTTTATATAAACTATTTTTAATGTTAAAATTATTACCCATGATCATAATACCCAATGGTCATATTGACTAGAGGTTAGTTAATAGTCAGATCCCAATGGTCACAATTTTCTTTTAGCCAGTATGTACTCCAACATTCTAATACCACAATATTAAAAACATCACTTACAAAGGTTATATAGTTCATTTATAATTTCTATCAAATTACTAACTCTTCTATTTCTTTTTACTGTTTCTATAGTAAGAAAAATTTTCATTCGAGAATTCAAGCCTATAGAGTTTATATTACTATGTGTATTGTTTATTTTTATCTCTATGTATTATTTATAGATTCTATAGTCAATATTAAATGTAACAAAATGTAAAATTCCTACAATATTATTATTTTTTAAAACATAATAAAATAGTCACTATAAAACATGAATTCTTTTTGTAAAGATAATTTTTGGTGGTTATATCCCCCCCCCCACAAGAAATTTTTCCCTCAATATTTTTGTTCATCCTTAATATAGATTGGGATATTTCTCTTTAATTTATTCTATAAGATTTCTAGCTACTTCTTTGAATGTTTTATTTCTCCAGAATACATTCATGACATGGGTTTTATATTTCATCGACACCTTTTTACTTCAATTAAGAAGCTGGATAAATTATTATTCATATGATAGGCCACGTTCCAATTCCATAAAATGTTCTAAAAACAATGTTCTTGTGTCTGACATATAATTTCTCACCATGGACACATGAAATATTATATTTACATTGGTAAAATTTAGTGGTAGTGTTTCTCGATATGAAATTAGTTAAAAATGTTCTAGAATATAAAAAGGTCCAATATACCTTAGACATTGTTTCTCCTTCTTTCCAAATCTCATGAACCCTTTCCATGGTGAAATTATGAGGAATACATGATTCCCAACATAAAACCTTAAGTCCTTCCCTTGATCATTTGAAAAACCATTTTGTCAAATTTGTGAAGCCTTGGTTTGTTTTTATATGACTTATATCTCCTTTTTAGTGTCTTTCACAATACATATTCCTAGTAGTATTTCTTCTCCAACATCATCCATGTATGTTGTTTTTTTACACATCTTCTTATATAGTGCTTTATAAATATCCATTTTAATACTTGGGTGAAAACTGTTATTATTTGATAATTTTTCAATTGGAAAAGGTTGATCCCAACTTCTAAAAAAATAAAGATTTCTATTCCTCAAAAATTCATCCAATATTTGAATCGTCCTTTTGGACTACCCATCAGTTTGTAGAAGATCAGTTATGTTAATGTCTAATTTAGTATCCATAGCATTTTTAAGGATCATCTAGAACTTAGATGTAAATCATGAATCATGTTATTAAGAAATTGACAGTGGTTCACCATAATGTCTCATTACATATTGAATATAAAAATGAGAAATGATTTTAAATGATAAATCATCTCATATAGATATAAAATTGGAGAAAATTAATCGATCAACAATTAACCATATGGAATTATTGTCCATGGATATCTTATGAAGGCCGATAGCAATGTACATAGTGACTTTTTTCCATTTCTGTATAGTTATGGGTAATGTTTTTAGTACTCCTTTAGTTAGTTGTTACTCTACCTTAACTTGTTTCCATACTAAATATCTTTCAATATAGTCAGAAATATCTCATTTCATGTTATCCCACAAATAATGATCTCATGGAACCTTATAAATTTTAGTGAATCTATGATTTATAGTGAACAAGAATTTTTTAGATTGATAAATCATATATTTATTCATGTTATTAGAATATGTAATACATATCCATGTACCAAACCCCATTAATCCCTCTTGATCAGCATTGTACACTAAAAACTTCCCATTTTTCATTGAATCTATCTTATTTTGTAACATGGGATCGTCACATTGGGTTTTGTTAATATTCTCTAGTAATAATAGTTCAGAAATAATTTGGGATGGGATTGATGAAGTCCCTTACCTTATAACATCCATTTAAATCATTACCAAGTCCTTGGTCAATATATATCCTTTAATAGTCAATATCTCAATATGTCTAGGATCATTCATACTCCACACACCAATGATTTGGTTTGATTTTCTAGGGTCAAAATGAATAGAATAATTAAATTCATTAATAAGTTTCAACCACATCCTTTTCTCATGTCCAATTCATTTTGTGTGAATATATACTTCCAGCTCTAGTGGTAAGTGTATATATCACCCTTATTCCCATAATGATAGAATCTCCATATATTTAATTCAAATATTATTATAGACAAATCCAAATCTTGGGTGGGACAATTCAATTAATGAGTATTTGAATTTCACAGTGTATAAGAAATTATATTTTCATTTTTTAGGAGTACACATCCCAGTACCTTAAAGGATGCAAGACTATAAATGATAAATATTTCCCCATTATAGGGTAATATTAGCACCAGAGTGTTACCCAACCCCTTCAATAGTTCATGGAAACTATATTCACCAACCTTTTTTAAATAACCATAACTCTCATTCGATTTTACTTGGTTAGTAGATTATAAATCGATGAATTGTTTTTCAAATACCTTCTATATTATCCAACTCAACCATGTAAACAATAATTCTTACTTATTAATATAGGTTTAGTCCCCTCTACTATGGCCTTTTTCTTTTTATAGTCAACTAGGATTCCATCTTTGGGCACAATGTGTACCCAGAATGTTGCTTTTTTCAATCTAGAACTCACATTTTCAGAATTTATCCAAAGGATTTGAATTCACTATAATTTTAAATATAATTCTTATATGATCCTCATGTTACAATTTTGTTTTGGAATATATCATATTATCATCAATAAATAGCACCAAAAAATTATCCATATAGTCCATAAAGGATTTATTAATGAAACACATAAATCTTATAGGAGAGTTATTCATGCCAAAGGGTATAATAAAAAACTCATAATTTCTATATCATATTTAGAGGGATGTCATGGGGATATATTATATCTTTACCCTTATATAATGATACAATTATTGGAGATCATTCATGGAAATGAATTCTGCCTCATGAAGTTGGTCCAACAAGTCATAAATCTTGGGAATAGAGTATTTATTCTTTATTTTGATCTCATTAAGTATTATGTAATAAATTAATATTCGCATTAATTAATCCTTCATATCCATAATGATAATAGGTGCCACCCAGAAAGATATGCTCCAATGAATAAAACCCTTCTCCAAAATATCTTGAATCTCTTTAATAAGTTTATCAAACTCTACACATGCCATTCATTATGGGGTCTTTGATATTGTCTTAGATCTAGGTATAAATTAAATTAAGAATTAAACCTATATTTAAAGGGGTGTTCTATGTAACTATTTATGAAATATATCAATGTATTCCTGAACAATGGGTACACTTCCTATCATTATATTTCTAATTTTGACTGCTTCTTCGCCAATCATTTCAGTAAAAAAGTAAATAGGAGGTGGTTCTTGATAATTCTTGGGCTCTGATATTTCTCATTTGAATATAATTATTGGTTTTACCTTTAAAACAACTGAAATTTCATTACTTATATAGTTGAACATGGAATTATACATTCTCAACCAATACATCCCAATATTTATGTCAACTTACATCATTGGAATAACAATAATGATTATAGAGATATTTTACTCATAAACTTTAATAAGGCAATCCCTATATATCTTTGATTATTGAATATCTCCTCTGTAATTTTTAACATAGAACTCTACAACTAGAATTTCATGGATTAACTTGATGTTCTTTGCAACCATGAATGAAAGAAAATAATTTGTTGAACCAAAATCAAATAATATACTTACTAGCTTTGACTTTATAATGAGTGTTCCGACCACAAAATCATTAAAAGACTTGAATTTATCCATTATGATTTTAAAATAACAGCCTTGATCCATTGATATCTACTGGGGTTGATCATTGTTTCCCCGCATTATATTGTAATTTTTACATTGATTTGAGAAATTCACCTGGTCCTTACGCATGAAACATTTCACAGTAGGTTTTTCTTGCCCAATCTTCTCCTTTTATTTAGAATTCAAATGTTAATGGTTTATATCGTCCTAATAATTTCTAGCTACAAGTCCATATCTTCTACACCTTAAACACTTTCCACTTTGTTATAGAAAATTACCTGAATGACTCTTCCCACACTTGTTGCACATAGTTAGTTATTTTTTCATTCCTTCTATTTCATGGTTGAAATTCATTTCTAAATTAGGTTCAATACTCATCTTATTATTATTTAGTCTGTGGGACCATGGTGCATATACAAAATCCATTTACACTTTGATATCACATCATTATATATCCTTCATACTCAAAAATATTCTAATTGCAAGAGCATTCTGGATATGTGTTATTAGCCCACCAAAGAACCGGTCAATATTCCAATTAGAAAAAATGAAAAATCTTAAAGTGTGTTATGAAATACATTTAATGTTTATCTCATCAGATTCCATAAATTCACTCTCCTTTTACTTCATCTCAATAAATTTTATATCCATATTGTTCTAAATATTTTCAAGAAAATACTTATTCAAATAGAATTTTTTGATGTCTTCCCACTCCATGGATTATCTGAGATCCTTTGATTTCATATTCTCTATCAGCATCCAACATTTATCGACTTCTCCCTCTAAAATGGAAACTACACAAGTAACTTTCTCTTGGTTTGAATAATGGGTAACAAAATATATCTTTTCTATAGTATTGATCCATTATTCTGTGATCAGTGGAATAGAGGTTCTACTAAAATCATATGGTTGTTGAAATATGAAGTATTAAACTATTAGTTCTTCATTACTTGGTGAAGTTGGATTCTCTGCATGGTTTAGGTTTTCATTCATGACCTTACATAATTAATTCATAATAATGATGATTTTTTCAACTCAGGCTTCCATAATATTATTAAAACCACTATTTCATTATCCATCACATCCTATATTTACAAGATTCCTTCTATGTCTTGCCATTTAGTTAGAATAAGAAAATTTAAGTGAGAAATTTTTTAATGTTGGATGTATTATAATAATAATTCTAAAGTAATTATTAATCCTAAAGTTTTCTAATAACATGATTCTAAGATGATTTAATTAAATATTAAAAAACTAAAATTTCAATATATCCTTTATAATGATTTGTAAAAATCATGTGATTTACCAAATAATATCTCCTTGGTTTGTAAAATTAGGTGTGTATCATGGCCTCTTTATTATGCATCGTATATAGATTGAATTAATCCCGAAATATCCCTTTGTTGGTTGTTTCTCCTAGGTAGATTTATGCTAAAGTCTTATCCCCTTATAATATCTATACATGGATTTCATTTCTTGGAAAACAATCACTTGATACTTTACCAAACTTTTAGTAGGTTTTAATATATTTAGAACAATCTGTAGGATTTGTACCAAGGTTTTATGGTTCTAATTTCCATAAATAAAAAAAATTCCATTTATACCAACTACAGTGACACATTATTTTTATCTTAATTCCATAACAAAATATTACATTAATAACATAGAAGGAATTTTGAGGTTTAGTGTCTTTGAAAATGGGTACATAATATATGTATTAGTTAATGAAAACATAAACATAGTCTACATTTAATCCTCTTAAAAGACTCATTTATTATTCCATCCTATTTCATCGTACAACAAGTGTTTTCATATGAAGATATATTGATAGAAAAGGGTGAGCATAAATAAGAGTAAGGTCTAAAAAATGGAAATGGAACTCGATAAATTAAAATGGATAAAACATGGGACGAGACACAACAGTATAAATATGTAATTCATAATATAGAAATATGGATGAAACATAAAAATGAGACATCCATAAGCCTATCACCGTGGTTAAATACCAAAGTTTCATAAAACACATAGCTAAGGTTGTTCAGTAAGTTATCATAAAACATGTCACCTCTGGAGATTAATTCTTTACCCAATACATTGAGAGATATCAAGGTTCACCCTTCATATGTCTTAATTAATTTTTGCCACATAGTTCATAATAAATCATTTCATCAATATCCTATAGAGATTAAATAATAAGTTTTATATAAAATCAAGGATTATATTAGTTTTTAAATACATTAAGGTTTCATAATATTTAACCCATAAGAAGGGACTATTGGTGTCTTGCATGTAAATATCCAGTAAATAAAGTATAATTATATCAATATGAATAAATTTGAATAAAAATCTGGTTTTTTATACAAAAAAAGAAAGGAGGTTTGAAAAAAACAAAAATTGATTTCAGTAGCACAATGAATATTTAAAGTGGTTTATAGAATAGGATTAATGAGAAAGAATAGAAGTCTCACACTGATAGAAAAACATTTAGATAGTGAGGGAATGATCATAATTTTATGTGATCATAATAAATTTAAAATTAGAAGACTAACTATAAATGAAGTACATGGATTAAACAAGGGGAGGAATAGAATCCAATACCTTGGGAGTGAGCTTCTAAAAGCTAGAGGGTAGTTCCGTAGAACTGTAGAAACTACTAAGAATGTATTTATAGAGTTAAAATGATGGTAGAAAAATGATTAATGGATATTGAGTAACTAAAATGAGGTGTAAAGGTGTTATATTAGTGAAATGACGAGATTTTATTATTAATTTTTAAATATTGGCCTTTGAATTATTGGTTGTGGAAAATGGAAAAACATTGTCTTACCCACAGCTTCAGATCATGGTTCAGGGCATTAAGAAGGATTTATTTTTGAATTATTTGAGTTTTAGAGCAAAAATTAAATATTTAAAATTACTTTCTTCATGGGAAAATAATTTTTGTACAAATTAAATTTTTAAACCTTAATTTTCATTATATACTTTGAAAAGTAATTTACATGTTTTTAAATTAATTATAATTCATTAAAATTAAAAATATTAATAAAATAATTTATTTTTGGTCATGAATTTAGTTTTATTAATTATTACCTCATTATTACATATTTATGAAGTTATAAAACATACCAAAAACACACAACAATATTTATATAATTCACTAAAAACATAAAATGTTTTATAACTTTCTAAAAATTTCATCCCAGCCTAATTACGATGTGTTGATTTCAAATATAATTTTTATTTTTATCAAAATAATTTTCTAAATATTCATATTTAATTTTCAAATAAAAAACCTTATTTATTGAGAAATAAAAATTTCTATGACATAGTTAAATTTATAATACTTATAAAAAATACTTAAGAAAATATAAAATTATATAATATTTTGTATTTTATTAAATAGTTTTTTATAAGGTTATTTAATCATAAATATATTTTATTTAAAATACCTAAATTTATCATAATATTTTATATTAATTATATATTTTTGTAAAATAAAAATATTTTTTACTTGTATCCAAATATCTATTTATCATATTTATCATATATTCATGTATATTTTTTTAGTTAAAATAAAAATGAAAATGGGATTGAGGAAATCACTACTTAATTTCTAAAAAGATAATTATAGATTTATAATACAAATGTATAGATATATAACGCTTTATTAAATAGGCATACACCCTAAGTTCAAGGTGTTTGATGGTGGTACTTTCATATGGTGGATCAACTAACATTCATCTAATGGTGATCTCCACTAACATGAACTTCTCCCACAGTCAATTTCTCTCGAGCCTTACTTGTTGAAGCTCATCTTAGGCTTGATTAAGGTTGAACCCCAATGAAATTTCCTCCCTCCCATGTTTAGATAAATTGGATTCAAAAGGAATGATCCTACTAGTTAAATCCATTTTCCCCTTATTCCTCTATTATATCTTTTCATAGCCCTGTATATATACGAATTATAATTTTAACATAATAAATAATTTTTATAATTACCAACGGTCATAATTCTCAACAATCATGTTAACTAAGGATAATGTTCCCCAATTGTTAGGTAATGGTCAAATTCTAATGGTCAATTTTACCATTTTACCATATATATAATCTATAATTCTCATACCTCAAAATTCACTACTTCACATTCAAAGGATCTAAACATCGTTGATAATTTCAATAATATTCCTAAATATTATATTTCTTTTTACTATTTTTATAGTAGGATCTGTCTTTATTAGATTATCCAAGCCTACAGAGTTTACATTAGTGTGTGAATTATTCGATTTTCTTTGTCCCCCTCTATTATTCTAAGTTTTTATTTTCAATATAAATTCATGATATATACTTAAATGTTACAGTACTTCTATGTGATTTTGTTTTAAATCATAATAAAATTTCCTTTTTTAAATATGAGTTGATTAATAAAAGAAATTTTTTGGTTGTTATATAAATTCCAAAGGTCAATAACATTATTAGGATAAGATTTACCCTTATTCAACAAAACATGTAGTGTAATAACTATAATTGACATGTAAATATGACTCATGAGGGGAAAAAAGACAACACCCTTGTAATATAACAAAGTATGACAAGGGTAAAATATCCAAATACAACAATATCTCTAGATAAGATTAAAAGACCAAAAAACTCCAATGTAAAATAAGGTACTGAATATGGAACTGCACCAATAACCACATGATACCTACCACCAATATCCCACCTCCATCGTCAAGATTACGGTATAAATATACCCCTATAGAAAAGTAAGAGGCCTTCCCTTGACCTACATCATGTGCATCAATATTATTATATACACCATGATGCATGTATAGGGGTTGAGAATATCACCCGGTAATAATTCCCCATGACATACCCCACATGATATATACAAAAAAACAAACCTTCATATATATATATATATATAATAGAGTGTCATGATACAAGTAAAAAATTAAATATATACTATATAAAAAACCCATACCACAACTCACGTACATGTTCCGTGAACTAACTCACTATTGATGCCTAAAAAATTCGATAATCACTTTAATGAACATTAGAATAAAGAAAGAACCCTTATGGATCTATAACATACTCATGGTCTGTGAGTTGATTTTTAGATAAAAAGTGAACATTATTAGTTGATTTGTAAGATTAAATTCTTGGACAAACATTGTGCCTATGTTATATTAAGTTGATGTTCCTTTATAGTAAAATAAAAATAAATTATTCCAAATTCCTGATAAAATCATTCTCTGCATTAGATTAAATCATTCACCATGTATAGTTAAATCATTCAATGAATTATTTTAAATCATTCACTATGATAATTGGTATCCAAAAATTATCTTTTGAGCTCACATATGATTACGTCTATTTATTTTTTATGTTCATGTTCAATTAAACCAATCATCACATGGAATACATGTGGAATGTTTTAAGATATGGCTCTAAGGAGGAAGACTGATACGAGTTTGTAAATAATTTCTAGAAATGAATCCTTCAATATCATAAAATTAGGTATATTTTCTAATAATAAATACTTCCATGGAACATGATTTGAGGAGGAAACCTTTCCCCTTTACATAAAGCTTGAGAAAAGTCCCACAATTTTCAAAGAACTTCCTTTGTGTAAGTTGTCGATAAATCTCTCAAATAGAATATGAATCCAAGCCAAAAAGGGAGAAGTCTCTTACATAAATTTTATGTGTTGATTCATCCCATAAAATTTCTTTTTTTGTGCCTCCATTATAAAATCATTTGTAAAGGATTCCCATAAATCTTCTTCATGAAGGTTTGGATGAGTAAGAATTCTCACCTATCTAGTTTTTGGAGATATTAATTCATAATTCCTTTACAGTCATTAGCCTTTAACCCCCATAAATTTGGTAAACCCTACCCAGTCATATAGAAATCCAATATTATTATAAATTCAAGCCACGTAAATTACGTGTTGTCCTTTTTACAGTGGTACATCACCATGAAATATTTGACCAATGGTTAGTTACATCAAGAAGGATCCCTATTTTGAATAACAACGTACCCTTTGAAAAAATTATTTTTCTCTGGTAATCTACCTTGGTTAAATTAATAAAAATGACCTATGCAACCTCTTTCTACAATAGTCAAACCCTTTAAAATCATATTCCCTTAAGGGCTTCTCTAGGGGCTTTTTACTATGTGTAAGCACCAAATGTAATGCTATATTGATATAATGTAAGTATCAACCCTTCCTCATTGGGTTATGTCACACATGAGTCCATTATTCCTTCCATATCCAGTGAACAATATATAATAAGTGGTTGCATATAAATGGGACTCTTACTAGGTGTAATCCCTGACCATTTCATCATTGATAATCATATCAATGTTACTTATCAATGACAAATAAATACCATGGGCCTCCAATTATTTGTAGGTCCCCAACCATATCATCTCGTTATTAGTTAGCAAAAAATAGGATGAAATAGAATGTTTTTCTCAGTATTATATCCTAAAAAATCATTTCTAGGTTCCTTCTTCTTAGTAATCTATTTTTCATGACTTTAAATGAATCAGAATGGTTCCTTGTAATATAACCATATACTAAATGGTATTATTGTCCTAGATGCACAACCTTAAATGGAACCATGATAATCCTGGGCACATGACCATAAAAGGAACCCATGTTGGTTCTAGATGCATGACCTTGATAGAAATTGTTTACCTGAGATGTAAAAACATAGGAGGTAAAATGATGGTCTTGGAATAATTCCCTTAAAGTTATCCAAGTTGTTCCTAGACGCAAGACTATAAAAGTAACTTATTTAGTCTTGGTTACATGGAATTAAGAGGTGATATATTGGTCCTTATCACACAAAACAAATAAGGTATTATGTGTCTCATTGATTGGAAATTAACTATGTGGGCTCTAATTCCCTTCATAGAGATATATAGGAAGATCCTATCATGTTCCCAATTCTGACTCCAAATCCACAAAAACCTCTCTAGATGGCGATAAATTCAATATTTCTCTTTTCTATGGATTTAAACCATAGGGAAACCAATAATTAACGTTAAAGATAAAAATCATATAATATATAAAGATCTTCCCATTGATTCATGGTAATGATCAACCACTTTCAGGAATAAGGTAACTAATATTTTTAATGATAATATTTCACAAATAAGTATTAAATATATAATAGAGTCTTAGACTAGGTAATAAGACCCTTTATAGGATGGGATAACCTGGCATCCTCTAAACCTCAGTGTATAATTCAAAGTGTCATTGGTATATCCCAACAAATATATTACTTTGTAATGTAGGAATATTTCCAAATAAAATGTGAGTGTAAATGTAGGGAAGAATAAAAATAGTGAACCTGAAATTAAATTTTTCCCCATGAAAGATATCGATTAAAAATTTATTTTTTATTTTTATGTCAGACTAATGGGATCCTTGTTTTTGATTTTCACTCTCAGGATCACCTTTAAATTAAAATGGAATCATCTCTTAATGCAGTGAAGAAAAAAATTGGATTCTCAATCCATACTAGGGCCAATGGAACATTAATAAGGGTGTCAAAAAATTTCCAACAGTTGGTATCTTGAACATACATCTCAACCATGATGATGATTATGGTTCTACAGTCTTGTTGGAAACTATCACTAACCCAGTTTCTCCATTTCTAGTAAGTGGTTGCACTCATGTGAGAGTAAAACCTCAACGGATTTATCCCAAACCTAGAGGTGGCCTATGAGAACCTCCATGAAATGAATCCCTGAAGGTTATATCATCAATGATTGGCCAACGTGAATCACATTTCCTATATATCAACTAGAAATTACTTCAATATTTTTTCTTTATAGTGAAAAAACACATATCTCTCTTATAGTATGGAGGTAGAGGAGGGAAGAATATCTCCCTTATACTATGTCGGAGCCTCTTAGTAGATGTCACATAGATTATTATCATTAAAAGTACTGAATGGTCTGAATTCTTCAAGGATATATTGATGATGTTAAATTAGATATATCATCCTAGCTAATCCAGGATAGGAAAAATTGGGGGATAAATAACTAGGATAAATTGAATTTTTAAGTTTAGGATAAATTTTACAACTATGTCATCATAAATAGCCAAAAATATTATCAATATATCATTATGAAACGTGAGGATCCACATAGGAGGGATTACACCGATGTTGGAAATTTCCCACATTTTTTTGCCTGAATAATAATTGAGGTTTTGAGCCCATTATTCTAATTAAAATCATCTGTAATGAATAATTTTTTAGATAAATACATGTTTGAAATCCAAGAGTCGGTCCCTGCACCAATTTACACTAAAATCTCTTAGTATAATTAGCATAATCCAATGGTGAACCCAGGATCATATTTAGTCAATCGTTTCAAGAATGATTAAATAATAATGATCTATACACTGATAACTATATCCTCTAACTTCTTATCATTGGGTGAAGGTGATCGTGGATATAGAGGTACTTCCATGGTATCATATCAATTAACTCTTGAGGACTTATCTAGAGAATATGATGTAGAGACCCCCTCTAAAACCAAAAACATTCCGACATGAAAGTATTACCCAAGAAGAACACCTCAAAATTAGTAACTATAGACTCCCTCTCTTTGATGCAGATACCCTCTCTAAAACCAAAAACATGCTGACATGAAAGTATTACCCATGAACGAGACCTCAAAATTAGTAACAGTAGACTCCCTCTCCATGGAAGCCATGATAGTAACTATAATGTTCCTCCGAGGGTCTTATAATATAGAGGTCCTCCCATTGAAAAATGTATCAAACCAGAATGGTGGTTCTTTTCATAATGGTGAATCAAGAATCAATCAGCAAGGCCCTCCCCATAGTGATTTTTATAGAGGCCCTACATATAATGAAACATATTTTCTCTTTGAAGGTCCTCCCCATTTCAAATTCACTCTGCAATTTCCCTCATATCATGAGGTAATCAACAATATGAGGCCAGTAACAATAGGCACCACATCAATGATCAGCGGTATATAATATGATTCAATGTCCAATATTAGGAAACTATCATCATTTATATCTACCCCAGAATATGAATCCTTGGATAAATCTATTGAATTTAATAATTATCTCACTTCTATCAATAAAACAGAAGAGATATGACCTTTATGGTTAAATTAGGTCAATGATCCACTCATTGGGGATAATTAAAACTCTATAATCATGTGGAAATAATTAATATAAGAGTGAAAATAAATCATGTCTACCCATGGATACTCTTTACTATTATATAACTAACATATAGAAGGGAAAATTCATATCTTATATTCATCATAACCTATGGGAAAATCTAAACAATCTCAAGACCAAGTACATGAATCATGAAGAGAACTTATATTATTTCAACGCACTGGATGAACAATGACACCATATTGACCTGGTCACACTTCCAATGGTCTGAATTTCTAAATAATTAAAATAATAAAAATATATCCAACATTAATTCATTAATATTATAATGTCACTTTGAAAAATAGTCATTGATTCCCACACCAATTGATTGTGTCAGAGTGTGGGCGGAATACAGAGCTCTACATTTTACATCGCTCATAGTATAATAGGGATATTCAAGGAAAACATCTTATAATGCTAACACATTATTCCATTTTAAAATTCTTATATCTATATAAGATAGTTGTTGGTCAAATGATGTACCTCTATTCATAAAACCTAGAAAATCATACTCCACACAAGTAGGATATTGAGAAATTTATTAATCAAACTATAAGGAAGGTAAATATGCCTCCCATTTCGGAAAGGTGAAACCAAAAATCAGAGATAAACCATTGATATAAATTACCACTAACTCATAAAATACCCTATACCTAACTCATTATAGGATAAAAACCTAAAAATTCAATAAGGTCTTAGTATCATCCCTAGTGTATTTATAGAAGTAGCCCCATCCTATAGGGATGGAGGAATTTTTACCAATACCACTACCCCTGGAATCATCAAATACATATCAGAGAGTGAAAATTACAATAGTAGAAAAAATTCTCCCCTAGAAATCAATGATGGGATTATCTTTAATTCTGTCACCGCTAAGGAAGTTAATATTTTTTTAAGTCTAGTTGAATCTTAATAATACTCTCCATTGTGGTTTCCAACATTTGTGTTTTATAGTTCATATCCTTTCTCAATAGTCCATCTATTAAATGCTTTTGGGGACTCCCACAAGATTACCACCCATAAACTACTTATGGGGGAGCATCAAAGAGACATAAGAAACCTCTCAAGAGTTACAATTAAAAAAATCCACTAGGAAAACAAAAATCAATGAGGATTATGAAGTATTCATCGAAGGTTATTCAGAGGATAAAACCCCCTTTACTACTCAAATTAAAATTGGGATTTTATTTCAAATACATGATTCACATCGGTGAATGTTGTTGACTTCAATATTGTAGATAAAATGTAGCAAAAAATTAATTCACAAATACTAAATGATTTGATTTCTATTCAAAATTTAGTGCACACCAAAATTCATGAAGGCGATGTACCCAACCGACATCAGATGCAGACTCATAATTTGGTATATACATTAAATATTCTATCACTACCTTATTAGTATGCTTTTCCAAGGGTAAAGGGATAATTATAATATCCTGCACTCCCCCAAAATAATTTCACCTTTATTCTAATGAGGATAATATTTCACCTCATGAAATTGCAATAGAGAAACTAAGGTGACTCAAGGATGTATTACAAAGTGTTAATAAACCAAATGAGTAAAAATCCTAGGTAAAGGCTAATATCCCTCCTATGATTAATCCCCTTCATAAGAAGAAACTACTAAACTAGAAAGAGTATATTCTAATCATATAAACAACCCAATTCCAAGATAAAAAGTTTGTGTAACACCATAAATTTTGGATTATAAATAATTTTTTCCACTATGTCAAAAACTATAGACATTTCATGAAAATTGTCCCAAGATAACTTGATTTTGTTATAAATAGTAGGAAAAAACGACATGTACATATTAGGTTTTTCCCACTACCCTAAATTTTGAACCAACACAGAAAATAATTCCTCCAATACAAATTAACTCATGTTTTACCTTAGGACACCCAATGAGGGGTGAATTTGGGTGATGAAAAAAATAAACATTTATATTTAAGTGATTTAACTTTTTTAAGATTTTTTTCTTACTTTGGAAGGAAATGTATTCTATATTTCTCTTAATTATAATTTCTCAATACCTCACTAAACAATTATTAGATAAATTGGAAAAGAAAACATGTACATAACATAGTGATTTTGCATGGTTCACCACAAAGGGCTTATACAAATAGGAAAAGTCTATGTTGTGTTGTTCATACCAAAATTCATTATGATTCACTAGTTTTGTGGATTATAATTTTTTATTCTATATTCACTTCATTATAGGATCATTTCCTTTAAATTTTTGTTTTTCGTCACTGCTCACCAAAGGTACATTACATATTCTTAACTCTCACACATTGCTTCGGCGAAGCATCTTTCATAGTTTATAGACTTGTAGGTCTCTGATATAGTTAATAGACATGATGGTATTTTTTTAGCATGAGTCTCTTTTTAAATCAGGGATCCTAATTTTATGCTTTGTTTTTATTCTTCGTATTACACTCCTCGTCGTCAATGTCGGATAACATTAAATCTAAATGTGAGAGATTAGACTATATCTTTCACCGTATTATAACTCTAGCATAATTTTGTCTAGCTAGGATTATTTGGCACTGGAATTATTCTGTTTACCTATATCCTCTTCAATATCCAGATATATCATAGGATACTCTACCTTCAACATTCACGCCTTCACTACTCGTAAAAACCATAAACTTTAATGAAATCCTTAATTGATATCTTATTATTCTTTTTGATCACTCAAGAACCAAAATGTAATCATTGATCCCAAATATACCCACTTGATAACTTCATGAAAAAATACCTTCTTCAACAATAAAAATGTGAAGAAACTGCATAGATTGTAGACCACTATTTAATCACCTATAGACTACGTACTACACTTCACAGGCCAAATACTCCACAACTTGCATCTACCTCATGCACTACCTTTGCACAACTCAAGCTTGTGGTAATCCCTGTATCACGAACTAAATTCACATATACCTATGCTTTTTTACATGAATTTTTGGAACATACCTCATGTAAAAAAATTCATAGAATAAGCCTTTCATACTTATCATCCATGTACTTGACATTTTGGAACTAAAGTCATAGAACAAGCCCCCACATACTCCATACCTTAGGGATATTTTTTCCACTAGTAATATACAGATATTATTTTACCTCTAATTGATATATAATGAATGTGAAAGAAAGGTATTTATAGGCAATGTAACTGTAAAACTCTATAGCCCTCGATAAGTATTGCCTAATCTATTTTCAAACACTGACTTTTTCAGAACAATTTATACCACCTTACAACCTCATACCCCCTCTATAGAACACAAACATGACTTCAGGGACGATCAATAAAAATCAGTATAACACCATATTTCCCCTTTATAGGCCATGAACAACCTTTATTCTTCAGGAGTAGTGTAATAACCTTCACAGTCATTTTTAAAACACTAATCTAACACCATGTGGTTCAAAAACATGGTTACCCGAAAAAATACAACCTTAAAATCATGTAGTTCATCGATGAACCATGTACATAATTTTGGAAACTAATAACTTCTATAAACTCCTATAATTAACTTCTGTTGATTTATATGTACTACCTTCATCGGATGTATACATGTCTATAAGGGTTTCATACTTGAACACAGGGATCATGAATATACTACACAAACTATCTTCTTTCCCAAAATATTAAAATAAATTTTCCAAAAAATCCATTTTTTTCAACCAAAAATTTGAGAAACACTGGGAAATGGAACCCTATACAAATGTATTACATTTAAACCATCTAATTTATTGAATGTCTAAACCTTAATATTATCTTGTAAGGATCCCAAATTCCATTAATTTCATTCAAAGTGATTCATTTAATATTGAAATTTCCTCACCTTCTAAAGAATTACACATTCCAAATGTTCTTCTAGCTCCATATCTTGAATAACAACAAGATTTGAAATTTTTAACTACTAGTCCTCAAAATTTATGGATATATAAATAATTCCACTATTAATGATCCTAATACTAATAACCAAGACCTTGATATATTGATATATCAAGGAGTCTCATTGTGTTTTGTCCACCAATTATTCCATGTGAACATCTTATTCATAACGCCAACAAACATCCTCACATCACCATGTTATTAATGTGTATTCCTTCTTCAGGATCATTATCAACTAATCTATTGTAAACCCAATTGGCTACAACATTCTCCCCATTAGTATTTTGTTGAAAATAATACTATATATTATACTATACATTTTAATGACCAAACATTGGACCATTTTATGGATTTATGGTGCACTGAACTATTATTTACAATACAACCAGAAATCCTACTCCACATTTTGTTTCCAGAAAACCCCATAAATTTTTTCATATTTATGGTAATTTCACATTACACCCCATTATCAATAAAAACAAAGTCTCCCTTATATCCATAATTTTCCTTTAATATCTATCTCCTAAAAGGGGTTACACATATGTTTTATAATTACACAGGGAAAATAGTCTTATCTATACTCCCCCTTAATGAGAGAAATCAGTACTGACACCAATTGTCGGGAAACATAAATTTTGTCTCCCCTTATAGAGTTGAATGTTTCCACCATCATATTGAGCATTAAATTTCAATGATCCACTCTTATTTTTTCTTTTACTTCAGTTCCATCTAATTTTCAACTATCCTGCGAATGTAAACAATATTTCTCATTATTTTCATTTTTAAATTATTTACTACTTATAGATTAATTTTTCCATCAAAAAGGGATTTCAAAAGAGTGATTCTTCAACTTTTCAATTGATTCATCAACATATCCTCTGAACCAACAGAGTTTAAACATGGTGTAGAAAAACATAGTCGAATTAAACAATCTAAAATCTAGATGTGTCACTCATTTAATTCCATAGATACTAGTAGCTTGAAATTTACCTTCTATTCCATCACATCCTGTAATAAAAAACACACTATCCTTAAAATAAATGTGAATTATAAATAAAGAACAAGTTTGTGAGTCATAAAATATATATGATCAATTGATGCACCTAGTTTTTTATAATATCATGAAACCACATAATGAAAATGGAATTTATTCATTGGGAAAATATTTTATTACTTAGATATGACTGAATATAATTTAGGAACTCAAATCCAAATCCAAATTAATGTTTTCATATCTTGTTTTCATTTTTTAGATAATTTTTAATAAGGGGATCCACTTGATGGAAATTCTGTTTTCTTCCAAAATCTTCTAGGTATCTTGAAAATAGTTAGTTAGTTCCACATATTCATTTCCAAGAACATCTACAACTTCTAACTCATACATATATTATTTTGTATCTGATATACCTCATGTATCATATATCCCTCTTAGGACCCTATATCGTCTATCAAAAATAAGAAACAATTAACACTAGGCGAGATGGGTACCTCCAGAATCTCCTAGTATAGGATTATCGTCAGACATGGTAAACTAACCCTTGAATTGTAGATATCTCTGAATCCATCATTGTGAAACTTTTTTACAATAAACCAATTGTTTATATGTATATTTATTATTTAAAAAACATTTTTCATAACTTTGTATTATTCAAAACTACACGTAATGTACTTTAATTCATATGATCTCATTCTATCTTCCCTCTCAATTTCAATTGATCTATCCATACGATTAACCATTATTTTATTACATTATCAATATTTTTAATCTTTTTCCACCTTAGAAATAGTTATCTTCACATTTGTACTCCTCCATAGGAGGACTATTTCTCTTTCCTTCACTTCTCACCCTATATCTTAACTTGAGAGACCACCAAGGCATTCATCTTGAATTTTTCTTTTAATACCCATAAGAATCACATAGTCCTTTTTATGCTATGGTAATTTTTCATTCAAATGTATATAATTATTACTTATAACAATATAATTTTTTTATAAGATAAAAATTATGTTTTATAATGTATTTTATACACAACACCAAACCCAAAAAAATAATGATTACTTAAATATAACCGCTATAATTTAACAATTAAATGTGAAGGTACGAACAAGATTACTTAATTTATGAAATATATAATTTTATATGCCCTACTCAACATAAATTTATTGATAAATTCTTAGTAAATAATCACTCAATATTTAGTAATGTCATTTTATTCTTTAAAAAAATTTGTTTATTCCAAAATGGTTATGATTTATTTTTGTGAAAAAAATATATTATAAGTAATTTATAGGAACTTTATAAAATTTATTTGAAAAAATAAAATCAATTTTTCATATCATAATATTTAAACTAACAAAGGGTGAAATTTTTGGATTTTTAGAGCATTTTTATTTTCTAGTGAATAGTGAAAAAATACCAATTAGTTTAAAACTGCCTTATCTTTTGATAAAATCAATAAATTTAAATACACATTTCTATTTTAATTTTAATTAAAATTTAAATAATTATTATTATTTATATTTATTCAAATTAACTACTAATAAATCATTTTTACTAGATCTTAGAATAATTTAGTATTTTTACTTGAAAACACTTTTTTTTGAACACTGATTAAAAATGCATAATGTTTCTCAATTTTAATTACTTAAAATTTAACCCTAATGGGGAATGATATAAGTTATATTTAATTATTATAAACCTATAATTAATAATTATTAATTAAAATAATGAATTATAAATGTTATAGTGTTAAAGTAAAATCTCATTTCCTTAAAAACTGTATTTAAAAAAATGTGATTTCCATCACGCTTGTGTGTTTTATTTTAAAAAAATAATTTAACATGGTGAATTTATATTATTTAAAAAATTTATTACATATTTAAAATCATCATAATTAATATTAAGTTATAAGTCTAAATTAATTTTTGGAAAATATGAGTAGTAATAATAGTTAATATTTACTAATGATTTAAATGTAAAATTTGTTAATTAAATGTAAAAACATTATTATTAATAGATTAACAAGGACAAAATTAGGACCCTGAAAGTTTGAATATGTATGTTTAATTTTCAATGAAATAATTATTATATTTATTCGTTATTTGTTTTACTTTATAAATGATTATTTAATGATTTTTATAAAAATTAGTTTTAATATAACAGAACTCAAATTATATTTTTGTTCAATATGCAATTAAAGCCAACCCTTTTCATGAATTCATGAATTGTGAAAATAAATTATATTTTAATAAAATAGTACTATTAAGTAATTTTTATTAGTTATAAATAATAATATAATTTTTATGAAGTCAAAAGTAATTGTTATAATTGTTTGAAAACAATTATTGTCTAAAACCTTCATTTCTCAATAAATGTCGATTTGTGTTTGAAAAATATAAATTAACATATTTATTGAATTATTTTGAAAAAATAAATTTTATTTTTGGAATTATAATTTCAAAATTATCCAATGGTGATTTTTTAATAATTTTCACAGACTCAAATTTTCGGGTGAAAATTAAATATAGTATAAATATACGGTGTGTATTATGATAACATAATGACCCAAAGGTGATGTAATAAATTCTATAAATGGTATCCACGACCGAATATGTTTTTAATTTTTAAAATAATGTTTTTTTGAGGTTATTTGAAGAATTTTATAATGTCTTTATGAATCATTCGATGCCTATATTGTATTTTGAGGATTAAAATTCATTTCTTTAATAACATGAATCACCTCCAAATCAACAAGCATGATATTTTAATGATTTCAAACCTTGGAATTATAAAATAAATAAAAACCCTATTATTTTCAAAAAACATTGGCAAAAAACATTGTAAGTTTTTTGTATTTATTACTTTATTATATACAGTCCAAAACCTATTTTTGGGAAACAATAAAGAACTCCCCTCTCTTTTCCTATATAAAGACACCCAAGCTCCAATTACCCTTCACCCAAAAATCATATATTATAACCTTTATCTGACCTCCCTTACATATATTCCTCCAAAGGATCCCCAAAACTCTCATTAATATCATCTCAATCTTTTGAAATCTTCATCTCAATGTAAGAGAGCTCCCTCCTAAATTATTCAATCACCCCTTTCATTTTTTTAAATGTTGGGGATGAAGCCTCAATTTATTATTTAATGAAAATACCCCATTAAGACTGGGTAGAGGGAGACCCATTACATAGTCTGAAGGCCCAAGGAAAAATGTCTTGAATACAAGGCTTGAAAGACCATTTTTTGGTCTAAAGGACCCCTCGGTGAACAGTACTTCTATAATACCTACACTACAATAGTACCACTGCCGCTACAGTGCCTGCTACAGTGCCTCCCCCCACTATAGTTTCATCCCTACTATAGTTCCGCAGTAGCTATAGTCCTATTCCAGTGCCCTACCATATACCCATAAATTCATCTTTACCTGGATTTGATCCCGGGTCTTTTGGATGCCAAGCATAAGCCTATACCACTTGGGTGCAAACTCGTTGGAAAAAGTACATGCTGATCAAGAACCCCTTTTATGTTATGCCTCATAATTTCTATATGTTCGTGATTGTATATGTTTTCTCACATCCATTTTACTTAATTCTTTATTTCCATGTGATTTGAGACCCATTTCCCTCTCATTAATCCGTCCCATTAACTTTTATGTACACCTGTTATGCTACCGAAATTGTACAGTGCTTTCCGAACCAAAAGTAAGGGACCTTCCTATATTTTATTAGATTCAAGAACCTTTTTTGTAAGTTGAATTCTAAATCTCCATTGCTTATATTTTAACTATTTTATAAACATTCCATTATTTTACACTTGATTTTCATTTAGTGAGAGATCATTTATCCACTCTCATTTTGAACATTACCAAAGTCATTACCGTGTCAAAATTTAGTAAGAAATTTCTCTCTCTCTCATTTTCCATTCAAGAACCTTCATTGTAATTGGACTTTTTAATATCAATTTATTATCTTTTCATGACTTTATAAATATCAATTTACTATATAATTTATTTCTTAATAATTATAGTTATTTTATTCCCTCTCATTATAGCATTTACCTAAGTCATTACTATGTCAAAATTTAGTAAGGGATATTATCATTCTCCACTTTTTTCAAGAAAATTCATTATTTTAAATTCCTAATATTGAGATGTATTTATACACAACCCTATTACTTCCCGTTTTCTTTACAAATGATGAGATAACCTATTCACTCTCATTAAACCATTTTATGGATCTTTATGTACTATTATTATGCTACTAAAGTTTCAATGATATATTTCCATGCCAAACATTTTTTTTATGAATACCATCACTATTTCCACTCAAGGATATTCACTTACACACACATATAGTTATTTTAATATAAAATTACTTTTATTTATTCCAAAATCCTTGATCATGGAGTTATATATGATGAAATATGTTCTTATTTTATATGATCTATGTGGTACACCTATGAATGTACATGATATGATTATGATGGGTGCACCCAGATAGCGCTCAAATGAATTGTATAATGTTTTATAGTCTCATTACATGAGATTTATAGTGTATGTTAGGTTATCCTAAGCACATTATATTATGATTTCATGGTTTTTATACTTGAACAATGATTATAATGTAATTTTTAATGTTTTATTAACTTTGAAATGTTGCCTTTATGTTCTCATGCTATATCATGCCTCACTATTCGTGTTTATGATTCTCACCTATTTTATGTACCATTTAAATTCCAATTGTAAAACTTGTAATACATTATTCATGTGATTCTTTTTTATTCTCTTACTAGGCTTTATATCTCACCACTTCCTTATAAATTTCCCAAGGTTATCCCATAAAGGTTTTAGATCTATTGAAATTTAGAAGCTTGTTAAGGATGTTT
Organism: Viscum album; assembly: GCA_963277665.1. Classification (NCBI taxonomy): domain Eukaryota; kingdom Viridiplantae; phylum Streptophyta; class Magnoliopsida; order Santalales; family Viscaceae; genus Viscum; species Viscum album. The sequence continues at coordinate 2,025,295,619 of OY728123.1, forward strand.
CTAATAATGTTTTTGTACCCATGTATCAAGATCTTGTATTATGTACCTAATTACCCGAATACACTAGGATTTGCATAATTTTGGGATTTATTATGTGTATTATTATATAATGAATCATGAATTAATTTGTAATAAAGACAAGGGTTTTCATATTTGTTATCAAAGGGAGTTATTTTTATTTTTAGGATTAGGATTACTAAATTCTAGAGAAATACATAGGGATAATACTAAATATAGTAAAACATACATAATTGTTGTTAAATTATATATTAAGTTTTTCAGAACCAAATATATACCCTTCCGGATACAGCAAGTCGATGTGGCTTTGGCACATATGTACCTAGGGGTTATAACCCTGAAAACACCATATTTAGTTATACAAAATTAGGAACTGGTTCTCAACAACAGGCCTTACTACACACCTAGTTGGACCCTCCTAGGATATATTCTTTGGTAAATTTAAAAGATCAGTGTGAACCATTATTAAGGGAACAAAATTCCCATAAGAGTTTATGTTAGGAAATATATCATAGTTAACTTTTATTGAAGACTTGAAATTCATAAGTCAATTAAATTCATGTCATTTATAAGTTATACCTTTAATGTTTTTTTCTTTCTAGTTAAGGGTTTTATTATTTCAAATTACTCATCCCTAATTTTCTATTTATTCTTCTTAATGGCTACAAATATGAATAACCATGTTAATAACCAATGTGATGGGAAATGAGATGACTGCCCAAATGAGATTCCATACATGAGAGGAGTTCAAGTAATATATAATTTGATTATTCCAAACCAATTATCAAAAATAAAACTTAACAACTAGGACATTCTTGAATTTACAAATATATTAAAGAGGAATAGGATGGAGACTCAAGGAAGTTATTTTGATAAAGGTTATAACGACAAGAGGATTCAATTTCTTACATGTCAAAAATGTGGAATGTGTCACCAGGTAAAATCACACAAAGGAACTAGAAGGTGTTTAAATTGTGAAAAATAGGGCATAAAGTATCTAGTTTTCACAAAAAATGAAGAGTGTTGTGGAAGGGAATCAATTACATCCGACGATGCCATTTTTTATTCAATGTATTATGTTTGGAAACCAAGGGATAAATACTAGACTAAGGAAGGTACAATGTTATGGAAATTGATGAAGTGTAATAATTGAAGTGTTTATGTATTAGAATTTAAAAATTTTGTTGTATATGTATTTTATCAATGAAATTATTGATATAGAACCATTAATAATATAAGGATTATTCAATAGTAGTTTTTATTTAATTATTTGAAACATATTTCGAATAGTACTGATAACCTATAAAGAAATTTTACAATAAGGTGATATTCAAGAAAACACATGATCGAGGTATTGATAACCCTTAATATGTGATTGATGTTGGGATAAACCAAAAGAGTCTTGGGATTATATATCCAAGTCTAATATAACGTTTTAAAGTGTTGAAACAACTTTTGGGGATTTATGTGAAGGAAGTTAAGCATGATTAAGGATATTTTGGGAAACCTATTTGATGATCAAATTTTTTTTATTTATTTTGAAGTGATTAATGATATTTCCGGTTGAGTTATATATAACCATTAGATTTACTATAAAGGATTATTTGATAAGAATGTTATTATGTTTTAAGAGGCATAAGATGAAGGGTATGAGATAACTTTTTTGGTTAAAATATTCATTAATGTTGATGTTATTGGTGTTGTTTTTGATATAGGAGTGTTTATTTAATGAAAGATCTATGTTAAACTTTGGGTTTTTTTGTGGAATTTTTTATATTAACGTATTAAATTTTACTAATTATTAGTATTATCTTATTTTATGACAAATAATTGGGATTTAGTAAAGATAATATTAATAACATATTATTCATTGGGGGATTATGTGATGCATTATAAGATTATTTTACTACTTTATGCCTAACAAAAATCATCTTGATTATAGATCATTTGGATAAAACGATTAGGTTGTAGTAAAAATTTATCAGGGGATGAAATTATACATTACAATAAATTATATTTAATTATTTTTCTCATCTACGTGGTAAAGTAATCCCTTAACACTAATAAAGGAATCACAAAACAAAAATATAGACATATTATAAATTGATTGTGTTTTCACCCATCAAAGATTTATGGTTGTGTGGTCATTGAATTTATCCTAACATTGTTCTATATCAAACTCTATTAGTAATATATGCTTTCATTTTTTATTCCATTTTATATTTTCACATCCTTATATTGTTATCCTTCATAGAAACCTACTTATGTGATGACCTTCATAAACCCTTTATCTCTTTATAAGTGGATGTTTTATTAACCCTTTTTACAATGTTGGTTTTCAAAAAATATATTTTAATGCATCAAAAAATTTTCTTACCAATTTAATTTTAATATTTCAAGAAAAAATTTATTAAATGGGGAATAATTTATGTTCTCTTGTTTTTAAAAAGTGAAAATTATGTTTGATAGTGTATGTGATACATAACACTAAACCCAAATGGACAATGATTATTTAAATTTGATAATTATAACTGAGATGTTAAATTTGAATATATGAATATGACTAACTACTTTATGAAATATATAAATATATACTTCCTACTCAACATAAGTATATTGAAATATTCTTTGTAAATAATCACACAATTTTTAGTTATGACATTTTATTCTTCAAAAAAAAATCTTAAAAAATGTTTTTTATTTATTTTTGTGAAAACAATAATAAGTAATTTAATAGAAAATTTAGAAAATTTATTTCATGTATTGAACTCTATTTATGATATTATAAAATAAAAATTAACTTAGGGTTATTTTTTTTGGATTTCTAGAAAATATTGATTTGCAGTGAATAGTGAAAATAACCTTTTGTTTAATAATATCAATTATTAAGATAAAATTAAGTAAATTATAAGCCACATTATTCATTTAATTTTATTTATATTTAAAATATTTATTCTTTATTTATATTTAATCCAAATAATCACATTTAAATTATTTTATTTTGGAATTTAGAATAAGTTTTTAGGCTTGAAAACACATTTTCCCTAATAATATTTTAAAATGCATAATGTTTTTCCATTTTAATTATTTAAAAATAAAAAATAAGATGGAGTGATATAAATTATATGTATATATTATATATCTATTTTTGATAATTCAAATTCATATAATGAATATTATTAGTTATAGTGTTTATGAAAATTCATCCTTTCCATAAAAATGCATTTTTTAAACTGTTTTTCGTCATACATGTGTGTTTTATTTTTAATTAGTCTATACTACTTATGTGAATTGATTTTTTATTCAAATTAACAAAAAATTTAAAAAGGTAATAATTAAAATTAGGTGATAAGGCCAACTTATAATTTGGATAATATGAATTTTAACTATAGTAAATATTTATTGTCGTAGTAAAAGTAAAATATGTTAATTATGTGTATAATAATAATTATAATAATTTTACAAGGAAAAAAGGGAATACCTGAAATAATTAATATTTATATATTTTTTTTAATGAAATAATTATTTTATTTATTCTTTATTGGTTTTACTTTATAAATTATTAAGTAATGAGTTTGATAAAAATTATTTTTGTTACCTAAAAACTAAAATTGTATTTTTGTGTAATATGAAATTAATAAATTAATTTTGATGAGTTAATTAATTTTAAAAGTATATAATATTTTAATGAAATAACATTATTATGTAATTTTTATTAATTATATAGGATTATATTATTTTTATGAAGTTAAATGTAATTGTTATAATGGTTAAAAAACTATTATTTAAAAACACAACACTTCTCAATAAATATAGATTTTTTGTTTTAAAGGTACAAATTCACATATTTAGATAATTATTTTGATAAAACAAATTTTATTTTTGAAATCATAACATAAAAATTATCCAATAGTGAATTTTTCATAATTTTCTATGATTGTTGAATTTTTGGTTAAAATTAAATATCGTATAAATATATGATGTGTATTATGGAATCATAATGAGGTAATAGTGATGTAATAAATGATATTAAGGTTATAAATTACCAAATAAATGTTTATCCTTTTTAATTATTTGTTTTTTAGATTATTTTATAAATTTTATAAATCCTTTATAAATCCTCAAAACCAAATATTATATTTTAAGGATTTAAAATCCTTTATTTAAGAACATGACTCACTTCCACATCACCCAACATAATATTTTAATTATTGAAACCCTTAGACTAATAAAATAATTAAAATAACTCCCTTTTGTCTCCAAAATTAGAAAAACCATGGGACTTTTCGTGGTTTTTATTACATTATTATATATAGTAAAAAACATAATTGTGGGAAATAATAAAGAACTCCATTCTCTATTCCTATATAAACCCACCCATCCTACAATTAATATTTAATAAGAAAACTTTTAAATCACATCCTTAATCTCTACATACCTCACAATAATCCTCCAAGGTCCCCCTATTCACTCAATAACCTCCTCCAAATCTTTTGGAACCACCCACTCTAGGAAAGGGATCTCCATCTCTTCTTTATATTCAAGCCCCTCTTTTATTTTATGCATCTTGATTTATATTTTTACATGTGTGGGTATGTTTTTATACATCGAATTGTTGTATTTTTTATTTACATGTAATTATATACCGCTTTCACTCTCATTTATCTCTCCCAATAACCTTTATGTACACTCTTTGTTGCTAAAATTGACCTATGATTTTCCATACCAAAACCAAGGGACCCTTATCTCTTCCTTTCAATTCAATCAACTTATTTGTAATTATCATTTTGAATATTAATTTTTTGTATTTTCATGAATTTATAGAAATCCAATTACTATCCACTCTCTGTTATTTTAATGATAGATCATTTACCCCTATCATTTTGACCATTAATTAAGTTGTTACCATGTCGAAATTTTGTAAGAGATTTACCTATCTTCTTTTCAATTTGAGAAACTTATTTTTAATTATCCTTTTGAATCTAAATTTGTTATTTTTCCCTGAATTTATATAGAACTATATAATATCCAATTAGTTATCTAATAATTATATATCATTTATCCCCTCTCATTATATCATTTACAAAAGTCGTTACTATGCTGAAATTTAGTAAAGGATACTCTCCTTCTATTATTTATTAAAGAATCTTCTTTATTTTATTCCAATTAATTTACAAATAATAATTTTTGGATATGTTTTTCTTCATTACTATTATTATCCATTTGATGTCCAAATTATGATACACAACATCATCTCTCATTAAACCATTTTATGATCCATTATTTATTGTCATTATGCAACCAAAATTTCAGAAAGCATTTTTCATTCCAAACCATTTTGTTGAGAATACCATCACTATTTCAACTTAAGTATATTAAAATAGGCATTACTATACATATTGTATTGGTTAATTCAATGTATTTATTTCATACTCCATGATCAAGGAATAAAATTTTATTAAATATGTTATTTTGCTATATTATTGGTACACTTATGCATGTACATAATATGATTATCATGGGTTCTCCCAAATAGCACTCCAATGAATTGGGTAATGTTTTAGGCTCATGAGTTTACATGTATAGTTTATGAGAGTTTATGTAATGCACATTATGTAATGATTTTAGGATAGTTAATCTTGAACTGTGTTTATAAAGTCAGGTTTAAAGTTGTTTCCACCTTCCCATGTTGCCTTTATGTTCTCATGTTATATTATGACTCACTGTTCACATTTATTATTATCACCCCTTTTATGTACCACAAAAATTAATATTGTCTAAAATGTAATAATTTCTTAATGTTTTGTTTATTTTACTATCTTACTGGGATTTATAGCTCACCCTTTTCTTCTGTATATCCTTAGTTTATCCCATACGCTTTAAAAATCTATGGAATTTTAGAGGCATTTTATGGAAGTTTTCAATAATTGTTTCATACCCATGTATCAAGTTGTTGTGTTATAAACATAATTATCCAAATACAATTGGATTATAAATATTTAGGATTTTATTAAGTGTATTATTTTTTAATAAATCATGAATTAATGTGTAATAAAGAACATGGTTTTCATTGTTTGTATTAGAGGGGGGTCTAGTTATTTTTGGTATTATGATTAGAAAATTGTAATGAAATACATATTCATAAAATTAAACATTAAAACATCTATAAATTTTGGTAAAGTATAGTGTAAATTGTTTTCAGGAAAATAAATCCATGTTTGGACACTACAGGTGGATGTGGATTTGGAACAGATGTACCTAGGGGTGAGAGCCCCAAAACACTATATTGAATAGACTCAATCAGGAACTAGTGAATAAAAATGGGACTTATTGATCAACTGTTTTGAAATTATTCAGGGATATTATTTTGTAAATTTAATATCTCATTATGAACCATTATTATTGGGAAAAATTCCAATAAGATATTACGTCAGAAAATTAATCATGTTTAACATATATTGAATCCTTGAAATTAATATGTTAATGAAATATATGAAATTTATAAGTTATCCCATTAATTTTATTTTATTTCCAGTTAATTTTATTATAGTTTAAAATTATTGATCCCTAATTTTCCCTTTATTCTAGTCAATGTATAAAAACATGAAGAACCGAGTAAACATATAATGGGATGGGAGATGTGATGACTGCCCAAATGAGATACCTAACATGTTAGGATATCAAGTAAGGTATATTGTGATTATGAAAACTAGATATCAAAAATAACAATTAACAACTCCTACATGGTTGAATTTACAAAGATATCAAATATGAGGAGTATTAAGTTTCAAATAAGTACACCTATTAAAGGTGATAAAAAAGAATATTAAATTTCATGCGTGTTAAAAATGTGGAAAGTGGCACCAATAGAAATTCAACAATGGTACATAAATTTATTTTAAGTGTGAAAAAATAAGGCATAATATAGATATTTTTCATAGAAATGAAGTGTATGATTTAATGGAATAAATGAAATCCTACGACAGCCTTTCTTGGTTAATATATTATATGGTGAGAATACAAGAATTATCCAATTCCATACCCTAATCCAAGGGTTAAATCCTGGACTAATGAAATTCTTTTGGTATAGAAATTATATAAGTGTAATAATTTATGTTTTTTGTCTTAGTATTTTAGAATAATGTTATAAAAGTAGTATTTTAATGATATTCTGGATATAATAATCATGAAATTTTTAAATATTTTTCCAAAATAGTTTTTCCTTGAGGATTTTAAATAAATGGATAATGTTATTGATAACATATATAAGTGTTTTAGTGATAAGGTGATATTTTTTAGAACAGCTGATTGAGGGATTGGTAACCCTTAATATTTATTTGATGTTGTTATAAACATAATTATTATTAGGATGATATGTTATTGTCTAATATTTTGATTTAAATCATTGTTATGAATTTTGGATATTTTTGTGATTAAAATTATGAATGATTAAGAATGTTTTGGGAAACATATTATTGGATCAAATACTTTTTTATTTTGAGGTGGTTAATGATATTTTGGGTTGAGATATATATAACAATAAGTATAATATAAATTATTATTTGAGAATAATTCTATTATGTTTTTAGAGTTGTAAGATGAAGGGAATGAGACAACCTCTGAGGTTAAAACATTCTTTAATGTTGAGGTTATTTGTGTTATTTGAGATATAAGAGTATTTATTTATGGAATTATCTATGTTAAAACATTGGTTTTTTTGAATTTTAGAGAATAATTTATTATGGTTTATTCATTTCTAGTATAATCTAACATTATACTAATTGTTCGGTGCACTAGGTCAAAACCTAAGGGGGTGAATTAGGGTATGACAGATTAAAACCACTGAAAATTTTGATACTGTTTCACTGTTAAAAAAACATTTTTCTCTATATTTATCATAGAAAATTATGAAGATAAATTAATGCATGAATGAGACACATCAATTTTTACTTGGTTTACCTTTATTGGGATATATCTAAGGAGTATACAATGACAATTTTATAATGTACTAAATAAAAAAAAGTGCACTAATGATTATAAATTTTATAGTGGACTCACTATCCCTACTGGTTTACTACCAATAAAAATTAGAAAGCTCACGTATATCTCAAATTAAGTCTTCTCACTGCTTCATCAGAATATTAACTCAAATTTTCTATAATGTTATGTCCTTTAATTATCTATAATGAATGTATCCTCTGTTGTATGTAGATACTCTATTGATATCCAACTTTCATCCACTGATGAATACCACTTTACCACAAATGAAATGGGAAACTACAAATATCTCATGCGACCATTATTGTCACTTGTGATCTAATTTTATGCCTTGTGTGCAAAACCTTCTCTTATGGGAAACGTCAATCTTATGCACAACTCCAATCTTACAAGCAACCTCCTTAGCTTGCACGCAACATCAATTCTTTCACGCAACTCATTTTTCATGAAATTCATACATGATATGGAGCTCATATTCTCTCTAAGTGTTGAGTTTCTTAGAATAAGGGGGTCACATAACATTTATAGGCATCACTAACCCCTACACAGAAGATTCGATGTGTCGTGCAAGATCTTATTCGAGCCCAAAAAACCCAATTTGACGTCGTATTTGGAAGGCAAGATTCTTTCATGCAACCTCATATTTCAGGCACATTTATAAATATTTCATGCACTACATTCCTTCCCCATATTTCAACATTTTTTATCCTGAAACATTCCTTTTGTGAATTTTTCCAAATCACCTTCAATATTTTTCTCAACTCTTCCAAAAACACCTTTTTACATTTTCCTATTTTAAGGCCCAAATTTTTTGGGAAACACTAGAAAACAACAACACCTTTTATCTGATCTTTTGTACCACCTCCAGATCTTACATTTCTTTTTCGAGGTTTTTTTCATTGTATATTGTCAACAAAATCTTTGTAACAACACAACTGTCCAAGGAAACCCTCTTTGTCAACAAACAGAACAAACCCAAAAATGATTCATTGAAACCTTTATGGATTTTTCTCAATACTAATCATACTAGATTCATTAAATATAGGAGGAATATATTTATATTTTTTGGTGGATTATATGTCCCATTGGAAGATTATTATTGTGCTTCATGCATAAAAAAATTCATCTTGAATATATTTTATTTGGAGAAAAAGACGAAATTATAGTGGAAATTGGTTAAAAGAAGAAATTATACTTTTCAAGAAAGTATATTTTCTTATGATCATAGTCTATATTGTAAATTAATTCCTTAAATCATTGATAAGAATCATGAAACAATTATTTTTTCATATGAGTAATTAATGTGTTTTCATGCATCATAGATTTATAGTTTTGTGGTCATTGAATTTCTTCGAACTATGTTATCTATCACCCTCTATTAGTTATTGAATGTTAGGATTTTTATTCTGCATCTATATTTTAACATACCTCTTATTTTCTCCAACTTGGAAACCTAGTTATGTTATGACCTTCATACTTCCATTTTTTCTCTTTTCAAGTGGATTTATTATTAACAATTTTTACAATTTTGATTTTCAATAAAGATATTTTAATGTGTCAAAACATTTCATAACAAGATCATTTTTAAATTATTAGGACTCAATTAATTAAATGTGGAATAATTTAATTCCTCTATTTTATTAAAAGATAAAATGGTGGTTGATAGCGTATGTGATACGCAACACCAAACCAAAAAAACATTAATTATTTAAATATGATTATTATAACCTCGCCGTTAAATTCTTGGATTTAAACAGGATTAACTAATTTATGAAATATATAAATATATATTTCATTATCAACATCAATTTTTTGACAAATTATTTGTAAATAATCGCTCAATTTTTAATAATGACATTTTATTATTTAAAAATATGTTTTCTTTAAAAATGTTATTTATTTAATTTTGTGAAAAAATGTAATTAATTTATATAAATTTTAGAATTTTATTTTGATAAGATGAGTTTGATTTTTTATCATTATTTCAAAATTAACATGAGGTAATGTTTTTAGATTTTTCAAAAAATATTGATTTTTCAATGAATAGTGAAAAATACCCATTTGTTTAAAACTATTTATTTTAACAAAATTATGTAATTTAAAATTCAGATTATTATTTTAATATTATTAAAATAAAAAATAATTATTATTGAGTTATATTTAATTCAATTATGTATATTTATTTAATTTTTATACAATGTTTTAGAATAAGTTTATTTTTTTGGCCTGAAAACACGTTTTCTAAAATAATATTTTAAAATGCATAATGTTTCTCAATTTTAGTTAATATAAAATAACCCATAATGGGGAATGATATAAATTATATTTATATTATATATATATATATAATTAATAGTTTAAATTCATATAATTAATCTTATTAGTTATATAGTTAATGTAAAATCATCATTTCCTTAAAAAATACTTTTTGGAAAAACAGATTTTCATCGCGCTTGCAAGTTCTATTTTAAATTAAATTATACATATTTAGAGAAATGAATTTTATCTAAAATTTATTCAATATTTAGAATCATAATAATTAATATTATTTAATAAGGCAACTTAATTTTAGGACAATTTGAGTAGTAACCTTAAAAGATATTCATTATAGTTTTAAAAGTAAAATAGGTTAATTAAGGGTAAACAAATAATACTAATAATTTAAGACAGAAAAAAGGGTAACCCTAAAAGTTAGAATATTTATATTTACTTTTAAATTAAATAATTATTATATTTATTCCTTATTATTTTTTACTTTATAAATAATTTGGTATCGAGTTTGATAAAAATTAGATTTAATACAATAAAACTCAAATTTCATTTTTTTGTAATCAAATATTAAGACATTCCTTTGGATGAATTTATTTATTTTTAAAATAAATTATTTTTTTATAAAATAATATTATTAAGTAAATATTTTTATTCTTAATGATAATATAATTTTGATGAAGTCAAATGTAATTGTTGTAAGGGTTCAAAAACTGTTATTGTCAAAAACCCAACATTTATCAATAAAAGTCATTTTGTGTTTTAAATGTAAAAATTCACATTTAAGATAAATTTTTTTAATAATATAAATATTATTTTTGGAATATTAAATTCAAAATTTCCTAGTGGTGAATTTTTAATAATTATTTGAAAAAAGCAATTTTTTTTTGTAAAAATTAAATACTGTATAAATATACTGTGTGTACTATGACATCATAGTGACCCAAAAGTGATGTAATAAATGTTATAAAGGGTATCCACGATAAAAATATATTTGTAACACATAATATTATTCCTTTTTGAGGTTATTTGATTAATTTTATAAATATTTTATTAATCCATCAAACCCTATATTATATTTTAAGGATTTAAAAACATTTCTTAAAGAACATGACTCGCTTCCAAATCACCAAGGGTAATATTTTAATGAGATAGTCCCTTGGATTTACAAAATAATTAAAAACAATCCAATTTTTCATAAACCATGGTAAAAACTTTGGGAATGTTTTTGTTTTTGTTACTTTATTATATAGAGTATAAACCCTAGGTTTGGGAAATAATTATGAACTCCCCTCTATTTTCTTATATAAACCAACCCAATCTCCCATTACCTTTCAACAAAAAAAATCTTTGATAAAATATTTACTCTATCATACCCTATTATATTCCTTCCAAGGTACCCCCAATCACTCAAGAAGCTCCTCCCAAACTTTTGGAATCGCAATCTCAAGGTAATGGATCCCCCCTCTTCTTTTTATTCAAGAACCTCTTTTATGTTATGCCTATTAATTTTCATTTTTTCTTGTTTGATTATGTTTTTATACATACTTATTACTTATATTTTTATTATAATTTTATTAGATACTAATTTTACTCTCATTAATCCCCACATTAACATTTATGTAAACCCGTTATACTTCCAAAATTGTCTTGCGATTTTCAATACCAAAAGTAAGGGATCATTCTCTCTTATTTTCAATTTTTGTATCTTTTTCATAATTGGCCTATTAAATTTCAATTAGTTATATTTTCTTTAAATTATAAAAATAAAAATACTTTCCAACTTATTTTCTTGGAAATAATTTTCATTTATCCCCTCTCATTTTGACCTTTAACTAAGTTGTTACATTTCTAAAATTTTGTAAGAGATTTCTCTCTCTTCTTTTCCATTCAACCTCTTTATTTTTAATTAAATTTTTTTATATAAATTGGTTATGTTTTCATTAATTTATAAATTTGAATCTACTATACAACTTATGTACCAATAATGAGATATCATATATCCCCTGTCATTATTTCATTTACCTAAGTCATTACTGTGATGAAATTTAGTAAGGGGTATTCCCCATATCCTACTTATTCAAGAATCTTATTCATTTTTATTTCCTTTTATTTCCATTTCCTAAATTTGGTAATTTTATTCAACATACCTCTTACTTCCTATTTTCTGTCCAACTTATTTGAGACTCCTTTATCTCTCATTAAACTATCTTAAGAACCATTATGTACTATCGTTATGCTGCAAAACTTTCACATTGATTTTTCCATTTTTAACATTTTTGTTGTGAAACAAATCACTATTTATACCCAATGGTTTTATACTAAACATAACTATACTTATTTTATCATGGAATTAAATGTATTTCTTCCAAACTCCTTGAATATGGAATTAAATGTGAGTAAATATGTTCTTATGTCATATGATTTATGTGGAACACTTATGCATGTACATGATATAATTTTGATGGGTTCACTCAAATAGCGCTCGAATGCATTCGGTAATGTTTTTGTCTCATGAGATGACATTAATAGTGTATGGGAGGTTATCCTAAGCATATTATGTTATTATTTCTTAGAGTTTAACATAGACCATTATTGATAATTTATTTTTTAAAGTATTTTACACTTCCCCATATTGCATTTATGTTCTCCTGTTATATCAGGCATCACCATTCATGTTTATGATTATCTCCCCTTTTATGTCCCATTGAAATTTCTATTATCTGACATGTAATAATTTCATCATATTCCCTTATAGAGAATTATAGATCACCCATTGTGTATATATTTCCTCAGGTTATCCCGTGCAGTTTTAGAAGCTATGTAATTTTAGAATCCCATTAAGGAATTTTTCCATAATTATTTTGTACCGATGTATAAAGTTGTTGTTATATATATATAATTACCCAAATATACTATGATTATCGATCTTCGGGGTTGTATTAGGTATATTCTTATGTAATAAATTGTGAATTAATGTGTAATAAATATAAGGGTTGTTATTATATTCATAGAAATAGAAGATTATATCTTTTTCTTCCAGATTTTCCTTCTTCATTTCCAATAGGTATGTTTTGAGTGTAACATAGTAGATTCTTGTTTCAACCTTCTTTGTGATCCATGTTGTTTCTCCATTGCAATGAACTTGTTTTCAATCATAATTGATATCTTTGTAGGATATGATATTTCCATATATTCTATATGATTTTAGGACCTTATTATGGCCTATTTTTTTATTTCCTTTATTCTTATAACTAAACTATTTTTTTCATTTGAGTGATATTAGAAAATATAAAGAATATCCAATAAAATTTATACCTTATGTTTTCATAATTAATTTGATATATAGAGGTTTAAATTTTATTTCCACCATTGGGATTCTTGTCTTCAAGACAAGCACGCATCATAAGCCCCCATATACAATAGTAGTAAATCTTTATAGCTACATTCCTCTTGGATCATTTATTCCTGGATTATGAAAAAATATCTTCTTACTTTCATATTTTTTATTCATGGGTTTTTTTTCCAAAAAATGATAATTCCATAGATAGAATCACAAAATTCTATTTTCCCTTTTAGAAATTGAGATTTATTTCATGTTCTTTAATTTTTCTCATCTTTCTTCTTCAGTTGTGCATTCATCTACTTCAAAATTGAGGTACATGAAATTCCATATTTTCTCCACTATTCATGTTTTTCCTTGATAGGAATAAAAATTTCAATAATATCCTTTTCTATGGCCATATTGTTTCAGATATCTTCTGAAATGTCTTCCAGTAAGTCACATTGTCCCTAAATATTCACTCTCATATTCTTCCCATAAAATAACAATTCCATTTCCACTATTTTTAACCTTTTTTTCCATGAATATATTCTTAATTATAGAATCCCGTCTTTTTATAACATAACTTTAATTCCATTACACGGAACTGAGGATCATTAAGGTTTAGTGTCGTGGAAACAAGGAACATAATACATGAAAAGAAAAAAAACACTCTTCTTAAACACTTGAAAGGCATCTCCTTATGTTCATCCTAGGTTCATTACTGCATCTCATAACCTGGGGACATACATCAAAAGAAAGGGTGAGCATAAGACCCAGTAAGGGAAACAAGAGAAACATTTTACATGTGAACTTGAGATACTTCAATAAAGACATGAAAAGAACTTTAAGGCATGAGAAAGAAATCATGAGATACATCATAATAAAAATAACAGTTTTCATAACTTGAAGATGTGGCTAAAACATTTAATATTGAAAATCGTTTCATTTCACCAAGGTCCATCCCCAGGGTGTCGTTAAAATTACCAAGGTTATTCACCAAGGCGTCGTTAAAAATGGTCATCTCTAGAGATTAAGTCTTTACCCAATGCATTGGAGCGCTATCTGGGCGCACCGTTGACATGTCTTTATTATCATGTGAGCCACATATATCATCATAAATCATTTCATAAACAACCCACATAGCACAAAATAAATGGTTTTCATTTCATAATCATAACATTTTAAAAATTGCTTTAAAGACATGATCATTGTGTCACTTTAAACCCACAGAAATGGAAAACGGGTTTCATGTATGTAAATACCAGAATTTAAAATAGAACATTTTGATATATATGTGAATACCCCTATAGAAATAAGATCTTTGAGTATTCACTTAATAACATAAAATAATTTTGAGATAAAGAGGGAGGCATTTTGAGACGAAAAATATGCAGCATAACGTCTACGATACATGGTTTTAGAAAACATTGAAAAGAGAGGGGACATGGGTCACCCACTAAAAAATGATACATAAAACAGTAGGGGAATAGAATATATAGTATTTAAGAACATGGTAATGAAATTATAAAGACATACCATATGAAACGAAAAACATGAAAGGAAGACAAAAATAAGATTTCTCTTATGAGAATTCGGTAGCCTAACGGCGTCACTTAAATCATCCAAAAATGGATTGATGAGATCAAATAGGGTCTCTCATCATATGAAAATAAGATTCCAGTATGATAGATATAGAGATCATACCCCAACATAACAAAAAAAAACTTGAATTAATTGATATGAAAGTAGAACTTCAAAACGAGAAGGGTGAAGAACCACTTAAAAATTCGGCAGCCTGACGGCAACACTTAAAACTTCAAAATACTGAATCGAAGAGATCAAATGGGGTCTCTCATCATATGATCATAAAATATCAGTATGATAAATTTAGAGATCATACCCCAACATAACAAAAAGTAACTTGAAATACTTTACATGATAATTGATCTTGAAAAATGAGAAGGGAGAAAGAATCTGTTACAAAAATTTCGGCAGCCTAACGGCGCCACTTAAAACATCATAAAACGAAATAATGAGAGTAAGATGGGAACTCTAATTATATGAACATGAAAAGGGAAGTAAGAGTAGTATAAAAGAACATCCTTTAACATAAGAACATGGAGCATTAAAGAAATTACATAAAAGAGATTTCTTGAAAAGAAAGAGAGAGGTCGGATCCCTTACCTTAAAACACAACTCTTAAAACTAAAAGGTTTGGCCCTTGAGGGCTTGGGGAACCTTGGGAGGACTCATTGGGAGGTAATGAGACTAGAAATTAGTTGGGGGAGAGTGGGGAGTCGACATGGATGAGAGGATGGCTTTGTATTTATAGGGAAAGTGAGGGGACAAGGCATTAATGTCCAAGGGACACCTCAAAAGTGCTTTTCTAAAAACCATGTGCTCTCCCTTGGAATTTACCATGGAGTTAGGACAGATGGGGCCCCCAAAACAATAATTCATCACCCTTGGCCGGCCACACCTTAAAATATCTCATGAAATCATCATGACGCAGTTATTATGTCATTAAACATATCGAAACCCTAAAACTGTATTTTTACTATTCACTGAAAATTCAACTTTCTCAGAAAGATCCCAAAATTTCACCTTAATCAGATATCAATGCTCTGATTTCAAAAATGAACTCAATTTTATAAAAATAATTTTCTAATTATTTTTAATTTAATTTTTAAATAAATACACTCTTCACCGAAAATTCATTTTTTTCAGAAAAATCCTCAAAAATTACCATAACATAATATCAACGCTCTGAGTTCAAAAATGAAATCCATTTTATAAAAATAATTTTCTATATTTTTTTAATTTAATTTTTAATTAAAAAAACACTATTCACCCGAAAACACTAATACTTGAATAATAATTTTTGAAACTGTTATTTACCCATTTTATTGAATCTCATTACTTAATCTAGGAGTCTAAATTATATTAAAACTTTCTTTGAGTGAAATTACTAATCCATTTGGTTACATTACTAATCCTAAGCGTAAAATCACTATTCATAATTTACTATTCATCAAAAATAAAGTTGGTCTTATTAGACTCTAAATTTCGTACTGAACATAATTGTAGAAGACCATTTTTCAAAAATCATTACGTATTTTTATTTATTTAAGGTTTACATAAACATTTTTAAAATATCCTTTTTCTAAAATTCATCAAAAATATGCATACTATATTTATCCGGACATTTTAAAATTCATAAAATTCATCATAACAAGAAATCCCAATGTTTATTTAAAACAGAGTATTACACAAGGCAGTTACGGTCTCCTTACATAGCCCCTTATCACACAAGCATAGGACCTAAGTGTAAGGTGTGCTAAGGTGAGAGAATCCAAGGGAGGCTCGGCAAACATCGCACAAGTAGTAATTTCTATTAGTTTGAACTTCTCGCAAAGGCGATTCCGTTCTAGCTTCACACAATGAAGTTCGGCTTGGGTTTGGTCCAGAGAAAAGCCCGGTGGTGCTACCTCCTTCCCAAGTTCTGTTAGATGGGCTTCAATCGGTCCAGGACTACTGGGTGAGGCCATCAAATCTTCTTTCTATATTAATTAACAAAGATTGCCTGTATTTAGAGACAATACTCAAAATGTTTAGTTTCCAGCGTTCATATTGACCAATTGTCAAATAACAGTCAAAACCCAACAATCTCATTTTAATTATACACATGTTATCAAATGAAACATTTTTGTTGAGTATAAAAATAAAATAACACATAAAATTAGGAAACAAGATTTATTCAAAATTTCGAGTCGTTATAATCTTCCCCCTTAAGAAATTGCGTCCTCAAAATTTTTAAAATTGGGTTTTGAAATTTCATTGAAAGTCCCACATCGGAAAAGGAGTCATTAAAACTATTACTTTAAAAGAAAGAAAGGGAAGTACAAAGGTCACCCGAGTTAACCCACACTAGGATTCCATGTAGGAAAACATGGACATTAAGGAGAAAACAAGGGGTCATGTTCTGAGGGAGAGTGATAGAAAACATGATTAAGAGAAAGTTAACCATAAGAAAATCCCAAACTTATGATGTGTGTAAACGTTCTTTGATTACCTAGTAGGAAACGTAAACCAACAACGTTTTTGTTTTACGTTACTTTTCATAATTTTGAAGAATTCATTTACTAAATAGAACAAAAACATAAGAAAATATACCTACCTTCATGTAGAGTTTCATCCTTTAATAAGTTTCTACCAAAACTAATCTTTTCTCCAAACGATGAGCATTCAAAACTACTTGGTCTCATCAAAACACAAGAATCATCTTATAGAGAATCACATAATCCACAAAATATTAACTATCTATTTCATCTATCTTTAAATATTATCCCAAAAACAGAAAGGGTAAGGTAAAACAACTCTTCAAAAAGAAATAATCCCATAGTAATGGAAACTAATTTTAAATCTTCAAAGTTCCATGGTACTACCCAAAGTTCATCATAGACCATTCCATAAATAACGGTCCTTAAAATTCCTCAAAATAAACCAAACTAAGATTGAAACCCAAATACAAGAGGGATTTGATAACATAGTCTTCCAAAATAAACTTCGTTGTTCATCTCCAAACAACATCAACCACTCCTAACATCTTATAACAAAAGTAGCTAACCTAAACATATTTTACCCATGATAGGTTAATCATTCCCATAAGTAACCTAAATTACTATAAGTCCACCTTAAATTCATCGATTCTTCAAAATATAAGTCAACCTTACTTCTCAATGAAAATAATGTAGTAATCTATTTACCTCAATCATATAGGGTCCCCAAAATAGTGAACGTATTCCTAAATAATAATCGTCTTTTAATCCCCTAATCACCTCTGTTATATTAATATGGAAATCGTCACATTTCTTATCACATTGGTTGTTGGGACATGTTCTTCCATTTCCACCCATTAACTACGAAAACAAAGTACAATTAGGGGCTTTAATACTTAGCCAATAATCATGAAAAGGAACATAACACATATAAGGATAACTTGTAGAAGAAAAGTAGAACCTAACTTGTGATCCCTTAGATTTCAAACTAGGTTATCCATGATCATATATCCTTATGTGAATCTTTATTTTATTTTATCTCTATTCCTTTAATAATGGATCATACTAAGCTTATGAATTTACCAAATCATATCCCCTGGGAGTGTCGTAACCAAGAGTGCAGCAAGGCCCATTGTCATGTACCAGTTCTCGTTCGATTCTAGCTCAAAGCGGTGTTTTCGGGTTTTACCCCTATATACATCTGTGCCAGAGCCACCTCTACCTGCTCGTATCCAGACAGGGATGTATTTGCTTGGCAACCCATTACTCAATACTCACCAAAATACCAGGAAGATTTCCTATATATAAACTTTTCTATAGGCTTCTTCCTAAAGTTTTCATATCCTAATTTCCACAAATAACTAAACTATCCTTTGATACCAACTATAGCATCCCGTCTTTTTATAAAATAACTTTCATTCCATTACACAGAACTAAGGATCATTATGGTTTAGTGTCTTGGAAACAAGGAACATAATACATGAAAAGAAAAAAAACACTCTTCTTAAACACTTGAAAGGCTTCTCCTTTAGTTCATCTTAGGTTCATTACTGCATCTCATAACCTGGGGACATACATCAAAAGAAATGGTGAGCAGAAGGCCCAGTAAGGGAAACAAGAGAAACATTTTACATGTGAACTTGAGATACTTCAATAAGGAAATGAAAAGAACTTTACGGCATGAGAAAGAAATCATGAGATACATCATAATAAAAATAACATTTTTTATAACTTGAAGATGTGGCTATAACATTTAATATTGACAATCATTTCGTTTCACCAAGGTCCATCCCCAAGGCATCGTTAAAATTACCAAGGTTATTCACCAAGGCATCGTTAAAAATGGTCATCTCTAGAGATTAAGTCTTTACCCAATGCATTGGAGCGCTATCTGGGCGCACCCTTGAAATTTATTTACTATCATGTGAGCCACATATATCATCATCAATCATTTCATAAACAACCCACATAGCACAAAATAAATGGTTTTCATTTCATAATCATAACGTTTTAAAAACTGCTTTAAAGACATGATCTTTGTGTCACTTTAAACCCACGGAAAGGGAAAACGGGTTTCATGTATGTAAATACCAGAATTTAAAATAGAAAATTTTGATATATATGTGAATAACCATTTATAAATAAGAGATTGGATTATTCACTTAATAACATAAAATAATTTTGAGATAAAGAGGGAGGCATTTTAAGACGAAAACTATGCAGCATAACGTCTACGATACATGGTTTTAGAAAACATTGAAAAGAGAGGGGACATGGGTAACCCACTAAAAAATGACACATAAAATAGTAGGGTAATAGAATATATAGTATTTAAGAACATGGTAACGAAATTTTAAAGACATAACATATGAAACGAAAAACTTGAAAGGAAGACAAAAATGAGATTTCTCTTATGATAATTCGGTAGCCTAACGGCGTCACTGAAAACATCCAAAAATGGATTTATGAGATCAAATAGGGTATCTCATCATATGAAAATAAGATTCCAGTATGATAGATATAGAGATCATACCCCAACATAACAAAAAGTATCTTGAATGAATTGACATGAAATTAGAACTTCAAAACGAGAATGGTGAAGAACCACTTAAAAATTCGGCAGCCTAACGGCACCACTTAAAACATCAAAATACTGAATTGAAGAGATAAAATGGGGTATCTCATCATATGATCATAAAATATCAGTATGATAAATTTAGATATCATACCACAACATAACAGAAAGGAACTTGAAATACTTTACATGATAATAGATCTTGAAAAATGAGAAGGGAGAAAGAATCTGTTACAAAAAGTTCGGCAGCCTAACGGCGCCACTTAAAACATCATAAAACGAAATAATGAGAGTAAGATGGGATCTCTAATTATATGAACATGAAAAGGGAAGTAAGAGGAGTATAAAAGAACATCCTTTAACATAATATCATGGATCATAAAATAAATTACATAAAAGAGATATCTTGAAAAGAAAGAGAGAGGTCAGATCCCTTACCTTAAAACGTAACTCTTAAAACTCAAAGGTTTGGGCCTTGAGGGCTTGGGGGCACCTTGGGAGGACTCTTTGGGAGGTAATGAGACCAGAAATTAGTTGGGGGAGAGTGGGGAGTCGAAATAGATGAGAGGATGGCTTGGTATTTATAGGGAAAGTTAGGGGACAAGGCATTAATGGCCAAGGGACACCTCAAAAGTGCTTTTCTCAAAACCATGTGCTCTCCCTTGGCATTTACCATGGAGTTAGGACACATGGGGCCCCCAAAACCATAATTCATCACCCTTGGCCGGTCAACCCTTAAAATATCTCATGACATCATCATGACATAGTTATGATGTCATTAAACATACCGAAACCCTAAAACTGTATTTTTACTATTCACTGAAAATTCAACTTTCTCAGAAAGATCCCAAAATTTCACCTTAACCAAATATCAATGCTCTGATTTCAAAAATGAACTCCATTTTATAAAAATAATTTTCTAATTATTTTTAGTTTAATTTTTAAATAAATATATTATTCACTGAAAATTCATTTTTTTCAGAAAAATCCCTAAAAATTACCATAACATAATATCGACGCTCTGATTTCAAAAATGAAATCCATTTTATAAAAATAATTTTCTATATATTTTTAATTAAATTTTTAATTAAAAAAACACTATTCACCTGAAAACACTAATACTTGAATAATAATTTATGAAACTATTATTTACCCATTTTATTAAATCTCATTACTTAATCTAGGTGTCTAAATTATATTAAAACTTTCTTTGAGTGAAATTACTAATCCATTTGGTCACATTACTAATCCTAAGCGTAAAATCACTATTCATAATTTACTATTCATCAAAAATAAATTTGGTCTTATTAGACTCTAAATTTCGTACTGAACATAATTGTAGAAGACCATTTTTCGAAAATCATTACACATTTTTATTTATTTAACGTTTACATAAACATTTTAAAAATATCCTTTTTCTAAAATTCATCAAAAATATACATACTATAATTATCCGGACATTTGAAAATTCGTAAAATTCATCATAAGAAGAAATCCCAATGTTTATTTAAAACAAAGGATTACACAGGGCAGTTACGGTCTCCTTACATAGCCCCTTATCACACCAGCATAGGACCTAAGTGTAAGGTGTGCTAAGGTAAGATAATCCAAGGGAGGCTCGGCCAACATCGCACGAGTAGTAATTTCTATTAGTTTGAACTTCTCACAAAGGCGATTCCATTCTAGCTTCACACGATGAAGTTCGTCTTGGGTTTGGTCTCGAGCAAAGCCTAGTGGTGCTACCTCCTTCCCATGTTCTGTTAGATGGGCTTCGATCGGTCCAGGACTACTGGGTTAGGCCATCGAATCTTCTTTCTATATTAATTAACCAAGATTGCTTGTATTTAGAGACAATAGTCGAAATGTTTATTTTCCAGCGGTCATATTGACCAATGGTCAAATAACAATCAAAACCCAACAGTCTCTTAATTATACACATGTTATCAAATGAAACATTTTTGTTGAGTATAAAAATACAATAACACATAAAATTAGGAAACACGATTTATTCAAAATTTCAGGTCGTTACATTAATGAACTAAATATATACTCAAGAAATTATTGCTTATTTGTCCACTTTTTGATATATGGATTGGGACTTATCTCTATTATTGCATGAATAGTAACCATACTGATGGAATGATCTATTTTCCATTTCATACCCATTCTCTTAAACATTATTGGGTGAATTTAATTTTTCAAATTTGATTTCTTTTTCTATAACATGGTTATAATCAGAATTATCCATAATTGTGAAATATTTTACCTAAATTAGAGAGTTCATATTCGAAGTATTGTTCTCTATATTTCTATTCTTATTTTTTTCTTTAGTTTTAAGACATTATTTGGAAACTTTATTCACTTTTTTATTCTCTTGGCATATTTTTCAACCTTATCATGATGTAGACTTCACAACCTCCTTGTAGAATGAAGATTTTTCAATAAATAGTTTCCAAAGCTTATCGTATCTTGAAGGTAGTGGTTCACCCTGCAGTCTTCTTAAAAACTCATTAGATTATGATCATGTCATTATATATTCTTTATATTCATTTAAAACAAATTCAATATTCTTATGTTGTTCAGTAGGATGAGGAATTTATTCATTATCCTCCTTAAGATAAGATTATAGGAATATAACGATCACCTTATTCTATCCATAAAATGTTATTCCACTGAAAACCAAAGGCCTCATACTTAAATGGTTGTGCATAATAAATCCAATACAAATTTTGAGGTTGAACACCAAGATAGAACATTTAGATTCGATGCCACTTATTGTACCTTGGGACAACCTGAAATGGGGAGGTGAATCAGGGTGATGAAAAAAAATCCCCTTTAAACTATTTACATTTATTTAGGATGTTGTTCCCATGTTAGTGGGAATTTTGGTCAACATGTTTGTCAATATAAATTTCTCACAACCTCATTGAACAATGATTCGATAAATTGGAAAGTAAAGAATACACATGACATAATGATTTTACTTGGTTCAATACAAAGTTCTAGTATAAGTAGAATACTCTGATGATGTTTTAGTCATACCAAAATCCACTATGCTTCATTAGTTTGACTAATTATAATTGTTTTTTTCCATGGTCACCCCATTTTAGGCTCTCTACCTTTACAAGATTTTTGGTTATGTTAGTCCACACCCAAGGTGAATTGCCTCTTCTTCACTCCCACTTGATACTATGGTGAAGTATTTTCAATAGTTTATAGAAATGTGAGTCCCTTAAATAGATAATAGGCATGAGTTTTTGTCTTTATTTATAATGAGACTCTACTTCTATCATAACTTCTAATTTTATTCCTTATTAATCTTTTTTCTTATTTTGATGTCTTTTTTAATGTAAAATAACATCAACTATTTAATGTGGGATATGTGTATATGTATTATATTGAGTTATATCATCAACGCAATTTTTTTAGAGGAGTATAATTCAATTTTTTAATGGTATTGCTTCCCTATACCATCTTCTACATCTAGATATATCAAAGGATACAAAAATGACTTTATGTAATCAACCTCATGGACTTCTCCACATAGTTGCCCTCACAGAACTCACATTAAGGAATTTCCCCCCATGAATTTATTACCTCACACGTATTTTATCCTTAATCAGTTAGTGTATTTTATTTTTCCTCTAATTGATTTTTAATGAATATATTACCTAGGTATTTCTAGTCAATGTCCATCATAAAACTCCAAAACCACCAAAATTTATATTTAATACCTTCGTAAACATAACCTTCATGGAACATAATAACGTTATTCCTTAAAACCATTTACTCCCTCTATGTTATACATAATTAACTTCATGGTCGATTAATAAAACTTTTTTGACACAAAAAACTCCCTTTAAGGATTGCGAACATCATTTCTCATTTATGGGAGGTGCACTCTCCATATTGGTTGTTTCAAAAATAATGATTTTTCATTGGTTGTTCAACCTTATTAAGGCCCAAAAATTATTCCTTATGACCACATGGTTCATTGATTAACCACATACATAAGAAACTATGTCATGAACTTCACTAAAGCCTTGTCTCAAATATCTATTACAAGCCACATATTGCCTTAACGGGCCGATACATGACCACATGGTTTATATACAAGACTATACGGTTCCTGTAAAAACTACTTGAACTTGTTTCCACCACCTCAAAAACTTCAAAAAACTTCTCTAAAAACATTGTTTTTTACACCAACAAATTTGGAATACACTGGGAAATATTTTCATTTACAAAATTCATCCATTTCAACCATCCAATTTTTAAAAAATTAAACATTAAAATTATAATAAAAATCTCCTAGATTTCATTTATGTTTTTTTAATGGTCATTATTTATAATAAAAAATTCCACATCTTTTAAACCATCACATCTTTTTACAATTCAACCAGCTTTATCTCTTGAACACCAACTAGGTTAGAAAATTATTACATCAGGTCCTCAAAATATTTAGATATACAAATATCTCTACTATAAACTCTCTTTAGTCCATAAAATAGGTCTTTAATATATATAGATATTAATGATTATCTTTTCATTTTATCCATAGCCACTTCCATGTGTGTATACTCTTTATATCTTTAAAAAACATCCTCACATCACAAGGTCTTTAATTCAGGTACCTACTTCATTCACATTGTCAATAAATTGAAAACAAAACCTCTTGGTTTTAACAAATCAATTAAGTCCCTTAATATTTAGATGAAATCTATGGAGGGGAAATGTGAACCAATGCAGAAAAAGAGGAAACCATATCTTCAGTGGGTTGACATGACTCCCCCTCTATCCAGATTTGGGAATCATAGTATCCCAATATTTAATGGTATTTTAGATCCAAGAAATTTATCAGACATCATTTAATCTCAATTAGGCTAAATTTAGGTAATTTTGTAGTAGTGGGGTTCCACGAAACATGAGTTTTTCATACAAACATTGGTATGGCTAGAATTGTTCGGGTAAATAAATATACCATCCAAGTCTATCGTAAACTTGGAAGATCTATAACAATATTTCCTTTCCCAATATATATCATTCTTGGAGAAGAGTATTTTTATCAACCTCTCAAAATGAAAACAATGTAAAAATGAGAGTGTTTTGGACTAAATTGCCTTGTGGAAAGGTATCACTTACTCCTTGAATAAGAAACTTACACAAGAGTGTTTATTATAGATATGAGTATATAATATCTAAGACAAATTTTAGACACCGTTCATTTCCTTAAAATACCCCTATGGAATTTAAGTGTTTTCAAAAATAGAATAATGGAAGGAATATTTCATTCAAAGATTTAAATCTAAATCATGCTAAATTCCATCGAATAGGAGAAGAAATCTGCTAAAAATTATAATTGTCACACTCAAAAAGACACCAATTCCAACTATGACCACTATTAAAATAAACTATCATGAATTATCTCTATTGAAACAATTTCCAAAATAGTTCCCTCATCTGAATTGAAAAAAAAATCATCATTACATAAAAATCTGGATGAAGAAGACATATTTTGAAAGGTAGAGGAACAACGGTTTTTTCTCAATGACTTGGAGAAAAATTTAGTTAAATAGGTTACATAATAAATTCAGCCTAAATGATCACCTTGATTAATTCCCCTTTCATTTAATTTTAGGGAATAATATCATAGAATTTTTTGTCTTCATTTACATTATCTAGATGATTGTTAACATCAAGCATGTAAAGCTATGTAAATTCCCATCTCAAGTGACTTGTGTATTTGATACTATTCTAGAAGAATAATGATATTGGAAATAATTATTAAATATACATGTATATAAATTTTATTATTGGATGAAAAGAAAATAAATCAACTTGAAACAAGATATTATTAGGTCCTGACATAATCAAGTGATCGTGACCCCTATCTCTTTTATAATACCAAAGGTGACACCTCCATCAACACAATATTTTATGATTTGATTTAATCATCACTAGTAGATCATGGTAGAGAAAAGAGATCCATTTTATTAACTAAATAATATCTAGACTCTTTTTTATTTATTATCAATATCACCAATATGATTGGAACTACCCCATAAAATGTGATTTCCATCTAATGAGGATTCATAGTATTACTTAGATAATGTTATTAACTTTAAAGAAAATTCTCTAATGAGCTGGATTCAAATCAACCTGAGTTACCTATCAATAATTAGAAAAATATTTTATAAAGGTTAGGGAAGTAGAATTAATCATGGAAACTAACAGTTATGTGTTTTTTATAAGGAATATATATATGAACCTGAGACTCAAAGACTGATACTTTAACAAGCTTAGTGGGAACATCAGTTTGATTTTGAATACTCCAGGGATTTTTCCCTTCTAATTATATCGGTAGAATTTTTAGTTTCCAAAAAATCACCTACTCAACAATACGATATTGGATACTAGTTTAATAAAACTTATAGATAGAAAAAACACCACTAATTCTATTCAAGTGAGAACAATTTCCCCATATGCATACCATATTGGCCTTAACATATCACTGGTGAATGAAATACTCAGTTGATGTAAAATTTCGGTTGCTATAAAATGATATCCCTCTTTAGGAGTCCTATGCATATTTCTACATATATGTAGGATAGCATAAATGGGAAGGGAAAAAACCATTGGTAAATAATTTCCTGTATATGGTCAACTTTAATGATATGGAAATCACCATTTTCAGACCATGTAGTGAACTCATTAAAGCTTTTATATTTTCCATCAATATTATTGAGGGGGTGAATCTATATCTAGAGAGTCATCGTGTTATTTTTTCCAACTAAATAGATCCTCCAATCACTTTCCCCTCCTGTAATGGTTGGGAAACATATTTATTAAACAACTACCATCAATGGAGTAAGGGATCCCCAGGTATCCCATGTTGATTAATATCATCCATAAGAATCCCTATCATAATTAGAGTTTGATGGATATTCATTCAACATAGAAAAGGGTTTATGAACCACATAGGATTAATGTGAGTCTTGGGTGTTATTTATTATATCTATATAGTCTAAGTTTCACTGAAAAAACCTTGTTGTTTTATGTAATGTTGTGATCCCAATGGATGTGATGATGCCTCGATATAATCTCCTATATCTCAAGGTGCTAGTATATATTATGTTCATGGTAATGGTGCAGAGGAATAGGAAGAGATTATAATGTTTGAGGAAGGTGTCTCAACGACCACTAATGAAATAATATTTGATAATATGTGTATGGATAAATATACACAATATATATAGATTAGTGATGAAATACCTTCAAAATAATGGGAGAGATAAATCTATCTTATTTTAACATTAAGATTTATATGTATGGAATTATATTGAAATGCACGAATTGGATCCCCAGGTGGGCACTCATCACATTGGTTTTCTAAAAAATCCCTGCCATTATGAATATGCAATAAAAAGGATGCATACGACCAATTCTTTTAAAGTGGAATGTAGGTTTAGATTATGACATATGGTATGTTTAATTCTTAAAATGGATATACAATATTGTAACATCCTTGTATTGAGGTATTTTTCTATTCAATAGATTATTTTAAAGTCAGATAATGTTCAGGTTATGATTAGGGAAGTTTCTAGAATGTTTCTTAATCTTTTAGAGGCATTACTAAAGGATAATGATTTGAGATCAGTTAGTAAAAGTCATTCTCAAGTCTCAAGGAACCCATGCAAGGGGATTGGGGGTCACTAGACTAGTGAGCAATTGGTATACATTTTGAAAAATCATGTGTCAAACTTTGTGACATATAATATTTTAAGACAAATATGATCCGCACGGTTAGCGCATGGTTTTTCAAATAGTGTGACAGGAAATAAATTTTATGGAAACTAGTTTGAAAACATAAAGAATCATGAAAAGAATCATTCTTCCTTATAAGTCATGGGATATTGATTTATAGGGTTCTTTTATAATGTTTTTGTAAATCCTTGATATCTAGACTCTGGCTATGTTGATTCTTCAAGCATTTGGTTGCAGAAATCAAATAATTGAACAGTGTTCTTCTTTACCATATTGAATATTCTCATTTATTCTTGATTGAAACCTTATATCAGAGATTTTATATCTATTTAAATAGTATAAAATGAGTTTTGATGATTTTTTCTTGGGACTTTATAAATAAATGGATGGAAGGGGTCTGATCGATGAGATATTCTCATGAATCATTATGACGAAAAAATCTGTTGTATAAGGATTTTCCATTATTACAATTTTCTTAGAATTTGAAAGCTGAAATGACACTAAATTATTCTTTCTTTATTTTAATGAAAATTCTACTTTCAAAACACCATTGAAACTCTCTAGGAAAGCTCTTTTTTTTCTTGTACTTGGTTATGGGGATGTGGGTGACACCACATAGGATTTGAAAACAATGGTTTTAGAGAAGTAATTTTCTATGAAATAAAATATGTATAGATGGGTGTTCTCAACATGGACTGGGTTTTCTGTTCTATTATTCATCGGGAAATTAGATAATTTATAGAAGTTACCATTATCATTGGACCATTTTGGGAGATCCAATTACATGAGTGTTTGTGTGTGGTTATGAGGTATTTAAATACCAATATATTTAGAAAAACTATTATGAATGAGATTAGGTATGGAATCTACCATGATCATGGGTCAATTTTGGGAGGTCATATTTATGTGTGGGTGAGAGGGTGGAATCATAAAATTGATATTCCAATATGTTTGGAAAACTATTTCTCTATCTTTTGAAAGAAAATTTTATTTTAGGGGGGGGAAGTTGATCGCTGAATTTCAGGTTTTGAATTATATTAGTAAAATCTTATTCTTTTATTATATTTGTATTAACTTCTTCAAAACAGTTTTTATACCCCTTTTACTATTTTGTTAAACTATGAACTATCACGATTTTGGTCTTCATGGCATATGAGAAATCCATATTAGGGTTGCCTATTGGGTAAGTATACATAGCTTTGCATATTCACCATGGTGCATATGTAGAAATTATCCTCAATAATACAGGAAAGAGATAAGATTTATAGATCAATAGGTGAGAACCTTGATCTTGGTGGTTGTGAATTGTTGTAGAAGAATCTTTGATGCATGGTCTCTTCTTGGGGTTTGGATTGGCACCACTATAGTGCCTAAGACCATCATTGATTTTGAACCTTATCTATTTTGGTTCATTTATTTTCACTATAACTCAAATTGTGTTTTTTTATTCCTTTGAGTTGTTGGATATTATATCATAAATAATTTATTGTTCCCACATTAATTGTTTACATGTTCTTCTTCATCTAGGATTTTTTATGGTTGTGTTTTTGTGTGTGTTTACGGGTTAATCATTCCCCACTTCTGTTCTTGTGATAAAACCATTGAATTTATTTCCAACCTTTGGTGTCTAGATAATGTCTCTAAGTTCAGTAGAACCTCTAATTTTTACCAACCCAATGGGTTGGGTAGGGATGTTACAAATGGTATTAGTTTCTTTGGTTCTTGATTCAGGATGTTAGAAAGGAGATAATATGTTCTAGTACTTAAAATGCATAACATAAAAATACTCATTTACAATTTTATGTTAAACATCAAATTATAAGGATAGTATGAATACAAAACGTCTTATAAAACACTTTTATACGTTTTTTCAACTCTTCGTTGAGGGATTAGATAATGAGTGTAATGTAGAAAGCATTAGTGATGAGACTTCCCACTCAGATTACATTGCCACATGATTATTCTATTTTGATACTATGATATTGTGGTTATATTTCATTGATATATATGATTAAACTGAGAACTAAATTTTGAAAAGTTAATTAATTGGATGTTTTTTATGTTGTTTTAGAATGAAAATTCCACCAGGGGGAATGAGAAACTAGAAATAGTGGTAGCAGAGAATGTGTTTCTGCCCAAACCATAGGTGAACGTACAGTTGGATTGGAGTATTGTGTAGGAATTCCAAGCAATTTACAGGGACGTAAGGAAGTGGAACCTTGTCACATAAATTACCCATTGGAGTTCATTAAGAGACATCCCCCACCATTTTGAGTTGATTGGTGACCTCAACAGGAATAAGTTTGGATGAGTGGGATAAATAGACATATTCAATTCCTAGGAGTCCAAGCTAAGATGAACGTATAGATAGTGATTTGATTTCTTGAAGACTTGGAACTACAATGGTGGGATTAGATGGGTTCAATTAGTTGTTCAAAAAAAAAATTTACTCAATTATATTTCATCCATCAAAGATGGAAGATTTTTTCAAGATGATATAATGGAATATGTTAGTGACTGAATATATTGATCAATTCACTCACTCAGTTAAATTTAAACCAGAGGAAGATGTTAGTGAGACACTCAAAGCTCGGATATTCAAGGTATGACTATGATCCGAGGTACCCTACAAAATATTTATTTTCTATTTATTTATTATACTAAAATGGAGATCATGGTGAGTTAGATATTTGGATTGATATCTTAATGGTGGGTACACATTTTCTCTATCCAAGTGTATCTAGGAACTCTAATGTAGGAAACAAACATAAAAGGGAGTCGTACCCCAAGTCAGTAGGTCATTTAAGTACTATTCTATAGGATCTTTATCTTATCCACTGTGTCATAGTAATGAACATGGATGCATCAAATCTGGATCTCTTCAGAATAGGAAAAAGGATTTTACTTCCCAACCAAATAATTTCCAAAATTTCGCCAATAAAAGGAATCTTAATTAGTATTTCAATTGACCTCTAAATTCAATTGGAGGAGATTCCTTGAGTTATCCTTGGTCCTTGAATGCCTAGATAGAACAATCTCATTAGAATAGTTTGCATCCTCAAAATCAGGTGAACTAGGATAACTCTAGGAACTACATGGTGGTCTAGTCAATAACTTATCAGGGGATAATGAACTATTCTACTGGGTTTGATTAAAAATTATATAGTTTTGAGTATACTACACAAACTAAGTATCTAGGTCCCTCCATAGAGTGTGGTACCATTCTTTTAAACTTGACTCTAGTACACATTTTGTTTGATACTCATGTATAGAATTCCTTTTTTGAGTATCTTATTGATAAAAAATTGGGATTTCACTCCAGTATGATGCCTTGTATGATAAGTATTAAGAAACCACTCAAGTAGTGGCAGCGCAGAGGATTAATGTTCCTGGAATGTTCTTTTACCATTGATGTGTTGTAGTTACTCTATGATTTTATGGTCTTATAGAGGGATATTTTTTATCTGATCTTGTTAATGGAATGGATAGTATAATTTAAACTTTTTATTGATCATTATACATTATAAGTGAATTTTACATCCCCTGAGGGTGATATTCATGTATTCAAGGTGGATTGGGATATCAAAATAGGGAGAGTGAGACCTTTAGTAATAGTGGATTGAACCGTGTCTAAGTAGTTAGAATCATGGAAATTAAGTTCTATAGATAAAACAAAGAATTTTAATATTCATGTTATATTGGATAGATACCTGGATGACTATCGGAATTATTTAAAATGGCTACCACCTCAGTGGGAAATTGAATTTCCAATTGTTCTACACCCAAGAATGGGTTCTATTTTGCTTCTATCATATAGAATGGATCCAATGGAATTTCATGAATTTATGGTCTATCTTGAATAACTGGAAATAAAAGGATTCATCATAACTAGGACATAAACTTTGTATACTCGAGTTATATTCTTAAAGAAGGAATATAGTTCACTCTGATTATGTGCTGATTATCATAAACTGAATCAAGTTTCATTATAGAATTAATATCCTCATCCTCCCATTTATGGTGTACATGATAAATTTATGGGATAAGAGTGATTTTATAAGATTTATATATAATCAGGATATCATCAACTCGGATTTATGAAATGGGATATTCCACAGAAAGCAATTCTGAATCGATACAATCATTGTTAATTATAATGAGAATAGATTTTTATTTCTGATCACTTTTATTTAAAATTTTATTTATTATTTAAAATAGGATAAATGATTATATCATGATTAGATCACTATTAGTTCAAGAATAAATGGTGGAGAAACTATATAGATGGTTGGATAAAGGATTTTGAATTGATATTGTATTTTTTAGACCGATTTTGTTGCTTTGATCATTCCATGAATAAATTATTTGGGAATATCTCCAATAAAAATGAATTATTCTCCCATGAATTCAGAAATTGTACAATGAAATGACCGTACATTTATAGTGCTCGTGTATGATAATAAATATTATAGAGTATGTTATGAAATGACTAACTTATCAACAGGACAATGTTGAGCATCAAGAACCAGTGGGTATGCTACAATATATGACTATACCTATTTGGAAATGGGAGGATAATAGAATGGAATTTATCCCTGGTCTATCATGGACACTTCCTAAACATGATTCTATTAGAGTGATTGTGTATTAACTTACCAATAAATCACACCTTATTCTAATCAGAGAGTCCAACACTGTCAAAAATATAGATTATTTTTATACTCTATAAGTGCTCAAGATTCATGGAGTACCAATATCAATAGTATCATATAGAGATCCTTAATTCACTTATTGGATTTGGATATCTTTGAAAAATCCCTTAGAACTCAATTGACCATGGTCATAGCATATCCGCCTTAGATGGATGGGAAATGAGAACACATGATTTAAACCATGAATTGTATGCTTCAAGAATGTGTTATAGATTTTGGGGGCTCGTGCAAAGATCGTCTCTCATTAGTGGAGATCTCATATGATAATAGCTATTTATCCATGATACATATGGAAATTTTTGAGTCATTGTATGTACATCCTTTCTATTTTTTGATTTATTGGGTGGAAACATGATAGAATTCACTAATTTGGCATAACCTTGTACTTGAGACTATAAAAAGGATCAAAATAATTCTGAAAATATATTTTCATCACTCAGAGCAGATAGAAATCATATACAGACCATCATTTCCATCCTTTTTTTCAATGTGAGTGATAATGTATTTTTGAATGTTTCAGCAAGACTTGTTCATCATCACTTAAGAAGAAAGGGAAATTGGATCCACGCCATGTTGGACCTTTTAATATTTTGAAATGAATTTTTAATGTTGAATAGTGTATAGCGTTACCATTGAGATTTGGGGATATCCATAATGTGTTTCATGTCACCCAATTGAAGAATTATCAGTATGATCTTATTCACATGATTAATCGGGATTGTGTATGCCTTGATCTAGATGTATTGTCTATCTATGAAACGGTCTAAATTATGGATAGATGGGAGTAGTCATTATGAAGGAAATCAATTTCTTTGGAAATATTTTTATATTATTATGGTGAAATTCAAGATGAGACCTGGGAATGAGAGAATTTCATTCTGGAATAGTAGTTAAACCTATTCAATCTTTCTGAAGACAACAATCCTAGTGGTGTGGATATTATAACACCCCTGGTTTGAAGACAACATTCCTAAAAAAGCCTGAATCATCATCTACTGACCTAGGTTATTTATTTATAGGTATCTCTTCGGTTATATTATTTGGTATTCGATGTATTTACTCTAATTTTGACCATTATTCATGTTTTTTATCATGGAAATCAAAGTTTAGGACTCTGTTCTTCTTTCTTAACTTAGATCGTCTCATTTCTTCTTAAATGGAACCTTAGAACAGATTCTTTATATTTCAATATACAAGATAAAATATTTTTTGATATTTTTTACAGGATTTGGTCTATAATGTAACACCCCAAGATTTTTATTAAATATTTCTCTTCAAATATTTTGATTTATTCGGTATCTTGTGTTACAGGAAACATCGAGTTTAAAATAACTATGATATACTATTAAAATATTATTATTTAAAATGAAAATTATCAACTAGCTATTGGATTGGAAGGTATTAATAGTACTAACTAAATTATGAAATATTTATTTCTATATGTTTATAAAATTAATTCATTGGTTAAAATTTTATTATAAATGAAAATATAAAAAATATTTTAAGAAAAAGAAATATTTTTATGAAAAATAGTTATTATTCGTCTAATTTATTTTTATCTTAATAAATTAAATTAATCTCTATTACTGAGTTATTTTAATAAAAAGTATATATTATTTACTTTATAAAATTCTTTAAACTATCAACAAATATTTTCTAGGGAGAGGATAAGAATAAATCCAGTTTTATGCTTAAAATGTATATTTTTAAATAGTTTTTGTCACATTTTACACACTTGATTTAAAATTAATTTCTACCCTTTATAGGTATTTAGTTATATAAAATTAATTAAGTATTTACAATTAGGATTTTTAAATTTGTTAAATATTTCCCTTTTAATTTTTATTCAAAATGAATCATAACCATGGAAAACATTATCACCTTAGTAATTGGTAAACCAAGTTAATCTAGATTAAAAATAAGTGATTAGGCCTTATAGAGTCATCAAAATTATTATTTTATGAATTTAATTCAACCCTTCAAACCATCGGTTTTAAATTTAGTTGTTTACGAAACACATTTCCAGGAAACTAACTTGTATATATTTAAATCAATTACATTTATAGAATATCGCTCTCCTTATTTTAAATATCCTTTTTATGTCCACGTAGGGAAAAAGTTAGTTATGAATGAATATAAGTGTTTATTTTTAATATTAATAAAATCATGTTCACGATATAATTTATTTAATATTAGTAATTATACAATGTCCTTAAATTATTATGCAACAGTGATGTAGTATGTCTCGATTTCATAAAAAATATAATAAATGATATTAAAATTTTCAAAAGTGATATAATTTGAATGATTTAATATGAACCACAAATTTTATAGATATAAATGATATAATAGGGATTTTTATATCATTATATTCTAATTCCCCATTTTTTGATGTATTTAAAGATATATTTAATGAATAGTGTCACAATTGACAATAGAGATATTTTATCGAAATAATATTTTATAAAAATATTTTTTTTTCATAAAAATATTTATATAAGAAAATATGGTAATTAAATGTTCTAAAATATCATTAATTAACCATTTATTTTCCAATCATCCTCTTATAAATAAAAATTACATCCCATTAATATTGAAAGATGTGTTACAACAGTAAAAAATTAGAATTGGATGACTACAGATTAATCAAAATGTTAATGATTAAATTATAAAAAAACATTTCTAAATTATGTTGGTTAATGGGATTACCACCCTATATTATATTATGTTGGAATACATGTCCATTTGTAGGCATTTTAACTGAGAATTAATTTATTATAATTTAATTCATTAAGAAATATCAAAATTACCCCCCGCCTCAATTATAAAAGGGAACCTACTCCTTCACTTATTAAAACCACTATGAGCCTTCAATATCAGAAAACTATAAAAATTTCCCTTATAAACATTCCTATAAAAATTCTATAAGTTATTTGTTTCCAAAAATACCAACCTTATAAGTCTTCAGGGGATATCTAAAGGAGTCATTTCGAATAAAATGTAATAACCTAACCTGGTCACATACATTTATAATCACTATAAAAATGGATTATAAAAACAGAAATCTATTGATAGATGATATATATGTTGGTAAAAATGAGAAATTCCAACAGATATTAAATTTTATTGGAATATATTTTAAGTACCAACACTTATTTATAACAATAGTTATATCTATTGATATTGATCATTTAACACCAGTAAATATTTTACCAACAGTTAAATCTATTTCATTATCATATCAATACTAACATTATTTTATGAAAAAATTAATCTATTTTTATTAATTTTTATTACCAAAAACTATTTTACCATTATACTAATATGTTTCAATAAATTATCCAATAACAGAAAATATTTTTCCAAAAAAATTAATATGTGTATATATAAATGATATAAATTGTAAATATTTTAATAAAATCATATAATCATGTGTTTTTATTGATACATTATATGTTTGTGATATATATATAAATATATATATATTTGTGTGATATAAAATTAGTGATATATGATTAGAATTTTTGGAGACATGAATATGATAAAATGTAGTAAAAAATAAAAAAATTACATATATATAATTTCATTATATGTATATAATACAATCATTTATTTAAAATATATATAAATTTAAAGATTTTTTTATTATTATATATTAATCGTATTATACATCATGATATTTTTTTTAAATTGTAAAAATAATATAAATATCTTCCCTAAATTAAAAGCCCTCGAGTCATAGTGATCAGATTATTGTCACTATGTCTTCCATTATCGCACCATCCATATTAGTTTCATTTTATTGTAAAACAATATTATTGTTGTTGTTTTTATTTTTGTTATTTTATTTTATTTTTTACCATTTCCCTTCTACCTTCTCCCTTCTCCACTATGTTTCCCATCCCCTTCCTATTTGTGTGGCATGCCTCATCACAGAGGAACCCCAACGACGTCCCTCCGTTCTCCTCCTCCAGTTATGGAATCTAGTCATCTCTCCTTCTGATTTCTCATGTGGTGTCCTCTAGTTAGAATTCAATCTCATCCACTCACTTATTCTTATATTTTCATCATGATTTTCCCTCTCTTATGGTGTGTGTGACCCGTCCAAACCCTAATCTGATTTTTTTGTTTTATCTATTTTTTATTGTTAAAGTTTGGGATCTAAGTAATGGTCCATTTATCTCATTATCTCAACCAATGTTCCTATCAAAACATACATTGGAATCGCCTCCAATTTTTCCTAACATGCCATCCTGAACAACCGAAGTGGGAAGAAGGGAATTGGAGGGACTCAATGTTTATTGAGAAGCCAACATGTTAAACCCAAATCCCATAATGAGTGATCAAAACCTCAAGAAACATAATTGCTAACTGAAAGGTGTAGAGAAAGAATCCCACATAAAACGGCCATTGATCTAGGATTAATTGATGGGTTTTTTGGTTATAATGAAGGATCATTTTAAACTTTTATCCCATCATGATGTTTTGATTAAAATGATTCATATGAATTTGAATAAAAATGGAAAAACTTATCAAAGATATCTTGACCTAGATTAAACAAACCGAAGACAGCTATGTAGGGAGACTATGATTCTCTTCTGTTAGAACATAGACAATCTTCTCTAAATTAGGTTGAAAACTTCTCTGATTACAATTAGTAGGATTTAATTTGGTAGGTATTTCCTTGATGAGTAGTCCGTTAAAAATTAAATCAATATAGGGGTAACTAAATTGATCTGAACAATAAATTACATATTCGAATGTATTAAATGTATTAGGCATGTGTCCTGATTATTTTTTGATTCATGCTTTTTCCACTCTTCCCCTTCCTGATTATGGCTTCCGTGGAGTTTTATTTAATGTTCTAGGAAGTTTTAAATGGCTCTCTATATCTATTATTTCGGGGTGATGTCTCTATATGAGTTTTTTTAGTTTTTCATCAAGGCTGCATAAGGGTTTAGTTTTTTTCGAGTGAGGAATCCATGGGAGACTCACTGTAAGGACTGAAATTTGGTGGATAGGTTGGATTCCCTATTTTTCCATCATGCATCTGGTCTTTTGGGATTATATTCATTCTAATGGGATGCCAATTTTCTCCATGGAATTCAATTCTCTTAATGGAAATCTATTGTGTTGATGAGAGTTCTTGTCTGATCTACTGCAGGCCTACTTGATTCTCTTAAAGAATTACAGCACTTCAAGAATTTTTACTGGTCTAACACATTGGTTATGGATTGACTGGAATATTATAGTTTATTGGATACCTTGAGTAAATTTTTTCTGAAAATGGATGTGATTCTTTGATAAAACAGTGACATTTCATTCTCCCTGATATGTGTGTTAATTTCATTTATACTTGAAATCTCTTTTAATTCCTTGGTGGGGAAATTGAATCTTTTATAGGCAGTGGAACTTCAATTTTCATTAATAATTTTGATATGGGTATTTGGTGAGAAACCAACTCATGTATCTTATGGTTTGGTCTAGATTATATAATTTTGAGTTATGTTTCACTCTTAATTTATGTTAGTGTCATTCTAAATGGTTTGTGGTCACATGTTATATAATATTCTTGTTATTTTTATATCATGGGTTTTTATTTTCTTTTCATCAGGTCACTAGATATCTTCTGTTAATGTGGTCATTTGAAATTAATTTTGTATCCATTTATTATTCTAGTAATTTTTATATTGTTGTGCTCATTGGTTATTTTTATATCATCGTTATAGAAATTGTTTTGGTATTTTTTATAAATTCTGATTGTGATCTAGAAGGATAACTTTATGGTTTTTGTGGTATCTTTTAGATTATCTTATGGTTTTTGATTTTTTGGGAAATATAATCCTATTTTTATTATCACTAGATGATATTTTTATATCATGAATTATTATTTTTATATCTTTCATTTCAATGAAATATATTTTCCAATTGTTTTGTTTCCGTGAACATAACATTTCTTGTGATGGTTCATGACTAAAGTGAAGGATAAAGGTGGTGCTTCAAGCATAGAAAGGTGGTCCACTATAGTGAAATGGATTATAGTGAAGTTATTCATGTCTCATTCCACTATATTATATAATATCTCATGTGAAGTTATGGGGATTCCGTAACAGGGACGTCTGATGTTTGCGAGAAATTGATTTTTGACAAAGTATCATTGAGTTCCATGTAAATTCATTATATTGATTAAACAAGTTTAAACATGTTTTTAATATGTTTCTTATAGATTCTTGTATTTTCATGAAGTTTGAACTCATATTTATTTTATATTGGAATGTGTTTTTTCAATTAAAGTCTCATTTTTTGATGTTTTATATAATCTAGTTTTGTAATTATTATACGATAAATATACTAATATATTAAATATAATTATATTAATAATATAATATAATATTTTAAAAATAAATATTGGAATAACATCATTTAGAGTATAATTTACAAACAAATATTAATTGTTTATATTGTTTATATATTATAATAATATTACCAATAGATTTATTAGTTGTATCAATTTGTTGCTAGATATTTTTATCGTCATATATATATTCTGTTGGCATTATTATAATTTCAAAAAATTCCTTTTATCTATCATAATAACATTTAGTGATAGAGTTGTTTCCCACAGTTTAGTGGCATGACAAAATCTATTGGTTAAACATTTTACCAACATGAAATGCACTTTTACCAACAGATATACCCCAGTTGGAAAAAACTAATTATTTTGTAGTCAATATTCTTTAACTCTTATAAATATATAGTTTTTATCATAATATTATAAATTATGTATCATAAATTTGATGAAATTTTATTATGAATATTAAAATTCCATTATACACCCTCTTTACCATTAAACGAGAAGCGAACGTAACACTCATGCTTACGTACGACTTACTGTCACCACATAGAGACACAATTAATTTTCTGTCATCATAATTTATGGATGGGTATTATGATTGATTTAATGCTTATATATTATATTAATGACATAATTACACATCAAGAATAATACTATCATGTCTATCTTAATACCATCCAATCCTATGAGAAACAATAACATCGCACGTGCGAACGTGTGGACTGCCACAACCACGAAGTGATGTAATTTATTTTTAATTTATAATTACTTGGATTGCACAGATGATTAATTTTATGAAAATATATATGATATATATGATATATAAATGATATTTAAAAGGTGAATTAATATTTACCTTTCTTTTATTCCATCTGTCAAAAAATGAATATAGCATTTTTGCATACGTATGACCTACCATCTCCAGGAACGGTGAAATTAATTTTTCTATCTCTAACATTTATAAGTGACTCAATGTATTTATATTAAAAATATATATTGTATTTATATTAAATAAATATATTATATTTATATAATTATAAACATTTTAAAAAATATTTAATCAAGAAAAAATTATAATGACCGAAACTACTGAACTGACATACTCATAATAAAAGAACCCATTAACTCCCATAAATAAAGATTTTAATAAATAATTATTTACAAATAGGGGAGTAAAAATGTTATAAAGGGAAAATATATGATATTATAAGTAAGAACATGAATATCTTACCGAATTATATTAAATCTTAATTTATTATATATGAGGTTA
This sequence comes from Viscum album, assembly GCA_963277665.1. Taxonomy (NCBI): domain Eukaryota; kingdom Viridiplantae; phylum Streptophyta; class Magnoliopsida; order Santalales; family Viscaceae; genus Viscum; species Viscum album. The sequence goes on from OY728123.1 coordinate 2,025,335,962, forward strand.
GAGTTATTTCAACAAAAGGCAAACTCTAGGTAAGGGTTTATTTCACAATCTCATCAATATTTGTGATTTTTAGGTTTAATTCTCCAATATAGAATATTTATCTTCCATATAAATGTTTTATAGGAAAAATTAATTTTTTTTCCATTATCATGATATTGATTAAAATCATTTTTACTCATGTTTTAGTTTTTAAAAAACCTTTTGAAATGAATATTTTGGTTGTTTTCAAAATAAGGTACTTTGTGGATTTTTAGAAACAAAATACTGAAGAGATGCTTTTTTACTTATATATAATGCACATATTTTCCTACCATTTTGAATAAATTTTTCTATGAAGATTACTTTTCATGTTTACAAGGTTTTTTTCTTATAGTTTTTTTCACTTTATAATTGTGTATCTTTTTAAAAAGAATTTATTTCGAAATGGAAAGGTTATTTCCCTCAAGAATCATTCAAAGTGATATTTTAAAATATTCTTCCATATAAGATGAAATTATTTTATATTAATTATTATTTAATGGTATTTGATCTGAGGATATTATCTTAATTCATTCTCTAGAGGGTTTATGTTTATGTTGAAAAGATGAAGTATTTATCAAACCCATTTCTTTTCTAAGGGTTATGTTATGATGAAATGTTTATGAAACCAATTTATTTTCATGGGTTCTAATATAAGGAATTTTTTATGATATTTTTTCACACATATGTTATATTTTCATTATGTTATAGGTGGGACCTATATATTTCTCAAATTCATTGGGTATAGATTGATATCTTATGGGATAAATAGGAATGGAATGGGGGTAAAACCATTTCAATAAGATACTATGTCCATTATGATAGTCTTGGGAGTGAAACATGAATACTATGATTCCTTATAGAGTTAACCAATTACACTATGATATAATTTTAAATGATCCTTAAATACTAAGTAAATGATTTTTATTCACATTTTTATGCCACAATTCCATGTATTATGCCCATATTATGATATAACAGCTTATATTGTTTGATTAATTTATGATTCAGATCTTATAAAAAAAACAAGATTTATTCCATTAATTAAGATTATTAGTTTTAAAATATGGGTGAGGTTTTCAAAACATAATATCATGTTCATATAACCTTATACTCATGTTATTATTATGTGATCATTGAAATCTCTCTTGTTTACTGTTACATTGAATCTGATCTCACCCACTTCTTATATTTCCTTTCCACGTGTTATGAAGAAATTTATTAAGTATGATATACCTAAGAATGGTTCTAGTTATAATGATTTAAGTGGAAGACGATGTAGATATTTTATGAACCATTTTTTTATGTTTCCATGTTTACAAGATTCTAGACCTAAATAATTATAACATAAATATAAATGTTATGTAAAGAAAATTAAACCATTTGTATGTCGTCTCTATTTATGAAAGCATGGTTCACTATATTTTATTTTAAAGAAAGGATTATTTAACCTTTTTAAACTAGGATAAGAAAACTACGGTGAAATCCCTATATATATATTTAAATATACGATAAAGTCCTAATGTTTTTGTCATGAATGGGTTAGGTTAAACCTAAGGTTTTATAGAAGTATGTTTCACAATTTATACATCCTATAAATCATTTTTCATGATTATTTTGTCTCCCACAAACAATTTTGGTGCTCATAGTATTATTTTTGGTTTCAGTCAATGGTTTGAACATGAAAGAGTTGTTTTAATGATGAATGCGATGATTAAGAAATGATTTTCTTCCTAAAAACCTAATGTTATTAGAGCTATAATGGAAAATATTGTTGTTATTATCACACAACCTTCTCAAGATATGAATAACACTATGATCCCAAATGAGTAAAGCAGGACCAATATTCTTGTTGAGTCTTTTGTGAGTTAATTACCACTTTATTTTAATGGGTATTATGATCCACTAGTTGTTAAGCAATGGATCAGTACCACTAAAAAATATTTTATGTTCTCTAGTGTTCAAAAATGAAAATTTTATTTTTTCTATTTATCATTTGAATCACAAAAATATATTAGGGGTGGACTCTTATCTAGAATATGATAAAGAAAAAATAATATGAATCTATGGATTGAGGTGAATTTATATGATTAATATTCAAATAGAGAGAAGGATTCACAACATGAATCACCCACACACTAGTGTTTTAAATGTAAGAGGTATCGGAATTATGCTATCCAGTTCCCAAATATTAATGTTAATAATGATGATCGACATCAACAACCTCTTATGCCCATAGACAAAGGTAAATATCATGTGATCCCTAATTCCTATGTGGTGTATGATAAATATGTGGTAAAAGGTACACATACCATCAACTCTATAACTATTAATGTCTTATGTAATTCCTTATCTACCCAATATTTTATATCTAAAGGATTTTCCTAGGTTATCATAGTACCACCAAATAAATTAGATGTTGAGTTAATAGTAGAAAACTCTAATGGTATGATGATAGCATCCCATGTCTCTGATTCTTATACAGTTGAATTTTGTGGTGTTTTGTTTCTTGAAAATCATGTTATTCTTCCTCTTGTTGAATTCTATATTATTTTGGGTATGGATGGTATTTTTTTACATAAATATAACAAATATTTTCGAGAAAGGTAATTTACATTCAATATTAAGAACCAACATTTGATCACCTATCAGTGTGATGACAAAAATTAACATAAGATTGAAATTACATCCATTTAATAGGTTATTATTCATAATAAAAAGGGGAGTTTATATGAAATGTTTTTTTAGAAACTCAACATCTAAGATATTCCTAATATGAAGACATTTATTGATGTCTTTATAAAATATTTTCCTATTATTCCACCAAATATTGATGTTGGGTTTTCAATATAACTCATACACCTATATCCAAGATTCCATACAGAATGGCCTAGATTGAGTTTCAAGAATTGAAGAAGAAACTCCATGAGAATCTTGATAATGGATTCATTCAGCCAAGTGCATCATCTTGGGGTGTAGATCTTATAATTGTTAATACAAATATTGATAAATGAGAATATACATTTATTATCTAGATAAACCAAGATCACTATCAGGAAAAATTATACTTCACCCTTTATTGATGAGTTTTTTTATAAATTGCACAAATCTCTATACATTTCCAAGATATATATTCATTCAGGATATCATCAATTTAGAGTCAAGAAAGATGGTATTCCCAAGACAACATTCCAAACAAGGTATAAACACTATAAATTTATAATAATTACATTTGGTACTACTAATTTCAATACTATATTTTTGTATATAATGAATAAAAGTATTTATAGTTTAACTTGATCTGTTTCTGGTATTCTTTATAGATGATATTCTGATTTATTCAATGAGAAAAGAAGAGACTGAATATATAAGGAAAAAACCTTATTACATTACATAATCTTGAATTTAGACAAGAATTAAATTCCTTTCACAAATTGGATATTTTCAATTTTAGATAATTATAAAATTTATACATAATACATTTATAACATTCCACATTAATATAGAGTGGATATAATAAAAACAGTATTCATTTGTACCAAAATATAATATTTTTCAAAGAAAACATTATATCTTTAAAAAGTCTTCATAAAATTTAACATGGATTACTTATTTTTCTTAAACATCCTTATAACCTGTGAGAATCATTTAAAAACATACGATGAGACCAAAAATCTCAGTAAGGGATATAAAAAGAAGGAGAGAAAACATTAGTCCATGAATACTTGTAACGTATAAAATCATTATAAAAAAGGCGTACTTCATACCTATATAAACACACTTTGTGAAACTTGATAATTCCATGAGATTTAAAAAATCATATTGAACATAAATAGAAACATAAATTTATCTTGGGTAATTACTTACATAATCATGAATCCCTCTCAAATACCTTATAATTTGTAACCCTCCTGGCTACCTAACATTTTGCGTAAACATCGCAGTTACACGTAGAGTAACCATACGAATGACCTCAAATATACACATACACAATTCATTAGAGGTAGATATAGGTCTCAAAATTCATCATAAACAATTCCCAAGAACCCAACATAATCATAAAACATGAATAATTTCATTAAAACATTTCTTTTTAATTTTGTAAAATAGAATTTTAAAATTGGTTTTAAAAAGAAAGGTCACTTGTAAATATCATATAATTGAAGGGAGACCTAACAGAGTGGATGGAATATGTATATACACTATAAATAGACATAATTAAAAATAATATGAACAAAAATTATCATACAAAGAATTTTAATACCACACAAATAATGATGTAAAAGGTTAACCCAAAGAATGGAAATCGGGTTAAGAACTCCATTATCTTGGGTATGTCTTACTTAAAACTTGTTTAAAACTACTATATAATGGTTAAAAGAGTTTTATTTATATCTTAAACAAACATAGTTTTTTATAACACCTGATATGATCATTTCATAACATAATTTCACCCTTTAATTATTAGTATTTTGATCCTTCCATTATTTTGGGTGCGTTCTTTACATGATTTCCATGGCCGGTTTGTATTTGATTTTCTTATTGTATAGAAATTAAATTTTAGAAGTGGAATTAAATGGTATTAATATATTTCTGTAACATATAATCATACCATAACTCATTTTTTTATCATATATGATGATGGATCATTAGATAAAACATTAATGATGTTTGTTTAGATCATTTTTTCCAATACCTCGATAATCATGAACCTGTTTCATTATATAATTTAATTCCATGCATATAAGTTAATTACATTACATGAAATAGGTTAAAAAATAAAATTTTTATTTTTATTCAACACTTAAAATGGTTTTATGATCATCTTTGAAGGAATTAATGGAAATTGGAGACACATCGTCCACGATTTTGGTAAATCGGCACATCGTAGAGGGTGTTTTTTTAGACTAAGAGGGAGTGGAGAGGAAAGAAGATTATTAATACGTTACATGAAAATGGCAACATAAAAATATATAAGATTCTGGACATTTCATACCACCTTGATAATTGGTGGTAAAGAGAGCATAAGAAAATAAAGGAATTGGAAAGAAAACACATGAAAAGGAAGGGGATTCTTACATCTTGATCTCTTCTCCTCGATATCCTCCTTAAAGTCGTTGGTTTGGGACTTTTGGTGAGACCAAAATATCTTGATTGTGTGCAAGATCCTTGGTGAGGTAATTGGGTACATCGTAGACAATTATCAATTTTTGGGAGGTGTGAGAGGAAGAGGGGAATGAGGGTGGTATTTATAGTGGAGGGGAGGAGGAATTTTACATTATTTTAATCTTTATTTTAATATTTTTTCTCAAAACTATGAACAGTCTTGATTCATGTGACCCAAAATATTAAAAATTGAATTTTTTTTGAAATAAGTGGACTTACATCATCCTTTCATCACCTATTATGTAGTAAAACAAGTATTTAGCAATTATAGTAGTTTATCATATTTTACTATTCATGAAGAATTCAATAATTAAAGAAAAATCTTAAAAATCACCAAAACCATATTTTGATGTGTAGAATTAAAAAATAAATTCCATTTTTTGAAAATATGTTTCTAAATATTATTAATTTAATTTTTATATTAAATCATAATTTATTCAAAAATAACAATTTTAAATCTATAACTTATTTTTTACACCTTGAAAATTTAATAAAGTTGAAATTATCTTAAAGACTTAAGAAAATAAAATAATAATACAATTTACTATTAATTAAGTTCATATTATTATTCATATTACTATTGATAATGGTATGTTACTGTTCACCAAAAATCTAGTTAGTTCCATTAGACTCTAAATAAGTTACCAATCACTATTGTTGATGGCCAATTTTCAAAATTAAAAAAATAGAAGTAGAAAATTTATGTTTAGAGCCTAGTTATAAATATCTTATTAAAAATATGGTTCATGAATTTCAATTTATTTTGAAAACCTTTGGGTGTTACATTATCTTTACCTTCTAGAAATTGTGCCCTATAAATTTTATTTACTTATTAAATAAGTGAGGGTACCTTTCCATCATAGCATTTTTTTCATTCCGATGTTTCTTATTCAACTATGTATTTTCTCTACAATACCTTTATATGGGGGATTATCATATTCCGCAATACTTTTTCCCTTTGATCAAGAATATGAACTAGTTTTTCTTTATAAGAAATGTTCTCCTCTAGCTGAACTACTTCTGGGCTCAAAAAGGAGATGAATCTGGAACATATTTTCTCAACATAGAAACATTAATAACATTATGTACCTAAGATAAAATCAGAGTAAAAGCACCTCGTTAGGTTACTGGTCCAACCTTCTCAAGTATTTCATAAGGTATAATGAAACATGGACTTATCTTTCCTTTCATACCAAAACTCATAACACTCTTCTATAGTGAGATACTAAGAAAAATATGATCACCTACCTCGAAAGAAAATTACTTCCTCCTATTGTCTGAATTACTTTTCTGTCTACTCTGAGTATTCCTTATGTGTATTTGGATCATCTTTACTCTCTCATCCACTCCCTCTACTAATTATATCCCCATCAACTTCATTTCTCTGAATTCATCCCAAAAAGCTAGAGTCCGACACCGCTTCCTATAAAATTCCTCAAATTGTGTCATCTGTATATTGGAATGAGAAATATTATTATTAGAAAATTAAAATAATGAAATATTTTGATCTCAACTTCCCTAGTAATCCATTGAAAAACCTCAAAGAATATCCTCCAAAGTCTGAATCGTTCGTTCTAATTTCTCATCTGATTGAGTATGAAAAGTTGTACTTAAATTTAATTCTGTTCCCAATGAGTTCTTGAGGACCTTAGAAAATTTTGAAGTGAACCTAGGATCCCGATCAGATAAAATATAAAGAGTAAATCCATGTAACCTGACAATATCTTTGAGGAATAGTCAAGAAATTTGATCCAAAGACATTGTATCTCGAATCGAAAAAAATGTGCAGATTTTGTCTGCTGATCATAAACAATCCAAACCACATTGTTCTCTAGAGAAGTCTTAGGTAGTCCAACCACAAATCCCGTGGATAAATTCTCCCTTTTCATATATATCACTAGAAAAGGCTGAAGTATCCCTTTTGGTAACTACTTATCTAATGTAACCTGTTGACATGTCATACGTTTCATTGTAAAATCCACAATATCCCTTTTCATTCCATCCCACCAATAATACCCCAGCAGGTCTCTGTACATCTTAGTAATGCTAGTATGAACATAAAATAAAGAACTATGATATTCGCATAACAAATAATTCTTCAACTAGGAATCAAAATTCACACACAACCTTTTACCAAATCTTGAAACACAATCATTATCAAGGTTAAATTCTATAAACATACCAATTTTAACCAATTCTAACTTTTTTGTAGCTCAGGGTCTCCCTTCTGCACTTTCTTAATTCTATCTAACAATAATGACTACACTGAAACCTGAAACAAAACAGAGGTATTTCTTACACCAACAACTTCTATGTCAAAATTAATCAAATCATTAATCAAGGGATCATGTTCCAAATGTAACAAGGTTAATGATGCATGAGGTTTTTGACTCAAGGCATCCACCACATTGTTTGCTTTTCCCAAATGATAATTGATTTTGCAATAATAATACTTTATCAGTTCAAGCCATCTTGTTTACCTGTTTAATTACTTCTTAGTGAATATATAATTCTAACTTTTATGGTCAGTATATATTTGACATTTGGCTTCCTATAAATGATGCCTCTAGATTTTCAAAGAAAAAAACCACAACTTCTAATTCCAAATCATGTGTGTGATAATTTAACTGATGAGGATTTATTTTTCTTGAATTATAAGAAATTACATGATCATTATACATCAAAAAACAACCAAGTCCCTTCAATGAAGCATCATTCTAGATGAAAAATTCGCGATTTTGGGAAGGAAATGCCAAAATATGAGTATTCACCAATCTATTCTTTAGTTCATAAAAACAGACATCATATTCTTCTATACAAATAAATTTAACCCCTTTTCACATTAACTTAGTTAGCGAGCTAGATAACCATGAATTTCTTTTAAAAAAATGTCAGTAATAACCTTCTAATCCAATAAAACTAATAATATTTGTAACATTTGTAGGTCTTGGACATTCATCAACCACTTTTTTTTGAAGGATCAAGTATTATTCCATCTTTATTTACAATGTTCCCAAGAAAAGAAATATGTTGCAATAAAAAATCACACTTTCTGAATTTTACATACAGTTTATTTTCCTTTATGGATTCAAAATCAACCCTAATATATTTTTCATTATCCTATTTACTCTTAGAAAATACCATACTTTCATCCATAAACACAACTATAAACTTATCCAAGAACTCGGGAAATATTCTATTCATAAGATACCTGAATATAGAAGGTGTATTAGTTAACCCAAATGACATAAAAACAAACTCATAATTCCCATATCTTTTATGAAAAGCTATTTTGGGATGTCATCCTCCTTCACCTTCAGCTGATGGTATCTGGATCTCTAGTCAATCTTGGTAAAATATTCAGCTCCCTGGAGTGGATCAAACAAGTCATCGATATGAAAAAAGGATACTTTTTTAAATAGTGATGTTATTCAGAGCCTTAAAATCAATGAAAAGTCTCATGGAACCATCATTCTTTTTAATGAACAAAATAGGATCACCCGATGGTGAAGTTCTAAGAAGAATGATTCCTTTGTCCTGAAAATCCTGCAACTGATTTTTCAATTCAAGAAGTTCAATTTGAGCCATTTGATATGGGGGTTTTGAAATTTTCTTAGCATTTGGAAAAAAATTCAATTGTGAATTAGACATCCCGGTATGGTATGAAACAGGGTAACTCATTTGGAAAAACATCAAGTTATGCATTTACCACTAGCACATCATTAATCTGAATAGTTCCCTTATTTTTAAAAAATAAGAGAAAGATAAATTTCATTTCAATATTTCAACATGTTCATATCATTATAATATGTTATCATTTGCATGGGTTTATTCTTTTATAAATAATGAAACTCTTTCTAAAAAACAACTTTTTTTCTCTATAGTTAATCATAGCATGAAAAACAGATACACTATCTATTCCCAGAATGACATCAAACTCTACTACGGGTAAAAACAAGGTTTGAAAGTAAATTCTTCCATAGATCATAATAAAAAGATTATTATAATTTCTATTTTCTACAATATATCCTCCTTGCATTTTATCAATAAGTTCTTGTATCATTTTTGAGGTGATATTTTAAATTTATCATAAAATTCCTCAAAAATAAAAGAATTTTTAGACACCACGTATCAAACAAAACTTTTGAAAAATATATGTAAATAACAAGGTACCTGATAAAACTTCATTGGATGGACTGGCATCAGTAGACATAGTCGCATAAAATCTCACTACATCTTTCTGCTTTTATTCTTCTTTCTTTGCATCATTTAGATCTATATTTGGGCATGCATTTTTATAATGACCCATATCTCCATATTTAAAACACTTTACAGTTTTCTTGTTAGGATTTTCCTTAAGATCATTTTCATTACAATATTTGTCCATATATCCAAACATAACACATCAAAAACACTTCCCAGTTATGGTAAGTTATTCCCCATGGTGCTTTTTTCCACACTTCTCACAAACTGGAAACTAGAATTTCTTACCATCATATTTCTTTGGTAGATTCTTACCCTTCAATTTCCATTTAGACCACTTATTCTCTTTGTTTTCAAAGTGCACATGATCATCAACAAACTCCATCTCTACCCCTCTTAGATTATCGAACAAGTTTCTCATAAATATTGAATTTACAAGATGACAATTCCCTTTGATACCTTGGATTTAATCCTGAGTAAAAGCAGTTGAATTTTCTATCAACATCTAGAATAATATTAAAAGCATACCTCTCTAGTCGGGTGAAGTTTTCGTTATACAAAGACACTGAATCTTCCTTATTTTGTTTCAATTCCAGGATTTTATTCTCTATCTTAAGTCAAACTACATCTGGAAACTGTTTTTCAAGGAAAAGACTTTTAAATTTTTCCCACTCTGAGGTTTCAATATCCTCTCTTTACCTGATATTTTTAACCATTGAACACCGCTGATCAGCTCCACCTTCAAAAAGATAAATTTAAAGAATTACGTCTTGATTATTTGAACATCCCATATCATCGAATATCTTTTTAAGGGCCTTAATATATCCTTCAATCACAAATGGGTCATAAGATTAATTGAAAGCATGAGGGTGTTGTTTCATAAAATGATCAACTATTGTCATGATCTTTTGTAGTACCACTAGTTGTTCTCTTTAATGGATTCCACCACTAATTATTTCTTGTTTCAACCATTAAATTACTGTCACAAACTACTCCATTCCAATCCCTACCGTTCTAGGCTGTAGATTAGGAAGGATATTATTCAGTTGGTTCCTATCCTCTTTTTCTCCCCTATTTCTTATATGGAAAACCATTCTTAAAAAACATATATTAGTTAAATAAACATGTTAATATTTAAATTCTATATCATTTCAAATTAACCATAATGTAAAAAATCATTTATTGTATTATAATAACATCACTGTAACCCCTAAAGATATCTAAACCATCCTCTGATACCAACTATAAGGACCCAAACTTATTACATTATATAATCTTGAATTTAGTCAAGAAATAACTTACTTTCATATTGAGGATATTTTCTTTTTTATAGGTTTAGTGAATTGTGAAATAATACATTCATAACATTTCTCATTAATATAGATTGGATACCATAAAAACTGTATTCATATCTTCCAAAATATAAACATTTTAAAAAAACATGATTTCATTAAAAATATTCATAACATTTAATTGGGATTACATATGTGTCTTACACAACCTTATAACCTATGAAAGTAATTTAAAAAATTGGTATGAGAAAAAAAGCTCTGTATGGGATATAAAAAGAAGTAGAGAAAACATTCGTCCATGAATACTTGTAATGTATGAAATCATTTTCAAAAATGACATACTTGTTACCCGTATAAACTTACTTTGTGAAACTTGATATTTCCATGAGATTTGCACAAAACATGTAGAACATAAATATAACTGTAAATGTATCTTGAGGAATTACATACATAATCTTGTAACCCTCTCATCTACCTTATAATTTGTAACCCTCATGGCTACCGTACAATTTGTTTAACCATCACAATTACACTTGGAGTAACCATACGGTCGACCTTCAACTTACACATACCTAGTGAATTAGAGGTAGTTATAGATCCCAAACTTCATCATAAAAAATTCACAATAACTAGAACCTGATCATAAAACATGAATAATTTCATAAAACATTACTCCTGAATTTTTCAAAATATAATTTTAAATGATATTTTAAAAGAAAATTTCCTTATAAATATCATATAATTAAAGAGAAACATAATAGAGTGGATAGAATATGTATATACACTATAAATACCAATAATTAAACAAAATATAAACAGAAGTATTCAGAGAAACAATTTTAATACCACATAAATAATGACGTAGAAGGTTAACCCAGAGAATGGAAATCAGGTTAAGAATTCTCATACCTCAGGTTTGTCTTACATAAAAATTGATTAAAACTTATGTATAGTGGTAAGAAGAGTTTTATTAATAATCTAAAGATACAAATTCATGTTTATAATACCTTATATGATTATTTTATAACATAATTTTACCCTTTAATTTTTTTTATTAAGAGCACATATCAATAATAACAAAGATCAGCATAAGTACATGTGAAAAGCCATGAAGGGAAATTATCCACCCATAACTGGTTGGAAACAAATGGCCCTGAGGCCGCTAGCTGCTGGGCCATGTTGTTTCCTTCCCTTTTGGTGAAGGAGAAGGTGCATAATGAGAAGCACTGGTGAAGTAAGAGTATTTTCCTGATGATGGTGCCAAATGACTGGAGTCTGTCGTTGTTGTGATTAATAGCGTTGATTACAGTGAGACAGTCATACTCAATGATGATATTGCCCCATCCACATCCAATATAGAACATTATACCAGCAAGGATGGTCGTGGATTCAGCAACTTCCGGTTCCCAGAATTCCTGATTTGGTTCATATTTAGCAGCAAGGATCTTCCCTGGATGATTTCGGGCAAGGAGGTCAAGGGAAACAAGCCCATCCTTTGGAAGCGTTGCGTCCATGTTAATATTGAGAGTACCTTCTATTGGGGGATTCCAAAGAGCGGGATGGGAAGGGGTTACAGCCTGCAAGGAATTTCCATTGTGTCCTTTCTAACCCTCAATCCATGAAATGGCCCGATCAATCCAGAATTTGGGGGGTCTGTGAGCTTAATGAAAAACAACATCATTACATCGGACCCAGATAATCCAACACAAAGTGCAAAGGGAGACTACATCTGCCGAAGAGAAATAGGATCACCAACGCGTCAGAAGATTAAGATGGTCAGAGGCCAATGCCAGTGATGCAACTAATGTCGGGCCCCATTTATTCCAAATTTCCTTTGCTCCCGGGCAGTTAATGACAGCGTGAAAGTGTGTTTCTGGATTGTTCGGGCAGAAGGGGAAAAAATGGTGCTAGACATATAATGGTGAATGAGAAGGCTCATTTTTGGGAGAGTTCCTGTGCAAACCTACCTCCAAAATTGATGAATTTTTGGCGAGACGTTGAGTGTCGAAATAAATTTCCAAGGTCCCTCATCCCGGTCAACTGAGTGGATTCCAAGAGCAACTCTGTTTCCTGATCTCACTGTGTAGTCTTCCGAGATGTCATAGATCTAGAAGAGATGGTCAGGGCCTGTGTCTGGGACCCAAGGAATGCTAAGGACAATTCTTTGGTCTCTTTCGTTAAACCATTCAAGGATCTTATCAAAACACCACCCCTGTCCCTGGTCAGAAAGGAGGCTGCTGACAGTGGCGTCTTCTAGACCTAGTTGGGAGGGGGATGTAGCCCATATATCTTCCTTATCAATAAGCCAGAGATCATTCCAGATTTTGACATATGAGCTAGTCCCAATCCGCCAGTTTGTATTTGATTTTTTTGATATGGTAATGAAATTGGAGAAGAGGAATAAAATGGTATCAATATATTTCCAAAATATATAATCATATCGTAAATCATTTTTTATCATATATGATGATGGATCATTATATAAAACATTAATTATGTTTGTTTAGATCATTTTTGGAGGTCCCTCGATAATCATGAACTTATTTCATCAAATAACTTAATTTCATGAATATAAGTTAATTAAAGAACACGAAATAGGTTAAAAAATAAACATTACAATCTAATTCAACAATTAAATGGTTTTTATGATCATATTTTTAGGTTTTAATGGGAATTTCAAACACATTGTCCATGATTTTTGTAAATCGGCACATCACGGATGACGTTTTTATTTTTAGAACAAGTGGGGGAGGAGAGGAAGAAAGATTATGAATATTTTACATGAACATGGTAACATAAAGAATATATAATAATATGGATATACTATACCTCCTATATAAGTAGAGGGAAAGAGATTATAATAAAAGAAAAGAATTGGAAATAAAACCCATGAAAAACAATGAGGATTCATACCTCTTGATCACTTCTCCTTGAGATCCTCCTTAAGGCCTTTGGTTCTAGCCTTTTGGTGCGACCAGAAGGTCTTGGACAAGAGGAAGAGCCTTAGGGAAGAAATTCATTAGAACTTAGACAATGCTCATGGATTGATAGGAGTGACATAAATAGGGGAATGAGGATGGTATTTATAGTGGTAGAGAGCATGGATTTTACATTATTTTAGTCATAATTTTATTATTTTTTTTCAAGACTGTGAATAGTCGCAATACGTGTGACCCAAAATCGTATAAATTTCAAGTGAGTTCAAAAAATGTGGTCTTACATCATCCTTTCATCACTTATGATGCAATAAAACAAGTTTTTAGCATTTATCGTAATTTATCATATTTTACTATTCATCCAAAATTCAAGAATTAAAAAAACATCCGAAAAATTCACCCTAAAAAATTTTAGATGTATAGAATTCATGATAGAGCTCTATTTTTTGAAAATATTTTTCTAAATATTGTTAAAATAATTTTTAAATAAAATCATAATTTATTCAAAATTAATAATTTTAAATCTATAACTCATTTTTTAACACCATGATAAAGTAATAAAGTTGACATTATCTAAAATCCTTAAAAAAATAAAATAATAATAATAAACAATATTCATTATGGTTATATTACTATTAATATTTTTATTCATAAGGGTATATTTCTATTCAGAAAATATTAAGTTGGTTCCATTAGACTCCAAATAACTTACTGATCACAATTGTAGATGACAGTTTTTTGAAATTCAAAACATAAAAGCAGAAAAATTATGTTTAAAGGCTAGTTATAAATATCTAATTAAAATAAATTTTCATTCATTCCAATTTATTTTTAAAACATTGGGGTGTTACAGAATATAATTTTATATCCTTTCTGATAACCCTAAGGAGGGATAAGATTTGTGAAATTTTTACCAAGAATGAATTTTTTCTTTGGAAAGTATCATTATTGGGTCATATAATCTCATCTAAGGGTATATCAGTAGACCCTTCAATGATAGAAGTTATAAAAAATTGGCCATGACAAACCAATGTGACTAAGATCCATAGTTTTCATGGTTTGGAAAGATATTTCCAATTATTTGTAGATAATTATTCATGACTATCGAATCCACTGACTAAGTTAACTCATAATGTAACCAAGTTCCTTTGAAGGATTAATGTGAGAAATGGTTGATGGAAATCAAGGAAAATCTAGTTAGTGCACCTATGTTTACACTACCCTACAATGGAGAATAGATTTTTATCAACAGGGTTGTATTAAAGTTGGGATTTAGATCTTTCCTTATAGAAAATTATATGGTTATAGATTATTACTCACAAAAATTAAATGTCCATGAGATAAATTAATTAACTCATGATTCTATGTTAGATGCGGTAATACTTTCATTAATTATATGAAGGAATTATCTCTCTAGAAATTTTTTTGGCATATATATAGATCAAAAAAGTTTAAAATATAGTATCCCTCAAAAAGAGAAGAATTTTAACCAAAGAAGATAGTTCGAGTTATTAAATATTATGACTACTAAATATATTTCCACCCTAGGAAAAGAAACAAAGTGGAAGATGCTCTAATTCAAAAGGATCATGGAATTTTTTCTATGATGAGGATCACCAAATATTTGATATATTATAGATAGAAAAACGATGGATCTAGAAGTATTTATGTAAGGGGGTAAATATTATCTTACTCAAATGAGTGTTCAAACATCTATCCAAGTAACGATGAAAGAGGAATAGAAGGAATACATAGAGATACAAAATAAGGTGATAAATATTCATGAGTTCAACCTTGATTATAATGGAATAAAAATGTGTAGGAATAATATACGTGTCCCTTAGATAAAAAATTTAATGAAGGATATAATGGGCGAAGCTAATTTATATTCATTCTCTATTCATCCTAGAAGTATGATTATGTATTGAAATTCAAAAGAATATTTTTTTGGGATGGAATAATGAAATATATATATTCAGAATATGTTTATCGATTCTTGGTTTATCAATAAGTTAACGCTGAGAGAAACGACTAAGGAGATGTTACAACCATTACCCACACCAAAATATAAATTGGAAAACATCCCCATGGATTTTTTTATCAGACTCCCCAAAATATCTAAAGGTAATAATGCTATTTGGGTTGTTTTTTATCATCTTAAAAATTAATCACACTTAATTTCCATTATATAATATTTATATATTAGACTAATTAATCACTTATACATTAAGGAAGTCGTAAGATTTCTTGGCGTACCACTTTCAATTGTATCTGATCGGTATTCAAGGTTTACCTATATGTTTGGGTGAAGTCTTCAATAGGATTTGGATAAAGAGTTAAGCATCAATGATGCTTATCATCCTCAAAATGATATTCAATATGAGATAACTATTGAAACTCTAGATGAAATGTTGAGATCATGCTATATGTATTTCAATGGTTTTTGGGATCAACACCGTCCTTTGGTGAAATATTCTTACAGAAAAAGGATTCATTCCATCATTTAGCTTGATCTGTAGGAATACCTCTATGGTAGAATTTGTAGAACTCCAACATGTTGGAATTAAGTTAGATAAGTTAAGCTATTATAACCTAATCTATAGGAGGAAATGGAATATAAGGATAGATTTATTCAATATAACATAAGTTCATCCCATATTTGACAACAAAAAGTTATGTTGATAATCATTGAAAATATTTAGTGTTTGAAGTTGGTAATTAGGTATTCCTATAAATTTATCCCTAGAAGAAGGTGATGATATTTGTAAAGAATAGAAATTCAATCCATTGATATATCAATATTTTTTAAATTCATAATCATATATGGATGGTATCGTGTATATTAGTGCTTCCACCGAATCTATCTTTAGTTCATGATGTGTTATATTTATTTCTCCTAAGAAACTACATACATGATCATTTACATGTAATTATGTTAATGGTTATACCATAGGGGAAGGTTATTTGATATAAAAAACAACTGATAAGGATTTTCGTTTATATAGAAAATTTTTTATAAAACAAAACCACTCTTCGAGTTAAAGTTTTGTGGTCAAACCTCCAATTTAAGGAAGCCAAATGGGAACCTAAGGATGTGATGAGGCAGAAGTATTTTCACCTGTTTTGATTAGTGTGGTGAATCTCAAGGGATAAATTCATTTTATGGAGGAATAATATACCACCCCAAGCTTTTTATCAAATATTTCTCTTCAAATAACTTTATTTATTACATTTTTTATGCTACACGCAACACCAAGTTTAAACAAACCATGATATACTATAAAAATATTAGTATTGAAAATGATAGTTATCGTCTCGCTATTAGATTGGTGGGTATGAATAGAACTATCTATGTTATAAAAAAGGGATGGGTATATATTTATAAAATTTATTCATTAGTTATGAATTGATTTTAAATGAAAAAAAAATCATTTGCGAGAAAAAGAAATATTTCTCTGAAAAACAATTTTTATGTGTGTAAATCATTTTTATATTAATAAATTAAATAAATATCTATTGGTGAATCATTTTAATAAAAGATAAATATTATTATCTTTATCATAGGTTTTAAAAAACAAAAAATATTTTCAAATAAAATGATAATAAAAAATCCAACATTTTGCTTAAAAATGTATTTTTTTCTAAAAAACAATTTTTATCGCATTTTACACACATAATTTAAAATTAATTTATTCCATTTATAGGTATTTAATTAGATAATAATAATTAAATATTTATAATAAATAGGATTAAATTTTGTAATTATACCCCATCTAATTTTGGTCAATATGAATAGTAACCATGGTAAAATTATCATCTTGGTAAAGGGAAGATCAGGTTAATCTAGATTAAAAATAAGTTAAGAGCTCATAATTATTCTTAAAAAATTTATTGACTAAAATTAATTATACCCTTAACACATTATAATTTAAAATAATTTTTTAATGGAAACTACTCTATTGAAATGAAGTAAATATTATTTAAATCAACGAAAATTACAAAATTTCACTCTCTTTGTTTTTAATATATATTATGCATCCACATTGGGAAAAAAAGTAAGCTATGAAAAAATATAAGTATTTATTTTTATCTTAGTAAAATTATGTTCATGATAGTAATTTATTTGTAATTTTAATAATTATATAATGAAATTAATTTCTTTTAGAGCATTAATATAGTATGTCACCATTTAATGAAAAAAATTTAATAATTAATTAAAAATACTAAAAGTTATAAATTTTGAATTATTTACTATGAACCAATAATTTTATAGATATATAGGACTTATTTGGGAGTTTTTAAATCATTAGATTCTAATTTCCCCATTTTAGTTTTCAATTTAATGTTAAATTAAATGAGTAGTGTCAAAATTGACAATAATTATGTTTTATCAAAATAATATTTTTTTAAATTATCTAAGAATAATAGAAACTATGAAATAAGACTATTTTGCTTATTATATGGTCTAAAAAATCACAAATTTATCATTTTTGGTCGATTTTTTCACCTTGTAAGTAAAAATTACAGCCCATTAATATTGAAAATGTGTTATCATAATTAAAATTGGTTAAGTAAGGGTTAATAAAGTTGGTAAGGTTTAGAATTAAACAAAAACATGTATAAATTAAAATTTATGATGGGATTACAACCCTATTCAAAATTATCTTCTAATAAATGTCCATTTTGATGCATTTGGATTGAGAATTAATTTATTATAATTTAATCTCTTACCAAATTCCAAAATTGCCCCTCCACTAAATTATAAAAGAGAACCTCCTCTATCACATCATAAATCTAATTTGATGCTTATATATTGATCAAAACCTACCAATTTATCTTCTCAACTTCCATATCTATATTATAGATGTTTTTCTCTTCCCAAAATACCAACCCTAGAACCCTTTAGAGGAGATCTAAAGGATTCATTTCAAATAAGACATAATCGCCTTCCCCCGTCACTTTATTTGATACTCTTCTTTAACTCATATTAATATATTATAGGTATCATAAAAACTAAGTTTCCTAAATATTATGAATTATTATTATTATTATTAAAACACCATTATATATGTTATTTCCCATAAAACGTGATGTGAAAGTAACGTTTGTGCATGCATATGGCTTTCCATATTTATGTAGTGATAGAATTAATTTTTAATCATCATATTTTATGGATGGTTATTATGATGGTTATAATGTTTATATATGGTATTAATGGAACCGTTATACTTTTCAAATAATAATAACATTCCTACCTTCTTTCCATCTAATCCTTTGAGAAATGATAATGTTGTGTATGCGTACGTGTGGAATACCACCTCCATGAAGTGATGTGATTTTTTTCCCTTTATGTTTTAATTGGATAGTAATCTAGGTAAAATTTATAAATATAAATAATATATATTAAATAAAAATTATCTTTTCAATATGTATTAGTATTTTACTTTCTTTTATTCCATTCGTTGAAAAATGAAAACAGTGATCTTGCATATGTACAACCTACCATAAACATGAACTATGTAATTAATTTTTATATATATAACATCTATAAATGACTATATATATGTATAAAATGAATTTATATGATATTTATATAATTATAAATATTGTGAATATTATAGAACAAAGATTAATGTACAAGTATCAAAACTATTGTTCTGATATACTCATGATAAACAAAATAGTTAACACCTAGAAATATCAATTTAAATACAAAATTATTAAAAAAATGGGGTTTTAAAATGTTATAAATGGACCATATATGATCTAATAAGTATGAACATGACTCTAGTATATAATTATAAAAAATAATTTATTATATAGGTTGTTAGAGTGCTTTTAAATGAAGGTGATCTCTAAGTAAGGGTTTATTTCACAATCTCATCAATATTTCAGATTATTTATATTTAACTCTCCCCTGGGGAATATTTCTATTTCATATACATTTTTATATATATATCTTTACCATTATACTAATAAATTTTTAAATTCATTTTCACCCTTTTTTTAAATTTTATAAAAATTTTGAATGGAATCTTTTTTTCCTTTTCCAAATGAGGTACTTTGTGACATTATAAAAAAAATAACAAAGGATTATTTTTTAACTTAAATGACATGAATTTATTTTTTCACCATTATGAATAATATTTGTAAGAATCATTTAAATGTTCAAAAAGTTATTTTCAAAGAAAATGTTTTGGTTCAAAATTTCATATCTCTTTAAAAAGAAATGGTTTTGAAATGGAAAGGTTATTTTCCTAAAGAATTATTCCAAGTGAACTTTCCAAATAATGTTCCATGTAAGATAAAAAAATTATAATTTTTTTTATTGAAGATATAATCCATGTATACCATTTTTATTATCTCTTTGTATTTTATATGTTTATGATCAAAAGATTAAATGTTAATGAAACTCATTTCTTTTATATGGGAAATGTTATGATGAAATGCTTCTGAAACCCATTTCATTTTCTGGGTTCTGATATAATGAACGTTTTATTATCTTTTAACACAAATACATATGATTTTAATTATGTTATAGGTGGGACCTATATCTCCCTATAATTCATTAGGTAAGGATTCATATATTTTGAAACAAATAGGACTATAATAGAGAGTAAACCAATTTTAGTAAGGGACTTTCTCCACTATAATAGTCTTGGGAGTGAAACATGACTACTATGATGTTTTTGGGAGTGAAACCATTTCACTATGATATCCATGGAGGTGATCCTTGACTACTGATTAAATAAATTATTATACTTCTATTCATGCCACATCTCTATATATTATGCTAATATTATGATATCATGGTTTATGTTCGTTGATTCCATTATGATTCATATCTAATTCACTTCCTTGATTTATGAAATGACTTAAGATAATGATATTTGATTTGTAGTATATGTTTTTAAAATGATTAGATCATGTTATTTTACCCCTGTTCTCATGTTATGATAATTTGAGAATTGATATCTCCCTTATTTACCCTAGTTGGCAATATGAGCTCACCCTTTTCTTATGGTTTCTTTCCTCATTTCATGGAGATAGATATTAAGTAGTATATTTTAAATAATGGTTCTAGTTATGAAGAAATTAGTGGAAGACTATGCATATATTTTATAAACTATTTTTTTATGTTTCCAATTTTCCAAAGATTCTAGACATAAATGGTTCATGTGTGAAATAAAATGTTATGTAATAAATATTCATCTATTTAGATGTATTAAAAATATAAGCTTCTATAGAGAAAAAAAGGAAGGGTATTGGTCTGTGATATTTTCTAAAGAATCATATATTCAAATGAATTTCATTTAGGTTGTTTTCATCTCCTTCAACATTTCTTTGAATGTAAAATCTCTAATCCCTATAAATTATTCCTATTTTAATTGAATGAAAATTCTATTTCCAAAACATTACTAAAACTATACTTTAAATCCCTATATTTTTTCTCATTCTTATCATTAGGGGTGTGGGTGACACCCCGTGGGATTTGAAAATAATAGTTGTTGAACAATAAAGGTTTATTTAAATCGAATAGGTTTTGATGAGTGTTTATTTCAGGGCTTAGGTTTCATGTGTTCTTGTACTTATAGAATATGGATCATGGATAGAAGTTACCATGATCATGGGACTATTTTTGGATGTTTGGGATATGCATGGGTGTGTGTGCATGTGGTTATATGTAATTGACATGACAATATATTATAAATAAAATATTATGAATGGGATCTTGGATGATAGTCACCATGACCACATGACCATTTTGAGAGGTCCAGGTTAGTGTGGGTGTATGAGTATAATTAAGAAATTTCTATTTCAAGATATTTAGATGAAATATTTTTTCTACTTTTAAATGAAAAGTTTATTTTGGGGAAAACTCTATTGATCACAAGATTTATAGTTTAAAACTATTTTGGTAAAATCTACTTCTCTATTTATAATTGTATAAACTACTTTAAACTTATTTTGATACACCTCCTACTATTTTATAAAACTATGATTTAACATTATTCTAGTCTTAGGGTAATGTGAGAAAAGTCACTTGGGGTTTCATACAAGGTTGTTATAATAACCCTTGCATGTGTACCTCAGTGATTATATAGATTTTTTCTTCCATAATACATGAATGTGACAGGTTTTTAACTACACTAATAGAGAACCTTTATATTGTAATTCATTGATGTTTGAATATGAATCTTGGATTCATTGTTATATCATGAAGTTAGGATGGTTCCAACTTATTTCCTGATTCTATCGTAAATTAAGAGTCTTATTTTTTTTAGTTCATTTTTTTTGTTGTTACCCTGATAGTGTTTTGTTGATTCTGTTAAGTTGTTGGATACTATATCATGCATTATTTATAGTTATCACTTACATTATATACAATTTTATCTTTATCTTAGTTCATTTTATGGTTTTGTGTGTATTTTTTAAGGGTACTTAATTCCCCCTTTTTATTCTTATGATAAACCCTTGTAATTAATTACTATCATTTAGTGTCCAAGGAATTTTACCTAAGGTCAATAGATCCTCTAACTAGGCCCAATCCAATGGGTTAGGCATGGATGTTACAAATATTATCCTCATGATGAAAGAATAGTAAAAAACATTATTAGGGATTTCAACGGTTAATGTACAAAACATGGTTTCCTCGTTCTAGTCATAGAACTACTGTTCGATGTAGTAGCTAGCTTTAAATCCATCTCATTTAAGGATATGTCTTTTGGTTATTCTCAAATTTGAACTGATCTCAAATATGATGAGTTCAATTCCTTTAATGTGATACAATGGGTATCCTATAACCAATTAATGTGCTTTCTCTATACCTACCAACATTCCATGCAATATGTTTTTAATCCAATTAATGATTATCGTATAATTATATTTTGATGATCTTGTGATAAAAAATATAAAATATTATGATCAACTTTCCGATATTAATGTAGTATTATATAATTTGTGTCAACACATCTTCAAGATAAACCCACAGAAATGTTCGTTTAAGGTAACATCAATAAAGTTTCTCATATTCTTAGTATTCCAACATGACATCAAGTTCACCCCAAAGTAATACTATGAAAATACTTGATATCCCACCCACTCAAAACCTTAAGGAATTTAGAGGACTCCAAGTTTTCCTTACTTATATCAAACACTTCATATCAAATCTCCCCTTAAATTTTTTTCCATTTAAAAAGTTAATGAAGAATGGGGCTCCCTATCATGGGAATAAAGAATTTCATAGAGACTACAATGATCTCAAGCTTCACCTATTTCACCAACTAGTCTTGATGTTTACAAATGAAATAGATACCCTTATCCTTTATGTTGAAACCCTATAATGATATTTTGGATCCCTCCTGACTCATAATAGTGATACATAAAATGAGAATAATTTCTATTCTTTCATTAGGAAATTATTGGATGATGAGTCCTAATAATATGATATCAATAAGAACTACTATACATTTTCTTCTTAGTGAAAAACTATTGAAAGATTTAAATCAACATGAGCTTAAGGGTGTAATTCTGGCCCGAAAGTCCGATTGGCCCTACTTGACAAAGCTCGAGTCGGGCCGGGCTAGGCTCGGGTCACTGGTTCGTCGGGCCGGGCCTATGCAAATAGGAATACGGGACCGGCTGGCCCAAATAGGACAGGCATGTGGGCCCGTATAATGCTCGGCCCATATAAGGACACCCCTTTTTAAAAATATAATGGGAAACTACCAGTAAGGAGACTCTAACCCCCCACCACATGTTTCTAAGGCTGCGCCTAGTTTAAAATTAATAGACTATATATATATATTTATATTTGTATAATAACTCATGATATATATATATATAATAAATTAATTATTTAACATAATATATATATAATAACTCATAATATATTAAAAAAATTATCACCCACTAATGTTCGCGCATTCCCCCTCCCACCTTATTTTTTTTATTATGTTGCAAATTGCATATATTATATATACATATATAAATATATTTTGGAAAAAAATTAACTCACTAATATTGTGCACCCCTAAATAATTTTATTTTATAACATGGACATATTATATATACATTCACTTGTATAAATCTATTTAGAAAAATAATTAACACACTCACTCACCCCTGAACACGCATCCCTTATTCATGTTTTAAAACATGAACATATTATATATATATATATATATTTAAAAAAAATTAAAATAAAAAATGTAAAATAATATATATATATATATATATAATAACTCATTATATATTAACAAAAAAACACTCACTCATTGATGTTTTCGCCCGCCCTCCCCATTAACATTATTTTTTTGTGTGTGTTACCACTTGCATATATTACATATACATATATAAATAAATTTAGAAAAAAAAACTCACCCACTCTTATGAAACCTTCATTATTTTTTTACAACTTTCAAATATTATATATATATATATTAATATATTCACATTTATAAATCTATTTTGAAAAAAACTATAACCCCCAACCGCTCGTTAATTTTTTTAACATGAACATATTATATATATATTAACATATATAAAACTATTTAAATAAATTAAAACATTAAAAAATGTTTAAAAAAAGTTAAAAAATGTTTAAAAATAAATGTTTAATATTACCTTTTAAGAGTTAATGTTTAGAGAAAATTATTTAAAAATTAATTTACAAAAATGTAAATCTATTCGGAATAAAATTAACACATGCACCCACTACTGGTTTAAAATTAACTATATATATATAATTATATAGCAATGATTTAAAATAATATATATATATATATACACTCACCCACTAATGTTCATGCATGCCCCATCCAACCTTATTTTTTTTTATGTTGCAACTTTCTTATTATATATATATATAGAAAAAAACTATTAACTCAATCACTGGTACGCACCCCTCAATAATTTTATATTAAAACTTACACATATTATATATATATATATATATATTCACAGGTATAAACCCATTTTTAATAAAATTAACACACTCAATCACTACTGTGTAACCCTCACTCATTTGTTTTACAACATAAAAATATTATGTATATAAATATTTTAAAAAAAATCAAACATTTAAAAAAATGTTTTAAAATAAACCATGTAACATAATATATAGATATATATAATAACTCATTATATATTAACAAAAAATACAATCACCCATTGATGTTTGCACAAGACCCCCCTCCCACATACATTATTATTATTTTATGTATGTTGCCACTTGCATATTATATATATATATATAATATATATATATATACATATATAAATCAATTTAGAAAAACAAATTAACTCACCCTCTCTTGTACACCACTCATTAATTTTTGTTACAACATACACATATTATATATATATATACATGAATATAGCTATTTATAAAAAATAATTAAAAACCATCCCACTATTCTGCACCCCAACCCCTCATTATTGTTTTATAACTTCCAGGTATTATAAATATATTAACTTAATTAAATCTATTTTAATAAATTGAAACATCAAAAAAATGTTTAAATTTTTTTAACAAATCATTTTAAAATAAACATTCAATATAAACTTATAAAAATTAATTTTTAGAAAAAAATCAATTACAAAAATTTACAAAAACATCAATCTATTTTGAAAAATAATTAACACACCCAACCACAACTGTGCACCCCAACCCATTGTTAGATTTTTTTATAACTTGGAAATATTATATATATATATATTAAAAAAATGAAAACATAAAAAATTTTAAAAACATTTTAAAATAAATATCTAATATTAAATTTTAAAAATTAATTTTTAGAAAAAAGTGATTTAAAAAATATTCAAAAAATAAATCTATTTAGAAACAAATAACACACCCACCCACTTTTGTCCACCTCCAACCCCTTGTTAAATCTATTTAAAAACGTTTCAGGTGTAAAATGTAGATGTTGATAAAGAAGAAAATGTATGTTTTATAAAAAAATGAATTTTTTTAAAAAAAATATTTTAAATTAAATGTTAAAAGAAAATTTTAAAACATTTAAAAAAGATGTTAAAATATGTTTAAAAAGATTCTTAAAAACTCATATAAACATTATCAATAAAAGGATTTAAAACATTTTGAAATTAACATTTAAAAATTAATATTTAGAAAAAACATAAAATGAATAAAAATGTTTTTAATTTTTTATCTATTATATTTTAAAAATAAAAAAAATCCCACAAAGGTCAGCCTAACCCAAATAGTGGTTTTCGGCCTAGATTTTTGGAGAGAAGGCTCGGCCCAGCCCCACCCGGGCTGGGTTGGGCCATGCTAAAATTACACTTTTTTCTGAGGTCCACCTGATCGCTAATGGGGGTCCTATAAAATATATCTTCAACCATATTATGTTAACAATGTGTCTAGTGTGACGGGAAGTCATTCTAGAGTAGTTTCACATTCAATTCATGTATTAAAAGCTGGTTAAGGTGTTATCATTAGTAGTTATACCTACAACGCACCATTTCCTGAATATGTCTTTATTGGATATGTAATTCCATAACTATGAAGTATTTTTTAATTTTTGGTACTTCCCATGAATGGTAAATGTATTTCTATGGTCCTTCTAAAATTCCAATAGGAAAATATTTGGAGGAACAGAATCTCAATAAGGTTTGATTAGGTGTTGTATTAATTTCCGCCATACAAAAGTCCTACCTATAGTTCCTCAAAGATGTTAACATAAAATTAAATTAATTAAATAAAAATAATAATTCATTAAAATAAAACCAATATAGTTTTTTTAAAATTATAGAGAATTGGGAAAAATAATAAATAACAAAATCAATGTATTTTTTATGAAATTAAAATTTTTCCACTATATAAAATATTACTTAGTCCATAACATTCCTTCAACATCACCCTCAAATTTTCTAAACAAGATAAAATTCTAGTCATACCACGCATATTACGTTTTTTCTTTACATAGGGGAAGGGAAAAAAATAAGTGGTGAGATGAAACACTTTGTTAGGGTAACCATAAGAAAGAATAATAAAATATAATAAAAGATGATTAGATAAACATTTTGGTATGAGAATTTAATCAGGAAAAATGAACATCGAATATTGAATTCATAAAAAATAACACAAGGTCCATGTGTCAAGAATAATTGAATGAGGCTTTATTATAAATAAACATCAATCAAAGGATCCTTACTGATTAATATTGTGACCACAACATAATGCATGACATCATTAACAGAAGTGAAGGTTCACACCCAACACCATCATCACATAGTGTAAATATTCCCATGGTGGATTAGGATCACTTCATAATCCAATATATAACATCTCATATAATTCTTTACCCAATACATTTTTGGATATATAATTTAGTTTCCACCCATCACATCATATTATATACTTGAATAAGTGTTTCACAAAGAAAAACTTATAATTTCCTAAAATAAATACTAAACCAATAAGAAATTATTTTCATGATTATTTACACAAAACATGACTATAAACCATCTATATAAATAATGTGTATGGTTTAAAAAGAACATTTACTCAATTAAAAAATTATTCTTTGAAGGATGTTGACATATATAGAAGAACATCGTTGTAAAAATATCGATTCAAACGGTACCACATAAGAGATTAATAATTGGGGTCATTTGATAAAATGAGTTTAATTCCCCCAAAAAAATAGTATTATATATATTAGTGGGTAAATCATGAAACGTAAATACCATTAGGGTAATTCCTTTTGAAAATTACAATGAAAATTAGAAGAAAAAGTTTTATGAGTTTTTAGAGAAACATTTTTATCATTGTCGTAAAAGGCGGTGTTATAGTTCATTTTCAATTACATTTTCAAGAAGATGAATTGAAATATATTGAAAACATTTATTTTAAAAATAAGAAATATAATGGATACATTAAAGAGATATAAATTGTTATTTGGAGGAAATGTAGTGTAGAATACAAACCTTGGATTATAAAGTGGTAGTGAACCCCTTTTTTAAATACCCTTATTGAAAAACCACATCATCAAAACAATAAAAAATAATATTTTTTTTGAAAATTTGTAAGTAAAAGTAAGAGTGAAATAGGAAATAAAAAATTCTTAGTATTCCCAATATTAATGGAAATCATTATAAGGGAGTGGAAAACATGGTCATAGATATTAAAAAGACTTTTAAGAGAATGTAAATTATTATTAACATAGTTAGATTTTCTAGACCTAAGATAATTCATAAATAAGGATGAATTATATCAAAATTTGTTTCCAAATATATAAATATTGAATAAAATATGAAATAAAATATAAAAATCACCCAAAAACATTATATCTCAATAAATAATATTATGTTATAAAAAGAATTGTATATTTTAGGGAAGATATCAGTCTTAGTTAAAAGAATGAAAGATATTAAAGGGAAGTTAAGTTTATATGATCAACCATAATTTAAGATATTATACTTAAAGGGTAATTATTTTTTAAAATAAAAAATAATAATTATTTGTAATATAAAAACACCCCTCAATGAAGGGTGATAGAAATGAAAACCCTTACAGATTTTGAAATTTTTGAGCTAAAGCCACAAGAGAGAAAAAAATCATTCAATGAAACATTAAATATCATGAAATATAATTGAATAATTATTTAAAGATATTTAATGTTATTATATCCATCATTCCAAATAAAACATATGTATAATAATAAATATGTCTCAAGGGGTATAAATTTGAGAAAAGAAACCCTTAGGAGTAAGATAATCATTGAGGTAAGAAACAATTGATAAAAAGATTATACGG
Source organism: Viscum album (assembly GCA_963277665.1). NCBI lineage: Eukaryota > Viridiplantae > Streptophyta > Magnoliopsida > Santalales > Viscaceae > Viscum > Viscum album. The sequence goes on from OY728123.1 coordinate 2,025,364,359, forward strand.
AAGAGTTATAAAACCACATAAAATAATTCTTAAATAGAATAGAAATTATTCATTAGGTTGAATAAATTAAACATCAAATGTTATAATTAAATAAGAAATATCGTAACTAAATAGAAGAAAATTTAGTTATCACAATACCTTACCATATTACTGATTCGTTCTACCCATTTTCCCAAATTTATAAATAATTAAATGTTTTTATCATATAAATTATTAGTAAACTCATTTTTTTTATATTTAATTTAATATGGTCAAGATATTTTCGTATTATATTTATTTATTATATATTGTATCTTATATTTGAGTGAAAATCGAATAGGTGTTGGCCTATTTTTTTGTAATTTTAGCGATCGAAGGTGATATTTTAATATTAAGTTTAGCAATTAATATAACCCTTATATAATCAAAAACCAATAATTAATTTATTATTAACTTAAAATAATGATATTATTTGTGTTCTCATATTCATCCATGATAATAGTTTGTAACATTATTCAAATAGGTGGTTAAAATAACCTAACAAGAAAACACTGAATCTTGATTAGTGAATATGGTTATGGATGTGTATAATAAAATTATAACAAAATAATAATGATAATATTTATATTATTTATGTTTTTGAATCATATTTTATGTTTTTTTGGATATATAATTAAATGTAAGATAAAAACAAGAAATGTTACTTCATTGAGGTGGTAGTCCACAAAACACATGGTTACCGTTTTTTTATTTTAATAAGAGGATGGGAAAGAATAAATGATGTTTTTCTGTTAATGTAATAAAAATTTGGTATAATAATAATTAGTTCCTTATAATAATATGGTTTGAGTTTTTTACAAAGATAAATATTAATAATAAAAGGTAATGAGAAAGTAACGCACACATTGGTACAATAAACTTTCACTTGAAATTATCCTTGGAAATGAAGGGATTCGGTTAAAAAATTTGTACATGAGGATTATGAACTTTATATATTATTATATGAGGATATAAATGGTATTGCCTCAATAGGTAATTAAAATTAATGTGTGTGTAATGAATCGGTGTCAGTTTCCATATTTATAAGTGAGGGGAAGAGCACTTTTATGAACACTGCTTTACTTTTCAATGATATCATTACACTATAAAATTATAAGACTCCAAAAAATAAAAATAATATATTTTTAGTTGATATAGGGTTTATAAATCCTCATCTAATAATTCTCAGACATGATTTAAATTATTCATAAATTATTTGTTCTTGTATTTTTCCTTTTTACCAATTTTTCTTTTATTTGGGGTAACTACTTTTTTACCAAGCAAATTATGTATTTTTAAAGATATAAAATAACCCCACATGAAGAATTTATGTGTGATAAACCTAAATTTAATCTCTATTTAAAATAATTCAATTTATTATTAATATAAAATTAATTTTAAATTAAATGATTTTATATATAGAAAATAGTTTTTTAGAAAAATGTTTTTTCAACATTTAGAGTTTATAATCTTATTTTATATTGATTACAAATTTAATAACTATTAATTTATTTAAATATATTTTAAAAAAAATTATTGTCAATTTTTATAGGAGATTAATTTATTGGATTAAATAAAAATTATTAACTATTAATGAAATAATTCTTTGAAAATAATTATTTTACCATTATCAAGGTCATTAAATTTAATAATATAATAAAAAATTTATTCCCAAAAAAGAAATTAAACTTTAAACATAATATGATATTGTTTATATAAAAAATTAAATTCATTTTTTCATTTAAATTATATGTGTGATGAAATCTACTTTTTTAATATAAGTGAATAAGTCTCTTTTTTGAGTAAAATGTTATTTATGTTTCCAGAACGATATACATAGGTTTTACAAAATATTAATTTTAAATGATTTATTTTAATTTTAATTTTATATATATTATAAAAAAGTGTTTCAAAAAATGAAATTTTCTCTTATATTATGATAATGTCTTTAAAGTTACAGTTTTAGCAATATCAATATTTTTTCACTATTCACCTTAAAAACAACACTTTTAGAAAAAACCCAAAAATCATAATAATATAATTTTTAAATTATAAATTTAAAAACAAAATTATTTTTATTTAATTTATATTCAAAAATTTATAATTTTTTTAAAATGATATTTATAGAAAACTATTTTTATAGAAAATAAACATTTTTCAAATAAAGTCAAAATGAGAAATATGAAAGATACTTGTGATAAATAACTTATTACATTAATAATTACACATTTATGTTGTCATAATTTCTATTTACATAGCCCGTTAATATCTCTATGTAATATCTAATAATAATTGATATTATGGTGGTAATTGAGGGTGGTGATTCTGCTAACATAGATCATATGGAAATTCCTACGAGCTTGAATTTATCTCACATAATTTATCTCATACAGTAATTATTCTTTTTTGGATTGGGTTTGGTCTAGAGAAAACCCTAAAAAATATAATTTCTTTCAAATATTGATAAAATGATATTTTTTAAAGACTTTCACTACTCAATTCAATTTCATTTCATTATATATTTAGTAATATTGTTACCTCATTTAATACCCTCTAATTTAATATATATATTATAATGGTTCAATTTTGTTTTACCATATCAAAATTCCTTTTCTATTTACTGTTTCAATGTTAAAACAGTGATTAACAAAATATTTATTTGGGGAAAATATATAGTGAAATTTTGGTTCCGTAAATTCTCCCTTCTTGAATAAATTATATCCCCAAGATTTTAAAGCACATATGATGGGATAATTTCCATAGAGGCTCATAATTCACTTTACCCTCGTATATGAGCATGGATTTATTTGGTATATGAAGTGATATTTACCTATACACAATTTTATATGATCCATTTTTAAAAATATATAATACATTTCTAATAGAATCCTAATAATAAGTATCTTCTACAAACCTTGAAGAAGATCCTTTTACTATCGATATAATATTCGTACCACCAATTTTTTTTTAATTTATAATTAAATATCTAATAGGTTAAAACTTATATGGTATAATATATATTCAAATATAAAGTGAAAAATAACTTTATATTTCCATCGAAATCATTTCATAGGATTTTCCTTGTTCTCATGGTTTACTAGATAGTTGGTGCCTATTTTCCTCATTATCCCTTGGATTAGGGAATTGATTTGCATGGTGTAAATTTTTATAACAATTAAAGAAATTTATTTCTGTAGATTCTCTCTATCCTTGACACTATTTTTTTATTTCCTTCATCTTCACATTTTCTGAATCTACGAATCCCTTTAATGAAATTTACCCCTTACTAATTTCCATATTTTTGTGATGTATGGTATTGAATATTCTTTCCTTCATTATAATTGTAAAATGAACTTATAGTAGACATCATCCTTCGATTTTTTATTTTGTTTGGGACACATAATATGTTCAAATTTTTAATCATATTACATGATAGTTGGTTTAGCATAATCACAAGGTTTCTCACTCCATCTCTCATTCAAATTCCCTTGATTTAATCTATACATTTTCCCACATACCCATGGTTCCTTCTATGTCCAAGAATTACTAAAACCAAAAGGATGTGTGGTGAAAAATTAATAATATAATATTATTATCATAAATATTCATATAAAGATATTAACCCTCATATATCTTAATTTTTTATACTGTCAGATTAACATAAAGTTCTTTTAAATCAACATATATCACTCTTAGTTCCACCTATATAATTCTTGATGCCTCCATGGTGAATTTAAATTCATTTCTCATCTTATTAACCTTTTACAATAAAATATATTGGGAATAAATTCTTTATTGTGGTTTATAAGGAGCATATGATTTTATGAATCATATTCCCTAGGATTTTCTAACCTTATGTGCAGTTAGGGCTCGAGGTCATGTACCATGTGATGATTGAGTTAAAACCTAATCAAAACTTTTTAGAGTTATTACCCCAAGGTATAACTCTAGAAAATCCTACATCTATTTATAGTATCCAAATAAGGATTTTATTTCAAGGAAAATCAAAAATGAAAAACATAGCTAAATTTAAATATGTTATCCTATACTTAGACTTATCCCTTGGGATTTCACTAATGTTCCCTCATCATATTCCCATGAATATTTAATATTAAAACAAATAACTTAAATTATTTTCTATATATTCTAAATTATGATCAATATTCTCTTATCGTTCCTAAAATTATAGTCAACATACATCCTAACCTCTATAGTTATCTGAACCTTTATCTAATACCAACTATACCGCCTTGATGATTTGACCAAAAAACTAAAATCCATACAGAAAAAATTTCACTACAAAATATAAAAAATAACTTTTTGGTTTAAATTTTAATAAAATTAAGAAAAATCATTAACTAACAAAACCTTTTTCTTTTCCAACTAAAATACATTTTTTCCGCTATATAAGTGAGTTCATAATTCATAAAAATTCTTAAGAATATCTAAAAAACTCTACTAAATAAAATACTTGAGACATATAAAATGTTTTACTTTATTTCATTACATTGGGAAAGAAAAACATAATAATTGGTGAGATAGAATGATTATTGAGGGTAAGAACAAGCGATAAAAATCATAGATCATACATGAGTAAAAGAAAAATATATGGGTATGAGAATATAAGTAACGAACATGAACAAAAAATATTTAATTCATACCCAAAAATGCATGGATCATGATCTAATGAGTCATTAATTCAGGACTTAGTAGAAATAAATCAATATCAAAATATCTTGGAATCATAATATTGTGACCAAAGCACAATTCATGACATCATTAACACAGGTCAAGGTTCACTCCCTAAACCATAATCACATAGTTTAACAATTTACATTGTGGATTAGATTCACTCCCTGATCCCATACATAACATATCATGAGATATTAATATTTACCCAATATGTTGGAGTGGTGCATAATTTTTAAGCCAACCAATCACGTCATATCATGTACATGAATAAGTTTCTTTCCTAAAAAACATTCTTAATTTCATCATAGTAATGTTGACCTTATTAAAAATAGATTTCATGATTATTTCCAAAAACCATGACTATAAACCGAAAATATAAATAAAGATTATAGTTGCAAAAGAATATATCTCTAGTTAACAAAGAAAACATTGAATGATGTTTTCCTAGATGGAAGAACTCCCTTGCAAAAAGAATGCTTAAAAAATTCCACTTAAGATATTGTGAATTGGGTTAATTTTATACCATGAGTTTATTTCCTAAAAAAGAAAATAGCCTCATGTAAATAATAAGGTAAATAATTAAACAAAAAACTTATAAATATAATTACTTTTTAAAATAAAAATATAAATTGGACAATAAAATTGTAAAATAAATTTTAGAAAAACACTTTTTACATTGTTGTAAAAGATGATGCAATGATTCATTTCAAAATTAATTTTTAAAAAATTGAAGTGAAATATTCTGAGACCATTAATTTTTTAAAAAATATAAATAATGAAGAAATTGATTTCACATAAAGGAAGAACTTATGTATATAGTAGAAGAAAAACCTTTGATTATGAAGTCATGAAAACCCCCTTTTTAAATACCATTATCAAAAAAATCATGGAAACAATATAGTAAAATATTTTAGAAACATATTAAGGATAAGTTTGACTTCCATAGAAGATACAGAATTGTTACTATTTCAAATATTAATGGAAAATAATGGTGAGAAGAGGAAAATGAGGAAAATGATGATAAAATATCATTTAAGAGAGTAGAAATTATTCTTAGTATAGTTTCATTTCCAAGAAAGAAGATAATTCATAAATAAGGATGATTTCAATCAAATTTTATTTCAAAATATTAAAATAATAAATGACATATAAAATTAAAATGAAGCTCAAGGAGATACATTATAAATCAAGAAAGAATATTGGGTTATAAAAAATCCTTATATTTAAGGAATATATAAATCATAGTTTAAAGTACGTATGAACATAAATAGAAGTTAATTTTCAATGATCAGACATAATTTCTTATATTATAATTATATAGGTACTAGTTACACCATTAAAATGAATATTGATGCGTAATATTGAATCATGCCTCAATGAAGGGTGATAGAGATGGAAACCCTTACGAATTTTGAAATTTTAGACTCAAAACCCCATGAGATAAAAAAATTGGAATAGAACATTTAATATAATTAAATATAATGGAATAATGACTCAAAAATATTAAAGGTTAGTATATAAACTATTTCGAAGAATAAATGGTGTGTAATAAGAAATACGTCTAAAGGGGGTGAAACTTGAGACAATAATTCTTTATAAGTAACATAATATTTGAGGTAAGAATCTTTCAAAAATTTGGTTATAAGGAAGTGTTATTAAAAATAATAAAATAATGAGGAAATAAAATAAAAAATACTTATTAGGTATACTAAATCATAAACATGGAACAATAGAATTCAACAAGATAGTTTTTAATTTTATGGAAGAAAATTGAGTTATCACAAACCCTTACCTTGTTTCTAATTTATTTTAAGCATTCCCCTAAAATTATGAATAATAAAATAAGGTTTATTATATACCTTATTTGGAACCTTATTATTCTATACTTAATTTAAGAAGGACCATTTGAAGTATTCAAGCACAATAGAAGTGTGTGATGGGTGTTGCCTAACTTTTTTTTGTCATGATCAATGATAAATTAGAGATCTATACAACGATAAACTTTATGTTCAAAGGAATTTATTCAAATAAGGTAGAAAACATGAATCACACCGGAATAAGAGATAAAGGATCATCACATATTAATGATAATTAATTTAATAAAAAAATAATTACCTTACGAGAATTATTTCTTCAGTAGATGAAATGGTAACAGATCTATGATGCGCCATCCTTACATTATAGGAATCAAGTGTAGATTACCTCTACTGATTATCCACACATGTTCCATGAATCTACAGATGTCCCTAAAATAATATCTGGGTGTTAGCATGGTAGATCCTTGCGCTTGCATCGTCCGCCATTGATTTCTATTAGTATTTCTTCCAAACTGCTCTCCTTGATCTGGTGGAGGAATATTAATCTCTATTTTTAGGAGTGATATTGGAGAAGAGAGGTCTTTAGGGATTTATATAATTATCCAATTCCATTTGGAACTACCCAAACAATATAAGTTTTCTCTTGAGAAAATAACATTACTCTATTTATATATCACTAAGGTTAAAAAATTTCATAAGTAGATTAATTATTTATTTAATCCTAGTGAAAACACCATGAAAATAATAATATTATTAGTATTATTTCTCGATATGTGATTATCTTGTGAATTAAAATTAAATATTACTGAATAAAATAATATTCAATATTTTTTATTTTCTCATCGGATTGTTTAAAATCAGATTTCTATTCCCCCACAATATTTATTTTCCCTTGAATAATAAATATTTATTTATTAAATTAATATCACTACATTATTCTCCAACAAATAAACAGATATTATATTCAAAAAATAGAAAATAAATATTTATCAAATATTATTCTCATATTATATTCTATTAAATAACAGGTAAAAAATATATGTGATCAATAAAACATGAATAATTATTTAACCTCATGTGGGAATAATATTTATTCAACTTTTTAAATAATAAATATTAATATATTATTTTACTAAGATTCTGGATGCAGTTAGTGTGTGACCCTCTTCGCCTCTTCCTTAGTGGCATTAGGTGAATCAACCTAAAGACCAAGGTTAGCATCTAGCAACATAGCTAGGCACCCATAAATAAAGAAGGCAATGTTTCAAGGACATGTTACCTTATACAAATTCATACTGTGTAATATAATCTCCTTATTATGATATATCTAATCAATAAGTTTTCATGTTGGTGCCATCAACCAAAATTCTCGATGTCTCTTTCTTTGATTTCCTAGAAAATTAACTTGCATATCGAACACCATGGACATGGATTTATTTTGGATATGTCATTTCTATCAAAGGGACTAAGATATCAACTTCTATTAAAGAATTAAAGGGAAAAATATTTTCTCACATTATTCATTAATGCAATAATACTCGTGACACACCCAATGTATCCTACCTCACTGTGAACATCTATCATCGTGCTTTTCATCAATACATAAAAGTACCTGGCTCATAATACTAATTAACAATAATCATAAATTCTAAGGACCAATAAACATATTCGTAGATAGGAATATCTAATGACACATCTAAATATGGATTTCCTACTAGCAGGTATCATTTTCATAGTATCCTACTCGATATTAAAAAGGGAATACACCATGAGAAGGTGCCTCAACGTCCTATGAGCCTCCACCCCTAATAACATGAAGCATGTGTGTCCCTCAAATGATATTATCTAGCTAAAAAATGTAAATTTAAAAATAGTGTCTTTGCACTACCAGGATATCATTATAGTGTGGAACTGCTATTACCATTTATTGATATTGTAACTCTTGGGACATTATCATATACTATGTTATGTAGATGAACAATAATGATGTTATAAAAGGTTTTTTAATTTTAAAAAACTATGAATATTGTCTATCATAATGTACAAATAATTTGGTTCTAGGGAACCAACTCCAACAGACTCCAACTTTCACTAGAGCCAACTACTAACAACATTTAGTCTGGTATCTCTCACATGAAACTCATGCTTCTGTTGAGATAGGACATTAGTTAAGGGGTCCTATAACTTCTCTTATATGGGTACTCCGATCACTTGAGCTTCACCGCTTTGATAAAAATCTGTCAAGAGTTACTACTTCTGGATTATGTTCTTTTCCAATTAGTGTTACCTTGGTTCTTTTTCAAGAGCCACTACGGTAGTATTATAAAAATATAATATGATAGGTTCTTTACTACTAAGTACAACATAAATATCCTGGACAATGTTATAAATCCAAACGTCTTCCTTAGTTTCATAAGAAGCCTCTATATACTCAGACTCCACTATAGAATCAGGACAACAATCTACTTTTAACTCTTATAGCTCTCAGATCCTCCGTTGATATAGAAAACAAATCCTAACTACGACTTCAGATCATTTGGATATGTCTAAAAACTGTCATTATTATAAACCCCAAGGACCAGCTCCTCATCTCATTGATACATCAGGAACATATCCTTAGATCTTCTCAGATACATAGGGATAGCCTTAACAGATGTCCACTTTTTTTCTCTTGGGTTAGCTCAATATATTCCTACTAGGGTCAATGCATTGGCAACAACATGTCTAGTATAAAACCTAGAATACATGATTGATCCTATCACTGAAGAATATGGGATCTTACTCATTCTATCATTATCATGTTTTGTCTAAGGACGCATTTTTTTATAAATTTGTAAATCATGTGACACTGGAACCAATCCCCTGTTATATTGTTCCTGAATAAATATCTTTAGTATCTTGTCAACATATGTGCTTTGACTTAGTCTAAGAAGCCTCTTAGATCTATCACAAATGATCTTGATCCCTAGAATATATTTGAATTCACTTAATTCATTCATGGAGAAACACATGTTTAATCAATCAATAACATATTGAAAGACTAGTATGTTGTTTCCAATAATTAATATGTCATCAACATATACTTCTAGGATACCGATCTCATTCCCACTAAACCACTTATAAATGCATAGATCACATCCTTTCTCAAGGAAACCAAATTCTTCTATGGATTAATCAAATAAAATGTTCCATGACCTAGATGATTTATTCAATCGACAAATGGATATCTACAACTTGAAAATAAAAATTGGCATCACCTCGATTCATAAACCCTTCTGGTTGTGTCATATAGACATCTTCCTTAAGGTTCCCATTAAGGAATGCAGTTTTGACATCCATCTTCCAAATCACATAGTCAGGGTAAGCTACTATAGAAAGTGTAATTCTAATGGATTTAAACATGGAAACTGGTTAAAAGGTTTCATCGTATTCAATTTCTTGGGGTTGGTTAAAATCCCTATCCACTAGCCCTGATTTATATGAATTTACTTTACCAATTATGTCTATTATTCTCTTAAATACCTATTTTTATCTAACAAGCATTACATCAACTGGGACATTGACCCAAACCAAAAATTGGTTCTGATACAATGAATCTATTTTATAATTCATGGATTATGTCCATCTTGTAGCTTATGAGATTTATACTCTCTCTTTGTTTGAGAGAGCTCATCATTATCAACCAATAATGAGTATCCATCCTCATTAACTATAAAATTATATCTCTCAGATTCTCCTACCTCTCTTACACTCCTATGAAGTACTTCTGTTTTAGAAACTACTTCTTCTATAGTGACCTGTGGAATCTATCCTTTTACTAAATCATGTGTAGCTTTAGAATAAACTTCATCGAAGTCAATCTTTCTCCCACTGTCCTTTTTTAGGATGCACGCCATCTCAATAAATATGGATTCTCTGGAAAAAGTCACATTCTTATCTCAAGGGTTTTATAGGTTGTGTCCCTTTTTTCAATAGGATACCCTATAAAGATACACATTGTGACATGGTGTGCTAGTTTGTTACATGATAGGGCCTTAACAAATGCCTCGCAACCCCATACTCATGTACGCGACAAGACATGTTTCTTTCCACTCCACAACTTGAAGGTAATTCCATTTTCCACTTTAGTTGGCACTCAGTTTAATGTCTAAATAGAATTTTTTTAATACATATCTCAAAAATGATAATAAAATATCCACACGGCTCGTTATCAACCTTACCATATCTAACAAGGTATTGTTCCTCCTTTCACTAACACCATTCCACTATGGTGTGTAAGGTGGAGTGAGTTGATATCGAATCCCAAAATCCTATAGAAGTTTGATAAAGTCTTGGTTACGATATTCTCCACCTTGATCTGATTGCCACTTTATCTTATTACCAAGTTGATTCTCTACTTAATTCTTGACTTTCTTGAGTTTTAAAAGGAATTGGACGTATACCACATCAAGTATACATATCCATATCTACTAAAGTCATCAGTAAAAGCTAAAAAGTAAGAATATCTACCTCTATATTCTATTGGAAATAGTCTACACACATAAGTGTATACTCATTCTATAATAACTATGTCCCATTCACTATATCCAAAAAATGGTGGTTTGGTCATTTTTCCATGTAAACAAGAATGAAAATTTTAAAGTTGTTTTATCATAGAATATTATAAATAAAAATCTTGACAGAGATTTGTCCAATTCTTAAGGTTTATATGACCAAGGTGGTGATGCCAAAGTTGGGTGGTATATGAGTCGTGTGAACATGATTTGTTATCAATTTCCAATAATTTATTTTATTAATTTGATACATAAATACCATTATTTAAATTTTCCATTCTATAATATATGTTATATTTATAAAAGAAAATAATTTTATTCCAAACTATTAAAATAAACCCATCGGTATCTAAGAATGATACATTAATTATGTTCTTGGTAACTGTAGGTACATAATAACAATTTATAAAAAAATCATTCTCATTAGAAATTAAAGTTGGTAGTCACCAGTGTCTATAGCAGATATCCTTTCACCATTATTAGTAGGAAAATACACCACTCTTCTGGAAATATTTTAGAATCTACTTGGTTCATACATTTTAATACAGATGTGAGCTCCAAAATTTGTATCTAAAACGCAATGTGTAGATATTGAAATATTAAACTCAATAACAAGCACACCTTTAGATTTTGTTTCCTTATTGGTGTAATTCCTCTTCCAGTGGCAAGGATTTCCACATGAAAAATGCACATCCACCTTTTTCTTACCCTACCTCTAGATCTTTCTCTTCTTGGAATGACGGTGCTCAGGATCTTTAGACTTATTATGATTATTGGGCCCCTTCTCCTTGTTCTTCATTTTTATATACACAACAAGGACCTCGGTTTTATCCATCCCCATGTCCTTATACACATGAAGAATCAAATTAATAAGTTCAAACATAATCATCTCATCATTTATCAAATTGTAATTAACAAAAAAACTAGAGGCGATCTTGGGAAGTGATGAAAGTATGCGATCTATAAGCAACTCATATGGGAATTTAGTCCCTAACATGTCCAACCATTAAATGTAGCCAATAAACTTGACATTATGAGGCCCAGTTTTTGTATACTCTCCAATATTATTTGTAAACAAATAATTGGAGATCTAGTACCTCCCTTTTCTATCCTTATCTTGATAGAGATCCTAATGTTGAGACATCATGCAATATACATCCATCTCCTCACGTTCCTCAAAATCTCATTGGATGTGGATGATAGAATAAAACACTAAAACTATATGTTATCTATTAGCTGTTTCTCATAGTGATATATCTCTTCATTACTTGCCTCATTACTAGGTGTAGTGGGAATAGGTTCTTCTATCAAATAATATTTCCTTTAATAGCTACAGATAACTCATAAGTTCCTTTTCCACTATCGGAAATTTGTGCTCATGAGAAGGTTATCCTTCTCACGTATGGATCATAGTGATATGTTTGAAGTGATTTGAATTATTTTCCTACAAAATATTATAAGAATAATTTTATTAATTTATCTGATAAAATGTAGACAAATAAATAAATATTATATTTATTAGACTCCCACAATTTTACCGAAATCCAGGATCTCTCACCATTGGATTCATAATACCCTGTTTCTTGGATATTCTAGTGGAAAGAATCCATATTTCTCTTCTCATTACCCCAAATGTGGTTTTTCAAGAAACTAAAATGGTTTTAGGTAGGAATTTAAAATTCCAAGTGCATTAACTTGTAGTTCCTTGATCTATTGAGTGGACTCTACAATCATGAAATCCTTAAATTGGACTTCCTCAACCTTTTCCTCTCAATTACATCATGTGATATTTTTTTAGTTAATAGTTGATGTGAACTAAGTAATGTCAACCCAAAATGTCAAGTTATAATTCCCTGATAATTGAAAGTATCTCAACTTTGGGTTGTCAATCACTTTCAACTATGGTATGATTTTAATAAAGTAGTGGAAGGCTATACCAAATTAATATATATAATTGAGGGATTTTATCTTTTTTTGTATAAATTTAAAATTATTATCTATATTACATGAATTTTAATATTAATTGGATTTACATAAGTAATTAACCATGTCTTAGATAATATTTATGCACAAGCTAATTTATTTTAGTTCTATCTTGCATGCTTGATAATTTCATTAATTCAAGTGATCACGAAACAACATCCATAATGATATAACCATCAAAATTGACAAAAATAAAATAATAAAGAGGTATGATAATGTGATTTTACTAATGTTTATTTTATCTATCGGTTGATAAACTAACCATTTAACTAAGGGAAAAACACCTTGAGCCAATTGAGGTTCATTTTTTAGCTTTCCACATATTTACCTTTGCATCTCACTTGGATTGATTTCTCCTAACTTCTAAAGTTGAACAACCTCCACTTTCGTGGTAGCTCCATCTATTTCATATGATCTTACTCAGAAATGGGTGAGTGGAGAAGGGTTTACATAAAACAAACCGTGGGCATGTAGGCCCATACATAATATAGGAGAGAAGGCACACAAGACAATAATTTAATTTAATAATATATTAAATGAAACAAATCACATAAAAAGGTTTGGTCTGTGCTCATGATCATCCACATTCATGAAACTCATTAAGCATTTAATAAAACTAGAATTCAGTTCATAATCATTTTTATTTAAGATAAATAGCGCTCGAATCAATTAATTGTCTTATTTAATTAATCAAATATTTTATATTAGTTCATATCTAAATTTCCTTGAGATTCTCGTACATTATAATTTAAACAAATTAAATAAATTCATTTAAAATTAATTGTGTACGTAAATGTATCTTAGAGGAAACATGGTGAATACTCGTATGGTTCTACACAATATGTATTATACTTATATACTATTTACCATTGTGACATATGGCATGCACGACTTATCATGTAATTTAATGACATGTACATCATAGATGATTACATGAATTAAATGATTTTTTAGTCATGTATTATGTTTCAATGCATATAGAGTAACAACTTGTAATATGACTCATAAATGATATAAAAATCTGAACACTATACAGATATTAATTAAACACACACACAGAGATATATATATAAATTAAAACCTATCACATTGCATGTCCTATCTTTATGACCATACACAAGTACATATTTAAAGGTTTTCACAATATAATAAATAAAATTTAAATCTATGTAATTTGGTATAAGTACACGGCGTGTACAGCTGAGCTACAGGGCATATATATCTCTCACCATCTAGATGAGGTACGAGGTTAGGGGCTCAGTGTGTAAATTATACCTCAGAAAAATGGAGTACATGGTCTGTACAATGGGTCACATGGTGTGTGGTCTCCGAGTTACATGGTCACCAGTCAGGTAGGTCATGTGTGGTAATACATGACCCAACATTGACTCAAAAATACTATGCACCATGTACATGGTCTATACAATTTTTACTCTAGATAATCGTGTGCCACCATGTCTTGGTCAACATGCATTGTATGAAATAAATAAACCATGTGTCATCATTTCATAGCGTTTGAATTAATTTCTGAATTAATTCCTAATGAATTTAACATAAGTACACGACATGTAACTATGATTACAGAGTGTGTACTCTTGTGTTACCTGTATAGAATTCCTGAAACCTCCAGATGAGTTCCTTTATTTTATTTCATTCATGAAAGTAGTCTTATTTATTAGATCTATGTGAAATGAATAGGGAAGAATAATATCTCACAATTTGCATTAAAATAACTATTAAAGCTGAATTGAAAACTAAATCATAAATTCATAAATCATAAATGATAATTAAATAATTATAAATAATTATAAATAATTATGTAAACATTCTGAAACTACTTGAAGGATCTAGGACTAATAGAATCGTGTGATAGGCAATGCCCAACTTTTTACTTTGTTCATGATCAATGATCAATCTTATATCTATCTAATGATAAATTTTATGTTCAATGGAATTGATTCAAAGAATATAAACAACATGAATCATGCCATAACCAGATAGAGATGATCATTACATATTATTTATAATTAATTTAATTAAATAATAATTACCTTGATGGAATTCTTCCTTCGTTGATGGATCTTGTAATAGAAATGTGATGCACCTTTTTTTTATTTGTAAGAATCAAGTGACGATTTCCTCTTGCGGTGATCAACATGTGTTCTATGAATCTCCAAACATCACCAAAAGAATGTTTGGTTTCTAACAGGGCGAATCCTTTCACTTGAACTATCTGACATTGATCGATATGTGAATTGATTCCAAACCATGCTCTTTGATCTGGTGGATGAAGATTTGTCTCCATTATTGGGAGTGATATTGGAGAAGATAGATCTCTACGGATTGAGATAATTCTCCAATTCTATTGTGCACAACTCTAAAAAAAGAATTGTTCTCTTGAGAAAATTACATATCTAGGTTTATATATCACAAGGGTTAAAATAAAATAATTACACAAGTGACTTTAATTATTTATTAAATCCCTGAAAAAACCCCATTTCAAATAATAATAATATTATTATTATTTATCCACATGTTCATAACATGAGAATTAAAATTGAATATTATTTAATAAAATAATATTCAATTTTTATTATTTTAACACCAGACCATTTAAGCTCAGTCTTTCATTCCTAGAAAATATTTATCAGGCCTTGAATAATTATTATTTATTTTTTAAATAAATGTAACTAAATTATTCACCAATAAATAGATATATATTATATTCAATAAACATAAACTAAATATTGTTATCACATTATATTCTCTCAAATAACTCGTGAAAGAATATATACGATCAATAAAACATGAATAAATTTAAACCAATTGTGGGAATAATATATATTCAACTTGTTAAAAAAATAAATAATAATATATTATTTATCTAATATTATTGATACACTTAGTGTGGGATCCTCTAGGCATCCTTCTCAGTGGCATTAGGGAAAGCATCCTAAAGTCCATGTTTAGCATCAAGAAATATGTGAAGGAACCAATAGAGAAATAAGTTAATGTCATAGTGAAATGTTAACTGATATGGATGCTTACTGTGTAATATAATCCCTTTATCATAATATCTTTAATTAATAAGGTTTGATGTCAGTTCCATCAACCAAAAATGATTGATGTCTCTTTCTTGGATTTCTTGGAAATTTAAATTGACTATCAAACACCATGGCTATGGATTTATTTAATCTATATCATTTCCATTAAAAAGACTGATATATCAACTCATGTTAATGTATATAAGGTAAAATCATTTCTCTTGATATTCATTAATGCAATATTACTCGTGGAAAACCCAATGTATCCTACCTCACCACGAACATATGCCTTCACAATTTTCATCAATACATTGAAGTACATGACTCATAATACTCATTAATAATAATCGTAATGTATAAGGACCAATACACATATCCATATATAGGAATATTCAATGACATGTGTAAATGTATATTTCTTAATGGCGGGTCTCGTTCTCATAATATTCAACTGGATATTACCAAGGGTGTACACCATGATAAGGTTCCTCAAAGTCTTATAAGTCTCCATCCCTAATAGCCTGCATTATTTATTTCTATCAAAAGATATCATCTAGCTATAAAACATATATTTATGAATAGTGTCATTGAATTGCCAATTTATCATCATAGTAGGGAACTTCTATGACCTTTTAGTGCGAAAACTAATCTTGGGTCATTATCACATAATATGTTACCCAAAAGAACAATCATGATGTGATAAGAAGTTTATTAATATTGAAAAACTACAAATTCGGTATATCATAAAGTACAAAGAAGTTAGTTCTAGGGAACCAAATCCAACACCATTTATTATCATATCATATTTTTTATTATATTTTTTCTTATGTTTGTGAAATAAATGAATTGGTGTTGGAATATATTTAATAATATTTGTGATTAAAGATGATATATTAATAAAAATTAAATACTTAATATAAAAGTTCCAAAAAACAAATCACTTATTTCTTATTAAATAATAAAAATATTAGTATTTATGTTCCCATAGTCATCCATGATATAGTTTTATAGAATTATTCAAGTACGTGGATAAACAACCCAAACAAGAACATGTTATATCTCAAGGGGTGGGTATGGTTAAGGAAGGTTATAAAATAATTATAACAGAATAATTATATTATCATTTTTATATTTTAATTTTTTGAAATATATTTTATGTATTTTGGATATTTAATGAAAAATTGATATAAAAAACAAAAAAAAATTAATTCGTGGAGGCGGTAATCCATACGATGCATAGTTAAAATTATTTTGTTTTTTCTGAGTGGATAGAAAAGAATAAATAATGGTTTATCCATTAATATTTTAAAAATATAAGAATTCTAATGATAATTATGTAATTATATTACTATGGTTAGGGTATGTTCAGAAGGGAAATATTAAGAAGAAAAGGTAAAGAGTATGTAATACTCATTCTTGTACATTAAACTTTCTCTTATGAGTCTCCTTAAAAATGAAGGGCTAAGGCTAAATAATTGAGGCTAGAATATTCTGAAATTGATAAAGAATTAAATGAAGATAAAATTTTAGATATTAAATATTTAATTCTAAAGAGTGGGTGTGGCATGAATGGGTGGAATTGTCCCCATTTATAAGTGAAGAGAAGAACACGTTTGGGAATACACCTTCACATTTCAATGATATCATTACACGATTCAAGCGTAAAAGTCTATTTTTTTGAAATAATGGATTTCTTGGGTGATGTTAGATTTATTATGCTTAAAAATATAATTTATATCCATGTTTTAAATTTGTTTGAAGTCATTTTTTCTTATATTTTTACTTTTACCAGTTTTTTTGGTTTTTACCGAGGTAACTAGTTTTTAAAAATGTAACTATTGTTTTACTAAACATATAAAATAACCCATATTACCAAATTTGAGTGTGATAAATAAAAATTTAATCTCAAATTAATCTAATTCAATTTATAATATGGAAAATATCAAATTTTAAATTAAAACCTTTTATATATACAAAAGTTGTTTTGTATAAAAAAACTTTTTCGACCATTACGTGTTCTAAATATTTTTAATTATTTATTTACAATTGAATGGGTGATACTTTATTTAAATATAATCATAAAAGTTTTATTAAATTTATTTTTTTATAAGATATTAATTTATTTGATTTGATAAAATGTATATGATATTAATAAAATAATTCTTTGAAAATAACTAATTTATCATTATCAAAGTCATCAACATTAATGTTAGTAATCATATTTGTGTGACCACAAATAAAATTTATCTTATTAAATAATAAGATGATTTTGATATAAAATATGAAATCCATTTTTTAGATTTAATTTCTACCGGCGGTGAAAACTAATATATTAATATAAGTCAATAAATCAGTTTTTAGCATAAAATATTACATATGTCTCCAAAACAATAAACATGGTTTTTACAAAAAATTTATTTTATATTATATATTTTACTTAAAAATTAATATATTTTATATAAAATTTTCAAAAATGGTTAAGTCATTCATGTATTTTGATAGGGTCTTAAAAGACACAATTTCATAAATATCGGTATTTTTAATTATTCACCTAAAAACCATTGCTTTTATAAAAATATAAAAATTTAATAATAAGCTAATTTTGAATTTATAAATCCACAATTGAAATTAATTTTTATATAATTTTTATTTTAAAATTTATAAATTTAGTTTTTAAGTATGAAATATAAAGAAAAGAATTTTTACAAAAAATAATGTTCATTTTAAAAAAACAGTAAAAATGAGAATGTTGAAAAATTTGGGTGATAAAAACTAATTAAATTAATAATTACGCATTTATATCATACTAAGTTCTATTTATATATCCCAACAAGATCTTAATTTAATTTCTATGAATAAGTAATTCTTCGGTGGTAGTCGAGAGTGACGATTCTACTAACATGGATCTCATGCCAATTTTTATAAGCTTGAATTTCTCTCACAAATGATTTCTCTCATGAAATAATTGTTAAATTGCATTTTTTCAATTTTTCTATATGAAACCCTAAAGAATATACTTTCTTTCAGAGTTAGGAAAAATGGGTTTCATATGGATGATGTCCGTTACTCGATGTCATTTCTTTCCTTCATAGATTTCATAATACAGTTACTTCCCTCTATACTCACTAATTTAATAACTATATTATAAATGATATATTTTATTTTAACATAACTCTATTTTGTTTTAGTTTAGTGTTTTTTGTAGAACAAGCTACTAACATAATATTTTTTAAGGATAATACTTACTAAATTCTTAGTTCTTTACATCCCGCCAAAATCAATTGCTTCCTCATAATTTTAAAACTCATACAATTAGAGTAATTTCCATATGGATCTCCTAATTAACCATACACTCATATTTTATCACTGGTTGATTTAAGATATTAATTGATATTTAACTATATTCAATTTGATGTTATCCTTTTATAAAAAGAGATGATCCATTCTTAATTGAATATTAATAATACGTATCTACCACAAACCAAAAAGAAGATCCATTTAATATGGATATAGTAATTATAGAATGAATTTTTATTATTATTTATAATTCAGTATATAATGGGTTAAAACATACTAAACATAACAAAAACTCAGAATAGAGTGAAATATCACTTTTTTACTTCAATATAATTCATTTCATAGTATTTTCCTCATTCACATGGTCTAAGCAGTTGTTAATGCCTATTTTACTTGTTATCCACTAGATTAGGGCATTAATTTGTATAATGTCCAGTTTACATTTTATTAAAGAAATGGATTTTTTGTAGATTCTCTCTTTCCCTCACACTTTTTTTGACTGAAGTCATCTCCACAATAGTAGAATCTACTGATACCTTTAAGAAATTTTCCACCATGATTCTTTTGACATTTCAAGCATGTGGGGAATTGAATCTTATTTTCTCTATTATCATTATCACATAAAATAACTTGAGAATACATCCTTATATTATGTGGTGTTTTTTGGAATTCAACTATGGTCACAATGTTAATCATATTTCATAATATCTATTATTAATAATCACAAGGGTTCTCACTCTAAATCTCATTCTAATAGGTTATTCATTGAGGATATCTTCACATAGTCCCTCACATCCATGTTTTCTTTTAGTTCGATCAATTAATAAAACCAAAAGGAGTTAACATGAGTGAAGAAAAACTAACATTATGTTATTATTATCATAAATATCTATGGTAAAATTTCAAATATAATATTTCCTACTTTATGATACTCTCACATTAACATATACATTTTTTAGATCAACTTATATCCCTTTTAGTTACACTTATATCATTCTTGATTAAACCTAGGTTTCCTTAAGTTGAGTTTTATCAAGATTATTAACTTAATATATTAAAATAATGTGGGGAATAAATCCTTCATGATGGTTCATAAAGAGAATATTATTAAATAAAGCATATCCCCAGGAGGTCTAAAACGAGGTGTGCAGTTTGGATAATTTTCCATGCACTAGGAAAAGATCGAGTTAATATCCTGTTCAGACTTTTGGGGTTATTAAACCTAGGTACAAATGTGTTCCTACATCCACATTTAGTATCCAAACTAGGATTTCATTAAAGATAAAACTGCATACTCAAAACATGAAAAAATTTAAGGTTGTTGTCCTATACATAAACTTATCCCTTTGGTTTTCACTAATTATCTCTCATATTAATCCATAAGGTATTAAATATTACCATAAATAAACTAATATATTATCTATAATTTTGAATTTATGATTATTCTTTATCTTAACAACCATTAAATTATCCCTAACTAATAGCATAACCTCTAAAGTTATCTAAACCTTGCTCGGATGCTAACTAAAGAGCCATGAGTTTGTGGTTGTGAAGATACACGACTTAATGAAAAACATTTAATTACAAAACATGCCAAATATGTTTTATTTTTAGAGTTTTATATAATTAATAAAAAACATTAACTAAGAAAACGGATTTCCTTCTCACCTAATGGGTATTTTTCCACTATATAAACGACTTCTTAATCTATAACAAGTTTTCAAAATAAAAAACAAATTTTATACACAAGTTAATCTTCTAGAAAAACCACATGTATTAATTTCCTTCTCCATTTTTGGAATGGGAAACATAAAAAGGGGTTATCTCAAATGCTTTATAAAGGTAATCATAAGTGATTAAAATCAAAGATTATAAGTGATCATTTGATAAACATATGGGTATCAGAATGTAAACCAAGAACATGAATATAAAATATTAAATGAAAATATAATAACACAAGGGTCATGTGTTAGAATCCTATCATTAAACTTTATAAAAAAATAAATATATATCATATAATCATGGTATATTAATATTGTGACCGCCATATAATTAATTTCATTATTAACATAAGTCAAGGTTCACTCTCAAGTCCATCATCAAATAGTGGAAAAATTCCCATGGTGGATTAAGTTTATAATATAATCCCATATAGAACATATCATTAGATATAAATATTCATCCAAAACATTGGTGGGATGTTTAATTTTAGGCCCACTCATCACATCAGATTATGGACATGCATAAGTGTTCCACAAGTAAAACATTTATAATTTCATCAAAGCAATATTAACCTATGAAGAAACTATTTTCATGGTTATTTCCAAAAAACATGGCCATAAAACATACAAAGAGTTAATTAGGATGATTACAAAAAAAATATATCCCTAATTAAGAAAATAAATATATAATTATTTTTGAATAAATGGAAGAACACCCTAGGAAAAATATTATTCCAATGGTACCACATAAGAGAATAAGAATTATGGTTATTAAAAATCATGTGTTTAATTCATAAAAAAAATAGGGATATGTAAATGAGAGGGAAAATCATGTAACACAAATCTCATTATGTTAATTCCTTTTTAAAATGAAAAGGTAAATTAAATTGAAGAATGGTAAATTATTTTTTAGAAAAACAATTCTAACATTGTCAAAAAATATGATGTTAAGGGTCATTTTCGAAGTTATTTTCAAAAAAAAATGACATCATGTATTTTAAAAATAATGATTTTAGAAAGTAACATCTCTAATGGGTACTTTAAAGTGACATATTGGTTTATCATTAGGTAGTATTATGTGAAATCCAAACCATTGATTATGAAGTCCAAGAAGAACCTTTTTTATAAATACATCTTTTGAAAAACCATATCATGAAAAAATTAAAAAATATTCTTTTTGAAATTGGTTAAGGAGAAGTATTAGTGAAATAGAAAATAAATAATTATTGGTGTTTAATGTTTTAAGGTAAAACATTGACAAGAATAAAAAAACATGTGAGTGGATGATAAACTATCATTTAATAGAATATGGATTATTCTTAACATTGTTATATTTTCAAGAATGAATAGAATTCATAAATAAGAGTGATTTGAATTAGAAATTGTTGATAAAGATAAAAATAAGCAATATCACATGAAATTATAAGTGAATCTAAAATAGAAACATTGTAATATAAGAAATCATATCTGGTTAATAAAAAACCAATATATTCTAGGGAAGATGTCAATCATAGTCTCGAGAAAGGAAGATAATGAATAGCATATAATTTAATATAATCAACCATAATTTATGTTATTATAAGTAAGGGGGTGTTAGTTACACCATAAAAATAAATATTGGTGCATAATATCAAAACACGCCCAAATAAAGGGTGATGGAGTTCGAAACTCATATGGATTGTGAAATTTTTACTTCAAATATCCACGGGAGAAATATTTTTGAATATAACATTGAATATCATAAAATATAATATAATCATGAATCAAAAATATTAAAGGCTTGTAGATAAACCATTATAAATAAAACATAGTGTATAATTAGAAATATGTCTCAAGGGGGAGGAAATTAAGATAAAAACCCATTATAAGTAACATCAAATTTATGGTAATAATCATTGGATAATGAGGTTAATTATGTCATAATTATTATGAATAAATGAAAGGGGATTAATTATATCCTTTTAAAAAAACATGAATAGTTTAAAAATGATCACCCTTTTCAACATAGAAAGTGATGTTGTTCCCTTTTCATTAAACGGATTATGTAGTGGAAAATAAGATAAAGAGATGAAGAAATTTTTATAATGGTTCATGGTACCATGATCCCCTGCTTCACTCCACTAACACTCTCTCTGAGAAATTGGTGATTTTCACTCATTGCTCATTTCCCAAGGGAACTCAATAATTTATTGAAAGTAATTATAACATATTGTATAATCTTTTACAAGGATTCAAATTGGGCAAACAATACTACTCAAAACACTCCACACCTGAGTGTTTATAAAAAAATGAAAATATTTATATGGTTAAATTCTCATTGAAGGAATTTTCCTACTGATAATGAAACTAAGAAAAGAAGAAGGGATACTTATTAAAATGGAAGAATGTATTCAAAACATTATTGGTTTAATGAATATATGATTTTATGTAGAGAATGTCTAGATAACGCAATGGTAGAAAAAAACTTCTTATTAGAAGGGTGAATAATCATTAACATATTATAACACGCATGACTTTAAATTTTAGTCCTGAAAAATCTTCAAAAAATTACATCAATATAATTACAGGTTGATATAGTAGAAACAACAACAACAAAATTATCAAAAATTCCTAGCATAATTTTAAAGTATTAAATCATTTAAAACACTATAAAATCATATATGGTTTTAAAAACTTCATATCAGATATATAAAATAGATAAATACATTGACAATAAATATGAATATCAATTTAATCTTGGTCAAATAGATCTGAAAAAGTAGATAGATAAAACAATATCATTAAAATTCTACGTTAATTAAAAATAAAAAACTTAATTTTCCATAAAAAACATTACTTCATATAGAAATGGGAACAAAATAATATGTTGTTAAATCACGTATTAAATGTCCATTAAATGGATTTTAATGAGATATTTACTCTAAAAAATCATAACATAAATCTCAGAAATATACAAAATTCAAATCCTATGGATGACTAATTTATCATAAGGTTTCTCTTCGTGAATATAAATCCAAAAATATGGTTCATAACATATATATGATTCAAAATGTATAATACTAGAGAGTGAGGTTCAATACTAATATATCTTTAAGATAAAAAAATGTCTAAAACTCAAATGTGAGGTTATTTTACCAAATATAGGTTCTTAAACCTAATTTTCTGCTCAAAAATTGAGCTCCCAAATGTAACATTACTTATAAAACGTTTTAAAAAAATATAATATTCAGCTAAAAATTGGTGTTGGATACCAACATTAGTTTGAATTAAAACATTCTGAACATTCATTCTATACTACTTTAAACTTCCAAAAAAAATTTATAGAATAAAATTATAGTAAATTATAAATAAATAAATTATGGAATTCTGGGGAAAATAAACTAAATATTTAAATAAATATTATCCTGAAATACACTTAAATCTTATTAATTATTAAAATTAATGTGGGTATTTGTGATAATTAAAATCAATGACAACATAATAATAAATTATTCCATTAACATTCATATACCAAACAATCCCACCTTCTGATGATCATGAAACTCATAAACCAAGATACTAAGATTTAGAAATATTTGTTTTTCTAAATTTTTCCCCTTTTTGTGAGATCAAAAAGAAATTATAAAGATGTATTAAAATTCATTTACTTCAGTGATGAACTATAAGTAAATCTTATTTATGTAAAAAATAAACATCTTATGAAAATAGATAGGCTCATAAACATAAAATTTCAATAAATAGAAACAAAATAAGGGCATAAAAACATTTTTTATAAATCATCCTCAATTATAATAGACATTGTATTAATGATAAATAGTTTATGATGAAGGGTGAGATGAAATATAAGCTTTATGTTCTTCAAAGGAAGAGGATTCAGTAGTTAAAGAATCTATAAGAGTCTGACGCACATCCTTCATCTCCACAATCAAATACTTGAGATTTTGATTCATCATGTCTACCCACTCCTTCATCAAATACATTGGTTCATGGAAAATATTAAAAAATTCAATTCGATTCACCTTTAGAAAATTATTAATTTTCTCAGATGACTAAACATATCTATCCATCATTTCTCCTAAATTTTTGGCCAAAAATATAAATCATGGCATCACAGTATTCAGCCTTCCCATTAACTCATTCTAAATTTCTAAATGATTCTGTGGGTGAAATCTATCAAAGTTAAAACCTTGAATATGTTCATCCATATCTATAAGATAATTGGAAAAAACACTAATTTTTGAAATAAATATGTAAATATTTCTCAACTCGAATTTGAAGATCATCCCTGACTTGAAGTTGAAACCTTGACCCAATCAAACTGCCTTGTAAATAACTTCTTTTAATCAATATAATCATATTTTCAAAAAAAATCCTTTCAGTTTTCTAAAATCGTTGGAGATATCTCATATAACGGCATCAAAATCACTCTTAGAAATTGACCTTAATTTAAAACATTGAAATATAGTCTAGAGAGACTCAAACTCAATTCTAGAAATGGTTGATATTTTCAAATCCTCAAAATACTTTCAAGAACACTCATGTTCTCCTTGTATCTTAGTAGCTTCATCATTTAACTGATTAAACTTTGAGACCATGTCCACAGGAAAATAATGAGTATTAGGCACACAACATAAAACATTATAAAATAATAAAACCTTTTCATGCCTCACTAATTGTTCTTGATATCCCTGTGGACATCCTTATTTCCGATAGGGTTATCGAATATAGAAATTTATAAACATGAAAATAACAAATCACTAAACTATAGGGTATTATTATAATTTTAAGTCTGGGGTTAAACCCACAGATATGGCGTTGGGGAGATTATTTGTTAAATAAAATAAATTTAAACTATTTTATGAAAGAAACCATGACTAATTTATTTAAACAATATATGATGATTTATTTTTATTTTAATTAAATAGAAAACTGTGTTCAATAATTGTAAATATGTTTTCATGATTAATTAGGATATAGAATAATGGTAAAGAAATAACAGGTGTCAGAACTGAGTTAGTTGAATCCAATGATAATGCTAGGCAACCCCAAAATCACCAAAGTCCCATTTCCACAATTGTCATGTTACATTGGGTATTCGTTAACATGGTAACTCAAACCATATTTAAAGATAGAAAATAATCCATCCAATGAATAAGGTATGAATATTTTTCCAGTCAAAGTTATGATATTATCACCCCCTCACCGATCATGCAATGGTCGTGAATGATAGAGTGAAGAAATGATTCTGAGAAATTAGGGTTGTGGAAAAAGAAACAATTAAATATGGTTCAACCATATTCATTATAATTACATTAAAACATGTCCTAATTATATTGGATAAGGTTTTTCTACCAAAATCAACCATAGGAAAAACATATTATCTTTTTTATCCCCTTGGATTAGATTTAAACATTTATTATATTTTATTTAAAGAAGAGTTAAAAGTGTTAAATTCAAATTTTAATAACTAAACCTTTTATAATGTTGAGTTATACTTAAGATAAATTCAACTAGATATATTAATTATAAATATAAAAATATTTCCTACATCATTTAATTTTATTTATAATTTTTACACATTAAATACTTAAATTTATTTATGACACAATGATAATGTAGTAATTACCTTATTGATGAAAGATTAGAATAATTGATTTTATAAATATTAAAATAAATATGAATTTTCTAGATGAATATGAAATTTTAGGGTTGATTAAATATTTCTGTTTTCAAAGTAATCAAATTGTTATGACTTTCACAAAAACCAAATAGTAAATAGTGTCAAAATTGACATAAATGAGTTTTTAAAACAAATACTATTTTATTAAATAATATAATATTCCTAAAAATATAATATTCAGCCTAAATACTTAGATAAGGTTATATATGTCTTTAATGAACCTCTTTAGGTTCTTTTGAAATTTTTATAGTAATTTTACTTTTCATGTAATATAAAAACACAAGAAGACATGGTAAATGTTAAACTATTTAACTAAGAGTTAAATCTAAAGGATAAGGTTAATATGGTGACCTAAACATGTCTAAAATCTATTAGTTTAGAGGATTTAGACCCATAAAAACCATATCCTTGAAATATATTAATTTGTATCTATTGGAAACCGAAAATCATTTTATAATAAATTAATATTTCAATCTTTTCCCAAAGTGCCCCTCACCTCTCTTATAAAAGGGCACATCCCTTATCTTAAATTCACACCTCCAAAGACATTTGGTTCAGAAAAACCCTACCCAAATATCCTCCCAAATACTCTCAATTCATCCAACATTCCATACTATGATCAGAAACCAAACCTAAGGATCCCTTTTGTTCAAATCAAAAAGAAGCACCTAAAGAAGAGGTAATTATTTCATCACCTCTTTCAAAGATCTTTTCTTCTTCCACTTCCACTTACATTGTTTTTTCCAAAAAAAAATAATAACTCTTATACCTTCAACATACTATGATATTATAATAAATATGGTTCAACCATATTCATTATTATATCCATCCTCGGAATGACAAAGTCACCATACGTGTGTACGTATGGCTGACCATATCCACGTCGTGGTGTGGTTTGTTATTCAACACTTCATTATTTGGATGGGTATAATAATGAGTTTAATTGATTTAAATAATAAATATAACTTTTTAATGATTTTTTTTATATAATATACCATCCAACTACATATGATTTCACCATCAATATAATGATATTGTCGCTCGTGCATATGTATGGCTTACCATCTCCACAATGCGATTAGATTTCATTCCCCATCATAAACATTCAAGAATAAATTTCATTTGATGATTAAAAATAACTTTTAAGAACTTAATATCATTATGTATATTAATCAAATACATCTTATCTATGACAAATAGGGCCTACGTAACAAAACATATAATGGAAAATGATTCAGTTAACACCTGACACAATAATACTATGAAATATTATTAACAAATAAATATTATAGGATCATATATGATATCATATATATGTATGTGGTTATTGTGTAATTTAATATCAATTATTGAACCATTATGCAAGAGGTTAATGCACCCTCAACAATGGAAAAGTACAAGTTAAGGGTTAATTTTACAATCTCTTTATTATCCAAGATTGTTAATTCATAATTATCTACTAAGAATCATTTATCATCCACATCTGTGTTTCTTAAAAATATATTTCAAAACATTTTCACTATTTCCTATACAATGGGTTAATTTCATTTATACCCTTGTTTTCCTTTTTATGAAAAAAATTAAAGGAATAATTCTGTCACATTCCAAACAAGGTCTTTTATGACCTTTTTGACTAATTAAGGAAAGAATGTTTTTTAAACATATACGGTGGGTGCGGCTATTTTCTACTATTAAAAAACTTCTAAACATCCCTTACACTATTATTATAATATTTTCAAAATAATTGTTTTCTTTACTTTTAAATGATTTCTATGTAGAAAGAGATATTTCACTCAAATAGTTTTTGGATTGATTTCATCTATGTCAACATCCTTTGTTAGATTTTACGCTTGCTTGAAGTTAATTTATTATGATAAAATATTTCATATTGTATTGATAGTTTTGTGGTCTGTTTTATTATGTGTCTACTATTTTTATACTATTCATGGTTTATGGTTAAAGTATTAACATTTCTTATCCTAGTTTTAATACAAATTTTTATGTTATATTTCAACCTATTCATATGAGGAATGCATTGAACATAGTAAGTGATGGGTGGGGCCTGCTATAGCCCCTTGATGCATCAATAGGTATCATGATACAAACTAGTGTCTTGCCACATGGCCTTGACAATATTTTTATTTATAGTCTTCACATAAGGCCTCTAATAAGTGGTTATGAGGTTTGGCATTATGCATTCCATCATTATGATATTAGTTATTGATATTACATGTGACTATTATTCTAGTAGAATATCCATGTGAATAAGTAAATTAAATTATTTGATATACCTTTTCCATATTATACTGACTTTTATGTTTAAAAGGATTGTGTTTTAGTCTTATACATTTCCTTATATTTTTATGCTTTTTTATGATAGTTTTCTCTACATTGTTATCCTTACTGAGCATCTAAGCTCACTCATTTCTTAAGTTTTATTTTTTCCTAGGATGTGAAGAATTATATTATAAATGACCTGCAGTGATATACTAAGGAATATGAGTGTGTTCAATGGAGACACAATGTTTCTTTTTTTCATTTCATAATGTAAAGTGAAACTTATGTATATATCTAGTACATCCAAGGATACTAAACTGATCAGTATTCCGGGACTTGATTTCTTGTGATCATGCCAAGTTATGTAATAATGCACCGACTCTAGGTAATTGGGGTTGGGGAATTATAGTTTTTATTTGATGAATTTTAGTAAAAACCATGGAAACTAGATTTAGAAAATCTCTTATTATATAACATTAACCTAAGATAGACATTGAAGATTGGTATAGAAGAACATTCAAAAATTTTGGTAATGTAGATATTATGTGGATGTTCCCAAAAAAACATCCCTATCTGGATACTACAAGTGGACGTGGTTTTGGCACGGATGTACCAAGGATTGAAAACATTGGCAAAGAGTTTCGAGCTTGACCTTGGGTATCCTGGTACAAAAAAACGGGTCTTACTCCACACCTAGTTTGACACTCCTGGGGGATATTCTTAGAATAATTCATATTTTATTTACAAACCATTAAGTAGGAATTATGAGTAAACACTTCAACAAAGAAACCATTTTTTTTGATTATGGATAATATGCATAAATTGTTCAATTTATGTTAAGTGTTTTACAAGTTTAGAATTATACATTGTGATTCATAAAATAATCTAGTATATGTTATTTTTTAGAAATGAAACCAAGTGGAAGGAATGGAAACTGTATCAACGCACGTAATACATGTAGGGATTTACATCCTACTCAAGATAATTATAGTATATATGGTGATGAAACTCATGCTGAACAACTTATAACCATAATGAGACAACTCACTCAGGTTATGAATAATAACCTTACCCATATAAAGCACCCTAATCCACAACATAGAGGATCAATGTTTGACCACTTCATGAGGAAAAAACCACCAACATTCAATAGGACTACAAATCCATTTGTAGATGAGAAATGGATAAGATTCTTAGAGAATACATTTCATGCTTTCAAGAGTGGCGAAAGGGAAAAAGTTGTCATGGGAGTTTATCACCTCACAAGAGATGCAGATCAATGGTGGTCATTAATTCAAAACACAAAGGAGGATGAAGAAGTATCAAATATGTATTGGAGGTTGTTTAAAGAGTTCTTCATTGAAAAATACTTTCCTTGTGAACATTGAGCGGATATGGAAAGATTATTTCTTAGTTTGAGGCAAAAGGAGGAAGAAAATGTTGCAAAGTATGAGGATAACTTTACAAGGTTATGAAGGAATGCTACAAATTATATACGTAACCCAAGAAGTAATTTTGAAAGATTCTTTGATAAGTTAAAACCATTTCTCAATAGATCATTAGTCTCTCAATCCTTCTCTTCGTATGAAGATATATTCTCATGTGCTATCAAGACAAAAAAGAAATTATATAAGTCTTATGAATTTATAGTGAAGCAAGAAAAGACGAGTTCAACTGAACACTCTAAAAATGGAAATGAGGGGAAGAAGGGAAAATTTGACTTTCCGCCCTAATGTAAATGTGGGAAGAAACACCCGAGTACTTTCCGGAAGGGGATGGGAGTTTTTTACAAGTTTGGATAAAAGTACACCAAGCTCGTTATTACAAGGGGAAGAAAGAGGCTGTCAATGTTGAGTGCTACAATTGTAAAGAAATGGGGCCTTGTGAAAATTAATTTCCTAAGCATTAAGGAAAATTAACTCATAAAAGACCAAGGGAGAAATTCTAAGCTTATTTGATCACAACTACTGAGGTTAAATCTCAAAATAAGGTAGTGGAAGGTACTTTAATTGTTTCATCAAAATTAGCCAATGAATTATTTTATTCTAGATCATCGTATTCTTTCATATATTCCCCATTTTCCAAGAAAATTAGATAATTACAATTTGACTTATTAAGGGATGTTTCAGTCAAAACATCTAAGGGAAGTATTATTACAGTTAATTTTTATCAATCGGTTACAATTATGGCATATAAATGTGATTTATCTGCTGATCTTATTGTCATACCCTTGATTGAATTTACTATAATACTTGGTATGGATTGGCTCTCAGACCATAATATGAAAATTTATTATAAGAATAAGGTGGTTACAATTGTTGATGATGATAAGGAATACCTTATCTTTAGAGAAAAAACATCACCATCTGATTATCATCTAGATCCACCCCCACTAGCTCTACTAAATTCAATTATTGGGGAGGAAGGGAGTAAAGTAACTATGGGTTAGGAAATGAATGTTAAAATAGAGGATGTACCTATTTGGAAAGAATATGTTGATTCATTTCTAGAAGATTTACCTGGACATCCTCCAGAATGAGAAATTTAGTTTTCCATTGAATTAATTTCTGACTCAAAGCCTATATTGAAAACTCCTTATAGAATTTCCACTGTGGAATTAGTGGAACTAAATAAACAACTAGAAGAATTAAGTAATAAAGAATTTATTCTCCCTATTGTTTATCCATGGGGATCCTCTATTCTTTTTGTTAAAAAGAAAGATGGATCTATGAGGTTGTTCTTTGACTAC
Source organism: Viscum album (assembly GCA_963277665.1). Taxonomy (NCBI): domain Eukaryota; kingdom Viridiplantae; phylum Streptophyta; class Magnoliopsida; order Santalales; family Viscaceae; genus Viscum; species Viscum album. The sequence goes on from OY728123.1 coordinate 2,025,396,190, forward strand.
AGGGAGATCAATGCTATAACAATAAAGAACAATTATCCCATACCTTGTATTGATGATTTATTTGATCAACATCATAGAGCTCAATATTTTTCAAATATTGACCATAGATATTGATACCATTAGTTGTGCATGAATAAGGAAGGCATTCTAAATATAGTATTTAAAACCAGTTATGAGCATTATAAGTTTATAGTAATTCCATTTGGAATGACTAATGCACCTTTTTTATAGATATAATGAATAAAGTTTTCAAGGAATATCTTAATGAATTTTTAGTGGTATTTATTAATGATATCTTGGTATACTCCAAAATCTATGAATATCGTGAAAATCACTTGTGAACTATTCTAAAGACTCTTAGAAGAAATGAATTATATGGGAATTTTTGTAAGTGTGAATTATGGATTTGGGAGACTTCGTTTTTTGGCCATATTTTATCTAAGGATGGAATCTCGATTGATCCTTCAAAGAATAGGGAAAACCAAGAATGGCCAGTATCGATGAGTATAACTGAGGTATGCATTTTTATTGGTTTATTAGGTAATTATGGGCGTTTCGTCCATATTTTTTCCTAATTAGCTAACCCTTTAACCAAGCTCACACGTAAAGGTGTTAAATTTGTTTGGAAAAATTTTTTGTGAAGAATGTTTTGAATAATTAAAGATATGATTATTTAATGCTACTATCTTGACTCTACCATTAGGGAATTATGGGTTTTTTATTTATAGTAATGATTCAAAGAAATAAATTGGTTGCGTTCTTATGCTGAATGATAGAGTTATTTCCTATGAATCACGATAGCTAAAAATCCATGAACAAAACTGTCATACTCATGACCTTGAGTTTCCTACAATAATATTTGCTCTGAAGATATGGATACATTATCCCTATAGTGAAAAATGTGGGATATATACTGATCACAAGATTTTGAATTATATTTTCTCATAGAAAGATCCCAACATGAGGAAAAGGTGATGGCTTGACCTACTCAATGATTATGATTTCACAATATACTAACACATGGGGAAGGAAAATAAGGTGGAAAATGCATTGAGTAGAAAGGATCATGGAGTTATGAACAACATGAGAGTTAAAATGGATCTTATGTTTATGGATCTACTAAATATGGATATGGGAATAATCATGGAAGGTGAAACATCGATACTTTTTCAAATGGATTCCAAACCATCTTTACTAGAAAGGATAAAAATTTCTTTAACTGATGATGAGGATTTTCAAAATATAATTAAATATGTGAATGATGGGAGATTGATTGACTTCTTATATGAAGATGGAATTTTGAAATTTAGGAAGAGGCTTGGTGTTCCCTATATACCTGATCTAAAAAGATAATTTTTAGATGATGTTCATAGCTCCAATTTCTCTATACACCCTGGTAGCATTAATATTTATATATATTTGAAGGTATATTTTTGGTTGGACAACATGAAGAGAGATATTTCTTATTATGTGTCTCGATGTATCATTTGTCAACATGTGAAGGCTAGAAGACTACATCCTAGAGAATTAATGCAACCTCTTCCCATACCTGAGTAGAAATAGGATGTAATTATGTTGGAATTTGTCATGGGGCTACCAAATACTCCTTGAAAGAATGATGCAATATGGGTTATTTTTTATCATCTTACCAAGTTAGCATATTTTTTTGCTATAAGATAAGATTTACCAATTTCATTTTTAGCAAGACTATATATTAATAAAGTTTTAAGACTTTATGGTGTACACCTATTGATTGTTTCTGATCCTGAACCTCATTGTACAACAAGATTATAGAAAAGTATTCAGAAATCTCTAGATATTTATCTGTGTTTGATCACTTCCTACCACCCTCAAATTGATGGAAAATCAGAACATACTATTCAAACCTTAGAAGACATGTTGAGATTTTTCTCACATGACTTTCATGGTATATGGGATTACTATTTACCTCTGGTAGAATTTTCATATAACAATAGATTCCATTCAAGTATTCAGATAGAAACATATGAAGCGTTATATATAAAGATATGTTGCACACCAACTTGTTGGGGTGATGTTGGTGAAAGAAAACTTGTAGGCCCAAAACTTGTTGAGGAAACAGTGGAAAAGGTGAAGATTAACCAAACCCACATCAATGCAGCTCAAAGTAGATAAAATATTTATGCCGATAACTGAAGTAAGGATTTGGAGTTTCATGTAGGAGATCATTTTTTCTTCAAAATATCTCCATGGAAGGGTGTTATACGATTTGGTAAGAAGGGAAAATTAAGTCCTAGGTACATCGGACATTTCATAATTATAGAGTGAATTGGATTTTTATATTACCATTTGGCAGTGCTGCCAAGTCCCTCCAAAGTTCAAAATGTCTTCCACGTATCACTGTTGAGAAAATACATGTCTGACCCAACGCATCTACTCACCTATGAAAAAATAGAAATGGAACCCAATATTTCTTATTATGAAGATCTTATTATGATTCTTGATACCAAAGAATAGGTGTTGAGAAACAGGATGACTCGTTTGGTAAAATTTATTTGGAGAACCCATAATATGGAAGTGGCAACATGGGAACCTGAAGAACTTATGATGAGGAAAAACCCGTATCTTTTTATGCAGTAATATTCTGGAAATTTCGAGGAAGAAATTATTTGAAGGAGGGACTAATGTAACACCCCAAGCTTCCACAGTATGCTTCTCTTTTAATAATACAGTAGCTTGTGTTTTACGCATCCCTGAGTTCTAGCACACCACAATCAATCAAACTAGTCATTTAAAAAGTAGTTATGAATAGTAATTCCCACTTTTTAAAATTTTATGAAATATATTTTTCAAATTTGAATTCATTTTTGGATTTTTAATATCAAAATTAGCTTACGGTTAATTTTTGGCATTTTTCTAAAAACTTTCAATTTTTTATGAATGGGGAAAAACACTACGTTATTTTTAAAACCAAATTTTTATTTAAACAATTTTTCTAATTTAAATTTATTTTATAGTAAAAATATGTTCATAATACCTATATTATTCCAATTTAATTCATTGGAGTCTTTTTTTAATAATATTAGATATATAAAATGTTATTGAACCTTTTAACGCCTTTTACCCGCCTTCTAGGCACATTAGAAAATTGGCATAAATGTATTTCTACTACTTCTGTTTATTGAATTTCAAAAATATAATAGAAAAGGTTTTCATCATTAAGTAAAATTTGGTTCAATTGGATGAAAATAATTTTTGGTGAATAGTAACTTTTGAATTTTATTTACCACGGTTAAAAGTAAAAAGGGTAATCAAAGGTAAAAATGATTTCATAATTACCCAAAAACATGTCCTAACTCTATTGGAAAAGTTTTTTTAAACCATAATCAACCATTTAAAATAAATATGATCCTTTTTATCCCCTTGTATTAGATTAGTACATTTGTTATATTTCATTTAAAGAAGGGATAAATGTTTTAAATTCAAATTTTAATAAATAAAACATTTTTAATATAGAGTTATACATAAGATAACTTCAACTATAAATATTAATTATAAAGATAATAAATTTACTAAATCATATAATTTTATTTATAATTTTTAGACACTAAATAATTAAATTTATTTGTGACTCAATGATGATGCAGTAATTACCTTATTAATGAAATATTAAATTAATTAATGTTATAAATATTAAAATAAATGTAAAATGAAACTTTTGATGCCGAAAAAAAATTTATAGGTGAATATGACATGTTAGGGTTGATTAAATGTATTTTTTCTAAGTAATCAAGTTTTTATGACTTTCGCAAAAACCAAATACCAAAAAGAGTCAAAATTGACATAAATGAGTTTTTAAAACAAATACTATTTTATTAAATGATATAATACTTCTAAAAATATAATATTCAACCAAATAACTTATATAAGGTTATATATGTTTTTAATGAACCACTTGAGTTTCTATTGTAATTTATATAGTAATTTTATTAACCATGTAATATATAAATATAAGAAGACATGGTAAAGATTAAACTATTTAACTAATACTTAAATCTAAAAGATAAGTTTAATATGGTAATCTAAACTTGTCTAAAACATATTGGTTTAGACGATTTTGACCCATACCCACCTTATCCTTCAAATAAATCAATTTTTATCTATTAGAAACCGAAAATAGTTTTATAAAAAATTAATATTTCAATCTTTTCCAAAAGTGCCCCTCACCTCTCTTATAAAAGGGCATATCCCCTTCTCTTAAATTCACAACTCCATAGCCTTTTGGATAGGGCAAAACCAACTAAAATATCCTCCCAACTACCCATAATTCATCCTAGATTCCTTACTTCAATCATAAATCCAACGTTAATATCCCTTTTGTTCAAATCAAAAGGAAACACCCGAAGAAGAGGTAATTATTTGATCACCTCTTTCAAAGCTCTTTTCTTCTTCCACTTCCTCTTTCTTTTTAGTATCATTACCAAAATAATAACTCCAGTACCTTCTAAATACTATATTTTTATTATAAATATGGTACAACTATATTCATTATTCTATCCATCCTATGAATGACAAAGTCGCCATATGTGTGTGTGTATGGATTATCGTCTCCACGTCATGGTGTAATTTGTTATTCCACACTACATTATTTGGATGGGTATAATAATGAGTATAATTGATGTAAATAATAAATATAACATGTTAATGACTATTTATATATAATATACCATCCAAATTCATATTATTTCACCGTCAATAGAATGATATTTTCGCCCGTGCGTACGTATGTATTACTGTCTCCACGACACGATGAGATTTCATTCCCCCTCATAACCATTCAAGAATAATTTTCATTTGATGATTAAAAACTTTTTAATAACATAATATCATTATGGATAGGAATCAAATACATCCTAACCATAACAAACATGACTTACATAATAAAACATCTAAAGGAAAACGAACTTGTTGACACCTGAAACAATGATAATACTAAAATATTATTAACAAAGAAATATTAGAGGATAATATATGATATCATATTTATGTATTTGGTTCTTGTATAATTTAATAACAATTTTTTAACCATTATATAGGAAGTTAACTTACCCTTGACTAAGGAAAATTTCAAGGTAAGGGTTAATTTTACAGTCGATTTATTATCCAAGGTTGTTTATACGTTAGTATCTACTGGGACATCTTTATCATCCACATCTATGTTTCTTTAAAATGTATTTTGAAACATTTTCACTATTTCCTAGATTATGGGTTAAATTCATTTATACCTTTTTTTTAATTTTTATAATAAATTGAAAGGAATCATTCCATCATTTTCCAAACAATGTATTTTATAGCCTTTTCGAAAAAGTAAGGAAAGAATTTTTTTTAACTTCTACGGTGAGTGTGGCTATTTTATGATTTTATAAACCTTTGAAGCTTCTCGTACAAGATTATAACAATATTTTGAAAATAAATTTTTTCTTTACAATCATATAATTTCAAAGTAGAAAGATATTTCACTCAAATTTTTTTTGGATTGATTTCATCTATGTAAACATCCTTTGTTGAATTTTATGCTTGTATGAAGTGGATTTATTAAGATATAATCTTCCATATTGTATTGAAGGTTTTGTGATATGTTTTACTATAGATGTTCTATTTTTATACCATTCATGGTTTATAGTTAAAGTATTAACATTTCGTATTCAAGTTTTAATATGAATGTTTATGTTATATTTCATCCTTTTCAAATGAGGAATGCATTGGACTTAGTAACATATAGGTGGAGCCTACTATAGCTTCTCGGTGCATCGGTAGGTCTCATGATACAAACTAGTGTCTTGGCATAAATCCTTTACAATATCTTATTTTTGTCTTGGAATGAGGCCCTGATTCTGTGGTTATGATGTCTGGCATTATGAATTCCATCATTATAAGATTAACTATTGATATAACATGCGATTATTCGTCTAGTAAAATATTAATGTGAATAAGTAAATGGAATTATTTGATTTATCTTTGACATATTGTACTGAGGATTCAGTTTAAAAGGTTTATGTTTTAGTCTTATAAATTTCCTTAAATGTTTATGCTTATTTATATTATTTTTCGCTATATATTTATCCTTACTAAACATCTGAGATCACCACTTTCTTATGTTTTATTTCTCCTGAGGATGCGAAGAAGTATATTATGAATGACATGTAGGGATAGGATAATAAATATGAGTGTGTTAAATGGAGACACAATGTTTCTTTTTTTTCATTTCATAATGTAATGTGAAACTTATGTATGTATCTAGTAATTACAAGGCTACTAAATTGATCGGTCTTTCGGGACTTGAATTCTTTTGATCATACCAATGTTATGTAATAATGCACCGAATCTGGGTAACTGGGGTTGAGGTGTTACAAAATCCCATTCCATTGCAATTTATGTTCACTAGGTATACCCCTGATGCAATCAATGAGGGGGTAGAAAAATAAAAATCCTATTTGACGCATCATGGAAATAGAAGTCCTTACTCCCAACAGAGAGTCTCTCCGAATGAACCATTGAGTGGTAGCCTGAACTCTTATTTATAAACTTCCATGGGGATTAGGTAGCATTAAATGGCATAATAATGGCATTTGAAGATATCTTTTGTGAGACTCGAGGTAAAATATTTGAGATTCCTCATTAAAAATACATTCAATGGATTGAAAATGGGTCTATTTGGGATTATATTATGAGTAAAGATTTACACGATGTGTAATCTGGAAATTTTCACATTAGAAGAAAGCTTAATGAATTTTAGCCTAACTCTTTCAAAAAAATTACCAAAAAATCACATTTTATAAATTTAATACACAATGTGTAAATTTTATAATCTAGTTTCTATCTCCGTTGGAGCCTCAAAAGTGTGGTGTCACAACGTGATTGAAGAGAAGTAGTGTGAAGTGTCTTTTATCTCTAAAATTTACCTATTTTCATTCCCTTTTTAGATATCTATTTTTTATTCCATAAAACACAAAACAGATCAAATAATCCACCATTTGGAAAGACTAATCATTTAAAAACAAAAATTAATTCATTAAAATACTATAAAATAAATGCCTGAAATACATCTATCAGATCTCTAGCTATAACCAGTTAAAGATACTAAACTTCAAACTATTCACTGGAATAAGAGGAAAACTCTACAAGAATTTATTTTACATTATAATTCTCTTCTATATCCCTCTTCATTGAATTTTCAACCAAGGAAAATAATTAATTCTTGATCAATTTAGTTTTAACAGAAATAGTAGATCTTATATTCACACTAAAATGAGCCTCTTCAGGCCTTTCCAACTAAAAAGATTGAATATATTCTATAACTAGCTATTTCAAAACATGATAAAATTTATCATCTCTTTATTCAGAAAATAAATCCACAAAATCATCATTTCACTCTTTTGAAACAAAAACTATTTTCTCAAGTTCACTGATACCAAAATCCAAGCTTTATGAATAGGTGCAAGATCTTCCCTTCTTTGTGCCCTTTGAACAAGAAAAATATTATTATCAGTTTCATCATAAATCTCCTCATATGTTCTTGGAAATTAAAGAACACCATCGGTAATGTTTGGGATGCTATCATCCATGATTTCTCTTCTTTTGGTTATTACTATAATATTTACACCAAAACATAATGATCCTCAAAACCTATGAACACATGAGATCTAGAAACTACTCCTTTAATAGAAAATTATTCAATATATTTTATAATAATATATTCAGAGACTATTGAAATTAAAATCTTGGGCTCTCACTTAGTATAAGTACTATATTTCTATTATTCCTCGACACCAATCGAAATTAACTTTCCTATTTTCACACTCTAGAAGAAACCAAATTTCCTTAGTGTTCCAACAGACAACACATTACTGTGATGAGGTCTTAAGATAGTTTGAACGTAACCAATCATTTATCTCATATAAAGAATAAGAGCTACTAGCCTACCATAGGGATAAAATGTCATCTGAGTATCCTTCTGACAAAAATGGTTTATATTCCTTAATATTTAATGGTTGATATTGAATTTTATGTCACAAATTGTTAAAAACATTATATATATGTATGGAATCATAATCTTCTCTGATTCATCGATCCAAGGATCTACTTTTGTTTGGATAAATTTTAACAATACCTTCTGGTCAAATTTTAGATCCTTCACCATTAACGTTTTAATTTATCAAACTATAAAAATAAAGTACATAAAGTCTTGGTACATATGAACATTTTCCCCATTCAATCTATGATTGAAATGGAAATACGAATGATAAAGACACTTAAAAATATAATCCATTGCTACGAGAGAAATAAAAAAACTCTTTATCATTTACAGTTGGGGAGATGACATCTTCACTTTCACCAAAGTTAAACTGGTTATTTTCCTATTATTCTGTTACCACTATTTCAAAAATGTACTCAAAATTACATTTATCAAATATGTACTTAATCCCTTGAAATGTCAATGTCATCTTTTGTATTATATTTTTCTGAAACAACCATTAAAAATAAAAATGCTTTCCCTGAAGCACTTTATTCTTTGATCTAAATGGCCTCTGCCACTTCACCTTTCTAGGACCATCCTCATATGTCCTCTTAGTCATTCCCATCATTTTTAGGGGAAGGTTTTGGGTTCAAAAAAACTAGGGTACAAGAGTTTTAGAGCTTGGGAGTTCAAAATGACATAGTTTTGAAGGTAGGAGAAAGTGGATGATTGGATCAAATGGTTTTAGGTGATAATTAATTTTCTTGGGCCAATAAAATAGGGTAATCATTTAGTTTTTTAAATTAAAAGATAGTTTTGTAAAATAAAATACACAAATAAAATTTTAATAAAACATATTCAAAAACCTATGAAACAGAAAAAATAAATTATGACTGAAAAAAATACTTTAAAATAAAATAAATTATTAATCTAAATAGATATTAATAAGAATATTAAAAACTTCACTGAAAATTTAATAAAACTAACTCTTCCTTAATAAAATCAAAACTTGTTGTAGGAAGTGGTTTAGTGAAAATATCATTAAGTTTATACTCAATATTGAAATATCATAGAGATATATACCCTTTTTGGACATATCACTTTGAAATTTATTCCAGATATAAATATTATTAGTGATAGAGTGTCTAAAAGAATTGGTTGATATATTTATGACACTAATATTATCACATAAAAAAGGAACATGACCAAAATTAAGTCCAAAGTCCAAAATTTTGTTTTTATTCCACAACACTTGTGTATATCAACTACTATAAGATATTTATTATTCCTTAGTATTTTATAATGCAACTAAATTTTGACTCTTACTAAATCATTAAACTAGGGACTTTCCTATAAAGTGAATATTCTTGAGGTGTTTTCCTATATAATTTACACCCTATAAAATTAGAATCGGAATATGAAATTAATTAAAAACTATTGGTTTTTTTATAAAGAAAAGATAAATAAACAGTTCCTTTTAAATATAAAAAAATTTATTTAACAATAAATAAATTATACTCTTTTTGATTTTGTTTAAACATTTCAGAAAAAAACAAAAAAAATAATGTTTGTTCATGCTATTGTAAGATATTGAAAAACTACTTATCTTACCTCTATATAGCGTGTTGGAAATTGGCTCTCCAATTTCATCTAATTTATGTTTTGTATTGGTACACATGATTGTTTTATATGATTTATTTTTTTAAGACCAAACATTTTTATTAAAATAATTATATGTTAATTTTGATTTTCAACATTTTCAAAATCCTTCTCAACTATTTTAAATCTAAGAAATAAATTTAATTCTCCCATCATATTCATTTAAAAATATTTTTACATCGGTTTTGAAAAATCATTTCAAAAAATTTGATTAGTAGAAAAAAAATAACATCATCACCATAAATTTGAACAAGAAAAGTATTAGAATAATAAGTCTTATTAAAAAGTTTAGGATCATCTAAGCCTACTAAAACCCATTTTTTATAAAGCTTTCACGAGGGAAATGGTGCATCACTACATACAACTTCGATTTCACTGTATTCCCATATTCCAGATGTGGGAAGCTTTCATCATTTTCATAGGAAATATATGCACTTTGATCAAAATATTATGATGGGGTGTTGGTTCCTCCTTACATGGATTCCTACTTGGATCCCATTGCCTAGTCTGGGTCTCCCTCAAAGATTATGTCATGTTTGTGAAACTAGTTCCTGGTGCCATCTCGAGGTGTATTGAGGTTAATTACATTGTTTTTATCTGAAAAGGGATGTATCCTTCAGTCAGGAGAGTAGTCGTGTTGGGTATGTCGGGGAATGTTTGTATATTGGGTATATTGGGAACCAATAAATCTTATCATTTTTGGAGGCATCTCATATGAGGAATCTTAGGCACGGTTCCCAAGGAATTTTGTGTTGATCATGAGGTAATTAATGCTATGATCATAAGTATTCCATTTATTTTTATCTTATAAATCACATGTTTATTACATGGGGTGGGTATTCTAGACCTGATCCCAAGTTCAACATTCTATAGAGACAAATCAGAACATCATGTTGTGACAGATTAGGGTAAAAGCTAAACATATTGTGGAGATAGGATGGGAATAGGTTTAACATATTATAGGGATATAATGGTCATAGTTTTAATTTATTGCAGGGATAGTCAGTTAGAACTCCCTATTGAGATGGATTGACAGGTGCATCCCTAAGATGGAAGAAGTCATGCATGGATGTATGAATCATAAAACCATATTGAGGTGCAACCAGAGGTGCATCCCTGTGAGGGAATATGTCACACCTGGATGGATGGATTCAAACTCCCTATTGAGGTGGATCCAATGGTCCATAATTTGGAGGAAAGAAGTCACACCTAGATGGATGGATCAAAATGCCCTATTGAAATGGATCTTGAGGTGAATTCCTAATAGGGAAGATGAGACACATGGGTTAATGGATTGAAATTATATATTGTTTTTGATCCATTCTTGGATCTCTATGAGGGAAGATTTCATACTTCTATGGATGGATTAGAATGACCTATTGAGTTAGACCTGTAGCTATGTCCCTAGGAGGTAAAATTCCACACCTTGGTTGATGGATCAAAATTCCATGTTGAGGTGGATTCGATGGTACACCCCTAGCAGGTAAGATGACACACATGGGTTTATAGATGTTGGGATTGAACCTCAGGGAGGCATCCTACATACCATGTTTAAGAGATAGGGATCAAAACCCATGTAGTTTGATTTCGTAGTATAACATCATGTGACAGGACCAATCCATGTAGTTTAACATCATATCGTAAGGATTATTGTGTCACCAAAGGATCTTCAGTGAGGGATATTTTGGGGATAACATATATAAGCTTCTCTATAAAATAAGCTCACTCTTAGGGGAATGGTTTGGGTATTACTTATGGAATCTTCCATCTGTGGGTGACTCATAACCCATGATTGGGGAGAGGGTGGCATCCCATGATGATTATACACGAAGAATCATGTGTTTATCTCACCACATTGGAGGTTTAGGGTCATCCCATGTCACTAATACATTGGAAATCCTAGTTTTATTACATAGTTTAAGGGAATAGTTTAACATCATATGATTTGGCCATTGTCATGCATCTTAACATCATATGAATAGGACGTGAAGCTAGGTAGTTTTATGACCTGTAGATCGGATGTGATAAGGATTACTCCTTAAAGAGGACCATTTCAAAGAGATATTAGGATCTTCATAGGGAGCCTCAACCAATACAGGTGCACAATTTCCCTCAAATATTCCACCATTGGGCCTTATGTGAACACTGCTCATGTTCCTCTGGGAAGAACATGGTGTTAGCACATCCATAAAGGAGTAGAAATTATGAGGCATGATGTTTGGGTACCTATGCATTGAATAAATAGAAATTATAGTACCTATTCATAGAAGAAACATGTAGTATAAAGGACTAGGACTCACTTGGAGTGAAGTGGGTGGCACTAGTTATATAGGCATTTGGGGTGTGGATAAATCAGTCCCAGATTGGTATAGGAGCCCCATGCAATCGACCTTTGGGAAGGGGTGTCAGCTTAATAGAGGCACTATGAAGAGTCCTATAAAAAGTTCTTTATGATGGTTGGGACTTTTTGAGGGGTGTCTAGTGATGTTGAATGGGTTTATGGAGTTTAGGGATTTCATTAAGGGGTAGGCTTTGTGAAACAGAGTGAACCTACCTTGGGGTGAAGTCCTAGTTCCCAAGGTGTGGGATTCACAAAGGGTAGGTTCCTTATAGAGCCTCAGGTTCCATAGGGGGAATTATTCTTACATGAAGGGCATGGTCCATCACAAAAGGAATATCTAATTTTGGTTGAGGCTCTCAAGAACCCAAGGAAAGAGGTTTCTTGAATCTTGTACACCTTGTTGAATTAATTTTCTTTTTCAATCGTAGAGATCTAGAGTGTTGAGATCTCAATGAATTTATCAGAAGTCCAAAGGTTGTGCATCCCATAAAATGTCAGACATTATGGGATACTTATAGGTGTTTGGGTTTCAAAAATACTAGATCTTTTCTTTGATCTTTATAAAATTTGTGACTGGTCGTGGCTCTATGAGTCTGAATGAGACAATGTGGAGGTTAACTTCAACCATTTGTAAAGCTACGAAGAGATATGTGACTTGGAATTGATATTATAAAGAGCTTACAATAAGGCTTCCATGCAGCCCAAAACCTCTCAAGATTAATCCATTCATGAAGGTTGTGATCCTCATGAATGATTCCCATATAAGTCTTCCTAGACTTTTTGGGCGCATATTTTCTCTTAACCATGCATTCTTTTCCTAACCACTCCCATGACATGAATATTTCAATGTCAAAAATTCCCCCCACATAATGGAAACTAGAAGGGAATATAAGGGTTTTATTTTGAGGTAAAACTATAAAAAATGGTAATTTACTCTCATTCTTGAAGCTCATTCTCAAATCTTGTTCTTGAAGCCCTCTCGTAAACTGTGGGTTGTATGCCTATGAATAGTGGAGGTCCCCTTAGAGAGACCAATAGAGTTTCATGAATAGAAAATACCAAGATATATATTTTCAGTGATCACCATCTTTATGAGAACTTTTTTATTTTGATCCCCATCACTTGTGGAGCTCAACATCTCCACGAACATAGCTCTACAAATAGTGCTCTGTGAACCATATTCCACACACTCAACCATATCAAAATGAACTCCGTGAACCTGAACTTCTTGAACCCCACCTTCACGAACAGATATTTGAAAACCAAATTCATAGAAATTCATAATTCTCAAACTAAATGGTTATTAAAGGTGAAAACACTTCTTCCACTCATCTGGAATAAATGGGTGGGAATCTAATGCTCAAGGAGATCATTTGGAGCACCTCAAACCATGATAACATCACTGCGCTACTGACTGATGATCGGGAGGAATACCAACTTTGAAAAATTCCATCACCTTTTGTATTTGGGTTGAGGGATAATGTATTCATCCATGATGTGAGAAGATAAGAGACAACATACTAGTTCATGAGCTCACCTAGAATATACCACTAGCATGGGGCTACTAGAGGACATATCCTAAAATATTAAGTGTATATCATGGAGTAAACTCTATATAATCATGTAAACAGCATTGAAAATGAGGGGTTAGAGGATGAGACACCCCCATAGTTTGATTTTATTCTCGAGGAAGGTTTGAAAGATTCACCCAAGGGATAGACTGATGGTTTGGATCTATGTTAGGGATAAATTTTACCGACAAATGATCTTGAGATTATTAATAATTCCCATATTATAGTGAATTTGAGGTTGAGCTGAAGCAACTAGAGATTTAAGAGGCAGGATGGACCTCATAATTCCACATAAACTTCCACAAGGATATCATGTTAAATTACTAAGTAGGTGGTCTCCAAGGACCAACACATTCCATCTACATCATAGGGAGTTTTGCATTAGGTTATGGTACAGAGACCACATTATTTGGATTCCAATCCTAGGAGTGATGTACTATGATTTCCTCCTAATAGAGAACATCTGGGAGGACTACGAGCAAATTCTATCCTTTTCAAGGGTGTTAATATGTTGGGTGCAAGGTATAAACAAGGATAAGATAAATATAAAGGAAATAATGTTAAAGCAATGGTTCGACTAATTCTTTAATGAGTTAGAAGAAATGATACCTGGAGGTCCATTAACATGACTTGGGGAATTCTAGTTGGGCAAGGATCACTTCTATTAGAAGATTATAAGGGTGAACTAGCCAAAGATATGGGGTTATAGTTCAAATTTTGAATCACTTGTGGTCAGGATGGTAGGATTTATCACCAAAATGATCTATGGCTAGAGGCTCCTAGTGAAGGATTCACTCATGGGGGTGTAGGCGAGCACCTTCATCATGGTGGAGATGCTGGTGATGAGGAATTTCATCAACCAGACGTTCTCAGTATTGGAGAAGCTATACGAGGTGTTTCTTGACATCGGCTAAGGGGAGAATCTACTCTTTCTGTGTGTGCCCTTCCATTTTCTATATAGTTGGGTAGCCACACAAATGGGGTATATGAATAACCAAACCCCATCTCCCCTCCTATAATGAACTTCTGGCTTGAAACGTTCAATATTGGGGGGATTCGCCCACTCATCTCGAGCCTTATAGATGTGTTGGAAAGAATCGGGTCAGAGGATCACTTAATATTTCACATGTTCCCCCTAATGATGGGTAAAGTCACTGATGATGGTATGGGGACCATCGAGTAGTGATTATACCTCCATACCTTATGTGGTAGGGTACTGCTAGAAAGCTTTAATGTGAGGTGAATTGTAAGTCATACAACCAGAATCATTTTTCAAGGTTATTCAGATACCTGTAATAGTTGACCCCAAAGGTGTAAACTGATGTCCATCATGAGCATAATCCTTTGGTCCTGATGTAGATCTACTGAAAGTCCATCCATGAAGATAGAAAAGGTTAGTTCAAGTTTCAACTGCCTACTGCTGGATATGGTCTAACCAGCAAATATGCGCTAAGGTGGGAGAGCGCATATCACGAGGAGATTTTAAGGTACCAAACCACTTGGGCTGGAAAATTAGAGGATCTAAAACTATAAGGCCAAGTACAAGAATTTTTTATAGCGTACCATGGAGGTAGGGGTTCCCTAGTGAGTTGAGTGGATGTAGTAGTTTTGGTATTCCCTGGACTAACACAGGTGGATGATGCATGGAGAGGAGCAGCATCAAGATAAACTCTCATGGGAAAGTGGTCAGAGGAACCAAGTGATCCGTCCAGGGTGGCCCTGATTATGTTCTTCTAGGTTCCGAGGAAGTAGCTATTCCATTTTGATATCCCTTGTGACATAGTTGTTTTAGATTCTAGGGATATTTGGTTGCTCTTCAGACAGATCAACACTCTCATTACAATGTGGAGGAATCTCATCAAAGAGAGAATATTTATTACCATGATGGGTCATGTTAGGTTCGGTTTTTATATTCCATAGGATGAGGTGGTGTAGTATATAATATAACTAGAATATATTTTCAATTCTATGTGTACTACATATCTATTGACCACATGATTGAAGGTGTTATTGGGGATGACCTACTCTTCTTATTTTTTGGCTAGTGATTTTGTTTCTCATGCACCACTAAAAGGATATTTAGACAATTCATGGTAGATCGATGCCCACTAGAATTTTTCCATAAAAGGATTCATGGCCATATACTAGGAAAACATTGTGATCTCATGTTCATTGGAATCTAGAAAAATACCTAGGAGTTTTTTGATAACGCTTCCTGTACATGTGCATGGATCAACGATCAAAGAAGAGGGTAAGTAGCATGATAAACCTCAGGAAAATGTAAATGGATACTCAACCATTTAAGGGTTGCGCATGGGGTCCCTATCTAATGTTGTGGCCATGGGTGGCCAACTATCATCCAAAACAATGCCTACGACTATGGCAGTGGCCACTAGGAAAGTACCCCTGCCATAGGGATTTCTTGTGAATATTTTAGAACTCCTCACTAGGATATAATATTCATGTAAACCTATTCCACTTTCTACCTTTTTCTCTTCTACTTTTACTTCATTTATTTGTCTGACACTTTTTAAAATGGTATTTCAAACCTATTTTGGGTCTCACCTACCAATGTCAATGTCAGATTCAGTGGCACCAAAGGCTGAGTTGGAAACAATGGGTGTTATTATCCCAGTGGAAATTCCCAAGGAGGTATCATTAGTTGGTCTAATCACGTGGGTTCCACTTGAAGGGACTTCTAAGATTGTTCCCTCGATGGGGGGGGGGGGGTCAAAACTATGCCCGCGATGGGGATGACTGAAGGGATTATAGTGGAAATTCCTATCTTAGAGGTTCCATCGAAGGCAACCGTCTAATTTGAAGCCTCAATGGAGGATTCCACAATTGTGACAACCATTTTAGTGATCTAGGATGATTCTTTGGATGTTACACCTTAGAAATTTCCATTGGTAGTGGCTACGAGAGATGCGGGCTAGATTCCACCACCAGTAGGGATAGTTAAGGTGTTTGGGATGGTTTCATCTACCTAGAAGGTTTAACAAGGGATGGCAGATCATTCTTCCCTTAGTAAGGTGGGTAGTGAGGATCCATTTCTAGGAATATATTTAAATCCACCTATTCCCATGGACATGCCTGCGGACAAACCAACAACTGATATGTTAGCGGTCTTCCCTCTATATGAGACCACACCTCCCAAAGATTTCAAGACTTCTAGATTGGATTCCACCAAGGATAACTGGATCATTCATAGAAAAGTGTGGAGTTTTGTGTGGAACATCATCACCTTCACCTTGATGGTAGACCTTCCTAACTAGTTGGGATCTCTTCTCTACTATCTATTCATCCTAGGGACTAGTGGGGTGTAATCAAATGATCTTCATGCACTAGATCATGACTTCCTCATCGAGTGGGCATATGCCAAGTGGAAAGTGTTTGATATTTCCTTGAATAATCACAAAGTTGAGGGATTTTAGGTTCTTCAAGTACCTGAAGGGGAGATCACCCAACAAGAAGGTCTAGTGTGGGAGTATACAAACATGGATACTTCTAAATCTATGATCATTGGATATTTGAAGGACCAATTGTAAGTATCCATGGATAATGAGGCATAGGTGAGATACCTAGTGGTCGAATGGTGGTATTAATAGAACCAGATATGTATCACGGTCTAATAATTTTATCCCATAGCTGAGGAATATGCGACCAACTTGGTGGGGCGGTAGCATACTGTAAGTGCCACCTAAAATAGGTTATCTGATCTCCAACACACAATTATTGGAGTCAATATTTCGGTTATTCTTGCAAAGTATCGGCCCTAATGTGTGTATGACCCTCCAAAACTTTGGTTAATCTATTTTAAAATTTCAACACATTCGATCATGTTTCTTTTTGTCACATTTTATTATTACACACCAATCATACATATAAAACAACTAACGAACAACCCGTAAGCTTACATGAGTCATTATTGGTGTGAGAAACTTTGTATTATGATGTGATAACTCATTTATATTAGATTTTCACACAATATTAAAATACTCCAGGTCTACATTTGATGGCTGGTCATTGGAAGTGTTTGGGCCAATAAGGGATAGGGTGGGAGAACAAAGCTCTCTAAATAGACGACATTCTTTTCCAATGTGTTCTAGTTCATGAATGGGGTAACATCATGGGAATTTAATTTTACCACAAAAAAGGGGAAGTGATGTCATGAATAATGATTCCCAAGATTTGGAACATAAATGGAGTGGCGTGACAATTGGGGATAATTATTGACCATGTTCAAAACACACCATCCATTATCATTTTTCCAAGGCTGGGGATAAAAAAATTTGATTGACCACTAACCATGTTTGAAACATAGGAAATATCTCAAAATTTCATCAAAATCCTTCCAGGGTTTGTTCCCATGATAGTAGGAAATCCAATTTGTCCAAGCACAATTTATATTAGGGGGGAATTTGGATGTGGAGGAGGATGAGGATCTAAATAAAGGGACATGTGAAGCATGGATATGGAGTGATGGAATGTTCAAATCCATTCCAAACCTCTTGGATTTTTTACAATGTGGATTTTAGAGCATTACTGTAGGTGTATCATTCTAATCATTACCAAAATATTCTCTTAGGGAGAGCATCAACTCAGGTGCCAAGTGACGGTTGAAGAAAATGAAGTATGTGGTAGGTGATCAGCACTAGAGGAAAGGGATTCTCATGAAATGTCCTAAGATGACTCACCATTTTTCATCATAAAATGGGGATGATATACATTCAGTTTAATTTCATACTGGGTGGATGTTTGACATGCGTTTTAACATCATATGGTGAGGATGAGGTATCATACAGATTAATGTCATGTGATCAGGACATGTGAACTGACATGAATAATACCAACTCAATCATAGTGGTGGGGGATTAAGAGGTTAAAATGATAGGGGTACTACCTATATAGGCCTACAAGGCATGGGTAGATTTTAAAACCCTGCACTGCAAAGACTTTTGGGAAATTTTCATAGAGTTTAAGGTCATGATTGTTGGACTAAATGGGAGGAAATAGTTTAAGGACATAATAGTCGGAAACGTTTTATATCTAAAAGTGGATATATATAGCATGGATGAGACATAACCTACTGTGAATGAGGATAATAAGAGGCCATGAAACATATAATAACATTGAGACATATTTCATATAGTTTAAGGTCGTGATTCTTGGACCATGAATCTTAGTTTAAGGTCGTGATTCTTGGTCCATGACTCTTAGTTTAAGGTCATATAGTTTGGACTGTAGGGTAGAAATCCTAAAACATATTAATGTATAATGGTGCAATAAAAACCTTAAATTAATGGAGTTCCAAGGGATTACATGTTCCACATAACACATTCCCAAGAGGATGGGAACATAAATTAAATTCACGATTCTTAGACATGGGATTTTATTTTAAGGTTATAGAGTGTTGACCATGGGTTCTTAGTTTATGGTCATAGAGTTTGGATCATGTGAAAACTAAATTTTTTGGTGTGGCTTGAATGAGTAGTAACCCAATATTAAAGGTGGTCCACAGGAGGCCAAGACCCACATTAAACATAAGGGAGAGGCTAAAAACAGTTAATTTTCATGATGTTGGGACCTGAGCTCTTATTTTATGGTCATTGAGTTGAGAATAATAGAATATATTTTAAGTTCTTAATTCTTGGAGTAGAATTGATCATCATAAATAGATATTTGTATTTTGGTGAAGTGATAAACCAAATGTGAGATCAGAACCAAGTAGGCCCAACATCACACATCATATTCCTAGGACGACGTGCACATAGTTTAGAGTAATGATTCTTTCAAATGGAATCCGAGTATAAGGAAATACATATTAGATAATGGGGAACACCCATGTATCAACCTATATTGTGGAAACCCCCTCCCAAATCCTAATATTATGTGATCCATTATTGGTCTAAGAAAAAACGATCAATATGGAGTAATCATTGTTTGAAATGGATAACAAAACAAGGGGTGAAAGTGAATTAAATATCCCATGAGGGTGATCCCGATATTGAAAACTTAAGGGGTAACTGAAATATGTGAATAACTATTGACCATGGTTGAATTAAAGGTTATCTACCCACATTGGTTCATTATGGGGAGAAAAAATAAGGGATTTTCCATTGACCAAGTTTGAAACATAACATTTGCAATTTCCTTCTAAAGATCCTTCGAGGCATGATCCTAAAAAGGTGGGTGCCCCAGTGTGGCATGGGACCATTCTATTAGGGAGCCTATTCAGATCAGAATGGTGATTATTATCCAAATTAGAGAAAGTAAAATGTGTATAAGAAGAAGTGGGGACTATCTCTTAGGAAATATTTTGTTCCCTATGAGCTATTTCATCATGTGTTTGAACACAATGAATGAATGCATGGGGAGAGAATTTAGCCTTGACCTAATGGGAAAGGCCCTAAGGTGATTCAATTATATGGTTGAGCCTGATATGATATATTTGGGTGTGACATCATATCATATAAGTATAGGAATCATGACACTTGTAATTATTCGAAATGGCATAGTAGGAGACTGATGTCAGTGGAGTGACATCCTCTCAAGTGAGGATTTAAAATCATCTCATACTATAAGGCATCATGGTTTTAAAAGGGGTAACATGGGTTTCATCTCATACTCATCATATGAGGCATCCCTTCATTATACAAGGTAATATTATATCTCATTAATAGGCATGTAAATTTTTTATGGGGTACGATCATAGTTTAACATCGTGTGCTGGGGACGTTGATGTGGTCGTCATCCAATACTTATCATATGGGGCATTCCATTTTCATATGGGGTAGCTTCTAGTTTATTTTTATAGATATTGTAATAAGTAGAATGAATTTCCCAAATAGATTTATATGAAATGAAAGAGTTATAACCCTATGTGAAAGGAGGGTCGAAGGTACCCCCTTCCACAAAAAACTCAACAAAATTTACCTGAGGTTCAAATCATGACACTGGGAATGGAATAACATCATAGTGATTTGATGAAGGGGAAAGGCCTAGGATAGAATATCTAGGCATCACTATTTCTCCCATGACGATGGTAATCAAGCCTTATGTAGTTCTGGGAAGCGGTGTGGTAGGTAACTGCTGTCGTGAGGGGGATACCCTCTCAAACGGGGATATTGAATCTCCTCATATTAGGATATGAGGCATTCCTAATTTATATGGGGTTGGTATATAGTTTAATTTCTTGTGATGAGGACAGTGGTGGGGCCCACACATTAAGATTCCCATTCATTTCTTCCCCATATTGGGGTATGAGGTCATCTCCAGACATTAATTGGTCAAGGTAAATGAATGGAGTCTATACCTAAAAATGAGGCCCATAGGCGCGTTTTGGGGATGGTTTCACATTGAATCTATGGCTGGGCCTAGATACAGGAAGTCTAGTAATAACTATGTGTCCCATGAGGATGGGAATCTAGCCACACATAGTTCTGAAAAGAGGTTGAGTCATGGGATTTTAGAAATACCAGGGATGAAGAAAATCATGTGACTAAGGGGAGAATACATTTAGTTTAGTGTCATAATTCTTAGACCATGGATTCTAGTTCGAGGTCATAGAGCTTGGACCTATGGAAAATATTTTATGGTTTTAATTCATGTAAAATGGTGATTCGAGGATGTTTGTGTGGTTCAATAGTTAAAACCTAAATTCAAATGGATCCAAGGAGTCCCTGCAACACATGGAGTGATCCTAAAGCCAGTTACACACAGTTTTAGGTTGTAAATCATGGACCATGGAAAACAGTTTAAAGTCATGATGCTTGGAATATTGTAAAATAGTTTAAATCCATGATGCTTGGAATTTATATGTTTTTGTTTCTAGGGTACTTGAATGGAAAAAAATATTTATAACCTACCATGAAAGGAGGGGATATGGACTTGTGTACCACACAAGTTCCACAATACAAATGACACACAATTTATGGTAAAAATTATTATACCATAGAGAAGGTGGAAAATAGTTTAAATTCATGATTCTTATAATAGGAGGATGTATATCTCAAGGGTATATATGAGGAATGGTAGAGGTAGGATCAAACATGAAAGGAGCCAAGGATGCTCATGTGCCACATGCACACCGTGAGATGAACATCATGTAGTTTAAGGTCATAATGTTGGGACAGTAAATGGGGCCAAAGGTCATAAGGGTTTCATAAATTTGTGGTTGGGCCTTGAGATAGAAATTTTTCGCATCTCTATATATTTAATGAGGATTAGAATCCCTACTCATGTAGTTCTAAACAAGTCATGGTAGAAGAATGATTCTAGAAATGGGGAAAATCCCCGCTAATGACGTAACTGGGGCATCCCATAATTACCATGGGGAGTATAATGCTTAGGAAATAGGGTAGGGATAAGTTTTAAAATCATCTGATAAGGAAATTTGTTCTTGTTCATATCATATCATATTAGGCATGATTATTTCAGAAGGGTTAGGTTTTTTCCATCTCATACTTATCATATGAGGCATCCTTGTTGTATATGGTGTAGGACTTTTTGAATCATCTCATACTTATCATATGAGGCATCCTAGTTTCAGTCGGGGTAAGGTCAATTTTCATTAGGAGTAATCTCAGTTTTATATGATGAAGGACCATATTTGAATGACATGGACTAAGGACATCGGTATTTTTAGTTTAAATTCATACAACTCAGACTATAAGGGATAAAAAAAATTTAAGGTCATAATTCATAGAATGATTGAAAAAAGATAAAGGTCGTAATTCCTAGTCCAGTTGAAAATAGTTTAAGTTCATACTTCATGGACCATAGGGATACTATTAGTTTAAGTTTTTAAATACTAGACCAATACAAATATATTAAGGTCATGTTTCATGGACCAATTGAAAATATTTTATTTTCATACTTCCTAGATCCATTATACTCACACAAATTACTACATGGAAAACATGGAAATGGTGGATGGAATGATATGCTCTACATCTATGGTGATCAAAGAGTATGATCTATTTTAATATACCTTATGAATGATGTAAGGCCCTTCCCACATGGGCTCAAACTTTTGTGGCTTTCTACTGGGTATCATTGGCGTTCATAGAGCTAGTATCATGTCACCTTAGATGAAGGAAAGGAGGATAACCTTCTTCTTTAAGCCTCTCAATATCATATGTTGGTGCCTCTCTAGATTACACAAGGCTTGGAAGTTGTTCACTTCAATGGATTCCAACTCATATATAAGAACATATTCCATTCTCTCTAGCATCTATGAGTCATAGAAATATATTCAAAGAAAAAAAGTTGAACCTCAATGGTCAAGACTATCTCTGTTCTATACATCAGGAAATATGTGGTCACCTAGGTGGAATTTAAATTTTCCATATTATAGGCCCAAATTAGGTTGGGGATATTGTCTAGATAACTCTTCTTTTTCTATCCCACCATTTTATATTGGATGTTAAAGAGGGTTGTTTGAAAACCTCAATCTATCCATTCTCTTGCACATAATAGAAGGAAGTATAGTTGGACTAGATATTAAACTTGGTATATAACTTATTAATCTTGGTATCCTAAAAGATGTTGTTTTTGTTAGTGAGGATAGTATGAGGAAATCCAAATTGATAGATGATATGGAAGCCCATGAACTTGATCACAAATAGGTATTGGACTTCCTTTAGTGGAATCACTTGTGTCCACTGGGAGAAGAAATGTGTTATGGTCAGAATGAACCTACACTATAAAGATATCACTAATGAGTATGGACCCATTCCATCTATTTTCCATACTAAAAAGGGATAATAATATTTGGTGGTGTGAAGGATCTATGGTAGTCGATGAAAAAAATGGAATGGATCTGAAACGTGTGAAACCTCATAAAATACTCAATGTTGTTTGTGGACCATGGTGGGATTAAATTAACCCATACTCTGAATCTAGTTAGAGAGATTTAGTCATGCCTGATGGGAAACACAAGACTCAAAATGTACATTTGGTATAACATTGGTATCTCATATCCTTGGATGAATTGAGGGATAATTCCATAAAACCCATGTCTGTAGCGGGTTGACTCAAGGTTAGGCCCATTCTTTAGTGTAAATTGTGCTTCATGCTGAAGGATTCACTCCTGCTCAACTTGATCTAGTAGTAGAATGTAATTATGGAGATACATGATGAATATTGTTTTCTAATCATGTATTTCCAATGTTGTGGGGGACCATAGGGTGTCATAATAGAATCACATTTAAACTATTGGTTTACCCATTTCCTATTATAACCTTCTGAAATTGAATGATCAGTGACCCTCTAATGTTCCACATGGATGATCACGTCATCCTATTAAAGTTTTGAAAGATACAAAACCAGGATTTCCAATGCATCCTCTCAACTATTTTGTGATAGTGGTGGTTGATTCGCCTTCAGATAAGTAGGTAACAAGGCCATCAACTAGAGAGTGAGCTCTAGTAGGGGAACAATCCCTTGTTTTATGAAAATTTTTTCACTGTTGTTCTATTTCATTACTAGCTTAGAGTCTCACTTCACATGTAAGAGGATAACATCAATCTCGGAGGCCAACACAAGACCAGTAATGAGATCTTGATACTCTTCCTCTTTGTTGGGGTCACCATTTGAAAATATGAATGAGTACGGTAGGACGACATATTCCTAGGTGATGAAGATGATCCCCAACCCCACTCTATTGAGCTTCATATTGTTAATACTTCTACTAGTAGGGCTCTTGTAAGAACTATAAAAATGAATCTGGAAACATGGAAGAACATGATCCACTGATAGGACATCCACATTTGAGAAGAAAACACATATTGGAAGTTCCACGTGGGTCGATGGGCAGTGAAGATATCATGAAATGCCTAGCCTTTGAGGACCTTATTCAGAACAAAACTAATGTAAAACTATGAGAGGATCACTACCCATTTTTTCAAATATCCATTCAGCATGGGTTGATTGAGAATATAATCCATTGGCTCTACTCAAGATACCAATTGTATCTCATGATGATACAAATAATGTTGTAATTTCTTTACTTTGAAAACTAATTAAAGGTTGCTCCTCTCAATTGGTGAGTATCTAGTCTCGATTTTAAGGAGCATGTAACTAAGATAGTATAAAACATTTTCTCCAAACTCATTATTCTTCTTGGCTATAAATACACTAAGGGATAGTTCTAAGGAGATCATACAATGGACTCAACGTTTCCCGAAAAAGGGAAGCATCAAAACCAAAGGTTATAGCATGTATTAATTAATGTCCTTGAATACGGATTGAAACTTCTTATCCCATTGGTAAATGTTTACTTTCTTCTTGATCCTTGATAGGGGCTTAAAATTGATAGCCATATTTTCAATAAATTTGTCTATGTAAGAAATGTGCCCTTGGAAGCCCTATAATTCATGGAGGTTTTTCAAGGGTGGCATTTGGCTGATGTCCATGATCTTTTCTGAGTCAATATCGATGCCTCTATATCTTATGATGAATTTGATAAACTTAATAGATGTAACCTCATATGTGAACTTAAAGGGGTTAAACTTCAACTGTCGATAGTGGAGGAATCCTAACACTTTCTCAATATCTTTGAGATGGTCCTCAAACGTTTGGGATTTGACAACCAAGTTTTCTGCATAAAATTTGACCATTGTCCTGAGAATTGTTTTGAATCTGTGATGTATAGACTACTGATAAGTGGATATTGCATTCTTTTAGCCAAAGGGAATCATCTGATGGTAGAAAGTCCCTTGTAGTGTGTTGAAGGTAGTGGACTCTTCATCCTTAGGGGTTATCCAGATCTGGTTGTATCTGGTATATACATCCATGAAGTAGAGGGCCTAGAACCCTAATGTAATTTCAATCAACATCTATGCCACAAGAAGTTTAAAATCACCCTTTATAAAATGGTGGTTGAGGTACATGAAATCTATACAGACTCTGATCTACCCATTCTTCCTCCTGATTGGGATAATGTTGGGTATCCATCTGGAATACTAGACTTCTCTAAAAAAAATTGATTTGATAAGATCACCAACCTCATCCTTCACCATAGCACCATGGTAGGGGTTCATCTTTCTAGGAGGCTCCCTGAATCCATGTTGACTCTCTATGAGATAAGAGGATGAATGTATACCTAACAATCTAGCCCTAGAATCTCATCATAATTCTTGGAAAATAAATCACAGTTCTATTTCAAGGAGGACACATACTATTTCTGTTCTTTAAGATAGATGGTCTCCCTGATCAACATCGGCCTTGGATTCTCCTCAGTACCGAGGTTCATCAATGTTAACTCATCAATTGTGGTGGCAAAAACATCTTCAAATGTATTAGGGGAATCTTCTAAATATTATTCATCATCTAAGGTAGGATAATTAGTGGTAGGCGGTGTCTCTTCCAAGCCATCCAACACAAGGTTAGCACATGTGCCTGCTTGAGAAGATACTAAATCCTTGCAAGGAGGTTCCTACTCTATTGAAATGGTCATGATAGAAGTTTTCATAATGACTCCATCCAACCTTTGACCATGATGTACATTCTGGAATCAACATAATGGAAGCGAGTCGAATTATGTTCAGTCATCCTTGCTCTGTGGAACAAGCGGGAATGTTGTGAATTAGTGGTCATGGGGTGGACCTCTTAGTACTTCACCATAGTAAGGGATTATGGTATAACACGGTCATGTACATTGTAGAATTATGTGGTAATTTTTGGGTGTTCCTTCTTCTAAGGGATGAAAAAACCTTTTTTCTTAAATTCAATGAAACAACCCCCAGGTATGGTGTTTTGGGATCCAATTGATGAATTTGTAGAATGAATACTCTATACAAGTCTACCTATATATTAATTTTTCTGGTCATAAGATCATTAAGAGAGTTGATACGCTCAACCGAGTTGGTCTGAACCTTATTCCCCTCTCTCTTATAGTAACTAAAACTTATATAGAGAGCTTCACAAGATTCAAAGGGGATACATCACCCAAGAGCACCCCAACTCAACCATTTAGGGAGTATTTGAGGCATTGATGATATGAGGAGGGGAAAGCTTCATAAAAATGAATCTAGGGCCTACTCATAGGTTTTTTGAATGAGGTATCCTTTGAGACTACTATGAAATCAATGCTCGATATCAATCCACCAAATGAGGTCTTCATTTAGATATTTCTATGTGGTTTCTTATCTATCTTATCATAAACCAAAATTTTTATGTTGAAAGGAGTCATATAAAACTAAATTAGATCTAGCTTGTGGGGTTCTTAGGTTTGGATGTGGTTAATCCCATAGCCAATATCCATAATGAAGTTGTATATATCCACACCAATGAAATGTCCAATGATTTAAATTGGGAACATGTTCCCCTACATGATAACACCATAATCTTTCCCATAAAATGAAAATATGGATTAGCATTCCTCTTGCTCAGACTACTCTATATAATAGGCCTAAGTTGTAGGTACCATTTTTTAAAACTGGGGAGTTCTTTTCAATGATTTTTCATGGGAGTCCTAAATTTCTTTTGATAAGTATAGGGACTCAAAGATCAAAAGCCTCATGTGTATGATGACAAGGTATTTCAACACATCATACTTTCATCCTAAGGGCATACGTTTTTCATACAGAGGGTCACTCTTTTGTAGGGGTGAAACAAGTGTCCCTGGATGAACTTTTGGGTTTTGAATAGTGTTGGCAATATTCTAAAAAAGACTCAGATATACTCTAAATAAATATTGGCTGAATGTCTGTTGTCTTAGGTCAGGATCTGGATGGATGAACAATATCATGGTGTGGTCATGGCTAATATGATCAGTCAAGACATACGATTATCTGTAAGGTTATACCTAATGGACCATACTGGGAAGAAAATCATTGCTGATATTTCTTGGTCTTGATATCATGGATGACTTGGTTATCTTGGGAATTATGGAAAATCACATGTCCACCACCTTTCCTTAGATAGAATTAGATAGAGGTAATTGAGGGTTTGGAATGACATTTCTCACTATTGGGTTTCATGAATTGGTCCACCAGATCAATTAAATTCACAGAGTCATGCTCATTATCATCCTCCATGGGGTAATCTAGAGTTAGGTGGACTATATGAACACCCCCTAACCTGAGGCGAATGAATTCACCAAGATTTCAAGATGGATTTGGAATCAATGGGGGACTCTAATTTACCTTGCATTGTCGATTCATGTTCTTCTGAGACTTGCAAGGCTATGATGTAGATGCGGAGGTAGTGACCATAGGGGGAATAGAAACCACAAGTGGGTCTGAATTTATGAAATGGTAACAAATGACACCATAAGTGTGAGTGAATGCCATGAAATCCAACTAGTCATCATATTTTTTGTGTCCCATAGCTAGAAGCCTACTTCCATCTACTAGATCTCTCATTTTCACTATCAAGGTCAGCAAAGGCAAGTGCCAACTACACTGGAACATCACCAAACATGAACCAACCATGATCCCCTTAGTCCTTGAGCCAATAATTGTACACATAACATTCCTTGATTGTGTGTCTGAGGATCCCTTAGTATTAGAAATAATCATGATGGCTAGTGATTCCAGCCTCCTAGGGCCTCATACACTCTGGAAAATTCATAATTCCCTTCTCCAGGGAACATATGAAATAGGTTGAGACCTATGAATCCCTAAAGTAATATGTTTGGTTCATTTTTTCTAGGAAGGAAATTGTGGGAGCCTCAACATTATAAAGGGATAGAGACACATTTTCATATATGGGTGGTTTCTCTTAGTGAGGTGGTTTCTAATGGTTTTGTACTAGGAGAGGCTACACCTATTAGTGCTAAAATCTATGAGGCTTCTTTAGAAATGGAAATAAAATGAATACCATATTGGGAACCTCTGTATACAAAGTAGTATAAGTATCTACTTTGGTCTGTCTTCTCATGGGAGATGTAAGGGGAAATGGTTATGACTATTGTTTTTCCAACTATAAGACCTCTTCTAGAGGTTGTGACTTTTCAAATAACTGTCTTAATCCAGCTGGGTAGTTATTTTTTTTGAGGGTAGTGACCATATCACTTTGAACATTCCCCACACACATTATAAGTATATGATCTTAGTATAGTAGAATGTCGAGGGAATATGTGAGGCATTTCCACTGGGAGAAAAATTATATGACTCACTCATCAATTCTTTGCTTTAACATGAAGAGGTCGGTAATACATGTCTTGTGTATGGTGGATCTAAACTGGTAGAGTAACTTCCTCTGAAGATCCTCCCAACTAGTAATGGACCCTATGGGTATTTGGTTGTATGAGAAAAATGTGGGTCCTTCTAGTGTTTGAGAAAAGCAGCAAAGATTGGCAGACTCCTACTATTCTAAGGTCCCCAAGATAGGTTTACACCTTCAAATAAAGTAGGCCAGTTTTTGTAGTGGGTCACCCATCCAATTTAATGGGGTGAATATGGGATTTCAAAACATCAAAGGTGCTTAAATATTTTCCACCCATGCCCGGGACAACTTTTCTTCAGGCATTATTACCACTTGTCATGTTTCTATGGCCACATGTTGAGCAGTGAGAGTGATAATCAAGTCAAATTATCAAGGATATCTGGATACTAATGCATCGATAGGATCATCAACTTGGTAAGTGGTCTCGTCAACTTTAAGGATATCATGGTATGGATCCTGAGGTGGGTAATCGTATTGCTTGAGTGTGTTTGGAAACTCATACCTAAATCGCTTACTATATCCTACTACTTCCACTCTGATTGGATACATAGGGTCACTAAGCTCAAGTGGGAGTTATT
The DNA here is from genome assembly GCA_963277665.1 of Viscum album. Lineage (NCBI taxonomy): Eukaryota > Viridiplantae > Streptophyta > Magnoliopsida > Santalales > Viscaceae > Viscum > Viscum album. The sequence goes on from OY728123.1 coordinate 2,025,425,509, forward strand.
AGTTTATGAGAACTGGGTGCCCCACTGGGGGAAAGATAGGGTCTTGTATAAAATTTAAATAATCCAAGCACCACTCAGTAATGAGGATGGTGATGAAACTGTTGTATTCCATAACCAGATGGAGAAAGGAGGATGTCATAGGAACTTTCTTTTGTGAAACCTTTAATGGAATGGAGGTATTGATATATCTCTTTCACTTTTTATGATTTCGATGGTTATGCCAAAAATACCTCATTGGGGGAGATTTTGAGTTCAAGTGTCTACCTCTATTGATGGGTGAGGACACCTACAAGAGGTTCTGTCTAGAACTCAGTCACCCCTTGAGGTGGATCTTCCATGTCATACCTGCATTGGTACCCCTATTCCTTTGATCCTCATATAGTTTTTTGTCAATCATATTAACCATGATGGTAGACATAGGGTAAAAATCATCCTCGGTAGAGAGTTTGGACTACCTCAAGATAGCGTCGAAATATACAGAAGCATACTATACCCACCCTCAGATCTGTATGTGCAGAGATGCTTCTTCTATGACTTGGTAGAGCACTTTGAGGATCTTGATGAATCATTGTTTAAGGTTATGATGATGTTCATAAAACTCAAGGAATGGTTCAACTGGTAGCTCTGTGTTCTCAAACCATATTCACTGTAGTCTAATGGTATTGAGGTGATCCTGACTTCTTAGGTAGGCCAACTAAAGATCACGGATGTGGTGAAATGACGCACAAATAATCTGGTGAAAACACATTGCCTGGCCCTTAGTAAGTGACTTCGGGATATCAAATTCTAAATTTGTATGTGGAAATAACACTACTAACAGCTAGTCTGCAACCAGAGCCTACCACGATCCCTCTTGCTCAGAGGAAGGGTCGTGTTCTTGGTTGGAACAAAACCTAATTAGTATTGGCCGAGATATGGGTTGTGGCACCGATGTATACCAATTTTACTGATGGTTTACTGAGATATGATTTCCCACGTGATTAAATTGTTCACTTCATGTTGAAATGTATCTCATGGGTGGTTCCAACCTCATCATAAAATCCTTATAGGATGGGGTGTTCACTATCGCCTCATGTCTGAGGGTAGCAGTGTCCATCTGTGGATCAACGGATCTCTCACCATATGGGTGTGTCAACCAAAACCCGAACATATCTCTAACATCTTATATAGAGGTAGAGAAGAGTTAAATCGGTGATGATGGAGATAGATGCACTGTTATCCCCTAGAAGGGGTCCAAATAATCATCCACTAACAATTACTTAGGGAGGGATTTGGGGATAATGTAAACCTTAGATTTTGGGATCATGAATCTCAACTTCCTAGATCCTTCCCCAGACTCTGGAAGGTTGTTAGAGGGCTACATCATCGATTCATTCATCACCTCAGAATCTGAAAGGTCAATGAGGTCAAAAAAGATATGGTTCTTCGCATGGATTCATTTCTGATCTTGGGTGTTCTCCCTTATGCCATAGGATTGTTCTTGAGGGATGGGTATATCTTAGTTTTGGGTAGGAGCATCATGTTGGTTGGTTGTAATGTAGGGAGGACCTCCATGTTGTGAAGTGTTAGTATAAGGAGGACATCACTATTGACTATCAATGGAGTGGAGAGAACCTCCACTGAGGTTGTTAGATGCATAGGGAGGAACTATATGATCACTAGTAAAAGAGTGGGGTGGAACTTCACCTATGATGTTCATGGAATGAGGGGGTACTTCATGCTAACTGGTGGGAGTACAGGGAGGATCTCTATACTGATGTAGAAAGAGTGAGTAAGAACTCCACTCTGATCAAAATCAACATAGGGAGGACCTCTGTAATGATAGGTAAAGGATTGGGGAGGACATCTACTCTAGTTGGTGATAGTGTTGGGAGGACCTTCACTTTGATCATTGATAGCAAGAGAATGACCTCCATACTGGATGGTTGGAACATGGGGAGGAGCTCTATGTTTGACTACAAGAGCATGGTTTGGACCTTCGTACTAGCTGGTTATGGATTAGGGAGGTCCTCCAAACTAATGTTCCTCATCAAGGGATGGTGTGTAATCGTTGTTGGTGGTTTTAGTGATTGAGATAGTCAACCTAACCAGCATGTAAAATGACTTGGGTATTGATCTCAACTGGTAAAAGACATATTCATTTTTTTCATACTATAGGGGTATGGTAGGATACACTGGTGGTGGCATAGTCCACATGAGATTTAAAAGGTTCCCCTTATTTGGTATCATCCTGATTCATCCCCTCACATCGGTGTCAGGTTCTTTGGACTAGGGTCGATAGAGTGGTGATGAAGCCCAAATACTCTTCGGCCAGTGATACCAATTGGCGATGGAGTTAATGAGGCCAATAGGGATCCCTAATTAGTGGATCTTGAGTGGTATTCACTATAGGCATGACTTGAACATCCCCTACCTCCTCAAAGTAGAGGAGTGGGTCATCAGATATCTCTGTGGAGAGACTTCCAGAGAGATTCATCAATGAAATGGTGGTAGTTTCCCCCAGTGTAGACCTCTGGATCGGCGATGTTGATGATGAGTTCATGAATCCAAGTCCTGATGGACCATATCCCTGGTGGGAATGTCCCCCTCCTATTTGTATCAGCACACCAATGTTTCGATCAACATCCTCTACATGATCGTAGAGGGTGAGTTGGGGTGTGGGAACTCAATAGCTAAAAACAAGGTAGAAGTCATGGTGGAGACACAGTTGTGTGGGATTTCCACATAAGAGTTTATTATTCCATCGTGCTTGTGAGTGACAGGTTTTTGAATTCCTATAACTTGAGTCTTATATCGAATATGTAATCATTCATCCGTATAGGTATAAGAAAATTGATACCTATAGCCACAACATTGTCTAATCTTCTAAATACATTGAGGGATCCACACTTACGATGTTGCAGTCTGAGGATGCCCAATGCTAACTACCCCAACTCGAATGTGAGTTTCTTTTTAGGACCAATGTTTTCTTAGTGTAACTTAGTGCTGGAAGTCCAAATCTATTGAAATGAAAATATACCTATTCCACAAAACAGCTAGTCCCCATGTTGAGGTAAGATCATTCATATCAGGTTCACCATTTCTATTTATAATGATTTCATCGGGGTTCCATTGAATCACTATGTGTGGTTTCCATTGGCCCACATTCCCACATTCTAAATATTGTTGTATTTAATCAATTTCATTAGTGATGTATTCTCCTTGATTGAAATGGTATGATGGGATATCGGTTATTACTTCAACGGATTCCTCCATAGAGCTCGTTGCCTAGTTTAGGTCTCCCCTATAGATTAAGTCATGTTCTTGAAACTCATTCCTGGTTTCATATAAAGGTGGATACTAGTTAATTAGGATTTTGTCGTCTCAATAGGGATGAAACCTTTGGTTAGAATATTAGACATGTTGGGAATCTCTGGGCATGTTTGGAGGTGTGTCCCTATGAGGGAAGAATTCACATATGGATAGATGGATTAGAATGACCTATTGATGTGGACCAGGAGGTGTATAGATAAGAGGAATGATGTCACACCTTGATGTATATATCATAGATCCCTATTTATATAGATCTAGAGGTGAATATCTAGTAGAGTAGTTGTCACACCTAGATGGATTGATCATAATTCCTTATAGAGGAAGATCCAGAGGTTCACCCCTAAGATGGAAGGTGTCATACATATATTAATGGACTAGAATACCCCTATTGAGGAGGATTAAAAGGTGCATTCATAGGAGGTAATATGTTTCACCTATATGGATGGATTAAAATTCCTTATTGAGGAATATTTGGAGGTCCATCCTAAGGAGGGAAGATTTCACACCTGGGTTGATGGATCAGAATTCCCTATTGAGGTGGATCTAGAGGTGTGTCCCAAGGAGGTAGGATTTCACACCTAGGTTTAAAGATGTCAATATTGAACCTTAGGTATGTTTCCTACGTACCATTTTTAATATAAAAGGATCAAAACCCACGTAGTTTGATGTTATAGTTTATGGTTTTGTGAATGGACTGATCCTTGTAGTTTAACATCATGTGGTAAGGATTCTCATTTCGCGAAAGGAGAATCGATGAGATATGGTGTGGGTATTATGCATAAAATCTACCCCCTATAAGAGGATCACTCTTGGGAGAATGTTGTGGTGATTATGTGTGCATGTTTCTCTCTATGGGTGACTAATATCCCATTGTGGGGGAGAGGGTGGAAACCCATGATGATCATACATGGGGAATCATGTGTTTATCACACAGTGTAGGAGGTGTAGGGCCATATAATTTCAATCATACACAGGGAATCAGAGATTTATTACATAAAATAAATCCATAGTTTTTTGTCATGTTATAAGGATGTTTTCATTCATTTTAACATTGCTTGACTAGGATGTGGAGCTAGTCTGTTTTACAAAATGGAGCCTGGAAATGGCAGGGCTTACACCTCAAGGATGACCATGTCATGGTATGATGCTGATCTAGAATAGGGACCCTCAATGAAGATATGTGCACAATTTCCCTCAATGATTCTACTCGTAGGGCTTACGTGACCACCGCTCATGTTCCTTTATGTGTAACATGGCATTTGAACTATAATGGAGGAGTGGAAATTAGGTGGTCCAATGTTTAGGTACCTACAATTTGAAGAGAAACGTATTAGGGTACCTATGGTTCAAAGAAAAAGTTAGGATGAAGTCCCAGGACACAATTGGAGTGAAGTGGGTGGACACTAGAGTGGGTGGAACTTGTTTTGAAGGCTTCTGTGGTGCGGATGAACTGGTCAAGGATTGGTATAGGATCCTTGAGAACTCAACCTTCAAAAGGGGATGTCAACAGAAGAGAGGAACTGTGGAGAGGCCCAAAAGTGGTGTTTCATGAAGATCAGGGTCTCATTTTGGGGTTTATCATGAAGATAAGGAGATTCACAGAGGTCAGGTTTTTTTAAGGGGTAGTCTTCATGAATTAGAGTGACCCTACCTCTGGGTAAAGTTGTGGTTTCTAATGGGTGGTCTTCATAAAGGGTAGGTTCCTCGTAGAGCCTTAAGTCCCTCAAGGGGAATTCATCTTATATGAAGCTCATGGGAATTTAGTAAAGTCATTTCCAATTTTTTGAAGGATCTCAAGAACCCAAGGAAGGAGGTTTTTCGAATATTGGGTACCTTGGAGAATCCATTTTCAATTTCACTCATGGGCCTCCAGAGGATTGAGAACTCAGAGTGTTTCTCAGAAGTTCAAAGGTTGTGCATCCCCTTAAGTGTTGGACATAAGGAGTTATTTATAGTGGCTTGGATTTTTTGAATACTAGAGCCTTTCATTAATATTTTTAATCTTCATGAGTGGTCAGGGCTCTATGAGTTTGAATGATGTATCATGGAGGTTACAGTCAACCCTCTATGCGAACACAAAGAGTTTTGCGACTCGGTATTAATGTTTTGAAAGTATTACCATCATTCCTTTATACATCACAAACCTTAATAGGCTTATTCCATTCATAATAGTGGTGATCCTCTTCAAACATCCCCTTATATGGATTTTTTGGCCGTTTGTGCCAAGATTCACTCAGAACTAGTGGTTCATTCCTAAACCACTCCCATGACATGTGTATTTCAGCATCAACACCATCTTCTAAAAGAAAGGAACTCAATCATTCATACCAAGCCAATGGATATTGTTTTAGACCACATATATAATTAGTAAGTTTAAAAATAGTAAATGGAAGATGATGATGTTTTAAAACCTGAAGGTTGTTTAACATAAACATCCTTCACCAGGTAACCATTAATAAAATTAGATTTTTCATTAATCTGGTATAATTTAAAATTCATATGAGATGTATTGGATAAAAGGATCTAAATGGAGTAAATCCTAGAATTAGGGGAAAAAGTTTCCTTACAGTATATCCCTTCTTCCTGATAGTAACCTTTAGCAACTAGCCAATAATAATTACGATAAATTATACCTTGATCATATTTCTTATTCCTAATGAACAATTTTTTTCTTATCACTGGATGGTTTCATGACCAATAAAATAATTCCCAAACTTCATTCCTGTTAAATTGATTTAGATCTTCCTATATAGAAAACATATAATTATCATTATCTAAGGATTATTATATATATTTAGGTTCAAATTGGGATAGAAAGGGAAATAACTAAAATTGGTTTCCAATATTCCTCCTATTCATAAATCCATTACCTACGTGTCCTATAATAGGTTCTATATGATGGTCCTTAAAGTCCTAGACTATCTAGGTAGACACTTTTGGGTTCCGTAGTATCATTTTCATTAGAACTACATTTCTTATGTTCATTTTTCTAGTATATTTTTAAACATATAAATAAAATAATAAAGTATGAAATTTTTAAAAGAATCAATATATTCATCTATTTTAATTCTTTTGGGATCAAATGGATCACTTTCATCAAAATTCACAAAAACATATTCTTAAAATATCATTGACTTTTTATTAAACACCCTATAATATTTAAAGGTATTAGAATACTCAAACAAGATTGTTCAATAATCATTTGGATAAAACTTTCCAATATCTTCCTTAGTATTCAAGATATACACCTTTCATCCAAAAACCATAAAGTATCCAACTTTTAGTTTTCTATTATTCCATATATTATAAGGCAATGTTTTTAAAAAGTTGTCTAATTATTACTATATAAATAATATGGAATGTTTTATTAACATCTTTTAAAAAAATATAGGTTGGTAAACTATATTTATTAAATATAGTTATATCTATTTCTTGAAAATTTCTATTTATTTATTTCTATAATTCCAATCCATTGAGGTATTATTGGAGTAGAAAATGTATATTTAATATCTAGGTTTGAGAAAAATAGATTAAAATATTGATTCTAAAATTCTATTCCATTATTAATTATCAATGAAATTATTTTGAAATATTTTTTATATTCAACCAACTTACAAATACTCAAAATTATTAAAAAAAACAATTTTGACCATCAAAAAGTAAACCCAAATAAATTTGGAAAAATCATCAAATAATAAAATTAAAAAGAGTCTTCTAGCCATGATTACTACTATAGAGGTTCTAAAAAATCTATTTGGATTAATTCTACAGATTTAACGACCTTCTTAATTGATTTATAAGATGAATTGTATTTATTTCCAATTTGACATGCATCATGACATATTTTCTAACCAAACTTAAGAATGATCATACCGAAAACTAACTTATTCTTAGATAATTTAGACAAATAAAATATATTAAAATAACCAAGCCTTATATTACATATCTAGGATTCAATTAAGACAAAATTGTTAACTTTAATTAGAGATTTATGCTTTTTCTTCATAGATTTATATTTTTATTCTATCAGAGAACAATATTCAACTAGTTTATCATTTATGCATATTTCAGAATCAGAATCGGAAATAGATGTGTCGTAAGATTATACCTCATCTTCTTTATCCATAAATAACATAATTTATTTATGGTTTGATTTATGTTTCTTTTATTTATAAATTTAATATCGATTGGATTGTTCAGACACACTTTAGGTAACCTTATTACCTTTAATTTTATACATAGTTTTCATTTGGATCTCTTTTCCTTATTCATTATTTTTATTTTCTCCTTTAGAAAATCAGGTTTGATATAACCCAACTTCTTGTGTTCATAACATATGACTTAGTTAGTATCATGACCATTAATCTTTCAATCATTGAATGAATTATTGAAAACTTTATTACTTCTCCAACACATAGTGAATATTATTACTATGTGAGAATGTTCCTCTCCAAAATTTGAACAACTTAAATTGTCATAGAATATAACATCCTATTTTTATTTCTTTTAACTTTTCAGAATAAAAAAAACGAGACTTGGATTTTCATTTTTGAACATTATATGATCTCTATACATGAATTCCATTTTATCTTTATACATCATATGAGTTCCAATCAATTAATTTATTTTTAACTGTTTGAAAGGATTTGATTGTATTATTGTAGCATATATTCTATTCCAATTAGAGGATAAATCTCAAAAAACCTTTAATGCATAATATGGTTCTAGAATTGGAGTTCCCTTGGTAATAATTTCGTTGAAAATTTTAGTCAATATTCCATTTATTTGGGTGATACGTTAACCTTCATACATTATAAAAGTATCATAAATTAATTTAATAACATTGTACCTTAATTTACAAACATTTACATACCCTTCTTAAGAAACAAAAAGGGTCTTATACATTTCAAATTCATTGTCACATTAAGACATGCGATTAATATCATCTGGACCAAGTCTATAAATGATTCCATACAAAGATGTTGAATTCAAATCACATTCACCTTATTTGGTAGTACTTGATTATTTAGGATCTTATATGGTAATTTAATATTGCTTAACTACTATCATAAATATTGTTTAAAATGTGATTATTTAAATAGATAACCATTCTACCTTTCCAACATCTATAATTTTCATCATTGAAATATGGAGCTCTAATCATTACCATACATTCTTTATGTTCATCCAATGAAATATTTCTTCACTTAGATATTTAAATCAATCATAATAGATCATAAAATGATTATTCAAAGGATAACTCCTTTGATACCAATTATTATCATAATTTTGACAAATACATGATAAGGGTTGAATTATATCCTTTTTAAAGCACTTGAATAATTTAAAAATGATCCCATGACAATATTCCCTTTTATTGAAATGGATTGTATAAACAAATTAGAGGAAGAGTCATAAAATTATTTATAGTGGTTTCAGGCCCTAATATATCTTTTTCCACTCTACCAAAACTCTCTCTATGAGCTTAGTGATTTTATCAAATAGATTTTTTCCAAGGGATTTCGATGGTTGAGTGAAAGAAACTAAAATTTTTACAAAATTTTTTATAAGGATTTAAATAGGAAAAACAAAATTCCTAGACACACTCCACACCTAAGTGTTTATAAACAACAGAAATGTCTTTGGATGGTGAAATTCTCATTGAAAGCATCCAGATACCAATAATTCAATTGAAAAAAAGAAGAATATATCCTTAGAATAATATATGAATATCTTCAAAGCACTTTCCTTCTGAAGAATATAATATTTTTTTTAGATAATTTATAGAAAAAATATCATTTGAACAATCACATATTAGTAGTAGGAAAAACACATAACAACATATTATAACATGTATGTCTCCAAAGTGTAGTCCTAAAAATGTTTCAAATGACTACACCAGAATAATAATAAGTAGATATAGGAGTATCATAAATATAAAAATTCTCATAAAGTCTCGACATAATGTTAAATAATTTTATCTTTTATAAATTTATAAAATAAAAATATATTTTAAAATAAATAAAATAAAATATATCAACCAAACAAATCCATTTATAAAAAATAAAAATCTCAATTTAATCCTGGTTAAACATATCTTAAATCATATCAAGAAAAAATTTGATCCTCAAAACACTCTGTAAATATGAAATTAAAAATTAATTATGGACACAAAACATAACTTCCCATATAAATAGTAATAAATTAATACATTATTTAAAATCCACTAAAATATTCTTTTAATCACTTTAAATGAGATATTTACTCTAGATAAATCATGGTAGAAATATCTAAAATAACGAAATTCAAAATTCTACATATGAATGATTTAATGTGGGGTTTCTCTTCTTGATGATAAATCCAAAAGTACAGTTAAAAGAATATGAATGATTGTAAACTTATATTACTAGAATGTGAGGTCAATACCATTTGTTAGGTTAACATGCCAAATGTTAGATAATCAAATGTAGGAATGCTTCATAGAAGTTTGGTTCTCAATCCTAATGTTCAGCTAAAACAAGAGGTTCCAAAAGTGAAATTACATAAAAAATGATAGGTTCCCAAAAATAAATTTCAACGTAAACATGGGGTTGGATACCAATGTTAGGTTGCAAAAAAACATTCTGAACAGTGACTCTAGACTACTTTGATCATCCAGAATACTTTATAGAATAAAATTATTGTTGAATTATAAATAAATAACATCTATAATTCAAGGGAAAATGAAATGGATATTCAAATAAATATAATACTAAAATCCACTTAAATAAACTTCATTAGTAAATCAAATGAGGGTATGGGAGAGCATCAAAATTAATGATTACATAAATAGAATTTTTTGGATCAACATCCGTATACCCAACAGCTAAAAGAAATAATTTTAAAACCACAAAACAAAATCATTAAATACAATGAAATTATTTATTATGTATAAAAAATAAAATGTGTAACAATGTAGTTCAATAATAATGTTTTTAACTTAATGAAATCAAATTGAGTTAGAAAAACCTCATACCTTTTTCTAAATTTGTTTAGTACATGTGGCTAACTTCTAGAATAATCAAACTGAGTTTATTATATACTTATTAGAAACTAATTTATTCTATATTTTATTTAATATATACCATTTTTTATCATATTGTATTTATTTATTATATTTTTTCCTTATGTTTTCAAGAAAATTGAATCAGTGTTGGGTTATTTTTTATAATTTTAGCCATTGAATATGATACTTTAATAATGATTTAAATAATTCATATAATCATTCCAAAACCAAAAAACAATAATTTATTTATTATAAACTTATAATTATATTAGTATTTATGTTACCATATTCATCAATGATATAGTTTTACAACATTATTCAATTAGGCGGTTAAACCAACCCAAACATGAACATGATATATCATGATGGGTGAGTATGGTTAAGGAATTGTAAAATATCATTATAATGTTATTGAATCATATTTTAATATGTTCGGATAAATATTGAAAAGTAATACGAAAAATAAAAAAAGTTCTTTTGTGGAGGTGGTAGTCCGCACAACAAAAAGTTAAAGCCCTTTTGTTTTTCAAAGTAACCTTGTAGATAAAGGGATTAAGATAAATAATTTAGACAAGAGTATTATTAAATTGATATATTCATTTAGTATACAGAAAATTTATTTTTCTTAGAGAAGAAATATGAAGGAATGGTTGTGGCATTAAAGGGTGGAAGTTTTCCCTTTTATAAGTGAAGAGAAGATAACTTTTGTGAATACCTATTTACTTTTCAATGATATAATTACACTATTAAAGGGTAAAAACTCAAAAAGTTTAAAATAATGGAATTTTTGGTGACATTGGGTTGATAAATACCTGGCCAAGAATTATCACACATGGTTTATACATGTTGGAATTCATTTTTTCTTATATTTTTACTTTTACCATTTGTTTTGTTTTTACTAGGGTAACTAGTTTTTAATCAGCTAACTTATGTTTTAATAAAAATATAAAAAACCATATTACTAAATTAGGGTGCTCTGAACTATAATTTATTCTTAACTTACTCTAATTAAATTTCTATTTAATATAAAATTAACTTTTAAATTCAAAAATTTTATATATAGAAAAAAAATTTATAGAATTTTTTTTAATCACTAAGTGTTCTTAATCATATTTAGTATTGATTACCAATTGAGTGAGTGATAATTTATTTAAATGATGTTTTAAAAGTTATATTAAATTCAATTTTTATAAGTTTTTAACTTATTTTATTAGGTCAAAAATTACATCATATTAATAAAACATTTATTTAAAAATAACAGTTTTAACATTATCAAGGTCATGAAATTTAATCATAGTAATCACACATTTATGGGAAAATGAAATTGAAATTATTAAATAATAAGATATTTTTTATGAAAAATAATCATATTATTTTTTTGAATTTTATTTCTATAAGTGATGAAAAATAATTTTTTTAATAGAATCGAATAAATCGGTTTTTACTGTAAAATTTATCTTATATTTCCAAAATGATATACATGGGTTTTACAAAAATAAAATTAAATGATTTATTTTACTTATAGATATATATATTTTATAAAAAAATTCAATCACATTTATATCATTCCTTTATTATGATAATTCCATAAAAGAAATAGTTTTAGCAATATCATTATTTTTCATGATTAACCTAAAACCCAATTTTTTCTGAAAAACAAATCTCAAAAAATAATAATAAGATGATTTTGAAATTATATATCCATAAATGCAATTAGTTTAATGTAATATATATTATAAAATTTATTAAGTTAGTTTTTAAATATGAAATATAAAGAAAAATATTTTATATAAAATAAACATAATTTTTTAAAAAGTCAAAATGTGAAATATGAAAAATACACAGGATAAATAAATTATTACACTAATATGTACTTATTTATATCATTATAATTTCTCTTTAAATATCCACTAAATATCTCTACATAATATCTTATTATATGGTATGATCTAGGCCAATGATCATGTACCCAAGTAGTAAAGGCTCCTGCTTGGCATCCAAAAGACCCAAGATCGAATCAGAGCCGGGACAAATTTCTAGGCTAATATAGTAGTATTGTAGTAGTACTATAGAAGCAGTGACAGTAGTAGTGGTGAAATAGTATTGGTGGAGGCATTGTAGTTGGAACTATAGCGGGGGCAGTATTGTATCAGTTATTGGAACAGCTTAGGTATTGTAGTTGTACTATTCACTAAAGGGCCCTTTTGGCCAAAAAATGGGCATTCAGGCCTTGTCTGTGGGATTTCAGGCCCCCGGGCCTACAAGATATGTAATGGGTTCCCCACTACAAAATCATAAAATGTGGTCTTGGAATTAATAATAAAAACAAGGGTTTGACCCTAACCTTTTAAAAAAATATTGTATGCTCTAATAGGAATGGAGGGTAGTGATTACGCAACCATAGATCACATGGAAAATTCCATGGACTTTAATTTATCTCACATATGATTTCACTCATACAATTATTGTTTGATTTTATATATGTATTGGTCTAGATAAACCCCTATAAATATACTTCATTTCTAATATTAGACTAATGATCTTTATATGGAAGACTTCTGCTACCTGATTCCATTTGTTTCCATCATATATTTTGAAATATGGATACTTCGTTTTATACTGGCTAATTTAAAGACTATATTATAATATTCAACTTTTATTTTATAATTTCATGGTTTCACTTTAGTTTAGTGTTGTGTGTAGAATAATATGTTAACCTAATATTTATTTAAGGAAAATGGTTATCAAATTTTTTGGTTGTTACAATAACATATTCCTTTCTTATATTAGATGGATGTATGGACAATGAGAAAGAATACCATGCCCACCTTTCATTCTTGGAATCGAGCCTATAAATATCAATTCCCCAATTAAACATTATTGGAGATTTGTAGTTGGTAATCAAGAAAATAAATGGAAATTATTCCATCAATAAGAAATATTTTATTCCTTTTATTAATTTTATTTGAGGATTTATAGTTGATTTCCCGTTAGAACCAATACTATATCACATTTTTTATTTACCTAATACCCAAAAAGATTCAATGATAAATGTAGCAATAACCTTATTTAATATAGATCCTGATGATAAGATCATTCATATCACACATAGTAGTGTGACCTATTCATTTATCAGTAATAATATGGAGTGAATAAATAAAATTAATTACACCTCAGAGAAAAATTCATTACCTTTTTCCACTAATGTAATAATTATATGGTTTTTACTTGTAGTCGAATAATTTTAAAATGGTATTCTACTACAAGATCGATTCAAAAATAAAAAAATACATTAGTAGGTATAAAATTTCATCCTTTACAATGATATAAATTCCTAAAAATTCCATTATAAATTGGTCTTTAATAGGTTCCTCTAAAGGATAATTGAAGAAGGAGAGATACCCATTGTTATGAAAAAAATCAATGTAGGTGCTTGTGAAATCCACTAGTTATGAACCACAATCTTCCAAAAAAACAAGATACATGGATACTTCTAGCCATGAATTATGTGATACTACATGGAATTTGTGATTAAATTACATACCTTCTAAATAGAAGAAAATTTCATTCAATAAACCCTAGAGTTGTTGGACACCTCTAAATACACTTGTATGCTTACAATATAGAAGAAAATGTCATGGGTCCATACCCTCCACCCACAACCAAACAAATGAAATTCATTCTTACCATAACTAAATTCATTTAAAATGGTCCAAATCCATACCCCTAAAAAATTTAGAAGAAATTCTTTCATAAATTTCATGAATTCAAATATCATTACTATATTTGGAATCCCTAATATAGTATTGATAGACAAAGACACTAATTTTTGTTCTTCTAAATTGAATTGGTTAAATCATGAGTACAATATCTGTTCTAACCATTAATTCCACCATCATGTCATAGATATAGATAGATAAAGTGATATAAAAATACTCTATAATATCCTTCAAAAGATTGTGTATAATGAGAAGATGTATTAGTTGGATAGGATCTTATATGCTCTATGGTCTAATGGTCCCACTACTTGTACTTCTACATAGGTAACTCCATACTCTATTGTATATATGACAGTGGTAGTCCTTCTCATTGAAGTTCAGTTTCCCCCACATTTCATCCCCATGTAAGATCCACTCTCTAAAGAAAATAAATCTCAGATCTTAATGAATGATTTGGAGTGGCTTGAAGAGAAAATGTTTTACACACTACATAACCTTGATATTCATAAAATTCATATCACATGATAATTCAACAAAAACATCCACCTCTGGTCGTTTGTCAATGGAGAACTATTATTGGATTTGGTAACTCCTATGATATCTAGGAAGAAATCCCCAAATATTGAACATAAATGGTATTTACCTTATGTTATATGCATGGTCTACTCCAACAGATCTTACTCTCTAACAACAATAGATTAAGAGAATATCACACCTACCACAAACATAAGGTTTCACAAAAAAATTATTTTTATAGCTTTATTATTGGTTTGTAAAATTCTATTCCTTGTGACATTAAACTTCTTCGGAATTGGTTCTCTTCATATAAATTTAATGTGAAATATATATATATTGTCTTCACACAACCCTAAACAGAATGGCACTGAATTCCTTAGTGTATTATGTTGAACTACATGATATATGGTCTACAATTTATAACCATTAATATAATTATATTTGTACATTATATATGAATTAATTTCCAAACATGAGAGTATGATCAATGTAAAGGTCCTTAGAATATGGTTCTATATCCATAAACATAAGCTAGGATAAAAATCCCCCCCCCCCCATTTCCAATAATTATGCCCTATTGTTTGGGACTTCTTAATTAACATTGGTATTTCCCTTAAATAACATGACACTAGGATGGGATCATTATATCTATCCTTTACAGATGAGATAAATTGTTATTGAGGCCAACATTAAGAACTATATGAGGATCTATTCTCATTTCTTTTCAGGATCCACAGAAATGTCTGGAGTTCTCAACCAGAGTCTATATGAAAATATTAGTAATTTTAATCCTATTATATTTTCTGTTTTTTGATAATTCTCCTCATTCAAGATAGGTTTTATGTAGTTCACCTATATTAGGATGGATTTATATCTAATTTTCCTTGTGTATGAATCAGATCTATATAGGGATCTTTTCCAAGAACTACATGTGGCTTGATTCCTATTCTCATGGGATGCATAGTGACATCCAGATCACTTATCTCATATCCATAAATAAATTTCACTGTTATCCAAACTCTATTAGTGTATGTTCTTCACATTCACTTCAGGTTTTCTACCTTTTCCATACACTCAAACACTAGATACAGTGTATCACCCTGAGACACCCTAAAAGGGGAGGGTGAATCAGGGTGTGAAATTTTTATTTAAAATCAATGGATCGTGTCCCTATATTAATTGAAACTTTTTATACCTATATTCTCAAGATGTACAGATAAAAAAACAAATTAAAGAAGAAAATATAAAACATTGATAATTTTACTTGGTTCAACACAAAGGGTTGTGTCTATGGAGTATAGACCAATGATGTGTTGACATAATAAAATCCACTATGCTTCACTAGTTTTTTTGGATTAAAAATTTCAATCACAGTCACTCAGTGGTAGGAACACATACTTTTCAATATTTAGTGAATATTCAGTCCTCAATAAAGGGTCACTCATTATTTTTCAACCGTACTCACTACTTATGTTTATGAAAACAATCATTTTAAATACTTGAGGGTATTATTAAATAAATTTGAAACAGTGATCTTTTTCTATAATAACGATGAGACCTTAACTACATCATTGTTATTTTTCATTCTCCTTCAAATGTTCAGTTCACTTAATAAAGATGTTTGATACTTCCTGACATAAAACTATAGTCTCATAACCCCAAATTCATAACTCTTACACATGTCTATTGGTGCATAACTCTTATCATGAGGGCCTATGTGAATGTCCCTAGAATGTATCTATTTCTCAAGAAAAATGTTGTATGAACCATGTCATTTGAGAAGCACCATCCAAACCTTCTTCATGAATCAGTTTGTGTGACCCAAATTATGAGATACCAATTATGTGACCATGTCATCGAAAAAATACTAATCACTCCCAACTCTAGTTAACCCCTCAATCCACAGATATATCTCCTAATTATGTGAATAAAGGGTATTAATAGATGATTCTTCACCTAAATAACACTGAAAATACTATCCTTCATTCATTTTGTCACTCCCAAGACTCATTTTCATTTCCTACCTTCGATCACATGAGCCACCAGTTATATGTATTCCATGTAACTCCCTTCACCTAAACTAATCACCTAAATTCACTATATTAAAACTTGAAAAAATGTGATTCCCAAGACCACACTACTTAAAACAGTGTTGTTCCCCTTATGTGATTCACATGACAATGTTACCTGATCCATTTGAACGTATGTGGTCATGTGGTCCAAATGACTTACATGATCGGCCAATCCTTTCAAGTAAAAGTGATTTTCCTAACCTCTATTGCATAACTCTTTATATAAAATAATACTATAATTTAAATTGTAACATTAATAACATGATTCAACTCATGTGGTCATTTGATTCCTTCATCCATATGTGATTCTCCTTAACCCCATCGCTTAAGAATTTTATGATTATAAGATTGTGTGACCCTTAATGTTTTATATGGTCACGTGTTTCTTAAGATTTTACATAAAACTCACTCTCAAGACAAAATTTTAAAATCTTTAGAAGACAACACCATCTTCTCCAACATCCTTCAAGGTCACATCTGGCCTTATTCTTTAAAAAAAATCATCCTCCTTGAAAATTAAAATCAATAAATACACTAGAAATGTATTATCAATAAAAATAACAAAATTCCTTTATACTAGACCACCTTGGTTCCTACATTCTCCCATTTTGGGTTTGTTTGAAAACCAAAGTAAAATTAAATTTCACTCACAATTTTCAAACCTTCATGAGAACACTGAAATAATTAATCCATCACTCTAATTCTATGATATAAATTATTAATGTATAAAACAACAGTATAAGAGATAATTCCATGCCTTATCAAATTTTAAAAACTCCAACAATATAATTTCTCACATACCTTATATACCTCACACACAAATTTAACACCTTCCCCATTGATAGTATCTCCCCCTAACTTCAACACCATAAAATCACCCTAATTAAGAGAGTTCTAAAAATCTATAAAAACCACTCATTTACTGTTCAATATAATAATCATTAAATTTTACCAAAAACATTATTCCCCATTTAAAATAAACCCAAATATATTGGACCAACCAACCATGAAAAATTAATTAATGTAATATATTTATTAGGGATGGGTGAAAAATGAGACCACTATGTGCTGAGGGAGGTGGTTAAACATAGAGTCTCAATGAATGTTTTTCAAATAAAATATTTTTTTATGGATTAGTCAATATATTGTCTTTTTATTGATCAGTTCCAATATATTTTATGTAAATCATTACCTACTCAACATTCTCCTTGATAAAATGACATCAAAGTTAAAAATTCTTTATGTGAAAATGTTTCATATGATTTATTATGAGTTTAATAGAACTCTTGTTATCATAGGAAATCACTATTGTATTCTTCGTATTCTCATAAATATCCTCCAGATATTTCTATATCTAAAGAAGCTATATTCATGCCATTGTAACTAAAATATAATATGTATTTATTGTGCTCTGTTATTTCTAACTCAACCACCCAACACATTTGTCACTAATGAAAAAAGATTAACTAGTTTTGTAATTTTTTCTTTTATATCTCTATAACATTTCAAATTAGAATAATATAATAGATCATGATTCTTTCATGTACTATAAATCATGTCATAATACAAAGTTACATGGATATATCTCAAGATTCCTTTCACTTCTTCTACATGATGTTCCTTTGGAGAACTCTGAAAATTCTCATCCAAACATGTTTCATAGACAATACATATCCAAGTAGATATTAAATAAAATAGAATTATATTTATCCTTCTATACATAGTGTGATCCATATATTTCCCATCCTAATGTTTTCCCAGCTTGGTTCAAACTGTAATAGGTGTTGTCTTTGGTTTTGAGTCAAATATATGAAAATTATTTACTAATTGACTTGTATACTTAGTCTAATATATGAATGTGTATCCCACTTTATAAATCACTTGTATCCTTGTAAAATATTTTAGTTCACTGATCATGGATATTTCAAACTCTCTACTCATGATATTTTCAAAATATTCAACAAATTTATTCATGTTTATACTAAATATGGTATCATATATGTACACAAACATTATGATATTTTATTTCGTGGATGTATTCGTATATATAATATGATCAAAACACCTTCTTTTTAATTCCATATTCTTTATATATGAGCCCAACTTGGCATACCATGCACGTGGTGCCTTATTTGGTCCATATAGGGCCTTCTTCAACTGGTATACCTTTCTTTAATCATATTTGGTAAAAAATTCCATATATTTTTCAATATGAAGTTATTTATTATGAAAATCAGTTCGAGAAAATTTTATGTCTAATTGAAAGACATTTTATCCCTTTTTATAGCCATATTTGTTGAGCAGGTGTTGCTTTCAACAACACTCTATTTTATTAATGGGAGATCATTGAGAACAATACTCTATCTCTTTCTAATTATTTTGATGTTCACAAATACACTTATTTGTTATTCTAATGATTTTAATTTTTGTATATTTTAGTAAATTAATATTCTTTATTTATTTATTTTGGAATAATATTAAGGTGTTTAATCTGCATGGAATATGTTATAAAGTGTTCAAAAATTGTTTTTGTGTATTAGCGTGTTCTAGAAACACTTTTCATTCTCTATATGTTCAGAAATCACTTGAGCATGTTCTGGAAAATGTTTTCATTCCATACATTGAAGAGCATAGTGTAAGGATGGAATTTTTCATTTACTTTACGACATATCAGATAAGTATGGTTAAGAAACCATTCATTTTAGGCAAAACTATGGAAAAAGAACCCTACCTTTGGAAGGAACCTTACATTGGGGATATCAGAAAAGTATAAAAGTAGAACCCTAAATTAGTATGGAATGTTATGTTTATTTCTCATATTTATGGTTCATCAACCTTACATTTTAAAACAACCTTATGTTTTATCAAAAATTATGGATCATAAGTATGAATCATCAACCTTACTTTTATAATGATCCATAAGGATTATGTATCTTATGTTTTCTAAAAATGAAAGTATAAATATTGTACCATATGTTCTAAAGTTGAAGAAAAAAAGTATGGTTTATCAACCTTATATTATGAACCTTACGTTGAGAACCTTACGCTGTGAACCTTAAATTCAGGGAATGTATGTTATGCAGTTTAACCCTACGTTTGGCGTTAGGGATTTAAATTATGACTTTATTGAGCAATGGTCTTTATACAGATTATTAGGATTATTTCAATCCAAATTCAAAGACCAATTTTTAAGCATGTCTTTGACTGATTCAAATATGTTTATTTGTGATTCAAAGGATCGATTTAAGAGGATATTTTCATATCGAATATTCCTGGGAGTTATAACTGCTTCATTATTCAAACATTTAAATATTATGATTCTAAATATGACTTTTGTGGGTCTAAATTTTGAAGGAAAACTCTCATTTTCACTCTATATATATCTGTGATATTGTTTCTTCAAAAAATGGGGGGGGAGAATCATCAAGAAAATTTATAACAAGCTCTTGAGTTCTTCATGACTATAGTTTTACAGAGTCATTCGAGATTTACAGATCTGCTGCTACTAAGATCCATCAAAATCTGTTTTTCTAAATAAGTAGAAACATGTTGAATATTCTCCATTTCTACATCGAATATCTTTCATGAGTCCATTATTTTTGGAGTTTCTGAATTTATTTCTATATCTATTACAACTGGATCGACTTAGTACTACCCTTATCTGAAGAACATCTTTTCAAAAGAAAATTATCTATATACTGTCAGTTGTGTGTTGTTGCAAATGTGAAGATCAACTGGAAAGTATTTCAATACAAATACTCTTTTTATTTTGTGTAACTATATTATCATACTAAGATCTATATTCTGTTCTGTGTATGAACTAGAATGATCTGTTTTTAGTCTTAACTTGTAAAGGTGTCAACTGCCTGCACTCTGTTATAGACGGTCTGTTTATAGGAGGACCAGATAGTGAAAATCACCAAGCTCAGGGAGTAGAACGTTGGTGGAGTGGATTGGGGACCTTCTGTTCCTTGAACCACTATACATCCATGCATTCTTTAACTAATTATTTTCCACTACATAAAAAACCTGATAAAAACAGAAGTAAATACTTGGGCTTCATCACAATTCATGAAGAATTTATAAAAGAGACAATCCAACACCTCTTGTGCATATTCGGTATAACTTGATCCAACAATTGGTATCATAGGAGGAGATTTTGTCAATCCTTTAACAAGCTGAAAGATTTTGGATTATACAGATCACATTGGATAATACACGAGAGGTTATGTCAATGGTTTGAGCTCCCTAATTCATTGGAGATAATTATGGATGTTGGAAATCAAGGATGATCATTTACTTAAAGAACCTTGGATAAAAAGTATACCCAAAAATTCTAACTCCCTATGTTATTCTATAGAAACCTGAAACATGGAGTGCTGATACAGAAGCAGAGTATGAAATAAACATGAATGCTATGAATGCTATAATTTTTGATCTTGAACCAGATGAATTCAATAGTGTATCTCAGTGCCCAACTACTTCTGAAATGTGGAAGAAAATTGTAGTTTCATAGGAAGGAACTGAAAATGTTAGATAGATGAGGTATGAAATAGCTAAATTGAAATTCAGCACATTCAGAATGTTTGAAGGATAAAGCATCCCCGAGATGAATGGATGGCTTACAGAAATTGTTAATCACATCACTTCCTTTAGAGATCCTATCAAATATTTAGATCAAGCCCTGAAAGTACTGATATTACTACCACCTATATGGAATGAGATATCAACGTCTATTAGATAATTATCACCCATCAATGATCGTACAATAAAGAGAGTTAATTAGAACATTGATGATGTAAGAATCTGAGATGCAAGACAAAGCAAATGAGCATAAATTCTTGATCAAGATAAAAAATACTAATTTGAAAGTAACAGCCTAAAAGAAGTGAAGAAATATGAATAATGAAATCAGAGAGTTCTGATTCATCTAATTCAGATGTGAAACTGGCTCAACTATGTAGAAAATTGAACAGATTCTACAAAAAATAATGGATTCATAAAATCCTTGAAAAATGATTAAAAATAACATAGGTAAGTCAGATTCTATGAATGAAAAATGATGGGTCACATTAGACCTGAACATCCTCAATTAAAATGAGAAAAGAAAAAGAAATTTTTCAAAAACAATGATTATGAGTAGAAAGAAAGAAAGAGCAATTAAAGTAACTTGGAGTGTTTCTAAAGACTCTCGCAGCTCATAAATGTCTAACTTAGAAAAAGAAGAATCAAATCTAAAAGAAAATATGTGCTTTATGGTAGAAGCTAATGAGGTGAAATCTTATTACTCATTTGATTCTAATTCTAGTACTAGTTGTTCACATGATAAACTTGCATCCCACTGTAACATGATAGATGAAAAATATGATTACTTGTTTAAGAAACATAAATCACTGAAAAATATTCACACTGGTATTTTAAGATAAAGAGAGTCTCTGCTAAAACAACATCAAGAGTTAATTGAAGAATATAAATCATCAAATATAAATTGTATAGATAATGAAACTAAAATAAAAACACTGCAAACAGAAGTAGAAGCATACAAAAGTGCATATATTGTTTTTTCAAAAGGATAAAATACACTAAATGAAATTCTTGAAAAGAATTTGATTAAAATGGAAAGATATAGAATAGGTAGTAAAGGTGAGAAACCAAAACTATATAAGAACTATTTTGTTCCAAGTACAAAAGGTAAAATTTGAAACTACTATGGAACAAAAGGTCACCTATCTAAAAACTATTATTTAAGGCAACCATAAATAAGTGGGACTATGAAAGCCTTTATTACAAGAAATTTATATGATTCTATTGATTATAGATAAACAAAGAAAGTCTGGATTCCCAGGACTTTGATGACTAACACTACTGGACCCAACAAAATATGGGTACCAAAACAAACCGTTGTTTAAATGCCATTGCAGGAAGCAGGTCACAGAAGCCAAACTGAAATATGGTATATGGGTTGTGGTTTCTCAAGGAATATGAGTGGGGATTCATAGATTTTTAAAACATTAACTCAAATGGATGGAGGATTAGTCACATTTTGTGAAAATGCCAAAGGTAAAATTATTCTCATTGGAACTGTTGGAGATCAATAAGATATCTCAATTACTAAAGTACTCTATGTATAAGGATTCAAACACAACCTGATAAGAATATCTCAACTCTGTGATGATGGTTATTTTGTTGATTTTTCTAAAAACTTATCTTCTATTTTTAAAGATAAATTGCTTAAATTTAGATCACCCAAAAGTGATAATGTTTATACTCTAGAAATAAATTCCTTATGTAAACAAAAAGTAAACTTCTTAACTGCTAAGATAAATGAATCGTGCATATGGTATAGAAGAATTGGACATTTAAATGTATATGCTTTACATAAGTTGTCAAAGAAACAATTAGTCTCTGATTTGCCTAGTCTCAAATTTGAAAGAAATAGATTCTTTGATGCATGTCAACTTGGAAAGCAGCACAAATCATCATTCAAATCCGTTAACAAAACTGCTACATCTAAACCTCTAGAACATATCCATATCGATTTGTTCAGACCTTAAATAATATAAATCTTGGATGGTAAATTACATATATATATTAGTTCATGACTATTCTAGATTTACTTGGATTTATTTTCAAAAGTATAAAAATGATGTTTTTATTATATTGGAAAGTTTTTCCCAATACTGTCCAAAATGAAAAAGGTTTTAAAATAATTTCATTAAGAAGTGATTATGGTGGATAATTTGAGAATCTAGAATTTGATTTCTTTTGATCAAATATGGGTATTAAACACACCTTCTATACACCAAGAACACCTCGAAAAATGGAATTTCTGAAAGAATAAATGGGACTATTCAAGAAATATCTAAGACTATACTAAATGAGTATAGTATTCCAACCTATTTTCTGGGAAAAAGACGTAATTATATCTTGCTATATAATGAAGATATTTTTAATCAGACCAATCTTTAAAAAGACACCCTATGAACTCTGGAATAATATAACACCTAAAGTAAATTACATTAAAGTTTTTGGATGAAAGGTTTACACCTTAAACCCCAAGGACAATCTTGGTAAGTTTGATCCAAAATATGATGAAGGCACATTCTTAGGATATTATGCTACTTCCAAATCTTATAAAGTTTTTAATAAAAAGTCAAAGATTGTTCACGAATAAGTTCATGTGAAATTTGATGAATCTGATCCCTTTGTGAAAAGGAAAGACCAAATTGATGAATCTGACTCTAATGATAACATGAGATTTGAAAACATAAAAGATGATTTTAAAAATGATTTAAATGAAACTTAGTCTAATTTATAAGAACATGAAATTGAATAACCCAATAGTGTACTACCTAGATAGTCTAGAACCCTAAAGAATCGCCCTTTAGAAACTTTTATTGGAGACATAGACACTAGAATAAAAACTAGAAGAAATCTAGGAAATCTTGTTGAATTGTCAAGCTTTCTATCCCAATTATAATATAAGACATTAGAATAATCCTTAGTTGATGAATGTTGGATGATATCAATGCTATAAGAACTAATCTAGTTCAAGAGAAATGAAGTTTTTAATTTAGTTGAAAGACCTCAGAACTATCCAGCTATATGAACTAAATGGGTCTTTAGAAATAAACAAGATGATCAAGGAATAATAACTGGAAATAAAGTAAGACTATTAGCTAAAGTATATAATCATGAAGAAGTTATAGATTATGATGAGTCCTTTTCACCCGTATCTAGATTAGAAGCTATTAGAATCATTTTAGCCTATGCATCTCATATGAACATTAAATTATTTTAGATGGATGTTATGTCTACATTTTTAAATGTTTACTTATTAAAGTAATTTTATGTTGAGCAACCTCATGTTTTTTAAAATTCACAAAAACCGTATTTTGTTTTTAAACTTACTAAAGATCATTATGGCCTAAAACAAGAACCTAGAGCTTGGTAAGAAATATTTAGTTCTTTTCTTTTGAAAATTGATTTTACTGTTGGGATAGAAGAACTAACATTGTTTAATAAAATGGTTAAATCTAATATTTTATTGGTTCAAATTTATGTTGATGATGTAATTTTTGGTTCAAAAAAAAAAATTTCATGAGTTTTTAAATTTAAGTCAAAAATAATTTGAAATGAGTATGACGAGAAAATTAAATTTCTTTTTAGGACTTCAAATTTATCAAAAGGATTTTCGAAATTTTTTCAATCAAAGAAAATACTTTACTGGTTTACTAAAGCAATTTGGACATAGCAAGACATGTATAACTCCTTTGTGTACTAATATAAAATTTGATTTGGATGAAACTATAAAATCAGTTAACAACAAGTTATATAAAGGTATTATTGGTAGTTTATTATATCTTACTACTATAAGGTCAGATATAAAGTATTCAGTATGTCTTTGTGCTAGATTATAATCTGAACCTAAATAATATCACTTAAGTGTTGTTAAAAAAATTTAGATATTTAAAAGGAACTATTTTTCAATCACTTCTTTATCCAAAAACTTATGATTTTAATTTAATATCATATTTGGATGCTGATTTTGGAAGAAGTAGATTAGATAGAAAAGGAACCTTAGGGACTTTTCACTTTT
This sequence comes from Viscum album, assembly GCA_963277665.1. Lineage (NCBI taxonomy): Eukaryota > Viridiplantae > Streptophyta > Magnoliopsida > Santalales > Viscaceae > Viscum > Viscum album. Next base: position 2,025,450,772 of record OY728123.1, read on the forward strand.
TAGGAAAATCTATAGTGTAATGGTCTAGTAAGAAACAACACTCAGTTGTCCTGTCAATAGATGAGGCGGAATATGTATCTGTAGGTAGTTTTTATGCACATGTTTAGTGGATGAAAAACACTCTTATTGAATTTGACTAAATTTTAATAACACACATATTTTATGTGATAATACTAGGGCAATAAATATTTCAAAAAAACCCTATTAATCATTCTAGAACTAAGCATATTGATATCAAACATCATTTTCTAAGAGACCATGTTCTTAAAAAGGATATATTATTAGAATTCGTAAGTACTAAAATTCAATTAGCTGATATTTTTACTAAACCACATCCCACTGTGAGGATTAATTTTATTAAGGGGCCGAGTTTATTTAATTTTAAATGAAATTTTATTTTAATTTTTACATGTTATTTTCTTCTTCACTATTTTAAATAATTTAATTATTTTTTTTAGAATAATTTGCAAATTCATTATTTCCACATATGTTTTATTTTATTTAAATAATTTAATAATTATTATGTATGTAAATTACATGGGAATCAAGGATTTCAGAAACCATTTCAAATTCCAAACCTGTTCATTTTCTCAAAACCTTTTGAAACACCAAAAACCCTTACAGCCTTTTTCTACCTTTGGCTAAACATTTGAAACCCTAAACCTTTGAGCCTTTAGAACATTAAAATAGAAATATACAAGAAATCGAGAATTGAGGATGGAGAAGCTAGTAATGTCAAGTGTCAGTGTACAGCAGGAAGAAAGATTCAAGAGGGAAAAGTAATCGACCCGGAATGTTTGTATCAAAGGGATGTCATGTTTCGGCATGCCCTCGCTTTTTAGAATATCGAGCAAACTTTCAGTGGTGAAAATGAAGAGTTTCTTTATGAGTTAGAGCATCATCAATTTTTCAAATCCATTCAATTCAGTCTTGGAGATATAGAGGACACCATAGTTGTGAAAATTGAAGACTATAATTTTTCAATTTCATATGTAGAAATATCTAGAATCTTAAACTGCACTCATGAGGGAGTTTGTAATTTAGACTTAATGAATATTGGACATGATGAACATAAGTCATAAGACATTAATTCATTTTTATTTGGATCTAGAATTATAAGAAAAATGTTTGTGAAGGATTTGGAACCTGATCAGAAGATTCTTGCTAAGTTTGTGCAAACAGGGATTACACCTAGGATGTGAGAGATGGAGAAGATTTTGTTTCATGACATGTACATAATGTTTTTTCTTATGATTGAAATCAAGTTGAATTTTCCGAGATATATGGTAAGATATCTCTACTGTTGTTGTAAACCAGAGGCTATAATGAAATTCTATCCCTACAGAAGGTTCATTTAAAAATTATTGTTTATGTATGATATGGTAAGATTAATTGGAGATAGAGTAAGATGTCATCATAGAAATATTTTCAATTTTGGGACTCTATGGAATATTGGCTTCTTCTGGAGTACTAGGAAAGGATAGATTATGCATATTGGAGCTGAGGAAGATTGGGACTCGGCTAAGGGGGAGAAACCTGCTATGTCTAATGAAGGAATGGCTGAATCAAGAGAAAGTGGGACCTAAAGAAGAATATTATTTGAAGTAGTTGATCCACCTACTAATACGGAAATTAAAGAAGGACTTCATATGGAAAGAGATCGAGTGGCTCCAACTGGTGAGGAGCATGTTCAAGCAACTGCTGATGCTACTGAACCTCTTCTGAGCTACAGATTTATAAGAACCTATGGTACATTAAATTGAACAACCAACAGTTTCCCAGATTGAGGTGAATCCTCAAGTTGAAAATGAAATTGTGCCTCAAACTATTGAAAATCCTAGAGAAGTTGAAGTGGTTGGACTGAATCTACTCAAACTGTACAGTCTACTGAGATTGGTCAAGAGGAATTACTCAGTAGAAACCTATATTATAGGATTCAGTCTTGGAGGAACTCAATGAAGAATATTCTCAATAATATAAACATCATACAGATGTAAATTTAGAAGATAATCCTTTTGAAATTCATACTGAAGTTCATAAAAAAATATTTCTGTGGATGAGTCAGTTCATGACTCTGAGGAAAAATATGTTGAGAAACCCGCAGAGAAGGCTACAGATCATAGATCTGATGGTCAATATCACCTTTACCTTTATTAAATCAAGTTTATAATCACACATAGGGTGCCCCTGATTCTGAGAATGATCATGTGGAGGAGTTAATCTGAAAATTTTATAAATTTTAAGCTGAAAATTATTCTTTAAGAAGAAAATTGGAAAAGGAGAGGAAGAAATTTCAGAACATGAAAAATAGTTCAGTTTCCAAAATGGAATTGGAAGTTTTTAAGTAGGAAATGTTAGATAAAGTTGGAAAACTGCAATTTGAAATTGTAATGAAGTCAGATTTGGTATATTTTAAGATTTTCATGGATCAATAGTTTGGAACTATCAGGGACAGTCGACCCGATACCTCAGGTACTTCGCCTAATCTGATAAGGATATTTCTGGCCATTACAGCAGTAATGAGCAATATAAATAACAGATTCCAGACATACAGTGTAATAGTGCTCCATTATCTATTACTCTAGATAATAAAAAGCATCTTATTGACCATCTTAGCTGATATGAAATATGGATCAATGTTCGGTTGAACTGATTTACAGAGAAAATCAATTAGTTTATAGAGAAGGAATAGATATTACATTAGTTTTTTAGAGTCAATTTGATTTAATATATCCATATGACATAGGAAGGAATGGATCACATAGTCTAGTTAGGCGATGGACTGATGAAAAGGTTTTGAATGCATATGTCAGAGCTCAAGAAAGTCATTCAGAGGAGCTAAAAACTATGTCCCAAACCTTTTTTTCCCAACCTTGATTCTCATTGTCATTACTGTACATATAATTATATTTTCAATAAAATATACTTGCATCTCATTTTCATATGTTTTTATTTGTTTTACTATACTATCTCTGTTAAAATTCTAGTAATCTTGTTTCAAATATTGGTAAATAGTTTATTATAACATTTACATAAGTTCAGTGCTACATTAACATGTGTTTTATTCCTTCATCTATCATTCTTTTTTATATCAAAAAAAGGGATAAAAATACAGATAAACAAAAAAAATTATATATAAATATTTTACTCAGAGGGAGAAAAGAAAACTTTTCATTTTAAGGGGATAAATTTCTTATTGTTTTTTTAAAAAAGGAGAAATTATTAGATAAATGTTAATTTTTATTTTCTTTACATATAAAGGAGGAGGTATTATTTTACTTTATAAATAGGAACAATTTAATACTTAAGAATTAATTTTGTTAAAATAGAATATGGTTTTTATCTTTGAATAATTATAAACTATATACAAATAATTTTGTAAGATAATTTTATTGATTATTTCATGGGTTTTGTGATCATCAAAAATGGGTAGATTATTGAGCAGATTTGGTTTTCAACAACACTCTATTTTATTAAGGGTAGATCATTGAGAAAAATACTATATCTCTTTATAATGATTATGATGTTCAAAAATACCTGTATTTGTTATTATGATTATTTTACTTTGAGTATATTTCAAGAAATTAATATTCTTTATTTCTCTATTTTGGAATAATAGTAAAGCATTTAATCTGTGTGGAATATTTGAGAACATGTCGAAAATCATTTTTGCGTATTAGTATGTTTTGGAAACACTATTCATGCTCTACATTTTTGTAAATCACTTGATCATGTTCTGGAAACACAATTCATACCCTGTGTTGAGGAGCATAGCGTAAGGATGGAATCTATTATTTACATTAAGGCATATCAGAAAAGTATAGTTATGAAACCATAAGTTTTAGGAAAAAGTATGGAAGAATAAACCCTATGTTAGTATGGAACGTTATGTTTGTTTCTCAAAAGTATGGTTCATGAACCTTATGTTTGAAAACAACCTTAAATTTTATCAAAAAGTATGGATTATATACATTACGTTTAGAAGTTGATAAAAGTATGGATCACCAACCTTACTTTTATAATGAACCATATGGATCATGTATCTTATGTTTTTATAAAAATGAATGTATGGATATTGTACCATACATTTGAGAGTTGAAGAAAAAAAGTATGATTTATCAACCTTACATTGTGAACCTTATGTTCTGAACCTTACATTCAGAGAATGTTTGTTATGAAGTTCAACCTTACGTTTGGCGTCATAGATTTAAATTATGACTTTATTGAGCAATGGTCTTTATGCATATTATTAGGATGATTTCAAGCCAAATTAAAAGCCCAATTTTTATGCATGTCATTGACTGAATCATATTAATTTATTTGTGATTCAAAGGATCGATTTAAGAGAATCTTTTCATTTCGATTATTTATGGTAGTTATGATTGCTCTATTATTCAAACATTTTAATATTGTGAGTTTAAAAGGAGACTTTTGTGGATCTAAATTTTTAAGGAAAACACTCATCATTATTATATATATATCTATGATATTTTATATTACAAAAAGGGGGAGAATAATCAAGAAAATATATAACAAGAACATGAGTTCTTCAAGACTACAGTTTTACAGAGTCATTTGAGATTTACAGATCTACTACTACCAAGATCTATCAAAATATATATTTCAGAAGAAGAAGAAGAAACACATTGAAGATTCATCATTTCTACATCGAAGATACTCCATGAATCCATTGTTGTTGGACTTTCTGAACATATTTCTACATCTATTGCAACTGGATCGACTCAGAACTGACCTTATCTGGAGAACATATTTTCTAAAAATAATGAACTATTTACTATTAGTTGTGTGCTGTTTCACCTGTGAATTTCAACTAGAAAGTATTTCAAGACAAATACTGTTTTTATTTTGAGAAACCAGCTTCTTGTATTAAGCTGTGTATTAGGTTCTGTGTATAAAATCGAAGGATTTGTTTTTAGCCTTAACTTGTAAAGTTGTCAAATTTCTGCACTCAGTTGTGGATGTTCTGTTGATAAGAGGACCAGATAGTGAAAATCACCATGCTCGTGGAGTAGAGAATTAGTGGAGTGGACTAGGGGCCTTCTGTTCCCCGAACCACTATACATCCTTTCATTCGTTAACTATTTATTTTCCACTACATAAACAACCTGATAAAGAAAAAAGAACAGGCTCGAGCTTCATTGCGTTTCGTACATAATTTGTAAAAGACACAATTCACCCACCCCCCTCTTGTGCAAATTTGGTATAACCTGATCCAACAATATCCATGAATAATATGATAAATTTCAGTTGAGGAACTAGTTTAAAAGTGACTTCCACATCAACTCCTTCAATTTTGGTGTAGCCTTTACACACTAGATGTGTCGTATTTCTAAATATATTTACATTCTTATCAAAAAAATTTCTTAAATATATTCTTTTTTCTAATGACGTTGTGATGCTATGGATTATTAGCAAACCCTTGGGACATGATTTTACTAACTTGATCTGATTCCACATTCATGGATTTAAATAACGACTCATCTTCTTCTAATTCTACAAATGAGGTTGTTTATACTATATATAGTAGATATATTTTATTAAAATTTCTCATTCTCTTTATATCTATGTTGGTGTACATATATATTCTATTATGTTTAAAATTTCAACTTATACTTTACTATTTCTCCTCTGTGGTGGTGGTTTATCCTCTTCTGCTATTGTTTCCTCTTTTTATTTTTCATCAGAGATTTCATCATTCACACAGTTTTGTACTGATCATAATTTAAATTTTTTTGGTTTCTTATTCTTCACCTTAATAATAAACATTAGTGGTTCATCTTCTATGAATCTTTATTTGTTTTTATTCAATCACTTTCACATCACTGATTTTCAAAATTTTACCAAGACTTATATTAAATCATTTGTAAGTCTCGATATTTAGTGATTATCCTAGTAAAATTACTCCACAAGATACATCACCATACTTTCCTTTATTACTATCTTTGTTTCAGATATATAATCTACTATCAAACAATAAAAAATTTTTAAGAGGGGGAATCCTTCCATGCCACATCTCATATGGTGTTTCCTCTTAATCAGGGCTAAGTAATTCCCAATTATGTGTGTACATTGTAACTTGAATTGCCTCTTTCCAAATGTTGTGAGATATTAAACCCTTTATAATTATGTGTTTTTAAATATTATTCACTACCCTATTTCTCATCACAAAAAAACCATTTGTATATAGGGTTCTTACTGAATACACTTCATGTTTGATGTCATTTGTTTCTAAGTAATTCTCAAATTTAATGGATGTATCTTCACTTCCATTTTCAGATCACAATTTTTTTATAGTATGCTTAGTCTCATTTTTAAATTTTATTGGTTACATCTTCATATATGTCGTTACTTATCTCTTTCTTTGTATGGACATTTCATAGTCATTCCTACTATACCCCATATGTTTTAGGAACATTAATTGGAATGAACATATCAGTGTGAACAAAGTCAATAAATTTTATTCTATTTTTTTATATAGGGTTTGATCCATTTTCCAATGCATGCATTCATCACATAACTTTTCTAGATCACTCTTAAGAATTATGATTTCAGTTGCAACATTGGGTTTAGAAAAATTATTCATTTTTTATGACGTGTGTAGAATATTATTCGGTGTAATATTTTATTTTCATCCGCAATAGTAAAGGGACCAGTATTATCATTATTATCCACCTTGTAGAGATTACTTTTTTCAATTTTTCCTTTCACAATTGAGTTCCAAGCTTTTTTTTATCATAAATTCTCTTTGATCAAACAAAACCTCAAGAAAAAATTTACAAAGTTGACTCGCATGAAGAAGGTTGTGTCTGATTCAATCCAAATGGAGAACGTAAATCTTATTAAAATCGCAACTATAAAGTTCTGTATTTACACTCCCTTTTATTTTTAATGCCTCTTCATTTTCAAAACACATTGTACCAATGACACTTTTTTCACGTTTTTCATAATATTTTTATTTCTAGTCATATGTAATGATCATCCACTATTAATTATCTAGGTAACACTATTATTCATAGCTTTGAGAGAAATTTCAGCAAAATTATCTTTCTCTCTCTTCTTATTTTCTTTCTAATATGATCATAATAGAGTTGAGTCATAAGAGGTCCTCACTTTTTCTTCCTTTGTATACTAAGTTTACTAACATTCATTATCATCTTCTAATGGTTAATACCTATTTACCCAAGATATATGGTTTGGTTAGCTCACATTCATCTTCTTATGACCTTCATGATGATAACTTTTGCATCATTTTTTATGAGTGTCCATTTTTTCTTACAGGTAATGGTTTTATGAAAAAAATTAGAATGTGGATAACAATATACATAAAAAAGTTTCTTCTTTGATATGTACAATAATATCTCATTCTTAACTAATGTATTCTAGGAGAATCTCCATTTAAATATATCCCGGGCTCATCATAATAGAACTCGGTGTGGTCTAGATAGCCAGAAAGTGACAATTCATTAGGGAAAATATCATTTTACTATTAAATCACCACATGTATCCTTCCTTTGATATCCTCCTTGATTTTTGATTATTCCATAATGGTCAAGTATTATTTCTGACACATTTTTTTCCCTATGTTTATACTAATATTATATGATTCTTTTACCCACTCAGTTCTAACACAAACTACATTATCCTTCTTCTTTTCTTTATTTTAGTCAGTCACTACTCTAGCCATTGACATCTCACCATCATTGATGACCCTAATTTTATCCAATAATGCATCCCTTTGATCACATGGATATTTTTCAATGCCATTTGAGACTCTATTGGTCCTTTCTGGAAGTTTTTAATTATATAACCTTCAGAAACGTAGCTTATATTTGAGTTTACAATATTTTAATTCTAAGTCAAACTATCATCTAAAAGTGAAAACTTCTAATTCAAAACATTCAATATTCTTACCCCCTTATCTATTTTAGCATTAATATCATTAATGTACTTATTTTATTTCTTGATTTTAAGTTGAAATTCCATTGTTCCACCTAAATCTATAATGTTTAGAGGCTTATTTCTAGTTCCTCCTATAATTAATTAAATTTAGCTTCAGTCTAATCAATATACTCTAAGTAATATTTTAGAAATAAATGAACCTTTTTATTTTTATATCTTTTAATTTCAATATCTTCAATAGATCCTTATAACTACACCTTCAAATCATAAAAACTTTTTTTGTTCCTTTCACATTCTTTTTCTACTTCCCATTTTTAAATAGTTTCCAACAAAGCAACTTATTTATTTGATATATATCTCTATATAATAATCTCGTATAATTTATTTTCAGAATAACATTAACTGTGTATAAATATATTCCTTTGAGACTTTATTCTATACGAATTATCAATTCTAGAGTCTTTATTTAGAGGATATATCCCATGTGGATTTTGAGTGATTTCTTATTCACTCTCTACTTCATCAAATTTTCTCAAAAATATCACAATAATGTGACCATATCTACCACATAAATATCATTTAAGAGGTAAATTTACTTCAAATATTCCCTCTTCTATTTCGAACATTCTACCAACAAGAGATAATAATTCATCGTCCACGATATCTTCATAATTTTTGTCTTTAGCGATGTCATGTTTTTTCATAGATTTGAAATCCATTTACATACTTTTGTGTGTTGATAATGTTTTAGACTTAACATACATTTCATATGAAACTTAAATGGTTAAAATCATTTAGAGATAATGTGGATAAATCTATGTTTTCATGAGAAGAAACTTTTATATTATACGCAATAATATGTTGTCATGCTATCTTTTTAATGATGAATATATATTTTATTCCCTGCTCAAATCCTTGAATAAATCCAACAAACATAGTGATTTAGTTGAATAAACTATTATCATGTTCAATCAAAGACATCTTAATATCATTAAATCTATTGTAAAAAACATAAATCTTATTTTCATTCATCATGATATCCCATTCATACACATGATTCAATTTCTCCCACATTGCCTTATTAGTGGTGAAACTCATCCCATTCTGCTAAGATCATTTTGATCTTTATAATTGACATAAATCAATTTCATATCAAATTTTTTCATAAATAAAATTTTTACATCCCTAACATGAATCGTATTAAATGTATTAAATAGAACCTCCATACCACTAGATCATATATGATATCTCATTAGGTTCTTCTAGATATCATAGTTTCTTTTAGACAATTGCAGGTCTCCCAAAACATTATCTAAGTTCTCCATATGATCTGACAATTTAATACAGATTTAACTCTTATAACCATCCCTATAACACCAATTATATCACCCCAAGAAACCCAAATAGGTTAGGGGTAAATCAAGGTGTAAAATTTTTCTTTTAAATCAATTAATTTTTATCCATGTTGGTAAAAACTCCTGAAACCTTTTTTATCAAGATAAAGAAAAATAAAACCAAATGTAGGAAGAAAATACAAGTTCCATCAAATTTTCATGGTTCACCAAAAAGTGCTACATCCAAGGCGTATACACCAATGATGTTTCGGTGTTCTGAATTCCAATATGATTAATAATTTTTAAGGATTACAAATTCCATTCATTTTCACTTCATGTTAGGAACAATAAATTTACATTTTTTAGGGAATGATCACTCCTAACCTAAGGGCCACCCCCACTTCTCCACCTTTTCTCACTTATTTTGTTGAAGGAAATATTAATATTGAATACTTTAGGGTATTCATTAAAAGATTTTAAACATTAAGCTTTGTAGCAGATCAGAATAATAACCCACATGCATCATAGCTTATGTTTGATACTCCTTCAAAAGTTTAGTTCAATGAATACATAGGTTCGATACTTCCTAAAACAAACATTGTTACATGAAACTCTAGGTATGTAACTTTTGGAACATGATTGAGGGAATATAACCTCAATAACAAGAGATAATTCATGTATCCCTAGGTGTATTTATCCATCAAAATACATACTCCAGATGAATTTCATTGCATAAGCAGTGTCACCCAAGCATTCAACATGATTCAATTTGTGTAACCCATGTTGCGTGACCTGAAGGGTAATATCCTAGTCATGTGAATGAGTCTTGGAAAAAATTATAAACACTCCCAGATTTGGTTAACCCCTTATTCCTCTATCGCATCTCTCAATTATTTGAATAGTGTGACTTTATAGTTGATTTTACACAAAATTGAATTTGAAAAATATACCCTGGCGTTCATTATACTAACTTCAAGACTCACGCACATTGCCTACCTTCAATCGTGGGATTCACAAATTATACATGGTTCTCGTAACTCCCTTTTCATAAACTGGTCACCAGAATTCACAGCCTCTAAATTCTAATGAAACATTATTTATGAAACCTCTCCACCTCAAATAGCATTACTCCCTTCATGGGATTCACTTGAAAACATAACTCGATACATTCCAATATATATGGTTCTGTGTTCAAATAAGAATTCCTCAATCATATGATCTTGTCATGACCATATGAATTTCATAACCTCCATCATGTAAATATATCCACAAAATGCTACCTTTATTTATAGTGTAACAGTATTTATGTGATTCATATCATGCATATGTATGATCCCTTCATCCCAACATGGTTCTACATTAATCAACTGATTGAGCCTTATATAATGGTTTGATCACATTACCCTTAAGGGATTATGTGATCATGTGATTCTCGAGGGTTTGCACGAAACTCCTTATCAACCCATATTTTAAGCCCACAAATTTAAAAAACATCATAAACTAGTTTCATCTTCTTTAATATTATTCAAGGTCACATATGGACTTCTTATTTAGAAACATTATCCTAATTAAACATAAATCTTCTTTAATACAATAAAAATGGATTTTCGATAAACAAATCCCAATGCCTCCATCTTATATTACCTTGGTTCCAACATATAGAAACATAAATCTCATTTCCAAGGTATAATCATAGTTCTTATTATTGTTTTGATCCAATAGAAGAATGAAAATTTCCCTACTAAGAACTATGTGTATATTGATTATTACTTTTCTAGGAAACATAGTGATGTCAAAATTATCCTTCCTATAACGATTCAAGGACATTACCCCTTCAAATTTCATTAAATTATATTTCTGGTCCTTATTAATTCTCATTGGGTCATCCCATGGCTATTAATTAAAATGGATTTCAATTTATCTTGGTGTTGAGACCTCATCCACATTGAATTTCCTTCCTTACTGAACAAGGATAATCACCCATTTCACTACCATATCCCTTATAAATGACCTAGATCAGTGCATATCCATTTTAAGAACTATATGTGCTTTGATTCATGTTATTTCAAGATATGTAGTGGCATGTAGGTCTCCCAAATTAAACTCAACCACAAGATTCATTTGTATTCCATTCTCCATATCATCCTTATACTTGGTTACCTCAATTCATATCAAATTTTCCTTCATTAAATGAATATTTGGATAATAAATTGATATAATACTTTTATAAACTATGTGTTTCTAGTTTATTGTTATCTTATAATACATAGTGACACATGAAGTCCTCAACCCGAGTCTTATCATGTATTTCATCAACTTTAATTCCCATCACTATCCTAGTGTCTGAGTCCTATCATTTGTGACAAGTTCTTCAATTGACCTATACTATAATGAAACCATTATCATATCATCTAAAAATAATCCAAATCTACATATAAATATTTCCTAATAACTACATTTGGCTTGATTTCTATCTTTATAGGGTACATAGTAATGTTTGGAGGTCTAAATCTGGGTCCATTCATAAATATTTATCTACTTACACTCCACCTATTTTCATATAAGTCCATTGTTAGTTAGTTATTATTTTGGTTGTTTTAATCACTTTCTAAATATCCTCTTTCCCATTTGGTTCATTTTGTATCTTAATTGTTTGAATCATCACAATCCTTTCATGAACCAGTATATCTGATTCCAAAAGGACCCCTCTTTTGGTGCCAATATATATGTCACATATCTAGCCTACTTATAACTAAACAGGGTCATGTTTTCATCCAAAGTTAAATATCCTCTAACCCCATATTCCCTCAACAATACTACCATATAACCCATCATTCTATCAATGATCATTCATGTAATTATTTTTTTATTTCAACACTCCCTAATATATATATCTTAAGTTATAATTTACATCATTCTTATTTCTTATTCAATGGTGCTAAAACACTCCTAGATCTTGATCTCTATTAGGGTTTTCATAACCCTCTTCAAATTGATCTAAGTATTATAAACGTAAATTATATGCACCATTTCATGAGTTTTTCTATGAAAATATGGGACATCATTCATTCAAATCAGGTTAATCTTACCTCTATGTTGGACATGAAGCCTCACCCTTCATTTTGATTAACTTTTTATGACCCTAAACTTTATCCTTATTTCAGTCAAAGGTATATGACCTTAAACATCAACTTCACTAGTCTAATCACTTTGAACTTAAACTACATGAACCACTACCAAATTTCATTTATATTGATATGGATCCTCACTCATTAAAATTAGGTTTCTACTTTACCATTATCCATAAATATACAACCACATTTATTGTTATATTTGTATCAACAAAAAGAATACCTATATTGGTCAATGTTATATGAATTAAAACCCCAACACCTTTTCATAAAATAAATTGACATTAAACATTTTCATTATTAGTCTAAATTGAAATTCTTTTAACTACTAATGGAAATATACATGGAACTCTATGGATTGAGAAATAACAAAGGGAATCCAAAATAAAAATCAATTCATCACTCACTAGCCCTACACCACATATATCTAATGGAAAATTAGAGCGTTTAAAATAAAATTAACAAATATTTCTAGGTTGATAACCAACAAATGGTATCCTCAGTAAAATCCAAGTTCCTACCTTTTAAACCTCTCCCATTTCACACCGTACAAAAATTGAAGCCTAAAATAAAAATACATGAATATTTTAGAAACCTCCATTCATCCCTAGAAGTTTTCATTTTATGATCAATATGTCCGATAACCTATTAAAAGGTTATAGAGACTTTATTGTCCTCATATATAAGGGTTAAATGATTTTTTAGAATACACAGAGATATAATTTTATGGGATTTGATCCCTTTGGAGGATCAATATCTTTATCTAATCCAAATATACGAACCTTATCTTATAATGATGATAAATTTACCATATATCTGGATTTCCTATATACATCTATGATTATAAGATCAGAAGTAGATAAAACCTTTTTATCTTTTAAATTATAGAATTTATTTGGATTACGGTGAAGGTATATTTTATATGCATCCATATCAACATTATTTTTCAAATGGAACATGCCTTAAAGAGAATGGATTATATTATATGTTTCATCAGTTTATTAAGTTTTTAGAAATTATGATTTACCTAATCCATTTTCCATATAATTTTTAGGTGGATTAAATTGTTATGATGTTTATCTTTGTGAGTTTCATGGATTATTATTAATTGATGGTTAAATAAATATGGAAGTGAAAAAAATGATGATAGTTCAATATACATGAATTGTTTCATTAATTAGGCTAAAAAATCATGAACATCCACAAGACTGATCCTTCCCTTAATAGAATAATATGAAATAAAAGGGAAATATAAAATTAAACTATGATATAATATGGTAAGATAAATACTATAAATTCGATTACATCATATATGAAGAATCGACTGATTGTTTGAGATATACTTATTTAGAATCCTCTACTTCAGTTAACATATTCACTTTCTCAATCTATATAACAAGTTACAAGCCTTTATTCTTTATAGTTTTAGGAAAAGCTATTATTTCTATCATTTCTGTTTTCATAGCTTCTACGTGAGCCTCATTTTTCTCTATATCTATGTTTTTCAGTAGTTTTCTAGTCTTGGAGTCATGATTAATCAACCCTCCATCCATCCGACTCTTAGATATTTCACTCTATCATCCTAGTATGGTAGTTTATGGATTTATTTATGACAATATCCATTTATTAAACAATTTTTTTCCCTCAAATGATTATGTATTTTCAAATAAGAGAATGAAATATATGATAATAAAAACCACTAATTCCTAAACCATATAATATTTTCCAAATAGTATCAATATTATCATAAATCTCTTATAATCGAGTCTTAGTAATGATTTCATAGACTTTACACTAGCTCCAATTCCCCATTTCACGATTTTCAATTGAAAATTAGGTTTTTGTGTTTGGTCACTCATCAAAACAAGTATGTGTTTAGTAGAAAAATATTACCTATAGTGATTCGTTATAACTAGAAAGATGTGTAGGTAATGGTTTCAAATATTAATCCTTGTTAAATTTAAGGGACTAACTCAATAGAATTATCCTCTACTAATGGATTACTAACTCCAGTCAATACCAGTGATTTGAGCATTGATTCTAGACACTAGAATTGGGTTTATTCCCCCTTTATTATAAATTTAGTATGAATGTGATAGTTCTCCATGTTTTCTATGGCACTTTCCTGAAAGTTTCTCAATTTAAAATATTTTTCTAAAATTATCTCAAGTTATTAGAACTGTGAAATGAAATATCCATGCATTCATTAGACTAGTTACCCTATAACTCCCTTTAGGTAATACTTTATGCAAGCTTGGGTATACTCCCATGATAGGTTAGTTGGACAAATTAATGTTAGTGATGTAATTTCCACATCTATTCCCTTATGACCCATCATCAATAAAAACGAGTAGATGATAGTAGGATGTCATTCAGTTTGATCTCCAATGTAAGGAAATGAAGAAACTCTCTATAGACACTTGAACTAACACAGAGACCTGTATGGAGAATAAGTACCCTAGATGATTAGATTACCAACTCAATCTTATAAAATTACATCCCATGAGGAAATGATAAAATACTACTTATTATGAGTATCCCCACCATTTTTAATCACTATCATAGGGTGTGAATCATATAAATGAAGTTGTGGTTGGAGTGATTCCTTAACATGTCAATGAATTCTTGTTACTTATATAAATTGTTCAAATGTAAACAATGTTGAGTAGTATTGATGAAACATGGTTTATGGACTTTCTATAGTATTCTAAAACTTATATCATATAAATTATTTTCCACCCAACTGTGTGAGAACTGGATTGGCCCACTGATCCAATATAGAGTGTTTCCCTATTGTATATGACCTATAATATAGTAGAAATAGGAATGGATAATCATATAATGGTTCATTAGTTGTATTTTACTAATAATTCCACCAACACCATGGTATTATCCTAACACTAGAGTGAGAACCCCTAGTAGGGAAGAGCCTCCCACTAAATAAAATAGATGAAAACTAATCTTGTAGAAATTTTGAATACATACTCATGAAGATCTCATATTTATAGGTGATATACCAGCCTACTTACAAGGTGTCCCAATATAAACCCTAAACATTATGTGATTAATATAAATAATAAATATTTGGATGCATCACTCCCATCCTCAGCCCATTGGACTGTAAAAATATTTCTACCCATTCCTTGAAAGGGAAAATTGAGCGGGGTTGAATTTCTCTCCCTAGTATTTTTTTTACCATGACCAATAAATCCCTTGATAAGGGAAGAATTTTTTATGCATCCCCCAATAATTTGACATGGGTAGGAACTGATCAAGAATTGCATTAAGGATTGTGATACCCCCCCCCATTGTTATATTCACCATTCTCAAACCAATATTTTTCTATTTTCATAAGAATCCATTTTTAATGGTTTAATTAGAACCCAAATAAAAACACATCATAAAGGAAATTACCTATTAGGGTCAAACTATGAACATACCCAGGAGACCCTTAATTTGTTAAAATCATGTTATTTATATAGTCTCCAATCAACATAAAAAAAATATTCCAGTTTTTATCTCCATGGATAAGATCCTTGAATCATGAACTATCGTATCAAAGATCTAGATATACTCTACTATACAAAACATCCATTTATTAAAACCATGAAAATAATGTGATCCTAACTACAGATACATTCGTTTTAATGATTAATAATTTTAATATTAATTTTTCTGGAATACATCCTCATAATATCTTCCCATGAGCCTTTTATATTGAAATCCTTTTCCACTATCTCATCCTTACAGTGAATTATTAAGTCCCACCCATGTGTTGGATCATCTTCTTCTATCTCCCTCTTCCCTAATCTCCCTTTATCATTAAGATGGATATGATATTCCAAGTCCATAGAAACTTTTATAGGATCTTTTAATAGAGAAGGATTTTTGAGATCAAGGGAACCCTAAATCATTCCTTTATGGATCCCCAAATTGCCCACAAATCCTTTCACCATGGGTTTAGGTAAAATGGATTAATCATTACACCTTTTAGAATTCTTCCCTGTATTCATCCCTTTTCTTCCCTAGAAGATTCACATCCTTTACCTATATTTCTTCTTCAAAATAAAATGAATCCAAATATATTTTTTCATCACTTGATTCAAACTTAGAATAAGATTCAACATCCATATCCTAAAGCCTCACTTGATCATCCTCAATAACTGAGGCTCTTACCCCATTGGTCTTCAACTTCCTCTTCCATTAAACAATTTATCAATCTAACTTATCTTTTTACAAACACACCAAACCTATACCCTTAAACTAATTCCAACTCTTGGGGATAAAATGAGAAATTTGAGTCAACCTCACAAACTCGAGAAATAAATCCAAAACATGGATAGAAATTCTCTCTCACTCTCTCTAGCCTTATGTAAAATCTCAAAAACAAGTTGGAAACCCAAATTGAACCCCTAACACATTGATGAAGGATTTGCAACTCTCCCTTCATTATACAATTCGATACTTTAATTTATGTATAATTATAAATAAATAACCCACATATATGAATCTTGATCAGATTTTTGGGGTGATTGGTAGGAAAGTCTAGCCTACTTTATTCTATTCATATTTATATCTAATGAAGTAGAAAAGACAGGCCCATCACCTTTGGGTATTCCACGGTACCGTCTCATACGATAAAAAATATTAGAGGCCAAAAGCTACTATCCTTATAAATATTCCATCTTTAAATAATTAGAGACATGTTTTAACAGTGAGTAACCATAAATCAAAGAACCATAAGGCCTACTGTTGAATCCCTAGTTAATTTAGTTATCAGTTTCACCTACAATAGAGAAAAAATAACCATATTTTATACAATAATTAGATTATCATTGTTTCCTTTGATGCCAAGAGAAACCTCTTAGAAAATATAAAAGTCCAACTGGCTATTATGGCCTCATTGGAATGATTGAGTGAGATGTCCCAACCTCTTATAGGAATAGTGGAATTCACACCAAGATTCAAAGTGAACTACCTGATAACATCTGAAATCCTCAGTAACATTAATATATAAGGACATTAGTAGTGGCTTAGATACATAAACCTTGACACAAATACACATATTAATAGAACTAAATCCTAATTTTTTTCCAATTGTTTAAGCTTAATAAATGACCAACTAGGTTTCCAAGAATGAACAGAATAGTTGGGTTTTGAAAAGAAATAAGTACAACTACAAATCTTACCTAGATTTCCACAATTGAGGAGTCATGTATCATATAGAACATATAGGAAAATCATAAAATAATGATCTAAAATTCATCAAATACATGTTTACAATTGGACTAGATGACTTTGATCTCGTCTTGTTTAATTATTTGAACTAAAAAATATTTCATGTCTATAAAACCTACCATCACATGAGATTTCAAACCCTAAGTGGTGTTAAAATGTCTATCAAAAGAATATTTCAATGTTTCTCAATGTCCAAGAGATCCACTGGAGAGTGGTGATGAATATATGAGGCATTATATAATTCTATAAAATATATTAATAGTTTTAGGAAAACAATTAAACCCATTAACCTCCATAATTAGAGATATACATAGAAAAATCCTAAGGGATTCAGTGAAACTGAAAGGGGAAAACCCTCTATGATGAAAAGAAAGTGATGAGGCCAAGGGACTACCCTCCCCTTAGGAAGGGGGAGGCGATATAAGACAATCCCCTATAGATAGGTCCTTATGAAAGAGTGAGAGGAAAGTATGAGTCCTATATATGTTTTTATGAATTATGCATTACTAACCTAACTTTTTTATATCCCACATGATGATCCCTAATTCACTATGTGATATATGAAAAATGATGGTGTATTAACACTAAGGACTGATTAATTTTAGATGTAGATAAGTTTCTTGATACATAATGGATTTTCAAATCCATTATTCCTATTATATATAAGTTGTATATAATTGTTTAGTGGATATTTTACAACTTTTATGAGACCCAAAAGAAAAGACACATTCATCAATGAATTTTCCAAAAACATGCATATCCAATTGTGAACTCTATCCTCCATTATAATCATTCAGTGAAATGGATAATATGGATGAATAATATTGAGAAATTAGTTTATGACAATGATCTTGCTCATCCTATGTCATTGGAGAACCATTGAGGATATAATCACTTCCCTTATGTGCTTCCAGGATGACTTCTCCTTCAACAGAAATATTTTTTTAGATATTGTTGAGAGAATACATGTCCTATGTTGATGATATGTTGGGATACAATGTGGTAAGTAGAATACCATCATGAATCACAGTGTTTTACATAGGTATATTGTTGTATAATGGGTAGTCTTGAAACATTGGTTCAAAAATATTCTTAAGGGGATTATTCTGAGATGTGACATTATACTGAGGGTTAGGACCAGTATTCCCAATGCCAATGATCCGTATTTGAGTCACATTCATTGATTCCAATAGACGAGTCGAACCAAAAAGAATTTCCCCTATAAAAATAAATTATAAAATATCTTTCAGATCTTGTATGGAGAATAAAATGAATAAAAATTATAAAAAAATATTCTTATATAGATACAATGTCGTGGTCATGATGCATAATGACTAAACTATCAAGATTTTTTTTCATTAATGGTACAAAAAAGGAAATCATGTTAATAGATTTGTTGTGTCTACCTTATAGGATGAATATTCATGATAATTAATAAATATATTCATTCATGAAGATGTTTTTCTATGGAATGCAAAGAAATATAATCTTCTATGACTAAGATAAAATTCTTCACAGCCATAAAATTTAAAATATGGCCCTTTATAAACTAATATATAAGTGTAAGGATTGTATGAGAACCACTAATAAATTACATAGGACACCATGTTTTCAAAATAATTATATACTCTTTATTTTGATTAGATCCTATTCTGGGGGGGGGGGGATTTTTGATTCCCAAAAACGTTAATTAACACTTCAAAGAATATTAGAATAAAATAAGAGAAATAGTGAAAGAGAAAAGTTTTTACCACAAAGGAATCTGTTATTTTATAGAAGTAACGTTTTTTGGAGAGTGATATTTATTTTTAACATAATAATAAAGAGACATTTATTGACATTTGAAATTCTCATGGTTCATGTGTATCTTTGGAGAAATGAGGTATGCATTCTTTACAACCACTAAAGATTAAATCCTTGTCCTTAATTTGTTTTTTCATCAAATTAAATTAGTGTTACTTTGTGGTTTCATCATATTTCATAATTCTTTGTGTCAGATTAAATCATTAACCATATCAAATTAAGTAATTCTACATTTAATATTAAATCATTTTCCCTGAAAATTTAATTTTTTCTCTACAATATATTAAATCGGAGGCTTTAGCTGATCCTTTTCAGTCATGTTAGATTAAATTGATCACCACATGATATATCTATGATATGGTGTCATTTTTCTCTTTGAGGTGTAATATTAATGTGACTATGTTTTTTTTATGGTATCAATTCAAAAAAACATGGTAAAGTGGTTATACGATGAGACTATAAATACTACACTGACACACATCCCTTGGAAGAAGAATTTTCCCCTAGCATGAAGTCCAAGAAAAACTGAACCATTTAAAAATAACTTCCTTTTTCAATACCATAGAGAAATATCTCTAGTATATTATAAATCTAATATTGAGAAGGGGGAAGTCTCCAAAATAAATTATATGGGCTGATTCCACCCCCACATAATATCCTTTGTAAAATATTCTCAAATAGATACTCTGTGTAGGGATTCCCATATAAAGATTTCTGCATATCCTCTTTCTATAGAATCATCAGCACAATTATTTTGTGTTTATAAGACTTTTAAGATGTGTAACTATGGCACACCATACCCAGTCACATATAACTCAAACCTTATAAAAATTTTAGGCTTCCAAAATTTAATTTGTTTTCTCTTTACCAGGATATATCTCCATGAATGATTTGACCTATTGTTAGTTACTTCACAAATAATCCATATTTTTCGTACACAAAGGCATTTTACACCGCCTTATATCACCCAATTCATCTTTCTGAGTTAATTAATCCTAATTACCTCATTAGATTCATTCTACCATGGTCAAAATCCTGAAAATCTTATTTCATCAAGGTATCATCTACTATCCTACTACTAGGTGTGATCTTAAAACTAAATAGGTTTCTAATCTAGTATATGCCCTAAAAATTTTTTATTGGGTCATATCACCCATGGGTATGATCTCCCTTCTCTCTCTAGTTACCAATAAATAATAGGTGGATATGTATATATAGATATCCTACTAGATGTAATCCCTAACAATTTCTGTATTAACAATATCATCCCTACTCCATATCAATAAGACATAAATACCAGGGGGCTCTAATTAGGTGTAATCCCCCAACCAATATCCTCTATTTCAAGTTAACAACATTAATGTTGAACCAAAATGGTCCACTCAGATGCAAGTTCCACACAAACCATTTATAGGTTCCCTTTTCCTAGTAATATAGTTTTTCATGACTCTTAACTACTTGGAACGGGTTCTCATAATATGATATTAAACTACAAGACATGATAATATATAACACATGGCTTTAAAAGAAACCATGATGTTCCCAGACACACAAAATTAAAAGACTCTATGTAGGTCATATATACATTACCTTAAAAGTAAATTATTTGGCCAAGGATACATGACCTTAAAATGTACTATGATTGTCCTAGTTGTATGACCTTAAAAGGGAAGTATGTTGGTCTAAGATGCACGAACTAAATAGTAACTTCTTCAGACATCATTTTGAGACCTTAGAAGGAACCATATTGGTCCTGATCACGTGAACTTAAAAGGTATGATGTGCCCAATTGAGCAGGATTTAACTACATGGGTTCAAATTAACTTCATGGGGATATGTAGGAAGCCCCTCTCATTAGCTCGATACTAACTCCATAACACCTATCAATCATCTGGATAGATATAAATTAAAGAGTTCCTGGATATTTGGATTTAAACCATAGTGTAACCAACCAGTAAGGGATAACATATAGAACTAATGATACATAGATATGTTAACATAAATTCATGGTAATGAATAATCTTTTTCATGAAAAAATATAACTTTTATTGTTAGTTGCAAGTATTTTTTTCAATACATCTTAAATATATAGTAGAGACTCATCCTAGGAAATAATACCATTTTGGAGATGATATGACCTTTTATCCGCTTAAACTCAAGATGAAATATGAATTGTTGTTGGAACATCCCAAATATTGCATGATTTTGGAGAAAAGACATGTGGCCAAATAAAACATGGGTGAAAACATGTGTAGGAAAACTCAATCATGAAATACATCAACTCATCCCGACTACTAGTCTTTCTTCTAACCTAATGAAATACCATTAAAATGTGAATTTTGAATGGCCCAAACTTATGAGTAGAAAACTCATCCCCTTGACCCCAGTCTTCACATGGTGGTACTGAGGCATCCTAGACCCACACTCCTAGATCTAATGCAAAAAAAATCCTCAATCACTAGATTCAATACCAAATGAGATGAACCAAGATATACATATCTTTATTTTACATTATTTTCATATGTTTGTCATTAAATAACACAAATTAAGAATGAAATGACATGAATAAAGGGCTTAGTGTATGTGAGGATCAGTTATATAAAATTATTTTTTAGGATACTTATTAACATTTCTCTATAATTAGACCACACTAGACTCCCTTCAAGATTTATCATAGTTTATACATTCCTTCATAACCTGTGGAATGGAAACATAGAAAGGGGTGAGATCAATATATTAGTAGGGTAAAGATCATCAATAGGTCATCAAAGTTAGACCATTAGGATAAGAGAAAATATGACTAGGGGAAAAATATCTTATTACAAAAACATGGAATAATAAGAGTTCTCTATAAGTAATGATATATGGAAATGCGATCTAAAATGAGAAAACATGTTTCAAAGAATTAGAGTGTCAGATAATATACATAATCCATGGAGTGTAATCATAAGCATCTGGCATATAAGAATTGCATGTCATTGAATCATAGAATATCAAGTAATTATAGAAAAACGTAATCATAAAAAAAAAATTTTTGAACAAATACATGTACTTCCACCATTTATATTTTGAAAAAAATCCAAGAATGGACACCCTTTATGTTGAAAAAAACCACAGAATTTTCACCATTTATGCTATGAATAAAATAATATTTTCTTCCCATTATATTATGAAAAACTCTTATAATTTACATAATATATTTTGTGAACAAATACAAACATGGACTCCCTTTAAATTATGATTAAATCCACCTATGTCCATGAATTATTTTGTAAAAAAATAAAATCATGTACATGATTCATTATATCATGAGATAGAAAACCATAACGAATTATTTGGAGGGATATATAGGAACCCACCCATAGATCATAAAAATATATGCCTTCTAATTGAAATCCATCACATTATAAGGATCCTATTGAAATAAAATGGGTTTCATAAAATTTACAGATAGTATCAAAAAAAATTCCCCAAGAATGAAAATGATTAATACCAAAAATTAGATCACTCTAAAAGAGTATTTCATAACAACATTTAGAAATTTATTAAGTACAAATAATTTACAAGGAAACAAAGCCTTTATAAATAGATTAAAATTGTATCAAACCCATAAAATAGTTTTATTAGATATTTTTAACTATGTCATAAAAGAATAAGTTATAGATCACATACAAAGGAAATTTTAGAAAATGTAAAATTAAAACTGTGGTAAAAATATAATTTGAATAATGATATTCAATAACATATCCTTGAAAAAAATAAATGTTATAAAAATTGATGTGGATAAGAAGTTAAAACATTTGATTATGAAAGGATTGAAAACCATTATAATATTTTCAAACACCTTTATTGAAAACCCACATCATAAAAAGGGACAGTAAAACCTACTTTTAAAAAGAGTAAAATGGAAATTTGATTTTCAAAAGAGATAGCACATAATTGTGTGTAACACCCCAAAATTTTGTGAAATATGTTTTTGGAATAAATTTAATATTTTCAATGTTTTTTGTTACACACAACACAGAGTTTATCTTGGGTTACACACATCACAAGGTATATCTTTCATTACATGTGACACTGAGTTTATTATGTGTTACACACAATACTGATTTTAGATTTCATTACACTAAACACTGAGTTTACATTGTGTTACATGCAATACTAATTTTATCTCCCATTACACACAGCACTGAGTCTAAACAATATGTGACATAATATTAAAATATTATTAATCAATATGATAGTTATAACTTTTCCATTGGAATAGAATGTATGAATAGGATTAACTTAATTATTAAAATTTATGTTTTACACATGTATATATATTTAATTACTATGTGGCTAATCAATTATAAAACGAATTAAAAACCAATTAAAAATAAAGAAATGTTTTTTCTTAAAAACCTCTCTTTATGCAAAACAAATTATTTAAAAAATTAAATAAATAATTTTTTAAGAATGATTTTAATTAAATATATATATATATTATATTAATTAAAACTTTTATCTTTTATCTTATGTTTTTTGTAGAAAATCTATAATAATAATTCCAATTCTACACTAAAAACTGTATTTTTCTAAAAATTACTTCTGTTACATTTTGCACCCTTATTTTACAATTATTTTTTGAAAATTTTGGAAAATGTATTTAAAAAATAAATAAATTTATTTTTAATATCATCATTTAAAAATTATCTCAGGGTGAATGTTTTATCATTTTCTAAGAGGAAAATTTTTTCAATGAATAGTGGAAAATACTTGTTTTCATGAAGAATTCTCATTTTTTAATGTATTTAAAAATTACCAAAAACATTAATATTTTTTTAAAGGTGAGATTAGAAAAATTATATATATATTATTCTAATTTAGTTAATTGGAATCAATTTCATATTGAATTTTGATATTAAAAAACATTAAACTGTTGGACATTTTCTCTTTGGAAAATGGTTTTCTCATCACGTCGGCAGAATTAATTTTAAATTAAAAAATTTCAATTATTTTAATTTCATTTAGAAATAATTGATTATATATTTTGAATTAATATAATTTATATTATCTAATATTTTCAACTAAATATTTTACCATAATAAATAGCAAAAATAGTAATAGTTATTTATTATTGTTAAGGTAAAATTGGGTTTATTCGGGGGTTAAACAAAAAGAATTAGCATTAAAAATGACCCAAAAAATGTAGGAAAACAATTTTTTGGAAAAACATTGACCTTATCCTCTCTTTTTTCATGTGTTCTATTTTTGATCCTTTTATCATGTGAAAAACATGGCTTCACCTTTTTCTTTTCAAAAATTAAAGTATACCACTCAACTCATGTATAAAAGGCCACCACTATCCTCTCCTATTCAAACATTAAAAACCCAATGGTCCATCCAATAATTTCTCAATTAAAATATTTAATCCATGATCTCATCCAAAAATCCTTATTTTGGTCATAAATCCAACTTAAGAATCATTTTGGTACAAACCAAAAGAAGTCATTTGGAAAAGAGGTGACATTCATAACCGAGTGTTTTATATTATTACATACTTCTCCTCCTTAAATTATTTTTAAAAAATAATGATATAAATACATAATTAAATTAAATATAATAATATTTTATTTCTTTCATTTCATAACCTAAACCCTTCTCATATTTCATATAATGTGATGTGAAATTATCATTTGTGTGTACAGCAGGCTACCACCTCACGAACCAATATTATTCATTTTCTTCCACCACCTCTTACGAATAGATATAATGATGGATTTTATATCAATATATTATATTTATTATATTATTATACCTTTTTAATTAAAATACCCCATATAACTTCTTACCTCCCAACCCATTGGAAAATAATAACATCGTTCATGTGTACAGCGGACTACTACCTCATGAAATGATGTGATGTGTTTTTTATTTCAGTTTTACATAAACAGTAAGAAGGTTAGATTAAATGAATACATATAATATATTTAATATATTTTTACTTTTTGATTATTATTTCACATATATCTTCTTACTTTCTATTATGTATGGAATACGATAATGTCGTTTGTGTGTACGGAGGACTACCGCCTGGCGAAGAGATGTGATTCATTTTTCTTGTACGACTTATAATGAATGTAATAATGAAATTTTTAAATAAAAATATGTGATGAATTTGACATAAAAATTATTCTATAGTGATAATATATTATTTAATGTTATTTATTTCATGAATTTGTGAAAATGGTTACAATGTCCATGCATACGTATGGCTGACCATCTTTATGAACAGTGTATTTCATTTTCTATCACAAACATTTATGGATTACTATAAATACATATATAGTTAATATATATGATATTTATACCATGTTTAAAATTCTTTAAATGATTTAACCATGATCAATGTAAGAGTACTGAAAATATCAAACCAACATATATGTGAAAAACGAACCAATTATCACCCTAACGTAATTTGAACAGGGAATTGTTAATAAATGAGTAATAAATGGTCATAATTAAATCATATATGGTATGATATATATATATATATGTATGAATGAATGTATTTTTATGTAATATATTTATAATAAACTTATATTTATTATACTGGAGGTTCAAACATGTATAATGGATGTCGAGACTTATGGTAAGGGATTTCTTTCACACTTTTTACATATGTGAGACAAATGTCATATTCACCACCTATTTATTTTTATGTGGTATCTATACATAACATGAAAGTATTTTATTATTATTCACATAAAAAAGATTTGGATTTATATATACATATGAGGATCTATCTTTTATGGGTTCTTGGTACAGAATTTAACAAAGTGGTATGGGTTTTATGATATAATCTCATAATTAATAAGGATTGTTTATGTTTATGATTTCTATGATGAGGTATTATGATCCATCACTTAAGAAAGTAAAGAAAATTATTATGTTATATTTATTTCATGATAATACATGTTTTCACTTCATTTTACTCACTTTATGTACTCAAGATTTTAAAATAAGGTTTCTTAATGAAACCCGACTTTATTTCTCTTTTTGATTGAAAATATTTTCTCTTCCAAAATCATGTTTTCTAAAACTAATTCAAATTTTTTTAAATCATCCAAATTATTGATTAAATACATTTTACCAATGTTTGAAATCATTACAGAAACATTTGAAAGTAATATTTATTTTTTTCAAAATAAATTTCATTTTCCTTTCACCAAAAATGTGAAAGGAATATTTTGTTTACTGTGTACACCATGAATGGTACTTTCTACCATCACAAAATAATAATTGTCTTAAATATTCCTTTATAATTTCAAAATTTTATTTTCAAATAAATATTTTCCAAAATGTTTTATGAATGTTTAGTTTTTTAAAATTAATTTTCAAAATAGAACAAACGTTTTCCTCAATAAATGTTTTAAATGATTTTAAAGATCCCTTATCAGTTTCCAATGTTATTTTTAAAGAAAATGATTTTAAAATGTTTTTTGTTTTAAAAAGTGTTTTTAAAATTGTAATGGCTTTATTACTCAAGAAATTGTTCAATAGATCTTTCAAATTAATTTTTTATCTAAGATGGAATTATTTGATATTACTTATACTTTACTGAGGATAAGATTAAATGATACGATACTTATTCTTTACATAGATGGTTAATTTTTATGTTTTTCAAATGTTTATAAAACCCATTTATTTTCCATGGGTTATACTATGGTGAATTTATGAAATGATTATGAAACCTTTTTTTCTTTACACAGGTTATAATGTGACTATATGATGAATTCTTAATGGTATTTTGGAACACATAAGAATGGTTTTCATATTAATATGGGTGGGAACTATATATCCCTATAATTGGGAAAATATTTATATATCGTGAGATAATAATGTGAAACAAGTCAATAGGATTGATCCACTATGGAATATATGTGAGTCCTGATCTACTATGAGAAATAGATGTATCCTAATCCACTATGGGAAATAGGTACATCCTCATCAATAATGGGAAATAGGTGATAAATCCTTATCCACTATGTTGAGGGTTGTGGTATTTAACCTTGAAATATGAAAATATTTTCTATATTTTTTATGATTATAAACTTTTTTGAAATGATCTTATGGTTGTGATTGAATTATTATGACTTCTCACTTTTATGGGCTATATTTTATAAAATGAAAAGGTTTTATTCCATGACTCGTGTATATTATCTATAAATGTTTGGGTATGAACTTATAAAGTTATTTACTTGATAAAACACCCTTATATTTAAGTTATACTCTCATATGATCATATATTGGTATCTCCTATTTTTTCCAATATAGAGTGTCTGAGCTCACCCTTTATTATGTTTCATTCCCTAGGATAAGAAGAATTTTTTAGGTAAGGTATGCCTAAGAGGATTAATATATGATAACATCTGTGTGGGAGATTTTGAAGATACTTCATGAAATAAGAATATTGTTTTTCTAGTATCTAAATACACTAATATTTTAGGATCCTATGGTGTGTGTTTATAAAATATATTGAGTATTCATTTAAAAGATTTGATATTTATATATTAAACTGTCGGTTACTATAGTTGGCTTCAGAAGAGAAGTTATGGTTAATAATTGTATATTATGATTAAAAAACCTTTGTAAGATCCATAAGGATATTCCTAAGTATATTTCAAGTTATATTTCTAGATATCTAAGGATAACTATTTGGATAAGTCAAAGTATAATAAAATTTATTATAATTTTCGTAAAGAATAGAGAGAGTGGTTTCCAAGAAATTATATCTCTATATGGGTAGTACAAGTGGATGTGTCAGTACAATTTATATACCTAGGGGTAATAACCCCAAAATGGGTGCATTGATATGGGATCGATCATCACTTGATATATGTTAATGGGCCTTACTGTATAGCTAGTTTAATACTCCCATGGGATATTTTTTATAAATTCATAAATTATTTACAAACCATCATGAAGTATTTAAATAATGACCATGAATGGCCAAGGTTAAGACTAAGGTGTCAAGGAATAAAAAATAAGGTTTCATTATTTAGACATCCAATAGGTGATTCTCCATGATTATGTTGTTTCCCACTATGAATATTGTTACTCACACTATATTTTTGGTTTTATAAAATGTCAGGAACAAAAGAAACTAGATTAACATTGAATGTGGATGAAAATTTGTTAATGACAAAATAAATGGTTTGATGAAAGTATTAAAGGATTGTTTGATTAAAATGAATCATTTTTCATGATATATAAGTAATAACGTGAACCTTAAATAACTCTTGGAATCTCAATAAAAGATAAGTATAGTGTTTTTTTCGAGTGTTGGAGGTGGAGACCATGGAGGAAAGAATATTAAATTTCCTATATATCATGAATATGGTAAGAAGAACTCAAGGGAAAGTATTAATGGAATTAGAATATGTTTTATGTGTAGAGAATAAGGACACAAAGTAAGTGATTTCCAAGTAAAAATGAAAATTCCAGTTAACACAATGGATGAGAATAATGGTTTCCCTAATTCATTATCAATGGTAAAATGTTATAAATGTGGAAGGAATGGGAATTATATGAATCGATTTCCCATAGGGAATGTTGGTGAAGATAATTGGAAAGGTGTTACAATTAATGGTTATAATTTTTATAAAAGAGAGATCACAAATGATATATGAATGTAAATATGAATTAAGGAATAATATGAAAATCCTCGTTAATGGTTTTAGAATGAAGTGGAATGATTTATGTTTTGTGTATGGTAATTTTAGAATTATGTTATATAAATCAAGAAATATATAAGGAATATTCTATAAAAGTTTTTTATTATGTATTTTCAAGAATATTTTGAATGGTATTGATAACCTAGATAATCAATTTAATAAAAAGGTTATATTTTATGGAAAACATATGATTAAGGGAAGATAAACCCTAAAATATTCCTGATATTGAGAAAATAGTGTTTATTTTGGATAAATAGATGATTGATATGGATAAAGTAAACTGGATAGTATTAATGACCCAACAACTGATTAATTATTTTTGGGAAAAGTGGTATATTTTATCAATCTTGGAGTTTACATAATTTTTTGATTTATAGAATATATTCAATGATTTTTTGTTTTATTTAAGGAAGGATAAAGTATGAATTTTTTACTTTATTTTTTATAGAAATTCAGGATATTACCATGTTTCAGGAGAATATATGATCCATATATTCACATATATGGTGTGTGACATTAATAACTACTTCAAGTTGTTTGGGGGATGAATGATAAGTTGATTTGGAAATTTGGTGGCCTTATTTCCATATTTTTTTATTTCAATTTTTTCTATACTTGGAGGATCCTTAAGCCTAACTATTCATGTAATGGATTAAGTTGAATTTTGGATTTTATTGGATAACCTATGTTAACAATTATTTTTTTGATAATAACTAGAGAAATAAGGAATGGGTTATAATTATTTTATGGATCTTATGATCCACAAGTTCTTTAAAAATAAAAAAAAATCATCTTCATTTCTTATAGTAAGAGATGAAGTGGAAATTTATAGAAGCAAAAAAAAAGGGTGAAATTGTGCTTATAATTCAAAGGAAATCTATGCCCTGTGTATATTAGTCCCTTCAAAACTCTTGATCGTATTAGGATGGTAGCATATCATTTGGAACTTCAACTAAAACTCTCTCAAGTACATGATTTGTTCTTTATATATATCCTAAGGAAGTACATATCAGGCCCTTCATATGTACTATACTCAGATTTCATACTATTAGAACATGATTTTTCTTATAAGGAGAAATCAGTTGAGATTTTGGATTATATAGAGAAATTTCTACGAAGTAATACCACTCACCTGGTCAATATTTTATGACAAAACCACCAACTTGAGGAAGCTACATGGGAACATGAGGATGTAATAAGGAAGAAGTATCCTCGGTTTTTTGTACCAAAGTGATGAATTTTAGGGATGAAATTAATTTTTAGGTGGGTTTAATGTATCACCCTAAGATTTAGTGAAATATTTTTTTCTAATATATTTAATATTTTTTATATTTTCTATTACACACAACACCAAGTTCATCATCCACTACACATGGAACCGAGTTTAGATTGTGTTACATGAAAAATCTATTTTAGATTTTGTTACATGAAATATCAGTTTTATCTTGAATTACATGTAACACTATGTTTATCTTATGTTACATGCAACACAGAGTTTATCTTGTGTTACACGCAACCTGGTAATTATCTTGTATTACACACAACAATGAGTTTAATTTGAATTACACATAACCCCATGTTGATATTTTGTTACATGAATCTTTGAGTTTAGTTTTTGTTACACGTAACATAAAGTTTTTCTTTTGTTACACGAAACATTGAGTTTGTCTTGTGTTACACACAACATTGAGTTTAAACGATACATGGCATACTATTAAAATATTTTTATTTAATATGATAGTTATTACCTCGCCAATTGAAGGGAGGGTATGAATAATATCTACTAAATTATGAAAATATATGTTTTAAACATCTATATATAATGAATTTTTTGGTGTCCAACTAATTAGAAATGAAGATAAAAAAACATTTTAAAATAAAGGAATTTGATTTCAAAAAAAATATTGTTTATGTGAAAAAACCTATTTTATCCAAAGGAATTAAAAAAATCACTTTTGGTGAATAAATTTAAAGAAAATTATATATTATATATTCAGTTAAATTTTTAAATATTTATAATATGTATTTTATAGACAATATTTATGTATAAATCCACTTTTACACATTAACCTTTATTTTTCTAAAAAGAGATTTTGTCACCTTTTGTGCTCTTATTTTCAAATTAATTATCTCTAATTTTAGAAAATATATTTTCGAAATGTAATTTAGTTTTGAAATAAAAATTTAAAAATTATACTATGTATAATTTTTGATAATTTTCTATAGAGATAAATTTTTCAATGAATAATGAAAAATACTGGTTTTCATTAAGATCTGTAATTTCTTTTAAAGCATTTAAAAATGTAAAATTTGTTTTAATATGGTCTTAAAGGTAAAATAAGTTAAATAATGAATCTATTAATCTAAATTATTTTATTATAATTAATATCATATTGAAGTTTTATTTAAAATATTTTTAAACTTTTGAACATTTTCTCTTTAGAAAACTGTTTTCTCATCTTATATGCAGAATGAATTTTAACTTGAAATTTTTTTAATTACATGAATATAATTTTTAAAAATGGATTATATATTTTTAATCATTATATTTTATATTATATGATAATTTAAGCATTATTTTTTACCATTATGAATAGTAAAAATAGTAAAACAATATTTATTATTAGGTAAAAATGGGTTTATCATGGGGGTAAAAGTAAAGGGATAATGATTAAAAATAAAAAAACTAGGTCCTACACCCATTTTAGGGAAAAAATTAGAAATAATATATTCAAGGTTCTATAATGAAACATTTTTTATACTTTTTTATTTGAATAATGTCAGTACACATTTTTGTTATCAAATATTATAAGTGTTCCACTCACCTCACTTATAAAAGCACACCCCCTCTCCTATCATATTCATAGTTTCAAAACACATTGGATTGGAAAATACCTTCCCAAATAAATTACTTAACTCCATAATGTAATCCTATAATCCTTATATTTTTATAAATCCATCCAAAAAATCATTTTAGTGCAAACCAAAAGAAGTTTCCCAAAGAAGAGGTAACATCCCCCATCGAGTGTTTTATTTTATTTCTTCCTCCACCTGCCTCAATTATTTTTAAAACATTATGATATAATAACATTGGTATATTCTATATAATTATATGTTATTATATTAATTAAATAACCTAAACCAACTCCTCTTCCATAAAATGAGATATGAAATCATCATTCTGGATTCCCACCTCGCGAACCGATGTTATTCGTTTTCCATCACAACCTCTCATGACTGGATATATTGATGGATTTAATATTTATATATTATATTTGTGATATTATTATACATATAGAATTATAATTCCACATATAAACTCTTACCTCCGAACTTATAGGGAAAAAATGTCACTCGTGTATAGGGTGGACTACCACCATGTGAATTGATGTGATGTATTTTTCAAATCTATTTTTCTTGGATGGTAATATGGTAAGATTAAAAGAATAAATATGATATTTATAATATAATTATAGTATTTTAATTATTATATCACATATATCATCATAATTTATATTCCTTGGGGGATACGATAAAGTTTATCTTGTATATGGAGGACAACCACCTCTCAATATGATGTGATTTTATTTTCACACATGCTTTGCATGGAAGATAATAAAGATAGATTTAAATAATAATATGCGCTATATATGACATAAAACTTATTCTGGAATGGTAATATATTATTTACCTATACCATCCCAAGATTTTATGGTATATCTCTTTTAAATTTAACATCTTTGATGGATACTATTGCATGCAACACTAAGCTTAAACGAACCCTGATATACTATTGAATATTAACATAAATGCTAGAATAAAGATGTGATCATATAAAGAGAAATATAGTCTATAGAATAGTAACCTCACATATGAAAGTATAAATAAAATTCATTTATCTTATGATTGATAATATAATATATTTGTATCATGGAATATGTAAATAAATGTTTCAAAATGATAAATTAAGTATTTTTTTTGTGAAACATAAATGTTTATTTACAATTTTATAATTAATTTAATAATTTGAACGAATATTTATTTTCATAAAATATATTCATAAATTAATATATATTTTTCTTTTGATTATAAGATAATTTAATGAGTCCTTAATTAACTTTTCAAAGTGTCATAAAATCACTTATTATTTTAAAATTGATATTTTTTTAATAAATGATGTTTTTTATTAAAAATTAAATTTCACATATTTAGAAAACTAATTTCATTAAACAGAGTCCATTTTTTTAAATCTATACATATTAAAATATTTAGGGTGAATGTTTTTTATTTTTCTAAAATAATTGAATTTTTGTGAATAGTAAAATATGGTAATTTAGGGAATTTAACTATAAGTAAATAAATTATTTTTTAGTCATGGTGTAGTCATTAATGATGTAAGTGTAAATTATCTCGAACTCACATTCTCTATTTAATTTATTTAGTCACAATAATCAATATTATTGATATTCTTGATCCAAAATAATAAACTAAGGAATAAAATAATCAAAAAATCCCCCTCTCATCGACTCTAAAAACCACCCTCAACACCCCTTCCCCTCACAGTTTCTAAGCCTTAGATAATGCTTATATTATTCAAAATTACACTTCAAAACCTATTTGAAAAGTTCTATTTTCACTGGTCCCACTAAAATACCATTCTCAAGTTCCTCAAGGAGGTTCTCAGGGAGACGTTATACAAGTTGTAAAATCCTCTTTCGTTTTCTTTTAATTTCTTTTAATTTATTTTATTTTCTTATCCTCAAATTAACTTATATATAAAAACATGAATGATAAATAAAATATCTTATTTATACTATAATTTTATTATTTTCATCGAATATCCATCGTCAAGCCCCTTCTCTTCTTCCTTTTAATCTAAAAATGAAAACATCGTTCATGATGTGTCGATTTTCCGCCATCAAGGATGATGTGTTTTTATTTTCCATTGAAACCTTCAAGGATAGTCATAAACCCATTATTATGGTTAAATATGATTTTATTATAAATATTATAATTTATATAATGTTTTATAACAAGTATATATACATAATATTGATTAATAAAACAAAACTAGTGTGTGATGATTGAAAAACGCCAAAATAATCGAAACGGACTTCATTTATGTCTTATATAATCAATCATCCACATATCTGGAAATAATAATATACAAGAACATTTAATATTATATATTTTCATTAATAACATATAATTTCAATAATGGATAACAATTCCCATTTCACATGATCTTTCATACATGTATACAAGTGAACAAATCATGAAAACCAAGGAAACAAACACTCCCAATCATTGAAATTGAATCTTATATCTAATCTAAATGGAAATAAATTAACATTAAAAATTTATAAAAAATAAAATAAATGTTTAAAAGTTTATGAATTAAATTATTAATGAATCTAATTTCATTATCCATGACATTAAATGAAATTTCATAACAACCTCGGACATAAGGTAAGGGATTCTCCCCGAACCTCCATGTTTCCTTCGAGTTATGCTTTCTATCTCTTTACCCTAATGTAATTCTTAATTATTCTTATTTAACCCTCCTAAATTATATATTTATGTTTCAAAATATGTACCTATCTCAATTATTATTTATTTTATGGGGAAATACATGTTTTATAAGGTTCCTTTCTCAATTCCTCCTGATAAGCAAACCCAATTAAATGGAACTTCCAAATTTATTACCCATTTTCAAGTACACTCCATAATATTTTTTATGCCACATTTATTTCTATAAAATAAAATTTTTATCATAAAAAACTATCCTTATTTATTTCTGGTTTCATACAAAAAATTATGCATTTTTCCTCTTCAAGTCTCTTAAATATTTTCCCTAAAACTACACTAAAGTTTCTCATTTATAAAATTTATTAAACACTCTTTTTATATGTTATAACTTCATTTGGACAAAAATTATCATTATATATGATATTTTACCTTATTAATTTTGTTTTATGATTTAAACCCATTCTTTCATGGACACCTTTATGATACTCTTATTTTTTAGGCCTTACGACATGATTACGATAGCTATTTATTTATATGGATAACCCTAATGTTAATTTCTTATGGTTAATTCAGGTTGATCTATTATGATACCATATACCAAATTTTATTGAATGGTTTATGATCATTTTTATTGGGTATTTACTATCTTGATACCATTATCCATATTACTATGGATAGTTTATGATTATGTTTAATGATTTTGAAAATTATTTACATTTTATATGTTTATTTCAATATGAATGTAAATGTTGATTTTGTTTTACCCCTTTCCTATGAGGAATGAATTGGAATTAATAAGTGTCAAAAAGAGCCTTTTATATCCCCCTGATTCATCAGTACATCTCAAGATACAAACTAGATCAGGTTTTGGCTAATGCCTTACCCATTTATGTAGAATTCTTGGTCGAGGCCTTGATGGTATGATTATGATGTCCCTCACTTTTCATTCCCACTTTATGTGAAAATTGTTTGATAAACCTTGTGATTTTTAGACTAGTATAATATCAATGGTTATGTATCATTCTTATGTGATTACTCATATTAAATTATTTGATCATATTTTATTCAAGCCTTATTATGCTCAAGTATATGTTTTAATGGCATGTGTTAATAGTTATTCACCTTCCCTAATTGTTTATGTTCATTTTTGAAAGCTTATCCTGTCTTTCATACCCTTAATGAGAATATGATATCACCCATTTCTTATATTTTAATTTTCCCTGTTATTATAATATGTATTTTATAACATGAATGGATAATCTAGGAGAATAAGTATGTTTCTAAAGGAGTTTCTATATTGTTTCTCATTTTAAGTTATAATGTAATAATTATGTTTGTAGAGAGTTTTCCAAAGGTAATATACTATTCATTCCCTTGGGATGTGATCGCTTGTTCATATTATCAATATAATAATGTAATGTACTGACTCGGAGCTACTAGGGTCGAGGTCCTTACATTACCCTTATTTCTTCCATTCTGTTGAGGAAACAGAAACAATGTTCATGCGTACATACTTCATACCTTCTCCATTCATAGTGTATTTTATTTTCTATCTCTAACTTTTAGGGAATACTATAGGTACATATATAGTGAATATATATGATATCTATATCATGGTTAATATTCTTGATATTAATGAACCATGATCTCAAAGTCGGAGGACTGAAAATGCAAAACCAAAACATACGTGAAAAATGATGTAGTTATTACTGAGAACATAGTTTTAAAAAGGAATTGTTAATAAACTAGTAATAAATGGATATAATCAAATCATATATGGTGTTATATATGTAATTATGGTTCTATAATATATTTATAATAAATTTATATTTATTATATAGGATGTTCAAATTTTTATAAAGGAATTTGAGACTTATGGTAAGGGATTTTTATCTGAGTTTTTAAATCTATGAAACACATGCCATATTCACCAATAATTTCATTTATGTGGTAAATATAGTTACCATGAATTTATTTTTTTATTCCTTTTCTAAAAATATCAGTATTCAATTTTCAATTTTATGATCTCTCTTCCATGGGGTTTATGGTACAAAAGTTACCAAATTGGTAAGGATTTTATGATTCAATCTCATCATTTATTGGAATTGTTTAATTTTATAATTTTTATGATTAAATATG
Source organism: Viscum album (assembly GCA_963277665.1). Lineage (NCBI taxonomy): Eukaryota > Viridiplantae > Streptophyta > Magnoliopsida > Santalales > Viscaceae > Viscum > Viscum album. The sequence goes on from OY728123.1 coordinate 2,025,487,585, forward strand.
AGATACATATCTCAATAAACTTGTCAACTTTATTCTCTTATATTTATTTCATGATAAAAAATGATTTCCCATCATTTTACTCTCTTTATACACATAAAAGTTCAAAAGAACATATTTTTAAATAAAACAGACCTTATTTTTGTCTTCGGCTGAAAACCCCTTTTCTTCAGAAATCATATTTTCTAAAAATGTATTAAAACTTATTTTTAAATATTTAAAATTATTTATTAATTAAATTTTTACACATGTTCAACCTTTTTATAAATATTTTTGATAAAAATATTCATGTCATTTGCTAAACAGTGTATGTTTGAATTTTATCGAAAATATGAAAGGAATTTTTATTTTAATGTTTAAGGAATTAAAGATATTTTCTTCAATCATTAAAAATTAATTTTTTAAATATTACTTTATATGTTTCAATGTTCATTTTTAAATAAAAGTATTTCCAAAAAAATTATGAATTTTTTGTTTCCAAAAGTTATTTTAAAAATGGAAAGGGTAATTTCCTTAAAAAAATGTTTTAAATGATTTTTAAATATTATTTTATATGTTTTAAATATTATTTTTAATGAAAGGGATTTTAGAAATATTTTATTATTAAAAAAATTATAATTGGAAAGGAAATATTCCCCAAAAAATGTTCCAAGTGATCTTTCATAATAATTTTCTATCTAAGATGGCATCTTTTATTATTTTAAATACTTTACTGGGGATAAGATTGAATGATAATATCATTACTATTTATCTATCTAGATAATGTTTATGGTGACTAAATGTTTATAAAACCCATTTTTTCATGGGTTATGTTATATTGAATTGATGAAATTTTTATGAAACTCATTTTCTTTACATAGGTTATGATGTGATGATTTGATGAATGTTTTATGATATTGTGGAACACATAAGTATGGTTTTTACTGTGAAATGGGTGGGACCTATATGTCCCTTCAATTTATTGGGTAAACCTATATATCTCATGAGATAAAAATGGGAAAAAAGCTGATGGTATCTATCCACTCTGGGAAACAAGTGAGTTCTTATCCACTATGGTAAACATGTGCATCCTGATCTACTATAGGAAATAGGTGTGTACGGATCCACAATAGGAAATATGTGATACGTCATGCTCCACTATGTTTATGGACTTGGTAGTTATCTTTGAAATATTAAATGGTTTTTTATATTTATGATGGTTCCACACTTTTATCACATGATATTATGGTTCATAATTGTTTTAAAATCGTTTCTCACTCTTATGGGCCATATTTTATAAAATGATAAAGTGTTATTACATGAATCATGTTTATGATCTACAACAGGTTAGGTATGAACTTTATAAGTTATATACATGATTAGATTACCTTATTTTTATTTTATGGTATCATATTATCATATAATGATATCTCATAGGTTTACATCTATAAATAATATGAGATCACCCATTCTTATGTTTCCTTTTACAGGTTCTAAATAAAGGTTTAGGTAGTGTATTCTTAACAGGAGTAAATTGTGATAATATCTTTGTGAGATATGTTGAATTTTTTTCATGAAATAAGAATATTTTATTTCTTTAATCTACTGACACAAAACTAATATTGTCCTTAGGTGCGTGTTTATGAAATTTATTTAATATTCATCTAAATAAATTTGATATTAATTTTTAAAATCCTAGGTTTCTATATTAGTTTTCCAAATATAAAGGAGAAATTTGTTTGGAAGATAAAAATAGATATGGAAGAGAAATATATTACTAGGAAAGGATGAGAATAATTCTTAACAATGTCATGCTTTTATAGGGAAGAAATTAATTGAGGAGTAATATTTGAATCAAATGCATCATTTTTTCCAAATTGAAAGATAAGGTTTGATATAAAATCTTGTTGTAGAAGAAACCAATAATATAAGTAAGAATTTCAAGATGAAACATTATAGCACAAATAAAGGGGTTAGAGTTAACAAAATCCTTTAAAACTTCATTATATTTTGAATCATTAAACCATGATAGGTAGAACATAAAATAGATTTATAAACCCCTTATGAAGAATAAAAAATTATGATAAAATAAATCCAATTATAATATATACACCAAAAAAATTGAAACAAGGGGATGATATGAATCATATCTCAAAGAAGTAAAATTACGATGAAAAAAAACCTTAATGTAAATCATGTTTAGTCAAAATATGATCTAACCTAATGTATAAAAAATAACTATATTAATATTATATTTAATAAACATATTTATATCTATAAAATTTTATAAAATTCATTTGTAATCACTCAATACAAATATAATAGTTAGTTATATTTTATTTTAATCATCAAATGTTATTAGAATTGATTGTTTATTTAGTAAAAGTTCAGAAATGGTGGTGTCAATTATTGTTTATAGATTCAAATTATATAGTTATAAGATAATTAAAGGTATTTAATTGATGTTTTATAATTATTTAAAATTTCTTAGTTTCATTTTATAAGTATTTTAGTTATGATTCGTGATGACAAAATTGGTAATGAGCTTGTTTCAATAATTTATAATGAACAAAAAGGTAGGTATATTAATAATAAGTTAAATATTAATATATCCATTGAAGAACCATAAAACAAAAATTATTTTCTCATTAATTTCTAATAAAAATTGTTTTTAAGTTTCCATAGTTATCAATGAAATAAATTTATAGCATTGTTCATGTAAGCGGTTAAACTGACCCAAACAAGAAAAAGTTATAATCTTTGGGTGAATATGGTTAATAAAGTGCTTATTTGGGAATAATGTCATTATTAGATAAGTGTAATTATATTTTTTAGGTTTTTTAAGGTTTTTTATCATATTTTAAGAGATTTTTATAAGTAATAAAACATAATATAAAAATGAAATATGTCACTTTCATGGTGGCGGTAGTCCTCACGTACGCACGAACAACACTTTCATTTTCCATAGATCTGGAGGGAGATAGGGAATGGTTTATAATTTCATAATATTAATAATTATATATATATATATTATTAATCATTTAAATATACATTTATAAACAATCATTTAAGTAAGTGACAAAAAATAAAACATGTCATTCCTGGAGGTTGTAGTTCACACGTGTGCATAACAACGTCTTAATTTTTCAAATAGTTTTGAAGTATAGTAGAAAATGGATATTAAATTAGTATAATAAAAGTTAGTAATATTAGAAATAATTATTTTTATCATATATTCTTTGATATAATATCTTTGAGTGGGTATATGAAGAAAATAATTAAGAGATCATATTTGAGAACATAACCTCTCCCTTTGGATGTTCTCCCTTGGGTAACACCTTAAGGCTCCATAGAATGATTTTATGAAAATAACAAGGATTATATGATTTGGTTATAGAGTTTTAGAGATAATAATTTATATTTCCTATCAAGAAAATTCTTACTAATTGGTAGATATATGTGGTGGAAGTGTTCTACTTTTATAAGTGAAGAAAATGGAATTTTCGTAATTACTCATTACCTTTTTAATGGTAACATGACACTAATAAAGGTTAAATTGACCTAAAATAGAAAATTTATGAATTTTTGGGTGATATATGGTCTATAAAACCTCTACCTTTTATTTTCAAACATATTTTATGTTGATTTTAAGAGGATTTTAATTGTCAGTTGTTTGGAAAAATAGTGAAGAAGCTATTAAATAGAAAATGGAATTAATTATGGTGGTGTATTTTGTTATAAACATGAAAATCAATTTGTTTTATGAGGTGTGTATATTATAAGTTAACTTTATTTGTGATTAGTTTTACTTTGAGTTTCAATTGTATGGTTTTACCATGAGTTGTGACTGTGAGGTGTGACTGCATGAAGGGTAGTGTGACCACACGTTGGGATAGTGTGAGCACATAAAGGGTTATGTGACCAAAAATTAGAATCATACGAATAAAATAAGGGTTCATGCAACCACAAATTGGAATTTCAAGACCATAAGACTGGGTCATGTGACTTCACGTCATAATGAGCCATCACAATAGTAAAAAATTGCAACTGTAAGTCACACAGTATATGGTGCTACCGTGAAACAATTCTAATGATGCAAAATAAGGTGATCATATAAAGTTTAAATATCATGATAATAATGATTCTTGGAAATGATTCTATTGGATGAAGATAGTAGGTTTAAAAAAGTAATAGAGATATATTGTAACTTTTAAAGTGGATTGTAGAAAAGAGAAAGAGAAATATGTTTTGTGTATATTTGTTTAAAAACGATAAAAATAATAGACTGGCTGATTTGCTGATGAAGTTTTCCTTCATGTATAGTTGGGTTCCTAGCCTAGTGGTTAAGGAAAAATTATAATCATGCATCAACCAAGTTTATATCCCTAGTACCCTAAAAATTTGGGGATTTATTTTCCACAGAAAATGGTAAGCAGATAGGGGATACTTTAGGAAGTGGGGATGGGGTTGGGTTCATTGACAAAGGATTGCCTAAGGATGTTGACAAAGGGTATCATAGGCGACCGATAGTGTAGCGGGCGTCACTGTTGGTGATGGACTACGGTATGGATTCATCATAGAGGAAATGCAACAGATCAGAGTTGTGTCATGATAGATGGTGGTACAGTTCTATTTTTTAGGGAGTTCACTAGGTGACGGCATAAATAAGTAGACAGAGGTATGCGGCAGGGATATCAATGATGGGCAGCAATGGATGGTGCAACAGGCAGGGGTATCCTTCATCGGGGAGGGAATCATGACAGTACATATTTGAGGAAAGATGGACGAAGGTACAGTGGGATTCTCCGAGGAGGTAACCATTTGGGATATGCGATATAATGGAGAAGCGGATGGTGTGCTAGACTCGACCAGATAGATGGGTTCATGATGGACTAGTGGTGACTTCATCAAAAACAATTTGGATTAGATATAGGTTACTTTCCCAAATGATTTCAGAGTAAGGATCAATCGCCCGCAATTCTCTCATATTTGGATGATTGAGAGGGTATAGTTTTTCCATTCGTACGAGGCCCATGTATTTTTCCATTGGGATTTCTAGTTAAGTATATTTCTATTCCAATTGATGTGTTTCAAATAATTAGTTACATTTAGGGTGGGGATTTCAGTTGGTCATTTGGTCCTTGGGCCTGAAATGGTCAGGTATTATGGCTTATTGACTCTAGGTATTCAAACTATGTAAGGTTTACCCCTCAACCTATAATAGGGGAATATCAAATTAATAAAAAATATAAAATCCTTCAGGAATTCAGGTAAAGTTCTCTTTCAAGTAGATTTATTCGATGTTAGTGGAATAATTATTTTTGGAAGAAGTTATTATAGGATGTATTATACCACATGTGAAGGATTACATGTCATAATACTTTTATGAAAATATACATGATAATATAATGTAGTGAATTGTGCAATTATCATGGAAAAAATGAGGTATTGTTTTGATGGTATTTATATGGATGGGTATCAATATTTATGTTGGACCTCTAATATTATCGTACAATTTTTATATTGCTGCATATGTCTGGATATATTGTGAATGAAATGTAGGTTTAAAGAAGGTTAAAGTGGTTGTGATATTTCTACATATTTTTTTATATAATTATAATCATTTATTGTAGTGGTTTCTTATAGAAGTTGTAGTGATGACCAGATCTGATAATTACGAAAATTTTTATTCAAAATTATTTACATGGTGTTATAAATATTTGAATAAATAATAAATATAAAAGGTTAATCTTACTACATCATATTTATTTTATAGTTATTTTAGACCATAAGATAACTATGTGCATATTAAAGTAAGAATAATTTAGAGAGAATATGAATTAGAGAGTTTCTTACTCACTATTTTGTAATAAATTAAAGTGGAAGAATATCTGACTTTCATAAGGGAATATATGAATAATTAAGGAAGAACTATGAAAAAGTGTCTAAGAATGTTGGTTAAGGTATATTTTGTTGTTGAAAAATCTATTTTATCATTTTATCTATTTTATGATAACATGCACTATCAATGGACTTTATTTCAATGAATGTTATGGATATAACATGATTTCTATAAACTACAAAGGATTGTTTTCTAATGGACACGTGATATGAAATAATTTCCAGATCATGCAAAGGTCTAGATACTCTTAATAAGTAGTGAACATTATAAATTATTTTGTCCTTATGGGTGTTCTTGTGTGTTGTTTTTAATAGGATTCAATTCTCTCTAACTAGAGGTGAAGGTTGTTTTTAGAATAAAAAACATAAAAAGAAAATACCACTAATTCAACCCCTAGTGGTCACATAGATCATTTTTGTTCATTTTATGTTGTATCAGATCATGTTCCTTCATTAAATCTTGGTTTTTTGGAGTTTAAGGAAGAAAAGGTTATCGTAGATGTTTATAACCCAATTAATAGTAAAGGTATTTCTATATTTTATGGGAATAAATATCATATATGGTAGGAGAGAATATTTATTTATTTATTATCTATTGTATATGAAGTTATTAAATCTATTATAGATGGTTTCTATATTCCAACCAAGTTTTCTCCTTAACAGATGCATATAATTGAAATCTTGATAATGATGGATGATCTAGAAGTGATATTATTTCCTCTCTCTCTCTCTCAGAAAGTGGATTCTTATGGGTTAAAGTAATTGAAACTTAAAAGGCATAGAGTATAAGTTAAAAAATATTTATGAAGTGAATAATAAATTGAAGAATGGCGAGTTATAGATTTCAAGATTAAAATATGTAGATTTAAAAGTGGTATTTTATGAATCTATTAGCGAGTTCTTTACATGGAATAATGATATTATAATCACATTAAGAATACTTGGATAAAAATTAGAATACTCAAAAGTTGTTGAAAATATATTGACAATTCAGCTTAATTGTTGGATGTTAAAGTTTCATCTTTGGAAGACAGAGATCCTGAAACAATATCTCTATAATATTTTTATATTATTCAAATTACTTATATGATGAGAAAAAATAATTATATCAAAATAACGGGAAAATCCTATCATGAAATCTCATCCAAATCCATGAAGTAGAAAATTTCCAAGAAAGTTATTATTAATAATGTGGATTATGATAATATTTCATAATATGAAGGGGTTAATAAATTTAATGAATACATGTCTTTATTCTCTATAATTGTGAAAAGGTGCATAGGGAAGTATAGTGGAAAGTTACCTATGAACTGATTTAACTTTGGAGTTATTATACTTTTTAATGTAAATTTTCCAATACTAAAGGAGGAAGAAGATACTTAGGGTGGAGAAGAAAGACCAAGAAGATCACAGAAAAAGAATCTTATAAAATTAACGTCTTATTCTAAATTATGGGATAATAAGTTCTCCAATTTTAAAAAGAGTAAACTCATGTCCAGATGTGATGAAGATCGCAATACTGAAAAAGAAATTGAAATTGAGAATTCCAATGATGAAGGTGCTGAGAAGTTTCACATTTCAAAGGTAAATAATGATAATTTTAAAAATTAAAAAATTATAAACTATGAATATGAATGATCAAAAACTCATATTCTATTCATACTAAAAATATATTTAAAATACTGTCTCATTTAAATTACAATGTTTGAAAAGTGAATAAGATGTTAAAGAAAGATTAAAAGCTATTAATGATCTAGAAAGAGTGCATGAAGAATAAAATAATTTTTTGTTAATATATATTGATAACCTGAATAATTTAGATATTGAAGAGAAAATTATTAACATCAATCTTGAAGAAAATATGATAGAAAAGGATAAGGAATTTGACCTTGTCCAATAGAACTTGGTTAAATCTAATCAAGGATTATCTATCTTCTAAAATTAAATTTTGGAAGTTTCTAAAATCTCTATGGAGTTTAATCCAAAAAAATATCAGAAAATATCATCCTAAAAAGTTATTAATAAGGCTAAAGGTGTTGGTAAAGGGTCTCATAAGAAGAAGCAAACAATGATGACCTTGAATGTTTCAAAAAAAAGTGAATTCCAGAATTTAGGATTTTCAAAAAAAAACAAAATTTAATGAACAAACTAATATAACTAAATAATCTATAAAGTATAAGAAGAATTATTATATGAAGAATAATATTTTATGATCCTACCAAAATTTTTGTTCACAAAAAGGAGACAACATTTATGTTCATAGATATGTTGGAATACAATTACACAATTCTGGACATCATATTGGTTATAAAGTAAAATATGTCTTTTATTGATATTTTTTTGTTGTGGAGTATTTGGGAACACAATGATTATGTTTGCATATAATCATTAATACTATAATGGAACTAGGAGGCATTTTTTATAGACTTATTTGGTGACTCATCCCACTCAAAGAAGAAAACCTCAACAACATTCTAAAAAATTTAATTTGAATATTAAGAACATATTCCAACCTATTTAAACTCTTTATGAGATGTATGGACATATAGGAAACCATGGAAAAGGATTTATTGTGATGTTATTAGAATAATAATGATTTAATGATAATACTTATAACATCAAGACAGGGAATAAATTGGTAAAGAGAAGATACTTGTAGTTGAAATATAACTCAAGGCTACACAAGGATAATGAAATTGGATCTTAGATAGTGTGTGTTCTTTTCACATGACTATATATTTGAATCTAGTTTAGAATTTTAACGATAAAAAATAATTAATAGTTATTTTTTGGAAATGATGTGTCTCTCAGAATCAAAGGCATTGGATCTTCAATTATTGGAAAATAAAAGTATAAATCTAGATGTTCCTTATTTGTTAACAGACTATAACACAATATTTTTACTATTTCACAACTCTTTGATAAATTAAATGAGGTTATAATTATAGGATATTGTTTTAATATAAAAATACTTTAATAAGGTAAAGTTTTTATAAGAAGATAATGAACCAGGGGAAACTTGTTCTGAGTTAGAGATACACATGATTTCTGTCATCTGAGTATGAAGGGAGAAATTCTATTATGGCATATAAGTATTGGTCATATGTTCTAAAGATATATAAACAAGTTAAAACATACAGGAAATTCTTATTATTTCCCTGATATGATAAGAAACATATATTGGTGTTGTTCTATATTCAAAAAAAGTAGATTTTCATATTCTTGATGCAAGGTGGAGATACATGCATCTAATCCCTTAAATCATATTCATTATGACATATGTGGGCCCATGAGAGAGAAATAAATAAATGGTGATAAGTAATTTATTTAATTTATTGATTTCTACACTCATATTAAATTTATTATGTTTCAAAATATAAATTAAATGCTCTCAATATATTCAAAGGTTTTATGGGAAGTACATAAATGGAATGTGGCTACTCTATAAAAAGGATCTGAATAGATTATGGTGTTGAATACACAAATAGAGATTTTCAAGGATATATATTGAATCATTGTATTCATTATGTCTTTAGTTCACTATACACACCATAAAAAATTGTTTTCTCTTAAATAAGTAACAGAATACAAGTAGATATGGCTTGATCTATAATAATTGAACATGATACTTCTTGGTTCTTTTGGAGGAAATATATTGTTGTAGTAGTCCACATTCAAAATAACTGCTTCTATAGACCAAATTGAGACATGTATTTATATCATATGTATTATAATAATTTCAAAATTTTGAATTAATTAATTTTATTTAGAAGCCTCTTCATTATCAAAATCAAAGGTTAAAATCTTAGTAATTTTTTCCAAAGAGGTGTTGGTGGTATTTTCCTCACGTACCCTCTAAATGGTAGAGGATACAAATTCTATAAAAAAGAAACTAGAACAATTATGAATCTTATTGATGTTTAAGTGTTGGTACATTCTGATATAAAGGACTCATGATCAACTATAGATATAAGAGTAAGTGAATGTGGAGTTATTTCTATTAAAAAATTTAATAAAGTGTTTGAAAGAAGTGATGTTACAGATTTTTTATAGGATTAATATATTGATTCATCAATTTAAAGTGATTAGGGAAAATATTTTCATCTCATATTTGGATTAGGAATTAAGTGGAGGTCCAAAATATCATTGAAGATCTATTAAAACAACTTCAAACTAAACGAATAATGAGTAGAGGTTTACATATGTCATTTCTTCCACAGGTTGATCCAAGTAATATTGAAGAAGAATTGGAGCATCAAGACTGGATTGATTCCATGAATGTATAATTGAATCAAATTTAGAAAAATGAGACACGGAAACTGGAACCCAAACTATAAAATAAAAATCTTCTTGTGAAAAAGTGGTTTTTTGAAATAAGTTTAATGAAAAAGGTGAAGTGGTAAGAAACAATGAAAGGTTGATTTGTAAGAGTTACTCATATTTTAAAGGCATTGATTTTTATGTGACATTTTCTCTAATTTCAAAACATGAAACCATAAAAATATTTCTTTATATTGATATAGAAATGAGATAAAAGTTATTCTAAATGGATATAAAGTATAATTTTCTCAATGGAGACTCTGAAGAAGAATTCCATATTAAGCATCCAAGTGGTTTCATTCTAGGAAATGAAAATAATTATGTGTGTAAATTGAAGAAGTATTTATATGGTTTGAATAAAGACACAAGAGTATAGTATTCCAAGATAGATACTTTTTGATGGAAAAATAATTCTTAGATGTATTAAATTCACAATTGATTTCATGTTAAAATATGGTAGCAAGGTAAATATTGATATTTTTAGTTATACTGATGTAAATTGGTAAGGTTGTGATGATGATTGAATATCCACTTTAGGTCAATTATTCTTCCTGGGTGAAAAGTGTGTGTGTTGGAACACTAGTAAGTAGAGTTTGGTGACTTTAAGCATTATTGAGGGAGAATATGTGGCGCAAGACATGCCACAATTCAATTAATATGGGCCAATATGTGGATATAAAACTTTAACGTTAGAGTGAATTTTACCAATTCTTCTTAGATTTGATAATAATGGTGCTATCAATTATTCAAATAATATTGGTCAACATTCCAAGATGAAGCACATTGATATTAAATCTCACTTCATTAAGGAGCTTGTGGAGATAAATGAATTGAAGTTAGATTTTTTTCTAATAAAGGATCATATTGCTAATGTGTTATATAATACATTATATAAATAAGTATTAAAAAATATGAATTTGAAGTTAGATGTTCAACATCATTCATTATAGCTCTAAGTTGTGATGTTCTGACCCCTCTCTCTTCTTATTCTTTGATATTGTTCTCAAAGGGGTAGAAAATGAAAATGTAATTTTATCCATTGATATGTGCTTTACCTAAAAAGGGGGAGCATATATTTAGGGTGTTTTAAAAGGGGTAAGTTGGGATTTCATCATGTGTAAATTGTTTTAATAATTGGTTGATGTTGCTAATAGAACTATTTATTCTATGTTAGAGTCAATTTCGGCTGTGAAGATTTGATTTTTTAACACTAATTTATGGACAACAATGTTTTATTATTCATTGATTCTTATTTCCTAAACTAATATTTCACACATTGGCTTAGAATTTTTGGATAGTGATCTATTTCTTAAGTTTTATAGCTTTATTTATTTATGTTCCTTGGTTGAAAACAACACCCAAAGGTAGAGATTATTAACACCAAGAGGTTTTTAATTGATGGTTGTTTATTAAAAGAGGTAATGAATCTATTGAGGAGAAAGAGTAAATGATTATGGTGTTTTATTTTGATTTCAACACATAAATCGATATGTTTAATAAGGTGTGATACTAAGAATTCAATGGTGTCCATGATTATTTTGATCATGAGTTGAAACCGTAAGGTTCGGCCATGAGTTGTGGCCATCAGGTGTGGCCGCATGAAGGGTTTTGAAACTATGCATTGGGATAGTGTGACCATATGAAGTGTCATGCGACCACATGTTGTAATCATGTGACCACAATAAGTTTTCGTATGACCGCATGCTGCAACCATTAGACCCAAATAGGCGTTTAATAAACTATAAATTTTGATGATCTACTGTAATAAGAAAATAGAGTGACCATGAGTCACCAGGTAGATGGTGCTACCATGAAACAATTTTGGTGGTGCGAAGTAAGGTGATCTTATAATGTTTAAATATCATTATTATCATTATTCATGTAATATATTCTATTGGATGAAGAAAAATGGTATAATAAAATCATATATATCTAGTGCAATTGTTAAAGTGAAAAAAAAATATATAGATAAAGATGTATTGTGCATATTTGTTTTACAAGAAGAAGATGATAGACTAGCTGATTCGGACATGAAGTTCACATTCAAGTAAAGGTGTTAAATGTTATTTGAATAATTTATTTGGAATAAGGTATTATGAGAAGTATTATGTTTTATGTTTTTGATGTCACATTATACTTCTTTCATTAATATATTCATGATAATTTTGTTAATTGAATTGGGAATTATTTTATCATGGAAAGAAGGTACGGTTTTAATGGTATTTATAAGGAAAATTTCAAGGTTGAATTTGGAACTATCCTATCATCATAAAATGTATTTATTCATTCATATACATGGATTAATTGTGAAAGAAATTATGGTTTAGATAATGGTTGAGAGTGTGTGATATTTCTACTTGTTTTTATGTAGTTATAATAAAATATAGAAGCAGTTTCTTTTGAAATTTATGGTATAGACCATATCGAAGAATTCTGTTAAATTGAATTCGAAGGTATTTATGTAGTGTTGTATGTATTTTTAAAATTAATAAAGGGAAAATATGACCATTATTACACAGTGTAAATTTTTCATGTGTTACATATCAAAAGATAAGTGTGTGTGTGTGTGTGTGTAAAATTTATAAGAATTTAGAGATAAGAAGAAGTTGAGAGGTTTTTTCTTACTGTTGTGTAAAAAACAAAATAGGAAGGAAAATTAACCTATAAAAGGGAATGTGAGAGTAATTCAAGCATTACAATGATTATGTGCTAAGTCATTTTGGTGAACTTTCATTTCATTGTTGTAAAATATTTTTTATCATTTTTTTTCTGCAAGGATCACATGCACTGTCAATGGATTATAGTGCAATGAAATGATGGATATACCATGATTATTGTAAACCAAAACGTAATTTTTACTAATGTATGTGTGATATTATATAATTTCTAGATCATACAAAGAACTAGATGCCCATATTGATTAGTGAACCTTGTAAATTATTATGTTCTTATGGGTGTAATTCTGTGTAGTGTTTCAGGGGAGTCAATTATATCTAACAGTAGGTGGTGGTTGTTTTTAAAGAAAGAAGACATAAAAAATAAATAAAATTGATTTACCCCCCCCCTCTTAGTGGTTATGTAGTATAAGATTTCCAACCATATAATAATCATGTATTACTCATAGGAAACTAATAGATAAATTTTGAAATAAAAACATACAAATTCATACCTTCAACAAATATCAATTAATCCTCACTAGTTTTTCAATGGTTATAAAAAGAACTCCATGTCTAAAATTAGATATTTGATCAAGAATATTTGAAATATGAAGTGAAATATCTACCATGATTGATCACCTAATAATGAATGGTGTTTTGAATATTTAGATATATTTTCCTTGTAGAAACATTATAGACATCCTCATCCTTCAAGTATATAATATAATAAAACCTGTTCATGATAAATCCAAAGATTCATAGTTATTATTTATGCCTGAATCACCTGATTCAAGACTTCAATGTATCTTTATATCCCTAATGGATAGTTCTTATTCCTAATTAGTCAAAAGACTTCTAGTTTTGGTGAAAAATTATTCATCTACACCTCTAACCAATATTGTATAAAAAATGTTTCGGTATGAGATCAGGTAAATACTATGGAGTCCCATCTACCTAACTTCCCTAATAAGGTGGATCCTAGGTGGATGATAGGTTATTTAATACCACTAGTGTTAACTGGAAGTTTAGATTTAATGTTTTTTTGAGAAAGATCTGGTTATTCCACTAATAAATGGCTACCTTTGCTAGTTCCTTGAAGTTATTACTCGATAGAAAATAAAATATGACTCAATTTTTACCCTACGGAACATCAATGGGGTTTCCTATTTATAAATATCAACATATTACAAAGTTAAATCAGTTACAAAATAACTAAATAAGTTAATATGAATCTTAAGGGAAGTTTAACCTCATCAAAGAATGATATTAATGCCTCTGAAATGTACTCTTCTCCCTATCTTTTTGTATGTTCTCCCTCTTCGTCATCACTCTAGACCCATCATTTTTTAACCATAATTTTTTTTAACTCGTTCAAAATTACATGCACCTACATGAAGAATCATTGAGACATGATTTGTGATTTCCCCATCACTTCTAACAGTTCATATAAATTTATCCAAATAAACAATATATGTATAATGATTGGTAAATAGTTTGACTCTTTTAAAATCCCTTATATATCCAATCTCACGTAGTACTATCCCATTCTAAATAGGCCCCCATATTTTTCTATGACTGTGGATGATCTATAATGAAAACCACATTGATCATGCTTCCAGATATATAGTACTACTAGGAATATCTAAAAAAGATAAAGTGTTTCTAATTATTTGATGTTTTCTTGGTGAATAAAAGTTATCCACTGAGATTTTCTATAATATAGAGGACCCAACTCAAGGTTATATTCTCAAATATTCCTCTAGTTCATCTTCTATTAAGATGGTATCAAGATTAGGTGTAGCGTTAAGTGTCCCATTAATGGATTATAGTAGATCCATGTGTTGATTAGGCTAAACTAATTCACCTTATGTGGATTAAAGAATAGAATAATAATATTCCCCCTCTTTTGGTCTTGGTCCTCCTATGGAACCCTTAGGATGGGTAGAGTATGAACCTAAGGAAAGAAACTCCAAAATAGTGATTTTGGATTTTACTTTACCAACATGATGGAATAATTCCAAAACAAACCAATAGAAGCATAGATAGTTAGAAAAGAGATGCTCAAATCTATATCATTGGTTTCCAATATCCAACAAAATTGATGCACAATCATAGTGTATTTCTACTAATTATTCCCATTTTATGGTGATAGATTTATCCTCTTTATACAATTAAACTTTTAAGAAAACTTTAATAGTGTGTAAGGTTCACATATAATCACTCTATCGATATGTTGGCCAACACCCCATCATGAAATAAAATTTGATAAGAGATATACTCTAAACTAGTCAAACCCTTATCATTCATCATCTTTATCAATGGATCATAGATGATGAAGGTAAATTGGTTTTGATTACACAACATGTTTATCAGAACCTCATCAGTTGGAGGCAACAATTAGAATCTAGTAACGTTAAACAATAATGGTATGTATTTAGAGTGACAAACATCAATGGTGTTTTAGAATTCATAGCCTTTAAGACATGTGGAAACCTAACTATGATGGAACTAAAATAGAGAATACACATAGTGGGGTTGTACTCCATGATAGATTTAGTTGAGTGCATGATATAGATTGACCAAAATAGGCACTTCCAGTTTAATTTGATTAATTAATTTTAATACGATAACAATTATGGGGGTACTGATATAAAATCCTATGTGGTAATCCGTAAAAAGTTATACCAATTCACTTAAAACATTTCCAAGAGGGAAACTAAACCAAAATGTCTTATTAGACATATATTTATATGAAATTCCCAATATGTGTACCAACTTTCTGGTAAAATTGTTCATTATAATCCCTATTTCCCAAGAATTGAGTGATTTGAATATTTATGGGGCCTTCTCAACTTCATATATTTCCTAAATAATTCGTAGGAAATTTCAATTTAATTAAAAAAATGGATTTTTGGATGAGATGGGATATCATTCCCTAGATTCTACATAGCAGATTCTAGTGGAACCTTAACAAATATAGGGGTATGACCCTTATCACCCTAGACACTAGATTTGTAGGTTCCAGATGCATCGGAAGAGTAATGGTTGGTGTACCCAACATTAATTTTTTTTGTCAACGACGATCAATCCGAGATCTATTGTGATAATAAAACACCGGATCTTCGGAATATAATAAAGAATGAAAGAAAAGAGGGGAGTCCTGGAACCATAGAGAGGATCATCATATGTTGGTTATAATTAATTTAATTAAAAGACAAGAATTAACTTGATGTAATTCTCTATCTGTTGATGTTTATGGCCACGATCTGATTTTATTTTTCATTGCGTCATAGAATCCAAGTGTAGGATTCCTCTAACAGTGATCCACATGTGCTCCACGTATCTTTGGATGTCACTGAAGGTATCTCCAAGTGATATTATGCAAGAGACTTTTCTTGTGATATCCGCCTTCGATTTCCTTGAGAGACACTTTCAAACTGCTCTCCATGATCCGGTAGAGGAGGATCTCTCTCATAGCTTGAGAGTGTTATTTGGAAGAAGAGAATTCTCTCTTGGCTTGAGATCTTTGTCTAGATCCATTATGCACAACCACAATGAATGGATATGCTAATGGGAATAATATATATTGTATTTTAATTACTTATAATGATAAAATGAATTAATTACCCGAAATCAATTATTCATTTCATTTAATTCTTTATAATACCCCATGTCGAATAATAACAGTGGACTATTATTATAACTTGACATGCACCCATAAAATTACACATAATATTATTTAATTAAATAAATATTATTATTTCTAACAAATCCCCAAAAAACTACATGGCATTTATATTAATATACACGACGTGTACTTTTGTTTTTTCCATTCTCTTTATTTCCTCCACAATCTTTATTAGACCTTTAATAATGAATATTTTTTACTTAAATAAATATTACTACATTACATACTAACAAATATATTATTTTTCCCACAACATATTCTCTCGAATAACTAGTGTCTAAATAAATGCAATCAGACATCCT
The DNA here is from genome assembly GCA_963277665.1 of Viscum album. Lineage (NCBI taxonomy): Eukaryota > Viridiplantae > Streptophyta > Magnoliopsida > Santalales > Viscaceae > Viscum > Viscum album. The sequence continues at coordinate 2,025,504,429 of OY728123.1, forward strand.
TGAATTATTATTAAACCACAATCAAGAATAATATTTATTCTACTTATTAAAATAACATTTAACTAAGATACTTGAACACACTTAGTGTGTGACCCACTATGCCTCTTTCTCAGTGGAAATAGGCAGAGCCTACGTAAAGCCCAAGGTTCGATTCTAGAAACACGCCAAGGCAGCCATAGACAAATAAGTTAATGTCAAAATGACGTTTCACCTACTATGAATGTTTACAATGTAATTTAATCCCTTTTTCTCGATATCTCTAATCAAGCGGGTTGCATGTCAGTGCCATCAACCCCTATGCTCGATTATTATTTCATTGACTTCCTGAAATTGAACATTCCCATTAGTTATCATGGTCATGGATTTATTTAGACTATATCAATTCTATCAAAGGTCCTGAGATATCTACTTCTGTTATGAAACAGAATAGACAAATCCTTTCTCACAATATCTATTAATGTAGTATAACTGGTGACGCATCCAACATGTCCTACCTTGTTGGATCAGTGTTTCATCATAGTTTTTTTCAATACAACTAAATTCGTGAGTTGCAATACCAATTAATAATTATCTTAATGTATATGGACCAATACACATGTCCTTAGATAGGAACATACAATGAAACTATGAAATGTGGATTTCCAATTGGCGGGTCTCATTCTAATAATATCCTCCAAGATATTTCCAAGGGAGCACACCATGAGAAGGCACCTCAATGTTTTATGAGTCCTCACTCCTAATGTCCAGTATTATTTATGTCCCTGAAGTAACATCATCCATCCATAGAACATATTTTCATGAACAATGTTATGGAACTTTCAGGTTCTCATCATAGTAGGGATCTACTATGACCTTTTAGTACAACACTATCCTTAGGAAATTATCACATCCATTTTTACATAGAATAACAATCAAGATGTGATAAGGTATTTATTAATTAACAAAGTACAATGTAGTTGGTTCTAGTTCACCAACTCCAACAGAATGCCACTTGGACTAGAGCCAACTGCTAACAACATTTAACACGAAAACTCTCACATGATATTTATGCTTCTTCTGAGATAGGACTTTAGTCTTGGGTTCCACCACATTCTCTTCCATGGAGACTCTTCTCACTACAACATCACCCCTTTGATAGAAATTCATTAAGAGGTGATATTTCCGGATAATGTTCTCTTTCCATTGATGTGACCTTGTTTCTTTTGCAAGATCCACCACTTCATTATTATCACAATACAATGTGATTGGATCTTTACAGTGAATAACCACATCAAACTCCTAGAAAAAGTTCTGAAACCACACTTCTTCCGTGGCTATATCAGAAGCCACTATATATTCGGAATTTAATGTAGAATTAGTGGTAACTAGTTTCTTTGAACTCATCAAGCTCATAGAACCTCCATTGAGACCGAAAACATACCTAGATTGTAACTTCATATCGTTCTGATATGTCTAAAAACCATCATCATCATACCCTCTGATGATAAGCTCCAAGTCTCCTCCATACACCAGGAACATATCCTTATTTCTTCTTAGATACTTAATGATAATCATAAAAGCAGTCCAATACTATTCTCCTGGTTCTTCTTGATATCTTTCTACCATGCTCAGTGCATAGGCAACACCATGCCTGGTACATAACATGTCATACATGATGGATCCTAGAGCTGAAGCGTATGGGATATTACTCATTCAATATTTATTTTATTTTGTTTGAGGAAACATTCTCTTAGAAAGATGTAGGCCATGTAACACTGAAACTAATCCCCTCTTGGATTGTTCCATAATAAATCTCTTTAGTATTCGGTCAATTTGTGTACCCTAACTTAGTCCAAGAAACCTCTTGGATCTATCACAAATGATCTTGATCCCTAGAATTTATGTTGCTTCACATAAGTCCTTCATGGACAAACACTTGTTCAACCAATCCTTAAATGTCTATAAGACTGGTACATAATTTCCAATAAGTAATATGTCATCAACATATACTACTAGGATAACGACGACTTTCCCATTGAATGACTTATAAACACATGGCTCACATTAGTTCTTAATGAAATCAAATTCCTTTATGGTTCATCAAATTGAATGTTCCATGACTTAGATGCTTGCTTTAATCCATAAATAAATTTCTGTAACTTTTAAACTCATTTGGATTCACCTGGTTTCACAAACCCTTCTAGCTGGGTCATATATAAATATTCATGAATGTTCCCGTTAAGGAATTCTATTTTGACATCCATTTTTCAAAACTCGTAGTCTTGGTAAGCTTCTATGGAATGTATGATTTTTAAGGATTTATACATGGAAACTAGTGAGAAGGTTTCATCATAGTCAATTCCTTGATGTTTTCTAAATCTTTTATCCACTAGCCTTGCTTTATAGGTGCTAAAATAACCTTCTATGTCCAGATTTCTCTTGAATACCCATTTGTGTTCAACAGGATTTACATCAACTGGTCCATCGACTAAAACCTAGGATTGGTTCTGATACCTGGAATCTATCTCAGAATTCGTAAATTCTAGCCATCTTGAAGCTTTTGAGCTTTCTACTGCTTCCTTTTAGGATATAAGTTCATCATTTTCTAATAATAATGATTCTCCCTCATCGGTGACTAGGAAACCAAATCTCTCCAGTTTCCTTACCTCTCTTGAGCTCCTACACAGTACTTGTGTCTCTGGAACCTCTTCCACGGGGATATGTGGAACTTGTTCCAATACCAACTCATGTGTATCTTGAGCATCAACTTCATCGAATTCAATCTTGCTCCAACTATCCTTTTTGAAGATGTGGTCCCTCTTAAGAAAGGTCGATTGTCTGGAAATAGTCACTTTATTGTCTGAAGGGTTATATAGGTAATATCCTTTTGTTTCCTTTGGATATCCTATAGAGATACACCTCATTCCCCAAGGTGCTAGTTTTTTTTTTCTGAGAAGGCCTTAAAAATTCCTCACATCCCTATACATGTGTGTGCGACAAAATGGGATTCTTTCCATTCCATATCTCAGAGTTAATTATATTTTCCACCTTATTTGGTACTCAGTTTAATGTGTATGTTGCAGTTTGTAATGCATATCCCCCAAAGGATAATGGAAGATCTACATGACTCATCATTGACCTTACTATGTTGAATAAGGTCCAGTTCCTACTTTAACTAACACCATTACACTATGGTATATAAGGAGGAGTGAGATGAGATAGACTCTCAGACTCTCGTAGAAGATTGATGAACTCTTGGTTCAGATATTCTCCACCCAAATCCAATCGAATATTCTTTATCTTCTTACCAAGCTGATTCTCTACTTCATTATTGAATTCCTTAAATTTCACTAAGGCTTCTGACTTATATTTCATCACGTATATATATCCATATCTACTCAAATCATTAGTAAAAGTAATGATGTTAGAATATCCACCTCTAGATTATATTGGAAATGGTCCACACCCATCCTTGTGCACCAATCCTAGAAGCTCTGTGGCCCTTTCACCCTGTCCACTGAAAGTCAACTTGGTCATTTTACCTTGTAAACAAACGTGACATCTATCAAGTGGTTCTAGCTCAGTAGAGTCTAAATAACCATCATGGAAGATATTTTTAAAGCTCTTCTCATTTTCTTGACTGAGATCATGATTCCACAACTGGGTGATGTATGAGTCATGTGATTTTGTTTCATTATCAATTTCCAACATTTGGTTTTCATAATTTAATACATATAAACTGTTATTTAAATGTGCCATACCATAACATACGTTTTTATTATAAAATAAACAAAAAATATTTCCAAAATTGAAAATAAATCCATCCATATCCAAACATGATACAGAAATTATGTTCTTCATAACACTAGGCTCATAATAACAGTTATGTAAAAGAAAAAGCATCCCAATTGGCAATGAGAGATGGTAATCACCAATGGACAATGCAGCTAGCCTCGTGCCACTAGCAGCTTGAAGATCCACCTCTCTTTTGTAAATATTTCTAAATATACTTGGATCCTATATTTGAATATATATGTGAGCCCCAAAAGTATTATCTAATACCCAATGTGTATAAATGGAAGGATTACACACGATAACGAATGCACATTTATCATCCTCGTGCTTCTGGGTGCACTTCCTCTTCAAGTGGCCTAGCTTGCCACATGAAAAACATACCACCTCCCATTCCTTTACCAACCTCTGTATCTTCCCCTTCTTGGAGGGACGGTGCTCAGGGGCTTCGTACCATTTATAATTCCTTGTCCCCTTTGCCTTTTCCTTCCATTTATTATTCATTATAAGGATTGTGGGTTTGTCATGCCCCATGTCCTTATCTACCTGGCGAATTAAGTTCATAAATTCTGATAGACTCTTCTCATTATTTTTCATGTTATAGTAGACAATAAATCTAGATAATTTATTGGGCAGTGATGATAGGATGTGATCTGTACGCAACTCATCTAGGAACTTAATCACTAAGATTTCTAGGTGTGAAATGTTGCCAATAGGCTTGAATAAATGAGGCCTAGTTAGCACAAACTCTCCAAGAATAGTTGTAAATAGAGCACTGGAGATCTCATATCTCTCTTATATCGCCTTCTCTTGATAGAGATCCTTAAGGTGAGACATCATTCTATACATGTCCATGTTTTCATGTTTCCTCAAGATATCATTAGACTTGCCTGATATCATGAAACTGTGGACATCTATGGCATCATCCATATGTTTCATTTAGAGAGATAGTACCTCATCACTGGCCTCTTTTCTAGGCATAACTAGAATAGGCTCCTCCAACACATAAAATTTCCTCTCATGGATAAGGATGGCGCGTAAACGCCTCTTCCACTCATGCAAATTAATGTTGGGGAGAAGGTTTTACTTCTTGAGTATGGTTTGCAATGATATGTTGGAAGTAATTTTTCTTTACATTTCTAAAAATTAATATGAGAAAAGGTTTAGTACTTTATCCTGATAAAATTGGGAAAAAATATAATTTAATACTTATTATTCTCTCACTATTTTATCGAAATCCAATATCCCTCACCATTGACTTCAGAATATTCAGTTACCTGAATATTCTAGTGTAAAGGATCCATATTTCCCTTTCCATTACCCCAAATAGGGATGGTCTAGAAACTTGAAGGGTTTTAGGTAGGCATTCCAAATGCCATATGCATTAACTCGCAGCTCCTTGATCCACTGAGTGGACTCCCCAATCCTTAAATCCTTTTATTTTGAATTTCCTCAACATTTTCCTATTTGTCACACTAAGTCCTGCTGTGGAAGTCAACCCTTGATGTGATCCAAGTCAAGTTAACCCAAAAACATGAATTAGAATTCTTCAATAATTTAAATAACCCCAACTAGGGTTGGTAAAGCACTTTTAACTATGGTTTGATTCTAATCATGATTATGGAAGGTTATACCAACTTAATATTTCTTTGAGGGATTTTATCCTTAGACGTAAATTTCCATTTTATTATCTGTGATTACATTATTGTTAACATTAAGTGGGAAATAATTTGTAACATCCCAAGTAAGTAATGAATAATAGATATTTTTTATATATGTCTATTTATGAATTATATAGTGTTTAGAGGCTTAAAATTAGAATAAATCCAATCATAAGCATGGAAGACACTAATATTTTTAAAAGATTGTTTTACTGCCTTTTGATATCAACCCATTTTTAAATATATCTTTTGACAATTATATAAGATATATTTGTAAAAATAAACTTATTATTTATTATTGGGACATTGAAATTTAGATTGGATAATTTTTTGGTATTTTTCTGACAATGTTCATTTTTTAATGAATAGTAAAAAAATAATGCATTCTACATCAAAACTGCTTTTTCATCTAATTTAATTATATGTTTAGATTATCTTTTTAATTGGTCTTAAATTGTAATTTGAATATATTTTTACCATTTAATCCAATGGTGGTCATTAGGATTAATTTCACTTTGGAATTGGGCATAAACTAATGCCAAACTTTTCATAGATATTGTTTCAAAAAAACCCGCTATTTGTTTTGACAACGGGAATTATTTTTAAATCAATTATTGCAATTTCTGTGTTTGGAATTTTTTAAAATGGATTACATATTTGGAATCATAATTTCTAAATTATGTAATCAAGACTCTTTTGTTTTTGGACAATATGAATATTAATAACGGTAATTATCATTAATTATCTTGATTAATGAGTAATCGGGTAGTTAAGGATAATAAAATAATATCATAATAATAAAAAATGACACCAACATGTGTCCTAATGATATTGTTTGTCTCATGGCCGACCATTGGATGCCTTGTTCTAAACTTGGGGGCCCCATGGAATCACTTTTGTGGGAAAGTGACTTTTTATCATTTTATTTTTTAAAGAAAGTAAATATAATAAAGAATGTATCGCCTGAGTAAAACATTTTTAATTTTGTCTAACCAATTGATATTTTGGACTATAAATAGTCATTGGAAATCTAGAAATATTTCCTAAATCGTGATATTTGTTTTATAATTTTTAGACATTAAATAAATAAATTATTTTTGACATCATGATGATGCAGCGATTACCTCATTAATAAAGGATTTAAATAAAATGTAACGATAATGTTAAAACTATAACTAACACTTGTCAAATACCTATTGGATGAGTATTATTTCGAACCATTATCACCTTATCCTCGAAATAGATCAATGTTGAACCTTTAAAATCCGAAACGCATTTGAAAATAAAGTAACATTTTGTAACTTTCCAAGAGTGCCCCTCCTCTCCTCCTATAAAAGGCCCCCACCTCTACCACCTTACCCACACTTCCAAAGACTTTGGCTCGGCCAACCCCTGCCCATTTTGTCTCTCCATATCCCTCTCTTACTCCTGGAAGCCTCACATTGGGCAGAAGTCTTCTCAATGAATCCTTTGAGCTCAAATCAAAAAGAGTCACCCGATTTAAAGTAGTGTCTTCTCTTGTGGTCTTATGTTTTATTTTTCTTCTCCAACCCCCTAAAATATCTTTATTCATTTATTTTGTAACAACACCAGTATCTTCCATATACAAGGATGTTTTTATAAGAATTATTTGATGTACACTTACAAACACATACATCTAATGGTTAAAGAACATACTGTTTCTGTGGATGGAGAATTTATGCCTCACGAAACGATGATTGTTCAATATTCTTTTAACACCTTCAAAGGTGGCCATTAAGATGAAACTATATTTATATATGATATATAATATGTTTATGTTTTACTTAAGATTCTGTATTTTTCATTTATGGCATACCTTTATGGTTTCCATTATGGGTAAACGCGATATCTTCATTTTAGGAAGTGCGGACTACCGCCCCCTCAAAGTGATTTGATTCTTTAATACCATATGTGGTACGTATAAAGGACAGATTTAATGATATTATATATGATACCATACTGTAATTATAATACTATTATGTATCATTATGTTTTAATTCCATTAAATTATGAGTTAGAAATGAAAGTAGCGTTCATGCGTACGTACGGCTTACCGTCTCCATGAACAGTTCATTTCATTTCTTATCCCCAAATGTAATGTACTATTATAAGTAAATATATATAATTGATATATATGATTTATGTTACATATAAATGATGAATATAATTTTGGAATTAAAATATACACATCTCTCATTTAGTTTTAATTCCATTAATATGACATAGAAATGAAAGTAGCGTTCATGCGTACGTACGGCTTACCGTCTCCATGAACGGTGCATTTCATTTATTACCTCTAAATGTTATGTAATATTTTAAATGCATATATATACTGGATATATATGATATATATGATATATACATCATGATTTTAACTCTGGATATAATGGATACATAAACAACTTGTAATTATAAAGAGCATATTTTTGACTCAAGTACCAATGATCGTTAAAATGACCATTATTAACTTAAATAATTACATAGTGTTCATGACATGGTAATAAGTGATATAAAATGAATAATTAACTTGAAAAAGGTTCTTAATCAAGTAGAAATTAACTCAAGTTTATTATTCATGACTTTAAAGAATGATCGAGTAAAGTCGGACCCGACGTATGGGAGTTCGTCTCAATCTTCTTTTAGTGAGGCATATTTTGTTTTATACACAACCATCTTTTATACGGTGTATAAACCCCTTTGACTTTTACGTTTATCCAAAAAGAATCTTTTTTTATACGAAGCATTTTACTAAATGTCAAAAGGGATTTTTTTGTTGTAAGTATGCGGCGACAACGACTTCTCCGCCACCATGACCATTATTTGAGTTTCGGCTTCCTCTAAAATCCATACATTTAAAAAAAAAAGAAAAACAAATACCATGTTTTACTTTTCTTTTATTTTGGTATTGAAAATGGTTTTCATAATTTTTTTATTATATCAATATGTTGTATTGATATCTTGTGATTGAAATGTGGAAATGTTATGTTTCCTTTATGCATGTTTTATGTGATACGATTATGTTATGGTTCTTGGGAATTGTTATGAAGACGGGTGGTTCTGTGATAGAATAAGTGTGGGTGAGCCCGATATAGCTCTCCAATGCATTGGGTAACGTGAAGGGGTTAAACGTTGAGGTTTCTCCGAAGCGATTTAGGGAATATTCTATGATGGGTATTCCAAACGTAACCAAGAGGGTTACTCCCTACATAAGAATGTTATGAATGCCTCAAGTTACATTTATGTCTTATGATTTCTATGATTTATTCATGATTTGATGAGGTATGTTAAAGTTCCTATGTTTTATTGGTAAAGTATGATTTCATTCTTATGTATATATGCACTCATGTTTCCTTTCCATATTTTTATATCCCTTACTGAGCTTTTTATGATCATCCCAAGTTTTTGAAATGTTTTTCACAGGTCAAGGAAAAGGTACATGATGTGATGATAGTGTCAATGAAGTGTCAAGAAAAAATCCATGTTTTATTTTAAATAGGTTTCCGTTGATGGGAAAAATGAATACTATCTTTTATGTAACCACTTTGTTTAAAATTGGAATGTAATGCATGTTTTATGATCTAATTCTCTAAAACTCTAAACCTGAAAATATCCTTAATGTGAATTATTCATTTAATTCAATATTATGTAAGGTTTAAGGTCGGGGCCTTATATTTTGTATCAGAGGTCGGTTTAGATAACTTTAGGAGTTATAATTCTATTAAATGATTATCCAAAAATATTTCTTTATGGTCAAATTGAAATGATATAGCATTCGAAGATTACCATGTTGCTTCATCTAATATATGTTTGTTCAGAATGGTTTCCGCAGAGGAAACAGGGAAGCAGTGCTAAGAAGGCATACAGGAAGAAATAACCTTCTGAATCAGCATCCTGAGATGGTCGGAATTGGAACTGAACAGTTTGTTGCAGTAATGGTGTGGTTGACTCAAGCGATAAATAGTGGTGGTATCCATGCATGAGATCAGCCAGATCAACCACAGCGGAACATGTCAGTGGTGGAACATTTCATGAGGCAAAATCCCCCATCATTCAGAGGATCATATGACCCTATGCTATCTAAAGGGTGGATTAAAGCACTGGAGAAGATTTTTGATTTCATGGTGTGTTCAGACAATCAAAAGGTTTGTCTTGCTCTTTACCATTTGGAGGGTGAGGCAGATCAGTGGTGGTCGATGGTTAAAAATATCAGGGACACTGATGAGTTTGATTCTCTTGACTGGGATGAATTCAAAGGTATGTTTCTTGAGAAGTATTTTCCTAAGGCTGTTCGACTTAGTATAGAGAAACAATTCTTGGAATTGAGGCAAGAGGAAGACTCAGTGGATCCCTATGAAGAAAGGTTCACTCGATTGACTAGGTATGCTCCAAATTTTATCCGAGACCTTGATAGTAAAATCATTCGTTTTTACTCAGGATTAAAGCCAAAATATCGATGGGATTTAGCTTCTCACGAGTTCAAGAGTTATGAAAAGCTTTTTCGATGTGCTGAGAAGGTGGAAATGGAGTTTTTCGATGATCAAGTGTTCTATAACAACCAGAAGAAGAAGAGACCGAGGTGGAAGGAGAAAGGAAATAATTCTTCAAAAAGGTCTGACGGTAAGAAAACTAAGTTTCCAGTTTGTGATAAATGTGGTAAAAGGCATGCTGGGGAATGTCTTCTGAATTCTGGAAAGTGCTACTGATGTGGTAAGATAGGAGATAAGGCTCTTGATTTCACTGAAAAATATCAAGGTTATGGTAAGTCCAAATTTTATTTACAGTTAGTGAAATGTTTTAGGAGCAATGAGATGGGTCACTATGAAAACGAGTGTCCGAGAAAGATCTTGAGTGATGGGAAGTAGTTATACTACAATCAGAAAGGGGTAGTGAAATCCTTTGCAACTACTTCAGCAGATGTCGGGCCATCAAATGATGTTGTATAAGGTACTTTGTTTTTTTTAGATTATTCTAGTGTGTTGTTTGATTCGGGGTCTACACATTCTTTCATCTCTAAAAACGTTTCTAGTAAAATGGGAATACCATCTTAAGAAATGACTCCGGAACTTGTGGTAAAAACACATGGGGGAAATGTTGAGACAAAAATAATTTAAAAGAATCTTCCTATCCTTATCCGTGGAAAAACACTGCTTGCAAACCTTATTTTTTTATCTCTAGTAGAGTTTAATGTTATCCTGGGTGTGGATTGGCTCTCCATTTACCATGCTAAAATTGACTGTAGAGTTAAAGAAGTTTCTTTTCAGAAAGACTTTTAGTTTGTGTACAAGAATTAACCCTTACTGTTTATAACTTATCAAGAGGCCGAGAAACTTGTAAAAGATGGAAATGAATGTTACCTTGCACACATTGTTGAAAACAGGGGAACTATTCAGATTAATGATGTGCTAGTGGTAAATGAGTACCCTGATGTTTTTCCTGATGAGTTTCCTGGAATAATACCAGATCGGGAAGTTGAGTTTACGGTTGAATTAGTTCCTGATGCTAAGCCAATTTCAAAACCCCCTTATCGAATGGCTCAAATTGAACTTTTAGAGTTGAAGGAGAAATTGCAAGATTTATTAAAGAAAGGTTTCATTCGACCTAGCACATCACCATGGGGTGCTCCTGTTTTATTTGTTAAAAATAAAGATGGTTCAATGAGACATTGCATTGATTATAGAGCCTTGAATAACATCACTGTTAAGAACGAATATCCTTTGCCTCATATCGATGATTTGTTTGATCAGCTCTAGGGAGCTCATTATTTTTCAAAGATTGACCTGAGATCGGGGTACCATCAGCTGAAGGTAAAGGAAGCAGATGTTCTGAAGACTGCATTCCGTACAAGATATGGCCATTATGAATTTGTAGTAATGCCTTTTGAGATAACCAATGCACCTGCTGTATTCATACAATTAATTAATATAATTTTCCATGAGTTCTTGGATAAGTTTGTGGTGGTTTTCATTGATGATATTTTGGTGTTTTCTAAAAGTAAAGAGGAGCATGAAAGACATTTAAGGGTTAATTTTCAAACCTTAAAAGAAAAGAAATTTTATGGGAAATTCAGCAAGTGTGAGTTTTGGTTGCAACAAATTTCTTTCCTTGGTCACATTGTTTCTAAAGATGGGATAACTGTTGATCCTGCAAAAACAAAGGTTGTTGAAGAATGGCCAAGACCCACAAATGTAATAGAGATTCGTAGTTTCCTTGGTTTGGCAGGCTATTACCGAAGGTTTGTTAGAAATATTTCATGGTTATCTAGTCCAATGACTAAGCTGACTCCGAAGGGTGTTAATTTTATCTAGACAAAAGAATGTGATGATTGTTTTCAGGAGTTGAAAAGAAGATTGGTGAATGCTCCAGTATTGGCACTACATTCCAGGAATGGGGAGTTTGTTATCTACAGTGATGCTTCATTGAAAGGACTTGGTTGTGTCCTAATGCAGAATGATCAGGTAATTTCTTATGCTTCACGTCAGTTGAAAACTCATGAGGTAAATTATCCTACACATGATTTGGAATTAGCTTCTGTTGTTTTCGCTTTAAAAATTTTGAGGCATCATTTGTATGGAGTAAAGTGTAAAATATATAACGATCACAAAAGTTTAAAGTATATATTCACTCCGAAAGAATTGAACATGAGACATAGGAGATGGATAGAATTAATCAAGGATTATGATTGTACAATTCATTACCATCCAGGAAAAGTAAATAAAGTGCCTGATGCTTTAAGTCAAAAAAGTAATGCTTCATTAACAATGTTGCATTTGGAATGTGATCCTTTGGTTAAGGATTTGATGAAATTTGGCATAGAAGTTTTTGGTGCAGGTCTTCTGTTTTGTTTCAGGTATCAGTGAAATCTTCTCTATCAGACAGAATCAAGCAAGCACAGAAGCAGGACATTGAGTTGTAGAAAAAGGTAGAGCTGGTTCAGAAGGGTAAGTTGCCTGAATTCAACAATGATAAAGATTGTGTTTTGAGATTTGGGAAGAGATTGTGTGTACGTTGTGATTCAAAGTTGAAGAGATAGTTGTTTTGTGAAGCTCATAGTTCTCCGTTTTCAGTTCATCCTGGCAGTACTAATATGTATAGAGATCTTCAGGAGTATTACTGGTGGGATGGAATGAAAAGGGATATTGCTTATTTTACTGTGAAGTGTTTGACTTGTCAATAGGTTAAAGCAGAGCAGTAGTTACCGAAAGGGATGCTTCAGCCTTTACCAGTGCCAGAGTGGAAATAGGAGAATATATCCATGGACTTCATTGTGGTATTTCCAAAGACACCCCGAGGTAATAATGCAATCGGGGTTATTGTTGATCGCTTGACCAAATCTGCTCATTTCCTCACTATATGAGATATTTTTTCCCTATATCAACTTTCCTATTTGTATCTTAAAGAGATAGTCAGGTTACACGGAGTTCCTCTCTCCATTGTATCTGACCGTAATCCCAAGTTCACTTCTAACTTTTGGAAAGGCCTTCAGAAGTCGTTGGGTACTGAATTAAATTTTAGTACAGCTTTTCATCCTCAATCAGATGGGCAGTCAGAACGAACAATTAAGACTTTAGAGGATATGCTACGTGCTTGTTCGATGGATTATCAGGGAAGTTGGGACCAACATCTTTCTTTGATTGAGTTTTCTTATAATAATAGTTTTCATTCCAGTATACAGATGGATCCATTTGAGGCATTATATGGTAAACGGTGTCGAACTCCAGCTTTCTGGGATGAAGTGGGTGAAAGGAAGCTGATGGGACCAGAATTGGTAGAAGAGTTGGTAGAAAAAGTTCAGCTGATATAGAAACACATGAGAACAGCTCAGAGCAGGCAGAAGAGTTATGCAGACAACAGGAGGATGAATCTCTCTTTTTAGGTAGGTGATCATGTTTTTCTCAAAGTCTCACCATGGAAATGTGTGATGCGATTTGGTAAGAAAGGAAAGCTGAGTCCAAGGTTCATTGAACCATATGAAATTCTGGAGAGAGTTGGATCCATTGCATACCGAGTGGATTTACCTCCGAGTTTATCTCAGGTACACAATGTTTTTCATTTTCAATGTTAAGGAAGTACATTCCAGATCCATCTCATGTTTTGAGTCCAGAGGTAGTTTAGCTGGAAGAGAACCTATCTTATGAGGAAAAACCAGTCAAAATTCTTGACCACAGGGAGAAAGTGTTTCGAAATAAGGTGATTCATCAGGAAAAGTTTTTGTGAAAAAACCACATGATTGAAGAGGCAACATGGGAATCTAAAAATGCAATGAGGGATAAATACCCCCACTTATTCGATAAGTAAATAAATTGCGGGGACACAATTTTCTAAAGGGGGGAAGGATGTAACATCCCAAGTAAGTAATGAATAATAGATATTTTTGTATATGTCTATTTATGAATTAGATAGTTTTTAGAGGCTTAAAATTAGAATAAATCCAATCTTAAGCATGGAATACACTAATATTTTTAAAAGATTGTTTTACTACCTTTTGATGTCAAACCATTTTTAAATATAACTTTTGACAATTATATAAGCTCTATTTTTTAAAATAAACTTATTACTTATTATTGGGACATTGAAATTTACATTGGATAATTTTTTGGTATTTTTCTGACAATCTTCATTTTTTAATGAATAGTAAAAAATACTGCATTCTACATCAAAACTACTTTTTCATATAATTTAATTATATCTTTAGATTATATTTTTAATTGGTCTTAAAGTGTAATTTGAATATATTTTTACCATTTAATCCAATGGTGGTCATTAGGATTAATTTCACTTTGGAATTGGGCATAAACTAATGCCAAACTTTTCATAGATATTGTTTCAAAAAACCCCGCTATTTGTTTTGACAACAGGAATTATTTTTAAATCAATTATTGCAATTTCTGTGTTTGGAATTTGGTAAAATGGATTAAATATTTGGAATCCGAAGTTCCAAATTATATAATCAAGACTCTTTTGTTTTTGGACATTATGAATAGTAACGACGATAATTATCTTTAATTATCTTAATAAATGAGTAATCAAGTAGTTAAAGATAATAAAATAATATCATAATAATATAAAATGACACCAACATGTGTCCTAATGCTACTGGTTTTCTCATTTCCGACCATGGAATGCCTTGTTCCAAACTTGGGGACCCCATGGAATCACATTTGTGGGAAAGTGACTTTTTATCATTTTATTTCTTAAAGAAAGTAAATAAAACAAAGAATGTATCACCTAAGTAAAACATTTTTAATTTTGTCTAAATAAATGATATTTTGGACTATAAGTAGTCATTGGAAATCTAAACAGATTTCCTACATCATGATATTTTTTTTATAATTTGTAGACATTAAATAAATTAAATTATTTATGACATCATGATGATGCAACGATTGCCTCGTTAATAATGAATTTAAATAAAATGAAACGATAATGTTAAAACTATAACTAAAACTTGTCAAAGACCTATATGATGAGTATATTTCGAACCCTTATCACCTTATCCTCGAAATACATCAATGTGGGTCCTTAAAAATCCGAAACTCATTTGAAAATAAAGTAACATTTTGTAACGTTCCAAGAGTGCCCCTCCTCTCCTCTTATAAAAGGCCCCCACCTCTACCACCTTACCCACACTTCCAAAGCCTTTGGCTTGTCCAACCCCTGCCCATTTTGTCTCTCCACATACCTATATTACTCCTTGAAGCCTCACATTGGGCATAAATCTTCCCAAGGAAGCCTTTGATCTCAAATCAAAAAGAGTCACCCGATTTAATGGTAGTGTCTTCTCTTGTGTTCTTATGTTTTATTTTGCTTCTCCAACCCCCTAAACTCTCTTTATTCATTTTTTTGTAACAATACCAGTATCTTACATATACCATGATGTTTTTATAAGAATGATTCGAGCTACAATTACACACACCTACATCTAATGGTTAAAGAACATATTGTTTCTGTGGATGGCGAATTTCCGCCTCACGAAATGATGATTGTTCAATATTATTTTAACACCTTCAAAGGTGGCCATTAATATGACACTATATTTATATATGATATATAATATTTTTATGTTTTACTTAAGCTTCTGTATTTTTCATTTATGGAATGCCTTTATGGTTTCCATTATGGGTAAAGGTGATATCTTCATTTTAGGAAGTGCGGACTACCGCCCCCTCAAAGTGATTTGATTCGTTAATACCATATGTGGTACATATAAAGGATAGATTTAATGATATTATATATGATACCATACTGGAATTATAATACTATTATGTATCATTATGTTTTAATTCCATTAAATTTTGAGGTATAAATGAAGCTAGTGTTCATGCGTACGTACGGCTTACCGTCTCCATGAATGGTGCATTTCATTTCTTATCCCCAAATGTAATGTACTATTATAAGTACATATATATAATTGATATAGATGATTTATGTTACATATAAATGTTTAATATAATTCTGGAATTAAAATATACACATCCCTCATTTAGTTTTAATTCCATTAATATCACATAGAAATGAAAGTAGCGTTCATGCGTACGTACAGCTTACCGTCTCCATGAACGGTGCATTTCATTTCTTACCTATAAATGTTATGTAATATTGTAAATGCATATATATATACTGGATATATATGATATATATGATAAATAGATCATGAGTATAACTCTGGATATAATGGATACATAAACAACTTGTAATTATAAAGAGCATATTTTTGACTCACGTACCAATGATCGTTAAAACGACCGTTATTAACTTAAATAATTACATAGTGTTCATGACATGGTAATAAGTGATATAAAAGGAATAATGAACTTGAAAAAGGTTCTTAATCAAGTAGAAATTAACTCAAGTTTATTATTCAGGACTTTAAAAAACGATCGAGTCAAGTCGGACCCGAGGTATGGGACTTCATCTCAATCTCCTTTCATTGAGGCATATTTTATTTTATACACAACCTTCTTTTGTATAGTGTATAAAACCCTTTGACTTTTACGTTTATCCAAAAGGAATCTTTTTTTTATATTAAGCGTTTTACTAAACGACAAAAGGGAATGTTTTTGTCGTACGTATGCGGCGATAACGACTTCTCCGCCGCTGTGACCATTATTTGAGTTTCGGCTTCCTCTACAAGCCATACATTTTTTTGAAAAAAAAAATAAAAAGAAATACCATGTTTTACTTTTCTTTTATTTTGGTATTGAAAATGGTTTTCATAATGTTTTTATTAAATCAATATGTTGTATTGATATCTTGTGATTGAAATATGGAAATGTTTTGTTTCCTTTATGCATGCTTTATGTGATAAGATTATGTTATGGTTCTTGGGCATTGTTATGAAGATGGGTGGTTCCATGATAAACTAAGGGTGGGTGAGCCCGATATAGCTCTTCAATGCATTGGGTAACGCGAAGGGGTTAAACATTGAGGTTTATCTGAAGAGATTTAGGGAATATACTGTGATGGGTATTCCAAACGTAACCAAGAGGGTTACTCCCTACATAAGAATGTTATGAATGCCTCAAGTTACCTTTATGTATTATGATTTCTATGATTTATTCATGATTTTATGAGGTATGTTAAAGTGCTTATGTTTTATGGGTAAAGTATGATTTCATTCTTATGTATATATGCACTCATGTTTCCTTTCCATATTTTTATATCCCTTACTGAGCTTTTTATGCTCATCCCAAGTTTTTGAAATGTTTTTCATAGGTCAAGGAAAAGGTACATGATGTGATGATAGTGTTAATTAAGTGTCAAGAAAGAATCCATGTTTTATTTTAAATAGGTTTCCGTTGATGGGAAAAATGAATACTATCTTTTATGTAACCACTTTGTTTAAATGTGGAATGTAATGCATGTTTTATGATCTAATTCTCTAAAACTATAAACCTGAAAAGATCCTCAATGTGAATTATTCATTTAATTCAATATTAAGTAAGGTTTAAGGCTGGGTCCTTATATAATTAATTTATTAACCATGTCTCAGATAATATTTATGCATAATTCGGTCTTATTTTAGCTTCATCTTTCATTCTTGTTTAATTCATTAATTGTGTGATCATGACAACACACCCATAATAAATAAACTATTCAACAGATAGAAATAAAAAAAATGTATTATCATGATCTTTTTCTATTGGTTAGTTTATCTAGAAGTTTATAAACTAACCCAATACCTAGGGTAGAAACACCTTGAACCTTTTGGGTTCGTGTTTAAAACTTTCCACCTGTCCACCTTTGTATCTCCTTAGATTGGTTTCTCCTTGTCTCATAAATTAATCCGCCTCCACTAGTTTGGGAGCTCCATCAATTACATATGCATTTTATCTCACTCATAGGTGGGGGGTAAAACGGGGTTTTACATAAAATAATCCTTGGGCATGTAGTCCCGATATATTAATGAGGAGAAGGCTCAGAGGACAACAAATTTAATTTAAATAAATAAATTAAAAGCAAAGAATTCACATACAAAGGTCTTGGTCTATCTCATTATCATCTATACAATTAATGATATTTACGCATAAATAAAACTAGAATTTGATTATTTAATTGTTCTTATTTAAGATAAATCAGGCCCAAATCAGTTAATTATCTTTAATTAATCAATCCTTTTATCTTAATACCTTTTCATAATTTCCTTGAAATTCTCATCCATCATAATTTTAAACAAATTAATTCATTTAAAATTAACATTGTATGTAACTTGTACCTCGGAGGGAACCTGGTTAATTCTCGTTCATAACTACCCAATGAGTAGAGATTTACATTACACAGATGTTAAATTAAACAAACATATATAAAACACCTATCATGTGTTGTGCCTCAGCTTTACGCTCGCACTATGGTACACATCTCAAAGGTTTCTATAATATAATAATACATTTTAATAAATCTGTGTAATTTGGATGAGTACATGGCGTGTAGTTCTGACTATATGGTGTGTACTTTTGTTCACTGTCCATCTGAAGTACATGCCTGGGGACATAGCGTGTAGATTTAATTCAGAAATCATCAGAGTACATGGAATGTTCAGTGGGACACATACCGTGTAGTATCTACGTTACATGGTTTCCAGTCAGGCAAGCCGTGTACAAGGTACACGGTCCAACACTAACCCAAAGAGACTACATGTCGTGTTCAGTGGGCCACACATCGTGTACTCTGGAAACTGTGTGCCACGTGTTCTTGGTCAACACACAGAGTCTTAAAGACTTAGATAGAATCCAATGACACGGCCTATTTTGGTGGACCTTCCCAGTGCATGGAACATATACTACATGGTGTGTACTATTGAATACATGCCATGTGTTCTGGTATTGTATAGTCAGGAATCTTTGGTACCTCCGGATGAGATCCTCTATTTTATTTTGATCAAAATTAATAGAAAAAATTATTTATGTAAGGTGAAAGGGAAACGAAAGAGGAGGAATAGATCTCAAGATTCAGATTTGTAGAATGACTAAATTGAATTGAAACAACAAAATTATTAAATGTGTAAATCACCAATGAAAAAATAAATAATTAAAATCAATAATATTACCCCTCTATACCACTTGTAGGTTCCAGGCACAGCGGAAGCACGTTGGTGGGTGTACCCAACTTTAATTTTTGATTTTAATGATGATCAATTAGAGATCCATCAAGATAATAAAATGTCAGATCTTCAGAATAGAATAAAGAATGAAAGAAAATATGGGATTCCTATAACCATAGAGAGCATCATCATGTGTTGGTTATAATTTATTTAATTAAAATACAAAAATTACCTTGATGGAATTCTCTCTCTATTGATGCTTCCGGTCGTGATACGATGTGATCCATTGTTGCGTCGTAGAATCCAAGTGTAGGATTCTTCTAGTAGTGCTCCACGCATTCTCTACATATCTTTAGACGTCGCTGAAGATATCTCTGGGTGTTAGCGCAGAAGAGCCTTCTCTTGGAATTTCCACCTTCGATCGCCTTGAGAGCTGCTTGCAAAGTGCTCTCCTTGATCCGGTGGAAGAGGATCTCTCTCATAACTTGAGATCGTTCTTTGAAATAAAATAATTCTCTCTTGGCTTGAGAGATTTCTCTATATCCATTATGCACAACCACAATAAATTTCTAGGGTAATGAGAATAATATAATTGGGATTTTAGTTACTCATAATAATAAAAGGAATTAATTACCTGAAATCATTTATTCATTTCATTTAATTCTTAGTAATACCACATGTATAATAATAACAGTTGACTATTATTATTACTTGACATGTACCCAGTGAATTACATGTATTATTATTTAAATAAATAAATAATATTATTTCCCACAAATCCCCAAAAAAAACTACATGGCATGTATATTAATATACACAGCGTGTACCTTTGTTTTTCCATTCTCTTTATTTTCTCCACCATATTTATTAGACCTTGAATAATGGATATTTATTGCTTAAATAAATATTACTTCATTAATCACTAATATATATAATATTTTGCACAAAATATATTCTCTCTAATAACTAGTGTCGAAATAAATGCAATCATGCATCCTTGAATAGGTATTAAACCACAATCAGGAATAATATTTATTCAACATGTTAAATTAATATTTAGTTGAGATACTTGGACACACTTAGTGTGTGGCCCTCTAGGCCTCTTTCTTAGTATCATTAGGCGGAGACAGCCTAAAATACAAGGTTAGCGTCTAGAAACATGCTAAGGTAGCCATAGATAAAGAAGTTAATTCCACAATGACGTGTCACCTCCTACGAACACTTAACGTATAATGTAATCCCTTTGTATCGATATCTTCAATCAAGTGGGTTGCATGATGGTTCCATCAACCCATGTTCTTGAATATTCTTTCTTTTAAATCCCGAATTTCAAATTTCCAATTCTTTACCATGTCCATGGATATAATTAAGCTATATAAATTCCATCAAAGGGCCTAAGATATCTTCTTCCATTATGGAACAGAAGGTACAAATCCTTTCTCTCATTATCTATTAATTCAGTATTACTCATGAATCACCCAACAATTCCCACTTCACTACAAAAAGTGTTTCATCATAGTTTTCTTCAATACATCAAAGTGCATGAGTTGTAATAACCATTAATAATAATCTTAATGTATATGGACCAATACACACATCTGCAGATAAGAACATAAATTGACACTATGAAATGTGGATTTCTTATTAGCGAGTCTCGTTTTAATAATATCCTCCTTGATATTACTAAGGTATCACACCTTGAGTAGGTGCCTCAAAGTTTAATGATTCATCACCCTTAATGGACTGTATTATTTTTTTCCCTCAAATAACATCATTCAGACATAGAACATATATTCAAGAATAGTGTTATAGCACTTCCGGGTTCGCATCATAGCAGAGATCAACTATGACCTTTTAGTGAAACAACAATACATAGTATATTATCACATGCATTGTCACACAGAAGAACAATCAAGATGTGATGAGGTATTTATTAATGAAAAAAGTACAATGTAGTTGGTTCAAGGACACAAACTCCAACAATATTGTGGTAATAACTCATCATATATTTCTCTTAACATGATTATTCCTCTGGATCTATATATATATTATAAATGGATGCCCACCACTCATGTGGAAGAATGAAGTTATTATACTTGAGGAATAAATGACTAATGAACTCTAGGATCATGTATAAATGTAATTAGATAAACATTTGAGAGAATGATATTGCCTTGTATAATTTTATCTCCTCGATCCATGTTTTTAATTCTTGACAACTTTTGTGTACCCAAAATTCCCAGACCTACTATTTATGAGTTTTTTCTACCATGATGTCAACCCCAAAATAAATAATATCATATCCTATTATTATAGAAAAAAAAGTTTTAAAATGGAGAATCTTTTGGAATAATTGTTTCCCATTTTTGATCCTCATAATAAATCATATTTGGGTGGTACCGGAGGCTATAGATATCATGAGAATTTATTTTTTGGGTGATATAGCCATTGAGAAAGATATTCACTTGGATATAACTAATAGAAATCCTAAACCATGTTATATCTAGTTTATCTATCAACTTTTGGATATAAGTATAATTCAATAATCCAAAACCATATAGTGGAATCCTATTAGATAGAAGGTAGAACTTATGTTCCTCTATTATAAATTTTACCATCCTATAATGTATCGAAGGATAGTTGTAACGCCATTTAAACAAAAAAAATCTAACCATATCATCTCACCTTCCAAAATATCTCGAAGTATTGGTTTGAGATAAGTCATTGGCCATCCTAAATCAAAAAATGTTATGAGATATCATAATAGAATACTTAATAAAATTTTATAAAAAAAGTTTTTGTATAGAAGTAAGTGATATTATGAAAAATATTACTCTATTTCATGGAAATGTATTTATAACACAAACGAATACATGATCATGTAATCATGTTATGGGAATCATAGTCCATGTAAATACTTATATAGGGTAAATTTTTATTCAAAGATAAGAGAGTAAGAGATATGTGAGGAAACTATGAGGGGAATCACTTTCTTGAGTAGTGTGATTTTCATTTATAGGAAATTTGAAAGTACTAGGTCTGTTTAAAGGGTGCACAACCATTTATATGGATTTATAAAAGAGGCTTTTAAAATCTTTTCCATGAACATGTAATAATGATTTCCAATTAACCTTAAAATTTTATTATTATCACGTTAATGGAATTCAATTCTACGGTGGTATTTTATTTTTTCCAAAAAAATGTTCTTAAAAAATGATCATGATGAAATGATAAAAGTGTTGACGTATGAATGAAAATGACTATTTTTCACATGCTTGATTTTGGATTTATATGAACATGTTAGATGGTATTTTCATGCCTGTATAAAATTTTTCTGCTAAGAACTTGAGGTACTTTATTAATTTTTTGTCTCAAACATAACCAAATATAATGTATAAGTTTTTCATCATGAATAACTTCTTCTCCCATAATTAAAGATGTTTGAAAAGTCATACATCATACAAAAACTTTCATGATGGAGCCAATTCTACACCTCATCCGATAATTTAGTTTTTTCATGATACTTTCACTTATACATCATTAATTCTACACATGTAAACGATCCATCTATAAATACCCCAAGATGTTTAAAATTAAACAGTATGATCATTTTTAGATACCCAGCTTAGGGAAAACTCTCATGGGGAGAAAAACTAACAATGTTAACACATGTAATTCAATACACTACCTTAATTGAATCTAAATAAACAAAATAATCTCCCTTAGGTGTATAATTACTCCGAAATATGAATAAAATGAAATGAAAACATTCACACCCAGTACCTTGCATGCATCCATACATGGGTCTTATGGTCAAACCTCTTTTGAGTATAAATTAAAATTCATTTTATTGAGGGGATTAAATATATAATAGTCACGGAACATTTATGAACCCTATAGAATGGGAATACTTGAGAAACAATTCTACATATCATTCCTAAATTCTTATACTTTAGATAATCTAAACTTTTCACCAAGTGTATGCTTCTTATACGAACCAAGTGTATAATTATTCAATAGAAAGGGATTCATTTGAGAGTAATTCCCACCATTCATATAATGTAATAAAACTTTTTCCCACTAATTAATTACTATTTAATAAATGTATGAATCATTTTCATGAGAATTATATCATTTTTTTCAATAACCTATGGATTAAATATAAATTTGGGTTAATTATAAGAATGTTATTGATGAGTGTTATCACACACACTCTCGAAAATAATTATTTGTGATTTTACAATGTGCAACAAAGTGGAAGACCTAGGTCATTATCTCAAAGAGGAAGTGAATTAAATAAACCTTAACAGTCTTGAAGATAAAAAACAAAAAGTAAATAAGTAAAGACAAATTAAACAGAATATGTGGGGGTTTGGTATTGTGACTTTCAAACAATACATTAAACAATAAAATGAGATGGAACAATCAACTACACAATTTTTTAAAAATAATTATATGAGAAGATGTAATTTAACTAATATTCCCCCTTTATAATTTATTTATCCTTATCCCGTATGATTATAATTAATTTAATTTTAATCCCCCAACCTTTTCAACCCCTGAACCCTACAGAAATTAACAAGAACACAAATTTGTGAAAATAAGACCTAGGTTAACTTCGGGACAACCAATGGTAGACCCCTTCTTTGATAGCGATAAAAAATCCAACTTGTGGTCTGTGGTCAATTAGGAATGCATATCCTCCCTGTAGTGGAGAATTAATTGTGTTTGGGATGACACTTTAACACTACAATTCTATCCCAAGTCTATTGGAGTTTTTGGTTTAAGTTTCACTCTCACGATTTACACAAGCCTGAGCATAAGGTCAAA
This sequence comes from Viscum album, assembly GCA_963277665.1. Classification (NCBI taxonomy): domain Eukaryota; kingdom Viridiplantae; phylum Streptophyta; class Magnoliopsida; order Santalales; family Viscaceae; genus Viscum; species Viscum album. The sequence goes on from OY728123.1 coordinate 2,025,528,249, forward strand.
TGAAAGTCGATAGAGTAATAAATAAATTAAAACATAATTATTTGATTTCAATTTATGAATTATAGTATGTTTATGGATTCAAAATAAATAAATTAAGGGAGTATGGATAAGATCTACTATGAAAGAAATCACACTTCCATGGGTGGAGTTGTCATCTTGGAGACGTTTTTTATAAGCAATGGATTGATTGGGGAACACCCAATATCATCTCCACTGTTATATTATAGACCAATAAGAAGAATAATAAAATGAAAGGGGAAAACAAAGAAGTTTAATTGAAGAAAAATTCAAGATACAAGCATGAAAGCAAAAAAATACAAAGATGAGGTCGGAGAGGAGAGCCTTCTTGGAAGAGATGTTTACACAAGGCCTTACTTATTCCAATATTTGTGAGGGGATACCAAGAGACACCCTTTTGGACAAACCATCCCAATTCCTCTACCAACCCTCCCAAATAGTGAAAATATCTTTTAAATAAATTTTGGGAGGGTTAGGGTTACATGATTTATTTATGTGTGAAAGGGAAATTTGGAAAAAAAATCCCGCTTTCACCACATAGTTGACCTATAAAATGCATGAATTGACTAGAATTATAGCAGTCTTATTTCTGAATAATAATGTCCCTGAGCGTCCCTCAAAATTGTGTCCCAATCCAATCCTGAATGAAGAAGATATAGCCCAAATGGTGAAGTGATGTCTAAACTGGATAGTTCAGTCCAAATTTGCCTTCATGGGGCATTTACTCCACTCCAATGCGCGATCCATCTCCCATGTCCAAAATATAATTAGTATCTCATTAATTCAGGAACACAGTTACAAAATTTCAATTCAAAATAATTTATATAAAAATATTTATGCCTGATATACTACAGTGAATTTTCAAATGTTAAAACTAGATTTTCCATCAAATTATCAATTGAATAATCTAATCCCAAATATTATATAAATTAACATATTTATCAAAATGTGAGGAAATTATTTTATTTATTATCAATAAAATATTAAATAAAATTGTTTTTTATCAACTCCCTCACACTTACCATTTTTCACTCCTGGGAAAAAACATCATATCATGTATTCCAAAAATATTTAAAATATATGCATGTTCATATTCAACAATCCATAGTGGAAAATAGGAAAAGTAAAAATCCAATAAAGAGTCAATATCAGTAAATTTTAAATTCATTGTCTCATAGGTTGTATCAAAATAAAATCTGATGAGATAAATAACACTAATCAGAAAAAAATAATTCATGGGTCTACCATGCCACTAATTCCCCATGTGTTTGTGTGCCAATCATTTCAAGCTAGTGTCTCCACCCTTTATACAGTATATTTAGTTCAATAAAAACTTTTCTTCTTAACTGATTCTATTCCACCAAATACTTTCAACATCCTTGGCAATCAAATTCCAAAACCCACTCATTTAATAATTCTTAGAAGTCAAAACACGAGCTTCTAACCTAAATATCCCCACTTGTTGTACATTTCTTCGCTCCCCTATTTATTGATTTTTTTTATTTTTTATTATATATATATATATATATATATTCTTTTTTATATTTTTTTGAGGCATACAATAGTCAGATATTAGGTTCACACGCATAGGTCAATCTTGTACAGTAATGGAAATGATCAGAAGAGAAACCAACGTATGGAAAGACCATGTCATAAGACGAAAAGAATTACTTACCCTAAATACCCATTAAATTGGGTAAGACAAACTCACAAGTCATGATTGTGTGAAACGATATGTGGGGAAATTAATGACACAATTTACCATGAACAAAAATCACAATGAATGGTGTCAAAATCTAAATGGTTTTATTATGACGTAAACAATCATATCATCGATGAATTTAATTTTTATAAAAATCAACCCTTGATGATGAAATCTTACTCATGATTATCATTCTACCAACAAATTTTGAAAACATGAATTTTCCATATGTTCTAAATGAGAATGTTACATGATATATATATATGTGTTGAATTTTTTTTGTTTTTGTTTTTGGTTTTTTTTTGAAAATTTTAACCAAAAACTTAATAGAAAATACACACAAAACACACAAATGAAAATCCCAAATTTCTATCCTAAAATATTTTCCCCTCCCCCACACTTAAAATATTGCATTTTCCTCAATGTGATCCTTTGAGATGATATGTGAACATAAAAAGAGTAATTTTAAATAGGAAAAATAACATAAAAGTGAAGGGGTTAGGAATATCCGTATATGCTCAAGTGATGGTGGGGTCGTGCATTAGGATGCAATCCACTGCATCTGTAAGAAGTCCCTCAATGTATTTATTCAAACATTGCTCGTTTACTGTAAAGCTCCTTCCAGTGTTCTCTTTTATTTTCTCCACTGCACCATAAGGGAAAACATTAGATACAATGTAAGGACATAACCATCTAGAATGAAACTTACTAGGCATCAGATTCAGTCATGAAATGTAGAGAATAACTTTCTCTCCCGCATGAAACTCCCTTCATTGGAAGATTATATCATGAGTTTCTTTTTACCTTTCCTTGTAGAGCCTGGAGTTCTCATATGAAGACAATTGAATCTCCTCAAGTTCTTGAATTTGCAGCTTCTTTGGATTCCAACATGGGCCAAATCCATGTTGCATTTTCTTTATAGCCCAATATGCCAGATGCTCAACCTCCACGGGGAGAAGTCATGCTTTCCCAAAAACAATTTGAAATGGGGACATACCAATGGGTTTCATGTATGTTGTCATATAATCCCATAGCGCATCATCCAAGCTCTTTCTCTAATACTTCCTATTCGGCTACACAGTTTTCTCCATAATTGTTTTCAACTCGCAGTTTGAAACCACAGCCTAGCCATTTGTTTGGGGGTGGTATGGAGTTGAAGTTTTATGTGTCACCCAATACTTCTGAAGGAGGGAAGCCAAATTCTGATTGTAAAATTATGTCCCATAGTCACTGATGTTGGCATTTGGCACTCCAAAACTACAAAAGATTTGTGTCTTCACAAAGTCCACTATAACATGAGAATCATAAATCCTAGTGGACTTAGCCTCCACTCATTTACTCACATAATCAACAAAAACCAAAACATATAAAAAACCAAATGAACTAGGAAAAGGACCCATAAAATAAATTCCCCACACATCAAAAATCTCACAAAATAGTATGGGTTTTTGGGGAATCTCATGTCTCTTAGAAATGTTTCCTATGTGTTTGCAATGAGAGAATGACTTACAGAACACATGTGCATCATAGAATAATCTAGTCCAATATAATTTAGAGTCCAAAACATTCATAGTTGTCTGTTGGGGTCCAAAGTATCCACCTCAAGCAAGTATATGACATAATTGTTGAATAGACCCAAACTCATCATCTGGAACACACCTCCTCATAAATTTATCGCTAAACATATGCCAGAGGTTTGGATCATCCCACACATAATACTAAGACTCACTTTTTAATTTTTGGACTTGATGTTTATTTAAATCTGTAGGTATTTTAGATGAAACAAGGTAGTTCACTAAATCAGCATACCAAGGACGTGTACCTAAGATGGAATAAATATGCTCATTGGGGAAAGTGTCCCGAAGTGGTACATGGAACAAGGTGTCAGAATCTAGTGTGTGAGTAATCCTACTCATGTGGTCTGCCACAAGATTTTCAGACCCCATATTGTCCTTTATTTCAATATCAAATTCTTGAAGAAGGAGAATCCGTCGAATAAGTCTTTGATTTTCATCTGGCTTCTTCAAAAGGTACCTCAGAGCTGCATAGTCAAAAAAAACAACTACTTTAGATCCCAATAAATATGAATGGAATTTATCTGAAGAAAATATGGCATAAAAAAATCCTTTTCCATGGTTGTTTAGTTTGATTAGGTTGAATCCAATGTCCTCGAAGCATAGACAATCACATGTGAACATCCCTTCACCCTCTGTGATAAGACATCTCCAACCGCAATGTTAGATGGGCCACACATAAGCTCAAAAGAAATATCCCATTGTGGGGGATGTATGATTATTGGAGTGGTCAAAAACTTCTTCATCTCATCAAATGATACCATGCATTAATCATCAAACACAAAATTATATTTCTTTTTAAGTAATCATGACAAAGGAAGAGAAATCATACTAAAATCATTGATGAAGCACCGATAAAACCCTACATGCAATTGGAAATATCTAGCATCATGCACACATGAAGGATAGGGTAAGGATAAAATGATATATACCATATATCTATCGACCTCTATCCCATGTTTTGACATTACATTCCCTAATCCAATGCCATGCTCTACCATGAAAAGACACTTTTCAATGTTTAAGACTATATTCTTATCAATACAATGATTCAACACCTTTCCCACACTATTTAAACATTCATCAAATGAGGATCTATATACTATAAAGTCATCCATAAATACCTCCATGCAGGTCTCATGAAAATAAGAAAAACAATACTCACCATACATCTTTGGAAGGCACCTGGGGCATTGAAAAGTCCAAATGTAATCCTCTTGTAGGAAAATGTGTTGAATAGACAATTGAATTATGTCTTCTCCTGATCCTCCGGAGCTATAGGAACCTGAAAATATCCAGAAAATCCATCCCAGAAACAATAATGTGTCTTCCCAGCTAGTCTCTCAAGAATTTTATCAATAAATGGGAGGGTGAAGTGGTCCTTGCGAGTGGTTTGATTTAGTTTCCTATAATAAATACACACATGCCAACTGTTTTTCACCCTCATTGGAACTAACTCATATTTTACATTTTTAACAACTGTAACACCACTTTTCTTAGGAACAACCCAAATAGGACTTACCCACTAAGAATATGAAATGGGAAAGATTAATCCTACCTTAATAAATTTCTCAAATTCTTTTTTACAAACTTCTAGAAGGGTTGGATTGAGTCTCCTTTGTGGCTGCCTTACTGGTTTAGACTCATCCTCTAAAATAATCTTATGCATTAAAATGGAGGGGATAATACCTAACATGTCACCCAAGGTCCACCCAATGTCCATGATGTTCTCCCTAAAAAGTTTCATAAGTTTTTCTTCATGTTCAAAATGGATATTGTTAGAAATGACAATAGGTAATATTTTACCACTCAACAAGCATGAGTATTTTATATTTGGTGTAAAAGGCTTAAGTTCCAATATAGGGGGTGTGGTATGGATGGAAATAGTGCGGGAACTGAAATATGTGCACAAAGAGAATCAGTATAAGAATATACATCATCAAAATCAAGGAATAGTTCATCAAATCCATCAGTGTAATCAACATAAATATCAAAATCAGAGTTCACGTGATCAAAATCAGAAAATGAATCCATTTCAAAATTGAATCTAAGAGAATCTTATTCATTAGAAATGAATGTAAAAGTGATCTTATACATCAAACTAGAACAAATTCTCTTAATCTCCCTAAGAAAAGGACAATCCAATTCCATGGGTTTTTCTATTTGGTGGTCCAAATGGGAGATAAAAAGAAGAAGAATGGTCCTCCAAGGGGTACTTCAGGGAATCCATAATATTAAATATCACAACTTCATCTCCAAACTCCATGGAAGGTGTACCCTCAGGGACATTTATGGTTGTTTTTTTAGTATTGAGGAAGGACCTACCTAAGATAATTAGATCACAAGAAGTTTCTTGATCATACTCCATGTTAAGAACATAGAAGTCTATTAGAAATATCATGTCTCTTACCCTAACAAGTACATCCTCAAGGACTCCCACTGGATAAGCTGTAGATATATTCACCAGCTGCACCACTACTCCTTTCGGCTTTAACTCCCCTACTTATGAAGAAGAAAATACAGAGTGAGGCATCACATTTATAGACACTCATAAATCACATAAAGCATCAGAAAAGTTTAACTCCCCTATGGTGAATGGGATGGTGAATTTCCTAGGATCCTTTCACTTTGATGTAATCTCTAGAGTTGGTGTAATGAGTTCCAATACATTCCTTCAAATCTTGGTCCTCTCATTTCCCATGATATCTCTTCTATTCGTACAATGTTCATTTAAAAATTTTGCATACCTTGGGATTTTCATAATGGCCTTGATCAAGGGAATGTTTATCTATACACCCTTCAATGTGTCCAAAACCTCCTTTTTCATTACTTATTTAGCCATCTTCTTAGTTTCAACAAACCATTTTGGAAAGGGAAGGGGTTTTGGAGTAACATCATTAATCTTTTTCTTGCCTTTATATTTCTCCTTGGGTTGCTCATTAGCTGTTTTTGAATGGGGCTACTCTGGAGTTAAGGTGAATCTCGGTATAATGGTAGGTACAGATGTATCATTATTTTGCTTCCCACTTCTCAATTTCTGGGCACTAACATTCCCCTTGGGATTTGGAGAGGGTTGGGAAGGTAGATTTCTAGAATTCTTACTTACCAGTTCATGGAGGGTAGTGGAAATCTGGCTCATTTGAGTCTTCAAATCCCTCAGCTCTGAACCTTGACTCTTCAATTAATTCTATTGATTAAGATCAATTTGTTTCAAAAGATCATCAGTATTAGAATCTACCTTAGGTTTAGAAGTCCCTTGTTGTTGTCTTTTTGATGCTTGGGCTTAAAATCTCCTTTGGTGTTGTCAGAAACCCTGTTGGTAAAGAAGAGACAATTAGAAGTTTTGTTGAAAAGGGGGCCTTTATTGTTGTCCAAAGACATACATATCTAATTGATCCTTACACCCTCGGTTGTATGTTGGAGAAAAGGAATCAAAATTATTTTGGAGATATGGATGTTTATTCTTTTGAAATTGTCTCCCAGGAATCACTGTTGTACAATCATTTGTTTCTAGTAGTTGGGGGGCAACAGTCAGTTGGGTGGATTATCCCAGTGAAAATTACACAAGGCCTTGAAGGAGGGTATTGGGATGTATTTTGAGACAAATCAATATATCTCACCATAGTTGTCAATTATTATAACTTGGTATCAACCAAATGAATTTCAAGAGAAGATAGACTTACCTGATGTACTCCTCTAAAAAGTGGGGTACCTCGATCTCCAAATTGTTGGGAGTTTTGTGCCATCATTCCAATCAACACACATGCAGCTACTGGTTTTTTGTAGACCAATGTCCCTCCAACTGACGAATCCACCATGTCTATCTCCATAGGTGTGATTCTTTCATAGAAGTACTGGATGAGGAGTTTCTCATTGATTTGGTAATGTAGGCAGCTTGCACACAACTTCTTGAATCTCTCTAAATACTCATACATTGGATCCTCATGTGCTTACTTGATCCTTGAGATCTTTTTTCGGGTGGATGTGGTCCTTGATGCTGGAAAAAATCTCTGTAAGAAAAGAAGTTTCAAATTGTTCCAACGTGTTACATTTTATGGTTGTAAATAATACATCCAATCCTTATCAGTTCCATCAAGTGAGAATGGGAATTCTCTAAGTTTTATTTGATCTTCAAATAAATTTCTCAATTTCATTGTTGAGGATACCGCATTGAATTATTCTAAATGTTTGTTATGATCCTCACCAGATAAGCCATGAAATTTTGGAAGAAGTTGAATTAACCAAGATTTCAACTCAATGTCCGATTCGAGAGTTGGATATGCAATTCATGTAGGTTGATAATTAATATCAGGTGAAACCAACTATCGAATAGTCCTATTGAGTTCATTTTTATTATTTTCATTCATTGTATCTTGTTTAATATTTGTTTTTGAAGTGTTTCCAAATTCAAAATTCCTAGAGTGGAGGAATTCCCTAGTTGGGTAAATGTTCACACTTTCTGTAGGCTGAGACTATTTGATTCGATCCCTAAGGATGTGCTCAATCTAGTGGTCTAGATCAGGGATATCCTCAGGATGGGATCATGTCATAAATCAGAGAAAATATAAAAACAAAAAGAAGAGGACACTAATATCATTAAATGGGGTTTCAATTGATGGTCCGAGAGAAAAAAAAGGGGTGGGGAAGAAAGAACTAAAAATAAAATGGATGAAAACAATAAAAACAAAATAAAAAATAAGAATAAATACCTTACCTAAAATTGGTAGAATAAAACATTTTTCTCCCCAACAATGGCACCAATTTGATGAGCGTTATCACACATGCTCTCAAAAATAATTATTTGTGATTATACTATGTACAGCACAATGGCTGACCTAGATCATTCTCTCAAGGAGGAATTTAATTAAATAACCCTTAATAGGCTTGAATAAAACAACAAAAAAATGAAATAAATGAACACAAATGAAACACAAGATTTGGGGGTTTTGTTTTGTGACTTTCAGACAATACACTAAACAAGCTAGTGAGATGGAACAATCAAAGTCATAATTTCTTTAAAAAATACATATATGAGAATATGTACATGATCTAATCCTCCCCCTTCATCATTCATTTATCCTTATACCATATGATTATAATTCATCAAATTGTAATCCCCTAACCTTGTCAACCCCTGAACCCTATAGGAATTAACAAGACTACAAATTTGTGAAAATGAGCCCTAGGTTAACTTCAGGAACTCCAATTGCAGCACCCTACTTTGATAGAAATCCAAAAGCCAACTTGTCGTTATTGATCAATTAGGGAAGCATATCCTCCCCTGATTGAACAATTAATTGTGTTTGGTATGATACTTTAACCCTATAATTATATCCTAAGTCTGTTGTAGTTTGCGGTTTAAGTTTCACTCTCACAATTTACACAAGCCTGATCATGAGGTCAAATGAAAGTCGATAAAGTAACAAATAAATTAAAACATAATTATTTGATCACAATTTATGAATTACAGTATGTTTATGGATTTAAAATGAATAAATTAAGGTTGTATGGATTAGATCAACTATGAATGAAATCAAACATCCATGGGTCGAGTTGTCATCGTGGAGACATTATGCATAATCAATGGATTGATTAGGGAACACCCAATCTGGTCTCCACTCTTATATTACAGACCAATAAGAATAATAATAACAATAAAATGTAAAAACACAGAAGATTAATTGAATAAAAATTCAAGATACAATCATGAAAGAAAAGAAATACAAAGAGGAGGTTGGAGAGGAGATCCTTCTTTGAAGAGATGTTTTCACAATGACTTACTTTATATAATAGTTGTGAGGGGATCCCAAAAGACACCCTTTCATATAAACCTTCACAATGCCTCAAAAACCCCTCCCAAATAGTGAAAATATCATTTAAATAGAGTTTGGGAAGGTCAGGGTTACATGATTTATTTAAGTGTGAAAGGGAAAATTGGAAAAACTGTTTAATCCCACTTGAACCGCATAATTGACCTCAAAACTCATGAATTTGCTAGAATTCTAGAAGGATTATTTGTGCATAATTATTTCCCCGATATTCCCTAAATATTTGGACCCAATATAATCTTGGATGAAGACGATACGGCCCAAATGGTGAAGTGATGTCCAATCTGGATAGTTCAGTCCAACTTTGTTTTCTTGGGCCATTTACTCCACTCCTATGCACAATCCAGCTCCCTTGTACTAAATAGAATTTGTATCTCATCAATTCAATAACATAGTTACAAAATTTAATGTCAAAATAATTTATAGAAAAATATTTATGCCTAAAATACTACAGTAAATTTTAAAAGGGTAAAACTGGAATTTCCATCAAATTTTCAAATGAATAATCTAATCCCCAATATTCTATAAATTAACATATTTAGCATAATTTGAGGAAATTATTTTATTTATTATCAATAAAAAAATCAATAATTTTTTTTATCAGTTATCAACAACTTCACAGGATCGTCAATAGGACCCAAACTCTAGGTTTCATCTTCCTAATCCCCATTCATGTTATGTTCTCTCCTAATGTAGTCAGTTACCAACTTATTATCACCACTTGATCTCTATTTCACATTGGTAATTTTCAAAATAATTCTCAATCATGTCACATGTGCTTCAGATATTCTCCCCTCTTTGTAAAACTCCCAATACTTGGGGTGGGTATGTTGAATGGGATATTGATTTAGGGAACTCCCTACATCTCCCTTTGTATCCTAAATATTGTGGTGGCAAGGAATATTTCTTCATGGAACTCCTCGTTCTATTAGTTGTAAAGTTTATTAATCCCCCTCCTCAATGTGGTTACCAATCATGTATAAACACAAAATTTATCCCACCTGTTCCCACCTCTCATTTGACCAGTCATCCTTACATGGGAGGTGATTAAAATATGATACCATTATGAAGTAATCCCTTCATTAATTTAAAAGTTAATTTGAAGACTTAATCATCAAGGCTCCCAATATAATAAAAAATCGTCCCTTTACATGAATTTTCTATCAGATAATACCATAAACAAGCCACTCATTCATGATTCCTACAATAAACCATTTGTGGGAATCTATCACCAGAGGGACCTTGTCATTTTACCATAGACTACAAGTCATAATATCCATGGTTAAATGGCCTTAAATGTTACACCATCATTCATGGTCACCCAACTTTAAATGGTACTAATTTGTTTGTTGTAAAACTACCTAAAAAGGTATTACATTCCTTGTTAAATGTCACAAAACTATCTAGTTTTTTATTACCTTTATAGAGATACTTTGGAATACACTTTTATGGTTCTAGTAGGTATAACAGTTTCCCTATCACTAGTGATGATCCAAAATGTCATTATCTAAAACATGTATTCCTTTCTAGATGGAATGAAACTCAAATGTACTATTCTATATTCTACAGAATTAATACCCTACTCTCAAGTATCTTGTTGGTGATAAGCTATTGAATACCTTAAATCTTTTTGGTAATAGGCTATAAAATACCACGAATCTTACTAGTGATAATCCAATGGGTCCTTAAATCCCATTATTGGTGATCTAGTAAATGTTTAAGCTTATCTAGAAATGATATAGTGAACCCTTATATCCATGTTGGTGATAAGATAGTAAACTCATGCACCTATGTTTAATGATCCAGTAAACCCATATTTTTTTGTAAATAATAAATTAACCAACCATACTGGAAACAAGATAGTAAGTCTTCAACATTTCTAGTGAAGAGCCAGTGGTCCCAAAACCCTACTATTAATAATTCATTAAGTCTTAAAACCTCTCTAATTATTATCCAATGAACCCTCAAATCTTATTCTGATGAGCCAATATATCTAAAATTACACTGGTAACAAGAAAGTAAACCCATATCCCTATTTTATGATAAATAAGCACATCTAATTTATTTACACCTCTCTAGATTGAATTAAATTCTAGAGAACCCTACTTTCTTAAAGTCTACACAACATGATAGTGAAAATGAGTTGGGATCGGTGGGTGGCTTACAATTGTCTATTGATAGTTCTCGACTCATGTGATACTTATACTTGTGTATTTTTCCTTTTTTATTATGTGGTTATTTTTGGTGGTATAGTGGTTCTAGATTCTTCAAAAATAGTGGGTTGTTTAGAAGGAAATGGGTAACTTTGGAAAACATGATTAGACAAATCCTCATAGGATATGTCTTCATTTGTGATGATGAAATGTGGGGCCTTAGAGTAAAGTTATATGTGTTGGTTGGATTATCACATGGCCTTAAGGTGAACAGGGCTCGTGTTTTTCATCTTATTAGTCCTCAATATATGTGTCATTTCCCAATGGCCTAATCTACATTAAAAAACAATTTATTTGTTTATATTGTTGGTTTATGCATGTAAAATCTTACGCATAGGGTTTACGGGTGTACAATTTTTGTATTGTTCTTTAGTCTCTCTCTATTTTAGGTTCCCACTAAACCTAAAAATAGTTCTTTATAAATTTAAAAAAATTACCATTAGAGATATATATTACATATTTACACACCTTTATACAATGAGCATAAGATTCAATATGAAAAAATTACATGATGATTTGTTTTAATTGAAATTTTTATTCTATATATTTATCAATCAACCCCTTTTTATAATATAGGTTTTCTCTATTGTAGTTGAAGGTAACATAAAAAAATTATTATTTATATTGGGAAATGTTTCATATCTATATATATATATGGTTAATTGTAAATTTATAAGAGAGTACTAATCTAGGTAATAAGATGATCTGTGAGATAAGTCGGTCTATCATCCTCTTAATTTTGATGCACATGCCCAAAGTAAATAAAAAAATCATCTTATGAAAAAAAACATTCAAAAAAATAATTATTGTAATCACATTAATGGTCATTAATAATGTTGGTATCAATGTGACTCAATGATTGGAATCTCATGGGAACTAATTCATCATTTGAATCTGTAAAATACAGGGCTTCATTGACTCTAGAATAACTATTAAGGGTGTCATCATAATTAGCCTTGACTTCTAACCTATTTAAAGGAATTATGTATTTGAATCACATATTGAATTTTTCTTTACCATTTTTATTTTCTTATTAAGGTAAAGAAACATTCTCCTCGTGATAAATAATTTTAATAAAATTTCCTTAATTACTAAAATGTGTAAACCCAACAAAAAAACAAGTTTACTAGCTCTCTATAGATATTCCTCTATCCTTGTAAATAAATAATTTATCAAACGGAGGTGTGATAGTGATTAGAGTATCCTTATAATTGATTGATAGTATAAAAGGTGGTGGTGTGTGTTAAAACATCCCTAAAATAGTGGGAATAAGTTCCCCCTGTAATATTGAAGCTGTCATTATGACTATTCATGATTCTTAAGTTCATATTCTGACAATTCCAGATATGGAGTATCCTTTAAATTTACAAGCTAAGGGGTACCCTCTATAATGGGTGGTCTTATCTTTACATATTTTGACTACCTTGAGATTTATGCCTCTTAAAATCTTAGAAGATTTATAGAGGAGTCTATTACTCAATCTAATTATGTGCCACACCTATAATCTCTAAAGATAATGATATCTCAACAAAAAAATATTATTATTGCTATAATTCATATTCATAACATCATTAGTGGTGATGGAGTTTCAATTTTCCTTATGAAACTGATCCTATATAAGGGAAAATTTTAAACTCTAGAGGTTCCCTTATTAATAGGTTAGGGGGATATACAGTGTTGTAAACTCTCCTAGAATATGTTTCATATTCGGATGGAATCTTCATTAATTATTTAGTGAAATTACCTTAGTATATCCATGTAAGCACATAGAAGAAGCATATGTTGTTTAACAGATGTAGGGTTACATGCTATCGAAAGGATGATGAGGTTAGCTTGGAAATAGTACCCATAAAGTGCATTGAGATGACTAGAATACCCAGTATAAGGAAATATCCAACATATGAGCAGGTTTAATGTCTCTCGCAGATTATTGTGAATACATGGTATGTACTATTACTTAATTAAGTTATGAATAATACACTGATAGGTAGTGATGGTCTAGTAAATAATTATTATTTAATCAATAGTTAGTTTCTACCATATATTATTTTAATCAACCCCATCTTTTAAAGAAGTCTCATCGAGTTATTCTGGCTATATTATAATTTTATAGTTTCTTTATCAACTGGGGTTAGGTCATCTTAGTCATCTTAAACTATATGAAAGTAAAAATATCTATTTTAGGGACTAATTATAATTACTATCTTAGCTCACTGATTTTTTTAATAATGCATCATCATCTAACTATATATAATCTAATAAAGTTATCTTTAGTTTAATGATCACATATCAATAATAAGGTTATCTTTGAGGAATATGGCATGGGGAGGACCTATGATTCAATTTAATGTTTCATCATGGGTAGAACCTCTATATTAGGTACCATAGAGAGCAAATCCACAGTTTTCTTTCCTTTATCAGTATAGGGAGGACCCCTATATTGATTTTATATTTCATCATAAGGAGGAACTTTGAAAAGTACCATGAGGTGGGCCTATATGGTTAATGTATTTTTTCTCGGTACAGAGTGGACCACTATGTAATTTTAATGTTTTATCATGGTGTAAAACTCTATAGAAAATACTATTTGGATAACTTATATGTTATATTCATTCTTCCTCAGCGTATATAGGACCTCTATGTCAATTTTATGTTTCATCGTATAGAGGAAATCAATGGAAAGTACCATGGGGAGGACCCCCATGATTTATGCATTCTTCATTGCAATTCGAAGTACTTTTGTGTTAGTTTAATATACCATTACAAGGAGGATATCTACATTATATTCAATATGGTGGACCTCTATGGTTGGTTTATTCATCATTGTAATGTGGTGGACCTCCCTACCGGTTTAATATTCCATAATAGAGATGAACTTATAAGAAAGTACCATGGGGAGAACCCCCGTGGCTATTAAATGAATTTTCCTGGTGAATATCTCTATGATGGTTGATCAAATTTTAATGGGGAGGATATACTCAATGGTTTTAGTTTATATCTCTATTTTTAAGACCTCTATGGAATCTATCATGAAACCCAAAGGGTGGTTGAGGCCTCCAACTCAGCAAAACCTTGATCTCTACCTATTTTATCACTGGGATTGGAAACAAACTTCAAGGGTGAAAGTAATTATTGGAGCATTAACCTGATTTATAGTTGTAGTTGTTAGTTTCTCCTAGAATTCTCCCCTTATTAGCACTCCATCCTAGATGTTTTGGCTAGGATCTTCTTTGGTGGTTTCTAAGGAACACTTGGGTTTTGAAGTAGTAGAAATTACCATGATAGATTGGAGTCCTCCTAGGTGGTTTCTGAGTATCCATATGGATGTAGGGTATGCCATCATTAGCTTCTTATATTTTTGGTAATAAATAATTATCTTATTCTAGGGATAGGATACCGAAGCAATTTAATATCTTGATAGGGTATACATATTCCCTAACTATTTATTAGAATTACACTGACCTTTTTGGATTTATCCCTTTAATTTTTATTTAGTTTTCAATAAGGTCAAGATTTTTTTTTCATGGAAGTTATCTTGAACTATTTCATTTACAATATTATGATGAATTAATTATGTATGTGATGGAATACATGGGTGCCTAAAATATAAGGTGGTTATAGTAGAGGAACAATAGTGTATTGAAATAGAAAAATTTCATGATTATTCTATATTGTTGAAACTCTATTATCCATTTAAAGATCCCCAATCTAGTTGGGGATCTTTAAACCTCATAAGCTATAATTTTCAAATTCCATTTGGATTATGTAGGAATACAAAAAAATCCTATCAATGTAGTACCAAAAATATAGATGCATTGTTAATGAATCTCATTTAATAGTAAATTATTTTATATTGAGTTCTCCATTTTTGTTTCTAACATTTACACAACCCACACCTTTTTAGGTGGAATTTGTAAATATTTATCAAAACTAAGAGGATGAGAGGTTGACTAACCCCATAATGGATCTTTTTTTCATGTATAGTAATCTCTTATAGATTTATGAATATTCATGAACCCCTTAACAATGATAATATCAGTTACCTTTAATAAAATAAATTAGTGAATACTAATTCATTTTAAACGATAATACATAAAATTAAACAAGATGACATTAAAACAAATTATTTGTGATAAATGGTGGTTACACTATAGTTTAAATCCATATATGAATGCACTTTTGTGTTTAATGTCATCTAATAATGAATAAGAATATGGGTGTTACTATGATTTTAGGATTGAGCCTACAATTGGATCCCTATGTATCATTGTCGAAGGAATAAAAAATAATGTAGTTCAGTGTCATAATTTAATTCCATGTGATGGGGAATACCACTCATCCTTGATAAATGAGGCTTATAAATTTTATCCTAGTAAGAATACATAACATACAATTGAGAACCATATGAGTAGAGTATAAAACTCACCCTTAATATCAAGCCTTTCTATTTAAACCCAATATGTTGTTATATCTTGGAGTTTAATTCCATATAAAAAAGAAAATTATACCATGTAGTTTAAATACATCATGAATGGACAATTATATCATGACTTTTAAGGTCATGTGACAAGTATATTTTAAGACTTTTATTTTAATAAAACAAGTCCCATTGTGTGTAACTTCTGTTAGAATATCCCTAGATAAAAAATGACAGTGGGTTTTCTAGTCACGTTGAGAGTTTCCTAAAGAAATTAATTCTAAAAGTTTGATCATGGAACTTTCACATAAGCATCCCTAAAAGGATATCATATAAGAGTTAGGATGTTTTTTGGGGATTATAAAATTTAGGAAACCCATGAGTATATAATTCCATGGAAAAATATAAACTAGAATACAGGATGGGGATTCATTACATGTCCTCATCAAGAAAATGGTTACATATTTTCAAGGGTGTATGTGATTGACTACACCTTGAGGGCCTACATTCAGAAGAGGAATTACATAAGGTGATATTTTCTAAAGGCTCTGAAACCTCATTTATTGAAGGGGTATATGATTTTATAATCCATATGAATGTAGAAGATGGTATAATCATGATAGTTTAGCTATGAAGGAAAGGGGACTTGGAAAAGCTACTCACATAGGTCTATGACGTTGGTGAAATTAATCCATTAAGGTCAACATGACTTCCTGGGTGACATGGAAAGAAATAACCAAGGTATATTACCTTGGGTAATAAAAAAACCTAGACCTCACATAATTATTATATTGTCAACATTGGGTATAGTATCCCTCACAACATTGTTTTTTCAGGATTTCTCCTCAAAAGCCTCATGGTGCGTGAGGTATCCACACCACCTTATAGAGGAATACTTCATTCACCTCCATATCTAATGTGGACTACCATATCTACCCCACCTTGAGCTCAAAGTCCTAGTTTATACATCAATTAGGTATTATATTTGAAAATTTTTTAATAGCTCAAACCACAAATGATCATAATGTTGTACAGCTTGGGTATGACATCTCTCATAGATTTATTCATATTAGGATTTCTAGTGAGAAAATACCTGTTTATGGGTGAGTTATCTAAAAAAATATAAAATAATTATTCTTTGACCTCTACATTTGATTTTGGACTTCTATATATATATAATATCCCCAAGCCAGGTTCACCTCCACTGTGACCTGATTAGTGGAGTTTTATATCTCAAGCATACCACACTATGTGATAAAAGTTATAGACCAATGGATAAAGTTTAAGTAATACGTGTTGAGACTATACCCACAAGTATAGATGTCCAAAAATCATATTAAAATGAATAATTAACATTAATAAACAATAATAGAATAATGTGACATTGGCTATATACCAGCCACTAATAAAGCATCTCGCATGTGTTATAACAAGATGTGTCGAATATGATGTAAGGAAGTTGAATAATTAAATTAGGTTCAATAATGGGGTTACTATATTCACAATGGTCTAAAATAAACAAACAAATAATACTATAATAATATAAGGTGTTCATTCCTCACCTGATGATCACACCGCAATTCACAACTTTATTTCACCCTAACACCATTGTGTTAAACTAATTTTGTATTGTAAATTCCAATTATTATAAAAAAATTACTCCTTGGTTGATTCAATAATTTAATTTTTATCACTGTTAAAAAGATAAATTTTACTTTTTTGATATTTTCATAATAGGTGGAGGTGATTTAGAGGGTCCAAGATGTAGTTGAAGAAAATGGGCCAAACTGTGCAAGATTCCGAACATATCAGTGGACTCAACCGCACACTTATAAAAATATGTGGATCCAATATGGATGATATTTTTTTACTGATCCAAAATTCAGTGGGTTTCAACTTTTCCTAAGACATATAAGTTGAATACATCCATCTAGTGGCCCAAACGGACATATCTATCCAAGGAATATAATCTTTACAAAGTCAAATTTTTTGTTCTATATTTCATCCATATCTAGGGATTTAGTTGTCTAAATGATGAAAACATTTTTGTAAAGTTATCCAATAGGTGGGGAAACAGTTTATTAGTTTTTTGAGTTGTCATATAAGACTTTCTTGCCACCAAAAACTGTGTTCTTCATGGTTTCTAGAAGTTAGGGTGCCCAAAACCACCTTCCACATTGCATATACATTGGCACCTTGGGAACCCTACTAAAAAGTTCGACTAGGAGGAAAGGTGATTCCATTTTGGAGACCTACAATAGTCCTCTACTAATTCCTAGTTGTTTTTTAGGTTATGGGATGCTATACTTTAACATCTAAGGCTTCCTCCCTTTCTATGGATTTCTAAACTCCATGTTATCACCAGGGGATTAATGTGTTATAAATCCCAAGCATCTTTTTTGTAATAATTTAATAACCATTTTAATTTTAGGTTTCTATGTTTTTTTATTTATATTCTATTATTCTTTAACCGGTATGTATTATTTGACTCTAATGATCATTTTTTGGGTGGGTACTCATTCTTGTGATGTTTCACACACATTTCACCACTTCTTCTTCCCCCTTTCAATTATGCTGTTTGTGCGGTTCATATTAGTCAATTTAAATCTCATAAACACTTCTATATCCATGTTAATTCATGTAATGTTAACTCAATTTAATAATATATAAACCTATATAGAACATTTATTTCTTCATGTGTTTCCTGGTGAGTTTTGGTTATGAAGTCGAACACAAGTCACTCAATCGTCGGCAGGAACCGGTGAATCATTTTGTGTTTCTGACTAAACCTTGGGAGGTACACTAGTATAAACATAGTAAAATTATGATTATAGGTGTTAAAAAATAGGTATTAAAATATATATTCCCTTTATCTTAAAGATATGAAGGATGAGAATTATGATAATTCCCTTGGTTGATCACGCTTGATTAATTTTGTTAATTTCTTCTTTATTTTATCGCTTTACTTTTTATATTGGATTATTAAATCATCAAACAAAATTATTTAAAAAATAATATTCCCATTTTATTTTAATAATCACAACCTTCTTTTTGAATTAATTATCTAAGTCTCTTTCGAGAGATGACCTAGGGTTCCAACTATACTGCAAATATTCTACTAAAAACTAAACAACTAATTTAATGTGCTCGACAATGTAATCATGTTTTGGAACCATTTCTAGGGATTCAAGATCATTTCTTCCCTTTCCATTCTTTTATTTATTTATTTTAATCATTAATTAGTACTTTTTTCAATATCCCACCATCCCTTTTGAGTATTTTTGTTTTTTTTTTGTTTCTTCTTCTCTCTCTCTCTTCCTCTCTTTATCTCTCTATAATAATATAGTATAACATTATATTTTATTTTATCCTTTAACACTTATTAAGTTATTTTATTCTACCCATATTAAATCATAAAAATAAAAAAAAAAGAAAAAAAATTCACAACTTATTTGCATGACCCGATCAGAAAAAGAAGAACTAATTGAATTTGACACATAAATTGAAAAGACATTATAAGGACCTAACCCCAGTTACCCAGAGTTGGTGCCTTGTTTTATTACATTAGAACATATCAGGTAATTTTAATCCCAATGTATAGAGTAGTTTATTATATTTGAAAAAAAGATACATACATAAAATCACTATTACAACATGGAATGAAATACAACACATAAGTTTTACTGGGAACTCCCACAACTATAAGTTTATCCCTAAAATTCATTTATAATAAACTTATTCATGTCCAAAGAAAATGAAACATAATAAATGGGTGATCTCAAATTCTCAATAAGGGTAAGTAGTACAGTGGAAGATATCATAAATATAAACATGAGGCATTGTGAACAAAAAAAATCCTATGACTTTAAAAAAAATAACCTTCAACATAATATGGCAGGATAAAGAGAAAATAAATAATTCCATAATAAAATTTAATCATGGGTATTATACTAGATGAATAACCATATGAACTATCCATACTAGTTTCATAATGATGGAATTCATAATGTGGGACATCATAACCATACCGTCAAGGCCTCATGCCAGAACCATCAATATCCATTTTTTCCAAGACCTCATGCCAGGACAATAGTTTTTCTCATGAGACCTTCTGATGTACTGAGGGGCTATAGAAGGCCCCACCCAAAACATACTAATTCTAATTTATTAATAATATGAATAGTTATAAACATAAATAACATATACATTCATATTGAAACTAACATATGAAATGTAAAAAACATTCCCCGAACATTAAGCACAAACACTAACCATTCAGAGTAAATACGTGAATGGTTTTAAGATAGCACATCCATAGTCAAACTAATAATAAAACATTAAAATAAATATTTTATATGATATCATAAAATATTAATCCCAATAATACATAACAATAAATAAGAGTGTTGAAACAGATTTTTATACTCTTATAAAATCATCGAGTAATTCATGAGATAAATACTCTTTTACTTTGAAAAGAAGAGTTCTCTAAGAATAGTATTTTTATAAAACAAGAAGTGTAGTGAGATAGTATTTTAATAATAAAATGTTTTATTTTAGATATATAATGGTTTCTAAAAATATATTATAGAGTTTCTTTGAATATATGAAAGAATTTGAGAAATTCTCTTGAGTCAGGCTTGTATTTCGAGAAGAATTTATGAAAGATCATTTTAAAACATTTAACTCACCATGAAATAAAGAAGGATTGTGATTAGTAAAAATATATACAACCCTCATATAAAATTTATTAGGGGTACATAACAATACATAATAGTTTAATTGAGGTATGTAGACAATAAATGTAACTCGAATGAAAATGGAAGTTTGGGAGGAAAACACTTACATTAAGTCTGTTGGTGTTCCTCAATTGATCTTAATGGCCTAAATAATCAAATTTATGTTCATGCCTGAATGGCCTGAAGGCCTTCATTTTTTATTGATTATTGATAACCCCCCTTTCAAGGGATGAGGGGGAACCCTTACAAGGCACGTAGGCTTAGATATTACATGGCACGTAGGCTTTAGGATATTACATGACCTAAAGGTCTTATGAAATTCAACTGGACAATCTACAAGGAACTACCCCTCCCCAGCATCTGCATCCTTGATAGTAGCTCTCCACCTTTTCATGACCATCTGGCTAGGCTTCCCATGTAAGCACAGGCTGGTACTGATGGAATAGCCAGACCCTCTCATTCTGACAATCCATTTGACTCTGCTCTGGTGAGTGCACCTGCTCTGAATCCTCTTCTAGGGCTGCTCCTTTTTTGTAGTGTGTCTGGGGCCTGCATTCATGTGTCCCGAAGGCCTTGGGGTGGCCCTAAGGCCTTAAAGTGGCCCAAATTCTTTGAGAATTAATTGGCCCGAAGGCCTTGGGTGTCCCGAAAGCCTTGCAGGACCTGAGGTCCAAACCGGTGGCCTGAAGGCCCAGATGGATGAATAGTTCCAGAAGCTACAGTACCAAAAAGTTCCTACTACAGTACTGATACACTAACCTGGAAATATGCCTCCACCCAGATTTGATCTCGAGTCTCTTGGATGCACCTAGCGAGTCTTCACCAACTAGGCTGAGTCTCTTGTGCTCTTTTCTTTTGTACAAAGGGCAGGGACGTAGTCAACACGAGCTTATGACTCGCGATCAAATTTATGTTCAATAATTAGTTATTCCAGAACCTTCTATACATTTAATTTATTCATAATTACCTTATTAGGTTCATTCATGGCCTCTTATGGGTTTATAGATTCAATTTCATTGTTTGAGAGCATTTTCTTCCTTGGTTTTCTTGATTGGATTACTTATATTCACATACGGAAAAACATATAGACTGATAATGGTTTTCCAGAATTTAATTTGTACATTATTTTTTAGCATCCATAATATTACATGGTTATAAAATTCATTTGGTTATTTGGATTGAAAATGAATCATTATATAAAACTTTAATGACAATTGTTTGGGTTAATTGGTGGTTTTGATCACAACGAACTCATTTTGATTAATAAATTAGTATCGTGTGTAAAAAAGGATTACAGAACCTTAAATAATTTATATATATGTATTATGGTTTTTTTTCAAGAAGAAAAATGGTTTCATGACCAGAAAGAAAGATGGTAATAAAAATTGAAAACCCTTCATCCTTTAATGTGACAAATTAACCCATCTTAGTTGGGGTTTTCATTTTTAGTATAAAAGAACGAGAAATGAGAGATGATGATGAATTATTACATTACCAAAACAAAATTCTAGTAAATATAAGGTATTTTAGTCATAATAAAATTTGTATTAAAGGAGGTTAAGAAAGAAAAAGAAAATAAAAGAACTTGAAAATAAAAGAAATGTTGAGAGATCCCCTATGAAAATTCGGCATCCTGACGACACAGCTAAAAATTTAATAAAATATTTAAATGAGATAAAAATGAGTCTATCATAATTTTTAAATAAAATGGAAATTAAGTGGGATATGTAATTACATATCCCAACATAATCCAATTGAAATTAAAAAGAATGACCTAAAATGAAATCTTGAAAAAGCGAATGGTGGTAGATTCCCTTACATTATCGAGTAACTCCTAAAACATGATGTTTGAGACCGTGGGGGCTTGAAGAAACATTGGGATGACTCATAGGGAGTTAAAATTACCATATATTCTGGGATTCTGAGTTTTTAATTAAATAAAACAAATGAATGTGTGGATATTTATAGTAAAAGAGAAGGCCATGAAAATTATTTTTTATTTTATAAGGCCGGCTTAGGGGTGTCCGGTGCCCAGCAAAACATATCCAGCAAACCATTAAAAGAGTACAACTAAAGAGAACAAAATTAAAATTCATAGTACCCAAAGTCTTCACCGCAACCCAAACTCGATTTCCCTTCCCCAGTGGCTGATTCCCACTCCAGGATTCTCCAGAAACTTGCACTATGAACGCGATTTGTAAGATTCTCTAGGGTAGCCATGTCTGGCGAAGTCTTTTTAATCCCGCTGCCTTTCTTGATTGCAAGAGTCACCTATTTATCCCTTTTTGAAGCAGACTGGGTCAGAATTGGGCGCGGGAGATAGGAATAGTCCTTCCTTGATCTCCTATTTGTAGTTACAGCCAAAATTGTTTCCCCTGCAAATTCTTTCTGAGTCCCCTGTTGAACAATCCCACTGAAGGACCGACCACCCAGAGCACTCTGGATCTCCTTACCTTTGTAATTCTCCTTTCCCACCCCAGGCTCCTCAAAGATGTAGTCCCTCCTTTTACCTGGCGTTCTATTCTCACTCAAAGGTAGACGCACATCCTCTAAAGAAGTGTCCACCACGTCCATGGAGTGTGCCTCCATCCCAAAACCACCAGCTTGTGGGTTTCTAGACCTCTGGTCTGTACCTACCACCAGAGAGTCTCTTCTGGCCATATTGGGGATGTTATGGACAACATGATTCTTCCCCAAGACATCCCCTAATTGAACCTCCTCCAGCTCCTTACCTTGGCTATCCTATTCAGTAACCAATACACCAGATTGTTGGTTACCCAAAACCACCAACTCATCCCCCTTCCCTGCAGTCTCCTCCTCCTCCATTTCTTCAGCCATGAACTCCTCGGACAGTCCATTAAACCTGTTACTAAATGAAATAAAAGTGGTAGCCAAAGGGTCCAAACTGAAACAATTCCTATCACCTTCCATGACAACCACTTCTTTTGTATTTGCATCCCTTTCAACCTTATCCTGTTCTAAACATGGCTCTATCATTGAGGCTGGGGGATTTCTAACATCCTGCAAAACATCCCTGGTAGGCCCTTTATCATTACTCTCCACAGCCAAACCAGCTTCACATGAGACCTTCCCTTTTACACTAGGATTGTCCAAATTCTCGTCCCTGTCCTTCTCCAAAACATCCCCCATAGTTTTGCTTCTAACATTAACACCTGGAATCCCAAGAGCTCATTTCCTACGATGTTCCTCTCCCAACCGTGCTGTGTAACCTCCTCATTAGTGGTTTTTGAAAAACTATGGGCTTTCCCAAGGCATTTTCCCATGGTATTGGACATTTTGGACACCTCATATCATATTTTAATTTAAAAAATTCGACAAGAATTTTATATTATTTATTACATCATTGTGATGTCATTAAAAATACCGAAAAATCAAAACTGTATTTTTGTTATTCATAAAAAATACAATTATTTTAGAAAAATCACAAAAAAATCCCCCAAACCATTTTTTTATGTGTAGAATTAAAAAATAAAATATATTTTTAGTAAATAATTTTATAAATATTTTTAATTTAATTTATAAATAAAATCATAATTTATTCAAAATAAACAACATTAAAACTATAACTCATTTTATAGCACCATGAAAAAATAATCAAGGTCCCATAAAATTATATAATAAACATAAGAAAATAAAATAAAAATTTATGAATACATTTTATTAAAATAAATTTACACTTTAAATTATTAAATTAATTATAAAAGTGTAATTAAAATTTTTATGACATACAAAAATACCAATAGTTATATTATGATCGTTTTTCACTTATAAGGTGTCTAAATTGAATTTATACATTCATGGGTGAAGTTTCTATTTTATGGATGATTTGATATTAATTAATATTCATAAGGGTATGTTTCTATTCATAAGGGTGTGTTACTATTCATCAAAATTTAATTTTGTCTTATCAGACAAAAAATATCCTACTAAACACAATAGTATATGTAAGTTTCTTGAAATTCAAATCCCAGAGGTTGTAAAATGATGTTTACTGGCTTGGTTGTAACAAAGTGGTGTTTTGTAGAGACTTAGTGTTTTATGCATTCAATATTAAATTTATGCGCAAAATGTTAGGGTGTTGCATTATCATCTCCTTACAAAATTTTCATCCTCAAAATTACTATAATGTTACCTCACAAAGAGATTTGGGTAGATCTTCATCATAAGATCCTTTGGCTCCCATGTTGCCTCTTCAATTTTATGATTTTCCCCAAAGTATCTTTACTAGTCAAGTCCTATGATTCATCAACACTTGTTCTTTAGTGTCTATAATCTAGATAGGCTCTTCATAGTAAGATAGGTTAGGTTCTAATTTTATATCTTCAGAAGTGAGGATATGTATTGGTTCTAGCGTGTAATTTCTCAGCAATGAGACATGGAACACATTGTGTACTTTAGACATGCTAGGTGGTATAGCCAAATGATATGCAGCAGCTCCAATTCTCTCTATTTTCAAAATGGCCTATGTACTAAGGGCTCAGTTTCCCTTTCTTCCCAAATCTTATATCATCCTTCCATGGATATACTTTTATGAAAACATGATCTCCCACTTGAAATTCCAAATCCTTCCTTTGATTATATGCATAGATCTTTTGTCTTCTTTGAGCTACTTTGATATGGCCTTGAATAGTCTTTACCTTCAATGTTTTTTCTCCACAATTTTTAGGCCCACTAGCTTCCTTTCACCAACTTTATCCTAACAAGTTGGTGTACGACATCTCTTTCCATACAATGTTATATATAGTGCCATTTGAATACTTGAATGGAAACTATTATTGTAGGAAAACTCCACTAAAGGTAAGTATTGATCCCACATACCTTGGAAGTAAACTGAACATGATCTAAACATGTTTTATAAGGTTTGGATTGTCCATTATGATTGTCCATTAGTTTTTGGGTAGTATGCAGTACTCAATCAGTGCTTAGTATCCAAAGATTTATAAATAATTTTCTAAAATTTTGATGCAAATTGAGGATCACGATCAAACACTATTGAAATATTTTCTCCATGAAGTCTTACAACTTCATTGATATAAATCCTTGCAAGCCGCTCTAGTGGAAAATCCTCCCTTATAGTGAATAAATGTACAGATTTTGTTGGTAAATCAACAATTACCCATATTTGATCATTCTTTCTTGGACTTTTGGGTAATCTAATGACAAAATCCATGGTGATGTCATCCCATTTACATATAGGAATAGGTAGAGATTTTATGAATCTTCTAGAATGTTGTCATTTGGTATTCACTTGTAGAATGACTAATCATATTGATACATAATCAGTAATTTCCCACTTTATGTTATCCCACTCGAAATGTTCTTCAAAATCTCTATACATTTTAGTTCTACCAGAGTATATAGAGAAATTTAAGCTATGAGAATCATCCAATAACACCCTTTTTATCTTGGGTAGAGAGGTAACACATAGCCTCTTCCCAAATTTCAGAATTCCATCTTCACATACGAAGTCAGCCAATATCCCATCTTTCACTGCTTTAATTTTATTTTGAAGGTTCTCGTCATCAGGTTGAGTTCTTTTAATCCTTTCTAATAAAGTTGTTTGGGAAACCAACATAAAAAGTAATAATATTTCACCTTCCTTGATAATTTCAATATCCATCTTTATTAGATCCATAAACATATGATCCCTTTAAACACTCATTTTCTTTAGAACTCCATAATATTTCCTACTCAACTCATCAGGTACCTTATATTTTTTTAATCAACATGAAGCTGCCGTAAATTTTCACATTCCAAACATGTGAATATCATCATCATTTTTTATCTTGAAATATGGTAAAAACTAAAATTACCATAAAACCTTATTGAAAACATTATTTCATCCTTACACATGCTATTGGATATATTCTTTATATCAAAAAATGTTTTAAAATACATCAATGGTATCATAGACCACTTATATATAGGTCAAAAATCAGTTTTTAGGTAGTCAGTACTTATCCAAATGAATCATTTCTTCACCATTATATTTATAATTAGAAATATATTAAGGTTTTTCCTTCCATTAATCATGCATTTTCCAAAATTTTTAACATTCCACTAAATATATTTTCTTGGTACTATTTAACTTATGGTTTTAAAACCTTAATGAAAAGGTATTGCAGTTCAATCCTTATATATTTTATAATTATTATGACCAGTACATTGCTAAAAAAATCAAATGAAATGATTATGTACTAGGAATACTAATCATTATACTTCATTTGTGGTAGCATCGTATCTTGATCAATATCCATAATCTTCATTTGGGGTATATTTCTTTGACTCATGGGACATTGATTCTCATAGTGTTTCATCTACTTGTAGTTGAAGCAATGTACATTGGAAACATGTTTCTTACATTTTCAATCAAGAACTTGGTGTCATTGTTCTCCACACTTATAACAAACACTCATTTCTTTTAAGCATTTACTGGGGTGATTCTTTCCACAGTTATGACATGTGGGAAAACTCTTTTTCCCTTATTCCATTTATCCATATTTTTCTCTACCGTCCTCTTCTTCTTTTTCATCTATTCAAATACATCAGACTCAGATAATTATTTACATAACATATTAACACATGATACTATTTTCTTATATGATGAGGTTGCATGGGGGACTATCTTATTTTAAAATCATGGCTTAAGACCATGAGAGATATGATCCTTCTTACTAGTTTCTTCTTGTGAATTGGTGATTCTTTCATTCCTTATGATATATTCCATTTATAATCAATTCCATATGCTATATTTTCTTATAAAATTATGAAAATTCAGTAACTATAAACATGGTATTGAACATATCATAAATTTATGCATCATAAATCCTAGAAGCATATACTTTTGTTACTTTCGAAGGATAAATCATTCCTAATAGATTATAACTAAAATCAGAATTATCCTAACTATATCCCACAAGAGTGTCAAACCAGGTACGAAGTAAGGCCTATTGTCTTGTACCAAGATACCCCAGGTCAAGCCCTGAAATCCTTGTTAGAGTTTTCACTCCTAGATACATCTATTCTAGAACCACGTCCACTTGTAGTATCAAGATAAGAATATGTTTTATAAAAGGATCCACATAATCTATTATTTACTAGGATTCAAGGATGTTCTTGTATGTTTGTACTCAAAGACTATCTTATGGTTTTTCTCCCAAATCTATGTTTTCTAAATCTAGTTTCCAGTTTTTCTATTAAACTTCCTCTGATACCAACTGTAAGGACCTGAACCTAGTTTCTCAAAGCCGATTCCTTGTTTTTTCACATTGGAATATAAACAAGGAATATGAATCCTAAAGGATTGAGTAGTTTAGTATATTTAGAAACAATATATATACAGAAATTTATCATTGAAACTTGTAATGAAATACAACACATAAGTTTTATTGTGTATATCCACAACTATAAGTTTATCCCTACAAGTCATTCATAATAAACTTATTAATTTTTTGAGAAAATGAAACATAAGAAATTGGTGAGCTCAAACTCTCAATAGGGGTAAGAAATAAAATAGAAGATATCATAAACATACACATGAGGCATGGTGGACAACTAAAAACACATGACTTTAAAAAAATAAACCTGAACATAATATGGAAGAATTAATAGATGAATAAATAATTCCATAATAAAACATAATCATGGGTATTATACTAGATGAATAACCACATGAACTACAAATAATAGTTTCATAATTTTGGAATTAATAATGTGGGATATCATATCCATAATGTCAGGGCCTCGTGCCAAGACAATAAATGTCCATTTTGTCAAGGCCTAATGCCAAGACCACAGTTTGTCTAATGAGACCTACTGATGCACTGAGGGGATATAGAAGGACCCAAAAAATATTTAATATGTCCAATTAATTCCTCATATGAATGAGGATAAACATAAATAACATATACATTCGAATTTAAACTAACATATTAAATGTAAATAACTTTCCCAAAACATTAAGCACAAACACTAACCATTCGGAGTAAATTGGTGAAAGGTTTTCTGATAGCACATTTATAGTCAAACTATTCATAAACCATTAAAATAAACATGTTAGATGATATCATAAAATATTAATCCCAATAGTACATAATAATCAATAATATTGTTGAAATATATGTAGATACTATTATAAAATCATCGAGTAATTCTTGGGATAACTACTCTTTTACTTTGAAAAGAAGAGTTCTCTTGTAAAAATATTTTTATAAATCAAGAAGTGAATTAAGGTAGTATTTTAATTTTAAAATTTTATATTTTAGAAATATAATGGTTTCTAAAAACATATTATAGAGTTCTTTTGAAAATAGGTAAGAATTTGATAAATTCCTTTAATTTGGGCTTCTATTTCAGGAAGAATTTTTTAATGTTACTTTTAAAATGTGTAACTCTCCATAAAATAATGAAATATTATGGTTTGTAAACATATATAGAACAATATTATATTATTTATTATGGGTAAATAATAATACATAATATTTTATTGAGGTAAGTAGACAATAAAAGTAACCCAAATGAAAATTGATGTTTGGGTGGAAAACCCTTACCTTAAGTCTATTGGTGTACCTCACTTGATCTTAATGACCTGAATAATAAAATTTAGGTTCATAAATTAATTATTCAAAAAAATATTCTAAATTTAATTTATTTACCATAACCTTTTTAGGTTTATTCATGGACTTTCGATGGGTTTAGGGATTCAATTTCATTGTTTGGGAGCATTTTCTTCCTTGGTTTTCCTTATTGGATTACTTATATTCATGTACGGATAAACATGTAGAGTGAGAATGGTAGTCCAAAATTGATTTTTTTTTGTTAGTTTTTAACATCCAGAAGTTTTTAAGGTTATAAAATTCATTTTTTTCTGGGATTGAAGATGATTCATTATATAAAACTTTAATGATAATTTTTTGGATTAATTGGTGGTTTTGATCACAACGAACTCATTTTGATTTATAAATTAGTATCATGTGTAAAAATGTATTACAAAAACTTATATAAGTTACATTATATTTATTATAGTTTGTTTCAACCATAAAAATAGTTTCATGACCAAAATTGAAGATGGTAATAGAAATTGAAAACTCGTCATCCTTGAATGTGATAAATTAACACATCTCGAATGGTGTTTTCATTTTTAGTATAAAAGAATGTGAAAGGAGGGATGATGATGAATTATTCCATTATATAAACATAATTCAAATAAATTTAATATATTTTAGTTGTCATAAAATGTGGATGAAATGAGGTGATGAAATAAAAATAAAAGAAAGGAACTTGAAACTAAAATTAAAGTTGAGATATCCCTGACAAACATTCGGCTGCCTAACGACATCGCTTAAAATTTCATAAAATATTTTGAAGTGAAAAAATAGGGTCTATAATAATTCTTGAATAATATGGATAGTAATGGTGGTAATGAATTACATATCCAAACATAATACAATTGAAATTAAAAATTATAACATAAAATTAAAGGTTGAAAAAATGAAAGGTGGTAGATTCCCTTACCTTGTAGAGTAACTCCTAAAACATGAAGGATGGGACCTTGGGGGCTTGAGGAAACCTTTGGAGGACTCCTAGGGAGGTAAAAATACTATAGATTAGTGTATTATGAGTTTTTAATGAAATTCAATGATGGAATGGGTGGGTATTTATAATAAAAGAGAGTAATTTTTTTATTAATTTCAAAGGACTTCTCATTAGTGTTTTTTGAAAAACCATGGGCTTGCCCATAGTATTATCCCATGGTATTTTCCACTTATTACACCACATATAATATTTTAATGTACATAGGTCGGCCATAATTTTATATTAATTATTACATCATTATGGTGTCATTAAACATACAGAAAACTCAAAACTGAATTTTTACTATTCATGAAAAATTCAAGTATTTTTAAAAAAATCCAAAAAATTCAACCCAACCATTTTTGGACATATATAATTCAAAAATAAAATCGATTTTAAAGAAAATATTTTTCTAAATATTTTTAATTTAATTTTTAAATGAATTATAATTTATTCAAAAAAAACATTAAAACTATAACTTCTTTTATAACACCATTAAAAATTAATGAAGGTCCCATAAAATTATATTATAACTATAATAAAATAAAATAACATTTTATGATTACATTTTATGAAAATACATTTCCATTTTAGATTATTAAATTAATCATAAACTTATAATTAAAATATTTATGACATACAAAAATATCAATACTTATACTATGATCATTTTTTCTCTTATAAGATGTCTAAATTGTATCCATACATTCATGGGTGAAGTTTCTATTATTTTGGCTGATTTACTATTCATCACTATTCCTAAGGGTATCTTACTATTCATAAGGGTATGTTACAATCCATAAAAAATTAATCTTGTCCTATTAGACTCCATATATCATACTGAATGCAACTGTGTATGTCAGTTTCTTCAAATTCAAATCACAGAGGTGGTAAAATTATGTTTAATGGATAGTTTATAACAAAGTTGTGTATTATTGAGACTTAGTGTTTCATGCATTCAATATTAAATTTATGTGCATAATCTTATGGTGTTACAGACACTTCACTCAAAAATTAGGTTGTCTAGAGTTGGAAAATGAATTAACACTAAGTAAGAACTTGTGGAACCTTAGGTGGCCCCAAACCATTAAAAAATTATACCAAATCAAACCCCATAAATCATGGCTACAAATAATCGAACTTTAAAAAAATTTACCACCTTGAATGTCAAGTACCATCCTACGTAAATCAAATATCCTCAGTAAGTATCCATATTTGAGCTGATATCGAGCCTCATCCACCTTCTTCATAAATTTCATGGTCTTCCGGGTGAGGACCCTCACATACCTCTCAATGAGTTTCACAGAGTGTGCTCCACCATAAAACCCCAAAATTTGTGTGAGGATATCATTAAGTTCAGGGACTTCCCTTTATCTCATGATGGTGTAGCCAAAGACTGACTATACTATCTGTATACCACAATTGGGGGATGTAATGACCTTAAATTATCCTTTCTAGAAAAAAAAATTCCTTCCTCCGGAACTGCATCAATTAGTAATGAAACTTGTGGTATTACACAAGCATAAGGAGAGAACAATCATGAATATTGTGAGAGATTCAAAAGACTTTTCTCAAGTTTATCCTACTACAAAATTAGTGAAAAAATTATAATTTGATACATCTATGAGGTACTTATCCACATATATCTTAGAATGATAGATGTTGTAGCTAGTGGTGCCCTAGTCGATAAATGCTTTTCTGTTGCTCGTGAATTAATAGCTAACATGGCTCAAAATGCAAAACAATTTAGTACACGAGTAATTGAACTAACCTGAGGAGTTCATGTGGTAAGTAATTCATCCCTATAATAAAACATATATAATAAACTTGATTATATTCATACCCTTAAAAGGAAATTATATCATGTACCAGGTAATTCAAACTCTCCTCCAATTCCATTACATTGTGGTATTTGTTCTGATAACACTCATCTTTCTGACCATTTCCCACAACTTTATGATTCATCTAAGTCTTGTACAATAGTAATCCATGGGAATATATTCCAATAATAATCTCCCTTTAATAAAGAACCATTTGTGTTAAATACAAACCCTAGGTGGCCAGCACAACTATAGTACCAACAAGGAGGAAACTCAAGTTACCCCAAGAAAAATTGGTATCAACCAGGACAAGGTATGAATCCTTTTTATCATTCACCATCTCAAAACAATCCTCCTCTTCCCAAGTATGAACCAAGGTTGAGGATATGGTGAATAAAATGATAACCCAGAACCTCCAG
Organism: Viscum album; assembly: GCA_963277665.1. NCBI lineage: Eukaryota > Viridiplantae > Streptophyta > Magnoliopsida > Santalales > Viscaceae > Viscum > Viscum album. Next base: position 2,025,560,573 of record OY728123.1, read on the forward strand.
TTCCAATAGACCACACAATCGACTATTCAATACATATGAACTCAAGTGAAACAATTGAAAAAAAACCATCGGTGAGATAAAGATGCAACGTTTTAGACAACTACCATCCCAATCTGTTTCAAATCCAGAAGATATAGGTAATGTTTTTTGAAATCACACTTCATAGTCGTAAAGAAGTTTCTTCCTCTAATTATTCTACCCAACAAGTATGTCCTCTTCTTGAAAACTCTCTTTCTCTATCCACAAAAGTATCAAGTTAAGAAAAATAGGACAAAAATTGAAAACAAATCATAATTATGGATTCCCCTAAACAATCCATTCCTCTTACGTTCCTCCAAAGACTCTTTCAGTCTAAGGAAAATTTTGATAACAAGATTGATAATGAGATAATAGATACATTTAGAAAGGTACGAGTTAATATTCCTTTGTTGGATGTAGTTAAACAGATATCTCACTATGAAAAATATATTTGCACCCATAAATGGTGACTGAAAGATAATGAGATATTCAACACTTGAAGGAACATCTCGGCCTTGATATAACCAGCATTTCCAACCAAATGAAAGGATCCTGGAAAATTCACGATAACATTCACCATTGGTTATGCCTTATTTTATAATGAAATACTAGATTTTTGTGCTTCAATTAATGTGATGTATTACTCTATGTACACATCTCTACAGGTTGGAGAGATTTAGCCGAGGGGCATCATTGTGAAACATTTCAACCATAGCACAACACAACCATATGGAGTGATCGAGGATCTCCTCAAGAGGGTGTACAATCTAATATTTCTCGAATACATATATAGTCTAGAGATTAAAGATACCTAAACCCCAGGACATTCTCCTCTCATAATTGGAATTCCATTCCATAAAACCTAAAATATGATCATCAATGTTCACAATGGTACACTATCAATAGAGTTTGGTGGAGAAAATGTATGTTTTAATATCCTTGATTCCATGAAACACCCCATTTATGAGCACTCCACTATTCATGTATATTCCATGGAAGTTCTCTCTAAAGACACACACACACAACATTCTCTCCTCGACACATACTTTGATTCATTTTCCTCTTCTTCACCCTTGGATGATTTGAGTTTTGATTTATGTTTTCAGTGTTGTGTGGCTTTGAGAAAGTGTAAATTTTGTGATTTAATTGATGGGTATGTTCATTTTGAGGTACCCATGATCATTTATGATTATACAAATCTCATTTCATATATTCTCATTCCTTAAAGAATAAACATGATCATATAGACAGTTTCATATACCTCAATACCCCTAAATCCCCTCCATCGATCAAAAAACCATCGGTTTTGGAGTTAAATACACTTCAATAAAATTTAAAATATTCCTATATTAAGGTTATTAACCAATTTCCCAACATTATTACCAAAAAAATCTCTCCACAATAGTAATCAAAACTTCTATAACTATTGAAGAAGTGTAAAAGGTCAATTGGATAGACATTTTCTGATATTCTGGGAATTGGACAATCAATTTGTATGCACCATATAATTTTATAGGATGAAGATAAAATTATAAGGTACGAACAATGATGGTAAAATATCACTCTCCTTGAAGTGGTAAAATTATAATTTAGTAAATTACTTACTCCTGGTATCATTTATCCTATATATGATAGTAAATGGGCTAGCCTAGTGAAATTTGTTACTTAAAAAATCTTTAATAACTATTTTGTTAAATGAATGGGATGAATTGGTTCCAACACTTGTGAAAAATAATTGGTGAGTATGTATTGACTACCATCGATTAAATCAAGCCACATGAAAGGACCACTTTCCTCTACCTTTCATTGACCAAATGTTAGAAAGACTAGCTAGTAAGCCCGATTAGTGTTTCCTTGATGGATATTCCAGTTATTTTCAAATCCACATAGCCCCAAAAGATCAAGAAAAGACACAATTTACATATCCATTCAGAATATTTTCATACATAAAGATTCCTTTTTGTATATTCAACACTCTTAGTACATTTCAGGGATGTATGTTGAGTATTTTTTCTGAGTACCTTGAGAATTTATGGGAAGTCTTTATGGATTATTTCATGTTTTTTTCTATTCCTTTTATGACTATTTGGCACACCTAGGTTTTATCCTCTACCATTTCATTGAAAAAGATCTCATATTAAGTTATGAGAAATTCCATTTCATGGTTGAGTGGGGGATAGTTCTTAGACATGTTATTTCAAATGAGGTAATTCAAGTTGATAAATCAAAAATTGAGTTAATATATTCCCTTCCATATCCAAAATCTATTCATGATGTGCGATCTTTCTTGGTTCATGCTGGTTTTTACCACGAATTCATTACATACTTAAGTAATATTACACTTCCCTTTTCTTGATTATTGAAAAGGTATTCTGAATTTGTGTTTGAGAAAAATTTTGAGGATTTATTGAATTCAATAAAAATGAGTCTCACAAAGCCTCACATCATCCAACCACTAAGGTGGGATCTCCCCTTCGAACATATGTCTGATGCCTCCAATTTTTGATTTGGGTAAGTTTTATCATAAAGGGTTGAGAAGGCTCCTCGTGTCATTATATTTGCCTCATGTACACTGGAACCTACCCTAGGAAACTACATAACCAATGAAAAAAGATATCCTTTATATTGTGTTTTCCTTGGAAAAATTTTGTTCATATCTTCTTAGGTCAAAAGTCAATGTGTTTTCTGAAAATGATTCCCTTCAATTTATCCTTAAGAAAGTCGATGAAAATCCCCACCTCATACGGTTGATACTGCTCCTCCAGATGCTTGACATTGATAGTCCTAATAAGATAGGAGTAGAAAATGTCGTAGCTGGCTAATTTAGTAGGATTTCACCACCACTGGACCACCATGTTGAATCATCCCTCCACATTGGAAAATTCTTTCCTCATGAGAACCTTTATGATGTTATGGAAGTTACCCTAGGTATGCAGACATTAAGAATTTTCTAGCCACATCTAGGACCCCACTAATTTCAACACTTCAAAATCCTAGATATTTAATAATTATTCTCGATGGTACATTTGGGATGACCCATATTTTTGGTGCATTTTTAGTGAACAAGTTGTTTGTAGGTGTGTCCTTGATCATGATGAGTTTGGCTAAGTTTTGAGATTGTTCCACACTTTTCCTTGTGGGTCCACTTTGGATCTCAATGTATAGCTCGGAAGGTTCACTACTAAAAAACAATCCTTTAACAGTGCAAGTATTTATTAGCACCATAAGGAAACGCTAATAAATGGCATATTTATAAATGATAACAAAAGCGCTGATAAATTTAAACTTTTATCATTTTTTTGTGCTGATAAAGGGAACATTTATCAACGCTTTATTTTTAGCACTGATAAAGGGTATCTTTTATCAGTTCTTTATTTTTAGTATTGATAAAGGGTAACATTTATCATTGCTTTATTTTTTGTGTTGATAAAGGGTACCCTTTTCAACGGTTTATATTTAGTGCTGATAAATATTTATTTTATCAGCACTTTTTTAGCACTGATAACGTTCCGAATAAATAAAATGAAATAATTAAAAAAATTGAAAATAGAAATTGTGTTTACTAGTAAAAATTTAAAAAAATTATTAATTAAATACTTATTGATGAAAACGAATAAATTTATTATACGTTATTAAATATTAAAAAATTTATTGATTAGATAATTATGATAATTAATGTCATTAAATTGTGTGTATTAAATATATAGATATATATTAATGTATATAAATATGATTTATATATTAAATATTATTTATGCGATTTACAATAAATAGTCACATATTTATTGAATAATTGTTTACAATTAAAAATTAATATGAATTAAAAATATTGATTAATTTCATAGTACTCAACATATAATTGAATGTCACTCGATTTTTCAATTTAAAAAATATTAAATATTTGTTACATTGATTTAACAGATACATAATTAATGCATTTTTATTTACAGTGCACACACATAAAACTTATCAATATATTCAATATTGTTAATGTGTACTAATTCTTAATTGATTCAATTTCACTTATTTTTACATACATTCATGCACTTAAAATTAGATATTCATTAATTATGTTAAAAATATATTTCTAAAAATATATTTATAAATATATATATTTATAAAGGAATATATTTACTATATTTATATTTATATATAATTATTAATTATATATAAATATTTATAATTTTTTTATTTATAATTATAATTATAAATTCTTTAACAATGCGTAAGTAATATAAGCTGATAAAAAACCTTTATCAGCACTAAACAAAGTGATGAAAAATGAAAACAATTTAGCGCTATAATTTTAGTGCTGATAAAGATTGGTTTTATCCATGGTTTTTAGCGCTGATAAAGTCCTACCATTATTAGTACTGAGAAAGCATTGATAAAGAGTTATTTTATGAGTGATATGGTAATAAGCACTGATAAAAGTGTACCAATCCAATTAAAACCCCTATCATTTGCGAACTCGTCATGTTATTAGAAGCTTTCCGTAGAAGCCACCCATTTTTGGCACTCCTCCTCAGTGAATTGAAGATCGAATCACACAACTCGACTACCTCCAATTGCTCGATCATCTCTTCCAACATCTGGTGTTAAATTGCAGTTAGGGTTTTTGAATGGGGTCTCGGATTTTCTTCAACCTAGCTAGGTAGTCCTTCCAAATTTCTTTGTGTACTTTAGGTTTCATTCTTTATTTCTTCTTCGAGGATAACATTACTTGTGGTCAGGTGATTGTATACTATTGAGTTAGGCCTTTCGATTTATTCTACTATTGATCATTCATGGAGAATTTATTATCTCTAGACTCGATGGTGAAACATAGAGTCACATAGAGTTTAGTTGGTTGTTTTATTTTGTTTAGATTTGAAAAATTGATTTCCCAAAGTTATCATATATATTTTTCATTATTTATTTTATCAATGTATTCCATACGTTTGAAATTTTAGAAATTAAAATTGGGGATTTTATGTGTGAGAGATTTGAAGGTAGGTTAAGGGATTTATTTTATATTATAATGATTTATATCTTATTTTTACTTATCTATATTGGTGTGGTAATACAATGTATGGATGCATCATGAATGTTTTTATTTAAATTTTATTTCTACAAGTTTTATTTATTTTTTGGGCCAAATCATTCCCACCGTGTTGTTTTTCCATGCCTAGGTTCTTGTTTCTAGTCCAAGGGGGTCGAGAATGTCCCTTGGACAGTATCATGATATAGATTGACATTCCACCCACACCATTTGATAATTTTATTCAATTTTCAATGGGTGTTAACATGGGTATTCAATATTCCTTTTAGAATATTTAAAATAGTTCCCTCTTATACAAGTATTGGGAAATAAATATCCCATGAATTCCATGAGTCACCTATAAATGAAGGAAAATTGCATCTCACTAATCATAAAAATTTAAAAAAAATTAATTGTTAATGTGTAAAATTATTATCATTTTTTGTATCTTGAACCTCTAAATATTATTTCATCCACATTGATAAATACATTCAATCTATCCATAAAATTATTTTTTATGTAATAATTATGAACAATTCCTTATTTTTCAAATTAAAGTTTCTTTAATAATTCATCTAACCTTCAATACCAATCTCTTTGTTCGTATTTCAATTCATACATCACCGTTTTTAATTTAAAGACATAATTCCCATATTAAATAATGAGAAAACTATCTATCTATTTGATGTAATTCCTATTCATTTAATCCATTAGTAAATTCTAATTTTACATCCAATTAGAGTACCTAGAATTTCATTGGGATGGGTTGGTGTGGTGATTTGACATCCCAGGAGTCTTGAGATGTTTTTATATTCGTGTAATCCATTATCTATAACTTTCACTTTTGATAATGAATATCTTATGTGTATTTATTTATATGTTTTAAAAAATTAATCTATTATTAAAACAATAGGATAGATACGAACCAAAAATGGTTTCACTCTAATCATTTGACAAATGAATATGAATATAGAGTTAGAGAGTTCATCAAGTTTACAATATAGCATGCAGATGACCCTTTTAAAATACAATGTATGTGTTTACGTTGTTGTTATTTAAGACAAGTTAGTCGGGAAGAGTTGGAAGAATATTGATTTCTATTTGGATCCATTGATCAATAGAGCCAAATCAAGGATTGATTGTGCATCACTCATAAAGCTAAAAACAAAACTAATGATTCCATGTGCACTTCACTACTGTTGGTTAACTATCACTTAGCATAACATATGACCTGAACTTCTTTCCAGACATCCTCATGATGCTATCATATCATGCATAGAGAGAAACAAACTAATTATATTCTTTATTATGGAGAGAAAATTTTGTTGAATAAGATAATTTATAAGGTAAAGGTTTGTGGAAAAACATATTATTGAAGAAGAAACATGAGAATTGGAAAATTCTATGAAGGAAAAATATTCCCACTTGTTTAACTAATGAATAAAATTACAAGGAAGAGAAGGAAAAGTGAATATTGAATGGTGATATGATAGAGATTGTGGAAAGCATGTGTGGGATGAGAGAATCATGGGGATGTTGGATAGGAAGTTCAGGTAAGATTCTATACTAAGTGGTAGTTAACCAATAGTAGTGAAGTGCACATAGAATCCTTAGTTTTGTTATTAAATTTGTCAGTGATGCACAACCAAAATTTGATTTGGATCAATTGATCAATGGAGATAACTAGATATCCATATCATTAATTGTCTTGCAGTTTCTTTATATCCATATAGTCTTCTTGTAACACCCTATGATTTCATAGTATGTTTTCTCTTCAAAGTAATTCAATAACTTGCGCTACATGCAACATCGAGTTAGAGCGCACCACGACTTACCAAACATAACGTTCAAAAAGCAGTTGTGAATAGTATTAACTGAATTTTGAATTTTATATACTCCATATATTTTTATAATCCATATTATTATTTTCAAGGACATAATATAAGAACAAATTCATTTTTTCAGATAAAATATGTATTTTTCAAAAAATGCAATTTTACCACCTTTTAATGGAGACCCCTTTTTAAAACGAATATTTGAAACTTTTATATATTCAATTTAATGAATTTAAATTCCTCTTTAGACTCGGGACATAAAAATTTAGTTTGGATAAATTTTTGTACTTTTATGATAACTTTTATATTTTGATGAATAGTGAAAATATTAAATTTTAATTGAAAACAACATTTTTAATCGAAATAATTTATAGTGTTAAATTATGCATTTGAATGGTTTGTAAGTATAATTAGATTCTATTTTTATCATTTAATATAATATAGGTGATTATAAGTAATTTCACATTTAAATTTGACATAAACACCTGTCAATCTATTGATAGTTTTTACTTTTTAAAAAACAGCTTTTTGGTTTTGACAACGGGAATTAATTTTAAATTAATTAATGAAACTTATATGTTTTTAATTTGAGAAAATAGAATTCATTTTTGAATTTGGAATATCAAAATTATCTTTGGGTGAGTTTTTGGTATTTTTCTGAAAACATTCAAATATTTTGATGAATAGTGAAAAACACTACGTTATAGTTTAAAACTGACTTTTTATTTAAATAATTATTTATTTTATTTAAATTTATTCTAAGTACAAAATAGATATATAATACCTATATATGTTTTATGTAATTCATTGGAGTAATTTTATAATAAAATTATATGTTTAAATTTTTATTGAACTTTTTAACTTCTTTTACCCACCTTCAAGACACGTTTGCAAATTTTCATAAAACATAATTTACTATTTATGTGAATTGAATTTCAAAAATCTGAGAGACACGGTTGACATCAGTAAGTAAAATTTGGTTTAATAAGATGAAAATAATTTTTTTTGAATAGTAACTTTTGATTTTTATTTACCACGGTTAAAAGTAAATAGGGTAATTAAAGGTAAAAATGATATTATAATTACCCAAACACATGTAAAAATTATATTGGATAAGTGAATTTAGACCAAAACCAACCTTAGGAAGAATATATGATCCCTTTTTCCACTTGGATTAGATTAGGAAATTTTTTATTATTTTTTGTAAAGAAGAGTCAAATGTGTTAAATTCAAATTTTAATGACTAAACTATTTTTAATATAGGGTTAAACATAAGATAAATTTGTCTATAAATATTCATTTGAAAAAGAAAATTATTCCCTATATAATTGTATTTTATTTATAATTTTCAGAGATTATATAATTAAATATATTTATTACACAATGATGATGTAGTAATTACGCTATCAATAAAAGATTAAAATAATTGACATTATAAATAGAAACATAAATGTAAATTGAAGCTTTTTATGCCATACATGGATTTTATAGGTTAATATGACATGTTAGGTTTATTAAATAATTTTTTTTGAAGTGATAAATATTTTATGATTTTAACAAAAACAAAATACCAAATAGTGTTAAAATTGATATAAATGTGTTTTTTTAAAAAAATACTATATTATTAATTGATATAATATTTATAAAAATCTAAGTTTTGGCCAAAGGACTTATATAAGGTTTTATATACCAATAATTAACCAATTTTTGTTTTTTTTTATTTTTATAGTAATTTAATTAACCATTTATTATAATAATACAAGATGACATGGTAAAAGTAAAATTATTTAACTAAGAGTTAAATCTAAAAGATAGGGTTAATATGGTGACATAAACTTGTATAAAACCTATTGGTTGAGCTTATTTCGACCCATACCCACCTTATCTTCTAAATAAATCAATTTGGATCAATTAGAAACCGAAAATGATTTTATAATAAAATAATATTTCAAACTTTTCATAAGTGACCCTCACCTCTCTTATAAAAGGGTGCATCCCCTTCTTTCAAAATCACACCTACAAAGTCATTTCTCTCGGCCAAACCCTACCCAAATCTCCTCCCAACACCCCTCACTTCAAAATCGAGGTATTCCCTTATGAATAAAGGCAACCAATGTAGCCATTTTGTTCAAATCAAAAGGATACACCCAAATAAGATGTAATTATTTTATCATCTCTTTCAAAGTTCTTTTCTTCTTCCACTTTCTCTTTCTTTGTTATTTACATACCAAAATAATAACTCAAGTACCTTCTACATTTTTTCATGTTATTATAAATATGGTACAATCATACTCATTATTATATCTATCCTATCTTTGATAATGTCACCATGTGTGCGTACGTACGGCTTACCGTCTCCACGCTGTGGTGTAATTTGTTATTCAACACTCTATTATTTGGATGGATATAAGGATGAGTAATATGTATCTAAATAATGAAAATAACATTCTAATTTCTCTGTAAAATTAATATACCATCCAATTCCACAACTTTTACTCGTTAAGGAAATGATATCGTCGTCGTGTGTACGTACGACTTACAATCTTCAGGACACAAAGAGATTCATTTATAGGTTCACCATTCAACGATGATTATAAAAATTTATATTATTAATAAGTATGTGATATATTACATAATAATTCTACTAGATATATATGTGTTTATGTGTGTACTTACATATATCTTATTCACTTCTATTCAATAGGATATAAAAATGGAAACAACATTTATGCGTACATACGACATACCGTCTCCATAAACGGTGTTTTCCATTTCATATATCTATCTATTAAATATATTTATATTCTAAATATATATAATATATAAATCATATTTTATATTTTGGAAGTATAAAAATCATGATCTAAATGATACGATCAATAATGACAAGTTAAAACTTGTATGATAAAGAAAGGGATTATTACACAAAATATTAATTTAACATGGAAATAATTTTTAAATGGGGAGTATAAAGTCATAAATTAATCATTTATGATATAATAAATATGAATATGGTTCTGGTATAATTTAATAACATACTATGGTCATTATAAAAGAGGTTAAATGTACCCTCGACCAAAGGAAATTTCAAGGAAAGGGTTAATTCCTCAATCTCATTATTATCCAAGATTGTTTATGTGTTAGTATTTTCTGGGACATATTTATTATCCATTTCCATGTTTCAAAAAATATATTTCAAAATTATTCTTGTATGGTACTCTTTAACTAAAACATCATTTTAAATGATTTAAATATTTATTCTTCTAAATCTTTCTCATTAATGTCCATGTTTTCAAAATGTTTTTAAGAATTTATTTATACGGACATGATTGCTTTAAAATGTTAATTCCTTTCAAAAGTTTCAAAGTGGTATGGGACACTTGATTCAAAAATATCTTTTAAATCACATCCTTTATAAATGTGTTACTTTTAAATTAATTCACACAAATGGATATTTTTCTCAAAAAGTTTTATGGGTCATTTTCAACTATGTCAAAATTATTTACTGAATATTATTCTTGATTAAGGTTGATTTATTATAATACAATCTTCCATATTGTATCGAATGTGTTATGATATGTTTGACTGTGGATATTCTATTTTTATACCCTCATGGTTTATGGTTTAATTATTGAAATTTTTTATGATAGTTTTATTACAAATGTTTATGTTATGTTTCAAAATTTTCATATGAGGAATGTAGTGGACTTAGTAAGTTATGGGTGGGGCCCGTTATAGCCCCTCGATCCATCAGTAGGTTTCATGAGACAAACTAGTGTCTTGGCATGTGGCCTTGACTCTGTGGTAATGATATCCGGTGTTAGTCATTCCCTCATTATGAAATTAATTATTACATGTGGTTATTCGACTAGTAGAATATCCATGTGCATGTTTATATTTTAATGTTTGATTTATTTCTCTATATTATGTTCAAGTTTGTGTTTAAAAGTATGCTTTTTTATTACAAATCTTTCCTTAAAATTTTATATCTCCTTCTAAATTATTTACCCTTACTGAGCATCTGAGCTCACCCCTTTCTTATATTTTGTTTTATCAGGATTCCAAGAAGTGTATTTCGTTTCATATGTAGGGTTAAGATAGGGAAATAATGGTATTCTCAACAGATTATTTATGTTGTGTTTTATGTTTGAATGTCTAACGTAACATTCATGTATGTAATCTATTTTCCAGTACTACTAAATTGATCGGTCTTTCAAGACATGATTCCTTGTAATCAAGCCAATGTATTTAAATAATGCACCAGCTCTGGGCTTTTGGGGTTGGGGCAATACAGTTTGTATCAGAGAAAGTTAAGTACAAACCTTATAAACTAGATTTAGAAAAACTCTAATTAGAGAACATTACCCTAAGATAAACTTTGAGTATTAGTATACAAGAACTTCCAAGAATTTTGGTAATGTAGAGATTTTGTATATTTTCCAAGCAATACATCCTTGTATGGATACAAGAAGGTAGAGGTGGCTCTAGCATTGATGTACCTAGGAGTGAAAACTCTAATAAGGAGTTTTGGGATTGACCTAGGGTATCCTGGTATATGACAATGGGCCTTGCTACACTCTTTGTTATGACACTCGTGGGGGATATGCTTAGGATAATTCACATTTTCTTTACAAGCCATTATGAAGAATTTAGGAGTAAATACATCCTCAGAGAAATTTTTTTTTATGATTATAGATTATATGAATAATTTTTTCAATTGACATTAGGAATTTTACAAGTTTGGAATTATGCATTGTGATTCATAAACTAACCTAGTGTATGCCATTGTTTATAAATGATGCCCAGTAGAAGGAATGAGAACTCCAGCAATACGTATGATCCAAAGAGTAAGAAGGATCATATATTTCATGGTATTAAGCTAACATTTAGAAGGTAAATAGTCTCCCATATATTCTTATCATATTAATAAATAGTATCATATGTTAATAAGATAATTAAATAATTCTCTGGGGCCTGTGGCGTTGAAGGAAAGCAAGAGAAGAAAAGTAAGGTAGAGAGAAATATGGATAAAGGGAATAGGGGAAAGAAGTATTTTCCCATATGTGAAAACTATGCAAAGAATCACCTTGGTAAATGATTGAATGGAATGGGAGTTTTTTATAATTGTGGAGAAAAAGGGCACCAAGTCCGTGATTGCAAGGGTAAGAAAATGGTTTCAAATGTACAACGCTTCATTTTCAAGGAGTTGGGACACTACACGAATCAATGTCCTAATCATCAGAGTATTCCCTAAATGATGCTATTGGATAATAATCAAGTAATGATACTACCACAGATGAAGAGTAATGACTAGTGTTCTTATGTTTTTATTAAATAATTATTTCATTTGAGTGTTTTATCAATGATGTACTGGATATAGGAATTATGGAGATGAATAAGGATTTTATTGCAGTACTATTTCATTGAGGATTTGAGATTATATGGTTCTAAGAAAAGTGACTAAAAGGCAAGTTAAAATTTTTAGAAAATACATGGTTGAAAGAAAGATAAACTTTAATATGGTTCTGATACTAAGGTAGTTATTTTTGAATAAGATATGTTTGATTTATATAAATTATATTTGATATTATTGACTACTTTGAAACTAATTAATTATTTGTTTATTCAATTATTGTTGGAGTTTACAACATTTTTTGATATAAGGAGTATATCCAATACTCTATAAAGAATAAGGGATAATAAATGTAATCAATTAGTTTTTTTGTTAATTTAGGGTGTTACCGTTTTTTAAAATGATACATGATGAAGGTATTCACATGTTATTACGTGTAAAAATATCTTCACTATGTTTACCATCCTTATAAATTTTAGTCTGTGAGTTCGGATAGAAGTATTTTGGATAATTGTAAAGGGTGGAATGGATTATGTTTGACATTGGATACTATTATTAAGGTTAAATCATTTCATAAAATTATTTTTTTATTGTTATAAAAAGGACAACCCAGAGGTCGGGTGACAATCTGTCGCATCTGGCAAGGACGGGAGACTTGAACCCGCAACCCAAGGGCGACAAGGGTGCATCACCTACCACTGGATTACATTATGTCTTGGTTTTTATGATGTAGTTTTTTTAAATATTCTGAAAAATGAATTATAAATTCATTATTTATGGAACCCTATACGATTAAGATAAATAGAATATTTTTTTAATTCTATTATCATTTGGATTGAAAGATGAGTTTGTGGTAGGAATTAATTGAAGGATGAAACTCTACTTGTCCAGTATATTATTTTCCTCTTTTTCTATGAATAAATTAATTCTTAATCTTAAGGGAAGGAGTCTTAAAACCAAAAATATTTTATCTTAATACCTTATGTTTTTTGAACCGATGATATTTTAAATCATCAAAGATTGATGGCTTTGAGGCCCTCAAATTTACACTTGTTTGTAATTGATGACCGCAATCACTCCTTATAAATATTTACATTTTTACTCCAATTATGTGTCCCTAATTTCAACCAATGTTCTCCTAATAGAAATCATAATTTGGTGGTGACTTTTTCATTTCCCTTTCCCTCTTATTAGGACTAAATTCTATTAATCCAATTTCTGAAGAAGGTTTTCCACAAAGTTATTTTTCTATTTTTAACATTTTATTTTTGAAGAACAATTTTGAATTGTGAGGACACAATTTATTGAAGTAGGAGATAATGTAAAACCCCAATATTTTATAGTACATTATCTCTTCAAAGTAATTCAATAACTTTCCCTACACGCAACACCGAGTTCGAGTGTATCATAACATACCAAACTAGCCGTTGAAAAAGCAGTTGCGAATATAATTAAGTAAATTTCAAATTTTATATACTCCTTATAATTTTAGAATCCATATTATTTGTTTCTTAGACATAATATAAGAACAAATTCATTTTTTCAGATAAAAGATATATTTCTCAAAAAATGCAATTTTACCACCTTTTAATGGCGACCCCTTTTTAAAACCAATATTTGACACTTTTATATATTCTATTTAATGAAATTAAATTATTCTATAGAAGAGGGACATAAAATTTTAGTTTGGATAAATATTTGGTACTTTTCTGATAACTTTCATATTTTGATGAATAGTGAAAAATACTAAATTTTAATTGAAAACATCCTTTTTAATTGAAAAAATTATTATGTTATATTATGAATTAGAATGGTTTGGGGTATAATTAGATTATATTTTTATCAATTAAAACAATTTATGTCATTATAAGTAATTTCAGATTTAAATTTGACATAAACACATGTCAATCTTTTGATAGTTTTTACTTTTTAAAAACCTGCTTTATGGTTTTGACAACGGGAATTAATTTTAAATTAATTAATGAAACTTATATATTTTGAATTTGGTAAAATATAATTCATTTTTTAATTTAGAATATCAAAATTATCTTAGGGTGAATTTTTGGTATTTTTCTGAAAACTTTCAATTTTTTGATGAATAGTGAAAAACACCGCATTATTGTTTATAACCGATTTTTTATTTAAATAATTATTTATTTTATTTAAATTTATTTTAAGTAAAAATAGTTATATAAAACTTTTATATGTTCAATTTAATTCATTGGAGTCATTTTATAATAAAATTGGACGTATAAAATTTTATTGAACTTTTTAACGTCTTTTACCCACCTTCTAGGAACATTTGAACATTTGCATAAAATGTAATTTTACCGCTTCTGTGAATTGAATTTCAAAAATCTGAGAGACATGGTTGAGATCAGTAAGTTAAATTTGGTTCAATAAGATGAAAATAATTTTTGGTGAATAGTATATTTGGAATTTTATTTACCACCCTTAAAAGTAAATAGGGTAACTAAAGGTAAAATGATATTATAATTACACTAACACATGTCCTAATTCTATTGTATAAGTTTATTTTTACCAAAACCTACCTTTTTAATAATATATAATCCTTTTTTTCAACTTGGATTAGATTAGGACATTTATTATTATTTTATTTAAAGAAAAGTTAAAAGTGTAAAATTCAAAGTTTAATGACTAAACTATTTTTAATATAGGGTTATACATACGATATATTTGACTATAAATATTAATTATAAAGCTAAAAATATTTCCCAGATAATGGTATTTTATTTATAATTTTTAGAGATTATATAATTAAATTTATTTATGACACAATGATCATGCAGTAATTACATTATCAATGAAAGATTAAAATAATTGATATTATAAATATAAAAATAAATGTAAATTGAGGATTATTAGTCCATACACGAATTTTATATGTTAATGTGACATTTTTGGGTTGATTAAATAATTTTTTTTGAAGTGATAAAGTTTTTATGACTTAAAAAAATACCAAATAGTGTCAAAATTGACATAAATGAGTTTTTAAAACAAATTCTGTTTTATTAATTGATATAATATTTTTAAAAATCTAATTTTAGGACAAAGTAAATATATATGGTTTGATATATCTATAATTAACCACTTTGGGTTCTCTTGGTTTTTTATAGTAAGTTTATTAACCATTTATTATAATAATACAAGAGGACATGGTGAAAGTAAAACTATTTAATTAAGAGTTAAATCTAAAAGATAGGGTTAATATGGTGACATAAACTAGTATACAACCTTTTGGTTGAGAGTATTTATACCCATAACAACCTTATTTTTTAAATAAATTAATTTGGATCCCTTAGAAACCGAAAATGATTTTATAATAAAATAATATTTCAATCTTTTCCTATGATGACCATCGCCTCTCTTATAAAATGGTACTTCCCCTTCTCTCAAAATCACACCTCCAAAGCCATTTAGATCTGCCAAACTCTACCCAAATATCATCCCAACTTCCCTAACTTCAACCTAGATGTCTTCTCTTGTGCATAAAGCCAACCTAAAGATCCCTTTTGTTCAAATCAAAAGGAAACACCCAAAGAAGAGGTAATTATTTTACCATTTCTTTCAAAGTTATTTTCTTCTTCCAATTTCTCTTTATTTGTTATTTACATACCAAAATAATAAATCAAGTACCTTCTACATACTATGATTTTATTATAAATATGATAGAACCATACTCATTATTCTAGACATCCTATGAATGATAATGTCACCATGCGTGCGTACGCATGGCTTATCGTCTCCACGCCGTGGTGTAATTTTTTATTCAAAACTATATTATTTTGATGGATATAAGGATGAGTAATATGTATATAAATAATGAAAATAACATTATAATTTCATGGTAAAGTTAATATAACATCCAATTCCACATCTTTTAATCATTAAGAAAATGATATCATCCCTCGTGTGTACGTATGACTTACTGTCTCCACGACGTGATGAGATTCATTTCTTGGTTCACCATTCAAAGATGAATATAAAAATATATATTATTAATAAGTATGTAATATATGACATTATAATTCTAATGGAGATATATATATATATATATATATATACTTACATATATCTTATTCACTTACTTCCGTTCAATACGATATGAAAACGGAAACAGCGTTTATGCGTACGTATCGTCTACCATCTCCATAAATGGTGTTTTACATTTCATATATCTATCTATTATACATATTAATATTCTAAATATATATTATATATAAATCATTTTTTATATTCTGGAAGTATTTAAATCAATATCTAAAGGATACAATCAATAATAACAAGTTAAAACATGTATGATAATCAAAGTGATTATTACCCAAAATGTTAATTTAACATAGAATTCATTATTAAATGGGTAGTATGAAGTCATAAATTAATCATGTATGACAAAATAAATATGAATACGGTTCTTTTATAATTTAATAACATACTATGGTCTTTATACAGGAGGTTAAACATACCCTCGACCAATGGAAAGTGCAAGGTAAGGGTTAATTTCTCAATCTCGTTATTATCCAAGATTGTTTATGTGTAAGTATTTTCAAGGAAATATTTATTATCAATTTCCATGTTTCATAAAATACATTTCAAAATTATTCTTTTAAGGTACTCATTAACAAAAACATCATTTTAAATGTTTTAAATTTTTATTCTTCGAAATCTTTCTCATTAATGTCCATGTTTTCAAAATGGTTTTAAGGATTTATTTATATAGACATGATTACTATAAAATGTTAATTATTTTCAAAAGTTTCAAAGTGGTATGCGACACTTTGATTCAAAAACCTCTTTTAAATTACATCCTTTATAAATGTGTGACTTTTAAATGATTTCACAAAAAGGGATATTTATCTCAAAAAGTTTTACTGATCATTTTCAACTATGTCAACATTTTTTATTGGATATTATTCTTTATTAGGTTTGATTTATTATAATACAATATTCCATATTTTATCAAATGAGTTATGATATGTTTGACTATGGATGTGATATTTTTATACCCTTCATGGTTTATGGTTGAAGTATTGACATTTTGTATGATATTTTTAATATGAAAGTTTATTGTATGTTTAAACATTTTCATATGAGGAATGCAATGGACTTAGTATGTGACGGGTGGGGCCCTATATAGCCCCTCGATGCATCATTAGGTCTCGTGATACAAACTAGTGTCTTGGAGCAAGGCTTTGACAAAAATTTTATTTGTAGTCTTAGAATGAGGCCTTGACTATATGGTAATGATGTCCGGCATTAGGCATTCCCTCATTATGAAATTAATTATTACAAGTGATTATTAAACTAGTACAATATCCATTTTCATGTTTATATGGTAATGTTTGATTTATTTTATCCATATTATGTTCAATTTTATGTTTAAAAGACTATTGTTTTATGAAACATCTTACCTTAAAATTTTATAGCTTTCGCTAAATTATTTACCCTTATAGAGCATCTGAGCTCACCCCTTTCTTATATTTTGTTTTCCCAGGATTCCATGAAGTGTATTATGTTTGATATGCAGGGTTAAGCTAAGGGAATAATATCATTCTCAATGGATTATTTATTTTGTTTTTAATGTTTGAATGTGTAATATAACGTTCATGTATGTAATCTATTTTCCAAGACTATTAAACTGATCGGTCCTTCGGGACTTGACTCCTTGTAATCATGCCAATGTAATAAAATAATAAACTATCACCGAGCTTCTGGGGTCTGGGCATTACACTTCTAAACCATAATAAAGTGCACTGAGAAACCTATGTTTCTTTATTAGCTTATATCTGGACCAAAAAAATCCTTTGTAAAGATGTAAATTTAATGTTATGATATACATTCTCAATTTTAACGAAAAAATATATAATGAAATGTTGATTTAATTTCCATTATTTCTGGCAGTGTTTTTTTATTTTAGAAAAATTTTGTCCATGTGTCATGCTTTTTAGGAAGAGAAACAACATTGTCTCTACTCAATAATAGAGGTAATTTTGATGTTTACATAGTAAAATCACTATCCATAGAATTAATGTATTTTTTCTTATTTAAGTTTAATTTATTTCTATTTATTATTACACACAGAATAATTTTTTTCTTATATAGGTGGATTCTTTTGTTCGAGTTGGGTTTCTATATATAACTTTCATTCTTCTTCTCCCTTAAAAAATTGTCACCCCTACAGTGGTGCATTTATCACTTTCTTTCAAATTACCTCAACTGCCTTTGCAAGAAGAGAAATGATGCTGACTCTACTCAATTCAATAGGTAACATTGATATTTGAATAGTAAATCATTGCCCATAGAATTAATGTATTGTTTCATATTTGTGTTTAATTTATTTCTTTTTTATTTTAATCACTTAATAATTTTTTTCATATACAGGTGGATTATTTTGTTCGAGTTGGGGTACTCTTTCCATCATTCATGCTTCTTCTCCCTCAAAACATTTTCACCCATATAGTGGTGAATTTTTCACTTTCATTCAAATTGCCTCTACTTACTTTTCAGTAAGGGAAATGATGTTGCCTCTTCTCAATTACAAAGGTAATATTGATGTTTTCACAAGAAATTCATTGTCCATATATTTAATGTATTGTTTCATATTTATGTTTAATTTATTTCTTTTTAGTACTACTCACATAATAATTATTTTCATATAAAGGTGGATTATTTTGTTCATGTTGGGTCTCTCTATCCAACTTTCATTCTTCTCCTCCCTTAAAACCTTTTCACCCCTATAGTGGTTCATTTATCACTTTCTATCAAGTTACCTCCACTTCCTTTATAGGAAGAGCGATGTTGCTACCTCTTCTGAATTATAGAGGTAATTTTTATGTTTTAATAGTAAAAAACTTTTCCATATAATTAATGTATTGTTTCGTATTTATGTTTAATGTATTTATTTTTAGTATTACTCACATAATAATTTTCGTCTTATATAGGTGGATGCTTTTGTTCAAGTTTGGGTGTTTTGTCCATCTTTAAACTCTTTTTACACGAAAACTTCCACAGACTTATTCTCCCTCAAAACCATTCACCCATGGAGTGTGGTCATTTAACAATTTCCTTCATGTTTCATCCACTGCTCAATCACAGAGTTAATATTGATAATTGCACAGTAAAATCATTTTCCATAGAGTTAATGTATTATTTCATATTTATTTTAATTTATTTATTTTCATTATTACTCATAATAATTTTTTTCTTATACAGGTTGATTCTTTTTTCATGTAGATGTGGTTTGTTCGAATTTTCCCATGCAGTGTTGGTAGTTTGACAAATAAAGTCAATTAAAATCATAGTAACATTGATATTTAGTATTTTTTTTTGAGTCTTTGGGATATATAAAAATCAACCACACCTCAATCCAACACACAATGTGATTGGTGAGACTCTAAGTACTTCTTTATATTTTAAATTGTCTTTAATTTTAATAAAAAATATAACTGACACAATGTGTTTGTTATCGGTTTAAAATTGATATTTTACTTTAAACATTTTCACTCACTAAAAACCAAGAAAATGCACTTATATTTTCTTGATAATTTACGACATATATTCATAAATAATTTGTGACATATAGAAATTGTCCTCATGTAAAACCAATAAACGATGTGTTTTTTATGAGTCAAAGTGTGTGCTTCAAGTTTAAAATGACGTTTTAGTAAAAAAGACAAGTGGCGTACTCAAAACCGAGAAAAAAATTCATATTTTTTATACTTTAGGACAACAATATATAACTGAATTAGAATGTGTAGGAATCATCCACACCTTAATTCGATGCATGGTGCGACCGGTATGAATCTATGTGCATCTTTATTTAAAATTAACATTAATTACAGTAAATAAAACAAACTAAACTACTCAAAACTGAAAAAACACCTTAATATTATTTTGATACTTTAGTAAAATGATCCATATGTGATTTTATATGTGCATGAATCAGTCTTACCTTAATTTGATCCATGATGTGTCCAATATGACTCCAAGTGTATGTTTTTATTTAAAATTGACATCAATTTTAGTAAAATGGCCAACAGAACTAATCAAAACCAAGAAATCCCATTCAAATTTTTTAAATACTTTTGGAAAATTATTCACAATCCAGTTTTTGATTTGTAGGAATCATTCACACCTCAGTCTGATACATAATGTGATTGGTATGATTCAAAGTTCATGTTTAAATTTAAAATGACATTTCAGAAAAAGGAAAGTAAAGTACTCAAAACAAAGAAAACAAATTCATATTGTTTTGATACTTTATTAAAATTATCCATAAGTAATTAAGGACATGTAGGAATCAGTCGCACCTCAATCTAACACATGATGTGACCAGTATGACTCAAAGTAAGTCTTTTTATTTAAATTTGTCATAAATTTTAGAAAAAGGGACAACTGGCCTACTCAAAACCAAGAAAACACATTCATATTATTTTTATACATTATTAAAATGATCCATAAGTTATTTGATACATTCATGAATTAGTCACACCTCAATTCGATGCATGGTGTGACCGATATGAATCCAAGTGGAATTTTTATTTAAAATTGATATCGATTTTAGTAAAAAGGCCTTCTGACCTTCTCCAAACTGATAAAACCCATTAAATTGTTTAAATAATTTATTATAATGATTCATAAGTCAATTTTAATGTGTATTAATCATACTTAACTCAATCTGATACACAATGTTATCGATATGAGATAAAGTGCATGTTTCAATTTTAAAATGGCATTTTAGTAAAAAAGAAAAGTGATGTACTAAAAACAAATAAAACGCATTAAAACAATTTTTATACTTTATTAAAATGATCCATAAGTAATTTGGGATGTGTAGTAATTTTTTTCACCTCAATATGATGCACGGTGTGACTGGTATGACTCACAGTACATCATTTTATTTAAAATTGTCATTTATTTTAGTAAAATTGACAACTTTCCTATTCAAAACCAAGAAAACACGTTCTGATTGTTTTGATACATTAAAAAACTATCCATAATTCATTTCTTATATGTAGGAATCATTCTCAACTCAATCTAATTCATTAAGTTCCCAGTATGACTCAAAGATTCCATTATCAGTTTAAAATTGACATTTTAGTTAAAAAAGTTTCTCTCACTAAAAACCAATCAAACACGATCAAATTTGATTGATAATTTATTAGAATGATTCATAAGTCATTTTTGATGTGTAGGAATCTGTTTCAAATGAAACTGATACATTATGTGATCGTTATTAGTCAAAAGTGCATGTTTCAAGTTTAAAAGGACATTTTAGTAAAAATGAAAACTCACGAACTCAAAATCGAGAAAACACATTCAGTTTGTTTTGATAATTTATGAAAATGATCCAAAATTCATTTAAGACATGTTGTAATCTATCACACCTCAATCTAATGCATAGTGTGACTGGTATTACTCCAAGTGCATCTTTGTATTTAAAATTTACATCAATTTTAGTAAAATTAACACTTCCTGTTAATTCACTTCTTTATATTAATACTAACATAATAATGTTTTTATTATATTGGTGTGTTCTTTTACACGTTCAAGGGTATTTTTTCAGAAATATCATGAGTCAGATCAGGATTAAATGATAAAGTAACATTTATGTTTTTGGATGTATGTAATAATATTTATTTATGTAATTGTATGAACCAGTGTTTTAAATGTCTATAATATAGTGTTTTTTTCTTGTGTTTGACTTGTAAATTTCATTTCATTTAAATATTGTATTGGGACTTGTTTTTTTATATATGGTGTGTTTTAGGAGTAGTGGTGTTCTATAACATCACACTACAGTCTGACCCTTTATCAGTGCTTTTAAAAGTGCTTATAAAGGTCCATTTTATCAGTGCTCAAAAAGTACTCATAAATGGTTCTTTTAGTGGTGCTAAATTAAAGTACTAATAAATGGTTCCTTTATCAGTGCTTTTAAAAGTGATGATAAAATTACCATTTATTAGCACTTTTTTAGCACTGATAAAGGGACCCTTTATTAGTGCTTTTTTAGTGCCGATAAAAGACTAGGGCTTTTAACATTGCTCATGTTGTCAGCACTTTTCTAGTTCTTATAAAGTCTATTTCTAGTGATTTTAAAAGGATAGTTTTTTAGAATTGGTCCTTTACTCAGGACTTTATAGGATAACATTGTATAGAGATTCCCATGGGTTTTTTATGTCATGTACTCAATGCCAATTCAAATGGAATATCAATAAGATGAATTAAATACCCCAATAGTCCATGTTTTTTTGTGAAATCTTTGATTCATGGAGAATTGACTTCATGGGGCCTTTTCAAAATTCCTTTTTCTTCATGTACATGTTACTAGATATTGACTATGTCTATAAATGGGTGGAAGAAAAGGCTACCAGGACCGATGTATCTTGAGTGGTTGTTTATTTTCTATGGTCCCAAATTTTCAATAGGTTTGGTTTTCCAAGATTCATCATTTTTTATCAGGGTTCACATTTTACCAATTGCAATATGAAAATATTGCTTCGTATGTATGGGGTTTTTCATAAAGTCTCCACTTCATATCACCCCCAAACTTACAGAAAAGGTGAAATCTCAAATTGGTAATTTAAGATAATCTTGGAAAAATAGTACAACCCAATAGGAAGGATTGGATTTTTCACTTGGATGATTCACTTTTAGCATACCATCCATGTAACACCCCGAGATTTTATGAAAAATATTCTTTTAATTTTATTGATGTCTTTTATTATACACCACACCAAGTTTATCTTGTACTATACGCAACACCATATTAGCTTGCAGTATACGCAATGCTATTCTTGGATTGTGTTGCACACAATTTCAAATTCGTTTTATAATAGTCATTATACGCAACATTGAGTATGTATATATATATATATATATATTCAATGTATACATGAAATATGGTTGGATTCTGTTATACGAAATAATAAAGGATTCTTGCACAACACGCAACCCTGACTTGGCTTGCATTACACGCAATCGCGACCTTCCTCGATAGCGTGTGTTGTACGCAATACCGGGTTTTACTAAACAACGATACATTATTATAATATTATTATGAACTAGCTGTTATGAATAGTATTAACTAAATTTTGAATTTTATAAAATTATTATTCATCTTACACATTTTCTAGATCATGGTATAAGAACAAAATAAATTTTTCAGGTAAAATAAGTATTTTTCCAAAAATGCAGTTTTGCCGCCTTTTGATGGAGAACCAACTTTAAATCTAGTTTTTGACATGTCTATAAATTCAATTTTACAAAATAAAATTATTATTTGGAATCAGGATATAAAATTTTACCTTGGATAAATTTTTCATATTATTTTGATAACTTTCATATTTTAATAAATAGTAAAAACACGCTATATTTTAATTAAAAACAACTTTTTTCATCGTAATAACTTATGTGGTTAAATTATAATATTGAATGGTTTTAAAGTATAAATAGAATATATTTTTACCATTTAATATAATTTATGTCATTATCCTTGATTTTACATTGAATTCGTAGGTTAAATAAATTCAATCTTTTGCAATGTTTTAAACAAAAACCCGTTTTCTTTAGACGACAGGATTAATTTTAATTTAATTTCAGAAACTTCAGTGTATTGAATTTAAAAAAATGGATTCCATATTTGGAATCAGTGGTTCCAAATTATATTAATAGACTACTTTTTATTTTTTGGATTTATGAATAGTAACAACGGTAAATTTTATTTACCATAGTAAAAGGTAAATTGGGTAATTAAGGGTAAATATAATATTATAAAACTATCTTAATACTTGTCTTAATACAATTGGATGATTATAATTTGTACTAAGTCATATTTGGGTCGAAATGGAATCCATTATAACCCACTTGGAGGGGATTAATACCTTTAGTTTATTTTATTTAAAGGAATGTGAAATATGTCTCACTCAACTTTAATAATTAAAGTATTTTTAATATAAGTTTATACAAAATATAAATTCGGTTATAAATACTTATTTGAAAGATAAAATGTTTTTATTTGTCATGGTAATTTATTTGTAATTTTTAAGAGTTATTTAATTACCTTATTATCTTATACATTAATGATGCAGAAATTATTTATTTAGTGAAAAATCAATAATTTAGTTTTTATTGAAATAGTAATACATATAAAAAGGCCCAAAAATCTAAACAAAACTTATTATTAGTGTATATATAAACCCTAATCATCCAATGGACGAGTGTTTGACCATTTGGATCCTTATTAAGGCGATTATGACACTAATATTGTTTTATTTTAAATCATGCCAAAGTTGTCACCTTCATAATTTAATAAATATAACAATTTAAATATTATGATTTTAAGATGATAAATTATAGTAAAAGTATTATTGTTAAATTTAATATATTTATCTTCATCATAGGATTTTAGTTTTAATTTTTATACAACAAATAAGTGTATTAAATAATTATACAAAAATGTTGTAGTAATTATTTTATTAAGAGGTAAACTAAATAAATGGTTTTAAAAATAATAAAATAAATATTATATAAACTATTTTATGTGGTCCACTAATTTTATATATACATATGACATTTTTATTAATCTATTAAAGCTTTTAGTTTGAACATATCTTTTGTATATATTTTTATTTAAATTCAAATAAATGAATAGTGTTAAAATTGAAACTATTGTTATTTTATAAAAATAACATTTTATAAAATTGTTTAAAAATCACAAAAATATTAAAAAATTATAAATTGAGATTTATATGCTCTAAAATTTTATAAAGTATCCAATTATAGACAATTCACAACAAATAAGTAATTATTTGTTATAATTTAAAATTTAGAAGGTTATTACCAGAAATAAAATTAAATTGATTAAATAAGGATAAATCAAGTTGATAATGTTTAAAATAAATTCCTAACATGTCTAAATTTTATTGGTTGATGATATTACAACCATATCTCATCTAATATTCGTATATGAGTCATTTTGGAAGTTTTTAAGTGGGGTTTGGATTTAATATAAACTAGTATTTCTTATATTTCCAAAGGTGCCCCTCTCCTCCCTTATAAAAGGGCACCTCATCCCTCTCCTCATCACACCAATTTAACCCTTCAAGATCGACCAACCCCTGTCCATTTTACTTCCCCACTTCCCTAGAAACATCCTAGATGTTCTGGTCTTCTTCCGAGACCAATTTTAGTGCCCTAAGAGGAGGTCTCAAAGAGGCGCTTCAAAGAAGAGGTAATGTCCACTACCGATTCTTTCAACTTTATTTCTTCTTCTACTTCTTCTTATTTAGTTGTTTTATTATGAAGTAATAACATCAGTATCACTCATATACTGATAAGTTATTATAAGTATGAAACAACCCTATTTTACCATCTATCCATCCTACGAAAAATGAAATCACCGCGTGTGCGTACGTATGTAATACCGTCTCCACGTTGTGGTGTAATCTATTTTCCACCACCACCTTACTTGGATTGGTATAATGGTGTAAATAATGACTATATATGATTATTTTAAAGTGATATTGATTCTGAAATACTATACATACACTTCAATACAATTCCATGGGAATGATATCATCGCTCGTGCGTACGTACGGATTACTGTCTCCACGACGCGATGAGATTGATTTTCCATGTTAAAAATTCAAGAATGATTATCAAGTATATATAATAAGTAATAAAGACATATATGAAATAATAATGCTACTGGATTTATGTACATATATATGTATTTCATATACTTAATTCCATTCAATTCAATAAGGAAACGAAAACAGCATCCATGCGTACGTACGGCCTACCGTCTCCATGAATGGTCTATTTATTTCTATTTATCGATCTATTATATATATGTATATTCTGAATATATATTATATATAAATCATGTTTTACATTATTGATGTAAGTAATCATGATCTAAGTAATCATATGAATAATTAAAAGTTAAAACACAAACGATAAATGAAATGATTTTTCCCAAAACGCTACTTTAACATGGAATTTACAAAAGAACGGGTAATATAAAGTTATAAGTGAAACATATATGATATCTTAACAATGAATATGATTATGTAATAATTAAATGACATTATTTAAATCATTATACAGGAGGTTCGGATACGTATGAAGCATATCAGACCTAAGGTAAGGGATAATTTTGCAAATCTCATTCTTATTCGAGATTGCTTATTCGTAAGTATTTATTGGGGTTATTTATATCATCCATGTCCATGTTTTATAAAAGTGTTTCCATGTATGTTTAAAGTTATTTTTACCCATTTTTGAATTTTACTACATAGTATGAAAGGAATCTTTCTTTTTTTTACGTTACGAGGTACTTTTTTGACTTTTTCGGCAAAAGTATGAGAAGAATGTTTTTTTAACTTATACGGCATGAAAGGATTTTTACGGTTTTATAAATCCTTATTTTCCTGAATCTTACTCCAAAATATTTCATGACTATTGTTAATAAAATCCCTTTCATTTAAAATTGAATGAAGTTTTGTGAAAAGAAATTGATTTTGAAGAAGAAAGGATATTTTCCTCAAGAATTCATTTCAAATGTTTTATCAAAACCATTTTCCATCTAAGTTGAAATTATTTCATATGTGTATGATTCAAGTTTAATGTCTCTATGATTTACATGGATTCACTTTTCTTATGATGAAATGTCCATTTGTTTTATATGGATTATGAAATGATGGGATGATGTTTATGAAACCCATTTTATTCTTTGGGTTATGGTGAATGTTTTATGTTTATTTTGTGGCACAAGTAAGAATGATTTCAATATGATATGGGTGGGACCTGTATCTCCCTCCAATGCATTGGGTAAAGATTTTATATCTCATGAGATAGACATGGATGGAACGGTAAGTTAATCTGGTTCAGTGTTGTAGGACTGAAACCAGGAGTGAACTCGATTCAGAATGGGACTTTGTCCACTAAGATGGTCTTGGCAGCAATGCCTTGGCTACTATGGAAATCGTTACATGTGCTTAATGGATGCCAAAATTACATGTTTTATTCACATGCTATTTTATCATGTTTTATGTTCCATTATGATCTATGCCTTATGTACTTCCATGTTTTATGTCGTTGCTCAAGATTTTGATGTTTAAACCTTATGTTCATGTTTTTATGTTCAAATGTATATGGTATGTTTTATTTTATCCATTCTTACCCTTACTGAGCATTTGAGCTCACCCTTTTTATGTATTATTTTCCCCCAGGATCAAAAGGAAGGTTTTAGGTAAGGAAACAAAAAGTGGAAGATCTTTATGGGAGATGTTGAAGATCTTTCACCACGATTAGAAGATTACATTCCAAGTTTCCAAAGACACGAAACTATTACGGTCCTTGTCTGTCTGTTTTTTGTTATTTATTATGTATTTCACAAAACTAATGTAATGTCTATGTACGTCAAGCTTTGGGCCTCTACAGTTGGCATCTGAGGAAAGGTTTTGTCAACCTTTGGAAACTAGGATGCAAAAACGTTAGTGAGATCCCTAGAGATATTTCTAAGGTATGTCTAGGGATGTACCTAAGGATAAGTATACGTAAAGGATATAGTACAAGAACTACGGTAACGATCTTAGAATTTAACCTAAGATGTTAGATATTGAGGGTGATCCCCCTTTACTATGTTGTTTTCCCTAGCATGATTTTTGACTCTCACACTATTCTTTTTGGGTTTTAGAAAATGGCTGGAAACAGGAAGATTCATGATAATAGAGGATATAACGGACAATGGAATGATATTCTTCATGAGAAACCAAATGAAACGGGATTTGGAAGTCCAAACATCGTTATTATGCCTAATCAGCAATCTCATAATATGATCAATAATCTCAACTTTGGTAAGTTTCCTGACTCAGATAATAAGAGAAAGATGGAGTTTCATGATGATTATAGAGGAAAGAAAGTTCAATTTCCCTCATGTAAATCATGTAGGAAGAGGCATCGGGGAGATTTTTTCAAAAGAACTGGAAGATGCTTTGGCTGTGGAAAAGAAGGACACAAAGACAGTAAGTGCAAATGAAAAGGTTCAGTTAACACCATGGATGAGGATAATGGTATTGCTACGACATCAATAATTGTTAAATGTTTTAAATGTGGAATGTACGGGCATTATGCAAATCAATTCCCTAAGGGAAAGTCTCATGAAGAGAATCAGTGCGGTCGTATGGGTATTATTTATGTTGATGATGATGAAGAGACTAAAAATGATATGTGAGATGAAAGAATTGTTGAAGCTCGGTCAATGGTTTAAGAAGGTAGTTGAATGATTATATATTTATCAAGTGTAATGTTGTATAAGTAATCTCATGGTACTATGGAATAAAGAGACATCTAAGGATTGTTACACTATTGACTTTCCTAAGTTTTGAAAGTGTATGATTAATGGTACTAGTAACCATTAAAGGTTATTCAGATATTTTTGGAAAGTAGGTGATATGCGCATAATTAAGGGATAAGGAGAAAATTAAATGTTTGATAGTATTCATGATCTCATGACTGATATAAGGAGAAGGTTATATCACGGTTTGAGTATATAGAATTTTTGGATTTTGTTATGTGGAAAGAGTTAACTTTTGACAACAATCATGTTTTCACTAAGGTTTAATGGGTATTCATTTTTCAAGAGAATACATGATTAAGGTATTCACATGATTGGAATGTGACCAAAAAGATAAGGGGGATAAATGATGGTTGGTTGATGACATTTCAAGAAATCATTTTCTTTATAATATGAACTTGGACCGAAGTATTTTAGATAAAGATTGGAATGGATTATGTTGGACATAAGATAGTATTGTTTAAGGATAGAACTTTTTTCGATATTATTGATTGGATGTTATAGTAATGCAGTTTTAGAAAAAGGACAACATGCAGGACGAGCGACAACCCATCGCGTCGGACAAGGCTGTGGGAATCGAACCCACAACCGAAGTGAGACTAGCCTTTATCACCTACCACTGGCCTACAGGAAGTCCCTGTTTAGTAGAAACTAGTTTTATTATATTAAGCAGTATGATATATGAAGTATAAGTCCATTTTAGAAACCATATATGATTAATCTCACTATAGATGGACTTATGTATTTTTGATAACTTTTATAACCTTTTGTTTGAGACAGATGGAATGACTCATAATTCTATCACATGATCTGCTAACACGTCATGAATGACAAATTCAACTTCATTTCTGTAAGAGATGAAGTGTAAATTTTCCAAAGAACAAAAAATGGTGAGACTGTACCAAAATCATGAAAGTATTTATTCTAATTCCAATTTCATCAACTTTAGGGAAATGATCTTGAAAACCAAAAATGTTGTCCTAGTGATCTTATATCCGATGAATCAGATGGTACCTTAGATAGTCACAAATTTATGGCTTTGTGATTGTTGGATTTTTCATACCCATGTTCTCTACCACTCTCCATCAGAACTTGATGGTTAGATTTTTCTTCCATATCCATATTTTCACCTATGTTCTCCTACGTGAAAACCTAGTGATGAGTTAATTTGGGTAACCGTTACGTTTCACACTTTAGTTTTTAAAGCCATGTTTTGGTATTCCTTTTTACGATGTGTGTTTCTATTAAAGAAAATTTCGAGTAGTAAACCATTTATAACCCCAACGAATTTCGAGGGTGAAATTCATTTTAAGGGGGGTAGAATGTAACACCCAGAGATTTTATGAAAAATATTATTTTAATTTCATTGATGTCTTCTATTATACACCACACCAAGTTTATCTTGTACTATAAATAACATCGTATTATCTTGCAGTATACGCAATGCTATTCTTGGATCGTGTTACACACAATTTCAAGTTCGTTTTATAATATTCATTCTACGCAACATTGAGTGTGTATATATATATATATATTCAATGTATAAATGAAATTTTTTTGGATTCTATTATAGAAAATAATAAAGGATTCTTGCACAACATGCAACCCTGACTTGGCTTGCATTACACGCAATCAGGACCTTCCTCGATAGCGTGTGTTGTACGCAATACCGGGTTTTACTAAACAACGATATATTATTATAATATTATTATGAACTAGCTGTTATGAATAGTATTAACTAAATTTTTAATTTTATAACATTATTATTCATCTTACACATTTTCTAGAACATGGTATAAGAACAAAATAAATTTTTCGGGTAAAATAAGTATTTTTCAAAAAATGCAGTTTTGCCGCCTTTTGATGGTGCACCAACATTAAATCTAGTTTTTGAAATGTCTATACATTCAATTTTACAAAATAAAAATAATATTTGGAATCAGTATATAAAATTTTACCTTGGATAAATTTTTTATATTATTCTGATAACTTTCATATTTTAATGAATAGTAAAAACACGCTATATTTTAATTAAAAACAACTTTTTTCATCATAATAACTTATGTGGTTAAATTATAATATTGAATGGTTTTAAAGTATAAATAAAATATATTTTTACCATTTAATATAATTTATGTCATTAGCCTTGATTTTACATTGAATTCGTAGGTTAAATAAATTCAATCTTTTGCAATGTTTTAAACAAAAACACGTTCTCTTTCGACAACAGGATTAATTTTAATTTAATTTTTACAAATTTTGTGTATTGAATTTGGAAAAATGGATTCCATATTTGGAATCAGTGGGTCTAAATTATATTAATAAACTTCTTTTTATTTTTGGGATTTATGAATAGTAACAATGGTAAATTTTATTTACCATAGTAAAAGGTAAATTGGGTAATTAAGGGTAAATATAATATTATAAAATTATCCTAATACTTGTCATAATACAATTGGATGATTATAATTTGTCCTAAGTCATATTTGGGTCGAAATTGAATTCATTATAACCCACTTGGAGGTGATTAAGACCTTTAGTTTATTTTATTTAAAGGAAAGTGAAATATGTCTCACTCAACATTAATAATTAAAGTATTTTTAATATAATTTTATAAAGAATATAAATTCGGTTATAAATACTCATTTGAAAGATAAATTTTTTTTCTTTGTCATGGTAATTTATTTGTAATTTTTAAGAGTTATTTAATTACATTATTATCTTATACATTAATGATGCAGAAATTAGTTATTTAGTGAAAAATCAATAATATAGTTTTTATTGAAATAGTAATACATATCAAAAGGCCCAAAAATCTGAACAAAACTTATTATTAGTGTATATATATACCCTAATAATCCAATGGCCAAATTGGTTACCATTTGGATCCATATTAAGGGGATTATGACACTTATATTATTTTATTTCAAATGATGCCAAAGTTTTCACCTTCATAATTAAATAAATATAACAATTTAAATATTATGATTTTAAGATGATAAATTCTAGTAAAAGTATTATTGATAAAGTTAATAGATTTATCTTCATCATAGTATTTTATTTGTAATTTTTATGCAACAAATAAGTATATTAAATAATTATACAAAAATGTTGTAGTAATTATTTTATTAAGAGATAAACCAAATAAATGGTTTTAAAAATAATAAAATAAATATTATATGAACTATTTAATGTGGTCCACTAATTTTCTAGATACATATTACCTTTTTATTAATTTATTTAAGCTTTTAGTTTGAACATATCTTCTGTATATATTTTATTTAAATTCAAATAAATGAGTAGTGTCAAAATTGACACTATTGTTATTTTATAAAAATAACATATTATAAAATTGTTTAAAAATCACAAATAAATTTAAAAATTATAAATTTAAATTTATATGCTCTAAAATGTTATAAATTATCCAATGATATACAATTCACATAAAATAAGTAATTATTTTTATAATTTAAAATTTAGAAGGTTATTACCACAAATAAAATTAAATTGATTAAATAAGGATAAATCAAGTTGATAATGTTTAAAATAAATTCCTAACATGTCTAAATTTTATTGTATGATGCGATTAAAACCCTATATCATCTAATATTCGGATATTAGTCATTTTTGAAGTTTTTAAGTTGGGTTTGTATTTAATATAAACTAATATTTCTTATATTTCCAAAGGTGCCCCTCTCCTCCCTTATAAAAGGGCACCACCTCCCTCTCCCCATCACACCAATTTGAGCCTTCAATCTCGGACAACCCCTGTCCATTTCACTTCCCCACTTCCCTAGAAACATCCTAGAGGTCCTGGTCTTCTTCAAAGACCAATTTTAGTGCCCTAAGAGGAGGTCACAAAGAGGCGCTTCAAAAAAGAGGTAATGTCCGTTACCGATTCTTTCAATTTTATTTCTTCTTCTACTTCTTCTTATTTAGTTGTTTAATTATGAAATAATAACATCAGTATCACTGATATACTAATATGTTATTATAAGTATGAAGTAGCCCTATTTCACCATCTATCCATCCTACGAAAAATGAAATCACCGCGCATGCGTACGTACGGAATACCGTCTCCATGCCGTGGTCTAATCTATTTTCCACCACCACCTTACTTGGATGGGTATAATGGTGTAAATAATGACTATATATGATTATTGTAAAGTTATATTCATTCTGAAATAGTATACATACACTTAAATACAATTCCATGGGAATGATATCATCGCTCGTGCGTACGTACGGATTACCGTCTCCACGACGCGATGAGATTCATTTTCCATGTTAAAAATTAAAGAATGATTATAAAGTATATATAATAAGTAATAATAAAATATATGACATAATAATGCTTCTGGATTTATGTACATATATATGTATTTCATATACTTAATTCCATTCAATTCAATAAGGAAACGAAAACAGCGTCCATGCGTACGTACAGCCTACCGTCTCCATAAACGGTGTATTTCTTTCCATTTATCGATTTATTATATATATGTATATTCTGAATATATATTATATATAAATAATGTTTTAAATTATGGATGTAAGTAATCATGATCTAAGTAATCATACGAATAATTACAAGTTAAAACACGAATGACAAATGAAACGATTTTACCCAAAACACTAATTTAACATGGAATTTACAAAAGAACGGGTAATATAACGTCATAAGTGAAACATATATGATATAAAAACAATGAATATGATTATTTAATAAGTCAATGACATTATTTAAATCATTATACATGAGGTTTGGATACGTATGAAGCATATCGGACCTAAGGTAAGGGATAATTTTGCAAATCTCATTTTTATCCGAGATTTCATATTCGTAAGTATTTACTGGGGTTATTTATATCATTCATGTCCATGTTTTATAAAGGTGTTTCGATGTATGTTTAAATTCCTTTTTACCCATTTTTTACTTTTACTACCTGGTATGTAAGGAATCTTTCTTTTTTTTACGTTACGAGGTTCTTTTTTGACTTTTCCGGCAAAAGTACGAGAAGAATGTTTTTTTAACTTATACGGCATGAAAATTTTTTTATGGTTTTATAAAGCCTTATTTTCATGAAGATTCCTCCAAAATATTTCATGACTATTTTTAATAAAATCCTTTTCTTTTAAAATTGAATGACGTTTTGTGAAAAGAAATTGATTTTGAAGAAGAAAGGATATTTTCCTCAAGAATTCATTTCAAATGTTTTATCAAAACCATTTTCCATCTAAGATGAAATTATTTTATATGTGTATGACTCAAGTTTAATGTCTCTATGATTTACATGGTTTCACTTTTCTTATGATGAAATTTCCATTTGTTTTATATGGATTATGAAATGATGGGATGATGTTTATGAAACCCATTTTATTCTTTGGGTTATGGTGAATGTTTTAAGTTTATTTTGTGGCAAAAGTAAAATGATTTCAATATGAGATGGGTGGGACCTATATCTCCCTCCAATTAATTGGCTAAATATTTTATATCTCATGAGATAGGCATGGATGGAATGGTAATTTAATCAGGTTCAGTGTTATAGGACTGAAACGAGGAGTGAACTCGATTCAGAATGGGACTTTGTCCACTAAGATGGTCTTGGCAGTAATGCCTTGGCTACTATGGAAATCATTACATGTGCTTAATGGATGCCATAATTACATGTTTTATTCCAATTCTATTTTATCATGATTTATGTTCCATTTTGATTTATGCCTTATGTACTTCCATGTTTTATGTCGTTGCTCAATATTTTTATGTTTAAACATTATGTTCATGTTTTTAAGTTCAAATGTATATGGTATGTTTTATTTTATCCATGCTTACCCTTACTGAGAATTTGAGCTCACCATTTTTTTGTTTTATTTTCCCCCAGGATCAAAAGAAAGGTTTTAGGTAAGGAAACAAAAAGTGGAAGATCTTTATGGGAGATGTTGAAGATCTTTCACCACGATTAGAAGATTACGTTCCAAGTTTCCAAATACACTAAACTATTATGGTACTTGTGTGTCTGTTTTTGTTATGTATTAAGTATTCTGAAAAAGTAATGTAATGTCCTTGTACGTCAAGCTTCGGGCCTCTACAATCCATCTTTTAAAAATTCAATTGTAATGTCACCATATATGATTGTGATTGGAAAGTCTTTTCACCTCCTAGTGGAGGTAGAGCACTATGCATATTGTGATGTTAAGCAATGTAATATGAATCTATCATATGTAGGTGAGCATAGGAAGTTACAGATTTGGGAGTTGGAAGAAATCTAGAATTATGCATATGAGAACCACTAAATCTATAAAAATAAGACAAATTCTATCCATGATGCGATAATTCATTATCAAAAGTTTTATATTGGTGAGAAGGTCCTCATGTACAACACAAATAATCTTTTAAATCAACACAAATAATCTTTTAAATCAATTAACAAAGTTGCTATATCTAAACCACTAGAGATTATCCATATCAATTTTTTGATTATAAAGTGTAGACAGTTTGGTGGAAAATTATTTGTTAATGTTTTAGTTTATGATTTTTTAATATTTACATGGGTTAATTTTCTGAAAATAAAAAGTGAAGTGTTCACTATTTTTGAAATATTATGTAAAAAATTTCAAAATAAAAAAGAATTTAAAATAATTTAATTAAGAAGTGACCATGGTGAAGAATTTGAGAACCAAGAATTTAATTATTTTTACTCAAACGTATGTATTAAACACACAATATCTGCACCAAGAACACCTCAACAGAATGGAATTGTTGAAAGAAGAAACAGAACTATTCAAGATATGGCAAGGACTATGTTGAATGAATATATCATTCCTACCTATTTATGGGAAGAATCTATAAACATATATTTCTATATATTTAATAAATTATTCATAAGACCTATTATTCAAAAGACACCCTAAGAACTTTGGAATAATAGAAAACCTAAAATAAAGTACTTTAATTTATTTGGATGCAAGCTGTGTATATTAAATACTAAGGAAACCATAGGTAAATTCTATCCAAATATTTAGGAAGCAATATTTCTAGGAAATTAATCTACTTTTATATCTTATAGTGCGAATAATAAAAAGTCAAGGATTATTGAAGAATCTGATTATGTGAATTTTTAGTAAACTAACCCTTTTGATGAAAGGAAAGATCAAATAGATAAAAATTTTGACTCTTTTGACAATATGAGGCATGAATAACCTAAGAAAATTTTGGAAAATAAAATAAATTAAACTCATTTCAATATAGAAGAACATGAAAGGAATAACCCGAAAGTCCCTTACCCAGACAATATAGAACCTTAAAATATTGTCTTTTAGAAACTATTATAGAAAATATAGAAACAAGTGAAAGAACATGAAGAATTTTATGAAACTTAGCTGAATTTTCTGCCCTCCTATTATAATTATAACCAAATACAGTAGAAGAAGCCTTAAAATATGAAAAATAGTTAATGGATGTGCAAGAAGAACTTAATCAATTCAGTAGAAATATAGTTTCTTAATTAGTTTATTGGCCAACCAATTATCCAGGAAAAGGAAGAAAATGGGTTTTCTAAAATTAAAAAAGATGATCAAAGGATCATTACTAGAAATAAATCTAGGTAAGTATAAAAAGGATACAATCAGGAAGAAGAGATGTACTATGATGAAACCTTCATACCTATTATTATATTAGAGGCAATTAAGATCCTTCTAGCTTATTTATCTTACATGAATTTGAAATTATATTGGATGGCTGTTAAATATTCATTTTAAAATTCATATTTAAAGAAGATAGTTTATATTGATCAGCCACCAGGTTTTTAAAACCCTCATCTACTAAATTCGGTATATAAACCTTCCAAAGAACTTTATAGAATTAAACATGAACCTAGGGATTTATATGAAATATTAAGATCCTTTTTATTAGAAAATGTATTTCTTATATCATTATAAGATCCTACTCCTTTTAAAAAATTGTTTTTTCTAATATATTATTAGTACTAATTTATATAGATGATGTTATTTTCATATCAATAAATAAAAAGATTTATAATTATTCTTCAAATATTATGAAAAGAGGATTTCAAATGAATATGATGGGAGAAATAAATTTCTTTCTAGGATTTCAAATTTATCAAAAAGATTATGGAAATGTTTTAAATACAAGAAAATACATTATTGATTTATTTAAAATTTTGGACAAGAAAACAATAAGACTTATACAACTCCCATGTGTAATAATGTAAAACTTGATTTGGATGAAGCTAGGAAACTAGTTAATAACAAGTTATATAGAGTTATGATTGGTAGTTTATTATATCTTACTTCTAGAAGACCAGCCATAATTTTTTCGATATTTTATGTTTTAGATTTCAGTCAAACCCAAAATAATACAATCTAACTGTTGTTAAAATAATATTTAAATATTTAAATGGAATTATTTTTTAATACCTACATAACCTAAAAACTTATTATTTTAACTTAATTTCATATTCAGATGCTGATTTGGGAGGATGTAGATTAGATAGAAAAAGAACATCAAAAGTCTATCACTTTTTAGAAAAAACATTAGTTACATGGTCAAGTAAGAAAGAACATTTAATTTCTCTATCAATTTCCAAGGTAGAATATATATTTCTAAAAGTTATTACTCTCAAGTGTTGTTCATGAAATACACCTTATCATACTTTGGACATAATTTTAATAATATACGTATTTTATGTCATAAAACGAGTGAAATTAATATTTAATAAAATCCTATATGTCATTCATGAACCAATAATATTAATATAATACATCATTTTCTAAGAGATAATGTTATTAAAAATGATATATATTTATAATTTGTAAATATGGAAAATCAAATTGCTGATATTTTTATTAATCCACTTCCCACTACTAGTTTTGATTTTATTAAGGGGTTAGGAATATTTAATTTTAAATAAAAGTTTATCAAGTTGATTTATTAAATTATATATTGATAGTTTTTATTTTATTCTATTATTTATTTATTTATAAATAGTTTAAATTAAAATAGGAATTTGTTTCATTTTTGAAAAAGCACATTTTTTAAATAAAAAATTAATGATTACACAAAGTGATTGGATCAAAAAACTAGACTGGTGTCACCAGAACTATAAAAAATTCATCTCCCTATCTTTCACTCTCACTCTCATTATCCAAACACTTTTAACTTCCAAATCTCTCATTTTTCTTTCAAATCCCAAGATTCTAAACCCTCAAGCCTTGGATTCTCATAAATTTCAATGATTCCAAGAACTGATGCGAGCGATTAAAGTGGAATGAAGCGACAACTCATTACCTATAGAAAAATTATTCAAGGAAAGATAATATATTTTTAATGTCTCAGTAATAAAAATATTATTATAAAGAATGATCTAGTTTTTCAAGGTCTAGAAACTCTTTTACCTTAAAGAAACATTGAGTTTGTTTTTTATATCGAAGTAAAAGAGTTCTTAAGAATTTCTTAGTTCAGTTTCGATGACACAATGGATTTTATAATATCCCATATAAATGATAGGGATTTTTTATCTCTTTAGTTAAAATAGAAAAGGTTTTTAAGTGTCCTCATAAGTGGGTATTTTATTTTTATATTCAATCCATATGGAATCAAGAACACAGATCAGAGGATATTATCTCATTTCTCTTAGGCTCCACCCAAAAAAGAAAAATTCTTGTTAAGGATCACAATGGTGACCAGAAGCTATTGGTCATGTTTTTTCAGTCAGTAATAATTCCAAGAATCGTTGAACTCAAAAAGATTCTCTACCCAGACTTGTATATAATTTTTTTAATGATAAGTTATATTAATTTTAATTTCTTAAGGTGAATGTTAAGATAAATGCACTACTATTAATAGGAGGAGGAATGGATGTCTTTTTATCCTTTTTAAATGTTGATTTATTTATTATTGTACAAAAGAGAAATTATTTAGGACGTACAGATGCGCATCGTGTTTCATCAAAATAACATTATCAATGTTGTAACTCTAAGGAAGATAGATTTATTTAGGAGTAAAATCCCAAGAATGTTGTTAACTACTGGTGAAGAAGACCAACAAGGATATTGTCATGTTTCTTAGGGGGGGAAAGAATTTTCGGATCTGTTGCTGCAGTCCAAATTCAAGAATAAGAAGTTATAGAGTCTTGAATTGATGATTTAGTTCAAACAAAGTTACAAAGAATCAGATACAATTTCTTGGATCTAGAAGCTCTAATAGATGTTCCTCCATATCTTGAAGAAAACTTGGAAGAAACGAATAATGAGGTCTTTTCCATTCATCCTATAAATAGGGATAAACCTACAGCTTAGGTAACTGCATATTTGCCACTAGATGTAGAGGCTATTATAGCTAGTGAACTTCTTCAACAAGATAATAGAGAAGAGAAAGTCCCACTTATTTTCAATATAATTGAAAATAAGATTCAAATATCTTCTACTGAAGAAATTGTTAAAAAAAATATCAAGTAAATGAGAAAGTTCAATAATAAGTAGCGGAAACTTCAAGGTTATCCCATAATAAAATAATTTCAACCATAGATGATTCCTTATACGAGGAAACTTTTTTACCTACTGATGTTATAGAGGTTATTAAGTCTGAAATTTCTACCTCTAGTAAGAAATGTAAAGAACAATCCTTACCCTTGGTTGGAAGATTCCAACCATCTCAAGTACAAGAATCAGAACCTTCTAATTCTTTGAACAATAGATTTGAAGGATTTATTGTTCATTTTAATAAATTGAGAGAATAAAATTCTAGTTTCCATATTGAATTGGTGGCTACAAGAAAATATTTGGAATATTTAAGAAGACAAAGTGTTCTTAGAGAGGATTTAGAAACTATTCAGGCCCAACTGACCAATCATAGAGATAGTTTAGTTATTAGAATATATTTGGATGTTTTTCATAGAGAAATGGTGGATCAATTTGGAAATCTCTAAGTAGTGTCTGTTTCAAAAATAGATTTCATAGATTTGAAAAAATATTTGTGCAGTCTGTTTGAGTTTTTCAAAAGAAATTACAATCAATCCAGAGCTTCTACATCAGCACCTCAAACTTCTCTAGACTTAATAAAAAGATTTGAAGCAATCAGTATTATAATGTATTATTTTAATGATTGAATTCATACATAACAGTGTGAAAGTGAACCAATCAATTTTTTACTAGAAAAAAATGATATCTTATTAAGAATAAAATTTCAGGAGATCCATAAATTTGGACTCTTCACAATCAGTTGGGATCAATATTATCTCAAATTTTTCTATTTAAAGAAATAGTTTAATAATTTCAGAAAAAAACTTTGGATAAAATTTTTAAGATTGGTCAAGATTCAAAGATTTTGATGATGAATTTGGCTGAATATATAACTTAAATATTAAGAGGATATATTTAAGATTTGAAAGAATTTGATTAGGCTATTCGAGTTTCACTAGAATGAAACACCTCTTATAAACCATCCCTCTAACATTTAGTCAACCTTACTTTTTAAAAACCATTTATCATCCAACATTATTATTTTAATCATAACATATTTTTATAAAATACATTTTCTTATTATATTTTAATTTTTTTTATTTATATTTATTTCTACTTCTAGAACACATATCTCTTTCTTCATCTTATGTAGAATATAACATTCATTTATAGTTATGTGCTATATTGAATGTATTTTTATCCATTTTCATCTACATTCTTCTTTATATCATAAAAAGGGGAAGAAAATTGTGTAAACACAACATTAATGATTCAATTATTCAACAACAAGTTTTCTATTATCAATTAAAAATAATGAATAAACTGTGTAAATTAATTCTCAAAAACTAATCTCTGTATCTTTTTAAATAATATTATTTCATTTTTTTTAAATTACTATATTTTCAAAGTTGTGGTTTTTTTAATCATCAAAAAGGGGTGATTGTTGGGAATGTATAATATCAAAAATAATTTATAAATCTTATTGATTTTGATTCTCAAAAATATCTTTTTTTGTTTTACTAATAAATTTACTTTACAAAGTATTTTTTGGGAATGTATTTCTTGAAAGGATTATTTTATTTATGAATTATATAATTTGATAAAGTATTCTGAACATGTTTTAAATGTATTTTGAAAACATTTTTAATATACTACATCTATAATTATGTGCATAACGTATGTTTCAGATACCCTATATTTGGAATATTGTGTATAGATCATCTACCCTACACTATTGGAAAAGTATTGTTCATCAACCCTACCTTTGGATGGAATCCTATGTTTAAGAAAATGGAAATTATGGATAAAAAACCTACATTTAAAGACCCAGATTTTCCATGTAAATTTATTTTATATTATATGGAAATATTACGAGTCCGTGAAAATTGACATCACATGATTCTGAGGCCTGGTGTGCCTGGATTGAATTTATGAACTTTTGTTTTTGGTACGTTCAGTAAACGAGCGTGTGGCATTTTGTAACTTTTGAACCGGTGCTCAGAATTGAAATCCGAGAACACCATTGAATTTGAAGCAGCGATATTCACTTAAAGAGACCTTCACCTTGACCACAGTAGGTCAAGGGTGGAAATTAGTATTTTCGTTTTTTTGGTTGAAGAAAAATAAAATGAATAACATTTTATTTTTATTTTTGAAATATCCTTTTTGAATTGTGGAAGTTGGGATCACACGAGGGTGGTCGGGCATTTAAGGTTGGGAATTAAATGCCCGATTAAACAAAATATGTAACAAAAACTCTTTTTAATTAATATGGTTCATTAAAACAAAATTAATTAAACAACTTGTTGATTAAGAGTTATTTTATTAACTCTTCTTAAGGGAATTGAGGGTTGTTTTTCTGTTGGTGAAAGGGAGAGACGGACTTTTCTATAGAACACTCCAATGAAGAACGTCCTCCAATAAATAACTTTCTCTAAATCAAGAATGAGGATGACGCCCGATCCCTGATCGGAAACGTGTTGTGGGAGCGACGAACATTGGCGTCCCCTTCATCGACTTCATCCTCCTCCTCACGCCACCTCCAACAAGAAAACAATGTAGGGGTTTAATTTGATGTATGATTAAATCAAATTTTTTTAATCATCATATACATGATTCTCAACGATGATGGAAAAACAAACACGACCATCTATCTACATGTTTACCATAACCTTTTCTATTTGTTCTTCGTGCGTTCTTCATTCGTTCTTCGACACCAAATAATTAAGCGCGCTAAAAACACAAAGTTTCGTTGAGCACGACATATGGAAACGTAGATCTCGACCCGAGGATCATGAATATGAAAAGGTGATAATATTCGGGCTTGGAACAAAGATGTGATGTCTCGTGGAAGAAGGCGTCACCCGGCACCCAGATGGCCTGGTGAAAGGAGGGCGACGTGTGTCTACGCCGCTAGAAGTGGCAGTCGCGGCCCATCGGCCGTGGTGGAGCAAGGTGGTGGCTGGCATTCCAGTCTACCTCATGACGATGCGTAAGTGTGCGTCCGCACTTCCTGAGATAGAGATCGTGGCCACTTGGCCGCTGTGGAGGCCGAAGGGCGGTTAACACCTGGCCGGCAACAGGTGGACAACGGTGTCGTCGCGCCGATGGAAGGAAGATCGGTCGGGAATCCGGCCAGCCATGACACACCTAGCAGAACCCACTCTGGCGGGTCCCGTATTCTAGTATTCCAAATAGTCTGATGGATTGTTCAAGAATCTGGGGGGTGCCTCCCCCCGATACGGCAAGGGTGGGCCCCACCACATCAGACCGTACCCAGCTGGGCGGACCACACCCAGTCGAGTGGGACACACCGAGCAGGCCACACCCCAACGGGACACGCCCAGGGTGGGCCGAGTCACACATAGTGGTCCAGGCCGCCCATTCGCGTGTCGGGTCGGGTCGAACCAGACCTAGGCCCATCCAGACCAAAATATACCTTTTTGGCCATATCTTGAGTACCAGGGGTCCATTTTAAGAACTGTATATGGTGCCATAATCCTTAGATAAAGAGGGTAATTTTTGGTATACCCCACTTGATTTTTGGATAAATTTGGGGTACGGTCGGGTTGGATCGAACTCGAATTTAACTGGGCCCTTGAAACTGAAATGCTAATAACTTACAGACCGGGGTTCTGATTGATGCGCCGTCTTTCTCTTTGGGTACCTTATGACATGATGGAGCTTTGGGATACTTCTTCGTGGGATTTAGTGGTAGTTGATGTATTTTCTGATGGCTTGAGGTGCGGAACCACTCCGAATCAAGTGTAATTTGTGCTGGAACCCTGTGGCTAGATGTACTTGAGGAGTCTTCAAATCCTATGTGGGTCATCTTCGGATCCTGTGTGGGTCAGAACTCAGTGATCCTATGTTGGTCAGTGCATAATAATCTTGTTTGGGTCATCTCCAGATACTATGTGGGTTATCTACAGATCCTGTGTGAGTCATCTTCGATCCTGTGTGGGTCAATAGCAAAGCTTCTTGACGAAGCAAGATGATCTAGCAATACAGCTAATCATCCATACTTTCTTACTTAAGTTATAGCTGGTGTGATCTGATTCTTAACTTTTTTGGTATTCTTTTGTGTGGTGATACCATTGTGGTATTATTCTGTGTGGCATTACCTTTGTGTTACTTACC
Source organism: Viscum album (assembly GCA_963277665.1). NCBI lineage: Eukaryota > Viridiplantae > Streptophyta > Magnoliopsida > Santalales > Viscaceae > Viscum > Viscum album. Next base: position 2,025,603,799 of record OY728123.1, read on the forward strand.
TTCGTGGTGTTACCTTCGTGGTATTCTTTCCTTCATGGAACAGTTATGCTTTCGGATAATGAGTTGGGCCTTGTGTTTCCTCATAAATGAGATGTGAATACTTGATAACTTAGGTATATATATGGGAATATACCTAAGTAGGGTTGACTTTTTTTCATGATTTGCGGATTATCCTTTTTGGAATTTGAGATACCTTTGAGGGTCTCGGGGTCCCTACTGAGTATCGTTATAACGACCCATACTTTACATAGATTGTTATTACTTCATAATTGAAGCACGCTTGCATATAACAAACCCATTAAAGGACCGTATAGGTATAGTGTCTTTAGAAACTGGGAAACATAAACAACTGGTTCATAAATCATCTACATTGTCTCCCTTTTGTTTTATCATATCTGGAGTCCCTTTTGGAATATATAACTTAATATCCTTCTTCCTGACCGGGGAAAAGAAAACATAAAAAATGGTGAGCTGAAATGATCAGTAAGGGTAAACAAAAGAAATATCAATCACATCATATTCATAATAACATAACATTTTGTAAATCTTAACCTACAAAAGAGATCATAATTTCATAACATGGGATAAATCATAGTAGTGAAATGTAATCCAAATAATCATAAAATAAAACATGAAACTCTGTGGAATACACACATAATCATAGAGAATCATTTATTAGTAGTCAAGATTAATTCCCAAGACTATCTTAGTGGACAAAGTCCATTTTTGAACCGAGTTCACTCCTCGTTTCAGTCCTATTTCACTTAACCGGATTAACTTGTCATTCCATCCATGTCTATATCATGAGATATAAATCTTTACCCAATGCATTGGAGGGAGATATAGGTCCCACCCATCTCATAATGATACCATTATTACGTGTGCCACAAGTTCATAAATCATATATCATATCATAACCCATGTAATAAAAATGGGATTCTTAAACATCATGCCATCATAAGATAACCTTATATTTTGGTAAAACACCTGAACTTCATTCTTGAAGAAAATATCCTTTCTACTTCAAAAACATTTTTCCTTTCTTACATGTCATACAATTTTAAACTAAAATAAGTTCATTAAAAATAAACTTGAAAACTTTTAAAGGAAGCTTCATGGAAATAATGTTTTAAAAATCCATTCATGTCGTATAAGTTAAAAAAATACATTCTTCTCATACATTGGCTGGAAACGTCAAAAAGTACATTGTACGAAAAACGGAAAAAGATTCCTTTCATATCTTTTACTAAAAACTCACCGAAGGGTAAAATTGGATTTAAAAAATTGTAGGAGGATCAAAAAAATATTACATATTTAGGAAACATTTATGTGGATGATAAATATTCCCCAGTAAATTCTGAATTATAAACAATCTCGGATAAAAATGAGATTGTGAGATTTTCCCTTACCTTAGGTCTGATTTTCTCCGTACGTGTCTGAACCTCCTGTATAATGATTTTAATAATGTTATTGACTTGTTACAGAATCATAGTCATTGTTATTATATCATATATGTTCATATTCTTAGCTTCTAATTAGTAATATTTCATTATTACTTGTTATTCGGGTGTTTATTGCTTTTTGTTCTTATGGGTGTTTTGTCAAATAAATTCTTATTCTTCTTTTAGGTTATAGATACCTCATTTACATAATGTTATTAGTGTATTATATATCATATTTATTCATTCAATTCATTTATATAATCTTTAATCATTGAAGATCATGTAAAACGAGTCGCATCACATCGTGGAGATGGTAGGTCGTACGTACGCACGAGCGGTGATATCATTCCCATGTTCGTGGAATTGTATTGAAGTGTATGTATACTATTTAAGAATTAATATCACTTTAAAATAATAATATATAGTTATTCTTTACATAATTATACCCATCCAAGTAAGGTGGTGGTGGAAAACAGATTACACCATGGTGTGGAGACGGTATTCCATACGTACGCACGCGCGGTGATTTAGTTTTCCATAGGATGGATAGAAGGTGAAATTGGTTTGTTTCATACTTATAATAACATATAATTATATTGTTGATACTGATGTTATTAATTCATAATGAAACAACTAAAGAAGAAGAAGAAGAAGAAGAAATAAAGTTGAAAGAATCAGTAACGAACATTACCTCTTCTTTGACGCGCCTCTTCTTAACCATCTCTTAGGGCACTAAAGATGGTCGTTGAAGAAGGCCAGGACCTCTAGGATGTTTATAGGGAAGTGGAGAAGTGAATTTTCAGGGGTTGGATGAGCTTTAAGGCTCAAAGTGGTGTGAGGAGGAGAGGGAGGAGGTGCCCTTTTATAAGGGAGGAGAGGGGCACCTTAGGAAAAACTTAAAATATTATATTATTATAAAGTCATATTCGATTTTTAATAGCTCCAAATTGATTTAATTAAAAGCTAATGTGGGGATGAGTCTAAATCCTCATATCCAATAGATTTTAGACAAGTTTAGGTTACTATTTTAACCTTATAATTTAGATTTAACTCAAAGTTAAATAATTTAACTTTTACCGTGTCTTCTTGTTTACTTACACTGTATGGTTAATAAACATACAATAACAAGACAAACGAACCCCAAGTTGTTTATTATTAATATATATAACCTTATATAAGTCATTTGGCCTAAACGTAGATTTTTAGGAATAAAATAACAATTAATAATATAATATTTGTTTTAAAAACTATTTTAGGTCAATTTTGACACTATTTGGTAATTGATTTTTGTGAAATTCATAACAGCATGATTAGTTCGAAAAACGTTAATTAAATCAATATTAACATGTCATATTAACCTATAAAATTATTTTAATTCATAAAAAGTCTCAAATTACATTTATTTGGGTATTTAGAACATCAATTATGTTAATATTTCATTAATAAGAGAATTACTACATCATCATTGTGTCATAAATAAATTAAATTATTTAATGTCTAAAAATTATAAATAAAATCCCATTATGTAGGAAATCTGTTTAGATTTCCAATGAATATTTATAGTCCAATTTATCTTATGTATAACCCTATATTAAAATGATTTAGTTATTAAACTTTGATTTTAACTATTTTAACACTTCTTTAAATAAATTAATAATAAATGTCCTAATATAATCCAAGTGGACCTAAATGGTCATATTTTATTCCTAAGGTTGTTTTTGGTCAAATTACACTTATCCAATAGAATTAGGACATGTGTTAGGGTAATAATAATATCATTTTTACCCTTAATTACCCTATTTACTTTTAACCGTGGAAAATAAAAGTAAAAAGTTACTATTCACCAAAAATTATTTTTATCTTATTGAACCACATTTTACTCCTTGATATTAACCATTTCTCTTGTATTTTCTAAATTCCACTCACAAAAGTGGTAAAATTATGTTTTATATAAATTTTCAAACTATAATAGGAGGTGGGTAAAAGACGGTGAAAAGTTCAATAAAATTTTTATATATCTAAAATTATTATAAAATGACTCCAATGAATTAAATTTAACATATATAGGTATTATGTATCAATTTTGACCTAAAATAAATTTAAATAAAGTAAATAATTATTTAAAGAAAAAGTCGGTTTTTAAATAGTAACCCAATGTTTTCACTATTCATCAAAAATTGAATGTTTTCAGAAAAATACCAAAATTTCACCCTAGGCTAATTTCGATATTCCAAATCCAAAAATTAAGTCCATTTTGAAAGATAAAATTTATAAAATTTCAAAAATTGGGTATTACTATTCATAATGGCTAGTTTTAATAATATTTTAATAGCATATCGTTGTTTAGTGAAACTCGGTATTGTGTACAATGCAAGCTATCGAGGAAGGTCACGATTGCGTGTAAAGCAATCCAATATAGTGTTGTGTATATTGAAATATTACTTTGAAGATGTATAAAAACAAAATATTTCTCATAAAAATCTCAGGTGTTACAATCGTTATACGCACCCCTACACGGGCTACGCATGCACCTTGTTATGTCTTGTACAGATGATGGACAACAATGACTGTGGACAAGGGTACTAGGAATGGAGGCTACTTGGAGGTGGACCTTAGACGAGGTGTACCGTAGGGATGACTGTTCGAGAGATGTACCTACCCTTCAGGTAGGATCCTTGGCGGGTATTCACATGAGTTGTTTTAAGTTTTACTTGTACTTTCCGGTTTTACTTGTACTTTCCAGTTGGTCATGTATACCGGCCCCCTTTAATTATTGTTCACACTATTTTTACTTTATAGTTTACTTTGTGCTAATATCTTGTTGTGTTCTTGGTTGTGTGAATTTATAGGTTATGAAGGTAATTCCTTCGTGGTTTTAGGGATACGTCTTTATGGTGCTAGTCACCACCCCTGGCCTATGGAAGGCGGGCCTGGGGTAGTCACGACACGGGCCCCAGGGTATGGGTCATGATAAATTGGTATCAGAGGAGTAGGTTCTACCGAATAAATAGGTCTATGATCTTTACTGTGTGGCAATAATGTTAAGTGTGATAAGTGTGGTTTTCAGTTTGGTGAATCCAGTATTGGTATGGTGGCCGACGTATCCATACACTAGGACCCTGAATTTTGATTTCTGACTTAATGCATGAAAACACTGATTCTGTGTGTGTTTTGAAAAATATTTCCTTGTGATCACTTTGCATAATCTCACCAGGTATAACTTAATGAATGTGGCGCACTTGTTTCCCTTTAGGATGCCTCCATGCAGACAGCCATCTAGGGTTCCAAGTAGAGTACATGATGACATCCCACCGAGCAACGAGGCTTCGATGCAGGGCCCCCTTATGGGAAGATGGTGGAGCATGATGCTTCAAGTTCACGATGAGGTCACTCTCATTTGGGAGGACTTCGAGAGCCTTTTCAGTGCAGAGTTCTTCCCAGTGACCTTACGCTCAGTGCGTATATAGGAGCTCCTCCACTTGCAGTAGAGAAGCATGATCGTGGCTCAGTATTCAGCAAGGTTCACCGACCTCTCATGCTACTCCACTAACATAGTGTGGGACCCTTTACTTAGATCCCATACCTTTGATCAGCGGCTCAGATGGGAGATTAGAGATTCGATGATTTCCCTCAGTATCCCGAAGCAGGCGGGTGTGTTAGAGCGGGCACTCTTAGTGGAGAGTTTCCTTGTTGGGCTGTCACTAGCAACGAGACCCACCACCGGACGTCACGTAAAAGAGTCATCTGCAACTGTTAGCAGACAGATGAAGTAGAGGTCCAAGAGGACCAGACCTACAGGTGGATGACTGTAGGATATATGGTCAGTTGTGCGAGGCTCTAGAGACAGAGTAGGACAGGCGAGGAGCGGGCAATGTTACTCGTGCGGCAGCTAGGTCACATGAATCGCTACTGCCCAACTCACCGTACGGATGACCAGAAAATGGTTGAAGGACTTCTTGGTCGGAGGCGAAGATTCAATCGAGGAGGTCCGTAGGTAGGAGGCAGATGTGGTAGAGGACCTGGCTGTGTAGCAGGCAGTGGGTGGTAATACGAGGTCATACTGCCACCACCTCTAGGTTTCCCACCCCAACCAAAGGGAGAAGGTGGATAAGGACGAGCTCAGCTTCAGAAATCTGAGGCCTATGACCACGGTGCTCCATAGATGATTCGAGGTACGATCTATGTCTACTCCACCTTAGTTGCAGTACATATAGACACAGGTGCCAGTCACTCTTTTTTTTCCATGGCCCTCGTTTGGATCTCGGGGATTCTGGTAGAGTTGTTGGCTTGATCCTTATATCTAGAGACTCTTACATGATAGGATTCAAAGATTACACACTAGTTTCAGCAGTGTGAGGATACTCTAGGAGGCGAGAGCTTCGGCTGGGATCTTCTAGTAGCGGTGTCGAGGCCTTACGACATCATCTTGGGTATGGACTGGTTATCCAAAGTCCATGCTCAAATTGACTGTATGAGGCTCAAATTGTGGTGTTTCTACATGGATGGTATAGGTTTTTCCTTCACCGGAAAGAAGGGAACCTTTGCAGCATATGATGGACTTACTTGGTGGAGGTTGCACCCAATCACACATCAGTTGGCTATCCTTACCCTCTAAGCGATTAATGTTGAGAGTCTGGGCTTTCCAATAGTGGTGGACCAGTACGCTGATGTTTTTCTAGACGATGTTTCAGGTCTACCTCCTCACAGAGAGATGGAATTGTTTATATACTTGTACCCCAATTTGATATCGATATCTACCCTAGCATATCGGATGGCTCCTATGGAGCTTTGAGAGCTGCGAGTAGAGCTGGAGGATTTTCAGAGCAAGGGGCTCATTAGGCTCAGTGTTTCTCCATGGAAATCCCTGATTGTGTTCTCTAAGAAGGTGTATAAGAGTTTGAGACACTGTGTGGACTATCAGTGCTTGAACCAGGTGACTGTGAAGAAAAATTACTCACTCCCGAGGATTGAAGATCTCTTTGATCAGCTGAAGGGTGAATGGTGGTTTTGGAAGATAGACCTTAGATCAGGTTATCACCAGCTCAGGGTATGAGATGAGGATGTGCAGAGGACGTAATTCAGATGTTGGTATGGCCATTGTCAGTTCTTTGTTATGTCATTCGGTGTGACCGATGCCCCGGTAGTGTTCATGGGACTCATGAATAGGATCTTCCAGCCATACCTCGATCTCTTTGTGGTAGTCTTCATTGACGACATCATGATATACTCAGCTACCAAGGATGAGCATGCCTATCATCTTCATATAGTTCTAGACAAACTGCAAGAGCACTAACTTCATGGTAAGCTCTCAAAGTGCCAGTTCTGGATACAAGAGGTCCACTTTCTGGGACACATCATCACAGAGGCTGAAGTTTCAGTGGATCCAGAGAAGATTGAGGTTATTCTTGCTTGGGATCCAAGCAGGAGTATGACATAGGTGCAGAGTTTTTTGTGTTTGGCTGGTTACTACCGAAGTTTTGTGCCTAACGTTTCTATAGTTGCAGCACCCTTATCAGTGTTGAAAAAGAAGGGGAAACCCTTCTTGTGGTTGGAGAGATGCCAACGGAGTTTTTAGGATATAAGGAAAAGACTGAAGAGTTCCCCCATCTTGATTCTAACAGAGGAGGGAGTTGTGTACATATTCTACTGTGATGCATCAGGGACCGGGCTTGGATGTGTCCTGATGCAGGAGCGAGCAGTGATCGCATATAGTTCTTGACAGCTGATACAACATGAGAAGAACTACACTACCCATAACCTAGAGTTAGTAGTAGTGGTCTTCTCCTTGAATATGTGGCCACATTACTTGATGGGCGAACATTTTACAGTCTACTCTAATCACAAGAGTGTTGGGACCACTTTGTGTTTGAGGATTGTATTTGTTGTCAATAGTTGTCAATGCTGGTCAAAATGAAGAAGTATATGAAGAAGAACTCCAAAGTTAATGGAGATCGGCTGAAGTGGGGTTTCCTAGAGAATTGTTATGGAATCATAGCATTGGATTTCATACTTGAGAAATTCTCTTAGATGATCAATTCAGAAGATTGTTGAGCTAATCCTAGGTTCAAAGAACATGTGTCAATGGTGACACGTTGTTTACAATAATGAATAATGGAGAAGTATCATCCATTTTAAGATGATTGGATCATAATGGAGAAGTATCATCCATCTGAGGATGATTGAAGATGAATGAGGATTTGAAGAAGACCATGAAATTATTCATGATAGAAATCCATGCAAGCGATTACTTGATGAAAAAAAATCATATGATTTTCATGAAGTTTAGAATGATGGCTGAAGAAGAAGAGAGAATGTGGATGGGCTTGGAATTATGAGGTAGCCATGTATTTCGCATTTTATCCAAACCAGACGATGCTTTGCTGATATGTATTTCTCAAATATCATAAGTTATGAGAACTTGTGATGCAAGCCTTATGATGTAAAGGGGGAGAAATGATGATGCCAGTCATATACAGTTTCGATTGGAAGGAGTGATGCTGCAGGAAGATAGGGAAGTTTATGTACTTCCCATTGTGACTCTGACGATGCTAGATCTGGTCATTCAAAAGATAAATATCACGATAGTGGAATTAGTGATAAAACAGAATAATGGTTAGGGGAAGAAGTGGAGAGAGAAAATGACAAAGCAATGACAATCTGGGGGCGGCAGAAAAGCACAGTTTAAGGTGGCGTTTTTTTCCAGTGTTTGCCAAATTTTAGGGCCTAAAAATCGGGAGATGAATAAATGTGGTTGGCAATGGATGTTGCGCGAAATATTGAAGATGGTTTATATTTTCACGTGCAAGGAGTTATTCAAGGTCAGAACATTGAAAAATTACAAAGGAATGGAGTGCGCGGAAAGTTAGGCAGGTTGCGTGAAAAAAATAAAGTGGTGCACGAAATAGTGGCGGGTTGCGTGAAATATCTGCGGGATGCGCGAAATAGAGGAATGATCTTTTTTGTGCAAAAGGTGTTTCGAGATCAGAAGCTCAAAAATTTTCAAAGGAATGAGCTGCGTGAAATATTGGATCATTGCGTGAAATACGATGTCGCGTGAAAGGATGGGTTTGCACGCAATATGGATTGCAGTGTGGAATTTCGTGCGCAATTGGTGCTTCATGCTTAGAATGATGAAAAATGGAAAATCCATGAGGTGCGCGAAATATTGGAGCATTGCGCAAAATATGAAGTTGCGTGAAATATTTTTTACGCGCATGAAGAGGGTTTTACACGCGAATGAGTGGTTTTCGTGTCGGGTCAAAAATGCCTATAAATATGATGGGAACCATTCTCATTAGTAGAGACTCTAAACATATACAAATCCTGAGCTCTGACGCATGGAAAAAAGTGAAGTATAGAGTATTACGCGAAAAAAAGAAGTGTTGCGTTAGAAAGAAAGTGTTGCGTGAAAAAGGGAAGTTCTGCGTGAAATAGAAGGGTTGCGCGAAAAGGGTTTTTCGCGCCAAAAGGTATTTTTACGTGACAGGCTCGAATTTTACGCGTAAGCCACCTAGAAGGTTACACGAAAAATTTGAGGTTCATGTTGGCCTTTGATAGGTGCCTAGCACTCTCAAAGAAGCATTGCGAAGAAGAAATAACTGTGAACCATTCGGTTTCACACAGAGAAGTTAAACCGCACTCACACGACTGGTGTTTAACACAATCGTTGTGCATTGTGTAGTGAGGAAGAACAAGATGTGCAACTGAACTCATATCTGCACCAAGGAAGAAGGTATTATACCAATACACTCTTGTGTTGGTATTTGGAATTGAAGAAAGAGATTAGAACACTGTAATTATATTGTGTCAAAGAGAAAGAAGAGAAGAAGAAGAATCGAGTATGCCCAACTGAAGGCTGACAATTATACAAGGCAGTTTAATTCTGATGATGCTAAGATGAGTTGGTCTTCATTGTTCTGATAATCACAATGGGATTTTTTGATTCCAGCAGATTAAAGTAGAAGCGATCTCAGTGTAGCTGGATTTGCACTGAAGAAAAAGGGGCATAAGATTGTGCAGCTTTCAGGTTTGCTGTAGAGAAAGAAGTGGTTGTTTACCTGCATGCTGCTAGGTAGGTAATTATTGAATAGAGGAAGAACAAAGTAGCACTATGACATCCAATAGGTCTCAATAGTTGAAATATTCTTTTGGTGTTGCAAACTCTTTTTTTAGAGAGAAGACTGTCTTTAGAGGCAGTATAAAGAACCAGCTAGAGGCTGCAAGAGACTATCTCCATAGGCAGTATAAAGAACTAGCTAGAGGCTGCAAGTTGGACTAGGTTATCACCAGTCCAGGAAAGAGGATTGTTTCCCACCCCCCTCCAAAGTGTAGGTACTCACACTGGCAAGAGGATTGTTTTCCTAGCCACTCCACTGTAATTTCATATCACATCATAGTGGAGAATCGATGCACTGGTTATATCCAGGCATAGAAAGGACATACCTACTCTTATTGAGTGGTGAACCTTGTAAAAATATCGTGTGCATATTTTTACTACTTTCTATTATTGCATGCGACCGGGAAAAGAGAATAAGAGAATCAAGATCCTAACAGGTTAAGAGGTACAGGGATAAAAGTTTAAAATTGGTTTAAAAAGTTCCCAACACTGATTCACCCCCCTCTCAGTGTTAGGTATATCCCAAGATGGTCCTCTCAAAGAGTCTCAGGTATATCTTCTTTCAAAAGGACCTGAACTCGAGATACTGGTGTTGGATTGAGTTCCACTAGGACTATGACTTGGAGATAGTTTATACTCCTAGAAAGGGGAATGTAGTGGCAGATGCACTCAGCAGGAGATCTGGTATATAGTTTCTAAGTGAGGTGATGGAGCAGCTAGCCGCTTTGGGGATATCCTACATGGATGGAGATGGAGCATCTTATCTTCAGTCTCTGATAGTCACTCCCCCACTCCTTCAGGGAGTCAGGGAGGTACAACTTGGGGAAACTGACTGCGAGCCTCGACGTGCTCAGATATCCTCAGGACAGCCACCTGATTGGTTTTTTGAAGGTGGGGAGCACGTCATCCTCTTCAGAGAGCATACTTTGGTACCTGTCTCACTTAGGGAGTAAGTTTTGAGGGAGTTTTATATGTACCCTCTAGTGGTATATCCAGAAGTGGAGAAGATGTACCAGGACCTTCGGTGTCAGCACTGGTGGTCGGGAATAAATAAATCATTGGCAGAGTTTGTCTCATGGTGCCTCACTTGTCAGGAAGTGAAGGCAGAGCATCAGGTTCCAGCAGGATTAGCTCAGCCACTAGACTTTCCAGAGTAGAAGTGGTATGGAATTTCCATGGACTTAATGATGGGACTTCCATGCACATCCAAGGGACATGACTTTATCTAGGTTATCATTGACTGACTCACCAAGTCATCCCACTTCCTACCTATTAGAGAGCAGGGATCATTAGAGGTCTTGGGATGCCTCTATGTACAGAAGATTGTGCGGCTTCATGGAGAACCAACTATGATTGTCTCTAATCATGATACACATTTTACTTCCCAGCTATAGAAGGGGTTGGAGGAGGCGTTTGAGACTCAACTTCGACTGAGCACCTCCTTTCATCCTCAGACAGATGGTCAGACAAAGCAGACCATTCAGCCCCTTGAGAACATGATTCATGCTTGCATCCTTGACTTCGGCTGCAGTTGGGAGGATCACTTGCCTTTATCAGAGTTCGCTTACAACAATAGCTATCACTCCACCATCGGTATGGCACCATTCGAGGCATTGTGCAGTCGACCATGCAGATCACCTTTGTACTGGACTGACCCTAGGGAGTTAGCACTCATGGGACCGGAGATGGTATGGGCTACCACAGAGAAGGTGTAGATCATCCAGAAGTGGATGAAGACTGCACAGAGCAGGCATAAATCTTATGATGATTTGGGACGGAGACCTCTGGAATTCGAGGATAGTGACCATGTCTTTCTATGGGTCTCACATCGACAAGGTTTGTGGAGATTTGGTCGGGGTGGAAAGTTATCTTTGAGGTTCATCAGACCCTTTCAGTTCCTCAGTAGAGTTGGTGAGGTGGATTACCAATTATCTCTTCCACCTTAGTTTCACCGGGTGCATGACGTTTTCTATGTATCCCAGCTGAAGATAGACGTACATGATCCTTCACACATCATTGACTAGGGCGAGCTGGACATCGGCGATGTGGTGACATTTTTTGAGGTTTCACTGGAGATTGAGGATCGACAAAATAAGGTCCTTCATGGAAGGTTGATAACTCTGGTGCGCGTCCGTTGAGAGCATGGGAACCTTCAGGAGAGCACATATGAGAGAGGGACTTAGATTCCTGCAAAGTACCCCCACTTGTTTCCCTAGTTTATGTTGTGGCTTTCAGGGATGAAAATCCCTACAGTGGGGAGAATTTAAAGACCCAAATTTTTTCATGTAAATTTCTTTTTAATTATATAGAAATATTACGAGTCCGCAAAAATTGACGGCGTGTGACTCTGAGGCCCGGTGTGCCCGGAATGAATTTCTGAACTTTTTTTCGTACATTCAATAAACACGTGAGTGGCATTTTGTAACTTTTTAACCGGTGATCAGAATTTAAATACAATAAACCCATAGAACTCACAGTGCTGATATTCGCTTAAGAAGACTTTCACCTCAACCGCAGTAGGTCAAGGGTGGAAGTTAGTTTTTCAGTTTTTCATAGCAGAAGAAAAATAAAGTAAATAACATTTTATTTTTCTTTTGGAAACCTCCTTTTTGAATTGTGAAAGTGGTGACCACATGAGGGAGATCGACCATTTATTGATGCGCATTAAATGACCAGTTACACCAAATAAGTAACCACAACTCTCTTTAATTAGTAGTGTTCATTAAAACTAAACTAATGAAACAACTTGTTAATTAAGAGTTATTTTATTAACTCTTATTAAGGGAATTGAGGGTTGTTTTTTCAATGGAGAAAGGGAGAGGAGGCCCTTGCTGGAGAATCCTACAACGAAGAACATCCTCCAACAAAGAACTTTCTTCAGATCAAGAATGAGGACAACACCTGATCCTGGATCGAAAACGTGTTGTGGGAGTGACGAACGTCGGCGTCCCCTTCACCGACTTCATCCTTCACCTCACGCCACCTCCAATAGGATAACGAGGTAGGGGGTTTAATTTGAAGTACGGTTAAATGTATTTTGTTGATTCTTCATATACATGATTCTTAAAAATGATGGAAAAACAAATATGGCCAACGATCTACATGTTTACCATAACCTCTTCTATTCATTATTTGCACGTTCTTCAACATCAAATAATTAAGTGTGCTAAAAACACAATGTTTTATTGATCGTGTCATATGGACGTGGAGGTCTCGACCTGAGGATTGTGAATATGAGAACGTCATAATTTTCAGGCTTGGAACAAAGCTGTTATGGCTCACAAAAGAAGTCAGAGGCCGGCACTAGTCCGGCTGCGTGGAAAAGCAGCGGTGTGCATCCGTGCCGCCGGAGCTGGAGATCGTGGCCACTTGGTCATGGTAGAGGTCAGAGGGCAGTCGGCACTCGGCCGACCATAGGTGGATAGTGGCATCGTCGCGCTGCTGGAAGGAGGACCGGCCAGCAATCCGACTAGCTGTGACGCACCGAGCCGGACCGCTCCAGCGGGTCCCACATGCCAGCATGCCAAATGGTCTGATGAACCATTCAGGAACCCAGGGGGTGCCTCTCCCCAGTGAGGCTAGGGTGGGCCCTGCCATGGGGGACTGCACCCGTCGGGCGGACCGTACCCAGCCGAGCGGGCCGCACCAATTGGGTCGCACCAAACAGAGTCATGCTCCAGCAGGCTGTGCCCAGTGTGCCAGGCCGGACCATAGCCCAGCAGGATGGGCCCGCCATGGCCCAGCCCATCCAGGATGGACTCGGGTCAGATCGAATCTGGGCCCATCTGGACCGAGATACGCCTTTTTGGGCCATATCTTGATAATCGGGCGTCTGTTTGACGAACCGTCTACGACGCTATAATCATTATATTGAGATGGTCATTTTAGTATACCCCACTTGAGTTTTAGATAAAGGAGGGGTACAGCTGGGTTGGATCGAACCCGAATCCAACCAGGCCCTCGAAATGGAAATGCTAATAACTTATAGACCGAGCATCTGATTGACGTGTCGTCTGTCACGTTGGGTCCCCTGTGATGTGATGGACCATTGGAATACTTCTTTGTGGGTCTTAGTGGAAGTTGAAGTATCGACTGATGGCTTGAGGGGCGGAACCTCCCAGAATCAAGCATGATTAGTGTGGGAACCCTGTGGCTGGTTGTACATGAGGAGTCTTCAGATCCTGTGTGGTTCATCTTCGAATCCGGTGTGGGTTAGCGCTCAGCGATCCTGTGTGGGTCAGTGCTCAGCAATCCTGTGTGGGTCATCTTCAGATCCTGTGTGGGTCATCTCCAGTTCCTGTGTGAGTCATCTTCGATCCTTTGTGGGTCAATAGTAAATCTTCTCAATGAATTAAGATAATCTAGCAATACAACTAGTCATCCATATTTCTGTACTTAAGTTATGTCTGGTGTGAGCTGATTCTTTACCTTTGTGGTATTCTTTTGTGTGTTGATACCTTTGTGGTCTTCTTCTGTGTGGCATTACCTTTGTGGTACTTACCTTCGTGGTGTTTCCTTCGTGGAATTCTTTTCTTTTTGGAACAGTTGTGTTTGGGCTAATGAGTTGGGCCTTGTGTTTCCTCATAAATGAGATTGGTATACATGATAACTTAGGTATATGTATGGCCATATACCTAAGTAGGGTTGACTATTGTTTTCATGATTTTTGGATTATCTTTTGTGGAATTTGAGAGACCTGCAGGGATCTCGGGGTCCCTAATGAGTATCATTATACTCACCCCTACACGGGCTATTCTCACACCTTGTCATGTCTTGTGCAGATGACGAACAGCGCAGACTATGGATGAGGGTACCAGGACTAGAGGCTTCTCAGAGGTGGACCTTATACAAGGTTTCCCAAAGAGACAAACATTCAAGAGTTGTACCTATCCTTCAGGAAGGATCCTTGGAGGGTGTTCACAGGAGCTATTTTCAGTTTTACTTGTACTTTCCAGTTGGGCTTGTATACCAGCCCCCTTTACTTACTTTACACACTATTTTTAATTTATAGTTTACTTTGTGCTCGTATCTTACTGTGTTCTTGGTTGTGTGAGTTTACAGGTTACGAAGGCAATGCCTTCCCAGTTTTAGGGATATTCCTTTCTAGTAATAGTCACCAGCCCCTGGCCTATGAAAGGCGGGCCTGGGGTAGTCACAGAACGGGCCCTGGGGGATGGTTCATGACACTAAATTTTGAAGAAACACTACATTTTAGAAAATAAATGTATGGTACATCAACACTAATTTTGTGATCAACTGTATGTTTTTAACCCAATTTTTGGAGTTTTTGTCGTTATATGAAGGAACTCTGCATTTGATTATTCAACAATGGAGTTTTAAATCTGTGATATTATATGATATTGTATGATATTATATGATATTTATGAAATGATCAGGGTAGAAGTAAATATCTGTTTAAAACTATTTTACAACTAATTCAAAGTATCATATTCAATGTTGTAAATTGCTCATAATTCTAAGGAACGTTATAGGTCTCTTGAATGTTTAAAATTTGAATGATTGAAATTTTTCAGGCAAATTTTATGGATCTAACCAACCAAAATCCAATATTTTTGTATATATAGAAATATTATTTTCACCTTTTATATGACTGTATATATGTAATATATTTTTAAATATAGAACTACTAAAAATAAAAAAAAGATCAAGAGACTCTGTTATTTATAAGGAAGCTACATTTTGGAGATATGCAAAACCTCATATTTTTGTTTGTTTCTTGATAATATTATTTACGAACAGTTGAAACCATGATCTCTTTAAATCTATTCTTTCATTAAGAGATTAATATTTGAATAAGAAGATCTTTGTTCTATCATTTTCCACTACAAATTTCATGTTTAACATGTGTTCTCAAAAAAAAATTGATTTATTAGAGTTTTGGTTACTCAGACTCAGTCATGGAAGAGTATTAGCTTCATGAACTAATCTATGGAAAATTTGGTTCCCTATAAGAGAATCAGAAGGCTATGTAGAGTATTATTGTAAAGGTTTCAACCACCTGCACATAGTTGTGAGAGTCTTGTAAAAAGAGGACACTTATAGTGAAAATCATCAAGCTTATAGACAGAGTTTTGGTGGAGTAGACTAGAAAATATTTATGCCTCAAACCACTAAAAAATTTTGTGTTATTATTTACTGTTTATCCAATGTTTAAACTAATTATAGAAGATAATGATTCATATATTCATAAATCGCAAAGAAAGAAAAATCTAAAATCTTTCATGATTATAAAAAAGTAACTATTCACCCCCTCTTATGTATATTTGAATTATTCTAGCCTAACAATTAGACCTATATAATGTTCATGAAGTTTTTTCTTGGGTACATACCGATAATTTCTTTGATATCTGTAGTTTTCTGGGATTGGTGGGATATTATAAAAGGTTTATCTATGAATTTTTCCATGTTTTTGGATCCTATCTTGGGTTTTACCAAGAAGCAAGTTAAGTTTGAATGGTTTGGAACATTTGAGAATGGCTTCGAGGAGTTAAAGAAGTATTTGGCTACAACACCGATCTTGATACTACTCGATCAAGTGGAGGAGTATATAGTGTTTTTTTATTCTTCTGGGATAGGACTTGGAGTAGTGTTGATGTTGGGAGATAGAGTTATGTTGTATGGGTCATGGTAGTTAAGGCCACATGAATGTAATTACCCTACACACGACATTGAGTTAGCTATAGTGGTTCATGCTTTGAAGTGATGGTGGAAACTTCTATGGGGAAGAAATTTTACTGTGTATACAAATCATAACAGATTAAAGTATATATTTTTGAATTGAGATTTGAATCTTCTTTAGTGTAGATGGGTTGAGTATGTGTAGATATTTGATTTTGAGCTATCATATATGCCCAGAATGGGAAATAATGTTGTTGATTCTTTGAGTAGGAAAATGCATACACAGGCATTTAAAGTGTCTCGTTATGAATAGAAGATGATGACTTTACTGGATAAGATGCATGTTGTGGTTCAGGAGGACTAGGATCAGATGACCCTCATATCTGTTTAAGTGGATTCCACACTTTTGATTTGTATAATAGAGATGATGTATGATGATCTAGCGTGTTTTTCCTTTAGGGAAATCCTTGAAGGTGGGGAGCCACCTTCCAATCGGACCATTGATGAGAATGATATAATCTATGTTAGGAATAATGTGGTTGTACCTAAGATCATGTGATAGGTTATTATGTATGAATTTCATGCCTCAAAGTGGTTGGTGCATCTGGGTTTGAACAAAATGTGCAGTGACCTATGTCAATGTTATTGGTGTCCATGCATGAAAAAGGACATAGCAGGGTTCATGACATGATGTAGCACCTTCAACAGTTGAAGGTCAAGCATCAGAGTCCTATTGGTTTACAAAAGTTATTTTCTATTCCAGGATGGAAGTGGGATGATGTTACCATGGGATTTGTGGTGGGTCTCATGAGGTTTCCTCATAAGAATTATGATATTTGGGTAATTGTGGATCGTTTGAAAAAGGTAGTGCATTTCTTGCCTATACGTGAGACTTTATCTGTGGATAAATTGAGAGACTTGTATGCTTGGGAGATATTCCATCTTCATGGGGTTCCATGGAGTATACTTTTATACTAGGACTCATGTTTCACATCACACTTCTAGAAAGGTTTGAAGAAGGAGTTTGGTAGGCAGGTATTGGTGAGTACGGCTTTCCACCAACAGATAAATGTGAAGTTGGAAGGTAATATACAGGTTTTGTAGGATATGTTACGATCGTGTTTTTTTTATTTGGTGGGTCCTAGGAGAAGCACCTAGCACTAGTGGAGTTCACCTATAACAACAGTTATCAGGTTACTATACAGATGGCACCATATGAGGCTCTTTATGGTAGGCCATGTTGATTGCCTCTATATTGGATGATGGCTGGTGTGTCAGTGTTTTTGGACTGAATATCATACAAGATACATCAGAATATGTTTATTTTATTCATAAATGTATGGATATGGCTCAGAGAAACCATAATTCATATGCTGATAGACTTCGACGCCCCATATAGTTTACATAGGGATCGTTTATTCCTTCGGGTGTCGCCTAGATTGGGTCACCTTAGGATCTGGAGGTAGGGAAAGATAACACATATGTTTGTTGTAACTTTTGATATTTTGGAGAGAATCATGCCAATGGCATACTAATTTTCTCTTCCACAGTGGTATAGTGTTATGCATGAAATTTTTCAGGTGTAATATCATCGGCGATATCACCTTGAACCATATCATGTGATCAATTTGGATGTTGATGAGCTTGAGATAGATTCGTTCTTTGAGGATCATCTAATATGTATTGTGGATCATAGTTATAAAGTTTTGTGTGGAAATAAGGTGTTGATAGTTCAAGTATTGTGGAAACATGGTAATGTTTATGAGGAAACTTGGGAGATAAAATCAGATATGCTGGCTTAGTGGCCCTATATTTCACCTCATAATCCTAGAGATGCTTGGAAGTATAGCTTGAGGATGATCTATTATAAGGTGGGGAGATTTTAAGATCCTTAACTTTTCTAGAACTGACTCATGATTTTTTTAGGTGCTATTTTTCCATGTTTTGAGTATAACTTGTTTGGGTTTTACATTGGGGATATTTCGGGTGAAATTGGATATTTTTTTAGGGGTTTTGGGCAATTCACGATTTTCCCAGACCATGTTCCTTGTCCTAGAAAACCATGAAACCCTATATATAGGGTGATTTCATGGTTGGTTCATGGTTTTACAAATTGTGTTCCCTCTTAATAGTAATCATGTGACCCCCCCCCCCAGGAGAGGTGCATGGTTAGGGTGCACGTTTTGGTAAACCATGAGCCCCTTCCAAGGAAACTGTGTACACAAAACTAATTACCTTGAAAAAATGTTTTCAAATTCCTGAACCCCCTGACTATAACACCCCATGATTCCATGGTATGCTTCTCTTTGAATAATACAGTAGCGTGTGTTGTACGCAACTTCGAGTTCTAACACACACCACAACCAATCGAACTAGTCGTTATGAATAGTAATACCTACTTTTTGAAATTTTGTAAATTTTATCTCTCAAAATGGACTTCTTTTTTGGATTTATAATATGGAATTTAGCCTAGGGTGAAATTTTGGTACTTTTCGGATAACTTTTATATTTTGATGAATAGTGAAAATTACTAAATTTTAATTAAAAACAAATATTTTAATAAAAATAATTAATAGTGATAAATTATGAATTTGAGTGGTTTTAAAGTATATTTAGAATATATTTTTACCATTTAATAAAATGTTGGTCATTGGACATAATTTCACAGTTAAACTAGACATAAACAAATGTCAATCTTTTGATAGTTATTATATCTTAAAAACACGCTTTTTGTTTTGACAGCGGGAATTAATTTTAAATTAATTTCTTCCACTTATATGTTTTGAATTTGGAAAAATTAATTCCATATTTGGAATCAGGATGTCTAAATTATGTAAATAGGTAACTTTTATTTTTAGACATTTTCAATAATTATTTCGGTAAATATTTTATTTACCATGGTTAAAGGGTAAATCCGGTAAATAAGGGTAAACAAAATAATATTATAATAATACTAAATTACCCTAAAACGTGTCCTAAACTTATTTTTGGATACATGTCTGACCATGGGCATCTTTGGGTCGATTTTGGGACCCCATGGAGCCACTTGTAGGTGATAGGGACACTTTATATTAATTAAGTTAAAGTAAATACAAAAATGAAAATAGCTTATATCTTTTAGCAAAACAATTTTTACATAGGGTTATATATGTTATATTTCCGATTATAAATATTCATTAGAAATATAAAACGATTTCCTACATAATGGTATTTTATTTATAATTTTTAGACATTTAAAAAGTAAAAATATATATGACACAATAATGATGCAGTATTTTCCTTATTAATGAAAGAATCAAATAATTTGTATTATAATTGTTAAAATAAATATAATTTGAAATTTTTGATGAAATACACGAATTTTATTGGTAAATATGACATGTTTATATTTCTTAAATGAATTTGGTTCTAATTAATAATGTTGTTAAGACTTTAACAAAAATCAATTATTGAGTAGTGTCAAAATTGACATATATGAGATTTTAAAACAAATATTATATTATTAATTTATATTCTATTCCTAAAAATCTAAGGTTCGGCCATAGGACTTATATAATTATTGTTGTATCATTAATGGACCACTTGGGGGTCTCTTAAATTTATATAGTAAATTTATTAACTATATAATATAAAAATACGAAGTGACATGGTAAGTGTCAAACTAATTAACTAAGAGTTAAAACTAAAAGATAAGATTAATATAATGACCCAAACCTCTCTAAAATCTACTGGATGAAAGTATTTAGACCCATCCCCACCTTAGACTTTGAATAATCCACTTTGTATCCATTAGAAACCGAATATGATTTTATTATAAAATATTACTTTATGTTTTTCCTAAATAGCCCCTCACCCCTCTTACAAAAAGGTACTCCCCTTCTCATTAATTCACACCTTCAAAGCCAATTTTCTCGGCCAACCTATGCCCAAATATCCTCCCAACTTCTCTCACTTCATCCTAGAGGACTTAGTTTGATCAGAAATCCAACCTAAGGAGCCCTTTTGTGCAAATCAAAAGGAAGAACCTGAAGAAGAGGTAACGTCTTCACCACCCTCTTTAAAGATCCTTTCTTCTTCAACTTCTTATTTCCTTGTTATTTTCATTATAAAATAATAAATCCAGTATCTTATATATACTATGATTTTATTATAATTATGGAACAAACAAATTCATTATTCTATCCATCCCTTGAATAACATGTCACCATACGTGCGTACGTTCGGCCTACTGTCTCCACGTTGTGGTGTAATTGTTATTCAATATATTATTATTTAGATGGGTATAATAATTATGTATAATTCATGTAAATATTAAATATAACATGATAATGATTCTGTCTATATGATATACTATCCAATTATATATTATTTTAATATCAAAATAATGATATTGTTGCTCGTGCATACGTACGGATTACCGTCTCCATGAACGCGATGAGATTCATTCCCCATCATATCCATTTAAGACTAAATTTTATTGGATGATTAAAAATAATATTTAAGGACTTGATATCATTTTGGATATGAATAAGACACAACCTATCCATAACAAACTTGGCTTATGTAACAAAACATATAAAAGAAAACGGGTAAGTTAACACCCGAAACAACGATAATTCTAAGATATTATCAACAAAGAAATATTAAAAGATCAAATATGATATCATATTAATATATATGATTCCTGTATAATTTAATAAAAATTATTTCACCATTATACAGGAGGTTAACCAACCCTCGAACAAGGAAAAGTACAAGGTAAGGGTTTATTTCACAATCTCTTCATTATCCAAGGTTGTTTATACGTAATTATCTACTGGGACCTCTTTATCATCCACATCCATGTTTCTTAAAAATGTATTTCAAAAAATTATTACTATTTTAAAAAAAATATTGTTTAATGTCATTTATACCCTTTATTGACTTTTTATAAGAAGTGTATAAAGAAATCTTTCCGTCGTTTTCCAAACAAGGTCCTTTTTAACCTTTTCGACATAATTAAGATAAGAATATCTTTTTTTAACTTATACAGAGGATGCGGTTATTCTTCACCATTTTAAAGCTTTGAAGCTTCCCTTACAATCTAATAAGAATATTTTCAAAATAAAGGTTTTCTGTAGAATTATGTGACTTTTAAATGATTTCAAAAAAAGAGATATTTCTCCCAAATAGTTTTGATTTTCATCTATGTCAACATACTTTGATGGATTTTAAGTTTATTTGAAGTTGATTTATTATGATACCAAACTTCCATAATCGTATTGAAGGTTTTGTGATATGATTGACTGTGGATGTGTTATTTTTATACCATTCATGGTTTATGGAGAATGTATTGACATTTCGTATTCTAGTTTTAATACAAATGTTTATGTATTGTTTAAACCTCTTCATATGAGGAATGAATTGGACTTAATAAGTGACGGGTG
This sequence comes from Viscum album, assembly GCA_963277665.1. Lineage (NCBI taxonomy): Eukaryota > Viridiplantae > Streptophyta > Magnoliopsida > Santalales > Viscaceae > Viscum > Viscum album. Next base: position 2,025,625,422 of record OY728123.1, read on the forward strand.
GAGCCCTCTATAGCTCCTCGATGAATCAGTAGGTCTCATGAGACAAACTAGTGTCTTGCCATGAGGTCTTGCCAAAATCTTATTTGTAGTCTTCGCACGAGGCCTTGGCTACGTGGTTATGATAGTCTGGAATTATGCATTCCGTCATTATGAAAGTGGTTATTGATATTTCATGTGCTTATTCGACTATTAGAATATCCATGTGAATAAGTAAATGGAATTATTACATTATATCTTTTCCATATTATGCTGAAATTAATGTTTAAAAGGCTTTTGTTTTAGTTATACATTTCTTTAAATTTTTATGTTTATTTATGAAAGTTTCCGCTATATTGTTATCCTTACTGAGCATCTGAGCTCACCCCTATCAATGTTTTATTTTTCCCAAGAGGTGAAGAAGTAATTTATGAATGACCTACAGGGATAGTATGTGGGGATATGAGTGTGGACTATAGAGACTATGTTGTTTTAGTTTTCATTTTTATGATGTAATGTAAGACTTATGAATATAGATAGTGTTTCCAAGACTACTAAACTAATCAGTCTTTCGAGATTTTATCTTTCTTGTGATCATGCCAATGTTATGTAATAATTCACTGACTCTGGGTAACTGGGGTCGGGGCATTACAGTTGGTATCAGAGGAATTGTAGTACAAACCTTGGAAGATAGATTTAGATAAACTCTGATTAGAGTATATAGACCTAAGATGGACTTTGAGGATTAGTATAGAAGAACTTCTAGAATTTTGGTATTGTAGAGATTTTGTGAGTTTTCTGAGAAATACATCCCTATCTAGATACGAGCAGGTAGAGGCAGCTCTGGTACAGATGTACCTAGGGGTAAAACCAGAAAACACTGCTTTGAGCTAGACTCGAACGGGAACTCGTGCACGACAACAAGCCTTGTTGCACTCTTGGTTATGACACTCCCAAGGGATATGCATAGGATTATTCTCATTTTCTCTACAAACCATTATGAAGGGTTTATGAGTATATACTTCCTAAAAGATAACATTTTTATGATTATGGATTATATCCATAAACTGTTCAATTTATGTTAAGTGTTTTACAAGTATGGAATTATGTATTTTGATTCATAAACTAATCTAGTTTATGCCATTGTTTAGAAATGGCGCCTAGTGGAAGGAATGGAAACTGTATCAATGCACGCACTCCATGTATGGATTTCCCTCCTGCTCAAGATAATTATAGTGGAGCAAGTGATGCAACTAGTGTTGAACATCTAATCACCATACTGGGACAACTCACTCAGGTTATTAATAATAAACTTACCCGTATGGAGCACCCTGATCCGCAGTGTAGAGGATCAATGTTAGATCGCTTCATGAGGCAACAACCACCAACATTCAATGGGAGTACAAATCTCATAGTAGCTGAGCAATGGATAAATTCCTCAGAGAAAATATTCCATGCCTTGGGGAGTAGTGAAAGGTAGAAAGTTTTCATGGAAGTTTATCACCTCACTGGAGATGCTGATCAATGGTGTTCATTGATAAAAAACAGGAAGGAATATGATGAAGTATCAGATATGTAATGGAGGGAGTTCAAAGATCTGTTCTTAGAAAAATACTTTCCTCGAGACCATCGAGCAGATATGGAAAGGTAATTTCTGAGTCTGAGGCAGAAAGTGGATGAGAATGTCTCAAAGTATGAGGCTAACTTTACATGGTTAGCGAGGCATGTTGCTGATTATATATGTAACCCAAGTAGTAAGATTGATCATTTCTTTGATGGGTTAAAACCATTTCTCCGTCAAGAATTATTCTCGCAAATATTCTCTTCGTATGAAGATATTGTCTCGTGTGCTATCAAGACGGAAAAGGAATTCTCTAAGTCTTATGACTTTATAGCAAAGCAAGAGAAGACGAGATTTTCTGATCAATCTGGAAATAGAAATAAGGGGAAGAAAATAAATGTTTAAAATCCATCCTCTAGTAAATGTGGGAATAAACACCACGGTACTTGCCTAAAAGGAATGGGAGTCTGTTACAAGTGTGGTGAAAAAGGCCACCAAGCTCATGATTGCAAGGGAAAGAGAGTTGTTGTCAACATGGAATGCTATAATTGTAGAGAGATGGGACATTATGAAAATGAATTTCTTAAGAGTCAAGGGAAATTTCCTTATAAAAAGGACAAGGGATCAAGGACAAGCTTATGTTATCACTACTGCTGAGGTAGAAGCTCTGAAAGACATGGTGGCAGGTAATTTAATGGTTTTCTCAAGTTTAGAAAATGTATTATTTGATTCTGGATCATCGCATTTTTTCATATCTTCCTAGTTTTCTTAAAAAATTAGATATTTTCAATTTTATTTAACAAGCGAGTTGTCAGTCAAAACCCCTAAGGGAAGTATCATTGCAACAAAGTTATGTGAATCGATCCCCATTAGAGCACATAAATGTTCTTTATCCACTGATCTCATTGTCATACCTATGATTGAGTTTGATATAATCCTCGGTATGGATTGGATTTTGGACCATGATGCAAAGATTTATTTTAAGAAGAAGGAGGTTACGATTTTTGATGATGATGAGAAGGAACACCTTATCTTTAGAGAAGAATCGTCACCACCTAATTCTTATCTAGATCCACCCCCAGTAGCTAAACTAAATTCAACTATCGGGGAGGAATAAAATGAAATAACTGTGGGTGAGGAAAGAAATGTTCAAATAGAGGATTTACCTATTGTGAAAGAATATGTATATGTGTTTCGGGAAGATTTACCTGGACATCCTCCAGAACGAGAAGTTAAGTTTTCCATTGATTTAATTCCTGGATCAAGGCCTATATTGAAGACCCCTTATATAATGGCCACTGTAGAATTAGTTTAACTAAAGAAACAAATAGAGGAATTGAGTAATAAATAATTTATTCACCCTAGTGTTTCTCCATGGGGATCCCCTCTCCTTTTTGTTAAGAAGAAAGATGGATCTATGAGGTTGTGCATTGACTACAAGGAGATCAATTCTATAACAATAAAGAACAAGTATCCCCTAGCTCGCATTAATGATTTATTTGACCAACTGCATGGAGCTAAATACTTTTCAAATATTGACCTTCGATCTGGATACCATCAGTTATGTGTGAAGAAGGAAGCCATTCCGAAGATAGCATTTCGAACCATGTACGGGTATTACGCGTTTACAGTAATGCCTTTTGAATTGGCTAATGCACCCTCTGTATTCATGGATCTAATGAATAGAGTTTTCAAGGAATATCTCAATGATTTTGTGGTGGTATTTATTTATGATATCTTGGTATACTCCAAAATCTACGAAGATCATGAAAATCACTTGCGCATTATCCTGAAGACTCTTAGAAGACATGGATTATATGGGAAGTTTAGAAAGTGTGAATTTTGGCATCGTGAGATTTCTTTTCTTGGCCATATTGTCTCTAAGGATGGAATTTCCATTGATCCTTTTAAGACCAAGACAATCCAATAATGGCCAGCACCGACGAGTATAACTGAGGTACGTAGTTTTATTGGTTTGGCAGGTTATTATCAACGTTTCGTCCAGAATTTTGCTCGGTTGGCTAACCCATTAACAAAGCTCACACGTAAAGGGGTTAAATTTGTTTGGAAAAAAGAGTGTGAAGAATGTTTTGAAGAACTGAAGAGAATATTAGTCAATGATCCTATATTGACTCTACCATCGGGGAATGCTGGGTTCGTTATTTATAGTGATGCATCGAAGAAAGGACTTGGTTGTGTCCTTATGCAGAATGATAGGGTTATTGTATATTCCTCATGAGAGCTAAAAATTCATGAGAAAAACTATCCTACTCATCATCTTGAGTTAGCTACTGTAATATTTTCCTTGAAGATATGGAGACATTATCTCTATGGTGAAAAATGTGAGATATATATCAATCACAAGAGTTTGAAGTATATTTTCTCACAAAAAGAACTCAACATGAGGCAAAGGTGATGGCTTGAACAACTCAAGGATTATTATTGCATGATACACTTCCTCCTGGGGAAGGCAAATAATGTTGCAGATGCTTTGAGTAAAAAAGATCATGGATTTTTGAACATGATGAGAGTGGAAAGGGATCCTATTTTCATGGATCTAGTAAATATGGATATGGGAATCACCATGGAAGGTGAAACATCAAAACTTTTTCAAATGGTTTCCAAACCATCATTACTATAAATGATAAAGAGTTCTCAGGCCGATGATGAAGAGTTTAAAAAGAAGATTAATGCATGAATGATGGGAGATTGAGTGACTTTGTGTATGAAGATGGAATTTTGAAATTTGGGAGGAGACTTTGTGTTCCCGATATACCTAATTTAAAAAGTGAATTGTTAGATTATGCTCATAGTTCCAATTCCTCTTTACACCCTTGGAGCACCAAAATGTATAGAGTTTTGAAGGAAAATTTTTTGTGGGACAACATGAAGAGGGAGATTGCTTATTTTTTGTCAATATGTATGGTTTTTCATCAAGTGAAATCTGGAAGGAAACAGCCTGGTGGAGTATGGCAACCTCTTCCCATACCTCAGTGGAAATGGGATAATATCAAGATGGACTTTGTCATGGGACTACCAAAGACTCCTAGAAGGAATGATTCAATATGGGTCATTGTTGATCGTCTTACCAAGTCAAAAAATTTCCTTCCTATAAGGGAGGATTTAACACTTGAACATCTAGAAAGACTATATATTAATGAAGTTGTGAGACTTCATGAAGTACCCCTATCGATTGTCTCAGATCGTGATCCCCGTTTTACATCAAGATTTTGGAAAAGTCTTTAGAAGGCCTTGGATACTGAACTTCATTTGAGCACTGCTTACCACCCTCAAACAGATGGACAATCAGAATGAACTATTCGATCCTTAGAAGACATGTTGAGATCATGCTCACCTGACTTTAAGCGTATGTGGGATCAACATTTACCTCTGGTAGAATTTTCCTATAACAATATCTTCCATTCAAGTTTTCAGATGGCACCATATGAAGCGTTATACGGAAAGAGATATCACACACCAACCTGTTGGGATGACGTTGGTGAAAGAAAACTTATAGGCCCAGAACTGGTGGAGGAAATGATGGAAATGGTGAAGGTAATCCAAAACCACATCAAAGCATCTCAAAGTAGGCAGAAGATCTATGCTGACAACCGAAGGAAGGATTTGTAATTTTAGGTATGAGATCATGTTTTCATGAAGGTATATCCATGGAAGGGAGTTATACGTTTCAGTAAGAAAGGTAAATTGAGTCCCAGGAACATTAGATCCTTTGAAATTCTAGAACAAATTGGGGATGTAGCTTAACGTTTGGCAATACCGCCAAGTCTCTCCAAAGTTCACGATGTGTTCCACGTATCACTGTTGAGAAAATACATGCCAGACCCAACGCATGTACTCACCTATGAGGAATTACAACTAGAACCCGATCTGTCTTATTGCAAAGATCCCGCCAGGATTCTTGATACAAGAGAACAAGTGCTGAGAAACCGGACGACTCGTCTAGTAAAAGTTCTATGGAGAAACCATAAGATGGAAGAGGCAACGTGGGAACCCGAGGAACTTATGACGAAGAATCACCTGAGTATTTTTATGCAGTAATATTATAAGAAATTTTGAGGATGAAATTATTTAAAGGAGGGGAGAATGTAACACCCCAATCTTCCATGGTACGCTTCTATTTTAATAATACAGTAGCGTGTGTTGTACGCAACTTCGAGATCTAACACAAACCACAACCAATCGAACTAGACGTTATGAATAGTAATACCTACTTTTTGAAATTTTATAAATTTTATCTCTCAAAATGGACTTCATTTTTGAATTCATAATATTTAATTTATCCTAGGGTGAAATTTTGGTACTTTTCGGATAACTTTTATATTTTGATGAATAGTGAAAATTATTAAATTTTAATTAAAAAAAAAATTTTAATCAAAATAATTAATAGTGATAAATTATCAATTTGAGTGGTTTTAAAGTATATTTAGAATATATTTTTACCATTTAATACAATGTTGGTCATTGGACATAATTTTACAATTAAACCGGACATAAACAAGTGTCAATATTTTGATAGTTATTATATCTTAAAAACTCGCTTTTTATTTTGACGGCGGGAATTAATTTTAAATTAATTCCTGCCACTTCTGTATTTTGAATTTGGAAAAATTAATTCCATATTTGGAATAAGGATTTAAAAATTGTGTAAATAGGTAACTTCTATTTTTATACATTTTAAATAATTACTTCGGTAAATATTTTATTTACCATGGTAAAAGGGTAAATCTGGTAATAAGGGTAAAAAAATAATATTATCATAATAATAAATTACCCTTAAATGTGTCCTAACCTTATTGGTGGATACATGTCCGACCATGGGCATCTTTTGGTCGATTTTGGGACCCCATGGAGCCACTTGTAGGTGATAGGGACACTTTATATTAATTAAGATAAAGTAAATACAAAAATGACATAAACTTATATCTTTTAGAAAAACAATTTTTACATAAGGTTATATATGTTATATTTTTTATTATTAATATTCATTAGAAATCTGAAAAGATTTACTACATAATGGTATTTTATTTATAATTTTTATACATTGAAAAAGTAAAAATAAATATGACACAATAATGATGAAGTATTTTCCTTATTAATGAAAGAATCAAATAATTGGTATTATAAATGTTAAAATAAATATAATTTGAAAGTTTTGATTACATAAGCAAATTTTATTGGTTACTAGGACATGCTTATATTGCTTAAATTAATTTGGTTAGAATTAACAAAGTTGTTAAGACTTTAAAAAAAATAAATTATTGATTAGTGTCAAAATTGACATAAATGAGTTTTTAAAACAAATATTATATTATTAATTTATATTCTATTCTTAAAAATCTAAGGATCAGACATAGGGCTTATATAATTATTGTTGGATCATTAATGGACCACTTGGGGGTCGCTTTGAGGTATATAGTAAGTTTATTAACTATATAATATAAAAATACAAAGTGACATGGTAAGTGTCAAACTAATTAACTAAGAGTTAAAACTAAAAGATAAGGTTGATATAATGACCCAAACCTGTCTAAAATTTATTGGATGAAAGTATTTAGACCCATCCCACCTTAAAATTTTAATAATACACTTTGGATCCATTATAAACTGAATATGATTTTATTATAAAATATTACTTTAAGTTTTTCCTAAAGAGCCCCTCACCCCTCTTATAAAAGGGAACTCCTCCATCTCATTATTTCACACCTTAAAATCCATTTGGATCAGACAAACTCCACCAAAATATCCTCAAAACTTCCCTCACTTCATCCTAGAGGACTTAGTTTGATCATAAAGCCAACCTAAGGAGCCCTTTTGATCAAATCAAAAGGATGAACCCGAAGAAGAGGTAACGTCTTCACCACCCTCTTTAAAGTTCCTTTCTTCTTCAACTTATTGTTTCCTTGTTATTTCCATTATAAAATAATAACTCCAGTATCTTCTATATATTGTGATGTTATTATAATTATGGAACAAACAAATTCATTATTCTTTCCATCCCTTGAATGACATGTCACCATATATGCGTGCGTACGGCCTACCGTCTCCACGTTGTGGTTAATTGTTATTCAATATATTATTATTTAGATGGGTATAATATTGATTTATAAATAATGTAAATAATAAATATAACATGATAATTATTATTTATATACGATATACCATCTAATTTTATATTATTTTAATATCAACAGAATGATATCGTCGCTCGTGCGTGCGTACGGATTACCGTCTCCACAAACGCGATGAGATTCATTCCACATCGTATCCATTCAAGACTAAATTTTCTTGGATGATTAAAAATAATATTTAAGGACTTGATATCATTCTGGATATGAATAAGATACATCCAATCCATAACAAATGTGGCTTATGTAACAAAACATACAAAACAAAATGAGTAAGTTAACACCCGAAACAACAAAAACACTAAGATATTATCAACAAAGCAATATTAAAAGATCATATATGATATAATATTAATGTATATGATTCTTGTATAATTTAATAAAAATTATTTAACCATTATACAGTAGGTTAACCAAAACTCAACCAAGGAAAAGTACAATGTAATGGTTTATTTCACAATCTCTTCATTATCTGAGGTCGTTTATATGTAATTATCTACTGGGACATCTTTATCATTCACATCCATGTTTCTTAAAAATGTATTTCAAAAATTATTACTATTTTAAAATATATGGTTTAAAGTCATTTATACCCTTGATTGACTTTTTATAAGAAGTGTAAAAAACAATCTTTCCGTTATTTTCCAAACAAAGTCCTTTTTAATGTTTTCAACAAAATTAAGGTAAGAATGTCTTTTTTTAACTTATACGGCGGATGCGGTTATTCTCTGCCGTTTTACACCTTTGAAGCTTCCCATAAAAGCTTAAAATAATATTTTCAAAATAAAGGTTTTCTGTAGAATTATGTGACTTTTAAATGATTTCAAAAAAAGAGATATTTCTCTTAAATAGTTTTGATTTTCATCTATGTCAACATCCTTAGATGGATTTTAAGTTTATTTGAAGTTGATTTATTATGATACAAAACTTCCAAAATCTTATTTAAGGTTTTGTGATATGATTGATTGTGGATGTGTTATTTTTATACCATTCATGGTTTATGGAGAAATTATTGACATTTTGTATTCTAGTTTCAATACGAATGTTTATGTATTGTTTAAACCTGTTCATATGAGGAATGCATTGGAATTAATAACTGATGGGTGGATCCCTCTATAGCTCCTCGATGCATCGGTAGGTCTCATGAGAGAAACTAGTGTCTTGGAGTGAGCCCTTGACAAAATCTTATTTGTAGTCCAGGCACGAGGTCTTGTCTACGTGGTTGTGATAATCTGGAATTATGCATTCTGTCATTTTGAAAGTGGTTATTGATATTGCATGTGATTATTTGATTAGTAGAATATCCATGTGAATAAGTAAATGGAATGATTTCATTTTATCTTTTCCATATTATGCTGAAGTTAAAGTTTAAATGGCTTTTGTTTTAGTTATACATTGCCTTAAATGTTTATGTTTATTTATGAAAGTTTCTGCTATATTGTTATCCTTACTGAGCATCTGAGATCACCCCTTTAAATGTTTTATTTTTTCCAGGATGTGAAGAAGTAATTTATGAATGACTTGCAGGGATAGTATGTGGGGATATGATTGTGGACTATGGAGACTATGTTGTTGTAGTTTTCATTTTTATGATGTAATGTAAGACTTATGAATATATCTAGTGTTTCCAAGGCCACTAAACTAATCGATCTTTCGAGATTGAATCTTTCTTGTGATCATGCAAATGTTATGTAATAATGCACTGACTCTGGGTAACTGGGGTCAGGTCGTTACACCGACATTAACCCTCATTCGACCCAACTCGGCCCTAAAGGTTTTCTTTCAATTTTGGATGCTCCTTCATGGATTTTGAGGCCTTCTTAACACCTTTCTTAGTGAATAAAAGATCTATTTGACAGATATGGGTTTGTCCTGATAAGAGATATCATCTTGATTGGTTTCCTCCCACTATCTCATCATTATCTCATCTTTTAAAGGTATTTTTTCCTCCATTGGTGATAGATTTAGATCTAGGTTTTGATAGATCTTAGTCCATTTAATCTTGGATCTCGGTTTTTGATCAAGATCTTGATCATCATTGTGAAATTCAATGGTCCACTTCAATTTGGGTATTTCTATTAGAAATAGTCCATCAACTATCTTGAGTTTTGTGGTCTAAATTTAAAATCCCATAGTCTTGATTATAATTGTGTGTATAGAATTATGAAATAACAATTTCTATGTTTTGAAATTGCATCTTGAATTAGATTAATTAAATGGTTAATTAATTAATGGAATGATGTGAATATTAAATTGATGGGACATTGAGGATTATGGAATTGGTCAATTAAATGGGATTGTTTAATTTTTTGATTTTTGAGATGTGGAATTGATTGATAATAGGAATAAACGGATGTTTAGATTAACCATGAAGGGTTAATGGGTTATACGACTAAATTTTGATAAATGGTTTAATGATGAATTTTCCATATTATTCCATCTGATTAAAGTAAAGAATCATTGTTTTTATAATTGAAATGGTATACCATGATGTCATGTGTTGATAAGAGGGTAGATAATGATTGAAATTGATAAATGTGATATATGTGATATATGGGATTGATTGAAATATGAGTGTGGAACATTTAATGATTCTCCAAATACCTATAGAGTTCTAAATGCATGCATGTGAATATTATTGTATGGGATAGTGACCGGTGCTCCAAATACTAATGAGGTGCGGGATAGGGACTGATGCTCCAAATACCCATGGGGTGATAGACACGACGTTCTATACCCATGAGATTAGAATTTGAATATATTTCCAAGTGGACATGATATGAATTGTAATAAAATGATAAATGAAGATCCATGAGTTATGTGAATAGTGATTCTCTATGAGATATGGTTCAGAATCCAGCATAGGATGAAGTGGGTATTCATGGCTTGGGTGTCATCATGAACCCAGTGTAATTTATGTGGTTAATTGAAGAATATTGAAATGTAAAAACTCTTTACTATATTATACTTTATTCTTTATATAACTACATAAATTTTTATTAAATATATATTAATTTAGATGTAATTGGTGGTGGCCTATTGAGTCATGCTCACACCCTACTCGGGCTTCCATATCAGTACTCGAATAGACTTCATGTCTGCAGGATATGATAAGGGAAAGATCCCTATATTAGATGGATGAGTTGGAGTGGATCATGGATGAGGGAATCAGATGTGATTTTGGGACCTACTTGGGGATTTTATGGGTGTCATTATCTTTGGGTTTTATTTATACGCATGCCACATATATGGAATGGCATGTCTATTGTTATTTGTTTGGAGATTGTATTCCTATTTTGGTCATCAAATGATACTCATATTATTCAGGTTATACTTATTATCATTTTTTTATTTTCTATATATTTACATTGTTGTATTACTCTGATAAAGAGGGTATAGTCTCCCCCATGTTTTATATTAGACCCTTGTTACTAGTCAGCATCCTCTAGCATATAAGGAGGTGCACCTAGGGTTATGTCACCAACCGGCTCAGAGTACCGGTGTGTGGCACCAGAATTTGGATGTTACAAGGCATTTATAAATTAATTAATTATAAAATATATGTGATTAATTAATTATTAATTGTTTATAATTAATTAATTAAATGTTTATGAAACATTTATTAATTAATATTCTATAATATTAAGTGATAATGTTAAAATACCATTTAAATTATATGGAATGACTTATAATTTAGGTGTAAATGTTTATATGGAAATTATAAGTGTAATTTATGAATGGTGTATAAATTATGGAGATAATAAAAAATATAATGTATTTATATTTAAATTTATGAATTTTTGACAAAGTTTAATTTGAATTTTTCAAATTAAAAGGACCTTATTTTGAAAATATTTAAACCATGTCAAAATTAATTTTGATCAAATATTTTACCAATATTTTTAATAATAATAATATGTAATATTTAGATTATGTAAAATGTTTAAATAATAATAATTGAAATATAAAATTTTATATTTCATGGAAAATCATATATTTAAATTAAATGACATGTAATTTATAATATGAAGGAGTTCATATTAGGAATAAATATAAAGTCTTTCTATTTATTTTATTATGTATTGTCTAAAATGAATTATAAAATGTTTATAATTTGTTATTTAACAAATGTTCATAAATGTTTATCTCATGTTAAATTCATGAACTATTCATTTATTTAGTATTCCCTATTTTATTTATATTTATAATTTTTATATTATGGGTTCTTATGTATTATTTAGTTTATGTGAAACTGCTTCTTATAAAATTGTCATACCGTGCATTATATTCTAGGTATAACAATATAATATTTATTTTTCATCTACCTTGACCTCAGTCTAAAATGAATGTTATTATACTGAAGTTAGTTATTGAAGATAGTTTATACATATTATATATTAGAGTTATGATTAATTGGTATCTCTATTGAGTATAGCGTTCCTAAGTAGAGGGACTTTGGGTCAGACCTATATCATTGGCTTGGAGTCTTATTCCTTGTTCTATAAGGTGGCGATTGGCTATCTATGTTTATGGGATTACTGATGAAAATATTTTCAATTTCATATAATTTTAAACCTTTACATGAAAATTTCATATAACATATACATAATATGAATTTATATGTGATCAAATATGTTTGGATTCAATTTTTGGGTGAGTAACACAAACTATGGTTTGTGTAAAGAGTTACACATTAATTTTTTTTGTACATATTAATTTGTTGGATGGAATAGGATTATAAAACAAATAATTATAATTATAAATATATAAAAGGAAATTACATGTGATGAGTTTGTGAGATCAAATCCCCTTCAAAATACTAAGTGTTAGATTCCTTCCAAAGTGTCATTTTTCAAGACCTCTATCAATTATTATGGATGACCCTAACTATTAGGTGTCTATGGAATATCTTGGGTAAGAAAATAATGTAATGAGGTGATCCTAACTTGTAATGGTATGGACCTCTCCGGTCCATTCCTTTGTGAAAATAAGGTGCTTGAGGTGTTTTGGGAGGTCAAGGTGACTTGGGGGTGCGTTTGGGTGGACTTTTAAAGAAAGCTAGAGGGAAATAGATTTCACACGGTTGGCGCACAGTTTGCCTATACCATGCGGCAAAACCGTGCAAGGTTAGTGTTAGAGGTAGTGGCTAATGCACGGTTAGCACACGGTTTTTCTAACAGTGTTGACTAACCGTGCGAGGAGTGTTTGGCGAGGCAGAAGCTAATGCACAGTTAGCGCACGGTTTATTAAACCGTGCAGACTAACTGTGCAGGAACTTAATGTTAGATTCTCAAATTGTGGATCTGAAATATTTTTCCGCTAAATGGTTTTTTTAAGCCTCTAAGAAGACGTAACTCGGTATTACCCTTACTTGGAGGTATAAGAACCTCTGCCAAGCATTTTGGAGGCAATCCGGAGGCTTTTATTGGCAAATCGAAGCCGGTTTCTTGGGTTATGTGGTCGTTCTTTCTTGATTTCTTAGATATACTTAGATCTACCCCTCTTCTTTCTCGAGTTCTTAGATCTACGCCCGTTATGGGTAGATCTAAGTGTGTGGATGTCGAATATGATGAGCTTTGGTCTTAGTTGTGTTAGGAGAGGATATCTAAGGAGGATTTATAGAGAATCGGCCCGATTTCTTGGGAGTTATTTGACCGTTGTGGTTTTCCTCAAAAACCGTTGAGGTAGGGGATATGTGCTTCCCTATCTTTTACATGAAATTGTATTCTTAGCATGTATAATCCCGCTAGATGACTTTGGAATTGAATTAATAAATATATTTGAACCGGATTAAGAAATTTCATCGAACGTATGTTGTTTCCCCATGTTTTTCTACATAGTGTGATATCTATTCCTTGCTTGTTAGCGTGTTGTTTTTGATGAAATTGATAAAGAACATAAATCTAGAATTAGTTGATAATTAATTGGATAAATATAAAGAGGAATGAAAAAGAATCTGGTTCTTATTGTAATTTGATGTTGATTCAATTGGCATATTAAGCATGTTTTATCTTTGTGATAGCTTACTGATTTGGTTCATGATATTGGAACCAATGAATTGAATTTGTTAATTCAAGATGGAATAAAAAAACTTGATTGATTGAATTCCCTGAAGGGTTCTGAGTTACCCTCTTATTGTGAAATAGGGATAACAGCCCAATTGATGTGGTGTTTTTTCCTGCTTCTTGTGATGTGATGTGACCCTGGAGGGGTGTTGTGATATGTGGAGGCAGGGAGGCCTTGTGTTTGTGGCAGTGGATGATGCCTAGAGTGGCGAGATGCATCAGTTTATGCATGTGGGTGTCGGGGAGGACACCAGGGATGATGGTATGGGATGGATGTGATGGATGGATGTTTGGTGGTTTTGAATGGTTGTTTATCTACCTTACTTTTCCCCATCACTCAAGGAAAATGGCATTTCTTACTCTTCTTCTAAAATGGGCGAAGGCACGCGGGGTATGCCACGTGCTTTCTGTGTTTAGCCTCTCAAGGTAGAATGGGTATATGCTCTTGCTATAGGTGGCACAGACTCGACGGGTAGTACATCTACTCACCGTGCAGAGCCCCCTTGTGTTTAGTAGCATAGGATGCTTTTCTAGAATGCCTGGGAATATGGGAAAGTAATTCTGTAATGAAATATTGATTAAATAGTGATAATCCACTGGGTTAGAAATGCTAGAATTTAATGGTGATGTTGTAACATTTAAAGGAACAGTTTATTTTGAATGTGATGCCAATGAAGTTTAATGTGGTTTTGTTCATGGTTAATTAATGTGCGAAGAATTAATTAATGTAAAGAGTAATTGATGAAAAAGGGAATAAAGTGACCTAATGAAGTTCTTTAATTGGTTGTGTGCTTGTAGGATACCTAGTCTTAGAAATAGCATCCCAGAGTCTGAGATACGTTAGCTGCAGTTGAGACTAAGACTAGGTTATGACCATAGTGTGGTTGTGAGTTATATATATTCTGTACTTTTTATGTTTCTATGCGCTACTCCACCCTTTCAGTAAGGGAAACTGACACCCCAGGGATTCTGATCTCTGTGGGTGTTTTCCCCAACATTCTGGTGGGAGGATGAATGGCTTACTAACCCCTTTGGCCATGCTCTCTTCTCTTGGTAGATACTCGTTCCATTGGCACGGCGGTGAGTTTTCCCCATATATGTGTGTAGATGGCTATAATGGATTTTGTTCATTTCCACACATGTATTCTAGATATAGTATATTATGGACTACTATAGGTGTAACGTGTATAGGCTGTGATGGCTTGAGGATCCTTACTCGGTGTATGGGATGTAATGGCTTGACGTATAATACCCAGCATATTATAGACGTTATGCGGGCTGTGGTGGCTCTCGGAAACTACCTGGTTACTTTTTTTTGTGAGGATGGTGTGGTGCTTCGCCCAGGTGTCTACGGGCAAGCCTTTGTGGTGCACGTGGTGTAGATTTTGGAGCTTAGCCCAAGTGTATATGGGAAAGCCTTTGGAGAGAGATGCACAGGACGTATGTCGTTGGGGAAAAGCAGAAAACCAGTGGGGAAGTAGTAGTGGGGTACCCTGGATATTCTTTTCTATATGATATATTCTTGTATACGTTACTTGGTGAGAGTAGCCATAGTGAGGTTTGGAATATATTATACTTTTTTAGGTGATGTGTTGGTTTCACATGTTGTTCACTGTGATTTAGCATGCTTTCTTTACTTTTGCATGAGAGGCATCGGGGAGGATTCTACTGAGTATACTGTTATACTCACCCTACGTATATATAAACTATTTTTTAGGTCACTTAGAGCAGGTTGGAGATCAGGCTGGTTACTACTAGTTTGTGGTTGTAGGAGCTGTTCGGAAATGTGGTCACTGCTATTTTTACTTTCTTTTGGGTACCTATAGTTTTTCCCTTCCAGTTGTAGTACTTTTGCATGAAATTATATATATGCACTTGGGTTTCTTTTATATTTCAATTCTGAGTTGGAGTTGGTTGGTGTCTATCTTATCTCTCTCTTCCGCATGTGTTCTCTTAGAGGGTAATGCCTCTCATTTTTGTGTTTATTATATCCTTAGTGATATTATCCAACCTGGAGACTACTGGAGGCAGGACTCAGGGGTCATTATCTCCCTTTTCACATTGTCAGCCTAGGAGGGGTACACTTTGTGGGGAGGGGGTCATGACAGAGTGGTATCAAAGGTCTGGTTGAGGGATAGGATGGAGTTCGGAGATAGGCACATGTAAGGTTGCATGGGTTGGTAGGGAAACGATGTCATTCATGTTTAGAAAGTGAGGTAAACACTGGAGACCGGTTGAGAAATAGGCATTTAGGGCCCCCTATGATCTGATTTACGGACCTTTATGTTTACAATGGCTACTAAACAGGGTGATACTGGTTGCAGGGTAGAGACCTAGGAAAGGATCATGCATCATTCTTCTTTGCACCTGTGTTTGAATAGGTTGACCTTGGGATAGGTTAACCTAAAAAGAATAAAAGAAAAAAATTAATTAATTAATCTTGTGTCTTCCATATTCCAGGCTTAGGAGCTCTATGTGTTTGTTATTTTATAGGTATGACTCCAGGTCGACGTCATCGTCGGGTTTGCGCAGAAGATGTCTAGCAGGTTGTTCCAGCGGGTCACTGCAGGGTGGAGGTCGACGACGACGACACTTGGAGGAAGAAACTCCGAGAGTTTTATCACCAGAGTCTGTAGAATTATGATGGCTCCGTTTTAGATGCAGTCACGGAAGACTGGTTAGAGGAGTTCAAGATTGGCTTCAGTTTGATTCGTGCTCTAAAGGAGAACTGGGTGTCCTTGGTTGTGACGATGTTGTGTGGAGCAGTGAGGCAGTGGTGGCTTTGATTCCTCGGGGATCATGAGGAGTCAACAATCTCATGGGAGGAGTTTCGAGACAAGTTCAGAGTTGAGTTCCTTTCTTCGACTGCGAAGGCGTCTAGTCTCCAGGAGCATCTTACCCTTCGACAGGGGAGCTCCAGTGTTCGAGAGTTTGGAATCCATTTCAGGAACCTTTTACGTTATGCTTCGGACCTGTTACCATATGAGGAGGCTAGGGCGAGGCATTTTGAGGAGTCTTTGCATCCCGAGATCCAGCATCAGGT
The DNA here is from genome assembly GCA_963277665.1 of Viscum album. Lineage (NCBI taxonomy): Eukaryota > Viridiplantae > Streptophyta > Magnoliopsida > Santalales > Viscaceae > Viscum > Viscum album. The sequence continues at coordinate 2,025,642,213 of OY728123.1, forward strand.
CACCCCATTTATGCTGAAGACATATCTTGAGGTGCTGGCGAGGGAAGAGGTTGTCGAGAGGACTTTGGCCAGGACCGGATCATCACAAGAGGGGAATCTGCATGATTCCTCGTGAAGTAGAGCTATGGTCCACGGTTCCTAGTTTTCAGGGTAGAAGAGTTTCTGTTCAGCCGGGGGTAGGTCCCAGCCTTTCACATCTCGTTTTTTCAGAGGCAACAACTCTCAAGCCTATTCCAAGGGATCAGGCTCTTTTTTTTTCTTGTGTTGGTCATGGTCATTAGTAGCGGGAGTGCCCAACATTTCAAAACAGTCATCGTGCACCGGGCGCTCCACTCCAGGTTCCTCCATTGAGGCAGTTCCATCCAAGGCAGCAACAGCAGGTTGCACCAGTATTCAATCAGCAGAGGGTTGATGGGGCAGGTAGAGGACAGCCCCATGATGCTCCCCATCCTCATAGAAAAGAGTGTCGCCGTGGTGGTGGTCGTCATCAGGGTCAGAGAGGCCATGCGGGAGGCCGTGGTCAGCTTCATGCTCTAGCGTTGCCAGCTCCAGGCGAGCCAGATGTCATTCATGGTACCCTTTGCTTGTTTTCTACCTTGGTGTATGCCTTGTTTGATTCAGGAGTGACACACTCCTTCATATCACCTACCCTTGTCCATGCTTTGGGACTTGAGGTAGAGAGGCTTCCAATGCCCCTGGAATTGACTACGCCAGTTGGAGGTCGAAATGACTTGTTTGAAGTATGTAGAGATTGTGAGCTAGTGTTGGGGAAACACCACTCTTGGGGAGATTTCCTATGTTTACGAATACAACCATATAACACCATTCTCGACATGGATTGGTTGTATTCAGTGCAGGCTATCGTGGATTGCTACAGGAAGAAGGTCATTTTCTTTGATGCGGATGGAGAGCAAGTGGTGTTTGTTGGTGAAAGCGATCCTCATATGGGTCATTGAAGGGTTGAATCCTTATTGTCCATGGTGTCTGGGATGATGTTGAGTTCATTAGAGGTTCAGCAGTTGGCGTTTCCTAGGGTCGTGGAGGAGTACCCTGATGACTTTCCAGAAGAGGTTGTAACATTACCCCCTCGACAAGAGATCAATTTTGGGATTGAGCTATAGCCAGGAGTGTCTTATATATCTATGTATCCGTATAGGATGGACCCTTCTGAGTTACGAGGGCTACGTATATAGCTTGATGGTCTGTTGTAGTGTGGTTTTGTTCGGACAAGTGTGTCACCGTGGGGTGCACCAGTTTTGTTTGTGAAGAAGGCCGACGGAAATTTGCGGTTGTTTATTGATTATCATCACTTAAACAAGCTGAAAATAAAAAACCGATAACCTATTCCATGGATTGATGACTTATTCGATCAACTAAAGGGTGCAAGTTGGTTATCAAAGATCAACTTGCGGTCAGGATATCATCAGATGCGGGTGAAGGATCAGGATATTCTGAAGACTGCTTTCCATTGTCATCATGGGCATTATGAGTTCTTTGTAATGTTGTTCGGCGTGAAGAATGCTCCAGCTGTTTTCATGGGATTGATGAATGTTGTGTTTTGTGGGTTCCTGGACAGGTTTGTGGTAGTCTTTATCGACGAAAACCTTGTGTACTCCACATATGAAGAGGAGTATGCAGAGCATCTACGAGCCATTTTGGGAGTTATTCGTCGACATCATCTATTTGGAAAGTTGTCGAAGTGTGAGTTTTGGGATCGAGAAGTCCGTTTATTTGGGCATGTTGTGTCCCAACAGGGAGTAGCTTTCGGTCCATCGAAGGTAGAAGTAGTTTTGTCTTGGGAAGCCCCCAATACAGTGTCATAGGTGCGAAGTTTCCTTGGTCTCGTAGGCTACAATAGGAGGTTCGTATCCAATTTCTCCTGAGTTGTAACTCATCTGACAGCTTTAACCAGGAAAGATCATGCTTTCATACGGACTGATCAGTGTCAGGCAGCCTTCGAGTATCTAAAGGAGAAGTTAGTGAGGGCTCTAGTTCTTTGTCTTCTAGCTGAGGGAGTCCAGTTTGATGTTTTCTACAATGCTTCACATCTAGTGCTAGGTTGTGTTCTCATGCAGTAGAGGTTAGTTTTTTCTTATGGGTCTTGGAAGTTGTGTCCCCATGAACGCAACTATGCCACCCATGATCTTGGGTTGGAAGTCGTGGTGTTTTCTCTGAAGTTGTGGATATATTACCTCATTGGTGAGCACATTGTGGTTTTCACCGATCATAAGAGTTTGAGGTATGTTTTCTACCAGCGTGACTTGAACTTGCGGCAGCATCGGTGGATGGAGTGCTTGCAGGAATACGAAATTGAAATATCTTATACACCTGGAAAAGGGAATGTTGTAGATGATGCACTGAGCCAAAAGTCACGTAGTGATGTTGTGTGTGAATCCGGTGATTCCTGGAGAGTGATGGAAGAACTATAAGCTTTGAATCTTATTATGGAAGAAGTTGGAGGTAGTGGTTGTCTTTATCAGATGACGGTGCAGTCATCCCTGATACAGAAGGTGGAAGAGTCCAAGTTGGGGGATCTAGAGGTGGAAGTTTGGAGAGACCGAGTTGTTTGTGGTGAGGCCCCTGATGGTTGGTCGGAGGATGAACAACACCGAGTGTTGTATCATGGAAGGATTTTTGTTTCTTTTGCAATGCGCGATATGGTTCTCAGGGAGTTACATAGCTCACCCTTAGTAGTAAATCCTGGTGTGACAAAGATGTACTGATCCTTGAGGAGTCAGTTTTGGGTGGCCTGGGCAGAAGCGTGCGGTTTCGGAGTTTGTGTCTCGATGTTTAGTCTGCCAAAAGGTGAAGGTCGAACACCGTGTTCCAGGTGGTCTTCTTCAGCCATTAGAGATTCCACAGTGGAAGTGGTAGGATATCTCAATTGACTTTGTTACAGGTTTACCTAGAGCTCCGAGAGTACATGATGCTATTTGGGTGGTAGTGGATCGTTTAACAAAATCAGCCCACTTTATAGCGATCAAGGAGTCGAGCTCAGTGAAAGTTTTGTCGAGGCAGTATCTAGAGGAGGTGGTGAGACTTCATGGAGTCCCTAGGATGATAATTTATAATAGAGATCCTCATTTTACCTCCAGGGTGTGGAGAGGTCTCCAGCATGATTTTGGTTCTCAACTGTGCCTTAGCACTACTTTTCATCCTCAAACAGATGGTCAGACAGAGCGAACCATCCAGACACTTGAAGACATGTTGAACTCTTGTGTTATTTATTTTGGAGGTTTATGGATGAGGAACTTACCTTTGGTGGAGTTTGCTTACAATAATAGTTTTCACTCCACCATCGGTATGGCGCCGTTTGAAGCCTCCTATGGCCGACCTTGCCATTCTCTGTTGTGCTGGACTGGGGTTGGAGAGTCAGCAATCCTCGGACCAGAACTAGTGTAGAATAAAACAGAGATGGTTCAGGTGATTTGTGAGAGGATGACGATAGCTCAAGATCGTCAGAAATCATATGTTGATCAAAGGAGGAGACCCTTAGAGTTTAATGTTGGGGATCTTGTGTTTTTTAAGGTGACTCCCCGTTATGGGAAGCAAAGGTTTAATCATGGAAGTAAGTTTCTCCCCAGTTTGTTGGGACTTTCGAGGTGTTATCTCATGTTGGAGTTGTGGCATATTGAGTAGAACTTCCCCTGTAGATGAGTCGGATACATGATGTTTTTCATGTATCGCAGCTCCATCGTTATCTTCATGAAGACTCTCACATCATCGATTGGGGAGAGATAGATATTTATGATGATGAAACCTTTGAGGACAGACCCGTGGAGATCCAAGACCTCAAGTAGAATGTTTTGCGTGGGCATTCCATTCCTTTAGTTCGTGTCTTGTGGAGACATGATGGCTTGGAAGAGAGTACTTGTGAACGTGAGTCACAGATACGTGCTCAGTACCCAATGTTGTTTGATGTTTAAATCTTTTCAGGTTTTGATATTCCCTTTTGTGGTTGTGGAAATTTCATGTTTATGAGATGTCACCCTTTGTTTCTTGGGTGGCTTTCTCTCTTTTGAGAGGTATCTTGATGGGTGGTTGTTCAAACCCTGTTTCTTTTCCTCTTTAGGTGGGTTTTGGATTCTTGAGGATGAGAATGTTTTGAGAGGTATCTGATGTAATGGACCTAACCTCTTTGGTCCATTACATTATGAAAATAAGGTGATGGAGGTGTTCTAGGAGGTCAAGGTGACTTGGGGGTGCGTTTGGGTGGAATTTTAAGGAAAGTTAATGGGAAATTGCTTTCGCACGATTGGCGCATAGTTTGACTAAACTCTGCGGCCAAACCGTGCAAGGTTGGTGTTGGAGGCAGTGGCTAATGCACGGTTAGTGCACGGTTTGTCTAACCATGCGGACTAACTGTTCGAGGAGTGTTTGGCGAGGCATAAGCTAACACAGGGTTAGCGCACGGTTTATTAAACCGTGTGGACTAACCGTCTGGGTACTTAAAGTTAGATCCTAAAATTGTGGATTTGAACTATTTTGCCTCTAAATGGTTCGTTTAAGCCTCTAAGCGGCCATAACTCGGGATTACCCTTCCTTGGAGGTAGAAGAACCTCTCCCAAGCGTTTTGGAGGTGATACGGAGGATTTTCTTGGCGAATCAAAGCTGGATTCTTGGGGTATGTGTTCGTTCTTGCTTGATTTCTTAGATCTACTTAGATCTACCCCTCCTCTTCTCTCGGGTTCTTAGATCTATGCCCGTTATGGGTAGATCTAAGCATGTGGATGTCAAATATAATGATCTTTGGTCTTGGTTGTGTTAGGAGAGTATGTCTAAGTATGATTCCTAGATAATCAGACCGGTTTCTTGGGCGTTCATCGACCATTGTGGTTTTCCTCGAAAACCGTTGAGGTAGGGGATTCGTTCTTCTCTCTCTTTTAAGTGCATTTGTATTGTTAGCATGTATAATCCCACTGGATGTATTTTTAATTGACATAATAAATATATTTGAACCGGATTAATAAATTGCATCAAACGTATGTTGTTGCCTCATGTTTTTCTAGATAGTTTGATATCTATGCCTTGCTTGTTAGCATGTTGTTTTTGATGAAATTGATAAAGAACATAAATCCGGAATTAATTGATAATTAATTGGCCAAATATAAAGAGGCATGAAAAAGAATCTGGTTCTTGTTGTAATTTGTTGTTGATTCAATTGAAATAGTAAGCATGTTTAATCTTTGTGATATCTTACTGATTTGGTTCATGATGTTGGAACCAACAAATTGAATTTGTTAATTCAAGATGGATTAAAGACCTTGATTGATTGAATTCCCTGAAGCGTTCTGAGTTACCCTATTATTGTGAAATAGGGCTAAGATCCCAATTGATGTGGGGTTTGTTTTCCTACTTCTTGTGATGTGATGTGAACCTGAAGGGGTGTTGTGATATGTGGAGGCAGGGAGGCCTTGGGGTTGTGGCAGCGGATGACGCCTAGAGTGGCGAGATGCATCAGTTTATGCAAGTGGGTATCGGGGAGGACACCAGGGATGATGGAATGGGGTGGATGCGACGGCTGGATGTTTGGTGGTTTTGATTGGTTGTTTATCTACCTTACTTTTCCCCACTGCTCAAGGAAGCTGACATTGCTTACCCTTCCTCCAAAAGGGGTGAAGACACGTGGGGTATGCCACGTGCTTTCCGTGTTTAGCCTATCAAGGGAGAATGGGTCTACGCTCTTGCTATAGGCGGAAAAGAATCGACGGGTAGTACATCTACTCACTGTGTTGAGCCCCCTTGTGTTTAGTAGCATAGGATGCTTTTCTAGAATGCCTGGGAATATGGGAAAGTAATTCTATAATGAAAGATTGATTAAATAGTGATAATCCAAAGGGATGGAGATGTTGTAATTTAATGGTGATGTTGTAACTTTAAAAGGAACAGTTGATTTTGAATGTGATTCCAATGAAGTTTAATGTGGTTTTGTTCATGGTTAATTAATGTGCAAACAATTAATTAACGTAATGAAAAATTGATTAAAAAGGGAATAAAGTGATCCAATGAAGTTCTTTAATTGGTTGTGTGCTTATAGGATACCTAGTCTTATAAATAGCATCCCAGAGTCCGAGAGACGTTAGCTACAGTTGAGACTAAGACTAGGTTATTCCCATAATGTGGTTGTGAGTTATATATATTCTTTACTTTTTATGTTTCTATGTGCTATTCCACCCTGTCAGTAAGGGAAACAGACGCCCCGGGGATTCTGAGCCCTGGGGGGTGTTTTCCCCAACATTCTGGTGGGAGGATGAATGGCTGACTACCCCCTTTGGCCCCACTCTCTTATCTTGGTAGATACTTGTGCCATTGGCACAGCGGTGAGTTTTCCCCATATATGTTTGTAGAGGGTTTTAATGGATTGTGGTTATTTCCACACATATATTCTGGATATAGTATCCTATGGACTACTATAGGTGTAACGTGTATAGGTTGTGATGGCTTGAGGATTCGTACACAGTGTATGGGCTGTAATGGCTTGAGGTATAATACCTGGCATATGGTACACGTTATGCAGGCTGTGGTGTCTCCCAAAAACTACCTGGTTACTTTTGGTTGTGAGGATGGTGTGTTTCTTCACCCAGGTGTCTGCGGGAAAGCCTTTATGGTGCACGTGGTGCAGATTGTAGAGCTTATCCCAAGTTTATACGGGCAAGCCTTTGGAGAGAGATGCACATGATGTATGTCATTCGTCCAAAGAGGCAAACCAGTGGGAAAGTAGTAGCGGGGTACCCTGGATATTCTTTTCAATATGATATATTCTTGTATGTGTTACTTGGTGAGAGTATCCATGGTGAGGTTGGGAATATAGTATACCTATTTAGGTGATGTATTTGTTTCACTTGTTGTTCACTGTGCTTTAGCATTCTTTCTTTACTTTTGCATGAGAGGAATCAAGGAGGATCCTACTAACTATACTGTTATACTCACCCTACATATATATATACTATTTTTTAGGTCACTTGGAGTAAGTTAGAGATCAGGCTATTTAATACTAGCTTGTGGTTGCAGGAGCTGTTCGGGCTTCTGGTCACTGTTGTTTTTTACTTTCTTTTGGGTACATGTAGTTTTTTCCTTCGAGTTGTAGTACTTTTGCATGACATTCCATATATGCACTTGGGTTTCTTTTATATTTCAGTTATGAGTTGGAGTTGGTTGGTGTCTATCTTATCTCTCTCTTCTGCATGTGTTCTCTTACAGGGTAATGTCTCCCATTTGTGTGTTTAGTATACCCTTGGTGCTAGTCGCCAACTCGGGGCCTACTGGAGGCGGGACTCGGGGGTCATTATCTCCCTTTTCACATTGCCGGCCTAGGAGGGGTACACTTTGTGGGGAGGGGGTGATGACAAAACTCTTAGTGTAACATCCCTCCCCTCTTCATTTTTTTGAGAAGTGATGGTTGTTCTACTAGGCCTTATGTGGCATCCCAAAGAAACCAAAGGTTGGAAATAAATGCAAAGGGCCTCAAGAACATTTTGGGGACAATTTTCCATTATAAAGATAAAAATAAATACTATATAATAAATAACCTTCCAAACCTCTATATGATGCATGAGTACAAAATACAACTCAAAACATAACTAAACCAATAAACCTTATCAGATTATAAGTAGAAACCAAAATAAATACTCAAAAAGGACCAAAATACCAAAAAAATCAAAACTCACAAGTGAAATCAACCAGTAACACCAAATACACTCCATGTTCCAAATCCACATGTCATTCCCACGGTATCAAGAAACATCATTAACTAACTGAGATACTTTGACTTTGTCAGTGTCTTGATAGATGACATCTTTAAATTCACAATAGTGCCCAAGAAGGGGGTGAGTCTAGAATTAGTAGGATTTACCCAATGAATTCCAAACACCTTCTATTAGGACCAAACTTATTATAAAATTTATATATAATTTTTTTATGTAATAAAAATAGTTTATAACAAATCCATTAAAACTTTTCCATAGAAAGTGATAAATGAAGCATAAAAACTTTTGAAAATCATCTGGTATACCCATAACCATGTCTCCACAAAAGCCATGAATGCCCATGTGACATTTTTATACTCATGAGTGGTCTCTCATCAATCCAAAAAGTTATCACAAGGTGACCAATACCAGGTTCCCCAAAGGCACACTCCCCTTCCATAGGGTAATGTCAATTGAAAATGAATTCATGACAACCATTTATGAAAAATCCATATAAAACCATTCCACATTCCTTTCTTTATTTAAATAATTTTAACAAACAATTTCCATGCATAAAACCAAAACCATAATTTTAAAGTCAACATTTTAAAATTATAAACCAAAGGGTTTTCAGAAATCTATTCAATTTTACCCCAATTTTCCAAATACAATACCAATCAGGTTTTCCACTAAGAATCACTCTAGGATTTCACCATAATTTCAATAAATATGTTTAATTAAAACTAATACTTCAAGTTATAAATCAATTAAAGATAATAGAGAATCCACCTAACTCACAATGGTTCGAGGAAATAAAGAATGGTGCTACAAAACTCTATATTCCACCTTGTATCTTCTTTCATTCAATAAATAAAATGATAAAACATCAAGATTACCATCAAGGAACATGAATATTTCCACCATGGATTATATCTAAGATTATGGGATAGATAATTATGGTATATATAAGAAGAACAATGAATAATGATGACTTTCCGATGAATCCAATCCTCTAACACATGTTGATTCACCTAAGATACATTGTTGGGTTAAAGGGGGAATTTAATCAATCCATGGGAACAAATAGAATTCATGTTATGGAAATAATTGGAGATTAACAAGGCTTAAATTGGTTAATTCATATTAGATCCCAATTTTTATGGGGTTCCAACTATGAATTGCATGGTTAGGATACATGGTTTGAAAAACTATGCACCAACTATGCGGTGTTGTAGTCTTAAGTCCACACCTCACATAGTTGGATTTCATGGTTAGACAAACCATGTTCCAATCATAGTTTTCACACTATTTAATGAATCACATCTTTCCCTAGGAACTTATATGGTATGTCCAAACCATGCACTAATTTTTCACCTGCCAAGTGCCCAATGTCTTCCATTTCATGGTTTCTTAGAGATGGTTCATGGTTTTTAATAACCGTGCACAAGACATACACCACTAGAGAAGCCTCAAAAACGTGAAAAAAGAAACCCTCAGAACCTCCAAAAACATAACTCAAGCATTATATAGACTCAAAATACATGAATAAAGGGTCATGTACCTAAAACCAGAGGTGATACATTCTACCCACCATTGGATTTTCCATTCCCAGAAACTAAAAGACCATTGTCTTCTTGGAAGAGTCTGGGACACTATTCTAACATTTCCATCTCAAGTTCCCACATTTCGTGATAAATCTAAAAATGATTCCACCAAACCCACACTAGATCAATGTTTTTTCCATGAAAGATATTATCTTTCCTATCCATAATCCATACCGGAACATGAATCAACATAGCATCCAGATCGAGTTCAATGTGATATCATTGAATCACATGGTCAAGATCAAGTTGGTAATTCTTTAACTGAGATACATAAAACATGTTGTGCACTGAACTGAACCTTGGTGGAAAATCAAAATGATATGACACCTCAACAACTCATTCAAGTATCTCAAAAGGGCCTTTATACTAAGGAGATAAATTTCCTTGCTTATCAAAATGATGATTCCAAATCCTCGGAGAGATTATCAAAAACACATGATCACACACCTCCAATAGAAATTAATGTTATGGTCTTTAAGAAAATTTTCGGTATGATTTTACCCTTCAATGATAAAACATCCAAACTACATTAACAATAAACAAACAAACCTTTATATTAACCATGTGTAAAAAATACAACTCAAAACAAAACAAAACCAATAAACCATATCATATTATTGGAAGAAACCAAAATATATACTCAAAACTCCCAAGTGGCATCAACTAGAAACACCCAACCATCTCTAAGATACAACACCACATGTCATGTACATGGTATCAAGAAGCATCACTAAAGAACTAAGATACCAAGTATTTACCTTTATCTCAATAGATGATATATGAAAATTTACAATAGTGCCCATGTAAGGGGTACAACTAAACTCAGTAGGATTTCCCCAATGACTTCACAATTCATGCTACTAGGACCAAACTTGATAGAAAACTTTATATTAAATAGTTTAAAGTAGTAAAAATAGTTTATAACAAATCTATAAAAATTTTCCATAGAAAGAAACAAACGAAGCATAAAACCTTTTTACAATCATTTGACATACCCATAACCATGTATCCACACACCCCATTCATGCCTATGTAAAAATTATATACTCAGTAGTGGTATCTTGTCGATCCACTCAGTCATCAAAATGTGTCCAATATCAGGTTCCCTAATGAAACACTCCCCTTCCACATGATCACGTCTAATGAAAATAAACTCACACTAACTGTATATGTCAAAATCTATATAAAAGTATTCTGCAGACATTTATTTATTTGAATAATTTAAATAAACAATTTCCATGCATAAAAAAATAATTTTAAAATCAACATTTTAAAATTATAAACTAGAGGGTTTTCCAAAATCTAACACATTTTCCCTCATTTCTCTAAAGCTAATATTAATCAGGATTTCCACCAAGAATCACATAATTATATCATAACAATTTCAATAAAAAAATTAATTAAAACTAATTATTCAAGTTTTAAATCAATTTTAGATAAGATAGAAGAAACCTACCTCACGGATGTTAATAAAAATGAATAAAGACATTACAAAAATTAAGATTTGGCCTTGGATATTCTTTCCATAAATCAATACAATGATAAAACATCAATATTCCCATCAAGGGACATGAATCTATTCACCAAGGATTTCATCTAATGTTTTGGAAGAGATAAGAAGTCTAGATCTAAGAAGAATGATGAAGAGAGATGACTTACCGATGAATTTGGGACTCCTACCTACTTTTATTGCCTAATAATGGATTCTAGATCGAAATAGAAAGTATCTCGATCCTTGGGTGTGAATTCAGGTTATAGAGAAAATTAGGGATTAACGAGGCTTAAAGTGGTTAAATTGAATTAGATCCATATTTTACGGGGTTTAGATTGTATGATACATGGTTAGGATCTATGGTTTGGAAAAATATGCACCAATTATATGGTGATTCCATATTAAGGCCACACCTCACATAGTTAGTTCACACGATTAGAAAAACTTTCCATTAACTATGATTTTCACATTATTTCAAGTAGTATTGTTTCTCCGAGGTACTCACACAGTTTGGCCAAACCATGAACTGACCGGGAACCTACATAATTCCCATTGTCTTCCTTTACATGGATTCCTATATATGGTGCATGGTTTCTACTAATCGTGAACAAACGGTGACACTCCATAAATTCCTCCAAAAAAATTCAAAACCCCTTGAATCCTCTAAAAACCTAACTGAAGCATTATATTGACTCAAAATAAATTAATAAGTTTCATGTACCTAAAACCATGGGTTCTATAGTTACACTCCTTGTTCAAGTAGTTTTCTTTATATTTGACTTAGATTAGAAACACTAACCATCAGGATACCATATGAATTGAGTTGAGTGAATCCACTTTATGGATTTCGATAAATAGTTTTCTACTCAAACATCAAAGAGTCATATATTATATGATTAGAAATAGATTTCTACTAGATATAATCCGACATTAATTATGTGATACTCGATTTAAGTAATAGTGAAGTACATATCATTCCCTACTAATGGCTATGATAAATTTAAAAGGGGTCATCAATTTTGTGAATACCATTTAATGAAATCCTTATTAAATGTTTATAAAACATGAAATTCATCTGATAAAATATATTTTGTAAATGTATAACATCATCAACATAAAACTTAACATTGATATTAATCTTAGAAAAGGAAAATATTAATGTAAGTTACTCCTAATATCGGTTCTTAAGTAAGAGAAATTTTATGTGTCAGAGAAAACACCATCCTATGTAAAAAAATGTTGAATTTGTTCAATAGATGAATTTAAATTCTTATGAGAAGCATATAATGATTAACTGAAGGTTTAAAATTAATTAGATACAAAATAACCTAAGGAACTTTAGTCATTTTTAATATACTCAATGTGATTGCGTATCCTAATGAATTGGTAAGAATTTAGGTTTTATTAAAGCTTGCTCGGGTTGTGGAATTAATTATAATGCCAATAATGTAAATATTCCAAAAAGATGAATGAATTAAGGGAATTCTTACCCCTTGTTTTCAAAATGTTTAGGATAGATGAACTAGGGATATGAAATCTAGGTTTGGGTGTGATTTTGATAGTATGGGTGGGTAAAAGTTTAATCTGGAAGGAGAAAATATAGTTAGAGAGACCAATAATTATTCTTCTAGTATACAATCTAGGCTATTGAAACCTAAATATAATATTAGAAAATAGGAGTAATGATTCTATAAAATGGAATTTTCAAGATACCTAAAGCTTTTTTTTAAACTTTGTGGATTTTCCATGTTGGGTATCAGTGTTATAAGAAATTTTTTTCAGTTTTTAAGGATATATAATATCAAATATATACTTTATAAATTTTTTGAAGTACATTGGAGTTCAAAATCAAGTAAATAATTGATATACATTGTAGTTGGTATTCAAGTGATGAAAAAAAGATTTTTTATATCAATAATTTCAATGTAAAAGAATATATCAAGTGCATATGGATCTTATTAAAGGATTTTTATCTTCATCTCAATTTTCTTATATGTTAAGAGAAGTTTTTGGAACAAAATTTATTTCATAATTGGATGTTTTTTCAATATTTTATGTCACTTAGAATTTGTTTAGAGGTGTTATAAAGTATCCTTAAGATTATTGGATTTTAAATATAAAGGATGTGTTTTATTTTAAAAGGTAGGTAAAAACCACGATATAATGAAATACATAACACCATAGTTATGTTTGATGTTTAAAAAAATGGACCAACCCTTTAAATACCATAGGATTAATATGCCATCGTGAGGAAGCATAAGCTCAACTGCAGTGCCAATAAAGGTGGTAAGGAAAGATTAAAGAGACCAATGTAGGTTGGCATAAGGTGAAATGAAAAAATATGGAACAAGGAAGCCCCATGGAAAAGTGTTAATAGTTTAGGATGGAATCATAGGATATTTCAAGAGGTTGAGTAGTGTGTTGTGGTTGATAAATCATATTTCATACCATGCGCAATTCTGATGTGATATTCAACCAAAATATTCTATACCACAATACTGGTGACCACACTACAAAATAGAGTAAATTAATGAACATAATAAATATTTAGACTATGTTTTGGTATATTTTTCCATGAATAAGGTGTGATCAACTTATTTTATATATCACTATATGTTTTAGGGTATCCATGTTGTAGAGAGTATGTTCTGCTAAAAATAGATAAAAGATCAATGGTAAGTGATAACAACCATGCCATATCATTTCACCTATGATTTGAAGGGTGTGTTTATATTATAAAAATTAATGAGATATTTTTATTATACATAACTTCACGTCATGGAGTTTTATTCCATACTACTGATATAAAGGATAAGAATACATCAATGCTTTGGAAGGTGATTATGTTGTGGCAGTATGTTTGAGGTAGTGTAGAATATTTTATATTATTCAATTATATGAGATTTACCCCCATTAAGTTAGGCTACATGATGTAGTCTACATAGTATTTGAAAATAGTAAAGTTAAAACTAACTCATCACGTCATAGAGAGGGATGGGGCCCCATGATATATGGTTTATATAAGATCTGAATTAGAATTATGATGTGGATATTTCTTGGAATTTTGGTGGTTATTTAAACAATATAAACTATAAAATTAGAATTAAATAGTGTATATTTATCTAGTAATAAATAAAAGGGATGAATTTGAATAGGAATTTAATTAGAGTTTGAACTTAAAATTTGAAATTAAAACACTCTATGAAATAAGAGAAGGTTATTGTGTGATTTAGAGTGTCACACATAGATCAAATAATAGAGTGTCATTAATATATGTAGGAGTATATTATATGAGGTTTAAGATTATTTGGCATCTCATTTTTTGATTTTATGTGTGTGAGTTTTAATTTTATAAAATATAGTTGTCGAAATTAGAGTGAGAAATGCATATCATTGAAGATATGGAATTGAATAATTGAATCATCATAGAGAACACCACTTCTATTTGTTTTTAATATAGTTGATTGAAATATTTTAATATTTACCTATGAGTCTGTTATATCATTATATTGGTATTAGAAGTTGTGAGTGAGAAAGTGGAAGAGTTCATGAACCTTGGTGGAGTAGTGATCTCTTCCTAATGTTGTTACCACATACTAGTGAGGTACTAGTTAATTGTTATATCAAAAAAATCATTGATATGTGCTCCTTGGTGTATCATTTTATAGGTGAAATAAGTAAAATCAATGTGTATATGTTATTTATAGATCTTTATTTCATTGTGATTAAAATCAAATTTAAGTTTCCTTTACCAATTCGAATTAATGATCAAATTTAATTTAAAGATAAGAAGAAACCTTGTTACCCTAATTCCCCCTTTCTACCTCTTAGGTTGTATATTGATTCCTAGGTATAAAAAGTGGTGTTATAGGCATTAGTTGTTTATTGAACTTTATGAAAGATTTTTAAACTCATGTAGAACATTATAAATGAAAAGGTAGTGCCCTTATTTGATGGATGGAATTGTCAGATATGGAAGAACAATATGAGATATCATCAACAGTATCTTGGGTTTGATGTATATTTGATTGTATTACCTGGGATACAAGTTAGTAATACTAAGGAAATATCAATGATATAAGCTGTAACAATATTGATGAATGATGATACTAAGGCACAAAATACCTTATAAAACTCAATTTCTAATCATATATATATATTAATTTGATAGATTACTCAATTGAAAAAAATATTTCAGTTGAACTTTCTAATATATTTGAATTATACCCCAAAGTAAAGATGAAAAGTTTCAAGTTTCATAGGATATATTTTATTATTTGAAAATAAACTCAAAACAAAATATAGATGATTTATTTATTCATCTTACTAAATTTGATGGTGCCATTCAAGGACTTTTTCAGAAGATTAAGGGTTCAAATATTTTTAAGAAGATCAGTAGAAGAATTACAATTGTGTCTAATCTAAAAGTATCATTACTAGAGGATATTAATCTTGGTTAGTTATAACTTGATGACTTACATAGTAATATAGTTGTAGATGCGATATAGATAAATCTGGAAAACACTTCAGAAAACTAATCAAAATAGATAGAACTCAAAACTATTAAGAAGTAGTAATTTCATGAAGTTAAAAGTGATTATGATATAAGTGATGATTTCTTATCACTTATTATAAGTAATTATAATAGTAGAATAGGTGTATTTGAGAGTAAGATACATATAGCTTGTTTCCATTGAGGAAAGTTTGGACACATCACTACTAAGTGACCAAATAGGTTTAATGAAGATGGTAATGAGTATGAATACTCGCCAAAATAGAATAATAAGTATTCATCTAGAAGGAACTTAAATTCTAAAAATATAAGTGTAAAGAACATTCATAGGAAGGTGCTCATTAGAAAGAAAGAAGAGATTACTGAAGAAGATCTATTATAAATAATTGAAGTTGAGTTTATGTTAGATTTAGAAGATGTTATTACTAAATTAGTGGAAAAAATAAAAGGTTAAACTTAAGATTAAAATTATCAAAAAGAGGTACTTTTTTTCCTTCAGGTTGAGTTGGAATGAGATCTTAGAGATCTTGATTTAAAAAGAAATAAGAATATAAGAATTAGAGGTTTATTGAGGAGTCCACAATATATTTTGATGAACTCAAAGCCAAAGTTTATAATATTGATAAAGTAGTGAAATAATATGAATAAGTTTCATTAAAATATGAATATTTAATGAATTATAGATTAAATATTAAATACTAAGATAATATCATTGATGGTCATAACTTATCAGTCAAAGAGAAAGTCAAGAATATTGAAACTCTTAAAGAACAAGTATTTTCTGTGAGAAAAAAGGTTAAAAATAAAATCTAAATAGATGGTTCGAAAAGAAACTTTAGTTTTGGAATCTTTTAGATGAAGATTTTAAAGAAAGGTTATAGTGAGTTACAAGCACATATGAAGAAATTAAAAGTTCTCAAAGACCAAATGGAATGGGTAAAATTGGAAATAGCTGTGATGGTGAAACATCAAAAAAAAAATTAAAAAACGAATATCATAGGAAAGCATAAGAAACAACATATTTATAAACAAATGAGAAATTATCAACAACCATTGATTTTTGCAAAAGATGGAGATATGCAGAAAGGTGACAATAATAGGCTTTGTTTTCTTTGATGAAGTGTAATTTTGTGTCTTTCTTGGCCACACTATGGCTTATTATGCTGAACATGAAATTTATATAAGAGTAGAATATTATAGAAGTCCAAAAAGAAAATATGGAATGTACTCTTCATATTAAGGAATAAATTCATTTTATGGTTATTATTTTAATCATTTAATCTTCAAAAATAAATTAGATGATTTTAGGAAAAGAAGCGGAAGATACACTTATAGAAGACAAAGGAAAGTGGATTCAAGGTAATCCAATATAATTCGATTACATAATAAGTTTTACCCTCTTGAAGAAAAATATTTTTACTTTACGTATTTCACTAAAAATAATGAGAATAGAAACAAAAAAATTATCAACTCATTTGGGAATATCTTGGAAATAAAGAAATAATAAAAATAACGAAAACTTGGATGAAATTTCCTTAAAAGAAATAAAGAATAGTAGTACCTAAATTCTAGATAATAGGTGTTCATATTATATGAGAACCAATATTAAATTTTTGAAACAAATGAAGGGTAGAGTAAATGGAATAGTACACATTATAATTGATGGAGTGTTGAAGAAAAAAAGGAATCGAAAAGACTTTCATGTCTAGATATGAGTTTAGAAATAATGATTTACTTAAGCCAATAGTTTATGGTATGGTTTATTAAGTTTTATTAAAATTTATGACTCAAATTTAGAGTTTGTGTCTAATAGGAGGTTATTTATCATTAAAGTTGTGACGTCCCTGACCCGGATTTCACTTTGTAGGTTCCCCGAGCCTTGTTAGCCACCTGACCACAAAAGAATCTCTCCGAATTTTAGAGGATTTTCACTAGCATAAAGGTACTAGGGTGTGTCTGTGGGGAGACTATTCCCTCATTACCGGAGTGTATCATAGTGGATAATTATAATAGAGGCAAAATAGTGTAAGAAATAAAATTAAATAAATGGCACAGTGAAAAGTGACAAGGATAATATTAATTGAAATAACTAGAAAAACTGGTATAATAATACAACCATTGATAATGATATTTCATGAATCTAGTAAGCTAGAAAACATGGATAAAAATCATTAGGAATACGTGATAAACTAGTGTATCAAAAATAAAAATATGTAAAATGTCCCAACAATCCCAAACTCTAACTCAATCATCTACTACCATCTCTATACTAAAGCAGTAAGAAATATAGTGTTCAAAGTTGTATACTTCCCTTTATCAACACATGCATTCATATAGTCTGTCTGAGTAACAATGGTTCCTAGATAGGGTATGAGAAAAATCTCAGTGGGAAAACACCAATGATTTCTATAATATCCGGCTCATGTAATGGAAATGTAACAGTGTGCAAGCATGCATATATAAAGTAAATGAGTACAATGTAACTAAATACCCAAGTACCTGATTCAACCCTCAGTTGGTGTCTGAACATGTAACTAGGTCATTAATTAAGAAATTACCAATTTATATTAATAGTTCATGTGAGGCATATCCTGCAACTACATCACCTCTTGATGGTATAATTAGTGAAGTTTCCAAGGTGTAACAAGGAAACCATGATAGATAAATAAATAGAAAGTGGTTCTAAGGTAATCCCTAAGGAAACCTAGACCTCAGGGGATACTAACTCAGTAATATCTGAGTCAATATAAGGGATAATAGTATAACCCAAGGAGAATTGTCCAAGGAATTCCCACAATAATATTTCTAACTGAGCGCAAGGAATACATCCATGGTAAAATGGGAGATAAGCAGTGGTCGAGCCCAAGGATGTAACCAAGGCACCCTAAATTCACACTAGATACAAGGATTGAATCTAAAGCATACTATAATAATAATTAAAGGATCCTACAGTGTCATATCAGGTGTCCAAATGTATTCAAGGATTGGGTTCTCAGGTAGGACTCACCCAAGGCAACCAGCATCCTTAAATCGGAGTGAAATCCTCGAGTACCCAAGGAAATACCTTGGAATCCAAGAGCTAACACAAGTCAATCCTTCCCATAAAAATTTCATGGTCCATGCGCTTAAAGATTCAACTTACATTTAATTCACTATAATTAATTTTATTATATGATAACTATGACATTGAAAAATTCACTTTGTTCAACCCTTTCCTTTCATTAGTTTCACAAGGACAAGTAGCATGAGACCTTTTAATTAAAAACATGTAAGTAAATTTCAATTAATAAGCTTCACTCTGCTTCCTTCCACGATCATGGAAATGTGTGATGTGTATGTGTAACCATACATTCATTTACATTTAATAAGCCCAAGTCATATACTTAAGTATGATTACCATAATATCATTTGAATGAATAAATTATATTTAGGAACTTACCTTAGGTGGTTCAGGTGTAAGTGAAAATGTACAATATATTCAAAATTTCATGATTCAATATGAATTTAATTTATGGAGGCTTTCCATTAGTTTTTTCAAGATCGAACACACCTAAACGGTGGCTCAAAAGTGTCAAAACACTGAAAACCGAATTATGGAATATTAACCTTCATGGGGTGTTATGCATTATTAATATAACCATAAATGACCAATCACATTTAAGGTAAGATCATAACCATAAAGTTATAATGGATATAATCATGGAATATAAATTCAATAAAAGTAACCCGATGAAAACAGTGGTCCCCACACGTCAAACCCAAAATCAATGAACTTGAGGGATGAGTTGTAGACCACCCACCTCGTTCTCATATGACTCTCCTCCTATAGTTTCAGCCTATAATTTGTCTTGGATTAGAGTAAATATAAATATGAGTATAAGTACTCACAAATCGATAAATAGGTCAAGATTCATAGAAATGAAGAACGTCTTAAGAAGAATATACTACTTACTGATGTGCATCCAATGTGACAAACAGAATCCTGATCGAATCCATTATGAAGGAGTTATTTCAATATCTATATTAGGACATCAAAGGGATTTAAATGGGGAGAAATGTTGGTTCTAATTGATGGAATTTGGAATAGGTTATTAGGGTTAGTTTAATTAGATCATTAAGGTAAAAATGGTATATCTACCTAGAAAATAACATGTGTAGGTTTTGGCCACATGGATTTACAAACTGTGTGCCAACCATGCATGATTACCTAAAGAAAAGGGGGAACTCTCATGGGGTGGCCACACATTTTGAGAAACCACGTTCCAACCATGTGATATAGACTTACCAAAAAATTTAAACCATCTGTATGGTTTAAAATAACTGTGTGGACTCCCCGCACAGTTTACTCTAACCATACGCTAGGCCCATTTTTTCCAAAAAATTGGGTTTCAGGCTATGAACGAGCCCCAGACACACCTGATACCTTTGTGAACTCATTAGGAGTCCACATTAGGTCCATAATGTTGAATTAGACCAAAATTTAAAGGATTATTAACTGAGTCAAAACCCGGGTTCTTACGGTCATCCCCCTATAAAGGAACTCATCCCTGTGTTCACCTTCTAAGGGCGACAAACACTATCTGAGAACAACTCTATCCCTTGGGCATGTACGTCAGTCACCCGCTCCCAAGTCTCATCTTGTACATGGTCGTGCTACCATAACACCCATACTATAGGAATAGACCAACCTCGTAGATCCTTCATGCTTCAGTCAATAAAGCCTATAGGATACTCATTAAATGAAGCACCAACATCAAGATCAACTTCCTAAGGATTAAAAGTATGAGATGGGTCGGCATGGTAATAGTGAAGATATGAAATGTGGAAGACATAATTCATGGAATAGTATCTCTTAGGTAATAGAAGCTAATAGGTTACTATCCTGACTCACTTAAAAATCTCAAATTCTCATACAATATGAAGCGACAGATTCCCTTGTCCATGTATCCATATATTCCCTAACCTAGGTGACACCTATAATAAAACATGATCCCCGAACTTGAACTCTATAGGTATCTGATGGTTATTGACATAACATTTCTATCTAGACTGACCAGTATAGATACACTTCTTGATTAGTTGTACATGCTTTGAAGTCACCTACAAAAGACAGGGACCTAGTAGGGTTTCCTCACCTACCTATAGCTAGCACATGGGTGAACAGCACAACCTACCATACAAAGCCTCAAAAGGTTCCATCAAAATAGTCATCGTAAATCTATTGTTATAGGAGAAATCAATGAGAGTGATATTATTCTCCCAAGAATCACTGAAATCAAGGACACCTGCTCAGATCATTTCTTCTAGAACCTGTATCATTCGTTCCGACTGTCTATTGGTCTGATGGTGGAGAGTTGTTCTTAAAAGTACCTATGTACCCATAGCTTTCTACAAGCCTTTCTAGAATTATGACATAAAACAAGTGTCCCTATTAGAAACAATAGTACAAGGGAACCCATGTATTCATATGATCTCATGGACATAAAGTTTTCTTGGATCATCAATTGAGAAAGTCTCTTGAATAGGAATAAATTGGGATACTTTTGTTAGTTAGTCAATAACTACCCATACAACGTCACTACCCCTCAACGACCTAGGTAATCTGACTAAATAATCCATGGAAAATTTTCCCATTTCTATTCTAGGACTAAAAGTGGTTTTAAAAATCCCGAGGGTATATAGTTCGTTACCTTCACCTTCTAAGAGGAGGAACACCTAGTGATAAATCTAGTTATCTACTATTTCATCCTCAGATACCAATACTAGCGTCACATTTATCGATACATTTTGGAGATTCCTGGATGAACCTCCAATTGAAAAGCATGAGACTCATGCATTAACTCTTATATCATATCTGTAGGGATGTATACACGTCCATTTATACATAGGATTTTGTCTCTATCCATGGACCAATCCAGAGGTAGGTTTGCTCTTAATATTACCTCTTAGAGAACCAAGCCTTCAGGATATAAAATTTTCTACTCTTAACCTTCTCAAGGAGAGAAGGGGTAACTTACAAGGATGAGAGACAATACAATTCATGACTATCATGAAATTCTAGATGCAGCTAAAAAATAGGGTTATTATCTTCCATTCATCATTGGCTTCCCATACAGCTTGTGCCTTAATTTTCTGACTCAACACATCGGCCACTATATTTCCTTTTATATGCATATAGGCAAGCTCAAAATTAAAGGATTTTAGATATTAGACCCATATTCACTGTCTTATATTCAATTCACATTGTGAAAAGATATATTTGAGTCTCTTTTGGTCCGTATATAGAACAAATTGCTCACCGAATAGATAGCATCTCTAATAATATAAGGCATGGACAACTGCTACTAGCTCAAGGTTGTGTGTTGGGTAGTTTCTCTCATGAGGTATCAACTATTAAGATCTGTATGCAATGACTCTACCCTCATTCATCAGTACTACTCCTATTTCGATGCTTGATGGATCACAAAAGATGATATAACCTCTTCTTGGCTCTAGAAAAATCAGAAGAGGTGCCGAGACAAGCCCCATTTTCATCTACTGAAAGTATTTCTCGCATTATTCTAGACATAGAAACTTAACACCCTTATTTTTAAGGATATTGAGAGGTGAATAAAGGCAATATAAGTCTTGTACGAAATTACTATAATATCCAGTCAGCCCCACAAAACTCCATATATCAAACATGTTCTTGGGTTTCTCCCAGGAAACCACCACACCCACATTCTTTGGGTAAATAGAGACTACCAATTCTAAGATAATATGAACCATGAAGTGAAATTTTTTGAACCATAAGTGGAACTTAGCAATATTATCGTAAATTTGATTCTCTCTCAGTGTACTCATAATGATCTCAAGGTTCTTGGCATGGTTTCTATGAGTGTAAGAATAAACCAAGATGGAATCCACAATGACTACGAAAAAAACTATCCAAATAGGGGTGGAACACAGTATTCATCAAATCCATGAAAATGTAGAGCACATTAGTAAGACCGAACATCATAACTAGTTACTCATATAGACCATGCCTGCTACAGAAATTTTTATATGGTATTGTTTATGTCCGGGCTCGCACCTAATGATATCCCGATCTCAGGTCGATCTTAGAGAAGACCCTTGATTCTTGGATCTAGTCAAAGAGGTCATATGTTCAAGGTAGTGGATACTAGTTATTGGATGTAATATAGTTCAACCATCTATAATACATGCATATACTAAGGGTCTTATCTGCATTCTTAGTTAAAAGCATAGGAAAACCCCAAGAGGAAGTGCTAGGATGTATAAAACCTTTGGCCTCTAGATCCTCTAACCACCTCTTGATCTCCTGGAGCTCAATAGGTGAAATCCTATATGGAGTAATTGACACTAGAACTACTCCCAGAACAAGCTCGATCATAAACACTAACCCCCTCTCATGAGGTAATCCAGAAAATTCATCGAAAAAGACATCCCTAAAATGATCTACTACTAGAGTGAATTCTGACTGGTCTAAACCTCGATCCTCCAGGTAGAAATTTGAAATATTGGCGGTCACCCCACCTATCCCACGATGCTATGATCTATATATACTATCTTGGACATCCCACTAACCCTTATAAAGATAACTAATTCCCTCTAGTGATGTAAATGATGACCTTTAGCGATATCAGTATATAAAGGCATGATATAGAACCAAAAAATTCATCCTAAAAATGACATCTAAACCCATCATCTCAAGAAAAAATAGGTACCATAGAAAGGGGTAACTACATACCTCAAGGTGAAGTCCCTGCACTAGTGTATGTCCTCTGATAGTACCCCAAATGGTGTATCTAAGGTCATTACACCACAGAATTACTGCATTTCCAACCCAAGGATTTCCATGATAGATAAGGAGATAAAAGTGTGTGAATAAATTATATCAAATAAAATAGATACTATAGTGGAGGCTACTATAATAGTACCTCATAATATATATGGTCCCTATGTCCGATCCTTAGGTATTAGTTATAATGCATGCAACTGAACTAATCCACGACCATGTTCAACAGCTATACTACCATGATCAAAACTAATTTACAAGCATTGCTGGTGATTAGGGGTCCAGATACCATGGCCATGACCTCCTCCTTTACCATACCTTTTTATGATACACCAACTCCCCACCAAACGCGGCATAAAATAACATTCTCTTGAATGTGGAGCTGGTGAGGAACCTCTTCCACTAGAAGATGATGGAATATTCCTACAGAAACATGGAAGATGACCCATACAGTCGCAATCTCGGTACTCCAGTGGGCCTCTATAAGACTGAGGATTTAGATTACCCTTCTATCCACACTGATGTAATACTACATAGTTTTCTACATGGGTACCCCGGTTGCCACTACCCTAATGAGAAACCTCGAGGGATATCTTTCTTCCACAGGAAGAACTATCATTTTTCCTTAACACTGATACTCTATGCTTGGTACTATCATCATCCCTTAGGTTGTGCTCAATAATTAGAGACTCATTTGCAATCTCATAGAAATTAGGTAGGTGAAAAATATTCACCTGAGTACGATTGGTATAATAGATCCGATCCTCGAAGAGTCTAGCACGCAAAATCTCATCACCGGGTAAAAGAGATGCAAAGTGATGAAACTCCAAGAAATGTGTTGAATACTCTATAACTGACTTAGAAACCTAATTGAGATGCATGAACTCTCTGGATATATTTGTTCTCTGCATCTAAGGAATGAACTGATCATAGAAGGTAGTCTGGAAATCAACCCATAATGTGCCCTGATGATGATCAGAAAAGGTAATCACATCCCACCATCGCTTGGTCGAATCATGAAGCATGTTGGTAGCAAGTTTGTCCCTCTACTCTGGAGGCATCTCCAGATTCTCAAAGATAAATAAGGTGGAATTTATCCATGTCTTTGTAGCCTATGGACCTCCATCCCTTGAGAAGGTGGGAGGATGCTAAAATTGGAACACATGAGTCAGATTAGCCATCGTAGGTGCATCATGGGGAGCACCATTCATTGAAATCATCAGACATAGAAAAATATCACAAACTTGGGAATCAGTTTCTGGATCAAGAATAGCTGGCAGTACATTCAGTGGCACTCCTATTGGTAAGGTTAGTGGCTCAGGGCCCACTATATTAAGAGAATATTCATCGCCACCCTCCAAGTGCATGACACGAGGACGTCGTGGTATCATTGGTCTACAATTTCCAAGGACATGCCTTAGAAAAAGTTTATAATAATATATATAAAATCACTAGTGGAAACTTTATATAAGGAAGCTCACTTATGACAACACTACTTTTATTACAAAATTAAACATGATTTATTACATAAAACATTCACTTGATACAACATGGGTAATAGAGAGGTCTAGTGTCTTTGGGGATTAGGATCATTACATAACAACTTAAAACATGAATTACAACATCTTTATTGAAAACTTCCTTTACATGACCACTAAATTCCCTTATACTTTGCATTTCATGGGATAACCTGAGGTCATGCATAAGAAAAGGGTTGAGCTATAAAGCCCAGTAAGGGAATAAACATGGAATACATGAGGAGTAAAATACATGTTAGACAATAGGCATATTAATAGAGCACAAGAGAAACATGAACATAAAGGCATGATAAATCATGATAATCATAACATGGAAATGTGGCAACAACACTTAACATGGAATTAGCATGAGCCAAGGCTCATTGCACATAGAGAATGAGTAAATCCTCATTGAACATGAAGCACAAGTAAACCCTTGTTGCACTTGAATTATCATGAGTCAACACTCATTGAACATGACGTATCATGATACTATACTTTACCCAATGCATTGGAGCGCTATAAGGGCGCACCCTTCTTAAACATTTCATTTTATGAATAAGTGTGACACATGGATCATAAAACATGGATTCATAAAACATAATCATTTATTCCATGATGAAGTAATGTGGCATTCATACATGAAACTTTATAATCAATATGTAAATGTGCATAATGGTGAATACCCTTGATGGAGAAATGGGCATGGTATTCACTACACAATGGCATTGGCTTAGAAAATCGGTGCGATTTCGGCAGCGTAATGGCGTGACATAAGAATTCATAAAAATGGTTGATGAGAGAGAAAGGGGTTCCTCATCATATTTACATGTAATGTACAGTACGAAGGTCATATAGACATATGTCCCAAAAATTGTAATGGAATTTAGATTCATGATACAAAAGTATTGCTTGAATGTAAATGAGGATAGAAAAGTTCCTTTCGGAATTTCGGCATAGTAACGGGTGTACATGGGAGGAATTAAATGAGAGAGAAAGGGGTCTCCCATTATTCAAACATAAAGAGGAAAGTATGAGGGATGTGTGAAACCATACCCCAATATTCATAATTGAAATTAAAAGGGCAAAACAACTTAAAGAAAATTGGACAAAAATGAGAAAGGAAGAAAAAACCCTTACTTGGAAGTGTGCATCCAAAGGCTTGAGAGAGGATTCTTGGGAGCTTGGGGCACCTTGGGAGGATTATAGAGAGATTAGGGCAGAGGTTGGACGAACTCCAAAGGATTTTAGTGATGAGGAAGTGGGATCTTGGGTGGGTTTATATAGGAAACGTGAGGGAATTGTTTATTATTTAGGTTTGGGACCCCTTATATTAAATTAATCCAAACCACAAACCATCCCATTGTTTTTGCCCATGGATTTTGGAAAAGGGAATATGAAAACAATATTTTATAAGTCCAAAGTCCAAACTTCTTATAATAATAGGGTTGCTTATGTGCAGGTGAGTAACACTCCCATGGAAAACAATTTAAAAAGACAATGTGTTTAATAAGTCTTGAAGGGTCCATTAATGCTTTGAAAAGTAAGTCAAACAAACCCAAAATCACATTATTTTAATGTTAAAACATATATTGGCCGAACATAAAGCTTATAGTATTTTATTACATCGCTATTGGGTCATTATGATGTCATAAAACACATTATATATTTAAACAGTATTTAATTTTTACCCAAAAAATTGACTGTCTCAGAAAATTATAAAAAATTCACCGTTGGATAATTTCGATGTCCTGATTCCAGAAATAACATTTATTTTGTATAAATAATTTTATTAATATGTTAATTTTCACTTTTAAAATAAAAACCAACATTTATCGAAAATTCACGTGTTTTGAAAAAAATGGCTTTCAAACCTTAATAAAAATTATAATTGCATTCATAAAATTATATGATCATTTATATATATTAAAATTAATTTAATAATAATAATAATAATTTATTAAAATATTATTTAATTCAAAAAACCCTTAATTTAATAAAATAGATTTATTAATTAAGTAATAACTTAAAACACTATTTTAACTTTAAAAACTATTTACAATGTATCAATAATGACAAGAAAGTATATTCATTTTTATATACAAAAAAATAATGTACATGAACATAGTACTAGAAATTTGTTACATAACCCCTTAAAACAGCCGCATAAGACCTAAGGGTAAGGTGTGCGATGGTGATAGACTCTTGGGGTGTCTTGAATAACATCGCTCAAGTGGTAATTTCTATCAACCTCCACTTTTCCCGTAGACGGTCACGTTCGAGCTTGAAATGATGAAGCTTTACTTGGGATTGATCAAGAGAGAAGCCCAAATATGCCACCTCTTTTCCGAGCTCCGAAAAATGGGCTTCGTATGGAGCAATTCTATTGGATGAGGCCATCGCTTCCTTTGTTTGAGTATATTGGGTTTGTTAAAGCCCTATATTTATACTAATCATGTGATCACTATTCAATGGCTATAAAATCAACAGTCATAATTCTTAACATAAAACCAAAGAAGTTGACATTTTATATAAACATTTTACATAAAGAGACATTTAATTAGATCAAGAGGTAATTCCATTAATGAAGCTTTGGGTCGTTACATCGCTACCCAAGGTATACTACCCCAACCACTCGCTTAGATGACCAGGTATCAAAAAGTGCTTAGTTATAAGTTCCAGGGGTTCTAACAGATGAAGGGTCAACAGTACCTTGCCTCATCATTTATTGGCAACTATTTCATTTCATTTTATTTTAAATTACTAGTTTCACTCCTTTAACTTTCATAACCATGACAAGGAGGGATAAGGATGTGCAACCATTTCACTTTTATGTTTGAATTTTCATAGAACATGAATCAAAGTTACTTTAAAATGAATAATAAATCCTTGTGAATTGGGTTTCATACATCTTATCACTGAAAATTACACCCATTTGAATTTCTAATTAATGCATTGATTTGGTAAATTATTCATTCCAACCCACAAGGGCCCATAACACCTCATGAATTAAAATAGGAAATCACTCAATCACAACCCAAAAGAAGCACAAGCATATATACAATCAAGGCTAACTCAAATATCACATGCATATAAAGTAACGAAAGTAGTGAAATTCACTTATATGGTATGGAAATATGCATGATGTGTAAATTATAGGTTCCTATATTGATGCATGTAACAAATATTCTTTCCCTCATACCATCAGGACATAGATGAAATGAGATTCTCAATCATAATAATATTCAACAACTCCACAAATCATGTGCATCAAAAAATGGTGAAAGGATATCAACTGTAATGGGAAAAAGCATAGCAATAATCATAATTCAAGAAACTCATATTTTACCCTAAATGTGGGTTGATGATTCCCAAGCATGGATTATGAAAAAGTACCACACATTCCTAATAACCTGACTACTGTCTCCAAATAGTAAAGTAAGAATGGAACTAATATGATACCACTTTGTGACATCCTAGACCCATATGCCACTTAATAGGTTCCCTGAGCCTAGTTGGTCACCTGGCATCAAGCGCATCTCCCTAAATTCCAGAGGCTTACGACTAGAAGTGATGGCCTATGGTGTGTCCATGGGGACACTATTCTCTTATTACCAGAGTGTAGCATAGTGGATAATTATAATAGAGGTAAAACAGAAAAATCAATAAAAGTAAATAGATGGAATGGAGAAAAGAGAAAAGAGAAAAGGATAAAAATAACTAAAATAACTAGAATAACTGGTATAATCATACAACCAATGATAATGATATGTCATGTATCTAGTAAGCTAAAAAACATGGATAAAAAGTAGCAAGAATACATTCTAAACCAAAGTAGAATAAATGAAATACATAAACTATCACAAGCATCCCAATCTCTGGTTATGTCATCTACTACAAACTCCATGCTAATACAGTAATCAATCAAGTGTTTAAAGTCATATGCTTCCCTTTATCAACACCTTCATTCATTTAGTCTGCATGGGTACCAATGGTTTCTAGATAGGGTGTGAGATAAATCTTAATGGGCCACCACCAATAGTGTCTATAACATATGACTCGTATAATGGATATGTAACAGTGTGCAAGCATGCATATATAAATTAAGGTAGTAAAGTGTAACAAAATACCCAAGTAACTTCTTCAAACCTCATTTGGTGTTTAAACATGTAACAATTTCATTAATTAAGTAGTTACCAATTTATATTAATAGGTCATGTGAGGCATAGACAACACTAACATCACCTCATAATAATGTAATTAGTGAAGGTTCAAAGGTGTAACAAGTTAACCATTATAGATAACTAAATAGGAAGTGGTTCCAAGGTAATCACCAAGGAAATCTAGTCCTTAGGGTCCACTAACTTGGTAGTAACTGAGCCTAGCTAAGGGTTAAGAGTGTAATCCAACACTACTGTAAATATGGCCTTTATCAGTGCTAGAAAAGGGCATTAACAGCACTAGAAAAGTGTTGTTAATCGAGGTGAAGATAAATGGGGGTCCCTTTTATCAGCAATCAGAAAAGTGCTGATAAAGGCCCCTGTTATCAGTCCTAAAAAAAGCACTGATAAAACGGGTCTTTTATCAGCGCTTTTTTTGCACTGATAAAAGACCCCTTTTATCACTGCTTTTTTTTAGCGCTGATAAAAGTCAAAAAAAATATAAAATGTTTACATGAAAATACAATGCTCGGGGGAGATTTTAACAGTGCTTGACCCCCCACCCATTTATCAGTTCTAGGTGGACCCCCTCCCACTCTTCACACACTGCACTTTCCCATGCATCCCCCACTTGCATGTGTGCCCTTGCTTCCACCCAAACTCAAACCCGAGACCGCCCCCCTTGCGTGCATGCACCTTAACCACTAAGCTATTTTGTTTTTTTCTCTATTTAATGATATATCTATTTATTTATATACATATATATATAGTTATATTTATTTGTATATTAATATAGATTCATATTAATATAAATATATTTAGTTATATTAATACATATATATTTATTCATATATTAATGTATATATATATATATATTCATATATTATAATATATTTATATATATATATAGTTATATTTATTCGTATATTAATATAGATTCATATTAATGTAAATATATTTAGTTATATTAATACATATATATTTATTCATATATTAATATATAAATATATTTATTTGTATATTAATATATATTTATATATATTTATATATATAGTTATATTTATTCATATATTAATATAGATACATATTAATATAAATATATTTATTTATATTAATACATATATATTTATTTATATATTAGTATATATATATATATTTATTTGTATATTAATATATATTTATATTTAATTATATATATATATATATATATTTATTTATAATTTTTTATCCGTATGTTTATTTGTATATTAATATATATTTATAAGATTAGTTTTAAATACATTTATTAAATATGTTTTTTATGTGTGTTTATAAATAAATAAATACATACATACATACATACATACATATATACTACACACACAGAGAGAGACACACACAAACACACACAAACACACACACACACATATATATATATACGAATAAATACATATATATGTGTATCTGAAAAAGTCATAGAATGTTAAAATGACCATAACTTTTAATCCAGAAGTTCGTTTCAACTCCACAACCAGTAAAATTGATGAAAATGAAACAATATTTTATATTATATGTTGTACAAGGCTAGTGGACATCTAGATCCGAAGTTATACCTATTTGAATGTTAAACAATCAGGGTATCCCGACTAAAAACTCAGTTTTGAGAGGCCTTCTAGACCTTTTGAGCCTTGAAAATGTGACAGAAGTTTCCCTTAGGTCAATAACGTGTGGATATCATCACATGCTTCGATTTGATATGCTGTATAGCTCAAACGGACACTCGGATCAAAAGTTATAACTGTTTGATGTTTGAGTTACATTTTCAACTTATTTTAGATCTTTTAATAATTTGTTTGATTTTTTGTTTCTTCAAATTGTTATTAAATTATTATTAATCAATGATAATTATAAATTTTTATTTAATAATTCTTTTTAAAATATTTTAAATCCATTTTCACTAAATTTCTTATATATTAAATGTAATAGTCTATTTATACTTATCTAAAACATATTTAAGAAATATATATTATATTTATATCAATATAAATATACTTATATAACAATATATTATTTTTCATGATTTTTTTTTAAATTTATCAGTGCTAGTAAAAATCATTGATAAAGCCCCTATCAACGCTACTAAAAAAATTTATGATAAAGGGGTCCCCTTTAACAGCGCTAAAAAAACACCGATAAAGGGGGTGCCTTTATCAGTGCTAAAAAAGCATTGATAAAGGGTCGCTTTTAATAATGATTTTTTAGAGTTGTTAAATTTTCCCTTTATCAGAGCTTTTTTTAGCACTGATAAAGCCCCCCCCCCCCTTATCATTGATTTTCATAGCGCTGATAAAGGGTGATGCTCCGAAAAATCAGTTTTGTGGTAGTGCAAGGAGCATCGACCAAGGAATTCCCACAATAATATTTCTAACTGAGTCCAAGGAATGCATCCAAGGTAAAATGGGAAATGAGTTCTGGTTGGGCCCAAGGATATATCCAAGGCACCTCAAGTCACATTAGATCCAAGGAGTATATCTGACTCATCCTATAATAATAATTAAGGGTTCCTAAATTTTCATGCCTGTAATCCAATGGTAAACAACGATCAGGTTCTCCGGTAGGTATCACCCAAGGCTACCTGCATCCTTGAATCTGAGTGACGTCCTTGAGTACCTATGGAATTCCCTCAGGAATCCAAGAGCTAACATGATTCAAGCCTTCCCATAAGGATGTTAAGGTCCATGTGCATAAAGAGTCACCTTACATTCAATTTAGTATAATTAATTTGATAATATGAGGACTATGACATAGAAAAATTCACTTGGTTCAAGCCTTTCCTTTCATTAGTTTGAAAAGGACTAGTAGCATGAAACCTTTTAATAAAAACCATATAAGTCAAGTTCAATTAATATGTTTCAATCTTCTTCCTTACATAAATATGGAAAGGTGTGCTACGAATGTGCAACCAAACATTTATTTACATTTAATAAGTCCAATTAATATACTTAAGTATGCTTTCCATAATATCATTTGAATGAATTACTTACATTTAGGATCTTTCCTTAGGTGAGTAAAGTGTAAGTGACAAGGTTAAATCAATTCAAAACTTCAGGATTCAATATTAAATTAATGTAAGAAGGCTTACCATTAGTTTGTTCAAGCTCGAACACACCCAAATGGTGGTCCAAAAGTGTCAAAACACTAAAAACCCAATTATGGAATATTACCCTACAAGGGGTGTTGTGCATTTTTAATAAAACTGCCAACAACTAGTCACATTTACAATAAGATCATAACTATATGGTTCTAATGGATATAAGCATGGAATATATATTCAATAAATGGCACCTGATGAAATCAATAGTCCCCACATGTCAAACCCAAAATCAGCGAACTTGAGGAATGATTTTTAGAGCACCCACATAGTAGTCATATGACTTTCATCCTTCAGTATCAGCCACTAATTTGGCTTGGATCAGAGTAGATGTGAAAAACAATTATAAGGAATCACACCATGATAACTAGTTTCAGAGAAATAGAAATGAATAAAGGCTTAAGAGGACTTGAGTACATATCGATGTGCATCCAACCTGACAAACAGCACCATGATTGGATCCCTAAAAAAGGAGATCTTTCAATCAATATCTTCGGCCTTCAAAGAGCTCTAAATGGGGAGAAAGGGAGGTTCTCCCTGCTGGAATTAGGAATAGGGAGGGAGGGTTGGTTTAATTATATCATTAAGAAAAAAATGGAAAATCTTCTAAAAAATATCCTATACATGATTTGGCTGCATGGTTTTTCTAGCCATGCACCAACCATGCATGGGTACCTAGATAAAAGGGGGAACTCACATGGTTGGGCCACATGGTTTGAGAAAATGTGTGCCAATTGTGCACTATGGATACCAAAAATTCAGTCCATCTGCATGGTTTAGACTAACCATATGGCCTCCAAGCATAGTTTAGTCTAACCATGTGTCAGGCCAATTTTCCCAAAATGTTGGGTTCCATGATCCAAATGATGCCCAGACACACCTGAGACCTTCGTGAACTCATTATGAATCCACATTACGTCTATAAGGTTGAATTAGACCAAATTTTAAAGGATTCATACCTATGTCAAAAATTGGGTTCTTATAAAGGGAATGTTTTGAAATTCTCTAATGAATGGTTGGAGAACAAATAAGATTCTATATCAAGTTGGAAATAGATAAAATTCATGTCTTCTTATTATTAAAGAATAAATAAGATTGTGGTGCTGGAGGATTGGACATGTTAATAAAAAACATATAGATGATTTTTCAAAATGTAGAGTTTTATCAAATATAAATAACTTTAAGAAATATCGAGAAAAGATTTTTGAATCATTAATTCAACAAAAATGGTTTAAAATCTGTATCCTCTCAAGAATATGAGAGCATCAGGTTTATTGAATTTGATTCACACTTATGTGCATTGTATAAATTTCTAGGCAGAAGCCTGTGGTGAGAAGTATCTGATCTTATTTAGGGATGATTAGGGAAGTATAAGATGTGATATGTTCGTATGTTCAAAAAATGATCTATTGGAGTTTATAAAAATGGTTTCAAAGAAGAGAAAAAAATGAAATTCAAATAACTATGAAAATTTTGAGATTTGAAAATAGAATAGAGTGTGTGTCATATGCATTTGAAAATCATATGTATGATAATGGTATTAAATATTAAGTACCTTCAATATGAACCACTCAATAGAATGGGGATGTGGAAAGAATAAATTGAATGGTCAAGAAAATGGAAAATCATTGTTAATAGACAATGGAATATCATGACACAGCTCGAAATAAGTAGTTTAAGTGGATTTATATACTCAAAATAGATTACTACTTAGTTTAGGGATAGATAAAATTATATAAAAAAATATGGAATGGAAGGAAACCCCCCTTTAATCTTCTTAGGATATTTAGAGGAAACTATATTATGTGAAAAAATATGGTAATAAAGAAAAGTATAGTGATATAGTGGATAAAGGTATTTTATTATGCTACTCAACAAAGAGAAATATCTATAAATTAGTTAATAAGAGGGTCAACAGGATTGTTAAGATTAGTGATGTAATGGTTCTTGAGAATGAATTCAAATTAGATTTTGAAATTTTGGTTTCTAAAGAAGTGTTTGAAGAAGGTAAAGTAAAAAATATAGATTTGGGAGAATCCCAAAATGTATAGGCTAAAGGTGATTCTAAGATTGAATCAATAGAAGAGAAAAGTGAAGGAGTGAGTTAACCTGTGACTCAATGAATAAGGATAATTGCTTAGGTTGATTCAATAAATATTGTTGAAGATAAATTTTCTTTAACTCAAACTCAAAGAATGAGGGGAGTAGAGCACATTGCTCAATTATTTGACATGGAAACTAATTAATTTCAAGAAGTGGTAGGCACTATTAAAAAAAGGCCTTTAATAGTACTGGTCATTATCAGCGTTGATAGAGGGTAGCATTTATCACCACTCTTTAAGCACTGATAAAGGTCCAGAATAAAATGAAATAAATAAAAAATTAAAAATTAAAAAAAAAATATTAACATTTTTATTAGTTAAATAATTATTGATAAAAATGAATAAATTGAATATACATATATATAAATTATAAAAATTAACAAATAGTATATATTAAATATAAATATATATAAATTGAATAAAATGAAATAATTAAACAAATGAAAATTAAAAATGAGTGAATTAAGAAAAATATTAAACATTTTATTAATTAAATAATTATTGAAAGAAATGAATAAATTCAATATATATATATATATATATATTATAGATATTAATAAATTATATATATTAAATATAGATATATAAAATGAATAAATTGTAATAATTAAACAAAAAATAAAAAAGTAGAAATTGTAATAATTAAATAAAAATTAATAAATTAATAAATTATAAAATTATTTAAAAAATTATTAATGAAAATTTTATTAATTAAAATGAATAAGTATAATATATATATATATTAAATGTAAACAGTAATAAATAATATATATTAACTATAAATATATATAAAATGAATAAAATGTAGTAATGAAAAATATATTAATGTCTTATTCATTTTTATTGTTTCTTAATTTTCCAACATATATCAAACGTGTATTATATTAATTTCACATACTTATACATATATGAATTTTTATATACAACACATGAAATAAATGAAATCTTATATAGAAACACATACACCTAATATTTATGTAATTTATTCAAATTTTAGTATATTTTAGAATTTCATTATAGCATGATAAATTTAATATATTATTTTTTTAATTAGTGTATTTTATTTATTGATATTTAATATTATTACAGTTATGTATTATTTATTCATTTTTAATATTTTTTATTTTTTATTTTTTATTTTGTATTTTATTTTTAAATTTAATCATTTTCTTTGATTTATTTATATATATTTATCTGTTATGCTTTAGTTTTTTTAATATGTATTAATATTTAATTCAATATAAATATATCCATATTTTTTTAGTAATTTATATTTAATTAATAAAACTTATCCATTTTTTCAGTATTTTTAAAGTGTATTTATTTTTAATTATTTAATTTCACTCATTTTAAAAATGAATATATTTAAGATTATATATTAATTAATAATGTTTAAAATATATTAGTAAATAAATATTTATAGGTAAATATATTTATAAATGCATACTTATTATATTAATAATTATTATAAATAAATAAATATTATTTTCAAAAAAATATTAATATAATTATAAATAAATAATTATATATATTTAAATTACTTTAAATTTATAATAAATTTATTTAAATAATAAATATAAAATATTTATATTTATATTTATAATATATGTGTATATATATAAGTTGAGGTCGAAGCCTTAGTGTATTCATTGAAAGAGGTATATTATGAAGAAAAGTAGGCAAGATATAATTTAGTTATATACTCAGCGAGATTCGAAATCGAGACCTCATTGAGACCCATAGGAAAGCTACCACGGAGTTTCACCCTGGGGGTTATATATATATAGTTATATATATATATTATTATTTTTAAAGTATTATTCACATATTTATAAATAATTAATTATATATTTAAATAAATTTAAAATTATATCAAATATATTTAAATAATAAATATATTTATATTTATATTTATATATTATAGATATAATGATATAAATATATTTATAATTATAAAATTATAATATATATATTTAAATAACTAATATATTTAATATATTTTTATTTATATATATTTGTTAAATATATATATAATTATATAAATATATATAATGATATAAATATATTTTTAATTATGAATAAATAATTATAAATATATTTATAAAATTAAATATTTATAATTATAAATAAAAAATAAAATTTTTTAAAATTGTGTTAATGTAATTATACAAAAATAAATATATATTTAAATAATTATAAAATTATAATGAAAAAATATATAAATATATAAATATATTTAAAAAAATTTATTTATAATTATAATTACATATCCTTTATTAGTGCTAATGTTTTAGCACTGATGAAGGTTCCTTTTATCAGTTCTTTTTTACCGCTCATAAAGCTTGATCTTTATCACCAATGAAAAAGCACTCGTAAAGATGCATTTTATCACTGCTTATAAATTTAGCACAGAAAAAAAAAGGGATCTTTATCAGCGATTTTTTGCACGCGCTAATAAAAGTGACCCTAGTCTATTTAAAAGAACCCTATCCATCACTCATTCAGTCATGATTTTAAAGATCTTGAGTAACTCCCCTGCTACCAGCACTACTCCTCTACGTTCTCTCAGACAAATCAAGGTTAGAATCCAAGGTATCTTAGTTTCTCTTTTTCCCCACTCTTTGTTTAATATTTTGGGTTCTTCATTTTGGATTTTTTGCACTATTCATAACCATGACGAACTCTACATATCATCTCTCTCTATCTCTATCTCACTTAACTATACCTACACAACACCACCCCAACTCTTTAAACTCATTCCAGCTTCATATGAGACCACTACGAACTGCATCTCCATCCGTTGTTTCACATGATGGTGATTTGTTTGATGTTTTCGTTATATATTTATTTTTACCTTTTAGATAGTGTAGATTTTCATTTCCTGAATCGTGATTCCATAGTATGGCATGCACATGAAGATGAAAAAAAGTTTAAGATAATAAAAATAATTATTAATATATGTGTATCTATTGAAAAAATTATCTTCATTAAATTTCATAAAATGACATGTGCATATTTTCTCTTAATTATTATTAGATGATTAGTGTCGCATAAGTGATGTAGTTGAATGAATAAATGGATTTTTTCCCTATCATAAAATAATAGAATTTAATGGTGTTTCCTATATATTTTCTTTCATTGGTTTATTTTTTCTTGTTCAAACACAATTTGAATATAAATTTGAATATAATTTTACATGTTGAATATATTATTGAATAATTAGATGATGATATAAAACATGTAAGAATTATTAAAGGTGTTAAGTTAAATTTATATGAAATATTAGAAAATTTAGTGCTTCTTAGAACTATTATATTATAATTATGATTTTGGTAATTTTTACCTTAAATGAGTTTATAAATTCAATCCGATTAAATAGAAATTTTTTTTCTAGAATTACATTGTGGTGGGTGGTATATTGTGATAGAAAGTGAACTATATTTTTGAAATTTAATATGTTAAAATACATTATTAAAATTTCATTTACATTATTTTCGAATATGACTGGGTTTAGAGTATACATGGTATAAACATATTTTCTAAAAATAATAAGATTTATGTTTTATATTGTTTTTGAAAAAAATTTGTCTTTAGTTTTTTGTTTTAATTATATATAATAAATAGCTTATCATTAAATATATAAAATTACTTCATAATTTCCATTAAAGATAATTTTATCTATATTAATTTCACAATATTTAGATCATGTAGGATATATAAGAGTTTATAATGTATTTCTTTTAGATAATTTTTTGAAAATAGAAAATTTATTCTTTATTAACCATTGAAGTATCTTATTCATGATTTAAATAATTCAATGCTAATTAAATAACTCTATTGATAAGGGTTTTAGACTGGTT
This sequence comes from Viscum album, assembly GCA_963277665.1. Lineage (NCBI taxonomy): Eukaryota > Viridiplantae > Streptophyta > Magnoliopsida > Santalales > Viscaceae > Viscum > Viscum album. The sequence goes on from OY728123.1 coordinate 2,025,680,074, forward strand.
TTCAACATAATAAATGAAAATTAATGGTTTAAATTATGTTATATTTGAGACAAAATGGGTGATCTAGAATCTTGATAAATTCTTATGTATTACACCTAATATAATAGAAATATTTAAGTGATTATCATGTTTTATTATTTGATTAATAGATTTTATGTTTACGGTACCATATTAGTTATAGTTTTTATATGTGTATTTGATATTATATTTTTTAGATGAAATGGTTCATAATATATATTTTATAGGATAAATATATTATTTAAATTATTTTATTATTAACATATTTTTTTTACAGATTGTTCAACTAATTTTTTATGTTTACTTGTCTAATAATTTATTCTATAGAGTAATTTTTTTAAAATTATTGTATTAAACATAATATTTAAATATTAGTTTTATTAAATTTTTATCAATCTTGAATTATGATATTTTCATTGAATAATCACTTGATATTATTTGAAATTATATTTAATATTCCTCTCAATGTATTATTATAATTTTTTTCTAAATGAAATACTTGTATGGATGAGAATAAAATAGTTTTTATCATATATTAAAATATAATGGGTATTATGTTAGGTATATGTATGGTATGTTAGAATGTGAGTTATTATAGATATGTTAGTGATTCATCGAGGGCTAAGGTGAGGGTGATGTGACATTTTTGTTGTTAGTTGTTTTTCTTTATGATTTTTCAGAAGTTAGGTTTAAGTAATGTATTGTGGAACCCATTGTGTGGTTATTTCCTAAGGGAACCAATTATGTTAATACTTGCCCATATTTTAAATGCACTTCCTAATAAAAATGTCTATGTTATACCCATTTCATGATTTGGATGCAATAAGTACATGTGATGGTTATCCCTGAGGGATAGTCTTGGATACTAGGGGTCTGAGGTCGAATCTCAGGGTACCTATGATGTGTTTATTTCCAAAGGGAGATAAATAATTTTTTTTCCTAATATTATTAAAATGTAAACCTCTTATTAGTTAAATGATTTTAATGTTTGTAAAAACCATGTTATAAACTTATGGTATGAATGGTATAATTCACTGGTATAAAATTAAGTCGGTACATTTTTTTTGTAATGGTGTCCTAGCCAGTACAAAATGACATGACATACATGTGTATTTTTAGTGTTACTAATTTTAACATATAGTAAATATATATGTGATGTTGTATATTTTAGGGGCCTTGTTAGTATTTACTTGTTTGTTTTTATACTCACTCCATACACGTGAACATTAGTGGATTTATATTTGAGATATAGGTGAGGGAAATAAAGTAGTAAAATAGATTATATCTTGTAAAACATAGTGGGTATGAGTTGATGTTCTCAAGGTACTTTCAGGGACCTTTTATAATTTTGAGATGATATTTGAAATTTTTAATTAAAATGTGGAAATTTAAAAAAATTTAAGGATACAACTATCATCCTCATCAGCTTCATCTCTCAAAAAGTTATTATTTCATTTTTTTCTTGAGACTCATCCCCCATATCTTCTATGTTTCTTGAACTAATATGAGTAGTAGTCATCCAAAACGATCACTGGTACACGTTATGGTATGAATACTACTTAGAGTAGCTCAAACAACATAGGTGCAGATGGATTTAATGAGTATAAATATGGAGTTAATTTCAATTAACCATTTCTTACAAAATTTACGGACACTAATATTTTTAAAAAGATTATAATTATGGAGTTAAAGAGTTCATAAATTTTTCAATAGAGAATGCATGTGACCCTTCTCGAATACTTTCAACATGTTAATATTGTTTTTGTTATTCAATAAAAATTAAATGTTAGACTAATCATGTAGACAATGTCTTCTACACAAGATGATGTTACCAATCCTGAGGAAGAACATATTATTGATGAGGAAACTAGATAATTAGTAGGGTATCAACAACATGTTAATGAAAAAAACAACAATGATGGAACATCATAGTTTTGAATAAAATTATCTATGAAAGAATTCACGGAACAAAATTTGAGGTTGAATGGAATCAACGTGACCAAACTATTACCCCAACAAGTCAATATTCATTAGTTATTTTGGGGTCACAGTGAGGATGAATGTGCTTATTTATATTGATTCATGTCACCACATCTAACCTGTAATGAATTAAATCCTTCAGAAATATATAACGATAATATTATGATATACTTTCCCTAATTTACCAAAAAATATATATAATGAAATGTTGATTTAATTTTCATTATTCCTTACAGATTTCATAAATTTTAGAATATTAATCTAATAAATTTATCTAAATGGATGCTGAAATATCTCATCGAGGCTTCCAGACTCTTCCTACAAAGTTAAATCTTAGGGATGCTGAGGGGAAAGTAAATCCTCACACACTGGTTAGTAATGAACACATTCTAAAGTTAGAAACATGGACTTCTTATATCAATTATCACAATAATAAATCATTTCAATTTCATTCTAGCCAAATATATATTATTTGACATTATTTATTTTATTCAACTTGATTAAAAAAATTTAATTTATGAAATAAAAAAAAGAGTGTTGGAAATAAATAATGTGCATCAAAACTATTGTACCGCTATCATACAGTAAAGATGGGGTGTGCTTCATTATAGAAGAAATTGGTATGCATTTTAAATCATCAATAAAAGTTTAATTATATGATATGAAATAACATATGTTCTTTTTTTTATATCTAGATTGATGAATCAAAATTTGAAGCCCCTTTCATCACACTTCACATGCTATGGAAGGAGGATCATGTAAATAAAGAGGGTAAACAAGTTGATAAAAACACAAAAACAGTATGGGAAACATGTGTATGTATGACATGATTTTAATTAATTTTGCTTTATAATAGTATTAAAATATCTATTTATGTTCATATTTTTTTATATGGTTTTGAAAAAAAATAATTGGCAGTAACTGTACCAAAAGAAAAAGTACTTTCAGGGACATTGAAGCGACCTAAACAATATGGTTCTGTTAAAGGATTAGGTTTTAGAGTCTCTCCTCAAACATATTTCAAGAAGATAAAACCACATGAAGATACATATAATATGTTGAGATGAATCGAGATACAAATATACTCACTACAATATATTATTTTTTAGTTTTTGGAAGACTAGTGTACGAGAAAGGATTAAGGAAAACTTACAATGGAACAAAGATCCACACATGAACCAAATGATCCCACTAGATTTGAGTCTATTAATCCCCCCCCCCCCCAATTCATACCTTACTTGAGGTAATCAATTTTTTCATTAATCTTTCTCCAAAATGTGAATCAAATAACTTATGATAACTTTATATTACTAACAATTTTTAGGGTATAGTTGTTTGTGATTTGTATCTTTCAATACCCACACATCACCTTGCTGTGATGGGTACAATGTATAATATCTCGTTAGACCGTATACATAATAAATAGCTCTCAAAATATCACATGAGAGTGGGGATTGAGGTATCTCATGATCCAACTACTGAGTTTCCTATTCCACTGATGATCTAGATATTTCAACAGTAAATGATGTTATTTGAGCTTTCATAACATGGTCGTGTAATCTTATAAAGATACATGAAGTACATATTTAACAAAAAATTTCATATGAAAAATCTATAATAGTTGATAAAAAACGTTTGAAGTGATGTATTATATTGCATATGGATAAAGTGGTGAGAAGTGGAAGGTTAAATCAAGAAATTCTAATGAATTGACCAAGAAAACAAAATAACATTCTGATAGTACCTTCTCCCCACTAGTTCTAGAGAAACATTTATTATCATTAAAACTTCGTATATAGACCAAATTTAAATATTAAAATATGTCTTAAATTCTATATGAACAATAAATTTGTGCAAGTTCCATGACAGACGTAATTTCTCACAAGAGTATAAATGAGATTCTCAAGCATGAATGGTTGGGTGTCTCAGTTGTGAATACATAGATAAAGTAAATTTTCATAATACATATTTCTAAATAGTGAGTTAATATTTTGATTAAAGTTAATAACTTTTCATGTTTTCTATAGGTGTTTATATTACTATTTTATAAAGATAAAATCATGTGAAGAACGATTTGTATTCATTAATTCCTGTATAATTTCTATAGATAACTTAATTTGTATAGGAAAAAAATTGAGAAGAAAAGAGATCTATTACTCAAAGTGTTTGATCAAAACAATTTATAAAATAGACACTTTTTATTCCTACAATGAAGAAGTAAAAATATAATATCTAATCACATAAAATATGTTTTTAATTTTCATATTACTTATTTATTTTTTATTTTTAAGCAGTACTGGATGCTGATCGCAGTCAATCTAGATACTCAAAATATTTAATTTTTGGATCCAATTCATGAATATCCAACCAACGGACCATACATGATTTGTATTCTGAATTTTAAATACATTTTAACCAATATTTTATAGATAAATTTAGAATTATATGTTTCAGTCTATGTTTTAACAAGAATTTTTTTATGATAGGGTGGCCACTAAATGTAGGCTAAATCATGCCATGACGTTTGTGTATGAAGAGATAAAGGTTGAGGATTACTATAAATGGAAAAAAAATAAGGTATATATAGAAATATTTAACTATCAAAACATTTAAAAATAATTTACTTATTTTGGTAAATGTTTATATAGTGTACAAAGTAATATAATGACATTGATTGTGGATATTAAGTTTTCAAATTTATGAGAGAGATCATAAGGAATGAAAAGAACTGCATCCCCCAACAGGTAAATTTTTATAGTAATTATAATTTCATTAAATATAATTCATAATCATTTTTATGTTTATATTTTCTCAATACTATCAAGATTTCTGACAACCTTCATACTCAAAAGAAGAAGTAAATTTGTTTAGGGATTAATGGGAATTGCATATGTTGTAATAATTTTTTATGATAACAAATTTTAGTGATTACTTGATATTTTTCTGATTATGTATGATTTATGACCTTAGAAATATATTTGGGTTATTAAGCATTAGTTTCATAATGCATATATATTATTTTTGATATGTTTCTCAAGGAGAATTATAATCAAGGAAATCAATTTATTTAGAAGTGTTGAACTATAAACAATAAAAATTTTTGGAAATGGAGTAGGTGTAGTTGGAGACAAAGGTAAAGGTGGAGGAAAAGGTTAAGTTGGAGTTAGATACTGAGGTGGAGGAGGAGTCAGAGACTGAGACTGAGGTGGAGGAGGAGATAAAGATCTGACTTAAAAATAATAAAATTGATGTGAAATGGATCATACCAAGATTTTTTTGATAATAGTTGTTTAAAAGTGTGCACCAAACTTTTCACTTAAGATAAGATAAATTGTTCAAGTGTTTAAGTTTCCTTATTGAGAAAAACCACCACATATATATGTGATTTTATACAGGAATATAAGTGGATGGATTTTTTTAGAAAAAAAAACAAACACCACTTATTTTTTAAAACTAATTATCATAGGCGACAATTTCTATTAGAATATTCCAAGTACTATCATATATTACTGGAGTGTGAAATCAACCCCCCACCTGGAACAAACTAAATAAAAACAATGAAAACAGGTGCAATTTCATTCCCATGACTTCTCTACATTTAAAATAAGGGGTCTTGGTAGTGGATCCAATTGTCACTTGAGAGACATATAACACCAATACAATCATAAAATAGGTATATAATACAACTTAAATGTTTTAATAAATATGTGTTTGATCAACCACTAAATCCATCATGTGTATGACAGATCTATTAGAGGATAACCATCATTGAGAGGTCATGGTCATCGAGGAGGGACGGTGTCAAAGGAACATGAAATCAAATGAAAAGAAACTACCATATCAAGAAATTACTAAAAAATTAAAAACCCAATTCAAATTAAATCATCAAGAGAAAAAAAATCCAAATGAATACCCCTTTGAAAAAGAAGCTAGTAGCTTGATCCAAAACCTATAAAAACTAAATAAATACAAAATTTTATCAACTGAATCATGAATTTTAATAAAAGAACAATATAATGGCTTCATTTTGGTGGGTGGGTGAATTATTTGGGTGATTATATTAACAATTAAATTTATGATATAATATCATAAATGATTGTGAAATCTATACAAGTAACATTCATAATACATGTGCAAATTCATTATATAAAATTATCCATGTTCACATGATCAATAATGAAAAATCGTAATCATTACCAATAAAAAATAAAATAGAATAGGGATAGTCTCATTCTTATGAAAAAATAATTTTGATGCTATTTTAGAGTTTATCATCTCCCAAAAAATGCATTTGGATTGTTTTGAAATTGACATTAATATTAGTAAAAATAAACAATTGATATACACAAAATTGAGTAAACACATTCATATTATTTTGGTACTTTAGGAAAATGATCCATAAGTAATTTTTTATGTGTATGAATTATCTGAACCTCAAACTAATACATGATGTGCCCAGTATGACTCAAATTGTCTGTTTTTTGTTTTAAATTGACATTTTAGTTCAAAAAGTGTCACTCATTGAAAACCAATAAATCATCCTCATATTTTCTTGATAATTTATGAAAATAATTCATAATTAATTTTTTAAGTATAGGAATTAGTATCACATCAAATCCACAAAATATGTGACCGGTATAACTCAAAGTGCACATTTACAGTTTAAAAAGACATTTTAGTAAAAAAACACAAGTGACATACTCAAAATTGAGTAAACACATTAATATTGCTTTCATAAATTAGTAAAAGTATCCATAATTATTTTTTTATGTGTATAAATTAGTCGCACCTCAATATGATGCACGGTGTGACTAGTGTGACTTCAAGTGCATCTTTTTATTAAAATTTTACATTAATTTTTGTAAAAAAGACAACTAATGTACTCAAAATTTATAAAACGCATTATTATTGTTTTTATACCTTATGGAAATGATTAATAAGTTATTTGGAATGTGTAGGAATCATCCTCCCCTTAATATGGTACCTAATGTGTCTGGTATGATTCAATGTGTCTGTTATTAGTTTAAAATTGACATTTTAGTTCAAAAAGTCTCACTCATTAAAAACCAATCAAATACACAGATATTGTCTTAATAATTTATTAAAATGATTCGTAATTTATTTTTTATATATAGGAATCAGTCTCACATCAAACACACACATGATATGACTGATATGACTCACAGTGTTTGTTTCTAGTTTAAAATGGAATTTTAGTAAAAGGCATAAGTGGCATACTCAAAACTGATAAAACACATTTTTATTGTTTTTAAAATTTATTAAAATTATCCCTAAGTAATTTGGGATGTGTAGGAATCATCCTCACCTCAATCTGATGCACGGTGTGACCGGTATGACTCCAAGTGCATCTTTTTATTCAAAATTGACATTAATTTTAATCAAAAAGAAAACTAACATACCCAAAACCAAAAAAAAAATCTTTTTGTTTTTTTAATTTGGTTAAATGATCCATAAGTCATTTTTGACATGTATAAATCTATCATATATCAATATAATACATTATGTGCTTAGTATGACTCAAAGTGTCTGTTATCAGTTTAAAATTGACATTTTAGTTCAAAAAGTGTCACTCACTAAAAACTATGAAAATGCACTCATATTGTATTTATAATTTAAGTAAATTATTCATAGTTAAATTTTTATGTGTAGGAATCAGTCTCATATCGAACTCACACATGATGTGACCAGTATGACTCAAAGTGCGTGTTTCCATTTTAAAATGAAATTCTAGTAAACAACACAAGTGGAGTACTCAAAACAAAGAAAATACATTTGTATTGTTTTGATGCTTTATTAAAATGGTCCATAAGTCATTTGGTCTATTTATGAATCATCCTCACATCAATCGGACGCATGGTGTGACCGATATGGCTCCATGTGCGTCCTTTTATTCAAAATTGACATTAATTTTAGTAAAAAAGAAAACTGACATACTCAAAACCAAGTAAATGATTTAGGATTGTTTTTTTACTTTATTAAACTGATATATAAGTCATTTTTTATGTTTAGTAATCATACACACCTCAATCCAATACATGATATTCCCAATATGACTCAAAGTGTCTCTTATCATTTTAAAATTGATATTTTAGTTCAAAAAGTGTCACTCATTGAAAACCAAAAAATGTGCTCATATCGTCATGATAACTTAGAAAAATGATTCATAATTAATTTTTAATGTTTAGGACTCATTCTCACATCAAATCCACACAAACGTTTACTGTTATAACTCAAAGTGCGTGTTTCCATTTTAAAATGACATTTTAGTAAAAAACACATGTGTCATACTCAAAACCAAGAAAATGTATTTGGATTGTTTTTATACTTTATTAAAACAATCTATAATTCATATGGGATGTGTGGGAATTATCCACACCACAATCCAAGGCATTTTGTGACCGGTATGACTCCAAGTGTGTCTTTTTATTCAAAATTAACATTAATTTTAGTAAAAAGGACAACTGGCATACTCAAAATTGAACAAAAACATTCATATTATTTTGGTACTTTAGTAAAAGTATCCATAATTTATTGTTATATGTATAAATTATTCTCACCTCATTCTGATACACTATGTGCTCAGTAAGACTCGAAGTGTCTTTTATCAGTTTAAAATTGATATTTTAGATTAAACAATGTTACTCACTGAAAAATGATAAAACATGATCATATTATCTTGATAATTTAGGAAAATGATTAATTATTAATTTTTTATGTGTAGGAATTATTCTCACCTAAAATCCGCACATGATGTGACTGATATGACTCAAATTGTGTGTTTCTAGTTTAAAATGGTATTTTACTAAAAAACACAAGTTGTATACTCAAAACCAAGAAAACACATTCATATTGTTTTGATAGTTTCTAAAAATGATCCATAATTTATTTGGGACATGGATGAATCATCCTCACCTCAATCCTATGCATGGTGTTACCGGTATGACTCATAATGTGTCATTTTATTCAAAATTGACATTAATTTTAGTAAAAAATACATCTCACATACTTAGAACCAAAAAAACACATTCATATTATTTTGGTAATTTATTAAAATGATCCAAAAGTCATTTTGAAAGTGTAGGAATCATCCACATCTCAATATGATACATGATGAGTGTGGTATGACTCAAAGAGTTCGTTATTAGTTTAAAATTTACATTTTAATTCAAAAACTATCACCCACTAAAAACTAACAAAACACGCTCGAATTATCTTGATAATTTATGAAAATAATTCATATTTTATTTTTAATGTGTAGGAACCTGTTTCATGTCAAACCCACACACTATGTCACCAGTATCACTCAAAGTGCATGTTTCTAGTTTAAAATGACATTTTAGTAAAAAAACACAAGTGGCATGCTCAAAACTAAAAAAACAGATTCCGATTATTTTGATACTTTATTAAAATGTTACATATGTCATTTAGGATTTTTAGGAATAATAAAAACCTCAATACAACACATTGTGTGACCATTATGACTTCAAGTGTGTCTTTTTATTTAAAATTGACATTAATTTTAGTGAAAAAGACAACTGACATACTCAAAACCAAGAAAATGCATCATTATTGTTAGTATACTTTTGTAAAACGATCCATAAGTCATTTCTTATGTGTAAGAACCAGCCTCACCTCAATCCAATACACGATGTACCTAGTATGACTCAAAGTGTTCGTTATCAGTTTAAAATTGATATTTTAGTTCAAAAAGTGTCACTCACTAAAAACCTATAAAATTAACTTGTATTATCATGATAATTTAGTACAATGATTAATAACTAATTTTTAAAATATAGGAATTAGTCTCACAATAGACTCACACAGGATGTGACTAATATTATTCATAGTGCATGTTTCTAGTTTAAAATGAGACTTTAGTAAAAAAACACGAGTAGATTACTCTAAACTGAGATAAAACTTTCAGATTATTTTTGTACTAGTAAAATGATATTTAACTCATTTGGGATGTGTATTAATTATCCACACATCAATCTGGCATGTGATTAGACCAGTATGACTCCAAGTATATCTTTTTATTCAAAATTTACATTAATTTTAGAAAAAATGACAACTGAAATATTCAAAACTAAAAAAATACATTCATATTTATTTTATACTTTAGAAAATCAATTCGTAAGTCATTTTTGACATCTAAGAATCATCATCACCTCAATTTGATACACTATGTGTTTTGTATTACTCAAAGTGTCTATTATCTGTTTAAAATTGACATTTTATTTCAAAAAGTGTCACTCACAAAAAACCAAGAAAACACCCTCATATTGTATTTATAATTTGGGAAAATGATTCATAATTAATTTTTGGAATGTAGGAACCAGTCTCACTTCAAACCCACACACAATGTGACCAGTATTGCCCAAAGTGCGTGTTTCCAGTTTAAAATGACATTTTAGTAAAAACAGAAGTGGCATACGTAAAACTGAGAAAATGAGTTCTTATTATTTTGATACATTATTAAAATAATCCATAAGTAATTTTTTATTTATATTAATCATCCCCACCTCAATCTGATACACAATGTTCCCGGTATGACTTAAAGTGTCTATTATTACTGTAAAATTGACATTTTAGTTCAAAAATTGTCACTCACTGAAAACTGATCAAACACGCTTAGATTTTATTGATAATTTAATAAAACAATTCATAATTCTATTTACTATTACTTAATTAATTTCCTTATCATTTTTATCTTATACTTTTTCAGTTAATTTTCATAGAGATTGTGCATGAAGATGAACAGTAAATGGTGTGACATGAAAAAAACAACCACAGCATAATCTGATACACAATGTTCCTGGTATAAATCAAAGTTTAGTTTAAAATTGACAATTTATATTTAGTTTATTTCCTTATATTATCACCAAAAAAGAATTTTTTTTCTTATATATCTGTGTTCTTTTGGTCAAGAAGGGGTGGATTGTTTTTTATACAAGTACATTCTTTTATTCTGTAAAATTATTTTTTCTTGTATTTGTGTAGTAAATTTTATTTCATTTAAATTATTTATATTCATATGATTTTTCAAATTTATGATGTTGTTTTTGGTGCTTCAGTGTAATGTAACATCACACTACAATATTCCCTTTTATCAGCGTGACTAAATGCGCTGATAAGGGAACACTTTATCAATGCTTGTAGAAGTGATGATAAAGGTCTCTTTATCATCACTTTTAGAAGTTCTGATAAATGATGCCTTTATGAGCATTTATAAAGGGTCCATTTATCATTACTAATTAAAAACACTGATAAATGGTTTCTTTTATCAACACTTTAACAATTAATGATAAAATGGTGATTTATCAGTGCTTTTTTAGCACTGATAAAGCACCCATTTATCAGCACTTTTCTTAAAATGATACAAGTCTAGGCCTTTAACCATGATGCAGTAGTAAATTCTTTTTTATCATTGATAAAGGCCTATTCTAGTGTTGTTAAAGGCCTATTTTTTAGTAGTGAAGGGATGAATCATTGGTGAAAATAATGAATGAATAATTTAATTAAATTATTAAAAATCAAATTTGGAAGCTTATGGGCATACCTAAAAATCACAATGTGATGAGTACGAAGTGGTTATTAAATACAAAATTGGATAAAAATGGAAATTTTATCCAGAATAATGAAAGACTGGTTTTCAAGGGATATGCTTAGGTTGAAGGTGTTTATTTATAAGGTACATTCACACTGATAGAAAAATAAGGTCTATTAGAATCTTTATAGTAGTGGTCATCCAAATAAAGTTCAATTTGTTTCAGATGGATATTAATACTGCATTTCTGAATGGAATCTTGAATAAATAGGTATATATCAAGAAAATGTTTGGATTCATTCTTGAAAAGGATTATTAAAAAGTGCATAGGTTGATAAAATATTTTTATAGACCAAATAAAGCACCTAGTTCTTAGTATACAAGGTTGGATACTTTTTTGAGGTGGATAGAGTTCAAAATATGATGATTTGATAACAAAATATTTTTAAAATTACTAAAGAGGATAAATTCAAGGCATTGGTGTACTTATATAAAATCATATTCAGTGTAGAAAATATAATTATAAAGATAATGTTTCAAAATTAATTAAATATAAGTTTGAAATTAAAATGATCGGTGATTTGACATATTTTCATATGCTATAAGTTCATCAATATAAAGGGAATAAATTCATTTCATAGAAAAAGTATGAAAAATATGTTTTGAAGAAGTTTATAATGGAAGAGTGAAAGCCTATTTATGAAGGTTATGAGGCGTGATCAAAGTAGTTAAGCCTAGAAATAAACAATATGAATTTGTTAACTTCTTCATATTGCTCCTCATAACTAGATGAATATCAACCCTGAAACCCATGGGGGAGAATCATCACATATAATCTATAATTAATTTATGCAGATAAATAATTACCTCAAGTGTGAATTCTCTCTTTATTGATGAATTAGATGATATCTTCACATCATACCATTATTTTTTCAGAGTATTCAAGGGTAGAATCCCTCTAACAGTGATCTATGCATGCACTATGAACCTCTAAACATCACCATAGAAATACTTGGGTGCTATCATGAAGGATTAATGTTGGCATCATTCATACATGATTACCACAAGAATTTATTCCAGGAAGAAGGATTCTTCTTTTTCTCTATAGACTTGAGAGGGGTATTGGAGGATCTCTCCCCATTCTTAAGATAATTCCAGGAGAAGTTAACTCTGGGAATTTAGGGGATTCTCTCTAGAATTCATTGTGTGTAATAATTAGAATGGTTATGATACAATTTTAGAATGACGTAATCTTGTTTATATAGATCTAGGGTTAGAGGATAATAAATACACATCAAACCTTATAGTTTTCTTAATCCCCACTGAACCATGTGTCTAAATAATAATATTATTATTATTATTCTGATATATGATAAAAATCATAGATATATAATATATAATTGTCACTAGACCATTAACTTGGATCTTAATTTCCTACTCGATATTTATCAAATCATGAATAATGAATATTTATATAAATAAATAAATGTTACTGCATTATTCAATGATAAATAAATAAATATTTTATTCACTAAAACATTGATTAAATATTTATTAAATAGTTGACTCACATTTATTATCTCTAATATCGACTGACTATATATTGATGATCAACCAAATAGTAATAGTTATTAAACTATGTATGGGGAAAATATTTATTTAACATATTACATTAATATAGAATTTAACTGAGGTTATAGATACCCTTAGTGTGCAACCCTCTAGGATCCTTCCTCAGTGGCACTAGGTAGAACTGCCTAAATTCCAATGTTAACATCTAGAAACACACCAAGTAACTAATAAATAAATAATTCAATGTCAAAAATACATAAAAAATTATACAAACATACACCTTAACATAATCCATTTATCATGATTTCTCTAATCAAGATGGTTTCATACTTTTGTCATCAACTTATGCCCTCGACATCTCTTTGTTTGACTTTTTAGAAATGAACCTTTAAATAGAACTCCATGTACATGAACTTAATAATTCATTTACATTCCCATTTAAGGGTCTGAGATATCTACTTTTGTTAAATAATAGAGTGGAAAAATCCTTTCTTTAATTATTCCATAGTGAAATATCACTCATGGTGCACCAAAAATACCCTACTTATCATAAACATATATCATCATGGTTTTATTCAATACATCAAAGAACACAGATCATAAAATGAAATAATAATAATATTAAATCCTAAGGATCATTAAACAAATCCAGGAATAATAACATCCAATTACACGTTCGAATGTGGATTTTCTACTGACAGGTTATGTTCTCATAACCACCTTTATTAAGATTACCAACAATATAGACTATGAGATAGTGTCTCAAATCCCTATAAGTATAATATCTTATATCATTTTTTCTATAAAATGATATATTCCAATCATATAACATATATTTAGGAATATTTCCATATAACTTCTAGGCTCTCATCATAGTGGAGAACTATTATGACCTATCAGTGCAACAAGTACCCGTAGAATCTTATAACATAAAATTTAAAATAGAAGGAAAATCATTATGTGATGATAACATTATTAATATTCAAAAATCATAAATATAGGTGATCATATAGTATATATAACTTGGTTATAGGTAATCAACTTCAACATACTCCCACAAATACTAAAGATAACTAGTAACTACTTTTAGTCTGTATGCTAACACATGATGTTCATGGTTCTACTAAGATAAGGTTTTAGTTAAGGGTTCTAACATGTTTTCATATATGGAAAATATTATCACTATGGCATAACCCCTATGAGAAAAATTCCTCAATATATTATAAATCTAAATTATGTTCTTTATTTGTTGATATGACCTTTCCTCCTTTGCAAGTTCCACTGTTGTAGAATTAACATAATATAATGTGATAGGGTATTTAAAACTAGGAATCATAACATTCTCTTGGATGAATTTTCATATTCAAACTACTTACATAACTTCATTAAAGGCTGAAATATACTCAGATTCCACTATATAATCGGTGAAAACTATCTACATAGAACCTTTTTACCTCACAGGTCCTTTATTAAGACTAAAAATATATCCTGACAGCAACATCAAATCATTATAATCTATTTGAAAACAAGAATCTACATATCCCTTGATTAATTTCTCCTTATCTCCTCCATATACTAATAACATATCTTTAATATGCCTCAAATACATACAAATAGCCTTAATAGTATTCCAATGTTATTCTCTTAGTTCATCTTGATACCTTACTACAATTATCAAGGCATAGGAAACATCAAACCCAATACATAATATGGAATTCATGATATATCCTATCATATAATCATATAGGATCTTACTCATCCTATATATATATATCTGTCCTATTGTGTTTGAGCACACATTTTCTTGTAGAGATGTATACCATGAGACACTATAACCAGTCCTCTCTTAGATTGTTCCATAATGAATATATTTAGTATCTTATCAATGTATGTACCCTAAATTATCCCAATAAGCCTATTGGATCTACAGTGAATGATATTGATCCTAAGAATATAGATTGTTTCACCTAAATCCTTCATGAAGAAGAAGTTGTTTAAAGAGTCCTTAACCGACTATAATACTAGTATTTCATTTCGAATAAATAATATATCATCGATATATACAACTAGTTAAATGATTACACTCCCACTAAAATGAAAGTATTAAAATGAATCATATCCATTCTTTATGAGACCAATTTTTTTATAACTTTATTGAATTCAATGTTCCATTACATGGATGTTTGATTCAATACATAAATGGATCTTTGTAACTTGTATAATTTTTTATCATACTTTTGTATCAAAAATCTATTTAGTTGTGTCATATATACATATTCTTGAAGGTTCTTATTAAGGTAAACTATTCTTACATCCATCTTCTAAATTTCACAGTCAAGGAAATCTACTATATAAATTTGAATTCTGATGGATTTAAACATGGAAACTGGAAAAAAGGTTTCATTGTAGTCTATTCATTGATGATATTTAAATCCTTTATCCACTAGCCATGATTGGTAGGTATTCACTTTGCCTTTGATATATATTTTTCTCTTAAATACCCATTTATAACCAACTGAATTTAATTCAACTAGTAGATTGATCAAAACCCAAACTATGTTTTGAAACATGGAATCTATCTCATAATTCATGTCCTTTTCATCTTAGAAATTCTAATTTATGTACTTCCTCCTTATATAAAATAGTATTATCATTGTCAATCAATAACGAGCTACCATATTTAGTGAATAGAAAATCATATCATTCTAGTTATCTAACTTCTCTAGTTCCCTTATGTAGTACTTATGTCTCAAGAACAATATCTTCCATGGGGACCTATGAAATATGTTCATGTACCAACTCTTATGTATCTTGGGAATTAACCTGTTCCCACTATCCTTTTTGAGGATGTGATCCCACTCATGAAATATGGCATGTGTTGTGATGGACACCTTATTGTTTGAGGGGTTGTACATATAATATTCCCATTTTTCTTGGGGATATCCTATAAGGAAACAATTTGTGCCATGAGGTTCTAGTTTTTTTTATAGAATTGTACTTAACATACCGTTCTCATCCATATATATGTAAATTCAAAAATACATATTTCTATCTATACATTAATTTGTATGGTATTCCATTTTCCCATTTAGTTGTAACCTAGTTTAGTGAGTATTCTCTAGTATGTAATTCATATACCTATAATAATAATATAAGATTTATATGACTCACCATCAACATTATCAGGTTATGAAAGGTATGATTCTTCCTTTCACTAAAACCATTCCATGGTGATGTATAAAGAGGAGTGAGTTGACATAGAATCCCAAACTTCCATAGATAGTTAATGATCTCCTAGTTAAGATATTCACCACCTCAATGAGATTGAATCTTCTTTATCTACATACCAAGTTAACTCTATACTTAATTCTTTAATTGTTTTAATTTCTCAGATTATTAATACGTATACGTAATTATAAAGATATATCCTCAACTACTTAATTTATTAGTAAAAGTAATGAAGTAAGAATACCAACCTCTATATTATATTGGAAAAGGTCTGCACCCATCTATATTTATCAATTCTAAAATATCTATGGATCTTTAACTCTTAATACCAAAAGGAGATTGGTTTTTCTTAAATTTTAAATAAATAATGCATCTTTCAAGTGGACTTAGTTCAAAATAATTTAAATTGTAATCTTAATAGATCTTTGTCAAATGCTCTTCATTTACATAACCAATTCAGTGATGCCACAACTGGGTGTGATGTGCGTCATGTGAATATGATTATTTATTAACTTCTAATGATTTGTTTTTATAATATAATACATAAATACCATTATTTTAATGTTTCATTCCATAACATAGGTTTTCTTTGTAAAATAAAAATATTTTATTTCCAAGTTTTGAAAATAAAACCATATGCATTTAGGTTGGATATAAAAAATATGTTATTAGTAATAATAGATATATAATAAAAATCCTTCAAAACCAAGATAATCCATGTTGGAAATACAAGGTAATGGTATCATATAGATAAAGTATCAAGTCATTCTCTATTGGCCACTTGAAAATCCACCTCTCCTATATAAATCTTATGTAATATTCTTGGTTCCTATATTTGGATAGAAATTTGAGTACCAAAAGCTATATCTAATACATAATTAGTAGATATGAAGATATTTTACTCAATAATAAACATATCTAAAGCATACCCATGTTTCTTATGGGTGAATTTATTCTTCCAATGTCTTAACCTTCCACATGAAAAACATATTATATCTTTTTCATTTGTATGTCTTTAGATCTTCCTCTTTTAGAAAGGATATTTCTCAGGATCCTTCAATTTTGAGTGAGTCTTGGGACCCTTTTCCTTGTTCTTCCTTTTATTAACTATAAGGATTGTAGGTTTTTTCACACCCCAATTCCTTAACAACTTGGTGAATCAATTTGTGGAGTTCTAAGAGCGACTTCTCATTGTTGTTCATATTGTAATTCATAATGAAACTATAGAATCTTTTAAGAAGTGGGGGTAAAATGATATCTATGTGAAATGCATTGAGGATCTTAAATACCAAGATGTCCAAGTGTCATGACCCCTACCATAGGGCATGTGCCGTGACTAACCCCAAGCTCACCTTCCATAGGCCAGGGGTTGGCGACTAGCACCAAAGGCGTATTCTCTAAAACTAGGAAGGCATTGCATTTAAAACCTGCAAACACACGCAACCAAGCACACAACCAGATATGAATGCAAGTCGACAGTATAGTAAACAAGTGAGTGTAGAAATTAAAACGGGGACAGAATACAAGCCCAACTGAAAAGTAAAAGTACATCTTAAATGAAAGTACAACTGAGGGAAAAAGGAAAAACAGCTATTGGGTCGTCCTCCGAGGTTCCTACCTGAAGGGTAGGTACAGATCACCTCCTCAACACTCCACGTTCGTCCGTCTTCTACGTGTACTATCAAGCCGTATGGTCCCCCTCCGGGTACCGTCCACTCCTGGTACTCTTATCCTCAGTCAGTGTTGTCTGTCGTCTGCAACCAACACAACAAGGTGCGGGCATAGCCCGTGCAGGGGTGAGTATAACGATACTCAGTAGGGACCCTGAGACCCTCAAGGTCTCTCAAAATACAACAAGGATAAATCACAAAGTATGAAATCAATAGATAACCCTACTTAGGTATATTCCCATACATATACCTAAGTTATCAAGTAATCCATCTCAATCATGAGGAAAAACATATAGGTGATGACTCAGCTCAAACCAGGATTTATTCTAGGGGTAGTAACATCTCGAACCCTCAGTTGCTGGAGAAATACTCCTCTATTGAGTACAGTGGGTATGTCGTGTCACATAGAGGCACTTCCCACTAACTTTGGATTTCTGAGGTACTCCTCCTGTCGAGTACCATGGGTCTTCCACATCACACAGAGGCGCTCCCAATTGTGGGTCTGCCGCGTCACACAGAGGCGCTCCCCCTCATATAATGCTGAGGTACTCCTCCTGTCGAGTACCATGGGTTTGTTGCATCACCAAGGTGCTCCCCCCTGTGGATCTTCTGCGTCACCAAGGCCGATCCCCACTGGGCCAGCCAAGTCACTCCGAGTCAAAACGGTCAGCAGTCGTCAGGTCTCAGCCAGCTATTAGGTTCCCGCACAAATGCTTGATCGTCTCTGGAAGATCCACTCCACAATCTATTGTTCGATGCTCCAACTTCCACAAAGACACAGGAAGAAGTATCCCAAAGTTCCAACACATCATAGGGGTCTCAACGCAACAGACGGTGCGTCAATCGGATGCTCAGTCTGTGAGTTATTAGCATTTTAGTCCTGGAGGCCCGGTTGGATTCGTGATCAGTCCAACCTGACCGTATCCCATCTCAATCAAAAACTCAGTGGAGTATCACTCAAAGGGACCGTCTCACTACATGATTTCCAGCACCGCTGATAGTTCGTAAAATGGACATCTGGTGCCAAAGTTATGGCCAAAAGAAAGTAAAAGGGGTTGTAGTGGGCCTGGGTCAGGTCCGACCCGGCCTGCAGTGCGGCCTGGACCGTTGTGTCGGTCCAGCCTACTGGGTTCGGCCCGATAGGCCGTGAGGGTCTGAGAGGGTGCTAGGCCACGAGGTGGCTCGGCCCGGGTGGCTCGGAGGGCCGGAGGG
This sequence comes from Viscum album, assembly GCA_963277665.1. Classification (NCBI taxonomy): domain Eukaryota; kingdom Viridiplantae; phylum Streptophyta; class Magnoliopsida; order Santalales; family Viscaceae; genus Viscum; species Viscum album. The sequence continues at coordinate 2,025,699,322 of OY728123.1, forward strand.
CGGCGCAAGCCGAGGCGACTCGAAGGGCCAGCGGGCGGCGTGAGCTGGGGTGGCTCAGAGGGCCGGTGGGCGGCTTGATCCAGGGTGGCTCAGAGGGTCTTAGTGAGGGCGGTTCGGTCGAGGCATGAGGTCGGTTCGACCGGTAGGCCGGAGCACCGCGGGGGCGCAAGTACGGTTCAGCCAGGAAGCCCGTACGTCGCGGGTGCGCGAGTTCGATTCAGCCGGGAGGCCAGAGCGCCGTTGGGTGGCTCGACCGGGAGGCCAGAGCGTCGTGAGGTGGCTCGGCAAGGGTGTGGAGCTGGGGCACATGATCGGTTCAGCTGGGTCTCCGGAATGTCGTGGGGGTGGCGCAGGTCGCAGAGGCTGCGGGTGGCGGCATCGTTGCCTTTGTCGCCTTTGTCGCCTTCTTCCATCATCGCGAAGAACAACGTAAATCAGCATAAGAATTACGGAGTGGACGGGCCATGTTAGTTTGTCCCACACTCTCTGAATTAAAGTGGTAACAAGCATATCTTCTCAAACAAGAATCAAGAATAAGGATATTAATCGAGGAGGTTCATGAGTTTAATAACCATCCCTACAAATTCCCCGTAATAAAAAAATATTCCCAACCTGCAAAAGAAAGCATCCGCAGATAAACTTGATAATAAGTTGACCTGCGTTCTTTGTTTTAGAAGGGAAGAACATGGGAATATAATCAAATAGAGATAAACCCCTACCTTGTTCGTTATTGGTGTTTGTGCGAGGAAAAGGTAAAGTTTTCGACGTTCGTCTCGTCCGCCACACACCTCCAATCCCGGGCTCGTGCGTCGATTTGTCATGGAGGAAGTGTTCTTTATTGGAGAAGCTTTCTCTCAATGCCGCCCAAATGTAAAGTGGTTCCAAAATAATAGATTGTCCCCTCTATTATTTTGTTGGCATAAATTCAAATTGGGTGAATTAATTAAGTTGGCTTCACTTAATTAATTGATGAGGTTGGTACAATTAATGTGGAGGTGGGTTGTCATAATTAATGTGGAGGAATCTCAAGATACTCCTCCACATTACTGAGGGAGTTGAAGAGGTTTCTACCTCGGGTGGTCCCCACTGCCATAACCTCTCATGGGAGGTTAGCCTCAGGTGGTCCCCACCACCATAACCTCTCATGGGAGATTAAGGTCTGGTGGTCCCCACTTCTAGCCTTCCACATGGAGGTTTAGTTCCGGTGGACCCCACCTCCCAACACCCACATGGGTGTTGCAAATAAAAAAATGTCACACACTTTTATTTTTATTTTATTCTTACTAAAAAAACCCAAAAACTAACCTTCACACTCGACCATCTGTCGTCGAGGTGAAAGTCTCCTTAAGCGAATATAAGCGATGTGAGTTCAACGGTGCCCTCAAATTTCAATTCCGAGCACCGGTTCAAAATTTAGAAAAACCCGCTTGCATGTTTACTGAATGTACCTGAACAAAAGTTCAAAAATTCACTTCAGGCACTCCGGGCCTAGGAATTATGCACCGTCAATTTTCGCGGACTCGTAAAATTTCCCATATATTTAAAACGAATACATGGAAAGTTTGGGTCTCTACACTAAGTACCCTATGTATTCAATCATCTTGACTATATGAGGCCCATTTGGCACTAACTCTCCAATATTTCATATGAATAGTGTATTAGAGATCTCATATTATCTTGTATCACCATCTCTCTATAAAGATAAATATGGTGAGGAATCATGCTATATGCATCCATTTCCTTGTGTTTATTTATGGGATCACTATAAATGGATTATAGACTGAAATATTGTACATCTAAAGCATCATCTAAATTTTTTAAATAGAGATAGAGTTCCCCCACACTTGCCTCTTTACTGGTCACTTTAAGAATAGGGGTTTCCATCACCTATAATTTGTACTCTTGGCATAGTATAATGTGCAATAACATATATCATTCTTAAAAATTCAATAAATTGAAAATATTATCCTTCCTTAATATAGATCATAGTGATATAGTCTAAGTCATGTAGATTTCCATTTTCTATAATGAATAAGATCATATTTTATTAATTTATCTATATTAAAAAAATAGATCATAAATATCGATTAATTTATTAATCTCCCACTTTTTTCATGAAACCCAAAAACCATCACCATTGGTTTTGGAATATCCAGTTATATGGATATTATAGAATTAAGGATCAATATTTACCTTCTCATAACTCAATTAATAACTAGGTCAATTACTCGAATGTATTTTGGAAAGAAAGTATTTTCAAACTACATTAACTCAAATATCCTTAATTTGTTTACTAGAATCCCCTATCCTATAATGTCAGACTTGGATTTTCTGAACAATTTCCCCTAAATTTACACTAATTCTAGCCAAGCCTACTTCACTTGATGTTAATTTGGTTGATTTATCCCAAAACATTATTTATAACTGTCCATTAAATAGTAGTGTCCCAGTGAGGAACAAATCAAACACTACGATCTAGTGGTTCCATTATAAATAAAATAATAGAAGGATATACTGACTTAATATTTTAATTGATGGTTTTTTATTATTATGAATTATTTTTTTGATTTTATCTTTTTACATGATTGTTAATATTAACTAGATTTCACTTAAGTGATTAACCATGTCGAGATAAAATTTATTCATAATACAATTTATTTTAATTCCATATTTCGTGATTGTTAATTAATTTATTAACTGACCATAATAAAGAATCCACAAATAATTAATCACGCAACTAATAGAAATAATGTGATAAAGTGTTATGATCATGAGATGTTCTAATGGTTGGTTTATCTAGAAGATGACAAAACAACCCTTAACCCTAGTAGAAAAACTCTTAGAACCATCTTTGGTTTGATTTATTTCATTCTACTTGTGACCCATGTATTTATTTGGTTGGTTTCACCTCAACTCCATAATCAGACCACCTCCTCTCACCTGGGTGCTCCATTCTATACATATTATTTTAATCACACGTAGGTGAGGAGAACCAATGCAATGGTTATGGGGTTTTACATAAAATTAATCATGGACACTCGGGTCCAACATAGTATAGAGGAGAGGATGACACAAATACAATCATTTTAATTTAATAATAATAAATTAAAAGAAACCAATCACATACATAAGTCAGTCTAATCTCTTGATTATCCACACATTCAATGTATATAAAGATGTAAACTACATATAATTAAATTTAATTAGTCATATATTATTTAAATAAATAAAATTTAATTAATTCAATAAATAAATTTATTTATTTATTCTTTTATGTTAATGTCCATCCGATCTGTCTTGTAAATACCCATCTTGTGTAGAAACATGGAAAGTAAACGGCCTCACCAATATTTTTTAGATAATTACATGGATTTAATTGATCATTTATCAATTCTGAAAAACTTATTACATGGTAATCATGCCATCGTCTAGTTATGTAATTTGGTTTTAATGCTATAATTAATTATTTTTCATGTAATTTAATTTTGTTAATTAATGGGTAACCACACGGTGTGTACTGATGAGCTACACACCGTGTTTTTCACTTACCTTATTTCTAACATATATGCCTAAGGACTCAATATGTATCTTATTTGAGATACATGAAATGTACTAACGAGGTACACATCATGTATATCACTTTCCATGTGTCTGTGAAACATTCCTAAGGACCCAGCATATATTTCATATGTTGACATTTATAAGGTACACACTATTTAAGCTAGCTACACAGAATGTAACCTTCACATTACTCTGTTTTTAGTCTCACACATCATTTATTAATACATTATGTGTATTTGACCATACAAAATCCACAAAATTTTCTATAAAAATAGGTAGACTGCATGGTATGTGCACTAGATACATGTTGTGTAGTCTAAAAACCATGTGCTATTTAGACCCAGTCAACACATGGTGCATTTAATGGAAATTCAATACACCATTTATTATTCACCGCTCGAAATTTTATCGATCTCGCGGAACATCCAAGTGACATAAACCTCAAGAAGGAAGGATTATTCTTATTCTCTATAGACTTGAGAGTGAAGTAGTGTAGGATCGTTCTCCATTATTGAGAGCATTCTTAGATAAGATCACTCTATGGACTGATAGGATTATATCTAGAGTTCATTATTCATAATGATTTTAATGGCTAGGATACAATTAGAGAATTAAATAATCAGTTTTATATAGATCTAGGATTAGAGAATAATAATTGTACATTAGTCCTTATAATTTTTATTAATCCTTAGAGAACCCCATGTCTAAATAATAATATTATTATTATTATTTCCTTGACATGCTCTAAAAATATTGGATAAATAAATATTATAATTCTTTCATCATTCAATGTTGATCACCACAATAATCACTTTGATAAGGAAGGATTCTTCTTGTTCTCTCTAGACTTGAGAGTGAGGTAGTGTAGGATCGTTCTCCGTTCTTGAGAGAATTCTTGGATAAGATCACTCTAGGGATTGATAGGATTATCTCTAGAGTTCTTTAGGAATAATGATTTTAATGGCTATGATACAATTAGAGAACGAAATAATCAGTTTTATATAGATCTGGGATTAGAGAATAATAATTGTACATTAGTACTTAAAATTTTATTAATCCCTAGAGAACCCCATGTCTAAATAATAATAATATTATTATTATTATTTCCTTTAAATGCTCTAAAAATCTTGGATAAATAAATATCATTTCTTAAATAAAAAAACAATATTTATTTAAATGATATTTAATATGTAATTTTCATCAAACCATTAAATTGACCTATCATTTCCTCCTTGGAATTTATCAAACCGTGAATAATGAATATTTATTTAAATAAATAAATTTCACTACATTATTAGTCGATACATAAATAAATATTATATTGACTAAAACAGCCAATAAATATTCATTAAATATTTAACTCATATTTTTCCCCCAAATATCTAGTACTGGATATTTATGATCAACCATACATGAATAATTATTAAACCATATATAGTAATAATATTTATTCAACATGTTAAATTGTATAATTTAACTAAGATTCTAGATACACATAATATGTGACCCTATAGTCCTCTTTCTCAGTGGAATTAGGAAGAATTACCTAAAGTAAAAAATTAAACATCTAGAAAAATGGTAAGTAACCCATATAGAAATAGGTTAACGTCACAATGACAAACAACCTCATACAAATGTACACTATGTAATAGAATAATTTTATTTTGATATCTCTAATCAAGAAAGTTCCATACTAGTGTCGTCAACCTATGTACTCAATGCCTCTTTCTTTTACATTCTTGAAATTAACGTGTTGATAGAACACCATGGACATGGACTTAATCAAGTGGTTTTATTCCTATAGAATTTCATAACATATCAAATTTCATTAAATAATGGAATGGAGAAGTCATTTCTTTCATTATTTATTAATGTAATATCACTCATGACGCACCTAACATACCCTAATTCTTGTGAACATATATCATTATGGTAGTTTTCAATATATCAAAAAACACGACTCATGAAATTCATTAATAATAATCTTGAAGTTTAAGTATCATTGCACACATCTGTAAATAGTAACATACAATGACACATATGAAGTTGTATTTTCTACTGGAAGGTGATGTTCTCATAACCACCTTTCTTGTTATTATCAAGGGAATAACCCATGAGATAGTTCCTCAAAGTCATGTGAGTCCCCTCTCCATATAGGTTGTATTATTTTTGTACTATCAAATGATATCATCCAGATATATAATATATATTTAAGAATAATATTATATAAATTCTAGGTACTCATCATAGTAGGTAACTGTTATGACCTATTAGTATGACAGGTACCCTTGGAATATTTTCACATAATATTACATGCATAAGAACAATCATGAAATTATAATAAATTTATTAATATTAAAAAATCATGAATACAAGTAATTATAAAGTATATAGAAGTTTTTTCTAGGGTACCAACTTCAACAATTTCAACTACAATAGTGGTTGGAACAAATCATGGTAAGCATGAGGACAATGATGGGTGGACTCTAATTTATATAGAAGAATCATTAGTAGTTTACTCTATATTATTGTGGAAAAGTATTTTATACACTGCATTATTGGAAGTAAGGTTTCAATTTTTTTCTAATAAGGAACAACTCATTGTGGTGATAAGAATAATGAGGTATGTTCAAAGAACTTTATATTATGGTTTACTATTTAGATATAGAAAGATCATGGATTTAATGGAATATTTGGATATTAGTTGGGATGGTGACATTGTGAATTAAAAACTATGAGTGGATATTTTTATGTTGGAAATAATTTTGTTGGTTATTTAAGCATGAAATAGAAATGTTTTTCCTTAAGAATGGTCGAGGAAGAATTTGTTTTAGTCAGAAAAGTTTTTAAAAAACTTATTTGGATGAAGAAATGGATGGAATTCATTAGTGAATTTGTAAAATAGTTACTAATGATTCAGTTTGATATAAAAAGTTCTATTAATTTTTCTAAATATCTAATTCAGCACTCTCGTACACAGCACATTGAAATCAAGTACCATTTCATCAAGGAAAAGTTTTATAAAATTTTTTAAATATAGGATTTGTTTGAAACACACAAAGAAAGTGGTTTATATTCTCAAAAATATATTTTTTATTCATTTGTTTGAGAGAAATTGGTTGAACCTCATAGTTTAACCACTCTCCTCACATTAAAGAGGTTTAAATTTCCCCTATATCCACTTTTATCTAACGATATATATGTAATTTATGTGTTTTTGTAGGATCATTTTTTTGAATATTGGGTAAAATTATCGGTCAGATTCTATCCCAAGGAATTTATTTGAGAGAAAATAATTTTATAATAATCATATATTTCATTTTTGCATTTAATACTCTCTCTTGTTTCATACACTATGTTTTGACACACATTGGATTAGAGAAATTGTTAAATTAACTTTTCTTGGTTTCTGTAAAAATATAATATTAAATAACCCTTTTCATTTTATTATAAAATGGGGATTAATTAATAATGGCATATCGAGTGAAAATTAATGAGTATTATTGACATTTGAAGAAGTGTGAAGTGTGTTTTGAAGAAGTTTATATTTCCAAAAAAATCCAAAGGGGAGAATATTGGAAATAAAGCTATTAGATAATTGGACATGTTACAAAAATTTGATGTCAATTAGGATTTATATAGATTTTTTTTGTTGGGTTTTAAATAATATTATATTTTATATATAAATAAAGTGTTACCTTTTAAAATAAAGGAAAAGATCTATATCTTAAGGGAATTATCTACACCATATTTATGTGTGGTGTTTAAAAAAAGGTTCAACCCTTATATAAATATATAATCAAGGTACCATCATGATAGAATGCCAAGATCAACTATACTTCCCAGAAAGGGAGCAATGAAGAAGTATAGATCTCAATGTGAGTCAGTTCTAGGCAAAAGGGAAAACCATGGTGCAACACTACCATAGTGTAGGGAAGTACCATGGGAGATTTAATGAGGTTGAGTAGTTCATTTCAATTGATAAATCTCATACCATGAGAAATTATAATGTAGGATTATTCCAAAAAATGTAAGGACACATGAATTCTGACCACATTGCAAAGTGGAGAAGACTGAATGTACATAATAAATATTTGGACTTTGACATAGGATAGGTTTCCACACTACAAATTTGATCAGCCCATTTTTTATGTCACTAGAGTTCTAATAGTATCCAAAACATAGAGAGTATGCTACACCACAACCATATTAAAAGTAAATGGGAAGTAATGAAGAGCACACCATAAAATTTCACTTGTGATATGAATGATTTGTTTGTAGCATAACATGGAAATGAGATATTATAAGTCTAAAAAACTCTAAATAATGATGTTTTAGACCATGATAAATATAGGAAGGAGTGGAATACTTCCACACTAAATAAGGAGATTATTCCATGGGGGGTTTTTTCTTAATAGTGTGGAAGATTTGATATTTTTACAAGTCTATTGTATTTTTCTTGATAAGATAGGATACATGTCACATCTTATATAGCATTTGAAAAGTATTAAAGTTAAAACTAAATCATCACAAAATATATATGGATGTTTCATCATGATATATAGTATCTTAAATATCCAAAAAAAATATGATATTTATATTTCTTTTAGGTTTGGTGGTTAGTTAAACAAATTAAACTACAAAATTTGAATTCAACAGTGGATATTTATTTGGGAATAAATCCAAGGGATAAATTTGAATGACAAGCTTAATGGAGTATGAATTTAAAATTTCAAATTCAAAAAATATCTGAAATAAGTGAAAGTTTTTTTAAAGATTTGGATAATTACACAAAAAATAGACAAGGAAACAATTATTGATTATCAAGAGAAATGTAGGGTTTTAAGTTGAAGATCATTGAACATATTTTTTTTCAATTTGAAGTTTGAGAGGTGGAATTTTAATGTAGATGAGGATGAAATTAGGGTAAGAAGTGCATATTATTGAAGATATATTGAATAATTGAAGCATCCTTGTGAATATCCTAGTTGTTCGATGTTATTTTCATTTATTGAAAGATTTTAAGATAGAAATGTGAGTCGATTACATCATTGTATCCATCTTATAAGTAGTGAGTAAAAGAGAGGAAGAGATCATGGGCCTTGGTGTAATAGTGATCTCTTTCTAATGTTGTATCCACATACTAGTGTAATAATGGTTAGTCAGTACATAAACACATAATTGACATGTTCTCCTTAGAGTAAACTTTTATAAGAGAACCAAGTAAAATCAATATTTTCATGTTCTCTATATTTTTTGTATTTGATTGTGATTAAAATCAAATTCAAGTTGTATTTCCAAATGGGAAGATAGGATACAATTTAATCTAAGGAGAAGAATAAATTCCATAATCCAAATTCACCTCCCCCACACCCTCTTGTTGTGTATAGTAATATGAAATTTAATACACATAGTTTTTGATTCATCAGATTCTATAACATGTTTTGAAAATGAGAAAAGTATATAAAATTGTATAATCCAGGATAAAAGTTATTATCTAGATATTTGTTTAAATATGAGGGAAGGTGTTACCACCACCCATTGGTATAATATTTTAAAGAATGATATTATTTTCAATAATGTGTATTCCAAACACATAGAATGAAATATATGAAATAGAAATAATGATTTATTTTTTGTATACCCCCATTAAATAGAAATAAGTTTCATTTATAAACACCAAATAATTTGTGTCTCTTAGCATGATATTATGTATGGAATGTAGTTTCTAAGAGACTAATGGGAGTATGACTAGACTTTGATTATTTGAAAGTTAATAAATAAAAGATTATAACAGTAAATGTTCAAAATGAATTTCACTTGATATCCTAAAATGTTTAGGAAATGATGGTAAAAAAATTAAAGAGTTATATTTAATTACCATAAAAAATTAAATTTCCCTTTATATCCTAAAGGATTTTACGATGTGTTTTTAAAGTAATAATGTTAATAGTTGAATTATTTTCTAGAATATTTCAATGAAAAATATTTACAGAAAGGGTTCCAAGAATGATGTTGATGCACTTACAAGAGTTATAAGTAGACAATTGATGTTATTAACATCATAATATTTGAAGTTTTTTAGTTAAGGAGTTTGAATATGATCAATGAGTTGAAAATTATAAATATAATTCCTAAGTATCACTATTATTAAAACTAAATTTATTCATAGATGTTACTAACTAAATATTTTAGTAGGAGGTTTTTATCAGGTGGTCACATAAAAATGTGACAGGAACTACATAGATATGTGATGAGTTCAACAAAACCTCTAAAAGTAAAAAAACCATTAGGATGATATGGTAGTCTATCATATATAATATATTAGAAAGGAGCTTATGTTTTTCTTTTTAAGTGTTATTAAAGATTTTAAGAATATAAAATGTATCATAAGATATAAAATACAATCTCCATTATATCAGTTTTTCACATTAGATTCATATATGTATATATTGATATACATTTCAAGAAGTGAAATGATAATTGGCCTCTCAAAGTGTGAAGTTGAGTCATCCCTAACTGATTTTTATCATGTAGAATTATAGGTTATGATAAAATTTTAAGGTTATCATAGTTTAATTGTTTTATTTAGATAATTAATTTGATTAGGAGACACAAAACAGGTTTTGTGTGCTGGATGACCTACTAAGTATACCACATGGAGTGTCATACATTATGTCATTGGAATACAAGGGGTATATGTTTTATATTCAATCCACATTCCCTAGTTTTGTGAGATACCTATCTTGATAACCATTATACTTTGATACCTTTATTATTTAATCCTTCAGGATTAGATAATCAGAAATTGGTTGGGTATTTTATTGATCATGTCATTGGTTAGATCACAACCAAGAAGGGATTTTTCCCCTAGTATGATGAGTATGACATTTGGACCCTCAATTGAGATATAATGAGTAAATGTATGACCATAATTAGAAAGTGCATGTGATGTGATTATTGGTAGATCAGTCATTGAACCTATCAAATTTAATTATTTATACTCCTACTTAAAACTATTATAATATTTAGAAAGGTTGATCCATAGGGAAGGACCGACAATGTGTATGAGTGACCAAGAATAAAAACAAGAAAACAAGAAAAACGAACAACATGCAAGAGTGAAAGAAACATTGATAGATTAATATTGAGTAAAAATAGGTAAGTGAGTAAGTGATAATTTAAATAAGAAGAAATATTACAACAAATAAAGTCCAAGGAATCAATTTGTGATCAATCAATGGAAAACAAGGGGAATTTTGATTAACTATTAACTCTTAAATCACCTTATTGGTGCCAAAATCTCATATGAAGCATCAAGCAGATAATTTTTGGTAAATCGAACACACGAACCACCCTAGAGGACCATTTTGGGTCTTATTAAGAGGTTATGTGAAACTTTCATGAAGCACATACAAATATGTAATTCCACACACAATGGATTTGCACGCAAAAGGAGACGTATAGTTATGAAGAATCTCTAGAGGATAACTCCACTCCTAAGTACCTTACATGAAAGAAATATTTTATGTTCACAAACATGAAGCTTTGTATGAAACCCTTGTTCACAACTATCCTTTTGCACACCAAAGGTATTGCTAATTCAGACATGTTACACATCCAAGATACATCGACAAAGGAAAGAAACACGGGAAACTTGAGTTCTGATACAAAAGAGTTTCATGCCAATATCCAAGAATTTAGACTATAAATAGAAGGTAATCCCCCTACCTTGAGGAGGATCTTCAGAAGATGTAGCAACGCCCTTCTACATTCAACTCTCGTTCTCTTGAAACAACACACAAAACCAACAACCATAGACCTTCAAAGGTAGGTTATTTGTGTGACAAACCTCCTATGGGCCCAAACTTTAATTTTCCTATTATAGAGTAGTCCTTTCAAAACTACCCTTAAGACCATTCTGGTACATACAAAGAGAACATTCCTACACAAAACCCTAGTCCACAGGAAAATCCCAAACTTACGTGCACCAATGTCTCTTGAATCCATTAGTTATTCCTATGTTAGATACCTATGCTTTCATAAATTTTGTGCGCAACCCAACCTAGTTGAATACAAAAACTTCCCAGTCCCCTAATTGAAGACCCTTATGCCTCTAGTGAAATATTTACCCTGCCAGTTTCTACATAGAATGGGTACTCTAACCCCTTTTTCTTCAAATCATAAGGACTCTGACATGGACCAATTGATTGACCACTCATACATGGTAGTACTAACTTCATTACCCACCCAAAGGAACATGATTCGTGGTCATGTAAGACCAAGGGATGAGGAGTGAGTCCCCCCACATCTGAGTTGCACGACATAAAACTGCCTAGTTCCACATCCTAGTCGTACAACATTAAACTGCATGACAATATCTCCCTCACATGATGCAAAACTATAGTCTTACCCTATTTGATGAGCACATGATTCCCCATGTATGATCATAATGAGATTCCACCTTCCCCACACCCATAGGATGTGACACCCATACCATCCAACTTCTATGCATAACCCCACACCATATTCCTAGTCTGTGGGATATGACTCCAATATATAGAAGCTTCAACACAAAATCCCCACACCATCCCTCATAAATGATCCTTTTAGGACACGATAATCCTTACTGCATGATGTTAAAATGCATGGATTGGTCCTATCACATGACTTTAAACTACAGTATCAAACTATGTGGTTTTTGACCCCCCATATTCTAAACAGGGTACGTAGGACACCTCCTGGAGGTTCAATCCTGATAGTGTTAAACTCATGTTTGACATATTCCCTCTAAGGGATGAATCTTCTAGATCTTACTCATAAGTAGTTCAATACACAATGGTAAACTCAGGTGTTATATCTTCCCTCCTAGGGATGAACCACCTTGATCTGCCTCCACTAGGAATTCTAATCAACTTTTCCCACCTACAAAATAAGTTAAAATCTTGCCCTGGTCTATCTCAATCAGGTGTTCTGATCCATCTCCATATGATTTAGAGCTTGTGACCTGACCCAAAATACATACCCCGTGTATAATTATGGGATTCCTGAGGTTAAAAAACCTTGGAATACATACACCTCAAGAGTTAATTACCTAGATATTGACACAATATTCCTCAAGCTACATGGCTAAAATGCCTTATATGATATTATTTCCCAATAGGAATATTTATAGGTGAACAATGTGCCCAATTTCTAGACATTCCCAGAGATTCCCCACATGACTACACTTTTGACCAAAGTTTGCTTCCCTATTAAGATATAATTAGTGTAATTAATCGGTGTCCAAAAAGAGATGGCACCAAGAATGAGTTCCATGAACATGAATCAAATATATGAGGGATACCCGAACTAGGAAACAAGCTTCAAGGAAGAATCCATGGTAGGAGAAACCGACATATCATCATCCCATTTTGATCAAGGAGCATACATCATCGATAAAAGTGATGAATGTCTCTAACTATTGAAGAATGGGAATTTGGGACAATAGAAAGCTAGTGTGAGTATTATCATAAAATGAAAGTGGGCCCCAGTGAATGAATTGGAAACAGAAATGGTGAACCCGATGTGAAACTCTTTTCCTCATTATGGTGAATATTATCATTGGGGTAACAACAAATTAGCATATCATCGAATATAGATATCTAGATATAGATTCCACTAAGAAAATGGTAGAACCGGCATGAAACTCACCTGTGAATTAGGGTTTTTAGCATTGGGCATCCTAGGTATGTGACATTGTTAGTGTGGACCTCTCTCCATCTTTGGAAGATTGGATGGCATTGGTCATTGGGATTATCTTTCCTTATACTTATAATGACGGCTAAATCTGTAACGCCCTGACCCAAGTTACCCAGAGTTGGTGCATTATTAGATAACATTGGCATGATCACAAGGAAATCATGTCTCGAAAGACCAATCAGTTTAGTATTATTAGAAACAAGGTTCATATATAAGTTCAAAATAAAACTTTAAAATAAATACAACATGAATTTATTCTAATATAAACATCCAAGCCTCCTAGATTATGCCTGCAAGTCACTCATAACTAACTTCTTCATATCTTGGGAAAATGAAACATAAGAAAGGGGTGAGCTCAAATGCTCAGTAAGGGTAAGCAATACAGTGGAAGATAACATAAATATTAAGCATGGTGGATAATTGAAACCACATGCCTTTACCAATAATAAACATGAATACTTTTATGGAAAGAATATGAGCTGAGTAAATAATTCCATAAAAAAACATAATCATGGGTATTCTAAAAGTCAAATGACCACATGAACCATCAATATTATTTTCATAATGAGGGAATGCATATTGTCGGACATTCTGAAAAAAAAAATTCAAGGCCTCGGCCAAGACATCTTAAAATGATTAAGCCCTCGGCCAAAACCATATATCAAATTGGGAAAGGCCTCGGTCAATTCCACATTTAGTTGTCTCATGAGACCTACCGATGTATCGAGGAGCTATAGCGGGCTCCACCCGTCACTTACTAAGTCCATTACATTACTCATATGAAAAGGTTGAAATATAACATAAACATTTGTATTAAAACTAGCATACGAAATGTCAATACTTTAACCATAAACCATGAATGGTATAAAAACAACACATCCATAGTCAAACATATCGCAAAACCTTCAATACAATATGGAATATTTGTATTATAATGAATCGACTTCAAACAAGTATAAAATCTATCAAAGGATGTTGACATATATGAAATCAAAACTATTTGAGAGAAATATCTCTTTCTCTTTTTTTTGAAATCCTTTAAAGTTACATAATTATAAAAGAAAAAAATTATTTTGAAAATATTTTTATAAGCTTGTAAGGGAAGCTTTGGAGATTTTATAACGGCGGAAAATAGTTGCACCCACCGTATAAGTTAATAAAAAATATTCTTATCTTAAATTTGTCGAAAATGTCAAAAAGTACCATGTTTGGAAAATGACGGAAGGATTACTTTAAAAACATAAGTCAAATAAGGGTATAGATGACTTTACCCCATTTTCTAGTAAATATTAAAAAAGTTTTGAAATACATTTTTAAGAAACATGGATGTAGATGATAAAGAGGTCCCAGTAGATAATTACGTATAAACAACCCTAGATAAAAAAGAGATTGTGAAATTAACCCTTAACATGTACTTTTCCTTGGTCAAGGGTAGGTTAACCTCCTGTATAATGGTGAAATAATTGTTATTAAATTATACAAGAATCATATACATTAATATGTGTTTCCTATTGAATTTTGGATGACCTCATTGATTAAAGGTTCAAACATTCCAATCTGTTTCTAACGAGTTTGTTTGTAGAACCGGAAACAAACAATGATTCCATATCCATTTAGACCTACTTTCCAAAGGAAGGCGCTCATTAGTTGTGGACTAATGAGGCTTAGGAATTTGCATTGGTCGAGAGGATGGTAGGTCGGACTCATCACACCTTTTTTTAGGGAATTATTGTCTACTCCGGGACTCTCTTTATAGATTTAGGTTATGTTTGTGAATCCTTATTACATTACCAAGTATAAAATAGGATTTCCTTTAGATCTGAAAATCAATGTTTGATATGTAGGAAATTTAGAGAATATTTTATTTGTATTCGATATTCTTCATCGATAGAGAATCATCTTTATTTTTTAGAGATTCTTAGTCAATGGTATCCTTCAATACATAAATGTCTATTGTTCATTATGATGACCATACTAGTTTTAAATCCACACAGTGGGGCACTTAAAGTTTATTTTTATTCAGAAGTACATGGATTATTTCAGAGTTGGGATCGTACCGACAGATGGGCTACCTACGTATCCTTTGTTTTGTAAAAGGAATCAAAACCCACGTAGTTCGAGAAATGGAGTGTGATGTTTATATATGATTGATGGCTCAAAGAAAGATTTCATAATTACTTTTACACTCTAAGCTCATGTGAGTCATGATTGGTGTGAGAAACAAGAGGTATTGGTAAAACCAGACAATTGTTCCATGAAATATGTAATCATAAGAAATAATTTCGGGCATATGTATGTATGATTGCCCAAATAGATAAAGATTAATATTTACATCAGGGAAGAAATCCAGGAATATGGTTCATAAAGGTATATGTGCTTTATGGAGATTTGGATACTCTAATCTTAGGGATTACTCGTAAGGAAAATTCCCAAGTTAGGAAGGGACTTATGATTGGGTTTTACTCCTGAAAAGGATCCCCATATCAAAAGTAAATTAAGACTGGTTAAGAGAAATTAAGACTGGGCCTTACTCACGAGAAGAAGGCCCATGTGAATGGGATTTGAAAAATTAAGGGACTTGGGGCTTATTCCTAAGGAGGATGGCCATATTTGAGACTAGGGCTTACTCTTGAAAAGGAAACCCATGTTAAGGGAATTAAGGTTGGGTCTTACTCCTGAGGAGGATGCCCATATTTGTAGACTTTGAGACTAGGGATTACTTTTGAAAAGGAAGCCCAGGTTAAGGGAATTATTACTGGGGATTACTTCTAAAAAGAAGGCCCAGTTTAAGGGAATTATGACGGGGATTACTCCAAAGGAGGATTCCCAGATTAATGAGGACTTGGGGCTTACTCATAAGGAGGATGCCCAATATTAATGAGAATTTGGACTGGGGATTACTCCTAAAAAGGAGGCCCAGGTTAAGGATTCTCTCACCTTAAAGTATGAGGTTGAATGAATGAACTCTCTAACTTTAGTGATGTAAAGATGTGTAAATCACTAGTTTTTGAGAGATGTTCCACAAAATTCCTTTCAGATAATGAATCCAACAAGGAAATCATGCCATAAATGGATTTGGAGAGAGTTCTGAATGCTTAATTTTGAATAGGAGAGGTGGATAGGCATAAGAGAGGTAAAATAGGCAGGAGGGGAACCCAAATAGAAGGTGGAGTGCAAGTCCTGCATGGGCGCTCAAGTAATGTGTAGGCGCACAAGTTTTGGTCGCATAGGTTTACCTGCACGACACATGGGTACTTGCACGGCGGTCAATCCTTAGGGTAAAACTAGGGTGAGGCTTGACTCAAGCCTTTATTACTACCCCTAGAGACTTCTAGAAGAGAGGCGTGCAAGTTATGTGGAAAGGGTAAGGCGGCGTGCAAGTGTGGCCATTTCCCTTAAGGGATGGCCACTTAGGCGCGCAAGTGTTGATGAGTTTAAACACTTTATCCTTCCACCCCCTCTTTAGATCTTCCGTTCTAGGTAAGAAATTATCTTAGAAGTGTTCGGAAGCCTTAAGAAGAGACTAGGGCGCTGGGAGCTCAAATATGAAGTTTTGGAATTTTTCCTCCCCAAATGGGGGGGATCATAGGGGTATTTATAGGCTAGAGAGACCCTGGGCCAAATTTTAAATAGGGCACGCAAGTCACATGTGCGACCACTTGGTGTCGCGCAAGTATACTTGCGCGACCTTGGTTGAACTTGCGTGGCCCAAGTGTAAATGACTCCTTGTTCATGTCTTTCTCAATTTTTGATGTTTTCTTCAAAGGATGAATTAATTTATGCTAAGGAATTTTCCTTTCCATTCATTTAGACTCTGTAATGAAAAATGTGCATCAACAAAAGACCCCCCTCAGAGTTGGATCCGAAAGAAATGAGGATGTTACTCTGGGGAAAAGAAGAAAACCAAGGGACCCGCGGCGTGCAAGTGTTGAGCGCGCAGAGGTCGGCGCACAGGTGTTGAGCGTGCTGGCTTTAGGTGCACTGGCTTTAGGTTTGCAGGGGTGCGGCCTGGCCTACATATAGGCGGCCATTCTCATGCAAAGCACCCAAATTTCGAATTTTCAAGCTCTCGCCGTGCTAGTTACTTTCGCCGCACAAGTTTCTCTGTTTTTCGCTGATTCATTGTTTTCACGCTGCTGTAGAGGTAATAGGACTTGTGTGGTGATACTTGCACACCAAAAACTTGTGTGACACATCCATACTTGCATGCCAAAATAGACCTGCACGCCTTAATGCCTTTTCCATTTTTTTCGAATTCCTTCACAAATTTTATGAAAAATAAACTTACTTAAGAGTCAATTTATTCAACATTTGTGCAGATTAAATGGCTCCCAAGAGAATTGGAATGGCTGATGAACTGGCCAGCAAGCGACTTGATGATATGATGAGCATCATTAGTCATGATTACTATACCGTCTGCGACAGCACTCTCCCAGATTTAGCAAAGTACTTGAAGAAATATCATGGTAATTTCCCACAGAGCATATACCTGGATCTATATGAGCATGGTCATCAGCAAGGAGTCTACATTCCAGATGCAAAGAACTATATGCCTGAGATGCAGCTGCACTGTTACTCCTCTATTTCGGTTATGCATGGGCTGATATGTTTTCCGCTCCCGGTTGATGGATAGAAGATTATCATGACATTAGAAACAATATCTGAAAAGATTACTCTCTACAAATGACTCTTTAATTACAATGCTCCATTCTCAAATCCATGTATCCATCTTCCAAGTCTCTTGGACAGAAACAGAGTCACTGTTTGATCAGCAAAAAATTTTCTCAAACCGCACTCAAGAACATTCTTTTAAAATTTTTCCAAGAAGAGCTGGTATCACTGCATCTCTTATTGTATCCAGTTGAATGAATGAATTCCATGTTGCTGCTGATGAAGCTCGGGATGGCGTAAATCAAATGAATAGTTATGTTGAAAGCCTTTTGTAATTCCTGAAAAAGAGAAGAGGCTCCAGTCTGTGGATGTTTTTCTAACTCATGTGCATAAATGAAAAACACTTTCATCCTCAATCATTTTTTAAAACCTTCTTTTTCTACCTGCTTTAAATTTTTACCAAAGCCAATTGGCCTAGTAAGCATAGTTTGATTTTTACTAGGATTATTATAAATAACCCTACAAACTTTGAATCTTTTAATTTCTCAATATTACCTAAATCATAAGAAAATGTATGTTTAGTGAGCTGGGACTTGACTTTTATTCAGAGTTCCCCTATCTGTTGTGGGTAGTTTAAAGTCATGCACGTCGGACATAAAAAGGGTAATGTTTAAGGTCAAAATAGCTTTGACCAAATGGGTTACAATTGACTCAATTTCTTGACAACTTATCTGAAAACATTTTACCACACTCAAGTATGAAGGAAAACATGTAAACTATGACTTAATAATTTTTCAATATGAGGAATGATACGAAAAAGGGCTAAAAGGAATTAGAAGAAGTAGTTCCTAAGAATGGAGTTACCATTATTGAACAAACCCGTTAGGGGGTTGAAATATGTAGGGTATCCTAAGGACATTGGATTCATAGTCAAATAATAGTATCTTTTGGCTGACAATTCTATTATGTAGACTATTTATGCAAGGCCGCCTAAGGGCACGTGCTGCATAGTCAGACAATAGAACTCTCAGAAATTTACTTTTCTACTACTAAAAAAGCCAGTGGAAGTTTATGGAGATTCAAATTTTCCAAAGAATAGAGTTTTCTGTATGGAAAGAGGTACTTGAATATGGAGAAGATATTTCCAAGAAAGATCATCTAAGATCTGGATGAATGTCACTCCTACGAAGTAATGACCCAAACTTAGGGAAGAGAAATATAAACCACAGACTTGGATACTTTCAAATCATGAAAAAGAACATGGGGAAAATATGTTAAGGATGGATATTTTTTTGCAGATCCTTTACATGTTTTTGATAAGACAAATAAGGAAAAATGAGGTTTTATTTTCAATAATGAAGTTACCATTATTTAAAAAACACGTTAGGGGGTTGAATTATGCAGGGCCACCTAAAGGAATTGGCTACATAGTCAAATAATAGTATCTTTTGGCTGACAAGTCTGTTATGTAGATTTTTTATGCAAGGCCACCTAAGGGCACGTGGTGCATAGTCAGGCAAAAGAATTCTCAAAAATTGGACATTTTGTGACCAAAAGTCAAGAAAAGGGTTATGAATATCTGGAAGTATTTAATACTAGGATTATGACACATAAAAATGGGTATTGTCCACTGTATGTAGAGATATACAGATCAATGCTAACCATAATCATGTTGTGGCTGGGTCCTGAATTGAAATATTGGACTTCACTACGTATCCTATAAGGATGGGAATCAATCCATACATAGTTATTGAAATACAGTTTAACATCATGTGGGACGAGAGTATAAGAGATCTTAGTTTAGGGTCATAGAACTCGGACCATTATAAGAAATACACAGTGTGTGTTTTCACGGTGACTTTTCAACCAGGGGATTGAAAGTGGAATTTGGGGTTAGGCCCAAAGACTTGGGGCTGGATTCGAGAGACACTTGAACGTTCCTACGTATCCCATAAGGATGGGAATCAAGCCCACGTAGTTCTAGAAATAACCTCTGTACAAATTTGGTTTGTACATGCGAAGGGTGAAAGGGGGGACTTTAGGGCAATGATGGTTTGACCCAAGATAAAAGGTTCAGGCATTGCCATGTATACACATAATATTTGGAATATAACATGATTGAAAGTCAATGTAAATAATGATTCCCTCTCAGGTGAGGGTATCAAAGAATATTGTAGTTTATTGTTGTACGGGACAAAAGGGTTGTATAGTTTAACATCGTATAGCTAGGACGAAGGTGAACCAATGTAAAGATATTGATTCATGGGGATGTTTCACGAATCAACATCGTATGATATGGAGACGAACCGATGTGAATAGATTGGTTTTGGGCTTGAACCTTGGGAGATTGCCTGCGTACCCAGCCTGGAAGGCAAGGATCAAAGTCCGCGTAGTTCAATTAAAGAATGAATTAGTGATCAAGTTTTTTTTGGAGACAACGACCTAAAAAAATGGTGTTGGGACTTACGCGTGGTTAGCGACCTAGAGAGGGTGTTATGGTTGAAGTTTTCTCTAATCTCATGTGAGTCATACTCGGTGTGAGAAACAAGAGGTAGCAACAACCTTAACAATTCACAGTTTAATGTCATGTAGGACATATGAAGGGACTATGAAGTTTAATGTCTTGCATTTAGGACTATTGGTTATGCACAGTTTATTGTCATGTAGCAGAGACAAAATATTTTTTAACATCATGTGGGACATATTAATGGATTTCTGTACAGTTTAGCATCATGTAGTTAGGATGATGGGGACAAATACAGTTTAATGTCATGTTGGACAAAAAAGGGGACTGTGCAGCTTAATGTCATGCAGTAAAGACAAAAGAGGACACAGTTTAACATCATGTTGGACGTATTAGGGATTTTTTCACAGTTTAATGTCATGTTGGACGAAAAGGGACGATACAATTTTAGCATCATGTTGGACGAAAGTGAGAATATTTTAAGGTCATACGCATGGACCATTGATGTATAGTTTAACATTGAATAGGATGATGAAAGGGACATAGTTTAACATCTTGTTGTATGAGAGAAATACTAATAGTTTAAATTCGTATGCATGGACTATTGGTTATGCAGTTTAACGTCTTGCTGGATGTAAGGTACTTCTGTACAGTTTAGCGTCATGTAGTTAGGATGTCATAGTTTAATGTTAAGTTGGACGTAAGTGCGAATAGTTTAAGTTCATAAGCATGGACCCTTGATTATGCATTTTAACATCTTTTTGGACGTAAGTGAGAATAGTTTAAGTCATATTCATGGACCATAGATGTATTT
Organism: Viscum album; assembly: GCA_963277665.1. Classification (NCBI taxonomy): domain Eukaryota; kingdom Viridiplantae; phylum Streptophyta; class Magnoliopsida; order Santalales; family Viscaceae; genus Viscum; species Viscum album. Next base: position 2,025,720,513 of record OY728123.1, read on the forward strand.
TGTGTTCATACAAAATATTTCTTTAGAAATATGGCATTGGTTCGAGTAGTGATGAGTTCTCCATCCATTGAGATTAAAAAATAAGCTCTATTGGAATAAACCTTATGTATTGAGTAAGGTCCTTCCCATTTTGGCTCAAGCTTGGGAGGTTTCTTTCTTGGTATCATTGGAGTTCTGAGAACTAATACCAATTCTCCCTGAACGAATGAACGAAGATGAACTTTTTTGTTTAAATCTCATCCTATTCAATTCTGATAGACTTCCAAGTGGTACAGGGTGCACAATCTTTTCTCATCTAACCATTCCAATTCATCCAATCGCTTTTGAGATTGTTCATCTGTAGATGACTGATCACAAATGGATACTCGGAGTGAGGGTAGTTGAACCTCAATTGGAAAGACTGCTTTCATTCCATATACCAATTAATATGGAGTTAATCGCATTGTAGTGCGGCTGGTGGTCCGATAAGCCCATAAAGCATGAAAGAGTTTATTAGACCATGATTTCTTATATTTATCCACCATTTTTTGCAGTATATTTGATAGAGTCTTGTTGAATGCTTTTATCTGGCCATTGGCCGCTGCATGATACTAAGATGAATGGTTGGATTTGATGTTGTATTCTTGATACAACTTCCTTACCTCGGATGAATAGAAGTTGGTGCCATTTTCCGTCAATATGGTATGAGGGACACCAAATATGGTAATGATATTAGACTTCATGAAGCTAACAATTCATTTAGAACTGACTTCTTTGAGAGGTATTTCCTCTGCCCATTTGGAAAAGAAGTCAGTAGCAGTAAGAATGTACTTAAACTGCTTGGATGTAGCCGAAGGATAAGGTCACACTACATCCATTCCCCATGTGGTGAATGGCCACGAGTATTTAATTGTATGAAGAAACTCTGGGGGTTGATGAATGAAGTTGTAATGTACTTGGAAAGAATGACATTTATTTGTGAAATCAACACAATCTTGTATCATTTAAGACCAAAAGTATCCAAGCCTTCGAATTTGATCAGATAGTCTGTGTCCATACTGGTGGGCACCACAAACTCATGTATGCACTTCTTTAATGACATCCATTGTCTCTTCACCATCAATACATCTGAATAGAACTCAATCAAAACCATTCTTGTAGATAATTTTATCTACGTGTTCTAGGCTATCATGAAGAGTGAAATTTACCACCCATCTCTGGACTTGTTCTTTCTCGACTCTATCAGGTGGAAGTGTTCCATTTTGAAGGTATTCCCTGATAGGTGTCATTTATCCTGTAGTATGACCATATGGTTCATAAATGGGACTAATTTCATTGATTTTATCTATTCTTATTTGAACATAAGGTGAAATTGTACGACGGTGGGCAATATTGATGGTTGTCTCATCCCGATTTGGATCTGCCAGAGCTGTGGCTATATTTGCCAGTGCATCAGCTTGGGCATTTTGTGATCTTGGGGCATAAGAAAATGTCGGTTCCGAAGGGAATTCCTCCATTAAATCTCTGACGTAATCATACAAAGGGATTAGTTCTTCTTTTATAATAGCATAATCCCCATTGACTTGTTTGATTACCATGTCTGAATCACCTTTCACCTTTAAGTGATTCACTTGTGCATGAAGAGCCAACTCCAATCCTGCAATAAGAGCTTGGTATTCCACTTAATTATTTGTATCGCCTCCCAAAAATGAGAAGGAATAAGGTAACAATGCCTTTTCTGGGGAAATGAGTACAACTCCTAGACCAACTTTGTTGAACTTAGAATTTTCCATTTTCCTCCCTGTTGGACTTCTGGAAGCACCATCAAAGTAAATTTCCCATGTTTGAAGACTTTCTTGAATAGAGAAGACTTCCTCATCAAGGAGTTCAATATCTGAAGATGTTTCTTCCATTGAAGGGTGTTCAGCAAGGAAATCAACCAGTGCGTGGCCCTTTGTTGCCTTTTGAGACACATATTGAATATCAAATTGCTGCAAAATAACTGCCCACCTTGTCAGATTTTCTGTAATCATTGGAAAACTAAGGATGAATTTGAGCTGGTTATTGCGAGATACCAATTGGACCTCATGATGTTACAGGTAGTGTCTCAACTTCTGAACTGCAAATATTAACGCTAGGTAGCACTTTGCAATACTTGAGTATCGAGTTTCTACTTCAAGCATAGTCTGACTGAGATAGTAGAGGTTGTTTTCATTCCTAGCATCATTCTTCTGATCAAGAAAGGCACCCAATGATCTCTCTAAAGCTATCACATAGAGGATAAGTGGTCTTCCTTCAACAGGTGGCATTAACACCGGTGGACTCAAGAGATACTTTTTAAGAATATCGAATGCTTCTTGGCATTCTTTAGTCCACTTGTAAGTGACTCCCTTCTTCATCAATTTGGTGAAGGGTAAACTTTTTCCATCTAAATTTGCGATGAAACGTCGAATATAGGCTAAGTGTCATTGAATTCCTCTCAATTATTTCAAATTTTGAGGAGGTGACATACCAAGGATTGACTTTGTCTTCTCAGGATTGACTTTGATACCACGATCTCAAACAATAAAGCTGAGAAATTTTCCTGAGGTTACCCCAAAAGCATATTTTAAGGGGTTCATCTTTAAATTATGTTGCCAATGTTTGTGTAATATGATTTCCAAATCAACCAAGTGATTAGAACGTTGTTTGGATTTAACCACCAAATCGTCCACATAACATTCAACAAACTTCCCTAAAAATGGTTTGAAGATACGATGCATGGCATGCTGATATGTTGCGCCTAAATTCTTTAGGCCAAAGGGCATTTCCCAATAGAAAAACACGCCCTGAGGGGCTCTGAAGGCTTTATATTCTTCATCCTATGGAGCCATTTGGATTTGATTATATCCGGAATATCCATCCATGAAGGAAAGTTCTTCATAGCCAGTTGTTGCATCAATTAAGAGTTATGTAATTGGTACTGGAAAATCATCCTTAGGACAATGCCGATTAAGATCTCTAAAATCAATACAAACTCTAATTTGCCCATTCTTCTTTTTCACTGGGACAATATTAGCCAAACACTTGGGATATTGAACTTCTCTGACGAAGTTATATTTGATGAGCTTATCCACATCAGCTTCAATTTTGGAAGCATGGGTTGGGTGTGTTCTTATAGTGGCTTGTTTGAATCCTCGATGTTCTTCTGGAAAACCCAAACGATGAGTGGAAACATCAGGATCAAGCCCTGGAATCTCTGTATAGTTCTAAGAAAATATATCTCAATTTTGCTTTAGAAAGGAAATATACATCTCTTGCTCTTCAAGAGTCATGGCCGCACTAATTAAAGTGCGGTGTGGATCTTCTTTTGTACCCTGTTTCGCGCGGAATCCGGGGATGACCTCCTGGATGGGAGATTCAAACGTTCCGATCGGTTTCTAACGGGTTTGTTCGTAGAACCGGAAACATCCAATGATTCCACATCCGTTTGGACCTACTTTCCAAAGGCAGGCGCTCATTATCTTGTGGGCTAATGAGGCTTAGGAATTTGCATTGGTCGAGAGGATGGGAGGTCGGACTCATCACACCTTTTTGAGGGGAATTATTGTCTACTCCGGGACTCTCTTTATAGATTTAAGTTAAGTTCGTGAATCCTTATTACATTACCAAGTATAAAATGAACTTTCCTTTAGTTTTAACAATCAATGATTAAATATGCAAGAAATTTAGAGAATCTTTTATATGTATTCGAGGTTCTTCATCAGTGTAGAATCATCTATATTTGTTTAGAGATTCTTGGTCAATGGTATCCTTCAAAACATTTATATAAAAGTCTCTTGGTCATTTTGATGACCAGGCTGGTTTTAAAGCCACTCAGTGGGGCACTTGAAGTTTATCATCATTCAGAAGGACAGAGATTATTTCAATGTTGGGATCGAACCCATAAATGGGCTACCTACGTATCCTTTGTTTTGAAAAAGGAATCAGAACCCACGTAGTTCGAGGGATGGGATATGATGTTTTATGATTGATGGCTCAAAGATGAATGTCATAATTACTTTTACACTCTAAGCTCACGTGAGTCATGCTCGGTGTGAGAAACAAGAGGTATTGGTAAAATTCAGACAATTGTGCCATAAAAGATGCAATCATAAGAATGTGTTTTGGGGATTATGTATAGATGACTGCCCAGATAGGCGAAGGTTTAGGATTTACTTTTAGGGAGAAAATCCAAGAACAGGGTCCACAAAGTTATATGTGCTTCATGGAGATTTGAATACTCTAATCTTGGGGCTTACTCCTAAGGAGGATGCCCAAGTTAGGAGGGGACTTATGATTGGGTTTTATTCCTGAAAAAGGAAACCCAAATCAAAGATAATTTGTGACTGGTTAAGAGAAATTTTAAGAGACTTGGGGCTTACTCTTAAGAAGGATGCCCAAGATTTATGACTAGGACTTATTCCTGAGAAGGAAGCCTAGGTTTAGGGGACTTGGGGCTTACTCCTGAAAAGGAAGCCCAAGGTTATGACTGAGTCTTATTCCTGAAAAGGAGACCCAGGTTAGGGATTAAGGTTTGGGGCTTACTCCTGAGGAGGATGCCCAAGTTTGGGAACTTTTAAGAATTTGGGGCTTACTCCTAAGGAGGATGCCCAAAGTTGGGGTTGAGGCTTACTCTTAAGAAAGATGCTCAAGATTTAGAGGACTTGATTGGGGCTTACTCCTGAGGAAGATGCCCAAGTTAGGATTCTCTCATCTTTAAAGGATGAGGTTGAATGAATGAACTCTCAATTTTTGGTGACATAAAGATGTTTAAATCACTAGGTTTTGAGAGATATTTCACAGAATTCCTTTCAGACAAGGATGTCAAATCAAGAAATCATGCCATAAATGGCTTTGAAGAGTATCTTGAAGGCTGAATCTTGAATAGGAAAGGTGAAATGGCTTAAGAGGGGTAAAATGGGCAAGATGGGCACCCAAAAAGATAGGGGCGCGCAAGTATTAAAAGTCGCGCAAGTCCTGCGGCGGCGCGCAAGTATTGGTCGCGCAAGTATACTTGCGCGACATGAGGGATACTTGCGCGATTTACAACCAGAGTTGAAATACTTGAGCGATTCTTTATTAAACCCTTTATAATCCTCTTGAGGTTCTTCCAGAGAGGGGACGCGCAAGTTATATTGAAGGAATTAAGTCGGCGCGCAAGTGTTTGATAAGTTTCAACACTTGGCCTTCCTTCTTCCCTTTAGATCTTCCATTCTAGGTAAGAAATTACCTTAGAAGTGTTCTGGAAGCTTTGAGAAGAGACTTGGGCGTCGGGAGCTTCAATCCGAGTTTCTGGAAAAAGATCCTCTCGAATGGGGGGCCCACAGGGTCTATTTATAGGCCAAAGAAGACCCCGGGCGGTTACTGGGCGGTTACCATATCTGTCGCGCAAGTCCCTTGAACGACCATGAGGGGTCGCGCAAGTGTTGAGGGGTCGCGCAAGTGTACTTGCGCAACCAAGAGGGAACTTGCGCGACCTATGGGCAATGTTCTCCTTGTTCATCCCTTTGTCGATTTTTGATGTTTCTTCAAAAGATGAATCACTTTTTGCTTAGATATTCCCCTTTTCCGATCTTTAGATTCTGTGACGAAAGGAGCGTCAACAAAAGTCCCCCCTCAGAGTTGGATCAGGAGAGAAAATGAGGATTTGACTCTGAGGAAATCGAATCCCTCGAAAGGAAAAGGGTGGCGCGCAAGTCTTCAATGCACAGAAGTCGGCGCGCAAGTCTTCGTCGCGTAAGCATTGAGCACTCTAGATGCGGCGCGCAGATAGGCCCCCTGGCCTATAAATACACGGCCTCACCCCCGTACAAGTATCCGGATTTCCGGACATCATCCCTTCTCGAGCTCTCGCCGCGCAGGTCACCTTGACCGTGCAAGTTGCTCTGTTTTCTAGGGTTTCCTCGATGTCGCGCCACTGTAAAGGTATTTGTACTTGCGCGGTTTATACTTGCGCGTCAAAAACTAGCGCGGTACACAAGACACTTGCGCGACATCTCCATACTTGCGCGCCTTAATGCCTTAGCCATTTTTCCCGAATTCTTTCACAAATTTTATGAAAAATAAACCCATTTAAGAGTTTAATTTGTTCAACTTTTGTGCAGATTCAATGGTTCCCAAGGGAATTGGAACGGCTGATGAACTGGCTAGCAAGCGGATTGATGACATGATGAACATTATTGGCCATGATTATTATGATATCTGCGACAGCACTTTCCCAGATTATTTGAAGAAATATCATCTTAATTTCCCACAGAGCATCTACCTGTCTCTGTGTGTTCATGGTCATCTGCAAGGAGTCAATGTTCCAAATGCAAACAATTATACACCTGAGATGCAGCTGCACTACTACTTCTCTATTTCGGTTATGCTGTGCATTAAGAGTAACAACAATGGTGTGAACTTTCAAATTCTTCCTCCATGTCATTCCCTTGCAGATATGAAAATGGCAAACCCATGGGCTGAAATGTTTTCCACTACCGGTTGGTGGAGAGAAGACAAACATGGTATTAGAGCAATATCTGAAAAGAGTACTCTCTCCAAATGGCTCTTTACTTCCAATGCTCCATTCTCAAATCCATGTATCCATCTTCCAAGTCTCTTGGATAGAAACAGAGTCATTGTTTGATCAGCAGAAAATTTTCTCAAACCGTACTCAAGAACATCCTTTTACAATTGTTCCAAGAAGAGCTGGTATCACTGCATCTCTTATTGTATCCAGTTGAATGAATGAATTCTAGGTGGTTTCTAATGAAGATCGGGATGCCGTAAATCAAATGAAGTGTTATGTTGAAAGCCTCTTGTAATTCTTGAAAGAAGAGAAGAGACTCCAGTCTGTGGATGTCCTTCTAACTCTTGTGTATCAATGAAAAACACTTTTGTCTTCAATCATTTGTACTTGCATTCTTCCATTACCTGCTTCAAATTTACTTAAGCCAATGGGCTTAGTAAGCATAGTTTGATTTTTACTAGGATTATTACAAATAACCCTACAAACTTTGAACCTTTTAACTGCTCAATATTACCTAAATCATACAAAAAATGTATATTTAGTGAGCTGGAACTTGACTTTTATTCAGAGTTCCTTTGTCTTTTGTGTGGGCAGTTTAAAGTCATGCAAGCCGGACATAAAGGGGCTAATGTTTAAGGTCGAAATAGCTTTGACCGAAAATGGATTAAAATGGATTCAATTCCTTGACAATTTATCTGAAAACATATTTACCATACTCAAGTATGAGGGAAAAAATGTAAACTATGGCTTTAAGAATATTTGAATCTGAGGAATGATATGAAAAAGAGCTAAATAGCATTAGAAGAAGTAGTTTCCAAGAATGAAGTTACTATTATTTAACAAAACCCGTTAGGGGGTTGAAATATGCAGGGCCACCTATGGGCATTGGCTGCATAGTCAAATAAAATAGCATCTTTTGGCTGACAAGTCTGTTATGTGGACTGTTTATGCAAGGCCACCTATGGGCACGTGCTGCATAGTTAGGCAAAAGAACTCTCAGAAATTTACTTTCCTAGTGCTAAAAGCCAGTGAAAGTTTATGGAGATTCAAATTTTCTAAAGCATAGAGTTTGTTGTATGGAAAGAGGTACTTGAATATGGAGAAGATATTTCCAAACAAGAATATCGAAGAACTGGATGAATATCACTCCTACGAAGGTCTGACCCAAACGTAGGGAAGAAGAATAAACCATAGACTTGAATACTTTTAGATCATGAAAAAAAGGATATGGGACAAATACGTTAAGGATGGCTATTTTTGCGGATCCCTACATACTGTCGTTTAAGACAAATAAGGACAAAAGAGGCATTCTTCCCAAGAATGAAGTTACTATTATTTAACAAACCCGTTAGGGGGTTGAAAACATGCAGGGCCACCTATGGGAATTGGCTGCATGGTCAAATAAATAGCATCTCTTGGCTGACAAGTCTGTTATGTGGACTGTTTATGCAAGGCCACCTATGGGCACGTGCTGCATAGTCAGGCAAAAGAATTCTCAGAAGTTTGACATTTTTGTGACTATAAGTCATGAAAAGGGTTATGAAGATCTGAAAATATTTAAGGTTAGGATTATAATACATAAAGATGGGTATTTTCCAATGTATATAGAGATACATAGGTCAATGAAAACCATAATCATGTTGTGGCTGGGTCCTGAATTGAAACTTGGACTTCACTACGTATCTCATAAGAATGAGAATCAAGCCATACGTAGTTCTTGAAATGCAGTTTAACGTCGTGCAGGACGAAAGTATGAGTGATCTTAGTTTAGGGTCATAGAATTCGGACCATAATAATGAATACACAGTGTGTGTTTTCATGAAGACTTTTCAGCCAAGGGACTGAAAGTGAAATTTGGGGTTAGGCCCAAAAGACTTGGGACTGGATTCGAGGGACACTCGAATGTTCCTACGTATCCCATAAGGATGGGAATCAAGTCCACGTAGTTCTAGAGCTACCCTTTGTACAAATTTGGTTCGTACATGTGAAGGGTGAAAGGGGACTTTAGTGCAATGATGGTTTTAACCTAAGATAAAAAGTTTAGGCATTACCATGTATGTACGTAGTCTTTTGAAAAAATGAAAACCATGATTGAAAAAAGAATCAATGTTAATAATGGTTCCTTCTCAAATGAGGAAATCAAAGAATATTGTAGTTTATTGTCGTACCGGACAAAAGTGTTGTATAGTTTAACGTCATATAACAAGGACGAAAGTGAATCAATGTAAAGATATTGATTCCAGGGGTGGTTTCACAAATCATCATCTATGAGATAGTGGTGAACCAATGTGAAGAGATTGTTTTTGGGCTTGAACCTTTGGGAGGTTGCCTACATACCCAGCCTGGAGGGCAAGGATCAAAGTCCGTGTAGTTCAATTAAAGAATGAATTAATGATCAAGTTGTTCTTGTGGACAAAGATCTTAATAAAAAATGTTGTTGGGACTTACACATGGTTAGTGGCCCAAAGGGAGTGTTATGGTTGATGTTCGCTCTAAGCTCACGTGAGTCATACTCGGTGTGAGAAACAAGAGGTAATAACAACCTTAACGATGCACAGTTTAATGTCATGTAGGACATATCAAGGACTTTCTGTACAGTTTAGCGTCATGTAGTTAGGACGATGGGGACAATACAGTTTAACGTCATATTGGACGAAAGGGGGATTGTGCAGTTTTAATGTTATGCTAGACTTTTGATGATTATATAGTTTAACGTCTTTCCGGACGTGAGGGACTTTTATACAGTTTAGCGTCATGTAGTTAGGACGTCACAGTTTAACGTCTTGCTGGACATATTTGCAAAGAGTTTATGGTCGTATACATGGACCAGGAATGATGCAGTTTAAAGTCATACGGGACCATTGTTGTATAGTTTAACGTCATATAGCAAGGACGAACTGGTGCTGTACAGTTTAAAGTCATGTAGCTAGGACTAAGGTGAACCAATATGAGGATATCAGTTCTGGGGATTTTTTACAGTTTAATGTCATGCTGGACGATGAAAGCGCCACACAGTTTTAATGTCATGTTGCTAGGACAAAATATAGTTTAATGTCATCTCGGACATATACAGTTTAGTGTCATGTAGGACATATTAATAACCAATGTGACATTTTAACGTCATGTTGGACGATAAGGGAACTGACACAGTTTAACGTCATGTTGGACGATGAAAGTTCTACACAGTTTAATGTCATGTTGCTAGGACACAATATAATTTAATGTCATCTCGGACAAAATATAGGAACTTCTATACAGTTTATTGTCATGTAAGACAAAATCAGGGACTATGCAGTTTAAAGTCTTGTAGTTAGGACTATTGGTGCTGCACAGTTTAGTGTCATGTTGCAGGGACATAAGTGCGAATAGTTTAAGGTCATATGCATGGACCGTACAGTTTATCGTCATGCTGGACGTATTATAGTTTAATGTCATCTCGGACAGAATATGTGACGCAGTTTAATGTCATGTTGGACGAAGTTGTAGTTTAAGGTCATACTGGACCATGGTGTAGTTTAAGGTCATACCGGACCTTGGTGTAGTTTAAGGTCATACCGGACCTTGGTGTAGTTTAAGGTCATACCGGACCTTGGTGTATGAACCAATTGTAAGTCTTGGTTCTGGGAACAATATTTTGTGTTTATACAAAATACTTCTTCAGAAATCTGGCATTAGTTGGAGTCGTGATGTGTTCTCCATCCATTGAAATCAGAGAATACGCTCCATTGGAGTAGACCTTATGTACTGAATAAGGTCCTTCCCATTTTGGTTCAAGCTTGGGAGGTTTCTTTCCTGGTATCATTGGTGTTCTGAGAACCAATACCAATTCTCCTTGAATGAATGAACGAAGACGAACTTTTTTGTTAAAAGCTCGTGCTATTCGATTCTGATAGATTTCCAAGTGGTGCAAAGTGCACAATCTTTTCTCATCTAACTGTTCCAATTCATTCAACCGCTTTTGGGATTGCTCATCTGTTGATAACTGATCACAAATGGCTATTCTGAGTGAGGGAAATTGAACTTCAATTGGCAAGACTGCTTCCGTTCCATATACCAATGAATATGGAGTAGACCGCGTTGCATTGCGAGTGGTAGTCCGATAAGCCCATAAAGCATGATAGAGTTTATCAGGCCATGACCTCTTATCTTTATCCACCATCTTTTGCAGTAAATTTGAAAGAGTCTTGTTGAAGGCCTATATCTGGCCATTAGCCACTGCATGATATCGAGATGAATGGTTGGACTTAATGTTGTATTCTTGATACAATCTCTTTACCTCAGAAGAACAGAAGTTGGTGCCGTTGTCTGTCAATATGGTATGAGGAACACCAAATCTAGTAATGATGTTAGACTTGATGAAGCTAACAATGCATTTAGAACTGACTTCTTTGAGAGGTACTGCCTCTGCCCATTTGGAAAAGAAATCAGTAGCAGTAAGAATGTACTTAAACTGCTTGGCCGTAGCTGAAGGGTAAGGTCCTACCACATCCATTCCCCATGTGGAAAATGGCCATGAGTATTTAGCAGTATGAAGCAACTCTGGAGGTTGATGAATGAAATTGGCATATACTTGGCATGAATGACACTTCTTTGTGAAATTAACACAATCTTGTATCATTGAAGGCCAGAAGTATCCAAGTCTTCGAATTTGATCAGACAATCTATGTCCAGACTGGTGGGCACCACAGACTCCTGCATGCACTTCTTTTATGACAGCCATTGTCTCTTCACCATCAATACATCTGAAGAGAACTCCATCAAAACCACGTTTGTAGAGAATTTTCTCGAGGTGGTTTGGACCATCATAAAGAGTAAAATTGACCACACGTCGCCGAATTTGTTCTCTCTCGGCTCTATCAGGTGGAAGTGTTCCATTTTGAAGGTATTCCCTGATAGGTGACATCCATCCTGTAGTATGACCATATGGTTCAGGAATGGGACTAATTTTATTAATTTCCTCTGTTCTGACTTGAACATAAGGTGAAATTGCACGACGGTGGGCAATACCGATGGTTGTCTCGTCCCGATTTGGATCTGCTAAAGCTGTGGCTATATTAGCCAGTGCATCAGCTTGAGAATTTTGTGATCTTGGGACATAAGAAAATGTCGGTTCTGAAGGGAATTCCGACATTAACTCTCTGACGTAATCATTCAAAGGGATTAATTCTTCTTTTCTGATGGCATAATCCCCATTGACTTGTTTGATTACCAGGTCTGAATCACCTTTCACCTTTAAGTGATTCACTTGTGCTTGAAGCGCTAACTCCAAGCCTGCAATGAGAGCTTGGTATTCAGCTTCATTATTGGTACCACCTTCCCACAACAAAAAGGAATAAGGTAACACTGCCTTATCTGGAGAAATGAGCACAATTCCTAAACCAACTTTGTTGAATTTAGGATTTTCCATTTTCTTCCCTGTTGGACTTCTAGAAGCACCATCAAAATACATTTCCCATGTTTGAGGACTCTCTTGAATAGAAAAAACTTCCTCATCAGGGAGTTCGATATCTGAATATGTGTCTTCCACTGAAGGGTGTTCAGCCAGGAAATCAGCCAGAGCTTGGCCCTTAATTGCCTTTTGAGACACATACTGAATGTCGAACTGCTGTAGAATAACCGCCCACCTTGCCAGACGTCCTGTAAGCATTGGACGACTAAGGATGAATTTGAGTGGATTATTACGAGATACCAATTGGACCTCGTGATGTTGCAGGTAGTGTCTCAGTTTCTGAACTGCAAAGATTAATTCTAGGCAGCACTTTTCAATACTCGAATACCGGGTTTCTGCTTCAATCATAGTTCTACTGAGATAGTAGAGACTATTTTCATTCCCAGCATCATTCTTTTGAGCGAGAAAGGCACCCAATGATCGCTCTAAAGCTGTCACATAGAGGATAAGAGGTCTACCCTCAACAGGTGGCATGAGTACTGGTGGACTTAAGAGGCATTTCTTGAGAACATCAAATGCTTCTTGACATTCTTTAGTCCACCACTGGTAAGTGACTCCTTTCTTCAATAATTTGGTAAAAGGTAAACTTTTGCCTGCCAAATTGGCGATGAAACGCCGAATATAGGCTAAGTGTCCTTGAAGTCCTCTTAATTCTTTCAAATTCTGAGGAGGTGACATACCAAGGATTGATTTGGTCTTCTCAGGATCGACTTCAATACCACGATGGCGTACAACAAAGCCGAGGAATTTTCCTGAGGTTACCCCAAAAGCACATTTTAAGGGGTTCATCTTCAAATTATGTTGTCGAAGCTTGTGGAATATGATTTCCAAATCAGCCAAGTGATCAAAACGTTGTTTGGATTTAACCACCAAATCATCTACATAGCATTCAACAAATTTCCCTAGAAAAGGTTTGAAGATACGATGCATGGCGCGTTGATATGTTTCACCTGCATTCTTTAAACCAAAGGGCATCACCCGGTAACAAAACACACCTTGAGGAGCTCTGAAGGCTGTATATTCCTCATCTTCTGGGGCCATTCGGATCTGATTATATCCAGAATATCCATCCATGAAAGAAAGTACTTCATATCTAGCCGTCGCATCAATTAAGAGTTCTGTAATCGGAACTGGAAAATCATCTTTGGGACAATACCGATTAAGATCTCTGAAATCGATGCAAACCCTAATTTGTCCGTTCTTTTTCTTTACTGGGACAATATTAGACAACCACTTGGGATATTGAACTTCTCTGACGAAGTTAGCTTTGATAAGCTTATCCACTTCAGCCTCGATTTTGGAAGCATAGGTTGGGTGTGTTCTTCTCGCGGCTTGCTTGAATCCTCGATGTTCTTTTGGCAAACCCAAATGATGGGTGGCAACATCAGGATCAAGGCCAGGAATCTCTGTATAATTCCAAGCAAAGATATCTTTATTTTGCTTTAGAAAAGAAATATACATCTCTTGTTCTTCAAGGGTCATGGCCGCACTAATTAAAGTGGGGCGTGGATCTTTCTCTGTACCTAGATTTACTTCTCTGAGTTCATCCACAGTGGTAGAGATACCCTCTTCAAATGCTGGAGGAGCATCTCTAAGATCTTCCTCTTCCTCTTCATCATGTGTTATTTCTTCCGTTTCTACTTGCAAAGTAGATGAAAAAATGAAATTCTCGTGATTATAAAAAATGTCAAAATTTTCACATTTTGAAGAAGAAGCTTCCATTTCTGACCCTATTGATGATAAAGGGTCTTCTTTGGGAATCAAAGAGGAGATGATGGATTGAGAATAGACATCAATATTCATCTCTGGTGTTGCTATAACTTCTTCTGGCCTGATTAGCGAAGTATAGACTTGTTGGATTTCAGCAGACGAAATGAAAACGTCACCACTTATGCTTTCATCACTGCTTGGTAAGTTACCAATTTCTCCCATGTTGTCTGGCTCGATTGCCGTAATTGACATTATGGATCTTTCCATAAGAGTATTTTTATTTGGGCCTATTTTGTCAATTTGACTGATAGGTAACACATAATCTGTACTCACATGTGAAAATGGATTTATTGGAATTTTTTCCAGACCATATGGAGCATTAACTTTGGTAATTTCCTTCATTGTAGATTTTTCTCTTCCCTTCATGTGATAAAATTCCTCCTCAATGTATTGAGACTCACATGTTTTGAACGGGGCCTTATCACCATACAATGTTCCAACTTGACCATCGAAACAGTATTTGAGACATTGATGGTATGATGACGGAATAGCTGCATGCTGATGTAACCAGGGTCTTCCAAGAAAGATATTGAAAGCTGAGTCTTGATCAACAATCATGAAATCTGAATTGGAAACAAGATCTCCAAACTGAGTTCTGAGCGTAACTTCTCCCAGTGGTTCTTGTTCATTTTTATCATATCCTTGCAACATCATGGTAGAAGGAGATAAATCAGATTCTGTGAGGCCCAATCGACGAAGTGTGCGAATGGGCATGAGGTTGACTCCTGAACCATTGTCAATAAAAGCTCTTCGAACATCTATACCATTGACTTTGCCAGATAGGTACAAAGGTTTTATGTGCCCATGCACAACATCATCTTCATCTTTATTAGTAAAAGATATCACTGCATGGCATTCTGCAGGATTATTCTCTATGTGATAAATTTCAGCTGCAGCAATTTCAGCCTCAAACTCCTGAGGACTTGACAAAGCTTCGATGAGTGCTTCCCGAAGATCTTTTGATAGATTCAAAGCATCCAAAATTGATAATTTGGCTGGTACTTGGGCCAAGTGTTTCAATATATCATATTTTTGATCTAGAGGCCTGCGTTTCCCAATGGGAATATGCGGTTTAGCAGGTTCCTTGGAAGCAGATGCTTTGGAAGCTGATGCATCTTGTATTGAAGTTGGCAACATCTTTGGTTTTGGAAAATTAGACTGATTAGATCCATTTACTTGCTGAGATAAAGAAGATGGAACCTTTAATCGGTCTTCCAAAATAATTGTGCTGAAGCTGAGTTGGCCATTGGCAGAAGAACTTGCTTGTTCATTTTGAGCTCGCTGAAGGGCTCTACCACGAGTTTCTGCTGCATATACAGTGCTAGCAGGGGTAGAATTAGAGTAGTGGCTTCGGAAAGATCCACGTCTTCCCCTATATCCTGAACCTCTAGAACTTCCTCGGGTTCCTTTATTTGATACAGGGAATTCAGGCTCATCAAGACTGGAATATGAATCTGTTAATTGAATCATATTAACAGAACCAAAGATCAATTCTTCGTCTGATAAAGACTCTTCCAAGTTAGCCTGTTTAGGCTGTGCCGTTTGGTGGGACGGTGCCCGTGGCTTTGAAGTAGATGGCATGAAATCTTCCAGAGTCAAAGACAATTTAGGCTTTGATACATACTCATCTTCTCCTGATTCCTCTTTCTTCTTTGAATTGCGCTGCCCTTTTGAGGATTTGTCCTTTGATGGAGGCTTTACTGCAGCTTTTGTAGGAGACACAATTGGCTTCTTCAATTGTGTTCTCAAAATGGAATGGGTCCGATTGATTGTCTTTCTGACCATCCAATCATCATATTTTTCGCAGTTTTGCTTTTGACTTCCTGCCACTCGCCCCCTTCCTCTGGATCTGTAGCGGTAATACACGCTACATGAGCTGAAGAACCCTTCAATTTGACTTGTCCCAAGTCAACCATCTTTTGTAGGAGGTCTTTAAAGACAAAACACTCCTGGATGGGATGTCCCAACATTTGATGAAAGGGACAATAATTGGGACGGTCTTCATCTCCTTCCTTGTTTGGTCTCTTCGGCACTGGTAATTGAACTAAATTATTTTCCAGAGCTGAAATGAAGTAACCAGGAACTTGCTCACTTCGGAAAGAGTATGTTTTACTCTTCATATCCTCAAATTGTTTTCGTCGTTGATCTTTTTGATCATTTGGACGAAACAGCCTTTGTTGTTGGCGTTCAGGAGGTGGAGCCCTTCGAGAAGATGAAGGTTTTGAAGTAGAAATAGGTACAGGTGCCTGTTTAAGCATAACTGTAGCAGTTTCTGCTTTACCCATTCTTCTTCCTGGAGCTGATGGAATTACACGAGATTTAACCTTAGCCTGCATAAGGGAATCTTCAATCTGTTGAGCGATTGAAGTAAGGTCTCGAAACCCTCCTGTGTATTTCACAGGGATCAATGGCGTGCGTAATTCGTCACGCAAATTTTCCACACAGATTGGCAACAATTCCTCCTGAGGGAGTGATAAACTCAAGGAATACGTTAATCCCTTCCAACGAGCAATGAAATCAGAGACTCTTTCATTCTCCCTTTGCTTGCAGTTTGTAAGATCGAAAACTGTCGTTTTTGGCAAAGTTGAGCTGAACTGAAGAAGGAATTTTTGACGAAGATCCTCCCATCCGATGACTGACCGGGATTTCAAGCTTGTATACCAGACAAAAGCTGGTCCTTGCAAGGTTCGCACGAAGCATCTGAGTTTCACTGCTTCTTGTTGCTCTGGAGTTCCCATCATAGGATCACAACAAGACACGTAATGCGTCAAATGTTGTTCAGGGTCACCTGATCCATTGAAAGTAGGGAAAATAGGGTTTCCAAAACTGGATGGAGGAGAAATTGAATCTACCCATTCAGGGTAAACTTTCTTTTCAGGTTGAACTTGCGCCCGTTTCCCTTCCATAGTTTCTAACCGAGCTGTTAATGACTCAATAGTAGTTATTAACTTTTGAGAAACGTCAGGTTGAACTTGGTTTTGGGTAGGTGCAATGAGTGGAGCTTGGACAGACGTGGAGGTTGGTGCTGCAACTAATGGTAGTGCTGCCAACCGTTGTTGCATTTGACCCGTAGGATTAGACCTCTGTGGGTGTACTGATAAAGGAGGATATTCCTGATCCATCTCAGTAGTTACAACAAATTCCTTCGGCTGTCGGACTTCAGCATTCTTAAGAAGAAGACTACTCTGAAGTAGTTCTGCATTCAACCTTCTTAATTCTTTCATTTCTTCCTCCTGTTGTGCAAGCCTTTGCTCTAATGAGAGCGATTGACCTCCTTCAGAGGAAGGGTGAGAAGTAACCTGATTCTTTCCTTTCCCCTTATTGGATCCTTTTCGGAGAGGGGGAAGTGGGTTACTTGAAGGAATACCCAGATTTTGGGTAAGCCTTTGATTACGTGTGCGCACACCTTCTTCATTTAGGTCTGTGTGCGCAACTTCTTGAGCAGGAACCTCTTCGTCTGATCCCTCTGATTGAGCCTCATCTGGTGAATCAGCAGCAACGGCAGTGATGACATTAATGGATGCATATTTCATGGAATCCTTTCTATCAGCATTTCTGTGATATTGTCTCCTTTTATGTCCATGATAAGACATGGCATTCCGTTGACTTGGTCCCTCAGGAATTTCTTGGAGAACCGTCACTTGGAGAGAATCTCCTGACATCTTGGCTCTTCGTTCCTCTTGAGGCTTATTCCCTAATCGAGAGAATACTGACTTTCTCTGAGGGAGGGATTGAAGATTTGAAAAAGTCCCCAGTCCGGTGGACTGGGGGTGTTCCTGTTGCTTCCGCTCAACTCCTCGAATCCCATTCGTTGATTCTGAGGGTTGGGTTAGAGAAGTCCCCAGTCTGGCAAGCTGGGGTGTCTCTTGACATGCTATGTCTGAGATCTTTTTAAAATCTCTCTTGATCTTGCGAATCTTAGTTCGGAAATTAGCTGGATGCATTAACCTGTATCCACTTTTATCACCTGGTTCAACAGACCGTTGGATGATTTTCGAAACTTCTGTCATTTGATGACGTGTTTGCTCCAGACGAGAGGCTTGCGCAATATTCTCGCCTGCTTGATGTAGGAGCAATTCAACAACCTGTTCTCTATATACTTGATTTTGAGAGGAACTAGTTGAAGCTTGATCTCGAGCAAGATTTTGATTATGAACAAAGCCCATTGACTGTGGCCGGCCATGGGCAATAACATTGCATGAGACCATTTTCGGCGGGCTTTGCTGACCGGAAAGCACTGTGAAATGTAGTGCTCCGTGAATACCCCATCCTCTGATATGAACATTAGATGGAGCATTGGAAATTAACTGACGCAATCTTCTTAGTGCGCCAAGGCATGAACGTTGAAGGGTTCTCTGTTGCTTTTCAGCCTTCGGATACCGAGAGACTGATAGAGATGCCAAATCAATCTGGCGTTGTAACCCTTCTATTATCTTAAGATGATTTTCATATTCATCGTAAGATAATACCTTCTTCTTTAATTGACAAAGAGTTTTCCATATGTTAAGACGAATATCATGGATTCCATCATCCGTCAACATCTTTGGAATGTCATACTGTGAATCAGCCAAAGGCCAAAACATGACTGGTACTTCACCTTTTGCCAGTTTTTTCCTCATGTTCAGCATTTCCTCTTTATCATTAAATGAAGATTCTTCTACCTGTTTGGACCAGAGTTGGTGTTTCCTTGTTGCTTCATCGGATTCAACAAGATTGGTAGAGGAATCACTATTCATGCTGGAAGATGAATGACCCAGGGAAGGTTCGGAGAATAACCTGAACCCCAAGCTATCTTCTAATGGAGAAAGAGTTTCACCTGCCGATAGTAAAACTTCAGACATGACTGGTTTTACGTTTGCAAGTGCCTCGAGATAGGAGGGCTTTCTCGTCACTACATTGCCTTCTGAAGAATTTTCGAGACAATGTGAATCACTACTGCGGAGAGGACTTTCGCAGCGAAGTTCATCACCATGAGGAGGACCTTCATGATGGGTTACAGTAAAAGATGAGATCTCTTGCTCCTTGGTCTTCTGACCACATAGAGGGTTCCTGTGGTTATCATCTGAAGAAGAAACTTCAAGATTGACCGAATTTTCATGAAGCAAGTCTTCATGAGGAAGTGTCTGTTGAAGACCTTCGGGATTAATGTTCCTGTTATTGGGAACTGAGGGAGTAGAATCTTGAATTCCGACAGATAAATGTCTGAGGGCTTCAAGAACTCCAGCATCGAGCAAGGCCTTGTTGCAGATTGGCCTTTGATCTCCTGACTGTGCTGGGCGGATCTTTTTCTTAGATGCCTTCTTACTCGCTTTAGAAATCACTTGATGACGAAAGTGATTGCTCTGAGCAGGTGTATGTGCCTGATCAGGAAAGATGGTCAGGTTAGGCTGACGATCATCGCTCAAATCAGGTGTATGTGCCTGACTTGGTTGTCCATATGATATGGGGGAGTAGGCCCCACAACCCTCTTGGACTGGAACAGATGTATGTGTCTGTCCCTGAGATGATGCTGAAGCTGTTATGATATCCTGGCAAGCATCCAGAATATGAGCAGGAATTTGCTTCTGCTCTTTCACCATTGACAAAATATGTTTGGTGACTTCAGCCGCCGGAACAGGGATATACGTCCATTCCGGGCATGGAGTAGGTGTATGTGCCTGCTCCTGTCCTCCTTTTCCTGTCAGTGAATCCTGACAGTACTCAAGTGTGGAGGTAGAGAGTTTAGTCTGCCTCCTGTTTGTCGTCGGGACTTTCCGACTGACTTCTCTGTGCGCTACCAAGCGAGACTGTTGGTAGGCTTGATTAGTATTAGCAGGTGTATGTTCCTGCTGATTACACTTCGCCAAACGCGGTTGACGAGATCCACCATATGTAGTCAGACGAGCCTGCTGACTAACTGCTGATGTATAAGCAGGTGTATGCTCCTGCCTATGGTACTCCGCCGGAATTGCCTGGCGGGATCGGCTTGATGCTGCCAGACGAGTCTGCTAGACAGCGGGATTAAAACGAACAGGTGTGTATGCTTGCTCGTTGTTTTCCACCAAGTTAGGTTGGTGGACTTCTCCGGAGATGGCAGGGATGACAACCTGCCTATTGTTAACCGGATTCCGTCTCTGGCGATTCATCTTGCCTGCTCGGGTTCGAGGAACCTGAGCTGAACGCCTGGAGTCGGTACCCTCATCATGTTGAGGGCGCACTACCGCACGAGTCTGGCGGCGATTGTTGATGGGAGCCCTTGAGAAGGACTCCTGTCTTTTTGAATTAAGGTCCTGCGGGACCTGCTCATTCACTTCCTCAGAGTAAGGGAGTGAATGGAAATTGCGTTCCGGGGATAACGACCCGAAACGGTTGGAGACGGTAGTCAGCACCGTCTGCTTCTTGATTGCTGGTCGCCATTGTCCGGACGACCAGGTAGAATTGTTAACTTGGAGGGCTTGACGAGTGGCCTCCAGAGTTGGGATAGTACCATTGCGACGGTACTCCTTAACCAGTGCATTAGAAACACAGCGTTGAAGACGCTGAGTTGGTGATGTCATCCTCAGAGCGGATGACGTTCCAGCAGGAGTAGCAGTATTGGTTTTCACGGCAGCAGACCTCACAGTAGAGGTGTTCCCAGCAGCAGTATTCACAGGGGTGAATTTAAGGAAAGCCATTTTTTGTAGAAGATCTTGAAAAAAGAGTGCCTGTTCCATGTAACAGACATAATCAAGATGAATTCGGCTACTGCATCTTTTGGATGATCATATGTCAATGATTTCCTTGTTGGCCCAAAGGGCCTAACAGATAAGAAGAACATCACTTTAACTTGGTTAAGGATTCACGTCGGGTTCACCATTTTTGTTTCGCGCGGAATCCGGGGATGACCTCCTGGACGGGAGATTCAAACGTTCCGATCGGTTTCTAATGGGTTTGTTCGTAGAACCGGAAACATCCAATGATTCCACATCCGTTTGGACCTACTTTCCAAAGGCAGGCGCTCATTAGCTTGTGGGCTAATGAGGCTTAGGAATTTGCATTGGTCGAGAGGATGGGAGGTCGGACTCATCACACCTTTTTGAGGGGAATTATTGTCTACTCCGAGACTCTCTTTATAGATTTAAGTTAAGTTCGTGAATCCTTATTACATTACCAAGTATAAAATGAACTTTCCTTTAGTTTTAACAATCAATGATTAAATATGCAAGAAATTTAGAGAATCTTTTATATGTATTCGAGGTTCTTCATCAATGTAGAATCATCTATATTTGTTTAGAGATTCTTGGTAAATGGTATCCTTCAAAACATTTATATAAAAGTCTCTTGGTCATTTTGATGACCAGGCTGGTTTTAAAGCCACTCAGTGGGGCACTTGAAGTTTATCGTCATTCAGAAGGACAAAGATTATTTCAATGTTGGGATCGAACCCATAAATGGGCTACCTACGTATCCTTTGTTTTGAAAAAGGAATCAGAACCCACGTAGTTCGAGGGATGGGATATGATGTTTTATGATTGATGGCTCAAAGATGAATGTCATAATTACTTTTACACTCTAAGCTCACGTGAGTCATGCTCGGTGTGAGAAACAAGAGGTATTGGTAAAATTCAGACAATTGTGCCATAAAAGATGTAATCATAAGAATTTGTTTTGGGGCTTATGTATAGATGACTGCCCAGATAGGCGAAGGTTTAGGATTTACTTTTAGGGAGAAAATCCAAGAACAGTGTCCACAAAGTTATATGTGCTTCATGGAGATTTGAATACTCTAATCTTGGGGCTTACTCCTAAGGAGGATGCCCAAGTTAGGAGGGGACTTATGATTGGGTTTTATTCCTGAAAAAGGAAACCCAAATCAAAGATAATTTGTGACTGGTTAAGAGAAATTTTAAGAGACTTGGGGCTTACTCTTAAGAAGGATGCCCAAGATTT
Source organism: Viscum album (assembly GCA_963277665.1). Taxonomy (NCBI): domain Eukaryota; kingdom Viridiplantae; phylum Streptophyta; class Magnoliopsida; order Santalales; family Viscaceae; genus Viscum; species Viscum album. Next base: position 2,025,742,151 of record OY728123.1, read on the forward strand.
ATGACTAGGACTTATTCCTGAGAAGGAAGCCTAGGTTTAGGGGACTTGGGGCTTACTCCTGAAAAGGAAGCCCAAGGTTATGACTGAGTCTTATTCCTGAAAAGGAGACCCAGGTTAGGGATTAAGGTTTGGGGCTTACTCCTGAGGAGGATTCCCAAGTTTGGGAACTTTTAAGAATTTGGGGCTTACTCCTGAGGAGGATGCCCAAAGTTGGGGTTGAGGCTTACTCTTAAGAAAGATGCTCAAGATTTAGAGGACTTGATTGGGGCTTACTCCTGAGGAAGATGCCCAAGTTAGGATTCTCTAATCTTTAAAGGATGAGGTTGAATGAATGAACTCTCAATTTTTGGTGACATAAAGATGTTTAAATCACTAGGTTTTGAGAGATATTTCACAGAATTCCTTTCAGACAAGGATGTCAAATCAAGAAATCATGCCATAAATGGCTTTGAAGAGTATCTTGAAGGCTGAATCTTGAATAGGAAAGGTGAAATGGCTTAAGAGGGGTAAAATGGGCAAGATGGGCACCCAAAAAGATAGGGGCGCGCAAGTATTAAAAGTCGCGCAAGTCCTGCGGCGGCGCGCAAGTATTGGTCGCGCAAGTATACTTGCGCGACATGAGGGATACTTGCGCGATTTACAACCAGAGTTGAAATACTTGAGCGATTCTTTATTAAACCCTTTATAATCCTCTTGAGGTTCTTCCAGAGAGGGGACGCGCAAGTTATATTGAAGGAATTAAGTCGGCGCGCAAGTGTTTGATAAGTTTCAACACTTGGCCTTCCTTCTTCCCTTTAGATCTTCCATTCTAGGTAAGAAATTACCTTAGAAGTGTTCTGGAAGCTTTGAGAAGAGACTTGGGCGTCGGGAGCTTCAATCCGAGTTTCTGGAAAAAGATCCTCTCGAATGGGGGGCCCACAGGGTCTATTTATAGGCTAAAGAAGACCCCGGGCGGTTACTGGGCGGTTACCATATCTGTCGCGCAAGTCCCTTGCACGACCATGAGGGGTCGCGCAAGTGTTGAGGGGTCGCGCAAGTGTACTTGCGCGACCAAGAGGGAACTTGCGCGACCTATGGGCAATGTTCTCCTTGTTCATCCCTTTGTCGATTTTTGATGTTTCTTCAAAAGATGAATCACTTTTTGCTTAGATATTCCCCTTTTCCGATCTTTAGATTCTGTGACGAAAGGAGCGTCAACATACCCATATTTATTTCTCTGAGCTCATCCATGGTGGTAGAGATACCCTCTTCAAATGCTGGAGGAGAATCCCTGAGATCTTCCTCTTCTTCTTCAACATGTGTTATTTATTCTGTTTCTATTTGCATAGTAGATGATGAAGTAGAATTTTCATAATCAGAAGAGACGTTAAAATTTTCACATCTTGAAGAAGAAGCTTCCATTTCTGACTCGACTGATGATGAAGGGTCTTCCTTGGTAAATATAGATGAGATAATGGATTGAAAATCAACATCATCATTCACTTCTGACATTGCTATAACTTCTTTTGGCCTGGTTGGTGAAGTATAGACTTGTTGGATTTCAGTAGATGAAATGAAGACATCTCCATTTGAGCTTTCATCATTTCTTGATAAATCACCACTTTCTCCCATGTAGTCTGGCTTGATTTCCGTAATTGACATTGTGGAAGTTTCCATAAGATTATTTTGATTTGGGTATATTCTGTCAATTTGACTGATAAGAAACACATAATCTGTACTCACATGTGTAAATGGGTTTTCTGGAATCTTTTCCAAACCATATGGAGCATTAACTTTGGTAATATCCTTTGTTGTGGATTCCTCCTTTCCCTTCATGTGATAGAATTCTGCCTTAATATATTGAGATTCACATGTCTTGAACAATGATTTATCACCATACAATGTCCCAATTTGACCATCGAAACAATATTTGTGACATTTATGGTATGATCAAGGGATAGTCGCATGTTGATGTAGCCAGGGTCTACCAAGCAAGATGTTGAAGGCAGAGTCTTGATCAACCACCATGAAACCTGAATGAGATAAAAGATCTCCAAACTGAGTTCTGAGTGTAATCTCGACTAGTGGTTCTTGTTCATTTTTATCATACCCTTGTAACATCAAAGTCGAATAAGATAAAACAGATTCCATGAGGTCTAATCGATGAAGTGTACGAATGGGGATGAGGTTGACTCCTGAACCATTATCAATAAAAACTCTTCGGACGTCTACACCATTGACAATTCCAGATAAGTACAAAGGTCTAATATGTCCATGCATGACATCATCTTCATCTCCATCAGTAAAAGATATCACTGCATGACATTCTGAAAGATTATTCTCTACATAGTAGACTTCAGCTGCAACAATTTCAGTTTCAAACTCCTGAGGACTTGACAAAGCCTCGATGAGGGCCTCCCGAAGATCCTTTGATAAATTCAAAGCATCTAGAATTGATAACCTAGCTGGTATTTGGGCCAAGTGTTTCAATACATCATACTTTTGAACCAAAGGTCTGCATTTCCCAACAGGAACATGTGTTTCAGCAGGTGCCTTGGAAGTTGATGCTTTGGAAGTTGATGCATCTTTGTACTGGGATAGGAGTTGGTAATACTCTTGGCTTTGGAAGATTAGACCGATTAGGTATATTTACTTGCTGAGAGGAAGAATATGGAACCTTCAACTGATCTTCCAAAATAATTGTGACAGGACTGAGTCTGCCTTGTGTGGAAGAACTTGATTGTTCTTGTTGAGCTTGTTTAAGGTCTCTACCACGAGTTTCTACTACATACACAGTTTTAGCAGGGGTAGAATTGGAATAGTGGCCTCTGAAAGATCCATGTCTTCCCCTATATCCTGAGCCTCTAGAACTTCCTTTGATTCCTCTATTTGATACAGGGAACTCGGGCTCATCAAAATTAAAATTGTGACTGGCATATGGATCTGTTAATTGAATCATATTAACATAACCAAAGATCAACTCTTCATCTGATGAAGACTCTGCTTGATTAGCCTGTTCAGGTTGTGCCGTTTGGTGGGGTGGTGCCTGTTGCTTCAAAGTATATGGCATAAAATCTCCCAGAGTCAAAGAAAACTTGGGATTTGACACATACTCATATTCTTCTTATTGTTCCTCTTTCTTGGAATTATGTCGTTTCTTTGAGGATTTTCCCTCTGATGAAGACGGGTTTTCTACGACATTCATGGCAGAAGACACAATTGGTTCCTTCAATTGTGTTCTCAAAATAGCATGAGTTCGGTTGATCATTTTTCTGACCATCCAATCATCATATTTTTGTGCATTTTTGTTCTTGACTTCTTGCCACTTGCCTTCCTCCTCTGGATTTGTAGCAGTAACACATGCTACCGGAGCTGAAGAACCTTTCAGTTTGACTTATCCCAAGTCGACCATTTTTTGTAGGAGGTCCTTGAAGACAAAACACTCCGGAATGGGATTCCCCAACATTTGATGAAACGGGCAATAGTTGGGACGGTCTTCATCTCCTTCCTTTTTTGGCCTCTTGGGACTTGGCAATTGAACCAAATTATTTTCCAGAGCTGAAATAAAATATCCACGAACTTGTTCATTTTGGAAAGAGTAAACTTTTCTCTTTAGATCATCAAGTTGTTTTCATATTTGATCTCTTTGATCATCTTGATGAAAAGGCCTCTGTTGTTGGATCTTAGGAGGTAGAGCCCTTCAAGAAGATGAATTTTTTGAAGTAGAAGCAGGTACAGTTGATTGTTTAAGCATAACTATAGCAGTCTCTACTTTACCCATTCTCCTTCCTGGAGGTGATGTAATTACACAAGTTTTATCCTTAGTCTTTATAATATAATCTTCAATCTGTTGAGTGATTGAAGTATGTTCTCGAAACCCTCTTGTGTATTTTACAGGGATCAATGATGTGTGCAACTCATCACATAAATTTGCCACATAGATTGGCAATAATTCCTCTTGATGGAGTGCTAAGCTTAGGGAATATGTTAATCCCTTCCAGCGAGCAATGAAATATGAGACCCTTTCATTCTCCCTTTGCTTACAATTTGTAAGATCAAAAACTATTGTCTTTGGAAACGTTGAGCTGAACTAAAGAAGGAATTTTTGATGAAGATCCTCCCATCGGATAATTGACCAGGATTGTAAGCTTGTGTACCAAAAAAAGCAAGTCCTTGTAATGATTGTACAAAACACCTGAGCTTAACTGCTTCTTGTTGCTGGAGGGTTCTCACCATAGGATCGCAACGAGAAACAAAATGTGTTAAGTGTTTCTCTGGGTCTCTCGAACCATTAAATATTAGGAATGTGGTACTAGAAAAATTTGATGGAGGAGGAATTGCATCAACCCACTTAGGGTAAGCTCTCTATTATGGTTTAATTTGAGCACGCTTTCCCTCCATAGCTTCTAACTGAGCTGTTAATGACTAAATAGTAGTTATTATCTTTTGAAAAACATCTGGTTGATCTTGGACCTAAATAGGTGCAATGACTGGAGCTGGTACAAATGTGGTGGATGATATTGCAGCTGATGGTAGTACCTCTAATTATTGTTGCACTTGACCTATAGGATTATACCTATGGGGGTGTACTAATAAAGGAGGATATTCTTGATCCATCTCAGTAGCCACAACAAATTCCTTTGACTGACTGACTCCAGCATGCTTAGGAGGAAGAATAACCTAAAGTAGTTCTGCATTCACCCTCCTCAATTACTTCATTTCTTCCTCTTGTTGTGCAAATCTTTCCTCTAGTGAGAGTGATTGTCCTTCTACAGAGGAAGGGTATGTCATTTGATTCTTTCTATTCCCCTTATTGGACACCTTTTGGATAGGGGGAAGTGGGTTACTTAAAGGATTACCTAGGTTCTGAGTAATCCTTTGATTTCATGTACGCACACCTTCTTCATTTGTGTCTGTGTGTACAACATCTTGAGTAGGAACCTCTTCATCTGATCCCTCCAAATGAACCTCATCTGGTGGATCAGCAACAATGGCATTGATGACATTAATTTATTAATAATTCATTGCATCCCTTCTATCATCATTTCTATGATATTTTCTTCTTCCATGTCTTTGATGATACATTGCCTTTTGTTGATTCGATCCCTCAGGAACTTCTTGATGAACCATAATTTGGAGGGAATCTTCTGATAATTTGGCTCTTCGTTCCTCTTGAGGCTTATTCCCTAATCGAGAGAAGACTGAATTTCTCTAAGGAAGAGATTGATAATTTGAAAAAGTCCCCAGTCTGGTGGACTGGGGTTGTTCCTGCTCGACTCCTTGAATCATATTTTTTGATTCCAAGGGTTGAGTTAAAAATAGTCCATAGTATGGAAAGATGGGGTGGCTCTTCAGTTGCTATATCTAAGACCTTCTTGAAATATCTCCTAATCTTGCGGACCTTAGTCTGGAAATTAGCTGGATGCATCAACTTACATCCACTTTTATCACCCATCTCAAAAGACCGTTGAATTATTTATGACACTTCTGTCACTTGGTGATGTGCTTGCTCCAAATGAGAGGCTTGTTCAATATTCTTGTTTGCTTGATGCATGATTAATTCAACAAATTGTTCTCTGTATGCTTGATTTTGAGAGGAACTAGTTGAAGCCTGTTCTTGGGCATGCTTTTGATTACAAACAAAACCCATTGACTGTGGCCGGCCATGGGCAATAACATTGCATGAGACCATTTTTAGTGGGCTTTACTGACTGGAGAGTACAGTGAAATGTAGAACTCCATGAACACCCCATCCCCTAATATGAATACCAGATGGGGATTTAGCAATTAACTGTCACAATCCTCTTAGTGTGCCAAGGCATGAACGTTGAAGGGCTCTCTGTTGTTTTTCATCCTTCAGATATTGAGAAACTGAGAGAGATGCCACGTCAATTTGGTGTTTTAACCCTTCTATTATCTTGACATGATTTTCATATTCATCATAAGATAATATTTTCTTTTTCAACTGACAAATAGTTTTCCATATGTTAAGACGAATATCATGAATTCCATCTTCCGTCAACATTTCTGGAATGTCATACTGAGAATCAGCCAAAGGCCAAAACATAACTGGAACTTCACATTTTTTCAGTTGTTTTCCCATATTTAGTACTTCCTCTTTATCATCCAATGAAGATTCTTCTACCGGATTAGACTAGAGCTGGTGCTTCCTTGCTTCTTCATCGGATTCAACAATGTTGGTATAGAATTAACTGATTAAACTAGAAGATGAATGACCCAGGGGTGGTTCGGATAATGACCTACACCCCAGGCTACCTTCTGATTTAGAAAGTATTTCACCTGTTAATGGTAAAGCATCAGACATGACTGGCTTTACATTTTCAAGTGCCTCAAGATAAGAGGGCTTTCTCATCACTACATTTTCCATGGGAGAATTTTCCATGCAACGTGCATTATTACTGCGGAGAGGAATTTTGCAGCTAAATTCATCATCATGGGGAGGACCACCATGGTGTGTTATAGCAAAAGATGAAACATTTTGCTCATTGGTCTTCTGACCACACAGAGGGTTCATGTGGCTCTCATCTGAATATGAAACTTTGAGATCGATCGCATTGTCATGAGGCAAGCCTTCATGAGGAAGTATCTGATGAAAAAATGCAGAATTAATGTTCCCACTATTGGGAACTGAGAGAGAAGAATCTTGAGTTTCAATAGATAATTGTCTGAGTGCATCAAGAACTCCAGCATCGAGTAAGGCCTTGTTAGAGATTAGCCCTTGATTTCTTGACTGTGATGGATGGTTCTTCTTCTTAGATGCCTTCTTACTAATTTTAGGAACCACTTGTTGAAGAAAGTGGTCATTATGGGCAGGTGTATGTGCCTTCTCAGGTGAAATGATCAGGTTAGGTTGGTTATCTCCACTCAAATCAGGTGTATGTGCATGACTTGGCTATCCGTATGATATGGGGGAGTATTCCCCAAAACCCACTTGGACTGGAATAGAGGTGTGTGTCTATTCCAGAGTGAACTGTTGATGTGTCACTCCACTGGTAGGGATAGATTTATGTGTCTTTCCCTGAGATGCTGCTGAAGTTGTTATAATATCTTGGCAGGCATCCAGAATATGAGCAGGGATTTGCTTCTGCTCTTTCACCATTGATATAATATGCTTGGTGACTTCAGCAGCCGGAACGGGGATATATGTCCATTCCATGCTTGTAGTAGGTGTATGTGCCTGCTCCTGTCCTCCTTTTCCTGTCATTGAATTCTGATAGTACTCATGTGTGGGGGCAGAGAGTTATGTCTTCCTCCTATTTTTCGTCAGAGCTTTCCGACGGACTTCTCCGAATGCTACCAAACGAGACTGTTGGTAGGCTTGATCAATACTAGCAAGTGTATGTGCTTTCTGATTGCACTCCGCCGAACGTGGTTGACGATCTTCCTTCAATGCTGATAGATGAGGCTGCTAGCAGTACCGATGAGTGTAAGAAGATGTATGTACCTATTTACCTATTGTCAACACATTGGGATGGCGGGCTCTATCACATGTAGTCAGACGAGCCTGCCGACTAGCCGATGATTTCTAAACAGGTGAACGTTCCTATCTATAGTACTTCGTCAGAATTGTCTAGCACGACTGGCGTGCTGCTTCCAGATGAGTCTTCTGGACAGCGGAATTAAAACGGACGGTTATGTGTACCCGCTCGTTGCTTGCCACCAAGTTAGGTTGGTGGAATTCTCCAGAAACGGCAGAGATAAGAACCTGCTCACTATTAACCAGTTTTCGCCTATGGTGGTTCATATTTCTTGCTCGGGTTCGAGGAACCTAAGCCAAATGCCTGGAGATGACAACCTCATCATGTTGAGGGTGCACTGCCGTATGAGTCTGGCAGCGATTGTTAGTGGGAGCCCTCAGGAACGACTCTTGTTTCCTTGAATTAAGGCCTTGAGCGGCCTTCTCATTCACCTCTTTAGAATATGGGAGGGAATGGTTGTTGCGTTTCGGGGATAATGACCTAAAACGGTTGGAGATGGTGGTTATAACCGCCTGCTTCTTAATCACTGGTCGTCGCTGTCCAGACGACCAGGGTGAATTGTTCACTTGGAGGGCTTGTCGAGCAACCTCCAGAGTTGAAATGGTACCGTGTTGATGGTACTCCTTAACCAGTGCATTCGATACCCAGCATTGAAGACGCTGAGTAGGTGATGTCTCCCTCAGAGCGGACGATGATCTAGTAGGAGTAGCAGCATATGCCTTCACAGCAGAGGCATTCATAGTAGAGGTATTCACAAGTGTGAATATAAGAGAATCCATTCTTGTAATGCAGAGGATCTTGTAAAAGAGTCCCTGTTTGATATAACAGTCTTAATCAAGATAAGTCCAACCACTACATCTTTTGGATAAGCACATATGTTATTGATTGTTTGGTTGGCCCTCTCATTGAATTTTAAATAGGGTCCTAACAAATAGGTAAAACATCACTTTAACTTGGTTAAGGATTCACATCGGGTTCACTATTTTTTGTTTCCTCTGGAATTGGGGATGACCTCATTGATTAAAGGTTCAAATATTCCAATCGGTTTCTAACGGGTTTGTTCATAGAACCGGAAACATCCAATGATTCCATATCCATTTAGACCTACTTTCCAAAGGTAGGCTCTCATTAGTTGTGGAATGATGAGGCTTAGGAATTTTCATTGGTCGAGAGGATGGGAGGTCGGACTCATCACACCTTTTTGAGGGGAATTATTGTCTACTCCAGGACTGTCTTTGTAGATTTAAGTTATGTTCATGAATCCTTATTACATTAACAAGTATAAAATGAGCTTTTCTTTAGATCTGAAAATCAATGATTGATATGTAGGAAATTTAGAGAATCTTTTATATGTATTCGAGGTTCTTCATCGATATAAAATCATCTATATTTGTTAGATATTCTTATTCAATGGTATCCTTCAATACATAAAATTCTCTTGGTCATTATGATGACCATACTGGTTTTAAAGCCACACAGGGGGGCACATGAAGTTTATTGCCATTCAGAAGGACATGGATTATTTCAGAGTTGGGATCGTACCCACAGATGGGCTACCTATGTATCCTTTGTTTTGGAAAAGGAATCATAACCCACGTAGTTCGAAAAATGGAGTGTAATGTTTATGTATGATTGATGGCTCAAAGAAAGATTTCATAATTACTTTTACACTCTAAGATCACGTGAGTCATGCTCGGTGTGAGAAACAAGAGGTATTGGTAAAAACAGAAAATTTTTCCATGAAAGATTTAATCATAAGAAATAATGTGGGTCTTATGTATGTATGACTGGCCAAATAGATGAAGATTGATATTTACTTCAGGGACGAAATCCAGGAATAGGGTCCATAAAGGTATATGTGCTTTATGGAGATTTGGATACTCTAATCTTGGGGATTACTCCTAAGGAAAATTCCCAAGTTAAGAAGGGACTTATGATTGGGTTTTACTCCTGAGAAGGAAACCCAGATCAAAAGTTAATTAAGACTGGTTAAGAGAAATTAATATTGGGGCTTACTCCTGAGAAGAAGGCCCAGGTGAATGTGATTTGAAAAATTAAGGGACTTGGGGCTTATTCCTAATGAGGATGGCCATATTTGAGACTAGGGCTTATTCCTGAAAAGGAAACCCAGGTTAAGGGATTTAATGTTGGGGATTACTCCTAAGGAGGATGCCCATATTTGTAGACTTTGAGACTGGGGCTTACTCCTGAAAAGGAAGCCACGGTTAAGGGAATTATGACTGGTGCTTACTCTTGAAAAGGAGGCCCAGTTTAAGGGAATTATGACCGGGGCTTACTCTTAAAAAGGATGCCCAAATTAAGGAGGAATTAGGGATTACTCCTAAGGAGGATTCCCAATATTAATGAGAATTTGGACTAGGGCTTACTCTTTAAAAGGAGGCCCGGGTTAATGATTCTCTCATCTTAAAGGATGAGGTTGAATGAATGAACTCTCTAACTTTAGTGATGTAAAGATGTGTAAATCACTAGGTTTTGAGAGATTTTCCACAGAATTCCTTTCAGATAGGGAATCCAACAAGTAAATCATGCCATAAATGTATTTGGAGAGAGTTCTGAATGCTTAATTTTGAAGAGGAGAGGTGGATAGACATAAGAGAGGTAAAATAGGCAGTAGGGGCACCCAAAAAGAAGGTGGCGTGCAAGTCCTGCGTGGGCATGCAAGTACAGCATAGGCGCGCAAGTTCTGGTCACACAGGTGTACCTGCACGACACATTGGTACTTGCGCTACGGTCAATCCTTAGGGTTGAACTTAGGTGAGGCTTGACTCAAGCCTTTAATACTACCCCTAGAGACTTCCAGAAGAGAGGCGTGCAAGTTATGTGGAAGGGGTAAGGCGGCATGCAAGTGTGTCCATTTACCTTAAGTACTAGCCACTTAGGCGCGTAAGTGTTGATGATTTTCAACACTTGATCCTTCCTCCTCCTCTTTAGATCTTCTATTCTAGGTAATAAATTACCTTAGAAGTGTTCGGAAGCCTTGAGAAGAGACTAGGGCGCCGGGAGCTCAAATCTGAAGTTTTGGAATTTTTCATGCCCAAATGGGGGGGCCCACAAGGGTATTTATAGGCTAGAGAGACCCTGGGAGAAATTTTAAAGAGGGCGCACAAGTCACCTGCACGACCACTTGGCGTCGCGCAAGTATACTTGCGTGACCTTGGTGGAACTTGTGCGACCCAAGTGTAAATGACTCTTTGTTCATGTCTTTGTCAATTTTTTATGTTTTCTTCAAAGGATGAATCACTTTATGCTAAGGAATTTCCATTTCCATTCATTTAGACTCTGTGAAGAAAAAGGAGTGTCAAAAATATGATATCATATATTATATTTTAACATTTCTTTGTTAATAATATCTTAGTATTATCGTCGTTTTGGGTGTTAACGGATTTGTTTTTCATTATATTCTTTGTTATGTGAGTCATATTTGTTATGGATGGGATGTATCTTATTCATATCCATAATGATATCAAGTCTTTAAACATTATTATTAATCATCAAATTAAAATTAGTCTTGAATGGATACGATGGGGAATGAATCTTATCACATTCGTGGAGATGGTAATCCGTACGTACGCATGAACGACAATATCATTCATTTGATATTAAAATAATATATAATTGGATGGTATATAATATATACAGAATCATTATCATGCTATATTTATGAAGAATGGGCCCGTCAGGGGCACAGCGCCGCTTTGCTAGGGTTTCTATCGCACCGCCTTCCCCCTCCTGGATCTGCTTCTCTTCTTCTCCCAGATTTGGCGGTTTGAGGTGGTGGTTCTCTACCACTGCGGCTCTGCTGGATCGTCTACGCGCACTGGTGTCTATCTTCTTGATGTAGTGTTGAATCTGTGCCAGATGTTCTGGCCCGGCGGTTCAAGATCGTCGCTTCGTCCTTAGATCTGGGTGCTTGGAGGTAGAGTATTGTCTCTCTGGAGGTTTCAGTTGGTGGTGTCGGGATCTTGCTTTGGTTTGTGATGTTAATCCCTTGCTCCAAGGTCCTCTGCAGAGGCTTCGCATAGGATTTGGAAGGAGGGGCTTTGTAAGTGGTGGTGATTCTGTGCGGTATGGTTATATTTTGATGTTACCCATTTTGATTTTGTGTATTTTCTCAAGACCAGTTCAGTTTTGGTTTCGATTCTCCCTTCCATCTCATGTTCTGGTGAGTTGATGTTGAATGTGTCGATTTTTGTTTTCTCTGTGATTTTTGGTTATCTCTGGTGAGGCATTGATTGTACTGGTGTCGATTCCATGGTTTGTTTGATTGGTGATCTAGTTATTCTTCGGGGGAATTTTTCTGTTTCTTATGATGCGAATGAAGTTTGCTTGTGTGGTCGAGGCAGTGTGGCTTTTTCAATCTGTTTGTCTCTCTGGTGGACGGTTCGTTGGTGTTGACTATGCTTCGGCGTCGATGACAATGGATTACTGTCGTCATTCTGCTATGAATGGTGGTGTGTGGCTAAGGACCACGGACCGATGTCTGGTGTGCGGACCGATGCGTAGTCAGTGGTGTTTTACAATGGCATGTGCATGCTCGAGGGCATGTCTCGTTGATTACTGGTTTAGGTGTTTTGAATTTCAAGTTTGAAGTGATGATTTGAACTTTTAATGTGGAAGTGATGAAGCTCTATATTGGGTACCAACAACCCTTAAACCAGCCTTTAGAAAATGAAAAAAAATTATTGGCCGATGTTATATTTATTATTTACATCAATTACACATCATTATTATACCCATCCAAAAAAAATAATGTATTAAATAACAATTACACCATGACGTGGAGACGGTAAGCCGTATGTATGCACGTATGGTGACATGTCATTCAAATGATGGATAGAATAATGAATATTGTTGTACCATATTTATAGTAACATCACTGTATATAGAATATTCTAGAGTTATTATTTTAGAATGGAAACAACAAAGAAAGAGGAAGTGGAAGAAGAAAGGAACTTGAAAGAGGTGATGAAATATTTTACCTCTTCTTTGGGTTCTTCCTTTTGATTTGATCAAAATGGATCTTTAAGATGGATTTATGACTAAATGAAGGCCTATAGGATGAAGGGAGAACGGTTTATAGGGTATTTGGTCAGGGTTTGGCCGAGCCAAATGGCTTTGAATGTGTGAATTGAAGAGAAGGGGAGTTCCCTTTTATAAGAGGGGTGAGGGGCACCTTTGGAAAAGCTAGAAATATTATTTTATAATAAAATAATTTTCGGTTTCTAATGGCTCAAAAATTAATTATTTAAAGGATAAGGTGGGGATGGGTCGAAAAACACTCAACCAATAGGTTTTAGATAGGTTTGGGTCACTATATTAACCTTATCTTTTAGATTTAACTCTTAGTTAAATAGTTTGACAGTTACCATGTCTCTTTGTATTTTATATTATATGGTTAATAAACTTACTGTATACATCCAAGAGAACCCCAAGTGGTTCATTAATGATACACCTATCATTATATAAGTCTTTTGGACAAACCTTATATTTTTAGGAATAGAATATTAATTAATAATATAATATTTGTTTTAAAAAGTCTTTTATGTCAATTTTGACACTATTTGGTATTTTGTTTTTTCTAAATTCATAACAGCATTATTACTTTGAAAAAAAAATTATCTAAATAACCCTAATATGTCATATTAACCTATAAAATTAGTTTAATTCATAAAAAGTCTCAAATTACATTTATTTGGATATTTATAATATCAATTATTTTAATATTTCATTAATTAGTTAATAACTGCATCATCATTGTGTCATAAATAAATTAAATTATTTAATGTCTAAAAAATATAAATATAATACAATTATGTAGGACATTTTTTTAGATTTCTAATTAAAATTTATAGTCAAATTTATCTTTTTTGTAACCCTATATTAAAAAAAATTTAGTTATTAAACTTTGATTTTAACTCTTTTAACTCTTCTTTGAATTAAATAACAATAAATGTCCTAATCTAATCCAAGTGAACCAAAGAGATTAATATTTTATTTATAAGGTTGTTTTGGTCGAATTATACTTATCCAATAGAATTAGGACATGTTTTGGGGTAATAATAATATCATTTTTACCCTTAATTACCCTATTTACTTTTAACTGTGGTAAATAAAAGTAAAAAGTTACTATTTAAAAAAAATTATTTTCATCTTATTGAACCAAATTTTTATTACTGATATCAACCTTGTCTCTAAGATTTTTGAAATTAAACTCACAGAAGTGGTAAAATTATGTTTTATGTAAATTTGCAAATGCTCCTAAGAGGTCGGTAAAAGACGGTAAAAAGTTCAATAAAATTTGTATATATCTAAAGTTGTTATAAACTGACTCCAATAAATTACATTGAACATATATAGATATTATGTATATATTTTGACCTAAAATAAATTTAAATAAAATAAATAATGATTTAAATAAAAATTTGTTCTTAAACTATAACTCAGTGTTTTTCACTATTCATCAAAAATTGAAAGTTCTCAGAAAAATACCAAAAATTCACCCTAAGCTAATTTTGATATTCTGAATCCAAAAATGAAGTCCATTTTGAAAGATAAAATTTATAAGATTTAAAAAAGTGGGTATTAATATTCATAATGGCTAGTTTGATTGATTGTGCTGTGTTAGAACTCGAAGTTGCGTACAACACACGTTATTGTATTATTCAAAGAGAAGTGTACCATGGAAGCTTGGGGTGTTACATTCTCCCCTACTTCAAATAATTTCATCCTAAAAATTTCTAGAGTATTACTGCGTAAAGAGACTCGGGTGGTTCTTCATCATAAGTTCCTTGGTTTCTCATGTTGCCTCTTCCACCTTATAGTTTCTCCATAGAAATTTTACCAGACGAGTCATCCGGTTTCTCAGCACTTGTTCTCTTGTATCAATAACCTTGACAGGATCTTCACAATAAGATAGATTGGGTTCCAACTCTAATTCCTCATAAGCGAGTACATGCGTTGGGTCAGGCATGTATTTTCCAAACATTTATACGTGGAACACTTCATGAACTTTGGAGAGACTTGGCAGCATTTCCAACTGGTAAGCTACAGCCCTAATTCGTTCTAGAATTTCAAAAGTTCTGATGTACCTGGGACTTAATTTTCCCTTATTACTGAAATTTATAACACCCTTCCATGAAGATACCTTCAAGAAAACATGGTCTCCTACCTGAAATTCCAAATCCTTCCTTCGGTTATCGGCATAGCTCTTCTGCCTACTTTCAGCTGCTTTGATGTGGGTTTGGATTAAATTCACCTTTTCCATCATTTCCTCCACAAGTTATGGGCCTACAAGTTTTCTTTAACCAACATCATCCTAACAGGTTGGTGTGTGACATCTCTTTCTGTATAACGCTTCATATGGTTCCATTTGAATAATTGAATGGAAGCTATTGTTATATGAAAATTATACCAGAGGTAAATATTGATCCCACATAACTTGAAAGTCAAGTGATCATGATATCAATATGTCTTATGCCATTTGAATAGTCCATTCTGATTGTCCATCAATTTGGGGGTGGTAGGTAGTGCTCAAATGAAGTTCAATATCCATGGCTTTCTGAGGACTTTTCCAAAATCTTGATGTAAAATGTGGATCACGATTAGAAACAATCGAAAGGGGTACTCCATGAAGTCTCACAACTTCATTAATATATAGTCTTTCTGGAAGTTCAAGTGGGAAATCTTCTCTTATAGTAAGAAAATGTGTCGACTTGGTAAGATGATCAACAATGACCCATATTGCATCGTTCCTTCTAGGAGTCTTTTGTAGTCCCATGACAAATTCCATCATAATATTATCCCATTTCCACTCAAGTATGGGAAGAGGTTGCATAACGCCTCTAGGTTGTTTCCTTCCAGCTTTCACTTGTTGACAAACCATATATCCTTTTTCAATCTTTTTCTTAGGCCCCCCTGATTTTGGGTTGACCGGGCATCATCTTGGATTGCGGGTTGGCAGCACCACACTAAGCAGCAAAGATTTTTTTCTCCCCCTCCTCACTCCGTACATTGGTGCCCTCCAACGGAAGGGACTATTAAGATTAATGTGGATGCCTCTCTCTCTAAGGATGGACCTTTTGGACTTGGTATGCTGGCCCAGGACAACCATGGACATATTATTGCATCAAAACACGAATCACGCCACACACTTTGGGAGCCCTCAGTTGCGGAAGCTGCTGCCATCCTCGCTGGGCTAAATTTTGCAAAAGATCGTGGATTGGAATCAATTCACATCGAATCAAATAGTCTCACCATCATCAATGCCATAAATCTCAATGATGGCGGGCTACAATATTTTGGATCCATCACTCAGATTATTCACTCTCTCCGGCCAAGCTTCACATCCTGCATTTTTACATTTTTCAAAAGGGAAGGAAATGAGGCCGCTCACCAGCTGGCAGCCATTGTCCCTCCTTACGACGATCTAATCTGGCTTGACCACTTCCCATCATGGTTATGTGCTTGTACTTCTGCTGATCTTCATTATTAATGAATTCGTCTTTTGTCAAAACGGTGTATAGAGAAATTGGAACTATGAGCATCGTCCAACAATTTCCTTTTTAGATCAGTTATATCGAGAACACAAAGTCTCTTCAAAAATTTCAAAATTCCATCTTCACACACAAAGTCACTCAATCTCCCATCCATCCAATGTAAAAAAATTTATTCATGAAGGGAAAAGGGGATGGGGCCATGAGGGACCAACCGAAAAAATAAGTTGTATCATGGTGGATGGAAATAATGGAGCCCAAGGGCATCACCCCGTATAAGGTTCACCCCCTTCGGTTTCATACCGGACACATTAGTAAGACACGTCACATGTGTACCAAGAACCACAATAGAGGACATATAGTCCGACACTTTGTTCCCCTTACGCCATGTGTGTGTAATGCTAACTCTATCATCTAGGAGAGACTTGCACCATCTAATTTTATAGATGATGCACCAGGGTGTGGTGCGTCTACCGAGAAGGGCATCATGGATCATCATAGAGTTCGTTTCCACGTGGGTAAAGAGAATACCCTAGAGTATGCATAAGGATATGCCTGTCAGAGCCACCATTTCTTCCGCCCGTATTGATGATATGCTGCAATAGTGAGCTGAGAAGGCCAGAACTAGACACCCTTTGGAGTCCCGAAGGACTCCACCTCCATTCATGTCACCCAAGACACATGAACCATCTGTATTAATCTTGAGCCCTTCGTTTAAGGGGATCCAACGGATCCATCTACCCTGTTCCACCCCGCTATTCCGGGTAAAACTCCTCAGAGGATCCTGTAGCACACACACGGATGACCTCTCTCTCCCGATGCCCACAGAGCCAATCAAGTCAATCAGCATGCATCGGGTACTTGCCACCATAGACCGACCAGTGGCACTTCTCCCCTCATATTTGGCCCTGTTTTTGGCATTCCATAAGCTCCAGCAGACCGCATTGAAGATGGAAGCTCACACCTTGGACTCCTCTGCCAACGCACTTTCTTCCTGGAACCAGCACTCCATAAAAAACTCCACATTACCCCCAAGAGCAAGGTATCCTGAGTGGACACCAAAAAACTCCCACACATGTCGGTCCCATTCTCCTTCAAAAAATATTTGATCCATGGTTTCTTCACATCTTTTATCATAGCATTGGCAGAAAGATGCAAGACTGATTCCAAGGCGTTTAATATGATCATCGGAGGGGATAGTTTGTTATGTATCCTCTAGGTAAGGAAATTGAGATTCGTCGGGATCTTGTGACACCATGCCATGTTATTCCACCTATCACTTTTCCCATGTATACCGTTCGTTCTATGAAAATCTTTGGCATTGAACCTCCCCGAAATGGAAGACGTATAGACGCATCTGTCCTGCTCGGGGCTCATTACCACAGAGTCAAAAATTTCTAGCTAGGAGTCATCTAGGACCGATAGCTTTGCTCATGAATTTTTTGTTGTCATGAGGCATAGGCAATAACCCTATCATTCTGCATAAGGACACAACCAAGTCCTTTCTTTGATGCATCACTATAAATAACAAACCCATAATTGCCTGATGGTAGAATCAATATAAGATCATTGACTAATATTCTATTCAGTTCATTAAAACATTCCTCACACTCTTTTGTCCAAAAAATTTTAACCCCTTTATGTGTGAGCTTAGTCAATGGGTTATCCAATCGGGAAAAATTCTGGACAAAACACCGATAATAACCTGCTAAACCAATAAAATTGTGTACCTCAGTTATACTCTTCGGTGATAGACATTCTTGGATTCTCTTTTCTTAGAAGGATCAATGGAGATTCCATATGTAGAGACAATATGGCCAAGAAAAGAAATCTTTTGAACCCAGAATTCACACTTGTTAAACTTCCCATGTAATTCTTGTCTGCTAAGAGTCTTTAGAATAATGCGCAAGTGATTTTCATGATCTTCTTATCTTTTGGAGTATACTAAGATATCATCAATAAATACCAATACAAAGTCCTCAAGATATTTCCTTAAAACTCTATTCATTATATCCATGAAGACTGAGGGTGCATTAGTCAATCCAAAAGGCATTACTGTAAACTCGTAATGCCCATACCTAGTTCAAAATTTTGTTTTCATAATTTCTTCCTTTTTCACACACAAATGATTTTATCCAGATTGAAGGTCAATATTTGAAAAGTATTGAGCTCCATGAAGTTAGTCAAATAAATAATGAATGTGGGGTAGCAGATACTTGTTCTTTATTGTTATAGAATTGATCTCCTTGTAGTCAATGCACAACCTCATAGATCCATATTTATTCATAACAAAAAGGAAAGGGGATCCCCATGGAGAAACACTAGGGTGAATAATCCATTATTACTCAATTCCTCTAGTTTTTTCTTTAGTTCAACTAATTCCACAGTGCCCATTCTATAAGGGGTTATCGATATGGGCCTTAAACCATGAATTAAATCAATAAAAAACTCGATTTCTCACTCTGGAGGATGTCCAGGTAAATCCTATGGAAATATATCAACAAACTCTTGCACAATAGGTACATCCACTATTTTAAAATTATTTTCCTCACCCACAGTTATTTCATTCTCTTTCTCCCCAATAATTGAATTTAGTTTAGCTAATGGGGGTGTATCTAGATAATAAATAGGTGGTGATGATTCTGCTATAAAGATAAGGTGTTATTTAGCATCATCATAAAAAATAGTAACCTCATTATTCTTACAATAAATTTTTGCATCATGGCCTGAAATCCAATCCACACTGAGGATTATATCAAATTAAATCATGGGTATGAAAAAGATATCGGAAGATAAAGAACATTTATATGCCCTAATGGGAACTGATTCACAAAACTTTGTGGCAATGATAATTTCCTTAGGATTTTTGACTAACAACTCCCTTGTTAAATCAAATTGGAAATATCTAATTTTCTTATCAAACTAGTAAGATACAAAACAATGTGATGATCCATAATCAAATAAAGCATTGGATAAACTTGAGGAAACCATTAAATTACCTGCCACCACATCTTTCAGGGCTTCAACCTCAGAATTAGTTGTCTTATAAACTTGGCCTTGATTTCTTGGCCTTTTATGAGGTAAGTTTCCTTGAACCTTGGGATATTCATTTGAATAATATCCCATCCCCCTAAAATTGTATCATTAAACATTGGTATCATCTTTCTTTCCCTTACAATCACCAGTAATATAGACTTTCTGTCCACATTTGTAGCATACTCTTTTTCCTTTTTGACAGGCGCTAGGTTTATTCCTTACAGAATTATCACAGGGTGGAAATTAAATTCTTCCTTTATTCCATGTTTCCCTATTTCCTTTCCTAGAGTGTTCAGCAGATCTCTTCTTCACTTTCTTTTCTTTAAAGTCATGAGACTTAGAGAATTCCTTTTCTGTCTTGATAGAACACGAGACAATATCTTTGTATGATGATAAAAATTGTGATACTAATGATCGAAGAAGAAATGGTTTTAACCCATCAATGTAACGATCAATCTTATTTCATGGGTTACGTATATAATCTAATGCATGTCTCACTAACCATGTAAAGTTAGATTCATACTTTGCGACATTCTCATCCTCCTTTTGCCTCAGACTAAGACATTTTCTTTCCATATCCTCTCGATGGTCATGAAAATAGTATTTTTCTATGAAAATTTCTTTAAACTTCCTAGATTCCATATTTGATACTTCATCATCTTCCTTTGTGTTTTGAATCAATGACCACCATTGATCAGTATCTCTAGTGAGGCGGTAAACTGCCATGATAACTTTTTCCCTTTCTTTACTCCCCAAGGCGTGGAATATTTTCTATAAGGAATTTATCCATTTCTCAACTACTAATAGATTTGGACCCCCATTGAATTTTGGTGGTTGTTTCCTAATGAAGAAGTCTAACATTGATCCTCCATGTTGTGGATCAGGGTGCTCTATATGGGTAAGGTTATTATTCATAACCTGTGTGAGTTTTCCCAGTATGGTGATAAGTTGTTCATCACCATTTGTATCACCATCTCCACTATAATTATCTTGAGTAGGAGTTAAATCCTTACATGGAGTGCGTTCATTGATATGGTTTCCATTCCTTCCAATAGGCACCATTTATAAACAATGGCATTCACTAGATTAGTTTATGAATCACAATACATAAATCCAGACTTGTAAAAAACTTAACATAAATTGAACAGTTTATGTATATAATCCATAATCAAAAAAATGTTTTCTTTGAGGAAGTATATACTCATAAACCATTAATAATGGTTTGTAAAGAAAATGAGAATTATCTTAATCATATCCCACGGGAGTGTCGTAACCAAGAGTGAAACAAGGCCCATTTTCGTGCACCAGTTCCCATTCGAGTCTAGCTCAAAGCGGTGTTTTCGGGTTTTACCACTAGGTACATCTGTGCCAGAGCCGCCTCTACCTGCTTGTATCCAGAAAGGGATGTATTTTTTAGAAAACTCACAAAATCTCTACAGTACCAAAATTCTAGGAAGTTCTACAATACTAATCTGCAAATTCTATCTTAGGGCTATGTGATCTAATCATAGTTTATCTAAATCTAGTTTCCAAGGTTTGTACTAAAATTCCTATGATACCAACTATAATGCCCTGACCCTAGTTACCTAGAGTCAGTGCATTATTACATAACATTGGCATGATCACAAGGAAATCATGTCTCAAAAGACTGATCATTTTAGTATTATTGGAAACAAGATTCATATATAAGTTCAACATTAAAACTTTAAAATAAATAAAACATAAATTTATTCCATTAGAAACATCCAAGCCTCCAAGATTATGTCTGAAAGTCACTAATAAATAACTTCTTCATATCCTGGGAAAATGAAACATAAGAAAGGTGTGAGCTGAAACGCTCAGTAAGGGTAAGCAATACAGTGGAAGATAACATAAATATTAAGAATGGTGAATAATTGAAACCACGTGCCTTTACCAATAATAAACATGAATAATTTTATGGAAGGAATATGAGCTGAGTAAATAATGCCATAATAAAACATAATCATGGGTATTCTAATAGTCGAATGACCACATGAACCATCAATATTATTTTCATAATGAGGGAATGTATAATGTCGGACATTCTGAAACATTTTTTCAAGGACTCGGCCAAGATGTCTAAAAATGATTAAGGCCTCAGCCAAAACCATATACCCAATTGGAAAAGGCCTCATCCAATTCCACGTCTAGTTGTCTCATAAGACATCCCGATGCATCGAGGAGCTATAGCAGGCTCCACCCATCAGTTACTAAGTTTAATACATTCCTCATATGAAAAGGTTGAAATATAACATAAAAATTTGTATTAAAACTTGCATACGAAATGTCAATACTCTAACCATAAACCATGAATGGTATAAAAATAACACATCCACGGTCAAACATATCGCAAAACCTTCAATACAATATGGAAGATTGGTATCATAATGAATCTACTTCAAACAAGCATAAAATCCATCAAAGGATGTTGACATAGATGAAATCGAAACTATTTGAGAGAAATATCTCTTTTTTTACATCATTTAAAGTTACATAATCATAAAAGAAAACATTTATTTTGAAAATATTATTATAAGATTGTAAGGGAATCTTTGACGATGTTATAATGGTGGAAAATATCCGCACCCACCGTATAAGTTAATAAAAAACATTCTTACCTTAAATTTGTCGAGAAGGTCAAAAATTATCGTGTTTGGAAAACGAAGGAAAGATTCATTTCAAAACATATAAGTTCAAATAAGGGTATAGATGAATTTACCCCATTTTCTAGTAAATAGTAAAAATGTTTTTAAATACATATTTAAGAAACATGGATGTGGATGATAAATAGGTTCGAGTAGATAATTACATATAAACAACCTCGGATAATAAAGAGATTTTAAAATTAACCCTAACCTTGTACTTTTCCATGGTCGAGGGTAGGTTAACCTCTAGTATAATGGTGAAATGATTGTTATTAAATTATAAAATAATCATATACATTAATAAGATATCATATATGATCTTTTAACATTGCTTTGTTAATAATATCTTAGTATTATCGTCGTTTTGGGTTTTAACGGATTAGTTTTCCTTTCTATTATTTGTTATGTGAGTCATATTTATTATGTATGGGATGTATCTTATTCATATCCATAATTATATAAAGTATTTAAAAATTATTTTTAATCATCAAATGAAAATTAGTCTTGAATGGATACGATGGGGAATGAATCTCATCGCGTTCGTGGAGACGGTAATCTGTATGTACGCACGAGCAACAATATCATTATTTTTATATTAAAATAATATATAATTGGATGGTATATTATATATAAAAAATCATTATCATGTTATATTTATTATTTACATCAATTACACATCATTATTATAACCATCCAAAAAAATAATGTATTGAATAACAATTACACCACGACGTGGAGATGGTAAGCCGTACATACGCACGTATGGTGACATGTCATTCAAATGATGGATAGAATAATGAATATGGTTGTACCATATTTATAATAACATCACAGTATATATAATATACTGTATTTATTATTTTATAATGGAAACAACAAAGAAAGAGGAAGTGGAAGAAGAAAGGAACTTGGAAGAGATGATGAAATATTTTACCTATTCTTCGGGTTCTTCCATTTGATTTGATCTAAATTTCTCTATAGGATGGCTTTATGACTAAATTATGGCCTCTAGGATGAAGGGAGGATTGTTGAGAGGGTATTTGGGCAGGTTTTGGCTGAGCGAAATGGATTTGAAGGTATGAATTAGAGAGAAGGGGGAGTGCCCTTTTATAAGAGGGGTGATGGGCACCTTAGGAAAAGCTAGAAATATTATTTTATAATAAAATCAGTTTTGGTTTCTAATGGATACAAAAATATATTATTTAAAGGCTAAAGTGTTTATGGGTCGAAAAACACTCAACCAATAGGTTTTAGACAGGTTTGGGTCACTATATTAACCTTATCCTTTTGATTTAACTCTTAGTTAAATAGTTTGACATTTACCATGTCTCTTTGTATTTTATATAATATGGTTAATAAACTTACTATATACTTCCAAGAGAACTCCAATTGGTTCATTAATGATACACCTATCATTATAAAAGTCTTTTGTCCGAACCTTATATCTTTAGGAATAGAATATCAATTCATAATAGAATATTTCTTTTAAAAACTCTTTTATGTCAATTTTGACACTATTTGGTATTTTGTTTTTTATAAATTCATAACAGCATTATTAATTCGAAAAAAATTCATCTAACCAACCCTAATATATAATATTAACCTATTAAATTATTTTAATTCATAAAATGTCCCAAATTACATTTATTTGGATATTTATAATATCAATTATTTTAATATTTCATTAATTGGGTAATTAATGCATCATCATTGTGTCATAAATAAATTAAATTATTTAATGTCTAAAAAATATAAATAAAATACGATTATGTAGGAAATATTTTTATCTTTCTAATTAATATTTACAGTCGAATTTACCTTATGTGTAACCCTATATTAAAAATGTTTTAGTTATTAAACATTGATTTTAACTCTTTTAACTCTTCTTTGAATTAAATAATAATAAATGTCCTAATCTAATCCAAGTGGACCAAATAGGTTCATATTTTATTCCTAAGGTTTTTTATTGTCGAACTATACTTATCCAATATAATTAGGACATGTGTTAGGGTAATAATAATATCATTTTTACCCTTAATTACCCTATTTACTTTTAACCGTGGTAAATGAAAGTAAAAAGTTACTATTCACCAAAAATTATTTTCATCGTATTGAAACACATTTTACTTACTGATATCAACCATGTGTCTTTGATTTTTGAAATTAAATGCACAGAAGCGGTGAAATTATGTTTTATGTAAATTTGCAAATGCTCCAAGGAGGTGGGTAAAAGACGATAAAAAGTTCAATAAAATTTTTATATATCTAAAATTATTATAAACTCACTCTAATGAATTACATTGAACTTATATAGTTATTATGTATCTATTTTGACCTAAAATAAAAAATTATTTAAATAAAAATTCGGTTTTAAACTATAACTCAGTGTTTTCACTATTCATCAAATATTGAAATTTTTCAGAAAAATACCAAAAATTCACCCTAAGCTCATTTTAATATTCATAATCCAAATATGAAGTTCATTTTGAAAGATAAAATTTATAAAATATCAAAAAGTGGGTATTACTATTCATAATGGCTAGTTTGATTGGTTGTGCTGTGTTAGAACTCGAAGTTGCATACAACACATGCAATTGTATTATTCAAAGAAAATCATACTATGGAAGCTTAGGGTGTTACAAAATCCACCTACCTTACAGGACTCCATCTATAGGAAATCAGTAACCCAACACCTACAAGCGCTGACGTAGGAGGAACATTGATGCGAAAATTAAGCACAACCATTCTTCTGTTATGACTTCTTCCACAAATTCGACTATCGAGAACCCATGCCCTATTTAATCCTATGATATCATCTAGAGGAGGTTGATAAACACCCTCGTATTCTGATATGAACAATAGAGGGTCATTACCACAAGGGATATGGCCCTCCAACACCTAGTGTAATCAGTGCCTCATCAACACTGCCACCCCTAAGGGCCATGCTGGGAAACACCACCCCTTGTTCCAACAACAAACCACTTTGGGAGTCTCTCCCCAGAGTTATTTGATGATTCACTCCCCTATGCTAAGGAGGTGGGGGGAATTTGTGTTGTTTCAACCACAACTACTTCCCAGGATCCTCCAAGTAGGGCTTCCACTAGGTCGAATCAACGCCACTAATGACTGCTCCCTTAGGTTGAAGAACATGTGGACTTCACCCCTACTCTGTCAGCCCTAGTTCGAAGCACCTAATGCCAACATCAGGAGAAGGCTCGAAATAATGCCTGATAATGGGAATATTCTATGGACTCATTGGACCCTTCCACTACTAGTGCATCCCACCAAATCCCTATTGCAGATGAATAGGGATATGTCTTCACTCGATTTAAATTGAGACCTCGTCCACCTCATAGGCTAGCCGGGTTGACTCTTTCAATCATTGGCATCATCCAAAATTCATTACAGGCTAACTCATTACAAGGAGACTTAGTGAAAATGTCCTCCCTACACCTTCATCAACCCAAGTGGAGGTCCTCCTCTCTTTTTCTTCAACCATCACGGAGGTCCTCCTCAAGCCATCACCAACCAAGGTGAAGATCATCTCTATTTTATAGATAGTCACAGTAGAGGTCCTCCCCACTTTTTCAAAAACTAGTATGGAGATCCTCCTTATACTCCTACATCTCAACATAGAGGTCCTACCCATGTCATCACCAACTAGAGTAAAGGTCCTCACCACTCCACCACCAACCAAAGCATAGGTCCTCCCTAAATTTCAAGCAACCAGAGTAGAGGTTCCCCCCACTCCAACAAAAGTTGATACAGAGGCCCTCCCCATGTCCCAACTTATAAAAAAAGAGTCCCTCCACATTACCACCCACTAACATAGAGGTCATCCCCATTCTTATGAGGTACCCTACCTTGAAGAACCATCCTAAGGCAGAAGGGTGAACACTCACCATCAAAGGTGAAATCCTTGGAAATTCTAAGTCATTATCGACCTCATTGTCCTATCAGACTCTGAGGGGACATAAGACTCGATAATGGAATCTCCACCCCAACTCCTAGATTCTAGGGTAGTATCTTGATAGTTGAAGTTCTCCATCCTAAAAGATGAGATCCACGGGATCCCCAGATCCCTCCGCAGTTACTTGTGGGATGAAGAAGTTATGGTTCCCTTCCAGGGGTCAAAGTGTAGCCATCCTCATCATCGCTAGTATCCCTCCTCTCTACCTCTATGTGAGAATTGGGAGAAATTTTAGGGTCCGGGATAACTAATTTAGATGGTGATCACCCTTTTGAGCCATATATGAGTGATGTTTTCCTTGTACATAAGGCAGTGGTGAATACCCCATGCTACAAGGATGTGATGATGTGGTTGGAACCACCCTTGAGAGATGTTTCGGTGTGTAGTGAACAGGTGACTCATGTAGTGACTCCTCTATTGGTCAACCAATCGCAAAATCAATCCACATCACTATCATCAACCATTTCTTCACTAGTGCTGATTGAATATTGGTCCAACCAGGAGCATGAAACGTCCCAAGATAAAGAGGGCATGTGAGAGGTTCTAGATTCTGGGAAGATATCAATGTTGTTCTGGCCACATGAAACTCCCAATTTTGACCTTTTAGAGTCCCTCATCAAAGGATATGCCATATATATATTCCAAATCATTTGGGTGATGCTTCACCACCTCCACGATCTTCATTTGTCCTATCCAGGAAGCTAGGAGAAGCTCGATGACATCGACCAGTAGTGTCGGAGGGTTGAGATCATGGAACTCTTAGTGGCTTGGTGCCCCACTTCATTAGGATACCTCCAGATGCCCCAACAAGATTTTATCAAGATCATCATAGTTCTCCACCAGATTATAGAAGAGGCATCTTTACATGTGTAGATTAGGGGTTGTGGACAATATTTTTCTCTCCACTTCAACCCTATCTTGCAACATCCTGACCAACCCGCTGATGATGAAAATTCTCCTTCAGGTTTTATTATGGTAAACATGGTTGTTCCTAATTTTACCAAGAATTGGGGCTCCAATATAGGTTTTGATAGGTAAACACCACCTCAAGGGGTATGACAATACTAGGTAGACCCCCTGACAGGTGTACTCTTCTTCTAGTAAAGGTATACACTCATCCTTAGGGATCCCTCTAATGATGAATCATTATCTTTCCATTAGAACATCGATAAGGGTAAGAAGAAAATTAGTACTTCCAAACTATTTAAGGTCATTCCAAAAACAGAGGTAGATACCATAGTATCTACCTTGATCTAGTAGCTTGAAGAATAGAAAAGGATTGTTGCTTAACTCATTGTTTATCGGTGCCCATATTATGGAATAGTCTGATGGGACCCCATATCTCCCCCAATAGGGTAGAAATTCATCCTTGGCCATATTCTCCCAGGTGATCTTGGTAACCCCATGCATCCAGGTAGATCAGAGGTATGATTATATGGGAAGTGGCTAAGGTATGAGTCGCCAAACCCACCCGAGCAGTGTAATTATCCTCCTTGGGATCTGGATCATGACATTCCTCAAGTTAAAGAGATCACTCCCTGAGTCGAAGAGATGATAATGCATTGGTGGTTAGGAACCCTCTTCAATAGAAATATCATCATCATGATAGATACCCTCAAAAATATTACTTGATAGCTTCTCTCACCAAATTCTTGAGGCCTTGGAAACATGAGAGGTGGTGATCCCGTCTGACGGAAAGCCATACCCAGCTTGGGTGGGCAATATCCAATCACCCATAACATTTAGGAATCATAGATTCATCCCATTAAATGGGATGAGTTACCAACTTTATAAATTTTCCCACTTCATCTCAAGGTGTGGACCCATGCTAGAAACCCCAAAGAAGAAGGAGGCCGCCAAGCTTCAATGTTTTGTTTAGATGATGGAAGGACCCGAATTCGTCTGGAATATTAAGCATCCCATAAGTTCCATCACTGGTTGGGAAGACCTTCGTAGGAAATTATTCAACCTATTTAACTCCACCATGTTCTAGAAAAGTATTTATGACCTCTTCAAGTGTAATAAAAGACCATAGGAGTGATTCATAGACTTTTTCTCCTCATAGAAAGGCCTCACATACTCACTTAATATCTTTTTGAATAAAGAAAAACTAATAATAATGTGTTCAAGGAATTTCAAGACATATATGGGCCCCACCCTTATCACATCAAGTTTTCCAAGTGGGTTTCATGAGTTTTTTTATAATTCCTAGCTTCTATAAGAATCCTTGATGTAAGATAAGAAAGTGTGTTCGTTGCCTCTTCCATATCCTATGATAAGGCCTACCAAAGCATAGACTGACATCATTGTACAGTTAAAGGAACATGTCCCATTAGAGTTATTGGACCCCTTTCTTGAAGAGACTCATTGAGTTCATCCTCCCTACCAAGTGTAGCCTCACCCGGTGCAAAACCATCAGGCACTACCTCACCAAGCGCAACCACCTAGATGAGAAAATGAGGCTATATCCCCTCGTCAATGCTAGGTTCCCAGAGTTCTCTTTGTAAATAGAAGGAATCAAACCAATTATTTCAAGGATACACATGTTCTGGGTTACTTCATATGTTCCCTGGATTGGGGGATTATGAATCTTTCCAAGTTTAAGAAGCCCTGTGAATCTAGACTGGTTGACCGCCCCAAACATTTCTCATACCATAGGATCCTCACACATACCACAAAGAATGTGATGTATTAAAGTAGTGGCTCCAAGACCAAGTGGATCATAGCTTGGTCAATTTGGGTGAAGTTATAATGTAGGTAATTCATATCTCCACCATCCCTGATAGTGATAGTGAGGTCTTAGGTTAATGGAAAAAATCTTCTAGTAGTGAGGCCGAGAATTATGGTGACTGGTTGGCTCGCATAGCAATTTTTTGTGCCTATGGTGTCATCTACACTCATTTAGGATAGCTAAAACAACCTGTGATCTCCACACCTCTTTTTCCCACTACATCCACATCCACATAAAATCCCTCTAAGACTCATAAGAGAAGGAAATAATAGCACAAATGAAGTCAAATTCCCCTACTGATGCCAAATACATCCCACTCCCTTAGTGATTTCATGACTTCAGAGTTGGGAATCATGCCTCGGGTCTACACAGCTCTAGAAGCCCCCAATGATGATTACTAGGAGTATGCATTCCTAAATTCTATTGAGATGGTGGATCCATTCATGGTACCTGACAATGGGGAATACCAAGTGAACCCCCCTAGTTCCTCCAGCCGAGTTGTTGAAAGAAATTCCAAGGACATGTGAACCTCTAGAATTCTCAAGATAGCACCACAAGCCATGTTTTCACGTTACTATGACTAGGAAATAGATTTTGTATAGGGATCAGCAAGAATTATCCTCCCAAACCAAACCTTCATATGCACTTACATATCCATATTTTCTAACTAACCAAGAAGATAACTCATGCTCACATCGAGATTGGCCACGTCCTACAAGAGTTAAGCCTCAGGAAGTTGATAGTCAGTCTGTAGTGGTGTAGATTACAGCATCATGATATTTATATTACTATCCAGAATCCAATGGTATAGTTAGTAGCATCCATTGTGCCTCCTTCCAAGGAGCACCCCCTATGGGAAAAACATGCCTTTAGGGAAGATGTATGACATATTGAATCACCTCATAGGAATACTCACAGGGATCTCGATTATCAAGGCCCTATACTTATTGAAATGAATACATGAGGCCCCAGATGAAGACTTGAAAATCCCCCTCTAGTTTGAAGTAGGGGAAGCTTTCGTAGAGGCCTACTATACAGAGGAGGCTGAGCAAGAAGAGTTCCAATCCATAATCACATTATATAGTGAAGATAAAGTCACCCTCATGTAGGGGAACATATAATCATTGTACACTAAAGTCCAATTTATTGTCATGGAGATATTCTGCTGCCTGGTGTACATAGGTTATGGGATCAATCTCATCATGAAAAGGATGTTTCATAAGATGGTACTGACCAAAGCAGATCTGAATCCCTCCAACCTAAAAATCTAGGGATATGAAAGGAGTGAGAGGAAACAATGTGGAAAGGTCTGATTGAAGACCCATCTTTGTGGATTGATAGAAAGTACCAAATTTATGGTAGTCACATAGGATATCACCTACAATGCACAACTGGGTAGGCCCTGCATTCACCCACATGCAAAAATCCCCTCCTTGTACCATCAGTTCCTTATGTACTCCCTCAATAGTTGAGTAGGGGTACTCCAGTGTGATATGTTTCCCTTAGACTCCTATGAATCATGCTATATAGATCTTGGCTACTATAAGAAATAAGGGATCATATTCTGACGTATGGGGTTGCATTAACCAATGACTTGAGAACTACTACATCCAATCCATGGGTAGAATTGGATGATGTTTTCATTCTCCTAATACATCAAATAGATCCTAAAATACTGGATCAAGAAGGATTATTTTTCATCTCTAATAAAAAGGGTTTTGGAATCCCTAAAAAATAAGGAACATCCATAAATTACCTCGTACTTCTACAAGGACATGCTCGAGTGGTACCAGAATCCCCCACTCCTATAAGTTATTGAGAGGTTCACCCTATGGCTACCATTTCATGGCATTCCTTCATGTTTAGTAGAGTAGGATTGAATTAATTAATACTAACTCACCACCACTTCTTTGACACAAATCATGGGCCTCACAGTTAGTGGCCAGATGGACTTGTCTTCACAGTCTTTGTCACCACAGTTTTAGTATAACAGGAACCCCTCAGTGAGGATTTCATGTCTGCTCAAGTAGGAACCAGTGTTTCCCATGAGTTATCTATCATGTAAGATCCACCTCCTCCTATTAATTCTCCTACCTTAGATGATGAAGAGAATTTGGAAGATTCCTCTCCTTTATTTGAAGAGGGTGTATCCACCACTGTTTATGAGTTCATTTAGGTGAACCTTAGTACCAAGCAAGACCCAAGGCCAACACTAATCAATGTAGCTATGTCTCTAGAGTATAAGTAGTAGTATGTGGACTTCTTGAAGAAACACTATGATATGTTTTCCTGGAGCTATGGTGATATTCCATGACTAGACCCTCCGGCCACTGTCGACCACCTTGGTCTCCTAGTGAATCATTGTTGGTTCAAGAATACTCCCAAAATGATTCACTCCTCTCATAGTGTTATGGTCTTGGATGAGGTTGATAAACTTACCAAATCCAATGTTTTCAGGGAATTCTAGTATCCAAATTGGATAGCTGACATCATCCCAGTTATGAAGAATAATGGTGAGATCAGATTTTGTATCGACTTTTGAGACCTCAAACGCCAATTCCCAAAGGATGGTTTTTCCCTTCCAGTGACCAATCTGTTGATTGATTTTGTAGATAGGTTCCATGCCCTCTCTTTTATGGATGAATACTATGATTTTAGACAAATATATATGGACACTAAGGATGAGGAGTCTATCACCTTCATGGAACTATAAGGGCCCTTTTTTATAAGGTAGTGTCTTTCCACCTAAAGAATGTAGGAGCCACATATTAGTGAGATATACGTAACATCTTCAAACCGATTCTCGGGATGCTGGTGGAATTATACATGGATAACTTGGTGGTAAAATACCACCAGTTTCAAGACCATCTCAAAGACCCTGAGAAAGTTTTTTATTTTCATCTCCTCTTGACATTTTAAGATGAACCCCTTGAAGTGTGCATTTGGGGTTACCATTGGGAAGTTTATCGACGTAATTATAAGATACATTGGTATTGAAATTGACCTAGAGAAGATCAAGGTCATCATCCAAATGCCTCCCCTAAGAAACCTCTAGAAGTAACAGGGCCTCCAAGGATGCTTTTCCTACATATAGTGATTTATTGAAAACCTATCTTGAAAGTGTAATCCATTATAAAGACTCGTGAAGAAAAGTGTTGTCTATTAATGAGATGGTGAATACGAGGTCGAATTTGATGAAATAAAGAATTATCTACTAAAACCTTAAGTTCTGATGCCACATGTCTCTGAGAATATTCTAGTCCTCTATGTTACCACCCTAGAATGGTCCCCTAGATCCCTTATCTCCCAAAATAACAATGAAGGGAGGGAGAACAATTTATATTATCTTAGTTGCATGTTCCTTGACACAAAGACCAGATACTCCCCTATCGAGAAGAGCTGCATCAGGTTGGTATTTGTAGTAAAAAAATTATGGCATTATCTATAGCATCAAGAGATACAGTTGGTGTCCTATGTGGACTTATTAAAGTAAATCTTGAATATCCTCATGATAACAAGATATATGGTATGTTGGATCGTGATCCACCAGCAGTTCAACATTAAGTTCATTCTATAGAAATACAACAAGAGTCAGCCATTGGTGGATTTTATGGACACCCATCCAGACCCTAAAGAGTTTTCCCTAGATGTTTCTTTAACATATGGGTTCATCCTCTCAGTAGACCAAGCTATGCTCTGTTGGAAAATGAATTACAATGGTGACTCTTGGAGCCCGACCGATAAAAGGATAAAGGATCCCAAACTCAAAAAATTATGCCTAAGGATCATTTCCATCACCCCAATACCGATCATCCTACCATATTCATCCATGTTGTTATAAGGCTGCACAAACAATAAGGAAGAGTATCAGGCTCTCATCACTGGTCTCAAAATGTCCCTCGAGATTGATCTCCCTTACTTACATGTGAAGGGAGACTCCGTATTATTCATTAAACATATTAATGGTGACCATATCATTAGAAAGAAAGATCTTGTTCTCCTACTAGAGAGAAATCATTAGATGATGGCCTAGTTACCTTCTTATCTAGAAGTGATCATGTCCCTCAGTTACAAAAATGGTTGAGTCAATGCCTTGGCCTATTTAGCTGCATCTCTTGCAGAGCCTGGCTAGGATTACCTATTCATTAATGTGGCATATCATAGTTTCATCACTCTATTTATGTTAGATGATGATTAAAGGAAATAGGTAAACCAGCTATCTATCAGCACTTCCATGTTAGGGACCTCATATTCCCCCACAGTAGAGGAAATGCCTGATTGGATAATTCCTTTCATCAAGTATCTAAAGTGTGTCACTCTCCAGTCTCATCGAGTTAAACGTGAGAGAATCTACAAGCACATAATGTATTTCACACTCTAGAGCGAGCCTAACCTCAATCAGAATCTCTACAGACATGGTTTTAATAGAATTATCTTCTATTTCATATAAGGATATGAGATTCCTTGGGTTATGAAAGAACTCCATGTTGGGTCCTATGGAGCTCACTATGAAGGGTTGAATCTCTCCCACTAGATTCCAATGTTGGTCTACTTCTAGACCACCATAGTCCATAAATAAATCAATTATTTTAAGAGGTTTCATGTGTGTTAGATCCATTCCAACTTCATGCATCGACCACTGAAGCTTTTTCACACCACAAAGTATTCTTTTCCCTTTTTAGTATTGGGACTCAACATCATTGGTCCATACCCGCTAGTGATATAATTCCCATGAAACTTCATTCTGATCATGATATAATTATTCTCCAAGTGGGTAGAATCGATTCCTATCAAGGAAGTCAAGGTCCAATCCATGATCGAATTTATGAGCCCCCACATCATCCACTAATTTGGAGTTCCTCACAATATTCTCACTGACAATAGAACCAATTTATAGGTTACCAATCTAAAAATTGTGTATTCCAAATACAAAAATCAGTCAAACCATACTTCCCACTACCATGAGTAGAAAAATGGACAGATTTAGGCATTCAAAAAGATCATATCTAACACTTTGTAGAAAATAGTGGTCCAGAATAAGAAGATCTGGATAGATAAGCTCCCTAATTCCCTCTATTATTATCAAACTAAAAACTATAATTCCACCCAGGTGATCTCATATTCCCTAGTGTATAAAACGAAGTAAATCCTTCCCATCAAGGTTCAGTTTCCATCTCTCTAGACAAGTGTCTATGACCATAAGACACTAAAAAAATAGAATATCCCTATCTAGATGAGATAAAATCCATAAAAGACAACCAGATTCATGTCTTTCATAATCTATAGAGGCGCCAAAATATGATGGAGAGAGAGTTCAACAAGAAGGCTCACCTCTGCTCCTTCCTCGAGGGTGACATAATACTGTATCTCAAAACCCCAATGGTTCTTGGTAAGAAGCCACCAAATTTGGAACCCAAGTGGGATGTTCCTTACATCATTCATATGTTCTATTCCAATGGAGCATACTCCATAGTCACCATGAATGGAGAGTGTATCACACCTCCCACCAATTCTAAGTTCCTCAAGCAATACTTTACATGAGGAGAGGAGGGTCTTAACTCCATAACCTTAAACTTAGAACCCATAGTTCAAGTTTATGACTTTAAACTAAAAAACCTAAGATCCTAAACACACAACATTAAACTACGATCTCACCCTATATAAAATAGGGATGTTTATCAATAACCCCATCAAAAACCATGATGCCTTATATAAAAAGTATGTGATGGTCAAAAAACCTTACCCCATTCTCTAAACATGGGATGCAATATGATAATAGTGGGATACCTCAATTCCATCTCCATAGAGTATTTCCCCTACCGGTGTTGGTCTTTTACCATGCCATGTTTTAGAACTATGTGTGGCTTGATTTCTTTAATCATGGGATATGTAGTAACTATTTTACTTCACTTATCTAGGGCCAGATATAAATTTATCAACTCTTTTACCCCTTGTCCCTAGTCATGGTCCAAGAATCCTGACCCTAAATTTCATGTGGTTCGTCTCAAGATATCCACATGGTACATGAACCTCCTTATATCCTTTCACATCGTGTATTTAATTCCATGTGAGTACCATCGAAACAAATACCCCCTAAAGTATAAACTCTATGACCTTAAACTAATATTAGAGCCAAATTCCAAGCATCGCCACTCTAAACTATGTTTGATTTTTCCTAAGAATGTGTTGTGTGGTGGTGGGACTTTTTGGCCCTACATTCACATCGTGTTTGTTACTCAATCTCATTGCACATACATTTTAGGAAAATCTCAACCTAGGTTTAATCATTATGACCTAAAACTATTTGCAGTCCCTATAGCCTGAGTTGTATGACTTGAAACTACAAATACCAATGTCCTCAGCACACGATGTTGAACTGTGGTTTTACCCCATGTAAAATTGATATGCCTCTTAATGAGAAATGAACTTACCTCATGTTATATCTATATGTTGCATACAACAAGTATGGGGTGATTAAAAATCCTACCCCATTTGGAATCGGGGTGCCTCATATAATATAAGATGAAAAAAATAAAATGTACTTAGCGAAAAATGTTTAATTGTAGCCTTATCCTATCTCATAAGTGTGAGATACCTCATGATAACCATGGGATTTCTTGATTCCCTCACTAGATAGAATTGATCCCCACTTCCTATGTTGGTCTTCTATCACACCATGTTCCTAGACTATATGTTTCTTGATTCCCATCCTCATGGGATATGTAGCGACACTCGAACTTCCCATATTTTATACCATCCATAAAATAATCAACTCTTCATCCCCTCAACCCAATTCATGGTCCATGCAACACGACCATAAATAATTGATAATAGGTCCAAGCCTTATGACCTTAAATTGAAATCCATGGTCTAAGTATCGCGGCCTTAAAATAACTATGAATCACCCCAGCTTCTTTTCTTGGCACGGGGTCTTCTAATTTTACCTTTCCTTATAGTCCTTTTTAGGGAGAATCAAATAATACTACCCTTTTGAGCCCTTCACCACTATGTTCGGGTGTATATTCTTCACACCGGTTCACTGCATCCTAATCACTTAATGTTAAACAATTCAGTATATCATCCTCACCGTATGATATTAAACTACATTCCGAAAATCCTTATCGTATTATGTTAAATGGTGTGTTCATCATCCCCATTGCATGATGTAAAACTACAAGGTATATTAGGCCCTTTCCCAATAATCTCTTTCCTTAGGTGTCAGTAATCTACTACATCATTCATTTTCTTCAACTATCATATGACATTCAAGATGATTCTCCCCCTAAAAGATGATTTTGACTTTTTTTATATTGTTACACCTACCTAATGTTCCTCAAGTTGTGATGGTGTAATTATTTGAATATTGGAATCTATTCAAATATTCAATTTCTTCATTATTGTTCTTTTCATGCTCTTTATTTGGATCCTCATCCTTCCCTATGTATGAAGGGACCCCCCTAATAGAAAGGTTACTTTTCCAAAATGGCTCACATTCCATCCTGGTCCAATACCCTAAAGTACTTTGGACATCATTCAGAGACTAGTCTCGTGTCTTCAAACATGGTCAGCAGTTGACCCTCAGTTATCTATCCCCATTCTGGGCTATTGAAGAGAATGTTGTGTTTAGAACACAGTCAGTAGTTATCCTATGTCTCTATACCACTACCCTTATGTTACAAATTTTGGTCATTGTGATTCATTTTATTCATTAAACCTTTTCTCAGTAAAATTCAAATCCCCTAGAATTACCCAATTCATACACTAATGGACATTGGGAAAGAATTTTACCTATTTAGAGATCCCCTATTCTCCATCCATAA
The DNA here is from genome assembly GCA_963277665.1 of Viscum album. Lineage (NCBI taxonomy): Eukaryota > Viridiplantae > Streptophyta > Magnoliopsida > Santalales > Viscaceae > Viscum > Viscum album. The sequence goes on from OY728123.1 coordinate 2,025,778,365, forward strand.
CTACTCTCAACTAAAACTCTCTGGGTGGTTAGCCAAAAATAGAAAACACTAAATTATTTGACGATTATCTGACACTCATATAAATGAGTAATCATATGATTTTTTTTTCTCACACCAATCATGACTCATGTGTGCTTTGGGATTGGTTGTTGGTTGTTTCAAAAATGTTATGGAAGTTCTATAGTGAATTCAATGAAATAAATATTTCCATTCATGAAAGAGAGTTTAAATAGAAATTCTTGGTAATAAGAAAGGGCCATCCACATATTGGAGCCTCTTTTACGTCCTATCCAAAAAAATTCCTATGGATTTACCCTAGTAATTGAGCACTCCAATTCTACTAGCCTCTAGAGCTTGGATTCAAGGAGCGGTTGTCACCTCCCAAGCTCTGATTCCTCTTATTCAGATACAGGACAAAACTCATTGGCCCTGATCTACACTCATTCATGCTCATCATTGAGCTTGGATATCTAAGATATCATCTGCTTCGCTTGATCCATTACCACCTCTATTTGGGCCCTTAGTTGGATAATAACCTCTTCTTTAGCATTGATGAAATTAGCACGCTCATTCACTTTCTCCTCTAAATGTTGGATTTCTTGGATAGCCTCCTAGATCTTCGGGGTGCTTTCAGACTTATTATTATGCTAGGAAATGTCCAAATTCTAGCTTCCTTTGCACAACCGTTCAGTAAGGAAGTTGTGGACTAGTGCATGGATAATGAAATCATCCCCCCATCTGGTGCCCAGGTTTCACAACTAGTAGTGGAGGGACCCCATCCATCTCACCAATTGTAGTTATAGATTTTGGGTGATGGAAAATTGTATGATAATCCATTCCCTATGCTAGACAATGTGGTTTTCCTCTACAACATCAGACCTAGAGTATTTTATATCTTCAGGTGGTGCAATATTGTATTCAGGGAAAGCTGCAAGAACAGCAGCAACATGGTCTTCTTCTAGGATCCTCTCACATTGGTCAGGCTCCATGTCAAGAGGTCAGTCATCTTCACCTGACCCTTCCCCAGTAGCATCATCTTTTCTAGCCTCAGGCTATGACCTGCCAATGGCATCACCCATGACCATAGAAGACTATTCCCTTAAGACCAAGGTTGGTTCAGCTTGAAAAACTAGCTCCTCCAAGGTCAGTGTAGCCATAAGGGAAGGGAACCCAGATGATTCATCTATAGCCGCCTTCTATGAATGAATCCTTTTGAGTAATTATTGAAATAATATCACATCATTTTATCTGATCAACAAGTGACAAGTTGGGATCGTGTGTGATAAAAGGACTTACAGAGGTTGATCATCTGAAGACTTGTCCCTTGAACCTCAATAGGAAGCTCTACCTAAGGAGACCCCTCGATGATGGTAGGAACTTCAATATCCAGTGTCGGATCCTCTAGCATTGGTAGAGTGGGAGCTGCATGAAAACTAAAAAATGCATTAATGAAAAAGATATTTAAAAGTTTGGTAAGGTTCAAGTTAATTGAGATTAGGTCTTACCTTGGGGTAGAGGAATCTCAATGATGATACGCCTTGGTTGCGCTGCTTCACCAGTAGCGGATTCCTCCATTGGAATTCCATGGTGTGGTCCCCCATAAATGGTGGGGAGTACCTGGGGCTCCAAGGTCATCACTTTGACATCCTTTATGGGACCACTAGTTTCACCCATCCCAGGAACTACATCCAGAGCATGCCCCTTAGCATCTGAGGGAGTGACCTTAACGCCTCCAACAGAAAACCCTTTCACATTCTTATCTTTCTCCTATACAAGACAAGTTTCATTTAAAACTTATAAACAATAAAAGGGGAAGAACCAAAAGATATAGGTAGGTTAATAGGAATACCTCGAGAAGTATGGCCAGGTCATCACCTAAGGCCACAATTTCACCACTCTCTAGAGGACTCGCATGTTCAGCAACTGACCCCCAGGATTCCGCATAGATTTATATTTATGTACCCTCTCAATACCATGAATCCTTGGTTGAATCATCAACAAGTGGTGTCTCATCATGTCTTGGCTCACTGCCAAACATTACTCGTACTGGGATGGAAGGGAGACTGGGTCCCCCTCATTATCAAGAAAAAGTTTCCATACCTTCTAGGTCGGTATGTCTCTCATGGAAGCCCACTTTAGGCATGATCCGAGCAATAGCATCCTTTGGGTCTTTCTTCAATAACATACGTTGTCATTTATTGAATGATATATCCTAATGTAAGGTTAAATGATGCTTTAGAACTCTGGTTTATGCATCCAGTAGGAACTGCTTTGGAAGTGGAGTCTACTTCTTGTCCAACTAGATGCTTGGGGCCATAAGAAATTCGTTGTATTAGAACCCATCCAGTCGAATGTAACTAATGAAGTACACATCCCACAAGCTTATGCCCACCTCCCCATGGGGGAGGTGGAACGTATTGGTATTGGGATACCAATAGATGAGGATCTTTGATAGTAGATCTTATTGGTGGTATGTTTGAAATTGGGACATCCATACTGCCACAAACAATCCAATGTTGCGAAGCTTGGCCCCATACTCAATGCAGGTATAGCGTACCCAGTAAACCTAGGCCCATTCATCTGTGAAGTTTCCTATTTTCCATAAATCATGGTCTTTATGCCAGCCCATGTTCTTTTCTCACATGATATTCTAGAAGATAATGGCATATCTAGCTAAAAATTCTTCACACTCCAATTGCCCCCCATGACTATCCTCATTTGTCCACTATACCTGTAGACAACGAGGAACATGTTCTCCCATGAAGGGTGACCATGGGAAGTTATGTTCCAATATTTTATATCATATTCATGTATGAACTAGGATCATGGAATGTTTAATTAAATTATTGGGAGGTTCACTTCATCCATCAATCCAAAAAAAATCAATGGAATGTGGTTGATCAACCGGTAGTTTATTTGGGATTCGGTCAACATGCCCAAAAGCACCTAGTTTTTGGAAAATATCCTCCATTATCAAAGAATCTATAAGTTTTCTAAAATTTAATCCTTTCGGGAAGTGGTTGCAGCTTCAATATCAGCTATATTCTCTTGATGGACCATTTTGGATGATTTTGGGAGTACAAAGGCAAATGCGCAAAAATACAGGAACTTGGAATAAAAATTGAGTGGTGGTGCATAACTCTAACAGATTGTAGGGAAAAGGTCTCTTCTATTGAAGAAATAGTTATGTAGAAGGTTTCTTGTGAAAAAGATGTGGCTGAAGCCTTTTATTTTCATGCAAAAGAGGAGTTACGTGCATGAGAATGAAGGCTTATCACACGTGAAGTAAAAGTATCGCACAAGGGCCCCCCTAGGCCTATTTATAAGAGATGAATGCTGGTTTTGTGCACCACAAAACATAAATGTGTGTCTCAAACCAAAGAATGTGTGCAATAATGGAAATTATCCACTCTTTTCAACATTATCCTTGGAACCCAACCTTCTGGTTACCCATCAGATCAAATTCTGATGGGGGGCATTTTTTTGCACCAAATCTCATATAAGGCCTCAAATGGATAGTTTTTTGTAAACTAATCACATGAACCACCCCATAGAACCATTCTGGGGATGATAAAGAGGTTTTATTAAACTTTCATAATGCTCAAAAAATATGGAATTCCATATGCAATAGATTTGCACACCAAAGGCAACATATAGTTTCACATACACTCTAGAGTTCAACGCTACTACTAAGGCCCTTACACAGTGCACCAAATGAGATGTTTATTCAGAAATATTATATATCCAAGATGTACTGGAAAAAGAAAGATACATACACAAATTGAGTTTTACGCCCAAAGATTTTCAAGTCGATGGCCTAGGATTTCAACTATAAATATAAGGTCACCCCTTCCCTAAGGGTGGATCTATGAAAGATGAAGTGATGCACTTTTGTGTGAAAATACCATTATTCCATGATAGTGCACCAAACCAGAAATTGTAGAACATCAATGGTAGGTAATTTTCATGACAGACCTCTTTTGGGAACAAACTTGACTTGGCCTATTGTAAAGTGATCCTCGTGAAACTACACCTAAGTCTAGTTAGGTGTGTGCAATGAGAACCTTCCTACACACAACCCCCAAACATGCATTTACCCATGCCTCATGAATCCAATAGTTATTCTTGTTATAGATCCCTCTACTCATGAGACTTTTGCACACAAACCAACCCAATTTTTCACAACAAATTTTTGTTCCCCTACTTGAAATCCCCTATGATTCTAGTGAAACATTTACCCAAATTTTTTCTTCTAAGAATGGGAACTCTAACCCCTTTTACTTCTAAGCATGGGGACTCTAACATGGACCTTGTGATTGAAGAATCCACCATGAAAGTTCCCCCACCATTCCCACCCAAATTCACATGAATAGTGTTCATGTAATCCCATGGGGTAAGGAGTGAGTCCCCCCCACATCCGAGTTGTATGATATAAAACCGCCTAGTTCTACATCCTAGTCGTATGATGTTAAACTACACAAAAACTTCCTCATCACATGATGTAAAACTATAGTCTTACCCTATGTGATGAGCACATGATTCCCCATGTTCGTTCATCATGGGATTCCACCTTCCCCCCATCTACAGGATTTGACACCCATACCAGCTAGCTCCCATGCGTAAGCCCCACACTAACTTCCCCATATATGGGATGTGACTTCGATACCCGGAAGATTAAACCTATAATCCTTACACCATACCTTGTCTATTATCCTTTAGTAACATGATAATCCTTACTTCATGACATTAAATAGAACTGATTGATCCTATCATGCGACCTTAAACTACGGTATCAAACTATGTCGGTTGCGATCCCTATCTTCTAAATAGGGAACCTAGGACGTCTCCCTGAGGTTCAATCCTAAAAATTGTAGACTCGTGTGTGAAATATTACCTCCTAAGGACGCACCTTCTGGATCTGCCTCATGGGGCCTTCTATCCACAATGGTAAACTCAGGTGTGGAAATTCCCTCCTAAGGATGTACCTCCTTGATCAGCCTCTGTGGGGCATTATGTTCAACCTTTCCCATCTCCACAAGACATTAAACTTGTTCCCTAATTCATCTCAACTAGGCATTCTAATCCATCTCCACATGAAGTAGAACTTATGATCTACCCTAAATAACTATACCATGCATAAGTATAGGATTCCTAAGATAAAAATCCTTGGAAGACATATGCCCTTGGCATTAATTACCTTGTGATCGACACGGGATTCCTCAGGATCCATGTTTAAGATAACACACATGAGATGCCCTCCCAAGAGTAATATTTATAGGTGACCAATGTGCACAATATCTAGGAATTCCCATAGATTCCCAACATTACTACTCTCCAAACCGAAGGTTGATGCCCTATCAAGTCAGAATCAGAATAATTAACTTGTCTCCACAAAGAGATGGCATCTGGAATTAGTTCCATGAACATTACTCAAATATATAAGGGAGACTTGTACTTGGAAATGATCTCCAAAGTGGATTCCACGGAAGGAGGAACCAAAATCCCATCATCCTGTTTTGACCAAGAAGTAGACATCACCAATGAAAGTGATGAAAGCCACAAGGCTTTGGAAAGTGGGAATGTGGGGTAATAGAAATCCAGTGTGTGTATTATTGCGATGTGCGTGAGGCCCCTGGAGAAAGCATCATAATCACACCTAAATTGAGTAAAAATATATTGAAACGACATCCAATAATATATTTCCAATTAATTTTTTCAAGTATCACATAAGTGAAGGTTCATTCCCACAATTTTTCAACTATGAAACTCAACATTGTCAAAAATTATGTGTGGTTACAATCACCTTGACCAAACTATCGCTCAACCTTGGTGTGCCTTTATTATTTTGATTTAAAAATTTCTTATCAGATGATTTTAAAATATATATATTCTTAAAATGTTGAAAAATAGTGAACAATATCAATTGTCATTGATACTTCAACATTTTAAGAAGTTACTTCCAGGAATAATGATAAGAGGGAAGGTGATATATATTAAGAAGAAATTACATGATTGAATATTAATAATAGAAATAGAAAAATATAATTACCCATGCATAGTTTATCCAATAATAATTTTTTAAACAATAATTTTCAATAATGAATACAATTTAGAAAAAGTAAAAGTACCACATAAAAAAATAAAATAGAAAGAGGTTATAGGAAATATGTCAAATCTCCTCTGTCAAGTCGATTATCATCCTCTCTAAGTTCCCTCATCATAGTTGTGATCTTCTTGGTTCATTACTCGCAATATTACATTCTACAATGGTAAAATTTTTAAATTCCCCCTAAATCCCTCACTATGTGTCTCTATAGTCTTTTAAAATAAATTCCTAGCCCATTAATATATTTGTAGACTCATGGAATTGATAATCACATCCATTGTCTTCAGTATTTATGCTAATAGCCTCCATCTGGTTTCCTTAATTGTATAATTCCATCCATATAGGTGACTCCAGTAAACTCCCCCTTAACTGAATCTATATATGGGACCAAGATTTTGGCAGCTTGGTACAATATTCTTGGCTCTTCTAGCGAACTCTAGAATCTTTTAGTGCATCTCCCCATCTTCGAGCTCAGCTCCCCCATGCCTTTGATTTTTAGTTTATTTTTTATTTTCTAATTTCAATGTTAGGTCTTGAAGCCCTAAAGGTCAATGATGATGAAAATGGATTCATACTAAAATACACATAAAATTATTCAAAATGAGGGTTAGGTCACATAATGTATGAATTTCCAAACTTTGAAATTAATTTTACAAAATGATTTTCAAAATTAAATAATTGAATATTCAATGAATTATTTCCAAGAAAATTCTCATTTCAAAATTAATTCAAAACTATATTATAATTAAAATCTTATTAAAACCAATAAAAATATTTGTTCTAAAAACATATAAAATTTAATATTAGGAAAATTATATCATTTAAGCACCAAAATCACTCATTATCATTAAAATAATTAATGAAATCCAAATCCAATAGTAGATTGACCCATCATAAAAAATTCACCAAATCAGCACATTTTGAAATAAAATACTAAATTAATTCCTCCTTATGATGTAGCAAAGTGAAAAACAAATAGGCCATATAAAATTCCACCACACTTAGTAAATTTATTATCCTCAATCAATCCATTTTCATGTTTAGTGGAAGAAGAAAAATCTCAAGATTGAAAAACTAAAATTCTGCAAAGAATTGATTTTCATAAATATTTTCATCCATGGACCCTCTTATATTTTAAATGTGATTTCCATATGAAAATAAAATTAATTTAGTGTAAAGTTGGTTTCCTATTTTAAAAAGTGAATAAAATTAAACCTTTTGAGAAAAATTAAACACGCTATAATTTTCATCCAACTGAATATTCTAGATTTATTTTTACCTATATGTGAATAGAAACATGTAAATTAGGAGCTCATAATTATTTAAATACACCATTTTATGGATGGGGAGTGAATAATTAATGGAATAAATTAATCCATAAAACCCTAATATAGAAAATAATAAAGTTATAAACCTAGATTATGATTTTAATTTTATATCCAATTTGGACGCATATCTTATGAGCTTAATTCAAATCAAAAAGTTCAAATTCAATGATAATGCTAAAACATACACCCAAAATTTTACTAAAAGAAATTTTTTTTCACTCGAGAAATAAAATCTTTTTCCCGATAAAATCCATGGAATAATATATATTGAACTCCTCAAAGTTTCAAAAAACAACATTCAAAAATAAGAAAAATTACCACCCACTGAATGTGAAAATTGAAACTTAAAGATCCTCGAATTTGGAAAAAAATTGAGGCATTTTGATGTGTAAAATCATTTAAGAACAACTCATTATATTGAAATACCCCTCTACCCTATACTTAAAACCCAATGTTATCCCCAATGTTGAAATACTTATTGGGAGAAACATTTCAATGGTTTGGTTAAAAATTACATTCAATTCAGTACACTTTCCAATTTTTCAAAATAGTTTTCAACAGAAATTCATTATTTTAATTTATAAATAGAATAAAATAGTTCACATATTAGTTCAAAAGAAAGTATGTTGGAAAATTATTTACACAAAAAGCAGAAAAAAATTATTCAAAATCATTTTAAGGGTGTTAGCATGGTTTTATATTTAGTTTAATTTGATTTTCCAGAATCTAGATATTCGTAATCTAAACACAAAAACAAAGTAAAAAAATCACTCAAAATTACCCCAAACATGATTTATAGTATAAATAATATTTAAAAAAAGGTTTAAAATATTTAAATGAAAATTTTAGAAAGAAGTAAAATATTGTAACTTCCTTGAATATAAAACTTTTATCATTTGAATGTTGGTATAACAATCCATTTTTGTTCCACTAGAAAATATTTCCTTGGTTCCCCTTTAAGAATAAGAAACAAATATAAGTTTCCATAAATTTAATCTTAAGAAAAAAATAGGAACATATATTAGATTAAGTGGTAAGTGATTCAAGTTAGTTTAAGAAAACATCTCCTTATAGCGTTTAAAAAACATTTGAAATTTTTCTCCTCAAAATTTGTGAGAGACTCCAACTGTCCATGCATATAATTTATAATTAGGGCCTTATGGTATGTCAATAGACTATGAGGGCCTTGTGGTAGTTCAATTTTCCGTGAGTGAGAAAGAAACCATAAGTAAAAAATATTGATTGTAGGAACTAACTAAATGCATGTGAAAAAGTGTCCTCATATTGTACCCACTGAGCACACCTAAAATTTCACAGAGTCTTTGACTAACTATAAGAATAAGTGTGAATTGATCTCATGAAGGCAATAGACCACATGAAGAAAATCTAATCGGTCGTTAACTTGCATTGTTGGTCAATAGAATACTGGAAGAAAATGACTACATTAACATCCTAGTAACTAACCAAAAGGGTTGAGACAAGGAAACATGACTAAAAATTGTCAACCAAGTCTCAGACTAACCATGTAAAGTGATTGTCCATGAGGGTCTTGTGGTAGGTCATCTGACCGCACATTGAAATTATACTAAGCACCAAACCAACCATAAGAAGACTCAAGTGGCCTCAAAATCGATAAACTATAAGAGACAACCAACCATACGTGGAAAATTCAACTAATTCTTGGAGTAACCATAAATGGGGACAATATATTGTGTATAACCTACCGTGATAGCTCATTTAAAATAAAAAAATTCTAGAATGACTATAAGAAGGAAAACCAATTGATCAAACAAATAAAAATTCAACCAAGGGATGGATTGACTATACAAGTGCAAGTGATTGTGATAGTAAAAATGACACAAGATAGAGGATAATAATAGGTATTATTCATATTAAATAGAATAAATCCAAAACAAAGTATTAAGGGTTTTCTCCCAAGAATAACCAGGATTATAGTCATTAATTAGACTCATATAAAGCTCAAGAATCAATGAAAAAAGTTGTATCCAAGACCTTTGGTTTTACCTCAAAGTAAATCTTAATCCTTTTAATATTTACTAAGAAGGATATATTCTAATCACCTTACAACACAAGAACTCCATTAAATAATACCCTCAATATGGTAAAATGTCTTGAACACTTAGACTTCTGCTTCCCATAGAAACTTTTAATCCTTAAATTGTAAAGTAACACTTTTTTTGAATTTTAAAGCTTTTATTTTAAATGATGGAGTCATGGAAATATTTAGTTATAACTTTTTGTATTCTATAATTTTCAAAAAACTCCATCCTTATCTCATAAATTCCACTTATCTCAAACAATATCCTACCCACAATATTATTATAATCATAATTTATTGTTTTGATATCCCAAAACGTTTTATGATGAAGCTTCATTGGGAAATGACATGTTTTACCAAAAATAAGTCTAAAAAAAATTATATAGGAGTTTAATACATTTATATAGGCCTGTAAGAGTTCATCTAGCTTTAAAGAGAAATCTTTATTAGGGATACAAATAGTTTTCTTCGGAATTTGTTTAAGCTCTTAATTTGAGACCTAGTCTTATCCACATAATTGTGGGTAGTAAGCATTTCTAGTTTTATGAACACATCCATATTTTTTCATTAAATAGTTAAAATTATAGTTACTGAAATGGGTTCTATTATCAGTGATGAAAAGCCTAGGAACTCTAAACCTAAAAAATATTTTCTTTTCTTGAATAATTCTACAACACTACAATATTTATTATTAATAACTATCATTACCTTGACCCATTTAGACATATAGTATACAACTACATGAATATACTCATTCCCATTAGAGGGTGGAAATGGTTCCCTGAAATCTAGACCCAAAACATCAATAATTTCAACCAATAAAATTCTTTTGTGGTAGCTACTACTTCCTAAATCCATTTCTAAATCTCTTACACTTATCATAACCAACTACTAAATTCGTAGAATCATTGAAAATATTGGGCTAATATAAACCAACATAAATCACTTTTTGGGTAGTCCTATATCCACTATGGTGCCCACATCATGGTGAAGAGTGAAAACTCTCAAGAATAGGTAACATTTATTCACCAACCACATATCTCCTCATAATACCATTAGCACATATCATAAATAGTAAAGGATCATCCCAAAATTTTTATTTCACCTATAAGATAAATTTATTCCTTTTATATAGTATTAGATCATTTTGAAATATCACTATAGGTATAAAATTAGAAAAATTATAAAAAAATATCCTTAACAGATGTAATATATATTAGTTTCTCATTTGGAAAAGGAAGAATCAATCTCCCTTAGATCAACATTTTGTGTACCAAATAATTTAGATAAGTGATCGGTCAAAAATATTTCAGCCCCAAATGCATCTCTAATATTTAAATAAAATTATATAAAAATGAGTATTCATATGGTAAATATGGAATTAGTCACCTTATTAACTAGAAAATACGTCAAGTCAGAATGATCAGTAAAGATAATCATTTTTGAACCAATCAAGAAATACCTAAATTTTTCCAGAGTATGCACAACATCTAGTAACTCCTTTTAAGTAGTTTACTAATTCCTTTGATCACCATATATTAATCTAATAGTATAATATACTATATTTATCCTTTTCTCTTTCATTTTCCTTAAGATAGACCCACACCCTTATCACTAATGTCACACATTATTTCAAATGGAAATATCAATTTAGGGAAAGTGATGATGGGTGGTGAAGTGAGTTTATCTATGAGAATATTAAAAGATTCTATAAATTTATCATCAAAATAAAATGGTATATTCTTAAACAATAGTGAATAAAGTGTGTTTGTGATTTTTGAAAAATCCTTCATAAACCTCTGGTAGAAACTGACATGCCCTGAGAAGGTTCTAATCCTTTTCACATTTCTCAAAGGTATAAATCCTTAATTGAACTCATTTTTAGTATTATAAAACTAAATTCTCATATTAGAAACTTTAGGAACAAGAACTAACCCTTCACTAACTACAAATTGATATTTTACTTATTAATAGCACGGTTAGTCTCTAGACAAATTCTCAAGACTAAATCTAGATTGTGTAAATATCTATTAAATGTGTTTCTAGGTATGGAGAAATAATCCATGAATACCTAAATAATATTATAAACCATATTACATAATATTTTCATCGTACAATTTTTAAAGTTGTTTGAGGCACCACATAATAAAAATGGCATTCATCATTAGGAAAATGTCCCAAATAGAAAAGTGATAGTGGATTTCTCTTGGTATTCAAGGGCTATTATAATATAGTTGTAACTAGAATAGCCATCAAGAAAATAGAAAAAATAATTACAAGCTATACTATGAAGAATTTAATCTAATAATGTCATTAGAGAATGACCCTTCTTAGTGGATGAGTTAAGTTTCCTATAGTCAATACAAACTCTTAATTTGGTCATTGTTTCTAATTGAAATATTCCATTTTTTCATTACTGCTAACTGTGAGTCCTCCCTTTTTGAGAATAACCTAAATAGAGATCAACCAAGGGATATTTAAAATATGAAATATTATTCCAATATCTAACAGTTTAATAACATCTTCTCTCACAACCTATTTCATTTTAAGGTTAATCTCCTTTGTCCATCTACCCTTATTTTTTATCTATCTACATAGGGATATTATTCATGTAATAGGATGGCTTGGTCCCTTTGATATTAAAAAATTTATAGCCTATAGTAAATTTGAAATTTTTATATAAACTCAACCACCATTCCTATTGAATTTCTAGGAGTTAGGTAACAATTATGACAGGTAGTGTGGATATTTCACCTAAAAATGAATATTTCAAATGAGATGGAAGTGGTTTAAGCTCCACATATGGTGCTTTTTGACTAAAGGGATACTCTTAGGCCTAGGTGGACCCATTTCTTCTATATGTTTCTTAATTAAATAATTAGATCTTGAAAATAATCGTTCTTCACTACTTACCATAGTAGAAAGATCACACCACTCAGAATTTAGATCAAAAGTAAACATGGGTTCCTTTGAAAAATAATCTAAATGTTCTATAAATTTACCCACATACACATCCAAATGTTCCTCCACTTCACCTACATCAACCTCTGAGAAAATTGTAAAGTACCTACCAGGATGGATGTATCACTGAGAGGGGGAGGGTGTGAATTAGTGATATCCTTTTATTTTATGTTATATTTATTTTATAACAACATTAACCTCCTTTTAAATATATATCACTTTGATGAAAACAAAACATTCACACATCAAAAATAACACAAGTATTTATAATGTTATCTACTCAATAAGAGTATATATATGCTTGGCATGGTTTGTAAATAATACAATACCACACAATCAATTAGAAAAAAAATACTTTTGTATGGATACAACAATTAGGATATACCCTTATACTTGTATAGCACTATAATCTATACAAAAGTGCATGTGATTATTCTAGCATGAATGATGTAAAACAAGTTTTTATAACAAGTTATAAAACCTTCACCAGTTGGTTCAAAACAAGTTATTAGTCTACCTTATCAATTTCCACTTTTTTAATTCTTTAAAACACACTTATTCACTTTCTTACCTAGGAACAAGTTGAAACAACCTTTCTGGACTTCATACAAAAACTCAATCTGATGGCTCGGTCTGATTCCAAGTCTTATTTCTTAGTCCGAGAAATAGATAAGGAAATAATATGATGGGAAAAAATCTTAACCACTTCAAACTTTCATCATAAATTTACATTAAATGTCTAATTATAATTCGGTAACCCTTTCTTATTCTTCTTCTATCCAGAAAACTTCATCAGGAAAACCTGGTCTGAAAAAATATTCTCTCTAAAACTCAATAACTTCCACTCTCTCTCTTTTCACATGTGAATAGTACTAATGTCAGAAAGTATAATGTACTTACTTCTATTTATAGGCACACCAAAAGTTGTATGGGAGTAATTCTGAAATGTTTTCCCTCTCAACCAAATTTCCCAAAACTCAAATTTCACATTGATTTTGAATTCATCGTTGACTCTTTAATTGCTTCTCAATTCTTCTCAATTCTTATTGAAACTTCTAAAATCTTCTCATAACTTTATCTAGCTTCAAATTTTTTAACCATTCTTTAGTCTAATACCATTTTATATTATAATTTATTTCTTCATTATGATGAAAAAATATTTAATAATGAAAAATCTCATTATGTTGCTCCATACCATTTGAAAAAAATGTGTGAATTCTCATTCTAAAGATCCATACCAACTGAAAGACATAAAACTTTTTAACCATTCTTCCATGAAGATTTATGCAACTTAGTTAGGCTTCTTTTACTTATCTTTTTTCATAAACATCATTGAAACTTTTAAAAATTCCAATACCCCCTTGGAAGAACCTTGGAAAACCTCTTCAAAACAATTCCGTGTTCCATATTTTGTTCATCAAATACTTAGACTAATAACCTTACATCTTATAAATTCTAGCATCTAATGATTAATTGGTTTCATTATTCATTTTATGGATCGGTCTCTATTTCATTCTGATGGATCAGTGTAAGGGACAGTCCGATGACTCTTAACCCACTTTGAAAATAAACAATAGTTCTTCTTTTTCTCTTGACCTGCTTGAGAATGAATCAAAACTTATTTTTCTCTGAAAAAAAATAAACCTGAATTTTCATTCTCTTTACCCAATTGAATAGAAATAAAACATTTTTATATTAAAATGGTTGACTATATTATTGTGCTTTATCTTTTTGATCAGTCTCTAAATCTTCTCATTCATTAGTCCCAATAATTATAACTTACTTAACCGTTATCCCTCTGATGTATTAGTGGAACACCATATCCTATGGACCAATTTCAGTAGAAACTTCTTTCTTAAATAATTTCTAACTGATTATTGATTCTATGAGAATATTTTATTCGGTGAATGAGATAGTTTGGTGGATCTGACAGTCCGATGGATTGGTCGATCAGCACGTTATCCACTTTAAAACTTTGTAGAATTTATTCTTTCATAAACTCTTGCTTATATCAAGACTAATCCATGAATATGAGAACATAATGATTGACATATCATCATATGACTTAATGTGACAAACACATCTTCTCCCCCTTTCTTTCACAAATCGTGCATCATTAGTGTTTTGGAAAACTTATGATATTTTAGAACTAGCATAATAGAAAATCATTGTAAAATTTTCTATAGAGACATTTAGACTCTGATACATTTTCTCATACCAATCAAAACTTTTATTCCAGACAAAATGTGTGTCCGAAAACTATTTTACCCAAAAAACTTCCCCAAAACAGAAAACTAAATTTTATGGAATTTCTTGTGAAACTTTCATCTGGTCAATTGAGTCTGGTACTCCTTCATTCTATCACCAAATCTTATTAAGTGAAATTATTATTTTTTATAATGACAAAAAAATTAAAAACAATTGGCACAAAATTCTTTCAACATCCAAAAAAAATCCTGACAACTTGGTCCCAAAAATCTCCTCCATTGGATTTTGTTGTCAACCAAGATTCATAAATCACTGAACTTTGTAATCTAAGGAAATTAATTACTAATAAAAAATTCCAAGACTATGTGAGTGAACTAATTGTTGTAAACAAGAATAATTGACAATAAAACTGTGATGTCCATAAGTAGTGACTTAAGAAGATTTTCTTCTTGAAACTAAAAAACATTTCAAAATTTCTCTTCATAAATTTTTTCTTCCTATAACAAATTTCCTATAAACACGTTAACAAACGGTTAAAACAATTCACGCAATTACATGTTGATTTCACATATTACCCACAACTCCCCCTATATAAATGATTCCTTATAAGGTTTAGTACAAACCAATATATAGATTTGTGAAACATTTATCCACCTTTGACAACACTGTCCAAATGCAAGATGAGATGGGGGACAGAAACACATACCTCAACCTTAAAAGGTTTAGCACATACCAATAGATATGTTTTGAATGAGAATGTTGTACCAGGTTTCTTATAAGTTTTATAAAACTTTGATCATCACAACCTAAGAAAAATGGTAACTTCACTTTAATAAGTAAGTCTTCTGACTGAGTCTTTATCCACATAAGTTGTGTTCTAGCTTGAGTGGTGGAAATATAATTAACTTAATCCATTATAATAGTTACTAAATTATATTTATTAGTATTCCAACTTTCCCAAATTTTCCATTGAAAGAAAACTCCAACATATTTGGATCTTCTATCATCAACACTTCCTTCCCATTCAGCGCCTATGTAATCAAAAAAATCAGTTATTTCTAAGCTATCATACCTGGTTCCAAAATCTATTGTACCTTTGATATATCTGAGAATTAATTTTCCATACAATGGGTGTGATTATTTTGGAGAAATTTTGAATCTTTAACATAAGGTAACATTATAAAAAATGTCTGTTATTGAGGTATTAAAATACAACAAACTCGCAATCAGCTTTCAAAACTCTTTCCATTCAACTTTCTTTCCTTCTCTGCCTTTAGTAAACATAGTTCCCATTGAAATTGGTGTAGAAACTAGTTTCATATTTTCCTTTCCAAACTTATTAATAAGTTCCTTAGTATACTTTTCTTGAGAAATAAATATGTTTTTCTTATTTTGTGATATGTTTAACACAAGAAAGTATTTCATTTCACTATGCAAAGACATTTCAAACAGCTTCTTCATTTCTTTAGAATAAAAGTTCTTTCATAATTCCATGAAAAATAATATCATCCACATAAACAAATATAATGAGGGGAATCTTCTGAATTTCTTAAATGTATAGATTATTATCAACCATTCCTTTCTTGAAGTTCAAATTCTTCAAGAAAGTATCCAATTTGGAATACTATTCCCTTGGAGCTTGCTTCATCCTATACAAGTATTTATTCAAATTTCACACATAAATTTAATCCTTTCCAATAAAAAACTAAAATTTTGTTCAATATAAAATTCTTCATCAAGTTATCTATTAAAAAATCTTGACATTACATCCATCTAAAAAAATTATAACTTCATCATGTAGTAATAGTAAGAAAGATTCTAATTATTTCTATCCTTTACAATAGATAAATGGTATCATAAAAATAAATACCTTCAATTTTTTAGTAACCTTTGCAAACCAATCCTACTTTGTTTCTTATCACTTCACCAAATTCATTCAACTTGTTCTAGAATACCCACATTATACCAATAAAAATTTTTCATTTGGTTTAGGTATGATTTACCAAGTATCATTCTTCCCAATATGATCCAACTCATCATTCACAGCCTGAAACCATTCTGGATGCTCAAAATCTTCCTTAACACCTTTCGACTCAAATTTTGAATATAAAGAATCATGTGAAATAACTTTTGATGTTCTTCTTATTTGAACCTTTTGATTTTGATCACCAATTATGTTTTGAGTTTCCACTTACTTCCTCATCCAAGAATGAGAGGTTCAAAATTATTCCTCATCATTGTAAATATCTAATTATAATTATTTAATTTGTTTAGTATCATAATTATTGGTATCCTTGTCTTTTTTCTTAAAAAACTTTCTGTCATCTTCTTCATCTTCCTTATATTCATAAGATTGTGAAAAATATTCCCCAATAATAGTGGATCCAACAGCTTTGATTCTAAGGGATTCATCATTTCTAAATATCATTGTTCCTTCTTTGAAGTTTTTCACAGTCTTCAAAAAATTTAAGTCTCTTGTAATATTAGAAGAACACCCATTATCCAGGATCCAGGGTTGTTATCTTTTTGAAGCTTTGAGAGTGGTTTAAAAAACAAGATCTTTTTCTTTCCCTTTTTATTTCTTCACATCCATCTTATGATAAATTTTTTAAACATGTTTATGTGATGGTAACAAAAGAAGACACCCTTTTGCAAGATTTTTAGGTTGTTCACATATATCAAAAATAGTTACTAAAGGTTGGAACCTATTTTAAACTTTCAAAAAATCTTTATCATATTTCTTCTTTTGAGAGTATCGACTCTCCCTTGATATTTTTGTTCTAAAAATTGTGGAAAAATGGTAGTATTGTTTATTGAACAAACACATATTTTTGGTATGTCCAAATCCACCACAATACCAGAAATACCCATAAAAGATTACTTTCCTCTGTAACTTCTATACTATCTAGAATTGTGAACATTTTTCTCAACAGCTTTCTTATATTTTACATCAGAACTTTTTTGAGTCCCAAACTTTCTATTATCACTCTGAATCTTCTTCTTCAACTCATATTTCTTTCTAAACTTATCATAATCAATAGTGGTTGGATATTGTGTTTTTTACTCAAAAAATTTAGAAACATATGAATTTATAACATTGTTAATTTTGGCCAGATACATGATTTTATAAACATTATTCTTCTTTGAAACAATTTAAACTTTATTTACAACATTTTAAAGTAACATTTGATCCACCTTAGGTTTACACTTTCCATAACTTTTACCAACTTTAGATATATAGTTCTTGAAACTTGTAACTCCCTTCTCACTTTAGAAAACTTTTGTTGAACAAGTTACAACTCTTCATCATGTGACTTCAACTTTACTTCAAGATGTTCATTTTGATTATTTTCATTCTCAAGAGACTTCTTTATACAATCAATCTCTTTATGCAACTTAGAGTTATCTTCAAGAAGATGTTTTTGATTGTTTTCTATAGGAATTTATTTCTTTGACTTCTTGATTTCTCTTTCAATTATTACAATATTTCTCATACATTATTTCAGTTCTCTCTTTAGATGAAATTCAAAATCAGTTTATTAATATTAATAAGTACTAATTACAAACTCTTAAGTTGATCCCATGAATTATAAGTAAATAAAGTATAGAAAATTCATGGGATAGTAAATCAATATAACAACATACAAATTAAAATATGGTGTATAACTTGTAATATGTCTCAAAGAATAAGAATTGAGACCAAGAAAACCCTTGTGGCTTGAGTAACATTTTAATCAAACCCATTGAAAGATAAGGAATAAAATCTAACTTAAAATACCCTTATTAAAATTTAATTCTTCATATGATATCTCAAATAGTTATTATATACATCATATAAATTAAAATAGGTTCATAATAGAAAAACATGCATTAATGAGAGGAATTAGAGATGAAAACCCATACCAAGGTCATGATTCACTCTACACTTGAATTAAACACCCTGGATAATTAAATTATTTTCATTAAATACATACCCAATAATATTATTAATAATAATAACCATTTATAATCCTCATTTAAAATTACTCTATATATGTGTGTGTGTGTGTGTGTGTGTATTAGTTAGCTTTTACCTATTTTCAATACCGAGTATAAGTAATCTTTATAGATTTGAACTAGTTTTGTAATAATGGTGTCGGTATTCATCCTTATTACAAAGGTAATCATTAAAAAATAATTAAATTTAATGTAATATATATTCCAATAATTTTTATAAATCTTTAATTTCATTATATGGCAGTTTTGGTTATGATCCATGAGGTTGAAATCATCGACGAGCATGTTTCGGTGTTTCTTAATGAATGAAGGGTGGTTTCTAAATTAATGAGTTAAATACTAATATAACCTAAAAAACAAAATAAAAACATTATTTACATATTTATATCTTATTTTACCTAGAAATAAGTTCTAATAGTCATCCTTGATATAAATTTATTGTATTTTTCAAGTATGTGGTTAAATGGACCCAAACATGAACCTTCCATGATTAATGGATGATTATGAGGTGTTTTAGTTGTAATATCATTATAAAAGAATCATAATGATCTTATTTAGTGTTTATTATTATGTTATATTATAATTTTAAATAATTATAAAGATAATATAATTTATATAAAGTCATTACTTAAATATAAGAGATCATTTTCCTCTTAGTTCGCTCATTTTAAATGTTTGAATGAATGATAATCATTTGTTGATCATATCATTAAAAGGTTTTATAATTTTCCTTAAAAAAATAATGATATTATAAAAATCATTTTTATACTTTAATAACATCCTCATGTCCATACATGTAAGGAATTTATGATAATAAAAACAAAAAATAATTGTTCCATGGAGGCAGTAGTCTACACAAACGCATGGTTGACGATTTCATTTTTGATGGAACACGAGAAAGGGATAATATGGTTTATTATTTCAGAATAATAATAATTATATAAATATAATAATTACTTATTTATTTCCTCTTTTATACCACCCTTTTAATGTGGTGAATGAAAACAAAACATTTGGCATCGTGGAGGTGGTAGTTTGCACAACATACGAATGACGGTTTCATTTTTCTTAATAGAAAAAGGAAAAGATGATTAATGATTATTACTATAGCATAATAACATTAATTATATGAATAGTAATTCTTTAATTATATATTTATTTTAAAATTATATTCAGAAAATAAAAAATATATAAAATAAAGAAATTAAGTAAAAATGATTACTCACATTGAGCACTTTGAGATTTCCATGGAAGGCCCCTTGAAAATGGATGGAGTAGACTAATATATTGTGACCATAAGATCAAGTGAGTTAAATAGTATCATATTGAGGGAAAAATTTAGGTTTTATTTATGAAACAAAATTTTAAGAGTGCCTTGAAGGGGTGGTAATAGGCCCCTTTTATAAGTGGTGAGAATGGATTTTTTTTAAATATTTCAGCTTAATATAATGGGATCACATGTTAAAAAAGTCAAGTGTCACCAAAATTAAGAAATAATTTATTGGGGGAAGATATAAGGTAAATACATACCTCATACACTCAATTATATAAAATTTTTATCATGTTTCTATCCCTTTACCCCTTGATTTATTACTTTTATCTTTTTATCTTTTATCATGGTAACTAGTTTTTACCTAAGGTAACTCAATGTTTATGCCTAAAAATTAAATGGTGATTATTTAATAATTTCGAAAAACAAATTCTAAATTTTAAATCCATTTCATTTTATTCAATTTATAACAGTGATAAAAATAGTTTTAAAATAAAAAAAGTATAATTTATTAAAAATAATTTTTGAGAAAATATTATTTATGATCTAAAATATCAAATATGGGTTTGTAAATTAAAACCAAAATTTTTAAAATTATAAAGTAAAATATAGATAAATATTTGATATTAAAAGAATTGTGAAATTATAATTCATACTTAGATTCAAATAATGTCATAAAGTCATGTTATTTGTAAAAACAGAATTTTTCACTATTTACATCAATTCATTTTTTTTAATCCCAAATATTCATATTAATATTATATTATTATTCTTAATACAAAAATGAACTTGATTTTTTCAAATTAAATTTCTAAAATTTTATAATTATATATTTAAATAAAATCCTAAAATATAGTAGAAAACTGTTCATATCATAAAATATCTTATTAAAGCATTAACAATTCATTATTCTTATTATTATTACTAATTAATTTATTGGTAATGTATTATATATATTATCTATATAATTTATTATTATCTAATAATAATATACTTAGTTTATTGGAATAAAACACAAATTTTAGAAAAGTATGTTTTAAGTATAAAATGTTTTTATTAGTTGTTTTAGCTAAACTAATTGAATTTCATTCTTATTAAAAGTATCCATTATTTTATTTTTATAAATATTTCATAAATAGATTACTCTTATTCATTCCTACTAATTCAATGATTAGGTTTTAATGGTCATAATTAATATTTATATATTTTTAACTAAATATATCATGGTTTCATTTATGTTCGATGTTGCATGTATAGAAAGATATCAAACACATTGACTTATTTAAACTTAATAATATATTAAAAGTTTAGGTTGTTACACTAAGGAACTTCAGATGTTCAGGTTTTTTATTTTTATGTTTAAGTTTTTGATGGAAAGGTATGGGTGGATTATAATTCTTTAAGATAGTGGGAATGTCCTCAATTTTTCTTTAATATTTTCGTTCCCTTTATAGTTATTTATTTTAGAATATTTTTCTTATTGTGTTTTGAATGAAATATGTGTATTTGTTTCATTTTCATAGGTGTTTTACATAATTACAGATTCTAGGAATTACATATTTTGGTTTCTAATGTCTTCCATAATTTCATTGAGAGCTATCCTGGGGACTTTTATAGGTTTCTCCTAAGTTCTATACCACTACTTATTGTTACTACCATGATATTCTTCCCCAATTTAACTTCTATTGTATTAAGTAGATCACATTTTTCTCTCTATATTAGTTCTCTACCCATGTGACTCGTTTGAGCTTGTAGATTATCCCTTTCATTTTTTAAATAATTTCTTTGAGATTCCATATCATCTTTTTGTATTTAATCTTTAACATCCAACCTATTTATCACGTGTTTCGTGAGACCTTATAAATTGGTTTTTAAATTGGATGACTCAACCCTATGTTAATATTTAAATAATTTCCTAGGTTATTGTTGAAAACAATGTCTAGAATCTTTTCTAACCACTCCCTTATCTCTCCAAGATAGGTTTGGGTGACTCTTATAGCCTTCATTATAGGTATTTAAGAAAGTATCATCCCTAGGATGCATACTAGGGCTATATCCTATGAAGTTGGAATCATTAAAAGTTTCTTCATCCATATAAAAGTTAGGAAAGTGGTTATTGAATGACCAAATATACCATAGTGATGGAATTTCTCCCTAATTGAGTTTTCATTGGAGATCACAACGGCCTGTGGAGGAGTTTCTTGAGTAGAATTTGGGTCTCTTTAGTGAATAGTTCTCCTTATATGACATTTTTTGTGAATTATGATAAATTGTATTGAATTTTTTTTTTTTTTATCTCTTCAGTAGTCTTATCATAAATATATCATCTATAAAAGTGACCAATAATTGTATGATTATAAGGGATGAGTGATGTTGTTAATATTTTCATGTCTTATTATATACTCCCTTTACTGAATTTATATGAAATGTACATAATTTGTGTGAAATATTATTGTTTTAATATTAAGTATAATTTTTGAACATTTTTAGAAGTAGACCAATTGAGTCAGTTTAACATTTTATTTATAAATCTAACCCTACCGATCCGAATTGTGTGTTTCCTGTTTTTTAGGATTCCTAATTCAATATAAAACATTTCATTAGAAGGGATCATGGGCCAATTCTGCAATTTGAAGGATCACATTTACCAAACAAGATGTCCTACAGAATCTGTGAACAAACTAGACCAGCCTTGAATATTGATTTACTGGGCTCAATCCAGAATTCCAAAAACATTAACTCTCCACCATAATTCTGGGGACACTACATGTCATCTTAGATAAAAATTTCAAGGCCCAAATCCCAGTACAAGGGGCCCAAATGAAGCTTTGAAATCCAACCCACCATTCTGGATGAGAAATAAAATCAGTATATTATTCATGACATATCTCATGATTTAAGCATCAAATAGAGATGATCTTTTTCCTTGTGAAAGATCAGATAATAGCGGCCGACTTTGTTGAAGACGTCATTCGGCTTTGAAGGCATCTTCCTGTCCCAAAATCTATTCACATTTTGGCCATCGAAAAAGCATGGATAGAAATGGACAGTTTACCTTTGTTTAATAAAACCACCCTAACTTTGGCTCCACTTGTCCAAAAGCCTCCAAATTTTTACAGTAGTCGGATAACTTTATTATCTACAACTTTTAAGAAGGGGATATTTGGAGATTCGGATGTCTGTATAGCCAACTTGGCGATGTCAGTGGAAGGACAGATTGGGAATGAAAACAGTCCACTCCTTGGGCTATAAATACTCTCGCCTTCTCTCCTTGAGAGGGGTTGGCATTTCAGAAGAGAGGATAATATATTGGCACTACCAAAGTCTTTCCAAAGTCTTGGTAGGACCTTTAAGACTCATGTTTTCACTTGATATACCTTTCCTCCTCTCTTTTTTTCACTTACTTTCATTTTCTTCGTTTGTGTAATCTTGTAAGTCTCTTTGTCTGTAATTCTGTTTTAATGCAAGTTTATTATTCAATATATCTTATTCTTCTCCACCTTCTGTAGTTTAATATTAATGTTCTTAACATAGTTTAATTTCAGTTGAATTCCCTTCCCTTATTTTTCTTCCTCATTCAATTGAAAATCCGTTTTTAATTATCATCATTGTTCGTGTGTGTGTGTTCGACGTACCACTCTTTTCTAATCCCTTTCTTTTTCTTCTATTCTTAATTTTTCATCATAATTATTATAACCAGAATATTACAAACCCAAATGGATGAGTAAATATCTCATTGGTGTGAGTTATAATTTAGTGATGTTAAGTGATTGAGAGTATTTTTTCGATGAGTATTCCTTAATTTAACATTGTGTATGTTGGACTTAATATGTCATGGATTAATGACATATTTTGTTTAGCATGTGATTTCCATGGATTATTGGAACCAAAAATACACTACCATAAACATGTACTGATTGAGATTAGAATCCTAATTAAGTTAAGGCTTGGATTAAAGCTTTAACACTTAGGAATTCTAATCGACGTCAACTTGTGAAGTGGGTGTTAATTTAAATGCAATATAAAGCACAGCTTAAGGATATCACAAGCTTAACTACCTAATGATGAACTCACCCCAATATTTGTCAATTTGTTAAATCAATTATATACAATCAATCATTTCAATTAATCTCTGCAAACAAACACCCCTAATAAAAATAAAATCAACTAAAACATACGACTATTTCAAAGTAACATCGCTGAGGATTCGACCCGAGTGCTGCTATACACATTAGCAGAGCACCAGAACATTGACCGGTCGATAGGCGACAATCGGTTGTGCATTTCAAATGGCGCCGTTGTCGGGGATGGTGCTTTAATTATTCATTAGATTCTGGTTATTGTAATAAAAAACCCAAAAAACCGCAAATTTTAAAAAGAAATTGAAAAAAAAACACAAAGAAAAACCCATCTTCTCATAAAAATCATAAACGGAAAAAAAATACAAAGAAAACCCCGTATTCTTATTTATTAAAACATCTCTCTAAATGCCCCGTAGCCTTCCAAACAATCCCTCTAATTTGTTTGACCCTAAAATTGAGCGAAAACTTCGCCAAATTAGGAGGAACATAAGAGATAATCAAATAATTCAAGAACCAGTCCTTGTCCAACCATTTGAATTAGAAATGGCCAATCCTAGGGAATAAACCCTTAAAGAACTTGCTTCCCCTGATATGAATTACCAACCTCTTGGTATTAAATATCCAAACATAGAAGCAAACTTCGAACTCAAATCGGGTTTGATTCATCTTCTCCCTCATTTCCACGGGCTAGCCGGTGAGGATCTACATCTCCACCTTAAAGAGTTCTAAGTGGTGTGCTCTACCATGAAGCCTCAAGGGGTTTCTGAAGAACAAATAAAACTTCGAGCATTCCCTTTCTCCCTAGCTGACAGTGCTAAGTCATGGCTCTACTAACTTCCTCCTGGTTCCATAACCACATGGAATGACATGAAGCAACTCTTCTTAGAGAAATTCTTTCCTGCTTCTCGTACTGCTTCTATCCAAAATGAAATAAGTGGTATCCATCAGTTCCCATGCGAATCACTCCATGAGTACTGGGAGAGGTTCAAAAAGATCTTTGCAACCTGCCCACATCACCAAATTCCTGACCAACTCTTGATCCAATACTTCTTTGAGGGGTTATTGGCTATGGAGATAACTCTCATAGATGCCGCAAGTGGCGGTGTTCTTGTTGATAAAACTCCTGCAGCAGCAAGAGATCTCATAAGTAACATGGCTGAAAACACACCACAATTTCATACTCGAGCACATTATCAAGTCAAACAAGCCCAATATAATCAATCAATTGATCCGAACAAGATAACCGAGTGGATGACTGAACTTATAGGTCTTGTGCGACAGCTAGTTGTGGCTACCAAATCCCCAGCCTCATCTTCTCCGCAATCAATGTTTCCAGGACCTATCAAAAATTGTGGAATCTGCAACTCTCCATCTCATCCAACTAACACATGCCTACAACTTGAAGAGGACCAATCTGATTCATCTGGACCAATGGAGCTCAATGCAGCATATGCTCAGCGGAACACCAATCCTCAACTATCTGGTCAGTTTGTTAGAAACTTCAACCAACCTCACTCTGAGCCCTTCTCCTCTAACTTTAACCAAGGATTGAGGTATGGTAACCCCATGTCTCACCCCCCTCAATTCCCTCCTCAAAACCCAAACCAATTATAATATGGTCAAGGTGGTGGTAACTTCCATTAACCTTATCCTTTTGTTCCTCAACCTCAAAGGAACAATCCTCCTCCTGGATTCCATTTTCCTAGTGAGCCTTCCCAATTCCAAAACTAATACAATCGATTTCCCAAGAACCAAAATCAAGGCAATCCCAATCTGGGACAAGCCTCTTCTTCCAGGAAACCATGGGAAAGTGTAGTAGAATATCTTGCCTCTTTCACCCATTCTAGCCTTAAAAACATTGAAACTCAAATAGGTCAACTTTCATCCCACCTAAGCTAGCAACAACAATAAAATTCTTCACAACTCCCAGCTCAACCATTACCCAACCCCAAGGGTAATGTAAGTGCAATTTCACTTAGATCAGGAAAGCAGCTTTCTATGCCTCAAGATAAATCATCAAACCCTCCTTTGAATGTTGACCTAGAAAACGAAAATAAAAAGAAACTTGAAAAGGAACCTGAATCCATTCCCTCACCTCCTTCCATTCCACTTAGGAATCCAATTCCTTTTCCTCAAGCTATTTCTAAACCAAGGAAGTCCTTTTAACCCAATCCTAAAATGTTCAACATGTTTAGACATGTTGAAGTCAACATTCCCCTCTTAGATTCCATAAAACAAATTCCTAAGTATGCCAAGTTTCTTAAGGAATTGTGCACCCACAAGAGGCAACTTAGGACCTTTGAAAATGTTTCCACCCAGCAGTCTATTCCTATAAAGTGCAAAGATCCAGGGACCTTTACGGTTCCATGCCAAATTGGATGTTCGAACTTTGATGATGCACTCATAGACCTAGGAGCCTCAACTAATTTCATGCCCAAATCCATATTCTCCAACCTTGGTCTAGGTCCTTTACACCCAACGGGTGTTGTCATCCAGTTAGCCAATCGAAGCACAGCTAGTCCCGAGGGAATAATTGAGGATGTCCTTGTCCAAGTTAATGATCTTATCTTCCCTGCTGATTTCTATGTCCTTGACATGGAAGGTGATATGACCTCTTCTCGATCTCCCCTAATTCTTGGAATATCATTCCTCATGACTGTGAGAACCAAAATTGATGTCCATTCAGGCATCTTATCCATGGAATTTGGTGACCAAATGGTCAAGTTCAATATTTTTCAATCCATGCGATACCCATTAGAGAATCAATCTGTATTCTCTATCCATGCTTCCGAAAGTATCTCTGAGAGTGTGTTGAATCCCAATCCAACATGTTCTTCATGTTCTACTAATAGAGGAGTTTGTGAATATTGCATCCTCATTAACCAAGTCATAAATGGAGAAATTAATGTTGACATTACAAATGCAAACTCCATTGATCTAAAGGATCTTAAAAACTCTTTGGAATCTCATCTCACCTCTAACCTTCAATGCTCCAACATGGATGGTAATGAGGAAAATGAACTAGAATGCTCATTTTTTGATTTAGATCATTTTATCCAACATTCATCATTTCCTATCCATGATTTTGAAAATTCTATTATATGTGAGGTGAACCCTAAACAAATGTGCTTATCTTGTCCCAATGAGAGTGAAGGTTGTGCGATTTGTTCCCTAATTAATAAAGTGATCACTGGTGAGGTTGAAATTTACCATTCTTTGGCGAACCATATTGTAATAAAGGATATTGAAATTTTTATTCATTCTTATGAATCCACTGATCCTCATTACTCTACATCAGTAAGTGATGAAATAAATGAGTCAAAAACAATTGGGATCTCATACTCTGCTTTTGTGTTATCTTATCCTTACATAAATGAACCATCATAATTGAGCCATCTTCCTAAATTTCCAAGCATAGAAAACCAGCACATTGTGGATAACATCATTCCTCAGGTTGAAGACCAAAGCGAGGATAGAAATATTCTCTTTCCACCCCCATTGAATTGCAAGCACACCAAAAAATATGGGAAGAAATTATCCAATGAATCATCAGGCCTCCCAAAGAAAAAGTTTTTCTGGAAGCACACTGGAGTTGAGAAAATACGATGGCCACCGTTAGACTATGGGTAGTCCACTACAACTGTCTAGCTGTAGACAAATAAATGCAGCGCTTCATGGGAGGCAACCCATGTTTTCTTTTACTTTTATGAAATTTTAATTTCTTTTTAGTTTTTCATTATATGAATAATGAATTTCCTTTTTCAGGTAACTTCCCACTATACTAGAACCACCTCGACTTCCATCGGATCCCCAACTTCTACAGTCGACCTACCACTAGATAGAGATGGCGACCCACCAAATCTAAACCTGGGGGCACCTCTTTCCCTTTAACTCTCTCTCTCTATCTCTTCCTCTCTCTACCTCTTTATTCTTTTTCCTCTCTCTTTAATTTTTTTTAAAACTTTATTTATCAAAACCTTTCTTTTTCACTTTCTCTTTTTTTGTGTGTATCTTTATAAAAAAACAAAAAAATATAAAAACCTAAAAAACTAAAAAAAACCAAGAAAACAATCACTTAAAAAAATACAAAAAATTAAAGAGTCATGCTTACTCACAATAGAGTTTTGAAATTTTGTCCAACCATTTTGGGGAGTTAACAGACATGTTTTTATCTCAAAAATTTTTTATTTTCATCATGACTTTGGATAAATAATTTTGTGTCAAAATTAACAAATTTTGAATGCTCAATTTATGATTTGGAAAATTATTTTCCCGAACCGTGAGGAACAAAATTTGCTTTCATTCCAAGGCCACCTATGGACATATTTTCAAAATGTGTGTTTTCACCCCCATTTATGAGTCTTGAGTCTGTGGACCTTCAATCTGAATTTCCTACCTTAGTGTGCATTAATATGATAGGGGCATTTTTTTGAACCACATGAGTATTATAATAGCCAAATAGCCTCCCATTAACCATACATTAATCCTCCTTTTAAAAGCCACTTCGATCCTATGAAAACCTTTTCTTTGATAGCCACATTACAATCCCAATACCTTTTCCCACCCAATATCAACATGGATTTTCATTGCATAATTTTTCGAAATTTCAGTGTGGGGGGGATGGATTTCATTTTGGGTACCCTTTGTTGATTTCACCATGTTATCATATGCTTGAGGGAAAGAATCCATTTCAGTGTGTGGGAGAGGTTGTCATTTAGTGTGTTTTGGGGAATGTAATGTACTTCCATTTATGTAATTTTTTAAATTTTTTTGACAAGTGTTCAAAAAAGTAATAAAAAATGATAAAAAAAAATCCAAAAAAAATGAAAAAATGGGTTGTGTCGTGGGTAGGTCAAAAATAACTATTTCTCATCCCTTTATCTTGTTATAACTATTAAAATTAGTGTCTTGAAGAGATCAAACATGGGTTGGGATATGAGTGTGAGATCTGTTTCAATGTCAACTTTCGAAAAAACAAAGAAAAAAAAGAAGAAAAAAGAACACTTGCATTATATTCTTATATTCTTATTGGGAGAAGTTTTGTGGTTTGTAAATATTTCATCTTCTCATCCCCTTAAATTTTTCATCCTCTATTGTGTCTTTATTCACACAATCATTCCCTTTTAAATACGTTTTTTCATTCCCTTCCACGTTTTATTTCAAAAAAAATGTGCATTGTTTTTCTATGTTGGTGTTTTACCCCTCTTCTTCTCTCTTGGACATTATATTCATACCATCCCATAGCCACATAAAAACCCCTTAAAAATACCTCTTGATTATTTTGCACTTTGGATAGGGATTGTAAGCTGAGAGCTCTTTCAAACTCTAAGATTTTTACTTTTGGTTGGTGAAAGAGTGAACCTCCACAAATAAATTTTATCATCTTGAGAGGTGTGAGTTTTGAGTGTCCACATTTTTCATTTCTAAATTTGAGCATAAAAAAATGAATTAGTTTTGGAACATTGTTTCTGTAACAACTTGTGGTGGAATTCAAAATGGATGAGTGAAATAGTCTAAGCCTCCCCTGATTGGAGAAAAAAATTTAATATTTGTTGGTGAGTGAAAATGATTTTGTTATGGTTTTATATTTGTTGAACATGAGGACATTCACAATACTAAGTGTGGGGGAGTTTATTTTTTTTAATATTTACATGTCTCATTATATACTCCCTTTACTGAATTTATATGAAATGTGCATAATTTGTGTGAAATATTAATGTTTTAATGTTAAGTATATTTTTTTTGCATTTTTAGAAGTAGTCCAATTGAGTCAGTTTACCATTTTATTTATAAATCTCACCCTACGTATCTGAATTGTGTGGTTCCTGTTTTTTAGGATTCCTAATTAAATATAAAACATTTCATTAGAAGATATCATGGGCTAATTATTCCATTTTAAGGATCACATTTACCACACAAGATGTCCTACATAATCTGTGAACAAACTGGATCAGCCTTGAAAATTGATTTACTGGGCTCAATCTAGATGTCCAAAAACATTAACTCTCCCCCATAATTCTGGGGACACTACATTTAATCTTGGATAAAAATTTCAAGGCCCAAATCCAATTACAAGGGTCCCAAATGAAGCTTTAAAGTACATCCCACCATTCAGGTCGAGAAATAAAATCAGTATAGTATTCATGACATATCTCATTATTTAAGAATCAAATAGAGCTGAGCTTTTTCAGTGTGAAAGAGGAGATATAGGTGGCCTACTTTTTTCAATAAGTCATTCGGATTGGAAGGCATCTTCCTATTCCAAAATCCATTCACAGTTTGGCCATCGAAAAAGCATGGATAGAAATGGATAGTTTACCTTTGTTTAATAAAACCACCATACCTTTGGCTCTGCTAGTCCAAATGCCTCCAAATTGTTACAGTAGTCGGAAAACTTTATTATCTACCACTTTTAATAAGGGTATATTTGGAGATTCAGATTTATTAATGGCCCACTTGGCGATGCCCTTGGAAGGACAGATTGGGAATGAAAATAGTCCACTCCTTGGGCTATAAATACTCTCCCCTTCTCTCCTTGAGAGGGGTTGGTATTTCAGAAGAGAGGATAACATATTTCCACGACCAAAGCCTTTACAAAGTATAGGTAGGACCTTCCATACTCAAGTTTTTACTTGATAGACCCTTCCTCCTCTATTTTTTTCACTTACTTTCGTTTTCTTCGTTTTTGTAATCTTGTAAGTCTCTTTGTTTGTAATTCTGTTTTAATGCAAGTTTCTTCTTCAATATATCTTATTCTTCTCCACCTTCTGTAGTTTAATATTAATTTTCTTAACATATTTTAAATTCATTTGAATCCCCTTCCCTTATTTTTCTTCCTCATTGAATCGAAAATCCATTTTTAATTATCATCATTGTTCGTGTGTGTGTGTTTGACATGCCACTCTTTTCTAATCCCTTTCTTTTTCTTCTATTCTTAATTTTTCATCATAATTATTATAACCATAATATTAAAAACCCAAATGTATGAGTAAATATCTCATTGGGGTGAGTTAAAATTTAGTGATGTTAAGTGATTGAGAGTATTTTCTCGATGAGTATTCGTTAATTTAACATTGTGTATGTTGGACTTAATATGTCATGGATTAATGACATATTTTGTTTAGCATGTGGTTTCCATGGATTATTGGAACCAAAAATACACTACCATAAACATGTACTAATTGAGATTAGAATCATAATTAAGTTGAGGCTTGGATTAAAGCTTTAACACTTAGGAATTCTAATCGACGTCAACTTGTGAAGTGGGTGTTAATTTAAATGCAATATAAAGCAAAGCTCAAGGATATCACAAGCTTAACTACATAATGATGAACTCACCCCAATATTTATAAATTTGTTAAATAAATTATATACAATCAATCATTTCAATTAATCTATGCAAACAAACCCCCCCTAATCAAAATACAATCAACTAAAAACAAATGACTATTTCAAAGTAACTTCGTCGAGGATTCGGCCCGAGTGCTGCTATACACATTAGCAGAGCACCAGAACATTGATCGGTCGATAGGCGACAATCGGCCGTGTGTTTCAATGAGTCTTCTATAAAAAATTTCTTTGTGAAAATTTTGAGAAAAATTATGGTTAGGACATTGTCTAATAAGTCCTTTAAATCTATCTCAGATTTCATGGAATAGTTCACCCTCACCTTGCACAAATCTAGTGATCTTATTTATAATTTCACATGTCTTCCTCCTATGATATAATTTCATTTAAAATGCATTAAATACATGATTCAAAGTGTCAAACATATCTTCCTATAACTATTTAAATCATGTTCTTGCATTATCCTTAAGATAGAATGGGAAAACTCTATGTTTCAGATATTTCTCCCTATGGACTCAAAGTGGTATATGTTACATCACATTGTAAAAGTACCTAATGAAGTCTAAATATTATTCATTATACATTCCATTGAAAGATGGAAACATGTAAAACAATGACTATTTAATCTCATAGTTTATAGAGAGAGGTTCCAGTGTAATACAAGAAGGATTACTTAAAATCATAGGAAACTGGAACTCTCTAAGATTGTGTCTCTTAATGACTTTTTCTCTTGGTTGAGGTGGAATTGAATTTTCATTTTGGTTGTTCACTACTTCCCTATTATCTTTAATTTTGATATTATTTTTTATAGCACTTAAGTTTTATTTTATTTTAGGTATTAATAGATCTAGATTCTCATATTTGGTTTTTATATTAATACCCAATAGAATTTTGGATTGTTAGCATGTATCACACAACTCATGGTAGATTCAATAGTTTTTTTTAAATTGATTTGATTTTTTTTTATTTTCTTGTGATTGTTTTTCTTACTTGGTCACATGTGTCTTTCCAATAGTGCCAAAAAATTTGTAGATATACCATTAAACCAAAAATATTATTTATTTATACTTATACTTAAAACTAATATATTTTTAGGTAGGATTGATCCATAGGGAAGGACTAACAATATGATTGAATAACCAAGAGTAAAAAAATATGAAACAAATACAATAAGAAATGGTGAAAGAAGTGGTGATGGACTAATATTGAGTTAAAATATGTGAGTGGGCAAGTGAATTTACAAACAAAAAAAATATCTCAATAATGATCAAGCTTTGTAAGTGATTTTTGATCAATTAATGGGAAAAAATGGGAATTTTGATTGATTGTTGAATCTTAAATCTAATCAATTGAGTAAAAATGTATTAAACCAACATCCACTAGAAGATTGAAAACTGAATTTATCAAGAATTTGGCAAGTGAAGGTTAAGACTCATAGCTTTTTAGCTATGAAACTCAACACTATCATAAATTATGGGTGTATGAAATGACCTGGACTAAACTGTCACTCAGACTTGGTGTTCCTTCCTTCTTTTGATTTTAAAATTTCTTGTTAGAAGATTTTAAAATAGAGATGTTATTAAGATTTTGAAAATTAATGAACAAGGTAAATTATTATTATTAATTGAACATTTGAAGAAATTTATGCCATAAATAATAGTAAAAAAAATTGATCTATATTAATAAGTAATGAAATGATTGAAGATAAATAAGAGGAATAGAGAAATCTAATTATTGATTTATGGTTTATCCTATAATCATTTTGGAAATAATAATTTTCAACAAATAATTCATTCTAAAAGAAGTATAAGAAGTAGATAAAATAATTGAAATGGGAAGTGGTTCAAAGTAAGAATTAAAATCTATTATGTTGAGTCAATTATCATCCACTCTAAGCTCCCTCGCCATAG
Source organism: Viscum album (assembly GCA_963277665.1). Lineage (NCBI taxonomy): Eukaryota > Viridiplantae > Streptophyta > Magnoliopsida > Santalales > Viscaceae > Viscum > Viscum album. Next base: position 2,025,811,632 of record OY728123.1, read on the forward strand.
CTATAGTCTGTCTGGTTCATGGCTCTTGATCCTCTGGTCACCAGTGGTATCTTGTGTAAAGTCCCCCCCACCCAACTCCCTTTACATGGGTATCTAAAGTCTTTTAAAATAAATTCATTAATCGCTCATTCAGTAGAAACCTTATGGCACTAAGAATCATAGTCATTACCTTTAGTCTTTATGTCAATAGCCTCCATGGAGAAACCTTCAATATATACTTCCTTCCTCATAGGTGACCCTAGTAAACTACCCATTAACTATATATTATCCTTCACACATGGCCCCAAGATTTAGGAATCTTATTTCAATCTTCTCATCTCTTCTAGAAAATTCCAGAAGCTTTTAGTGCACTTCCCCATATTTGAGCTCAACTTCCTCTTTCCTTTGATTGTTAGCAGATTTTTATTTTCTAATTTTAATTTTTCGAATCACAGCCCTAAAATTAAATGATTATGAAAAGGGATTTAGCCCAAAATACATTGGAGATAATTCAAAAATGATAGATATGTCGTGAAATAAAAAAATTCCAAATTGAGAAATTAATTCCACAAATTGATTTTCAAAATTAAATAATGGAATATTGAAATAATTATTTTCAAGAAAATAACTATTTTAAAATTACTTCAAATATATATTAAAATAAAAATTATACTAAAATCAAAAAAAAATATGAGTTCAAAAAACATATATAATTTAAGATCAATAACCTTAGTTCATTTAAGCACAAAATCACTCATTATCATTAAAATGTTCAATGAATTCCAAATCCAAAAACAGATTGAACCATCATCAAATATTAACAAAATCAATACATTTTGAAATAAAATATTAAATTAATTTATCTCAAGGATGTGTCAAAGTGCATTATAAATAGACCACATAACTTATTTACTCAAGTGGTAGGAATGGGATTTTATTATCCACTAAGATTAATGGCATGTAATGTGTTCCTCAACATAGGTTATCTATACTTATAGAGTCAATAGAGTATGTGATGGATATATGGGATTGACATAATCTATGTCCCATGGTCACATGATGTTTTGGAAAAAGAGATTAAATGATTATGGGTGCTTAAATATAATGAAGTTGGTGTCAAAAAGTATAAAAATACATGTGTTTGATGGATATCATGCCAGATCCCTTTATAACTTGAGTAGCATTGATGCTTTACTATAGACCACTCTCCGTTTACATTTATAGATCTAGTGATTCATATTTGTTTCAATTCTATAAAGGCCCATGGGGTTATACTTTTTAGATGAATGGATGAGGATTGAACTTGACTCAAACAGATACTCTAAAAGTGTTTTAGAGTTTTATCTAAAATGATCTTTTGGATGGGTTTCTTATAAGGTATTATATACGACGTAATACAAGGCAAATTCAATGACAACTTTCCAAAAGTTTTTTGGGAGATATCCAAAATAATTTTTTGATATGATTTCAAAAAATATCATATATTATATGATATAAGGTGAACTCTCATGAAAATACTTTTAGGATTTAATGAAAGTGGAATATTTAAATTAATATTCCATAAATCTTTATGATATTGTATATTATGATATGGTTTGTTGTGGATTATGATATACAGATGGAAAAAGGATTATATTTAAGCCTATGGATATATCCTATTTCATGATATAATGATATCATATATTGGTTTCTGGAGCATGTCATAGTGTAAGATATGGTTGAATTATAGTTCCATGAATCAAATGGCTTGATTCATTTGGTATTGTCATGACTTATTTAGACATATGAATGTTAATACATTAACATTGAAATATCTTACACATTGGTTGTATTATTCCTTTCTTATTTACTTCTGAGATACTAACATGTTGTGAAGGTTAAGAAGGTCCTGCCCAAAATATTTTGGGTGATTTGATGTAACCCATGGATATATTATGGAGGGAAGAAGGTTTTGGTTATTTTATGGTGATCTTCATCAGGCGATGAAGGAAGACAAAGATGAATGTGAACTATGTTGTTAGGTACACGTTCTTTATTTCTATTTCATAGAGTTTTAGTTTCAAAGGCGCTGTGAACTTGGATTTTATGGTTTATATATGTTTTGATACTTTGGTTAATAATTAATCTCTCCTTATAAACCTATCATACAGTATATTTAATTTTACTATGAATTTATATTGATCATCATAGTTTGGTTTTTAATGTCTTTCACTACTTAGAACAAGTTTTGTTTTATCGTTAAGAACTCATCAGTGGTATAAAAACCTTGACTTTCTTATTGATTATCAAAATCATGTTTGATGAATACTAAAAGTATATACTGCATTGATATAATATTTCTTATAACAGAAAGAAATATGTGATTTTGAACGATTTCATGTTTTATGATATGTGATAACATAATAAGGGATATGATCACGGCATAGAATATAGGATACTATTATCTGCAAAACATTTTAATACTTATATTTCTTAAAATTTCATTATATATTATATTTCCAATCATAGTTAACTATGGTGCTTATTGAAGGGAAAAACATTGGGTCATATCTCTCAAGAGATATCAGGGATATTACTTGTTACGATGGGTAAGACTTAGTTTACAGTATGTGGGAATTATTGAATATGACAAATAATGGGGATTATCTATTATAATTCATCGGCTTCTAATCATTAAAATTATATAGGCAGAAGGTTGGATCATGTATTTCGATATAGACATGTCATTAAATACAATATGCATGAAAAAATTTAATTTTTAATTTTTTTTAATTATTAATTGAATTATATAATTTATAAATTATTTATAAATTATAGATAAGGTATTTTGGAAAATTTATTTAATTTATAAAATACTTATAAATTAATTAATTATAATAAAATTATAATCAATTATTAAATATTTATGAAATTTTTAATAAATAAATATTCATTATAATAAATGTTAATATTAAATACCTTTTGAATTATATAGCAGGACTTATAATCTGGATATAGATTATTTATATGTAAATTGTAAGGTTGATTTATAAAGTTTTTATAAATTACAAAATAAATCTAAATATAAAGGAGTTTATATTAAATTGTGAATTAATCATAATTATTTATTTTAATTTTTCAAATTAATAGGCCTTATTTAAATAAATTATTTAAACCATATCAAAATGAGTTTTGATAATTTATATGATCAAGGTTTAAATAAAAAATATATATCATATTATGAATATTTACATAATATATGAATAGTCCATGTGTATATAATGTTTATATCTCAGATATAATATGTTTAATAAAATTATGTATAAAAGTCAATATGATGGATTTCAAGTTGGATATAAATATAAAAAATTCTATTTATTTGATTATGTGATTTCCATAATGTAGGGATTAATTATAAAGTGTTTATAATTTCCTTATTTATGATTTGTTCATAAATTATTTATATCATGTTTAAATATATGGATTGCTAATTTATTTAGTTTATTCCATAATTTATTCATGAATATAATTGTTATATTATGAAGGGATGTATGTTTTAGTTTAAAGAGTTGAATGCTTATATAAATTATTATACATGCATATTAGGAGTTATATGTTAAGTATGATAATTGATTTAGTTTTCTAATACCTTGAATTTGGATTGTATTGAGTTATGAGAATGAATTTAAAGGTTTATTATAGTTTATATGTATTAGATGTTATAATTGTGAGAGAATTATGGTCTCTCTTGATTAAATTAACATTGGGTATAGAGAATTTGAGTTAGACTGCTCATTGGACTGGAGTCTTATATCTTATCTAGAAAAGTGGGAGTTGCCTATCTATCACTTCAAGAATTATCTTGTGAGGATTGTTGATTTCATATGATTATAAGCCTTTAAATGAAAATGTTTTCATGAACCTTATACATGAGATGCATTAATATATGTATGAAAATAGTTGGCTTTTAATTTTGTTTAGTAGTACAAGCTATGGGTTGTGTAAAGAGTTATACATCAATATGGGTTAAACGTATTGATTTTATGGAAGGAATATGATTCCAAAATAAATAATTTGAATAATGTATACATGTAAATTGAATAAAATGAGATAATATGGTGGGATTAAATCCCCTTTAAAAATATTAAGTGTTAGATCCCTTCCAAAGAAATACTCTCCAAGGCCTTGATTATCCAACCAGGTAGGTTTTTCCAAATCATAGTACCTCTACATTATCTTGTCTAAGTAAATAAAGTAATGTGGTAACCCTAACCATTAGGTTTTATATTTTTGGAATTTTCTTTGGGTTTCACTTAGTTAAGAAACCTTATCCATTAGGATTCAAAAGGAATAGAGTTGATATAATTCATATGACATATTGGGTAAGGAGTTATACACTCAACTATCTAAGATAATATATGATATTATTGACATTATTATCTACCAAATATGTTCCTAAATTATTTACATTCTTAACTTGTATAAATTATGATGAAATATGGATCATATCCCACTTATTTATATGATTTATATTAAAATGGATCTTTATTTTAGTGAGATTACATTTTATAATATTCCTTATTAAATGAATTTAAAACATGATACTTGTGTGATAAAAGCTTTCGTTATAGATTAATAGTGTCATCATCATCATCAAAGATTACTTTGATATCAATCATTGAAAAGGTGAATATTAAACTAATTAACGTATGTTGACTATTATAGAAACTTAAGAATTGTTCTTAAACAAGAATATTTTTCATGTTGGATTAATACCTTTTCATTTAACAAAATGTTAAAGTAATTAAAGAACTGAATTTAGATGCTTATAAGAAGCATATATGAATTTACTTATGGTTTCAAAGGCCTTATATTCAACATGATTAAATGAATTAAAGTGAAAAATGTATTATTATTTTTATATTTTTTATCAATAATCTATTAATGATGATAAAAGATAGTTAAAGTTGATAAAGTCAATATTCATATACTAGTAGAAGATAATGAGAATGAAAGATAGAGTTTATACTGTTGATTGTAGATTTCATTTATACAGATTCTAGGAAGAAACATATATGTGATTATTATTGAGATGATCTCTTAATGAATCAATAACATGTGGTAATGGTTGATGAAAGTATTCCCAACTACATGTTCTTGATAAGTGTGAGAAGAAACTAAAGAAAATGATAAGTTGATTATGATTGGATAAGAATGGAGCTAGCTATAATTAATGTGGTTCATCTTTATGTTTTTGGTATGAAGAAATATGCATGAAGTGGAAGAAATATTTGGATAAAGATAGAAATTGATTTCGGAAATTATGAATGGAAATTCATTAAAGCACTCAAATATGTTCTCATATATCCTATAAGAGATTTGGGAATATTCCATTTAAATAAAGATTATTTAAAGATATATAGAATTTATTTGATATGGATAAAATATTTTTAAATGAGTTTTAAATTAATTTGAGATTATTTGCAGCAAATGGAGTTGATTTAAAGTGATTTTTATTTGATTTGAAGAATTAAAATAATGATGGAATTCGTATGTTTGATTAACTCTAATGGTTTCCTTCATACATATGAATAAAATTGAATTTATTGTGATGTATAAGTATAGATTGAACAAAAATAGGGCTACTAATGAGAGTCAATTTTTCTATATTTTGGACTACTTTTCAATGAAAATTAACCCTCTAATCTAGATAAAAATCAGGAAAATCATTCATATTTGTTACTTTTGGAAATATAGATTATAAATGATTAATGGATTAAAACATGATTTTTAGTGAACATTGATTTTTTGGTTTTATTTTTTAATTCATTAAATGATCTTATTTATCAATTTTAATTATTAAAGGGATTTAACTTCTATTTAAAAAAATGAATCAATTCTGAATCATATGAACAAAGACTATATTTAATTCTCTATTTTTTATGTGTTGTCTTAAGGTTACTTATCTTCTCAAGGATCACTTCACACCTATATAAGAAATATACATCCATGTTTAAACATCATCGAAGTAGGGTACTTGTCTTTATAAATATGATACAACCCTATATAAGCATAAAGCGGGCATTTTATAAGAATCATACAATCAACCTTATAATTGAAGTGGCCACATGTTGATTATCAATAAACCATTCCATAAAATCGACCATGTTAAAATTATAAAAAGTACATATGAAACCATAATTTAAAATCCAACAAACCATGTGGAAGACAATCGATCAGGTGTTGATTGGCCACACATTTTAAAAATTCTACAAAGGACTGGATCAGTTTCATATTGATTCTAATTTATTGTGCCTCTTGATCAACCATGTATCACAACCAAATATATGTTATCCCCAATTTATTATAGGTACAAGATTCCATAAGAGTTGAAGAGGACATAAATATTGAAGGTTTTTTATGCAAAGACCAAATGTGTGAGGCTTATGTGGCCATTAGATGGAGTTGTTGCACCACCGCATGTTCAATCGAGGAGTTAGCCAAATTTATGTCCACTGCAATTAAAATTTTAAAAATCCAAAAATAGAAAATCTCAACCTAAAATCAAAATAAAACCCATTTTCACTACTCTTCCAAATAACAAATAATATATCAAGCATCCATATAGAGATCATCCAAGCTATAGAATGAGGAGATCATAGGATATTGTCGATCATAAGCTAAAAGATTTAAGATACCCAACTTCATCAATCACAACCCTAGAGAAGTACATGTGGAAGAAATTGTATAAGAATGATCTAGTCATTGAATTTTAGGATTTTTTTCAAAAATGTTAAATCGAGAAAGGAATTTTAAACCACTCATTTAAGAAAAGGAATGTTTACTCAAAGAATCTAGCTATTATAATGACTAGTTGATCGAGTTGAGAGATTTAGTTAATCTATTTTGAGTTTTATTTTCATTTTTCTTTATTTTAACTAATTATTTCACACTGTTCTATTGGTATCCAATCCAAGGAGACTTTATTTCCCTGATAATGAATTCATATTTTTGTGCTTATTTTTCTTCTGTTCATTTCTATTGAATCATTTGATTGTTATAAACATTAAGAGATTTCCTTTATTATATTCATTTAAATTATTCTTCTCCTATTATATTTTTCACACACAATCCACCTAGATATTATTCATTTTCCATGATTATGACCAGTGGGTTGATCTAGGGGTGATTGGAGATATTCAATCGCTAGGCTAAGTATGATTAGGGAATGTGATGATTATTTAATTTCTTCAATTAAGTAAAAACTAATGGGTTAGATTGATCATTGAAGTTTTAATTGATTAGATAAAGAAAAGGAGAGTTAAAATAGAATAATGATTTAATGGGAAATAAAGTTGACATCCACGTTAATTCCACTATCTTTAAAACTAAATTTAAAATCAACTCAATTTCATCCTCAATAAAACTTATTCACTATTTCTAGAACACACTAGACCGATGAAAAAAGGAAATCACACCCAAAACACTCTTCTATCTAGATAAAAATTGAGTCCCACTAGCAATACATTAATATAGGTTCATAAATTTTGTTTCTTGAGGTCCCTTTGATAGGAATATCATCAACCTGGAACTATTTCCAAAGATTCTAACATTGTGTTTTCATTTTTTTAGTTTTATTTAAAATGATTTTGATAAATTTCCAAATCTAGTTCAAAAAACCTCTTTATTTTTGATCCAGAGGTTGAAATAACTATACTTGAAAGACTAAGGACAATAAAGATCATTAAAACAGAAGAAATATATTCATTCACTATCCCATTGAAAAATCCTACCTCATTATCTTCTTATTCCACTCGAGTTACTTTAGGTAGTGAAAATATAGATAAAAACTTATCTTAGCAGAATAAGACTTTGAGAGAGATTTATGAACCTAATTTCAATTATAATAACTATCTATTATAAATAAATAACCAATAAGACTATGAAATTATAATTGGAATGATATAACTATTATATAAACTTCATGGATTTTCAGGAAAAGATCCCAACAGGAAACTAATGGTATTTAAAGAAGTCTACGACAGCGTCAAACCTAGAGGAGTCTCCAATTATTAGATCAATTAGAAGGAATTACCCTTATCCATTGAAGGATTAATCAAAGAATGGATGTATTACTTATAACTTGTATAAGTCACTATAGAGGATTATATTTATTATTTATTCATCCAAATACTTTTCTTGCCCCTAGGAGTTCCCAGGTGATAAGCGAAATTTATGGAATCAATTGAGTGAAGAAAATCTCAATGATAATTAAGAGGGTTTCAATTGTAAGACTTTATATTACCTAAATCATGCAATATAATTCCATAATTTCCTAGTATTCTTTTATTAAGGATTGATGTAAAATGACTAGAACTAACTGGATGATTCTTCAAGAGGATCCCTAATTGAAAAGTCTCATATTAAAAATAGATAATTTATTAAAAGGATCTCAAAGAACTCCCAAAAAATTAGTACCAGATCTACTACAAGGGGGTATATGAGGTAAAAAAATTAATACTCCTTTACTTGAAAATAGAATTTAATATCTAAAATCTCTTGTGAGGCAATTAGATTTGAACAAAGTCCAAGAAGAATCACTAACCACACCCTTGAGAGTGTGACAAATTTTAAATTCACTATATCACTACATCAATGGTTTCACACAATTATAATAAATCTATGATGTCATGTATCAAAGTCAATACCAATAGTAACTAACCCATATCCAATAATTCAATGAGTACTAAAATTTTTGGTATAGTTCTAGAAACTAGAGGCCTTAGAATCCATCCTTTCAAAAAGGTTTTTAAAAAAACTCCAACCCCATCCCTTTAAATAGAATGTATCTTAACATTAATTAAGCTATAAATAAGGAAAATATCAATAATTTTCCATAATAAACCTTCTAAAATAGTTTGTGGAGTCTCAAACTAGCCAAAAATCTACCCTCACCACTCATGGTTCATAACTAAAGGAGGTGAATGGGTGGTTTGAAAAGATCATATCCACTCTAAACAATCTGGTAAACCAAGGTTTAGGTAAGCTCCATGTATAATAAATTCATAACCCTAAAGGAAATGTTAGTTCTTTTTCTTTAAAGAGTTACAAAAAGCTAAAAGTAGTGAAGATTCTCCATCTCAAGTTGAAACTAGAACTGGATAACTTAAGAAACTTGAATAATATTTTCCTAAGAAAAAATTGGAAGGGGAGATCTATATGAATATTCCACCAATGAATAAATATAAGGAAAAATACAATATGTAATACCTACATCAACCCTAACCTACCTTCCTTATAAGAATTAAACAACATAAGAAAACTGATGAATAATAATTACAATAAGATATCTTATAGATATTAAAAAGAGTATAGATTAGAATCCCTTTACTGGAATTCATCCAAAAAATACAAAGTTAATAAAATTTTATTAATTAAATGTTCATTAAAAATTGGAAATTTTAAGGATATAAAGTGGAAATATTAGGAAGAAATGATTCTACCCTTGTAACCCCACAATTACCGAGTAAATTCCAAAACCTGGGAACATTCACTATCCCTTGTACTATAGGGTAAATTACTTTTTTAAATGAATTTTGTGATTTAAGATAATCAATTAATGTAATTTATTACTCTATTTATCCTTCCCTATAGATAGTATAGCTCAAATCCACCTGATTTGTTCTGAAACGTTCTAATTGAACCATGGCCTACCCAATTGGAGTTCTATAGGATTTTATGGTAAGGGTGAAGGGATTTCTTCCCCTGTTGACTTCTATATTCTTAACATGTAAAAAAATATCATTCCCCCATTATCTTAGGTATTTCATGCCTTAAGACTACTAAAATCATAACAAATGTTAATGAATAAACATTTTCAATGGATTTTGGAGAATAAATAGTGAAATTTAACATTCTAGATTCAATGAAATGTCCCTATTATGAGAAATTTATGTTTAAATTGAAAAATTTTGAATTTATTTTTAGTTATAAGGAATATATTGAAACATTTTATGATATAATTTGATTAGGAGAAGCTTTGGAAACATCTAATTTTTCTGATGAATCGGTTTCTTAAATGAGTTAAAACTGGAAGCAATTTTATGCACTAATGAAAGTTATTTTGATGATAGTCATTTTGATCATTTACTCAAAACTACCATTGATACTTCTAACTTATATGTGAATATTCCAACCATTTAAAACACAAAGATAAAATCATCATTAAAATACCCTCTGACCTTGAACTAAAACCATTTCCTTCAAACTTGAAATGTGATTTTAAAAAAATAAATGCTAAAATTACTTTAATAATCTCAAAACAATTATAATATAACCAAGAACACCAGTTGTTGAACATCTTGAAAAATAATTGAGATCCATAAGAATGTTCTTATGATATATTCCAAGGATTATCCCTACAACCTATGTATTCCAAATTTTGTTGTAAAATGATTCAAAACCTATGAGATAGATCCAATGAAGGCTTAACTAGACCCTATTTTAAGTTATAAAAAACTTATTTGAGATAATTTTAGGAGTTATAATTGTTTAATTCAATTCAAGATCCCAATGGGTGAGTCCCATTTAAATTTTACTTAAAACATTAGATTCACTGTTGTGAAAAATGAGGATAATGAGTAAGTTTGCATAATGATTTAAAATAGTTGGATAGTTTTCATTTATTATAGGATATTGAATCATATGACATAAAAATATAATTTCACACGACATGTTATAGACCAAATATTAGAGAGTCTAGTTAGGAAGGGTTGTTACTATTTCTTTGATGGATTTTTTGGGTATTTTCAGGTTCTAATATCTCTAGAAGACCAAGAAAAGACCACATTCACATGTTCTTTTAAAACATTTTATTACTAAAGGATAACCATTGTATTATGAAATTACCTTATTACATTTCAATATTGTATGGTAATTATCTCTTCATACCTAATTAAGATATAATTGGAGTTATTTCTTGATGGATTTAATGTTTATGGAATAATATTTGAAACCTATCTTGAAAATTTGAAAAACGTTTTAAAAATTTACAATGAAAATAAATTGGTTTTAAATTTTGCAAAGTTTCATTTCATGGAATAGAGAGGAAATTTTTTAGTCCATGTAATTTTAAAATTTGGGATTAAATTGGATAAGGAAAAAGTTGAAATTATTTCCATACTTCCTTATCCCAAAATTATGAGGCACATTATATCATTTTTGGGCCATGTTGTATTTTATAGAATATTTATTAAATATTTTAGTGAAATTTCTCTTCCCTTGACTAACTTTTTAAAAAAGGAAAATGAATATTGGAAAATGAATTTTTTTTTTATTATTCATATAGGATAACTTTTGATAAGTTTAAGGAAAGCTTGACTGTATCTCCAGTGATAGATCTACTAAATTGGAATAGCCCCTTTGAGATACTATGTGATGCCTCAAAACAATTATGGGAGATATGTTTTCTCAAAAAATTGATGGATTCACACAAGTGATATAATAAACTTATCATACCTTGTACACATCCCAATTCAATTATATAACAATAAAAGGTATTTTTTGTTACTTTTTTATTCTTTATAAAAACATTTGTCTTATTTGTTAAGAATTAAGGTGACTGTTTTTTCTAGACATGATGAACATAGGTATTTGATCAAGAAAATTTAAGCTAATATGAGGTTAGTGAGATAGATATTGATACTACAATAATTTATCTTGGATATTGAGTATAATAAGGGAAGTGAAAATTGTTGGATTTGGTGCCCTAGAACTGACTTGTTTAGTACTTTATTACATGTATAAATGAATTTTTCTCATCAAATTATTACTGTTTCACTAAATTAAATTTTTATGTGATAATTTCTTAAGAATATATGTTACAATGAAAGGTTATAGCAGTTCCCGGGTATAATTAGAACTTAGAGGTTCAATGACATTATTCATGAATTTTGTTCTATGGATGGATGATATTGTTTGATGGGACACATAAGATACTGGCTATTAGGTATGGGAGGTTATGAGAATATACTGATAAATAAGAAATCCACATTTCCATGTGTTGTTGGATGTTCCTATATATGGATGTGTGTATTGATCCTTAGACTTTAATATTGTCATTAATGGATATCATGACTCATATACTTTGATGTATTGACAAAGACTATGATGACATATGTGCATGGTGAAGTGGGATACATTGGGTGCATCACGATTGATATTGTATAAATGGATAATAAGAGAGAGGATTTAACCCTTCTATTCCTAATTTAAAGTTGATATGCCAGGCCCTTTAATGGGAATGGAACTACCTATGTAAATCCATGGATGTGGTGTTTTATGGGAAAGTTCATTTTTAGAAAATCAAAGAAAGAGACATCAGGTATACAGGTTTATGTCACCAACATGGGACCTTATTGAATATAGATATCATGATAAAGGAATTATATTACAAAATAAATGTTCATATGAGGTTGGACGGTGTTGTGATGTTAACTACTTTCTCTATATATTTCTTAGGTACCAAATTCCACGGAGAAATGGGCCTATAGGGCCACACACTTAATGTTTCCTCAATCAGAGTTAAATCCAAGTAATGAATTTAACAAGTTATAATAAATGATATTTATTCGGTTTGTTGATCACTATAATTTAATCATAAGTTATTCTAAAGAATAAGTGAATTAAATAATAATAAAAATAATAAATATATATTTTCAAGTTTATAGAATATAATATTTATTGTATTTATTATAGAATAATTCAATGACATTTATTTATTAAATATTAATTATTCAAGAATTAGTAAATGTCGATGAGGGAAAGTGGACTAATTCTAATAGTCCAATTGGAAATAATATAAATGGTATTTATTTATATATTCTTAAAGGTGTTGTACATGTCAAGAAATTAATAATAGTATTATTATTATTGTTATTTTTATTGTTGTTATACATGGGTTCAATTAATAATTATAAAAATGAAAAGGGCTTAGTGCGCAATTTTTCAACCCTAAACCTTCCATAATAAATATTTTATTATATCACTTTCCTAAAACACAATTGGTGTGCACAGTGGATAAAGTGAGACTATACCAATCCCTAAATAGAGATAAAGATATCTATAATAAACTATTATCCTCTTATCTCAATAAAATTAGATATTATTATGAGTTATTCCTCTCTCGATAATAATTCTTTTGTGGTATACCACAAACAATGCAAGCAATTAGGATTGATTGTGCTAGCACCCAATAATTATACCATTTTTTTAGAGATTTTGGTGCATATGTTCATCAATTCTAGAGGTATTATTCACTTGGATTATAAACTGAATTGATGATGCGATAAGATATATTCCATCATATCTTCAATGAACACAGAATTAGAAATTGAGGTAATTCTTTATATGCTTATAAATTAATTATAAATTACATGTGAAGATCCTTCATTTCTTGTTTCAGCATTTTAATCTATCCAAGTATTATACTATTTATATTGGATATGACATTTTGATAATGTGAGGTAATAATTATACATGATTTATGTCTAAAATATGATATGGTCATACCATCAAAGGATGCTTCCACTGCACCAGAACCAATAAGTGGTATCAGAGGGTTCACATGTTTAATTTATAATTATTTATTATTCATTTATCGGTTTCATTTATTTTCATTTTCTTTTACTTAAAATGATTTGCTTTAATATATAACATCATAATCTCTTCCCTTTATTCATTATTAATAACATAACCAGTAATCGTTTAATGATTTAAAATGAAGAATCATTCTATTCATACCATCAAGAGGTTCTAGAGGTTCTACATGGGAAGACCTAGGATACATGGCATCTAATTCCTATATAAACATCATTTAATTTTGTTTTCATTTATATATCTTTCTATTTCATGTTATATCCAACAAAATAATATCTAAGATCCAAATAGAACAAATCAGTGTGTATACCCAGATAGAATGGAACATGGCATGTAGAACTACATGTCATATAAGTACCTTACATGTTGTGTACTTCATGTCTTCTTGTGGATGAGAACACAGTGTGCCCAATAAGCCATGTATCGTATACATGAAATAGGGATAGAAATATCTTGTAATTATGAGGTTACATGTTGTGTAAGTTATAATTCATGTTGTGTACCTCAATCTAGTTCACAGGCAGAGAACATGCCTAGTTCCAAGGTGTGTGTTGTGGACACAGGCAGAATACAAGTACATGTCATATAATTTTGTACACATCATGTAGTCTTCTTCCAGTAGTGCTCTCAAATTTTCATGGAAGGAAGAATTAAATATATAATTAAACATATTGATTATGCATTCCATGCATCATTTATTTGATAGTACACACCATGTCATGGGATTAACAATTATATATTAAATAAATTCTATGTTAAAAAAATTGATGAACACTTATTGTTGACTAAAAGTACACTTGTGTACTACATTAAATTTAAATGAAATTTATTTTGTTTAAAATTATAGATGATGGTGATATAAGGATAGTTAGATAAAACTAATATAAATTTTATTAATTGGGTTAATTTATAATGCATTGTCATAATTAAAAAATTAATTGAAGTAGTTGATAAATAGATTGAAAATGTATGCTTGTTGCTTGATGTGTGGATGATCATGAGATTAGACCATTCCTTGTATATGATTGGTTTCTTTTAACTTAATATGGTTAAATAATTATTGATAGCCTACGAGTCAACCCCTCATTCTTATTATGTAAGGGCCTGCATGTTTTTAGTTTCTTTTATGTAAACCCCCTTTATCCAATCCATTAGATCCCCTCACCTACATATGAGTGAAATATTATGAAAGGATAGATCTCCTAGGTGAGTGGAGGTGGTCTAAGTTAAAGAGATGAGGTGAAACCAATCGAGGCAATTCATAGTAGCTAAGGTGGAATATTGAAACATGAACCAAACCATGGGTCAAGGTGTTTTCACCTAGGGTCAAGGGTTATTTTATCATATTTTAGATAAAATAACCATTAGATAATATTATTATTATAAAACTTATATTTTATTTATATTAGTTTCATGGTTAATTATTTATGTATGTTGATGTTGTGTGATCACCTAATAAATGAATTATCAAGCATACAATATGGAATAAAATATAATCGGATTATGTGTAAATGTTTTATCAGATATATTGAATCCCTTAAGTAAAATACACTTAATATTAACAAGGCATGTGAAAAGATAAAATAGGATTTATTCATTAGAAAAAAAATCCCTCAAAATAAAATATTAATTTGTCTTATCCTTCAACTACTTAAGTTAGATTCGACCTCATAGTTCAATGTTCTTGACCAACCTAAGTTGGGGTTCTTTCAATTATCATTGAAATTTTATATTGAATCTTTTGGTTGAATTAACTTAGTTTACATAAAGGGTTGACTTCCCAAGTAAGACTTGGTGTAACTAATAGGAAAAGGTTGAGTAAATCCTAAAATAGGATTTTGAGATTGGGGAGTCTACTCAACAGATTAAGGAACTGTGATTTGATGTAATTGGAAAGTTAATACTACCTAAAACCATTCAAATAGTTTATCATACCCAAGTCTAGGTAATGAGAAGGGTTATATAGATCCTTTCCACTAGAATGTCTAAGAGACAAGATATTCCAAAACTGATGGTGAGGGCTATTGGGTTTCAAAAAATAGTGGGATATTAATAAGAATTTAATTAATTTTAAATTTGATGATCTAATTTTTTAATAAAAAGAAGTACTAATTATCTACTTTTAATTTTTAAAAATGGAAAATCTGAAGACTTTGACAATATAACTGTGATATATACTTGAGAAGGATAACCTTCTCAATAGCATGAATTTATAGTAATAGTATAGGAACTTGCGCATTATACTACACCACTAACAGAAATTATACATACTAGAAGACCCAGTTCCTGAGTTTATTTCCAAATAGGATAATGAGGAAGAAGTATATGTCTATCTAAAGCGTGTGTATGATTCTATGGATGTTCATAGAATCATTTCTCATGTTAAGGATATATATCAAGATAAATTGAGATCAGATAGATATGAGATCTTCAATGCACTATTCACATGAAATCCTAGAGAGTTAGTTCCCACTAGGAATATATAGTCAAGATGATAGGCTACATTGAGTGCATTGAAATATTTTATTTTATGATCCCTAATGAGCTGTGCACAAATCTCATTCTATCCACGCTACATAAAAACTTCTCTAGTTTTATTATGAATTATAATATGAGAAATAGTGAGAAGACACTTTTAGAAAATCATATAATTATTTTCCAAGTTGATAAATACATGGGGAGTGACAAACCCTCTATACATATGGTGACTAAGAAGAGGAAGAATAAGTAAAAGGAATCGTATAATTATTCCAAGTCTAAGGCTCTGGAGCACAATCCTTACAATAAAAAGAAAATCCAAAGGCAAGAAAAAGAATATGATACATTATGCTTTGCATGTTGAAAGTAGGTCTGCTAGAATAGAAATTTCACCCCACCAAAGAAGCAAGAGGAAGCTTCAAATGAATTCATTATTGAGTGTAATCCTTACATATCTATAAGTTTGGTATTAGATACTGTATGTGGTGCTCACATTTTATCCAAATACAGGAAAAAAGTAAATTTTGGAATATTAATAGAGATGAGGAGGATCTATAGGCTTATAATGGAGCAAGGATGAATTCTCTATCCATTGGAGACTACCATCTCACATTTCTAATATGATTTATTTTTGTTTTAAAGAATTGTTATTATGTGCATAGTTTCACCAAGAATATCATTTCCATTTATTATTTAGATATAGATGAATTTATTTTCAACTTTGAAAATAAAGGTTACTAATTTTATAAAGATAACTTATGTTATGGTATGGAAAAATTGAATAATGGTATTTATGTACTAAATTATGAAACCCAAATATTGTAAATTTATAAACAAACAAATATGCATGGATCATATAATTCCTAGTTATGGAATCACTATCTTGCTTACGTAAATAAAAAGCATTAGAAAAAGATCTATCAAGATAGTTAATTAGAATCTTTTGAGATTAGTGCTCTTGAAAGATTTTGCACTTATTTATAAGGTACTATAAAAAACCACCATTTCTTGTTCAAGGTGAAAGGGACATAGAGCTTATATATTTGTTACACACTAATGTATGTTAACCTTTTCAATTAGAATCCGGAGGTGGATGCTCATACTTTGTTACTTTTACTGAAAACTTGAGTAGGTATGGATATATCTACTTAACGAGGTACATGTTTGAATCCTTTTAGAAATTAAAGGAGTTTAAGAATGATGTTGAGAATCATCTTGGTAATAAGATAAAGAACATTTTATTGGATCTAGGTGGTGAATATATTTACTAAGACTTTATTGAATTTCTATGGGTGTATGAGATTTTTTCTTAACTCACTCTAACTTATACACCATAGTAGAATGGTGTTAATGAAATAATGAATCACACCTTGTTGTAAATGGTAATTTTAATGATGATCCACGTAAATATTATATTATCCTTTTGGGGGTATTCATTATAAAAGGCATTATAATTACTAAACTAAGTACCAGATAAAGTGTAAAATGGTATTCCCTTTGAGTAATAGAGTGTAAATAAAGCATTTTGTCACATGTTCAAGCATGTGGTTGTGAGGAATTTGTTAAAACTGGATCAAGAAACAAACTAGCACCCTGAGGTATGAAGTGTATCTTTATAGGGTATCCTAAGGATATAAGGTTATACTACATATACAACCATTTAGACAAGAAAGTAACTGCTACAAGACAAGACATTTTTCTTGAGATGGAGGAAATCCTCAGGGAACATTGTGGGAGAAAGATTTACTTTAATGAAGTTGATGCTCAAGATACACAAGAGTAGTTATAGGAATTGATTCCATAGGTCCCCATGGAATAAGATGTTCCTAAAACAAAAGTGTTTCATGGGAGTGTAAGAGAGGTGAGATAAATAGAGAGATATGGGTTTCTATTCAATAATAATGGTGACACATTATTGGTTAACAATGATGATCCTATCTCCAACAAGGAGGTAGTATAAAGCTCATAAACTATAAGAGGAAATAATCCATGAATTCTGAGATGGATTCCATATATCAAAACCATGTTTGGGTTCTAATTGATCCTCCAGTTGATGTAAAACTCATTGGGAGTAAGTGGATATTCAAGAGAAAATTATACATGAAAATTAAAGTAAATACCTATAAAACACAAATAGTGGCTAAAGGGTTTAGAAAACATCAATAAATTGACTATGGAGAAGCCTTTTCTCTATTTTCTTTATTTAAGTCCATTATAATTTTACTTTCAAAAATAGTTTATCATTACTATAAAATTTGGGAAATGGATGTTAAAACTACATTCCTTAACTTGGAACTTCAAGAGGATGTGTATATGACACAACCATAAGGGTTTATGACTCTAAGAAATTCCAAAAATGTATAAAAGTTAAAGAGATACATTTATGGATTAAAGAAAGCATTCAAGTCGTGGAATATTTGATTTGATGATGCCATAAAATAATTTGGTTTCATTATGAATGAATGTGACCCATGTTTTTACAAGTGGTTTAATGGGAGTACATTAGTTTTCATAGTAGTATATATTGATGACATGCTACTAATTGGAAATTATATACTAACCTTATAATAAGTTAAGGCATGGATGAGAAAGTGATTCTCCATGAAGTACTTAGGTGAAGTAGCCTAAATTCTAGAGATCAAGATCATACATGATAAATCCAATAAGATTCTTGGACTAAGTTAAGGTACATATATTGAATAGATACTGAAGAGGTTTAGTATGGACCAATCCAAGAGAGGATTGGTTTCAATTTCAAAAGGTATAATCTTTACAATAAAATGTTTCCTCAGACACAAGAGGATAGAGAGATAGAATTATTAAGATATCATATGCTTATGTGATATGATCTATCATATATTCCATGTTATGTATGAGGCTTTATGTTGCTTATGCTTTGATTATGGTAGGAATATATCAATAAGATATATGTGAATAGCATTGGACTATTATTAAGAATATCCTTAAGTATCTAAGGCAAACTAAAATGTGTTCTTGGTGTATGGAGGAGATGAAAAGCTAGTCATCAAGGGTTTATTCTAGATTTCAAACATATATGAATAATCTGAATTCACCATCTAGATATATTTTTTATCTCAATGAAGGAGATATGAGATGGAAGGGATCAAATAATCTAGTTTTCACTGATTCTACAGTAGATTCCAAGTATATTGAGGCTTCCTATACAGCCATGGAATAAGTATGGATTCATAACTTTGCCTAAGATCTTGATGTTTTACTTATTAGTAATGTATCTATCACATTTTACTATGATAACACTATAGTGGTGGATCTATCCAATGATATAAGATCATACCAAAGGATAAAGAACATACTTCAGAATTTTTATCTCTTGAGATATTTTTTCAATAAGTTGAAGTTGTAGTGAGAATATTATCCATGGAGAAAAATGTGGTAGACCCCTTGAACAAGGATTTATCTCAATAGAATCATTTTTATAATGTGATTTATAGAAGACTGAAAGTTGTTTTTAGTTAGATCTAGTGAAAGTGTGAGTCTGTTAGAGTTAGTTCCCTATAACCAACTTGTTTAGTGCTTGATTACATGTATAAATGAAGTTTTCATATCACATTATTATTGTTCCTCTACATGAAATTTTTATGTGATAATTTCCTAAGAATATATTTCACACTGAAAGTTTATAGCAGTTCCCTACTATAATGAAAACCTAGATGTTCCCAAATATTATTCTTGAATTTTTTTATATGGATAGATGATATTTTCTGATGGGACACATATGATATATGCTATTAGGTATAGTAGGTTATGATAACATACCTGTTAATAGGAAATCCACATTTCCATGTGTCATTGGATGTTCCTATATAAGGATGTGTGTATTGATCCTTAGAATTTAAGATTATCAGTAATAGATATCATGACTCTCGTACTTTGATGTATTGATGAAAACCATGATGACATATGTTTAAGGATAAGTAGGATATCTTGGGTCCATCATGAGTGATATTGTATAAATGGATAATACAAGAATGGATTTATCCCTTTTTCCCTAGAAGGAAGTTGATATATTAGGACCTTTGATGGGAATGGAACTGCCCACATAAATCTATGGCCATGGTGTAGAGTTGGTAAGTTCATTTTTCAAAATTCAAAAAAAGGCATCAAGCATATAGGTTGATGGCATTAGCATGCAACCTGTTTTATTAGAGATATTATGATAAAGGGATTATATTACATGGTGCACATTCGTAGGAGGTTGGATGTTTTTGTAATGTTAACTTCTTTCTTTATGGATGCCTTGGTATGTTGCAAGATGTTAACCATGAACTTTAGGCAGTTATTCCTAATGACACTAAGAAAGTGGCCTAGAGGGTCATACACTTAGTGTATCCACAATCTTAATTAAATTATAGTGATTAATTTAACAATTTAAAATACATTATATTTATTATGTTTGGTTGATTTTCATAATTTAATCACAAGTTATTAGAAAGAATAAGTGAATTAAATAATAATAATAAATATTTATTAGCAATTTGGTGAATATAATATTTATTATATTTATTGTAGAATAATGCAGTAACTTTTATTTATTAAATAGTCATTATTTAAGGATCAGTAAATGTTGATGAGAGAAAAGGGATCGAGTATAATGGTCTGATTAGAAATAATATAATTAATATTTATTAATATATTCTTAAAGGTGTTATAAATTTCAAGATACTAATATTATTATTATTATTATTATTGGACATGGGGTCAATTAATAATTATAAAAATGGTAAGGGTTTAGTGTGCAATTTTCCAACCCTAAACCCGCCATAATAAATATCTTATTAAATCAGTTTACTAAAACATAATTGGTGTGAAAAATTAATAGAGTGGGACTCTCTCAATCCCTAAAGAGAGATTAAGAAATATAGAGTGATCACCTCCCATCCTCTCTCAAGACAATGAGAGATCATCAAGATTTCTTCCTCTCTCGAAAAGAATTATGTTGCGGTCAACCATGAACAATACAAGAAATCGGATCGGTAGTGCTAGCACCCAATGATTCTAATGCATCGTTCAGTGATTTGGTGCACATATAGATCACTTCTAGAGTGATTATAGACTTGGATCTTACACCGCAAAAATGGTGTGAAAATATCTATTCCATCATATCATCAATGAAATAAAATTTATAATTTGAGGTAACTTTATATCTTATTATAAATTAATTATAAATTAAATGTGAATATAATTCACTTCTAGTTTCAGTGTTTTAATCTAGTCATGTAATCTACTATTTTAATTGGACATAACATTTTGATCATGTGAAGCAATGATTACTCATGATTTGGGACTAAAATGTGATATGGTCATACCTTTAGGGAATGCTTCTACTATTCCTAGAACCTACAAAAAATCTAGTTTATAGTCACATGAGTGGGTTGCATCACATTGTTGAGGTAGAACCACATACTAAAACAAACCCAGATGACTCCTTCCTTAGTGAGAAGTTGTGCAGAGTAATCCAAGTTCCCTAGAATGCTGATTTCATCAATTCTAATCATGTCAAAGGTGGATATCTTATTTATTAAGAATAAAACTATTAATATAAAATCTAATTCAAAGTTTTATTCCTAATAGTATCATTAATAATGGAAAAATTTTAATGACCAAGTGATTAGAAGATGTATCCCTAAGGAAGAGGTTAATTTTATGCTTACATTAGGTCATACACTTACATGTAGAGGCCATTTTTGACCTCAAAGAATAATTAGGAAGGATTTTTAATTTGTTTT
The DNA here is from genome assembly GCA_963277665.1 of Viscum album. NCBI lineage: Eukaryota > Viridiplantae > Streptophyta > Magnoliopsida > Santalales > Viscaceae > Viscum > Viscum album. The sequence goes on from OY728123.1 coordinate 2,025,833,492, forward strand.
AGTTTAGACCTCAATTTTTAAATACTAACATAAATTTTGAAAAGCATGTACAAATTATTAACTTACTGTTCTAATTTTCAAAAGATAAAAAATTCACCAACAACATTTTATTTTTTTATAAAATATTTTATGTATGAGAATTAGATTTCATGGGGCCCTTTCCTATATCCTTTGGGTTTTCCTATATTTTACTAGTATTTGACTATATTTCCAACTGAACTAAAGTAAAATCTACCAGAAATGATGATTCCCAAGTTTTAATTATGTTTTTTATATCAAATTTTTCTTGTAGGTTTAGAGTGCCTCGATCCATAATCATTTACCAAGGCACGCACTTCTAACAACAAGAACATTTAATACCTTATTAAGAAGTATGGAGTACACTACAATACCAACATTTCCTACCACCCATAGACAAATGGGAGGGTCAAAGTCTCAAATAGAGAAATCAAGAGGATTTTAGAAAATATAGTGCAACCCATTCAAAAGGACTAGAGTAAGATGTTGGAAGATGCATTATGGGAATACATGGATAATTTTATAAGTTATTTAGGTATGTAACCATATAGAATTATTTATGGAAAGAATTTTCACTTACTTATTTAGCTACAACAAAAATCCTATTGGTAAATGAATAAAGTGAACTTGGAGTTTTGCAAGGATGGAGAGAAAAAAAACTACAAATAATGGAGCTAGAGTAGCTGAGAAGGGAAGATTATGAGAACTATATACTATATATTTTTCCATGATGGACTTATTAACAGAATATACTTCCAAGTGGAAGATAAAGTGTTGTTATTCTCTTATAGGATGAAGTGCATTCCAGGTAAACTATGTTCCAAGTGGACTGGACCTTATATAGTAACTAATACCTTTACATTTTGGGTAGTTGAAATAAAAGGAGATGAATCATGATATCTATTAAAGTGAATGTACTGTAGCTGAAATAAAATCACAAATATTTTCAGAAGGAACTAATGGAGGAGTACAAACATCACCATGTTCCATTGAATAAGGAAAATTATGTTTTATATCTCCTTAACACTAATCTATATACTTCTTTATTTTAAATTTATTTTTCCTAAAATATCATGTTGAAATTTATTGGAGGTTTTTCTAAGACAAGTCTAGGGGAGAGAAAAATTAGCTTAGGATAAAAATTACTTTGTCTATTTTATTTTATCTCTGTTTACTTTTTTCTTGGAATAAAATAAATCAATGTGAGTCCAAATCTATTTTTAGGTATCTATAAAAAATATGCATAATTTTTTCTTATGATTTTAAAACTATAGAGTGTATTAAGATAGGGAAACTTTAGGTTTAATACTATCTTGCCTATAGAAATGTATCATGTTGGTGTGGAGGTATTACATTAGTTCTAAAATTATTCGAATTAAAAGATTTATGAATAATATTTATCATTTTTTAATGAATTTTTTTATATAAATGGGAAAGGGGTTGTTAAGGAAAATAACTTGGTGGAACCAAAATCGTAGCATGAGAAAACTTAAATGATGAACTCAAATCTGGGTGAACTAATCTTAGTGATTTATTAACATCTCAGGGAGAATCCCTAAAAGAAATTGGGATAACTCATATGAACTAAATTAAAATATGTAGATTATAACTAATTTAAAAGTATTCCTAAGTAAATAAGATCATGTGAATGTGTGTGTGTGTGTGTTAGCCACAAAATAAGGGTTATAGTGACCTAAGAGTTGAATTCCCAAGAATTTCTTCAATTACTTGACTATTATAATTAGTCCTAGGGGATACATACTATCTTGGGATAGTTTAGTTATGGGTTTAGATATACTTATTCAATAAGTGATTTTCATAAATATGTACGGGAAAAAATTCAATAATTGTTAATCGATAAATAGGATGAAAATATTTGGGGAATTATAAAAATGGATTAAGAAGGGGAAGATAATATATATGAATGAATTTTAGTAAGTATTTATGAATTATACAAATGAACCTTGGAAAGAAAGCTTAGTGGAGAGGGATTTAGGAATTTTCCACCTGTTAAAATCTTTATTCCACTAATTTCTATTATTTTTACAAACCTAGAACCCAAACTCTTACTAAAATTAAAGTACCATAGTTAGAGTCATAGAGGAGGTATAAAATTTCAAATTATAGAAGAATCTATTATTTTAGTTTTCCCTGGTTCAAGTACTTAACTCTAGTTAGAAAAAATATTTTTAAATAAATGGAAATTTTTGTATTTCTTGAAAGTGAAACTGTGTAGGTTTGGGAGAGTAATAAGAGTCAATGTTTGACAAATTTTGAGCTAATTTTCAATGGAAATTTACCCCTAATATAGATAAAAACAAATAAATTAATTCATATTTTTTACTTTTGTAAATATCAACTATAAATAATAAATTGATTAAAATATTATTTTTTGTGGTTCATTCATTTTTTGGGTATAATTGTAAAGCCATGCATTGATATTAGTTCTAGTTTTAAATTATTAGAAGGCATTAAGTTATATTTTAAAATGTTTTAAATAAATTATAAATGATGTGACCAAAGCCTATATATAATTATATGTTTTTATATGTTGTATCAAGATTCCTCAACTACGTAAGGAATAGTTCATGCTTGTGTAAGAATGAGAGAACCCTATGTAAACATCATTGGAGAAAGGTTCTTGTCTATATAAACATGATACATCCATGTGTAAGCATAATGTATTAATTATGTAATAATTATACAATAAATTTTATAAATAAAGAAACTATATGTTGATCATCAATCAATCATTCCATCTGGTTGATCATATTGAAATTCTACAAAGTTTTAAAATGAACGCAAGTGAAAATAAAACCAATTGTGTAGCAGAAAATCGACTATTTGTTGATTGAATATATATTGAATCTACAACATTATCGATCATGATGAAAATTTTGAAAATTATTGGATCGACCACATGTTGATTGTAAAAGAACATGTCTATCAATCAACCATCTATCACAAACAATCGCACATTCATCACAATCAATCGTAGTTCCAAGCTACTGCAAGAGTTAAATCCATTGCAATAGTTTAATCTACTGTGTGTAAAAACCATCCATGTGAGGATCAAGAGACTATGGATGGAGTCATTGCACCACAAATTTTCAATCTATGTCTTAGACAAATTTATGGTTGCTGGGATTAAAATCAAAAAATTATCAAAATGGAAAATTTTAACAAAAAATCTAAAGAAAACTCATTTTCACTGCTCGAGAAAATCAAGAAGAATATATCAAATACCCACATGGTGATAATATAAGTTAGATAAGAATAAGTAGATCATGGGAGATTGTTGGACATGCATTAAAATATTTGAGATACCCAGCTTCATCAATCATAACCCTCAAGCTATAAATGTGGCCGAAATTAGAGAAAAATGAGTTGGGAACTGAATTTTAGGAATTTTTTAAAGGTATTAAATTGATCAAGGAACTATAAACCACTCCTTTAAAATAGGATTATTCACTTGAATAAGGGAACTTATACCATTATTATTCAGTCAAGATGAGATTTTCTGTTAATCTCTTTTATTTTTTCTTTTCATTTTACTATAATGTCTCTAATAATGGCACATTGGGTCATTAGTGTACAAGATAAGGAGAATTATTTTACACTATTAATGAATTTGTATTTTCAAGATTCTTTATCTACTATTCACTTATCTAAAACATTTTTATTTTTATAGATATTTGAATATTTCCTTTGTTCTGTACATTTAAATTTTTCTTCTCCCATTCTACTTTGTACACACAATCTACTGAGAGATTCTTCACTATCCTTCATTATGAGAAGTGGGTTGATCTAGGGGTGATTGAAGATAACAAATTACAAGTATGGGTTTTATTAAGGAATAAAATGATAATTTTATTTCTATGAATAATCCAAAACTACTATGTGAGGGTGATTAGTGAGGTTTCAACTGATTAGATAAAGAATGTGATAGTTAAAATGGAATAATGATTTAATAGGTAAAAATGGGATATACAAGGTTAGACTTCTATCCTTAAACTAAATTTAAAATAAAATAAATTACATCCTTAATTAAATCTGGTCACCATTTTTATTAAAAACTAATCTCAAGATAAAAGTAAATCACACCCAAAACACTCTCCTCTCTAGAGACAACCTGAGTCTCACTAGTATTTTATTTACGTGGGTTTATAAATTTTTTTTAATGAGATCAACATGAAAGGCATATCATTAGATACATTAGAATAAATTTTCATTATATAAGAGTAAAATCATGATATCTAATATTCTTAAGAATAACTCTATAAGATACATATGATGTGAAATAATAAGTTTGTAAGTTCAATTAGTTACAGAATATTTAATCTGAAAGATACTGAGCTATGTAAGAATAACTCAGGAATATATAACAGCTAGAAAATAATAAATCCATAAGATATAGATTTGTGTGAGCATGAATATGTATGTAACAGTTGCTATATGAGAATAAATTTTTCTAGAAGTAGTATATATAAATATAATCTATTTGAAATAATGAGATATTTTAAGAGAATCCCAAATAGAGATTTCAGGAGGATATTTAAATAAGACATTTCTTTTATTATTCATCAAATAATTAAGCATCATGATGATTCAAGGAGATAATTATTGAAATCGATATTCTATAGTGTAAATTATTCCATGAAGTATGAAAAAATATATATAAAGAAGTTGAGGTTAAATTTAATTCTAGGTTTCAATAATCAGTCATGCTGCAGCCAAAGTTGTTGCACCACAATATATGGTAAAGTGAGAATTGTGGGATGGTTTTGTGTTGCAGTGGTATTACATGAGAATATGGTGCATCATTAGATTTTATTGGTCGATAAAATCATGCCTCAATTGAATTTTCATGTCATATACATGTGAAACTTGGAGGAGAGTGAGGATTATCTCGTACCGTGAGATAAACTTTACATCATAATAATTATTTTCATGTAATAATGTACATGAGGAAAGAAAAAAGTTGGTATTATATAGGATTTATAATACATCATTGAATGGGAGATAATGATGAGATATCTAGGAGATTTTTGGAGAATAAAATTAGAATAATTTGAGAAGATCTTTTTTTGAAAAAGAGATAAATCAAATAAAAATATTTGAATCATATTTATTGAATATTGATGAATTAAAAAATAAATATTATGAATATGATGATGTTTTTGAGATTCATGGGAGTTTCCATATTCAATATTATATAAAAACATTCCTCATTAAAAATTACTATGTTTAAAAATATAATAGGATGAGTTGAAGAAAAAGGGTGGGGCAATGATATTCTACTACTTCCTATTTTTGTATCACCAAAAAAAGAGAAGAGAAGAATAAGTAAACATTATTATTTATTGATTATTTTATTATCATTGAAGTAATTTAGAGTGAAATAATAAAGGAATGAATAACTCAAAATGTTATCATTGTTGATGTTGAACCATTGTGTTGAGGTGAATTAGTCCTATTAAGAATCATAAATGGGCTTGTTTTTGGTGTTAAGGGAAAATAAAACATGGAGGATCTTGCTATATCCATACGTTAATCATTCTAAAGATTGATAGAAGGTCTATGTGTATAAAACTATAGCAGGTTGTATATTAAAGTTGAATACCTTTATTGAGGAAGAAGATCTTATTATTTGATGCAGGGACATCATGGAGTGGAGAAGAAGATCTTTTTAATTAGTGATATTGTGAGTACAATTGTAAATAGAAGGGATTCTATATAAATAACTAGTCATAAGACTGTAAATCTGTCAGGAGATATCCTCAAGGGTCAATGATGATACACTCCCCATGTGTATTTACTTTGTGATCTCAGTGATGTACATGTGTCTTAGTTTCGACCCAAACATAGTAAGGATATAGTCACCAACATTGGGGTAACCCATGCAAAAACATGTTGTGTTTTTATCTCTCTTTACTTTATGAATTATATGTGGTGTATTTGTATTACATGATTCATACAAGATCCATTCATCCTAATAAGTGTAGAGGTATGAATAATTAAATTTAAAATAATTTTGTAAAAAAATTAATTCACATTGATTCACCCCCCCCCCCTCATTAGTGTAACTGCATGATCCTACTGGGCATTTCAAGTGGTTTTAGAGTAAATTGTATTCCTATGATTGGATATATTGCTTCCCAGTTACATTTATATATTTTATATAGAGTGTATACTTGAGGAATTTTGTGATATTCTTTAATATGATGAGGATGTTTTCCATGTAAAGACCAAAATAGAGGTTTTTCATCCAAATCCTTAAACAAAATGAAGAATAAAGAGGCCAAGATATTGAGAAATATCACTCTTATGAAAAATGAGAAAGAGTATTCCCCAATATTTGAAGATGATCAAAGTGGTAATTTTTTTATCATATATGTTCATAATTATCCACTTAAAGATTCTATTTAAATTTGTGAAGAGTATGCGCTCATTGAATTACTTGGTTAATTTTAATATGAAATAAATGATTATTTCAAAATTTTACCTCTTGAAGTTTTCACTTTTAGATTTGGATTTATCAAGGGTCTATAGGATCAGAAAACATAGCTAGAGATGGGGAAAGGTTTTTTTAAAAATTAATTGGCTAAGAATTTGATTGTAAACCAGAATCTCATCAAACGTATTGAATCTAAAGAGTAGAATTTATTATTACATGAGTATAAATTCTCCATGCATGAAGAATAATTAAAAATTATAAGTAATGAGAAATATAATACAATAAAAGTCTTTAATGAGAGGATTCTTACACTGGAAAAAATCATAAATATATTATTGACGTCAAGGATTTCTAATTTTAGATCACACTAAAAAGAGTAATATTATAAAGACCTTGAATCCAGTAACCCAGATCCAGTGGTTACATTATTAAATTGGCATATAATACAAGTGATCGCATCCCAAAGGACCAAAAAAAATTGTAGCCTTGGAAAACTAAATACATAATTGAGTTTCACGTTACATTTGAAAGATTAAAATACAACATAGTGTTTTATTTTAGAACACCATAGTCCCCTTTAACATATCCCTATATATCAATCATAAAAAACTTCTTAGTATCATGATAAAATTAAACATAAGAAATGGGTGAGATCGTATGCTTAGTAATGGTATACATATAGAAAAATATAAAAAAGGCATAAATAATATGACAAGAATAAATGATGATAAAATAATTCCATATAAATAATCTCATGATCTTAAAAATTATCCATGGATATCATAAAAAATTGAATAATCACATACATATCAATAATTTATTTAATAATGATATAATTCATAATGTTAGACATCTTAAACTTATCATCTAGGCCTTGTGCCAAGACATTTACATAAATGGGTAAGGATTTAGCTAAAACCCAGTCTAGTTTGTCTCATGAGACTTGTCGATGATTTGAGGAGCTATAACGGGCCACACCCATCACTTACTAAGTCCAATACATTCCTTATATTTAATTGTTTAAAAATAATAAATGTAAAAATTCATATTTAAAACCTAGAATACAAAATTTTAATATTTTACCACAATCATAAATCATTCAGAGTAATATAGTGAATGGTATCAAAATAGTACATCCCTAGTAAAACTAATCATAAACCATCCAAAGAAATATTTTGGATCGTATCATAAGATTTTAACCTTAGTAAATCATAATATTCAACAAAGGATGTTGACATAGATGAGATAATTTCAAATTTTCACTAGAAATTTTCCTTAGGAAAATACCCTTTTCACTTTGAAAACACTTATTTAAAATATAAAAATTTTCTAAATAGTAAGGAAAAACATTTCTTTGAAAATAACCTTGTAAAATTTTAAATTAATCTTCAAAACAATGACCAGTCATGATGGTGCTAATTTTATTCATGTCGTATAAGTTAAAAACATTCCTTTAACACTTTTGTAAAAATGTCAAATGGTACCTCATTCAGAAAATAACAAGAAGATTTATATTAATTCGTACGCATGCACAAGCAGATTTTTTGTTTTTTGTAGGATAAAACAGAGATGAAATATGGTTGTCACATAATCATAATAACATATATTTATATTTATATACTTTATATATGATCTTATTATGGATACAACACTTTAATAGGATGCCGAATAAGAAATGAACTTCAAGGACTTGATAAAGATGATTACCTATTCTTCGATAGAATTTTTTTAAACCTCTTCTTATGATACTTAGAGTAGGTATTTTGGAATGAAAATGGCCTTTAAAATTGTATAAGGATTTTTATAATATTAATGGGAAAGTTTTTGATAATCTAGATGGTGCAAAGTGGTGAAAATAAGTGAAGGAAAGGGCTCCCTTTTATAATTGAGGGGGTCACTCTTGGAATTTCATAAAAGATTAAAATATAATAAAATAATTATCTTAACCAAATAGCTCTAAATGTCCATAGATAATAAGATAAGGTATCATATGGTTGAAATGTCACCAACAAATTAAATTTTGATAGGTTTAAGTGGTATTTTAAACCATTTTTTTTAACCCCTTAGTTAACCAATTTTAACATTAAATACGGTAACGTATTTTTCACTCTTAAATGGTTGTAATGTTATATATAAGGTAACTATTGAATCGTTAATAGAAAAGGAATAAAATTTTAGACTGTATATTATCCACATTGTTCTCTTTAATTATTTTAATTATTTTTAAATAATTTTATAAAATATTATTTTGATAAAATATAATTAATGTAAATTTTGACACTATTCATTTACTTCTTTGATGTAGTATCCTAGTGTGAGTGAACAAAGCAAAATTCTTGTTTCTTATGTGTATGGTTTATTTACTATCTGTGAGACATAAATCAGCGTGTGTGGGTTAAGTAATAATTAATAAAATTGGATTAAGGTAAAGATAAGTGAAATAAAAATTAGATCATTGTCAAAAGAACTTAAGAGTGATCTTGATAGGAATCTAAATGTTAGAGAGAGTATAACATAGGATTTTTATTAATTCTATCGATAATAATGTACAAAAATTATAGAAAGGAAATAAATACAAAGTTGTAATTTGAATATAATCCTTTAGAACAACACTAATATTTTATATTCATCTAAAAAATTTGTGGATCACTATAAATCACTCGAATTATATCACTTTTCATATTTTTAATATCATTTATTTAATTTTATTTTTTATTAATTAAATAAGTTTTGTTACATCATTATATAAACATTTATAGTAATTATTTAATACCTAAAAATTATAAATAAATTACCATCATGAAAATAAGTTCATTATACTCAAAATATCTATTGATATTCCTTCACCACTTGTATTTTTTACTATATGAACATATAATAGATATTTAAAACTAAGAGAGTGACATTTTGTAACTTTCTTTGATTTAAATATTATATTGATAATTTTCATGGAAAATTGTACATTAAAAAAATAAATTCAATTTTAAGGTGATAAGTTTATAATTACCTTCATCTAATAATAATTAATATTAAATATTATGACCTTATCACTTAGTTTTAACCTATATTAACCTGGTTTTCCCTTTACTATAGTGATAAATTTTACCATGATTACTATTCATATTAACCAAAAATAAATTGGGAATATTTAACAAATTTTAATATCATTATTCAATATATGGAATCCATTTTATCAAATTAAATACCTATAATTTTCATAATTTAATTTAAAATCAAAACACAAAACACAACAAAAAGCGGTTTTTCAAAAAAAAATGTTTTTTTATGTATAAAAATGTTTTTATACCAAATTCAATCTTAAAATTGATTCTAGTGAACTTAATTTAATTATTAATAATATAATATAACTAACTTTATTTTCAATTCATTTTAAAATGAAATTCAACTTTTTAAATTCTTGAAACAAAAATATTTTTTTCAATAAAAATCGGAATTTTTCATTGTTCACTAAAAAATCAATATTTTCAGAAAAATATGAAAATTTCACCATAATATAATTTTGATATTCTGATTTAAAAACAAATATTATTTTGATAAAATAAAATTTATATAAGTTATAGAAATTAATTATAATATTTTTCAAAAAAAATAATAATAATCATTTTTGAAGAAAGTGTACTTATGAATTATAAATTAACTTCACTAAAAATTGGGTAATTTTTTTCTAAGAATTAATCAATGAATTTTTATTAATTAGGTACTATATTTCATAATTCATTTAATACTATTCATACCCATCAATTCAACATCTAGGTTATAACGGTCATATTTAAATAATAATATTTCGTGGTTCGTTTAAGCTCAGTGTTGTGTATCGTGTATGCTATCAAACCTAATTTTATTCTTTTAAAATCTTTGGGTGTTACATTATCCTTAATGCTGAAATAAATTTCATCCTATTAATTTAAAATTGTGTTTGGTAATAAAATTTTTACATATAAATATTCTTTTTTGGAAAAGTCACAGCATTAAAATGGTTAATAAAACTTCCGCTTAAATAGAGGGAAAGGGAAATATGAAGGTCATCTAGAATAAAAAATATCTAGGGTTCTGAATATGAGAAAATTAGTGGGAAGTAAAATTATGGATATGTAAGAAAAACATTATTTCCATATAATAATGTATAGTGATAGAGAACATTGATCAAAATAAATTGAATGATCATGAGAAAGTTGACGATCACAAAAGCATAAATCGATGAAGTGTGAAAAGACCATCAATTCATTATAATTTAAATTAATAGGAATACATTTTTTGTTTAAAGATAATTTTCATAGATTTTAGGAATTACTTTACCATATAGATTAGTAATATAATTAAATATACTTACTTGAGAACAATTACATTCTTTGGTTGTGCTTCAATCAATTTCTATTTCATCTCTTACTCCAAGAAATGAACATTCAAGATGAATTTTTTATTCTTGAAACACTAAAATTTACTTTTAATGAATCATAATATCTATAAAATAATTAAAAACCATTCCTCCTATATCTATATATTTTATAAAATTAAAAAAATGCTTATCACAAGTTATCCAATATTACATTAATCTCTAAAACTTCAAAAATAACACCCAAAATTCATGTTAGTCCATTCCATAAATGGTTAACTTTAATACCCTTCCAAAATATGTCTGAAAAGATTCAAAATTAACTTAACATTAATATATAATGTAGCTATTAATTGTCACATACCAAATATGTGAATAAATTGATCACACATTCTCCTAAAACATGGTAATTACCATAAATTCTCAATGAAAACATATCTCATTTTATCAAGTATATTCCATAAATCAAAAAAAATTGTAGTCTCCATTATAAATTGCTTTTTAATAAAATAACTAACCATTTTCAAGGTCACCAATACTATATCATTTACTTCTTCAATTTTAGTCTTCAATTTATCCCAAATAAAAATTATTAACTTAACATCACAAACATATTAAGGGTTATCTTTCCCTTATTCATATATTCTCTAAAAATATCACATTACCACTAAATCTATTTTCTTGGTTATCAGTACCATTCAACATATGATTTAAAATAATTAAAAAACTATTGTAGTATAATCCTTATGCATTTCATTATTCTTATAACTATAATATTATTAACAAAATACTTCTACAATATTATTATTAATTCCAAATACACAATCACTTTAATCATTTTACTTCAGCAATAGTAATAGCATAATCTTGACCATGATACCTTAGCTTCTTCTTAGGTATATTCCTATTGTACATAGGGATATTTTTTGTATAGTGACTCATCTCCTTATAGTTGAAACATTTTACATTATAGGTTTATTTATTAGCATTGAATTCAAATGCTTGATGTACTTTCTCTCCACACTTGAAGAAAACTCTCATTCCCTTCAAGCAAGTACCAGGGTGTTTCTTTCCACAATTATCACATGTGGGAAAATAATTCTTTCTCTTCTTCCCAATTTCAATTATTTATTCTTCCATAATTTTCTTCTCTTACATTCCTTCATATTCATAATACTTGGTGAATTATTTCTCTATCTTGATTGCACATGACATAATATCCTTATATGATGAGAATGTTTGGGAGACTAGTTCCCTTTGAATGATTGGATTTAAACCATAAAATAAATGGTTGATATTACTCTTTGGATTATTCATATAGTACTCATAATTTCTTAATGGCCTTATAAAGTTGGTTTCTTACTTAAAAATATTTCCCTCTTCCTTCTGTCTCAGACTCAAGAATTGTCTGGCCATATCTGCTTATTGTTTGTGAGGAAAATATTTTTCCAAGAAAAGTTCCTTAAAATCCTTTAATTACATGATTAATATTTAATATTTATCCTTCGTGTTTTGAATCAATTACCACCATTTATCTTCATCCTCTGAGAGATGATAAACTTCCAGGAAAACCATCTCCCTTTCCTTACTTCCTAAAGTGAGAAATATCTTCTCTAGGGAACTTATCCATTACTCATATACAAATGGATCTTTAGTCTCATTGAATGATGGAGATTTATGATGCATAAAGTGGTAAAAAATTGTTACAACATGTTTTGGATCAGAAGGATGCTTCATATGGGTGAGGTTATTGGTTATAACTTGAGTCAGCTACCCCAATATAGGTATAATTTTTTCAGCTCCAACTGCAGCTCTAACTCCAGTTGTAGCTCTAACACCAGCTTCATTATCTTTCCCAAGAGTGAAATCCCTACATATATTTCATTCATTGATGTGGTTTTCATTCATTTTTCTAGGAACCATTTATAAATAATGTTATATACTATAGTTTCTCATCACATTATGGATCGTGATGTATAATTTCAAAAAGAGTGAAACACTTAACATAAATTGAAAATTCTGTGTACAGTTAATCTCATAATCATAATCTTGGTTTCTTTGGGAATATTATCAAAGTCCATCATAGGGTTATGTTCCCTAATCTATATTTTACTAAATCTAGTTCTCAAGGTTTCTACTAAACTTGATCAAATACCAACTTTAAGTCCCCCAACTCTAGTAACTTAGAGTCAGTGGTTACATTATTACATTAGCATAAGATACAAGTGATTGCATCCTAAAGGACTGAATTGTTTAGTATTCTTATAAAACTATATACATAGTTGTGTTTCAAATTAAATTTGAAAAATTAAAATACATCATGATATTTTATTTGAGAACACCATAGTATCCTTTATTATATCCCTACATATCAATCATAAAATACATCCCGATATCCTAGGGAAAGGAAACATAAGAAAGGGGTAAGATCGTATGCTCATTAAGGGTATGCATATATCAGAATCTAAATAAAGAATAAATAATATTGAAAGAATAAATGATGACCAAATAATGCCATATAAATAATCTCATGAACTAGAAACTTATCCATGGATATCATAATAAATAAAATAATCACATTGAAATAAATAACATATTTCATAATAATGGAATGAATAATTCTGTAAATATGAAACTTATCATCGATGCCTTTTTCCAAGACATATAAAAATACCATCAATGGATTATTCCAAGACATATACATAAATGGGTAAGTCTTTGGCCAAAACTCAATCTATTTTGTCTCATGAGACTAACTGATGCATTAAGGGTCTATAGAGGGCCCCCACCCACCACTTACTAATTCCAATGAATTACTCATGTTAATAGGGTGAGATATAATCAACATAAACATTCATATTGAAAAACTAGAATAAAAAATGTTAATACTTTCCTATAATCATAAATCATCCAGAGTAATGTGGTGAATGGTATCAAAATAGTACATCCCTAGTCAAACTAATCATAAACCATCCAAATAAATATGATGGATGGTATCATAAGATTATAAAATTAATAAATCATAATATTTTATAAAGTATGTTAAAATATATTAAAATAATTTCAAAATTTTCACTAGAAATTTTATTGAGGAAAAATACCATTTTCATTTTGAAAACATTTATTTAAAATCTAAAAATTTCCCAAATATTAAGGAAAAAAATATTTGATAATAAAATTTTAAACTTTTATAGTAATACTAAAATAAATTATTGTTAATGATGGTGGTAAATTCCATTCATTTTTTATAAGTTAAAAAACATTCCTTTAACACTTTTATAAAAATATCAAAAATACCTCATTTGGAAAAAGACAAGAATATTACATTTAAAACATTGTGTAAAAATTAAAACATGTTTAAAAATTACTTAAAAAAATAATTTATAATAGTAAAAACACTATTTAAATAATTTTTAGAAATCATGGGCATGGAATAGAAAGGACATTTGACTGAAGAGAGAAATAAATTCAGTTTTTCCTAAAAACATTTTCTCAATCATTTTATCTAACAAAGATAAAAATGGTAATATTACTTAAAACTTTCATTAATAAACAAATTATAAGAAAATATATTGTATTTAAGATATAAATATCAAACAATTACTCCAAGGGAGACTTAATTTAAATAATCCCAAATAATAATGAGATTGTGAAATAAACCCTTACTGCTTTGGTAACTTTTTAATAATAACCCCTGTTAAATAAATAACCTTAAATGAAAATTTAAAAAACATTAATATATATATATTCATGATATAACATATAAAATTTGTACTATATATACTAAAAAAAGCGATAAGTGGTGAAAATGGCATATATCTCATTGAAGTAAAAGTGAGATGAGAAACCCTTACCTCATGTCTGATTTCCTTCACACATGTATGAAAATTATATATAATAAATATGTATTTATTATAAATCTATTTCAAAATAATAATAATATATATGATACCATATATTATTTACTTATAATCTTTTATCACCCATTTATTAATAGTTATTTATTAAAATCACTATTTCGGGTAATAACTGCTTTGTTTTTCATGTATGTTTTAGTTTGGTAGTTTTGGTCCTTTAAATTTTATCATGGTTAAATAATATAAAAAAATTTAAACATGATATATATATATATATATATATCATATATATTCATTATATATTTATTTATAGTAATATATAAAATATATAGAAAAAAATGAATTACACCATTCATGGGGATGATAAGTCGTACGTACGCATGAACATTGTTTTCACTTTCTGATGGATGGAACAAAAGAAATTTAAATAACAATTAAAAATTAAATAATAATTATTATATAATATATATCATATATATTCCTCAATTATATCTTTATTACTATCCATGTAAAATGTAAATGAAAAATGGATCACATCGCTTCATGGAAGTGGTAGTCCACACGTATGCACGAGTGACATTATCGTTTTCTAACAGATTGAAAGGAAATAAGGTATATGTTATATTTTAATTAAATAAAAATATTTATGTCATAAATATCATATTTATTCATTCTTACCATATTTATAACCATCCAAGTGAAATGGTGATTAAAAACGAATTATGCTGCTACACGGAGACGGTAAGTCGTATGTACACACGAGTAATGTTTTAACTTTTCATAGGATAGAAAATAGATATAATATGGTTGTAACATAATCATAATAATATCTCATTATATTTATTACACTATATATATTATCTTATTATGATTACAACACTTTAAGAGTAAATATAATAATAAATAAACTTAAAGGACTTGGTAAAGATGATTACCTCTTCTTCGGTAGACTTCTATTAGATCACTTCTTAAGGGACGTAGAGAATATCTTATGGAATTAACATGTCCTATAGAACTTTTGTAATAATTTTTATAATTAAGTAGGGTCTTTTCAATATATATGGCTCAAAGTGGTGTAAATAAGTGAAGTAATGGGTTACCTTTTATAATTGAGGGGAGGGGTGCTCTTGGAATTTCTTAAAAGATTAAAATGTAATAAAGTCATTACCTATCTCAAATGCATAAAAATGGCCATATATTCGAATATAAGGTAGGATATGTTTGAAATATAATCGTTAAATGAAATTTTAAATTATTTAAGTAGTATTTTAAACCTTATTTGTTGTTTTAACCCCTTAGTTAACCTATTTTAACATTAATTGCAGTAATGTATTTTTAACTCTTAAAGGGTTATAATCTTACATATAAGGTAACTATTGACTCATAAATGGAAAAGGGGTGAAATTTTAGACCATATATTATCACATATTTTTTAGTTAATTATTTTAATTATTTTTAAATAATTTAATAATATATTATTTTGATAAAATATCATTAATATCAATTTTGATACTATTCATTTAATTTGACTTAAAGGGCGTAAAAATTTTAATTAAAATATAATACTTTAAAATAAAAATAATATGTCATATTTATATAAAACAATTCATGGAATACTATAACTCACTCAAATTACATCACTTTTAATATTTTTAGAATCATTTATTTTATTTTTTATTAATTGAATAAATATTGTTTTGGTGTTTTGTAAGCATTTGAGGTAATTATTTAAAACCTAAAAATTAGAAATAAATTGACTTCATTAAAATAAGTTTATTATAATTAAAATATAAATTGATATTCATTCACCACTTATTTCATTCCCTATGTGAACATATAACAGATATTTAAAACTTAGAGAGTGGCATTTTGTAACTTTATTTTATTTAAATATTATATTGGTCACTTTCTTGGAACAGTTTCCATTAAAAAAATAAATTTCAATTATAAGGTGATAATGGTAAAATTAATTACATATAATAATAATTAATATGAAATATTATGACCTTATCACGTAGTTTTAACCTAGACTAATTTGATTTACCTTTTACCATAGTGATAAATTTTACCATGATTACTATTCATATTTACCAAAAATAAAAGGGGCCTATTTACAAACTTTTCACCTCATGATTCTAAATATTAAATTCATTTTATAAAATTCAATACCTATAAGTAAAATAATTTAATTTAAAATCAAAACACAAAACACAATGAAAAGTTGTTTTTTAGAAAAATGCATTTTATGTATAAAAACGTTTTTATACCAAATTCAATCATAAAATTAATTCCATTGAAATTAATTGAATTATTCATAATATAATAAAAAAAATTTAAATAATTTCTAATAAAAATGTAACTTTGTAAATTCTTGAAATAAAAATACATTTTTCAAAAAAAATCAATATTTTCACTATTCATTAAAAATCAATATTTTCAGAAAAATCCAGAAATTTCACCCTGATATAATTTTGATATGATAACTTAAAAAATAGATATTATTTTTATAAAATAAATTTTATATAATTTTCATAAATATATTATAATATTTTTGTCACAAAAAACAATAAAAAAATTTTTGAAGAAAACATACTTCTAAAGAATAAAATAAATTTACTAAAAATTGAGTACTTATTTTATAATAATTAGTAAATGTATTTGTATTAAGTATGTACATTATATATATTTCATAATTTGGTTAATACTATTCATACCCACCAAATCAATGTCTAGGTTATAACATTCATATTTAAATAATAATACTTCATGGTTCATTTTAGCTCAGTGTTACATGTCGTGTGTGCTATCAAACCTAATTTTATATTTTAAAATATCAAGGTGTTACAAATTAGACCATTCTGCCCAATTAATTTAATATCAAGAAATCAAATGAGTTATCATTAAGAGTTCTCATAAAATTTGAGCTGATAATAAAGGGGGTTTTAGGTTGAAAAGTAACTCTCAGCCTTTTACTCTTATTAAAAAGTAATGTAGAACCCAAATTTTTCATATGTCTTTTTCTGTGATTATTTTTATATGTAGGGAATTAAAGGTGATTATATTTAGGGGGATAACTAAATTGATGTGAAAATATTTTAGAAAGAGAAAATTTCCATCATAGAAGATCAGTTGTTTCTAACATCAAAATTGGTTTTAGTTATTGAAGGTTGATTAATAAAGATTCTTGGAGTTATTTTGAAAATATATCAGTATTGATGAATAGTTGTTTGAGATTATCCCTTGAGGGGGAGTTGATGTGAGAATTTATCATATATAATTATTTTTATATAAGAATCTTTGGAAGTTTTGGAATCATTCCTTGATAAGATATATTGGTTATATTCTCATGTCCTTATATGATAAATGAATTATAAAATCAAGGGAGAGAGTTTGATGGTTTAATAAAATGAAAAAATTGAGATTTTTTGAAAAATTAAAAGGCTAGAATCATATAAACCTATTTTTTTTTTGGATGTTTTTAATCTATTTATTGAGATGATTTTAGGAATCATCTTGAGAATGTAAAATAAAAATATTCTTGAATCCCTAAAAGTAAGTTTTTGAGTTGGTATCACATGATGATCTATTTTATAGATAGATTTTATGTTTGAGTTAATATATCTTATTTTCTAAAATGATAAATACTCCTACAGACTTATAGTTTATTAATTCATGTTATGTTACCTAAAGAAAAATGATGTAATCCTTCTCTCACATGTATTTGGTTTTACTTTCAGTGGGGGGGAGAAGATGATATTTCAGTCATGATTGAAGCATGAGATGAGTCAAAATTTATCTTACTCCTGAACCATTGTATTTATTGTTAATAAGGGGTAAAAATAAGATAATTTTTTTATTGAATTTTAATTGAAATGAATATTAGAATGGTTATTGACAAAAAAACCAAAGAGGGAAATTTAAGTGTCCAATTGATTATGATTGTTGTATTTATTGTCAATAAGGTATCAGTGAGAATGAAAGAGAGTCTAAGTTGATAAATTCAATATTAATATATATACAAAAGAGAATTATCATGGAATATAGAGTTAAAAATGCTAATGTTATATTTTATTGGTGTAAATTCTAGGAATAAACATGTATGTGATGATTATTGAGTTGATATTTTAACGAATCAATGACAAGTTTTTTTGGCTGATTAAATAATTATTAGTTACATGTTCTTGATGAGTTTGATAATAAACTAAAGAAAATTACAATTTAGTCATGATTGGAGAATAATATATCTAGTTGTAATTAATGAGGTTCATCCTTGTGTTTTTGGCATGAATAAATATGCATGAGGTGGAAGACATACATAAATGAAGATAAAAATTGAGTTCTGAATTTATGATTGAAAATTCATTTAAGTATTGTAAGATGATTTCATTCATGATATAAAATAATTGGGATTATTATATTTTAGGTAAAGATAATTTTAAGATATATTTAATTGATTTGATATGGATAAAATATTTTTAAATTAGTTTTGAAGTAATTTTTGATTATTTAGATTTGATAGAGTAGATTTAAAGATATTTTAAGATGATTTGAATAATTTTGAGAAGGTTGGAGTTTATATTTTTTATTAACTTTTATTTTTACCTTTATCTATATAAATAAAATTGAATTTCCTAGGTTGGTTGATTGTAGATTTCATAGTAATAAGGCTAAATTAGAATATAATCATCCATGTTGAGGGTGAACCTTCTAAAAATATCATGTGTTGTGCTCTCATTACTTTCTTCCTTTCATGTAGTGTATTTTTGTTTCACGATTTGTATGAGATCCATTCATCCCAACAGGTGTAGAGGTTAGAATAGTTAAAGTGAAAAAAATTTGGTAAAAAATTGGTTCACACTGATTCAACACCCTCCATATCAGTGTGATTTCATAGTACTACTAGACTTTTCGGGAACTTTAGTCTCCACTAATATACTCAATGTGATTGAGTGTGTTAATGAACTGAAGAGACTGTAGTTTTTCTTTAGGTATTATCTAGATTATGGAATTCATTTTAGAATAAACATTGAATATTTTTTGAAACTGTGAATGAATTTAATAAAATTTTGTTTTGTTTTCTCCTAGTGTTGCAGATTGAGGAATAGATCATGTGATGTTTATGTTTTTATATTATGTTGAAATTAAAAAAGGGTAAAGTTTTAATCTAGAATAAGATTGGATTTTTACAATAGTCATCCTCAATCATTTAAACCTAACAAAGGTTCCAAGAAGGAGGAGCAATATTTCCATATGAGATGGAATTGTCTCAGATTCCTGAAGGGGTTTGAGAAGCTCCATGGATAGTTCATGTCATATATTGTAGCAGGCACTATAGCAGGGCACTGTAGTAGGAACTATAGCAGGCACTATTTGGGCATTGTAGCAGGCATTGTTCGGTACTGTAGTAGTTGTAACTATTCATCCTTTTGGGCTTTTGGGCCGCCGGTTTGGACCTCAGGTCCTTTAATGAATTTGGGCCACCCAAGGCCTTCAGGACAGTAAGGCTTTTGGACCACCTCAAGGCCTTCGGGCCACCTCAAGGCCTTCAAGACACCAAAAATTGTGCTTAAATTGACCAGTCAGACTCTACGAGGACCAGACTCTAGATGGGGATCAGAGTAGGAGCATTCACCAGAGCAGAAGCTAAGAGGATTGTCAAGAATGAGAGGGTTTGTAATTACCATCGGGACAAGCTTGTGCATGCACAGGAAATCCTAGCCGAACAATCCATGCAAAGGTAGAGAGTTGATATCACGATGAAGAATCTAGAGGGAAGCAGTTACAATTATAGTCTGTATATTTCCTAATACCTACAGGTCATGTAATCTCTAAGACAACGGGCCTTGTAAAGGATCACCCTTATCCCTTTCAAGGGGGTTATCAAAAATCAATAAAAAAAAGAATCCCTTCAGGATATTTGGGTAAATGTTATAAATATACAAAAGTTCATAATCAAGGTAATAATTAATGAGGCTTTCAATTTTCATCAAAGTGATGCAGAAAATGGAATTTAAATAATATGAATGGGATAAAAAGGAATATTTCAAGCTAATATGGATATAAATAAAGGTTTTGTATTATTATCTCATATCTCTTATATTATAATAGAAGTTTTTCATTAACAAATAATTGTTATGAAAAATTTCAGATAATGGTTTTGACTCACATGGTTTTGATACATCATAATTTATGACATGTTTTGAATGGAAAATAAGGATTAAAAGAGTCTCATCTTGGATAAAATGGATTGTCCAGAATAAAATATTTTATCCAAATGTTTGTTAAAATGTGAGAGATGTGATCCCACCACCCATTAATGACATATTTTAAATAATAAAATATTATTTAAAAGTATTTCTATTAACATAAATAAATCAATGTATGGTATGTGATCTAATATTTTATTTTTTTAATATTTTTATTAAATTAAATAATTCTAATTTCCAAACATAAAGGATTTTTGTGTATCTTAGCATGATATTATTAAGAGAATGCAGTTTTTAAGAGGTGGTTGGAAGTATTTTCGAAATTTCTAAAGTTAAATATTAATAAGTAGAGGATTATACTTGTCAAAATATAAAGTTAATGTCATTGCATGTCCTGAAGAGTTTGATATGTGTTTGAATGGAAAAAATGTAAAGAGTTAGATTTTATTACAAAAGGGATCTCAAAGAAAAGTTTAATGTAAAGGTTATAAAAATGATGATAATGATGATGATGAACTTATAAAGTGTTCTAAGTCAAAAACATAAGTTATTAATATCATAATATTGGATGTTGTGAAGTAAAGGAGTTTTGATACTTATTTAATGAGTTAAACAGTTGGAATATGATTCTTATGTCTCACCATTATTCAAACTTGTTATATTCATTAATGTTACCCATTGAATAGTTTAATGGGAAGAATTTTATTATATGGTCACATGAAGATGGGATAGGAGTTATATATATATAGATTTAATGAGTTTAATAAAACCTAAAAAGTGCAAAAAACATAAGGCCTCACCGGAGATCAATCATATGATATATGATTAAATGGGTGCTTATGTATGCTTTTATCAATATTCTTAAAATAGTTAAGAATATAAAATGTATCATGTTATACAAAAGTAAATTTACACTTTATCATTATTTTATGTTGGATGAATACATTATGTGAAGTGAAATGATAATTGAACTCTCAAAGTATGACATTGAGTTATCCCTAAACAATTTTCGTTATGGAGTATTATAGGTTCAAATGAAATTTTATGGTAAGAGTGATTAGGATTTCATATAGAGATATGAGATATGCACATAAGTTAGAAAATGATTTTTGGTTTTTGGATGACCCACCAAGTATGTTGGATATACTAATATTGATCCAACATATCCAATTCTTTCAAAATTTTGATGCTCACAAATACCCATGTTTATTTTATTAAGGAGTTTACCTTGAGTGATTTTTAGGTTGTTAATTATTATTTTATTAAGTTTTCTCTTCATTTGAAGTATTTATTTAAAGTTGGTTATATTCTGGTTGAATAAATTTTTCTAACTCATAATCCATACATTTTGTATAAAGTCATACGAAGTGATCAAAAAATTCATATGAAGTTCCAAGTTTGGAATTCATACACTTGAAATAAATCTATACAATGAATTGTTTCAAAATTATAAAGTCATATGAAAGAATATAAGTCATATGGGAAAGTATTCCATTTTTCAAAAGTCATATGATATATCTGAGGAAAGTCTTGTGATATTAAAATTCACCTAATGCAAAAGTTTTATGCTTAGAAAGAAGTCATACAAAATCCTAATTGAACTCTTACGAAAGGAAACAAGTTATGTAGAACCATTAAAGACATATGAAATCATTAAAGTCATTTGGAATTGATGAAGTCATATAGAAATTAGTGAAGTCTTGTGAAACTTAAGGATGTTATATGAAAATTATGAATACTTGCATAATTTGAATTCTTATAAGATGGAAATTTCCTAGTCTTGTGAAGTTGAAGACTTATAAAGTGAATTCCTACTTAGCTAAATTCTTTTGGAATATAGATATTTTAAAATTTATATATATTTCTAAGGATCTTCTTACCATTTCTGATTTATAAAATAATTCCGCACTAAATTTCATTTTATTGAAGAAAGAGATGTTCAAATATGGAGAAACCAAGCTAATGCAAGCTATTATTTACAAGGAATATGATGTTTCAAAGGAAGATCATGGATTCTCCCACTAAATGGATACCAATGTTTTACTATTTTAAGAAAAATGATCACATATTAAGATAAAGTTTAATGTTATAGGTATTATATATATAATCAAAATAGTTTTGAATATGAATAATAACGAATGAAAGAGAATATCCACTCATATTTTTTCAATAATTGTATACTTTGTTTTCTATAGATTTCATGTCATGAATATAAGAATAAGGTTTTTTTTGTTATTTTGATTTCAAGAATATATATACAACAAATGACTTCAAATTAGAGTTTCATTATGAGATTATACACTCTCTGATGGAAGCTTTTTCATATGTCAATTACTGGTTGAAATTTTTCATTGAACTATTCTTTATTTATACATTATTTTCATTTAAATGGTAAGTATACAATCCTTATATTAGATGTGGGAGAAAGAACAAGGACATGTCTTGTAAAGGGTGAGCCTAGTAAAATCTCCTAGCACCTTTATACCAATTATCACCTGCTTTCACTCAATTGTTGAGGTCCCTAGGGAAAATACATGATTAATAAAATCACTAATCTCACATAGAGAATTAGTGGAGTGGAATAGAGGAGATTCTTGGATCCCTAAACCACTATAAAAATTTCATGCATCCTTCTCTTTCTTTCATTTATTTTTTGATACATTATTCTTATAAGAAAAGTGGACATATTCAAACAAATTATATGAGGTAATTTTTAGTTTTTTTAAGAATTTTAAGAACTAATTAACCTCCCCCCCACACACACACACCTCTTGAGTATTTTTCAACACCTTTGAGACAATAATTGGTAATAGAGTAGTGATTTTTGAGTTCTTAAATATTGTTAGTTAAAGTCTGAAGATATTATATAAGTTTCTATACTGGATAATATGAAGGAACTAATATTAATGGTCTGATCCCCCTAATTAAATGGATAGGAATATGGTTACTAGAAAGTAAGTATGGTTACGTACTTAAATAATCTTTCTCAAAATATCTACATAAAGGTTATTAAACATTATAAAATTTCTACTAGAGAACTTGAGTTATGGAATGATAATCATGAGGTTCAGTATGGCCTGAAATATAAATCTATGAATGTTATAATTTGGGGTCTTAGTCTGGATGAGTTTAATAGAGACTCTCAATTTGATACTGGTTATAAGATGTGGGATATCATCTCTATTTCTTATAATGGAACCGATAATATTAGAAAGTTAAGGCACTAAATTTCAAAAACTAAAGTTTGACACTTTTAGGATGATCAGTGATGAGAGAATCACTCAAATGAATGGGAGGATAATAAATATTTTTAACAATGTTGCTACTTTTAGAATTTTTGTTTTTGGATCTGGTAAAACTCTAAAAGTTTTACCCTCAAAGTGGAATAGGATCTTAGCTTATATTAGGAAATATACTCCTATCACTTATTTAAAAATTAAATATATTAGTTGAAATCTAATGATGTATGAGGAAAAAATTGAGGGTGAATCCAATAATCCCAATCTAATCAAAAGGGGGAATTATACTTTAAAAGTTTCCACTTCAAAGGATTAGAAGAAAGAAAAATAAATTTTACTACCAGAAGCATCTAATTAAAGAAACTCAATCTATTAATATTCCAATGATGAACTTACAGTTTTTTAATGGAATTTTAATAAGATTTGTAAGAAGATAAGAAGATTCAAAAAATCCTTTAACAAAATCAATAATAATAAATGAAATCTCAATAATTTTATGTGTTTTGAATGTAAATATTTTAAACATGTCAAACCATATTGTCCTCAACATAAAGAAAAGAAGAAATCTGGGAAAATTCATAAAAAATATGATTTCAAGAAGGAAAAAAATATATATGAAAGAAAATTTGAGTTCATTAGACAAATATAGTAGTGATTCTAATTATGATTCAGAAGTTGGAAAATCACATTATAAACCAAACATGTGCTTCATGCCATAAACTAAAGAGATACAATCTTTTTATTCTTCTAGTGATGAATATAAATCTGAATATGAATACGAAAGATGCTCCTTTTATGAATTAAATTGATACTAATCTATGTTATAAGATAATTATTAAAAACTTAATAAGCATAAAAAATCACTTAAAAATATTATTATGTTGTGCTCATTGAAAAAGATGATCTGACCAAATAGGTTTCAGATTTAAAAACTAAATTGTGTAAATCTACTTCTACATGTATTATACATGATAACAAAATTAATGGATTATTAGTTGATATTGGATCCCTAAATATGGTTCCTAGTATATTTACTATGGGTTATTACCTAAACCAAATACTTGTAAATAATAATGCAAACAAAATCCAACATGGCATTGGTAGTATTAGTGAAAGGCCTAAGATATATAGAAATTACTTTGTGTTGGGTTGAAAAAACGTGTATCTAATGTTATTTTTTACAATATATAATAAATGGGCATTATGTTAATTAATGTAGTATTAAAAGGACAAATTTTTTTGGAGTTAATAAAAAATATATCTCTACAAATTTATTTAAACTCAATGTTGTAATTTCTTAAAATTCTGGACAGATCTGGCTGCCTAGGTCTTTACTTACTAACACCATTAGACCCCAAGAGCATTTAGGTACCAAATCTATATTTATTTTATATTTTTATAGTGAAAAATCCAAATAGATATCCATGTAAAGTGGTACATTGATAGTGGATTTTAAAGGCACCTGAGTGCATACTTTTATAATTTTCAATATCTTTCAAAAATTGATTGAGGTTATGTCACATTTATAGATAATGAACATGGGAATATTATTATTATTGGATTAGTGGGAAATCCAGACTTGATCCTCATCAAAAAGGTTCTCTATATTCAAGTGTTAAATAACAACATGATAAGTATCTCTAAAATTTGTAATGGTGGTTCACTTGTTGTTTTTTTAGTAATTCATGTTCTTTTTTCAAAGATAAACTTTATAAATTTAGAGCACCTAGAACTTATCTACATGTATTTGTTTCAAATAACTAAAACAATAGGATTATGTGTAAAATCATTTGTTTATGTTTTGGTTGATGATTCTTCTAGATTTACATGGGTTTATTTTTAATACTTAAGTGTGGATCTTGTTCTGTTTTTATAACTTTTTGTAAGCTAGTTGAAAATGAAAAGGATACTAAAGTCGTTTCTTTAAGAAGTGACCATGGGGGAGAGTTTGAGAATCATGAATTTAATTCATTTTTATCAAAACATGGTATTAAATATACATTATATTCTCATATTACACCCCAATGGAATGGTTTTGTTACAAGGTTGAATATTAATTTGTAAGAAATTGAAATAATAATGTTATATGAATATGGAATATCTAATCATTTTTTTGTTTGAAACTATTAACACGGCATGTTATGTATTAGATATAGTTTTAATAAGACATATTTTTTAAAAAAAATACCCATGAGTTATGTAATAATAGAAAACCAATTATTGGATACATCAAGTTTTTTTGGTGTGATGTTTACATATTGAACACTAAGTATAATCTTAGTAAGTTTATTCCAAGATGATAAAGGAATATTTCTTGGATATTCTACTACTTATAAAACCTATATATTTTTTAATAAAAAATTAAGGATAGTTGAAGAATTAACTCATGTGAAATTTTATGAAAGTGTCCCTTTTGATCACAAAAGAATCAAATTGATATTCTCAATGATTATTTAGAAAACTTGAGACTAGATCTTGATTTTAACTCCAAAAAGGATGGTGTTATGGAACACGATCAAGAAGAAGAATATTTTGAAAGTTTAGAAACTAGTGAACCTGAAAGTGTACCAACCTAGAACCCAAAAAAACATCCCTTTGAGATGATTATAGGAAGTCAATATGAAAGTGTTAGGACTAAGAGAAGTGTAAAATCTATAGAATAATCCTTGAGTGATAAAGTTGGGTAGTATCTATATAAGAAGAGTTAAACCATTTTTATAGGAACAGGGTTTGGGAATTAGTTTATAGGCCCTCAAAATATCATATTATTGGAACTAAATGGGTCTTTAAAAATAAGCATGATGATTAGGGTATAATAATTATAAATGAATTTATATTAATGGATAAAGTATATACCCAAGATGAAGGGATATATTATGAGGAAACCTTTTCCTTTTTATAGATTAAAATCTATTAGGATTATTTTAGATTATGCATCTTATATGAACTTTAAAGTTTTCTAGATAGATATTAAATATTAATTTTTAAATTTTTTTTATAGTTGAATTTTATGTTGAACAACCTGTAGGTTTTGAAAATCCTCACTTTCCAAATTCTATTTTTAAACTTACGAAAAACATTTATAGTCTTAAACAAGAACCAAGATCTTGGTATGAATGGATAAATTATTTTATTTAATCAAATGGTTTTTATAGGATTTTAAGATCCTATATTATTTAATAAAACTTCATCTATTTATGCATTAATTGTTAAAATCTACATTGATGGCGTTATTTTTGGTTCAATAAACCAAAAAGGTGAAATTAATTTTCAAAACTCTTGAAAAAAGAATTTGAGATGATCAAGATGGGTGAGTTGAATTTATTTTTTAGATTTAAAATGTAACACCCCGACCCTAGTTACCTAGATTCAGTGCATTATTTTAATACATTGGAATGATTACAAGGAATCAAGTCCCGAAGGACCGATCAGTTTAGCAGTCTTGGAAAATAGATTACATACATAAATGTTACATTACACATTCAAAAATAAAACAAAACATAAATAATCCGTTGTGAACGCCATTATTTCCCTAGATTAACCC
The DNA here is from genome assembly GCA_963277665.1 of Viscum album. Classification (NCBI taxonomy): domain Eukaryota; kingdom Viridiplantae; phylum Streptophyta; class Magnoliopsida; order Santalales; family Viscaceae; genus Viscum; species Viscum album. The sequence goes on from OY728123.1 coordinate 2,025,861,167, forward strand.
TGCATATCAAACATAATACACTTCTTGTAATCCTAGGGAAAAGAAAACATAGAAAGGGGTGAGCTCAGATGCTCAGTAAGGATAATAATATAGCGGAAACTTTCATAAATAGTAATAAACATTTAAGGAAGTGTATAAAACTACAACAAAAGCCTTATAAACATAAACTTTAGCATAATACGGTAAAGATAAATCAAATAGTTCCATTTACTTATTCGCATGGATATTCTACTAGTTGAATAATCACATGTAATATCAATAGCTAATTTCATAATGATGGAATACATAATGTCGAACATCATGACCACATAGTCAAGGCCTCGTTCCAAGACTACAAATAAGATTTTTTCAAGGCCTTGTGCCAAGACACTAGTTTGTCTCGTGAGCCCTACCAATGCATTGAGAAGCTATAGCAGGCTCCACCCATCACTTACTAAGTTCAATGCATTCCTCATATGAAAAGGTTGAAACATAACATAAAAATTCGTATTAAAGATAGCATATGAAATGTTAATACATTAACTATAAACCATGAATGGTATAAAAATAACACATATACAGTCAAAAATATCACAAAACCTTCAATACAATATGGAAGATTCTTATCATAATAAATCAACTTCAAACAAGTATAAAATCCATTAAAGGATGTTGACATAGATGAAATCAAAACTATTTGAGAGAAATATCTCTTTCTATTTTGAAATTATTTAAAAGTCATCTAATTATAAAAGAAAACATTTATTTTGAAAATGTTATTATAAGCATGTAAGGGAATCTTCAAAGGTGATATAATGAAGGAGAATAGCCACACTCACTGTACAAGTTAAAAAAACATTCTTCCCTTAATTTTTCAAAAAGGTCATAAAGTACCTTGTTTGGAAAACGATGGAAAGATTCCTTTCAAACCATTTTATAAAAACTCAAACAAGGGTATAAATTACTTTAACCCACAGTTTAGTAAATAGTAAAAATGTTTTGAAATACATTTTTAAGAAACACAGATGTGTATGATAAAGAGTTCCCAGTAGATACTTACGTAAAAACAACCTCGAATAATAAAGAGATTGTGAAATTAACCCTTACCTTGTCCTTTTCTTTGGTCTAGGGTACGTTAACCTCCTATATAATAGTTAAATCATTTTTATTAAATTATACAAGAAAAACATACATAAATATGATATCATATATGATCTTATAATATTTCTTTATTAATACTATTTTAGTATTATCATTGTTTCATGTGTTAACTAATTTGTTTTCCTTTATATGTTTTGTTACGTAAGCCATTTTGTTATGGATAGGATATATTTGATTCATATCCAGAATGATATTAAGTTCTCAAAAATTATTTTTATTAATCAAATGAAAATTATTCTTGAATGGTTACGATGGGTAATTAATCTCATCGTGTTCATGGAGACGGTAATTTGTACATACGGAAGAACACTACTTCTATTTCATTTTTTTTTTTGAAATGAAAGAAAACCAAATGATACATAGGTATGTTATTATTACAGTATAATATAATATTTTATATATGTTATTTAAGTTCATTAACATCATCATTTATATGTTCCATGTATGGTATGAACGAAACATATCACTATGAGGGGGCGGTAGTCCGCACTTCCTCAAATGAGATTATCATATATACCAAATGATAAGAATAAAGGTATTATATAAATGAGAATTAAGGAAGATTATAGATAAAATAAATATCATATATATCATATATAATTACATTTCCATCATAATGGCCACTATAAGAGGTGGTAGTAAGAGATTGAACAATCATCGTTTCGTGATGCAGTAGTTCGTCGTCCACAGAAACATTATGTTCTATACCAATTAGATGGAGGTGTGTGTAATTTTAGTTCAAATACTTCTCATAAAAACAACCTAGTATATTTTTTATACTGTTTTTGTTATAAAATAAAGGAAAAAATAGAGTTTAGGGGGTTGGAGAAGTAAAATAAAATAAAAGAACTTAAGTGGAGATGTTACCTTTAAATCGGGTAACTCCCTTTGGTTTGAACCAAAAGGCTTCTTTGAAGTGCATTCTACCTAAGGTAAGGCTTATAAGAGTAATAGAGGTATTTATGGAGATTAATTAGATAGAGGATGGATAAGCCAAGGGGCTTGAGAGGTGTGAGAAATGGGTTAGAGGTGAGGACTTTTTATAAGGGGGAGGAGAGGCTCTTTAGGAATGTTTGAAAATATTATTTTATTATATAATGATTTTTAGTTTCTAAAGGTCCAAAACTCATTAAAGTCTAAGATAATATGACTCATGTTAAAAATAAAATCATCCAATAATAATTGGATAGGTTTTGGATATTGTTTTAATTTTTATAATCTCATTTATTTAAATCATTTATTAATGAGGTAAACACTGCATCATTATTATGTGATAAATAATTTTATTTATTTGAGGTCTAAAAATTATAAAAAAAATATCATGACGTAGGAAAGATTTTTATCTTTAAAATTAATATTTATAGTTTAAAATATAACTTATATAACCACTTGTAAAAATTGTTTTACTAAAATATATATATTTATGTTGTTTTTGTCTTTACTTAAAATTAATTAATGTAAAGTGTCATTATCACTCTAAAGTGGCTCCATGTGGTCCCAAAATAGACCCAAGGATTCCCATGGTAGGAAATTTATCAACCAATAGGAATAGAACACATGTTAGGTTAATTTAATATTATTATAATAATATTTTTTTACCCTTATTTACAATATTTACCCTTTAACTATGGTAAATAAAATATTTACTGAAGTAAATATTCATAATATCTAAAACTAAAAGTTACCTATTTACAAAATTTGGACCTCCTGATTCCAAATATGGAATCCATTTTTTCAAATTCCAAACACAAAAGTGGCATAAATTAATTTAAAATTAATTCCTGTTGTAAAAACAAAAAGCGTGTTTTTAAGAAATAATAACTATCAAAAGATTGACACTTGTTTATAACCAGTTTAAATGTGAAATTACATCCAACAAAATAAATTATATTAAATTATAAAAATATAATCTAATTATACTTTAAAACCACTAAAATGTATAATTTAACACTATAAATTATTTCGATTTAAAAAGTTGTTTTCAATTAAAATTTAGTATTTTTCACTATTCATCAAAATATGAAAGTTATCAGAAAAGTACCAAAAATTTATCCAAACTAAATTTTTATGTCCCGCTTCTAAAAAATAATTTAATTTCATTAATTTGAATATATAAAAGTTTCAAATACTGGTTTTAAAAAAGGTTCACCATTAAAAAGAGGTAAAATTACATTTTTTGAAAAATAATTCTTTTATCTGAAAAATTAATTTGTTCTCATATTATGTCTAAGAAACACATAATATGGATTCTAAAATTATAGGGAGTACATAAAATTCAAAATTCAGTTAATACTATTCTTAACCGCTTTTTTAATGTCTAGTTTGGTAAGTCGTGGTGTGCTCGAACTCGGTGTTGCGTGTAGCACAAGTTATTGAATTACTTTGAAGAGATAATGTACTATGAAATATTGGGGTGTTACATTATCCTCTCATTCAATAAATTTCTTCCTTACAATTTTAAATTTTTCTTCAAAAATAAAAGGTTAAAAATAGAAAAATACCTTTGTGGAAAACCCATGTCAGAAATTGGGTTAATAAAATTTAATCTTAATTAGAGGGAAAGATAAATGAAAAAGTCACCACCAAATTATGATCTTGATTAGAAGAAAATTGGTGGAAATTAGAGACACATAATTAAAGAGAAAATGTAAATATTTATAGGTAGTGATTGAGGTCATCAATCACAAACAACTATAAAATTTAGGGCCTCAAATCTATTAATCTATGATGATTTAAAATATCATCTATTCCAAAAAAACATAAGGTATTAGGATAAAAAAAATTTGGTTTTGATACCACTTCCCTAAATTTTAAAAATTAATTTATTCATATAATAAGAGGAAAAAATATACTTGACAAGTAGAGCTTTATCCTTTAACTAATTCCTACCACAAACTCATATTTCACTCCAAAAGATAATAAAATTCAAAAATATTCTATTTATCCTAATATTATAGGGTTCCAAAAATAAAAAATTTATAATTCATTTTTCATACTATTTAAAAAACTATATTATAAAAAATAGGACATCAGGTAGGCCAGTTATAGGTGATGCACCCTTGTCACCCTTCGGTTGCGAGTTTAAGTCTTGCGGCCTTATCGGACGTGACGGGTTGTCGCCCGACCTCCGGGTTTTCCTTTTTATAACAATCCAAAAATAATCTTAAGAAATTAATTAAACTTAACAATAGTATCCAATGTCAAACATAATCTATTACTACCTTTATACTTATCCAAAATACTTTTTTCCAAACTCACAGTCCAAAATTTATAAGGAAGGTAACCATAATAAAGATATTTTTTCCACATAATAACATGTGAATACCTTAATCATGTATTCTTTTAAAACAAGATAACACTATGAATTTTCATAAAACCTTATTGATTACATTCATTCTCCCATATTCCTTATAGAATACTGGATATACTCCTTATACCCAAAAATGTTATAAACTCCAACAATAATGGAATTAACAAAAAAAACCATTAATTAGTTCCAAGGTAGTTAATAATATCCAATATTATTTATCCAAATAAATCAGATCTTATTCCAAAATAAATACCACAGTATCAGAACTATATTAAAGTTTGTCTTTCCTTCAACCGTGTATTTTCCAAAAAGTTTAAATTGCTATTGAGTCACTTTTCTTGGTACCACACAATCTCAAATCCTTACTGAAATAGTACTGCAGTACAATCCTTATATACTCCATAATTATTATAACCAGTACATCATTGATACAACACTCAAATGGCATAATTTTTTAATATCAACATAAGAACACTAATCATTACTCTTCATCTGTGGTAATATCATAACTTGATTATTATCTAACAACATCATTTATGGTATACTTTGATGATTGGGGCATTGATTCACGTAGTGTCCCAACTCCCTGTAGATGAAGCATTGTATATTTGAAACCTTTTTCTTACCCTTGAAATCACGTACTTGGCTTACTTTTTCTCCACACTTATAACAAACTCACATTCCCTTCAAGCATTTACCAAGGTGATTCTTTCCACAGTCATCACATATGGGAAAATCCTTCTTTCCCTTATTCCCTTTATCCATATTTATCTCTACCATCATTTTCTTCTCTAGATTCCCTTCAAATACATAGGACTCAGAGAATTATTTACTTATCTTATTAACACATGATACTATTTCTTCATATGATGATAATACGTGGGAGACTATTTCCTTTCTAAAAGTTGGCTTAATACCATAAAAGATATGATCCTTCTTACTCTATGGATCATGCATATTGCTGGAGTTATCATTCCATCTACTGGGCTCCATTTCTAAACAATGGCATACACTAGGTTAGTTTTATGAATCGAAATGCATAATTTGAAACTTGTAAAATACCTAACATAAATTGAAAAGATTATGCATATAATCGTTAATCATAAAAAATGATTTATTTGAGGAATTATTTACTCTTAATCCTTCATAATGGCTTGTAAAGAAAATGTGAATTATCCTAAGCATATCCCCCGAGAGTGTCATAACCAATAGTGCAGCAAGGCCCGTTGTCATGTACCAGGATACCCCGGGACAAGCCCGAAACTCCTTGTCGGAGTTTTCACTCCTAGGTACATCTATGCCAGAGCCACCTCTACCTGCTCGTATCCCGACAAATATGTATTTCTTGGAAAATACACAAAATCTTTACATTACCAAAATTCTAGAAAGTTCTTCTATACTAATACTCAAAGTCTATCTTAGGGTAATGTGCTCTAATCAGATTTTATCTAAATATAGTTTCCAAAGTTTGTAATAACTTCCTCGGATACCAACTATAACACTCTGACCTCAATTACACAGAGTCGTTGAATTATTTTAATACATTGGCATGATTACAAGGAATCAATTCCTAAAGGACCGATCAGTTTAGCAGTTTTAGAAAATAGATTAGATACATGAATGTTACATTACAAATTCAAACATAAACCAAAACATAAATAATCCATTTTGAATTCCATTATTCCCCTAGATTAACCATTCATATCAAACATAATACACTTCTTGTAATCCTAGAAAAAATAAAACATAGAAAGGGGTGAGCTCAGATGATTAGTAAGGATAGCAATATAGTGGAAACTTTCATAAATAAGAATAAACATTTAAGGTAATGTATAAAACTAAAACAAAATCCTTTTATACATAAAATTAAACATAATATGGCAAAGATAAATCAAATAATTCCATTTACTTATTCACATGGATATTCTACTAGTCAAATAATCACATGTAATATCAATTTCTAATTTCATAATGATGGAATTCATAATACCGAACATCATAACCACATAGTCAAGGCCTCGTGCCAAGACTACAAATAAGATTTTGTCAAGACCTTGTGAAAAGAAACTATTTTGTCTCATGAGATGTATAGATACATTGAGGAGTTATAGTGGGCTTCACCCGTCACTTAGTAAGTCCAATGCATTCCTCATATGAAAAGGTTGAAACATAACATAAACATTTGTATTAAAACTAGCATATGAAATGTTAATAGATTAATCATAAACCATGAATGGTTTAAAAATAACACATCCATAGTCAAACATATCATAAACAATTCAATACAATATGGAAGATTTGTATCATAATAAATCAACTTCAAACAAGTATAAAATCCATTAAATGATGTTGACATAGATGAAATGAAAACTATTTGAGAGAAATATCTCTTTCTATTTTGAAATCATTTAAAAGTCATGTAACTATAAAAGAAAACATTTATTTTAAAAATATTTATATAAGAATGTAAGGGAAGCTTCAAAGGTGTTATAACGGAGGATAATAACCTCACCCGCCATATAAGTTAAAAAAATTCTTACCTTAATTTTTCAAAAAGATCATAAAGTACCTTATTTGGAAAACGATGGAAAGATTCCTTTCAAACCATTTTATAAAAACTAAAACAAGGGTATAAATGTCTTTAACCCATAGTCTAGTAAATAGTAAAAATGTTTTAAAATACATTTTTAAGAAACACTGATGTGGATTATAAAGAGGTCCCATTAGATACTTAAGTAAAATCAACCTCGAATAATAAAGAGATTGTGAAATTAACTCTTACCTTGTACTTTTATTTGGTTTAGGGTAAGTTAACCTTCTGTATAATAGTTAAATCATTGTTATTAAATTATAAAAGAACCAAATACATAAATATGATATCATATATGATCTTCTAATATTGCTTTGTTAATAATATTTTAGTTGTATCATTGTTTCGGGTGTTAACTGATTCGTTTTCCTTTATATTTTTTGTTACGTAAGCCATGTTTGTTATAGATAGGATGTATTTGATTCATATCCAGAATGATATTAACTTCTTAAAAATTATTTTTAATAACCAAATTAAAATTATTCTTGAATTGTTATGATGGGTAATGAATCTCATCATGTTCGTGGAGACGGTAATCTGTACGTACGCACGAACGCTACTTATATTTCGTTTTTTTATTTTAAAATGAAAGAAAACCAAATGATACATAGGTATATTATTATTTAAGTATAATATAATATTTTATATACATTATGTATGTTCATTAACACCATCCTTTATACGTTCCATGTATGGTATGAATGAGTCATATCACTTTGAGGGGGCGGTAGTCCGCACTTTCTCAAATGAAATTATCGTATATATACAACATGAAAAGAATAAAGGTATGATATAAATAATAATTCTAAAAGATTATAGATAAAATAAATATCGTAAATATCATATATAATTACATTTCCATTGTAATGGCCACCATAAGAGGTGGTAGTAGAAGATTGAACAATTATCGTTTCGTGAGGTAGTAGTTCTCCATCCACAGAAACATTATGTTCTATACCCATTAGATGGAAGTGTGTGTAAGTGTAGTTCAAATACTTCTCATAAAAACAACCTAGTATATTGAATATACTTTTTTTATAAAATAAAGTAATAAATAGAGTTTAGGGGGTTGGAGAAGTAAAATAAAAGAAAATAACTTAAGAGGAGATGTTACCTTTAAATCGGATAACTCCCTTTGGTTTGAACCAAAAGGCTTCCTTGAAGTGACTTATCCATAATTTAAGGATTATAATAGGAATATAGAGATGTATGGAGCTTAATTGGTCAGATTTTTGATGAGACAAAGAGATCGAGAGGTGTGAGAAATGGGTTAGAGGTGAGGTATAAGGGGGGAGGGGCTCTTTAGGAATGTTTGAAAAACTTATTTTATTATATAATGATTTTAGTTTTCTAAAGGTCCAAAACTCATTAAAGTTGAAGATAAGATGACTAGTGTTCGAAATAAAATCATCCAATAAGAATTGTATAGGTTTTGGATATTGTTTTAATTTTAATAATCTCATTTATTTAAATCATTCATTAATGAGGTAAACACTGCATCATTATTGTGTCATAAATAATTTTATTTATTTGATATCTAAAAATTATAAAAAAATACCATGATGTAGGAAATATTTTTAGCTTTCAAATGAATATTTATAGTTGAAAAGATAACTTACATAACCCCTTGTAAAAAAAATTTACAAAAAGATAGATGTTTATGTCCTTTTTGTCTTTACTTTAAATTAATTAATGTAAAGTGTCATTATCACTCTCAAGTGGCCCCATGTGGTCCCAAAAATCGACTCAAGGATGCCCATGGTCGCAAATTTATCAACCAATAGGAATAGGACACATTTTAGGTTAATTTAATATTATTATAATAATATTTGTTTACCCTTATTTACCATATTTACTCTTTAACCATGGTAAATAAAATATTTACTGAAGTAAATATTCATAATGTATAAAAATAAAAGTTGCATATTTACACAATTTGGACATCCTGATTCCAAATATGCAATCCATCTTTCCAAATACAAAACATAGAAGTGTAAGAAATTAATTTAAAATTAATTCCTGTTGTCAAAACAAAAAGCGTGTTTTTAAGAAATAATAATAATCAAAAGATTGACACTTGTTTATATCCAGTTTAAATGTGAAATTACATCCAATGACCTAAATTATATTAAATTATAAAAATATAATCTAATGATACTTTAAAACCACTAAAATGTATAATTTAACACTATAAATTATTTCGATTAAAAAAGATATCTTCAATTAAAATTTAGTGTTTTTCACTATTCATCAAAATATGAAAGTTATCGGAAAAGTGCCAAAAATTTATCCAAACTAAATTTTTATGTCCCGATTCTAAAGAATAATTTAATTTCATTAAATTGAATATATAAAAGTTTCAAATATTGGTTTTAAAAAAGGTTTTCCATTAAAAGGCGGTAAAATTGCATTTTTTGAAAAATACTTCTTTTTTCTGAAAAAAAAAATTGTTCTTATATTATGTCAAAGAAACACATAATATGGATTCTAAAATTATAGAGTACCTAAAACTCAAAATTCAGTTAATACACTTATTATATAAAAATTTTTAAGAATCCAATAAGTTATTCTCCAATAAATCATATTTATTTAAGGCTTCATTTATTAATAAATCATTCACAAAATGGTGATATATATTTATAATTTATTAGCCCTGAAAATAATCTAGCAGATATATTTAAAAAATCCTTAACCAGCTAAAGGATTTGATTTTATTAAGAGTGAATTGGGACTATTTGAATTCAAGTGAGTTTATTTTGTTCTGTTAGATGTTTTAATTTCACTTCATTTTTTCCAAAATATTTATTTATACAAGTAAGTGAAATTATGTTTTTACTACAGTGATATTTTTATATTTTTTTATTTTAATTATTTTATCACTAATTAATAGCTAAGGTTTAATAATTACATCAATATTTTGGCATAGACCACTATATTGAAAATATTATCTCTCTCTCTCTCTTTCTTCTTTCCTTTTGAATACTTCAAACCCTAAATCTCTCAAACCTTCAACCTCCATACTTCAATGATTATGTGGAAGAATAAGAGAACCAAGGAAGTTGCCTCAGGGAGTTCCAAGTAAGTTAAGGCTTCAAGTAGTGAACATTGCATTCTTTCAAGAAAATAAATCATCTTTATATAGCTAAATCATATGAAGATTATCTTGAAAATGGTATTACTTTTCAAGGTTGGGAATTTTATTTTTATGAGAAGAATATTGGAGTTTTGTATGAGAAGGAAGTTTGTGAGTCTTATAGAAATTCCTAGTTTATATTTTCTCAAAGTTAGGACGTAATGAAGTCAAAAGTAAATAGAAATAATATTATTATTTATTCAATGGAATTATCTAAATATCATTGGTTCCCTCATGAGGGAAGTTATTTTTTTCAATCATTATTTAATTAGTGATGATGAGAATAGGCCTTCGGATATCATGAATTCTCTTTTTGGAAGTTCAATTATAGATAATAAGTTTTAAAGGGACCCAAACCCTAATAAAATGGTTCTATGTAAGTTCATTCAAACTGGAATAACCAAAAGGGATAGAGAATTCAAAAAGGCACTTTTACAAGACATCTACATGATGAATCTTTTATTAAATGATAAAAAATTAAACCTGTCATGATACATGATACAATACATGCATCATTTTATTCATAGAAAGTATAAGCTCGCTTTCTATCCATATAGAAGGTTGTTAACCTTAATTTTTAAGAATAAATAAGTATAGTTGAATGAGGATGAGGCTATTAAGTTCTAAATACATCATAGTTTATCATCCTAAATTATAAGGAACATGGAACAATCCTATAATGTGTCTCCTAATAAGATTGTGGTGAAAAATAGAGGTGAAAAGGAGGGTAAATATTATGATGGAGATGATGGAGAGAAACCTACTCAAGTTGAGGTGGAACTTTCAAGGAAATATGGTGCAGTGTTCCCTACTAATGTTGAGAATGAACTTGTAGGAGCTCAGGAGCCTGTACATTAAGAGGAGACTATTGAGTTTCAAATATTAGAAGCTAAATTGGTCATGAATGTTTGTATATTAGCTCTTTATGTTGATAATGTGGTGGAAGATTCTACTCATGAATAGAAACATGTTATAGATATTTATCTAGAGGAAGTTGATGGTGGAGAAGAAGCTAATAATGAAAATGTTGTACCGATTGGAGTTGGTGTCATAGGACCAACTGTTTTTACATTGATTACACATATATTCAATAATTTGAATATTAATAAAATATCTTATTGCATATTTTTTATTGTTCTATGTGATTTTATTGTAATAATGTCCTAGAATGTCTATCACATTGAAAAGCTCATAGCAATTTCCCGCTATGATGAGAACCTTGAAATGTTATGACGATATTCATAAAGAAAGTTCTATGGTTAGATAACATTCTATGATAAGGCACATAGAATATAACCCTTAGGAATTAGTACTCTTAAGTAGATAATTCTACTTCTTATGAAGTTCATACTTGTTAATCTGCAAGATAAGAGATTATAATAATAGAACCTCTAGTAGGTTTTCTTTATGTTTTGGTGTTATCATGTATTCATGTCGTCAAACATGAATAATGGTCCTTAGTTTTTAATATTATAATTAATACATGTTAAACCATGGTGATAACTATTCATGGTGGAGTTGGATATGTTGGATGCATCGTGACTGATGTGTTATTAATGGATAAGTTAGAGAAGGATTTTTTCATTCCATTTTTATAGAATTTAATATCTTGGCCCTTTGATTGGAATGGAACCATTACATTAAATTCCATGTCCATGGTGCTTCTATGTGTTTATTTTAGAGATTCAAAGAAAGACATATTTATCATATATGATGGTAACATAGATGTGAAACCTTCTTGATGAGATATTGAGACAAAGGGATTATATTAAAAAACAAGAATTTGTATGTGGTTGTCGACATTGAGACATTAATTTATTTATATTAGGTACCTTAAATTGTTTATAGATAGTAATATTGGACTTTGGGAAGGCCCATATAATTAAAATAAGAAAGAACCCTAGAGGGTCACACGTTAAGTGCTTATGTAGATCTTGATTAAATTATATTTGAATTTAATTATTAGAATAAATATTATTCTCAAGAGCTAGGAATGATTTTATTCAAGTGTTATGGATTAAAAATATTTATTAATAAATGAAATATTTGATTAAATATTTATTCATCCATTCAATAAATGTTAAGGAGTTCTAATGGAGCAATATCATGTTTTCTAATAAATATTAATTTACAATCTGGTAAAATAATGCGTTTTATTGCGCAAGTTAGTGTACACTATAAAATAATAAGGTAATTTTTATGTGGAATGGGGTTTAATAAAGATTATAATATTATTTAAGGGTTGGTACACAATTAAAAAACATTTTAATCTAAAATCTAGCTCTATAAATATGTGGTTATTTCTATTGTGTAGGGTTAATCAAAAATTAAGAATAGAGAATTATTGTGAACAACGCACTTCCATCTCTCTCTTGAATTACTCCTCTATTTCTCTCAAGAACAATAAGAACTCTTTCAAGCATGAAGGATCTTTTAGAGATCAAGAAAAACCATTCAAGACATTTGGTTTGTCATGCTATAACCCAAAAATAAATTAACATTGCTCAGATATCAAAGGAGCACATGTGAATCACCACTAGATGGATTTTATACTTGAATCTTTACAGCACAATGAAGGTAATCTAAATGGGTTTTAGAAGATCAACAATATAATACGAGAAAGGATCTTAATATGAGGTAATTATTTCTTTAAAACTATATAAGTTAATTATAAATTTAATATTAAATATCCTCTATTATGATTTCAAGAAACTCTAAATTAAAAGAAATTTTAATTTAACGCCCATCAAAGGTGCTTATGCTATCTCCAAGAGGATTTGGATGATCATTAAGATGAAAGGGAAGTTATTAATTAATTAATTAATTAAAGTAAGACACTACTAGAAAATCAACTATTTGTGATGTGTCATTTGTGATGGACAAATGACTCATCGCAAATAGTCTCCAGACTCGAACTATTTGAAATGGAATAATTATTCCATTGTAAATAGTCACTATTATCTATAGAAGCAATTGTTCCACCGAAAATAGTTTTGGCGGGACTTCCCACCGCTCAGTGCCAAAACCAATTGTGACAGATTGCTAATTCTATCGCAAATATCCATCATCTTAGAAGTATTTTCAATGGAATTAAATGTTTGTCACAAATACTTTTGACCAGAATACTATTTACGATTGAATTAATTTTGTCCCAAATAGTAAATCAATTTAACTTACGTGCACCCCCTTTTTCTTCCTCCTCCTTCTTCCTCATCTCTCGTGCAGCTGGCATCTCCTCCCTTCTCCACACTGTGTCGTCACCCCGAGCCACTATGTTACGCCACCGCACCGCCTCACCATCACGCCGCTCTGCCACACTGCTTCATCGCTCCCTCTCCTATACAACCGCGACGCAACGTCACCTCGAGTATCACTACTTAGGTATACTAGTTACAAACTCTGATTTTGTTCTATTTCTTTTTTCCCATATTTTTTTCAATCTATTGAATACTGGTCTGGTCAAAACCTAGGTTAATCAATTTCCATAGTTTTATAAATTTTTTGATATTGAGGGTTAATCTAAATTTATTAGTTTCTATTTGGGTATCCATTTTTTTAAAAGAGCTAATTTCATTTTATTTTAGGATTTATATATATATATATATATATATATATATATATATATATATTTGGGTTTCAATTGTTTTATAATGCTTGTATTCCAAAATTGATCATCAAAAGAATTGATTCATTGGTTTTGGATTTTAGATGTCATGGATAAATGGGGTAGTGTACAACTAAATTGTTCAATTATTTGATTTTAGGGTTAATTCATCTTCAAACATATAAATTAATGTTATAATGCATGAATCATTATATTTGGGTGTCATTTTTATTACAATATTTGATTTAATTTAACAAAATATTATTCATAAAAAATAAATTTATCAAAAATGTTAATAGAGGCTTAATGAAAAAATAATAACAATTTTAAATAGGTAATATTTATTAAATACTTAGTTAATATAAATTAGGGTAATTTTTTTAATACTTTTTAAAAAAATTAAAAAATACAAATATTTATTAAAAACTAGTAAAAAATATTAATTAATATAAATGTAGTATTAATTTAAATAATTAGTAAATATCATTAAATAATTTATCATATTTAATATTTATTGAGTTGTTGTTATTATTAATAAATTGTAAATATTAGTGTTAATTATAAAATAATAATGATAATAATTTATAAAAAAAATATAACAAATATTATAAATTCATAATAATTTTTATAATTTTTATAATAATTATTTTAATAAGTATTAATAATTTGTATAAATATTGTAAAAACACCTGATATGAACAACTGTTAAAATGTGTCTAGGGTAAAAATTATTAATTCAAAAAAAATTAATTCAAAAAAAATTTCAATTCAAAATAAAAAAAATATTTCAAATATATTAACTAAAAATTATTAATTAATTATTTATAGAAATTATAAATTGAATATAATCAAATTTTTATAATCAAAATTAAATATTATTAAAATTACTTATAAATTATATATATATATATATACATATATATGTTTATATATATTTGATTTATGTATATTTGTTTAAAAATAGTTTATATATATATTTTATATATTTATATTAATTAAGAAATCGTGATATATATATATATATTAATTTTTAAAAATGTAATAATAATTTGAATAATAAATAATAATCATTACATAATTTATAATAATTAATAATTAATTAGTCAATATTATTAATAAATAGTAAATATTAGTGTTAGTTACAAATTATTTATAATAATTTCAAATTTTGAGGAAATTGTGAAAATATGTAAAAAATTGTAAAGGAAAAATATATTAAATACTACTAATAGTTAAATATTAGTTATATTTATTAAAAATAAGATATAAATAATAAATAATTAGTATTATATAACAAATAATTTTTTAAGCTACTAAAAATGTAAAAAAAACTAATAAATACTAACTTTTTTATCGAACCTTGCCAAAAAAATATAAAAAATAATAACTATTAAAAATTAACAATAATTCATGTACATTTTATGTTAATTAAAATAATTTTTATTAATAGTTGGTATAATTTTTATAATATATAAAAATAATATTAATAAAAGATTAAAAATGATACTCCCGCGTGCGATGTAACCAAACACCCGACAATCACAAATGTTATGTCTCGACTAGGGTAAAACCCACTTCCCGTACCCAACAGTGGTCATAAATGTTATGTTGTACCTAGAGTAAACCCTACATCCCGAACCCAATGGTGGTCTCCGATTTTTCAAATGATACACAGTTTGAAATATAATTTAAATTTTAATAAGAAATTATAATAAAAATATTAAATGAATTACCCATGCGTGTCATGTAACTAAACATCTTACGCTCACAAATATTATGTTGCACCTAGGGTAAACCCTGAATCTCATACCCAATGGTGGTCTCTAATTTCCCATATGATATGTTGTTCGAGAGATATTCTATTATTTTCAAAAAAAATAGTGTGTGTCTTATATAATATATTTAATATTTTTATTCTATTTTTGTCGAACCTATATGGGCCTTGTAATCTAGTGCTAACCGAGTACCTCACTCTAATCATATTCCATAGAATATTTCAAGGGGTTAAAATATAATAACAATTTGAAACTAGTCAAAGTGATCAATAATAATTATTCTTATCTCTATTTTTTTAGATAACTATGGACTCAAGAAGTAGACAACAGTTTCTATTATGCGATCATGATTAGATAAATCATCACAAAAAAACAAATGGTTCTGGTATAAATACTATCTACATTGAAGGTGTTGAAACCTTTATATCATTTTCATCATTGAATTATGATTTTGTTTCTGAAGGAAAAATTAAATGTCCATTTTAGAAATGTGGTCTAAGGAGATTTTAAATGTTTGAGAATATTGGACTTCATCTATTGTGTTTTGTTTTTCAAAAAGATTATATTTTTCTTTATCAAAATGATAAAAAGAATTTAGTAGAAAATACAATTTTTTTGGTTCTTGGTCCATAATTTTTGAATTTAGTACATAAGGTCAACGGTCTGTCTATTCATGAATCAATAACTCATAATGATATTCCAAATCCTAAATCAAAACTTTCTTAGTTTTATAATTTGTTGAAATCTTCTAATGAGGACTTATATCTAGGATGCCAAATGAGCAAACATGTAACTGTTATAAAATTTATGGTTATTAAATCAGATTTTGGAATGTCAAATAGATCTTCAACCATTGGATTATATGTTATTAAATAAAATATAATTTTTAAATTTTATTTAATTACTAAAATATTTTTTTAATTGTCTTGCAGGATTTATTTTCTCTGATTCATGATAGCCTGAGGGATCTTATCTGAGAGGCGTGAGATATTTGTATATGTGATCACTTTTGTTAGCTTCTACACAACTTTAGAAATCAAGCTATGGATAAATCTTGTGCTACTATTTTCTACTAGTCTTATGTCTCTCATAGACCCGACTATATCTCATCTCACATATGGGATAGATTGTACTCCTTCTGGAAAAGAGAGAATTTTGGAAGGAGGTCATCATATAGACATCATATTTGGAGGAGAAAAGAGGTCACACATAGGTCCATAAGTTTTACATTTAACATAAATCGATGATATATGGTAAGTGATTTTATTTATTAATGTATATATAATTTAACTATAACATGTTTTTTATATTATATAGGTCATTATTGACCCATCAATTATAGAGTATGAAGTTTATAACAAGATTTATATTGATCCCCATACATGAGAAGTTGTAGACGACTGACAGCAACATATTTTGGTTAGTAATTTTATTAAAAATTTCATTGATATTAATTTTATTATTATTATAATATTTCATTATATTTAAAGGAAATGTATAAGGCTATGACTTCTCATTGAATGGAGAGTCAAGCCGAGAGTGAACAAGATTCCATAGGTGATTCAGGTTTCGATGAAAGGTCATGGATACAAGCGACTTTGTTGAGTGTTGAGAAAGGCTGGGTGATTGGTATTGGTTCTTGACTAACACATATGGGTTATTATGGTACTTCTGTGATGACATCAGTGAGCGTAAATGGAGCTCATGGAGAGTTGTCGTGGATATCGTCGTCCACTGCACAGTATGAGGAGAGGTTGAGAGTTTAGGATGAGATGATAAAGCAAACGGAGAAAGAGAAGGAGGAGGAGCATGAGTAGTAGCTTCTAGGATATGAGTATGTTATGGAGTACATGCGGCAACTTGCACGTGGCGTTGGTATGAAGTTTCCTCCCCCCGGTCCTTCGAGTGATCCTTCTCCACCTAAATACAGTTGATGATTTCTGAAGTTCTATGACAGTTTTTTAATTTATTATGACAAACATATCATGTTTGAATTGATATATTACTTTTATGCTTGTTTTAATTTTTTTAACATTTTTTTAAGTATTTTTAAATATTTTTAGATATTTTAATTATTTTTAATTATTTTTAATGATTTTTAATGTTTTAACTTTCTTTAATTATTTTTAAATATATTTAATTTTTAATTATTTTTAAATTTATTTAATTTATTTAATTTATTTAATTTATTTAATTATTCTTAAATTTTTTAATTAATTTTATTATTTTAATTTATTCCAATTTTTTTATGCATATTTATTTTTTTAAAAAAATTAATTAATTTTAATTTTTTTAATATTTAAATTATTTTTAAACATATTTTTTTATTAAATTTTTTAATTATTATTTATTAATTTTAAAAAAATATTTTTTTATTTTTGATATTTTTTAAAGAAACTATTACTTGCGATAGATGAATAGTCTTTCACAAATAATCAATCGCGACAGTCTGTGGTAATTAGTTATTTAAAATATTTACACCAATTATTTTCGACGGATGGATCATTTGTCAAAATTAATCACTATTTGTGACGATCCATTGCAAATAACCTCAATTATGATGTTGTTTTTTATCACGGTGTATTAACGATGGAATTCCATCGCAAATGACTTTTTTCAATGGAGTTCTGTCACTAATACTCTATCACAAATAATCGAAAGTCTAGTAGTGAGCACATTTATCTTAATAATAAAGAACAAATATAAATTAATTTTAACCATTTTACTATTGTATATACGTTGCATGCATGATCATTTATGAGGTTGACCATGACCTGTGTATATGTGTTGGATGTTTTTAATTTAATGTATTACATGGGTCTGCAATTATTTAATATTAAATTAAATTTTATGGCTTGTGTATCGTCCCTCCCTCCATTATTATGTAAGACCAACATATCCATGGTTATTTATGTAATCCCCATTAATCAATCCTTTTGTTCCCTTCAACTATGAGTGGGCTATAAATACTTATAATTAATGGAGTATCTCAAGGTGTGTAGAGGCGGTTCAAGACGGAACTATAATGATATCAACCCAAGTGATATACAGGTGGACAGGTGGAATTCTACAACTCATGCTAAGGGAGGCACAAGGAGTTATTCCCCTAGGTCATAGGTTGATTTATTGTCTGTTCAATAAATTAACCATTAGATAAGCTCATGATTGGGTCATTTATTTATTTATTTATTTTTGTCTATGAATTATTTAATTTCTGGAAGAAAGATAATGATCAAAAAAATAAGTGAATTATTGTGAAAAGATGAAATTTAAATAAATATATTATATTTAAAGGTTTTATCAAACATGGTTAATTAATTAAGTAAAAGCCACTAAATATTAACAAATAGTGTAAAGGATAAAACAAAAGAAAATTTATGCGTAATAAATTAAAATTCCTTAACTTAATATTAAGACAAACTAAGCCTTCCATTACATGATTGGGAATGAAACCATATAAATGAGTGTTTACATGGACAAATTTTGGACACTTTATTTTATCGAGGAGTTCTCATGAGAGTTTTGGATTAACATAACTGAATTTGTAATAAATTTAACATAAAATTATGTTCAATACAAATTTTTAGGCAAGTGTTGATGAAATCCAATTTAGGATTTTAGGATTGGGGAGTCCACTCAACAGATCAATGAACTACAAGCCCTTAATCAGAAAGACCGCCTACCTAAATACCTTCTTATGGTTTTCATGCCCAAATTATAGATCATAAAGAAGAGAAATATGAATCATTTCCACTAGAGTGTTTTACATGATGGTACATTCTGATTTCAATGGTGAGAGATATTAATACTTGATAAAATAGTGGGAGATTTAATATAATTAATTATTATTATTTCTCAAATAATTCTTAATCAAGAAAAGTACTAATAATATTCTCTTTTATAATTATATAAAATGGAAAGTTTTTCATCCACATTATCTCTATGATCTATATGTGAGAAAGACCATCTCCCCAATGGAAGTAACTTCCAGGAGTGGTTTAGATGCATTCGAGTTGTGTTACTACATGAACGGAAATCTTATGTGCTAGAATCCTCAATGCCAAATTTTTTTCCTAGGAGGTGAGTGATGAATAATTCCTTGTCTATAAAAAACATTTTAATGACATGGTTGAAATTCAATGTTTGATTTTATCATCTATGTCTAGTGAACTCGTTAAGTCTCATGAAAACATGGATTCTTATAGCATACTCAAGCATCTTCATGGTTTATATCAGGAGAGAGCTATACATGAGCAGTTTGAGATCTCCAAGGCTCTTTTTCAGAGAAATCTTGGAGAGGGTACACTAGTTGGGCCTCATGTAGTCAATATCATTGGCTACATTGAGTTCCTAGAGGTTCTAAGGTTTGAACTACCAGAAGAACTAGGAACCAATCACATTCTTGTATTACTTCCTTATATCTTATCCGACTTCATTGTAAATTTTAATATGAAAAAAATTAAGATGTCACTCCTATATCCTCTCACTTTTCTTCACCAAGTAGATAATGAGACAAAACATGAAACTTATTCCATCCTTATGGTGAACAAATGGAAAGGTAAAGTGAATAACTCTAAGCCTAAAGATTGTTCACACCCCTCTATGAAGATAAATATCAAGGGGAAAGCAATGGATCATGATGTTATTTGTTTCTCATGAGGAAGGAAGCACCACTAGAATAAAAATTGCACCCAGCCTAAGAAGTAAGGGGAATATTCAAGTGTGTCTATTATCAAGTGAAATTTATATATTTCTATAAATTGGGTATTAGATATAGCTTGTGGTTCCTATATATGTATTCAAATATAGGAACCAAGTATATTTAGAAATATTGTCCGAGAGGAGGTAAATCTACAAGTATCCAACAAAGCTAAACCTACTATTATAGCTATCGGTGACTACTACCTCACATTTCCAACTGAAATGATCTTGTTTTTAAGGTATTATTATGTGTCATCCATTAATAAAAACATTATTTCTATATACAGACTTAATACAGATGGATTTATTTTCAAATGTGGAAATAAATGTTTCATCTCTTATAAAGATAGTGTTTATTATGGTAAAGCACATTTAAATAATGGTATTTATGTTTTTTATTACATTAACCAAGTAATAGAAATTGATAACAAAACTACTTCACATGAATCATACCACACCCAACTTTGGAAACACCATTTAGGTTATGAAAATGAAAATCAATTGAATAAATTACACAAAGATAGATATTTAGATTCTTTTAAACTAAAACCACTTGGTGTATTTCATGCATGTTTATAAGGTAAAATGACCAAAGAAGCATTTAGTAGAAAATTTAAAAGGTCCAAGTAGCTTCTTGAATTAGTTCATATCGATGTGTGTGGACTATTTTCTATTGAAGAAAGGGGTGGGTACTCATACATCATAAATTTCATTGATGATTTTAGTAGATATGGTTATGTCTACTTAATGAGGTATAAGTTGGATTATTTTGATAAATTAAAAGAATACAAGAATGAAGTTTAAAACTAGCTTGGTGACAAGATTAAGAAACTCTGATTAAGTTGTGGTGAAGAATATCTTAATCAAGACTTCAATGATTATTTATGGGATTTTGGGATTATATATCAACTCACACCTCATTATACACCACAATGGAATAGTGTAAGTGAAAGGAGTAACTTCACCTTATTAGACATGGTGAGATCAAAGATGAGTCATGAGAGTCTTCCATTATCCTTTTAGGGATACTCATTACAGATAGCATCATAAATATTAAACTAAGGGCTGACTAAAGTATAGATGATATTCCATACCAGTTGTAGAATGGAAAGAAACCCATGTTGTCATACTTGCATGTGTGGGGTTGTGAAATGTTTTTCAAGGACTCTTTAGGTAATAAACATGCACCTAGAGGCACAAAATGTATATTTATAGGATATCTCAAGGAAACAAATTGATACTATCTATAAAATCCTTTAGATAAATAGGTGGTGGTTGACAGATGTCCCACATTCCTTGAGAAGGATCATATCTATAAAAGATATAGTGGGAGTGAGACAATCTTCGATGAATTCCAAGCTTAATATATATAATATTTGACACATGGACAAATTCCACAAAGCCACGTGGAAGATGTTCCAAAGACACACGTACTATGTAGCAGTAGGTTAAAGAACCAAAATGGTATGGTTTTCTAGTCACCCATGATAGTGAATCATTATTAGTTGATAATGATGGTCCTCTAACCTATAAAGAAGTAGTAAGTGATGCAGATGTTACCAAGTGGAAAGAAGCTATGAATCTTGAAATGGATTCCATATACCAAAACCAATTCTGTATTTTGATAGATCCTATATAAATTGTAATGAATTTTTGTTTTAAATGGTTATTCAAGAAGAAACTAGACATGGATGGACAAGCTAGTACCTATAAGGCATGACTAGTTACAAAATTGTTTATATAGCATCAAGGAATAGACTATGATGAAACATTTTCACTAGTTCCAATACTAAAATCCATAAGAATTGTACTTTTCATTGTATACTTCCATGACTGTGATGTATTAGAACTAGTTCACTCAAAAGTAACTGAACCTAGTTATCCACATGACGTCAAGCGCACCTCCATATATGCCAGAGGCTTTTGACTAATAGTGAGGGTCCATGGTGGATCATTGGGGTGATTATACCCTCATGATCATAGTGCATCACAACGGTATAATCATATCGATCAATAGTATAAGAATAATAAAAAAGTAAACAATAGAAGAGTAAACATCCATCATATTAATAACTGAGTAATCACATCCATCAATGTCATATGAAAAATTATGATCATGGAATTCTTTACAAAGAGAAATCAATAAGACATGATAGTATGTACACATACATACAGGTATGCTAAAAATAAACAAAAAGAAAAAAAAAATATTATCTCCATATAGAATCAGGATCCATAGCTTAGTCTTATTCTCCCTCACTCCCATGATAAAATAAATCAAACATCAGCAACTGGGCACTTTCTCTTTCCCTTACCTACGTCCATGAACTTTATCTAAGTGTTAATTGGTGACCCGAATAGGGTGTGAGATATACTCAGTACCACCAATGGTGTCTAATTCTATCTAGTTTGTGGATATATAATAAATAGAATACAGGTAACAGTAAAAGTTTTAAATGATGTGTGGTAAATAAATAACCAACATTGGTCTAGGTTCCCGTGGAACACCCATCCTCGGCTACCTTCTTCGGCCTAAGATGGAATATATTTGAGTAATTAGCCTATTATTATTTAATTTATAATAATGTCTCAAGACCTAGCTCATATCCCAAGAATCCCTCGTGAATCATATCTATGCAAGATATGTATAATATGGTCATCATTAAAAAGTAAGTCTCCAACCGAACCAAAACTTGTGCTTTGTATTTTCATACACGTTGTATAATCATTTAATTTAATATTTCAAAAGAACCTGAGCCCATCCTTGGAATTCCTAATTTGGAACCCAGGTTTCACTCCAGGAATAAGTGAATCCATCACCTTATAATCCTTTCCTAAAAAATTCCTCATAGGAACCTCGGTATAACTATGGTGTGGTATAAAGTCACTTCCCCCTAATTCTATCCTTGGAAGTCCATAAAGGGAGCCTAAGTGTCACGCATGGAGTATATAATGATCTTCTCTTTGAGACCATCCTTGGTAGTTCACATAGGGAGTCCAAGTGTCACTTGTGGTGTAATAATAGTATGCCCTATGATTTCATCCTTGGTAGTCCACATGGGGAGTCCAAGTATCACTCGAGCATAAATAATTCAGTTTCCCAGTGAGTCGTTTCCTGGTGTTCATATTAGAACCCATGTGTCTCCCAAGGAATATGATAAATCCATTTACATTTAATTTAATTAAATAATATCGATGAGTCTATTTATATAATTCCAAGTCAAAACCCATATCTCACTCTTAGAATGTAAATAAGAATGGTCATGGGCCCAAGGACTAACCATACCATTTAAGTTCACATTTTAACTCATTTTTTCATCAAATTCATATAACAATTTACTCACCTCATAAGGTGGCTCAAATCAAATCATAGGCATATAAGGTCTCTCATCACATGAATCCTATCATTCACCTCAATTGGGCATTTGGATTTAAATAAAATCTCAAGACTAAGTGATAAAGACAACAACCAAAGGCATAGGGACATGTTATTTCATTCCCTCTTTTATTAAAAACAATTTACACTTTAATCAATTAATTTAACATCCCATAAGCTAGGGGTAAAAGAAAAAAACTCTAAGTTGAATCAATTTCATAATCTACCCATAGTGGTTTTATCCATTTTAGAAACACACCCTTATGGGTGGTTAAATTCAAGGAACTTAACCTTTAATGATATATAAACAAGTCTCTTGAGTTGTATAGTTAAATCCTACCCATTTAATTTTACAATCATTCCATTTAATAAGAAATTCTTGTAAAATCCAATGCACGGAACAATGGAATATATAAACACAAAGACTTTGAAAGAAAATCACAAGACCACCAACCTCAGCTTAGTAGTTGACTCATAGTCCTTTGTTGGCCTCTAATCTAGGATAGAATGGAAGAAATTGACCAAATAGACAAATGTCTAGAAAATAGGGAATATTATATCACACCAAAATAACTCCATCGATATTGAGATAAAATAAAAAATTTGAAATAGGAATAGAGAGCTTATAGGTGGCTATCTAATAATACTAGTGACAAGTGATTCAGAGTATGGAGGAAGAAAAATCATTAAATCCTAGCTTTATGCTTGGAGGAGCTCTCAACATGAAGAGGGTATGGGATGTTTTCTACTAGAACATAAGGGATAAATAGGGTTTTCCTCTTTAAATAAAAGGATTTAAAAATGGTAAAATCACCCAAGGATTAAAATTTTCATAGTTTGGATGCACATCTAGCAAAACTGTGCACCAACTGTGCACCCAACTCTTTCCCAGGACACCCCTTACACGGTTTGCAGAACATGATTAGACCAACCATGCATTGCCTATACACACCATATTTATTATACCTACATGGTTTTATGGCCCATTTTCATGGTTTTATCAAACCATGTGACCCCTAACAGTGCACAATATCACCCCACACGATTTTCCCTAACTCTACGGACTAGGATGCATGGTTTTTACTAACCATGAGGACCAGTTTTTTCCTCAAAAATATGGTGCACTAGGATCCAAAAAAGCCCCAAATGCTCTTAAAACATACCTAAAATGTATTAATAAGGATAAAAGCAAGAGTTTAAGCCAAAATTTAAAGGATACATGCCTCATAGAAAAATAGGGTTCTCACAATCTTCCCCCTTAAAGCAATTTATCCCCAAATTACCCTTCCAAGGGTGGAAAAGCATTGTTTGAGAATAAATTTGGGCACTTAGAACATACATTGGCCTCCTGCTCCCATGTCTCATCCTATACATGGTCTTGATACCATAGAACCCATACTAGAGGAACTGACTAACCTCAAAGAAACTTTTTTCCATGATCAACAACACAGATAGGATGTTCCTCAAAGGATACATTAACCTCTAACTCAGCCTCCTCGGGATTAAGAATATGATACTATAGAAACCAAGAAATGTGTTTCATTCACTTCTCTATAATTGAAGATGTATTTCCATGTACAATGACTCAAAATGATCTCAACCAGGCTCGAAAAGTTCACAGTGCGACTCTGCATTTTTCATGGGGTTCAGTGATGATAGCGAAGGCACCAGCCCGAAGGGCCGAGACCATAGCCCAACACTGATCCCAAGTAGGGGTGTGGAGGCGTAGCCCCCAAAGTATGGATTAATAAATTTGGCTAAGTCTTGAAATAGGCTCCCAAGGTACCTACGTGAAAACACTTGCACGCCACCATGCTAAAGCTGATTGAAGTGATTATTTTGACTAAGTCCTCAAAGCAGCACCCCAGTCTAGCCAAAATTCCATTGGCATGCAAGGTACATGCACACCACAATTTAGGCTCGAATCCCACTTGCGTGCCCCCATGAATCACATAGCCTACTTACGCACCCAACTCATTTCACCCAAGTTCCCTTTTTTCCTATAAATAGACCCTTGGGGACCTCATTTGTACTGACAAATTTCCTTGAATCCCAATTGTTACTCTGATCGCCCTAATACTTTTCCCAATTCTTCCAAAACCTTCAAGGTAGTTCTTCAACACCTTGAGCAGAGGATTTAAGGTAGGATCATTGCACTTAATTTCTTTTAGTGTTTGAAAACCATAACAATTGCGCACCTAAAGCACCCAACCTCTCCAAGTCAGAAATACTTGTGCGCCGCCCATTCCTCTCACAATAAATTGAGTACCCCACTTCTTGAATCACCTGTGAATACTCTTGAAGGCTTTAGAAAGGTATCACCCAATTATTACCATACGGATTGTTCATTGCCTAAGTGAACATCAGATCACCCAAGCCTACTTGCGTGCCCTTACTTGCGCGCCCTTACCTACTTGTTCACCCATACTTGCGCTCCCTTCTCTACTTGGGTGCCCCTCCTTGATTCACTTACTTTCTTCACTCTCTTTAGTCTACAAGTCATCAAGCCTTTATCAAATCCATTCATGGCAAGGATTATTCTTCCTTGGATCCCTTATCTGAAAGGGATTCTGTTAACACCTCCACTAAAACCTCATGACTTATCAAACCTTTGGGAAAGTCACATCATTGTGTATCCTATTTGGGTTTGTATTTCCACAGTTAGAGGTTTCCCACATTTGGTTTACAATGGCATTAGGATTCATGGAGTGTATGTGGGTTTTTATATCCATAGTCACATGGACCATTCTCCCAGAAACAGTGTTGGGAAGTTCTTGGTTTGGAGGAGGGTTGGGCCCTGGCCTCTCCCTTCTCGAAGAGATGACCCGGAACCTTAGGTCTCTAGTAGGGGAAGATAATGTTCATAATTACTTTTCCTTTTAAAGATAAAGTAGAAGTCTCCCTCCCTTAACAAGATAAATTTTAGGGTAACCATCTTGGTGTAAGCCCCTAGCTTTTCTTGCAGGAGGTGTCTGTTGGCGCCAAAAATCCGGCCCGAAAGGAAGGGACGAAAAAGAGAGCTGGCGCGCTGCATCGCGAAGCACAGCCGCGAAGCACAGCCGCGGAGCCCGTCCGCGGAGCCCCGCCGCGAAGCGCCCCAACTTTGGCGGCCCCGCGAAGCTCCGGAGGCGGTAATCCTCCACGAACCGGTTTGACGTTCGCGAGGCGCCGCGAAGCTCCGGAGGCGGTAATCCTCCGCGAACCGGTTTGACGTTCGCGAGCCGCCGCGAAGCCCCGAAGGCGGCGCGCGAGCCCTGCTTCGCGGCGCCCCTTCCCTATAAATACTCGACTCCCCCTGAGTCCCCGAAGACGGACAATCCGACCTTTCGGCTTCTCCTCTCCCGAATCGCGAAGCAAGCTTTGCCCCGGGAATCATGAGCTCCGCGAGGTATTTCTACTTCGCGAGACGACTCTGATTTGTTTCGTCCTGAGCCCCTCTTCCGAGAGGGATGCCCTTCGCGAAGCCCAAGGGCGTTCGCAAAGGAAGGGGATTCCCAAGGGAACCCGGGCAGCCGCGGAGCACTCGTGCTTCGCGAAACACCCAACCCATGCTAGTAATCCCTATGCCAAGGCAGGATAACTATGCATCGCGAAGCACATTGCTTGGCAGGACCCTGCTTCGCGAACCACTCCTTCTTCGCGAGGCAGTGCTCCGCGAACACTGTTCCACTTCGCGAAGCACCACCCACTCCCACCTATGCCCCATGCTAAGGCCAAGGCACCCCACTTCGCAAAGCACACTCCTCTGCTTAGCGATTCCTCCTTCCGTACGACCCTCCAGGTTTGCACGATGTGATTTCAAAGTCCCATGGACAACACCTCCCGTAGCGTTGCTTCGCCCAATGCTCCTTCGCATAGGCACGCTAACGGCTATTGCTTCTTCGCATAGCCACGCTAACGTGGACCCCTAGATGGCTCCTCCCTCGACCCCCCTCTACCATGGCCTTACTGGTACCTTCCCTTCCCCAAGGACCAGAGGGTACCAGTTATGTAAGCCCTAGGGGTGTGGAGTGAACCCACCTCGTCCGATCTGCAGGACGTTAAACTGCCAAGCACCACGTCCTCAACACATGACGTTAAACTGTGACCCAACCTCGTCTCCCTCACGAAGGGTCCCCCAGCTCGAGCATTCATTACACCGCTCGTCTCCACGGGAATGGAACTCTTCCGCACATGGAATGAGATCCTCCTTGTCGGAGTGGTGTATGTTCGCAGGGGAAGGGTCGCCTAAGAGCGTAAATCCCTAACCTTTGGTACGGATGATTGCACACGTGCATCTCGGTACTCCCCCACTACCAAGGTCAGTGGGGAACGTGATAGGGAACGAGGCACCTCCCATTTTCGGACCAAGGTCCATCTTTCCCGCGCTTTGTCGCACCATGGGCCTCCATCCTGGAGTAAGTCCCAACACCATGGGCCGCTCAACACGTAAGCCCCTCTTCGCTTCTCACGGACGCACCCTTCGCGACGTGATCGTCAGGTCCTTGCAACCTCTTGTTTCTCACACCGAGCATGACTCACGTGGGCTTAGAGTGAGCACCGACCCTGACAAAACTTTCCATTTGAACTACGAGGTCTTTGATCCATGTCAAGGCATGGTACGTAGGAAGCCTCCATGAGGTTCAAGCCCACCATCAGTGGACCAAGGTCTACTTTCATTTGAACTACGAGGTATTTGATCCATGTCAAGGCATGGTACGTAGGAAGCCTCCATGAGGTTCAAGCCCACCATCAGTGGACCAAGGTCTACTTTCATCTGAACTACGAGGTCTTTGATCCATGTCAAGGCATGGTACGTAGGAAGCCTCTATGAGGTTCAAGCCCACCCGTCTTTCACGTCGGCTTTCACCCCCGTCCAGCATGACGTTAAACTGCACCCCGGTCCAGTGGTAAGCCATTGCGACCCACCAATTTGAACTACGAGGTCTTTGATCCATGTCAAGGCATGGTACGTAGGAAGCCTCCATGAGGTTCAAGCCCACCATCAGTGGACCAAGGTCTACTTTCATCTGAACTACGAGGTCTTTGATCCATGTCAAGGCATGGTACGTAGGAAGCCTCTATGAGGTTCAAGCCCACCCGTCTTTCACGTCGGGTTTCACCCCCGTCCAGCATGACGTTAAACTGCACCCCGGTCCAGTGGTAAGCCATTGCGACCCACCAACCTAAACTACGAGGTCTTTGATCCATGTCAAGGCATGGTACGTAGGAAGCCTTCATGAGGTTCAAGCCCACCATCAGTGGACCAAGGTCTACTTTCATCTGAACTACGAGGTCTTTGATCCATGTCAAGGCATGGTACGTAGGAAGCCTCTATGAGGTTCAAGCCCACCCGTCTTTCACGTCGGGTTTCACCCCCATCCAGCATGACGTTAAACTGCACCCCGGTCCAGTGGTAAGCCATTGCGACCCACCATCCTGAACTACGAGGTCTTTGATCCATGTCAAGGCATGGTACGTAGGAAACCTCCACGAGGTTCAAGCCCACCATCAGTGGACCAAGGTCTGCTTTCACGTCGGTTCACCGGCGAAACCCACCTTCTGAACTACGAGGTCTTTGATCCATGTCAAGGCATGGTACGTAGGAAACCTCCACGAGGTTCAAGCCCACCCATCACCCGATTCACGTCGTGTTCTACCTACGTCCAGTATGACGTTAAACGACATCCCGGCCCAGCGGTAAGCTGTTGTGACCACTTGAACTACGAGGCCTTTGATCCGTGTCAAGGCATGGTACGTAGGAAGCCTCCATGAGGTTCAAGCCCACCAATAGTGGACCAAGGTCTACTTTCGCGTCGGTTCACCGACACACCCACCCATCGCTCATTCACGTCGGGTCCCATTCCAGTCCAGCGGTAAGCCGTTGTGACCATTTGAACTACGAGGTCTTTGATCCATGTCAAGGCATGGTACGTAGGAATCCTCCACGAGGTTCAAGCCTACCCGTCGTTTATTCACGTCAGGGTTCATTATTGTCCCGCATGACGTTAAACTGTATCATTTGAACTACGGGGACTTTGATCCATGTCAAGGCATGGTACGTAGAAATCCTCCCAGAGGTTCAAGCCCAAATCTCTTCGGACCAAGGTCCAGATTCACGTCGGTTTACCGGCACCATCCTGAACTACGCGGACTTTGATTCCCTGCCACGGGGATACGTAGGAAGCCTCTTCAAGGCTCAAGCCCGACTTCGCTGTCGCCCCCCTGCGATGGTCCCATTCCATTCTCAACCGTCTCTGCTAGACATTAATCTTGCAGCATACCCTGTGTTGAACATGGGAAGCTGAGGAAAACCTCAGATACGTGTCTAGGACATGTAATTCCCTGCGCTCGATGTGGGATGCCTCGGGCTTCCACGCCCTCGAGAAGCCTTGTGATCAAGGATAACAGACAGACATGCCAGGTACCCCAGCATCCAGACACGCTACTGATGCCTCAAACGTGATTACTCCCCTGACCGAAGGTTGCTGCCCTGACTGGACCCTTTGGAATGTCCCGACAGAAGCAGTGTAATTAACCGGCGTCCATGGAAACATGACACCGGGAAGAGTTTCACGAACTACGTATTAAATCTATAAGGGAGACCCGGACTAGGTGACGAGTTCTGAGGAGGAATCCGCAGGAGGAAGAACCGACATCCCATCATCCCGTTTCGATCAAGGAGCAGACGTACCTGAATAAGGAACGAATGCTGCCCGCCTTTGGAAAGCGGGAATGCGGGGCAACAAAGCCGCGCGTCCCCCTCCCGATGGACGGATGCGCGCGCGCCCCGGCGAAAGCGTCGGAAACAGAAATGGTGAACCCGACGTGAAAGTCTTCTCCTCAGCATGGAGATTAGTAGAGTTCGAGACACCAGTAGATTGACATGTCACCGGATTCAGATATCTGTTGCCTAGTCCCGCCAAGTAAATGGCGGGCCTGTCGTGGAACTCACCAGAAGTCAGGGTAGTAGAACGTGGGGCGCTCCGCTCCGCAGCGTGTTGGCGTGGATCCTTCTCACAGACATGGAGGATGGAAGAAGGCTGGGGCACTGCCTGTCAATCCTTTTCCTCTCAGTACTGATGAGTTGATCCCTTCGCTTGTCAGGAACCAGGTTGCTATTTCAGAGAGGCGGTCACCATCCGCTCCTCACCCGCGCAGGGGCAGGGGCAACACCACGACGGCCACTCCACATGGCGCCACTACCGCCACAACGGCTGCCATGTCACGGGATGCGGGACGTCCACGTCCCCTTTCCCCATCAGAGGTCATCCAACGAAGGGTGATCAACAGCCTCGTTCGCAGGTATGAGGAACAAGGGGTCATCCCGACCAGGGATATGGCCCGTTTGGACCTGGAGGCTTCCAGACCCCGCCGTCAACGCCGCCCTAACAGGCCGCGCAGGGAGCCCCCGCTCCCCACCTCGACATTCAACCGTTTCGGGAGCCTATCCCCAGAACGCCTTGACGACTCTTCGCCTTACGCCGAAGAGGCAGGCGCGGTCCGGCTCAGCCCGCTCAGGGCCCCGACCCAGGACCCCCAGGAGAGAGCTCCCGTCCGGCCACGTCAGCGCCGTCGTCCGGCCCCGCAGGAAGAACAGGCAGACTATGTCCCTGCACCACCTGCACCGGCCCGCCTGACCCGACGTCAGCGCCGGGCCCGGGCTGAGGACGCTCGCCTAGCCGCGTCCACATCGACAGCTATAGTGGCCCGAGCCACCGCCGACGTACATTATGAAGCCCCCGCCTACATTGAGCAGGGGCACCCCTTCGCCCAACCAAGATTGAGACCCCAGCCGCCCCATGGGCAGGCCGGGTTGACGCTCCGGGTTGCAGGCCCCAGTGATGATCGTCGCGAACTAACCCGCGGTGATGCCACCCCGTACGGAGGTCCTCCCCGTACCACTACTCCACAGAGAGTGGGCCTTCCCCGCTCCGAGGTTCGTCGTGGAGGCATGCCTCGTGTTGCCCCCATCCTGCAGGAAGACCTGCCCTGGGGCAGTAATGCTCAGCGCGGAAGTATTTCCCGCGCCCGCTGTACAGGGTATGAAGTCCATTCTTCTGAGGGCACCGTCCATCCGGTCCTTCTACGTGGGGGCCCCCCCTACGTCCTCTCTGCGACTGGCGAAGATCCTCCTTGCCCCAGCGACTCAAGGAGTGAAAGTCAGCCTCGCTCCACTCGCACCGACCATGGAGGCCTTCCCCATGCTCCTGTCAGTTCCAATAGAGGCCCCGCCCACGTGGGTACTGTTCATGGAGGTCCTCCCCATGTACCCTTTGATATTTTCCCTGGTGCCCCCGGCACCCCGGCTGTCTCAAGTGGGGGCCCTCTCCGCCACGGTGCTAGCACCGCCCCAGGGCTGCCTGATAGGGGTCAACCCTGTCCCGAAGAGCCACCCAGGGGAAGAAGAGCGGGTCGTCGCCACCACAAGAAGACTCCTGGGAAGGCCCAGGGGGAGATCAAACCTGCCCGCTTCTCCGATTCGGAAGTGGAATGCGATTCAGCGATGGAACCTTCTCCCAGCTCCTCCGTATCAAGGACTGGGGCAGGAACCAGACGCGTCAGCCTCGTTCTCCCCGAATTTGAGGTCCACCGGATTCCTGTCTCTCTCTGCAGGTACATCCAGGAGGAAGAAATCCTGGGAATTCCGCAGGTTTCGACCGCGCAGTTATCGCCACCGTCACCCGAAGCGCCCTCTACCTCTACTCGGGATCACGAGGAGCTGTTTTGGGGGTCAACGGTGGTAGAGCCACGACATGACCGGACACCGGTAACGGCAATTCCCGTACCCGAAGTAGTGGCTGTTAGCCCGTCCTATCGTGACATTGTGGTCAGGTCACCTCGCTCTTCAGAGGAGGGCCCAGAGTACGGTGGCCAGTCTGCTCGCTCGCCGTATTCTCCACCGCCGAGTTTGCTATCCCAGAGGTCCGCCTCGGTACCGCTACCGGTCCC
Source organism: Viscum album (assembly GCA_963277665.1). Taxonomy (NCBI): domain Eukaryota; kingdom Viridiplantae; phylum Streptophyta; class Magnoliopsida; order Santalales; family Viscaceae; genus Viscum; species Viscum album. The sequence goes on from OY728123.1 coordinate 2,025,893,727, forward strand.
TCAGCCACCCCCGGTTGATGAGTGGGGAAATGTAGGGCCGAACCCCGAGGACGAACCCAGGAGCTTCTGGAGTATCCTTGCAGCGGACTACTTCCCAGAGAAGTTCTGGCCCACGGCGGCGCTAAATTTTCGCGTACCCGAGTCGCTTACCCCTGAAGAAGTGGGATGCTTTTGTCGGACCCTGTGGGCGACGCACTTCCGCCTCCGTTGGGAACGGGTAGTGTACCCCAGGAGTCGAGAGCACTTCGAGGAGATTGGAAAACAGTGCCGCCTAATTGATGCAGCGGCGCTCCTTGCGGCCCAGCACCCCAAGTCGCCCGATCACCAGAGTTCCCTCCAACGAAAATGCGTCCAGAGTTTCAAGGCACTTCGCAAGATTATCAGGGAAGCCACCCCCCATGTGCAAGTCCGTGGTTGGGGACGCTATGCCACTCTCCTCTTCGACCCTATCCGACGACAGCCCGATTCGCTATGCGACATTGAGGATATGCCCTCAAGAGGGGTCACAGTCCACATGGCCGACGTTGTGGATAAGGAAGATGAGCTTGAGTTCCTTGATGGGGACTTACCATCCGAGGGCGTACCGCCGCTACTCGACCCATCAGGGAGAGTCACCCGTCAGCAAAGGAACCTGCTAGGCCTCCCCGTACCCACCGAGTCACTGGCACTCGGTCGAAGCACTGGCAAGGGTAAGGAGTATGTCGGGATAGTCAAGCACTCCGACCCGTCCGCCTCCGTGCAGAAAACGGACGAAGACCCTGAGAAGGCCACGTTGCGCCAGCAGCTTGCTGAGCAGAAGAGGCTGGTCGACGAACTCTTGGCTGAACGCGCCGCAGAGCGACGACCCGACTATGGTAATCCCAGGCCGGGACAGCAGGGGCAGGAACAATTTCCCCCCGGTGAGATGCCTCCGGGCAACCCTAATCATGCTACTGCCGCGGACAGGGCGGAAGCCGGAACGTACGGCAAGAGGGCGCGATACGTCTCGCCAAACCCCCCTGAGCGACAGGGCAATCTGAAGAACCCAACCCGGGTTCCCCCGGTCGCCCAACAGGTCGTCCAACCAGTCAACCCTAGAGCAGCAGAAGCCGTCTACCGTGTTGAAGAACCTGGCAATGCGCTTGTGGTGAGGGACCCCCGTCAAGACAGGGACCCCCACCCGGAGGACCTTATTGCGGCACTCACAGCCCGCCTCGAGGCGTTGGAGACACGGCAGGTGGCGGTCCCACCCGATGGCAAGCCTTATCCCGCGTGGGTGGATGATATGCCCGTGCCTCCGGGTTTTGGGAACCCCACTTTCTCGCCTTTTAACGGGACAGGGGACCCACCCCAGCACTTGGCTCATTTCTCTTCCAGGTGTGGCCCCATGCTGGGGACCCCGACTCAGCAAGAAGCCGCTAAGCTCCGATGTATTGTACAGACGTTGGAAGGTCCGGCATTCGTCTGGTACAGCCAGCTCCCCATCGGATCAGTGACCGGCTGGGAGGATCTTCGCCGGCAGTTCTTGTACCAGTTCAACTCCACCACGCGGAAGACCAGCATCGCGGACCTCTTTAAGTGCAAACAGAGGCCTGATGAGCGGGTTGTAGACTTCATCGCCCGGTGGAAAGGACTTACGTATTCTCTCGATATGCCGCTGACTCAGGAGCAATTACTGACGATGTGTGTGGGGAACGTAAAGACAGAGCTGGTACCCTCCTTGATTACCCAGAACTACCCTGGGGGGTTCAGAGACTTCTCGGATAAGGCCCAGCGCCTCGAGGAGGCCCTGCAACAGGCTAGTCAAGCACGTTTGCTGCCCCCTATGATCCCAGCCAGGAGGGCCGCCAGGGATGAACCCGCCGCAGTGGCTCAAATAGAAGCCCCGAGGCAGCTGGAATTGTTACCGGCGGCACCACCCCCGCAACCCCGCAGAGGTCCTCCACCTCAAGCACAGGCTCCTGCCCAGCAGCGACCGCCTCAGAACCGACAGGTTCCCCCGCGCAACGCGCCACCGCCACCTAGGCGAGACAACCAGGCACCGCCCCCTCGGCAGGCCCCTCCGGTCCCTCGACAGGATCAGGCCCCCAGGGCTCCTTACCCGGAAAGAAAGTACCATACCTATTCGTTTAACGAAAATCAGGTCCCTGGTTACTTCTGAAGTGCTCTAGAGCAAGGGATCGTGCGTCTGCCTGAGTGCAGGAGGCCGGCAGAGGCGCATCTCACTGATCACCCCAACTACTGCCCTTATCACCGGATCCTGGGGCACACCCTCAAGCGATGCTATGTGTTTAAAGACTGGCTTCAGGACCAGGTCAACAACAACATAGTCAAGTTGGGCCCAGCGCCAGCGCAGGTGGCAGGCATCTTCGTGGGGTCGGAAATCGGCAGTGACAGCGAGGGTGAGTGGCAACAGGTCCCTAGCCGCGGGTCCCAGAAATACGACAACTGGATGGCTCGAAAAACTATCGTCCGTGCCCAGGGTATCATCCGGGTACGCCTGAAGCAGTCGGAACCTTCAGAAGAAGTAGTTGGTGCCTCAGCATCGTCTTCACAGTCGACCTCTGCCCAAAAAGGCAAGCAGCGGCGACGCAAGAAGAAGCAACGTGCACCGCCAGTACCGTCGTCATCCCGCACTCTCGGCGACTTTATGCCTCCCGAAATGGGCATTCCCCCCAGAATCCGCCCAGCGGTGGATGACTCTTCGAGTGACAGTCAAGGGTACGCTTCGGTTAACACCGTGGAGCTGGTAAAGCCCTATATGACCCCCGACGAGGGGGAACCCCAGGCAGACCGCCCCAACGTTTCCAGCCGACGTCAACGTCAGCGGAATCGCAATCGCGCCGGTCACCGAGGTATGTCAGCAGGCACTTGTGACCAAGCCGTGCACGCTACCGAGACCAGGCAGCAGGCTCAGCGCAGATCTCAGCACGCGCAGACCCATCCAGCGCCCTTGGCTCTACCTCCACCGCCGTTCGTGTTGCTGGATCAGGGAGAGCCGCCTCGTTCATATCACAGCCAGTCTCGCCCGGCGACGGGCCAGCCCCCGCTGTTCGATCTTAGCCCGGCGACTACTCCCCAGGCTTCTACTAGTAGGCAGCAGGATGTACCCAGTGCTAGCCGACCGCCAGTTCAACCAGCAGGACCCGCTATGCCTCCAAATGCCGAAAAACCCCCTGTAAGCAGAGGTTCGCGTTTGGCACGCAAGTATGATGTCCTAAAGCACCTAGCCGGAATTCCGGCGAGGCTTTCCATCCTTGAGGCCCTGCGCTTGTCGTCCGAGATGCGCGAGGCACTTGCCGAGGCCCTAAGGAGCCCCCTCCAGTTCGAGACGGAAGTGGCAGCCGCGGAGGCTTTCCATACCGAGACGATTGAAAACGCCGAATGTCAGGCGGTTATCTCGTTCTCTGGTGAAGATGAAGACCCTCCTATACAGGGGCACATTCGCCCACTGTATGTCACTGGCCACTTTAACGGTGTGGAAGTCCGTCGCTGCCTCGTTGACACGGGTTCCGGAATCAATCTAATTCCGACCCGGATGCTGCGAAAGCTGGGTTTGTCCGAAGGTGATTTGACTCCCTCTGACCTCAGGATTCAGGGGTACGACAGGACAGAGCAAACCCCGGTCGGCAAGATCCGTCTGAAGACCCAGTTCGGTGGCTTAATTTCCAGCACCGAATTCATGGTTGTTTCTCAGGACACCGCCTACAATGCATTGATGGGCAGGCCATGGCTCCATCTGCATGCAGTGGTTCCCTCGTCGTATCACCAGTGCCTTAAGTACTCGCTCAACGGTCGAGTAGGCGTGCTCCAAGGAGACGCGTCCCCTTTCGCTTCTTGTGAGGCCCGCTATCTGGATGCGGGTTATTACAAAAGTAAGGACAAGCAGATCCTGGTCAGTGAGGATGAGCCCGCCCCAACCACAAGTGATCCCTGGGCGAGCATGGACGACGCCTACATCCTCCCGATCTACCGGTTGGAGGCCACGACCCCCGACATGGGACAATGTTTCGTTGTTTCGGGTATGCAAGGAAGGCATGTTCCGGCGTCCAAGCGACGGCGGAAAATCACCTCGTACTCCTACATCAACCAGGCTCGGGTCATCCCGGAATCTCCTACCCCTGTACGGTACCGGGATGTCAAGCTCATGACAACGGCGGTGCGCCATACGTGTCTATTTCGCCGGGATGGAATCAACCGACTCTGGCCGACACGTCACCACTGCTTTGATATCGTCAAGCGTGGCCCCTTAGGCCGAAGGCCGGATGGGATAGGGTCAAATGCATTCATTGCTATGGTCTCCATGACGAGTGAGTCTCCTGATGTGATGACCGCTGCTGCCCAAGCCGGCACCAGCTGCCCCTCGGGTTTTGAGAGCCCAGAAGTACCTTCCGTCACGGGAAATCCCCCCACGGCTGGGGAGGAAGACTTGGAGGATGCTCCCCCAGCCTTTGAAGAAGGCGTCTCTACCACGGTCGATGAGCTGGTATAGGTGAACCTTGGTAGCGAGGCAGATCCAAGACCCACATTAATCAGTGCGGCCATGTCCCTCGAGGAGCGGCAGCAGTATGTAGACTTCCTCAAACAACACCGCGATGTGTTTGCCTGGAGTTACGATGAGATGCCAGGGCTGGATCCCCAAGTGGCCGTCCACCGTCTGGGCCTCCCAGTAAAACATCGTGGGTTTAAGCAGCCGCCCAAGAAAATGCACCCTTCCCATGGCGCTATGGTTGAGGCCGAAGTTGACAAGCTAATCAAGGCCAACTTCGTCAAAGAGGTCCAGTACCCCAAATGGCTCGCCAACATTGTGCCAGTCAGGAAGAAGAATGGGCAGATTAGAGTCTGCATCGACTTCCGCGATCTCAATCGCCACTGCCCAAAGGATGACTTCCCACTCCCGGTGACAGAGCTGTTGATTGACGCCACGGCCGGGTTCCAAGCCCTCTCTTTCATGGATGGGTATTCCGGGTATAACCAGATCCGGATGGCCCCCGAAGATGAGGAGTCCACTGCCTTCAGGGCTCCCCAGGGCACCTTTTGCTACCGGGTAATGCCATTCGGTTTGAAAAATGCAGGTGCCACTTATCAGAGGGCCATGCATCGCATATTCAAACCGATCCTCGGGACATTGGTGGAGTGCTACGTGGATGACCTTGTAGTCAAATCATATCAGCGCCAGGACCATCTCAAAGACCTTGAGAAAGTGTTCGGTTTCCTCCGTTCCTGTCACCTGAAGATGAACCCACTGAAGTGTGCCTTCGGAGTCACCTCCGGGAAGTTTCTGGGCTTTGTTGTCAGATACCGAGGTATCGAGATCGACCCGGAGAAGATCAAGGCCATCAGCCAAATGCCTCCCCCGAGCAACATTCGGGATCTTCGAGGCCTGCAAGGCCACTTAGCCTATATACGCCGATTCATTGCGAACCTGGCCGGCAAGTGTAAGCCCTTTTCTCGGCTCATGAAGAAAGGCGCTGCCTACGAATGGGATGAGGAGTGTCGGATCGCCTTCGAGGAAATCAAGCAGTACATGCTCCAACCTCCGGTCTTGATGCCACCCGTCTCTGGAAAGCCGCCGGTCCTTTACGTGACCGCCCTGGAGAGATCCCTCGGCGCGCTGCTCGCCCAGAAGAATAACGAGGGCACTGAGAACAGTCTCTACTATCTCAGTCGCATGCTTCTCGATACGGAGGTCAGATATTCCCTTATCGAAAAGAGTTTCCTTGCGCTCGTCTTCGCCGTGCAGAAGTTGCGACACTACCTGCAACACCACGAGGTGCAATTGATCTCTCGGGTGGATCTGCTGAAGTACATCCTGAACCGCCCCATGCTGACCGGCCGGCTAGCACGGTGGGCGGTGATTCTCCAGCAGTTTGACATCAGGTTTGTGCCTCAGAAGGCCGTTAAGGGACAGGCATTGGCAGACTTTTTAGCTGCCCATCCAACCTCCGCGGATCAATCCCTGGACCTGGATTTTCCCGACGAGACGATCCTCTCGGTCGATCACGCTGTCCCGTGTTGGCAAATGCATTTCGACGGCGCCTCCCGGAGCCCCACTGGTAGAAGGCTCAACGACCCCAAGCTCAACAGAGTGGGTCTGGGTATTGTTTTCATTACCCCGACGCAAGCCGTCCTGCCGTACTCCTTCCTGCTGTCAGAAGGTTGTACGAACAACGAGGCAGAGTACCAAGCTCTCATCACCGGCCTCGAGTTGGCCCTCGAGATCCATGTACCCCATCTACATGTGAAGGGAGATTCTGAGCTGGTAATCAAACAGGTTAATGGCGACTACGTCGTCAGGAAGCCAGAGCTTGCACCGTTGCTGGAGTACACCCTCCTCCTAATGGCCCAGTTCTCTTCTCGGCCAGAGGTTACCCATGTCCCGCGGTCGCAGAACGGCCAAGCGGACGCCCTAGCTGGCTTAGCCGCATCGCTCGCAGAACCCGAGCAAGATGATTTGGTCATACACGTGGCCCACCGTAGAGTCATTGCTCCTGTCACCCAAGAGGACCGTGATAGCCTACGGGTAAGTCATCTCACCGCCGGACCCTCCGTATCGGGAGTCCCGGGTTCGTCAGACGCAGTGGTTGAAACGACCCCCGATTGGAGAGCACCTTTTGTCGATTATCTCCAAAATGGCCAACTCCCGGACAACCGGGCCGAGCGCGAGCGAATCCGACGCCGCGCACTTCAATTTACCCTCCAGAGCGGCCCCAGTCTTGAGCAGACCCTCTATAAACGAAGTTTTGATGGTGTCCTCCTCCGTTGCATCCAAGGAGTAGAGGTACCTCAAGTCATGCAAGAGGTTCACGCCGGTTCCTGTGGCGCCCATCAAGCTGGGCCGAAGCTGTCCCATCAAATCCGGAGGCTAGGGTACTTCTGGCCCTCCATGATCCACGATTGTATTGGATACGCCAAGAGATTCCACGCGTGCCAAGTGCACGCCAACTTCTTGCATCGGCCGCCAGAACCCCTCCACCCCACCAAGTACTCTTGGCCATTTGCGGTATGGGGACTCGATGTAGTGGGACCGTACCCGCCGGCAACAGCCCGCCAGTGTAGGTTCATCATGACTGCTACAGATTTCTTCTCCAAGTGGGCAGAAGCAGTTCCGCTCAAAGAGGTCAAGGCCCGTTCCGTCGTCGACTTTGTGAGCTCCAACATCATCCACCGGTTTGGGGTCCCTCACGCCGTCCTCACTGACAACGGCACCAACTTCCGAGCAGATGAATTGAAGAAATTGTACGCTAAATACGACATCCGGTCAAACCATACCTCCCGCTACCACGCACAGGCGAATGGACAGATCGAGGCATTCAACAAGACCCTCTCTAACATTCTGCAGAAGATGGTTGGTCAGAACAAGAAGAGTTGGCCGGACAAGCTCCCCAACGCCCTTTGGGCTTACCGGACGACGACTCGCAACTCTACCCAGGTGACCCCATATTCCCTGGTGTATGGAGCTGAGGCCATCCTACCCATTGAGATCCAGCTGCCGTCGCTACGCACAGCAGTTTATGATCACCAGACATCAGATGAGGTTGCCGAGATCCGTCTAGCTGAGTTAGAGGCACTGGACGAGAACCGGCTTCGTGCCCTGCACAATCTGGAAAGGCATCAGGATAAGATGGCAAGAGCTTTTGACAAGAAGGTTCGTCTCCGCTCTTTTCTACAGGGTGACCTGGTGCTGGCCCTGCGAGCGCCAATGATTCCCGGAAGGAAACCGCCCAAGTTAGAACCCAAATGGGAAGGGCCTTATATCATCCATAAGGTTTACCCAAATGGAGCATACTCCTTGGTGACCACATATGGAGAGCGTGTAACCCCCCCCCACCAATGCCAGATTCCTCAAGCGATACTTTTCCTAGGGCAAAAGTGGTCCTGCATGACCCTAAACTGCGAGAGGGTCCTGCATGACATTAAACTGCATTGGTCTTGCACGACCCTAAACTGCGACTTGGTCCCGCATGACCTTAAACTGTATCTCTGTCCTCACTGCAAGACGTTAAACTGCAAGTCAGTCAGTTCTTCCTGACCGAGGCTCAGCCTCAGGCCCCTCGGCCTCTTTGGGCCCCTGGCCCCGTCTCCACCGAGGTCTGGCCCCAGGCCCCCCTCGTTTCTCTCCGACTTACCCTCTTACGGGATTGTACGGTACAGTGTAGGAATACGTTCTCACGTTGGGATCATGTACCATGCCGCACACATCCCCGAACGAGATGCCCCTCGTCCCGCATGACGTTAAACTGCATGCCAAGAACTACGTATGGCTTGATTCCTATTTTCATGGGATACGTAGGAACGCTCGGACGCCTTGTCTCGAGCCCAGCCCCAAGCTTCTCTCTTCCACTATTCCCCCTGGGAATGGTCTCCTTAGAGGATTTTTGTGTAGCAGGGCGTCGGCTTTCTTGGCCCCGCTCATGCAACCCCACTCACGCAAAGATTGTAAAGGTCGCACCATGCGCCCACTCCCGTGCTTCTACCCTCCCACGTCCTCACCGCATGACGCTAAACTGCATGGCCTTCAAGAACTACGTATGTCTTGATTCTCATCCTTATGAGATACGTAGGAACGCCCGGACATTTCGTCCGTTGTCCCAGCCCAAAAGCCAAAATCTTCCCCTCGGGTTAAGACACGGCAGGGTGCACATTTTTGCCCCGACCCACGTCGAGCAAGCCTCGACCCGGCTGCACATTCCCCCCTGGAGGTGTTTGCCCCTTTTGTAGATGGATTCACACCCAGAGGGACCCCCAAGAACGGCCTGGATACAAAGCCCAAGGGCTCTCCTACCGATACGGGCCAACGCCCCTGAGGGTTTCTCAAGCAACAAATCGAAACAAGTCCCGCGTTGCGAATTTGGTCAGCGGTCGACGCTCATTTGTTGCCCCCATGCGGGTCACCATAGGAACGCTGTGTTTCGAATATGGTCAACAGTGATTCATTCTGCCCCATCCTGAGGTGACAAACTTCCCTAGGTGGTGCCAGTGATCGGGCCCACAGCCCAGGATTCCTCACCCGGAGCGTACGGTGTGGTGTAGGACTACGTCCTCATTCACGTCGGGATCATGTACCATGTCGTACGACTCCCCTTCCGAGGCTCATCCCCAGGCCTCTCGGCCTTTCCAGGCCGCGGCCCAGGACCTATCTTATAGGATTGTACGGCATGGCGTAGGGCTATGTCCCCACATCGGTTTTTCGCCATACTGTACACCTTGCTTAGGGATATGTTATTCCCCTCCTCGTCCGGTACGACGTTAAACTACATTCCAAGAACTACGTGTGGCTTGATTCCCATCCTGATGGGATACGTAGGACCACCTGGATGTCCAAGATCCGGGTCCAGCCCCATCTCTCGGGAATCCTCATCCCATCTTGGCCCCCTGGCCTATCCTTCCTCCATGAGGGGATCATATGGTGCGGTGTGGGATTATGTCCTCATTCACGACGGTCTCTTGATGACCACGCCATGCTCCCACCCCCTGCTGATTTGTTTCGTCGATCCCTCTTTTTCGGCGGTTCTCCAATGTGCTTAAGAGTACTCTGGTTCATTACCTGGAATGCCAAGCTTTACTCGGATACGTCCGCACCCGCTTTCCAGGCTTTGCGTATCCCCGCATCAGGGCTTTCACTATCTTTCACACCCGGAGGGACCCCCAAGAACGGCCTGGATACAAAGCCCAAGGGCTCTCCTACCGATACGGGCCAACGCCCCCCAGGGTTTCGGACGACAAATCGATAAAATCCCGCGTTGCGAATATGGTCAGCGGTCGATGCTCGTTTGTTGCTCCCACCTCAGGCTAACGCGATACAGACGCTGTGTTTCCTCCATGGATAATAGTTTTCCTCTGTCGCCACGCCAACCCATTAAGCCCAAATGTCGGGTACACAATTCACACCCTTCGTCACTTCATCGTGTCCAAGTAGAGTCTCGGGATTCTTGGTACTTTTCCTCCGTGCACGTCTGCGCATTTGAGGAACAAGCTACATCAAAGGTGTCCTTCGAAACTTTCTGCTGACTCCCCTTAAATGGATGCCCCAAGTGTTGCAATGAGGGTCCCCCCCTTGTTTCCCACACCGAGTTTATCTCACGTGGGCTTAGGGATTGGGTTGACCTCTGTGCTTACTTGGGAGTTGTCACCATCCACGGTCCGAGCTCTAAGACCATAAACTAAGACTCTCATCTGGAACTACGTTCAAGACCCCTTGTCTTTGGACCCGGCTTGAGTTCAGCGAATTTACCTCTCTAATCTTGCCTTCAGGACCCCGATCACAGGACTGCGTGGCGCAGTGTAGGATTACGTCCTCATTCACGTCGGGTACGCAATAGCTGCACCACGCACGCCCCCATTCTGAGGTTCAGTCCTCCTATCCCCTGTCCTGCATGACATTAAAAGGCACCCTTCCAGAACTACGTGTGGCTTGATTCCCATCCTAATGGGATACGTAGGACCACCTGAATGTCTAAGATTCAGGTCCAGCCCCACCTCGGGGAGATCTCCTGATTTCCCGGTCACCTAGGCCACTTGATCCATCCCTCTCCAGCGGGGGGTGCGTAGGTATGATACAAGGTTGAGGGCATCGTGCCCCCCTTCCCCTGGGAATCTACCATCTCTCGATCACCCTCAAGGTTGAGTCCCTTGGCTCCTTGTAGTGGTTCACCCATGTGTTGAGAGTACTCTGGTCTAGGACCAAGAGTGTCAGATTCAACTTGGTCAAGTTCCTTCCACTTGTCAAGCTTCGTGTTCCCCTCTATTCGGACTTCCATCATCTTTCACACCCAGAGGGACCCCCAAGAACGGCCTGGATACTACGCCCAAGGGCTCTCCTACCGATACGGACCAATTCCCTCCAGGGTTTCGGACAACAAGTCGATAAAATCCCGCGTTGCGAATATGGTCAGCGGTCGATGCTCGTTTTGTTAGTCCTCATTTCAGGCTAACGCGACAGGATGCTGTGTTGCGAACATGGTCAGCAGTAATCCCCTGTCGTCACGCCATCCCCTTCAGTCCTTGAATGTTGGTTGCATGATTCACATCATTTTCCACCCCATCATGTCCAGGTGGAATCTCGACACTTTTGGCGCTATCCCTCAGTGCACCTTTGCATGCTAGGGGGACAGAGCTGCAACCTGGCGTCCTTTGGGACTCCCATGGTCCGAGCTCTAAGACCATAAACTAAGACCCATTCGGGACTACGTTCAAATTCTCATCCTCATGGGACACATAGGACCGCCCAGACGCCCTGTCTCCGGGTACAACCCATTCAGGAAGCCAGTCTCTCCCCCTGTTTTACCTCCGGATGGCGTACAATTTGATGTGGGATCATGTCTCTGTCAAATGTGTTTTATAAACACTGCGCACATTTCCCGCCTAGCATCGTCTCTGCTACGTCTGCGCTGCATGACGATAAAATGCAAGCTTGGTCCTATCATACGACCCTAAACTGTGACATTATCGTCCTGGCCGCACGACGAAAAACGGCACCGCATTGTGGTAACCTCGCTGTAGAGGACATCACGTTGGGTATTGGTCATGTGCCATGCCATTTGTCAACGCCCATCACGGCTTGATTCTTGTGGCGACATCACGACCTACAGTCCTAGGCCTGTCGCTTCACAAAAAAAAAAAAAAAAAAAAAACCATTCACCTCAAAGAACAAACAAGATACATCAAATTCCGCTTCTTTTAGTGCAAGGGCCACGCCCGCACTTCCCCTTTCCCCTGGCACTGGTACCTTACCGTTCCACCTTCCAGAACTACGTATGGCTTGATTCTCATCCTTATGAGATACGTAGGAGCGCCCGGGTACTTCCCCGCGGGTCCAGCCTAACCCTGGTGTTCGGTCCCTCGACTCGAGCTCATTCACGTCAGGTTGTGATGTCATGCGTCCCCTGATCCCTTTTTCCAATCCATGGTCCAAATTCTATGACCATAAACTAAGATTTCCCCAAGGGAAAGGAATCTGCTCCCTCTCTCTAATACGTTTCGTTGACGTATTCAGATGTGTTTTGACAAAAAGCCCGAAGCATGGGATTTTCACAGGGACATTCCCCTCATCCCATGACCAAGCTTCGTGAGCTCACTATTTGGATCCTCATCCTCTTCCACATCCAAAAGTACCCTCGGACGACGTGGATACTAAGCTTAAGGGCTCTCCATGAATGCTGGACCTAAGGGCCCTACAATCGTTTCAGGCCAACGTCCCTGCGGATATTCGACAACATTTGTGACATGGTCCCGTGTTTCGAACATGGTCAACGGTCGACCCTCATTTGTTTGTCCCCATTTCAGGCTAACGCGATAGGATGCTGTGTTGCGAATATGGTCAGCAGTAGTCCTCCATCGCCACGCCGCCACCATCGTGATCCGAATCTCGAGCGTCATGATTCACACATTTCCACTCCCTCATGTTCAAGTGGAACTCCACCATACTCGGCTCTTTCTCTTCGCGCATCTAGGTGCGCTGAATGATCGTGTTAGTGTCATTGGGCCGGTAGTCACCGAGCATCCCTTTGCCCCAACCTGCCCCTCTCTGCGTCGGGAAATTCCCACCACTACTACTTGTTTCCCACACCGAGAACGACTCACGTGGGCTTAGTAGTTTTGGCTGGATGTGTACCAACACGGTTAGGTTGCTCCTCGTCCAGTACGACGTTAAACTGCGCTTCCAGAACTACGTGCGGCTTGATTCCCATAATCACGTGGGATACGTAGAGACGCCCAGGCATTTCGCCTAGGGTTCAGCCCCAGGAATCACAAAATCATGTTCCTCCCCATTTCCAGCCCTCTGGCCTGACCCCTCGGGGAGAATCGCCAGAGAGGCCCTGTCCCAAGAAGGAATGATCCGTGATCAGGTCGATGCGCCCACCTGGCGTACTCCCTCCGCGGTGGTGCAACTACCGAGGTGTTGGATTCTGTTTGAACAAGCCACCACTCCATGTTCCACGCTTTGCGTGTCCCTTATTCGGACTCTCGTCCTCTTTCATGTCTGGAAGGACCCCCCAACAGTATGGATGTCTGACCTATGGTCCACCAACTGTCCTGGGCCAACGCCCTGAAAGATTGATCGACAACATTTGTGACACGGTCCCGTGTTTCGAACATGGTCAACGGTCGACCCTCATTTGTTTGTCCCCATTTCAGGCTAACGCAGTAAGGATACCGTTTGTCCGCCACAGTTAGCGGTTGTCCTTTATTGTCACGCCATCCCCACAGTGTTCCGAATTTGGGCATCGTGATTCACACTTCCCATTTTCACCAGTTTGAACCGGTTCCAGCGCCCCTGGTGTTGCCCCAATCGTGCATAAGAGCACGTTGGAGAAACGGTAATTCAGCTATCCTGGAAGTTCCTCCTCCGATCAAGCCTTCCCCATCTTTCGGGAATCTAGACTGGTTTGAGGGAATTGTCGTCAAACGTCCCGCAAACATTGCAGGGATGCAACAAGGCAATTCAACAGTGGAAATCGTGCGTAATACGGAACTCAAAACAAAGGAGAAAGAAAGAGTTGGAGCACAAAGGTGTTAATAAAAGCTTCTTTCGAGTTCGCTACAATACTCGGGGGTTGACTTCCCCCATGGACGGGTTGACTCCGTCAAAAGAGCGTTGCAGCTCCGCCACCCGTTGACTTGCGGCGTCCAGAGCCTGTTGCCGCTGATTTAACTCCCGCTCCTCTTCAGCAGCGGCGGGGTGTAATCCGTCAACCCTGGCCCGGGCCCTTTCCACCTCGGCCTGGACGACAGCCATCCTTCCAGAGGTCTGCTCCATATGCTCCTCAACCTTTGCTAGCTGGGCCTTCAATCGTAAGACCAGCTCAGACTGTGCATCGAGAGTGGCTGAAAGCTCGTTGGCCCGGATCTGCATCTGTTGGACCTCGCCTTCAGCCTCCTGGAGCTTCCTGATGCTGGTCGCCTTCCTCCGCTGCCATCCCACGCTCAGCCCACGATCATGCTCCCGGATCTTCTCAGCCATGAGGTCTCGGATGAGCGCGTGAGGGCGTTGGGCATCCACTCCCCCGGCACACAGTTCGCGCAACCGTGAGCGGAGCCTATTCATTTCGGCCAGCCATTGCACTTGGGGAGTGTCCCTGATGAAGCGCGTGATCAACTTCCACGACCGGCGGCGGACTATGCTGATGTCTTCCTCGTCAGAGGCTGTTTCGTCCCAATCCGCGCGGTCAGCGGGCTCGTACACAGGATATGCCTGCAGGAATTCCTCAGCGGGATCCGCATCTGGTGTTGAGTCTGGTACGACACCTGACGCCGGCACAGGCACGACAGGACTGGGACTGACCGGTTGATCCTCTTCCTCGGAGTCCACCTCGATGACTTCACGTATGACCCTGCTGGTGATCCCGCCAGTGATGGTGTGCACCGCAGCTGGAGGAGGTGAAGGGACTATCGTCACCATCACCGGCATGCCCCTGGGAGGGACGCCGCCAGACATCCCAACCAGCCTCGCTGCAGCAGCCCACGCCAGTCGGAGAACTGTATAACAGAAAGAGATATAAACGTTAGTCAACATGGCCCACGTGTGGCGACGCGGAGGCCGGTGAAAGAGACTTACGAAGATTGACCTCCGAGCGCTGCTCCCAGACCGGTACTGATGGGACTCCAAGACGAGGCCCCCCGTATACTGCTGGAAGATCTGGAGAGTCCAGAGGAGCCACCTCAGACCCCCTGGTCCCACCAGATGCAGAACTGGACGCAGCCATAGGCGCGGGTTCTGAAGGTCCCGCATCATCACCCGCCGAGGAGCGAGAACGAGGCCTACGAACAAGTTCCTCCTGCATGACCCAAACATTGGTAAGAAGTCCGTAGGAATTCAAAAAACAGATCGTAAGAAGAGAAGTTCGGAATGTTACCTCGAGAGCCTCCGTGAAGTCGTCGGATTCTGAGCTTCGGTCTCCGACCTCGCCCTCCTCCAACGGGCTCCCTCCTCCAGCCTCGTCCCCCTGAGAAGAGTCCCCTGATTCCTCCGGCAAGGGGAAGCGCTCCCTCAGATCGGCAGCCGATGGCTGTGGAGGGACCGTCTGATTCAACAGTACCCTCACCCGGTCTGTCATTGGGCGAGGGACACCACTGGAGTGGATGTAATCCTCCAGCTCGTTCAAGTATTGCTCCGCCTCCGCCGGAGACACCATGAATCCAGCCCGGACTGGGCCTATGCCTGGCAGTCTCATCCCGAGGCGATTCAGGTGAGCCCACATCTCAGATGGGCTGAGGAATTGCCGGTTGACGTCCCAGATGTCCCAAGCTTCCGGAAAGACAGCATCTTCTGCCATGTCAATGTGACGCAGCCGCTTCCCTGGAGCCTGAGCGGATATCCGACGGAATCCCCTCGGTGGCCGCCCCTCCGGATGACCTTGCTCTCCCGGAACCACCGGATCCGCCACTGCTGCCATACCCTCGGCCGGTGCGGGTCTCTCTGCCACGGCAGCCCCGCTGCCACGGGCGGCCCTAGCTGCCCTCCGACCCCGACCTCGAGATAAAGGAGGCCCACCGTCACCAACCCGGATCGTTGGCTGCTTCAGCATCTCCCCAGGATAAGCGGCCTCCCAGCTAATGGCGTACTCCTTCACTAAGCCGAAGGCGGCAGTGGGTGGAGGTAATGTGATCTGCATCTTTCCATCCTCACGTGTGAACATGAGCCACAGCTGCCTCATCACACATGGGTGCTCCTCGTGACGCACCTCCCAGTATACCTGCGGGGTCAGCCGCTGGAGGCACCGGAACTGCCTCGCAAAACGGTGTGGGGTGTACGGTTCACAGATCGGCTCACGATCTATCCGAGCCACCAAAACTCCACCTCGGAAGGCCAGGAGGTAAGCCCGATGCTCTTCCGTTCCCCGTCCATCATCAGTAAGCCTCCCCGTCGGCAGTGGAAAGGGATGAAAGTTGAACTCGTCCGCCCTCCACACCCTATTCAGCACCATCGGAACGGCCAGTTTGAATGGGAAGCTCCCAACTGCGTTCAGGATGGAAGGGCGAAAGTCTGATCCCGGCGGCGAAATGGGGTTTGGATACTCGTAAATCCCCCTGATGTGCGCCGCGATCCACCCATACAGGAGGTGGAAGGGCCTGCATATTCTTGGCGGCTTCTTGCCCTCGCTGATACGTCGCAGCATTCTGTATAGCTTGGCGAGCATCGGGATCCCCAGGTTGATCCGCTGCCCCATGGCCAGCATCGATGCCATGATGAACGAGCTGGGCCGTACCCCCATGCTTGTATCTCTCACTGGTAGGATCCACCCACATATGAGGGCCGCAATGAACGCCGCCATCCTAACTATTGGCTGTTGTTCGGTGCTGACGCTGAAACCCCAAGTCTTCCATTGGCTGTCCTCCAAAACCCGCCAATACGAGTGCCCCTTACCCCGCTGGGCTGCCCTCGGACAAGTTCGAGGCCTTGGAGGGAACTCTCGATTCTCTGGAAAGTTCAGGAAACACTTGAACCACCTCTTGAAGTGGACGTCCCTCATGGCCTCCTTGTCCTCTCCAGGGACAAGCGCCATCAGCGCTGACGCCAGCCGTGGCATTTGCTCAGCATCCCCCCACGCACTGATGACGGGGAGGAACTCGTCATACATGGCCCCCAAGATCGGGACCCCAGAAACCTGGTGGACATCCCACAGGCTGATGCCCACCTCCCCGTGATGCAGATGAAAAGTGTTGGTCCTGGACGACCATCTACTCAGCAGTTCCGGCATCAGCTGCTTTGGCTGGTAAATGTGGAACTGGGAGGCCCATGTCGCCTCGTACAATCCCACTCTCCTCAGCTCAGCCTCGAACTCCTCGCATGAGGCGCCTACCCAGTAGGCCCAGGCCCAGTCGTCAGTAAAATTGCCGCCCTGGCGCAGGTCCCACTCATCGGACCATCCCTTCTTCGGATCCTGCAGAGCCGCCTTCAGCACGGTGCGGTAGAGAGGAGGGGACGTCTCCGGTTGCAGTGGCCTCCCCTCAATGTCGTTCACATGATTGTAGAGACAATCGGCGGTGACGGGTGTGAAATCCTCCCGCGCGTGACCATCGGCCGCCCTAAACCATTGGTGTTGGCACGGTGTGCTCCTGAACCAACAAGCTGGTTCATCCCTTCCCGCCTCAGGGATGAAGACGTCATCCCTCAGCCCGAAGCCGTACAACGGCAGCTTTTTGCACTGTGGATAATCCTTCTGACCTTCCGACAGCAGATCTGTCAGAGAAGTGTGGTCTGAATGGCTGCGAACCATTTCCCCCAAGCCTGAACGGTTGGCCATCTCATCCCGGCGAGCAGCGTCTGCGAGCACTCCCAGCACAGCTTCTTGATGGGCCATCTTTAATGTCGACCCTTAGAAAAGTTTTTCTCCCTGGATCGCGAAGCTCGGCCGCGAAGCTCGGCCGCGAAGACGGATCGCGAAGATCGGTCGCGAGACGAAGCCGCGAAGTCTGACCAAGGCAGACAGAGGTTCGCTTGGCGCGGACGTGGAGTCGGAGACTCGCGGTTCGCCGCGAAGCTCGATTCGCGGAGTGCTGTCGCGGAGTACGCGGAGCTTCGCCAAATCGAGAGCGCACAAAAAGACAAGACACGAGAAGACAAAAGAGGGCGGACCCCCTATTTATAGGCGATGACCCCGGAGCATCGCGGCGCGCCTCACCCGCGCGAAGCATCGCGGCGCGTCCGGATCCGCGGCCCCGGCGAGCATCGCGGTCCCCCTTCGCGATGACGCATCGCGAACCACCGACAGTTTTTGGCGATTATCCCTCAGACTTCGACCCTTCGCCCTCCGTGGCTCCAAGTCTGAGGGGGGGCATTTGTTGGCGCCAAAAATCCGGCCCGAAAGGAAGGGACGAAAAAGAGAGCCGGCGCGCTGCATCGCAAAGCACAGCCGCGAAGCACAGCCGCGGAGCCCGTCCGCGGAGCCCCGCCGCGAAGCGCCCCAACTTTGGCGGCCCCGCGAAGCTCCGGAGGCGGTAATCCTCCGCGAACCGGTTTGACGTTCGCGAGGCGCCGCGAAGCTCCGGAGGCGGTAATCCTCCGCGAACCGGTTTGACGTTCGCGAGCCGCCGCGAAGCCCCGAAGGCGGCGCGCGAGCCCTGCTTCGCAGCGCCCCTTCCCTATAAATACTCGACTCCCCCTGAGTCCCCGAAGACGGACAATCCGACCTTTCGGCTTCTCCTATCCCGAATCGCGAAGCAAGCTTTGCCCCGGGAATCATGAGCTCCGCGAGGTATTTCTACTTCGCGAGACGACTCTGATTTGTTTCGTCCTGAGCCCCTCTTCCGAGAGGGATGCCCTTCGCGAAGCCCAAGGGCGTTCGCAAAGGAAGGGGATTCCCAAGGGAACCCGGGAAGCCGCGGAGCACTCGTGCTTCGCGAAACACCCAACCCATGCTAGTAATCCCTATGCCAAGGCAGGATAACTATGCATCGCGAAGCACATTGCTTGGCAGGACCCTGCTTCGCGAACCACTCCTTCTTCGCGAGGCAGTGCTCCGCGAACACTGTTCCACTTCGCGAAGCACCACCCACTCCCACCTATGCCCCATGCTAAGGCCAAGGCACCCCACTCCGCAAAGCACACTCCTCTGCTTAGCGATTCCTCCTTCCGTGCGACCCTCCAGGTTTGCACGATGTGATTTCAAAGTCCCATGGACAACACCTCCCGTAGCGTTGCTTCGCCCAATGCTCCTTCGCATAGGCACGCTAACGGCTATTGCTTCTTCGCATAGCCACGCTAACGTGGACCCCTCGATGGCTCCTCCCTCGACCCCCCTCTACCATGGCCTTACTGGTACCTTCCCTTCCCCAAGGACCAGAGGGTACCAGTTATGTAAGCCCTAGGGGTGTGGAGTGAACCCACCTCGTCCGAGCTGCAGGACGTTAAACTGCCAAGCACCACGTCCTCAACACATGACGTTAAACTGTGACCCAACCTCGTCTCCCTCACGAAGGGTCCCCCAGCTCGAGCATTCATTACACCGCTCGTCTCCACGGGAATGGAACTCTTCCGCACATGGAATGAGATCCTCCTTGTCGGAGTGGTGTATGTTCGCAGGGGAAGGGTCGCCTAAGAGCGTAAATCCCTAACCTTTGGTACGGATGATTGCACACGTGCATCTCGGTACTCCCCCACTACCAAGGTCAGTGGGGAACGTGATAGGGAACGAGGCACCTCCCATTTTCGGACCAAGGTCCATCTTTCCCGCGCTTTGTCGCACCATGGGCCTCCATCCTGGAGTAAGTCCCAACACCATGGGCCGCTCAACGCGTAAGCCCCTCTTCGCTTCTCACGGACGCACCCTTCGCGACGTGATCGTCAGGTCCTTGCAACCTCTTGTTTCTCACACCGAGCATGACTCACGTGGGCTTAGAGTGAGCACCGATCCTGACAAAACTTTCCATTTGAACTACGAGGTCTTTGATCCATGTCAAGGCATGGTACGTAGGAAGCCTCCATGAGGTTCAAGCCCACCATCAGTGTACCAAGGTCTACTTTCATTTGAACTACGAGGTCTTTGATCCATGTCAAGGCATGGTACGTAGGAACCCTCCATGAGGTTCAAGCCCACCATTAGTGGACCAAGGTCTACTTTCATCTGAACTACGAGGTCTTTGATCCATGTCAAGGCATGGTACGTAGGAAGCCTCTATGAGGTTCAAGCCCACCCGTCTTTCACGTCGGGTTTCACCCCCGTCCAGCATGACGTTAAACTGCACCCCGGTCCAGTGGTAAGCCATTGCGACCCACCAATTTGAACTACGAGGTCTTTGATCCATGTCAAGGCATGGTACGTAGGAAGCCTCCATGAGGTTCAAGCCCACCATCAGTGGACCAAGGTCTACTTTCATCTGAACTACGAGGTCTTTGATCCATGTCAAGGCATGGTACGTAGGAAGCCTCTATGAGGTTCAAGCCCACCCGTCTTTCACGTCGGGTTTCACCCCCGTCCAGCATGACGTTAAACTGCACCCCGGTCCAGTGGTAAGCCATTGCGACCCACCAACCTGAACTACGAGGTCTTTGATCCATGTCAAGGCATGGTACGTAGGAAGCCTCCATGAGGTTCAAGCCCACCATCAGTGGACCAAGGTCTACTTTCATCTGAACTACGAGGTCTTTGATCCATGTCAAGGCATGGTACGTAGGAAGCCTCTATGAGGTTCAAGCCCACCCTTCTTTCACGTCGGGTTTCACCCCCGTCCAGCATGACGTTAAACTGCACCCCGGTCCAGTGGTAAGCCATTGCGACCCTCCATCCTGAACTACGAGGTCTTTGATCCATGTCAAGGCATGGTACGTAGGAAACCTCCACGAGGTTCAAGCCCACCATCAGTGGACCAAGGTCTGCTTTCACGTCGGTTCACCGGCGAAACCCACCTTCTGAACTACGAGGTCTTTGATCCATGTCAAGGCATGGTACGTAGGAAACCTCCACGAGGTTCAAGCCCACCCATCACCCGATTCACGTCGTGTTCTACCTACGTCCAGTATGACGTTAAACTACATCCCGGCCCAGCGGTAAGCCGTTGTGACCACTTGAACTACGAGGCCTTTGATCCGTGTCAAGGCATGGTACGTAGGAAGCCTCCATGAGGTTCAAGCCCACCAATAGTGGACCAAGGTCTACTTTCGCGTCGGTTCACCGACACACCCACCCGTCGCTCATTCACGTCGGGTCCCATTCCAGTCCAGCGGTAAGCCGTTGTGACCATTTGAACTACGAGGTCTTTGATCCATGTCAAGGCATGGTACGTAGGAAGCCTCCACGAGGTTCAAGCCTACCCGTCGTTTATTCACGTCAGGGTTCATTATTGTCCCGCATGACGTTAAACTGTATCATTTGAACTACGGGGACTTTGATCCATGTCAAGGCATGGTACGTAGAAATCCTCCCAGAGGTTCAAGCCCAAATCTCTTCGGACCAAGGTCCAGATTCACGTCGGTTTACCGGCACCATCCTGAACTATGCGGACTTTGATTCCCTGCCACGGGGATACGTAGGAAGCCTCTTCAAGGCTCAAGCCCGACTTCACTGTCGCCCCCCTGCGATGGTCCCATTCCATTCTCAACCGTCTCTTCTAGACGTTAATCTTGCAGCATACCCTGTGTTGAACATGGGAAGCTGAGGAAAACCTCAGATACGTGTCTAGGACATGTAATTCCCTGCGCTCGATGTGGGATGCCTCGGGCTTCCACGCCCTCGAGAAGCCTTGTGATCAAGGATAACAGACAGACATGTCAGGTACCCCAGCATCCAGACACGCTACTGATGCCTCAAACGTGATTACTCCCCTGACCGAAGGTTGCTGCCCTGACTGGACCCTTTGGAATGTCCCGATAGAAGCAGTGTAATTAACCGGCGTCCATGGAAACATGACACCGGGAAGAGTTTCACGAACTACGTATTAAATCTATAAGGGAGACCCGGACTAGGTGACGAGTTCTGAGGAGGAATCCACGGGAGGAAGAACCGACATCCCATCATCCCGTTTCGATCAAGGAGCAGACGTACCTGAATAAGGAACGAATGCCGCCCGCCTTTGGAAAGCGGGAATGCGGGGCAACAAAGCCGCGCGTCCCCCTCCCGATGGACGGATGCGCGCACGCCCCGGCGAAAGCGTCGGAAACAGTGTCATAATTGCTCTTCCTCTCTTCTTCGGTTCCAAAGACCAGAGCAGAGATGGGCACAAGGACTTTTGTTAACCTTTCCCTCTCCTGTTGGGTTTTGTCACTATGGGCAGCCATCCTGGTGTAAGCCCCTAACCTTCATCCCTTCCTCCTTACATTGGACCCTTGTCCAATGTAAATAGAACAGAGGAAAGGCTCGTCGTCTTTCCCTCTTCCACAGTCGCCTCAACCTCATTCACCTTGGACACCATAGTTGCACCGTCTTACACCAGTGAAGGAGGAAAAATTTGAATATGTGAATGCCTTTGTTGAATCTTTAACATCCTCTTGTTTCTCACACTGAGCATGAATCATGTGGGATTAGATATTTTTCATGGTCACAACATTTTCACAATCGAAGGAACTACGAGAACTTTGATTCCTATTCAAACCAGGATACGTAGGAAGCATTTTTAGGGCCCGAGATCACTGGATATACTCATCAGGAATCCAACCATAATTCCCTTAATCTAAGAATCCTCCTTATTAATAATCCCTAAATTAAACCCCAAATCATAAATTCATCCTTTTCAGGAAGTAAGCCCAAACTCATCTCTCTCAAAGAACCATACTCCCCTATGAGACTTATCGAACTATGTGGGCTTTGATTCCCATCCAAATGGGATACGTAGGAAGCCTCATTGAGGTTCAATACCCAATAATTCAAATCAACCATGTTCTCCTTGGTCCATATTCCCAATAGGGTCTGATCTTTCTTAGAAACCCATATTCTTTCCAAAGTTCATTACGCTACTTTAGTATAAGTCCCACGCTATGTTTTGACTAAGCACCTTTCTCTTAGATGTCTATACCACATGAACTATATGAATAGGTCCTTATCACATGACCTTAAAAGTTATGATGCGTCCCATTAAGTGGCACTGAACTATGAGGGTTTTGATTAATTTCACAAGGATACGTAGGTAGCCCATTTTATGGGCACGATCCCAAAATCAAATCAAAACTTCATCTCCCTGGATGACAATAAATTCCAGAGTGCCCCATTGAGTAGCTTAAAAACTAGTATCATCATAATGATGATTAAAAAAATATCTAAGCAGTATATTATAGGATACCATTGATGGAAAACCTTGAATACATATGGATATTTCCATTAATGAAGAACCTTGAATGCATACTGATGATTCTAAAATTTACACATGTTAATAAGTTATTTTAAATTCCAAGGGAAACTTATTTTATTCTTAGTTAATTAATAAGGATTCATGGAAATATATTAAATTTACATAGAGAGTCTCGAAGTAGACAATAATTCCCCCCAAAATGGGTGTGATGAGTCTGACCTCCCATCCTCTTGACCAATGCACATTCTTAAGTATCGTAAGGTTCAAAATTAATAAATGCATACCTTTAAAAAGTAGTTCCCCTTTAGATGAAGAACTATTGGAAGTTTCTAATTCCATAAATAAATCTAATGGAAACCGCCTGGAAATAGTGATTCTTAAAACTAGAACACACGTTTCAAGGAACTACGAAACAGAAATGGTGAACCCGACGTGAATCCTTAACCAAGTTAATAATGTTACCCACCTGTTAGGCCTCTATCAATTGATAATTCAAGGCTTGATAGAGAAATCAATCATGAATTTATTCATCTAAAATATGTTACTTTGATGGAGTTTTTTGTTGTTTTCAAGTTTTTTCTTCTCATAATTCCCTTTATTCTAAAAATTGATTTCTCCAAGAAAACATCTGTGAACTTCCTGACCACCGCTCAATCTAGATATCCATCCATGGTAATGATGTCATCACCAACCCAGCATCTTCAACATTGGGTCTCTAATGTGCTGGTAAAGGAATATCACAAGCACGGTACAATCCCGACTTTGGAAGTCACCCGTCAGGCCCACCAGGACAATAAAAATCCTCGATCATTTGGCCAACGATGACCAATGATCAAGAAGAAGACATTTCCAACCATCGTCTTCAAATGTTTTGGGTCCTTATCAATGGAACTCAATAATCAGTCCTTCCCATACTACAGGGATGTGGATCAATAGGTTACTCGAAGCCTCAATTCAAGAACGCAGGAGTCTTTCCTGAGGACTCCCACCAGCAATCACTGCCAGAATCTCATGGTAGTCTACCCTCAACATGATGGGGGTGTTACCTCAGGACGTTCGGCCCAGGTCTCTCAGACCCGGGCATGCAAGACGAACTGCTAGGGACAACGTTCGGTCAGCAGGGAGTAGGTTCTCACCTCTGCCTCCTCCAGAGAAGTCCATCAATTTTTCTTGATGGCAAACAACGAGAGGCCACATACACCTGCCCATCCTAATTTTTCTACTCAGTAGGATCATTTGGAAGCAACCCACCAATCCCACCAAATAAATCTGTTGGAGTACTGTGAACAGGCACATAGACCTACTTACAAGTTATCAGCTAGTTAGCAGGCTCGTTTGACTACATTTAAAGAAGCCCACCAATCTAATGTGGTGGAAACTAGTAAACAAGAACATACACCTATTTAAAATCACAAATTTTGTTAGCATTATTTCTTTCTAGTATTAAAAAAATAGCCAGAAGTCACATACACCTGCCAATGTTCATCAAGTCTGCCAATAGTCTCGTTTGGTAGCACACTGAGAAGTTAGTCGGAAAGCTCCGATGACAAATTTGGGGCAGACCCAACTCTCTGCCCCCATGAATGAGTACTGTCAATACCCATTGACAGGAAAAGGAGGACAGGAGAAGGTACATACACCAACTCCAGATATAGAATAGACTTATATTCTTGTTCTGGTCGCTGAAGTCACCAAACATATCTTATCAATTTTGAAAGGGTAGACACAAATCCCTGTCCATATTCTAGAAGCATGCCAGGATATTATAACAACTACTTCGGTAGTATTAGGGTAACATAAACATAAATTTGTCTCCACACATGGGATGACACATCAGCATGCCATCCTGAAGTAGATACACACCTTTATTCCAGTCTAGGAGGGTTATGGGGCATACTCACCCATATCATATAGACAAAAAGATCGGGAACATACACCCTTTCCAATTAGAGGTGATCGGTCTATTCTGGTAACCACTCCAAGGCAGGCACATACACTTTCCCATGATAACTACTTTTCCCAACAAGTGTCCCCAACTAAGTATAAGAGAACATATAATAAGAATTATTTCCAAGAACTATTGGAAAATCAAGAGTCAAGTTGTGATTTGTCTCCTCTTAATGTTGGAGTTCTTGAATCCTTCAGACAATTATCTATTACAGCTCAAGATTCTATCCTCTCATTACCAAATCTTGGGATTAGTAGTTTTAATTATGAAGTTCCTCATCAGACACTTTATCATGAAGGCTTGTTTCATAAAAATGCGGTCAATCTAGAGTGCTTATCTCCAAATGAGAGCCATGGCAACCCTCCGTGTGGCCAGAAGACCAAGGAGCAAGAATATTTATCCCTTGCTGTAATCCATCATGTTGATCTTCTCCATGATGGCATTCACTGCGAAATTAATCTCCACAGTAGTATTTTACATTGTCAATACAATTTCATAATTGAAAATGTAGTGACGAGAAAGCCCTCCTATCTCGAAGCACTTTCAAACACAAGGCCAGTCATGTCTGATGCCTTGTCATTTACAGGTGAAACACTTTTTCAACCAGAATACATCTTATGTGAACAGTCATTCTCTGAACCTCCCTTGGGTCATTTTTCTCCTAATACAGAGCATCCACTTTGGTTATACCAAGTGGGTAAACCTTTAGTGAAAGATGATGAAGATATATTAAACATGTGGAAACAATTATCCAAAGGAGAAATAACAGTCATGTTCTAGCCTTTGGAAAATTCTCAGTATAATTTTCCAAAATTGATGAAAGAAGATTGCATTCATGGTATTCGTTTCAATTTATGGAAGACTCTTTGTCATTTTAGAACCAAAGTATTACCATATGAGTAATATAAAAATCATGTAAAGGTAATAGAAGGGTTGCATCGCCAAATTGACTTGGAATCTCTCTCAGTTTCCCAACATCCAAAGGATTAAAAACAGTAAAGAACCCTTCAACATGCATGTATCAATGCTCTAAAGAGGCTACACCAGTTAATTTATGATTCCCCGTCTAGTGTTCATATCAGAGGATGGGGTGAATATAGAGTATTGCATTTCACTGCACTCCAAAATCAACAAAGTCCTCGAAAAGTGGTGTCATGCAATGTTATTGCCCATGGTCAGCCAAAATCAATATATTTTGTATGTAATCAAATGTACGCTCAAGGAAAGGCATCAAATAGCTCTCATCAGAGTCAGGACCAAAGAAAAGAAGTTGTTGAGTTACTTTTACATCAAGCGTCTAATAATCTTGAGCAGGTGTCTCGCTTAGATAATGGAAGGCATTAGATAATGAAAATGTCTAAAATAGCAATGAGATCTTCCAAAATAGGTGATTTGAGTGGTTGTTCGATGATGCACCTAGATAATGTTCAAACCAAAATCCAAAAAATCAGAAGAGCAGTTGCACGAATTTCATCCATAGAAGTTCAAGAACCACCCCAGCTTGCAAGGCTGGGGGATAATTTAATTCAACCTTCAAATTCATTCAACAAAGTTCAAAGATTTGAAGAAGAAGAATAAGAGGATCATCCCCAGCCTGAAGGGTTGGGGGATTTTTCACATCTAAAATCCCTTCCTCAACCAAAGTCAGTTTTCTCCCAGTTAAGAAATAAGCCACAAGAAGAGAGTACAACTGAACTATCTGAGGATTCCCTTCAGGTTACTGTCTGCCAAACAGTTCCAGAGAATTAATCATATAGAAGAATGAAGTCTCGTGGAAGACACAAAGGAAGAAAATCTTGCAAAAACACTGAAAGAATACCATCGATGCATTATGTGTTAGTAAATTTCATTAACACCACTATAGAAGATCTTCTAGAAAATGAGTCCAGTTTAGGGGAATCAGAATATGAAGTTTTTGTATATAATACGGTACACACCAATGAAAATGAAGAAGGTGTGCACACCCGAAATCAAAGGCTTACCTAGAATCTAGGTATGCCTACAAATAACCAACTCCCACCTCTCTGAATGGAATCTAACAAGGGGAAAGGAAAAAAATCAGATCGCATCTCACTTTTCCACTGAAGAAGGTCAATATCTTTCTCTTGAAGAGAGATTTGCACAGTAATAAGAGGAAATGAAGGAGTTGAAAAGACTCAATACAGAGTTAATTTGAAATAGAATTTTTGCTAGACGTACTCCCCAGGAAGGTCCTCAACTTGTAAATCTTGTAGGATCTCCTCAGCAAAGAGGATTTGTAGTAACTATAGATGAGAATAATGAATTCCCTCTACTGGGTAAATAATCAAGGTAGGATCAAATACATCCTGATAGGCCTATTCCTGTGGGTTATCCAAGGCAGATATCAGCACCACCATCAGTGGTTTTTTCGGTCATTGCCCCAGCTCAAGCTCTAGTTACTATACCTGTACATAATCCATCTCATCTGGATATTCCCCAAATGATTATGAACACAGTTGAGGCATTAACGACTCTATTGAAAGATATGGAGGAACAACGTACACCATTTTAGCTGGAAAAGAGATCTTACCCTGAATGGGTGGATGAAATTCCTCCCCCACCAAATTTTTTGAATACCACATTCCCAATATTTAATGGTTTGGGAGATCCGGAACAACAAATAACACATTTTTTTCTCATTACAATCCCATGATGGGAACTTCTCAATAACAAGAAGCAGTAAATCTTAGTTGTTTTGTGCAGTCATTACAAGGACCAGCTTTTGTCTAGTATACAATTTTACAATCTCGATCAATTATTATATGCGAAGATCTCCATCAGAAATTTCTTCTTCAATTTAGATCAACACTACCAAAGAAGACAATTTTTGATCTTACCAATTGTAAAAAAAGGAGAATGAAAGAGTTTCAGATTTCATTACTCAATGGAAAGTATTAACATATTCTTTAAGTCTAGAACTCCCTCAAGAAGAGTTGGTGGAAATTTGTGTAGAAAATATAAGTGATGAGTTACGCACACCATTGATCCCTGTGAAATACATAGGAGGGTTTCGAGACCTTACTTTAATCTCTCAACAGATAGAAGACTCTATTATAGAAACTAAGGATAAAACTCGTTTAATTCCATCAGCTCCGGGGAGGAGAATAGGAAAGGAAGAATATGCTATAGTCACACTCATGCAGGCACATATACCTACTTTTACTTCAAGACCTTCATCACACCAAAGGGCTCCGCCACCTGAGCATCAGCAGCAACGACTGCCTTGTCAAGATGATCAAATTGATCAAAGGCGAAAATAGTTGGAGGAATTAAAGAACAAAGTTTATTCTTTCCATAATGAAAAAGTTCCTAGTTACTTCATCTCAACTCTGGAAAACAATTTGGTTCAGTTTCCAAGGCCGAAGAAACCAAATAAAGAAGGAGATGAAGATATTTTGAATTATTGTCACTTTCACCAGATGTTAGGGTATCTCATCCAGAAGTGTTTTTTTTAAGGATGTCCTGTAAAAGATGGCAGACTCTAGGCAAGTAAAACTGAAAAGTTCATCAGATCAAGTATCATGTGTTACTGATACTGATCCAAATGAAGAAGGAAAATGGAAAGAGGTCAAAAGTAAAAATGTTCATAAATATGACAATTGGATGATCAGGAAAACGATCAACTAGACTCATTCCATTTTATGAAAATTGTTAAAAAAACCAATTGTGTCTTCTGCCACTCCTGCCACAGTAAAACCATCTTCATAAAAAAAATTCCTCAATGAAGTGAAGTGATTATAAGGATAAAGAGCAGTCAGAAGAAGATGAGCTCATGTCAAGGCCAAATTTTTCCTTGACCCTATAAGATTTTATGCCATCTGTTTCAAAATCACAGGCACCACCCCACCAAATGGCACAACCATAATTAACCTATCAAGAAGAATCTTCGTCAGATGAAGAATTGATCTTTGGTTATGTTAATTTTATCCATTTAACGGATCCTTATGCCAATGGTGATTTTGATTATAATGATCCAGAATTCCTTGTACCTAATTGGAGAACTAAAGGAAGAGGCCAAGGTGGAGGATACAGGGAAAGAGGTGGGAATTATAGAAACCACCATTTTAACTCTACCCCTACTTGATCCATATATGTGGCAGAAACTCATGGAAGATCCCTTCAGTAGACTTAATAGGAACGAGGAGTTTCTTCCATGAAATATAGGTTCGATTTTGACATAATTATTTTTGAGGACCGATTAGAAGTCACACTGTATTCTTCTTAGTAAATGAATATACCTATTCAATATAATTTACCAAATCCAGGAGTATTTCCAACTTCTTCTCCGACATAGAATACGGCTACATCAAAAGCATCAACTTCCAAAGCACCTGGAAAACTACATCTCCATGTTGGGAAATGCAGACATTTGGACCAAAAGTATGATGTTTTGAAACAATTGGCCCAAGTATCATCCAATTTTTCAATTCTTGATGCTTTGAATCTATCAAAATATCTTCGAGAAGCACTCATTGAGGCTTTGTCAAGTCCTAAAGAGTTTTCAACCGAAGTTGCTGCTGCTGAGGTTTACCGTATAAAGAATGATCTTGTATAATTTCATGCGGTCATATCTTTTACAGATGAAGATGAAGATGATGTGGTGCATGGGCATATTATACCTTTGTATTTTTATGGAAAATTCAATGATATAGACATCCGATGAGCCTTCATTGATAATGGATCCGGATTCATTCTCATTCTCATTTGTACACTTCGTTGATTGGGCCTGACTAAATATGACTTATCTCTTTATACTTTAATGTTTCAAGCTTATGATAAGAATGAACAAGAACTTATCGATGAGATTACACTTAGAACTCAGTTTGGAGATCTTGTGTCTAATTTAAATTTCATGGTTGTTCGTCAGGACACAGACTTCAATATTCTGCTTGGAAGGCCTTGGCTACATCAACATGTAGCCATACCTTCATCATACCACCAATGTCTTAAGTACTATTTCAATGGTCAAATCAGTACATTTTATGGGGACAAGGCTCTATTCAAAACATGTGAATCTCAATACAGTAAGGTATAATTTTATCACACAAAAGGAATGAAGTCCATAACAAAGGAAATAACTAGAGTTAATTCTATGAATGGATAGGAAAAGATCCCAGAAAATTCATTCATACATCTGAGTACATATTATGTGTTACCCATAAATCAAATTGAAAAGGTAAACCCAAATCTGGGAACTCATCCAGTAACTTCCATAATTTCAAATATGTTAATTGAGCCAGACAACATGGAAGAAACTATTGGTCCACTGAGAAATGATGAAAGCCTAAATGAAGATATCTTCATTTCATCCATTGAACTACAACAAGACTTTACTTATTCAATCAGAGTAGAAGAAATTGTAGCAATTCTAGAAGAAAACAAAGATGTTTATTATCAATCTGTCATTTCCTCTTTATTACCACAGGAAAACCCTTCATCGTCAGTAGGTTCAGATATGGTGGCCACTTCTTTAGGATGTTCAAATAATGACTCCTCCCCTAACTCTGGAAGTTTTTCCTTGTCATCTACTATTAAAGTGGAAACAGAATAGGTAACATGTAATGAAAAATAAGAGGAATATCTCAGGGATGCTCCTTCATCATTTGAGGAAGGTGTATCTTCCACCGTGGATGAGCTCAGAGAAATAAATCCGGGTACATAAGAAGATCCGCACACTCTAATTAGTGTGTCCATGACCTCTGAAGAGCAAGAGGTGTATACTTCATTTCTAAAGAAACATAGAGATATATTTTCTAGGAATTATACAGAAATTCCAGGTCTTAATCCTAATGTAGACACCCATCATTTGGGCTTTCCAGAAGAACATCGTGGAATCAAGCAGGCAGCATGAAGAACACACCCAACTCATACATCTAAAATTGAAGCTGAGGTTGATAAGCTTATAAAGGCTAACTTTGTCTGGGAAGTTTAGTATCCCAAATGGTTAGACAACATTGTCCCAATGTAAAATAATAATGGACAAATTATAGTTTTCATTGATTTCAGAGATCTTAACCAGAATTTTCCTAAAGATGATTTTTAGTTCCAATTATAGATCTTTTAATTGATGCAACGGCTGGCTATGAAGCTATTTCCTTAATGGGTGGCTAATCTGGGTATAATCAAATCTGTATGGCCCCATAGGATGAAGAATCTACAGCCTTCAAAGCCCCTCAAGGTGTGTTTTGCTATCAGTTAATGCCCTTTGGTTTAAAGAATGTAGGTGAAACATACCAATGTGCCATGCACCATATCTTCAAACCCTTCTTAGGGAAATATGATGACTATTATGTTGATGATTTTGCGGTTAAATCCAGACAACGTTCCAATAACTTGGTTGATTTGGAGACTATATTCAATAAAGTTTAGAAACACAGTTTAAAGATGAACCCCTTGAAATGTGCTTTCGGGGTAACCTCGTGAAATTTTCTTGGCTTCGTTGTACGCCATCGTGGTATTGAAGTTGATCCTAAGAAAACAAAATCAATACTTCGTATGTCACCTCCTCAAAATTTGAAATAATTAAGAGGAATCCAAGGACAATTGGCCTATATTTGGCACTTTATCACCAATTTAGCAAGAAAGTGTTTACCCTTCACCAGATTAATGAAGAAGGGAATCACCTACCAATGGACTGAAGATTGGCAAGAAGCATTTGATACCCTCAAGAAATATCTCTTGAGTCCACCAGTATTAATGCCACCTATTGAAGGAAGACCACTTATTCTACACGTGACAGATTTAGAGTGATCACTAGGTGTCTTCCACGCCCAAAAGAATGATGATGGGAATGAAAAACGCCTTCAATATCTCAATCGAACTATGATTGATGCGAAAACTCGATATTCAAGTATTGAAAAGTGCTGCATAGAATTAATTTTTGCAGTTCAGAAATTGCGGTACTACCTATAACATCATGAAGTCCAATTGGTGTCTCGCAATAATCTGCTCAAATTTATCCTCAGTCATCCTATGCTTACAGGGCATCTGGTACGGTGGGCGGTTATTTTGCAACAGTTTGATATTCAGTTTGTGCCTCAAAAGGAAATAAAAGTCCAAGCTCTTGATGAATTTCTTACTGAGCATCCATCTGCGGAAGATACATCATTTAATACTGAAATTCCTAATGAATAGGTCTTCTCTATTCATGATAATTTCCAAACATGGGAAATGTATTTTTATGGTTCTTCTAGAAGTCCAATAGGAAAAAGAATAGAAAACCCTAAACTCAACAAAGTTGGGTTAGGAATTGTCCTTATTTCCCCAAAAAAGGAAGTATTGCCTTATTCCTTCCTGTTGTCAGAAGGTGGTACCAACAATGAGGTAAAATATCAAGCTCTCATCATAGGTTTGGAATTGTCCCTTCAGGTGAAAATGGATCATTTAAAGGTAAAAGGTGATTCAGAATTGGTAATTAAGAAAATAAATGGGGAATATTCTATCAAAAGGGAGATTTAATCCCTTTGTGTGATTATGTCAGAGGGTTAATGGCTGAATTTCCCTCAGAGCCAACATTTTCCTATGTCCTGCGATCACAAAATGATCAAGCAGATGCACTGGCTAATGCACCTACAGCCTTGGCAGATCCAAATCAGGATGAGCCAATCATCAACATAGCCCATCGCCGTGTGGTATCACCTTTTGTTCAAACCAGAATGGATGAAATTAGAAAATTGGCCCTATTTTTGAACCATATGGTCATACCACAAGATAGAGAACATCCATCATATAATATCTTTAAAATGGGATACTTCCTCCAGATAGGGCAGAAAAAGACAGATCTGATGACGAGCATCCAATTTCACTCTTTATGATAGTCCAAACCACAAAAATATCCTCTATAAGTGAGGCTTTTATGGAATCCTCTTCAGATGTATTGATGGAGAAGATACTATAGTTGTCATGAAAGAATTACATTTAGGAGCTTATGGTTCCCACCAGTCTGGGCATAGACTCTCTGATCAGATCTAAAGGCTTGGATACTTTTGGCCTTCAATGATGCATGATTTTACAGATTTCACTAAAAAATGTCATCCCTACCAAGTGCATACCAACTTCTTTCGTCAACCCCCATAGTTTCTACATACAGCTAAATACTCCTGGCCATTTGCCACATGGGGAATGGATGTAGTAAGGCCTTATCCTCCATCCACAGCTAAGTAGTTCAACTATATTCTCACTACTACTAACTTCTTCTCTAAATGGGATAAGGCAATAAATCTCAAAGAAGTCGGAGCCAAAATCATTGTTAGTTTGGTCAAAACTAATATCATCACCATATTTGGTGTCCCTCGTACTATTTTGACATACAATGGCACCAATTTTTGTTCTACTGAGGAAAAAAAGTTATATCAGGAATATAATATCAAATCCAACCATTCATCTCTCTATCATGTGGTGGCCAATGGACAGATAGAGGCCTTCAATAAAACCCTATCAAATATAATCCAGAAGATGGTGGATAAAGATAAGAAATCATAGCCTGATAAACTTTTGAATTATTTATGGGATTATTGGAAAACTACCCGTACTGCTACCCAAGCAACTCCTTATTCATTGGTATATTGAATCGAAGAAGTTTTGCTAATTGAAATGCAATTGCCTTAACTCAGAGTTTCAATCTGTGATCAGTTATCTACAAATGAGAGGTCTCAGAAATGGTTCAATAAGTTGGAATGATTAGACGAGAAAATATTTCATACTTTACATCATCTAGAATTCTATCATAATATAAAAGTACGATCTTTTAACAATAAAGTTCACCTCCATTCATTTCTTCAAGGAGAATTGGTATTGGTCCTTAAGACTCCAATGATACCAAGAAATAAACCTCCAAAACTTGATGCAAAGTGGGAAGGACCTTATTCCATACATAAGGTCTATTCAAATGGAGCTTATGCCTTAATCTCAATAGATGGAGAGATTATTACAACTCCAACCAACGTGAGATTCTTAAAGAAATACTGTGTGTAGTATCATGCATCCTCACTGCAAGACTTTAAACTGCACAGTACAATGTCCTTGCTGCAAGACTTAAAACTGCACAGCCCCCATGTCCTAGTTGAAAGACATTAAACTACATAATAACCATAAGAGTTCATGTTACATCATGTTAAAATGCATAGCATCTTCGTCCTTGTCGCATGACATTAAACTTCATGACATCATTTTTACAACTAACGTTTTATATATTTGACATTATAAGATTCCATAAGCAAACATCATTAACATCATCACTACTCCTTAGTAGCACATGAGTCCTTCTCTTTCCTATGTCTGATTCATATCTGCATAGAGACCTTATTTCAAGAACTGTGTATGGATTGATTCTCATTTTCCAATAAGATACATAGAGATGCCAAAATCTCCAATTTTGGGCCCAGCCACAATCAAAAAATATTCTTATTTTATTTTCTCCTCCTGTATATGAATCATATCTATACAGATTGTTTCCTTAAGGTATATGATTTGGTCCTTATACCATTTTATGTCTTAAGATTTACTGTTCTTTCATAATGTGTCAAAATCCCCCATTCCTCATGTCAAACTTGATTACCATGAGGAATGACTATTTAAAGAACTACGTACGGCTTGATTCTAATCTATTTGAGATACATAGAGACACCTAGATCTCCAATCCTGGGCCCATACGTGATAAAAAAACCCTTTATTTCTTGTATAAGAATCAAATCTACATAGGGAA
This sequence comes from Viscum album, assembly GCA_963277665.1. NCBI lineage: Eukaryota > Viridiplantae > Streptophyta > Magnoliopsida > Santalales > Viscaceae > Viscum > Viscum album. Next base: position 2,025,928,100 of record OY728123.1, read on the forward strand.
TGTTTTAAGAACTATGTAAGACTTTATTCTTTCCCCAGCAAGACACATAGTGACATTTGGGTTTTATCCCTTAATCCAGTTACAATATGTATTTCCTTTCACATAATTTCATCTTTATCCTTACCACATGACGTTAAACTACATGTAAATATAGCATCCATATTCTTCACTTGAGTCGCATTTTCATTGTAAAAGAAACCCTTCCTACTCCTTGTTTCTCACACCGATCATAGCTCAAGTGGGCTTAGGAATATAGTAAAAGGATTTTTTTTATATAAATAAGGTGTCTCAATTTATTATGGGGTTATTAATATCTTCACTACATGACTTAAAAATATACATTATAATGTACTCATTGTATGACTTTAAACTGCACATCATAATATTAATTTAGAGGAAACAAAGAAAGTCTCCATTTAACATATGAGTCAAATCTATGTAAAAGATATCAAAATCATGGACAATATTGGTTCAAATATTTATCATATGCATTGGACATAAACCCCTTCCATATTTCATACTCTTGATCTTGAATATTTTTAGATCTTCATAATCTTTCTTATAGTTTCTAGTGACAAGGTTTCTAATATCTGAGAACTCTTTTGCCTGACTATGCAGTGCGTGCCCTTAGGCGGCCTTGCATAAATTGCCTCTATAATAGGCTTGTCAATCAAAAGATTCCACTATTTGGCTATGAAGTATATGCCCTAGTTGACCCTGCATAATACAGCCCCCATAACGGGTTTTTCAAATAATGGTAACTTCGTTCTTGGTTATAGTATCTTTGTCCCCTTTAATATTTGATGATAATATATAAGAATCTGTATTTTAAAATAGTCATTCAAGTATACTTGTACCATTATCTATCTTATAATCTAAAAGTATTCAAGACCATGGTTTACACATTTCCCTCACCATGTGTTCAATACAATATGAAATAACCATGAAATCACATGGCCACATATCATATACTATTTCCATTTCTGGTCCTAGTTGTGTGACCTAAAACTACAGACATCAAAACTTTTGTGTTTGGGTCAGACCTTCATAAAAGTAATGTTCCTTTGATTCTTTGGAAATTTTGGTTGAAAATACCCTTTCCATATTCAAGTACATTTCTCCACAAACCAAACTATGTGCTTCATAAAATCTGAATCTCAATAAACTTTCTTCTTATTTTAGTAATAAAATGTCAAACTTTTCAGAGCTATTTTGTCTGACTATGCAGCACGTGCCCTTAGGTGGCCTTGCATAAGTTGCCTATATAACAGGCCTATTAGTCAAAAGATGCCACTATTTGGATATGCAGCATATGCCCCAGTTGGACCTACATAATACAACCCCCATAACGGGTTTTTCAAGTAATGGTAACTTCGTTCTTGGAAAATACTTCCTCTAATGATTTTATCCCTTTTCCCATATCATTCCTCAGTTCCAGAAATTCCTAAATCACTATTTAAAATTTTCCCTTTCATAACTGAATATGATAGTATTTTTTCAAACAAATTATCAAGAAATTGGGAGAGTTTCATACCTTTGGTCAGAGCTAAAGACCTTAAATTAAAGTCACCCAATTTCCTCACTACATGACTTAAAACAGCACAGTACAACATCCTCACTACATGACTTAAAACTGTATAGTACCAATGTCCTCACTGCATGACTTAAAACTGCACAATATGATATCAGAAATTCCCCTTTCTGATAAATTTTAACCATTACTCATACACCAAATTTTTATAGAAATGGTTTTCTTATTCATGACTTATGTGGGTATAAAATAGCCTTTTATCATTCTTAAAATTCCTTTCCTTGGAAAAACCACCTACTGTGGTCTTGAGTCACACAAATATTATTTTCCCCTATCTATCAATAGAAAAAAGTTAAACTTCAAAGATCTCTTTTGTTTGACTATGCAGCACGTGCCCTTAGGCGGCGTTGCATAAGTTTCCTACATAACAGGTCTGTCAGTCAAAACATGCCACTATTTGGCTATGCAACATATGCCCTAGTTGGCCCTACATAACAAAACCCACATAACAGGTTTTTAAAATAATTGTAACTTAATTCCTGGAAAATACACCCCTTATGTTGATACAGGTTTTAAATTTTTTGACCATAAAAATCATGGCTCAAGATTCCCCTTGGAAATATTTAAAGAATATTAATTCAATTCTTAGCCACAGAGTCTTGTTTGGGATCTAATTTCAAAATTTATGGTCAAAGCTATTAGGCCTTAAATAATATCCCTTTATAGTTCAACATGCATGACTCTAAACTTCCAATAACAAAATACTTGGTACTCACTAGATGGAGAACCCGCAAAGGGAACTCTGAACAAAAGTCGAGTCACAGCTCAGTAAACGTACATTTTTATATGATTTAGGTAATGTTGAGCAATAAAAATTCAAGAGATATAAAGTTTTTGGGGTTGTCTGTATAACCCTAGAAAAAATAAAACTATGCTCACTAGGCCCCATGTCTTAGGAAAAAATTAAAGCATCATTCCAAACTTTACATAGCTTCACATCTAACCAAATGATGTTGGAATGCGTCAAAGTGCCTTAATTTTACCTTAGAATAAGATTCTTTTCATTATGAATGAATAAAATTATAAGGGGGGGCTTATGTAGACACCATGAAATTTGTTTCATGCACTTCTCCACAATTGAAGATGTATTTTCATGTTTTGCGACTCAAAAATGACCTCAACTAGGCTCGAAAAGTTCACAGTGTGACTCTACATTTTTCATGGGGGTTAGTGACGATAGCGAAGGCACCAGCCCGAAGGGCTAGGACCGTAGCCCAGAAATGATCCCAAGCAGGGGTGTGGGGTCACAGCCCCCGCAGTATGGAGTAATAAATTTGGCTAAGTCCCAAAAGAGGCACCCAAGGTACCTGTGTGAAAACACTTTCACACCACCGTGTTGAAGCTAATTGAAGTGATTATTTTTACTAAGTCCTCAAAGTGGCACCCTGGTCTAGCCAAAACACTGTCATCATGCAAGGTACTTGCGCACCACAATTTTTGCACGCATCTCACTTGCACGCTCACATGCATCGCGCAGCCTACTTGCGCACCCAACTCATTTCACCCAAGGTCCCTTTTTTCTATAAATAGACCCTTGGGGGCCTCATTTGTATGGATAAATTTCCTTGAAGTTCAATTGCTTCTATGGTCTCCCTAGTACTTTTCTCCAGTCTTCCAAAAATTTGAAGGTAGTTCTTCAAAACCTTGAGTGGAGGATTTAAGGGAGGATCATTGGACTTAAGTCCTTTTAGTGTTTGAAAACCATAAAACTTGCGCGCCTAATGCACCCAACCTCCCTAAGTCATAAATACTTGCGTGATGCCCATTCCTCTCATAAGAACTTGAGGTCCCCACTTCTTGGATCACCTGTGAATACTCTTGAAGGCTTGATCAAGGTTTCTCCCAAGTATTATCATACAAGTTGTTCTTCGCCTAAGTGAACATCAGGTTTCCTAAGCCTAATTGTGCGCCCTTACTTGTGTGTCCTTACCTACTTGCACACCCATACTTCTGTGCCCTTCTCTACTTGGGAGCCCTCATTGATTCACTTACTTTCTTCACTCTCTTCAGTCTATAATCCATCAAGCCTTTATCAAATCCATTAATGGAAATGTTTCTTCTTCCTTGGCTCCCTTATATGAAAGGGATTATGTTGAGACCTCCACCAAAACCTCCTGACTTATCAAACCTTTGGGAAAGTCACATCAGTGTGTCTTCTATTTGGGTTTGTATTTCCAAAGTTAGAGGTTTCCCACATTTGTTTCAAAATAGGGTTAGGATTCATGGAGTGTTTGTGGGTTTGTATATCCACAGTCACATGGACCTTTCTCCAAGAAATAGTGTTGGGAAGTTACCAGTTTGGAGGAGGGTTGGGTCCTAGCCTCTCCTTTCTCGAAGAGAAGACCCAGAACCTCAGGTCTATGGTAGGGGAAGATATGGTTCATACCTAATTTTCCTTTTAAATATAAAGGAGAAGTCTCCCTCCCCTACCAATATCAATTTTAGGGCAACCATCTAGGCATAATCCCCTAGATTTTCTTGCAGGAGGTGACATCATTTCTCCCCCTCTCTTCTTCGGTTCCAAATACCAAAGGAGAGATGGGAACAGGGACTTTTGTTACCCTTTCCCTCTCCTATTTGGCTTTGTCACCATGGGCAGCCATCCTGGTGTAATCCCCTAACCTTCATCCCTTCCTCCTTACATTGGACCCTTGTGCAATGTAAATAGAATAGAGGGAAGGCTCTTCGCCTCGCCCTCTTCCACGGTCGCCTCAACCGCGTTCACCTTGGACACCATAGGTGCACCGTCTTTCACCAGTAGAGGAGGAAGATTTTGAAAGTGTGAATGCCTTTGTTGAATCTTTGACATCCTCTTGTTTCTCACACCGAGAATGACTCACATGGGCTTAGAGATATTTCATGGTCACAACATTTGTACAATCAAAGGAACTATGAGAACTCTGATTCTTGTTCAAACTAGGATATGTAGGAATCCTTTTCAGGGCCTGTTCTCATGGGATATCCTCCTCGGAAATCCAACCCTAATTCCCTTAATCTGGTCATCCTCCTTAGAAATAATCCCCAAATTAAACCCCAAATCATCAAGGTATCTTTTTCAGGAAGTAATCCCAAACTCATCTCTCTCAAAGGACCATAATCTCCTATGAGACTTATCAAAATATGTGGGATTTGATTCCCATCCATATGGGATACGTAGGAAGCCTCCTTGAGGTTCAATACCCAACACTTCAAATCAACCATGTTCTCTTTGGTCCATATTTCCAACAGGGTCCACTACTATAAATATGATCTATACCAACGGTTTTGGGAAAACTATTGGTATAGTTCACTAATTTGGACCTATACCAACGGTTTGGACAAAACCATTGGTATAGGTCAAATATATGGACCTATACCAATGGTTTTCCCAAAACAGTTCATATAGGTCACTAATTTGGAGCTATACCAATGGTTTTGGGAAAACCGTTGGTATAGTTCACTAATTTGGACCTATACCAACGGTTTTGGGAAAACCATTGGTATAGGTCTATTATAGAGACCCTATACCAATGGTTTTGGCCAAACTGTTGGTATAGGTACCCCCTATACCAACAGTTTGTCCAAAACCATTGGTATAGGTCCCAAAATCAAAGAACCTATACCAACAGTTCTTAAAACCATTGGTATAGGTCTATACCAACAGTTTTGAGAACCATTGGTATAGGTACATGTATTTTTAATGGAATCTTATTACATAGGACATTAAATAAATCAAAATTTAAAATACTTATGATAATACATATATATATATTTATGAAATTATTTTCACAAAAGTAAGTTAGGTTAGTGGTTAGGTTGTTCAATCACAAACGAGTGGTTCTGGGATTCAAACCCACCGAATGATTATTTTTTGAATTATATATACCAACGGTTTTATAGAACCATTGGTATAAATTTTCATATTACCTATACCAATGGTTTTGAAACCCATTGGTATAGGTCTATACCAACGGTTTTCCCAAAACCATTGGTATAGACCTATCCCCATGGCTTACTTTCCCACAGTTCTCTAAACCATTCGTATAGTCTATACCCATGGTTTGGAGGCCTATACCAATGGTTCTAAACCATTGGTATAGGGTATTTTTCCAGTAGTGGTCTGATCTTACCAAGAAACCCATATTCTTTCCATAGTTCATTGGTTTGCTTCATTATAAGTCCCACATTATGTTTTGACTAAGTACCTTCAGCTTAGATGTCCATACCACATGAAATTAAATTGTATGGCTAGGTCCTTATCACATGACCTTAAAAGGTATGATGTGTCCCATTAAGCAGCACTGAACTATGAGGGTTTTGATTCCTTTCACAAGGATATATAGGTATCCCATTTTATGGGCATGATCCCAAAATCAATTCAAACCTTCATCTCCCTGGATGAAAATAACTTCTAGAGTAACCCACTAAGTGTCTTAAAAACTAGTATCATCATAAAGATGATTAAAAGAATCTATAAGCAGTATATTAGAGGATACCATTGATGGAAAACCTTGAATACATATGGATATTTCCATTAATGAAGAACCTTTAATGCATACTGATGATTCTAAAATTTACACATGTTAATAAGTGATTTTAAATTCTAAGGGAAACTTATGTTATGCTTGGTGAATTAATAAGGATTCATGAAAATATCTTAAATTTATAAATAGAGTCCCAGATTAGACAATAATTTCCCTAAAAAAGGGTGTGATGAGTCTGAATTCCCATCCTCTTGACCAATGTACATTCTTAATTATCGTAAGGTTCAAACTTAACAAACTCCTGCCTTTGGAAAGAAGGTCCCCTTTGGATAAATAATTGTTGGAAGTTTCTGGTTCCATAAATTAATCCAATGGAAACCACCTGAAAATAATGATTCTTAAAACTAGAACACACATTTCAAGGAACTACGAAACAGAGACGGATCTAAATGATATTGGCAAAGCTGATATATATGGAGGATGATGTGTGTGGCCTAGTACCTTTGAGGTAACTGTAACTAATAGGATAACTTCCTGACTCTATCTAGAATCTCAAGGGTCCCAACATAACAAGTTGATATGTTTCCTTGTTTCTGAATCCATCTATACCCCAGTCTAGGTCGAACTAGTAAGAAACCCCGACTCCCCATCTCAAACTCTAGTGGTCAATAGTGACAATTAGAATATAAATTCTACCTAGACTAAGTTTTATACATCTTATTCCTAATAATATGAACCTACACTGAAATCTCCCAAATGAGATGAGGATCCAGTAGTGTTGTCTTTCCTTCCTCTAACTAGTACAAGGGTGAACATAACAACCTATCGTATAGGGCCTCATAAGGATCCATTTGTATGGTCTCCTAGAAGCATTTATTGTAAGAAAACTTAGTTTGAGGTAATTTTTTCTACCAATAACCTCTAAAATCAAGGACACATGCTCAAAGAATGTCCTCCAAAACCTGTATTGTATGCTTGGACTGACCGTCAGTCTGTGGGTGATAGATTATAATCAAGAGTACCTGTGAACCCAGTTCCTTCTTCCACCCCTAATATAACTATAATGTGAAGTGATCATCTCAGTCTGATATGATAGAACATGGAATTGATTCATATGATCTCACAAATGTAGATCCTACCGATCTCATCTATTGAAAAAGATTCCTAAATAGGCAAGAAATGGGTGAATTTAGTTAACCTTTCCATGATCACCTATACGGTGCCACTACCCTAAGGTTATCGAGGAAATCCTGTCATGAAATCCATGGTGATGTAATCCCATTTCCACTTAGGAATAGGCAACAACTATAAAATCCCCACTTTTTTCTAGTGTTCTACCTTCACCTTTTGACAGGTGGAATACTAAGTAAAAAACCTAGCTATCTCCCTTTTCATCCTCAGTCACCAGTATTGGCGATGTAAGTCAAAATACATCTTGGTAAGATCGGGATTTAATTCCCATATAGAGGCATGATACTCTCATATAAAATCCTCTTAGACATCTTTAGGAACCCATATTCACCCATTAATGTGCAAGATCTCATTTTCATCAACAATCCAACTAGGTGTTGGGTCACCACCTGCAACGCTCTTTAGTATGACCAAGACCTAAGAATCTGATAGCTGCCTCATATTTACTTTATCCAGAAGTGAAGAGGTCACTGATAATGATCAAAGTACCGACTATCTAATATAGTCATGAACCTCTATGTATATCTCAAAAAATAGGGTCATAAGCTACCACTCACTACTGGCCTCCTGAACTTCATCTATTTGAGTCCCCCTGTTCAGAGGATCGGCAACTGCATTTCTCTTTCCAAGAATATAAGTATTATCAAATTCAAAATAATGTAGATATTCAACCAACCTCCATTTCCTAAAATTCAATTCACACTATGTAAATATGTACTTGAGGATTTTGTGGTCTTTATACACCGCAAAATGCTTTCCTGGTAAGTAGTGTCTCCAACAGCGCATGGCATGAACAATAGTGGATAACTCAACATCATGTTTTGGGAAATTCCTCTCATGTGGCCTCAAATAATTAGACCCTTATTCCACAAACTGCTCCTCCTACATTAAAACTACTCCTATCCCAACACTCGATGCATCATAATAGATTTTATAGCTTCATCCCAACTCTGGTGGAATCAGGATCGACACTGAAGTCAGTCTCCCTTTCAACTTCTAAAAGGATGTCTCACAGGCTTTAGACTATATAAAATTTACAAAATTATTATTCAAGCCCATAATAGGTATTTATAGGTGTGAAAATTCCTGAATGAACCACCTATAATGACCATATATCCCCCAATAAACTCTATATCAAATACATTCTTGGGATTCTACTAGGAAACTAAATCTCCCACCTTCTCTAAGTCAACAGATACTCCTATCTATGAGATAATATGACCTAAGAAGTGAACTTTATCCATCCAAAAGTGGAACTTTGTGAGCTTAGAATATAACTAATATTATCTCATTGTATCTAATATGATCTCAAGATTTTTTCTGTGGTCGTGTTGAGTGTGAGAATGCACCAAGATATCATCCATGAATACCACAACAAATGAATCCTGATATGAATGGAAAACACATTTCATCGGGGCCATGAAAACTTATAGCACATTTTTGAGACCTAATGAGATGACCAAATTCTCATACAAGCCATATATAGTATAGAATGTTGTATGTGGTATATCTGATGGTTTAACACGTGGCTGATGACAACCTGATTTCATATCAATCTTAGAGAAAACCCTTTCTCCTCAAATATGGTCAAATAGATCATTTATACGAGGAAATGGATACTAGTTCTTAACTATAAGAAGGTTTAATCAGTAGTAATACATGCAAAGTCTGAGGGTACTATCCACCTTCTTGGTGGAAAGGATCGGTGAACCCCATGGATAAGAAATGGGTCATATAAAACCCTTATCTTCCAAATTCTCTAACTACCTCTTAAGATCCTATAAATTAGTAGTATCCATCTTGTAAGGATGAATGTATATCAGTGAAGCTCCTAGAACTATCTTGATGGAAAACTCTACCTTTCTATCAGGAGGTAATCCTGAAAAGTCATCTGGGAAAACATTTTGGAAATGATCTACCACTAGAAGAAAATCTACCTGATGTGTTCCCTGATCATCTATATATAATATAGAAATTTAGGCTATCATCCCACTCATCCCATGATTTTTGGGTCCATATCATCTTGTATGGACATCCCATTCACCCTTTTAAACAAAAAAATCTACCCTTTGGTGATGTGAAAGTCATCCTTTAGTGATACTAGTCAATGTAAGCATGATAGGAACCAATCAGTCCATCCCGTGAATGATGTAAAACCTTGTTATCTTGAGGACAAAGAGATCCCACATGAAATGACACCCACCTATCTCAAGGGTTACTCCCTGCACTAGTGTACACTCTTCTATTGAATCCCCAATTGAGTATCGAGCGTCATCATTCCATATAAAAACTAAACATCAAGCCCATGGATTGCCACAATAATCACAAATATAAAAGAATAGGAAACGCCTGTATTGAAAATATCGTATGTTAAAGTAAAGATTACTAGAATAGTACCTCTCATCATAAAAGTTTTTTCACTCTTCTCCTCAAGTATCAGTTACACTGTATATATCTAGTCTGATCCATAACCCTGAGATATAGGTTGGATACCTTGAGAAGGTCTGCTCTGTTGGAGTTGTAATTCTGGGGTCTGGCTAACCTGTCCACGACCACCACCTCAGCCTGATCGTTTGGACATACTCCAACTTCCTACCCAATGAGATTTTGTTGACCCAACTCTTGAACATGGATTTGGTGGAGGCCCTCTCTCACTAGATACAAGGGGAAAATATCTGTAAAAGTGTTGTATATGGCCCATCTTTCTTCAAGATTGGCACTCGGCTGGGTCCCTAGTAAACCGGGGTTTCATATGTCCTAGTCAACCACACAGATGGTACCTCACCTGGCTACCTGAGTACACTCCTAGGCTACTAATATCACCACATGGAAGCTCCAAATGACACTTCCTACTATTTGTCAATATATTTATAGATCTAGGTGATGAACCACCCAAGCTCACACCCTCGACCTCTCTTAGATTATGCTCTATGCTAAGTGCCTGATTCACTATTCCAAATATGGTAGTATATCGAAAGACACTCACCTAAGATCAGATTTCATATTTGAGACCATCCTTGAATATCTTAGATTTAAATAACTCTTCATCTAACAAAATAGGGGTGAAACATTGGAGCTCTATAAAATGAGAATAATGGTCAATGACTGATAAGGAACCCTACTCTAAGTGCATAAACTCTCTAGATCTATCAAACCTCAAGGTCTCAGGAAAAAAATCATATAAGGATATTTGGAAATCCCTATAAGACATATCTCGATGATGATCTGTCTGAGTAATAACATCCCACCATCTCTTGGCATAATCCCAAAAAATATACATAGTGATCTTTACTCTCCTCTCAGGAGGTGTCTCAAGATGCTCTAAAATCAATAGCATAGCCTCTATCCATGACTCTATATCCTGTAGTCTAACATCCCCAAAAAACGTGGGTGGATGATGCTATTGAAACTCACACGTCAACTCTACCATAGATGGAGTAGGTCACAGGGCTCCCTAAACAGTCTACATAAAGCATATAAAACACTCTCAGAACTGGGAATCGATTCTAATGTTAGGTATAACTAGAAGTGCCTCAAGTGGAACTATTGGAGGTTCTATTGGTGGCCCAGGTCCCACCACCTCTAGAGCATGGTCATCACCACCCTCCTAACACATGACTCAAGGTCATCATGGTGGCATATTTCTACAAATTCTAAACACACACCTCATCACAAGATTTTATAACTACTAAAAATAGATATATAAGAATATGATAGGTACAATACTCCCAATATAAGAGCCACACCCATTTGTTTTCTCCTAAAGATAGGTCTGGGTGATGTACATATCATAAGAATTGTAGGAGACATTGCTTACTTACCACTAATAAGGTCAGGTTGGAGTTAATTTCTCTATTATAAGTCAAAGGTTCTGGTATATAGAGTGTTTGTTTCAAGTTATAGAGAAAAACACCCTTTAAATTGTAATTAGCATATAAGGACTCAACCTTATATATTATATTCTAGTGAATTTAGATAATAATTCACTTTATTCTATTCCCAAAGATCTTATAGGTTTATAATTTTAGATAATTAGGATATACTCTTACCAATAAACCTCATAAATTACAAGTGGAAACTTCTACACAATATCCATTTTTCCATAATACAAATGTATTTAAAATAAAACATGATTTATTATCATGAAAAATCATCACAACATTCATCTTGGATTCCTCTTTTCTCTTACTCATCCTTAAATCCTATGAAAAATATTTTAAAACTTGGGATGAGCACAAAAATCTTAGTAAGGGATATAAAAAGGAAGGAAATAAATAATTAGTATAGTAATACTTAAAAACACATGAAGTAATTTTCACAAAGATATACTTATCACCCTTTAAAGTAACATATACTTAATTTTTGAAAACATGAGATTCCCATAAAACATAGAAATCGTAAATAAACCATTTAGGTAACTTGGGGCATCATTTTCTTATCATACTTCTGATTGTAACCCTTGTGGATACCATATAATTTGTATCAAAGCTACTATAAAATAACCCTTACAATTATAATTGGATGTAACAATCATAGTTACACTTGGATAACCATTACGGTTGACTTCCAAAATACCCAATGCATTGGAGGGATATCATGGACCCACCCATATTTGGTTTATAATAGAACCACCTATCATCATAAAAAATTCTCAATAAATATAACATAATCATAAAACATGAATAATTACATCATAAAAACATTCCATGAGGAAAATTAACTATTTTAAAGGAATATTGTGCACATACAAAGGAAAAAATTTTATTTTAAAATAACCACGTAATCTTGTAAAGGAGGCTTAAAAATATTAAGGAATCATGAAATTGGGAAAATCCACTCTAAACTGAAAATTACTTTTTTATTTTTCAATCACTTTTAATGGAAAGTGAGAATCCAAATAGTACATAAATCAAACATTAAGTACCATAGGAGATGGAAGAACCATTGAAGTCTAACTTCAACTTATTCGACACACTATCCTTAAATAATTTCTAATTTAGACAACTTACCTCAATGGTTGGATCATCCTTGATGAGATCTTCAAACCAATAATCCATCTTGTCCCACGTTAGGATGTACTCCTCCATATTAATTTTCCCTAAATTAAAACCTCTTACTAGAATTTGGTCTTTCTTGTTAATCCACTCAGTCTACTCTTTATTGGTATCCACCATGAGAAGTCTCTCAGTCATCCTATCAGCATCTTCTTGAGAGGCTTTAATTGGAAGAAAATATTCCAACATAACATCCTCCAAGTGCACAATAAGGTCCCAGGAGTGGCCATTAGTTGGAACCTCTTTGTATTCCACTTTCTCAACATGATAATTGACATGGGATTAAAACTGAAGCCTCATAAGATGTAATTGTTTCTCCCATCATACCATATGTCTTATTTATGTTGAATACCAAATTTCTTTCACATTGGACCATCTCCTTCTCCTGCTCAATATTGGGTAAGTTATTTTCCTTGGGCCTCTTTTTCTTAATATATCTAGTTTCCATTGGTTTCGATAGAAAATAATAGTCCTTTTGACCTTTGGATTTGTGTTTTCCCAAAATAATGTAACTGCCATAATCCTTATTGCCTTTCCATCCTTTCTTTCTCCTTGGGTCGTGAGGCCCACTACTATAACTACCCTCCACAAAATAATCTGAACTTGGGAAGGAGGTCTCGCTGCTTTCCTCTACCACTGATAAACCTTTCCCTTCATAAGAAACCTCACTCGGGATCAACTTTGATTGACCCTAATCTAAGCCTTCAATTGATAGAACTTCAAAACGGTTGCCCAGTTTAATGTTTGGCGTGACCTTTCTAGGATCAATCCAATTGGTAGTAACCTCAAAACCCCATGTGTCCTACATGCCATGAGTTGAATCATCCACAGTACCATCTTCAATATTTAACTTAATATCACCATTCGGGGAAGATCCAGGGTTAGATAAAACTTCCCTTGATTCCTATAACCCCTCTATAATACTGGTTCCATTTCCAAAATGCATAGCCTCAGTATAAGAAGAGGGACCTAAAGCTACACCCCCCCCCCAACCAGGCTTGGTCTCTATAACTAGAGTTTCTAGGTCATGCTTCAGTCAACTAAAACATCCAAAACTTTGGGATTAACATGCCTCGATCGAGCTTCTTTCTAAATAGGAGCCACTGTCTCCATGAAGTTGTCAACAGCCTTCAAACCAATGTCATCCACAAGCTCCTGGACATTGTAGTCAAAATCTGGACTCCCCTCATTCAAATTATATAGAGGGATATCATGCTTACAAACTACCTTTAGGTGACCAAGTATCTTTCAGTAAGAGCATAAATCGACTCACTTCTCAAAGAAAACATGTTTTTTGTATCAAAACTCTTCTCCAATCGAAATCCACACAAAATCGACTGGAAATTGGGAAAACTCAACCTCGACACAAATTATTGGGGAAATAAAATGGCATACAGCATGATTGTGACTATCCAAGAATAAGTACCAACCCACAAGTTTCCCAAGCATTCACATTATTGTAGTATTTTGAAATGGAAGCAGAATCTTAGAAAAACTTACCCAAATGGTCGTTGTAGGGAAGTCACGGTTCATGTGAAAATCGAAGGACCACCTGAATAGAAAGAATCTAAGGCCTTTATAGATATGGGGGAACTTCTAGAAGTTCATATGGTCCCATATATCATTTTTATTTCTTTCATGAGGAATATTCATTTGAAAAAACTTTAATGATAATTGTTCATCTTATTATGGTTGTTTTTTTGACCATTACAAACTAGTTTTGTTTTGTTTAATATTATGTCCATATATTAATTCTAGAATGTGATACCATATATAATATATATATTTAGAACATTTTAAAAAATTATAATTGAATTTAAACTTTCCATGAATGCAGTAAATGTAAACAAAAACTCATCGTCCAAGAAGGCGGTGAATCGACATACCATGGACGATGTTTTTGTTTTTAAGAATAAAAGGAGAATAGAAAATATTTTATGATGGATATTAAATTAAAAGAATAAAATTATATTATATATATGATACTTGAGTTATCATACAACTTTTTATATGGGTGAGGATAAGGTAGAAGAGATAAAGAATTTAAAAGATAAGGAGGAATTTACCTCTTAAATAATGTCTCCCTAAGAATCTCCTTAAGGCACTTGGAAATGTTCTTTTGGTGAGACCAGAAAAACTAGAACATGTATAGGGATGAGGATAATATAATTTGGTAGAATATGGTTGAGATATAAGTCTCAAGGTGATTAAATTAAGTGAAAGAAAGAGTGACCTTTTATAATTGAGGTGAGGAGCACTTTAGGAATTTCTTAAAATATTAAAATATAATAAGGTTATTCTAGGGGAAAAGACTTCCAAATGGACTATAAAGCATAGGTGATGAAATTTTAGACCATATATTATCCTATTTGTCATTATTTAATATATTTATGATTTTTAAATAATTTAATAAAATATTATATTCATGAAAAATCATTATTGTCAAATTTAATACTATTCATTACTATGACTTTAAAAACATTAAAAAAAGTTTCAAATTCAAAAAAAAAAATATAAAATATAATTCATATTTATCTATATAATTCATGGATCATCTTAATTATCTCAAATTATATTTATTTTAATATTTTTAATATCATTTATTTGATTTTCCATTAATTTAATAATTATTGTATCATAATTGTGCAAGCATTTAAGGTATTTATTTGTTGTATAATAATTAAAAATAAATTTACATGAAGAATATAAATCTTTTATATTTCCATAGAATATTTATAGTCAAATATATATTTGGGAAAACTATATATTAAAAATTTATACTAATTAAAAACCCTAGTGTGAACTGTTTGACTTTTTTAAAATAAAATATTATAAGGGACTTAATTCCAAACAAGTGGATTTAAAAAGGTCCTAAATTAAAAAAATGATTATTATGGTATAAAATTACTCATCCATTAATATTTTGAAAAATTTTTGATTCATTTAATGGTTCTTATAATTTTATTTAAAATCATTTTATTGATTTTTCCTTCTACTTGCACAAGCATTGCATTCGGGTTGCAAAGCATTAAAGATAATTATTTCATATATAAAAATTAAAAAAATATCATAAAAATAAATTATTTAGGCTCAATATGATCCTTTAGATTCATTAATTATGTATATTTACTCATATCCATGTCAAGAAAACTTATTTAATTTGTTAATTTGACTTTTCTTGTCTTGTGCAAACATTACACAAGTATTTAGATTAGACTCATGTTATATATTTCTAAAATTAAAAACTATCAAAAAATCATAAATTCATAATATTTAATAAAAAAATCCATGAAAATACTTCTTAGAAATAAATTATTATCTATAAGGTGCCAAGTTTTACTTTTCCACCATTGCACAAACACTGAAAATAATTTTTATATTTATCATGAAATAAATTATAATTTACATGTTCTAAAATATTTTTGTACAATATTTATATTATAATATCATAATTTATTCATTTCATAAGTTTAATAAATTTTACATCATAATTATGTCTTGAATATATTACAAAAGATACTATATTTTATAAAAAACTGAATTTTTTATTAATCACAAAAATTTAACTCTTTTAAAAAAATATCAATATTTCACCATAAAATAATTTTGATATGATGATTTCAAAAATGAAATTAATATTATCAAATTAAAATTCTATAATTTGAAAATTAACCTTTTAAATATAACCATATAATAAATTATCTTATTAAAACTATTTATTTTAAGAATTACTTAACATATTTATAATGAATTTAACTATTTAATTCAATGATACTAACAAATAAGAAAACAAATTATTTTATCAGTACCTGGGTTGTTACATGGAATCCCCATTTAGTGGTGACCATTCATTTTTATAATTCAATTTCATTTTAATTTTGTACTTACATGTATAGTAAATCCCTTTAAAATGGTTGGATTATATGGATAACCACTTCTAATTTATAAAGGCCCATACACTTTCTAAATTGAAGTGTGGCATCCATTTAATCACAACCAATTATTTAGCAATTCCCTGTATGAAATGTTATCACAATTTCATGGACATAGAAATAAAGGCACCAAAACATGTTGCAGGTAATGCACACAGTAATATAAACATGGAATGTCATATGCATGACATATAAATCCTAAAGTTCCTATGATGATGCATGATGCAATACTTCCTTTCCATATCAACCAAGGGTAAAAATCTATAGTCATAAGGAACAAAAAACATCAAGTGCATAACCTAATGGTGAAATCAAGGAAACTGTAATAACACAATCCATAACAACATGTCATATCCCGGTTAATTTTTCTTTTCATTTTATGTGCGTTAGCAACTCCCATACATAATCTTATGACCAAATCCCAACACTTCCTATTTCTCCTTTCTACCATACCAATTTGTAAGGCAATGAAAATAAATAAAAGAAACTTCTATAATACAAATTTTTGACATCCCAGACTCAGTTGACTCAAAATTAACTAAACCTGGTTAGTCACATGACCTCATGTGCACCTCCCTGTACACCAAAGGTTATCGACTAGCAACAAGGGTCCATGGTGGAATAATTAGGAGATTATAATGTAATACCTTGATTTTATGAATTATTTTTTCAAATAAATTAAAATTATTTGATATCTTGTGTTTCACACTACACCAAGATAAGATTTTGGTACATGAAACATTGATTTTAGCTTATGGTTCATGAAATACCAAGTTCCTTTGATAGCTTCCATTACATGCAATACTGAGTTTTATCAAACAACAATATACTATTAATATTATTATTAAAATATTATTATAGTTATCACTTAACTATTGGAATGGAGGGAATGAATAAGATTAACTAAATTATGAAAATATGGTTTACACATGTTTATATAATGAATCCTTTGGTGACCAATTAATTAAAAATAAAAATAAAAAGTAATTGAATATAAAGGATGTGTTTTTAGGAAAAACTATTTTTATTCCCACTAATGTGTTTTATCTTAATAAATTAAATTAATAACTATTATTGAAAAATATTAATGAAATTTAGATGTTATATATTCAATAAAATGGTTTTCAATTCATACAGTAAGTTTTATAGTCATAAAATTATAACAAATCAAATTTTAATCATAAAAAGCCTTATTTTTTTAAAATATAGTTTCACCGCCTTTTAATAGAAGACTTATTTTAAAAATAAATTTTGACACTTTTATAAATTTTATTTGAAAAATTAAACTTATTTTTTAAATTTTAATGTCAAAATTATCTCAGGTTTAATTTTTTATATTTTTCTAAGAAGTTTTTTTTATGAATAGTGAAAAATACTGAATTTTAATTGAAAACTGACTTTTCATCTAAATAATTTATAATGTTAAATTATATTTTCAATTGGTTTTAAATTTAAATTAGATAAATTATACATCTATTAATCCAATGTAGGTAATTTTAATCATTTTTATCTTGAATTTGGATATAAAAACTTATTAAGTTTTTTAACATTTTCACTTTAAAAACTTGACTTGTCATTGCGTCTGTGGGATTAGTTATAAATTAAATTAAGGAACTTATGTGACTTTAATTTGTAAAAATTGATTATATATTTGGAATCATAATAATTTATAATCTATAATATGTTCAGATTAATTTTTTACCAAAATTATTAGTGAAAACAGTTAAAATTAATCACAGTGATTAAGAGAAAAACGAGTTTACTAATGGACTAAACTTTCAACTTAAAGGGAAAATGATCTAGAAACTTGTCCAAAACCCATTTTACGGACCTATTTAGAATATATACCCTATTTAATAAAAAATATTTCATTTTATGAGGTACATTATGTAAGTGAGACCTCCTAATAGTGTTTACCTTTTGGTATTTATAAGAATGGCACTCCTCCTCCATTATAAAAGGGAATTCACTCTCCCCAATTCTTCACACCTATCAAGACCTTTGGCTTAGAAAATACTTATAATAATATATTACAAAATTAAATTATCTAAAATTATAATCCCCACTTTGGTCATAAATCCCACCAAGGAATTCCTTTGGTGCAAACCAAAAGGAGTTACCCGAAAAAGAGGTAACGTTCATCAATGTGATTTTTTATTTTGTTTCCTTATCCACCCCATTAAATTATTATTATATAAATATTATATAATAACATCAGTATCCTAAATATACTGATATTTTTATGTTAATTTTATGACCTAAAACTTTACACACTTCCATCAAATGGAATACACAATCGTTGTTCGTGTGTACGGCGGACTACTACCTCGCGAACCAATGTTGTTCGTTCTTCCATTACCAACTTTAAATGTAAATCCCTGACCCTAGTTACCCAGAATCGGTGCATTATTAAATAACATTGGAATGATCACAAAATATCAAGTCTCGAAAGGCCGATTAGTTTAGTAGCCTTGGAAACACTAGATACATTCATAGAGTTTACATTACATCATAAAGTGAAAATTACAACAACATCTTGTCTCCACACTCATATCCCCTTATACTATCCCTGCAGGTCATTATTAAATACTTATTCACATCCTGGGAAAAATAAAACATATAAAGGAGTGAGCTCAGATGCTCAGTAAGGATAACAATATAGCGGAAACTTTCATAAATAAGCATAAACATTTAAGGCAATGTATAACTAAAACAAGAGCCTTTTTAAACTTAAACTTTAGCATCGCATGGATATTATAATAGTCAAATAATCACATGAAATATCAATAACCACTTTCATAATGATGGAATTCATAATGTCAGACTATCATAACCACATAGTCAAGGCCTTGTGCCAAGACTACAAATAAGATTTTGTCAAGGCCTTGTGTCAAGACACTAGTTTGTCTCATGAGACCTACCAATGCATCGAGGAGATATAGTGGGATCCACCCATCACTTATTACGTCCAATGCATTCCTCATATGAATAGGTTTAAACATAACATAAACATTCATATTAAAACTAGCATACAAAATGTCAATACTTTCTCCATAAACCATGAATGGTATAAAAATAACACATCCACAGTCAAACATATCACAAAACCTTCAGTACAATATGGAAGTTTTATATTCAAATAAGCTTAAAATCCATCAAAGGATGTTTAAATAGATGAAATAAAAACTATTTTAGAGAAATATCTCTTTTTTTGAAATCATTGAAAAGTCACACATTTATAAAGGAATTAATTTAAAAGAGATTTTTGAATCAAAGTGTCACATACCACTTTGAAACATTGGAAAAGATATATCATTTCAAAACATTCATGTCCATATAAATAAATCCTTAAAATCATTTTGAAAATATGGACATTAATTAAAAATATTTATAAAGATAACTCTTTAAAACATTTAAAATTATGATCTTGATAAAGAGTACCTTTCACAAATTCTTAAAATATTCATTTTGAAATCATTTAAAAGTCACATAATTATAAAATAAAATATTTACTTTAAAAATATTCTTATAATATTTTAAGTTAAGATTCAACGATTTTATAATGGCGGAAAATATCCGCACCCGCCATATAAGTTAAAAAAAAGACATTCTTACCTTAATTCTGTCGAAAAGGTTAAAAAGGACTTTGTTTGGAAAATGACAGAAATATTACTTTATAAAATTCTTATAAAAAGTAAAAAAAGGGTATAAATGAATTTAACCCATATTCTGTAAAATATTAAGAATGTTTTGAAATAAATTTTTAAGAAACATGGATGTGGATGATAAAGAGGTTCTGATAGATAATTACGTATAAACAACCTCAGATAATGAAGAGATTGTGAAATAAACCTTTACCTTATAATTTTACTTGTTCGAGGGTAGGTTAACCTCCTGTATAATAGTTAAATAATTGTTATTAAATTATACAATAATCATATACATAAATATGATATCATATATTATATTTAATATTACTTTGTTAATAATATTTTAGTATTATCATCTTTTCAGGTGTTCACTTACTCGTTTTATTTTATATGTTTTGTTACATAAGCCGTTTTTGTTATCCATAGGTTGTATCTTATTCATATCCAGAATTATATCAAGTCCTTAAACATTATTTTTAATCATAAAATAAAAATTAGTCTTTAATGGATACGATGAGGAATGAATCTCGTCGCCTTCATGGAGACGGTAGTCCGTACGTACGCACAAGCGACAATATCATTATTTTGATATTAAAATAATATATAATTGGATGGTGTATCATATATACAGAATAATTATCATGTTATATTTATTATTTACATGAATTACACTTCATTATCAATCCCATCCAAATAATAATTTTTTGAATAACAATTATACCACGACGTGGAGACGGTAAGTCGTACGTACGCACGTATAGTGACATGTCATTTAAAGGATTGATAGAATACTGAATATGGTTGTACCATATTTATAATAACATCACAGTATATAGAAGATACTGGGGTTATTATTTTATAATGGAAATAACAAAGAAATAAGAAGTTGAAAAAGAAAGGAACTTGAAATAGAGTAGTGAAAACATTACCTCTTCTTTGGGTTCTTCCTTTTGATTTGATCAAAAGGACTCCTTAGGTTGGATTTCTGGTCAAAATAAGTCCTCTAGGTTGAAGTTAGGTAAGTTTAGAGAATATTTGGGTAGGGTTTGGCTGAGCCAAAAGGCTTTTAAGGTGTGAATTAGTGAGAAGGGGGAGTTCCCCTTTATAAGAGGGGTGAGGGGAACCTTAGGAAAAGCTAGAAAT
Source organism: Viscum album (assembly GCA_963277665.1). Taxonomy (NCBI): domain Eukaryota; kingdom Viridiplantae; phylum Streptophyta; class Magnoliopsida; order Santalales; family Viscaceae; genus Viscum; species Viscum album. The sequence goes on from OY728123.1 coordinate 2,025,949,124, forward strand.
ATTGTTTTATAATAAATTCATATTCTGTTTATAATGGATAAAAAGTGTATTATTTAAAGTTTATGGTGGTTATAGGTCTAAAACCACTCAACCAATAGGTTTTAGATAGGTTTGGGTCACTATATTAACTTTATCTTTTTTATTTAACTCTTAGTTAAATAGTTTGACATTTACCATGTCTCTTTGTATTTTTATATTATATAGTTAATAAACTTACTATAAACTTCCAATATACCCCCAAGTAGTCAATTAATAATACACCTATCATTATATAAGTCATTTTTCCGAACCTTAGATTTTTAGGAATAGAATATCAATTAATAATATAATATTTGTTTTAAAACCTTCTTTATGTCAATTTTGACACTATTTAATAATTGAATTTTGTTATAGTCTTAAAAACTTTATTAATTCGAAAAAATTCATTTAAGAAATCCTAACATGTCATATTAACCAATAAAATTTTTGGATGTCATCACAACTTTAAATTATATTTATTTTAACATTTATAATACTAATTATTTGATTCTTTCATTAATAAGGAAAATATTGCATCATTATTGTGTCATAAATAAATTTAATTATTAAATGTCTAAAAATTATAAATAAAATACCATTATGTACAAAATATTTTTATATTTATAATGAATATTTATAGTCGAAAATATAACATATATAAACCCATGTAAAAATTGTTTTTCTAAAAGATATATGCTTATGTCATTTTTGTATTTACTTTAACTTAATTAATATAAAGTGTCATTATCACTTACAAGTGGATCCATGGGGTCCCAAAATCAACCCAAAGATTCCCATTGTCGGACATGTATCAATAAATAGGGTTAGGATACGTTTTAGGATAATTTATTATTATTATAATATTATTTTTTTACCCTTATTTACCGGATTTACCCTTTAACCATGGTAAATAAAATATTTACCGAAGTAATTATTCAAAATGTCTAAAAATAAAAGTTAACTATTTACACAATTTGGACCTCCTGATTCAAAATATGGAATCCATTTTTATAAATTCAAAACACAGAAGTGGCAGAAATTCATTTAAAATTAATTCGTGTTGTTAAACCAAAAAGCGTTTTTTTAGAGATGATAACTATCAAAATATTGGTACTTGCTTATATCCAGTTTAAATGTGAAATTATATCCAATGACCAACATTGGATTAAATGATAAAAATATAATCTAATTATACTCTAAAATCATTCAAATTCATAATTTATCACTATTAATTATTTCGATTAAAAAGTTGTTTTTAATTAAAATTTAGTAATTTTTACTATTCATCAAAATATGAAAGTTATCTGAAAAGTACCAAAAATTCACCCTAAGATAATTTCGATATTCCAAATCCAAAAATGAAGTCCATTTTGAAATATAAAATTTATAAAATTTCAAAAATTGGGTATTACTATTCATAACGGCTAGTTTGATTGGTTGTGATGTGTGTTAGAACTCGAAGTTGCATACAACACACGCTACTGTATTATTCAAAGAGAAGTGTACCGTGGAAGTTTGGGGTGTTACATTAAACGTTTATAATAATGATGTATTTATAGTTTATTTATGATATATATGATATTTATAATGTATTTATGATTTTTGAATTATTATATAACACATACCTTCATGATTTTCATTTTCTGGGAATACGATAATGTCGTTCATGTGTACGGTGAACTGCCGCCTCACGAAACGATGTGATTCATTCACACTTTACATTGAATTTATTAAGGATGGGTTTAATTGAAATATGTGATATATATATAACATAATATTTCTATTGGAATGATAATATATATATCATTTATTTTCCTTTCTTTCAATATGAAAATAAAATAGAAATAACGTTCATACGTACGTACGGCCTACCATCTCCTTGAATGGTGTACTTCATTTACTATTTCAATATTTTATAGATTATTATAAATACATATATAATGAATATATATTATATTTATATCATGGTTTAAATTCTGTAAATTATGAAATCATGATCTAAGTAATATGGCTAATAATAAAAAGCAAAACATGTACGAAAAACAAAGCAGTTATTACCCAAAACATAACTTAAACATGGAATTGTAAATAAATGGGTAATATAAAGTCATAAGTAAATCATATATGATATTATATATATGAATATGTTTCGATGATAGTTTTATAATGAACTTATACTTATTATACAGGAGGTTTGAATTAATATGAAGGAAGTCAGGACTTAAGGTAAGGGGATTTCTAGTCTCACTTCTATTTCTGCGATCCTTATATCATATTACCACTCTTTATTTTGTGTCGTGAATATACTTCCCTATTACATGTTATATCGTGAATTTAATTTATTATATGATATTCAAAGTTTCAATTGATGTTATTCTTTCACGGATCTCACGATTCAAAAGTTACTCAAATAGTAAGGGATTTTCATCTCACTTTTACTTTTGTGAGACACATGCTATATTAACCTCCTATTTCTTACATGTGGTGTATATACTTCCCAAGAATATAATTTATGATTCATATACTTAAAAAAAATTATTTAAACATCCATTTTAGGATCTCTCTTTCATGGGGTTATGGTTTCAAAGTTACCAAAGCGGTAAGACAATTTTGTCTCAATTTTCCTTCTTTGAGACACGTGTTATGTTATGCACCTATATTATTTTATGAGGTGTATATACTTCCCCTTTGACATGTTATATAATAAATATCCTTATTTTCATGATATTTTAATATTATTTTGATTTTATTATTTCAGGGTGTTACGGTTTCAAAGTTAATTTTGTCTCAATTTTCCTTCTTTGAGACACGTGTTATGTTATACATCTGTATTACTTTACGAGTTGTATATAATACCCCTTTGACATGTTATATCATTAATATACTTATTTTAATTATACTTTAAGATTAATTTGATTTTATTCTTTCATGGGGATTGTGATTCAAATTTACAAAAGTAGTAAGAGTTTATTGCTACAATCCCATCGTTTATCGGGATTTTTTATAATTAGACTTCCATTGATGAAATATTATGATCCATATCTCAAGAATTATCATGAATTTTATTATCCTATGGTTATTTATGATATATTTATATAATGGTACCATTATTCCACTCTTGGGTACTTATTATAATTAAAAAAAATCAAAAATTCAACTTTAATTTTCTCTTTGGTCAAAAATCTATTTTCTCCTGAAACCATGTTTTCTAAAAAAAATCAATAATTTTCTACCATGATTTTTAAAAGGAATTTTTACCCATGTTTTACCTTTTTAAAAAATGGTTTTAAAAGGAATTTTCTTGTCATTTTATGATCAAGGAACTTTTTTAAACTTTTTGCAGTGCAAAAGGAATGTTCAACATGTATGGATTTATCCGCTATCATGACCATGATTTCGTTAAAGATTCCTTTGAAAGTTTACAAGATTATTTTTAAAGAAAATGTTTTCCTCATATTCTGGAGATTCATTGTTTTTAAAGTGGTTTTTAGAGAAAAATTTTTTTGAAAATTTTTTATGTTTTAAAAATAATTTTTCAAAGGGGAATGGATATTTTCATCAATAAATGTTTTAAATGATCTTTCAAAATTACTTTTCATATAAGATGACATATATTGGTGTTACTCATGCCTTACTGGGAATACCATCCAAGGATATCATTCTTAATCTTTCTTTGAATGGTTTATGTTTAAGATGACAAGTTATTTATGAAACTCGTTTCTCTTCTGCAGGTTATACCATGATAAAATGCTTATGAAACCCGCTTTTTTTCATGGATTAATCTATGATAAAATGATTATGAAACCTGTCTATTTTCCATGGGTAATGATATGATGAAATGTTTATGATACACATTTCATTTAATAGGTTATGATATGATGTATTTTTTTGATCTTGTGGCACACATATGTATGATTTCATTATGTGAAGGGTGGGACCTATATCTCTTTCCATTGCATTGGGTAATGATAAATGTTCTATGAGCTCAAAGGATACATGGGAGGGAAGCCCGCAAAAAAGAGTACATGGAAGGGAATTCCAAGCCCGCAACAAGAGGGTACACGAGAGGTCATCCCAAGACAGAAACAATAGGGTACACAAGAGGTAATCCCTAGCCCGAAGCAAGTACATAGGTGATTTTCCCAAGACTAACATGTTATGAAGGTATTGTTAGGTATCCTTGACATATGATTTACAATGCTTATATGTATGCCACAATTCCACGTCTTATTCCTATGTTATGCTCTCATGGAATATTCCCTTGATTCCCTTATGATTCATGCCTTATAATCTGCCAAACTTTATGCCATGACTCATGTGTATGATCTTTGATATGCAGGGTATGATCTTCAAATGTTATGATCATGTTCTCATGCCCTTATTTTCATGTTATGCTTACATATCTCCTTTGTTTACCTTTACTGAGCATCTGAGCTCACCTTTTCTTATATTTCTTTTCCTCGGGTTATGAAGAATGGTTTTAAGTATGAGTACTAAATTGGAAGATCTTTGTGGGAAAAGTTGAAGATATTTCACCAAGTTAGAAAATTGTGTTCAAAGTTTCCAAAGACACTAAACTATTATGGTCCTCAGGCATATACCTTGGTAATGTGTTGAATATTCATCTAAAATGATGTAATATCTATGTAAGTTAATCCTGGGTTGTTATAGTTTCTATCAAAAGAAAGGTTTAGTCATCCTTTCACTACGGAAAAACCTGTCATTTGCGACGGGTTATTTGCGATGGGAAGAGGGTATCTCATCACAAATGATTTGGTGTGCACCGCACGTCCAACCGTGGGAAGGTTATTAGCGACGAGTGGTTTTCACCCGTCGCAAATAAACTTCAAAGGGTTTGCGTATTTGCGACAGCACCCATCGCAAATATCCCTTTGGTGGTTTTTATATTTGCGACGGGACCCATCGCAAAACCCTTTTTAACCGTCGCCCCCTAATTAATAGGGGATTAGCATTTGCGACAGGATTTATCACCCGTCGCAAATGCTATGTCGGTCGGTAGGTATTTTCTATAGGACTCATCGCAATAATCTAACATATATACACCTCCATCCGTTTTTTCATTCACATCTCTCTCAACTCCTCTCTCTCTCTTTGAACTTTCATATTTTTCTCTAAATTTTTTTCCAAAGTTTAAAATTTTATAATGGGGCGATTTTTAACCCTTACAAAAGATCATGTTTTAAGGTATTTGTCTATTACTTTTATTTTTTAGTTAATTCATTTCCTTTTGTTTTAGTTATAATTATTGTTAATTAGCGACAATTAAATTAAATTAGAATGTGGTAGTTTTATTTTGCATTATTTATTTTTACAATCATGATGTTTCATTAGTAATAAATACTAATAAATTGTAATAAATGGTAATAAATAGTAATAAATAAGTATAATTAGTAATAAATAGGTATAATTGGTAATAAATAGTAATAAATAGGTATAATTAGTAATAATTAGTAATAAATAGGTATAATTAGTAATAAATAGGTATAATTAGTAATAATTAGTAATAAATAAGTATAAATGGTAATAATTATTAATAATTAGTAATAAATAGGTATAATTAGTAATAATTAGTAATAAATAGGTATAATTAGTAATAATTAGGTATAATTAGTAATAATTAGTAATAATTAGTAATAAATTATAATAATTAGTAATAATTAGGTATAATTGGTAATAATTAGGAATAATTAGTAATAATTAGTAATAAATTGTAATAATTATTAATAAATTGTAATAATTAGAAATAAATAGGTATAATTAGTAATAATTAGTAATAAATAGGTATAATTAGTAATAATTAGACATAAATTGTAATAATTAGTAATAATTAATAATAATTTGTAATAATTTGTAATAATTTGTAATAATTAGTAATAAATTGTAATAATTAGTAATAAATTGTAATAATTAGTAATAAATTGTAATTATTAGTAATAAATTGTAATAATTAGTAATAATTTTAATAATTAGTAATAAATAGGTATAATTAGTAATAATTAGGTATAACTAGCAATAATTAGGTATAATATGTAATAATTAGTAATAAATAGGCATAATTAGTGATAATTAGTGATAATTAGTGATAATTGATAATAATTAGTGGTAATTAGTAATAATTAGTGATAGTTAGTAATAATTAGTGATAATTAGTAATAATTAGTGATAATTAGTAATAATTAGTAATAATTGTTAATAATTAGTAATAATTGGTAATAATTAGTAATAATTAGTAATAATTAGTAATAATTAGTAATAATTAGTAATAATTAAGTATAATTAGTAATAATTAGGTATAATTAGTAATAATAAGTAATAAATAGTAATAAATAGGTATAATTAGTAATAATTATGTTTAATTAGTAATAATTAGGATCAATTAGTAATAATAGGTAATAATTAGTAATAATATGTAATAATTACTTATAATGAGTAATAATTAATAATAATTTTTAGTAAATATGTATAATTTGTAATAAATGGGTATAATTTGTAATACTTAGGTATAATTTGTAATAATTGGGTATAATTTGTAATAATTCGGTATAATTTGTAATAATTAGGCATAATTTGTAATAATTAGGTATAATTAGCAATAATTAGTAATAAATAGGTATAATTAGTAATAAATAGGAATAATTAGTAATAAATTGTAATAATTAGTAATAATTAGTAATAATTATTAATAACTAATAATAATTGGTAATAAATTGTAATAATTAGTAATAATTAGTAATAATTAGTAATAATTAATAATAATTAGTAATAATTAATAATAAATAGTAATAAATAGGTATAATTAGTAATAATTAGTAATAATTAGGTATAATTAGTAATAATTAGTAATAATTAGGTATAATTAGTAATAATTAGTAATAACTAGTAATAATTAGGTATAATTAGTAATAATTAGGTATAATTAGTAATAATTAGGTATAATTAGTTATAATTAGGTATAATTAGGTATAATTAGGTATAATTAGGTATAATTAGGTATAATTAGGTATAATTAGTAATAATTAGTAATAATTATGTATAATTAGTAATAATTAGGTATAATTAGTGATAAATAGGTATAATTAGTAATAATTAGGTATAATTAGTAATAATTATGTATAATTAGTAATAATTAGTAATAATTAGTAATAAATAGGTATAATTAGAAATAATTTGTAATAATTAGTTTTAATTAGTAATAAAAAGGTATAAATGGGTATAAATAGTTATAATTTGTAATAAATAGGTATAATTAATAATTATTAGTATTGAATAGGTATAATTAGTAATAAATATGTATAATTAGTAATAATTAGTAATAAATAATTATAATTAGTAATAATTAGTAATAATTAGTAAAAATATGTATAATTAGTAATAAATAAGTATAATTAGTAATAAATATGTATAGTTAGTAATAAATATGTATAATTAGTAATAAATAGTGGTAATTAGAAATAAATAGTGGTAATTAGCGATAATTAGAAATAATACCAAAAAAATATTTTTTTGAATCATATTTTTCTTATATAAAATTATTCATAAAAAACTCATTATTCTATAATTTTTAGAGAAATATGAACCAAGGACGTCAACAATAGTCATTATTAGATGATCGGGTTTGGATAAATCAGTGCAGGAATCCAAACGGTTCTAGTATAAATCTTGTATATATTAAGGGTGTGGAAACCTTTTGTTTCTGAAGGGGAAATTAAGTCTCTATGTAAAAAAAATGTGATTTGATGACTTTTGATACATTTGAAAATGTTGGGAGTCATCTATTGTGTTTTGGTTTTCAAGCAGATTATGTTTTTTGGTATCAATATGGTGAACCCATTTCCAGAGAAGATACTAATAATTTGATTCTAGATCCATCACGATTTCAAAATTTAGTACATGATATGGCAGGCCTATCTTTTCAACAAATTGAAACTCAAGATGGTATTGATTTAACTCATGAGTTGAAACCAACTCAATTTTATGAGTTGTTGAGGTCCGTTGAGGATGCTTTGTATCACGGTTGTAAGATAAGAAAATTTAAAGTGGTTGCAAAATCTATGGCTATTAAATCAGATAATGGAATGTCAAATAGTTGTTTTGATCATATATTCTCTTTGGTTAAAACACTATTACCTAAAGGAAATATGTTGTTTTTAAATTTCTATGAGAGCAAGAGGTTGATTCATAATCTAAGTCTTAGTTATCATATGATTAATTCATTTTCAAATGATTGTATCTTATATCATGGTGAAAATGATCCATTTGATAGTTGTCTCGCATGTGGACAATCAAGGTATAAAGAGGCTCAACTAGGGATGGATTGATTTGTGTAAAAAAGTTGCGATATTTCCCTCTTACACATAGATTGCATCATTTATTTATATCTTAGAACATAATGGCATTGATGTCATGGCACAAAACTAATAATTCTGCCAGTAAAAGATTAAATCATCTCTTTGATGGTGATTCATGCAAACATTTTGACCATGTACATCCATATTTTTCTTCAGAAGACCAAAACATGTGATTGGGTCTTTCTACTGACGATTCATGTCCATTTGGTTCTTACGTTAGTCAGTATTCATGGTGGATTGTCTTTATAACTCCGTACAACTTACCTCCTTGGATGTTAATGAAGGATTCATATATCTTTTTCACCATATTAATTCCAAGACATCCAAAAAACAATACTGATGTTTATTTGAAACCATTGATTGAGAAATTAAATTCATTATGGAGTAATGGTTTCAGTACATATGATGTTGTTGCGAAACAAAATTTCCTACTAAAAGCTGCATTAATGTGGAGAATTAGTGACTTCCCAGCATATGGCATGTTATTTGGCTGGAGTAAACATGGTCCAATATCATGTTTATACAATATGAAAGATAGAAAATCATTTATGCTCATCAATGGAAGAAAACCTTGTTTTTTTAACCGTCGTCGCATATTCCTTCCAACTGAACATCTTTTTCGGAGGAACAGATATAATTTCAGAAAAGGAACAATTGAAAGAGATGGACCACCAAGAGTGATCTCATATACGGAGTTAAAATAATTTGTCTCTTTATTATCTCCCATTACATTTGGACCAACTATAAACTAATATAAAATTGATGGATTTGGGAAAGAACACAATTGGATAAAAGGGATAATTTTTTGGGATCTTCTATATTGGTCTGATTTGTTAGTCTATCACATATTGGATGTCATGCATATTGAGAAGAACTATTTTGATAATATATTTTATATATTTTTGGATACACCGGGTAAGACTAAAGATAATGTAAAGGAACGATTAGATCTTTCCAAATTTGCAAGCAACTAAAACTTGAACTATTTGAAAATGTGAGATCATAGAAGTTAATGAATCCAAAAGTAGATTATACACTTTCCAAAGAAAAATTATTATTATTTTGTCATTGGATTTTATATTTGAGACTTCTGGATGGTTATGTTTCCAATTTGGGTAGATGTGTCAGAAATGGTCATATTACCGGATTAAAAAGTCATGGTTGTCATGTTATAATATAAATACTTATTCCAATTGGATTAAGAGGCTTTTTGAATTATATGATTTGATATACTCTAATAGACATATCATATTTTTTCTGAGACATTATTGCAGTAACAAAAAAAATGATGCACTAAGAATATTGTAAGAAGGTGTTGTTTTAATTTTATATAAATTGGAAAAAATATTCTTGTTGAATTTCTTTGACCCAATGGAACATTTGATATTAAGTTTGTTGCATGAAGAAAAATATGGATATCCAGTATAGTTTTGGTGCATGTACCCATTCGATAGATTCGTGTAGAAATTGAAGAAAAAAGTACGTAACAAGGAATCAGTTGAAGGATCAATTGCAAAAGCTTATTTGTAGGAGGAAATTTCTTTTTTATGCTCTCATTATTTTCTATCTGAATATCCCTAAAAACATAACCATATGGTATGTAATGAGGGAAATTTTGATGATGATATGATAAATCAATTATCAATTTTTAATTAGCCAGAACTTGGCTTTGGTGGAGTTTATTAATGATGACTTTTAGATGATAAACATCATAGAGCTCATACATATGTTCTTCTCAACTATGAATAAATGAAACCATTTGTACTATGAGTGCTCCTTTCACTTATTATATAATATTTGTTATAGTAAATTAATATTATTTTAATTATAGGTTATATGATAATCATATCAAGAAACAACTTCTGTAAATTACAGCAGCTGCTCTTGAAGAACGTCGACAAAATAATTTTTCCTACTAGTTTCAAAAAATGGTAACATAAATTATTTATGATTTAACATATAAAATAAATTTATTAATTGTTATATAGATAATTTTTTTACAAATTTCTAGGTATCTCAACATACTGATAAAATTGATAATCGTTTGTGTGTATTGAGTAACTCACCATCCAGAATGGTTAAATCTTATAATGCATATGAGGTGAATGATTTTTGATTTCACACATGTGCATATGGGAAATCAAAAAAACAATGAATAATGGTATTTTCTTGAGAGGATTCTATCATAGAGAAATCAAAGTTGACTTTTACAGCATACTGGAAGAAATTATTGAACTGTGCTATCTGGGATAGAATTATATAATGATGTTTAAATTTCATTGGTTGGATACTAAGAGAGAATAACATGTTCATCCAAACCATGGAATCATTGATATTAAATATAGTATCTTTCTTACAGTAAATGAACTATTTTTATTGGATCATCAGGAACATAAAATTTATTATGAAAATTATTGTGATACTTTAAGAGAGTTGGGCGATTGGTGGAGCATAATAAAAATGAAATCTTGGGAAAATCAGTTTATACAAAGTGAATGTGGTTCTGTTGAAGTTTAAGGAATTGAAATTTTTCTAGATAATACTCTAAATCCATATTTTTCGCAAAGAGATATGAATATCGATGATGACACCCTGTAGTTAATGGTCGATGGTGATGATGATGTTAATTATGTAACAAATGAGTTTGAAATGAAAAGAGATGATGAAACCGAAACTCATATGGAAATCGATGATGCTAAGGAGGAATATAAAGATATTGACATCGTCAGATATGAAGATGAGGATAAAGATGAGGCTGAATATGAATATGAATATTGACATGGTTAAATGCTAGTTATAATCATATATAATATATATCTATATAAAATAGTTATTTTCAAATATTTACTAACAATGGTTATTTCATGTTTCAGATGGACTCAGATCTATTTCGTGAGTTCAAGGAGGGTGGTCTACCTGATAACGAGTGGGATGCTAGATCATAGGACCCTTAGACTGCTGGTGGTTTAAAAAGGACTCTGAGGGGTGTGGTCTTATGTAATTGATGATTCCTAACCCTATCCTTGAGCGATGTCCATGTCATGGATTTAATCCACACATGTAGAGGTTTGTTTACTTATGTATTTTAGTTAGTTTTAATTAATTATCATTAATTTATTTATATACTAATTGTTTTATTATTTATTCTTTTTTTATAGATTTTCTCATATATCTATTGGACAAGGGAGTGCTATATTGCGCAATTATTTTTCTGAAGCATGGGTCACATGGGATCAAATTCCCGTTGATGTTCAGCATCGCATGTTCGATCATTGACTAGTATGTATATAAATAATATTTATTTTGAAATTTATTTAATTAATTACTTGATATTATTAACTATTTATTGGGTTTATGGTACCTCATCGATGAGAGCATGCATGACATTATCTAGGAGGCATGATGGGGGTTTATGCGTGAGAGTTGTCGTCAGTTTTTTGCATAATTTGAGATGGAAATAAATGATAAAAGAAATACTGAAAGATTTTGATGAGTCTTATCACACCCACAAACCTGATTACATTTCATCTCAGGTTTGGGATTGATTATGTTCACACTCGATGAGTGGTCATTTTCAGAGGAGATCATCAGTAGGTTGACAAAACCGGGGGAGACAGGAGGTGACACATCGAGCCGGTAGTCGAACATTCAATACTCATAGGGAAAATATGGTAAGTAATTTTTTAAAATTAATTTATATAACTTTAAATGTAAACTATTTATTTTATTTTCATATAGGCAATCGAACAGACCAATATTACAAAGTTTGACATTTATAGGTGGGTGTACAGTGATCCTGTTATTGGAGATATTAGAGGTGATCACTAGTGTCAAATCGTGGTCAGTATAATTTCTTTTTGAGTTTTAAAATTAACTATAAATAATATTTTAACTATTTTAATTTTAAATTGAAATTGAATGAGTCATATAAGACCATGAAGTCTCAGACGCAGACAAGAGTGAGGCTGAGACCGAGGATCAGACCAGTGCCCACCAATTTGATGATCTAGTATAGATGCAGGTAACCCAATATGCCTTTGAGAAAGGATGATTTTTTGGTATCAGCTCTCGATTGATGATTGAGAGTTATTATGGGACCGCTACAATTTCGACGTGCAACTCGAGAGGAGCTCGTGGAGAGTCATCATCATCTACTACACATTATCAAGAGTAGTTGTGAGGTTAGGGTGAGATTATATAGAGTATGTATAGGGAGTAGGAAGAGCTCCATAAACAGTAGCAGCAGTATGAGATGCATTGATGGCAGCAGCAGCAACATGAGAAGACGATGAATTACATTCATCGTCCGACTTATGGTTTAGGGATGAAGTTCCCTCCATCATATCCTCCAGCTCCTCTAGAAGACCCCTAGTGATGTATTGATATTTTATGGTAAACCATTTGAATATAATTGTATTTGTAATATTATATATTTACATTTCTTCATTGTGCGTTTTTATATTATTTCAAATATTGTGTTTTTTATTATTATTTTTTTATTTTTTATTTTTTATTACTTTATTTTTTATTCTATTTTTTATTATTTTACTTATTTTATTATTTATTTATTATTTTATTAAAATTATTATTTAATAATATTTTATTATTATTATTATTATTTTGTTTTTATTATTATTATTTTATATTTTTTCAAATATTGAGGTTTTTATTATTTTATAATTTTTTATTATTTTATTATTATTATTATTATTATTATTAATTTTATTTATATTATTTTTTTAATATTATTTTGTTAATATTATTAGTATTGTTAATATTATTATTATTATTTTATTATTATTTTATTATTTTATTGTTATTATTATTTTATGAATATTATTTTGTTATTTTTATTATTACTATTTAATATTATTTTATTATTAGAAATATTTTTTTATTAAATTTTATTTGTATTTTTTTATTTTTTATTTTTTTAAAGTTTTTTGCGATGGTCCCATCGTAAAATGTTTATTAAATAACATGGGCAAACTAATTACTACATGTTTTTTTTGCAATGGGTTATTTGTGATGGGGACCCATTGCAAAAAGTCATTTGTGATGGGGACCCATCGCAAAAAGTCATTTGTGATGGGGACCCATCACAAAAAGTCATTTTTGATGGGATCCTATCACAAATAACTAACTTTTTAGTAGTGTTTGGAAAATGAGATGAGAAAACTTTAGTGATGTTTCTATGTATATTTCTAAGGATGTGTCTAGGGATGTCTCTAAGGATAATTCTAAGGATTTGTCAAAGTTTAGGAAAATGTCTTGGAATTTTGGTAGAGGATTGAGAGATTGGTTTCCAAGAAATTATATCTATGTCTGGATACTACAAGTGGATGTGGCTCTAGCATAGGTTTATATAGGGGTAACAACCCCGAAAACACCATATTAAGTTCGACTCAATTTGGGAACTGGTGCATGACAATGGGCCTTACTGCACACCTGGTTTGACACTCCTGGGGGGTATTCTTTGGAAATTCACAAACTCTTTAAAAAAAATCATGAAATATTTAAATAGATGATGATTATGAATGGCCTAAGATAAAACTAAGGTGTCATATATTAAATAAGGTTTCATAATTTAGGCATCCTATAAGTGGTTTCCATGATTATGTGGTTCCCCACTATGATTATTATTTCTTATACTATGTCTTTTGGTTTTATTAAATGATTGGAACCTGAAAGAGCCGCATTAATGATAATTTTGATGGACAATGCAATTATTTTCCTCTTAAGAATATAAATGTTATGGGATCTAGAATGAAAAACCTCATTATTATTCTCACATAGATTTCTCAATATATGAATCGTGTGAAACTTCCAAACAAGCAAAGGATATAACAACATTTTATTGAATCATTCATGAGGAAATGTTCACATTCTTTTAGTGGGTCTTCTAATCCAGTAGTTTTTGAACAATGGATCGATACCACTGAAAAGATATTATCCGTTATCTTGTGTTCGGAACATGAAAAAGTCATTTTGTTTGTTTATCATTTAGAAGGTGAAGCAAAGTGGTGGTGGACTCTTACTAAGAACATGAGGGAATGAAAAAAAAATTAATCTATAGAATGGGAAGAGTTTAAGGGGATAATTTTCAGTAAGTACTTCCCTTTTATTCTATAAACAAAGATAGAGAAGTAATTCCTTAAGCTTAAGCAAAAGTATGATGAATCTATTGGTACCTATGAATTTAATTTTATAATACTTGAAAGGTATGCTTCTGGTTTAATAATCATCCCTGAAAAAAAAATTGATCATTTCTTTGGTAGCTTGAAACAAAGTTTTCAAAAGGCCTTAGATATAAGAGAAATTATTAGTTATGAAGAATTTGTTCGATGTATTATCAAGGTGGAAATGGATGTTTTGAGTAGCGTATCAATCTCATGGTTTTGACAAGAAAAATAAATATGAATTTTAAAGGAAAATATAATAACAATGTAGAAAATAATATGATCCTTCCATTATGCAAAAATTGTGGGAATAAACATGGAGGGAATTCTCTTAAGGAGAATACTAAATGGTTTAAGTGTGGAAGGGCAGGTCATTGAGTAGCTAAATGCCTAATTGATGAGAATAATTTATCTAATGATGCGAATAATGAGAAATCCCCACAAAATTCACCCCCACACTCTAGTTTTTCAATTACATGGAGTTTGGAAATTATGCTAACAATTCCCCCAATCCAAGGACTAAATGTGGATGATAAGCCACAAAAACCTCTAAAGACAAAGTACAAAGGGAAAGTTTATTATATCATAATGGATGAAGTGAACCATGATAATTAGGGAATATTTATCCTCCTTTACTTAGTTGGGAAGTTCATGTTTGATTTTGTATGAATGAGCCCTATGAAAATATTATTGTTCATCCTTTAATGAAATTTCATTGGATTATCTACTTGGATTCAGGAATAATGAATCACATATTCTATCGGTACAAGGATGAACCCAAGCTTCCAATGAAAATGTTTTTGAGTAATATAAGAGCTTATTTAAGGAATTAAGAAGCATGTAATTTTTCAATATAGTTTTATGGTAATTCGTATTATTACCATGTTTTAAGAGAATACATGATAAAGGTACTCACATGTTTTTTATGTGATAATAAAGAGATACTTTATGATATATGGGGGATTTATGTTAATTTGATTTTGAGAAATTTAGTCACCTTATTTCTCAAGTTTTGGATTTTAATCTTCTAAAAGGGGCCATAAGGATAACCATTTATTAAATGGTTTATATTGAACATTGAATTTAGTTTTAGATATTAATGTATTATTTATCCATATAAAGATTTATGTATATTGGATAACCTATTCTAACCATTTTTTTATGATACCTAAAGATAAATGAAAAATATTTATTGGTCTATCTATGGATATTATGATCCATTAGTGACTTAGGGACAACCAATTCACCTTCATTTCTTGAAATAAGAGATGAAGTGGAAATTGATCAAGGCACTTCCATAGGGTGATATTGTGCATAGAAAATGGAATGAAATCAAGTAAGTATATCTTCTTTTGAAAATTCTTCAACTTTAGACAAATGGTCTTAAAATAAAATCTTGTCATATTATCATCATTTTTCTGATATCAATGAAATTTTTTATGGATTTCATTACATGATATACCAAGTTAAGATTTTGTTTTACACACAATATTGATTTTATCTTTTGGTGCATGCAATACTGAGTTCCTTCGATAGCGTGTATTAGACGCAAGACCGGGTTTTACAGAACTACAATATAATATTAATATTACTATTAAAATATTATTATATTTATCAACTAGATTTTTGAATAGAAGGAATGAATAATATTAATTAAATTATGAAAATATAGTTTACACATTTTTATATAATGAATACTTTGGTGACCAATTAATTAGAAATGAAAATAAAAACCAATTGAATATAAAGGATGTGTTTTTATGAAAAATTATTTTTATATCTACCATGGAATTTTATCTTAATAAATTAAATTAATCACTATTATTGAATGATATTAATTTAATTTATATGTTATATATTAAATAATTTTTTTTAAAAATTCATCCAATAATTTTTTTAGGCATAAAATAAGAACAAATCCAATTTAAGCATAAAAAGTTTATTTTTCTAAAAGATAGTTTTGTTGTCTTTTAAAGGAAAAATTGTTTTAAAACTAAATTTTGACACTTTTATAAATTTTATTTGAAAAAAAAAACTTATTTTTTTGAAATTATAATGTTAAAATTATCTTAGGTTTAATTTTTAATATTTTTATGAGAAGTTTTATTTTTTGATGAATAGTGAAAAATACTGAATTTTAATTAAAAACTAACTTTTCATCTAAACAATTTATAATGTTAAATTATATTTTCAATTGGTTTTAAAGTTAAATTAGATAAATTATACATATATTAATTCAATTTAGTAAATTATAATCATTTTTATATTTAATTTGGATACAAAAACGTATTAAATTTTTGAACATTTTCACTTTAAAAACCCGCTTTCTCAGTGCATCTCCGGGATTAGTTTTAAATTAAATTCTGAAACTTATATGATTTTAATTTGAAAAAATGTATTCCAAATTTTTAATCTGAATAATTTATAATTTATAATAAGTAAAGATTAATTTTTGACCAAAATTATTATTGAAAACAGTTAAAATTAATCACGGTGATTAAGAGAAAAATGAGTTTACTAGGGAACTAAACATTAAACATAAGGGTAAAATAACCTAGAAAGTTGTCCAAAACCAATTTTATAGAAATATTTCAACAATATACCCTATTTTATATAAAATGGTTCATTATTGTAGGAACATTATGAAAGTGAGACCTCTCAAAAGTGTTTACCTTTTGTATTTATAAGAATGTTGCTCCTCTTCCATTATAAAAAAGCATTCCCTCTCCCTAATTCTTCACAAATATCAAGACATTTTTCTTAGAAAATACCTATACAAATATCTTCAAAACTTACCTAATCTCAACCTATAATCCCCACTTTGTGAATAAATCCAACCAAGGAAGTTCTTTGGTGAAAACCAAAAGGTGTTACCTGAATAAGAGGTAACGTTCATCAACATGCATTTTTGTTTTGTTTTCTTCTACACCCCCATTAAATTATTTTTATATAAAGATTATATAATAAAAACATTATCCTAAATATATTTATATTTTTTATGTTAAGTTTATGACCTAAAACTTCACACACTTCCATCAAATGGGTACACAAACATTGTTCGTGTGTACGGTGGATTATCGCCTCGCGAACCGATGTCGTTCATTCTTCCATTACCACATTTCAAGGTTGGTAATAATTATGTATTTAAAATTTATATATGATATATATGGTATTTATAATTTATTTATGCTTATTTAATTATTATATAACACATATCTTCACGCTTTCCATTTTGTGGGAATACGATAATGTCATTCGTGTGTATTGCGGACTACCGCCACACGAAGCGATGTGATCCATTTACACTTCACATGGATGTATTAAGGATGAGTTTATTATAAATATCTGATATATATAAAATAATAGTGCTAATATAATTATAATATATATATATATCATTTATTTTTATTTCTTTCAATACGATAAGAAAATGGAAATAGTGTTCATCCATACGTACGACCTACCATCTCCATGAATGGTGTATTTAATTTCCTATTTATATATTTTATAGATTGTTATAAATACATATATACTGAATATATATATATATATTATATTTATATCATGTTTTACATTCTATAAATTATTAAATCATGATATAATTGAGAGGACCAAGAATAAAAAGTCAAAACATATACGAAATACCAAGCGGTTATTACCCAAAACGTAACTTAAACATGGAATTGTTAATAAAAAATTTATATAAAGCATAAGTAAATAATATATGATAATATATATATTAATATGGTTCATTTATATTTTTATAATAAACTTATACTTATTATACATGATTTTTGAATGACTATAATGAAATTCAAGACTTAAGGTAAGGGGATTTTTAGTCTCACTTTTGTTTCTGTGAGACTTATGCCATATTCATGAGTCATTTATTTTGTGTGTTGTATATACTTCCCTATTAAATTTTTTATCAAAAATTTAATTTATTACATGATATTAAAAGTTTCAATTTATTTTATTCTTTCAAATATCTCACGATTCAAAAGTTACTCAAGTAGTAAGGGATTTTCACCTCACTTTTTACTTTTGTGAGACACATGTTATATTCACCACCTATTTATTAAATGTGGTGTATATAATTACCATTAATGTAATTTATGATTCTTATAATTAAAATTTTTGTTATTTACACATCCATTTGAGAATCTCTCTTTTATAGGGTTACGGTTTCAAAGTTACTGAAGTGGTAAGAAAATTTTGCCTCAATTTTCCTTCTTTGAGACGCAAGTTATTTTATGCACCTATATTTTTTTATGAGGTGTATATAATTTCCCTTTTATATGTTATATCATGAATAACCTTATTTTCATTATATTTTAAGCTTCATTTGATTTTATCCTTTCATTGTTTTACGATTTCAAAGTTACCAAAGCGGCAAGAGAATTTTGTTTCAATCTACCTTATTTGAGACACACGTTATGTTATACACCTATATTATTTTATGGGGTGTATATACTACCCATTTGACACATTATGTCACAAATATCCTTATTTTCATGATATTTTAAGATTTATGTTATTTTATTCTTTCATGGGGATTGTGATTCAAAGTTACCAAAGTGGTAGGAGTGTATTACTATAATCTCATCATTTATCAGGATTATTTATGATTATGCTTCCATTGATGAAATATTATGATCCATATATCAATAATTCTCATGAATTTTATTATCCTATATTTATTCATAATATCTTCAAGTAATGGTATCATTATTCCACTCTTTGGTACTTAAGATAATTAAGAAAATATTTTTTATAAAATCCAACTTTATTTTTATCTTTGGTCAGAAATCTATTTTCTCCCAAAACCACGTTTTCTAAAAATGTTTTCAAAAATTTTATAGAATTATTTTTAAAAGTAATTTTTACCCATGTTTCATATTTTTAAAAAATGGTTTTAAAAGGAATATTCTTTTCGTTTTCTGATCAAGTCACTTTTCTAAAGTTTTTACAGTGCAAAAGGAATGTTTGATATGTACGGATTTATCCTCCATCGTTATCGTCATTTCTTTGAAGCTTCCATTATAATTTTACAAGATTATTTTTAAAGAAATTTTTTTCCTAATATTATGGAAATTCATTATTTTTAAAGTGGTTTTTAAAGAAAAAGTTTTTCAAAAATGTTTTATGTTTTAAAAAGCACTTCTTTAAGATGAAACAATATTTTTCTCAAGAAATGTTTTAAAATATATTTAAAAATTACTTTCCATCTAAGATAACATCCATTGGTGTTACTCATGACTTACTGGGAATATAATCCAAGGAAACTATTATTATTCTTTTTTGAAAAGGTTTATGTTTAAGGTGAAAAGTTTTTTATGAAATCTGTTTCTCTTCCATGGGTTATAACATGATAAAATGCTTATGAAACTCACTTATTTTCATAGGTTATTCTATGATAAAATGATTATTAAACCTGACACTTTTCCATAGGTTATGATATGATAAAATTTTTATGATACCCATTTCATTTCGTGTGTTATGATATGATGAATTTTTATGATCTTATGGAACACATATGTATGATTTCATTATGTGATGGGTGGGACCTATATCTCCCTCAAATGTATTAAGTAATGATAAATGTTCTATGAGATCAAATGGTAAACAAGAGGGAATCCCAATCCCACAAAATGAGGGTACATGGGAGGGAATCCCAAGCCTGTGGAAAGAGGGTACAGAGGAGGTCATCCCAAGCTTAAAAAAAGAGGGTACAAGGGAGATCATCCCAAGACCGAATCAGGTACATGGTTGATTATACCAAGACTAATATTTTATGAAGGTCTTGGTAGGTGGACTTGATATAAGATTTTTTATGCTTATGTGTATGACACAATTCCACATCTTATTCTTATGTTATGTTCTCATGGATTATTCCCTTGATTTCCTTATGATTCATTTCATGTGATCTTCCAATATTCATGTTATGAATCATGTGTATGATCTTTGATATTTAGGATATGATCTTAAAATGATATGATCATGTTTCCATACCCTTATGTTCATGTTATGCTTACATATCTCCTTTTATTACCCTTATTGAGCATCTGAGCTCAACCTTTCTCTTGTTTTCTTTCCTTGGGTTGTAAAGAATGGTTTTAAGTAGGAGTACTAAATTAGAATATATTTGTTGGAAAAATTGAAGTTCTTTCACCAAGTTAGAAGATTATGTTCAAAGTTTTCAAAGACACTAAACTATTATGGTCATTGGGTATGTACTTTTGTAATGTGTTAAATATCCATCTAAAATTTTATAATATCCATGTATGTTAAGTTTGGGTTTCTATATATACCATCATGATCAGAATGTATCATTACAGTATAATCATATTGATCAATAGTGGAAGCATTATAGATAACTAAATAGTGTAAGAGTAAATATCCATCATATAAATAGCCAAGTAATCACATCCATCAATTTTGTATACAAAATTATGATCATGGAATGCTTTATAAAAATAAATCATGTGAACATGGAAGTAGGTACACATACATGTAGGTATACCAAAATGAACCAAAAATACCAAAAGGCTATCTCTAGATAGTATTATGATACATAGCTCGGTCCTATGCTCCCCCGCTCCCATGATATAATAAATCAAGCATTGGAAACCATATGCTTTCCCATGTCCATACCTGCATCCATAAATTCTTTCCAAGTACCAATTAGTGGCCCCAACAGGGTGTGAGATATACTCAATAGGCTACCACCAATAGTATCTGATGTCATCCAGTTCTTGAATATATAATAAACAGTGTGCAGGTAATAGTAAAATCTATAAATATAGTGAGGTAAATAAAAAACCTACATAGGTTTAGGTTTCTATAGAACACCTTTCTTTGGCTACCAACTTTGGCCCAAGCCAAAATATCTCTGAGTAATCATTCTGTCATGATTTAATGTATAATAAAGTCTCAAAATCTGGAACATAGTCCAAGTGTCCTACGTGAATCATATCTATTCAAGATATGTATAATAATTCTATCAATAAAAAGTAAGGCTCTGAATAAATCCAAGCTTATGCTTTGGCTTGGCAGATGCGTCCAATAATTGTTTCATTTAAAATTTCCAAAGAACCAAAGCTCATCTTTGGTGATACACATGGGGAGTCCAAGTGTCACTCATGGAATAATAACATTCTTCCCTCTAAGTCTATCATTTCCAGTCCACATGGGGAGTCCAAGTATCACTTAGGCATAAGTAATCCAGCTTCCTAGTGAGTTCGTCTATGGCATTCACACTACAAAAAAATGTTGTTGTTATAGGGTTTTTTTAATTTAGAGGGTGTTATAACCCCCTTTAAATGCTTTAGAAATGGTTATGGTGAACCATCACTAAAGTGGCTACCTACTGTTATTAGAGGCGGTTTTTATGAATCGGTGGTAAATGGAGGAGTGAATTAGTGCTGGTTGTATTAGAAGGGGTTCAGACCCCTTCTAAGTTTTCTCTAAATTCATTGGAAACTGAAACTTTAGAAAGGCTTTAATCCCCTTCTAATTTACTTATTATTTGGAGGCGGGTAGAACCACCTCTAATTGATATTCAAAGGCATATTTAGAGGCAATTTTTTCAACCACCCCTAATTACTCAAATTTTTAAGGGCATTTTGAACCACCCCTAAATATACCTCCCTTTTTTTAATAAATATTTTCTCCACCCTCTCGTTCTGTCATGCCACAAAACCCCCTCCAGTTCCATCATTTCTCATCCCCTTGATCTATGGTCCCCTCATCCTCCCTCTCATTCTATCATGCCACGACCTCTATTTCTCATCCCTGGTTGAGCCAGCCAGCCAACCCCTCCCCCCCTCCATGTAAAATGTCATTTAGTGGGATTCAAACCCCTATTCTCCCACACAACAAGCTCCGCCAACCCCTACCATGTACCAATATGCTAATTTTAAATCTGTTTTTTATATACACATCAGTCTATTTATATACATTTCATTCTTTATTAAATAAATATTATTTACTTAATATATTTAAATACATTTAAATATATAACCTATATATAAATATAAAAAAAATATGTATATATATATGTATATATATATGTATATTTACATACATTTGAGTAAGTATATTTTTACATATATTTATAATTCTATTTATGTTATGTACATACACATATGTTTATATATTTATAAATGTGTTTATGTATATTATTTGTATACTTAAATACATATTTATATATTATATACATGTTTATTTATATAATATATATATAAGTATTTATTTAATATATTTATATAATGTATTTAAAAATATATTTATATAATGTATTCCAAAACATATATTTATATAATGTATTTAAATACATATATTTATTATTATACACATTAATATATATTTATTTATATGAATTTTATAATATTATATATAATTACTATTATATGAAATACAATTTATACAAATATTTTATATGAAATACAATTTTATATTATATAAGATTAATATGTACATTATATATACAAATATATAATTAATATTATATGAAATACAATTTATAAAAATATTTATATAATGTATTTCATTGCATATATTTATTATTATGTACATTAATATTTATGTATTTCAATAAATATAATTGTATAATATTGTTTAAATTAATATATATGTATTTCAACAAATATAATTATATAATATTGTGTACATTAATATATATTTATTTTTATAAATTGTATTTCATATAATGTTAATTATATATAATATAAAAGCATAAACATATTATTTAAAAATATATTTATTATTACTATAATATGAATTATAAAAACTATAAGCTTGGGTTTGTATATGATATATTTTTTAAATAAAATGTATTTATGTATATATTTATATAATATGTTTATGTTTTTATATTACATATAATTAATATTATATGAAATTCAATTTATAAAAACAAATATATATTAATGTACATAATATTATACAATTATATTTTTGTATACATATAAATACAATTAAATATAATCATATAAATAGTTTATATAATATGTTCATATAATGTATTTAAATACATTTATATATTGTGTTTTAATTTTTTTTTTTGTAGAGTCATATGATAACCCATGTACCACCCAAGGCGCATGATAAGTCCATTTATTAAAATACATATATATTAAGAATAATTCCATTTAATAAGTGATACCTGGGAAATCTGGCATGCAGAACAACAGAATATATAAACACCAAGACTTTTATGGAAAAGCACAAGACCATATAACTCAACTTGGTAGTTGAATCCTCATCCATTTTCAACCTCTAATCTAGGCTATAACAGAAGAAATCTAGAGAATAAACAAACACCCTGAAAATAGGGTATATGAGCTCGCACCAAAATAACTTTGTTGATATCGAGATAAATGAAGAGAGGTGAAAGAGGAATAGAGAGCTTATCGGTAGCTATCTAATGAGATCGATGACAAGAAATTTAGAGTCTATAGGAAGAAGACTCATCAAAGCCTAGCTTTAGGATTGGAGGAGCTCCTAACGTGAAGTGGGGAGGGGATGTTGTCTGTAAGAACATGTGGTAAAAAGAGGGTTAGACTCTTTAAGGAAAATGATAGAAAAATGGTAAAATCACCCAAGGATTAAAAATCCCATGTTTTGGATACATGGTTGGCCAAACAATGCACCAACCGTGCACCCAGCTATGTCCCAAGATACCCCTCTCACGGCTTTTAGCACACTATTAGAAAAACAGTGCACAGCTTGTGCACACCCTTTGTCTCAACCCTGCACGGTCGTGTGACCCAATTTCATGGTTTTATCAAATGATGCAACCCCTGATAGTTCATAGGATCACCCCGTATAGTTTTTCCTAACCATGCAGATTAGGCTGCACTATTTCTACTAATTGTGTGACTCAATTGTTTCCTCCAAAATTTGATGCTCCGGGCTCCAAAAAAGCCTCAGATGCTCCATAACCCTTCCCTAAACCATAAGGAACATTCATAAGGATAAAATAAATAGTTTAATCCAAAATTTAAAGGATACATACCTCATAGAAAAACCGGGTTCTTATAATGACAATTAAATTTGGAAAATGGATTTCAAAATAGAATTCTTTAATAGGAACCTTTGGGAAGATGTCTATATGACACAACCTGGAGGTTTTGTGACTCGAAAGGATACCAACTAGATATGTAAATTGTAAAAAATCATTTATATATTAAACCAATCATCTAGGTCATGGAACATTTGATTTGATGGGGACATAACAGAATTTGGTTTCATATAGAGTGAATGTGAGCCTTGTGTCAATAAAAAATTTTGTGTGAGTGTGGCCTTTTTATAAATTGTATATATTGATGTCATATTACTTATTGGAAATGAAATACCAATATTACAGTATATTAAGGAATGGTTGAAAAAAAAATTCTCAATAAAGTTCTTGGGCGAGGCGACATACATTCTTAGGACCAAGATCCATTGTGATAGATCCAAGGGACTACTCAGCTTAAGTCAAGGTACATATATTGACAATATATTGAAGAGATTTATTATAGAACAATATAATAGTGGATTGTTTCCAATGTTACATGGAATTTATATTTCAAATAAAATATTTCCCAAGACACATGAGGAAAGAAATAAAATAGAATGGATTTTATACGCACTAGTGATTGGGTCAGTCATGTATGTACTAGGATAGATGTTTCCTACACATTAAGTATGGTAGGAATATATCAATATGACACAGGTGACCACCATTAATGGTAGTAAAGACTATCCTTAAGTATCTGAGGCATACTAAGGATATTTTATTAATCTATGGATGATATGAATAACTAGTCATCAAAGGATATGAAGATGCTAGTTCCCAAACAGATCAAGATGATATGAAATTGAAAATGGGGTACATCTTCACTATGAATGGAGGTGTTGTGAGAAATAAGAGCTTGAAGTAGGTTGTGGTCATAGATTCTACAATATATTATGAGCATATTTCACCTTATGAGGTAGCTAAAGAAGTAATATAGATGCACAACTCCATCCAATATCTTGATGTAGAACCTAGCAGTAAAGATCTTATCACACTCTATTATGATAATACTTCAGTAGTGGCTCTCACAAAAGAGCTAAGGTCCTATCATTAGATAAAGTACATACTTTGGAAATATCATCTCTTGAGGGATTTTTCTCAAATAGGTGATTTCATGGTGAGTATAATTTCCATGAAACAAAGTGTGTCAGACCCCTTGACTAAAGCCTTAACTTAGTAAAAGCATTATTATCATGTGAGGTCTAGTATACTGAAAGTCATAGGTAGTTGGCTCTAGTGAAAGTGGGAGTTTTTTTGAATTGGTGTCCAAGGACCAACTATTTTCACTTCGATTAAATGTATATTTGATGATTTAAATATTAATAAAATATCTTCTTGCATATTATTTATTATTTTTCATGAATTTAATGTAATAATGTCTTAGAGTATTCATCACATTGATAAGGTCATAGTAGTTCCCTGCTATGATGAGAACCTTGAAATTCTATGATGATATTCATAAAAAACGTTTTACAGTCAAATAATGTTTTATGATGGGATACATAGAATTTGACTGTCAGATTCAAGTACTAGTAAGTGGATGAGGATTATTCTCATGAATTTTATACTTAGTAATCTCAAATAAGGGAGATTATGAGAACAGACCCACTGGTAAGAATTCTGTATGTTTTTATGTCATTGTATATTCCTATCTATGAATGTGTGTAATGGTCCTCATACTTTAAGATTATTATTAATGCATGTTACAAATCATGCACTTAGATTTATTCCATAAACCATGATAATAACAGTTCATAGAAATGTTGGATATGTTGGGTATGTCATGAGTGATTTGTTATTAATGGAAAAATTAAGGAAGTATTTTCCCTTCAATATTTATGGGAGTTGATATCTCATCCCTTTGATTGGAATAAAACCATCACATTAAATTTCATGGAAATGTTGCATAAATGTGTTTATTTCAAAGAGTCAAAGAAAGGTGTATTGTGTATATAAGTTGATGACATGGATGTGCAACCTATTTGATGAGATATTGTGAAAAAGGGATTATATTTCACAACATGTGTTCATATGTGGTTGTCGACATTGTGGCATTAGGTTCTTTATCTTGGGTTCCTTGACCCATTGCTAGATAGTAATCTTGAACATTAGGCAAGTCTGCCTAATGCCAATGAGAAAGAATTCTAGACGGTCACAAAATAATTGTTTTTTTTGATCTTGATTAAATTATATTTGAATTTAATTATTATAATAAATATTATTCTCAGGATTGAGTAATAATTTTATTCAAGTTTTATCGATCACAATTATTTTTTGATGAATGAGATATTTAATTAAATATTTATTCAGGTATTCAATAAATTTCAAGGATGTCAAATGGATCAAGACCACATCTGGTGATAAATATTAATTTACAAGCAGGTAAAATAACATTTTTTATTACACAAGTTTGCATGCATTCCATAAAATAATATTATTATTATTATTATGTGACATGGGGTTTAATAAAGGTTATAATATTTTTTTAAGGGTTAGTATACAATTAAATAATAGTTTAACCTAAACCTTATCTCTATAAATAGATGGTTATGTCTATTGTGTAGGGTTAATTGAAAATTGAGAATAGTGAATCATTGCGCACAATAGACTTCTCTCTATATCTCTATCTCTCTCTCTCTCGAATTTCTCCTCTCTTCCTATCAAGAACATGAAGAACTCCTTCAAGCTCGAAGTATCATTGAGAGATCAAGAATAATAGTGAAAGACATTAGATTCATCATTCTAGCACCCATAAATCAATTAGAATTGCTTAGAAATCAAAGGAGCATGTGTGGATCACAACTAGAGGGATTCTATACTTGAATCTTTACTGCACAACAAAGATAATTCGAATGGGTTTTGGAAGATCAACAATATCATCGAATAAAGGATCCCAAGACAAGGTAATCATTTCTTCATATCTAAATTAATTAATTATAAATTTGAGATGAAATATCTTTTGTTGGGGTTTCAAGAAAATCTAAATTGTAATAAATTTTAATTTAATGCCCACCAAAGGCACTTTCACTATGCCCAAAACCTTTAGTAACTACTATAATTAATGTTGGAGTTGGTGTTTCCAAAGCTCATCTAGATAGATCAAGATGAGGTTGGTATTGTGGTTTCTTAGAGGATGGAGGATAAAGAAGTAGTTCTTAGAGAATATCAATAGGAGAAAAGAGCATTTATTCCTAGTAATCTTGGAGAAGATCTTAAATATTCAAGAAGTGAGAATTATGATCTTCATATGATAAGTAGGAATTGACAAGTAGCATCTAAGGAAATCTATTCACCTATTGGTGAAGGAGGAGGAGATATAATACCTTCAGTAAATGATAATGAATCTAATTTTGCTTTTTGAATCTCACATTCAAAATGTTGTTGTTTAAGTGATTAATAAGTATGAAAATATTAAAAGAGAGATTATTAATATAAAATATGAGCTGAAGGATACTAAAGAGGATATGAAAACTTGAAAAGAAACTTCTCTTTCTAAATTAGATTCCAGTGATCTGAAAGTGATGATGAAATCTCAATCATAGATGATAAAGACTCTACCCCTTGTCTAATTAGTCATCTCATTTTTAATTTTGTAGGAAACTAAAGCTATTAGAAATGAATTTAAGTATAATTTTTATTCCTTAAAGTGGATGATGATATATCAGTTTAAAATCACTAAAGGATTGAAACCAGTTCAAGAAAAATTCTATGATTATGTTTTCAAAGTGATTGAGGTTGTAAAGGAATAACTAGGGACCCTCTCTTCAAATATAACTGAGATGAATAGTAATATATAGAATTTATAATATGATACAATTAATTTAATCAATTTTTAATATATAATAATATAATTTCTTGTTTATGTCAATTATTTTGTATTGGTTGAAAAAGATAAAATTGAAAATATAGATATAAATTTCATTCATCTGATTTTATTCTTAGAAGATATGTTAGACTCTTTAAATTCCTCCCTTGGTAAAATAAAAGAATATTATTAAAGTTATTTTGAATTGATTAAAGATTTAAAAAAACTTATCCTCTAGATAATATGTTCTAAAGGAACCTATTAATATAAAACCTAGAACCTAGTTTCTTATATAGAAGGTAAAATCAATTTTTCTTCTGAAGGATAGCCTTCTACCTCAAATATTGTTCTTCGGCCTGTTATTTCAAAACATAACCTAAAATATCTTAAAACTTGGTTGATATTATTTCTTAGACCTATCAAGGAATTACAATTCTGAATGTAATAATATCATATAATGAAAGAGTCACTAAGACTGATTTTTCCAAGATGCAATACTATTTTGGGTATTTTATTAAGTAAAGCTTCATTTCTTTGTTGTATTACCTTGAATACAACCTTGTTACCAGATTGGATATGTGTAGAAGGGATTTATTTCAATTAGAGGAGGTATAATCCTTATATATGATCCTTTAATATTTTTTGAATATCCCATGAAGAGGATCTTAGATTTTTTTCCTCCTCTACCGTTTATTCAAGTTGAGTCTGTTAATATTGTGTTTGTTGTTCATATAGAGGTTGCTTTTACTCTAGGGAATAATTGTTCTAGATTTTTATTTCCTTTATCTATTAATTAAAATTTTTATGATCAAAGAGACAAGAAGTTACATGATGACATTATGTCAGTGCTGATTAGAAATACTTGAGACACTATTGGTATTAGGGCGTCTAGTTCTGAACCATCTAAAGCTTTACCTAACCCAATGAAATTTTAACCAGACCTTGCCATTCCTAAAACCCAACTTAAATATCCTAAAACCCAAGATCCAATAACTGGTTGTATTCTATTATCTTTAGATTTTTTAATATGTTTTTGTGTTGACAAATTCTTTATACAGTTCATTTCAACCATTTTCATACAAGTAGTTCCTTATCCATCTTCATTACATCTATATATTCAAACTATTTTTTTTAAAATATATTCTACTTATTTTTTTATAACCATTGTTTTGTACTTTTTTATATCACAACAAGGGGGATAATATATGGGAAACCATAAAATTTTAAATTATATTCTAAACTCTTTAATTTTTTATGATCTTAATCTATTTTAATTCTGAACTGAATTTTAATATAAATATATAAATTTTTTGTTTATATTTTATGATTTTTATGATCATCAAAAAGGGAGAGATTTTTTTATATATTAATATTGATCAAACATATCCAATTCAATCTAAGTTTTTATGCTCATAAAACCCTTTCTTATTTCACTAGCAATATTACCTTGAGTGATTTTCATGCTGCTAATAATTATTTTATTAACTTGTTTCTTAATTTGAAGACATTATTTAAAGTTGTTTATATTTTTCTTGAATAAATTTTTCAAATTCACAAGTCATATGTTTTGTATGAAGTCATACAAAGTGCTGAAAAATTTTTATATGAAATTCCAGTTTTGGAAGTCATGGGATAGAAATAAAGTCTTATGATAAAGTCTTATGAAATTAAAAAGTCATATGAAAGAAGAAAAGTCATACGGTAAAGTATTAATTTTTCAAAAGTCAGAAGATATATTTTATGAAAGTATTTCGATATGTAAATTCACCTAAGTACTAAGTTATACACCGAGAAAGAAGCCATACGAAATCCTATCGGAAGTCTTATGAAAATAAAAAAATTCATACAAAAATATTAGAGTCATAAGAAACCATTAAAGTAATATGGAATCATTAAAACCATAGTAAATTTTTGACATCATACAAAAATCAATGAAGACATATGAAACTGAAGGAATTCATATGAAAATTGTGTAGTCATATGGAATTTGAATCCATACATGATAAAAGTTTCAAAGTCTTATGAAGCTAAAGAATTATGAAGTGAAGTCCTATGAAACTAAAGTATTGTGAAATATAGAAATTTTAAAACTTCTATATAGTTTTTAGGATATTCTTACCATCATTAATTTATGGGAGAAGTTCACATTTTCTTTTGTTTTATTGAAGCTAGAGATGTTCAAATAAGGAAAGACCAAGTTAATGAAAGTTGTTATTTCTAAGGAAGATAATGTTTCCAAGGAATCTTGTAACTGATCTCTCTAAATGGATACCTTTTTCATTTTCAAAAAAAAGGTCACATGATAAGACAAAGTTTAATATTATGGGTATTGTATATTTACTCAAAACCATTTTGAATAAGAAGAAGAATGGATGTTGGAGAAAAATTAATCATATTTTTCAAGAACCGAAACTCTATTTTCTATGGATTTTATGGTTCAACTGTAAGAAGAAGAACTAATTTTATTGTTACTACTACTGTGCTTTCAATAATATATCTACAGAAAACAACTTCACTTTAGAGCTGTATTTGAAGCCTATACACTCTTTGAAAAAATCTTGATCATCATTCAGTTTTTGTATATAGTTGTGCGCTAAACACTTATTCATTTCTACATTATTTTCATTTCTATTATAAGTATACAGTCTCTGTACTGGGTGTGGGAGGAAGACTGAGGACAGGTCTTGTAAAGGGAGTTCCCAGTTAAGTATTTTGGAACTTATATACCAAGTAGTAGCTACTTGCACTTAGCTATCAAGGTCCCTGGGAAAAATACCAAATCAGTAAAATCACTAAGCTCACATCAAGATTTGGTGGAGTGGAATAGGGGAGGTTCTTATAGCTCCAAACCACTATAAAATTTTCATGTTTCCTACTCTTTATTTAATTTATTTTAAACTTCTTTATTCTAATAAGAAAAGTATACAAATTTGAACAAATTCTAATAGGTATGTTTTATTTGTTTAAGAAATTTAAAAAATAAATTCACCACCACCACCCTCTTTAGTATTTCTCAACACCTCTAAGGAAACAAAGTGTACCACATAGAGTGTCATACACTATGTCTTCGCTATATTAGGGGTGCATGTTTCATATTGAATCCCTTTACCTGGGGTTATAAAATTTTCATGAAAACCTTTATATTTAGATGCCTTTCTCATGCAATACTTAAGGCTTAGTTATTAAAGGGATGGTTGGGTGGGTTTTTGGACATGTTGTCAGTTGAGGCTTAACTAATATTTTATTTTCTCTCTCTTATGTTGACTATGACATCTGATCCCTTAATTGAGATAAACTAAGGAAGTGTATGACCATGCCAAGATAAATTACATGTGATGTGATTATCTATTTGGTTGAGGGGTGTGTGATGTGATCATCCACTTAGATAAATGACATTTGATGTCATTATATACTTAATGAATTGAGAACGTATAAGTAGGCTATATGGGATTGACATACTCCATGTCACATGGCCACTCAATGTCTTGGAAAAAGATATTATGTGATTGTGCATACTTGTATATGATAAAGTTCATGGACACGATTATAGAGATACATGTTTTTGATGGATATCGCGTCAAATAACTTTGTAGCTTAAGTAGCACTAGAGATTTACACTACTACAAAATAGTCCTTTAACAATGCTAGAATGGCCTTTATCAGCACTAGAAAAGTGCTGATTACCTGAGCGAGATTAAAATCCCTAGTATTTTATCAATACTTATAAAATCGATGATAAAGGTACTTTTATCAGTTCTTATAGAAGTGCTCATAAAGTGTACCTTTATCATCACTTTTAAAAGTGATGATAAATGTTTCCTTTATCACCACTTCTAAAAGCACTGATAAAGGGCCATACTGTAGTGTCCTACAATATCACACTGCAGCACTAGTACAATGAGTTATAACAGCACACCACAACACCATAAACATACTAGATATCAAAAAAAAAGTCCCAATACATAATTTAAATTAAATAAAATTTAAAACACAAATACAAGAAAAAAACTATATTATAGAAATTTCAAATATTGGTTTATACTATTATATAAATACAAATTATTACATACATTCAAAAACATCAATGTTCCTTTGTATTTAAATCCTAACCCCAAATCATGTTATTACCGAACAAACCGCCCATTCTTGATAAAAATAACACACCTATAAAAGAAAAAAGATCTTATGTTAGTAATAATATAAAGAAATAAAATAACAGAAAGTGTTAATTTTACTAAAATTAATGTCAATTTTAAATAAAAAGATACACTTGGAGTCATACCAGTCACATCGTACATCATATTGAGGTGAAAAAATTCCAACATGTCTCAAATGACTTTTGGATTGTTTTCCTGAAGTATCAAAAAAATCTGAATTTTTTTTCTTGGTTTTGATTATGTCAGTTTTATTTTTTACTAAAATGTCATTTTAAATTGGAAACACACACTTTTGACTCATTTAGATCACATCATGTATTAGTTTTACATGAAACCAATTCCTACACATCAAAAATATCTTATTAAACATTTTACTAAATTATCAATAAAATACAAGCGTATTTGATCTGTTTTTAGTGAGTGATACTTTTTGAACTAAAATATCGATTTTAAACTAATAACGGAAACTTTGATTCATGTTGGGAACATCGTGTATCGGATTGAGGTACAGATAATTCCTACATGTCACAAATGACTTATGGATTGTTTTTGTAAAGTATCTAAATAATCTGAATGTGTTTTCTTGGTTTTGAGTTGGTCAATTGTCCATTTTACTAAAATTGATGTCAATTTTAAATAAAAATATGTACTTTGAGTCATACTGGTCACACTATGGGTTTTATTGAAGTTAAAATGATTCCTACGCATCTCAAATTACTTATGGATCATTTTTCTAAAGTATCAAAAAAATAAAAATGTGTTTTATCATTTTTGTGTATGTCAATTGTCTTTTTTACTAAAATGTCATTTTAAACTGGAAACGTGCACTTTGACTCATTTTGATCACATCATGTATCGGTTTTATGTGAGACACATTCCTACACATAAAAAATTACTTATGAATCATTTTCTTAAATTATTAATAAAACCTGAGCGCATTTGATCGGTTTTTAGTGAGTGATACTTTTGAACTAAAATATCGGTTTTAAACTAATAACAGAGACTTTGAGTCATACTAGGAACATTTTATATCAAATTGAGTTTTGGATGATCCCTACATGTCACAAATTACTTATGGATCATTTTCATAAAGTATCAAAACAATTAGAATCTGTTTTCTTGGTTTTGAGTAGGTCAGTAGTCCATTTTACTAAAATTAATGGCAATATTAAATAAAAAGTTTCACTTATAGTCATATTAGTCACACTATGCATCATATTGAGGTGAGTCTGATTCCTAAAAATTCAAAATGACTTATTAACCATTTTCCTAAAGTATAAAAACAATTTTAATGTGTTTTCTCAGTTTTTAGTATGTCACTTGTGTTTTTTACTAAAATGCCATTTTAAAATTGAAACATGCACTTTAACTCATACTGATCGCATCGTGTATTAGTTTGATGTGAGAATTATTCATACACATCACAAATAAATTTTGAATAAATTTTATAAATTATCAAGAAAATATAATAATTTTTTCTCGGTTTTTAGTGAGTGACACTTTTTGAACTAAACTGTTGAGTTTAAACTGATAACGGACGTATTGAGTCATACTGGGTGCATCATGTATTGGATTGAGGTTCGGATGATTCCTACACATCAAAAATTACTTATGGATCATTTTACTAAAGTATTTAAACAATATAAATGCATTTTATCAGTTTTGAGTAGGTTAGTTGTCCTTTTTACTAAAATTGATGTCAATTTTAAATAAAAAGATGCATTTGGAGTCATACCAGTCACACCGTGCATCAGATTGAGGTTTTACTGATTCCTACATGTCTCAAATGACTTATGGATCATTGTCGTAAATTATCAAAACAATATGAATGTTTTTTTTAAGTTTTGAGTAGGTTATTTGTTCTTTTTACTAAAATTGATGTCAATTTTAAATAAAGACACACTTAGAGTTATATCGATCAAACAGTGAATCGGATTGAGGTTTGGCTGATTCCTACACATTCCAAATGACTTAGGTATTGTTTTCCTAAAGTATCAAGACCATTTGAATGTGTTTGATCGGTTTTGAGTACATCACTTATCTTTCTTACTAAAATATCATTTTAAACTTGAAATATGAACTTTGACTCATACAAATCACATCATGTATTAGTTTAATGTGATACTAATTCATACAAGTCAAAAATGATTTATGAATCGATTACCTAAATTATCAAGAAAATATGAGTGCATTTGGTAAAATAAAAAAGTATATCGTAATATTACCTTTATATATTTTCAAAGGGTTTCCTTCATTATAGTTTTTTCTTCCAAGGGATTGGTAACATCATCATGTGCAGAAGACATTATCTATATGAGAGGTCAAAATTTTAATTTAGATTATTTTAATTTAGTAGAAAACATATAATAGTATGAGTAAAACATAGTATACTAAAAAACATTTACCTTATCATTGAACTCTCTTTCTTTTTTTAAAGGTTTTAGGGATTTGGTTCATCTATCGAGAATCAAAATTCCCTATTTATGGTCCCCTCTGGTGTACAATACATTTTCTAAATTAAGACTAGTATGAAGTTATTATGATCTCCCAATGAAAGGTTCATCCTCAATTGAATTTTCATCTGACCTAACATTTATTTTAGTCGCCAGTGGGACAATCGACCAATTCTTGTTTGTTAGATCAGAGACATAAAATACTTTCATTTCTTGTGATTCCATTATGAAAGGATCATATTTTTACCATTCCACACTGAAATTCACCTTCACAAATCCCATTTCATCGACTTTAACTGCACTGATATTGTCAGCCCATTTGTAATAGAAAATCGGCACTTGAAATTTTTCATAATCAAACTTGTATATTTGTTTGATAATTCAAAAATATGACATTTCATAAACATTAATTTCATTGATATTTTCATCCCATACACGTGTATTCGATAAAATGGGTTTATTTCCACTCCATAACTAGAAGGTAATTCCATTTTCTAGTTTAGTTGGTACTTGGTTTAATGTGTATGCCACAATTCATAATGCATATCCCCAAAAGGATAACGGAAGATCTTCATGACTTATCATTGACCTTACCATGTCCAAAATGGTATGGTTCCTCCTTTCACTAACACCATTACACTATGGTTTATAAGGTGGAGTGAGTTGATATAGAATCCCAAGTCCTATAAAAGGTCGATGAACTCTTGGTTAAGATATTATCCACCTCGATCTGATCAACGATTCTTTATCTTATTACCAAATTGATTCTCTATTTCATTCTTGAATTCCTTGAATTTATTAAAGTACTAAATCTTATATATCATCAATTAAATATATCCATATCTACTAAAGTCATCAATAAAAGTTAGGAAGTAAGAATATTCACCTCTAACTTCTACTGGAAATGTTCCACACAAATCAGTGTATACCAATCCTAGAAGCTTTATGGCCCTTTCACATTGTCCACCGAATGATGGTTTGGTCATTTTCCCTTGTAAACAAGCATGACATATATCAAGTGGTTTTAGATTAGAAGAGTCTAAATAACCATCTTGACATAGGTTTTTAGAACGCTTCTCATTTACATAACCAAGACGGTGATTCCACAACTAGGTGTTATATGAGTCATGTGAACATGATTTGTTATCAATTTCCAATACTTGGTTTTTCATAATTTAATACATATATATTGTTATTTAAATGTGACATACCATAACATATGTTGTCCTTATAAAAGAAACAAATTTTCTTTCTGAACTTGAAAATAAACCCATATGTATCTAAACTTGATACAGAAATTATGTTTTTGGTAATAGTAGGTACATAATAACAATCATGTAAAACCAAAATCATTCCTATTGGAAATAAAATTCAGTAGTAACCAATGGTAAGAGCATCCATCCTAATACCATTGGAAGCTCGTAGATCCACCTCTCCTCTGGCAATTTTATGAAATCTACTTGGTTCCCACATTTGAATACAAATGTGAGCACCACAAGTTATATCTAATAGTCAATGAGTATAAATGGAAAGATTGCACTCTATAATGAATGAAACTTTGGCTTCCCCTTGCCTCTGGGTATAGTTCCACTTCTAGTGGCCTGACTTGCCACATGCAAAACATATTTTCACCTTTTCCTTGCCATGTCTTCAGATTTTATTCTTCTTGTCCAGACGGTGCTCGGGGGATTTAAATTGTTTATAAGTATTAGGCCCCTTTTCCTTGTCCTTACTCTTCCTATTCACTATAAGGACCATGGGTTTGTCATGCCCTGTGTCCTTATCCACTTAGAGAATAAATTTCATAAGTTTAGATAGACTCTTCTCATTATTTATCATATTATAATTCATAATAAAACTAGAGAAGGTCTTGGGTAGTGATGAAAGTATGACATCTCTATGAAACTCATCTGATAATTTAATCCCTAATATGTCCAGACACTCAATGTAGCTGATAATATTGACTATATGAGGACCAATTGTGGTAGACTCTCCAAGATTAGTCATGAACAAATTGTTGGAGATCTCATACCTCTATTGTCTCACCTTCTCTTGATAGTGATCCTGAAGGTGAGATGTTATGCTATATTCATCCATTTCCTCAGGTTGCTTCAAGAGCTCATTGGACATGGATGATATCATGAATCACTAAACATCTATAGCATCATTCATATGTTTCTTGTACAGAGATAGATCTTAATCACTCACCTTATTTCTAGGTGAAACTAGTAAAGTTTCTTCCGTCACATACAGTTTCCTTTCATTGTGAAGGATGACCTGTAGGTTCCTTTGACACTCTTGGAAATTAGTGCTGGTGAGAATGTTTTCCTTCTCATGTATGGATCGTAGCGATATGTTTGATGTCATTTTTTATATTGTTTCTAAAAATAAGATGAGAATAAATTTTATTACTTTATCTTGATAAAATTAGATAAATAAATAAATAAATCTTTATTAGTCTCCCGCTATTTTATCGAAACCCAATAGCATTCACCATTGGCTTTGGAATATCTTATTTCTTGGATATTCTAGTGGCAAGGATCCATATTCCATTCTTATTCCCCCAACTTTGGTTGGTCAAGAAACATGAATGGTTTTAGGTAGGCATTCCAAATTCCAACTACATTAACTCACAATTCCTTAATCCGTTAAGTGGACTCCCCAATATTGAAATCATTTATTGATATTTCCTCAACCTTTGCCTCTCAGTTACACCAAGTCCAACTTTGGAAGTCAACCCTTGATGAAAACAACGTTAATTCAGCCCAAAACCTCAAATTATAATTTCCTGATAATTAAAAGCACCCCAACTTTAGTCAGTCAAACACTTTGAACTATGGTTCTATTCTAAACGAAGTAATGGAAGGCTATACTGACTTAATATTTTATTGATGGATTTTATCCTTTATACATAAATTGACAATTATTATATTTTTTACATTCTTTTTAATATTAATTGGGGTTAATTAAGTGATTAACCATGTATTTAGATAATATCTACACATAAGCCAATTTATTTTAGTTCCATCTTTGAATTCTTGTTAATTCATTAATTATGTGATCGCAACAAAACATACATAATGAAATAACCATGCAACTGAAAGAATAAAAATAAAGGGTATGATCATGAGCTTGTTCTAGTGGTTAGTTTATCTAACGTTTGATAAACTAACCATTGGCCTAGGGGATAAACACCTTCAACCATTTAAGGTTAGTGTTTACAGCTTTCCATATATCCACCTTTGTATCTCCTTGGATTGGTTTCGCCTCGGATCCTAACTTGAACCACCTCCACTATCTTGGGAGCTTCATCCATTACATATGCTTTTACTTACATGTAGGTGAGGGGTAAAGGGGGTTTACATAAAAGAAACCACAGGCACACAGGACCTACATATTAATTATGAGAGAAGGCATGCAGACCAATAATTTAATTTAATAATAAATTAAAAAGAAACCAATCACATACAAAGGTATGGTCTAGCTCACAATCATCCATGTGCATGAAACAAATTATGCATTTAATAAAAATAGAGTTCAATTATTTAATCATTCTTATTTAAGATAAATCACAATTGAATCGATTAATTATAATCTTTAATTAATAAATACTTTTTAACTTAAACCTTTTTTTGAATTTCCTAGAGATTCTCATCCATTATAATTTTAAACAAATTAATAAATTCATTTAAAATTAACTGTGTACATAACTTTTACCTTGGAGGTAACCTGGTGAATACTAGTCCAAAACTACCCAATATGTATTATAATTATACACACTTTATTCTTTATGACATATAGCATGCACATAAAATAATAACTATAATACAAATCATACATGATGTTCAGATCTTGAATATTATGAAGATGTTAATAAAACATTTATATATTTATATATATATATCAAATCCTATCACATGGCACGTCCCAGATTTACACCCACATGCAAGTACATGACTCAAGGGTTACATAATATAATAAATTTTAAATATTCATAACTAGTAACAATACATGTAATGTAGATTCAATCTACACAGCATGTACATTCTTCACCATATATCAAAAATAAATGCCTAGGGACTCGGCGTGTGAGGCGTACTTTGGAAATCTTAGAGTACACAGTGTTTCTAGTGGGCCACGTTCCATGTTGACTCCATGTTACACAATCACCGATCTGGTAGGTTGTGTATGGAATACACAGCCCGTCCTTGACCTGAAGGGACTACACACCATGTCCAGTGGTCCACACAACATGTAGTCCAGCTGACCATGTTCTGGTCTTTCCCAGTCAACACGCTATGTATGAATTTACTACACCACGTCTCATTAATGTACACCAGTTGAGTAATTTCCAAATTAACTCTTGGTTCATTAATCACAACTACATTGCATTTAACTTTGGTTACATGGTGGGTACTACTATGTTATCTGGGAAGAATCCTTGGAACCTCTGGATGAGTTCCTCGATTTTATTTTAATCATAAAATTGATCATTTCTGTTAGATCTACAAGAAACGATAGAGGAAGAAACAAATATTTTCATTCATATTAAAATGGAATGATTAAACTTTAATTGAAAAGCTAAATTATAAATATGAAAATCACCAGCGATTATTAAATAATTATAAACAATAATATTCCCCCTATAATACCACTTGTAGGTTTCGGGTTTAGTGGAAGCACGAGAGGGTCGATGCCCAACTTTGGTTTTTTACATATTCAATGAACAATCTGGGATCTATGCGAGGATGAATGTTGTGATCCATGGAATTGAATCAAAGAAATAAGAAAAAGGAATAGAAACCTGGAACCAAGAGAGAGGATCAACATATTTTGTTTATAATTAATTTAATTAAATAATAATTACCTCCAAGGTGATTCTTTCTCCGTTGATGCATTCATCCACAGATCTACTGGTGTATCGTCATTACATTATAGAGATCAAGGGTAGATCTCCTCTAGTGATGATCCATACATGTTCCACATGTCTCTGGACATCGTTGAAGGAGTCTTCGGGTGCTAGCATAGAAGATCCTTGTACTTGCGATGTATGCATTCGATCACCTTAAGAACCTCTTCCAAAGCGTTCTCCTTGATCCGGTGGAGGAGGATCTATCTCATTCTTGAGATCATTCTTGGAGAGGGATGAACTCTCTAGTCTTAAGATATTTTCACAAATTTGTTGGTCACAACCCAATAAGCATTGCTTGGATTGACCTTATCTATTGAGAGAATAATATAACCATGTATTTATTTCACTAGGGTAATAATAAATAATTTTCACAAGTGACTTTAATTATTTCATTAATCCTAGTGAAACCCCTATGTCAAATAATAACAACAATATTATTATTTCCTAACATGCACTCAACTTGTGAGTTATTATTAAATATTATTTAATCAAATAATATTAAATATAATTATTTCTCATTGGACCATTAAACTCAGTCCGCCAATACTTCTCAATATTTATTAATTATTCCACTCACAATATATTATCTCAAATAACTAGTGATGGAATAAATAAGATCATAAATACATGAATAATTATTAAACCACAATGCAGAATAATATTGATTCAACTTGTTAAATA
The DNA here is from genome assembly GCA_963277665.1 of Viscum album. Classification (NCBI taxonomy): domain Eukaryota; kingdom Viridiplantae; phylum Streptophyta; class Magnoliopsida; order Santalales; family Viscaceae; genus Viscum; species Viscum album. Next base: position 2,025,989,761 of record OY728123.1, read on the forward strand.
ATAAATTATTTAAATGAGATACTAGATAAACTTAGTGTGTGACCCTCTAGGCCTCTTTCTCAATAGCATTAGGCGAATCTGCCTAAAGTCTAAGGTTAGTATCTAGAAATACTCCAAGGAATCTATAGAGAAAGAAGTTAATTCTACAATGATATTTCACCCCATATGAATGTTTAACATGTAATACAATCCCTTTATTACAATATCTCTAATCGAGCAGGTTAAATGCCAATGTCATCAACCTATATGATCGATATCTCTTTCTTTGACTTTCTAGAAATAGAACTTGCCTATTGATCACCATGGCCATGGATTTATTTAGGATATATCATTTCCATCAAAGGGTCTAAGATATTATCTTCCATTAAAGAACATAAGGGATAAATACTTTCTCATGTTATTCATTAATGCAGTATTACTCATGATGCACCCAACATATCCTACCTCACCGCAAATATATATCATCACAGTTTTCATCAATATATCTAATTGTGTGACTCATAATATCCATTAATAATAATATTAATGTCTAAGGACCAATACACATGTCCACGAAAAGGAACATCCAATGAAACTTATAAATGTGGATTTCCTACTATTGGGTCTCGTTCTCATAATATCCTACTGGATATCACCAAGGGCGTACACCATGAGAAGGTGCCTCAAAGTCTTATGAGTCTCCACCACTAATAGCCTATATCATTTATGTCCCTAAAATTATATAATTCATCTATAGAACATATATTCAAGATTAGTTTCATAGCACTTCCAGTTTCTCATCATAGCAGGGATCCGCTACGACCTTTTAGTGCGACAGTTACTCTTAGAACATTATCACATACAATGTTACGCAAAAGAACAATCATGGTGTGATAAGAAATTTATTAATATTAAAAACCATGAATATAAGTTATCATAAAGTATAAAAAGAGTTGGTTCTGGGAACCAAATCCAACAGGATCTCACTTTCACTAGAGCTAACTACTAACGACCTTCAATCTGCTAGCTCTCACGTGATACTCATGCTTTTGCTGAGATAGGCCTTTAGTCAATGGGTCTACCACATTCTCTTCCGTGGATACTCTACTCACTGTAACTTCACCCTTTGATAAAAATAATTTAATAGGCGATACTTGTGAAGTATATGCTTTTTTTGTTGATGTGGTCTTGTCTCTTTTTCAAGAGTCACCGTTGTAGTATTATCATAATACAATGTGATAGGATCTTTACTACTAGGTACCACATTAAGCTCCTGGGTAAAGTTTTGAATTCCGATGGATTCCTTGGATGCATCAGAAGCCGTTATGTACTCGAACTTCATTGTTGAATCAGCTAAAATTGGATTCTTTGAACTCTTCTAGCTCACAACTCCTCTGTTGAGACAAAAAACATATCTTGATTTCAAGTTCAGATCATTCTGATCTATCTAAAAACTAGCATCAGTATACCCTCTAATGATAAGCTCCTCATATCCTCCATACACCATGAACATATCCTTAGTTCTTCTCAGATACTTAAGGATAGTCTTAATAGTAGTCCAATGTTGTTCTCCTAGATCTTCTTGATATCTACCTACCATGCTCAATTCATAGGCAACATCAGGTCTAGTACATAACATGACATAAATGATTGATCCTATCACTGAAGCGTATGGGATCTTACTCATTCTATCTTTCTCCTGTTGTGTCTGGGGACACATTTTCTTAGAAAAATATAAACCATGTGACATTGGAACCAATCCCATCCTAGATTGTTCCATACTAAATCTATTTTGTATCTGGTCAATATATGTACTTTTTGTTAGTCTAATAAGCATCTTATATCTATCAAGAATGATATTTATACCTAAATTGTAGGATGATTTTCCTAATTAATTCACGGAGAATCACTTTTTCAACTAGTGTTTAATAGATTGTAAGACTGGTATGTCATTTCCAATAAGTAATATGTCGTCAATATATACTACTAGGATAAAGACCACATTCCAACTAAAACTTTTGTAAACACATGGCTCACATTCATTTTTAATGAAACCAAATTATTTTATGGATTCATCAAATCGAATGTTCTATGACCTAGATGCTTGCTTCAATCCATAAATGGATATGTGAAACTTGTAAATCCTTTTGGAATCATCTATTGTCACAAACCCTTATGGTTGTTTCATATAGACATCTTCCTAAAGGTTCCCATTAAGGATTACAGTTTTGACATCCATCTACCAAATCTCATAGTCATGGTAAGCTGCTATGGAAAATATTATTTTGATGGATTTAAACATGGAAACTGGCAAAAAGGTTTAATCGTAGTCAATTCCTTTACACTATGTAAACCCTTTATCCGCTAGGCTTTCTTTATAGGTACTAACTTTACCTTCTATGTCTAGTTTCTTCTTGAATACCCATTTACACCCAACAGGATTTATATCAATTGGTGCATTTACCAGAACCCAAACTTGGTTCTTATTCATGGAATCCATCTAAGAATTCATAGCTTATAGCCATCTTGTAGCTTATGAAATCTATACTACCTCCTTGTAGGAGATATATCCATCATTGTCCAAAAATAATGAGTCACTATCCTCATTGACAAGAAAACCATATCTCTCTGGTTCTTTTACCTCTCTTACACTCATGTGAAGTACTTGTGTTTCAGGAACTACTTCTTCTACAGGGACCTATGAAACTTGTTCCTATACCAAATCATGTGTATCTTGAGCACCAAATTCATCAAATTCAATATTTCTCCCACTATACTTTTTGAGGATGTGCTTCCTCTTAAGAAATATGTCTTGTTTAGTGACAACCAATTTCTTTTCTGAGGGGTTGTATAGGTAGTATCCATTTGTTTCCTTGGGATACCCTATAAGGATACACTTTGTGCCCCAAGGTTCTAGTTTGTTTCCTGATAAATATATAATGAATGCCTCACATCCCCATACATGTGTATGTGATAAAGTGGGTTTGTTTCCACTCTATACACCGAAGGGAAATCCATTTTCCACTTTAGTTGGTACTCAATTTAATGTGTATGTCGCAATTTGTAATGCATATCCCCAAAAGAATAACAAAAGATCTGTATGACTCATCATCAACCTTACCATGTCCAAAAAGGTATAGCTCCTCCTTTCACTAACACTATTTCACTATGGTGTATAAGGTGGAGTTAGTTGTGATAGAATGCCAAACTCCCGTAAAAGGTCGATGAACTCTTGGTTAAGATATTCTCCACCTCGATCTGATCGAAGCTTCTTTATCTTTTTACCAAGATGATTCTCCAATTCATTCTTGAATTCCTTGAATTTCTCAAAGGACTCAAACATATACCTCATCAAGTAAATATAGCCATATCTACTCAAGTCATCAGTAAAAGTTATGAAGTAAGAATATCAATCTCTATCTTCTACTGGAAATAGTCCACACACATCAGTGTGTACCAATCCTAGAAGATTCGTGGCCCTTTAACCCTATCCAATAAATAGTGGTTTGGTCATTTTCTTTTGTAAACAAGGATGACATCTATCAAGTGGTTTTAAATAAGAAGAGTATAAATAATCATCTTTCAGAGATTTTTCAAACACTTGTAGTTTACATAACAAAGATGGTGATTCCCCAACTAGGTGTTATATGAGTCATGTGAACATGATCCATTATCAATTTCCAAAACTTGGTTTTTTTTTAATTTAATACATAGATACTATTATTTAAATGTGTCATACCATAACATATGTTTTCCTTATAAAAGAAATAACTTTTCTTTATGAACTTGAAAATAAACCCATCTGTATCTAAACTTGATACATAAATTATGTTTTTGGTAACAGTAGGTACATAATAACAATCATGTAAAACAAAAATAATTCTCATTGGAAATGAAATATAGTAGTCACCAATGGAAAGAGTAGTCAGCCTCTCACCATTGGTAGCTTACAGATCCACCTCTCATTTGGAAATTTTCTGAAATCTACTTGGTTCCTACATTTGAATATAGATGTGACAACCACAAGCAGTATCTAATTTACAATGTATAGAAATGGAAATATTGAACTCTATAACGAATGAACCTTTGGCTTCCCCTTGACTCTGGGTACAGTTCCTCTTCCAATGGCCTGACTTGCCACATAAAAAACATAGTGTCGCATTTTCCTTACCCGGCCTTTGGATTTTATTCTTCTTGGTTAGATGGTTCTTTGGGGCTTTAGACTATTTATAATTCTTAGTCCCCTTTTCCTTTTCCTTACTCGTCCAATTCACCATACATATTGTGGTTTTGTCACGCCCCATGTCCTTATCCACTTGGCGAATCAAGGTCATAAGTTCCTATAGAATCTTCTCATTATTTCTCATATTATAATCAAAATAAAACTAGATAATGTCTTGGTTAGTGATGAAAGTATGAGATCTGTACGCAACTCATCTTATAATTTAATCCCTAAGATGTCTAGACACTCAATGTAGCTGATAAGCTTGGATACATGAGGCCTAGCTAGCACAGAATCTCCAGGTTTAGTTGTGAAAAAATCATTGGATATCTCATACCTTTCTTATCTCACCTTCTCTTAATAGAGATCCTGAAGGTGATACATCATTATATATTCATCCATTTACTCATGTTGCTTCAAGAGATCATTGTACATGGATGATATCATGAAGCATTGAACATCTGTAGTATCATTTAGATGTTTCTCGTACAGAGAGAGCTCTTCATCACTTGCCTTATTACCATGTGAAATTGGTAAAGGTTCTTCCAGCACATACAGTTTTCTTTCATGGTGAAGGATGGCCCGTAGGTTCCTTTTCCACTCCTGGAAATTAGTGTCAGTGATATGGTTTTCCTTATCAAGTATGGATCTCAATGATATGTTTGATGTCATTTTTTATGTTTTTTCTAAAAATAAGATGAGAAGAATTTTTAGTACTTTATCTTGAAAAAATTATACAAATAAATAAATATTTATTAGTCTTACACTATTTTATATAAACCCAATATCCCTCACCATTGTCTTTGGAATATCATTTTTCTTAGATATTCTAGTGGAAAGGATCCACATTCCATTCTTATTACCCCAACTTTGGATGGTCAAGAAACTCGAATGTTTTTAGGTAGAAATTCCAAATTCCAACTGCATTAACTCACGGTTCCTTGATCTGTTGAGTGGAATCCCCAATCCTAAAATCATTAATTTTTATTTCCTCAACATTTTCCTCTTAGTTACACCAAGTCCTACTTTGGCAGTCAACCCTTGATGTCAACCAAGTTAAGTCAACCCAAAACCTCAAATTAGAATTCCCTGATAATTGAAATCACCCCAACTTTGGTTGGTCAAGCACTTTGAACTATGGTTTTATTCTAACCAAAGTAATGGAAGGCTATATTGACTTAATATTTTATTGATGGATTTTATCCTTTATGCGTAAATTTCTAATTATTATATTTTTCACATGCTTGTTAATATTAAGTGGGATTACTTAAGTGATTAACCATGTATTTATATAATATCTACACATAAGCTGGTTAATTTTAGTTCCATCTTTTCATGCTTGTTAATTCATTAATTATGTGATTGTGAAAAAACATCCATAATGAAATAACCATGCAACTGAAAGAATTAAAATAAAGGGTATGATCATGAGCTTGTTCTAATGGTTAGTTTATCTAGCGGTTGATAAACTAACCACTAACCTAGGGTATAAACACCTTCAACCATTTAAGTTTCATGTTTAAAGCTTTCTACATATCAACCTTTGTATCTCCTTGGATTGGTTTCGCCTCAGCTCCTAACTTGAATCACTTCCACTAGATTGGGATATTCATCCATTACATATACTTTTACTCACATGTAGGTGAGGGGTAAAGGAGGTTTTATATAAAAGAAACCATGGGCATGTAGGACCTATATATTAATAAGGAGAGAAGGCACACAGGAAAAAAAATTAATTTAATAATAAATTAAAAGGAAACCAATCACAAACAATTATTTAAGATAAATCGTGCTCAAATCTATTAATTATTATCTTTAATTAATCAATACTTTTTATCTTAAAATTTTCCTTGAATTTCCTTGATATTCTCATCCATTATAATTTTAAACAAATTAATAAATTCATTTAAAATTAACTATGTACATAAATTGTACCGTGGAGGTAACCCAGTGAATAACCATCTAAAACTACCCAATATTTATTATACTTGTACACACTTTATTGTTTGTGACATATAAAATGCACATAAAATAATAACTATAGTACAACTCATACATGATGTGCAGATATTGAATATTATGAAAATGTTAATAAAACATTTATATATATGTGTGTGTGTGTGTGTGTGTGTGTGTTTCAAAGCCTATCACATGGTGTGTCCTAACTTTATGCCCACATGCAAGTACATGTCTCAAGGGTTAAATAATATAATAAATTTTAAATTTGCATAACTGGTAATACTACATAGTATGTAGATTTGATCTATATAGTGTGTACATTATTCATTGTATATCCAAAGTACACACCTAGAGACTCAACGTGTGAGGTGTACTTTATAAATCTTGGAGCACACGGCATGTATAGTGGGACACACGCTGTGTTGACTCCGTGTTACATGGTCACCAGTCGGGTAGGCCATGTATGGAATACACGGCCCGGACCTAACCTGAAGGGACTACACACCATGTCCAATGGGTCACACGGTGTATATTTCATCTGACCATGTGCTAGTCTGTATCATTCAACACGTTGTGTAATAATTAATGACATAGCATGTCATTAATGCACATGGATTGAGTAATTTCTAAATTAACTCTTGGTTCATTAATCACAACTACATGGCGTGTAACTTTGGTTACATGGTGTGTACTATTGTGTTATCTGGGTAGAATCTTTGTCACCTTCAGATAAGTTCCTCGATTTTATTTTAATCATAAAATTGATCATTTCTGTTAGATCTACGAGAAACGATAGAGGAAGAAATAGATATTTTCATTTAGATTAAAATGGAATGATTAAACTTGAATTGAAAAACAAAATTATAAATGCGCAAATCACCAATTATTATTAAATAATTATAAACAATAATATTCCCCCTCTAATACCACTTGTAGGTTCTGGGTTCAGTGGAAGCACAGAAGGTTCGATGCCCAACTTTGGTTTTTTCCATATTCAGTGAAAAATTTGGGATCTATGTGACGATGAATGGTGTGATCCACATAATTGAATCAAAGAAATAGGACAAAGGAATAGAAACTCAGAACCAAGAGAGAGGATTAAAATATTTTGTTTATAATTAATTTAATTAAATAATAATTACCTCTAAGGTGATTCTTTCTTCATTGATGCGTTTTTTTATAGATATGTAGGTGTATCGTCATTGCATTGTAGAGATCAAGGGTATATATCCTCTAGAGGTGATCCACATGTGTTCAACATATCTCCAAACATCTCTGAAGGAGTATCTGGGTGCTAGCATGGAAGATACGTATGCTTGCGATGTCCGCATTTGATCGCCTTGAGAACCTCTTCCAAATCATTCTCCTTGATCCGGTGGAGGAGGATCTCTCTCATTCTTGAGAGAATTCTTGGAGAGGGATGAACTCTCTAGTATTGAGATATTTTCTCCAATTTTTTGTGGACAACCCAATAATAATTGCTTGGATTCCCCTTGTCTAATGAGAGAATAATATAATTGGGCATTTATTTAACTAGGGTAATTATAAATAATTTTCACAATTGCCTTTAATTATTTCATTAATCCTAGAAAAACCTCTATGTCAAATAATAGCAGTAATATTATTATTTCCTAACATGCACTTAACTTATGAGTTATTATTAAATGTTATTTAATAAAATAATATTCAATATTATTATTTCTCACTGGACCATTAAACTCGGTCCGCCAATCCTCCTAAATATTTATTAATTATTCTGCTCACAATATATTCTCTCGAATAACTAGTGATGGAATAAATGAGATCTAGAATAAATGAATAATTATAAAACCACAATTGGGAATAATATTTATTCAACTTTTTAAATAATAAATTATTTAACTAAGATACTAGATACACTTAGTGTGTGACCCTCTAGGCCTCTTTCTCAATGGCATTAGGCGAACCTACCTAAAGTCCAAGGTTATCATCTAGAAACACGCCAAGGTATCCATATAGAAGGAAGTTAATGTTGTAATTACATGTCACCTCATACGAATACTTAACATATAATATAATCCCTTTACCACATTATCACTAATCGAACAGGTTGCATGCCAATGCTATCAACCTATATGCTTGATATCTCTTTCTTTGACTTTCCAAAAATAGAACTTGTCTATTGATCACCATGGCCATGGATTTATTTAGGCTATATCATTTCCATCAAAGTGCCTGAGATATTATCTTCCGTTAAAGAACAGAAGGGATAAATACTTTCTCGCATTATTCATTAATGCAATATTGCTCGTGATGCACCCAACATATCATACCTCACCGCAAACATCTATTATCATAGTTTTCATCAATATATCTAATTGTATGATTCATAATATCTATTAATAATAATATTAAAGTCTAAGGACCAATACACACATATGTGGATAGAAACATCCAATGACACTTATAAATGTGGATTTATTACTGTCGAGTCTCATTCTCGTAATATCCTACTGGATATCACCAAGGGAGTACACCATGAGCAGGTGCTTCAAAGTCCTATGAGTCTCTACCCCTGATAGCCTATATCATTTATGTCCCTAAAATGATGTCATCTGGTTATAGAACATATATTCATGAATAGTGTCATAGCACTTTTGAGTTATCATCATAGTATGGATCTATTATGACCTTTTAGTGTGACAGTTACTCTTAGAAAATTATCACATACAATGTTATGCATAATAACAATCATGATGTGATAAGGAATTTATTAATATTAAAAACCATGAATATAAGTTATCATAAAGTACAAAAGAAGTTGGTTCTAGGGAACCAACTCTAAAATGTCATTATGGAATGAAAAATAGAACATGAGACATGTCATAAATAAAATAACATGAATTTTAACTTGAAAATTTTGTTATAACATTTACTTTAGACATTCATAAGCATGTCACCAAGGTTTTTCATCGAAGTGTCATAAAAATTACCAAGGTTATTCACCAACGTATCGTAAAACATGTTATCTCTAGATATTAAATTCTTTACCCAATGAATTAGAGTGTGATGTTATTAATATTTTCATAACTTTTTATATACTCCATTTACTGATTTTATATGAAATGTGCATAATTTGTGTGAAATATTAATGTTTTAATACTAAATATAATTTTTGAGCATTTTTAGAAGTAGTCCAATTGAGTCAGTTTACTATTTTATTTATAATTATCACCCTAATGATCCAAATTGTTTGATTATTGTTTTTTAGGATTCTTCTTTCAATATAAAACATTTCCTTAGAATGAATCATGGGAAAATTCTTCCATTTTAAGGGTCATATGGTCCACATAAGAAGACCCAAAGAAACTGTGAAGATACTGGACGAGCTATGAGGATTGAATTACTGGGCTCAATCCAGAATTAAAAAAAAATATTCTTATAAAATGTTTGTGGGACAATTTAAGGAGTCTTGGATAAAAATTTAAATTCCCAAATCCAAATAAAAGGGGCCCAACTGATTCATTTAAACTCAGCACACCATTCCGGAAAAGAATTAAAATCAGTATAGTATTCATGACATGTCTCATGATATAGTTATCAAATCAATTTGAGATTTTTCAGTGTGAAAGAGAAGATATATTCAGCCAACTTTGTTGAATAAAGAATTCGGATTTGAATGCATCTTCATATTTATAAACTCATTCACATTTTTCCTTCTAAAAAGTCTGGATTGAAATGCACAAATTTACATTGTTTAATAAAATGTCCATAACTTTGTCTCCATAAATCCAAATTCCTCAAAATTTTGATAGTAGTCATACAACATTATTATCTACAACTTTTAAGAATAATATATCTTGAGAGTAGGCTATTTGAATGATCAAAATGGCGATGTAAGTGGAGGGACAGATTGAGAATACAAACAATCCACTTTCTTGGGCTATAAGTACATCCCCTTCCTCTCCTTCAAAATAGTTGGCATTTTAGAAGATAGGAGCACATATTGGAATGAAAAAATCCTTTAAAAGGTCTTGGGATTACCTTAAATACTCAATTTTTCACTTGAAATACCCTTCCTCCTCTCTTTGTTTCCTTTTACTTTTGTGTTCTTCATTATTGTAATTTTGTAAGTCTTTTCTTTGTAATTATGTTTTAATGCAAGTTTATTTTTAAGTATATCTTATTCTCATCAACCTTATATAATTTAATATTAATGTTATTAAAAATAGTTTAAATACAGTTGAATCTCCTTCCCTTCTTTTTCTTTCTCATTCAATCTAAAGTTCATTTTTAATTATCATCATTGTTTGTGTGTGTGTTCGTCGCACCAATATTTTCTTATCCCATTATTTTTCTTATATTCTTAATTTATAATCATAATAATAATAACCAGATTACTAATCATTTCAATTTCTGAGTAAATCTCTCATTGAGGTGAGTTATAATTTAGGTATGTTAAGCGATTGAGAGCTTTTGCTCGATGAATCTTCTTTAAATTAACATTGTGTATGTTGGACTTAACATGTCATGAATTAATGACTTGTTTTTTTCAACGTATGGTTTTCATGGATTATTGGAACCTTAAATACACTACCATCAACAAGATATGATTGATAATAAAACCCTAAGATAATTTAATTCTTGGATTAAAGCCTTAACACTTGGTAATTCCAATCAACGTCAACTTGCAACATGGGTGTTAATTTAATGCAATATAAATCAATGCTCAAGGATATCACAAGATTAACTATATAATGATGAACTCACCCCAATATTTATCAATTTGTTAAATCAAACATCATCCATAAATAATTTCATAATCTCTAAAAACAAACCCCCCAATCAAAATACAATCAACTAAAAACAATCGACTATTAAAAAGTATCATCGTCGAGGATTCGACCCGAGTGCTACTATACACATTAGCAGAGCACCATAACCTTGTCCGGTTGATAGGAGAAAATTGGCCATGTTTTAAAATGGCTCTGTTTTCGGGGATGGTGGTTTATGTAGTCATTAGTTTCTGGTTATTGTAAAAAGAACCAAAAAAACAAAATTAAAAAAAAACACAAAGAAAAAACCTCCTCATAAAAATCATAAACTAAAAAAACACAATGAAAGACCCATATTCCTATTTGATCCAACATCTCTCTGAATGCCTTGTAGCCTTACAAACAATCCTTCGGATTTATTTGACCCTGAAATTGAGGGAACTCTTCACCAACTTATGAGGAACATTATGGGGTAATCAAATAATTCAAGAACCAATCCTTGTCCAACCAGTTGAATTAGAAATGGCTAATCCTAGGGAACAAAAACTAAAATAACTTGCTACCCCTGATATGAATTACCAACCTCTTAGTATTCAATATCTAAACATAGAAGCTGACTTATAACTCAAATCAATTTTGATTCATCTTCTCCCTCATTTCCACTGGCTAGCTGGTGAGGATCCACATCTCCACCTTAAAGAGTTCCAAGTGGTCTGCTATACTGTGAAGCCTCAAGGAGTTTCTGAGGAACAAATCAAACTCTGAGCATTCCCTTTCTCCCTATATAACACTACTAAGTCATGGATCTACTACCTTATTCTTAGTTTCAAAACCACATGGAATTACATGAAGTGACTCTTCTTAGATAAATTCTTTCCTGCTTCTCGTACTGCTTTTATCGGAAAGTAAATAAGTGGTATCCATTAGTTCCCAAGTGAATCACTCCATGAATACTGGGAGAGGTTCAAAAAGATTGTTTAAACCTACCCATACCAATAAATCCCTAACCAACTCTTTATCCAATACTTCTATGAGGGGTTATTGGCTATGGAGATAACTCTCATTGATGCCTTAAGTGGAAGAGCTCTTGTTGATAAAACTCCCACAGCTACAAGAGATATCATAAGAAACATGGCTACAAACACACAAAAATTCCATACTTGAGCACATGCTCAAGTAAAACAAGCCTAAGATAATCAATCAATAGAGCCAAACAAGATGACAGGGTGAATGAGTGAACTTACAGGTCTTGTGCGACAACTAGTTGTGGCTACCAAAGCCCCAACCTCATCTTCTCCACAATAAATGTTTCCTGGACCTGTCAAAAACTGTGGAATCTGCAACTCAACAGCTCATCCAACAGAAACATTTCCACAACTTCAAGATGAACTATCTGATTCATCTCGACCAATGGAGCTCAATGTAGTATATGCTCAGTGGAACCCCAACCCTCAACAATCAGGTCAGTTTGTTAGAAACTTCAACCAACCCCATTCTGTTCTCTTCTCTTCTACATATAACCCTAACTTGAGATATGGGAATCCCATTTCTCATACCCCTCAATACCCTCATCAAAACTCAAACCATCTCCAATATGGTCAAGGTGTTTGTAACTTCCAACAACCTTACCCTTTTGTTCCTTAACCTAAAAGGATCAATCCTCCTCTTCCTTCTACAGGCTTCCACTATCCCAGTGAGCCTTACTAATTCCCAAACCAATACAATATCTTTCCCAAGAACCAAAATCAAGGCAATCCCAATCCGAGACAAGCCTCTTCTTCCAAGCAACCATGGGAAAGTACAGTTGAATATCTTTCCTCCTTCACCCGTTCTAGCCTTAAAAATATTGAAACCCAAATTGGTTAACTTGCATCCCACCTAAGCTAGCAACAATAATCAAATTCTTCCCAACTTCTAGCTCAACCATTACCCAACCCCCATGGTCATGTAAGTGCAATTGCACTTGGATCGGGAAACCAAATTTTTATGCCTCAAGATAAGTCCTCCAACCCTCCTTTGAATGTTGAACTAGAAAATGAAAACAAAAAAATATGAAAAGGAACCTAAAACCATTCTCTCACGTCCTTTCATTCCACTTAGGAACCCAATTCCTTTTCCTCAAGTCATTTCTAAGCCAAAGAAGTCCTTTGAACTCAATCCTGAAATGCTTGACATGTTTAGACATGTTGAAGTGAACATTCCCCTCTTATATGCTATAAAACAAATCCCTAAGTATGCAAAGTTTCTTAAGGAATTGTGCACCCACAAGAGGCAACTTAGGACCTTTGAAAATGTTTCCACCCAATAGTCTATTTCCATAAAGTGCAAAGATCCAGGGACCTTTACAGTTCCATTCCAAATAGGAAGTTCTAACTTCGATGATACACACATAGACCTATGAGCCTAAATTAATGTCATACCCAAATATATCTTCTCTAACCTTGGTCTAGGTCTCTTACATCCAACTGGTGTTTTCATTCAATTGGACAATCGAAGCACTGCTAGTCCTGAGGGTATAATCGAGGATGTCCTTGTTTGTGTGAATGATCTTATCTTCCCTGTTGATTTCTATGTATTTGACATGTAAGGTGAGACGAACTCATCTCGATATCCCCTGATTCTAGGAAGACCTTTCCTTATGACATATAAAACCAAAATCGATGTTCGTGCTGGCATCTTATCCATGGAATTTTGTGACCAACTGGTCAAGTTCAATATTTTTCAATCCAAACGATACCCATTATAGATTCAATTTTTATTATCTGTCTATGCTTCTGAAAGTCTCTATGATAGTGTGCTGAATCCCAATCCATCATTTTCTTCTTATTATACTGATAGAGGAGTTTGTGAATATTTCATCCTCATTAACCAAGTCATAAATGTAGAAGTCGAGTTTGACATTACAAATGAAAACTTCATTGATCTAAAGGATCTTGAAAACTCTTTGGAATCCCATCTCACCTCTAACATCCACTGCTCCAACTTGGATGGTAATGGGGAAAATGAACAAGCATGTTCATTTTTTGATTCAAATCAGAATATCCAACATTTATCGTTTCCTATCCATGATTCTAAAAAAAAATTTATATATGAGTTGAACCTCAAACCAATGTGTTTATATTGTCCCAATGGGAGTGAAGGTTGTGAGATTTGTTACATAATTAAAAAAGTGATCACTGGTGATGTTGAAAATGAACATTCCTTGGTGAACAACATTGATATAAAGGATATTGAAAAATTTATTCGGTCTTATGACTCCACTGATCCTCATTAATCTATATCGGTAAGTGATGAAATAAATGAGTCAAAAACAATTGGGATCTCATAATCTAGTTTCGTGTTATCTGAAACTTACATAAATGAAGCATCAGAATTGAGACATCTTCCTAAATTTCTAAGCATAGAAAACCATCACTTTGTGGATAAAATCATTCCTCGTGTTAAAGACCAAAGGGAGGATAGTCATATTCTCTTTCCATCCACGTTTAATTACAAGCGAAACAACAAGGAAGGGGTGAAATTATCCAATGAATCATTAGGCCTCCCAAAGGAAAAGTTTTTATGGAATCACACTGAAGTTGAGAAAATATAATGGCCACCGTTAGACTATGGGTAGTCCACTGTAACTGTCCAGTAGTAGAAAAATAAATGCAGCGCTTCTTGGGAGGAAACCCATGTTTTCTTTTACTTTTATGAAATTTTAATTTCTTATTAGTTTTTCATTAGATGAATAATGATTTTTTTAGGGAACCACATCCACTTCCATCATATCCATAACTTCTATAGTAAACACACCACTGGATGGAGATGGAAACCCACCAAATCCAAACTAGGGGGCACCTTTTTGCCTTTAAATTCTCTCTCTCTCTCTCTCTCTCTCTCTCTCTCTCTCTCTCTCTCTCTCTCTTCATCTCTCATTTTCATTTTTTTACCACTTTCCTCATCACACTTTTTTTATTTACTCTTTCTCTTTTGTGTGGGTGTGTCTTTATAAAAAACTAAAAAAAAACTAAAAAACAAAAAAAAATCATTTAAAAAAATATATGAAAAATAAATATTCATACTTACTCACCTTCCAATTTTCAAATTTTTGTCAACCATTTTGGGGAGTCAAAAGACATGGTTTCATCTCAAAAAAATTTTGGTTTATTCATAAATTTGGATAAAGAATATTGTGTCAAAACCAAATAAATTTGAATGCTCAGTTATTGATTTGTAAAATGATTTTCCCCACCTATGAGAAACATCATTTGCTTTCATTCCAATTCTACCTATGTCCATCTTTTCAAAATGTGTGTTTTTTACACCCATTTGTGAGTCTTGAGTTTGTGGACCTTCGAGCTGAATTTCCAACTTTGGAATGAATTAATATGATAGAGGCATTTTCAAACCCTATTAGAATTATAATAGACAAATAGCCTCCCATTAACCATACATTAATACTCCTTTTGAAAGCACCTTCAAGCCTATGAAAACCTTTTATTTTATAGACACATTACAATCCCAATACCTTATCCCATCCAATATAAACATGGATTTTCATTGCATAATTTTTTTTAAAATTTAAGTGTGGGGAGAATGGATTTTATTTTTTGGGTACCCTTTTACTGATTTTCAAAGAGTTATTATATACTTGAGGGAAATTATCCATTTTAGTGTGAGGGAGAGGTTCTCAATCATTGAGTTTTGGTAAATTTAATGTAATTTAATTTATGTAATTTTGTAAATGTTAAATTGTATTGACAAATGTTCAAAAAAAAATAAAAAAACAAAAAAAACAAAAAAAAACAACAAAATAGAACCAAAAAAAATGTGTTGTGTCTTAGGTAGGTCAAAAATCACTCTTCATAAACCTTTAATATTATTATAACTATTACAATTAGTTTTGTGATGATATCAATCATGGGTTGGGATATGAGTTTGAGATCTATTTCAAGTTCAAATTTAAAAAAAAATACAAAAAAAAAGAAAAAAAATGAACATTTATGTCATTGGGAAAAAAATTATGGTTTGTAAATATTTTATCTTCTCATCCACTTCAAATTTTATTCCTATTTTGTGTCTTATTTCACATTTTCATTCCCTCATGAATATGTTTTCCCATTTCCATTCATGTATTATTCAAAAAAATGTACATTGTTGTTTCCATGTTGGTATTTTACCACCTTTTTTTTATCTTTTTGATATCATCTTCCTACCATCCTATAGCCATAGAAAAACCCCTAAAAATACCTATTGATTTTTTATCACTTTATTATAGGGAGTGGAAGCTGATATCTCTTTCAAACTCTAATATTTTCACTTTTGGTTGGTGAATGAGTGAAACTCTATAAATTAATTTTATCATCTTGAGAGGATTAAGTTTTGTGTGTCACCATTTTCCATTTCTAAATTTTAGCATAAAAAAATGAATTGTTTTTGGAACATTGTTTCTTTAACAACTTGTGGTGGAATTCAATATGGATGAGTGAAATTGTATAAACCTCCACTGATTGGGGACAACAAAATGTTAATATTTGTTGGTGAGTAAAAATGATTTTGTTATGTTTTTTATATTTGTTGTACATGAGGACATGCACAAGACTAATTATGGGGGAGTTGATGTTATTAATATTTTCATAAATTTTTATATAATATATTTAATGATTTTATATGAAATGTGCATAATTTATGTGAAATATTAATGTTTTAATACTAAATATAATTTTTGAGCATTTTAAGAAGTAGTCCAATTGAGTCAGTTTACTATTTTCTTTATAATTATCACCCTACTGATAAAAATTGTGTTATTATTGTTTTTTAGGATTATTATTTCAATATAAAACATTTCATTAGAAGGAATCATGGGTCAATTATTCCATTTTAAGGGTCATATGGTCCACACATGAATACCCAAAGAAACTGTGAAGAAACTGGACCGGCTATGAAGATTGAATTACTAGGATCAATACAAAATTCAAAGTTATTTTATTCTTCTAAAATGTTCAGGGGACAATGTAAGGAGTCTTGGATAAAAATTTGAAGGCCCAAATCCATATACAAGGGGCCCAAATGATTCATTTAAACTCATCCCACCATTCTGGACAGGAATTAAAATCAGTACAATATTAATGACATGTCTCCTGATCTATTCAACAAATCAAGTTGAGGTTTTGCAGTCTGAAATAGGAGATATATAAGGCCAACTTTTTTGAATAAAGCATTCGGATTTGAAGGCATATTACTATTGATAAACTCATTCACATTTTTTTCTTCTAAAAATTCTGGATTGAAATGGGCAAATTTACATTGTTTAATAAAATGGCCATAACTTTGGCTCAATAAGTCCAAATGCCTCCAAATTTTGATAGTAGTACTACAAAATTATTATATAAAACTTTGAAGAAGGATATATCTTGATATTAGGCTGTCTTAATTATCAAAATGGTGATGTAAGTGGAGGGACAGATTGGGAATGCAAACAGTCCACTTCCTTGGGCTATAAATACACCCCCTCCTCTCCTTTAAAAGATTTGGAATTTCAGAAGAGATGAGAACATATTGGTATGAACAAAGCCTTTAAAAGGGCTTGGTAGGACCTTATATACTCAAGTTATCACTTGAGATACCCTTCCTCTTCTCTTTGTTTCCTTTTACTTTTGTGTTCTTCATTATTGTAATCTTGTAAGTCTTTTCTTTGAAATTCTGTTTTAATGCAAGTTTATTCGTAAGTATCTCTTATTCTAATACACCTTCTGAAGTTTAATATTAATTTTATTAAAAAAAGTTTAAATACAGTTGAATCCCCTTCACTTCTTTTTCTTTCTCATTAAATCTAAAGTTTATTTTTAATTGTCATCATCGTTTGTGTGTGTGTTCGTCGCACCAATATTTTCTTATCTCGTTATTTTTCTTATCTTTTTAATTTATCATCATAATAATTATAACCAGATTACTAATAATTTCAATGGCTGGGTAAATATCTCATTGGGTTGAGTTATAATTTAGGTATGTTAAGCGATTGAGATTTTTTTCTTGATGAATATTCTTTAAATTAACGTTGTGTATGTTGGATTTAACATGTCATGAATTAATGACTTGTTTTGTTTAATGTGTGGTTTTCATGGATTATTGGAACCATAAATACACTACCATAAACAATATCTGATTTATATTAGAAACCTAAGATAATTTAAGTCTTGGATTAAAGCCTTAACACTTGGGAATTCCAATCAACGTCAACTTGTGGCATGGGTGTTAATTTAATGCAATATAAAGAAAAGCTCAAGGATATCACAAGCTTAACTACCTAATGATGAACTCACCCCAATATTTATCAATTTTTTGAATCAAAAATCATCCATAAATTATTTCATAATATTGTAAAATAAACCCCCCCAATTAGAATAAAATCAACTAAAAACAATCGACTATTAAAAAGTATCATCGTCGAGGATTTGACCCGAGTTCTGCTATACACATTAGCAGAGCACTGAAACCTTGACCGGTCGATAGGTGACAATCGACCGTGCTTTCAGAGTGATATCAGGGTATACCATTAATATGTATTAAATTTCATGTGATAATCATATATCATAAAAAATTTCATAAATAACCCATGGATAATAAAAGAAACAGGTTTCATATCAAAATCACAGTGTTTTAAAAAGTGCTTAAAAACATGATCATTATGTCATTTATAACCCACAGAAAGGGAATGAGAGTTTTATGTATGTAAATTCCAGAATCAAATAAATAATTTTTACATATTGGTGAATACTCCTAGAAAATAAATATGTTTGGGTATTCACATAAAGAAAATAAAAGAATTTATTGAGAAAAATAGAGAAATTTTGAGAAGAAAATTCAACATAACAGGTGTGAAACATGGTTTTAGAAAAAATTAAAAAAAATATGGGAAAAAGGTATCCAATTAATAAAATAATCTTAATAAATTAAATTTATCAAATAAAATAGAAAAAAGAACATGGTATGGAAATTTTAAATACATTCCACATAAAAAGATAACTTTAATGGAAAAAAGAGAAGTTGAGATTTCCCTTACCTTGAAGAATGACTCCTAAAACTCAAAGATCAGGACCTTGGGAGGACTCATTTTGAGGTAATAATATTATATGTTCATGGAGAATTAATTGGGAATGAAATTAAATGAATAAATTGGTATGTATTTATATCAAAAGTGGGGGGTTTATTAATTTCCTTGGACACCTTAGTAGTGGTATTTACAAAACCATGGGCTTTCCCATGGTATTGGCCACTTGGGAAACCTATTATGTTATTATAATCCTCAACAGTAGACCAAAATTTTATATTACATAATACATCATTATGATGTCATTAAACATACCAAAAACTCAAAACTGTGTTTTTATTATTCACTGAAAAACAAAATATTTTAGAAAATTCACATAAATTCACCCTAACCTGAAATCGATGTTCTGATTTCAAAAAATATATTTATTTTATCATAATAATTCTATAAATATGGTAAATTTAACTTTTAGCTATGAAAATACTTATTTATTAAAAATAATAGCAGATAAAAAATGCATAGTAAAATTTTCAACACTTGAAAAAAATAAAATTATTTTATCATTTTTAATTAAATAAGAGTGTTTTGATAATACTATTTCATTATAATAAACATTATTAATAAAACCTTAGTTTAATATAATAATTTATATCTCTTAAAAAGTATAATTTTTACCTAAAAAAATCAATTTATCAAATTCCATCTCAATTTTTAAGAAAAACTATTCTTAAAATGGAAATGATGAAATAAAAATTTTATTTAAACAAAGGGATTACATTTTAAGTAACTAGGGCCTTGAAACATAACCCCTTATAACACCCTCATATGACCTAAGGGTAATTTTTGTGATGGTGATAGACTCATGGGGTGCCTCGGCTAACATCGCCTGAGTAGTAATCTCCACTAGATTAAACTTCTCTCATATGTGATTTTATTCAAGATTAATGTGTTGAAACTCATATTGGGCTTGGTCAAGATTGAATCCCAGTGACATTACCTCCTTTCCAAGCTCTGAAAAATGGGCTTCGTACGTCATGACTCCACTGGATGAGGTCATTGACTCTTCTTTCGACATTAATTTTCCTTTGACATTTCTAATTATAAACAATAATTATAATGTTAAAATTATTATTTAGTGTATAGTTTCCAATGGTAATATTGACCAAAAATCATATTAACCAATGGTCATAATTTACCAATAGTCATAATTGACCAATGATCATATAATTTTCAAAACTAGATGATCACATTTCAAAATATAATCACTTCATTATTAAAGGGATATAGTTTTGTTGAGTACAAAATAATGTAACACACATTTTTAGGAAACAATTATCATTCAAAAAGTTTGGGTCTTTACATTCTTCCCCCCTTAATAAATTTAGTCCCAAAAATTTCATCTCATTCCCTCAGTTGAGAAAAGGTGAGGGTATTTTTGCCTCGTTATTTACTCTAGTTCTCACATGGATTATTCATATTTTTGGTTCCTCCACAACACTTTAATGAGGTAGGTAGTCTTGTTGCATATAACCTTGTCTCTACAGTCCAAGATCTCTACCAGATGCACCAAATAAGAGAGGTCATGTTCTATTTGTACCACCACCAGGTTTAGTACATCTGAAGGGTCATGTATGTACTTCCTCAAGAGAGATATGTGGAAAGCATCGTGAACTTTAGCTATATTTAGAGGAAGTGAAAACTGATAGTCCACTGATCCTATGTGATCAAGGATTTCATATGGGCCAATATACCTAATACTGAGCTTCCCTTTCTTCCCAAATCGCATGAATCTCTTCGAAGGTGAAATTTTAAGGAAGAATTTGTCTCCAACATCAAACTCCAAGTCCCATAAAGGGTTTTCAACATAGCTCTTTTACTGACTCTAAGCATCCATTATGTGTTTTTGGATGAAATGAAACTTTTTTATCATCTCTTACACAATATTAGGTCCAAAAATCTTCCTATCGCCAGCTTTTTCCCAACAAGTAGGAGTTCTACATCTCTTTCCATATAGAGCTTCATAGGGTGCATTTGAATACTCGAATAGAAGTTTTTGTTGTATGAGAACTCAACTAATGGGAGATTTTGATCTCATCCACCTTTAAATTCCATTGAGCATTTTCTCATCATGTCCTCAAGTTTCTGAATATTCCTTTCAGATTGGCCATCATTTTGGGGGTTATAGGTCATATTGAAATTCAATTCGGTACTCAGATCATGTTGAAGACTTCTCAAAAAAATTATGTGAACCTTGGATCATGATCATAAATGATAGAAATTGGAACTCTATGCAGCCTTACCACTTACTTTACGTATATCTTGGTGAGTTGATCAAGAGATAAATCTTCTCGAATAGAGATAAAATGGGAAGTCTTGGTGATATGGTCCAATATAACCCAAATCACATTGTTTCCTTTGGATGTTTTCTAGAGACCAGTGACAAATCCCATAGTGATATTGTGCCACTTCCTTGTTGGTATGGGTAGTGGTTGTTATACCCCTTTAGGAAGTTGTCTCTATGCCTTCACTTTTTAACACACCAAGAATCTTGTAGTGTAGTCGAAAATATCCAATTTTATGTTATCCCAACAATAATGATCACAAAGGTCCCTTTGCATTTTTTTGATTCTAGGATGTATAGATAAATTAGATCTATGAGATTCAAACATCAAATCCTTATTTATTTTTGAAATAGATGGAACACATAGACTTGTACTAAATTTCAGTACACCTTCTTAATCAATATTGAACTCATGAAACTTTTCATTATTTACAGCCTCTATCTTATTTTGTAACAAAGGATATAATCTTTGAGATTTATTAATCTTCTCTAGTAATTATGGTTGAGAAATCATTTGGAATAGGGTTCATGGTGTCCCTTACCTTAAAATTCCCATGTCTAGTTTTACTAGGTATTTGATCAAAGGATCGCATTGAATCCTCATCATTACAAACACAACAGGGTCTTTCTTACTTAATGCATTAGTGACTCTGTTTTCTTTTTCATGGTGATAATTAATTGAACAATCATAGTATTTAAGAAGTTTTAACCATATCCTATGTCTCATGTTCAATTCTGTTTGAGTGAAAATATACTTTAAACTTTGATGGTCTATGTATATATAACATTTCTACCCATAAATATAGTTCCTCCATATATTCAGAGAAAAAACAACCACAGCTATCTCCAAGTCATGTGTAGGATAGTTCTTCTCATGAGGCTTAAACTTTCAAGATTTATAAGCAATCACTTTTTCATTTTTCATGAAGATTCACCCAAGCACTTTTAGATATGTATCACTAAAAATAACAAATCCTTCTTCGATAGAGGGTAGATTTATCATGGGTGCAGTAACCAATCTATTCTTTAGATCCTGGAAAATTTCTTCACACTCCTTTATCCGTATGAACTTGACCCCTTTTTGAGTTAACTTGGTTAGTGGGTTAGAAATTTAAGAAAAGTTTTTCACAAACCTCCTATAATACCCCGCTAAACCAAGGCAACTATGAATCTCAGTTACTGTTGTAGGATGAGGCCACTTCTCCATAACCTTTGTCTCTGTAAGGTCAAATGAGATTCCTTCATTAGTTACAATGTGCCCTAATAAATCAACTTTTTGTAACTAAAATTCACATTTTCTAAACTTTCCAAATACTTTATCCTTTCTCATAGTTTTCAATATAACCCTTAGATAATCCTCATGATCCTCATGATTTTTTGAATATATCATAATATCATCAATAAAAACTACCAAAAAGTTATCAAGGTAGAACCTAAAAACTCTATTCATCAAATCTATAAAAATAGCATGTGCATTAGTCAATCCAAAGGGAATAATAACAAACTCATAATTTCTATATCTTTATTATAAGGAGGTCTTTGTAATATTATCTTTCTCCACCCTCAATTGATGATAACAAGACCAAAGATCAATCTTGGAGAATAATTGAGCCCCGTGAAGCTAGTCAAATAAATCATCAATTCTTGAAAGTTGGTACTTTTTCTTCAATTTGATACCATTAAGTTCTATATAATCAATGCATAGCCACATTCATCCATCATTCTTCTTCATAAAGAGAACAGGTGCTCCCCAAGGAGACACACTTGGTCAGATAAACCCCTTCTCCAAAAGATCTTGGATCTATTTCTTTAATTCCTCCAGCTCCACATTTTCCATTCTATACGGGGTATTTAAAATTAGATTGGAATAAAGAATGAGTTCAATGGAGAACTCTACCTCTCTTTCTAGGGGAGGTATAGGTAACTCTTCAGAAAATAAATCAATGTATTCCTAAACAATGGGGATATTCTCTATTTATATACTTTCATTTTCTATTTCATCTTCACCAATCATTTCCATAAAGAAATATACAGGAGGTGATTATATATAAATCTCAAGTCAAGATATATATCCTTTTAAAACAACTGTAGGTTTTCCATTCAATACTACTAATATTTCCTTACTTCTACAGTTTATTTTAGCATTATATTTTGAGATCCAGTTCATCCCAAGTATAATTTTTAATTCCATCATGGGAATGGAAACTATATTTTTGATGATATTGTGCTCACCAAGGTGAATACTAGAGTTTCTATACACTGATGATTCTTGGATAATCCCTCTAGGATTCTTGAAAAATAACTCTACTTATAGAAGTTCGGAGATTTATTCAATATTCTTTGCAAACTTGGAGGAAATAAAGGAATGCGTAGAACCAGAATAAAAAAAAGTACTTGTTAACTTTGAGAGAACAATGAGAGTACCTACCACTACATCATTTGGAGACTCTACTTTAGTTTTCGTGATAGAAAAATCAGGATATTGAGCCCTTGGCCTATGCTAAGGTTTATGGTTATTCCCCTCCATTAACTTCATATTTGGATAGTAATTGGAAAATCACCAAAGCTATACACACTTGAAGCATTGGACTTCAGGTGGGACATGCACCATCTTAAATTTTTCATTAGTGTTGAGAATTTGAAGCTTCACCTTACTACAACTTTTCTGAGAAATATGCACTTCTCTTCCATACTTGTATCATTCCCTAGTCCCGAGAAGGTAGTTCCATGAATTCTTCTTCCCACATTTTTTGCATGTAGAAAGTTGTACTTGATTTACTCCTATTCCTTGGTCAAATATCCTCCCCAAGTTTGGATCTAAATATCTCTTATTTTCAATTGATTTGTGAGACCATTAGGTCTCACCAAACTCTAGATCAACTTTCATAGCACTCCTCACAATCTCCTCATAGTTTTCGTAGTCTCTGTTGGTAATATTCTTCCATATATTAGGTCTTATTCCACCAAAGAATCTATCAACCTTCCCATTATGATCCATGAGAAATATAGAGGTGTAATGGAAAAGTCTTGTGAAGTTCATCTCATAGCTTCCCACATATTAATTTTCCTTATGCTTCATCTCTAGGAATTTCTTCTCCATTTTTGTTCACATCGAACGGGGGAAATATTTTTTGAAAAAGGTTCCCCTGAACTCTTCCCACTATATAGCTTCAATCACCCCTCTTGGATTTGTGTTTTTAACCAGTGTACACCACTGATAAGCTTCTCCCTCTAAGAAGTACAAATCCAGGGTGACTTTCTCTTATCCTAAAAAATAGGGTAGAGAAAAAATCTTTTTCATAGAACTTATCCACTATTCAGCAATCAATGGGTCGGTAGATCCAATGAAAGAAGGTGGTCGTTGATGCATAAATGACTAAATGGAAATTTGTTCCATTCTGGGTGAATATGATCTCTTAGATTGCTTCAAGTTATTGTTCATAAATTGATTCAGTTGATTCGTCATTCTCATGAATTTTTCCATTCTATCTTCCATTAGAAGGTCATCAATGCCTAGTCTGTTGTGCTCACCTTTTACATGATTTCTCCTATTTACTTCCATTTTCTAAAATAAGGAAACCATAGTGAGAAACATGTTTCATTTAAGAATATTATAACTCTGAAGGAATTTTACATCTTAAAACATCATTCTTAAATATGTTATTATTTAACAACAATTACATTATCTATAAATCCTTCATATTGGTTTATAAAAAGCTTGTGATTAACCAAACATATCCCTCGGGAGTGTCAAACTAGGAGTGAAACTAGTCCAATTTTCATGTACTAGGTTACTTAGAGTCAAGACTGACACACCTTGTCAGATTTGTTACCCCTAGGTACATCTAATACAGAGCCACATCCACTTGTTTGTATCCATACATATATTTATTTTCTTATAAACCGCTTAATATTTCACCAAAATACCATGATGTTTTCCTATATTTAAAATTTTATCTAGGGTTATTCCTAAAGTTTTAAAATCCTAATTTCCAAAAATAAATAAACCATCCTTTGATACCAACTATGGAATCCGTCATTTTTATTACATAACTTTACATAGCATTTTACAAATAATAGGTCTTTTAAAGTTTGGTGTCTTGGAAATAAGGTAAATAATACATGAAAACATTATTCTAATACACTTTAAAGTCTTAATAATAGTTTCATCCCAAGTTAAATTATTTAATCTCATAACTTGGGGATATACATCAAATTAAATGGTGAGCATAAGGCCTGGTAAGGGAAAACAAGTGAAATAGTTTACATGTGATCCTGAGAAATATTGATAAGAACGTGAGGAATATCATTATAGCATGAAAAAGAGAACATAAGGCACATAATAAATAAAATAACATGAATAATAACTTGTAAATGTGGATACAATGTTTGATTTAGACATTCATAATCACATCACCAAGGTTTCTCACCGAGGTGTCATAAAAATTACCAATGTTATTCACCAAGGTATCCTAAAACACGTCATCTCTGGATATTAAATTATTTACCCAATGTATTGGAGATATATAAGGGTGAAACATTAATATGTATTAAATTTAATGTGATCCATATATATCATAATAAAACATCTCATAAATAATATGTGGAGAATAACAGAAATGGAGTTTATATAAAAATCATGACGTTTTAAAAAAATGCTTAAAAACATGATCATTATGTCATTTATAACCCACAGAAAGGGAATTAGGGTTTTATGCATGTTAATTACAGAATAAAATAAATAACTATTACATATTGGTGAATACCCCTATAAAATAAATAGTTTTTGGTATTTACATAAAGAAAATAAAATAATTTTTTGAGAAAAATAGAGAAATTTTGAGAAGAAAATTCGACACCATAACGGGTATGAAACATGGTTTTAAAGAACATTAAAAAGATAGGGGATAAGGATATAATATTAATAAAATAATATTAATAAATTAAATTTATATAATAATGGAATAACATGGTGTTTAAATTTTAATGACATACTACATAAAAAGAGAACTTGAAAATAAAAGAGAAGTTGAGATTTACCTTACCTTGAAGAGTTTCTCTTAAAACACAAAGATCGGGACCATGGGGGATTGAGGACACCTTGGGATGGATCCTTGGGAGGTAATACTATCATATATTAATGTATAATTAATTTATAATGAAATTAAATAAATAAATAGGTGTGTATTTCTAGCAAAATTGAGATAGTTTTTTATTAATTTCCTTAGACACCTCAGTAGTGATATTTGAAAACCCATGGGTTTGCCCATGGTATTTGCTCATGGTATTGGTAACTTGGGAAAAATATTATGTTATTATAATCTTAAAGATTATACCATCATTTTATATTACATAATACATCATTATGATGTCATTAAACATACCAAAAACTCAAAACTGTTTTTTTACTATTCACTAAAAAACAAAATATATTAGAATATTCTCATAAATTTACCCTAACTTAAAATATACATTTTGATTTAAAAAATGAAATTTATTTTATCATAATAATTATATAAATATGATAAATTTAACTTTTAATTATAAAAATACTTATTTATTAAAAATAATAGTAAACAGAAAATGCATAGTAAAATTTTTGACACTTGAAAAAAATAAAATTATTTTATCATTTGTAATTAAATAAGAGTATTTTGATAATATTGTTTCATTATAATAAAAATTATTAATAAAATATTAGTTTAATATAATAATTTATATCTCATAAATGTACAATTTTTACTCAAAAACCAATTTATCAAATTATATCTCAATTTTTAAGAAAAACTATTCTTAAAATAGAAATGATGAAATAAAAATTTTATTTAAACAAAGAGATTAAATTTTAATTAATTAGGTCCTAGACACATAACCCCTTATAACACTCACGTATGATCTAAGGGTAAGCTGTGCGATGGTGATAGACTCATGGTTTGGTTCATCTAACATCACCCAAATGGTAATCTCCACTAGCTTGAAATTCTCCCGTAGGAAATTTTGTTCAAGATTAACGTGTTGAAGTTTAGGTTGGGCTTGGTCAAGAGTAAAGCCCAATGATGTTACCTCCTTCCCAAGCTATGAAAAATAGGCTTCATACGACATGACTCTAATGTACGAGGTCATCAACTATTCTTTATGAATTAATTTTCCTTTATCATTTATACTTATAAAAAATAATTATAACGTTAAAATTATTATTTAGAGTATAGTTTACAATGGTCATATTAACTAATGATCATAATTGACCAATGGTCATAATCGACCAATGGTCATATAACAGTTGAAACTCGGTGTTCATATTTCAAAATATACTCACTTCAGTATTAAAGGGATATAGTTTTGTTGAGAAAAAAATAATATAACACACATTTTTAGGAAACAATTATCATTCAAAAATTTCGACTTATTACAAGCATCATACATTGTAACACATGTATCCCACATCAATTTTAGATCTTCAATAAATGATGCCAAATAGATGTCAATATCATTACTGGTTTTCTTTGGTCCAAATTTAAGTAGAGGCAACATAATTTATTTTTACTTCATGCAAAACCATGGAAGCAAGTTATAATTTACCAACATGACGGGTCATGTACTGTGAATACTACTATGTACACCAAAAGATTTTATCTCATCTGTAGATAATGCAAGATGAAAGTTTCTCAACTAATTTCCAAGTTTAGGATACTCGTAATCAATCTTATTCCACTGAGGATAATCTATTGGATGATGTAGGTTCCCATATTTAATTCTTGTATCTGCATGTCATGTCAATTGTCTCATGGTTTCTTGACATCCATATAATCTTCTAAACCATGTAATGATAGGAAAGTACCATAAAGGTTTAAAAGGACTTGATTCATTTTTCTTGTATCGATCTTTTCCACACTTAGGTCATTTTATGAGTGATTCATGGTACTTTTGAGACAATATTCAATCATTTATACAATAATTACACCGCAATTCACTATTCATTTCGACCCTTATACCACTATGTTAAACTGATTTTGTAGCATAAATTTTAAATTTAATAACAAATTAAAATTCATGTTTGACTAAATTATTTTTTTTTCACTTTTAAAAAGGAAAATTTCACTTGTTTTTATGATTTCATTGAAGGTGGAGGTGATTCAGAAAGCCCACGATGATGTGGAAAGAAAATGGGTCAAACTACATGGAATCCCATGAACACATGTCCACTATTTTTTATGTTCTAAAAAATTATGAATCCAAATGGGAAGAAATTTTGTGATCAGATCCAAAACTATGTGGTCTAAAACTCTTATGAAGGAACCCAATCCCAATTCATCCATTAAGGACATCATCCAAACTGATCATTCCAGCAAATCGAATCTGCACAAAGTCAAATGTGGTGTTTTGTATTTCGGATGTATCTAGAACTGTGGGACACCAAATTATGAAAAAAATTCAGTGGATGTATTCAATAGGTGTGGAAACGTGTTTTTAGTTTTTTTCAAAAGTAATATATGAATATCTAGTGTCCTAAAACCATGTTTCAAGTGGTTTTACGAAATTTGGGGGCTCAAAACCACCTTCCACTTTTCCTATAAAATAATACCTTGGGCACCCCATTTGTAAGTTATACTAGGAGGAAAGTTTATGCCATTTTGGAGACTCAAATGTGTCATATAATCATTCATATATGTTCTGGAGGCCATGGGAAGTGCTACTTCATCATCATTTTCTTTCTCTCCTCTCATGGAGTTCTAAATGCCTTGTGATCACCCGGGGGGAATGTAATGTAAATCCCAAGCTTTGTTTTTTGTAATATTTGAATGGTATTTTAAATTCCAGTTTTTTGTGTTGTTTTTCATCATCCACTATTCTTATTTAATTGAGTTATGTACTACTATTTCATTCTTAAACTCATATGACCCTATTTGGGGGTACCCTTTCATGTGATGTTTCACACATCGTTCATCATTTCTTCTTCCCCATTTTAATTGTGGTGTTTGTGTGGTTCATATTGGTCAATTTAACTATTGTAAACAATTTAAAGGCCATGTAAATTTATTTCATGGTATCACAAATAAATAACATACAAACCTAGACAGAACATCGAGTTCTTCATGTGTTTCCTTGGTGATTTTTGGTTATGAAGTTAAACACAAATCCCCTAATCATCGGTGGTATTCGGTGAATCATTATGTATTTCCAATTGAAAAATAGGAGGTATCCTAGTATAAAATCAGTAACATTTTTGTTCTAGGTGTTAAAAATCAAGTATTAAAAGATCTAAACCCTATCTCTTTAAGTGATGAAGTTTTAGCATCACGAGATTTCCCCAAGTTGATCATGCTTAATTAATTCTGTTAATTTCTGTTTTGTTTTATCGCTTTCCATTTTCTTTTGTATTATTAAATCATAAAACCTACAGGTTTTACAAAACCTCATTACCCTATTATTTTCATAATCAAAACTTTATTTTTGGATTAATTATTTAATGATCTGTCGAGAGACAACCTAGGGTACCTGCTATACTAAAGAAATTCTAGTAAAAGTAAACATCTAATTTGACACGCTCAACAAAGTGATCAAATTTTGGAATCATTTTCAGGGATCCAATATCATTTTTATTTCTTTATTTCCTTTTATTTATTTATTTTTATTTTTATTTATTACTCCTTTCAATATCCCCCCTTTCCTTTTGGTTTTTTTTGTTTTCGTTTTTTTTTATTTGTTTGTGTGTGTGTCTTTTCCTCTCTCTCTATCTATCTCTATTCTTCTTCTTATTATCTACCTTTATATATAATTCTATAGTATCACATTATATTTTCTTTTATCCTTTAATTAATCTTAAGTAATATTGTATCTATCCTCTATCATAAAAAACACAAAAAAACAAACTTTGCAACTTATTTGCATGACCCAATCAGAAAAAGAAAAACTGCTTGAATTTGACCCAAAAATTAAAAACACGCTTCACTCACAAATTAGGTCATATAGAGTAGGACAATCAAGTAACAATGAGGAACACCTTTTGAAACCTTAATTGATCCCAAACCAATCAAAAATTGAACCAAATCAAATCCAAAAAAACATGGCTGCAAATAACCGGACCTTAAAAGAATTAACCTACCCTGATGTGGAGTACCAATCTACATACATCCAATATCCTAAGGAAGCATCCAAATTTGATTTTAGATCGGTCCTCATCCACATACTTCAAAAATTCCATGGCATTTCTGGTGAGTACCCTCACAATAATCTCAAAGAGTTTCACATAGTGTTCTCCACCATAAAACCCCAAAATGTATCTGAGGATCTCATTAAGTTTAGGGACTTCACTTTATCCCTTGACGGTGTATACAAAGACTGGATATAATATATACCTACCACAATTGGGGGATGGAATGATCTGAAAAGAATCTTTCTAGATAATTTCTTCCCTGTCTTTCAAACTTCATTAATTGGAAAAAAAATATGTGGTATTGGGAAATCACAAGGAGAGACCATTCATGAATATTGGGAAAGATTCAAAATAATTTGTTCAAGTTTCCCCCACCACCAAATTAGTGAAAAATTTGTAATTCAATACTTCTATGAGAGAATTTTCCCCATGAATCATGGAATGATATATGTTACAGCTGGTGGGGGCCTAGTTGATAAAACTCATTTTGTCGCTCGTGACTTAATAGCCAATATGGCTCAAAATGCACAACAATTTGATACACAAGCAATTGCACCAACCCAAGGAGTTCATGAGGTAATTCAGTCAACCCTATAACAAAAGGTAGATAATAAAATTGATGAGATGCATACCCTTATAAGGTAATTATCTCAAGCACAAGGTAACTCATAATCTTCTTCTGTTCCATTACATTATGGTATTTGTTCTGATAACACTTGTTTTTTTACCAGTGACCACAACTTTAGGATTCATCTAAGTCTTTTGCAACAATATTCCCTGGGTATCCATTCCAACAAGAACCTCCCTTCAAGTAATAACCATTCAGGATAAATCCAAACCCCAAGTGGCAAGCACAAACATAATACAGACAAAGAGGAAACTTGAACTACCCTAAACAGAACTGGTATCAACAAGGCCAAGGTATGCAACCTTCTTATCCTTTAGCATCTTAAAATAATAATCCTCCTCTCAAATCTAAACCAAGCCTCGAGGACATGGTGAAACAAATAGAAACCCAAAACCTCTAGTTCCAACAAACCACACAATCAGTTATTCAAGACCTACAAACTCAAGTGGGATAATTATAAAACACCATCAGTGATATAAAGATTCAAGGTTATGGAAAACTACCATCCTAGCATGTCGCTAATACAAAATAAAAAGGTAATTTTTGTTCAATCACACTTCATAGTGGTAAATAAGTTTCATATTCCCATGATTCTTTTCAATGGGTATGTAACCCTCTTGAAAACTCTCTTTCCCATCCCTCAAAAGTTTCAAGTAAAGAAAAACAAGATGAAAAGGATAATAAAATTATCATTGAGGATTCCTCTAAACAATCAATTCCTATTCCTTTCCCCCAAATACACTCTAAATATAAAAAAATATAACGAGATTGATAAATAAATAATGGATAAATTTAAAAAAGTGAAAGTTAACATTCCTTTATTGGATGTAGTTAAAAAAATTCCTCACTACACAAAATTTCTAAAAGATATTTTCACCCATAAATGGTGACTTAAGGGGAATGATAGATTCAACCTTGGAAAGAATGCAAAAACTTTGATACACCCAATGATGCCAAAAAAATGAAAGGATATGGAAACTTCCATGATACCTTGTACCATAGGGGAGACCTTCTTTTCAGATATAATGCTAGATTTAGGTGCTTCAATTAATTTTATTTCATACTCTATGTACACTTCTCTATAGGTTAGAGAGCTTAAACTAATGGGAATCATCATGAAAATTTCCAACTAGAGAACAACACACCCATTTGGAGTGATCGAGGACGTCCTCGTAAGAGTGAAGAGTCTCATTTTCCCTGCATACTTCTACATTTTAGAGATGGAAGATACCTGAACCCAAGGATTTTACCCTCTCATACTTGGGAGGATATTACTCAAAATAGAAAATACAATCATAAACATTCACAATGGTACACTATCTATGGAGTTTGGTGGAGAAATGGTATGTTTTAATACCCTTTATTCTATGAAACACCCCATTGAAGAGCACTCCAGCCTTTCTGTCTATTTGATGAAAGTTCTCTCTAATGACACACACACACAAAATTCTCTTATTCTTCACCATTGGATGATTTGAGTTTTGATTCATGTTTTTAGTGTTGTGTGAGTTTAGAAAAAGTGTAAATTTTGTTCTTTAATTGAAGAGTGTGTTCATTCTAAGGTACCCATGACCATCAATGATTTTGAAAATCTCATTTCCATAGATTATATTTCCATAGAGAATAGACATGAGGAGATAGATAGTTTCATGGACCGCACTCCCCCTAAATCCCATACCTAAATCCAAAAAACCATCGGTGTTGGAATTGATATGACTTCCATATAATTTAAAATATACCTATCTTGAGGGTATTGACAAATTTCCCATCATTATTTCTAATAACCTCTCTCCACAGTAGGAATCAAAACTGCTCGGCCTTTTTAGAGGGTGTAAAATGGTGATAGGATGGACATTGGAAGATAGTACTGGGATTATCCCATCTATTTTTATGCACCATATACTTTTAAATGATGATGCTAAGACTATAAGGAAAGATCAACTCTGATTTAATCTCACTCTCCTTGAAGTGGTAAAATTGGAAGTTAGTAAATCACTTGTTGTTGGGATAATTTATCATATATCTGATAGTAAATGGGTTACACTAGTTCAAATTTTACCTAAAAATGTAATAATGGTTGTGTCAAATGAGCGGAATGAATTGGTTCCAACACATGTGAAAAACAGTTACTGAGTCGGTATTGACTATCATCGACTGAATCAATCCATACGAAAGGACCACTTTCCTCTACCTTTAATTGACTAAAATTTAGAAAAACCGAATGGTAATTCACATTATTGTTTCCTTGGTGGTTATTCTGGTTATTTTCAAATCCATATAGCCCCTAAAGATCAAGAAAAGACAATATTTACCTATCCATTCGGCACATTTTTTATACAGAAGGATGCCTTTTGGTATCTATAATGCTCCTAGTACTTTTCAGTGTTGTATGTTAATTATATTTTCATAGTACCTTGAGAATTACATGGAAGTTTTTATGGATTATTTCATAGTTTATGGAAATTCCTTTTATGATTTTTTGGCACACTTAGGTTTTTTCCTCCATTGTTGTGTTGAAAATGATCTCGTATTAAATTATGAGAAATTTCATTTCATGGTTGAGCGGGGGATAGTTCTTGGGCATGTTATTTCAAATGAGGTAATTGAAGTGGATAAATCAAAATTTTAATTAATTTTATCCCTTCCATATCCAAACTGTGTTTGTGAGGTGTGATATTTCTTGGGTCATGCTGGTTTTTACCATTGATTCATTAAAGACTTTAGTAAGATCGCACTTCCCTTGTCTTGATTATTACAAAAGGATTCAGAATTTTTTTTGATAAAAATTGTGAGGATGATTTCAATTCACTAAAAAGGAGTCTCATGTCACCTCCCATCATCCAACCACCAAGGTGGGATCTCCCCTTAAAACTTATGTGTGATGCCCCTAACTTTATAATTGGGGCAGTTTTATCACAAAGGGTTGAGAAGGATCCTCATGTCATTGCATATGCCTTACGTACCCTTGAACCTATCCAGGAAAACTACACAACCACTGAAAAAGAACTTCTTTCTATTAGATTTTCCTTGAAAAAAAAATTCATATCTTATTTGGGTCAAAAATCATTATCTTTTCTGATCATGCTACCCTTCCTTTTCTCCTAAAGAAACCTGAAGCTAAACCCCACCTCATATGATGGATGCTCCTCCTCCAGAAGTTTGACATTGAGATTCAATATAAGAGAGGAGTATAAAATGTGGTAGTTGATCACATTAGTAGGATTTTCCCACCATTGGACTACTATGTTGACTCATCCCTCCCCATTAGAGAATTATTTCCTTATGAGAACCTTTGTGATGTTGTAGACCTTACCCCCTAGTATGCAGACATTGTGAATTTTCTAGCAGAATCTAGGGTCCCTGCAGATTTTAACACTTCACAATCCTAGAGTCTTAAGCATGATTCACGATGGTTTATTTGGGATAACCCATACTTATGGAGAATTTTTAGTGACCAAGTTGTTCGTAGGTGTGTTTCCATGACCATGAGTTCACCTTAGTTTTGAGTTTCTTCCACACTTTGGCTTATGGGGGACACTTTGGATCTCAACACACTACTTGAAAGGTCCTTGACTCAGGAATTTATTAGCTAACATTGTATATAGATTCCCATCAGTTTTGTAAGTCATGTACTCGATGTCAATTCATAGGGAATATCTCCAAGAGGAATGAAATTCCCCAACAACCCATATTATTTTATGATATATTCTATGCATGGGGCATTGACTTCATGGGGACCTTTCCAAATTCATTTGGATTTGTGTACATCGTATTGGATATAGACTAT
This sequence comes from Viscum album, assembly GCA_963277665.1. Lineage (NCBI taxonomy): Eukaryota > Viridiplantae > Streptophyta > Magnoliopsida > Santalales > Viscaceae > Viscum > Viscum album. The sequence goes on from OY728123.1 coordinate 2,026,024,617, forward strand.
GTCTTTAAATGGGTGGAAGAAAATGCTACCAGGATCGATGAATCTCAAGTGGTTGTTGATTTTGTTAGGTCCCAGATTTTTAGCAGGTTTAGTTTGTTGAGATTCATCATTAGTGATTAGGGTTCACATTTTTGCAATCGCAACATGAAAAATTTTATTTGTAAGTATAAGGTTGTTCATAAAATCTCCACTCTATATCACCCCCAAAATAATGGACAAGAAAAAAATCTAAAATTGGGAAGTTAAGAGAATCTTGGAAAAAATGGTACAATCCAATATGAAATATTGGAGTTTGCGCTTGGATGATGCACTTTGGGTGTACTGTACAGCTTTTAAAACCTTTATTGAAATGTTACCATACAGGATTGTATTTGGAAAGGCTTTTCACCTCCTATTATAGGTATATCACCATGAATATTGGGTTTTAAATAATGTAATATGAATATTTCATATGCAGGTGAGCATAGGAAATTGTGGATTCAAGAGTTGGAAGAAATTCGGTGTGATTCATATGAGAAATCTTGAATCTATAAAGAGAAGAAAAAGGCTATCCATGACTAGATGATTCATCAGTGGAAGTTTTATATTGGTGAGAAGGTCCTCATTTATAATTCCAGGATAAATCTCTACCCAGGTAAGCTTCGTTCCCAATGGATTAGTCCTTATATTGTTACTAATGTTTACCCTTTTATTGGAATATAGGTCTTGCATGATCCTGGACAAAGTATTACCATAAATGGGAATAGAATTAAACAATTTTATGATTATTTTCCAAATCACCCAGTGGAGGAAATCCACCTTTAATAAGAAACATACCAATGAAACCCACCAGTTTTATCCTTCATTCCCACATTCTCTTTTATTATAGTGAGGAAACTGCACACTCTAGGTGTGTGGGGTATATTCTCAGGTTTATTATCATTTTCATCATCTTTATTTATTTTTATATTTTTTCTTTCTTAATGGTATTATAACTCCCCCCCCCCATTTCCCCCTCTCACTTTTTTTCCAAAATGTTAATTTTTAATTCCCACTTTATCATGGAAAATGATGCCCGCTTAATCATAGAAGTTATTGAAAATGCATGAGGAATTTCCCTATTTCACATTGTTATAACATTTAAATTTTTTTTTTCAATGATGAAATGTGTGTTTCAGCATGAATTTAACATTGAGGTGTGAATTTCTTTAAAATTGGTTGTTTGTATATGATATAAATGGTTGTATCACTTTGAAACCTTTGAGAAGAATGGCACCCCATGTGTGAGTCATTTATGGGAAAATTGCGCCACTTAATATCTCTACACACTTATGCACCAAACCATGAAGTAAGAATATTTTTTACTTAATAAAAGGTAAATATAAGTTAGATTAATATTTATCAGATTAATAAAATGATTTTTTTCATATATTCATTCCTTATCTGATCTATTTCATTACTTTACCAGATTGACCTATGTGTGTGAACCTATTATATGACTGTTGTATTCCCTCAAAAAAACTATAACTAAAAATAAAAAATATATATTAAAAAAACAAAAAACAAATATAGTTTGTGTCTTGGTCAAGTCAAAAACTACTCTTCCTAGACCTTTGATCTTGTTATAACTATTACAATTAGCGTCGTGAGGAGATCAAATAAGGGTTGAGTGATGAGTGTGATATTTGTTCCAAGATCAACTTTTGAAAAATAGTAATAAATGAGGGGAGTGATGATATGTGAAACATATAGGTATATATATGTTTGGAGATTAAGGTTTTACTTCTATGAATTCTTAATTGAGTGTGTCTTGAAATTTTATTTCAAAGGATGTAGGGCAGGTTCTGTGGACAAAATCATTTTAGAAGAAAAAATGTTAAAATAGCCTATATTTATTGAATAGAAAGTGGAAAGAATAGCATGAAATGGTTTTCACAAACACATGGAGAGTTAGTGACATGATTTAATTTTGAATTCCTTTCTCATATTGGTATCATGTGTCTCTTTGAATTTCATTCTAATGCAATTTATGAGACATCTTTTTCCATGATCATTGTAAATAACTCCTTGGTGTGATTTTTTCTTTGATCTCATTGCTATCATGGATTGAATTTTCATTTAATGTTAAATATTTATTAATTTGGGAATATCTCCATCCATAATTTTTGGAAATGTAACTTTTCCCAGGAGTTAAAATGTTTAGGTGTGGGGGTGCGATTGCACTGGGACTCACTATTCATTTCTATCCTTATACCACTGTGTTAAACTAATTTTGTATCATAAATTCAAAATTCAATAACAAATTTCACTTCATTTTTATTAAATTATTTTGTGTTTTAACTTTTAAAAGGGTCAATTTCACTTATTTTTTTATGATTTCATTGAAGGTGGAGGTGATTCATAGAGCCCACAATGATGCGGAAGAAAAATGGTCCAAATTACATGGAAGCTCATGAACACATGTCCATTGTTTTGCATGTTCTACAAACTTAGTGAATCTAAATGGAATGAAATTTTTTATCAGATCAAAAAATATGTGGGATACAACTCTTATTAAGGAACCCAAACCCAATTCATCCATTAAGGGGCATGTACGAACTAATTTTTCCAGCAAATTGAATATGTACAAAGTCAAAAGTGGTGTTCTATATTTCGGATGTATCTAGAGATTTGGGACTCTAAATTATGCCAAATTTTCTATGGAGATATTAAAGATGTGTAGAAACCTGTTTTTAGTTTTTTCAAAAGTGATATAAGACTTTATAGTGGCCAAAAACCATGTTCTAATTTGTTTTATAAAATCTGGGGGCTCAAAACCACTCTCCACTTTTCCTATAAAATAATACCTTGGGTACCCCATTTGGAAGTTCAATAAGAAGGAAAGGTGTTATCATTTTTGAGACCCAAAGGTGAACTTTACTCATTTATAATAGATCTATAGTCCATGGTAAGTTCTAATTCATCATCATTGTCTTTCTCTCCTCTCATGGAGTTCTAAACGCATTATGATCACCTGGGGGAATGTGATGTAAATACCAATATTTGTTTTTGTAATATTTGAATGGTATTTTAAATTCCAGGTTTTTGTGTTGTTTTAAATAATCCTATATTCTTATTTAATTGATTTATATACTGGTATGTCATTCTAAGACTCATATTACCATGTTTGGGGGTACCCTTTCATATGATGTTTCACACACCGTTCACCACTTCTTCTTCCCCATTTTAATTGAGGTGTTTGTGTGCTTCATATTGGTCAATTGAACTATAATAAACTCTATCAAGGATGTGTAAATTTATGTCATGGTATCATAAAAAATAACATAAAAAATTGTACAATGCACCGAGTTCTTTATGTCTTACCTTAGTGAGTTTCAGTTATGAAGTCGAACACAAATCACCCAATCATCGGCGGTATCTGCAGAATCATTGTGTGTTTCCGACTGAACCCTAGGAGGTATCCTAGTATAAAATCAGTAAAATTATGGTTATAAGTGGTAAAAATAAAGGATTAAAATATCTAAACCCTATATCTTGAAGCGATGAAGGATGAGCATCACGATATTTCCCTAGGTTTATCACGCTTAATTAATTATGCTAATTTATTCTTTGTTTTATCAATTTCCATTTTCTTTTGGATTATTAAATCATCAAACCCCTAAGTTTTCTAAAACCTTATTCCCCTGATATTTTCATAATCAATGCCTTAATTTTTATTAATGATCTAAGGCTCTGTCAAGATATGACCTAGGGTTCCTTCTATACTACAGAAATTTCAGTAAAAGTAAACATCTAATTTGACGCACTCAACAACGCAATCAGACAAGCATGTATTTTTTTAGAGATCATTCCCATTGAATGTAACATTTTTTTAGAATCATATGTTTGGAATGGTAGTTCATTTTATTTCGGTATCATATCATTCAGGAGACCAAGTAGTCGTGTAAAGCCGGTGTCACTCCATCTGTTGTCAGCTTTCAAATTTTATAACTTCAATATAGCTAAAAATGTTGTGTATTTAGTGCAACTGGTATAAAATGGTTTCTTGGAACAAATATTTAACTCCTCAAACAACTTTGTAAAATATACAAAATGATATTATCATGATCCAATCGGTGTCCACATTCAGTTTTTCCCCATGTTCATTCCAATATTTATAGCTCTGATCTATTCCATGACAAATCAAATGTTCTTCCAACTCTTCTAGACTAATTTTTATTGAATAACAACAACATAAATGTAACAACCCGGTCATTTATGAATAAAATTCCCTTTCTTATAAGGTCTTATATAAAACAAATGGACTCTTTTTTTATTATTATTGGGTTTAAATAATCGTTAAGTATCATTACCATTGATAATATAGTCGTTGAATAGTGATCACATGACTCATGTAAATTTAAGGTTTTTAAAAAGAATCCTTTTGACACAGACAAAGTAGAGGATGGCCTCATCCAATAGACTCATTTAATATGAATCTCATTTGTTAGAGCTCAGAAAGGAGGTAGTGTCACTGGGATTTTCTCTTGACTAATCCCAAACTGAGCTTCAACATGTTTAGCTTGAACAAAATCACTTAAGGGGGAACTTTAAGTTAATATAGATTATCACCCAAGTGATGTTATCTGAGCCTCCCCAAGAGTCTGTCACCATCGCACACCTTACCCTTAGGTATTATTTGGGTGTTATAAGAAGTTAAGTAATAATTAATTAGTTACTTATTGTGTAATCCTTTTTTATAAATAAAAGTTTTATTCCATCAATTCCCATATAAGAATAGTATTTCTAAAAAATGATGAATTTGATAAATTGATTTTTCAGGTAAAAATGGTACTTTTGAGAAATATATACATTATCATATAAAACTAAGGTTTTTATTAATAACATTGTAAAAAAAATATTATAAATTATTATTATATCAGTTCCTTGTCTGTAAATGATTAGGTAATTAGTTTGATAAGAGTTACGTTTTTTATACGATAAAATAGAAAGTGTATTCTTAAAGAATTTATTTTAAGGAATTAATGAGTTTTTTAAATAATTAATATTTTAATTAAATATTATTATCAAATTACTTTTACAAATAATAAATGAGTATATAACTTTTATGAAGTCAAATGTAATTTTTATCAAGGTTTGAAAAATGTTTTTGTCAAAACCCATGAATTTTCAATAAATGTAGGTTTTCATTTTAAAAGTGAAAATTCACATATTTAAAAAATTATTTAGATAAAATGAATATTATTTTTGGAATCAGGTTGTCGAAATTATCCAATGGTGAATTTTTCATAATTTTCTAAGATAATCGAATTTTTGGGTAAAAATTAAATATCGTATAAATAAAATATGTGTTTTATGACATCATAATGACCCCAAAATGATTTAATAAATACTATAATGGGTATTATCGACCCAATATATGTTTTTTCATTAAAATAATTTTATTTTATAGTTGTTTCACCTATTTTATAAATCCTTAGTGAATCCTCCAAAATGTATAATATATTTTATGATTTTAAATTCATTTCCTTGAGAGTGTGAGTCACCACCACATAAGAAAGGGAAATATTTTATTCTGTTTGGCCATTTTACTTGGAAAATATTTTTTTCCACTCAAATTTGGAAAAAATCATGGGTAAAAACTGTGAGAAGGTTTTTGGTTTTGAATATTTAATTATATAGATTCTAAAACCTAAGTTTGTGAAATATCAAAGAATTCCCCTCTCATTTACTATATAAACCCACCCAAGCTCCCACTTCTCTTCACTAAAAAAACTTATATCACGTCGCTAATCTTCCCTTCCCTCTCTAAAATCCCCCCAAGGTGCCCCAAGCTCTCAAGAATCCCCTCTTCGATCTCTTTAAGTCGCACACTCAAGTAAGGGATTACTTCATTTCTCATTTTTATCCAAGTTTTTTTATGTTGTAATTCCCTTTTACTTTAAATTAAAAATATTGGGGTATGATTTTAAACCTACCCCATACTACCCTCCTTATTTTTTAATTATTAGATACCACTTTATCTCTCATTAATTCCTTCTGTGTACACATGTTACCATGCCGAAATTTTTTAAGGGATTCTCACCTCCCTCTTTTCCTTTCAATTCAAGTGCCTTGTTTGAAATTAGTGTATTTAATTTCAATTGGTTATATTTTAATCATTTTATAACCAATTAAATACTATCCATTTGATTTTATTTCAATAAGTTATCATTTATCCTCTCTCATTTGGACCCTTACTGAAGTCGTTACTATGCCAAAATTCAATAAGGGATCCTCACTTTCCTTCCTTTCTCGTTTTTATCAAGGTTTTATTATATCATTACACCATTTTATTTTCAATTAAAAATTGTGGGGTATAATTTATCACCACCACCATACTTTCATTATTATTATTTATGATGGGATGCCTCTTTCTCTCTCATTAATCCCTCCCATGTACACCTGTTACCATGCTGAAATTTCGTAAGAGTTATTCCATTTCTCCACTTTTTTAAAGTTTCTTTATTATGTTATGCCTTATATTTATAAATTCATTGTGTTGGGACATGCATATAAATGACCCATTTACTTTCAATTTCATGTATATATGATGAGATACCCTTTCTCTCTCATCAACCATTTTTATGAATTTTTATGTCACGTCGTTAGGCTGTCGAAATTACACTTCGATTTTCCATGCCAAAATCATTGTGTAGTGAATACCATTATAATTTATTTATAAAGGGTATTCACCTTTATAAACATATACTTATTTATTATATACTTTCATGTATTTATTTTACATTCCTTTATCATGGAATAAATGTTTATTTTGAATGAATCCGTGTTATATGATCTATGTGGCACACTTAAGCATGGGATCGAAATGTTCATGAAGGGTGCACCTTGATAGCACTCTAATGAATTGGGTAATGTTTAGTATCATGATATTCCATGTGAAATGAGGTTTTACTCATGATAATTTATGTGCAATGAGGTTTTACTCATGCTAATTCATGTGCAATTATGGTTTACTCATGTTAATCCATGTGCAATGAGCCTTGGATCATGCTAATATCATGTTGTATGTTGTTGTCGGATTTCCATGTTATGATAATCATGCTATATCATGCCTTTATGTTCATGTTTCTCTTGTGATCTATTGATATGCCTATTTCCTAAAATGTATCGTATTATTCATGTTATGACTTGTTTTCTCCCTTATTGGGCTTTATAGCTCACCTTTTTCTTATGTATGTCCTCAGGTTATCCCATGCAATGATAAGTAAAAAAGTAATGTTGTGGTCATGTAAAATAAGTTTTCAATAAAGATTTTGTATTTTATGTCTTAAGTTGTCGTGTAATTTTTATAATCCCCAAATACACTAGACCTCTTGATAACTGGGTTGTATTAAGTGCAAGTTTATGTAATAAATCATGTTTAAGTGTGTAATAAAGATCATGGTTGTTATAGTTGGTATCAAATGATAGGTTTAGTTTTTTGGGGGGATTAGGGTTATAAAACTCTAGTGAATGACTTAGGGATAATACTTAGTAAAAGAAAATAATCCCTAAATTTTGGTGAGTATAGATTAAGTGGTTTATCAAGAAAATGCATCCTTGTCTGGATACAAACAAATAGAGGTGGATCTGGCATAGATATATCTAGGGGTAAAACCCGAAAACGCCGCTTTGAGCTAGACTCAAATGGGAAATGGTGCAAAAAAATGGTTCTTGTTACACTCTTGGTTAGACACTCCCTGGGGATATTCTTTGGTAAATTCATAATCTTAGTATGAACCATTATTAAGGGAATAAAAAAAATTCCCCTATGAATATATATTGGTAAGTAGATGACAGATAACTTAGATTGAAGCCTATAAATTCATAAGTTAAGGAAATCAATTTAATTTATAAGTTATCCCTTTTTTCATTGGATTCCCCTTTATGTGTTTAATAAACTTACCCCTAAATTTCCTTTTATTCTAACCAATGGACGGTAATAGGAGGAATCGGGCTAACAACCGATGTGAAGATCAATGTGATGACTGTTCTAATGAGATACCCAATCTGATGGGAGCAGGAATCGCAAACTTTTTCATGATACTCTCTCAGTTAACTCAAATTTTGAATAGAAACATGGATCAAGAGGAGCTTTCAACCCCCCCCCCCCCAAGAAATAATAAGCCATAATCGAGAGCTTCGTGATACAAAGGAATCCTACTTTCAATGGATCATCCAATCCCTCAATTGCCAAACAGTGGATCAACTCCATTGAGAAGACCTTATCCATTATTTAATGTTCTGAACAAGAGAAGGTTCCTCTAGCTTCTTATCGTATGTACGTTGAATCTAATCAATGGTGGACATTGATCAAAAATACGAAGCTTGAGGAAGAGATCGAGGCATTGGAATGGAAGGATTTTTGGAAAATGTTTTTTGATAAATATTTTCCTCGCACCCTCTGACTTAATATGGAAAGGGAATTCCTTTCCCTCAAGAAAAAAGATGATGAATTCATCGAAGAGTATGAGGCAAACTTCACAAGGCTTGCATGATACGCCTTCAGCTTTGTCGTCACTCCCCAAATGCAAGGTTGACTGCTTCTTTGGTGGTCTAAAACCTAGCCTACAAAAATACCTAGCGATTTGTGACTTTGATAGCTATGAGAAAATTTTTCAATGTTCACTAAAAGTCAAAATAGAGATCGATGAATCTCAGGGATATCATGGGGATAAGAAGCAGAAAGTGGAATTTAATTTTAATAGTCTTGTGGATAAATCCAATGGTGCTAATAAATTCCAGCACCCCACTTGCCAAAGGTGTAGAAAGAAGCACCCTGAAAATTACCTAAAAGGGGTGAGGAAATACTTCAGATGTGGAATAGAAGGTCACCTAGCCATTAATTGCTGATAAGAAAAACCAACTGCTACGACAGAGAAGAGGAACGCTCCATTCAACCCTCAATGCATTGTTCATTGCTACAACTATAAAGAACCAGGGAACTTTGTGAACCAGTTCCCTAAGACAAGGGTTTTCAGAGGCAACCAAAAATCTCTAAGGTAGAAAGGATGAGCTATTTCCATCACTACCACTGAATTGAATCCCAAAAATAAAGTGGTGATAGGTACGCTAGTTATTCATTCAAGAATAGAGAACTTACTTTTTGATTCTAGTTCTACGCATTATTTTAATATCTTGAACGTTTAGTAAAACAATCCAAACACCACCACAAATCATGGAAGAATAGATGTTGGTGAGAATAGAAAATGGAGAAATGATTGCATCCCATGAATATAACTCCTCCCCTATCAAAATTTGTGGATTTAAATTCCTAGAAAACCTCTTCATACTCCCTCTGGTAGAATTTGATGCGATTATTGGCATGGATTGGATTTCCCTATATAGAGCTGACATAAATTTCCATGAGAGGGAAATCACTCTCCATATGGTGAATCGACCCCCGATTCTATACAAGTGAAAAGAGTAGGATGAATCTTCTTTAGCACCATCAACTCAAGCATGGATATTACTGCCCTATGAGCACGCATATCTTTCTCTGATGATTGGGTCTAAGGAGGGAACCATCCTTGAAGACATTATTTTTGTGTGGGAATTCACTGATGTGTTTTTTGAGGAATTGGTTGGTCTTTCTCCTAGAAGAGATGTTTAATTCTCAATTGATCTTATACCTAGGGCATTTCCAATATATAAGACTTTATATAGGATGGTTGTTTTGAATCTTGAGGAGCTAAAGAAAAAACTACAGGAGAATCTGGATAAAGGGTTTGTATGCCCAAGTGCTTCACCATGTGGTGAACCAGTCCTCTTCGTCAAGAAGAAGGATGGGTCAATGCGCCTTTGCATTGATTATCATGAGCTTAACAAAATCACGATAAAGAAAAAGTATCATCTGCTACAAATTGAAGACTTGTTTGATCAGCTATGTGGAGCACAATACTTCTATAAGGTGGATCTGAGGTTGGGATATTACCAAGTAAGGTTAGAGAAGGAGGATATCCCCAAGATTGCTTTTCGTACAAGGTGTGGGCACTATGAATTCATAGTAATTCCTTTCAAACTCACTAATTCTCCAACAATCTTCATGGACTTGATAAATATAGTCTTTAGATATTACCTTAACAAATTTTTGGTAGTCTTTATAGATGATATTCTAATATACTCCAAAACCAGGGAGGGGCATCAGGAACATCTAAACACTGTACTAGAGACCTTTCCAAAGGATAAGCTCTATGAAAAGTACACCAAGTGTGAGTTCTGATCGAAAGAAGTCTCATTCCTAGGTCATATCATCATAAGCAATGGGATATCTATGGATACCTCCAAGACAAATGCAATTGAGGGATGGTCGAGGCCAGCATCTATGATGGATGTCCATATCTTACTTGGGTAAGCTAGATATTATCGTCGATTTGTGAGAAATTTCTCACAATTTTCGAACCCTCTTACCAAGCTAACTTGGAAGGGAGTCAATTTTTCTTGGAATTATGAATGTGAAGAGAGCTTTAAGGAGTTAAAAAGGAGGCTTATCACTACACCCGTGATCACACTACCCACAAGTGGATAACTTTTCATGGTATTCATTGGTGCTTCAAAGAAGGTCATAGGTTGTGTATTGGTGCAAAATGAAAAAGTAATTGCCTATGTTTCAAGACAATTGAATGTTCATGAGAAGAACTATTCAATACATGATCTGAAGTTAGCTATAGTGATCTTATCTTAAAAAATTTGGCGACATTACCTCTTTGGGGAGAAGTGTGAAATATATACAGATCACAAAATCCCAAAGTATATATTCACATAGAAAGAGTTGAATATGCACCAACGAAGATGGTTAGATCTGATCAAAGACTATTATTGCTCAATAAATTACCACCCTGGGAAAGCGAACAAGGTGGCAGATTCTCTAAGTAGAAACAACCCAGAGATTCTATCATTAATGAGAATTGAAAAGGATCCAATCTTCTTAGATTTTATGAAGATGGACATGGGAATCATAAATATGGGAACATCATCAATCCTTTCAAAAATGATTTCTCAACTGTCTCTTTTAGAAAGTTTAAAGGATGTTCAAAATGATGATGTGGGAATTCAGAAGAAAGTGGAAACTATCAAAAAAGTGAAATCATCTAAGTTCAATGTTAATGAAGAAGGAATTGTGAGATTTGGGTTAAGACTATGTGTTTAATCAAATCTGGAGTTAATGAAAGAACTTTTGGATGATGCACATAGTTCAAATTTCTTCATTCACCCAGTAAACACAAAGATGTATTGAGATCTCCGAGAGAATTATTGGTGGGATAACATGAAGAAGAAGATCGCTGAGTATATATCAAAGTGCCTGTAATGTCAGCAAGTGAAGGCTGATAGATGGAAGTCTAAGTGGATGATGAAAACATTACCCATACCAACATGAAAATGAGAGAACATCACCATAGACTTTGTCACCAGAATTTTGAATACATCCAAAGAAAACAGTGATATCTAGGTTATTGTGGATCATCTTACAAAGACTGCACAGATATACATCAGAGAAGTGGTAAGGCTTCATGGAGTACTACTATCAATGATATCTGATTGAGATCCAATATTCACATATAAGTTCTAAAAGAGTCTCCAATATGCTCTGAATAATGATATGAACTTCAGTACGAATTATCATCCTTAAACTGATGGCCAATCTAAGCGGACTATCCAAACACTTGAGGACATGTTGAGAGCATGCTCAATGGAATTCAAAGGAGGCTAGGATCAACATCTTCCTCTGGTTGAGTTCTCTTACAACAATAGTTTCCACTCAAGCATCCAAATGGATTCTTATGAATCTTTTTATGGTAATAGGTGAAGAACACCGGTATGTTGGGATGAAGTTGGGTAGAGAAAACTTCTAGGTCCAGAAATGGTTGAGAAAGTGGTGGATAATGTTAAGACCATCCAGCAGCACATTAAAGCTACTCAGAGTTGACAAAATAGCTATGCTGACAATTGACAACGAGACCTATAATTTGATGTTGGAGACATGGTATTCCTATGAATATCACCATGGAAGAGAGTTATGAGATTTGGGAAGAATGGAAAGCTTAGTCCAAGGTACATCATCCCTTTTGAGATCCTTGATTGCATTGGAGCAGTGGCCTATCGACTAGCACTCACACCAAACATATCTCAAGTACATGATGTATTCCATGTATCACTCTATACTTGATCCATCGTATGTACTCAATCCAGAGGTGGTACCATTGTAGAATGACCTCTTCTGTGAAGAGAAGTTGGTGAAGATCTTAGATCATAGAGAAAAATTTCTATGAAATAAGATGATTCCCCTCATCAAGGTGTTGTGGTGAAACCACAAGTTTGAAGAAACAATGTGGGAATCGGAGGAAGTGATGAGGCAGAGTTACCCTCATCTGTTTTAGTGTGGGAAAAGAAAATTTTGAGGGTGAAATTTCTTAAGGGGGGGATTTTGTAACGACCCGATCATTTATGAATAAAATTCCCTTTCTTTTAATGTCTTATAGAAAACACATGCACTATTTTTATTATTATTGGGTTTAAATAACCATTAAGTATCATTACTGTTAATAATATAATCGTTGAAAAGTGATCAAATGACTGATATAAATTTAAAGTTTTTAAAAATAATCCTTTTGACACAGACAAAGGAGTGGATGGCCTCATCTAGTAGACTCGGGTCATACGAAGCTCATTTTTCAGAGCTCAAAAAGGAGGTAGTGTCATTGGGTTTCGCTCTTGACCAAGCCCAAGCCAAGTATTAAGTTTGAACGGAATCATCTATGGGAGAATTTCAAGTTAATAGAGATTACCACCTGGGTGATGTTATCTGAGCCACCCCAAGAGTCTGTCGCCATCACACACCTTACCCTTAGGTCTTATGTAGGTGTTATAAGGGGTTAAGTAATAAATCATTAGTTACTTATAGTGTAATACCTTTTATAAATAAAATTCTTATTCCATCAAATCATTTATAATAATAGTCTTTCTAAAAAAATGGTGAATTTGATAAATTGATTTTCAGGTAAAATTGGTAATTTTGAGATATATATACATTATCATATAAAACTAAGGTTTTTATTAATAATATTATAGAAACAATTCTTATAAATGATGATTATATCAGTTCCTTATCTGTAAATGATTAGGTAATCAGTTTGATAAGAGTTACATTTTTTATACGATAAAACGGAAAGTGTATTTTTAAAGAATTTGTTTTAAGGAATTAATTAATTTTTGAAATAATTAATATTTTAATAAAATATTATTATCAAATTACATTTTTGAATAATAAATGAGTATATAACTTTTATTATGTCAAATGTAATTTTTATCAAGGTTTGAAAACTGTTTTTGTTAAAACCCGTGAATTTTCAATAAATGTATGTTTTAATTTTAAAAGTGAAAATTCACATATTTAGAAAATTATTTAGATAAAATGAATATTATTTTTTGAATTAGGATGTAGAAATTATCCAAATGTGTATTTTTCATAATTTTCTGAGACAGTCGAATTTTTGGGTAAAAATTAAATATCGTATAAATAAAATATGTGTTTTATGACATCGTAATGACCTAAAAATGATGTAATAAATACTATAATGGGTATTATAGGACTAATATATGTTTTTAAATTAAAATAATGTGATTTTATATTTGTTTCACTTATTTTATAAAGCCTTAGTGACTCCTCCAAAATGTATAATATATTTTATGATTTTAAATTCATTTCCTTGAGAGTGTGACTTACCTCCATATAAGCAAGGGAAATATTTTATTATGTTCAGTAATTTTAATTATAAAATAATTTTTTCCACTCTACTTTGGAAAAAACCATGGGAAAAAACCTTGGGAAGGTTTTTGGTTTTAAATATTTAATTATATATATTTCAAAACCTAAGTTTGTTAAATATTAAAGAATCCCCCTCTCATTTCTTATATAAACCCACCCAAACTCCCACTTATATTCACTAAAAATCCTTGTATCACATCCCTACTCTTACTTCACATCTCTAGAATCCTCCCAAGGTGCCCCAATATCTCAATAATCCCTTCTTCAAGCTCTTAAAGTCACACACTCAAGTAAGGGATTCCTTCCTTTCTCATTTGTATCCAAGTTTCTTTATGTTGTAATACCCTTTTACTTTCAATTAAAAATGTTGGGGTATGATTTATAACCTACCCCATACTACCCTCCTTATGTTTTAATAATGATATATCACTTTCTCTCTCATTAATGTCTTCCATGTACACCTGTTACCATGCTGAAATTTCGTAAGGGATTCTCACCTCCCTCTTTTCATTTCAATTCAAGTACCTTGTTTGAAATTAGTGTCTTTAATTTCAATTGGTTATATTTTCATCCTTTTATAATCAATTACATATTGTACATTTGATGTTATTTCAATTAGGGGTCATTTATCCTCCCTCATTTGGACCCTTACCTAATTCGTTACTATGTCAAAATTCTGTAAGGGATCCTCACTTTCCTTCCTCTCTCGTTTTTTATCCAAGTTTCCTTATATTGTTGCACCATTTTATTTTAAATTAAAAATGGTGGGGTATGTTTTTTCACCTCCCCCATACTTCCCTTATTGTGTTTTTATTATGGGATACCTCTTTCTATCTCATTAATCCCTCCCATGTACACCTGTTACCATGTCGAAATTTCATAAGAGTTATTCCATTTATCCTCTTTCTTCAAGTTTCTTTATTATGTTATACCTTCTATTTCCAAATTCCTTATGTTGGGAAAAGTATCTAAATTACCCTATTATTTTCTATTCCATGTATATATGATGAGAGACCATTTCTATATCATCAACCATTTTTATGAATTTTTATGTCGCGTCGTTAGGCTGCCGAAATTGCACCGTGATTTTCCATGCCAAAATTATCGTGTAGTGAATACCATTCTCATTTCTCTATCAAGGGTATTCAACTTTATGCACATTTACTTATTGATTATAGACTTTCATATATGTATTCCACATTCCTTTATCGTGGAATAAATGTTGATGTTGAATGAATCCGTGTTATATGATCTATGTGGCACACTTAAGCATGGGATTGAAATGTTCATGAAATGTGTGCCCTGATAGCGCTCTAATGCATTGGGTAATGTTTAGTATCATGATACGCCATGTGAAATGGGGGTTTATTCATGATAATTCATTTGAAATGAGGGTTTACTCATGTTAATTTATGTTCAATGAGGGTTTACTCATGCTAATCCATGTGCAATGAGGTTTGGCTCATGCTAATATCATGTTGTATATTGTTGCCACATTTCCATGTTATGATAATCATGATATATCATGTTTTTATGTTCATGTTTCTCTTGTGATCCATTGATATGTCTATTGCTTAACATGTATTGTATTCTTCATGTTATGCCTTGTTTACTCCCTTGCTGGGCTTTATAGCTCACCCTTTTCTTATGTATGTCCTCAGGTTATCCCGTGCAATGCTAAGTACGAAGGAATGTTGTGGTCATGTAAAAGAAGTTTTCAATAAAGATGTTGTATTTTATGTCTTAAGTTGTCATGTAATGTTCCTAAGCCCTAAAGAAACTAGACCTCTTGATCTTTTGGGTTGTATTAAGTGAAAGTTTATGTAATAAATCATGTTTAAGTGTGTAATAAAGAGCATGGTTGTTATAGTAAACACGGACATAGGATTTGAGAAGGGTCGTATGCATGCTCTCTTGCAAACTTGATGGACTCTTTAACTCCATCTTCATGCTATTTTGTTAAACTATTAGTGTGCATCCATTTTCGATTCATATCAATCTCATTGGGTTCATAAAAGATTAATTTTGTACAATAAATAAATAAATACACATAAGATATTCATTATCAAAGGTGAAAGTTATAGACAATTTTAATAAGGGAAACTCAACATTTGATTCTTTCAAAGAGTTTCAATATATTGAAGAAAATGGGTAGTTGAATTTAAGAAAACAGTTGCTCTACTATAGCGGGTGTTATCCTATGAATTCATTCAAAGGTGAAAGTTACAGACAACTCATCTCCTAGACATTTATCATTGCATTTTGTTGTTTGACACATCCTTCAGCTCTTGTGGAGATGCACCTATGTTGCTTGAAATACTCTAAGCAGTAGTCGTCCATGGGATGACTAATGCTCAGAGTAGTACAAGCAACATAAAATAGATAGGGGATGAGTTTCATGCAACAAATTGCAATAATCACTATGAAAAAGTGGGCATTTGCGACGGGTCAGTGTCTTATCGTAAATAGTTCGTCGGAAAGGTTTTTTGCGACGAGAAAACCAGCTCGTCGCGGATAATAAGGTTTTTGCGACGGGGCGATGGTTCCCATCGCAAATAATATGTCGACAGGTGGTCTTTTGCAACAGGCACCATCGCAAAAGACTTTTTAACCAGTGGGTATTTGAGACGGTAGTCCCGTCGCAGCTAATCTAACCTATATATACCCCCACCCGTTTTTTCCTCATTCCACTCAATTCTCTACTCCTCTCTCTCTCTCTAATGGAAAATTTTCTCTCAAAATTTTTCATAATTTAAAATTTTAATTCTGGGCATTATTTGCAGCTTATATCCTTCGAAAGCATCAGTTTTAAGGTATTTGTCTATTTCTTTTATTTTTTACTTAATTCATTTTATTTTATTTTAGTTATAATTATTATTAATTAGCTGCAGTTAAATTAGAATTAGAATTAGATAGTTTTATTTATCATTTTTTATGCTTATTTTTACAAATAATTACGTGTGATTAGTATGAATTAATATTAATTATTAGTTATTATATTAATTAGTAATAATTAGAATTAAATTATAATAATTAGTATTAAATTATAACAATTAGTACTAAATTATAATAATTAGTATTAAATTATAATAATTAGTATTAAATTGTAATAATTAGAATTACATTGTAATAAATTGCAATAATTAGAAATAAATTGCAATAATTAGTAATAAATTGAAATATTTAGTGATAAATTGGAATATTTAGTAATAAATTGCAATAATTAGTAATAATTGCAATAATTAGTAATAAATTGCAATAATTAGTAATAAATTGTGATAATTAGTAATAAATTGCAACAATTAGTAATAATTAGTAATAAATTGTAATAATTATTAATAAATTGTAATAATTATTAATAAATTGGAATAATTAGTAATAAATTGAAAAAAACTAGAAATAAATTGCAACATTTAGTAATACATTGCAACAATTAGTTATAAATTTGAATAATTAGTAATAAATTCTAATAATTAGTAATAAAGTGAAACAATTGGTAATAAATTGCAACAATTAATAATAATTAGTAATAAATTCTAATAATTAGTAATCAATTACAATAATTAGTAATAAATTTTAATAATTAGTAATAATTTAGAATAATTAGTAATAATTAGTAATAAATTCTAATAATTAGTAATAAATTCTAATAATTGGTAATAAATTCTAAAAAATTGTAATAAATTCTAACAATTTGTAATAAATTCTAATAATTTGTAATAAATTCTAATAATTAGTAATAAATTGTAACAATTAGTAATAAATTGAAACAATTAGTAATAATTAGTAATAAATTGTAATAATTAGTAATAAATTGTAATAATTAGTAATAAATTGTAATAATTAGTAATAATTAGAAATGAATTATAATAATTATTCATAATTAGTAATAAATTATAATAATTAGTAATAAATTATAATAATTAGTAATAATTAGTAATAAATTCTAATAATTAGTAATAAATTCTAATAATTCGTAAAAAATTCTAATAATTTGTAATAAATTGTAATAATTAGTAATAAATTGTAATAATTAGTAATAAATTGTAATAATTAGTAATAAATTGTAATAATTAGTAATAAATTGTAAGAATTAGTAATAATTGGAATAAATTCTAATAATTAGTAATAAATTATAATAATTAGTAAAAAATTGTAATAATTAGTAATAAATTCTAATAATTAGTAATAAATTCCAAAAATTAGTAATAATTAGTAATAAATTCTAATAATTAGTAATAATTGGAAATAAATTCTAATAATTAGTAATAATTGGTAATAAATTCTAATAATTAGTAATAATTAGTAATAAATTCTAATAATTAGTAATAAGTTCTAATAATTAGTAATAAAATCTAATAATTAGTAATAAATTCTAATAATTAGTAATAAATTGTAACAATTAGTAACAATTAGTAACGAATTCTAATAATTAGTAATAAATTATAAAAATTAGTAATAAATCGTAATAATTAGTAATAAATTGTAATAATTAGTAATAAATTCTAATAATTAGTAATAAATTGTAATAATTAGTAATAAATTGCAATAATTAGTAATAAAGTGTAACAATTAGTAATAATTAGAAATAAATTGTAATAATTGGTAATAAATTGTAATAATTAGTAATAAGTTGTAATAATTAGTAATAAATTGTAATGATTAGTAATAAATTCTAATAATTAGTAATAAATTGCATTAATTAGTAATAAATTTCAAAAATTGGTAATAATTAGTAATAAATTTTAATAATTAGTAATAAATTCTAATAATTAGTCACAAATTATAATAATTTGTAATAAATTCCTTTAATTTATAATAAATTGTGAAAATTAGTGATAATTAGTAATAAATTACAACAATTAGTAATAAATTGCAACAATTAGTAATAATTAGTGATAAATTCTAATAATTATTAGTAATTAGTAATAAATTCTAATAATTAGTAATAATTAGTAATAAATTCTATTAATTAGTAATAAATTCTAATAATTAGTAATAATTACTAATAAATTCTAATAATTAGTAATAAATTCTAATAATTAGTAATAAATTCTAATAATTAGTAATAAATTGCAACAATTAGTAATAAATTGCAACAATCAGTAATAAATTGCAACAATTAGTAATAAATTGCAATAATTAGTAATAAATTGCGATAATTAGTAATAATTTGTAATAAATTCTAATAATTAGTAATAATTAGTAATAAATTCTAATAATTAGTAATAATTAGCAATAATTAGCATTAATTAACAAGAAATTGTAATAAATTATAACAAGTTTTAATAAATAGACACAATTTCCAGTGGATTGGCAGCCCCCTTTTGCTCGATGCCTTATCTCCTTGAAATTTTCTCCCATTGAAATCACTATAAAAAATATGTCCTCGCGTATGGATATCCATCTTTATATGCATGATAATGGAGAGTAGTGTGGTAAGGCCTTCCTGCTCTCCATTCTCATGCATACGAAAATGGATATGCATACGTCGGAGCATATTTTTCATACTGATTTCAGTTGAAAAAAAGTTACAAGGTGATGAGTTTTCGGGAAAAAGTTTGTCGTCAATCCGCTGAAAATTGTGTCGCCAGTAGTTAACAATTATTAGTAAAAATTAGCTATAATTAATAATAATTAGTGGTAATTAGTATAAATTATTATAAGTTAGGGTAGACTAGTATAAAAGTTTAAAAATACTCTAAATAAGTATGAAATAATAGAAATTATTATAATTTGATAGAAAAGGGAATTTAATTGTCTTCTCTTTTTTGGTTAGTGTTTTTATTATATCAAATTATACAAAAAAATTAATTATTTTATATTTTTTATAGAAATATGGAATAAGGAAGTCGGCAACGATCATTATTAGATGATCGCTCTTAGATAAATCAGTACAAGAATCCAAATGGTTCTAGTTTAAATCTTGTATATATTGAGGGTGTTGAAGTTTTCTTATCATTTGCATCATCAAAACTAGAATTTGTTTCAGTATGGACAATTATGTGTCCTTGTAAAAAATGTGCTCTGAGGACGTTTGAAACATTTGACAGCATTGGGGGTCATTTATTGCGTTTTGGTTTTAAACCAGATTATGTTTTTGGTATCAACATGGTGAACATAGTTCTAGAGAAGATACTAATAATTTGGTTCTGGATCCAACACAATTTCAAAATTTAGTACATGATGTGGTAGGTCCCTTTTTTCAGCAAGCTGAAAATCAAGATGATATTAAATTAACTCCTGAGTTATAAAAATCTCATTTTTATGAGTTGTTGAGATCTTCTGAGAATGCCTTATATCCTGGTTGCAAGATAAGAAAATTTGAATCAATTGTTAAATTTATGACTATTAAATCAGATAATGGAATGTCAAATAATTGTTTTTATTAGATGTTATCTTTGGTAAAAACACAGTTACCTCAAGGAAATGTGTTGCCTATAAATTTTTATAAGAATAAGAGGTTGGTTCGTAATCTGGGTCTTGGTTATCAGAATATTCATGTATGTTCAAATGATTGCATCTTATATTACGGTGAAAATGAGTTGTTGCATAGTTGTCCTATATGTAGACAATCGAGGTATAAAGAGGCTCAACAAGGGAAGTCCAGATTGATTCATGTAAAACAATTGAGATATTTCCCACTTACACCCATATTGCAGTGTTTATTTATGTCTCAAAACACAGCGGCATTGATGTCATGGCACAAAACCAATATTCCAACTGATAAAACATTAAATCATCCCTTTGATGGTGATTCATGGAAACATTTTGACCAAGTGCATTCATCTTTTGCTTTAAAATCCTGAAACGTGCAATTGAGTCTTTCTACTAACAGTTTTTGTCCATTTGGTTCTTACGGTAGTCAATATTCATGTTTCCTTATCTTTATAACTCTGTACAATTTATATCCTTGGATGTTGATGAAGAAACCATATATCTTCTTGACCTTATTAATTCCAGGACATCCGAAAAAAGAATATTGATGTTTATTTAAAATCATTGATTGATGAGTTAAATTCATTATGGAGTAATGGTGTCAGTACATTTGATATTTCTGTGAAACAAAATTTCTTACTGACATTTTCATTGATGTGGATAATTAGTGACTTCCCAACATATGGAATGTTATCTAGCTAGAGTACACATGGTTCAAAATCATGTCCACATTGTATGAGAGACAACAAAGCATTTATGCTCGTCAATGGAAAAAAACCTTGTTTTTTCGACTATCATCACAGATTCCTTCCAACTGATTATCCTTTTTAGAGGAACAAATATCATTTCAAAAAAGAAAAAAAATGAAAGAGATGGACCTAAAACAATGATCTTAGGTACAGAGTTAAAATCAATTGTCTCTTCATTACTTACCATCACATTTAGACCAACAATAAACCAATAAAAAATTGATGGCTCTGGGAAAGAACACAATTGGATAAAACGAAGCATTTTTTAGAATCTTCCATATTGGTCTGATTTATTGGTCTTTCACATGTTGTATGTCATACATATTGAGAAGAACTGTTTTGATAATTTATTTCATAAATTTTTGGATACACTTGGTAAAACCAAAGATAATGTAAAGGCACGATTAGATCTTTCCCAAATTTATAGGTGACCAAAACTTGAACTGTTTTAAATTATCAGATCGTAAAAGTTAATGAAGCCAAAATAAACTTATACACTCTTCAAATATAATTTATTATTATTTTGTGAGTGGATTTTATATTTGATACTTCTAGATAGTTATGTTTCCAATTTGGGCAGATGTGTCAGAAATAGTTATATTACCAGATTAAAAAGTTATGACTGACATGTTATAATGGAAATACTTCTACTAATTAGATTAAGAGGTGTGTTGAATTCTATGATTTGGAATGCGCTAATAGATATATCATATTTTTTTAGACATTTGTGCAGCGAAAAGTGACTACAATACATTAAGCATACTGCAAGAATATGTTGTTTTAATTTTATATGAACTGGGAAAAAATCTTCCCATAGGCTTTATTTGACTCAATGGAACATTTGATATTATAGTTGTCATATGAAGAAAAATGTGGAGGTTCAGTATAGTTATGATAGATGTACCCATTCGAAAGATGCATGAAAAAATTGAAGAAAAAAGTACGTAACAAAGAATCAGTTGAAGTTCAATTTCAGAAGCTTATTTCCAAGAGGAAATTTCTTTTTTATGCTCACATTACTTTCAATCTAAATATCCCTCAAAACTTTGTTGTATGGGCCATAATGAGGGAAATATTGATGATGAAATGGGAAATAAATTATTAGTTTTCAATCAGCCCAAACTTGACTTCAGTGGAGCTCATGAACGATGGATTTCATATGATGAACATCACAGAGCTCATACATATGTTCTTCTCAACTAGGAAGAAATGACATCATTTTTAAAGTAAGTTATTCTATCACTTATTCTGTAATTTTTGTTACAGTAAATCAATCTTATTTTATTTGTAGGTTATATGATAATCATATCAAGAAACAACTCCACAAATTACGACAGTTGCTCTTAAAAAACATTAGCAAAAAAATTTTTCCACTGGTTTCAAAAATTGGTAGCATAAATTATTTTTGTTTTAACATATAAAATAAATTTATTATCTATTATATTGATAATTGTTTTAAAAAATTGTAGGTATCTCAACATGCTGATAAAATTGATAATCGATTGTGTGTATTGAGTAACCCACCATCAAAAATAGTTAAATCGTATAATGTATATGTGGTGAATGGTTTTAGATTTCATACATGTGCGTATGGGGAATAAAAAACAATGAATAGTGGTTTTGGCTTTAGAGGATATCATCATAGAGAAATTGAAGTTGAATTTTATGGCATGCTGGAAGAAATTATTGAACTGTATTATCTGGGACAACATTACATAACGATGTTTAAATGGCAGTGGTTGGATACTAAGAGAGGCTTACATGTTCATCTGACCCATGGAATCATTGATATTAAATATAAAAGTCTTCTTACGGTAAATGAACCATTTTTATTAGATCATAGGTACATCAAATTTATTATTCAAAATATTTTGATACTTTAAGAGAGTTTAGTGATTAGTGGAGCATAATAAAAAATAAATATTGGGAAAATCAGTTTACTCAAAGTGAATGTGGTTCCACTGAAGTGAAAGAAATTGAAATTTTTCAAGAGACTACTCAAAATCCATCTTTTTCACGAAGAGACACATATATCAATGATGACACCTCACAATTAAGGGTCGATGGTGATGATGATGTTAATGATGTTACAAATGAATTTGAAATGATAAGAGATGGTGAAACTAAAACTCATATGGAAATTGATAATGCTGAGGAGGAATTTGAAGACATTAACATCATCAGATATGAAGATGAGGATGAATATAAACATTGACATAGTTAAATGTTAGTTGTAATCATATATAATATATATCTATATATAATAGTTTTTTTCAACTGTTTGCTAACAACGGTCATTTCGCGTTTCAGATGGACAAGGATTTATATTTTCTATTGGAGGAAGCTGATATACTTTTGGACGAGCAGGATGTTGGATCATATGAACATCAGATTGTTGGTGGTTCAGGGGGGCTCGAAGGTGGTATGGTATCACATGATTGATGATTCATGATCTTATCCTTGAGAGAAGTCCACGTCTTGGCTTCGATCCATGCGTGCAGAGGTATGTTTACCTGTTTATTTTAGTTAGTTTTCAAT
The DNA here is from genome assembly GCA_963277665.1 of Viscum album. Classification (NCBI taxonomy): domain Eukaryota; kingdom Viridiplantae; phylum Streptophyta; class Magnoliopsida; order Santalales; family Viscaceae; genus Viscum; species Viscum album. The sequence goes on from OY728123.1 coordinate 2,026,048,128, forward strand.
AATTTATTTATATACTAATTATTTGATTATTTGTTCTTTTTTCAAAGATTTACACATATAGCTACCGAACAGGGGAGCACTATATTGTGAAATTATTTTTCAGAAGCATAGATCTCATGGGATCAGATTCTCGTTGATGTGCAGCACCGTATGTTTGATCATTGGATGGTACGTAAATAAATAATATTTATTTTGAAATTAATTTAATTAATAACTTTAAATTATAAATTATTTGTAGGTTTTATGGTATCACATCGATGAGAGCATATTTAATGCTATCTGGAAGGCATGGCAGGGGAATATGTGTCAGCGTTGCAGTCATTTTTTTCACAATTTGAGAAGGGAGGCAGTGGAGAAAGCAGAAGTGATGGAGTTTGATGAGTTTTGTCGTGCCCACCAACCTGATTACATTTCATATCATGTTTGGGATGAATTATGTTCATACTGGTTGAGTGGTCATTTTCAGAATAGATCATCGATAGGTCGATGAAATAGGGGGAGACAGGAGGTGACACATCGAGCCGGTAGTCATAAATTCAGTACGCATAAAGAGCATTTGGTAAGTACTTTTTTTAAATACGTTATATAACTTTAAATATAGATAGTTTATTTTATATTCATATAGGTATTCAAAAAGCCCGATATTACGGAGTTCGACGTTTATAGGAAGATGTACAGTGATCCGACCATCAGAGAGATTAGAGGTGCTCACCAGTGTCAGATTGTGGTCAGTGTATTTTCTTTTTAAGTTTAAAATTTAACTAAAAATAATATTTTAACTATTTTAGTTTTAAATTGTAATTGAAGGAGTCATATGAGGTCGTGGCATCTCATACACAGACTGAGAGTTAGGCCGAGGCCGACACTCAAATCAGTGCCCATCGATTTGATGAGACAACATGGATGCAGACAACCCAATATACCTTCGAGAAAGGTCGAGTTGTTGGTATCAACTCTCGATTGATGCTTGTAGATTATTATGGAACCGTTGCGATACCGGCATCAAACTCGAGAGGATCTCATAGAGAGTCATCATCATCTGCTGCACAGTATCATGAGCAGCTGCAAACTCAGAGTGAGCTTATGTAGATTATGCATACAGAGCAGGAGCATATGCGTCAATGGTAGCAGCAGCAGTAAGAAGAGCTCCTACGACAGCAGCAGCAACACCAGTACCAGCAACAACAAGAGATGTAGGAGGAGATGTGTCGATGGTGGCAACAACAGCATCAAGAGCAGTTGGAGTACATGCGACGTCTGACTTGTGGTTTAGGGATGGAGTTCCCTCCACCATCTTCTCCAGACAACCATCCCCCTCAGTGATCTATTTATTTTTTATGATAAAACATTTAAATGTAAATTTTGTTTGTAATATTAACTATCTAAATTTCTATGTAGTATGTTTTTTATATTATTGTGAATATTACATTTTTTATTATTTATTTTATTTTTTATTATTTTTATTATTTTATTAAAAAAAATTATTATTTTTTTTATTATTTTTTTATATTTTTCATGAATATTGAGGTTTTTTTATTTTATAATTTTTCATTATATTAGTAATAATATTATTATTATTTCATTAATATTAATAATAATATTATTATTATTATATTATCAATATTGTTTTTATTATTATTATATGAATATTATTTTATTATTTTATAATTTATTTTATTTTACTAATATTATTGTTATTATTTCATTAATATTAATATTATATTATTATTATTATTAATATTATTGTTATTTTATTCAATTTTGTTTTGTTTTATTTTCTTAGACTTTTTGAGACGGCCCGTCGCAAAATCTGGTTTCAAAAAATCAGCAAGGCTTTTTGCGACGGGCCCACCACCCCATCGCAAATAGTATTTGCAACAAGCCATCGCAATAAATTATTTAAAAAACCCTGAGGAAATTATTTGTGACGGATCATCATCCCGTTGTAAATATTTTCTTTTTGCAATGGGTCGTCACAAAAAATCATATTTGTGACTCCCTTTTCTGCAACGGAGTATTTGCGATGGGGTCCCATCACAAAAGGATATTTGCAACAGGATCCCATCACAAATGGATGAACTTCCAATAGTGAATGACTGTTTGTAAGATGAAGTTAATGAGGATGATAGTTGTCTATAAAAGAGATGGAGGATGTGTCTCAAGAAACAAATTGCAATAATAACTATTGTTTCACACTTATCAAGTATTTTTTAAATCCTCTAAACAAATGAAAATATAATGTAGGAAATTAAGGAGTAATAAGAAACCCAAATATGATAAATAAGAGTAATAAACTCTCATTCAATAAACTAAAAGATATAAAAAGTATTGATGAAACATTTTAATAAATAAAGAGTTATTTCATATACATGGATAATAATCAGAGATTCTTAGGGGTGGAACCAATACATGTAGACATAAAATGATGAATACCTAAAAATAATTTCTAATATATAGAATTTGATAGCTTCTGTCCTATTTTTTGGAACAAGTGATGTAGAAACCTAAGGAATTATTACATTTAAAATTAATGGTATATCAAATATTTGAAAACATATCAAGACTCTTGAGATGTCATATCACCACACCGACCCATCCCAAGGATTCTAGGGAGGTTTCCACATCAGATATACCCATATGAAGGATTATAATGAGACCATCTAATACACATTGATTCATCCTTGATATTATAGGGAGCTCCATAAAGAAGTTGGCATAAAGCAATAATACACATCAACAATATATATCAAAAACAATGGAGAAAAACACACCAACTCTTGCAATGTCTATCCCATACACATTTAAACATGTGTGTGTGTGTGTACACCATGGAATTTATAATACACATAATTTCAAAACAAATAGATATTTAAACATAATTTTTAGTGAAAATAAATATAATCCTTTCTTAATTTGAAAATCCAAAACCATAATTTGTGAATAAATAATTATAAAATCACCCTTACATTATAAGTTCTGAAAACACGTATAAATAGATAGAAAGATATATATTTACATGTGTGTGTGTGTGTCTTTATAAAATAAAGTTAAATTGATAAAAACATATGTAACCCTTACAATAGAATATCACAACATAGTAAAATAAATACAACCTCATACTAATTCTGAAAATATAGAGTCATTGAAAATAAATAAATATGGTATCACCCTTGTGAGGATTTCTCTTAAAATAAAACAAAACAATTCTGAATAAATAAATTTTTAAGGAAAAACCCTTACACCATAATATTAAAACATAATTTAAATAAATAAATTCTCTTACATTAATTACATAAAATCAACTTCTTTTGTTGCTTTGCACCATCACCAGACTGAGAATTGGTTTGATAAATCGATTTTCTCGTTCGTTTGAGGTTTTTATATCCAAAACCTCCACTGTTTATATAGTGGCATAAATATTTATTTAATTAGTTTATCTTCGGACCATAGGTGATTCTCTAAGATTTCAAAACAACGACAAAATTAAGCTTGTGGGGCAAGCTGGGGTACAAATGTAGATAGCAAAAATAATTGATTCAAAAAAATAATTTAAAAATACCAAAACAGGATATCCAAATCAGTAGTCAAGAAAACAATGGATCGTAAACAAAGTGATCTATCCATAATCTAAAAGCAAAATAATATACAATGACCAAACCACAAATAACTGATGACATCGTTGAAGAAGAAATCAAAATTGAAACGACAAATACAAAAATAAAATCAGAACCTACAAAGGAAAATACGGGCCTACCTCACTAGGTTGAAAAAAAATCTAAGACCCTCAGATCCAGATCTCGATGTTTTCTTTAGAAACCCTAACTACAAACGAACATTGGATTTCGGACGATGTTCAAGCAATTGGAGGTAGTCGAGTGGGTTTGTGTGATCCGAGCTTCGATTCAGTGGGGAGGAGCACCGACAGTGGGTGGCTTTCACGAAAAGCTTCTGACATCATGGTGGGTTCACAACTGGTTAGGGTTTTTTAAATAGATCAGGACACTTTTATAACCGCTTCCAAAAAAACACTGATAAAGAGTCCTTTTATCATCACTTAAGTAATAAGCACTTATAAAAGGAATATTTATCAACATTTTTTTAGCGTTGATAAAGATAGGTCTTTATCAATGCTAAAAAATCGCAGATAAAGTTGCTTTTTATAAACGTTTATTACTTAAGCATTGATAAAAGATTTATAATTATAACAATAAATAAAAAAATTATAGATATATATCTATATACTTAATAAATATATATAAATATAAATATATATAAATATAAATATAGTATATATATTCCTTATTTAAATATATTTATTATAGTTTTATAATTATTTATTTATAATTATATAAATATTTTTAAAAAATAATATTTATATATATATAAATATTTATATATATATATATTTAATAAATATATATAAATATAAATATAGTAAATATATTCATTACTTAAGTAAATTTGTTATAAATTTAATAATTATTTAAATATATAATTATTTATTTATAATTATATAAATACTTTTAAAAATATATTTATTTATTTATAATTATAAATATATAATTGTATAAATATAGTAAATGTACATTTATAAATATTTTTAGTTATAAATATTTTTTACAAATATATTTTTAACATTATTAATAAATATCTAATTTTAAGTGCATGCATATTAAAAATGAGTGAAATTGAATACATTAAAAATAACTACACTTTAACAATATTGAAAAAATGGATAAGTTTTGTGTGTGTGCATTGTATATAAAAATGCATTAATTACGTATATGTAAAATCAATATAACACACATTTGATTTGTGTTAAATTAAAAAATCAAATGACATTCAATTATATGCGCATTACTCTTTGCAATTAGTCAGCATTTGTAATTCATATGAATTTTTAATTATAAATCACTATTCACTAAATATATGACTATTTAATGTAAAGTGTGTAAATATTTTTTAATATATAAATCATATTTATATACATTAACATATATCTATATATTTAATATATATTATTTATTAACATTATCAATAATTATCTAATTAATAAAATGTTTAATATTTTTCTCAATTTACTTATTTTTATTTTTTATTTGTTTAATTTTCATTTTTCATATATTTATATATTTAAAACATACTATTTATTAGTATTTATAATTTATATATAGTATAACCAATTTATTTATTTTTATCAATAATTATTTAATTAATAAAATTTGTAATATTTTTTTTAATGAACTCATTCTTTATTTTTTATTTATTTAATTATTTCATTTTATTTATTCGGATATTTCTCAGTGCTAAAAAAGTGCTGATAAAGGATTCATTTATGAGCACTAAAAATAAAGCGCTGATAAAGGGTTAAATTTATCAGCGCTTTCTTTAGTGCTGATAAAGATGTCATTTATCAACTTTTTTTGCTAGCATTGTTAAATGTTTGTTTTGTATTAGTGTTTACCTGAGGCTGCTCTTTGCTCACATTTATGAATTTGAGAATTCATATTTGATGTCAACGCTACAAAATCCCTCAGGGTGGCCACACTATGTGGTTGACCAAATGATGAATGAGTTTTACAAAACTCAAAGAGGTGCACTAAAAGGTGTTTTAGGGTTGGTCTAAGTGGAGTTTTTTATGAATATTTATAAGTTATTTTATACGATGCAATACATGATGAATTTCATAATAGCTTTCCACAAATGTTTTTGGAAAATATCCAAAGGAAGTTTTGGATATGATTTCACAAGTTATTGTATATGATGCAATATGAAGTGAAATGACACAAAATCTATGAGGTTTTAGTGAAAGTGAGAGATTGATGGAGATATGACCTAAAACACACACATATATATAAACATATGTGATGTAAATTGTCCGCATCATATGATGATTTGAGGATATTGTATGGTTTTATATCCATGCATATAATGTGCTTTTGGGGCATATTGTAATTTATGATATGATGTTATCGAATTGAAGCTACCTATATTGGTCATAGTGTACGACAAAGGCCACAACTCAAGGGTGTGTTATGTGTTAAATCATATTGTATGATTCACATAAACGCCTTATGATTAATTACGAAATTTGAATGCTAAATGTCAATGTTTATGAATCCTCCATAACTATCATTAATGGGTAACATTTCATATGATGAAACTTATTAGGGAGAATTCATTTTTTACAAAGGTTACAAGAGATGTAACTAAATCCATTTACTCGCACATAATATAATGTGCGAGTAAATGTGTGGAGGCTTAGAGAGTACCCCCAAGACCTATATAAAGGGTTTAATGCCATTGAGATGGTATGCGATTCGTGCCCAAACTCCCACAAATTCTTCTGATCTCTCTTAATTATCCTTCCTTATCCACCATGAGATACTAGCATATTGTGGTCACAAGGAGGATCCCACCCAAGCATTGAGTGATTCAGTTGATTCGTGGATAGAACCCAAAGAGAAGTGTTTGTTGGTTGTTCTTCAATGATCTTCATCAACCACAGTGATCGAAGAACAAGGAGCAGTGATAAAACACTATTTTGTTGAATATTTTATTGATAATAAATGAAATAATTTCCTCACATTGTGATAAATATATTCATTTATTAAATATTTGGGATTAGATCATTCATTTGAAAATTTGATGAAAATTCCAGTTTTACCCTTTTAAAATGCATTGTAGTATTTCACACATATATATTTTAATATGACTTATTTTAACTTAATATTTTGTAACAGTTTTCCTAACTTAATTTTCTACAAGTTTTATTCAGGAAACTAGAGCTAAAAAGTTTATTTGGATAGAGTAAATGGGTCATTAAGTCAATAGTGGGCTGGACTCGCCAGAATGGACATGGGTTCTGTATTTGGGTCATAACTTCTTCATCCGTGCTTGGATTAGGCCCAAATTTTTAAAGGATCTTGAGGATTAAATTTTTCACAAAGAATCCTTCTATAAGGAGAGTTGATTCACGAGTTTTAGTGGTCAAATTGGCAGTTCAAGTTGGATTAAAATATTTGGCCGAATTTCCCCATTCACACTTGAAACCACTTGTAACCTAGCCTCCCCTCCACTCTATAAATTAGTGTTTTTATCATTTGGAGGGGTTGGGACGTTTATTAGGAGATTGGAGGCAGAGGAGAATTGGTTTCACCCAAGTTCTCCAACCATTATAAGAGGGGTAGATCTTGAAGTAAGGATCCCCTCATCGAAGCCTTCTTCTCTTCGTCATGTTGTAATGTTTTCATTTGTGTAATAAACTTATTTGTTCTTCTTTTATTTCTTCTATTTTATTCTATTTTGTTCAAATTTATTCTTCTATTAATATTACTAATTGGTTTTGAATCAATAGTGGAGACGAGATTGGGTTCTACCCTTTCAATCCTTTTCTCATGCAAAACGTCTCCACGATGACCACACCGCCCATAGAAGAGTATTTTTCTAGTGATCGATCTATCTTCTACCCTCTTAATTTAATTATTTTGAATCATTGAGATATTTTAATTCACATAATATGATCTATGAATTGTGTTCTTAAATTATAATAAACTAATAAATCAATTGAACAATTAACACAAAAACATGCGAGGTCAAGGTTTTGTTTAAATTGTGAGAGCGCAAACTTAATCGGTAATACAAGACCACATAGGATAAGTTTGTAGAGTTAAAATATATTCCCTAAATACAATTAATCCTCATTATCCAGAATGGAAATGTGCCTTAATTTACCACTAACCATAATCTAACCTTAAAACATCAATCAAAGCAGGGTGTTGCGATTGCATGTTCTGAAGTTAGCCTAGTGTTAAATTCACTTCATCTTTGTAGTAAAGTTAATTCTCATAGGGTTCAGGATTTAAAAAATTAAGGGATCATAATTAAGTTAATATTAATTTAAATGATAATGATAAATAATTGAGTTAAGATATAGAGTTAGATCTATTATGCCTTTTAAATATTTTCTAAAAAACATCTTCTTGTTGTGTATTTTTAATCGAACTTCATTTCAAAAATAAAAACAAAAAAAATGCAATCTTCTTCCAGAAAAATTATTCTAGTTTTATAAATGATAAATAACCCCTCATCCTTACAAGTAGTTTTTTATTCTCCTTTATTTTATTTTTAGAATACCTTTAAGAAGTTGTTATAATTTTCTTCCTCCTTTGAGAGACGACCTTGGTCAACCACTCTGTTGCACATAAGTAACCCGAAACCGAACATCATTTGAAAGCGCCCATGAAAGTGCCTTTAAAATTAGCGCCATTTCTGGAGAGGCAAGTAATTTATTCAACCAATTAGAGGTATTTATTTTATTTTTCATTTAATTATTTTCTTCTCCTCTTTCTTTCTTCTTTCCCCTTTCTCAAGTTTTTTTTCTCTTACTCTCTTCTTTTATTTTTATCGGACCAACTCAAACTTATTTTCTTTTTATTATGGTCCACTTTTCTTCATTTCCTTTTTACCTTTCATTGATTTATGAAATGAACTAATCCTGGGGATATTTTAGATCTTGACCTTGAGATTGAACGTAGTCTTCGGGCTCGAATCAGACATTCTCAGTCTACAGGAAGTTACAACATTCAACTAGTTGGATAATTACTCCACTCTCAGAACATTAAAATTGGAAGCAATTACAATTCAAACATAAAACAAAAACCAATGGCTGAAAATAATATAAATGAACTTAATATAACCATTAAAGAATTGGTTTCACCTGATATTAATTATCAACCAAATTGCATTGCATACCCAAATCTTGAATCAGACTTTGAACTGAAATCTGGATTAATTCACCTACTTCCAAAATTTCATGGCCTCTTTATTGAGGATCCCAATAAACACCTTAAAGAATTTAATGTGGTTTAATAAACCCTAAAACCAAGAAATGTATCTGAATACCAAATCAAACTAAGAGCATTCCTATTCTCACTTGATGGAGCTGCGAAAGATTGGATGTATTATTTACAACCCAAAGATGTAACTTATTGGAACGATTTGAAGCATATTTTCTTACAGAGATTTTTTCCAGCATAAAGGACCACTTCCATTAGTAAGGAGATATCTAGAATAAAGAAATCCCAATGGGAGTCAATGTATGAGTACTGGGAGTGATTCAAGAAGTTGTGTGCAAGCTGCCCACATCACCAAATTAGTGAGAAACTCCTCATACAGTACTTCTATGAAGGACTCACACCTATGGAGAGAAGCATGGTGGATGTTGTGGCTGGAGGAGAATTGGTGGATAAGACACTAGTAGCTGAACTTGCGTTTATCGACAAGATGGCCCAAAACTCTCAACAATTTGGCAATCGAGGTACACCACGTGTCAGGGGAGTATATCAGGTAAGTCCTTCTTCTCTTGAAAGTCATTTGATTGATACCAAGTTGGAAGAATTAACAACTATGGTGAGACAGTTTTATTTGTCTCAAAAGACATCTCAACCCCCTTCTTCAAGGCCTTGTGGAATTTTCACTGAGACAAGCCACCCAACTGACTGTTGCCCACAACTACAAGAGATAGAGGATTGCGCAACAGTATTCCCAGGGAGACCGTATCAGCAGCAGCAATAGACATACCCCCAAAAGAAGTTTGATTCGTTTGATCCAACATACAACCAAGGGTGGAAGGATCAATCAGACATGAGTTATGGCTTTGGACAACAACAAAGGCCCCCTTTTCAACAAAACATCCAGCAGCCTCCGCCTAACCAGTAGGGTTTCCAACAACCCCAAAGGAGATTTGAAACCCAAACATCAACAAGCCAACAACAAGGGAATCCCACATCCAAGGTAGATTATAACAATAGTGAACATTTGAAACAAATTGTTCTTAATCAACAGAATGAGCTGAAGAGTCAAGGTTCGGAGCTGAGTGAGTTGAAGACTCAAATGAGATAGATTGCCACTGCCCTCCATTAACTGGTAAGTAAGAATTTTGGAAATATAATATCCCAACCTACTCCAAATCCCAAGGAGAATGTCAGTGCCACTACATTGAGAAGTGGGAAGCAAACAACTAATACATCTGAACCTATTGTTCCACTGGGATTCACCTCAAATCCAGAGAAGCCACATTTCATACCAACTGATGAGCAATCCAAGGATAAAGATAAAGGTAAGAAAAATATTGATGATTTTCCTCTTAAACCCCTTCCATTTCCAAATATAGTTGTACAAACCAAGAAGATGGCTGAAGAGGCGATGCAAAAAAGAAGTTTTGGATACATTCAAGCGTGTGGAGATCAACATACCTTTACTTGAATCCATCAAGAAAATCCCAAGGTGTGTGAAATTCCTAAAAGAACTTTTTACCAATCAAAGAGGGATCAAGGGAAATAAGAGGATCAATCTTGGAAGGAATGTGTTAGCACTCATTACACCAACTCTAGTAATGTCGACAAAGTGCACGGATCCAGAGACATTCACCATTCCATGCACCATAGGGGATTTTCACTTTTCTGATGAACTTTGTGATTTGGGAGCTTCCATAAATGTGATGTCTCACTCTGTATTCTCTTCTTTGCAGGTTGGTGAGTTGAATCCCATGAGATTAGTGGTGTAGTTGGCGAATAGAGATATGACATATCTAGTGGGAGTTCTTGAGGATGTACTTTTCTAGGTAAGAGACATGATATTTCCAGCAGATTTCAATGTTCTTAACATGGAGGATGATTAGGTAAGTTCTCATGACCCCATTATCTTAGGTAGACCCTTCCTCAAAACTGCAAAAAAAAATCATAAATGTTAATGAGGGTACACTTTCCATGGAATTTGGGGATGAAGTTGTGATATTTAATGTTATGGATTCCATGAAGTACCCCTCAGAGGATCATTCTACATTTTTTATCTCCCATTTTGAACTACCAAATAAAAACCCCATGGAATTTGATTGTTCTATGCTTAGGGATATTATGAGTATTGGTTCTAGTTTGATGTCTAAGAGTACTTCCAAACCTATTTATAATGCACAAGACTCTCTTAGATTTGATTTTGAAATGGAATCATATTCTGATTTTGATCATGTGAACTCTAATTATGACATGGTTGTTGAGTATGATAATGGATTTGATGCTTTATTATCTGATTTTGATGATGTATATTCTGATACTGATGCTCTTTGTGCACATATTTTAGTTACTTCTATGTCTCCATCCATACAACACCCCCTTAAACTAGAACTCAAGCCATTTCCACCAAATCTCAAATACCCATACTTGTTAAGTGGTGAGAAATTACCTATTATCATTGCTAACAATCTCCCTTTTGAACATGAAGAAAAACTTTTGAATCTTTTGAGGGAGAACATCAGGGCAATTGGGTGGACCTTGGATAATATATCAGGTATTAGCCCCTCCATTTGCATGCATATGATTCTTTTGGAGGATGGGGATAAACCGGTTAGGCAGCCACAAAGTAGACTCAATCCAACACTTTTGGAGGTTGTTAAAAAAGAGGTTGAAAAATTGCTCAGGGCAAGTATAATCTATCCCATTTCAAATTCCTAGTGGGTGAGTCCTATTCAGGTTGTGCCTAAGAAAAGTGGTGTTACAGTTGTAAAAAATGATAAATAGGAGTTAGTTTCGATGTGGGTACAAAATAGTTGGTGTGTGTGTATTGATTATAGGAAACTAAATCAGTCCACTCGCAAAGACCATTTCCCCCTCCCATTTTTTGATCAGATGCTTGAGAGACTAGTTGGAAAGACAAACTATTGTTTCTTGGATGGATTTTTTGGATATTTTCAAGTTCCTATAGCTCTGAAAGATCAGGAGAAGACTACATTCATTTGTCCCTTTGGCACATTTGCCTACCGAAGGATGCCATTTGGACTTTGCAATGCCTCAGGTACCTTCTAGAGATTCATGGTGAGTATTTTTTATGATTTTATTAAGACATGCATGGAGGTATTCATGAATGATTTTACAGTGTATGGGTCTTCATTTTATGAATTTCTAAGTAGTTTGGGAAAGGTGTGGAATTTTTGTATTGAGAAGAATCTGGTCTTGAACTTTGAAAAGTGTCATTTTTTCACGACCCGACCCTACCCGGGCTCGAGCCGCAACTACCCCAGGCCCGCCTCCATAGGCCAGGGGCTGGCGACCAGTGCCGAAGGCACAATAACTCGGGGAGGCCTTTGCCTAAGCACCTGTACACACACACACACGTAGCACACTCAATACAAAAGTGCAGAGTAAAAGAAAAGGAAAGCAAAGTAAAGGGAAACTGCTATATAGAGACCACAATGTGCATCGACCTCTAACAGTACAAAGTACAAACTGAAAAGAAAAGGGGAAAAACACGCACCCAACCAAAAAGTGCCACAACCCGGCAACAGGTAAACAAAAAGGAACAGCTGGCGGGCCTCCCACCCGGAACCCGGCCACGACCACCGCACGCGGTCCAAGCTCCCAAGCTCCTACACTCCACTGAAGTCACGCTCCACCTGTCCGTCGTCTGCAAGGGCACACCAAGTGCGGGCAAAGCCCAAGCAGTGGTGAGTATAAAAATACTCAGTAGGATACCTCGAAGGCTCTAGGGAGCAATAAAGGAGGTACCGAAGGGTGAGCAGTAGAGCGAACAAGGAATAGAAAGGAGTACAACCAAGGGTGCAGTAAAGAGTAACAGCTCAACCCAACAAGAAGGAAGGAGAGTAGACTCGTCCAGACCCAAGGAGCTAGAAAAGGTGAGAAGACTAACTTCCCGTCAAGTCTTCGCTACCTATAGCAGGAGAGTAGACTCGTCCAACCACGAGAAGCTAGACACGGAAAGCACGTGGCATACCCCGCGCGTCTTCACCTCTCCTGGAAGGAGAGTAACCAAACCCAAGAATTGGGTACCGGAAACAAGGTATATACATATCTGTATGCTCAAAAAGAAACCCGAACAACGTCGTAAGGGGATATCCGTCCCGTAGCTCAGCCCCAGAAAATGAGTCGCCGACAGTCCGAGAAGTAACACCATCATTGATGCCTAGCATCCCGCACGTCTGCCCCGAACCGCAAGCCAAGGGGCTCAATCACCGCACCTTGACACTATCCTCTTTGGGCGGTACTGACTCGCCCACACAGTTTTAGATCGCGTCACAAGAACACGTCTCGGTGGGGAAAGTGCCCCTCGAACTTGAGAGTTCTAGGGAAAGTCAAATCACACCTCATCACTGCCCTGCAGTAGAGAGGTCTCCTCAAAGTCAAAGCCGTCACAACACTGACCCGTATAACCAAGGGTCCCGCTCCGGTAATCACGGAGGAAAGCCACAGGCTAGCCTAATAGAAAGGACTGAGCTTGGAATGCCAACGAATTACCCACTGCCCATCCCCGTTGGAGGGTAATTCATAACCAAACATCGGGTGACCCACTGCCCAGCCCTGCTAGAGGGTAAACCCCAACATATCATCAAGCGACCCACTGCCTAGCCCCGCTGGAGGGTAAACCATATTAAGATACTGGGTGACCCACTGCCCATCCCTGCTGGAGGGTAAACCATAACACATCATCCGGCGACCCACTGCCCAGCCCCGCTGGAGGGTAGACCATAAGACGTCATCAGGCGACCCACTACCCAGCCCCGCTGGAGGGTAGACCATAACACATCATCAAGCGACCCATTGCCCAGACCCACTGGAGGGTAGACCTGGAATAAGTCAACAGGCGACCCACTACCCAGCCGTGCTGGAGGGTAGACCTGGAACTAGATGACAGGTGACTCACTGCCCAGCCCCACTGGAGGGTAGACCCTAAGAGGTCGTCGGGTGACCCACTGCCCAGTCTCTGCTGGAGGGTAGACCCTATTAGCGTCGGGTGACCCACTACCCAGTCTCTGTTGGAGGGTAAACCCTAGTAGCATCGGGTGACCCACTGCCCAGTCTCCGCTGGAGGGTAGACCCTATAAGCCGGTGAGTAACCCACTGCCCAGCCCCGCTGGAGGGTAAAACTCAGAACTGCTCTGGTCATATCCACTGGAGGGTACAACACTAGCCAACCAAATGCGGAGTGGGTATCGCGCAACCACCCAAATCCAGAACAACTCATCCAGAAGAAGTTCAGTGCATGTTCCATCACCGGGTGCCACTGGCCCTGCTACCGGCCGATCCATCAAGAACGAAACCAGGGGGAGACCACTCAACCCTGCTGGTCAAACAAACACACAGAGGGACCCTCTACGTCGCGATAGGTCCAAGTACGCCAAGCAGAACCCGGCACTCACGTGGGTCCCACACAACGTGTGGCCCCATCTCAACCCCAAATGAACGCACCAACGTTCTTGGGAACGAACAACCACATGTACCTCCAAGCATTTACGTATACTCTCAGAGTATACACAGTCTCAGCCCAAGGGTCATCGTGCACACAGCACCCAACGTCAACGTGAAGGCGTGACGTAACATCTCCAACTCAAAGGCCCAGGCACGGCCAACCACATCTCGTGAACCATTTGTGTCACTCTCGCAAAAATGCGTGATCACACGCCAAGGGTCCGCTACAAACATGGTAGGGAGAACCACCACTGGAGCCCCTTCTGTGCTTCCACATTTAACAAGATCGCGTATAAGGCTCCGCAGAACCGAACGGATCGCACCGTCGCAATACTTGCGGAAAAACACGCGAGATCGACTACTTACTCGCCTCCAACGGATACCCGACGGAAAAGTCACCAACACCGCCTCACGCCCGAACGGCGTCCCATGATCCCGAGCCTCGGCCCCGAAAACAGTCGGGCGCATCGCACCATTGATATCCCCTCGGGAAAACACGTCAAAAGCACTACTCACTTGAGTGCAACGGCTATCCGGAGAAAAAGGTGCATCCCGGCGCACCGTACACGAGCGGTGCCACGTGGGACCCGCATCTCGATCCCGAAACCCAACGAACGGATCGCATCGTTGCGATCCTCTCAAAAAAGTACGCGAAATTGACTATTCACTTGTCCAAAACGGTCGCTCGGTGATAAAGATGGAAATCACCGTCAACTCCCGAAACGGCCCTCGTGGGGCCCGCACCATCGTGCGGAATTACAGCGGGCAGACTGCGCCAACGCGTTGACCTCGGAAAAACACTCAACATCGACTGCTCGCATGCCCCGAACGGACGTCCGAGGAAAAAGTCGCTACTAGCTGCACGCAGCTCAAAAGATGGGCCATGGGGCCCATGCCTCAACTTCGGCCTCAACGCCTGAAACCACCCTGGAAACCTCCGCCTCAGTGCCAGGGGCCCAACGCAGCTCACGGCGCTCAAAACGGACGTCGGATGCGTCCGCGCCGTGCGAAACAAGAATCTCAGGAAAAACGCTCGTCTACTTAAAGACATGCCGCGCCTCCGCGGCCCCTCGTTTCGGGAATTAAAAATTCCCGAAACCATCTCAAAAATACCGCCTCTGCGTCAGGTCCGCGCCGCTGTAGACGGCACACAAAACGGACGCCCGTAGCCCGAAATACGGGCGTCTGAAGACTGAGGGGAAAATCCCCTTGGGCCGGACCGGCCCGGTCCAGCCGGTCCGCCCTGCTTGGGCCGGCCCGCTGGACCGCGGCCCAGCAGCTTGGCCCGGTCCAGCCGAGTCGCGGGCCGTCGCTCCACGGCCCGCTCCCCTTCACACCCGCGCACCCGCCGTGCGGGGTTCTCCACTGACCGGCCACGAGGGCCGGTCGCACGGTCCACGCAACGACCCACAAAGTGTAGGTCATTGTTGCGCCGCATGGGGCCGCCGCCTCGCGGCCCCTCTCCCTCTCGTCGGCGCCCTGTCGGTGCCATCGGCCTGCCGCCGCCGCTCCCAGCACCGCGCCGCCTTCCGAAGCCGCGGCCGCCGCGCCGCCTTCCGAAGCCACGGCCGCTGCGTCGCCTACCCAGAGCCGATGAGCCCGAACCGCCGCAGCCACCGCCTGAAGAAGCCGTCGCCGCCAGCCGAAGCCCCTATCGCCGCCGGAACCCGCCAGAAACACCCAGAAAACCTGAATTTCCCGCAACCTTCGACGAACGATTATGAACGCCTCCGAATCCCGATTTCAAATCCGAAACAAGCGATGGAAAGAGGAAAAAACTATACTACGCAAATATGTGGTTCGTTCGAAGATCCAACAACAATTCGATGCTAAAATTGGGGTTCAAAGGGAGGTTCGGGAATTAAAACGCAAACATGACCCTACCTCGTGGGCGTTGCCCGGAGCTTCGCCGCCGAACCGTCGCCTTGTTGGGGCTGCCTCACCGGAGGAGGAGGAGGAGAAGAGGGAGAGGAGCTCCTCCTTGTTGCTATCCAGGTGAGGGAGAGGAAGAGGGAGGGGGTGACTTAAGCGTTTAAATAGAAACGCTTAAGCACTCGCCCGTCGGCCCGAACCCGAACTCCCGACGGGGTCGGGATTTAGCCTCCCCTAGGCTAAGAACCACGCTCTGAACGCAACGGCGGTCTCAGAATTTTATTCCGAGACCTCGTTCAAAAGTTACTAAACTTAGCGCCCGAGGCCGCCAAATTACGAAAACGCCCCTGGGGCCATTTTTCACAGACGGCCCGCGCCCGCGAAACTTACACCCCTCCTAGGGTAAACGGCACACTCTGAACTCAACGGTGCCCTCGGTTTTCCAATCCGAGCCACCGTTTAAGAGATACCTGCATTTCTCCATTAAACGAATAAATTAATTAATTTATTTATCCATTTAACGTTCCGGGAGCGGGCGAGGGGTCCAACATCCCGCGCCGACAAGTTTTATGTCGTTCCTAGGGTAAACACCCCATTCGGGACCCATCCGTACACTCGGATGCCTGATCCGGAACTCCTTTTAAGAGTTATCTCATTTATTTAGCATTTCCAGTGTGAACGCACTGAAAATTTAATTCTGGCCACTCCGGGGCTCGGAATCGCACGCCGTCTGAAGGCGTTGCTCTGGAATATCATCAAGAATATTCCAAAGTCTTTATCAGAAAAAACCGGGTTCTTACATCATTCCCTCCTTCAATATTTTCTTCCCCGAAAAGCAAAACTAGGGAGCAACACAGGGTACTAAGCCCACACCTGGCTTTCCCATACCCAGAAGAACCCACACACAGCTCTGCGTCACCGCACACAGACCAAAGGATTGATCTTTTCACGCAAGGTTGGCCCTTGCCGATGTCGTTCACCCACTCCAGACTTCAGGGTTAGGGCAAGGCAGTAGGGAACCTCGCCATCCCTTTGCACGGTCTCAAACGGCCCGAAGGCT
This sequence comes from Viscum album, assembly GCA_963277665.1. Classification (NCBI taxonomy): domain Eukaryota; kingdom Viridiplantae; phylum Streptophyta; class Magnoliopsida; order Santalales; family Viscaceae; genus Viscum; species Viscum album. Next base: position 2,026,065,318 of record OY728123.1, read on the forward strand.
CTCGGGGGTAGCTCACCTCCCTGAACGAACCTCTACGTCGCATGTCGCGACTGGAATCACCGCCTGCACCTGAAACAAGGCCTGGTGATTCCCTCCTTCAGAATATCCATATGGTGAAACACCCAAGGATATCTGGTCACGCAAGGTTTCACAGTCGATGATCTCTTACACGCTCAAAAGGCGAAAGAGTCAACACCATCGACTAAAGGAAAAGGTCTCACGCCTTTTTCCTTACCAACACAGGGTTACACCCGAAGCCCTGCGTCACCCTGGTAACACATCAAACAAGGAGCAGGGAGAAAATCCTTTCACACGCAGAGCCTAAAAATTATACTGCAAAAAGGTAGAATAGTTGTAGAGCGTACCTCTTATCACCTCATGCTCTGCAGGATAATAGACATCCAAAGCTCGTGGTTGTCTGTGGTCTCAACCGTCAGCTCCCAGAGCCTGACGTGGACCACCTAGTGGTGATGGGGAGATCTCGTAACGTCATCCCCCCACTACCAGCTCCTCTCGCTCCTCTGCTAGCACCACCTCTCTGGGTACTACTCCGTTCACGGCGCTGCCTCTGTCGTGGTGGTGCGCCTGCTGCCTGCCTGAAGCTCTCAACAACTCGGGTTGGGAAGTCTCGTGCCAAGTGACCTTTCCCGTCACAAGCATAGCACCGGTGCTCTCTGGGCTTCCCTGGTGCCCTCTGGCGCCACTGTGGTGTACGACCACGACCCGGGATCCACTCATGGAAGGGCATCCTCGGCTGAGGCACTGCGCCTTTTCGCCACAGTGGTATATGACCACATCTCTGAAACCGGCAGTGGGAAGGCCACCTGCATCGAGGTCCTGTCCTCCGGTGCCTACTAGCTATGGCAGACGTCCCGGCTCCGTCACGCCCACTGCCACTACCAACCGCAAAACGTGACAGGAAGCTCTCTGTAACCAACTCCTGCTCTAGCACCCCGGCATATGTGGAAATGACCAAGGGTACTATGACTGCATGGATCTCTCAGCGGAGACCCTTCTCAAACTTCCACACTCGGATGTTGTCATCATGGACCAAGTCAGGGTAAAAGTGTGCACGGTCTGCAGAACTAGCCGTGTACTTGGCTACCGTCATCCCTCCCTGCTGAAACTGCAGGAGCTCCTGAATCCGAAAGGAGCGCAAGAAGGAGGGGAAAAACTCCTCATGAAACAACAACTGAAAGTCGTCCAACGAAAGCGACGACTCGTCAAGAAACTGGGTCGCCAGACTCCACCAACGCCAAGATGCTCCACGAAAAAGGGTGGCTGCCAAAGCCACTCTTTGATCTGCCAGCGTCTGCACAAGCCTAAAAAGGTGAACCACTGCCTCTAGCCAACCCTCTGCTGCCTGAGGGTCTGGCTCACCACTGATCCTCAGCGGTCTCTGCCGCTGGACCTCACGGAGCGCGCTCAAGCTCAGCCTGCTCTGCTGAAACTGCCTGCTGCTCAACAGGTGGGGGTGCTGCTACCGGCCCACCCAGAGAAAGGGTCTCGCATGATGGGTCCTGGACTGTGGCCTCGTAGCTCACAAGGTCGCCGTCATGCACCAAATCTGGTGTCTTGGTTGGCTGTCTTCACGGAGACATCCTGAATATTATCAAGGAGTGTCGCGATCAGATGAGCATACTGTATATACCAACAACAACAACGATGGGGAGCTGACTCAAGAAGGACAGTCAAGACTCAGTCCTATGTGATGCACAAACCAAATTTTTCCTGCAACAAGTGTCTCATCATGCCGAGTCGACAAGCAGGTTATCAAGGTCCTGGTGAATGGATACGTCGGCCGCCGCACCATCACTGGACTCCCTGGCCTGAGAGCCTCCCTCAAGACACATTAACTCTGTTGCCCTAAATCCCAACCAATTACTCTTTTAGGGATGTTCGCACAACGTCCCAAGGAACGAACCACCTCTGATACCACTTTGTCACGACCCAACCCTACCCGGGCTCAAGCCACAACTACCCTAGGCCTGCCTCCATAGGCCAGGGGCTGGCGACTAGCGCCAAAGGCACAATAACTCGGGGAGGCCTTTTCCTAAGCACTTGTACACACACATACATGCATCACACTCAATGCAAAAGTGCAGAGTAAAAGAAAAGGAAAGCAAAGTAAAGGGAAACTGCTATATAGAGACCACAATGTGCATCGACCTCTAACAGTACAAAGTACAAACTGAAAAGAAAAGGGGCAAAACACGCGCCCAACCAAAAAGTGTCATAACCCAGCAACAGGTAAACAAAAAGGAACAGCTGGCGGGTCTCCCACCTGGAACCCGGCCAAGACCACCGCACGCGGTCCAAGCTCCCAAGCTCCTACGCTCCACTGAAGTAACGCTCCATCTGTCCGCCGTCTGCAAGGGCACACCAAGTGCAGGAAAAGCCTAAGCAGGGGTGAGTATAAAAATACTAAGTAGGATACCCTAAAGGCTCGAGGGAGCAACAAAGGAGGTACCGAAGGGTGAGCAGTAGAGTGAACAAGGAATAGAAAGGAGTACAACCAAGGGTGCAGTAAAGAGTAACAGCTCAACCCAACAAGAAGGAAGGAGAGTAGACTCGTCCAGACCCAAGGAGCTGGAAACGGTGAGAAGACGAACTTTCCGTCGAGTCTTCACTACCTATAGCAGGAGAGTAGACTCGTCCAACCACGAGAAGCTAGACACGAAAAGCACGTGGCATACCCCGCGCATTTTCGCCTCTCCTGGAAGGAGAGTAACCAAACCCAAGAAGTGGGTACCGGAAACAAGGTATATACATATATGTATGCTCAAAAAGAAACCCGAACAACGTCGTAAGGGGATATCCGTCCCGTAGCTCAGCCCCAGAAAATGAGTCGCCGACAGTCCGAGAAGTAACACCATCATCGATGCCCAGCATCCCGCACATCTGCCCCGAACCGCAAGCCAAGGGGCTCAATCACCGCACCTTGACACTATCTGCTTTGGGTGGCACTGACTTTCCCGCACGGTTTTAGATCGCGTCACAAGAACGCGTCTCGGTGGGGAAAGTGTCCCTCGAACTTGAGAGTTCTAGGGAAAGTCAAATCACACCTCATCACTGCCCTGCAGTTGAGAGGTCTCCTCAAAGTCAAAGCCATCACAACACTGACCCGTATAACCAAGGGTCCCGCTCCAGTAATCACGGAGGAAAGCCACAGGATAGCCTAATAGAAAGGACTGAGCATGGAATGCCAACGAATGACCCACTGCCCAGCCCCGCTGGAGGGTAATTCATAACCAGACATCGGGTGACCCACTTCCCAGCCCTGCTGGAGGGTAAACCCCAACACATCATCAAGCGACCCAATGCCCAGCCCCGCTGGAGGGTAAACCATATTAAGATACTGGGTGACCCACTGCCCAGCCCTGCTGGAGGGTAAACCATAACACATCATCCGGCGACCCACTGCCCAGCCACACTGGAGGGTAGACCATAAAACGTCATCAGGCGACCCACTGCCCAGCCCCGCTGGAGGGTAGACCTGGAATAAGTCGACAGGCGACCCACTGCCCAGCCGTGCTGGAGGGTAGACCTGGAACTAGATGACAGGCGACCCACTGCCCAGCCCCGCTGGAGGGTAGACCCTAAGAGGTCATCGGGTGACCCACTGCCCAGTCTCTGTTGGAGGGTAGACCCTATTAGCGTCGGGTGACCCACTGCCCAGTCTCAGTTGGAGGGTAAACCCTAGTAGCGTCGGGTGACCCACTGCCCAGTCTCCGCTGGAGGGTAGACCCTATAAGACGATGAGTAACCCACTGCCCAGCCCCGCTGGAGGGTAAAACTCAGAACTTCTCTGGCCATATCCACTGGAGGGTACAAAACTGGACAACCAAACGCGGAGTGGGTATTGCGCAACCACCCAACTTTAGAGAAACTCATCCAAAAGAAGTTCAGTGCATGTTCCATCACCGGGTGCCACTGGCCCTGCTACCGGTCGATCCATCGAGAACGAAACCAGGGGGAGACCACTCAACCCTGCTGGTCAAACAAACACACAGAGGGACCCTCTACATCGGGAGAGGTCCAAGTACTCCAAGAAGAACCCGACACGAACGCGGGGCCCACACAATGTGTGGCCCCATCTCAACCCCAAATGAACGCACCAACGTTCTCGGCTACGAACAACCACATGTACCTCCAAGCATTTCCGTATACTCTCAGAGTATACACAGTCTCAGCCCAAGGGCCATCGTGCACACAGCACCCAACGTCAACGTGAAGGCGTGACATAACATTTCCAACTCAAAGGCCCAGGCACGGCCAACCACATCTCTTGAACCATTTGTGTCACTCTCGCAAGAATGCGTGATCACACGCCAAGGGTCCGCTACAAACATGGTAGGGCGAACCACCACTAGAGCCCCTTCCATGCTTCCACATTTAACAAGATCACGTATAAGGCTCCGTAGAACCGAACGGATCATACCGTCGTAATCCTCGTGGAAAAACACACGAGATCGACTACTTACTTGCCTCCAACGGATACCCGACGGAAAAGTCACCAACACCGCCTCACGCCCGAACGGCGTCCCGTGATCCCGAGCCTCAGCCCCGAAAACAGTCAGGCGCATCACACCATTGCGATCCCCTCGGGAAAACACGTCAAAAGCACTACTCACTTGAGTGCAACGGTTATCTGGAGAAAAAGGTGCATCCCGGCGCACCGTACACGAGCGGTACCACGTGGGACCCGCATCCCGGTCCCGAAACCCAACGAACGGATTGCACCGTTGCGATCCTCTCGAAAAAGTACGCGAAATGGACTATTCACTTGTCCAAAACGGTCGCCCGGTGATAAAGCTGGAAATCACCATCAACTCCCGAAACGACCCTCGCGGGGCCCGCACCATCGTGCGGAATTACAGCGGGCAGACTGCGCCAACGTGTTGCCCTCGGAAAAACACCCAACATCGACTGCTCGCACGCCCCGAACAGACTTCCGAGGAAAAAGTCGCTACTAGCTGCACGCAGCTCAAAAGACGGGCCATGGGGCCCGCGCCTCAACGCCTGAAACCACCCTAGAAACCTCCGCCTCAGTGCCAGGGGCCCAACGCCGCTGACGGTGCTCAAAACGGACGTCGAATGCGTCCGCGCCGCGCGAAACAAGAATCTCAGGAAAAACGCTCGTCTACTTAAAGACACGTCGCGCCTCCGCGGCCCCTCATTTCGGGAATTAAAAATTCCCGAAACCATCTCAAAAATACCGACTCTGCGTCAGGTCTGCGCCGCCGTAGACGGAACGCAAAACGGACACCCGTAACCCGAAATACGGACGTCCGAAGACTGAGGGGCAAAGCCCCTTGGGCCGGACCGGCCCGGTCCGGCCGGTCCGCCCTGCTTGGGCCGACCCGCGCCGGCCGGCCTGCTGGACCGCGGCCCAGCAGCTTGGCCCGGTCCAGCCGAGTCGCGGGCCGCCGCTCCGCGGCCCACTCCCCTTCACACCCGCGCGCCCGCCGCGCGGGGTTCTCCACCGACCGGCCACGAGGGCCGGTCGCACAGTCCACAAAACGACCCGCAAAGTGCGGGTCGTTGTTGCGCTGCACAGGGCCGCCGCCTCGCGGCCCCTCTCCCTCTTGCCGGCGCCCTGTCGGCGCCACCGGCCTGCCGCTGCCGCTCCCAGCGCCGCGCCGCCTTCCGAAGTCGCGGCCGCCGCGCCGCCTGCCCGGAGCCGATGAGCCCGAGCCGCCGCAGCCACCGCCTGAAGAAGCCGTCGCCGCCAGCCGAAGCCCCTGCCGCCGCCGGAACCCACCGGAAACACCTAGAAAACCTGAATTTCCCGCAACCTTCGGCGAACGATTGTGAACGCCTCCAAATACCGATTTCAAATCCGAAACAAGCGATTGAAAGAGGAAAAAACTATACTACGCAAATATGTGGTTCGTTCGAAGATCCAACAACAATTCGACGCTAAAATTGGGGTTCAAAGGGAGGTTCGGGAATTAAAATGCAAACATGACCCTACGTCGTGGGCGTTGCCCGGAGCTTCGCCGCCAAACCGTCGCCTTGCCGGGGCTGCCTCGCCAGAGGAGGAGGAGGAGAAGAGGGAGAGGAGCTCCTCCTTGCTGCTGTCCAGGTGAGGGAGAGGAAGAGGGAGGGGGTGACTTAAGCGTTTAAATAGAAACGCTTAAGCACCCGCCCGTCGGCCCGAACCCGAACTCCCGAAGGGGTCGGGATTTAGCCTCCCCTAGGCTAAGAACCACGATCTGAGCGCAACGGCGGTCTCGGAATTTTATTCCGAGACCCCGTTCAAAAGTTACTAAACTTAGCGCCTGAGGCTGCCAAATTACGAAGACGCCCCTGGGGCCATTTTTCACAGACGGCCCGCGCCCGTGAAACTTACACCCCTCCTAGGGTAAACGGCACACTCCGAACTCAACGGTGCCCTTGGTTTTCCAATACGAGCCACCGTTTAAGAGATACCTGTGTTTCACCATTAAACGAATTAATTAATTAATTTATTTATCCGTTTAACGTTCCGGTAGCGGGCGAGGGGTCCAAACATCCCGCGCCGACAAGTTTTATGTCGTTCCTAGGGTAAACACCCCATTCCGGACCCATCCGTACACTCGGATCCCTGATCTGGAACTCCGTTTAAGAGTTATCTCATTTATTTAGCATTTCCAGTGTGAACGCACTGAAAATTTAATTTCGGCCACTCCGGGGCTCGGAATCGCACGCCGTCTGAAGGCACTGCTCTGGAATATCATAAAGAATATTCCAAAGTCTTTCTCAGCAAAAACTGGGTTCTTACACATTTCATGGTAGAACACGGAATTGTCTTAGGGCATATAGTGTCAAAACATAGGATATAGGTTGATAGATCTAAGGTAGATATTATTTCATCCTTACCATATCCTTCATGTGTGTGTGATGTTAGATCTTTCCTAGGGCATGCAGGATTTTATCGGCACTTCATCAAATATTTTAGTAAGATTTCTCTTCCTATGTCACGATTACTTCAAAATGATTTTGATTTTGTGTTTAATGATTCTTGCATGACTTACTTTGATGAGCTAAGTTTTTGACCACTCCACCGATCATACATCCCCCACGACAGGAGATTTCTTTTGAGCTTATGTGTGATGCCTCCAACTTCGCGGTTGGAACTGTCTTATCTCAGAGGATGGAGGGACGTTCACATGTTATTTCCTATGCATTGAGGACACTGTATTCAGCCTAATCAAACTACACAACCACGGAAAAGAAGTTTCTTTCTATTATATTCTCTTTAGATAAATTCCGTTAATATTTATTGGGCTCTAAAGTAGTTGTTTTTTCTAACCATGCAGCTCTGAGGTACCTCTTGAAGAAGAAAGGCGCAAAGCCTAAGCTAATATGATGGATGATCCTTCTTCAGGAATTTGACATTGAGATAAAGGAAAAAAAGGGGTCAGAAAACTTGGTGGAAGACCACATGAGTAGGCTTACTCGCACAGTAGAGGATGACACCTTGGACCAGGTACCACTTCGAGACACTTTCCCCGATGAGCATCTTTATTCCATCTCAGGTATGCATCCTTGGTATGAGGATTTAGTGCACTACCTTATTGTATCCAAAATACCTGCAAATTTAAAGAAACATCAAGTCCAAAAGTTAAAGAGTAAGTCTATATTTTATGTGTGGGATTATCCCTACTTATGGTGCATGTGTGGTGACCAAGTTATTAGGAGGTGTGTTTTTGATCATGAGTTTGAGTCTATTCTGCAATTCTGTCATACAGTTGCTTTTGGTGGACACTTTGGACCCCAATAGACAGCTAGAAAAGTTTTGGACTCTATATTATATTGTCCTAGCTTATTCCATAATGCTCATGTGTTTTGTAAGTCGTGCTCACGTTGCCAACACACAGGAAACATTTCTAGGAGACACGAAATGCCCCCAACAACCCATATTATTCTATGAAATTTTTGATGTTTGGGGCATCAATTTTATGGGTCCTTTTCCTAGTTCATTTGGTTTCCTATATATTTTTGTTTTCGTTGATTATGTGAGCAAATGGGTGGAGGCTAAGGCCACCAGGACTGATGATTCTCATGTTGTTGTGGACTTTGTCAAAGCGCAGATTTTTTGAAAGTTTAGAGTACCAAAGGCCATCATCAGTGACCAAGGGACACACTTCTGCAATCAGAATTTGTCTTCCCTCCTTCATAAGTATGGGTTGACACACAAAACATCAACATTATATCACCCCCAAACAAATGGTCAGGCTGAGGTTTCAAATCGTGAGTTGAAACAGATTTTGGAGAAAATTGTGCAGCCAAATAGGAAGGATTGGAGCAAGCGTTTAGATGATGCACTATGGGCATATAGGAAAACATACAAAACTCTCATCGGTATGTCCCCATTTCAGATTATTTTTGGGAAAGCGTGTCATCTCCCTGTAGAAGTTGAGCATCGAGCTTATTGGGCTATAAAGAAATGCAACATGGATTTGGCCCAAGATGGAATCCAAAGGAAGCTGGAAATTTAAGAACTTGAGTAGATTCGATTGTCTTCATATGAGAACTCAAGGCTCTATAAGGAAAGATCAAAAGTATCTCATGAAAAAATGATCCAAAAAAGATAATTTTAAGTTGGAGAGAAAGTCTTGCTCTATAGTTCACGACTGAAGTCGATGCCTGGTAAGTTGCGTTCCAGGTGGTTAGGTCCTTATGTTGTGACTAATGATTTTCCTTATGGTGTAGTTGAGATCACACAAGAGGACACTGGAAGGAGCTTTACAGTCAATTGGCAACTTTTGAAGAAATACATTGAGGGACTTCCTATTGATGCAGTGGATTTCATCACACTGCATGACCCCATCATCACTTGAGCATATCAGACTGTTTTTAACCCTTTCACTTTTTTATTCTTTTTTTTGTTTAAAATTATACATTTCATATGCATATATCATCTAATGGGTTCACATTGAGGACAATTCAATATTTTAAGTGTGGGGGAGGGAATCTTTTAGTTTAGTAATTTCAATTATTTTCCTGTTTTTCAATGATTTTCAAAAAAAATTGCATTTTTTCAAATTTTGTGTGTTTATTTTTTAGTTTTTTGTGTGTTTTTAAAACTTTTGAGCTGAAATGATTATCATAAACATTTTTAAATCCATATCAATAAGTGAAACAATTTGTCCCATGAAACCGAGCTTAAATGAATGCTGAAATAACTTTGTTTCAAGTTCAAATCTTTAGTAATTTCATGAAAAGTACTCCGAATTTTGAATCTCATGCCACATCTCACTATCTTTATATTTGAAATCACTTTCCTGTGAGGATTATGAACCATTCTTTTCATATTCTTCACATTCACCTCACTTCTTGAGAGAACCAAACTATGTTTGATTTAACCAGAATTTGATTTATTCCTGTCAAAACTTGAGGGTTTGAGGTACTTATGTTTTAAATGATTGAGACATTTGTTTGGTATTAAAGCCCTTATTTAAAAGAATCCTTTTTTATAATGGCCTACCTTGAACATTTAATCCTTTTAGACCTTATAAGTCATGAACATCCTGTTAGGTTAGCCGCATTACAAGCCAATTTTCCCTATCCAACCAACTCTTGAAGTGAAATTGCATAATATAGTTGAACTTAAGTATGGGGGAAGTTGTATTGTGTTGTGCTACCACATTTTGTGATACTTAGGGTGGAAAATTAAATTATGAAGAGATGTGTTTGTTACTAAAGAAAATCATTATATTGAAATTTGTTCCTTTTCTGGAGCTTTCATGATAACTGAAGTTGTGCCTTTCTGGAGCTTCTAATAGAGGAAGAAAATTATGCTTATCTGGAGCTTTTAAGAAAATCATTCTTGAGAAGATTGACATTTTTACTGCTGAAATGTTGATTAGTGTAAAAATTCATGATGATGAACATGAATTGATGCTATGGGGATTGAGGAGGAGACCATATTTAAGTGAAAATTAGATTAATGCAATTTTTCTTCAAAAAGAGTCAAGCCCCCCTCATTCAGCCTCATAATTTTTCACATCTTAATCCTACCAACTGAAAGTCACAAAACAACCCTGAAAAGTCCTCATGATAAACATATGTCATTGGCTCATATTGGGTGGTGATGTAAGAATTTATCAAGCCTATGGTGACCCTTGTATGAGTTTGGATGAGAAAGACATTGCTAAAAAATTAACATTTGTGTGATAAGAGAAAATTCTAGTGATGTAAGTGTTTTGTGCATGGGAGGATAAATGAAGTGGAAATATATTGAATGATATAAATGGAGAACTTGAAATAATGTTTTTTATGAGGCATTATATCTTTTGTTTCTTTGTGTGTAATTGTTGATTATCAAGGATATGTGTTTTAAAATTTGTTTTGATTTGATATTGATGTTTACTTGATATGAGGTTTTGCTCAAGAGTGCAAAAGGGTAAGTGTGGAGGAGTTGATAAAACACTATTTTTTTTGAATATTTTATTTATAATAAATGACATAATTTCTTCACATTGTGCTAAATATATTCATTTATGAAATATTTGGGATTAAATCATTCATTTGAAAATTTGATGAAAATTTCAGTTTTACCCTTTTAAAATGCACTGTAGTATTTCGCACATAAATATTTTAATATGACTTATTTGAACTTAAAATTTTGTAAGGTGTTTCTAACTTAATTTTCTACAACTTTTATTCATGACATTAGAGCTAAAGAGTACATTTGGATGGATTAAATGAGTCATTAAGTCAATGGTGGGTTGGACTCGCCAGAATGGACATGGGTTCTGTATTTAGACCATAACTTCTTCATCCTTGTTTGGATTAGGCCCAAATTTTGAGAGGAGCTCTAGGATTAAATTTCTCACAAATAATACTTCTGTAAAGAGAGATGATTCACGCATTTTGGTGGTAAAATGGGAAGTACAAGTTGGATTAAAATATTTGGCTGAATTTCCCCATTCACACTTGAAACTACTTGTAACCTAGCCTCACCTCCACTCTATAAATTAGTGTTTTTCTCATTTGGAGGGGTTGAGACGTGCGTTAGGAGATTGGAGGCAGAGAAGAATTGGTTTCACCCAAATTATTCAACCATTTTAAGAGGGGTATCTCTTGAAGCAATGATCTCTTCATCGAAGCCTTCTTCTCTTCATCATGTTGTAATGTTTTCATTTGTGTAATAAACTTCTTTGTTCTTCTTTTATTTCTTCTATTTTCTTTTTTTTTGTTAAAATTTATTCTTCTCTTAATCTTCCTAATTGGGTTGGAATCAATAGTGGAGATGAGATTGAGTTTTACCCTTTCAATCATCTGCTCATGCAAAACGTCTCCATGATGACCACACCGCCCATGAAAGAGTAGTTTTCTAGTGATCGATATATCTTCTACCCTCTTCATTTAATTATTTTGAATCATGGAGATACTGTAATTCACATAATATTATCTATTAATTGTGTTCTTAAATTATAAGAAACTAAGAAAGCAATTGAACAATTAACACAAAAGCACGTGAGGTCGAGGTTTTGTTTAAATTGTGAGAGCGCAAACTTAATCGGTAATACAAGACCACATGGGATAAGTTTGTAGAGTTCAAATATATTACCTAAACACAATTAATCTTAATTATCTAGAATAGAAATGTGCTTTAATTTACCACTTACCATAAGCTAACCTTAGAACATCAATCAAAGTAGGGTGCTGCGATTACATGTTCCAAAGTTAGCCTAAGGTTAAATTCACTTCATCTTTGTGGTAAAGTTAATTATCGTATGGTTCGGGGTTTAACAAATTAAGGGGCCATAATTAAGTGAGTGATAATTTAAATGACAATGATAAATAATTGAGTGAAGAGGTGGAGTTAGATCGATTACACCTTTTAAATATTGTCTAAAAAACATCTTCTTGTTGTGTATTTTTAATCGAACTTCATTTCAAAAATAAAAACAAAAAAATGCAATATTCTTCCAACAAACTTCTTCTAGTTTTATAAACGATAAACAACCCTTCATCATTACAAGTAGTGTTTTTATTCTTTTTTATTTTATTTTTAGAATACATTTAAGAAGTTTTTATAATTTGCTTCCTCCTTTGAGAGATGACCTTGGTCAGCCACTCTGCTGCCCCTAAGTAACCCGAAACCAAACATCATTTGAAATCGCCCATGACAGCGTCTTTCAAGTAGTGATTATCCTTAGTGAAAAGTGTGTGTTCTTCATTAATAGTAGTGTGGTTTCAATTTCAATGCATGATGATGTTGGTATTGTGAAATCTAACGCCATCCATTGCTTAAAACACGTGTTGTTTGATCTTTAGAAACTCAACAGTAAGTCTATGACTTGATTTTAATGAAAAACAATTTCAAAATAAATCCAACCCATAATTGTATTATTCATGAGTAATTGATGCTTGACTGCAGGTTTAATAGTTTTTTTAAGGTGATATAAAACAACTTTCTAGTTTAATGTCAAAAACCAATGTTTATAAGATTTTTTTTATGACTGGTGCGATGACCATTACAAGGTCTTCAAATCATCATTTGCCCTCTCATATCAGATTTTTTTATATACATTTAAAAAAAATATATTTTTCAAAAAACGGTTAGGACGGATTTTTTTTTCAAAATTTGCCTTAAAGGCGGCATCACGGATGGCGCCTTTGCATTCCGAGTGAAAGGCGGCATTCGCGATGCCGCCTTTCTCCTAAAAAAATTTTTTTTGAAAATTTTTATTTTTGTTTTGTTTTGTTTATATATATATATAAACAAAACAAAAAATTCCAGTAGAATTTATCCGCTATTTTAAATCCAACAGTACTGTCATCACAACGGTCTGAATTCTGACAGAACCTCTCACCCAGAGCACCCTTTTATAAGAGAGCTTACCCTGAAAATCATTCTGCATTTCCGATGTGTGATTCTGGTTCTCCATTTCCCGCGCAAAACATTCTGCATTTCCGATGTGGGATTCTGTTTCAAGTACTCGACTTTGAAAGACTATAAAATATAAACTATAAGACCAATATAAATGAAACTTAAAACATGAATTAAACATATAAAAAATACTTGAAAACAAAAAAAAAATCATAAAAAATGATGATAAAAAATAATTTATAAGCTTTCAAAACCACCTACTTTAAACTTAAAAAGTTTCAAGTATGTGAATTTAGAAGCCTATAAAATATAAACTACAAGACCAATATAAATAAAACCTAATAAATGGATTAAACATATAAAAAATAGTTGAAAATAAAAAGAATTTTGTAAAAAATGTTGATAGAAAATAATTTATAAGCTTTCAAAACCGCTTATTTGAAACTAAAAAATGTTTCAAGTACATGACTTTAAAATATAATAAAATATAAACTATAATACTGATATAAATGAAATTTTAAACATTGATTAAACATATAATAAATAGTTTAAACCAAAAAGAATTTCCTCAAAAATGTTGATGAAAAATAATCTATAACCTTTCAAAACTGCCTACTTGAAACTTAAAAATGTTTCAAGTACGTGAATTTGAAAGACTATAAAATATAAACTATATAAAGAATATAAATGAAACTTTAAACATTGATTAAACATATAATAAATAGTTGAAAACAAAAAGAATTTCCAAAAATTTTTTGATGAAAAGTAATTTATAAGCTTTCAAAACCGCTTATTTGAAATTAAAAAATGTTTCAAGTACGTTACTTTGAAATACAATAAAATATAAACTATAAGACTGATATAAATGAAATTTTAAACATTGATTAAACATATAATAAATAGGTAAAAAAAATAATTTTTTCAAAAATTTTGATGAAAAATAATCTATAATTTTTCAAAACCGCCTACTTGAAACTTAAAAATGTTTCAAGTACGTGAATTTGAAAGACTATAAAATATAGACTATAAAACGAATATAAATGAAACTTTAAACATTGATTAAACACATAATAAATAGCTGAAAATAAAAATATTTTTGTAAAAAATGTTGATTAAAAGTAATTTATAAGCTTTCAAAACCGCTTACTGGAAATTTAAAAATGTTTCAAGTACGTGACTTTGAAATACAATAAAATATAAACTATAAGACTAATATAAATGAAATTTTAAACATTGATTAAACATATAATAAATAGTTGAAAACAAAAAGAATTCCCTCAAAAATGTTGATGAAAAATAATCTATAACCTTTCAAAACCACCTACTTGAAACTTAAAAATGTTTCAAGTATGTGAATTTGAAAGACTATAAAATATAAACTATAAAACGAATATAATTGAAACTTTAAACATTGATTAAACATATAATAAATAGTTGAAAACAAAAAGAATTTCCAAAAAATGTTGATGAAAAGTAATTTATAAGCTTTCAAAACTGCTTACTTGAAACTAAAAAATGTTTCTAGTACGTGAATTCGAAAGACTATAAAATATAAAATATAACACCAATATAAATGAAACATAAAAAATATTTATTAAACATATAAGAAATAATTGAAAACAAAAGGAATTTTCTAAAAAATGTTGATAAAAAATAATTTATAAGCTTTCAAAACTGCATACTTGAAACTGAAAAATGTTTCAAGTATGTGACTTTGAAAGACCATAAAATATAAAATAGAAGAATAAAAATGTTTCTAGTACGTGACTTTGAAAGACTATAAAATATAAACTATAACACCAATATAAATGAAACTTAAAACATGGATTAAACATATAAAAAATACTTGAAAACAAAAAAAAATCATAAAAAATGATGATAAAAAATAATTTATAAGCTTTCAAAACCACCTACTTTAAACTTAAAAAGTTTCAAGTATGTGAATTTAGAAGCCTATAAAATATAAACTACAAGACCAATATAAATGAAACTTAATAAATAGATTAAACATATAACAAATAGTTGAAAATAAAAAGAATTTTGTAAAAATTTTTGATAGAAAATAATTTATAAGCTTTCAAAACCGCTTATTTGAAACTAAAAAATGTTTCAAGTACATGACTTTGAAATACAATAAAATATAAACTATAAGACCGATATAGATGAAATTTTAAACATTGATTAAACATATAATAAACAGTTGAAAACAAAAATAATTTCCTCAAAAATGTTGATGAAAAATAATCTATAACCTTTCAAAACCGCCTACTTGAAACTTAAAAATGTTTCAAGTACGTGAATTTGAAAGACTATAAAATATAAACTATAAAAAGAATATAATTGAAACTTCAAAACATTGATTAAAAATATAATAAATAGTTGAAAACAAAAAAAAAATCCCAAAAAAATGTTGATGAAAAGTAATTTATAAGCTTTCAAAACCGCTTATTTGAAACTAAAAAATGTTTCAAGTACGTGATTTTGAAATACAATAAAATATAAACTATAAGATTGATATAAATGAAATTTTAAACATTGATTAAATATATAATAAATAGTTGAAAACAAAAAGAATTTCCTCAAAAATGTTGATGAAAAATAATCTATAACCTTTCAAAACCGCCTACTTAAAACTTAAAAATGTTTCAAGTACGTGAATTTGAAAGACTATAAAATATAGACTATAAAACAAATATAAATGAAACTTTAAACATTGATTAAACATATAATAAACAGTTTAAAACAAAAAGAATTTCCAAAAAATGTTGATGAAAAGTAATTTTTAAGCTTTCAAAACCGCTTACTTGAAACTAAAAAATGTTTCAAGTACGTGAATTCGAAAGACTATAAAATATAAAATATAACACCAATATAAATGAAACATAAAAAATATTGATTAAAAATATAAGAAATAATTGAAAACAAAAGGAATTTTCTAAAAAATGTTGATAAAAAATAATTTATAAGCTTTCAAAACTGCATACTTTAAACTAAAAAATGTTTCAAGTAGGTGAATTTGAAAGACTATATAATATAAACTATAAAATGAATATATTTGAAACTTTAAACATTGATTATACATATAATAAATAGTTGAAAACAAAAAAAATTTCCAAAAAAATATTGATGAAAAGTAATTTATAAGCTTTCAAAACGGCTTACTTGAAACTAAAAAATGTTTCAAGTACGTGAATTCGAAAGACTATAAAATATAAAATATAACACCAATATAAATGAAACATAAAAAATATTGATTAAACATATAAGAAATAATTGAAAACAGAAGGAATTTTCTAAAAAATGTTGATGAAAAATAATTTATAAGCTTTCAAAACCACCTACTTGAAACTAAAAAATGTTTCAAGTACGTGACTTTGAAAGACCATAAAACATAAAATAGAAGACTAAAAATGTTTCAAGTACGTGACTTTGAAATTGGAAACGTTACTCATGCGTACATACGAGACTAATTTGTATAATGTTTCAAGTAGGTGTATGCATTCTTAAAAGACTTAATTTGTGTTTTGATTTAGATTTTTTAATAATGGTGGTCGTTTATTTATTTACATATGAGACTAATTCATGCTTTATTTTATTTGGATAGAAAATCATTATTTAGCATCACTCAAATACTTTATAGTTTGTCACCACCCTTTGAAAATAGCAGAGTATGTCCAGAGTTATTATTAAATATATCATGTTAACAAATATGTTATATATATATATATAATGATAACATTACTTACATATGTTCTCTTAATATTTATAACACATGTTTATAAAATATTAGTTTTTTTATCGTTGTAAACACATAAAATATGTTTAATAAAGTAAAAATAGCACATACTATATGATATAAACACATGTGTCAAGCCTAAAAAAACTCAAATAATATGACAAAATATATATCATATAACTAGAATAAAACCTGATTTATAGAGTTAGATTTGCAAATAGATAAAAAAATTCAATTACGTCAAAAATCTGAGTTCATTATTAACAGTCCTATCAAAACAAGATTTTATCTATATATCTGAGTTAAGAATATATACAAACATCATGAAAATATCAATTATATAACTATTAATTGTATAATAATTAGTTAGTTAATTAGTCATTATTAATAATTAATTATATTATAATTAATTAGTTAATTAGTAATATAATTAGTTAATTAGTAGTATAATTATTAATTATTTAATAATTAATTAGTTACTTAGTAATATAATTATTAATTATATAAGTTGTAGTCATTTAATCAGTAATTATTAATCATTAATTATATAATAATTAATTAGTTAATTAGTAATATAATTATTAAATATATAAATAGTTAATTAGTTAATTTTTTGAGAAAGTTAGAGCCGATGCTCTTTTTATAATTAGTTAATTAGTAATGTAATTATAAATTATAATTATTCATAATAATTATTAATTATTATTTATTAAAAATTATTATATAATAATTAATTAGTTAATTGGTAATATAATTATTAATTATATAATAGTTAATTAGTTAATTAGTAATATAGTTATAAATTATAATTTTTCATTATAATTGTTAAATTGTAATTATTAAAAGTCATTATATTACTAGTTAATTGGTTAATTATTATATACTTAATTATTAATAATTACTAATCAACTAATTAATTATTATATAATTAATTATTAATAATATTAATTTAATACTTTATAATTTATTATATGTTTAATACATGTGTTAACTTTAAATTATATTGGTTTTATAATTTATATTTTATAGTATTTCAAAGCGACATACTTGAATCATTTTTAAGTTTCAAGTAGGTGGTTTTGAAAGCTTATAAATTATTTTTCATGAACATTTTTTACGAAATTCTTTTTATTTTCAACTATTTGTTATATGTTTAATTCATATTTTAAGTTTCATTTATATCGGTCTTATAGTTTATATTTTATTGTATTTCAAAGTCACGTACTTGAAACATTTTTTAGTTTCAAGTACGCAGTTTTGAAAGCTTATAAATTATTTTCTATCAACTTTTTTTACGAAATTCTTTTTATTTTCAACTATTTGTTATATGTTTAATCCATGTATTAAGTTTCATTTATATTGGTCTTGTAGTTTATATTTTATAGGCTTCTAAATTCACGTACTTGAAACTTTTTATGTTTAAAGTAGGTGGTTTTTGAAAGCTTATAAATTATTTTTTATCATCATTTTTTATGATTTTTTTTTTGTTTTCAACTATTTTTTATATGTTTAATCCATATTTTAAGTTTCATTTATATTGGTCTTATAGTTTATATTTTATAGTCTTTCAAAGTCGAGTACTTGAAACAGAATCACACATCGGAAATGCAGAATGTTCTGCGCAGGAAATGGAGAACCAAAATCCCACATCAGAAATGCAGAATGATTTTCAGAGTAAACTCTCTTATAAAAGGGAGCTCTGACTTAGAGATTCTGTCAGAATCCAGACTGCTGTAATGACAGTACTGCTAGATTTAAAATAGCGGATAAATTCTGCTGAAATGCAAAGGCGACATCTGTGATGCCGCATTTCGAGTGCATTTTGAAAAAACATTCCGCCCTAACCATTCTTTGAAAAATATATTTTTTTAAAAATGTATTAAAAAAAAACTCTCTCATATCCCATATTTACTAACTTTCAAAATAAAGTAGGATTTTAGTTGTATTTATCGTCTTTCCGAACCGTTAGTAATAATTAAAATCCCTAACATACCGTCTCGTCCCAAATATAACCACGAGCAAGCGCTCCACTCCCTGTGCAAAACCCTTCAGCGATCGCGCGCTTTCCTCCAGTCCCCGATTTCCGATGGCTGCCCCAGGTCCTCTGGGTTCGGCCGAGAACGGCTCCAAGGCACCTCCACGGTACGCACTACAGCAGCATCCGTCTGCAATCCACGGCGCCGCAACTTCAGATAATTCGGCGGTCGCCGTCAAGACGACTGCGGAATCGGAACCTTCACATCACGAAACCATTTCAACCGAGGCGACGACTAGGCGGACAGATCCAGCGGAGCCTACGGCTGCGGCTGTGCCTGCGCCGGAGAAGAGGTGGCCGGGATGGCCAGGTGACTGTGTTTTCCGTCTCATCGTGCCAGTGCTGAAGGTCGGGAGCATCATCGGCCGCAAGGGGGAGTTGATCAAGAAGACTTGTGAGGAGACCCGTGCCCGCATTCGCGTACTCGATGGTGCCGTTGGCACTCCTGATCGCGTTGTGAGTTATTTCACGGGGTTTCCCTATCTTTTGTTAGGGTTTCCTTTTTCATCATTGTACCCCCTTGGAATATAGGGTTCTGTCTTGTCTTGTACATAATCCCTGCTGTCAAATGAGAGTGGCACTGATATCATACTTAGTTGTTTCTTTATCCTTTGTCTTAACCAAAATATGCTTGTTATTTTTTGCTCTCCCTGTTTTCATGTTCAACTTCTGATCTTTAACATTGAGCTGTAATTATGTCTTTCTCTTTGTTTCTGCAGGTATTAATTTCTGCCAAGGAAGAGCCGGAGGCACCCGTATCTCCTGCAATGGATGCTGTTCTAAGAGTTTTCAAGCGTGTCAGTGGTTTATCCGAGAGCGAGTTGGATGGAAACACAACTGGAGCTGCTGGAGTTGCGTTCTGTTCTGTTCGGCTGTTGGTTGCATCCCCGCAAGCTGTATATTTGATTGGGAAGCAAGGTTCCCTAATCAAGTCAATTCAGGGGAGCAGTAGTGCTTCAGTACGCGTTTTGTCTGGAGGTATGAATTTTAATCTTTCACTCTTTAAGGGCTGAAAAAATGAATCGCCCTTGTTCCAGAAGTGTTGAGACTACAATTCCGGGCTTGTGTTTCTGTTACGCGTGGCATGGATAACCGTCTTACCTAGAATCCTGGGTTATTAGTGAAATAAATATGGGTTGCCTGTCTTATTTGTCTCTGCCCAATTATTTTAGGTACTAATAACTGTCTCGGTTTCAAAATACAAATCAATCATGGTTTGCCTTTTCATTTCCACTGTTTTCTTTTAAAAATATTTGATATTCAATTATATAATATAATCCAGTTATTTTCTAAGCTAACATTCAGGTTTGCTTGGGAAAAACTATTTTTTCAGAATTAATGAAAAAAACTGATAGCTTTTTTTATTTTAAAGAACCTGAAACCTGTCTATGAAGCATGATAGCTCACGGTAATCTTTACAAGAAGTTAGTCTTCTCCATAAAGCTGGAAGTTGCTGTGATGACGGGCTTTCTTGTCTTTGGTGCTTCTTGGTATTTAGTGGTCTTCCAATTTTTTGGGAGATGAAAATGTTGCATCGGTTTATAGTGAAGGGCTTGCCTATATCAGTTGGAGTCTTAAAAGTAGTCTACTGTGACGACATTTAGAGGTTTCCTTTTAAAAGCCAGTTGATTATGTGCATGGCGGTCTTGATATCTTATTAATTTTTTGCTTGAAAATTCCTAATATAAGATTATGTTCCAGGCATACCCCCTCAAGTATGATGTTCTTTGGGCTGAATACATCAATGAAATATTGCTTGATATGGGGCATGAGTGACATTATTTAAATGAAACACATGGATTGCCTTCTCTAATACCACTATGAAGTTCATATGCTTTTATCTCTTTCCTCTTTCTATCTGGTGATTCTCAGGGCTTATGAAATAGCTCCTTGTTTTATGTTTTCACACGGTGCTGGTTTGGTTTTATGGGGGGGGGGGGGTATCTTCAATTTGCATTAATGAAAGTGTAGAACATAACTGGAATTCAAATTTATTATAATAACAACCATTATGATTGTTTTGAAGCTGCTGCTTTCATTCTCTATTCTTGTACCATTTCTAGTTTGGTCATCATTGCGCTGTGAAGATGGCCATCATCAAACTTTTCTACCCACCCATTTTTTCTTGTAGCCTGATATCATTAGTTTGTGCCTCCTTGTTGCGTTGATGCAAAATGACCCAAACCTATTGTCTGTTTTTCCTAAAAGGTCAGCTGCATGAAAATTCCATCAGTCTTGTTTTAATAGCTAATGCATATTTATAATCTTCTCCCCCGACTTTTATTTCTCCTTGTCTGCATTGTTGGACTGGGATGACAGTTGATGTGTCATGTTGATGGGTTTTTTTAGTTACTCCATATGTTTTACTGGACAATTTCTTGAATAGCCAAGAGGTTGTATTTAATATATTTGTCATCTTAACAAGCCTTTTCTTTTACATCTTTTACTTATGTTGCACTCTGTGCTGATTGTTTTTATTTTGTTTGTAAATATAGGAAATGGCCTGCACTCATCCATATTCTTCCCTTGCAGATGAATTGCCATTCGTTGCCTCTGATGAGAGGATCGTAGAGATGCAAGGAGAAGCCCTGAAGGTTAAAATCGCACTAGAAACTGTTTTGGGGTATTTAAGGAAGTTTTTGGTTGATCACACCGTTGTTCCTCTATTTGAAAAGAATGTGAGTTGCAATATTTTAGCTCAATTAACTTTTTCTTGTGGCTTCACGGGGTACTTATTATTGCTGATCCATTTCTTCCAGTACAATAATATCGCAGCATCACAGGACCACCAAGTAGCGAACAGGACTGATAAGTCATTAATGTACTCTGGTTCTCAGCCTGGCGTTGGTTCGGATTATTCTATTGCATCAAAAAGGGATTCTTTGTTCCTTGATCGTGAAACCCCGATGGATTTGCAAATTGCAGCTTCTGGAATTCCCAGTTATGTAAAAGAGCCTTCATTTTCAGCTTCTCGTTCTTCAGGACTTCATACAAGGGGTCCTATTGTCACTCAGGTTGGTTGCTTCAACTGTTCATAGTTTTCATAATAACCATGCAAGTCACTGAATCCGCCTGGACACTGATTTAAGGTTCAATAATAAAAGCATTTTCAAACAAGCTATATTAAATTTAATGCATTTTTAAGTAATATATTGAAATTAATGCATATAATCTTTTATAATTATCAATCTATCACCATTTTGTCCATAGAATGCTCCATATATGATAATCTTTTAATCAATAAATAATTTCAACAGTATATTCATGCAGAGGCTGGAATTGAGTTCACGGGTTGAGTTTGTGTTGGGTTGGCTATTTTTTGAACCCATTTAAGGTCAAACATAACCTGATCCATTTAATTAAACCAGTTGACCTGACCCAGCCCATTTATGAAGGGGTCAACCCTAATCTGATTTGCCAATCTGTTTAAGATATATATAACATAGATTGTATCATGACATGACCCATTGATTAATATCATATAAGTTTAATGACCAGACCAAATTGAGTTATGCCATTTAGTTTAAAAACAAACTAATTAATATGAAGCATATGTTATTCATGTTGCAACTAGACCTTATGCTATTTAAAATAAATAATGTGCTATAAACATGTTGAATTATTTCAAATTAAGTTGTTTATGAGGATAGAATATATTATAAAATTAAATATATATATATTTTTTAATATTTTATATTATCATTATATTTTTTAATTGGGCTACACAGGTTAGGAATGGTCTACCTGTACTTGATTTGAATTTTATTCATGCCAGTTTACTAAAACCGATTAAAACCTGAACTCATTTATGCTTAACCCTAACCTGCTCGCACGGGTCAGGTTGGGTTCAAAATTGGTGCTTGATGCATCTTTTATAAAAATAATATAATTATAATAATAATAATTAATTCATTATAATTTAAAAGTAGGTGTGATTTTTTAAAAAAAAAATCAATCCTGTTCAATTGGTGGGCCATTTGGTTTTGACAGTTTCAAGACTGGATTGACCGGTTCCCTCACCTACTGGTTTTCCTCTTATATCGAGCCTGTTCGGGCCAGTGTTTCACTGGCTTCCAATTGAGTGACTATATTTTTGTGGCAATTTCAATGACGATATACACTCTTCAAGTTATCAGACTCTGGTACAACAACATTTTTTCTATTAATGCACATGCTGTCTAGGCCAGTGGTTCACTGGTGTTTCTGATGTCTGGTATAGCATTTGCAATTTATTTGAAAATCAAAGTTCTGTTGTTTGACGGAACCCTCCCCCTTTCTCATTGCCTTTCTCATCTCCTACCAAACAAGGTTGATAGTGCAGGGTGATTCCCTTTCTATCTATTGGTACTCTTGACAAGATAAAGTTACTAAAAGAAGTTGGATGGATATTGCTTTTACATTCTTGGCTTCTGTATTTTAGGTTGTACAAACGATGCAAATTCCCCTTTCTTATGCTGAAGATATTATTGGGATAGAGGGGACAAATATTGCTTACATACGACGCAGCAGTGGTGCTATCCTCACCGTGCAAGAGTGCCGGGGCTTACCGGATGAAATAACCGTGGAAATTAAAGGGAGCTCATCACAGGTTCAGATAGCACAACAGCTCATCCAGGTATATGTGGGTTCTAAATGCGTCTCAAAGGTCCTGTTTGGTAATCAGAGCAGAGTCCATTTTCCCTCTCCTTGGGAATCCTCTTCCATGGGCTCTGCCAGTTGGGCCTCATTCAGAATCAACCCATCAAGCACTGTTTTCATTTTTATTCATTTCATTGATTTTACTTGATTTCCATCAACCAGACATGGTTTTGCTCTTGCATTTTTCTTGGGAATTTTATTGCACTTTTAATGACACTTTCTCAATTATGGCCTCGGTTAGCCTATAAAGTCCCTTTAAATTTGCAGGATTTTATCAGCAACCACAAGGACTCGGTGGTGGGGAGTGGGTATGGGAGGATGGAGGCTGGGCCGAGGTCAGGTTATTCGCAGCTGGGAAACATGCCGTATTCCTCATCTTCGATATCGTCCTTGTCGGGACGATCCTACGGCGGGTACGGATCCTCTGGGGTCGGAGGCTACAGCAGTTTCAGGCTCTGAGAAGTTTTTATTGTCTGTGCATTTCTGATGGCATTTACAGATTGATGGATGCTGCTTTGGGTAGTGTTTTAACTTCCTGATTTCTGGTTCTGTCTACTGCTATCCCGATTTACTGTACTGGGTTTTCGTCCTTCCCCAATTTCAGTGCTCTCTTCGATAAAGTAATTTAATATTTATTTCTTTCAATTTCTTTTTTCAGCATGAACATCGAGCAAATAATTCATTATCATAGGCTTGGGTGATGTTATTCCGTAAAAGTGTTTTTTGCAAAAAGTGCTCTTAAAATGTTTTAGCTTTCAATGTAAGAGCCATATTGATTAATGTTATATCAAATCTAATTTATTTCATGGTTTTTTTTTGTTTGGGTGAGGGAGACTAAAATCTGGAAATGACTAAAACCTGAATCCTGTCTATATTCTGTCTGTATCTTCTCCCAATTTCTCCCCAACCCTATTTGCCAATAATCAGGCCCTTGCATTTGCACTTGTCATGAATCATAAAATATACACATGCATATGAGGCGTATGAATCGTACATGTAGAGTTTGAGTGCAACTTGTCAAATGATAGGTTATATATATGCTTTGTTTAATTAAATCCAAAATAGCTAACTTAAGTCCAATTTTCATGTGCATACACCATGATGCTTGATCTTACCTTGGGCCTCAAAGGATATGTCTAATTATAGTCCTTGGTTGATCAAATATCATATCATCGTTAACCTCTCTTCTAACCCTTACGCCACAAGGGAAAAATATCAAAACTATTAACCTCCCCTCATCCTCATGGCCAATCATATATCACATTTAATCAACCTTCTCTCATCCCTAGCCCCAAACTACCAATGTAGTCTTGCAAACTACCAATGTAGTCTTGCAAGTCTCATATAATGTCTCACAATTGGAGCAAGCAAATAATCAACGATTATAATATATAAAGTAACAATAAACTAGTAAACTCATTTAGTGTCATATAAACATAAAATGAATCCAACCCAATAGGCTAACTAATAATACAACACTAAAAAAAATTATTTATCCAGACCAATGATGATCATCTGAAATTGGTTGCTTACTCATACTCATTCGTCTCGATCAACAAGTGACCATAAAATATCCATAATTCTTTTAACTCATATACCCCATCATTATCCATTTAAATTATCACAAGGTCCTCAAACTTTTCTCTTCATTTTTTTTTTCAGTAGGCCAGCATGGACAAATAAATCACAAAGCAATCCTCATGTGGAACCTCCATTTTATTCCCAAGAGACTTTTAATTTAGTCATTTCATTCTCGACATCATAAATTTCCCTTTGGGCCATATGTGTTAGTTCCACATTTCCTGTATTCACAAACAAACATGAAACACACATTAAACCAATGAAGAGGTTAGAGGCCACCTACGATAAAGTTAATCAAAGCTCTATGAATACTAAACAAATCAAACCAAATCGTTTGATATGTTTAGAGGAAACCTACAAAAAGAGGGTTTCTGGGCATTTTATGTGCACCACAATTTAAAAATGGACACTCAAAATATCACATCTTGACCTTGCTGAGGCTCCTTCTGAGCCGATATAAAGGTTGAGAGTGGTCCCCAGAGACTGTTTCAATAGGCCCTGGGGTGACGAATAACACCAAGGGTATAAATCATTAACATGAGAGGCATTACCCATATTTTAAGTAAACAACCACTACATCCTCCATAAACAAACCAACCAACCTCAACAACTCAAATGAGTATATATGCATGAACAATGTCTAACGGGTTTAGTAGGATCATCACATAATTAACATAGCACAAGAAACCCATTTTGTTGCTCGATCTATCATCTTCAAACCAACATGCAATGAAGAACATAATAATATAAACATGCATACCTTTAGTGCGGTGAGTGGTAACTCTGTCAACCATGATGGAGTTTGCTTGATGGGGATCACCAAGCGACGACCTACGGACTCTCACCTCCACAAGTTGCACACTTGATACTAAAATCCTTGTACACTATGAGAGGGCTCTCGAACTCCAAAGGTGTGCAAGCACCTTCCTCGATGAAGGCAAATAGAGAGCGGGACTGAAGAGAGCTTCAACTATAGTGTATCACACTCACACACGAACACACACACCCAATAGGAGGATCCCCCATCCTTTACATAGGCTCATTTATTCAATGAAGGGGGTTGAGGGTCGGTTTCCATCACATGGAAACCGATATGCATTATGTAAGATCTTGGATCGGCTTGAGGAGGGAAAAAATCCATGTATTTTAATGGGTTTTAGGTGTTCAGGGGTTGGGAGTGACCTGAGGCAAGTTCTAGGTGAAATAGAGTTGTCGGAGCTTGAAAAGGATGCAACCAGTAGCCTTTCACACCATGAACTTGTAGTTCACGGCGTGAACTTGCAAAGCAGGGGAAAATTCCCCATGCTCGAGGTACTCACATGATCTCCCTCGTTTCTTGATGGATTTCAGCACCATTCATCGCATGAGGTAGCTTGGGGTAAGTCTAACACTTTGTCTTCGTTCTTCTTTAATTTCTTTCTCTCTCTTTCGAGGTATTTTTTCATTTACGACGTTACGCCCTATTTTCAGGGTTTTTATCTAGTTTTCTAATTTTTACCGTCTAAAGCCGAATCAGAGGCCGATCTTTGACGAGCATACATCTACAAGTACAAGGTAGGCAGTGCCTAGTTTTCTCCTGTTTACACGTGTGTTATATAATGCATAGTAAATAGGTGCGAGTGTGGTGGTCTGGGTATGACATGTTTTATGCTACTTTTATTTTATATTGTCTTTGGGTGGTGCCGAAGGGCACCTACATGCGTGGCAGAGTGCGTTTGAGCCTGGTATGGTGTGGCAGGTATAAAATGGGGTTTTGTGGTTGGTTCAGTAGGATGTTTTCGATTATGTATATTTATTATATTAAGCCTATGGCTATGTTGGTTCCATGGGAATGTGTGGGGCATGGCCCATGAGACCTTAGGTGATGTTGATCACCAGAAGTTGGGCGACATTATTCGCAAGAGGCAACTGGGGTTCGCTGAAGTTGTGGCCTAGGGTTTTTGGTGATTGCCGCTCACCGCTGTTGGCCTTGAGCACTTTCAAGGCCGTGTGCACACATGATATGGGATCAATGAGGTGGTTTTGTTGACTCGTTGTGGGTGGAGGCCTCTGTAGATATTGCGGCTTAGGGGATGGTGATGCCCATCAGTTCAGAGGAGGTGCTCACTATAGAAGGCCACAAATGATGGTGCGTGAGACCATCAGATGGGGTTATGGGGCTTGTCGTTATGCTAGGGCCGATGGTCCGGACTCTGGAAGGACGAATATCATTGTTCCTTAGGACATCAGGTTTCCAAGATGACGATGATTTAATAAGTGGAAGTCCAATGTACTTGTGATATGTATATGGGTGTGTCAATGGGACGCCAGACTTACTCGATGGGTTTTCATGGAGATGTAGGCAGACAATGACACGTTGCATATGTTGTAACGGTTGGCATGTAATTTTGTTTGATATGGAAATGGATGGGGGACCGAGGGTCCTTCTGGCATGATAAACAGTGGATGCATCATTCCACTCCGGCGTTGGCCGAGGCAGGTAAAGGCTTCCTTATGGGTGTTGAGCATAGGTAAAACAAGTTATGCGATGCTTTATTTTATTGTTGTTTATTTATGTTTTGCATACATCAGTATGTATGGATGTAAGTTAGGCACACGTTGGTGGTGGTCTACTGAGTTCATACTCATGCTTTGCATGGGCCCCTCAAGAAGCTTGTAAACTTTATGTATTTGAGTGCAGGAAAGGGATCGAGATTGTGGTTTGGACTCTAGTGAGATGGGATGTGCCGAGGGTGCATGGGATGAATGACATGGTTTTTGGCGGATGGACTCGGTGGCTCTTCTATGCCGAGATGGAGCTTATTTTTGGTTTTTTCTTACGTTTATACAATCATGTAATGTCCCAGACTTGAATGCCACTCAACAGTGCTCCGAACCTGGTTGGCCACATGACCTCAAGTGCATTTCCCCAAATGCTAGAGGTTGCTGACTAGCAGTGAGGGCCTAGGTGTGTTAGTGGGGAGACTATTCCATCATCACTAGAGTGTAGCGCATCGAAAATACAATATCAGATAAGTAGCAGAAGCAGAAAATCTGTCAGAAAGATATATATAAATAAATCCAGAAGTGATCTCTTATACAAATGATGATGATACATGTCATGTGTCTAATAAAGCATCCAAAACATGTATACAAGATAGGTGTACAATACACAGAACAAAAGTACAAAAAGACAAGAACAATCCAGCTAGAATCACGAGCCTCAGCTCAGTCCCATGCTCCCATGCTCCTTAGAAGCAATCAAGAACCCGTAGTAGGGTGCTTGCCCTTATCCATACCTACAATCATATAGTCTATTTAGGTATCCAAGGCGGCCCGAACATGGTGTGAGATATAATCCTAGTAGGCATCCACCAAGGTCTAGTTCCATCCAGTCAGTGAATATATAACGATAACAATGTACAGACAGTAATAGAATATGTAAAGGAAGTACTGAAAGTAAACATCCTATAAATTCTGAGTTCTCATTTAATAACTAATTCATTTCATCAATTTCATTTAGAAAGCAAGTCTCTGAATTAACAGCCAGGCTTGTGTCATTTATAATCAAGTTTCATTTAATCATTCATTCCCATTTAATAAATAAGCCTCAGGACCGGGCATTTATCCCAGCATCCCCCATAAAAATATATAAACCAGAGATGCCTAAATAGGCCATCAATAAGGTGTAAGGAACTGACCGACTCCAAGATTATGCTTTGGCTTGACAGATGCATCATGTAATTCATTCCATTAATCATTCAATTATCCACCCAAGCCCGTCCTTGGAATTCCTAATCTGGAATCCAGGTATCGCTCTAGGCATAACATAAACCAACACCATACAAGCCCATCCTAGGCATTCCTCATAGGAATCCTAATATCGCTCTAGGTGTGGTACAACGCCACTGCCACTTGAGTCCATCCTTGGTGGTCCACTAAGGGAGACTAAGTATCACCCATGACATATATGATCAACTACCCCTTGAGCCCATCCTTATAAATCCATATGGAGTCAAAGTATCACTTGGGCATATAATAGTAAGCCCCCATGAGTCCTTCTTTGGTAGTCCATAATGAGTCAAAGTGTCACTCAGGCATAAGAAAGGTAGAATCTGAATGATCCAGTCTATGGCGTTCGTATAAGAACCCATGTTTCACCCAAGGAATATAAACATTCAATCAATATCATTTAAGAAATATCATTTAATCAATATTATTTATTCAAGATAATTTAACATGTTAAGGTCATCACCCAGAACATTCCATTTACACCTCACCTCAAAAGGTGGATAAAGGCATGACTAAGCTTAGAAGTATTGCCTTTATTTAACTCACATGGGTATTTCATTATAAGGGCATATCATGATTAATAAACCAATACATGGAGTCTAGGGACATGGCTTCCATCCCCCTTTTCTCTATCAATTTAATTTATAATTCAAATTACAACTCAATTTATCAATTCAATATTAAACATCCCGTGTTAAGGGAAAAAGGGCACACCCTGAGGTATTTGAATTCAATAACCACCCATGGTGGTCCAATTAACTAAAAAACTCACCCAAAGGGGTGAATCAAATTCAAGGTTCTTAATCATTTAAAATTTATCAACGATCCTCATTAATTGCACAGGTTATACTTATCAATTCAATTCATGGATTAAATTCCATTTCAAGGGTGTCACTTCAAGAATTGGGTGCGCGACACAATACCATATATAAAAACACTTCAACTCTCAAGGAAAAGAACGATACCACCTACTGTAGGTCCGTAGTGGATAGATCGTCCAGTATCAACTCTAGATTCGACTCAAATAGGGAGAAAATAAAATAATGAACGAGGAACCTATAAATAGGGCATATTAGCTTGCACATAAATAACACAATTAATACCAAACCAAACAAGGAATGATTAAAAAGGAATCGAGATCTTACTAAGATGGACCCAACAAGACAAATGACTCTTGATTCCGAGTTCATATGAAGAAGATCCCTCAATTCTTACTTTAGTCATCAAAGAGGGCTTCAAATAGGTGGATTTTATGCATGGGAGGAGAAATAGAAAAATAGGATTTGATATAAGATTTAATTAAGGGTAAAATAGTAAATTCACCTAAAATATAAGGCTACATGGTTTGGTCACACAGTTGGCTAAATCATGCACCCTTTGTTGTAGGAAGGGGCACCCCATACAGTTTGCACGCACTGTTTGACTAATTGAGTGCAAACCGTGCAAAAATACTCTATCAAAAAATATGTAGTTTCCACACAGGACTAATTCCTCCTTTGCATGGTTTGAAAAACCATGTGGGCTCCTCTAACCCACTATCCAATCATGCACAATTTTATCTAACCGCGTGACATTCCATTTTAACCCAAAAGTTGGGTTTCGGGCTCTGAACTAGCACCAGACACCCCCGATACCTCTATGACCTCAAAGGGTGTTCATATTAGGCCATATTTAAATATTTAAACTGAAAATTGATAGAAAGTAAAGGATCCATACCTCAATGAAGAACCGGGTTCTTACAAACTCCCCCTTAAAGCAATTTGTCCCCGAATTTTCCTCTCAAGGGTGGTCAAGAATGTTTAAGAATAATTCCAGCCATTGCGATCATACATCAGTCTCCCACTCCCAGGTATCATCCTGTACTCGGCCGTGCTACCATAAAACCTATACTAAAAGAAATGGGCTTGTAGAACCTTCATGCTGCAATACACAATATGAATAGGAGGCTCCTTAAAGGATGTGTCTACTTGTAACTCAACCTCCTCGGGCTGAAAAAGCATGAGACAAGTCTGAATGATAACGAAGCAGCTAAGATACATGGAAGACATCGTTTATGGCCTGATACCTCTGTGTTAACTACAACTGATAGGCTACTGGCCTGACTCTCTCTAGAATCTATAATTTCCCAACATATCACTGTGAAAGCTTACCCTGTCTCCCGATACTCTTATGTCCCAGCCTTGGCGAGACACGTAAAAAGACCTGATCCCCGACCTCAAACTCTAGAGTTCATCTACAGCGATCGACATAAGATTTCTATTGAGGTTGTGCAACATCCATCTGCTTCTGAATCAACTAAACCTTCTCTGTAGTATCTTGAATGAGATAAGGTCCAAGCATAGCTTCCTCTCCTATCTTTAACCATCACAAGGGTGATTGACATGGACTACCATAGAAGGCCTCATAAGGCATCATAGAATAGTATCCTGAAATCTATTGTTATAAGAGAATTCAACCAGGAGTATATGTCGCTCCCAAGAGCCCCCAAAATCTAGGATGCATGCCTGCAACATGTCCTTAAGCACATGAATAATATGCTCTGACTGGCCATCAGTATGAGGGTGGTATGCTGTGCTCAGAAGCACCTGTGTACCCAGTTCCCTCTACAAACTCTTCCAGAAACGAGATGTAATATGGGCATCCCTATCATAAATGATAATGCACAGGACCCCATGAAGTCATACTACCTCACATATATAAAACCTCTCAAGCTAATCTACTGAAAAAGTATCCTTAATAGGTAGGAAATGTGTGACCTTTGTGAGTCTATCAACAACAACCTATAAAACATCATTTACTTGAGGTGACCTGGGTAAACCTATCACGAAATCTGTAGTGACATCATCCCATTTACACCCGGGGATGGGAAACTGCTGTAAAAGTCTGGTTGGTTGATGGTGTTTCATCTTCACCTGTTGACTGGTGGAGCACCTCATGAAAAAACTAGCTACATCTCTTTTCATACCCGACCACTAGTATTGGTAATATAAATTGCGATACATCTTGGTGACACCAGGATGCACTACCCAAAACGAAGCATGGAATCCCCACATCATCTCCTCATGTATGTCTTCTAAAACCCATATGCAACCATGTATAAACATAATTTCATCCTCGCCTACAATGAAACTATGAGGAGGTTCCTCACCTTCCACACTATCCCATAGGTTTAGGTCATCAGAATCTGATAGATGACTCATCCTAACTCTATCCAATATAGTAGAGGTCACAACTAAGGATGATAGAATATTCTGTCATTGATTGTCCTGCACCTCCAAGTGTATCTCAGAGAAAAAATCCATAAGCTTCCACTTGCTACTGGCCTGCTAAACTACCTATATCTAAGTCTTCCTTCTCAGCGCATTGACCACTGTATTTCCTTTACCAGGAATATAGACAAGCTCTAAATCAAAAAACTGTAGGTATTCAACCCACCTTCACTGCCTCAGATTCAGATCATGCTGTGTAAATATGTACTTGAGGCTTTTGCGGTCTGTGTACACCAAAAAATTCTCTTCAAGTAAGTAATTTCTCCAACAACGCAATGCATGAACAACTACAGCCAACTCAAGATCGTGTGTTGGGTAATTCCTCTCATGTGGCCTCAACTGTTGAGACCCATATGCCACGACTCTATCCCCCTGTATAAGAACTACTTCTAGATTGATACCTGATGCATCACAGTAAATAGTGTAACTCCTTCCTATCTTTGAAAAAATTAGTATTGGTTCTGAAGTCTATCTCCCTTTCAACTCTTGAAAGTCCGTCTCATAGGAATCTTCCCATACAAAATTCGCACCCTTCTTAGTCAAGACCATAAACGGAACTACTAGGAATGAGAAGTACTGTATGAAATGCTTATAGTAACTAGCTAGCCCCAAGAAACTTCATACCTTAAAGAAATTCTTGGGATGCTCCTAGTAAACTACAGCTCTCACCTTCTCTGGGTCAACTAATACTCCAATCTATGAGAAATTGTGATTGAGGAAGTGAATATGATCCATCCAGAAGTGGAACTTTGTGATATTAGCATACAAATTATACTCTCTCAGTGTATCCAATGAAATCTTAAGATTTTTTACATGGTCATGCCGATTGTGAGAATACATCAAGATATAATCCACGAAAACCACTACAAACAAATCCAGATAAGGATGGAAAACTCAGTTCATCAGTTCCATGAAGACTGTTAGTGCATTCATGAGGCTGAACGACATAACCAAATACTCATATAGGTTATACCTATTACAAAAGTATGTGAGAGGTATGTTCGATAGTCTAACACACACCTGATGATAACCAGATCTCAAATCAATATTTGAGAAAAACTGAGCTCCTCAGAGCTGGTAAAAAAGTCACCAATATGCGGAAGAGGATACCGGTTCTTAACCATATGTTGGTTCAATTTTTGGTAATCCACACATATCCTAAGAGTACTATCCACCTTTTTTTCAAAAAGACCAGTGAACCCCATAGAGAAGTACTGGGTCAGATAAAACCCTCCACCTCTAAATCCTCTAGTTTCCTCTTGAGATCCTACATCCCAGTAGTAGCCATACTATAAGGAGGGATGGATACTGATGCATCTACAGATACTAGGTCAATAGAGAACTCTACCTCTCTCACTAGAGGTAATCCTAAAAATTCATGTGGGAATAATTCCCTAAAATGATCAACCACTTGAGGGAAATATTTCTAACATGTTCTCTGATCATCCAAATATAAACTTACAATTTGGGCTATCATCCCATCCATCCCATAATGCTCGGGTCCAACTTGGATCGCCTAAATACCCCATTCACCTTTGTGAATAAAATATCTTCCCTATGGTGATGTAAAGGTCACTCTTTGACAATAAATGTCAATGAAAGCATGAAAGGGAACCAACTAGTATATCCTGAGAATGATTTCAAAAACCTATCATCTTGAGGACAAAGAAGTCCCATATGAAGTGAAACCCACCAATCTCAAGGGGGAACTCCCTACACTGATATAAATCCTCTATTATAATCCCCAACCAAGTATCAATCATCATAACACCTTTAGAAGTCTGAAATTTGAGCCCAAGGATCTCAACAATTGGCACAAATATAAATCTATGAGAAGCATCTGTATCGAAAAGTGTATAAACTAAAGTAGAGGATACTAGAATAGTAATTATGAAAATAGAAGGTTCAAGATTATTATACTCAAGTTTCAGTTTTATTTCATACATCTAGCATGATCTACAACCCTATGATACTACCTGGCTACCCCGAGCAGATCCACTCTACTTTCATTGAAAAAATTGGGGTCTGACTACCACAACTATGACCACCGCCTCAGCCTGATCAGCTGGCTGTAATCCAACTCCCTTACTGATGTGAAGCTTATAACCCTACTACTATATGTGTATTCTGTATAGACCTCCTCTCACTAGATTCCAGAGAAAAAGTTATGAAAAATCGCTATAGATGACCCATCTT
The DNA here is from genome assembly GCA_963277665.1 of Viscum album. Taxonomy (NCBI): domain Eukaryota; kingdom Viridiplantae; phylum Streptophyta; class Magnoliopsida; order Santalales; family Viscaceae; genus Viscum; species Viscum album. The sequence continues at coordinate 2,026,099,373 of OY728123.1, forward strand.
GTCGCAGGATGGACACTCGACTGGGTCTCTCATACACTGAGGTCTTGTATGTCCTGGCCTACCACACTAATAGCACTTCACCTAGATACTTGAGTATTTACTTTGGCTGCTAATGTCACTACATAGAAGCTTCAAATGATGCTTCATACTACTAGTCAATGTAGTACCAGATCTAGATGTCGAACCGCCCTGGCTCACACCCATAGCCTCTCCCAGGTTATAATCCTTGATAAATGTCCGATTCACTATTCTAAAAATGGTATTAATTCAAAATAAATTCACCTATGATCATATTTCATACTTAATACTATCCTCAAATCGCCTAACTTTAGAAAAATCTTCACCCATCAGAGTAGGTGTGAAACGTTGGAGCTTAGTAAAATGGGCTGAATATTCCATAACTGATAACACGCCATACTCTAGATGCATGAACTCTCAAGATCTATCAACCCTCAATGTCTTGGGACAAAAGTAATCATAGAAGACCATATGAAAATCCATCTAGTCCATATTCTAATGAGGATCCATCTAAATAAAGACATCCCACCATCTCTTGGAGGAATCACACAACATATATGTAGCGAGATTTACCCTCCTATCAGGAGGTGTCTCTAGATTCTCAAAGATAGATAACATGGATTCTAGCCATGAATCTACAGCCTATGGTTCTCCATCTCATGAAAACGTGGGTGGATGGTGCTTTTGAAACTCATGAGTAAACTCTTTCATAGCCGGGGCAGGTCGCAATACTCCCTGAATGGTATGCAAGAATAACATAAATCCCTTATGGAACTATGCCTCAACACCTGTGTTCGGCATAACTACTGGTGCCTCAAATGGAACTACCGGAGGATCCACTAGTATCCCATGACCCACCACCTATGGAGAATGATTGCTTCCACCTTCCTAGAATATGAATAGAGGATGTCGTAGTAGCATACCTCTACAAATTCCAAGCACACACCTCATATTAGGATCATTATCAAAGTTCAAAAATCAAAGTGAAAATACTAAAATAGGATAGGTACAAGCCTTCCTATATAAGAACACACTCCTCTGCCTTCTCCATGAGTCAAGTCTTGGCGACATACAAATCATATTAAATCTAGAGATACTTCCTACTTCCCACTACTAAGGTCGGTTCTGGTTCAAGTTCTCTACTATAAGAAATTTAGTTTCCATTTTATTCTCACATTCATTCCCATTTCATTTATTTCACATTTATCATAATTCATTTTAAAAGTTTGAACTAATGTTTCACCAAATTCCAATCTATAAGGTCCTATACACTTCATGAATCAAAATGTGATTCCCACCTAATCCACATAATAACACATTTCAGAATACCTATCACAACATTAGATATATCTATCAAGAAACCTATCACAACAATATGCAATAAGAAATGCATCCTAAATGGCTTGGTATAATGCATGACATATGATTCCTATAGAGTTTCTAAATAATGAATAATATGGAATACCCTATCTCATCGGGTTGAAACAAAATAGAACCCATAATCATATAAATAATAATATCACAAATAAAGTGCATCACCCAATAATGGAATCAAATCAATTGTAATAGCCAAAATACAAAAAACAACAATTTAATTTGAGGCAATTTGGTTTTTTCCTATAGGAGGGTTAGCTATGCTCAGGTACAACTCATTACTAAATTAATATTCCTTCCTATCCATTTCTATTGTCACAAAATAGTAAAGCAAACAAAAAAAAACAATTCTATGATACCACTTTGTAATGTCTTGAACCTAGATGCCACTCAACAGTGCCCCGAGCTCGGTTTCCCACATGGCCTCAAGCACATCTCCCTAAAAGCCAGAGGCTGCCGACTAGCAGTGAGGGCCTAGGTGTGTTAGTGGGGAGACCATGCCCTCATCACCAGAGTGTAGCACAATAGAAATACAATATCAGATAAGTAGTGGAAGTAGTAACTTAGTCAAATATATGATAAATGAATAAGTTGGGAATATATAAATAAAACTAGAAGTGATCTATTATATAGATGATGATGATACATTTCATGTGTTTAATAAAGCATCCAAAACATGTATACAAGGTAGGTGCACAATACATGGAACAAAAGTACAAAAAAAGACCAGAATAATCTAGCCAACATCATGAGACTCAGCTCGGTCCCATGCTCCCCTACTTCTAAGAAGCAATCAAGAACCTATAGTAGGGAACTTTCCCTTATCCATACCTGTAATCATATAGTTTGTTCAGGTACCCAGAGAGGCCCAAACGAGGTGCGATATATAATCTCATTAGGAAACCACCCAAGTTTTAGTGTCATCTAGTCAGTGAATATATAATTATAATAGTGTGTAGGAAGTAATAGAATATGTACAAGAAGTACTGAAAGTAAACATCATATAATGTTTGGGTTCTCATTTAATAACCAATTAATTTCATCAATTTCATTTAGAAATTAAGTCTTTGAATTAACAGTTAGGCCCACGTCATTTATAATCGAGTTCATTTAATCATTCATTCCCATTTAATAAATAAGTCTCAGGATCTGGAACATAGCCTAGAATTCCATATAAGAATATGTAAACCCAATATTCCTAAACATTTCATCATTAAGGTGTAAGGCACCAACTAAATCCAAGCTTGTTCTTTGTCTTAACAGATGCACCATGTAATTCATTTCATTAATCATTCAATTATGTACCTTAGCCCATACTTGGAATTCATTATCTGGAATCCAAGTATCTCTCTAGGCATAACATAAACCATCACCCTATAATCCCATCCTATAAATTCCTCACAGGAATCCTTGTAGCACTCTAGGTGTGGTATAACATCACTGCCACTCGAGTCCATCCCTGGCGGTCCACTAAGGAAGCCTAAGTATCACCCATGTCATATATAATCAACCGCCCCTTGAGTCTATCCTTCACAATCCATATGGAGTCCAAGTATCACTCAAGCATATAACAGTAATCCCCTACGAGTCCATCCTTGGCAATCTATAAGGAGTCCAAGTGTCACTCGGGAATAAGCAAGGTAGAATCCAAATGAGTCCGTCCATGGAATTCATATAAGAAATCATGTATCACCCAAGGAATATAAGCATTCAATCAATATCATTTAATCAATATCATTTATTCAAGATAATTTAACATGTCAAGGTCATCACCAAGAACATTCCATTTATACCTCACCTCAAAAGGTGACTAAAGGCATGGCTAAGCTTAGAAGGCTTGCCTCTATTTAACTCACATGGGAATTTCATTATAAGGGAATATTATACTTAATCAACCAATACATGGAAAGAGTCTAGGTACATGGATTACATTCCCTTTTTCTCTATCAATTCAATTTACAATTCATATTATAACTCAATTTATCAATTCAACTTATCAATTGACAATTCAATATTAAACATCCCATGGAAAGGGAAAAAATGGCACACCCTAAGGTATCTGAATTCAATATCCACCCATTTTGGTATAATTAACTAAACAAATCACCCAAATGGGTGGTTCCAATTCATGGTTCTTAACCATTTAACATTTATCAACATGCCTCATTAATTTTATAGTCTATACCTATCAATTCAATTCATGGATTAAATTCCATTTCAAGGGCGTTGATTTGAGAATTGGGTGTGTGACACAAAGATATATATAAACACTTAGAATTTCAAGGAAAATCATGAGATCACCTATTTTAGGCCCATATTGGATAGCTCATCTAGTATCATCTCCTGATTTGACTCAGATCGGGAGAAAATCAAAGAACAGATGAAGAACCTATAAATAGGGCATATTAGCTTGAACCTAAATAGCGTAGTTGATACCAAACCAAACATAGAATGGATAAAAAGGAATCAAGATCTTACTAAGATGGATCCAACAAGACAAATGACTCTCAATTATGAGCTTAGATGAAGAAGATCCATCAATTCCCACTTTAGTCATCAAAGAGGGCTTCAAAGAGGTGGATTTACTACATGGGATGAGAAATAGAAAAATAGGTTTTGATATAATATTTAATTAAGGAAAAAATAGTAAATTCACCCAAAATATAGGCCCGCATGATTATCCAAAACGTGCACCAACTGTGTGCCCTTTGCTGCAGGAAGGGGAAGCCCACACAGTTTGCATGCACGATTTGACTAATTGTGCACAAATCGTGCAAAACTCCTATATCAAAAATTCTGTAGTTTCCACACAGGCATGTACCCTCTGCACCGTTTTTCAAACCATGTGGGATTATTGAGCCCACTATCTATCCATGCACAGTTTAATCTAACCATGAGGCCTTCCCCGCACAGTTTCTACTGACCGTACTATAGGAGTTGGTGCCTTAGAAACCAACTTATTTGTACTTTATGATAAAACTGTATTCATTGGATAAATATTAATAAAATACTTATCACATCATGATTGTTATTCTGCGTGACATACTATGTGATAATGTCCTAAGAATATCTGTCACACTAAAAGGTCATAGTGGATCCCTACTATGATGAGAACCTAAAATTTCCATGACACTATTCTTGAATATATGTTCTATGGATAGATGATATCATTTGAAGGGACACAAATGATATAGGATATCAGGGGTGGGGACTCATGAAACTTTGAGGCACCTTATCATGGTGTACACCCTTGGTAATATCTAGGAGGATATTATGAGAACAAGACCCACCAGTAGGAAATTTACATTCACAAGTTTCATTGGATGTTCCTATTTGCAGATGTGTGTATTGGTCCTTAGACTTCAATATTATTATTAATGAGTATTATGACTTGCACACTTATATGTATTGACAAAAATCGTGACAATAGATGTTCGCGGTGAGGTAGGATATGTTGGGTGCGTCACAAGTAATACTGCATTAATGAATAATGTGAGAAAGGATTTGTCACTTCTATAGAAGTAGATATCTCAGGCCCTTTGATGAAAATGATATAGCCTAACTAAATCCATAACCATGGTGTTCTCTAGGAAAGTTCAATTCTGGGAAGTCAAAGAATGAGAAATCAAGCACATGAGTTGATGGCAATTGCATACAACCCACTTGATTGTAGATATCATGATAAAGGGATTATATTACATGGTAAGTGTTTGTATGAGGTGACATGTTGTTGCGACATCAGCTTCTTTCTCTTGGGTTCCTTGACCCGTTTCTAGATAGTAATCTTGGAATTTAGGAAAGCCCGCCTAATTCCAATGATAAAGAGGCCTAGAGAGTCACACACTAAGTGTATCCAGTTTCTTAGTTAAATAATTTATTATTTAACAAGTTGAATAAATATTATTCTCACTTGTGGTTTAATAATTATTCAAGTATTTCTGATTGCATTTATTTTGTTGCTAGTTATTCAAGAGAATATAGTGCGGATGGAATACTTATTTATTAGTGAATAATGTAGTTATATTTATTTAATAAATAAATAGTCATTATTCAAGGCCCGATAAATATTGAGGAGGATTGGAGGACCAAGTTATGGGTCCAGTGAGAAATAATATTAAATATTATTTGGTTAAATAATATTTAAATATAACATGAAATTTAAGCACATGTCATGGACATAATAACATTGTTATTATTATTTGACACGGGGTTTCACATTGAATAATAAAATAAGTAACGACACTTGTGCTAATTATTTATTATTACCTAGTGAATTAAATTCCCAGTTATGTTACTATTCTCTAATTATCCAAGGGGTCATTCCACCGGTTAACCAATGGTTGTGTGCATAACATACTTTGTGAAAATATCTCGATCCCAGAGAACTCTTTCCTCTCCAAGAGAAATCTCAAGAACGAGAGAGATCCTTCTCCACCAAATCTAGGAGAATGCTTTGGAAGCAATTCTCAAGGTAATCAAAGGCGGACATCACAAGTGAAAGGATATTCCTTGATAGCACCCAGAGACTCCTTCAGTAATGTCCGAAGATACGTGGAGCATGTGTGAATCACCACTAGAGAAATCCTATCCTTAGATTCTACATCCCAACGAAGCCGCACCTCAGGCCCGTGGTCGAACATATCAACGAATAAAGAATAAACTTGGAGGTAATTATTTGATTTAATTTAATTAATTATAAACAAAATATGTCGATCCTCTATTCTTGGTTCTGGGTTCTCTCCATTGTCTTTTATCTTTGATTCAATTCCATGGATACTGTCATTTATCATTGTATTGATCCCAGATTAATCATCGATCATGGAAATTTGCAAATTTGGGTACACACCCATCCCGCGCTTCTGCTGTGCCTTGAACTTATAAGTGGCATCAGAGTGGTCATTATTTTCATTTATAATTATTTAAATAATTTGTTGATGACTTATGCTTTAATAATTTAGTTTGTTAATTCATGTTTAATCGTTCTTGTATTCTGAATTTTGAGATCTATTCTTCCTCTTTCATTTCTCCCAGATCTAACATAAACGATTAATTTTTGGATTAAAATTACATCGAGGATCTCATCAGGAGGCATCGAAGATTTTTTCTAGGTAACACGACAGTACACGCTGTATAATCTGCCACACACGCCGTGTACTCCAGATTACACACCGTGTAGTTGTGTTCAACGCACCCGGAGTAATTCAAAAATTACTCAAGCCATATACATTAATGAAACAAGGTGTAGTTAATTCTTAAACCGTGTGTTGACCAAGAGAGACTGGAACACAGTCATCTAGACTACACACCGTGTGGCCGACTGGACATGGTGTGTAGTCCCTTCGGGTCAGTGTCAAGTCGTGTATCCCATACAAGACTTGCCCAACTGGTGACCGTGTAACACAGAATATACACTGCATGTGACCCACTACACACACCATGTACTATGAATATTTACTAAGTACACCTCACATGCCATTTTTCCAAACATGTACTTAGGATGGACGACGAGGAGGGTACATTCTGTGTAGTCGGAAAATACACGCCATGTACTATTTCCAGATTATGTAGATTTAAAAATTTATTATATATTATGTAACCCTTGAGACATGTACCATCATGTGGGTGTAAAGCTAGGACACAACATGTGATTTGTGTTTGATATATATATATATATATAAATGTTTAATTAATATCTACATAATGTTCAAAGATCTTCACATAACGTATGAGTTGTATTACAATTATAATTCTACGTGCATGTTACATGTCCCAAAGAATAAAGTGTATACAAGTATAAATACATGTTGGGTAGTTTTGGATGGGTATTCACTTAGTTTCCTCCAAGGTACAAGTTATGTACAAGGTTATGGATGATAATCTCAAGTAAATTCAAAAAAGGATTAAGATAAAAATGATTTATTAATTAAAGATAATGATTAATAGATTCGAGCATAATTTATCTTAATAAGAATGATTAAAGAATTGAATGCAAGTTTTATTAAATGCGTAATTCTTTGCATGTATATGGATGATCATGAGCTAGACCAGACCTTTGTATGTGATTGGTTCCCTTTTAATTTATTTATTAAATTAAAATTTTTGGCCTGCGTGCCTTCTCTGCATTAATATGTAGGGCCTATATTCCCATGGTTTATTTTATGTAAGCCTCCTTTTACCCCTCACCTGTATGTGAGTTAAAAGAATATGTAATGGATGGATCTCCTAATCTAGTGGAGGTGGTTCAAGTTATGAGCTGAGACGAAACCAATCCAAGGAGATACAAATGTGGATAGGTGGAAAGCTGTAAACAAGAACCTTAAATGGTTCAAGGTGTTTCTCCTATAGGTCGGGGTTAGTTTATCAACTGATAGATAAACTAACCAATAATAAAGATCATGATCATACCCTTTATTTATTTATGTTATTTGTATGGTTATTCATTATGGATGTTTGATGCGATCAAATAAATAATGAACTAACAAGCATACAAGATGGAACTAAAATAAAATGAATTATGCATAAATATTATCTATACATGGTTAATCACTTAAGTATATCCCACTTAATATTAACAATAATGTGAAAAGATAATAAGTTGAAATTTATGTATAAAGGATAAAATCCCTCAATTAAATATTAAGTCGTATAGCCTTACATTACTTCGGTTAGAATAGAACCATAGTTCAAAGTGCTTGACCAACCCTAGTTGGGGTGCTTTTAATTATCAGGGAATTCTAATTTGAGGTTTTGAGTTGAATTAACTTAATTTACTTCATGGGTTGACTGCCCTAGTAGGACTTGATGTAACCGAGAGGCAAGGGTTGAGGAAATCCAAAATTAAAGATTTTAGGATTGGGGTGTCCACTCAATTGATCAAGGAGATGTGAGTTAATGTATTTGACATTTGGAATGCCTACTTAAAACCTTTCAACTTTCTTGACCAGCCCTAGTTGGGGTAATGTGAAGGAAAATATGGATCCTTGCTACTAAAATGTCCAAGAAATAGGATATTATGAATCCAATGGTGAGGGATGTTGGGTTTCGACAAAATAGTGAGAGACTAATAAATATTAATTTATTTATTTGTCAAAATTTATCAAGATAAAGTAATAAAACTCTATTCATATTAATTTTTAGAAACAACAATCAAAATGACATAAAACATATCGTTGCGATCCATACTTGAGAAGAAAAACCTTCTCACTGGCACTAATTTCTAGGAGTATAAAATGTTCCTTCGGGTTATCCTTCTCCATGAGAGGAAACTTTATGTGCTGGAAGAGCCTTTACCAGTTGTACTTGGAAATGAGGCGAGTGATGAGAAACTCTCTGTGTATGAGAAACATCTGAATGATGCTACGAATGTTTAGTGCTTCATTCTATCATCCATTAATAATGAGATATTAAAGCAACATGAGGAAATGGATGCTTATAGAATGATGTCTCACCTTTGGGATCTCTATCAAGAGAAGGAAAGACATGAGAGGTATGAGATCTCTAACGATTTTTTCACCACTAAGCTTGAAGAGTCTATGCCATCTGAACCACATGTAGTCAAGATTATTGGCTACATTGAGAATATGAAAATCATAGGGATTAAATTCCTAGATGAGTTTCGTACATATCTCATACTATCATCACTACATAATACCTTCTCTAGTTTTATTATGAATTATAATATGATCAATAATGAGAAGATTCTATCAGAGCTTCTTACCCCGATTCACCAAGTTGATAAGGACATAGGGCATGAAAAACCCACAATCCTTATGGTTAATAGGAATAGGAATGACAAGGAAAAGGGGCCTAATATTTATAAACAATCTAAATCCTCCAAGCACCATCCGACCAAGAAGAAGAAGATCTAGAGGTAGGGTAAGGAAAAGGAGGCAATATGCTTTTCATGTGGAAATTTAGGCCACTGGAAGAGGAACTACACCCAGAGGAAAGGGGAAGCCAAAGGTGAATTCGTTATTGAGTGAAATATTTCCATTTATACACTTTAGGTATTAGATACAGCTTGTGGGGCTCTCATCTATATTCAAATGCAGGAACTAAGTAGATTCAAGAAAATTACCAGAGGAGAGGTGGATCTGCGAGCTGCCAATGGTGCAAGGATGGATGATATTTACATTGGTGAATACCACCTCACATTGTTGACGAGAATGATTTTGGTTTTACATGGATTTTATTATGTACCTAGTGTTTCCATGAACATAAATTCTGCATCAAGTTTAGATATAGATGGATTTATTTTCAAGTTTGGAAATAAATGTTGTTGCTTTTATAAGGACAACATATGTTATGATATGACACATTTAAATAACGGTCTGTATGTATTAAATTATGAGAACCAATTATTGGAAATTGATAACAAACCAAGTTTACATGACTCATACAACACCCAGTTGTGTCATCATCACCTTGGTCATGTAAATGAGAAGCACCTGACAAAGCTATATCAAGATGGTTATTTAGACTCTTCTGATCTAAAACCACTTGATAGATTTCATTCTTGTTTACAAGGGAAAATGAACAAACCACCATTTGGTGGTAGGGTGAAAGGGTCACAGAGCTTCTAGGACTGGTACATACTAATGTGTGTGGACCATTTCTAGTAGAATCTATAGGTGGATATTATTACTTCATTACTTTTACTGATGAATTGAGTAGATATGGTTATGTCTACTTAATGAGGTATAAGTCTGAGTCCTTTGAGAAATTCAAGGAGTACAAGAATAAAGTATAGAATTAGCTTGGTAATAATATAAAGATTATTTGATTGGATCAAGGTGGATAATATCTTAACCAAGAGTTCATTGACCTTTTACAGGAGTCTGGTATTCTATCTCAACTCACTCCACCTTATAAACCAAAATGTAATGGTGTTAATAAAAGGAGGAACCATACCTTGTTAGAAATATTAAGGTCGATGATGATTCATGCAGATCTTACATTATACTTTTGGGGATATGCATTGCAAAGTACGACATACACATTATACCAAGTACCAACTAAGGAAACAAATGGGATTCCCTTCGAGCTATGGAGTGGAAAGAAACCCACTTTATCACATACATGTGTATGGGGATGCGAGGCATTTGTTAAGACTTTATAAGGCAACAAAATAGCACCCCAGGGCACAAAGTGTACCTTTATAGGGTATTCTAAGTAAACAAAGGGAACTACCTATACAACCCCTCAGAAAAGAAATTATCTATTTCCAGACAAACCATCTTTCTTAAGAGGGAGGACATACTCAAAAAGGATAGTGGGAGAAATATTGACTTCAATGAAGTTGATGCTCAAGATACACAAGTGTTGGTACAGGAACAAGTTCCACATGTCCCCATGGAAGAGGTAGTTCCTGAAACACAAGTACTATGTAGGAGTAAAAGAGAGATAAGGAAACCATAGAGATATGGTTTCCTTATCACCAAGGATGGAGACTCATTATTGTTTTATAATGATGAACCTCTATCCTATAAGGAATAAATAGAGAGATTAAAAGCTGCAAGATGTCTAGAAGCTATGAATTTTGAGATGGATTCCATGTATCAGAACCAAGTTTGGGTTCTGGTCGATGCACTGGTTGATGTAAAGCCTATTGGGTGTAAATGGGTATTCAAGAAGAAACTTGAAATGGAAGGTCAAGTTAGTACCTATAAAGCTAGGCTAGTGGATAAAGGTTTTAAACATAATCAAGGAATTGAATATGATGAATCCTTTTTTCTAGTTTCCATGATTAAATCCATAATAATCATACTTTCCATAACAACTTTCCATGATTATGAGATTTGGAAGATGGATGTCAAAACTACATTCCTTAATGGGAACCCTAAGGAATATGTCTATATGACACAACTAGAAGGGTTTATGACACTAGGTGATGCTAAAAGGGTATGAAAGTTGTAGAGATCCTTTTATGGATTAAATTAAGCATCCAGGTCATGGAACATTTGATTCTATGAATCCATAAGATAATTTGGTTTCATTAAGAATGGATTTGAACCATGTGTTCATAAGAGGTTTAATGGGAATGCAGCCGTTATCCTAGTAGTGTATGTTGATGAAATATTTCATATTGGAAATGAAATAGCAGTCTTACAGTTAGTCAAGGACTGGTTGAACAAGTGCTTCTCCATGAAGGAATTAGGTGAAGCAACCTACATTCTAGGGATCAAGATCATTCATGATAGATCCAAGAGGCTGTTTGGACTAAGTCAAAGTACATACATTGACCAGATACTAAAGAGATTTAGTATGGAACAATCCAATAGGTGATTGGTTCCAGTGTCACATGGTATACATCTTTCCAAGAAAATGTGTCCCCAAACACAACATGAGAAAGATAGGATGAGTAAGATTCCATACGCTTCAGTGATAGGATCTATCATGTATGCCATGTTATGTAATGGAATTGATGTTGCCTTTTCACTAAGCATGCTAGGTAGATATCAAGTAGATACAGGAGAACAACATTGGACTATTATTAAGACTATCATTAAGTATGTAAGAAGAACTAATGATATGTTCTTGGTGTATGGAGGAGGTGAGGAACTTGTCATCAGAGGGAATGATGATGCTAGTTCTCAGATAGATCAGAATGATTTGAAGTCACAATCAAGATATTTTTTCTATCTCAACAGAGGAGTGAGCTAGAAGAGTTCAAACCATCCAGTTTCTCTAATTCTACAGTAGAGTGTGAATATATAGCGGTTTTTTATACAGCTAAGGAATCCGTCTGGATTCAGGACTTTGTCGGGGATCTTGATGTGTTACCTATCAGTAAGGATCCAATTACATTATATTATGATAATACTGTAGTGGTGGCTCTTGAAAAGGATACAAGGTCACATCAAAGGACAAAGCACATACTTTGAAAGTATTACCTCTTGAAGGATTTCTATAAAGGGGTAAAGTTTCTATGAACAGAGTGTCCATAGAAGAGAATGTGGTGAACCCCTTGACTAAAGGCCTATCTCAGTAGAAGCATGAATATCATGTGAGAGTTAGCAGAATTAAGGTTGTTAGCAGATGGATCTAGTGAAAGTGGGAGTCTGTTGGATTTGGTTCCCTAGAAACAATATTATTTTTACTTTATGATAAACCTATATTCATTGGATGAATATTAATAAACTCCTTATCACATCATGATTTTTCTTCTACGTGACATAGTATGTGATAATGTCCTAAGAATATTCGTCACACTAAAAGGTCACAGTGGATCCCTGTTATGATGATAACCCAGAAGTTCCATGAAAATATTCTTGAATATATATTCTATGTCTAGATGATATCATTTGAAGAGACAAAAATGATACAGGCTATTAGGGGAAGGGACTCATGAAACTTTGAGGCACCTTCTCATGGTGTGTGCCCTTTTTAATATCTAGGAGGATATTATGAGAACAAGATCCGCCAGTAGAAAATCCACATTCATAAGTGTCATTGGATGTTATTATCTACGAATGTGTGTATTGGTCCTTAGACTTTAAGATTATTATTCATGGGTATTATGACTCACAAACTTAGATGTATTGATGAAAACTATGATGACATATATTCACAGTGAGGTAGGATATGTTGGGTGCATCACGAGTAATACTTCATTAATGAATAATGCGAGAAAGGATTTGTCACTTCTATGGAAGTAGATATCTTAGCCCCTTTGATGGAAATGATATATCCTAAGTAAATCCATGACCATGGTGTTCTCTAGGAAATTTCAATTCCAGAAAGTCAAATAATGAGAAATCGAGCACATGGGTTGATGACACTTGCATGCAACCCACTTGATTGGATATATTGGGACAAAGGGATTATATTACATGATAAGCGTTCGTATGAGGTGACATGTCGTTATGACATCAACTTCTTTATCTTGGGTTCCTTGACCCATTTCTAGATAGTAATCTTGGACTTTAGGTAAGCTTGCCTAATGCCAATGATAAATAGGCCTAGAGGTTCACACACTAAATATAGCCAGTTTCTCAGTTAAATAATTTAATATTTAATAAGTTTAATAAAAATTATTCCTAGTTGTTGTTTAATAATTATTCAAGTATGCCTGATCACATTTATTTTGTCGCTAGTTATTCGAGAGAATATATTGCAAATGAAATATTTATTTATCGATGAATAATGAAGTTATATTTATTTAATAAATAAATAGTCATTATTTAAGGCCTAGTAAGTATCAAGGAGGATTGGAGGACTAAGTAACGAGTCTGGTGAGAAATAATATTAAATATTATTTGGTTAAATAATATTTAAATATAACATGCAAGTTAAGAACATGTCATGGAAATAATATCATTGCTATTATTATTTGACATGGGGTTTCACATGGAATGATAAAATAAGTAACAACATTGTGCTAATTATTTATTATTACATGGTGAATTAAATTCCCTATTATGTTATTATTCTCTAATTAGCCAAGGGGTCATTCCATCGGCTAACCAATGGTTTTGTGCACACCATCCTTGGTGAAAAGCTCTTGAGCCTAGAGAAATATTCCCTCTCCAAGAACAATCACAAGAACGAGAGAGATCCTCTTCTAGCAGATCTAGGAGAATGATTTGGAAGCGATTATCAAGGCGATAAAAAGAGAAAATCGCAAGAAAAAGGATCTTACATGATAGCACTCAGAGACTCCTTTGGAAACATTTGAAGATACGTGAAGCATGTGTGGATCACCACTAGAGGAATCTTATCCTTGGATTCTACATCGCAACAAAGCTGCACCTCAGACCCGTGGTCGAACACATCAAAAAAGAAAGAATCACCTTGGAGGTAATTCTTTAATTTAATTTAATTAATTATAAACAAAATATGTCGATCCTATCTTCTCAGTTTCAGGTTCTCTCCTTTGTATTTTATCTTTGATTTAATTCCATAGATTTTAGAATTTATTGTCATATTGATCTTGGATTAATCATCGATCATGGAAATTTTCAAAGTTGGGTACATGCCCATCCTTCCCTTCCGCTATGCCCAGAACCTACATGTGCAACATGCCATTTTTACACAAAAGTTGGGTTCCAGTCTCTGAACCAGCCCCAAACACCCCTGATACCTCTATGACCTCAAAGGGAATTCATATTAGGTCATATTTAAACATTTAAAACTAAAAATTGATGGAAAGTAAAGGATTTTTACCTAAAATAAGAACTAAGTTCTTATAGACCAGTCTATAATAAATCTTTCATGATTATTTTTGACTATATGACATGTAGAATTTATGTTGTATTTTTAGCATGTATACTCTTGTATTTTTATTACTGTTGTTTTATTTTTCTTCTATTGGGTTTGGTTTATTGTTTTTTCAATGCTATTTATTATGATCAATAGAGGGAATAGTCTCCCTACTATCACCTAATAGAACCTCACTTCTAGTTGGAAGCCTTTGGAATATGGGGAGACATGTTTAAGGCCTTGTGGCGCACCGAATCAAAGCACCAGTTAAGTGGATCCTAGGTTAGGTTGTTACAAAGTGGTGTCAAAGTGGGTTTTGTTGGTGTTTCCTTACATTATCAAAAATATTGGGTATGACAAAGTGGTAACAATGTTCAGCTAGTTGAAAAGTGGTATTAAAGGTGTATTTTTGAAAGCATTTTATTATTTGGGATATGTGAGACTAGATCTTAGGTAAGTTTTAGAACTTGTGATGGAGGATGTGTTGTCTGTATGGCCATCACCTACATGAACTGAAGTCCAAGTTACCAGGGAAACATGGATTTTTGTTCTAGTTTTTTTCTTGATTACAGTTGATCTATTTGATTTAGATTATGATTTATTTGATATTACTATTTTTTTTGGAATCTTGGCCCAAAAGGAAATTGGAGAGTATTCATGCATCTTGATAGACACTTAGGCTCACATGAAATATGTGTATGCTTGTAGTTGTGTCTTGGAACTTTAAATAAAGTAAAAAGGGGTTGTTCTATTTAAAGTTTAAACAATAGGATAAACAATATTTTCCTACACAGCCTCTTGATGGAATTCTACTCATCCATCCTAAGTATGTAGTTCTTGGTGTGACTGGTATGTGATCTTACATGTATACGATGTATGTGCTTGACTCTGATATGGGTAGGTAGGGAGACATGAGGCTGGATGATATGTGATATGGGTGTGGTAGGGAAGTATAAGGGCGGTGAGATACACTGCCGGTTACAACTTTTCTTATTTTTGATATATGGATTGTTATTATTATTGTTGAACATGGTATTTAGTTCTCAAAGTGATGCCTCCTAGATGGGATCCAATGGAGCATTAGGGAGACACAGATGTGGTTCCGCCAAGGTATGCACATGATGATACCTCTGAGGGTAGGGATGGTCATGAGCCACAGGTTGAGGATACAAGGTATGTGGGGAAAATACAATGGGTAGCATAGATGGGTCCATGGGTGGATAAGAAGCTAAAGGTGAGATTGGTGTGGGTCATTCACAATATTGAATGAGGAGAACATGGAGACGATCCATCTATGGTGTATCTGACATGGGTGTTTCAGTCATAACCCCCCTTATTTTAGGGTGGGAGTGGACTATAGGTGACAGAGTTCTAGATAGAGTCAGTGAAGACTATTTTCAATCATATTGAGCCACCCCTAGGGTGAAGTGTGAAGTTGGCCAATTATATGATCAGGGGATAGGTGAAGTGCTAGTAGGATGTACAAGTACACGTAGGAAGACATGAAGGACTGACATGGAAGGACTTCAATACTATGTTTTTTTGAGAATTTTTCCTCGGTAAATTGAAGGAAGATCGATCTTGCAAGTTTATGCACTCGAAGGAGGGAGAAACTTTGGTTATGGAGTATGATTTCATGGATCTGTCACAATTTTCACCTACTTTGGTAGGAGATTACATCTCCATGGTGAGATAGTTCAAGGATGGTTTGAAACATGCTATTAGGGTACAAGTGAACATTTTTAGGTTGACCTCGTTCTTGGAGGCAGTGAACCAAGAATTGATAGCTGAGGGGAACTTTTTGGACAGGAACTTACCAATCCGGATGATGGATTCAGAAGAGATGAGTAGTGGTGCTCTGGGTAGATGGAAGAGAGGCTGTGAGGAGACTCAATAGTGCATTTGGGTCAGAGACCCAGGGGGCCACCAAGAAGTGGATAATCGATGGTATGCTTCTAGTGTTGAAAACCAGGACATGTTCAAACTTAGTGTGAGTGACCACCAAAGGAGTTATGGGCATGTGGATAGATGGGTAATCTGGAGAGGTTTTTCCTAAATACGTCTTAAAAATATGGGAGTTAGGAGTTGGGTCAAAATCAAGGATATGAGGTAGGATTGAGAGCGGTATCAGGTACTGGAAGCCAGGATATGATTGTATGCGACCGGGAGAGAGATACTAGGAACTGGGGGTAGTGGTTGGTAGCTGGTATAGATCTGTAGGGAGGATAGGGGTTAAGTAGTCGAGCTCCAGGACAACTGCATGTGGCTAAGCTGACAGGATTATATCAAGTTGTGGATATGATGACAGTTAGAGATACTCTATGAGCGTGGTTGTGTTATTTTGTTTTTTTTCATGACAAACACTAGTGCACAAGGTGCACATGTTGGTAGGTGAATTAACTAGGTGATGGTTAATATGAGAGTGTTGAGAACAGTGCATGACTGATGATAATAAATTTTCATCAAGTAAATTCTTTTTGAGCATTATATATGGTATTAGATCTTTTGGGCATCAGGTGTGATACAGAACTTTAAAGCATCGACTATGATGAAGGACCTTATGTGTGTCATATGATACACAAATGAAAAATGAGCATCTAATGAGATGTAGGAAACAAGGTATCTGATGAATGGGACATCCATTTCCGAGAGGATAGTCGGTGTGGAACCATTGGAACATTGGGATATGGGCTAGAAAGTGACCAAGCAGGTGATTCCTAAAGTGGGGAGTGCCACAGTAGGAATTATCCTATCGAGTGAATAACTAGGGTAGTATGAGATGCATATGTTTAGTATCTTCATGTTGTATGGGAAAGTGGTGAGAGGGATACTTGGGTTGAGTGAGATCTTAGGTCAGCATGTGGCTAAATAGCTCAGGTATGAGGTATTGAAAGGTGGGGAGGCCATATGATCCCAGATCTTGCTGGATGTGAGGATCAACTTAAGAAGGGAAAAAACCCATTTATTTTAATGGATTTTAGGTGTTCTTGGGGATAGGAGTAACCCAAGGAAGGTTCTGGGTGAAAAGGATTAGTAGGAGGGTGAAAAGGTTGTAGCCAACAGCCTTTCACGTCGTGAACTTGTAGTTAATAGTGTGAAATTTCTAGGCAAGGGAAAACTTCCCATGCTCTAGGTATTCATAGTGCTAACCTATGGTTCACGATGTGAAAGTGATTTTCTAGTTAAAAAAAAGAAAAAAAAAAGAAAAAAAGGAAAAAAAGAAAAATAAAAATAAGGAGGGGGGAGGCTATTTCGGCCAGAGAGCAGTGCAGAGACCCTTCCTCTTCCACATTTAGGGTTCCTTGATAGATATCCCTCTTTTCTTGATGGATTTCAGCACCATTAATCATAGGAGGTTTCTTAGGGTAATTCTAATACTCTGTCTTTGTTCTTATCTAATTTATTTCACTCTCTTTATATTTATTTAATCATTTACATCTTTATGCCCTATTTTCAGGGTTTTTACCTGGTTTTTTGATTTTCTCTACCTGAAGCTGAATCAGAGTTCGGTCTTTGATGAGTAGGCATATACAGGTATAAGGTTTATGGTGCCTAGATTTCTCTTGTTTATAAGTGTGTTATAAAATTTATAGTAAATAGGTGTGGGTGGGGTGGTCCGAGTCTGACCTATTTTATGCTTCTTTTGTTTTATATTGTCCTTGGGTGGCACCGAAGGGTACCAACATGTGTGACAGAGTGTGTTTGAGCCTGGTATGGTGTGAAGGTATAAAATGGTGTTCTGTAATAAGTTTGGTAGGATGTTTCTAGTTATGTATATTTATTAAATTAAGCCTATGACTATATTAGTTCTATGGGAATATGTGGGGAATTTCCCATGAGTCCTTGGGTGATGTAGATCACCAGAAGATGGTAAACATGGTTTGTAGTAGGTGAAAGGGGTTCACCAGAGTTGTGTCCTAGGGTTTTTGGTGATTGTCGATCACCCTTGTTGGCCAAAAGTACTATCGAGGTCATGTGAACATATGATATGTTCCCATTGAGGTGGTTTTGACCACTCATTATAGGTGGATGCCTACATAGATATTATGGCTTAAGGGATGGTGATAACCATTAGTTTGGAGGATGTGATCACCATATAAGGACACAAATGATGATGTGTGATACCATCAGAAGGGGGGATGAGGATCACCATACACTGAGGCTGATGGCCTGGGACTCTAGAATTACAAATATTATCATGGATTGGGATGTTGGGATGCCAAGTTGATGGTGATTTAATAAGTGTAATCCCAATGGTCTTGTGATATGTATATGGGTGTGCCGATGTAACGTCAAACTTACTCGATGGGTTTTCATGGAGATGCTAATAGATAATGACATTTTGCATATGTGGTAATGGTTGGCATGTGATACCTTTTGGTATGTAAATGGATGGGGGACCGAGAGTCCTTATGGTATAACAAACAGTGGGTTAATCATTCCACTTTATCATTAGTTGAGTCGGATAAGGGATTCCTTGTGGCTATTGATAATAGGTAAATAATGTTATATAATGCATGATTTTATTGTTGTTTATTTATGTTTTTCATACACTGGTATGCATGGATGTAAGTTAGGAACATGTTGGTGGTGGCCTACTGAGTTCATACTCACCCTATATGGGCCCCTTAGGATGCATGCCGACTTTATGGATTTGAGTGTAGGAAAGGGATCATGCTTGTGGTATAGACCATAGTGATATGGGATGTTCTAAGGGTGTACGGGTTGAATGAAATGGTTTTTTGTAGATGTACCTGATGGTTCTTCTATGACGGGCATGAGTTTATTTTTGAGGTTTTTCTTACGTATATGATCATCTCACGGGCGATCTTTCATGATTGTTTATGAATGCATAACATATATAATTTTTTTGGTATGTTTTTCAGGTGTACTTTTGTCTTTTTATTTTCATTGTTTTATTTTACTTCCAATGGGTTTGGTTTATTTATTCCCCAATGCTATTTTATTATTATATTTATTATGATCACTAGAGGGTATAGTCTCCCCACTATCACCCAATAGACAATCAATGCAAGTCAATAGCCTTTGTCATATGGGAAGGTGAACCCAAGGCCTTGTGGTGCATTGACACAGAGCACCATTTAACTGGATTCCAGGTCAGGATGTTATACATTATCCATAACGCATTCAATGAAACAATCCATTGCGAGTTATAAAATTTAGGGGAAATTTGAATTTTTGATCTTGGAGCATGATTTGTTTTATGAATCAAGATTCATATTTTAATTCTAAGAGTTGGAACATCATTATAAGATTTTTTTTGGATATAGATCAAGACTTGATAAGTGTTTTGGGTGCTTGGGTGAATGTCAGGAAAGATTTTCTTGATGTTTTAATTTTTCATGATTACCGCACAGTTAGGGAAAACATTGTGAATATTCAAGGGAAACTGTATGGGATGGTTTTTACCTTAGAGTTGAGGCATAAAATTAGTGCATGGTTTTAGAGAACCATGTGAGGAAACCATGCATGATGATGAAATTATTTGAGAGTGCCACACGATTTAGTAAACTGTGATGACAAACCATGCAAGGGGGTGTGACTCAAGATAGTGTAAGCTATATAGTTAGTTCTTAGTTTGGAAAACCATGCAACCAAAATGTGTGACTTTCTATGATTCTTAAAAAAGAGGAATTTTACCATTTTATCCCTCTCAAATTTTAATTAACCCCTTCCTTATTTTCCTCCTCTCTCATGAGGCTAAACCAGGGAGCTCTCTCCTCCATTATTCTTATCCATATTTAGTTATTGACTTTGTTTTCTCTGGCTTAGGGTTTCATTAATGATTCCATTGGAGAGTAGTTGAATCCCCCCATTATGATGGTGGGTTTTCTTGGATTAGATAGAGGATTCCCCCTGACAAGGAACACACACCTTCTTTCATCATTTAATTAGAGTTATATCACCCAATTAATTTGTCTGAGGTTTTAATTAAATTGGATAAAATTGTCTTTTAACCAGGTGTGAACTGATAAAGATTTTCCAGTGATGGTGCTAGGAGTGTGCTATAGAACTTTCGTATGTGGTTGTTGAAGGAACTATGTAAGAAATGGAAGCCCCGAAACAAGTGAATTTTTAATTTTTAACACCAAATTTATCATAAAATACTTGATTTAGTATGATGATACCCAATTCATTCCATGGATCTTATGTAATTCAATTTAAGTATGCAAACAAAATCAAAATAGTACCTTGGTGGAATGACATGATCCTAGTGATATATGCTAATCTATGGATCACCGTAGATTAAAGACACCAAACTAAATGCCCTCCAAATCATCCACATGTGTACCATTTCTCCATAAACATCATTATTCAATACTTAGGTGCTAGCCTGAAAAATCGAAGTCCTTATGATGCTCATATGATTTCTAGAAGATCACTCGATCGATCCAACCCTGAACTTAGATCGATCCATTCTTTATGTTTATCTCTAGAATCTTGAGATAAGGGAGGGTAAGAGGGGAGAACTCAAAATTCATGATCATGGCCACTTATACTATTCATAGTTAAAAAATGATCTCAAATAGTTAGGTTTAACTTTCCAAAACTGCATTTAATCCCTTGGATAATTTATATCGCTTAAACTGAAAAAAACATGAATCACTATGTAAATATGTCTTACATATCTGAAATATTCCACTAGTCATATTATTAAATTCCATGTGATGAACCCTGAGTTTTTAACTTGGATCATTCCTCCCGTAATTATTTAATGATCCTTGAACATGTAACTTTCATTCGAAAAATAATAGTTTCTCATATTCAAGTTTATAATTAAATAACTTTAAAATAGATTTAAAAATAGTTTCAATCATACTATTATAAACTATAATAATATAATTAATTTAATTTAAGTTTTATCATTCACTTGGACGTCCACTGGCCCCCGTACGTGGAGCCTGTGATACCTTGATATTTTAGTATGTATTATCCTTTAAATAAAACATGTATGTATGATAACTTGTGATACACACAACATAAAACTAAATTGAATATTTCTTTATTACCATAAAAAATTAAATATATTTCAAGATATTTAAATAAAAATAATTGAGATTTTTTTTGTAAAACTAAAAGGTTTTTTTTACTTAGGAAAGTGCCATTAATTCTAGAGAAACTGTTTTGATGAATTACATATTTTTTTTATAATTTTAATAATTTGGGGGAATGATATCAATAAAATGTATTAATAAAAGTATATTAATTATTTGTAAAATAAATTAATAACAACCAAAAAATTATTAAGTATTGAAAAGTAATACTAATCTAATAATTCATAGCCTAATAGAAATGTTTTGTTTACAAACATTGTTTTTATTATATATTATATTTTTTGTTTAAAAGTTATATTTCTATAATTTTAAATATAAAATTAGAAATTTTTGTTTATTCATATAAAAAAATTAATAATAATTTATAAATTTATTATAACTTGGTTATAAATAAAGATAAAATCATTTGATGGTAAAAAGAGATATTTTTCAGAAAACTCTTTTTAAGTGCATGATGTATTTTTATCTTAATAAATAGAAATTATCACTATTGATAAATGATTTTTATGAAATTTATTGATAGTATATTTAACCAAAAAAATTAACAATCATCCATCCTTAATTTAGTTCCATATAATGGGCCCCCGAGCCAGTCGGTCACATGCCCTCAAGCGCGCCTCCCCATACGCTAGAGGGTGCCGACTAGCAGTGAGGGTCTGGTAAGTCATTGTGGGGAGACTATACCCTCTTTTATTAGAGTAAAGTAATAGCAGAAGAAAACAACAATAAAGAAGTGTAGAATCATATAAATCACTAGAACAATACCAATGTCACAAGATAGTCAAAACATGAAATATCATACTCAACTGAAAGGGAAAACATGTTGTAACAATGCAAGTGCCAAGTGTATACAATTAAACTAAAAGTAAAGACACAAAGGCTCCATAGCAGGTCCCGAACCACGTCCAGTTCCCTCACCCATGCTCCATTCCCAAACAACAACCTTCCCAGGGCCTTTCCCTTATCCCATCCTACAACAACAAAGCCTACTTGGGTTCCGATCAGGTGGCCCGAGTAGGGTGTGAGTACAACTTAGTATGCCATGACCAACAATATCTAAAACAAGTCCAGTCAAAATATAGTGCATGCAATTCTATAAAGCAATAAATACAATGTGTAATTAAATAGTCATCACATTATCACTTATTCTTTAATAATCACATTAGACTCGGTTTTGATTCATGTCTCTAGTTTAACTCACAATTCATCATTATCATTAGTTTGGTGTAGAACACCTTGTCTAACACCCAAAATCTCAATCAGTGTAGATCACGATGTCACACACCCCACTTTCTCAATCGTTGTAGATCACCATGTCTACCATCTCACATCACAAGCATTTGTATCAACTATTGGGGTAGAACACCATGTCTAACGCCCCAAATTCTCAATCATTTACACCATTTATCAATTATTAAAGAATTAACCACATCATTCCCTTATCAATATAATGATTAGTTAAATACACCAAAATCCATTAGTTAACCCCATAATTAACTAAGTATACAAACCATTAATTAATTAATCAAACAACACAAATCTCATTCCATAATTAATTCTTCACAATTAATTATCCAAATAAAATCTCAACTTGTCATAATTAATCTCACAATTAATTATCTTAATCAAACATCAAGGAACATAATTAATCCACCATTAACTATCTCAAAATAGCCAAATCATTATCTCATAATTAATTCCCCCAATTAATTATCTCAATCACAACCAATTAAATATCTCGAATACAATATATCAAATCATAAACAATTTCCCCAAATCAATTATCTATTTGGGTAGCCCCTTAGTCCCATGATTAAATCATCAATTAATCATCTATATCTCCAAAACGTCAACATGTCAATTGCACATTCCTAATTAACCCAATTTAGGAAAAAAATTATGAAGGGATGCTAGAAAATCATTAATATCACATACACATATCAAATCCATGACTATGGGAGTTCCATTTAGACCACCTACCTCGGTTTTTTGATGGATGATAGTCCAATGAAAATCCCCAAAATCTAAGCGACACAACAATGTAGATATGAGATTCCAGATTTAAATCCCTAAACCCAAAATTAAGATCAAAGGCATTAAGATCTTGAAAATATATATCTAGATACACAATACTAGATCTATATATCAAAACATAGGTTTAGATCCATGTAAATAGTGTAGATCTTTCTTAAAAAGATCAACAAAAGATAGAGGAAAGAACAGAAGAAGCATCGGGATGAAATCCACTCATTGGGAAGAGAGATGATCATTAATCCGGGGCTTTCAATCTCAAATAACAGTGTTCAAATCACCTTGGAATACCTCTAGAATGCTCTGGGATCTCCTAGAATTTTTCAATCCTGATATTATGTTGAAATAGATGGGTTTTAGGGGTTCAGGTGGTTTTAAAACTAATTTTCATTTCTGCACTTTTTTATTGTTATTTACTTCTGTTGGTACTTTAATCTGATAGAAGAGGGTATAGTCTCCCTACGAATGACTTACCAGACCCTCAATTCTAGTTAGAACTCTCTATCATATGGGGAGGAACCCTTGAGGGCATGTGAATGACCGGCTTGGGGACCCATTGTATGGAACCCGAGTCGGGACGTTACAAAGTGGTACACGAGTCGAGTGCAGAGTGGAAAATGACGACTTTGCTAGCTGAAATGCATGTGGTGGTTCTGGAGAGTCCAGATAAAATAACTCTAGTTTCAGTAGTAGTAGATTCTACACTCTTGAGATGGATCAGGAATAGGCAATATGAAGATCCTAAGTTCTTAACCTTGAGGGAAATCTTTAAAGGTGGGGAGACACCTTCAGACTGGTTGATAGATGAGGATGAGGTCATCTATGTGAAAAACCGGGATGTTGTGCCTATAAGTATACAAGAGGAACTCATGAGAGAATTTCATAACTATAAGTGGCGGCACATCTTGGGGTGAAAAAAATGTATTGTGACCTATGAAGACAATTTTGGTGGCTAGACATGAAAAATGAGATAGAAGGTTTCGTGACAAGATGTTTCACCTGTCAGAAGGTGAAGGCAGAGCATCAACGATCTGGAGGTATATTGTAGCCATTACCTATTCCAAAATGAAAGTGAGATGACGTGACCATGGATTTTGTGGTAGGTATTCCAAAGACACTTAGAAATAATGATGTTATTTGGGTCATTGTGGATAGATTGACAAAGGCAACATATTTCTTTTCCATTAGGGAAACCTTTACAGTGGAGCAATTGGAGGAACTGTACGTTCGAGAGAAAGTTAGTTTTCATGGGGTGCCACATACTATAGTTCAAAATCATGATTCATGCTTTACTTCATGCTTTTAGAAGGGCTTTTAGAAAGTTCTTGGCACACAGGTTTTGTTGAGTACGACTTTCCACCCACAAATAGATGGGTAGTCAGAGAATACCATACATGTGCTAAATGATATACTGCGGGCATGTGTGCTTGATTTTAGTGGTTCTTGGGAGAATAACTTGGATTTATTGGGGTTTCCCTATAACAATAGTTACTAGGAAACTATAAAAATGATTCCATATGAGGCACTTTATGGAAGGACATGCAGATCACCACTATGCTGGATGGAGGCGGGTGAGTCAAAGTTTTTGGGATCGAGTCTCATGTAGGAGACATCATAGTAGGTGTAGTTGATTCAGAAACATATGACTATGACTCAGAGTAGGTAGAAGTTGTATGATGATATACTTAGATAACCCCTAGAGAGGGTGATCATTTTTTTCTTTGGGTGTCTCCTAGTTTGGGTCACCACAGGTTATGGAGGTAGGGTAAGTTGGCAGCCAGGTTTGTGGGAGCGTTTGAAGTTGTTGAGAGAATAGGGCTGGTGGCATACCAATTAGCTCTTCCACATAAATATAGGTCTATGCATGATGTCTTTCATGTGTCACAAATACGATGGTATCACCCTAACCCTTCTCATGTGATCGATGTGGATGAGGTTTACCTTGAGATATATGCATCCTTTGAGGAGCATCTGATACGTGTGCTATATCGCAGTGAGAAAGTGTTTCAGGGAAATACCATTCCGATAATTTCTGTGTTATGGAAACATGGACGTGTTCAAGCGGAAACTTGGGAATGGGAAGCAGACATGAGGTCTTAGTAGACCAATCTTTTTGTCTTGGAATCTTAGTGAAGTTCGGTAGTGCAGCTCGAGGATGAGCTATTATAAGTTGGGGAGATTGTAAGATCCTGGCCTTTTTTGAAGTCATCTTTGGCGCTTTTTTAGGTACTTTTTGTTATTTTTAATTACCTTTTCTTTGGAATTGTGGTTTGATGTGCATTTGGGTGAAGTTTTAAGAAAAATATATGGACATAGGGCTATGCATGGTTTGAAAAACCATGCACCCAAACCTAGATAACTGTGCAAACCGTGTGAAACTGGACAATGAGGTCTGCGCAGTTTGTTCATAGTTTCCTTAACCGTACGCCCCTTCTAGGTGAAACTGTGCATGTGGAATATTTTTTTTACAAAAATTAGTTTTAAAACCACCCAAACCCCAAAACCCATATATTTTAACCTAGTCTCAGGCTTGATGAATTCTAGGAGATCCCATATCTTTTCATAGGGATTCCAAGGTGATTCAAACACCGTTCTTCGAGATCGAAATCCTGGATTAAAGATCCACTCTCTTCCTAGTAAGTAGATTTCATATCGATGCTTCGTCCATTCTTTCCTCTATCGTTCGTTGATATTTTCATGGAAGATCTCCACTTTTTCCATGGATATAAATCCATGTGTTGAGATCTAGATCTAGGATTGTGGATCTAGATCTAGATTTTCCTGATCTTTATGCCTTTGATATTAATTTTGGGTTTAGGGATTTAGATTCAGAATCTCCGATCTAAGTTTTTGTACTGCTTGGATTTCGGGGATTTTTGTTGGACTATCATCCACCAACAAACCAAGGTAGGTGGTCTAAATCAAACTCCCATAGTCATGGATTTGATATGTGTATGTGAGATTAATGATTTACTAGCATCCCTTAGTAATTTTTTTTCCTAAATTGGGTTAATTTGTAATGTTCAATTAACATTTTGAAATTTTATAGATATAGATTATTAATTGATGATTTAATCATGGGACTAAGGGGCTTCCCAAATAGACAATTTATTTGGAGAAATTGTTTATGATTTGAGATATTGTATTTGATATATTTAATTGGTTGTGTTTGATATAATTAATTTGGGGAATTAATTGTGAGATAATGATTTGGATATGTTGAGATAGTTAATAGTGGATTAATTATGTGCCTTGATGCTTGATTAAGATAATTAATTGTGAGATTAATTATGATAAGTTTATATTTTATTTGGATAATTAATTGTGGAAAATTAATTATGGAATGAGATTTGTGTTTTTTTATTAATTAATTGATGAATTAATTAATGTTTTGTATACTTAGTTAATTATGGGGCTAACTAATATATTTTTATGTATTTAATTAATCGTTGGACTAGTAAAGGAATGATGTGGTTAATTATTTATGAATTAATAAATGATATAAATGATTGAGAAGTTGGGGTGTTAGACATGGAATTATACCCCAATAGTTGATACAAGTGATTATGATGTGAGATGGTAGACATGGTGATCTACACTGATTTAGAAATTGGGGTGTGAGACATGGAGATCTACACCGATTGAGATTTTGGGTGTTAGACGTGGAATTCTACACCAAACTAATGATAATGATGAACTGTGAGTTGAACTAGAGACATGAATCAAACCTGAGTCTAATGTGATTATTAAATAATAAGTGATAATGTGATAACTATTTAATTATGAATTTTATTTATTGCTTCATAGAATTGCATGTACTATATTTTGACTGGACTTGTTTTAGAAACCTTTGGCGGTGGCCTACTGAGTTGTACTCACACCCTACTCAGGTTGCCTGATTGGAACTCGAGGAGACTTTTTTATTACAGGACAAGATAAGGGAAAGGCCCTAGGATAGATTTCTATTTGGTAATGGAGCATGGGTGAGGTAATAAAACATGGTTCAAGACCCACTATGGTGTCATTGTGTATTTACTTTTAGTTGAATTGTAGACACTTGGAACTTACATTGTTACAACATGTTTTCCCTTTTAGTTGAGTATGATATTTCCTGTTTTTACTATCTTGTGACATTGGTATTGTTCTGGTGATTTATATTCTTCCACACTTCTTTATTGTTGTTTGTTTCTTCTGGTACTTTACTCTGATAAAAGAGGATATAGTCTTCTCATGAATGACTTACCATCCCCTCGCTACTAGTCAAAACCCTTTAGCGTATAAGGAGGAACACTTGAGGAAATGTGACTTATTGTCTTGGGGCCCCATTGTATGTCACTCGATTCAGGAGGTTACAAGTTGTTACTAGGAAAGGAATGAGAAAAAAATCATTTTTATTCTTAAAGATACATTTGTTTTCTAAAAATGGGTTTTCCCACATTATGTGCCCTAAGATTAAAAATAATTATTACCATATTTAGAAATTAAATATTTTAAAATGGTTTCATATTTGGAATTATCATGTTAAAATTTGGTAATAAAGTCCATTTTCATTTTTAGTCATAAAAAATAGTTACCATGGTAAAATTTTGTCACCACGGTGACGAGTAAAAGGGTTAAAAGGGAGTTAAACTAAGGGATACAGCCATAATTATCACTAAAAAATGGCTAAATTTGATTAGTTGAGTGAATTTTTGATGAAACTCATATAATCCTTTAAATTTTTAATTTTAGTGCCACTTTTCTTTGAGAATTAAAATTATTTTATTTTAAAGTTATAAGTATTTACAAGAGTGCCACCTCTCTCACTTATAAAAGGAGCCCTTCACCACACCACTTCTCCACAAATCTTGAGAATCTTAGCTTGACCAATCCCTATAAGTATATATCCCAAAATATATTTATCACATCCTAGAGATTTTTGTATTCCCAAAAGACTAATCTAAGAAGTCATAAGGATAGATTCAAAGGAGGATATACAAGGAATATGTAATTGTTTTAACCAAGCTCTTTTATGTTTCTTTCTTCTTCCACTCCTTTAAATATTCTATAACCATAAAAATATAACGAGATAAATCTAATTATTATACTTAAATGTTATTATATTGATGAAATGACCATCATATACCCCCTTCCATCCATAAGAATGATTAAAACATCACCGTGTTACGTGCATACTACCACCTCCATGAACGACATATTTCATTTTTCATCGCCGCCTTACATGGATGGTTCTTCAAATGGGTTTAATGAATAAATATGATATTTATTACATGATTAAAGTTCTAGAAATATAATTTTTCCATTATATTAATAATATTAACAATGATCATTATAAAATTTAATCGCTTAAAATGATCATACCGAGACACACTTTGAAAGTAATAACTTTTTACCATTCTATGTAATTTATATTCTTCATGTATCTATTCTTAAAAATAATTTATCACTTTTATAATATGTTCTAAAAATCATTAATATTCTATAAAAGTGATATTATCATTATAAAATAGCATGTTTTTACTCATCCAGTTATTATAACATGCTCTTTTTTGGGCCGATTTTACCACCTACACAAACGATCACTACTAGAGAAATGGAATATACCAACAGTTTGGAACCATTGGAATAGGTAAAAAAACAATTTTTATAGACTATACCAATATTTTGGATGGATTTTGGTTTATTTGATGCTGGTATAAACCTACCCCAATGGTTTTGAAACTGTTGGGATAGGTAATATAAAATAAAATATGCAGCTGAGGCTGGAACCTACAACCTCCACCTTATATATCAAAGACCTAACCCCTATGCTACAATTATATTTTTTAATATATATATATATATATTTATAAATAATTTATATATTTATTTATTTGATGATATTTGAAAAAATAATTCATAAAAAATAAGGGTACCTATCCTAATGGTTATCAGAACCGTTTGGATAGCCATCCGAATGTTAGGGTCCTATACTAATGGTTTTTCAAAACCGTTGGTATATGATTTGTATAAAAATATATCCCAATGGTTTTACATAACCATTGGGATACCCTTGGATCTATCACAATGGTTTTAAAAAACCATTGGGATGTCCTTATATTACATGTCCTATCCCAATAGCTTTTTAAACCGTTGGGATAAACTTGGATCTATTACAATGGTTTTAAAAAGACCTGTTGACCTCACCTATTTTGATAATCCCAATTATGATTTCACATGCTTTTATAATTCCAAATAATGTTTATCTATATATTAATTCTTTCAATCTATGACATTATAATATCAAGTTGATAAAAATATCAAAATAATATTTGGAATATGTCAATAAATGTTTGTATATGTTTATACATACTTTGAGATAATTCTAACTCAATCTGGATGTGTTTTTCATAGAACAAATAAGTGTTAATCCTACCAGTATGCACATAGCTACTGATACAGACAAACAGATACACAACTATGATAAGGCTAAGTACACTGGTACAGAACAGTGCTACCGGTATGTAAGTCTACTGGTACACTGAAAGGTTACCATTAGAGTAAGTCTACTGATATGAGTAAGTATACTGATATAAGTAAGTCTAAAGATATATATAATTCTACCATTATGAAGTCCACTGGTATAAGTAATTCACCACTACTCAAGTCTACCGATAGGAGCTTACCAATACGGGCAGACCTACCGATACAAACAGATAGATGAACGACTACCAATATGAAGTCCACCGATACAGAGCTACTGATACAAAGTTCACCGATACAAACAGAGCCACCGATATAAGTAGTTACCAGTATAAGAAAGTTACCGATAGACCAACGCTACCGATAGAAGGAGTTACCGGTACATAGAGCTACTGTTACATAGAGCAACAACTACAGATACAAGGCATCCACTGACACAAGTCCACTGTTACAAGTCTACCTATAGAGAGCTACTGATGGAAGATGACTGTTAACCAGTCACTGCTACTCAAAATCTATACTTTTTCAATATTATTAATATAATTCTAATGATCATATTTGGTTAATTTAATGCATGTACTATTAATTAATGATAGTGGTTGGTATTTCAGGAACCGTAACTCGTACCTATAAGAAGGTAATCATTCCCATTGCCGGAGCTGAAAGCTATAAAAGGAAAGACAAAATCTGGGCATAAATGTGCTGAAAATAAGTGAAAAAGATGATGGGTGTGGTTACATACGAAGATACTCATCTTATACAAAAATAACACATTCACCAGAGCTTAAAGGAGAGAAGAACTTTTACTGGAAGCTGAGGGATATTTCTATGCTGCAAAGCCTATTGCAACCTCGAGAAATATTTGAATATACTGGAAGTCGAATACAAACAAAAATGACACTCTGTTTTCAAGACAAAAATTAGAGAATAACTCATAAGAATTTCTATTTAATCAAAAGGAGTCCAGAGCTGCATTTCAAATCACTAGAGCATTTCTAAACCCATATCTAATCTCTCTCAGTGATTATTTTATTTATATTTATAGCAGTGTGTGCGCTCTATATTTTTAGACACACACTGTCTCCTGTGCTTAACTGGAGGATTTCTAAATCCTCACATAAAACTTCTATAACTCTCTTTTATCCCACTATGGATAGTGGTAGAGGTCAAGTGTGACCTGGATAGCCTGTGTGCTATTGTGTTTATTTGTTCCCAGGAAGAACTGTGGTAGAGGTCTTAGTACCTAGACAGTCTCTGTACTATTGTTTACCCCGATCCAGGGTGTGGATCAAAATTTATATAAATTGTTTGAGAGGACTAAGTCTTGGTTAGAGACTGAACCTCTTGTTTTAAGCTGCTGTGCTTATTTTATTTTGTTTTAAACTATATTGAGTATTCCACTTCTAAGTGCTTTGAAATATAAATTTATTTTAGAGTAACTATGATAGTTAAACTAGAAAGTGTTTTTACTTATTGTAAAGCATTAGGTTAGCTTAAAAAGGTAATTAATATTCATATTAGATTAACTGAGAACTAATCAATCTTTTGAGAACCTAACTGACCATTTACTGTATTAAAAATTCACTACAGTTTAGATTGTTATTTAATTTGGGGTATTTTAATAAGAATATTTTTAACAGAATTTTTTAATTGGAACTGAATTCACCCCTCTCTTGAGTATCCACTCCGACCAACATTTGGTATCAGAGGGAAGTTTTTATTTATAAAGTATTTCCAAATACTCTGTTTTTCAACTGTGATTTTATTTGTATCTTAAAAATCTTAAATTTTTGTTAGTTCTAAATTTTATCTCTTTAAATATATTTGCTAAAATTTAATTATGGATAATAGACTTTAAGGTGCTGCTACCAAAATTCCACCTTTATTTAATGGTAAAAATTATGCCGAATGGAAACTTAAAATGAAAATTCATTTAGAAAGTATGGGATTTGACATCTGGACTGCTATAGAGACTCAATATAAGATTCCAAAAACTAAAAGAACTACTTGGGATGAACCTACTAAGACTACTTACAATAATAACTATAAATAAATGAATTATTTGTACTGTGCTTTAGGTGATGAGGAATTTAATAGAATATCTGCTTATGAAATCTGGGACACTTTGGCTATTTCCCATGAGGGAACAACCAATGTTAAAGAAATGAGATTGAATACCTTCCCTATTAAGTATGATAATTTTAAAATGAAGTCTGATGAACCTATTTCTGATATGTATCTCAGGTTCAATGAGATTTTCAACACTATAAGCTCACTTGGAAAAGCTGTTCCTACAAAGGTGAAAATTATGAGAATACTAAGATTTCTGCCAGAAAGATGGAGAGGCACATCAGTTTCAATAATAGAATCGTGTGATATAAGTTCACTTCCTGTTAAAGAATTAATTGGTAAGTTGATGATGTATGAAGAAGAGTTGAAAGTAAACAAGGAAGAAGATGATGAACCAAGGAGGAAGTCAGTAGAATTTAAATCTACTGCCTCAAAGAGCAAGGACAAGGAGAAAGCTCACATACCTACTGAAATCTCAACAAGTGAAGGTTCAGATTATGATAGTGATGAAGAGATGGCTCAGATAGCCAGACAGTTCAAGAAGTTCTATAGGAAGAAGAAATTCTTTAGAAAACCAAATTATAAAGGAAAATATGACAACAAAGGTCATTGGAAGAAGGATTGGAAGAAAGATGACAATGATGATGAGATAGTGTGTTATGAATGAAAAAGGAAAGGACACATTAAGGAAGACTTACCAAAGTTAAAGTTCAAGAAGAAATATGACTACAAGGACAGAAAATATAAGAAATCCATGAAGGAAACCTGGAGTTCTTCAGAATATAGCACAAGTGAGTCTGAAGTTTCTGATTCTGAAAATAATCATGCCAACATGTGTTTCATGACTAAAACTTATGAGGTACCTGTTTCCCCTATGCTAAATGATTATTATTCTGGGAATGAAAGTAGTGATGATAATATGTCTAAAGATAAATTGTTTTAATATTGTAATATGTTAGAAGAAACCTGTAGTGAATTGAAGGACAAGTATAAGACCTTAAAGAAACAACATGCTTTGACCAGCTCTGTTAAATATACACTTGATATAGAAAAGGAAAAGAATGCTCAATTACTTAAGGAAAATACTGAATTTAAATTGTCCAATGAGAAATTAAATAAGGAATTATAGAAATTCACAAATGTAAAGAATACTCTAACTCAAATTCTAGGAAAACAAGTGGCACTAAAATATACCACTGGAATAGGCTATCAGCCTGGACAAAGATAGATTACTAAAAATAGATTTATTCCTAGATCTGGACAGAATGCTGCTAGTTCTAGTTCTGGAAATTCATATGATTCAACTAGTTATTCACATGGTTATAGATCAAATAAAGTTTATCTTTCAAAATCTTTTGAACCTATTGATTGTATGAGACCCATTAGACAAATTTGGGTACCAAAAGTTTTGATTGCTAACCTGTCTAGACCCAAGAAAATCTGGGTACCAAAATCATTTTCTGTTTAAACCTGTTTTGTAGGAAAATTTCTTGAAGAGTTCCCATAAGAAGGTATGGTACTTGGATAGTGGATGATCAAGGCATATGAATGGAGATTACTCAGGATTCAAGAGTTTAATCAAAGCTGATGGAGGCCATGTCACCTTTGGTGATAATTCAAAAGGAAAAATCATCGGCTTAGGCCAGATTGGTAACACTGATTCAATTTTAATTTCCAAAGTTTTATTTGTTGATGGACTTAAATATAACCTGTTAAGTATTTCTCAGCTGTGTGATGATGGTTTCAATTTTCAATTTGAAAACGATTCTTGTATTTTTTTTAATTCTAAAAATATTTTAGTATTTTCTGTTTTGAGAAATGAAAATGTTTATGCTGTTGATTTGAATTATTTGGTTAAACTGAACATTACTTTCTTAAATTCTTTTTATAAAGAGTCTTGGGTATGACATAAAATATTATGACACCGCAACATTCATTCAATTAGAAAACTGACTAGAAAAAACATAGTTAGAGACCTACCTAAACTTGAATTCCCAGCTGATAAAGTTTGTAATCCCTGTCAAAAGGGAAAGCAATATAAAGTTTCTTTTAAATCAAAGAAAGAAGTTTCAACTTCTCAAACTCTCGAGTTGGTTCAAATGGACTTGTTTGGACCTTCTAGAGTTTCTAGTTTAAATGGGAAGCACTATGTATATGTCTTAGTAGATGACTATTCTAGGTATACTTGGGTATACTTTTTAGCTCACAAAAGTGAAGTTTGTTCTTACTTTATTAAATACTCCAAGTCTTTAGAAAACCTTAGTGGACTTAAGATTAAGACCCTGAGAAGTGATCATGGTCATGAGTTTGAAAATCATGAATTTGAATCTTATTGCTCACACAATGGATATAGTCACAATTTCTCTGCCCATAGGACACCTCAGCAAAATGGTGTAGTAGAAAGAAGAAATAGAACCCTTTAAGAAATTGCAAGAACTATACTTAATGAGTATGACCTGCCAATTTACTTTTGGTCTAAAGCTGTAAATACAACTTGTTATATTATTAATAGAATCTTGATTAGACCTGTTCTCAAAAAAACCCCTTATGAGTTGTGGAACCATAGGAAACCTAAGGTTAATTAATTTAAAGTTTTTGGTTGCAAAGTCTTTATTCTCAATACAAAAGATAATCTTGACAAGTTTGCATACAAGAGTGAAGAAGGAATTTTCCTAGGTTATTCAATATTTATTAAATCTTATAGAGTTTTTAATAAAAGAACCAAATGTGTGGAAGAATATGTTCACATCAAGTTTAATGAAACTGATCCACATGAACCCAAATTTTCCATTGAAAATCTTGAAGAAGATTTGTCTGTTTTGAACCTTAATGATAAAATAAATGAACCTATTGTAAAGACATCTAGTTCTGGAAACTTTCCAGAACCTGTTTCTGTAAAACCTGAATCTAGAGAAGAACCTTAAATTTCTAGTACCACCTTTACTAGATCAACTAGGATTCTAAGGAATCATCCTTTAGATGCTGTTGTTAGTAATCTTGATAGAGGGACACCGACTAGAGATTCTCTAAGAAACCAGGTTGAACATCAAGACTTTATTTCACAGTTAGAACCTAAAAATATCAATGATGCAATCAATTATTAATTTTGGGTAATGGCTATGCAAGAAGAATTAAATCAATTTGAAAAAAAGTCTAGGAATTAGTTGACAGACCTAAGGACACTTTGACCATAGTCACTAAATGGGTTTTTAGAAATAAATTTGATGAATTTGGAAATATAGTTAGGAACAAAGTAAGGATAGTTATACAAGGGTATAGTCAAGAGGAAGGAATAGACTATGAGGAAACCTTTTCTCCTGTAGCCATATTAGAAGCTATTAGGATTCTACTTACCTATGCTGCTCATCTGAATTTCAAGTTATATAAAATGGATGTTAAAAGTGATTTTCTAAATGGTTTTATAATTGAAGATGTTTTTTTTGAACAACCACATATATTTACTAATCCTCATTTTCAAAATTGAGTTTTTAAGCTCTCTAAATCTTTATATGGTTTGAAACAAGCTCCACGAGCTTGGTATGATAGACTTAGTAATTTTCTTATTTCAAAAGGTTTTAAAAAAGGGATTTCTGATCCAAATCTCTTTATTAAAAGAATTTATAAATATGTTTTGATAGTACAAATCTATGTTGATGATATTATTTTTGGATCTTCTAAAAATACTTTGTGTATTGATTTTTCAAAGAGTATGCAAAATTAATTTAAAATGAGTTTAATGGGAG
Source organism: Viscum album (assembly GCA_963277665.1). Taxonomy (NCBI): domain Eukaryota; kingdom Viridiplantae; phylum Streptophyta; class Magnoliopsida; order Santalales; family Viscaceae; genus Viscum; species Viscum album. Next base: position 2,026,135,347 of record OY728123.1, read on the forward strand.
AACTCAAATATTTTATTGGATTTCAAGTTTTTCAAAATGAAAATGGTATTATTTTAAATCAAAGTAAATATACAAAGGATATTTTAAAACGTTTTGGTTTAGATAGTATTAAGGAAAGTGATACACCCATGAGTACCACCTATAAGTTGGACATTGATGAATCTGAGAAACTAGTTGATCAAAAAAATTAAAGAGGTATGATTGGAAGTCTACTTTACCATACTGCTACTTGACAAGATATTATGTTTAGTGTGTGTATGTGTGCAAGATTTCAAGCTAATCCTAAAGAATCCCATTTGCTTGCTATTAAAATAATTTTCAAATATCTTAAACATACTGAAAATTTAGGTTTGTTTTATCCAAAAGGACAATCTTTTGATTTAATAAGTTATTCAGATGATGAATTTGCTGGTTTCAAGTTAGAAAGAAAGATAACTTATGGAACATGTCATATTCTAGGTAAGTCCCTAGTATTGTGGTGTAGTAAAAAGCAAAATTCTGTTGCATTGTCTACTACTGAAGTAGAGTATATAGCTGCTGGTAGTTGTTGTGCACAAATTTTGTGGATGAAATATACTTTGTTTGAATATGGATACATTTTTAAACATGTATCAATAAATTGTGATATCACTAGTGCAATTAACACCTCTAAGAATCTCGCGTCTCACTCTAGGACCAAACACATTGATGTAAGGCACCATTTTTTGAGAGCTCATTACCAAAAAAGTGATATTACTCTTGAATTTATAGGTACTGAACATCAATTAGCTGATATTTTTACCAATACTTTAAGTTCGGATAGGTTAAGTTTCTTTAGAAATGAGTTAGGAATGATAGACTATGTGCGTTAGAAACCTCACCGTTAGAAACCTCACCGTTAGAAACCTCACCGTTAGAAACCTCACCGTTAGAAACCTCACCATTAGAAACCTCACCATTAGAAACCTCATTGGTATGAACCTCACTATTATAAATCACTGTTAGTGAACCTCACCTATATACCTCACTGTTAGGAATCCTCACAGGTATGTGTTACCGATAGGTTATGCTGTTTTTTAAACTTCTGTATCTTTAACCGTTGGAATATATATCATTTATATTATACTTATTATGTTTTATTTATGATTCCTAAATGATAAAAACTAAGTATTAGTTACTTCTCAATCCACTGAACTCTCCTCTCTCAAACCAGACTCCTTGAATCCCCGAATCTCATGAAAACCCTAAGTTCTTCAATATAGAGATGGAAAAAACCAATCTTCCGACTGTCAGAGATGACTTTGATGAGCCGAATGCGAAGAAGTAGAAGACAAGGCCTGAAGTAAGTAGCAGTGTCAATCGAACAAGGTCAGGGAGGCGTCTAGTGAACTCGCACTTGCAAAATAGAGAAATTATAATTGAGAAGGAGCTGTGTGAAGAATGGAATTTTCCAAGAAAATTGATGACCCTAAGAATATTGGAGGAGCAGAAATGGCTAGAATGTTTCACAAACAATAATGGTCCTTATTATCCGAAGCTGATAAAAGAGTTCTATGCTTTTTTACACTTTGAGAAATCTGATAAGGAGAATAGAATGGTTTCATTGGTAAATGGCAAGGAAATAGATTTTTCATCCATTAAATGGGCTGAATTCATGAAGGTACCACATGAAGGAGTATTTGGGTATTCATCGAAGACAATACCTCCTACCAGTGACATATTTGACTATGAGACTGCCTTAAAGGAGCTCATTGGTAGTGGAAAGCAGAGAAAGGTGGTGGCTGCTGAGATGGATGGGGAAAATAGATTGTTGTTCAAGTTTATCCATTATGTGCTAAGTCCAAGAAGAGGTGAATTTTCAAATATGAAGTATCAAGATATTTATTTGTTGCATATCTTAAGTCATGGTGTGAAGGTGAATCTATGCAGGCTGTTAATGATTCAAATATAGGATATGACCAGACCCAAATCAAAAACCAATGCATTATTCTTTTCCAAATTGATTTTGGTTATGATTAAAGTAAAGGGGGTTGCTGAGTCTTAGGAAGAGAAAGTGGTGGTAAGAAAAAAAATTTGTATCACAAGTATAGTATGTAAGTACATGAAGATTATCTGGAACCCATGGAGAAAGCAATGGGTTACTGATAATGAGAAGATACATGACAAGTTCAATCCGATGGGCCATCCAAATAGACCAAAAGATAAGAGAGATCCAGGTCTAGGACCAGATGAGGAGGAGCCACAGTATAGTGATGATTCAGATGAGGAGGATTCATCTACAGTAGATAGAGGAGATCCTGACTTTCCTCATAGCCCAACTCCTGAAATTGTATCACAAGAAAAGGAAAATGAATCTTTGAATCTACCTAGTACAGAAACTATTTTGGGAGTAAGCAGTGTAGAGGCACCTATGGATGAGGAAGACCAGTAGAGATCATATCAAGAAGAGGCTACCCCAGAGAATGAGGAATGAGAAAGATAATCTGAAACTGAAGCATCTGCTTCTGCCACCTTGAGTTTGAGTCCTTTGATTGGAAGTTCTGCTGTGCCTTTAGAGGCTGTTCTTGTTGAAGTAGATAGACCTGCTCCTATTCCTGAGGAGCCTCCTGCTATTGGAGAAATGAAGATGATTGTGGAAAATTATTCTGAGGAAGACCAAGATGATGAGGGTTCTATTGCTATACAGGAGAATGCATCAGTTGAGGGGGAGTATACAACTAGACTTGGCAGTGTTTTAGTAGCTGATGGAATTGAAGACTGGGCTGAAGACCCAGGTTTTGTGGTTTGTGGGTTGGACTACCCTGATTCTGAAGACGAGACACCCATGAATAGACCACAAGTTAACTATAATATCTGTTCTGAGTTTCTCCCTGAATATGTAGTAAGAAAAGCTGATCTAGACCATTTGAAGTCTGATATTAAGTCTTCTTTTGTGAAAGAGATAAGAAAAATGTAAGCCTCCTTAGTATCATCCATCCAATCTGTTATGAATGCCTCTGTGGATATTATTGTGATAGAAAGAGCACCTGTTGTTGTGCTTGCTAATATGGTAACCAGGGATGACTTTGATTCTTTAAAGGCTAAGATGACAGAGTCTTTGAATGCATCTATTTTAGATTTAAATATTTTTTTTGAGGAGCTGAGAAACATGAAAAAATCCTTCGAACTCTCTCTTGGATGTACTGTGTCAACCAATCTGACAAAGATGATGAATGAAATTAGAGTGTGTCATTCTCAGATTGAGAGCTGGATAGGAGCTGTTGTTTCCTTGAAGTAGTCTATTGCTTCCTTAACTTCCTGGAGTAGTTCTCAAGATCAAATGAATGCTGATATCAATTACATTAAAGGTGTAGTAAATAAATTTGTGGATTTCTTTGAAGCTTTTAAGAAGACGGTCAAAGAGCATGTGAGCACTCAGGATTTGGTTGTCCAGAAGCTGGTAAGAAACTTAACCCAATCATTCAAGGAGACTGTTGCATTCACTATAAAACCTCTTTCTTCATCCAGTACTTCTATAGATGTTGATAAGTTTTGAGAAGTGATGAGAGAAGACCTTGGTTTAGCATCAACCAATGGCTCTGTGGACTAATCTACCCTAACCCAGGTGGTGAATACCACTAGAGATATCATGAAAATTGTTCAAGATTATATGAGAGAAGCTTCTGCCTCTCATAAATAAGTAAAGGATAAAGTTGATTCTTATTTTCAGAAAGTGTATACCAAGCATCAGCTCAACAATCATTTCAAGATTATGTTAGAAAACATGAAGCTACCACCATTAAATCAAGACTTTAGAGAACAAGTCAGCAAGCTCAGAGAGTTGACCCCTGCACTAGACAAATTCATGGAGAACAAGGATGATTTCATTTTTTCTATGGAGAGAGGAGGAGGGATCATTATGGACTTTAGTAATCTGTTGCTACCATTATTACATGTAGATAGTACTCCTATCATTGCACCTCCAACTCTGCCTACCTCTGATCAGTCTGACTCCATTCCTCAGATGACTCCAGTCCAAGAAATCTAAAGTCTCACTCCTATGATCACACAAAGAGCTACCCACTACATTCCAGGAACAATATCTGTTTATCAACCACCACTCGTGCTTTATGGAATTCCCAAGCCTTCTACTGAAACTACCCAACCTGAATCTACCTCTGAACCCAAAGCCCAATCCAATGTTGACATTCAAGAGGTGTATTGATTAGTGGCTAGGATCTTTGATAGGAATCATTTGTATTTTTTTTTTCAATTCTTTATTTCTATGTACTTTTTCCTCAAGGAATATATCAATGCTTTAATTCTCTCTTTTACCTTCTGTTACTTCTCTTTTCCTGTATTTCCTTTCTGTCTCACTTTTTGCTAATCACAAAGGGGGAGAAATAATATCTAAGGAGGATAAATAAGGGAGACATAATATAACAGGGGAGAAATCATAAAAAGGGGAGAACTGATATGAAGAATCATTATATTTTATGAGCATAATACATTTTACTTCTAGTATATTGTTTTTATTATTACCTTTGATACAATTTTTTTTAATACTATATCCTCTGATATTATTTTAAAATCTCACATTTTAAAATGTCATTACTCACACTCAGAAATAAAAACCGTTGTATTTTATACTGATACATTAATGAATATTTTGGATTACAATACCATAAGTTGTGATTATCAAAAAGGGGGAGATTGTTGACCTCACAAGTTTTGATAATCCCAATTATGCTTTCACATGCTTTGATAATCCCAAATAATGTTTATCTATATATTAATTATTTCAATCTATGGAATTCTATTATCAAGTTGATAAAAATATCAAAAATAATATTTGGAATATGTCAATCAATGTTTGTCTATGTTTATACATACTTTGAGATAATTCTAACTCAATCTGGATGTGTTTTGCATAGAACAGATAAGTGTTAATCCTACCAGTATGCACATAGCTACTGATACAGACAAACAAATACACAGCTATGATAAGTCTAAGTACACTGGTACAGAACAGAGCTACCAGTATGTAAGTCTACCGGTACACCGAAAGGTTACCGTTAGAGTAAGTCTACCGATATGAGTAAGTCTACCGATATGAGTAAGTATACTGATATGTGTAAGTATACCGTTATGAAGTCCACTGGTATAAGGAAGTCACCGCTAATAAAGTCTACCGATAGGAGCTTACCGATACGGGCAGACCTACTGATACAAATAGACAGACGAACAACTACCAATATGAAGTCCACCGATACAGAGCTACTGATATAAAGTTCACTGATACAGACAGAGCCACTGATATAAGTAGTTACCGGTACAAGAAAGTTACCGATAGACCAATGCTACCGATAGAAGTAGTTACCGGTACATAGATCTACTGTTACATAGAGCAACGACTACCGATACAAGGCATCCACTGACACAAGTCCACCATTACAAGTCTACCGACAGAGAGCTATTGATGGAAGATGACTGTTAACCAGTCACTGCTACTCAAACTGTATACTTTTTCAATATTATTAATATAATTCTAACAGTCATATTTGGTTAATTTAATGCATGTACTATTAATTAATGATAGTGGTTGGTATTTCAGGAACCGTACCTCATACATGTAAAAAGGTAATCATTCACATTGCCGGAGCTGAAAGCTATAAAAGGAAAGACAAAATACGGGCATAACTGTGCTGAAAATAAGTGAAAAAGCTACTGGGTGTGGTGATATATGAAGATACTCATCTGATACAAGAAAGAACACATGCACCAGAGCTTAAAGGAGAGAAGAAATTTTGCTAGAATATGAGGGATATTGCTGTGCTGCAAAGCCTATTGCAACCTTGAGCAATATTAAAATATACTGGAAGTCAAATACAAACAAAAACGACACTCTATTTTCAAGAAAAAAATCAGATAAAAACTCAGAAGCATTTCTGTTTAATCAAAAGGAGTCCAGAACTGCATTTCAAATCACTAGAGCATTTCTAAACCCATATCTAATTTCTCTCAGTAATTCTTTTATTTATATTTTGAGCAGTGTGTGTGTTCTGTATTTTTAGAAACACACTGTCTCCTATTATTAACTAGAGGATTTCTAAATCCTCACACAAAACTTCTATAACTCTCTTGTATCCCACTGTGGATAGTGGTAGAGGTCAAGTGTGACCTGGATAGCCTATGTGCTATTGTGTTTATTTTTTCCCACAAAGAACTGTGGTAGAGGTATTAGTACCTGGACAGTCTCTGTACTGTTGTTTACACCGATCCAGGGTGTGGATCAAAATTTATATAAATTGTTTGAGAGGACTAAGTCTCATCTTGAGACTGAACCTCTTGTTTTAAACTGCTGTGATTATTTTATTTTGTTTTAAACTATATTGATTATTCCGCTGCTAAGTGATTTGAAATATAAATCTATTTTATAGTAATTCTGATAGTTAAAATTGAAAGTGTTTGTAATTATTGTAAAGCATTAGGTTATATTAAAAATTTAATTAATGTTCATATTAGATTAACTGAGAACTAATCAATCTCTTGAGAACCTAACTGACCCTTTACTGTATTACAAATTTACTACAGTTTAGATTGTTATTTAATTTGGGAGATTTTAATAAGAATCTTTTTAACATAAATTTTTAATTGGAACTCAATTCACCCCCCTCTTACTATACCAATGTTTATGAAAAACTGTTGGGATATGACCCCCTATCCCAATGATTTTTTCAAACCACTGGGATAGGGGCATTGGTATAGGTAGGATTTATACTAGTGGATGTTATACTATCTATTTGATGAATGATTGTAGAATATTAAATACTAATAACATCACATAATAATGATTAATTTAGTTTATTTTAATAATTCTTTAATTCTAATAAATCAATTTATATTGGTTAATAAAATCAATTCTTTTTATGAAATTGAAATTTCAAAAAAATAATAAATTTAAGCTTTCAATGTTAATCAACACCTTAAATTACATAAAATATAAATAGAACTCCAAGAATATATCATAAAAACATTATAAATCTTTATAAAAAATCTAGATATGATGAACTCATGAACAATGATAAAGGACCAGAACCGATGAATCAAAACATGCATTAAAAATGAAAAAGTTAATACACACATATTGATTTTAACAAATAATTATTAACAAGTGGTTAATGATAAATTATAATTGAATGATATATATTAATAAATATAAATATTATTATGATATATATGTATTATTAATCTAAATTTATTATACAAGATGTTATAAAGAGTTACACTAGGTTAGAATCTAAGGTTAGAGTTTCTCATCTCAAACTTCTTTCTTTCAGACATGTTTTAAATAATTCACCAATTTACACTATATGGTGTATATGATGACCCTATGATATATTATACCATGATAAAATATTTAATCATGGAAATTAAAGTTCCATTTCAATTTCTCTCTTTCAATATGTTTTAATTCAAATGTTATAAAAGCTGTAAGGGTTTATTTTACAATCTAACTTTTTATCACGATTGTTTACGTTTCAATTTCAATTGAGGTAATTGTATATTATTTATATCATAAAATGCATATATTTTCTTCTCCTATAGTTATTTATGGTATTTTCAAGTATTCTTCCCATTTTTTCTCTTTTTTACTCAAATCAATCGAAATAATGTTTATAATAAAATCCAACCTTATTTATCTTTTTTGGATAGGAATATTTCTTTTCCATAACCAAATTATTTATTTTATTTCAAGTATGTTATTTTATATAATTTAATGATTTATTAATATATATATATATATATATATTAAATTTTACTTTCCTTCCAAAAGTTTAAAAGTAATATTTTTAATGCCTTCCAAACAAGTCATTTTTTTATTTCTTTAGAAAAGTGTGAAAAAATATCTTTTTAACATTTTATGCATGAATGAATTTTCACAACATAAAGGAAATTATTTATTATTTATATTCCTTTCCATGTATTTATGATTTTACAAAGTAATATCCATTTACATTATTCTATGATTTTTTTTTATTTTTATATTAAAATAAAAGAATATCATTTTCTTTAAAGTTTTGAAAAGGGATTTCAGTTCACTTGTGTATATTTTTATATTCCACTCCAAATTTGTTTAATTAAGTATATTTTATATTCAAGATTAAATTATTTTTAATTATTTTACAAATAATGTTTTAAAGGTCACCTTAGCACCTCATGAAAAGAGTTTTGAAAGTGACTTTTTACTTTATTTTTGCAATCAAGTTACTACAGATTTAAGGAAAATTATTTTTAAAGTTTCACTTAAAATTTTCCTCTATATATCTTCCAATATTCTTTCATTTAATTACAAAAATTAATTTATTATGAATTCACGACCTCCTTTTACCCCTTACTGATTTATGGTTTATACCTTGTTTTGTGCATAAGGTTTATTCTCAGTTCATTCACTTCCTTTAAGTTATGTTTTATATTACTCTCCATATTTATTTTAACTTTATTTTTATCATTCATGTCCATGTTCTTTAGTTCTATTTATATATTCATTATCATCTCCAAATTTTCTTAATCATATACCCATTTCTATATATGATGTTAGTTGAAGTAAGCTTTGAGTAGCCCCCGGTGCCTAGGTGGGAAGACTAGGACTAGTATGTTAGATGATGCGAAAGTGGTTCATCCTAGTTTGGTCTAGTAGGATTTATGACTACAAAACTAACTAAATATTTGGATTATGATTGTAGACCACTATGGTTATGGGGATGTCCCCTACTAGTTTCGTGTTCATGAGTACCCAGGTTGTCGTGGTTTCTACACAACATTTCACAAAGGTATGAGGTTATTAGGGTCCCACTTGTGCTAGTTACCTATAGGGATTGACCATGGTGATCGTTTATGAAATAGTGTTTGTGAAATGATTTTCATTTTAGTTATTTAAATATTTTTTCCTCATTTTAAAGATCTATGTTTTTAATTTAAACTATCTTCCTTTCATTTTGGAATGTTGATGAATGCTTGGAACTATTTTAAAAATATAGGTATGTCTAGCCACCTAGTTCTATTTATTTTTCCACTTTTTGTGTTTGTATATTTTGTTTAGTTTGTTTTTATTTACTTATCTATATTTTCTAGGATAAAGTTTTAACAAATAATTTGTTTTGATGCTTGACACTAGTTTCCAGCCTGTGGGGATCAAGAATGACGCTCAGGCCTTGCGGCAGACCGGGTCGAGCACCGAGTCGGATGGAGACCCATCTCGGTTTGTGAGAAATGGTATCAGAGGAGGTCATGCTTTTTTGGGTCATTTTCCTTGGGGAAGAGTCTGGGTAGATCAGAGCTAGGATTATCTGGAATTGACAATCCAATTACGAGTACTGTGTTTGGCCAACCCACCTCACGATGAGACACAAGTTACCAAGGGAAGTTGGGTTTTATCTAAGTCTCTTTGTCCTTGTGGTTGTTCGTTGTTTGGTAAATTAAAAGAGTATTGGATCCCTAGTCTCAGTAAGTTCACATGGCCTGAAAAGCCATGTGGAGCTGGGGACATTTTCCAAAAACACTCTCTTTGATGGTGGTGTGACCGACGTATGGCCGCCAACCATATTTCTAAGTCACCCACCAGTACTAATTTTCTATTTAATCATCTCGTGTCTTCTTCTATTCCTGGTAATGTTGTTGTGGGGTGTATTGAGTTTTAAAACTTTTTTGTTTGAATGATGTTTTTGGTTTGTGTATCGTCGATAAGTTGGTTTGAAATAATTGGTTGTGGTCTCTTTCGAGAAGTGTTTCGAGAAGCCTTTGTAGTGGACCCACTCATGTGTTTGGTTTTGGTTTGTGGCATGTTTTGGCCAACATAACTATTTTATTGGTCACTTGTACTTTTTCCTCACTGGATAGTATACGCCCCCATAAAGAGTTAATGTATAACTAAAGTGTGGGAATGTTTGATTCACTATAGGCAGATCCTCTAGTTGATAAATGTAAGTATTTCCTTATTAAGTTTCATAATAAAATCCACCTATCCTTTTTCGGTCAAGCGAATCCTCTCACGGAGGAAGAGTGAATGCGATAAGAGTTAAATAAAGCTTTAATCTCCTCGATCTCTTTATCTCCAAAGGTGAAGTCGAGCGTCTTTAAGTCTGAGGGTCTTGTCTAGAATTTGTGAAAGAAATTCTAGTGGGGAAAGGTGGAATTAGTCTAGAGTTATCAATACAGGAGGCTATTTTAAAAGGGCCTTTGGGTCTTTTTTTTGGTTTTGTCTAAGAGGTCGTGTTAAGATTCTCGTGTGGATAATCTAGTTATAAAAGATTGTTATGGCCACTTTCAATAATCTCATGTTGCTAGGGTCTCATTTGAAGGTCCCTCTCCTTATAATGTATCTATCAGTTTTAAGGGTCATATTTGGTGACACTTTGTAGCTTGATTGCAAGGGTTAAGGTTGTGTAATCTATGAGAATCTCCGTTTTAACAAGAAGGGTATTTTCCTTGAGGAAACTATGAATTTATCTATTCCGATTGAAGGTTCCTTCTGTGTTTTCTTTCTTGTATTGTTTCTTGTTTGGAGTGAAAGGGATGGTGCATGAACATATTTTAAGCCCCTATTTTTATAAAAGTGTCATGTGGGAGAAAGTGGATGTTGGAGTGTGCTGTGTTTGTTGGTGTTGTTTAGATCGTGATATGGTTGCTTGTGGAACTAGTAGGAGGAGCTTCGTTCGAAGGTTTTAACACCTGACTGCAAGTCCGGATATGCCTCAATCAATAGAGCTCCATCCATAGGTCCCGAAGAAAAGTCGACATGTAGTCCGGAACCCCAGAGTTGTAAGGGATCTTATTCTATAATTTTTCTTCCACATAGGAAATAAAGAGAGTTTAAGCCCTGTGTAGCTGTTCGTTCTAATGGTCTCATTTGGTGGAAATAGGTGCGGGGACCTCGCTTCCATGTTGTGATCTGAATGGTTGAAAGAGTTCCACATTCATTATAAGGAGATATGGATGTTTTGTTTTCTTAAACCTCAGTGTTGGTACCCTATTGGGTTTGAATCTCTGTGTGGCTTTCAATGTATGAAAAAACTTTTAAGTCCATTTTAATTTCAGTTTTTTGGGCTCATCTGGAAGTGGTAAGACCTATGGAAGTGGTGAACCGTGTAGTGTCTTCTAGTTGGTTGGTAATTTCATCAATTGGTTACCTTGCAGTGAGAGATTTAGTGTTTGTGAAGTTATCAAGTAGGCCCATGTTGGGATCCCATGCTGGCATGTGCAAGTTAGGCGGATAGGTCTGTTCTAATGGTGGGGAGACTCATTGTGGGTCTCACTAGAATTCATCTGGAGTTAAATGTTTTTAGTCTATCCCTCATGGTGGGGAGTACATTCAGGCCTCCCCCTATTGGTGTCCTAGTTCTGTCTTAGAGATTAAGTGGTTTCATATGGTGGGGATTCTGTATGGGTCTCCCCATGTTAGTAATTCAGTTTCGTTTGGTGATGTCTGGGGATATTTTGGCTCAAGAGGTTGGATTGCACATTGTGAAAGTTCCCTTTTCTTTGATTGATCAACTGGAAATGTTTGAAATCTTGAGGTTGGGTGGCTCGTAGTAGGGAGTCCATTGCATCCTTCTAGAGTTCAACTCGTAAACCACTTTTCTTGCTGGTAGTGTTCTTGTCATATTTTTGTTTATCGTTCATTTGGGAATCTCGATATGTTGTAACGGAGTACCGATTATTTCTTTTGAATCAAACTTGGGATGGTTTTCTGAGGGTGAAAAGCATTATGTTGGGGAGAATTGTCACACCCTGATTCTTGAAATATTTTTATTTTATTATTTTATATGGTTTTGTGATATTTTTTTGAGGTGTGGTCCAAGCCTGATTGATTTTTTGCGTTTTAGATGATACACGAGAGTTTTGGGTGTGATCCAACGCCCGAATAGGGCACGGTCAAATCCATGCAGCTTCGCCCAGTCACTGTGCGAACTTCCCAGTGTCAAAAAAAAAAAAATTAATTAATTAATTAACAAAATGAATGCTTAAGTGAATGAAAAATAAAACAAGAAAAATAAAATGAAATTAAGAATTGTAATAATAATAATAATAATAATGATAATCTAGTTTAAGATTTATTATTATTATTATTATTATTTTTAATAGTAAAATTATTAAGTATTATTATTATTATTATTATTTAATTATTGATATTATTATTAATATTATTTTATTATTAGGATTGTATTAGATTTTTTGTGTTTTCTTTTTATTTTATCTCTTTTTCCTTCCCTCTTCTCTCCTTCTCCTCCCCCCTCTCATCCCATCTTGCCCTTGTGTGTGTACTAATCACTCCCCCTTGTCCATTGAAACCCTGGATGAACTCCATTATGGAAACCCTCGCGCCGGCCGACCACCCTTGCATCGATCGACCTCCCTCACGCTGCACGACCTCCCTCACTCCACCCCACACCCCTCCAACATGACCCCTCTCTACCAGAACACACGACACGACCAAAGCTCTCCTTCAGTGTGCACCCCCTTGTCAATGCATTTTTTAGAACCCCGACCCTCTTCTCTAGCGACCAGACACTCTTGGTCAGGCCCCTATACCACACCCGCATGCAATTTTTGGCACCCCATCCCTCTTCTCCAGCGACCAGACACCCCTGGCCGAGCTCCTATACCGCGACCGCACCCTCTCCCTCTAGTAATCTTTTCTTACCCCTCTTCTTATGGTTTCATTTTAGGGTTTCATGTTGTTTAAGGTCCGAACTTGATATTTTTGGTCCGTCCTTTTGGTTTAGGGTTTAATTGGGTTTGTTTGTGGTGCATATTAGGTGAAATTTAATATTCACACATATTATTAGGGTTTTTGACACTGAAGGTGGGTGATTCCATTCATAGATATTAATTGATGAATTGTTATACTTTCTGGTTTAATTTGGCATGTTTTATGAAATATATGTGGGGTGAGTGAGTGGTCTTTGAAGTGATTTTCCATGCGTTTGAATTGAAAATGGATTTTTACATTTGAAACCAAGTATGTTTTAGTGTAAACCCCTATCATGCATCTTGAAACATTTTTTGAATAGTGTAAATGATTTATTAAACTACACAGGTGATTTGTTAAATTGTATAAATGGCGTGAATTGTGTTTGAAGAACATTATAGCGTGTTTTGGATTTTAAAGAGACGAGTTTGAGTGTATTTTTGTGGTAAAACTTTGTTGTGCACCTTGGAAATGTTCTATTAAGTGTTAAATTGATTTATAAAATTGTTTATGTGGTGAACAATTAGTTTTTAAGAGAGTTTATTATTTGTTTGATTATTAAAGTGGTATGTTCATATGAGATATGGTTCGTTTTTGATGAAAACCAATATTGTGTCATTAAATAGTGTTTTATTAAATCATTCATTTGGTTTATTTAATTGTTCAAATAGTTTAATGGTGTTTTATAATTTTTTCACATGGTTTATTTAACTATAAAAGTGGTGATAAACAATTTTTAAAATGGTTTTGGCATTCATATAATTTTAAAAGAGGATTTTGAGTGTGTTTTGGGTGTAAAGTCATGTGGCGTTTTCTTGAAAATGTTTTATTAAACTATTTCAATGATGGAAATCATGAAATGGAGTGGTTTTGGGTGATGTGTGGGTCTTTTCCACTGTGTTTTGAGTTGTTGGTAAAATTTACCAGAGTGCATTGGGTCCCATTGATGTGGTTTTGGGATGCAAGTATCAAGAACACATATATGTACATGAATAGGTAAGGCATGCATATATATATGAACTCTTTGCACATATTCCCTCATGTCATGGGGAATATGTGCAATGAAGATAGGGGTATATATATATATATGCATTAATTCATGTGCGTGTAAGTGTGAGGGGTCGGGTTGGGTGGTCGTCATCAAGGAGCGACATGTTTGAGGTAGGATACCTTTGCCTAGAACTTTTGAAATCTATAATTTCTTGATTGTTTTAAAAATATGTTTTATATTTATATGGTATTTTCATGCTATTTGGTCTTGCTACGAATGTTTGAAATAGTTATTTATTTGTTTTACACAATTTATCTAAGCTCCAGCACAAGATTTTCATATTGAAACATGTTTTTGACTTTGTTCGAAATAGAGGTGTATTTGTAATGCTCAAGTGATATTTAATGTAAGATCCTCAAAAGTGGTTTCCTTAATGTTTTTAGTGTGTAATGAGTAATTGCAATGATTTTATATATTTAAAAATGTTTTCTAGCTTTCTTTTAATTGTTTGGTGCCTTGGTTTTGAAAGTTTGCTTTTAAAGGATTTTTGGAACTTAATGGTGTTCAGAAATAATGTTTTCTAAAATGTTAAAATTCCTTGTAAAGCAATGAGGCTCATTTATAACTTTGAGAATGATTTGAGAAAGTGGAAAACCCCTCTTGAGTCAATCCCCTTAATTTTGAGAAATGTGATGCAAGTTTAAATGTGTGATTTTTGATACGTGCCTAGTGTTAGACCTGTAAATTATTGTGTAACGTATAAAAAAGGTGAATATGCTTATGGAGGGAGATCAGTGGTGGGTTCTTGAATGTGTTTTTAGATAAAGGAAGTGGCGTGTTCATTTATTTTTTCTTGATAAAATCTCACCACCAATTAGAATAGAGCACATGGGTAACCCCGAGTACCTAGGTGGATAGACTAGGACTAGTACGCTAGATGATACGGAAGTGGTTCATCCACGTTTCATCTAGCAGGATTGACAACTACAACAATAACTAAATATTTGGATTATGATCAGAGACCACTAGGGTTATGGGGATTTCCACAACTAGTGTATCATGCATGAGAAAGTGGTTTGTCATGGTTTCTATACCACATTTCACTAAGGTATGAGGTTTCTAGGGTCCCACTTGTGCTAGTTACCTATAGGGATTGACCATGGTGCTATTTTATGACATAGTGTTTGTGAAATGATTTTTTATATTAGTTTCTTCAATCTTGTTTTCTTCTTTTAAAAATCCATGGTTTTAATTTAAACTATTTGCCTATCTTTTTGGAATATTGATGAATGATTGGAACTATTTTGAAAATATAGTGGAATAGAAACATTTTCCTTAAAAATGTAAACTTATGAATTGATTTAAAAAAGAATGAAAAAATTATTTTAATATGTGTTATTTTCAAACCAGTATGATTGATTTTATTTTTAAAGGAAAGTGAATATGGTGTTGAATCTATTTGGCATTCCTACTGAGAATCTCAGTGCTCATGCCTACTTTATTTTTCAGTTTTAGGTTCTTTTAGTTTTGGAGTGATCTTACAGCGAGCATGTTTCCATATTTGGTGGTGACCCATGAGGTCATTTGGAGGTATGTATAGCCACCTAGTTCTATTTCTTTTTCCACTGTTAGTGTTTGTTTATTTGGTTTAGTTTATTTTTATTTATTTATCTATCTTTTCGAGGATAAATTGTTCCCAACTGCTTTATTTTCATGCCCAACACTAGTTACTAGCCCGTGGGGTTTAGGAATGCCCCTCGGTCCTTTTTGAAGATTGGGTTGAGTACTAAGTCAGATGGAGACCCAACTTGGTTTGTGACAAATGGTATCAAAGGAGGTCATTCTCTTTTGGGTCATGTTTCTTGGGGAAGAGTCTGGGTAAACCAGAGATAGGATTGTTAGGAAATAACTTTATGCTTATGAGTAGGGTTCCTTGCTAGCACACCTTGTTACAATACTAAAGTTACCAAGGAAAGTTGGGTTTTATTTGAGTCTCTTGGTCCTTATGGTTGTTCGTTGTTTGGTAAATAAGAAGAGGGTTAGAGCACAAGTCTCAACAAGCTCGCAGGGCCTAGAAATCCATGTGGAGTTGGGGACATTGTCCTAAAACACTCTCTATGATGGTGGTGTGACCAAAATATGGCTGAAAACCATATGTTTGAGTCACCCGCCTACACTAATTTCCTCTTGAATTATCCTATGTCTTCTTCTATTCCTAGGAATGTTATTGTGGGGTGTATTGAGTTTGAAAACCCACTTTGTTTGAATGATGTTGTCAGTTTGTGTATCGTCGATAAGTTGGTTTGAAATAATGGGTTGTTGTCTCTTTCGAGAAGTGTTTTGGGAAGCCATGGTGGTGAATCTCCTTGTGTGTTTGGTTTTGGTTTGTGGCATGTTTTGTCCAAGAGGGATGTTTATTGGGTACTTTTACTTTTTCCTCGTTGGCTAGTGTACACCCCCATAAAGAGTTAATGCATGACTGAAGTGCAAGCATGGGTGATTCGCCATAGGTAGATCCTCCATTTAATCAATGTAATGATTTCCTTATTAAGTTCCAGAATCAAATCCACCTCTCCATTTCTTTCAAGTGAATCCTCTCACAATGGATGTGAGCAGAGTTAAATGAAGCTTTAATTACCTCAAGTCACTTGATCACTAAAGGTGAAGTCAGGTATCTTTATGTTTTAGGGTCCTATCTGGAAGCAGTGAAATAAATTCTAGTGGGGAAAGGTGGAAGCAGTCTGGAGTTGTCAGTGAGGGAAGCTATTTTAAAAGGGAGTTTAGGCATTTCATTGGTTTTTTCCAAGTAATAGGTCACATTAAGCCACCTATGTGGCGAATCTAGTTATAACAGGTTGTTATGGTCACTTGTAGTAATCTCATGTTGTTAGAGACCCAGTTCAAGGTCCCTCTCCTTATATTGTATCTGTTAGTTTAATGGGTCATGTTCAGCGACACTTTGCATCTTGACTGCAATGGTGAAGGTTTTACAATCTCTGAGAATATCTGTTTTAACAAGAAGGGTGTTTTCCTTCGAGAAACTATGAATTTATCTATTTTGAGTGAAGGTTCCTTCCAGGTGTTATTTCTACTTTTGTTTCTTATTTGGAGTGAAAGGGATGGTTCATGCACATATTTTAGGCCCCTATTTTGGTAAAAGTGTTGTGTGGGAGCAAGTGGATGTTAGAGTGTGTTGTGTATATTGGTGTTGTCTAGATTGTAGTATGGTTTCTTGTGGAACCAATAATAGGAGTTTAATTTGGAGGTTTTAAAGCTCTACTGTGAGGTGGGAGGTGCTTTAATCAATAGATCTCCAACTATAGGTCTCAGAGTGAAGCCGGTGCATAGTCAGGAACCCCAGGGGTGTAAGGGATCTTAGTCTAACTATTTTCTTCAGCATGGGAAATAAAGACAGTTTAATCCCTATGTATCTATTCATTCTAATGGTACCGTTTGGTGGAAAGATGTGTGGGGACCTCACTTACATGTTGTGATCCACATGGTTGAATGATTTCCTCCATTATAAGGAGGAAGGGCTGTTTCATTTTCTTAAACCTCAGTGCTGGTACCCCAGTGGTTGCGACTCTCTGTGTGGTTGTCCATGTATGAACAACCATGTAATTTGGTTTAAAATTTGGTTTTGTTGGGCTCATATAAAAGTGGTAAGTCTTGTATAATTGGTGGAGCTTGTAGTGTCTTCTATTTGGTTGTGAATTTCCTTAATCGGGTCCCTTTTTGTGAGAGATTTGGTGTTTGGGAAGTTCTCTAGTAGGCCCATGTAGGGCTCCCATACTGGCCTATGCAAGTTAGGTGGATAGGTTAGTTTTAATGGTGGGGAGACCCACTGTAGGTCTTGCTAGAATTCCTTTAGAGTGAAATGATGTTAGTCTATCCCTCATGGTGAGGAGTCTGTTCAGGCCTCCCCCTATCGGTGTCCCGATTCTGTCTCAGAGATGAAGTGGTTTCGTATGATGGGGATTCCACTTGGGCCTCCCCATGTTAGTAATTCAGTTTTTTTAGTGATGTTTGGGGATGTTTTGGCTCAAGAGGTTCGATTGAACATTGTGAAAGTTCCCTTTTCATTGATTGATCAACTGGAGATGTTTGAACTCTAGGGGGTGGGTGGCTCATATTAGGGAGTCCATTTCGGCCTTCTTGAGTTTGACTCCTAATCCTCTTTTCTTGTTGGTAGTGTTCTTTTTATCTTTTCGTTTGTAATTCATTTGGGAATCTCCTTGTGTTTTAATGGAGTATAGATTATTTATTTCGAATAAACCTTGGGATGGAATTCCGGTAGTGGAAAGTGTTATGGTGGGGAGAATTTTCACACCTTGATTCTTGAAATATTTTTATTTTATTATTTTATCTGGTTTTGTGATATTTTTCCAAGGTGTGGGTTGAACCCGATTGAATTTTTTTCATTTTTGCTGATACATGAGCGTTTTGGGTGTGACTGCATCCAACACTCGGGCAGGGCACAATCAAAGCTATCCAGCTTCGCTCAGTCACTGTGTAGTTTGACCAGTGTTCAAAAAAATATATTAGTTAATTAATCAATTAACAAAATGAATGATTAAGTGAGCACAAAATAAAATTAGAAAAATAAACTGAAATTAAGAGTTTTATTATTAATAATAACAATGAAAATGTGCGCCCCCTGCTAGTGAGAGTTCTAGAGCACCTCCCCTCTTCTCTGGTGACTGGACCCCCCTGGTCGAGGCCCTATACCACCACCGCACCCTCTCTCTCTAGTAAGATTTCCCCCCTCTCCTTAGGGTTTTGTTTTAGGGTTTCATGTTTTTAAGGTCCGATCTTGACATTTTTGGTTCAGTCTTTTGGTTTAGGGTTCAATTGGGTTTGTTTGTGGTGCAGATGAGGCACAATTGAAAATTCACACATATTATTGGGGTTTTCGACTCCGAAGGTAGGTGATTATGTGCTTAGCTATTAATTGATGAATTGTTCTAATTGTTGGTTTAATTTGGCATGTTTTATGAAATATATGTGGGTGGGTGAGTGGTCTTTGAAGAAATTTTCCATGAATTTGAATTAAAAATGTGTTTTTACATGGGAAACTGAGTTTGTTTTGGTGTAAACCCCTATTGTGCATCTTGAAATGTTTTATGAATAGTGAAAATGATTTATTAAATAGAGTATGTGATTTTTTAAATTGTATTAATGATGCGAATTGTGTTTGAAGAATGTTCTAGTGTGCCTTGGATTTTCAAGAGATGAGTTTGAGTGTATTTTTGTGGAAAACCTTTTTTGTGTGCCTTGGAAATTTTCTATTAAGTGTTCGATTGATTTATTAAATTATTTATGTGGTGAGAAATTAGTTTTTAAGAGAGTTTGTTATGCCTTTGATTATTAAATTGGTATGTTCATATGAGATATGGTGCATTTTTTATGAAAACCAACATTATGTCATTAAATAGTGTTTTATTAAATCATGTATTTGGTTTATTTAATTGTACAAATGGTTTTACGGTGTTTTATAATATGTTTATATGGTTTATTTAACTATGCAAGTGGGTGAAACAAGTTTTAAAATGGTTTTGGCATGCTTATAATTTTAAGAGGATTTTGAGTGTGTTTTGGGTGTAAAGTTGTGTGGTGTTTTCTCGAAAATGTTTTATTAAATTATTTAAGTGATGTAAATCATGAAATAGATTGGTTTTGGGTGATGCGTGGGTCTTTGTTGCTATGTTTTGAGTTGTTAGTATATTTTTCTAGAGTGTTTTGGGTCCCGTTGATGTGGTTTCAGGCTGCAAGTTTCAAGAACACATATATGTACATGCGTAGGTAAGGCATATATATATATTCCCTATTTATACATATTCCCTCATGGTGAGGGGAATATGTGAAATTGAACTAGGGGTATTTATATATATATATATGTGTGTGTGTGTATATATATATATATATGTATGTATAAATGCATGTGTGTGTAAGTGCGAGGGATCGGTTTGGGTGGTCATCATCAAGGATCGAAATGTTTGAGGTAGGATCCCTATGCCCAACCCTTTAATTTGAAATCTATGATTCTTGATTGTTTTAAAAATATGTTTTATATTTATATAGAATTTTCATGTTATGTGGCCTTGTTTTGATTGTTGGAAACAATTATTTATTTGTTTTACACAATTTATCTAAGCTCTATTGTAATTTTTTCATATTGAAACATGTTTTTGACATTGTTGGACATGGTGGTGTATTTATAATGCTCAAGTGATCGTTAATGTTAAATCTCTAAAAGTGGGTTCTTTAATGGTTTTAGTGTGTAATGAGTATTTTTAATTGGTTTCCTATATCTAAACATGTTTTTTTGTTGTCTTTTAAATGTGTGTTACCTTGGTTGTTCAAGTGTGCTTTTAAATGATTTTTAAAACTTAAAGGTGTTGAGCAACATTGTTTTCTAAAATGTTAAAATTCCTTATAAAGAAATGAGGTCCATTTGGCACTTTGAGAATGATTTTAGAAAGTGAAAAACCCCTCTTGAGGCATTCCCCTTAATTTGAGAAATGTGATGAAAGTGTTAGTGTGTGATTTTTGATATGTGCCCAGTGTAAGACCTATGCATTGTTGTGTGACATTTTAAAAAGTGGAATACAATTAAAAAGGGAGATCGATGGTGGGTTTTTGAATGTGTTTTTGGATAAAGGAAGTGGTGTTTTCATATATGTTTTCTTGGTAAAATCTCACCACCAATTGGAATAGAGAACATGGGTAACTCTGGGTACCTAGGTGGGAAGACTAAGACTATTGCGCTAGAAGATACAAAAGTGGTTCATCCCAGTTTCATCTAGTTGGATTGATGACTACATCACTAAGTATTTGGATTATGATTGGAGACCACTAGGGTTGGGGGGATGTCTCCTACTAGTGGCTCGTGCATGAGAATGCAGGTTGTCGTGGTTTCTATACCACATTTCACTGAGGTACGAGGTTCCTAGGGTCCGACTTATGATAGTTACCTATAGATATTGACCATGGAGCTCATTTATGACATGGTGTTTGTGAAATAATTTTCATTTTAGTTTCCTCAAGCTTGTTTCATCCTTTGAAAAATCCATGTTTTTAATTTAAACTATTTGCCTTTCATTTTGGAATGTTGATGAATGCTTGGAACTATTTTAAAAATATAGTGGAATAGAATCATTTTCCACAAAAATGTAAACTTGTTACTTGATCTTGAAAATAATGAAAATTTTATTTTAATATGTCTTATTTTAAAACTAGCATGATTGAGTTTATTTTTAAAGGTAAGGTAATAGAGTGTCATTGCAATTTGGCATTCCTGCTGAGCATCTCGGTGCTCACACATACATTATTTTTCAGTTTTAGGTTCTTCTAGTTTTGGATCGTTCTTGCAGAGAGTGTGTTTCTGTATTTTGTGGTGACCCATGAGGTCATTTGGAGGTATGTATCACCACCTAGTTTTATTTTTGTTTTCTCCGTTAGTGTTTGTTTATTTGGTTCAATTTATTTTTATTTATTTATATGTCTTTTCTTGGATAAATCATTCCAAACTGCTTTATTTTGATGCCTAACTCTAGTTGTCAGCCTGTGGGGATCAGGAACACCACTTGGGGGTTTCTATGGATTGGGTCAGGGGTTGGGTCAGATCGAAACCTAGATTTGTTCATGACACAACTCACCGCGTCCAAGGTTCAATAGCTGGATCCAACTCTAAGATATCCTTTCACCTTTCTCAAACCTAGAATGATATATTCTATAAACACCTGAAGGCTCAAGTAGGGTGTGAGATAAAAATACTAGTATGGTTTCACAAATGATTTCATAATAGATGTCAAATATAGATTAACCAAAATAATGCTTTTAATTTTAAAAGTAAATAGGTTTGGAATTTTAAATAATAGTTAAACAAATCATGATATACATTTCAAATGATGGAAGAAAACTTTAAGGAAAATATTTTCAAATGATAGAATATTTCTAAAATAATGGCTTAAATAAAATAGTTACATAAAATAGTTTATGTAAATTTAGAAGGCATGTAAAGTAGTTTTACATCATTGGCATACATTTATATCTCAAATATAAAATAAGCAAGCAACATGGTCATATGACAAATAGGTACGATGGTATTTCTGACTATAGGATTCCACACTCTCTAAGTGATCTCAAAAATATTTTTATAAACATGTCCCCCTAACACTGGACCGAGGAAAATCATCACCCTCCTATCGGGGATGTGACCCACTACATGTATGTTTTAGAACATTGTAATAGCAAAGAGTGTATCCAAACCACTCACCAACTACCTAATGCTTTCATGTTGTCTTACACAATCAATGATGAGAATTTTTTTTAAAATTATTTAAAATAAAATTAAATATCATTCTTTAATTTCAATGCCAATTTTTTCATTTAAAACCAAAATAAGTTTTAATAAAAAACATGCCTCTTTCACAATATAAAACCATTGGGTTTCTATCAAATCTTTTTAATCAATTTTCAAATTTTTGAAATCCATTCAAAACCAATTACATCCATTTCAAAATTCAATTCCCCATTTAAATTCCGAAATTTAATTGAAATTGTTTCCATCAAATCCAAAATTTAAATTAAATAATTTAAATTAACCAATTTCCATAAACACACCCTAATTCAATGTAATTGGTGGTTTTCCCAATTTCTATTCCAAAACCATTTTAAATCTCCTAATTCACTGGAATTAGGTTTTATTGAGTTAATTGAAAGAAAGTTTAAGAAATTGAGTTTAAATAAATAGTTGAAATAAATCTAGCAACATAAGGTTAATCAATTTGTCTAATCAGGATAGAACCACCTAAATTTTCCTGAAACACAATGCTCGCAACGACACCCATAAATAAGAACAAAGCCGTATAAGACCTTGAAACCCAACCTAGAAATAAGATCCAACACCAAAAATAATAGATCCATCACTATCAATATGATCTATTAAAATAAAAAAGGATGAGAAATAGATAAAGATGAATAACGAAGGAGAAAATTTACGCGAGAATCACACCACCAACACAATGATGATTGAATGCTGAATGAATGGATTTGGAAGGGCTGGAATCTTGAATAATGTCTGGTGAAGGACTCAGGTCAAGGGATATGAGATTGGTGAAAATACAAAAAAGAAAAGACTAGACACGCCTCCTATTTAAAATGTGTTGTCGGGGTATTACATGATGTGTAATCCTATTACACGACATGAAATTATTAATTCTCATAAACTTTGAAAAATGCATCACCTTGACTTAAATTCCAACACTCCAAATTTAAAATTTATCATCAATTCCTTCAATATGTGTAAGGGCATATAAAAATGTACACCCATCACAACATCAAGTCTTTCACAACTTGTATGCAGAACTATTACATGAAGTGTAACCTTGTTATACGTCATGTAACCCTTCAACAGCCTGTAGAAAAATCTGGTTAAAGATGAGAGTCCAAAAAATCCCTGACTTTACCATTATAGATATCATCCCAATTCAATCTCAACCCTACCCAATCAAGGAAGGTGAAAACCCATGATAGGGTTTAATGATGTACCTGTCAGATCGGTAACATGATGTTACAACCTCCCCACCATAAAAATTTTCTATCACCAGAAAGGATATGAACAAGATTCCATGCCAAAAAGATAAGGTCGCTAATCTCTCATTAGTGCCTATCATTACCACATCTCATGAATATTAGAACCATGCTTCCATAACACACATACCAAAGTTATCTTCCTCCTATGAAGTACCATGGTATCAGATAGATAAATTAGGTTCAATATCAAGATCACTCTAGCTCAAAACACGAAATGGATTATAGTGATAATTTCATAGGTGAAATACATATAACATGTTATGTATCAACGTCAAATATGGTGGTAGTGATAAATGGTAAGAAAATTTCCCCACCTATTAAATAGCCTAAAAAAGCCCCACACAATGAAGATAAAGCTCCCCTTTCCACCCAAGCTGTCGATGACCCAACTAGTGTGAAACTTTCAAGAACACCTAGTCACCGGCTGAGAACTCCAAAGGTCTATGGAAACAATCAGCATAAGGCCTATATTAACTCTTTTCTATCAAAATTCTCTAAAGAATCAACTGAATATTTTTTGTCATTTCATACACCAAACTTGGTCCAATCAAGGAACTTTTCCCAATCTCTGACCAATACAATAGAGATTTACATGGTTGGCCATACAATACCTCAAAAGGTACCATTATGATCACATATTGATAAATATTGTTATAATAAAACTCAACCATCCCCAAGTGATCATCCCAATCCCCACCAAAGTCAAGAACACAGGCGCAAAGTATATCCTCAAGAATCTATATAGCTCTCTCTATCTGGCCATCCGACTGTGGATGGTAGGTCATACTCAAATAGACCTGAGATCCCAGTGCCTCCTAAAGGACTCTCCAAAAGTGAGAAGTAAAATGAGTATCCCTATCATAGACTATAATAGATGGAACACTATGAAAACAAACAATCTCTTTCACTAAGAGACTTCCCAACTCTTCATCTTTGGCTATATCATGGATGGATATGAAGTGAGATGACTTGGTCAGCCTATCGATCATAACCCATACCACAATATTCTTTCTCTAGGTATGAGTCAACCCAAACAAAAATCACATAGAGATTTAATCCCACTTAAAAGTAGGGACTGGAAGTGGTTGAATAAAACCTGAAGGTTTCTAGTGCTTGTATTTCACCTGTTGGTATGTATAGCAATGGGAAACAAACTCAGCAATTCCCCATCTCATCCCTGGACACGAAAACTATTGTCACATTTCATAGAACATATTAGTAGTTCCTAGGTATACATCCCACTAGGAATTATGAAAATCCCCCATCACAACTTTCCTTGCTACCAAAGGTACCCCAAAGTGATTTCAATAACATAGAAAACCCTATTTAGAGAACGACCACTGGGAAACTATCTCCCCCACCATAAATAGAGTCTCTAATGCTACATAATTCATCATCAAGATCTTGGTACCAAAGAATCATCTCAAGAAGAGTGGATTTCAACTGTACGATGGCTAAAGAAACTTCATCCTCTTTCTCTTAAACTCCAATATGTAACTATTCCAAAAGATCCATCAAATTCAACACTTCTGAAGATTCTTTCCCTGCTTGGGTAGGAAGTTTCCTGCTCAACACATTTGCAATAACATTCCCTTTCCTTGGGGTATAAGCGATGTCAAAGTCAAAAGATTTCAGTTACTCCACCCGATGCCTCTGATGAAGATTCAAATCTTTTTAAGAGAAGATATAACTCAAGATTTTGTGGTCTGAATACACAGTAAAATTTTCTCTGAAAAGGTAGTTCCACCAACTCTTAAGCACGTACATCACAAATTCAAGTTCAAGGTCATGTTTAGGATAGTTATTCTCTTGTGGCCTAATATGATGAGATCCATAAGCAACTACATGATCACCCTGAATAAGAACACAACCCAATCCTGAACTCGATGCATCACAAAAGACCACATAGCCCTGCCCGTCATCTGGAAGAGTCAACACCATTGTAGTAGTCAAAAGATGTTTCAGCTCAACAAAATAACTTCAAATTTTATCATTCCAAGTAAAATTCACCCCTTCTGAGCCAGATCATTCATTAGAGAAGCCAACTTCGAGAAGTCCTTCACGGACCATTGATAATATCTAGATATGCCCAAGAAGCTTCAAATCACAAAGACATTTCATGGTTGTTCCCAAGTCATAACAGCCTTCACCTTCTTAGGATAAAGTTTTATACCTTGTTCATACACCACATGTTCCAAGAATTTCTATTCATGAATCTATAAATCCCACATTAAAAGTTTATCATAAAGTCTGTGATTTCTTAGCAGACTCATAACTATTCTCAAATGATGCACATGACCCTCCTCATACTTTTAGTAAACAAAGATGCCATCCATAAAGACTACCATAAAGGTATCCAAATACTCATAGAAAATCCTATCCATAAAGTCCATGAAAAGTGTAGGATCATTTTTCATCCCAAAGGAAATAAAAAGGTACTCATAATGAATGTACTTACTCAGAAAAGTTGTTTTCTAAATGTCAGATTCTTTTTTCCTCAACTGATTGTAACCAGATCAAAGGTGGATCTTTGAAAACCACTTCTCCCATTTCAACTTATCAAATAGATTACCATTAAATGAAAATAGATGCTTGTTATTTACCATAACTCGATTGAGATTTATTTAATAAACACACAATCAAATAAAACCATCACATTTTTAGCAAAGAGAAATGGGGCCACCCATGTTAGCACACTCAGGCGTATAAATCCTTTCTCAAAAAGATATTCCAATTGGAACCTTAGCCTTTAATTTTAGTTGGTACCATGTGGTAAGAAGGATTTGAAACTGGTTGAGTACCAGGAACTAAGTCAATGGAAAACTCAACTTCCCTTACCAGTGGTAGACAATATAAATCAGAAGGAAACAAATCAAGAAACTTGACAATAACTGGAGGGAGATCACCACTCAAAGATTCCCACTCCAAATCAAAAGAAAACACTAATATTACTTTCCCTAACTCTGGATAAGAAGTTTTGGATTTGATTAACCATGGGTATCAGTCTCCTGGAAATAGAAGAGACACACCACTAGGTGTAGTCAAGTAGACCCACCAAAGATAACAATCAATTCAGGATTTATTGGTAATGATCCAATCCATCCTGAATATGAAATCAAGATATTTCATGTCGAGGACTAGAAAAATCCAAGCTTTCTCGACATCGGATAGAGTGAAAACACAAGAAAGACAATAGATACCCTACTCTATCTTTGTACCAAGGGGTGTAATAATATACATTTAATAAGACAAAAGCTCCATAGAAAGATTTATCATATTAAAAATATGGTTTGAAATTAATTAATGAGATGCACCCATGTCAAATAGAGTAGTCACTGATTATGAAGCTATAGTAATGGTACCTCTCATAGCCGATGGACCCTCTTCTGCTTTCTTTGGTGATTCTTATACTTTTTTGAATTAGCTTCATTATGGATTATAGTGGATGGAACCCTTTTATATGTGAAGTAACTGATTTCCCCATAATTTTAGTTGAAGTTTATGATCGTGTCCCACTATGTGTAGTAGAAAAGTTATGGAAGAATCTTTGTAAGTTTCATGAATGTATCTAGGAGCTATAGTTCTTAGGTGCCTCAGTGAAAATCCTCTTAGAATTTAATGGCTTTCCACTCTGATAGAAAGTTAAAAAACATCCTCCTGGAATTATAGGAGTTATAGAATGACCCTGCCATTGAGAACCGCTATGATAATCATCACACTTCCACATTCCCTTGAAGGAACTAACACTTCCATTGGGAGAAAAAGGAACTCTCATTAACCCTGACTTCCCAGCTAGGTTCATCTCAACCATCACCACCCTATCTAGTACATCATCATAAGTGGGAATCTTTTGTAAGAAAACCCAAGAACAAATATCTCATCAAAGTTCAAACTCAAACCATCAAGCCTTTATATTATCATTAGATACAATCTCAGATAAAAACTGCACCATATTAGCAAAGTGATTTGAATACTCAATTATAGTTATGTCGACCTTCTCAAGATTGAAAAACTTATCAGCCTTAGACAACACCATTAAACATGGATAGAACTGATCAGTGAAAAGAAGATTGAAGTCTTTCTATACTAAGCCTATATGTTTATTTACCACCACCATTGTGTACCAACACATATTACTTGGTCCTTATAGTGTGAAAGTGGAACACTTCACCTTGATCATGACCATTGTCTCTAAGAACTCAAACATGCACTCTATCTGGCCCAAACATTCCTCACCATGTTGAGGATCAGTGGAGCATTTGAAAACTGGTGGATTCTGGTGAAGGATCTCTTGAAAATGATTTCAAATAACATTCCCATAAGGATCCATAACTGGATCCTGAATGAGAACTAGAGGTGGTGTGTGTCCCAGAGCTTAGATAGTGTATACAATCACCTCAACTAAATTTGGTTCCACTTGAGGATTCTACCGTTGTGGTTCAGTAGTAGCTTCCTACTGGATCATATTTGAACATCTTCTTGGAGGCATGAGGCTACAAAACATCAACAGACAACAAGGAAGACATCAGACTAACACTAAAACTAATAAACAAGGGAAAATTATTACCAAAAGATGGAACAACAAGATTTATATTTCACTCCATCCATATAACAATAGTGAAATGACTAGAACCAATCCACAATATGTAATTCCCTAACCACCCCTAGAGACTTATGGTTCATTACGATGAGAGCTATCCAGACACTCAGTTGCAACTACCTCCTAATAATAATATTATTGTATTATATTTTAATATAACTCAATGTTGTGTGCAATGTAAAATTTCAGAGAAACCCGTTGTTACGTGTCAAGTACACTATCATAAAAAGTCTCTAATTTAACGTAAAATTAATATCTTATTCAGTATTAATAGAACACAAAATATATTATTCTATAAATACCTGGGTCATTACATCCTTCCCCCTTTTGGAAATTGTGTCCTCACAATTTTAAAATTGGTCTTGGAAACTTCATTGAAAATCCCGCAATGGAAAAAGAATCAATAAAAATATCACTTTAAAAGAAAGGAAGAGAAGTATAAATGTCACCCAAGATAACAAATACTAGGATTTCATGAAAACATGGATATGGAAGAGAAAACTAACCATAAAGTTCTGATGGAGAGTGATAAAAAACATTATTAGGAGAAAGTTAACAATAATAAAACCACAAACTTGTGATGGGTTAAATGGTTTTTGATTTTACAGTAGGAAAATTAAACAAACAATGTTTTGTTTTATGTTCTTTTTCATAAAATTAAGGAATTTATTTATAATATTGACTAAGAACATAATTAAATATACTTAATTTTCAAGTAGAGTTTCATCCTTTAATTAATTTCAACCATAAACTCATATTTTCTCCAAATGATGAGTATTCAAGATAACTTGGTCATAACTAAATCATTGGAATCAACTTCTAGAGAATCACATAATCAACAAAAGATTAACTATACATTTCCCCTGTCTTTAGACATTAACCAAAATCAAAATGGTTAGTACAAGATCATATAATCCCCAAAAAGAATAATCCTTTATAAAAAGAAATACTACTCTTAATCTCCAAAACTCAACAAACAATACCCAAAGTTCAACAAAGACCATTCAATACATAATTGACCTTAAAATTCTTCAAAATATTCCAAACTGAGATTGAAACCCAAAACTCAGAAGAATTTGATCACATAGTCTTCCATGATAATTCTTAATATTTATCTCCAAATAAAATCGACTACTCTTAAAGTCTCATACTAAAAAGTAATTAACCTAATCACATATTATCCGATATAGGTTAATCATTTCCATAAATAACCTGAATTTCTATAAGTCCACAATAAAAACATGTATTCTTCCAAATTAAAATTCAACCATTACCCCTCAAATTAAATCCCATAGTATTCTATTTTCCTTAGGCATATAGTGTTCCCAATAGAGCGAACGTCTTCCAAAATAACATTTATCACTTAATCACCAAATCATTTTTCCATACAAAGGATATACATTTGATAAAAAATAAGTTCCAAAATAAACTTATTCTTGATCCATAAAATCATTTAGCTAAAAAGGATAAGTCATACTAACCTGGCAATTCAAGTAGGTTATTGGTAGGTGATAAATCCCAGTTGCACTTTGGTTGCGGGTTCAATTCCCGAAACTTTATCCGATGTGACAGGTTGTCACACAATGTGTGTGTTGTCCTTTTTCAAAAACTATATAATTTTATAACATTCCCAAAAATGAGATAAATTCCTACAAAATAACCACAAAATATTTTAACCTCAAATGTTATCTCATACCTTGAATTTTTATACCAAAAAGTAAAAACCTATAATTGCCACAAATTCAAGGATCATAAAAACCCAAATGGTTCTTTATAACTATATCCATAAAAGAAAAGATAATTATTCCTCAAATAAAATTTTCACATAACAAATTTCAGGGTTACACATACAAGAGAAAAACCTTCCAAAGTAATCATATCAACAAAAGAGAATTAATAATTTTAAACATTTTAAAACCCAGATATCTAACATAAATATAAAATTTCTAAAATGTAGAAATCTTAATCATCTGGAATTCTTCATGACCCCTTAACCATTTTTTTCCAAATTATTCCATAATACTTATTTCTTACAAACAAAATCATGCATAATGTTCTAAGATTTCAATAATGTCAAAACAAGAGCTAAGAAATAATCCATACCTTTCATAGGTCATTTTTAGTTTCCTCATCTTCAATTGGAATGACATTAGGTATTGGTAAACATATATTTGTTCAGTCCTGCTGATCTCAATCCAGAACTATCTTTGTAGGACATCTATTTGCGTAATGATCATGTACACCACATTTAAAACATTCAATTGATCCCTTGTAAAAGACTTCTTTCCCTTTCCTGGAGTTAACTCAATGCTTCATTTTTTCCATGGTAGGTTATTTCTTTATGACCTTCATTACCACATCTATAATATCTTCTCGTCCCTTTGAAGAATTTTCATAGGTGTTTCTTTCCACATCCATGACACCTAGGTTTTTGAATATACTTACCTTTATGATTATTACATGAAATTCCATAGGGATTTGTTTCTCGCATATATGATGCCTTATAAAAATCACCAAGGTTCAAGTGGTCAATCATGACTCCAGATAGTTGGTTGAGAATAACCATAAGAGTTCTCTTGTAGCTCCCATTTCATTTGGTTTCTTATTTAGAAAACCACAACTATTTCCTTCACATCCATTACTACTTTGGTTCATTTTATATCTAGATATTTACTAAAACCAAAAAGGTTAGTGTAAGTATATCAATAAAATCATCATATACTATCTTATGAGGAGGGTAAACACTAAGATATACTTATTAATGTTATCTTAAACTCATTCAATTTATCTAAAATGAATATGACTCTTTATAATATGATAACCATTACGGTTATGTCACTTATGCTTAAATAACACCCTAACCTCTAAAGTTATCTAAACCGGCCTCTGATACCAACTATAAGGGCCCAATCTTAAACATTACTTAATTTAGAGATAAGTCAATAATTTGTATTTAATTCAAATCGAGGATATTTTTAGGTTTAGATATTTAGAGAATTAGGTCATAACTTATACATACATCTTGAATATTACAAGTAGACACTTCTACTCACTATCTTTTTTTTTCATAAAACAAAAACTCTTTAAAATGAAATATGACATTGTTTCATGTTTTAACAGAATAACTTTTCCTTGATCCCATCCTTGACCCTATTATTCGTTATGTCCTGTGAATTTTTTTTTTCAAAACTTTGGATGAGCATATAGATCTTAGTAAGGGATACATAATGAAATAAAAATGTTAGTCTTGCAGAAAACATGTAAACCATGAAAACTTTATCATAAAATAATATTTTTCACGTTTAAGAAGTAGCAAAAACACTTCACTGAATATAAGATCATTGATTACCCTTTTTTAACCAAAATATTACAATAAAGTGCATAGAAAGCTGCATATAACAAATAAAGGTAACTTGGTACATAAACATACTTAAATGGAATAACCATATGGTCGACTTCCACACATATCAATAAATAGAATATCCATACAACCGACTTTCATACCCAATGCATTGGAGGTTAAAACATAACCACCCGTCCTTGGTTTATCACAAAAACACCCATCATTTTGTTTATCATTTAACCACCCTTCATTAGTTTATCACTTAACCACCCGTCAAATGTCCAAGTACCATTATATAATTATAACACATAAAATATTACAAATATCAAAATTTCACTAATAACATTTCATTTTCAATCACAAGAAATCATTTCAAGACATTGAAATACTCAATCCATTTAAAAAACCATTTTCAATACCAAAACACCCAAAAAGGGAATAATATATTTCTTTTCCTTTTAAAAAACATTAAGGCTTATAGAGGAATCCAAATATCAAATAATGATTATGAAGACAGAGAGGTTGTTGTCACCATATAAGTTAAAAACATTCATTTTGTTGTTTATTAAAAGGATTCGTAAAAAAGTATTCCCTTTGAATTAAATTAAAAGTAAAAGGGTTTTATTATACACTATATAAAATAATTAGGTTTATATTATCAAAATATGCGTCAATGAAAGGATATTAAGATGAAGTCCCTTACCTTGAGTCTAATTCATCACGTATGTTCCTTATTCTTCCTGAATAATAAACTCAAGTTAATTTATACTTTATTAAGAAAAATTTCAAGTTTATTATTCATTTTACATCACTCATTACCACATTATAAAAATTACATAATTATTTAATTTAATATCAGTCATTTTGTCGATATTGGGTACTTAAGTCGAAAATGATCTTGTTATAATTACAAATTGTCCATGTGGTCAA
Source organism: Viscum album (assembly GCA_963277665.1). Taxonomy (NCBI): domain Eukaryota; kingdom Viridiplantae; phylum Streptophyta; class Magnoliopsida; order Santalales; family Viscaceae; genus Viscum; species Viscum album. The sequence continues at coordinate 2,026,167,517 of OY728123.1, forward strand.
AAGTACATTATCTATAGAATAGTATTCATGATTTAAATATCATATATATCTAGTATATATGTATTTATAATAGTCCATAACATTTGGAGATATAAATGAAATGTACTGTTCATGGAGATGGTAAGTCGTACGTACGCATGAACGCTACTTTCATTTATTTGTCATATTAAAGAAATGAAAACTAAATGATAAATAGGTATATTATAATTCCTGTATAATATAATATCATATATACATTACATAATTTCATTAATTCCATCCTCTAGACATTCCATTTATGGAATGAATGAGTCATGTCACTTTGAGGGGGTGGTAGTTTGCACTTCCTCAAATGAAATTATCCTATTTACACATCATGAAAAACATAAAGGTATGTTTGTAAATAAAAATTAAAGTATTATAGAGACAATATAAATATAATATATATAATATATAAATAAATTTCCATCATAATGTCCACCATGAGATATAGTAGTGGAAAATTGAACAATCATCATTTCGTGATGCATTAGTTCGCCGTACACAGAAACAATATGTTCGTATCCATTAGATGAAGGTGTGTGTAAGTGTAGTTATAATAATTCTCCTAAAAAAATACTTGTATATTTAGGATATTGGTGTTTTTATGTAATAAAATAATAATAATAGAATTGGGAGTTGAGAAGTAAAATAATGGAAAGGAACTTTAGAGAAGATGCTACCTCTTAAAACGTGTAACTCCCTTTGGTTTGAGCCAAAAAGTTTTATTGAATTGCCTTCCGCATAAGGTAAGGATTCTAGGAGGAATATAGGGATGTTGAGAGATTATCTGGATATAATTTCGATGATCCAAGTGGTTTTAGTGGTGTGAGTAAGGGTTAGAGGTGGTGACCTTTTATAAGAGGGAGGAGGGGCACTTTAGGAAGGCATTGAAATATTATTTTATTATAAAATGATTTTCGATTTCAAATGGTCCCAAAGTCATTTATTTAAAATATAATATTCTGTTGGGTTGAAACCTCTCAAAAAATAGGTTTTAGACAAGTCTAGGTCACAAATTTAACCTTATCTTTTGGCTTTAACCCTTAGTTAACTAATTTGACTCTTACCATGTCTTCTTGTATATTCATACCATATGGTTAATATAGTTACTATACAATTATAATAGAACCTAAATTGGTTCATTAATTCCATTTTCAACATTATATAAGTCATTTTTACTAATCTTATATTTTTAGGACTATTATATCATTTAATAAAATAGTATTTGTTTTAAAAACCCATTTTGTCAATTTTTATACTATTCATATCATGACTTTTTTAAAAATACATAAAAACATTATTCTTTCAAAAAAAACTTCATTAATTAAAATATAATAAGTCATAATAAGCCCTAAAATTATTGGATGGAATAAAAATTTTCAAAATAAATTTATTTTAATATTTATAATCTCATTTATTTAAATCATTCATTAATAAGGTAATCACAACATCATCATTGTGTCATAAATAAATTTATATATTTGATGTCTAAAAATTATAAATAAAATACCATGATCTAGGAAATATTTTTAGATTCATAATTACTATTTATAGTCTAATATATCAGTTATATAACCCCATATATTTTTTTTACTAAAAGATACATGTTTATGTTACATATTTCTTTACATTAAATTAATTAATATAACATGTCATTATCACTCCCAAGTGGATCCATGAGGTCCCAAAATGGACCCAAGTATGCCAATGGTTGGAAATATATCATCCAATATTATTAATACATGTTTTAGGGTAGTTTAATATTATTATAATATTATTTTTTACCCTTATTTACCATATTACCCTTTAACCATGGCAAATAAAATAATTACTGAAGTTACTGTTCACAATGTCCAAAAATAAAAGGAACCTATTTACAAAATTTCGACCTCATGATTCCAAATATGGAATCTATTTTTCAAAATTCAAAACACAAATGTTGCAGTAATTAATTTAAAATTAATTTTTTTGTCAAACCAAAAAACAGGTTTTTAAGAAGTAATAACCATCAAAAAATTGACATGTGTTTATGTCCAATTTCAATGTTAAATTACTTCCAATGGACAAAATTGGATTAAATGATAAAAACTTAATCCAATTAAACTTTAAAACTAATTAAAATAACAGTATAACTATATAAATAAATTATATGAAAAGACAGTTTTGAATTAAAATGCAGTATTTTTTTCACTATTCATTAAAAAATGAACTTTATCAGAAAATACTAAAATTTCATCCAAAGTAGATTTTTATTTCCTGATTATAAAGAATAATTTTATTTTATTAAATAGAACATATAAAAGTGACAAAAACTAGATTTAAAAAGGGTTCTTTATCAGAAGGCGGTGAAACTGCATTTTTAGAAAAATACTTCTTTTATCTGAAAAATTAAATTTGTTCATATATCATATTTAGAAAGCATATAATATGAATTTAAAACATTAAATTGAATATATAACATATATTTTTCATTAAATAAAAATCCATAAAGATTGATATGATTTTATAAAGACAATTATTCTCTTTTAAATAGGTTTTCTTAAAAACACATCCTTTATATTCAATTGGTTTTTATTTCCATTTATAATAAATTTTATAACCAAAGAATCATTTTCTAAACATGTGTAAACCATATTTCAAAATTCAATTGATACCATTCTTTCCTTCCATTCCAATGGTTAGGGTTTAACTACCATTTAAAATAATAATAATATTATTGTATTATTTTCAGTATAACTCAATGTTGTGTGCAATGTAAGATTTATGAGAAACTCATTGTTGCATGTCGATTACACTATCATAAAAAGCATCCCCTTTAATGTAAAATTAATATCTTATTCATAAGTATTAATAGAAAATAAAATTTATTGTTCTATAAACATCTGTGTCATTACAATACATTAATCAACTCAGAGCATAAATAACTCAATTAGAGTATGTTATAGAGGAATAAGTTGGTAATAAATATTAAATTGATAAAAATATATATTTATAATGTAAAATTGAATAGAAATATAAGGTGATTAGTTATATTAATTATTATATCAAGTAATAATATTTTTTTTGGATCTATTGAAGAAGAAGTGGTCACTCTAAAAAAGAAACCTAAAGATAAAGTAAAATTAGTTAGTGGTGAGAAGAAGTTTCAATAATAATTCTATATGTTGAAGAGTTGATGGGGAGAACTATATGGGTAGTTACATGAGTTTAGAAAGTCCTAAAAGATCAAAATAATAATTTTAATGGAAAATGGACTTATATTTATAGCCGAAACATCCAAAAATAGGGCCGATAGTGCTAAAGAGAAAGGGAAGTAAAAGATTATAGATAACTCCCAACCGTCAATGGTTTATAAGAAACTAAATACCCACTCAGTGGTTGAAATTTTATGGAGGGTAGGAGGTGAAAAAACATTTCCCTTGATGATGTGTTAATATTTTGGTTACCTTGGTCATTTAATGGCCTATTATAAGGATGTGGAATGTTATTTGAAATAGAATCACCTATTAATTTTCAACAATGGGTGAGGAAATATCCAAAACCACAAAGGAGAAACCATTTTATGGATATTGTTTTCATTATTCTTATTTTAGTCATAAATATTTGAATTTAAAGAAACAAAGGTGTCAAAATTAATCCTATATAAATCCAAGGAGGATAGATTCAAGGAAATTAGACATGATTCCTCTAGAAAATTTCTCTTCCTGGAAGATGAGTAATATGAATATAATTCATATTTTCAAAGAAAATATGGAGAAACCAACCTATATCTCTACTCATCCTAGAATTTCATGGAAGGAAAATAAAAATGAGGTGAAGGAAATTATAGATAAAAGTATACTTAATTCAATGAAAAATAAAAACATAAATATCCCTAATAATCAGTGTTAATCCATCGTGACCAGGAACATGAATCTCTTGAATAATGTTAAAGGTATTTTTTTATGCTACATTTCAATTTGGTAATGATAGAGCATTGAAAATCAAATTATGTGGGAAAATGTCTTTTTGGTGATGAATTAAAGAATACATGAATTCTATGAGTATGAAATTTGATAAAAAAATGGTTTTAACACAATTTTGTAACACAAGATAAGGAATGACTTTCAACTAAAAGCGTTGCATTATCAAATCTAAGGGTGAAAATTAATAAATGAAAGTTTGGAGAAAAAAAATGAAAACTTATATCTAGTTTAAATCAAAGATAACACTTTTTTCCTCATGGAAAAAGAGTATAATGTTGGCAAGAGAAATATGGAAAGAGGCACTACTGGAAATGGAGGTTTTCCCAACGCCTATATACCAATAGTTTTCTTAACCATTGCTGTAGAGTACTTTTACCAACGGTTTAAGGAAACCGTTGGTAAAACCTAGTTAAAACCATCTTTTCCCAAAGGTTTTGAAAAACCGTTGGTAAAATTATACTCTATACCAATGGTTTTCTTAAACTGTTGGTATAGAGAGGTTTAAATCATCATATACCAATGGTTTTTACAAGCTGTTGGTAAAGGATTTCTTTCCCAACGGTTTTTACAAACCGTTGGGAAAGTTTTTCCCCAAATTCATAGAAGCTCGGCCTCCCCCATTCCTCATGACTGTAGCCCTAAACAGAAGGGAGAATTGGGATTTTATTTCCCCTACGGCCAAAATCCTTCCATCTTTAAGATTTACCAGTTCTTCACTTATAATCTGTATGTGATACTGCATCTACTATTTTGGATTTATGTTTTCATTTGGGTGAAGTGGAGAAGCGGGATTCTGTTTTCCCTACTGTGGAAATCCTTAGTTCCGATCCATATTCAAAATTTCTTAGTTATAAACTTCTAATTTATAAGTGATACTTTCATTTTAATGTTCTACATCTACTGTTTTGGTTTTCTGTTTTGATTTGGGTGTGTCTGAATTTTGTTTTCTTTTTGATTTGGGTGTGTGTGTTAGGCTTTGACAATGAATCAAATTTGATTCAAAATGAATTATGTGTTAATATCATCCATAAATTTTCAGTTCTTAGAAGGCTTGGTATTTCTGGGAATTTTGTGTTAATATCATCCATAAATTTTTCGTTTATTACTCATGATGACTCCAATAGCTCAATTTTCAGAGTTGATTGTGAACCTGAAGTTTTGGTTGGAAATATATAGAATCATACAGTCATGTTATCACCTATATGTTTCACCTATATCATTCAGAGTGTGTATCTAGTACTTACCTTCAAACCACCATAAATCTTCTGTTTCTTTATGTTTTTTTTATCAGAATAGTTTTTCTATATTTTGTTTTTTGGGTTACAAATTAGTTATCTATTTCTAATTACTTCCATATTTGTTTTCATTGCAGGAAATGACACCCATTGAAGAGATGTGGAAAAAAATATGACATAAAATAATCATCGTATGACACAGATGGGCGTTCCTCCACTCATCCTTATTGTGAGTATTTTATTTCAAATATATATATTTCAATAACTTATAATATCATGTGTTTACTTTTGTGTTAAACTTTTTTCAGGATCCACCCCCTAGATGAGAGATATCCGATGAGGAGCCTGATATTGCTCCCAGTACAGAGGCTGGTGGTAGGAGGGGGGGTGGTGTCAGAGTTAGACGATCATCTGGTGGTCCCGGTACTGAGGCCGGTGGTACGAGGGCTCGTGGTGCGAGAGTTAGACGATCCACTGGTCGTACCCGATTGGACTATGCCCCTACCACAGACAAATCTTCTACACCCCATTTTGATCATGGTGTGTCTTTAGGGACACAAGTGATATTTAGGACTCCGATGTTTACACTACTAGTTGGCCAGATGTCTGTGTCATCATCTTTTGCTTTTGGTTCATTATCTCTGAGCTATTATATTCCACCTTCTTCGACTCCTGCTCCGAAATAATATGTGTATGAGGAGCATACACTGAGGGACACTCCACCTGTATAGGATATTCATTCAGCTTCTGCACATTCAGTGACACCCATTGATCCGACTACCACAAGTATATTTATATAACTCTAACAAATTTTTATACCAAAATTTATTTTTATTATAACTTGTATTGATATTTTTTTTCTTTAATAACAGATTCATCTACTGATAGGAGGCAGGGGAGGTGGCGTACTCGCTTGCGTGTGGTATGGAACCACCAGACATAGTTGATGGTTGAATACAATGATGATGGATAGATTATCGAAAAATATGGTCAGGAATGTCGGGGTTTTTTGGCGACGCTAGCCAAATACTCCAACATCATTCTGGTTAGCCCTCTCTCTTGGAGACATCTGCCACACAAAGTTAAGGATAATGCGTGGGCACAAATATGGGTAAAAAATATATCAGATTTAATGTAGTATTTTTTTTGTATTTATATGAATTAATCTATTGGGTTTCATCTTCAGTTTAACTTCCCTGATGGCGAAGGTGCACAACCAGTACATTTAAAGAAGATAGAAGATATTTGGAGAGCTTATAAGCATGAGCTGTATGTTGGATGGTGTGATAGAGTGGGCACGGAGTTGGAGGCAGTACCTATTATGGATGACTGCCCGATAAAGCAATATCGCCAAATGATTACCCATTGGGTGACTGCCAAATTTAAGGTATTAATCTCATTTGAGGTATTTAAATGACATTTTTCATATTTTGAATTAATATTATCTTATTTATTATTAAACATTATCTAGGAATCTTCTAAAAAAAAATTGATTCAAAGAAATACCTCCACACTTTGGGGCACACTACTATGTCGGATCATGAGAGGCAGCTGGTACGATATAGTTGTTTGTAATTTTTCTTTAGGAGTTGCCCTTTTTATTGTTTCCTACTTAAATTATGTGATTTATTGAATATTGAATACATGATTATACTTGCACTTCATATTGTTTCAATGTCATTACAGAAGCACAAATTGAATATTTAAGGATGTCTCCCTCGAGCAAAATTGTTTTGCTCGAGTAGAAGAAAAAAAGATGGAACTGCGGTTAATGAACCTACATAAGAAAAGATTGTAAGTTTTAATTTGTTTATTTCAAAGTTTAATATCTATTTTGAAATTTAATAATCTATTAATATTTTTAATAGGATGCTTTAGAGGCCCTTGATGCCTAGGAGCCTGACAATTTAGGGCCACACGATCATTTATATCAGGTTTTGAGAGATGAGCACTCTGGTCGAGTACGCTGCTGACCTGGTAAGAATATAGTCCCGACGAGGTATTGGTCCTCTCCAGGTATCCATTCTAGTACCATAGAGTTGGAACAGGTCAAGGAGCATGCAAGATAGTTTGATAAAAGGGTCACAGAGTTGGAAGAACAGGTTCAAACGAGGGAGAATGAATTTATGAAACTGATAAAAGCTTTTTCTTCATCACTTCCACCAAAGGACAGCGTGGCTTGTCAGACATATATGTCATTGATGGGTGCATTATCCAATGCACCAGGTGGAAATTCTAGTGTTGGTCAAGATGACAAAGTTCCTAGTGATGATGAGGATGCTGAAGAGGAAGAAGGAGAGGATGAGGATGAGGACGAGGGCAAGGATGGGACTGAGGGTGAGGATGGGGCCGAGGATGATCATGGGGACAATGACGAGGATGATGACGAGGATAGAGATGGCGGTGAGGATGAGGTTGATGATGACAGTGGTGATGGTGAGGGTGATTAGGGGAAAATTGATCCATTACATTTTTGAATTCTGTATAACTCTTCATTTTTGAACCTAGTTTTCACTATGATATGGATATTTTTGAATTCAGTAAAACTCTTTATTTTTTACCAAATATAGAAGCCTAATGATGTTATAATGGTTTATGGGGCTTCTGGGCCTTGTTCGGAGCTCAGAACCCCAGTCAGCATAGAAAAACACTATGCATCACTGTTAGTAAAAAATTTAAGTCCATCCAACAACGTATCTACCAAACATATAGGACTGTATATTAGAAGCAATGTGCATGATTTTCCCTAACCATGCACCAGGGGATGAAAATCATGCACAATGTCTATAGTTTTAGTATAAGATATTATCACTATTGTTGCACGATTTTCCTAACTGGCATACGGAAAACTGACCAAATGCATTTGGATTATGTTGATACTTTAGGAAAACAATCCATGATCCATATGAGACGTGTATGAGTCAACCCCGCCTCAATCCGTGGCACGGTGTGTCTGGTATCACTCAAAGTGTCTCTATTTTGTTTAAAATGGACACCCTTTTAAGTAAAAACAACTGGCATACGGAAAACCAACCAACCATATTGGGATTGTGCTGATACTTTAGGAAAACAATCCATGGGTCATATTTGATGTGTACGACTCAATCCCACCTCAATCCGAGGCACGGTGTGGCCGATACCACTCAAAGTGTCTCACTTTTATTTGAAATGGACAACATTTTAAGTGAAAACAACAACTAACATACGGAAAATGGACCAAACGTATTCGGATTCTGTTGATGCTTTATAAAAATGATCCATGGGACATTTGTGACGTGTAAGAGTCAAACTCGTATCAATCTGAGGCACATTGTGGTCGGTACCACTCAAAGTGTCTCACTTTTATTTGAAATGGACCGGATTTTAAGTGAAAACAACAACTGACATACGGAAAATTGATCAAACTCATTCGAATTGTGTTGATAATTTACAAAAATGATACATTGGTCATTTTTGATGGGTACAAGTCAACTTTTCTTCAATATGAGACACGGTGTGGCCGATATCACTCAAAGTGTCTCACTATGATTTGAAATGGACAACATTTTAAGTGAAAACAACAACTGACATACGAAAAACAGACCAAACGTATTTGGATTATGTTGATACTTTAAGAAAATTATCCAATGGTCATTTTAGACGTGTACAAGACAACCCTGCCTCAATCTAAGGCACAGTGTGGCCGATATCACTCTAAATGTCTCTCTTTTGTTTAAAATGGACACCATTTTAAGTAAAAACAACTAGCATATAGAAAACTGACCAAACGTATTTAGATTGTCTTGATAATTTATCAAAAATATCCATTGGTCATTCTTGAGGTGTACTAGGAGAAGAAACATCATTCAGATGCGTGGTTTGCGTGACACAGCTGAATATGTGTTTTTTAGGTGTTTGGTGCGCTTGAAAAGCGTGCATGGGGTGGTAAAAACCAGCCGAACGACCTCGGAATTCCATAAAATCAGACTAAAACAAAGGGTGGGTGAATTGTGAAATGGTCAGATAGAATTCACGTCAATCGGAGGTGTCGTGTGACCGTGGTGGCCGAAAGCGCACTCCACGTGTCGTAAATGGCCAAAACATGCGTTTAACGGTCAAATGCATGCCGAACGACATCAGAATGACTTGAAATCACATGAAAACGCCCTAATTATTATTCATGAGGTGTAAGAGGAGACATCACATCATTTGGAAGTGCAGTTTGTGCGGAACTACTGAATATGTGTTTTTTAGGTGTTTGGCGCGCTTGAAAAGTGTGCGTGGGGTGGTCAAAACTGGCCGAATGACCTTGAAATACCCTGAAATCAGACAACAATAAAGGGTGGATGGATTGTAAAATGTTTGGCCATATGACATGACAATCGGAGGTGTCGTGTGACCGCGGTGGCTAAAAACTCACTCCACGTGTCGTAAATAGCCAAAACATGCGTTTAACGGTCAAATGCATACCGAACGACATCATAATGACTTGAAATCAAACGAAAACACCCTAATTATTATTCGTGAGGTGTATAAGGAGACAACACGTCATTCAGACACGTGTTTTTCATGACACAGCTGAATATGTGTTTTTTAGGTGTTTGGTGCGCTTGAAAAGCGTGCGTGGGGTGGTCAAAACCGGCTGAACAACCTCATAATGCCATGAAATCAGACGAAAACAAAGGGTGGGTGAATTGTGAAATGGTCAGCCAGACGTCATGTCAATCGGAGGTTTGGTGTGACTGCGGTGGCCAAAAACGCACTCTGCATGTCGCAAATGGCCAAAACATGTGTTTTACGGTCAAATGCTTGCCGAACGACATCAGAATGACTTGAAATTACATGAAAAACACCCTAATTATTATTCCTGAGGTGTACGAGGAGACGACACATCATTCGGATGCTCGGTTTGCGCGACACGACTGAATATGTGTTTTTTAGGTGTTTGACACGCTTGAAAAGCGTGCGTGGGGTGGTCAAAACCAGTTGAATGACCTTGGATTTCCATGAAATCAGACGACAATAAAGGGTGGGTGAATTGTGAAATGGTCGATCATACGACACATCAATCAAAAATGTCATGTGACCGCGATGGCTGAAAACGCACTCTGTATTTCGTAAATGGCCAAAACATGTGTTTTACAGTCAAATACATACCCAACAACATCAGAATGACTTAAAATCACATGAAAAGACCCTAATTATTATTCATGAGGTGTACAAAAAGACGGCACGTCATTTGGACTCACAGTTTATATGACACGACTGAATATGTGTTTTTAGGTGTTTAGCGTGCTTGAAAAGCGTGCGTGGGGTGATCAAAACCAGCTGAACGACCTCAGAATACCATGAATTAGACAAAAACAAAGGGTGGGTGAACTGTAAAATGGTCGGCTAGACGGCACATCAATTAGAGGTGTCGTGTGACCGCGATGGCCGAAAACGCAATCCGCGTGTTGTAAATGGACAAAACATGCGTTTAACAGTCAAATGCATATCGAATGACATCATAATGACTTGAAATCACACAAAAACACCCTAATTTTTATTTTTGAGGTGTATGAGGAGACGTCACATCATTCGAATATGAGGTTTGCACGGCACGACTGAATATGTGTTTTTAGGTGTTTGGCGTGATTGAAAAGCGTGCGTGGGATGGTCAAAACTAGCCAAACGACCTCAAAATGCCATGAAATCAGATGATAATAAAAGGTGGGTGAATTGTGAAATGGTCGGCCATATGACAGGTCAATCGGAGGTTTCATGTGACCACGGTGGCCGAAAACATACTCCGCATGTTGTAAATGGCCAAAACATGCATTTAACAGTCAAATGCATACCGAACGACATCAGAATGACTTGAAATCACATCAAAACACCATAATTATTATTCGTGAGGTGTGTGAGGAGACAACAAGTCATTTAGATGCGTGGTTTGCGCGACACGGCTGAATATGTGTTTTTAGGTGTTTGGTGTGCTTGAAAAGCGTGCGTGGGGTGGTCAAAACCGACCGAACGACCTCAGAATGCCATGAAATTAGACGAAAACAAAGGGTGGGTAAATTTTGAAATGTTCGGCCAGAAGACACGTCAATCGGAGGTGTCATGTGACCGCGGTGGCCGAAAACCCACTCTGCGTGTCGTAAATGGCCAAAACATGTGTTTTACGGTCAAATGCATGCTGAACAACATCAGAATGACTTGAAATCACACGAAAACACCCTAATTATTATTTATGAGGTGTAAAAGGAGACGACAGATCATTCGGACGCGTGGTTTGCACGACACAACTGAATATGTGTTTTTTAGGTGTTTGGCGCGCTTGAAAAGTGTGCGTGGGGTGGTCAAAACCAGCCGAACGACCTCAAAATTCCATGAAATCAGACGATAATAAAGGGTGGGTGAATTTTAAAATGGTCGGCCATACGACATGTCAATCGGAGGTGTCGTGTGACCACAATGGCCAAAAACGCACTCTGCGTGTCGTAAATGGCCAAAACATGTGTTTTTACGGTCAAATACATACCCAATGACATCATAATGACTTGAAATCACACAAAAACACCCTAATTATTATTCATGAGGTGTAAGAAAAGACGAAACGTCATTCAGATGTGCGGTTTGCATGACATGACAAGAAAATGTGTTTTTTAGGTGTTTGGCGCGCTTGAAAAGCGTGCGTGGGTTGGTCAAAACCAGCCAAACGACCTCGAAATTCCATGAAATCAGACAAAAACAAAGGGTGGGTGAACTTTTAAATTTTTGGCTAGACGACACGTCAATCAGAGGTGTCGTGTGACCGTGATGGCCGAAAATGCACTATGCGTGTCGTAAATGGCCAAAACATGCGTTTAACGGTCAAATGCATACCGAACGACATCATAATGACTTGAAATCACACAAAAACACCCTAATTTTTATTCGTAGGGTATAAGAGGATATGAAATGTCATTTGGACGCATGGTTTTCATGGAACGACCGAATATGTGTTTTTTAGGTGTTTGGCGTGCTTGAAAAGCGTGCGTGGGGTGTTCAACACTGGCCGAACGACCTTGGAATGCCATGAAATCAGACGAAAATAAAGGGTAGGTGAATTTTGAAATGTTCGGCTATACGACACATCAATCGGAGGTGTCGTGTGACCGTGGTGGCCGAAAATGCACTCTGCGTGTCGTAAATGGCCAAAACATGCGTTTAACGGTCAAATGCATACCGAACGACATCAGAATGACTTGAAATCACACAAAAACACCCTAATTATTATTCGTGAGGTGTATGAGGAGACACCATGTCATTTAAACATGTGGTTTGTGCAAAATGGATAAATATGTGTTTTTTAGGTGTTTGGTGCGCTTGAAAAGCGTGCGTGGGGTGGTCAAAACTGGCCGAATGACCTTAGAATGCCATGAAATCGGATGACAACAAAGGGTGAGTGAATTTTGAAATGGTCGGGCAGAAAACATATCAATCAGAGGTTTCATATGACCACGGTGGCCAAAAACACACTCCGCATGTCGTAAATGACCAAAACATGTGTTTTACGGTCAAATACATACCGAACGATATCAGAATGACTTGAAATCACACGAAAACACCCTAACGCATTCGGATTGTGTTGATACTTTAGCACAACGATCCATGGATCATTTGTGATGGGTATGAGTCAACCCCACCTCAATCTGAGGCACAGTGTGACTGATATTGCTCAATGTGTATCACTTTTGTTTGAAATTGACAACATTTTAAGTGAAAACAACAACTGGCATATGGAAAATCTTCACAAGGCTACACATAGATTCTTGAAATTAAGGGATAAAAAATAAAATATGGTCTATTGGTCATATGTTATTAGAAGAAAATATTGAAAAGGAATAGATTGAAACACTATGGGTCATAGTATATATAGAAAAACATGAATTATATTAGGAATGAGTCTCGACATCCCATCATGAACATGCGCCAACACTCATGTTCTAATTCTTAGTCACGGGTCATTCATTCTATACAATAACATACAAAAAATAAATATCATATAGTGATTTCATATGAAACCTATGAACACTCAAGCATACCATATAACAAATTAGTCAACAAGGCTACACATAGATTCTTAGAAAATAAGTTTCAAAGTCTCATAGAAATACCCCAATGGTGAGGAATAAATATGGTGACACCATAGCCCCATGGATCACCTCAATCCCATCCTCAAACAGTGGGTTCTAAGACCAAACCAAATTCCATTTGGGAACCCAATACCAAAGAATTAATTGAATATTTATACCCACTACCCAAGATGGGGATTCATCTCACATCACACCTAGGAGAGAAAATTACAATTAGCCACATACCCCCTTATTCTAATTGAAAAGTCTATGAAAAACATGTAGTCTATTCCGATAAACCATCTCATATGTTGAGATTGGCCAATGTTTCCCACTAACACATCATGAACCATTTATACATGGATACATAATCCTTAGAGGAATATATGTAGGACCCCGGGACACCCTGAGAGGGGAGGGGTGAATCAGGGTGGCAACTTTTTCTTTTAAAGAGATGAATCTTGCTCCCACATTGGTAGTAACTTTTTAAACCTTTATGATGAATATGATCAGAAATCAAACATTCACATGCAGAGAGATGACACAACACTTTTTACTTGGTTCACCACTAAGGGCTACGTCCAAGAAGTATACGCCGACAGGTTTTCGGTCGTACCAAATTCCACTATTCTTTACTAGTTGTGGATTACAAAGGTTTGTGAACAGTCACTCTATCCCATGATCACTACCTTTACAAAGGTTCAGGGATAACTCACCGCATCCCTCGGGTCACTCCCATTGACTCCCCCTGGCTCACTGCCTTTGGTGAAGTCCCACTCAGTTTATAGACGTGAAGGTATCTTCATCATTTCAAAAGAATGTATCCTCTATTGTATGTAGATTCTCTGTTGAAGTACAACTCTTAAAAGTAGACTAATCTCACTTTGCACCGAAGGTATCGGGCAATATTCCAGCTTTCATGAAGATTCAAAAAGACAGGCGTACTTCAACAACACCATGCACGCTTCTCCAAAATGGCACGCAAGTTTCAAAGACAGCGTGCAAGTTATAACTGGAGCACAAGTCCACCTCAACCACTTGCGCAACAGTAACTACTAAAACTTCAAACTTGCGCGACTCACACTCCTTTTCACCCAAACCAGTTTTGACATGCAACAAACAACTGTCGCACAACTTATACTTGTGCGACCCACAACCACTTGCGTGACCACTACACCTGCGCGATGGGAGCACTGAATTTCTCTAAGTCTTGAACTTCATTACAAATGAGAAGGGGTGGTCCACTATTTATAGGCAAACTGGACACCCCGCGTGGTGGCATTCAAGCCTTCTCTCGGCGCGCAAGTTCCGGCGCGCAACTCCAACCGCCCTAGCCTCTGTCACACAAATCACTTGCACGACCAAACCAATACGTGCGCGACCCTCTTTCCTTTGCCATATTTTGAAGTTCTGATCTTGAAAAACAAATGGCGCATAACTTTCCAATCCTCCTAGGCACCAGTGCTCAAGTCCTTTCTCGGCACGCAAGTCACTTGCGTGACACATGTCCAGCGCGCAAGTCCCTTTCCCAAAAAACATTATTTTCCCCCTTTTTTCAAATTTGATGTCCAGAAATTTGGAAAACACCAAAAAATGGTGCCACCTTCAATATTGTTATCTGCTTGACCTGTATGAGTACTTTTCCGGCACATATTCTGAAATTCCTCTGAGGATTGACAACAAACACAAATTTTTTTCCAATTCATGCATAGATGACCATGGTTCCAACAATCTCCCCCTTTGGGTTTGTTGGAAATCAGTAAATAAATTCGATAGATCACCATCCTCATGAAAACCAAAAACGCAAGAATCAACTCAGCCAATACTCTAAGTCTATGTGAGCAATGCTCGGTGTAAAAAACAAGAGAGAAAGCTTGAATTGGGTTCCTGTCCAATGTATTCCTTCCTTCCTTCCCATCCTATCACCAACACTGAATGCTCAATGTGTCACAAAAACATTACATGCCTGAATTTATTCTATTCTCCCCCATTGAAAATACACCCAAAGACTGGTAATTGTTCATTTTACAGCTTAAACCACACTCCCCCTAGATAGTATCTCCCCCACAAACCTTCATCGCGTCCATAAATAGATTAAAAACAATTAACTTAACTAGGGAGAGGGGATTTCTGTAACCTCCTTATGCACTAGAAGGTGGAAGAACACCGAGGTTTAACCAATGCTTCTTAAACACAACCATTGACAGTGTCTTGGTCAGGATATCAGCCACTTGCTCATCAGTTCCCACATGATCCATTCTAATCATGCCTTGCTCAAATTTCTCTTTGATAAATTGTTACCGAATTTCAATATGTTTTGTTCGAGAATGCTGAACCAGATTCTTCGTAAGATCAATTGTGCTCTTGTTATCATAGTAAATCACCATTGGTTGCTTCATCTCATCACCAATATCTATTAATTGTTTCTTCATCCATAGCAGTTGAGTTCATGCCTTTATGGAGGAGATATACTCAGCTTCAGCAGTACTAAGAGAAGTACTTTATTGTTTATTTCTCAACCAGCCAACACATTTATTCCCAATATAGAATGCTCCACCACTGGTTAACTTTCTATACACAACATCTTCAGCCCAGTCAACATCAGAAAATGCTGATAATTCACTGTTCCTTCCTACAGTAAAGTATAAGCCACAATTGTGAGTACCTTGAATATACCTCATGATTCTTTTTACTACTGCCATATGTTCCTCTTTTGGATTACTCTGAAAGCGGGATGTAAGACATGTGGCAAAGAAAATATCTAGATGTGTCACTATTAGGTACAGTGGGCTCCCAATGATCCTCCTATACATGGTGGGATCTACAGAGGTCCCATCTTCATGCTTTCCAAGTTTAGTTCCAACTGCAATCAGAGTTGACATCGGTTTGGAGTCTTGCATATTAAACTTCTTTAGCAGCTCTCTTGCATACTTTTCCTGAGAAATGAAAGTGTAATCCTTATTTTGAATCACCTGAAGCCCCAAGAAATATGTGAGCTCCCCAATCATAGAAATTTCAAATTCCGATTTCATGTGATTGGAAAATTCATCCACTGATTTCTACCTGCTTCCACCAAATATGATATCATCAATGTAGACTAGAACCATGAATTGATCTTTTGGAGAATTATTCACATATAGATTTTGATCTACTCCTCCTCTTTTGAATTCCAGCTTCTTGAGATACGAGTCCAGCCGGGAATACCATGCTCGTGGTGCATACTTCAAACCATATAGAGCTTTCTTCAGTTTGCATACCTTTGTTTTATCAGTACCAAGAACAAAACCCACTGGTTGTTCAGTGTAGACTTCTTCTTCGAGTACACCATTCAAGAAGGCTGTCTTAACATCCATTTGATATACTTTATATCCTCTTTGGAGTGCTATAACAAGGAAAAGCCTGATTGACTCTAGTCTAGACACTGGAGCAAAGGTTTCTTCAACATCAACGCCTTCAATATGGGAGTATCCTTTATATACCAGTCGTGCCTTGTTTCTGATAACACTTCCATGCTCATCAAACATGTTCTTGAAGATCCATTTTGTACCAATCACATTGTGACCTTCAGGTCTCTGGACAAGATCCCATATCTGATTCTTGTCAATCTGATCTAACTCTTCATTCATGGCTTTTAACCATGATTCATCCTTTGTAGCTTCTTCAAATGAGGATGGATCCACAACAGACAGAAATGCATATTGCATGTTATTCCTCATCCTCCTTGTTTGCGTGGGTTCACTCCTATCCCCAATTATGTTAGATGGATCAATCTCAGCTCTACGATTTCTCCTGTGCGGTTCAAGTGCATTCTCTCCAGCCACAGTTTCTTCTTTAGATTCTTCTTCTGAATCAACATCATGATGTGACTGCTGAGTGTTTTGAACAGCTTCCACTATTTCTGTATTTGTATTTTCTCCACATTCACTTTCTTCATCACTTTCTATCACATCATTATATGACGTCCTTGAAGCATTTGTGGTTTTCTCTTCAATTATCTTAACATCACAGCTTTCTACAATCCTTCCTAATCGCTTGTTGAAACACTTGTAGGCTTTCTTATTCATTGGATACCCAAGAAAAATTCCTTCATCAACATTGTCACCAAAATTCCCTTGATTTCCTTCTTTATTTTGGATGAAACATTTTCTTCTGAAAACACGAAAGTATTTTAATGAAGGCTTCCTTCCATGACACAATTCATATGGTGTCTTTGTTTCTCCCATATAAAGCCCTGTTCGATTCTAAATGTGCACTGCAGCTTCAATATCTTCATTCCAGTAATGGCGAGAGATACCACTCTCAATCAGCATAGTACTAGCCATATTGTTGACCTATCGATTCTGGCACTCAACAACTCCATTTTGTTGTGGGGTTCTCATAGCAGCTACCTCATGCCGTATTCCATGTTTTTCTAGGTAATTATCAAACTCAATAGATGTGTATTCCCCTCCATTCTCAGATCGCAACACTTTGATTGTTCGTCCAGTATCATTCTCAATGATTCGCCGATATGTTTTCATACAGTCAAGCACTTTTTGTTTCCTGTGAATGACCATAACACATGCCATTATACTATAATCATCAATGAAAATGACAAAGTACCTTTCACCATGAGTTCTAGAAACATTTATCGGACCACATACATCTGTATGAATTAGATCAAGAAGATGAGATGCTCTTTTCTTCTTTGGACGATATGAACTGCAGACTAGCTTCCCACAAATGAAAGCATCACAAGAATTTTCATGCTCACACTTTAGAATGGGTATATCCATGACTATATTCAGCTTAGATATCTTTTCCATGTCTTGTTGGTTAATGTTCCCCAGCCTTCGATTCCACAAATTGTTTTCTTCTTCAACAGACAAATAACAGGTGTTCACTTTGCTGTCAACCTGATATAAGTTTCCATCTGTTCTACAACCTTTCAAAAGAGAAATTCATATTTTTCCCTTTATAGTGAAACATTTTTGATTGAAATTTACTACGATCCCTGAATCATAGAGTTGACCCACACTGAGGAGATTGTGACATAGACAGTCCACATAAAGAACTTCAGTCTTCTTTATCTCTCCATTGGCGAGAGCAGTATTTCCACTACCTTTAATATTCAAAGAACCATCATTACCAAACCTCACTATTCCATCAACCTTCTTTTTAATGTTCTTAAAAAGTTCAACATTTCCCGTCATATGGGAAGAGCATCCACTATCAAGAATCTAGGTACTGCTGCTCTTTGTAGCTTTGAGGGCTACTTCTACAAGATTGGATTTATCGATCTTCTTCTTTTCTTTCTATGAGATATTGGATTGAGTATAGGATACTAATGGCCTTATAATACTTTCCTCCACATAATCTAATTCTTCATACCCATAATATTCTTCCAGAGGATAAAAACTATTTGTGAGAACAACAGCATCAGGTGGGTGAGAACTGACCCGTTTCTTAGAGTTGTATGAGTTTCTCCTGTCATACCTCTGCCTACAATACATAGCTTTATGGCCAAAGTTAGAACAATGAAAACAGTAACCATAGAAGCTATTTATTCTATAAGATGGAGGTTATGAAATCAGTCTCCTTTGTTGACTTCCCAGATATTCCCCGTTCAAGTAGCTCCTTTCTTCTTTGCAATATGACATGGTATGGACCAAATAGCCAGAGAACTGACACTTTATGAGAGGAAATGTCTTCTCACTTGAATTTATCCTCATACCTTCTTCTTTGTGATAATAGTATGAGGGATCATTTTTCCACAAGGCTCAAGGATAATCTTCTTTTCTTCTTTCAGATTCAATTGGGGTTTTTTGTTTCATCACTTCAGAAGACTTTCCCACATCACCCACTTTTAGATTGCCTTTATTTTAGTCACCTTTATTTGCAGCATTTGACGATTCTGCCTCACAACCAATTCCACTATTTCCCATGCAGGCAGGTATTTGATCATTTAAAATCTTCTCAACTCCATTAGAGCCATGTTTTTCTCTCTCCAAAAGCTCAACATCTGAGAACCTTCCAAACTGTATTTTATTCCTTGATTCTTTTGAAATTGAATCTTTTTCAAGTTTACTCCTAATATTAACAACTTCTTCCTCAAGACATTAAGCAGTCTTGGACTTTTCTTCTAGTCTGGAGGTGAGGTCATTAATGAACTTTCCCTTCTCTTCAATTCTCAGCTTCATATCCACTACATCATCATTGCTTTAAAGTATTTTAGACTGTAATTTCACCAATTCTTCCAGTCGTTCAATTTCAGCTTCAAGTTGATCAACATATTCAGTTGATTCTTCTACAATTTATTTCCACATATTGCAACTCTTACATTTAATCTTGAGATTACAAACAACATCCTTAAGTTTCAACTCGGGATCTGCACTGGTTTTCAACTGATTTTCACCACCAGTATCTTCTGAATTTTCAACAGTGGCCATCATGGAAGCATGGTTCCTAGTTTTAAATTCTGGTTCTTCTTCATCACAGAATTCAATATCATCATCTTCCTCTTCACAAAAAAAAAACTCTTCCTCTATATCTTCTTCCCAAATTTGAAGTCTCCATTTTTGAAAAACCTTTTCTGAGGCTTCTCAATGTCTTCTGCTTTGCTTTAATCATCATCAAACTTTCTTTGGATCTGAGAGGAAATGTTCCCGACTCTTCCACAACGAAAACATGCCAGAGGTAGCTTACCTTTGAATTTACCATTTCCCTTCTTCAGATTCTTGGCGATGAGAGAAAGAATTTCCTTTTCCTCTTCATCTTCACCACCACTATATTCTGAAATTTTCAGTTTGTCCATGGATTTGAATGCCATTTCCTTGCTTACACAAGTCATGGAATCTTCGATTTTTACTCTCATCTCATATGCCACTAGACTACTTAAAAGATCATCCAGAGATAGTTTAGATAGATCTATTTCTTCAAGGGATGACACCTTTGCATTGTACATAGGAGGAAGTCATCTCAAGATTTTCTTTACGATATCAATGTATTTTATTTCTTCTCCAAGACCTCTAATTGCTCCCACAACTTCATTAATTCGATTGAAGAATGAATCTGCATTATCATTAGGATGAATCTTTAGATCGTCAAACCTGTTGTGTAGGACTTATATTTTTGCTTCCTTCACTTTTCTATCTCCTTCATAAATATTTTCAAGTTTATCTCACATGGAATTTGATGAGGTAAAACTCATTAACTTTAGATAGATTTGATCAGAAAGGGCTACAGTGAGAGAATTCTGCGCTTTAGCATCAGCATCAAGAATTTTCCTGTCGGCATCTGTCATAGCCAGCCCTATTGGATCAGTAACATGTATACCTTGGAAAGTGGAAAAAGGACTTCCATTCTAAGGGATCGTAGATGAGATCTCATTCTATTCTTCCAGATCTGGAAATTACTTCCATCGAAGAGAGGGACTCCCCTGACATTGACTTCATTCTCTATGATGACAAAGGACAGATTCAACCAGCAACCTTTACCCTCTGATACCACTTGTAGGACCCCGAGACACCCTGAGAGGTAAGGGGTGAATCAGGATGGAAAATTTTTCTTTTAAAGAGATGGATCTTGTTCCCACATTGGTAGTAAATTGTTAAACCTGTATGATGAATATGATCAGAAAGAAAACATTCACATGCAGAGAGATGACACAACACTTTTTACTTGGTTCACCACTAAGGGCTACGTCCAAGGAGCATACACCGACAAGTTTTCGGTCGTACCAAATTACACTATTCTTCACTAGTTGTGGATTACAAAGGTTCGGGAACAATCACTCTGTCCCAGGCTCACTACCTTTACAAAGGTTCAGGGATAGCTCACTGTGTCCCTTAGGTCACTCCTGTTGACTCCCCCTGGCTCACTGCCTTTGGTGAAGTCCCACTCAGTTTATAGACATGAAGGTCTCTTCATAATTGCAAAATAATGCATCCTCTATTGTATGTAGATGCTCTATTGAAGTCTAACTCTCACAAGTATACTAATCTCACTTTGCACTGAAGGTATCGGGAAATCTTCCAGCTTTCGTGCAACTTCAAAAAGAAGGGCGTACTTCAACAACACCAGGTGCGCTTCTCCAAGACGACGCACAAGTTTCAAAGACAACGCACAATTTATAACTGGCATGCAAGTCCACCTCAACCATTTGCGCGAAACTCACTACTACAACTTCAAACTTGCATGACTCACACTCCTTTTCACCCAAACCGGTTTTGGCGTGCAACAAACAATTGTCGCGCAACTTATACTTGCGCGAACCACAACCACTTGCACGACCACTAAACCTGCACGACGGGAGCACTTAATTTCTCTAATTTTCGAACTTCATTACAAATGAGGAGGATTGGTCCACTATTTATAGGCAAACTGGACACCCTACGCGGTGGCGTGCAAGCCTCCTCTCAGCGCACAAGTTTCGGCGCGCAACTCCAACCGCCCTAGCCTCTGTCGCACAACTCACTTGTTCAACCAAACCAATACTTGCGTGACCCTCTTTCCTTTGCTATATTTTGAAGTTATGATCTTTAAAAAAAATGGCATGAAACTTTCCAATCCTCTTTGGCACCGACACACAAGTCCTTCCTCGGCATGCAAGTCACTTGCGCAACACATGTCCGGTGCGCAAGTCCCTTTCCCAAAAAACAATTTTTCCCCTTTTGTCAAATTTGAGATCCATAAATTTGGAAAACACTAGAAAATGGTGCCAACTTCAATACTGTTATCTTTTTGACATGTATGAGTAATTTTCCGGAACATATTCTGAACTTCCTCTGAGGATTGACAACAAACACAAACCATTTTCCAATTCATGCATAGATGACCATGGTTCCAACAATATAAAAATCCCATGTGCTTCTTATAACTCAGCCTAGGTCTAAGCACATGAACACTACCATTTTCTATCTTATGGGTATCATGATCCTTGTCCACTCTACCCAAGTTTTTCTGTTGGTTTTAAGATACTCAACCCAAGACCATGACTAAACATCCCATGTGCTTCCTATAACATGTAGGTTTTTTCTCTTGTGTGTATTGGTGTTGTGGTTTGAGTGAGGAATGAATTTTAAATTTTAAATACTCTAATGTGTGTTTCTGTTATCATTTGAGTGAGGAATGAATTATAAATTTGGAATACTCTTATGGGTGTTATTGAATTTCCTATAATATGTAGGCTTTTCTCTTATGGGTGTTATTGCATTTGAATTTCTAAATTTCTAAATTTCTAAATTATGGAATGAATTCTAAATTTTGAATACTTTGGATGGGGATTTTGTATTGGTGTTGTTGCAGGTCTGGAGAGGGGGAGGTGTGTTGTTATGTTACTGTGGAGCTGTGTTGTTGCAGGTCTGGAGAGGGGAGAGGGGCCTGCTACTGTGGAGTTGAGAAAATTTATACCAACGGTTTTCAAAACCATTGGTATAGATTCTATAATATAACTATACCAACGGTTTTGTTATAACTGTTGGTATAGGTTTATACCAACAGTATAACAAAACCGTTGGTATAGCCTTAGGGATTTCCATATCCCCTCTATACCAACGGTTTACAACTGTTGGTATAAGTGTAACACACATATACCAACGGTTTCACAAACCATTGGTATATGTTATACTTTAACACACATATGCCAACGGTTTTTATAAAACCATTGGTATACCTTCTATTTTGACACCTATACCAATAGTTTTCACAGAACCGTTGGTATAGGCCTATTGTCACGGCTTACTCGACCACAGTTGAGGGAACTGTTGGTATACTATATACCAACGGTTTCTAGGCCTTTACCAATGGTTGTGAACTGTTAGTAAAGTGTAAAATTCTAGTAGTGAGGGGAGATTTCCCTTTTAAAAAATTAAATCAAACATGGAAGATAAATTCAAATCTAAATGATGTTGAATTTATAAAAAAAGAAATAATTTGAGTGAAAATTGATAAACTTGATATGAGTTATAAAGATAATATCAAATTAAATTAAAATTTTAAATTATATAATAAAATTCATAAAAGTATGTGAATCTATGATAAATGATGCAATGTGATAAAGTAAATAAGAGAGGAAACAAAATTGATAAAAAGTTCAGCAGAAGCTCAAAGTGAGCTTTTATTTCTCCACCACCTAACTTGATAGGTCAATAATATTAATCCCTTGATATTATTTGTGATAAATAAACCCATCCCTCATAATTATGGTTTATGAGAACCCTATTTAGCTTCTTTAGAATATATGTAGCTCATCCCTCATGTTTTTAGAGTGAGAACTCGTTAGAGAATGGTGATGATAAGATAGAGGTTTGATTTGAAAAAATCTATTAAAATAATACTCACAAATCTCTTGAAAGGGTTATTAAAAATTAGGTTATGATATTTTATTAAAAGGTTGATATCCTTTAGAGATTGATAAGTTGAAATTGGATATTTGAGAGGTTTTGAGAATTATTGTGATTTAGCATTTGATTGATCCATGAATGTTGATGGGTTAAATTTTTCATCTTCTAAGAGGACAAGGGAGTCCTTTTATAGGATCCAAGAGGTGTGGGGAACTTTTGGAATTTACCAGGTGTAATGAATAAAAATAATACCACCATCAAAGAAAAATTGACCACATTAAATGTAGGTTAGGACCGGTTGCTTTGACACCACCAGAAACCCAATAGCCACCATTGAGTAGCCAATGGCTTTCCTAAAGGCATCCTTGCTTTTAAAACTAGCACTGAGTATCTTATACGCACCCACTGACTAGATAATTGACTACTTAAATAAGTAATTGGTTCTAACATCACCCCAATAGACCTACTGCACACCTGGTTTGATGCCATCATGGCATCGGTTGGCCAATACCCTACATCAGCTAGCCAGTGTTGCATGCACTGCTACACTTTCATGCATAACCTTCCTTTCTTCCTCATAATGAATTATAATATTCTAATAACATTATTAAAAGATATTAATGGATTATTAGAAGATTTTAAAATACTTTTATATGATCAACATTTCATCCTTGAATTGACTTCAAAAATAAAATAATCCTTATAATTTCTTCACTTTAAACTAAAATAAAGAGAATAAAAAACACTCAAATGAAAATATTAAAAACATAGGTGAGTGTTTATGATCATGAAAGAACCATAATAGAGAGTTTTACAAAAATATACTCTTTTTATAATCATAAAAACTTTACATAAAAAAGATAAATTAAGTAAAAATCAAGAGTAATAGTTATAAAAGTAAATTATGATTTCAATATAATATATCAAGATATGCAACATTATTCATTAGATAAACTAAAATAAATAATTTATCACATTAAATTTTCTAGATAAAATAATATTTAAATAATTTTAGTAACTCCCCACTTTTAAAACAATTAAGTACTAGATTAAATATAAAAAACATTTTCTAAATTGAAAAAATAAAAATTGCTTTCTACCCCAATTAAGTCAATAAATAAATTCAAAAAAACTTACCTCCTTTGTGAAAAAATTATTCTCAAATCTTCTTGCTTATTATTATTATCAAAAAGAAAAATAAGAAGAGTAAAGAGAAACTTTAAGAAAATCTAAAGGTAGATTTTGATAAAACTCATCAAGGAGATTTAAAAAATAAGAGAGAAAAAATATTTTGAAAATAAGAAGATAAATATCTATTAAAACACTTCATCACTTCTGAAATCCCACAAAAAATATAGATAAGGGGTGAGAAAAGAAAACAAGTTTTATAAAATAGATAAAAGAGATTATAAAAATAATGATAAATAATAAGAAAAATAAAGGAAGAAATAATGAAAAAGATAATAAAAATAAAAGTAAATAAAAGAAAAGAAAAGAAGAGAAGAGAAAATATGATACATACCTTTTCCAAGATGATCATTCCCTCAAAGATTAATTTTTTATCATTGAAAGAGTTTAAAGGTAGAGAGTCATTTGAATGAAAAAATCATACCTTTAAATAATACTTTGATTGGAGTTTTTTCAAAGACATACCAAGAATAATGTTTAAAGAGAAAAGAATACATATAAATATTTTTACACATCATTAATATTTTTTTTAAAAGAGAAAAAAATTGAAAAATAAGAATAAACAGAAATACTTTTATTATTTTGGGAAAAAATTATTAAAAAAACTAATATTAATATTAAAAAATATAATTATTTTAGAAAATGTGATTTAGAAATTTTGAAATAAAGTTAATTTTTTTTGAAAGGTAATAATTAATCTTTTTAAAAAGATCTCACTTAAAAGAATATTTTAGAATTAAAAAAGATAAAACTCCTCCTCTAATGGTAGCACCTGAGAGATAAAGGGATCATAGCCATGGAAAAATAAAAAAATAAATTTTTTTAAATAATATCAAGACTTAAAATAGATTTCAAAAAGATAACTCAGGATATCCATAATTCAGATGAAGTGTATCAAATTAGAACCATTCATAATTCACCTTTAATGAATTTAAAATTATCAAGGGCTGGAGGTTAGGTGAAAATATTATTGATTTCATATTTCATTGGAAAAAAAACCTACAAGATATCACCTTTTGAAAGTTATATCTTAAGAAATTCTACCTATAGTCTATTGGAGTTGGTCCCCTTGAACCAACTTCTGTGTACTTTATGATAACATCTATTCATATTTTTTAATATTAATAAACTTCTTATCACATCATGATTATTCTTCTATGTAACATCATATTTTATAATTTCCTAAGATTATTTGTCACACTAAAATGACATAATAGTTTCCCTCTATGATGAGAACCTAGAAGTATTAAGACACTATTGTTAAATATATATTATATATTTAGATGATATCATTTGAGGGAAACAAATGATACAAGATATCAATGTGGATACTCATATGACTTTGAGGGATTTCTCACAGTTTACTCCCTTGATAATATATCATGTAAAATATTATGAGAATGGGACACGATAGTATGAAATCCACATATATATAGGTCATTGGATGTCCCAATCTATGGATGTGTGTATAGATCCTTAGCCTTTAATATTATTATTAATAAATATTATAAGTTGCGTGATTTGATGTATTTATCATCGATCAGGATACAAAAAAATTCAAAGTTGGGCATGGAAAATCACATGCTTCCACAACAACTAGAACCTATAAGTGGTATCAATGGGGTCACATAATTATTTATAATTATTTAAATATCTTTAATTGAGTTTCACAATTATTATTTAGTTTTCAATTCAAGTTTATTCATTCTTTAAACAGAATTGTGAGATCTGATTCTTCCTCTATAATTTTTCATAGATCTAATCAAATAAATTAATTTTTAATGAAATAAATTTGAAGATATCATCTATAGGTGCTAAGGATTCTATCTAGATAACACAAGAGTACATTACATGTTCCCATAGGTACATTCCATGTACTAGTGTTCAATGCACCAATAATTAATTTAGAATTAATTCAAAGTGTGTACACTGAATTCACATAGTTTATTTAATTATACACCATGTGTTGACCAGGCTAGATTGGTGTGAAGTCATCCAAGGTACATGTCGTGTATCCCACATACATGGCGTGTAGTCCTGTAGTCACAGATGGTTCGTGTATCTTTTTACAAAGCCTACCTAACTGGTGATAGTGTAACTCAAAACCCACATTCCATGTATCCCTTTTACACTCTTTGTACTCCATTTTTTTCAAGACATGATTTACATATTGTGTCCCTAGGTGTGTGACTCAGATAGACGATGAGAAACATATGCACCATGTAGCTTGGTTGTACACGTTGTGTACTTAGACCGAATTATTATGAATTAAAATTAATTTATTATACTATGTAAACCTTATCTACATGTGATTGCATGTGGTCATTGAGTTGATAGGACACACCATGTTGTGTTTTTAATATATATATATATATATATATATATATATATATATCTATGTGTGTGTGTGTTTAATTAGTTTCTATATAATGATCAAATATGCATATCATGCGTGAGTTATATTACAATTATTACTATGTGAATTGAAGCATAACACGTGACAGAAAAATCATGCAATTCATGTAATCATTAATTTTATAGTACATGTCATGAAATTATGTGATAAGTCATGTATTCCATATGTTACTAGAGTAAAAAATATATGAGTATAATATATGTTGGGTAGATTCGGACGGGTATTCCCCATGTTGGATCCAAGGTACATTTATGTATGCAGTTGACTTTAAATAAATTTATTTAATTTGTTTAAAATTATGATTGATGAGAATCTCAAGGAAATTAAGATGATAATTAATATAAAAAATTGATTAATTAATGAATATAATTAATTTATTCTAGATATATTTATCTTAAATATGAACAATTAATAATTGAATACTAGTTTTATTAAATTCATAAATTTTAGAATCCATGTGGATGATCATGAGCATGGACCATACCTTTGTATGTGATTGATTGATTTAATTTTTTATTAAATTAAATAATTGGTCAGTGTTCCTTCTCTAATATTATTATGTATAGGCCTACGTGCCCATCGTTTCTTTTATGTAAACCCTTTCCCCCCCACCTACGTGTGAGTAAAAGCCTATGTAATGGATGAACCTTCCAAGATAATGGAGGTAGTTTAAGTTTGGAACTAAGGAAAAATCAATCCAAGATAAATACATGGGTGGACTGGTGGAAAACTATAACAAAATCCTTAATTGGTTCAAGTTTTCCCCTAGGTCAATGGTTAGATTATAATTCTCTAGATAAACTAACCATTAGTAAAGTCTTATGAGCATACCTCTTTATTATTTTATATATGTTAAGTTTCACTATTATTTCATTATGAATGTTTTTTCATGATCACATGAATTAATGAATTAATAGGAATGAAAGATAAAACTAAAAGAAATTGTCTTATACATAAATATTATCTAATACATGGTTAATTACTTAATTAAATCCACTTAATATTAACAAGGATATAATAAAGATAACAGTTGTAAATTTAAGAATAAAAGATAAAATCCCTCAATTATATATAATAAGTTGGTAGATCATTTAACTACTTCAATTAAAATCAAACCATAGTTCAAAGTGCTTTACCAGTCATTTTTGGGGTGCTTTCAATTATTAGGGAATTCTTACATGAAGTTTTGGATTGACTTAACTTATTTCACATCAAGGGTTGACTGGAAAATTAGGACTTGATGTAACTAAGAGGAAAATGTTGAGAAAATCCAATTTATGCATTTAAAGTTTGGGGATCCCACTCAACATATCAAGGAAGTGTGAGTTGATGTAGTTGACATTTGGAATGCCTACCTAAAAACATTCAAGTTATATGGCAAAGCAAAGTTGGGGTAATAAGAAGGGGAATATTGATACTTTCCACTATAATGTCTAAACAACATGATATTATAAAGCTAATGGTGAGGGATATTGGTTTTCAATGAAATAGTGGGAGATTAATAAATATAATATTTATTTATTTTTCTAATTTTTTATCAGATAAAGTACTAGATTTTTTCTCATCTTATTTATAGAAATAGAAAAAAATGACTTCAAACATATCACTATGATCCATACTTAAAAAGGATTACCTTCTCACTGGTATGAATTTACAAGAGGGGAAAAGGTGCTTACATGTTATCCTATACCATGAAATTAAATTATATGTATTGGAAGAAACTATTCCCAATGCACCTAGAAATGAGGCTAGTGATAAAGAGTTAACTCTCTATGTAAAACATTTTTAAAATTCCATAGATATTCAGTGTTTCATGCTATCATTTGTGACCAATGAGATTTTGAAGAAAAATTAATAGATGGGTGTGTATATCATGATGTTTCACCTTCAATATATCTATCAATAAAAGGGGAGACAAGGGAAATATGAGATCTCCAATTCTTTGTTTATAGCTAATCTTGGAGAGTCTACACTAGTTGGGCCTCATGTAGTCAAGATTATTTGCTACATTGAATGCTTAGAAATAATAGTGATTAAAATCCCAATTGAGTTGCATAGAGATCTCATAATTTAAACACTACCCAAGACCTTATATAATTTTATTGTTAATTATAATATGATAAATAATGAGAAGATTATTTTTGAACATCTTACTACAATTCTCCTAGTGGATAAGAAAATGGGACATGAAAAACCCACGATTCATATGGGAATAAGAAAATGAATAACAAGGAAAAGGAGCCCAAGAATCTCAACAAGTCTAAAGCTCTAGAGAATAGTCCTTCTAATAAGAGGAAGATCCAGAGGCAGGGAATGTAAAAGGAGGAATTATGTTTTGTATGTGTAAATCATGTCCACTAGAAGAATAAAAACACCCAAAAGCAATGGGAAGCTAAATGTGTGTTCATTATCAAGTGTAATCATTCAATATCTATGCATTGGGTATTAAATACATCTTGTTGTGATAATATTTGTATCCAAATGTAGGAACCATGTATATTTCAAAATATTTCTAAAAGATATGTGGATCTTCAAGCTACCAATGGTGTGAGGCTGGAAAATCTAGCCATTGGTGACTACAACTTTTCATTGCCAACATGAATGCTTTTGGATTTAAAATATTGTTATCATCTACCAATTGCTACCATGAACAAAATTCCCATCTCATGCGAAGATGTAGATGGGTTTATTTTCATGTTTGGAAATAAAATTTATTTCTTTAATAGATATAAAATAGGTTATGGTATGAAAAATTTAAATAATGGTCTTTATGTATTAAATTATAAAAATAAAGTTTTGGAAATTAATAATAAATCATGTTCACATGAATCATAAAACACCCAGCTATGGCATCATCATCTTGGTCATGTAAACAAGAATAATTTGATAAAGATATATCAAGATGGTTATTTAGACTCGTCTGAGCTAAAACCACTTAAAATATTTCGTTCTTGTTTAGAAGGAAAAATGACCAAACCTTCATTTGGCGGATAGGTTGAAAGGGTCACATAGATTCTAGGATTTCTACACATGGATGTTTGTGTATCATTTATAGTAGAATTTAGATGTGGGTATTCTTACTTCATAATTTCTACTGATGAATTGAGTATACATGATTTTGTCTACTTGATGAGGTATAAGTTGGAGTCCTTTGAGAAATTCAAGTAATTAAAGAATGATGTAGATAATAAACTACAAAATAAGATAAAGAATCTCTAATTAGATCGAGGTGGTGAATATCGTAACCAAGATATTCTCAAATTTCTATGAGATTTTGAGATTCTATCTCAACTCATTCCACCTTACACACCATAGTGGAATGATTTTAGTGAAAGAGGAACTCTACCTTGTTAGACATGGTAAGGTTTATTATGAGTCACACAAATATTCCATTATCCTTTTTGGTATATTCATTACAAACTAAAACATACACATTAAACCAAGTACCAACTAAAGTGGAAAATGGAATTCACTTTGACTTATGTAGTGGAAGGAAACTCATTTTGATGCATACACATGTATGGGGTTATGAGTCATTTTAAGGCCTACTAAGGATACAAAATAGCATCTCGAAGTACAAAGTATATATTTATTGGGTATCACAAGGAAACAATGGGATACTACCTATAAAACCCCCCATACACAAAAGTTATTATCTCCATACAAGTCATCTTTATTGAGAGGAATCACATCCTCAAAAAGGATAGTGGGGGGAAAATTGAATTTGATGAAGTTGATGCTCAAGATACATAAGAGTTGGTAGAGGAACATGTTGGTCAGAGTGAGTACCTCCAGAAGGGGTGAATTGAGTTCCCAATAAAAATTTCTATTAAATATTAAGTTAAAATAAAGTCCCCTTAATAAAAAAAATTGGACAATTAATCAAAATTGTAGATCAATATAAGATCTATCCTTTTAAAATATTTCTGAAAGAGTGATTGAGTCTCAGTTAAAATAATGTTTATAATTACCTTAACTTTTGAAATTGGTTTACCAAGAAAAAAAATATAAAAACTAATTAATATCAATTATCAATTTAATAGTTTTGTTTATAGATTAAAAACAATCTAGGTTTTGAGAACAAAACAACACATAATAACACAGAAGAATAAACAAGTGGTTCATACTCAATATGATAACTAATCCAATCCACCTAGAAATCAACTATTGCTAAGCATATTATAATAATAATCAAACAAATTCATAACTTGGATTAGGTAAACAAAAAATATCTACAAGATATATGGGATAAAGAGCCTCTTCCAAATTTATATGTCGGGAGTAAAGATAGCACATGCCACACAAGGTCCTCTTCCATAAACACCATGGGAAAAAATGTAATGGAAAAAGACAATAACCAGAATTATCTAGTTAGGTATAGGAGACCAATTGTGTTTGATAAAAAAGTAACAAAAAAACTGCTCAAAAGAGAATGAAATTAATAGCAAGAGAAATAAATAATATATAGATGCTCAGTCTAATATGAATAGAATGTTTGTATTCCTTAGATTAGTAATGGTGAGGAGTTCGAGCTTCTTTTTACAACAAAACATGGGATATTAGGAATCTACAGAATGTTATAGTTGATCTCTGTCAGTGTCTCAATCAATCTCTATAATGGATTATGTGCTTCTGTGTCATTTATCTTCATTGAACATGAATCAATAAGTTTATGAGAATTCACAGATTCAATCTCACACTTCTTTGTGAGTCATTAATCATTGTATATGTCATAAGTATCGATTACCATGTCCATATATAGATATGCATCCTTCGTGTATACATAGTAGCATCAGTTGGAGGAGATCCAAAATCATTGGATCATATATTACTATGTTATGAAAACTTGGTCAAATTACCCTCGAATAAAAATAGTTGTTGATCCATTCACACTAAAGTACTCAGATAGTAATGGTAGTAATATGCTGGTGGTGACTTAACTTCTGGTGATATATCAAATAGGTGGTACCTCAAGCTGATGATGATGGTGACTCAGAGTCTAGTGGTGACTCAGATTCTGATGGTAATAATCCTTATGGTAGATCATCCTAGTAGTACCTCCTCTAGTGGTAACAAGCCTTGTAGTGACAAGGCTGGTAGTGACTCTCCTTAGTGGTAGCTTCTGTTTGATGGTAACAAGTCCTCATGGTGACTCCGGGCTAATGAAGAATCGCCATAATACTTAGAAGAATTATCATAAAAACATTCTTACCATATAAAATTATATCATATAACATTTTCATCATTAGTGATAAAAGAATCATGGTTTGTGATCATTAAAATAAGAGTGTCAAACACACTCTACACAAGGAGGTTTTAATATTCTACCCATTTTTGATGATAAAAAAAATTCATTTTATAAGACACATACTAAATAAGTAAAAAAAGATAATAAAAGATTTATGTAAGTTAAATATTATTTTCTTATCATTTTAGAAGATATATGTGTGATATAGACAAAAAAAATCAGAATATTCCTCTGTAAAAATAAATTTTCTTTTTTATCTTCCCCTTTGAGATTATCAAAAATAAAAGAGTAATAAAATAAAAAAACAAGGTAAATTATAATAACAATAATATATTTCATTTAATATGATCCAAAAAGATTTTGAGTACAACAATATAAATATAAAAAGTACAAGTACATGATCCATTTCAAAAGACTATATCTAACCAGATTCACTAGTTAGAGTTTGGTGAATGATAAACTTTCTCTTTCTTTTTTTCATCATATCTACCATGAGAGGAGATAATAGTAGTGAATGTTGGACCATAAGTTGTAATGGAAGGGATTGTTTTAGCAGGAGGAAGTGTCTCACACATAAGAACTAGTTTGAGGTGTCTAATTGAATCAACTAGTGATAAACTCATTGGATGAAATTATGGAGGCAAAATACCATTTGAATGAGTAATCACTATAGGTCTATATCTAATTGGATCTGTGGTTATGGTGGAAAGAACTATTATCACAGTAATTTCCTCAATTAAAATAACAACTATATTATGGACATGTAAAAAGGGTTTCATTAGATTGATAAAATCCACAATTATATTACCTCCTCTTTCCATAGCACTAAATAAATCCTTTTTCTATTCTATGAATCTTCACAGAGCTAGTGTGGGAATTGTTGGTTGACTCACTTGTTATTTGAAATATCTTGTCCCTGGTGGTAACATCAAATTCTCTTCCAGAAATTTGAAGTTATCAGACATCTCATGATTTGTAAAAACTCTAGACAAATAATATTTTATTTCATTCTTGATTATTTTCTTATCAGTTCTGATGTTAATG
Source organism: Viscum album (assembly GCA_963277665.1). NCBI lineage: Eukaryota > Viridiplantae > Streptophyta > Magnoliopsida > Santalales > Viscaceae > Viscum > Viscum album. The sequence goes on from OY728123.1 coordinate 2,026,201,037, forward strand.
GAATATTCCCTTATCATCATATATATATGTTCACCATGATGATATATTTTCCTTATTTTTTTATCATTAGTGATCACGTCACCCAAATCATTACTTATCCCTTCTCTGATAACTTGTCTGAGTAGATCTTTATCAATTTTCATTGGGGCAGGAGGATTTGAAGATAATGTAGAGGCAACCATAGTCATGATTTCTAACTACTGATAAATAGATATAAAATGTTCTAAAAGAGAGGATATCATACCCTCTATTGAATCTTTTAAACGTTCTACTTTTATTGAAAATATTATATTCTCCACTTCAATTTCTTGAATATGAAATCTAACTCTTGGTTGTAAATGGGATATAACCAACTCAACCAAATAGAAATTTCTTTTCTCACCAAGTCTAGAAACTAGAGACTGTTGAGAGTTGAAGACATTTTTATAATCTAAAATTAAATTCCTTATCATGGAGTCCAAAGAAGAATTTACATTTCTTTGAAAAGATTTTAAATCATCTTGTGTCATAACATCAAGAGGTATAACATATTGAGTAGAAGGATGAACTATTTTCTCATGAGGTACTTCAGCCTCCATTTATCTATATATCTCCATGTGAGTAAAAGGCTGCAACTCCCCATGTTTATGAACTTGATCCACTAAGGATCATCCTCTTCTGAAAATATTTTCATTCTCATCATCTGAATCACTATAATCCAAACCAAGTCTAAGAAAACCACAATACTTTTACCATTATTAAAAATAAATAACTTCAAGTCCTATATAAGGAATAATTGGAGATTCTATGGGTACTTGAGAGGATTTAACATCTTTAGTTATAGAAGGGGTGGGTTCTTTATGAGCTATCTGTAAATTATCTACTGGTTCTAATTGTGCCATTTGTTCTGACTATTCAATAGGATTTGGAGTCATCCCCCCCTCACTAGAATATTCCAGAATTTTTTCAGTAAAAGGTTGTAAATCATCCATCTCAATGTCATTATATTGATTCTCATTTATATTAGAACTTGATACCACTGGTTATGGAGGATGTATTTAAACCATATCATGATCATGATCAGAATGATCATCTATATTCTTATTACTGTAATGATTATGAGAATTATCATGATCATATCCATGATCATCACTACCTTCATTATTTTATCATCTCCATGATCATATCCATTATCATTATCTCCATCATCATGATCCTAATTATCTTTACTTTTATTTACATATGATTTTTCATGATCACCATCTTCTTAGAAGCATCTTCATCCCTACCATTTCCATTCTCATTCTGGTCACTTGATGTTTTGGAGGAATCTTTTTTTACACTATGCTTCTCCATATACTTCAGTTTACTCATCATCATTTTAATCTAAAATATATTTTTGGGTAGGCATAGAACTTGATGGACTAACAGATCCAACAGAAACTTTAATAGGAGATTTAGGAATTTTTGAATCACTCTCCACTTCCACTAAAAAATATTATTCTTCTTCTTACATTGATTGATAAACTTTTTCACTATCAACATCATCTGATTAATCAATTAACTCATCAGGTTGGATACCAAAATCTCACATGTACTTAGGTCTTATTGGATGATCAATAGGATTGAATTCATTAAAAAAATTTCATTGTCTCTTACACAACATTTCTTTCTTGGATTCCAATTCACTTTAACCCTTTTACAAATTGTCTTTGATAAGAAAAAAACAACCAAACTTATCTTCAGATTCTTATACTTATTTGAAAAAGACCTTTACATATAATATGGCAGATATCATCTTAGTATAAATTAAGGATTCTGATATTGATATCTTCTTGCACATATCATACATATAAACCATAAAAAATCTACACAGATTGACAATTTTCCCTTATTTCATCATAAATAAGAAGTAAACATCATGATATCACATGGTATTGAAATATCGTTTTCTAGGACACAAAACATGATGTGAAAAAATGAATAATAGCTTACATTCACCATAGAGTTATACATATGTAGGTCTCTATAGGGTACCATCTCCAGTTAACTATAGGAGAGCCTCTTTATATTTGATTATTTCCCTGTCATTTGGAATACTTCCTTGAAAATCCTCATACACCCCTTTATGTGGTACTTTTATATACTTTGACCATTCCTTTGAAGAGAAATAAATATCATCTCCATCAATGTGACTTTTTATCTCATCCACTTTATTTTCAAAAATAAACTCAGAATTTTGATAGAAATAATAGACTAACCTTAGATAATAAACTTGGTGATTTGATGTGAACAAGTTCATTCATTTTTTTCTCTATAACTTTAAATACTAGAATATTGCTATATGGAATCCATTTCATATTGATTTCCTTTTTTTCTTTGAAAACCCATTTTTTTTAGATTTGAGTTTTGTGAGAAAATATCCAAACTACTGGTAGATACTTTATGTTTCCTAGATCACCTTATCTCTTCTGAATTCGACTCCACTACTCACTTGACACAAGCCATTCAAATCGGTTGAAGGATTAAGGGTGGAGGGAATGATGATTGGTCTGAAATAAAGGAAATGGTTTATGTGTTAAAGGGTTTTAGGGGTAGTAAATCGATTTGATTTATCCTGATATATTTATCATTTAGGGATTTTGAGTAATAAATAATAATAAATTTAAAACAATAAAAATTTAATTTGAAAATGAATAGAAATGGTAATAAAACAACAGTAATAAAAAGAAACAGTGACTCATTCAATGGCGACTTCATCAATAACGACTCGTCAATAGTGACTCATCAACGATGACTCAGTCATCCAAAACTTATCAATTATAATTAATGTTCCATGCGGTTTAGTCTTTTAGAATTCAATGTAATTATGAGGATATCAGTAAGATGATGTTCAATTCCAATAAATTCTAAGTTTTTATCACCTTTTTTATAATTATCTTTCAAAAAATGATGTCTTACATCAATGTGTTTTGTTCTAGAATGAGATACTCGATTTTTGGAAAATTTTATCACACTTGTGTTATCACAATTTATAGGAACATTTCTAAATTAGTATCCAAAATCTAGTAAAGTATGTTTCATCCATAAGTTTTTTGCATAGTAACTACCTTCAACTATGTATTCATCTTCAGTAGTGGATAATGAAACATAATTTTGTTTCTTACTACACCATGATAATAGAGATTTTCATAAAAAATAACATGTTCCTAATGTGTATTTTCTATCTAACTTAAAAACACAAAAATCAGCATTTGAATAACTTACTAAATCAAAAGTATTTCATCTTGGATAGAACAATCCTAAAAAGGTTGTATAATTGAGGTATTTAAAAATTATTTTGACTGCTACTTGGTGTGACACTTTTGTATTTTCTTGAAATATAGCACACATAAACATACTAAACATAATAGCATGTTGACTAGTAGGTAAGTATAAAATACTTCCAATCATACATCTGTAACTATTTTTATTTTCCGATTTTCTAACTTCATCAAGATCTAGTTTACGTGTGGTACTCATGGGAGTATCACTACTTTTAGTGCTATCTATGACAAAAAAATTAAAAGTTATTTAGTATATTTACATTGATTTAAGATAATTACTTATTTATTTTTGAAAATTTTTAAATCCAAGAAATAATTTGAGTTCATACATTAAACTCATTTCAAATTCAGTTTACATTAGTTATGAGAAATCGGTACATAGAGAATATTTAGTTTATCCAAAAATAATATCATCTACATATATTTGAACTATTAAAACATCTTTTGAAGTTATTTTTATAAAAATAGTTTGATTAGATATACCTTTTGATTTTTTTTTTGAAATAATAAAAGAGGTAATCCTATCATACCAAACTCTTGGAACTTGTTTTAAACCATATAAATATTTTATTAGTTTAGAAACATGATTTAAAAAATGTGGATTTTGAAATCTAGGGGTTTGTTAAAAAAACATCCTCAATTATAAATCCATTTAATAATTTACTTTTAAACTCCATTTGATATAGTTTTAAATCCAAATGTATTTCATAGGAAAGTAGTATCCTAATGGATTCATGCATTTCTATAGGTGAAAAAGTTTCTTCATAATCAATAACTTCTTCTCAATTATAACCTTGTGCAACTAGTCTACCTTTTTTTTCTTACTATAGTTCATGACTCATTAAACTTGTTTCTAAATACCAACGTAGTTCCAAGAGTTAAGGTGTATTTAGGTATATCAACAATTTCCAAAACATTTTTTCTCTCGAATTGATTAATTTATTCTTGCATGGATATTACCCAGAATTCATCATTGATTGCATCATTAATGTTCTTAGGTTCAAGGTGTGACCAGAAGTCTTTGTGTTCAACTTGATTTCTAAGGGAAGCTCTAGTCTATGTAATACTATCTAGGTTTCCTATAACAACATCTAAATGTATGTTTCTGTGAGTCCTAATAGGTCTTTGAAAAAAGGGGTTGATTGTTTCAACATCTTCTTCAGGTTCAGGTTCTAGTAGTTCTCTAGGTGAACTTTCTGCTTGTTTGAAAGAACTTTCATAATGTTTAAAATTGAGATTCAGAGTTGAAAGATCATCCTCAAGGTTCTCTAAGATAGTATTAGGATCATTGGGGTCGGTTTCGTCAAATTTAATGTGAAAAGATTCTTCCATTGTTTTGGTTCTCTTATTAAACACTGATGGAAGTTAAATATAAAAGGAAAATCCCTTCCTCACTCTTGGAATTAAATTTTTCCAGATTATCCTTTGTAATTTGAAAAAAACGTTTTAACCAAAAACTATAAAGTAAATAACCTTTGGATTTATATTATTCCATAGATTATAAGGTGTTATGTTTAAGAAATGTATAATTAATACTCTATTTATAGTATAACAGGCTGTATTGATAGCCTTTTCCCAAAAGTAGATAGGTAGGTCATACTAGTATGGCATAGTTCGGGCTATTTCTTGAAGAGTCATATTTCTTTTTTCTACCACACCATTTTTTTGTGGTGTACTATGAGTAGAAAAGTTGTGATTATAACCATTTTTTTAAAAAATGACTCAATGTCTTGATTTTCAAATTATTGACCATGATCACTTCTTAAGGTCTTAATCCTAATTCCACTAAGATTTTCTACATATTTGGCATGCTTAATAAAATAAGAACAAGATTCACTTTTGTGAGATGTAAATAACACCCAAGTGTATTTAGAGAATTCATATACAAGGACATAGACGCAATTTTATCCATTTAAACTAGAAACTCTATAAGGTTCCGATAGGTCCATAGGAACTAACTCTATAGGATGAGAGGTTGAATCTTCTTTCTCAGAATTATAATAAATCTTATGATTTTTTCCTTTTTGGAAGGGATCACAAACTCTATCATTTAAGAATTTATACTTTGGTAGATCTCTAACTAATCCTTTCCAAGTTATCTTTCTAAGTGAGTGAATATTACAATGACCTAGTCTCCTATTTCAGAGCCAATATTCTTTGTGAAAGGTACTTAAGAAATATTTTTAGAAGATAAATATTTTAAATCAATAGAATAAATATTATCATTTCTTAAAGAAATAAAAATGAAATCATTTTTGTCATAATAAACATGACACCTATTATTTTCAAATTTTACATAAAAACCATCATCACATAATTGAGAAATGCTAAGTAGATTATATTTTAATCCATCTATATATAAATAATTATAAATTAATATAGAATTAGAATTACCAATTTGGCCAAGGCTGATGATTTTCCATTTTTCATTATCACCAAAGGTGACATGACCACCATAAAATATGATCAAATTATTGAAGTTTGAATACTCACCAGACATATGTCTAGAACATCCACTATCCATATTGTCATGACCTATCCCTCAGGGCTCATGTCGTGACTACCTGAAGCCCACCTTCTATAGGCCAAGGGCTGGAGACTATAACCGAGTAGGAATATCCCCACAAAGGGAATACATTTTCCTTTAAACCTATACACACGCACAAAGCTCAAACTTTGGAAAGTAAACATAAAGTAAACCACAACTATCACTCAGACAACTACTAAGAGTAAAATACAAACTGAAAGTACAAAGGGGTCAAAATAAAATCCCAAAACCATAAAATAAAGTACAAATTTCATTGTCTGGCTGCTCGAGACCCAACCTAAAGGGTAGGTGAAGGGTAGTTTTGTATAACCGTAGAAGTATGCCAGTACATTCTGTCTCACTGAGCAGCACCTGGTCCCAAACCACTAAGGTCTCCATCGAAGCATCAATCACCTGCACAAGACATGACACATGTGGGTGTAACTCGTGCAGGGGTGAGTAACACAATACTCAGTAGGGACCCCAAATCACAAATAAAAGACCACAAAGTAAGACCACATACAAAGACCACAAAGCATAGGCAACTCACACCAGGTATAACTCAAATTATATAAAGCAATATTATCGATCGTAAAGCTAAGTCATATTTTACTACTGAGGGTCTCATCCCTGATGAGTCAATGAAGTTTTCTCAGCTAGTGGACCACTAAGGTCCGCTTAGCTACTGGACCACTGAGGTCCACTCGGCTACTAGACCACTAAGGTCTGCTCTGCTACTGGACCACTAAGGTCCGTTCGGCTACTGGACCACTAAGGCCTGCTCAGCTATTGAACCACTAAGGTCCACTCAACTATAGAACCACTGAGGTCTGCTCAGCTATTGGACCATTGAGGTCTGCTCGGCTACTAGACCGCTGAGGTACGCTTGGTTACTGGACCACTGAGGTCCGCTCTACTACTGGGCCACTGAGGTCCACTCGGCTACTAGACCACTGAGGTCTGCTCATCATATCCTTCATGTCACAACTATCCATAGGATTACTACTCCCTAGTGTGCTTTATTCTAGGGGAATCTACTCCTCAGTCCATTGGTTATATCGCTACTACCATGAAAACTCACTTAGATTATACCCAAACGACCGTCTCAATACAAGGGTCCCAACGCCGTAGATGACGCGTCAATCGGACACCCAGTCTGAAAGATATTGACGTTTTAGTAAATAGGTTCCATTTGCATCCATGAATGATCTGACTTAGTTGGACTAACCCGAATAACTTGGACCATGGGTTTTGCATGACCTGACCTGGATTCGACCCGCTCTGATTGGGCCATGGGTCCAACCCTCTGGGCTCAGCCTGTTGGGCCGTGGGTCCAACCTGCTGTTGGCCCAGCCCAGCCCGGTCAGGTGTAGCCCACCAGCACTAACCAGGCCCGCATTGAAGCGGGCTAGTTCCTCCAGAATAGACATGGTAGTGGCACTTCTGTTCCACACCATGCGGTGCTAGGGTGTCACCAACTCCTTGGCCAGTCGGTCCAATCATGTGGACCGAGTCTCACGTGTGACCCGCAACAAGCCGCAGGTCCAACTCACTGTCACTACTTGAGCCGTGACTTCTCCACGTGGTAACCCACACTACACAGCTACCACTGCCACAACAGCATGCTGCCCCTCTATCCGGAATGTGTCCACTGGTACCGGTTCACCTACAAGTTCTTTCATGGACCACCAGATGCGCTCCGTTGGTCCGTTCTTCGATCCAGAAGGCGTTTTGAAACCCTCGGGTTGCGATCTTTACTATCATGGGCTCAGATATCCTTTAAAATCCCTTCCACCAGAAAGCACCCGATTGGTGGTATCTCACGCGTCGCTCTGATCCACCCACCTTCATCATCATCACACCTCCTTCGTGTTGTGACTGTCTACATTCTGCGATATCGTATCATACTCCACAAGTGAATGCATGATGATCCTTCATTCATATCCCCATAAAGAATGAAGAACATGCGAGGATAAAGAGGGAAGAGCCACAGGAAAAAAAATCGAGGAATAATCTTCAACTGTTGTTTGTTACAGCCTTAATCCACTCTCGTTAGAACAATAAAGGACAAAATCAAACATAAATCTCAATTTCCCAAAAGCATCCCACAAGAATGATTGAACAGTGGGTCAACCTGTTCATGGGTTGATCCGCGTTTGTTGTTTAATTCTAAGAATGGTGAAGGAGATAATTTAGATAACAACCCCTACCTAAGAAAATGGACATTGGTCGAGGATTATCGTATGTCACCGTCTGTCGATCTTCGGTTTCAAATCCTCTCTCCAAGGGTATCACCGCCGATTTCTGATTCACTAAATTTCTTCTTTGGAGAGTTTTCCGTCGTCATTCATTAAAAAAATTACATGGTTATTTTCAACCCGGAATCCTTGTTTAATTAAAGTAGGAAGATGTGATCCATGTTGTAGTGTCACCATGCTGATTAATTAATGTATTACATTAATGAGTTTCATCATCTTCACATCATCACATTGCAGAAATGTTGTGTCACTTCAAAAAGTTAAAAAAAATAAAATACACATTTCCTAAGTTTATTTTATTTTCCTTTAAAACATCTAAAAATTAACTTTCACCCTCGACCCATGCTAATCGAGGTTAGGATCTACCTAAGGGAAGCACTCCCTTATGATCTCAATGGTACACTCTGATTTCCAATTCGAGTTACCATTTATGAGTTATGAGGATTTAAAAATAAAATAATCTTTATTCAATTATTTTATTTACGGCCAAAAACTACTTTCCAATGTTGGCCCATGCTGGCCAATGTTAGGCCCTTCCTAGATGAATCCAAATTCTCAGAGTTCAACGGTGCCTTCAGATTTTTGATCCGGGCACCGGTTTAAAAGTTAGAAAAACCCTCTCACATGATTATTTTAATGAACTTTAAGAATAGTTTAAAAATACATTTTGGCCACTACAGGACTCAGAATCATGTGATGTCTTAGATCTTGGTCTCAAAATAATCCCATTTTATTTTAAAAAAAATACATATAATTTCGGGACATTACATTACCCCCACCTTTAGGGATTTACTTCCTCATAATCCAAAACAAGGGATAGTTAAACAAATGGGGGTACTGAGAATGAATCTAAGCCTCCCTCTCCCACATGATCTATTGGAGATTCCCGTGCTACCAATGAACATACACCAGAGGAAACAACCACCCACAAAGGATCCTCTCTTATCGATCCTCTATCACCACTGGGTACTTCGCAAATGTCACCCCATCATCAATCTACAGCTCACCATGGTCTATGACATGAGAAGGGTCATGCAAATATCTCCTTAGCTGGGATACATGAAAGATGTTGTGCACCATCTCTAACTGCAGCGGTAGATCCAAGTGTTACACCACCTCAGTCACTCTACATAGTATCAGGAAAGGTCTGATAAACCTCGGAGATAAATTACCACCCTGAACAAATCTTTGTATCAATCATCGAGGAGATACCCATAGGAATACGTGGCCCCCTTACTCGAAGTCCAAGGTTCACCACTTTCTATCAGCATAGGACTTCTGTCAGCTATGTGCAGTCTTCATCAGCTCTCGGATGACCTATACCTTCTCAGTGGTAGCCTGTACCATATATGGACCCATGAGTACTGATTCCCATGGGTCTGTCCAACATAATAGTAACTTGAGTGGTCATTTATATAGTGCCTTGAATGGTGTCATACCGACGGTGGAGTGGTAGCTATTGTTGTAAAAAAACTCCACCAGTGGTAGGTGGTCCTCCCAACTACGATCAAAATCAAGAACGCAACCATGAAGTATTTACTCCAAGGTATGTATGGTATGCTCCATCTGACCATCCGTCTATGGTTGAAAGGCTGTGCTCAAGCACAAATGAGTCCCAAATTCCTCCTACAATCCCTTCCACAACCGGGATGTAAAATGCGCATCACGATATGAGACTACCGTATATGGGAATCCATGTAGTCGAACTATCTCCTACACATAGAGGTGTCCCGATCTCTCTACTGAACCCTTCTCTTAAATGGGTAGAAAGTCGGATGACTTGGTGAGTCGGTCTATGATCACCCAGATGGTATCGTGCCTCCTAGACATATGGGGTAATCCCGTCATGAAGTCCATCTGTATCCCAACCCACTTCCACTCCGGTACCTCGAGGGGTTGTGTCAAACCTACTGGAACCTGGTGCTTAGCCTTAACTTTCCGGCAAGTGAGTCATCTCAAGAAAAATTCTACCACTTTCTTTTTTATCTTTGACCACCAGTACTAACTCCAGAGGTCCTGGTACATATTCTCCACACCTGTATATACCGCCAAAGGGGATGTATGTAACTCCCTCAACACCTCCTCCTATAACACCACTGGTACTATTGTGCATCCTCTGAAAAGGGTGATGTTCTCCCCACCTTTCGAATATCCATCAGGGGAATTCCCTATGTACATATGGGAATGTGTAGTCTTGAAGCTGGAATCTATGAGTTTCACCTCCCTAACATGATATAAGATTGGAGGGGAAACTATCAATGACTTTAGAAAAGATGTCTCCTCTCTATCCACGAAGGATATCTGAACCGAGGCTGATTTCTCTAAGGCCTCGTTCAGTAGCTGTGAACTTGATCTACTACTGAGAGCATTTTCCACCACGTTCTCCTTCCTAGGAGTATAGACTATCTCGAAGTCATAGTCTTAGAGGAACTCTATACAACATCATTGTCTCATATTTAGATTCTTCTAAGAAAATATGTACTTAAGAATCTTGTGGTCATAGTAGAGGATGAATCGTTTGACCACAAGGTATCGTCGCCACATATTTAGTGCGATGACTATTGTTACCAACTAAAGGTCGTGAGTCACATAATTTTACTCACGTGGTCTCAATTGTCATGATCCATAAGAGATCACTGCTTTCCCCTGCATCTGGACACAGCCAACCCTAGTTCCTGATGCATCACAGAACACCACATAGTCGGTTCCCTCCTTTGGTAGCCTCAAGATAGGAGCACTCTTCAAGTTTTGTCTCAGTTGTTGAAATCCCTTCTGGTATCTTTCTATACACACAAAGGGGGTTTCCTTCTTTTTCAATGTCTTCATGGGTGCTTCCACCCTAGAGAAGTCAAGTAAAAACCTCTGATAGTACCCAGTAAAACCATGGAAACTCCACATCTTGGTAACGCTCTTGGGTGGTTCCCAAGAAACAACCACCTCGATCTTCATTGGATCCCCCGCAACTCCAGACTCTGAGATGACATTTCTTGGAAAGTGGAACCTTCATATCCAAAACCCACACTTTAATATATTTTCGTAAATTTGGTGCTCTCGGAGTGTGTCTAGAACCATCCTCAGGTGTATCGCATGCTCCTCCTTGGATGCTGAATACACTAAGATGTCATCAATGAAGAACACTACAAATTGGTCTATGTATGGTTGGAAGATCCAATTCATGAGTCCCATGAACACTACTGGGATATTATTCATGCCAAAAACCATCACTAAGTACTCGTAGTGGTTGTAGCAACATATGAAATCCCTCTTTGAGATGTAATAATCTTATACTCAAAGATGGTGATAGCCTGATCTGAGGTCTATCTTCAAGAACCATCTCACTCCCTTCATCTAATTGAAGAGGTCATCAATCCTCAGTAAAGGATACTTGTTCTTAATGACCACATGTTTTAGGCTCCAAAATTCCATGCATAACCTTAAGCTTATGTCTGCCTTCTTGGAAAACAATACTAGGGCTACCCATGGTGAAACACTGGGCCTTAAAAACCCCTTCCTCTAAAATTTCTCCAACTATACCCGCAGCTCCTGAAGCTCTATAGGAGCCATCTGATATGAAGGTATAGATATCGGTACCATCCCGGGGTAAAAATCAATGAAAAAGTCTACCTCTCTGTGAGAAGGTAGTCCTGGAACATCCTCTAGAAATATTTCCTCATACTCATCCACCACTGTAGGAAACTGTAGACTCATTCCATCCACTGCCCTGAGGGTCATGCTAGCCAACTAATGAGTGATCAGATGAACCCTCCTATTTGAAAGTCTATCCCATTTTTCTCCATTTTCCTTCTCACTGACAAAGGAAAACTGGTTCCCATCTCCATAGACACACTACACTATGCATCTAAAATAGTCGATCTGAGAATGAACTACTAATAGACATTCCATACCCAAAATGATGTCATAAGGCCTCAACGCCACTAGTAGGAGATCCCAACCAAAGATCTTGCCTCCAAGAGTAAGCTCACACTATAGACACCAATGTGTGATCCTTGAATCTCCTCATGTAGGAGTCTCTAATTGTAAGGATTGAGCCAACTACTTGATTAGAATATATAATCTCAAAAAAGGTCTACAACAAGGAAAGAGTAACTGGAACATGTGTCTATAAGAATTGTAGATAAATTAAAGAAGACACAAATTGTACCTCGTATCATCTCTAGGACGTCAGGACCTTAGGCCTTGATTGCCTGAAGCTGAGCTATACCCTGTCCACCTGCTCTTGGAGTCTATGGTGGAACACCTGGGGGTGGTAGTGGTAGTACCTCATACCTACTCCCCCCACCTTCCACTCATCCCGCTCCTATTACACATCCATTTCCTAGAAGACCACCCTATTCTAGTCTCTGACACTACCACAGAAGCCCCTCGACTGTCTGTCAACCCTCTGTGCAGTGAGTCGGTCAATCTCAAGCCATGTGCCCCTTCCTGCCACACACGTAGCATACTTTACTCCTCAGATGACTCCCTCTCCCCTGATAGCCTCATACCACTGACCCTGAGTCCTGGGGCCGCCCTTCGAATGGCCTAGACCATTTGGTCCTCTGCGTCATCTATCAGCTACCCACAACAGATGACTCAGCCACCTATAATCTGGTGGCAGCTCCCACCATTGGTGCCTTCTCTACGAGGAATCTCTCCACTAGTGGAGCTCACTCCAGCATCCCAGCCTGCATAGGGATGCTAAGGGAAATCATTTATTCCCTAATCTCATGTTGGAGTCTCTTCTCAAACATTCGAGCCCTGAAGAAAGGGCCCCATACCATATCTATAGAGTAATGGGAGAGGTCTAGGAACCTCGCAGTGTTCTCAACCATTGTTAGGATGCCTTGATGTAGGTGAAGAAGCTCATGTATGTGCACTGAGAGCAACATCTTGGGGAAGAAATCCTCCCTGAAAAGTCACTCGAAGGCATACCATGTGAGATTCATCCCTATACTAAATCCTCATCACTCTATGGACCATCCTCATGGTCACACACTGGAATCATGGCTGGTTGTCTTCATGGAGGCATCCTAAAAGAGATCAAGTTAAATCATGATTAATAGATTATACCTGGTGGAATGAATCTAAATTAGAAAGATAATGAGAAAACATTCAAAGATGTTTGCAACTAGTGTTTTCATGTACCGAGTTGGAAAGCAAAATTCAAGGTCCTGATGTATGGATATGTCAGCTGTCGTACCAACACTAGACTCCCTAGCCTGAAAGCTGAGCTCGAGACACATAACACTATTGGATCATATTTTTTTTCAAACTCTTAGTTCTTTTGGTAGAACTAACCTCCTCTGATACCACTTTTTTATGACCCATCCCCTAGGGCCCATACCATGCCTACCCCAAGCTTTCATTCCATAGGTTAGGGGATAAGGGCTAGCACTGAGTAGGAATATACCTAAAAAGGGAAGTCATTTTCCTTTAAACCTGTACACACACACAAATCTCAAACTGTGGATAGTAAAAACAAAGTAAACCACCACTTTAACTGAGACAAATACTAATAATACATTATAAACTGAAAGTAAAAAAGGGTCCATAATACAAACCAAAAACCACAAAGGAAAGTCCAACTGTCATGGTTTGTTCATTCGAGACCCAACCTGAAGGGTAGTGAAGGGTAGCTGTCTGTAAACGTAGAAGTATGCCCGTTCGTCCCATCTCACTAGGAACCACGTGGTCCTGGACCACCAAGGTCTCCATTGAATAATCGATCACTTACACGTGACACGAAACATGAGGGTGAATCCCGTGCATGGGTGAGTAACACAATACTCAGTAGGGACCCCAAACCAAAAAGTAAATACCACAAAGAAAGACCACACAATAAGACCACAAAGCATAGATAGTTCACACCAAGTATAACTCAAAGTACAGAAAGAAAGATTATCAATCGTAAAGCTGAATCATCTTGTACTAATGAGGGTCTCATCCCTGATGATTCAATAAAGCTAACTCGGCTACAGGACCATTGAGGTCTGCTCAACTACTGGACCATTGAGGTTCGCTTGGCTACTAGACCACTGAGGTCTACTCCCCTACTGGACCACTGAGGTTTTCTCAGCTAATGGACCACTGAGGTATACTAGACCACTAAAGTCTAATTAGCTACTGGACCACTAAGGTTCACTCAGCTACTGGACCACTGAGGTCTGCTCTTCGTATCCTTCGTGTCACAACCAACCATAAGATTCCTTATCTCCAGTGCACTTGATTCCGGGAGAATATACTCCTCAAGCCATTGGTTGTATCTCTAATACAACTAAAACTCACTTAGAGTATACCCAAATGAACCTCTTGTCGCAAGGGTCCCAACGCCATAGACAACACGTCAATCGGACGCCTGGTCCTAAAGATATTGGCGTTTTAGTAAACATGGGTCGATTGAGTCTGGGCCTGATCCGACTTGGTTGGATCGACCCAACCAACCTGGACCAAGGGTCCCGCATGACCTGACACTGATCCAACTTGGTTCGATTTCAGCCCCGTCTGACTTGACCTTGGGTCTGGCCTATTGGACTCGGCCCGCTGGGCCGTGGGTCCGACCAGCCCGGCTCACCAGTCCTAGCCCAACCCGTATCGAAGCGGGTTGGTTCCTCAAGCCTGGATGTAGAAGTGTTGTGTCTATTCTGTGCCACGTGGTGCTAAGCTGGCACTACCTTCTCAGCCAGCCAGTCCGATCACACGGATTAGGTCTCCCGCATGACCCGCGATAAGCCACGGGTCCAACTCACCACTACAACTTCTCTACGTGGGCACCCATGCCATGTGTTGCCTCCAAATGTCGCTATCATCGCATGTCACTTCCACTACCGATGCACCGACGTATTCTTTTGTGGACCACCAGACATGCTCATGTGGTCCGTTCTTTGATCTGAAAGGCGTTCCAGAGCCCTCGAGTCATGCTCTTTAATTTCATGGGCTTGAATCTCCTTTGATATCCCTTCCACCAGAAAGCGCCTGATTGGTGGTATCTCACACATCACTTCGATCCACCTGCCTTCATCATCATCTCACCTCCTTTGTATCGTGACTATCTACGATCCACGATATCAGATCGTGCTCCACAATTGAACGTGTGATGATCCTTCGTTCATATCCCTGCAAAGAATGAAGAACGCATGAAGATAAAGAGGGAAGATCTATAGGAAAAAAAATTAAGGAACGATCTTCAATTGTTGTTTGTTACGAAATTAATCTTCTCTTGTTAGAAGGATCAAGAACAAAATAAAATATAAATCTAAATTTCCCAAAATCATCCCGTAAGAACGATCGAAAAGTGGGTCAACCTGTTCGTGGGTTGATCTATGTTCATCATTTAAATCTAAGAATAGGGAAGGGAAAAATTTAGATAACAACCCCTACCTGGTAAAATTGATATTGGTCTAGGATGATCATCCATCATCATCCATCGATCCCTAGTCCCAAATCTGCTCTCCAAGGGTGTCATCGTCGCTTTCCTATTTGCCTATGTTCTTCATTGGGGAGGTTTCCTTCTTCGTTCATCAGAGGAATTCCAATGTTTTTTTTCTACCATGAATCCTTGTTTAATAAAATAAGGAAGATGTGTTGTGCATTATATCATTGCCATGTTGATTTATTAATGTATTTCATTAATGAGTTTCAGCGTCGTCGCATTGCTGCATTGCATCGATGTTTTGTCATTGAAAAAAGTTAAAAGAAATAAAATAAACATTTTCTAAGTTTATTTTATTTTCCTTTAAAACATCCAAAAATTAACTTTCTCCCTCAACTTGCACTGATCGATGTTAGGCTCCATTTAAGGGAAGAACACTCTCATGAGCTTAACAATACTATTATATTTCCAATTCAAGTTACCATTTATGAGTTATAAGGATTTGAATATAAAATAATCTTTATTCAATTATTTTATTTATGGACAAAAACTACATTCCATTGTTGGCCCACGTAGAACAATTTTAGGCCCTTCCTAGGTGAATCCAAGTGCTCTGAGTTCAATGGTACCCTTGTATTTTTTATTTAGGCACCAGTTTAAAAGTTATAAAAACCCGCTCGCATGATTATTTTAATGAACTTTAAGAATAGTTCAAAAATACATTCTGGGAACTCTAGATCTCCGAATCATGTGCTATCTTAGAGACTGGTCTCGAAATAATCCCATTTAATTTTCAAAAATTTTACATGGAATTCTATGACATTACAGAGATACCATAGGATTTTTATAGAGGTTTTCAAATAGGTTTCTTACAAAACAATGTTTATGCCAAAAATGATTTTGGTACCCAAATGCTCTTGGGTATAGTTATGTTAGTAATAAGATATTTTGGCACCCATAATTTTAAAATGGGTTTTTTATAAATAGATTTTAGGCTTCCAGAAATAAATACTTTATTATATCCAGTTGAGTAAGTATTTGTGGTATATTAATTTTCAGAACTGGTTTGTGATGTAAATATTGTTTTTTCAATTTTCTCTATCCTACTTGGTAACCTATTCCAGTTATATATTTGGGATCAACTTGATTTTCCAATATTTGAGTTAAATTTTTCTTACTATAGGTAAATATTTCTATGTGTTTCTTTAACTATTCATTTGAAATTTTCAATTCATTGTTCTATTCTAACATTTGATCATTTTTCTCTTTTTCAATAGTAAGGTTGGTTTTAATATTTACTATCAAAGTATGTTGTTTATTAAGAGAATTATATTTATCTTTTTTCTCGTGAAAGGTATCTTCTAGCATGTTACATTAATCATATAAATCTTAATTAGTCATACTTTCCTCAATATCATCATTTTCTTTCATTTCAGAAATGTTTGAAATATTAATAGGAGAAGTGCAAAGAATATTTTTTACCTCTAATTTTCTTTCCACAAAGAACATATTTTCCTTATCAAAATTATCTTCTTGATTAGTGTATGAATCACTCGAGGTATCTTCAGAGGAACTCCATGTTGCTTTCATGGATCTCTTGAATCTTATGTCCTCGTCCTCATACTTCTTTTTATATCTCAATTTTGGACAATCATCTTTAATGTTTCTTTTCCTCTTACATTCATAGAAGGTGATTTCATTTTTAGTGTCATCCTTTTTTCAATCATTTTATCACTTTCCTTTATTGTCATAATTTCCTCTAAAATTAGATTTCATGAAGAACGTATTTTTCTTATATAATTTCTTGAATCTTATGGCCATATGGGACATATCTTCATCACTGTCATCTGGATATTCCTCTTTATTGGTATCTTTAGATTTTAATTTTTCTCTTTGTTTAGAGGTAGTAGTCTTGAAGACTACTGATTATATTTTCGGTTAAAATTATTCAATATTCTTGTTGACGTTAATCTCTTCTTCACACATCATCATCATTCCTATAAATTCATTCATTGGTAATTTACTCACATCACAAGATTATCTAATTGACACATATGTTCTTCTCCATATTTTTGGTAAGAATATAAGCAATCTCATCACTTGATCTTTATCTGTCACTTGTTTTCTAGGTGAGTGTATGGTATTAACTATTTCATTGAACCTAAGAAACATATCAAAAATAAGTTCATCATATTTTATTTTAAATGTATCATACTTGATTTTATATGTGTTTAGTCTCATTTATTTGAAATTTTATTTCCCTTCATGTGAAAAAGATAAGGTATCCCAAATTTTCAAAGCATATTTGCAAGTAGATATTCTATTAAATTTATTATCACCCAAGGCACAAAAAAACATAATTCATAGATTTACAATTATTATTGTAAGAAGCTTTTGTAGCATCACTATAAGTAATTATAGTAGTTTGTGGTATTTTATATTGATCTTCTATTATAGTTTAAATGTCAAAACCCATACTTTCTACATGAATTTTCATTTTGATTTTCCATTGAGAATAATTTCTACCATTAAAATAAGGAGGTATTTTGGTATAATATTATTATTTTATATTATACATAAAGAAATAAAATTTGGAATTGATAGGGATTTGAGATCTTTAGAATAAAACTCAAATCAAATTTGAAAAGTTAATTTAAAACTGGCCTCTAATAACAAATGTTGGTCAGTGTGAGTAACTCAAGAGGGGGTGAATTGAGTTCCCAATAAAAATTTCTATTAAATATTAATTTAAAATAAAATCACCTTAATAAAACAAACTGTCCAATTAATTAAAATAGAATATTGATAGAAGATCTGTCCTTTTAAAATATTTCTCAAAGAGTGATTAAGTATCCTTTAAAATAATGCTTATAATTACCTTAACTTTTGAAATCAATTTACTTAGACAAAAACCAATATAAACACTGGTTATTATTATTTATCAAAATAATAGTTTTGTTTATATATTAAAAATAATATTGGTTTTGAAAAAAATATAATAACACAGTAGAATAAACAAGAGGTTTATTCTCAAGATGACACCTAATCCCTTCCACTTGGAAATCACCTGCTTCTAAGTAGATTATAATAATAAAAAAAAAATAAAAAACTTAGATCAGGTAAATAAAAAATTGCTACAATCTATCTCAGATAAATATTCTCTTCCACAGTTATATGTGGGGAGTAAAGATAACACAATCCACATAAGGACCTCTTCCACAAATACTGTGGGAAAGCATATATAAAGGAAAGAGAGAATAACAATCATTCTCTAGTTAGGTGTAGTAGTTAGTGTGTGTTTTATAATATAGTAACAACACACTGCTCAAAAGAGAATAAAATAAATAGCAAGAGAAATAAAGAATATAGATATTCTTAGTCTAATATGCTTAAAATGTTTGAAGTCCCCATATCAGAAATGGTGAGGAGTTTGAGATTCTTTTTTCAAAAAAATAGAGGATCTTAGGAATCTGAAGGAATGTTCTAGTTGATCTATATTAGTGTCTCAATCAATCTATATAATGAATTTTGTGATTCTGTGTCATTGATATTCACAGAACATGAATTAGTAAGATTGTGATAATTCACATATTCAATCTCACACTTCATTGTGATTCAGTAATCGCTATATATGTCATACGTATCAAGTACCACATCAAGAGAGAGAGAGAGAGATTTCCTTCGCATATATATAGTAACATACTTTGGAGGAGTTCCACGATCCTCATATCTCCTTTGACTATGTCATTAAAACTTGGTCAAATTATCCTTGAATAAAAATATTTGTTGCGCCATTCACACCAAAGTCCTCAAATAGAAACAATAAAAACACACTCGCAGTGACTCAGCAGATAGTGGTGTCGAAAACTGGTAGTACATCAGGATAACGGTGAAGGTGACTTGGATTATGGTGGTTACTTAGAGTCTTATGGTAATAAGCTTGATGGTATCTCATTCTGAAAGTAACTCCTCTAGTGGTAACAATCCTGGTAGTGACAAGACCAGTGGTGACTCTCCTCAGTGGTAGCTCCTGTCTGACAATAACAAGTCATGGATTTGACTCCCCTATAATGGTGACTCACCATAATACATAGCATAATTATCATAAAAAGAGTCTTACCATATAAAATTTTATCATACAATATTTGGATCATTAGTACTAACAGAATCATGGTTTGTGATCATTAAAATAAGAGAGTGTCAAACACACTCCATACAAGGAGGTTACAAGAGAACATATTCCATAGGTCCCTATGGAAGAAGTTGTTCATGAAACATAGGCACTATGTATGAGCACAAGGGAGGTAAGAGAAACTAGTAGATATGGTTTTCTAGTCACTAAAGATGGTGGCTAATTATTGGTTGAAAATGATGAACCTATCTCCTACAAAGAGGAAATAGAGATATTAGATTCTGCAATATGGAAAGAATCCATGAATACTAAAATGGATTCCATGTATTAGAACTATTTTTGGGTTCTGTTTGATGTGCTATTTGATGTAAAACCCATAGAGTAAAAATTGTTATTCAAGAGAAAACTGAACATAGAATGTAAAGTAAATTCCTATAAAGCAAGGCTAGTGTCTAGAGGGTTTAAACAGTTTCAAGTAATTGACAATGATGAAACCTTTTCACCAGTTTCGATGTTTAAATCCATAGGAATTATAGTTTCTAAAGTAGCTAACCATAACTATGAAATTTGGTAGATGGATGTAAATTTTTTTTCTTAATGAGAACTTTTAAGAAGATGTCTATATGACACAACTAGAAGGTTTTTTGACTACAGGTGATTCCAAAATGATTTTCAAGTTATAGAGATCCATTTATGGATTGAATCAAGAATATTCTTCATGGAACATTCAATTCGATAAAGTTATAAAGGAATTTGGATTTATTGAGAATGAACGCGATTCATGTGTTTTCAAGAGTTTTAGTGGGAATGCGCTCATTATCCTAGTAGTATATTTTTATGACATATTACTTATTAGAAATGACATACTAGTCTTATGGTCTATTAAGGACTGGTTAAACAAGTCTTCCTCCATGAAGGACTTAGATGAAGTAGTCTGTAATATAGGGATCAAGATCATCCATGACAGCTCCAAGAGGCTTCTTAGACTAATTCAAATCACATACATTGACCAAATACTAAAGATATTTAGTATGGAACAATCCAAGAGGGGATTGGTTCTAGTGTCACACGGTTTACATATTTATAAGAAAATTTATCCTCAGACACAACAAGATAAAGTGATAATGAGTAATATCTCATATTCTTCAACGATAGGATCAATCATGTATGTAATGTTGTGTATTATACTTGATGTTTCCTATGCATTAAGCATAGTAGGAAGATATAAAGAAGATCCGGGAGAAAAGCATTGATATTCTATTAAGGATATCCTCAAGTATCTGAGAATAAATAAGGATAAGTTTCTAGTGTATGGAAGAGATGAGGAGCTAATCATCATGGGTTATACTAATTCTAGTTTTCAAATAGATCATAATGATCTAAAGTCATAGTTAGGATATTTTTTCTATCTCAGCGACGGAGATATGGTCTTGAAGAGTTCAAAGTAGCCAATTTTCACTGATTTTATAGAAGAGTATGAATATATAATGGATTTTGATGCAGCTATAGAATCCGTTTGGATAAAAAACATTGTCCAGGATCTTGATGTGGTACCTAGAAGTAAAGACCCTATAACATTGTACTATGATAACACTACATCGATGGCTCTTGTAAAAGATCTAGGTTTACACCAACAGACCAAGCATATACTCTAGAAGTATAACCTCTTTAGGTATCTTTATCAAAGGGTTGAAGTTATTGTAAGTAGAGTAACCAAAAAAGTGAATTTGGTGGACCCCTTGACTAAAGTAATTTCTTGGTAGAAGCCTGAGTATCATGTGAGATCTAGCGAACTAAAGGCTGGTAGTAGTTGGATCTAGTGAAAGTGGGAGTTTGTTGGTGTTGGTGCCCTAGAACCATCTTCTATGTACTTTATGATAACTTGTATTCATTTTTTTTAATATTAATAAACTCATTATCACATCATGATTGTTCTTATATGTAATATATTATGTGATAATGTCCTAAGAGTAACTGTCACACTAAAAGGTGATAGTAGTTCCCCACTATGATGAGAATGTTATTACAGTATTCTTAAATATATGTTTTTATAGCTGGATTATATCATTTTAGGGACATAAATGATATAGGTTATCAGGGGTGGAGACTCATAGGACTTTGAGGCACCTTATTATAGTATACACCCTTGGTAATATCTATTGTCAATATTATGAGAATGAAACCCGCTAGTAGGAAACACACATTTATATGTGTCATTGGATGTTCTTATCTTTGGATGTGTGTATTGATCCATAGAATTTAATATTATTATTAATGAATATTATAGTCATGTACTTTGATATATTGATAAAACCCATGATGACATATATTCACGGTTAGGTAGGATACGTTGGGTGCATCACGAGTAATATTTCATTAATAAATAATTTGAGAAAGGATGTGTCAATTATGTTTTTAATAGAAGTTGATATCTTAGTCCCTTTAATGGAAATGATATAGACTAAATAAATCCATGTCCATGGTGTTCTATGGGAAACTTTTATCTTTTAGAAAGTCAAAGAAAGAGACATCAAGAACATAGGTTGATGGTACAAGCATGAAATATGCTTAATTAGAGATATCATGATAAAAGGATTATATTATATAGTGAGAATATGTATGAGGTATTATGTCATTACAACATAAATTTTTTTCTCTATGGTTGCATTGGCGTGTTTTTATACTCTAGCCTTGGACTTTAGACTGCTTCACCTAATGCCACTAATAAAGAGCCCTAACGATCACACACTAAGTGTATCGAGAATCTCAGTTAAATTATATATTATTTATTTATCATTTAACATATTGAAAAAATATTATTCTCATAGGTGATTTAATAATTATTCTTGTTTCCTTGATCACATATATTATGTCACTGGTTATTCAAGAAATTATTACGTCGGTGTAATATTTAATAAATATTTATTTTCTACTTAGTGAATATAATATTTATTTATTTATTGGATAATAATGTAATGATATTTATTTATTAAATAAATAGTCATTATTCAAGTCCTGATAAATATTATGGAGTGATGGACTACGTTTAATGGTTTGGTGAGAAATAATATATAATGAATAAATAATATTTAATTTTAATTCACATGTTAATATAATGTTGAGAAATAATAAAATTATTATTATCATTGATATGGGGTTCCATAGGGATTAAATAAATATTAATGGGAACTTGTGAAAATATTTTTTTTCTAAACCCTAGTGATATGTAAACTTAATTATATTATTTTTAAAGATAGCCAATTCATTTTGTGTTGTGCATAATGATAGCCGGATAGAGTCCTCTCAAGACCTTGAGATCTCCCTCTCCAAGAACACTCCCAATAATGGAGAGTTATCTTTCTCCACCTCATACTCTTGATCTTAGAGATATTAAGGAGAACAATTTGGAAGTGATTTTCACGGTGATCAAAAGCGAATGACGCAAGCAGTATGATCTTCCACGATAGCACCCAAATATTCCTATGATGATGTTTAGAGATTTCTGGAACACATGTGGATCACCACTTGAGGGAATATACTCTTCATTCCAACTATGCAATGATGATACAACGTAGATTAGTTGTCAGATCCATAAATGAATAAATAATTCTCACAAGGTAATTCTTTAATTTATTAAATTAATTATAAATAATATGTGATGATCCTACACTTGTTTCTGAAGTTCTATCCCTTGTATGTTTTTTTGATTCAATTCCATTGATCACGACATTCATAATCATGTACATCTCAGGTTGATTATAAATCATGACAAAATAAAACAAAAGAACTGTTGTGCATGACGCATCACATGCTTCTATTTCTCCTACAATTTATAAGGTCGTTGTGTTTTGTGTGAGAGTATTGGACAATATTTTTGAGATATTGATAACACTGGTGTTGTTGCACTTAATAGGGACATGTCAAATGTAATCTTGATGTTTAAGAGATTGTGTTGCATCCATTGTAAATGAGTAAAAAAACTCTTGGTGGCTATGTATTCCACTTCAAATATAGAAATATAAAATGAGTTATTCTTCTTACTACTCCATGAGACGAGGAATTTTCCATGTAGGTAGAAATTCCACTTATACTTTAGATATCGAGTTATTATCCTCCAAAATTAGAATCAGAAAAATAATTTAATGTTAAATAAGTTTTTTTGATAAAAAAACTTGATTTCTAGATCCTTTTAAATACTAAAAAAATCCTTTTAATCGATTTGAAACGGCATTCCTTTGGATTTGATTGAAAATGATCATATACAAAAACACAAAACATGATATCATGCTGAGTCATAGTTATGCAAATTATAAAACTAGTCATACTTCTATAAATATTTTTGTCAACTAGTTTACCATATTTATCCAATATAATCATACAATTTATACACATGGGATTTTTAATTTCCTTAGAATGATCCATCCCAAATCATTTTAAGATTTCATTAGTGTATTTTCCATGGTTTAAAATGATACCATCATTTCTTTGAAAAATTGGAAAAAAGAGAAAGAATTTGAACTCACCCATAATGCCTAACTCAAATTCCTTTTTTATTAAATTAGATAATTTAAAATAGATAGATTCATTGGTAGATATGAGAATCAAATCAACAACGTAAATTTTAATGAGTAATAAATCATTAGAGATGTATTTTTAGAAAAAATGGTTGAATCAAATTTTCCTATTTTAACACCATTTGATAAAATAAAAATTGAAATATGTTCACAGTAAGTCTAAGGGGATTATTTTAAACTATAAGTATCTTTATATAGTTTGAAAATATAATTTATAAAAGTAAGATTTTCAAAATTAGGTGGTTTTTCTCAAAAAACATTTTCATTTATAAAACCATTTAAACATGTTCTTTTGTACATACATTTGAATGAGGTTTAAATTGATATGAGAAGAAAATGGTGAGAATATTATAATTTAATCTAACTAAGTGATGGTAGAAAATATTTCACCATAGTATATTCCTTCTTCATGATTATAACCCTTGGCTACAGAATAGGATTTATTTCAAGTGATATTGCCATGACCATCTAGTTTAGTTCTAAAATCACAATTTGAGGCTATAATGGGATGATAGTTTGGTATTTACATGTGAGTTCATAAATAATTTTTTGTTAATTGATTTAGTTCCACTTTCATGTTAGAAACTTAGTTTTCATCATTAAGGATATCGTTATTTTTTGGGGGGTTTTAAGTAGGATACAAAAGCATGATGTTTAACCTCGTTTAAGAAGGATATTCTTTTATAAATTCACTTCTATATATATATAATGAAATTTTCAATGGGATAATTTTTAAATTTTATGAATGTTTAAGAAAGTAATTTTAAGGAGATTCTTATTTTTCTTCAATTTCTTTAATTTTAAAAGGTTTTAAAAAAAATCAATTTCTAAAACGTTTTTAGAAATATAATTTATAAAATTTTCATCAAAAACACCATGGATTTATTCTTCCACTATTTTATTCCTTTTGTTAAATACATGATAAGATTTTTTGGAGTTGGATTTCCCAAGAATATTCCTTTTTCATATTTAGAATCAAAATTTCCAAGATTTTATATTTATTTTAAAATAAAACATTCACAACCAAAAACTATAAAATAATGAACATTTGATTTTTTATTTTTCCAAAGTTCATAAAGGGATTTATTGAGAAAAGTTATTATAAGAACATGGTTAATGATAAATCAAGTAGTACTCACCGCCTTAGCTCCAAAATATTTTGATAATTTACATTCACTTAAAATGGTTCGAGTGATTTCTTGGATAGATTAATTTCACCTATATAATACCTCATTTTTTTGAGAGATTCAAAGTGTAGAAGAAGAATTATTATATACTTTAAAAGAACATAAATCAATAAATTCATTTTTATCTAATTCTATTCTATGATCAAATATAATTGAATTAATTTTAAAACCATTTTCATTTTCAAACTTTTCAGAATACTTGATGAATTATTTGAAAGCTTCACTTTTATGACTTAAGAAATAATCTCATGTGAATATTCTAAAGTCATAAAAAATTATAAAAGTATCGTATTTTCCTCTTAGAAATTCAATTTGATAAGGTTTGAAAAGATAAAGATGAATTATTTCCAAAGATTTTGAATATGAAATATATTTTTTAAATTTAAAAGAGTATTTTTTTACCAAATTGGATTTCTTTATAATCCATGTAATATTTGAAATGAAATTTTGTAATATATTTTTATAGTTGATAATTGTTGAGTTTTTAAAAAATGAGGAACAAATTCCAAATCCATGAATCACTAACTTGTGTACTCAAACATCTGACATTTTGGCTAACAATATATTTTAAATTTATTTCATAAACATTTTGAAATAAAGATCTGGTGTATAAAAGTTTTCATGCTGAATTAAACAAATTTAAAAATAATTTTTGAAATAGATTTTAAAATAGTTATCATAAAATTGAATAACTATTTGTAAATTATGTTTCAATCCTTTAATGAATAAAACATTTTTAAAGAGAGTTGAGTTAGAATAACTGATGGTACCTTCACCCATTATCTCACCCTTAGAATTATCACTAAAAGTGATGTGACATACTTCTAATTTATCAATTTTATTGATTTTTTAGAGGTTTCCACACATTTTTCTTGATAAATGAATATCTATACTCTAGTGTTTTTTGTTTTTTTCTCAGAATACAATTTCTCTAAAAAATCAAAATGACTAATGGTTTTGGGACCCTAATGAACTTAGTTCCACTTATTCTAGTGAATAAATATTTAGGAATAGATATTTACTTATCATTATGTTTTCTTATAGAAAAATTTGAAGAAATATGGATTGATTTTGTTCTCCCATATCGTGCATTTTTTCAATAACATTCATAGATTAAATGATTGGAACTTTACAATAATTGAAATTTTATCAAGAAAACAACCTTTTATTGAAGTCATGTTCGATAAAATTCTTGAGTTTCTTACATGATTGAAGAAACCAAGACCAAACCTTTATTTTCATTGTTTTTGAGAACCTAAAATTTTATTTAAAATATTTTCTCCTTAGATGATTTTTGAAAGAAAAATTTTAAGTTCTTTAATGGTATATTTTATTTTATCAACTTTCAATTGATTTTTAACTTTCATGGATAATTCTTATTTTTCTTTGATGAGAAGATACTTAACTTTTTTAAGTTGATATTAATCTAGAATCAATTTCTTATTATTCATTTCAATATCTTTATATAATTAATCAAGTTTATGAAACCCATTTTCAAGTTGATCATAGGAATATTTTAGGTATTCATAGTTAAGTTGAATGGTGGATAAAGAAGAAGTTGAGAGACAAGAATTGGGAGAAGAAGAGGAAGAGGAAGAAATATGAAGAGGGGTACTAACTTCGATTTCATAATCAGAATGTGCCATAAGGAACTTGGGACTTGAGTCACTAGAAAAAGTTAAAGGTGTTGATTCCATAGAGTCATACTTGAACTCCACATTATGACTTAGAATGCCTTACTACATTTTTCATTTTCTTCTAGGTTCTTATTATAGATTGGACACTATATATTTATGTAACCTTTCTTTTTAAATTTATATCATGTAACTTTTGGTTACACATTTTTACTTACCTTGTTAGATCAGTTGGAAAATATCTTCTTCTTGAAGAAAATTTTCATGTTCTTAAAAGTTAAACGTAGTCTATAACATCACTTTAGGTTGAATCATGAGTGAAATAATTGTAGAGGATGGTTTTAATTGTTTATTTGACTTCATTGGACTCTGTATTTTCTTGTTGTTTCATTATAAGTTTATTTTTCATCATAGATCTAATGAGTTCCTTGACCCCCATTTTCTTCATGTCTTTTTCTTCTTGAATGATCATAACTTTGGGATCCCTGAGAGCTAGGTAAAACCTTTTGGATTTTATTTATGATAATTTCTATATATAAATCACTACTGAGGGGATTTCTAACATTAAAAATGTTAGTAATCCTTATAAAATATTTCGTAATAGATTCATTAGAATTCATAGAAAAACATTAAAAACCATGACGATACATATCCAATCTAGTTTCCTTTACATTATCCATGCCTTCAAGTGTGAATTTTAATAATCTCTATATTTCATAATCATTTTTCATGTTGAAACATGTTAAAATAATTACGATCAAGACCATAATATAAGGTAACTATTACTACCATGAAAAGTAAACATTTTATTCTTTTAATAAGATTAATCAATGCCATCAAAAATAGAAGCATGTGAATAAGAATAAGTTGACATAATAAAATTGAACATTGAAATTGATTAAGATTTGAAAAATAGATTTTAGAAATAAACAAATTTTTTAAAACGATCTAACTTTTTATAAAAACACAAAGAACCCATTTGATACCAATTTATGTTCAGAGAATTTTGGAAAGGGGGTTAATTAACTTTTTTATAAATCAAAGTAAAAAATAAAATAAAATTCAAATATAAATAATACTAAATTGTTATAATGATAAATTGATTGAGTATAGTCGATAAATTTGATCCATGTTATAAAGATAACATCAAAGTAAATTTATCATGGAAATGATCGAATTAGATTTATGAATGTATGTGAATCGATGATAAATGATGAAATGTGATAAAGTAAATAATAAAGAAACCACAAGTGATAATAAGTTCAATAATAACTCAATGTAAAACCCTACATATCTACCTATCCACTTGATAGGTTAAAAATATTAATCCCTTGATCTTAGTGGTGATAAAGAACCATGTCCCTCACAATTGTGGTTTGTGAGGACCCTCTATAACTTTTCCAGTAGCCAAGTCATCAGTCCCTCACTTTTTCAGAGTGAGAACCCATTGAAATGTGATAATAAGATAGAGGTTTGATTTAGGAAAACTCATTAAAATGGAACTCACAACTCAATTAAAAGGATAATTAAAAACTGGGTTCAAATATTTAAATAAAATTTTGAGATACTTGAGAGATTATGAGGTTGAAATTTTCTCATTGAGTAGTTTTGATAATTTTAGAGATTCAACATTCGATTGATCCAAGAAAATTTATGGGAGTAAGTTTTCATCTTCCAAGATCCCAAGTGACTCCATTTATAGGCTCCAAGAGGTGTGGGGACCTTCTAAAATTCATATGGTGTAATGAATCTAAAGAAGACCTCCATCAAATAAAAATTGAACATATTAAATTTAGGGTTAGACTGGATACTACAATGCCACCAGATACCTAGTATCCACCACTAGGTAGCTAATTGCTTACTAAGAGGCATCCTTACTTCTAGAGTTGGCACCTATTAGTTGGTACACAACCACTGACAAGATGATGTACTAATATTGAAATTCCATGATTATACCATCACAACTGGATAGTTGGTGGACCTACTGCACACCTATGCTACTACCATCATGGAACCAACTAGTTGGTTCCCTATACTAACCATCCAGTGTTGTCTACATAGCTATAATAACATGCATATCCTCCCTTACTTCATTCAAATTACATATAAGATTTTTCTAACATGACTCAAAGGTCTTAAAGGATGAGTAGAGGATGTTCTAATCCTTTTATAAGATCAAAATGTTATCCTTGAGTTGACTTCAAAAACTCCAATAAGTACAACAATTTTTTCACCTTATACTAAAATAATGAGATTGAAAAACAATCAAATAGAAATGTTAGAAATATATGTGAGTGTTTATGATCATGACAACACCATGAGAGGGAGAGAGAGGTAAAACATATAACAACTTGTGAAATTGAATATTTGTCTATTAACATGGCATGGATATTTTTTAAAATTGAAGTCTATAATAGATAATAAAAATTTGAAGTTTTTTTGGGATAAGACTTGTAATTCTTGTATGAGAAAGAAGATGGCGATAAATACCTACCAAAAAAATAAGATGAGGGTGTCAAAATTTATTGGCTAGGTTTACACTGATGTGTAAGGCCCTATAAATCATATTAGAACACAATGTGAGGGGAAACTTATATTATTTATTGATGATTATAATGTAATAGGTTGCATCATGTTCATGCACACTAAGAAGGAATTCATAGAGTACATAAAATAGTTTTAAAGATGATAAAAAATGAAACTAGAAGAATAATTTGGAATTTTCAATCATAATATGGCATAGAGTCTACTTCCATTGAGATTAAAAAAATATTTGGAGAAGTATGGAATCAATAGTAGGGTCTCATCAGTTAGGAAACCATAAAAAAATGGCATCATGGTTAAATGAAACTAGATGGTGAAAATATGGAAAATAAACTACTCATAGAGAGTTGTAATTTGAAGAATTATTGGAATGAAATAGTGAAAGTGGTTGTGTACACAAAAAAATTGGTATTACAATGTTTTTGAGAGGATAAGACACCATATGAAATGTGGTGTGGAAGAAATATAACAATAATACACTTTAGAGTGTTTGGAAGAAAATGATAAATATGTAATAAAGAAGTAAACTAAGGAAAGTATGCATATGCGATGTATAAATGAATATTTTTAGGATAATCGACCAAGTGTAAGTCAATAAATGATTCAAAAATAGGTTGAAAAAAATCATAGAGTTGAAAAACAATTAGGGATAAAAATGATGCCGAGTTTATTAAAGAGAATGCTGGAAATAAATCTATAAATCTAGATTTAGTGAAGATTATGATAAATAAGTTATAATTGATACAAATCTTAGCAGATTATACAGTCCAATATGTGAAGAGGATTTTGATATTGAATCAAATGATGAATAAGTAACTAAATATATTTGGACATAAAATCAAAGGAGGAAGATAAGTTTTTATATTGGTGAGTTGAATGTCATTAGAGATAAAAATGCTCTATTTGAAACTTGAATAACAAGGATTGTAGGGAAAAAATATATATTATCTCAAGTGGATCCATAATTATTTAAATAATAGTACACTAGTTAATTAATTTATAGTAGGATAAAATATAAAATAATCAAACATGGAAGATTATAAATAGTCTAGTGGGTTACAACATCATCCAAACTAAATGAGTATTCAAGAAAAATTATGAAAAACATGGTAAAGTTATCTACTTTAAGGAAAGTTTGGTGTCTAAGGGATATACTTAGGTTTAAGGTGTACGCATGGAGGAAACATTTACATTGGTGATAATATTGGAGTTAATAAGACTCTTATTATCTGTTAAAAATGAAACGAGTTTCAAAGTTTATCAAATAAATGAAAAGGAAACATCATTAAATTGAGTTCTTAAGGATGATGTTTATATTAAACAAATGACATGTTTATTAACTGGAGATGATGAAGTAAACGTGTTTCAACTGAATAAGTCATTGTATATCTTGAAACAAGCATCCCCAATCTTGGTATAGTTGATTATACAATTACTTGATGAAAATGGAATTTAGGATATGTGGTTTTGAATAAAAAATATATGTGAAATAAACTAAGAAGATTAGTTAATGTTACTTTTCTATGATGATGATATCATATTTAGTGGCAGAAAGAAGAAATTAGTGCATAAGTTTGTTTAATTTATGAGTTGTGAGCTTGAGATGTCGATGATAGGTGATATGATATACTTTATAGGGATAAAAGTGAATAGAAAGAGAGATTAAATTTTAAGTCAAAATATATATAAAAGATATTTTAAATAATTTCAATTTGCATAAAATAAATCTAGTTTCAACATCAATTATTGTAAGAAGAAAACTTGGAAATAATGAACAAGGAAGAGTTTTTTATCCCACATTATACTAGATAGTGACTATAATTTTGCTCTATTTTATAGAAATAAGGCTAGATATCATTTATTCTACATTATTAGATGCTTGTTTTTAGAGTAATACAAAGGAATAATAATCAAAAATGTAAAAATAATCACATGGAGCATTCAAAGGACACCTGATTATGATTTTTTTGTGTTGTGTATAAAATTATCAAGGGTTGTACACATTTTCATATTCATACTAATACAGACATGTTATGGATAGAAAATCCAAAATTAGAAGAGTATTATTTATTAACATAAAGTGTACTAGTCATTTAAGTAAGAAGAAAGTGAGTATATATCTTAGAACTAGTGAATATGACTACATTTCAGCTACGAAATCATGTACTTAGTTGATATAAATGATGTAATAAATGGATGATATTATCGAAGAAGTTAAAAAATAATAGTAGTTTACAATGAAAATAAGATTTTAATTGAACTAATAAAGAATATGATATACAAATTTTATACAAATAACATTAATATGTAGTATCATTTCATTAAATTTAAGGTGGAGCAAGGAGTCGTTAATGGATCTCATTTGCATGAATCAACTGTTAGTCATAAAAAAACATCACTATAACTAAAGAGGGGGGTAAATTGAGTTCTTGAAGTTTCCTTAACTTTAAAACCAACATATTTATGTGTGAATATTTCTCATCCTTCATTTATAGAAGAAACCCATGGAATTTAAAATAGTAAGAAAATGATCAAACACATGAGATTTATAGTGGCTCACGGAACAAAAACCCCCAGTTATAGATAAGGAATGTCATATTCAAGGAATGTGAATCCAAAATTGAAAATTAGTGAAGCTAAGATTAGGGGAGGCCATTAAATTCCTTATCCACGAATTTATAGATAAGGTTTTGTGATATTTGATGACTTTTTTCATTTAAATTAATACTTTTACAACATTTAAACCTTTACTGTGTTGACTAACTTTGACCATGATAAAATATTTTTATGAATAAAAATGAAATGGAAATTATTAAAAAAATTGAAAATCCTAATTAAAAATATAAAACCATTTAACTAGATTCAATTTATTAATGTGATAAAAACTGATTTTAATATAAGTACACATAATGCATAAAAACAATTTTGATAAATATGTATTTTTAACCATCAAAATGAATTTATACTTATTCCATACCAAATAATAATCATTAAATGATTGGTAATTTATTTGAATATATATATATATATATAATTTATTTCAATAAAATAATTATTTAATATAGATTAATTTAATTTATTAAAATGAAAATAAAAAATAATTCTTTGAAATATAGGTATTTAAACACTAGATAATTTTATCTTTATTACTAGTTAATTAATAATCTATTAAATAATATTTATTCATATGTTTACATATATAAATAATAAATTTCATCAAATTTCATACTTTAAATATGTGTAATTTGAAATTTGAACATATAAAATATAGTAAATTACTTTTTTAAGTAAATCCTTTTTAGGATTAAATAATCAAATTGGTATTCATTGTAGCTGTTTATTTATGCCTTGGATTTTATTAAATTACTTTAATAATAATTCCTTAAATATTATTAGTAAAAAAATGTTTCATAAAAAATGTTTCATTAGAATATATGGTATTTTCTCAAGTGAAATAGTGTCTTTTAATTCTATAAAAAATCATTTATTCTTATAACTATGTTTCATTTAAATGTCTTGTAATGTATTAAATTTTGTATTATAATATTCAACCATAATAAACCATTGTTTAATTTTTTCAATGTTTCATGTAACATAAGATATGAAACACAAAAGATTTATTTGAAGGGAAATACATAATAAAATCATCAGTTGTTACACTAGATTCTCTCTAAATGATGAATTTATAAGGGGGAAAACAACATCAATAAATTTAATGATTTATTATTTTGTATCTTTAATAAATCATCAAAAATTTCTACCGATCCTACACACCAACTCAAAACACCCAAAAATTATGAAAATGTATATGCTTGGGTAAAAACCTCATTTTTGGACTCAATGGAACAATTTAATTTTCATTATGATGTTCTAATGAGGGTGAAATTAACATTTCAACTTTTTTAATTAAAATTTTATATTTTTACTAAAAAGCACTCATATAAATAATTAAATCGGCTAAATTACTTTATTTAAATTCAAATTACTATTTATAAATCCTTCCTTAGTGAATCGGGTGCTAGAATCTGATAATGAGAAAGGGTCTTCTTGGTTGAAAACTTGTACTTTTGCATCCTCTCCACCTTAAAATTTTCATCCCTGAAAAGAGTCAAACCATAGATATTCAATATCATACCTTACATCCTAGAATAAGTAACCCTTAAAACCATTATCATACAATATAAATAAAATAATTTTCAACAATATAGACAAACATGACTACTCATACAACCATCCACAACATTGGGAGAGCATAAAAATACATCTCTTCTCACCAATCTTACCACAACAAGGGTTCCTTTCAAGAAAAATTAATTTTTCCAATATATCATGGGATGAGTGTCACATTCTAGAAGACCGTGATCCAAAAATGGAATATTAATCATAAGGATCAACCATATTGGTTCTTGTAATCAACAGACTAAAAGAACCATTATACAACTTCTCAAGCATCAGAATTCATGATACTTATGATATCATCATTTGAGAGTGTGATCCCCAATCAACACATTATTTAATATCACACTAATATATAGTATCCATTCATAGTAATATCTTAGAACTATCCATCTTAAAATAAGGGTTAAATACTTTTTCATGAATGCATCCAATCACAACTAACCAAATCACTAACCTCCTCTCATGAGTTAACGTGAAACTCAAGGATCATCCTCACCTAATAATGATTATATCAATGTATACACATAATATAAACAACATAAGGTCTCACAAACCTAATGAAAAATCCACCAACATATCATCTTTTATTGTCTAGGATTATCATTAATTGAAATTTCACAAGATCTCAATATTAGGTAAGTACTATATCAACATGTTTTTAAAGAATCACTTTAAATCTACATCCACTTTCAAAAAACTTCTCTAAGTGTATAAAAGGGTTCCTATAAAGGTCATCAAAGTTTTTACATAAGAATAAAACAATTATAATATATTCCTTTCAATGAATCCATTGATTAAAGACCCAAAAAAATCATAGAATATTCCCATTCCATGTGGAGATGATTAATGATATCATCACCGACTATCAATTCATATATTACACTATTGTCTCTTAAAATAAAGTAAATAACTCTTTATTACAAGGATCATAAATCCATCCAAATTTTTTATCTTCTCAATCCTCTATCTCCACTCTAGGCAATGAGTATATCCACTCAATCCTTAATAATTTCCAGGATAGATTTCCAAACTACCAAAGTCCCACCACACAAGGATTCGTTATAATAATTGATATTTAATTATTGTAATTGAAAATTATATTTTAATAAAACTATAACACAATTAAAATTTTGATATTTCATGGTAAAAAATTGTAATTTTATAGGGAAAATAATGATTTTGAACTTACTTGGTCAAAATAAGTCTTGAATGAGTTTTTAAAAATTTCCCTTAGAGATAAGTTTTTATGAATAATGGAAATTATAGTATTTAATAAATCATAATTTAATTGATAATAATGTGTTATAATATGTATAATTAATTTTTTATTTACAATCAATTTTATATAAATAAAGATAAGTTCAGTTAGAGTAAAAAGGGACATTTTTCAGAAAACTTTTTGTTTAAGGCATAATGTCTTTCCATTTTCATTAATTAAAATAACATTTAAGGATGAAATATTTAAATGAAATTTATCTATTATATATCTAAATATATTATTTTAAATCAATTTAATGATTAATAATAGTCATACAGTTATTGTAATACCATCTTATTCTTGAAAAATGTATTTCTTGAAAACCAATTTTTCAACACATTTTGTGGGTTTATTTTTCAATTAAAATTTTACACTTATATGAATTGACTTTGATAAATGGATTCCAAATTTTTTATTAGTGTAATTAATATTTTTTTAATATGTTAAACTTAATTTTTTTTTATAATTAATAGTAAAAACTGTAAAAATTTAATTATTATGATTATGATAAAAATAGGTTTATCTAGGGTGAACCTAAAAAGATAAGGGTTAAAATGACCTAGATACTTGATTAAAATCCATTGGATGTTTTTTTTGACATTAAACTTTTCAAATTATAATATTAGATATTTTTTATCCATATTTCTAGGAAAGTAACTTAACATTATTGTAAATCTTTGAAAAATTACAAGTGTGTCACTCACCTCAATTATAAAAGGGCACATTCTCTCTTCACTTATTCACACCCATTGAGCCATTTATATCAAAGAAAACTTTTAAAAAGTATATCCAAAACATCCTCATAAATGTTATATATCTTATATTATTCCAAAAATACCAACCCTGGGGTCCTTAATAAGTGATCCAAATGAGGTTTTTCTAAGTGTAGGTAATCGTCTTCACCATGCACCTTCTTTTTTAATTATTCTTTTACCACCTAAAACTATTTATTAAAAAATTACAATACAATAACACCAATATATACAATATAATGATATTTAATTATGTTAATTTCGTAATATTTATCCATATCATTCTCCATAAAATGGGAAACAAAACCATCACCCGTATGTACGAAAGACTATCACCTCGTGAACAAATTTAATTTGTTTTACATCACCAACTCACATGGATAGTTATAATGATGGAACAAATGAATATAAATGATAATTATGATATAATATTTATTCTATAAATTTAATATATCATCTATTTCCTTACCCATTCCCCCATTATGTAAATAATAATGTTTCTTGTGCGTGCATAACCTACCATCTCCACGAAGCGATTTTATTCATTTTTAATGTTCAAATTTAATGAATGATTATAAACATAAAACTAATGAATAAATATGATATTTATAAATTTTATATCATTCTTTATATGGTTTAAATATATCCTATCCATAATAACTAGAACTTCTATGATAAAATATGCATGAGAAAATGAAGCAGTTTACACCAGAAACAATAGCAGTAATGAAATTTTACTAACGAATGGGTGATAATATGTTATAAAATGATAATATATGATATTATAAATATGAATATGTTTATTTTATTAATTAATAAAATGTACTTTAAAAACATTATAAATGATGTTAAATCATGTTCAGTTAAAGGTAAGCATGGGGTAAGGAATGTCGTCTCAATTTTCACTCCATTGATACATATTTGATATTATGAACCTATTTACTTTTATGTGAAGTATAAACTTACCTATTTATATATTTAACCTTAATTCATATTTATTCATTATGATTAATGTTTCAATTCAATTTTATTAATTTAAGGGTTTTCAATTGAAAATTTACTAAAGAGGTAAGTATTTATTTTACAATATCACTTTCTTTTGGGATGACTTATATTTTTGTTGAAGGAATATTATAATTTATCCTTAATATTATCAAATAATTTAATTATCATATATATTTAACGAGTTTACATATTTTTCCCCAAATTTTCCCCTCTTTTTAAATTTAATAAAGTAGTGAAACATTTAAAAGAATAATTGATTTATTTCTCTTTTTGATCAGATATTTTTTTTCATCCATGTCTATATTTTTCAATATTATTTTAAGAAAGTTATTTTTATCAAAAAAAGAATTATTACTTACATTTTAAGTTATCCTTTAATTTTAAAATGTTTTAAAGGAATATTCTTAATGTTTTATAAATGGATTATTTTTTACTTTCTTTAAATAATGTTAAATGGAATGTTTTTAACAAATACACCATTAATGAACTCCCCCTCCCGAGTAACTATTTTATGATATTTATCTTCTTCTACATGTTTTTGTTTTTTATAAAAATAAAAAAATTAATGAAATACTATTTTAATATTTAACTTTCATTTTATTTATTTTTTCAAGTAATGTTATTTTATTACAAAAACTATTTATCAGATGAACTGATGTTTATCATTTATCTCTTGTTAATTTTTTGATATTAACTTTACCTTAGAAAATTTTCTTGTGATCATTGAACATTAAATTTATATTAAATAACCATATTCTTTGTATCATTGATATGATTATTTCCTAAAATTTATTCCATTTTTACTTATTTTGTTTTAATATGAAAGTTATTTGATTGACTAAGGAAAATCTTGATAAATATGTGTTCTTTACTAAATACAGATATTTACTAATAAGGAATATTGTTTATGGACTAAATTTATCAATAAATATATTAGGTATTCATTAGAGATGTAGTAATGGGTGGGTCTTAGAATTACATAGCATCTCAATGCATCAAAAGGTCTCATGAGACAAATCAGTTGGACAAATTGAATGGGCTTAGTGTATACATACCCATTGATTAAACTATATGGGCATAATGATTTGATGGTAAAGATATCATGATTTATAAGAACATGAAATCCAATATTATGAATTTAATTTATTGATAATTAAGTTATTATTATCCATTAGATTATTATATTGATATTATCCATGGATGCATTTCATGATCGAGTTATTGGCTAAATGGTATGTATTTTTAGTTATTAACCATGACATATTGTTTATGCCTTATTCACTCATGATATATTTAATTGTACATAACCCTTACTGAGTATTTGAGATCACCCTTATTTTTTCCTTTCCCCAGTATATGAAGAAGAATTATTTTAATAAGTTCAAGGATGTTGAATGTTTTCTATTTCTATATTTTAGATTTTATTCCCATTGTAAAATGGGTATAATGTATATATTTGGGTCTCTTAGACTACTATATAGTTTTTTATTTTAGGATTATAACCCTTATATATGTGCTACTGTAAAAAATTATCTATTGGATCTAGGTTACTGAATTCGAGGGTTTTATATTCTTTCAACTCCCTAAAAATCATTTCCATCTATTCATAATAACACAAGACCACAATTCATTGATTTTACCCAGTATAGGGAAATTATTCATATTTTTAACTACCCATAGACATATTCCCACTGGGAAATATGATCACATAACATCTCTAAATTTCCATTAAGGAGAAAACACTAACCACCTATCCTCTTCACTGTCATCAAAATATCACTTGATGATCATGATATTGATATCACATCATTTATTTTAAATTTTGTAGAATGTATTCACCGCTGACTTAGGTCAGTTAGGATTTCTAAATACCCAAATAATGGTCTAGTCAACTCATCTTCACTCTGAAGAGGAATTTAATTCTAAGGGTGATCTCGCATCGGCACCATGGTCCCCTAACTATTCTACACCTTAGCATAGATACATTTTTTATGCAATCACAACACTTGAAACCAATATTTTATAATTCTCACACAAATATCCATTGTGAATTTACAATATATAGACAAATCCCAAGTCAAAAGATAGTATCATATTGAATGAGAATAACCATAGTACACTCTTATACAGAGTCTCCTTGACATGAACTAAGAATACATTAACTCTTTATATCCCTTTAAAATAACATCAATTTTATATTATCCATGAAGATATCTATTATGTAAATAATTCATCACAAGAACATCAGTTTATACTTGAGATATCTTATCCCCCATAACACTTCCACTTCTCTTGTCTAATAAAAAAGATACCACAATATTAAATAATCCACTAGTGGAACTATAATCGGTGGAAGATCAAGTGTATAGATCCTAACTTCATGAAAAAGTCCATGGTGTCTCGAATACCACACAAGAAAATTTTCATATTTAGATCAACTCATAATAAGTGAAAAAAATAAAATACATTGATGAAATTCTATTATATATCTTAATGAAATGGAAACACAAAAAAAGGCTACCTGCATGGGTCCTCTGAAATCCTCTATCTAGAGTTATCCTAAAGTGAATTATATTTTTTCTCTATCTCAAATTTCTATTACAACCACTAATGTGCTATATAATATCTCAATATTAGAAATCCCTACCCACTATCACCTTAATATTATATCAACCTCAAACTCATGGTGAATGATAAGGATGTTAATAAATCACCCACCAGTTTTTCTAATAGAGATTTTCCACAAATGCAATCAAATCAAATATAAACTCCAAAAATAATTTCCTAGATCTATATAATGCATTTTAAACCCTTTATAACCCAATTTTATATACTATGTTCTTGGTCATTTTCCAATAATAAGAGTTATGATTAAGAATAATTTTCTGTCCACATCCATTACAATGTCCTCTTTTGTTGCAATATGTACGAGAGATCCATTTCAAGATGAATTATAAACTATCCTAACCAATACCCACATGTTCTTAACTCTATTATTAAACCTGTCACATTGATACCAATCAGTCACATATTGGATCATTGGTAAGTGAACCCTCCAGGCCCATATTTACTAGGCCAGGGGATAATAAGCAGTGATGAGTTATCCATGAAATATGGGAGGCATTTCCTCTAATAAACCCATCACCTATTATCATAAAACAACATCCACTATACATGTATGAAACATAAATTAAATAAGGTATCAAGTATATATATAAAACATCTAGGATACAATGAGAAATAACACATGTGAATCACTAGGTAAAACCTTCTTATTTCAAATAGATGACATTTGAAATACATACAACATGGGAGTGGCCATCATTATGAAGTCTCCAGTCTACGAGATATCCAAATATGTCTTCCATAATAGGCCCCATGATCATTCATCCATCATGTCATTTGATCTACATGGATGCAAGGTGAAAAACATGTAATTGTGCATACATGGGTGAGTATAATAGTACCTAGTATGGTCATCCCAAGGAGTGAGATGAACCCATAAACATCTAGTGTCTATATGAATCTACATAACGTAAGATTAAAAAATATGATTTAACCCGATTTCATCGACATGCATAACCATTTCAATCCTGATTAATCAATTAAAATCTCACTATTTTCATTCTTTCCAAATTACAATGTTTCTTACATAATGAAATAATAATAACATCTCACAACTCATCATATATTTCCCATCCAATAATTAACCCCAGATCCACTGATCATGATATACTAGAGGAAACATGCATATCTACCTATCTTGGAATTACCAGAGGAAATACACATCTCCTTCTATATTTGATGTACTGGATGAAGTAAATATCTCAAAAGATATCATTGTATACATGTTCAGACATCAAAGGAAATTCATATATCTAAGGATAAATTTTTATTCTAGTGTACTGGATTAATTAAAAATCTACAAGGATATTATTGTATATCTGATCATCCTAAGCCATAGAGCTATGGATGGGAAGAGAGAGAGTGTTTTCACATCATCATCCACCTAGATACCTATATTATGGGAGATAAGGGGTGTCTCTACTCAGGTTAATTACTATCTATTTCATTCCCATAAATTGGATGTTGTAGGAACTATACATCTCCACCTATCTCATCCATCATTAAAAAAAATAGGAGATATAGGAGGAATTACCCATTATTATTTATACCACACCAGATATGTTGGAGGAATTACTCATATTTAACAATCTATTAAAAATATCCAATCTATATCAACCAAAAGTTATATATTAGTATATATAAATTCATGTATAAATCACCATCAACATCTACCCAAATAAGTGGGTGAGAAGGGGTATAATCACTATCATATCTCACTCAAACCCTAGACAGAGGGTGGGTGTAAAGGATATCCATTTTCACATCTCATTTCCATTGATATGCATCCATTATATGTTGCATCACATACCAAAGTAGAATATTACACATAAGTAATCACCTCAAGCATAATCAAGGATCCTCTATCTGTCTCAAAAGGTTTCCTATATAACAATCTAGAGATTCGACATCATGCCCACAAAACTCCCATTATCCATGCTTGTAGAAACCTAATGATAATTCAATAACATATAAATTATATTTATTGAATTATCATACTATTCACATCATAGAATAATCAATATTACTTCCCATCTATTCCCCACTAGATGTAACAACATCCCTAAAAAAATTCCACACTACCATCTTATCAAATTATAATGATAATAATTCAATAACGAAACATGTTGTTATTAAATTATTTTGATGAGAACATTAAAACTAATGTAATACCACTTTCTTTACTTAGAGTCCATTTATATCATCACAATAGGCTAAGGTTACTCCACTTCATTACCCAACCATTCTCATTGATTACACAAATACTTATAAAAAAGATTCAACCACCTCAGTCAATATGGTTCTAGACACCCTTCATTTTTATATATCCTTTGATTATAGGATATTAATTAAGAACTTCAAATTCATTCATAATCATGACAAAAAATTTGAGGAAATATCCATCCTCATTTTTATATCATTCACTCATTCCATTTATTGAGTTATCAAATTAGTCACCATAATTTCCCATTACAATTCAATATCTTATCCATATTAGTTATTTTGATAAATG
This sequence comes from Viscum album, assembly GCA_963277665.1. Lineage (NCBI taxonomy): Eukaryota > Viridiplantae > Streptophyta > Magnoliopsida > Santalales > Viscaceae > Viscum > Viscum album. The sequence continues at coordinate 2,026,242,898 of OY728123.1, forward strand.
TCATTCCATGCATTAATATAAATATAAAAAATTATATTATATATTTATCTACAAAAATTTATATTCTGACAATATATTTTAAGCAATGACCATTTCTGTTAAGATCTACTTTTATTTTACTAGTTCCCTTTTATCACTATAAATTTATTTTAATTTGTGATAATCCAATTTAATTTCTATTAATGTACTCAATACTTTTACTTCAATGCTTTATCCTTATCCATTTCGTGCAAGGTTGGTCATCATCTAATTTTTTTTCATGAAATTAATTTTATAAATCTATGTCTTGTCATAAATATATGTTTAGGATAACTGAATATAAAATCTTATGATTTTTTATCATTCTTCAACAACCTATTACAACCACTAAGTTGTCATCACATACCACTCACGCCCTTTTATGGTTATGTAGCTAAACCAAGTGATTAATTCATTCTTATACCCTTAGGTTTAGTAATAACTCACCACATATTTTATTATCGATTAATAATATTTCATATAGCTAACATAAGAAAATTATGACAATATAGTTGAAGATTTCTTACTCTACTTAGTTTAAATGAATCACCATCATGACACTTAGTGACAAGTAGTAATTAAACACTCGTCCCATTCATTTTCAACAATATATAATTATTATTATTTTATAGTATAATTTAATTTCTTATTTATTGTAAATAACTTAAATTACCCATAAAACAATTTTTAAATGACATCAGTATGGTTATAATGGGTTTAGGACATCAAAAATATTCTAACAGTGTTTTTGGTTCCAAAATACAACATACCACGCACCCACATGAATAAGGGGTGTTAGGCCAACCACAGGGTTATACATGGAACCCCCCATGAAAGATCATGCACTCTCACATAACCACCTAACTAGATTTAATATTGGTTGTTCGATTCACATATTGAATAGCCCTCATCTCACCATGTTATCCCCATTATTGTGTTGTCTCTAGTTCAAAGATAGTCATCTAACTATTTGATCAGATGGTCAAGAATTATATATCCTATGACCATGTATGTTCCCCCATTTGGAAAACGTGGTCACATGGGCTTCCATATGAAACCCATGTGGTAGAGATGATTTGGCCCACTCCATGTCATATGATGACTAAAATTAAATATCTTGCAACCAATATAGTGTAACACAATACTCACCTATCCTTAGGGCTATGAGATGCACTCTTGGATTATTGATTATTGATCATATGATGTCAATAGTTCTGTGAAATCCTCTTCAGACTCTGCACCAATGTTTTCAATACTATGCTACCCACAATGGTTGACTAAGTTTTGACCACCACTAATCTCCACCAAAATTATGCAACTAGAAAATCGATACCCCTTTATTCCAAATTCAGGCTTTGTATCTTGAAACTAAAACTCTATGTAACTCAAATATTAAAGAGAATATGAAGTAAACATAATATTATCTATAATATTTCTTCCAATATATAAATCAGATTAGACTGATTCTAAATATGTTAGGTTAATATTGTAATGGTATTTGTAACCATATATTTTTTGATTAGTGATTCAAAAAAACAAAAAAAAAATCAAAAAATTATTTAAATTCATTCCTAAAACAAATCTTTATCTTTTCTCAAAATACATGAATCAGATTTCAATGAATCCATAGGAGTTTAATTCATCATGAGGAGGGAAATAACATACCAAAATTTCATAAATAGATTCAAATATTTAACCACAGAACAAGTATAGGGAAGTTCAGGCATAAAATAGGATTCATATTAAAGAACCATGTGTTATTTATTGATGATCCCATGATCCTTTATCCAAGCACTCTCATTCTTCAATGATCCCTCTGGCGGTTCTATGATTGCAAAAACTCCCATAAACCCTAGTTTACCTCTAAAAGAAAAATTTACAAAGGGTAAAGCTAGTACTCCTAATTTAATGATTTATTATTTAATATTTTTAATAAATCATTAAAAAGAGCAGCCTTCACTACAGAAAAATCAATGCAGCCTAAAAATTATAAAAATGACTATCCTAGGATAAAAAAACCCATTTTAGACTAAATTGAGTACTATTTTTTCCCAATTTGAGATTCCAATCATATTGAATGTACTATTTCACCCTTTTAATAAAAAAATATTATTATTATTAAAATTGAATGTCATGATCAATCATGAATCCAAAACACTTTATTTAAATTTAAATAAGTGTTAATGAATCTATATACATTGAATCTGGTGTTGGAATACAATCATGGGTAAGTTCATTCCTTAGTGAAAACTCATATTTTTATAGAAATTCACTTAACATCACAAAGGTATAATGATTTTTTGGTAAAGAAAGGTCTTGACATAAATAGTTACATTTAAATTTTTTACCAAATGATCTGAAAGAAAAGTTTTAATGGAAACACTCTAAGATGACGATGACTTTGGAAATAATTCTAAGTATTTAATTCTACATAAGTTATTAAAATTACCAAATTAAATTTTGTGGAGTAAATAAGTGTAAATATTATTTTCAAAGAGTTAAACAAGATGATTTTAAATATAAATATCAAAATTATTCAAACAAGATTTCATCATAGATATTATCCCATTAATGGAGTTCTGTGTGATAATTTATTATAAATTCATATAGTGATTTTTATTTAATTGCATAGAGGTGTAATGTGTTTAAAAAACCTTAAAAGTGCCACAAGAAAGTCACTTTAGTGATCTATCATATGGGATATGATTATATTTATTCTTATGTATAGTTTTGTTAGTATAATTTTAAATTATTTTAATAATGAATGAATATATCAATGCCACAAGTTACTATTCGTGAATAATTTAAGGGAGTTCATCACCAAGGATAATACTGTTAACATGGAAGGGGACTTGTGGTTTTATGTTCATAATTATCATATTTGTAAGAACTAAATGATTTCACACTTAAGAACTTTTAAACTTGAAATTTTATAAATTTTAATTCATACAATTCATGTAAGTGGTATTATAGAGTTTCCAATAACTGAAGAAGATAATAAGTTACTTAATGCAGACATAAAGGAATAAAATGCCCTTTAGAGAATTTTAAAATAATATATATATATATATATAAGTGATAGATTTTACATCAGTGAAATAAATTTCGGATAAAATTTCCAACATCAATATAATATACGATGAGGTGAAAGAGTTGAAGTCAAAAGTTTTGTACAATAGGTTTGATGATCTTAAGATGATCCCAAACAAAAACATCAACGGTTTCTTTAACCATCTCATTTAGGTTGTTTGAGAAAATCATGGAATAATTGATGGAATGAAGGATATAGAAATTATAAAGAATATTCCTAAAAGGATTCCACCATTTTGAAATCCAAAGGTATAAAATCTAAAAGAAAGAAATATTATAGAACTATAACTTGATGATTTATATAGAAAGTTGGTTTCCTAAGTGATTTGGGTGTTCCTAAAGATTTTATTGAATTATTCATCAAACAGTATGGCATTCAAACCCATGGAAAAGTTTGATATTCACAAATTTTAAGAAGTTAATGAGGATATATGTCACAAACCATCCCAGGTACCCTGGTAACCTGATAACTGAGCCAACCCTAATATAATCCAAAGGGAATTACTAATTCCCATGGGTCATCGACTAGAACCTGACACCATACAACATGAATTTGGGAAAAAATTTTCCACAAACAATGCGGAAGAAAAAGTAATAAGGAAGTATGTATAACAAACGAATCTCCACTGGGAGTAATGTATCAAAAGTCAACAAGGAATTAAAGACCAATGTATTACAACTCAAGTACCTAAACAGAGGAAAAATACCCCAAGTCCTTAATGACACAACTTTTCAAACCCTGATTCTTGAAATATTTTTATTTTATTATTTTATTTGGTTTTGTGATATTTTGTCGAGGTGCGGGCTGAGCCCGATTAATTTTTTTCATTTGTACTGATACATGAGAATTTTGGGCATAAAATCATCTGAATCCTAGGTAGGGCATGGTCAAAGCTGTGCGGCTTCGCCCAGTCACTGTGCAACCTTCCCGGTGTTCAAAAAAAAATTATGAATTAACTAATTAGTTAACAAAATGAATGATTAAGTGAGCGCAAAATAAAATAAGAAAAATAAAATGAAATTAATAATTGTATTAGTAATAATAATAATGATAATATCATTTAATATTATTACTAATACTATTATTATTATTAATACTAATATTATTAAGTATTATTATTATTATTATTCGCACATGAGCCTCAGCCTAGTTGGTGAGGACTCATTAGGTGTATCCAAGAGACCCGAGATCAAATCTGGGTGGAGGAATATTTCCGGGTACTGTAGCAGCACTGTTACAGGCACTGTTTGGTACTGTAGTAGTTGGAACTATTCATCCATCTGGGCCTTTAGGCCACTGGTTTGGTCCTCGGGTCCTGCAAGGCTTTCGGTCCACCCAAGGCCTTCGGGCCAGTTAATTCTCAAGGCCTTCGGGCCACCTTAAGGCCTTAGGGCCACCCCAAGGCCTTCGGGCCACATGAATGCAGTACCTAGACACACTACAAAAAAGGAATAGCCCTAGAAGAGGATTCAGAGCAGGTGAACTCACCAGAGCAGATCCAAATGGATTGTCAGAATGAGAGGGTATGACTATGCCATCGGTACCATCCTGTGCTTTCACGGGAATCCTAGCCAGACAGTCATGCAAAGGTGAAGAGCTACTATCAGGATGCAGATGCTGGGGAGGGGCAGTTCGTCATAGATAGTCTGGTTGAATTCCCTAAGACCTTTGGGTCATGTAATCTTCTAAGCCTACGACCCATGTAATATTTGAGCCTACATGCCTTATAAGGGTTCCTCCTCATCCCATGAAATGGGGTTATCAAAAATAAATAAAAATGAAGGCCTTTGGGCCATTCAGGAAGGTACTATTATTATTATTAGTAATAAATTATTGATATTATTATTATTAGGGTTTCATTAGTTTTTTTGGGGTTTTATTTTTCTTTTCTCTTTTTTTCCTTCCCTTTTCCTTCCTCCTCCCCACTCTCATCCCATCACGCCCCTATGTGCGCGCTCCTCCCTTGTTCGTTGCAACCCTAGATGGCCTCCTTTCTGACGACCCTTGCACTGGCTGACCACCCTCATGTCAGCCGATTTCCCTTTCACTACCCGAACTTCATCGCTCTGCCCCGCTGCGCCCCCATCATAAACCCACCATACCGGCACACATGACCTAACCACAACTCCACTTCGGCACCCCCCCGACTGGTGTGATTTCTGTGCCCCACCCCTCTTCTCCGGTGACCGACCCCCCCGGCCGACCCCATGTACCGCCGCCACAACCTCTCCCTCCATTAAGATTTTATTCCCCCTCTCCTTAGGGTTTTGGTTTAGGGTTTCATGTTTTTTAAGGTCTGATATTGACATTTTTGGTTCGGTCTTTTGGTTTAGGGTTCAATTGGGTTTGTTTAGTGGTGTAGATTAGACGCGGTTGAAGATTCACACATATTCATGGGGTTTTCGACACCGAAGGTGGTGATTTCATGCTTAGCTATTAATTGATGATTTTTTATACTTGCTGGTTTAATTTAGCATGTCTTATGAAATATATGTGGGGTGTGTTCGTGGTTTTTGAAGCGATTTTTCGTGCGTTTGAATTGAAAATGGAGTTTTTCATGTGAAACCGAGTATGTTTTGGTGTAAACCCCTATTATGAATCTTGAAACTTTTTGTGAATAGTGAAAATGATTTATTAAATTGTGTAGGTGATTTGTTAAATTGTATAAATGATTTGAATGAGGTTTGATAAATTATCTAGTGTGTGTTGGATTTTAAAGATATGATTTTGAGAGTATTTTTGTGGTAAAACTTTGTCATGAACTTTGGAAATGTTCTATTAAGTGTTCAATTGATTTATTAAATAGTTTATGTGGTGAAAAATTATTTTTTAAGAGAGTTTATTATGTGTTTGATTCTTAAAGTGGTATTTTCATATGATATATGGTGCATTTTTTACGAAAACCAACATTGTGTAATTAAATATTGTTTTATTAAATCATTCATTTGGTTTATTAAATGGTGCAAATGGTTTTACAGTGTTTTATAATTTGTGAAGGTGGTTTATTTAATAGTTCAAGTGGCGGGAATCAATTTTTAAAATGGTTTTGGCATGCGTATATTTTTAAAATAGGGGTTTGAGTTTGTTTTGGGGGTAAATTCGTGTGGTGTTTTCTTGAAAATGTTTTATTAAATTATTTAAGTGATGCCAATCATGAAATAGAGTGGTTTTGGGTGAGTGTGGGTCTTTGCCACTGTGTTTTTAGTTGTTGGTAAGATTTTCCAGAGTGTGTTGGGTCCTATTGATGTGGTTTCGGGCTGCGGATATCAATAACACCTATATGTACATGCATAGGTAAGGCATATATATATATATATATATATATTCCATCTTTGTACATATTTCCTTATGGCGCAGGGAATATGTGCAATGCAGTTAAGAGTATTTATATTTATATATATGTATAAATGCATGTGAGTGTAAGTGTGCGGGGATGGTTCGGGTGGTCTTCATCATGGAGCGATATATTTGAGGTAGGATCCCTATACCTAGACCTTTAATTTGAAATATATGATTGCTTAATTGTTTTAAAAATATGTTTTATATTTTTATAGTATTTTCATGCTATGTGGTATGACTGCTATTGTTAGAAACAATTATTTATTAGTTTTACATAATTTATCTAAGCACCAGTACAAACTTTTCATATTGAAACATGTTTTTGACTTTGTTGTAAATAATTGTGTATTTCTAATTCTAAAGTGATCTATAATGTTAAATCTTTAAAAGTGGTTTCCTTAATAGTTTTAGTGTTTAAGGAGTATTTTCAATGGGTTTCCTAGATTTAAACATGTTTTCTAGCTTGATTTTAAATGTGTGGTTCCTTGGTTGTGCAAGTGTGATTTTAAATGATTTTAGGAACTTAATGGTGTTGAGCAACACTGTTTTCTAAAATGTTAAAATTCCTTGTAAAGAACATGAGTAGCCCCCGATACATAGGTGGGAAGACTAGGACTAGTATGTTAGATGATACGGAAGTGGTTCATCCCAGTTTTGTCTAGAAGGATTGACGACTACAAAACTAAATAAATATTTGGATGATGATTATATACCACTAGGGTTACGGGGATGTCCCCTACTAGTGGCGTGTTCATGAGAACCCAGGTTATCGTGGTTTCTATACTACATTTTACTAAGTTATTAGGTTCCTAAGGTCCTACTTGTGCTAGTTACCTATAAGGATTGACCATGTTGATCATTTATGACACAATGTTTGTGAAATGATTTTCATTTTAGTTACTTCAAGATTGTTTCCTCCTTTGAAAGATCCATGTTTTTAATTTAAACTATTTTCCTTTAATTTTGGAATGTTATGAATTCTTGGAACTATTTTAAAAATATAGTGGAATAGAAACATTTTCATTAAAAATGTAAACTTGCGACTTGATTTTAAAAAGAACGAAAACATTATTTTAATGTCTTATTTTTAAACTAGAATGAGTGAGTTTCCTTTTAAAGGAAAGAGAATAGGGCATCATTGCTATTTGGAATTCCTAATAAGAATCTTGGTGCTCACACCTACTTTATTTTTAAGTTTTAGGTTCTTCTAGTTTTTGATTTCTCTTACAGTGGGTGTGTTTCTGTATTTAGTGGTGAACCATAAGGTCATTTATAGGTATGTCTAGACACCTAGTTCTATCTATTTTTCCACTTTTAGTGTTTGTATATTTGGTTCAGTTTATTTTTATTTATTTATCTATCTTTTCTAGGATAAATTGTTCCCAAATGATTTATTTTGATGCCTGACAGTAGTTTCCAGCCTGTGGGGATCGGGAATGCCTCTCGGGCCTTGCCATGGACCGGGTCGAGCACCGGGTCGGATGGAAACCCATCTTGGTTTTTGAGAAATAGCATCAGAGGAGGTCATGCTCATTTGGGTCATGTTTCTTGGGGAAGAGTCTGGGTAGATTAGAGATAGGATTATCCGGACTTGACATTCCGATTACGAGTATTGTGTTTGGTCAGCCCACCTCGTGATGAGACACAAGTTACTGAGGGAAGTTGTGTTTTATCTGAGTCTCTTGGTCCTTGTGGTTGTTCGTTGTTTGGGAAATTAAAAGAGGGTTGGATCACTAGTCTCAACAATCTCACAGGGCCTGACAAGCCATGTGGAGGTGGGGACATTGTCCAAAAACAATCTCTGTGACGGTGGTGTGACCGAAATATGGATGCCAGCCATATTTCTAAGTCACCCACTAGTACTAATTTCCTCTTGCATCATCCTGTGTCTTATTCTATTCCTGGGAATGTTGTTGTGGGGTGTATTGAGTTTTAAAACCCCTTTGTTTGAATTATGTTTTTGGTTTGTGTATCGTTGATAAGTTGGTTTGAAATAATGGGTTATGGTCTCTTTCGAGAAGTGTTTCGGGAAGCCTTTGCAGTGGATCCCCTTGTGTGTTTGGTTTTGGTTTGTGGCATGTTTTGGCCAACATACCTGTTTTATTGGTCACTTGGACTTTTTCCTCACTGGCTAGTGTACAACCCCATAAAGAGTTGATGCATAACTGAAGTGCGGGCACAGGTGATTCACTATAGGAAGATCCTCTAGTTTATCAATGTAATTATTTCCTTCTTAAGTTTCATAACCAAATCTACCTATCCTTTTTCGGTCAAGTGAATCCTCTCTCAGAGGAAGAGCGGATGCGAGCAGAGTTAAATAAAGCTTTAATCTCCTTGATCTCTTGATTTCCAAAGGTGAAGTCGAGCATCTTTAAGTCTGAGGGTCTTTTATGGAAGCGGTGAAAGAAATTATAGTGGGGAAAGGTGGAAGAAATCTAGAGTTATCAGTGTAGGATGCTATTTTAAAAGGGCCTTTGGTTCTTTCTTTGGTTTTGTCTAAGAGGTCGTGTTAAGATCCCCGTGTGTAGAATCTAGTTATAAAAGGTTATTATGGCCACTTGTAGTAATTTCTGGTTGCTAGGGGCTCATTTGAAGGTCACTCTCCTTATAATGTATCTATTAGTTTCAAGGGTCAAATTTGGTGACACTTTACAGCTCGACTGCATGGGTGAAGGTTGTGTAATCTATGAGACTCTCCAACTCTCCGTTTTATCAAGAATGGTGTTTTCATTTAGGAATCTATGAATTTATCTGTTTTGATTGAAGGTGCCTTATGTGTGTTCTTTCTCCTATTGTTTCTTGTTTGGAGTGAAAGGGATGGTGCATGCACATATTTTAAGCCTCTATTTTTGTAAAGTGTCGTGTGGGAGAAAGTGGATGTTGGAGTGTGTTGTGTTTGTTGGTGTTGTCTAGATTGTGGTATGGTTGCTTGTGGAACCAGTAGGAGGAGCTTCGTTCCGAGATTTTAACACCTGAATGCAAGTCAGGAGATGCTTCAATCAATATAGATCCATCCATAGGTATCGAATAGAAGTCGACATGTATTCAGGAACCCCAGGGTTTTAAGGGATCTTAGTCTAGAAATTTTCTTCCACATGGGAAATAAAGAGAGTTTAAGCCCCGTGTAGTTGTTTGTTCTAATGGTCTCGTTTGGTGGAAAGAGGTCCAGGGACCTCACTTCCATGTTGTGATCTGAATGGTTGAAAGAGTTCCTCATTCATTATAAGGAGGTAAGGAAGTTTCGTTTTCTTAAACCCCAGTGTCTGTTCCCTGTTGGGTTTGAATCTGTGTGGTTTTCAATGGATGAGAAAACTTGTAAGTCCATTTCGATTTCGGTTTTGTTCGGCTCATCTGAAAGTGGTAAGACCTATAGAAGTGGTGAACTGTGTAGTGTCTTCTGGTTTCGTGGGAATTTAATTTATCGGTTACCTTTTAGTGAGAGATTTAGTGTTTGGGAAGATCTCAAGTAGGCCCATGTTGGGATCCCATGCTGTCCTGTGCATGTTAGGCGGATAGGTCTGTTCTAATGGTGGGGAGCCCATTGTGAGTCTCACTAGAATTCCTCTGGAGTTAAATGTTGTTAGTCTATCCCTCATGGTGGGGAGTACATTCAGGCCTCCCTCTATTGGTGTCCCAGTTTTGTCTTGGAGATTAAGTGGTTTCGTATGGTGGGGAATCTTCATGGGTCTCTCCGTGTCAGTAATTCGGTTTCGTTTGGTGATGTCTTGGGATGTTTTGGCTCAAGAGGTTGGATTTCACATTGTGAAAGTTCCCTTTTCTTTGTTTGATCAACTAAAGATTTTTGAAGTCTTGGGGGTGGGTGGCTCGTAGAAGGGAGTCCATTTCATCCTTCTAGAGTTCAACTCGTAAACCTATTTTCTTACTGGTAGTGTTCTTGTCATCTTTTTGTTTATCGTTCATTTTGGAATCTCAATGTGTTGTGACGAAGTACCGATTCTTTCTTTTGAATAAACCTTGGGATGGATTTCTGAGGGCAAAAAGCATTATGGTCTGGAGAATTGTCACACCCTAGTTCTTGAAGTATTTTTATTTTATAATTTTATCTGGTTTTGTGATATTTTGTTGAGGTGTGGGCTGAGACCGATTGATTTGTTTCATTTTAGCTGATATATGAGAGTTTTGGGTGTGATATCATCCGGGGCCCGAGCAGGGCATGGTCGAAGCCATGCAGCTTCGCCCAGTCACTGTGTGAACTTCCCAACGTTTAAAAAAATATTAATTAATTAATTAATTAACAAAATGAATGCTTAAGTGAACACAAAATAAAATAAAAAAATAAAATGAAATTAAGAATAATAATAATAATAATAATAATGATAATCTTGTTTAAGATTATTATTATTATTATTATTATTATTGTTGTTGTTGTTGTTATTAATAGAAATTTTATTAAATATTATTATTATTATTATTATTAAATTATTGATATTATTATTATTATTATTATTATTATTTTATTAGGGTTGTATTAGATTTTTTTGTGTTTTCTTTTTTATTTTATCTTTTTTTCCTTCGATCTTCTCTCCTCCCTCATCTCATCCCATTGTGCCCCTGTGTGTTTACTAATCCCTCCCCCTTGTCCATTGAAACCCTGGACGAACTCCTTTCTGGAAACCCTAATGCCGGCTGACCACCCTTGCACCAATCGACCTCCCTCCCATTGCATGACCTTCCTCACTCCACCCCACCCCCATCGTGACCCCTCCCTATCAGCGCACACGACCTGGCCAAAGCTCCCCTTTAGTGTACACCCCCTTGTCAGTGCATTTTTCAGCTCCCCGACCCTCTTCTCCAGCAACCAGACACTCTTGGCCGAGCCCCTATACCGTATCCGCATGTGATTTTTGGCACCCCGATCGACCCTCTTCTCTAGTGACCAGACATCCCTGGTCGAGCCCCTATACCGCGACCGCACCCTCTCCCTCTATTAATCTTTTCCTACCCCTCTTGTTATGGTTTCAGTTTAGGGTTTCATGTTGTTTAAGGTCCGAACTTGATATTTTTTGGTTCGTCCTTTTGGTTTAGGTTTCAATTAGGTTAGTTTGTGGTGCAAATTAGGTGAAGTTTAATATTCACACATATTCCTAGGGTTTTCGACCCCGAAGGTGGGTGATTCCATTCATAGATATTAATTGATGAATTATTCTACTTGCTGGTTTAATTTGGCATGTTTTATGAAATATATGTGGGGAGAGTGAGTGGTCTTTGAAGTTATTTTCCATGCGTTTGAATTGAAAATGGATTTTTACATTTGAAACCAAATATGTTTTGGTGTAAACCCCTATCATGCGTCTTGAAAAGTTTTTTGAGTAGCTGAAATGATTTATTAAACTACATAGGTGATTTTTTAAATTGTATAAATGACGTGAATTGTGTTTGAAGAACATTATAGTGTGTGTTGGATTTTAAAGAGATGATTTTGAGTGTATTTTTGTGGTAAAAATTTTTTGTGCACCTAAACGTTCTATTAAGTGTTCAATTGATTTATGAAAATTTTTATGTGGTGAACAATTATTTTTTAAGAGAGATTATTTGTTTGATTCTTAAAGTGGTATGTTAATATGAGATATGGTATTTTTTATTAAAACTAACATTGTGTCATTAAATAGTGTTTTATTAAATCGTTCATTTGGTTTATTTAATTGTTCAAATAGTTTAATGGTGTTTTATACTTTGTGCACATGGTTTATTTAACTATGAAAGTGGTCCGAAGAAATTTTTAAAATGGTTTTGGCATGCGTATAATTTTAAAAGAGGATTTTGAGTGTGTTTTTGGTGTAAAGTCATGTGGTGTTTTCTTGAAAATGTTTTATTAAACTATTTAATTGATGGAAATCATGAAATAGAGTGGTTTTGGGTGATGTGTGGGTCTTTTCCATTGTGTTTTGAGTTTTTGGTAAATTTTACCAGAGTTCTTTGGGTCCCATTGATGTGGTTTTGGGCTGCAAGTATCAAGAACACATATATGTACATGAATAGGTAAGGCATGTATATATATATGAACTCTTTACACATATTCCCTCATGGCGTGGGAATATGTGCAATGCAACTAGGGGTATATATATATATATATGCATAAATTCATGTGCGTGTAAGTGTGAGGGGTCAGTTTGGGTGGTCGTCATCAAGGAGTGACATGTTTGAGGTAGGCTCCCTTTGCCTAGCCCTTTTGAAATCTATGATTTCTTGATTTTTTTAAAAATATGTTTTATATTTATATGGTATTTTCATGTTATGTGGTCTTACTTTGAATGTTTGAAACAATTATTTATTTGTTTTACACAATTTACTTTAGTTCCATCATAAGTTTTTCATATTGAAACATGTGTTTGACTTTATTGGAAATAGTTGTGTTTTTATAATGATCAAGTGATCTTTAATGTTAGATCCTCAAAAGTGGTTTCATTAATGGTTTTAGTGTGTAATGAGTACTTGTAATGGGTTTCATAGATTTAAACATGATTTATAGCTTACTTTTAATTGTTTGGTGCCTTGGTTTTGAATGATTTTTGGAACTTAATAGTGTTGAGAAATAATGTTTTTTACAATTTTAAAATTACTTGTAAAGCAATGAGGCACATTTAGCACTTTCAGAATGATTTTATAAAGTGGAAAACCCCTCTTGAGTCAATCCCCTTAATTTTGAGAAATGCGATGCAAGTGTAAATGTGTGATTTTTGATATGTGCCTAGTGTTAGACCTGTGCATTATTGTGTGACGTATAAAAAAGGGAATACGCTTAAGGAGTGAGATCGATGGTGGGTTATTGAATGTATTTATAGATAAAGGAAGTGGCATGTTCATATATGTTTTCTTGATAAAATCTCATCATCAATTGGAATAGAGAACATTGGTACCTAGGTGGATAGACTTGGACCAATACGCTAAATGATACAGAAGTGGTTTATCCCAGTTTTATTTACCAGGATTGATAACTACAACACTAACTAAATATTTGGATTATGATTAGAGACCACTAGGGTTATGGGGATTTCCCACACTAGTGGATCGTGCACGAGAAAGTGAGTTTTCGTGGTTTCTATACCACATTTAACTAAGGTACGAGGTTCTTAGGGTCCCACTTGTGCTAGTTACCTATAGGGTTTGACCACGGTGCTCGTTTATGACATGGTGTTTGTGAAATGATTTTTCATTTTAGTTGCTTCAATCTTGTTTTCTATTTTTAAAAATCTATTGTTTTAATTTAAACTATTAGAATTTCTTTTTTGGAATATTGATGAATGATTGGAACTATTTTGAAAATATAGTGGAATAGAAACATTTTCCTTAAAAATGTAAACTTATGACTTGATTTCAAAAAGAATGAAAAAAATATTTTAAAATTTGTTATTTTCGAACTAGTATGATTGATTTTTTTAAAGGAAAGGGAATAAGGTGTTGTATCTATTTGGAATTCCTACTGAGAATCTCGATGCTCACGTCTACTTTATTTTTCAGTTTCAGGTTCTTTTAGTTCTGAATTGATTTTATAGTGAGTGTGTTTCCGTATTTGGTGGTGACCCATGAGGTCATTTGGAGATATGTGTAGCCACCTAGTTCTATTTCTTTTTTCCACTATTAGTGTTTGTTTTTTTGGTTTTGTTTATTTTTATTTATTTATCTATCTTTTCTGGGATAAATTGTTCCCAACTGCTTTATTTTCATGCCCAACACTAGTTACCAGCCTGTGGGGATCAGGAACGCCCCTCGGGCCATTTTGAAGACTTTGTTGAGCACCAAGTCAGATGGAGACCCAACTTGGTTTGTTTGAAATGGTATCATAGGAGGTCATTTTCTTTTGGGTCATGTTCCTTGGGTAAGAGTTTGGGTGGACCAGATCTAGGATTGTTGGGACTTGACTTTATGCTTATGAGTAGGGTGCCAAGCTAGCACACCTTGTTACGAGACTAATGTTACCAAGGGAAGTGGGGTTTTATCTGAGTCTCTTGGTCCTTATGGTTGTTCGTTGTTTGGTAAATGAAAAGAGGGTTGGAGCACTAGTCTCAGCAAGCTCGCATCGCCCGGAAATCCATGTGGAGCTGGGGACATTGTCCTAAAACACTCTATGTGATGGTGGTGTGACCGAAATCTGGCCAAAAACCATATGTCCGAGTCACCCGCCTGCGCTAATTTCTGCTTGCATTATCCTATGTCTTCTTATATTCCTAAGAATGTTATTGTGGGGTGTATTGAGTTTGAAAACCCACTTTTTTTAATGATGTTTTCGGTTTGTGTATCGTCGATAAGTTGGTTTGAAATAACGGGTTGTTGTCTCTTTCGAGAAGTGTTTTGGGAATCCTTTGTGGGGGATCCCCTTGTGTGTTTGGTTTTTGCTTGTGGCATGTTTTGGCCAACCTAGATGTTTATTGGTTACTTGGAATTTTTCATCACTGGCTAGTATACACCCCCATAAAGAGTTTATGCATGACTGAAGTGTGGGCATGGGTGATTCACCGTAGGTAGATCCTCAATTTGATCAATGTAATTATTTCCTTCTTAAGTTCCAGAATCGAATCCACCTCTCTATTTCGGTCAAGTGAATCCTCTCGCAATAGATGTGAGCAGATTTAAATAAATATTTAATTACCTTAAGTTGCTTGATCACCAAAGGTGAAGTCATGTATCTTTATGTTTTAGGGTCCTATTTGGAAGCGGTGAAAGAAATTATTGTGGGGAAAGTTGGAAGCAGTCTAGAGTTGTCGATGAGGGAAGCTATTTTAAAAGGGCCTTTAAGTATTTCATTGGTTTTTTCTAAGAGGTCACGTTAAGCCACCTATGTGGTGAATCTAGTTATAACAGGTTTTTATGGCCACTTGTAGTAATCTCATGTTGTAAGAGACCCAGATCAAGGTCCCCCTCTTTATAATGTCTCTGTTAGTTTCAAGGGTCATGTTCGGTGACACTTTTTATCTTGATTGCAAGGGTGGAGGTTGTACAATCTTTTATAATATCTGTTTTAACTAGAAGTGTGTTTTCCTTCGAGAAACTCTGAATTTATCTGTTTTGAGCGAAGGTTCCTTCCACATGCTATTTCTCCTTTTGTTTCTTATTTGGAGTGAAAGGGATGGTGTGTGCGCATATTTTAGGCCCCTATTTTGGTAAAAGTGTCATGTGGGAGAAAGTAGATGTTATAGTGTGTTGTGTCTATTGGTGTTGTCTAGATCGTAGTATGGTTTCTTGTGGAACCAATAGGAGTTTTATTTGGAGGTTTTAGCACTTGACTGTGAGGCAAGAGATGCTTTAATCAATAGAGCTCCAACTATAGGTCTTAGAGTGAAGCCGGTGCATAGTCAGGAACCCTAGGGGTGTAAGGGATCTTAGTCTAACTATTTTATTCTGCATGGGAAATAAAGACAGTTTAATCCCTATGTAGCTATTAATTTTAATGGTACTGTTTGGTGGAAATATGCGTGGGGACCTCAATTCAATGTTGTGATCCACATGGTTGAATGATTTCTTCCACTATAAGGAGGAAGTGTTGTTTCGTTTTCTTAAACCTCAGTGCTGGTACCCTAGTGGGTGTGACTCTCTGTGTGGTAGTCCATGTATGAACAACCATGTAAGTCTGTTTCAAATTTGGTTTTGTTGGGCTCATATAAAAGTGGTAAGGACTGTAGAATTGGTGAAGCTTGTAGTGTATTCTGGTTGGTTGTGAATTTCGTTAATCAAGTCCCTTGAAGTGAGAGATTTGGTGTTTGTGAAGTTCTCAAGTAGGCCCATGTAGGGATCCCGTGATGGCCTATGAAAGTTAGGCGGATATGTTAGTTTTAATGGAGGGTAGACCCACCGTAGGTCTTGCTAGAATTCCTTTGGAGTGAAATGATGTTAGTATATCCCTCAAGGTGGGGAGTCTGTTCAGGCCTCCCCTATCGGTGTCCCGATTCTGTCTCATAGATGAAGTGGTTTCGTATGATGGGGATTCCACTTGGGCCTCCCCATGTTAGTAATTCAATTTCTTTTAGTGATGTTTGGGGATGTTTTGGATCAAGAGGTTGGATTGAACGTTGTGAAAGTTCCCTTTTCATTGATTGATCAACTGGAGATGTTTGAACTCTTGGGGGTGGGTGGCTCATATCAGGGAGTCCATTTTGGCCTTCTCGAGTTCAAATCGTAAACCTCTTTTATTGTTATTAGTGTTCTTTTCATCTTTTCATTTGTCATTCGTTCGGGAATCTCCTTGTGTTTTAAGGGAGTACCGATTATTTCTTTCTAATAAACCTTGGGATGGACTTCCGGTAGTGGAAAGTGTTATGGTGGGGAGAATTATCACACCCAAATTCTTGAAATATTTTTATTTTATTATTTTATCTTGTTTTGTGATATTTTTTCGAGGTACGATCTTGGTCCGATTGAATTTTTTTTATTTTTTCTAATACATGAGCGTTTTGGGTGTGACCTCATTCGACACTCAGGCAGGGAACTGTCGAAGCTATGCGGCTTCGCCCGGTCACTGTACGGTTTTCCCAGTGTTCAAAAAAAATGTTCATTAATTAATTAATTAACAAAATGAATGATTAAGTGAGCGCAAAATAAAATTTAAAAAATAAACTGAAATTAAGAGCTGTATTATTAATAATAACAATGAAAATGTGCATCCGCTGCTATTACAAGTTCTGGAGCACTTCCTCTCTTCTCTGGTGATCGAACCCCCCTGGTCGAGGTCCTGTACTACCACCGCACCCTCTCCCTTCAGTAAGATTTCCCCCCCTCTCCTTAGGGTTTTGTTTTAGGGTTCATGTTTTTTAAGGTTTGATCTTGATATTTTTGGTTCGGCCTTTTGGTTTAGGGTTTAGTGGGGTTTGTTTGTGGTGCGAATGAGGCACAATTGAAAATTCACACATATTCATGGGGTTTTCGACACCTAAGGTAGTTATTTCATGCTTAGCTATTAATTGATGAATTTTTCTACTTGATAGTTTAATTTGGCATGTCTTATGAAATATATGTGGGGTGTGTTCGTGGTTTTTGAAGCGATTTTCCATGCGTTTGAATTGAAAATGGAGTTTTTCTTGTGAAACCGAGTATGTTTTGGTGTAAACCCCTATTATGAATCTTGAAACGTTTTGTGAATAGTGAAAATGATTTATTAAATTGTGTAGGTGATTTGTTAAATTGTATAAATGATTTGAATGAGGTTTGAATAATGATCTAGTGTGTGTTGGATTTTAAAGATATGAGTTTGAGAGTATTTTTGTGTAAAACTTTGTCATGCACTTTGGAAATGTTCTATTAAGTGTTCAATTGATTTATTAAATTGTTTATGTGGTGAAAAATTATTTTTTAAGAGAGTTTATTATGTGTTTGATTCTTAAAGTAGTATTTTCATATGATATATGGTGTATTTTTTACGAAAACCAACATTGTGTCATTAAATATTATTTTATTAAATCATTAATTTGGTTTATTTAATGGTGCAAATGGTTTTACAGTGTTCTATAATTTGTGAAAGTGGTTTATTTAACTGTTAAAATGGTGGGAAGCAATTTTTAAAATGATTTTGGCATGCATATATTTTTAAAAGAGGGTTTTGTGTTTGTTTTGGGGGTAATTTTGTGTGGTGTTTTCTTGAAAATGTTTTATGAAATTATTTAAGTGATGCGAATCATGAAATGGAGTGGTTTTGGGTGAGCGTGGGTCTTTTCCACTGTGTTTTTAGTTGTTGGTAAGTTTTTCCAGAGTGTGTTGGGTCCTGTTGATGTGGTTTCGGGCTGCAGATATCAATAACACCTATATGTACATGCATAGGTAAGGCATATATATATATATATATATGCCATCTTTGTACATATTTCCTTATAGCGTAGGGAATATGTGCAATGCAGTTAGGAGTATATATATATATATATATATATGTATAAATTCATGTGAGTGTAAGTGTGTGGGGACGGTTCGGTTGGTCGTCATTAAGGAGCGACATATTTGAGGTAGGATCCCTATACCTAGACCTTTAATTTGAAATATATGATTTCTTGATTATTTTAAAAATATGTTTTATATTTTTATAGTATTTTCATGCTATTTGGTATGACTGCTATTGTTAGAAACAATTATTTATTAGTTTTACATAATTTATCTAAGCACAAGTACAAATTTTTCATATTGAAACATGTTTTTGACTTTGTTGGAAATAATGGTGTATTTCTAATGCTAAAGTGATCTATAATGTTAAATCTTTAAAAGTGGTTTCCTTAATAGTTTTAGTGTGTAAGGAGTATTTTCAATGGGTTTCTTGGATTTAAACATGTTTTCTAGATTGATTTTAAATGTGTGGTGCCTTGGTTGTGCAAGTGTGATTTTAAATGATTTTTGGAACTTAAATGTGTTGAGCAACACTGTTTTCTAAAATTTTAAAATTCCTTGTAAATCACATGAGTATCCCCCGATACCTATGTGGGAAGACTAGGACTAGTATGTTAGATGATACGGAAGTGGTTTATCCCAGTTTCGTCTAGCAGGATTGACGACTACAAAACTAACTAAATATTTGGATTATGATTATAGACCCCTAGGGTTACGAGGATGTCCCCTACTAGTGGCGTGTTCATGAGAACCCAAGTTGTCATGGTTTCTATACCACATTTTACTGAGTTATTAGGTTCCTAGGGTCCTACTTGTGCTAGTTACCTATAGGGATTGACCATGGTGATCGTTTATGACACAATGTTTGTGAAATTATTTTCATTTTAGTTACTTCAAGATTGTTTCATCTTTTCAAAGATCCATGTTTTTAATTTAAACTATTTTCCTTTAATTTTGGAATGTTATGAATGCTTGGAACTATTTTAAAAATATAGTGGAATAGAAACATTTTCATTAAAAATGTAAACTTGAGACTTGATTTCAAAAAGAACGAAAATGTTATTTTAATGTCTTATTTTTAAACTAGAATGAGTGAGTTTCCTTTTAAAGGAAAGAGAATAGGTCATCGTTGCTATTTGGCATTTCTAATAAACACCTTGGTGCTCACACCTGCTTTATTTTTCAGTTTTAGGTTCTTTTAGTTTTTGATTTCTCTTACAGTGGGTGTGTTTCTATATTTAGTGGTGAACCATGAGGTCATTTATAGGTATGTCTAGCCACCTAGTTCTATATTTTTTTTCCACTTTTAGTGTTTTTATATTTGGTTCAGTTAATTTTTATTTATTTATCTATATTTTATAGGATAAATCATTCCCAAATGATTTATTTTGATGCCTGACACTAGTTGCCAGCCTGTGGGGATCGGGAATGCTGCTCGGCCCTTGCCGCGGACTGGGTCGAGCACCGGGTCGGATGGACACCCATCTTGGTTTGTGAGAAATAACATCAGAGGAGGTCATTCTCATTTGGGTCATGTTTCTTATTGAAGAGTCTGGGTAGATCAGAGCTAGGATTATCCGTACTTGGCATTCCGATTACGAGTATTGTGTTTGGCTAGCCCACCTTGTGACGAGACAAAAGTTACCAAGGTAAGTTGTGTTTTATCTGAGTCTCTTTTCCTTGTGGTTGTTCGTTGTTTGGGAAATTAAAATAGGGTTGGATCACTAGTCTCATCAATCTCTCAGGGCCTGACAAGCCCTGTGGAGCTGGGGACATTGTCCAAAAACACTCTCTATGACGGTGGTGTGACCGAAATATGGATGGCAGCCATATTTCAAAGTCACCCACTAGTACTAATTTCCTCTTTCATTATCCCGTGTCTTCTTCTATTCCTGGTAATGTTGTTATGGGGTGAATTGAGTTTTAAAACCCCTTTGTTTGAATGATGTTTTTGGTTTGTGTATCGTTGATAAGTTGGTTTGAAATAATGGGTTGTGGTCTCTTTCGAGAAGTGTTTTAGGAAGCCTTTGCAGTGGATCCCTTTGTGTGTTTGGTTTTGGTTTTTGGCATGTTCTGGCCAACATACCTGTTTTATTGGTCACTTGGACTTTTTCCTCGCTTGTTAGTGTACACCCCCATAAAGAGTTGATGCATAACTGAAGTGCGGGAATGGGTGATTCACTATAGGAAGATCCTATAGTTGATCAATGTAAGTATTTCCTTCTTAAGTTTCATAACCAAATATACCTCTCCTTTTTCAGTCAATTGAATCCTCTAAAAGAGGAAGAGCGGATGCGATCAGAGTTAAATAAAGATTTAATCTCCTCAATCTCTTGATTTCCAAAGGTGAAGTCGTGCATATTTAAGTTTGAGGGTCATTTCTGGAAGCGGTGAAAGAAATTCTAGTGGGGAAAGGTGTAAGAAATCTAGAGTTATCGGTGTAGGATACTATTTTAAAAGGGCCTTTGGGTCTTTCTTTGTTTTTGTCTAAGAGGTCGTGTTAAGATCCCCATGTGAAGAATCTAGTTATAAAAGGTTGTTATGGCAACTTGTAGTAATCTCAGGTTGCTAGGGGATCATTTGAAGGTCACTCTTCTTATAATGTATCTATCAGTTTCAAGGGTCATATTTGGTGATACTTTGCAGCTCGGCTGCATGGGTGAAGTTTGTGTAATCTATGAGACTCTCCGAATCTCCGTTTTAACAAGAATGGTGTTTTCATTTAGGAATCTATGAATTTATCTGTTTTGATTGAAGGTGACTTCCGTGTGTTCTTTATCCTATTGTTTCTTGTTCGGAGTGAAAGGGATGGTGCGTGCACATCTTTTAAGCCTCTATTTTTGTAAAAGTGTCATGTGGGAGAAAGTGGATGTTGGAGTGTGTTGTGTTTGTTGGTGTTGTCTAGATTGTGGTATGGTTGCTTATGAAACCAGTAGGAGGAGCTTTGTTCGGAGATTTTAACACCTGACTGCAAGTCAGGAGATGCTTCAATCAATAGAGCTCCATCCATAGGTCTCAAAGAGAAGTCGACATGTAGTCAGGAATCCCAGGGTTTTAAGGGATCTTAGTATAGAATTTTTCTTCCACATGGGAAATAATTAGAGTTTAAGCCCCGTGTATTTGTTTGTTCTAATGGTCTCGTTTGGTGGAAAGAGTTACAGGGAAGTCGCTTCCATGTTGTGATCTGAATGGTTTAAAGAGTTCCTCATTCATTATAAGGAGGTAGGGTTGTTTTGTTTTCTTAAACCCCACTGTCTGTACCCTATTTGGTTTGACTCTATGTGTTTTTCAATGTATGAAAAAACTTGTAAGTCCGTTTCGATTTAGGTTTTGTTTGGCTCATCTGAAAGTGGTAAGACCTATGGAAGTGGTGAACCGTGTAGTGTCTTCTGGTTGGTTGGGAATTTCATTAACCAGTTACCTTTCAATGAGAGATTTAGTGTTTGGGAAGTTCTCAAGAAGGCCCATGTTGGGCTCCCATGCCGGCCTGTTCAA
This sequence comes from Viscum album, assembly GCA_963277665.1. Lineage (NCBI taxonomy): Eukaryota > Viridiplantae > Streptophyta > Magnoliopsida > Santalales > Viscaceae > Viscum > Viscum album. The sequence continues at coordinate 2,026,264,661 of OY728123.1, forward strand.
GTTAGGCAGATAGGTCTGTTATTATGGTGGGGAGACCCATCATGAGCCTCACTAGAATTCCTCTAGAGTTAAATGTTGTTAGTCTGTCCCTCATGGTGGGGAGTACATTCAGGCCTCCCTCTGTTGGTGTCCTGGTTCTGTCTTAGAGATTAAGTGGTTTTGTATGGTGGGGAGTCTGCATGGGTCTCCCCGTGTCAGTAATTTGGTTTCGTTTGGTGATGTCTGGGGATGTTTTGGCTCAAGAGGTTGGATTGCACATTGTGAAAGTTCCCTTTTCTTTGTTTGATCAACTAAAGATGTTTGAACTCTTGGGGGTGAGTGGCTCGTAGCAAGGAGTCCATTTCATCCTTCTAGAGTTCAACTCGTAAACCTATTTTCTTTCAGGTAGTGTTCTTGTCATCTTTTTGTTTATCCTTCATTTGGGAATCTCCATGTGTTGTGAAGAAGTACCGGTTCTTTCTTTTGAATCAACCTTGGGATGGATTTTCGAGGGTGAAAAGAATTATGGTCTGGAGAATTGTCACACCCTGATTCTTGAATTATTTTTATTTTATTATTTTATCTGGTTTTGTGATATTTTGTTGAGGTGTGGGATGAGCGTGATTGATTTTTTGCGTTTTAGCTGATACATGAGAGTTTTGGGTGTGATAGCATCCGGTGCCCGATCAGGGCACGGTCGAAGCCATGCAGCTTCGCCCAGTCACTGTGCGAACTTCCCAGCTTTTAAAAAAATATTAATTAATTAATTAATTAAAAAAATGAATGTTTAAGTGAACACAAAATAAAAGAAGAAAAATAAAATGAAATTAAGAATTGTAATAATAATAATAATAATAATAATAATAATAATCTAGTTTAAGATTATTATTATTATTATTGTTGTTGTTGTTGTTATTAATATAAATATTATTAAATATTATTATTATTATTATTAAATTATTGATATTATTATTATTATTATTTTATTATTAGGGTTGTATTAGCTTTTTTTGTGTTTTCTTTTTTATTTTATCTTTTTTTCCTTCTCTCTTCTCTCCTTCTCCCTCCTCTCATCCCATCGTGCCCCTGTGTGTGTACTAATCCCTGCCCCTTGTCCATTGAAACCCTAGCTGAACTCCTTTCTAGAAACCCTCCCACCGGACAACCACCCTTGCACCGATCAACCTCCCTCACGCTGCACAACCTTCCTCACTCCACCCCACCCCCATCGTGACCCCTCCCAATCGATGCACACAACCTGGCCAAAGCTCCCCTTTAGTGCGCATCCCCTTGTCAGTGCAATTTTCAGCACCCTGAACCTCTTCTCCAGCAACCAGACACTCTTGGACGAGCCCCTATATCGTAGCCGCATGCGATTTTTGGCACCCCGACCGACCCTCTTCTCCAGCAACCAGACACCCCTGGTCAAGCCCCTATACCGCGACCGCACCCTCTCCCTCCAGTAATCTTTTCCTACCCCTCTCCTTATGGTTTTAGTTTAGGGTTTCATGTTGTTTAAGGTCCGAACTTGATATTTTTTGGTTCGTCCTTTTGGTTTAGGGTTCAATTAGGTTTGTTTGTGGTGCAGATTAGGTGAAGTTTAATATTCACACATATTCCTAGGGTTTTCGACACCGAAGGTGGGTGATTCCATTCGTAGATATTAATTGATGAATTTATCTACTTTCTGGTTTAATTTGTTATGTTTTATGAAATATATGTGGGGAGAGTGAGTGGTCTTTGAAGTGATTTTCCATGCGTTTGAATTGAAAATGGATTTTTACATTTGAAACCAAATATGTTTTGGTGTAAACCCCTATCATGCGTCTTGAAATGTTTTTTGAGTAGCAGAAATTATTTATTAAACTACATAGGTGATTTTTTAAATTGTATAAATGATGTGAATTGTGTTTGAAGAACATTATAGTGTGTGTTGGATTTTAAAGAGACGAGTTTGAGTGTATTTTTGTGGTAAAACTTTTTTGTGCACCTAAACGTTCTATTAAGTGTTCAATTTATTTATGAAAATTTTTATGTGGTGAAAAATTGGTTTTTAAGAGAGATTATTTGTTTGATTCTTAAAGTGGTATGTTCATACGAGATATGGGTTTTTTAAGAAAACCAACATTGTGTCATTAAATAGTGTTTTATTAAATCGTTTATTTGGTTTATTTAATTGTTAAAATAGTTTAATTGTGTTTTATAATTTGTGCACATGGTTTATTTAACTATACAAGTGGTGCGAAGAAATTTTTAAAACGGTTTTGGCATGAGTATAAATTTAAAAGAGGATTTTGAGTGTGTTTTGGGTGTAAAGTCATGTGGTGTTTTCTTGAAAATGTTTTATTAAACTATTTAAGTGATGGAAATCATGAAATGGAGTGGTTTTGGGTGATGTGTGGGTCTTTTCCACTGTGTTTTGAGTTGTTGGTAAATTTTACTAGAGTGCTTTGGGTCCCATTGATGTGGTTTTGGGCTGCAAGTATCAAGAACACATATATGTACACGAATAGGTAAGGCATGTATATATATATGAACTCTTTGCACATATTCCCTCATGGAGTGGGAATATTTGCAATGAAACTAGGGGTATATATATATATACATAAATTCATGTGCGTGTAAGTGTGAGGGGTCGGTTTGGGTGGTCTTCATCAAGGAGTGACATGTTTGAGGAAGGCTCCCTTTGCCTAGCCCTTTTGAAATCTATGATTTCTTGATTGTTTTAAAAATATGTTTTATATTTATATGGTATTTTAATGTTATGTGGTCTTGCTGTGAATGTTTGAAACAATTATTTATTTGTTTTACAAAATTTATCTAAGTTCCATCATAAGTTTTTCATATTGAAACATGTGTTTGACTTTGTTGGAAATAGTTGTGTATTTATAATGCTCAAGTGATCTTTAATGTTAGATCCTCAAAAGTGGTTTCCTTAATGGTTTTAGTGTGTAATGATTACTTTCAATGGGTTTTATAGATTTAAAAATGTTTTCTAGATTGCTTTTAATTTTTTAGTGCCTTGGTTTTGAATGATTTTTGGAACTTAATGGTGTTGAGAAATAATGGTTTTTAAAATGTTAAAATTCCTTGCAAAGCAATGAGGATCATTTAGCACTTTCAGAATGATTTTCTAAAGTGGGAATCCCCTCTTGATTCAATACCCTTAATTTTGAGAAATGTGATGCAAGTGTAAATGTGTGATTTTTGATATGTGCCTAGTGTTAGACCTGTGCATTATTGTGTGATGTATAAAAAAAGGGAATACGCTTTAGGAGGGAGATCGATGGTGGGTTATTGAATGTATTTATAGATAAAGGAAGTGGCGTGTTCATATATTTTTGCTTGATAAAATCTCATCACCAATTGGAATAGAGCACATTGGTACCTAGGTGGATAGACTTGGACTAGTATGCTAAATGATATGAAAGTGGTTCATCCCAGTTTCATTTAGCAGGATTGATAACTACAACAATAACTAAATATTTGGATTATGATCGGAGACCACTAGGGTTATGGGGATTTCCCCTACTAGTGGATCGTGCACGATAAAGCGAGTTGTCGTGGTTTCTATACCACATTTCACTAAGCTATGAGGTTCTTAGGGTCCCACTTGTGCTAGTTACCCATAGGGTGTGACCACGGTGCTCGTTTATGACATGGTGTTTGTGAAATGATTTTTCATTTTAGTTGCTTCAATCTTGTTTTCTATTTTTAAAAATCCATGGTTTTAATTTAAACTATTTGCATTTCTTTTTTGGAATATTGATGAATGATTGGAACTATTTTGAAAATATAGTGGAATAGAAACATTTTCCTTAAAAATGTAAACTTATGACTTGATTTCAAAAAGAATGAAAAAATTATTTTAAAATGTGTTATTTTCGAACTAGTATGATTGATTTTCTTTTTAAAGGAAAGGGAATAAGGCGTTGTATATATTTAGCATTCCTATTGAGAATCTCGATGCTCAAGCCTACTTTATTTTTCAGTTTCAGGTTCTTTTAGTTTTGAATTGATTTTACAGTGAGTGTGTTTCCGTATTTGGTGGTGACCCATGAGGTCATTTGGAGATTTGTGTAGCCACCTTGTTCTATTTCTTTTTCCCACTATTAGTGTTTGTTTATTTGGTTTTGTTTATTTTTATTTATTTATCTATATTTTCTGGGCTAAATTTTTCCCAACTACTTTATTTTGATGCCCAACACTAGTTACCAGCCCGTGGGGATCAGGGACACCCCTCGAGCCTTTTTTCAGACTTTTTAGAGTACCAAGTCAGATGGATACCCTACTTGGTTTGTGAGAGAAATGGTATTAGAGGAGGTCATTCTCTTTTGGGCCATGTTCCTTGGGTAAGAGTCTGGGTGGACCAGAGCTAGGATTGTTGGGACTTGACTTTATGATTATGAGTAGGGTGCCTAGCTAGCACACCTTGTTACGAGACTAATGTTACCAAGGGAAGTGGGGTTTTATCCGAGTCTCTTGGTCCTTATGGTTGTTCGTTGTTTGGTAAATGAAAAGAGGGTTGGAGCACTAGTCTCAGCAAGCTCATAGGGCCTGTAAAGCCACGTGGAGCTAGGGAAATTGTCCTAAAACACTCTATGTGATGGTGGTGTGACTGAAATATGGCCAAAAACCATATGTCTGAGTCACCCACCTTCACTAATTTCCTCTTGCATTATTCTATGTCTTCTTCTATTCCTTAGAATGTTATTGTGGGGTGTATTGAGTTTGAAAACCCACTTTGTTTGAATGATGTTTTCGGTTTGTGTATCATCGATAAGTTGGTTTGAAATAATGGGTTGTTGTCTCTTTCGAGAAGTGTTTTGGGAAGCCTTTGTGGGGGATCCCCTTGTGTGTTTGGTTTTTGTTTGTGGCATGTTTTGGCCAACATAGATGTTTATCGGGTACTTGGACTTTTTCCTCACTAGCTAGTGTACGCCCCCATAAAGAGTTTATGCATAACTGAAGTGTGGGCATGGGTGATTCGCCATAGGTAGATCCTCAATTTGATCAATTTAATGATTTCCATATTAAGTTCCAGAATCAAATCCACCTCTCTATTTCCGTCAAGTGAATCCTCTTGCAATAGATGTGAGCAGAGTTAAATAAAGCTTTAATCACCTCAAGTTGCTTGATCACCAAAGGTGAAGTCATGTATCTTTATGTTTTAGGGTCCTATCTAGAAGCGATGAAAGAAATTATAGTGGGGAAAGGTGGAAGCAGTCTGGAGTTATCGGTGAGGGACGCTATTTTAGAAGGGCCTTTAGGTATTTCATTGGTTTTTTCTAAGATGTCACGTTAAGCCACCTACGTGGTGAATCTAGTTATAACAGGTTGTTATGGCCACTTGTAGTAATCTCATGTTGTTAGAGACTCTGTTCAAGGTCCCCATCCTTATAATGTCTCTATTAGTTTCAAGGGTGATGTTCGGTGACACTTTTCATCTTGATTGTAAGGGTGGAGGTTGTACAATCTTTAAGAATCTCGGTTTTAACAAGAAGGGTGTTTTCCTTCGAGAAACTCTGAATTTATCTGTTTTGAGTGAAGGTTCCTTCCACGTGTTATTTCTCCTTTTGTTTCTTATTTGGAGTGAAATGGATGGTGCGTGCACATCTTTTAGGCCCCTATTTTGGTAAAAGTGTCATGTGGGAGCAAGTGGATGTTATAGTGTGTTGTGTCTATTGGTGTTGTCAAGATCGCAGTATAGTTTCTTGTGGAACCAATAGGAGTTTCATTTGGAGGTTTTAGCACTTGACTATGAGGAAAGAGATGCTTCAATCAGTAGAGCTCCAACTATAGGTCTTAGAGTGAAGCTGGTACATAGTCAGAAACCCCAGGGGTGTAAGGGATCTTAGTCTAACTGTATTCTTCTGCATGGGAAATAAAGACAGTTTAATCCTTGTGTAGATATTCATTTTAACGGTACCGTTTGGTGGAAATATGCATGGGGACATCACTTCTATGTTGTGATCCACATGGTTGAATGATTTCTTCCATTATAAGGAGGAAGTGTTGTTTCGTTTTATTAAACCTCAGTGTTGGTAACCTAGTGAGTACGACTCTCTGTGTGGTTGTCCATGTATGAACAACCATGTAAGTCTGTTTCAAATTTGGTTTTGTTGGGATCATATAAAAGTGGTAAGGACTGTAGAATTGGTGAATCTTGTAGTGTATTCTGGTTGGTTGTGAATTTCATTAATCAGGTCCCTTGTAGTGAGAGATTTGGTGTTTGGGAAGTTCTCAAGTAGGTCCTTGTAGGGATCCCGTGCTGGCCTACGCAAGTTAGGCAGATAGGTTAGTTTTAATGGCGGGGAGACCCACTGTAGGTCTTGCTAGAATTCCTTTGGAGTAAAATGATGTTAGTATATCCCTCAAGGTGGGGAGTCTGTTCAGGCCTCCCCTATCGGTGTCCCGATTCTGTCTCAGAGATGAAGTGGTTTCGTATGATGGGGATTCCACTTGGGCCTCCCCATATTAGTAATTCAATTTCGTTTACTGATGTTTGGGGATGTTTTGGCTCAAGAGGTTGGATTTAATTTTTTGAAAGTTCCCTTTTCATTGATTGATCAACTGGAGATGTTTGAACTCTTGGGGGTGGGTGGCTCATATTAGGGAGTCCATTTCGGCCTTCCCAAGTTTAACTTGTAAACCTCTTTTATTGTTAGTAGTGTTCTTTTCATCTTTTCATTTGTCATTCGTTCGGGAATCTCCTTGTGTTTTAAGGGAGTACCGATTATTTCTTTCGAATAAACCTTGGGATTGACTTCCAGCAGTGGAAAGTGTTATGGTGGGGAGAATTGCCACACACAAATTCTTGAAATATTTTTATTTTATTATTTTATCTTGTTTTGTGATATTTTGTCGAGGTGCGAGCTGGGTCTGATTGAATTTTTTAATTTTTGCTGATACATGAGAATTTTGGGTGTGACCGCATCCGACACTCAGGCAGGGCACAATCGAAGCTATGCGGCTTCGCCCGGTCACTGTGCGGTTTGCCTAGTGTTCAAAAAAAATATTATTTAATGAATTAATTAACAAAATGAATGATTAAGTGATTGCAAAATAAAATTTAAAAAATAAACTAAAATTAAGAGTTGTATTATTAATAATAACAATGAAAATGTGCATTCACTGCTGTTGCGAGTTCTGGAGCACCTCCTCTCTTCTCTGGTGACCGGACCCCCCCTGGTCGAGGTCCTGTACTACCACCGCACCCTCTCCCTTCGGTAAGCTTCCCCCCCTCTCCTTAGGGTTTTGTTTTAGGGTTTCATGTTTTTTAAGGTTTGATATTGATATTTTTGGTTCGGTATTTTGGTTTAGGGTTCAATTGGGTTTGTTTGTGGTGCAAGTGAGGCACAATTGAAAATTCACACATATTTTTGGGGTTTTCAACAACGAAGGTTGGTGATTATGTGATTAGCTATTAATTGATGAATTTTTCTTCTTGCTGGTTTAATTTGGCATGTTTTATGAAATATATGTGGGGTGGGTGAGTGGTCTTTGAAGAAATTTTCCATGCATTTGAATTGAAAATGGATTTTTACATGGGAAACCGAGTATGTTTTGGTATAAACCCCTATTGTGGGTCTAGAAACATTTTATGAATAGTGAAAATGATTTATTAAACTATGTACGTGATTTTTAAAATTGTATTAGTGATTCGAATGATGTTTGAAGAATGTTCTAGTGTTGGTTGGATTTTCAAGAGATGACTTTGAGTGTATTTTTGTGGAAAACCTTTTTTGTGTGCCTTGGAAATGTTCTATTAAGTGTTCGATTGATTTATTAAATTGTTTATGTGGTGCGAAATTAGTTTTTAAGAGAGTTTATTATATGTTTGATTATTAAAGTGGTATGTTCATATGAGATATGGTGCTTTTTTTATGAAAAACAACATTATGTCAATAAATAGTGTTTTATTAAATCGTGTATTTGGTTTATTTAATTGTCCAAATGGTTTTATAGTGTTTTATAATCCGTGTACATGGTTTATTTAACTATGAAAGTGGTGCGAAACAAGTTTTAAAATGGTTTTGGCATGCGTATAATTTTAAAAGAGGATTTTGAGTGTGTTTTTGGAGTAAAGTTGTGTGTTTTTTTCTCGAAATTTTTTTATTAAATTATTTAAGTGATGTAAATCATGAAATAGAGTGGTTTTGGGTGATGTTAGGGTCTTTGATGCTGTGTTTTGAGTTAGTATATTTTTATAGAGTGTTTTGGGTCCTGTTGATGTGGTTTCGGGCTGTGGGTATTAAGAACGCATATATGTACAATTAAAATAGGGGTATATATATATGTATGTATAAATGCACGTGTGTGTAAGTTCAAGGGGTCGGTTTGGGTGGTTTTCATCAAGGAGCGAAATGTTTGAGGTTGGATCCCAATGCCTAGCCCTTTAATTTGAAATCTACAATTCTTGATTGTTTTAAAAATATGTTTTATATTTATATAGTGTTTTCATGTTATGTGGCCTTGTTTTTATTGTTAGTAATAATTATTTATTTGTTTTACACAATTTATCTAACCTCTATTTCAATTTTTTCATATTGAAACATGTTTTTGACATTGTTGGACATGGTGGTGTATTTATAATGCTTAAGTGATCTTTAATGTTAAATCTCTAAAAATGGTTTCCTTAATGGTTTTAGTTTGTAATGAGTATTTTCAAGTTTCCTATATTTAAACATGTTTTCTTGATGTCTTTTAAATGTGTGGTTCTTTGGTTGTGCAAGTGTGCTTTTAAATGATTTTTGGAACTTAAAGGTGCTGAGCAACATTGTTTTCTAAAATGTTAAAATTCCTTATAAATCAATGAGGCCCATTTGACACTTTTAGAATGATTTGAGAAAGTGGAAAACCCCTCTTGAGGCATTCCCCTTAATTTGAGAAATTTGATGCAAATGTGTGATTTGTGATATGTGCCCAGTGTAAGACCTGTGCATTGTTGTGTGATGTATAAAAAAGTGGAATACGATTAATGAGGGAGATAGATGGTGGGTTGTTGAATGTGTTTTTGGATAAAGGAAGTGGTGTGTTCATATATGTTTTCGTGGTAAAATCTCACCACTAATTGGAATAGAGCACATGGGTAACTCCGGGTACCTAAGTGGGAAGACTAGGACTAGTATGCTAGAAGATACGAAAGCGGTTTGTCCCAGTTTCTTCTAGTTGGATTGATGACTACAACACTTAGTATTTTGATTATGATTGGAGACCACTAGGTTTATAGGGATGTCACTTACTAGTGGCTCGTGCATGAGAATGCGAGTTGTCGTGTTTTTTATACCACATTTCACTGAGGTACAAGGTTCCAGGGTCCCACTTGTGCTAGTTATCTATAGGGATTGACCATGGAGCTCATTTCTCACACGGTGTTTGTGAAATTATTTTCATTTTAGTTGCCTCAAGCTTGTTTCATCCTTTGAAAAATCCATGTTTTTAATTTAAACTATTTTCCTTTTGTTTTGGAACGTTGATGAATGCTTGGAACTATTTTGAAAATATAGTGGAATAGAAACGTTTTCCACAAAAATGTAAACTTGTTACTTGATTTTGAAAATAATGAAAATTTTATTTTAATTTCTTATTTTCAAACTAGCATGATTGATTTTTTTTAAAGGCAAGGGAAAAGAGTGTCATTGCTATTTGGCATTCCTACTGAGCATCTCGGTGCTCACGCATACTTTATTTTTCAGTTTCAGGTTCTTCTAGTTTTGGATTTCCCTTGCAGAGTGTGTTTCAGTATTTGGTGGTGACCTATGAGGTCATTTGGAGGTATATATTTCCACGTAGTTCTATTTATTTTTTCACTGTTAGTGTTTGTTTATTTGGTTCAGTTTATTTTTATTTATTTATATGTATTTTCTAGGATAAATCATTCCAAACTGCTTCATCTTGTTGCCTAACACTAGTTGTCAGCCTGTGGGGAACATGAACATAGCTTGGGGATTTCCACGGACTGGGTAAGGCACCGGGTCGGATGACAACCCAAATTGGTTCATGACACAACTCACCATGTCCAGGGTTCAACAACTGGATCTAACTCTAAGAGTTCCTTTCCCCTTATTCAAACATGGAATGATATATTCTATAAACACCTGAAGGCACAAGTAGGGTGTGAGATAAAAATACTAGTATGGTCTCACCAAGGATTTCATAATATATGTCAAATATAGATTAACCAAAATAATGCTTTCAATTTTAAAAGTAAATAGGTTTGGAATTTTAAATAATAGTTAAACAAATCATGATATACAGTTCAAATGATGGAAGAAAACTTTAAGGAAAATATTTTCAAATGAAGAAATATTTCTAAAACAATGGCTTAAATAAAATAGTTACATAAAATGGTTTATGTAAATTCAGAAGGCATGTAAAGAAGTTTTACAACATTGACATACATTTATATCTCAAATATAAAATAAGCAAGCAACATGGTCATATGGAAAATAGGTACGATGGTATTTCTAATTATAGGACTCCACACATTCTAAGTGATCTCAATAATATGTATACAAACACGTCCCCGTAACACTGGATAGAGGTGACTCATCATCCTCCTATCGGGGATGTGACCCACTACATGTATGTTTTAGAACATTTTAATAGCAAAGAGTGTATCAAAATAACTCACCAACTACCTAAATATTTGATGTTGTCTTATGCAATCAATGATGAGAAATTTGTTTTAAAAATGTTTAAAATACAATTAAATATCATTCTTTAATTTCAAAGCCAATTTTTCATTTAAAATCAAAATAGGTTTTAATAAAAAACATGTCTCTTTCACAATATAAAACAATTGGGTTTTTTATCAAATATTTTAAATCCATTTTCAAATGTTTGAAATCCATTCAAAACCTATTCTATCCATTTCACAATTAAATTCCCCATTGAAATTTAAAAATTTAATTGAAATCGTTTCCATCAAATCCAAAATTTATATTAAAGAATTTAAATTGACCAATTTCCATGAACACACCCTAATTCAATGGAATTGTGGGTTTTCCCAATTTCTGTTCCAAAACCATTTTAGATCACCTAATTCAATGGAATTAGGTTTTATTGGGTTAATTGAAAGAAATTTTAAGAAATTGAGTTTAAATAAATATTTGAAATAAATCTAGCAACATAAGGTTAATCAATTTGGCTAATCAGGATGGAACCACCTACCTTTTCCTGAAACACAATCCTCACAACAACACTCATCGATAAGAACAAAGGTGGATAAGACCTTGAAACCCAACCTAGAAATGAGATCCAACACCAAAAAGAATAGATCCTTCACTATCAAGATGATATATTAAAATAAAAAAGGATGAGAAATAGTTAAAGATGAAGAATGAAGGAGAAAACTTACACGAGAATCACACCACCAACACAATGATGATTGAATTCCGAATGAATGGATTTGGAAGGGTTGTAATCTTGAATAATGTTTGGGGAAAGTACTTAGGTCAAGGGCGATGATACTGGAGAAAATACAAAAAAGAAAAGACTAGCCTCGCTGCCTATTTAAAACATGTTTTCGGGGTATGGCACGATGTGTAATCCCATTACACAACATGAAATTATTAATTCTCATAAACTCTGAAAAATGCATCGCCTTGACTTAAATTCCAACACTCCAAATTTAAAACTGATCATCAATTCCTTCAAGATGTGTAAAGTCATATCACAATTTTTACCCATCACAACATGAAGTATTTCACAACTTGTATGCATAACTATTATAGTACGTGTAACTTTGTTACATGTCGTGTAACCCTTAAATTGCCTGTAGAAAAATCTGGTTAAAGGTGTGTCCAAAAAATCCTTGACTTTACCATTATAGGTATCCTCCCAATTCAATCTCAACCCTACCCAATCAAGGAAGGGGAAAAACTATGACAAGGTTTAATGATGTACCTGTCAGATCGGTAACAGGATGTTACAACATCCCCACCATAAAATTTTTCTATCACCAGTAAGGCTATGAACAAGCTTCCATGCCAAAAAGATAAGGTCACTGATCTCTCATCAGTGCTTCTCATTCCCATATCTCATGACTATTAGAACCATGCTTCCATAACACACAGACCAAAGGTATTATCCTCCCACGAAGTACCATGGTCTCAGATAGATAAATTAGGTTCAATATCAAGATCTCTCTAGTTCAAAACATGAGATGGATTATAGTGATTCTTTCATAGATGCAATACATGGAACATGTTATGTATCAACGTCAGCTATGGTGGTAGTGATAAATGGTAAGAAACTTTCCCCACCTATTCAACAACCTAAAAAGGCCCCACAAAATGAGGATAAAGCTTCCCTTTCCTCCCAAGCTGTCGATGACCCAACTAGTGTGAACCTTTCAAGAAAACCTAGTCTCTAAAGGTCTATGGAAACGATCAACATAAGACTTATATTAGCTCTGTGCTATCAGAATTCTCTGAAGAACCAACTGAATATTTTTTTTCATTTCATACACCAAACTTGGTCCAATAAAGGAACTTTCCCCAATCTCCGACCAATGCAATGGATATTTACATGGTTGGCCATACAAGACCTCAAAAGGTACCATTATGATCACGAACATATAACTATTATTATAATAAAACTCAACCAGTCCCAAGTGATCATCCAAATCCCCATCGAAGTCAAGAACACAGACGCATAATATATCCTCAAGAATCTGTATAGCTCTCCCTATCTGGCCATCTGACTACGGATGGTAGGTCGTACTCAAATGGACCTGAGATCCCAGTGCCTCCTGAAGGACTCTCCAAAAGTGAGAAGTAAACTAAGGATCCATATCAGAGACTATAATAGATGGAACTCTATGAAAACAAACAATCTCTTTCACTAAGAGACTTACCAACTCCTCATCTTCGGCTGTATCATGAATGGGTATAAAGTGAGATGACTTGGTCAGCTGATCGATCACAACCCATACCGCAATATTATTTTTATAGGTATGAGGAAACACAACCAAAAATCACATCAAGATTTCATCCCACTTCAAAGTAGGGGATGGAAGTGGTTGAAGAAAACCTGAAGATTTGTAGTGCTCGTCTTTCACCTGGTGGTATGTATAACAATGGGAAACAAACTAAGCAATGTCCCACCTCATCCTTGGACACCAAAACTATTGTCGCATGTCATAGAACATCTTAGTGGTTCCTGGGTACACATCCCACTAGGAATTATGAAAATCCCCCATCATAGCTTTCCTTGCTTCCAAAGGTACACCAAAGTGATTCCAATAACATAGAACACCCTCTTTAGAGAATGACAACTGGGAAAATATCCCCCCACCATAAAGAGAGTCTCTAATGCTATATAATTCATCATAAAGATCTTGGTACCAAAGAATCATCTCAAAAAGAGTGGATTTCAATTGTATGATGGCTAAATAAACGTCATCCCCTTTCTCCTAAACTCCAATATGTAACTATTCCAAAAGAGCCATCAAATTCAACTCTTTTGAAGATTCTTTCACTGCCTGGGTAGGAAGTTTCCTTCTCAATGCATCTACACCGACATTCCCTTTCCTTGGGGTATATGAGATGTCAAAGTCAAAATATTTTAGATACTCCACCCAATGCCTCTAATGAAGATTCAAATCTTTTTGAGAGAAGATATAACTCAAGCTTTTGTGGTCTGAATACATAGTAAAATTTTCTCTGAAAAGGAAGTTCCACCAACTCTTAAGCACGTACATCAAAAATTCAAGTTCCAGGTTATGTTTAGGATAGTTATTATCACGTGGCCTAATATGATGAGATCCATAAGAAACTACATGATCACCCTACATAATAACACAGCCCAAGCCTGAACTCGATGCATCAAAAAAGACCACATAGCCCTGCTCGTCATCTAGAAGATTCAACACCATTACAGTAGTCAAAAGATGTTTTAGCTCAACAAAAAAACTTCAAATTTTATCATTCCAAGTAAACTTCACCCCCTTCTGAGCTAGAGCATTCATTAGAGAATCCAACTTCGAGAAGTCCTTCATGAACCGTTGATAATATCTGTGTTGGAGTTGGTGGCCTAGAACCAACTACTTTGTACTTTAGTCATTAATAAAAGCCTTATCACATCTTGATTGTTCTTCTACGTGACAATGCATGTGATAATGTCCTAAGGATAGCTGTTTCATTAAAGGGTCATAGTGGATCCCTGCTATGATGAGAACCCGGAATTTCCATGACACTATTCTTGAATATATGTTCTATGCCCGGATGATGTTATTTGAGGGACACAAATAATACAGGCCATTAGGGGTGAGGGCTCATAAAACTTTCAGGTACCTTCTCATGGTGTGCACCTTTGGTTATATCCAGGAGGATATTATGAGAACGAGACCCGCCAGTAGGAAATCCACATTTAATAGTGTCATTGGATGTTCCTATCTGCGGACGTGTGTATTGGTCCTTAGACTTTAAGATTATTATTAATGGGTATTACAACTCCCACACTTAGATGTATTGATGAAAAATGTGACGATACACTGTTCGCAGCGAGGTAGGATACGTTGGGTGCGTCATGAGTAATACTGCATTAATAGATAATGCGAGAAAGGATTTGTCCCTTCTGTTTCATAACAGAAGTAGATATCTTAGGCCCTTTTATGGAATTGATATAGGCTAAATAAATCCATGGCCATGGTAAGGAATGAGTGAGTTCAATTATAGAAATTCAAAGAAATAATAATTGAGCACATGGGTTGATGACACTAGCATGAAACCTGCTTGATTCGAGATATCATTACAAAGGGATTATATTACACGGTAAGCATTTTCATGAGGTGACACGTCATTGTGGCATTAACTTCTTTCTCTATGGGTTCCTTGGCATGTTTCTTGACGCTAACCTTGGACCTTAGGCAAGATCCGCCTAATGCCACTAAGAAAGAGGCCTAGAGGGTTACACACTAAGTGTGTCCATGTATCTCAGTTAAATATTAATTTAACAAGTGAAATAAAGATTATTCCCGACTGTGGCTTAATAATTATTTAAGGATGCCTGATTGCATTTATTTCGACACTAGTTATTCAAGAGAATATATTGTGGATGAAATAATATATATTTATTAGCGATTAATGCAGTTACATTTATTTAAGAAATAAATAGCCATTACTCAAGGACTAATAAATGTGGTGGAGGAAATAAATAAAAATGGAAAATAAAAGTACACACCGTGTATATTAGATATACATGCCGTGTAGTTTTATGGAAAATGAGTACACGCCATGTATTAATTATTACAAGGTGTGTAGTTTTTCCAGTCTGGATTTTGAGGAAATAATATCGTTTTGTTAAATGATATTTATTATAATCAGCGTGGGCGCATGTCAATGAATTAATCATTCGACATGGGGGTTTTCAATAAGAGTTAATGAAATAAATAAAATGCATAACGCGTTTATTTATTGTCATAACTCTATAACCTCAAACCCAATTATAAATATCCTCACCACCCCAACACTTTTCCAGGGAGAATCTTTGTGCACAATAATTCTGGAGAGTTCTCTCAAGGCCGAAATAACTCTTTCCTCCAAGAACTCTCTCAAGACTGAGAGAGATCCACCACCACCGGATCAAGGCGACCGAAGACGAACATCACAAGCGAAGGTTCTTCCATGCTAGCACCTAGAGATCTCTTCTGCGACATCCAGAGATACGTGGAGCACGTGTGGATCACCGCTAGAGGAATCCTACACTTAGATTCTACAACGCAACGACGAATCACAACAGATCATGACCAGATACATCAACGAAGAAAGAATTCCATCAGAGTAAATCTTGTCAATTAATTAAATTAATTATAACCAACATATGATGATCCTATCTCTATGGTTCTGGGAATCCCTCTCTTTTTTTTCATTCTTCGTTCTATTCCGAAGATCCGACATTTTACATTATGACAAATCTCGGATTGATCGTTGTTAATGCTAAAAATAAAGTTGGGCAAACCCACCATCGTGCTTCCGCTGCGCCCAGAACCTACAAGTGGTATCAGATCAGTCATATCGTTGATTATAATTATTTAGTTTTTCATTGGTGTTTTACTCATTTAATAATTTAGTTGTTTCAATTCAAGTTAATCATTCTTAAAAATATGAATCTCGATATTTGTTCCTCCCCTATTGTTTTTTTTCACCTTACAGAAACAAATTTTTCTTTTAATTTTGATTAAAATAAAATAGAGGAACTCATCCAGAGGTGCCAAACGCTCCTGGCCGTACAACACCAGAAAACAAGGCGTGTATTCGGAAGTACACTCCGTGTAGTCTAGGTTCAATGCATTGACTGATCTGCCAAATCAGGCAGTGTATTGGATCCTATCTAAGTCATTTATGACACCGTGTGTTGACCCGAAACAGGTGGCACACAGTTTCCGGATTACACGCCGTGTGGTCCAATTGAACACGGCGTGTAGTCCCTTCGGGTTAGGGTTGGACCGTGTACCCCGTACACGGCTTTCCCAGCTGAAAACCGTGTAATGCAGAAACTACACGGCGTGTGTCCCACTAAACACGCCATGTAATCCAAATTTTTTTGAAGTATATCAACACTTCATGTCCCCAGGCATGTACTTCAGATGGACGGTGAACAAAAAAGTACACGCCGTGTAGTCGGAACTACACGTCGTGTACTCATCCAAATTACGTAGATTTATTAAAATTTATTATTATATTATACAAACCCTTGAGACGTGTACCATACTGCAGGTGTAAAGATAAGGCATAACACGTGATAAATGTTTTATATATATGTGTTTAATTTAACATCTGCGTAATGAATGGAAATTCACCGGGTTGCCTCCAAGGTACAAGTTACGTACAAGGATAATTTTAAATGAATTTATTTGTTTAAAATTATAATGGATGATAATCTCAAGGAAATTAAGAAAAGGGTTTAAGATAAAAGGATTGATTAATTAAAGATAATTAATTGATTCGAGCATGATTTATCTTAAACAAGAACGATTAAATAATTGAATGCTAGTTTTATTTATGCGTAAATATCGTTGCATGTATGGATGATCATGAGATAGACCAAGACCTTTTTATGTGAATGGTTTCTTTTAATTTATTTATTTAAATTAAATTTGTTGGCCTTCCAGCCTTCTCCTCATTAATATATAGGGCCTACGTGCTCAAGGATTATTTTATGAAAACCCACCTTTTTACTACTCACCTGCATGTGAGATAAATGCATATGTAGTGGATGGAACTCCCAAGATGGTGGAGACAGCTCAAGTCAGGAGCCAAGGCGAAACCAATCCAAGGAGATACAAAGGTGGACAGGTGGAAAGCTATAAACATGAACCTGAAAGGTTCAAGGTGTTTCTCCCCTAGGTCTTGGGTTAGTTTATTAACTTCTAGATAAACTAACCAATAGAAAAATCTTATGATCTTAACATTTATTTTATTTCTTTCAGTTGCATGGTTTATTTATTGTGGGTGTGTTGTCATGATCACACAATTAATGAATTAAATGAGCATGCAAGATGGAACTAAAATAAAACCGGCTTATACGTAAATATTATCTTAGACATGGTTAATAACTTAAGTATATCCCACTTAATATTAACAAGCATTTAATAAAAGATAATAAATTGGAAATTTACGTATAAAGATAAAATCCCACAAAGAAATATTAAGTCGGTATATCCTTCCATAATCTTGGTTAGAATAGAACCATAGTTCAAAGTGCTTGACCAACCCTAGTTGGGGTGCTTTCAATTATCAGGGAATTATAATTCAAGGTTTTGGGTTGACTTGACTTGGTTCGCATCAAGGGTTGAATGCCACATCAGGACATGGTGTGACCAAGAGGCAAAGGTTGAGGAAATCCAAAATAAAAGGATTTCAGGATTGGGGAGTCCACTCAGCGAACCAAGGAGCTGAAAGTTAATGCAGTTGGAATTTGGAATGCCTACCTGAAACCCTTCAAGTTGCTTGACCAAACCTGGTTGGGGTAATGCGAAGGGAAATATGGATCCTTTCCAATAGAATATTCAGGAAACATAATATTCCAAAGTCAATGATGAGGGCTATTGGATTTCGATAAAATAGGGGGAGGATAATAAGTATTAATTAATTTATTTGTATCAATTTAATAATAAATTATTAAACCTTTTATCATCTTAATTTTTAGAAACGGAAAGAAAAATGACTTCAAACATATCATTACGAACCACACTCGAGAAGGAAAACCTTCTCACTAGCACCAATTTCCAAGAGTGGCAGAGACGTTTACGCGTCATCCTTCGCCACGAAATGAAATTGTATGTGCTGAAAGAGCCTATTCTAGTTGCACCTGGAAAAGAGGCCAGTGATGAAGAACTATCTCTCTATATGAAACACATGGATGATGCCACATATTTCCAGTGTTTCATGCTATCGGCCATGTCTAATGAGCTCTTGAAGTAACATGAAAACATGGACGCATATAGAATGATGTCTCACGTTAAGGATCTCTACCAAGAGAAGGTGAGACAGGAGATATATGAGATCTCCAACTCTTTTTTTACAACTAAGCTTGGAGAGTCTACACCAACTGGGCCTCATGTAGTCAAAATTATTGGCAATATTGAATGCCTGGACATATTAGGGATTAAGTTCCCGGATGAGTTGCGTACAGATCTCATCCTATCATCACTGCCCAAGACATTCTCTAGCTTAATTGTCAATTATAACATGAGCAACAATGAGAATAGTCTATCAGAACTTCTGACCTTAATTCGCCAGGTAGATATGGACATGGGGTGTGACAAACCCGCAGTCCTTATGGTGAATAAGAAAAGGAAGGACAAGGCAAAGGGGCCAAATAATTATAAACAGTCTGAAGCCTCTGAGCACCATCCTTCCATGAAGGGGAAGATCTAGAGGCAAGGTAAGGAATGGGACGTGGTGTGTTTTTCATGTGTCAAGCAAGGCTACTAGAAGAGGAACTGCACCTAAAAGCATGGGGATGCTAAAGGTGCATTCATTATAGAGTGTAATATTTCTATTTATACTCATTGGGTATTAGATACAGCTTGTGGGGATCACATCTGTATTCAAATGTAGGAACCAAGTAGATTTAGAAATATTACCAGAGGAGCGGTGGATCTTCAATATGTCAATGGCGCAAGGCTGGGTGCATTGGCTATTGGTGATTACCACCTCTCATTGCCGAATGGGATGATTTTGGTTTTACATAACTGTTATTATGTGCCTAGTGTTACCAAGAACATAATTTCTATATCTTGTCTGGATATAGATGGATTTATTGTCATGTTTGGAAATAAGGGTTGCCTCTTTTATAAGAACAACATATGTTATGGTATGGTGCATTTAAATAATGGTTTATATGTATTAAATTATGAAAACCAAGTGTTGGAAATCGATAAATAAACAAACTCACATGACTTATACATCACCCAGTTGTGGCATCACCGTCTTGGTCATATAAACGAGAAGCGCTTGACAAAGCTTTGTCAAGATGGTTATTTGGACTCTACTGAGCTAAAACCAATTGATAGATGTCATGCTTGTTTGCAAGGAAAAATGACCAATCCGCCCTTCATGTGGATAAGGTCAAAGGGCCATAGAGCTTCTAGGATTGGTACACACAGATGTGTGTGGACCATTTCTAGTAGAAGATGGAGGTGGATATTTTTACTTCATTACTTTTACTAATGATTTGAGTAGATATGGATATGTATACTTAATGAGGTATAAGCCAGAAGCCTTAGAGAAATTTAAGTAATTCAAGAATGAAGTATAAAATCAACTTGGAAAGAAGATAAAGAAACTTCGATCGGATCGAGGTGTAGAATATCTGAACCAAGAGTTCATCGATCTTCTACAGGAGTATGAGATTCTATCTCAGCTCACTCCTCCTTATACACCACAGTGGAACGGTGTTAGTGAAAGGAGGAACTACACCTTGTTGGACATGGTGAGGTCGATGATGAGTCATGCAGATCTTCCATTATCCTTTTAGGGATATGCATTACAAACTGCAGCATACACATTAAACCGAGTACCAACTAAGGTGATAAATGGAATTTCATCCGAGTTATGGAATGGAAGGAAACACACTTTGTCGCACACACATGTATGAGGATGCTAGGAATTTGTTAAGGCCTTCTCAGGAAACAAACTATCACCCCGGGGCACGAGTTGTATCTTTATAGGATATCCCAAGGAAACGAAAGGATATTACCTATATAACCCTTCAGACAAGAAAGTGACTGTCGCCAGATAGGACCACTTTCTTGAGAGGGAGAAAATCCTCAAGAAGGATAGTGGGAGCAAGATTGACTTCGATGAAGTTGATGCTCAAGATACACATGAGTTGGTACAGGAAAAATTCCCATAGGTCCCCATGGAAGAGGTTCCAGAAACACAAGTACTGCGTAGGAGCTGAAGAGAGGTAAGGGAACCAGAGAGATTTGGTTTCCTAGTCACCAAGGATGGTGAATCATTATTGTTGGACAACGATGAACCTCTCTTATACAAGGAATAAGTAGAAAGCTCAAAAGCTTCTAGATGTCAAGAAGCTATGAATTCTAAGATGGATTCCATGTATCAGAACCAAGTCTGGGTTCTGGTCGATGAGCCAGTTGATGCAAAGGCTATTGGATGAAAATGGGTATTCAAGAGAAAACTAGACATAGAAGGTCAAGTTAGCACCTATAAAGCAAGGCTAGTGGCTAAATGATTCAGACAGCATCAAGGAATTGACTATGATGAAACCTTCTCTCCAGTTGCCATGTTTAAATCCATAAGAATCATACTTTCCATAGTAGCTTACCATTACCAGGAGATTTGGAAGATGGATGTAAAAATGTAATTCCTTAACGGGAACCTTCAGGAAGATTTCTATATGACACAAACAGAAGGGTTTGTGACACCAGGTGAAGCCAAACGGGTTTGCAAGTTAGAGAAATCCATTTATGGATTACAATAAGCATCCAAGTCATGGAACATTCAATTTGATGAAGCCATAAAGGAATTTGGTTTCATTAAGAATGAATGTGATCCATGTGTTTATAAGCCATTTAATGGGAATAAAATCGTTATCATAGTAGTATATGTTGACGACATATTGATTATTGGAAATGATGTACCAGTATTACAGTCAGTTAAGGACTAGATGAACAAGTGTTTCTCCATAAAGGACTTGGGTAAAGCAACCTATATTCTAGGGATCAAGATCATTCGTGATAGATCCAATAGGCTTCTTGGACTAAGTCAGGGTATATACATTGATCAGATACTAAAGAGATTTAGTATAGAACAATCCAAGAGAGGATTGGTTCCAGTGTCACATGGCATACATCTTTCTAAGAAAATATGTCCCCAAACACAACAAGAGAAATATAGAATGAGTAATATCCCATATGCTTCAGCTATAGGATCCATAATGTATGCCATGTTATGTACTAGGCTTGATGTTGCCTATGCACTGAGCATGGTAGGAAGATATCAAGCAGATCCAGGAGAACATCATTGGACTACTGTTAAGACTATCCGTAAGTATCTGAGAAGAACTAAGTATATGTTCCTAGTGTATGGAGGAGATTAGGAGATTGTCATTAAAGGGTATGTTGATGCTGGTTTTCAGACAGATCAAAACGATCTGAAGTCGCAATCTGGATATGTTTTCTATCTCAATGGAGGAGCTGTGAGCTGGAAGAGTTCAAAGTAGTAAGTTATCGCCGATTCTATAACGGAGTTAGAATATATAGCGGCTTCCGATGCAGCCAAGGAAGCCATATGGATTCAAAACTTTGTCTAAGAGCTTGATGTGGTGCCTAACAATAAAGATCCTATCATGTTGTATTGTGATAATACTACAGCGGTGGCTCTTGCAAAAGAACTAAGGTCGCATCAATGAATAAAACACATACTACGAAAGTATCACCTCTTGAGGGATTTCTATCGAAGGGGTGAAGTTTCAGTGAGCGGAGTGTCCACATAAGAGAATGTGGAAGACCCTAGGACTAAATGACTATCTCAGTAGAAGCATGAATATCATGTGAGAGCTAGCAGGTTAAAGGTTGTTAGCAGTTGGCTCTAGTCCAAGTGGGAGTCTGTTGGAGTTGGTGGCCTAGAACCAACTACATTGTACTTTATTCATTAATAAAATACTTATCACATCTTGATTGTTCTTCTACGTGACAATGCATGTGATAATTTCCTAAGGATAACTGTTTCATTAAAGGGTCATAGCGGATCCCTACTATGATGAGAACCCGAAATTTCAATAACACTGTTCTTAATATATGTTCTATGGCCGAATGATGTTATTTGAGGGACAAAAATAATACATTCCATTATGGGTGAGGACTCATAAAACTTTGAGGCACCTTCTCATGGTGTGAGCCCTTGGTAATATCCAGGAGGATATTATGAGAACGATACCCACCAGTAGAAAATCCACATTTAATAGTGTCATTGGATGTTCCTATCTACAGACGTGTGTATTGGTCCTTAGACTTTAATATTATTATTAATGGGTATTACAACTTGCGCATTTAGATGTATTGATGAAAACTGTGATGGCACACTGTTCGCAGTGAGGTAGGATACATTGGGTGCGTCACGAGTAATACTGTCTTAATAGATAATGTGAGAAAGGATTTGTCCCTTCTGTTTCATAACAGAAGTAGATATCTTAGTCCCTTTGATGGAATTGATATAGCCTAAATAAATCCATGGCCATGGTAAGGAATGGGTGAGTTCAATTCCAAAAAGTCAAAGAAAGAATAATCGAGCACATGGGTTGATGGCACTAGCATGCAACCCACTTGATTCGAGATATCATGACAAAGAGATTATATTACACGATAAGTTTTCGTATGAGGTGACACGTCATTGCGGCGTTAACTTCTTTCTCTATGGGTTCCTTGGTGTGTTGCTAGACGCTAACCTTGAACTTTAGGCATGCTCCGCCTAATTCCACTGAGAAAGAGGCATAGAGGGTCACACACTAAGTGTGTCCATGTATCTCAGTTAAATATGAATTTAACAAGTTAAATAAATATTATTCCCGACTGTGGTTTAATAATTATTTAAGGATGCCTGATCACATTTATATCGACACTAGTTATTCGAGAGAATATATTGTGGAAAAAATAATATATATTTATTAGCAAGTAATGCAGTTACATTTATTTAAGAAATAAATAGCCATTACTCAAGGACTAATAAATGTTGTGGAGGAAATAAAGAAAAATGTAAAAAAAAGTACACGTCATGTATATTGGATATACACGCTGGGTTGTTTTATGGAAAACGAGTACACGCTGTGTATTAATGATTACACGGTGTGTAGTTTTTCCAGTTGGGATTTTGAGGAAATAAAATCATTTTATTAAATGATATTTATTATAATTAGCATGTGAGCATGTCAAGGAATTAATCATTTGACACAAGGGTTTTCAATAAGAGTTAATGAAATAAATAAAATGCGTAACGCTTTTATTTATTGTCATAAATCTATAACCTCAAACCCGATTATAAATATCCTCACAACCCCAACACTTTTCCAGGGAGAATCATTGTGCACAACAATTCTGGAGAGTTCTCTCAAGGTCGGAAGAACTCTTTCCTCCAAGAACACTCTCAAGACTGAGAGAGATCCACCACCACCGAATCAAGGCGATCGAAGGTGGACATCACAAGTGAAGATTCTTCTGCTCTAGCACCCGGAGATCCCTTCGGAGACGTCCAAAGATACGTAGAGCATGTGTGGATCACTGTTATAGGAATCATACAATTGTATTCTACAACGCAATGACGGATCACACCAGATCATGACCAGAGACATCAATAAAGAAACAATTCTATCAAGGTAATTCTTGTCAGTTAATTAAATTAATTATAACCAACATATGATGATCCTATCTCTATGGTTCCGGGACTCCCTTTTTTGTTTTTTGTTCTTCATTATATTCCAAAGATCTGACGTTTTACATCATGACAGATCTCGGATTGATCGTTGTTAATGCTAAAATTAAAGTTGGGAAAACCCACCAACGTGCTTCCGGTGCGCCTGGAACCTACAATATGGATATTCCCAAGAAGCTTTGAATCACGAATACATTTCATGGTTGTTCCCAAGTCATAACAACCTTCAACTTCTCAGGATAAAGTTTTATACCTTGTTCATACACCACGTGTTCCAAGAATTTCACTTCATGAATTTAGAAATCACACTTTAAAAGTTTAGCATAAAGTCTGTGATTTCTTAGCAGACTCATAACAATTCTCAAATAAAGCACATGACCGTCCTCAGACTTATAGTAAACAAATTTTTCATCCATAAATACTACTATAAAGGTATCCATATACTCATGGAAAATCCTATTCATCAAGGCCATGAAAACTGTAGGAGCATTTTTCATCCCAAAGGGAATAAAAAGGTACTCATAATGACTATACCTGCTCAGAAAAGTGGTTTTCTGAATGATAGATTCTTCTTTCCTCAACTGATTGTAACCAGATCAAAGGTGGATCTTTGAAAACCACCCTTTCCCTTTCAACTTATCAAACAGATCATCATTCCAGGAAAATAGATTCTTGTTATTTACCATAACTCTATTGAGATTTAGGTAATCAACACATAATCAAATAGAACCATCACGTTTTTAGCGAAGAGAACCGGGGCCACCCATGGTGACAAAATCGGGCGTATAAATCCTTTCTCAAAAATATTTTCCAATTGGGACCTCAGCTATTTCATTTTAGCTGGTGCCATGTGGTAAGAAGGATTTGAAACTGGTTGAGTACCAGGAACTAAGTCAATGGAAAACTCAACTTCCCTTACCGGTGGCAGACTATATAAATCAGAAAGAAACACATCGGGAAACTCAAAAATAATTGGAGGGAGATCACCACTCAAATATTCCTACTCCAAATCAAAAGAAAACACTAATATTACTTTCCCCAACTCCGGATAAGAAGGTTTGGCTCTGATCAACCATGGGTATCAGTCTCCTTGAAAGAGAAGAAACACACCACTAGGTGTAGTCAAGTAGACCCACCAAAGATAACAATCAGTTCATGATTTATTGGTAATGATCCAATCCATCCTGAATATGAAATCAAGAGATTTCATGTCAAGGACTAGAAAACTCTAAGCTTGCTCGACATCTGATAGATATAAAACACAAGGACAATAGATACCCTACTCTCTCTTTGTACCAAGGGGTGTAGTAATATCCATTTCATGAGATAGTATCTCCATAGAAAGATTTATCATATTAAAAATATGGGTTGAAATTAATTAATGAGATGAACCGGTGTCAAATAGAGCAGTCACTAATGATGAAACTATAGTAATGGTACCTCTCACAGCCGCTGGACCCTCATTTGCTTCCTATAGAGATTCTTACACTTTTTGAATTATCTTCATTATGGATTCTAGTGGATGGAACCATTTTATATGTGAAGCATCTGATTTCCCTACAGTTTTAGGAGAATTTGATGATATTGGCCCACTACGCAGAGTAGAAAAGTTATGGAAGAACCTATTTTAGTGTCCTGAACATCTCTAGGAGCTATAGTTCTTAGGTGCCTCAGCGAAAACCCTCTTAGAATTTGATGGATTTCCACTCTGATAGAAAGTTAAAGGACTTCATCCTGGCATTATAGGAGTTATGGAATGACCCTACCATCAATAACCATTTTGAATCATCACACTTCCACTTTCCCTTAAAGGAACTGGCACTGCCACTGGGAGAAAAAAGGAAGTTTCGTCAACCCTAAATTCCCAGCTAGGATCATCTCAACCATCATCACCCTATCTAGTACATTAGCATAAGTGGGAATCTTTAGTAATAAAACCCAAGAACAAATATATCATCCAAGTTCAAACTCGAACCATCGAGCCTTTATATTCTCATTACATACAATCCCAGGTGCAAACTACACCATATTAGCAAAGTGATTTGAATACTCAATTAAGTTATGTCGTTCTTCTCAAGCTTGAAAAACTCCACAACCTAAGCCAACACCATTAAATATGGATAGAACTGATCATTGAAAGAATCTTGAAGTATTTATATACTAATCCTATATGTTTATTTACCATCACTATTGTGTCCCACCATATCTTACTTGGTCCTTATAGTACGAAAGTGGAACACTTCACCTTGATCATGCCCAATGTCTCTAAGAACTAAAACATGCATTCTATATGACCCAAACATTCCTCACCATGTTGAGGATCAGTGGAGCATTTGAAAACTGGTGGATTATGGTGAAGGAACTCTTGAGAATTATTTCTAATAACATTCCCATATAGATCCATACCTGGATCCTGAATGGGAACTAGAGGCAGTGTTTGTCCCAGAGCTTGGATAGTGTGCATAATCACCTCAACTAGATTTGGGTCCACTTGAGGATTCTATCACTGCAGTTCAGCAACAACTTCCTCCTAGATCATATTTGAATGTATTCTTGGAGGCATGATGCTACAAAACATCAAAAGACAACAAGGAAGACAGAAGACTAACACCCAAACTAAGAAACAAGGGAAAATTATTACCAAAAGATGGAACAATAAGATTTGGATTTCACTCCATATATATAACAATATGGAAATGGAAAGAACTAATCCATAATATTTCATTCCCTAACCACCCCTAGATACTTATGGTTCATTGTGATGAGAGCTGGCTAGGTACTCAATCACAAATACCTCCTAAGTCCCAACAAGATTACTCAATGACATACTGACTTTAAGACAAAATCTCAATAGCCTCCTCTGATACCACTTTCTCACGAACCATCTCGGGTACCCTGATAACCCGATAACTGATCCAAACCTGACATAACCCGAAGGGCGTTCCTGATCCCCACGAGTTAGTGACTAGAACCTATCACCATACAATATTCAAGTGGGAACAAATTTTCCTCAAACAATGCGGAAGAGAAAGAAATAAGGTAGTATGCATAACAAAAGAAACTCCACTGGGAGTAATGTACCTGAATTGAAAAAGTAATTAAAGCCCAAAGTACTACAACCCGAGTACCATAACGGATGAAAACACCCCAATTCCCTAAGGACACAACTCACCACATCCAAGGATCAATAGTTGGACCCACCTCTAAGAGATCCTTTCCCCTTCCTCGAACCTGGAATGAGATAATCTATAAACACTTGAAGACACCAGTAGGGTGTGATCTAAAGATCCCATTAGGGTCTCATCAAGGATTCCATAACAGATGCCAAATATATAATAACCAAAATAATACTCTCAATTTTAAAAGTAAAAATGTTTTTTATTTTAAATCATCTTTAAACGAATCCTGATATATAGTTCAAATGATGGAAAAACACTTTAAGCACAGTCTTTTCAAATGATGCAATATTTCTAAAATAATGGTTTAAATAAAATAGTTACATAAAAAATTTTATTTAAATTCGGAAGGCATTTAAAACAGTTTTACAATATTGGCATACATTTATATCTCAAATATAAAACAAGCGAGCAACATGGTCATCTTATAAATATGAATGATAGTATTTCCGACTATAGGAATCTGCACACTCTAAGAGATCTTAGTAATATGTGTATGTACATGTCCCCTTGCACTAGCCTGAGGAAAATTGTCACCCTCCCATTAGGGATGTGACTTAGTACATTTATGTTTTATAAAATTGTAATAATGTAGAGTCTGTCTAAATAACTCACCAACTACATAAGGCTTGCATGTGTTCTTACACAATCAATGATGGGAAATTTATTTTAAGACTTCTTAAAATATAATTAAATCCCATTCTACCATTTAAATCCCAATTTTCCATTTAAAAGAAAAATGTATTTTAATCAAAATCACACCTCTTTCACAAGATAAAACCACAGGGTTTCTATCATATCTTTTTAATCCATTTTTATAAGTTTTAAATACATTAAAAACAATTTCCATTCATTTTGAAATTCAATTCCAAAATTAAATTCAATAATTTAATTTAAATTATTTACATAAAATCCACAATTTAAATTAACCAATTTCCATAAACACACCCAAATTTAATGGAATTGGAGGTTTTCCCAATTTTCATGCCAAAACCATTTCAAATCTCCCAATTCATTGGAATTGGGTTCTATCAAGTCATTTGAAAGAAAGTTTGAGAAATTGAGTTTAATTAAATAGTTGAAATAAATCAAGAAACATAAGGTTAATCAATTTAGTTAATCAAGATGGAACCACCCACCTTTTCCTGAAACACAACAATCACAACAACACCCATCAATGATAAGGAAGGTGGAGAAGACCTCGAAACCCAAACTAGAAACAAGACCCAACACCATAAATCATAAATCTATCACTATAAAGATGATCTATTGAAATAAAAAAGGAGGAGAAATAGATAAAAATTAAGAAAAAGGAGAAAAATTACCTGGGAATCACACTACCAACACAACGACGATCGAACTCTGAACTAATGGATTTGGAAGGGTTAGAAGGCTTCTAGAATTCCTGGGGAAGGACTTAGGTTGAGGGAGATGAGACTGGAGTAGAGGCAAAAAGAAAATAAAAATTCTACTACCTATTTAAAAACTACAGTCGGGGTATTACATGAACTGTATCCCCTTACATGATGTGAAATGGTTAATTTTCATAATTTACAAAAAACATGTCACCTCGACTTAAATTCCAATGCTCAAAAATAAAAATTGATCATCAATTCCTTCACGATCTGTAAAGGAATACCACAACATGTACCCATCACAACATGAATTCTTTCACAACTTGTTCATAGAACCATTACACGACATGTAACCTTATTACATGGCGTGTAACCCTTCAACAACCTGTAGAAAAATCCGATTAAATATGAGAGTCCAATGAATCCATGAATTTTCCATTACAGGTATCCTCCCAATTCAATTTCGACCCTACCCCATAAACGAAAGGGAAAAACTATGACAAGGATTAAAGATGTACCTTTCAGATCGGTAACAAGATGTTACAATATAAGTAATTATTTCTTATCACTTGTGGATATAAAGTTCAAATGAGGTAAAAGAGGGTATAAAAGAAATATACCAATGGCATTCTTAAACTATGGAATGTTGGAAATATATCTATGAAATTACCAAGGAATTTTGATATGGAAGTTAAAGGAAAATTTTCATAGAAATAATGCAGAAAGAATCCCATTAAATGAAATATAAAATTTAGTAATTCATCCATAAATAGGTTTTAGTGGGAATATTTTATGAGTAATGAAGAAGATAAATATGAGGCATACTTTTAAGAAGATAAATTAAAATTTATTTCAGATACGGATGGATTTATGATGGAAATGGTTGAGAATGTTAATTCTAAAACTATAGAAATAAAACAACTTGAAGGATTTATTGATCTCAAGGTGGAACTTGAAGGAGAACATGAGGATTTGGTTACTCAATAAAAGAAAAATGGAATATTAGTGGATTATTGAAATAATAATCTCAATACATATAAGGCCCCAACCTTAAACATTACTTAATCTAGATATAAGTTGATATTTTGACTGTAATTCATATCAAGGATCTTTTTAGGTTTACGGATTTAGAGAATTAGGTCATAACTTATAAAAACAATATGTCCTGTGAAAACATTTTAAAACTTGGGATGAGAATATAAATCTTAGTAAGGGATACATAATGAAAGAAAACTGTTATTCATGCAAAAAACATGTAAACCATGAAAAATTCATCATAAAGTAATACTTTTTACCCTTAAGAAGTATCAAAGACCCTTCACTGAATATAAGCTCATTTATTAACCTTTTTGTAACCAAAATATTACTATAAATCCCATATAAAGCAACATATAACATATAAAGGTAACATGATATATAAAAATACTTAAATGGGATAACCATACGGTCGAATTCCACACATATCACTAAATGGAATAGTTATACGACCGACTTCCATACCCAATGCAATGGAGGTTATAAAGTAACCACCCATCCTTGGTTTATCATGAAACCACCCTTAATTTGGTTTATCACGTAACCACCCATCATTGGTTTATCACATAACCACCCGTCAAATGTCGAAGTAGAATTATATAATCATAACACATAAAATATTGAAAATATCAACATTTCACTAATAACATTTCATTTGCAATCACAAGAAGTCATTTCAAGATATTGAAATATTAAATCCATTTAAAAAAATTTTTCAATACCAAAACACCTGAAAATGGAATAAGGTATTTCTTTTCCTTTTAAAAAACATTAAGGCTTATAGAGGAATCCAAATATCAAATAACGATTACAGCGACGGAGAGGTTGTTGTCACCGCATACGTTAAAAACATTCATTTTGTCGTTTAGTAAAACGATTCGTAAAAACAATATTCCCTCTGAATGAAATTAAAAGTCAAAGGGATTTATTATAAATTGTATAAAAAGTGGTGTATATTATCAAAATATGTCTTAATAAAAGGAGATTGTGACGATGTCCCTTACCTTGAGTCTGATTTGTCACGTATGTTCCTCATTCTTCCTGAATAACAAATTTAAGATAATTTCAACTTGCTTAAGAACCATTTTCAAGTTTATTATTCCTTTTATATCAATTATTACCACGTTATAAAAATTACATAATTATTTAAGTTAATATCAGTCATTTTGTCGATATTGGGTACTTGCGTTGAAAATGATCTTGTTATAATTACAAATTGTCCATGTGGTCAAAAGTAAATTATCTCAAGAATAGTATTTGTGATTTAAATATAATATATATCAAGTATATATGTATTTATAATAGCCCATAACATTTGGAGATAGAAATGAAATGCACTGTTCATGGAGACTGTAAGACGTACGTACACATGAACGCTGCTTTCATTTATTTGTCATATTAAAGAAATGAAAACCAAAAGATACCTAGGTATATTATAATTATAGTATAATATAATCTGATATATATGTTACATAATTTCATTAATTCCATCCTTTATACATTCCATGTATGGCATGAACGAGTCATATCACTTTGAGGGGTGGTAGTCCGCACTTGCTCAAATGAAATTATCGTATTTACACATCATGAAAAGCATAAATGTATGTTTTAAAAATAAAAATTATAGTATCATAGAGACAATATAAATATAATATATAAAATATATAAATACAGTGCCATCATAATGGACACCATGAGAGGTGGTAGGGGAAAATTGAACAATCATTGTTTCGTGAGGCTATAGTTCGCCGTACCCAGAAACAATATGTTTGTATTTATTAGATGGAGGTGTGTGTAAGTGTAGTTGGAATCCTTATCATAAAAAAATCCTAGTATATTGAGGATAATGGTGTTGTTATGTAATCAATGAATAATAATATAATAGGGAGTGAAGAAGTAAAATAATGGAAATGAACTTTAGAGATGACACTACCTCTTAAAACGTGTAACTCCCTTTGATCTAAGGCAAAAGGCTTTCTTGATTTTCTTTATGCCTAAGGTAAGGCTTTTAGGAGGAATAGAGGGATGTTGGGAGATTATTTGGGAAGAATTTGGACTACCTAAGGGGCTTGAGATGTGTGAGTAAGGGTTATAGGTGGTGGCCTTTTATAAGAGGGAGGAGGGGCACTTTAGAAAGGTATTGAAATATTATTTTATTATAAAATTATTTTTGGTTTTAAATGGTCCCAAAGTCATTTATTTAAAATATAAGATGAATTTGGGTCAAAAAACCCTCAACCAAAAGGTTTTAGACAAGTATAGGTCACAAATGAAACCTTATCATTTAGCTTTAACCCTTAGTTAACTAATTTTACTCTTACCATGTCTTCTTGTATACTCATACTATATGGTTAATATAGTTGCTATAAAATTCCAATCGAACCTCAAGTGGTTCGTTAATGACATTTTGAACATTATATATGTAATTTGGCCTAATATTATATTTTTAGGGATATTATATCATTTAATAAAATATTATTTGTTTTAAAAACTCATTTATGTCAATTTTATACTATTAATATCACGACATTTTTAAAAATCAATAAAAACTGTATTTTTTCAAAAAAAAAAACATCACTAATTAAAATATAAAAATTCATGTATGGCATTAAAATTTTCAAACTAAATTTATTTTAATATTTATAATCTCATTTATTTAAATCATTCATTAATAAGGTAATCACTTCATCGCCATTATGTCATAAATAAATTTAATTTTTTTGATGTCTAAAAATTATAAATAAAATACCATGATTTATGAAATCTTTTTAGCTACTTAATGAATATTTATAGTCTAAGAGATCACTTATATAACCCAATATAAAAACTATTTTACTAAAAGATACATGTTTGTGTTACATTTTTCTTTACATTAAATTAATTAATATAACATGTCATTATCACTTCCAAGTGGATCAATGGGGTCCCAAAATCGACCCAAAGATTACTATGGTCAGAAAAATCTCATCCATTAGGATTAAAACATGTGTTAGGGTAGTTTAATTTTATTATAATATTATTTTTTACCCTTATTTACCAGATTTACTCTTTAACCACGGTAAATAAAATAAATACTGAAGTTACTATTCATAATGTCAAAAAATAAAAGGTACCTATTTAAAAAATTTGTAACTCATGATTCAAAATATATAATCCATTTTTCCAAATTCAAAACACAACAGTTGCAGTAATTAATTTATAATTAATTCTCATTGTCAAACCAAAAAGTAGGTTTTTAAGAAGTAGTAACTATCAAAAGATTGACATGTGTTTATGTAAAATTTCAATGAGAAATTACTTCCAATGACCACAATTAGATTAAATGATAAAAAATTAATCCAATTAAACTTTAAAAATAATTTAAAAAAAATATAACTATATAAATAAATAAGATGAAAATGTAGTTTTGAATTAAAATGCAGTATTTTTTCACTATTCATTAAAAAATGAACTTTATCAAAAAAATACAAAAAATTCATATAAAGTAAATTTTGATGTCCCAATTATAAAGAATAATTTTATTTTGTCAAATAGAACATATATAAGTTACAAAAACTATATTTAAAAAGGGTTCACCATTAAAAAGCTATAAAACTACATTTTTAGAAAAATACTTCTTTTATCTGAAAAATTTAATTTGTTCATATATCATATCTAGAAAGCATATAAAATGAATTTAAAACATTAAATTTAATATATAACATATATTTTTCACTAAATAAAAATTCATAAAGAGTGATATGATTTTATAAACACAATTATCCTCTTTTAAACAGGTTTTCATAAAAACACATCCTTTATATTTAATTGGTTTTTATTTCCATTTATAATAAATTTGGTAACCAATGAATAATTTTTTAAACATGTGTAAACCATATTTAAAAATACAGTTTATACTATTCATTCCCTCCATTCCAATAGTTAGGCGTTAACTACCATTTAACATAATAATAATATTATTGTATTATTTTTCAGTATAACTCAATGTTGTGTGCAATGTAAGATTTCAGAGAAACCCATTGTTATGTGTCGAGTACGCTATCATAAAAAGTATCCCCTTTAATGTAAAATTAATATCTTATTCATAAGTATTAATAGAAAATATAATGTATTATTTTATAAATACCTGGGTCATTACATCCTTCCCCCTTTTGGAAATTGCGTCCTCATAATTTTAAATCTTGGGATCGGAAACTTGATTGAAAATCCCACAACGGAAAAATAATCAATAAAACTATCACTTTAAAATAAATAAAGAGAAGTATAAATGTCACTCGAGATAACACATACTAGGATTCCATGAAAACATGGATATGGAAGAGAAAAATAACCATAAATTTCTAATAGAGAGTGATAGAAAACATGATTAGGAGAAAGTTAACAATAAGAAAACCACAAACTTGTGATGGGTTAAACGGTTTTTGATTTTACAGTAGGAAAAGTAACAGAAAATGTTTTGTTTTAAGTTATTTTTCATAAATTTAAGGAATTTATTTATGATATTGACTAATAACATAAGGAAATATACTTACTTTTCAAGTATAGTTTCATCCTTTAATTTATTTCAACCACAAGTTCATGTTTTTTTTCCAAATAATGAGTATTCAAGATGACTTGGTGACAACTAAAGCATTGGAATCAACTTTTAGAGAATCTCATAATCAACAAAAGATGAACTATACATTTCCCTTGTATTTAGACATTAACTAAAACCAAAATGGTTAGTACAAGATCATATAATCCCCAAAAAGAATAATCCTTTATAAAAAGAAATACTACTTTTAATCTCCAAAACTCAACAAAAAATACCCAAAGTTTAACAAATACCATTCAATAAATAATTGATCTTAAAATTCTTCAAAATAATCCAAAATAATATTTAAACCCAAAACTTAGAAGAATTTGATCACATAGTCTTCCATGATAAATTTTAATATTTATCTCCAAATAACATCGACTACTCTTAAAGTCGCATACTAAAAAGTAATTAACCTAATCACATATTCTCCATGATAGGTTAATAATTTCCCTAAATAACCCGAATCACTATAAGTCCACAATAAAAACAAGGATTCTTCCAAAATAAAATTCAACCATTACTGCTCAAATGAAATCCCATAGTATTCTATTTTCCTTATGCATATAGTGTTCCCAATAGAGCGAACGTCTTCCAAAATAACATTTATCGCTTAATCATGAAATCATTTTTCTATACTAAGGATATCCATTTGATAAAACATAAGTTCCAAAATAAATTTATTCTTGATCCATAAAATCATTTAACTAAAAAGGATAAGTTATACTAACCTGAGACTTCATGTAGGTTAGTGGTAGGCGATAAATCCCAGTCACACTTTGGTTGCAGGTTCGATTCCCGCAACTTGTCCGATGCGACAGGTTGTCACACAGTCAGTGTGTTGTCATTTTTCAAAAACTATATAATTTTCTAACATTTCCAAAAATGAGATAAAATCCTCCAAAATAACCATAACATATTTTAACCTCAAATGTTATCTCATACCTTAAATTTTTATCCCAAAAAGTAAAAACCTATAATTGCCTCAAATTCAAGGATCATAAAAACCCAAATGGTTCTTTATAACTATATCTACAAAATAAAAGATAATTATTCCTCAAATAGAATTTTCACATAAAAAACTTCAGGGTTACACATACAAGAGAAAATTCTTCAAAGTAATCCTATCAACAAAAGAGCATTAATACTTTTAAACATTTTATCACCCAGATATCTAACATAAATATAAAATTTCTAAAATGTATACATCTTAATCATCCAACATTCTTGATGACCCCTTAACCATTTTTTTCCAAATTATTCCGTAAAACTTATTTCCTACAAAAAAAAAAATCATGCATAATGTTATAAGATTTCAATAATGTCAAAACACGAGCTAAGAAATAGTCCATAACTTTCATAGGTCATTTTTAGTTTCCCCATCTTAAATTGGAATGACATTAGGTATTAGTAAATATATATTTGTATGGTAATGATGATCCCATTCCAGAACCATCTTTGTAGGACATCTATTTGCGTAATGATCATGCAGACCACATTTAAAACATTCAATTGATCCCTTGGAAAAGTCTTCTTTACCTTTCCTAGAGTTAACTGAAGGATTCCTTTTTACATGGTAGGTTATTTATTTATAACCTTCATTAAGACATCTATAATATATTTATGTCCCTTTGAATAATTTTCATACATGTTTCTTTCCACATCCTTGACACCTAAGTTTTTTAATATACTTACCTTTATGATTATTACCTGAAATTCCATAGGGATTTGTTTTTTGCATATGTGAAGCCTTAGAAAAATCACCAAGGTTCAAGTGGTCAATCATGACTCCAAATAGTTGGTTGATAATAACCATAAGAGTTATCTTTTAGCTCCCATTTCATTCTGTTTCCTATTTTGAAAACCACCACAATTTCCTTTATATCTATTGCTACTTTGGTGCCTGCTAGATCCAGCTATTTAGTTAAACCAAAATGGTCAGTGTAAGTATATCAGTAAAATCATCATATACTATCTTATGAGGAGGGTAAACACTAAGATATACTTATTAATGTTATCTTAAACTCATTCAATTTATCTAAAATGAATACGAATCTTTATAATATGCTAACCATTACGGTTATGTCACTTATGCTTAAATAACACCCTAACCTCTAAAGTTCTCTAAACGGCCTCTGATACCAACTATAAGGACCCAATCTTAAACATTACTTAATCTAGAGATAAGTCGATAATTTGAATTTAATTCACATCAAGGATATTTTTAGGTTTAGATATTTAGAGAATTAGGTAATAACTTATACATAACATCTTTAATATTAAAAGTAGACACTTCTACTCACTATCCTTTTTTTTCAAAAAACCAAAACTCTTTAAAACAAAATATGACATCGTTTCATGTTTTAACAACATAACTTTTACTTGATCCCATCCTTGACTCTATTCTTCATTATGTCTTGTGATTTTTTTTTTCAAAACTTTGGATGAGAATATAGATATTTGTAAGGGATACATAATTAAAGAAAAATGTTAGTCTTGAAAAAAACATGTAAACCATGAAATCTTTATCATAAAGTAATATTTTTCACCTTTAAGAAGTAGCAAAAACACTTCAATGAATATAAGCTCATTGTTTACCATTTTTTTAATCAAAATATTACCATAAAGTGCATAGAAATAAAAATATAACATATAAAGGTAACTTGTTACATAAACATATTTAAATGGAATAACCATACATTCGACTTCTACACATATCACTAAATAGAATATCTATACAGCCGAATTCCATACCCAATGCATGGGAGGTTAAAACATAACTAACCATCATTGGTTTATCACAAAACCACCTGTCATTTGGTTTATCAAGTAACCTACCTTCATTGGTTTATCACTTAACCACCCATTAAATGTCCAAGTACCATTACATAATCATAACACATAAAATATTTCAAATATCAACATTTCACTAATAACATTTCATTTGCAATAACAAGAAATCATTTCAAGATATTGAAATACTCAATCCATTTCAAAAACCATTTTCAATACCAAAACACCCAAAAAGGGAATAATATATTTCTTTTCCTTTAAAAAAAATAAGGCTTATAGAGGAATCC
Source organism: Viscum album (assembly GCA_963277665.1). NCBI lineage: Eukaryota > Viridiplantae > Streptophyta > Magnoliopsida > Santalales > Viscaceae > Viscum > Viscum album. Next base: position 2,026,301,765 of record OY728123.1, read on the forward strand.
AAATATCAAATAACGATTACGACGACGGAGAGGTTGTTGTTGCCGCATACGTTAATAACATTCATTTTGTCGTTTAGTAAAATTATTCGTAAAAAAAGATTCCCTTTGAATTAAATTAAAAGTTAAAGGGTTTTATTATACACCGTATAAAATAAGGAGGTGTATATTATCAAAATATGCCTCAATGAGTGGAGATTGAGACAGAGTTCCTTACATTGAGTCTGATTCATCATGTATGTTCCTTATTATTCCCGAATAATAAAATCAAGTTAATTTATACTTGCTTAAGAAACTTTTCAATTTTATTATTCCTTTTATATCAATTATTACCACATTATAAAAATTACATAATTATTTAAGTTAATATCAATCATTTTTTCGATATTGGGTACTTAAGTTGAAAATGATCTTGTTATAATTACAAATTGTCTATGTGGTCAAAAGTACATTATCTCCAGAATAGTATTCATGATTTAAATATCATATATCTTCAGTACATATGTATTTATAATAGTCCATAACATTTGAAGATATAAATGAAATGCACCGTTAATGGAGACGGTATGCCGTACGTACGCATGAACGCTACTTTCATTTAGTTTTCATATTAAAGAAATGAAAAATAAATGATACATAGGTATATTATGATTCATGTATAATATCATATCATATATACATTATATAATTTCATTAACACCATCCTTCATACATTCCATGTATGGAATGAATGAGTAATATCACTTTGAGGGGGCGGTAGTCTCCACTTCCTCAAATGAAATTATCTATTTACACATCATGAAAAGCATAAAGGTATGTTTGTAAATAAAAATTAAAGTATTATAGAGACAATATAAATATAATACATATCATATATAAATACATTTCCATCATAATGGCCACCATGAGATATGGTAGGGGAAAATTGAACAATCATCGTTTCGTGAGGCAACAGTTCACCGTACACATAAACAATATGTTCGTATCCATTAGATGGAGGTGTGAGTAAGTGTAGTTATAATAATTCTCATAAAAAAATCTTAGTATATTGAGGATAATAGTTTTTTTATGTAATATAATAATAATAATATAATTGGGAGTGGAGAAGTAAAATAATGGAAATGAACTTTAGAGAAGACACTACCTCTTAAAACGTGTAACTCCCTTTGGTTTCAGCCAAAAAGTTTTATTGAATTGCCTTATGCACAAGGTAAGGCTTATAAGAGGAATATAGGGATGTTGAGAGATTATTTCGGTAGAATTTGGACGATCCAAGGGGCTTGAGAGGTGTGAGTAAGGGTTATAGGTGGTGGCCTTTTATAAGAGGGAGGAGTGACACTTTAGGAAGGTATTGAAATATTATTTTATTATAAAATGATTTTCGGTTTCAAATGGTCACAAAGTAATTTATTTCAAATATAATATTCTGTTTGGTTGAAACCTCTCAAAAAATATGTTTTAGACAAGTCTAGGTAACAAATTTAACCTTATCTTTTGGCTTTAACCCCTAGTTAAATAATTTGACTCTTACCATGTCTTCTTGTATATTCATACTATATGGTTAATATAGTTACTATAAAATTACAATAGAACCTCAATTGGTTCATTAATTACATTTTAAACATTATATAAGTCATTTTTCCTAATTTTATATTTTTAGGACTATTATATCATTTAATAAAATATTATTTGTTTTAAAAACCAATTTATGTCAATTTTTATACTATTCATATCATGACTTTTTTAAAAATACATAAAAACTTTATTCTTTAAAAAAACTTCATTAAGTAAAAGATAAAAAGTTATAATAAGCCCTAAAATTCTTGGATGACATAAAAAGTTTCAAAATAAATTTATTTTAATATTTATAATCTCATTTATTTAAATCATTCATTAATAAGGTAATCACTACATCATCATTGTGTCATAAATACATTTATGTATTTGATGTCTAAAAATTATAAATAAAATACCATGATCTTGGAAATATTTTCAGATTACTAATGACTATTTATAGTAGAAGATATCACTTATATAACCCCATATAAATTTTTTTTTACTAAAAGATACATGTTTATGTTACATATTTCTTTACATTAAATTAATTAATATAACATGTCATTATCACTCCCAAGTGGATCCATGGAGTCCCAAAATCGACTCAATTGTGACCATGGTCCGGAATATCTCATCCAATAGGATTAAAACATGTGTCATGGTAGTTTAATATTATTATAATATTATTCTTACCCTTATTTACCATATTTACCCTTTAACTATGTAAATAAAAGAATTACTGAAGTTACTATTCACAATGTCAAAAAATAAAAGGTACCTATTTAAACAATTTGGATCTCCTGACTCCAAATATGGAATCCATTTTTCCAAATTCAGAACAAAAATGTTGTAGTAATTAATTTAAAATTAATTTGCATTGTCAAACCAAAAAGAGGGTTTTTAAGAAGTAATAACTATCAAAAGATTGACATGTATTTATGTCCAATTTCAATGGTAAATTACTTCCAATGACCAAAATTGGATTAAATGATAAAAACTTAATTTAATTAAACTTTAAAACTAATTCAAATAACAATATAACTATATAAATAAATTATATGAAAAGACAATTTTCAATTAAAATGCAGTATTTTTTTCATTATTCATTAAAAAAATGAACTTTATCAGAAAAATACCAAAATTTCATCCAAAGTAGATTTTTATTTTCTGATTCTAAAGAAGAATTTTATTTTATCAAATATAACATATAAAAGTGACAAAAACTATATTTTAAAAAGGTTCTCCATCAAAAGGCGGTAAAACTGCATTTTTAGAAAAATACCTCTCTTGTCTGAAAAATTGAATTTTTTCATATATCATATATAGAAAACATATAATATGAAATTAAAACATTAAATTGAATATATAACATATATTTTTCATTAAATAAAAATCCATAAATAGTGATATGATTTTATAAAGGCAATTATTCTCTTTTAAATAGGTTTTCATAAAAACACATCCTTTATATTAAATTGGATTTTATTTCCATTTCTAATAAATTTTGTAACCAATGAATCATATTTTAAACATTTGTAAACCATATTTAAAAATTCAGTTGATACTATTCATTCCTACCATTCCAATGGCTAGATGTTAACTACTATTTAAAATAATAATATTATTATTGTATTATTTTTCAGTATAACTCAATGTTGTGTGCAATGTAAGATTTCTGAGAAACTCATTGTTGCGTGCTAAGTACGCTATCATAAAAAGTGTCCCCTTTAATGTAAAATTAATAACTTATTCATAAGTATTAATAGAAAATAAAATGTATTATTTTATAAATTCTTGGGTCATTACAATCCATCAATCAACTCAAAGCATAAATAACTCAATTAGAGTATGTTATAGAGGAATAAGGTGGTAATAAATCTTCAATTGATAAAAATACATATTTATAATGGAAAATTGAATAGAAATATAAGGTGATCAGTTATCTTAATTATTATATCAATTAATAAGAAAAAAATGTTGGATCTATTTAAGAAGAAGTGGTTACTCTAAAAAAGAAACCTAAAGATAAAGTGAAATTAGTTGGTGGTGAGAAGAAGTTGAAATAATAATTCTATACGTTAAAGAGATGGCGAAGAAAACTATATGGGGAGTTATATGAGTTTAGAAAGTCCTAAAATATCAAAATAATAATTTTTACAGAAAATGGACTTAGATTTATAGCTGAAACATCCAAAAATAGGTCCGATAGTGCTAAAGAGAAATTGAAGTAAAAGGTTGTAGATAACTCCCAACCATCAATGGTATATAAAAAACCAAAGACCCACTGAGTGGTTGAAATTTTATGAAGGGTAGGAGGTGAAAAAACATTTCCATTGATGATGTGTCAATATTTTGGTTACCTTGGTCATTTAATGGAACATTATAAGGATGTGGAATGTTATTTGAAATAGAATAATCTATTAATTTTCAACAATGGGTGAGGAAATAACCAACACCTCAAAGAAGAAACCCTTTTATGGATATTGTTTTTATTATTCTTATTTTGGTCATAAATATATGAATTTAGAGAAACAAAGGTGTCTAAATAACTCCTATATAAATCCAAGGAGGATAGATTCATGGAAATTGGACATGATTCCTCTAAAAAATTTGTCCCCCTTGAAGATGAGGAATATGACTATAATACATATTTTCAAAGAAAATATGGAGAAATCAACCTATCTCTCTACTCATCCTGGAATTTCATGGAAGGAAAAGAAAAAGGAGGTGAAAGAAATTCTAGATAAAATTACACTTAATTCAATGAAAAATAACAACATAAATATCCCTGATAATTAGTGCTAATCCCTCATGACCAGGAACATGAATCTATTGAATAATGTTAAAGGTATTTTTTATGCTATAGTTCAATTTGGTAATGATAGAGCCCTGAAAATCAAATTATGTGGGAAACATATTTTTTGTTGATGAATTTTAGAATAAAAGAATTCTATATGAGTATGAAATTTGATAAAATAAATTTGGTTTTAACACAATTTTGCAACACATGATAACAAATAACTTTCAACTAAAAGCGTTGCATTATCAAATCTAAGGGTGAAAATTAATACATGAAAGTTTGGATAAAAAATGAAAACTTATATCTAGTTTAAATCAAAGATAACACTTTTCTTTTCATAGAAAAAGAGGATAATGTTGGTAAGAGAAATATGGAAAGAGGGGAGATTTCCCTTTTAAAAAATTAAAGCAAACACATAAGATAAATTTAAATCTAAATGATCTTGAATTTATAAAACAAGAAATAATTTGAGTGATAATTGATAAAGTTGGTATGATTTATAAAGATAATATCAAATTAAATTAGCTTTTTAAATGATCTAATAAAATTTATAAAAGTATGTGAATCGATGATAAATGATGCAATGTGATAAAATAAATGATAGAGGAAAAAAAATTGATAAGGAGTTCAGCAGAAGCTCAAATTGAGCTTTTATTTCTCCACCACCAGACTTGATAGGTCAATAAAATTAATCGATTGATATTATTAATGATAAATAAACCCATCCCTCATAATTATGGTTTGTGAGAACCCTATTTAGCTTCTTTAAAAGATATGTAACTCATCCCTTACCTTTTCAGAGTGAGAACTCGTTAGAGAATGGTGATGATAAGAGTGAGTTTTGCTTTGGGAAAATCTATTAAAATAATACTAACAAATATTTTGAAAGGATTATTAAAAATTATGTAATGATATTTTATAGAATGGTTTATATCCTTGAGAGATTGAGAATTTGAAATTGGATCTTTGAGAGGTTTTGAGAATTATTGTGATTTAGCATTTGATTGATCCAAGAATGTTGCTGGGTTAAAATTTTCATCTTCTAAGAGGAAAAGGGAGTCCTTTTATAGGATCCAAGAGGTCTGGGGAACTTTTGGAATTTACCAAGTGTAATTAAGAAAAATAATACCACCATCAAAGAAAAATTGACTATATTAAATGTAGGTTAGGATTGGTTGCTTCGACACCACCAGATACCCAATAACCACCATTGAGTAGCTGATGGCCTTCCTAAAGGAATCCTTGTTATAGAACTAACACTGAGTAGCCTATACACATCCACTGAATAGATAATTTACTACTTCTATAAGTCCTTGGTTCTACCATCACCCCAGTAGACCTACTGCACACCTGGGTTGATGTCATCATGGCATCAATTGGCCAGTACCCTACATCAGCTAGCCAGTGTTGCATGCACTACTACACTTTCATGCATAACCTCCCTTTCTTCCTTCTAATGAATCATAATATTCTAATAACATGACTCAAAGATATTAATGGATAATTAAAATATTTTAAAATACTTTGATATGATCAACATGTTTTCCTTGAATTGACTTCAAAAATATAATAATCCTAATAATTTATTCAATTTAAACTTAAATAAAGAAAATAAAAAACACTCAAATGAAAATATTAAAAACATAGGAGAGTGTTTATGATCATGAAAGAACCATGATAGAGAGTGTTGCAAAAATATCCCCTTTTTATAATCATAAAATCTTTACATAAAAAAGATAAATTAAGTAAAAATCAAGAGCAATAGTTATAAAAGTAAATTAAGATTTCAATATAATATATCAAGATATTCAATATTATTCATTAGATAAACTAAAATAAATAATTTATCACATTAAAGTTTCAAGAGAAAATAATATGTGAATAATTTTAGTAAATCCCCCTTTGTAAAATAATTAACAACTGGATTAAATATCAAAAACATTTTATAAATTGAAAAATGAAAATTGATTTCTCCCCCAATTAAGTTAATAAATAAATTTTAAAAAACTCACCTCCTTTGTGAAAAAATTATTCTCAATTATTCTTGCTTATTATTATTATCAAAAAGAAAAGTAAGGAGAGGAAAGAGAAACTTTAAGAAAAGTTAAAGGTATATTTTAAAAAAACTCATCAAGGAGATTTAAAAAAAATAAGAGAGAAAAAATATTTTGAAAATAAGAAGATAAATAACTATTAAAATACTTCATAACTTCCAAAATCCCCCAAAACATATAGATAGGGGGTGAGAAAAGAAAATAAGTTTTATAAAATAGATAAAAGAGATTATAAAAATAATAAAAAAGAATAAGACAAATAAAGGAAGAAATAATGAAAAAGACAATGAAAATAAAAGGAAATAAAAGAAAAGAAAAGAAAAAAGAGAAAATATGATACATAACTTTTCCAAGATGATCATTCCCTCAAAGAATAATTTTTTATCATTAAAAGAGTTTAAAGGTAGAATGTCATTTGAATGAAAAATTCATACCTTTAAATAATCCTTTGATTAGAGTTTTTTTAAAGACATCACAAGAACAATGTTTAAAGAGAAAAGAATATATATAAATATTTTTACTCATCATTAATATTTTTTTAAAAGAGGAAAAAAATTTAAAAAGAAGAATAAACAGAAATACTTTTATTATTTTGGAAAAAAATTGTTAAAAAAAATAATATTAATATTATAAAAAATACTTATTTTATAAAATTTGATTTAGAAATTTTGAAATAAAGTGATTTTTTTTGAAAGGTAATAATTAATTCTTTTAAAAAATATCTCTCTTAAAGGAATATTTTAGAATTGAAAAAGATAAAACTCCCCCTCGAATGGTAGCACATGAGAGATAAAGGGATCATAGCCATGGAAAAATAAAAAAAATTAAAATATTTGATATAATACCAAGACTTAAAATAGATTTCAAAAAGATAACTCAAGATATCCATAATTCAGATGAAGTGTGTCAAAAGAGAACCATTCATAATTCACCTTTAATAAATTTAGAAATTATCAAGGGATAGAGGTTAGGTGAAAATATTAATGATTTCATATTTCATTTGGACAAAATTCTACAAGATATCACCTTTTTAAAGTTATATCTTAAGAAATTCTACCTATAGTTTGTTGGAGTTGGTCCCCTTGAACCAACTTTTGTGTAATTTACGATAAAATATATTCATATTGTTGAATATTAATAAACTTCTTATCACATCATGATTATTCTTCTATGTAACATCATATTTTATAATGTCCTAAGAGTATTTGTCACACTAAAATGACATAATAATTTCCCTCTATGATGAAAAGCTAGAAGTACTATGACACTATTATTAAATATATATTATATATTCGGATGATATAATTTGAGGGAAAAAATGATACAAAATATCAATGTGGAGACTCATATGACTTTGAGGAACCTTCTCACAGTTTACTCCCTTGGTAATATATCATGTAAAATATTATGAGAATGATACATGATAGTATGAAATCCACATATATATGGGTATTTGGATGTTCTAATCTACGGATGTGTGTATAGATCCTTATCCTTTAAGATTATTATTAATAAATATTATAAGTTGCATGATTTGATGTATTGATGAAAATCGTGACGACATATGTTCACGGTGAGATAAGATACATTGGATGCATCATGAGTAATATTTCATTAATAAATAATGCGAGAAAGGATTTGTCCCTTTTGTTCTTTAATGAAAGTTGATTTCTTAGGCCCTTTGATGGAAATCATATAACCAAAATAAATCCATGGCCATGGTGTTCTATGGGAAAGTTTGATTTCCATACATTCAAATAAAGAGACATCGAAAACATAGGTTGATGACACCAACATACAACCAACTTGAATAGAGATATCATAATAAAATGATTGTATTACACAACGAGCACCCATATTTGGTATTATGTAATTTCTGTATTAACTTCTTTCTCTATGGATTCCTTGGCATGTTTCTATATGATAACCTTATACTTTAGGACACTTCACCTAATTCCATTGAGAAAGTTTCATAGAGGGTCACACATTTAGTGTATCGAGAATCTTAGTTAAATAATATTTTATTTATTTATTATATAACAAGTTGAATAAATATTATTCCCACATATGGTTTAATAATTATTAATTATTTATTGATCACATATATACTGTCACTAGTTATTCGAGTGAATATTATGTTAGTGGAATATTTAATAAATATTCATTTTATATTTAGTGAATATAATATTTATTTATTTATTGGGTAATAATGAAGTTATATTTATTTATTAAATAAATAGTCATTATTCAAGGTCTGATAAATATTGTGGATGGATGACAGACTGAGTTTAATGGTCCAATGAGATATAATATATATATAATATTATTTGAATAAATAATATTTAATTTTAATTTGTAAGTTAAACACATGTCTAGAAATATTATCATTATTATTATTATTATTGACATGGGGTTCTATAGGGATTAAATAACTATTAAAGGGAACTTATGAAAATATTTATTTCTAAACCCTTGCAATATATAAACCAATTTATATTATTTTCTAAAAGAGCCAATTCATTTTGTTTTGTGCACAATGATAGTTGGAGAGAATCATATCAAGCCCTAGAGAGCTCGCTCTCCAAGAATTCTCTTAAGAACAGAGAGCAATCTTCCTCTACCTCCCACTCTCGAGTTTAGAGAGATCAAGGATAATGATTTGGAAGTGATTATCATGACGATCAAAAGTGAATGACATAAGTTTTTGGATCTGCCATGCTTGGACCTGAAGATTCCAACAACGATGTTTAAAGATTTGTTGAACACATTTTTATCACCGTTAAAGGGAATCATCACTTGATTCCTAAAACACAATGAATGTACTATGTAGATTTAATTTCAGATCCATCAATGAAAAAATAATTCTCACAAGTTAATTCTCTAATTGATTAAATTAATTATAAATAATATTTAATGATTCTATACTTGGTTCAATCATTCTATCCCTTTTCTATTTTCTTTGATTCAATTTTATTGATCACGAAAGTCATCGTCATGTAAATCTAGGATTAATCATCGATCAGGACACAAAAAAAATCACAGTTGGGCATGGAAAATCACATGATTTCACAACACCCAGAACTTATAAGTGGTATCAAATGGGTCACATAATTATTTATAATTATTTAGAGATCTTTAATTGAGTTTCACAATGATCATTTATTTTTCAATTCAAATTTATTCATTCTTTAAATAGAATTGTGAGATCTGATTCTTACTATATAATTTTTCATAGATCCAATAAAATAAATTAATTTTATGAATAAAATTAAATTAAATATTTCATCTAGAGGTGCTAAGGATTCTATCTAGATAACACAAGAGTGAACGCCATGTTCCCGGAGGTACATGCCATGTACTAGTGTTCAATGCACCAATAATTAATTTAGAATTAATTAAAAGTGTGTACATTGAATTCACGTAGTGTATTTAATTATACACCATGTGTCGACCAGGATAGCTTGGTGTGAAGTCATCCATGGTACATGTCGTGTAGCCCACATACATGTCATGTAGTCCTGTAGTCACAGATGGTTCAAGTACCTTCTTACAAAGCCTACCTAACTGGTGACCGTGTAACTCAGAGCCCACATTCCATGTAGCCCTTTTACAATCTGTGTACTCTATTTTTTTTCAAGACACGATTTACATATCGAGTCCCTAGGTGTGTGCCTCAGATAGATGATGAGAAACATAGGAACCATGTAGCTTGGTTGTACACGTTGTGTACTGAGACCGAATTATTATGAATTAAAATTAATTTATTATACTGTGTAAACCTTATCGACATATGCTTACGTGTGGTCATTGATTTGATAGGACACACCATGTTGTGGTTTTAATATATATATGTTTAATTAGTTTCTACATAATGATCAAATATTCATATGATGCGTGAGTCGTATTAAAATTATTCTTGTGTGCATTGAAGCATAACACATAACAAAAAAATCATTCAATTCATGTAATCATCAAGTTGATAGTACATGTCATGAAATTATGTGATAAGTCATGTATTCCATATGTCACTAGATGCCAAATCTATTTTTTTTATATTTTCTAATATCCACTTTAAGGGTAAGTGGTAACCATACATCACAAGATTAGAAAGACTCGATACAAATACACATCACATTCCAATATCAAGAGGAAAACATGACGTCTCACTTCTTCAAAACCAAAGATCCCCGCCACGAGGTTCCAATTCAAATTTCAAAGTCATAAAACTATTATCAGACCACGTGCCAACCGCATCACCTCGAGCAGCGTAAGAACTGCTAGCTCTGAATCCTGCTATGGGTCTGTTCCAAGTGATCGAGTTCGGCAACACAAACTTCCCCCTCCAAGATCAAACCAAGAAGCAAAACAACTACCATTAAACAAATCAAAATCCTTAACTCATCAGCAAATCAAAGCATCAGTCACCATCCAAAGTCTGAGAGACCAGAAATCAACCAAAGTCTGCAGAAGAACACACAGTAGGACCCAACGCCTCCCACCTCCGAGGTACTATAGATCAGACGCGGAGCTCGCTGGAAACCCGCCGGGGCCCTCACCTGGACGCGCTGGACGAAACGAGAAGGCGGAGCTGCTCAGATGACGCCGGGAAGACCGCCGGAGGCGTCGCCTGAATGTGACGGCGAGCCGAGCGGAGACACCGACGATGTCAGAAAGACAAGATTCACCGAACCCCGTCGGGATCGCGCCACCACTGTGGAACTACGCCAGGCCACATCGTCGTCGAAGCACACTGAGCCCAAGCAGTGGAACAGAGTGTCGATGTCGAGACCGGAGACCAGAGACACGCCGAACACCACCGGATCCTGTCACGCCACACCGGAGCAAGGACCGAGCCGAGACCCGAAGGAGCCACCACGACCGATCCAGGCCGGAGGGGGAAGGAGAAGGAAAGAGAGGGAAACCCTAGCCGCTTTAGGTGAGGGAAGGGACACCGCTCAGAGGCCAAATTCTCAAGAATCCATATGTCACTAGAGTAACCAATATATGACTATAATACATGTTGGGTAGATTCAGACGGGTATTTACCGTGTTGGATCCAAGGTACATTTATGTATGCAGTTGATTTTAAATAAATTTATTTAATTTGTTTAAAATTATGATTGATAAAAATCTCAAGGAAATTTTGATGATAATTAATATAAAAAATTGATTAATTAATGAATATAATTAATTGATTCAATGGAGATTTATCTTAAACATGAACAATTAAAAATTGAATTCTAGTTTTATTAAATTCATTATTCGTGTAATCCATGTGGATGATCATGATCATAGACCACACCTTTGTATGTTATTGGTTTTATTTAATTTTTTATTAAAATAAATTGTTGGTCAGTGTTCCTTCTCTATTATTATTATGTATATGCCCACGTACCCATCGTTTCTTTTATATAAGCCCTTTCCCCCTCACCTACGTGTGAGTAAAAGCCTATGCAATGGATGAACCTCCCAAGATAATGGAGGCAGTTCAAGTTTGGAGCTAAGGCGAAACCAATCCAAGAGAAATACATAGGTGGACTGGTGGAAAGCTATAACACGAACCTTAATTGGATCAAGGTTTTCCCCCTAGGTTAATGGTTATATTATCATTTTATAGATAAACTAACCATTAGTAAAGGATCATGAGCATAACACTTTATTATTTTATTTCTGTTAAGTTGCACGATTATTTCATTATGAATGTTTTTTCATGATCACATGAATTAATGAATTAACAGGCATGCAAGATAAAAATAAAATAAATTGGCTTATACATAAATATTATCTAATACATGGTTAATCACTTAAGTAAATCCAATTAATATTAACAAGGATGTAATAAAGATAATAATTGGAAATTTATGCATAAAAGATAAAATCCCTCAATTATATATAATAAGTTGGTAGAGCCTTCAACTACTTCAGTTAAAATAAAACCATAGTTCAAAGTGCTTTACTAGTCAAAGTTGAGGTTCTTTCAATTATTGAGAAATTCTTACATGAAGTTTTGTGTTGAATTAACTTATTTCACATCAAGGGTTTACTGGAAAATTAGGACTTGATGTAACTAAGAAGAAAGTGTTGGGAAAATCCAATATGTATTTCAAGTTTGGGGAACCCACTCAACATATCAAGGAATTGTGAGTTTATGTAGTTGAAATTTGGAATGCCTACCTAAAAACATTCAAGTTATATGGCAAACCAAAGTTGGGGTAATAAGAAGGAGAATATTGATCCCTTCCACTATAATTTCCAAGAAACAGGATATTATGAAGCCAATGGTGAGGGATATTGGTTTTCCATGAAATACTGGGAGATTAATAAATATAATATTTATTTATTTTTCTAAATTTTTATCAGATAAAGTACTAGAATTTTTCTCATCTTATTTATATAAAAAACAATAAAATGAATTCAAACATATCACTGTGATCCATACTTAAGAAGGATTACCTTCTCATTGGTAAGAATTTACAAGAGAGGAAAAGGTGCTTAAAATTTATCCTATACCATGAAATTAAATTATATTTATTGGAATAAACTATTCCTGATGCACCTAGAAATGAGGCTAGTGATAAAGAGTTAACTATCCATGTGAAACATTTGTAAAATTCCATAGATGTTCAATGTTTCATTCTATCATCTACGACCAATGATATTTTGAAGCAAAATCAGGACATGGATGTGTATATCATGATGTCTCACCTTCGATATCTCTATCAATAGAAAGAGATACAAGGGAAATATGAGATCTCCAATTCTTTGTTTACAGCTAATCTTGGAGAGTCTGCACCAGTTGGGCCTCATGTAGTCAAGATTATTGGCTACATTGAATGCTTAAAAATATTAGTGATTAAAATCCCAATTGAGTTTCATAGAGATCTCATAATTTAAACACTACCCAAGATCTTCTATGGTTTTATTATTCATTACAATATGATAAATAATGAGAAGAGTATTTTGGAACATCTTACTACGATTATCCTAGTGGATAAAGAAATGGGTCATGACAAACACACAATCCTTATGGGAATAAGAAAATGAATAACAAGGAAAAGGGGCACAAGAATCTCAACAAGTCTAAAGCTTTAGAGAATTCTCCTTCCAATAAGAGGAAGATCCAGAGGTAGGGAAAGTAAAAGGAGGAATTATGTTTTGTATGTGTAAAGCAAGTCCACTAGAAGAATAAAAACACCCAAAAGCAATTGGAAGCTAAATGTGTGTTCATTATCAATTGTAATCTTTCAATATCTACGCATTGGGTTTTAGAGACATCTTGTAGTGATAATATTTGTATCCAAATGTAAGAACAAAGTATATTTCAAAATATTTATAGAAGAGAGGTGGATCTTCTAGATACTAATGGTGTGAGGCTGGCAGATCTAGCCATTGGTGACTACAACTTATCATTGCCAACATGAATGATTTTGGTTTTAAAAGATTGTTATTATGTACCAACTACTACTATGAACATAATTCTCATATCATGCCAAGATGTATATGGGTTTATTTTCATGTTTCAAAATAAAATTTGTTTCTTTAATAGAGATAAAATATGTTATGGTATGACACATTTAAATAATGGTCTTTATGTATTAAATTATGAAAATCAAGTATTGGAAATTGATAATAAATCATGTTCACATGAATCATAAAACACCCAGCTATGTTATCATCATATTGGTCTTGTAAACAAGAATAATTTGATAAAGATATATCAAGATGGTTATTTAGACCCATCTGAGCTAAACCCACCTAAAATATTTCATTCTTGTTTACAAGGAAAAATGACCAAACCTTCATTTGGTGGATAGGTTGAAAGGGCCACATGGATTCTAGGATTTCTACACACTAATGTTTATGTATCATTTCTAGTAGAAGCTAGATGGGGGTATTCTAACTTCTTAATTTATACTGATGAATTGAGTATATATGATTCTGTCTACTTGATGAGGTATAAGTTTGAGTCCTTTGAGAAATTCAAGGAATTAAAAAAATGATGTAGAGAATCAACTACAAAAGAAGATAAAGAATCTCTAATTAGATCGAGGTGGTGAATATCGTAACCAAGATATTATCAAATTTTTATGAGATTTTGATATTCTATCTCAATTCACTCCACCTTACACACCATAGTGGAATGGTTTTAGTGAAAGAGGAACTATACCTTGTTAGACATGGTAAGGTTGATTATGAGTCACACAAATATTCCATTAACCTTTTTGGTATATGCATTACAAACTACGACATACACATTAAACCAAGTACCTACTAAACTGGAAAATGGAATTCACTTTGACTTATGTAGTGGAAGGAAACTAGTTTTGATGCATACACATGTATGGGGTTATGAATCATTTTTAAGGCCCACTAAGGATACACAATAGCATCTCGAGGTATAAAGTATATCTTTATAGGGTATCATAAGGAAACAATGTGATACTCCCTATAAAACTCCCCAGACACGAAAGTTATTATCGCCATACAAGTCATCTTTCTTGAGAGGAATCACATCCTCAAAAAGGATAGTGGGGGAAAGATTGAATTTGATGAAGTTGATGCTCAAGATACATAAGAGTTGGTAGAGGAACATGTTGGTCAAAGTGAGTAACTCATGTAGGGGGTGAATTTAGTTCCCAATAAAAATTTCTATTAAAGATTAAGTTAAAATAAAATCCCCTTAATAAAAAAAATTGGACAATTAATCAAAATTGTAGATCGATATAAGATATATCCTTGTAAAATATTTCTCAACGAGTAATTAAGTCTAAGTTAAAATAATGTTTATAATTACCTTAACTTTTGAAATTGGTTTACCTAGAAAAAAAATATAATCACTAATTAAGATTAATCATCAAAGTAATAGTTTTGTTTATAGATTAAAAACAATATTGGTTTTGAAAACAGAACAACACATAATAACACAACAGAATAAACAAGTGGTTCGGACTCAATATGATACTTAATACCCTCCATCTAGAAATCACCTGATACCAAGCATATTATAATAATAATCAAACAAATCCACAACTTGGACCAGGTAAACAAACAATATCTATAAGCTATCTGGGAAAAAGATCCTCTTCTAAAGTTATATGTGGGGAGTAAAGATAACACATGCCACACAAGGACCTATTCCAGAAATACCATGGGTAAACAAATTTAAAGGAAGGATATAATAACCAGAATTATCTAGTTAGGTGTAAAAGACCGAGTGTGTTTGATAATAGAGTAACAAAAAACTGCTCAAAAGAGAAAGAAATTAATAGAAAGAGAAATAATGAATATATAGATGCTCAGTCTAACATGCATAGAATGTTTGTATTCCTTAGATAAATAATGGTGAGGAGTTGGAGTTTCTTTTTATAGCAAATCAGGGGATCGTAGGAATCTATGGAATGTTCTAGTTGATATCTTTCAGTGTCTCAATCAATCTATATAATGGATTCTGTGCTTCTGTGTCATTTATCCTCATTGAACATGAATCAGTAAGCTTATAAGAATTCACAGATTCAATCTCACACTTCTTTTTGAGTCATTAATCATTGTATATGTCATAAGTATCAAGTACCATGTCCAGATAGATAGATACTCCCTTCATGTATATATAGTAGCATCAGTTGGAGGAGATACACATTAATTGGATCGTATTTTTCCATGTCATGAAAAAATTGGTCAAATTACCCTCGAATAAAAATAGTCATTGATCCATTCACACTAAATTCCTCAGATAGAAATGGTAGCAACATGCTGGTGGTTAATTAGCATCTGGTGATATCTCAAATAGGTGGTACCTCAGGCTGATAGTGACAATGACTTAGAGTATGGTGGTGACTCAAATTTTGATGGTAACGATCCTGATGGCAGATCATCCTGGTAGTAGCTCCTCTAGTGGTAACAAGACTTGTAGTGAAAAGTCTGGTAGTGACTCGCCTTAGTGGTAGCTCCTATATGATGGTAACAAGTCCTGGTGGTGACTCCGAGCTAATGGAAAATCACCATAATACTTAGAAAATTATCATAAAAACATTCTTACCATATGAAATTATATCATATAACATTTTCATTATTAGTACTAAAAGAATGATGGTTTTTGATCATTAAAATAAGAGAGTGTCAAACACATTCTACACAAGGAGCTTCTAACATTCTACCCATTTTTATGATAAAAAACATTTCATTTTATAAGACACATACTAAATAAGTAAACAAAAATAATAAAAAAATATATGTAAGTTAAAGATGATTTTCTTATCATTTCAGAAGATATATGTGTGATATAGAAAAAAAAGAATATTCCTCTGTAAAAATAAATCCCCATCTTATCTCCCCCTTTGAGATTATCAAAAATAAAAGAATAATAAAATAAAAAAAAACAAGGTAAATTAGAATAACAGTAAGATATTGCATTTAATATGATCCAAAAATATTTTGAGTACAATAATATAAATATAAAAAGTATAAGTACATGATCCCTATCAAAAGACTATATTTAATCAGATTCACTAGTTAGAGTTTGGTGGATGATCAACTTTCTCTTTGTTTTTATCATCATCTCTACCCTGAGAGGAGATAGTAGTAGTGAATGTTAGACCATAAGTTGTAATGGAAGGGATTGTTGTAGTAGGAGGATGTGTCTCACACATAAGAACTTTTATAAGGTGTCTAATTGAATTAGCTAGTGATAAACTTATTGGATGAAATTGTGGAGGCAAAATACCATCTGACTGAGTAATCACTACATGTCTGTATCTAACTGGATCTGTGGTTGTAATAGAAAGAAATGTTATCATAGAAATTTACTCTCTTACAATAACAACTTTATTATGGACATGTAAAAAGGGTTTCATGAGATTGATAAAATCCATAATTATATTACCTCCTCTTTCCATAGCACTAAAGAAATCCTTTTTCTGTTCTATGAATTTTCACAGAGCTAGTGTGAGAATTGTTAGTTGACTCACTTGTTATTTGAAATCTCTTGTCACTGGTGGTAACTTAAAATTCTATGCAAGAAATTTGAAGTTATCAGACATCTCATGCTTTGTAAAAATTCTAGACAAATAATACTTTATTTCATTCTTGATTATTTTCTTATTAGTCCTGTGGTCAATAGAATATTCCCTTATCATCATATAGACATGTTCACCATGATGATGTATTTTCCCTATTTGTTTCTCATTAGTGGTCACATCACCCAAAGAATTACTTATCTCTTCTCTCACAACCCGTTTGAGTAGATCTTTATCAATTTTCATTGGAGCAGGAGGATGTGCAGATGATGTAGAGGCAACCATTGTCAGGCTTTCTAGCTTCTAAGAAATAGATATCAAATTTTCTAAAAAATAGGATATCATACCCCATATTTAATCTTTTAAACGTTCTACTTTTATTGAAAATCTTATATTCTCCACTTACATTTCTTGAATATGAAATTTAACTCTTGGTTGTAAATGGGATATAACCAACTCAACCAAATAGAAATTTATTTTCTCACTGAGTCTAGAAATTGGAGACTGTTGAGAGTTGAAGACATTTTTTAAATCTAAAATTAAATTCCTTTTGATGGAGTTCAAAGCAAAATTTACATTTCTTTAAAAAGATTCTATATCATCTTGTGTCACAACATTAAGAGGTATATCATATTGAGTAGAAGGATGACCTATTTGCTCATGTGGTACTTCAGCCTCCGCTGATCTATCTATCTCCATGGGAGTAAAAGGCTATAAATCACCATATTGATGAACTTTATCCACTAAGGATCCTTCTCTTTTGACAATATTTTCATTCTCGTTATCCGAATAACTATAATTCAAACCAAGTCTAAAAATACCAGAATACTTTTACCATTCTTAAAAATAAATAACACCAAGTCCTGTATAAGGAAGAATCAGAGATTCTATGGGTACTTGAGAGGATTGAAAAACATTAGGTATAGAAGGGGTGGGTTCTATATGAGCTATCTGTAAATTATTTACTAGTTCTAATTGTGCCATTTGTTCTGACTGGTCAATAGGATTGGGAGTCATCCCCCCTCACTAGCATCTTCCATAAATTTTTCAGTAATAGGTTGTAAATCATCCATCTTAATGTATTTATATTTATTCTCATTTCTATTATAACTTGATACCACTGGTGATGGAGGATGTATTTGAACCATCTCATGATCATGATCAGCAGGATCATCTATATTCTTATTACTGTAATGATTATGAGAATTACCATGATCATATCCATGATCATCACTACCTTAATTATTTTGATCATCTCCATGATCATATCCATTATCATTACCTCCATAATCATGATCATAATTATCTTTACTTTTATTTACATATGATTTTTCATGATCATGATCACTATCTGCTTCCTTAGAAGCATCTTCATCACTACCATTTCCATTCTCATTCTGGCCACTTAATGTTTTGGAGGAAGTTGTTTTAAACTATGCTTATCCATATACTTTAGTTTCCTCATCTAAAATAGATTTTTGGGTACCCAAAGAACCTGGTGGACTAACAGACCCAATAGAAACTTTAAGAGGAGATTTAGGAATCTCCGGATCACTCCCCAATTCCACTAAAAAATATTCTTCTTCTTCTTATATTGCTTGCTAAACTTTTTCACTATCAACATCACAAGATTAATCAATTAACTAATTAGGTTAAATACCAAGATCTCACATGTCCTTAGGTTTTATTGGATGATCAATAGGGTTGAATTCATTATACAAATTTTCATTGTCTCTTATGAAAAATTTATTTCATGGATTCCAACTCACTTTAACCCTTTTACAAATTGTCTTTGATAAGAAAAAAACAACCAAACTTATCTTCAAATTCTTATCCTTCTTTGAAAAATACATTTACATATAAGATGACAGATATCATCTTAGTATAAATTAAAGAGTTCGATATTGAGATCTTCTTTCACATATCATACATATGAATCATCGAAAATCTACACAGATTGATCCTTTTCCCTTGTTTCATCATAAATAAGAAGTAAACATCATGATACCACATGGTATTTAAATCTCCTTTTCTAGGACACAAAACATGATGTGAAAACATGAATAATAGCTTACATTCACCATAGAGTTCTGCATATGCAGGTCTCCTTATGGTACCATCCCCATTCAACTATAGGATAGCCTCTTTATATTTAAATATTTCCCTTTCATTTGGAATACTTCCTTGAAAATCCTCATACACCCCTTTATGTGGTACTTTTATATACTTTGATGGTTCCTTTGAAGAGAAAAAAATATAATATCCATCAATGTGACTTTTTATCACATTCACTTTATTTCCTAAAATAAACTCATAATTTTGATAGAAATCATAGAATAACCTTGGATAATAAACTTGGTGATTTGATGTAAACAATTTCATTCATTTTTTTTCTATAACTTTCAATACTAGAATATTACTATATGGAATCCATTTCATATTGATATCCTTTTTTCTTTGACAACCCATTTTTTTAGATCCGGGTTTTGTGAGAAAATATCCAACTACTGGTAGATACTTTATGTTTCTTAGATTGCCTTATCTCTTCCGAATTTTACTCTACTATTCACTTTACATAAGACATTCAAATCGGTTGAAGGATTAAGGGTGGAGGGAAAGACGATTAGTCTGATATAAAGAAAAAGGTTCTTGCATTCAAGGGTTTTAGGGGTAGTAAATTGATTTGATTTATCCCGATATATTTATCATTTAGGGATTCTGAGTAATAAATAATAATAAATTTAAAACTATAAAAATTTAATTGAAAAATGAATAAAAACGGTAATAAAACAACAATAATAAAAAGGAACAGTGACTAATTCAATGAAGACTTCATCAATAGTGACTTATCAATGATGACTCAGTCATCCAAAACATTTCATTCATAATTAATGTTTTATGTAGTTTAATCTTTCATCAATGTGTTTTTTCTATAATGAGATACTCAATTTTTTGAAATTTTTATCACACTTATGTTATCACAATTTATAGGCACATTTCTAAATTGGTATCCAAAGTCTAGTAAAGTATGTTTCATCCACATGATTTTTGCACTGTAAATACCTACAGCTATGTATTCAGCTTTAGTAGTGGATAGTGCAACATAATTTTGTTTATTACTACCCCATGATACTAGAGATTTTAATAAAAAATGACATGTTCCTAATGTGATTTTTCTATCTAACTTAAAACCACCCAAACCAGCATTTTAATAACTTACTAAATCAAAAGTATTTCCTCTTGGATAGAACAATCCTAAAAAGGTTGTATAATTGAGGTATTTAAAAATTATTTTAACTGCTAATAGGTGTGAATATTTTTTATTTTCTTGAAAGATAGCGCAAATAAACACACTAAACATAATAGCATGTTGACTAGTAGGTAAGTATAAAAGACTTCCAATCATACCTCTATAACTAGTTTTATTTTCTGATTTTCCAGCTTCATCAAGATCTAGTTTACATGTGGTACTCATGAGAGTATCACTAATTTTAGTGCTATCTATTACAAAAAAAATTAAAAGGTATTTAGTTTATTTACATTGATTTAAGATAATTTCTTATTTATTTTGAAAATTTTGAAATCTAAGAAAGAATTTGAGTTCACAGATTAAACTCATTTCAAATTCAGTTTACATTAGTTTTGAGAAATTAGTACATAGAGAATCTTTAGTTTATCCAAAAATAATATCATCTACATATATTTGTACTATTAAAACATCTTTTAATTTTTTTTTATAAAAATATTTGGATTAGATACACCTTTTGAATTTTTTTTTGAAAAAATAAAAGAGGTAATCCTATCATACCAAACTCTTGGAGGTTGTTTTAAACCATATTAAGCTTTTTTTAGTTTAGAAACATGATTTAGAAAATGTGGATTTTGAAATCTAGGGGTTTGTTAAAAAAACATCCTCAATTATAAATTCATTTAATAATTCAATTTTAAACTCCATTTGATATAGTTTGAAATCCAAATTTGTTTCATAGAAAATAAGTATCCTAATGGCTTAATGTATTTCTACAGGTGAAAAAGTTTATTCATAATCAATACGTTATTCTCGATTATAACCTTTTTCAACAAGTCTACCTTTTTTCTTACTATAGTTCATGAATAATTAAACTTGATTCTAAATACCAACTTATTTACAATAGTTAAGGTGTCTTTAGGTCTATCAACAAGTTCAAAAACATTGTTTCTCTCAAATTGATTAATTTATTCTTGCGTAGATATTACCCATAATTCTTCATTGATGGAATCATTAATGGTTTAGGTTCAAATTGTGACCAAAAGTCTTGGTATTCAATTTGATTTCTAAGGGAAGCTCTACTCTATGTCATACTATCTAGGTTTCCTATAACTACATCTAAATGGTGGTTTCTGTGAGTCCTAATAGGTCTTTGAAAAGAGGGGCTGGTTGTTTCAAGATATTATTCAGGTTCAGGTTCTAGTAGTTCCCTAGGTGAACTTTCTGCTTGTTTCAAAGAACTTTCATAATGTTTAAAATTGAGATTCAGAGTTGAAAGATCATCCTCAAGGTTCTCTAAGATAGTATTAGGTTCATTGGGGTCGGTTTCGTCAAATTTAATGTGAAACGATTCTTCCATTGTTTTGGTTATCTTATTAGAAACTCTATAAGATTTGATGGAAGTTGAATATAAAAGGAAAATCCCTTCCTCACTCTTGGAATGAAATTTTTCTAGATCATCCTTTAGATTTTGAAAAAAAAACGTTTTAACCAAAAACTCTAAAGTAATTAACCTTTGGATTTCTATTATTCCATAGCTCATAAGGTGTTATGTTTAAGAAATGTCTAATTAATACTCTATTTATAGTATAAAAGGTTGTATTGATAGCCTTTGCCCAAAAGTAGATAGTTAGGTCATACTAGTTTATCATAGTTTGCGTTATTTCTTGAAGAGTCATATTTGTTCTTTCTACCACACTATTTTGTTGTGGTGCCCTATGAGTAGAAAAGTTGTGATTATAACCATTTTGAGAAAAAAATGGCTCAAGTCATAATTTTCAAATTATTGACCATGATCACTTCTTAAGGTCTTAATACTAATTCCACTAAGATTTTCTACATATTTTTCATACTTAATAATGTAAGAACAAGCTTCACTTTTGTGAACTATAAATAATACCCAAGTGTATCTAGAGAATTCATATACAAGGACAAAGACAAAATTTTATCCATTTAAACTGGAAACTCTAGAAGGTCCCAAGAGGTCCATAGGAACTAACTCTAGAGGATGAGAGGTTGAATCTTCTTTCTTAGATTTATAATAAATCTTATGATTTTTTCCTTTTTGGAAGGGATCACAAACTCTATCATTTGAGAATTCATACTTTGGTAGATCTCTAACCAATCCTTTCCAAGATATATTTCTAAGTGAGTGAATATTGCAACGTCCTAGTCTCCTATTCTAGAGACAATATTATTTGTGAAAGGCACCTAAGTAAGAAATATTTTTAGAAGATAAATAATTTAAATCAATAGAATAAATATTATCATTTTTTAAAGTAGTAAAAATTAAATCATTTTTGTCATAAAAAACACGACACACATTATTTTTAAATTTTACATAAAAACCATCATCACATAATTGAAAAATTCTAAGTAGATTATATTTTAATCCATCTACATATAAAGCATTATAAATTAATATAGAATTAGAATTACCAATTTGGCCAAGGCTAATGATTTTCCATTTTTCATTATCACCAAAGGTGACATGACCACCACCATCAACTTTGATCAAATTATTGAAGTTTGAATACTCACCAGACATATGTCTGGAACATCCACTATCTAGATTGTCAGGACCCATCCCCCAGGGAACATGTCGTGACAACCCCAACATCCCACCTTTTATAGGACAGGGGATGACGACTAGAACCGATTAGGCATATCCCTACAAAGGGAAGGCATTTTACTTTAATCCTATACTCACGCAAAAAGATAAAACTTTGGAAAGTAAACATAAAGTAAACCAAAACTATCATTGAGACAACTACTAAGAGTAAAATACAAACTGAAAGTACAAAGGGGCCAAAATACAAGCCTAAAACCATAAAGGAAAGTAAAGCTTCCATGGTCCGTCAACTTGAGACCCTACCTGAAGGGTAAGTGAAGGGTAGTTGTCTATAGCTGTAGAAGTATGCCAGTACATTCCGTCTCACTGAGCACCACCAGGTCCCAAACCACTAAGGTCTCCGTCGAAGCATCAATCACCTACACGAGACACAACATGTGTGGGTGAAGCCTGTGCAAGGGTGAGTAACCCAATACTTATTAGGGACCCCATATCAAAAATAAAAGACCACAAAGTAAGACTACATAGTAAGACCACAAATCATAGACAACTCACACCAGGTATACCTCAAATTATAGAAAGAAATATTATCAGTTGTAAAGCTAAGTCATCTTTAACTACTGAGGGTCTCATCCCAGACGAGTCACTAAAGTTTTCTCAGCTAGTGGACCACTGAGGTCTGCTTAGCTACTGGACCACTGAGTTCCAATAGGATATTGGACCACTAAGGTTTGCTCTGCTACTAGACCATTAAGGTCCGCTCGGTTACTGGACCACTGAGGTCTGCTCGGATAGTGGACCATTGAGGTCTGCTCGGCTACAGGACCACTGAGGTCTGCTCGGCTACTGGACCACTGAGGTTTGATCGGCTACTGGACCACTGAGGTATGCTCAGTTACTGTACCACTGAGTTTCTCTTCGCTACTGGGCCACTGAGGTCCGCACGGCTACTGGACCACTGAGATCCGCTCGTCATATACTTCATGTCATAGCTAGCCATAGGATTTCTGCTCTCTAGTGCGCTTGATTCTGGGGGAATATACTACTCAATCCATTGGTCTTATCGCTACTTCCATGAAAAATCACTTAGAGTATACCCAAAGGACCGTCTCATCACAAGGGTCCCAACGTCGTAGACGATGCATCAATTGGACATTGAGTCAGAAAGATATTGGCGTTTTAGTAAATAGGGGCCAGTTGCATCCGGGCCTGATCTGAATTGGTGGGACCAACCCGACCAACATGGACCAGGGGTCCCGCATGACCTAACACAAATCCGACCCGCTCTGATTGGGCCATGGGTATGGCCCATTGGGCTCAGCCTGCTGGTCCGCGGGTCCGACCCACTTCACCCCGGCCCGACCCGACCGGGTGTAGCCCACCAGCACCAACCCGGCCCATATCGGAGCGAGCCAATTCCTCCAAACTAGACGTGGTAGTGGGGAGTCTGTTCCGTACCATGCCGCACCAGGGTGGAACCACCTCCTCGGCCAGCCGGTCCGCTCACGGGGATCGGGTCTCACGCGTGACCCGCGACAAGCCGCAGGTCCAACTCACCGTCACGGCTAGAGCCGCTACTTCTCCATGCGGTAAGCCGCACTACATAGCTACCACCACCACTGCGGCGCACTGGCCCTCCATCTGGCACACGACCATTGGTACCGGCACACCTACAAGTTCTTTGGTGGACCACCAGATGCGCTTTGATGGTCTGTTCTTTGATCCAGAAGGAGTTCTAAAACCCTCAAGTTGTGCTCTTTACTATCATGGGCTCAGATATCCTTTGTAATCCCTTCCACCAGAAAGCACCCGATTGGTGGTATCTCACGCATCGCTCCGATCCACCCACCTTCATCATCCTCACACCTCCTTCGGGTCATGACCGTCTACGACCCGTGATATCGTATCGTGCTCCAAAAGTGAATGAATGATGATTATTTGTTCATATCCCCTCAGAGAAGGAAGAACAGAAGAGGATAAATAGGGAAGAGCCACAGGAAAAAAATCGAGGAATGATATTCAACCCTTGTTTGTTATATCCTTAATCCACTCTCGTTAGAAGGATCAAGAACAAAATCAAACAAAAATCTCAATTTCCCAAAATCACCCCGTAAGAATGATCGAACAGTGGGACAACCTGTTCATGGGTTGATCCACGTTCGTTGTGTAAATCTAAGAATGGTGAATGAGAAAATTTAGATAACAACCCCTACCTAGGAAAAAGGAGTTTGGTCGAGGATTATCGTCTGTCACCATCTGTTGATCTCCGGTCCCAAATCCTCTCTCCAAGGGAGTCATCGCCACTTTCTGATTTACTAACGTTCGTCATTGGAGAGGTTTCCTTCGTCATTCATTAGAGGAATTATAGGGTTATTTGTCAACCCTGAATCCTTATTTAATTAAAGTAGGAAGATGTGATCCATGTTGCAGTGTCACCATGCTAATTAATTAATCTATTGCATCAATGAGTTTCAACATCATCACGTTGTCGCATTGCAGGGATGTTGTGTCACTGAAGAAAGTTAAAAGAAATAAAATACACTTTTTCTAAGTTTATTTTATTTTCCTTTAAAACATCTAAAAATTAACTTTCACCCTCGACCCATGCCAATTGAGGTTAGGCTCTGCCTAAGGGAATCACGCCCTCATGAGCTCAATGGTACTCTTTGATTTTCAATCCGAGTTACCGTTTGTGAGTTATAAGGATTTGAAAATAAAATAATCTTTATTAAATTATTTTATTTATGGAAAAAAACTACTTTCCCATGTTGGACAGTGCCGACCAATGTTAGGCTCTTCCAAGATGAATCTCAATGCTCTGAGTTCAACGATGCCTTCATATTTTTGATCCGGGCACCAGTTTAAAAGTTAGAAAAACCCTCTAGAATGATTATTTTAATAAACTTTAAGAATAGTTCAAAAATACATTTTGACCACTCCGGGACTCGGAATCATATGATGTCTTAGAGCCTAGTCTCAAAATAATCCCATTTGATTTTAAACAAAATTGCATAGAATTATGGGACATTACATTACCCCCACCTTTAGGGATTTACTTCCTAGTAATCCAAAACAAGGCATAATCAAACCAATGGGGGGTACTGAGCATTAATCTATGCCTCCCTCTCCCACATGCTCTCTTGGAGATTCTCATGCTACCAATGAACTTACACGAGAGGAAACAACCACCCACCAAGGATCCTCTCCTATTGATCCTCTATCTCCACTAGGTACTTCACAAATGTTGCCCTATCATCAATCTCCAGATCACCATGGTCTATGATGTGGGAAGGGTCATGCACGTATCTCCTCATCTGGGATACAAGGAAGATGTTGTGCACCATCTCTAACTATAGCGGTAGATCCATGTGGTACACCACCTCGGCCACTCTACACAGTATCAGGAAAGGCCCGATGAACCTCAGAGATAACTTACCACCCCGACCAAATCTATGTATCAATCATTGAGGAGAGACCCATAAGAATACGTGGTCCCCTTCCTCAAACTCCAAGGTTCACCACTTCTTATCAACACAGGACTTCTGTCATCTATGTGCAGTCTAATCAACTCTCGGATGACCTGTACCTTCTCAGTGGTAGCCTGCACCATCTTTGGATGAATTAGTACTAACTCCCATGGGTCTTTCCAACATAACAGTGTCCTATGTGGTCATCTATACAGTGCCTTGAACGGTTCCATACCAATGGTGGAGTGGTCGCTATTGTTGTACAAAAACTCCACCAGCGGTACGTGGTCCTCCGAACTGCAACCAAAATCAAGAATGCAGGCATGAAGCATATACTCTAAGGTCTGTATGGTCCACTCCATCTGACCATCCTTCTATGGGTGAAAGGCTATGCTCAAGCACAACTGAGTCCCAAATGCCTCTTGCAATCCCTTCCACAACCAAGATATAAAATGTGCATCATGATCTGAGACTACCATAGATGGGACTCCATGGAGTAGAACTATCTCATGCACATAGAGGTGTCCCAATCTCTCTACTGAACCCTTCTCTCGAATGGGTAGAAAGTGGGATGACTTGGTGAGTCGGTCTATGATCACCCAGATGGTATCGTGCCTCCTAGACATACATGGTAATCCAATCATGATGTCTATCTATATCCCATCCCACTTCCACTCCGGTACCTCGAGGAGTTGTGTCAAACCTACTGGAACCTGGTGCTCAGCCTTAACTTGCTGACAAGTGAGTCATCTCAAGACAAACTCTACCATTGTCTTCTTTATCCTTGACCACCAGTACTAATGTCAGAGGACCTAGTACATCTTCTTCCCACCTGGATATACTACCAAAGGGGATGTATGGAACTCCCTCAACACCTCCTCCTACAAAGCCACTGGTACTATGGTGCATCCTCTGAAAAGGGTGATGTGCTCCCCACCTTTAGAATATCCATTAGGGGCATGCCCTATGGACATCTGGGCATGTGTAGTCTTACAGCTGGCATCTCTGAGTTTCACCTCCCCGACATTCTATAAGATTGGATGGGAAACTATCAATGAATGAAGAAAATATGTCTCCTCTCTATCCACAAAGGATATCTGAACCAAGGACAACTTCTCTGAGGCCTCGTTCAGTAGTTGTGAACTCGATCTACTTTTGAGAGAATTTTCCACCATGTTCCCCTTCCCAGGAGTATAGAATATCTCGAAGTCATAGTCCTAGAAAAACTCTATCAAACATCATTGTCTCGGATTTAGATCCTTCTAAGAAAAGATGTATTTGAGACTCTTGTGGTCATAGTAGATGATGAATCGTTTAACCATAAGGTATTGTTGCCCCATATTTAGTATGAGGACTACTGTTGCCAACCCAAGGTCATGAGCCACATAATTCTTCTCATGTGGTCTCAATTTTCAATAGCCATAAGCGATCACTGATTTCCCTTGCATCAGGACACAAGCAACCCCATTTCCTAATGCGTCAAAGAACACCACATAGTCGATGACCTCCTATGGTAGCCTCAAGATAGGATCACTATTCAAGCTCTGTCTCAGTTGATGAAAGCTCTTCTGGGATATTTCTATACACACGAAGAGTTTTCCCTTCTTTTTCAATGTTTTTATGGGTGCTTCCACCCTGGAGAAGTCAGGTAAAAACCTCCAATAGTACCTAGTAAAACCAAGGGAACTCCAAACATCAGTAATTCTATTGGGAGGTTCCCAAGAAAGAACCACCTTGATATTCATTGGATCCACCGCAACTCCATCCTCTAAGATGACATGTCCCAGAAAGTGGAACCTTCATATCTAGAACCCACACTTTTGATAGATTTTTGTAAAGTTGGTGCTCTTGGAGTGTGTCTAGAACCATCCTCAGGTGTATCAAATGATCCTCCATGGATACTGAATAAACTAAGATTCCATCAATGAAGACCACTACAAACTAGTCTATGTACGGTTGGAAGATCCAATTCATGAGTCCCATGAACACTACTGGGGAATTCTTCATGCCAAACAACATCACTAAGTACTCGTAGTGGCTGTAGAGACATCTGAAATCCATCTTCGAGATGTCATAATCTTATACTCGAAGCTGGTGATATCTTGATCTGAGGTCCATCTTCAAGAACCATCTCACTCCCTTCATCTGATTGAAGAGGTCATCAATCCTCAGTGAAGGATACTTGTTCTTCATGGTCACCTGGTTCAGGCTCCGAAAGTCCACACATAACCTCAAGCTTATGTCTGCCTTCTTGGAAAACAATACTGGGGCTGCCCATGGTGAAACACTGGGCCTTACAACCCCTTCCTCTAAAATTATTCCAACTATACCCTCATCTCCTGGATCTCTGCAGGAGCCATCCTATATTAATGTATAGGTATCGGTGCCATCCTGGGGTAAAAATCAATGCAAAATCCTACCTCTCTGCGGGATCTATCCGATATGAAGGTATAGATATAAGTTTAATATTTTATTTATAATTGTCAACATAATAATCCAAATTTAATGGTTCCTATTTTTTAGGATTCCACATTAAATATAAAACATTTCATTAGAATTAATCTTGGGCCAATTATTCCATTTGAAGGGCCATATGGATCACACAAGAAGGCCCATATAATCTGTGAAGAAACTGGACCATCCATAAAGATTGAATTACTAGGCTCAATCCATAAGTTCAAATTCATTAATTCTCCTCAAAAGTTATAGGGACAATATAAGTAGTCTTGGATAAAACTTTCAAGGCCCAAATCCAAAGAAAAGGGTCCCAACTGATTCATTTAAACTCATCCCAGCATTCTTGCCAGAAAATAAAATCAGTACAGTATTCACGACATGTCTCCTGATCTAGTCAACAAATCAAGATGATATTTTTCAGTGTGAAAGAGGATATATAGGAGGAAGACTTTGTTGAATAAATAATTCAGATTTTAAGGCATCTTCCTATTCAAAAATCTGTTCACATTTTGTCCATCGAAAATGTATGGATAGAAATGGAAAGTTTAACATTGTTTATGAAAACCGCCATAACTTTGGATACATTAGTAAAAATGCCTCCAAATTTTTAGATTAGTCGGGAAACATTATTATACACAACTTTTGAGAAGAATATATCTCGATATTCAGATGTCTAGATATCCAAATCGTCGAGCCAAGTAGAGGGGTAGTTTTGGAATGAAAACATTCCACCACCTTGGACTATAAATACATTCCCTCCTCTCCTTTCAAAAGGGTTGAAATTTCAGAAGATAGGAGCATCAATTGGCATGACCAAAGCCTTGAAAAAGTCTTGAGAGGACCTTAAATACTAATGTTTTCACTTGAGAGACCCTTCCTCCTTTCTTTGATTTCATTTACTTTTGTGCTTTTCTTCATTTGTAATCTTGTAAGTCTTTGTTTTGTAATTCTATTTTAATGAAAGTTTCTTCTTCATATTATGTTTTAATCATCCACCCTCTGTTCTTAAATATTAATTCTCTTAAAATATTTTAAATCAATATGAAAAACCTTCCCTTCTTTTTCTTCCTCATTCAATCAAAATTTTATTTTTTAATTCTCGTCTCTGTTTGTGTGTTTGTGTTCGGCGCACAACTCTTTTCTTATCCCATTTTTTTCTTCTATTATTAACTCATCATCATAAAAATAATAAACCAAATTTATAATCATCTTAATTTCTGAGCAAATCTACCATTGGGGTCAGTCAAAATTTAGGGATGTTAAGTGATTGAGAGTATTTTCTCGATGAGTATTCTTTAATTTAACATTGTGTATGTTGGACATAATATGTCATGGATTAATGACATATTTTTTTAACGTGTGGTTTATATGGATTATTGGAACCATAAATACACTACCATTGACAAGATCTGATTGAGATTAGAACCCTAAGATAAGTTAAGGCTTGGATTAAAGCCTTAACACTTAGGAATTCCAATCAACGTTATCTTGTGAAGTGAGTGTTAATTTAAATGAAATATAAAGCAAAGCTCAAGGATATCATAAGCTTAACTCCCTAATAATGAACTCAACCCAATATTTATCAATTTTTTAAAACAATATATATCAATCAATCAATTCATAATCTCTACAAACAAACCCCCAAATCAGAATACAATCAACTATTAAAAAGTATCATCCCCGAGGATTCGACCCGAGTGCTACTATACACATTAATAGAGCACCAGAACCTTGACCGGTGGATAGGAGGCAATCAGCCATGATTTCAAATGGAACCATTGTTGGGGATGGTGATTTAGGTAGTAATTAGTATCTGGTTATTGTAAAGAAAAATGATTAGAAACCAAAATTAAAAATAATTAAAAAAAAGAAAAACCCACTTTCTAATAAAAATCATAAACTGAAAAAACACAAATAAAAACCCATCTTCCTCTTTCTTAAAACATATCTATGAATGCTCCGTAGCCTCCCAAAAAATCCCTCATATTTTTTTGACCCTGAAATTGAGCGAACTCTTCACCAACTTAGGAGTAACATTAGGGATACTCAAATAATTCAAGAACCAGTCCTTGTCCAACCAATTAAATTAGATATGGCCAATCCTAGGGAACAAAAACTTAAAGATCTTACTACCCCTGATATGAATTACCGCCCTCTTGGTATTCAATATCTAAACATAGAGGTTGAATTAAAACTCAAATCAGGTTTGATTCATCTTCTCCATCATTTAAAAGGGCTAGTTGGTGAGGATTCACATCTTCATCATAAAGATTTCCAAGTGGTGTGCTCTACCATGAAGCCTCAAGAGGTTTCTGAGGAACAAATCAAACTTCGAGAATTCCCTTTCTCCCTAGATGAAATTGATAAGTAATGGATTTACTACCTCTCTCCTGGTTCTATAACCACATGGAATGACATGAAGCGAATCTTATTAGAGAAATTCTTTCCTGATTCTCGTACTGCTTCTATATGAAAGTAAATAAGTGGTATTCATCAATTCCCAAATGAATCACTCTATGAGTACTAGGAGAGGTTCGAAAATCTTGTTGCAACCTACCCACACCACCAAATCCCTGACCAAATCTTGATCCAATACTTCTATGAGGGGGTTATTGGATATGGAGAGAACCCTCATTGATGCCACAAGTGGTGGTTCTCTTATTGATAAAACTCCTGCAGCTGCAAGAGATCTAATAAGCAACATGGCTGAAAACACACAAAAATTCCATACTCGATCACATGCTCAAGTCAAACAAGTCCAAGGGAATCAATCCATAGAGCCGAACAAGATGATTGAGTGGATGATTGAACTTACAGGTCTTGTACGATAACTAGCTGTGGCTTAAAAAGCCCCAACCTCATCATCTCCACGATCAATGTTTCATAGACCTGTCAAAAACTGTGGAATCTGCAACTCACCATCTCATCCAACAGACACCTGCCCATAACATCAAGATGATCCATCTGATTCATCTGGACTAATAGAGCTCAATGCAGCCTATGCTCAGCAGAACACCAACCCTCAACTATCAGGCCAGTTTGTTAGAAACTTCAACCAACCTCACTCTAAGCCCTTATCTTCATCCTATAACCAAGGCTTGAGGTATGGTAATCCCGTATCTCATCCCCCTCAATTCCCTCCTCAAATATCAAACGAGTTTCAATATGGTCAAGGTGTTGGTAACTTCCAACAACCTTATCCTTTTGTTCCTAAAAAAAAGGAGATATCCTCCTCCTACTCCTCTAGGCTACCACTATCCTAGTGATCCTTCTCAATTCCCAAACCAATACAATTGCTTTTCCACGAACCAAAATCAAGGCAATCTCAATCTTGGAAAAGCCTCTTCTTCCAAGAAACCATGGGAAAGTGCAATTGAAGATCTTTCCTCTTTCACTCATTCTGGACTTAAAAACATTGAAACCCAAATCGGTCAACATGCATCCCACCTTAGTCAGAAGAAACCATCCAATTCTTCCCAACTCCCAGCTCAACCATTACCGAACCCCAAGGGTAATTTAAGTTTAATTTCACTTAGATCGGGAAAGCAAATTGCTATGCCTCAAGATAAGTCCTCCAACCCCCATTTGAATGTTGACCTAGAAAATGAAAAGAAAAAGAATCTTGAAAAGGAACTTGAAGCCATTCCCTCACCTCATTCCATTCCACTTAGGAATCCAATTCCTTTTCCTCAAGCTGTTTCTAAGCCAAAGAAGTCCTTTGAACCCGATCCTGAAATGATCGACATGTTTAGATGTGTTGAAGTCAAAATTCCCCTCTAAGATGCCATAAAACAAATCCCTAATTATGCCAAGTTTCTTAAGTAATTGTGCACCCACAAGAGGCAACTTAGAACCTTAGAAAATGTTTCCACCCAGCAGTCTATTCCTATAAAGTGAAAAGATCCACGGACCATTACGGTTCCATGCCAAATTGGAAGTTCCAACTTTGATGATGCACTCATAGTCCTAGGAGCCTCAATTAATGTCATTCCCAAATCCATATTTTCCAACCTTGTTCTAAGTCCCTTACATCCAATGGGTGTTGTTATCTAGTTATCCAATCGAAGAACAAATAGTCCCGAGGGAATAATTGAGGATGTCCTTGTCCGAGTCAATGATCTTATCTTACCTGTTGATTTCTATGTCCTTGAAATGGAAGGCGAGACAAACTCTTCTCGATCTCCCCTAATTCTAGGAAGACCATTCCTAATGATAGTGAGAACCAAGATTGATGTCCATTCAGGCATCTTATTAATGGAATTTGGTGACAAACTGGTCAAGTCCAACATTTTCCAAGCCATGAGATACCCATCTGAGAATCACTCTATATTCTCAATCCATGTTTCTGAGGGCACTTCTGAGAGTCAGTTGAACCCCATTCTGTCATGTTCATCATGTTCTAACGAGAGAGGATCTTGTGAAATTTTTACCATGATTAACCAAGTCATAAATGGTGAAGTTGATATGGACCTTTCATTCATAGACTCCATCAATATATAGGATCTTGAAAAATCTATTAAATCCCACATCAACTCTAATATCTACTACTCCACCTTGGACAGTATTAAGGAAAATGAATCTGAAGCAACTAAAGTCCCTTCCTCCATTATTGAGTTGTCTAACCCACAAATGAAAGATGTGACTAATCTAAATCCTCTTCCTGAACACCTGAAATATGAATTCCTTTTCCATGACCACTCTTATCCTGTCATTATCTCTTCTTCACTTATCGAAACTGAGGATTCAAAACTTGTTCAAGTATTAGAGGAAAACAAAAAGGCCTTAGGTTGGACCCTAGATGACATACCAGGAATCAAACCTGCCCTTTGCATGCATCACATCCATCTTGATGAATCATCAAAACCAATTAGACAACCACAAAGAAGAGTCAATCCACTCATACTTCAGGTAGTTAGGGAAGAGATCACCAAGTTTCTTTAAGATGGAATTATCTAACCAATTTCTGATAGTGAATGGGTTAGTCCAATTCAAGTTGTACCTAAGAAAGGTGGGATAACTGTTGTCACAAATGATCATGGGGAGGTAATCACAACTCGAGTGAAAAAAAAAATGGCATGTGTGCATCGACTACCAAAAATTGAATGTTGAAATAAGAAAATATCACTACCCTCTTCCATTCCTTGATCAAATGCTAGAACGATTAGTCAGAAAGCCACACTATTTCTTTCTTGATGGATACACCAGCTACTTCCAAATCTCAATCACACCTTAGGACCAAGAAAAGACTACTTTAACATGCCCCTTTGGAACATATGCATATAGGAGAATGCCTTTTGGCCTTTTCAATTCTCTTGCAACATTCCAAAGGTGTATGATGAGTATCTTTTCTAAATTCATTGAACACTGAATGGAATTATTCATGGTTGACTTTACCATTTATGGTGAGTAATTTGAATCTTGATTGAATTCACTCTCTTTAGTCCTTCAAAAGTGTGTCAAGTGTAACCTTGTGTAAAATTTGGAAAAATGTCACTTCATGGTTTAAAATGGGATTGTTCTTGGGAACATAGTTTCAAAAGAGGTTATTGAAGTTGATATTGCCAAAATTGAAGTGATCCAATCACTTTCTGAACCCACCTCTGTTCGATACATCCGTTCATTCCTAGGTCATGCCGGTTTCTATCGGTGATTCATCCATAACTTCAGTAGGATTTCCCTTCCACTAACTCGGTTTCTCCAAAATGATGTCACTTTCCATTTTGATGAGGTTTTCAAGAGATCCTTCATTGAACTCAAAACTACTCTTACATCTGCCCTGATAATACAACCCCCAGATTGGTCCTTACCCTTTGAGTTGATGTGTGATTCTTCTGATAGAGCCATTGGGGTTATTATTGGTCAAAGAAGAGAAAACATTCCTCACATTATCTATTATGAATCAAAAAATTGGATGAAACTCAATCTCACTACACTGTGACAAAAAAGGACCTTTTTGCAGTGGTTTTTTCCTTAGATAAATTCTGGCCCTATCTCTTAGGTTCCAAAATCATCATCTTCACAGACCATTATTCTATAAAGTTCTTAAGCATGAAAAGTTATTCCAAACCAAGGATAATGAGAAGTATCCTAATGATCCAAGAGTTTGACCTTGAAATCAAAGATAGTCCAGGAAAAGAAAACCCTGTGGCTGATCACCTGAGTAGAATTTCTAATTCTTTTCTTTTAGAAATCATTGATCCTGAATTCCCCACTAATAACCTTTCATCTATCACTCCAAAAATACCATGGTATTCCCCAATTATAAATTACTTGATTTCGGGTGTTTTTCCTGAAATTTTTTCAAAAGAACAAAAAAAGAAGTTGAAAAGGGATTAAAAATACTATTTTTGGGAAGATAATAAACTTTAGAAAACTAGGGCAGACATGGTAATTAGAAGATGTGTTGATGAAAATGAACATTCTTCCATCTTAGAATTTTGTCACTCAATGCCTGGTGGTGGCCACTTTGGACCATAAAGGACCTCCTGAATGGTTCTAGACTCTGGATTCTTCTAGCTTTCACTCTTTAAGGACTCACATAAGTTCTGTCAATCATGTCCCACTTGCCAAAAGTTTGGCAAAATTTCAAAGAGAAATAAAATGTCCCAAAAGCCTTTAATTTTCTATGAAATCTTCAATATTTGGGGCATCGATTTCATGGGACCATTCCCCCTTCCAATGGATTCTCATACATTATTCTTGAAGTTGATTATGTTTCTAGGTGGGTTGAGGCTAAACCCACTAGAAAGGATGATTCAAATACTATTAGTGAGTTTCTAAAGGCACACATCTTCCACCGATTTGGCACACCACATGCCTTGATAAGTGACTTAGGAACCCATTTTTGTAATAAAACAATGGAATCTCTTTTGAAAAATAATGGTGTTGTACATAAAACTTCAACTGCATATCACCCCCAAATAAATGGCTTGGCTGAAAATTCTAATAGAGAAGTCAAAAGAGTGCTTGAGAGCATTGTTAATCCCACCAGAAAAGATTGGCCTGAAAGACTTGGTGAAGCACTTTGGGATTATCGAAATGACTATAAAACACCCATTGGGATGTCTCCTTTTAGGCTAGTTTTTGGTAAATCATGTCATTTTCTAGTATAAATCCAACATAGGTCATTTTGGGATTTGAAAACCTGTAATTTTGATTGTGAAAAATCTAGTGAAGAAATATTGTTGCAATTGGCTGAACTAGAGGAGCTTCGACATGAATCCTATGAGAATTCCAATCTATACAAAGAAAAGGATAAGGTAATCCATGACAAACACATCCTGAGAAAGGTTTTCCATGAAGGTGAAAAGGTATTAATTTTCAACTCTCGATTTTGGCTTCAACCAATAAGCTTAATTCTTGTTAGGAAGGTCTTTTTGTTATTACTAATGTTTACCCATTTAGTGCAGTGCAAGTCCAAGACCCCTCTTCAAAAAGGACATTCATAGTTAATGGACATCGGTTAAAGCATCACCATGAGAGGACGCACAATCCTGGAACAACCTCGAATTCCACTGGATCCCCAACTTCTATAGTTGACCCACTGTAGATGCTGAAAAATGATCAAGGGATGAAGGAGGTTTTAGCATGACAAAGAAAAACTATATTTGGACCCAGTGATCCATTCCGGGGGGCTCTAAGGGGCTGCGCAAAAAAAAATTCGGAGTGGCGCGAAAAAATGTCTATCGCGCGGAAAACTGCGGGATCTATGAATGTTTTCCATGCAAGCGGGTAAATTTTCCACGCCCTAACTGTGGGAGTGGAAATTCGCACGCAGCCACCCTGTGTGGTTGAATTTGTGTGCTTCCGACACTATCGCACAAAATTTTGTGCAAACCCATTTTCCGCGTAGATCCGCTGACCTCAGGAGCTTATAAATAGAAGGTCGCCCCTTCTACTTCCAGGATGAAGAATCTGAACTGTCTCTCCGATGTGAAATTCCCTTCTCGTGCACGCAAAAGATGGCTCCCAGGTACTGGATTTTTCATGCCAGGTCACCCAAGGGTCTACATTCGCGTGAGACCCCTATGGCTTAACCTGTGTCCACATCCATTCGAGTTTTGGCCCTTGCGCGCAATTCTGTGCATTTGCGCGCATCCCGCTCAATTACGCGCAAGCCCACTCCTTGCGTGCAATCCCTTCCTTGTGCACACCCCAATCCTTGCACACAATCCCCTCCAATCGCGCACAAGCCCTTCCCATTGCACGCAACCCCCAATACTTGCGTGTAATTCCATTTAGTTGTGCACAAAACCGGGGCTCCACTTTTATGCGCCAATCCTCCAATTTCACACCATCCTGGTCTTTTTCGTGAAATTGTGCCTATTGTGTGCCAATTGCATGCAAAACTCCACGATTGCATGCAATCCTCCGGGACCCCTCACCCTGTCCATTTTCTCGCTACTACTCAATCCACATGCCCCCGTGCTCTTTCGCATGTGTTTGATGTCCTCCTTACAGACATCATTTTGGGGTTCCTCTCACGCCCTAAACATCTACATCATATACCATTTTCTCGTACGACCTTCTAGGCTCATATGATGTAACTTCAATGTCCCTTGGGAGATGTTTCACATTGTGTTGCTTCACCTCATGCTTCTTTTCATAGGCACGCTAATGGCTATTGCTTCTTCACATATCCATGCTAATGTGGACCCCAAATGGGATCACCTCATGACACCCCACCACCACAAAATTTCATGTCCCTTCTATTCACCAAGGTGCAGAGGGTACTGATTATGTAAGTCCTAGGGGTGCGGAGTGAACCCTCCCTCATCCGAGCTGCAGGACGTTAAACCACCAAGCATCATCATCCTCAGCACATGATGTTAAACCGTAACTTCACCCCATGAATCCTATGCGGGTAAAGGGAAACCACCCTACTGTAAGCCTCCTAGATTTTCTTTCAGGAGGCAGCATCCCTGCCCCTCCTTTCTTCGGTGCCAAATCCCTCTCCTGCTGGGCTTTTTCACCACCTGGCCTCCGTCCTGGAGTAAGTCCCAAGCCCCAGTTTCCTCTTTGGGCTGCTAACCATGTGTAAGCCCCATTCTACTTCCCACTGACTCACCTTTAGCGACATGATCGTTAGGTCTTTACTGCCTCTTGTTTCTCACATTGAGCATGACTCCTGTGGGCTTAGAGTAAGCATCGACCATAACACCATGGGAAG
Organism: Viscum album; assembly: GCA_963277665.1. NCBI lineage: Eukaryota > Viridiplantae > Streptophyta > Magnoliopsida > Santalales > Viscaceae > Viscum > Viscum album. The sequence goes on from OY728123.1 coordinate 2,026,340,097, forward strand.
CCTAGAGTGTAAGACCCAAACACCATCCTGAACTACGAGGAATTTGAACCTTGCCAAGGCAGGGTATGTAGGAGTCCTCCACGAGGTTCAAGACCACCACCCTGGTCATTCTGACCATCTTCACGTAGGTTCACCAACACCCTGGGCATCCTAGAGTGTAAGCCCCACCATTATCCCAAACTACGTGGACTTCGATCCTTGCTAAGGCGAGGTACGTAGGATGCCTCCCAAAGGTTCAAGGCCATCACTCGGTTGTTCTGACCCCCCCTTCACGTCAGTTATCTCACACCATCCATCTGAACCCCAGGTCCTCATTCACGTCAGTTCACCTTCAACTGTAAACCCCACACAATGGTAAGACATTGTGTCCCTAAATAAGTGGAAATCCATTGTATCCCGATTAGCGGTAAGACGTTGCATCCCCTATTCAGTGGAAAGCTGTTGTAATAACCTTCATTAGAACCCAAATCTTTGGTCTATTCTAGTGGTTTCAGACCAACTCGGGCTGCTAACCATGTGTAAGGCCCATACACATCATCAGGTTGTTGTCCTATGTGTACAACCCAATTCAAGCTCGTCGCCTAACCTTTCCCTAGAGCCTATGTCTCTTGGGAATGTCATGCCCCAAACTAGAGGTTCCACTTCCTTCAGGTCCCATCCATGCGTCCATTCTCACGGGCCGCCTCCTCAGGCGTCCCATCGCCCTCTTGAACTACGCAGACTTTGATTCCTTGCCACGAGGATATGTAGGAAGTCTCCTTGAGACTCAATCCCAACATTACCACCATCCTCATGGCAGTTCCATCCCATTCTCCACCCATTTCACTCAGCACCCCATCATCCGTCTTGATTCTTACCTGGGCTGCCACATCCTAGTGAGGTCATGTCAACCCACCTACATCAGTGTGTCCTTCAGGGGTTACACTCATCTGATCCACTCTAGTTAGTGTTATGATCAGTCTGATCCATCTCCACTAGACGTTAAACTTTCATCATACCCTGTGTTAAACATGGGAAGATAAGGAAAACCTCAGAGACATGCCTATGGAATATAATTCCTCGTATTCGACACGTGATGCCTCAGGCTTCCGTGCCCTCGAGAAGCCCTATAATAAGGGGAAGAAACCCATACACGCAAGTGTTCCAGCGTCCAGACATGACAGTGATGCCCAACGTGACTACTCCCCTGACCGAAGGTTGCTTCCATGACCGGACCCTTTAGAATGTCCCGACAGAAGCAGTGTAATTAACTGGTGTCCATGAAAATATGGCACTTGGAAGAGTTTCACGAAAAAACATATTAAGTCTATAAGGGAGACCCAGACTAGGTAACGAGCTCTGAGGAGGAATCCACAGAAGTAATAACCAACATCCCATCATCATGTTTCAATCAAGGAGAAGACATCCCTAAATAAGTGACAGTTGCCGCCTGCCTTTGGAAAGCAGGAATTCAGGGCAACAAAACGGCACCTTTCATCCTTAAGCAGATGGAGGCATGCACCCAGGTGAAAGCGTCAGAAACAGAAGTGGTGAACCTGACGTGAAGATATTATCCTCAAAATGGAGATTAGTAGCATTCGAGGCATCTATGGACTAGCGTGTCACCATACCCAGTTATCCAGCGTTGGGTCCTATCATGAAAATAGCGGGCCTGGCGTGAAACTTACCAGAAGTTGGGGTAGTAAAATGTTGGACATCCTGTTCTGTGATGTTGTTAGCATGGAATCCTCTTACCGGTCATGAAAGATGGGATGGATCTGGGGCATTGGTCGTCGATTCCTTTTTCTTTCAGCATTGATGAGTTAATCTTCCTGCTCTTAGGAATCAGGTTGTTGCACCCGGAATGCGATCACCGCCTGCCCACCGATGCAGGGGCAGGGGCAGTGCCAACGTGGTAGTCCCGCACGACTCCGCCTCTTCCGCAAAAGCCTCTACACCCATGAATATGGGGTGACCACACCCTATATCCCTGTCCAAGGTTATTCAGCGGAGGGTAATCAACGACCTCGTGTGCCGTTATGAGGAGGAGGGGATCATCCCTACGAGGTATATGGACCACCTAGATTTGGAGGCGTCTACACCTCATCGTTAATGCCTCCCCCAAAGACCACGCAAGGAGACACTGCTCCCCACCTCGACATATAATCGTTTCAGGAGCCTCTCCTCAGAACGCTTTGATAGGCGATGTCCGGGCCAACCCAGTCAGAGTCCCATTCTAGGGACTCCCAGTGAGGGCTCCCACCTGGCCGCGTCAGCACCGCCGCCCAGTCTTACCGGACGACGTGCCTGCACCGCCGACTCTGGTCCGTTCGACCCGACGCCAACGTCGGGCGCAAGCCGAAGAGGACACCCACCAAGGGGCGTCAACGTCAGTGGCTACTGTGGCCCGATCCACCGCTAACGCATACCACCAACTCCCTAGGTATGCTAAACAGGGAAATTCATATGCCCAACCTGGATCAAGGCCCCAACTGCCCCACGGGCAGGAAGGGTCTACTCTCTTGGTTGCCGGCACAGGAAGTGGTCATCGTGGAATAACCCACAATGATGCCGCCCAGTACTGAGGTCCTCCCTATACCGCTACCACGGAGAGCGCGGGCCTTCCCTTCATCGAGGCTTGGAATGGAGGGCTGCACCGTGGCACCTTCAATTCAAATGAGGGTCTTCCCTGCGGCAGTGACGCTCAGTGTGGAAGTCTCTCCCGTGCCCACTACACTGGATATGGAGTCATTCCTCCCCCCACCGAACACCGGTGTGGGGGCAATGCACATCCGGTCTCTCCTCAACCAGGAGATCCTCCCCATACCCTCTTAGCAGCTGGCGAAGGTCCTCCTCGCTTCAACAACCAGAGGGGTAAAGGCCAGCCTCACTTCACCAGTTCCTAGCATGGAGGTCCTACCCGTGTTCAGTTCGACCAGTATGAGTACCCTCATACAAATGTCACCAGGGGGAACATGCATGGAGGTACTCCCCATGCTCCTACCGGTTCTAGTGGAGGTCTTTCCCGCTCTAGCGCTACCCATGGAGGTCCTCCCCATATCCCCTTTGATATCTGTCCCGGTGCTCCTCGCAGCCTGACTTACTCAGGAAGAAACCCTCTCTGCCCCAACACCAATGCAGCCGAATGACCTCGTGTTAGAAATTTTCTCTGTCCTGAAGAGCCATCCAGGGGTAGGGAGGCGGGTCATCACTGACATAAGAAGAATTCTGGGAAGGTTTGAATAGAGATCAAACCAGTTCGCTTCTTAGACTTCGAAGCGGAATACGACTCAGCTCGGGAACCCTCCCCTCGCTCATCTGAGTCAAGGGATGGGGCAGGAACAAGGCGCATCAGCCTAATACTCTCATAATGTGAGGTCCATCGAATTCCTGCCTCCCTCTATAGGTCTATTTTTAAGGATGAAAATATGGAAGCCCTACAAGTCACAATCATGAAATCACCACCATCGTCACCAGAAGCGCTCTCTACCTCGACAAGAGATCATAAAGAGCTATTTTGGGGACCAATGGCAAGCGAGAAGCATCGCAGCCTATTGCCAGTAGCCCTATCCCCTAAGATAGGAACTGTGGCCATCAGCCTGTCTTATCATGATGCAGTGGCCAAGTTTCTACACTCATCGGAGGAAAAATCGAGATTCGGCGGCCAGTCAGCCCGCTCGCTGTACTCTCCACCGACCAACCTACCACCCCAGCGGTTTGCCTCAGTGCCGTTGCCAGTTCCTCATCCACCTCCGGTTGACGAGTGGGGTAATGAAGGGATAGACCCTGAATCTAAGCTGAGGATCTTATGGAACATCCTCGCAGTGGACCACTTCCCTGAGATGTTTTGGCCCGTGGTAGCGCCGAATTTATGTGCCCCGGAATCCCTCACCCTAGGGGAAATTGAGTGTTTCCTTAAAACCCTATGGGAGACACACTTCCACCTTTGTCATCAGTAAGTGGTTTATCATAGTAGCCAAGTGCATTTTGAATACATTGGCAAGAAATGTCGTCTAGTTGATTTTACCACACTCCCTGTGGCCCAGCTCCCCGAGTCACCAGGCCGTCGTAAGGCCCTCCGACACACAAATCTATGGCTGGGGGAAGTATACTTCCATCCTCTTCAATCCTATCTGGAGACAGCCTGACTCACCTGGAAATATTGAGTATATTCCCCCAGGAAGGGTCATGATCAACATGGCCAACATAGTGGACGAGGAGGATGAGATGGAGCTTCTTGACGGGGATCTTTCCCCTGAGGGTGTGCCACCACTATTGGACCCGTCAGGAAGATTTACTCGCCAGCAGAGGAATCTACTGGGTCTCCCTCCACCCACCAAGGCATTAGGGCTCATCCGGAATTCTGGTAAGGGTAAAGAGCATGCCAGAGCTCCCAAACACTCTGAACCATCCGCCTTAGTGCATAAGACAAAAGAGGAAGTTGAGAAGGCCACATTGCGCCAACAACTTGCCGAGCAGAAGAAGTTGGTCGATGGACTCCTGGCTAAAGGTGCTGCAGAGCGATGACCAGAATACGCCAATCCTAGAACAATACAATAGGTGAATGAACAACTTCCCCTCGACGAGATTCCTCCAGGTAAACCTGACCATGCTGCTCCCACAGAAAGGGTTGAAGCCGAAACTTACGACAAGAGGGCGCGGTATGTCTCACCAAACCCTCCCGAACGACACGACAATCTAAGGGACCCAGATCGAGATCCCCCAGCCACCTCGAGGGTCATTCCACCAGCCACTTCATGAGCCGCTGGGCCTACTTACCATGTTGAATAACCCACCAACGTTCTCGTGGTTAGGGATCCCGGTCAAGACAGGGACCCCCACCCAGATGATCTAATGGAAGCACTCATTGCCCACCTAGAGGCTTTGGAGACGTGACAGGTGGCAATCCCATCTGATGGAAAGCCATATTCAGCATGGTTTGATGATATGCCGACACCACTGGGTTTCCGTAATCCCACCTTTTCCCCCTTCAACAGGACTGGAGACCCACCACAGCATCTGGACCACTTCACCTCGAGGTGTGGGCCCATGTTAGGGACTACAGAGTAGCAGGAGGCCGCCAAGATCCGATGCTTTGTGCAGACATTGGAAGGGCATGCATTTTTCTGGTATAGCCAGCTCCCCATCAGATCGGTAACCAGCTAGGAGGACCTCTGGAGGAAATTCCTTTACCAGTTCAGCTCCACCACACGGAAGACAAGAGTCACATACCTATTCAAGTAAAAACAGAGGCTTGATGAGCATGTCACAGACTTTATCACCCGGTGGAAAGGAATTACATACTCTCTTGACATGCCACTGAATCAGGAGTAATTACTGACGATGTGTGTGGGAAATGTTAAGACAGAACTGTTTCTCTCTCTGATCACCCCGAACTACCCTGGAGGATTCCGAAACTTCTCCAATAAGGCCCAATGCCTGGAAGAAGCCCTGCAACAAGCCATCTAGGCATGTTCGTTTCCCCCTGTAATTCCCGCAAGGAGGGCTACTAGAGCCGAGCCCACTGCGGTGGCCCAAATAGAGGCCCCCAGATAGCTAGAATTATTACCAGTGGAGCCGCCTCTTCTACTTTGCAGAGGCCCTCCACCACAGGCGCAACCTCCATCCCAACAGCAGCCTCCTCAGAATTGGTAGTTTCCCCCACATAATGCACCACCACCGCCTAGGCCAGACAATCAGGCTCCACCTCCTCGAAAAGCTCCTCCAGCTCCTCGTCAGGGACAAGCTCCAAGGCCCCCATTCCCAGACAGAAGAAAAAAAACCTACTCGTTTAATGAGAACCAGGTTCCAGGATATTTCTGAAGTGCCTTGGAATAGGGGATTGTGCATTTGACTGAGTGCGGAAGGCCAGAAGTGGTGCACCTCACTGATTGCCCCAACTGCTGCCCCTATCACCGGATCCTGGGGAACACTCTCAAGCAGTGCTATGTTTTCAAAGATTGGCTTCAAGACCAGGTCGATAACAACATAGTCAGGTTGGGCCCGGCCCTGACATAAGTTTCATGTGTCGTCGTAAGTCCAGACAACAACAGTGATAGTGAGGGCGAGTGGCAGCAGGTTTCAAACTATGAGTCCCAGAAGTATGAAGACTGGATGGCTCGAAAAATGGTCGCTTGTTCCCATGGTATCATCCGTGCATGATTGAATAAACCGGAGCCTTCAGAAGATGCAGCTGCCACTTCTACATCATCATCTCAACTGGCCTCTTCCTAGAAGAGCAAGCATCAGCGACACAAGGGAAAGAAACATGCCCCACCAATGCCATAATTATCATACCATACTCTCGGCAACTTCATGCCCCCAGAGATGGGGATTCCTCCCTGAATCCACCCAGTAGCGGAATAATCTTGGAGTGAAAGTCAAGGGTATGCTTCAGTTAACACCGTGGAGCTGGTAAACCTCTACATGACTCCCAACGATAGGGAGCGCCAGGCGGACCTCCCTAACATTCCTAGCCGAATCCAACGTTGGTGGAGATGCGACCATATGGGTCATTGAGGCACATCAGTTGGCACCTCCATCTAGGTCGTGCATGCCACTAAGACTAGACAACATGCCCATCATAGAGCTCAGCATGCGCAACCTCCACATCTGGCGCCATCAGGCCTGCTTCCACCACTGTTTGTGATACTGGACCAAGAAGAGTCACCGAGACCTTGTCGTTATCAGCCACGCTCCACCGCAGACCAGTCTCAGTCAGCTGGCCCGGACACAGTAGTCACTCAGCATGCTTTGTTTAGTGAGCAGCGGGATATGCCTAGCACTAGTCAGCTGCCGGCCCAGCCGATAGGGTCCACCATACCGCCTATCATAGATAAAACTCTTGCAAGTAGAAGTTCACTCCTAGCATGGAAGTATGATGTTATCAAGCATCTTGCTAGATTTCCAACAAGGCTCTCCATCCTCGAGGCCCTTCACCTGTCGCCAGATATGTAGGAGGCCCTCGCCGAGGCTTTAAGAAGCCCCCTCCAGTTCGAGACGGAGGTAGCAGCCGAAGATGCCTTTCACACGGAGGCTCTTGAAAACATAGAATGACAGGCCGTAATGTCATTCTCCAGAGATGATGAAGGTTATCCCATACAAGGGCACATTCACCCACTGTACATCACCGACCAATTCAATGAAATGGAGGTTCGCCACTGTCTTGTTGACATCGGCTCTGGGATTGACTTTATCCAAACACAGACACTACGGAAGATGGGGTTATCCGAAGATGACTTGACCCCCTCCGACCTGAGAATACAAGGATATGATAGGATAGAGTAGACCGTAGTGGGAAAGATTCGTTTGAAGACCCAGTTCGGTGGCCTAGTTTCCAGTACCGAGTTTATGGTTGTCTCCCAAGACATCGCGTACAATGCATTGATGGGAAGACCAGGGCTCCACCTGCACGCGGTGATTCCCACATCGTATCACCAGTGCCTCAAGTACTCCCTCAATGGTCGAGTGGGCATGCTCAAAGGTGATGCGTCTCCTTTTGCCTCTTGTGAAGCCCGCTACCTAGTTGCCGACTATTATAAGAGAAAAGACAAGAAGATTCAGGCTAGTGAGGTCGAGCATGCCGCAGTTGTAACCGACCCCTGGGAAGGTCTGTATGATGCCTACATCTTCCCGATCCATCGATTGAAGGCTACAACCCCCCAATATGGGGTAATGTTTTGTTGTCTTTGGCATGGGGGGAAGCGTATTTCCAGGTCCAAGCGACGTCAAGAGATCACTTTGTATTCTTATACGAATCAATCCTCGGTGAACCCTGAGCCGCTACCTCCATAAGGTATCAGGATGTCTTCTCCATGGAAACGATAGTGCGTCATATGTGCCTGTTTCACCGGGCTGGAATTAACCGGCTCATGCCAACACACCACTACTACTTTGACATCATCAAGCGTGGCCCCTTGGGCCGAAGAACAAATGAGATCAGGTCGACAACCTTTATTGCTATGGTTTTGGAAGTACCAGAATCTCCCAATGCAGTGACCACTACTGCTCAGGCAGGTACCAGCCTCTCTTCAGGATCTGTCGACCCAGAGGAAGATCCTCCCGCTAGGGATCCCTCCTCCGTAATTGAAGAATAGGATCTGGAGGATGATCCTCCACCTTTGAAGAGGGAATCTCTACCATAGTTGATGGATTGGTACAGGTGAACCTTGGTAGCGAGGAAGATCCGAGACCCACATTGATCAGTGCCACCATGCCTCTCTAGGAGAAGCAGCGATACATAAACTTCCTGAAACAACATCTTGATGTATTCGCCTGGAGCTACGACGAGATTCCAGGGATAGATCCTCGGGTAGCCATCCACCGCCTTGGTCTCCCAACAAATCATTGTGATTTCAAGCAACCTCTTAGAAAGATGCACCCTTCTCACGGTGCCATAGTTAAGGCTGAAGTTGACAAGCTCATCAGAGTCAACTTTGTCAAGGAGGTACAGTACCCCAAGTGGCTAGCCAACATTGTTCCAGTCTGGAAGAAGAACGGAAAAATCAGAGTCTAAATCGACTTCTGGGATCTCAACCATCACTGTCTGAAGTATGATTTTCCCCTCCCAGTGATAGAGTTGCTGATCGATGCTACGGTGGGGTTCCAATCCCCTTACTTCATGTACGGGTACTACAGATATAATCAGATCCAGATGGCCCCTGTGGATGAAGAGTCTACAGCCTTCAGGGCACCACAAGGTACGTTTTGTTACCAGGTCATTCCCTTTGTCTTAAATAATGGAGGTACCACCTATCAGTGGGCCATGCATCGCATATTCAAGCTAATCCTTAGGACATTGGTGGAATGCTATGTGGACGATCTGGTCGTCAAATCTCTCCAGCGCCGGGACCATCTCAAGGACCTTGAGAAAGTGTTCGACTTTCGTTGTTCTCACCACCTGAAGATGAACCCATTGAAATGTGCCTTTGGGGTCACCTATGGGAAGTTCCTCGACTTTGTTGTCAGGTACCAGGGCATTGAGATCAACCCATATAAGATCAAGGCCATCAACTAGATGCCTCCCCCGAGAAATATTCGGGAGCTTTGATGTTTTCAAGTCCACTTATCCTACATACGCCGATTCATTGAGAATATGGTCGGAAAGGGTAAGACCTTTTCCTGGCTCATGAAGAAAGTAACTGCCTATGAATGGGACGAAGAGTTCCAGGGCGCGTTCGATTAAATCAAGCAATATCTTCTCCAGTCTCTGATCTTGATGCCACATGTCTCCAGAAAGCCGCTGGTCCTTTATGTGACCACCCTGGAATAATCTCTCGGTGCCCTTCTTGCCTAGAAGAATAATGAGGGGATAGAAAAAAAACCTTTACTACCCCAGCCGCATGCTCCTCGATACGGAGACCAGATACTCCCCCATTGAAAAGAGCTTCCTTGCGATGGTTTTCACAGTGCATAAATTGCGACATTACTTGCAGCACCACGAGGTACAACTGGTGTCTTGGGTAGACCCACTGAAGTACATTCTGAAGTGCGCCATGTTGACATTCCATATATCTTGGTGGGCAGTGATTCTTCAGCAATTCGATATCAAGTTTATCCCACAGAAAGATATTAAGGGGAAAACATTGGCAGACTTCCTTACCACCCATATAGCTCCTGCTAACCAGTCCCTGGATCTCAATTTTCCTGATGAGGTAATCCTCTCAGTTGATCATGCCATGTCAAGCTAGAAGATGCACTTTGATGGTGCTTCCCGAAGCCCCACTGACAGGAGGCTCAATGATCCTAGGCTCAACAGAGTAGGCTTGGGTATCGTCTTTATTACCCCGGCACAAGCTATTCTGCCGTACTCATTCCTATTGTCGGAAGGCTGCACTAACAATGAACCAGAGTATCAGGCCCTCATCACTGGCCTCGAGCTAGACCTCGAGATTGATGTGCCCCATTTACATGTGAAAGGGGACTCCGAACTAGTCATCAACCAGATCAACAGTGACTATGTCGTCATGAAGTCAGAGCTCATACCATTGTTGGAATGTACTCTCCAGCTAATGGCCTAGTTCCCATATCAGCCAGAGGTTACTCATGTCCCTCGATCTCAGCACAGTTGGGATGATGCTTTGGCCGGCCTAGCTGCATCACTTGCAGAGCCCGAACAGGATGATCTGATTATCCACGTGGCACACAGGAGATTCATTGCTCCCATCACCCTAGGTGACAAAGACGGTCTACAGGTGATCCATATTACCACTGGAGCCTCCACGTCAGGACCCCCAGGTCCCTTAGATGTAGTGGTTTAAGTTACTCCTGACTGGAGGGCCCCCTTTGTCGAGTATCTCTAAAATGGTTACCTCCCAGCTAATCGGGCTGAGCGCGAGCAAATCCGATGCTGTGCGTTACAGTTTACCCTCCAGGATGGTCCCAATCTTGAGAAGATCCTCTACAAGTGCGGGTTTGATGGTGTTATCCTCCATTGGATCCAAGGCTTTGAAATTTCTCATGTCATATAGGAGGTTCACGCCGATTCCTGCGGGGCTCATCATACTGGGCCGAAGCTATCTCACCAGATCCAGAGACTGGGGTACTTTTGGCCCTCCATGATCCATGATTGAATCAAGTTCTCCAAGAGATTTCATGAATGACAAGTTCATTCCAACTTCGTACATCGACCAACAAAGCCTCTCCACAATACCAAGTACTCTTGGCCCTTTGCAGTCTGGGGGCTGGATGTCGTGGAACCATACCCGCCGGCGACAGCTCGCCAGTTTCGGTTTATCCTAACCGCTATGGACTTATTTTCCAAGTGGGAAGAAGCAGTCCTGCTTAAGGAGGTCAAGGCCCATTCCATCTTTGACTTTGTGAGCTCCAATATCATCTACCAGTTTGGAGTCCCTCACGTCGTCCTCACTGATAACGACACCAACTTCCGAGCAGCTGAGCTGAAGAAGTCGTACGCCAAGTATAACATCCATTCTAACCATACCTCCCACTGCCATGTGCAAGAAAATGGAAAGATCGAGGTGTTCAACAAAACCCTCTATAAATTCTGTAGAAAAAGGTTTCTCAGAACAAGAAGAGTTAGTCGGAAAAGCTCCCCAATTTCCTCTAATCTTATCGGACGACGACTCGTAATTCCACCCAAGTGACACCGTACTCCCTAGTGTACGGATCAGAGGCCGTCCTGCCTATTGAGATTCAATTGCCTTCATTACGCAGAATTGTCTATGATTAGAAGGCACCGTATAAATTAGCTGAAATTCATTTGGCCAAATTAGAAGCACTTGATGAGAACAAGCTTCACGCCCTGAACAATATAGAAAGACATCCGAATAAGATGGCTAGAGATTTCAACAATAAAGTTCGCCTCCACTCCTATCAAGGCGACTTGGTATTGGCCCTCCGGACACCAATGATACCTGGAAGGAAACCACCTAAGTTGGAGCCCAAATGGGAAGGACCTTATGTTGTTCACAAGGTTTATCCCAACAGTTCTTACTCACTGGTGACCATGGATGGTGAGCATATAACTCCTCCCACCAATGCCAAGTTTCTCAAGCAATATTTTTCCTGAGCCCCTCTAGTCCGACATGACCCTAAACTACTGGTCCCGCAAGACCTTAAACTTCCATGTCCTACATGACATTAAACTGTATATCGTCTTGCAAGACATTAAACTACACCCTTAGAACTACGTATGGCTTTATTCCCATCCTCATGAGAAACATAGGAACGCTCAAACGCCTCATCTTGAGTCTAGCCCCAAACTCTTCTATCTGATTATTCCCCCTGGGTATAGTTCTCTCGGAGGATCCTTATATGGTGTAGTGAAGGATTCCTTGGCCCCAATCATATCAGAATTATAAAGATCACACCATGTGCTCCCTCCTCGTTCCTCTATTCCCCCACGTCCTCACCGTATGACACTAAACTGCATGGCCTTCAAGAACTACGTATGACTTGATTCCCATCCTCATGGGATACGTATGAACACACAAAAATTTTGTTTGTAGGCCCAACCCAAAACTCTAAAATCTCCCCTCAGGTCAAGATATATGGTGTGGTCCAGGATCTTGCCTCAATTCACTTCGAGCTCATCATGATCCCGCCATGAATCCCATTCCCCGGAGACTTCCACCTCTTTCACTGTTATACTTGACGTTGAAATGAATGGGCATGCTTGTACCTTACTCACGCTCTTTTTTTAGGACTCCATCATCTTTCATGTCCAAAAGGACCCCCGAATGGCATGGATGCTCAACCCAAGGGCCCTCCTACCCTTACGGGCCAACACCCTTGAGGGATTCGAGCAATGAATTGATACAAGTCCCGCATTGCGAATACAGCCAGCGGTCAATGCTTGTTTGTTGTTCCCATTCCAGGTCACACGATATGGATGATATGTTTCAAACATGGTCAAAAACTACCATTTGTCATTATTTCCACCATGTAGTTCCCAATTATTGAGTGTAATGGTTTATTCCACCCCTTTTCCAATCAAGTCATGGTTTCTTTCGGGTGATGCCAACTATCTGACCCTTATACAATGGGGAGATCTAAGTCTTACTCTTTGTTTCCCACATCGGGCATTACTCACATGGGCTTAGGAGCTATGATGAGGCAACACACACATAAGAGGTCATATGACAACAGTTGGCCAGGATGCCCAGTCTCGGGTCCCCTGACCATTTCGACCCCTCAACTCATGTTCTCATTCTGGATTATGTGGTGTGGTAGGGAATTGCATCCTTATTCATGTCGGGCTATATGGCCATGCCACATACATCCCCAGGAGACATTATTCTCTATTTACACCCCATCCACGAGCACTGGCCCCACTATGGTTCACTAGACCCATCATTTGGGTTTCTATTCATTTGTGTCCAGGAGGACACCCGAATGGCATGGATACTAGGCCCAAGGGACCTCCTACCATCCTGGGACAACGTTCTAGAGGGTTTCAGACAATGAAGTGGTACAAGTCCCGCATTTTGAATACGGTAAGCAGTCTACGCCCAATTGTTTACCCCAACCTCTGGTCATGCAAGGATGGATGCTGTGCTGCGAATCTAGTCAGCAGCTATCCTCCATGGTCCGAGCTCTATGAACTTAAACTAAGATCACTTTCGTCCTCACTACAAGACGTTAAAACTGAAATTTGAACAAAAAATTCAATCTATGGCCCAATCTCGGGCTCCCACCTTATACTTCACTCAGGATTGTGTGGTGTGACATGGGATCATGTCCCCATTCATGTCAGGTTACTCGTCGTGCCATACACCCCCCTCGTTGGGGTATCTTACCCCTATCTACATCTCTTCTAGAACTACGTGTGGCTTGATTCCCATCCTCATGGGATACATAGGACCGCCTGAATGTTTAGTCTTTGGGTCTAGCCTCATCTTGGCCCCTTGGCCTGCATTCCCCCAGGGAGAGGAGTATATGGTGTGGTATGAGATTATGTTTTCATTCATGTCAGGTGTTGTAATAACCATGCCATGTACCTCCTTCTCCTGAGAGTTCTCAATCCCCTTGTCCCATAATCATATTTTCAAATTGGCCACTCTCTAGTTGGGCCCCTTGATCCTCTTCGGTGAGTCACCAATGTGCCCAAGAGTACTCTAGTTCAGTGCCTAGAGTTTTCAGATTTTACCCGGACATGCTTCCACCCATTTTTCAGGCTTCATGTTCCCCTTCATTAGGGATTCCATCACCTTTCACATCCAAAGGGACCTCCGAATGGCATGGATGCTCAGCCCAAGGGCCCTCCTACCATCATGGGACAACGTCCTCAAGGGTTTTGAACAACAAATTGATACAAGTCCCACGTTGTGAATTTGGCCAGTGGTCGATGCTCGTTTATTGTTCCCACCTCAGGTCACACGGTGTGGATGCTGTGTTTCAAACATGGTCAAAAATTATCCTCTATTATCATGCCAACCCCATTAAGCCCAAAATGTCGGTTACAAGATTCACAACCTTCTCTACCTCATCATGTTTGAGTAGAAATTCAAAACTCTTGGTACCATTCCTCAGTGCGCATCCTCATGTTAGGAGGAGAAATCCGCGATAAGGCATCATTCAAGGCTCTGTACCAGTTTCTACTTTTCATGTACTTCACGTATTGAAAATACCTTATCCACCCTTGTTCCCTATACTGAGTTCGACTCACGTAGGATTAGGGATTGGGTTAAGGCTCGCCTTTACTTGGGATAATCCTGCTTCTCTATGGTCCGAGTTCTAAGATGTTAAACTAATATATTTTCATATTTTCCCTTTGCAAGAACTACATAAAGTTTGATTACCATCCCTATGGGATATGTAGGAATGCCCAAGCATCTTGTATTTAGGTCTAGATTAATTGAGAGCTAGTCTCTCCTACTTTCTACCTTTTAACCTTTGTTGGCCCCTCGGCCTGGGGTTTCTTTATCGAAATCACACGCGGTGTGTATGGGATCATTCCCTCCTTCATGTCAGGTATGCTTTATTACACTATACACATTCCATCTTGAACCTCATCTCTATGTCCAGTCCATATGACTTTAAACTATGATGCCTAGTCCCACGTGACTTTAAACTGTTACGTCTATGCTGCACGACGTTAAAGTGCATGGTTGGTCAGATCACATGATCCTAAATTGTGACAGTATTGTCCTGGACGCACGTCAAAAAATGGAACTGCATTGTGGTGCCCTCACACAAGGGACATCATTTTTGGTATCGGTCAAACACCATACCATTTTTCAATACCTTCATTTGACTTGATTCTTATTGTGATGCATGGATTCGCTATTCTAGGTCCATCGCTTCACAAAAAAAAACACATCCATTCACGCTAAAGGAAAATCAAGACCTATCAAATGCTGCTTCTTTTGGTGCGAGGGCTAGACCCACACACCCCTTTTATCAATGACACTGGTACCTTACCGTGCCACCCCTTAGAACTAAGTTCGGCTTGATTCTCATTCTCATGAGATACGTAGGAATGACCAGACACTTCTCTATGGTCCTAGCCTAACTTTTGTGTTCGATCTCTTGACGTAAAAACTTCCCCAGGGAACACATGGTGATCTAGACTCCAGGTCCTCATTCATGTCGAGTTTCATAATTACCTCACCATGTGTCCCCCGCATTCTTTACCAATACCTGGTCCGATCTCTTTGACCATAAACTAAGACCACTCCACGTCCTTACCGCAAGACATTAAACTACACGACATATTACAAAACCACATATGGATTGATTCCCATCCTCATGGGATAAGTAGGAACGCCCAAGAATATTGTCTTTGGATCCAGCCTTCAGAATCACAAATCCGGTCCCCCTTTTTTTCGGCCCTTTGGCCCGAGTTCTTTCGAGGAACCCTGCACCTTTACCCTGAACAAGTCTAGGATGCCCCACGATAACGTTGGGAAGCAACAGTTTCCTTGCGATAAGGGGCCTGTCTAAAAGTAATAATGATCTATGATCAGACTGACGAGTTCACCTAACGTATTTCCACCACGATGGTGTAATTTCAAGAGTGTTGGATTCTTTTTGAACAAACCACCACTCCCCCTTCCATGATTTTCTTTCCCTTTATTCAGACCCTCATCATCTTTCACGTCTAAAGGGACCCCCTAACAGTATGGCTACTCAGCCTATGGCTCGCCTACTGTCCCGGGACAACGTTCTAGAAGACTAATCGATGACATTCTGGGGCCTTGGTCAGTGGTCAACCCTCGTTTGTCATCCCCATTTCAGGCTAACACAATATGGATAATGTGTTTCAAACATGGTCAACAATTATCCTTTATTGTCATGCCACCCCTAGAGTGTTCCGAATCCGAGGTATTGTGATTCACATTTTCCATCCCCTTATGTTTGGATTTACTTCCAACACCCCTAGCGTTACCCCACTCGTGCACTAGAGAACGTTGGGAAGACGATACATTGATTGTTCAGAGGTCCTCTTCCTCTAATCGAGCCTCCCTATTCTCTTATCAGAAATCCAGATTGGTTATTCGAATCTTGGATGTCCGAAGCTTGGTTGGAGCTCCCATGATCAACTGAAGTAATAGTACGAACATTACTTTTTTCTCACATCGGGTACGACCGGTGTGAGCTTAGGAATGGATTGATATTTATTTTAGGACTATGGTTGAATGCATTAAACTAAAAGAACAAGTAAATAAATCTTTCCATACATAAAGTTCAGAACAAGTGGCAGTAAGGATAAATGAATTTAAAAGTTTGACCAAAATAGCGCCCTTAAGGATCAACATCTTGGATGGATAATTCCAATGCTGCTACTTTTTGGCTTGTGACCACCAGGATTGCTTTCTTCCCCCTAAGAACCCTCTCTTCATCAGCTTCCACAGAGCGCAGTGCACTTTCCCTAGCCTGTTCTTGCGCCTGTTCAGTTTGAAGATTAGTCATTTGGTGATCCGCTTCCACAAGCTACTCTTGGGCGATCGCCAGTTGGGCCCTCAATTTCTCCACAAGCTCAGAACAGTTTGTAATGAATACTTCCTTTTCATTCATCTGTTCATCAAGGAGTCGGGCCTCTTGTTATACTGTCAGGAATTCATGGGCACTTTCCAAATCTTTCTGACACCGGGAAATGTCAGAGCGTCGACTGCTCTCGCGCAACTTCTCGGCCATGTAGTCACGGATTGTCAAATGGAGATGATGAGCATCCACTCCTCCAGCATAGAGAAAGTGTAGCCAGGTTTGGAGTGATCCCATCCGTTTTAGCCATTCTACCTGGGGATGACTAAGAAAGCGCTTGATACACTTCTACTCTTTTCGTTGTGTCATCCGGCTCTCCTCGGCTGCCTCCAAGTCAGAATCATCTATCTCCTCGGGATCTTTAGGACGATAGTCGGGGAAGGTAGCCAAGAGAATAGCAGCATGGTCTTCTTCGGATACTCCTCCCAAGGGGTTAGGCTCTTCAACGCCTGGTAAACCTTCCTCTCTCACCTCAGTCTCGGTAGCTCCCTCTCCAACTTTCGACCCTTCCTCAACATTATTACGGCTGATGTCCACTGCTCTTTTCTCACTGAGTGTCGGAGCCAGCTCGGTTTGAGAAGTGTGTCCTGAATAGAACGCCACATTTTCCGTTGAATCAATCATGGATGGCTTGGATTCGACAGCCTGATGAGCCTCTAAGGAAGTGATTACTGCACAAACAATGAACACCCAGATCAACTGAGCTCTCCGACGGTAAATACCGGTATTGAAGTAATGAACATAAAAGATCCCAAAACATTAGCTTCTAGTGTTCTATCTGCTACAGGAGATGTCATTGTAGGGGATCCCTAAGCACTCGTCAGCTCAATAATTGGTGTCAGCTCCCCACCTTGTTCTATTGGTGCCTCCTTCCCCCCTTCGGATGGAGACTCTTGGTCAGCGCCAATATACCCCTAAACAGGATAAGGAGATCTGATTGTGGGTTACAAAAAACAAAACGAAGGGGGGAAGGATAGATAAGGGCTGAGACGTACCTCAAGTAGCTCAGTTATATCTATATCAGAGCCAATGATCTCTCCACTCTACTGGAGACTCCCTTGGTGGAACGCCCCCTGAGACCCTCCACCTTCAAGCTCCTCTTCTCCTTAACCCCTCCTTCATCATCTCCTTAACCCCCTCCTTCACCTTCTCCCTCTTCCTCTTCCTCTTCCGTCTCACTGCCCTCTGGCTCCTCATCGCTGTCACCATCCTCGGACGACATCTTGTCTGGATCATTCCCCTGGCCGAGCATTACCTTCATCAGGAGGGATGGTTCATCATGCCGACCTCGCTAGCGTGCATACGCGTCCATGGCTGTAAAGTATGTGTGCTGATGATGTAATATCACCTTATTGTCAATATGAATGAGCCCAACCTATGGAAGTTGAAGTCCATCTAGTACTATCTTTTTCCAGAGGTCTTCGATACCCATCGACTGCCGTAGGGTCATCTAGGCCGACCACAGAGCTGGAAAGATTGCATCATCAGAAGGTTGAAGCAGATACCTTATCTGCTTCCCAGGGAGTTCCCTGGCCTCTCTATGAGCCCCTCTCCCCCTAGGCGATGAGGGCGTGGCCACGCCATGCAACATCCCCGCTACTGAAGCCCCAACCTATGTGTTCCCAATTGTACGACATACTTCCGACCTTTCCTCCCCAACAACACTCTGTTTACTCTCTCGCCGCCAAGGTTTTACACTGGCTACCTTGAGTTTCCAAAATCGCTTCTGCAAAAGTCCCTCAGGGTAAGCTAAGGATCAATTTTTGGCATATTCTCTTGAGAGACCAGCATTAACTCCGGTGGGGGAAAGGTAATGACATCACTAGAGCCATGTGTTGTAAAAATCATCCACATTTGGCAGAGAACGTAGGGGTGCCTTTCATCCCAAACGTCTGTGTACACTTTCTTCATCATCCACTGAAGGCATCTGAACTACCTAGCGAATCATGGCGGCATGTAGGGCTCACAAAGGATCTTTACATCAATCCGGGCCATAAGTAACCCACCTTTTATTCCCTAGATGTATTCCCTTTGCTCTAGTAAACCATGACTGTTGTCTATCATTTGGCCAGTCGGAGTGGGGAATGGGCTAAAAGTGAAATTGCCATGATTTCCAATTCCGACCCTTACTCCCTCCTAGTTGAGCGTCAATGGCATAACCCCGTCAATATTCAACAAGGAAGGTCGCAAGACATTACCCAGAGGATGAATGGCATTTGGAAAGGTATATCTTCCACAATGAGCCGCGATCTAGCCCTGAACGATATGGAAGGGACCACAAATCCTCCTTGGTGAGCCCCCTCTCGAAATTCTCCCCAGAGTGGCGTATATACGGGATAACACGGGGACCCCCCAAGTTGATCCTTTGGTTAGTATCCATGATGCCAGCCATCACCAATGTCGTTGGGCAAACCCCCATGCTTGTGTACCTCACCGGTAGGAGCCACCCACTCAGGAATGTTGCAAGAAATCCAGTGTACCAGACGTTCAGGTCCAGACTCTCATTTATGCTGATGCCCCATGACTGATATTCCCCTACCTTCAGGATCCTCCAGTACTATCTGCTTTTGCTCGTTTGTGCCGCGGTCGGACACTGCCTCCCTCGTCCCGACATCTTGACTTTCAGATCTCTTTACAGGAACAAGATAAACCATTTCTTGTAAGCGATTTACTTAAAAACATCCTTGAACCCAAGCCTCTCCTTATCCAGCTCCAACAGGTGCCATGTTAGCATAAGAGTTCATGATCCGTCTCCCTATATGTTCCTCGGTGGGAGGAATTCATTGTACTGGTGCCCATTCAAAGGGATACCCCTGATGCAATGAATGTCCTAAAGGCTGATACCAACTTCCCCATGGTGAAGATGAAACGTATTGCTATCGGGGGACCTTTGAGTAAACAGCTCTGGCCCGAGCTCATGCTGACGATAGAAATGAAACTACGATGTCCACAACGCCTCGAACAAACTGATGTGACGCAGTTCGACCCCAAACTGGTCACATTTCTGGAAAACCCTATACACCCAGGCCCAATTACTCATGAAATTGCCTCCAGACCGCAGGTCCCAATCCTGTAACCATCCTTTAGTCTCGTCAGTAACACTCTAACAGAAGGTACTTGCGTAAAGGGCCGGAGAATCCTCTACAACCAGGTCACTCCCTGAAATGGTCTTGATCCTAGGATTCAGGATGTAAACGTCCATATGTCTGGTTTCTCTAGAAGGATGTCCACTGTAGGTGATATTATACCGAGGTAGGTCATCCTTGCGGGTCACCCATTCCTGTGATGTGTTGACTTCAAATCTTGGCACGAGTACCTCCTCCAAGATAACAAAGTCCCATAATGACAAGTTGTCAGACAATGTGTATTCCTTCTAGGATGGGGTGAGCATGTTGAAGAGAGTATGGTTGCTGGATATGATCCTTCGAGTACCATGTACGTCAGGGTTGGAAACCATCTCATCCCTTCGAGCGGTGAAAACCGCCTCTCTGTCAGCGTCAGCCTGATTAGCAGCCATCTTCTTCAGATGCAGTCTCAGGGTGTCCTCGTGAAATATTAGGGGTTGGCATGAAAAATCAGGGCTCGGTGTGAAAAACATAAGTTGGTGTGAAAAACCCCGGTTCTGCACATAAAATGACAGTTGAAGTTGGGGAATTACGCGCAACCGAGACGTTTTTTCGCGCAAGCCTGAGAAATGTTTTTGCACGCGAGAGCTGAGGACTTGTCGTGTGATAAAAATCCGTACGGCTAAGGGACCTGTGAGAGATTTTATAGGCACATAGATGGGTTTTCTCTTGTGCATGAAAAGAGGATTATGTTTCACTCATCTATTTTACACGCCGCTCCAGTTTTAGCGCGCACGGGTCTTAGGGAGTTTTGCATCTCGGCGTTTCCCTCAGAATCTGACATTTGTGTCCCCTCACCACTCCGATTCTAAGGGGGGGGGGGGAATTTGTAGACACCGAAAAATGCTCAAGGGATGAAGGAGGTTTCGACGCGACAAAGAGAAGCCATATTTGGACCCGGTGATCCATTCTGGGGGGCTCGGAGGGGCCGCAGGAAAAAAATTCGGAGTGCTGCGAAAAAATGTCTATCCCACGAAAAACCGCGGGATCTGAGAAAGATTTCCATGAGGGCACAGAAATTTTCCATGCCCCGACTGCGGAAGCAACAATTCACGCGCAGCTGCCCCACGCGGTTGAATTTGCGTGCTTCTGACATCGTCAAGAAAAATTTTGTGCGGACCCATTTTCCACGCCAATTCTCCAACCCATGGCGCCTATAAGTAGAAGGTTTCCCCTTAGACTTCCAGGTTGAAGAATATGAACCGTCTCTCCGGTGTGAAATTCCATTCTCGTGCGTGCAAAAGATGGCTCTCAGGTACTCGATTTTACGCTCCAGGTCGCCCAAGGGTCCGCATTCGTGCAAGACCCCTCTGGCTTAACCTGCATCCACATCCCTTCGAGTTCCGGCCCTTGCGTGAAATCCCGTGCATTTGCACACAGCCTGCTCCTTGTGCGCAATCCCTTCCTTGCACGCACCCCGCTCCTTACGCTCAATACCCTCGAATCGCACACAATCCCTTTCGATTGCGTGAAACCCCCAATCCTTGCGCTCAATTCCATTTAGTTGCACGTAAAACCTCAGCTCCACTTTTACGTGCCAATCCTCCAATTTCGTGCCACCTTTGTCTTTTCTACGGAATTATTCCTATTGCGTTCCAATTGCGCACAAAACTCCACGATTGCGCGAAATCCTCCAGGACCCCTCACTCCGGTCGTTTCTTCGCTACTGCTCCATTTGCGTGCCCCCGTGCTCTTTCTCATGTGTCTGATGTCCTCCTTATGGACATCATTTTTGGGTGCCTCTCACACCCTAAACATCTACGTCATATACCATTTTCCCATACGACCTTCTAGGCGCGTATGAGGTAACTTCAAAGTCCCTTGGGTGATGTTTCACATTGTGTTGCTTCGCCTCATGCTTCGTCTCATAGGCACGCTAACAAATATTTTTTCTTAGCATAGCCACACTAACGTGGACCCCCAATGGGATCACCTCACGACACCCCACCACCACGGCATTGCCTGTCCCTTCTCTTCACCAAGGTGTAGAGGGTACTGGTTATGTAAGTACTAGGGGTAGGGAGTGAACCCTCCCTCATCCGAGCTGCAGGACGTTAAACTGCCAATCATCATCATCCTCACCACATGACGTTAAACTATGAATTCCCCCCATGAATCTTACATGGGGAAAGGGAAACCACCCTGGTGTAAGCCTCCTAGATTTTCTTGTAGAAGGAAACATCCCTTCCCCTCCTTTCTTCGGTTCCAAATCCCTCTCCCACTGGGCTTTCTCGCCACTGAGCCTCCATATTGGAGTAAGTCCTAAGCCCCTGTTTCCTCTTGGGGATACTAACCATGTGTAATCCCCATTCTACTTCCCACAGACGCACCTTTCACGAAGTGATCGTTAGGTCATTGCTGCCTCTTGTTTCTCACATCGAGCATGACTCACATGAGATTAGAGTAAGCATAGACCATAAAAACCTGGGCATCCTAGAGTGTAATCCCCAAAACCATCCTGAACTATGAGGACTTTGATCCTTTCCAAGGAAGGGTATGTAGGAAGCCTCCATGAGGTTCAATCCCACCACCCCGGTCATTCAGACCATCTTCACGTTGGTTCACCAACACCATGGGAATCATTGAGTGTAAGCCCCAAACACCATCCTGAACTAGGAGGACTTTGATCCTTTCCAAGGTAGGGTACATAGGAAGCCTCCACGAGATTCAAGCCCACCACCCTGGTCATTCCGACCATCTTCACGTCAGTTCACCAACACCCTGGGCAGCCTAGAGTGTAAGCCCCACCATCATCCAAAACTACGTGGACTTTGATACTTACTAAGGCGAGGTACGTAGGAAGCGTTCCTGAGGTTCAAGCCCAACACCCGGTCGTTCTGACCCCACCTTCACGTCAATTCTCCCACACCATCCATCTGGACCCCAGGTCCTCATTCACATCGTTTCACCTTCAACTGTAAACCCTACGCAATGGTAAGCCTTTGTGTCCCTCAATCAGCGGTAAGCTGTTGTATCCTGATCAGTAGTAAGCCACCGCGTCCCCTATTCAGCGGAAAGCCAGTGTAATCCCCTTCGCTAGGACCCACAAATTTAGTTCGTCCTAGTGGCGTCAGACCAACCTGGGATGATAACCATGCGTAAGCCCCATACACATTATCAGGTTGTTGTCCTATGTGTACACCCCAATTCAAGCTCTTCACTTGACCTTTCTCTCGATCATATGTGTCTCAGGAAGATCATTCCCCAACCTAGAGGTTCCACTTCCTCCGGGTCCCATCCACACGCCCATTATCACGGGCCGCCTCCTCAGGCGTCCCGTCTCCCTCCTGAACTACGCGGACTTTGATTCCCTGCCACGGGGATATGTAGGAAGTCTCCCTGACACTCAAGCCTAACATTACTGTCGTCTTCATGGCGGTTCCATCCCATTCACCACCAATTTCACTCAGCACCCCATCATTCATCTTGATTATTACCAGGCTGCCACATCTCGATGAGGTCATGTCAACCCACCTACATCAGTGTGTCCTCCAGGGGTTACACTAATATGATCCACTCTAGTCAGGGTTCTGATTAGTCCGATCTATCTCCGCTGGACCTTAAACATGCAACATACCCTATGTTAAACATGTGAAGCTGAGGAAAAAATCAAAGACATGCCTATGGAATATAATTCTTTTCATTTGATGCAGGATGAATCAGGCTTCCACACCCTCGAGAAGCCCTATAATAAGGGGAAGAAACCCAGACGCACCAGTGTTCCAGCGTCCAGACATGCCAGTGATGCCCAATGTAACTAATCCCCTGAACCAAGGTTGCTGCCCTGACCGAACCCTTTGGAATGTCCCGACAGAAGCAGCGTAATTAACTGGTGTCCATGAAAATATGGTGCTAGGAAGAGTTTCACGAACAACGTCTTACGTCTATAAGGGAGACCCGGACTAGGTAATGAGCTCCGAGGAGGAATCCACAGAAGGAAGAACCGACATCCCATCATCTTGTGTCGATCAAAGAGCAGACGTCCCTGAAAAAGAAACAGATGCCACATGCCTTTGGAAAGTGTGAATTCGGGGCAACAAAACCTCGCCTTTCGTCATCAAGAAGACAGACACGCACGCCCCGACGAAAGAGTCGGAAACACCCACCACTAGATGGAGATGAAAACCCACCAAATCCAAACCAGGGGGCACCTCTTTCCCTTTAACTCATATTCTCTCTCTCTCTCTCTCTTCTTCTTCCTTCCTCATTCTCATTTTTTTTACTACTTTCCTCTTCAATTTTTTTTATTTACTCTTTCTCTTTTTGTGGGTTTGTAATTTAAAAACACTAAAAAAACTAAAAAATAAAAATAAATGCATAAAAAACCAAAAGAGTCATACTTACTTACCATCCTATTTTGACATTTTGTCCAATCATTTTGGGGAGTCAAAAGACATGGTTTATTCTAAACAATCTTGTTTTTTCATCATATATTTGGATAAAGAATATTGTTTTAAACCCAAAAAATTTTGGCTGATCAATTTTTTATTTGGAAACTGATTTTCCCCACCTGTGAGGAACACCATTTTCTTTCATGCCAAGGCCACCTAGGACCATATTTTCAAAATGTTTTTTTCACCCCCATTTGTGATTCTTGAGTTTGTGGACCTTCGAGCTGAATTTTTTACTTTGGTTTTCATTAATATGATAGAGGCATTTTCTAAACTACATGAGAATCACAATAGCCAAATAGCCTCCCATTTACCTTAAATTAATCCTCCTTTTGAAAGCCCCTTCGAGTCTATAAAAACTTTTTCTATGATAGCCACATTACAAGCCCAATACCTTATCCCACCCAATATCTACATGGATTTACATTGCATTATTTATTGAAATTTAAGTGTGGAGGGGAATGAATTTCATTTTTTGGGTGCCCTTTTATTGATCTTCAACGAGTTATTATATGCTTGAGGGAAAGAATCCATTTTAGTGTGGGGGAGAGGTTGTAATTTAGTGAGTTTTGGGGAATGTAATTCACTTTCATTTATGGAATTTTGTAAATGTTACTGACAAGTGTTCAAAAAAACAAAAAAAAAAAAAAAAAAAAAGAAATAAAAATGGGTTGTGTCTTGGGTAGGTCAAAAATCACACTTCCTCAACCTTTGATCTTGTTATAAATATTACAATTAGTGTCATGAGGAGATAAATCATGGGATTATATATGAGTGTGAGATCTTTTTCAAGTTCAACTTTCAAAAAAAATGAGGAAAAGAAAAGAAAAACAAGAACACTTATGTCATTGGGTGAAGTTTTGTGTTCTGTAAATATTTCATATTCTCATCCCATTCAAAATTTCTTCTTATCTTGTGTATTTCTTCACACAATCATTACCTTGTAAATATGTGTTTTCATTTCCTTCCATGTTTCATTTCAAAAAAAAATTGTGCATTGTTTTTTCTATGTTGGTGTTTTGCCCCCTTTTTCCTATCTTTTGGATATCATCTTCCTACATTCCCATATCCACCGAAAACCCCTAAAAATGCCTCTTGATTTTTGAGCACTTTAGGATAGTGAGTGGAAGCTAAGAGCTCTTACAAACTATATGATTTTCACTTTTGGTTGGTGAATGAGTAATGATCCATAAATTAATTTTATCATCTTGAGAGGAGTAAGTTTTGTGTGCCACCATTTTCCATTTCTAAATTTAAGCATGAAAAAATAAATTGTTTTTGGAACATTTTCTTTGTAACAAATTGTGGTGTAATTCAATATGGATGGGTGAAATTATCTAAACCTCCCCTGATTGGGGAATTTTTTTTAATATTTTTTGGTGAGTGAAAATGATTTTTTTGTGTTTTCATTATATTTTTTGTACATAAGGACATGCACAAGATTAAGTGTGGGGGAGTTGATGTTATTAATATTTTCATGACTTATTATATACCTCCTTTACGTATTTTATATGAAATTTGAATAATTTGTGTGAAATATTAATGTTTTAATATTAAATATAATTTTTGAGCATTTTTAGAAGTAGTCAAATTGAGTCAATTTACTATTTTATTTATAAATACCACCTTAATGATCCAAATTGAATGGTTATTATTTTTTATGATTCTAATTTCAATATGAAAAATTTAATTAGAAATAATCTTGGGTCAATTATGCCATTTGAAGTGTCATATGGATCACACAAGAAGGCCTGCAAAATCTGTGAAGAAACTGGACCATCCATAAAGATTGAATTACTGGGCTCAATCCAGAAGTTAAAATTCATTCATTATCCTCAAAATTTAGGGAGATATGGTAAGGAGTCTTGGATAAAAATTTCAAGGCCCAACTCCAAAGACAAGGGGGCCAACTGATTCATTTAAACTCAGCCCACCATTCTAGACGAGAAATAAAATCAGTACAATATTCATGACATGTCTCTTGATATAGTCATAAAATCAAACTGAGATTTTTTAGTGTGAAGGAGGAGATATAGGCAGACGACTATTTTGAAGAAATAATTCAGATATGAAAACATCTTCCTATTCAAAAACCCATTCACATTTTGGTTATCGAAAAAGCATGGATAGAAATGGACAATTTAACATTGTTTATGAAAACCATAATAACTTTATATCCATAAGTCCAAATGACTCCAAATTTTTATAGTAGTCGGGAAACAATTTTATCTATAACTTGTTAGAAGGATAAATCTCAAGATTCAGCTATCTGGATGTCCAAATCGGCGATCCAAGTGGAGGGGTAGTTTTGGAATGCAAACAGTCCACCACCTTGGGCTATAAATACATCTCCTCCTCTCCTTTCAAAATGGTTGGCATTTCAAAAAATAGAAGAATAAATTGGAACGACCAAAGTCTTTACAAAGGCTTTATAGGACCTATCTTACTCAAGTTTTCACTTGAGATACCCTTCCTCCTCTCTTTGATTTCATTTACTTTTGTGCTTTTCTTCATTTGTAATCTTGTAAGTCTTTGTTTTGTAATTCTGTTTTAATGCAAGTTTCTTCTTCATATTATGTTTTAATCATCCACCCTATGTTCTTAAATATTAATGATCTTAAAATATTTTAAATCAAGATGAAAACCCTTCCCTTCTTTTGCTTCCTCATTCAATCGAAATTTTATTTTTAATTCTCATCGCCGTTTGTGCATTTGTGTTAATTACACAACTCTTTTCTTATCCCGTTATCTTTCTTCTATTATTAACTCATCATCATAAACATAATAAACCAAATTTATAATCATCTTAATGGGTTAGTAAATCTACCATTGGGGTGAGTCAAAATTTAGGGATGTTAAGTGATTGAGAGTATTTTCTCGTTGAGTATTCTTTAATTTAACATTGTGTATGTTGGACTTAACATGTCATGGATTAATGACATATTTTGTTTAACATGTGGTTTCCGTGGATTATTGGAACCATAAATACACTACCATCAATAAGATATGATTGAGATTAGAACCCTAAGATAAGTTAAGTCTTGGATTAAAGCATTAACACTTAGGAATTCTAATCAACGTTATCTTGTGAAGTGGGTGTTAATTTAAATGCAATATAAAGAAAAGCTCAAGGATATCACATGATTAACTTTATAATAATTAACTAACCCCAATATTTATCAATTTTTTAAATAAATATATATAAATCAATAATTTCATAAGCTCTGCAAACAAACCCTCCAATCAGAATACAATCAAGTAAAAACAATCGACTATTAAAAAGTATCATCGTGGAGGATTCGAGCCGAGTTCTTCTACACACTTTAGCAGAGCACCGGAACCTTGACCAGTCGATAGGCGACAATAAGCCATTATTTCAAAGTTTCACTTATGTTTTTAATGGAAGTTGATATCTTAGTCCCTTTTATGGAAATGATATAGACTAAATAAATCAATGTCCATGGTGTTCTATGGGAAACTTCTATCTTCGGAAAGTCAAAGAAAGAGACATCAAGAACATAGGTTGATGGTACAAGAATGCAACATGCTTAATTAGATATTGATTTTGTTAATATTTTCATTTCTTATTATATACTCCCTTTACTGAATTTATATTAAATGTGCATAATGTGTGTGAAATATTAATATTTTAATACTGAGTCTAATTTTTGAGCATTTATAGAAGTAGTCCAATTGAGTTAGTTGACTATTTTATTTATAACTCTCACCCTACTAATCCAAATTGTGTGGTACTTATTTTTTAGGATTCCTAATTAAATATACAACATTTCATTAGAAGGGATCATTGGCTAATTCTTCCATTTTAAGGCCCATATGGACCACACAAAGAGGCATATAGAATCTGTGAAGAAACCGGACCAACCATGAAGATTTAATTTTTGGGCTCAATCAGGAAGTCCAAATTGTTTTATTATCCTCCAAAGATCAGGGGATAATTAAATCAGTGTTGGATAAAAATTTCAAGGCCCAACTTTAAAGACAAGGGGCCCAACTAATTCTTTGAAACTCATCCCACATTTTTGGCCGGAAATTAAAATCACTATAGTGTTGATGACATGGATCCTGATCAAGAAATCATTTTGAGATGATATTTTTTAGTGTGAAATAGGACAGATAGGAGGCCGACTTTGTTGAATACATCATTCTATTTTGAAGGCATCTTCCTATTCACAAACCCTTTCACATTTGGAACTTCAAAAAGGCTGGATTGAAATGGACAGATTAAAATTGTTTAATCAGCCGGCCATAACTTTGGCTAAATAGTACAAAGTCCTCTAACTTTATTATCTACAACTTTGAAGAAGGGTGTTTCTTGAGATTCGTCTGTCTGAATAGCCAACTTGGCGATGAAAGTGGAGGGACAAATTAGGAAGGCAAACAGTCCACTCATTGGGCTATAAATACTCTCCCCTTCTCTCCTTGAGAGGGGTTGGGATTTCAGAAGATAGAAGATCATATTGGCACGACCAAATCCTTTACAAAGGCTTGTGAGGACTTTCTATACTCAAGTTTTCACTTGAGATACCATTCCTCCTCTCTTTGTTTTCATTTACTTTTATGTTCTTCATTATTGTAATTTAGTAATTCCTTTCTTTTGTAATTCTGTTTTAATGAAAGTTTCTTCTTCAATTGCTCTTATTCTCATCCACCTTCTATAGTTTAATATTTATGTTCTTAAAATAGTTTAAATATAGTTGAATCCCCTTCCCTTCTTTTGCTTCCTCATTCAATCGAAAGTCCGTTTTTTTAATTATCATCATTGTTCGTGTGTGTGTTCGACGCACCACTCTTTTCTTATCCCTTTATTTTTCTTATCTTCTTAAATTATAATCATAATAATTATAACCAGATTATTAAACACCCAAATGGATGAGTAAATATCTCATTGGGGTGAGTTATAATTTAGGTATGTTAAGTGATTGAGAGCTTTTGCTCGATGAATATTCTTTGAATTAACATTGTGTATGTTGGACTTAACATATCATGGATTAATGACTTGTTTTGTTTAACATGTGGTTTCCATGGATTATTGGAACCATAAATACACAACCATAAACAAGCTCTGATTGAGATTAGAACACTAAGTTAATTTAAGGCTTGGATTAAAGCCTCCACACTTAGTAATTCCAATCAATATTATCTTGTGACATGGGCGTTAATTTAAATGCAATATAAAGCAAAGCTCAAGGATATCACAAGCTTAACTCTCTAATAATGAACTCACCCTAATCTCTATCAATTTGTTAAATAAAATATATTCAATCAATCATTTCAATTAAGATCTGCAAACAAACCCCCCTAATCAAAATATAATCAACTAAAAACAAACGACTATTACAAAGTATCATCACCGAGGATTCGACTTGAGTGCTGCTATACACATTAGCAGAGCACTGGAACCTTGACCGGTTGATAGGCAACAATCGGCCGTGCGTTTCAAATGACACCATTTATGGGGATGGTTCTTTAAGTAGTCATTAGTTTCTGGTTATTGTAATAAAAAACCAAAAAAAAAACAAAATTTTAAAAAAAAATCGTAAAAAACACAAAGAAAAACTCGTCTTCCTCTTAAAAACCAGACACTGAAAAAAATTCAAAGAAAAAACCATCTTCATCTTTCTTCAAAAATCTATCTGAATGCCTCGTATCCTTCCAACAATCCCTCGGATTTGTTTGACCCTGAAATTGAGCGAACACTTCGCCAACTTAAGAGGAACATAAGAGATAATAAAATAATTCAAGAACCAGTCCTTGTCCAATCAGTTGAATTAGATATGGCCAATCCTAGGTAACAAAACCTTAAAGAACTTTCTACCCCTGATATAAATTACCAACCTCTTGGTATTCAATATCCAAACATAGAAGATGACTTCGAGCTCAAATCGGGTTTGATTCATCTTCTTCCTCATTTCCACAGGCTAGCCAGTGAGGATTCACATCTCCACCTTAAAGAGTTTAAAGTAGTGTTCTCTACCATGAAGCCTCAAGGGGTTTCTGAAGAACAAATCAAACATTGAGAATTCCCTTTCTCCCTAGATGACACTACTAAGTCATGGATTTACTACCTTCCTCCTGGTTCCATAACCACATGGGATGACATGGAGCGACTCTTCTTAGAGAAATTCTTTCCTGCTTCTCGTACTGCTTCTATTCGAAAGGAAATAAGTGGTATACGTCAGTTCCCAAGTGAATCACTCCATGAGTACTGGGAGAGGTTCAAAAAGATTGTGGAAACCTATCCACACCATCAAATACCTGACCAACTCTTGATTAAATACTTCTATGAGGAGTTATTGGCTATGGAGATAACTCTCATAGTTGCCACAAGTGGCGGTGCTCTTGTTGATAAAACTCCAGCAGCAGCAAGAGATCACATATGTAACATGGCTACAAAACACAATAATCCCATACTCAAGCACATGCTCAAGTCAAAAAATCCCAAGATAATCATTCAATTGAGCTGAACAAGATGACCGAGTGGATGAGTGAACTTACAGGTCTTGTACGACAACTAGCTGTGGCTACCAAATCTCCAACCTCATCTTCTCTACAATCAATTTTTCCTGGACCTATAAAAAACTGTGGAATCTGCAACTCTCCATCTCATCCAACTGACACATGTCCACAACTTCAAGAGGATCAATCCAATTCATCTGGACCAATGGAGCTCAATGCAGAATATGCTCAGTGGAACACCAATCCTCAACTATCAGATCAGTTTGTTAGAAACTTCAATCAACCTCACTCTGAGCCCTTCCCTTCTTCCTATAACCAAGGCCATTGGTATGGTAATCCCATATCTCATCCTCCTCAATTCCCTCCTAAAAACCCAAACCAGTTTCAATATGGTCAATGTGTTGGTAACTTCCAACAACCTTATCATTTTATAACTCAACCTCAAAGGAACAATCCTCCTCCTGGATTCCATTATCCTAGTGAGCCTTCCCAATTCCAAAACCAATACAATCACTTTCCCAAGAACCAATCTCAAGGAAATCCCAATCTGGGACAAGCCTCTTCTTCCAAGAAACCATGGGAAAGTGTAGTGGATGATCTTTCCTCCTTCACCCGTTCAAGCCTCAAGAACATTGAAACCCAAATTGATCAACTTGCATCCCACCTTAGTTAGCAGCAACCATCAAATTATTCCCAACTCCCAGCTCAACCATTACCCAACCCCAAGGGTAATGTAAGTGCAATTGAAATTAGATCGGGAAAGCAACTTGATATGCCTCAAGATAAGTCCTCCAACCCTCCTTTGAATGTTGACCTAGAAAATTAAAATAAAAAGAAACTTGAAAAGGAACCTTAATCCATTCCCTCACCTCCTTCCATTCCACTTAGGAATCCAATTCCTTTTCCTTAAGCTATTTCTAAACCAAGGAAGTACTTTGAACCTAATCTTGAAATACTCGACATGTTTAGACATGTTGAAGTAAACATTCCCCTCTTATATTCCATAAAAAAAATTCCTATGTATGCCAAGTTTCTCAAGGAGTTGTGTACCCACAAGAGGCAACATAGGACCTTCGAAAATGTTTCCACCCAGCAGTCTATTCCCATAAAGTGCAAGGATCCAGAGACCTTTACAGTTCCATGCCAAATTGGAAGTTCAAACTTTGATGATGCACTCATAGACCTAGGAGTCTCAATTAATTTCATGCCCAAATCCATATTCTCCAACCTTGGTATAGGTCCCTTACATGCAACGAGTGTTGTCATTCAATTGGCCAATCGAAGCACAACCATTCCTAAGGGAATAATTGAGGATGTCCTTGTCTGAGTCAATGACCTTATCTTCCGTACTGATTTCTATGTCCTTGACATGGAAGGTGAGACAACTTCTTGCCAGTCTCCTCCGATTTTAGGAAGACCATTCCTTATGACATCTAAAACCAAAATTGATTTCCATGCTGACATCTTATCCATGGAATTTGGTGACCAAATGGTCAAGTTCAATATTTTTCAATCCATGCGATACCCATTAGAGAATCAATCTGTATTCTCTATCCATTCTTCCGAAAGTCTCTCTAAGAGTGTTTTGAATCCCAATCCAACATGTTCTTCATGTTCTACTAATATAGGAGTTTGTGAATATTGCATCCTCATTAACCAAGTCATAAATGGAGAAATTAATGTTGAAATTACAAATACAAACTCCATTGATCTAAAGGATCTTGAAAACTCTTTGGAATCTCATCTCACCTCTAACCTCCAATGCTCCAACATGGATGGTAATGAGGAAAATGAACTAGAATGCTCATTTGTTGATTCAGATCAGTTTATCCAATATTCATCATTTCTTATCCATGATTCTGAAAATTCTATTATATGTGAGGTGAACCCTAAAAAAACGTGTTTATCTTGTCCCAATGAGAGTGAAGGTTGTGCGATTTGTTCCCTAATTAATAAAGTGATCACCGGTGAGGTTGAAATTGACCATTCTTTAGAGAACAATATTGAAATAAAGGATATTGAAAATTTTATTCAGTCTTATGACTCCACTGATCCTCATTACTCTACATCGGTAAGTGATGAAATAAATGAGTCAAAAACAATTGGGATCTCATACTCTGCTTTCGTGTTATCCGAACCTTACATAAATGAACCATCAGAATTGAGACATCTTCCTAAATTTTCATGAATAGAAAATCATCAATTTTTCGATAAAATCATTCCTCACATTGAAGACTAAAGGGAGGATAGTCATATTCTCTTTCCAACCCCGTTGAATTTCAAGAGAAACAAGGAAGGGATGAAATTATCCAATGAATCATAGAGCCTCCCAAAGGAAATTTTTTTCTGGAAGCACACTGGAGTTGAAAAGATACAATGGCCATCATCAGACTATGGGTAGTTCACTGCAACTGTACAACTATAGAAAAATAAATGCAGCGCTTCTTGGGAGACAACCCATGTTTTCTTTTACTTTTATTATGAAATTTTAATTTCTTTTTATTTTTTTCATTAGATGAATACTGATTTTTCTTTTTCAGATAACATCCCACAATCCTTGATCAATATTGACTTCCACTGGATCCCCAACTTCTGCAGTCAACCCACCACTGGATGGAGATGACGACCCACCAAATCAATACCAGGGGGCACCTCTTTCCCTTTAACTCTATCTCTATCTCTTCCTCTTCCTTCTTCTTCAGCTCTCTTTAATTTTTTACCACTTTCTTTATCAAAAAATTTCTTTTTCACTTTCTATTTTTTGTGGGTGTATCTTTATAAAAAAACCAAAAATATAAAAACCTAAAAAACTAAAAAAACCAAAAAATAATCACTTAAAAAAATACAAAAAAATAAAGAGTCATGATTACTCACCATCGAGTTTTGAAATTTTGTGCAACCATTTTGGGGAGTTAACATAAATATTTTCATGTCAAAAATTTTGTATTTTCATCATTAATTTGGATAAATAATTTTTTGTCAAAATTAACAAATTTTGAATGCTCAATTTTTGATTTGGAAAATGCTTTTCCCAGACCGTGAGGAACAACGTTTGCTTTCATTCCAAGGCCACCTATGGCCATATTTTCAAAATGTGTGTTTTCACCCCCATTTGTGAGCCTTGAGTTTGTGGACCTTCGAGCTGAATTTCCTACCTTAGTGTGAATTAATATGATAGAGGCATTTTCTGAACCACATGAGAATCACAATATCCAAATAGCCTCTCATTTCCCTTACATTAATCCTCCTTTTGAAAGCCCCTTAGAGCCTATGAATACCTTTTCTTTGATAGCCACATTACAAGCCCAATACCTTTTCCCACCCAATATCAACATGGATTTTTAGTGCATTTTTTTTTGAAATTTAAGTGCAGGGGGGAACAAATTTCATTTTTTGGGTACCCTATTATTGATTTTCAACGATTTATCATCTGCTTGAGGGAAAGCATCCATTTCAGTGTGGGGGAGAGGTTGTCATTTAGTGTGTTTTTGGGAATGTAATGTACTTCCATTTATGTAATTTTGTAAATGTTTTTGACAAGTGTTCAAAAAAATGATGAAAAAAATCAAAAAAAAAAATTTGAAAAAATGGGTTGTGTATTGGGTAGGTCAAAAATCACACTTACTTAACCTTTTATCTTATTATAACTATTACAATTAGTGTCGTGAAGAGATCAAACATGGGTTGGGATATGAGTGTGAGATCTGTTTCAAGGTCAACTTTCAAAAAAAGAAAAAACAAGAAAAGAAAAAAAGAGAACACTTGCATTATATTCTTATTGGGAGAAGTTTTTAGATTTGTAAATATTCCATCTTCTCATTACCTTCATATTTTCTTTCTATATTGTGTCATTCATCACAAAATCATTCCCTTGTAAATATGTGTTTTCATTTCCTTCCATGTTTTATTTCAAAAAAATGTATATTTCTTTTTCCATGTTGGTGTTTTAACCTTATTATTCTCTCTCTTGGACATTATATTCCTACCATCCCATCGCCACAGAAAAATACCTTAAAAAGACCTCTTGATTCTTGTTCACTTTGGATAGGGATTGGAAGCTGAGAGCTCTTTCAAACTCTAAGATTTTTACTTTTGGTTGGTGAAAGAGTGAACCTCCACAAATGAATTTTATCATCTTGAGAGGTGTGAGTTTTGAGTGTCCACCTTTTCCATTTCTAAATTTTAGCATGAAAAAATGAATTAGTTTTCGATCATTGTTTCTATAACAACTTGTGATGGAATTCAAAATGGATGAGTGAAATAGTCTAAACCTCCCCTGATTGGAGAAAACAAAATTTTAATATCTGTTGGTGAGTGAAAATGATTTTGTCATGTTTTTATATTTGTTCCACATGAGTACATGCCCAAAACTAAGTGGGGGGGAGTTGATTTTGTTAATATTTTCATGTCTTATTATATACTCCCTTTACTGAATTTATATGAAATGTGCATAATGTGTGTGAAATATTAATATTTTAATACTAAGTATAATTTTTGAGCATTTTTAGAAGTAGTCCAATTGAGTCAGTTTACTATTTTATTAATAAATATCAACTTACTGATTAAAATTGTGTGGTTCTTATTTTTTAGGATTCCTAATTCAATATAAAACATTTAATTAGAATGGATCATGAGCTACTTATTCCATTTTAAGGCCCATATGGACAACACAAAGAGGCCTACAGAATCTGTGAAGAAACTGGACCAACAATGAAGATTTAATTGCTTGGCTCAATCCAGAAGTCCAAATTATTTTATTATCCTCCAAAGTTAGGGGTATAATTAAAGGAGTATTGGATAAAACTTTAAAGTCCCAAATCTAAAGACAAGGGGCCCAACTAATGCTTTGAAACTCAGCCCACATATTTGGCCGGGAATTAAAATAATTACAGTGTTGATGATATGGCTCCTGATATAGACATCATTTTGATATGATATTTTTCATTGTGAAAGAGGATATATAGACGGCCTACTTTTTTGAAGACATAATTCGATTTTTAAGGCATATTCCTATTCAAAAACGCTTTCACATTTGGAACTTCAAAAAGACTGGATTGAAATGGACAGATTAAAATTGTTTAATCAGACGACAATAACTTTGGATAAATAGGTCCAAATTCCTCCAAATTTTGGGAGTGGTCAGAAAAATTTATTATCTAAAACTTGGAACAAGGGTAGTTCTCGATATTCGGCTTTCTGAATAGACAACATGTCGATGAAAGTGGAGGGACAGATTGAGAATGCAAACAGTCAACCCATTGGGCTATAAATACTCTCCCCTTCTCTCCTTGAGAGGGGTTGGCATTTTAGAAGAGAGGAGATCATATTGGCATGACCAAAGACTTCAAAAAGTATTGGGAGGACCTTCTATACTCAAGTTTTTACTTGAGAGACCATTCCTACTCTCTTTGTTTTCATTTACTTTTATCTTCTTCATTATTGTAATTTTGTAAGTCCTTTCTTTTGTAATTCTATTTTAATGAAAGTTTCTTCTTCAATATCTGTTATTCTCATCCACCTTATGTAGTTTAATATTTATATTCTTAAAATATTTTAAATATATTTGAATCCCCTTACCTTATTTTGATTCCTCATTCAATCGAAAGTCCATTTTTTTAATTATCATCATTGTTCGTGTGTGTGTGTTCGAAGCACCACTATTTTCTTATCCCTTTATTTTTCTTCTATTCTTAAATTATAATCATAATAATTATAACCATATTATTAAACACCAAAATGGATGAGTAAATATATCATTGGGGTGAGTTATAATTTAGGTATGTTAAGTGATTGAGATCTTTTGCTCGATGAATATTCTTTGAATTGAGATTGTGTATGTTGGACTTAACATGTCATGGATTAATGACTTGTTTTGTTTAACTTGTGGTTTCCATAGATTATTGGAACCATAAATAAACAACCATCAACAATCTATGATTCATATTAGAACACTAAGTTAAGTTAAGGCTTGGATTAAAGCCTCAAAACTTAGTAATTCCAATCAATATTATCTTGTGACATGGGTGTTAATTTAAATGCAATATAAAGCAAAGATCAAGGATATCACAAGATTAACTTCCTAATAATGAACTCACCCCAATATTTATCAATTTTTAAATCAATTATAGTCAATAAATAATTTGAATTAAGCTCTGCAAATAAACCCCCTAATCAAAATACAATCAACTAAAAACAAATGACTATTACAAAGTATCATCGCCGAGGATTCGACCCGAGTGCTGTTATACACATTAGCAGAGCACCGGAACCTTGAACGGTCGATAGGCGACAATAGGCCATGCGTTTCAGAGATATCATGATAAAATTATTATATTACATAGTGAGAATCTATATGAGGTATTATTTCATTACAACATAAACTTCTTTCTCTATGGTTTCATTGGCGTGTTGTTATATGATAACCTTGGACTTTATACTGATTCACCTAATGACACTAAGAAAGATCCCTGACGATCACACACTAAGTGTATCAAGAATCTCAGTTAAATTATATATTTTTTATTTATTATTTAACATGTTGAAATTTTTTTATTCCCATAGGATATTTAATAATTATTCATGTTTCCTTGATCACATATATTATGTCACCGATTATTCAAGAAATTATTACAACGGTGGAATATTTAATAAATATTTATTTTCTAATTAGTTAATATAATATTTATTTATTTATTGGAGAATAATGTAATGATATTTATTTTTTAAATAAATAGTCATTATTCAAGGTCCGATAAATATTATGGAGTGATGGACTGCGTTTAACGGTCTGGTGAGAAATAATATATATCGAATAGATAATATTTAATTTTAATTCACATGTTAATTGATTGTTGAGAAATAATAAAATTATTATTATCATTGACACGAGGTTCCATAGGGATTAAATAAATATTAATGGGAACTTGTGAAAATATTTATTTCTAAACCCTAGTGATATGTAAACCTAATTATATTATTTTTAAAGAGAGCCAATTCATTTTGTGTTGTGAATAATGATAGTCAGATAGAGTCCTCTCAAGACCTTGAGATATCCGTCTCCAAGAACACTCTCAAATAATGGAGAGTTATATTTCTCCACCTCTTACTCTCAAATTTAGAGAGATTAAGGAGAAAAATTTGGAAGTGATTCTCACGGTGATCAAAAGCGAATGACGCAAGCAGTAGGATCTACCATGCTAGCACCCAAATATTCCTATTATGGTGTTTAGAGATTTGTGGAACACATATGGATCACCACTAGAGATATTATTCTCTTCATTCCTACTTTTTAACGACGATACAATGTAGATTAGTTGTTAGATTCATCAATGAAAAAATAATTCTCACAAGGTAATTCTTTGATTGATTAAATTAATTATAAATAATATGTGATGATCCTACACTTGTTTCTGAAGCTCTATCCCTTGTATGTTTTTGTTGATTCAATTCCATTGATTATGACATTTATCATCATGTACATCTCAGTTTGATCATAAATCATGACAAAACAAAACAAAATAAATATTGTGCATAACACATCACATGATTCTGTGGCTCCTAGAATTTATAAGGTTATTGTGTTTGGTTTGAGAGTATTGGAAATTATTTTTGAGATATTGATATCACTGGTGTTGTTTCACTTAATAGGGATATGTCAAATTTAATCTTGATGTTTAAGAGAGTGTGTTGCATCCATTGTAAATGAGTGAAAAAGATCTTAGTGGCTATGTATTCTACTTCAAATATAGAAAGATAAAATGAGTTCTGCTTCTTACTACTCCATGAGGTGAGGGATTTTCCAAGTAGGCGGAAATTCCACTTTAACTTTAGATATCAAGTTATTATCCTCCAAAATTAGCCTCAGAAAAAAAAATTAATGTTAAATAAGTTTTTTTGATAAAAAAATTTGATTTCTAGATCCTTTTAAATACTAAAAAAATCCTTTTAATAGATCTGAAATGATATTCCATTGGATTTGATTGAAAATGATCATATACACAAACACTAAACATGATATCATGCTGAGTCATAGTTATGCAAATTATAAA
This sequence comes from Viscum album, assembly GCA_963277665.1. Taxonomy (NCBI): domain Eukaryota; kingdom Viridiplantae; phylum Streptophyta; class Magnoliopsida; order Santalales; family Viscaceae; genus Viscum; species Viscum album. The sequence goes on from OY728123.1 coordinate 2,026,378,563, forward strand.
ACCAATCATACTTCAATAAATATTTTTGTCGACTAGTTTACCATATTTATCTAATATAATCATACAATTTATACTCATGGGATTTTTAATTTCCTTAGAATGATCCATTCCAAGTCATTTTAAGATTTCATTGGTGTATTTTCCATGGTTTAAAATGATACCATCATTTCTTTGAAAAATTGGAAAACAGAGAAAGAATTTGAACTCACCCATAATTCCCAACTCAAATTCCTTTTTTATTAAATTATATAATTTAAAATAGATAGATTCATTGGTAGATATGAGAATCAAATCAACAACGTAAATTTGAATGAGTAATAAATCATTAGAGATATATTTTTAGAAAAAATAGTTGAATCAAATTTTCTTATTTTAATACCATTTGGTAAAATAAAAATTGAAATATGTTCACACTAAGTCTATGGAGATTATTTTAAACTATATGTATCTTTAGATAGTTTGAAAATATAATTTAGAAAAGTATGTTTTTTAAAATTAGGTGGTAGTTCCCAAAAACATTTTCATTTATAAAACCATTTAAACATGTTCTTTTGTACATTCATTTGAATGAATTTTAAATTGAGATGAGAAGAAAATGATGAGAATATTATAATGTATTCTAACTAAGTGATGGTAGAAAATATTTCACCATAATCTATTAGTTCTTCATGATTATAACCCTTGGCTACAAACTAGGATTTATTTCAAGTGATATTGCCATGATCATCTAGTTTAGTTCTAAAAACACAATTTGAGGCTATAATGGGATGATAGTTAGGTATTTCCATGTGATTTCATAAATAATTTTGGGTGAATTGATTGAGTTCCACTTTCATGGTAGGAACCTAGTTTTCATCATTAAGGGCATCATTAAATTTTTTGGGGTTTTAAGTAAGATACAAAAGCGTGATGTTTAACCTCATTTAAGATGGATCTTCTTGTATAAGTTCCATTATGTATATCTCCAATCAAATTTTCAATGTGATATTTTTAAATTTTATGAATGTTTAAGTAAGTAATTTTAGGTAAATTATTATTTTTATTCAATTTATTTAGTTTTAAAAAGTTTTTTAAAACATCAAATTTTGAGATGTTTTTAGAAATATAATTTATAAAATTTTCATAAAAAACACCTTGGATTTATTCTTCCACTATTTTTATACTTTTGTTAAAGAAATGATAAGATTTTCTTGAGTTGGATTACCCAAAAAGATGCCTTTTTCAGATTTAGAATTTAATTTTCCAAGATTTTATTTTCATTTTAAAATAAAACATTCACAACCAAAAAATATAAAATAATAGAAATTTGATTTTTTATTTTTCCAAAGTTCATAAAGTGATTTATTGAGAAAAGTTATTTTAAGAACATCGTTAATGATAAATCAAGTAGTAATCACAGTGTCACCCCCAAAATATTTTTATAATTTACATTCACTTAAAACGGTTCGAGTGATTTCTTGGATTGATTAATTTCACCAATATAATACCCCATTTTATCGAGGGACTAAAAGTATAGAAAAATAATTATTATAGACTTTAGAAGAACATAAATCAATAAATTCATTTTTATCTAATTCTCTTCTATGATCAACTATAATTGAATTAATTTTAAAACCATTTTCATTTTCAAACTTTTCAGAATACTTGATGAATTCTTTGCAAGATTTACTTTTATGAGTTAATAAATAATCTCATGTGAATATTTTAAAGTCATAAAAAATTATTAATTTATAGGATTTTACTCCTAGAAATTCAATTTGATAAGGTTTAAAGAGATCAAGATGAATTATTTCAAGAGATTTTGATTATGAAATATATTTTCTAAATTTAAAAGAGGATTTTTTTCTTACCAAATTGGATTGCTTTACAGACCATGTAATCTTTGAAATAAAATTCAGTAATATCTTGTTATAGTTGATAACGATTGAGTTTGAAAAAAAATGAGGAACCAATTCCAAGTCCATGAATCACTAAATTGTGTAATCAAACATCTGATATTTTGGCTGATAAGATATTGTAAATTTATTTCATAAACATTTTGAAATCAATATCTGGTGTATAAAAGTTTTCATGATGAATTTAAACATTTTAAAAATAATTTTTGAAATAGATTTTAAAATAGTTATCACAAAATTGAATAATTATTAGTAAATTATGTTTCAATACTTTAATGAATAAAACATTTTTAAAGAGAGTTGAGTTAGAATAACTGATGGTACCTTCACCCATTATGTTACCCTTAGAATTATCACAAAGGTGATGTGACTTACTTCTAATTTATCAATTTGATTTATTTTGGAGAGGTTTCCACACATTTGTCTTGAGAAATGACTATCTGGACTCTATAATGTTTTTTGTTTTTTTCTTAGAAGAAAATTTCCTTAAAAATCAAAACGACTAATGGTTTTGGTACCCTAATGAACTTAGGTCCACTTATTCTAGTCAATAAATATTTAAGAATTCATATTTACTTATCATTATGTTTTCTTATAGAAAAATTTGAAGAAAAATGGATTGATTTTGTTCACTCATATCATGCATTTTTTCAATAACATTCATAGATTAAATGATTGTAACTTTACAATAATTGAAATTTTCTCATGCAAACAACTTTTTATAGAAGTATTGTTAGATAAAGTTTCTAAGTTTCTTACATGATTAGAGAAACCAAGACCAAACCATTATTTTTTTTATTTTTGAGAACCTAAAATTTTATTTAAAATATTTTATCCTTGGATGATTTTTGAAAGATAACTTTTATGTTCTTTAATGGTATATTTGATTTTATCAACTTTCGATTGATTTTTAACTTTCATGGATAATTCTTATTTTACTTTGATGAGAAGATACTTACCTTTTTTAAGTTGATATTTATCTTGAATCAATTTCTTATTATTCATTTCAATATATTTATATAATGAATCAAGTTGATGAAACCCATTTTCATGTTGATCACAGTCATATTTTAGGTATTTATAGTTAAGTCGAATAGTGGATAAAGAAGAAGAAGTGGAGTGAGAAGAATTGGGAGAAGAATAGGAAGAGGAAGAAATATTAAGAGGGGTACTAACTTCAATTTCATAATAAGAATGTTCCATAAGGTACTTGGGACTTGAGTCACTTGAGGAAGTTAAAGGTGTTGATTCTATGGAGTCATACTTGAACCCCACATTATGAATTTGAATGCCTAACTAAAATTTTCATTTTCTTCAAGGTTCGTATTATATATTGGAAACTATATATTGATGTGACATTTCTTTTTTACATTTATATCATGTAACTTTTGGTTACACCTATTTAATTAACTTCTTAGATTAGTTGGAAAAAATCTTCTTCTTGAATAAATTTTTCATGTTCTTAAAAGTTGAACATAGTCTATAGCATCACTTTTGGATTAATCATGAGTGACATAATTATAGAGGATGTATTTATTTGTTTATTTGACTTCATTGGACTCTGTCTTTTCTTGTTGTTTCATTATAATTTCATATGTCATCAGAGATCTAATGAGTTCCCTGACCACCATTTTCTTCATGTCTTTTTCTTCTTGAATAGTCGTTACTTTGGGATCCCCGAGAGCTAGGTAAAGCCTATAAGATTTTCTTTATGATAATTTCTATAGATAAATCACTAATGAGGGACTTTCTACCATTAAAAATGTTAGTAAGTATCATAAAATATTTCTTAATAGATTCATTAGGATTCATATAAAAACATTAAAAATCTTGATGATACATATCCAATCTAGTTTCTTTTACATTATTCATGCCTTCATGTGTGAATTTTAATAATTTCCATATTTCATAAGCCTTTTTCATGTAGAAACATGTTAAAATATTTACGATCAAGACCATAATATAAGTTATTCATATGTTTCCTATTAATCTCAAAATTCATAACATCTTTGGGAGTTTTTTCTTCTTCATATTATTTAGTTAGAACATATGAATTACCATTTTCCATATAAGGTGACTATTACTACCATGAAAAGTTAACATTTTATTCTTTTAATAAGATTAATCGATGCCCTAAAAAATAGAAGCATGTGAATAAAAATTATATGACATAATAAAATTGAACATTAAAATTGATTAAGATTTGAAAAAAATATTTTTGAAATAAGATTTTTTTTGAAAACAATGTAACTTTTTATAAAAACACAAAGAACCCATTTGATACCAATTTCTATTCAGAGAATTATAGAAAGGGGGGTTAATTTAACTTTTTAGAAATCAATGTAAACACTAAAGGAAAATTCAAATATAAATAATACTGAATTTACATAATGATAAATTTATTGATCTATAGTTGATAAATTTTATCCATGTTATAAAGATAACATCAAAGTAAATTTATCATAGAAATGATCAAATTGGATTTATAAAAGTATGTGAATCGATGAAAAATGATGAAATGCGATAAAGTAAATAAGAGAGAAACCACAAGTGATAAAGAGGTCAATAATAGCTCAATGTAGAACCCCACATATCTACCTATCCACTTGATAAGTGAAAAATATTAGTCCCTTGATCTTAGTGGTGATAAAAAACCATGTCCATCATAATTGTGGTTTGTGAGGACCCTCTATAATGTTTCTAGTAGCCAAGTCATCCATCCCTAACTTTTTAAGAGTGAGAATCCATTAGAGAAAAATGATAATAAGTGAGAGGTTTGATTTAGGAAAACTCATTAAAATGAAACTCACAACTCAATTAAAATGATAATTACAAATTGGTTTCAAATATTTAAATAAAATATTGAGATACTTGTGAAATTATGAGGTTGAAATTATATTATTGAGTAGTTTTTATAATTTTAGAGATTCAACATTAGATTAATCGAAGAAAATTTATGGGAGTAAGTTTTCATATTCTAAGATTCCAAGAGACTCCATTTATAGGCTCCAAGAGGTGTGGGGACCTTCTATAATTCATTTGGTGTAATGAATCTAAAAAATACCTCAATCAAATAAAAATTGAACATATTAAATGTAGGGTTATAATGGATACTACAATTCCATAAGATACCTTGTATCCACCACTAGGTATCTAATTGCTTATTAATAGGCATCCTTACATCTATAACTGGCTCCTATTAGCTGGTACACCACCACTGACAAGACGATGTACTAATACTGGAATTCCATTATTCTATCATCACAACTAGATAGCTGGTGGACTTGCTGCACACCTATGTTACTGCCATCCTAGAACCAGCAAGCTGGTTCCCTACACTAACCATCCAATTTTGTCTACATAGCTATAATAACATGCATATCCTCCCTTAATTCATTCAAAATACATCTAATATTTTTCTAACATGACTCAAAGGTATTAAAGGATGAGTAGAGGATGTTATAATCCTTTGATAAGATCAAAATGTTATCCTTGAGTTGACTTAAAAAACTAAAATAAGTACAACAATGTTGTTACCTTATACTAAAATAATGAGACTCAAAAACAATCAAATAGAAATATTAGAAAGATAGGTGAGTGTTTATGATTATGAAAACACCATGAGAGATAGAGAGAGGTAAAACATATAACAACTTGTGAAATTGAATATTTTTCTATTAACACAGCATGGATAATTTTTTAAACTTTAAGTCTATAATAGATAATATAAATTTTAAGTGTGTTCAGGATAAGACTTGCAATTATTGTATGAGAAGGAATATGGTGATAAATACCTACCAACCAAAGAAGAAGAGGGTGTCAAACTTTCTTGGCTAGGTTTGCACTCGTGTGTGTGGACCTATAAATTATATTAGAACACAATGTGAGGGGAACCTTATATTATTTATTTATGATTATAATGGAATAGGTTGCATCATGTTCATGCACACTAATATGGAAGTAATAGAGTACATAAAATAGTTTTAATGGTGATAAAAAAATGAAACTAGAAGAATAATTTGGATTTTTCAATCATAATATGGCCTATAATATACTTCTATTTAGATTAAAAAATATTTGGAGAAGTATGGAATCAAGAATAGGGTCTCATCAGTTAGAAAACCATAATAAAATTGTTTCATGGTTAAAATAAACTAGATGGTGAAAATATGGAAAATAAACTATTCATAGAGAGTTGTAATTTGAATCATTATTGGAATGACATAGTGAAAGTGGTTGTGTACACAAAAAATTGGTCTTACAATGTTTTTGAGAGGATAAGACACCATAAGAAATGTGGTTTGGAAGAAATAAAACAATAATACACTTCATAGTGTTTGGAAGAAAAAGATAAATATGGAATAAAGAAGTAAACTAAAGAAACTATGGATATGTGATGGATAAGGGAATATTTTTAGGATACTCGACCAAGTGTAAGGTCAATAAATGATTAAAAAATAGGTTGAAAAAAAATCATGGAGTTGAAAAAAACTAGGGATAGAAATGATGCCAAGTTTATTAAAGTGAAGGCTGGAAATAAATCTATAAATCTCAATTTAGGGAAGATTATGATAAATAAGATATAATTGATACAAATAATAGAGGATTATACAATCCAATATGTGAAGAGGATGTTGATATTGAATCAGATGATGAATAAGTAACTAAATATATTTGGACACAAAATCAAAGGGGGAAGATACGTTTTGATATTGGTGAGTTGAATGTCATTGAAGATAAAACTACTCTATTAGAAACTTGAATAACAAGGATTGTAGGGAACATATCTATATTATCTCAAGTGGATGCATAATTATTTAAAGAAGAGGTGATAAATGAATCACAAAATTAGTTAATGAATTGAGAGTTGTATCAAATAGAAAATAATTAAACAAGGATGATTATAAATAGTCCTGTGGGTTACAACATCATCCAAACTAAATGAGTATTCAAGAAAAATTATGAAAAACATGGTAAAGTTATATATGTTAAGGAAAGTTTGGTGTCTAAGGGATATACTTAGGTTTAAGGTGTATTCATGGAGAAAACATTTACACTGGTGATAATATTGGAGTCAATAAGACTCTTCTTATCTGTTAAAAATGAAACATGTTTCAAATTTTATCAAATAAATGAAAAGGAAACATCATTAAATTGAGTTATTAGGGATGATTTTTATATTAAAAAAATGATATGTTTCTTAATTGGTGATGATGAAGTAAAGGTGTTTCAACTAAATAAGGCATTATATATCTTGAAACAAGTATCCCCGATCTTGGTATAGTTGATTGGACAATTACTTGATGAAAATGGAATTTAGGATATGTAGTTTTGAATACAAAATATATGTGAAATAAACTAATAAGATTAGTTAATGCTACTTTTCTATGATGATGATATCATATTTAGTGGAAGAAAGAAGAAATTAGTACAAAAGTTTGTTTAATTTATGAGTTGTGAGTTTGAGATGTCAATGGTAGGTGATTTGAAATACTTTATAGGGATAAAAGTGAATAGAAAGATAGATACACTTTTATGTCACAATATATATAAAAGATATTTTATGTAATTTAAATTTACATAAAATAAAACTAGTTTCAACATCAATTATGGTACGAAGACAACTTGGAAAGAATGAATAAGGAAGAGTTTTCTATCCCACATTATACTAGAGAATGACTATAATTTTGTTCTATTTTGTAGAAATGAGGCTAGATATCATTTATGATACATTCTTGGATGCTTTGTTTTAGAGTAATACAAAGGAATAATAATAACTGATGTAAAAATAATCACATGGAGCATTCAAAGAACACTTTATTATGATTTTTTGTGTTGTGTATAAAATTATCAAGGGCTGCATACATTTTCATATGCATACTAAGATAGATATGTTATGGATAGAAAATTCAAAAGTAGGAGAGTATTATTTATTAACATAAAGTGTACTAGTTAGTTAAGTAAGAAGAAAGTGAGTATATATCTTAGAACTAGTGAACATAACTACATTTAAGTTATGCAATCATGTACTTAGGTGATATAAATGATGTAAAAAATGGATGATCTTGTTGAAGAAGTTAAATAAAAATAGTAATTCACAATGAAAATAAGAGTGTAATTGAACTAATAAAGAATATGATATACAAATTTTATACAAATAACATTAAGATGTACTATCATTTCATTAAATATAAAGTGAATCAAGGAGTCATTAATGAATCTCATTTGCATGAATCAACAGTTGGTCAGAGAAAAACATCATTATAACTAAAGTGGGGGGGTAAATTGAGTTCTTGAGGTTTCCTTAACTTTAAAACCACTATCTTTAAGGTATGAATATTTCTAATCCTTCCTTTATAGAATAAAAGCATGGAAGTTAAAATAGTAAGAAAGTCATCAAATACATGAGATTTATAGTGGCTCATGGAACAAAAATCCCCCAGTTTAATCCACAAATACCCAAGTCCTAGTGCTTGGTGATTTACACTTGCATTAGTCCTTTATCGAGGGACTTCCTAACTGAGTGCAAGAAACCATCAATTAGTAAAAATACCAGAGATTTTTTCAGGATCCTATAAGGATTTAAAAACACAATATACATCACTTTATTTTTCCAAGAACCTCCATATATTAGTAAAAGAATATGGCCTTCTTGCAATGTGATAGAATAATGAAAGTTTATAAATGAAGAACATAGTTTCTTGATGCAACTAACATAAGTGAATTGATCTCTAAGATATAGAATGAGAGTGAGGTGTAGCTTGAGGAGAGTCTTAAAAAATAAAACAATATTTACCATTTAAATAATAACTATATAAACTTGAATCTTTTTCCTATTCTTCTTTTCTTATCACAAATAATCTTTGAATGATATAGAGAAAGAGAGAATGTGCCTTTTTCTGTTCTTATTTATTCTATTTCTTCTATTTTTTAAATAATCTTGCATTAAATCAATCTTAATATTTCATAGCATGATATCCTATAAAATATTGTCTTTGAATTAAATTAAAGATGCCATATTCTAAAAAATACCATGCAAACATGATTGATCAATAAATTATGGTGTACTGTTTTCTTATCTCGGTTGTTTAAACCTTTTGGAAATAGATTTGACCATAAGGAAACAACCTAATTTCTAATGCATCAATGTAAAAATTAAATTCCACTTAAAATAATCCATTAGTAAATAATATATAGGTTGCATAATGACATAACTGATTTTGGATCACCACATAGCCAAATTCCAAGTATTCAAATTCAAAAAGTAAAATTAATCCACACAGTCATTCTCCAAATGGCCAATTTCTCACGTAGCCAAATCTTGTAACCTTATTTCTCATGTATCCAAATGTTTCATAGAATATTTAATCACATAGGATTTTGGAACCACATTTAAAAATTATATAGTTAATTACTCTATGTAGTCGATTTACATAGTTATTTAATCTATATTACTAATTAATCATGTAGGGGAATTATCGATGAAACTAATTTTCACATAGACACTTCTATGGCGTTTCTGTTTTACATAGGTTATCGATTCAAGTTTCTAATTTACATAGCTGATTTTTTCACATAGAAAAAAAAATCAATGTAGTTTATTTCCTTAAATGGATGATTTTTCCATACTTTGAAAAATTTTAGCAAAGTTTTGGAATTAAAAATTCTAATAGAATTAACTTAAATAAAGATAAAACATAATGAACACACTTTAAAAAACCATTAGAAAAATATTATGGTTTATTGAGACCATAAAAAAATAAAGAACTTGAAATATCTTGGAATAACATTATTAGTCCAACAATCTCTCCCTTTTTGATGATCATAAAATCCATTAAACATAAAACATGAAATTTTAAATGGTTTAAGTATTTTTGTAGAAAAAGTTTATGGTGTATAATACTATTAAATTTTTTATCCTTTATTCTCTACATTAATTTTTATTATATATATTCTACCCCCTTTTGTGATAATTACAAGTAAGGGTAAGGAGGGTAAAACACTTCTAATGTAGCACCTTGAATTATGAACAATTTAAGAATAATGATAAATCTAAATGTGAGTTTGGAAGTTTTAAATTTTAAAAAATACAAAAATTTAAACATTAAAAAAGATGAAAAAAATTAAATGAAAATTATCATTGAAGAACAAAAAATAATACAATGGAAAACATTAAATGATACTAAAATAAGATCCAAAAGAGATAAATGAATCTCATTAATCATGGAAACTTGTACAAAAATACAGAGAGTTAACAAACAAAAATACATTAGTCAGTTTACATGGTCATATGGATAGGGTCAAATTCAGAAGGAGTTTTTGGGTGGAAGTTTCTTGAAGGTTGGATAGGAGGAAGATGTTGTTAGAGGGAAAACTACTAGAGGCAAGACCACTTTTCCAAGATCCACATCCTAACTAATAACATCTCCAAAATTAGATATGTCTCATGTTTTTTGGGAAGGTGTCCTCAAAACCATCTCAAGATTCCTAGAAAATAGGATCAAGTCATATATACCAGATTTTATAACTTTATTTTCTTGGTTGGAACTGAAGATATAGCTTCTTTTTTAGAAGGGTTGGAAAAAATAGTTATATAAAACCTTGATTTATATCACTGATAAATGATGGTTGGATCAAAAAAAGAATACAATATCTATATAAAACCTCTATAAGAATGTGTAGGTACTAGTATAAGAGTCCTTAATCTGAGAGATAATATTACACCAATACACATATTAATCCTATTGATAATATATAATTTAAAAAAGTCCAAGATTATAATGCAGGCTTGTCTTTACATATGATAAATCAAAGATAAACCATTGTTCAACACTCATTTAAAGGTTTTAGTTTATCAAGTTAAAAATATGTAAGGATCACAAACTATAAAAATTGGACGAGAAGTATATTGAGCATAGGAGGCTCTAAATATAGATTTTTATGAATCCGTTCATCCAAGACTTGAAAAGTGATTTACCTACCATCCTAGTAAATCAACTTATGATCTAGGTTTTCTAACTGATCTCTAAATAAATGACCAACCTCATGCATATTGTTGGAAAGGGGCTTAGGAAACTAGAGAAACATGAGAAATAGGTGGTTCTTAAAGAACCAGCCTAAAATTTCAATACACAAAAATATATTTTCCCTGATATATAACAGATATAGTAGGAGTTTCCTTAGACTCTGAGGAATTGGAATCCGCTTCATAAGAGCATGTATACAGATCTTCGATTTTTCCATAAATCTTTTCCAGCATAGTTAAAAAACTTTGATATTTTCCATTGATTGGAATAATCAAACATCAAACCCTATATATTAATTTCTTGGATACTCCAAAGTTTTCTTCTACCTAATAACCAATAGAAGAAACATATTTTTGAAGATATCAAACCATTTAAATTAATGACACATAGTTCCAAGACCAAGTACTTTAATAGATTATATGGTTTCTTTAAAACTCATCTAATAGATCCTTCTTAAATTATTTCATAAGAACATGGGTGAACATTTTATGCAATAATGACTAGATATAATAAGATACAAAATTAAAATCAGAAGATTTCAGGTCAGACTGGGCATGAAAATTAAGAACCACCGATGTTTCTAAAGTGGTTTTTCTATTAGGATGAAATATTTTGATAACCTAAAATTGACTCACACAAAAAATCTCTAGAGTGTGAAATGTCTCTTTAATCATGGTTTTGATACTTTAAATTTCATCAAGATAAGCCACTAAAATATTGAATTAAACTAGAATAATTTTCTAAACCATATCTATTTCAAATTTCATAAACACATCAAGTTTATTTAATTTAAATTTCGCAACATATATTACTCTAAGATATCTCACATTAGCTCTCATAGCCTCAATTTCCTTTTAAAATTCCAATAGATGAAACTGGTTACATCGATTGGAGGTTCTGGATCAAGGTAGTTTTTGAATACATCATCTCAAAAAACTTCAAAATATTTTATTTAGAAACAAAAATATCCTTTAATTGTGTAATTTCTTCTTTGTAAGATATCATATCCTGCTTTAGAACATTATAATCCCAATTGATATTATCAATCTTTGTCATAACAGAAAGGGAAAAAGTCTTCATTTGTTTCCCCATATCATATTATTCATAGATTTTTCCTACCATGGGTGCATCCTCTTACACATGAGGAAAAATGGAGTATTCTCTAGGGTATGAAAAAGAACACTGACATCTTCCAAAACTATGTCCCCATCTCAATATCTATCAAAATAAAGTGATCTAAGAATTGGATCAACTACTTTGTGCTCAAACTCAGGTTCCACTCTAACCTCAGTAGTAGGTACACTGAGTATATTCTCAACTGGTCGTTCCTCTTTATCTTTATAAACTATCTCAATACCTGGAACAATCAGTAGAATTGATTCAACACACTAACCACTATATATTCCTATCTCTGAGCTTATTCTTCAACAACTAGTCGGAATTCTAGGACTATAGGCTCTAATCTAGTTTCAAAAATCTCCTAAACTTCCCTAGAAGGAAACCTCTCAACATGTACTTTATCCCCAGGAAGTGAGGTAGTGGATTGCTCTCCTTGATTTGATGCAGGAGGTGGTACAAGAACCAGACTAGAAACATTCTATCCAAAAGGTATTAAGGATCTTGAGGCTGCATTCTAGTTATAACAAAAAAAAATTCAAGTGAAAAGAAGATAAAGTGTTGATTTTATGGAACTTTATGGCTTCTCCTTCCTAGATATCCACTTATGTATTTTTTAGAACTAAGGAAATAATCCTTTTATATAGGCAACATTACGAATTCCCTTTACCTTTATAGTAGTGTTTCATGAATCACAACATGTAATGAGCAATATTCAACTAGATTTTTTTGATCTGGATATATAATAGGTACATTTTCTAAAACCATACATTTTCTACAACACCATCCCCTTTAGTAATGCCAGTATGGATTTAACTTTTAGAGAACTTTCCAATAAAATTTCAACTCTTTCAAGACCTTCTTCTTAAAATCATAAAAACCAAAGAGAATCTTGAAGACTTTAGTAGGTCAAACTAAGACCATTAAACTAAATTTTGACTAAAACTAAAATCACCCTCATGAGGATAGTGTGATATGTTTTCCATTTCAACAAAACATACTAGTAGATCATTCCCATTCATAATAAACAAAATCACATCCTATGTTTGTCCTAACTAGAAATAAAAATTCTTCATGAATTCATGAACTTATTCCTCAAATAGAAAACATAATTTATTATCTAAAAAAATGAATTATCATTATTCTAGTTGGAAAACCTATATCAACAACATCTCAGTTCCTTTCAACCAAGACCTATCCATGGATTTTCTCATAAGAAAATCATGCGGTGCATCACCTATAATTTCTTTCTTATAAGATTTCAAAACACTATCTTATCCATTCTTAGACTATCCCATTGCTATAAGATTGAATTGTGGTCGGTAAAGGATTGATATAAACAAAGGAGATGGTTTATCTTTAGGGAGAAGGGACATAAGTTAAAGATAAGGGAAGAGAGGCTAAATTTTAGGGTAGGTCACGTGCTCGTTTCGAAAAAGGGTCATGTATTTGATTTAGGTTTTAGGGTTGATCTGAATTTAAAAATATGGAAATAAAATAAAATAGAAAAACAGAATATTTTCCCATGTATAAAAAAAGGAAACTAGTTTTTAAAAATAAATTGGGACACAAATAACTATAAAATTATAGAAAGTTTTGGAAATAAACTTAAACAAAATAAATTCATAATTCTCTAAAAAATAAATTAACAATAAATTCATAAATTAAAATATAAATACAAAAAAAAGTTAAAATCATTTAAATTTGAATAATTAAAATTAGCACTTAATAAAATCAAAATAATCACAAGTAAGGGGATTAATAAAAATATTCGCTAATTGATTCTCAGTAGAGATAAATCCAAGAAATATATCACCTTTTGAGCATGATATCTCAAGAAATTATGTCTTATATCTATATAATTTGTTCTCAAAATGTTTATTTGAATATTTAAAATGTTTATAGAACTAGTTTTATCACATTTGATTGATAATTGATTGTAATTTAATCTAAAATCCAACAAGGTGTGTTTCACCCTCAACAACTATGGAAAAAAACAATCAATAATAATTTATTCTTATTCAGTGGTAGATTATGCTACTATGTGTTATTTATTACTACATCAGGATACTAGAGATTATATTAGAAAATGATAGGTTTTGGAGGTACTCTTTTGGAGGTACACTTCTTATCTGGTCTACAACTACAAAAAATAAGAATCAAAAAATAAATTCAAACTAAAATAAAAGGTTTTTTTGAAATAGTAAAGAAATAAAAAATATTCCTTTTAAACTCTTGAAAATTATTTCAATAACTTTCAAATGAGATTCATCTGGATTAAATTTGAATATAACATATAATAATACTAAGAACATAATTTTTGTTCTACTAGTAGTCAAATACAGTAGAATCCCAATTATTCCTCTATATAGAATATTTTCAACTGGTTTCCCTACTTCATCCAAGTTAATATTTTTATTAAAAATCGTTGGAGTTTCATGTACTTTATAATTTTCAGGCCCAAAACTATTAAGTAAAGTATGTATTAACTTTGATTCATAACATTCCCAAATTATTTTTGATAAATCTAAATTCTAAGAAATAAATTTAACTCACTCATCATGGTCATATAATATTCATTTTGCATGAATTTTGAAAATTATTTGCACAATTTTTTATTTGTAAAACCAAAAATCACATCATCAACATATATTTGAACTATAAATATATCTGAATATGAATTTTTCTGAAAAATATTAGAATCTTACACTCCTACTAAAAATCTATTTGATAAAAAAAGAACATAAACCCTTATACCATGCTCTAGGTTCTTATTTAAGGCTATAATGATACTTGGTAAGTTTGAAAAATGAATTTGTAAAATTAGGATTTTAAAACAATAAGGTGGTTAAAAATAAAATTCACCCATAAGGAAACCATTTAAAAATGATTATTTCACATACATCTTATATAATATGAAATCTATGTGTCATGAATATGGTAGGATAATCCTAATGGTTTATAGTCCAACTATTGGTGAAAATGTATCTTTATAACATATCCCTTATTTTTTTACCATTTCAACACTAATCAAAACTTATTCCTAGTGATCAAAGCATGATAGTCCTTTTTATTTTTGAAAAACTTCTTTATGAATATAACATGGTCATTAGAGGGTCTATAAACAAATTCACATACCTCGTTCCTCTTGAACTAGTTTAAATATTCTTGCATGGATAAAACCCAACTTTTATGAGCTATGGATTATTATAAGATTTTAGGGTTTATTTAAGATAAAAAATAAGAAAACTCTATAAGGTTTTATATAATTCTTCTAGTCTTAATTCATTCATCTAAGATTCATATAACTATTTCTAAGGGAAATTTTTTCAATATTTTAATTTTTTTAGGAAGCACACATCGAGGTACACTAGTATCCATCCTTTCAGGATTTGGTTCACAAAAATCAAGTTCCAAATAACCATCCTTTTTAGTTTCAAAATTTTATGGTCAAACAAATCACTTTTACAATATATCACCTGAGTTGATTCTTAAAAAATATTTGAACATTTATTGAATACTCTATAAACCCTAGAAGTAGTAGAATGTCCAAGAAATATTTCTTTATCAGCCTTTGGATCAAATCTACCAAGATTATACTTGGCGTTCAAAATGTAAACTTTTCATCCTTCAAAGTATCCATCTTTTAGTTTTCTATTATTCCATACCACATAGGGTGTTTTCTTAAAAATAAGTCTAATGAAGACTCTTTTTATGACACAACATGTGATATTCTCAAATTTAACCTAAAAATGAGTGGATAATTTATATTCAAATAAAATAGTCTTATGAAGTCCATTTTCATCCTTTTAATAAAATTATTTAGTTGAGGTTTCATGGGGGGAAAATTATATTTGATACCATGTTTTGAACAATAATATTTGAACTCATGGTTTTAAAATTTTCCCCAAGGTCACCTTTTAATGAAATAATTTTTGAATATTTATCTTTTTTAACCAATTTACAAAAACATAGAAAAATAGAACATGATTCACTTTTAACACTAAAAAACCATGTAAATATAGAAATATCATCAACTAAAACATAAATAAAAGATTTCCATCTTCATATTTCTTTCCTAGATGGCCCAAAAAATCCATGTGTATAAGTTTGAGAGTCCTAGATATAAAAATCTCATTAATTAATTTAAAATATTACATGTGTTTATTTCCCATTTTGAATACATCACATAGTTTCAATTTGTTCAATTTGTGTTATGGTAAATATGAAATTAAATTTCTCTTGGAAAATTTTATAAAATTTTAAACATTAAAATGTAGGAATATTATATTAAAAATAAAAGTTTCATTTATTTTAGAATTTAAACACTTCACTTTTTTTATATACAATAAATTAAGATCTAGAGTACAAATATTCTCAGTTCTAGGTACCTTAAATATAAGGATTTTATTTTTGAAAATAGAATAATAATTATTAGAAAAATAAACAAAATAAATTTCATAACATGGTTGAGAAATAATTATCAATTTTTTTTTCAATCCATCCACATAGATAATTTTTTTGAGGAGAAATGATCATGTATTTCTAACTAATTCTACTCCCATAATTTTTCGTTTCATATAATCACCAAATTTTACATAACCTCTATCAAATTTGGATAAGGAATGGGAATTTGAAAACTCTCCCCTCATATGCCTTAGGAATATACAATCCATGAACCATTTTTGAATGATGGTCTTGTATCGTTTTCCCTAAAAAGACAATTCAAGAAGTAAAATGTTTTGGTGCCCATAATTTCTTGGGTCCTACAATGTTAGAAATGAATGATTTGGGAACCCCAATTTTATTTTTATATACAAAAATTCTAGTGCTGAATTTTGATAAACTTTTTGAAATAAAATAATGATTAACTCCACAAAACTATGGGTTTCTTAAACTTAAACTATTACCCTAGTGTCTATGTTCTCCACGTTGAAAAGAAATAACTTTACATAACTTTTTCTTTCATAAAACTGGGCACAAAATAATTTTTATTAAGCTTTGGTATTTAACCCTTGGATGTTATTCCAAAACTTATATTTATGTTGTATATTATTATCATGGATTTAATTAAATTAATTTTATCCATTTCTAAAAACACTAGTATCATATTTAAGATCTTTAACTACATTTTTTATGATTTTAATTTTATTACCTTGTTCAACACAAGATGAACCATAATTCTCCATCTTGAATTTTAGATCTCGAATTTGTATATTTAAGCCCAATTTTTCATCAATAACATCATTATAAACATTTATAATGGATTTATTTTTTAAATATTTTATATTTTGTATATAGCATGGTAGAATATTCATCTAACTCTTCAAAAGATCATTTTTAATTTTTATAATTAGATTCCTAATTAAAAGAATAAAATGATTTTACCTCATCAGAGTGTTTGATAAGGCACATGTTGGCCTTTTGATTGGAGATCCCAGATTCTAATTTAGAAGTTGTATTATCGCTAGAGTCCCGATAAGTTCTTAATGTTTCATTAATGGATATATTTATATTATTGTTTTATTCTATCTTCCAATTGTATTTTTTAAAGACTTCTTTTTTTTCTTGAATTTTTGGAAAATCTAGTATGTTATGTAAAAGATTTTTGAACTCATGAAACCTTACTTATTTGTAACTTCCATAATATTTATTATACTTTTGGGATTATTTCTGGAATCCTCTTCTCTTATTATAATTGTTTTGAACTTTCTTGCAAAATTAGTAAGTTCACTTTCTTAACTAGAACTATTTAAAATATATTCTCCATATGACCCAAAATATTTTATTCCATTAATCTTCTTGTCATCTTTTGAAGTGGATACTTTCAGAGAAGTATTCTCCTTCTTAATTATTCTATGTTCATCAGGTTCAACATACATCTCTTCCTAATACATCATAAGAGTTACAATGATATTATAAATATTGAAATCATTTACATCAGTTGATTTACTAAGGTAAGTTGAGATTCCACACCACTTGGATAGTAGCACTTTGAGAATTTTTAGTGCTTGATCAGATTCCGGAATTTGTGATACAAGAGAAGCTAAATTATTAACAATTTTTTTCAATAGTACATTCATTTGTGTTATGGTTTCTCTATAAAATATTCAAGATGTGTCAAAATTCAGCTTGAAAGTATTTTATATGATATTTCTCACATTATCATTACCTTCATAATAAACTATTTTTTCCACATCTAATGATTTATTTCACATTGTGAAACTCTATTGAACTAATTAGGACCTAGTATACATATTTTATAATCCATATCTTTTGAGTTTAGACCATATTATCCATATATAGTATCATACAATTTATTTAGATCTCCTTCAAGAATAGTGTAAGGCACAAAATATTTTAGGTAATCCTTTAGACCAAGGTTCTCTAAGTAGATAATCATTCATGCATTCCAATAACAAAAGTTTTCTCCAATAATGTTGGGATATATTATCATAGAAATTCCTTTTTCTGTTGTCTTCCTTAAAGTCCATTAAATGTGATATTAAAACATCAAACTTTTAGAGATGATAAATCAAAATTCATTGCCTTTGATACCAATTGTTGGTCGTAGAATGGTTGCCTTATGACTAAAGATGGGGTTGGATCGAGTTTTTGAGATTTTCATCACTTTAAGACCACTCTCTTTATGGTAATAAAGTTTTTGATATTTTATCCATAAAATCAAACATAGGAAATAAAAATATTAAGAAAAGGATCAAACATATAATATTTACAGTGGTTTGAGGAACAAAAATCCCCTAGTCCACTCCACCAATGCTCAACTCCTAGATCATGGAAATTGTCACTAGCACTAGTACTTTTCTTAAGGACGGTCTGAGTGAGTGTCTGTATCTGTCACTTAGAAGCATATCAAAAGATTTTATCAAACTCTTA
The DNA here is from genome assembly GCA_963277665.1 of Viscum album. Classification (NCBI taxonomy): domain Eukaryota; kingdom Viridiplantae; phylum Streptophyta; class Magnoliopsida; order Santalales; family Viscaceae; genus Viscum; species Viscum album. The sequence goes on from OY728123.1 coordinate 2,026,397,497, forward strand.
CAAGGTTTTACAAAAGCTACATAATTCAAGTTATTTTATGAGAAACCACCACATCTTAGCACACGAAGCTGAAACTTCCATCAATGAGAGAGAATAATGAAAGTTTTCTACTGAAAAAAAATTACAGGAACTAGTAGTTATAATCCTAAGAGAAAGGGAACCCTCACTGAGGAGCTCAGGCCTATGGTGGTGATACCCTAGCGGAGATGCCCGAGGCTCCAACCCCCTCCTTCCTTACGGGGGGAGGGGGGAATAACCACCCTTCCTCCTTGATGCCCTGGTCCTTCTTCTCATTCACCAACACAGACTTCCTCCCCCCATTCCCATAGATAGTCATTTTCCCTAAGGTCCCCGAACATCAAAATGGCTCTCCCCAGCTCACAATTTCAACAAATAAATTCAACACATCTTTGGATATTCACAGGTCGATGCTTGTGTCTTGATTCAGGGGTTGTCGACCCTCAGTTGATGTTTTTGACAGATTTGTTTTTGAATCATGGGGGATTTAAAGATTGTGCGGTGGTGGGTCTTCTCAATCGGTGCCACTTGTGTAATCAATAGATTAAATTTCTACCTCATACGCTGGTCTTTTGAGTTCAACATGAACTGTGATGCACCTTCGACAGTGGTGTGGGTAAGGTTTCCAGAATTGTCTCTTCCTTTTCAGAACCCATTGATTATCTGTATGTTGGAAAATGTGATAGATAGGTATTTGTGATTAGATAGTCGTACATCTTTGGTTTGTCACCCAATGTCCACTCGCGTATGGGTTGAGGTTGTGGTTTCAAAGCCTCCAACATATTTGTTATAGATCTCGGTTAGTGAAGAGTTTAGATGGAAACAAAGTGTGGTCGTTGATTCATGGCTAGAATTTTTCTTGGGATGTCACCAGTTAGGCCATATTTTCTATGGATGACATCGCAATAACCCAGATAGGCAAGTCATGATCCCATTTTGAATTCTAACCTAGGGGTATGGGTTGTAGGATGATCCCATAGTGGACTAGCAGGTTCAGGATGATGTTGGATTGGGTGAGTCTGAGGAGGTGTGTGAGATTGTATCAGAGGCTTTGGAACATGTCATGCAACAAACCATTTCAGGTGCAGAGACTTGAACTATCTTGGATGGTAGATTTCGGGAGGGTCAACTCCTGCAACGCCTTTCCTTGGTACCTCTAGATGCAGTGAAGAGTGTTAAGACTAAGGATCTAGAGCCACGGGTCATGGATGTCTTTTCCCATCTAAATCACGATTTGGGTATAAACCCCTTGTAGGTGGGAGGAAAGGAGGCACTTTAGGTGGGTGGAATGGAAAGGGAGGTACCCTTGGATGTGTCTATGGTGGAACTTCCAGCTACAATCAGCACTATCGAGGAAATTTAGGTGAACTTGATAGTTAGTGATGTCCAAGGTTCTGATGGTACTCAAGGTCGAGGTTATGAGGACATTAACAAGCAACCACAGTTTATGGGATGTGGATATGAGAAAACCATAGGTTCAGACAAGCTAGTCCCCCCGAGAAGTGCTTCCACTAAGGTTGAAAACAGTGTAGAGGCCGAGCCATCCAGAAATCCTTTGCAGGGGAAGTCTTTCTTGTTGGCTGCAACAGAATCCCATCGAGGACAAGGGAGGCTGGACGAGGTGAGTGTCTTAGGTCCCTTATACCCAAAAAATCTCAGTGCCAACTCCTCAATCCATATGAAGGTTGGGAGTAGGGGGAAGAAGACTAGATTGGAGATTAAATAAATAAATTTGGAGTCTCTGTGTAAGTAGAGGCCCTTCAAAGAAATCTCGACGTTTAAGATGGGAAACCGATTTGAAGGTCAGGATGTTCAAGAACCATAATTGACTCAAGAGAAGGATACTTCAATTGATGAAAACTATAGCCAACTCTCAGTGGATAGTTTGGACCGAATTCAAGGGAATAATCCTCACAACCCTAGAAGGAAGAAAGGGAAAAAAGGAAATCGAGACTCAGGGAAATGTATTGTGGTCCAAGGGAAAAAACCAAAGTTACAAAAAGATTATTCCCACATGAAAAAACTGATGGAGACTAGGTCATACAAGAATTTTAGAAACAAGGAAGGAAAATCCCTATAGAATAGGGAAAGTGGAGAATCAAGTAGGATAACAAGAGATAGGGAATAAGAGGATGGGGAGTACTTGAAAATTATCCTGAACTCCAAGTAAGAAATTCTAGAAAAAGATGCCTGACCCAACATCTCAGAAGAGGATCTTAAAATAATTTATGAAATAAGGTTGCAAGTTGACTTCAACGAGGAGTAATAAGTGGGGATAGATAAACAAGACCAAATCCTGGCCTGGGGCTTCAACTAGAGCAAAATCAACTCGTAAGAATTTATTCAGATAATGGACAAGATGATTACTCACCTTGAAGATCTTATCAGTGAGGATCCAGATATCAAGGTTAGTTATCTGAAATAGAAATTATATAGAGTGGATGATTCAAGTAATATTAGTCTTGTGTTTAATCATTTTGTGAGCTCTTTTAGCACATAATGTTATCTTGTTTGCGAACTACAGTTTCCCATTTATCCTTAAAATTACTTAATAAAAATTTACATTTGGATGGATGGATACAACTAGTAGGAGTTGAGAGATCTATAAGAGAGAGAACAAGAGTTAACTGTATCTCAAGGAGAGTATTTAAAAAAAATAGTAAGATTGATATTTTAATTTATATATTTAAAAAACAAAATCTTCGTTTTTCTTAGCATAGTGAATCTTTGAAATATAGAGGGTGATAGAAAAGGTTCTTTCTTCTATTCTTGTATCTTCTGTGTTTTATATTGTTTGAATACCCTTTCATGGAATCTGTATTAATATTTTATAACATGATATCCCATAAAATCTCGTCTTTGTATTAAATTCCAAACGTTCTTTTTTATAAAAATACCTCAGCATCATGAATGAGGAATAAATTATTTAGTAGTATTTTCTTCTCTCAGTACTTGAAACCTTTTGGAAATAAATTTTTTGACAATGAAATAGTACAATATTTAAGGCATCTATGACAACACTAAATTCTATTTAAAATTATTGAATGGTAATAAATTTATAGGTTTCAAAAGGAAATTGTTGATTTTGGATCACCGCATAGCCAAATTCCATGTATTTGAACTCACATGGTTGAATTCATCCATGTAGTCATTCTTCATGTAATTGATTTCTCATATAGCCAAATGATACAACATTATAGCTCATGTAGCTGAATTTTTTGTATATGATTAAATAATATAGCCATTTGGAACCACATAATCAAATTCTTTACATAGACAAATTATGCAACTGATTATTCCATTGCAGTCGATTTACACAGTCATTTTATCAGTGTAGTCATTTTATCACATTAGTGATTTTATGACATAACTAATTTTCTCATTGATGATTCTTTGACATAGCTGATTTACATTGGTTATTCCTTCATATAGCCGATTGATGGAGCCTATTTCTCGATGTAACCTGAAATTTACGAAGTTGATTGCCTCATGTAGCTGATTTTTATAGAAATAGGAAAATTTAAACAAACTACCATAATTGAATAATAAAATAAGAATTGAGTTAGATAAAAATAAAACTCAATTAATTACATAAAAAAATCATTAGAGACATATGAAGGGTCTTTGATATCATCAAAACATAAATCACATGGTATATGTTGGAATAAAATTTGTAGTCCAACATCAAAAAGTAGTAAACATTTTTATTAAACCTTTAGCCACACTAGAATTTTAAAAGCATTGGCTGAACCTTGGTGTTCAACTGAATCTCCTAGATTTAGGAGGTTTGGGTATCCCATATCCACATGTCTTTAATAATCTAATCTATTTAATCATTTTTAATGAAATTTTCATTTGGGTTTATTTTCATAGAGGGATAAATTCACCAAGTTAGTGAAATTCAAGATAACATTCTTATCAAATGTGAAGAGAGTTTTTTAGTGATGTGAATGATGAGGAACTTTCTTTAAGTGGGGATAAATATACCTTTATCTAGGGATTATTTTATGAATAATAGCAGAGATACAATCCATGGGGATAATCTAGAATATAATATTGGTGAATAAGGTTAAGGGAAGAGATTAAGTGAAAATGAATGTGTGGTAGTCCTATAATTATATATTGTTATTTTACTTTATTCAACAAGAATTTATCACATAGAGTAAGAGATATGAAAGAATAATTTTATTATCATTTATATTTTTTACATCTTTGATAATTTTAATTTCACTAAAAATATCTTGGATTTGCAACAAACCCAATTAGGAAGAGTGTTGGAACTAAGGATATTTTCTTGGAGTCTTGTAGAATAAAGGGAGAATGTTGTAAGTTTAGTGTTTTGTTTATGAAAAAATCAAGAAAAAAATTATTATTTAGTAGTGATATATATCATTATACAAGTCTTAGAAAATTTTGGAGGAATATTAATAGATGTTGAAAAATAATTTGGTGAATGGGGATTAGACTATTCCACAAACAAGCTTTTTATTTCCTGGTATAGTTAAAAATGAGGAGTTCATTAGGTTTGTGGTTGTTTTTGTGTTCATGGTGCAATGGATAAATCACTATAAAAAATGTATCGGTACTCTATGCCATAATGGAATCCTTTTTTAGGGGTAAAACAGGAGAAAACCATTTTGAAAAAAACATGTGATTATGGATTATGAATGTCAAAAGAAAAATATAATTTTAAAGGTGATCATATTATAGTGTAACTTATGGTTTATTTTAAAATATCTAGGATAAATTGGGAGGCCTAAAATTAGAATTTTGAAAGCTATGGAAGACTTAATATATAAATAATTTTTTTTGGGAATGAGATAAATCTATGCCGTAATGAAAGATATTTTAGATATTGTTTTTAGGATATAATGAAAAGAGGAATCAAGTCATTCTATGATCCATGGAGAAATATATTTCAAATTAATTAGACCTATACAATATTAAAGATCTGGTTATTCCATGGAGATTCAAGGTTTGATCACATTTGAAATTCAAAATGGTCATAACTTTTAAAATATGAAGATGAATATGAAACAGTTTTAGAAGGTTTAGTGCTATGGTAGACCCATTTATGTTTTGGTGTCAAGCTAAACATATTTTTGTGGATGAATTTTTTGGGAAAAAATATTCACATTTATTTGGTTCATGGACTATAAATGGATTTAATTGGGGACTTTAATTATTTTACAATGAAAACTTTTAGTTTTCTATATGAGGATGGAAGATGATATTTTAATTTGTATTGATTTGGAAGTTCAAAATTAGTGATTGTAATAAGGATGAATTTGAGTAAGGGAATAAATATATAGAAGGAGATATATATTTTTAAATATAAAGAAAATAATATGCTAAGAATTCTCAATGAAAGGGTATGTTGTGAATATTTCAATTGAAAATAAGGATTGGTTTGAAAATATTATAGCACAATGAAGATACCCTTGCATGTTTGATGTTTATTCTCTCCAATTATATTATTATAAGAAATCATTGATTCATAAACCTATATTCCTTGTTTCAAAGTAGTTCATGTAGAGATAAGTTCAGGGAGTGAGTATAATAACCCAGTCTTAAAAAATTACATAATGTGGAGTTTTAAATCAAGATTTAATTTTTCTTATATTTTGAGGATCTTTACAATATTGAGTTCTATAGAATTAATTCAGAACTCTTATATAATAATATTATACATTACCAAGTAGACACTTCTACTCAGTATTCATTTTTCTACAACATAGTACTTTTAAAAGGAATTTTTTTCTTTTCATGAAAAATATTCATGATTTTCAACTTGACTTAATCAATATTCTTACACATCATTAAAACATATTAAAGATATTTAAAAAAAATTATTATCACAAAAATCTCAGTAAGGTACATGTAAAAAATGAAAATAAACTCATAAGTCCATTTCAAAACCATGAGATCATATAAGAGAGTTTTCATTTAATATAATAAACTTTGAGCTCAAATAAACATTTACTTACACAAGAAATTATATTTACTAACCAAAGTTTTTATAAAAAAAATAAATAATAAAACATCAAGTAAAAATCCTAATCACGAGGTTTTCTTATAAACCATGTAACCCATTAAAAAATTTCTTAAAAACATACATGTTTACCCTTAAATGGAATAATAATTTATTTAAACAAAATATCGTTAGATTACTTTAAAAAAATATTTCCATGAAAACTCATTAGTAATAATATAATACTCATGTAGTTTTATTTTTACATAATCTTCATATAAACCTTACAAGAACCCTTACAGAAACCCATACAAATGGAATTAACTAATTGGTTAATTCAAATATAATCCTCCTGAGAAAATAATCATTACCTAATGCATTAGAGATATATATTAATATAACACATAATAATAAAAATTATAACTACTATAATATATATGAAACAAATAAAATGTTTCATTGCCATCACTATACTAAAAAACATACCCTTTTGAACCCCAAAACAAAACATTTTTTGGATAATGATATATCTCTTTCCTTTAAAACCCTATTTTGAAAAATATATTACCTAGGACAATGAGAAAAAGGGTTTATATTTGAATAAATAATAATCTCTTATAAATTAATCCAAAAATAAAATAATGGTTGTGGGGGTGAGAAATTTTTTTGATGTCGTATATGTTAAAATAGAATATTCCTTTTTCTTTTTTGTAAATAAATTCAAAGTGTTCCATATAAAATACGTAAAAAGATTCTTTTTGGAAACATTTTAAATAAATCAAAATAAACCTAAAATTTAATTTATAATTTAGTTATATAAATATAAATACATCCATAAAATGTTTTTTTGAATATTTACATGGAAGTAAATTATTTCAAAATTAAATCTTTAAAAAATTTATAATGAGGTTTTAAGGTAAAGTGTCTCTTACCTCAAGCCTGACTTGTCGCGTACATTATTTATATTATTTAGTAATAAAATTATTTTAATTATTTAATTTCTTAATAACTTTTTTTAGTTTATTATTACATTTATTTCACTTATATCCATTTTATACTTAATTACTTAATCGATTTAGTTCACATTGGATGTTTGTGAACATTTGTCTTGTAAGTTGGAAATGGATTGGGTATGTTGACTATAGTTAAAGGGGTTATTGTTATATAATATAAAGGATATTATGCATGAAATAATTATTATTTTTATTAATTAAATACAATTATCTAACCATCCATGTATGTTTTACATGAAAAATGAATCACATTGCTTCATATAGTGGTGGTTTGCATGTAAGCATGAATGATGTTATCATTTTTAAATGGTTGAAAATTTAAGATAATATATGATATATTATCTTTATAGAATTATAATTATGTCTTTAATATCATATATATTAATTAAATTCATCATAATAACCATCCTTGTGAGGTGGTGATGAAAAATTAAACACATCACTTCGTGGAGGTGATAATCCACATGTACGTAAAAGCAATGTATCCATTTTATATAGGATGAAAAAAGAGATGAAAAAGGGTTGTACCATAATCATAATAAAATATAATTATATTTAGTATAATTATTTTATCATTTCAATATTTTTAAATAATATTTTAAGGAGGTGGAAGAAGAAATAAACATGAAATTGGTCAGATTTGCTTATACCTTCTCTTCAGATAACCTCTTTGGATTACACCTTCAGCCTTCTAGTTTTGTACTTTTGGTTATACTAGGACCTCTAGTACATGGTTAGATATTTTGGGGAGATATTATTATAGGTATAGGCTGAAATAGAGTGCTAAAAAATTTTTATTAATGGAGGATATTAGATTCCATTTTATAAGTGACGGACGAGGTCACTTTGGAAATATTAAAACAAATAAATTAATATAAATTAATTTTCTTGTTAAAGTTACAAAAAACTAACAAAGTTTTAATATAGTTTGATTATGAGTCATATTAATTTCATCAAATAATTTTTTTACAAGTTTAAGTGATTTTAAAACCCTTAGCTCTTACTTCTTGCCCCTCGTTAACTTTTTTCAAAATTACTGTGATATCAAAGTTTTTTTACTGTATAGGAGTCATGAAAGTTACTATAAAAGGAAACGTAACCCATAAATGGAAAATTATTGATATTATCAACCATATCTCATTAAATTGTATGAATATAATATTTTTATGATTTTAAAATCATAAAATAAAATATTATTTAACATAATATACAATTAAAGTCATTTTCAGAACTATTCACACAGTTTGACTCTAATGACATTAAGATAGTATTGGAATTAAAATATAAAATTTTATCACATAAATAATGTGTTATTAATATCTACAAAATTTACTAAACATAATAATTCATCCAAACTGTGTTACTTTTATATTTTTTTAAAAACATTTACTTGATTTTGTATTACTTGAACAAGAATTGTGTTATCATTGTATAATCATTTAAGGTAATTATTCCATAATTAAAATTTTAAAATAAATTAAAATTATAAAAAAATAATTCTGATTTAAAATAATAATTTCTAATCGAATATAATCACTTTTTATCTTTATAAAAAATATTAGATATATTAAAACAAAGAGGGTGAAATTTTGTTTTTATTCTTTACTTAAAATCATATTAAGAACATTATCAAAGGAAGGTGAAAAGAAATTTTAAAATTTTATAACCTTGTATAGTTATGGTAGAAAACAAATTATCCTATAAAATAAGGATAAATGTTATGGATATTGTTAGGTCTTATCTCAAAGTCTTAATCCTATTTTACCCTTTTATACTTACCAAGGTGAAAAATATTTTCTATAATTACTATTCATAATGAACAAAAATAAAAAGGGAATATTTAAAAATCTTGAACCACATGATTAATAATTTTGAGTCCATTTTTGAATATTAAATTTCTATAAGTGACAAAAATCAATTTTAATATACATGCATAAAACACAATGATTGTTTTTATAAAAATGCATTTTAAGCCAAAAAATGAACTTATACCAAAATCAAGTATACGTTTGATTCATATGTAATTAATTGGATTATTTATAATTAATGGTGACTTACTATACCTTAATATAAAATTAAAAACATAATGGGACTTTTAGATTACTTTATTTAATGAAAATAAAATACTTTTTTACAAAAAATCAATATATTTTACTATTCACTTAAGAAAAATATTTTCAAAAAATTCCTAGTAAAATTACATAAAGATAATTTCAACATGATTATATCAACAATGAAGTTAGTTATTTATAATTAAAATTCTAAAATTTATAAATTAAACTTTTTAATAAAAATAAATAACGCATAAAAATCAATTTAGTTAGAATAAATCTATTTTCTTTTTTATTAGAAAATTACTTAATATTATTATATTGAATATAAATATATAAAACTAATTCACGAATAATTATATGGAATTAAATTTATATGTTATTAAGATTACCTAGCTTTTTATATTCTTCTCCCATTTTGAAATTGCATCCTCACAATTTTATGTTTTACTTAAATAAGTGGGTATATTTTTCCTTCATACAATTTTTTGATTCTCATATTGTTTCTTCAATTATATGGTATTTCAAAACAAAAACCTTAACCTAGTGAATTACCTTAATCGGTAATACATTCTCTATATGGTAAAGATTTTGAATAGGTTATTCCTCAAAAATGTTTTGACTAGGTGTCATAGACCAAACTCCTTCATATACTTTGATTACAATTACATGTATATAGTTTCGTATATATGTGTGTTTATTCATACCATAATAGTGTTGATACTTATTCATCCACTATTTAAATGATAATTTCCTTATATTTTGTGTCGTAGAAAATTTTTATAGTGGTTCCCACCTATAATGAGAACCTTGAGATACTATAATAATAATATTAAATATTTTTCATATAGTCTAGATACATCATACTAGTACAAAATAGGGGAAATTTTAATATTAGTTAATGGGGGTCATAATCATTGAAAATTCTTTTCATAAAGTTTTCACTTGGTGATATTGGGTATATGATATCATGAGTACTGGACCACCCATAGGAACATCACATTTTTCAGGTGACATTGACTGTTATTACCTACGAACACATGTATTAGTCTCTTAAATTTAGATCATTATCAATGTGTTCCATTTGATCATTTACTTTGATTCAAGTAAAAAACCATGACATTTAATTCATGGTAAGGTATCTTGTGTTGAGTGCATCATTGATAGTATGACATTGGTTGAATAGTCAGGATAGAATTTGTCTCTTCTGAGTTGAGTAAGAGTTATATCGTGAGACCAGGTTGACCAGGATGGTAGCACCATCATTAAATCCTTGATCATGGTGAAATAAGGCAATTAAATCTAGTAATATAATTAAATATACAATGCATCAAAATTATGATGACATAAGTGCGTCTCATACATTATGATAGTTCAAAAAACCAAGATATTATATTACACATAGTGTGTTCAAATAAGGTAGTCATAACTCTAATATTCCTTATCTATTGAGGGGAAATGATGGGTTTCTTGAATCTACTCTTGGTCTGTGGTTAGACTGACTTCTATCAAGTTATGAATAGATATGGTCAGACACTAAGTTTATCCACAAGTTCCACCTATTCATATGAATAGGAGTATAGGATGAAGTGGGCCCCATGTATGGGCCCAGTTAACATCCTCTTATGATTGATCCCAAGAAAAAATAATTCAATTGTATTATTCAAGTTTTGAAAAATTATTATTGAATTTTTTCTCAATTTATTTCTAATTTTATTGATCATAATAGTGAATATGAGAAAATATAATTTCTCAAGTGAACATAACATGTTCAAGTTTTTTTAATTTATTAAGGGTGGAGAGATCTGAGTTAAAGGTTCATATTTTATCACATAACATGTTAATATGTTACAAGCTGGTGATATAATATTTCTAGAATTTATGAAAAGTTTAATTAAGTCATAAGTGTGTACAATGGTAAAAAAATGAAGGTTATTACTCTCCAGGGATCAAAGTGAAATTTTGGAAAGTATAAGCTAGTTATAAAAACTCATTTTAGACTCAATAATAGTAAGATCCATTATTTGGATGATTTTATAGAGAGAATATCTCCTCTGAAATCCTCTAAAACTCTTAAAGAGAGAATATGAAGAAATAATAACGTTTGATTGATCTCAATTTCTCAATTGAGTATGTGTTCTTCACATGAACTAAAGGACATCTTAAAGCTCTTAGAATTCCCATGCTAGAACTTGAGAATAATATATCAATAATCATGGAGATTTTATTCAAGTGTGGATGATCTAGTGGACATATATATTGGTGTCTTTAAGCCATAAAATGCCAATGGTGAGTGAATGAAATCATCGACTTCAAACGAACAAGGTACCATTTACAGTTTCATGCAATTTTAATTTTCATGATTAAATTGAATTTCACTCATTGCTTTGAGAGATTAGGGAAAATTTTTTTTGTGGATCAGTGTTTTTAACATGCATCCAAACCCAAAATTTTAAATTTTGTATTTTTCATGCTTCCACTATGCCTTGGGTTCCTCCCATTAGTGTCAGCTAAAATAAGAAATTATTTAAGTTGAAAACATAATAATTTCAATTAATTTTTCTATGATTATAAAGGATGTATTTTATATGGTTCCAAAATAACTAAATTTGCATCAATATATGTTCTTATTTCCAAGATATGGCAGATATAATACTAATGGGTTTGAGGGTTTTATGTGATGATATTTGAATGTTTATTTTTCCTTCATCTTTTAAGGCTACCGATGCTATGTTTTTTTGTTTGGGGAATGATGCAAGTTCATTTCAGGTTAGTCAAAAATATGGGTAGCCATATAGGGTAGTCCATTGGCTTCTGGGTGGCCACAAAAATAAAAAAAATCATATTCATTCATATCCTTTCAAATGGAAATACAAGATTTATTTAATATAAAAAACAAAAACACATGATTCCACCCCAAAAAATGGGGACTAGACTTATTGTCCCTTCCAATGTATGGGGAGGGTGATTTATTGATTGGTCACTCCATCATTTGAGTTGGATATCATCTTCAAATATATATTATTTAAAATATATGTTATAATATTACATATATATATAGATATATTGTATATATTTATATTCCCTTAAATGAATACTCTAACTAGACTTGGGACAAACTGCCTGACCCATTAACATTGTCAAAAACCTTAAATTAATATTTGGGTATTTTCATTAACTCCAAATAGTCATAAAAAATGAAGAAAAAATCAGAACTTAAATTCAATAGTTTGGAATTTGACAAAATTATTTCTAACATCATGTCATGTATTTATAATTAATTACAATTATTTAAATGAAGGTTAAAGTATTAAAAATATACTCGAGTTGAATTTAATAAAATTTAATTTTTCTTATGAAATATAATTACCGGTTGACTGATCATGGGTCAAGACCGACCCATTCATGTTTTATTAATTATTTTTTAATTTAATTATTTCATTTATGTTTTTTTAAATGTAATAATTATTTTATTGTGACAACATGCGCATCGTACCTCCATGTTTGATTTGAATAAGGGTTTGTGTGTCCATATTTAAGTAATAAAATATATTTTCACACCTTGATTTCCCCTCACCTATATGTGAGCAAACATTGAAAATATCAATGGATGTTGCAGAGATGTGGTATGAGTCTAGGGCTAGTGTAAACCAAACAAGGGAAGTACCCAGGAGTTGCAGGTGCTTTAATTCAACATAGGTATCGACTCAAGGAATTCTCCTGGGGTATTGATTAATCCATTATTCACTCTATGGATTAACATATATTTGATAACTCATGATCATGTCTTTTTTTATTTATATTATTGTATGCATGGTTTATTATTATGTGAATATGAATTTATTATGCACAATAAAATAGTATAATAATAATAAATCATGCATATGTCAAATGAATATGTGTGGTGAATTTTTTCTATTTAAAACATGGTTAATTTGCGAGTGTTATCACATAGAACATACATGTTAAATAAAAAACGATTTCATTCACAAAGATTAAATTAAAAAATGCATCAAAAAAATATCAAGTCATTAAATTCCTTCTGTGACTTGAATTTGGACACAACATATTGTATGAGGTTCTCATCACCCATAGTTAATGGTGTCTCATATTATTGGGGAGTTATTATGAGAATGGTGGGTCAACTTAAATAAAGTTGGCGACAAAGAAGTTTTCATAGTTATATTGTTTCAACTTTAGAGGCAAAGTTCTGAGAAATGAAAAGTAATTATTTGTAGGAGATGAGAATCCACTAAACAGATCAAGGATCCATTAGAAAGTGTGGTTGGATAGTCAAAAGCTTATCTTACACTCTCAAAGTAGTGGTGATGTCATATCTTGGGATATGAAGAGTGGTTTAAGGATTCTTTCCACTAGAATACTCTATAGATTGAGTATTTTGAATCTAGTAGATGAGAGAAACTAGGATTTGATAAAATAATAGGAGATAATTAAAATTGAAAATTTGAAAATGTATACTAATAATCAAGATAAAGTAATAATATGAAAAATTTATTTGTTTTAGATCAACTGGAAACCACCACCAATTCAATTTCACTATGATCAATATTATATATAGATAACATCCTAACTAGCTATAACTTCTTAGAGTGGTACATGTGCTTGAGAATGATACTGCACAAAGGGAGGAAGTTTTTTGAGATGGATTCTCTACTTCCCACTAATCCTCATTAGTTAGGAAGAAATAAATATAAAGATAAATTAAAGAAGAATATGGATAATGTGCTAGATGATTAGTGCTTCATTTTTTATCTATGTACAATGAGTTGTAGAAAATGATTGAGGGTAAATGTGAATTCAAAATGTTTTCTTATATCCAATAGTCATACCATGAGAGATCTTGGAAAGAAATATATGGGATATATAATAAACTTTATATATTCAAGCTTGTATAAGGGAATCACGTAGGACCTCATGTGCTCAAGATGATCGGGGACATTGAGAGACTTGAGAACCTTGGGTTCAAACTGAACAAAGAACAAGTAACTAATCTCATTCTTGCCTCTTTACTACATAACTTGTGGAATTTAATTTTTAATTAAAATATGAATAAAATGAATAAATCAGTACAAGATTTATTATCTTTAGTTATCCAAACAAATAAGGATATGAATAATTCAAATTCTTTGGTCTTAATAGTGAATAAAATGAGAAAATTCAAGGATAAAGTCTCAAGGGATAAGTCTATGTCAATGAAACTAATGTATGACCCTTTCAAGAATCCAAACAATATATGGAGATAAATGAGTTAGAGATAGTCTGATTTTCATGTGAGAAAGGGCCATTGGAAGAATAATTGCACATCTGGGAAGAAGCAAGGTGGAACTTATGTATATTTGTCATTTAATGCAATTTATCTATATCTAAATTTTGGGTTATGTATACTATATGTGGCTCTCAAATTTATATTAAAATATAGAAAAAATTATATTCAATATGATTGAAAAATATGAGGTGCATCTTTTAGAATAAAATGGTTCAAGACTAGAAGCATTGTTATTGGTAGATTATCACCTTACTTTTCCTAGTAGAATGGTTATTATACTAAATAATTGTTATTATGTACCATCTATTACCATATTCATAATTTCATTATTGAGTTTAGTCAATGTAGGATTTTATTTCAAGTGTGAAAATAAATTTTGTATTTTATATAATGATAACATATTTTATGGTATGAAACATCATAATAATAGATTGTATATACATGAACAATAAAATCCAGTTTTGAAAATAAATGCCAAATATAGTGAGAATAAACCATATCATATCCGTTTATAAAACATCATTCTAGGTTATATAAACAAGATTCATTTATGAAAACTATATCAAGATGGGTATTTATAATCCATTGAGTTAAAACCCTGGGATGCATGTCATGCTTGAGTGCAAGGTAAAATGAAAAAAGAATATTCCAATTGTAAAGGATAAATATCCAAAGAACCATTGGAATTTGTTTATACTGATGCATGTGGTCTATTTACAATACAGTTAAGGGGTGGTTTTTCTTACTTCATTAATTCTACTGATGATTATAGTAGATATGGATATATCTACTTAATGAGGTTTAAGTCAGATTCCTTTAGCATGTTTAAGGAATATCATAATGAAGTATAAAACAAACTTGGTAAGAAGATTAAGAAACTATACTCAGACCATGGTGTAGAATATATTGACCAAGTTTTCACTAATCATATAAATTATTTTTGGATAGTTTCCCAAATCAATCCTCTTTATACACCTTAGTGTAATGGTGTTAGTGGAAAGAGGAATGTGACCTTTCTTGAGATGGTCGAAACGATGATGAGTTATGAAACTCTACCATTATCCTTTTAGAGATATGCATAATAAAATATTAAATATACACTAAACAAAGTACCAATTAATGTAGAAAATGGGATTCCATATGAGTTGTGGGGTAGAAAGAATCCCAGTCTATCACATATATGTGTATGGGGATGTGAGGTTTTTTACAATACTATACCTAGTGAAAAATTAGTATCTTGAAGCATGAAGTTCATATTTATAGGTTATCATAAGGAGAAAAAGGTATATTACCTATATAAACCTTCATATAGAAAGGTGATTTTATAAATACAACCTACATTTCTAGAAAGGGAACACATTTCCAATGGAAATAGTGGGAGTAAGATTGCTTTGATGAAGTTATTCCTCCATATGAATAATAGTTGGTATGGGAATAATCTCTATAAGTTATATTGGGAGAGGAATATGTTGTTGAGGAAAAAGTCCTACATAGGTCTACTAGGGAGGTTATAGTACAAGAGTTATTTTTTTTCTATTCATTGATTTAAGTGACACATTAATCCTAGAGAATAATGAACCTCTAACCAACAAGGAAGTAGTAGATAGAAAGGGTGATGCTAAATGGAAAGAATCCTTTCATTATAAAATTGAGTCCATGTTCCAAAATAAAGTATGGATTTTGGTATAACTACCAACTGATGTAAAACCTATTAGTTTTAAATGGGTTTTCAAGAAAATGTTTGACATTGATGGTCAAGTGAGTACCTAAAAATTCTGATTGGTTGTAAAGGTTTTTATGCAACATTAATTCATCAACTATGATGAAACCCTCTAACCATTCCATATTCTAAAATCTATTAGAATATTACTTGAAATAATATCCTTCCATGATTATGAAATTTATTAAATTTATGACGAAACTACTTTCTATGTGGGATGTTAATTGAAGATGTCTATATGACACAACCTGAAGGGTTTATTATGTCAAAAATACCTAATAAAGTATTCAATTTGTAGAGATCCATGTATGGATTGAAGTAGGAATCATGATAATGGAATTATAATTTTGATGAGGACATAATATAAATTGTTTTCATTAATAATGAAAGCAATCAATGTGTTTATAAAAGGTTAGTTGGTGAACCATTATTTTTCTTATATTATATATTGATGACAATTTATTATTGGGAAATGAAGTGAAAGTCTATAATTAGTGAATACTTGGTTAAATGAATGCTACTCTGTGAAATAATTAGGTAAATCAACCAATATTATAGGTATCAATATTCATTGATAATGTTCTTAGAGGCTTCTTGTGCTATGTTATAGTATATATATTGATAAGGTACACAATAGGTACAATATGGAATGATCCAAGAGAGTATTTTTTCTAGTATCACATATCATTTATCTCTACAAGAATACATGTCCATAAACATGGGAGTATATTGAAAGAACTAGAATAATATTGTATTATTTAGTAGTGGTATTTCTCATGTACGTCATGCTATGTGCTATGTTTTATGTTTCCTTTACTCTAAGCATAGTGGGTAGATATCAAGCCAATCCAGGATTATTGAATTGGGAATTTATAAAAACTATCATAATGTAATTGAGATGTATAAAGGATATGATCCTAGTGTATGGAGGATATGAGAAGATAGTTTTGAGGGGATACACATATGCTAGCTTCCAGACAGATCAAGATGATTTGGAATCACGGTTAGGCTATGAATTTTTCATGAATAGTGGTGCATTGAGATAGAGAAGCATGAAGTAGTCCTTGGTTACCAACTCCATAGTAGAATATAGGTATACAATGGATTTTGATGTATATTAAGAAGATTTTTGGATATGAATATTTGTTTCCAAGATTATAATTGTACCTAGAAGTGCAGACCCTATAACAATATATTGCGATAATACTATGGTGGTGGTGATTTCCAAGGAACCTCAATCACACCAGGGGATAAAGAACATAATTTGATGATTAATATCTTGTAGGATTTTACTCAAAGTGGTAAATTAATGTTTAGTAGTGTAGACACATAGGATAATTTAGTGTACTCCCTAACTAAATCCATATCTCAACAGAAGTATGATACTCATGTGGGAGTTAGTGGGCTGAGAATTATTAGCAGTTATCTCTAGAGTAAGTGGGGGTGTTTTGAGTGGGTGACCTAGACCCAAATCCTTTATATAAATTTATTTCCATTTCATTTATACAGATTTGTATATACATGTGTTTATTCTTACCATAATAGTGTTGATACTTTTTCATTAACTCCTTAAATGGTATGTCCTTAGATTATGAGTCATATAAAAAGGTTATAGTAGATTCCACCTATAATTAGAACCTTGAGGTACTATGAAAGTAATATTTTCCTATAGTATAGATACATCATATTGATAGGATACATGTGATTTATGGATTTTGGGAATTGAGGGATCATAATCATTGAGGCATCTTATCATAAAGTTTGTACATGGTGATTTCAGGTAGATGAGATCATGAGGACTAGCCCTCCAATAAGAACACCATATATCTCAAGTTTCATCAGTTATTCATATATAAGAACATGTTTATTAGTTTCTTAACTTGATATCATTATCAAAGTGCACCATTTGGTTGCATAATTTTATTAAAGGAAAATACCATGACATTGAACTCATGGAAAGCTATCTTGTGTTGGGTGTGCCATTGGTTGTATGGAATTGGATAAATGATCAAGATAGAGGTTGACATTGATAAATTGAGGAAGAAATATCTCATGATACCAATTTAACTAGGATGGTAGAAACTTCATTAAATCCATGGTCATGTTATAAGAAGGTAAGTCCATCTGGTATGGTCACAAAATATATAAAGCATCAAAAGGATAATGACACAAGTGTGTATCTTGCTTTATGTTACATCATGAGACAAAGAGATTATATTACACAATGCTTGTTCTAGGAGGTATTCATATTTATAGAATTATTTATCTCATTAGGGGCCATGATAGGTTTCTATACTTCTCTCTTGATTAGTGGTCAAACTCACTAATATCGAGATATATACCTAGAGTGTCACACACTAAGTGTATCCACAACTTTCACCTATTCAGATGATATGAGTTTGGAAAAAAGTGGACCCCATGTGTGGGTGGCAGTAAATATTCGATTATGATATATCACACATAAAAATAAATCAATTATATTATTCAGTTTTATAATATTGATGATTGAATTTATTTCTCAAGTTATTCATAAGTTTTTTAATCATAAAAGTGAATATGAGAAAATATAATTTTTCAAATAAATAATACACTTAAAAGGTTCATTAAATTATTCAAGGAGGAGTAATATGAGTTAATGGTTAATATTTTATCATGTAACATGTTAATATGTTATAAGTGTGTGATTAAATATTTGTGACATTTATGACAAGTTTAATTAAGTCATATGTGTTCATAATGGTCTAAAATGAAGGTTATTACATTTCATGGACCAAATAATAATTTTGAAAAGTATACCCTAGGTATGAAAACTTATTTTAGACTCAATAATAGTAATTTACACCATTTGGATGAATGTAGATAGATAATATCTCCTCTCCCCTCCTCTCAAACTCTTAGAGATAGAATCCAAATAAAGAACAAGGTCATATTGATCCTTCTTTCTTGATTAAGCCCGAATTCTTCATGCGATCGAAGGGACATAATAATTCTATTAGATTTCCCATGATAGAACCCAAGAATCATAGATATATGATCTTGGAGTTTTGGTTCATTTTTGTAAAATATATAAAATTCCTGGCATGGAGTATTTGAGCCACGACATGTCGACCGTGAGAAAATCAAATCATCAGTTTCAAACGAACATGGTACCTTATATGGTTTAATTGAATTTTATTTTTTGTGCTTAAATTTATTTACAAGTGATATTTTGAGAAATAAAAAAATTGTTTTTGGGGATTCATTGTTTTTAACATGATTCCAAACCCAAAATTTTAAATTGAATATTTTTTACACTTCCATTGTGCCTCAGGTTCCTTCAATAAAAAGGTTACATTCCAACTAAGGTAATTTAGGATTCAAAAAATGAGATGAATCTGGAACATAATTCCTTAATAATGAAACATGAATCACATCATGTACCTTGGATAAACCTAGTGTAAATTCCACTTGATGTGAAATTGGTCCAAACTAATCCTATATTTCATATGGTCTAATGAACCATGGACATAACTTTAACTTTTTACCCTAAAAATTAATACTTTTCTATGGAGATAATTTATGAAAAACATGATAACCTACCCCGAACAAAATATTTTTCCTCTATTCATCTATATAACTTTACTGCCTATTCTAATCCATCCTCATATATATCTAAATCATCATTAATTTTTTACCATTTCTTCTAAATATTTTAGTCCCAATGACTTTCGTTCCCCAACTTTATCCCAAAAAGTTATAGTTTGAAAATATTTTCTTTTTAATTCCTCAAATGGTGCCATATGTATATTGGAATGAAAATTATTATTATAAGGAAATTAAACTAATGATAAATGATGATCCCAAATTCCCTAGTAATCTATAGAAAAATATCTAAGCATATCTTCTAATGTTTGAATAATTATATCTAAATTTACATCATATTGAGGAGGAATAGTTATATTGAAATTATATTTAGTACCCAAATACTTTTGAAGTATGTCGAAAAAATTATAGGTAAACCTGGGATCATGGTTAGATACAATGGAAAGAGGTAACCCATAGAATCCGAAGATCTATTTAATATAAAGTGTATAAAGATAATTGACATGTTCCTATCATGGGGTGTGAAAAAATATATTATTTACTAAGTGAAAATATATTATTATGGTTACCCTAGGTTGTCTCCAGAGAGGTGTGCACAACAATCATGTTTGTCTCTTTAAATATGAGAAATAAGTGGGGTTCTTTATGAATTGGTTTGGTTTTGAAAAAAAATGGGTTGAAAAAAATAAAGAAATAAAGTAAAATAATTAAGATAAATTGATAAATAATGTGATTAAAAATAGTAATAGGAATTGGGTTATCAGTTTGGGTTGGTATTTCAATTGCAATGTTATCATAGTTCCAATTTTATTCAATCCTCTTCTGCCAAGTCGGTTAAAGTGATATTTCAAAATCTCTTCCTATCACTCCCTTGGTAAATGGGGTTGGTGAGATTAAACATTAATAAGATTTTATTTTTGTCTAATATCATTTATTTTGTGAAATATGTGTAGAAAATACCCTCAATTGATTTAGGAAATTCCTGACCGGGTCTGGTTTATCCCAAATAATTAAGAATAATTACTACAATTCTCACACATACTGATGATATCCAAGTACTTAACCACTAAGATATGATCTATTAAAGTTTATATAGATCATAATATAGTGGAGTTATATAATTATAATTTCAAAATCAATTATAACAATATAATCAAAAATCATATATGATCACATAAGATAATAAAAACCGTTATTACAATTTAAACCAACTTGCAAAAGAGAGAAAACTTTTCTTACATTAAGCACATGAAATCAAACATAAAAAAGGTAAAATATAACCTTCCCCAATCACTCATAATATTTACCCCACCATGTTAAGGTTAATTGAGAATAATGAGTAGGAAGAATACATTACGAAACTAAAAGAAATAAAAGAGAGAAAAAGAAGAACATAAAAATGTATCCTCCAAAATCTATCTTCCAGAAGTTTAGATTCGGTTCTCCTACCATATGGTAGAATCATGAAATGGTACCTTCTTTTAGTATTTGTGAAATGGGATTGGATATATTCTCTTGAAATTTCAGATCAGTTAGAGCAGTTTGAAAGAATCTATGGCTAGATTAATGGACTTGACTATGTTTGGCCGCCAAACACTATTCCACCAACCCAACATTGACCAATTATAGGGTGTCCTTAATGAATTAATTTCTCCCTGAAATTTAATTTGAAATCTAATCATCGAGTTATATTTCAAACCCAGTTGGAAGAATCCAATTTGGAGGTCGATATCCAGAGATATGCCTCATTGAATGAGGCATGGTCCATTCTGCCAACTAGATTATGTGTTCACATTGACCGATTTTTTGGATTGTTGGATTTTTAATTGGATATGGGTACTGTAGAATTATTTGTATACCATGAATCATGTAATCCTAAAAAAATGAATCACGTGAATTGGATGAAAATTGTAGGATATATTCTCGAAATACAGAGGCAATATAAAACTGTTAAATGTCCAGGATTAACCAATTTCCACACTTAAGATCAAAAATCACCAAAAGTCATACAATGATACAAATAAGATCAGATTTATTAATAGGAATGGATTAAATCATTTAAACACATATAAAAAAATAATGAAAATATTAACTATATCAATTCCCCCACACTTATAACTTGGACTCGTAGACAAGTAAACAATAAAATCAAATCAAAGAAAATTTAAAATGCATATCCATGGGATCCACCAATTTAATACCAAGAAACAAAAGATATCACGCCACATTAAAAAAATTATTTCATGTTCTACATTAATATCATTACATGTTTTTCCTTTATTTTTCTTCTCATACAGACAAAACACTTACCTCACTTCCATTTTCTCTTATCACACAAATGTCAATTTTTTTGTAATGAATTTTTTATCCAAAATCATACATGGGTCACCATAGGCTTGATAAATTCCTAAATATACACCGATATGAGTCAAGGAAATATGTTTATCATGAGTAATTGTCAAGGTTTTTCTGTGGATTTAGGTTGGTAGGATTTATATTTGAAAAGTTCTGAGGCTGAATTAGGTGGGTTTGGCTATTTTTAAAGAAAAATTGCATTATTCAAATTTTTACTCAAGTATAGTCTCCTCATCAATCTTTTTAGTATCTATTATGCTACATAAACATGAACAATAAGTGAAATTTCACACCAATCATAATTTTAGCATCAAAAGTATCAATCATCTGAAACATGATTTTGCTTGAAAGCTCCAGATAGGAAAAACCTTATTTCTCCATTAGAAGCTTTAGAAAGGCATAACTTCTCAAACATGAAAGCTTCAGATAAGGCACATCTTTCAACATAATTATTTTTAATCCACATATTCATCTCTTCAACATTTTATTTTACACCCAAAGTATCACCAAATGAGGTAGCACAATACAATACAGCTTCCCCCACACTTAAGTTCAACAAGATTATGAAATTTCACTTCAGGAGCAGGTTGGATAGGGAAAATTGGATTATGATGTCGCTAACCTAACAGGTTGTTCATGGATTATAAGGGATAAAATAATTAAATGTTCATGTTAGGCCATAATGAAAAGGATTAATTTGAAATGGGTGCTTTAAAACCATTAAAATGCCTCAATCATTTAAAACACGTGTACATAAAACCCTCAAGTTTTTATAGGAATAAATCACATTCTGGTTAGCTCTAGCATGGTATGGTTCTCTCAAGAAGTGAGTTTAAATAAAATATAAATAAAAGTTGGTTTATAAGCCTCATGGGAAAGTGATATCAATTATAAATATAGTGATATATGGAATGAGATTCAAATATCAGAGTACTTTTCATGAAATTCCAAATATTTGAACTCAAAATAAAACCAATTTCAATATTCATTTAAGCTTAGTTTACTAGGATAAATTGTTTCACACATTTACATGGGTTTCAAAATTTTTGATGATAATCATTTCATCTCAAAAGTTTCAAAAACACACAAAATTTTTTAAAGACACGTTTTTTTAAAAAACAGAAAAATGAACAATTGAAATTACTAAACTATAAAGGTTTTGAAAAAGTAAAAAAACAAACAATTGAAATTAATAAACTATAAAGGTTCCCTCCTCTACACTTAAATGATGTAGTGTCCATAATTAATTCCAGTATATTTAACATGTAATAAGATTTTTAATTGAGTCAGAACTATAAAGAATGTGTTAAAGAGAGGTACAACCTGACTTAGTGGCATTTCATTGTTGTGTTAAGATCCTAAGGGTTGCACACATTAAAACCTAAAACCAAAAGTAGATAAAATAACCTATGAAATTTATAAAAATAAACAAAAATATAAATAAGGTTGGAAAAGAAGGATAGATCTTGGATTAAGCTCATAATTGGGCCTTGGGTATTGACTGCCTCCAGATGGGTAGTTCTAGTTGGTTATCCCCAATATGATGGTGTGTTGAGTTTCTTGGACTTTAACCACAACATGTTGTTCTTACTAGCTTTCATTTCTTTGATCTTGTTGAGAACACCATGAATATAGTACACAAAATCCACCCCCATGAAAATGAGATGCATATTGGATGGTGGGGTTAGGATAATTAATAATTCATCATCTTTCATGGTTTCTAGTTGCACAACCTATTCTTCATTCTCTAGTAGTATATCAAGGAATTTTATATCAAAATAATAGTCAAATGGAAGCTCAAAGAGTAATTTAATTTGAATAAAATTAAAGCATGATGAATCAAAATCAAATTCTTCTCGTTCAAATCAAGAAGCTTGCATCTCTTTTTCCTCAAGAGAACACACTTTGATAACATCCTAAAATACCTCTAATATGTGTTCATAAATTTTAGGGAGCTCCATATGTTACTTATGATGTGCATCTTCTTTTTCTTCCTCATCCACCAAGACAATACAATTGTTGGCCGAATCTGAAAATTTGTAAAAAGGGGAGGTAACACTCAATTTAGATTTAATAAAATCAGAATGAAAGAATTATAAGAAAATATTATCTCCCCGAGTTTTTTCATCTTCAATTTATTCTTTAATTGGAGGTTCCTCTTGTAGTTTAATTTTACAAGATAGAGGTAGGTATTTAGGCTTCTTCATCTTTTCTTTAAATTCCACCGCTTTGGTGGTGTCTTCCTTCAATGGTTCTAGTTCTTCTACTTTGTAAGGAATATGTTGATCAAGTAGTTCTTCATAGTAATTCCATAATACATCTAGATATTTTTGATCTCCCACATCTAGTTCAATAGTAAATTCTTTCTTCTTGACCTCCTCATGTTCGTTCATAGGTTCTAGTTTTTCCATCAATGCACTAACATATTCGAATGCAAGTTCTACTTTGTTCTCTAGTTTTTTTGTCATTTATAAGTTCTTGCAGATGGACTATATTATAAAAAAACTCATCTTATTGTTCCACTTTTTGGTAACTATTCCTTGAATTAAAGAGATGATCATTTGAAAACAACCTGAAAAAATATTTTTTAACTTTTTTTTCTAAAGTGTCAAATATTTATAATGAGATTATGGAACTACCTCCCTAGAAACGATGCCATGTTTTGACACTTTCATGTCATGGGGTGTGGAAAAATAAATTATTTATTAAATTAAAATATATTATAGTGGTTAACCTAGTTTTTCTATAGAGAGTAGGAAAAAACAATCATGTTTGTCACTTTAAATATGAGAAATAAGTGGGGTTGTTTTTTAATTGGTTAGGTTTTAAAAACAAAGAATTGAAACAAAATAAAGAAATAAAATAAAGAAATAAAATAAAATAATTAAGATAAATTGATAAATAATGTGATTAAAAATAGTAATATGAATTAGTTGATGAGGTTGGGGTTGGTTTTTCAATTTCAATGTATCATAGTTCCAATTTTATTCAATCCTCTTATGCTAAGTCATTTAAAGTGTTATTTCACGGTTGGTTCCTATCACTCCCTTGGTAAACATTGTTGGTGTGATTAAAACTTACCATGATTTTAGTTTGGTCTAATATCCTTCCTTTTTTGAAATATTTTTTAGAAAATAACCTCAATTAATTTAGGCAATTCTCAATCGGGTCTTGTTTAATTAAGAATAATTACTACAATTCTCACACGTATTGACGTTCGCCAAGTAATTCACCACTAAGATATGATATATTCCATTGTATATAGATCAGAATATAGTAGAGGGAGATAATTATAATTTAACAAATAAATTATAAAAATATAATCTAAAATCATATACGATCTCACAAGATAATAAAAAAAACAATTACAATTGAAACCGACTTGCAAAAGAGAGAAATATTTTCTTAACATTAAGCACTTGAACTCAAACATAAAAAAGGGTAAAACCTAAACTTCCCCAATAACTCATAAGATTTACCCCACCATGGTAAGATTAATTTAGAGTAACATGGAGGAAGAATATGTTACAAAACTAAAAGAAAGAAAAGAGAGAAAAAAAGAACATAAAAATGTATCCTCCAGAATCTGTATTCCATAAATTTAGCTTCAGTTCTCCCACCATCTAGTAGAATCATGCAATGGTACCTTATTATAGGATGTGTTTAATGGGGTTATATAGATACCCTTGAAATTTAAGATCAATTGGATTATTGTGAAAGATGTTATGGTTAGATTACCGGACCTTCCGCCAAACACTATTCCACCAACCCAACTTTGACCGGTTGAAGGGTGGCCTTAATGAAATATTTCATCCACAAAATTTAATGTGAAACTAACTCATGGAGTTTTATTTCAGAGAAATATAGATGTATCCAATGTGGATGTCTGTATCTAGATATATGCCTCATTGAATGAGGCATGATCCATTCTGCCGGCCTGATTATGTGGTCACATTGACCATTTTTTTTGGCTTGTTGGAGTTCGAATTGGATGTGGGCCTAGAAGACTTATTTTTAGAACACGAATTATTTCATCCTAAAAAAGGAATAATGTGAATTGGATAAAAATTGTAGGGGTTATTCTAAAAATAAAGAGGCAATATAAAACTGTTAAATGTCCAGAATTAACCAATTTTCACACTTATTATAAAAACTCACCAAAAGTCATAAAATGATGCAAATAAGAAAAAATTGATTAATGGGAATGGATTAAATCATTGAAAAACATATTAAAAATAATTAAAATATTAACTCTATCAATTCTCCCATACTTATCACTTGGAATCCTAGACAAGTAAACAACAAAATCAAATCAAAGCAAATTTAAAATGCATATCCCTAGGATCCACCAATTTAATACCAAGAAACATAAGATGTCATGCCTCACTAAAACAATTATTTAAATTTCTCGATTAAGATAATTAAATATTTTTCCTCTTCATTTTCCCCCACATCCACAAAAAACACTTACCTCAATTTCATTTTCTCTTATCACACAAATGTCAATTTTTCAGCAATGACTTTCTCATCCAAACTCATACAAGGGTCACCATAGGCTTTATAAATTCCTACATATCCACCCGATATGAGTCAAAGACATATTTTTATCAAGAGGACTTTTCATGTTTATTATGTGGCTCTAGTTTGGTAGGATTTAGATGTGAAAATTTTGAGGCTGAATTATGAGGGTTTGGCTCTTTTTGAAGAAAAATTGCATTATTATAATTTTTTCTCAAGTATTGTCTCTTCCTCAATCTGGATAGTATCAATTATGCCCCATCAACATGAAAAATCATTGAAATTTCACACCAATCATCATTTCATTAGAAAAAGTATCAATCATCTCAAAAATGATTTTTCTTGAAAGGTCCAAATATAAACAACTTTCTTTCTCCATCGGAATCTCCAGAAAGGCACAACTTCTCATACATAAAAGATCCAGATAAGGCACATCTTTCAACATAATTTTTTTTTTCAGTAGCATATTCATATCTTCAACATTTTATTTTTCACCCAAAGTATCACCAAATGGGATAGCACAATACAATATAGCTTCCCCCACACTTAAGTTCAACTAGATTATGCAATTTCACTTCAGGAGAAGGTTAGATAAGGAAAATTGGATTATGATGTGGCTAACCTAATAGGTTGTTCATATATTCTAAGGGATACATGGATTAAATGTTCATGGTAGGCCACAATAAAAAGTATTATTTTGAAAAGGGGGCTTTAAAACCAAAGAAATTCCTCAATCATTTAAAAAACATGCACCTCAAACCCTCAAGTTTTGATACAAATATATCAAATTCTAGTTATTTCAAGCACTGTATGGTTCTCTCAATAAGTTAGGTAAAATAAAATATTTAGAAAATTAGGTTTAGAATCCTTATAGGAAAGTGATTTCAATGATAAAGATAGTGATATGTGGCATGAGATTCCAAAATCAGAGTACTTTTTATAAAATTACCAATATTTGAACTCGAAAAAAAATAATTTTCATCATTCATTTAATCTTAGTTTCATGGGATAAATTGTTTCACACATTGACATGGGTTTCAAAAATTGTGATGATATCATTTCTGCTCAAAAGTTTAAAAAACACAAAAAAAAAATTAAAGACACGCTTTTTTTTGATAAACAGAAAAAGAAACAATTGAAATTAGTAAACTATAAAGGTTTTGAAAAAATAGGAAAACAAACAATTGAAATTAATAAACTATAAAGGTTCCCTCCCCACACTTAAATGATACATTTTCAATAATGTATTCAAGTATATTTAATATGTAATAATATTTTTAGTTGAGTCACAACAATAAAGAAAGTGTTAAGGAGGGGTTCAACCTAACTTAGAGGCAGTACAGTGTTGTGTTAAGCTTCTAAGTGCTGAACACTTGAAAACATACATCCAAAAGTAGATAAAATAACATAATAATTTTATTAAAAGAAACAAAAATAGAAATAGGGTTGGAAAATATGGATAGATCTTGGTTTAATCTCCCAAGTGGGCCTTGGGTTTTGACTGCCTCCAGATGGGTAGTTCTAGTTGGTTATCCCTAATATGATGGTGGGTTTAGTTTCTTGGACTTGAACCACTACATTTTGTTCTTCCCAACTTTCATTTCTTTGATCTTGTTGAGAACACCACGAATATAGTATAAAAAATCCACCCCCGTGAAAATGATATGCATATTGGATTGTGGGGTTAGGATAATTAATAATTCATCCTATTTCATGGTTTCCACTTTCACAACCTCTTCTTAATTCTCTAGTAGTTTCTCAAGGAATGCTTCATCAAAATAATAGTCAAATGGAAAATCAAGGAGTAATTCAATTTGAATAAGATTAAAGCTTGATGAATCAAAATCAAATTCTTCCCTTTCAAAGCAAGAAACTTGCATATATTTTTCCTCAGGAAAACCCACTTGTATATCCTATTGAAATACCTTCAATAAGTGTTCATCTAGTATAGGGATCTCCATATGTTCTTTATGATTCCCATCTTCTTTTTCTTCATCATACACCAAGAAAATACAATTGCTGGCTGAATCTGAAAATTTATAACAAGGGGGGGGGGGTAATACTCAATTCAAATTTAATAAAATCAGAATGAAAATATTTTAATCAAAGATTATCTCCCTGAGTTTGTTAAGATTAAATTTATTCTTTAATTGGAGGTTCCTATTGTAGTTGAATTTCACAAGATAAAGGTATTTAGTCAGGTTCCTTCATCTTTTCTTTAAATTCCACTGCTTTGGTGGTGTCTTCCTTCAATGGTTCTGGTTCTTCTACTTTGTAAGGAATATTTGAATCAATTAGTTCTTCACACTCATTCCACAATCTATCTAGATCTCTTTGATCTCCCACATATATCTCAATATTAAATTCTTCCTTCTTGGCCTCCTCATGTTCATTCTTAGGTTCTGATTTTTCTATCAATCCACTGACATATTCAAATGAAAGTTCTACATTGTTCTCTAGTTTTTCTATGTCATTTGTATGTTTTTACATCTAGAATATATTATAACCACACTAATAATCTTGTTCTACTTGGGTGTAATTGTTCCTTGAATTAAATAGATGATCATTTGAAAACATCATGGAAAAATATTTTTTAACTTTTTTTTTGAAAAGTGTCAAATATTTATAATGAGATTGTGGAACTACCTCCCCAAAAATGGCACCATGTTTTGACATGTTCCTATCGTGGGGTGTGGAAAAAGAAATTATTTACTAAGTTAAAATATAGTATAGTGGTTAACCTTGGTTGTCTCTAGAGAGGAGCACACAACAATCATGTTTGTCACTTTAAATATAAGAAATAAGTGGGGTTGTTTATGAATTGGTTTGGTTTTGAAAACAAAGAGCTGAAACAAAAGAAAGAAATAAAGTAAAATAATTAAGATAAATTGATAAAGAATTTGATTAAAAATAGTAATATTAATTGGGTGGTTAGGTTGGGGTTGGTTTTTCAATTGTAATGTTATCATTGTTCTAATTTTATTCAATCCTCTTCTGCTAAGTCGGTTGAAGTGATATTTCATGATCGATTCCTATTACTCCCTTGGTAAATGGTATTGGTGAGATTAAACCTTACCAAGATTTTAGTTTGATATAATTTTCTTTAATTCTGTGAAATCTGTGTAGAAAATACCCTCAATTGATTTAGACATTTCCCAATCAGGTCTTGTTTATCCCAAATAATTAAGAATAATTACTACAATTGTCACACGTACTGACGATCGCCAAGTAATTCACCACAAGGATATGATATATTACATTGTATATAGATCAGAATATAGTGGAGAAAGATAAATATAATTTTAAAAATCCATTATAACAATATAATCTAAAATCATATATGATCGCACAAGATAATAAAAACCACTATTACAATTGAAACAAACTTGCAAAAGAGAGAAATATTTTCTTAACATTAAGCACATGAAATCAAACATAAAAAAATGTAAAACATAACCTTCCAAAATCACTCATATTTTTTACCCCACCATGGTATGGTTAATTGAGAATAATGGGGAGGAAGAATACATTACAAAACTAAAACAAAGAAAAGAGAGAAAAAGAAGAACATAAAAATGTATCCTCCAGAATCTGTCTGCCAGAAGGTTAGGTTCAGTTATCCCATCATATGGTCAAATCATGTAGTGGTACCTTCTTATAGGATGTGTGTAATGTGGTTGGATATCTAACCTTGAATGTTTAGATCAATTGGAGCAGTGTGAAAAAATTTATTGCCAGATTACTGGACCTAACTTTTTCAAGCCACCAAAGAGTATTCCACCAATCCAACTTTGAACAGTTAAAGGGAAAACTTAATGAAATCATTTATCTCTGAAGTTTAATGTGAAACTGACTCGTCGAGTTGGATTTCTAACCTAGCTAGAAGCATCATATTTTGAGGCTAGTATCCATAGATATGCCTCATTGAATAAGGGATGGTCCATTCTGCCGACCAGATTATGTGTTCAAACTGACCAATTTTTTTGGCTTGTTGGAGTTCGAATTGGCACTAGGTCCAGTAGAATTATTTGTAGCCCACGAATCATGTCATCTTAAAAAAATGAATCAAATTAATTGGATGAAAATTGTTGGAGTTATGCTCGAAATACAAAGGCGACATAAAACATTTAAATGTCTAGAATTAACCAATTTTCACACGTAAGATCAAAAATCACCAAAAGTAATAAAATGATGCAAATAATATAAAATTGATTAATGGGAAGGGATTAAATCACTGAAACACATATTAAAAATAATGAAAATATTAACTCTATCAATAATTTATAGATATATTATCTCGAATAGGAAGAAAATGTGAAGATTTAGTTAAACAATCAATAATAACCCATATCACATTATTAAATCAAGATGTATTTAATAATAAAACCATGATATCCATGGATATATTCTCTTATTTCCATTCTAGAATTGTAAAATATCAAAGAATCCCCGTTGGCAATTGTTTTTATTTTTTTATTTTTTTTTGATTAAAACAGAAATCATTAATGACGAATATCAGCAGAAGTACAAGTACAAATCCAAGAAGGGAAATTGTCCAACCAGAGTTGGGTGGAGTTGAAAGGGCCTGAGGCCGCAAGATGATGGGTCATGTTGTTTCCTTCCCTTTTTGTAAAGGAGAAGGTTCAAGAAGAGAAGCACTAGCCAAGTGAGAGAATTCTCCTAATGATGAAGCCAAAAGGATGGAGCTCACCATCGTTTGTGGTTAATAGAAACAATAATAGTAAGGCAATCTGACTCAACAATAATATCACTCCATCCACGTTACAATGAGAGAAACAAAATAGAAAGGATGGCCATAGTCTCAGCAACTACCGGTTTCCAGAAATCCTGATGGGGATCATATTTCGCAGCAGAGATATGCCCCAGATGATTACGGGCCAGAAGGCTAAGGGCAACAAGCCCATCCTTTGGGAGAGACGCGTCCACGTTAATATTAAGAATCCCTTCTATTGGGGGATTCCAATGAGAGGGGGAGGTGATGGTAGATCCTGGCATAAAGTGATCATTGTGGTCTTTCCAACCCTCAATCCAAGAAGAAGACCTTTCAATCCAGAATTCAGGGGTTTTTTGAGCTTGATGAAAAACAACATCATTACGCCAGATCCAAATAATCCAGGCCAAAGTGAAAAGAGAACTTGAGAGAGCCGAGGAAAGAGAGGAGAACCAACGCGTCAGAATATCGGGAAGGTCAGAGGCCAAAGCCAGTGAACCGGTAGAGGCCGGGCCCCATTGCCTCTAAACTTTCTTAGCTCCCAGGCAGTGAATGATGGCGTGCAAAGGAGTTTCAATAGTGCTCGGGAAGAAATGGAAAAAAGAAGAACTGGCCATATGATGGTAGGCAAGAAGGCTCATGGTTGGGAGGGCACCCGTGCAAACCTGCCACCAAAATTTGTGAATTTTAGGGGGAACGTTGAGTGTCCAGATCGATTTCCATGGTCCCTCATCCCGGCCGACTGGGTGGTTTCCAAGGGCTAGTTTGTAGCCAGATCTCACTGTGTATTCGCCCTAGATTTCATTGGTCTAGAAAATATGGTTGGGGCCTACGTCAGGGATCCAGGGTATTATATGGATGATTCTTTGGTCCCTTTCGTTAAACCAATCAAGGATCCTTTCCAAAAACCACCCTTCTCCCTGGTCGGAAAGGAGGCAACTGACAGTTGCATCTTCAAGACCTGGTTGGATGGGGGATGTAGCCCGCATACCATCCTTATAGATAATCCAAGGATCAGTCCAGATATTGAACGATGAGCCAAACCCAATCCTCTAGCCTAGTCCTCTATCCAAGAGCTTTTTATCCCCCCAAATGCTTCTCCAGAGGAAAATGGGGCAGAGACCGGGAGAGGAAGCATGAAAGTCCATGTTGGGAAAGTACTTATCTCGGAGAACCCGTGAATAAAGAGAATAAGTACGGTTAACCATGTTCCATCATTGCTTAGACAACAGTGTATCATTGAAGAGAAGAAGATTTTGGAAGCCCATCCCTACCATTGATTTGGGTTTGCAGAGTTTTTCTCAGTCCATCCAGTGGGGTCGATTCCTTCCATCATTTTTACCCCACCAGAAATTTTAAATGCGTGTGTGGATCTTGTCGATGATGAATGAAGGGAGCTTAAACTGGGACATAAAATAGATGGGAATGGAATGGATGACAGCTTTGATGAGGGTCTCTTTTCTAGCTTTATAAATTCCTTTAGGGGACCAGTCATAAATTTTTTTCTCGATCCTGTCAACCAGAGATCCGAAGATTTCTTTTTTGGATCGGCCGATCACCATGGGAATCCCAAGATACTTATAACGCTTCACAACCATATAAATACCAACAAAAGCACATAGCTCATCCCTCTTAGAAAGCGGAACCTTTGAACTGATAGAAATTTCAGATTTTCCATGATTAATTGACTAGCCAGACGCCCTCTCGTACTGGTGGATTGCTTGGAAGATCACCCGACATTCATTAATTGTTGCTCTAGAAAAAAGGAGGCAGTCATCGGCAAAGAAAAGATGCGACACTGGTGGGCCAACACAATAGACCTTTTCCCCATGAATAGAATTAGAGGATTCAGCCCTAGAAATAAGATTAGAAAACACGTCAGCCACTAGAATGAAGAGAAAGGGGGAGAGATGATCTCCCTGGTGGAGGCCTCGGGATGGGGCGAATCCTCTGGTGAGCTCCCCATTGACCTTGATTTTGAAGGAAACGGTCGAGAAGCAGTCTATGAACAAATCTATCCATTTAGCACAGAAACCCATTCTCAGCATAACGAGACATAGGAAGTTCCATTCCACTCTATCGTAGGCCTTTTTCATATCCAATTTCCAGGCCATGGTTCCTATTTTTGCATTGGAGCATGACTTCATAGAATGGAACACTTCATGGGACACAATCGAAATATTAGTGATCAGTCTCTTGGCCACGAAATTTCTCTGATTTTCAGAGATAATATCAGGTATCCAAGGTCACAACCTATTGACAAGGATCTTTGAGAAGATCTTGTAGGAGACATTGCAGAGGCTGATAGGTCTAAAATCAGGGATTGCCAGAGATTTCTTAATTTTGGGGATGAGGACAAAGACAATTTCATTGATGGCAGAAATGCTAGTATTCCCATCCCAGATATAAATATATAATTTCATTCCATCTAAGAAAAAATGTTCCCAAAGGTCACTATAGAACTTAGTTATACCAGGATAAATAAAAAATAGAGATCTATGAGCTTCACTCAATAATTATTTTTTAAAATGGGAATCACAAGGCACACATAATCTTTTTTTAATCTCAAACCACATTATTTGTCAATAATAAATTTATAAAACTTTCCTTTCCCAACCAATTATTCATTTTTCTATATAATGTAATCCCCCTTCGGAGCTTGTTTAATTATTTCTGATGAAGATGAATAAACTGACACCTAAAAAAAAATAGTGTACGCCCCTAATTAAAAAATTTCTAGACCAAAATTCATCTAATCATTTACCAAAGGATCATGATCCAAACATAACATAGTTAATGATGCTTTATTTTTTAACTTAAAGAATAATCCACCCAATTTTCTTTTCCCATATGTTAATAAACCATGAAATCATAATCCTTAATTCGTTCTATCCATCTTCACCTCCTCATGTTCTACTCTTTCTAAGTGAATATATAATTTAAACTTTTATAAACATTAAATATTTCATATTTACTCAATATAAATAATGTATATATATTTTAAAATAAAAAACAACAGAATTTAGTTCAAGGACAGTTTTATGATAATTTATCACATAAGGATTCAATTGACATGAATCATAAGAAATTTTTGATCATTCTTTATAGAACACAACCAATTCCTTTCAAATAAGAATCTCTATAGATAGAAAAATCACCATTTTCTAATGGTAGGGCCAAAATTTGATCACTAGATAATCTTTTTTTCAATTCAAGGAAATATCCATCACATTACTTTATCCAAATTAATTTCAATCCTTTTAGAGTTAACTAAGATAGTGTGATAGATAATTGAGAAAAAAATTCAATAAATTATTGATAGTAACCCACTAATTCAAGAAAACTATAAATATCTATGATAATGTTAGGTCTTGGACACTTTTTAATCACTTTATATCAATAGTTATTACATCTCTATTACCAATAGGTCCAAGGAAAGAAATATGTCACGACCAGAATTTACATTTACTAAATTTTCTATTTAACTTCTTTTCATTGGAGGTTTAGAGAACAACCCTCAAATTCTTCTCATGATCATCACTGTTGGTTAGATATTATGGAAATAAGGGGTTGAATTTCCATTTTAAAAATAAAATCAGAATAAGATATTAATTTTTAAATGAATCACATTTGAAATAATAAAGGGATAAACAAATTAAATTATATCTGATACATTTAATTCAAGTTAATACAGATAAAATTAAAGTATCTTAAGCACAAAAATTATTTAACTGAATTTATACAAGTATGTGACTCTATGTTTAAATGATGTAATGTGGAAAACTAAATAAAGGGAAAATTCAATTATGATGTCGTTTATCTAAATCTCGATGTGAGAACCTATGCCTCCACCCCTTGGATTGAGTGGTTTATTGTATATATCCTCTAATCCTAACGGTTAACAAGGAACCCTTACCTCAAAATTATGGTTTTTGAGAACTCTCTTATGCTTTTAGATAGCCATGTAACCTGTCATACACTTTTAACAGAGTGTGAACCACTGGATAATGGAGGTTGATGAGATATAAGATTTATATAAGAAAACTTTTCATAAGATACTCACATATATCTTTAATGGGTGAAGTTTAATGGAGAAATAAGTATTTTAGAGGATTCTAGAGATTCATTGAAGGATTTGGAATGTTGGAGTTAGCTCTTTGAAAATATTTTAGGGACACTACAATTGGGAATTATTTACCATCAATTGAATTTTTTAGGATAAATATATCTCTTCCTAGGGTACAAGAACATCATTTTATAGGATCCAAAAGGCTAGGGAACCATTTAGAAATCTTCAGGAGAAATGAAGCTGAAATAGACCACCGTAATTTCATTTTTTTACTTTATTTATTACATGCTCGCCGAAGTCGACTCACTGCCATCGGGTACCCACTAGCCTCCATATAGAAAACCAGATATATAATACATAGATATTACATCATTATTTTTTTAATATTCAATAAATTACACAAACACATTCCCAAGGTCCATAATATTTTAGTGTCTTTGAAGAAATGGAAATATAAATTGGTATATATGTAAATGAAATGATCCCCCACTATGATCTTCATAACTATCACCCTTCTTATACATATCATATGTAATTAATTTCTTCATAACATAGGAAAAAATAAATAAATGGTGAGATTAGATGACCAGTAAGGATAAATAAGGGAGATACATAAGCATAACATGAACATAAGGGTATGAAAACATTAGCATATAATTTGAAAACCATACCATGCATATCAAATATCATAATCTTGAGTCATGGAATAATGATTAGTAGTTCATAAGAGATGAATCATAAGGGAATCAAATAATATGATTCATGAGAGCATAACAATGGCATAATACATATATTTTTGGCATACACATAAGCATTGAAAATCATTTCCATATTATTCAAGGATCATTGTCAAGGGTATCATAGTAGAATGGGTTCACTCCCAAAACCATCATAGTAGTCAGGGTTTACTCCCAAGACCATCATTGTAGAAAAATCCCTTAACTTAATTGGGTTCACTCCCCATTCTATTCCTATCTATCTCATGAAATATAAGTCTTTAACTAATGAATTGGATCGAGATATTGGTCCCACCTACCTCATAATGAAAACCATATTTATATGTGCTATAAGATCATAAAACATTCATCATATCATATCCCATGAAATTTCATAAAAGTTTTATCATTTCATAACCTGTATAAAAGATACAAGAAACATAATCATTTCATCATGTCACAACCTGTGTAAAAATAAGTGGGTTTCTTATGAATTTTATCATGGTATAACCTGTTAAAGAGAAGTGTTTTTTATAAAGATCATGAAATAATAAAAACAATCCATTAAAGGAAACAATAAGAATGATATACATGGATATTATCCCCAGTAAGTCATAGGTAACATCAATGGATTTCATCTTAGATTGAAAATAATTTTGATCGATCATTTAAAAAATTTCTTGATGAAAATATCCTCTTTTCTTTGAGAAAAGAAAATTTTAAAACATAAAACATTTTGAAAAACTTTTTCTTTGAAAATAATATTGAAACCTTATAAAAGAATATTCAAAGAAAATAATGGTCATTATAATGAGA
This sequence comes from Viscum album, assembly GCA_963277665.1. Classification (NCBI taxonomy): domain Eukaryota; kingdom Viridiplantae; phylum Streptophyta; class Magnoliopsida; order Santalales; family Viscaceae; genus Viscum; species Viscum album. The sequence goes on from OY728123.1 coordinate 2,026,434,345, forward strand.
ATTTTTGTTCATACCATAAATATTAAAACAAAGATTCCTTTCACATTTTCGGTAAAATCCAAACTTGTATTTTTTGGAAAACGACATGAAGATTACTTTAAAAGCTTTAAAAAAAATTTAAACATGGGTAAACCTTTCTTTTAAAATTTTTAGTAGAATAATAAAAAAAATTTAAAACATTTTTAGAAAATATGGTTTTGAAGAAAATTTATTTTTGACCGAAGAGATAAATAATGTTGGGTTTTATTAAAAACATTTCTCAATTATTTTAAGTAAAAAAGAGTAGAAATTTTTCCTATTACTTGAAAATATCATGAATAAATAGTATAGAATAAAATTCACAATTTTATTAAGAGATGGATCATAAGATTTTATAATCAACAATATAATTCTAAATGATCCCAATAAATTATGATATTGTAACGTAAAATCATTACCACTTTGGTAACATTGAATCATAAGCCCTGTGAAGGAATTACATAAAATGAAACTAAAAATATAATAAGGATAAGTAAATTCATGATATTACCTATCATAGTGATAGTATACATAAATCATACAATAATATAGGTGCATAAGTTAATATTAATCTCAAAGAAGGAAAACTGTGACAAAAATCCCTTACTTTAAGTCTTTAATCCTATCGTACATGTAAAAGCCTCATGTATAATAAATATAAGTTTATTTTACCTAAATTACAGAAAAAAAATTAAAATATATCATACTATATATGATTTTATTATGACCTTTTATAACCCATTTATTAACAATTCCATTTTAAAGTTATTTTTTAGGTAACAACTCCTTTGTTTTTTGTATATGTTTTATTTTTTTTTATTTTTGGTACTATTAATTTGATCATGATTTAATCATATATATAATGTTAAACATGATATAAATATCATATATATTCAATATATATATGTATTTTGGTTAATCCATCAAATTTAGGGATAGAAAATGAAATACATAATTCATGGAGATAATAGGTTGTACGTACACATGGATGTTGTTCCCATTTTCTTGTCAGATTGAAATAACTAAAGGTAAATGATATATTATAATTCTAGAATAATGATAATTATATATATATATGGCATATTTTCATTAAACCCATCCTTATTACCTTTCATGTAAAGCGTGAATGGATCAAATCTCTACGCGAGATGGTAGTCCACCGTACACACAAGCGATGTTATCGTATTCCCATAAAATGGAAAGAAATAAGGAATGTGTGATATAATAACTCTATAAGTATAAATATATAATTAATATAATATATAAATAATAAATAAATAATTTTTTCCAACCTTTATATGTTGTAATGGAAAAACGAATGACATCAATTTGTGAGGTAGTAGTATGTCGTACATATGATCGATGATTTTGTAACCCATTTGATGGAAGTAGAGATATTTATAGGTCATGATATTAACATAATTATATATATTTATATGGAAGATATTCATGTTATTATATTATTATGGTATGATAATAATTTAATTAGGTGGAGGAATAAATAAAACAAAAACGCTCATTGATGAACATTACCTTTTATTCAGGTATCCTCCTTATATTTTCACCAAAAGCCTTCCTTGGTAGAATTTATGTAAAAATTAAGGCTTATAGGATGATATTAGGGAACTTTAAAATTTATTTGGGTAGTTATTGGCTGAAAAAATGGTTTTAAGGTTTGTAGAAGAGAGGAGAGTTGGTGGCCTTTTATAAGTTAGGTGAGTGAAACACTTGTAATATTTTTAAAAAAAGAATTACACCCAAATTGTATTCATATCACAAGGCTCCAATAATAGAAAATTATTGATAATAGTAGAAATAAGGTTGAAATAATGTAATAAATTAGTTTTTAAAAATGTTTTGGGTTATTTTTAACTCTTATATTTTTTGTTTAACCCATCGATAAAACTATTTTTACCTTAACCACGGTAAATAATTTTTACTATTTTTATTATTTATTTTGATAAAACAATAATGTGAAATTATTAGATAATATAATTTATTATTATTAAAATATGATTTTTTTCCTAAATCCATTAATATAAGTGGAAAGGTTTAATTTAAAATTAATCCCATAGATGCAATTAGATAGTGGGTCTCTAAATAGAAAATGTCCAAACGTTTACAAAGGTTTTATATACAAAATAAACATAAAATTGATTAAAATTACCTAAATTGGATTAGTGGTTTTATAATGTAACTAATTTTAATTTCAAACCAATTTAAATTTTATTTTTTATTTATAAATAAATTAAATTAAAATACATTTTTCAATTAAAATTCATTATTTTCACTATTAATCAAAAATGAAACTTTTTAGAAAAATCTCCAAAATTCACCCTAATCTGATTTTTATATGATGATTTCAAAAATGAAGTTTATTTTAACAAATTAAAATTTAAAAAGTGTAAAAATTTATTTTTATTATTGTTCACAAAAGTAATAAAAAAAATTCCATGAAAAAAATACATTTTAAACATATAAAGATTTTAACAAAAATTGGGTACTTTTTTTTATAAATATGTTTTTTATATAAAAAAATATAAATGATATTTAAAAATTAGTTATTACAATTCATATTTCTAATTTTAATGCTCAGGTTATAATGGTCATGTTTAAATAATAATATTATTAGTATATCGTCGTTTTGTTAAAACCCAGTGTCGTAAGAAATGAAAGCTATCTCAGTGTTGCCTATAGCACAAGAATAACTTAGTGTTATAATGAAATCTTAAATTGGTGTTTCATATAGAATAATCTATCAAAGAAAATTAATTTATTTGAATAAAAATTCACAAAACAAGGGGTGTTATATTATACCCCCCTTAAAATGAATTTCTCCCTCGAAATTTGAAACTTTGGTATAAAAAAATAATGGTACATATGCCTCATCACATAATCAAGTTCACTAATTGATTCCATAAATTGGTGGTTTCATGGCAAAAAATTTACCAGGTGAGTGATCTTGTTTCGTAGAAATTTTTTAGTATGATCCATAATCTCTATCGGTTGTTCCTCATAAGATAGATCTTGATCCAGTGGTATGAATTTTGAGTTTAGTATATGTGAAGGGTTATGTATGTAATTTCTCATGAGAGATACATGGACCACATCATGGACTTGAGATAGGTATGGAAGAAGCTCCATATAGTAGTCTATGATCCCATTATGATCAAGAATTTCAAATGGACTGATATACCTATGGATCATTTTCCATTTCTTCCTGAATATCATTACCTTATTCCATGGAGAAATTATTAGAAAAACATTATCACAAACTTCAAATCATATATCACACTAGATATTTCCAGCATTATGTTTTTTCTAACTCTGATCTACCATGATTTTTTTCTGAATGGCTCTAATATTATCTTCTATTTCCTCAACTATATTAGGACCCATCAGCTTTATTTCTCCAAATTCATTCTAACATGTTGTTGTTCTACATTTCTTTCCATAGAGGAATTCATAAGGATCCATCTGGTTGATTAAGTGAAAGATATTGTTGTAAGAAAATGAAACTAGTGGAAGGTGTTTATCCCAAGCACCTTTTAGATCCAAAGAATAATATATTTACATATCCTCTAGGGTTTAAATTATTCTCTTAGACTGGCCATCTATTTGGGTATGATGCACAGTGTGGAAACTCAACTCTGTATCAAGATCTTGATAATGAATTTTCCAGAACATTGAGGAAAACCTTAGATCTCGATCAAACACAATGGAATGTGGTACTCCATGCAACCTTACCAGTTCCTTAATGTACGTCCTTGGAAGCTAATTTTGGGATAAGTATTATCTCATAGATATGAGGTTTGTGGAATTAGTAAGTTGATTAACTATAACCCATATAGAATAATTCCATTTTGACTTTTTGGGGATTTAAATGACAAGATACATGGTAACATTTTTCCATTAACATTCTTGTATGGGTAATGGATGTAACATCCCCTTAGAATTTTTTCTTTTATACTAAATTTTTGACTTTCCAATCACGGAGATACAAACTCTTCGATATATCCCTTCATTCCACCCCACCAAAAATACTCTTTTTAATCACTATAAATCTTTTTTACTTACAATATTAATTGAGAATGAAGAACCTTGAGCTTCCTCTAAAAAATCCTTCTTCAAATATTGTATGGATATAATTCATGTTGAGAAAAGTATTATTTTCAACAATACTTAATAATGCTATTTAAATGGGGATATTATTAAAAATAATACTCTATCTCTTTATGATAATTTTGATGCTCATAAATACCCTTAATTATTTTCTAATGATTTTATTTGTTAAGCATTTTGTAGGAATTTATTAATTTTATTTACACCTAAAATTACGGGAATTTATCATTAAATTATTCGTATTTAGTGTGTTCTGGAAACACCTTTCATGCGCTACTTATTCGGAATCTGCTTTAGCGCGTTCTAGAATCACTATTCATACCCTACGTGGATAAACGTAGCGTAAGGATGAAAAGCATGTATACTTTTTGAGATAAGAGAAAAGTATAGTTAATCAACCATACATTATCAGCAAAGTATGGAAGAAGAACCTTACGTTAGGAAGGAAACTTACGTTTGGGTTATCAGTAAAGTATGGAAGGAGAACCCTACGTAAGTACTAAACCTTACGTTTGTTTCTAAAAATTATGGTTCATCAACCTTACTTTTGTGAACAACCATACGTTCTTGGAAAAGTATGCATAAAGTAAAAGTATGGATCTTTTACCGTACATTTGAGAGTTGAAGAAAAAGTATGGATGATCAACCCTACGTTTATAATCAACCTTACGTTTGAATAAAGTAACATGAACCCTATGTTTATGTTCAACCTTACATTTTCAACCCTACGTTTGGAGGCCACGTCATCAACCATACGTTTGGCGTCAGAAAGTTTGAAAGATGATTTTATTATGCAACGTTCAACAAGTTGATTGTTAGGCAGATTTAAGCTGGATTTAAAGTCGATTTTAAAATACGACTTTGATCAATTCAAAACCGTTTTATCAATGGATTAAATATCGAATTAAACGAAGTTTTTTATGTCGAGTCTTCAGGGAAGTTACGACTACTCTGTAAATTCAAATGTTTGAATATTCCAAGTAAAAAATGAGAATTTTATGGATCAAAATATGCAAGGAATATGCTATGCTTTATTATATATGTTTTCTCTGAAACACTAGGCATAGGTATGTGGTGATCAATCTATTATTCAAAAAGGTGGAAAACAGAGACTGTAAAAAATTACACTGATATGCTGATTCAAATAGGAGCATCAAAGCTCAGTTTATTTAAGAAGAAGGAAATTGATAGAAGATTCACTTGTTCTACATTAAATATCTAATGTGGATCTACTACTGCTGAATTTGTGAATTATATCTCTATATCTATTGCAGCCGGATCGAATCAGAACTACTTCGACATGAAAATCAATATTTCTAGAGACGACGATCCATCTGCTGTCAATTGCATTCTGTTGCAATTGTTAAGATCAACTGGAAAAGTTCTTTCTAAAATTCTTTTTATCTTGAGTAACCAACTTCTCGTACTAAGCTGAGTAGGTTCGTGTTTGAACAAGAAGGATTTGTTTTGCCTTGGATTGTAAAGGTGTCAACTGCCTATACTCAGTTGTGAACCAGTCTGTTGAAACAAAGACCAGATAGTGAAAATCACCAATCTCATAGAGTAGAGCATTAGTGGAGTGGACTAGGGGCCTTCTGTTCCCCGAACCACTATACATATTGTGTTTCTGCTATTTAAATTTCTGCTACATTATTTTATCTGATTAAAGTTAAAAAGGCAGAACACAATCACGCAAAGATCTTTGAGAAGACACAATTCACCCACCTATTGTGTATATTTAGTGTAATCCAATCCAACAATTGGTATCAAAGGTTGAGCTTTCTGAAAAATCTTTAACAAGTTGAAAGTGATTATACATAGAGCAAGATGACTGATACAAGAGAGGGAATGTCTATGGTCAGAGAACCATACTTCAATGGAGAAAACTGTGGATGCTGGAAGTCTCGAATGATCATATATCTGAAAAATCTTGGATACAGAGTCTATTCTAAGATTTTAAATCCATATGAAATACCAAAAAAACCTGAAACGTGGATTTCAGCTACTGAAGAAGAATATGATATGAATTCGAAGGCTATGAATGCAATAATCTGTGGTCTAGGACCAGATGAATTTAATAGAGTATCTCAGTGCCCAACAGCATATGAGATGTGGCAAACAATAGTTGTGACATATGAAGGAACAAACAATGTGAGACAAATGAGATATGCAACTGCCAAATTGAAATTTGATACTTTCAGAATGTTTGAAGGTGAAAGCATTACCCAAATGAATGGGAGATTGATAGAAACTGTCAATAATATAACAGCTCTAGGAGAACCTATCAAGCCGGCTGATCAAGCATTAAAAGTAACAAGAGTACTGCCTACAAAATGGAATGGAATCTCTATAGCAATCAGATAGTCAACACATGTCAAAGACTTAACCATGCGAGAACTGATTGGAACATTAATGATGTATGAAGTTTAGATGGAAGATAAATCTAATAAACATAAAGATATTATCAAAAGAGAAGATACTGCCTTGAAGGTAACTTCACAACAAAAGAATAGAAAGATGGAGAACAGAGAAGTCAAAGCTAAATCAGGGAGCTCTGACTCATCAAACTCAAATGAAGAACTGGCTCAGCTAGCCAGAAAATTTAGAAAATTCTACAGCAAGAAAAGAGGCTTCAAAAAATCCGTTAAGAGAGATGATAAGGAAGTAAGATGCTATGAATTCAAGAAGATGGGTCATATCAGACCAGATTACCCACAATTGAAAGATGCAGAGAAGAAGAAATTCTACAAAAGAAATGACTATGAGCAGAAAGACAAGAAAGCTATGAAATCCACTTGGAGTGTATTTTAAGACTCTAGTAGCTCTCCTAAATTAATCTTAGAGAAATAAGAAGTCAATCTAAAAGAAAACATGTGTTTCATGGCAAAAACCGATGAGGTACATTCATATTACTCCTATGACTCAAATAATGAATCAAATTATGAATCAAGCTACACAAATGAAAAACTTACAGCCTACTGAAATATGCTTAAAGAAAGATTTGAATCACTATTTAAGAAACATAAGTCACTAATGAACATACATAAAGATATTTTAGATGAAATAGATACAATTATAAAACAACACAAGGAATTAATTTATAAATACAATTCTATTAATACTAACTATACTAATTTTGAATCAAGAATAAAAACACTGCAGAATGAAGTATAATCTTACAAATAGGCTGTATAGGTTTTTAAAAAAAGAGAGAATTCATTAAATGAAATTCTTGGAAAAAATTTCATTAAAAAGGAGAGATTTGGAATTGGCAGTAAAGGAGAAAAACCTAAGCTATATAAAAATTATTTAGTTCCCACCTCTAAAAGGGTTAATTGTATTTTTTGTGGGACAAAGGGACATATAGATAAAAACTATTTCTTAAGACAACTTCAAATTTGTGGTTTTAAGAAAGCCTATGTCTCAAAAGACTTATATGATTCAGCTGATTTTAAAAGAACAAAGCAAATATGGATACCCAGATCATTGCTAGCTAACACCCCTGGACCCAACAGAATATGGGTACCAAAACAATTTGTTTGAATGTCTTTGTAAGTAACATGCCACCAGAGTAGAAAAGATATACGGTACATGGATAGTGGCTACTCAAGACATATGAGTGGAAACTCATTTAATTTGTCTTCACTCACTAAAAAGGAAGGAGGACTTGTCACATTTGGTGACAATGCCAAAGGAAAAATCATTGGCATTGGAACTATTGGAGATCCAAAAACAGTCTCAATCAATAAAGTAATTTATGTATAAGGATTAAAAAAAAACCTGATAAGTATCTCTAAACTTTTTGATGATAGATATACTGTTGATTTTACTAACAATTTCTATATTGTTTCTAAAGATAAACTGTTTACATTTAAAGAACCAAGAACTGATAATGTCTATACTTTGGATTTAAATTCCTTGTGTAAACAACAAGTAAACTCCTTGAATGCTAAAGTAAGTGAATCTTGGATCTGGCATAGGAGACTTGGACATTGTAATATATATGTTTTAAATAATTTATCTAAGAAACATTTAGTTTCTGTTTTACCCAGTCTCAAATTTTAAAGTGACAGATTCTGTGATGCATGTCAACTTGGAATGCAACACAAATCATCCTTCAAACCTGTTAACCAAATTTCTACATCTAAACCTCTATAACATATTCATATGGATTTTTTTGGACCATCAAGAGTAGAAAACTTGGCTGGTAAATTATATGTATATGTTTTAGTTGATTACTATTCTAGATTTACATGGATTTTCTTTTTGAAATTTAAAAATGAAGCTTTTACTTTATTTGAAAGTTTTTTTAAAGATGTTCAAAATGAAAAAGGTTTTAAAATAATTTTGTTAATAAGTGATCATGGTGGAGAATTTGAGAATAAGGAATGTAATTCCTTCTACACAAATATGGGTATTAAACACACCTTTTCTTCACCTAGAACACCTCAACAAAATGGAATTGTTGAAAGAAGAAATACGACTATTTAGGAAATGGCTAGGACTATGCTAAATGAATAAATCCTTCCTACCTAATTTTGGGAAGAAGCTGTAAGCACAACCTGCTATATAATGAATAGAGTTTTAATTAGACCTCTTTTGAAAAAGACACCCTATGAACTTTGGAATAACAGAAAACCTAAAGTTAACTACTTTAAAGTTTTTGGATGTATGGTTTACATCATAAACAACAAGGATAATCTTGGTAAGTTCGATCAAAAATCTGATGAAGGAATTTTCTTAGGATACTCAGTTACTTTCAAAGCTTATAGAATCTATAATAAGAAGTCAAGGATTGTTGAAGAATCAGTTCATGTGAAATTTGATGAATCTGATCCCTTTGAGAAAAGGACAGATCAAATGGATGAAACTGACTCTAATGATAACATGAGACCTGAGAACTTAAAGAATGATTTTGAAAATGATATAAAAGAAATTCAGTCCTGTTCAGAGGAACATGATACTGAAGAACCTTTAAATGTTTTTCCTAGACAGTATAGAACCCTAAAGAATCACCCTTTAGAAACTGTGATAGGTGACTTAGGAACTGGTATTCAAACTGGAAGAATCTTAGGAAACCTAGTGGAATTCTCTGCCTTCCAATCCCAACAAGAACCCAAGACTATAGAAGAAGCTTTAGATGATGAAAGCTGGGTAATAGCAATTCAAGATGAATTAAACCAGTTTAAAATAAATGAATTTTGGGAATTAGTGGAAAGACCTAAGAATTATCTAGTAATAGGAACCAAATGGGTCTTTTGAAATAAACAGGATGACCAAGGCACAATAACTAGAAATAAAGCAAGATGAGTAGCTAAAGGATATAATCTGGAAGAAGGAATATATTATGATGAGGCTTTTTCACCTGTAGCTAGGTTAAAATCCATTAGAATACTTTTAGACTATGCATCTTATATGAATTTTAAATTATTTCAAATGGATGTTAAATATGCCTTTCTAAATGGTTATTTAATGGAGGAAGTTTATGTTGAGAAACCTCCGAGTTTTGAAAATTCTCAAAAACAAGATTCTGTTTTTAAACTTACTAAAGCTTTTTATGGCCTTAAACAAGCACCTAGATCTTGGTATGAAATATTAAGTTCTTTTATTTTGAAAAATTATTTTACTGTTGGAATGGCAGACCCAACACTCTTTAAGAAAAGTGTGAAAAATAATATTTTATTGGTTCAAATTTATGTTGATGATGTAATTTTTGGATCAACTAATAAAATCCTTTGTCATGAGTTTTCAAAGTTAATGCAAAAAGAATCTGAAATGAGTATGATGGGAGAAATAAACTTCTTCTTAGGACTTCAAATTTATCAAAAAGATTTTGGAAATGTTTTGAATCAAAGAAAATACATTACTGATTTGTTAAATAAATTTGGACTTGAAAATAGCAATACATATACAACTCCTATGTGTACTAATATAAAACTTGATTTGGATGAAACTGGAAAATCAGTTGACAAAAAGTTATATATAGGTATGATTGGTAGTTTATTATATCTTACTACTAGTAGGCTAGATGTAATGTATTCAGTACGTCTTTGTGAAAGATTTCAATAAAATCCTAAAGAATCTCATCTAACTGCTGTTAAAATAATTTTTAGATATTTAAAAGGAACTATTTTTCAATCACTTCGTTATCCTAAAACTTCAGATTTCAATTTGATTTCATATTCAAATACTGACTTTGGAAGTTGTATATTAGATAGAAAAAGCACATCAGGAACATGTCACTTTTTAGGAAAGTCTTTAGTGTCATGGTCTAGTAAGAAACAACATTCAGTTGCCCTGTCTACTGCTGAGGCAGAATATGTTTCTGCTGGTAGTTTCTGTACACAAGTTTCGTGGATGAAAAACACTCTTATGGACTTTGGATTGAATTTTAATAATACACCTATTTTATGTGATAATAAAAGTTCAATTAATATTTCAAAAAATCCTATTAGTCATTCTAGAACTATGCACATTGATATAAGACATCACTTTTTAAGAGATCATGTTCTTAAAAAGGATATATCTTTAGAATTTTTAAGTAATTAAATTCAATTAGATGATATTTTTACTAAACCACTTCCCACTGCAAGGTTTTATTTTATTAAGGGGGAGCTAGGTTTATTTGATTTTAAATAAAATTTTATTTTACAATTCTAGTTATTTATTTTTAATTCTGCTTAAAATAATTTTTCTATTTAGTTTTTCAAACAGAATATGTTTCTTTTATCCACGTAATCTATTTTATTTATTTTTAAATATATGTAATGATTATTAAAAACACGGGAATCAAGGTTGTCAGAAACCCTTTCGACTTCTAAACCATTTCATTTCCATCGAAACTTTTTCGAACCCAAAAACTGCACCTCTGCTCGTGAACCCTAATATTCGAACCTATGAAACCCTAACCTTCAAACCTTAAGAGATTCTCACAGAGATGGTAAGGAATAAAAGATCCAGTGAAGCTGATCCAAGAAATGTCAAGAGGCAATGCTCTGAAGGAAGAAAAATCTTACAGGGCAAGGTAATCAATCTCGACTGGTTATTTCAGACAAATCTACTGTTGAAACAAGCACTGTCGTTTCAGAACCTTGAACAGATGTTCAACAGTGAAAATATAGAATTTCTGTATGAGGTATAACTTAGATACTTCTTCAAATCTATAGAGTTTAGTCTGGGAGATACTGAGGAAAATATGATGGTTAAGATAGAGGATTGGGATTTCTCATTCTTGTTAGTAGAAATTGCTCACATTCTCAACTGCCCTCATGTGGGAGTTTTTCATTTCGATTTGAAAAATATTGGAGATTCTTTGCATAAATCCGAGGACATAATTTCGTTTCTTTTTAGTACTAAGACTATAAAGAAAATATTTATCAAGGATTTAGATCCTGATCAGAAAATTTTGGTCAAATTTGTTCAGAATGGAATAGCTCCCATAATGGCAGAAATGGAAAAGATTTTGTACCCTAATATGTATATAATGTATCTTATGTTAAGTGATATCAAATTAAACTTCCCAAGGTACATGGTAAGGTACCTCAATTACTGTTGTCAAATTGATGCCCGGATGAACTTTTATCCTTTTTGTCGATTCATTTCCAAGTTGTTGCTTAAGAAGGACATGGTGAGATTAGTGGATGCTCGTGTACACTGTCATCACAGTAATGTGTTTAATGCTGGAACTTTAAGGAAGATTGGATACTTCTAGAGCACCATTAAAAGAAAAATTTTGCCCGTAGGAGCTGAGGATGACTCATAGAGTGCTCAGGCTCAACCTGCTAAGTCCAAGGAGAGAAAAGCTGAATCAAGAGTCAACAATGTAGCAAGAAGGATCCAATTTGAAGTGGAAGATGCTAAGGAAGAAAGAAGTTAGGAGGGACTTCAATCTCAAAGAACTAGACCTGTTAATAAGGAAATTACTTCCCCTGCATTGGAAACAACAGAAGCTTTATTTTCTTATTATTTTTTAAGAGAAGCTGTTATTGATAAGACCATGGAAGATGTTAGTGAAATAACAACACCAGTAGAGGGATCAGGAGTTCAAGAATAATCTCAAAGGGAGACTCCGGAACAGATTGTTGCTGATGTTGAAGTTACACTTCAATAGGAACAAGATAAAGATGCACAACCTGGTGAGGAAGTGGCCAGACCTCAAGAAACTCCTAAAAATATTGTTCTTGAAATTCTAGTGGAAGAAAAAGATACAGATGTTTGTGACGAACATCTCCCTGATGCTCCAACAGAGGTAATTCAAGAGGATTTTTCTATGGAAGATTCTGGAAAGGACTCTGAAGAAAAAATATATGGAAAAACCTACTCAGGACAAGGAGAAAGAAAAATATGATGCTGAATCATTACCTTTGGTACTGCTGCATCATCCAGAGCCTGTGAATGCGAATCAAGCACAGGGTGCCTCTGATTCAAGGAAGAAAGAAGTTGATGAACTGTACAAAAAGGTGTCTCTATTGGAATCTGAGAATATCACTTTGAGAAATGCCTTAAACTTAGAACAATTGAGATTTCAAAAGCTAAAGGAGAGTACAGTCTCAAGGAAAGAAGTTGAAATCTTTAAAGAGGCTATGCTGAATGCAGTTGAAAAATTGAAATCTGAAATGGTTATGAAGATAGATTTATCAGATCTAAAATTGTTTATGGAGAACCAATTTGCATCAGTTGCAAATAGAACTGTTAGTGGATCAGGTACTTCACCTGATTTAATCAAAAGATTTCAAGCTATCACAGCAGCTATGAGCAACATAAATGACAGATTACAAGATATTTAATGTAACAGTGCTCCATTATCATTGTTTCTGGACAATCAGAAATTTTTAGTGGATAAACTGACATCTAGTGAGCCGCCAATCAGAACACTATTAAATCAGATGTCAGAGAAGCTGTCAGTGTTTATAGAAAAATAGGAAAGGATACATGAGTTTTTCAGATTCAATTTAATCGAGGATATTCATATGACTCAGGAGAACAGAGAGCTCATTATCAAGCTTGGAGATGGGATGATGAAACGACTCAGGGAAAGGTTTACAGAAATCAAGTCTTTAATCCAGAGGAGATAGAACCTTTTTCCCATCTTTCCCAAACCTTGATTCATGTGTTTATCATACTTGTATCTATTTTTGATTTTTAATGAAAATCTATTTCTTTCTTTCTATTTTTTTTACTGTCTTTATTTTGATATGCCAGTACTCCAGATTTAATTATTGATAAATAGTTAATAATAGCATTTACCTACAGTTCTGTGCAACATTAAATGTGTTAAAATCCTAATTTATCATTCTTTTTGATATCACAAAAGGGGGAGAAATTTGGATAAACACAACATTTTATTTTAAAAACATTATTTAAATGATTTTCCGTATATTTAACGTTTTGGATTTATACAGATTTATACTTATATAGAAAAATATTTTAATGTTATTAATAGTCGTTTATTATAAAGGGAAATTTTCTTTTTCTTTTTATTCAGAGGGAGAAATTTTTATTCATTGAAATGATTTTGTTAAAATTAAATATTGTTTTATCCTCTCAAAATTCTAAAACTTTATGTAACTAATTTTGAAAGTTAAATTCATTTAATTAGTTTTATTATCTTATGGGTTTTGTGATCATAAAAAAGGGGGATATTGTTGAGAAAAGTATTGTTTTCAACAATACATGATAATGTTATTTAAAGGGGGAGATTATTAAAAATAATAATCTGTATCTTTATGATAATTTTGATGCTCACAAATACCCTTAATTATTTTCTAATGATTTTATTTGTTAATCATTTTTTAGTAATTTATTAATTTATTTTACTCTTGAAATTACAGGAATTTATCATTAAAGTATTCGTATTTAGCACGTTTTGGAAACACTGTTCATGCACTACTTATTCGGAATCTGCTTTTGCGCATTCTGGAATAACTGTTCATACCCTATTTGGATAAACGTAGCATAAGGATGAAACGCGTGTATACTTTTTGAGATAAGAGAAAAGTATGGTTAATCAACCATATGTTATCAGAAAAGTATGGAAGAAGAACCTTACATTAGGAAGGAACCTTACATTTGGGTTATCAGCAAAGTATGGAAGGAGAACCGTACGTAAGTACTAAACATTACGTTTGTTTCTCAAAAGTATGGTTCATCAACCTTAATTTTGTGAACCATCATACATTTTTGGAAAAGTATGGATCAAGTAAAAGTATGGATATTTTACCGTATGTTTGAGAGTTGAAGAAAAAGTATGGATGATCAACCCTATGTTTATGATCAACCTTACGTTTGAAGAAAGTAACATGAACTCTATGTTTATGTTCAACCTTACGTTGTCAACCCTACGTTTGGAGGCTACGTAATCAACCTTAAATTTGTCATTGGAAAGTTTGAAAGATGATTTTTTTTATGCAACGGTCAGTAAGCTGATTGTTAGGAGGATTTTAAGCTGGATTTAAAGTCAATTTTAAAATACATCTTTGATCGATTCAAACCCGTTTTATCAATGGATTAAAGATCGAATTAAAAGGAGATTTTTATGCCGAGTATTCAGGGAAGTTATGACTACTCTGTAAATTCAAATGTTTGATTATCGCGAGTAAAAAATGCAACTTTTATGGATCTAAATGTGCAGGGAATATGCTCTTCTTTATTATATATTTTTTTCTGAAACACTAGGCATAGGTATGTGGTGATCAATCTATTATTCAAAAAGGTGGAAAACAGAGACTGCAAAAAATTACACCGATCTGTTAATTCAAAGAGGAGCATCAAAGCTCTGTTTATTTAAAAAGAAGGAACTCGATAAAAGATTCACTTTTTCTACATCAAATATCTATTGTGGATCTACTACTGCTGAAGTAGTGAATTATATCTCTATATCTAATGCAACCGAATTGACTCAGAACTTCTTCGACATGAAAATCAATATTTCTAGAGACGATGATCCATCTGCTTTCAATTGCATTCTTTTGCAATTGTGAAGATCAACTGGAAAATTTATTTCTAAAATTATTTTTATCTTCAGTAACCATCTTCTTGTACTAATCTGAGTAGGTTCGTGTTTGAACCAGAAGGCTTTGTTTTTTCTTGGATTGTAAAGGTGTCAACTGCATGTACTCAGTTGTGAACCGGTCTGTTGAAACGAGGACCAGATAGTGAAAATCACCAAGCTCGTGGAGTAGAGTTTTGGTGGAGGGGACTAGGGGACTTCTATTCGTCGAAACACTATACATCCTGTGTTTCTTCTATTTAACTTTCCGCTGCATCATTTTATCTGATTAAAATTAAAAAGGCAGAACACAATCACGCAAAGATCTTTGAGAAGACAAAATTCACCCCCCCTCTTGTGTATATTTGGTGTAATCCAATCCAACAATTCATAAATGGTTTATTAACCTTATCTTTACATCATGTTAAAGGTTAAACTCAAGAACATTTCTAATCTTCTTTTGAAGCTCTACATCTTCCTTAGGTGCCTTTTTAATATTCACTCAAATAGATAGTTGTACATTAAATTGAGCAAGATAATATTTTTCCCCTTACTTCAGGATTTCCAGATCCATCTTTTTCGAATCAATAAATATTGGATCTTTTTTAATACTCATCATGAATAAGCTAGCATGATACATTAGACTCAAATCATTAGCCACCTTTTTCTCTTTCCCAGTATGGTAATGTATTGAGCAGTTATAATTTTTAATCACCTCTAACTGTATTCTTTGGCTCATATTAAACACTTTATATGTGAATATATACTTTAATATTTAATGATTGGTATATATATAACAGTTTTCTCCATAAATATAATACCACCATATCTTTAATGAAAAAATGACTAAAACTAACTCCAAATCATGAGTTGGATAATTTTTCTCATGAATCTTCAATTTTTGTGATTAATAAGTTAAAAACATTTCATTATACATAAGAAAACATCCCAATACCTACTTGGATGCATCAATATATATTATAAACACTTCTACACTACAGGATAATGTAAGCATAGGTTCACTGACTAATCTTCTCTATATTCCCTTTAAATTATCCACAAATTCATCTATCCATAAGAACTTGGATCCTTTCCGAGTTAACTTGGTTAGTGGATTTGATATTTGTGAGATATTATCTACAAACTATTTATAATATCCATATAAACTATGAAAAATATAGATCTCAATCACCATGTTTGGTCTAGGAAAACATTCAATAGCCTTGGTCTTTTATGGATCTACCAATATACCCTCTCTTGATATTATATGACCAAAAACTGAAAACTTTTTCATCCAAAATCCACACTTTAAATTTTTCATATAATTTCTCTTTCCTTGGGGTATTTAGTATAATTATAAAGTGATATTCATAATCTTCCTTTCTCTTTGATTATATAATAATATATTCTATAAATACTAACACAAACTGATTAAGGTAATCTCTAAAGACATTGTTAGTTAAATCCATGAAGATATTGGGTGAATTAGTAAGACTGAATAGAATCACTATATATTATAGTTTCTATACATTATATAGAAAGATGTCTTGGGTATATATTCCTTCTTGACACTAAATTGATGATATACAGAATGAAGTTAAATATTGGAAAAGTATTGATCTCTCCATAGTTGATAAAACAATTCATTAATATAGGGAAGATGATACTTGTTCTTAGTTGTGATCTTATTTTTCTCCCGATAGTCAATGCATAGTCACATTGATCCATATTTATTTAAAAAAAAGAATATATTCCCCCCAAGTTTACACACTTGGATTAATGAATATCTTTTCAAGGTTTTATTATAGTTTTTTCTTCAATTCATTCAACTTAATTGGGTCCATTTTATAGGGAGTCTTTGAAATTGGTATGGCACCAAGTATGAATTCTGTTGAGAACTTGACTTCACTTTTTGGTGGAAGGCTAGGAAACTCTTTCAGAAAGACATAAAAAAATTCTCATTCAATAGGAATATCATTGATGTTGAGTTTCCCCCCAAAAATCTAATATAAAAATCAATTTTTAATGGGAATTAAAACCCATACAATGGATGTGATATCCAATGAAATATTGTACCTATCATCACATTTATAGATGAAAATCGTTGGTTTGAAATATAAAATGTGACTTCAATTACTCAAAACTTGATGTGGGATTTATGTAGATAAATTAAATCCATGCACAAGATAACATAAAATCTAACCTAAGGGAGAATGAAAAGTTTACAGGAAGCACATTCTCTCCATCGTCAACCAAAGAGGAACCATAGACGTAAGATACAATCATCATACCATTAGGAGTTTTCAATGATAATTCTACATCAAATAATTTTTTTGGAATCTTGATACCATTATAAAATTATTTATATATGAAAGAATGGGTAGATCCAATGTGAAATAAACATTAGTAGTTCTATAGTGGATGGTATGTGTAACTTTCACCATGTTTTTATTACATCCCTCATTAGTAGTAGTGATCGCAGGAGATTTAACTTTGTATATCAAATTAAGAGTTCATTAAAATCGATCATCATCATTAACATTTGGAATTGGTAATTGGTTAGAAAAATTCCCATACTCCATGAATTTGAAGCATTGGATTGTTGGTGGTGCATTTTTTGAAACGTTCTCTCTATTTGCATCGTTAGCTAACTATTTTCCAGAACTTTGGAAATCAACTTCACTATGACCTTCCCTTATACATGTAAAACATTTAAGATTTACCTTAAGATAACTTCTTCTATTCTTCTTCTCATAATTTGAGCATAATATAAATATCATATTATTCTCTCCCTGGTTCTCAGATTCTCCTTTGAATTCCATTTTTTGTCTTCTTATCAAAACCATGAGATTGATAAGTGACTCTAACCTCCATTTCCACCTTGATGGAACATGTAAATATTTCTTCATATCTATTGGATTATCTTATGGATAAAACCATTCAAATACTTGGTTTTAAGACACTGAAGAATCAATCAACCTTACTTTCAGGTTGGATGATAATAACAAAATCATAACTCACATGTCTTATCAAACTTTCCTCATAGGTACAAACATATAAATCATCATTTTGATTTATCTCAAGGAAATCCTCTATATTTATATAAAAAATACAAGGAAATTACTTGTTGAAAAATTACTTATTGAACTCATTCCAATCAAGGGTGTTAATTTCATCTTGTTTCTTCATTTTCATGATAAGATTCATCCATTAATCTATTTCACCGTCCAAATGGAAGATAACCAAAATGATTTTTTCATGTTCTAAACACTAGAGAACAAATAATAAATTTTCAGTGGTGCTGATTTGGTGTTCAAAAACTAGTGGATTAGAATGACCACTAAAATATGGTGGATGTTGGCTCATAAAGGACTCAAAATAATGTTGTTCCCTCATTTTTTATTTGTAATTCCATCATGATTCATAGCTTAAGAACATTGTGTGATAATATCAGTGGAATTTTTCATTACCACACCTATAAAATTTGGATTCTTGAGAGGATGATCATTGCATTGTCAATCACACTCAAAATTAACATGATTCCTTCAGGTTATCTCCATTGACTAAAACCAAAAATCATAGTGGAAGAAAGAATAATCATGATAGGGAACCACATAATCATTAAAAATCACCTATAGGATGTCAAAATCATGGAAATTTCTTTAATATTTTACACCATAAGTTTATCCTAGGTCATTCATGGTCATCGTCTATTTAAATATTTCATGATGGTTTGTAAATATTTTTTGAATTTCAAAAGTGTATCCTCTGGGTGTGTCAAACCAGGTTTGCATCCATGCCCATTGTCGTGCACGAAGTGATATTTGAGTCAAGATAAATGTTCCCTTTTCAGAGTTATCACCCCTAGGTACCTCTGTGATAGAGACACATACACTTGTAGTATCTAGACAAGGATGTAATTTCTTGGAAACCACTTTCTATATCCTTTACCAAAATTCTTGGATATTTTCCTATACTTTAACTCATACATATACTTATCCTTATACATGTCCTTAGGGATCTCACTAAGGTTTTCCCATCCTAGTTTCCAAAATTGTTGGCGCCAAAATATGGCACGAAAGGAAGGGACGAAAAAGAAGGCTGGCGCGCTGCCTCGCGAAGCACCGACGCGAAGCACCGATGCGAAGCGCCCCAATCATCACGGCCTCGCGAAGCTCTAGAGGCAGTAACTCTCTGCGAACGCATTTGATGTTCGCGAGCCTGCTGCGAAGCTCCAGAGGCGGTAACCCTTTGCGGACGACATTGACATTCGGGAGCACGCCACGAAGCACCTGAGGCGGCGCGCGAGTTCTGCTTCGTGGCGCCCCTTCCCTATAAATACTGGACTCCCCCTAAGTCCCAAGGACGGACAATCCGACCTTTCGGCTTCTCCTCTACCGAATCGCGAAGCACCCTATTCCCCTAGGAATCATGAGCTCCGTGAGGTACTTCTACTTCACGAGACGCCTTTGCTTTGTCTCATTTTGATCCCCTCTTCCAAGAGGGATTCCCTTCGTGAAGCTCAAGGGCATTCGCGAAGGAAGGGGATTCTCAAGGGAACCCGGGCAGCCGCGGAGCGTTTATGCTTAGAGAAACACCCAAGCTGCACTAGTGATCCCTATCATAGGCAGGATCTCTACATATCATGAAGCACACTGCTTCGCAGGACCCTGCTTCGCGAGGCACCTCTTCTTCACGAGGAAGTGCTCCGCGAACACTGTTCCACTTCGCGAAGCAACTTCCACTCACACCTATTCCCCATTCTATGGCCAAGGAACTCCACTTCGCGAAGCACACTCCTTTGCTTAGCAATTCCTCTTCCCGTGCGACCCTCCAGGTTTGCACGATGTGATTTCAAAGTCCCATGGACAATACCACTCGTAGCGTTGCTTCGCCTAATGCTTCTTCGCATAGGCACGCTAACGGCTATTGCTTCTTCGCATAGCCACGCTAACGTGGACCCCTCGATGGTTAGTTCCAAAACCCCCCTTGACTATGGCCTTACTGGTACCTTCCCTTCCCCAAGGATCAGAGGGTACCGGTTATGTAAGTCCCAGGGGTGCGGAGTGAACCCACCTCGTCTGAGCTGCAGGACGTTAAACTGCCAAGCACCACGTCCTCAACACATGACGTTAAACTGTGACCCGACCTCATGCCTCTCACGAAGGGTCCCCCAAGCTCGAACATTTTTTACGCCACTCATCTCCACAGGAGTGGAATCACCCATCCACAAGGGGTGATATCCTCCTAATTGGAGTGGCATATGTTCTCAGGAGAAGGGCGACCCTAGTTCCCCAACGGATGGTTGCACCTCTGCATCTCCGTACTTCCCCACTACCAAGGTCAGTGGAGGGCGTGATAGGGAACGAGGCACCTCCCATCATTGGTCCCAAATCCCTCTTTCGCTGCGCTTTGTCGCACTCTGGGCCTCCATCCGGGAGTAAGTCCCAGCACCATGGGCCGCCTAACGTGTAAGCCCCTCTTCGCTTCTCACGGATGCAACCGTCGCGACGTGATCGTCAGGTCCTTGCAACCTCTTGTTTCTCACACCGAGCATGACTCATGTGGTCTTAGAGTGAGCACCGACCATAACCCCCACCCATTTGAACTACGACGTCTTTGATCCATGTCAAGGCGTGGTACGTAGGAATCCTCCATGAGGTTCAAGCCACATTGCTCGGTCATTCATTCACGTCGAGTTTTTCCCTCATCCAGCATGACGTTAAACTGTATGCCCCCTTGTCCCGTATGACATTAAACTGCACTCCCATTTGAACTATGAGGTCTTTGATCCATGTCAAGGCGTGGTACGTAGGAAGCCTTCCTGAGGTTCAATCCCACCCATCATCATTCATGTTGAGTTCTACCTTCATCCAACATGACTTTAAACTGCATTCTAGTCCGACGGCAAGCCGTTGTGACTAACCTGAACTATGAGGTCTTTGATGCATGTCAAGGCATGGTACGTAGGAAGCCTCTACGAGGTTGAAACCCACCATCCGGTCATTCCGACCTCATTCACGTCAGTTCACCCTCATCCCGCATGACGTTAAACTGTATTCCACAACCCGAACTACGAGGACTTTGATCCGTGTCAAGGCATGGTACGTAGGAATACTCCCAGAGGTTCAAGCCCATATCCCATCGGACCAAGGTCCCTCATTTATGTCGGTTCACCGACACCCACCACCCGTCGTTTATTCACGTCAGGGTTCACTGTCGTCCCACATGACGTTAAACTGTATTCCATCAATCCTTTGAATTACGAGGACTTTGATCCATGTCAAGGCATGGTACGTAGGAAACATTCCCAAGGTTCAATCCCACCACTAGTGGACCCACGGGTCTACTTTCACGTCGGTTCACCGATGAAACCCTTTGAACTACAAAGTCTTTGATCCATGTCAAGGCATGGTACATAGGAAGCCTCCCTGAGGTTCATGCCCATATCTCATCGGACCAAGGTCCATCTTCACGTCGGTACGCTGACGATGCCCATCGGACCAAGGTCCACCTTCACGCTGGTACGCTGACGATGCCCATCGGACCAAGGTCCACCTTCACGTCGGTACACTGACGATGCCCATCAGACCAAGGTCCACCTTCACGTTGGTTCTCTGATGACATTCATCGGGCCAAGGTCCACCTTCACGTCTGTTTACCGGCACCATCCCGTACTACGCGGGCTTTGATTCCCCTCCATGGGGATACGTAGGAAGCCTCTTCAAGGCTCAAGCCCAACTTCACCGTCGCCCCTGCGATAGTCCCACTTCGCTCCCCCTCCACTCCATTCATCCACCTATCTCCCATCCCGATTCTCGCCCGGACCGTCATATCTCAGTGAGACCATGTCGGTACGCTCCTCTTCCCAGCCGCCCATGGGCTGGCCCCCCGGTATCGGCATCCTTTCAAGGGAAATCCCTCAATCTGATCTATCCTAGCTAATGCTCCGGTTGGGTTGATCCGTCTCCGCTAGACGTTAAACTCGCGGTGTACCCTGTGTTAAACACGGGAAGCTGAGGAAAACCTCAGATATGTGTCTATGTCACATAATTCCCCGCGCTCGATGTGGGATGCCTCGGGCTTCCACGCCCTCGAGAAGCCCTGTGACTAGGGATAATAGACAGACATGCCATGTTCCCCAGCATCCAGACACGCTACTGATGCCTCAACGTGACTACTCCCCCGACTGAAGGTTGCTGCCCTGACTGGACCCTTTGGAATGTCCCGACAGAAGCAGTGTAATTAACTGGCGTCCATGGAAACATGGCACTGGGAAGAGTTTCACGAACTACGTATTAAATCTATAAGGGAGACCCGGACTAGGTGACGAGTTCTGAGGAGGAATCCACAGAAGGAAGAACCGACATCCCATCATCCCATTTCAATCAAGGAGTAGACGTCACCGAATAAGGAGCGAATGATGCCCGCCTTTGGAAAGCGGGAACGTGGGGAAACAAGTGCCGCGTGTCCTCCCCCGTGGAAGGACGGATGCGCGCGCCCCGGCGAAAGCGTCAGGAACAGAAATGGTGAACCCGACGTGAAAATATTCTCTTCAATATGGAGATTAGTAGCGTTCGAGACACCAGTAGATTGACGTGTCACCGGATCCAGATATCTGGTGCCTGGTCCCGCCAAGAAAATAGTGGGCTTGTTGTGAAACTCACCGGAATTCGGGGCAGTAGAACGTGGGGCACTCCATTCTGCAGCATGTTGGTGTGGATCCTTCTTACAGACGTGGAGAATGGATGGACGTTGGGGCACTGGCTGTCAATCCTTTTCCTCTCAGTGCTGATGAGTTGGTCCCTTCGTTTCTTAGGAACCAGGTTGTTGTTACAGAGACCCAATCACTACCCGCTAGCCTACGCAGGGGCAGGGGAAACATCGCCACAACCACCCCACATGGCGCCGCTACCGCCACGACGGCTGCCACATCGTAGAATACGGGGAGCCCACGTCCCCTTTCCCCATCAGAGGTCATCCAGTGAAGGGTGATCAACAACCTCGTGCGTAGGTACGAGGAGGAAGGGGTCATCCCAACTAGGGATATGGCCCACTTGGACCTGGAGGCCTCCAGGCCCCACCGTCAACGCCGCCCTAACATGCATTGCAGGGAGCCCCTGCTCCCCACCCCAACGTTCAACCGTTTCGGGAGCCTGTCCCCGGAATGCCTTGAAGACTCCTCGCCTTACGCTGAAGAGGCGGGCGCCGTCCGGCTCAGCCCACTCAGGGTCCCGACCCAAGGGCTCTAGGCGAGAGCTCCCGTCCGGCTGCGTCAGCGCCGCCATCCGACTCCGCAGGAAGAGCATGAAGGCCATGCCCCTGCACCACCTGCACCAACTTTCCTGACCCGACGTCAGCGCCGGACCCGGGCTGAGGACGCTCTCCCAGGTGCGTCGACGTCGACAGCTACACTGGCCCGAGCCACCGCCGACGTGAATCATGAATCCCCTGCATACACGGAGCACAGGCACTCCTTCACCCAACCAGGATCGAGACCCCAACCGCCCCACGGGAAGGCTGGGTTGACTCTCCGGGTTGCGGGCCCGAGTGGTGATCGCCGCGAACTAACCCGCGATGATGTCACCCCGTACGGAGGCCCTCCCCGTACCACTACTCCACAGAGCAAGGGCCTTCCCCACTAAAAAGTTCGTCATGGATGTATGCCTCGTGCTACCCCCATCCCGAAGGAAGACCTGCCCCGCGGAAGTGACGCTCGACGCGGAAACCTTTACCGTGCCCACTACACAGGGTATGGAGTCCATCCTCCTGCCCCTGACCGCCGATCTGAAGGCACTGTCCATCCAGTCCTTATCCAACATAGGGGTCCTCCCTACGTCCTCTCTGCGACCGGCGAAGGTCCTCCTCACCCCAGCAACTCGAGGAGTGAAGGTCAGCCTCGCTCCACCCGCATCGACCATGGAGGTCCTCCCCATGCTCCTGCCGATTCCAACAGAGGCTCCACCTACATGGGTGCTATCCATGGAGGTCCTCTCCATGTACCCTTTGACATTTTCCCTGGTGCCCCTCGCACTTCGGCTACCTCGAGTGGGGCCCCCCTCTGCCATGGCGCCAGCACCGCCCCGAGGCTACATGATGAAAATCAACCGTGTCCAGAAGAGCCACCTCGGGGTAGGAGAGCAGGTCGTCGCCGCCACAAGAAGAGTCCTGTAAAGGCTCGGGTGGAGATCAAACCTGCCCGCTTCTCTGACTCGAAAGCGGAATGCGACTCAGCAATGGAACCTTCTACCCACTCCTCCGTATCAAGGACTGGGGCAGGAACCAGGTGCTTTAGCCTCATTCTCCTGGAATATGAGTTCCACCAGATTCCCATCTCTCTCCGCAGGTACATCCAGGAGGAAGAAGTCTTGGGAATTCCATAGGTCCCGACCACGCAATCACCTCCATCGTCACCAGAAGCACCCTCTACCTCTACCAGAGATCACAGAGAGCTATTTTGGGGGCCAATGGCGGTAGAGCGACGACACGGCCTGTCACCGGTGGCCGCGACTCCTGTACCGGAAGCTGTGGCCATCAGCCCGTCATATCGTGACATCGTGGTCAGGTCACCTTACTCTTCAGAGGATGGCCCAGAATTCAGCGGCCAGTCAGCTCGTTCGCCGTATTATCCACCGCCGAGTTTACTATACCAGAGGTCTGCCTTAGTACCGCTACCAGTCCCTCATCCGCCCCCGGTTGACGAGTGGGGCAACACAGGACCAGACCCTGAGACCGAGCCCAGGAGCTTCTGGAGTATTCTTGCAGCAGATTACTTCCCGGAGAAGTTCTGGCCGACGGCGGTGCTGAATTTTCGCGTACCAGAGTCTCTTACCCCTGAAGAAGTGGGGTGCTTTTGTCGAACCCTATGGGCGACACACTTCCACCTTCGTTACGAACAGGTAGTGTACCCCAGAAGTCGAGAGAACTTCGAAGAAATCGGTGAGCAGTGCCGCCTGATCGATGCGGCCGCACTCCTTGTGGCCCAGCACCCCAAGTCGCCAGGCTGCCAGGGCGCCCTTCAATGGAAATGCGTCCAGAGTTTCAAAGTACTCCGCAGGATCTTCAGGGAAGCCACCCCTCATGTGCAAGACCGTGGTTGGGGACACTATGCCGCTCTCCTCTTCGACCCTATCCGACGACAGCCCGA
The DNA here is from genome assembly GCA_963277665.1 of Viscum album. Taxonomy (NCBI): domain Eukaryota; kingdom Viridiplantae; phylum Streptophyta; class Magnoliopsida; order Santalales; family Viscaceae; genus Viscum; species Viscum album. Next base: position 2,026,459,619 of record OY728123.1, read on the forward strand.
TTCATTATGTGACATCGAGGACATGCCCTCGAGAGGGGTCGCGGTCCACATGGCCAACGTTGTGTACAAGGAAGACGAGCTTGAATTCCTTGATGGAGACTTACCCCCCGAGGGCGTACCGCCACTGTTGGACCCGTCCGGGAGGGTTACCCATCAGCAGAGGAACCTGCTAGGCCTCCCCGTCCCTACCGAGTCGCTGGTACTCGTTCGAAACACCGGCAAGGGTAAGGAGCACGTTGGAACTGTCAAGCACTCCGACCCGTCTGCCTCTGTGCAGAAAATGGAAGAATATCCTGAGAAGGCTATGTTACGCCAGCAGCTTGCTGAGCAGAAGAGGCTGGTTGACGAACTTTTGGCTGAGCGCGCCGCAGAGCGGCGACCCGACTATGGTAATACCAGGCCGGGGCAGCAGGGGAAGGAACAATTTCCCCCTGGTGAGATGCCTCCGAGAAACCCTGATCATTCTACTTCCGGAGACAGGGCAGAAGCCGGAATGTATGGCAAGAGGGCGCGATACGTCTTGCCAAACCCCCCCGAGCGACGGAGCAATCTGAAGAACCCAGTCCGGGTTCCCCCAGTCGCCCCGCAGGTCGTTCTGCCAGTTGATCCACGAGCGGCTGAAGCCATCTACCATGTTGAAGAACCTGGAAATGCACTTGTGGTTAGGGATCCCCGTCAAGACAGGGACCCCCACCCGGATGATCTTATTGTGGAACTCACAGCTCGCCTCGAAGAGTTGGAAACGCGGTAGGTGGTGGTCCCACCGGATGGCAAGCCGTATCCCACGTGGGTAGATGATATGCCCGCACCCCCGGGTTTTGGGAACCCCACTTTCTCACCCTTCAACGGGACAGGGGACCCGCCACAGCACTTGAAACATTTTTCTTCCAGGTGTGGCCCCATGCTGGGGACCCCAGCTCAGCAAGAAGCCACCAAGCTCCGATGTTTCGTACAGACATTGGAAGGTCCAGCATTCATCTGGTACAGCCAGCTCTCTATCGGATCGGTGACCGGTTGGGAGGATCTCCGCCGACAGTTCTTATACCAGTTCACCTCCACCACGCGGAAGTCCAGCATTGCAGACCTCTTCAAGTGAAAGCAAAGGCCTGATGAGCAGGTTGCAGATTTCATCACCCGGTGGAAGGGACTTACGTATTCCCTCGATATGCCACTGAATCAAGAGAAATTACTGACGATGTGTGTGGGGAACGTCAAAACGGAGCTGGTACCCTCCCTAATTACCCAAAACTACCCTGGAGGGTTCAAAGATTTCTCAGATAAGGCTCAGCGCCTTGAGGAAGCCCTGCAACAGGCTAGTCAGGAAAGTTTGTTGCCCCATATGATCCCATCTAGGAGGAACGCCAGGGCTGAACCCGCCGCGGTGGCCCAAATAGAAGCCCCGAGGTAGCTGGAGTTACTGCCGGCAGCACCATCCCCGCAACCCCGCAGAGGTCCTCCACCTCAAGCACAGGCTCCTGCCCAGCAGCGACCGCCTCAGAACCGATAGGTTCCCCCGCACAATGCGCCACCACCACCTAGGCGAGACAATCAAGCGCCGCCTCCTCGGAAGGCCCCTCCGGCCCCTCTTCAGGGCCAGGCCCTGAGGGCCCCCTATCTGGAAAGAAGGCACCAGACTTATTCTTTCAATAAAAATCAGGTCCCTGGCTACTTCCGAAGTGCTCTAGAGCAGGGGATTGTGCGTCTGCCCGAGTGCAGAAGGCCGACAGAGGCGAATCTCACCGATCACCCCAACTACTGCCCTTATCATCGGATTCTGGGGCACACCCTCAAGCAATGATATGTGTTTAAAGACTGGCTTCAAGACCAGGTCAACAAAAACATAGTCAAGTTGGGCCCAACGCCAGCATAAGTGGTGGGTGTCTTTGCAGGGTCAGAGATCGGTGGCGACAGCGAAGGCAAGTGGCAGCAGGTCCCCAGCCGCGGATCCCGGAAATACGACGACTGGATGGCTCGAAAAACCATCGTTCATGCCCATGGTATCATCCGGGCGCTCCTGAAGCAGCCGGGACCTTCAGAAGAAGTAGCCGGTACCTCTGCATGGTCTTCACAGTCGACCTCTTCCCAAAAGGGCAAGCAGTGGCGACGCAAGAAGAAGCAACACGCACCGCCGGTACCATCGTCATCCCGCACTCTCAGTGACTTTATGTCCCCTGAAATGGGGATTCCTCCCAGAATCCACCCAGCGGTGGATGAATCCTCGAGCGACAGCCAGGGGTACGCTTCGGTTAACACCATGGAGCTGGTAAAGCCCTATATGACTCCCGACGAGGGGGAACATCAGGCGGACCTCCCCAATGTTTCCAGCCGACGTCAATGTCAGCGGAATCGAAACCGCGCCGGTCATCGAGGTACGTCAACAGACACTTTCAGCCAAGCCGCGCACGCTACTGAGGCCAGACAGCAGGCTCAGCGCAGAGCTCAACACGCGCAACCCCATCTAACGCCCTCGTCTCTACCTCCACCGCCGTCCGTGCTACTAGATCAGGGAGAGATGCCTCGTTCGTATCATAGTCAGTCTTTCCCGACTATAGGCCATCCTCCACTGTCCAATCCTAGTCCGGCGACTACTCTCCAGGCTTCAACCAGTAGGCAGCAGGATGTACCCAGTACTAGCCGATCGCCGGTTCAACCGGCAGGACCCGCTATGCCTCCAAATGCCGAACGACCTCCTGTAAGCAGAGGTTCGCGTTTGGAACCAAAGTATGATGTCCTGAAGCACCTGGCCAACATTCCGGAGAGGATTTCTATCCTTGAGTCCCTTCGCCTGTCATCCGAAATGCGCGATGCACTTGCTGAGGCCCTAAGAAACCCCCTCCAGTTTGAGACGGAGGTAGCAGCTGCAGAAGCCTTCCATACCGAGACGATTGAAAACACCGAATGCCAGGCGGTTATCTCGTTCTCTGGTGAAGATGAGGACCCTCCTATACAGGGGCACATTCGCCCATTGTACATCACCAGCAACTTCAATGGTGTGGAAGTCTGTCGCTGTCTCGTTGACATGGGTTCCAGAATAAACCTAATTCCGACTCGGACGTTGCGAAAGTTGGGTCTGTATGAAGGTTATTTAACTCCTTTTGAACTCAGAATCCAGGGGTATGACAGGACCGAGCAAACCCTGGTCGGCAGGATCTTCCTGAAGACTCAGTTTGGTGGCTTAATTGCCAGCACCGAGTTCAGGGTCGTCTCTCAGGACACCGCCTACAACGCATTGATGGGTAGGCCATGGCTCCATCTGCATGCAGCGGTCCCTTTGTCGTATCACCAGTGCCTCAAATACTCACTCAACGGTCGAGTAGGCGTGCTCCAAGGATATGCGTCTCCATTCACTTCTTGTGAGGCCCGCTATCTGGATGCAGGTTATTACAAAAGTAAGGATAAGAAAATACTAGTAAGTGAGGATGAACCCTCCCCGGTCACAAGTGATCCCTAGGAAAGCATGGATGATGCCTACATCCTCCCGATCCACCGGTTGGAGGCCACGACCCCCGACATGGGGAAATGTTTTGTTGTTTCGGGTACTCAGGGAAGGCATGTTCCCGTGTCCAAGCGACGATGGAAAATCACCTCGTACTCCTACATCAACCAAGATCAAGTGATCCCGGAACCTCCTACCCATGTATGGTACCGAGACGTCAAGCTTATGACAACGACGGTACTCCATACGTGTCTCTTCTGCCGGTCTGGAATCCACCGACTCAGGCCGACACGGCACCACTGCTTTGATATCATCAAACGTGGCCCTTAAGGCCAAAGGCTAGATGGGATAGGATCGACTGCCTTCATTGCTATGGTCTCAATGGCGAGTGAGTCTCCTAATATGATGACCGCTACTGCCCAAGACGGAACAAGTTTCCCCCCAGGTTTTGATAGCCCAGAAGTATATCCCGTCGCGGTAAATCCCCCCACGGGTGGGGAGGAAGACCTGGAGGATGCTCCCCCCGCCTTTGAAGAAGGCGTTTCTACCACGGTTGATGAACTGGTACAGGTGAACCTTGTTAGCGAGGTAGATCCGAAACCCACATTGATCAGTGCAGCCATGTCCCCCTAGGAGCGGTAGCAGTACGTAGATTTCCTCAAACAACATCGTGACGTGTTTACCTGGAGTTATAACGAGATGCCGGGGCTAGATCCCCAGGTAGTCGTTCACCGTCTGGGCCTCCCGGCAAAACATCGTGGGTTTAAGAAGCCTCCCAGGAAGATGCACCCTTCTCATGGTGCTATGGTTGAGGCCGAAGTTGACAAGATTTTCAAATCCAACTTCGTTAAAGAAGTCCAGTACCCCAAGTGGCTTGCCAACATTGTGCTAGTCAGGAAGAAGAATGGGCAGATCAGAGTTTGCATCAACTTCCGCGATCTTAATCACCACTGCCCAAAGGATGACTTCCCATTCCCGGTGACGAAGTTATTGATTGACGCCACGGCCGGGTTCCAAGCCCTCTCTTTCATGGATGGGTATTCCGGGTACAACCAGATCCGGATGGCCCCCGAAGACGAGGATTACACTGCCTTCAGGGCTCCCCAAGGTACCTTTTTCTACCAGGTTATGCCGTTCGGTTTGAAAAATGAAGGTGCCACTTATCAGAGGGCCATGCATCGCATATTCAAACCGATTCTCGGGACATTGGTGGAATGGTACATGGATGACCTCATAGTCAAATCATGTCAGCGCCAGTACCATCTCAAAGACCTTGAGAAAGTGTTTGGTTTCCTCCGTTCCCGTCACCTGAAGATGAACCCGTTGAAGTGTGCCTTCGGGGGTCACCTCTGGGAAGTTTTTGGGATTTGTTGTTAGATACCGAGGTATCGAGATCAACCCAGAGAAGATCAAGGCCATCGACCAAATGCCTCCCCCAAGCAACATTCGGGAGCTTCGAGGCCTTCAAGGCCACTTAGCCTATATACGCTGATTCATCGCGAATCTGGTCGGAAAGTGTAAGCCCTTTTCCCGACTCATGAAGAAGGGTGCCGCCTACGAATGGGATGAGGAGTGTCAGACCGCCTTCGAAGAAATCAAGCAGTATCTGCTCCAACCTCCGGTCTTGATGCCACCAGTCTCTGGAAAGCCACTGGTCATTTATTTGACCGCCCTGGAGAGATCCCTCAGTGCGCTGCTCGCCCAGAAGAATAATGAGGGTACTGAGAATAGTCTCTACTATCTCAGCCGCATGATTCTCGATACGGAGGTCAGATACTCCCCTATCAAGAAGAGCTGCCTTGCGCTTGTATTCACCGTGAAGAAGTTGCGACATTACCTGCATCACCATGAGGTGCAATTGGACTCCCGGGTAGACCCACTGAAGTACATCCTGAACCGCCCCATGCTGACTGGCCGACTAGCATGGTGGGCAGTGATTCTCCAGCAGTTTGATATCAGGTTTGTACCTCATAAGGCCATTAAGGGACAGGTGTTGGCAGACTTTTTAGCTGCCCATCCAACCTCCGCGGATCAATCCCTAGACCTGGATTTTCCTGGTGAGACAATCCTCTCAGTCGATCATGCCGTCCCGTGTTAGAAAATGCATTTCGACGGCATCTACCGGAGCTCCACCGGTAGGAGGCTCAACGATCCCAAGCTCAACAGAGTGGGCCTGGGTATTGTCTTCATTACCCCGGTGCAAGCTGTCCTTCCATACTCATTCCTGTTGTCAGAAGGTTGTACAAACAACGAGGCAGAGTACCAGGCTCTCATCACCGGCCTCGAGTTGGCCCTTGAGATCCATGTGCCCCATCTACATGTGAAGGGAGATTCCGAGCTGGTAATCAAACAGGTTAATGGTGACTATGTCGTCAGGAAGTCGGAGCTTGCACCATTACTGGAGTACACCCTCCGCCTAATGGCCCAGTTCTCTTCTCGACCAGAGGTTACCCATGTCCCGCGGTCACAGAATGGTCAATCAGACGCCTTGGCTGGCTTGGCCGCATCGCTCGCAGAACCCGAGCAAGATGTTTAATCATACATGTGGCACACCAGAGGGTCATTGCCCCCATCACCCAAGAGGAAAATGATGGCCTGCGGGTAGGTCATCTCACCACTGGACCCTCCACGTCAGGGGTCCTGGGTTCATCAGACACAGTGGTTGAGGCCACTCCCGACTGGAGGGCACCTTTTGTCGAGTATCTCCAAAATGGTCACCTCCCGGACGACCTGGCCGAGCGCGAGAAAATCCGACACCGCATGCTGCAATTTACCCTCCAGAGCGACCCCAGTCTTGAACATATCCTTTATAAGAGGAGTTTCGATGGTGTCCTCCTCCGTTGCATCCAAGGAGTATAGATACCTCAAGTTATTCAAGAGGTTCACGCCGGTTCCTGTGGCGCCCATCAAGATGGGCCGAAGCTGTCCCATCAAATCCGGAGGTTGGGGTACTTCTGGCCCTCTATGATCCATGATTGTATTCGGTATGCCAAGAGATTCCACGCGTGCCAAGTTCACGCCAAATTCTTGCATCGGCCACCGGATCCCCTCCACCCCACCAAGTACTCTTGGACATTTGCGGTATGGGGACTTGATGTAGTGGGACCATATCCACCGGAAATAGCCCGCCAGTGTAGGTTCATCCTGACTACTACAGATTTCTTCTCCAAGTGGGCAGAGGCAGTTCTTCTCAAAGAGGTCAAGGCCCATTCTATCGTTGACTTTGTGAGCTCCAACATTATCCACCGGTTTGGGGTACCTCACGCCGTCCTCACCGATAACGACACCAACTTCCAAGCAGCTGAATTAAAAAAATTGTATGCCAAGTACGACATCCGGTCGAACCATACCTCCCGCTACTACATGTAGGCAAATGGACAGATCGATGTGTTCAACAAAACCCTCTCTAACATTCTGAAGAATATGGTTGGTCAGAACAAGAAAAGTTGGCTGGAAAAGCTCCCCAACACCCTCTGGGCTTACCAGACGACGACTCGCAACTCTACCCAGGTGACCCCATATTCCCTGGTGTATGGAGCTGAGGCCGTCCTACCCATTGAGATCCAGCTGTCGTCGTTACGCACTGCAGTTTATGATCACCAGATATCAGATGAGGTAGTCGAGATTCGTCTAGCTGAATTATAAGCACTGGACGAGAACCGGCTTCGTGCCCTGCACAATCTGGAAAGGCATCAAGATAAGATAGCGAGGGCCTTCAACAAGAAGGTTCATCTCCGCTCTTTTCTATAGGGCGACCTGGTACTGGCCCTTCGAGTGCCAATGATTACTGGTAGGAAACCGCCCAAATTAGAACCCAAATGGGAAGGGCCTTATATCATCCATAAGGTTTACCCCAATGGAGCATACTCCTTGGTGACCACAGATGGAGAGCGTATAACCCCTCCCACCAATGCCAAATTCCTCAAGCGATACTTTGCCTAGGGAAAAAGGGTCCTGAACGACCCTAAACTGCGAGATGGTCCCGCACGACCCTAAACTGCATCTTCGTCCTTACTGCAAGACGTTAAACTGCAAGCCAGTCAGGCCATCCTGACCGAGGCTCAGCCTCAGGCCCCTTGGCATCCTCGGGCCCCGACCCCCTGTCCTTACTGTAAGACGTTAAACTGCAAGCCAGTCAGGCCTTCCTGACCGAGGATCAGCCTCAGGCCCCTTGGCCTCCTCGGGCCCCGGCCCCCCGTCCTTACTGCAAGACGCTAAACTGCAAGCCTGTTAGGCCTTCTTGACCGAGGCTCAACCTCAGCCCCCTTGGCCTCCTTGGGCCCCTAACCCCCCGTCTTCACCACGAGATGTTAAACCGCAAGCTGGTCAGGTCTCCCTGACCACGGTCCGGCCTCAGGCCCCTTGGTTTTCCCCGACTTACCCTCTTGTGGGATTGTACGGTATGGTGTGGGACTATGTCCTCATTCTTGTCAGATTACTTGCCGTACCTTACATATCCCCAAATGAGATGTACCCTCGTCCCGCATGACGTTAAACTGCATCCCAATAACTACGTGTGGCTTGATTCCCATTTCAATGGGATACGTAAAAACGCTCAGATGCCTCGTCCTGAGCCCAGCCCCAAGATTTTCTCTTCCACTATCCCCTCTGGGAATAGTTTCCTTGGAGGATCTTTGTGTAGCAGGGCATAGGCTTTCTTATCCCCGCTCATACAACCCCGCTCACACAAGGATCGTAAGGGTCGCACCATGTGCCCACTCCCGTTCTTCTATCCTCCCACGTCCTCACCGCACGATGCTAAACTGCATGGCCTTCAAGAACTATGTATGACTTGATTCTCATCCTCATGAGATACGTAGGAACGCCTGGAAATTTCGTCCGTTGGCCCAGCCCAAAAGCCAAAATCTTCCCCTCGGGTCAAGACATGGCAGGGTGTACACTTTTTCCCCAACTCACATCGAGAAAGCCTCGACCCGGCTGCACATCCCCCCTGGAGATGTTTTCCTCTTTCGTGGATGGATACAGCTATGCTTCACCCACTCCTTCACTGGGATTCCATCATTTTTCACACCCAGAGGGACCCCCAAGAACGACTTGGATACAATGCCCAAGGGCTCTCCAACCGTTACGGGCCAACGCCCCCGAGGGTTTTCAAGCAACAAGCTGATACAAGTCCCACGTTGCGAAATTTGGTCAGTGGTCGATGCTAATTTGTTGCTCCCATATCAGGTCACCATAGGAACTCTGTGTTTCGAACATGGTCAACAGTGTCCTGGATCTATGGGTCCACCCCGAGATGTCCCAGACATCGAGTGCAGTGATTCGTTCTGCCCCATCCCGAGGTGACAAACTTCCCCCCGGGTGGTGCTAGCGATCGGGCCCACGACCCCGATTCCCCATAGGGGTGTACGGTGTGGTGTAGGACTACATCCTCATTCACGTCGGGATCATGTACCATGCCGTACGCCTTACCTTACGAGGCCCAGCCTCAGGCCCCTTGGCCTCCTCGGGTCCCCGACCCTCATCCTCATTGAAAGACGTTAAACTACAAGCAGGTTAGGCCTTCCTGACCAATGCCTAACCATCAGGCCCCTTGGCCTTTCCGGGCCATGACCCAGGTCCTCTCTTATAGGAGTGTACGGTGTGGTGTGGGACTATGTCCTCATTCACGTCGGCTTCTTCGCCATACCGCACACCTCCCTTGTTTAGGGGTATATTACTCCCCTTCTCGTCCCGTATGACGTTAAACTACATTTAGAGAACTACATGTGGCTTGATTCCCATCCTCATGGGATACGTAGGACCACCTGAATGTCCAGGATTCAGGTCCAGCCCCATCTCTCGGGAATCTTCATCCCATCTTGGCCCCATGGCCTATCCTTCCTCCATGAGGGGATTATATGGTGTGGTGTGGGACTATGTCCTCATTCATGTTGGTCCCGTAATGACCACGCCATGTACCTCTCCCTACTGAGCTGTTTCGTCGATCCCTTTTCGGCGGTTCACCAATGTTCCTAAGAGTAATCTAGTTTATTACCTAGAATGCCAAGCTTTACTCGGACACGTCCGCACCCGCTTTCCAGGCTTTGTGTATCCCTGCATCAGGGCTTCCATCATCTTTCACACTTGGAGGGGCCCCCAAGAACGGCCTGGGCACTACGCCCAAGGGCTCTCCTACCGTTATGGGCCAACGCCCCCGAGGGTTTCGGACAACAAATCGATAAAATCTCGCATTGCGAATATGGTCAGCGGTCGATGCTCATTTGTTGTTCCCACCTTAGACTAACATGATATGGACGCTGCGTTTCCACCATGGTTAACAGTTTTCCTCTCTCTCCACGTCAACCCATTAAACCCAAAATGTCGGGTGCACAATTCACACCCTTCATCACTTCACCGTGTCCAAATGGAGTCTCGGAACTTTTGGTACTTTTCCTCCGTGCACGTCCGCGCATTGGGGGAACAAGCCATGTCAAATGTGTCCTTCGGGGCTCTACGAACTCCCGTTTGACTCGCCCCAAGTATTGCGATGAGGATACCCCCTTGTTTCCCACACCGAGTTTAACTCACGTGGGCTTAGGAATCGGGTTGACATCTGTGCTTTCTCGGGAAGTTGTCACTCTTTTCATGGTCCGAGCTCTAAGACCATAAACTAAGATTCTCATCTGGAACTACGTTCAGCTTGATTCCTATCTTGATAGGATATGTAGGAATGCCCATACCCCTTGTCTTTGGGTCCAGCTTGAGTTCAGAAAGTTCACCTCTCTGGTCCTGCCTTCAGGACCCCGACTACGGGACCGCGTGGCGTAGTGCGGGATTATGTCCTCATTCACGTCTAGTTTGCAATGGCTGCACCACGCACACCCCCGTTATGAGATTTAGCCCTCCTATTCCTTGTCTAGCATGACATTAAAAGGAACCCTTCAGAACTACGTGTGGCTTGATTCCCATCTTCATGGGATATGTAGGACCGCCCGGATGCGCTGTCTTCGGGTACAACCCATTTAGGGAACCAATCTCTCCCCCTGTTTCACCTCTTACCTCTATATAGGCCCCTTGGCCTAAGGTCTCCCTCTCCGATTGGCGTACAAATTGACGTGGGATCATGTCTCCGTCAATTGTGTTTTATAACACTGTGCACATTTCCCGCCTAGCATCGTCTCTGCTATGTCTGCGCTGTATGACGATAAAATGCATGCTTGGTCCTATCATACGACCCTAAACTATGACATTATCGTCCTGGCCGCACGACGAAAAATCGCACTGCATTGTGGTGACCTCGTTGTAGAGGACATCACGTTGGGTATTGGTCACGTGCCTTGCCTTTTGTCAACACCCATCACGGCTTGATCCTTGTGGCGACATCACGGACTACTATTCTAGGCCTGTCGCTTCACAAAAAAAACCATTCACCTTAAAGAACAAACAAGATTCATCAAATTCCGCTTCTTTTAGTGCAAGGGCCACGCCCGCACTCCCCTTTTCCCCGGCACTAGTATCTTACCATGTCACCTTCCAGAACTACATATGGCTTGATTCTCATTATTATGAGATACGTAGGAGTGCCCGGGAACTTCCCCACAGGCCCAGCCTAACCTTTGTGTTCAGTCCCTCGACTCGAGCATTTCTCCAGAGAACGCATGGTAAGTAGGGCTTAGGTCCTCCTTCACGTTGGGTTTTGTTGCCATGTGTCCCCTGCTCCCTTTACCCATTTATGGTCTAAGGTCCATCAAGAACTACGTGAGGCTTGATTTTCATCCTTATGAGATACGTAGGAGAGCCCGGGCACTTCTCCCCGGGCCCAGCATAACTTTCGCTTTCGGTCCTTTGACCAAAAACCACTCCTAAGGAGGTCATGCGGTGTGGTATGGGATTACGTCCTCATTCACGTCAGGCTGTTCATCGCACCGCACACACCCCCTATTCCCATTCACGCCAGGTGTTTGAGTTACTCCACCATGTGCCTCTTATGTCTATTCCCATCCATGGTCCGAATTCAAAGACCCTAAACTAAGATCTCCCTATGGGAAATGACTCTGCTCCCTCTATCTAATACGTATTGTTGTCGTATTCAGATGTGTTTTGACAAAGAGCCCGAATTGTGGGATTTTCACAGGGACATTCCCCTCGTCCCATGACCAAGCTTCGTGAGCTCTCTATTTGGATCCTCATCCTCTTCCACATCCAAAAGGACCCTCGGATGACATGGATAATAGGATTAAGGGATCTCCATGAATGCTGGACCTAAGGATCCTCCAATCGTTTCAGGCCAACGTCCCTACAGATATCTGACAACTTTTGTGACATGGTCCCATGTTTCAAACATGGTCAACGGTCAACACTCATTTGTTTGTCCCCATTCTAGGCTAACAAGATATGGATGCTGGGTTTCCTCCACGGTCAACAGTTATCCTCCATCGTCACGCCGCCATCATCATGATCTAAATCTCGAGCACCATGATTCACACATTTCCACTTTCTCATGTTCAAGTGGAATTCCATCATACTCGGCTCTTTCTCTTCGCGCATCTAGGTGCGCTAAATGACCGTGTAAGTGTCATTGGGCCGGTATTCCCCGAGCATCCCTTTGCCCTAACCTGCCCCTTTTTGTCGGGAAATTCCCACCACTACTGCTTGTTTCCCACACCGAGCACGACTCACGTGGGATTAGTGGTTTTGGCAGGATGTGTACCAACACAGCAGGGCTTCTCATCGTCCCGCATGACGTTAAACCGCGCTTCCAGAACTATGTATGGATTGATTCCCATCCTCATGGGGTACATAGGAACGCCCGACCACTCTGCTTTGGGCCCAGCCCAATCCTCACTCTTGGTCCCTCGACCTGAAGAGTTTCCTCCGGGGGTATGTGGTATGATTTGGACTCCCAGCCCTCATTCACGTCGGTTTCAGATCTACCGCGCCACACGCTCCCTGGGATCTTCCCTTTTATTCCACATCCTATCATATGACGTTAAACTACAAGAGTCCATGTGTCCTCAATGCATGACACTAAACTACGGTTCTACCCTGAACAAGTTCAGGATGCCCCAAGATCCCATAGGGAAGTGACAGATCCCCTCGCCAGAGAGGCCTTGTCTGAAAGAAGGAATGATCCATGATCAAACCAATGCACCCATATGGTGTACTCCCACAACGGTGGTGTAACTACCTAAGTGTTGGATTCTGTTCGGACAAATCATCCCTCCATATTCCACGCTTTGCGTGCCCCTTATTCGGACCCTTGTCCCCTTTCATGTCTGAAGGGACCCCCTAACGGCCTGGTCTCATGCCGCATCAGCTCACCTACCGTCCTGGGCCAATGTTCCGGAAGACTGGTCATGTCTGGAAGGACCCCCTAACAGTATGGATGTTTGACCTATGGTCTGCCAACTGTGTTGGGCCAACGTCCCGAAGGATTGATCGAGAACACTTGTGACATGGTCCCGTGTTTCGAACATGGTCAATGGTTGACCCTCATTTGTTTTCCCCATTACAGGCTAACACAGTAAGGATACCACTTCTCCTCCAAGGTTAACGGTTTTCCCTTATTGTCACGCCATCCCCACAGTGTTCCGAATCTTGGGTATCGTGATTCACACTTCCCATTTTCATCTGTTTGGACCGATTTCAGCGCCCCTGGAATTGCCCTGTTCGTGCATAAGAGCACGCTGAAGAAACGGTAATTCGGCTATCCTGAAAGTTCCTTCTAGGATCAAGCCTCTCCCGTCTTTCAGAAATCCGGACTGGTAATCCGAATCCTGGATGTCCGGAGCATGGTCCCCACTCCTATGTTAGGTGGGATGAGAGGGAATCTATCTCCTGTTTCTCACATCGGGCTCGACCCACGTGGGCTTGGGGAATTGTCGTCGAATTCCCCACAAACATTGTAGGGATGTAACAAGGTGATTCAAACAGAGGAAATCGTGTGCGCTACGACATTCAAAACAAAGAAAGGAAATTGAAGCACGAAAGTACCAATAAAAGTTTTTTGGGTTTTTTACAATACCCAGGGGTCGACTCCCCCCATGGACGGGTTGACCCCATTAAAAGAGCGTTGCAGCTCCGCCAATCGTTGGCTTGTGACATCCAAGGCTTGCTGCCGCTGACTTAGCTCCCACTCCTCCTCAGCAGCGGTGGGGCGCAGTTCGTTAGTCCTGGCTTTGGCCCTCTCTACGCTAGCTTGAATAGTAGCCATCTTTCCAGAGGTATGCCTCATATGCTCTTCTGCCTCTGCCAGCTGGGCCTTCAACCGTGAGACCAGCTCATATTGTGCATCAAGAGAGGCTGAAAGCTCGTCTGCCCGGGTCTGCATCTGTTGGACCTCACCTTCAGCCTCCTGGAGCTTCTTGATTTTGGTCTCCTTCCTCCACTGCCAGCCCACGCTGAGCCCACGATCATGCTCCCGGATCTTCTTATCCATAAGATCTCGGATGAGTGCGTGAGGACGTTGGGAATCCACTCCCCCAGCACACAGTTCGCGCAACCGTGAGCGGAGTCTATCCATTTCGGCCAGCCATTGCGCTTGGGGGTGTCCTTGATAAAGCGCGTGATCAGCTTCCATGACCGGTGGCGGACTATGCTGCTGTCTTCCTCGTCGGAGGCCGTTTCGTCCCAGTCTGCGCGATTGGCGGGCTCGTACGTGGGATACACCAACATGAAATCCTCGGCAGGATCTACATCTGGTGTTGAATCTAGTATGACACCTGGCACCGAAGCAGGCGTGATAGGACTGGGACCGACCGGTTGATCCTCTTCCTCGGAGTCCACCTCAATGACTTCGGGAACGGCCCTCCTGGTGGTCCCGCCAGTGATGATATGCATCGCAGCTTGAGGAGATGGGGGGACTATCGCCACCATCACCGGCATGCCCCTAGGAGGGACGCCACCAGACATCCCGACCAGTCTTGCCGCAGCAGCCCACGCCAGTCGGAGAACTGTACGATGGAGAGGGACATAAACGTTAGTTGGTGGGCATAGTCTACATATGATGACAGGGGAACCTGTAAAGGAGACTTACAGAGATCGACCTCCTGGCACTGCTCTTGAGCCAGTACTAACAGGACCCCGAGGCGAGGCCCTCTGTATACTGTTGGAAGGTCTGGAGATTCCGGAGGAGCCACCTCAGGTGCTTTGGTCCCACCAGATGCGGAACTGGACGTAGCCATAGGCACAGGTTCTGAAGGTCCCGCATCATCACCCACCAAGGGGTGAGAACGAGGCCTGCGAATAAGTTTTTCCTGCATGGCTCAAACATCGGTGAGAAGTTCATAGTGACCCAAAGACGGATCGTAAGGAAAGAAGTTCGGAATGCTACCTCGAGAGCCTCTGTGAATTCGTCAGAATTCGAGCCTCAGTCTCCGACCTCACCCTCCTCCAATGTGATCCCTCCTCCAGCCTCATCCTCCTGAGAGGAGTCCTCTGATTCTTCCGGCAGGGGGAAGCGCTCCCTCAGATCGGTAGCCGATAACTGTGAGGGGACCGTACGATTCAATAGTACCCTCACCCGGTCTGTCATTGGGCGAGGGACACCACTGGAGTGGACGTAATACTCCAGCTCGTCCAGGTATTGTTCTGCCTCCTTCGGAGACTCCATGAATCCAGCCCGAACTGGGCCTATGCCTGGTAATTCCATCCCAAGGCGATTTAGGTGGTCCCATATCTTGGGTGGGCTGAGGAATTACCGGTTGACATCCCAAATGTCCCAAGATTCTGGGAAGACGGCATCCTCTTCCATGTCGATATGACGCATGTGCTTCCCCGGAGCCTCAATAGATATCCTACGAAATCCCCTCAGTGGCTGCCCCTCTGGATGGCCCTGCTCTTCCGGAATCACCGGATCCACCGCTGCTACCATACCCTCGGCCGGTGCGGGTCTCGCCGCCATGGCAGCCCCGCTACCGCGAGTGGCCCTAGCTGCCCTCCGACCCCGACCTCGGGATAGGGGAGGCCCACCGTCACTGACTCGAATAGTTGGTTGCTTCAGCATCTCCCCTGGGTAAGCAGCCTCCCAACTAATTGCATACTACCTCACCAATCCGAAAGCGGCGATGGATGGAGGAAATGCAATCCACATCTTCCCATCTTCCCGTGTGAACATGAGCCACAACTGCCTCATCACACACGGGTGATCCTCGTGACGCACCTCCCAGTAGACCTGTGGGGTCAGCCGCTGGAGGCACCGAAACTGCCTCGCAAACCGATGTAGGGTGTACAGTTTGCAGAGCGGCTCACGATCTATCCGTGCCACCAAAACTCCACCTCGAAAGGCCAGGAGGTAAGCCTGATGTTCTTCCGTTCCCCTCCCATCATCAGTATGTATCCCTGTCAGTAATGGGAAGGTGTGGAAATTAAACTCATCCTCCCTCCACACCCGATTCAGCACCATCGGAATGGCTAGTTTGAACGGGAAGCTCCCGACCGCGTTCACGATGGAGGGGCAGAAGTTCGATCCCGGCGGCGAAACGGGGTTTGGATACTCGTAAAACCCCCTAATATGTGCTGCAATCCACCCATACAGGAGTTGGAAGGGCCCACATATCCTTGGTGGCTTCTTCCCCTCGCTAATGTGACGCAACATTCTGTACAGTTTGGTGAGCATCGGAATCCCCAGATTGATCCACTGCCCCATGGCCAACATCGACGCCATAATAAACGAGCTGGGCCGCACCCCCATGCTTGTATCCCTCACCGGTAGGATCCAACCACAGATGAGAGCCGCGATGAACGCCGCCAGCCTGACTATCGACTGTTGTTCAGTGCTGACACTGAAACCCCAAGTCTTCCATTGGCTGTCCTCCAAGACCTGCCAATACAAGTGCCCCTTGCCCCGTTGGGCCGCCCTTGGACAAGTTTGAGGCCTCGGAGGGAACTCTCGATTATCTGGGAAATTCAGGAAGCATTTGAACCATCTCCTAAAGTGGACATCCCTCACTGCCTCCTTGTCCTCTCCAGGGACAAGTGCCATCAGTGCTGACGCCAGTCGCGACATTTTCTCCGTATCCTCCCACGCACTGATGACGAGGAGGAACTCGTCATACATGGCCCCCAAGATCGGGACCCCAGAAATCTGGTGGAAATCCCACAGGCTGATGCCCACCTCCCCGTGATGCAGGTGAAAGGTATTGGTCCTAGACTACCATCTTCTTTAGCAATTCTGGCATCAGTTGCTTGGGTTGGTAAATGTGGAATTGGGAGGCCCATGCCACCTCATACAACCCCACTCTCCTCATCTTGACCCCAAACTCCTCTCATGAGGCACCTACCCAGTAGGCCCATGCCCAGTCATCAGTAAAGTTGCCGCCCTGGCGCAGGTCCCACTCATCGGACCATCCCTTCTTCAAATCCTGCAAAGCCTCCTTCAGCATGGTACGGTAGAGAGGAGGAGACGTCTCCAGTTGCAGTGGATTCCCGTCAATGTTGTTCACATGGTTGTAGAGACAGTTAGTAGTGATGGGTGTGAAGTTATCTTGTGCGTGACCATCGGCCGCCCTGAACCATTGGTGCTGGCATGGTATGCTCCTGAACCAGCATGCTGGTTCGTCCCTACTCGCCTCAGGGATGAAGACGTCATCCCTCAGCCCGAAGCCGTACAATGGCAGTTTCTTGCACTTCGGATAATCCTTCTGACCCTCTGATAGAAGATCTATCAAAGAAGTGTGGTTCGAGTGGCTTCGGACCATCTCCCCCAAGCCTGGATAGTTGGCCATCTAATCCCGACGAGCAGCATCAACAAGCACCCCCAATACAGCCTCTTGATGGGCCATTTCGATTCCGGCCCTCAAAAAAGAATTTTTTCAGCTGGATCGTGAAGCTCGACCGCGAAGCTGAATCACGAAGCCGGATCGTGAAGATTGGTCGCGAGACCAATCCGTGAAGTCTGGCCGAGGCCGATAAGGAGAAGTTCTCTTGGCGCGGACACGGAGTCAGAGACCCGCGGTTCGCAGCAAAGCTCGATTCGCGGAGGGCTGTCGCGGAGTACGCGGAGCTTCGCGAAGTTGAGAGGACAACAAGACAAGGAAGTCACATGAAGACAAAAGAGGTCGACCACCCTATTTATAGGCGGCGACCCCGGAGCATCGCGGCGTGCCTCACCCGCGCGGAGCATCGCGGCGCGTCCGGATCCGTGGCCCCGGTCAGCACCGTGGGCCCCCTTCACGTAGCTGCATCGCGAACCACCGACAATTTTGGCGATTTTCCCTCAGACTTCGACCCTTCACCCTCCGCGGCTCGAAGTCTGAGGGGGGGCATTTGTTGGCGCCAAAATATGGCACGAAAGGAAGGGACGAAAAAGAAGGATGGCGCGCTGCCTCGCGAAGCACCGACGTGAAGCACCGACGCGAAGCACCGACATGAAGTGCCCCGATCATTGCGGCCTCACGAAGCTCCAGAGGCGGTAAATATCTGCGAACGCATTTGAAGTTCGCGAGCCCGCCACGAAGCTCCAGAGGCGGTAACCCTCTGCGGACGACGTTGACATTCGCGAGCACGCCGCGAAGCACCTGAGGCGGTGCGTGAGTTATGCTTTGCGGTTCCCCTTCCCTATAAATACTGGACTCCCCCTGAGTCCCAAGGATGGACAATCCAACCTTTTGGATTCTCCTCTCCCGAATCGCGAAGCACCCTTTGCCCCCGGGAATCATGAGCTCCGCGAGGTACTTCTAACTTGCGAGACTCCTTTGCTTTGTCTCGTTTTGAGACCCTCTTCCGAGAGGGATGCCCTTCGCGAAGCTCAAGGGCATTCGCGAAGGAAGGGGATTCCCAAGGGAACCCAGGCAGCCGCAGAGCGTTTATGCTTCGTGAAACACCCAAGCTACACTAGTGATCCCTATGCTAAGGCAGGATCGCTACACATCAGGAAGCACACTGCTTCGCAGGACCCTGCTTCGTGAGGCACCTCTTCTTCGTGAGGCAGTGCTCTGCGAACACTGTTCCACTTCGCGAAGTACCTTCCACTCACACCTATGCCCCATACTAAGGCCAAGGCACTCCACTTCACGAAGCACACTCCTTTGCTTAGCAATTCCTCTTCCCGTGCGACCCTCCAGGTTTACACGATGTGATTTCAAAGTCCCATGGACAATACCACTCGTAGCGTTGCTTCTCCTAATGCTTCTTCTCACAGGAATGCTAACGACTATTGCTTCTTCGCATAGCCACGCTAACATGGACCCCTCGATGGTTCGTTCCACAACCACCCTTGACTATGGCCTTACTGGTGCCTTCCCTTCCCCAAGGACCAGAGGGTACCAGTTATGTAATTCCTAGGGGTGCGGAGTGAACCCACCTCGTCCGAGCTGCAGGACGTTAAACTGCCAAGCACCACGTCCTCAACACATGACGTTAAACTGTGACCCGACCTCGTGCCTCTCACGAAGGGTCCCCCCAGCTCGAACATTTTTTACGCCACTCATCTCCACGGGAGTGGAATCACCCATCCACAAGGGGTGATATCCTCTTTATTGGAGTGGCGTATGTTCTCAGGAGAAGGGCGACCATAGTTCCCCAACGGATGGCTACACCTCTGCATCTCTGTACTTCCCCACTACCAAGGTCAGTGGAGGGCGTGATAGGTAATGAGGCACCTCCCATCATTGGTCCCAAATCCCTCTTTTTCTGCACTTTGTCGCACTCTGGGACTCCATCCTGGAGTAATTCCCAGCACCATGGGCCGCCTAACGCGTAATCCCCTCTTCGCTTCTCACGGACGCATCCTTCGTGACGTGATCGTCAGGTCCTTGCAACCTCTTGTTTCTCACACCGAGCATGACTCACGTGGGCTTAGTGTGAGCACCGACCCTGACCCCCACCCATTTGAACTATGAGGTCTTTGATCCATGTCATGGCGTGGTACTTAAGAAGCCTCCATGAGTTTCAAGCCACATTGCTCGGTCGTTCATTCACGTCGAGTTTCTCCCTCGTCCAGCATGACGTTAAACTGTATGCCCCCTTTTCCCGTATGACATTAAACTGCACACCCATTTTGAACTACGAGGTCTTTGATCCATGTCAAGGCGTGGTATGTAGGAAGCCTTCCTGAGGTTCTATCCCACCCATCATCATTCATGTAGAGTTCTACCTTCGTCCAGCATGACTTTAAACTGCATTCTAGTCCAACGACAATCCGTTGTGACTAACCTAAACTACGAGGTCTTTGATCCATGTCAAGGCATGGTACGTAGGAAGCCTCTACGAGGTTCAAACCCACCATCCGGTCATTCTGACATCATTCACGTCGGTTCACCCTCATCCCGCATGACGTTAAACTATATTCCACAAACCGAACTATGAGGACTTTGATCCGTGTCAAGGCATGGTACGTAGGAATCCTCCTAGAGGTTCAAGCCCATCTCCCATCGGACCAAGGTCCCTCATTTACGTCTGTTCACCGACACCCACCGCCCATCATTTATTCACGTCAGGGTTCACTACCGTCCCGCATGACGTTAAACTGTATTCCATCAATCCTTTGAACTACGAGGACTTTGATCCATGTCAAGGCATGGTACGTAGGGAACCTTCCCAAGGTTCAAGCCCACGACTAGTGGAACCACGGGTCTACTTTCACGTCGTTTCACCGATGAAACCCTTTGAACTACGAAGTCTTTGATCCATGTCAAGGCATGGTACGTAGGAAGCCTCCCCGAGGTTCAAGCCCATCTCTCATCGGACCAAGGTCCATCTTCACGTCGGTACGCTGACGATGCCCATCGGACTAAGGTCCACCTTCACGTCGGTACGCTGATGATTCCCATCGGACCAAGGTCCACCTTCACGTTGGTTCGCTGACGACATTCATCGGGCCAAGGTCCACCTTCACGTCGGTTTACCGGAACCATCCCGAACTATGTGGGCTTTGATTCCCCGCCACGGGGATACGTAGGATGCCTCTTCAAGGCTCAAGCCCAACTTCACCGTCGCCCCTGCGATGGTCCCATTTCGCTCCCCCTTCACTCCATTCATCCACCTATCACCCATCCCGATTCTCGCCCGGACCGTCATATCTCGGTGAGACCATGTCGGTACGCTTCTCTTCACAGCCGCCCATGGGATGGCCCCCCGATATCGGCATCCCTTTAAGGGAAATCCCTCAATCCGATCTATCCTAGCTAATGCTCCGGTTGGGTTGATCCGTCTCCACTAGACGTTAAACTCGCGGCGTACCCTATATTAAACCCATGAAGCTGAGGAAAACCTCAAATATGTGTCTATGGCACATAATTCCCCGCGCTCGATGTGGGATGCCTCGGGCTTCCACGGCCTCGAGAAGCCCTGTGACCAGGGATAATAGACAGACATGCCAGGTTCCCCAGCATCCAGACACGCTACTGATGCCTCAATGTGACTACTCCCCTGACTGAAGGTTGCTGCCCTGACTGGACCCTTTGGAATGTCCCGATAGAAGAAGTGTAATTAACCGGCATCCATGGAAACATGGCACTGGGAAGAGTTTCACGAACTACATATTAAATCTATGAGGGAGACCCGGACTAGGTGAAGAGTTCCGAGGAGGAATCCACAGAAGGAAGAACCGACATCCCATCATCCCGTTTTGATCAAGGAGCAGATGTCCCTGAATAAGGAGCGAATGCCGCCCGCCTTTGGAAAGCGGGAACGCAGGGAAACAAGCGCTGCGCGTCCTCCCCCGCGGACGGATGGATGCGCGCGCCCCGACGAAAGCGTTAGAAACACCTATCCTCTAATACCAAATATAGAAAACCAGGCTTGTCATACATATATATTAAATCATTTTTTTAAAATATTAATTACATTACACAAACACATGCTCGAGGACCATAATATTTTAGTGTCATTATAAAATTGGAAACCCAAACAACTTTTCCAAAGGTAGACCACATCATCCCCCACTATGATCTTCATAACTAGAACCATTCTTAGACATACCATACATAATACATTTCTTCATAACCTGGGGAAAGCAAACATAGGAAATGATGAGCTCATATGCTCAATAAGGGTAGACAAGGAAGATAAGTAAGAATAACATGAATATAAGGGAATGAAAACACGAGAATAACATTTGAAAACAATACCCTACATATCAAATATTGTAATCTTGAGTAATGAAATAAAGGTTATTAGTTCATAAGAAATGAATGATAAGGTAATCAAAGAACATGATCCATGAGAGCCTAACATTATCACAATACATAGTTTTTTGGTACACATATAATCATAGAGAATAATTTCCATATTATTTAAGGAACATTTTCGGGGCTATCATAGTGGAATGGGTTCACTCCCCAAACCATCATAGTAGTCACAGTTTACTCTCTGGTACATCATAACAAACAAAGTCACTTATTGAATTATATATACTCCCCATTATATCCCTATATGTCTCATGAGGTATAAATATTTACCCAATGCATTGGAGGGAGATATAGGTCTCACCTGTCTCATAATGAAAACTATATTTATATGTTCCACAAGATCATAAAATATTCACCATATCATAACCCATCAAATGAAATGAGTTTCATAAAAATTTTATCATATAATAACCTATATAAAAGAGATATGTTTTATAATCATTTCATCATAGTATAACCCATGTGAAAAGAATCAGGTTTTATAAGAATTTTGTCATGGAATGACCCATAGAAGAGAAATGAGTTTTATAAAAATCATGAAAATATAAAAATAAGCCATTACAATAAATAATATGAATGGTATACTTGAATTATATCCTTTTCAAAGCATAAGTAACATCAATGGATATCATATTATATGAAAAATGATTTTGGTTGACCATTTTAAACATTTATTTAGGAAAATATTTTTTCCTCTTTGAAAAAAACACTTTCAAAAAAATTGAAAATATTTTTTGTTTTAAAATAAACGTGAAAAATTATAAAGTAATATTTTATTTAAAAAATTTTCATAATGATGGGAACTTTTATTCTTACTATTCATGTTAAAATAAAAATACTATTCCTCTTTTTTGATAAAATCCAAATGGGAATTTTTTTAAAAATAACATGAATATTCCATTCACAACATTTTATTTAAAAATTAAAACATGGGTAAAAATGAATTCTAAAAATAATATTATATTAATAAAATATTTTTTAGAATAATTTTATAAAACATGGTTTTATAAGAAAATGTATTAACGACCAAATAGAGAAATAAATATGGGTTTTCTTAAAAACATTGTTTCAATTATTTTAATTTCCAAGTAGAGGGAAAATAGTAATATTAATTTAAATATCATTAATAACCATGGGAGAATAAAATTCATGAGTATCTTTATAGGTGGATTATAATATTTTCTCATTGGAAACATAATCTTAAAAAATCTCAATAAATGATGAGATTGTAACTTAAAATCATTACCACTTTGGTAACATTTAACCATAATCTCTATGAAGGAATAAAAAAATGGAATTTAAAATATCATTAGGATAAAGAAAGAATTGATATTACTTGTAAAATGGGTTGTATATACATCTCTTTAAATAATATAGGTTCATAACATAATGTATGTCTCATAGAATGAAAATTGAGCCAAAAATTACTTACCATAAGTCTTGACTTCTGTTGTACACGTTCAGACCTCCAGTATAATAAATATAATTTTATTAAAAATATATTAAAAAACAAAATCTATTTATATAATACATTATATGATTTTCTTATGACCTTTTATTACATGTTTATTGACAATTCCATGTTAAATTAATGTTTGGGTAATAACCGCTCTGTTTTTTAATATATGTTTTGATTTATTATTTTTATTCATCTTAAATTGATCATGATTTAATAATACATAGAATTTTAAGCATGATATATATATCATATATATTAAATATATATTTATTTGTATTAAACTACATAATTAAGTGATAGAAAATGAAATACACCGTTCGTTGAGATAGTTGGTCGTACGTACACATGAATGTGGTTTGCATTTTTTTGTTGGATTGAAAGAAAGAAATTTAAATGATATATTATCATTATATAATCATTATAATTTCATAAATTTCACATATATTCATTAAAACCATCTTTATTACCTTCTATGTAAAGAGTGCATGAATCGCATCGCTTCGTGAGGTGGTAGTCCGTTGTACACGTGAGTGACATTATCGTATTTCCACAAAATAAAAAGTAAGAAAGTATATGTGATTCAATAATTTAAGAAGAAAAATAATGTCATTAATATCATATATAAACAATAAATAGATAATTATTTCTAACATTGAGAGGTTTTTATGGAAAAACTAATGACATCGATTCGTGAGGTGGTATTCAGTTGTATAGACGAATGATGATTTCTTAACCCATTTGATGGAATTCGATATGGTTTTAAGTAATTACCTTGACATAAAAAAATAAAATTATATGGAATATATTGAGGTTATTATATAATATTTTTAAAATAATAATTTAATTAGTTGGAGGAAGAAATAAAAAAATTCTCGTTGATGAATGTTACCACTTCTTCGGGTATTCTCCTTAGGTTTGCGTAAGAAGCCTTAATTTTTTAGATTTATGTATAAAATAAGGCTTATAGGATTATAGGAGGGAATTTTGGAAGTTATTTGGGTAGGTATTGTTAGAACTAAAAGGGTTTTAATGTGTTAAGAAGAGAGGTTAGGGGTGGCCTTTATAAGTGAGGTGACTGGAAAACTTATAACTTTTTTGAAATAAAGAATTCTACCCACGTTTTTTTTCTTTCCAAGAGGCTAAAATAATGGAATATTATCGATCCTATAAGATATAATTTTGAAATATGTACAAAAAATGGGGTTTGGATAATTTCTGGGTTATTTTTAACCCTTATCGTTTTAGTTTAACCCCCGATTAAACCATTTTTACCTTAATCATGCTAAATAGTTTTTACTATTTTTATCGTTCATTTTAGTTGAAAATTAAGCTGGCCTTATTAAATAATATAAATTATGATTATTCAAAATATGGAATCTATTTTTCCAATTTATAGTCATATAAGTGGAAAAATTAATTTTAAATTAACCTCAAAGATGTGATGAGAAAGTGAACGTTAAAATTGAAAATGTTCAAAAGTTTACAATGTTTTTATATAAAATTTCCAAATAAAATTTATTAAATAACCTAAATTTTATTAATAAATGTTTAATTTAATTAATTTTATTTTGAAAAGAGTTTAAAATAAAATTTCATTTTATAAATAAATTAAACAAAAATTCATTTTTCAATTAAAATTTAGTATTTTTCACTATTCATCAAAAAATGAAACTTTTGAAAAAAATCCCAAAATACAAACTAAAATAATTTTTACATAATGATTTAAAAAATGAAGTTTATTTAATAAAATTAAATATATAAAAGTTTCAAAAATTAATTTTATTATTTTTCACAAAAGGAATAATAACATTTTTCTATGAAAAAAGTATTTTCGAAATATAGAAAGATTTTCATAAAAATTAAGTACTTTTTATTCAATATATTTTATTTACATAAAACCATTATACATAATATTTAAAAATTATTTATTTCTATTCATATCTCTATGTTTAATGACTAGGTTATAATGGTTTCATTTAAGTAATAATATTAATTTTATATCGTAGTTTTGTTAAAACTCAATGTCATGAGTAATGGAAGATATACCAGTGTTGGTTATAGAAAAATATTAACTTTGTGTTGTGTTTAATTAATGATTAACTTAGTGTTTCATTTAATGTTATATATTAAATAAATTTAATTTATTTGAAAAAAATCAAAAAAGATCGACGTGTTACACTCCATTAGGTAGCAGATGAGCTTCCTAGAGCCAAAGCTGCTATAGAATCTCCACTAGCTTGGTGTTATTATCCAGAAGTTAGCTAGTGTCCTTTAGGTAGAAATATGTAGGTCTGGTGAAGCCACATGCTAGTTGATTCTCCTCTACTGAGTATTTGATGGTCCTACTAGAGAAGTCTTGCAATTGGAAACCTGACACCGACGAGTAGGTGCCTTACAACGGCTAGTTGGTTCCTTGTACCAGGTAGCCGTTGCCACCAGTACACCCTCATATTCAACTAAGACCAACTATAATTCATATAAATTCATTTTATGGATTTTATAAGTTTCTTCCAGGGACTATAAGCATGAAGAGATATATTTCCAAGCCTTTATAAAGGATTCAGATATGCTTTAAGATTCCATGTGATTCCACCACTTTATATTTAATAAAAACACTAAAACTCGCCTAAATGGATGTTTTAGAAACATAAAAGAGTGTTTTTTATCATGAAAACACCAAGATATAGAGAGGTACAAAAATCTCCCCCTTTTTGATGATAAAAAACACTAAACATAAAAAGAAAAATTAAGCGCAAATGAATAATAAAAGAGATTCATAATATTAAAGAAAATGTTAAATATTCGATATCAAGATATTTAACATGCTTATTAGATAGAGAAATATATAATAATATCAAGAAGATAATACATCAATATTTCTATTAATAATAATAAATATAATTTTAAAATCTCTACCTTTAAAAAAAAATTGGAAAATTTCTCCACTTGGTGAAATAATCTTGTTAGAACATTTCTCCCACTTTTTAAAGATATTTTATCTTTTTTTGACCATTGAAAATAGAATAACATAAAAAATAGAAAAAAAATATAATGAAGGAGAAACTAAATAAATTTTTTTAAGGACAAATCTATGAATATTTTTAAAAGAAAAAATAATTTTGAAAATAAGTCTGAGAGAAAAAATATTTTGAAAAGAAGAAAATATTTTGACAAAAAAATTGAAAAAACCCCTTTAATTTCCCAAATATTAAAATAATATAATTATTATATAGGTAGATATAATGATAGGAAATTAAAAAAGAATAGATAAAGAAAAGAAAAGGGAGAAAATAGAAAGAAATGATTTTGAATTTTTTTTATTAACTTTCAAACTCCTAAAAAACATAATCATTAGAGAGGGATATTACAGTGTAAAAAAGAATATAAGAAGAAAGGATAATTAAAGGAAAAATAATAATAGAAGAAGAAAATAAGAAGATATAAAGAGAAATATAATAGAGAATATACAAAGAATAAAAATAAAATAAAATTTCACATACTTTTTCCTTGACATTATTTTTTGAAGAATTTAATATAATTCCATTGATTGATTTCTATATTGAAATATCTTAAATAAATAAGAACATTTTTAAAGTAAAATCATACTTTGAAATAAATACATGGATTTCCATTTAATTAAATACAAATCAAGAATATAGTTGGTGACTAGTATATAAAGTGATTTTTCTTCATCATTAATCTTATTTTAGAGAGATGAAACAAACTTTTTTTTAAATAATTATACACATAATACTTTTATAAGTTTGGAAAATGAATTTGGATAATCATCTTTGAAAAAAATATCAAGTGTAACTTTAAAAAAATTACTAATATTATGAAAATTACTTATTATTTTGGAAATATGACTTTGAAATTTTCAAAATAAGATCTTTTTTTTGAAAATTATTATTTAATTAAATTTTAAAATAAAGGATATAATATAAAGAAAATTTTATAATTAAAATAGATAAGGAATGCTTAAATGATTTCATAAGTGATCTGAAGTTGTTATAGCCATGATAAACTAAAAGAATAAAAAAATAATTTTTAAAAAAATATTTGAAATAGAAAAAAATCCAATGGTAAAAAATAGAGAATCATAAGTGATCCATTTCTAATTCAACTATAATGAATTCAAAACAGTCAAGGACAAAAGTTTTGGTGAAAATATTAGAATGTTGATATTCCATTGGGATAAAATATAGAAAGATATCAACCTTTTAGAAGTTATCTATTAGAAAATGTTGACAAATATCAATGTTCTTATCGTGAGAGTGGTTGATAGGATTTTTAGAGACATTGAAAGCATATGTATTATTTTACTTGATAGGGATATGGTCAAATGTTATCCTAAATTCCAAGAGAGTGAGTTGTATCCATATAAGTTGATCATAAAAACTCCCAACGACTATGAATTCTAATTTTATTATATAAAAATTAATAGAATTATTCTTCTTCCTAGTGGATGTAATGTTTGACTAGTAATTTTCGTTTATAGTTAGAATCCTTTAAAATCTGCATTAGAAAAAGAAGTTGATTCAAATTTGGTTCCCTTTGGATAAAACAAACCAACTTTTTTGGATTCTTTTAAATAAATAAAAAATAATTTTACCAAATGTGAATTGATATTATTTTATATTTGATTTAATACAAGCCCAGATATAGCCACTAAATATGATATCAAGTTGGGTCATAGTAAGGTAAAGAATACTACCGATCATACTTCTATAAAGTCTGGTGTTGACTATTTTTCTGACATTATCCAACAGTAAATTACAATCCATTCCCATGGGTGTGAAAATTTTCTTTTCAAGATCCATTTAGAATATTTTTAAGAATTAATTGGTTCATTTTCCTTCATTTAAAAGGACACAATCATTTCAATGAGAAATTTGGAAAATGATAAAGTATTTGAGTTCACCCATAAATATCATCTCAAGTTCAATTTTCATTAAATCATAAAATAAAAAACAAATATTTCTATTGGTAAATCCCATAATCATATTGTCAACGTAAATTTTAATGAGTAATAAATCATTTGAGATTTGTTTTAAGAAAATGGTTGATTTTTATTTTCTCATTTTAAAATAATTTGAAGTAGATAATTTTAATGATGTTCATAGTAATACCTATGGTATATTTTTAAACCATAAAGAAAAATTGATGATTTTAAAACATAATTTAGAAGAAGTGGATTTTCAAAACTCTACATGGTTTAAAAAACGTTTTTAGAAATAAAAACATTTTGAAAAGTGGGTTTTACATCAATTTTAAGGAGTTTGATAGTTATAAATAAGGTAAATTCCAATAATATTCTTAAGGATTCTAACCAAGTGAAGGGTGTAAAGTTTTCATTATAGGTTATTTCTTTTTCTTGGTTACAACATTTGTAAACTAAAAAATATATTTTTATAATTATATTACCATATTCATCTAATTAATTTTGGAAAACCCATTTAGAGCCTATAACTAGATGATCATTAGGTACTTCCATAAGAGTCCACACATCATTTGGAGTGAATTTATTATGTTTATATTGCATATAAAATACAAAATTTTCATTATTAAGGGAATCGTTAGGGTTCGGGGGTTTAAGGTGAGATACAAATGATAGGTGTTCAACCTCATTTAAAATTGATCAATGATTATGAGTTCCCACTTTTAAATCACCAATAAAATTTTCAAGGGGATGTTGTTTATATTTTTTTTAAAACATTAGAAAAATAATTTGAAGGAGATTATTTTTTTCCCTTAACTTCTTTGGTTTGATAAAGGATTTTCGAAGACTTTCATCAAAAAACATACCGATTGATTCTTCCTTAATTTTAGTCACCTTTTCAAATACACAATAAGATTTTATTAATTTGTACTAACTAATAAAGATGCTTTCATTAGATTTATAATCAAATTTTCCAAGATTGTCTTTCATGTTTAAAATAAAACTTTTTCAATTAAAAAAATTGAAATATCATGCCTTAGGTTTTTATTAAACCAAAGTTCAAATGGGTTTTCTTAAGAAAATGCCTAATGGGAATACAGTTAATGATATGGGATTTTGTATTCATGGACTCATCCCAAAAGTATTTTGAATGTGAAAATTCATTTAAAAGAATTTGAGTGATTTCTTTGATTTTTTGATTTCACCACTCTACTAACCCATTTTAAGATGGGGTTCGATGATTATAAAATTCATTATTATATCTTCAGAAGAACATAAATAATTAAATTACTTGTTATCAAATTACCTTCCATGATCATTGTGAGTTGAAATAGTTTAAAATTCTTTTTCATATTCAATTTTTTTTCAAAATGTGATGAAGTATTTTCAAGATTTTATTTTATGAGTTAAGAAATAAGCTCATGTGAATCTTGTAAATTAATCAAAAATTAAAATATTATTATTTTTCCTCTTAGAAATTAAATTTTATTAAGACAAAAATGGAAATTTAAAATATATCAAGAGATTATTTAGAAAAAATACCTTTTCTAGATTTAAAATATTTTTTTTATTTCTTACGATAAAATCCATGTCATCTTTGAAATGTAACATGGTAAGATATCATACAATTTGATAATAGTTTAGTTTAACAAGATAACGTGAGCTATGATGAATAAATCATCTATGTCAAATCCATCCTCATTCACTTGTGTAATCAAACATTTTACATTTTAGTTATAAATTCATTTTTAAGTTAATTATATAAACATTTTGAAATCTAGAACCAGTAAATATAAGTTTTCCTTTTAAATAAAAAACTTTATAAAAATCATTTTCAAAAGAAATTTTAAAACTTCTATCACAAAATTAAATAATTCTTAAAAAATTTTGTTTCAATCCTTTTACAAATATTTTTTTAATTAAATTCAAGTTTGAAAAACCAATGGTACTTTCACCGATTATCTTACCCCTAGAGTTATCACCAAACATAATGTTAAATACATATAATTTAATGATTTGACTAAATTCGAAGAGGCCACCACACATGTTTCATGAGAAACCAGAATATATGTACCACATTTCTTATTGGGTTTTCCTCAAAATACACCTTTCCTACAAAAATAAACAATTGAGGATTTTGGTACCCACACAAACATCAGTCCACTTATGTAAGAAAAAAATGATTTTGGAATCCAATTTCATTTGCAGGTTTTCTTTAAGAAAAATTTGATGAAATATGGATTGAATTTGGTCTTCCATTTCACATGTTTTTGTGGCTGCATTCATAGATTAAAAGACTATTCTTTTAAAATAATTAAAAAATTTATCTATAGAAAAATACTTTTAAAAAATTAGTTTTTGATTGATTCTTAAATGTGATTATATGATTGAAGTAACCAAAGACAACCAGACATGTTCCATGTTTTTTGGAATCCAATGTTTTATTTAAAGTTTCTTCATATTTGGTGAATTTAAAAAGGGAATTTTTGATATGTTTGACGGTGGATTAAATAGTATCGATATCTAGTAAATTTTTTATTTTCATAGGGATATATTCCTTTTTTTAAGAGAGTATCCTTTTTATATTATTTTTTCTATGACCACTAGTTTATATTTAATTTTGATTTGTTTATATAAAAAAGTAAGTTTATGAAATCTTTTTTCAAGTTGATCTCAAGTATATTTTAGATCTTTATAATTAATGAGAATATAGGATAAAGAATAATAAGAAGAAGTTAATGAATAATTGGGAGAGAAATATGAACGTGGGGAATTAGGAAGATGGGTATTAGCCTAAATGTATTCATCAACATGTTCCATAAGGCACTTTGATCTTGATTCACTATAAGTGGATGATGTTTTTAAATACAAGAAGTTGTCACTTTCACTAAACATTGTGACATTTAATTCTATTTTACCTTGTTTCTTTTCTTTTATCTTATTCTTGTATATGGGGTTCTTTTATTTTATGTGACCTTTATTTTTACATTCATATCATGTCACTTTTGGTTTCGTCTTTTGATTTCTCTTTTTGGATCACTTATGGTAGTTATTCTCCTTGATTATTTTGTTCACATTCATAGTAAAATGGTCATATTATGGAACCCCACACCCATATTGTTCATCATTGGTAGTATTGATTGAGATAGTTTTCTTGACTTTTTTAGAATCATTGGCCTCTTTTTTTCTTGTTATAAAGAATATCTAGGATCTGGGTGAAGATGGACCTAAAATTTATTAATAAAAAGTAAATAAATAGGGTTAGGTATTACAAGGGATTTTACAAAGACATGAGTGAACCACCCAATGCATATCTCCATCCAACAATGATGCACAATATCCAGTAGATCTATATGACCACATCATACTTGATTCCATGATCTCACTCTTTAACAAAGCATTTGTCACTTGGTTGTATTCTCTATATACATGTGAAACAATCAGAACGAGTTTATTACAATAGTTAATACATTTAATCCAATAAGGTAGAAGTTTCTGTGGTATATTCCTGGTTCTCACCTTCAGAGCCTTGATATCAATTTCATAGTCAGATTCAATCCACTGGGTAGTCCATTTATGATGAACAACATGTATGATAACAAAAATCATTTCCCATAACTTATATTCATAGGCAGTTCCAATTAAAATATAATGATGAAAAAATCTTTTAACAAAACCACGATGGGTTAAAAAAATACATCCACAACCCAAAGGTCCCAGTATGTTAGAGGGTGCACCATCAACATTTTCCTTTATCTATGAATTTATCAAAGGAATCTATCTTAAGGACCCCTCATTTTCTTCTTGTTGTTTCATTGTGATTTCATATTTCATTAGGGAGTCATTGAGATTATCAATCACTATACTTTTCACATTTCTTTATCCATGAATGGTCATGAAATTAAGAGATCAGGATCTTGATAACACCCACAATATTTTCTTTATGAGTATTTCGATAGAAAATTCATCATTGAGGGACTTTATACCATAAGAAATATAAGTAAATCTTATAAACCTAATTTGTATAGTTTCAATAGAATGCATAGTAAAATTTTAAAAATCTTGACAGAACATATCTAATCTAGTTCCCTTGACATTATTTTTACCTTTGTGTGCGGCTTCTAATAATTTCTAAATGTCATATGCTATTTTTCAAGAAGAAACATCACTGAACACATTTATATCAAGACCACAATACAAGGAATTCATAGATTTGTTATTTAATTAAAAATTATTAATATCTTCAGTATTACATTTTTCATCAAATTATTTTGTTGGAACATACTAATTTTTTACCATTTTCTATACAGGATAATAAATACTACCCAAAACAGTTAACATAAAATTATTCCAATACAAGTAGTCGATGTCATCCAAAATATGATCATGATAATTGGAATTAGGTTCTATAATAAAATCTAGATTTTAAATTATTTAAATTTTTTAAAAAATGAAAATAAATTTAAAATATAAGTGATTTTTTAAAAATATGAAAGAAAATCCTTTGATAATAATTGTTTATCTAAGATTATAGTAAGAGTGGGGTGAATTTCCCTTTTAAAAATAAAAGTGAAATAATATATTAATTTTCAAAATTAAATGTTTTTGAAATAATAAAGTAAAAAACCTAATATGAGATAGTTAATAAATTAAATTATTATTTATAAAGATAAAATCATAGTATTTTAAGTGAATAAATGATTGAACCAAATTTATGCTAGTATATGAGTTTATGTTTAAATTATGCAACGAATAAAAGTAAATAGAGGCCAAACCGAATTAATAAGAAGTTCGGTTAAAGCTCAATTTGATCCCCTATGTCTCCACCCATTAATATGATATGTCTATTGTTAAAATCCATTGATCTCAATGGTGACCTAGAAACACGTCCCTCAAAATGTTGGTTTGTGAGAACCCTCTTGAGCTTCATTGGTATCCAAGTGACACATTTGACACTTTTAGCTGAGTATGAACCTTTGGAGAATGGAAGTTGAGGAGAGAGATGTTTTCTTTAGGAAAAAATATTACAATCCACTCATAAATCTCTTCTATTAATGAAATAAAATAGATAAATAGAGATTCTATGGGATGGTAGAGATCCTTTGACAGACATGGAATTTTTGAGTTGGATTTTTGAGAAGCATTAAGAGATTGTAAAATTTGTCATTGATTTAGATAAATACCGTTGTTTGATAGCAAGTTATATTTTATAAGGGGAAAATCACATCCTTTTATAGGAAAAGAAAGTCCGAGAAATCATATGTAAATATCTTGGTTCAATAAAGTATAAATGAACCACCTTAATTATATTTTTTACTCCATTTAATACATGATCATTGAAGCTTACTTGATGCCACCGAGTACCCAGTAGCCTTCACTAGGTATCCTATGGGATTCCTAGATCTAGGAGCTACTGGAGAACATCTACCATTTATCCGAAACTAGAAAATGGATATCTAGTATCCTTTGAGTAGAGAGAAATAATTCTGGTAGAGCCATCGTCTTGTCGGCGCTCCTCCACTAGGTAGTTGGTGGTCCTACTGGAGAAGTCCTTCTAATAGACACATGTAACTGGCTAGTTGGTTACATTCACCAGGTAGTCGGTGAATCCTAAACACCATCATATTTTACTAAGGCCACTTTCAATTCATCTCAATCCCCTATACGGATAATCTAAGTTGTTTTCAAGGATTATAATCATGAAGAGAGATATGCCCTAGCATTTATAAAGGATTCAAATATTCTTTAAGATTTTTTGTTATTCCATCTGTTTGTATTTAATAAAAAAACTAAACTCAACTAAATGATTTTTTTAGAACATATAATAGTGTTTGTGATTATTAAAACACCGTGATAGGGAGAGAGGTACAATAATCATAGATTTTCAGATATATTAGGATTTCATTAATAAACACAACCACAAATTTATCCAATATATCACGGGAAAAATATGTATTCATAAAGTCCATAAATATAACTGGATCATTTTTAAACCCAAAGGTCATGACCATAGACTCATAATTCCCATTCCTAGTATGAAACACCATCTTTGTAATGTCATTCATCTCAGCTTCAGCTGATGTTACCCAAACCTAAGATCAACCTTTGAAAAATAATAAACTCCCCAGATATGATCAAACAAGTTATTTATGTGAGGAAATAGATATTTATTCTTATTAGTGATGTTATTCAATGCTCTATAATCAATGAAAATCCTCATGGGACCATATATTTATTTTTAACAAAAAAACAGGAGTGCCCTATAGTGATGTTCTAGGATGAATAAAACCTTTTTTAAGAAACTCTTGTAACTTCTTTTTCAATTCCAAAAGTTCTATTTGAACCATTCAATAATGAGGTTTTCAAATTTTCTTAGTATTAGTAATTAATTCAATAGTAAATGTAATCCCTTAATTTAGTATTTTATTAGGAAATTAATCAATAAATATATCTATATATTCATTTACTATAGGAATATCACCAATTTTAATGTTTTCCTTCTTCTTAATAGTATGCGAAAGATAGCTTTAATTTCCATCATTAATTAACTTCTTAGCTTCTTAATATGTTATCAAAGGTATGAATTCATTATTGTATACAAAATAAAACTCATTTAAAAAAAACTTTTGTCTCTCTATAATATATCTTTGAATGATAAATATAAATTCAATATATGCCCAAAATAACATCAAACTATACAAGTTTCATGATTATAAGGTTTTCAAGAAAAACCCTTCCACATATAATAACTAGAAGATTCGTATAATTTATTTTTTCCTTAATACTTCCCCAATTTGTTTTTTAAAAAATTTATGGATTCATATATTCAGGTGAAATTTCAAATTTCTAATCAAATGTTTCAAAAATAAAAGAATTAGTAAACCCTAAATCAAAAAAAAAAACATTAGAAAAATCTAAAAAACAAGTAATGTACCTAACAACACATCATTTGATGGTCCAATATCTACTAAAGCAGGCATAATGGATTTATGCATACCTCTTTTCTTGTAATATTGAGTAATACGATCCTTTATTCTTATCTTCAGAAAAGTACTTTCATAATGACCCATATGATTATAATTAAATCATATTAAAAATAGTTTTTAATTATTTGTATGATCATTTTATTTAAACTCATGATCCACATGTCCAAAATTTCCACATAAGAAATAATTCCCATATTTTATAAGACATTTTACATGATGATTTTTACCACACTTATCACAATATGGAAACATTATTTTCTTACCTTCGTATTTATTTGATGGGTGCTTCCCCATTACATTCCACATGGACCCCTTTTTCTGCTTATTTTCATATAAAACGTGATCATTTAAAAACTCCTTTTCTACCTTCTAAGCATATATTTTTTTATCATAACATTTTAAGTCTTGAAAATATAATTAATTTTGATATATGATCTTCAATACTAAGTAAAATTGATTAGTTTTATAATTAATATCTGAAATACAATTGTGTGTGCACCTTGCCAATTGGGAGAAGTTTTCATTATACACAACTATTAAATATTTCTCCTTATAAATAAATTAAAATAATTTATTTTCCATTCTATGTTAAATAACTTTAGAAAAATTATTCTCAAGTAAAATATTCATAAATAAATCCCCTTCCAAGGAATCAATATCTTCTCTTTTTCTTATATTATTAAACATTAACAATATCTAATCAACTTCTCCTTCAAAATTATAAATAGAAAGAGTAACCTTTTTATGTTATAAATAACCCATGACTTCAAATATAATTTGTAGGGTCTTAACCCATCCTTCAACTATCATAGATTTAGATGATCCGTTGAATACTAGAGGGTGTTGTTTCATGAAATTCTCTACAATGGATATGTTGCTTAGTGTTGAATGAAGTTTCTCTCTCACATGGATATCACCACCACTTATAGCCTACATCAATTGATCCATCATAGAAATACACCATTGTATTGTAATTATGACCATTTTATATTATTAATTTAAAAGGATATTGTCTTTTTATAACCTTCCTACAATAGTATCCATCTTTCCTCTACAGAAAACCACTCTGAACAGACTTATTTTAGTTAAAGAAAAATTGAAATCTTTAAATTATATATCATGATAACCATAAATTAAAATCTCTTAAGGATACTTACTTATATTATATTAACCTCAAAAGTTGTTGAAATCTTTCCTCTAATACCCACTATAAGGACCCAACCTTAAAACATTACATAATCTTGGGTTTTAAATCATGAAATAATTTTCTAATATTTCAAGGATATTTATGGTTTAGAGTATTATATAATTAGATCATAACTCTTATATAATAAACCCATATATAAAAGGTGGACCCTTCTATTCTGAATCTATTTTTCCATAATACAATACTTTTAAAATGAAATATGTTTTGTTTTTATGAAATGTCTTCATGATTTTAATCTTGACTTGAAAATTATTTCTAATAATACTTAATCCTTGTGAAAAAATTGAAAACATGAGATGAGAAAAAAAATATTAGAAAGGGACATATAAAAATTTAATAAGAAACTAACTAGACCATTTCAAAACCATGTGATCATATAAGAGAGTTTTTATTTATCATAATAAAATTTGTATTCATATAACTGTTCAATTAAACATAAAATTATATTTACTTCCAATATTTTTTCATAAAAACCATTTTTAGAAAACATATAGTAAAAATCATAATCATGTTGGTTTCTTAGAAAACATTAAAACCAATGAAAAATATTTTCTTAAAAACATACCTTTTTACCCTTAAAGTGAATAACAATTCCTTTAAAAAAAATATAATTATCTTTCCTTAAAAATAAAACTATTTCCATAAAAACACATTATTAATCATAGAAAATTTATTCAGTTTATTTGGGAAATCATCTTTAAATAATGCGTCCAAGAACCTTTACAAATGGAATTACCAACTCAGTTTATTCCAGTATGATTCTCTAGAGAACCTAATCATTAACCAATGAATTGGAGAGCTATATCAGGATCACTCACCATTATAATATTTACATGGAATATAACAAAAATTAACCACAAAAAAAATTTATTTCCATTTTCAAACTCATAAAAATATACTTTTTAACCCATAATAAAAACATTTTTATATATTTATACATCCCTTTCCTTTAAAACCCCATTTTATAAACTATAATACCTAGAACAAAGGGAGGATGGGTTTTATTTGAATAAAACATGGAATATTATAAAATAATGCAACCATAAAATAATAGTGTTGGCATTGGTAAAATTTATCGATTTCATATACATAAAATAGAATATTCCTTTTTATTTTTTTTAAAATAAATTCAAAATGTCTCTTATAAAATACATAAAAATATTCCTTTAAAAAAACTTTGAAAGAAATTAAAAATAGACATAAAATGACCTTTATAATTTATTTATTTAAATATAAATACATCCAAAAAATTATTTTAATAATATATAAATGGAATAAAAATATTTAGAAACTAAATCTTTAAAACATTTCAAATGAGGTTTTAAGGTTAAGTGTCCCCTTCCTCGAGACTGGCCTATGACTTATTCTCTTTAACGTCCTGAATAATAAATTCATGATAATTATTTACTTTTTTAATAAAAAAATTTAATGTTTATTATTCCTTTTATTTAACTTATGTCTATATTATACTAAATTATTTAATTGATTATGTTCGCATCGAACATTTGAGAACATTCAACTTATAAGTCTAAAATGGTTGGGTAGGTTGACTATGATCAAAGGGTTCATTTCTATATCATTGAAAAAATATTATTTATGTTATAATTATAATTTTTATAAAATAAATAAAATTTCCAAAACATCCATGAAATGCGTGCATGAAAAATGAATCACATCACTTTGTTGAGGTGGTAGTCTACATGTACACATGAACGACATTACCATTTTTATATGTATGGAAAGGTTAAGATAATAGAGGATGTATTATTTTACCTAAATTATAATTATTTAATTTATGTCATATATATTAATTAAATCCATCATAACAACTATCATTGTGAGGTGGTTATGAGAAATGAAACACTTCGATTCATGGAGGTGGTAATCCACACATCCGTACGAGTGATGTTTTCATTTACCATAACATATAAAATGAGATGAAAAATGTTTGGAACATAATAATAATAAAATTATATTATATTAAGGATACTTATGTTACTATTTCAACCTATTTAAAGAATATTTGAAGGAGTTAGAATATGAAATAAATTATAAATATGTTTGTTATGACTTATATCTTCTCCTCAGATAACCAATTTGGAATATTCCTTAATACATCTAGGATTTGTATTTTCGTGAGAAAAATACCTCTATAATGTGGGTATAGATGTTGGGGAAATATTTGAATAGGGATCATCCAATATATTGTGATCAAAATGTGTAATAAGGGAGGATAGGAGACACCCTTTTATAATTAAAGGGACGAGCACCTTTGGAAATACTTAAATTATTAAATTAATACAACTTAATTTTCATGGTCAAGTGAACAAATTGATATATTTTAGACATATTATTATAATGATTCATAATACTCTCATAAAATAAAATCTCAACAAGTTTAAGTTATTTTTTCACCCTTATCCTGTTGTTAACCCTTTTAACGACTGTCACAGTATCAATGTTTTTTACTCTTTAGAAGTCAAGAATGTACCTATAAAATGAAAATTGACCAAAAATCAGATAATGGTTGATATTATAGACCATATCCCATTCAATATCTCAAGAATAATATTTTTTATGAATTTTAAATTATTAATTAAAATATTATTTAACATAATATACCATTAAAGTCATTTTTGGGACTACTCATATAGTTTGAATTTAATAACATAGATATAGTAATTTAAATTCAATATAAAATTTTAAAAAATAAATAATATTTTATATTTATCTAAAAAATTCATGAAACACAATAATACACCCAAATTTTAATATTTTTAACATTTACAAAAAACATTTACTTGATTTTTTATTTCTTAAACAAGCATTGTATCGGTATTTCCTATAAATTTGTGGTAATTATTCCATCACATAAAATTAAAAATAAATTAAAACATTGATATCATGGTTTATTACTATTTTTATCTATATGAAAAAATATTAGATATATTAAAACAAAGAGAGTGACATTTTGTTTAATTCTTTACTTTCAGGTCATTATAAATGGAATATGGTAAAAACTTTAAAACTTTTATACACTTGGATGGATAGGGTCTAAAAAAGTTATCAAATATAATAAATACAAGTTGTTGGAGATTTTTAGGCCTTATCACATAGTTTTATTCCCATTTACCATTTTACCCTTACTAAAGTGACAAATATTTACCATAGTTACTAATCATAACAGAAATAATAATGGGGATATATTTACCAAAATTTAACCTCATAATTCAAAATATGGAGTAAATATTTAAATAATAAAAAATCTATAAGTGATAGAAATCAATTTTAATATAAATGTGTAAAATGCAATGAAAAATAGTTTTTAGACAAATGTGTTTTTAAAATCAAGAATGAAATTATACCAAAATCAGGTATAATGCTATTTTCTATGTAATTAATTGGGTTATTTATAATTGAAGTAGAATTATGTTACTTTAATATCACATTAAAAACATTATGGTACTTTAATAATACTTTATTTAATTAAATTAAAACACATCTTTACAAAAATTGGCATCTTTCACTATTCACTTGAAAATAAATATTTTCAGAAAATTATCAAAAAAAACTCTATTCTTATTTTAACATGAAAATATCAAAATTAAATTAAATTTTTAAAAATATAAAAATTCAAAAAAATTTAAATGAAACTTTTTAATAAAACTATATAATGCATGAAACTCAATTTAGTTATAATAAAACTATTTTATTTTTTATTAGAAATTTGATTAATATTATTATAGTGAATATAAATCTATAAAATTTAATTCAATAATATTTATAAGAAATTAAATTTATCTATAATGAACATTACTTTTCTTTTTCAGTGACCCTTTTATTGACAATGATACTTTCTAAAACATTTTGACCACATACAGTGCATAGTGATATCCTTTAGTACATCAACACTATCATGAACCAACCCATGATACCCCCAAACTTGGGCACCCAAAATAGTATATTAAATAGCTTTATTACAATTCCCAATCCCGATGATTTGTAAACTAGTGTATAGGTATCAAGGAAAATTCCCTTGGGAGTAATTTCTCCCAAGTAATAGAAATAATGTACGGTCCCCAACTAAGGACCTAGCATGGCCTCAACGTTTGTTGTCGATTCATTCATATAATTACATATTATGAAGAAAAATATTAATCACGACAAATAATGACAATAAAATCAATAAATATTCATAACAAACATGTTATTATAAGTGTGACATATAAAAAGTACATTCAATGTCCAAAAGGTAAAGGGCAACGAGATGAGAAGCTAAATAGGTGAGACAATATCTCGTATCCACATATTGAATCAAAATAAAAGAAAATATATTATTACCTATAACCATGTGATATGAGGGAATCGTCCCACCATGTCACCACTATAAACCTAAGGAAGCAGATCTTAAATATCCACCAGCCCAAGTGGCGCCTTTCCCTTTCCCACATTAGATAAAAGTTGGATTGCAAGAACCCATTAGTGTATACATGGTGTGATCATAATGAGACCAATAGGATCCAACCAAGAGTTTCATATACAAACTTTGTTATAAAAATATAGGACTTAAAGTTTCTATACAATTATATGGAATTAGTTTTTAAACAGTTTTAAGGATGAAAATGAGCAACATCATACATATCATTTATCAAATGAAACCAATTAATAAATTATAAATATAACTTGAATTTATAAAACAAAAAACATGATAATTCACCCTATTATTACTAAGGTTGATATCAACTAATTAATAACTCTTATAAACATATATAAGAAAGGATAATATAACTTTACTGGCCAATGGAAATCTAGTTGACATTACTTCACTGATTAAGAATCCACACCTAACTAGTGGAGAGAGACCTTCACCCTATTTAGAAATTCCCACCCAAGTAGCTGGGGGTTCTCATAGGGTTTAACCATTTAATAAATTATTTTAAAAATAAATTCCACTAAAATAGTTCATTAAAATAATTAATTTCACATGAATTAAACTTCAAAATCACTTTTTTTACATTCAAAATTGATGGAAGAACTGAGGGCCTCACTATACACATATTTTGGTCCTAAGATCACACTTCAATACCATTTATAGAATTTTAGAAATTAATCTTTAGAAATGAAATCTTTAAAGGTTAAATTAATATAGGGGAGATACAAAAACAATTACCTTTACTGATTAAATCACAAGAAATCGGGTTGAGTACACTAGATATGAAATAGAAAGTCCCTTAGAGACTAAGAAGAATCCCTAACATACCAACCCATAACACTTAAATTCTATTAGAGATAAAATTATCCCTCCATAGATTTAGGGTAAAAAAATCCAAGAGGGAAGGGAGATAAGGGAGAAAGGGGGAAATGATCCACTTAAATATTGATTTCTAAGTGATTCGAGGTGAAAGATCTACAAAAACCAAGTGAATGTGAAAAGAGGAGGAGGAGCTCATTCATAGGGGACTTGTTCTGCTCGAAATGGAGAGAAAATTGAGGAGGAAGAGGTTAAAATAGATAAGGAATAAAATGGTAAAATTAAATAATAAAAATATGGGTAGGGGTACAACATGGAATGGAACTAATGGATAAATCATGGTGTCACTCCTTGGACACACCATGTGGTGAGCCCTCTTAGGAAGCAGCATAGTTCACCCTTAGGTGGAAGTACTGAGATCCCATTAGAGTCTAGGTCTCCATGGAATGGTGAACCTATTCTATAATTCATCCTCTTGATAAATTTAATATCCACCCCATGAGATCCTTGGACCATATCATGGCCTCCTATAGTTTAAGCTTGGAACCTCCGAAAATGTTAGAGACTAAAAAAAAATGAAATCAAAAAACAAAAAAATTAGAATAAAAAATAATAAATAAAAGGTTATATACATAAAAAATACACCATTGGTGTAAATATTATGCCCACAAAATTACTTTAACCCCCGATAAAGTTAACTCTATTCATGATTTAAAAATAAAAGAGGTCATTGCTCCCTCATGAATGCTTCTCTATCCTAGGCCTCATGAAAATCATCACTATGATTTCATAACACACAAAATAAATAAATTAATTTCCCATGATTCACTTTGACCTATAATTCAATGATCTGAATTGGTTTCTCATTAATATGTAAATTTAGATCTAACTCAATCTCTTTCCAATTTAGCATATAGTAATGGTCTTTTTTATACATTTTCAGTTGATATAATTGAAATATGCTACGAATGGTTGTCCCTTGAGGTGGAAATTTCTTATAGTAAACGGACTTCCCAATCCGATATGAGGTCATGAAGGGGCCTACAAAGCTTGGGGAAAGCTTTGCCCATATTACCAGATACAGATGACCCAAAATGGGTGATAAATTTAATAACACTTGGTCACCCATTAAAAATTAAGGATAAATACATAATTTAGAATATGATTCATGGAAACTACGAGTCATCGCTAAATTCTATTGAATAGACTAAACCTTTATGATCATCTTATGGAATAGGTTGGGTCCTACTAGAGCAGTCTCTAGCACCTCAGTCTTATATAAGGGAGAGAAGAATGTCCAACCATATTGGCCCTTAAATGGGTCCATTGAAATAGAGGATTGGTAACTATTATGGTAGGAAGACTTTACTAATCTCATATGGGTATCCCACAAACCACCAAATACTAGAATATAAGCTCAACTCATATCCTCCAAAATATTATTTTCCTACTCTGTTTTCCCATCCATATGAGGATGGTAATTTGTACTCAGTTTCACCTAGGATCCCATTGCCTCATAAATGCCTTTACAAAACTAATATTTCAAATGAGGGCCCTTGATAGAGATAGTGGTTGAAGTCACACCATATAATATCACTAACTCTTGCACATAAAAATGGCCATGATACTCCACCTTTATACTTTCCTTGACTATTATGAAATGGGAAAACGTAGTCATCCATTCAATTAATAAAAAAATATCATTCTTTCCCTAAGTGTTACATGGAAATAAAATAACTAAATCTATGGAAACCTCATCCATCTTCTAAGTAGGAATAGAGATAGTAATAGAAATCAAAAGGGTATCTATTTATAAACTTTAATATGCTAGTAGGTATAACACTATGACATAAAATATATTATATTTCTTCTCATTCCCGAACACTAATTTATATATTTCATTTCATAATACATCTTAGTCTCACCTATATAGAAAACACAATAATATTTATGGTCATATTCCATTATTGACTTCCTTATATATAAAGGAACACATATCTGATTCTTAAACATAGAGAGCCTCTAAGATATAGAGACCACTCACTAGTTATCTACCCACCATATATAACTTCCTTTATATTCCAAAACTCAACATATTCTAATTTTTCTTAGGTGATAATCTCAAGGAGGGAGTGATTCAATTGTATATTTTCAAGAAACAGAGCATCCTTCTCCTCTTTCACCTCCAAGCGTAGTCCAACTATAATAATTAAGAGATTCCACTCCACCCTAGATTCCTTCATGTCCTAAGATAGAAATTTATATCTTAAAGAGTTATAAATGGCATTACCCTTACCTGATATTTAGGTGAGATCAAAATCAAAATTTTAAAGATAACCCACCCATCGCATTTTCATGATGTTTAGGTCTTTCTGGGAGAAAATACAACTTAGAATTTTTTATTAGAGAACATTAGAAAATTATCACCAAAATGGTAGTGCTTCCAATATTTATATACATTCATGATTACAGTTATCTCTAATTCATATTTAGGGTAGTTTCTTTCATGCGTTCAGAGTTTCTAATATCCATAGGCCACCACATGATCACCCAACATTGGGAAACAACCTAAATCCACACCTAAGGAATTAAAAAGACTACATAGCCCTAGAAAACCCTAGGAAGGATTAAGATGTGAGTTTAATTTAAATTATGCTTCAACTCAATGAAAGTGGCTTGAAATTTTGGAGTCCACAAAAATCTCACCAAATTTTGAGTTAGTGAGGTAAACATTTTTTCTAACTTGGATAAGTCCCTGATAAAACACTAATTATATCCTATTAATCCTAAGAAGCTTCATATCTCAAAGACATTTTGGGGATCTTACCCAGACATAAAAGCCTTCATCTTATCCTGATCAACAGAAATAACTTTTTCAAACACTAATGTACCAAGAAATTAACTTTTCAGATCAAGATTCTATATTTAAATATATTAATATAAATCCAATGATCCAAAAAAATTCACAAGAAAAACCACAAATGTAATTCATGCTTTTACTTTATCTTAAATAGACTAGAATTTCATTGATGAATACTATAATAAAAGAATTGAGATACTAATAAAATATATAGTCTATTATCCCTATAAAGACTAAATGTGATTTGGTCAAGACAAATAGAATTAGAAGATACTC
Organism: Viscum album; assembly: GCA_963277665.1. NCBI lineage: Eukaryota > Viridiplantae > Streptophyta > Magnoliopsida > Santalales > Viscaceae > Viscum > Viscum album. The sequence continues at coordinate 2,026,504,104 of OY728123.1, forward strand.
ATAGTGTCCATTCTTACTCCAAAAGGCCACCTTTAGGATTTTTGATTCCCTCGCCTTAAGATAGTGATATCCCAAAAAAAAGGTATATCTTAGAGAACCATTGTGACCCCTTTAACTAATCAAACAAATCATTGATATGGGGAAGTGTTGTTTATTATGGATGGTAAATTTATTCATCTTCTTATAATCAAAACATAACTAGAGTGAACCATATTCTATAACATCTCCCAATCTGTCACTCTATCACATGGCTAGAAAGTGTTGGTTACAATACCTCAAGCGTGCCTCCCCATATGCTAGATACTTTTGACTAGTAGTGAGGGTGTGAAATGTAAAGTGGGGATACTATACCCTATAGTATAAGGTTTTATATTAGTATAATAATTCATATTAAAATGGAAAAAATCAAAGTAAATACATAGAAGAAGGCAACGGTAAAAGAAAACTGAATAATCCATTAAATAATAAGGAATATTTTAATGATGTGATGGAATGTAAGTAAATTTCATGCTAGAAAAATATAAGTAAAAAAATATTATACTGAAATAAAAGACTCAAAGTCTCAGTCTTAAACCCCATATCAGCCCCATACCCAAACTCTAGACCATCCTCAAACAATTAATCAACAGCAAGGTCATTCTCCCTTGTCCAAAACTACATCCACATAATCTACACAGGTACTAAGTAGTGGACTGAATAGAATGTGAGTATAAATTAGTAGTTCAACACCACTATGCCTAAAAATACTAATTTTATAATAAGTGTATGTAATAAATCAGTAATTAGTCATATTAATTAATTCAACAATTTACAAAATACAATCAAAACCTACTTTAGTGCCATGATGGAATATCTTTAAGCATGTCTTATAACCATGATAACCACCACCATATAACCAAGGTAAAATAAGATACTTTGGTGACATGTTAGAATATCTCTGAGAATATATTACGATCATGCCAACCACAACCATATAACCAAGGTATAGTAACAACAATCAATTTGGGTCAAAGACCTATATGAATTGTAGTATTTTTGGGACAAATCCCTATAATCATTATAATATGGGACTGGCATAGACCAATCTCTATAATAATTACATCATGGGACTTGGATGAGCCTGATCAATATCATCATTTAATAATATAAGTGTGAAAGTTGTAGAATCAATCCTAATATATAAGCATTACATCATGGAACATAATCCCTATAATAGAACATGGATATCACAATATAAAATCAAAATTATCAATAGTTAATTATAAAAATTACCAATTTTTCTTTCATATACCATTTACAATTTATTCACAATTGATTAAAAATTATATAAAATAGAAAAAAACCATAATTTCGGGATTAAAAACAAGAAATCAACCTAGGTCACATGTCATTCTAAATGTACTTTAATCCATTATACAATTAAATTATATTCAAAGGTTTTCTTACACAATGGGAATCCATAAGTGAGTTGGAATACAATTACAAACAAATAACTTCAAGGGATAATCTCATTCATTCATTTAATTTATTTGAGAACACACTACATTATCATTATCACGATATTTCATAAACTTAATAATAATCAAACCATAGGGTTAAGATTTTGAGGCCCTACCATTAACTAAAGATCCAACAATGCTTCCAATGGACAACACCCATTAGGAAGAAGGTACAGATGATTACAAAGAGGTTCCTAGATCAAAACTGATCAAGATCAAAACCAACAATGCATCTGGTCAATGAATTTCACCGCAACGAATGAATAAGAAGGAAGAGAAGGGAAAAAAACCCAAAAACTCTTACTAGGGATTTCTCACACAAACAGGATGCCCAGAAGGAATTTTGGAACCCCAAAATTTCCTAATGAATTCTCTAGGATCGAGAGGAGAGGAGATACAGTAGATTATAATTAAAATCATCCATAAAACTTGTTTAAAATAGTAGGTTGGGAATTTACACATCATGTAATGTGGTTACATGTCATGTAAATGTTTTTAATAGAACTCACTAAAAAACCTATCACTATAGATTTATTTTATTTAAATAATAAAACAATTACATGACATGTAATCTCTTTACACATTATGTAAATGTTCAGAAGTTGATTTTTCAGACCAATTTCCTTTTAAAAAACTTGAACACCCTTAAATGTTTCTCAACATACCAAGAAAACATGAAACACTAAACCCATTAATTCCCAAACTCCATTAATTAATAAATCCTACATACCTAAATTTTAGTTAAATTTATCTAAAAAAAGGATCTACATCTTCAAAAAAGACTCAGCCACCAAGGATAAAATGAAAAACTTAGAGAGATACGTGACTAGAAAAATACGGGATCTTACAACCTCCCCACCGTATAACAGCTCATCCCTAAGATTCTCCAAGCATCACTATGATGTATCAATGAACAAGTATGGCCATAGTGTTCATGTATCAGAATCCTCTATCAGATCTCCTCTCGAACTATCCCATGATCCAACTTCACCCGGACCAATGGTATATTCCTACCCCAAAGATATTTCTCCCTATGATCCACAAAATGTATCAGATGCTCCACAAAGGATGCATTAATACAAATCTTGACATCTACTAAGTCTATCACATTGGAAGGGTCTGTATGATATCTTTTTAGTTTTGAAATGTAAAACACAACATGTATGAAACTATATCACTGTGGAAGGGTTAAATGGTCTGCCACTGGACCGTCCCTTGTTCCTATTTCAAACGGCTTGAAAAACATGGCCACTTGCTTTCCCTATTTCCTGATACAACATTTCCCCAACTTTGGCGACACATGAAGGAAAACCTGATGACCGATCTCAAATTCCCGAGGTCATCTCTGACAGTCATCATATGATTCTTTCCTGCTCTACGTAGTCACCACCATTTTTTTGGTCAACTAGACCTGTTCGGATGTCTCCTATATGAGACTAGGCCCAAAAAGTGCAAACTCTCCTATTTATAGAGAAAATAGAGGTGGAAAACATGTCCAACAATAAAAGGGCTCAAAAGGTTCCATTTGGATCTATTAATGAAATCTATTATTATATGAAAACTACAAGAGTGACATATTTAGCTCCCACGAACCAAAAAAATCCAAAACATAGGCTCATAACATATCCTCTAGAGTCTAAATAGTCTACTCAGTTTGATCATCATCTATGGATGATAGTTTGTGCTTAAAAGAACTCATAATCCTAGGGATTTTTGAAGACCCTTCTAGAAATGAAATGTGAAAGGAGGATCTCTTTTTGAAATGATACTCATTAGAACATCGTGCATTGATAACCTCATGCATGTAAAGATTTCTCTGGTCATAAACTATAAAGGTTTACATAATATGTAAGAAGTGGCATTCCTTAGTCAGTCGATCCACAATAATCCATACAACATCATTATTATGGGTCATCCAAGGTATTCTAGTTTTAACATCCATCATGAAATCATCCCATTTCCATTCCAAAATGAGTAAAGGCTGCAGAATACCAGTTGGCCTCTGATGGTTGGCTCACCTACTTACAAGTGAAGTAATTATCCACAAAGCTTACTGCCTTCTTCTTCATTCTTAACCACCAGTACTATCTATAGATATCACGACACAAATATGTTAAACCAGTATACACCACACATCTAGAAGCATGAAACTCCCTCATCATATCCTCACAAAATACTGTGGGAACCCATACTCGGCAATTAAAAAGAAAAAAATTTCCACTACTAAGAGACCATTCTGATGTATTATCCCCACTATATAATTTTTCTCTCATAACTGAGCCCTCTGGATCAGAAAACTACTCAGTCTTAGTCCATTAAAAAATTATGAATATAACATATGTTGAAGTCAAAGATACTCACCTCTAATATTCTGGAACATCCAGATGCATGTCTACAAAGAGGTTCATTATCCTTCACTCATCACAAGACTCCAGTACTACCTATGTCTGTGTTTTTTGGATTAAAGAGTCAGAAAAATTGTTTCACTTTCTTGATGTATAATCCTATTCAATGTTTAAAGACTATAGATACTCGACCCAAATTCTCTACCAAAGGTTCAGGTACCATTGAGAAAAGATATACTTGATGCTATTATAATTTGTGTATACCACAAACCACTCACCCATGAGATAGTGTCTCCAACATATCAGGTCATGTACTACTACCGCTAACTTCTGATCATGAGTAGGGTAATTCCTCTCATGTAGTCTTAGTTGCCTGGACCATAAGCAACCACTCGATCCTCCTACATTATAACTACTCCAAGTTCCACTTCGGATGCATCATAATATACAATATATTTTTTACCCAGCATTGGTAAAGTGACAATAGGTGATGAGGTCATCATACCCTTCATCTCTTGAAAATATCTCTCATAAGAATTATACTAAAAAACTTCACCCCTTTCTTGGTCATCCCTGACATTGGTGCTACCAAACAAGAGAAATCTTGAATAAAAAAATGGTAATAACCTATTATACCTGAAAATATCCTAATATCAAAGATATTATTGGGATTTCCAAAGATATAACAGTTCAAACATTCTCTAAGTTCGCTGACACTCTAGCCTCTGAGATGACATGGCCTAAGAAGTGCACTTCATTAATCCAGAAACTACATTTTGTTATCTTGGCATAAAGTCAGTTCTCTCTCAAGCTACTTGAGATGATGTCAAGATGTTATTCCTGATCATATACTTACTATGATTAAACAAATATATCATCGATGAAAAACACCACAAACCAATTGAGAAAATGATGAAAGATCTTATTCATTAAGGCCATTAATACCACATGCACATTAGTCAACCCAAATGGAATCACTACAAATTCAAACATGCCATAACTGCTCTTAAAAGAAATTCGAGGTATGTTTGATAATATCACCCCTAACTTATGATATCCTAATCTCAATTCAATCATGGAGAATATTTTAGTACCTCTCAACTCATCAAAAACATATTCAATGACTGAAATAGGAAACCAGTTCTTGACCATCATCTGGTTAAACCTCTAATAATCTACACATAATTGAGAAGATCCATCAAACTCTTTGGTAAAGAGAACTAGAGAAATCAGAGGTGATGTAATAATCTATATGAATCCTTTATACTCTTGATATTTCAACCGAATTTTCTTCTTCTGATGCTCTGATTGTTCCATTTGGTAAGGCGGTATAGAAACTGGCTCTGCTCCTAGCACCAACTCGATCTCTCACTCAGGCGGTAAGCCATAGAACATGTCAGTAAAGACATCCTAAAAATGTTCTAACACTAGAGTAAGATAATTCTACTGCATTCCACCATTATCTAGAGCAATACCAGTGATTCGAGAAATGAGAATCAAATCTACACTAAATTGTTCTTGCACGACCATTCTAAAGATCCCACTCACACTAGTGAGAATAACTTCTTCCTTCTAGATATAGGAAGGTAACTATCCTCCTGTAATTGTCAATATGATCCTGGTATAGAACTAACCCATCTATTCTAACAATCAAGTCAAATATTTTCATTTCCATCATGAACGGTTCCTAAAAGAAATGGTAACCACCAATCTCTAGATAACACACCTTACAACATTTTATATTTTAAAACTGCGCTCCCAACAATGTGTCAATGGTTAAAACACCATCTATTCTTTCCACATCTAATCCCAAACTATTTGAAAAAATAGAATATAGAAAAGAATGTGATGATCCTGTATCAAACAAAACACAAGCTTTGGTAGATGATATAACAATTGTACCACTGATAGTGGATGGTCTTGTATCCACATTAGCAAGAGAAGTCTTCATAACATGAAACTGACATGTCCCTATTCCCAGGGATCTAGTTTGACTACCTTGAGCTATTTCCCTTGTTTGGTACTATTTCTAATGAACTTCCATACCACATCCCTTGCCTCATCCAGAACAATATGTGGAACTCTAGCTATCATCCTGTTGAAGGGTAGTTGATCCCCTTCTAGACTCTGATGCCTATTATGATCTTCTACCACTATTACTCTATGAAAATTTCTAATAAAACTTCTGAAGATGGCCCATTATATCACATATGTTACAATTGACTACGACGTAATGAAGTTGTGGACACTTGTGGCCAAACATGTTACACTAACAGCACTGGAATAGAACATGATCCTGAGATGGTAGTCCATTTCCCAGAATTATCTTCCCATTAATACACTAGTGGAAACATTCACAACAGTGCTTCTTACCACTTGAATAAGTACTTCCAGATCACTCTACTGAAATATCATGGCCACTGCTCAGGTCCTCTCTCAGATTCCCTTCCATGATGAGTTCTTGATTCATCAAATCTTCAAAGATTCTTAAATGGAAAATTTTTATCTATGACCAAATCTCATAAGGAAGGCCGTCTAGGAAACTTCTTTCCCTGTATATCTCATCATCTGCCAAAGATGGTACAATGTGATATAGGTCAGTAAAATGTACATCATAATCCAGCACTGGAAACCCCTCATGTGTCAGATGCATAAAATCATGAGATTTTTAATCCCTCAATGTATTTGGGATATAAATGTCTTAGTAACTTTATCCCAAATTCCTTCCAAGATATCTCATCCTAATGCCTAGATTATTCCATAATATCCCACCGAGGCTTGGAAGGTCCCCAAATCAGGTACACAATAAGATTTACCCTCCTATATGTGGGTGTATTGATATTCTTAAAGATTTTATGGACTGAATTAATCCAGAACTCAACTTCCTAGGGTCCCCCTTCCCCAATAAACACTAGAAGATGCAAAATCTAAAACCATCTTGTCAACTCAGACATCGAAGGAATAATATGAATAGTCTCCCTTTCTAGGGATCAAATGACCCTTATGAAGATGAACATCCATTTTCTCCTCATGAAATGTAGAAAGTTCTAATTTAGCTTCATTAGGAGCATTCTGAATCCCACTATCCTAACACTCAATTCAAAGATGACAAGGAGGAATTTTCACTACATGACAAACACACGCCTTAGAGAACCAACTAGCAATAAGGTCAATCCCAACATATGACTGTAATAGAGAACCACTAAATCTTGGTCACTCTAGACATGGATTACAAGTATTTTAGAACAACACGACAACTCATTTCATTTATACAGTGAAACAATTATCTCATATAATATTTTAACAGGTAAGTATATATCACATGGAAAAATAGATATTCCCATATTATGAACAATGCATGTCAATACATCCCTATGTGCCTATTATGATGCATGTATTATTAGCTCATGCCATACTGGTACATGAGTATACAAATCATGAAAGAGTAATATCATAAAAAAATAACCTCACACAATATGTGAATCACCCAAGGTGAAATAAGATCAATCATAATAAGCATGCAACAAAAAAAAACAAACCCATCCTTGGGTACTTGGATTTTCCCTTGTACATGAGTTAGCTACTCCCATGTAAAGATCATTACCAAATCCTGACATATCCTAGTGTCCTTTCTACCTTTTACAAACTATAAGGAAAAAAGAAAAGAAAACCTCCCTTTGATGGGAGTTTGTAACATCTACCAAGCATGTAAGGTTCAACTAACAAAAAGGGGATATAGAATAACCTACCTTTACTAATGAAATATCAATAAATCTGGTTTAATCCACCAGTAATGAAGGGTAAAGACCCTTAGTGATGGAGATGAATCCCTAACATAAAAACATACACAATTTAATTTTTTTTGAGCCAGCCCTAGTCTACCATGGATTTGGGGTATAAATAAATCCAAAATGAAATAGAGATAATGGATAATGAGGAGGAAAGAAGCCACTTACTTTCTAATTTTCAAGTTATTCCTGGTAAAATATCCAAAAAAACCAACTAAAGATGGAAGGAAGAGGTGGAACTTGCACGTAGAGGACCTATTCCACTCCAAATAGATAGAAAATGGGGGAGGGTGATTAAAACGGAGAAGGGGTAAAATGTTAAAATTAGAAAAATAAAAATTTGGGCAGGGATAGACTACAACATGGAATTAATGGATATGGTGTGGTGTCCCTACAGGGACATCCCTTCTAGTATAGCCTCGTAGGATACATTGTAGTGAACCCCAGGGAAGTTGGATTGATTCCCCTCTCAAGTATAGTCCTCCATGGTGTTGTATACCTGCTCCCCAACATATCATAGTGAGAAAAGTGACACGACACACCATAAAGGCCTTGGACCATGCCGTGGCCTTTTGTTGTTTGAGTTTGAAACCTTCATAAATATTGTAGACTCCAAAAAAATTAAAAATTAAATAAAAACTAAAAAATTGGAACAAAATTTAATAAATAAAAGGTTCTGAACCTAAAAATATTCTCATGGGTGTGATGGAAACAATGATGGTACATGCTCTTTGGAGTATCCCTCGGTGGTGAACCAATGTAAAATATCTATGTCTTTGTAGTTTTTTATGTACCTCGATATTATGGATGTAATCTTGATAATTAAAAAGTTTCATGTGTTCTTAAACATGTGAGAACAAGATCCATTGGGATTAGAAGAAAAATAATTGATGCCTTAATTCACCCCTCTTAATAGGGTGTGTTTGGGATGTTATAGTTTCAGCATTCCCAATTTTGGAAGGTTTTGAAGACTTAGATTTATCTAATAAAATACTATTAGGTTTTAGATATTGAAGATATAAATATATGTATTATAATGGAGGGAAATATTTTGTGAAACATTGAAAATATTAACAATGACAATACTGATAGAGTTGATAATAAAATTCTAACTTTCATTGAAAATTTTGAAATATAAAGAATATGGAAAAAGGTTTCATGAATTCTTGAGGGACTTGAGCTGAAGAGTGACAAAAAATTTGGCTTGGGTATTTTTTTATAGTGGTCACATCATTTTGAGGGCCTAAAAGTCTATTTACATAGTATCAATTTTTTGAAGTAGTTAGTGGAGAGATTAAAAGAGTGAGTATCCATTAAACTTGATAGTGAAAAAATATAATTTTTTTTAATAATAATAATTATTTTTTTATTAGTGTGAAATGATGGATTTTCATGTTTACAAATTAGAATATCTCACCCACAATGGTGGAAGAACTAAGTAAAAATATTTTATTCTTATGGTTTAATTATTTATTTTGTCCTATGATTTATCTTTAGAGTGATATATGTTATATTATTCATTATAAAAATGAAACAATATCAAAAAATACTAACTAAAAAGAAACTAAAATAAGTAATTACCATAATTCACCACCCACTTCTCTGGATAATTTCCTCTCTGTGGAATCTGGGTGTTAATAGTCATAGTGGATTCTCTTTCTATCATGGTTTCAGCCTATATAAAATGAATGAATTTAAAATTTTTCCTCATATCAACCTTAAATATTATATTGGCTTTAAATTAAATATAAAACATCATTTCTTTTCCAACATAATCATCAAATTATCTTTTATAATTATCATCCCATCTACCATCAAAAGAATCCACTTGTCGAATAGAACATTTCTTTTTTCCCTATAAATAATTAGCATACATGTTTAATCAATAAACTAATATTGTAACAGCTAAGTGGTTAATGATCAATCAAATAATAAACTATAACATATTTATCACATATTTTAGATCTTATAAGAAAACTAAAAATATACCTAGATACTCTTAGAGGACTTTTATGATGTTTGTTATTGGGCCTTGTCATTTGATAAAGAATAACACCAAGACAACAAATCCTCTTAGTTTTTCATGTTTCATAATGATTATATGTGAAATTTTTTTAAACTATATATAGGGGGAAATTATCAAACATGAATATAATAATATTATAATAACCACATTTTCATAGCCATCATCTTGTGTGTGCAAAATAGATTAAAAAATATAACTTTGTAACATTTCCAACAATAATAAAATTACAATAGTATAAAACCACATTTTTTTACCAATGGTGAAGTGGTAAAATTAAATTAATACCTTTATTTCACTAATATACCTATATCCTTAATACAAGAATATATCAGATACCCTTTATGGTCTACTCTAGATCCCCACTAGAAATATTTATATTCCTTATCTCTATATTATATCCATTAATAAGTGGATTTCAGAAACTTAAACCTTCCTATAATCATAATATGATACTTAATTATCAATAAATTTTCTAAAAAATACTGAAAATTATGTATTTATCAAGGATTATCCATTTGAGCTTTGTACTGTTTCACTCACTTCATTAACACACCTCCTCAATTTGATCATTGCTAAATTGTATTAAAAAATATTTAAAGTAGATTCACATTATTCTCCTATATGGTATTTTTTTACTTATTTTGATTTATAATTTTCATGTATAAGTTCAGTAAATTATCAATGGAAATAGTACTGGAGATCGATAATAGGAATCCTATTAAATTTTTACTTTAAAATTTCTGCTAAAACACACTAGTGAAAGTTACAATATAAAATGGAATATTTATATGAATTATATTCCAAATGGATGTTCAAATAGAAAATAAAATACAATACTAAAATAAGTGTATGCTTTACCTTAAGTTCTACTAAAACTCGCTTATTAAAGTTCTATTAGAAAATCACAATGGAATTTCAAATATAAAACACCAATGGAAGACCCATGGAAAATCATAATTGAAGTGTAAGTTTCGTTACAAAATGGAAGATCTATAGTTTTCAGGTGAATCAAGTGTGAAATCATAAAATTAAATTATATGTGAATTATAATAGTTGATTCATTTATAAATTTTATAGTGGAAGATTCATCAGAAACCATTGATAGAAATTTTATTATTACATTTGATTAAAATGAATTTTGCCAGTGTTAGGGAAGATTGTGTTTATTAGTGCTATGGTTTGTTTTTTTAATTAAAAATACCAAACATTTAATAAGTTTAAATTGGATAATTGTAATTTCTCATAGTATTATTAAATCATATTTTATCTATTATTTAATTCAGTTTAATGTTTTTAATGTTTCTACACATGATTTTTCAGTCGTTGTATTTTTCTATATTTTTTGAAATATTTTTTTTAATTTAAATTATTCAAAGACTTATGAAAATATTAAAGTCATATAAAACTATTTATGAAGTCCTATAATATTATTTTCAAAGTATTATGAAAATAATAAAGTCTTATTAAATCCATTTCAAATTCATACAAAATAATTTTTAAGTCATTTAAAATAATTTTTGAAGTCATGTGAAATTTACAAAGTCTTATGATTTACTTTAAATACATATAAATTTTTTATAAAGCCATTTGAATCTACATTGAAGGTATAGAAAGCTACTTTATAGTCTTCAACTTATTTGAGTTCACTAACTATATAAATCATGTTTATGTGAAAATATAGATGATGTTTATATGAAGTATAAAAATTATGTTTAGGTTGCAATGAAAACTGATGTTTACACATATATTAAAATGATGTTTACACACATAGTATAATAATTCTTATGAATATTTTAACAATTTAACAATGTTTTGATGCCCCGTTTTTCAATAGTTTTAACATTTTTAATTAATTAAAGTGTATATGAATTATTATAACTATTATATTAGTTTTAAAAATACATATACAAGTTAGCAACATCATGAAAGTTTTTTTGAACTGTTTAGTGAAGGATTAAGCATGAAATATTTCAAAATACAAGTAAATGATATTTTTTTATTTATATTATTCCTAATTTTGGATAGTTTTGATTTATATGCAATAAAATACCACATTATATCATAGATATTAGAGTTAATGAAGAGTAATTATTTATTGTAGTTTGATACATGCGACTCAACAAAAATGCAACAGTTTCACAAATCATTAATAGGTGCACATGACATCCATACAAGAATTGTGAAGTAATGAATCTTGAGTAGGATAATTATTTAATCGATGTAATCATGAATTCACTTCAATTTTCATTATTTTTATAAGGTTACCAAAGATTCATAGAGCTGCATAAATATTTTGATATCCATTTCCTTTAGGTTTTTAAATGTTTTATCATTTAATTTATTTTTTATTAATCATTAGTTTATGATTTTACCGACCAAAATCATGTATGATTTTTATTATAACTCATAAACAAAAGGTATGTCTTTTGTGTTATAACTCTCATAAAAAAAATTAGGTTTTGGGTTCTCCCTCAGTTTGAAGAAATGTAGGTGCTTTTTGGGTGGTGCTTCTAGGTAATAAAAAGGTTGGTTTTGTAAAATTTTGGAACTATTTTAAAAATTTATACTAGTTTCCATGAGAACTATTCCTCTCACTAGGTTACAATAGAGTGAATGGTAATTTAAGGATCAATATTCTCTGAACTATAATAAAATTTTGTGTTTATATCATTTATTTTCCATTAAATTTTATTATGAACACTACTTCACTACTCTTGCATTGTTTTATTGTATATGTTTTATTCAGTTTCACATGCATACTAAATATACTCTGATTTAATAATAAAATTTATAATTTAAAGGGTCCACCCATCCCCCAACCATTGTTTTCATTTTACTCTAGGTCAACAATTATTATCAGTGTTTATTCCTCTTCGATATATGTTCTATTTCTCTAATTGTTTTCCATTGTGTTAACCTTGTCCTAGACCAAACATTCTACATTAAATGATTTTTAAAATGCTGGTAATTAACTTAAATAATCTTTGTATTCCATAGTGTGACGTGCCAGACCCAGATGACACTTAATATGTGCCCCAAGCCTAATGGGCCACAAAGCCCCAAGCGCATCTCCTCAAACACCTGAGTCTGTTGACTAGTAGCAGGGGCCTAGGATGTGTCTATGGGGAGACTATTCCCTCATCACCAGAGTGTATCAAGGTGGATAAATATAAAAATAGGTAAATATCATAATCAATATAAGTAAACAAAAGGAATGGTGGAAACAAATGAGGATAAAAATAACAGAAATAACTTGAATAACATAAAAAACTGACAATGATATGTCATGTATCTACTAAGCTAGAAAACATGGATACAAAGTATCAAGAACACATAAAAAACCCAGTGTAGACAAATGAAATATATAAAATATTTCAATCATCCCGAGCCACAACTCAGCCATCTTCTACCATATTTATCCTAGAATATTATGCAATTAAGTGTCTGAAGCATTACACTTTCATTTATCAACACATGCATACATGTAATTTTCCTCAGGTATCAAATAGCACCTGTTGAAGGTGTGAGATAAATATTAGTGGGATACCACTAATGGTGTCTATAACATCAAACCTGTGTAATGGAAATATAATAGTGTGGATGCATGTATATATAATGTAAAGTATTACAATTTAACTAAATACCCAAGTACCTGCTTCAGCTCTCGACTGTTGTCTGAACATGTAAACAGTTTATTAATTAATAAATTAACAATTTATAAATAAGCCACATGTTAGAAAAAGTGAAGGTTCCAAGATGTAACTAGGTAACCTATAATGATATTTAATAATTAAGTTCTAAGGTAATAACCAATGTAACGTATTCCTCAAGGGTCACTAACTAAGTAATGACTATAGTATGGATAAGGGTAATAATGTAATCCAAGGACCATAGTCCAAGGCATTCCATAGTAAGATCCCTACTAAATCCAAGGAGTTCATCCAAGGTAAAACAAGGATAATCAAGGACTGGGCCTAATGGTAATTAACCATGGAACCTACTTTTAAATTCTAGATCCAAGGAGAGTATCTAAGGCATCCTATAATAATATTGAAGGGATCCTAAAGTGTCCTACCAAGCATCCAAAATTAGACAAGGATTATGATCTGGGTGGGTCTCAACAAAAGATAGTTACATCCTTGAATCGGAATGGGGTTCTCAAGTGATCAAGGAATTACCAAAGGAATCCAAGGTAATCTCTATTTAGGCCAATCCTATTTGATAATGAAGTCATATAATATTCCATTTGGTTCAAGCCTTTCCTTTAATTATTGTAACAAGGCCAAGTAGCATGAAACTATTAATTTAATCATTTAAGGCATTTTAAAAAATCAAGCTTCACTCTGCTACCTTCCATTAACGTGGTAAGGGGTGATATAGACATGCAGCCTATTATTCAATTACAATTAAAAAGGCTAATTCATATACTGAGTATACTCTCCAATTTCCATTTCACATTTAATTATCAATTTGACGCACTTTCCATAGGTGGGTCAAGTGGATAGAATACATGGTACTTTCCATTATGCAATTCACAATTTAAATAAATCTATTTAATATAGAAAATATTACCCTTATAAATTTCAATCTAAGGCACTCCCTAGAGGCAGCTCAAACATGTCAAAACACTAAGAATACAATTATAAAAAAACATCCTATATGAGATGGATGGAGTTGTGGGAGTAACAACTAAAAAGGAATCACATATTTATAAGGATCACAACCATAAGGATCTAATAATTATAATCATGACGCATAAATTAAATAAACGGCACCCGATGAAATCGGTAGGCCCTACACAATAATTTCAAAAATCATTGAACTTAAGGAATAAGTTATAAACCACCAACCTTAGGCTTGTACAACTATCCTTATACAGTATTAGCCTCTAATTTGTCTTGGAAAAGAGTAGATATTAGAAAATAATAAAAATGCTAACACCTTGATAACTATGTCGAGATCAAGAGTGACAAAAGAATGGCTCAAACAGACTTGATTAGTTACCATTGTGCATTAAACATGACAAAAAGAAGATCAAATAGATCCTATATGAAGGAGACCTCTTGATTCCTAGGTTAATCCTTAAAAAAGATCCAAAATGAGACAAATGTAAGTTCATCCTACTAGAAATAGGATTAGGGAAGAAAGGTCGGGTTAATAAGATCATTAAGGGGAAAAATGTAAAATTACCCAAAAATTAGCTTGTAGACAATTTGTCTGCATGGTTTGTCAAACCATGAAAAAACCATGCATGGGTACCTGGAAAAGAGGGGAACTTCCACAATTAGGGTAAATGTGCGCCAACTTTACAAAATGAATCTACCCAAAGATGAAAACTATCTACACTATTAGATCTAATCATGAAACCTACCTGCATTGTTTCCTTTAACTATGTGACATGACCACTTTTCCCCAGAAGATGTGTTCCTAGATCTGAACAAGCCCTAGAAATCCTTGGGAACTTTTCTAACTCATTAGTAATCTACATTAGGTTCAAAATAAATAATTATACTAAAATTTAAAGTTTCCATATCTGAGTGAAAAATCATGTTCTTTTAGTCTTCCCCCCCTTAGAAAAACACATCCTCGAGTTCACCTTCCAAGGGTGGTGACACACTATCTAAGAAGAACTCTGGCCACTGGGCACATATGTCGGCCTCCCGATCCCAATTCTCATCCTATACATGGCTATACCGCCATAACACTCATACCATAAGGATAGACCGACCTCAAAGAGCCTTCATGCTTTGGTCAACAATTCATATTGGATACTCCTCAAAGGTAGCATCGACATCTAACTCAGCATCTTTTGGATCAAAATTATGTGATGGGTTGACATGATATTGGAAAAGCTGTGAAACATGAAAGACTTCATGCATGGCATGGTACCTTTTAGGAAGTGAAAACCAATAGGCTACCGGCCTGAATCTCTCTAGAATCTCAAACAGCCCTATGTAGTGAGGTGATGTATTCCTTGATTTTGTAACCATATATTCCCTATCCTAGGAGAGACCTAAAGGAAAACATGATCCCCAACCTTGAACTCTAGAGGTCTTGAATGGTGATCAACATAATATTTCTGTCTAGACTAAGTAGAAGACATAGGATTCCCGATCAGCTAAACCTACTCCGATATCTCCTATACGAGATGAGGCCCTAGTAGGGTTACCTCACCTAACTCAATATATCATAGGGGTGAATGGAACAACCTACCATATAATACCTCAAAAGGATCCATCTGAATTATCACATGAAAGATATTATTATAGGTGAACTCGATGAGAGGGATATGCTTCTCCCCAGAACTTCTGAAATCAAGGACACATGCTTGTAGAGTGTCCTTTAAAACCTGTATTGTCTATTCTGATTGTTCATCGGTCTGAGGTTGAAAATTGTGCTTAGAAGAACCTGTGTACCCATAGATTTCTACAAACCATTCTAGAACTGTGACATGAAATTAGAACCCTTTTTCAGAATGATAGTATAATGGAACTCATGTAGTCATATGCTCTCACAGACATAAAATATTCCTAGATCATCAACTAAGAAAGTATCCTAAATATGAATTAATTGAGCCAATTTCATAATTGTGTCAATGAAAACCCATATATCATCGCCACCTCTAGGAAACCTAGGTATCCTGACTACAAATTCTATGGAAACATATTCTCATTTCCATTCCATGACTGGAAATGGCTGTAACAAGCCTGTAGTTATATGGGGATTTTCCTTCACTTGCTAATAGTATGAAAAACTAGTGATAAATCCTATTATCTAACTTTTCATCCCAAGCCACCGATACTGGCATCACATATCTCGATACGTTTTCGAGATTCTTGGATGGACTTCCCATTTAGAAGCATGAGAGTCACACATGAACTACTCTTGCATATCTATAGGAACCCAGACAAGTCCACGTATACTCAAAATCATATATGTCTATAGAACAATCTAGAGGTGGGTCAACTCCTGCTATACTCTCATGGATAACAAATCCCTTAGGATTTAAAAATTTTCTACCCTTCACCTTCTCAAGGAGGGAATATGTAACTTTCAAGGATAAGAGGTAAGACTGCTTGTGACTATCCTAATACTCTATATGCATATCAGAAATTAGGTTCATTAACTTCCATTTATCACTGGTTTCCCAAAAGGGCATATGCATGAGTTTTCCAACTCAGCACATCATCAACTATGTTTCCCTTTCCAAGCATATAAGCATGCTCGAAATCAAAGGACTAAATATATTCAATCTATATTCACTGTTTGAGATTCAATTCAAGCTGTGAAAAGATATATTTGAGGCTCTTGTGATATGTGTACACCACAAATCACTCACCTAATAGATAGTGTCTCTATAAACGTAATTCATGGAAAACTGCATCTAGCTCAAGGTCATGCGTTGGGTAGTTTTTATAACGAGGCATCAACTAAAGAGATCCATACACAATGACTATGCCCCCCTACACTAGAATCACTTTTAGCCTGATGCCTGATGCATCATAGAAGATGGTATAACCTCTGCCTGGCTTGGGAAGGTTCAAAATAGGTACTGAGACTTGCCACCCTTTCAGATCTTGAAAGGATTTCTCACACACTTTTGATAATGGGAACTTAACACCCTTCGTTGTAAGGATAGTAATAGGTGAATTAAGGTGGGAGTTTACTATATGAATCACCTATAATATCCATCCATCCTCAAGAAACTTCATATATCAAACACATTCTTTGGATACTCCCAAGAAACTATAACACTAACCTTCTCTGGGTTAATTGCTACTTATTATTCTAATTTGATATGACCCAAGAAGTGAACTTTGTCAGTAAAAAAGTGGAACTTAGCAAGATTGGAATAAAGCCGATGCTCTCTCATTATACTCAGAACAATCTCAATGTGTTTAGCATGGTCGGTATGAGTATGAGAATACCCAAACATGACATCCAAAAATACAATGACAAAAGGATCCATTTATGGATGGAAAACACTATTCAGTAGAGCGATGAAAATGGTAGGAGAATTCATAAGACCGAACGGTATAATAAGGTACTCATACAGACCATTCCTACTATGGAAGGTTGTACAAGGTATGTGTGATGGCCTTACTCTCACTTGGTGATATCCTGATCTCAGGTTGATCTTAGATAAGAACCTAGATACTTGGATCTGGTCAGAGATATCATATATTTGAGGTAATAGATACACTTTGTTCACCATAAGCTAGTCCAACCTTCTATAATCCATGCATATACGTAAGGTTCCATTTTCCTTCTTAGAAAAAATCATGGGCGAACCCCAAGAGGATGTAATGGGCCATATAAAACCTTTAGATTATAGATCCTCTAACTATCTCTTGAGTTTCTGGATCTTAGTATGTGTCATCCTATATGGAGGAATGGTCACTGGAGATTCACCCTGAACAAGTTAAATTGTAAAATCTACCTCCATATCAAGAGGTAATCCATAAAATTCATCAGGGAAAAAATACCTGAAATGATCTACTATTGGAGGGTAATCATACTGATGTAAACCCAAATCATCCATGAATAGATTTTCAATTTGGGTAGTCACTCTACCTAGACCATGATGCTCTGGTCTAGCTCTACCAGCTTGGACAACCCACTCACCCTTATGTAGATAACTGATACCCTTTGGTAATGTAAAAGACACCCTATGGTGATAGTATTCTACAAAATCATGATAATGAACTAACCAATACGTTCCAAGAATGTCATTGATGCTCATCATCTTAATGATGAAGAGGTTCCATAAGAAAGGGTAATTTCCTGCCTCAAGGGTAAAATCCCTACATTGGTGTATTCCCTTTGATCGCACTCCTAAAAGTGTATCTAGGGTCATGACACCATAGTAATATTGTATCTCTAATCCGAGACCTTCCATGATAGATACAAAGATAAAATATTTCAAAGGACCTATATCAAATAAAGAAGATACTATAGTAGATGCAACTAGAATAGTACCTCATACTTTGGATGGTCCCACATCCTGATTCTTGGGTATCGATTGTAGTGCATGCAACTGGCCTGGTACATATCCCTATGAATTATCTAGACTACCATGGTCATAAATGATCGATTAGCATTGCTGTTGATCCGGGGTTCGGCTACCATAGCCATGACCTCCTCCTCTTCCAGTCCTTCTGGTGCTATTCCAACTCCCCACCCGACACAACACAAAAGAACCTTCTCCCGAAGGTGTAGTTGGTGCTGATCCTTTTCCAATAAAAAATGGTGGAAAGGCCCTACAGAATCTCTAAAGATTCCCCATATGGGCACAATACCAACACTCTATTGGGTCACTATCACAATGAGGCTTTAGGTTCCTGCATCGTCCACATTGACAACAAGCCATGGAGTTATCAAAATGGGCACTCTAATTGTTACTTCCCAAACAAGAAACCTCGAGGGAATGTCTCTCGCCATCGAGAGAACTACTGGTCTTCCACGACACTAATCATCTATGCTAAGTTCTATTATCTTTCCTCAGGTTTCACTCAGTGATAAGAGCATGATTGACTATTTCAAAAAAAGTAGACAGGTGAAAGACATTCACCTATGTATGGATGGAATACATAAGTTCATCCTTGAAGTGTCTAACACGTGAAATCTCATCACTATCTAGAAGAGGTGTAAAATAATGCAACTCCATGAAATACGCTGAATACTCCATAACTGACATAGAACCCTACTTGAGATGCATAAACTCTCTAGATCTTTTATCTCTCAGTGTCTAAGGAATGATCTGATCATAGAAGGTAGTCTAGAAATCAACCCATATCATTCTCTAGTTTAGACCATCCTGGGTAACCACATCCCACCAACACTTGGCCGAATCCCAAAGCATGTATGTGGAAAGATTGACCCTCCACTCTAGAGGTGTTTCTAGATCCTCAAAGATATATAGGGTGTCCTCCAGCCAAGACTTAGCAGCCTGAAAAATTCCATCACCCCAAAATGTGGGAGGATGCTGCAACATGAACACATGAGTCAGATCAAACATTGTAAGTCCAGCTCATGGAGAACCATGCATATAATTCATCAGACATAAGAAACTATCATAGACATGGGAAATAGTTCCCAGATCAGGTACAATAGGTGGGTCCTCAAGTGGAACCCATGGAGGTAAGAATGGTGGCTCAAGGCCCACCATGTCTAGAGTATGGTTTTCGCCACCCTCCTAGAGTGTGACATGAGGACGTCATGGAGGAATTAATCTACAAATTCCATGAAGACACCTCAGAAAAAACATATAATCATAAAGATAGCATCATTAGTAGAAGATAAATGTAAGAAAACTCACTTCCCAAGGCATACTACCCCAACTACCCATATAGATGTCCTGGTATTGGTAAGTGCTCAGATATTAGTTTTAGGGGTTCCAGTAGATATAGGGTCAATATTACCTTGGCTCATCATTTTCTGGAAACCGTTTCATTTCATTTTATATTTAATTTCCAGGTTATCTACTTTACCTTTCATAAGA
The DNA here is from genome assembly GCA_963277665.1 of Viscum album. Classification (NCBI taxonomy): domain Eukaryota; kingdom Viridiplantae; phylum Streptophyta; class Magnoliopsida; order Santalales; family Viscaceae; genus Viscum; species Viscum album. The sequence goes on from OY728123.1 coordinate 2,026,524,263, forward strand.
ATGAAAAGGCAAGATAAGTATGAGAAACCATTACACTTTTATGTTTTCATTTTCTTGTGACTTGTATCAAAGTTCCTTTAAAATGGACTGTCATTCCCAGTAAATCAAGGCCCATAATCCTTATCACAGAAAACAACACCCATTGAATTTATAATTAAAGGATTGATTCAGTAAATTACTCATTCCAATCCCCAAGGGACCATAATAGCTCATGAATTTAATTAGGAAACCACTCAATCACATCCTGTAGTAGGACAAGAAATATATAAACAAGGATAGGCTCACTCATCAATCACAGGCATAAAAAGAAATTAAAAGCAGTGAAATTTACCTATATAGCATGGTAATATGAATGACATGATAATTCTAGGTGACTATATGATGAATGTAGCAGTGATCCTTTCCCTAAAATCATTGGGCCAAGGATAAAATATAATCTCAATCAGAATAATAATCAAGCACATTGCACAACATTTTCCTCACCCAATGGGAAAATTATATCAAATGTAATAGGTAAAAGAAGAACAATAATTATAATATGGGAAACTCATCATTTACCTCGAATATGGGTTCATGACACCCAATTAAGACTTATAACCAAGTTCCAATCATTCATAATCTCTAATCAAATATCTCCAAATAATAAAGGATGAATGAAACTCCTTTTATATAACTTTGTGACATCCCAAACCTGGATTCCATTTAATAGGTGCCCTGAGCCTAGTAGGCCACATGGCCTCAAGCTCATCTCTCCAAACACAAAAGGTTGCTGACGAGCAGTGAGGGCCTAGAGAGGGTGTGTGATACAATTTTCATCCTATAACAACAATAAATTGATGGTTTGAAGAATTATACTTCCCTTTATCAACAATTTCATTCATGTAATCTACCTCGAGTACCAAACGGTACCCAGAGAGGGTGTGTGATAAATCTCAATGGGCCAATCCCAATGGGTTCTATAACATCTGGCCCATGTAATGGAAATGTAATAGTGTGAAGGGATGCATATATAAAGTAAATAAGTATAATGTACCTGAATATCCAAGTACCTTATTTCGCTCTCGGTTGGTGTCTGAACATGTAACCAGTTCACTAATTAATAAATTACCAATTTATAAATATGTCACATTTTAGAAATAGTGAAGGTTCCATGATGTAACTAGGTAACATGTAATGATATTTAATAATGAAGATCCAAGGTAATAACTAAGGAAAAGTAGACCTAAAGGGTCTCCAACTGAGTAATTACTACTGTTTAACTAAGTGTAAGAGTGTAATCCAAGGAGTTATTCCAAAGTAAGATTCCTATAGAGTCCAAGGAGTTCATTTAAGGTAAAATGGGGCTGAGTAATGACTAGGACAAATGGGATTTAACCATGGTACCTACTTGTCAATGTGAGATCTAAGGAGTGTATCCAAGACATCCTGTAATAATATTGAAGGCATCCTATGGTGTCATATTGGTAATCCAAAGTTAGAAAAGGATCGGGATCTAGGTGGTTCTCAACCAAAGAAAGATACAACCTTAAATCAGAATGTGGTTCTCGAGTGCTCAATGCATTCCCTAAGGATTACAAGGTGAGATCGAGTCAAGCCACTACTATTTGATTTTAAAGTCATATAATAATCCATTTGGTTTAAGCCTTTACTTTCAACAGTGTGACAAGGACAAGTAGCTTATAACCATTCATTTAACCATTTAAGGCCTTTTCAAAAATCAAGGTTCACTCTATAACCTTTCATTAACATCGTAAGGGGTGGTATAGACAAGAAACATATTATTCAATTACATTTAAAAAGGTCTAGTCATATACTAAGTATACTTAGAAATTTCCACATTTAATTATAAAATTAAAGATTATACCTTTCATAGGTCATGTGGTGAGCATTCATGGTACTTTCTATTATGAAATTCACAATTTAAATCAAGACATGTAATATAGAAAAGCTTACCCTTGGCAAGGTCAAGCCAAGGAACACCCGAATGGTGGCTCAAATGTGTCAAATCACTAAGATGATAATTATGAAAAAAACATCAAACATGAGAAGGACAAAGTTGTGGGCATAACCACCAACAACTAATCACTTATTTGGAAGGATCATAACCATACAGTTCTAATGATTACAATCATGTTGTATAAATTTAGTGAACGACGCCCCATGAAATCAATGGGCCCCACAAAAAAATTCCAAAATAAAAAACTTAATATATAATTTATAGAAGAACCAAATTAGGATTGTAGGACACTCCTCATCTAGTATTAGCCTCTAATTCAGCTTGAAAAGTATTATATCTTAGAAAAGAGTAAAAATGCTAACACCTCGATAACTTGGTCGAGAGAAAGAGAGATGGAGAATGACTCAAATAGATTAGAATACTTACTGTTTCACATCCAACGTGATGAAAGAATGATTGAATGGATCTTGGATGAAGGGGAACTCTTGATTCCTAGGTTAGGCCTACAAAAGATCCAAACTGTGAGAAATGGAGGTTCATCCTACTGGAAATAAGATTATAGGAAAATGGTTGGGTTAATTAGATCATTAGGAAAAAAATATAAAATTACCCAAATATTATCTTGTGCATGGTTTGGCCACACTATTTTCTAAACCGTTCAGAGATCATCCTCGGGTACCTATAGATGAGGGGCACTCACATAGTTAGCTCACAAGGTTAGGATTCATGGTTAGGAAAACTGTATGTCATCTGTACAAGATATCTCTACCTAAAGAGGGGAACCATCTGCACGATTAGACCTAACCTTACGACCTACCCGTATGGTTTCCTATAACCATGAAACAATCCCAAATTTCCCCAAAAGATGGGTTTTGGTCTCCGAACAAGCCCCAGACACCCTCAGGATTTTGCTAAATCATTAGGTATCCATATTAGGTCCAAAATTAAGAATTAGACCAAATTTTAAAGGATCAATGATTGAGAAAAAACCGGGTTCTTACACATAGAATTCTATATATTTTGATGGAAATGACTTTGGTTACTAGAAAACTATATGGATTCATATCTAAATAAATTAATAATTGATCAATGGATGATCATGGTGAAACCATGCAAGCTAGAAGATGCTTATCCAAATGATCTTGTCAGTAATGTTTTTGTAAAATATGTTTAGAATTATAAAGTAATGAATATATTATACTATGTTATAAGATAAAGTGTTTTTAGCCTTATTTCAGCCTATAAGACTGGTTGGGATATATGGAGAATACTTCATACCACATGCTATTGACTAACATGATTAAATTAAAAAAACTAGTAATGATACATGTAGAAAACTAGGATTTTAATATGAGTGAAGATGAATCCATGAACTAGTTGTTTCACAGATTTACAGGCATCATAAATTTTATTTTTATTTCTAATTTTTTCTAAAATAATGAAAAAATAGATGTTTGATGTTGGTTTGGGTACCTAATATTTCTATTAATAATCCATATGGGCCAAAGATAACATGAGTACTAAAAAAATATTTTACTTGATTGATTTCATGTAATATACCTAAAAAGTTTCAAATATTCCTAGTATATGGATAGGGGATGTTCTAGACACATGATTGGTGATATTTCTAACTTTATATCATTTAATCCATGTGATAGAGGTTCTTTCAATTTCAGAGCCAACACTAAAGGTAAAAATAATTATTTTGTGGAGTTATATTTTCTAAAAAAAACTATTATTTCTAAATTTTTGTATGTTACATGTTTAAAACATAATTTAATAAGAATATCATAATTATGTAATGACAGAGAAGAGAATAGTCATTACTATGTAATGATAGAATGTATGTCAAATTTAAAAAAGATAAATGTACATTTTTTAAGAATGAATCTATCATATTTTCAGCAATTAAAAAAGATAATAAATATACTACTGATATTTATGATCTAACAAAACATGAAAACTATTTAAATGTTATATAAACAGATTTATGTCATGTGAATATTAGACATAGAAAACTTCAACTACTATATAAATTTTAAAAGCATGGTATGGTTCTATATTTACCAATCTAATAGTAAGTAAATATTTTCTATGAGATTCTTTTTTAAAATGTAAGTTTAATGAGGAGAGTTTAAAATTTGATATTGATGTTTCAACTTCTATAACAATTGAATGATTAAATCATAATTTATTTTTTCCTCTAATAACTACTAGTTTTGGTGGAAAGATGTTTGTGTTTATGATTGTAGATGATTATAGTAGATTCACCAAGATGTTTTTATGACTTATGCAAGTAAAACTATCACTAAGATTGATGATTATTGAAAATTAATTCAAAATTATGAAGAATATTTAAAAATATATATTAGAAGTGATAAATTTATTGAATTTTTTATCTATATTTTTAAAAAATCAATAAAGAAAGTATATTTACATAGGTTTTACACTCCTATAACACTATAAAAAAATATTATAGTGGAATGGAAGAATATATCAATTCATGAAATGGCTAAAAATATGCTTAATGGATTTAGTTTCCCTGAACATTTTTCGGTTCAATCTGTTAATATATCTTGAAACGTTTTAAGAAGAGTTTTGATTAGAAAAATTATAAATAAAACCCCTTAAAATCTTTTTAGTTGAATTATATCTAAAGTAGGATATTTAGGTTGTTTTTTTGTAGAGTTTATATCTTAAAAAAATGGTAACATAATTTTTTTGATTCTAAATGTGATGAAGGGTTATTTAAAGAATATTTTAATTATTATTAGAAAAATGAGTTTTAATAAGAACAAATTATTTATTTTATAATTACTACATGTTTATTTTGATGAAAATATAAATATAAATCCAAATCCAAATTTAAGAAATGTTGAACTATTTAAAGAATTTAAATTTGGTAAATATGATCATAAAAATAATAATGATAATGTATCAATTGAGGGGGATAAAATATATTCCCAATATGATCCTAAAAAATATAAGTAACTTAATGATCATCCACTAGATGAAGTTATTAATAATGTTGAATCTTGAATTCAAATTATAAAATCTATTTTAAAATATTGTGTTAATTATACATTTGTTTCTTATTTTTCATAATATTTTAATGAATATTTTAATTATTCAAACAAGATTATTATTATGCTTGATGGAATTAATTAATTTGTAATAAATAATTTTTGTAATATTACTAGAATTCCAAAATATAAATGAGTTATAGAAACTAAATTGATTTTCAAAAATAAGCTGGATGAATCTGGTAATATAGTTTTAAGAAATCTAGATTAGTTTCCCATGGTTATTCTTAGAAAGAATTATTTTATTTTGAAGATTCTTTTCTCCTATTTATAGGATAGAATCCCTTAATATTCTATTAGTATTTTTCTTTTTTCAAAATTTTAAATTGATTCAAATGATTGTTAATTTTTTTTAAAAATCATTTTTAAATAGGTGTATGTTAATCAACCCCCTGGTTTTTAGCATGAGAATTTTTTAAATCATTATTTTAAATTGATTAAATCCTTATGTGTTCTAAAGAAAAATCCAAGAGCTTCGTATGTTAAAATTAATTTCTTTTGTTGAAAAATGATTTTAAGAATGGAAATTTTCATCCTACCTTTTTCATTAAAAAATGCAGAATGATATTTTTATTGTGAAAATATATGTTCATGGTATTATGTTTGGTTCTATAAATTCTTTTATTAGAAATTAATTCTATAAGTTTATAACTAGTGAATTATATATGATCATAATGGTTGAATTGAATTTTTTATGGGTCATTAAATTACTCAAAAAAATATGGTATGTTTTTAAGAAATATATATACGGTAAACAGATAATAAAAAAGTTTAGTCTTGATTTATGTAAAACATTTAAAATTCTTATGAGTGTAAAATTTAAGTTATATTTATATGATTATGGAAAATGTGTTCATGTTAAAATGCATAGAGGTAAAATATGTAGTTTTATTTATTTAATATCATGCAGACCATATATAATGTTTCTAGTGTGTTTTTACTCTAGATTTCAGTTTAATCCTAAGACAATTTACCATAAGTATTTTAAAAGGATCATAAGATACAATAAAGAAACTATTGATACTGGTTTATTTTACTCTAATTAGAGATATTTTAATTTGTCATTTTAATCTGATTATTATTTTAGAGGATGTAAGAATGATGGAAAAAACACATTTTCTAAGTCATTTACTCAGTAAAATCATAATTTCTTGGTGTTTTAAAAAGAAATTATAAGTTGGATTATCCACATTTGAGATTGACTATATTATTGATACTAGTTTTAGTAGACAAAGTATTTGGATTAAAAAACTATAGGTGATTTTAACTTTTGTTTGGATAAATTTACTATTTTTTTATGATTATAGTGAAATTTTAGTTTCAAAAAATCCTTTAGAGTTTATAGAATAAAACATATGGGTGTTATACTTCATTTTCTAGGATATCATGTTAATAAAGTAGAAATTATTTTCAAATTTATTCCAAATTAAAATAAACTTGTTTATATATTTACTAATCTTATAGAATCATTGGATTTTGAGGAAACAATTGAGCTAAGTATGATGGATATTTAACCAAAATTGTTATATTTTTAAATTTTTATCACGAATGAACCTTGCTAATTTATTTTCTTTATATATTATTTTGAATCTAAATTTTGGAATAGATCTAATGTTTTAATATTTAGTTTATTAATTTCCAATGGGATTATAATATTATACTTATGTTTATGATGACTAATTTTTTTAAAGTTAATTACTTTTTTATTTCGCACTATTGTGTATGTTTTTAATTAATTTTGAATAAATACAAATTAAACAAACAATGTAAATAAATATTTTTTTTTCCTTTACAAGATATTTTTTTGAATTTTATATTTGAATTAATTTATGGAGAATTTTAGTTTTTTCTCACTTTTTTATCCTTATTTTACTATTACCATGATTTTTCACTATTTACTTATTTCAACATGATAATTTTTTTTGAAAATTTGCAGAGTTATTTAACATGTATTTTTTTTATCATTTTTGATAAATTTAAAATGTGGGGATAATTTTTTAAATTTATTTAAATTTTAGTTTGGTTAGTTCAGTTTTAAAATTAAAAAATGGGGAGGGGTTAAGATTAATTTTGATTAAAATGATGCATATTAGTTCTTGGGAATATTATGCTCATTTGTTTTATGGTTTGTTTTTTTATATTAAAATTATCTTACATGTCAAAATTTTAAGTTTAATAATCATAATTTCTCATTACATTTTAAGATATATTTTTTCAATTCTTTGAGTATATTTTATGTTTGTAATGTTTTTAGAAGTCATTCTATAGTCACTATGTTTTTATATAGATTTTAGAATTTCAGATTTTTCTTTTAATGTTTTCAAATTATTTTTAAAATATGAAGGTCTGCTAAAACTATCTTTTAAGTTTCATGAAATAATTTTCAAAGTTCTATTAAAATTATAAAGTCTTACAAAATATGTATAAAATTCATATGAAATCATTTTTATAGGAGTAAAAAATATTTTTGAAGTCTTATAAAAATTATAAAGTCATAATATTTACATTAATTAAATATGTATTTTTTTATGAAGTTAGGAAATATATATTGAAGTTATATGAAGCTACTTTTTAGTCTTAAACTTATTTGAGTTCACTGTATGTATGAGTCATGTTTATGTTGATATATAGATGATTTTTTGGCAATCTATAAAAAAGATATCTACACAACAATGCAAAATGATGTTTTCAATGATATTAAAATGATATAACGATAGTTATGCGTAGTTTAGCATTTTAAGGGAATTTTTATACTCTTTATTTATATAGTTTTAACATTTCAGATTATTGTGGGTTTATATCAGTTTTTTAACTATTTTATTAATTTTTAAAATGTAGATACTAGTTAATGATGTTATTCAAGTTGTTTTTGAGTTTTTTAGTGGAGGGTAAATCGGATGATATTTCAAAATATAGGTAAAATATATTTCCTTGTTTATATTATTTATAACCATGTGTTATTAAAGATCTTGGAGTTAATAAATAGGTAATATACATTGTAGTTTCATTCAGGAAATTTGATAAAAAATAGTGTCACAAATCATTGAGAGGTACACACAAAATCCATATAAGAATTATGAAGTAAAAAATATCTATTACAACTAATATTTAATTATTATGGTCTTAAAGAAACATCATTGTCAATTATTTTTCTAAATTAATTTAAGATACATTAAGCTACCTCAGTATTCTAATATTCATTTCCTTTTCAATTTTTAAAGATGTATCTTTTTATTAAATTTTTATTAATCATCAGTTTATTATTTTCCTAACCCAAAGAAGATCTAGTTTTGGTTATAACTCCTAAAAAGGTACATTTATCAATTTATTACTCTTATTAAAAGTTGTTTTTGGGGTTGTTCTTTGTTTTGAATAAACAAACGTGTTTTTAGATTGAGCATCTAAGTGAGAAAAAGTGGGTTTTGTAAAAAATTCCACTCCTTTCAAAAGTGAGACAAGTTTTAGTGTGTATAATTCCTATAATTGAGTTATAGGGGAGTGAAGGGTAGATATTGGGTCATGTTTATTTGACAAATATAAAAATATGGAATTTATATTTTCTTTCCACTATATTATATTCTAAAAATTACTGCACTACAATTGCACTATTTATATTGTGTATATTTTATTCAGATTAGCATTTATGTTAAAATATAATCTAATTTAATAATAACCATTAATGGTTAAATTTTATATCCCCCATAACCATTATTTTCATCCTACTTTATCCTAATAGGAAACTCATATCTAGATAATAATGAAAGTTCCATTGGAACTCATAAGTGCAAGTTCCATAAAAAATAACAAATGAAGTATAGGGAAAATTCCTTGAGGATTCCTTGTGATTACACTATAAATTCAAATATATGGTGAAATCCCTGGTGGAATTTATATAAATAATCACCAATAAAATTTATTAGAAATATGTTTTTTAAATTGGACATTATTAAAACTTGTGTTTTCAAAGGAAATGAATATTTTAGTTGTGGTTTATAAATCAAAAAACGTTTTGTATTTGTTGAAAATGTACTTTGTTATTGTTATTATGATATTGGTGAGTACTTGTAAAATATTTGGGTAGATTTAATAAGTTTGGAGTTAATTTTATTAAGGAAAAAAAATAAGGTCACAATAGACACAGTCACACTTTGATGTGTGTTTCATTTGTGTTAATTGAACGGATGGTATAGAGACCATGCCATAATAGTTTGGTTGAACAATGTTAGAGGAAGCTACACTATAATAAAGTCCAAATGAAAATATCATAAATTTTTTTTGTTCGATTGATGTTTTAATATTTAAATGTTTCATAACAAGTCCCAATAGTCATTTGTCTAAAAGTAATGTAGTTTTATTCACACCGCAATGATAGACCATTAAAATGTAGTACATGTTTGGTTAATGGTGAATAAAGAAAATCATGTCACAATGGAAAATTCCACATTGTAACATTTTTGTATTGTAAGAATTTAAAAGAGATTAAATAAATTATCTTAAGGGTTTCAGAGCAAACTAACCCTGTGATCTTTAGAGGGATATCATAGATGAAGTTCATAAAACTTTAAGGATGGGAATCATATATTGATTTGGTGGTTTACAGTTCAATTTGATAGTTTAAATATTTTTTAAATTCAGAGATATTAGCTTTAATTATAGTGGTTTTAATTAAACCATTATGAATGGTTTGATGGATAATAAATAGGTGAAAAATTGAATTAGGTGAATATAGAATTTAGAATATTCATTTATTGATATTTGAATAATTTGTAAGAATATTGTTGATAAATATTTTTTAGAGAATTTACACATCTAGAATTTATAGATGAAATATTTTTATAGAAGAACTATATTGAAGATAAAAACATGGTAAAGGAGACTGAAGCACAAGGAGAATGACATCATGTTTTGGAGTTGATCATTTTTTTGGAAATTATTTTGAGCAACCTGTGTATTGATAAGTCTAGAATTCCTTTTTTTAAAGTAGTGTATAAATATATAAGTATAGGGAGTAAACTAGGGATCAGTAGTGATTCTATTAGTATCTAATTAGAATTGGTTACACTATGTGTTTTATTTTTTTCAAACTCAACAAGGTGATTTAAAGAAAGTTATATTTTATTTTCACCATGTTAATAGTTGTGTGAATCATTATATTTCCTAATAGTGGGAGTGACAGCATAAAATATGAGAGTGTGTACTACTACATAGGTGGGTTGATAAAGGGATATTATAAAAATACTGGTGTGATATTAGAATATCAATTTTAAATATTATATATAGAATAGGGTTGATTCTATATAAATATGATTTGGGGAGTATCCAAAAAAATTGGATTGTTCTATGATTGAAGAATTTCCCATGATAAAGATCTAGTCACTGACAATATGTGATGACTTTCCTAAGATTTATGAGATCATCCAAACCAAGATACATCATGAAAATCCATGATGATGTTTTAGGAATATGAATACCTTGATATATTCATAATGGAATTTTTTTTGAAGTGTTTGAGTTATTTTATGATGTTTTCAAAGGAAAAATGAAATAATCAAGAAATTTAAAGCAAAATCATGTAGGTACTCATTAAAGTGTAGTGTTGTGGGAGTATGGGAGTTTGTGTAATAAATTAGAGAAAATGAATAATTTTCATGAAAAGGCTAAATTAGATATTCCCTAAAGCCATGAATATTCACACACACATACATTTATATGTAAGGTATATTGAGATTCATTCTTGAAATAAGATTTTACGCATGCCACTGGAATTAATCTAATGAGCATCCAAATATTAAGTGTGCTAATATTTAAATGGAAAAAACTCATTAAAGGATATCATTTATTTAAGTTGTTATATAAGATGTAATGGATTGTGAATTATACATGGATTGAATGCAAGAGTTGTTTGAATAAGTATTTATTCATGAATTATAAAAGTATGGATCAATGTAGTAGCTTGAGAAATGTTCTCAGTGATTTACATATATTATTTTCCTGTGATGGAAGGGGATGAATAATGGCCTCAGGCTTGGTCAGACCACCCTATACCCAAAAATATTTCTTCTTATTCATCCTTTGTGATGAGGTGTTAGCACGCTGTTGGTGAATTAGAATCCCTCTCGTATGATGATAGATTCAGATCGTCCTGTGGATACACCACAGATATGGGATGCTTTTATCACTTAGTGATCATCATGCAATTTTTATGAAGTCTAAGAGATATAAAATTCTTCTATGGAGCATGGTATGCATGTTTTAAAACATTTCTAAATTTCAGAATTTTTAATGAATTTTCATATTATCATGCATGGAGAGACTTAAAATGCTTCTATGGAGCACGATATGCATGTTTTAAAACATTTCTAAATTTCATCATTTCTATGTAGCATGGTATGCATGTTTTTTTAGCATTATCTATGTATAATTTTTATGAAAAATTTAATAAGATGAAGAATAAATTGAGAAATAGAGCAGTTCCTTGTTTTTGGAAATTTGATTTCTTAAAAGGGTTTACCCTTACGTAGCTGGGCTACATGAAGGTAACCAACACCTTAGCCTTATATAGTTGAGATGTGTCAGGGTAACATAAGCATTACCCATACATAGAGTGATGGAGAGGAATGCCTAACATACAAACCTACACTATTTAAATTTGGTTTGAGCCAGCCCTAGTCTACTATGGATTTGGGGTATAAATAAATCCAAAATAAAATAGAGATAATGAATAAGGAGGAGGAAATAATCCACTTACTTTCTAATTTTAAAGTGATTCTAGGCAAAAGATCCAAAAAAACTGAAGATGGAAGGAAGAGGTGGAGCTTGCACGTAGAGGACCCATTACACTCCAAATAGATATAAAATGGGGTGAGGGGATTAAAATGGATAAGGGGTAAAATGTTAAAATTTAAAAAATAAAAATTTGGGCAAGGATAGACTACAACATGGAATTAAGGAATATGGTGTGGTCCCTCCCTGGATACCCCTTCTAATATAGCCTCTTGGGATACATTATAGTGAACCCCAAGGAAGTTGGATTGATTCCCCTCTCAAGTATAGTCCACCATGGTGTGTTATACCTGCTCCCCAACATATATTAGAGAGAAAAGTGACATTACGCACTATAAAGGCCTTGTCCCATGTCGTGGCCTTCTATAGTTTGAGTTTTCAACCTTCATAAATATTGTAGACTCCAAAAAAATAAAAAAGGAAATAAAAAATAAAAAATTGGAACAAAAATTAATAAATAAAAGGTTTTGAACCTAAAAATAACCTCATGGGTGTGATGGAAACAATTATGGTACACACTCTTTGGAGTAGCCCTTGGTGGTGAACCAATGTAAAATATATATGTCTATACAACTTTTTATTTACCTGGATATTATGGATGTATTCCTGATAATTGAAAAGTTTCATGTGTTCTTTAACATGTGAGAACAAGATCCATTGGGAGTAGAAGAAGAATAATTGATGCCTTAATTAACCCCTCTTCATAGGGTGTGTTTGGGATGTTATAGTTTCAACATTCACAATTTTGGATGGTTTTGAAGACTTAGATTTATCTAATAAAATACTGTTAGGTATTGGATATTGAATATATAAATATGTGTATTCTAATGGAGGGAAAATTTTTGGGGAACATTGAAAATATTAACAAACATAATACAGATGGAGTTGATAACACAATTCTAAATTTCATTGAAAATTTTGAAATATAAATAATAGGGAAAAAAGATTCATGAATTCTTGAGGGACTAGAGCTGAAGAGTTGCCCAAAATTTGGTTTGGGTATTTTTTAGAGTGGTTACATCATTTTGAGGATCTAGAAGTCTATTTACTTAGTATCCCATTTTTGAAGTAGTTAGTGGACAGATTAAAGGATGGAGTATCCTTTAAACTTGATATTGGACCAATATAAAACGTTTTAATAATAATAATTATTTTGTTATTAGTGTTAAATGATGAATTTTTATGGGTACAAATTAGAATATCTCATCCACAGCGGAGGAAGAACTAAGTAAAAATATTTTATTCTAATGGTTTCATTATTTATTTTGTCACTATGATTTATCTTTTGAGTGAGATATGTTATATTATTCATTATAAAAATGAAACAATATAAAAAAATACTAACTAAAAAGAAACTAAAATAATTAATTACCATAATTCACCACCCACTTCTTAGGATAATTCCATCTTTGTGGGATCTGGGTGCTAATAGTCATAGTGGATTCTCTTTATATCATGGTTTTGGCCTATATAAAATAAAAGAATTTAAATTTTTCTCTTATATCAACCATAAATATTATATTGGATTTAAATTAAATATAAAACATCATTTCTTTTCTAACATAATCATCACATTATCTTTTATAATTATCATCCCATCTACCATCAAAAGTATCCACATGTCAAATAGAACATTTCTTTTTTCCCAATAATTAGCATTCATGTTTAATCAGTAAACTAATATTTTACCATTTAAGTGGTTAATGATCAATAAAATAAAAAAAACGGTAACATATTTGTCACATATTTTATATCTTATAATAAAATTGAAAATATACCTGGATAATTTTAAAGGACTTTTATGATGTTTGTTATTGGGACTTGTCATTTGATCAAGAATAGATCCAAGAAAACAAATCCTATTAGTTTTTCATGTTTCACAATGATTAGATGTGAAACTTTTTTAAACTATATATAGGGGTAAATTATCAAACATGAATATAAGCATATTATAATAACCACATTTTCATAGCCATCATCTTGTGTACCCAAAATAAATTCAAAAATAGAACTTTGCAACATTTCTAACAATAATAAAATTCCAATAGTATAAGACCACATTTTTTACCAATTGTTAAGTGGAAAAATTAAATTAATACCTTTATTTCACTAATATACCTAAATCCTTAATAAAAGAATATATTAGATACCCTTTATGGTCGACTCTAGACCCCCACAAGGAACATTGATCTTCCTTATCTCTTTATTATATCCATTAATATATGGATTTTGGAAACTTGAACCTTCCTATAATCATAATATAATACTCAATTATCAATAAATTTCCTAAAAAATATTGAAAATAATGTATTTTTAAAGGATTATCCATTTGAGTTCTGTACCTTTTCCCTCACTTCATCAATGCACTGCCTCAATTTGATCATTGTTAAATTATATTGAAAAATGTTTAAAGTAGATTCAAATTATGATCCTATAAGGGATTTGTTTTACTTATATTGATTTATAATTTCCACGTATATGTTCAGTAAATTATCAATGAAAATACTAATGGAGATCCATAACAGAAATACTATTAAATTTTTACATTAAAATTTCTTCTAAAACACATTAGTGAAAGTTACAATATAAAATGGAATATTTATATGAATTATATTCCAAATGGATGTTCAAATAGAAACTAACATTCATAACTAAAATAAGTGTATGTTTTTACCTTAAGTTCTACTAAAACTTGCTAATTAAAGTTGTATTGGAAAATCTAGAAGGAATTTTAAATATAAATCACCAATGGAAGACCCACTGAAAATCATAATTGAAGTGTAAGATCCATTATAAAATGGAATTTCTATAGTTGTCAAGTGAATCAAGTTAGAAATCATAAAATAAAATTATATCTGAATTCTAATATTTGATTCCTTTATAAAATTTATAGTGGAAGATTCATCAGAAACCATTAATGGAAATTTAATTATTAAGTTTGATTACAATAAATTTTCCAAGTATTAGGGAAGATTGGGTTTATTAGTGCTATGATTTGTTTTTTAATATTAAAAATACCACACATGTCATAAGTTTAAATTGGATAATTACAATTTATCATAGTATTATTAAATAATATTTTATCTATTATTTAATTAGGTTTAATGTTTGTAATGTTTCTATACATGATTTTTCAGTCATTGTGTTTTTCTATATTTTTGGGAATATTTTTTATTTATTTTAAATTAGTCAAAGACTTATGAAAATATTAAATTCATATAAAACTATTTATTAAGTCCTATAATATTATTTTAAAAGTATTATGAATATAATAAAGTCTTATGAAATCCATTTCAAATTCATACAAAATAATTTTTAAGTCATAAAGAATCATTTGTGAAGTCATGTGAAATATACAAAGTCTTATGATTTACTTTAAATACATATATTTTTTATGAAGACATTTGAATCTAATTTGAAGGTATATAAAGATACTTTATATTCTTAGACTTATTTGAGTTCACTAACTACATGAATAATTTTTATGTGAAAATATAGATGATGTTTATATAAAGTATAAAAATGATGTTTAGGTAGCAATGTAAACTGATGTTTACACATATATTAAAATGATGTCTACACACATAGTATAATAATTATTATGCATTGTTTAACAATTTAATAATGTTTTGATGCTCTGTTTTTCAATTTTTTTAACATTTTCAATTAATTGAAGTGTATATGAGTTATTATAACTATTTTATTAATTTTTAAAATACACATACAAGTTAGAAACATCATGAAAGTTTTTTTTGAATTGTTTAGTGAAGGATTAATCATGGAATATTTCAAAATACAGGTAAATGATATTTATTTATTTATATTATTCATAATCGTGGATAGTAGTGATTTATATGAAATAAAATACCACATATTATCACAAATATTAGAGTTAATGAAGAGGAATTATTTGTTGTAGTTTGATACAGGTGACTCAACAAAAATGCAACAGTTTCACAAATCATTGATAGGTGCACATGACATCCATACAAGAATAGTGAAGTAATGAATCTTGATTAGGATAATTATTTAATCGATGTAATCATGAAGGAACTTCAATATTAATTATTTTTATAAGGTTATCAAAGATACATATAGCTGTATAAATATTCTGATATCCATTTCCTTTAGATTTTTAAACATTTTATCATTTCATTTTTTTATTAATCATTAGTTTATGATTTTTCCTACCAAAATAATAAATGGTGTTTGTTATAACTCGTAGTCAAAAGGTATTTCTTTCGTGTTATGACTCTCATAAAAAAATTAGGTTTTGGGTTCTCCCTCAGTTTGAAGAAATGTAGGTGCTTTCTCGGTTGGGCTTCTAGGTAATAAAAAGGTTGGTTCTGTAATATTTTGGAACTATTTTAAAAATTTATAATAGTTTCTATGTGAACCACTCCTCTCAATAGGTTACAATAGAGTGAAGGGTAATTGCAAGATCAAGATTCTACAAACTACAATAATTTTTTTATTCATATCATTTATTTTCCACTGAATTTTATTATAAACACTACTTTACTGCTCTTCCATTGTTTTATTGTATATTTTGTATTCAGTTTAACATGCATACTAAATATACTATGATTTAATAATAAATTTTATAGTTTAAAGGGCCCACCCATCCCCCAGCCATTGTCTTCATTTTACTCCAAGTCAAAAACTATTATCAGTGTTTATTCCTCTTCAATATAAGTTCTATTACTCATATTTTTTTCCATTGTGTTAACCTTTTCCTAGACCAAATGGTCTACATAAAATGATTTTTAAAATGTTAGGAATTAACTTAAATAATTGTTGTATTCCATAGTGTGATGTCCTAGACCCATGTGGCACTTAATGGGTGCCCTGATCTCAATGGGCCAAATACCCTCAAGCGCATCTCCTCAAACACCTGAGGCTACCAACTAGTAGTGAGGGCCTTGGGTGTGTCTATGGGGAGACTATGCCCTCATCACCAGAGTGTATCACAGTGGATAAATATAAACAGAGGTAAATATCATAATCAATATAAGTAAACAGAAGGCGCAGTGGAAAGAGACGAGGATAAAAATACCAGAAATAACTTGAATAACATAAAAAAATGTTGATGATATTCCATGTATATAAAAAACAAGAAAACTTGGATACAAAGTAGCAAGCATACATAAAAAACCCATTGTAAAAAAGGAAATATATAAAATATTGCAATCATCTTGAGCCAGAGCTCGGTCATCTCCTACTAGATTTATCCTAGCTTAGTAAGAAATCAAGTGTCTGAAGCATTACACCTCCATTTATCAACACATGCATACATGTAATTTTCCTCGGGTACCAAATAGCGCCCGTAGAGGGTGTGAGATAACTATTAGTGGGATACCACTAATGGTGTCTATAACATCCAGCCTGTGTAATAGAAATATAATAATGTGTAGGCATGAATATATAACATAATGTAGTGCAATGTAACTAAATACCCAAGTATCTGCTTCAGCTCTCGATTGGTGTCCGAACATGTAACCAGTTGATTAATTAATAAATCAACAATTTATAAATAAGCCACATGTTAGAAATAGTGAAGGTTCCAAGATGTAACTAGGTAACCTATAATGATATTTAATAATGAAGTTATAAGGTAATAACCAAGGTAACATAGACCTCAAGGGTCACAAAATCAGTAATGACTATAGTCTAGCTAAAGGTAAGAATGTAATCCAAGGAGCATCGACCAAGGAATTCCATAATAAGGTGCCTACTAAATCCAAGGAGTTCATCCAAGGTAAAATAGGGCTAATCAATGACTGAGCCTGATGGTCTTTAACCATGGAACCTACTTTTCAATTCTAGATCCAAGGATAGTATCCAAGGAATCCTATAATAATATTGAAGGGATCCTACGGTGTCATACAGAGCATCCACAGTTAGAAAAGGATCAGGATCTAGGTGGGTCTCAACCAAAGAAAGTTACATCCTTGAATCGGAATGGGGTTCCCGAGTGATCAAGTAATTCCCAAAGGAATCGAAGGAAAGCTTGAGTTAGGCCACTCCTATTTCATAATGAATTCATATAACATTCCATTTGGTTCAATCCTTTTCTTTCATTATTGTAACAAGGATAATTAGCATAAAACCATTAATTTAATTATTTAAAGCATTTTTAAAAATCAAGGTTCACTATGCTACCTTCCATTAACATGGTAAGGGGTGATACAGACATGAAACCTATTATTCAATTACAATTAAAAAGGCCAATTCATATAGTGATTATACTCTCCAATTTCCATTTCATATTTAATTATCAATTTGAAGCACTTTCCTTAGGCAGGTAAAGTGGTGAGAATACAAGGTAATTTACATTATTCAATCCACAATTTAAATAAATCCATTTAATATAGAAAATATTACCCTTAGAAATTTCTATCAAAGACACTCCCTAACGATGACTCAAACGTGTCAAAACACTAAGAAGACAATTATGAAAAAACATTCTATATGAGATGGATAGAGTTGTGGGAGTAACAACTAAAAATGAATCACATATTTTTAAGGAGCATAACCATAAGGATCTAATAATTTTAATCATGACGTATAAATTAAATAAACGACACTCGATGAAATCATTAGGCCCCAAACAATAATTCCAAAAATAAATAAACTTAAGGGATAAGTTATAAATCATCCACCTTAGGCTTGTATGACTATCCTTATCTAGAATTAGCCTCTAATTTGTCTTGGAACAAAGTAGATATTATAAAATATTAAAAATGATCACACCTCGATAACTAGTCGAGATCAAGAGTGAATAAATAATGTCTCAAACAGACTCGATTACTTACCATTGTGAATCCAACACGACAACCAAAATCTCAAATGAATCCAGTATAAAGGGGATCTCTTGATTCCTAGGTTAATCCTTAAAAAATCTCCACAATGAGAGAAATGGAATTTCATCCAACTAGAAATAGAATTAGGGAAGAAAAGTTTGGTTAATTAGATCATTAAGGGAAAAATGTAAAATTACCCAAAAATTAGCCTGTAGACAGTTTGTCAAACCATGAAAAAAACCATGCGTGGGTACCTGGAAAAGAGGGGAACTAGAATGGTTAGGGTAAATGTGCACCAAATGTGCAAGATTAATTTACTCGAAGATGCAAACCATCTGCACCATTAGATCTAATCATGCAGTCTACCTGCATGGTTTCCTTTAACTATGTGACATGACCTCTTTTCCGCAAAAAATGGGTTCCCAGATCCGAACAAGCCTCGGAAACCCTCAAGAAATTTTCTAACTCAATAGGAATATATATTAGGTTCAAAATAAATAATTAGACTAAAATTTAATGTATCCATACCTGATTGAAAAATCAGGTTCTTTTAGTCTTCCCCCCTTAGAAGAACACATCCCCGAGTTCACCTTCCATGGATGGTGACACACTATCAAAGAACAACTTTGTCCACTAGGAATGTACGTCATCCTCCCAATCCCATGTCTCATCCTATACATGGCCATGATGCCATATCACTCATACCTAAGGGACAAACCAGCCTCAAAGAGCTTTCATGATCTGGTTAACAATGCATATTGGTTACTCATCAAAGGTAGCATCGACATCTAACTCAACTTCCTTAGGATAAAAAGTATGTGACAGGTCGACATGATATTGGAAAAGATATGAAACATGAAAGACTTCATGCATGGAATGGTACCTTTGAGGTAGTTGAAACGAATAAGCTAGTGTCATGACTCTCTCTAGAATCTCAAACAACCCTACATGATGAGGCGATAGATTCCCTACTTATGTAACCATCTATTACCTAGCCTGGGTGATACCTAAAGGAAAACATGATCCCTGACCGTGATCTCAAGAGGTCATCGATGGCGATCAACATTAGATTTTTTTTCTAGACTGAGTAGTAGACATAGGCTTCCTGATAAGCTAAACCTACTCCGATATCTCCTATACGAGATGAGGACCTAGTAGGGTTACCTCACCTACCTATACCTAGCATAGGGGTGATTGGAACAACCTACCATAAAATACCTCAAAATGAGCCCTCTAAATTGTCACATGAAATATATTATTATAGGTGAACTCAACGAGAGAGATATGCTTCTCCCCAGAACTATTGAAATCAAGGACACATGCTCGATGTGTGTCCTTTAAAACCTATATTTTCTATTACGATTGTTCATCGGTCAAAGGTTAAAAATTGTGCTTAGAAAATCTTGTAATGTCTCGGATTTTCTGTGTTTTAATTTTTTAAATATTATATGGAATTATTTCGAGACCGGGCATGAAGATGAAACATTATTCCGAGGCCCAGTGAGCCTGAGATGGTGGTTTGATCTTTTTTTAAGTTAAGTGAGTCGACACTTGCACGATTGTGGAAGTTTCCAAACGGATGCCCGGATTAAAAACTTTAGGGCATCATTGCATCCGGGGAAACGACTTTACCTAAGAATGAGCCTAACCTCGACCGGTGTGGGTCAAGGGAAAAAGTTAATTTTTGGACGTTTTAAGTAAAATAAAATAAAATAAATTAGAAAGTTTATTTTAATTCTTTTATGGAAACATCCGCTGAAGCATGAAAATGGGGAAACTATTTCCTTAATAAATGGCGTGTCATAATGACTCAAGAATGGAAAGTTGGACTCATTAATACTGCATCCTATTTTTTAATTTCAAATATGTTTCCCTTTTTATTGGGATAATCGAACATCAATCGTTGGCGAAAGATTGAGAGAAACATTGGAGAAAACTCTCGGTGACGAACGACGATGGATCGAAGCTGCGAATCACTGCGCCAACAAGGTTGGAGGATCTCGACGATGATGGTAGCATGACCTCTTCATCATCAATCGATCCCTTATTAAGGTAGGGTTTTGTTATATAATTTTTCTTTTCCCTGATTTTGATTTAAATGATGAATGAAGATCCACCACGAACAAGTTGATCCGCAGACTCGTACATTCTAGCAAGAGGGATTTCTTTGGGATGATTATGGGGAATTAATCCGAGTTGATTATTGTTTTTGATTTATGCTCCGTTTAAGCCTATTAACGAGAGTAGATCAACTCCATGACAAACGACAGCAGAGGTTCATTCCTCAAATTTTTTTATTTGGATTTCTTCCCTTTTTTTTCACGCGTTCTTCGTGTTCTTCGCAAGGTGATGAACAACGGATCACTGCGTATCCATTTTGTGATGCAAAGATACCAAATTGAAGAATCGATACATCATCGACCTTGCGTAGGTGCAACGATGATAGCAGACGACGAATCAGACCAGATCGGGAAGGGTTGTTCTTCGATCGTTCTTCGTACGGGAAGATCAAAGCATAATTTGTGGCCGATCGGAGGTCCAAAAACACTAGAAGAAGCTTTGTGGAATTGGGGAAACCAAAACCCAGGAGTTTCGTGGAGATCAGACAGCCAGATCGATGATTGAGGCAGCACGGGAGGCGTGCCGATGAAGAGCGTCATTTCTGGAAATTTCCAGAATACACGGCGCGTACTTCCGAAGAACACGCCTTGTAGTACTAGCGGTGGAGGATAGGGTTTCGGGGGCTAGAG
Source organism: Viscum album (assembly GCA_963277665.1). NCBI lineage: Eukaryota > Viridiplantae > Streptophyta > Magnoliopsida > Santalales > Viscaceae > Viscum > Viscum album. The sequence continues at coordinate 2,026,545,639 of OY728123.1, forward strand.
AGGAATAACACGTCATGTTAGACTTTCCACAAAGCTCAGCATGTACTTTTGTAAGCACATGGACACAGGTTGGACTACACGACTTCAGACGACACGGCGTGTACAACATGGAAGAGGTGGCTACGCAGAACTCGACTTGGTACACGGACACAGGATAGAGTACACGACCTTGTACTCCATAACACAGCCAGACGAGGCCAGTAATGTGGGTCACCCTGTGTATAGATTACATGGGTTGGTGTACATGGGTTGATGACCATGTAAGGGAACATGGCCAACGTACACGGAACCAACCCCAGTCAGTCGGACACAGTGTGTACATCATACTACATGCCTTGTACTCAGTTTCCTACACGAATAGCCTTACGACATGGGCCGTTGTACATGGGCAGTACCCGGGATCAGACAACATGGTGTGTAACTTTTCTACATGCCGTGTACTTTTTGGAATATGGCATGGTCCTCTTATTCACTGTATCTTGGAAATATTTAGTTTGGTTTAATGCCCCTTCTTCTCATTCCCCTGAAGGTCAGGCATCATTTACTTTTTACAAGAGTATGATCCCTTCAGCAGGAATTTTTGTGATAGAGTTAGGAATCCATCCAAGAGGCCCAGATCAAGATCCTCTATCCATTCTTGACCCCAGGTAGAGTCCGGCATCGACATGACTAACTCCACCAGGCATCGATCCTCTACCTAGTAGGTGAATTCCGGATGAGTCGCGGTATCTTCCATGACCCTGGAAGTGATCCTCATCTGTGTATCATGATCTTTCCCACTCAGGATTGTGTCTCCCATAATGAGTGCATCTATCTACCATAACCTTCTCACTCTGGAGTGTGTCTCCCATAATGAGTGTAACTACCTCTCGTGATGCTTCCCGACGAACAGTACTTCTCGAACAGACGTCATCAGAGCTATAAGACTCATTGAGTGTGTTCTCCCGAAACGAGTGCTTTGTGGAATCTTTGAACTGAACCCCTAGCTGAGGGTATGCAGTCATGTGACTTGTCTCTAGAATACAAGTATGGGTTTTGAGTATATCTAGTTGGTGCTATATGTTCTGTAGATATATATTGTGCATAACTGACTGTACCTTTACTTTGTGTACTGCTTTGTGGTTTTTGGGGTCCTCTACTGAGTATTGTTATACTCAACCCTGCACGGGATTTTCCCACACGTGTCGTGTCTTGTGTAGACGGGAAGCCTTTTGAAAGAGTCTAGGTCAGACTAGGACAAGACCGAGCTTTCTGAGTTTCTTATAGGATGACGTGTTCCTACAGCTTTGAGAAGCAGTCCCATCACCTTTTGTGTTTACAGGTTGGAGATTGCAGTTTTCAGACTCCTGATTTTTTTGGGGGCTTGTATTCTGCCCCAGTTTACGTTCAGTACTTTACTTTCCATTGCACTCTATTGGTTGGGTGTATTTGTAGGCATGCATTTTTGTTTCTTAGTGTTCTTACATTTCAGCATTAGTGGGCTTGGAGATGTGTGCGTGTATACAGGTACTTAGGCAATACCTCCGATGTTTGTAATATGCCTACTCGGTGCTAGTCACCAGCCCCTGGCCTATTGGAGGTGGGCTTGGGGAGTCGTGGCATGGGCCCCACTGGTATGGGTCGTAACAGAGTGGCATCAGAGGTGGTCAGTTCTACCTTAGGAACAAGAGTCTGATATATTGGTTTGGGGAAACGGTGTTAAGTGTTTCGAGTTCATTCTTCAGGCCAGAGACTCCAGTGTTGGTGCGGCGGCCAACGTATCCATACAACAGGATGCTGATAACCTACTTTTCGACTCGGTATATGAAAACACTAGTTGCGGGGAAATAAAAGAAAGGTACATGCATCATATAGGAATGGGGTGTGTTTTCCATGTCCTTTGTGTCATCTATCCAGATATACTCATTAACCATGGTACATCTTGTTTCATTACAGGATTCTTCCATGACGCATACCCACTAGGATTAAGCATCTTGATCATGAGGATGACCCCCTAAGTGATGAGGCTTCAATACAGGGACCGGTCCCCCAGGCATTTCCACCAGGTGGTGCACCTGCTATGTCACCACCGGTGGAGCAGCCCGTGGGACATGAGGTACCAACCGATGAGGAGCATAGGATGAACGTGCTCCATGAGTTCCAAAGACAGATACCCCACAGGTTTTGAGGTGAGCCCGATCCTCAGGCAGCTGAGGAATGGCTTGAGACGGTGACTAGATTTTTCCATCTAGTGAGGACACTAGCAGACTAGATGGTGATCCTAGGAGCGAGCCTTCTTCAGGGTTCGGCGGGACAATGGTGGAGTCTGACCTCACAGACTCAGGATGAGTAGACTCTTTCATGGATGGAGTTTGACAACTCTTCAGGGAGGAGTTCTCTCCAGTTATGCTGAGAGCTATGCACATCCAGGAGCTTCTTCAACTCTAGTAGGGCAGTATGACAGTAGCTGACTATTCATCGAGGTTCACCAACCTTGCTTGGTACTCGATGGATATGTTCAGGGATCATTACTTCAGAGCTCGGACCTTTGAGCGAGTTATACGGCGGGACATCTGAGAAAATGTCATGGATCTATGCATATCAACTTATGCATAGTGCTTGAGAAGGCCTTGGGGATCGAGAGCTTCTTGGAAGAGTAGAGAGAGACGATGACAGTCAGCAGCAGGTAGACAGGTGCAGAGACACCGGTAGCAGGGAGCTGGCATTAGATATAGGGATATGTACACAAGAGGCATAATAGGACAACCAAGAAAAGAGGATTGATAGTCCATGGCTCTCTGGCTGGATCCAGTCAGCCTAGGGAGAAGCGATGTTATGCTTGCGATGGTAGGGGACATCTCACTAGAGATTGTCCGACCCGTTGAGCTGCTGACATGGAAGCGGTGGATGGACCACCGAGGCATAGGTAGAGAGTGGAGCAGACAGAACCTCCAAGTGGAAGATGTGGCATAGGAGCAGGGAGATCTATGGGTGGTGGAAGACGCTTCGACTTACTTCCACCACCACCCCCAGGAGGTCTGCATCAAGCTTCGAGAGCTGGGCGACAGGGGTGGGGACAGCTGCATGCGGTTGAGGCATACGACCCAGGGGCACCAAGGATGATTCAATGTACGATCTGTGTCTTTTCTACATTAGCTTCTATACTTATAGACACAGGTTCTAGTTATCCCTTAATTGCCACATGTCTTGTAGAAATCCTCGAGATTCCGGTAGAACTGTTGACTTGATCCTTAAGCTTCGAGACACCTATGGGGTGAGAATCAACAATCACACACCATTACAGACAGTATGATCTTACCCTTGGAGGCGAGAGTTTCAGTTGGAACCTCTTGGTGGTAGTGTTGAGGCCTTAAGACGTCATTCTCGGTATGGATTGGTTATCTTCGGTCCATGCCCAGATTGACTGTTTTAGGTGAAGAGTGCAGTGTGTTCTCCGTGATGGAATAGGGTTTTCCTTTGTTGGAGAAAGGGAAACTCAGGAAGTGCAGAATGGGCTTATGAATAAGAGGGTGCAGCTGATCACTCATGAGCTGGCTAGCCTTTCCCTCGGAGTAGTGGATGTTGTGAGCTCCCAGTTCCTAGCAGTGGTGGCGGAGTATGTGGACGTCTTTCCCAAAGATGTTCCAGGATTACCTCCCCGCAGGGGAATCGACTTCTGCATTGACTTACACCCTGGGACGACACCGATTTCCTCATCAACATATCATATGGCTTCCACAGAGCTTCGCGAGTTGAGGGTTCAGTTGGAGGATTTACAGAGGAAGGGTTTTGTGAGACCCATCATTTCACCTTGGTCAGCCCCAGTCTTGTTTTCCAAGAAGGCAGACGAGAGTCTGAGGTTGTGCGTGGATTACCGGCACCTGAACCAGGTGATGGTGAAGAACAAGTATCCACTGCCAAGGATCTGTGACCTCTTCGATCATCTAAGAAGGGCACAGTGGTTCTCGAAGGTTGACCTTCAATCAGGCTATCACCAGCTATGAGTGTAGGACGAGGATATACCGAATACGGCTTTCAGATGATGCTACGGTCACTATGAGTACATGGTGATGCCTTTCGACGTGTCAAACGCCCCTGCAGTGTTCATGGGACTGATGAACCAAATCTTACAACCATACTTGGACTGATTTTTAGTGGTCTTCATTGATGACATCCTTGTGTACTCAGCGTCAGAGGAGGAGCACGTGAGACACCTTTGGATGGTTCTAGACGTACTTCGGGAGCATCAGCTTTATGGGAAGCTCTCAAAGTGCCAGTTATGGATTCAAGAGGTCCACTTTCCGAGACATGTATTCTCAACAGATGGAGTAGCTGTAGACCCAGCCAAGGTGGAGGCTGTGTTAGAATGGGAGCCACCTTAGAGCATGATAGAGGTGCAGAGATTCCTTGGGTTGGCAGGATATTACCGGAGATTCATTACTAATTTCTCCCAGATATCAGCATCGATGACATCCTTGACCAGGAATAGGTAACCCTTAATTTGGATGGAGAAGTGACAGTAGGCTTTCGAGCAGTTGAGATAGAGTTTGATGAGCACCCCAGTCTTGAGGTTGCCGGAGGAGGGTGTCGAGTACATAGTTTTCAACGACGCATCAGGGACCTGGCTCGACTATGTCCTGATGCAGGGGCAGGCGGTGATTGTTTATAGTTTGTACTAGCTTAGGCCACATGATCAAAACTATGTGACCCATGATCTCGAGTTTTCTGCGGTAGTATTTTCATTGAAGATGTGGTGAAACTACCTTATGGGCGAGTGGTTTATCGTCTACTCTGACCACAAGACCCTCAGGTACATCTTTTCATAGAAAGATCTGAATCTGAGATAGAGTCATTGGCTAGAGTTCCTCTAGGACTACGATTTTGAGATCATCTATAATTTTGGGAAGGGGAACAAGGTGGCAGATTATCTGAGTAGAAGATCGAGCTCACAACTATTGAGTGAGGCGATAGAGAAGTCACCCATGTTTTAGTTGTCCTTCGTGGATAGGGAATATGCAGCCTACCTACAGTTGATGGTTTTCACCCCTCCACTCTAATAGCGGGTTAGGAAGGCGCAAATAGAAGATGTAGATTGTGTGGCTTTACGTGCTCAGTTATCCATAGGACATGCTCCTGATGGATATTCACAAGTTGGGGAGAATTTACTTCTTTTCAAAGGACACATTGTTGTACCATTGGTGTTGTAGGAGGGGTTCTTGAGGGAGTTTCATACATCCCATTTGGTGGTACATACTGGAGTGACAAAGATTTACTAGGATATCTGACGACAGTTCTGGTGGTCAGGCATGAAGAAGGCAGTAGTAGAGTTCATTTCCCGACTCCTCACATGCCAGTAGGTGAAGGCTGTACACCAGGTTCCAGTGGGATTAACTCACCCCTGGAAGTTACCGAGTGGAAGTGGGATGGAATATCGATGGAATTCATGACAGGCTTACCACGAACGTCCGAGGGGAATGATTCTATCTGGGTGATCATTGACCGACACACCAAGTCATCCCACTTCCTAGCTATCAGGGAGTAGAGTTCCATAGAGTGCTTGAAATTCCTATACATGCAGGAGATAGTTCGGCTTCATAGAGTCCCCTCAACAATAGTCTCAGACCGAGACACCCGTTTCACATCCCAATTGTGGAAGGGATTGCAGGAGGCTTTTTGGACTCAGCTACGCTTGGGCACAACATTTAATCCCCAGACTGATGGTCAGGCGGAGAGGACCATTCAGGTTCTGGAGGATATGTTGTGAGCCTGTGTCTTGGACTTTGGTCACAGTTTGGAGGACCACCTACCACTGGTGGAGTTTTCGTACAAAAATAGCAACCACCCCACCATTGGTATGGCACCATTCAAGGCCTTTTATGGGAGACCATGCCGGTCACCGCTTTGTTGGACTGACCCCAGAGAGTCAGCACTCATGGGTCCAGAGTTGGTGAGAGCTACCACCGAGAAGGTGTAGATTATCCGGGAGTGGATGAAGACTAAACAGAGCCGGCAGAAGTCTTATGCTGACAAACTACGAAGACCTCTGGAGTTCGAAGAGGGAGACCACGTCTTTCTTTGGGTCTCTCCTCTATGAGGGTTACGAAGATTTGGCTGAGGCATCATGCTATCTCCAAGGTTCATCGGACCTTTCCAAATAATGTGCAGAGTTGGCGAGGTGGTGTACCCTCAAGCTCTACCACCATAGTTGTATCGGGTACATGATGTATTCCACGTGTCGCAGCTGAGGAGGTACGTGCATGAACCATCGCCTGTCAGCGACTGGGGCGAGGTGGACATCGAGGATGGAGTGACCCTTACTGAGTACCCGATGAAGATCGAGGATCGGTAGAAGAGGATCCTTCGCGGGCGATCGATTCCCTTGGTGTGTGTCTGGTGGCAGCACGAGAATATTCAGGAGATCATGTGGGAGCAGGAGGCCCAGATCCGTGCCCAATACCCACATCTTTTTTATTAGCCTTTGTTTTGGATTTTTGGGGATGTAAAGCCCCAAGGTGGGGAGAATGTAATGTCTCGGATTTTCTGTGTATTAATTTTTTAAATATTATATGGAATTACTTCGAGACAGGGTGCGAATATGACACATCATTCTGAGGCCCAGTGAGCTCAGAATGGTGGTTTGAGATTTTTTTTAAGTTAAGTGAGTCGAAACTTTTGTGTCGTTGTGGTAGTTTCCAAACGGATGCCCAAATTAAAAATCTAAGGGCACAGTTGCGTCTGAGGAAATGACTTTACCTAAGAATGAGACTATCCTCGACCGGTGCGGGTCAAGGGAAAAAAGTTAATTTTCAGACGTTTTAAGTAAAATAAAATAAAATAAATTCACATGTTTATTTTATTTCTTTTATGGAAACATCCGCTGCAGCGCGACAATGGGGAAGTTTATTCCTTAATAAATGGAGCATCATAATGACTCAAGAATGGCAAGTTGGAATCATTAATACCGTATCATATTCTTGAATGTCAAATATGTTTCCCTTTTTATTGGGATAATCGAATGTCGATCGTTGGGGAAAGATTGAGAGAAAAACTGAAGAAAAATCTCTATGATGAACGACGACGAATCGAAGCTATGAATCATTGCGCCAACAAGGTTGGAGGATCTTGAAGATGACAGTATAATGAGCCCTTTGTCGGCGATCGATCCCTTCTTGAGGTAGGGGTTTGTTATTTAATTTTTTTTCCTCACTTTTGATTTAAACAACGAACACAGATCAACCACGAACAAGTTGATCCACAGATTCGTACGTTCTTGTGGGAGGGATATCTTTGGGAAGATTATGGGGAATTAATCCATGTTGATTATTTTTGTCGATTTCTACTCCGTTTAAGCCAATTAACGGGAGTGGATCAACACTGTGACGAACAACAACGGAGGTTCGTTCCTCAAATTTTGTTTATTTGAATTTCTTCCCCTTTCATTCACGCGTTCTTCATGTTCTTAATTGGGCGATGAAAAAAAAATCTTTTCACATCTGTTTTGCAACACAACAATCCCACATTGAAGACTCAACACCACATTAACCTTGAGAAGGTGCGGCAACGACGACGGACAACGAATTAGACTAGATCGGGAAGGGTAGTTATTCGAGATTTCTTCATGCGAGAAGATCAAATCATGTTTTAGGGACGATCAGGGGTCTGGAAACACTGGTAGAAGATTCGTGGCATTGGGGCGACCAAAACCTGGGAGTTTCGTGGCAATTGGATAGCCGGATCGATGATCGGGGCAGCACGGGAGGCGCACTGGCGAAGAGAGTCAATTCTGGAAATTTCCAGAATACACAGCATGTACTTCTGAATAACATGCAGTGTAGTACCGGTGGTGGTGTCTAGGGTTTTAGGGGCCAGAGAGGAATCACATGGCAAGTGACCCTGGTCACACGACATTTTAGACTTTCCCCAAAGCTCGGCGTGTACATTGGGAAGTACACAGACACGGGGTTGGACTACATAGCTTTAGAAGACACGACGTGTACAGCATGGAAGAGGTGGATACGTAGAACTCGGAGTGTGTCCAGGGGGTACACAAACACGAGATAAAGTACATGACCGTGTACTCCATCACACGGCCAGGAGAGGCCAGTAACGCGGGTCACCCCGTGTACAGATTACACGGGTTGGTGTACACTGGTTGATGACCGTGTATGGGCACATGGACAGCATAAATAGAGCCAACCCCAGTCACTCGGACATGGCGTGTACATCGTACTACACGTAGTGTACTAAATTTTATACACGACCAGCCTTACGACACGAGCCGTTGTACACGGGCAGTACTCAGGGTCAGACAACATGGCATGTAACTTTTCTACACGTCGTGTACTTTTTAGAAAATGGAATGGTCCTCTTGTTCACCATATATTGGGAATATTTTATTTGGGTTAGTTCGCCTTCTTCTCATTCCCCTGAAGTTCAAGCATCATTTTCTTTTTATAGGAGTATAATCCCTTTAGTAGGACTTTCTATGATAGAGTCAGGCATCCATCCGAGAGGCCCAAATCGAGATCCTCTATCCATTCTCGACGCTAGGTAGAGTCTGGCATCGATGTGACCAACTCCACCGAGCGTCGATCCTCTACCCATCAGGTGAATTCCAGATGAGTTGCGGTATCCGCCATGTCCCTGGAAATGATCCTCATCTGTGTATCATGATCTTTCCCACTCAAGAGTGTGTCTCCCGTAATGAGTACATCTATCTACCACAAACTTCGCACTCAGGAGTGTGTCTCCTATAATGAGTGTAACTACCTCTTGTGATGCTTCCTGAAAAACAATACTTCTTAGAAAGATGTCATCAGTGCTATAAGACTCGTGGAGTGTGTTCTCCCGAAACGAGTGCTTCGTGGAATCTTCAAACTGAACCCCTAGCTGGGGGTATGCGGTCATGTGACTTGTCCCTAGACTACAGGTCCATGTTTTGAGTATATCTAGTTGGTTCTATATGTTATGTAGACATATACTATGCATATCTCACTGTACCTTTACTTTGTGTACTGCTTTGTGGTTTTCAGGGTCCTCTACTGAGTATTGTTATACTCACCCCTACACGGGCTTTGCCCGCACGTGTCATGTATTGTGCATACGAGAATCCTTTTGACATAATCCAGGGAAGACCAGGACATGACCGAGATTTCTGAGTTTCCTACAGGCTGAGGCGTTCCTACGACTTTGAGCAGCATTCCCAACACCTTTTTTTGTTTACAGGTTGGACTTTGCAGTTTTCAAACTCTTGTTTTTTTGGGGGCTTGTATTCTGGCCCAGTTTACTTTCAGTATTTTACATTCCATTGCACTCTGTTGGTTGGGTTTAGTTGTATGCATTCATTTTGTTTCTTAGTGTTCTTACATTTCAGCATTAGTGGGCTTGGAGATGTGTGCGTGTATATAGGTACTGTTGGAAACATGATTTTCTTTGTATGAATTGGAGTATGTTTTTTTTTGTTTTGAATCCTCAGTGGATTTTTAGAATATGTTCCAGCAAAGTGATCTTACAGTTCAAGCATATAACAATATTGAAGGTGGCACCATTTTCCATTGTTTTCCAAATTTCTGGACCTCAAAATTGACAAATGGAGGAAAGTGTTTTTGGAAAAGGGACTTGCGTGATGACTACTTGGAGGCTTGGAAACTTCCGCGCCATATGTGTTTCAAGATCAGAACATCAAAATATGGAAAAGGAAGAAGGGGCACCCAAGTTTCGGCCTTGGTCGCGCAAGTGACTTGCGCGTCAGATACTTGCACACAGAAACATTCACTCCAATGGGAGACTTGCGCTTCGTCACACAGGGTGTCCAAATGACTATAAATAGAGGTCGAACCCTCCTCATTCTGTACAAAGTTCAAGAGTTTGAAAATTTTAGAGCTCCCGTCGCGTAGGTGTAGTGGTCGCATAAGTGGATGTGTGGTCACACAAGTATAAGTTGCGCGACAGTTGTTTGCTGCGCGTCCAAGGTGGTTTAGGCGAGAAAGGGTGTGAGTCTCCCAAGTTTGGAGTTATAGAAGGAGGTGTCACACAAGTGGTTTGGTGACACTTGCACACCAGGATTTGAATAAGCGCGACAGTTTCCAGTTGCGTGCCAAAACCGGTTTGGGGGGGAAAGAGTATGAGTCGCGCAAGTTTGAGGTTGAAAAATCAAGTGTCGTGCAAGTGGTAGAGGTGAACTTGAGCACCATCATAAAACTTGCACGCCCGTGTGGTTGAAGCATGCCAGTCTTTTTGGGGTTGCGCGAAAGTTGGAAGTTCACCCGATACCTTTGGTGCAAAGTGAGATTCTTCCAAGGGTGGAATTTGGACTTAAACAGAGCATCTACATACAAAAAAGGATGTATTCATTAGTGATGATGAAGAGAATTTCACGTCTATAAACTGAGTGGGACTTCACCAAAGGTAGTGAGCCAGGGGGAGTCAATGGAAGTGACCCGAGGGACGCAGTGGGCTATCCCTGAACAGTTGTAAAGGTAGTGAGTCTGGGACATAATGATTGTTCCTGAACCTTTGAAATCCACAACTAATGAAGAATAATGGAATTTGGTATGACCAAAAACTTGTCGGCGTATGCTCCTTGGACGTAGCCCTTAGCGGTGAACTAAGTAAAAATTTCTGTGTCATCTCTTTGCTTGTGAATGTTTCATTGCTGATCATATCCATCATATATGTTTAAATAGTTCCTACCAATGTGGGAAAAAAAATCCTTGTTTTTAAAAGAAAAAGTTGACACCCTGATTCACCCCTCCCCTCTCAGGTTGTCCCGGGGTCCTACAGGTACTTAGGCAATGCCTTCCATGTTCGTAATATTCCTACTCGATGCTAGTCACCATCCCCTGGCCTATTGGAGGTGGGCTTTGGGAGTCGCAGCATGGGCCCCACTAAGATGGGTCATGACAAAACCTGTGTACCCATATATTTATGCAAACCCTTATAGAACCATGACATGAAATGAGCACCCTTTTTTGGAATGATAGTATGAGGGAACCCATGTAGTCATATGATCTCACAGACATACAATCTTCCCATCTCATCAACTAAGAAAGTATCCTTAATATGAATTAATTTAGACACTTTCATCATTCTGTCAATGAAAACCCATATATCATCACCACCTCTTGGAAACCTCAGTAACCTCACTATAAATTCTATAGAAACATATTCTCATTTCCATTCTGGGACTGGAAGCGGCTATAACAAGCCTGTAGTTCTATGGTTCTTTTCCTTCACATTCTACCATGTTAAAAACCTAGTGATAAATTCTATTATCTAACTTTTTGTCACAGACCACCAATACTGGCATCACATATCTCGATACATTTTGGAGATTCTTGGATGAACTTCCCATTTAGAAGCATGAGACTCACACATGAACTCCTCTCTCATATCTATAGGAACCTAGATATGTCCATGTATACTCAAGATCATCTCTATCTATAAAAAAATCTAGAGGCGGGTCAACTCCTGATATACTCTCATTGAGAACCAATCCCTTAGGATCTGAAAATTTTCTACCCTTCACCTTATCAAGGAGGGAAGAGGTAACTTTCAAGGATGAGAGGTAAGATTGCTTGTGACTATCCTGATACTATAGATGCAACATAGAAATGAGGGTCATTAACTTCCATTCATCACTGGTTTCCCATAGGGCTTATGCCTAAGTTTTCCAAATTAGCACATCATTGACTATGTTTCCATTTCCAAGCATATAAGAAATATTGAAATCAAAGGACTGGAGATATTCAATACATATTCACTATTTGAGATTCAATTCAAGCTATGAAAAGATATATTTGAGGCTCTTGTGGTCTGTGTACACCACAAATCACTCACCTAATAGATAGTGTCTCCATCAATGTAAGTCATGGACAACTGAAACAAGATCAAGGTCATGCATTGGGTAGTTTCTATCAGGAGGCATCAACTGAAGAGATCCATACACAATGACTATGTCCCAGTAAACTAGAACCGCTCTTTGGATGATGCCTGATGCATCATAGAAGATGGTATAACCTCTGCCTGGCTCTGGGAGGTTCAGAATAGGTACCGAGAAAATCCTCCCTTTCATCTCCTGAAAGGATTTCTCACACACTTTTGACTATGGGAACTTAAAAACCATCATTGAAACGATAGTAATAGGTAAAGTAAGTTGAGAATTTCTTAAATGAAACACCTGTAATATCCATCCATCCCCAATAAACTTCATATATCAAACACATTCTTTGGATACTCCCATGAAACTACAACACTAACCTTCTCTAGGTCAATAGATACTCCTTATTCTGATATGATATGACCTAAGAAGTGAACTTTTTCAATCAAAAATTGGATCTTAGCAAGATTTTAATAAATCTAATGCACTCTCATTATACTTAGAATAATATTAATGTGTTTAGCATGGTCGCTATGAGTATGAGAATACCCAATTATGTCATCCAAAAATAAAATGACAAAAGGATCCATATAGAGATGGAAAACACTATTCAGTAGAGTCGTGAAAATGGTAGGAGCATTCGTAAGACCGAACGGCATAATAAGGTACTCATATAGACCATTTTGTTGTTCATTTTTTTGAAGTATTGTTTTCAGCACCAAATTAATTTCCCTAACTTGTAACTAGTATAGTGTGTGCGTATGGGGTCGATCCACAGGGAAGAAGTATTGGCGTTTTATGTCTCTTGATTTTAAATCACTTAAGTTAAGATGATGAATTTAAATACGATTGGTTGGTTCATGGTACAGATCTCAAAAGATAACTAATTACTTGGACTTTTCTAATTCACTACGAATTAAACTTGAAAACAGAAAATTACTTAAAACTGGATTTTCAATTTTAATGAAAATATGATGGGGCTAGACATTCGTGTGGGAAGTTAAACCTTATTCTTTATTGTGTTGTGTTGTTCACATTTTTGGATTTTATTTGTGTCGGAACTCTGTTGGTCCGGTGAGATCTGATCAAGTCAGTAGGAATCAATCCCTTGGTCTGGAAATTGATTTCTACTGACCCTTAATTTAGGAACTACCCTCTAGAAATGACATATATGTCCAACGGTCAAGGATATCCTTGTTGTAATTCTCACAAAGATCCCTGGAAACTCAATTCTTGGTCCTTTATGCGGTTTCCAGCGAAATAAGAAACAGAAGTTGGGAGAATTAGGTGTGAGACAATGAACAAACACAATAATAGAGAAATTGGTTCTAACGAACCCACATTTTCCCCAGCCCCAACACAGGGGGGGGTTAGGTACTCATAATGAAAAGGATAAGAAACTTACTAAGATTCATCAAAGAGTTTATTACAAAAGAAAATAAAATAATTCAAAGTACAAAAAAACTACAAGAACTAGTGCCTAAAAACCTTCCTTCTCCCCCTCTCATCTTAGTTCCCAGCCTCCTTCTTCTTCTTTCCCAAATCCACCCTTGTTCTGGCTCACTCCCCAAAGTCTTCTTTTTTAGAAAAGGCCTTTTTCAAGTTGTCCAAAATCATGTAGAAAAGGGAACCCCAGGCCAAGGAGTGGGTGAAAAGTGAAAAAGTAAAACGGAGAAGGCTGTAGTGGTCCACATGGTTTAGGCGCACAGTTTGGTAGATCGTGCACCAACCGTGCGGATTCTACTATCTCAAATCCTTGAGCCACACAATTTTCCTAGATGGGCCACACGGTTTGGGAATGTCGTGTGCCAATCATGCAGAGGGTACTGTCAATGGTGTCTTCTCCTGCACGGTTTTAACACGGTTTGGATAACCATGTGGCGACCGCGTGGGTTGCCTCTGTCATTGAAATTCATGAATTTTCCCATCCTTCATGACTAGTGCTTGATCTGGGTGACTCCATTCCACCATATTTTGGGGAAAAGGGTCCGTAAGCCTCCAATTCCCTTCTGAATATCCAAAATTCATAGACTCAATGCTTTATCCTTTGGTGACCGAAAACCAAAGAACAAGGTACATAAAAATTGTGAAATTCATGAAAAACCATCCACAAAAACCATTTTATAGATATTAAACCAAGTGGAAATGCCTTATGCATAGCAGTGCATAAAACTCCCCCACACTTAATTGATTGTTTGTCCTCAAAAAAAAGGAATAGACAGTCATTTCCAAAAAGTTACCAAAGAGACAGGAAGAAATATCACAGATTTTACCAATTAGATGAATATAAACTTTGAACTAATTATTGTTAAAAGTTAGAACATTCATACTTTATGGCTTCCCAAGTCTATGGAGTTATCCAACAAAGTATACTTAATAAAAAATAGTCAACCATTCATTCATAACTCAATTTTTTATAAACTGATTTTTCCCTTCTTCATTCAAAGAAAGTGCCTACCTCCATTTTTATCTTGTTATACACTCAGATTAGTTAAGACCAGGTTTCGTCATCACCAATTGGCATGCTATCACTTTTATAGGTCACACACCCTCATTGACTTGCATTATTTTGAACATGATGAAAGTCATCAAAATTATTGGCATGCCTTTGCATATCTCAAAATATTTTTCTTCTTTGTAGTGGGGTGAGATACTATCATAGAATGTGGCCCAATATGCTCATGTAAAAACATGATGAAAATGTTTGATCAAGTCAAGAGTTCATGAAATTAAGACCGCGTAATAGCCACTAGTGCGACAACAACAATTCTCAAAACCTCACCTCTCTTTATGCACAATTTGACTTACATTTTAAGGGGTTACTCAATTCGAATTACTCCATCACAAAAATCATTTTTAAACAAACTGTTTTTATAAATGAATGGATAAATAATCCTTTTCATGTTTTATAAGGTTTATTCATATCACAAACTAGGTTTGAAAATCCAGACATATGAGCCATTTTCAGAGATAATTTCCACAATTCAATTTTATCTAAATGATATAAACCCATGGCATATACAATAGCCCTTTAGAAACACCAAAGAAAACATAATACCCCAAGTACTTGGGCAAGAAATCAATCAAAAAGGGGTGCCAATTAAGGGTTCCCTCCCCCACACTTAAAACCGAGAACGGTCCCCCATGTAGGTAATAAAGTAGAGAAGGGTGGGTAAGGAATCATGAAAATAGAGGGAAAAAATAAAGAACATAAAACAATGCAAAAGTGAAAAACTCCACTAAATGTCAGTCAAGTGGGGAAATCAGGTGGTGTGCGAGAGCCCGAAGAGTGGAAATGTGGCTGGCATGGAACATATGAAAATGCCTGCTTGCGAGACAAAGGAACCATACAAGTGAAGCAGGAAAAAAACAGTACTAGCAGAAGGGAAAGACAAGAACAACACACAATCACACCAATCAGTCAAAACATTACACCCTAAAATAAGGTATAAGATAGGGAAAAAGGAAAAGAAAAATAAAGAAGTAACAAAGCATTCTACAATTTCCTGTCAGGGAGTAGATGGATCAAAAAAGAATGCTCAAGCGGTGGTTTCCCTGGTCGGATCAATGGTAGACGGAGGTAGGTCCACGAGATGAGTGGGAGTAGATGTGGTAGAGGGCTCTCCCGTTGAGGCACCGAATCCTGAAATATAGTAGGAGGGAGGATGGTGGGGCACAACTTCATATAGGAACAGAAAAACACACTATCATGCAGTCTTAGGCACACTCAAATAGATAAATTATTGGAATAATTTTTTTTTCAGAATGCTAGGTTACCTCCCAGTTAGTGCTACGTTTAAAGTCTCGAGCTCGACTTGCCTGGGCCTTGAGCTACCCCAATTTCATAGTGGAAATGGTTCCCACCATGTCGTCCATGCTAAAGTAAGGCTTCAGGTGTTGCGCATTAACCTTGAACATTCGACATCCGCGCCAGCCACTTCCACCTCTCCAAGGCGAAAATCAGTAATCACCGTAAAGGGTCCCAACCAACAGGACTTCAAATTACCTAGAAAAAACTTCATACAAGAATTAAAAAGTAAAACTTTATCACCTGGCTAGAAGGATTTATGGGAGATTATGCGGTCATGGACCACCTTCATCTTCTCCTTATAATGTTTTTCATTCGCATAGGCCTCCCGCCTTATCTCATCAAGCTCGGTTAACTAGAATTTACTCCTTTCTTCTGTAGCCTTGAGATCATAATTCAGGGCCTTGATAGCCCAATAAGCCTTGTTCTCCATCTCCAACAGCAAATGGCAGGGTTTCCCATAGATCAACCAGAAAGGTGACATACCCAATGGTGTTTTGAAAGCTGTCTGGTAGGCCCATAATGCATCATCTAATTTCTTGTACCAATCCTTTCTTGATGCACCTACTAGTTTCTCCAATATTTTCTTTAACTCTCGGTTTTACACCTCCACCTGACCACTAGATTGAGGGTGGTAAGGTGTACCTTGGTTGTACTTGACCCCATACTTTAAGAGCATATTTCTCATGAGTGTGTTGTCAAAATGTGTACCACAGTCGCTAATCAAAACCCGTGGGGTCCCAAACCAACTGAAAATATTTTTCTTTAGAAAAGTTACGACAACCTTAGCTATATTATGAGTCTTTTCCACTACTTCTACCCACTTAAAAATGTAATCTACACATACCAGAATTTATGTGTTCCCAAAGGATGGGGGAAACAGACCCCTAAAATCAATTCCCCATACATCAAAAACTTCAACCTCAAGTATCGGGTGTTGCGGCATCTCGGCACGATGACCCACATTGCCCGTCAGCTGCCATCAATCACAGCAGGAGACAAAATGACAAGTGTTCTTATGCATGGATAGATAGAAAAATCCCAAGTGTAAAACCTTTTCTACTGTTCGATCTGGCCCATGATGTTCTCCTACCAGAGAAGAATCAAATAATTCCAAAATACTTTGGATCTCCTCATTTGGGATGCAATGGCGGATTACCCCATCGCCACATGAGTGGAAGAGCAGGGGGCCTTCCAAAAAATCACACTTTACCTATGAAAAAAACACTTCCTCTACTGAAATGATATGTCTGGGTGGACAAATCCAGTGGCTAAGTAATTTACAAGGTCAGCGAACCATGGCTGAGGTGGTATGCCAATGGAAAATAGCTGCTCATCTAGGAATTCTTCCTTGATCTCCCGGTCTTCTTCTCTCTCTAAGTGGGGTAGTTCTAGTTGGGAGAGATGATCAGACACCACATTCTCACTGCCCTTCTTGTATTTAATTTCCAAATCAAACTTCTAGAGGAGGAGCACCCAATGGATAAGACACAGTTTGGCGTACTTCTTTTTTCAGAAAATACTTTAGTGCAGCATGGTCCATGTAGACCACAACTTTAGAAAGCACCAAGTAGGAGAAGAATATGTCAAACGCAAAAACCACGACTAGCTCTTACTTCTCTATGGTGGTGTAATTCAGCTGCACTTAATTTAATTCTCGACTGAAATAATATATTGGTATGAAAATACGATCCATCTATTTTACAAGCACTTCCCCTACGACATAATCGTTCGCATCACACATAAGTTCAAAATGATCCTCCCAATTCGGATTGATCATGACGGGGGAAGCGACAAATTTTTTCTTGAAAATTTGGAAGTTTGGGATACATTTATCATCAAACTCAAAAACTGTATCCTTGGACAGTAGATTGGTTAAGGGATTAGAGATCTTGGAGAAGTCACAGAGGAATATTCGATAAAAACCCGCATGCCCAAAAAATCTTTGAATCCCTCAAACTAATGTGGGAATGGGCAGCTGCGAGATAACTTCCATTTTAGCTGGATCCACCTGAATTCCTTTCATCGAGATCCTATAGCCTAACATGATTTTGTGTTGTACCATAAAATGGAACTTCTCCGAATTGGGAACCAGGTTGGTATGCTCACATCGCTCAAGAACCAGCTCCAGATTTGTTAAGAAAGTATTGAATGACTTCCCGTATACCGAGAATTCATCCATGAAAACCTCCATAATCTTCTCTACCATATCATGGAATATGGATAAAATGCCCCTATTAAAGGTTGTTAGAGAATTGCATATCTCTAATGAAATTTGGCAGTAGGTGAAGGTTCTATAAGGACATGTAATGGTACTCTTTTCTTGATCCTCCGGGGCGATAGATATTTGGTTATATCCCGAATAACCATATAAGAAACACTAAAATTCATGCCCTTCCAATCTTTCGAGTATTTGATCCATGAATGGAAGAGGGAAATGATCTTTCATGGTTGCACCATTCAACTTTCTGTAATCGATACAAACCCGCCATCCTGTAATAGTTCGGGTTGGGATGAGCTCATTTTTTTCATTGGTCACTACCGTGATGCCTCCCTTTTTAGGCACCACCTGAAGAGGACTCACCCACAGGCTATCGGAGATGGGGTATATATTCCCAGCATCGAGTAATTTAATCACCTCTTTATTGACCACTTCTTTCATGGGGGGGGGGGCAGTCTTCATTGTGGTTGGTGAGATGATTTTTCCCCTTCCTCCATAAGTACCTTGTGGGTACAGACCGTGGGGCTTATACCCTTTTGGTCAGCGACCGTCTAGCCAATGGCCTGTTTCCACCTTTGGAGGACTTGAAGAAGATCCTCCTCTTGAACTCCTAAGATTGAGGCATTTAGGATCACCGATAATGTATGTTCCTCTCCCAAAAAGCCATATTTCAATGAGGATGGGAGAGATTTCAACTCAAACTGGGGTTCCTAGAGAATGGAAGGCATGATTGTCTCAACCTCGACTCACTCTAATAAATCTGGAAGAATCACCCTTTTCCAGTAATGGCCACCTTGGCCTACAATAAAGCTTAAATCCTCCTGGTTTTCTTCAAGTTGGTCGTCCTCCATAACGGGTTCATTGCTGAATGAATAATATTGCATATCATCTTCCTCTAGGACTAAGCACTCAACCGTTGTTGTCAAAGCACAAAAATCATCTAGCTCTATTAGTGAAACTTGTTTCATCACCTTCAAGATGTTTTAGGAAACCTTCTCATCACCAACATGTAAGATCAGCTCTCCTTGGTGCACATAAATTAACACCTTCCTAATAGCCAAAAAGGGTATTCCAAAAATTAAAGATGCCTCTTGTCCTTCTTCCATGTCGAGGATAATGAAATCCGCTGGCAGAATTAACTTCCCCACTTTAACCAACACATCCTCTAATAGCCCACTGGGGTATTTAATAGAACGATCAGCTAGTTGGAGTGCCACTCGGGTTGGCTTGAGATCGTTCAGCCCTAACTTCTTGAATACTCCGAAGGGAATTAAATTAACAATCAAACCCAAATCACAAAGGGATTTTCCAAACTCATAAGGTCTGATAGTGCATGGGATAGTAAAACTTCATGGATCTTGGATATTAGGAGGGAAAGTATGTTGGACCACCTCCAAACATTCCTTTGTCAGGGAAATGGTGCCCAAGACTTACATCTTCCTTTTATTTGAAAGGATCGCTTTCATGAACTTCATGTAGGTGGGAATTTGAGTTAATTCCTTTGCAAAGGGGATGTTTATTTGAAGATTCCGGAAGACTACCATAAACTTGGAAAATTTCTAGTCTAGATTCCGTTGTTTCATCCTTGATGGAAATGGAATGAGAGGTTCATATGCCTTAATCACTTCTTTTCCCTTATCATATGGGACTTCCAATTCTTTATCCAACTCATGTTTCGGAGAAGTTTCCTCAGCTGAAACTTCTCCACCTGAGGAGAATGTAGACTGATTTGATGGTGTATCACCCTGACTGATAGTTACCTTTGGCGTCAGATCCTTCCTGCTGTGTAGAATAACAACATTAGCCTCCTCCCTTGGATTTTTCTCAGTGTTGCCCAGTAGTGTACCGGGATGTCTGTGAGAAAGATGATTGGAAAGCTGCCCAATATGGTTCTCAAGGCTTCTAATTTATGCCTCCTAGTTTTTAAATCGTGTTTCAATAATAGTTATAAATTTAGACATCATTTTCTCCAACCTTGAGGGAGGTTCTAACTGAGGTTGTTGTGATACTTGTGGGGGAGGTGGTTGTCGCAATGGTTGAGCAGGATGAGGGTTTTGATACCCTTGCGGCTGATATGCTCCTTGCTGAAATTGGTTGCCCTGTTCCTGTCTCAGATACAGATTTTCAAACTGTTGTTGCCCGTAACCAGGTGGTCTTTGTGGTCGGGGCTGAGGATTTTGCTGTTGTTTCCCCCAGCCAGTATTTTGATTCTCTTGCCACCCCTGGTTTTGGTATTGAGGGTAGTTGTTGGGTCCTTTGTTTTGTGTAACATAATTTAACTCACTGGTAGAGGCTCCCACACTTACCCCTGGGCACTCATCCATAGCATGGTTGACACCGCAATCACAACACACTGGTGGACTGCCAACTTGAACCTGAGATGTATGTTTTTAAATTCAAAGAGTCGATATTCTTTGAGACGACATCGAGTTGAGCCGCAAGCATGGTGGTGGCATCAATATTATGAATGCCCATTTTCTAAGTTCCCCACTCAGAATGCCACTGAAAACTATTGGATGAAATGTCTTCTAACAATTCAAAAAGTTCTTTAGGGGACTTTATCATGACTTTCCCTCCAACAGCTGCATCAACCATGGGCTTTGTATTAGTTTTCAGACCGCCATAGAATGTCTGGACTTGCATCCACAATGGAAGTCCATGGTGTGGGAATTTACTCAGCATCTCCTTAAACCGTTCCCATGACTCATACAAAGATCCTGAGTCATTATGTAGGAAGTTATAAATACCATTCCTTAAGGTGATCGTCTTCAAGGGAGGGGGGTATTTCGATAAAAAGGCTTGGGATGATACCTCCCAGGTATGAATAGATCTCTGAGGTAACCCCTTGATCCAGTCCTTTTCCTTATCCCTTAATGAGAAGGGAAAAAACCTAAGGCGTATTGCATCCTCTAATACTCTGTGACACCAGAAAGTGTCACATATCTCTAAAAAGTTGGTCAGGTGATCATTGGGATCTTCACTCAGAAATCCACCGAACTGAACAGTATTTTGAATTAACTACTTTATTGTCGACTTGATATCAAAATGTTGGGCCTGCACCGGTGGTCTTACTATTCTAGTGTCTACTCCCTGAATAGAGGGTTATCCATATTCCATAGGATTACGGCATGGTGGCATCAGTTCCTGAGGTGGTTGGGCAATGAACTATTGTTTCTCTCAAGGATAATAAGCCTACTGGTTTTGAGGAAAAAAGTGAGGCTGCTCCCGCAGAATATATTGCCTTAGCTATGGCTGCCCAAACCCCAATACAAATTGAGTCAGTGGCCTTTTTTGGTTCCTTGATAGTTATTCCACATAATCCCCCAGTTGATTTAGATGCTTCTCTTCCTCACCACCCAGTGGTGGATTTCCTTCAATAAAGAATGGCTTCCCAACTCCTTGGATAGCCCTCGGTTCTTCCTCCTGCTGCACCAACATGTCATTTGTGTTGTGATCACCCATAAGTGCATGAAGTCACCTGTACAACATTCTTTCGATTTCTAGATCTATCTTGTGTAACTCTGATGACTCGGAAATCAAAGAACAAGTGACCTAGCAACTCATATACCTACAGGCCTGCACAACACAAACAACACGCCCAACGTAAAATGGAAAAAATAATTAAAAATAGAAATGAGATTATGAAAAGATTTTTTTTAAAGAAATTTTTTATTTTTTGTTTTCACTCAATGACTCAAATTCAATTAACAAAAACGACACTCACGTCCCCAGAAATAGTTCCAAAATTTGGTCAGTCGTTTTCCTGAAGTATTGTTTTCATCACTAAATTAATTTCCCTAACTTGTAATTATTATAGTGTGAAAGTACGGGGTCGATCCGCAGAGAAGAAATATTGGCATTTTATGTCTCTTGATTTGAAATCACTTAAGTAAAGATGATGAATTTAAATACGATTGGTTGGTTCGTGGTACAGATCTCAAAAGATAACTAATTACCTGGACTTTTCTAATTCACTAAGAATTAAACTTGAAAACTGAAAATTATTTAAAACTGGATTTTGGATTTTAATGAAAATATGATAGGGCTTGAAATTCGTGTGGGATGTTAAACCTTATTCGCTATTGTGTTGTGTTTTTCATAATAACCCACATTTCTGGGTTTCATTTGTGTCAGAACTCCCTTGGTCCGGTGTGTTCTGATCAAGTCGGTAGGAATCAGTCCCTTGGTCTATAAATTGATTTCTACTGACTCTTAATTTAGGAACCACCCTCTAGAAACAAAAATTATGTCCAATGGTCATGGATATCACTGTCCTAATTCTCACAGAGATCCCTGGAAACTCCATTCTTGGTTCGATATTAGGATTCTAGCAAAATAAGAAATGGAATTTGGGAGAATTAGGCGAGAGACAATGGACAAACACAATAATAGAGAAATTGGTTCTAACGAACCCACATTTTCCCCAGCCCCAACACAGGGGGGTTTATCTACTCATAATGAAAAGGATAAGAAACTTACTAAGATTCATTAGATAGTTCTTTAAAATAGAAAATAAAAGAATCCAAAGTATAACAAAACTACAATATCATGTGCATAAAAAACTTCCTCTCCCCCTCATCTTAGTTCCCAGCCTCCTTCTTCTTCTTTCCCCAATATCCCCTTATTTTGGATTAGCCCACAAAGTCCTCTAGGTCAAAAAAGGCCTTTTTTAGTTGTTCAAAAGTAGGTAGAAAAGAAACCCCTGGTCAAGGAGTGGTTGAAAAGTGAAAAAGCAGAAAGGAGAAGGTTGTAGTGGTCCACACAGTTTAGGCACACGATTTAGTAGACCGTGCACCAACCATGCAGATGATACTGTCTCAAATCCTTGAGCCTCATGGTTTTCTTAGATGGGCTGCGCAGTTTGGGCAGGCCGTGGGCCAACAGTGTGGAGGGTACTGTCAATGGTATTTTATCCCGCACGATTTGCACACGGTTTGGATAAGCTTGTGGCGACCGTATGGGTTGCCTCTGTCATTTAAATTATTGAATTCGCCTGTCCTTCATGTCTAGTTCTTGATTCGGGTGACTCTATTCTGGTATAGTCAGGGGAAAAGGGTCAATAAGCCTCCAATTCCCTTCTAAATCTCCAAAATTCATAGACTCCATGATTTATCCTTTGGTGACCGAAAAACATATAACAAGGTACATAAAAATTGAGAAATTCATGCAAAAACATCCACAAAATCCATTTTATAGATATTAAACAAAGTGGAAATGCCTTATTCACAGCAGTGCATCACCATTCCTACTATGGAAGGTTGTACAAGGTATGTCTGATGACCTTACTCTAACTTGGTGATATCCCAATTTCAGGATGATCTTAGATAAGAACCTAGATCCTTGGATCTGGTCAGAGATATCATATATTTGAGGCAATAGATACTGGTTCTTCCCAATAAGCTAGTTCAACCTTCTATAATCCATGCATATACACAAGGTTTCATTTGCCTTCTTGGAAAAAAACATGGGTGAACCCCAAGAGGATGTACTGGGCCATATAAAACTTTTAGCTTCTAGATCCTTTAACTATATCTTGAGTTCTTGTAGTTTAGTATGTGTCATCCTTTATGAAGGAATGGAAACTAGAGATTCACCCTTAACAAGCTCAATTGTAAACTCTACCTCCCTCTCAGGAGGTAATCCATAAAATTCATTAAGGAAAACATCCCTAAAATGATCTACTATTTGAGGGAAATCAGATTCATATAAACCATGATCCTCTATGAATAGATTTTTAATTTGGGTAGTCACTCTACCTAGACCATGATGCTTTGGTCAAGCTCTACCATCTTGGATATCCCACTCACCCTTATGTAGATAATTGATACCCTTTGGTGATGTAAAAGATACCCTACAATGATAATAGTCTACAAAAGAATGATACTAAACAAACCAATCTGTTCTATGAATGTCATTGAAGCTCATCATCTTAATGACAAAGAGGTTCAATAAGAAAGGGTAATTTCCTCCCTCAATGTAAAAATCCCTACATTGGTGTATTCCCTTTTATAGCACGCCTAAAAGTTAATCTATGGTCATGACACCATAGTAATACTGTATCTTTAGTCCAAGACCTTCTATGATAGATACAAATATAAAATATTTCAAAGGACCTATATCAAATAAAGAAGATACTATAGTAGATGAAATTAGAATAGTACCTCATACTGTGGATGGTCCCACATCCTAATTCTTGGGTATCGATTGTAGTCCATGCAACTAGCCTGATACATATCCCTATGCAATAGCTAGACTATCGTGGTCATAACTTATCGATTAGCATTGCTGGTAATCAGGGGTTTGACTACCACATCCATGACCTCCTCCTCTTCCATTCCTTCTAGTGATATTCCAACTCCCCACCTGACACATCGCAAAAGAACCTTCTCCTAAAGGTGTAGTTAGTGATGATCCTTTTCCAATCAAAGATGGTGGAAAGGCCCTATAGAATCTTTAAAGATTCCCCATGTGGGCACAATCCGAACACTCCATTGGGTCACTATCACAATGAGGCTTCAGGTTCCCCCATCCTTTACACTGATGACACGCCATGGAGTTATCCAAATGGGTACTTTAATTGTTACTTCCCTAACAATAAACCTCGATGGAACGTCTCCTGCCATCGAGAGAACTACTGGTCTTCCATGACATTGATCATCTATACTCAGTGCTATTATCTTCCCTCAAGTTGTGCTCAGTGATAAGATCCTGATTGACTATTTCAAAAAAAGTAGGCAGGCAGAAGACATTTTCCTATGTATGGATTTCATGCATAAGACCATCCTCAAAGTGTCTAACACGTGAAATCTCATCACTGTCTAGAAGAGGTGTAAAATATTGCAACTACCTAAAACTTTCTGAATATTCCATAACTGACATAGAACCTTGCTCGAGATGCATAAACTCTCTAGATCTGCCAGCTCTCAGTGTCTGAGGAATGATATGATCATATAAGGTAGTCTAGAAATCAACTCATATCATGTCCAAGTTGAGACTATCCTGGGTAACCACATCCCACCAACACTTAGAAAAATCCCAAATCGTGTATGTGGAAAGATTGACCCTCTACTCTAGAGGTGTTTCCAGATGCTCAAAGATATATAGGGTGGCCTCCAGCCAAGACTGAACAATCTGCAGACTGCCATCCCCCCAAAAGGTGGGAGGACGCTGCAACAAGAACTCATGAGTCAGATCAAACATCATAAGTGTAGCTCATAGAGAACCATGCATGGACTGCATCAGGTGTAAGAAACTATCACATACATAGAAATTAGTGTCCATATTAGGTAAAGTAGGTGGTTCCTCAAGTGTCACTTCTGGAGGTAAGACTGGTGGCTCAAGGCCCACCATGTCTAGAGTATGGTTTTTGCCACCCTCCTAGAATGTGACATGAGGACTTCGTGGAAGCATTAGTCTACAAATTCCATGAATGAAAATTAGAACAAACATAGAATCATAAAGATATCATCACTAGAAAAAGATGAATGTAAGAAAACTCACTTCCCAAGGAATACTACCCCAACTACCCACATAGATGTCTAGGTATTGATAAGTGCTCAGATATTAGTTTCAGTGGTTCTAGTAGATAAAGGGTCAATAGTACCTTGGCTCGTCATTTTCTAGAAACCGTTTCATTCCATTTGATATTTAATTTCCAGGTTATCTCCTTTACATTTCGTAAGAATAAAAAGTCAATATAAGGATGTGCAACCATTAAACTATTATGTTTTCATTTTCATATGACTTGTATCAATGGTTCTTTAAAATGGACTATCATTCCCAGTAAATTAGGGCCCATACTCCTTATCACTAAAAACAACACCCATTGAATTTCTAATTAAAGGTCTGATTCAGTAAATTACTCATTATAATCCCCAAGGGACCATAACAACTCTTGAATTGAATTAGGAAACCACTAAATCACATCTCATAGTAGCACAAGAAATATATAAACAAGGCTAGGCTCATTCATAAATCACAGGCATAACAAGAAATGTAAAGAAGTGAAATTTACCTATATAGCATGGTAATATGCATGACATGAGAATTCTAGGTCACTATATGATTAATGTAGCAATGATACTTTGCATAAAATAATTGGTCCAAGGATAAAATATAATCTCAATTAGAATAATAATGAAACACACCAAACAACATTTTCCTCACCCAATGGGGAAATTATATCAACTGTAATAGGAAAAAGAAGAACAATAATTATAATATGGGAAACTCAGCATTCACCCTGAACATGGGTTCGCGACACCCAAGCCCGAATTATGACCAAGTTACAATCACTCATAATCTCTAATCAATTATCTCCAAATAATAAAGAAAGAATGAAACTCCTTTTATACAACTTTGTGACATCCCAAACATGGATTCCACTTAACAGGTGCCTTGAGCCCGGTGGGCCACATGGCCTCAAGCGCATCTCCCCAAACGCCAAAGGTTGCTGACGAGCAGCGAGGGCCTATGGTGTGTCCATGGGGAGACTATGCCTTCATTACCAGAGTGTAGTACATATAAATAAATATAAAAAGAGGTAAATAGAGATAGAAATATAAGTAAATAGAAGGAACAATAAAAATAAACAAGGATAACAATAATAAAATAACTATAATAACATACAAAAAATGATGATCATATGTCATGTATCTAGTAAGTGGTAAAAGAAGGATACAAAGTAAAACAAAATACTTTCAAAACCCAATGTAGAAAATGGAAATACATAAACTATCCCAAGCATCCAGATCCATGGCTTAGTCATCTGCTGCCATCTCCATCCAAGCACAAAAGGCAATCAAGTGTTTGAAGCATTATGATTCCCTTTATCAACACTTTTATTCATGTAATCTACCCCGGGTACCAAATGGTTCCCAGAGAGGGTGTGTGATAAATCTCAATAGGCCCACCTCAATGGGGTCTATTACATCTGGCCCATGAAATGGAAATGTAATAGTGCGTAGGCATGCATATATAAAGTAAACCAGTACAATGTACCTAAATACCCAAGTACCTTATTTATCTATTGGATGGTGTCTGAACATGTAACTGGTTCATTAATTAATAAATTACCAATTTATAAATAAGTCACATTTTAGAAATAGTGAAGGTTCCATGATGTAACTAGGTAACCTGTAATGATATTTAATAATGAAGTTCCAAGGTAATAACTAAGGAAACGTAGACCAAAAATGGTCTCCAAATCAGTAATGACTATAGTTTGGCTAAGTGTAAGAGTGTAATCCAAGGATTAATTCTAGATTAAGATTCCTATAGAGTCCAAGGATTTCATTCAAGGTAAAACGGGGCTAAGTAAAGACTAGGAAAAATGGGCTTTAACCATGGAACCTACTTGTCTATGTGAGATATAAGGAGTGTATCCAAGGAATCCTGTAATAATATTGAAGGAATCCTATGGTATCATACTGAGAATCCAAAGTTAGAAAAGGATCAGGATCTAAGTGGGTCTCAACCAAAGAAAGACACATCCTTAAATCAGAATGGGGTTCCCGAGTACTCAATGCATTCCCTAAGGAATCCAAGGTGAGATCGAGTCAAGCCACTCCTATTTGATTATAAAGTCATATAATATTCCATTTGGTTCAAGCCTTTACTTCCATCAGTGTGACAAGGACAAGTAGCATGTAACCATTAATTTAACCATTTAAGGTCTATTCAAAAATCAATTTTCACTCTGGTTCCTTTCATTAATGTGGTAAGGGGTGGTATAGACAAGCCACATATTATTCAATTACATTTAAAAAGGCCAAGTCATATACAAAGTATAATTGGAAATTTCCACATTCAATTATCAAATTAAAGAATATACCTTTGGCAGTTCAAGTGGTGATCACACATGATAGATTCTATTATGAAATTCACAATTTAAATCAAAGCCATGTAATATAGAAAATCTTACCCTTAGTAAGTTCAAGCCAAGGCACACCCGAATAGTGGCTCAAATGTGTCAAATCACTAAGATGATAATTATGGGAAAATGTCAAACATGAGATGGATGGAGTTATTGGCATAACCACTAACAACTAATCACATATTTAGAAGGATCATAACTATACAGTTCTAATGATTACAAGCATGTTGTATAATTTTAGTAAATGACACCACATGAAATCAATGGGCCCCATACGAAAATTCCAAAATCAAAAACATAATAGATAAGTTATAGAACACCCAACTTAGGATTGTAGGACTCTCCTCATCTAGTATTATCAACTAATTCATATTTAAAAGGATTAGATCTGAGAAAATAGTAAAAATTCTCACACCTCGATAACTTAGTTGAGATAAAGAGAGATGAAGAATAGCTAGAATGAACTTGAATACTTATTGTTTCACATCAAATGTGATGAATGTAAGATTGAATGGATCATGGATGAAGGGGAACTCTGGATTCCTTGGTTAGTCCTTCAAAAAGTTCCAAATTGAGAGAAATGGAGGTTCATCCTGCTGAAAATTAGATTAGGGATGAAGGGTTGGGTTAATAAGATCATGAAGGGAAAAAATGTAATATTACACAAATATTAGCTTGTGCACAATTTGGCCACACTATTTTCTGAACCATGCACAAATCATGATTGAGTGCCTAGAGAAGAGGGTCACTCACATAGTTAGCTCCCAAGGTTAGGATGCATGGCTTGGGAAACTATATGTCATCTGTGCAAGGTGGATCTACCTGAAGAGGGGAACCATCTACACAGTTAGACCTAACCTTACAACCTACCCATATGGTTTCCTATAACCACGCGACAGTCCCAAATTCACCCAAAAGATGGGTTTTGGGCTCCGAACAAGCCCCAAACACCCTCATGATCTTCACTGACTCATTAGGTATCCATATTAGGTCCAAAATTAAGAATTAGACCAAACTTTAAAGGTTCCATACCAGAGTAAAAAATGGGTTCTTACACATAGAACCCTCTATATTTTGATGGAATGACTTTGGTTACTGGAAAGCTATATGAATTCATATCTTAATAAATTAATCAATGATCATTGGATAATCGTGGGGAAACCATGCAATCTAGCAGATGCTTATCCAAATGATCTTGTCAGAAAAAATGTTGTAAAATTTGTTTTGAGTTATAAAGTAATGAATATATTATATTGTGTTATAAGATAAAGTTTTTTCAGCCTTATTTCATCCTATAAGACTGGTTGGGATATGTAGAGAATACTTCATGCCATATTCTATTGACCTAATACAATTAAATGTAAAACTAGGAATGATACATATAGAAAACTAGGATTTTAATATGAGTGAAGATGAATCCAGGGACTAGTTGTTTCACTAATTTACAAGCATCATAAATGATATTTTTATTTCTAATTTTTTTCTTCTAAAATTCCAAAAAAATAGATGTTTGATGTTTGTTTGGGTGCCTAATATTTCAATTAATAATCCATATGGGCCAAAGATAACATGAGTACTAAAAAAATATTTTACTCGATTGATTTCCTTTAATATACCTAATAAGTTTCAAAGATTCCTGGTATATGGATAGGGGATGTTCCAGACACATAATTGGAGATATTTCTAACTTTATGTGATTTAATCCATGTGATGGAGGTTCTTTAAATTTCATAGAAAACACTAAAGGTCATATTAAAGGATTTTGTGGAGTTATATTTTCTAAAAAAACTATTATTTCAAATTTTTTGTACGTTGAGTGTTTCAAACATAATTTAATAAGCATATCATAACTAGGTAAAGATATAATGTATTCCAAATTTGAAAAAGATAAAAGTACATTTTTAAAAAATGAAGCTATCATATTTTCAGCAATTAAAAAAGATAATAAATATACTACTGAATTTTATGATCTAACAAAACACAATAACTATTTAAATGTTATATAAACAGATGAAATTTTATGTCATATAAATCTTGGACATAGAAAACTTAAACTATTGTATAATTTTTTAAAGAATGTTATGGTTCTAGATTTACCTAATCTAAAAGTAAGTAAATATTTTGTATGGTATTCTTGTTTAAAATGTATGTTTCATGAGGAGAGTTTAAAATTTGATATTGATGTTACAACTTTTATAACACTTGAATGATTAAATCATAATTTATTTTTTCCTCTGATAACTACTAGTTTTGTTGGAAAGAAGTATGTGTTTATGATTGTAGATGATTATAGTAGATTCACCTAGATGTTTTTATGACTTATGTAAATAAAACTATCACTAATATTGATGATTATTGAAAATTAATTCAAAATTATAAAGGTTATTTAAAAATATCTATTAGTAGTGATAGATTTATTGAATTTTTTAATCTATATTTTTAAAAAATCAATAAATAGGGGATATTTACATAGGTTTTACACTCCTAGAACACTATAGAAAAATATTAGAGTGGAATGGAAGAATATATAAATTCATGAAATGGAGAAAAATATGTTTAATGGATTTAATTTTCCCGAACATTTTTGGGTTCAATATATTAATATATCTTAAAACGTTTTAAGAAGAGTGTTAATCAGAAAAATATAAATTAAACCCCTTAAAATATATTTAGTGTAATTAAATATAAAGTAGGATTTTTAGGGTGTTTGGTTCTAGAGTTTATATCTTAAAAACGGAAATATAAAAAAATTTGATTCTAAATGTGATGAAGGTTTCTTTAAAGAATATTCTAATTATCACTAAAAAATAAAGGTTTTAATAAGAACACATTATTTATTTTAGAATCAATACATGTTTATTTTTAAGAAAATATTAATATAAATCCAAATCAAAATTTAAAAAATGATTTAGTATTTAGTGAATTTAAATTTGGTAAAGATGATCATAAAAATAATAATGATAATGTATCAATTGAGGGGGATAAAATCTCTTCTCAATATGATCCTAAAAATAGAAGGAACTTAATGATAATCCACTAGATGGAGTTATTAACAATTTTGAATCTTGAATTGAAACCATAAAATCTATTTTAAACTATTTTGTTAATTATACATTTGTTGCTTGTTTTTTCCTAATAATTTTATTGAATATTTGAATAATTCAAACAAGATTATTATTATGCTTCATGGAATTAATTAATTTATAATAAATAAATTTTTAATATTACTAGACTTACAAAATATAAGCAAGTTATAGAAACTAAATTGATTTTCAAGAATAACATGGATTAATCTGGTAATATAGTTTTAAAAAAATCTAGATTAGTTTCCAATGGTTATTATTAGGAAGAATTATTTTATTTTGAAGATTATTTTCTCCAATTTCATGGATAGAATCCGTTAATATTCTATCATTTTTTTCTCAAAATTTTCAATTGTTTCAAATGGATGTTTTTAAAAAAAATCATTTTTAAATAGGTGTATATTAATCAGCCCCCTGGTTTTCAGCATGAGAATGTTTTAAATCATCTTATTAAATTGTTTAAATCCTTATATGTTCTAAAGAAACATCCAAGAGATTTATATGATAAAATGAATTTGTTTTTGTTGAAAAATGATTTTAAGAATGGAAAGGGTCATCCTATCTTGTTCATTAAAAAATGTCAAATTATATTTTTAATGTAAAAATATATGTTCATGGTATTATGTTTGGTTCTACAAATGATTTTATTAGAAATGAATTCTCTAAGTTGATAACTAGTGAATTTGATATGAGCATAATGGTTGAATTGAATTTTTTTTCTGGGTTATTAAATTACTCAAATAAAATATGGTATGTTTTTAATCAATTTATATATGGTAAATAACTAATAAAATGGTCTGGTCTTCATTTATATAAAACATTTAAAATTCCCATGAGTGTAAACTCTATGTTAGATTTAGATGAATTTGGAAAATGTGTTCATGTTAAAATGCATAGAGGTAAAATATATAGTTTAATTTAGTTAATATCATGTAGACCATATATAATGTTTCCAGTGTGTTCTAGTTTAATCCTAAGACAATTTAACATAATGATTTTAAAAGAATCATAAGATACAATAAATAAAGTATTAATAGTTGTTTATTTTACTCTAATTAGAGATATTTTAATTTTTTTATCTTATTCTGATTCTTATTTTGGAGGATGTAAGAATGATGGAAAAACACATTTTCCAAGTCATTTACTCAGTAAAATCATAATTTCTTGGTCTTTTAAAAAGAAATTATAATTTTTATTATCCACATTTGAGACTAAATATATTATTGAAGCTAGTTTTTGTAGACAAAGTATTTGGATTAAAAAAACTCTATGTGATTTTAACATTTGTTTGGATAAGTTTACTATTTCTTATGATGATTATAGTGAAATTTTTGTTTGAAAAAATCCTTTACAGTTTATAGAATAAAACATTTGGATTTTACACATCATTTTCTAGGATATCATGTTAATAAAGTAGACATTATTTCCAAATTTATTCTAAATTAAATTAAACTTGTTGATAGATTTACTAATCATCTAGACTCATTGGAGTTTTAGAAAACAATTGAGCTAGGTATGAAGGAGATTTAACCTAAATTGTTCTAATTTTAATTTTTTATCAAAAATGAACCTTGATAATAGATTTTTTATAGATTATTTTGAATCTAATTTTTTGGAATAGATCTAATATTTTAATATTTAGTTTATCAATTTCTAATGGGATCATAAGATTATACTTATGTTTATTAGGAATAATTTTTTTAAGGTTAATTATGTTTTTATTTCTCACTATTGTGGATGTTTTTAATCAATTTGGAATAATGAAAAATTAAATAAACAATGTAAATAAATATATATTTTTTCATTATGAGATATTTTTTTTTAATTTTTATATTTGAATTAATTTAGGGTTTATTTTAGTTATTTCTAACATTTTGATTCTCATTTTATTATTACCATTATTTTTTACTATTTACTTATTTCAACATGATAAATTGTTTTGAAAATTGGGAGAGTTGTTTAACAAATATTTTTTTATCATTTTGATAAATTTCAAAAGGGGGGATATTTTTTTAATTTATGTAAATTTTAGTTTGGTTAGTTCAGTTTTAAAATTAAAAAATGGGGAGGTTTTTAAGATTAATTTTGATTGAAATGATGCTTACTAGTTCTTGGGAATATTTTGCTCATTTGTGTTATGGTTTTTTTATATTAAAAATATCATACATGTCAAAAATTTAAATTGTATAATTATAATTTCTCATTTCATTTTTAAGATGTATTTTGTCAATTATTTATGTATATTTTATTTTTGTAATGTTTCTATAAGGTATGTTATAGTCACTTTGTTTTTAAATAGATTTTATAATTTCAGATTTTTCTTTTAATGTTTTCAAATTCTTTTTAAAATGTGAAGGTCTGCTAAAAATATCTTTAAAATTGTATAAAATGATTTTAAAAGTCCTATTAAAATAATAAAGTCTTTCAAAATATGTTTAAAATTCATATGAAATCATTT
The DNA here is from genome assembly GCA_963277665.1 of Viscum album. Lineage (NCBI taxonomy): Eukaryota > Viridiplantae > Streptophyta > Magnoliopsida > Santalales > Viscaceae > Viscum > Viscum album. The sequence continues at coordinate 2,026,578,940 of OY728123.1, forward strand.
TTATAGGCATAAAAATCATTTTTGAAGTCTTAAAAAAATTAAAAAGTCATAATATTTACTTTAATTAAATATGTAGTTTTTTATGAAGTTTTGAAATCTATATTGAATTTATATGAATCTACTTTGTAGTCTTAAACATATTTGTGTTAACTTTATGTATGAATCATGTTTATGTTGATATATAGGTGCTTTTAATGCAATGTATAAAAACGATATCTGCACTGAAAAGTAAACTAATGTTTTCAAAGATATTAAAATGATATAATGACACTTAGAAATAGTTTATCATTTTAAGTGAATTTTGATAATATTTTTTTATATAGTTTTAAAATTTCATATTATTTTATGTTTATATCACTTTTTTTAACTATTTTATTAATTTTTAAAATGTAGATACAAGTTAATGATGTCAATCAAGTTGTTTTTGAATTTTTTAGGGGTGGATTAATCGGATGATATTTAAAAATATAAGTAAATTATATTTCCTTGTTTATATTATTCCTAATGATGTGTTATTGAAGATCCTAGAGTGAATAAATAGGTATTATAAATTGTCGTTTCATATAGGAAACTCGATAAAAAAAATAGTGTCACAAATCATTGAGAGGTATACACAATTTCCAGATAAGAATTGTGAAGTAAAAAATATCTATTACAACTAATATTTCATTATTATGGTCTTAAAGTAACATCAATGTTAATTATTTTTGTAAATTGATTAAAGATACATTGAGATACATTAGTTTTATAATATTCATTTCCTTTTCAATTTTTAAAGTTGTATATTTTTATCAATTTTTTATTAATCATCAGTTTTTTATTTTCCTAACTCAAAGAAGATTTAGTTTTGGTTATAACTCCTAAAAAAGGTACATTTATCAATTTTTTACTCTTATTAAAAGTTGTTTTTGGGGTTGTTCCTTGTTATGAATAAACAAATGTGTTTTCTAGGTTGAAAATCTAAGTGAGAGAAAGTGGGTTTTGTAAAAACTTCCACTCATTTCAAAAGTGAGACATGTTTTAGTGTGTATCATTTCTATAATTGAGTTATAGGAGAGTTAAGGGTAGATATAGGATCATGTTTATTTGAAAAATATTAAAATATGGAGTTTATATCTTTTTTCCAGTGTATTTTATTCTAAACATTAATGCACTACACTTGCACTATTTCTATTGTGTATGTTTTATTCAGATTATCTTGTATGTTAAAATGTACTCTAATTTAATAATAATCATTAAAGGATAAAGTTTATATCCCCCATAACCATTATTTTCATCCTACTCTAGGCTAATAGGAAACTTATCTCGAGCTAATAATGAAAGTTCCATTGAAACTCATAAGTGGAAGTTCCATAAAAAAATAACTAATGAAATATAGTGAAAATTCCTTGTGAATTCCATGTGATTACACTATAAATTCAAATATATGGTGAAATCACTGGTGGAATTTATATAAAAAATCACCAATAAAAGTTTTTGGAAACATGTTTTTTAAATTTGATATTGTTAAAACTTGTGTTTTCAAAGGGAAGGAATATTTTAGTTATGGTTTATAAGTCATAAAAAGTGTTGTATTTGTTTAAAATGTACTTTGTTAATGGTATTATGGTATTTTTAACACCCCAAGCTTCCACGGTACACTTCTCTATGAATAATACAATAATGTGTGTTGTACGCAACTTTGAGTTCTAACACACCACAACCAATCAAACTGGCCGTTATGAATAGTAATGCCCACCTTTTGAATTTTTATAAATTTTATCATTCAAAATGGACTTCATTTTTGGATTAGGAATATAAAAATTAGATTAGGGTGAATTTTTGGTATTTTTCTGAAAACTTTCAATTTTTGATGAATAGTGAAAAACATTGAGTTATAGTTTAGAACCAAATTTTTATTTAAATAATTATTTATTTTTTTAAAATTTATTTTAGGTCAAAATAGAAAAATAATACCTATATAAGTTCAATGTAATTCATTGGAGTTAGGTTATAATAATTTTAGATATATAAAAATTTTATTGAACTTTTTACCATCTTTTACCCACCTCCTAGGAGCATTCGCAAATTCACATAAAACTTAATTTTACCGCTTTAGTGAGTTGAATTTCAAAAATCCGAGAGACACGGTTGATATCAGTAAGTAAAATTTGGTTCAATAAGATGAAAATAATTTTTGGTGAATAGTAACTTTTTACTTTAATTTACCATAGTTAAAAGTAAATAGGGTAATTAAGGGTAAAAATGATATTATTATTACCCTAACACATGTACTAATTTTATTTTATAAGTATAATTTTACCAAAAACAACCTTAGGTATAAAATATGAACCTCTTTAGTCCACTTGTATTAGATTATGACATTTATTATTATTTAATTCAAAGAAGATTTAAAAGTGTTAAATTCAAAGTTTAATAACTAAACCATTTTTAATATAGTGTTACACATAAGATAAATTCAACTAAAAATATTCATTAGAAAGATAAAAATATTTCCTACATAATGGTATTTTATTTATATTTTTTAGACATTAAATAATTTAATTTATTTATGACACAATGATGATGCAGTAATTACCCAATTAATGAAATATTAAAATAATTGATATTATAAATATCAAAATAAATATAATTTGAGACCTTTTATGAATTCCACTAATTTTATAGGATAATATGACATGTTAGGGTTGGTTATATGAATTTTTTTGAAGTAATAATGTTATAAATTTAGTAAAAACAAAATACCAAATAGTGTCAATATTGACATAAAAGAGTTTTTAAAATAGATATTATATTATTAATTGATATTCTATTCCTAAAAATCTATGGTTCGTCCAAAAGACTTATATAATAATAGTAGTATCATTAATGAACCACTTGGGGTTCTTATGGAAGTATATAGTAAGTTTATTAACCATATAATATAAAAATACAAAGAGACATGGTAAATGTCAAACTATTTAACTAAGATTTAAATCTAAAAGATAAAGTTAATATAGTGACCCAAACCTGTCTAAAACCTATTGGTTGAGTGGTTTTAGACCCATCCCAACCTTATATTTTAAATAATTCATTCATAGTCATTATAAACCAAAAATTATTTTATTATAAAATAATATCTCTAGCGTTTCCTAAGGTGCTCATCACCCCTCTTATAAATGGGCACTCCCCCTTTTCTCTAATTCATACCTTTAAAGCAATTTGTATCGGCCAACCCCTTCCCAAATACCCTCTCAATTGTCCTAACTTAATCTTAGAGGCATTCCTTTAGTTAGAAAGCCAACATAAGGATCCCTTTTGATCAAATCAAAAGGAAGTACCCAAAGAAGAGGTAAATATTTCATCACCTCTTTCAAGTTCCTTTCTTCTTCCACTTCCTCTTTCTTTGTTGTTTCCATTATAAAATAATAACTCCAGTATATTATATATAATTTTATGTTATTATAAATATGGTACAACCATATTCATTATTCTATCTAACCTTTTAATGACAAATCACCATACGTGCGTACATACGACTTATAGTCTCCACGTCGTGGTGTAATTGTTATTCAATAAATTATTATTTGGATGGGTATAATAATGATGGATAATTGATGTAAATAATAAATATAACATGATAATGATTCTTTATATATGATATAAAATCCAATTATATATTATTTTAATATCAAAAGAATGATATTGTCACTCGTGCGTATATACAGATTACCATCTCCACGAACGCGATGAGATTCATTCCCCATCGTATCCATTCAAGACTAATTTTCATTAGATGATTAAAAATAATGTTTAAAGACTTAATATAATTCGGAATATTAATAAGATACATCCTATTCACAACAAACATTACTTACGTAAAAAAGAATATACAGGAAAACGAATCATTTAACACCTGAAACGATGATAATACTAAGATATTATCAACAAAGTAATGCTAAAGGATCATATATGATATCATATTAATGTATATGATTCTTTTATAATTGAATAACAATTATTTCACCATTATACAGGAGGTTAACCAACCCTTGACCAAGGAAAAGTATAAGGTAAGGGTTAATTCTACAATCTCTTCATTATCCGAGGTTGTTTATACGTAATTATATACTAGGACCTCTTTATCATCCACATCCATGTTTCATATAAATGTATTTAAAAACATTCTCACTATTTTATTGACTATAGGTTAAAGTAATTTATACCCTTGTTTGAATTTTATAAGATGTTTATAAAGGAATCTTTCCATCGTTTTCCAAACAAGGTCCTTTATAACCTATTCGGCAAAATTAAGGTAAGAATATCTTTTTTTAACTTATACGGAGGGTGTGGATATTTTCCTCCGTTATAACATCGTCGAAGCTTCCCTTACAAGCTGATAAGAATATTTTCAAAATAATTTTTTCCTAAATGATTTCTAAAAGAGATATTTCTCTAAAAAAGGTTTTGATTTCTTCTATGTCAACATCCTTTAATGGATTTTAAGCTTATTTGAAGTTGATTTATTATGATACAAAATTCCATATTGTATTGAAGGTTTTGTGATATGTTTGATTATGGATGTGTAATTTTTACACCATTCGTGGTTTATGAATAAAATATTGACATTTCATATACTAATTTTAATACAAATTTTTATGTTATGTTTAAAACTTTTCATATGAGGAATGCATTGGACTTAGTATGTGACGGGTGGAGCCCACAATAGCTCCTCAATGCATCGATAGGTCTCATGAGACAAACTAGTGTCTTGGAACAAGGTCATGACAAAATATTATTTGTAGTCTTGGCACAAGGCCTTGACTATGTGGTTATGAAAGTCTGGAATTATGCATTCCATCATTATGAAAATTTCTATTGATATTGCATGTGATTATTCGAATATTAGAATATCCATGTGAATAAGTAAATGGAATTATTTGATTTTATCTTTTCCATATTATTCTGAAGTTCAAGTTTAAAAGGATTTTTTTAGTCTTATACATTGCCTTAAATTTTTATGCTTATTTATGAAAGTTTTCGCTTTATTCTTATCCTTACTGAGCATCTGATCTCACCCCTTTCTATGTTTTATTTTTCCTAGGATACGAAGAAGTATATTATGAATGACCTACAGGGATAGTCTATGGTATCTCAGTTTTTCCTATGGAAACAATTTTGTTGTACTTTTCCATTTTATGATGTAATGTAAACCTTACAAATGTGTCTAGAACTTCCAAGGATACTAATCTAATCGGTATTTCGAGACTTGATCTTTTGTGATCATACCAATGATACGTAATAATGCACCGACTCTGGGCTTCTGTGGTCGGGGCATTACAGTTGGTATCAGAGGATGTTTAGTACAAACCTTGGAAACTAGATTTATATAAACTATGATTAGAGCACATAGATCTAAGATAGACTTTGAGGATTAGTATATAAGAACTTCCTAGAATTTTGGTATTGTAGAGATTTTGTGAGTTTTACAAGCAATACATCCATTTCTGGATACGAGCAGGTAGAGGCGGCTCGGGCACAGAAGCACTTAGGGGTAAAACCTGAAAACACCACTTTGAGCTAGACTCGAATCAGAATTAGTGCATGACAATGGGTCTTGCTGCACTCTTGGTTACGACACTCCCAGGGGATATGCTTAAGATAATTCTCATTTTATTTACAAACCATTATGAAGGGTTTATGAGTATATACTTCCTCAAAGAAATCATTTTTTTATGATTATGGATTATATCCATAAACTATTCAATTTATGTTAAGTGTTTTATAAGTTTGGATTTATGTATTATGATTCATAAATTAATCTAGTTTATGCCATTATTTAGAAATGTCACCTAGTGGAAGGAATGGAAATCGTATCCATACACGAACTCCATATAGGGATTTCCCTCTTACTCAGGATAATTATAGTGGAGCTGGTGATGAAACCGGTGTTGATCAGCTAATCACCATAACGGGACAACTCACTCAGGTTATGAATAATAACCTTACCCGTATGGAGCACCTTAATCCGTAGCTTGGAGGTTCAATGTTTGATCGCTTCATGAGGAAACATCCACCAAAATTCAATGGGGGTACAAATCCATTAGTGGTTGAGAAATGGATAAATTCCTTAGAGAAAATATTCCACGCCTTGGGGAGTAGCGAAAGAGAAAAAGTTGTCATGGTAGTTTACCGCCTCCGTAGAGATCCTGATCAATGGTGGCCATTGATTCAAAACAAAAAGGGAGATGATGAAGTATAAAATATGGAATTGAGGGAGTTTAAAGAAATTTTCTTAGAAAAATACTTTCCTCATAACCATCGAGAAGACATGGAAGGGATATTTCTGAGTCCGATGAAAAAGGAGGATGATAATGTCACAAAGTATGAAGCTAACTTTACAAGGTTAGAGAAGCATGCTGCAGATTGTATACGTAACCCAAGAAGTAAGATTGATCATTTCTTTGATGGGTTAAAACAATTTATCCTTCAAGCATTTGTCTCATAATCCTTCACGTCGTATGAAGATATTGTCTCATGTGATATCAAGAAAAAAAATAATTTTCTAAGTCTTACGGCTTTAAAGAAAAGGAAGAGAAGAAGAGATCTTCAGAACACTCTCGAAATGGAAATAAGGGGAAGAAGGGAAATGTTGAATATCCATCTTGTAGTAAATGTGGGAAGAAACACCCTGGTACTTTCCTAAAAGGAATTGGAGCCTGTTATAAGTGTGGTGAAAAAGTCCACCAAGCTCGTGATTGCAAGGGGAATAAAGAGGCTATCGATGTAGAATGATACAATTGTATAGAAATGGGGAATTGTGCAAATGAATGACCTAAACTTCAGGGGAACTTACCTCAGAAAAGGCCAAGGGATCAAGACCAAGCTTATGCTATTACTACTGCTGAGGTTGAAGCTCTGAAAGACATAGTGGAAGGTAATTTAATGGTTTCCTCATGTTTAGACAATGATTTTTTTAATTCTAGATCATCTCATTGTTTCATATCTTCCCAGTTTTCTATGAAAATTTGATATTTCTAATTTGATTTAACAAGAGAGTTTTTAGTAAAAACTCCTAATAGAAGTATCATTGTGACAAAGTTTTTGTGAATAAGTCCCCATTAGGGAATATAAATGTTCTTTATCTGTTGATCTCATCATCATACCCCTGATTTAATTTGATATAATCCTCAGTATGGATTGGATTCCGGACCATGATGAAAAAATTTATTTTAAGAAAAAGGATGTTACTATTTTTTATGACGATGATAAAGAACACCTTATCTTTAGAGCAGAATCGTCACCACATAATTCTTATCAAGATCCACCCCAGTAGCTCAACTAAATTCAATTATTGGGGAGGAAGAGAATAAAATAACTTTGGGTGAGGAAAGGAATGTTCAGATAGAGTATGTACTTATTGTGAAAGAATTTGTTTATGTGTTTCCAGAAGATTTACCTGGACATCCTCCAGAATGAGAAATTGAGTTTTCCATTGTTTTAATTCCTTGATCAAGGCTCATATTGAAGACCCCTTATATAATGGCCACTGTGGAATTAGTGGAAATAAATAAACAACTATAGGAATTTAGTAATAAGGGTTTTATTCTCCCTAGTGTTTCTCCGTGGGGAGATCCTATCCTTTTTGTTAAGAAGAAATATGGATCTATGAGGTTGTGCGTTGACTACAGGGAGATCAATGCTATAATAATAAAGAACAAGTATCCCCTATCTTGCATTGATAATTTATTTGACCAAATTCATGGAGCTAAATATTTTTCAAAGATTGAACTTCGATCTGGATACCATTAGTTGTGCGTGAAGAAGGAAGACATTCTGAAGACAACATTTCATACCAGGTACGGGCATTACGAGTTTGCAGTAATTCCTTTTGGATTGACTAATGAACCCTCTGTCTTCATGGATCTAATGAATAGAGTTTTCAAGGAATATCTTGACGACTTTTTAGTGGTATTTATTGATGATATCTTGGTATACTCCAAAAGCTACGAAGATCATGAAAATCACTTGCGCATTATCCTGAAGAATCTTAGAGGACACTAATTATATGGGAAGTTTAGAAAGTATGAATTTTCACTTCCGGAGATTTCTTTTCTTGTCCATATTGTCTCTAAGGATGGAATATTTGTTGATCCTTCTAAGATAAGAGAAATCCAAGAATGGCCAGCACCGATGAGTATAACTGAGGTACGCAGTTTTATTGGTTTAGCAGGTTATTATCGGTGTTTCGTCCAGAATTTTTCCCGATTGGATAACCCATTAACCAAGCTCACACGTAAAGGGGTTAAATTTGTTTGTAAAAAAGAGTGTGAAGAAAGTTTTGAAGAACTTAAGAGAATATTAGTCAATTCTCTTATATTTACTCTACCATCAGGGAATGATGGGTTTGTTATTTATAGTGATGCTTCAAAGAAAGGACTTGGTAGTGTCCTTATGTTGAATGATAGGGTTATTGCCTATGCATCACAACAGCTAAAAATTCATGAGCAAAACTATCATACTCATGATCTTGAGTTAGTATCTGTAATCTTTGCTTTGAAGATTTGTAGACACTATCTCTATGGTGAAAAAATGTGTGAAATATAGAGATCAAAAGAGTTTGAAGTATATTTTCTCACAGAAAGAACTCAACATGAGGCAAATGAGATGGCTTGAACTACTCAAGGATTATTATTGCACTATACACGACCACCTGGGGAAGGAAAATAAGGTGGTAGATGATTTGAGTAGAGATGATCATGGAGTTTTGAACAAGATGAGAGTTGAAAAGGATCCTATATACATGGATCTAGTAAAGATGGATATGGGAATAACCATGGAAGGTAAGACATCAATGCTTTTTCAAATGGTTACCAAACCATCTTTACTAGAAAGGATAAAAAGTTCTTAGGCTGATGATGAGGAATTAAAAAAGAAGATTAAATCTGTGAACAAATGGGAGATTGATCGACTTCGTATATGAATATGGGACTTTGAAATTTGGGAAGAGACTTTGTGTTCCTAATATACCTGATATGAAAAGGGAATTGTTGGATGATGCTCATAGTTCCAATTTATCTATACACCATGGGAGAACCAAAATGTATAAATATTTTAAAGAATATTTTTGGTGGGACAACATGAAGAGGGAGATTGCTAATTTTGTGTCAAGATGTATGATTTGTCAACAAGCGAAAGCTGTAAGGAAACATCCTGGAGGAGTCATGCAACCTCTTACCATACCTGAATGTAAATGAGATAATATTACAGTGGACTTTGTCATGGGACTATGAAAGAATCGAGAAAGGTACGATGCAATATGGGTAATTGTTGATCATCTTACCAAGTCAACCCATTTTCTTGCTATAAGAGAAGATTTACCACTTGAACGTTTAACAAGACTATATATTAATGAAGTTGTAAGACTTCATGGAGTACCACTATCGATTGTTTCTGATCATGATCCTCATTTTACATCAAGATTCTGGAAAATTCTTCTGAAAGCCCCGGATACTGAACTTCATTGGAGCACTGCCTACCACCCCCAAACCGATGGACAATCAGAATGGACTATTCAAACCTTAGAAGACATGTTGGGATATTTCTCACTTGACTTTCAAGGTATGTGGGATAAATATTTACCTCTGTTATCATTTTCCTATAACAATAGATTCCATTCAAGTATTCATATAGCACCATATGAAGCTTTGTATGGAAAGAGATGTCACACACCAACTTGTTGGGATGATGTTGGTGAAAGAAAACTCATAGGCCCAGAAGTTGTTGAGGAAATGATAGAAAAGGTTAAGGTAATCCAAACCCACATCAAAGAATCTCAAAATAGGCAGAAGATCTGTGCTGATAAAAGAAGGAAGGATTTGGAATTTTAGGTAGGAGATCATATTTTCTGGAAGGTATATCCATGGAAGGGTGTTATATGTTTCGGTAATAAGGTCAAATTGAGTCCCAGGTACATCAGACCTTTCAAAATTTTGGAACTAATTGGGGCTGTAGCATACTGTTTGGCAATGCTGCCAAGTCTCTCCAAACATCACGGTGTATTCCACGTATCACTGTTGAGAAAATACATGCTTGACCCAATGCATGTAATCACCTATGAGGAATTAGAACTGGAACCAGATCTGTCTTATTTCGAAGATCCTATCAAGATTCTTGATACAAGAGAACAAGTGTTGAGAAACCGGACGACTCGTCTAGTAAAAGTTCTATGGAGAAACCATAAGACGGAAGAGGAAACATGGGAACCCGAGGAACTTATAATGAAGAACCACCCGAGTCTTCTTATGCAGTAATATTCTAGAAATTTCGAGGACGAAATTATTTGAAGGTGGGGATAATGTAACACCCCAAGCTTCCATGACACACTTCTCTTTGAATAATACAGTAGCGTGTGTTGTATGCAACTTCAAGTTCTAACACCCCACAACCAATCAAACTAGCCATCATGAATAGTAATACCCACTTTTTGAAATTTTATAAATTTTATCTTTCAAAATGGACTTCATTTTTGGATTTCGAATATCAAAATTAATTTAGGGTGAATTTTAGGTATTTTTCTGAAAACTTTCAATTTTTGATGAAGAGTGAAAAACACTGAGTTATAGTTTAAAACTGAATTTTTATTTAAATAATTATTTATTTTATTTAAATTTATTTTAGGTCAAAATAGATACATAATACCTATATAAGTTCAATGTAATTCATTGGAGTCAGTTTATAATAATTTTAGATATATAAAAATTTTATTGAACTTTTTACTGTCTTTTACCCACCTCCTAAAAGAATTTTCAAATTCACATAAAACTTAATTTTACCTCTTCTGTGAGTTGAATTTAAAAACTCCAAGAGAAACGGTTGATATCAGTAAGTAAAATGTGGTTCAATAAGACGAAAATAATTTTTGGTGAATAGTGACTTTTTACTTTTGTTTACCATAGTTAAAAGTAAATAGGGTAATTAAGGGTAAAAATGATATTATTATTACCCTAACACATGTCCTAATTCTATTGGATAAGTATAATTCGACCTATAAAACCTTAGTAATAAAATATTAACCTCTTTGGTCCACTTGTATTACATTAGGACATTTATTATTATTTATTTCAAAGAAGAGTTAAAAGTGTTAAATTCAAAGTTTAATACCTAAACCATTTTTAATATAGGGTTACACATAAGATAAATTAGACTATAAATATTAATTATAAATATAAAATATTTAATATATAATGGTATTTTATTTTTATTTTTTAGACATCAAATAATTTAATTTATTTATGACACAATGATGATGCAGCAATTACCTAATTAATGAAATATTAAAATAATTGATATTATGAATTTCTAAATAAATGTAATTTGAGACCTTTTATGAATTAAACTAATTTTATAGGTCAATATGACATGTTAGGGTTGGTTAGATGAATTTTTTTCGAAGTAATAATGTTGTTATGAATTTACCAAAAACAAAATACCAAATAGTGTCAAAATTGACATAAAAGAGTTTGTTTAAAAAAATATTATATTATTAATTGATATTATATTCCTAAAAATATGAGGTTCTGGAAATTGACTTATATAATGATAGGTGCATCATTAATGAACCACTTGGTGTTCTCTTAGAAGTATATAGTATGTTTATTAACCATATAATTTAAAAATACAAAAATACATGGTAAATGTCAAACTATTTAACTAAGAGTTAAATCTAAAAGATAAAGTTAATATAGTGACCCAAACCCGTCTAAAACCTGTTGGTTGAGTGGATTTCAACCCATACCCACCTTATCCTTTAAATAATTTATTTTTTAGCCATTATAAACCGAAAATTATTTTATTATAAAATAATATTTATAGATTTTCCTAAGGTTCTCCTCACCCCTCATATAAAAGGGCACACTCCCTTCTCTCTAATTCATACCATCAAAGCCATTTGGATCAGCCAAAACCTTCCCAAATACCCTCTCAACTATCCTAACTTCATCTGAGAGGCCTTACTTTAGTCATAAATCCAACATAAGGAGCCCTTTTGATCAAATTCAAAGGATGAACCCAAATAAGAGGTAAATATTTCATCACCTCTTTCAATTTCCTTTCTTCTTCCACATCCTCTTTCTTCTTTTTTCCATTCTAAAATAATAACTATAGTATCTTCTATATAAATTTATGTTATTATAAATATGGTACAACCATATTCATTATTCTATCCATCCTTTGAATGACATGTCACTATACATGCGTACGTATGACTTACCGTCTCCACGTCGTGGTGTAATTGTTATTTAATACATTATTATTTGTATGGGTATAATAATGATGTGTAATTGATTTAAATAATAAATATAACATGATAATGATTCTGTATATATGATATACCATCAAATTATATATTATTTTAATATCAAAAGAATGATATTGTCACTCGTGCGTACGTACGGATTACCGTCTCCACAAACGCGATGAGATTCATTCCCCATCGTATCCATTCAAGAATAATTTTCATTAGATGATTAAAAATAATGTTTAAAGACTTAATATTATTCTGAATATGAATAATATAAATCCTATCCAAAACAAACATTACTTAAGTAACAAAGGCTATAAAGGAAAACGAATCAGTTAACACCCGAAATGACGATAATACTAAGATATTATTAACAAAGCAACGTTAAAAAATCATATATGATATCATATTAATGTATATGATTCTTTTATATTTTAATAACAATTATTTCACCATTATACAGGAGGTTAACCTACCCTAAACCAAGGAAAAGTACAAGGTAAGGGTTAATTCTATAATCTCTTCATTATCCGAGATTGTTTATACGTAATTATCTACTATGACCTCTTTATCATCCACATCCATGTTTCATAACCATTTTTTTCAAAACATTCTTAGTATTTTATATACTATGGGTTAAAGTCATTTATACCCTTTTTTGAATTTTATAAGATGTTTATAAAAAAATCTTTCCATCATTTTCAAAACAAGATCCTTTATAACCTTTTGGACAAAATTAAGTAAAGAATGTCTTTTTTAACTTATATGGAGGGTGTGGCTATTTTCTACAGTTATAACTTCATCAAAGCTTCCCTTAAAAGCTTATAAGAATATTTTAAAAATAAATATTTCCTTAAATTATTTCTAAATATAAATATATATTTCTCTAAAAAAGATTTTTATTTCATCTATGTTAACATACTTTGATGGATTTTAAGATTATTTGAAGTTGATTTATTATGATACAAAACTTCCATATTGTATTGAAGGTTTTTTGATATGTTTGACTATGGATGTGTTATTTTTACACCATTCATGGTTTATGGATAATTTATTAACATTGTTTATGCTAGTTTTAATATGGATGTTTATGTTATGTTTAAACCTTTTCATATGAGGAATGCGTTGGACTTAGTATGTGACAGATGGAGCCGGCTATAGCTCTTAGATGCATCGGTAGGTCTCATGAGACAAACTAGTGTCTTGGCACAAGGCCTTGAAAAAATCTTATTTGTTGTCTTAGCATAAGTCCTTGACTATGTGGTTTTGAATGTCTGGCATTATGCATTCCATCATTATAAAAATGACTATTTATATTTCATGTGATTATTCGACTAGTAGAATATACATGTGAATAAGTAAATTTCATTATTTGATTTTATATTTTCCATATTATGGTGAAGTTCAAGTTTAAAAGGCTTTTGTTTTAGTCTTATACATTTCCTTAAATGTTTATGCTTATTTATGAAAGTTTTCGCATTATTGTTATCCTTACTGAGCATCTGAGCTCACCCCTTTCTATGTTTTATTTTTCCTAGGATGTGAAGAATTATATTATAAATGACCAGTAGGGATAGTCTATGGTATCTCAGTGTTGTCTATGGAAACAATGTTATTGTAGTTTTCCATTTCATGATGTAATGTAAACCTTATGAATGTATCTAGTACTTCCAAGGATACTAAACTAATCGGTCTTTCGAGACTTGATATTTTGTGATCATGACAATGATACGCAATAATGCACTGACTTTGGCCTTATGGGGTCGGGGCGTTACAGTATTGGTGAGTACTTTTGTTGGGCAAAAATCCCTCAAGGTAACGTTGCAGTATTTTTGGGTTGATTGTGTTTGTTGACAAAGCAGGTTTTTCATGGATATTTGTCGAGTTCTCGAGAAGTTGTTGACATTCCATGTTGACAAAGAATGATGACAAAGGAAAGGACGATCTGGAGGCGGTACAAAAGAGCAGTACAAGGTGGCGCCGTTTCCCAGTGTTTGCCAAATTTTTGGGGTCCAAAATTTGGAGTTTGGTGAGCATCGCGAAAAGTGGATTTCCATGAAGGGCATAATTTCATATGGAAAAGGCATGAATTTCGCGAAGATAGGATGCATGGTTTGTAAATCACGAAGACCAGAAGAATGGAGGCGGTGATGCTTCGCGATTACGTCAAGCTTCGCGAACGGCAGAGGCTGAAGCGCATCGCGGCGGAGACGGGCTTTGCGAGAGAGCTTCGCGGCGAAGGCACGAAGGAATGTTGGGCTTCGCGAGGGAGCTTCGCGGCGAAGGCGCGAGCCGCGAAGTTAAGTTGATGGTGATTCATCGCGACTACGTCAAGCTCCGCGAACGAAAGATTGCCGTGGAGCTTCGCGATTTGGACAGAATTCCGACAGAAACTTTGGAGCTTCAAGATTTGAGATGACGTGGCATTGACTTCGCCCAGAAGGGACGAGGGTCGGTGGAATCACCTATAAATAGAGGCCGACCCCTTCGAACGAAGTAGAGAGAATTTTCAGAGAAAATACTTTGCTCTCGATTTGCGAAGGTGGTTCGCGGAGCCAGTGTGCTTCGCGAAAGAGGTGCTTCGCGGCGGCTATTGTAGCTCCGCGAAACCTGCGAGCTCCGCATTAGCTTACTTAGATTTGCGAGGGTCGTTGCTTTGCGATGACTTTAGCATCACGAGGGTGCTTCGCGAGTGAGCTTCGCGAGTGAGCTTCGCGAAAAGGCAGGAGCTTCGCGAAGGCTTGTTGAGCTTCGCGAAATTGGGAGCCTCGTATTGTATGGTACTTTGCGAAGGTGTTTCCAAAGGTATTTTGCCCAGTTTTCAAAGGCAAAGAGGTATTCATCTACGGATGAAAGTAGAACTTCAACAGAGCATCTACATACAGAGAAAGATGCATTCCTTAATGGAAATGAAGAGACCTACAGGTCTATAAACTGTGAGTTGTTTCCCTTCACAGAGCAGTGAGATTAGGAAGAGGAAGAAGGTGATCCTCTCCACCGGCAGTGAGCCAGAGTGAGAGAAACAGGGAGTGACCCTTGGGAAATCAGTGAGCTAACCCTAAACCTTGTATAGGCAGTGAGCCTGGGCATATAAGTGATCTAGCCCGAACAATGTAATCCACAGCTAGTGAAGACTAGTGGAATTTGGTACGAACCGACAACTTGTCGGCGTATGCTCCTTGGACGTAGCCCTTAGCGGTGAACCAAGTAAAAATCTCTGTGTCTGCCTGTTTACATCCCTGCATTGCATTCAAATCATCATCATTAGGTAAAGGAGACAAGTGATCACAGTAACCACACAAGTGCAAACAAAGTGACCCTTGTAACAAAGAGGTCAAGATCCAGTGGGGCAGAAAGAACTTTGAAAAAGAATATCCATACCCTGATTCACCCCCCCTCTCAAGGTATATAGGCCCATATTAGTCCTAACAACTTTTAAAATATTTGGGTAGATTTAAGAAGTTTGGAGTTAATTTTATTATGGAAAAAAAATCATGTAACAATAGAAACGATCACAATATGAAGTGTGTTTCATATGTGTAAACTGAAGAGATGGTAGAGACACAATGTCATAATAGTTAGGTTTCAAAATGATGGAGGAAACTACACTATAATAAAGTCAAAATGAAAATATCATACAATTTTTTTGTTCAGTTGAAGTTTTAATATTTTAATATTTTATAACATTTCCCATAAGTTATTCGTCTAAAAGTAACATAGTTTTATTCACACCACAATGATGGTCCATGAAAATGTAGTACAAGTTTGGTTAATGGTGAATAAATTAGATCATGTCACAATAGAAAATTCCACAATGTAACATTTTTGGATTGTAAGAATTTAAAGAGGATTAAATAAATGATCTTAAGGGTTTCAGATCAAACTGACTCTGTGATCTTTAAAGGGATATCATGGATGAAGCTCATAAAACAATAAGGATGGGAATCATTTTTTGATTTGGTGGTTTTGAAGATCAATTTTAAAGTTTAAATATTTTTTAAATTCATAGAGATTAGCTTTAATTATAGTGGTTTTAATTAAACTATTATGAATGGTTTAATAGATTATAAATAGGAGAAATATGGAATCTGGTGAATGTAGAATTTAGAATATTAATTTATTCATATTATAATTATTTATAAGAATATTGTTAATAAATATTTTTTTTGAGAATTAACACATCTAGAATTTATAGATGAAATATTATTATAGAAGAACTATATTTAAGATAAAAACGTGGTAAAGGAGACTGAAGCACAAAGAGAATGACATAATGTTTTGGAGTTGATAATTTTTTTGGATTTTTTGGAGAAACATGTGTATTTATAAGTCTAGAATTATATTTATTAAAGTAGTGTATAAATATACAAGTATAGGGAGTAAACAAGGAATCAATATTGATTCTATTAGAATCTAATTAGAATTGGTTCCACTATGTGTTGTATTTTTTTCAACCTTAACATGGTGATTTCAAGCATGTTATATTTTATTTTCACCATGTTAATAGTTGTGTAAACCATTATATTTCCTGATAGTGGGAGTGATAGCATGAAATATGAGAATGTGTACTACTATATAGGTGGAATGATAAAGGGAGATTATAAAAATACTGGTGTGTGATTATAATATCAATTGTGAAGATTCTATATGGAAGAGGGTTGGATCTATCTAAAGAAGATTTGGGGAGTATCCAAAAAACAATTGTATTGTTCTATGATTGAATAATTTCCCATGATAAAGATATGGTCACTGACAACTTGTGAAAACTTCCCTAATATTCAAGAGAGCATCCAAACCGAGATACATCATGAAAATCCATGAGGAAGTTTTGGGAATATGAATACCTTGATATATTCATAATGGATTTTTTTTGAAGAGTTTGAGTTATTTTATGAAGTTTTCATTGGAAAAATAAAATAAGGAATTTCATGCAAAATCATGTAGGTACTAATTAAAGTGTAGTGTTGTGAGAGTATGGGAGTTTGTGTAAGAAATTAGAGAAAATGAATAATTTTCATGAAAATACTAAATTAGATATTCCCTAAAGCCATGAATATATATACAGACATACATTTATATGTAAGGTATATTGAGAATCATTCTTGAAATAAGATTTCATGCATTCCACTACCATTAAATAAACCTATACTATTTAAATTTGGTTTGAGCCAACCTTATTCTACCATGTCTTTGGGGTATAAATAAATCCAAAATAAAATAGAGATAATGGATAAGGAGAAGGAAATAAGCCACTTAATTTCTAATTTGCAAGTGATTCTAGGTAAAAGATAAAAAAACCAATTTAATATGAAAGGAAGAGGTGGAGCTTACACGTAGAGGACCTATTCCACTCCAAATCGATAGAAAATGGGTGTATGGTGATTAAAATGGAGAAGGGGTAAAATGTTAAAATTACAAAAATAAAAATTTTGGTAGGGATAGAGTACAACATGGAATTAATGGATATGGTATGGTGTCCCTCCCTATACACCCCTTCTAATATAGCCTCTTGAGATACATTTTAGTCAACCCCAAGGAAGTTGGATTAATTCCCCTCTCAAGTATAGTCCTCCATGGTGTTGTATACCTTCTCCCCAACATATCCTAGCGAGAAAAGTAACATGACGCACCATAAAGGCCTTGGCCCATGCCGTGGCCTTCTGTAGTTTGATTTTTCAACCTTCATAAATATTTTAGACTCCAAATAAATAAAAAAGGAAATAAAAACTAAAAAATTGGAATAAAATTTAATAAATAAAAGATTTTGAACCTAAAAATAACCTTAGGTGTGATGTAAAGAATAACGGTACATACTCTTTGGAGCATCCCTTCATGGTGAACTAATGTAAAATATCTATGTCTATGAAGTTTTTTATTTACCTGTATATTATAGATTTATTACTGATAATTTAAAAGTTTCATGTGTTCTTGAACATGTGAGAACAAGATCCATTCGGAGTAGAAGAAAAATAATCGATGCCTTCATTCACCCCTCTTTATAGGGTGTGTTTGGGATGTTATAGTTGCAAAATTCACAATTTTGGAAGGTTTTGAAGACTTATATTTATCTAATAAAATACCATTAGGTATTGGATATTTAAGATATAAATATATGTATTCTAATGGAGGATAAAATTTTATGAAACATTGAAAATATTAACAAATATAATACTAATAGAGTTGATGATAGAATTTTAAATTTCATTGAAAATTTTTAAATTTAAAGAATATGGAAAACAGTTTCATGAATTCTTCAGGGACTGGAGCTGAAGAGTGACAAAAAATTTGGTTTGGGAATTTCTTTAGAGTTGTTACATCATTTTGGGGGCCTAGAAGTCTATTTACTTAGTATCCCTTTTTTGAAGTAGTGGGTGGAGAGATTAAAGGAGAGCGTATCCATTAAACTTGATAGTGGACCAATATAAAACATTTTAATAATAATTATGAATTTTTTATTAGTGTTAAATAATGAATTTTCATGGGTACAAATTAGAATATCTGATCCACAATGGAAGAATAACTAAGTAAAAATCTTGTATTATTATGGTTTCATTATTTATTTTGTCACTATGATTTATCTTTTAAGTGAGATATGTTATATTATTCATAATAAAAATGGAACAATATAAAAAATACTAACTAAAAAAAACTAAAATACGTAATTACCTTAATTTACCACCAATGTCTTAGGATAATTCCATCTTTGTGGGATATGGGTGCTAATATTCATAGTGGATTCTCTTTCTATCATGGTTTCGGCCTATATAAAATGAAAGAATTTAAATTTTCCCTTATATCAACCATAAATGTTATATTAGATTTAAATTAAATATAAAAATCATTTCATTCCAAACATAATCATCACATTATCTTTTATAATTATCATCCCATCTACTATCAAAAAGTATCACCTTGTTAAATAGAAATTTTTTTTTTCCTTTAAATAATTAGAATACATGTTTAATCAATAAACTAATATTGTACAATTTATGTGGTTAACAATAAATTAAATAAAAAACTATAACATATTTGTCACATATTTTATATCTTATAAGAAAACTGAATATATACCTAGATGCTTTTAAAGGTCTTTTATGATGTTTATTATTGGGCCTTTTCATTTGATCAAGAATAGCACCAAGACAATAACTCCTCTTAGTTTTTCATGTTTCATAATGATTAGATGTGAAACTTTTTTAAACTATATATAGGGGAAATTATCAAACATGAATATAAGAATATTATAATAACCATATTTTCATATCCATCATCTTATGTTCCCAAAATAGATTCAAAAATAGAACTTTGCAAAATTTCCAAGAATAATAAAATTCCAATATTATAAAACCACATTTTCTACCAATAGTGAAGTGGTAAAATTAAATTAATACCTTTATTTCAATAATATACCTACATTCTTAATAAAGAATATATCAGATACCCTTTATGGTCGACTCTAGATCCCTACTAGCAACACTGATCTTTCTTATCTCTATATTATATCAGTTAATAAGTGGATTTTGGAAAATTAAACCTTCCTATAATCATAATATAATACTTTATTATCCATAAATATTCTAAAAAATATTTAAAATAATGTATTTTTCAAGGATTCATCATTTGATCTTTGTACATTTTCCCTCACTTCATCAACACACCTCCTCAATTTGATCATTGTTAAATTGTATTGAAAAATGTTTAAAGTATATTCACATTATGATCCTATAATGGATTTTTTTTTACTTTTTTAGATTTATAGTTTTCACATATAAGTTCCATAAATTGTCATAGGAAATACTATTGGAGATCCATAATAGGAATCCTATTAAATTTTTACACTAAATTTCTTCTAAAACACATTAGTGAAAGTTACATTATAAAATGGAATATTTATATGAATTATATTCAAAATGGAAGTTCAAATAGAAACTAAAATACACTATTAAAATAAGAGTAAGTTTTACCTTAAGTTTTATTAAAACTCTATAATTAAAGTTATATTAGAAAATCACAAAGTAATTTCAAATATAAATAACCAATGGAAGACCCACTGAAAATCATAATTAAAGTGTAAGTTCCATTATAAAATGGAAGATCTATAGATGTCAATTGAATCAAGTGGGAAATAATAAAATGAAATTATATGTGAATTATAATAGTTGATTCCTTTATAAATTTTATAGTGGAAGATTCATTAGAAACCATTAAGGGAAATTTATTTTTAAGTTTGATTAAAATGAATTTTCCCAATGTTAGGGAAGATTGTGTTTATTAGTGCTATGGTTTTTTAATATTAAAACACTACACATGTCATAAGTTTAAATTGGATAATTATAATTTATCATTGTATTATTAAATCATATTTTATCTATTATTTAATTATGTTTAATGTTTCTAATTTTTCTACACATTATTTTTCAATCATTGTGTTTTTCTATATTTTTTAGAATATTATTTATTTATTTTAAATTATTCAAAGCCTTATGAAAATATAAAAGTCATATAAAACTATTTATGAAATCCTATAATATTATTTTCAAAGTGTTATGAAAATAATAAAGTCTTATGAAATCCATTTCAAATTCATACAAAATAATTTTTAAGTCATACATAATCATTTTTGAAGTCATGTAAAATTTACAATGTCTTATGATTTACTTTAAATTCATATAATTTTTTTATGAATCCATTTTAGTCTACTTTAAATATATAGAAAGCTACTTTATTGTTTTAGACTTATTTGAGTTCACTAACTTTATGAATAATGTTTATGTGAAAATATAGATGATGTCTAAATGAAGTATAAAAATGATGTTTAGGAAGCAATGTAAACTGATATTTACACATATATTAAAATGATGTTTACACACATAGTATAAAAATTATTATTCATAGTTTAATAATTTAATAATGTTTTTACGCTCCATTTTCAATATTTTTAACATTTTTAATTAATTAAATTTTATGAGTTATTATAACTATTTTATTAATTTTTAAAATACCTATACAAGTTAGGAACATCATAAATGTTTTTTTGAATTTTTTAGTGAAGGATTAATCATGGAATATTTCAAAATATAGGTAAATGACATTTATTCATTTATATTATTCCTAATCGTGGATATTTTTGATTTATATGCATTAAAATACCACATGATATCACAGATCTTAGAGTTAATGAAGAGGAATTATTTGTTGTAGTTTGATATAGGTGACTCAAAAAAATGAAACATTTTTACAAATCATTGATAGGTGCACATGACATCCATAAAAGAATAGTGAAGTAATGAATCTTGAGTAGGATAATTATTTAATCGATGTAATCATTAAGTCACATCAAAATTAATTATTTTTATAAGGTTATCAAAGATACAAAGAGATGCATAAATATTATGATATCCATTTCCTTTAGGTTTTTAAACATTTTATCATTTAATTTATTTTTTATTAATAATTAATTTATTATTTTACCTACCAAAATCTTGTATGGTTTTTTTATGACTCTCAAAAAAAGGTATTTCTTTCGTGTTATGACTCTCATAAAAAAAATTAGGTTTTGGGTTCTCCCTCAGTTTGAAGAAATGTAGGTGCTTTGTGGGTTGTGCATCTAGGTAATAAAAAGGTTGGTTTTGTAAAATTTTGGAACAATTTTAAAAATTTATACTAGTTTCCATGAGAACCATTCCTATCACTAGGTTACAATAGAGTGAAGGTTAATTGTGGGATCAAGATTATCTAAACTACAATAAAATTTTGTGTTCACATCATTCATTTTCCATTGAATTTTATTTTGAACACTACTTCACTGCACTTGAATTGTTTTATTGTATATGATTTATTTAGTTTCACATGCATACTAAATAGACTATGATTTAATTAAAAAATTTATAGTTTAAAGGGTCCACCCATCCCCCAAACATTGTTTTCATTTTACTCCTGGTCAAAAATTATTATCATTGTTTATTCCTCTTCGATATAGGTTCTGTTGATCATATTTGTTTCTATTATGTTAACCTTGTCCTAGACCAAACAGTCTACATGAAATGATTTTTAATATGTTAGTAATGGACTTAAATAATCGTTGTATTCCATAGTGTGATGTCCCAGACCCAGATGCCACTTAATAGGTGCCTCAAGCCCGATGGGCCACATAGCCTCAAGTGCATCTTCTCAAACACTTGAGATGCCGACTACTAGTGAGGGCCTAGGGTGTGTCTATAGGGAGACCATGCCCTCATCCCCAAAGTGTATCAAAATGGATAAATATAAACATAGGTAAATATCATAATCAATATAATTAAACCGAAGGCACAATGGATAGAGATGAGGATAAAAATAACGGAAATAACTTGAATTACATAAAAAACTAATGATGATATGTCATGTATCAACTAAGCTAGAAAACATGGATACAAAGTAGCAAGAATACATAAAAAACCTAGTGTATAAAAAGAAAATATATAAAATATTCAATCATCCTGAGCCACAACTCTATCATATGCTACTAAATTTATCCTTTCATAGTAAGCAATCAAGTGTCTGAATCATTACACCTCCATTTATCAACACATGTATACATGTAATTTTCCTTGGGTACCAAATAGTGCCCGTAGAGAGTGTTAGATAAATCTTAGTGGGATAACACTAATGGTGTCTATAACATCCATACTCTGTAATGGAAATATAATAGTGTTTAGGAATGCATATATAATGTAAAGTAGTAAAATGTAACTAAATACCCAAGTACCTGCTTTAGCTCTCGACTGGTGTTTGAACATATAACCAGCTCATTAATTAATAAATTAACAATTTATAAATAAGCCATATATTATCAATAGTGAAGGTTTCAAGATGTAACTAGGTAACCTATAATGATATTTAATAAGGAAGTTCTATGGTAATAACCAAGGTAACGTAGACCTCAAGGGTCACCAACTTAGTAATGACTATAGTCTGGCTAAGGGTAAGAATGTAATCCAAGGAGCATAGTCCAAGGCATTCCATAATAATATGTCTACTTAATCCAAGGAGTTTAACCAAGGTAAAATGGGTCTAATCAATGACTGGTCTTGATGTTATTTAACCATGGAACATACTTTTCAATTCTAGATCCAAGGAGAGTATCCAAAGAATCCTATAATAATATTTAAGGTATCCTACAGTGTTATACCGAGCATCCAAAGTTATAAAAGGATTAGTATCTAGGTGGGTCTCAACCAAATGAAGTTGCATCCTTGAATCAGAATGGGGTTCCCAAGTGATCATGGAATTACCAAAGGAATCCAAGGTGAGCTCGAGTTAGGCCACTCCTATTTGATAATGAAGTCATATAATATTCAATTTGGTTCAAGCCTTTCCATTCATTATTGTAACAAGTCAATGTAGCAGGAAACCATTCATTTAATCATTTAAGGCATTTTCAAAAATCAAGGTTCACTCTGCTACCTTCCATTAATGTGGTAAGTGGTGATACAGACATGCAAACTATTATTCAATTACTATTAAAAAGGCCAATTCATATACTGAGTATACTCTCTAATTTCCATTTCACATTAAATTATCAATTTGAAGTACTTTCCTTAGGCGGGTCAAGCGGAGAGCATACATGGTACTTTCTATTATGAAATTCACAATTTAAATAAATCCATTTAATGTATAAAATATTACCCTTATAAATTTCAATCCAAGGCACTCCCTAACGGCAGCTCAAACATGTCAAAACACTAAGAAGACAATTATGGAAAAACATCCTATATGAGATGGATGGAGTTGTGGGAGTAACAACTAAAAAGGAATCACGTATTTGGAAAGATAATAACTATAGGGATATAATATTTATAATCATGATGTATAAATTCAATAAATGGCACCCGATGAAATCTTTAAGCCCCGCACAATAATTCCAAAAATCAACGAACTTAAGGGATAAGTTATAAACTATCCACCTTAGGCTTGTACGACTATCCTTATCCAGTATTAGCCTCTAATTTGTCTTGGAACAGAGTAGATATTAGAAAATAGTAAAAATGATCACACCTCTATAATTAGGTTGAGATCAAGAGTGACAAAATAATGGATCAAATAGACTCGATTACTTACCATTATGCATCCAACATGACAAACAGAAGCTCAAACGGATCCTGTAGGAAGGAGATCTCTCGATTACTAGGATAAGCCTTAAAAAAGCTCCAAAATGAGAGAAATGGAGGTTCATCCATCCAAAAATTGGATTAGGTAAAAAAAGGTTTGGTTAATTATATCATTAAGGGAAAATGTAAAATTACCCAAAAATTAGCATATAGACAGTTTGTCTGCATGGTTTGTCAAACCATGAAAAAACCATTCATGGGTACCTGGAAAAGATGGGAACTTACACGGTTAGGGAAAATGTGTGCCAACTGTGCAAGATGAATCTACCCAAATATGAAAACCATCTACACTATTAAATCTAATCATGCGGCTACCCGCATGGTTTCCTTTAACTGTACGACATGACCACTTTTTCCCAGAAGATGGGTTTCCAGATCCGAACAAGCCTCAAAAACCCTTAGGAACTTTTCTAACTCATTAGGAATCTAAATTAAGTTTAAAATAAAGAATTAGACTAAAATTTAAATTATCCATACCTGAGTGAAAAATCAGGTTTTTTTAGTCTTCCCCCATTAGAAGAACTCAACCCCGAGTTCACCTTCCAAGGGTGGTGGAACACTATCTAAGAAACACTCTGGCCACTGGGCACGTACGTCAGCCTCTCAATCCCATGTCTCATCCTATACGTGGCCATTCTTCCATAACACTCATACCGTAGGGACAAATCGGCCTCAAAGAACCTTCATGCTCTCGTCAACAATGCATTTTGGATGCTCCTCAATGGCAGCATCAACATCTAACTCAACTTATTTAGGATCAAAAGTATGTGACAGGTCAACATGATATTGGAAAAGCTATGAAACATGAAAGACTTCATGCATGATATGGTACCTTTGAGGTAGTAAAAACCAATAAGCTACTGGCCTGACCCTCTCTAGAATCTCAAAAAGACCTACGTAATGAGGTGATAGATTCCTTGTTTACATAACCATCTATTCACTAGCCTAGGTGATACCTAAAGAAACACATGATCCACGAACTTGAACTCTAGAGGTCATCGATGGAGATCAGCATAAGATTTCTATCTAGACTGAGTAGTAGACATAGGCTTCCTGATCAGCTAAACCTACTCCGATATCTCCTATACGAGATGAGGCCCTAGTAGGGTTAAATCACCTACCTCTAGCTAGCATAGGGTTGAATAGAATTGGATACCATATAATACCTCAAAAAGATCCATATAAATTGTCACATGAAAGATATTATTATAGGTGAAATTGATGAGAGGGATATGCTTCTCCCCAGAACTGCTGAAATCAAGGACACATGCTTGAAGTGTGTCCTTTACAACCTGTATTGCCTATTCTGATTGTTCATCAGTCTGAGGATGAAAACTGTGCATAGGAGAACCTATGTACACATAGATTTATGAAAACCCTTCTATAACTGTTACATGAAATGATCACCCTTTTCCGGAATGATAGTATGAGGGAACCCATGTAGTCATATGATCTCATAGACATACAATCTTCCCAGCTCCTCAATGAAGAAATTATCCTAAATATGAATTAATTGATCCACTTTCATAATTCTCTCAATGACAACCCATATATCATCACCACCTCTAGGAAACCTAGGTAAACTGACTACAAAGTCTATGGAAAGATATTCTCATTTCCATTCCGAGAATGGAAGGGGTTGTAACAAGCCTGTGGTTATGTGGTGCTTTTATTTCACTTGTTAACATGTTGACAACCTAGTGATAAATCCTATTATCTAACTTTTCATCCTAGTCCACCAATACTGGAATCACATATCACGATACATTTTGGTGATTCTTGGATGAACTTCCCATTTAGAAGCATGAGACTCACACATGAACTCCTCTCTCATATCTATAGGAACCCATACATGTCCACGCATACTCAAGATCATCTCTGTCTATAGACCAATCTAGAGGTGGGTCAACTCCTGATACACTCTCATGGAGAACCAATCCCTTAAGATCTGCAATTTTTTTACCCTTCACCTTCTCAAGGAGGGAAGTGGTAACTTTCAAGGATGAGAGGTAAGACTGATTGTGACTATCCTGATACTTCAGATGCAGCTCAGAAATGAGAGTCATTAACTTCCATTCATCACTGGTTTCCCAAAGGGCCTATGCCTGAGTTTTCCAAATCAACACATCATCAACTATGTTTTCCTTTCCAAGAATATAGGCAAGCTTGAAATCAAAGGACTGAATATATTCATTCCATATTCACTATTTGAGATTCAATTCAAGCTATGAAAAGATATATTTGAGGATATTTTAGTCTGTTTACACCACAAATCACTCACTTAATAGTTAGTGTCTCCATCAACTTATGTCATGGACAATTGCAGCTAGATCAAGGTCATGAATTGGGTAGTTTCTATCACTGGGATTAAACTGAAGAGATCCGTACACAATGACTATGTCCCCCTACACTAGCACCGCTCTTAGGATGATGCTTGATGCATCATAGAAGATGGTATAACCTCTTCCTGGCTCTAGAAGGTTCAGAATAGGTATGGAGACAAGCCTCCCTTTCATCTCCTGAAAGGATTTCTCACACACAATTGACTATGGGAACTTAACACCCTTCATTGTAACGATAGTAATAGGTGAAGTAAGGTGGGAATTTCTTATATGAAAGAACTATAATATCCATCCATCCATAAGAAACTTCAAATATCAAACACATTCTTTGGATACTCCCAAGAAACTACAACACTAACCTTCTCTAGGTCAACATATACTCCTTATTCTTATTTTATATGACCCAAGAATCGAACTTTGTCAATCCAAAAGTGGGAATTAGCAAGATTGGAATAAATCTGATGCACTCTCATTATAATCAAGAATGATCTCAATGTGTTTATCATGGTCTCTATGAGTATGAGAAAACCCAAATATGTCATTGATAAATTCAATTAAAAATGATCCATATAGGGATGAAAAACACTATTCATTAGAGCCATGAAAATGGTAGGAGCATTCGTAAGACCTAACGGAATAATAAGGTACTCATACAGACCATTCCTACTGTGGAAGGTTGTACAAGGTATATCTGATGGCCTTACTCTCACTTGGTGATATCACAATCCTAGTTTTATCTTAGATAAGAACCTAGATCCTTGGATCTGATCAGAGATATCATATATTTGAGGAAATGGATACAGGTTCTTCACCATAAGCTAGTTCAACCTTCTATAATCCATGAATAGACGTAAGATTCCATATGCCTTCTTGGAAAAAATCACAGGAGAACCCCAAGAGAATGTATTGGGCCATATAAAACCTTTATCTTCTAGATCCTCTAATTATCTCTTGAGTTTATGGAGCTTAGTATGTGTCATCCTATACAGAGGAATGGACACTGGAGATTCACCCTGAACAAGATCAATTGAAAACTCTACCTCTATCTCAAAAGGTAATCCATAAAATTCATGAGGGAAAACATCCTTGAAATGATATACTATTGTATGGAAATTAGACTGATGTAAAACCTAACCCTCTATGAATAGATTTTCACTTTGGGTATTCCCTCTACCTAGACCATGATGATCTGGTCTAGCTCTACCAGCTTGGAAAACCCACTCACCCTTATGTAGATAACTGATACCCTTTGGTGTTGTAAAATATACCCTACGGTGATTATAGTATACAAAAGCATGATACTGAACCAAATGATCCATTCCAATAATGTCATTGAATCTCATCATCTTAATAACGAAGAGGTTCCATAAGAAAGGGTAATTTCCTCCCTCAAGGGTAAAATCCCTACATTGGTGTATTCCCTTTGATCACACTCCTGAAAGTGTATCTAGGATCATGAAACCATAGTAATATTGTATCTCTAGTCTGATACCTTCCATTATATATACAAAGACAAAATATTTCAAAGGACCTATATTAAATAAAGAAGATAATATAGTAAATGCAATAAGAATAGTACCTCATACTGTGGATGGTCCCACATCCTAATTCTTGGGTATCGATTGTAGTGCATGCAACTAGCGCGATACATAGAGCTATGAAATAGTTAGACCACCATGGTCATAACTGATTGATTTGCATTGTTTGTGATCAGGGGTTTGGCTACCACAACCTTGACCTCCTCCTCTTCCAGTCCTTCTGGTGCTATTCCAACTCCCTACCTGACACATCGCAAAAGAACCTTCTCCTGAAGGTGTAGTTGGTGAGAATCCTTTTCCAATCAAAGATGGTGGAAATGCCATAAAAAATCTCTATAGATTCCTCATATGGGCACAAGCCCAACACTCCATTGGGTCACTATCACAATGAGTCTTCAGGTTCCCCCATCATCGACACTGATGAAACACCATGGAGTTATCATAATGGGTACTCTAATTGTTACTTCCCTAACAAGAAACCTCGAGGGAACATATCCTTCCATTGAGAGAACTACTGGTCTTCCATGACACTAATCATCTATGTTCAGTGCTATTATCTTCCCTCGGGCCGCACTCAGTGATAAGAGCCTGATTGACTATTTCAAAAAAAGTAGGCAGGTGAAAGACATTCACCAACGTACAGATGGAATACATAAGACCATCCTCAAAGTATCTAACATGTGAAATATCATCGCTATATAGAAGAGGTGTAAAATATTGAATCTCCATGAAATGCATTGAATACTCCATAATTGACATAGAACCCCACTCGAGATGCATAAACTCTCTAGATCTGTAAGCTCTCAGTGTCTGAGGAATGATCTGATCATAGAAGGTAGTCTAGAAATCAACCCATATCATGCCCTAGTAGAGACCATCCTGGGTAACCACATCCCACCAACACTTAGACAAACCCCAAAGCATATATGTGGAAAGATTGACCCTCCACTCTAGAGGTGTTTCCAGATGCTCAAAGATATATAGGGTGGCCTCTAACCAAGACATAACAGCCTGCGGACTGCCATCCCCCCAAAAGGTGGGAGGATTCTGCAGTAAGAACTCATGAGTCATATCAAACATCGTAAGTGTAGCTCATGTAGAACCATGCATGGACAACATTAGATGTAATAAACTATCATAGACATGGGAATTAGTGCCCAGATCAGGTACAACTGTTGGTGCCTCAAGTGGCACTTTTGGAGGTAAGTCTAGTGGCTCAAGGATCACCATGTCTATAGTATGGTTTTTCCACCCTCCTAGAATGCGACCTGAGGATGTCGTGGAGGCATTAGTCTACAAATTCCTTGAACACACCTTAGAAAAAACATAGAATCATAAAGATATAATCACTAACAGTAGATGAACGTAATAAAACTCACTTCCCAAGGCATACTACCCCAACTACCCACATAGATGTCTAGGTATTGATAAGTGCTCAGATATTAATTTCAGGGGTTCCAGTAGATAAAGGGTCAATAGTACCTTGGCTCATCATTTTATGGAAACCGTTTCATTTAATTTTATATTTAATTTCCAGGTTCTCTCCTTTACCTTTCATAAGAATGAAAATGTGAGATAAGGATGCGAAACCATTACACTTTTATGTTTTCATTTTCTTATGACTTGTATCAAATTTCCTTTAAAATGGACTGTCATTCCTAGTAAATCAGGTCCCATACTACTTATCACTAAAAACAACACCACTTTAATTTCTAATTAAAGGCCTAATTTAGTAAATTACTCATTCCAATCCCCAAGGGACTATAACAACTCTTGAATTGAATTATTAAACCACTCAATCACATATCATAGTAGCATAAGAAATATATAACAAGTCTTGGCTCACTCATAAATCACAAGCATAACAAGAGATGAAAAGCAATGAAATTTACCTTTATAGAATGGTAATATGCATGACATGAGAATTCTAGGTGACTATATGATGAATGCAACCGTGATCCATTCCCTAAAATCATTGGTCCAAGGATAAAATATAATATCAATCAGAATAATAATCAAACACACCACAAAACATTTCCTCACCCAATGGGGAAATTATATCAACTCTAATAGTCAAAAGAAGAACAATAATTATAATATGGGAAAGTCAGCATTTACCCTGAACATGGGTTTGCGGTGCCCAAGAATGACTTATGACCATGTTCCAATCATTCATAATATCTAATCAATTATCTCCAAATAATTAATAGAGAATGAAACTACTTTTATAAAAATTTGTGACATCCCAAACCTAGATTCCACTTAATAGGTGCCCTGAGCCCGGTGGGCCACATGGCCTCAAGCACATATCCCCAAATGCCAAAGGTTTCTGATGAGCAGCGATGGCCTAGGGTGTGTCCATGGGGAGACTATGCCATCATTACCAGAGTGTAGTACATATAAATAAATATAAAAAGAGGTAAATAGTGAAATAAATATAAGTAAATAGAAAGAACAATAAAAATTTTCAAGGATAATAATAATAAAATAACTAGAATAACATACAAAAAATGATGATGATATTTCATGTATCTAGTAAAAGGTAAGTGAAAAAGAATACATGAAAAACCCAATGTAGAAAATAGAAATACATAAACTATCCCAGGCATCCCGATCCATGGATTAGTTATATGCTACCATCTCCATCCTAGAACAACAAGCAATCAAGTGTTTGAAGCATTATGCTTCCATTGATCAACACTTTCATTCATGTAATCTACCTCGGGTACCAAACAGTGCCCAGAGAGGGTGTGTGAAAAATATCAATGGGAAAACCCCAATGTGGACTATAACATTTGGTCTATGTAATGGAAATGTAATAGTGTGAATGCATGAATATATAAAGTAACGAATTACAATGTACCTAAATACCCAAGTACCTTCTTTAGCTCTCGGTTGGTGTCTGAACATGTAACCAATTCATTAATTAATAAATTAACAATTTATAAATAAGTCACATTTTACCAATTGTGATGGTTCCATGATGTAACTAGGTAACCAGTAATGATATTTAATAATGAACTTCCAAGGTAATAACTAAGGCAACTTAGACCTAAAGGGTATCCAACTCAGTAATGACTATAGTTTGGCTAAGTGTATGAGTGTAATCCAAGGATTTATTCCACAGTAAGATGCCTATAGAGTCCAAGGAGTTCATTTAAGGTAAAATGGAGCTATGTAATGGCAGGTCCAAATGGGCTTTAACCATGGAACCTACTTTTCAATGTCAGATCTAAGGAGTGTATCCAAGGCATACTATAATAATATTGAAGGAATCCTAGGATGTCATACTGGGAATCCAAAGCTAGAAAAAGATCAGGATCCAAGTGGGTCTCAACCAAATAAAGACACATTCTTAAATCAGAATGGGGTTCCCAAGTGCTCAATGTATTCCCTAAGGAATCCAAGGTGATATTGAGTCAAGAAACTCATATTTGATTATAAAGTCATATAATATTCCATTTGGTTCAAGCCTTTACTTTAATTAGTGTGACGAGGACAATTAGCATGCAACCATTCGTTTAACCATTTAAGGCCTTTTCAAAAATCAAGGTTCACTCTTCTACCTTTCATTAACATGTTAAGGGTAGGTATAGACAAGCAACATATTATTCAATTACATTTAAAAAGGCCAGGTCATATACTAAGTATACTTGGAAATTTCCACATTTAATTATCAAATTAAATAATATACCTTTGGCAGGTCAAGTGGTGAGAATGAATGGTACATTCCATTATACAATTCACTATTTAAATCAATACATGTAATATAGAAAAGCTTACCCTTATTAAGGTCAATCCAAAGAACACCCAAATGGTGGCTCAAATGTGTCAAATCACTAAGATGATAATTATGGAAAAACATAAAACATGAGATGGAAGGTGTTGTGGGTATAAACACTAACAACTAATCACATATTTGGAAGGATCATAACCATATAGTTTAAATGATTACAAGCATGTTGTATAAATTTAGTAAATGACACCCCATTAAATAAATGGGTCCCACATAAAAATTCCAAAATCAAAAACTTAATAGATAAGTTATAGAACACCCACCTTAGGATTGTAGGACTCTCCTAATCTAGTATTAGCCTATAATTCAGCTTGAAAAGGATTAGATATGAGAAAAGAGTAAAAATGCTCACACCTCAACAACTTGGTCGAGAGAAAGAGAGATGAAGAACAGCTCAAATGGACTTGAATACTTACTGTTTCACATCCAACATGATGAATGAAAGATTGAATGGACCCTGGATGAAGGGGAACTCTTGATTCCTATGTTATGACTTTAAAAAGATATAAAATGAGAGAAATGGAGGTTCATCCTTCTTGAAATCTGATTAGGGATGAAGGGTCAGGTTAATTAGATCATTATGGGAAAAAATTTAAAATTACCAAAATATTAGCTTGTGCATGGTTTGGCCAAACTATTTTCTAAACTATGCACAAATCATGCTTAGTTACCTAGAGAATAGGGGCACTCATATAGTTATCTCACAACATTAGGATGCATTGTTAGGGAAATTGTATGTCATCTGTGCGAGATGGCTCTACCTGAAGAGGGGAACCAGCTGCATGGTTAGACCTAACCTTACGGCCCACCCGTATGATTTCCTATAACCATGAGATAGTCCCAACTTTCCCCGAAAGATGGGTTTTGGGATCCGAACAATCCCTAGACACCCTCTGGATCTTCGCTGACTCATTAGGTGTCTATATTAGGTCTAAAATTGAGAATTAGACAAAATTTTAAAGGATCCATACCATAGTAAAAACAGGGTTCTTACACATATAATCCTCTATATTTTGATGGAAATGACTTTGGTTACTAGAAAACTATATGGATTCATATATAAAGAAATTAATCATTGATCACTGGATGATCATAGTGAAACCATTCAAGCTAGCAGATGATTATCCAAATGATATTGTTAGTAAAAATGTTATAAAATATGTTTTGAATTATAATGTAATGAATATATTATACTATGTTATAAGATAAAGCATTTTCAGCCTAATTTCAGCCTATAAGACTGGTTGGGATATGTGGATAATACTTCATGCCACACGCTATGGAACTAACATGACTAAATGAAAAAAAAGTATACATATAAAAAACTATGATTTTAATATGAGTGAAGATGAATCCATGAACTAGCCATTTCACTGATTTAAAAGCATCATAAATGATATTTTTTTTTCTAAAATACCTAAAAATAGATGTTTGATGTTGGTTTGGGTGCCTAATATTTCCATTAATAATCCATATGGGCCAAAGATAACATGAGTACTAAAAAAATATTTTACGTGATTGATTTCATGTAATATACCTAGGAAGTTTCAATGATTCTTGGTATATGGATAGAGGATGTTCGAGACGCATTATTAGTGATATTTCTAACTTTATATCATTTAATCCATGTGATGGAGGTCCTTTAAATTTTAGAGACAACACTAAAGGTCAGATTAAAGGATTTTGCAGAGTTATATTTTCTAAAAAACTATTATTTCTAAAGTTTGTTATGTTGAGTGTTTAAAACATAATTTAATAAGTATATCATAACTATGTAATAATATAATGTATGTCAAATTTTAAAAATATAAATTTACATTTTTTAAGAATGAAGCTATCATATTTTCAGCAATTAATAAAGATAATAAATATACTACTGATCTTTATGATCAAACAAAACATGATAACTATTTAAATGTTATATAAACAGATGAAGTTTTATGCCATGTGAATCTTGGACATAGAAAAAATCAACTGTTGTATAAATTTTTAAGGCATGGTATGGTTCTTGATTTACCTAATCTAAAAGTAAGTAATTTTTTTTGAGATTCTTGTTTAAAATGTAAGTTTCATGATGAGAGTTTAAAATTTGATATTCATGTTACAACTTCTATAACACTTGAATGATTAAATCATAATTTGTTTTTTCCTCTAATAAATACTAGTTTTGGTGGAAATATGTATGTGTTTGTGATTGTAAATGATTATAGTAGATTCACCTAGATATTTTTATGACTTACTCAAGTAAAACTATCACTAATATTGATACTTATTAAAAATTAATTCAAAATTATAAATATTGTTTAAAAATATCTATTAGAAGTGATAGATCTCATGAATATATTAATCTATATTTTTAAAAAATCAATAAAGAAGGGATATATACATAGGTTTTACACTCCTAGAACACTATAGAAAAATATTAGAGTGGAATGGAAGAATATATCAATTCATGAAATGGCTAAAAATATGCTTAAGGGATTTAATTTCTATGAACATTTTTGGGTTTAATCTATTAATATATCTTGAAACGTTTTAAGAAGAGTTTTAATTAGAAAAATTATAAATAAAACCCCTTAAATTTGTTTTAGAGGAATTTAATCTAAAGTAGGATATTGAGGGTGTTTGGTTGTAGAGTTTAGATCTTAAAAACGAAAATATAACTTTTTTTTGATTCTAAATGTGATGAAGGGATATTTAAAGAATATTCAAATTATTATTAGAAAATAGAGGTTTTAATAAGATCACATTATTTATTTTAGAATCAGTACATGTTTATTTTGATGAAAATTTTAATATAAATCCAAATCCAAATTTAAGAAATGATGAAGTATTTAGAGAATTTAAATTTGGTAAATATGATCATAAAAATAATAATGATAATTTATCAATTAATGGGGATAAAATATCTTATCAATCTGATCCTAAAAAATAGAAGGAACTTAATGATTATCCACTAGATGAAGTTATTAGTAATGTTGAATCTTGAATTGAAACCATAAAATCTATTTTAAATTATTGTGTTAATTATACATTTGTTTCTTGTTTTTTCTTAATAATTATATTGAATATTTGAATGATTCAAAAAAGATTATTATTATACTTTATGGGCTTAAATAATTTATAATAAATATTTTTGTTAATATTACTAGACTTCCAAAATATAAACAAGTTATAGAAACTAAGTTGATTTTCAACAATAAGATGGATGAATCTGGTAATATAGTTTAAAAAAATCTTGATTAGTTTCCCATGGTTATTCATAGGAAGAATTATTTTTTTATGATTATTTTCTCTAATTTCTAGGATATAATCACTTAAGATTCTATCAGTTTTTTTTCAAAATTTTAAATTTTTTCAAATGGATGTTATTTTTTTAAAAAAAAATTCATTTTTAAATAGGTGTATGTTAACAAACCCTATGGTTTTCAGCATGAGAATTTTTTAAATCATCTTTTTAATTTTTTTATATCCTTATATGTTCTAAAGAAACATCTAAGAGCTTCATATGATAAATTGAATTTTTTTGTTGAAAATTTATTTTAATAATGGAACGGTTCATCCTACCTTGTTCATTAGAAACATCAAATGATATTTTTAATGTATAAAATATATGTTCATGGTATTATGTTTGGTTCTAAAAATGATTTTATTAGAATTGAAATCTCTATGTTGATAACTAGTGAATTTGATATGAGTATAATGGTTGAATTGTATTTTTTTCTGGGTCATTAAATTACTCAAATAAAATATTGTATGTTTTTATTAAATATATATATGGTAAATAAATAATAAAAAGGTTTGGTATTGATTTATGTAAAACATTTAAAATTCCTATGAGTGTGAACTATAAGTTAGATTTATATGATTCTGGAAAATTTGTTCATATTAAAATTCATTGAGTTAAAATATGTAGTTTTATTTATTTAATATCATGTAGACCATATATAATGTATCCAGTGTGTTATTACTCTATATTTTAGTTTAATCCCAAGAAAATTTACCATAATTATTTAAAGAGGATCATAAGATAAAATAATGAAACTATTAATAGTGGTTTATTTTACTCTAATTGGAGATATTTTAATTTGTTATCTTATTATGATTCTTATTTTGGAGGATGTAAGAATGATGGAAAAAACACATTTTCTAAGTCATTTACTCAATAAAATAATAATTTCTTTTTGTTTTAAAAATAAATTATAAGTTTGAATATCCACATTTGAGACTGACTATATTATTGATGGTAGTTTTAGTAGATAATGTATTTGGATTAAAAAACAAAGTGATTTTAACATTTTTTTGGATAAATTTACTATTTTTATGATGATTATAGTGAAATTTCAGTTTCAAAAAATCCTTTATAGTTTATAGAATAAAACATATGGATGTAATACTTCATTTTCTAAGACATCAGGTTAATAAAGTAGACATTATTTTCATATTTATTCCAAATTAAAATAAAATTATTGATATATTTACTAATAATATAGACTCATCGAGTTTGAGAAAACAATTGATCTAGGTATGATGGAGATTTAACCTAAATTGTTATAATTTTAAATTTTTCTCACAAATGAACCTTTCTAATAGATTTTCTTTATAGATTATTTTGAATCTAATTTTTAGGAATAGATATAATGTTTTAATATTTATTTTATTAATTTCTAATGGGATTATAATATTATACTTATGTTTATGAAGAATATTTTTTTAAAGTTAATTATTTTTTTATTTATCACTATTGTGGATGTTTTTAATCAATTTGGAATAAGGAAAATTTAAATAAACAATGTAAATAAATATATATTTTTTCTTTACAAGATATTTTTTTGAATTTTATATTTGAATTAATTTAGGGTTAATTTTAGTTGTTTCTCCCTTTTTGATCCTCATTATAATATTACCATGATTTTCCACTATTTACTTATTTCAACAAGATAAATTGTTTTGAAAATTGGGTGATTTATTTAACAAATATTTTGTTATCATTTTAATAAATTTAAAAAGGGTGGATAGTTTTTTTAATTTATGTAAATTTTAGTTTGGTTAGTTCAATTTTAAAATTAAAAAATGGGGAGGTGTTTAAGATTAATTTAGTTAAAATGATTCTTATTAGTACTTTGGAATATTATGCTCATTCGTATTATGGTTTGTTTTTTATATTAAAAATATCTTACATGTCAAAAATTTAAATTGAATAATTATAATTTATCATTGCATTTTTAAGATGTATTTTATCAATTATTTAAGTATATTTTATATTTGTAATGTTTTTATAAGGTATTCTATTATCACTGTGTTTTTATATAGATTTTTGAATTTCATATGTTTCTTTTAGTGTTTTCAAATTATTTTTAAAATTTGAAGGTCTGTTGAAACTATCTTTGAAGTTTTATTAAATGATTTTCAAAGTCCTATTAAAATTATAAATTCTTACAAAATATGTTTAAAATTCATATGAAATCATTTTTATAGGCATAAAAATCATTTTTTTAGTCTTAAAAAAATAATAAAGTCATAATATTTACTTTAATTAAATATGTAGTTTTTTTATGAATTTATGAAATCTATATTAAAGTTATATGAAGAAACTTTGTAGTCTTAAACTTATTTGAGTATGTTGTATGTATGAATCATGTTTATGTTTATATATAGGTGATTTTTATGCAATGTATAAAAAACATATCTACACAGCAATGTAAACTGATGTTTTCAAAGATATTAAAATGATATAATGATACTTATGTGTTAACATTTTAAGTGAATTTTGATACTCCTTTTTTATATAGTTTTAACATTTCAAATTATTGTATGTTTATATTAGTTGTTTTAACTATTTTATTAGTTTTTAAAATGAATATACAATTTAACGATGTCATTCAATTTGTTTTTGAATTTTTTAGTGGAGGGTCAATCAGATGATATTTTAAAATACAGGTAAATTATATTTCCTTGTTTATATTATTCCTAACCATGTGTTATTGAATATATTGGAGTTAATAAATAGGTATTATACATTTTAGTTTCATAGAGGAAACACAATAAAAAAATAGTATCACAAATCATTGATAGGTACACACAACATCCATATAAGAATTGTGAAGTGAAAAATATATATTACAACTAATATTTGATTATTATTGTCTTGAAGTAACATCAATGTTTATTATTTTTCTAAATTGATTGAAGATACATTAAGCTACATAAGTATTCTAATATTCATTTCCTTTTCAATTTTTAATGTTGTATCTTTTAATAAATTTTTTATTAATCATCGGTTTATTATTTTCCTAACCCAATGAAGATCTAGTTTTGGTTATAAATCCTAAAAAAGGTACATTTATCAACTTTTTTACTATTATTAAAATTTGGTTTTGGGGTTGTTCCTTGTTCTGAATAAACAAACGTGGTTTCTAGGTTGAACATCTAAGTGAGAAAAAGTGGGTTTTGAAAAAAATTCCACTCCTTTCAAAAGTGAGACAAGTTTTAGTGTGTATCATTCCTATAATTCAGTTATAGGGGAGTTAAGGGTAGATATAAGATCAAGTTGATTTGAAAACTATAAAAATATGGAGTTTATATTTTTTTTCCACTATATTTTTTTCTAAAAATTACTACACTACACTTGCACTATTTATATCGTGTATGTTTTATTCAGATTATCATGTATGTTAAAATATACTCAAATTTAATAAAACCATTAAAGGTTATAGTTTATATCCCCCATAATCATTATTTTCATCCTAATCTAGGCTAATAGGAAACTCATCTCGAGCTAATAATGAAAGTTCCATTGGAACTCCTAAGTGAAAGTTCAATAAAAAAATAACTATTGAAATATAGTGAAAATTCCTTGTGAATTCCATGTGATTACACCCTGAATTCAAATATATGGTGAAATCACTGGTGGAATTTATATAAAAAATCTCCAATAAAATTTGTTGGAAACATTTTTTTAAATTGGATATTGTTAAAACTTTTGTTTTCAAAGGAATGGAATATTTTAGTTATGGTTTATAAGTCATTAAAAGTGTTGTATTTGTTGAAAATGTACTCTGTTAGTGGTATTATGGTATTTTTGAGTACTTGTAAAAAATTTGGGTAGATTTAAGAGTTCGGAGTAAATTTTATTAAGGCAAAAAAATCATGTCACAATAGACACGGTGACACTACGATGTGTGTTTCATATGTGTAAACTGAAAAGATGGTAGAAAGACCATGTCATAATAGGTATGCTGCACAATGATAGATGAAACTAAAATATAATAAAGTCTAAATGAAAATATCATACATTTTTCTGTTCAATTGAAGTTTTAATATTTAAATGTTTTATAACAAGTCCCAATAGTCATTAGTCTAAAAGTAATGTAGTTTTATTCAAACCGCAATGATGGACCATGAAAATGTAGTACAAGTTTTGTTAATGGTGAATAAATAAGATCATGTCACAATGGAAAATTCCACAATGTAACATTTTTGGATTGTAAGAATTTAAAGAAGATTAAATAAATGATCTTAAGAGTTTCAGATCAAACTGACCCTGTGATATTTAGAGGGATAACATGGATGAAGCTCATAAAACTATAAGGATGGGAATCATTTTTTGATTTGGTGGTTTTTTAGATCAATTTGAAAGTTTAAATATTTTTTCAATTCATAGAGATTAGCTTTAATTATAGTGGTTTTAATTAAACCATTATAAATGGTTTTATGGATAATAAATTTGTGAAATATGGAATTAGGTGAATGTAGAATTTAGAATATTCATTTATTGATATTAGAATAAATTTTAAGAATATTGTTGATAAATATTTTTTAGAGAATTAACATATCTATAATTTATAAATGAAATATTATTAGGGAAGAACTATATTGAAGATACTAATGTGGTAAAGGAGACTAATTCACAAGGATAATGACATCATGTTTTTGAGTTGATCATTTTTTTGTAATTTTTTTTGAGAAACCTGTGTATTGATATGTCTATAATTCCTTTTATTAAATTACTGTAAATAAACAAGTATAGGGAGTAAACTAGGGATAAGTAGTGATTCTATTAGTATCTAATTAGAATTGGTTTCACTATGTGTTGAATTTTTTTCAACCTTAACATGGTGATTTAAAGCATGTCATATTTTATTTTCACCATGTTAATAGTTGTGTAAATCATTATATTTCCTGATAGTGGGGGTGATAGCATCAAATATGAGAGTCTGTACTACTACATAGGTGGAATCATAAAGGGAGATTATAAAAATACTTGTGTGAGCTTAGAATATCAATTGTGAAGATTATATATGGAAGAGGGTTGAATCTATATAAAGAAGATTTGGGGAGTATAAAAAAAACTGGATTGTTCTATGATTGAATAATTTCCCATGATAAAGATCTGGTCACGGACAACATGTGAAGACTTTCTTAAGATTGAAGAGAGCGTCCAAACCGAGATACATCATGAAAATCCATGATGAAGTTTTGGGAATATGAATACCTTTATATATTCATAATGGATTTTTTTGAAGTGTTTGAGTTATTTTATGATGTTTTCATAGAAAAAATGAAAGAGGGAATGAATTTCATGAAAAATAATGTCAGGATTCATTAAAGTGTAGTGTTGTGGGAGTATGAGAGTTTTTGTAAGAAATTAGAGAAAATAAATAATTTCCATGAAAATTATAAATTAGATATTCCTTAAAGCCATGAATATATATACACATATACATTTATATGTAAGGTATATTAAGATCCATTATTAAAATAAGATTTCATGCATGTCACTACGATTAATCTAATGAGCAGCCAAATATTAAGTGTGATAATATTTAAATGGAGAAACTCATTAAAGTCTATCATTTATTTAAGTTGTTATATAAGATGTAATGGATTGTGAATTATACATGGATTGAATGCATGAGTTGGTTGAATTAGTATTTATTCATGAATTATAAAAGCATAGATAAATGTAGTAGCTTGAGAAATGTTCTCAATGATTAACATATATTATTTTCATGTGATGTAAGGGGATGGATAATGGCCTCATGCTTGGTCATACCACCCTATACCCAAAAATATTTCTTCTTATGCATCCTTTGTGCTGAGGTTTTATCACACTATGGGTGAATTAGAATCCCTCTCATATGATGATAGATTCAGATCATCTTGTGGATACACCATAGTTGTGGGATGATTTTACCACTCATGGATCATCATCAATTTTTTTAATTCTAAGAGATGTAAAATGCTTCTATGGAGTATGGTATGCATGTTTTACAACATTTCTTAATTTCATCATTTTTAATGAGTTTTCATATTATCATGCATGTAGATCCTTAAACTGGGGTTTTTAATCATTTTTATTTGACCAGAAAAATGTTATTAGACTCTTAATTAATAATAATAGTTGTTTTAGGGTGATATATGTATAAGTTTTATGAAACATGTAATAATATGAAGAATAAAATTGAAAAATAGAGGAGTTCCTTGTTTTTGGAAATTAAATTTATTAAAAGTGTTTACCCTTACGTAGCCGGGCTACCTAAAGGTAACCAACACCTTACCCTTATATAGTTGAGATGTGTTAGGGTAACATAGGCATTACCCTTACATAAAGTGGTTTGTGTAAGGGTCATCACAACTTACCTTTATGTATAATTAGGGTTTTATAAAAATAGTAGTATTGTTAAATGGGTTACATAAGGGTAACTAAGGAGATAACATTATATAGATGGGTTCCATAAAGGTAACCAAAGAAATGAATATGCATAGATATTATTTCTAGTAAAAATGTCTCCCTTTATTACCCATATTAAAGTAAGTAAACCCAAGTCTTGCCTTTATGTGAAGGGTTCACGTAAAGGTAGTCTATATCAAAACCCTTACACAAGTGGTTTGCGTAATGGTATTATGTAAGGGTATGTTATAGATTACCCATACATGTAAAGATATTACATAAGTTTTAGAGGCTCTCTTCAATGTAACTGCTCTCCGTATAAAGGCAATTGAGTTTTTATCAAAGCCACGTAAAGGTAACGATCCACTTACCCTTATGTGAATTGCATATATGTAAAGGTAACTAATTAGTTACCTTTACATGGAGGCTCTAGAATCATATTACCCTTATGTAGAGTGTCTGCGTAAGGGTAGAGAGATCTTACCTTTACCTGGGAATGGTTTCTTGTAAATGGGTAAACATAAAAATTGCTAACAAAATAACATATAAAATGGTTTTAATTATTTATAAATTATTTATAAATTATTATTTAATGAATTTTAAGAATATTTAATTTATAATGACGTTAAAAATCACTTAATTAATTATAAATAGCTTATAATTAAATTAATTTAATGTTTCTGAAACATTTTATTACCAAATATTAAATGTTAAGATTTGAAATCCCTTTTTGATTATATAGAGATTCTTATGATTTAACAATTGATTTTTTTATTTATAAATTAGAAAAATTTATAAAGGGTTATAAATTATGAATTAAGTCCAAAATATAAAAATTTTATATTTAAATTATGAAATAATTCATAATTAATTATTTTAAATTGTTTAATAACAAAAAGGGGGCCTTATTTGGATATTATTTAAGCCATATAAAAAATTGATGATTAATATGATCAAGTTTTAAATAATAATTAATTATATGATACTTTGATTATGTAAAACATTTAAATAATAAATTTTGAATTATAAATTTTTTATAATTCTTATAATATCATATATTTGAAATGAAATTTTTTTATAATGATAAATATGAAATATTTTATATTAGAATGAATATCAAGTGTTAATATTCAAAATTTTGAAATAAATATGAAATAGTTCAAATTTAAATGAATATTAAATGGTTATATCAAAA
This sequence comes from Viscum album, assembly GCA_963277665.1. Taxonomy (NCBI): domain Eukaryota; kingdom Viridiplantae; phylum Streptophyta; class Magnoliopsida; order Santalales; family Viscaceae; genus Viscum; species Viscum album. Next base: position 2,026,621,913 of record OY728123.1, read on the forward strand.
ATTATGGAATTTCCTTGATGATAAAGTTATAATTATAAAGGTTTTATAATTGGATTTTATTTATGATTTTTTCATGAATTGTTATATCATGTTTATATATTTGAATTATTCATTTATTTAAATTTTATTACATGATTTATTCATATTTAGTAATTTTTTTTATGAAATGTGAGTATTGGGTATACTTTAGTTTAACTATAAAACTATGTCTATATAGAGCCTTGCATTACTTACTAGGTATGATAATTATTTTTTTCATCTACCTTGAACTGATTTTATAATTGAAGTTGAATTTAGTTATTGAATATAGTTTTTTTCATAATAGGTGTCAGATTTATGATGAATTGGATTATATCTTGAGTAAAGTATCCTTGTGTATAAGGAATTGGGGTCGTACTGCATACCCACCTTGTGGAATATGCCTTATCTAGGCTGGTGAATGGGGTCAGTTATCTATCCCCTCTGGATTATTCATGTGAATATTTTAAATCTCATATAATTTTAGACCTTAACATGAAGTGTTCATATAACTTATAAAAATGATGCTTTTTGATATGTATGAATATGTTTTACTTATAATTTTCGGTGAGTAACACAAACTTGTGGGTTGTATAAATAGTTATTCACAAATATATTGATTTGGTGAAGGGAATGGGATTCCAAAAGAAGTTACTAGAAGCATGGATAAATAAAAGGGAATAACATGTGATATGATTGTGAGATTAAAATCCCATTCCAATATTAAGTGTAATATTCCTTCTAAAGTGACCCTTTTTAATACCTTGATCATCTTACTATGTAGTGTTTTTTTCAAATCCATGTTCCCCTAGTTTATCATGTGTAAGGAAATAAATTAATAAGTGACTCTGGATTCTCTTTTTGGGTGCCCCTGGATTTTCCTCGATTAGTTTTTTTATTTTCATTGGGTAACACATAGCTGGTAAGCCCTAACAGTTAGAATAAAAAAGGAATAGAGTTGATTTTATCCATATGATGGATTGGACAAAGGGTTTTTTTCTCAGATATACAAGAATCTTATATGATATGATTCAGATGATTCCTTACCTAAATAATTAAGTGGTGAGATGAATACCCTAGAGGACTCATTTCTTAGTGAAATAAGGATCGTGTCTCATTAATGGATATGATGTGTTTTTAAATGGTACATCATTTAATTAAGAGCACATTTAATAGAATTCCTTATTTAATGGTTAATTAAATATGATACTCATTTGATAAAAACCTCTATTTTAGATAAAAATCATCTTTGATCATTAGACTAATCTTTGAGATGAATCCTAAAAAAGGTGAATCTAAATGTAAGTTACTCATAAGATGGGAAAATTAAGAAATTTTCCTAATATTGGTAATTTAAGAAAGGTTAATAAGGGAAATTCTATGTGTTAGAACAATTCCTTCCTCAGTATCCATGTTTTGAAATTATTCAATAAGTGAATGTAGATTCCTAGATAAGAAAAGGGTGATTCTTTTAATGTTTCAAAGGTATTAGATTAAAAATAGATTGTTTTAGTTGGGGTGTTTATCATATTTTCATCTATAAAAATTTCTAACAATATGATTGAATTCAAGAAAATTTTACCTAATATTCTCTAAGTGTTGAGAATGGATGATTCAGGAATACAATATCTAGATTTTGGTACTTTATGGATAGTACAAGTAGGAAAAATTTGAAACTGAAAGTAGAAAATTTATTTGAAAAGTTCAATAATGGTTCTTCAAGAATCCCATAAAAGACATTAAAAAATAGGATTTTTAGGAATGATGAATAATAATTCCATATAATAGGATTTTTTGAAATACCTTAAGGATTTTTTAAACTCCATAGAATATCCATGTTAGGTATAGAAGTTATAGAAGTTAATTCTTTGATTTTGAAGGATATGTTATACTGAATGTTTATTTTACAAGTTTTAGTCAACATATAAGAGTTTAAAATAAAAGAAATAATTGATTGATAAAGTAGTTTATATTCATGAGATATAGTAAATAATTAACACATTTATGAATTAAATGTAAATGATCTTCTCAAGATCAAATGAATATAAGTAAAAAAATTGTATCTTCATCTCACTTCTCTTATACGATAAGATTTTTTTTTCAATTGTAAAGAGTTGTTGGGAACATGTATGAGGTGATTAATTATATACATTTTATTTATTATTCATAAATTTATATAAAATTTTTTCGAATAATATATGCATAAAATTGTTTAATATAGGATAAAATATTTATCCAATTGTTTGTTATAATATGTAGGGATGTGTTACCACCACCCATCGATGGTATATTTTAATAGCATTATTTTAAAATGAAAAAAAGTTCCAAACACATATAATGTCATATAGGATATGAAAATAAAATTTTATTTCTTAAATATTTATACTAAAAGGAAATAAATATTATTTCCTAACACTATAGGGTTTTTTTATGTTAGCCAGATATTTTAACATATAATATAGTGTCTAAGAGGCTAGTGTGAGTATGTTTGGTCTTAATGAAGTTCAAAGTTAACAAATAAATAATTACACCAATAGAAGTTCAAAAGTTAATTATACTCGATATCCTAAAATATTTTAGGGTGTATCAGTAAAAATGAATATAAAAGTTAACTTTAGTTACCATATTAAAGGGGATTTCAGTTTATACTAAAAGATTTTTTGAAGACTGGTTAACAACAATATAAGTAGTTATATTATTTCAAGGATAATTTTTAATGGAATATGATTCCAAATATGATGATGATGGTGATGAAATTATAAAGAGTTATAAGTAGAAAATAAAATTTGACATTGTAATATTTGATGTTTTGAGGTTAAGAAGTTTTAATATCTTCAATAAATTGAATAATTAGGAATATAATTCCAAAATCTCACCATTATTCACACTATATTTCTTTATAGATGTTTATCACTAAGTAGTTAGTCAGATTGTTTTATCATATGGTCAGATAGATATGTGGTAGGGATTACATGTGATGTAATGTGTCAAAAAAATCCAAAAAGTGTAGAAAACATAAGGTTGATTTGGAATTTTATCATATATGATATGATAGACTGGTGCTTATGTTGTTTTTGTTATAAATTCTTAAAGAGTCTAATAATATTAAAATATATCATATTAAAGGAACCTTTATATTATAATTCTCTCATGTTTTATATATAAATGTATATATAGATATACACTTAGTTTAGTGTAATCATAATTAACATCTCAAAGTATGATTTTGAGTTTATCCCAAACCAATTATCACCATGGAGTATTATAGGTTATGATGAAATGTTATGGTTTGTGGGAGTAGGATTCGTGTTTAGAGATATAAAATATGCTCATGAGGAACAAGATGAAGAATAAAATTCTTTGTGTGCATTGGATGACTTACTAAGTATACCTCATGGAGTTTTATAGAGATTTATTTGGTATACTAGTGGAGCATGGATTATATTTTATTCCCCACTAACTAAGGTTAGTGGGATACCTAGAATGGGAACCTTCATACTTTTATATCCTACTTATGAAAGTCTACATATTTACATAGCTAATACATGGTTGGTTGGGTATGTTTCTGATCATATCATCAATTAGATATTAAACAATATGGGATTTTTCCTCTTGTATTTCGAGTATGAATTTATGGACATGTGATGTATTCATTGATCAGATAATTCTATACTCAGAGATTGAAGAACAGATGAGTTAGCTATATGGGATTGACATGCTTCTTGTCTCATGGTCAATAGATATCTTAGAAAAAGGTAAGATATAATAATTTTCATTTCTATATGATTAAGTCTAGTACAAATGGGTATAAATATACATCTATATGATAAAGATCATTCCATATCCCTGTATAGAATAATTATCATTGACTTTTTTCTAAATGTATCTATTTTCTTACAAATATGGATCCAAATATTCATATTTTTTGTCAATATTGTAATGTATCATGGGGTCACACATTGTGTTTTACTAAATGGATTTCAGTTTTGACTCATGGAGATACTCTAAAAGGTTTTTAGAGTTAATCAAAAAGTGGTTTGTAAGGGTATTCACAAGTCATTAAAGTATGATGTGATATAAAGTGAAGTCAATTATAACGTTCAAAAATTATTTTGGAAGACATTCAAAAAGAGTTTCATATATTGTTTCACAAGTTTTTATTAATGATATAATATAAAGTGAAATGACACAAAGTCAATGAAGCTTTAGTAAAATTTGGAGATTGAAGGAGATATTCACTAAACCGATGAACACACACACAAACATATAAAATACCAAGACTTATGCATGAAATATGATTTCATGCATGCCACTGCATTTAATCGGATAAGTAACCAAATATTATGTTTGTTAATATTTAAATAGATCAAACTCATTAAAAGTTGTCATTTATTTAAGTCTTTACATAAGATGTAATGGTAGATGTTTTACATGCATTAAATGAATTGTTATTTATTCATGGGTTTTAAATACATGAATAAATGCAGAAGCTCAAGAAATGTTATTTTTTACTTTATATATATTACAGTATTGTGATGGAAGGGGATGTATGATTTCCTTAGTATTTCCCAAAGCTCCCTATACCCAAAAATATTTCTTCTTTTTCAACCTTTGCTCTGTGAGGTTCCAGCACACCATGGGAGAATAATAATCACTCTTATACGACTAGATATTTAGATCAAACAATGGATACACCATAGAGGTGGGATTATTTTCCCACTTAGTGATCTTCATTAAAATCATATGAATATAAAGATGTAGAACGTGCCTCTATAGAGTATGGTATGTGTGCTTCAGTTTTATATTATATTTAATGGATATAATTATACTAATGTTTTTAATTGTTGTTGTTTGATGTGAGAAATGTTTTTATAATCTTAATAAAACCTAAAAAGTAATGTAGGGACTCATGTAGAGGTAGAGTTGTGTGACATTAATGAAAATAAAGGTGGTATTAAAAGGGGGGTGTTGTGTGCCACAAAGTTGTGTGAATGAAGAAAATATTTGGGACTTATGTGAAGTGGAGTTGTGTGAATGATGATTTTAAAACTTGTGTGAAGGGTTGGTATTTTTCTATACCTACACAATACCCCAAATAAAAAGAGGGATACAAATAAAATGGAATATTCTTGAGGGAAAAAGTTCTCTAATTTCTATAAAGTAATGTTGTGAGAAAGGTGTTACATAAACCACTAAGTTACATGAATGACTTATGAAGACTATTGTATTCCCTGAACCAACTATTTATGTGAACCTTTTATTGTGTATACTATAGTATTTCATAAATAAACTAACTTAAAAAAGTTTGTGTATATTGAATTGAAAGTATAAACTTGTGTGAATAGGAATTTATATGAAACAAAGTATTTGAAAATCTAACTATGTGAGAAATATAGGAATTGAGTGGGAACTCGTTAAGGAATTTTCCGAAGGATGAAGTTTTTCCTTAAAGACTCGACAGAGACAATTAGGGAAAGTGAAGTTTCTACTATGAATAATTTCACATTAAATCTATAAAAGAGAAATGTAAAGATCTATTAGAACCTATATGCATATTTTAACAAAAAAGTGATAATTAAGACTTTAATTATCATATATTCTAAAGATATTTATCTCCTAGAGAACTTAGAAAAGGGAGGGGACAAGAGAGTGAGCCTTGGGTGAGGTGTGATAGAACCCAAAACCACTTTAACAAGGAGTGTCCCTTGGGAGGAAGTGTGTCATCCAAAAACCTAGTAAGTAGAGTAACCCCAGGTATTGGAGTGACCTAGAAAAAACCCTCCACTGAAAGTGAGGTAGTGTATTCCGGTACTTTGAATCATTTTCAATGTATTCTTCTTATATTATACTAGTGTGGGTGAAATAATTAATATTCCAATGTCTTGTGTCTATGATTTACTTACACACTACATGATGTAAATAAATCTATGTGTGTTAAGTGATTATACATCTTATTTGATTAAGGCTAAGATAAGTGAAGTATTAATTGGATCATCATTAAAGGAAGAACATAAGAGTGAACCCACTAATAATGAGGTCAATATAATTCAGGGAATTTGGAGTTTTATGTTTATTTAGGGGAACTGGAATGAGTTTCATACCCTGATTAACCCTAATGGAATCTCTCACTAAAGACCCTTATGGGTCCAACAAGTGGTATCTGATGAAGGCTTATCTTTTTTAATTTTTTTATGTTGAATTGACCAGAGTGGTTATTAGAATTGAATTTTAGTCTTCCCTTATGTCATTGGGAAAGGAAAAAATTTGAAGAAGAATCAAAACTCTAATGAAATACCATATAATGGGAAAAAGTGTGAAATGTGTGATCAAGATAAAATATTCTAACATATATCAAAAGGTATGTATGAATAATTTTTATTATTATTCTGATAATTCTTTCATTAATATTATAGTAATAGAAAAAGCGCCTTATTTTTACAAGTGTTTTTGGATCTACTGAAGATAATGAGATATTAAGATATTCAAGAATGGAAGTTTTCCATGTGTTAGAGAAACTAGATCAAGGATTGAAATAATAAAACATGCCGCTATAAAAGAAGAATGAGTCATAAGAAATATATGTTAAAGTGATAAATTTTGTGGCTGAAAAACTAAAAGTATAAAATAATGACTAATTGAATGGGACACTAGTACAAAAGATAAAAATAATTCTTAGGATGAGGAATTGAATGATATGCTTACAAATATTCATAAACTTAAATTTTAATCAAAGTAAATGGGCCTTGACTCAATATAAATTGAAAACTTATAGGCCAATAAGGATGAAATTACTTTACATAGTGTAGAATTGGTAAAGAAGAATCAGATGTTAGATCAAGTTAAGGTATCATTGATTGATTAAATTATGAAAATAGGAGCCAAAATGAAGTGATAAAGTGATATACTTAGAGAAATTGTACATGAATTAGAGTAATAAAAAGGCATATGAAAGGAGTTAAAATCTAGCATTATCCCTCTCAAAACACATATTTAAGAGAAAATAAAATTTGGGAAGGAAGATGGCTCATGTTTGAAAGTGATTACTTCCCAATTGAATAAAAAGTATGGGAAGATAAAGGAGCATGAGTATAGGTTCAAAACCTTTAGTGAGAAGAGGAAGATCCCTCTCATGGAAGCATAAAAAAGTGGGGTCCATGAAAATCCATATATTGTGAGTAAGAGATAGATTATTTCCAACTCAAGAAGAGATTAATCTTGAAACAGAGTAGCTATAATGTTCTACTATTATGGAATCATGGGAAATATCATTAGTGTATTCCAAGAACCCTAAGGGATTAAAGTAAAAAACGAAAAATACAATAACAACATCTCAATCGAGGCATGACCATGTAAGCTATGTTTTTAATGGGATATGATTTACTAGTGATAACCATGGTCATATATTTATAAACTATAGTAAGATATGAATTAATGGTTTCTTAAGGAATTCATATGTTCCTACGACAAATGGGATGAAATTGTATGTTGGAAGAAAGTATTTTATACTGGATAAATGATTTTCTGATTTAGAGGAATATAATGGAGCTCCACCAAGGGTGAACCAAGAACCAATAATTCATGGTGTGCCTCTTAGGAAGAAATAAATTAAATCAATAGAAAAATTGAATCTACTCTAGATGTAATAAAAATGAAATAGTATGTAAAGAAAGATCCACCAAGGATGAAAAAATTATAAGGTAGCTCAAATGGCTATTAAATTGGATGGACACGAAGCTTGCCTAAATGGTTTCAAAAAATATACCAAAAGTAAAGAGATGAAGAAAACTATAAGAGTTCCAAAGAAATTGGGAAATAGTAGATTTAATGAAGATGTGTGAAACAAGGTCTCTATAAGTGGTAAGGAAAAAAGGAAATGTTATAGAATAATTTTGTCTTGAATGAATAGATAAAACTATCCTGCATTCAATGAAAAATCTATTTATTTACGAAATGGATTTCATAGGCTTCTTAGAGATGATAACCATACTAAAAATGGTTTGAAGCGGAATTACAGATATTTTTCTCAACTAAAAATTTCTTGGAAATACAAGAAGAATATTTAGAAAAATAAAAGGAATCTAAAAGCCTCTTATGTGAAAGAAGTATCATAAAACAAGGTATAGGTTGTGAAGGCTAATAATTCATATAGGGATTAACAAGGTATAAATAAGGTTTGGAGAAGAGAATCTTAATAATTAATGTGTTTAGATAACCTTGTCAATAAAAGTATCCAAAGAAGAAAAGCTCGTGATTTGGTCCATGAAGAAAAGAAAAAGCTCATTATGATAAAGTAAAAGTCCAAAGTAAAAATTTCAAATAAAGTATTTGTATGTGTAATCACTCAAAGAAGATCCACTCTTAAAGCATTGAAGAATTTAACAATATAGAAAAATTTGGAAGAATAGGTGATTAATGGGGTTATGTCATTATTTCCATCAAATCAAAAAGGGGAAAGTAAATTCTGAAATCAAAGGGTTTGATCAACATGAGAAACCACATTCATCAATTTGAGGAAGCTGGAATCATCCCATATCCCCATGTATTTAATTGGTATAACTATTGTTCAAGTTTTTTTAGGTTTTGGGAGATATAAGATCCATCGGGAGTTTACATAATAATTTTGAAGTGGTATTGATGCATGATTGGAGGTTCCAATTATATAATAGTACAAGTACATACAAGTGTTATCTTGTTGAAGCTAGATTTGTGGGTACAACGAGAAGAATCAGAGAAATTACAAGTGGTACAAAAATTGGTATCATGGAATATTATAACTATTGGTGTCAATGGAACATTATTATCAATTGGAATTGGACCCTGAATGCAGAGAAGAATCATCAAAATGAGTTATCATGATATATCTGTTTTGATCTAACAAGTTATATCATCTGGTTGTTCTTGGGATATTAAAAGAATCTATGGGTGGATCACTTTCATACTGAATATCAATGTTATATATGGTGATGAAGATGATAAAGTGTAGGTTATTTTTGACATAAATATTTGAGACGGTGATGCCCTTAGAAATAGATTAAAGATGGCCAGTGGATGAGAGAAGAGACCAGTTATAAAAAGTGGTGTATGTTCAACAAGTGGTAGTAGTTTGGTGTCTAGAAAATATCTTTTAAGACAAAATATGGTATGACTCACAAACTTAGTTTTTCAAATTTTATTCACTAATGGTTTTTTAAAGTTTGATTGAGATCACAAGAAGGGTTCCATGGTAAAAGTTTCAGTTCTATGGCTCATTGAGATGTATGGAAGTAAGTGAGTGTAATGGATGAAAAAGGTGTTCTCACTACACTAAAAAGACTGTTTAGAGACAATTTTCTTCCGTTTTTCAGTCATTTAAACCATTGCTAAATTTTTCCATGTAGTATTTCAAATTTTTTTGTGTAATCTGATGTCATGAAACTTTTCGCGGTGGTTTTTAGAACCACTGTGAATCGTTTAACAACAGTTTTTTAATTTTTTTTAGTTTTTAAATTTTTAGTTTTTAGGTAGTTAGTTAGTTATTTATTTAATATTTATTTAATATTTACTATTTCTTATTATTTATTTATTTATTACATATTTAATATTTACCTACTCATTTATTTATCATACCGTGCATGCATATACCATGTTTTCCATGCATTAATTCAGCATATATATGGGTTGAGTGAGATTTAAACCCCTTTACTCTTGGTTATTCTGAAAAGACTTTACCACTCCAACAAACTATTCATTTGGTGAGTAATCAAAATTTAATATATATATATATACACACACAAACAAATAAATACGGATACAAAAATAATAATATTAAAGAATAATAATGAAATAAATAATAATTAAAAACAAATAATACATAAGAAATAAATATGAAATAAAATAATTGATAATTATTAAATAAGGAATAATAAACAAATAAATAATTACATAAATAAATAGTAAGGTAATAACTAATAAATAATAAATAAAAATTAATAATTAATTAATTAATACTAGATAATAAATAAATAATAAATAAATAGTAAAAAATAATATATAAATAATACATTAATAATAAATAATACATTTATAATTCATTAAAAATAAATAATAAATTAACAATATATAATATGTAATATGTGATAATAAAAAATAAATTTTAAATAATTAAATATTAAAAATTAAATAAATAATTAATAAATAATTAATAAATAAATAGACAATAAATAATGAATTAATAATGAATTTGAAATGAGTATATGATAAATAATAACTAATAATATATATATATATATATATATATATATAATTACATATAAATTTATTGAAATATTGTTATATATATCTTATAAATATATATATATATACACACACACACATATATTTATATAAAATACAAGCACAGACACACACACACACACCAACCAACAGAATACATATAAATATATATACCAATATCATATATATAAACATACATTAATTTATATAAATATATATAAATGGATATAAATATCTATAAATATCTATACTTATAACAAAGTTTACATAAATATATATGAACACACATTCATATTACAAATATATATATAGACATATGTATAATTGTAAATTAATATAAATATATATTAACACAAGTGAATATATATATCTATCCACATAATATATAAAAATATATAAACCTACATACATATAAATAACTATGTATGCAAACAATTATATATAATTTTAAATAAATATTCATAAATCTATATAAATTATAAATAAATACACACAAATGTAAAAAAATACATACATATATATATATAATAGATAATAAATCACCAAAATAGGGGAAGAAACAACTATTTCAACACTATCAAATCAACAGGAATGTAAATTTACATAATAAAATAATAGAAGACCCAAAAATCATATTGTAACATCCCCCGATCTAGCGCTCTATCATGTGGATGAAATGGGTCAGTTATGAGACTTCATGTGTGCCTCCTCATATGCCAGAGGTTTCTGACTAGCAGTGGGGTGTGGTATGTATTGTGGGGATACTATACCCATAGTTATAAAGTCATAACACAATGAAATAATCTAATAATACATAAATATAAGAGTAGCTTAAATAATGGAAACAATACAATACAGTGAAAAACCAAACAGTAAAAGCTAATTGATAACCCAATAAGTAATAAAGGAATAATTTAATTTCATGCTCTGATGTAACTAAATTTCATGATTGAAGTAATGAAAATAAAATACTATAAGAATCAAAAGTCCCTGGTCCCAAACCCCATGTTGGTGCCATCTCCAAACTCCAGGCCATCCAATAAGAAATAATCAGCAATAAGGTCCCTTGTCCTTGTCCAATCCAGCATCCATATAATCTAGTCAGGTACCAAAAAATAGCCTAATTAGGGTGTGAGTATAACTCAGCAGGTCGACACCATCATTTATAAATATAAATAGTCTCATAACAAGTGCATGAAAAAAATAAAATAAACAAGAGTATCAATTAATTAAGCAATTAAATTAATACCACATCAACCTATGCTGGAACCATACTAGGATATCTCTGAGCATGTTTGTAAACCATGCCAACCATTACTGTATAACCATGGTAATACATAACCTACCTCGGTACCATGCCAAAATTTCTTAGAGCATGTCTCAAAACCATGCGAACAGAACCATATAACCATGGTAAAACACACAAATCTAGGTTGACCTCCTTATATATGCATTAAAACTTCAAATTAGGTATGAAACTAAAGTATATGAATTTATACATGTGTCAGGGCCAAACCTGATATATAATCATTTCAGTATGTCATAGGTCTAATCTCGATATATAATCATTTATGCATGTATCCCTTGGAATAGCCCACTAGATAAGAATTTCATCATGTCTCAGGGCATAGCCTAATATATAAGAATTTTATCATGTGAATTGGGCCAATGCCCTATATCATCATTATAGCATGTAAACTGGTCCATTTCCTTGTATAATAATTTCAATAAAGAAATTACAACACATGTCATGGAAACAAAGATATCGTAATATCATATCATTAAACTCAATAGTTAATTATGAAAATTACCATTTAACTTTCAATTACACATTTCATTTCTGATTTGGTCAGAAAACAATAACATGTTAGTCACTTAAATAATCATGACAAGCAATGGTTAATCTATATAAAGTAATCACCCAAATCTCATGTCATTCTAAACAAACATTAATCCATTTATCAATACATTTATAATCATGGGCTCACAAACCCGAATGGTAGCCACATGTCAGGCCAAAAAAAAATTGGATACAAATGGATTCAATGAAAAATACAATTCATCATTTAATTAATTCGATCATATTTTACATTGGAAGAAATACAATATTTTACATACTTAACAATTATTAAACCATAGGGTTAAGGTTTAGACCCCATAACTTTAATTGTCGATCAAATAATGATTCTAATGGAAAATTCCCATGAGGAATAAGGTACAAATGATCGCAAGAAGGATGCTAGGTGAAAACCGATCAAGATCAAAATCAAGTGTGACCAAGACCATAAAATTACACTACAAAAACCTGTGAACAAAGGGAGAGAAGGGAAAACTTAACCAAAACAAAAAACTGTGGATTTATTGCACAAATGGTATGTCTAAAATATAGAGAGACTCACCAAAATCTCGTGGAAGTTGACCTAGGGACATGAGGAGAAAGTTTCATGCAATAATGGGAAAATATAAAATGCACAACATGCTTAAAATTACATTTTGGTAAATTACATGACATATAATTTAGTTACATGTCGTTTATTTCTTTTTAGAGGGATGTTCCAAAAATCCCATAACCTCGGATTAATATTTAATTTTCCCAAACATTACATGATTTTCATTTCTTACATGATGTGTAAGTAGTTCACACCATGTATTTGTTTCACTCTATGTGTCTGGAAGAGTTTACGTGGTGTGTAATACCTTTACATGGTGTTTATTCCTCTTACAGACAACATTCATCCCCCTTTTCCCTACATAAGGATATGAAGACCTCTGAAGCTTTTTAAACCATGGAAAGACCCTCAGAAACCCATTAAAACATTTATACATGGACTCCATTAATTCAAAAAAACATATATATTTTAAATTTAGGTCTTTTTACCCAACAATGTCTCCCTGTCTCTGAACAAGACTTGACCACCAAGTCTCAAATAAAAAACTCAAGGAGGGACATACCTAAAAAATAAACGATCTTACAACCTCCCTACAATATTATAGCTCTTCCCCAAGACACTCCAAGCATCACATTGGGGTCTCGGTGCACAAATTTGGTCATTGTTCTAGTATATCGGACTTCCTCTCCTAGGTCTCATCCTGAACTGGCCCATGCTTCAACTACACTTGAACTAAAATAATCTCCCTACCCCAGAGACACTTCTCAGTATAATCCAAAATCCATATCAGATGATCCTCAAACGATGCATAAAAACAAAGCTCTACATATTCTACACATATCACAATTCAAGGGTCTAGATAATACCTCTAAACCCAAGACACATAAAACACATCATTCATGGTACTGTAGTGTTGTGGGAGGGATAATAAATATTCCATTGGACTGAACCTATCCAGTATCTAAAATGGTCTAACAAACCTAGGTGTATTCTTTTCCAATTTCTAGATATGATGATACCCCAACCAAAGTTCACTCATAGGAAAACACAATGATAAACCTCAAACTCCAGAGGTTATCTCTGATAGCTAGGGTAATATTTATGTCTACTCTACAAGATCACCAACCACTTCCTAATCAAATAAACTTACTCAAATGTCTCTGGCATGAGACTAGGCCAAACAAGTGCTGAATCACATAACTCCAGCCAACAAAAAGGAGAGTGACACGGGATACCATAAAAATCCTAAAAAGGTTTCATCTAGATTGATGCTTGGAAGTTGTTATTATATGAAAAATATACGAGTGTCATATGTTTCTCTCACAAGCCACCCAAATCCAAAACACAAGATTATAACATATCCTCTATAACCTGAATAGTCCTATCATATTGACCGTCAATCTAAGGATGATAGGTCATACTAAAAATAACATATGATCCCAAATCCTTCTGAATACCCTGAAATAAACGTGATGTGAAGTGAGGATCTCTATTATATACAATACTCCTTGGAACACTGTACAACTGAACTACCTCACATACAAAAATATTTCTCGAATCATCAATTGTGAAGGTATCCCTAATAGGAAATAATTGGTATACCTTCATCATTTGGTGTAGAATCTCCCATACAACATCACTATTATGGGTTGTCTGGGTTAATCCTATTACAAAATCTATTGTGACATTATCCCATTTCCACTCAGGAATGGGAAAAGGCTAAAAAATCCTAGGTGGCTTATGATGCATGGATTTTACCTCCTAGAAAGTGAAACATATTTCCACAAATCCCACTACCTCCTTCTTCATTCTTGACCACCAGTATTGTCTATAGAGATCACAATACATCATTATCAAACTAGGATGTACCATGAATCTAAGAGAATTAAACTCTCTCATTATCTCCTCATGAAATCCCATAGGAATCCATAATCTTATATAGAAAAGAAGAGGATTTCCATAGACAATAAAATATCCTCATGGTTTCTCCCCACCATATAAAGTTTCTCTCAAAACTAAGACCTTCGAATAAGATAACTGTAAAACCTTAATGCAATCCAAAGTCATGGGGATAAGAGATGTAAAAGTCTAATATACTCATCCCTGATACTCCTGGACATTTAAATTCATGTCTTCAAAGTGGTTTATTACCCTTAAGTCATCACAATACTCATACAATTCCTCTATATATGTATTCCAACTCAATGCATTAGGAATGATGTTTCTTATTCCTAATGTATAAGCCAACTTGAAGTTGAAATACTGTAGATACTTGACCTAACTTCTCTGTTAAAGGTTCAAGTCCTGCAGAGAAATGATGCACCTTAAGATATTGTGGTCTGTGTAGACCAAAAACCTCTCACCCATGCGATAATGTCTTTAGCATCTCATGGAATATACCAATTCTGCTAACTCAAAATAGTGAATAATATAATTCATCTTATACAGTATCAACTACCTGGAGCTGTAAGAAACCACTCAATCCTCCTGCATCAAAACTACCCTAAGTCTAAATATGGATTCATCACAGTAAATGGTATATGACTTACCCAGCTTGGGTAAAGTGAGGATAGGTGCTGAGGTGATCCTACCTTTCAGTTCCTAAAAATCTCTCTCATTAGCATCATACCAAACAAAATTCACCCCTTTATTAGTCATCCCGAACATTAGTGCTTCCAAATAGAAAAATACCTATATAAAGAACTAATAATAACCTAATAAAACCTGAAATAATTGATTCTAGAAGAAATTATTAGGATACTCCAAAGACACTAGGGTTGAAACTTTCTCTAAGACCAAGGAAACTCCTACCTCTGAGATGACATGACCTAAAAAGTTCACTTTATCAATCCAAAAACAATATTTGGTTACCTTAGTGTAAATTCGATGATCTCTCAGTATACTCAATATGATGTTAAGATGTTGAGCATGATTGTATGATGAATGGGAGTACACTAAGATGTATTTGAAAAAGACACCACAAACTGGCCTAGAAAAGGATAAAATATACTATTCATCAAGGCCATGGATAACATTAGTGCATTAGTCTAACCAAATAGTATCACTATGAACTCATACAATCCATACCCGATCCTAAAGATTATTTGAGGTATGTATAATCGTCTCACCCTTAAATGGCGGTATCCAATTTCTAAATTGATCTTGGAGAAGATCTTATCCCCCCTCATCTGATCGAAGAGATCATCGACGCGTGGAAGAGTACATCGATTCTTGACCGCCATCTAGTTTGATCTTTGATAATACATATATAAGTGAAAATACCCATCACCCTTCTTAGAAAAGAGAACTAGAGAACCACAAGGAGATATACTAGGATGTATGAAATCTTTATATTCCAAATCTTTCAACTAAAATTTCTACTCTTGAAGCTATACTGGTTCCATTCTTTATGGAAGAATATAGAATAGATCCACTCTTAACACCAACTCGATCTCAAACTAGATCTCTTGATCATGTGGTAATTTGTAGAACCCATTAGGAACAAATTCTTGAAAACTCTCTACCATTGAAAAAAATAATCCCGATGCATTCCAATATCATCTAGAGAATGACCATCTATCTGAGTCATGATAAAATCCAACCTGAAATGAATTGGTCATACATGAATATCCTAAATATCCTACTCACCCTAGTGAGAATAGATATATTCTTATAGATATAGAAAGGTAACTTTCCTCTGGTAACAGTTGATATGATCTTGGTATAGAAATAACCGACCCATACCATGAATCAAATTGAATCATGTCATTTCTAGCACAAATGATTCCTAAAAGAAATGGTATCCACCAATATATAGAGAACACACCTAGAAATGTTTGGTGTTCTTTGACCAAACTCTCAATGGTGTATAAATGGTCAAATAATCGTCCAATATTTCCACATATAATCCCAAATGATTTATTAAAAAAGAGGATAGAACAAGAATATAGTTCTCTTGTACCAAACAAAACACAAGCAGGGGTATATGATACATGAATCATACCTTTTATAGTAGAAATTATTTCATACACACTATCCAAAGTAGTATACATAACATGCAGCTGACCAAACCCTCTTCCCTAGGATCAAACCTAAATCCCCTAAGTTATACACTCTTCGTGGTACAATTACTCCTGCATTAGGGCACCACGTCCCATGACTCGATCATAACGTTATGTGGAACTCCAGCAACCTGATTACTGAGGAGTAGTTGAGTCCTTACCAGGCACTAGTATCTATCCTAATACATTTTACTACTCTTCTACTACATTCCCTTAAAAAACCTCTATAGCTGGTTCATCCTTCTATACAAACAACACTCTAAAGCAAGATACAGACACTGAGGCCATTTCTGGACCATCTTTCCACATTGAAAGCACTGAAATAGGACATCGTCCTGGGATGGATGACCACTACCTTGAATTATATGAATGATAATACCTTGGTGAAATCTATCTTAGAAATTATTCTTTATACTAGAATAAGAGTTCATAGTTTTCCCTTCTAAAACATCATGGTCGCTGCTTAGGGGATCTCTCAGATTCCCTTCTACGATGAGTGACTGATTCATCTCATCTACAAATCCAATCATATAGAGAAAATTCACCTATGACATGATAACATAGTGGATACCATATTAAAAACATCTCACCCTAAAAATATTATCATATAACAAATATGAATCAAAGCACAATAGGTCAGTGAAACGTTCAGCGTAGTCAAACACTAACATTCCCTCCTACATCAGGTGCATGAACTCAAAAGTTGTCTCATACCTTAAAATATCATAATATAAATTACTCAAGAACTTTTTATTGAATTCCTTATAAGATAACTCATCATGATTCCAATATTTCTGTAGGATGTCCCATCAATGCTTGGCTGGTCCACGAATTATATGTGCAGCAAGATTAACCCTCCTATTTTCGGGTGTCTCCAAATGATTAAACATAATATAGGATGACTCTATATAGAACTATGATTCTTGGGGGAATCCCTACCTATTTAACATAGGTTTATTCTAAATATAAAACTATATCATCAACTCATACATCAAAGGCATCGTGTGAACAACCTACTTTCAATGGACCTCATGACCCTCAAGAAGTTGTCATAAAGCTGAACATCTATCTGATCCCCAAGAACTACAGGAAGCTCTGGTTTACTTTTTTTATAATAATTTTGATTTCCACTATCATAATTTTTAAAACTAAGATGAATAGGATGAATTTTCTCTACAAGACAAAACATAGTCCTTATAACATCCTCTATAACAATAAGGTCAGCCTCAAAAAGTGACAATAACAGAGAACCACTGATTCCTAGTATCTTTAAACATGGCTTAAAAGTTTTTTATCATTACATATTATTTCATTTCATTTCATTCTCAGATATAATGACTAATATTATATCAAAATTTTAATAGGAAATTATATATCTCATGCAATAAATATGTCCCTATCAGGAATAATTCATGTCAATATATATAGTTATGTGCCTATAATGATGAATTAATACTCATATTAGGCCATAATGGTCCATGATTATAAATCTCAAAAACTAATAACATAATGAAATATAACCTCATATAACATTTCAATCACTTGTGGTTAAATAACATCAAATGTAACAAGAATATATTATAAACTACAATCCAGCCCTAGGCACTCAGATTTTCCCCTATACATCATTTAGTTACTCCCATGCACAAGCTCATTACCAAGCCTTGACACATCCTAGTATACTTTATACATTTACCAAATAGTAAAGCAATAGAAAATAAACCTGGTTTCCTTCGACACCACTTTGTAATGTCCCCCAATCTTGTGCTACCTCACATGGATGAAACGAGTTGGTTAAGATGTATCATGAATTCTACCCCATACCTTAGAGGACGCTAACTAGAACTGGGGGTATGGTATGTATCATAGGGAGACTATACCCCCCAAGTTACAGACATAAAAAATAGAAAAATAATACAATAATACAAAAATATCAGAGTATGGGAAATAATGGAAATAATACAATATAGTGGAAAACCAAATAGTAAAATCCAACTGAATAATCCAAAAAATAATGAAGGAACAGTGTAATCACATGCTAGAATGTAACTAAATATCATTCCATAGGTAATAAAAATAAAATACTTGAATACTTGAATAAATACTTAAAAGTTCCCATCCCAAACCTCATGTTGGTCCCATCTCTAAAATCTAGCCCATCCGGAAAGCAACAATTAACAGCAAGGTCCCTTGTCCTTGTCAAATTCTATATCCATGTAATATTCTCAGGTACCAAATGGTGACAGGAGTAGGGTGTGAGTATAAATTAGTAGGTTGACACCACTGTGTCTCAAATAACTAGTCTAATAAGAATTGTATTAAATAATTCAATAAAAAAGTGTATTAATTAATTAAGAAATTAAATTAGTACCACATAAACCTGTTTTGGCACCATGCCAAAATATCTCTGAGCATGTATCAAAACCATGCCAAAAATTATCATATAACCATGTTAAAACATAACCTTCCTTGATTCCATGTCAGAATGTCTCTGAGAATGCCTCAAAACCATGCCAACATAACCATATAACTATGGTAAAACACACATATCTGGGTCGAACTAACTATATAATCATTTAAAAAATCAATCAGGGTCGAGCCCAATGTATAAGAATTTCATCATGTGTCAGGGCCAATCCCAGAATATAAGAATTTAAGCATGTCATAGGGATAATCCTAATATATAATAATTTCTTCATGTGTCACTGGGAATATCCTACTATATAATCATTTTAGAATGTCTCATGGAATAGCCTAATATATGAGCATTTTAGCCTATGAAATGGGCCAATTCCCTCCCTATAAAAGTGTTACAACAAGTAAACTGGGACAACACCCTATATTATCATTATAGAAAAGAAATTACAACGCATTTTATAGCAATAAGGACATCACAATATCACATCATCAGACTCAATGGTTAATTATGAAAATTACCATTTATCTTTCAATTACACATTTCTTTTATTATTTAGTCGTAAATCAATAGCATGTCAGTACTTCAATAATTAGGTCTATCCAAGGTGAATCTGTATCAATTAGTAACCCAAATATTATGTCATGCTAAATATAATTTTATCCATTTATCAATACATATATTATCAAGGACTCACACACTTGAATGGTATCTGAAATCCAAGTGAATAACCAATTACATCCAAAGGCATTCCAAGAATAATCCAATTCATTGTTTAGTGAATTCAGTTACATGTTACATTGGCACAAATGAAATACTGCACATAGTTGACAATTATCAAACCATAGGGTTAATGCCCATGATGAAGATGGTGAAGATGACCATAAGAAGGATCCAAGATCAAAACCAAAAATGATTGTGGTCAAGAATATTACACCACAACAGTTGGAGATATAAAGGAAAGAGACTAAAACCTAACTAAAATAACATATCATGGATTGATCCCACAAACGGGACATCTAGAATCAAGAGAGACTCCCCAAAATCACTTGGAATATTCTCTAGGTTCGAGAGGAAAAATATGCCTATGAGAATTATAAAATATCAAATTCATGGAACACTTAAAATTGCTACTCATGAAATTACACGGTCTGAAATTTAGGTATAGATCGTTTATTTTTTAGAGTTATTCACCAAAATACCCATCACCTCAGCTTAATATTTAATTTTCCTGAATATTACATGATGTGTAACTAGTTTGTGCCTTGTATTTTTTTCATGACATGTTTCTAGAAAAGTTTATACGGTGTGTAATACCTTCTCATTGCGTGTATTCCTCTTAAAGACAACTTCTAGTCCACCTTTCCCCGTATAGGAATCCAAACACTCCTAAAACCTTCCAAAATGTAGAAATACCATCATAAACCCATTAAAAAATTTATACCGAAACTTCATTAATTCAAACATACATATATCCCTAAACATTAGGTCATTTACCCAACAAAGGCTCTCCAACACCAAACCATACTCATCCACAAAGTCTTAAATGAAACAATAAAGGAGGGAAATACCTTAAAAAATATGGTGTCTTACACATATTAATACACTCTTAAACAATAATTAAATTACATTGAATGTTCAAAATTCATGGTATCCAAAAAATCAATTTTGGAGACATTTTGGGGATTTTTTCCTTGAAAAAATAATTGTTTTGTTTCTTACTAGTTAACATGTAGGGAATATTTTTTCAGGCTTCAATTTGACATCTCGCAGAGTCCAATAAAACATCTGAATCAAAAGTTGTGGTCATTTGAAGTTGAATCTTAATTTTAATCTTATCTTAAAATAATAATAAAGTTTACTCTATTAATTATTACCAAATTATTATCTAATTTCGTTATAGTTCATTTCATAAGCTTCAAGTTTTTTAGTTTTAGAACAAAAATAGATATCCATATCAAAATTTATGGCTATTTAATACTGAAGTGTGATTTTTTAACTTATCCTATAATTAATTTAAGTTTCAAATAATTACTAACTAGTAATTATAGATGAGCAATAATTAATTAAAATTGTAAATAAGAAATTATAAAACAATATAAATAGTAAATTATTTTTACAAATAATAAATAATATTTAATATTTTTTAATTTAGCATCACTTTTTAGAAACTGGTGCTATAAATAAATAAATAATTAAAAATTCAATTTAGAAGTGTTTTCTAAAAAACCAAATAAAATAAAAAAACAAATTTATTGAGAGTTTTTAAAAAATAACTGCTCAAAAATTTTCATGAATAATTTATCGAAATGTTTGAATACCATCATGAAATTAAATTTTTCCTATAGTTTATTGAATTTATCTTTTTTCACCTGCATCAAGTTCTAACTCGGCAGGCTTAGAGATTCTATTAATGACTCTTTTTAAAAAAAGTAGGTTCACCAACTGAAATTCATTAATAATGAAACTATATTTTTAAGGGGGATGATGTGTAGGATTTTTTTATCATAGGGTGAGTATAGTATGTCTATCGGAATCAAGGAACATGTAAATAAAGGGGGAAGATCTTTTGGAAATACCCTTATGCACATTGTTCTTAAAGGGGATAAATTTCAATGAAATAATTCATGGTCTCAATGGTATGAAAAGATTAGATATTGTGTTTCTTGACATCAAGAAAATAGAGGGGGTGATAATGAAGATGAATGTGACACTCTTGTCTCCCAATATAATGGTTTTTTAGAGGTTCTATATTCATTGAATGTGGTACATGATATAATTTGTATTTGATGTCAAAGAGGGATTAGGAAGAACTATGAATATGCTCAACCCTAAAAGGAGAAGTAAAAAGAACCATGGTGATTGAAAGAGATGTGGATTCATGGTATTTCTTTCAACAAATCCAAAGGGGGGATTATTATAAACTAATGTGAATTAGTGCGAATATTTGTTGGATTTTTTTCCAACCTCAGCATGGTGAGTTAGATCATGTTAGATTTTCTATTCACTATGTCAACAGTTATGTGATATAACAACCCAATCCTTTTACACACATTATTAAATTATTTTTAACCTAAAAATCCAATAATTAAAACCCAAATATCATGAGGCCTAGAGTCTTTAGAATACTAGGTACCTAAAACATCAAAAGAGACTAAAACATAACATCTTTATTTTTATTATCCTGAGAGAGCTCTTAAATCTGTATAGGATAACCTGTGGAATACATAAAAGAATCTTCTAACCTATAAATACTAGTAATGGAGTAAAAATGATAATGATCCATAAGATGATATCATAAAATAGAAGGCTCATGAATAATCACATGGGAGTATAACATAAAGAACATGGTATCATAAGATCATATAAACATATGAAATTTGGTAGCAACACAAAAAATGACATAAGAATAAGTAAAGGTTAACTTCAAAAACATTATCACTTGGTGGAAAATTCCCCTTAGTGGATTATGTTTATTTCTTAAATACCATACACAAAATCACGCGAGACAAGAACATTACCCAATGAATTGAATTACTATCTAGTTTCACCAATCATAACATGTTCTTGATTATGTGATCCACAAAAGAAAATAAATCATAATGAATAATCATAATAATTTAACATCGAAAGAAATGTGTTGCATAATCTTGCCTCATATCAAAATCAAATGAAATTTTATAAATAAGGAATTTGATAAATGAACATAAGGCATGTATTAACCCATAAAATGAAGGGAGATTTAGCAAGGTATATATGTAATATATATATATATATAATTTAGAATAAATCCATAACAATAATGGTTTTCATCATTGATGAAAAAGTCTTTAAAATATCGCATGTAATATTTCTTGATGAAAATACCCTTTTACTTTGAAATCACTTAATTAAAATATAACTTTTAAAAAAAATAATAGAAAAAAAATTATTTGAATAGAAACATGTAAAGTTGTAATGTAATTTTAAAATAATTTAGTTTTCATGATTGTTTAAAATTCTATTCATTTTGTAGAAGTTAAATGAAAACATTCCTTTCACACTTTTGTTAAAAGAATTTATAAATTAACTCATTCAGAAAATGATAGAATGATTCCTTTTAAACCATATAAGAAGTAAAACATGGGTAAAAAATTATTTAATAAATAATTAAATAATTGTAAAAACACTATTTAAATCATTTTCTGGAAAATATAGACATGTAAGAGAAAAATTCCAGATCGAAAAGAAGATACAAGATATGTATTACTTACAAACTACATTCTTGATATTTATTTATTCAATAAATGATGAAATGAAAAAAAACATCTAAAATTCATTCAATACTATAGTATAATAATATTTATATGTTCTAATAAAATAATTGTATATGATTTCCCCCAAAGGAACCCTAAACATAAACAATCTTGAAAAGAAAGAAGATTATAACATAAAGCCTTTACCGCTTTGGTAACTTCCAAATAAAAACTAATTAGAAGAAATAGTATGTTATGGATCTATAAATCCCATGAATTAAATGAATTGATATTTATAAATTCTTTCATGAGGTATTAATTACACAATATAAGGAAATAATAGTTCATGACATGAAATATGTCTCAAGAAAAAGAGATTGAGACAAAGAAAAAACCTGGAAAGATCATAACTTTTGAAGTGATAATTAATCCATGAAGTGATTATGTGAATATATGTAAATATAAAAATAAAGTTTAAATACATAAAAAAACTATTTATATATCCATTCACACATAATCATCGAATAATAAAGATGAGGAAGGAGATGTATAACCCAATGACTGGAAATTGAGTTAAGAAACACTTTACTACTTCGAAACATTCAAATCAAATCCCCTTGGATGAAGTAAAATGATTTGTAACTTAAAATACAATGAATTATTGATTTATCATGATATAATATGAAAATTGTTCATTATATACACCATATAAAATAAATTAGGTGCATAACATTAAAATATACCTCAATTAAGTGAAGTTAAGATGAAATCCATTACAAAGATCATATAATTGATATGAAAATTAGTCAATGAAGAAATTACATGTAAAAAAACTGTAAATCCACAAAATATAAGTTGAAATATAAAAAAAATAATCAAATTTCATTTCATATATAATCTTAACATAATAGAATCAATGGAGAAACGGTATAACCCAATGAAAGGAAATTAAGTTAAGAAACCCCTTACCTCAGGTCCGACTAATCAGATACACTCTTTATATTCATAAATAATAAAATTATGTTAATTACTTAATTTATTTAGAAATTTTTGAAAGTTTATTTTTCCTTTCATTTTATTTATTACCATGTTATATTAAATTAATTAATCAATTATATTCACGTCGGACATTTTGATGATATTCGATTCATATGTCTAAAATGAATTTGGTAGGTTGACTATGGTAAAAGTGGTCATTATTCCATCATATTAAAAAAATGAAATAATTTTCATTTTTAAATATCAATTATAATTTTAAATCTAACCATGAACTATGGTTATGAAAAATGAACTATGTAATAATCATGAGACAGTAAGTTATACGTGCGCATGAGTAATGTTTCCACTTTTCAACAATTATAATAGAAAGAACGTAATTATTATTTTATATTTATATAATGATAATTATATAATAAATACAGAATTATTTATTTAAATAAACATATATATATCCTCAATATGTTTTAGTGAGGGAAAAAGAATCACATTGATTTGTGAAGGTGGTAGTCTACACATAAGCACAAGCAACGTTATCATTTTTCAATGGATGGAAAGGTAAGACAGTATAAGATATATTGTAATTTAAATTTTTAAAAAATTTCATTAATATCATATAAAAACATTAAATATATGATTATAACTAGTCGTGATAGGTAGTTATGGAAAATAAATTACATCGTTTCGTGAGGTGGTGGTCCTTCGTACACATGAACGATGGTTTTGTTTCACATTTAATGGAAGAGTATATGGATGTAGGTTATTCGATTAACATAATAAAATATAATTATATTTTATATAATTATGTTCTTATATAATCGTGTTTGAATAATATTTGAAGGAGGTGGAAGAATAAATAAAACAAAAAAATGCTCGGTTAAGAATGATACATCTACTTTGGACAATCTCTTTATGTTTACACCAAAATCCTTCCTTTGAGGGTTTTCTAATCAAAAAAATGATTATAAGATGTGATAAGGGAATTAATAAAGGTATTTTTTTGGTATTTGCGTATATAAAAGGATTTTTAAGTGTTAATAAAAGAGGAGAAAAAGCTTTCTTTTATAAGTAAGAGGATGAACACTTTTAGAATTTCTTAAAACATAAAATTAATATAAATTAATTTTCATGGAAAAAAGGATCCAAACTGATATAAATTGAATATAGGATGAGTATGGGTCTAACTAACATCATAAAATAAAATTTTTACAAGTTTAGATTAGTTTTTTTACTATTATCTCTTTGTTTTAACTCACATTAACCCATTTTAAAAATTACCATGACAATAAAGTTTTTACTCTTTTGGGGTCAAGATAGTTACTATAAAAGAAAAATTTACAAATAAATGGAATATCAATGATATTTGAAACCATATAAAAATCAATTGGATTAATATAGTATTTTATGGAATTTTAAACCATTTAATAAAATATTATTTATTATTAAATATCATTAATGTCATTTTTGGAACTATTCATTTAATTTGACTTTGAAAAAATCTTAACAGTAATGTAAATGGAATATCATTTAAAATGTCAATAAAATTTTATATTTATCTAAAAAAATCATGGAACAAATTAATCTATTAAATTTATATTACTTTTAATACTTTTAAATCATTTATATTATTTTTTTTTCATTGAATAAAAACCACATCAGAATTGCATAAGAATTTAAGGTAATTATTTCATAACTAAAAATAAGAAATAAATTACCCTGATAAAAAATAATTAATCTTTAAAATGAATATTTATAACCAAAAATAATTTTTTTTATACCTGTCACAAAATATTACAATTATTAAAAGAAGGAAAATGACATTTTTTTCTTTATCTTTTTCTCAAATATTATAAAGGCCAACATCAAAAAACATATGGCACAAAGTGGGAATATATTAGAGAATTAGATTTAAATGGCCAAAATCCACTCATACAATAGTATAAAGGCAAGTTTTAGGGTCAATTTTAGTCCTTATCATATTATTTTTAACCCTAATTACCTAATTTACCCTTATCATGGTGATAATTATTTACTATAGTTATTATTCATAATGACTAAAAATAAAAGTGTAATTTTTACAAAATTTAGACCTACTAACTCAAAATATTAAATCCATTTTTCAAAATTAAATTTCAATAAGTGGTAGAATTTAATTTAAAAGTATACCCATAAAACGTAACGAAAACAGGTTTTCAGGGAAATGAATTTTTCAAGCCATAAATGTTTATATATTAACTCTATGACTAATAGTCATTATTAAATGAATTTAAATTATTATAAATAGATATATAATATATACATTTTATTTAAATATTTCCTTTTAGGGGTTATTTTAATTGATTAAAATGGATAAACTCTATGCACTTAAAATCAGTTTTTAGAACACTGTGTTTTTAAGAAAAAAAATAAACTTATAAAAAAATAATAAAAAGTTCCAACTGAAATGAAATTAATTATATTATTTTAAAAAAATGGTTAATATGTCACTTTAATACTAAATCCATATATAATGGAACTTTTACATTACTTGATTTAATGAAAAAATCTCAATATTTGAAACATTTGTAATTTTCACTATTTGACGAATAATTAAACATTTTAGAAAAAACCAAAAATTTCACCCTAAGTTAATTTGGATATGCTGATTCTGAAAATTATGTTCATTTTTTAAATAAAATTTCTAAAATTAGAAGAAATTATTTATATTATTTACACAAAAAAAGTAATAAAACCCATTTTGAGGAAAAAATTATTTAAAAAGTATATAATGACTATACTAAAAATATAATTTATTCATAAAAAAAAAATATACATATTTTTGAAAGAAGCGTTTTTTCCTATTAATACTACAAATTTTAATTAATAGGTTATAATGGTCATAGTTAAATAATTATATTTTAATTGTATATCGTGGTTCATTAAAACTTGATGTTTCATGTGACAAAAGCTTTCAAAGAAATTAAATTTATTAAAAGATTAATATATTATAAAATCCCACAGTGTTACATGTGAAGGATTGTATTTCTTGATGGAGGGAATTATGACATCCATTATGTGAATAGGTACTACTATATAGGCTGACCGAAAAAGGGGGATTACATGAAGATACTACAAGAAAATCACCACATAACGGTGGTTTTTTTAACCTAGTGGTGTTTTAAACAGCCACGATATGGTTTTGTTATAGTTTCATAAAACCACCGCTAAAACCGGTGTTGACATCCAATATGCGGCGGTTTCTTCCATTTAGTGGCAGTTTCTGGGAAGTGTTGTAGACACTATATTTATTGGAAATTTTATTGGTTTTAGTGGTGGTTTTAGCAGTAAAATATGGTAAGGATTTAGCGGTAGTTAAAACCGTTGCTAAATATTTTCCTTTTTTTGCATGGAAATCACCGCTAAAACCAATAAAACCACTGCTAAATAAACCTGCATAATTTTTTAATGGAGTTTTTAACTACCGCTGATAAAAATCTATCAACATAGAGCATAAATTTAAACCATCTCTAAAAAATGTACCATATTTTGAGGTAGTTTAAACCAACACTATATGTTTATTTATAAAAAAAACTAGCTATAGATTATTTATCCCCAGTACCCTAAAAAAACATATGCAGAGATCGTATAACCCAAGGTGTGCACACATCAAATCTAATCATAACTAAATATGTTAAGGTAAACTATATTTCACATTATAAAACCACACCACGCCTCTAAAGTAAGGAAAACACACAAAAAGATAAACCCACTGTTAAAACCATATTTGGATTAAAACTCAATGAATAAGCATTGTTCTCAAAGAAATCCACCCTTGGAATTTTACAAAACTTGTAAAATGCATAAAAACCCATTTAAAAAAAACCAAATTCCATTTATCTATGCTATTTACCTACTTTTACAAGTGAAAAATACAATCATGGTTCAGTGAAGATATACCAAAATAGGTTCCAACACATCATGTTTCTAGCTATGTTCAAATGGATAAATCAAATTTCAAGTGGATCTAATGACATGTCTCTGTTTTTTACTCAATATCCTCTCATAATCGATCTATGAATTCATTTAACATCCTCAATGGTGACTATGAGGTCTAATATGATCTAATGGTTTGAAAAGAGTCAATATAAGTTGAGAAATTATTGAATGAAATTGGAATATTAAATTTGAACTCTAAATTCAAATTCAATTGAGAAGAAGGTGTTTCTACTATTGTGTAAGAATAATAAGAATAAGGTATTTCATTTTCAAGAGTCAATGATGTAGTAGCCGTAGAGGGAAGAAAAAATATATTATTATGCGATGATTTGAAGAAATTTTGTATTGTATGCATGGAAAATGAAGAAATATGTTTTGTAGTTCAATTTTTACAAAAGTAGAATATTGAATTTTTAAAATAATTTAAGAAGAATAAGAGATTATAGAAACCCTTCCAATTTTTTTTTGTAAATAATAAAAATAAAAATAATTTGTGTTCATGTGTTGCGTATAATATGTGAATATTTTTCTTTCTACTATGAAAGTATATAAGAAAATTAAAAATTTGGAACATAAATGGAATGTCATATTTTATACTAGAGAAAGATTTATTATTTTTAGAAAACTATATTTTAAAAAATTAGGATAGTAGTATAAAGACCTAGTGAAATGTTGAAAGAGTTCATGATGCACTAAAATTTAGTCAACAAGCATGTAATATAAGTTCAAGGATAAAACATGTTCACTTGTACCTATAGGTTGCTACTAGTGGGTTGTGTAATATCATAAGAATCCATATCACCGAAAGGATTTTCCTTCTCATTTTGAGAGGTTAACCTTGTAAACCTATTTTGACACTTTTGTTGTTGTGTGTTTAATTATTCTGTAAGAAAACATGGTTTTATAAAGATAGAACGAGAGAAGTGTTCACCTTAATAAGTGAAGTGATAAAGGGATAGGTTTTAAAACGTTTTCAATTGGATAAAAATTCATCAACATTGATTCACCCCTCTCTGAGTGATAATCATATCCCTAATTGGACTGCGATCAAGTTATTGACAGTGGTTAATTATTATTATTCTTTTTTTCATGAATAGTAGGAAATATTTTATCCACTTTGTTTGAAAAAAACATGTACACAATCACTTATTCTACTATCTTATTTTTTTAACTTTAAACCATATGGATAATCTCTACGCATTTTCTATTCAATGTATATATAGTCTATATCTTCTCTTCTATCTAGTGTTTATCTATATCTTAAACAATAGAAGTAAATTAAATAAGTTAATATTCACAATCAAATATTCAGAATCCTTCAAGTTATTCTAATCATTCCAAAAACCATAAAACAGACTTCACATAAAATAAATAACCATGAAACACATAATTTTAAACATGAATTATATATTGACCAAGAAATAAAACACACCCATCATATCCACTGTATCTTATCCTCACTCCTTCCACCATGGGCTCAACAATCTTCATTAAAGAACATGGGCTCAAAAATTTACATAAAAATTATATAAGTATATTAAAATTTATTATATATTTCATCAATGTATATATAAGTATTAAAAATTATATGCATAAGTATAAAAATATAACAATATCTATATGAAAAATTATAAATTTATATTTATTACGGTGTATATATTTTTGAAAGTAATTATTCATAGTAAAAAACCAAAAGAAAACCCTAATTAGAATCTAAAATAACTCCCAATATCAATAAAAGTACATTTACGAACCATGAATAATAAAAAAATATTTTAGGTGAAAAATAAAACACTAATTAACACAAAAAAAACTAGAAATCGATTTTAAAATAGTTAAACATATCAATAATCATATACCATTGATCTAAAATTGAACCGATAAGGTAGGAGATAGGTTTAAAATTTGGATTGTTTAAGGGGGAGTCAATGGTTAGACTATAGGGTGATAACTATAATGATACTTATTAGTGTAGAAATATTAGGGTGCTAGCATGGGAATATATTAGATGGGTGAAACCATTAGAGTTCATGGGAATGTGGAAGGCCATGGTTGGCTTTGAGAGGAAGAATGAGTAATGATATGCATTATGAATAATGATGTAAAGTGATTGATGGCAATCAGTGAGTCGATGTAGCTTAAGGGGATTATGGAACATAAATGATGAAATGGGTTTGAGGCCTACAGGATATAAGGAACAATAATGTGAACTACAAACATGCACATGTATAACCTTGAAGTAAAAAATCATGCATGAAAATTTAATGATGGGGAGAATATTTATAACCATAATGATTGAAATTTACCTTGTGGGATTCCAACAAGAATGAAATTCCACTTAGGTATTACTGTACTGGATTAGGGAAAGGATTTTTTATGATGTTAAAATAAAATATAATATGGTTTTCACTAAATCTCATGAATACCATTGAAATATAGTTATTTTAATCATATTTAATCCTATATTTATATGAATGGATGACTATCAATGCATCCCTGAATGGTTTTTGACCTCTTTAAACATGGGAAATCAAGAAAATATTAGGTCTTGAAAATGTTAGGTGAATATTCTATGCTACAAATGATACATGAACAAACCCTCTCTTTCCATATTTCTCTTAAACATAAAAATACACCACTAATCAATGTCTGATGATGAACACTGCTCGTCACACTCTCCATCCTTGTCTCTACTTTATGCTACCAGAACCTGTAAGATAATTATATTGAAAATTAAAAAAAATTATATTTTTATATTTAAACATAAACCCAATAAATTTTTGTGAACTAAAAGATTTTGAAATTGTGTGATGTACCTACTCAACACCAAACATCGATGCAATGCCACTGGGGAAAGATCTGGTCATCTTCTAAAATAAATCAATCCAGGATTTCTACAAAGTAGATATCTGAGCCCTCATTTCCTGAATTGTGTTTTTCATAGAAACAAACTCTCTCTCATCATCTCGGGGTAGGTAGTGACTACAAATAGAAGTGGATGAAACTGAAATACCTAGTGGTCTTCCAAAGACCTCATATGGAAGTGGTCCCAAACCCATCCTGCACACTCGACCAGGATGCTCCTTCCTAAGGAATTTACCAACTAGGTCATCCTGGGAGACTGAGTAAGACTGTGCAGGATTAGAATCCCATAGTTCTTTAATTTTTTCCTATAAATAAAATATAAATCATATTATAAGCAATATAAATTAACATAGTGATAACTAATAAGAAGATATTATAATGAAAATTTAATTCATACCTCAACTTCTTCATCATGCTCATTAGCAAAACTCCCATCATATTTTTTATGAACATCCAACCACACTCTTGTTTGAGATTCTAAGTTCCCTAAACTATATGACTTCATTAAACAAATATAAATCAATGATTTAATATATTAAATAGATAATATTGTCTTACAAATATTTAAACTAATGAAAAGATTACTAGAGTCGATCAGTATTTAGAAAAACTATTTGACCCCACAGTGCGAGGGATGATTTTCTTATCCTGACTTGATACATTCTTCCTCGAAAGATCCTAAAAGAAATAAATTTTAATTTAATAGTAATTTATTCAATGGAATATTCTTTTCATATACATGTATAAATGTAAAATGAGATTAATAAAATAATATATATTTAAAAACCATGTTCTTCACATCATGATACCTATCAATAAAAAATTTACATTGCTCTCTAGGTACCCCATTGGGTACCTTATCATACATTTGTTGAGTGATCAATGAAGTATCAATGACTTCGTTCCATAATATCCATTTAAAATATTTCTATTTCTTGCCTAAATTTTTTTATGTCCACTTTAGTGTTAGCATATCAGTAATGGTAAAGTGGAAAAACATTTGTACACATAGATCCATTTTGAAAATATTTATATTTAATAACATAATAACATTCAATTAAACCATAATGTATTAAAATTGCCTTTATTAGTGAATAAAAAGCTTCAATTTTTTAAATATGAAGGCATATGCCTCCAATCATCATATGTAATGGGAAGTGTTTCCAGCTCCTCCGCCAGCTAACCTAGAATCTGTCCATGTAATCCCATAGCATTGTCTGTCAAGACCACATAAAAATAAAACGGGAAAACTATATTTAGTCTGGTTAGATGCCATACATATAAACTTTTCATATTTTTCCCTGTAGTAGTATTGTTTCCATATTTTATGAAAAAACAATTGGTAGTATAAAAAAGTCTAATATATTTATTCATATTAAAATTTGTACCTATAATAGTCTACCCAAAATATCACTATGATTATCTAGGAGTGGCTCAATGATCCCTCACTACTAAGGATACTAAATGGTAAGGCATCGCCTAAGATACTGATGGTATGTTGATGGAGGGTGTGAGAGATGGTGTAGGGGGAAAGCAGATGGTGTCTCAGATGATGTACAAAGGGATAAAGATGGATCATCATCTATCAATGTGGTTGATGGAACATCGACTCAGAGAAAAATGGAATTAGTATAACACTTCCTTATTAGCATTCATGTCATTTAATCAAATAAAATTAAGTTCAGAACATATATTTAAAAATTTCATGCAGAACAAAAAATAGAAATGATAACAGATGCATAGTAATAACAAACAAAAAATACAAACCAATGATAATGAATGACTGCACAAATGACATAAGTAGTTGATAAATGAATGGATAACTGCACATACAATCATTTTCTCCTTCAATAATGTTGGTTTCATACACCATCATTACTTCATCTACTTCATCCACCCTTATAAGACTAATATTTTCAATATCTTGTTGGGAAAATAAGTCTTCTTCTTGTTGTCGATGGGATTCAATGTTAGAGGTCAAATCTTTCACTTCATTACCCATATCATACAAGTCTCTTTATTTTAGGTGAGAAACTACACTCCACCCTTCATCCATGACATATTTCACATAATATACCATTTTTTCTTCTGATGATAAGATAAACAGATCATGTAGATCATGGTTACCAACATCCATCAAGTGAGACAAATTCAAAGAATTAAATTTCAAGGAATCTCTTTTAACACTCATGATAATATCCACCCAATTTCATTTGAATAAAATAACTAAAAAAAATACTTGTGGCAGTTTAATTCAATAATATCAATCAACTTTCTATATTATCCCACTTCAAAAAACATAAATACAACACTATTATGTGTTTTCAAACCCTCTCCCTGATCGACTGCATGGAATCTAAATCCATTCACATTGTAAGCGTCAAACTTTTTAGCTTGTTTTAGAGGACCTCGAGCAAGACACTTTAAATATTCTGACAACTCTTCTCGAGTATCAGTATTCATGATCTAAAAAAATTAATATACATTATTAGATTTAAAAAATATATTTATCAACCTAATATCCATATTTACTGCAATATTTATGAACTTACACACCATACAAACCATTATACAAGATCTTTATTAACAGATTTTGTTATATCCTTCTCATTTAATGTTCTTACTCTCATTCATTTCTTTGTTTATATCCTCAAATATTCAATAAAAGGATTTTCAATTTTACTATTCAGTAGAACTTATCTATTTTCCTTTAATAATTTCATTTCTGTTAGTGTAAAATTTGAGCTTCTCCCAATTGATCGGCCAATAGCAGGAAATGTTTTTTATTTCCCATGGATTTTAGATTGATTCTATATGTCTTAAACACATATAACTCAATTGAATATTATATCGATATCATCCAAGTATCTAGAAAAAAAAAGATTAGACAATCCTCTTCTAAAGAGCCTTTAGAAATAGATCTTTTAGGTTGAGATTTATTTTTCACGTATGATTTCAAATTCCCAAGATATCTGTGAAATAAAATTAAAAAAAATATACATTTAATGAAGTTCCAAGAATTATTTATTATAATGAAAAAAATATAAATAAAGTGCCTCTCAATTGGATACATCCATCGATAATGTACGGGTCCTCCTAATTTATCTTCCTCAACCAAATTCAAAATTAAATGCATCATGACAGAAAAACAGATGGAGGAAATATCATCTCTATTTCACAAAGTGTCAATACAAATCTATTCTAATGGTTTTCAATATAAAATAGATTTAGATTTGTCTCACATAGTTTACTAAAAAAAGTACAAAATTAGAGTACAACAGTAGTAACTTTTTCAGGTAATAATGTATGCAATACCAATGGTAGTAACTACTGTAACAAAATATGTAAATTATGGATTTTCAATCCATGAAACCTACAATTATTTAATTGAATAACCATCAGATACCTTCACATGTTTTAAAATTCAAAGGAATGTATTTTTATCTCTAATTTTCATTGAAAAATTTGTCGGAGCATACTTCCCATTCTCATCTAGAAAAATATCATGTTTTATGTTCATTACTTGTAAGTATTTTTGAGAATTGATATGATCCTTAGACATTCCATGATCATTAAGAAATGTGAAGATCAAATTTTCAAAAACATTCTTCTCAATATACATCACATAGAGATTGTGACACAACAAATTAAATTCCCAATACTGATATTGGAATAATATACTTTTTTTTATTCCATTGTTGTGTTCTGATTTCATTTGAAGATTCCCTTCGAACTCATTTCCCACTATCATTAAAATGATTCACCCTCCCAAATTCTGTTTCAATATTTTCAAGTTGTGTCAATATTCCAGAATCTATTAGCAACTTTGTAGGTGGTCTACCATAAATGAAACCATTGAATTTTGACTTTTTTAGCCGAAATATGTGAGATACATCGAGAAATCTTTGATGACACAAGAAGCACCATTTTTTACTATGAGGTAGCCATTTGGGTTCAGAATCAAAGTTACAAACAGGAAAATCCAAAACCATGTAAGTGTTCCAACCAGCTAAATTCCCAAGTCAAGAGAATTCTCTAATGGTCCACATTAGATTAACTTTCATTTTGAACATTTTTCTAGAATATGAATCATGTGTCTCAACACCGTTGCTCCATAACTCCTGTAAATATTCAATTAAAGGATTCAAGTATACATAAATATCATTTCTAGGAATTTTATTTCTAGGAATAATCATCAAAATGATAAAAGACGTTTTTTTCATACACATCCACATAGGCATATTGTAAGGGATAAAAACAATCAGCCAAATGTTAGAACTAGTACTCAACGTCCCAAATGTGTTGAATCCATTGACAGCTAATCACAATCAAACATTCCTATGATCAGATAAGAAATATTGATGTAATGAATAAAATGTCTTCCATGATTTTGAACCTCTTGGATGTCTCATCAACTCATCATTGTTATTATCTACAGATTTACACTTTATGTGTTCAGTGGTTTTTAATGACATTAATAAACTTTGCAAACGAGTCTTTAAAGGAAAGTAACACAAAACCTTTATAGGTGTATTTATTTTCTTATTCTTTATAGTAGTATGTTGATTCAGAATTCTAACATCACCCTTTGACTTCCATCTAGAAGAATAATTTTTTTCAATCCTATCTACTCGAATCCTCTCCCCAATAAAGTATACAATTATTGGTACATGCATTATTTTTTTTTTATAATTCAGACCAAGCTTGATAAAAATATTTTTCATATCATAAAATGACTCAGATATCATTGCTTTAGGAAATGAATCACCTAAAAATTCCAATATCTAGGACATCTATTTATTTGTAATTCTGCATAGGCATTTGATATGGTACAACTTCAATAGAAAATAATGTTTTAAATATTTTAAACATCCACTATAAAACTCTTGATTTCCATCATCAACTGAACAATAAAACACATCTATTTTCTCAATGAATTTTTATCTTACATTACACGCCATATAATCAATGGTAGGATCCAATGATATGTTAAGATATTGATGTGGTTGTCCAATAGTCTCAAAAACATCACTTTTCACATTGCTATTTTTTTCACCCTCAACTGATTTTTCTGATATGTTTTGATATTCATGTTGGTGTCTTGAAATTCCGAATGCATCATTTATAAGGTTTTTCATTTCATTTTTCATTTTCTATGAAGTTGGGATCTCATTCTATGGATTGAAATTAGTGTACAACCTTTCTATAACTTTTGATTCTCTATGCCAAATCCAATTAAAATATTGACTAGGGAATTGCTTCAATATCAAGTGTTCATAAACTTCATCTCTCTTCTACCATCTTCTAAATTTACATTTAGGACATGGAAATATTATTCTCCCATCAACAGATTGATTATAAATTAAAAAATCTAAAATTTATCTAAGCTATTAGCACGCTGAGGTGTGTTCCTCAGTAATATGATCCAGGTTTTACTCATATATATCATAATGTGCCTACATATTATTTAAAAAATTAAAACACATAACTATTACTAAATATAAAAAGAGATTCATATATACTAGTTGAAAAAATATGAATATGTTAAATAATTTTTTCCTATATAAATACATTTGGTAGACAATGAAGCATTTTAAAAAGGATAATTGAAATCAATAAAGTCTAGTTTCAAGGAAAATGGTGTGTAAAAGAGTTACATTTTTTATTTAAAACCCATTAAGAATCCCAAGAGGAAAAATACATGTTGAAATACATTTTAAATAAAAACATTATTTTAAGAAATCATTGAAAAATGTATCACAATACAATGTCAATAATTCATTAGAGGGCTATCATGTTTCTCAAAACTATTGAGCTACTATGATGGTACTCTTTTTTATTTAATGGATACATTTTGTAACATTTTTTTTCATTGAGTGAATTGGTGGATTTATGATGATAAAGGGTGTGTTATTAAAATTTTCTCTATTTTATCTATATATATGATTTTATTTATCTTATTTATTTTAATTTTCCTAAATTTTATTTTCATGTATGGATGAAGACACCATTGCCCTTATCATTGGCCGGTGGTAGTGAATAGAGTGATTTTGAATGGTCGGGTATTACATGGGAAGTGTCGCTACTCTGATGAGGATTGGGAAGTAATTAATTATGCATATTATGAATAAATTAACATCATTGATTTCAAAATTGAAAATTATGTTGAGAATGATCATGACTTCACGGGAGATGCTAATGAGGCATTCACCCAATGTGTTGTTTTCAAAAAAAATCACCCTTCCTCCAACTGAGATCTTCCAAACTCTGGAAATTCTAGATTTCATATAGGCAGATTTATCAATGGACATCATTTCAAGTTTACCCATTTATAGGGGTTTTGAGGTTATCTATGTTATATTTGTTCTCATAACAATGTATTCTCATTTCCTATTATTGAAACTCCCATACATGGCTGCCAAAATAGATGATATTTTATTCCAAGTGATTTTTTATCTACACATGATACCTTCTTCCATTATTAGTGACTAATGTCAAATTTTTATCAGTTGCTTATGGAATGAGTTATTTCACTTACATGGCACTAAAATCCACTTCGGCTCTACCAACCACCCACATACAGATGAAAAAACCGAAGTTTTTAACAACTGTTTTGATACATATCTTTGTTAATTTTTGGGAGAACAACTAAAACGTTGGTTGTACTGGTTACCATGGGAAGAATTATCCTACAACACTACCTAGAACACATCAATAAAAATCACCCCCTTTGAGGTAGTATACGATCACAAGACACTTACAGTTCTCAGCTATCTACCACGTGAAATATATGTTGTCGTGGTGGATAATTCCTTAAAATATTGGGATGAGGCATTGAAATAGTTCAGGATCCACCTAGCCTATACCCATGATATAATGCACAAACAAGAAAACACCCACATGTTTTTGATCAATTTTCCATCTAGCACCCATGCCTATGGAAAGATACACCCCCCCAAGAAATACTCCCTTGCTCAGAACATCAATCAAAAGTTATCTACTCATTATTATAGACTATTACCTATGATCTGAAAAACTAGCCTAGTCACATACCAACTATCCCTACCTTCAAAAACCTACATCCATTCGGTATTTCATGATTCAAAACACAAAACAGAGGTGAGACACCATGCATCCCATACCTCTCTACATAGATATTTGGATAACAATGACTCCCCATGATCGGAACCTCACATGGGGTTGTCTCACTGCTTCCTACTCCCTGATGGTGGTTATAAACCCTAGTTTTTAATTCAATGGAAGGTCCAAATAACATATGATGCCACCTATGAGGATGAGTTTGTACTTCAAGAATAATATCCATCTTTTATTCTTATAGAAAAGACTAATTCTCAAGAGGTGGCCAATAATAAGATCCAGGACCTCCTTGATGAATTGAAGGTTTACTACATAAAGGCTAACGTTTTCCATTTAGGTGAGAAGTTCGTTAGTCCATGTGGGATTATACTAGATGGGTTCAATGGTCATTAAAGGGGAGTGGGAGCATATTGGGTTATATTTTCAGTTAATGGGAAGTTTTCAACTATTTATTAGGAAGGTATACCATGGGAGTCCTTGAGTGGGTCTTAAGTCTGTTGTTCCTCTCTCATGTTGTTCACACTATAGTTTTGAATTTTCTCTGTTAATATACTTACTAAGGATCACTATCCATAAAACTTAAATAGTCTCTTACTAATTATCCTTATATAGTGAATTGTTTATGTAATTCCATATTTCCAAACAATTAGTTTATTACCACCTTTAAGTGATTAACCAATTATGAGATGTGATCATAAAATCAAAATGATAGTAAGTATAGTTTTCCATAGTAGCACCATCAACCAATAAGAAACAATATATGAATAATAACATGGAATCCAGTAAAGAACATACAAATCACCCATTTCCCCTTCAATTTCTCAGATTATTTCATTATCTTCCTTGGTTAATTCAAAACATCCACCCATCAAGAATTATATTATAATAATCCCACAATTACACACAAATAATAAAGATAAGTATAAAATCATCTACCTCGATTGAATTTGATGAATGCAGTACAAGAATAAGGAAAAACTAAGGATCAAGAACCTTAAAACCTAAAAGGAACCTCCATAAGACCTAATCATAGAAACCAATCATTAAAAACTAATCCAAAAACTATCTAAGACTGAAATAACCCATTTTTATAACCCCACAAGAAGAAGGAGAACCAAAATATTAAGAGAAAGGGGTAAAGATGAACCTTGGATCGAAGAAGAAATCACCACATGATCAAGGGGGTTGAGATCCTCTAAGGATAACTAAAAAGAGCCAAGTAATGGATTAGATATAGTTATAGTTCAAGATAATGGAAGGAAGGTTAAACCAAATGGGTGTCATATACCTATTTATAGATAAAAACCTGATCGACATCCACCACCCTGGAATGTGTAAATTAATGTATAACAAATCCAAATAGTACATCGACGGGAGGGCGTATCGGCAGATCGGATCGGGATAGGCATCGAGGGGAAAGGTTGGGACTAGCAATGAGGGGAGTCTATGTGCTAGGTCAGCACTGGTGGAGAGGGGCAGAAAGGGTCAATACAAGTTGGGCTTCGAGGGGTTGGGAGGGTCAGGGGTTGGGGGGTCAAGGGGGTCGGGGGGAATTGTCGGGTGTTTGAAGAAATTAAAAGGTTCAGGGGCAGTTAATTAAACTGCCTCTAAAATATTCTTTTGGTGTAGTGGGAGTGGTGTGAGCCTTGAATTTCTATTGTTATTATTATATGTGAAATAGGGATGAAGTTATTTAAATGAGATTTATGGAGTATCCAAAAATAAGTATTGGATAGTTTCATTATAAAAGGCTTTTCTATGAAAAATTCCTAGTCGATTATAGTATGTGAAGACATCCCCAATATTGAAGAGAGAATTCAAACAATGTTGCTTCATGAAAAGTTTTTAAAGGCCCTTTTGGGGCCAATAGTGAGGTCAGGATCATTCAAGATAGTGACATTTTATGGTTTATGTGGGTAAATTATAATGGGTTTCAAACTATGATTCAACCCCCACCTCGATATGTCTCTCTAAATAACCTTATATGGCCAATATATCCCTTTTTAAACTTTTAATCATGAAAATGGATTTTTATTTTGGTATATTGACTCACCATTGATATATCATCCTTGAAAGAATCACTTTATGGTGAACCAATTAAAATATTTATGTCTCTACATTTGTTTTATTTATTTTAATGTTATGGTTTTGTGCTTAATATTTATAGGTTCAGAGTGTTCTTATTAATTTTAGATCAAGATACAATGGAATTTAAAAGGAAAATTAAAACCCTAATCCACCCCCTGTTAGAGTGTGTTTTGGATAATGTGGTTATAATAAGTGGTATCAGAGCTATAAGGTTTCTCTTGGTAAATATTTCATTGGAAAAATATTAATGTGAAGAACATAAAAAACACAAAATTATTTTTTTATGGTTTTAATTATAGGACTTATAAGAATCAAATGGGGTAATATATATGATCTCTTAGACTTTATGTCTTATCATATCTATTTATAGAGTATAAGTGAGTGATGCTATATATTTTTTATGATTGAAGTGGGTATGAATTTACTCAACACTAACACAAAGGTAAAAAAACCTAATCTAAATAATTTTTAAATAATAAATAAATAAAAGTGATGAGTTTTACCAATGATAAATAAATATGGGATAAATTATTATATATATATTTGATGCTGACAACAAAGTTAATGAGGAAAATTTATAGGTTCTTATTAAAATGTTTGATGATTTAAAAATGAGCACCAATGAAAAAATTGATGGTTTTTTCATCAAATCAGTGAGATTGTTGGATTCATTCATAGAATCGATGGTGAAATTACGGTTTTAGAAATAATAAATAAATTTATAAGAATATCTTTACCCTTGAACAATACAAAATTACTAGCACATGATAAAATAAATCTTATAGAGATAACCACCACTACAAATATGGCCTTAAAAGTGCTAGAAAAGTCCATTTTCAATGATAAAAAAGCGATATTAATCTCAAAAAAGATAAAGGGGGTCCCTTTTATCTGTGCTAAAAAAACAACAGATAAATGGGTCCTTTATCAGTACTTTTTTAGCGTTGATAAAAGACCAGTTTTATCTACGATTTTTTAAAAGCGCTCATAAAAGCTAAAAAAACATTTAAAAAATATTTCTACAATTCGAGGAGGGGCTTAAACTATGATTGAAGCCCCCTTAAACATCCCCCACCCCATCCTGCACACCCCAGACACCCATAGCCTTTAACAGAACTTAGCCCCATTCCCACCCGCGTGTGTGCCCTTCCCCCCTAGATTCAAACCCAGAACCTCTTGCATGTGCGCCTAAACCTTTACCACTCCACCATATTGCATTTCTCTCCATTTAATAATATATCTATTTATTTATTTATATATATATATATATTTATTTAGTTATATTTAATCTTATATTAATATATATTTATATTAACATATATATATATTTATATTAATATATATATTTAGTTATATTAATATATATATATATATATCCGTATATTAATATATACATATACATATATAGTTATATTTATATATTTATGTAATTATTCTTATATTAATATATATTTATATCTATTTATTTATATATATTTATATTTTTTATCCGTATATTTATTCGTATATTAATATATATTTATAAGATCAGTTTTGAATTAATTTATAAAATATGCTTTTTTATGTCTGTTTATAAATAAATAAATACTTATATACAACACACACACACATATATATTATATGTGTATCTGTAAGTATAATTATACATATTTATATATATTTACAACTATTATATATTAATATTCATATACATAATTTTAGAATATATAGATAATATATATCAGTTTTTCAATACAGACACACAAAAATATATATATAAACATGTACACATTATATAAGTTTATAAAAATTCATATATTTATATTTGAAATAAAATGGATTTATTTTTTTATTTATATAATTCTTATATAGTGGGAAATATATTTTATATGTAAAAATGTTTAATTATTTATTTATAAAATTAAATTTTTATGTGCGAATATATAAACAAATATGTATATATTATTATATATTTGATTATAAATAATAGTACATTGTGAAAAATGATAAAATTTCAAAGATATAATATGAATATGAATGTAATACATTGAAATAAATTCAGTCCCCACTAAAAAGGGCAAACAAAACCCCTTAAATGAAGCTGAAATTCCATAGAATGTTAAAAAAAATTGGGTATCCGAACTAAAAACACGGTTTTGGAGGCCTTTTGGGACTTTTTTTATTGCGAAAATTGTGACAAAAGTTTCTATTTGGTTTTTATCACATAGCTCTCATCACAGGCTTCGATTTAATATGTTGTAGAGCTCAAACAGACACCCGTATCAAAATTTATGGTCATTTGATGTTTGAGTTATGTTTTTAACTTATTTTAGAATAGATAATATTTAGCAGTTTTTCAATACAGATGCACACAAATATATATATAAACACGTACAAATTATATAGGTATATAAATATTCATATATTTATATTTGAAATAAAATTGATTTTAGTTTTTTATTTATATAATTCTTATATAATGGGAAATATATTTTATATGTAAATATGTTTAATTATTTATTTATAAAATTTAATTTTATGTGTGAATATATAAAACAATATGTATATATTATTATATATTTGATTATAAATAATAGTAAATTATGAAAAATGATAAAATTTCAAATCCATAATGTGAATATGAATGTAATACATTGAAATAAATTCAGTCCCCACTAAAAAAAAGCAAACAAAACCCCTTAAATGAGGCTGAAAGTCCATCGAATGTTAAAAAAATTGGGTATCTGAAATAAAAACTCAGTTTTAGAGGCCTTCTGGGGATTTTTTTCTACGAAAATTGTGATAAAAGGTTCCCTTTGGTTTCTATCTCATAGAGCTCATCGCAGACTTAGATTTGATATGTTGTAGAGCTCAAATAGACACCCATATCAAAAGTTATGGTCATTTGATGTTTGAGTTATGTTTTCAACTTATTTTAGATCTTTTATTGATTTTTTGATTTTTTTTTTGTCTTCAAATTTTTATTAAATAATTATTAGTCAATGATAATTAGAAAATTATTAATTAATAATTTTTTAATATATTTTATAAGTAATTTTCACTACATATCTTATATATTAATTGAAAATGTTTATTTATACTTATCTAAAACATATTTAAAAAATATATATTATATTTATATCAATATAAATATACTTATATATTTACATATCAATATATTATTTTTTATGAAATATAATTTTTTTGAAATATACACTTTATCAGTGCTAGGAAAAAAACATTGATAACCCCCCCCCCCCCATTATCAGTGCTACTAAAAAAATGTTGATAAATGAGGACCCTTTAACAGCGATAAAAAAAGTGCTGATAAAGGGGTGACTTTATGAGTGCTAAAAAAGCACTGATAAAGGGGAAATTTTAAAACAACTTTTTTAGCACTGTTAAATGTACCCTTTATCAGCACTTTTTTTAGTGCTGGTAAAGGCACCCCCTTTATCAGCGCTTTTTTTAGCAGTGTTAAAAGGTGGCGCTATATAAATGTAGTTTTGTGGTAGTGAACCCCTAATGATTTTCCTAGAAGGTTGGTTGAATAGGATATGAAAGTGAGGATAGAATTTTTATTGATTCATTTATAAAAGGAAATTTCATTTAAAGCTGTAGAGAAT
Source organism: Viscum album (assembly GCA_963277665.1). Lineage (NCBI taxonomy): Eukaryota > Viridiplantae > Streptophyta > Magnoliopsida > Santalales > Viscaceae > Viscum > Viscum album. The sequence continues at coordinate 2,026,665,911 of OY728123.1, forward strand.
CTTGAGATTCATTAAGCTAGAGGTGAAAGGAAAGATTTGAGTGATAAACATCTATCACTTATTTAAAATGAATTCAAGTGAGGTAAAAGAAGATTGAGGGTGAGTTAATATTGTCTTATTTTCAATGTGGAAATACTGACATATCGCAGTAATATGTTTGAGGATTAAATTATATGAAGAAATTAAGGCCTAATACATATAAAAATAGTGAATTAAATTTCCCCTAAATGAAACTTCAAATTTGGAAACACATCCGGAAAAAGGTTTTATAAGAGTATCTTAGTAGGAAAAGAAGGGTATGATGATAAAGTACACTTTCAAGAAATTTAAGGTTAATTAAAATCATATTCAAAGGATTTTATTATTCAAATGGTCATGAAAGTTAAATATGAAGCTGAATAATAAAATCAATTGGAACATGGTGCTTCTCTCAAGGTGGAACATTAAGGAACACTTAAGAAATTGTATTCTCAACATAATAAAAATAGAAATATTAATGGACTATTGAATGAATCATCAGATTATATTGACCAAAACAAAAATAAAATCACTTCTTTAATTAATGATTATGAAGATAGGTGGTATTCAAAAAAATATAGGGAAGTTTTAGATTTTGAGCTTAAAATTTAAGAACTAACCGAGGAGAATAATTACCTTAATGTTGGTATCATGGAGAAAGAAAATAATATTTAACATCTTGAATAATAAGTGGTATAAATAAGGAAGAGTATCAAAACTAAGATAAAACAATGTGTATAAAAAATAATCATTGGTTTGGAAGATTTTTAAATAAATATTTATAATATATGGTTGAAAGAGGCGTGAAGAGTGTTGAGAAGATCATGAATGATCAAAGATCCAATTACATGGGTAAAAGTGGGTTTTCTTTGAAGTGAAAACATCCAAAATTGGGGAATCAAACATCCAATATTAGGGTAAGGAAAATTTTAGAGATATCTCTCAATCATTGAGAGGTTATTAGAAATAAAATATTTTTTTAGATGCTAAGAATATTTGGTAAGAAAGTGATGATAAAATATTTTCCCTGATGAAGTGTTAATTTTATGGTTATCTTAGTCACATGATTACAAATTATGGTGAATTTTAAATTTACCCAAAAGAAGAACCACATAGAAGTTGATGTATAAGGATAAGAACATATTTTATACCTCAAAGGAAAAAATATTTATATAGATATTGTTTTTTTCTAATTTTAGTTATAAATCTATAGATTATAGGTAATAAATGAGTGAAAAATATTTCTTATAGTGAACCAAGGATAATATATAAAATACCACTGAAATCTATTCCTTTGGGAAATATATTTTCCCCATTGAAAGAAGAATAATATGACTACACTGATTTTTCTAAAGAAAATTATGATTGAATATCCTATCTATCAAATGAACTAGTAATTTCTTGGGAGGAATAAAATAAGAAGGAGAAGTCATTATTAGTCTAGATTACATTAAAATAAATAAATAATAGTATTACATATATTATTGATAGTGGGTTTTTATCACATATGACCAAGAATATGAATCTCTTGAATAATTTTAAAGGTTGTGTTGATGGAATGATTTGGTTTTGAAGTGATGGGGTATTGAAGATAAATGGAAGTTGAAAAACTACACTTCTTGGTGATGAGATGAAAAATATAGAATCGCTTTATGTGGATCAATATTGACACAAACTTTTGTATATGATTCAACTCTCTGTCTCAGGAATTAAAGTAATATTTAATCAAAATACCTCATTAAGGGAAAGGATATAAATTCATTAATGAAAGTATAAATAACTAATTCTAACTTCCATCAAGTAGATAGTATAGAGAAAAATTGTTTCCTTATGGTGGAAAAGGATAAAAACTTTTGGCATCAGAGACTTTTTCACATACATTAAAATATAATGGATAATTTATCAATGCTAATGGTTAAAATAGATATTCTATTATTTTATGTGTGATTAGGATAATGATTGTGATTATTTTATTAAATGTGAGATGTTGATAAGTTTATATTGATAAAATAATAAGAGAATATCTAATTTATTAGACTTAAATCATATTAATGTGTGAAACTCAATGACTCGTATTTGAAATCATGGTGAATGATATTCATTGTACTTGTTGATGACTATAGTAGGATAGGTTATAACATATTTATTCAAACCAAAAATTAGGTGGTGGAATATATAAAAATGTTTTTAAGGCGGAAAAAAGTGAATTTTCTTAAATTGGATAATGGAATGGAGTACTTTTCTTATTGAGGTTGAAAATTATCTAGAAGAACATGACATAAAACATGAAGTTTCATTCATGAGAATATCATAATAATATTGATTTTTAGAAAAACAAAATTACATGGTGGAATATATAGAAAATATATTTCTTATTTAAATTGATATTTCACATCACTATTATAAATAGGTAGTTAAATTAGAAATCTACACACAAAACCAATATTTTTTAAGTCCTAGAGAAGGAAATACACTAAATGATATGTGTAATGGATGGAATCCAATACTTAATGTTAGTGTGTTTGGAAGTATATGTTACATCTAGAATAAATAAATAAGCTAATGAAATTATTGTTATGTGGTTGATAATGCGATTTTCATTAGATACTAAAAAATGAGTAAAGATTGTAAATGTTTTTAAAAATATATTTAATAATATTTTACATGGAAATGATATAAAATTCAATAAGGATAAATATATAAATGAATTTTCAAATTTTTATTTGACTAAAATTTTTGATGCAGAAGATATAACTAATAAAAAATTATAAAGGATTGCATATTCTATATCATGATTATAATTTGGGATTTGAATCAGAGGAAGAGATATTAATTATGGGAGATAATTACAAAACACAAAAATTAGAATAATAACTAAAATCAATGATTTAAACATAGTTATAGATAAATTTTATACAATGAAAACTCAATTTATAAGGAATAATAAAACACATTATTATATTATCTTAAGTAAATCCATCATCATTTGAAGAGGAAGTCAAGGAAAAATCATGGGTTCAATAAATGAATGAGAAATTAGACCAAATTGAGAAAAGTTACACATGGTATCTTTTAATTAGGTATGTAGATCATAATTTCATCAAAACTGAGTGGGTGTTCAAGAATAAATATGGTAAAAATCGGAATGTGAGTTGGAACAAGGTGAGATTGACATATAAGGGATATGCACAAATAAAAATAATATATGTGGAAGATAATTATGAACCATCACCTCAAATTGAGTCAATAATATACTTCTTGGTTTTTTTAATTTAGAGAGGCTTCAAAGTGTTTCAAATGGATGTGAATATAACATTTTTGAATTGAGTGCTCAAGGGGGAAGTATATATTGAACAACCATTGGGTTTTCAAATTCGAGATAATGAATTAAATGTGTGTTGACTGAAAAATAAAATTATATAGCTTGAAATAAGCACCATGATTTTGGTATGCTTTATTGGACTCATACATAAGAATGGTTTAATTCAATATAGGTGACGTTGATCATAAAATATTTAGAAAATAATTGAAGGAAGAGAAATTCATGGTATCTGTTTGTGTTCATGATATCATATTCAGTGGAAGGATTTTGAAATCAATTGATGATTCATTTTAAAATTAATAAGTTTGGAGTTATAGATATAAATTATAAGAGATATTACGTGTTTCTTGAAATAAAGTTTGATTAAAATAATAGATACACGTTTATTTCTAAAGAAAATTATGCTAGGGTGTTGATGAAGAAGTTTGAAATTCATGAAATAAAGTTGGTTTCAACATAGACTATAGATGGAACAATCCTTAGAAAGTATAAATATGGAAAATCAGTTGATTCAAAAATATAATAATAAATTATTATTGGATTTTTTAACTTGGTATCAGTAAGGTCGAGCATGGTTTATAATATATCTTTGGATTCCCAGTTTCAATTTAATTAAAAAGAGGAATATATCACTACTGTGAAATGAATAATGAGATACTCAAAGGAAATTTATATTATGTTATTGTGTTAAATGCTATAAATTTACATGATTTGATTTATTTTTTAGAGACAAACTTTGATGGATATAATATTGATTGAAAAACCAAAATTGGAGGAGATTTCTTTGTGGAAAATAAGTGCATTGGATTGTTAAAAAAATAAGTAAAAGAGTATATATCTGATCATGGATAAAGTAGAATAAATTTTATCCATTAATGAATGCTCTCAGTTGTTATGGATATAGAAACAACTAATGAATTTCAGTAAATATGTGAGAATTTCTATATTTCCCCATTTGGACAACATTAGTGTCATTGAATCGATAAATAATCTAGTACAACATTGTCACTACTTTATATTCACCATGTATCCCTAATTAAAAGCTAACATTATAGGGTATAAAACTGTCACTATGATTTATAAAAATGGTTTATAAAACCATCAATTTGGTCACTTTTAAGATAGATCTACAATTATGGCTTACAAATAATTGCAACTATAGGCATCCTAGAGTCACAGTTTATAAGAAATGTAATAATAGGTATCATTAAAAAATATATTTTCAAGATTAAAAACCATAATTATAAAAAAACACAATTATAGTTTTCAAAAAATTTGTAACTCTATATAACCAATAGTCATGGTTATTAAAATTATAACTATGGGTTAATGTTTTTTATAAAGAGACGAGATAGTCAAACAACCCCTTAACCTTCAAAAACAATAAAACATTAACTAATATCAATTAATACAACAAGAAATAAATTATAAATTAATATATTTTTTAAAAAATATATAAAATATGATAATAAATGATTTATAAAGTCAAGAATCCTGATAAATTCATCAAAAAAGTAATTATAATAATGACATGGTTATTCAAGAACTTAATATACTGAAATTGTAATTCACAACTAAAAACCATCAAACCACAACCCAATATTCCCATTTATTAATATTATATATTCTATAGGATTTAATTAATTAGTTTTAGTCAATATGAAGCTCAAACCAACCTATCCCCAAAAATTTTATGAAAACAATTTGATATAAAAATGATCAAGAAATACTCCTCAATATAAACACATTCCAAATACAATGTTTCATTATAAAAAATGGAATAGTTATCACAATTAATTAACCAATATAAAAATTGGAATCACTAGTAGACCATTTTATTTAAAACCAAAGAATTTATATATTAAAAAACATGTTCATAATAAGGATATTTCAAAACCATTGATCCATGGAAACATATTTTTGGAAATAAAAACTCGCCCAAATAATTCCCTAAACCTAAAAAAAATTGTACTTTCATTATAAAATAACTTATAAAATATCATAACAATGATTGGGGAGTTTCTATCAAGGACTTAATAACCATTTGGATTCATATTCTAGTTTAACTACTATAAAAAATAACATAGTAATAATCATAACTTCATATAAATAAAAATAATAATTACATGGCTATTCAAGAACTCCATATTTTAACATAATAATTCACATTCAAAAACCATAAAAACAAAACCCAATATACCTATTAAGTCATAATACAAATGTTTCAAGATTTAATTAAAAATTTTCAAATCATATGAAACTCAAACTAGTCTATCTCGAAAAAGTTCACGAAAACAATTCAAAATAAACAAGTTCAAGTAGTATTCCTCAACACAAATCCATTCTAAATTCAATGATTAATCATAAACAATAGAAACCTTTATCATAATTTATTAACCTTTATAAAGATTTAAATTTCAATAAAAAAATTTTCCATAAAAATAAAGAATTTACAAACAAAAATAAAAGTTCAAAATAATGAAATTTTAAAACCATTGAACCATGAAATCATATTTTTGGAAATATAAACTCACCCAAAAAATTGTGTGCACCTTAAAAACATAATAATTGATTTATAATAGAAATTATTAGCTATAATACCAATTATTTATGAGTTATTTTTGAGGATTAGGGAGGCATTTAGATTTATCTTTATGTTTAATTACTATGGAAAAATAACATAAAAATAATCAGAAAGTCGTAAAACTAATAATAATAACATCATGGATATTCAATTCCAAAATCATAACACACAACCAAAAACCTTCAAAACATGACCCAATATACCTATTTAGTCATATTAAATATGGTTCAATCTTGATTTATGTAACACCCTGAGATTTTGTAAAATATTTTTTTCAAATAAATTTAATTTTTTCAATATTTTGTGTTACATGAAATAATGTTATTAGATTGTGTTACACATAACACTTAGTTTAGATTTTGTTACATGAAACACTAATTTTTTGTTTTGTTACATTCAACACTAAGTTGAGATTGCTTGACACACAACACCGAGTTTAAATGAAATATGTCATACTATTAATATATTATTATTTAATATGATAGTTATCACCTAGCCATTGGAATGGAGAGTATGAATAAGATTAACTAAATTATGAAAATATATGGTTTATACATGTATATAAAATCAATTATTTGGTGAAAAATTAATTATGAGTAAAAATAAAAACTATTTTAAAATAAAGAAATTATTTTTTTGAAAAAAAATATTTTTATACACACAAACATGGTTTACCTTAATAAATTAAGAAGTTATTTTTTGAGAATTATTTTAATTACATTAACATATTATATGTTATATAAAAAATTTAACATGAATATTATGTATTTTTCTAGGCATGAGATAAGAATAAATCCTATTTTATGCTTAAAAGTGTATTTTTATAAAAAGTGGTTTGTCGCCTTTTGCGCTCTTATTTTAAAAATAATTTTTAAAAATTATATAATTTTTTTAAAAAATTAATTTAATTTTATAAATCATATTGTTAAAATTATCTTAGGGTGAATTTTTAAATTGTTTTTGAGAATATAAATTTTTTGGTGAATAGTGAAAATACTATTTTTTATTAAGAATTATCATTTCTCTCAAAGAATTTAAAAACTTACAAGTTAATTTAAGATAGTTTTAAAAGTAAAATTATTTCAATTATATATCTAATATTACAATTTATTTCACTATAATAAATTTACTAATGAATTTTTACATAAAAAAGTTTTTATTTTTTGAACATTTTCTCCATGGAAAATTGCTTTCTCATCATGTATCACATTTAATTTAAAATTAAAACCTTACACTTATGAAAATAGAATTTTAAAAAATGGATTCCAAATTTTTAATAATACTATTTTATATTATATATTTTGGTAAACTTAATTTTTGACCTTAATAAATAGTAAAACCAGTAAATATTAATTGTCATTGTTAAGGTAATGATTGGTTTATTGGGGGTTAAACTAAGAATATAAGGGTTAAAAACGACCAATAACTTATCCGGCGCCCATTTTATAGACATATTTCTACCTTAAAATCTATAATGTTTGATAATTACCAATTTTTTAGCCTTGTGTCTTGTGAAAAAAAATGGGAACACCTTTTCCTTTTCAAAAATTATATGTGTGACACTCACCTCACTTATAAAAGGTTTTCCCCCCTCCTCTCATATTACACATAAAAAACCATTTGGTTCGGCTAAAACCTACCAAATATTTTTTTTAAATTCCATAAAAACATCCTAGAATCCTTATTTGGGTCATAAATCCATCCAAATAATGTTTTGGGGGCAGACCAAAAGAAGTTGTCTGAAGTAGAGGTAACATACCTAAACATGCATTTTATTTTATTTATTCCTCCACATCCTCCAATTATTATTAAAATATGATTAAATAACAATAATAATATATTAAATATAATTGTATGATATTATTTCAATTAAATTACCTATATCCATCTCCACTTCCATAAAATGAGATGTGGAATCACCATTCATGTGTACGGAAAACTACATCCTCACAAATTGATGTTATTCGTTTTCCATAACCACTACTCATGGATTGATATAATAATTTATTTAATTTTTATATGATATATTTATAATATTATTATACCTATATAATTATAATACCACATATATCTTTTTACCTCCAAACTCTTTAGAAAACAGTAACTTCACTAATCTCTACAGCGGACTACCACCTCACAAACTGATGTGATATTTTTCATGTCTGATTTACTTGGATGGTAGTAATGATATATTAAATGATTATATATTATATTTTTAAAATAATTATACTTATATAGTTATGATATTATATATACATTCTTACTTTCCATTCGGTGTGGAATATGATAACATCATTCGTGTGTATGGAGGATTACCGTCTCATGAAGCTATGTGATTCATTTTTCATTAATGATTTTCATGGAAGGAAATTATGGTGAATTTAATTAATTTCTGTGATATATAAGATATAAAAATTATTTTATAATGGTAATATATTATTTAAATTTATTTTATTTCATCCTTTGTGAAAATGGAAACAATTTTCATGTGTACGTATGGCCTATTAGTTCCATGAATGGTGTATTTTATTTTATATATTTAACTTTTATGGATCATCATAAATAAATATATACTGAATATATTTTATACTTATATAATTTTTAAATCAATATATATTATTTAACCATGATCAAATTAAGAGGACCGAAAATATCAAATCAAAACATACAAAAAAAAACAAAGTAATTATTACCTGAAATGTTATTTTAATAAGGAATTATTGATAAACATGTTATAAAATGTCATAAGAAAATATTATATGGTATGATACATAAGATTATATATATTTAATATATTTATAATCAAATTATATTTACTATACATTATTTTTTAATATGTACGAAGGAATTCGGGACTAAATGTAAGGGACTTCAGTCTCGCTTTTATTTTCTCTAAGACATAAGCCATATTCACCATGTGTTTCTTTTATATGGTATATATACATACCATGACTATATTTTGTGATTATTATCATTAATATTACGTTTATTTACATATACATTTGATTATCTCTCTTTAATATGGTTTGAGGTTCAAATGTTACCAAAGCGGTAAGGGATTTTTTACTCAAATTGCCTTCTTTGGGACATAAGTTATGTTATGCATTAATATTATTCTATGAGGTGTATATAATTACCATATAAAATGTTATAAAATGAATTTAATTATTTTATTGAAATGAAAAGTTTCAGTTTATGTTATTCTGTAATGGGGTTGTCAATTCAAAAGATTCCCAAGTGGTGAAGGTTTGATGTCACAATCTCAAGGTTTATCAGGATTATTTATAATTATTCTTGTGATGATAAAATATTATAATAAATTTATCAATAACTTAATTAATTTTATTAAACTATGGTTATTTAATTAAAATACATGTTTTAATTCCATTTTCCCTACTTTATATACTCAAGAGTTCAAAACAAATTACCAAAAATCGACATTATTTCTCTCTTCGTTTGAAAAATGTATTTCTTATATCACTGTGTTTTCTAAAAATATTTTCCAAAATGTTTTAACATTACATAAAGTATTTATTAAATAAATTTAACAATTTTTTACTTTTAAAAAAATTTAAAGTAATCTTCATGTCATTTTAAAAATACGGCCTAATTTTATTTTACTAATAATGTGAAAGGAATATTTGTTTTAATGTGTACATAATTTTTTGGAATCGGGAAAAATTAGTGTTTTTGAAGTTTCCTTTATAAGTTTCCATGTTTATTTTCAAAGAAAATTATTTTAAAAATGTTTTATTTTTAATTTTTTTTCAATGTGGAAAGGCTATTTTCCTAAAGAAATGTTCCATGTGATTTTTCAAAATTATTTTTCTTTTAAGATGAAATCTTTTGATGTGCATAAGATTTACTAGGGATATGATCCAATGATACAATATTTATTATTTCTTTATATGGTTTATGATTATGATGAAAATACGCTTTTGAAACCCGTTTATTTCCATGGGTTATAATATAATAAAATGTTTATGGAACCAAACCCCCATTTCATGGGTTATGTTATGATGAATGTGTTATGATCTTGTGGCACACAGATATATAGATTATATTATGGGTGGGATCTATATATCCCTACAATACATTGGGTAAATATAAATAAATCATGAGTAAATGTGATATATGTAAACCTGATGAGATGTTTACAATGTTATGCCTGAAATTGATTACATGTTCATAGTGTTATGTGTAGATTTGACTTTCATGTCCCTAAGGTTATGCGTGGACCTAGTTTCATATCCATAAGTTTATGATATGTGCTGATTTCATGCCCTTAACTTAATGAGTGAATGTGTTTCTAACTATACATGTTCGTAATGTTATAATCTTATGTGTATGACACAAATATTTGCCATGTTCTAATGTTATGTTCTCATGGTTCATGTTCTTTGATTATATTATGATTCTTGTATTATGAACAAAAATATGTATTCCATGAATCAAGTTTATGATATATGATATTTAGGTTCTGGTTTTTAAATGTTATCCTCATGTTCTCATACCTTTATGCTCATGATATTTTGATATCTCCTTTGTTTACCTTTAGTGAGCATCTGAGCTCACCCTTTATTATATTTCATTTCCCTAGGTTATAATGAAATTTATTTTGTATGATATTTCTAAAAATGGTGATAGTTATGATGAACATAATGGGATATTGTGTATCTCACTTATGGGTTAGTTGTTTAGGTGTCCATGTTTCTGAAGGTTGTAGACCTAAATGATTCTAGATTGGATCATTATATTTTGTAATGAATAATCTTCTATTAAGATACAATATTTATTTATAATAATTTTGGGCCATTACAGTTGGTATTAGAGAAAGTTGTAGTTAAAATTTGGAATTAGGATGAGAAAACATTAGTGACATCTCTAAGGATATGTCTAAGGATTAGTCGAAGTATAGGAAAATGTCTTAGAATTTTGGTAAAGGATTGAGTGAGTGGCTTCCAAGAAATTACACCCATTTTTGGAAAATTCAAGTGGATGTAGATATGGCATAGTATGGGTAATAACTCAGAAAATGGAACATTAAACTGGACTTGATCATCACTTAGTGCATGAAAATTGACCTTGTTTTATACCAAATTTGAGACTCATGGGGGGTATTATTGGAAAATTCACAAACAATTTACAAAACATCATGAAGGATTTAAATATATAATCACTATGAATGACCTAGGATAAACATAAAGCTTCATATATTAAAAATAAGGTTTCATGTTTTATACATCTAATAAGTGATTTTTCATTATTATGTGGTTACCTACTATGATTATTATTTCTCACACTATGTATTGGTTTAAGTAAATGGATAGAACCAGGAGGAAGCATGTTAACACTGAATGTGAAGGAACATTTTGTGATTATGAGTAACCAAATCGGATAATGATTGGGGGGGAATATTGTGGTTTTTCCTAAGCATCTATCATGATATATGATTGAACATTTAAACTTTGGTGATATTATTATCATGTCAAATAAGAGGAAGATGGAATTTTATGAAATTTCATGTTTTAATTATCATAGAGGAAAGAATATTCTATAGTGACCCCATCATTTTACACATATTATTACATGATTATAATCATAATTAACTTTCAAATACAAACCAATGATTGTAAAGCCTAGTGACTTTGGAAGATTAGTTACATAATTAGAAAGAATGAAACCAAAATAAATAAATTTTTTATTTAAACTCCACAATGATATCCTAACTTATTTTTATCTCTTATATCTACATAGGATAATCTAGGGAATACATTTACAAATGGATGAGCTAAAAATCCCAGTAAGGGAATAAATATAAGAATAAAGAATAACACATGAGTTGGAAGGCATAAGATGATTGCACAAAAAGGAACGACACAAGAATAAACATATGGAAGCATAATATATAGAACATGGGATCATGTAATCATGGATACATGGGACTTTGGTTGAAATATATAACATGAACTAAATATTAGTCAAGAATAATTACCAAGACTATATCACATGGTGGCCAACGTCCCATAAAGGAATTGGGTTTACTCTATATCCCAACATGACGTCTCATGAGACTAAACATTAACTAATACATTGGATCACTATTTTGGTACACCAATTATAACATTTTCATTCAAATTTATTCCATTTGAATAATCGAACATAAGGAATAAACATAAGGGCTTCACATGGAAAGAAATGGGTATCATAACCATGTCATAAAGCATAACCAAAGGGAATATCATAATGGTGTCCACGAAATAATGGATTTAAATAATACATAGACATTAATATGGTAAAATAGGCATATAAAATGATAAATTATATCCACAAAAATTGAAAATGTGAAACAATAGTGTTTAGTAATCTTTAGAAATGAGACAATTTAGTGCGGTTTAAAGGAAAATATTCAAGAGACTTTAAAAAGGAAAAAATAATATTTCTTTTATAAAACTAGAAATTAACTAAGATTTTTTTTCATGATAAAAATAGTTATTTTATAAAAAAATTCATCTTCAAACATATTATGTAGTGTACTTGAAAATGGGTAAGAAATTGAGAATTTTTCTTTAATCGAGGTTGCTTATTGGGAGGAATTGAAAATATAACCTTACAAAACATGAGTTTCCCCCTAAAATAAAGAATGATTTATGTAGGTTAATATTTTTAGATAATAAACATATAATTTAGGAGGATAACATAATAATAATTAAAAATTACAGTGGGGTAAAGAGAGAGAAACCATAACTGAAGAAAAAATGGAGGTTCAGAGAGAATCTCTTACCTTATGTCCAAAAGTGTTCTGAACTTGCACTTAATTTCCTAGATAATCATATTAGATTCATTAATAATTTAATTAAGAAACTATTAAAAATATATTTTATTTATTATAATTTTATTAAGTTTATTTAGGTCTTTTTTGATGATTTATAAGATTCAATTTCGTTGTTCTAGAAGCGTCGGTTTCATGGATTTTATGGCCGGTTTAATTGTGTATAATTATGGATGTTCTTGTAAAATGGAAGAAAGACTCCAAAAGTGGAATTATATGGTATTAATTCAAATAAATTAATTTAAAATTTCATATATCACTTTGTTTTTAAATATCATAAATATTCATTTGGTGAAATGTTAATGAAAAATGATTAGTTTATTTTGGCAGTTTTTTGATCATCACGAACTATTTTTGTTTTGTTATTTAATATTTTGTATATATATTAGTTAAAAACATAAAAAAATTAAAATATATTTTAACCATTATAATTTCTTTACGACCATCCTTGAATTAGATAATAGAAAATGAAAAATCATTGTCCACGAAGGTGGTAAATTGACATCCCACAGACAATTTTTAATTTTTAGAAAAAAAAAGAGAAGAGATTTTATAACGAATATTCCTATAACACAATAAAATTATGATATATTTATGATATTTTAGTTATCATGTAACTTTGGATAGGGGAGTTGAGTGGATCATTAGAAAAATAAAAGAAAATAAAGGAGAAATATGAAGGGTTTTACCTCTTGAATATCATCTCCTTAAGAACCTCTTTAAGGCACTTGGAAATGACATTTTGGTTAGACCGGTAAGGCCAAGATGTGGGTAAGATGATTGGGAGAGGAATTTTCTATAATTTAAAAATGTGTTAAGGGTTTATAGGTGTGATTATAATGGTTGGTGCATGGTGGTATTTATAGGGAGAGAAGGGGCGTTTTTTTATTATTTTATTCATTTGTTTTTTATTTTGGATCAAGACTATCCATAGTGTTGGTTGTTGTGTCTAGGTAAAGTAAATATTGCATGTTATTTATAACTAATGGGTGATTACCTCATCCATACATCATGCCTGACTCAAAAATTCATTTATTTACTTATAATGTTAAATACCATAAATTACATTATTTCACTGTTCACTAAAAATTAAACTATTTTAGAGAAATCCCAAAAAACATCCTATTCAATTTTTATGTGTAGATTTCAAAAATGGATCTATTTTATGAAAATAATTTTCTAACTATGATAAATCTAATTTTTAATTAAAATCATTATTTATTAGAAAAATATCGATTTTAATATAATAACCGATTTTATGACACTTAGAAAAATTAATTAAGGTATCATAAAATTTTATTATAATAATAAGACATTAAAATAATAACTTATTTTTATATTTTATAAAAAAAATTATTAAAATTATTATATTAATTATAAAATTTTAAATGAACATTTATTTTTTATAAAAATACCAATACTTAATTTATCATTTTTAAAACATTTATATATTTATACCATGATATAAATATATCATATTTTCATTTATAAGATACCTTAATTTTATTTTTACATTCATAGGTTATGTTACTATTCTACTGGACAAATTACTATCCCTAATGGTCATATTACTATTCTAATGGCCATGTTACTATTTCATCGGTATATACTTCTTAATTTCTATGAATACCAATTATTTCATTATTATTTATTAGAATAAATTTTTGATTAGGTTTTCTATGTGATTTTTTTTATACTATATAACATAATTATAAAAGGTGAAATTATACTGATAAAATTCTCGATCATTACATTCTTCCCCCTTATGAAATTTCTCCCTCAAAATTTAGTTTTATATATTAAGGTGAAAATAGGTGAGGTTAATTCTCCCATTTATAGCCATTAACTAGAAAATAGAAAAAATAGGGGGATTGAATAATTAGATAATAATAATAATAAAATGAAACTTTTAACATATAAGGATAAACTTGTAAATTAAAATTATATCTTGTCTTGTGATTTCATGAGTTTCAATATTGGTTATCATGAGTGATAGAATTATCTGTAGGGTTATTACTAAATTTCTCTAGTCCTGATCTCCAAAAATAACTAGATTGTGCTTTGATAACAACTACAGTGACCCTATCCTTTTACACATATTATTACATCATTTTAAGTATAATTAACCATCAAATACTGACCAAGGATCATAAATCCTTGTGTCTTTGTAATTTTAGGTACATAGTTAGAAATTTTGAAACCAAAATAAGGAAATATTTTATTTAAGATCGATAATTATCTCCTAAATCCCATTGTTCTTTTACATTTGCATAGGATAACCTAAGTAATACATGAACAAAAGGATAAGCTAAAAATCTCATTAAGGTAATAAACATAAGAATGAAGAATAGTACATGAGTTAGAGGGCATAACATGATGACACAAAAATGAATGAAATAAGAATAAAAATATGGAATCATAATATATAGAACATGTAATCATGTAATAATGTCTATATATAAATTTTGAAGCAACATATAACATGATGTAAACATGATTCAAGGCTTACTACCAAGAATATATCACATGGTGGACAAATTCCCATAAAGGAATTTGGTTTACTCCCTATCCAAACATGACATGTCATTAGATTGAACATTACCCAATATATTGGAGTGATATATGGGTTCACCCATCATAAAATGTTCATGAATATGTGTTCCACTTGATGATTAAAACATAAATAATAAACATAAGGTTTTCCCATGGAAATAAATGGGTATCATAACCATGTTATAAAGCATAACAAAAGGGAATATAATTATGGTGTCCCTGGAATAATGGATTTAAATCAAACATGGAAATCAATATGGGAAAATAGGCATAGATCATAATAAATGGTGTCCAACTGAATTGAAAACATGTAAAAAAAGTGTTTAAGAATCTATAGAAATGAGCCACTTTAATGTGGTTTAAGAAAAAATATTAAAGAGACTTTAAATAGGACAAATGTATAATTTTTGTATAAAACCATAAATAAACTATGATATATTTTCCAGTAAAAAAGTGTTATTTTATAAAAATATTTTTCGATTAAAATATATTATAGAGTGTACATGAAAATGGTAATAAATTGAGAAGTTTCCTTTAATCGGGGTTTCTTACCAGGAGGAATTGAAAATGGAGCCTTATAAAACATGCATTTCCCCATAAAAGAAAGCTTAATTGAGATATGTACATATTTTTAGATCATACACATAGAATTTAGGAGGATTACATAATAATAATTAATAATTACATTGGGGTAAAGAGTGAGAAAGTGTGACCCAAAGGGAAAATAGAGGTTATGATAGAATCTCTTACCTTATGTCTGAAAGTGTTCTGAAATTGCAATTAATGTCCTAAATAATAAAATTATATTCATTAATAATTTAATTAAGAACATATTCAACATATATTTTATTTATTATAATTTTATTAAGTTTATTTATGGCATTTTTTATGATTTATAAGATTCATTTTTTTCATTTTAGAAGTGTTTGTTTCATGCATTTCACGATCAGTTTAATTATGTATAATTATGGAAGTTCTTGTAAAATAGAATAAAAACTTCAAAATTGTAATAATATGGTATTAATTCACTTAAAATATTTTAAATGGTTCCATATATCAATTTTTATATATTATGAAGATTCATTAGGTGAAATTTTAATGAAAAAAATTGTTTATTATGGTGGTTTTTCAATCATCATGAACTAGTTTTATTTTATTATTTAATATAATGTATATATATTAGTGATAGAACATAGAGAATATTGTGATGTAAATTTTAAAATCTAGTTTAACCATTTTAATGGTTTTATGACTAGTCTTAAATAATGTTATATAAAATGAAAAATCAACATCCATGAAGGCGGTGAATCAACACCACATGTAAGATGTTTTCATTTTTAGAAAAAAATGATAGGTGAATAGATTTGATGATGTATATTCTATTAGGAAAATATAATTACAATATATGTATGATACTAGAGTTATCATGTCACTTTGTATAGGGTAGGTGATGGGAGGATAAGAAAATAAAATAAAATAAAGGATAGAGAAGGAGGGTTTTACCTCGTGAATATCGTCACTCTGAGAACCTCCTTAAGGCACTTGGAAATGGTATTTTGATGAGACCAAAAATACAAGGATGTGGGTAAGAGCCTTGGGAGAAGAATTGGTTAGAATTTAGACAATCTTTAAGGCTATTAAGGTGTGAGGATAATGGGTGGTTAGGGGTGGTACTTATAGGGTGAGGAGAGGGGTGATTTTGATTATTTTATTCATTTGTTTATTATTCTAGATCAAGACTATCAATAGTATTGATTCATGTAACTAATTATAGTAAATAATTCATGTTAATTTTAACTGATGGGTTCTTATGTCATCCATACATCAGGCATGACTCAAAAATTTATTTATTTACTTATAACATTAAATACCATAAATTATCGTATTTCACTATTCACCAAAAATTATACTATGTTAGAAAAATACCAAAATATTACCTTAACCATTTTTCTATATGTAGATTTCAAAAATGGAGTCCATTTTATGAAAAAAATCTAACTATGATAAATTTAATTTTTAATTAAAATAACCATTTATTAAAAAAATGCTGATTTTAATATTATAATTGACTTTACGACACTTTGAAAAATTAATTAAGGTCTCATAAAATTATCATTTAATCATAAGACAAAAAAATATTAATTTATTTATCTATTTTTTTGAAAATAAATTTTCTATTAAATCATTTTATTAGTAATAAAATTGTAAATAAATATTTATATTTTAAAAAAACCAACACTTAATTTATCATTTTTTAAAAATTTATTTACTTATACCATGATATAAATGTACCATATTTTCATTTATAAGATAAATAAATTTTATTTATACTTTCATAGGTTATGATACTATTCTATTGTCTAGATTACTATCCCTAATGGTCATTTTACTATTCCAATGATCATGTTACTATTTCATCAGTATAGGTTCCTTAATTTCAATGAATACTACTTATTTCATTATTAATTTATGAAAATAATGTTATTATTAGGTTCTCTATCTGATGTCCTGACCCGTCCCTAGGGGCCCATGTTGTGACAACCCCATGTCAGTCTCTGATAGGCTAGGGGTTGGATACTAGCACCGAGTAGGCATATCCCACAAATGGGAGGCATTTTCCTAATATCCTATACACATGCACCCAACTACAAGCCACATGGGTTGAAGAGTAAAAACACTAAGTAAGGAAAAATTCATGCATACCACTACAACTCAACAATAGAGTATGCTAAATAATAAAGTAGTATAGTGAAACTGGTCCAGAATACAAGCCCACTAAAAAGACAATTGTAAAGTCTGACCTACAAACAAGGGCACTGAAGCTGTTGTAAGAAGCTTCCAGAAAAACCTCAACTCATCTGATCTCACAAGGCACCATCTGATTCTGGTCCTGGTCCAACTATTCCTAGTAGTCCAACAAAGTTTTGGTCATCTGAGTAAGACACGACACATGCGGGAAAAGGCTGTGCAGGGGTGAGTAAAACAATACTCAATAGGGGACCCCAAAAATCACAATGTAAAAGACTACAAAGGAGTCACCACCAAGAAGGTATAGTCATCTCAACACAGGTATATTTCAACAACACGTAATAACAAGAACATCTAGGTATACTCGTAAATGATTCCAAGATGCAACGTCTCATCCACTGCCAGTCATATGGTTCCGCTCGTAGAACGCTTGATTCTGGGATATCCCACTCCTCAAGCTATCTGATAGTAACCACATAGAACAAATCTATTAGAATTATTCAAGAGAATATCTGTTATAGATACATAAAAAATTTTCCCTAATATGTTTGGTCTCACTGAGACAAGGAGTCTTGACAACACAACCAATCCTTGGTCACAAGATTCTTCTCAAGGCACGCTCATTCTAGGATAACTTGTTCCTTGAGCTATGAAGTCATCATAGACCCTCGCAAAGAGGTCCCACTTCATTGGGGCCCAACCAAAGAGAACACACTGAGAACTACCTAAATTACACTAATCAGGTCAAGTCATGAAGGAAGGAAAGATCTCGATACACAAATAGGGGGTCTTGCACCTAGGGATCCCAGGGGGACATCCTGGCCCTATTGGAAATATCATCCTAGATAGGAGATAGGTTCTTGTGTAAATATTGGTCACACCTTGTCCAAAAACCTTATCTAAGGTACCAAGAAGAGAATTGAGGATAAACCATGCCTCTCAGTGTAATACATGCTCTAGACCACTAAGTCATTGTCGAAGACGGGCTAAGACAACCCACTTCAAAACACGGTCATATCTCTATGATAAGGACATGATCCTGCATTGTACCTTCATAAATAATCCCAGGGGAATCATCTCAATCTCTACTGTCACCCTCTATTATGGAATCTAGATCATGTATCAATCCCTCGTAGGAAGGATAAGGAGAACGCCGCCATCCCCTACTAGTCCAACTAAAACAACACTAAGCCATATTAAAAGGATTGCCTCGTCGCAAGGGTAACAATGTTGTATATGGATCATCAATTGGACTTACGGTATAAAATATATGACCATTTTAGTGAAAAGGGCCGGTTGCATTTTGGTATGGGCCGATCTGACATGGGTCTAACCCGACCCGACTTGTTGGGCCCGGCCTGAACCGGATGGGTTCGACTTGGTCTGTTACAACGACCCAGCCTGAGTCCGACCCTCTTAACCAACCTAGCTTGCTGGAGAGGGTTGGTCTTCTCTATTCGGGATTTGGTAGGGTCCACATCCCACCCATGGTCATTGTCGCGGGCCACCACCGAGGGAAATCTAGACCTTGGCCTCCAACTGTGTTTGCCAAACTGCCCCACGGCCTGAGTTGCGGGTCCAGATCCTCCCACGATGGCATAAAGTTGCAGCTCCTCCGACATGACGGTTGCGGCCTCCACCACACCGACACACGACCACCATCAATGAGACCTTTCACAGGCCACCGAACATGCAACGATGGGTTATTCATTGATTCAAAAGTTGTTTTGGTATCCCCAGGCCACATTCTTCATCACCTGGTGGTTCAAATACTCGTTGTGATCCACCATGGTGCAATGTCGTTCGAGCGACAATATCTCTCATACCGCCTCGATTCATTCACCACTGTCATCTCACCTCCATCATGTCATGTCCGTTCTAGATCCTAGTCATTGTATCATTACTCAAAGAAACTGTTGTGCAACGATAGATTGTTCGTCAAACCATAAAGAATTCAAAGAACGTAGGGGGGAAAAACAATAAGCAACCCGAGGATCGAACCTCATCCATTTGTTCGTTACATTATCAACCCGATACATTAGAAGGATCAAGAAAATTTAAAAAAGACCATAAATCAATCAAATGATCATCAATCCCCAATAAACCCCGCAAGGTGAAACACATCCCACAACAATATGTACGATCCATGAATCAATTTGTTTGCCAATTGATTCATGTTCGTCGTAGGAATTCAAATACTAGGAAAGGATGGAATTTAAATAAAAACCCCTACCTTGAGTTTGATTTCTTACAGATATAGATTGAAGTCGCATTACCATGTCGATCCTTGTTTCACTGGCATTCATTGATTCATCACCGCTTGATCAAATCCCAACCTTCCATCCTTCATCACCAGTGAAAGAGCCTCCTCATCCTCTTTAGGAAAACTCAAGTGTTCAAGAGAAAATCTCTAGTAGTATGAATTATAATGATGGACCCTTCCTCTAAATAATGGTGGAAACACGTTAATGTGTTTACATGTTTTAGCGTTACTATTTTTCTTTGAAATAGCGTCACCTCACTACTTCATTTATAAAAGGAGAACATGTTGCTCTATCACTACATCACATCATCACCATGTTGTGAAACTTTAAAAGGAAATAAAATAAACTTCATAAAGTTTATTTTAATCTCCTTTAAAAAGTTCAAAAATTAAATTTTACCCTCAACCTGCACCGATCGAGGTTAGGGTATGCCTAATGAAAGCACACCCTCACGAGCTCAACGGTACTCTCAGATTTCCAATTTGAGTTACCGTTTATCAAGTATAAGGATTTGAAATTAAAATAATATTTATTTAATTATTTTATTTATGGTCACATCCCAAAAACTAATTTCCATAGTTGACCCATGTCGGCCAATGTTTGGCTCCACCTAATAAAAGCACATCATTCTGAGCTCAATGGTACCCTCATATTTCCAAACTGAGTTACCATTTATGAGTTATAAGGATTTAAAAAATAAAATAATTTTATTTAATAATTTTATTTATGGTTATGTCATTTTCAAGTTTTCTCATTGGATACCTTCGCTGACTAAACTTAAGTCACACTTAGGGTAAAACCACTGCTCTGAACACAATGATTCCCTTGTATTTTTAATCCAGGGATCCATTTAAGAGTTATTACACTTTTTCAAGAAAACTTTTCACACACTCTATTTAAAAACTTACCATTTTTTGACAGATCATTCCAGGCACACCAATCCTTGGAATCACATGTCTTCTTAGTGCCTGGTCTCATAATTTTCCCAATAATTTTGTAAAAAATAGAATCCGGAAAATCAGAGTTGTTAAATTCTCTCCACCATAAGGATTTACATCCTCAAAAATCCAAACAACGTCTACTCGAACAAAAGGTGTGAGAACCAAACACAAATATGATCCTACCACTCCCATTTGCTCCTCTTAAGATCCCCATGCTACCTCTGGACACACAACAAGGGAAAATATCATACATGAAGGATCCTCGATCTTTATTGGTAATTTAACTGAAAACACCCCAATGTCGACATCCAGCTCACCCAGATTACAATGTGGAAAAGGTTTATGCACATATCTACTTAGTTGAGACATGTAGAAGATGTTGTGCACTTGGTCCCACTATGGGGTAGAGACAAGAAGCACACTACCTTGCCAACTCTGCACAACACCTGAAAGAGGGACTATTAACCTCGGAGATAGATTTACACCCCTGAAAAAATCTTTCTAGCCTCATCAAGGTGAAACCCAAAGGAAGACATAGTCTCCCTCATTAAACTCCAAAGGTCTCCATCGTCTGTTATCCCAAAACTTCGGATGGCCCTGTACATACATTATCATCTCCTAGATGACTTGAACAACCTATGTAAATGCCTTATGCAATCCCTTAAATAACTAAGATGTAAAGAGAGCATCACGATATGAAAAAATCATTGATGAAACTCCATAGAGTCAAAGAATCTTCTATATGTAGAGGCATTTAAGCCCTATGCTCATATTTGTACCTAGGTAGTTAGGAAGTGGGATGACTTGGTGAGTCTATCAAAAATTACCCTGGTGGTATCCTTTATCCAAGATATACATGGTAAACTGCTCATAAATTCCACCGATATACCTTCCCACTTCCTTCCTGGTACCACAAGAATGAGAAGGAATAACCCACAAAACTGAATCAAAAAAGGTTTCAGCTTTTTTATCTCAATAGGTAAGCCCAGATTCAACCCGTTTTTTTATACTTGGTGTCCACCTTGACACCCACATGCATACCCTGATGAATCTCTCCACTTTAGGCATCCACTAATACAACTGCACATCCTTTGAAAAGAACAATGTGCTCCCCACCATTCAAATTTACATCAAGGGTATTCCCTATGAAAAACTGAGCACGTAAAGGCTCACAGTTGGTTTCACTGAGTTGTTCCTCCTCGAATCATTTAGTAGTGGATGGGTAACAACCCACAACTGGAGATAAAATTCTCCATTTCCATCCATGAAGGATAACCACAATGAGGCCAACTGCTCCAATGCCTCGTTCAGTAACTCCTAACTGGATTCCCACTGAGAGCATCTGTTTCCACCTTCTTCTTCCCAGGAGTATAGACAATATCCAGGTCATAGTCCTATAGAAACTCTAGGAATCACCTATATATCAATCCTCAGTCCCTCTAAGAGAAGACATATATGAGAATATTGAGTTTAAAGTGGAAGATGTATCACTCTCCCATCAGGTAGTATCACCACATCTTCAATGTGAAGACCACCACTGCTAGCTCAAGATTATGAGTCATATAGTCTTTCTCTTAAAACTTCATCTCAACCCTCCCTGGATTCACTGAAAATCCAGCCTCTAATGTGAAATTTCCAAGAAACAGAAGTCCTCTCTAATCCAATATAGATGTGTCAAGAGCTTTCCATGTAGCTGGTGCTCTCAAAGAGGGTCTAGGACCATACTCAAGTGTCTCGTGTGCTCCTCCTTAGACGTCGAGTACACTAAGATGTCATCAACGAAGATCACCTGGGGCTTCCCATGTTGGAACACTGGATTGTACTAATCCCTTACTCTATAAGTCCTTCTGTACCCCCATCTTGTAGAGCTCTTTAGAAGCCATCCGATAAATTGACATAAATATAGCCCCCCCCCCCAAGGTGTAGACTAACACAGAAGTATAACAATCGATAGAGAGGTCAACTTAGAAAATATTAAAGAAATACATCCTTATACACTGCCTCCACTAAGAAACTTGAGAAATCATAACATAAACTACACCGAGGGTCAGAATTTCCAACTGAATATAAATCATCTATACCCTCATCTTCCTGAGTCCATCAAGAGTTTCAAGGATTTCCCATTTTCTAATAAAGAGAAATCTACTTCCATCACTGTGAACGAACCAAATCCTTTTCCTAAAACAATTAATCTAAGTATGTACTGATGATTTAGTCCATACCTAGAATGATATCATAAGGCATCAATGCCACTACCAAGATATCCCAACCAAAACTCTTGCCTACAAGAGTTAGGTCACACTATTAGCACTAGTGTGGGGTCATTAGGTCTCCTATAGTAGGAGTCTCTAAAATTGAGGATCAAGAAAATGGTTTAACCGGAACCTCTAGGCATCAAACAAGAAAAGTGGAAGTAAAGGAAATCACTAGCACAAGTTTCCATCAATACTGCAGCTAAAGTAGAAAGACATAGATCATACCTTGAATCATTCCTAGAGTCCTGGGGTCATAAGTCTCCACAACCTGAAACTGTCTCCTCCCACATACTCCAGCTCTCAAAGCCTGGTATGGACCACCTGGTGGTGGTGGTGTTGGTAACACATCAAAATGTTGGCCACCTCCTACTGCTTCCCCAGCTCTCCAACCACATTCGTCAGCCAACAGATCTGTCTGCTCTTATCGATGCCTCTTCCTTGGTGGTTCATCAACCGCCTCTCTGAGTGTAGCATGAATGATGGGGAAATATGACCTCATATTCCCCCTTTTATGACAATCATAGAAAATCCTTTTCTTCTAGGAATTAGCACGTCCCCGTAACATCTAACAAAACCTCTGGTTGTACAACTTACATTGAGAATCTCCTATCAGTTTGACCTGATGACCCTACATCGTGGGAGATCACTACCTTAGATGCCTGTGATACAAATTCAAACCCCATGATTCATCATCTAGAACCAAAAGAGTCATCCACGACTCATTTTGGAAAGATGCATCCACCTGAACCACTGGAGGTGGGTCTGCTGACTGATTATTAGGAGAAACCATCACCTGATGATCATCTTGAAGAAAACCTGCTCTATGATTAGATCCCATTAGGGAGGCCTCATCGAGCCTTGGGCCAAACTCCCGATCCTGCTACAGAAACATCACTTCCTAGCATTGTGAACAAATCCTGAGGAGAAAAAGAGGTATCACGATCAAAATATTATACCTAGTGAGATGACTAAATAAGGATATAGAAAACACAACCCATTCCTATATGATACATGTACCTTTATTTCCTTGAAAATAGTGTTTTCATGTACCGAGTCATAAAATAAGTTCCCCAAGTCCAAGTGTAAGGATATGTCGACCACCACACCAACATTGGATTCCCTGGCCTAAAATCCGAACTTGAAACTCTTAACACTGTTTCCCCAAACCAATGTTACATACTCTTGGTCCTAAGGTAGAACCAACCTCCTCTGATACCAATTTGTCATGACCCATCCCCTGGGCCCCTTCCCTGACAACCCCAAGCCCACATCCCATTTGTGAGATATGCCTACTTGGTGCTAGTTTCCAGCCCGTAGCCTATCGTAGGTAGGCTTGAGGTTGTCATGGAACGAGCCCCAGGGGATGGGTCATGACATGTGATGTATGTGTTTTATATTATATAAAATAATTAAAATAAGGGAGTTTCCATTGATAAAATTATGGTTTATTATAGATTTGACTTCCTACATATCAAGAAGGTGGGAAAAAGAAACTTCAGAATATCTCAAATAGAGGGGTAGTTGTTATCTATGTGGAAATTAAGGTCATGCTGTAATGAATTTCCAAGTAATTTGAAATCATATATATGGGGAACTTGGTAATTATCTGAGATAATTCCATAAACTAATGTTTATACCCTAGACCAAGTAAGGGAATATGTAATACCAAATCATTAAAGTAAAAGGGTTTAAGTGTTTATGTATTTGGATTCAAGAATTATGTTGTAGAATAATTTTACCAATGGTATTTTGGTTATAAGAATCACAAATAATCTAAGGATTATGTTATTTTTGGAAGCATATATGTCTCTATGTAAGATTAACTTAAGAGTTATTGTTGGTCAGAGTGTAATCTCAAGAGGTGGGGTGAATTGAGTTCCTACTTAAAATTTCTGTTAAAAACATTCTTATAAAGATCCCTCAAATATGAAATGGCCCAGTTAATTAAGGCAGTAAAAATATAAATGTTTAGTTGGTAAATAGGTTTCTCGATGGGTGATTATTCATCGGTTTAATAAGCGTGAAACACTTCTTCAACTTTTGAAAAGAGTTTACTGAATTAAACACATACACACACTAACCATAACTAACTATCAAAGTCAATGCAAAACAGTTTTCTATTTTAGAAATTAATGAGCAGAAAAAATAGATAAAATAGAGTATCACAAAAGATAATATATTGTAGAGTTAAATAAAAGATTTAGTCTCAAGTTGATACTTAATCCTCTCCACTTGATGATCACCTGCCACCAAGAAGCTTATATTAACAATAAACTTCATATACATCCTGTATCAGGATTTACAACAGTTTTCAAAAACTGTCTAGGGTTCACACCCTCTACCACAGTTCTTTGTGGAAAAAACAAAGAATACAGACCACACACATTTTCTTCCATAGTTATACGCGGGAAACAAAATGTAGGTGAAGTTTGATGTGAGAATTTTCAGTATCCTCTAGTTCACGCACATGAGATAGTGTGTGTAACAGAAAACCAAACACACTTCTCAGAAATGTAAAATAAAGGAACACAATAGAGCTAATATTATGAGATTGAGTTTAGAAATCTCCATGTGTTTTCAGTTCAACTCTGGACTCCTTAGGATGAAGGATTTTCAATTTGAGTCTGTTTGTGGAAGTTGTCCTCAAAACAGAGTGTCGCAACTCCAGGTTCTAGCTTTCAGAAACTGAGTATTATGCTTCTTGTGTTGATCGGTAGTAGATGAATCATAGAATGAATCCTTGAAATTGTTCTCCCAAAATTATATTTTTGATATTCTTGAGTTCACAGTGTAGGAGTCAAGTGGTTCTTCCTTGTGCTCTTTGATCTAGCGAGTAATCTCTTTTTCATGCATTTTACTGCACTCTTTTTGTTATCTTTTTTTTATATATGTGGTTTATTCCTTGGTCTTATCTTTTTTACATTTGAGATCCAACAATAGAAATAAGTAAACCACATGTGGTTCTCCTCGTACCTCGTACTATCCCTAGATACAGTTTCTTGATATGTCTACAATCAGCATTAATTAATGTCAGATGCATTAAATTTACCAAATATGACTGTTAGAATGAACTTCAGAATTTGACAATGTATGGAAGGGTAATAATCAATAGACTGGAAATAGTAGCCTCCAGAATAGTGGGATTTAATAGTAGTGTGCATCAGTAGCCTTCGGTGGTAACTTTAAGCGGTAGCCTTGCATTGGTGACCTTCATCGGCGACCTTCTCAATAGTATATTTCAGCAGTAACCTTGCATCAGTGACCTTTTCATTGGTTACCTTTTCATTGGTAACCTTTGCATCGGCGACCTTTGTATCGGTAACATTTTCATCAGTTATCTTTGCATCAGTAACCTTCGCATCGATAACCTTTGCATCACCGACCTTTGCATCAGTAACCTTTGCATTGGCTACCTTTGCATCGGTAACCTCTGCATCCGTAACCTTTGCATCGGTGACCTTTTCATCGGTAACCATTGCATCGGTAAACTTTTCTTAGATAAATTTTGTATTTTAAGCTTAAAAAATAGATCAGTGAAATAAAAGATACATCCATATCACTAGATAGAGATTATAAATATTAATGAAACATGATTATTCTATAGTAGAAATATGATTATCACATAAATGAAACATGATTTGGGATTATCAAAATAGGTGAGCCCAACAATATCCCCTTTTTGATAATTAATAATTATGTCAGTATTTTCTCAATCAGGGTTAAGCACATTTTCTAATATCTTCATAAGTGTGTATAATTAAAACTGAACCATGGTTATGGTGGAAAATACAAATAGTGTATATATGCAAAAATTCTAGGTAACTTAAAAACTTCTCCCCCTTTGGGTAACTTTAGGGAACTGAAAAATTCTCCCCCTTTGTGATTAAGAAAAATAATGGAAGACAAAAAGAGACAAAAAAATATTGTATTATTCATGAAGCAATAATACAAGATACAAAAAGTATACAAAAGATCCCTATCGACTAAGACATCCTACATTTAATCCACATCATAAATGTCCAAGGGAGATTTGTCTTTTGAAGTTGAGGGGGAAGGTTCTGTAGATGGAGGGATAAGCCTAGGTATGGAAGTCAGTAGGGTTGGAGGAGATGCTATAGAGGCATAAGTAGACATATAGTGAGTAGATCTCTGAGAAATCATAGGGGTCAAGCTTCTGATGGCCTGTGTTGGAGTCATCATTGGTGCAACACTGGTAGATCTTGAAGCAGCCGAGGAATAAGGTAATGCTGGAGGAACAATGATGGGAGTGCAGTCCACATGGAGGAAAGGTAAAATAAGATTTCTGAAATCCATAATAATGCGTCCTCCTCTTTCCATGGATGAGGTAAAATCATCCTTATTTTCCATGAATCTCTCTAAGACCAGAGTCAACTCTCTAAGCCTACTAACTTGATCTTTAAATGCCTGAGTGATAGGTGGGATCCTCAAGTTCTCTAAGAGTAGCTTAAAGTGACTATCCATATGATGCTTAGTGTACACCCTTTTTTTAGTAGGAATTAAATTTCTCTTTGATGGCCTACCAGTATTGAGCATCTTCTCTTAGAAAATCTCCCACAACCATATGAATTTTCCTAGTAGTGGAAATAACATGAGTCATAGACTAAGGGTATGAGTTATTAGTACCAGAGAACTTCTCCACTTCTTCTCTAACAACTGATCTAAAGGCCTCTAGATCAATAGGAGGAGAGGCTGAAGAGGAAGAAGATGAACACAGAGGTCCCATAGTGAAAGACACTTTCTCCTTAAAAGATTTTGTCATCCCACTAATCAGCCTTTTCACATCATCATCCTGGTCACTCACATGTGTCTCCATAGACTTCTTAAAGTCCTCAAACACAATGACTATCTACTGAACCACACTTTTAACATATCTAGGATCTCTGTCCATTTGCACCCTTGAATCTATATAAAATTCTAAATTGGAAATAGACTGTTTCACTAATTCCATAGATTCTTCCAAGGTTATGGCCTAATTCGGGCACTCCTTCACTTCATGTAGTAGATTTGAGTGAGAGACAGAAATAACTCTCTCTAAAGAAGATGCCACAACTTATTGGTTTTAGGGCCACCATTCATTCTATCTTAACATATTTCTCATCAAAATGCCTTTTCAAATATGAATTCAAAGATTCCAAATCATCCTTCTTCACATAGTCTCGAGCGAAAAGTACTATTGGTTGCACAATAGTAGTCCTTGTAATAGAAGGAATTGGAGGACTTATGATAGGCTGGCCATCATCAGAATCTACATACTATAATCATAAGACCACAAATCCAGGGTCTTCTGAGCAATCTTCTATCCCATGGGCACCGACAACTGAACCTGTAGCAACAGGTTCCTCCACCTCACTTGGAGAATTCTCCTGATCAACCACATTCATCTCTGTTGTACCGCTTAGAGCAACTTCATCAATAAGAGAGTCCACTGCCACTTCCTCCACAGAATCTTCAACTACTTCCATTGCAATTCCACATTCAACCGAATTAGTAACTTCTTCAACCACAGTTTCTACCATTTCTGTATGTCCTATAAGAGGGCTAAGGCTTAGAAATTCTTCTTCACTTTCACCAGAAGATGTCTCAAAGTCATCATAACTAGATTCAGTGTCATATTCTTCCTATAAGGTCTCTCTAATGTCTCTTAGGACATTTTGATATTCATCTTCTTCACTGGTTTACTCATCATCACTGTCCCTTAGAATAGTATCCCTTCTAGGAATCCTTTTTGGTGGGCTAGGCTCATTAAAAGATACAATATGGGTCTGAGGAAGGTCAGGATCACTCCTGTCATCTATAGGAGAGTCATCTTTGACATGCACAATAGAAACCTATTCTTCTTCATCTTAGTATGTGGGATCCACTTCATTAGGCTTCAGACCAAGATCTCTCTTATCCTTAGGCCAAGTAGGATGAGTAACTGGGTTGAATTCTTTATATAGCTTAGCCTCATAATTTACCCACCTACTTTGCCAAGGGTTCAATCTAATGTTCATAAACTTGAAAATTATCTTCGTGATGCAGAAATTGTCTCTCACAAAAACTATTTCTCTTTATTTACAGCAACTCCTTTTACTTTCAACATCAAGGATATCAATTTGGCATGAAATAATGCATTGGACTTGGAACTAGGCTTTGTCGTATCTTGCAATTGAATCATTAGCATCCTACACAAATTTATCTGTTGTCCATGTTTCAAAAGATACAAAAGAAATACATCATGATATTTAATGGTAGAAAATTCCCCTCTCCTAGGACTCAAAACATGCTGAACAAATTTAAACAGCAACATGTCTTCTCCTTCCATTTCGGTAGCAATTACTTTTATAGGGATCCCATCCACTGTCAGTTCAGCTAGAGTTTCTTTGTAATAGAAGAACTCAGTAGTGGGAGGCACCGCTCCTGAGTAGTAATCGAAAATCCCTTATTTTGGTACTCTAAAACACTCAGCCCATTCAAGAGAGTAGAAGCTTACACTTACTCCATTTACCATTGAAGACATTCTATTATCATCCTCAAACTTCTAAAATCTTAGAAATTCATAAATCTCTTTCACTAGATTCGGATAATAGGGTCCATTGTTGTTTGAAAAGCATTCAACCCAACCATGAGCTTCAAGTACCTTCAGCACTAAAGACCTGCTCGACATCAGCCATTCCAAGATTAGTTCCTTATCAACCACGATTTCCCTCTTCAAAAAATGAGGGTTGATTAGCTTTTCCACTACCAGGATTCCACTACTCGACTCAGTTCTTGGTCTTTTTGGATTTTTCACATCTCCTTCATCACTGAACAATGGTCTCTTCAAACTTGTCATTTCAATCTGAAGCGGTTTGAGGGTTTCAACAGAAGGAGAGGTTCTAAGATTAGGAAGCTAGAGGTTCATAAGAGAGTATAAGTGGATTGAAATGTGGTGTGTTGTCTATTTTTATCATTTAGGAATCAAAAAACAAATCAAGTAAAAGAAATAAGTAAAACAGAAAACATTTCAGATTCCGACATAGAAAACGCTAAGTCCTGAAAACATTGACTATCGATATGGTAACAACAGTGAGGTCTATCGGTGAGGTTCCTAATGGTGAGGTCTATCAGTGAGGTTCCTACTGGTGAGGTCTAATAGCGAGGTTCCTAACAGTGAGGTCCAACTTTAAGGTTCATAATGGTGAGGTCCAGAGGTGAGGTTCCTAACGGTGAGTTCTAACGATGAGGTTCCTAACAATGAGGTCTATCAGTGAGGTTTCTAATGGTGAGGTCTATCAGTGAGGTTCCTAACAATGAGGTTCTTAATGGTGAGGTCTATCAGTGAGGTTCCTAATGGAGAGGTCTAACAGTGAGGTTCCTAATGATGAGGTCCAACGGTGATGTTCCTAACAATGAGTTCCAATAATGAGGTTTCTAACAGTGAGGTCCAAAGGTGAGGTTTCTAACCATGAGGTCTAACAGTGAGGTTCCTAATGGTGAGGTCCAACAGTGAGGTTCCTAACAGTTTATCATACCTAACTCATGTTTTATGTAATTTAACCTCTTATAATTCAAAGGCTTTGTGAATATATCATCCAATTGATGTTCAGTGCCAATGAATTCAAGAGTGATATCACCTCTTTGATAGTGATCTCTCAAGAAGTGATGTCTCACATAAATGTGCTTTGTACTGGCATGAGATACTAGTTTTTTAGAGATGTTAATAGCACTTGTATTATCACAATTTATAGAGACATGTTTAAATTGATATCCATAGTCTATTAAAGTGTGTTTCATCCACAAAATTTGAGCACAACAAATACCAGTAGCTATATATTCAACTTCTACAGTAGATAATGCAACCGAATTCTGTTTCTTATTATACCATGATACTAGTGACTTTCCCAAAATGTGACATGTTCCATAGGTTCTCTTTCTATCTAACTTTCTACCAGTAAAGTCAGCATCTGAATAACTTATTAAATCAAATGATTGTTCTATTGGATAAAATAGTCCTAAGTTTGTAGTATACTTGAGATATTTAAAAATCCTTTTAATAGTAGTTAAATGAGACTATTTGGGATTGGATTGATAACAATCACAGATTCATACACTAAACATAATATTAGGTCTGCTAGTAGTAATATAGAGTAGACTCCCAATCATTCCTCTCTAATTGGTTTGATCCACTGATTTACCAGTTTCACCAGCATCCAATTTATAGGTTGTACTCATAGGTTTATAACTACCTTTATTACTGTCCAAACCAAAACATTTTAAATGATCTTTAGTATATTTACTATGATTTAGAATAATAGCATTTTTATTTTGAAAATTTCAAAAACTATGGAAAAATTTATGTTCCCCCATAAAACTCATTTCAAATTCATCTTGCATCATTTTTGAAAAATCAATACCTAAATAATTTTTAGAGGATCTAAAAATAATGTCATCTACATAAATCTATACTATTAAAACATCTTTGTAAATCCTTTTAATAAAAATATTAGGATAAACTATTCTTTTATTAAAACCTTTTGAAATAAGAAAATAACTAAGTCTATCATACCAAGCTCTTTGAGCTTGTTTTTGACTATATAAATATTTTGAAAGTTTGAAGACATGATTAGAAAAATAGGGATTTGTAAAACTAGAGGTTGTTAAAAAAACACATCCTCAACAATATATCCACTTAAAAATGCACTTTTGACATCTATTTGATAAAGCTTTAAATTCAGATGAGCAACATAAGAAAGTAGTATCCTAATGGATTCTAATCTATCTATACGTGTAAAAGATTCCTAATAGTCTATTCCTTCTTCTTGACTATATCCTTGTGCAACTAGTCTAGTTTTGTTTCAAACTATGTTTCCAAATTCATCAACTTTATTTCTAAACACCCATTTAGTTCTTATGGTCAAAGTGTCTTTAGGTCATTCTATTAATTCCCAAACTTTGTTTCATTCAAACTGATTTAATTATTCTTGCATAATTATCTCCCAAAATTCGTCATTGATTTCATTATCAATATTTTTAGGTTCATGCTGTGAAAGAAAAGCTTGATATTCAACCTGGTTTCTTAGAGAACCTCTAGTTTGTGTTCCTCTATTTAGATCACCTACTACAATATCTAAAATATGATTCTTGAGAGTTATAATACCTATAGAAATATTTGAACTAGACTTCTCATGGTTGTATATGGGTTCAGATTCACCATGCACAAATTCTAGAAAATTTCTAGAACTAGTTGTTTTCACTAAGGGTTCATTGTCTTTATCATTAAGGTCCAAAATTGAAATATCTTCCTCAAGATGTTCAATGGTTTTTTTGGGTTCATGTGGATCAATCTCATCAAATTTGACATGAACTAATTATTCCAAACATTTTGTTCTCTTATTGAATACTCTATAAGATTTACTAGAGATTGAGTAACCTAGGAAAATTCCATCATCACTCTTAGAAGAAAACTTGTCAAGATTATACTTAGTGTTAAGGATAAAGGCTTTGCAACTGAAAACTCTAAAGTAATTAACCTTAGGATTCCTATTACTCCAGAGTTCATAAGGGGTCTTCTTAAGAACATGTCTAATTAAGACTCTATTGATAATGTAACAAGTTGTATTAATAGCTTCCGCCCAAAAATAGATAGGAAGATTATACTCATTTAGCATAGTTCAGGAAATCTCTTAAAGTGTCTTATTTATTCTTTCTACAACTCCATTTTGTTGAGGTATTCTAGGAGTAGAGAAATTGTGATTATAGCCATTTTGTGAGAAAAAAGATTAAAATTCCTAATTTTTAAACTCACGGCCATGATCACTTCTCAATGTCATAATTCTGAGTCCACTAAGATTTTCTACAGACTTGGAATATTTAATGAAGTAAGAAATTTCTTCATTTTTTTGATCTAGAAAGTATACCCAAGTATATATAGAAAAATCATCTACGAGAACATAAACATAGTGTTTCCCATTTAAACTTGAAACAATAGATGGTACAAAGAAATTCATGTGAACCAACTCAAGCTGTTGAGAAGTTGAAACGTCTTTCTTTGGTTTGAAAGAAACATTGTGTTGTTTTCCCTTTTGACAAGGATTACAAACTTTGTTAAGTGGGAATTACATTTTAGGTAAGTCTCTAAATAAACATTTCCTAGTTATTTTCCTAAGTGAGTGCACATTGCAGTGTCCTAATATTCTGTGCCATAACCAGGATTCCTTATGAAAAGCATCTAAATAAGAAACATTTTTCATAGCTAAAGAATTTAAATCAACAACATATACATTTTCATTTCTCAAAGCAATGAACATTAAATCATTTTTAGATTTAAAAACATTTCATGCATCATTTTCAAACTTAACATTAAAACCATCATCACACAACTGAGAGATACTCAGTAAATTTTACTTTAACCCATCAACGAAAAGTACTTTTAAAATTAATACAGTATTAAGGTTACCAATTTGGCCTAAGATGATGATCTTCCCTTTAGTATTATCACCGAATGTGACATTTCCACTATCCACTTTAATTAGGTTCTTGAATCATGAATAGTCTCTTTTCATATGTCTCGAACATCCACTATCTAAGTACTATAGAGTTTTATAGGAGCTCTTTAGACAATTTTCCTGCAAAACAGATTAAGTTTAGGGTAACTTTGGTACCCATATTTTCTTGGGTCTAGAGAGGTTATCAAGTAAAACTTTGGGAACCCATACTTGTCTCACAGGTTTCTTATAATCAGAATATATGTTTTGAGACATGAATAATTTGTTAGGTACTTTAGAGAAATTTTTTTCAAAATATGGTCCATAACTCGAACTAGTAGTGAACTGTCCAAATTTTGGAATAAATTTTATTTTTAATAATCCTTCTCTGTCATGGTTTATATCCTATACTAGTTTTGTATTTTGGAGAAATTTATTTCCCTAGAAACTGAGTCAAGGTATCCCTACCTTCGGTAAATTTCTCAAGATCTCCTTTTAATTTCTCATTTGATAATTTAAGTTCAGTATTTTATTTTAATAGCTAAGCACATTTTTCTATCTCTATATCCATATCAGAGTTATAATTAGAATTTAAAGTATTTTTTCTTTTCAATAATTTGTATTTATACTTTATTTTATTAATGGTATCCTCAAGAATTCCACAATATTCAAATACTTCAGCCTTGGTCATATTCTCATCATTATTTGATTTACTCTCATTCCCAGAATAATAAGAATTATGTATGGGGGAATTGGGTGTTACCTCAGATGTTTCCATCATGAAACACAGATTTTCATGTTTGTTCTTTTCAATATCAGAAGTGTCAGATCCATTGGAGCTATCTTCTAAAGCAATCAAATTATATTTCATAGCCTTTTTATATCCCTTTCCCTTGTTTTCATATTTCTTCTTAAATTTCATCTTGGGGTAATCAACCTTCACATGGTCTTTTCGTTTACACTCACAGCAAACTATCTCATTTGTGTTGTCATTCCATTTTCTATTAATTTTTCACTATCCTTTATTATCATACCTTCCTTTATAGTTTTAATTTTTAAAGAACTTATTATTTTGGTAGAACTTTTTGAATATCTTAGCAAGATGAGCCATCTCATCATCAATGTCAGAATTTGAGTCTTCACTGGTGTAAGTGTCTACAGGAGCTTGAACTTTTTCATTGTCTTTTATTTTTGAGGTAGCAGTCTTGAATGCTACAGATTTATTTCTTGGTTCTTCATTTATTTACCTTAAGTTCTTCTTTGTACATCATAAGTTTTATAATTAGTTCTTTCACTGGTATCTTTCCTATGTCATAGGATTCTCAGATAGAAATAGAAGTTCCTCTCCATCTATCAGGTATGCATCAAAGCAATCTCATAATTTTTTCCTTGTTGTCCACCAGTTTCCCAAGAAGACTCACAGTATTTACTATTTCATTAAACTTGAGATACATTTCAGATATAAGTTCATCAGGCTTCATTTTAAAATTATCATATTTAATAGTATAGGTATTTAATCTCATTTCTTTAAATATGGTTGTTCCATCATGAGAAACTGCCAAAGTATCCCAAATTTCATAAGTAGTTTTATAGGCAGATATTCTATTGAATTCTTCATCACCTAAGGAACAGTACAATGAATTTATTTCTTTACAATTATTGTTATATGTAGATTTAGTCAACTGAGACCATGTGTATCTAGCAGTAAGAGGCAATGCATGTTGTTCTTCAATTGTGTCCCAGAATTCAGGACCCATTCTCTCTAGATACATTTTCATTTTTAATTTCCACTAAGCATAGATATTACCATTAAAGAAAGGTGGTATGTTAGTAGTATCACCCTCAACTCTAGTATCCATCATTAAGTATAATTTTAAAGAATTAAAAATTTAGAAATGACAAAAAAAATTAAGATCATTAAGATACAACTGAAATCACAATTGAAAGTAATTTGAAAAATTGCATAACAGTTCAGATAGTAGCAATAACAATAGAACCTATGATACCAAATGTTGGTAAGAGTGGAATCAAAAGAGGGGGTGTGGGTGAATTGAGTTCCTAAATAAAATTTATGTTAAAAACATTCTTATAAAGATCCGCCAAACATGAAATAGCCCAGTTAATTAAGGCAGTAGAGATATAAATGTTTAGTTGGTCAACAAGTTTCTCAAAGGGTGATTATTCCTTAGTTGAATTAGTGTAAAACAATTCTTCATCTTTTGAAACAAGTATACCAAATTAAACACATACACACGCTAACTATAACTAACTATCAAAGTAAATGAATAACAATTTTCTATTTTAGAAATTGATGAGCTATGGAAAATAGATAAAACATAGTATCAAAATATATAATACATAGTAGAGTTAAACAAGAGGTTTAGTCTCAAGATGAGACTTAATCCTCTACACTTAGTGATCACCTATCACCAAGTAGTTTATATTAATAATAAACTTGATACACAGCCTGTATCGGGCTTCACAATAGTTTTCACAAACTGTCCAGGGTTTACACCCTCTACCATAGTTCTTCATGGAAAAAACAAACAATACATACCACACACAGTCTCTTCCACAGTTATACGTGTGAAAAAAATGCAGGTTAAGTTTTATGTGAGGATTTTCAGTATTCTCTAGTTCAAGCACATGAGACAATGTGTGTAACAGATAGACACACACACTTCTCAGAAATGTAAAATGAAGGAACACAATAGAGATAATATTATGAGATGGACTTTAGAAATCTCTATGTGTTTGCAGTTCAACTCTTGACTCTTTGGGATTAATAATTTTCAGTTCGAGTTTGTCTGTGGAAGTTTTACTCAAAATAGAGTGTCGCAACTCCAGGTATTAGCTTTCATAAACTGAGTATTCTTTATCTTGTGTTGATCAAGAGTTGATGAATCATAGAAGGCATCCTTGAAATTGTTCTCTCGAAATGATCTTTTTGAGATTATTGAGTTCACAGTATAAGAGTCGAGTGGTTCTTCCTTGTTCTCTTTGATCTAGCGAGTAATCTCTTTTTCATGCATCCCTCTGCACTCTTTTTGTTATCTATTTTTATATATATGGTTTCTTCCTTGGTCTTCTCTTTTTTATATTTGAGATCAGACAATAGGAATAAGTAAATCACATGTTGTCCTCCTTGTACCTCGTACTGTCCCTAGATACAGTTTCTTTATATATCAACAATAAGCATTTATTAATGTTAGATGCTTTAAATTTACCAAATATGACAGTTAAAATGAACTGAAGAATTTGAAAAAGTATAGGAGTGTAATCATCGGTAGACTGGTAATGGTAGCCTTCATAAAAGTGGGCTTCAACAGTAGTGTGCATCAGTATCCTTCATTAGTAGCCTTAAGTGGTAGCTTTTAGCGATAGCCCTATATCGGTGACCTTCATCGGTGACCTTCTCAACATTAGCTTTCAGCGGTAACCTTGCATCGGTGACCTTTTCATCAGTAACCTTTGCATCGGTGACCTTTTCATTGGTCACCTTTGCATCGGTAACCTTTGCATCGATAACCTTTGCATCTGTAACCTTTTCATCAATAAAATTTTCATCGATGACCTTTTCATTGATAACCTTTGCATCGGTAACCTTTTATTAGATAAATTTTTTACTCTAAGCTTAAACAATAGAACAGTGAGATTAAAGATACATCAATATCACTGGATAGAGATTATAAATATTAATGAAACATTATTATTCTATAGAATAAATATGATTATCATATAAATGAAACATGATTTGGGATTTTAAAAATAGGTGATTCCAACAGTTATGGATTCCATCATTGGTTTATATGTTTAAAGTTAATTATAAGTTCAAATTCATTGAAACCCATTATGAGGTTTTATGTTATGGGAGTTTATTAATATTATGGAAGTTTTAAGAGGGCTTTATGCTAGTACAAACCTTTTTTATTTTATATGTTTTAGTGAAAAATTTATTTGATGAAGAATTCCATTACATTTTGGGGGCATAAGATTAAAGGTATTAGAAAACCATAGGGTTTATCTCATCTTTTTTAGGTAAATATGGCTTAATAGAACTTTTGAATTATATAAATATAGTTTTTGAAAAAGGATAAATCGAGTGACAAGAAAAAACTATCACATTCAACTTGGATGAGGGGTTGAATCCACAACCAAAGGAAGAAAAGGGCATAGTTCCAACCACTGACCTGTATAGAAGAGTATTTATAGGAGGAAAATGTACAGAAAGAAATTTTTGTGTATGTATCTCATTGATTGGTATGTCAGTAAGTTAAGGTAGAGTGATAAATGATTATAGGGATGAAATAGACATAATCCATGCCAGAATGTAAATTGGAAAAAATTACCATGAGTTTTGTCGTCAGACTCTCATAAACATCTAAAGGAAATAATTCTACATGAATGATAGTTAATCACCATATGAATTCTGAAATCTTCATCTCTATCAAATAATATTTCTATTTGGATAATATTTCTAGAATATACATTAATGAAGTTTTAATATTCCATAGAGTGAAACATTCTATTATATCTTATCAGGATCCTAGGTTTACCTCAAATTTCAAGCAATGTCTTCAACAATATATTGATATAGAGATAATTTTCATCACTTTGTATCATCATCAATCATATTTTTAATTTTATAGAACAATTAAAATCCTAGAGGATATTCTAAGATCTTGTTATAAGAATTTAAAGGGTAGTTGGGATCAACACCTTCATCTAGTTGAGTTTTCTTAACACAATAGCTTTTACTCAAGAATTTATTTGGATCCTTATGAATACCTTTATGGAAATAAGTTTAGAACTCCAATATAATGGGATGAATTCAGAGAAAGAAAACTATTAGAACTATAGTTTGATAAAGAAATGGAAGATAAAGTTAAATCCATTCAACAACACGTAAGGGCCGAAAACATTACACAGAAATGTTATGATGATAATCATATATGCTATCTAGAATTTGAAGTTGGTGAGAAGTTTTCTCTACAAATTTCTCTATAGATGAAATAGGGGAAGACTAAGCCCTAGTTATATCGGTTCCTTTAAAATTATTGATTGTATCAGGATAATATCTTATCATTTGGTAGTTCTATAAAACCTCTCTCAAGTTCATGTTGTGTTCCATGTATCTCTCCTAAAGAAGTACATACCTAATCCATCACATTTTCCGAACTCAAAGGTCACACCACTGGAGCATGATCTTTATTATGAGGAATAACCTGTGGAAATTCTGGATCATACTGAGAAAGTTATATAAAACAAGACAAATACCCTTGTAAGAGTTTGTGGGGAAATACCAGTTTAAGGAAGCTTCTTGGGAACCTGAGGAAGTAATGAGGTATATTTATCTTCATTTTTGGGTACCAAAGTAATGAATTTTGATAGAGAAATTCATTTTAATGGTGTAGAATGATACACCCTAAGGTTTTTGGATATTTTTGAAATAATTTTATTTTTTTTCAATATTTTTTGTTACACATAACACAAATTTTATCTTACATTACTTATAACATAGATTTTAAATTAAATTACATGAAACACTAAGTTTAGATTTTATTACACACAACATCTAGTTTAAATGAAACGTGACATAATATTAAAATATTATTATTTAATTTGATAGTTATCACCTAGCCGTTGGAATGGAGAGTATGAATAATATTAACTAAATTATGAAAATATATGGGTTATACATGTATATAAAATTTATTATTTGTTTACCAATTAAATAGGAATGAAAATAAAAACTATTTGAAAATAAAGAAAATATTTTTATGAATAACTATTTTTATACACAAACACATGTTTTACTCTAATAAATTACAAAAATAACTTCTAGTGAATAATTTTAATGAAATTTATATATTCTATATTCTATAATTTTTTAAAATGACTCTTTTGTGTTTTCTAGGCATGAGATAAGAATAAATCTAATTTTAGGCTTAAATACTGTATTTTTCTAAAAACTATTTTGACACATTTTTAGAACATATTTTAAAATTACTTTTTGAAACTTTTAGAATATTTATTTGAAAAAATACAATTAATTTTTTACATAATAATTTTTCTATTATCTTAGGGTGAATTTTTTAAAATTTTATGAGAAGATAAATGTTTTGATGAATAATGAAAAATGCTGATTTCTATAAAGAATTGTAATATATTTTAAAGCATTAAAAAACATAAAAAAGAAATTTTCAGAAGTAGAATTATTTAAATTATATATCTATTAATAGAATTTATGTTATTGTATTTAATTTCGCATTGAATGTTGATATAAATACCTTTTATACTTTTAAACATTTTCTCTTTGGAAAACCACTTTCTCATCACATCTGTGGGTTTAATTTAAAATTAAACTGTGAAAATTATGTAAATGAAATTTAGAAAAATATATTTCATATTTAAAAAAATAATATTTTATATTATAAAATAATGTTATATTAATTTTTTATCATAATTAATTGTAAAAATAATAAATATCAATTACCACAGTTAAGGTATAATTGGGTTTATCGGGTATTAAACTAAAAAGATAAAGGTTATAAGTGACCTAAAACATCTAAAAAACTCATTTTATGGAAATATTTAGACCTTTTAATCTCTAAGTTTCAATAATTATCCATTTTGGATACTTTTTTCATGTGAAAAACATGTGTACACCTTTTCCTTTTTAAAAATTACAAGTGTTCCACTCACAACACTTATAAAAGGCCACCCCCTTTTCTCTTCTATTAAAATTTACAAAACCATTTTTTTCATAAAATACCATCCCAAGTCACTTCCTTACTTCCCTTAACACATACTAGAATACTTATTTTGGCCAAATATCTAACCTATGAATGCTTTTGGGGTAAACCAAAAGAAGTTGTCCGAAAAAAGTGGTAATGTCCCAAACTGAGCATTTTATTTTATTTCTTCATAAAAATCCTTAAATTGTAATCAAGACATGATTATATATAAATATAATTATATTAAATATAATTATATTTTATTATTTTAATTTCATAACCTATATCGATCTTCCCTTCCATCAAATGAGATATGAAATCATCATTCCTGTGTGTGGCGGACTACCCCCTCGTGAACCAATGTTATTCATTTTCTATCAGCACCACTCATGGATGGATATACTGATGGATTTAATTTTTATATGATATATTTATGATAGTATTATAACTATGTAATTATAATACCACATCTACCTTATTCCCACCAGACCCATTGGAAATCAATAACATCTCTTGTATGAACGGTGTATTGCCGAATCACAAACTAATGTGAAGTTTTTTTCATTTTTGATTTACTTGGATGATAATAATGATATATTAAACAAATATATATGATATTTGTATCATAATTATACTTTTTTAATTTGATATCACATATAACTTCTTACTATCTATTCTGTGGGGGATACGATAATGTCGTTATTGTGTACGGTAGAATACCTCCTTGCAAAGTGATGTGATTCGTTATTCACTAACACTTTTCATGGAAGTTTATTAGGGTAAATTTAATGAATATATGAGATATATATTATATAAAAATTATTATTTAATGGTAATATATTATTTAACATTATTTCATTTCAACTTTTGAGAAAATGGAAATAGCGTTCTTCCGTACGTACAGTCTACCGTCTTTATGGACGGTGTATATCATTTTCTACCTAAAATGTTATGGATTACTATAAATATATATATAATTAATATATATTATATTTATAACATTGCTAAAATTCTATATATTATTCAAGCATGTTCAATGTAAGAGGACCAAAAATAAAAAATCAAAACATACTCAAAAAACAAAGCATTTATCACCCAAAATATGATTTTAACAAAGAATTACTTATAAACGGTTAATAAAAGGCCATAATAAAATAATATATGGTATGATACATATTAATATGTTTTTTTTAAATATCTATAATAAACTTTTATTTATTATACAGGATTTTTGAATGTGTAGTAAGGAATTATAGACTTGAGGTAAGGGATTTTCGTCTCATTTTATTTTCTATGAGACACTAGCCGTATTCACCACATATTTCTTTTATATGGTTTATATAATTCCAATGAAAATATATTATGATTATTATAATTAAAATTATGGGGATTTACATATCCATTTTTTTATCTCTCTTTCATAGGGTTTTAGGTCAAAAGTTACCAAAGCGTAAGAGATTTTTGTCTCAAATTGCCTTTTTTGGGACATAAGTTTTTTTATGCACCTATATTATTTTATGAGGTGTATATACCACCCCTTTGAAATTTTATAATATTAATATCCTTGTTCTAATGATATTTATACATTCATTTGTTGTTATTCTTTAATGTGACCTAGAATTTAAAAGATACCAAAATGTTAAAGGTTTGATGTTACAATCTCATTGTTTATCAGGATTGTTTATGATTATGTTTTATACGATAAAATCTTATAATATATTTCTAAATAACTTCATTAATTTTCATGTAATCTTGTTATTTCATTAAAATTTAAAAACAATCTTTCAATTTCTTCTCTTTATGCACAAAAGAGTTTAAAAGAATGTTTTTATAAAAAACCAACAATATTTCTCTCTTCATTAAAAAAAACCTTTTTATTCTATATACATGTTTTTTGAAATTGTTTTGAAAAGTATTTTAACATCCCCAAAAGGATTTATTAAATAATTTTACCAATGTTTAACTTTATAAAAAGTGTTTTAAAAAGAATCTTATGTCGTTTTCAAAATAAGTCTTCATTGAACTTTATTGAAAATGTGAATAGTATATTTGTTTTAACGTGTATTACATTTTCGACCATCGTGACCACTCAATGTTATTAAACCTTAAATAATATGTTTCTAAGTTTATTTCCAAAGAAGATTATTTTTGAACTGTTTTTTTAAATATTTTTTGAAATTGAAAAAGGTTATTTTCTCAAGAAATGTTCCAACTGATTTTTCAAAATCATTTTCCATTTAATATTCCATCCTTTTATGTACATAATATTTACTAGGTATTTGATCCAATGAAACCATCTTTATTCATTATCTATATGGTTTATGATTTTTATGATAATATTATTATGAAACACATTTCCTTCCATGGGTTATACTATAATGAAATGTTTATGGAACCAGACCCCCTTTTCATGGGCTATGTTATGATGAATGATTTTTGACCTTGTGGCACATAGATGTGTGGATTATGTGATGGGTGGGACCTATATATCCCTCCAAAAAAACTAGGTAAAGATATATAAATAATGAGTAAATATGATATGTGTGAACCTGATTACATGTTCATAATGTTATGCATGGACCTGATTACATGTTCATAGTCTTATTTGTGGACCTATATTTCATGTTCATAAGGTTATGTGTGGCCTTGGTTCCATGTACACAAGTTTATTTAAGGCCCTCATGTCATGTCCTTAACTTGATTAGTGCATTTGTTTCTAATTATCCATGTTTAAAATGTTATAATCTTATGTGCGTGCCACAAATCTATGCCTTATGTGAATGTTATATTCTAATGGTTCATGTTATTTGATTCCATTAGGATTAATGTATTATGAACTAGAAGGATTTATGACATGACTCAAGTTTATGATATATGATATGCAGGGTGTGGTTTTAATATTTTATTCTCAATTTGTCATACCCTTAGGATCATGATATGTCAATAACTCCTTTTTTTACCCTTTTTGAGAATCTGATCTCACCCTTTAGTATGTTTCCTTTACCTAGGTTATGATGAAAGGTATTATTTATGACATGTCTAATATGGGTGATGGTTATGAAGAACATAGTGGGAGATGATGTAGATCACTTATGGACCAGATATTTACATGTCAAAGTTTCCAATGGTACTAGACATAAATGATTCTGGCATGGATTGTTATGTTATATAATGAATATTCATATATTAAGATATAATATTTATGTATGAGAAGTTTGTTTCGTTACAGCTGGTATTAGATAAAGGTGTAGTTAAACTTTATAAACTAGGATGAGAAAAGTTTAGTGATATCTCTAAGGATATGTATAAGGATAATTCAAAGAATAAGAAAATGTCCTGAAATTTTGGTAAAGGACAGATTTAGTGGTTTCTAAGAAATAACATCCCATTATCGATACTATTGGTATATGTGGCTCTAGTATAGAGTTACTTAGGTGTAATAACTATAAAAAGGGCATATTGATATGGACTCGATTGTGAACCGGTGCATGAAAATGTACCTTACTACACATCAGGTTGGACACTCTCGAGGATATACTTTGTAAATTCAGAAAATCTTTACAAACAATCATGAAGGATTTAAATA
The DNA here is from genome assembly GCA_963277665.1 of Viscum album. Taxonomy (NCBI): domain Eukaryota; kingdom Viridiplantae; phylum Streptophyta; class Magnoliopsida; order Santalales; family Viscaceae; genus Viscum; species Viscum album. Next base: position 2,026,710,217 of record OY728123.1, read on the forward strand.
TATGATTAACATGAATGACCTCTGATAAACCTAAAGTGTTTCATATTTAAAATAATGTTTCATAATTTAGAAATGTTATATGTGATTTCTCATGATTATGTGTTTCCCCACTATGATTAGTGTTTCTCACACTGTGATTTTTGGTTTTAGTCAGTGGATAGAACCTAGAGGAATCATGTTAACACTAAAGGTGATGGAAAATTTGGTTATTTTGAGCAACCAAATAGGAAGATGATTGGAGAGAGAGATATTGTTATTATTCCTAATAAGTTTTCATGATATTTTATTAACAACATAAACTTCGGTGAGATTTCTAACACATCAAAAAATAGGAAAATGGAATTTTATGAATGTTCATGTAGTAATTAACATATAAAAAAGAAGATTTGGCTTCCTAATCATAAAAAATGTTAGAATAAGAACCAGGAAGAATATATCAAATAGTGGGGAAGATGTTTTCTATGAGTAAATGAAGTTCATAGTGTAAAAAATTACCAAGTAATTTGATGTCCTATATGATAGGAACTTGGGAATTATCCAAGTCAATGCTTTAAACTAAGGGTTACACCATAGGCCAAGGAAAGACATATTATATACAAAAATCATTGAAGTAAAAGGGTGTTTGGATTGAAAAAAAATCCACAAAACCTATGATGAATTTAGAAAGGCCACAAGTTTTAATGGATAAGGAATTCATGGATTTTAAAATTATTAAATTAACCAAGAACTAAAAATAAGACCATCACTCTTACATAACGATCATTCTATCTGGGATCCTCACTCTACATGGCACTCCCTCAAACAAAAAGAAATCATTTTTGGGGGTGAAGTAGTGACTTAATTCCCCCCCCAATGTTTTTTATATTTATTAAATAAGGCAATGATTTAATTCCCCATACAAATGAAATTTTTGTTTACGGTGTGAGATGATATTTTACCACCTTAAAACCACAAAATATTATGTGGATTATGGTTTTATCACTTAACTGAATGGTTCCAAGTATGTTATGTAGCCAACCGACTATCCCGGGAAAATAGTTATTTACTATACCTATAAATACCAAGTCTTTTGAAAAAGAATAATGGGTAGATAACAAATAAGAATAGAGAATAATAATTCGGGTAATTTAACTAAATCATACCATGAAGAATACCTACAAAGGTATCCTTCACGAAAGGGCATGTTTGGCCACCCGCAAAGGGTTCCCTGGTGCCCACAAAATCTCACCTTAAAGTAGACCCCTTCATAGGACCCTTTATAATCCTCCACCATATATAAAAAATACCAATGTAGGGAATGTGGTATCATTAGGTTTTTTTGGCCTTATATAATTTTTTTCCCTCTATCCATGTAGTGTTTTTTCCCATATTTCACCCTTCGCAAACTATCCAAATGTCCTTGCATCTCTCCTACTTGAACCTGGGAATGATTTCATTAAGAACTCCTCTATAGCCACATAATTAATTAAGCCTAGGGGAAAGGGAACATCAGTGTTACCCCATCTAGTCTCACATTCCCATAGTAATCAAATCCTTATATATAACCTCTCTAGTGGGAGGTATCATCAGAATGTTCACAGTTTTTCATTCTCAATGTAATGAGGATCCCAACCTTAGGGATGGTGGTCGATGGATTATAGGGTTGAGTGGTGACATAGATTACTTGAAATGGGAGGGGAATCATATAGAAATCCCCTATTATCATTTGTCTCCCTATCCTCTCCCTCTCTTCCACTCATCAAAGTGGATGAGAGGAGTTTTTTCATCAGGACATCCCTCCTATAGTAAGCCCCAAGTAATTATTGTGAGTAATTCCCTACATTCCATAACCCTGGCCTCATCCACCAGAGAATGAAGTAGTTTTTTGGTTTTCTATAACTTCCACTTACTCTAGTTTCTCACACTAATCATGAATCATGTGTTCTTATAGGCTAGTGATGATCATGAAATATGTGTGATCAAATACCTGTCTTGATAGGGGAATCCTTTTCTGAATCTTTCTCTTACCTTCGGTGGGGCCTCTTATTCAGTGTAATCCTCATAATCATGTTTCCATCCCATTAAAGTGATGTATTCCTTGTGATAAAAACCTTAAAAGAGACACATTCTCAATGAATAAATCATGTGCCTCCACTATAGGTGTAATCTCCAACTTCTAAATAATAACAACCCATACTTTACAAACATTGATATTAAAACAAAGTTGAATAACATTCATTACAAAATATAACAAAGTCATGATGGTAACTTATAGGTATAGTGTATTTAGAAACTAGGAAAAATAAATAACTGGATCATAACATATCTTTATTGTCTCCCACTTATATAGGCATAACTAGACCCCTTTTTGACATATCTTACTTAATACACTTCTTCGTGACCTGGGGAAAAGATAAATATGAAAGGGTGAGATTAGATGCTCAGTAAGGGTAAAAAAGTTATATATCAATAATACTATAATCATAAGATATAAGAACATAACATTTGAAAATCTTATCCCGCATATGAAAGATCATGATATCATGCAATGTGATAAATCATAAAAGTTCATAAGAATCAATGAACGTAATCCCAAAGGTCATAACATAAGACGTGAAGTTGTGTAGAATACAAATAATCATAGAAAATCATTTCATATTAGTCAAGGATCATTTCCAATATCATCATAGTAGACAAATTCCATTACTAAACTGAGTTCACTCCTCGTTCCAGCCCAATATTACTGAACAAAGATCATTTCTAATTCCATCCATGTTTATCTCATGAGATATAAATCTTTACCCAATACATTATAGGGAGACATAAAACCCAAAAATATCATAATTAAATCATACTTATTTGTACCAAAATAACATAAATCATTCATCATAACCCAAGGTATAAAATGGGTTTCTTTAAACATCATTCCACCATAACATAATCCATGTAAAACAAATGGATTTCATAAATATAATTCCATCATGAACAGAATCAAATCATAGGAAATGTATGGATATTATACTTGCAACATAACCCTATTAAATAATTCAATATTATATGGAAAATAATTTTGATATAACACTTGAAATTAATTCTTGAGGAAAATATCCTTTCTTCTTCAAAAATGTTTTCTTGCTGCACAATTTTAAAAGAAAAGAATTTATTTGGAAATAAAATTAATATCATATAGAGGAATATTCAAGGAAATAAGGAGTTATGAAAATATAAAAAACCATTCATTCCATATAATTTAAAAAAAAACTTCTCATACCTTTTCTAGAAAAGTCAAAAAGTACCTCGTATCGAATAACGATAAAATATTCCTTTCGTACCATTTAATAAAAAATCCCCAATAGGTAAAATTGAATTTAAAAAATTGTATAACAATAGAAATAATATTACATATTTAGGAAACATAGATGTGGATTATAAATATATCCTAGTAAATACTTATGTATAAAAAATATCATATAATAATGAGATTGAAAAATTATCCTTTACCTTAGGTCTGATTTTCTTTATATGTATCTGAACCTCTTCTTCTTTAATGTGATTCCTCTAAATATCCTCTTAGAGAACTAGAGTTAAACTTTGAAGAATACCAGAACCTATAGAATGAAACTAAGGAAGTTCATAATTGAAAATATAAGGGGATGGCTGAGCTTTAGGCTCAAAGTGAAGTTAATAAGTGAGGGAGGAGGTTCCTTTTTATAATTGAGGTGAGGGGCGCTTTTGGGATCTCCTAAAATATTAATTTATAATAAAATCAAACCCTATAAAAACATAAAAAATGTCTCAATTTAGAATATGAGATGAGATAGGGTTTTAATATCATCAACAAATAGATTTTTGACATGTTTTTATATCAATTTAAACCTTATCATTTTAATTAACACTTAGTTATTTTATTTAATTTTTAACTAGTGTAACAAATATTTCAATATTAAAAGGGTGAAATATTTACTTATTTGATGTTAATTAGACCATAAATAAAAACCTTAAAACATTATAAACTATAAAATAATTATATATATTTTTGAAAAATGTTTTCGGATTTTTAAACAATTTAATAAAACATTGATTTGATAAACAATCAATAGAGTAAATTTTCACATTATTCAATTCTTTGATTTTTAAAGATATTAATATAAAAAGTTAACTTTGAATAAAATATTTTATTATATTTTTAAGATTTCAAGGTCATCTATAAAATTCATATACATAATAATTATCCAAAATTATATTTATTTTAATATTTTTAATAACATTTATTTGTTATATCTATTAATAAAATAATTCCAACATTAATTTTGTGTAATTATTTAATATACTTATATTTTAAATAAATATATATATATATATATATATGATGAAGATAAATATACTATATTTTATAAAAATATTTTTATTCAAATTTATATTCTCTAAAATTAATCATTTAAAATGTTGTACTTATTAAATTATGATTGTGATAACTTTAACATCACTTTAAATAAAATAATATAAGTGTCACAATCTATTCTATAAGACTCCAAATGGTCACTAACTTAAAACTTGTATGTTTATGGTCGATATATACTTGAAAAATAATATTTTTTCAAGTTTTTGGGTCTTTTATGGTTGTTAGCATTTAAAAAAATTGTTTTATTGATTTCTCATCAATTAATTAATTTTTACGTTTTCAAAGTATAAGTCTTTAAGGTAATTATTTATTTCTCAAAAATTAAAAATAAATTACAATGTTAAAGAAAAAAATTATCTTTAATATAAGTACTTACAATCTAATTTATCTTCTGTATATACTTATATAAAAAACTATTTATTTATTAAAATTTGAGTGAGACATATTTAACTTTTTCGTTAAATAAAAAAAACTAAATGTCCTAATCTCATCCAAGTGGATTTCAATGGACATAATTTTTACCCAAGGATGATTTAGTTAGAAACACACTCATCTAATTATATTAAGAAAAGTTTTATGGTAATTTTATAATAGTATTTTACCCTTAATTACCTGATTTCCCTTTTACCTTATTAATAAAAAGTACCGAAGTTACGATTCATAATGCCCAAAAATAAAATGAAGAAATTTAAATAATTTAGACTTAATTATTTGAAATATGTAATCCATTTTTCAAAATTCAAAGCATATAAATTTCAGTAATTAATTTAAAATTAATCCCGTTATCGGAAAGAGGGAACGAGTTTTAAAAGTTAAAACATTGCAAAAGATTGAAATGTTTTTACATCTAAATTCAAATGTAAAATTACTGTTAATAAAATACATTATATTTAATGATAAAAAATATTATATTTATACTTTAAAACCATTAAATATTATACTTTAACAATATAAATTATTTCAATGAAAAAAGTTTTTTTCAATTAAAATTTTGTGTATTTTACTATTCATCAAAATTTGAAAGTTATCAGAAAAATATTAAAATTTCATCCAAAGTGAATTTTTATATCCAAATTCCAAATAACATGTTTATATTGTCATATAAAAATTATTAATGTTTCAAAATATAAATTTCAAAGGGTTTTACCATTAAAAGTTGGAAAATTACCCTTCTGAAAAATAAAGGTTTTTATTCATTAAATAGAGTTTATTCATACCCTATAAAAAATATATATTAGATAAATATAAAAAATATTTTATTAATTATATAACACATATATATTTCATTAATTTTGTTTATTAATAGTAATTCACTTAATTTATTAATACAAAAATATAAATATATAATTGATTTATATTTTTCATAAATAATTGGTTGTGAATGACTTCATCATACATTTTCTTAAGTTAGTTATAATTATTCCTTCCAACCTAACAACTAGTTTCAAATGTTAATTTTATACAGAGGGTGTCTCGTGGTTTTTTTAGACTCATAATTGTGTTCAATTCAATCTATTGAAGAATTAAAATTATTTTAAGAAAAATTTTCATAAAAAACATCTGGGTGTTACATTCCACCCGCATTAAACTGAATTTCACCCTCAAAATTTATCATTTGGATACAAAGAAATGAGGATATCTCTCCCTCACCATATCCTCAAGTTCTCATGTAGCTTATTCAAATTGGTGCTTCCGCCGCAAAACATTAACCAAGAAAGTGGGCTTGTTTCACAGAACTTTTTCACTACGATCCAGAATCTATATTGGTTGTTCTTTATAAGAAAGATCTTTCTCCAGCGGTAAAAATTATGAGTTTAGTACATGTGAAGTATTAGATATGTACTTTATCATGAGAGATATATAGAAAACATCATGAACATGAGATAGATTCAGTGGAAGTTCCAATCAGTAATTTACCTTCCTAACATGATCCTGAATTTCAAAAAGACTGATATACCTAGGGATCATCTTTCCCTTATTTGAAAATCTCATTACTCTCTTATAGGGAAATTTTCATAGAAACACCTCATCACCCACTTCAAATTCTAGTTCTTTTCTTTAGCTGTTAGCATAAATTTTTTCAACTCTGAGCTCCTCTTATGTGTTGTTGAATAGATCTGACATTTTCTGTCATTTCATCAACAAGATCAGGTCCTAATAGATTTCTTTCCCCAAATTTATACCAATAAGTTTGAGTTCTACACTTCTATCCATATAGGGATTCATAAGGAGAAATCTGAATAATGGAGTGAAATATATTTTTTTAATAAAATTTCACCAAAGGTAGGTGTTGATCTCAAAAACCATTGAAGTCCATAGAGCAAGATCTCAACATGTCTTCTAGAGTTTGAATTTTCCTCTCAAAATGACCGTCTATTTGAGGATGATAAGAAATTCAGAAACATAATGTTGTATCAAGAGCCTACTGAAGAATTTCCTAGAACTTTATGGTAAACCACAGATCCCGATCAAATATAATAGAAAGTGATACTCCATGAAATCTTACCACTTTACATATATCTAGGAAATCTGATCAAGAGATAAATCGTCTATATTAGCACTAAAGTGTGCCAAATTAGCAAGTTGATCAACTATAACCCATATAAAAATATGGCCTTTAGATGTTTTGTGAATTCCAATAAAAAATTCCATAGTGATGTTCCACCATTCCCATTCTCATATGGGTAATTTTTGTAACATTCTCTTAGACATTTATCTATAATCCTTAACTTTCTAACAAACCAAGCACAAATAGACATATTTAAAAACATATCTTTTCATGTAATTCCACTAGAAATACTCTTTTAGGTCCTTGTACATCTTTATTCTTCAATTATGAATAGATAATGAAGAACTATGAGCCTCATCCAATAGCTCATTCTATACTTCTGGTATGGGAGGAATACATACTTGGGTCCTAAAAATTATTATTCCATCACAATCAAGGTTGAATTCAGAAACATTTCTCGCCTTATTTTGTTTCTCTACATCTACATTCTTCACCTCATTAATCTTAACTTGTATATATGGTTAAACATTTAATTGAGAAAAATAATATTTCTAACCTTCAGTTAAAATTTCAACATCTATCCTTTGAAAATCCATAAATATTAGATCTTTTGTAATCCTCATCATGGATAGGATAGCATAGTCATTTTTACTCAAATCATCTTCCACCTTGTTTTCTTTATTAGAGTGGTATTGTATTGAGCCGATATAATCTTTAATAAACTCCAACCATCTTCTTTGAATTTTATTTATTATATTTTGTGTGAAAATATACTTTAAACATTTATGATCAGTATAAATATCAAAACATTCACCATAAAGATAATGCATCCATATCTTTAGTGTAAATATTACAGTAGCTAACTACAAATCATAAGTTAGGTTATTTTACTCATGGATTTTCAATTTTCATGAGGCATAATCTATCACCATATAATTTTTCATGAGAATAAAACCCATCCACTTCTTGAATGCATCACTATAGATAACAAACTTTTCTCTACTACAAGCTAGTGTGAGCATAGGTGCATTGGATAACCTTCTTTTTATATCTTTGAAATTCTCTTCACATTTATCCATCCCCACAGACATAACTCCTTTATGAGTCAACATGGTGATTAGATTATATAATCATGAAAAATATTTCAAAAAATGTCAATAATATCCATCCAAAAAAATAAAAATTTAGATCTCAGTTACCATTGTTGGCCTCAGCCAACTATCAATAAATTTTTTTTGCTAGATCCATAAATATCCCCTCTCTTGAGATTATGTGACCCAAAAATGAAACTTTCTAAAGAAAAAATTCACACTTGGTAAATTTTTCATAAAGATTATCCTTCCTCAAGGTCCTTAGTATAATTATCAAGTGATCTTCACGTTATTCTTTCCTTTTCAAATAGTTAAGAATATCATCTATAAAAATTACCAACTACTGATCAAGATAGTCTCAAAAAAGTCTATTCATTAAATCCATGAATATAGTGAGGAAATTAGTTAGAATAAAAGGTATCGGTATAAATTCATAGTGTCCATACCTTATATGGAATTCCATCTTTGATATATATTCCTTTTTGACCGTAAATTGATCATATAATAAACAATGAACGATCTTGGAAAAGTATCGATATCTGTGTAGTTGGTATAATAAGTCATCAATGTGGGGAAGAGTATTTTTTTATACTGATATTGTTAAGTTCTCAATAATCAAGAAGAGTCTCATTGATCCATCTTTCTTCTTAATAAATAAAATAGGTTCTCCACAAGGTGATGCACTAGGGTGTATGAATACCTTGTCAATATTCTATTGGAGTTTATTTTTCAATTCCTACAACTCAATTGGGGATATTTTATAAGGTTTCTTTGAAATAAGAATATCACCCACTATGGGTTTTATTGAAAACTCAACTTCATGATTTGGTGGAAGAACTGGTAATTCAACCAAAAATACATTATCAAACTCATGTACAATGGGTTTATTCTTAATTTTGAGTTTTTCCCCAATCATTTGAGATAGATAACCTTAATTAATAGGGATCAAAACCAATAAGATGGAAGAAATATATAGTGTAAGGTTATATTCATCCTTGCATAGATAGATGATCATAGATTGATCTAGATTATGAACTATGAATTCCCTTCCTATGAAATTGATATGAGATCCATGTATAGAATGCCAATCTATTACAAAAATAAAATCAAATTCCACTATAGGAAGGATCATAATATTTTTAGGAAGAACTTTCCCATAAACTTCAACTGAAGAAGAATTATAAACTTTTGATGAGACTACTGTGCCATTAGGAGTTGTCACAACTAAATAAACATCTAATTGTTGAGGTAATGTAGTGATACCCATAAAAATTTATTTAGAAATAAAATATTGGGTGGATCTATAATCAAATAAAAAACTTGATACTTTAGAGTGGATGGTAAGAGTAGCTTTCACCACATCATTATCGTACCCCACGTCACTGATAGTGATCGCATGTGACTTGACTTTCTATTTGGCCTTAAGGGTTTATTGACTTCAATCATCATCAATAAACCTTATATTATGGTATTTATTGGAATAATTCACCATTTCGTTTCACTTGTATCATTGAAGTGTAAGAGGTTCATTTTGTGAAGCCTTTTCTCTATTCGCATCATTAGACATATTTTTTCCATAACTCTAGAATTAAAATGCCCGTTGACCTTCTTCTCCACACTTAAAACATTTACTAGTACCTTTAAGACAAATTCCTCCATGTTTCTTTCCACACTTTGAGCATAAGGGAAAAATCATCTTCTTTTCAATGTGGTCTTTATATTTTCCCTTAAATTCCATTTTTCTCTTTTTAACAAACCCATAGGATTTATGGGTTAATCCAATATCCATGTCAACCTTCAGAGCACATTGAACGATTTCTTCATAGCTATTGAAGCCCCTTATGGCCTATTCCCTTCATAGAAATGGTTTTAAGCCACTAAAGAATTGATCTATTTTACTCTCAAGTTCGATAATAATTAAAGAAGTGTACCTTGAAAGTCTTGTCAAATTTTATTCATATGTACCAATAGATTTATCTTCATTTTTATTAAGTTCAAGTAAATCCTTGTCCAAATTTGTTCGAAGAATATGAGGAATGTAATAATTGAAAAATATGTTCTTAAACTTATCCCATTCAATAGATTCAATTTCATTTCCATGCCACATATTCTTGATAATGTTCCGTTATTGATCAGATTCACCTTCCAAATGATAGATTGCTCATATGAATTTATCATGTTCTAAACATTGGAGAACTAAAAATATCTTTTCAATGGTACTAATCCATTATTTAGCCACTAATGGATCATAAAAACTGTTGAAAGTAGGTGGGAGCTGCCTCATGAAGGACTAAAAAGAATTGTGTTCCCTCCTTTGATTGTTTGGAAGTCTTGTATGATTCAAAGCATGAGAAAGTTGTGTGAGCATAGCTACACAATTTTTCAATCCATATCCCATAACATTTGGTTACTTATGAGTACAATCATTTCATTTCCCATTATATTTAGTATTAACGTGGTTCCTTCAGGTTCCATCCATTGACTAAAATCAAGAAGCATATTGTGATAAACACTAATCATAATGGGAAAACCAAATAATCAAGAATAAATTTCAATTTAGGACACTTTAGGTTTTATCCTAGGTTATTCATGATCATTTCTAAAACACTAGGATTATAACCTATAATTCGACATATCCTTTGAGTTCTTACTAAGTTTTATCATCCTAGTTTCCAAAGGTTAACTATACCTTTCCTCTGATACAAACTATAATGACCCATAATTTACATACATTAATATTAAATTAAAGTTAAATAATATTAATTAAAAATATAACAATTCAATGATAGGAATATATAGGTGTAGTTTCTTTATAAAATGGGAAACATAAACAACTAGTTCATAATAAATCATCATTTTCTCCCACTTATTTCATCATAACTATACCCCTTTTGGACATATCTTACTTAATACCCTTCTTCATGACCTGGGGAAAAAATAAACATATGAAAGGGTGAGATCAGATGCTTAGTAATGGTAAAAAATGGAGATATGAATCATATCATAATAATAATACATAGGAATATAACATTTTAAACTCATATCGTGCATATGAAAGATCGTGATATCATTCCATGAGATAAATCATGAAATTTCATAAGAATAAATTAACATAATCCCAAAAGTCATGACATAAGACATGAAGTTTTATGGAATACACATAAGCATAGAAAATAATTTCATATTAGTCAAGGATCATTTCTAAGACAATCATATCAGAGAAATTCCATTATTGAACAGATTTATCTCCTCATTTCAGTCCTATATTACTGAACTGAGATCATTTCTCATTCCATCCATGTCTATCTCAGGAGATATAAATCTTTACCCAATGCATTAGAGGGAGATATACGTCCCACACATATCATAATGAAATCATTCTTACATGTTCCACAATAACATAAATCATTCATCATAACCCAAGAAATATAATGGGTTTATTTAAACATCATTCTACCATAACATAATCTATGTAAAACAAATGGATTTTATAAATAACATCCCATCATAAACACAATAAAATCATAGGAATAATAAGGATATTATACTTGTAACATAACCATATTAAATAATTTCATCATAGGTAGAAAATAATTTTGATATAACAATTGAAATTAATTCATGATGAAAATATACTTTATTCTTCAAAAACGTTTTCTTACTGCACAATTTTAAAAAAAAATTGAAAATAAACTTGAAATCATGTAGAGGAAGATTCATGATAATAAAAAATTATGAAAAGATAAAAATCCATTCATTTTATATAAGTTAAAAAAATTATCCTCATACTTATACCGAAAAATTCAAAAAGTAACCCATATCGAATAACGACAATTGATTCATTTCATAACATTTAATAAAAATTCACCAATGGGTAAAATTGTCTTTAAAAATTATAAGAGAATAAAAATAATATTATATATTTAGGAAACAGGGATGTAGATATTAAATATTCCCCCATGAAAACTTATATATAAACAATCTCAGAAAATAATGAGATTGAAAAATTATCCCTTACCTTAGGTCGGATTTTCTTTGTATGTATCTAAACCTCTTCTTATTCAACGTGCTTTCTCTAAATATCTTATTAGAGAACTATAGTTGGTATTTGAAGTAGAAAAAAAACTCTAGAATGTAACTAGGGAAATTTAGAAGGTAAAATGGTAGGGTATGGATGATCTTGAACCCTCAAAGTGAAGTGAACATGTAATGGATGTGGTTCCCTTTTATAATTGAGGTGAGGGGAGTTTTTGGGATCTCCAAAAATATTAATTTATAATAAAATCAAACCCCATACAAAAATCTTAAAAATTTCCCAATTTATAATATTAGATGAGATGGGGCTATAATATCATCTACCAATTGATTTTAGACAAGTCTTTCTATCAGTTTAAACCTTATCATTTTAATTTAACACTTAGTTATTCTATTTAATTTTTAACTAGGGTAACAAATATTTCAATATTAAATGGGTGAAATATTTATTTATTTGACGTCAATTAGACCATAAATAAATACCTTATAACATTTTAGACCATATTATAATTATTAAATATTTTGAAAAAATGTTTTATTATTTTTAAATAATTTAATAATACATTATTTTGATAAAAAATAAATAGTGTCAATTTTGACACTATTCAATTCATTGATTTCTAAAAATATTAAGATAATAATTTCATATCAAAAAAACTCTTTTTTTATATTCCTAATAGTTAAAGGTCGTCTAGAAAATTAATTATAAATACTAATTACCCCAGATTTTATTTATTTTAATATTTTTAATAATATTTATTTTTTATCTCTATTAATAAAATAATTACTACACCAATTTCTTTAATTTTTTTATATAATTATTTGATAAATAAAAATTTTAAAAAATACTATGATGAAGATAAATTACTAGATTTAATAATAATATTTTTATTAAAATTTATATTCTATAAAATTCAACATTTAAAATGTTATACATATAAAATTATGAATGTGACGACTTTAACATTACATTAAATAAAATAAAATAACTATCATAATCTCTTCTATAATGCTCAAAATGGTCACTAACTAGACCCTTGGATGGTTATGGTCAATATATACTCTACCAATAATATTTGGTCAACAATTTGGGTATTTTTTGGGTTATGATCATTTTAATCAAAATTATTTTATTGATTTATCATCAATTAATTATATTTTTCATCATCAATGTATAAGTATTTAAGGTAATTATTTATTTCCTAAAAATTAGAAATAAATTACCATGATAAATAAGAAAAATTATATTTAAAAATAGTATTTATAATCAAATTTATCTTTAGTATAACCTTATATAAAAAATGATTTAGTTATTAAAATTTGAGTAAGAAATATTACCTTGTATTTAAATAAAAAAATTAAATGTCCTAATCTCATATAAGTGGATTTCAAAGGACATCATTTTGACACAAGGATTATTTATGTAGAAAAAAAATCATCCAATGATATTAATACAAGTCTTATGGTAATTTTATAATAGTATTATTACCCTTAATTACTGGATTTAACCTTTTACCATATTAATAAAAATTACCAAAGTTAATATTAATAATGTCCCATAATAAAAAAAAATACATTTACATAATTTGTACCTGATGATTTCAAACATGGAATGCAGTTTCCAAAATTCAAAACACATAAGTTTCAGTAATAAATTTAAAATTAATCATATTTTCTAAAAGAGAGAATGAGTTTTAAAAGTTAAAACACTGTAAAAGATTGAAATGTTTTTTACATCAGAATTCAATGTTAAATTAATTCTAATGACATAAATTAAATTGAATGATAAAAATATATTCTATTTATACTTTAAAACCATTAAATATTATAATTTAACAATATAAATTATTTTTATGAAAAAATTTGTTTTCAATTAAAATTTAGTGTATTTTTACTATTCATAAAAATTTGAAAGTTATCATAAAAATATTAAAATTTCATCCAAAGTAAATTTTTATATCCCAATTCCAATTAACATGTTTATTTTTTCATATAAAAATTATTTATGTGTCACAATCTTAATTTAAAAGGGGTTCTCTATTAAACGGTGGAAAATGGCCCTTTAAAAAAATTGGGTTTTATACATCAAATTGGGTTCATTCATACCCTATGAAAAAAATATCTATTGTATGAATATAAAAAATAGTTTATTAAGTATATAACAAATATATTTTATTAATTTTTTTTACTAATAGTAATTCACTCAATTTATTAATACAAAAATAAAAATATATAATTGATTTGTATTTTTCATAAATAATTGGTAGCGAATAACTTCACACCCATTTTTATAAGTTAGTTATATTTATTCCTGCTAACATAACAATTATGTTAAATTGGTTATTTTATACTAAGGGAATTTCATGGTTCATTTAAACACACTATTTCATGCAATGAAATCTATTGAAGAATTAAAATTATTTAAATAAAATATTTCATAAAAACATTCAGGTGTTACATAAACTACTTGGGATTTGATTCCTATCCAAATAGGATATGTAGGAATCATACTTTAGGTTCAAAATCAACACCCTAAACTAGCCCTAATATTCTCTAGTCCATATATAGTAGGGTCATATCTAACCTAGGTGGCTATATATCATTTAGGTTCCGTAGGCTGCTTCGATGTAAGTCCCACACCAGCCTTGACTAGGAACCATCCTTCTAGATATCCTTTACACTTGATTTTAAAATACATGGTTTGGCCATGATTACATGATATTAAAATGTATTATGTGTCCCATTAGTGGCTCCAAACATTGTGGTTTCTAATTCCTTTCACAAGGATACATAGGAAACTGATCTCATGGGCCTGATCCAATCATTAAAAAACTCATATCTTCCTTGATGACGATAAACTCTAGAGTTCCCTACTACATGGATTAAAATCTGTATAATAATAATAAAAGACATAATAATATATAAACCATTTACAAATGGTTCCATTGATGGAGAACCTCAAATACATATAGATATCTCTATCAAATAAGAACCTTAGATACATATAGATGATTCTAAATAAAATACATGATAACAATTAAGTATTAAATTTAGGGGGGAATTTATATTTAGAATTTAATAAAGGATTCATTAATATGTATTAAATCTACAAGAGATTCCAAGAGTAGGAAATAATTCCCCTCAATAAGGTGTGATGAATCTGACCTCCCATCCTCTCGACCATTGTGAGTCCTAAAGCATTGTTGAATCCATTTCCCAATGGCCATCTACCTTTGTAAATAAGGTTCATGAAACATCTAGAATAATGAAACCGTTGGGTGTTTCCAAATCCACAAATAAAATCCAATGGAATTTTCCTAAAAAATACATGGAAATATGTGTCTAATACAAAGGGTTGTGCCACCACCACCCAAAAATGAAATTCAAACCGCATGTGGTTTTTGGGGAAAAAAAATGTGAACCCAACATGAATCCTTAACCAAAATGACTATGTATCCCACATGTGAGGACCCTTTTTAGTACATAAAAAATGGTACCAGTCCAAACATAGATTTAAAATAATCTATTATGCAGGTGGTAATTTAATAAGATGCTACTTTGATGGGGTTTTCTTATTTTTTGTTTATGATATATAATCAATCACTTTTTATAATAACTTCCTTCTGTATAATAAAATACTTTCAACTGATATGAACATACGCATCGACAATTTCCCAAGATGGGTCCTCACCTAAACTAAGGATACCATCACCAAAACATCAAATTCAATATTAGGTTTAAAATGCACTGATTTGGGAGTACTTTTTCAATGGCACGGTCCTGACTCTGGAGGCTGCTCGACAAGCCCTCCATCATGTGAACCCCCACAAATTGTCCAATCAGTGATGGTTAGTGGATCAAAAGAATACAGAAATAGTTTCCATTTTGAACCATTTCAATAGCCTTTCCCTAGAATGAATCATGAGATTCCTCCCTTATATTATTTAGTCTTATCAAAAGGTCAGTAATGACCACATGGAAAAAAACATTGGTCCTACCAATGGGATCCTGCTAGTAGCCACTGCCATCAATATCGTATGGTACAGAGTCCTCAGAAATATGAGAATATTGCCCCATGATCTATAGCTTAGGTTATTCAAATCCAGAAACCTAGAGAAGCCCATCGAGGATGGAATTCAAACAACTAGGGACAAGCCAACATCCCAATTCCCATAAAACAATCCCACCAACAAAACATGGTGGAAATTTATAAGTATAGGAAAATTCATGTTCTAACTCCCCAATTCTTCCAGTACAAGTAATTAGTGACCGAAGGGGCCTATAAACAAGATACGAAAATAACCAATGAGAATATTCAAATCCCTACTCATATATATCAAGCCTTACAGTATGATCTGGATTCAGTTGAAAAAATTAGATGGTAAATCTTGGAAAAAAATTAGTGGGAGATCCACATCTTCACCCCCACACATGAAGACTATTTTTCATATACTAAACAGAAATTGAGGATAAGAATAGTCCTACACCCATATTATAAGCAAAAAATTGTAATATATCCCTATTCTAGCTAATATATTCACTCATCATATCTTGAAAATGATGAAAGGGAAGAATAAATTTCTTGATCACATATTATAAACCTTAAAAGTTATAATGACATCAAAGGAAATGTTTGAAGGGAAGACACGCAACTCTATCCTCATAATTGGGGTGACTAATAAATGTAATGAGAGTGTAACTTCAAAGTAGAAACATATTCATTCACCCATCTAGAAGGGTCATTGAAAAATTCCCACAATAAATAGACTAATGGATAGGGCCCATGTCCCCATTCCAACTAGAGGTCATTGTTCCATCCTAGCAGCCACTATAGGAAGGAATATATCCATAATGAAATTATAGAAATCTGTTGTCAAATGTTGAAAACAACATGGAATATACTCAAACAAGAACCCATACATGAAAGAATCTATACAAGAAAAGAAGTCCTAGTATCATATAAGAAAGATTCCACAAAGAAGTATCACTAAAGGATATTGGAAAATGAAGAACCATTTTATGATATTTCTCTTCTCAATGCTATTTTTATTGAAGCCCTTGTACATTTATAAATGGAGGCTCAGAATCCTACTCATCTGTTACCAAATTACAGAGGTATTTTTTGTAATTTTTAAATTACTCCCTGTAACTTTGTTGTTAGTATTTCTGGAATTCCTCCCTAGACATATCACCATGAAGGCTTAATTCATGTCCATAATCAAATCAATCATAAAAACCCATCACCTAATGATATCCACAATAACCCTCCTCATGGTCAGAAGATTAAATAGTAAGGAGGAACTCCCCTTGCTATCATCCACCTTGAAATTCCTCACTGGGGTGTACACTGTTGGAATTTCCCTTATAACTATATTTCGATTTGTAATGGTAGTCCTCCCTATGATGGAATTCACTGTGAAGGTCCTCCTCATAGTAAAAATTCATTTCATCAAGATGGAAATCACCTTTCTGAGTTAACTATATGGAATCCATTCTATCCTAGGGAACTTGGGAAAATGAGGCTAGTCATGTTTGATTCCTTATCATTGACAAGTGACATTCTTTCTCAACCCAAAGATGTCCCAAAAAAAATGTTCATTCTACAAACCACCCATGGATCTATTTCCTTCCAATATAATATATGAGATCCCTACTGATCCCATTATCAAAAAAAAGTAGTAAGAAGAACCCACATTGGGAAAATTAATTAGATTAATCTCTAGTATAAGAAAAGGAGAATATGTTATCTATGATAAGACAACTAGATTAAGACAATATAACCATCATTTTTGGGACCTCGTGCGCTTCTCAATTTTACATTATAGAGTCACTATCATGATAATTCATGTAAAAATCCATTTGAACCTTTATAAAACTCTTCACTACCTAAAAATAAAGTTCTTTCCTTACAAAGGTTATAAAAACCATGTTATGGTAATAGAATAACTTCATTTCCCGATTAAGTTGCTGAACCTTCTATCTACACGACACCTAAAATCATAAAAATAGTGTAAGTAACATCAAATTTCATGCCTCAATGAATTGAATGAATTGTGTTGGATAATCATCAATACCCCATTCTATGTTCATATCAAGGTATGTGGTGAACACATAGCTTTTCTTTTCACCTCACTCTCTAATTAGAAAAATCCACCATAAGTGGTATCATGTAATGTTATTTCTTCATGTAGGTTCTCATATGTGAGCCCCCTCAGGAAATATAGTGTGATCAGAAAGAATTGGCCTCATAAAATTCTTAAAGGAATCAGAATTCATGATAGAAATATATCAAAATACTCTGACATCTGGTGACCAAGAACTTTGAGCAAGCTTCTCACTTAAGGGAATCTAAATTTTGGACACCCATGTTGCCTTCAAAAGAAAGTGTCCTGTGTGAAGACCATAAATTTACCTCAAATCATGATCGAATGTGGTTTCACAAGATCAAGATATTCATCATGGAAGAAAAAACAATCTTGATATGGTAATAACCCCATCTCATATGGATGGGGGAATTTTTAACACAATCTACCCTTTAAGGATAAAAAATTCAATCTGAGGCGTGATAGAAATGGAATGGGAGAAAACAATCCCATAGGGATGGGGTAATTTTTACCTCAACCTACTCCCCAGTGAAAATTAGTCTTTTCCCATTTAGGAGGAGAACAGAAAAATGAATACTCACAGTTCATCCTGTCTCACGAACTAGTGTCCCCATCAGGAGAATGTATGATGAAGTTGTGTGATGTTTCCCTTCAAGTCACAATTTTACAATAATCTCCAAAGGAATCTCTAAGGAGAGGAAAGAGGCATAGTAATAATCACACAACAAAAGTGATTCATTAGGGGTAATAATTCTTCTGAAGATATCAGTGCCTTCA
This sequence comes from Viscum album, assembly GCA_963277665.1. Classification (NCBI taxonomy): domain Eukaryota; kingdom Viridiplantae; phylum Streptophyta; class Magnoliopsida; order Santalales; family Viscaceae; genus Viscum; species Viscum album. The sequence goes on from OY728123.1 coordinate 2,026,729,114, forward strand.
GTACATATCCTAGGACCATTCTTCACTCATATCTACCAATACAACACCTATAATGCATTTTGTGTTAGTGAACATCATTGGAAATTCTCATGTGTATGCCTCATAAGATGATACCAATGTTTAGGAGTGATAATATGATGTATCGAACTAGAACATGGTCCGAACATAGATAAATGAAGAAGGTGTTCATAACATGAATAAAAAAATCACCAAAAACATGGGGTTTCTGTGAATGTTTCACCACTGTGTCCTCGATGAGCTTCCACCAAGGTAAAAGGTTAGGTAATGATTATGTCCCATCATCTACTAGAAAGAGTCAAATTAATCATGCTAGAAGAGAGGTTCACATGGTATGATATGGAAATGATGGATCTGGGAAAGTTAAATGAAGAACTAATCTAAGGAAATATCCCTATTGGGTATGTCCTTTAGTAATATCCTCATATCTCCCTCCCAAATGATACCCCTAAAAAATAAAGGATGTTCATATCAACAAGAGTAGATATAGAGCACTCACTCGACCTTATGACCAAGAAACTTGTTTATTTGGACCTCGTTGTTGTAGGGCATTAAGAATTCCCTCAATTAGGGAAACATCCAAAGTTGAACTAAGAAAACCATAAAAGGTTAACCCAGGTTGGTCTCAACCAAAAGTATTAGTGAGGCCCTACCTACTACTACCCTAGTTCAATATTATATTTATCCAAACATCCCCCAAGGGATTACCAATACTATTGAGTCATTGGGAGACCTATTGTATGTTGTGGAGGAATAGAGAACACTAATATAGATGAAAGGGAGTATTACCCAGAATGGGTGGATGTGAACCTTCCCCCACAAAACTTTGGCAGCCCTAAATTTTCAATATTTATTGGATCGGGGGACATAAAGTTGAATCTGATGCATTTCATGTCTCATTGGGATCCCATGATGGAAACCCTTATACAACAAGAAGGAGAGAAACTTTGGATATTGGTACAAAAATGTAGGGGAAAACCTTCATATGGTACACCAGTTTGTCAGTTCAATTGATCACAATATCAAAGGATCTCCATCGGCAGTTTCTCATTCAATTAACCTCAATATTATAGAAGATGATAATCCTTGAACTATCAAACTAAAAGTAGAAAGAAAATGATAGGTTCTCAAATTTAATTTCTATGTGGAAAGGATTGACATATTACCTAAACCTACATCTTTCCTAAGAATATATTTTGTCCCTCTGTATAGATAATCTTCATTAAGAGTTACAAAAAATTTTCATCCCTATAAAATATATAGGCAGGTTTAGGGATCTTGCCACAATTTCGTAGAGATTGGAGTATTTCATCATTCAAACCAAGGCTAATTCCCAACTAATTTAATTAGCTCAAGGGAAAAGCGCCAGAAAAATATAGGTTTCCAATGTCATGCTTAATCCAGACCCTATTCTAGATCTAGATACAAAGCCTATATCATTTCATATGGCACCCCCTTCTAAGCATAAGCAACAATTCCCACTTTTTCAGGATAAGAAAAGGGGAAAGAGGTGAAATCACCTAGAGGAACATAAAAATAAAGTTTATTCGTTCTAAGATGATCATGTCCATTGATAATTCATATAATCTTTGTAGAAAAAATTTCTCAAATTTCCAAATCCCAAGAGGCTCGATCAGGTTGGTGTTGATGATCTCTTAAACTATTGACCCTTTCACCTGATGTCAGGGAACACTATCTAGGAATTATTTTTTCTATGAAATCTTACAAAAAATGGTGGAATCTTGTAAAGTGAAGTTGGGAAAACCAACATCATAAGTGTCATGTGTTTCCACTACCTCCACAGAGGAAGAAGGTGAGTGGAAAAAGTTTCTATGATGGGTTCAAAAAAATTTAATTATTGAATGACAAGGGAGAAAATCAATCGAACCCATTATATCCTCAAGGTGAATTTGAATCAACCAATTGTTCCCCTAGTTTCTCCTTCTATGGAATGACTGAACTCATCAATACTACAACCCTCCAGGAACTAGTCTTCTAAGAAGTGGAGTAATCAGAAATAAAAAATCTATATATAATTAAACGAGCATGATTTAATGCAAAAACCATCCCTAAATATCTCAGAATTTATGAATCTATCTTAAAGGAAACATGAACCATCCCACTAAACAGTACCACATGATTTGACTCACCAGACAGAGTCATCATTAGATGAAGAATTAATATTTGGTTCCCTTAATTTCATTCAATTAATGGATCCCTTATTTGATGATGAATATTTCCGAGAACCAGAGTTCCCTACACCATATTGGGGAACCAAAGGACAAGGTCATAAGGTATGAGGGTACAGGGGAAGATGCAGTCATAGCAGAACTCAATACTCTATCGCCATCCCTAGTCGGACTGTCTATAATGTTGAAACTCAATGGAAATCCATCTCGTGGGTCTAACAGGAGTAGGGAAGTTACCCCACATATTCCAAGGTCCACCCCAACCCAATTGAATTTGAAGATCGATTATAGGGGTGGAAATTTATGATCAACTTTAGCAAGCAATCAAACATATTAAACCTAACCCACTATGGATAAGATCACCTTCAACTCCTATTCCAAGGTCTAATCTACATATATCAAGTAGTTTAGCTCCTAAAGTGACTATGAAAGAGCATCCTCATGCTGGTAATCATCGAAATTTATCCCAAATTTATGAAATTCTAAAGAAATTATCTCTAAGTATAGCTAGGATATCAATCCTAGATGCTCTTAGCTTATCAAAAGACCTCTAGGAAAAACTCATAGAGGATTTTTTGAGCCCTCATTATTTTTAAAATGAGGTTTTCACTGCCGAAGTATATCATGTAGAGATTTATCCTACAGAATTCCATATGATCATCCCTTTCATGGTGTAGGAAAAATATGTCATTATATAAAGACATGTCATACCCTTGTAGGTGTCTAACATGATAAATGATATTGATGTATGAAGGTTTTTAATTGATAATGGATCAAGAGTCCACCTCATTCCATTCTAAACACTTTATGAATTGAGATAAAATGAGGCCAGATGGTCCCCTTCCACGATAACACTATAAGGTTTTGAAAAAAGAGAGCAAATGAACCATGGTAGAATCTAGATTATGGCTCAGTTTGGGGACCTTTTTTTCAAACTCAGAATATATGGTTTTTAAAAAAGATACAACCTTCAATGTTTTCCTAGGAAAGCCTTGGTTTCATCAATACATAGAATTTCCCTCCTGATACCACCAATTCATAAAATATTTCATTAATGGAAAAATTGGGATGTTCTATGCTGAAAAATTCCCATTAAAATCTTGAGAATCGTAATATATTAATGTGGTATTTTATCGGAGGGAAGGGAAATAACCCATGACTGATAGTGCCACCTGGGTCACTACCCCGAATGGTATAGATATGACCCTACTCAATCCCTTCAAATATCTTAGTGAATAATACATGATTAAAATTAATTATATCAAAGGTATGGGTCTAAATTTGGGTGAATATTAAACAATATTCAGGGTATCAATCATTATGAATGAGACTAGTAGCATTGAAAATGCTATCAACCTTCCAAAAAGTGATAGAATCTCAGTTGAAAATTCCCTCATTCCATCCCCTAAAAATTAATAAATCTCTACCTCATCATCTAAATTAGAAAATGATTTCATTTCTCTTGGAGAGAGTGGAGATACTCCTTATCTATTCCTCATATCCCTTTTGAGACTTCAAGGAAAACCCACATTTCCATTCAAGTATGAGGAAGTCACATCGTCTTCCACATGTCAAAATGTTAACTCATCTTCTAACATTGAAATTTTTCCTTCATCGCCTACTTCCCCTAATAGTGAGGTAGAATATGAAGAGGGAGATGAAGAGGAAGAGGATGAGGGGGAGGAGGACCATAGGTATTCCCCTCCAACATTAAAATAATTTGTATCTACCACTATTTACAAACCCAAAAAAATAAAGCTAGATTCAGAAGAGTACCCATATACTATGTTGATTAGGGAGACCATGTTTTCCAAAGAACAAGAGGTACATAGTACATTTCTGAAGAAAAATCAGGATGTTTTTTCCTATAATTATATGGAAATTGTTGGTCTCAATCCTGATGTATCCACCTACCATTTGGGATTTCAAGAAAACCACTAGGGTTAATAACAGGCATCCAGAAGGATGGATCTTACTCACATTGCTAAAATTGAGGATGAAGTTGACAAGATTATCAAGGACAATTTAATTTGATAACTATATTATCTAAAATGGATAACTAATGTTGTCATTATAAAGAAGAATAATGGGTAAATCTGGTTCTACACCAACTTCATATATCTCAACTTGAATTGTCTGAAATATGATTTCCCAATTTCAATCATGGAACTAATAATTGATGTTATATCTAGTTATTAGGCCCTTTACTTCATGGATGGTTATTTAGGGTATAAAAAATTAGGATAGAACCAAAATATTAAGAATCCACCACTTTCAAATCACCCTAAGGGGTATATTGCTATCAGGTAATTCCCTTGGGTTGGAAGAATGTTTGTGTTATATACCAGCGTGTCATGAATCACATCTCCAAACCCTTTTTGGGGAAGTTTGTTGAGTGATAAATTGAAAATATGGTTGTTAAGTATTTATAAATTTACTAACCACCTATTTTATCTTGAGACCATCTTCAATAAACATTGAAATTATAGCCAAAAGATAAACCCCATGAAATGTGATGTTCGAGTTACCTCGAGAAATTTTCAAAGCTTCATGGTATTACATCACAGAATTGATGTAAATACTAAGAAGATAACATAAATCCTTCATATGTGACCTCCTCAATACCTCATAGAGTTTAGGGTATTACAGGGACACCTTAATTATATTATACACTTCATAGAAAACCTCATAAGAAAGTGTTTTTCCATCACTAGGCTGATGAGAAATGGGTCACATATCAATTAAAAAATGACTGTCTAGAGGAATTTGATAGTCTCAATAAATATCTTTTGATTCCACCAGTATTTATGCCACCTATTGACAAGAATACACTCATTTGTTATGTGATATCCCCGGAATGATCACATGGTGATTTCAAACATAGAATAATGGCGTCGAGGAAAAAAATATCCTCTATTATCTCAGTTGAACTATGCTCAATACCAATAATTGTTATACAAAAATTAAGAATATTTGTATTAAATTAATATTCATGGTTTACAAGCTGAAGAATTACCTAAAATACCATAAATATCACCCGGTCTCTCATGATAACCCTCTCAAATACATCCTCAGTCTACCTATGTTGACTATATTACTAGCGTGATGGGTGGTCATCTTGTGGTAGTTTGATATTTAGTTCTTCCCTCATAAAGTTGTTAAATTCCAATAATTGAAAAAATTCTTTATATAACACCCCTTTGTAGAAATGACTTCACTAAATACAAAATTTATTATTGAAGATATCTTCTCTATTAAATAGGTCTCCCAGGTATGTGATATTTATTTTGAAGGCACATTCAGAAGCTCAATAGGGAAGAGAATGGAATAATCTAAGATCAATAAAGTTGGGTTGGGTGTTGTGTTCATATCTATAGAAAATTCAGTCTTACCTGACTCTTTCTCATTGTAATATTCTTATAAAAACTATGATGCATAGTACGAGGCCCTCGTTGTAGGGATAAAAATGGAACTTCAAATTCCAGTGGACATCTTGAAGGTAAAAAGAAATTCAAAGATAGTAATCAAGCTAATTAACAGTGATTATGCCATCATAAAGGAAGAGATAATCCCCCTACTTGACTATATCTAAGGACTAATGGTAGAATTACCCTAAAATATGACAATGAATCATGTTTCATGATCATAGAATGCCTAGGAAGATGTTGTAAAAAATAAGACTATGAATTTTGGTGAATCTAGACCGGGATGAAATAGTCATCATCATTGCCCACCATTGAATGGTCTTGAATTTTGTTCATGATGAAATGGAAGAAATTAATGAGGTTAATTTCATCCTAGAACCATATGGTCCTGCAATTCGTTGGATGATTCCCATTATGGACTCCCTTCAAAACTAAGCACTCCCATTGGAAAAATCTATAAAAGAGAAAAACGGATGGCGTGCAATTAAATTTACTCTTTATGACATCCAAAATCTCCAGAAAGTCCACTATAAACATGGATTTGGTGTTGTCCTTCATAGGTTCATTGATAGAGAATAAACTATTCCTTCCATGAAAAAAGTACATACAGGAGCTTGTAGTGCCCACTACTCATGATTCAGAATTTCCTATCAAATCTAGAGAATTAGATGATACTATACTTTAATGACACTTGATTGTACAAAATTTACCAAAAATTTCCAAATCTACTAAGTGTGAACCAACTTCATCCATCAAACCCATGAGTTTCTTCACATAGCTAAATACACGTGGCCATTTTCCATATAGGTAATGGATGTTTTGGGGTTATATCCTCAAGATATGGGCAAGAAAATTAAGTACATACTCATTGTTACTTACTTATTCTATAAATGGGTTGAAGAAATACCCATGAAAAAATTTGAGACCAAAATCATTGTCATCTTCGAGAAAGACAATGTCATTTCCAGATCCAGTATCCTTCATATGATACTGATAAAAAATGGCACCAATTTATGTTCTGCTGAGTTAGAGAAGATTTATCAATTGTATAATATCAAATCTATCCATTAATATATCTATCATGTAATGGATAATGGTAAGATAATGGATTTCAATATGAGATTATCAAACATACTTTAGAAAATGGTAGATAAATATAAAAATTGATAGATTAATAAGATATTGTCTACCATGTGGGATTATCATACTATGACCTATACCACCACACTGGTGACTCCGTATTTATTGGTATACTGGATAGAAGTAGTCTTTCTCATTAAGGTCTAATTTCCCTCACTTCGTATTTCCATCTGTGATCAACTATCTGCAGAAAATCAATCCTAAAAACGAATGGATGAATTAGAAAGACTCGATGAAAAAAGGTTTCAAACCTCACATCCCTTATAAATCCACCAAATTTGATATCATAGACATTTAATAAGAAAGTTTTTCTCCACTTGTTTCTATAAGAATATTTGGTACTGGTCCTCAGGACACTGATGATACCAGGGAAGAAACATCCAAAGCTCAAACCAAAGTGGGAGGGACCTTATACCATACATAAGTTCCACTCAAGTTGGGGTTATTCCTTATCTCAATGGATGGATATATTTTAACGACCCCTACCAATATAGGTTTTCTCAATAAATACTTTTTGTAATCATAAAGTGGTCTTTGTCGCGTGACCTCAAAAGGAATGACATATAGTCCCAGTCATTTGACCAAAAAAATGCAATACACTGTAGTCTAAGTTTTAAGAATCTAAATTATATATCCTAACATCTTAGTCACAAGACATTAAAAAATATAAAAACACCCATTTCACATGAAGTAAAACTTCATGGTTCATTTCCTTGTTGCATGGAATAAAACTACATAACATTCAGGTTCATGCTTGAGAAGATCATAACCCTTGGTGTTGGTATCCCACCACACCCCCATTCCATAACTAGGTGTGGATTGATTCTCACATCAATGCGATGAATAGTAATTCCCAGACCTTATATCCTGGGCCCAGCCACAAATTATGGGAAATTATACCTCTCTTTTATATAAACAAAAATATATATGCAAGGAACTTCACACTCCATGGACAATGCCAGTCCAAATGTTTTCTTTGTGCTCGGACCCATTCCTTACACACATCAAACTCCTTATCATATGAAAATTAAGACATCCATAAGATTTTATCAACCATTTTTAATATAATACTTGATACCATAGGAATTATTTGTTTTTACTATGCATTGATACGCCCTAGTATGGGTTTTTATAAGTCTCCCCCAAAAGGCATGTCAATAAAATGCACCTTTGTCCCTAGGAGAAAACACTTCTATCTCTGTAATCCCCAAAAGTGTCATGTTAGAAACCAATTTTTTAACATTGTTTGTGGTCACTACTTTCATAATTGTCACATACCACTTCTCCTGATCCAATAACCCCCAAGACCACGGTTTACAATTTCTTACATTATGTCTGAAGTATATCGAAACATCATTGACCCAATAATCCTTACATCACTCATCATTTCCATAATTTATGGTCTTATTAATATAACCTAAACATACAAGATACCATTTATCCTTACTAGGTGATGTTAAATTTAAAGGTTATAATACCTCTCATTTGATGTTAAGTTACTCCAAGAACAACATATAGCTTGATTCTCACCCCTGTGAGATGTATAGAAATGCCTAGATCCTACATCCTGGCCCAGCCACCACATGAACAAAAAAATTCTATTGACCTTTATTTTTTACTCACCTATATATAGTGAATGAAAACTTTACCACACCTAGTTTCTCATACTAACCATAGCTCATGTGTTCTTAGGAGTTTTGGTAGAGGCTTCCTTACGCAATCAAGGCTTATCAGTTCATGTTATGGTTAGCATGCTACTAGATGCAAGACCTTCAAAGGAACACCAAATGTATTTACCACATAATGTTAAACTGTATGGTTAATGTCTTCATCATTTTGTACAATTGTGCATTGTTATAGACCTTTCTCGAGAGGACCATTATCCTTGGTGTCGGTCTCCCACTACCCCTTTATCCAAGAACTGTGTGTGTCGTGATTCTCACATTAACAAGATATATAGTGATGCATAGATCTTACATCCTAGTCCATCCACAATATAAAAAGGCATCCAATCATATATGTATGAGCCATATCTGCATCAGAGGGTTGAGTATGGGTTCTCACCCTACTCGTGAGCTTGTATTAAAATAAAAATCCCCCCTCTCCACATAAGAATTCTATCAGTGGAGGGATCAATCCTAGAACTATGTGTGTCTTGATTCTCACCATGATGAGATACATAGAAACACATGAATCCTATTTATTTGGCCCAACCATATTATAAAAAAAATCCCCACCCTATATATGGGTCAAACCTTAATAGGAAACATTTCTCCCTATTCTTGGGTGATTTGAACATGAAATTATTCTTCTTTACTCAGGCACCTTCCTTACACAAATCAAACTCTATGTCTAAGGAAATACATTTCACTATAAGATTTCCTAGGCCATCGATAATAGAATTTCTAATACCCAATAAAACCTTAGTTATGACTATGTATTGATATTCCCTAGTCTATATTTTCATAAGTCACCACCAAAGTGCTTATCAAACAAAGTAAACTTTTTCCTCAGGAAAACCTGTTTTATCACCGTAATCTAATACAACATCATGATGGAAACTAATGTTAGAACATGTTCTATGATCATTACTTTCATAACTATTACATATAAATTTTTGGATCTAGAGGCCCCTAAATTTCATCTTACAACTTTCCCTCATCACAGCTGAAAATGATGGAACATTCTAGGTGAGATCATCATGAAATGGAAAATCGCTAATATTTTGGTAAAATATAAATGAACATAAATGTTATCAATAAAAATAATTGTTGTAAGTTATTAAACTAAACTTTTTTCATCTTGGTTGAATGACATTAAATTGCATGATTCGTTAACCCTCGCCTTATAGGAGGCATTCTTTCTGGTGTTGGTCATCCACTACACTACCCTGAAAAACTATGTACAATTTAGTTCTCATTTCACCAAGACATGTAGTGATGCATGGGAACTTCATCCTAGGCCCATAAATATATCAAGAAAAATTCCCCTCTCTATATTTGAGTCAGATCAATATGAAGACTTTGTCACCAAGAATCACATATGGCTTGATTCTCATCTCAATGAGGTATGTAGAAATTCCTTGAATCTCCACAAGATTTAACTATCCATTAGTAATATAATGTCTGATTATTGAAGACACATTACTATGCATTAATATGACCCAAAATGGCTTTGCATAATTTTTACCAAAAATTCCTACCAACTGAAAGCACTTTTGTACTCAGGGGAAACCTCTTTTATCTTTATAAGATCTAACACCATCATACTAGAAACCATTTTCCAAACGTTCTCTATTTTCATTCCCTGCATACTTATCCCATATCATTTCTTTAGATCTAGAAATCACAATATCATGACTTAACATTTCCCTCCTTATATCTAGGATGTGTTGGGTCATTCTTGGCCTAAAAACCATTCCAAATTTTTGACCCCATAACTCATAGTTAATTATGTTCAACCTAAAACACCTGTTGCATTGGTCCGACATTCAATACCTAAAACTACTAATGGAAAGAGATATATAACTCATCAAGATGAAATCCCATAGAGGGAAACTCGAGTAAATATTGAGTCATGCTGACTAACTATGATTTACATCACAATTAATAAAAATCTAGGGTAGTAATAAAAGATACATAAAGTTTGTAAGGCTCATTATGTGCCATTATAACTGATCAACCAATTCACTCTATGTTCCCCTACCTCAGAAAAATTAAAGCACAACAAACATATTTTCACAAAATTTTAATTCACACATTAAAAAAGCTTGATATGGTATCATTCATTCATTCAAACAAGTGATCACTAGTATTAAGATGATGTTAATCATACCTATACCCATCTGTAACACATTCTGAGAGAAATTAAAATAGACTACATTGGACAAAAATTTTATGGTTATGGATGATTTTGATACTCTATAGTCAAATGATTTTGTTTATCCTATTTTTAAATTTTTGAAACATCAAAAGTTGATGTGAAATGACAAGATGAAAATAATATATATATATATATATATATGAAATTAATAAAAAATCCATTTATTGGAAAAAATGGGAAGGGGACATCCATTATTTGGGATCATCACCACACAAGATAACCTATGTTATTACAAGGCCAGGTTGATAAAATTATAGAGATAAACCATTACATGATCAGATTTATCTACCGCTAAATGTAATTTTGACAACACTATAGCCTCTGCTTCTACATCATCTCATAGTTATACTACCTTACCAATAGTATATAGCCAAACCTTATCTTCTTATTTCACCAGTTTCTTTTATTTATTATTCACTACTTCAATACAATATAATTCTTGATTTATTCAATATAACTCTTGATGGAGTTGTTCCACCAAGGTGATCTTTTCTGCAACTCAAGTTTGGTATCAGGCTGCTACTCCAACTTGTTCAGAGTCTTCATTAAGTAGGATATTTATGGTTGTAGAAAACTGATCCATAAGATCTGTTGTTTTGAGAATATATTACATTGTACTCTCATCACTCAAATTACAACAACCAATTTCACTTTGGTATGTATAGTGTGGTATTGAAACCCCTCCCAACCAACCATAGAGAACTTGTGATGCAGCTTGGGAAATGTTTATGGAATACTTGATAGTGGAGTTTGAGAAATCAATTTCAATATATCCCTCCATATATTTTTCTAGGAAATATGAAAATTATCAAGGGTTTTTTGGTATTCTTCATAATTTCTTTCAGAGGAAGGAATATATTCTGTGACCAGGTCAACAAGATGATGTCTATCCCTAGCATTTCAAAAAAGAGTAGGATATATAATAGTTAAATCCATGGTAACAATATCTTATTAGAAATTTGAAATGTATGGAACCTCAGGTACATGTACCAATACTTCTAAAACATAAATCTAATAATAAATACATGGTAATGAAAAAATATGAGATGTTTAATAAGTATAAAGACTCACCTACACCTATTGAGAAAGTGACATCATCGGCCATCATCACCTCACTAACAGTCATGATAATTTTCTCATCTCTAGATTGTGATTTGGCCTCATGGGATGACTCTTTCGAGGAGGCATCTGTAACATGTTCATGGTCAGCTAGATTGGTAACCTCTAAAATGTCACTCATAGACACTAAACTCGCATGGATGACCATCAGTGAACTTGAAGAAATAATTGGACTCAAACCATCACAGACCTATGTCACTACTTATTCCAAATTCCTCTACCTTCTAAAGGAACAAGATTAGTTCGTACTAAATATGTCTCAACCCTATCAACCCCCTATTCTAATAGGGTAAAAATCATTTGGTCTTGATGAATTTAAACCAAGGAGCTCAGAATCTCCATAACATCAATAGCTATCCTCAAATCAATATCTAATTAAAACATCCTTGAAACTTCTTACTCCTAAACAACTAGTATTTCCTAATTTTTGAAACCTATGGAAACCCCTACATAAGTTTACTCATCCACATGATGGGACATACTGCATGGAAACTAAGGGAGAAGGGCACCATGCTTACTTGTTGTCTTAGATCAGATATGATTTTTCAACTTCCTTGATTACCTATGCCTTATGATCTAGCATAAATATATTCTCATGTGGAGTATAGTAGGTTGAGGATGGGTGGGAATACTCTTTTTAGGTTTGTAATCACCACATATATATTCTTGGCTACCCCGAGATAGCCTTCTTTAATGACCATTTTGTCCACAAGAGCACCCATTCCAACAATGATTACTCCCTCTATATATTTTAGAGAAGGAATGGGTGACTGATCACCCTAGCCTTCTAAAAATAGAGGGGTAATAAGAATGGTTAAAATATTATAGTAAGAGTAAAAAGTGAATCGATGTAAGAACTCATGCTAACTCTTCACCAAAATCATTCCTTTCCGTCCTCACCACAAAAACTTCTTGCACCAATTCACACCATTAGATCCTACATTTGAATGAAGGGATGAAGGCACCGATATCCTTAAGAAAATAACAGACCATATTAAGATTTTCTATGAAATATTTATCTTCAGGTGTGGTAATTATCTTGTATCTAGAAAAATAAATTTCCTCTGCTTGAAGAACGCCCAAGATTTACTTAACAGAAACATCCCTTATCCAATCATCCCACTCTCTCCAAGCCTCAAGAAATGTTTCCATGAAAAGGGTGGATAATGAAGAGGAGGAAAACCTTGTCATAAGGGAGATTTTATGTTAATTAACCTACTTTTTTGGCATCTTGGGTACCACTCCCCTTGAAGTGGTGTGCTTATGAGGTCCCAATTGTGAAGAAGGAGGAATATCACCACATTCAAATGGAACTATAAAATCTACCTCATTAGTCCCCTATGAACCATAATTGTTATATTAACTCTCACTTTCATATGGTCTCAACATCTCAAGTACCTTCTTTGTAAATATGAATTGACCATGGAGAAAATGAATGGATGTATCAAGTTCCCAAATATAAGCTTCCACAAAGTCATGATGCTTTGTATAAGAAATTATTTTAGTTGTAGATATTCCACCATACTCTCCCTCCAAACCATGGGATATACATCCTATGACGAAATGAGCACCTGAGAATATGGTCTTATAGCTTGTTCCATGGGGGTGAATTCAGTGTTTTGAGGGTTTGGACCCCGGACCTTCAACCTCTTCTTCATTTAAAAAATGAGGGTTTTCCTCAGTGAAATACCATTTTTAGGTATAAATGCCTCTATTATACTATCATCACCCTCTCCAGACTTATTTATGGGAGGACCCTTAATAATGGGTACTAGTTTTTCTAGTTTCCCATTTGAGTATTAATGTATCCAAGATTTATCCTAGGACATCACAATCCCAATATTGATATTTCTGGGTGGGAGTTTAATCTGGGAGCATGTTTCTTCCCATGTGAACAACAACTAAATCTTAAAATTAGTCATTAGACTCTTTTTTTAAACTTCATGGTTAATCGACATATGACACCTCTTTTGGACGTAATGAAATTGATACCCAAATAGGTAGGGTGAATACCCTTCACAAATTATCTTTCTATCAGTTCTGACAGCCTAACTCAAGGAAATGAGATACCCTCATATTGTATTATTTCCAAACACATCATTAAATAGGGTACCATTATTAGAATAATAAGGGGATTATACAAAACGGTCATGATGGGTGATCCCATTCATTACATAACATTACCCCAATGTCAATAGATTCACCCCAATCTAGAATCTAGAATTTTATGGTCAATGATAAATTCATAACCCCCCATATGAACTACTACCTATCCCAAAATGAGTTGGAATGGGCCTATGAGCCTATATAGGATTTCCCCTCCAATTCATCCCAACTGATGATATATTTCTACCAATATTGGGACCACCAGGTTGACACATCTCCCAGTCACTAACTGCAATTTCATCACAAAGGTTGTAACTCCAACACCAGTCATTCATTAACACATTGATAACAACCATACACGTAAAAACATTTCCAATAAACATTCTAATTGAACTAGTGGATCAACCCCAATGGAAAATTTCCAACCCAAATTCTCAAAGAAATCTTCCGCGAGGGTTGGCCAATAAGAACCAATTATTATCTGAGTGCTATGAGTAGGACATATCCTTGGATTCCTTATATAAGAATTGTGACTATTTGGTGTAGTAAGAACTTGAATCCCTACAGAAAAATGTAAATCTAGCCTGAGGTGTGGCTTAACCTCTTAAAGATTATATTCTATGCTAATAAATTACCACATAAGAGGAGATGTCCTCTTGGGATCAAGACACGCTAAAGGAGGAAGGAACTCTTCATACATATCACTAATGATGGGTGCCCCTATGATCATCCAAACATCGCAAAGACTAATAACAACTTCCCCGTACACTATGTGGAACATATTAGTGTCTAGGATCCACCGACTATGTAGTTAAGAGATAATGTATTTGTTTCTATGTGTAAAAGTATATGACACCCAAAATTCTAATATAGTCATACAAACTTTAATTCAGCCTTAAACTCTTTATATTTCTTGTGAAATAAAATAGGACATCCCCATTCTAGACCGAATGGTCCTCCATGACAAAGATCCCATTTCGATGATCATCTTAGCCTCTCATTGGCCATCAATTTCCTCATAATAGAATGATAGCAACGGTTATAAGATGTCAGCACTTTTACCTCTTCCTCCAGTGATAAAGGGGTATAGCCCAAAACAAACCCCTTGAAAAATGGTTCATGAATATACAACCCCCTTTCCAAGATATTCATCCCAGGCACATTTTTGTACCTATTTATCCCACCCATGGGTTAAGTTTTGCGATGTGGAACTAGAATAAGGATTTCAGATAGGATTCCAAACCCATAAAGGGGAAACCTTTCTAAGATAGGATATCTTTTGAGGATATAAACCATATTCTTTTCTAAGAGCCTATGATGTGGGATAACATCATTATTCACACCACTATCAACGCTTTCGATCATGTCATGTCTCCTATCATCAATTATGAAAACAATTTCAAAAGGATTCCTGTTATCCCTATGTTAAGAAAAATCAGAAAAAATATTTCATATTAATTAAAGTGAAAAGACCCACATAACACATTATGCAGCCTATATAGCGTGTTATGGAAATCGCATAATAGTTGAAATTCAGTATTGGGAGTTTTAAATCACTATGTGGGGACCATTTTGACATAAAGAAAATTAATTAGATTTTAGGAGTACCAGTTCATGGATGGAAAGGATTTGATATATGGAAAATGATATTTACAAAGAGAATTCACTATATAGGGAGGGATTCTATTCCATGAGCTCAAGGTGATTTAAATATCACCGGTAGGTCATTAGGTTAAAAATTAATCATCTTGAAACCTTTTATATGCATTGTCCCTTCTACGGGTCCTCATGCATCCCAAAAATCATTCAAATGAGATGATTTTTCCTTGAAATTGACTCCCCTTTATACTGATCAAACCCCATTCCGACGGGGGGCATTTATTAGGCCCAAAAAATCCGCAAAACATCTGATGAATTTGTAGGAAATATTTTTTAATGGATAAGGAATTAATGGGGTTTAAAATCGGTAAAGTAATTAAGAATCGAAAAGATTCCTACTCCTCTCTCATATAATTCATGCTATGTGGGATCACTAATCCACATGAAACTCCTAAAAATGAAATGAAATAATTTACTAGGAGAGGTGTTGACCTAACACACCCACATACAACTTTTTAATTTATGGGATAAGGTGGTGATTTAACACCCCCAACAAACATCCTTTTTTTATAGCAAGATTCATCCTTTTACCACCCCATAAACCACAAAATATTATATAGATGATGGTTTTATCACTTAACTACATGGTGTCAAGTATTCTATGTGGACAACTAGTTATCCTGAAAAAATATTTATTTACCATGCCTATAAACACCTAGTATTCAGATAAAGGAGGATGAATAGATAATGAATAAGACTGGATAAGAATCCTATGAGCAATTTACCTATAGAATACCACAAATGATACACACAGAGGGATCCTTAATGAGAGGACCTATCTGGACACCCATAAAGGGTTACCTAGTTCCCGTTAAAGCTCAATGTTAAGTACACCCCTTCATGGGACCCTTTTTTATCCCCCACCCTGCATAGAAAAGTCCAATATGTGGTATGGAATGTACTTAGGGTCATTTCCCCTTATGTCCTTACGGACCTCTATCCACATAGTGTTCGACCCCATATTGTCCCCAACAAGAATAGTCTAAATGTCTTCATTTATCTCCAACCAGAACTTGAGAATGATTTAATTAACCCATCCCCCATGGAAACCTAATTAATTAGGCCTAGTGGAAGGGCACATCATCTTCTACCCCCATCTAGTATTGAATTACTGTGGTAATAGAAGCCCCACATTTGTCATCCCTGGTGGGAGGGATCTTCATAATGTTCACAGTTCTTCATTCCTATGGTAATGAGGATCTCGACATTAGGGATGGTGGTGAATGGACTCTAGGTCTAAGTGGTGACATTGGTTTCTTGAAATGGGAAGTAAATCATATACAAAGCCCCTACTTTCATCTCTTAAAATTCCCCCTCCATCTCTTCCACTTGTTTAAGGGGATAAAAGGAGGTTTTTCACTAGGTCATCCCCCATGGAGTAAGCCCCTAGTGTTTATTATAGGGATTCCTTGTCATCCATATCTCTAGACTCATCCAACAATGGATGAAAGAGAATATTTGGTATTCTAGATCTACCACTTCCTCTGGTTTCTCACACTAATCATAACTCACATGGTCTTAGAATTTATTGATGATCATGAAATATTTATTATCAAATACCTATCTCGAAAGAGGAATCATTTTTTAGATCTTCCTCTCACCTTCCCTAGGGCCTCCTTTTTTATGTAATCCACAAAACCATGTTACCATTATATCAAAGGGAATTATTCCATATGAGATAAACCTTAAAAGTTCCACATTCCCAATGAATTAATCATGGGACTCATCCATGGGTGTAATCCCCAAATTTAGAACTACATGGGATTTAATTCCTGTCCAAAAGAGATATTTAGGAAGCCTCCCTAAGGTTCAAACCCAATACTACAAACTCACCCTAATCTTCTCTGGTTCATATCCCCAGTAGGTCATATCCAACCTAGGAGGCTATATCCCTTCTAGATTCCCTATTCCACTTTGATGTAAGTACCACACCAAACTTGAATGGGAACCTTCCACCTAGACATCCCTGTCACGTGACGATAAACTACATGTGTTGGTGCCAAAATAGTAGATGCAAAGAGAAGAAGAAAAAGAAGCTCGTGTGCTGCCTCGCGAAGCGCCGACACGGAGGACCTTCGAGTAACGCGGCCGCCGCCAAGAAGAGGAAGCGGTAAATCTCCACGAATGCCATGACGTTCGCAATCCGAACGTGAATAAATGTAGGTGGTAATGCTCCGCGAACTCCCTAACGTTCGCGAGCCCACCGCGAAGAAACGGGGGCGGGAACGCTCCACAAACACCCTGACGTTCGCGATCCCGCCGCAAAGCAGAGGAGGCGATAACCCTCTGCGAACTCGGTTGACGTTCACGACCCGCCGCGAACCAAAAGGAGCCCCTTCGCGTCGTGTGAGCTCTGCTTCATGGCGCCCCTTGCCTATAAATACCGAGCTCCCCCTGAGCCCTCCATATGGACAATTCGACCTTTCGGCTTCTCAGCTCCCGAATCGTGAAGCACCCTTCGCCCTGGGAATTATGAGCTCTGTGAGGTATTTTTGCTTCACGAGATGCCTTCACCTATTCTCGTCTTGAGCCCTCTTCCGATAGGGATTCCCTTCGCGAAGCCTAAGGGATTTCGAAAAGGAAGGGGATCCCCAAGGGGACCCAGGTAGCCGTAGAGCATTCATGCTTCGCGAAACACCCATCTGGTATATGTGATCCTTATGCCAAGGTAGGATCAATGTACTTCGCGAAGCACATTGCTGAGTGGTACCTTGCTTCGCGAGGCACCCCTGCTTCGTGAGGCTGGGCTCCGTAAACACCCTTCCACTTCACAAAGCACCTCCCACTCTCCCCTTTTCCCCATTATAAGGCCAAGGCACTCCACTTTTCAAAGAACACCCCTTCGCAAGTGTCTTCCACTGCGCAGAGCAACCGAGTCCTACAAGGCCCCTACCTATGGACCCCTCTGCTTGGAAACTCCTCTTCCTGTGCGGCACTCTAGGCTTGAACGATGTGATTTCAAAGTCCCCTGGATGACACCACTCATAGAGTTTCTTTTCCTAATGCTTCTTCGCATAGGCATGCTAATGGTTATTGCTTCTTCACATAGCCATGCTAACGTGGACCCCTCGATAGTTCGCTCTACGACCCCCCTTAACCACGGCCTTGCCGATTCCTTCCCTCCTACAAGGAGTAGAGGGTACTAGTTATGTAAGTCCTAGGGGTGCAGAGAAAGCCCACCGTGTTTGAGCTATAGGACGTTAAACTGCCAAGCACCTCATCCTCAACACATGATGTTAAACTATGATCAGATCACGTGCTTCGTATGCAGGGTCCCCTCGTCTCAGACATTCTTTATGCCGCTCGTCTCCACGGGAATGGAATCTTCCTCACATGAAATTAGATCCTCCCTTTTGGAGTGGTGTTTGTCCACGGTGGAAGGTCTGCCTCAGGGTGTAATCCCCTTGCCTCTCTTGTGGAAGGTAGCACCCATGCACCTCTGTACTTCCCCACTTCCTTGGTTCCAAGGCTAGAAAAAGACATGATAGGGAATGAGACACCTCATTTATTAGGTCTCAAATCCCTCTCATGTTGCGCCTTGTCACACCATGGGCCTCCATCCTGGAGTAAGTCCCAGCACCATGGACCGCCTAACGCTTAAGCCCCTCTTCGTTTCCCATGGACGCACCCTTTGCGATGTGATCGTCAGGTCCCTGCAACCTCTTGTTTCTCACACCGAGCATGAATCACATGAGCTTAGAGTAAGAAATGACCCTGACTCCCACCTCTAGTGAACTACGGGGACTTTAATCCATGTTAAGTCATGGTACGTACGAAGCCTCCACGAGGTTCAATCCCACCACTCGGTCGTTTCTTCACGTCGAGTTCCACCCTCGTCCAGCATGACATTAAACTGTATTCCCCATCCATCATGACGTTAAAATGCACACCGGAACAACATGGTCTTTGATCCATGCTAATGCATGTTGCATAGGAAGCCTCCATGAGGTTCAAGCCCACCGCCCGTCGTTTATTCACGTCAGGGTTTGCCCTCGTCCCGTAAGAAGTTAAACTACATTTTGGTCTAGTGGTAAGTCGTTGTGACCATTATGAACTACGTGGACTTTGATCTTTGCGAAGGCATGGTACGTAGGAAGCCTACATGAGGTTCAATCCCACCACCAGTGGACCCCCCCGGGTTCACCTTCACGTCGGTTCACTGACGAAATCTCATCTGAACTACGTGGACTTTGATCCGTGCTAAGGCATGGTATGTTGGAATCCTCCACGAGGTTCAAGACCACCACCCGTTGGTCACTCCGACCTCCTTCATGTCGGTTCACCAGCGCCTGGGCAGCCTGGAGTGTAAGTCCCACACCATCTGGACCAAGTTCCTTCTCCATGTCGGTTCTCCGACACGCCCCCATCCCGCATGACGTTAAACTGCATCCCAGTCCAGCGGTAAGCCGTTGTGACCTCACCTGAACTATGTGGTCTTTAATACATGTCAAGGAATGGTACGTAGGAAGCCTCCACGAGGTACAAGCCCACCTGGACCCCTGTTCCCCATCACGTCGGCCCTCTGACATCCAATCTAAAATATGTGGTCTTTGATCCATGTCAAGGTATGGTACGTAGGAAGCCTCCACGAGGTTCAAGCAAACCTGGACCCCTGGTCCCCTTCACGTCGGCCCTCCGGCATCCAACCTGAACTACGTGGTCTTTGATCCATGTCAAGGCATGGTACGTAGGAATCCCCCATGAGGTTCAAGCCAACCTGGACCCCTGGTCCCCTCACGTCAGTTCATCGACCCCATATCCTTGGGCCGCCTCAATGTGTAAGCCCCATTCCATACCAAACTACGCAGACTTTGATTTCCTTCCATGGGTATACGTAAGAAGTCTTTTTGAGGCTCAATCCCATCACCGTCGTCACCTACATGACGGACCCATATCATACACCCTGATTCTTACCCAGGACGCCACATCCGTGTGAGATCATGACACCCTATTCCATTCCATAGCATTTGGGAAGCCGCCCACGTGCTGGCCCCAACATCGGTGTTCCCTCTAGGGGGTTCTTCAATCTGATCCACTCCAGTTAGTTTTCTGATCAGCCCTCATCCCCGTTGGACGTTAAACTTGCGGAATACCCCGTGTTAAACATGGGAATCTGAGGAAAACCTCAGATACATGTCTATGGCATAAAATTCCCCGCGTTTGATGTGGGATGCCTCAGGCTTCCTCTCCCTCGAGAAGCCCTATAATAAGAGACCAACAACAGACACGTCAATCCCCCAGCGTTAAAGTATGTCAATGATTCCTCGACGTGACTACTCCCCCAACTGAAGGTTGATGCCCTGACCGGACCCTTTGGAATGTCCTGATAGAAGCAGTGTAATTAACTGGCGTTAATGAAAAGATGGCACTGGGAAGAGTTTCATGAACAACGTATTAAATCTATGAGGGAGACCCGGACTAGGTGATGAGCTCCGAGGAGGAATCCACGGAAGGAAGAACCGACATACCATCACCCTCTTTCGATCAAGGAGCTGATGTCCCTAAACAAGGAACGTATGCCACCCACCTTTGGAAAGAGGGAACGTGGGGAAATAAGAAAGTCACGCCTGTCACGCCCAAGAGGATGGACACGTACGCCCCGACAAAAGCGTCAGAAACAGAAATGGTGAACTTGACGTGAAATTTTCTCCTCAATGTGGATATTAGTATCACTCGAGACATCAGTAGATTGACGTATTACTGGATCCAGATATTCGGTATCGGCCTCGCTAAGAAAATAACAGGTCTGGTGTGAAACTCACTGGAAGTTGGGGCAGTAGAACGTGGGGCATTCCATTCTACAACGTGTTGGTGTGGATTCCTCTCACCGATCACAGAAGATGGAATGACGTTGGGGCACTGGTTGTCGATATCTTTTCCTCGTAGTGTTAATGAGTTAACCTCCCTGCTTCTCAGGAATCAGATTGCTGCTATCAGAACATGATCGTCGCCCACCCACCTACGCAGGGGCAGGGGCGATACCAGCACAGTAGCTCTGTGTGGCTCCACTATCGCCACAACGACATCTACACCTATGAATGTGGGACGCCCAAGTCCCCTTTCTCCATCAGAGATTTTCCAACGTAGTGTGATCAATGACCTTGTACGTAGGTACGAGTATGAAGGGATCATCCCAACCCAGGATATGGCCCGCCTAGACCTGGAGGTGTCCAGGCCACGCCTTCAACGCCGCCCAAGAGGCCCACGTAGGGAGCCCCTGCTCCCCACCCCAACGTTCAATCGTTTCAGGAGCCTATCCCTGGAACACATCGATGACTCCCTACCTTATGGTGATGAGGTGGGTGATGTCCGGCTCAGCCCGGCCAGGGCCCTGGTCTAAGGACTCCAGGCAAGGGCCCCCACCCGGCCGCGTCAGTGCCGCCGTCCAGCTTTTCCAGAGGAGCAGGGAGGCTACACCCCTGCACCGCCCGCACCGGCTCGTCTGACCCGACGCCAGCGTCGGGCTTGAGCTGAGGATTCCCATCAAGGGGCGTTAACGTCTACAGCTACTTTGGCCCGATCCACCGCCGACGTGCATCACGAATCCCCTAAACGCATAGAGTAGGGGTACTCCTACGCCTGACCAGGATCGAGGCCCCAACTACCCCATGGACAGGCTGGGTTGACTCTCCGAGTCACAGGCCCGAGTGATGATCACCGCGAACAAATTCACGGTAACATCACCCAGTATGGAGGCCCTCCGCATACCTCCACTCCACAGAGCATGGGCCATCCCTAATCTGAAGCTCTTCACGGAGGTATGCCTCACGGTACCCCCATCCTGAATGAAGACCTTCCTCGCGGTAGTGATACTCAGTGAAGAAGCCTCTCCCGTGCCCACCACACTGAGAATGGAGTTCCTTATCCTTCCCCTGACTGATGTGAAGGTATTGTCCATCTAGTCCATCTACAATGTGGGGAACCTCCCTATATCCTCTCTGCAACTGGCGAAGGTCCTCCTCACCCCGGAAACCCGAGGGGTGAAGGTAAGCCTCACTCCACCCGCGTCAAGCATGGAGGTCCTCCCCATGCCCCTGATGGTTCCAACAGAGGTTCCTCCCACATGAGTGCTATTCATGGAGGTCCTCCCCATGTACCCTTTGATATCTTCCCTGGTGCCCCTCGTGCCCCGACCATCTCAAGTGTAAGTCCTCTTCGCCTCGACACCATCACAGCCCCGCGACTATATATCGAGAATCAGCCTTATCCCGAAGAGCCATCCAGGGGCAGGAGAGCGGGTCGTCGCTGACACAGGAAGAATCTTGGGAAGGCCTGGGTGGAGATAAAACCAGCCTTCTTCTCAGATTCTGAATCAGAATGCGACTCAGCGATGGAACCTTCTCCCCACTCCTCCGTGTCAAGGACCGGGGCAGGAACAAGGCATGTCAACCTCATTCTCCCAGAATGCGAAGTCCACTGGTTTCCTGCCTCTCTCCAAAGGTACATCCAGGAGGAGGAAATTGTGGGAATCCCATAGGTTCCGACCATTTAATTACCACCATCGTCACCAGAAGCGCCCTCTACCTATACTGGAGAACACAAAGAGCTATTTTGGGGACTAACATCGGTTGAGAAATGGCGTGAACCATCACCGGTGACCGCAATTCCTACACCAGAAGCTGTGATGGTCAGCCCATCGTATCGCAACATTGTGGTTAGGTCACCTTAATCTTCAAAGGATGGCCCGGAGTTTGGAATCCAGTCAGCTAGTTCACTGTATTCTCCGCCGCCTAGCCGACTGTCCCAGCGGTCCGCCTCGGTACCGCTACCGGTTCCTCAGCCGCCCCCAGTTGACGATTGGGGAAATACAGGGCCAGACTCGGAATCCGAGCCCAGGAGATTCTGGAACATTCTCATGATGGATCCTTTCCCAGAGAAGTTCTGGTCGACGGTAGCGTCGAACTTTTGTGAGCCGGAGTCCCTTACCCTAGAGGAAGTAGGGTTCTTTCTCCAAACCCTATGGGTGACGCAGTTCCGCCTTCGTTATGAGCGGGAGGTGTGCCCCAAGAGCCGAGATCACTTTGAAGAAATTGACGAGCAATTCCGTCTTGTAGATTTGGCCGCACTCCCTGTGGCCTAGCGCCCTGAGTCACCAGGCTGCCAGAGCACCCTTCAACGGAAATGCGTTCGGAGTTTCAAAGTACTCCGTAGAATCATTAGGGAAGCTACCCCCCATGTGGAAGTCCATGGTTGGGGACAGTATGTTTCCCTCCTCTTCAGTCCTATCCAGCGATAGCCCGATTCGTTATGAGAAATTGAGGACGTTCCCCCAAGAGGGGTCGCGGTCCACATGGCTGGCATAGTGGACAAGGAGGAAGAGATTGAATTTCTCGACGGAGACTTACCCCCTGAGGGTGTACCACCACTACTGGACCCATCAGGGGGGATTACCCATCAACAGAGGAATATTCTAGGCCTCCCTGTACCCACCGAGTCACTAGTACTCAGCCGAGTTTCTGGTAAGGGTAAGGAGCACGTCGGAACTTTCAAGCGCACCGACCCATCCGCCTTAGTGCAGAAGACGGACAAAGACCCCAAAAAGGCCACATTATGCCAACAGCTCGATGATCAGAAGAGGCTGGTCGATGAACTCCTGGCCGAGAACGCTGCAGAGCAGCGAACCGACTATGTTGATCCCAAGCCGAGGCAGCAGGGGCAGGAACAATTTCCCCCCAGCGAGATGCCTCCGGGCAACCCTGATCATGCTACTTCTGCAGACAGGGTAGAAGTCGGAGCTCGCGACAAGAGGGCGCGATATGTCTCGCCAAACCCTCCTGAACAGCGAGGCAATCTTAGGAATCCAGTCCAGGTTCCCCCAGCCGCCCCACAGGCCGTTCTGCTAGTCGCTCAACGAGCTGCTGAATCCATCTACCGTGTCGAAGAACCCATCAACGCAATTGTGATTAGGGATCCCCGTCAAGACAGGGACCCCCACCCAGATGATCTTATAGTGGTACTCATCGCCTGTCTTGAGGAGTTGGAAACGTGTCAAGTGGCATTCCCACTAGATGGCAATCCATATCCCGCATGGGTCGATGATATGCCTGCACCTAAGGGTTTTGGGAACCCTACTTCTCGCCCTTCAATGGGACAGGGGACCCGCCGCAGCACCTGTCCCACTTTTCTTCCAGGTGTGGCCCCATGTTGGGAACCCCGGCGCAGCAAGAAGAAACCAATATCCGATGTTTTGTGCAGACATTGGAGGGCCCTGCATTCGTCTGGTACAACCATCTCCCTATCGGATCGGTGACTGGCTGGGAGGATCTATTCCGGTAGTTCCTATACCAGTTCAGCTCCACCACGCGAAAGACCATCATCGCAGACCTCTTCAAGTGAAAACAAAGGCCTGATGAGCGAGTCGATGACTTCTTCGCCCGGTGGAAGGGGCTTACATACTCCCTCGACATGCCACTGACTCAAGAGAAATTATTGAAGATGTGTGTAGGAAATGTTAAAACAGAGCCGGTTCCTTCCCTGATCACCCAGAACTATCCTGGAGGGTTCTGAGACTTCTCAGATAAGGCCCAATGCCTGGAGGAAGCTCCGCAACATGCTAGTCAGGCGCGTCTACCACCCCATGTGATCCCAACAAGGAGGTCCAGAGCTGAGCCCGCTGTAGTGGCCCAAGTAGGAGCCCCCAGGCATCTAGAGTTTCTACCAGTAGCAACGGCTCTGAAACCTCACAAAAGCCCTCCGCCTCAGGCACAGCCTCCTGCCCAACAGCGACCACCTCAGAACCGACAGGTTCCCCTGCGCAATGCACTACCACCACCTAGGCGGGACAATCAGGCGCCGCCTCCTCAGCAAGCCCCTCATGCCCCTCGTCAGTTACAAGTTCTCAGAGCTCCCTTTCCGAAAAGAAGGCAGAATACCTACTCGTTAAATGATAATCAGGTACCCGCTTACTTTCGAAGTTCCTTAAAGCAAGGGATTGTGCGCCTACCAGAGTGCAGAAGGCTGGTAGAGGCGAATCTTACCGATCACCCCAACTACTGCCCCTATCATCGGATCCTGGGGCATATCCTCAACCAATCCATTGTGTTTAAAGACTGGATCCAAGACCAGGTCAACAAAAACATAGTCAGGCTAGGCTCGGCATCGACACAAGTAGCGGGTGTTTTTGTCAGACCAGAAAGCGGTAGTGACGACGAAGGCGAGTGGCAGCAGGTTCCCAGCCGCGGGTCCCAGAAGTACGATGACTAGATGGCTTGTAAAACAGTCGCTTGTGCCCATGGTATAATTCGGGCACGCCTGGATCAGCTGGATCCTTCGGAGGAAGCATCCAGTACCTCTGCATCGTTATCTCAGTTGGCCTCTTCTCAAAAGAGTAAGCAGCAACGACGTAAGAAGAAGAATCGTGCTCCCCCACTGTCGTCGTCATCCTGCACTCTTAGTGACTTTATGCCCCCTGAAATGGGGATTCCTCCCAGAATCGGCCTAGTGGTGGATGATTCATCAAGAGATAGTCATGGGTACGCTTTGGTTAATACCGTGGAGCTGGTAAATCCCTTCATGACTCCCAATGAGGGGGAACGGTGGGCGAGCCTCCCCAACGTCCCCAGTAGACGTCAACGTCGGCGGAACTATGGCCACATGGGTCATCAAGGTACATCAGCGGGTACTTTCATCCATGTCGTGCATGCTACTGAAACTAGACAGCATGCCCAGCGCAGATCTCAACACGCAAAACCTCATCTGGTGCCCTCAGATCTACCTTCACCGTCATTTATGCTACTAGATGAAGTAGAGATGTCTCATCCGTACCGCGGCCAGCCTCCCCCTACAACAGGCCAGCCTCAATTTTTTGGTTTTCATCCAATAGCTGCCCTTCAGGCCTTGACTAGAAGGCAGTGGGATGAACCAAGTACCATCCAGCCGTCGGTCCCACCAGCAGGGCCCATCGTGCCTCCAATTGCAGAATGACCTCCTGTAGGTAGAAGCTCACGTCTGGCATGTAAGTATGACGTTGTGAGGCACCTTGTCGGCATTCCAGCAAGACTTTCTATCCTTGAGGCTCTTCGCCTGTCATCTGAAATGTGTGAGGCACTCACCGAGGCCTTAACGAGCCCCCTCCAGTTTGAGACGGAGGTATCAGCTGTAGAATCCTTCCACGCTGAGGTAATTGAGAATTCCGAATTCCAGGAAGTTATCTCGTTCTCTGGTGAAGACGAAGACCCTCCCATTAAGGGGCACATTCGCCCACTGTACATCACTGGTCAGATCAATGACGTGGAAGTCTGTCGTTGCCTCGTTGACACAGGTTCTGGGATCAACCTAATCCCGACCCAGACACCGTGGAAGCTGGGTTTGTTAGAGGATGATCTAACTCCCTCCGACCTCAGAATTCAGGGATATGACAGAACCGAGCAGACTCTAGTCAGAATGATCCACTTGAAGACCCAGTTTAGTTTCCTAATTACTAGCACCGAATTCATGGTTGTCTCCTAGGATACCGCGTACAATGCATTGATGGGAAGGCCATGGATCCATCTGCATGCAGCGGTCCCCTCGTCGTATCACCAATGCCTCAAATACTCTGTAAATGGTAGAGTAGGCGTGCTCCAAAGAGAAACATATCCTTTTGCCTCTTGTGAAGCCCATTATCTGAATGTTGAATATTACAAGAGCATGGACAAGAAAATCCTGGAAAGCGAGGTTGAACCCGCCCCGGACACAAGTGATCCCTGGGCAGGTCTCGATGACGCTAATATCATCCCAATCCATCAGTTGGAGGCCATGACCCCCGACATGGGGTAGTGTTTTGTTGTTTCAGGTGCAAGAGGGAGGCATATTCCCAGGTCCAAGCGACAGTGGGAAATCACCTCGTACTCCTACACTAACCAGGCTCAGGTAATCCCAGAACCTCTAACCACTGTGCAGTACCGAAACGTCCGGATCATGGCAACGGAAGTACGTCATGCATGTCTCTTCCGATGGTCTGGAATCAACCGGCTCAAAACGACGTGCCACCACTGCTTTGATGTCATCAAGTGTGGCCCCTCGGGCCAAAGGCTGGGCGGAATTGGATCAACCTCTTTCATTGCCATGGTCTCAGTAGTGCATGAGTCTCCTAACGTGATGACCACTGCCACTCAGGCCGGCACCAGCCTCCCATCAGAGCCTAGTGGTTCAGAAGTAAATCCCTCCACGGAAGATCCCTCCACAAGTGTAGAAGAAGATCTAGAGGATTCTCCCCCTACCTTTGAAGAAGGCATAGCTACCACGGTCGATGAACTGGTGCAGGTGAACCTTGGTAGCGAGGAAGATCCGAGACCCACCTTGGTCAGTGCCACCATGTCCCTTGAGGAGCAGAAGTAGTATGTGGAATTTCTCAAGAAGCATCGTGATGTGTTTTCGTGGATTTATGGAAAGATGTCCAGACTAGATCCTTAGGTAGCCATCCACCTCCTTGGTCTTCCAAAAAACCATCGTGGATTCAAGCAGCCTCCCAAGAAGATTCACCCTTCTCACGGTGCCATGGTTGAGGCCGAATTTGACAAGCTTATCAGAGCCAAATTCGTCAAAGAGGTCCAGTACCCCAAGTGGCTAGCCAACATTGTTCCAGTCAGGAAGAAGAACAGACAGATTAGAGTCTGCATCGACTTCCGAAATCTCAACCGCCATTGTCTGAAGGATGATTTCCCCTCCTAGTGATAGAGTTGTTGACTGACTCCACGGTCGGGTTCCAGGCCCTCTCCTTCATGGATGGGTATTCCGGGTCCAACCAAATCCGAATGGCACCCGAAGATGAGGATTCCACTGCCTTCAGGGCTCCCCAAGGTACCTTCTGTTACCAGGTCATGTCATTTGGCCTAAAAAATGCAGGTGCCACTTATCAGCGGTCCATGCACCGTATATTCAAGTCGATCCTTGGCACACTGGTGGAATGCTATGTGGATGACCTGGTGGTTAAATCTCTCCAGCACCAGGACCATCTCAAGGAACTTGAGAAAGTGTTCGGCTTCCTCCATTCTCGCCACCTAAAGATGAACCTGCTAAAGTGTGCCTTCGGGGTCACCTCCGGGAAGTTTCTGGGCTTCGTTGTCAGGTACCGAGGTATCGGGATCAACCCAGGACAAATCAAAGCCATCAACCAGATGCCTCCCCCGAGCAATATTCGAGAGCTTCGTGGTCTTCAAGGCCACTTAATCTATATACGCCGATTCATTGCGAATCTGGATGGCATGTGTAAGAACTTTTCCCAGCTCATGAAAAAAGGCTCCGCCTATGAGTTGGATGAAGGGTGTCAGACTGCCTTCAAGGAAATCAAGCAGTATCTGCTCCAACCTCTGGTCCTGATGCCACCAATCCCCAGAAAGTCATTGGTCCTTTATGTGACCGCCCTGGAATGGTCCCTCGGCGCACTTCTCGCCCAGAAGAACAACGAGGGTATGGAGAACAGTCTCTACTACCTCAGCCGCATGCTCCTCAATACGGAGACCAAATACTCCCCCATCGAGAAGAAATTTCTTGCGCTCATATCCACCATCCATAAATTATGGCATTACCTGCAGCACCATGAGGTACATTTGGTCTCTCAGGTAGACCCACTGAAGTACATTCTAAACTGCCCCATGTTGAATGACCGACTAGCACGGTGGGCAGTGATCCTCCAGCAGTTTGACATCAGGTTCGTGCCCCAAAAGGCTGTCAAGGGACAGGTGTTGATAGACTTCTTAGATGCCCATCCAACTTCCATGTATCAATCCCTAGAACTGGATTTTCCTGATGAGACAATCCTCTCAGTCGATCATGTCGTCTCATGCTGGAAAATGCACTTCGACGGCACCTCCCGGAGCCCCACCGGTAAGAGGCTCAACGATCCTAAGATCAACAGAGTGGGTCTGGGTGTCTTCTTCATCACCCCGGTGCAATCCATACTCCCTTACTTATTCTTGTTGTCAAAAGGCTTCACCAACAATGAGACAAGGTATCAGGGCCTCATCACTGGCCTCGAGATGGCCCTTGAGATCGATGTGCCCCATTTGCAAGTAAAAGGGGATTCCGAATTGGTCATCAAGTAGGTCAATGGCGATTATGTCATCAAGAAACCAGATATTGTTCCATTATTGGAGTGCACCCTCCATCTAATGGCTTGATTTCTTTCTCGACCGGAGGTTAACCATGTCCCTCGGTCACAGAACGGTCAAGCAGATGCTTTGGCCGCCTTAGCTGCGTCACTCGCAGAACCCGAGCATGATGATTTGATTATACATGTGGCACATCAGAGGGTCATTTCCCCTATCACCCCGAAGGAAGATGATGGCCCACGGGTAAGCCATCTTACCGCCGGATCCTCCACGCCAGGAGCCTCAGGTTCTTCAGATGCAGTGGTCGAGGCCACTCCCGACTAGAGGGCACCCTTTGTCGAGTATCTCCAAAATGGTTGCCTCCTGGATGATTGGGCCAAGATTGAGTGAATCTGACACCATGCATTGTAGTTTACCCTTTAGAGTGGTCCCAGTATTGAGAAGATCCTCTATAAGCGGAGCTTCGATGGTGTTCTCCTCCATTGCATTCAGGGAGTCGAGATTTCTCAGGTCATGCAAGAGGTTCACGTGGGTTCCTACGGTGCCCACCAAGCTAGGCCAAAGCTGTCCCGTCAGATCCGAAGATTGGGGTACTTCTGGCCCTCTATGATCCATGATTGTATTGAGTTTTCCAAGAGATGCCACACGTTCCAATTTCATGCCAACTTCCTACATCGGCTGCCAGAGCCTCTCCACTCCACCAAGTACTCTTGTCCATTTTCCATGTGGGGACTCGATGTCGTGGTACCATACCCACCAGCGACATCTCGCCAATGCAGGTTCATTTTGACTGCTAAATATTTCTTCTCCAAGTGGGCAAAGGCAATTCCACTCAAGGAGGTCAAGGCGTGTTCCATCGTTGACTCTGTGAGCTCAAATATCATCCACCGGTTTGGAGTCCCTCATGTTTTCCTCATCGATAATAGCACCAACTTCCAAGCAGCCGAGCTGAAAAAATTGTATGCCAAGTACAACATCAGTTTGAACCATACCTCTCGCTATCATGCACAAGCAAATGGATAGATCGAGGCATTCAAAAAAACCCTCTCTAACATTCTGCAGAAGATGGTTGGTCAGAACAAGAAAAGTCGGCCGGACAAGCTCCACAGCGCCCTCTGGGCCTATCGGATGATGACTCACAATTCCACCAAGGTGACTCTATATTCCCTGGTGTATGGGGATGAGGTCGTCCTACCCATCGAGATCCAGCTGCCTTCATTACGCACTGCGTTCTATGACCAGTGGGCGCCAGATAAGGTGGCCAAAAACCGTCTAGCTGAATTGGAAGCACTGGATGAGAATAGGCTGCATGCCCTGCACAATCTAGAAAGGCATCGGAATAAGATAGCTAGAGCCTTCAACAAGAAGGTTTGCCTCCGCTCTTTTCTGTAGGGAAGCCTGGTGTTGGCTCTTCGAGTGTCGATGATCCCCGATAGGAAACCACCCAAGCTGAATCCCAAATTGGAATGACCCTATGTCATTCATAAGGTTTACCCCAATGGAGCATACTCCCTGGTGACTGTGGATGGTGATTGTATAACTCCTCCCACCAATGCCAAGTTTCTCAAGCAATACTTTGCCTGAGCCCCCTTGGTCCTGCACGACCTTAAACTGCATATCGTCCTACATGACATTAAACTACAAGCCTGTCAGGCCTCCCTGATCGAGGCCTGGCCTCGGGCCTCCGACCCAGGCTCCCTTTTATGGGATTGTACGGTGTGGCGTGTGGTTATGTCCTCATTCACGTCAGGTTTACTCGCCATGTTGTACACCTCCCCTGTCCAGGGAATCCTATTTCCCCCCACCCTCGTCCTTACTGTAAGACATTAAACTTCAAGTCGGTCAGGCCTTCCTGACCGAGGCCCCTTGGCCTTCCACGACTCAGGCTCTCTTGCGGGATGGTACGGTGTGGTGTGGGACTATGTCCTTATTCACGTCGGGTTACCCGCCATACCGTATGTATTCCCCGACGAGATGTGTCCCCCATACCACATGACATTAAACTGCATTTTGTCCTGTACGACGTTAAACTGCACCTCCATAACTACATATGGATTGATTCCCATCCTAATGGAATATGTAGCAATGCTCAGACGTCACGTCTTGAGCCCAGCCCAAGATTTTCCCTTTGACTATCCCACTTGGGTATAGTTTCCTCGGAGGGTCCTCGCATGGTGTGGAATAGGCTTTCTTATCCCCACTCATACGAGGATTATAATGGTCGCACCATGTGCCCACTCCCATTCTTCTATTCTCCCACATCTTTACCGCACGACGTTAAACTACATGGCCTTCAAGAACTACGTATGTCTTGATTCCCATCCTAATGGGATACATAGGAATGCCCAGACATTTCGTCTATTGGCCTAGCCCAAAATCCAAAATCATCCCCTCAGGTCATGACATATGGAAGGGTGCGCACTTTTGCCCCAATTTATGTCGACTCAGCCTCGACCCGGCTGTACGTCCCCCTCCCTGGAGATGTTCGCCTCTTTCGTAGATGGGTATAACTATGATTCACCCACTCCTTGACTGGGATTCCATCATTTTTCACACCTGAAGGGACCCCCAAGAACGGCCTGGATACTACGCCTAAGGGCTCTCCTACCGGTACGGGCCAACGCCCCCGAGGGTTTTCGAGCAACAAGACAATACAAGTCCCCGCGTTTCAAATTTGGTCAGCGGTCGATGCTCATTTATTGCTCCCATATCAGGTCAACATAGGGACGCTCTGTTTCGAACATGGTCAATAGTGTCCTAGATCTTCTGGTCCACCCCGAGATATCCCAAACATCGAGTGCAGTGATTCGTTCTGCCCATACCGAAGTGACAAACTGCCCTCTTGGTGGTGCCAACGGTCAGGCCCACGGCCCCGATTCTCCTATAAGGGATGTGCGGCATGGCATAGGATTACGTCATCATTCACGTCAGGTTACTTTCCATGTCGTACACATCCCCAGATAAGATACAGTTATCTCTCCCCCCCCCGTCCTTTCTGCAAGATGTTAAACTACAAGTTTGTCAGTTCGTCCTAACTGAGGCCCAGCCTCAGGCCCCTAGCCCCATCCTCATTTCAAGTCGTTAAACTGCAAACTGGTCAGGCCTTCCTGACTGAGGCCCAGCCTCAGGCCCCTTGGCCTTTTCAGGCCCCTGGCCCCGTCCTTGCTGCAAGATGTTAAACTGCAAGTTAGTTAGGTCATCCTGACCGAGGCCCAGCCTCATGCCCCTTGGCTATTTCAGGCCCCTATCCCCATCCTCATTGCATGATGTTAAACTGAAAATTGGTCAAGCCTTCCTGATCGAGGCCCAACCTCAGGCCCCTTGGCCTTTTCAGGCCCCTGGCCCCATCCTCATTGCAATACGTTAAACTGAAAACTAGTCAGGCCTTCCTGACCGAGGCCCAGCCTCAGGCCCCTTGGCCTTTTTGGGCCACTAGCACCATCCTCATTGCAAGATGTTAAACTATAAACTGGTCAGGCCTTCCTGACTGAGGCCCAGCCTCAGGCCCCTTGGCCTTTTGAGGCCCCTAGCCCAGTCCTCAATGCAAGACGTTAAACTGCAAACAGGTCAAGCCTTCCTGACCGAGGCCCGGCCTCAGGCCCCTTGGCCTTTTCAGGCCCCTGGCCCCGTCCTCATTGCAAGATGTTAAACTGAAAACTGGTCAGGCCTTCCTGACCGAGGCTCAGCCTCATGCCCCTTGGACTTCTCGGGCACCTTCTCCCAACTTCTTACCAGGAGTGTACGATGTGGTGTGGGACTACGTCCTCAGTCACATCGGGCTACTCACCACGCCGTACACCTCCTCTGTCTAGGGAGTAGGACTCCCCTCCTCGTCCTTACTACAAGACGTTAAATTGTAAGTCGGTCAGGCCTTCCTGACCAAACCACCGACTAGCAGGCCCCTTGGCCTTTTTTGGGCCCCCGGCCTAGGTCCTCTCTTATAGGGATTGTACGGCGTGGTACGAGATTATGCACTAATTCACTTCGGGTTTCTTACCATGACGTACGCACTCCCCTCACCGAGGCCCAGCCTCAGTCCCCTTATCCCCATTTTATACCCGGTATGTATGGTATGGTGTGGGATTATGTCCTCATTCACGTCGGTTTGTTCGCTGTACCATACACTCCCCATGCTTGGAGGTATCTTGCCCCCCTCTTTGTTCTTCATGACATTAAAGTGCATCTTGAGAACTACGTGTGGCTTCATTCCCATCCTTATGGGATGTGTAGGATCACCTGAATGTCTAGGCTTCGGGTCCAGCCCCATCTCTTGGGAGTCTCCATCCCACCTTGGCCCCTTGGCCTACCCTTCCTATACGAGGGGATTATATGGTGTGGTGGGAGATTATGTCCTCATTCATATCAGTCTTGTAATGACCACGCCATGTACCTCTCCCTCTCGAGCTGTTTCGTCGACCCTTTTCGGCGGTTCACCAATGTGCCTAAGGGTACTCTGGTTTATTACCTGGAATTTCGGACTTTACTTAGACATATCCGCACCCACTTTTCAGGCTTTGTGTATCCCTTCATCAGGGCTTCCATCATCTTTCGCATCTGGAAGGACCCCCAAGAATGGGCTGGATACTATGCCTAAGGGCTCTCCTACCGGTATAGGCCAACGCCCCTAAGGGTTTTGGACAACAAATCAATAAAATACTACGTTGCAAATATGGTCAGCGGTCGATGCTCGTTTGTTGTTCCCACTTCAGGATAATGCGATATGAAGACTATTTTTTTCTGACATGGTTAACAGTTATACTCCATCGCCATGCTGACCCCACTAAGATCAAGATGTCGTTTACACGATTCACACCTTCCTTCACTTCATCGTGTCCAAGTAGAGTTTTGAACCTCTAGATACTATTCCTCAATGCACATCTGCACGTTAGGGGGACCAAGCCGTGTTAAAGGTGTCCTTAGGGGCTCTCTGTCGACTCCCCTTTGATGGACGTTATGTGTATTGCAATAAATATCTTCCCCCCTTGTTTCCCACACCGAGTTTAACTCATGTGGGCTTAGGTATCGGGTTGAGGTCCGTGCTTACTCAGAAGATTGTCATCCACCTATGGTCCGAGCTCTAAGACTATAAACTAAGATCTTCTCGGAACTATGTGTGGCTTGACTCCCATCCTAATGGGATACGTAGGACCGCCCGGACGCCTCGTCTTCGGGTCCAACCCATTTGGGGAGCTAGTATCTCCCCCCTGTTTCACTTCTTACCTCTATATAGGCCCCTCGACCTAAGGTCTCCATATCAGAGTGGCGTACGGTATGATGCAGGAGCATGTCCCTATTCACATCGGTTGTGTTTCATGACACCGTGCACATTCCCCGCCTAGCATCGCCTCTGCTATGTCTGCGCTGCATGATGTTAAAATGCATGCTTGGTCCCATAACATGACCCTAAACTGTGACATTATCATTCGGCCGCACGATGAAAAATTGTACTGCATTGTGATGACCTCATCATAGAGGACATCACATTGGATATTGGTCACGTTCCATACCATTTGTCAACGCCTACTACGGATTTATTATTGTGGCAACACCAGGACATGCTACCCTAGGTCTGTCGCTTCACAAAAAAACCATTCACCTTAAAAGAAAAACAATATCTATCAAATACCGCTTCTCTTGGTGCGAGGTCTAGACCCATGCACCGCTCTCATATTTTACACTGGTGCATTACTTCATTGTGCATATCAAGAACTACGTGTAGCTTGATCCCCATCCCTATGGGGTACGTACGAATACCTGTGCATTTTTCCTCGGGCCCAACTCAACTCTCACTTTCGGTCTCTTGACCTAAAACCTCTCCAAGGAACACGTGGTGGTTGGAACCCACAGTTCCTATTCACATTAGGTATTTGTAATTATCCCACCACGTGCCTCCTATGTTTCCTTCCAGCCATGGTCCGAGTTCTAAGACCCTAAACTAAGACCCTCTCAAGAACTATGTGTAGTTTGATCCCCATCCCTATAGGGTACGTAGGAATGCCTGTGCATTTTTCCTCGGGCCTAGCTCAACTCTCGTTTTCGGTCCCTTGACCTGAAACCTCTCCTACGTGGTTTTTTGTGCAGTGTGGTATGAGGTTATTTCCTCATTCACGTCAGGTTGTTCACTGCACCGTACACATCCCTGGTTTGCATTCGTCTAGGGTCTTTGTAATTACTCACCACGAGTATCCCACGCTTTCTCCCATCCATGGTCTGAATTCTACGACCCTAAACTAAGATCTCTCTATGGGAAGGGACTCGACTCCCCTGTCTAATACTCTCGTTAATGTATCTATATGTGTTTTAACAAAGAGACCGAAGTGCAGAACTCTCACGGGGACATCCCCTCGTTCCATGTCCAAGATTCATGTGCTCTCTATTTGGATCCTCATCCACTTCCATGTCTGAAGGAACCCCCTAACAGTATAGATGTCTGACCTATGGTCCACCTGTTGCCCTGGGCCAACGCTCCGGAAGATTGGTCTTGTTTGGAAGGACCCCCTAATAGTACGGATGCTCCACCTATGGTCCGCCTACTGTCCTGGGCCAACGTCCCGAAGGATTGATCGAAAACATTTTTGACATGGTCCCATGTTTCGAACATGGTCAACGGTCGACCCTCATTTTTCTATCCCCATTCTAGGCTAATGCGATTTCGATGCTATTTTTCCACCACGATCAACAGTTACCCTCCATCGTCACACCATCATCATTGTGATCCAAATTCTGAGCATCATGATTCACAAATTTCCACTTCCTCATGTTCAAGTGGAATTCCAACATACTTGTCTCTACCTCTTCGCATGTCTAGGTGCACCACATGGGTGTGTTAGCATCATTGGTCCGGTATTCACTGAGTGTCCCTTCTCCCTAACATGTCCCTGCTTGTGTCAGGAAAGTTCTCCATTACTTCTTTTTTCCCACATCGAGTATGACTCACGTGGGCTTAGTAGTTTTGTTGGGATATGTACCGATGCGACCATGCTTCTTTTCGTCCCACATGATGTTAAACTATTCATCCAGAACTACGTATGACTTGATTCTCATCCTTATGGGATACGTAGAGACACCCTGACATTTTGCCTAGGGTCCAGCCCCCAAAAGTTATAAAACTTATTCTTCCCTTTTCTGACCCCCTGTACGGACCCCTCTTAGGGAACCAAATGACAGTAACTCTTCCCTGAACCGGTTTAGGATTCCCCAAGATGATATTGGGAAGCGACAGACTCCCTCTCCAGAGAGGTGCTGTCTGAGAGAAGGAATGATTCATAATCAAACCGATGCGCCCATCACGAGTGTAGTTTCACGAGTGTTGGATTCTGTTTGAACAAACCATCACTCCACTTCCCACGCTTCACCTGCCCCTTATTCGGACTTTTGTCCCCTATCATGTCTGAGGGACCCCCTAACAGTATGGATTCCTAACCTATGGTCCACCTTCTATCCTGGTCCAACGTTCCGGAAGACTGGTCATGTTTGGAAGGACCCCCTAACAGTATGGATGCCTGACCTATGGTCCACCTACAATCCTGGTCCAACGTCCCGAAGTATTGATCGACAACATTTGTGACATGGTCCCGTGTTTCGAACATGGTCAATGGTCGACCCTCATTTGTTGTCCCCATCTCAGGCTAACGCAGTAAGGATACTGTTCCTCTTCCATGGTTAACGGTTGTCCTTTATTGTCACGCCACCCTCACAATGTTCCGAATCTTGGGTATTGTGATTCACACTTCCCATTCCCATTTGTTCGGGCTGATTTCAGTGCCCTTTGCGTTGCACCGTTCGTGTGCAAGATCACGCTGAAAAATGGTAATTTGGCTGTTCTGAGAACTTCTATCTCCAGTCAAGTCTCTCCTACTTCTCGGAAGTCTGGAACGGTTATCCAAACCCTGGATTCCCGAAGCCTGGTTTATATTCCTGTGTTAGGTGGGACGATAAGGTAACTATCTCTTGTTTCTCACAAAGGGCCCCGGCCCACGTGAGCTTAGGGAATTGTTGTTGGACGTTCCGAAAACATTGTAAGGAAGCAATGAACCGATGCGAATAGTGGAAATCGTGCATGCTACGGCATACAAGAAGAAAGAAATCAAAGAACGAGAGTACCATTAAAGGGTTTGTAATTATTACAGTACCCGAGGGTCAACTCCCCCCATGGACAGATTGACCCCATCAAAAGAGTGTTGCAGCTCCACCACCCTTCGACTGGTGGCATCCAGGAATTGTCGTCGTCGAATTAGCTCCCGCTCCTCCTCAGTAGTGATGGGGCATAGTTCATCAGCCTTAGCTCGGACCCTCTCTATGTCAGCCTGAATACCATCCATCTCTCCATAAACCCGCTTCAATCCCTCTTCGGCCTCTACTAGTTGGGCCTTCAATCGCAAGATCAGCTCATATTGTGCATTGAGGGAGGCGGAGTGTTCGTCCGCCCATGCCTGCAGCTGTTTGACCTTGTTTTCAGCCTCCTGGAGCTTCTTGACATTCATCGCCTTCCTTCGCTGGTATCCCACACTGAGCCCGCGATTATACTCCCGGATCTTCTCTGCCATGAGATCTCGGATGATTGTATGAGGACGCTGGGCATCCACTCCCCCAACGCAAAGTTCGCGCAACCGCAAGTGAAGTCTGTCCATCTCATCCAGCCATTGCGCTTGGGGGTGTCATTGATGAAACACATGATTAACTTATAAGATCGCCGGAAGACTATTTTTTTGTCCCCCTCATCGGAGGTCGTTTCGTCCCAGTCCACGCGATTGGCATTTTCGTATGTGGGGTATTCCCGCAGGAAATCGTCGGCAGGATCTGTGTCTGGCGTTGAATCCAGTGCGACATCTAGTGCTAGAGCAGGTGTGATGGGACTTGGGTCAGCCGGTTGATCCTTATCATCGGACTCCACCTCAATAACCTCAGGCATGACCCTACTGGTGGTCCCGCTGAAGGTACGGAGTGCTGCAGCTCGGGTAGGTGCAGGAACTATCTCCACAATCACCGGCATGCCCCTAGGAGGAATGCCACCAGACATACCGACCAACCTTGCCGTAACAGCCCATGCCAGTCGAAGAACTGTATGATGGAGAAGGGAGTGGACGTTAGTTGGCGCGATATACATATGACAGCAATGAGTCAGTGGAGAAAGCATACTGAGATCAAACTCATGGTGCT
Source organism: Viscum album (assembly GCA_963277665.1). Taxonomy (NCBI): domain Eukaryota; kingdom Viridiplantae; phylum Streptophyta; class Magnoliopsida; order Santalales; family Viscaceae; genus Viscum; species Viscum album. The sequence continues at coordinate 2,026,767,841 of OY728123.1, forward strand.
GCTTCTAAGTCGATGCTGATGCGACCCCAAGGCATGGCCCTCTGTATACGATTGGGAGGTCTGGAGATTCTGGATGAGCCACCTCGGGTGCTCTGGCCCCGCCAGACACAGAACTGGACATAGCCGTAGGAGCGGGTTCTGAAGGTCCTGCATCATCACCCGCCAAGGGGCGAGAGCGAGGTCTACGTACAAGTTCCTCCTGCACGGTTCAGATGTTTGTGAAAGGTCTAAAATGTACTGAGAGCAGACCCTGAGGAAAGAGATTTGGAATGATACCTCTAAAACCTCCACCAAATCGTCGGAATCAGATTCTTGGTCTCCAACTTCGCCCTCCTCCAACGGGCTCCCTCCGCTAGCCTCATCCCCCCAGGAGGATTCCTCCGATTCTTCCGGCAGGGGGAAGCGCTCCCTCAGATCGGCGGCTGACAGCTATAGGGGAACCGTCTAGTCCAGCAGTACCCTCACCCAGTCTGTCATTGGGCGTGGGACACCACTAGAATGAATGTAGTCCTCCAGCTCATCCATGTATTGCTCCTCCTCCGCTGGAGACGTCATGAAACTAGCCCGGATGGGGCCTATGCCCAGTAACTCCATCCCAAGATGATTCAAGTGTTCCCACATCTCGGGTGGACTGAGTAATTTCCGGTTGATGTCCCAAATGTCCCAAGCCTTCGGGAAGATGGAATCCTCTAACATGTCGATGTGGTGCAGTCGCTTCCCCGGAGCCTGAGTGGATATCCTACGAAATACACTCGGTGTCCACCCCTCCGGATGGCTTTGCTCTTCCGGGACCATCGGGTCCACTGTCACCGCTGGATCTGCCACTGCGGACACACCCTCAGCTAGGGCAGGTCTCACCGCCATGGCAGCCCCGCCACCGTGAGAGGCCCTTGCTTCCCTTTGACCCTGACCTCGGGATAGGGGAGGCCCGCCATCACCAACCCGAATGGTTGGCTACCTCAGCATCTCCCCTGGATAAGCTGCCTCCTACCTGATGGCATACCCCTTCACCAATCTGAAAGCGGCGTTGGACAAAGGCAATGCAATTCGCATCTACCTGTCTTCCCATGTGAACATGAGCCACATCCGCCTCATCACACATGGGTGCTCCTCGTGACGCACCTCCCAGTAGACCTACGGGGTCAGCCGCTGCAGGCACTGGAATTTCCTCGCGAACCGATGCTGGGTGTACAGTTCGCAGAGTGGCTCGCAGTCCACCCGCACCACCAAGACTCCGCCTCGAAAGGCCAGGAGATAGGCCCAGTGCTCTTCAGTTCCTTGACCGTCATCAGTAAGAACTCTCGTCTCAATGGAAACAGGTGGAAGTTGACCTCATCCGCCTTCCATACCCATTTCAGCACCATCGGTATTGGTTATATTGAATGGGAAGTTCCCGGCCGCATTCAGAATGGAGGGGTGGAAGTTCGACCCTGGCGGCGAGATGGGGTTTGGATATTCGTAAACCCCCCCTGATGTGCACTACGATCCACCAGTACACAAGGTGGAAGGACCCTCATATCCTCGGTGGCTTCTTGCCCTCGCTAACGTGCCATAGCATCCTGTACAGCTTAGTGAGCATCAGAATCCCCAGATTGACCCACCTTCCCATGGCCAGCATGGACGCCATGATGAACAAGCTGGGCCGCACCCCCATGTTGGTATCCCTCACTGGTAGGATCCAACCACAAATAAGGTCCGCGATGAACTCCATCATCCGGACTATCGGCTGCAATTCAGTGCTGACACTGAAGCCCCAAGTCTTCCATTGGTTGTCTTCGATGATCCACCAATACGAGTGCTTCGTGCCCTACTGATCCCCTTTTGGACAAGTTTAAGGCCTCGGGGGGAACTCACGATCCTCCGGGAAGTTCAGGAACCACTTGAACCACTTCTTAAAGTAGACATCTCTTACTGCTTCCTTGTCCTCTCCAGGGACCAGTTCCTTCAGTGTTGACTCTAGTCGTGGAATTTGCTCTGGATCCTCCCATGCACTCAGGACAGGGAAGAACTCATCAAACATGGCCCCCAAGATCGGGACCCACGAAATCCGATGGACATCCCATAGACTGATTCCCACCTCCCCATGGTGTAGGTGAAAAGTGTTGGTCCTAGATGACCATCTGCTCAGCAGCTCCATCATCAGTTGTTTCGGTTGAAAAATGTGGAATTGTGAGGCCCATTCCGCCTTATACAAGACTACCCTCCTCAGCTCGGCCCCAAACTCCCCGCATGAGGCACCTACCCAGTAGGCCCATGCCCATTCGTTGGTGAAGTTGTCGCCCTGGCGCAGTTCCCACTCATCGGACCACCCCTTTTTCAAATCCTGCAAATCCGCCTTCAGCAAGGTGCAGTACAGAGGAGGGGATGTCTCCGGTTGCAGTGGCTTCCCATCAATATTGTTCACATGGTTGTACAGACAGTCAGCGGTAACAGGTGTGATGTCCTCCCGCGCATGACCATCGACCACCCTGAACCATTGGCACTGGCATGGCGTGCTCCTGAACCAGCAAGCTGGTTCGTCCTTGCTCGCCTCATGGATGAAGAAGTCATCCCTCAGCCCGAAACCATATAAGGGAAGATTCTTGCATAGAGGATAGTTATTTTGACTCTCTGACAAGAATTCCATCAAATAATTATGGTCTGAATGGCTTTGGACCAGCTCCCCCAAGCCCAGACTGTTGGCCAGCTCATCCCTCCAGGTGGCATCTGCAAGTACCCCCAACACAGCTTCTTGATGGGACATTACAGTTTCGGGACTCGAACAATTTTGGGTTGGGTTGCGAAGGTTGATCACAAATATTGCTCATGAAGCTTGGTCGCAGAGCCATGTCGCGGAGACTGGCCTCGTCTTGTAAGTAGACATTCGCTTGGCGCAGTCGCGGAGTCAGAGACTCGTGGTTCGCCGCGAAGCTCGATTCTTCGTGAGCAGACGCGGAGTACACGGAGCTTTGTGAAGTAGAGAGTGCAAAAGAAAAAAAGTTGTGAGAGGAAAAAAGAGAGATTATCCCCCTATTTATAGGCGGTGACCCTGGAGCTTCACGGCGCGTCCCTCCCGTGTCGAGTATCGTAACGCGTCCAGACTAGGCGGTCGTTGTCCGACCCGTGCAACCCCTTCGCGAGTCCGAACCACGAACTGCTGATAATTTTGGCGACTTTCCCTCATGATCCGACCCTTGATCCCTCTGCGGATCAGAGTCTAAGGGGGGGAATTTTTTGGCACCAAAATATTGCACACAAAGAGAAGAAGAAAAAGAAGCCTGCATGCTGCCTCGCGAAGCGCCGACGCGGAGGACCTCCGAGCAATGTGATCGCCGCGAAGAAGAGGAGGCGGTAAAGCTCTGTGAATGCCCTGACATTCGCAAGCTGGACATGAAGAAACAGAGGCAGTAATGCTCCGCGAACTCCCTAACGTTCGCGAGCCCACCACGAAGAAACGGGGGCGGTAACGCTCCACAAACGCCCTGACGTTCGCGAGCCCTCCGCGAAGCAGAGGAGGCAGTAACCCTCTGTGAACCCGGTTGACGTTCGTGACCTACCACGAAGCAACCACATCCCCTTCACGTCGCATGAGCTCTGCTTCATGGATCCCCTTGCCTATAAATACTGGGCTCCCCCTGAGCCCTCCAGATGGAAAATCCGACCTTTCGGCTTCTCAGATCCTGAATCGCGAAGCACCCTTCACCCCAGGTAATTATGAGCTCCACGAGGTATTTTTGCTTCATGAGATGCCTTCGCCATGTCTCGTCTTGAGCCCCTCTTACGAGAGGGATTCCCTTCACGAAGCCTAAGGTCATTCATGAAGGAAGGGGATCCCAATGGGGACCTGGGCACCCGCAGAGCATTCATGCTTCGCGAAACACCCATCTGGTACATGTGATCCTTATGCCAAGGCAGGATCACTGTACTTCGCGAAGCACATTGTTGAGCGGTACCTTACTTCGTGAGGCACCCCTACTTCTCGAGGCTGTGCTCCGCGAACACACTTCCACTTCGTGAAGCACCTCCCACTCTTCCCTTTGCCCCATGCTAAGGCTAAGTCACTCCACTTCTTGAAGCGTACCCCTTCGCAAGTTTCTTCCACTACGCAGAGCAACTGAGTCCTACAAGGCCTCTACCTATGGACCCCTCTGCTTGGCAACTCTTCTTCCCGTGCGGCCCTCCAGGCTTGCATGATGTGATTTCAAATTCCCCTGGATGACACCACCCATAGCGTTGCTTTTCCTAATGCTTATTTTCATAGGCACGCTAATGGCTATTGCCTATTAGTATAGCCATGCTAACGTGGACCCCTCGATGGTTCGCTCTGCGACCCCCCTTAACCATGGCCTTGCCGATGCCTTACCTCCCACAAGGAGCAGAGGGTACCAGTTATGTAAGTCCTAGGGGTGCGGAGCAAGCCCACCTCATCTGAGCTGCAGGATATTAAACTGCCAATCACCTCATCCTCAACACATGACGTTAAACTGTGATCTGACCCCGTGCTTCGCATGCAGGGTCCCCCCGTCTCGGACATTCTTTACGCCGCTCGTCTCCACGGTAATGGAATATTACTCACATGGAATGAGCTCCTCCCTTTTGGAGTGGCGTTTGTCCACAGTGGAGGGGCTGCCTCAGGGTGTAAGCCCCTTGCCTCTCTTGCGGAAGGTAGCACCCATGCACCTCCATATTTCTCCACTTCCTCGGTTCCAAGGGCAGCGAAGGACATGATAGGGAATGAGACACCTCCTTTCATAGGTCTGAAATCCCTCTCCTGCTACGCCTTGTCGCACCATCAGCCTCCATCCTGGAGTAAGTCCCAGCACCATGGGCCGCCTAACGAGTAAGCCCCTCTTAATTTCCCACGAACGCACCCTTCACGACGTGATCGTCAGGTCCCTGAAACCTCTTGTTTCTCACACCGATCATGACTCAGGTGATCTTAGAGTAAGCACTGACCCTGACTCCCACCTCTAGAGAACTATGGGGACTTTGATCCATGTTAATTCATGGTACGTAGGAAGCCTCCACGAGGTTCAAGGCCACCACTCGGTTCTTTCTTTACATCGAGTTCCACCCTCGTCCAGCATGACGTTAAACTGTATGCCCTCGTCCAGCATGACGTTAAACTGCCCACCAGAACTACGTGGTCTTTGAACCGTGATAAGGCATGGTATGTAGGAAGCCTCCATGAGGTTCAAGCCCAACTCTCGTTGTTTATTCACGTTAGGGTTCTCCCTCATCCCGCATGACGTTAAACTGCATTCCCATCCAGTGGTAATTCGTTGTGACCATTCTGAACTACGTGGAATTTGATCAGTGCGAAGGCATGGTATGTAGGAAGCATCCACGAGGTTCAAGCCCACCACCAGTGGACCCCCCGGGTTCACCTTCACGTCGGTTCACGGATGAAATCCCATATGAACTACGTGGACTTTGATCCGTGCTACAACATGGTACGTAGGAAGCCTCCATGAGGTTCAAGACCACCACCCGTTGGTCACTCCGACCTCCTTCACGTTGGTTCACCCGCACCTGGGAAGCCTAAAGTTTAAGCCCCACACCATCTGGACCAAGGTTCTTCTCCACATCAGTTCTCCAACACGCCCCCATCCCACATGACGTTAAACTGCATCCCAGTCTAGCGGTAAGCCATTGTGACCTCACCTTAACTACGTGGTCTCTGATCCTTGTCAAGGCATGGTATGTAGGAATCCTCCACGAGGTTCAAGCCCACCTGGACCCCTGGTCCCCTTCACGTCGGCCCTTCAGCGTCCAACCTGAACTACGTGGTTTTTGATCCATGTCAAGGAATGGTACGTAGGAAGCCTCCATGAGGTTCAAGCCAACCTGGACCCCTGGTCCCCTTCACGTCAGCCCTCCAACGTCCAACCTGAACTACGTGGTCTTTGATCCATGTCAAGGCATGGTACGTAGGAAGCCCCCATGAGGTTCGAGCCAACCTAGACCCCTGGTCACCTCACGTCGGTTCACCGACCCCATATCCTTGGGCCGCCTCAATGTGTAATCCCCATTCCATACAGAACTATGCATACTTTGACTACCTGCTATGGGGATACGTATAAAGTCTCTTCGAGGCTCAAGACCATCACCGCCGTCACCTCCATGACGACCCCATCTCATCCACCCTAATTCTTACCCGGGCCGCCACATCCCGGTGAGATCGTGCCACCCTATTCCCTTCCATAGCATTTGGGAAGCCGCCCACATGCTGGCCCCAACATCGTTGTTCCCTATAGGGGGTTCTTCAATCTTATCCACTCTAGTTAGTGTTATGATCATCCCTCGTCCCCGTTGGATGTTAAACTTGAGGCATACCCCGTGTTAAACATGGGAAGCTGAGGAAAACATCAAATACATGCCTATGGCATACAATTCCCCGCATTCGATGTGGGATGCCTCGGGCTTCCGTGCCCTCGTGAAGCCCTATAATAAGGGACCAACAACAAACACGCCAATCCCCCAGCATTCAGATACGTCAATGATGCCTCGACATGACTACTCCCCCAACTGAAAGTTTTTTCCCTGATCGGACCCTTTGGAATGTCCTGACAGAAGCAGTGTAATTAACTAGCGTCCCTAAAAAGATGGCACTGGGAAGAGTTTCACGAACAAAGTATTAAATCTATGAGGGAGACTCGGACTAGGTGACGAGCTCTGAGGAGGAATACACAAAAGAAAGAACTGACATCCAATCATCCTGTTTCGATCAAGGAGCAGACTTCCCTGAACAAGGGACGTATGCCGCCCGCCTTTGGAAAGTGGGAACGCAGGGCAACAAGAAAGCCTCAAATGTCGCGCCCAAGTAGACGGACGCACGAGCCCCGACGAAATCATTGGAAACAACATGGTTTTGTCCTCATCACATGACCTTAAATGGTATGATGTGTCCCATTAAGTGGCATCAAACTACATGGGTTTTGATTCCGTTCACAATGTTATATTAGAAATCCATATCATTCATCCAATCCCAACATCAAAAGTACGCGCATCTTCCTAGATAATGATAAAATCTAAAGTGCCATACTGCATGGTTTAAAACCCACATAATAATAATAAATGACATAATAATCTTTAATCTGTTTAAAAATGGTTCCATTGATGGAGAACCTCAGATACATACATATATCTCCATAGATAAAGAACCTATTATAAATGAATACGATTCCAAAGAAAATACATTCTAAAAATTGATCATTAACTTAAGGGTGACCCATTTATATTTGGTATTTAATAAAGTATTCAAAAATATGTCTTAAATATATAAGAGAGTCCCAGAGTAGGGAATAATTTCACTAAAAAATTAATGATGATCCTAACCTCCCATCCTATCAACCAATGTGAGTCCCTAAGCGTTGTTGGAGACATTTACAAATGACCACCTGCCTTTGGATGCAAGTTCATGAAACTTCTCGAATAAGGGAACTGTTGGGTGTTTTTAGATCTACGATTAAAACCCATTGAAAATTGCCTAGAAATGACGTTGAAATATGTGTACAAAATAAAGGTTTGTTCCACCTCCACCACCAAATTGCATTCAAACGCCATATGTTTTTTGGGAATGAAACAAAGGGTTGAGATGTTCATGTATTTGGATTAAAATATTATGATGTATAAGTATTTTAACAATGGTATTTTTTTTAATAATCATGTAACATCTAAGGATTATGTTATTTTTGGAAGCATATATGTATCCATGTATGATTAACTTAATAGTTATGGATTTCATCATGGGTTTATAAGTTTAAGGTTTATCATATGTTCAAATTCATTAACACCCATTTTTAGGTTTTATATGTTAGGTTTTTATCAATATTAAAGAAATTTTAAGAGGAATTTATGGCATTATAACCCTTTGGTTTTGTAAATGTTTTAGTGAAAAGGTTATTTGAGGAATAATTCATTTACATTTTGGGGGAATAACATTAAAGATATTTGTAACCCTTATAGTTTATATTATCTTTTATTTTAAGGTAAATATGGGATTTTAAATTTGGGAATTATATAAATATAGTTTTGGGAAAAGGATAAATCGCATGATAGGTGGAAACATGTCACATCTGACAAGGTAGAGGGGATTTAAACCATAACTAAAGGATGAAAATGGCATATTTCCTACCACTTTCCTGTATGGAAGATTATTTCTGGTAGGACAACATGAATAGAGATATTGAGGAGGATGTATCTCAGTTCTTGGTATGAAAAAAAGTTCAGGTAGAGAGACAATTATTTAAGGGGATGCTATAAAAAATATCAATACCATAATGGAAATGGGAAAACATCATCATTGGTTTTTTTTAACTCCCCAAAAAATATAAAGGGAATGATGCTACATGGGTTGTAGTCCATCGCCTTATGAATTCAGAACACATCATATCTATCAGTGGATATTTCTCTTTGTATAATATTTCTAGGATATATATTAAGTAAGTGTTTAGGTTTCATAGAGTACAACATTATATTATATCTAATCTGGATCTGATTTTTACCTTACTGTTCTATAGAAGTATTTTGTAATCTCTTGATATGGAGCTAAGTTTTAGTATTCTGTATCATCCATAGACAGATGGTCAATTTTAGAGAACAATTAAAACCCTATAGTTTATACTAAGATCTTGTTATATGGAATTCAAAATTATTTGGGATCAACACCTTTATCTAGTTGAGTTTTCTTACAATAATAGATTTTACTTGAGATTTTATATGGATCCTTATGAATCCATTTATGGGAAGAAGTGTAGAACTCCAATGTACTAGGATGAAGTTGGAGAAAGAAATATATTAGGTTTAGAGTTGGTTGAGGGAATGGATAATAATTCTATATCCATTCAACAACACATAAGGGAGGCACAAATTCAGCAGAACAATTATACTGATAATCATCGACGCTATCTAGAATTTGAATTTGGTGAAGATGTGTCTCTACAAGTCTCTCCATGGAAGAAAGAATAGAAAATCAATCCCTATGTATATCAATCCCTTTGAAATTACTGACCATATCAGGATATTAGATTATCATTTGGTTCTTCCACTAAATATCTCCCAGGTTCACAATGTGTTCCATTTATCTCTCCTAAGGATGTACATACCTAATCAATCATATGTTATGATCTTAGAAGTCATACCACTAGAGAATGATCTTTCATATAAGGAATAGTCGATTGAGATTCTAGATTATATAGAGAAAGTGTTATGAAAAAATAAAACTCACCTAGTCAAAGTTATATGAAAAAACTACTAGTTTAAGGAATCTATGTGGGAATATAAGGATGTAATGAGGTAGAATTCTCCTCATTTTTGGGTACCAAAGTGATGAATTTCAAGGGAGAAATTAATTTTAAGCAGGGTAGAATGTAACAACCCAAGATTTTGTGAAATATTTTTTTTCAAATAAATTTAATTTTTTCAATATTTTTCATTATATGTAACACTGAATTTAACTTGAATTACATGAAACACTAAGTTTATATTTCACTATTTACAACACCGACACTACCATAAAACCGGGTTTCCGCAGCGCCACCCTTTATCATCGCTAAAAAAAGCACTGATAAAGGGGGGGGGGCTTTATCAGCACGCATTTTCCTAGAACTGATAAATGTGTATATTTCAAAAAAAATAATAAAAAATAATATATTGATATATAAGTATATTTATATTGATATAAATATAATAAATATTTTTTAAAATATGTTTTAAGTCGATTTGATATGTCGTAGACCCAAAATGGACACCCCAGAGCAGAAATTATGGTCATTTGTAGGTATTAAAGACCTTTCAGTACCTTTAATAATGTTATAAGGTGTTACAATGGTCACCGTAGTGTAGGTCTAGTCGTAATATTCGATTTGATATGTGGTTGAGGCAAAATGGACACCTGGAGTAGAAGTTATGGCAAAATGAACCCCCGAAGCCAAACTTATGACTGTTCAGAGGGTTTGTGGTCCTTTTTGAACTTAAAAGAATGTGAAAAGGGGTTTATGTGATCACCGGAGTGCGTAAATGTTCTCAAGATTCGATTTGATATGTGGTAGATCCAAAATTGACACTTGGAGCAGAAGTTATTGTCGTTTGAAATTTTGCAACTCTCGTATCTCCTAAAAACCTAAGAAACTTTCAACTTGCTAAAATGGGCATAAATTCTACTCTGGTTGTCCATTTGAGTGTTGATACCAGTAAAATAAAATCTCATGAAACAAATTACGACCATGTCTAGTCGAAAACCATTAGAAGATCAGAGGAACAAAAGATATATCTGTTATAGCACTCCAAAACAAGTCCAATTTCAAACGGCCATAACTTTCGCTCCGGGTGTTCGTTTGGGCTCTAACACATATCAAATCGAAGGAAGAAAAGAAATATACACATAAGGTTAAATAAAACATAGTCTCAATCATTTTTGGAACCCAAAAATCCCAAAAAACCACCAGAAGGCCTCCAAAACTCAGTTTTCGTGTCTGGACCCCTGCCAAATTTTTTATTAAAACAATCATAACTTTTGATCTGTGTGTCTATTCGGCCTTCGACACCTGTGTTATCGTAGTTCATTCCATGATCTTTAGTTTTACTATTTTCAGAGTTGAAACAGACACCCGGAGAAGATGTTATGTCTTTTTCAGTGACTGCGATTTGTTAGGTTTTTCGGGACCCCATTTCTAGAACTTTTGTATATACATATTAATATATAATATTTGTAAATATATATAAATATATATAATTATACCTACATATATACATATAATATATATCTCTGTGTGTGTGTGTGTTGTATATATGTATGTATTTATTTATTTATAAAAACACACATAAGAAAACATATTTTATAAATGTATTTAAAACTAATCCTATAAATATATATTAATATATATTAATATACAAATAAATATATGGATAAAAAATTATAACAATATATATATATAATTAGATATAAATATATATTAATATACGAATATATATATATATATATATTAATATAATTAAATATATGTATATATTAATATGACTATATATATATATGTGTGTGTTAATATATATATGTATTAATATATATATATATATATATTAATATACAGATATATATATTAATATTACTAAATATACATACATATTAATATATGAGTAAATATAACTAAATATATATATATATATATATATAACTAGATATATTAATAAATGTAAAGCAAAGCAATATTGTGGAGTGGTAAAGGATTAGGTGCACAGGAAATAGGTCTCGAGTTCAAATCCAAGGGGAGGCAAGTCGCGTGTGCAGGTGTGGGGAATTACCTAGCGCTGTTATAGGGGGGTGGGGCTAGGTGGATCTGTCCTAGGGCGTGCGTGGGCTACCATGGGCGGTGGGCGCTGTTAAAGGGGGGATTTAAGCATTGTTGAAGCCCCCCAGAATTGTAAAAAATTTATTTATTTTAATATTTTTTCAACTTTTATCAGTGCTTTTTAAAAGCGCTGATAAAATTGGTCTTTATTAGTGCTTTTTGAAGCGCTGATAAAAGGGACCCCTTTTATCCTCACCATGATTAATAGCATTTTTTTAGCGCTGTTAATCGACTTCTCTAGCACTAATAATGGCTATATTTGTAGTAGTGTGATTTTAAATGAATTATGAGATACTATTAAAATATTCTTATTTAATATGATAGTTATCACCCAGTTGTTGGAATGGAGGGTATGAATAATATCAAATAAGATATGAATATATATTGTTTATACATTTATATAAAATTTATTCTTTGGTGAACAATTAATTAGGAATGAAAATACACACTATTTGAAAATAAAGAATTTTTTTTTCTGAGAAACTATTTTTATGCTCACAAACACATTTTACCATAGTAATTTAAAAAACAAAATCTTTTGGTGGATGATTTTAATGAAATTTATATATTATTTTTTCAATAAAATTTATAACATTAATATTATATGGTTTTTAGGAAAGATTTAATAATAAATCTAATTTTATACTTAAACTGTATTTTTCTAAAAAATAGTTTTGTTGCCTTTTGACCACTTATTTTAAAATTTATATTTGAAAATTTTTGAAAATTTATTTGAAAAAAAAATAATTTTTTTAAATAATCATATCAAAATTATATTAGGGTGAATTTTTCATAATTTTCTGAGAAGATAAAATTGTTCATAAATAATGAGAAATAACGGTTTTTATTAAGAATTATCATTTCTTTTAAAGAATTTAAAAATGTTAAAGAAATAATATCCTTTTAAAATTAAACTTATTTCAATTACTTATCTATTAATATAATTTATTTTGATGGAATAAATTTCATATTTAATTTTTATATAATTTTTTTTAAACATTCGAACATTTTCTCTTTGGAAAAATGCTTTATCATCGCATTTATGGGTTTAATTTTAAATTAAAATTTTATAATTATTTGAATTGAATTTGGAAAAATATATTAAATATTTTTAATAATGATAATTTATATTATATAATAATTTCATATTAAATTTTTACCGTAATTAATAGTAAAAATATTAAAGATTGATTATTGCGGTTAAGGTAAAAATGGATTTATCGGGGGTTAAACTAAGAAGATAAGGGTTATAAATGACCTAAAAATTATACAGAATAAATTTTATGACTGTATTTTAATCCTATCGTCTCTAAGGTCTTGTAATGACCCAATTTGGATCATTTTTCCTTATAATTATTTTTTTCACCTTTTCCTTTTCAAAAATTACAAGTGTGTCACTCACCTCACTTGTAAAAGGCCACTCCATCTTCTCTCCCATTAATACTTCAAAATATGTTTGTTTTAGTAAATACCTAGCCAAATCAATTCTGTACTCCCATCCCCAATACTGGAATCCTTATTTTTCTAGAATTTAAACCTATAAATATTTTTGGTGCAAACCAAAAGAAGTTGTCTGAGGACGAGGTAACGTCACTAACAGAGCGTTTTATTTTATTTCCTCCTCCAACTCCTACAATTATTATTAAACCATGATTATATAATAACCTCATTATAAAAAATATAATTATATTTTATTATGTAACTGGTATAACCTATATCCATCTGAACTTCCATCAAACGAGATACAAAATCATCATCCGTGTGTAAGGCAGATGACCCCCTTACGAACCAATGTTTTTCATTTTCCATCACCACCTCTAAAAGATGGATATAATGATGTATTTAATGTTTATATGATATATTCATTATATTAATATACCCTTATAATTAAAATATCATGTGTACCTTCCTATATACTAATCCAATGGGAAATAATAATGTCGTTTATGTTTACGGTGAACTACCACCTCAATAATTGATGTGATGTGTTTTTCATTTTTGATTTAATTGGATGGTAATTAGGATAGATTAAATGAAAATATATGATATTTTGAAAATAATTATACATATTTATTAATTATCTCACATATTTCTTCTTATTTTCCCGTACATGGGGGATACAATAATGTCGATCGTTTGTACAGTGGACTACTGCCTTGTGAAGCGATGTGATTTTTTTCACTAATGCTTTGCATGGTAGGTAATTAGGGTAAATTTAATTAATATATGTTATATATATTTCATAAAATGATTCTTTAATTGTTATATATTATTTACCTTTCTTTCATTTCATCCATCGATAAAATGTAAATAGCACTCATGTGTACGTACGGCCTACCGTCCCCATGAACGGTGTATTTAATTTTCTATATCTAACTTTTATAGATTGATATAAATATATATAAATTGAATATATATTATATTTATATAATTTTTAACATTATATATATTATTTAACAATCATAAAATTAATAGTAATGAAAATAACAAATCAAAACATACTCAAAAAACAAAGCAATTATTACCCAAAATGTGATTTTAACAAGAAATTATCCATAAAAGTGTAATAAAATGTCATTATTAAATAATATATGGTATTTTAAATATGAGTATGTTTCTATAATGGATTTATAATAAACCTATATTTATTATATAAGAGTTTCAAATTTTTATGAAGTAAATTGACACTTAAGGCATTGGATTTCCGTCTCAATTTTATTTTCTGTGAGACGCAAGCCATATTCACCACATGTTTCTTTTCTATAGGTATTTCATACCCAAGAATTTATTTTATGATTATTATACTTAAAATTATTGTTATTTTTATATCCATTTGAGTATATATTTTTTTTGGGGTTTACGGTTCAAAAGTTACCAAAGTGGTAATGGATTTTTGTCTCAAATTGCCTTCTTTGGGACATAAGTTATGTTATGAACCTATCATATTCTATGAGGTGTATATAATATCACTTTGACATATTATATCATTAAGATACTTTATTTATGATATTAAATTTTTAATTTAATGTTATTTTTTAATGGTTTAAATGATTCAAAAGTTTCCAAAGTGGTAAAAGTTTGATGTTACAATCTCATAGTTTATCAGGATTATTTATGATTATGATTTCGATGATGAAATATTATGATATATTTTACTAAAAACATAATTAATTTTATTATACACTTTTTATTTCATCTAAATACATGTTTCCCTTTAATTTTCATCTATTTATGTACTCAATATTTAAAAATAATGTTTTTAAGAAAAACCAAAATTATTTCTCTCGTTGATCGAAAAACTTTTTTCTTCAATATATAAGTTTTATTTAAAAAATAAAAAATGTATTAACATTAAATAAAGGATTTATTTATGTCTTTTACCAATGTTTTACTTTTTACAGTGTTTTTTAAAATCAATCTTTATGTCATTTTCCAGAACAAGTCATAATTGTATTTTACTAAAAATGATAAATGAATCTTTGTTTTAATGTGTATAGAATTTTCTTCCATCATGAACACTCTATATTTTTTAATATTTATTTATAATTTTCCAAGTTGTTTTCCAAAGAAAATAATTTTAATTTTTTAATTTTTTAAAAAGTATTTTTCAAAGTGGAAAGGTTGTTTTCCCCAAGAAATGTTCTATGCGATTTTTTAAAGTCATTTTCTATATAAGATAACATCCTTTGATATACTTAAGATTTAATGGGGGTATGGTCTAATGATACCATCCTTATTATTTCTCTAAATGGTTTATGATTATGATAAAAATATGATTTTGAAAATTGTTTCTTTCCATGAGTTATACTATAATGAAATTTTTATGGAACCATGACCCCTTTTCATGGGTTATGTTACAATGAATGTTTTATGATCTTGTGGCACACATATGTGTGGATTATCTGATGGGTGGGACCTATATATATCTACAGTGAATAAGGTAAATATGGATAAATCATGAGTAAATATGATATGTGTGAACCTTATTACATGTTCACAATATTATGTGTTAAGATGATTACATGTTCATAGTGTTATGTGTGGATCTAGATTAAATTTCCATATGGTTATGAATGGACTTGGTAAGATGTCCATAAGTTTATTTGAGGGCCTGATTTCATTCCCTTAACATATTGAGTGAACTTGTTTCTATTTATTCAAGTTCAAAATGTTATAAGTTTATTGTATTCAAAAAATATAAACCTTATTCCAATGTTATGTTCTCATATTTCATGTTATTTGACCATTATGATTCATGTCATATGAACATCCATGATTTATTAAATGAGTATATTTTATGATCTATGATATACATGGTATGGTTTTTAAATGTTATACTTAAGTTCGCATAAACTTATGCTTATGATATGTTGATATCAACCTTGTTTACCCTTACTGGGTATTTGAGATCTCCCTTTCTTAGGTTTCCTTTACCTAGGTTATAATGAAAGGTATTATGTTTGATATGTCTAAGAAGGGTTATAATTATGAAAAACATAGTGGGAGATGACATTGATCACTTATGGACTAGTTTTTTACATGTCCATGCTTCCAAAGCTAATACACCAAAATCATTCTGACATGGATTGTTATGTTATGTAAGGAATATCCCTATATTAATATGTAATATTTATGTACGAGAAGTTTGGACCTTTACAAATTATAAGTTGTTAATCTATAAAAAACTCAAAATGAAATTTCCCAAAAAATGTCATGAAAAAAATTCAAAATAAACACTTTTAATGTAATACTCATAAATTACAATTCAATAATATTTTTGAATATTTAAAGAACTAATAAATTATTTTCCATAAAAACAAACAATTTTAAAAAAAATGTTCATAAAAATGAAATTTTGAAGAAAATTAACCTTAAAAACATATTTTTTGGAAATACCCACTCACCTAGAAAACGATTTACACTTCACAAGAATAATACATGCATTATAAAAGACATTATCATCTATCATAATAATGAGGGTTGAATTGTTGTTGAGGATCAGATATATATTTGGATTCATCTTCAGTCTAACTATTGGTAAAAATTAACCAAAAATAGTATGATGCTCATAAAACTAATAGAAATAACTACATGGATACCCAATGAAAACTGATGTTTTTTATGAATTCATTATTTATCACATTATTCACCAAAACAAATAAATAAAAATGGTAATAGTTAATATATAAATTAAATTAAAAATTAATTCTTATAAATTCATGTTTGAAATTTAGTTTGGGATTTTTTTAATTATAATATAAATACTCTAAACCATATTTTACACTATTGTACACTTCAAACTCCATTAGTTATATAATAATTTTCTTTTAAAGTCAATATAAAAATAAAAAATAAAATTATTCAATGTATAAATTGAATTTTAAACAAATATTAAATTTTAATCCAAGGGGAAGAAATTATACTTTTCCAATAAAAAGTATGCTTGTCCTCCATTCAATCACCCATTGATCAATACCTAAAACATGATTATCAATAACTAATATGAAAATTAATTAAAAACATATAAATATCATAAAAAAATAATTAAACTGACATATATGATATAAAACAAGTAGTGTTAAGTCTTTGTTGTTAATCTGACTCATTAGTAGTTATTTAATACCATATTTTGTTTGTGACCCCGATAAATAAATAATATATCCCAAAAAAAGTGTATCTATATAAAACAACACATAAATAATGCATCAAAATAGATCCTAATATTTAAAATAATTTTTATAATTTCTACTTTTAATTGAAACTTTAATGAAAAAATATTTTAAAAAAATTGTCACTTTCTAATGCAAAGCAGTACGTGCTCAAAATTTCGAGCAAGGTCATCATCATCACCACCACCACCATTGTCATTTACATCAATTTATTCATTTTTTCAATACCAACATCCACATATATAATAGTATGACCACCACCACTTTATTCATCATCAACACCATCATCATCATCACCATGAGATGGGTTAGGGTAAACATCTAAACTACATATAAAAAATCCTTCACATAGGCTATCCAAGCATCAAATTATAACGACATATCTCCTAGAATAATAGATTGTATAAATTGTAATCCATCGGTCACTAAAAATTAATATACATTCATTTCTATATTTTTATAAACCATTTATCTAGGGAAAATTAAGTAAAATAGTTGTTAGTTCTTGATTATGCTTCATATTTCATAGGCATGATATTCTTTTCAGGCCTATATTGAGCCCTCCCCACTTGCACAAAATTAAAAAACTGTTTGAAATGATCATTAGGAACTAAATGGTTTTCTCCCTCTATATAAAGTGTCTCCAAAACAACCTATTTAATTTGTTATAAAATAAAATAAAAACACATTATTGATTAGTTATACTAGTTTTAAATCTAAATATTCTTAATAAAATAGCATGGTGGGATTGACTAGATTAGAATCACTTCTCTTCTGACTAAAGAAAATGGTTTGGTACGTAGTACTTGAACCTAAATGTTCAATAATTATTTTTAAAATTAAATCTAAATAATTAAATAATGAATATTAATAGTTTAAAATCATTTTTCTGTGTGGGAAATAGATTAAATAAATTCTTACCAGATTTTCCTCATGTTTGGGCATACTAATTCACCTTGGGGTATAAAAATATTATATTATCATCTTTTTTTATTATTCTAAAGTGATTAATATATTAAAATATTTATTAATTTTTTTAAGGAACTAGATTAATTATTTCATATATTAATTGATAAATAATATATGTCTATACATAAAATGTGGTAATAGACTAGTACACAATCATCATAGAATAATGGATGGAAGTATTTTCACTGTAATAAGGAAGACTCTCTTGGGTTGTTTCTTTCCTATCTATCCATCCCTAATATAAGTCATATTTATAGGACTTAGAAATCTCTCTTTTCTCTATAATGTGAGTTTTCATCACATTCTCACTGTCAAGAAAATTATTACACCACTAAAAAATTAGAAAATTTTTCTTATATTCTAAAGTACGTTAATGTCATAAAATAAATAAATAATTTTTTATACATAAATATTTATCCATTCTTGGTCTTTGAATATAGCATCCACTTTGTTCCATGTCACCAGTTTTAAGGGTAAGATCTCACATTATCTAAAAAATTTACTCATAGAAATTTTACATTATTTCTCATTTTTTTCCAATCATTGTTTGATCTTTGTTATACTCCACTATGATCTATGTTTTTTATCCTAGATAGACCACATTTTTATATGTCCATGGTTTTTGGTAGTTGAACAATATTTAAAACCACCTAAATATAAGAATAATTCAATAAACAATAATCAAAGAAATAAATTACTCATATTAATAAAATAAATAACCATACGCCTAAGTGATGAAAGGTAGCTGCATCTATACCATTAGTATAATCAGTACCTCATATGAAATCTACATCAATGATAATTTTAGTGTCCTAAAGTTTTTTAAGAGGAGGAATCATGGGAGGAGGGGTATAGTCATATAGTGACCCAAGACTTTAACACATATTATTACATCATTTTTGACATAAGTATTTGATAAATATAACCCAAAGATCATGAATCCTACTGTATTTAGAAGACTTTAATCATAATACATCAAAAATAACTAAGATATAACGTCTTTATTTTATTCTCCATAATGAGCACCTAAAATAATTTGAGTTCCTAGAACTTCATAGGATAACATGAGGAATAAATAAAGTAAATGGATGAGCTAAAAATATTAGTAAGGGGATAAACATAGTGATGAAACATAGTTTGTGAGTTAGTAGGTATAACAAGTTATCATAAAAGAAAAGGACCATGATTAGTCCTATAGAGGCATAATATAAATAAACAAAATATCATGGAAACATAGGAATTTCTAAGAAACATATAACATGAAATAATAATAAGTCAAGGCTAACTGCTAAGACAACATCACATGGTGAACAAAGTCCAATTGTGGATTAGGTTTACTCCATAATCTCATACATAACATCTCATGAGAGAAAACCATTACCAAATACATTGGATTGATATCTAGGAACATCAATAATTACATATACATTTTTACATGTACCATAAATGAAATCAGTCGTAAGGCATAAATATAATAATTGATCATGTAAATAAATGGGTTTCATAATTTTATTTATATCATAATCAAAAAAGATTTCATAAATAAGTATTTTGAGAAATAAACACAAGGACTGTTTTAACCCATCAAAAGAATATAGAATAATATAGGTATATATGTGAGAGAAATATATAAAATATTATAATAATTTCATAACATTAATGAGAGAGAAATTTAGTTAGATAAAAATTAGTTAGAGATAGAAAGGTCATAACCCAAAGAAAAGGGGTGATTTAGAGAGATCCCTTAACTTAGGTTCTAAAATCCCTCAGAACATTCAGTTAACATCTAGGATAATAAAATGAAATTACTTAATTACTTAATTAATAACCTTATAAATCAAAATTTTATTTAATATAATATTATTATGTTCATTTATGACCATTTAAATGAGTTACAATGTTTAATTTCATTGTTCTGTGGGTGTTCATTTATTGGTTTCAAGGTCGGATCACTTATGGATAATTAATGACGTTCTTATTAAATGGGACTACAAATACAAAAGTTAAATAACATAATATTAATATAATTCTAGACACTAAAATAGTCCCAAATATCCTTTTTTCAATATAGTGATTATTCTTTCAGTCAAAATGTTAATGTTAATCGGTTAGTTTATTTAGGTAGATTTATCGACCGTCACGACCTAAATTCATTTTATTTAATTAAATGTTTATTAAAACTTTTTATAACTTTGAATAAATTATAATATACTTATTATAATCATATTTACCCATAATTTTTTTCTATAACCAACCTTTAAGGTGGTGAATAATAATGAAATGCATTGTTCATGGAGGCGGTGAACCAACCATATTGTAAACAATGTTTTCATTTCTATAATGAAATAATAGAGGTTATAAGATGTATGTTTCACTATAATAAAAACATATCAGTATATTTAGTTTATTTATGTTACTATTTTTAAGTGGATAGGTATCATATAGGGGTTATAGAAGAAGAATAAAATTAAAATAGGTTAATAGATATTTTTACCTCTATCTTTGGTCGCCTTCTCTTAGGCCACCCATTAATGCTCATTGAAATGGTATTTGGATGATAATATAAGCACTAGGACGCGTGGGAGATGATTTTTAAGAAAATTTGGAATAAATTTGTAAACTTAAAGGCTTAGAATTTTTTTATTAGAATGAGTGGTGAGGGGTGGTATTTATATAGAGAGGGGATGCATGTTTTTGAATATTATATTCATTAGTTTATTATTTTGGATCAAGATTGTCAATAGTATTGAATATTGTAACTATATATAGTAATGAAAACAAGCGATTTCAAAATAGTGGGTGATTACATCTTCCATGACATAAAAATTCAAGTATTTAGCTTATAATTGTAAATACTCTATTTTACAGTATTTCACTATTCTCCAAAAATTGAACTATTTTAGAAAAATGACAAAAAAATCACCCTAAAAATATTTCATCATAGGGATTAAAAAAATGAAATCCATTTTATTAAGGTAATTTTATAAATATTAGATATTTTATTTTAAAATAAAATCCTCATTTTTTAAAAAAATATAAATTTTAATATTATGATCAATTTTTTGACCCTAGGAAAAAATACATAAGGTTCTATTAAATTATATTATAATTATAATAAAACATAATATTAATTTATAAATCCATTTTATGAACATAAAAAATCTTTTGAATAAAGATATTTATTTTAAAAATGATAATAAAACATACAAGTTTTTTAAAAATATGAACATATATTTTATCATTTTAGAACCATTTATTTACTTGTATCATGATATAAATATGAAATATTTTCATTTCATAAGATACCTAAATATTATTTTACATTTCCATAATCGAGGTTACAATTTGAGCGGTCATGTTACTATTCCTAAAGGTCATATTACTATCCCAATAATCTGGTTTCTCTTCCAACAGTCAGATTTCTATTCCAATGGTCAGATTTGTAATGGTCATATGGGTTCCCAAGTTTCTATAAATACCTCATACTTAATTCATTATTAATTCACTTTTATTTATCTAGAGGTTATATATTTTCATATTAAAAATTAATATTTAATTACTAACATTCTCTTTTATTTCTATAGTGTTGTTTATGAGTGTTAGTATTCTATGGGATTGAGTAGATCCAAAATTTCCTATTATTATTATCTTATATTCTATTTTTTACCCATTCTAATAATTTTAATTCGTATGGCCATTTATATTCTCAAAATTTAATGTTAAAATTATTATAATAAAATTTAGTTTGTTTTATCATGTTGTGTGTGTGTATTATATGATATTATATTACAAAAATATATATTCATAAGGGAATTCCATTGATAAAAATTATGGTATGTTATATTCTTCCCACTCACAAAATTTCACCCTCTAAATTTCAATTTACATAATAAGTTGAAAATAGGTGAGGGTAATTCAACTTCAGGGCTTCATCTATTTCTCATACCACCTTTTCATACTTATCTTTTCACCATATTACTTTCACTAGGTGAGTTATCACATTGCATAGAACTTTATTTCTACAATCCAAGATCTTCAATGGATGGTCCTATCAAGAAAGATCATTCTCCAGTTGTACCACCTCGTAATTCAATTCATGTGAGGTATAAAAGTATTTACTTATACAATAGGAATACATGGAACATGTCATGTACTTGAGAAAGGATCGGTGGGAGTTCTAGTTGATAATACATAGCTCCAATGTGATCAACAATCTCAAAGGGACCGATGTACTTAAGACATAGATTTCCCTTCTTTACAAACCTCATGAATCTCTTCCATAGAGATATGTAAAGGAACACTTTATTACTGACCTCAAAATACATGTCCCATCGATGATTATCAGTATAACTATTCTATCAACTCAGATCATCCCTAATGTGTTGTTGAATGGTATTAAAATTTTCTACCATTTCCTCAATAATTTCAAGTCCCATCATCTCTGTTCACAAACTTTATCCCATCACATAGGTTTTCTATATCTCTGACCATAAAGGGAATAATATAGATCCATTTGGATTCTTGAATAGAAATGATTATTGTTAAATAACTTGACTAGAAGAAGATGTTTTTCCCATCCTCCTTTTAAGTCCATTGAGTATTCTCTCAATATTCACTCAAGTGTTTGGATAGTCCACTCAGACTGACCATCAGTTTGGGGGTGATAAACCATAATTAAGTTCAACATAGTTATTAGAGCATGTTATTGACTCTTCTAGAACTTGGAGGTAAATATCATATATTAATCGGATATAATCTACCATGGTGTTCCATACAGCCTCACTGCTTCTTTGAAGTATATATCCTTATAAGTTGATCGAGTGATAGGTCCTCTCGAATTGAAATGAATTGAAAATTATTTGTAAGATGATCCCCCGCAACCCATATAGTGTTATTTCCCCTTTATGTCTTTATAATATTAGTAACAAATTCCATGGTGATGTTTTCCAATTTCTATGTTGGTGTGGTTAATGGTTGCATCATCCTATTGGAATTTTTTCTTTCATCCTTAACTTACTGACATACCAATCAATTTAGTTTATATTCCACAATCTTATTCCTTATATTGTTCCACTAATATTACTCTTAGTGATCTTGATACATATTCATGCTCCCTATGTGGGTAGATAATGTTGAGTTATGTGCATCATTCAATAGCTCCTTCTTTATTTCATGATTTTATGGTACACAAAGTTGTGGCCCAAATATTACAACTCCTTCTTAGTAAATTTTTATCTTTGAGGATTTAACTTTTATTGTAGCTTCAACCTTCTTCGGTATTTCTACCTTATCTCTTTGAGAATCCTTTATCTTCTCCAGAAGGGATGGTTGAGCAATCATTTTAGAAAGGAATGATGATTCTCCTTCCTTTATGATTTTGGTGGACATCCATTGTATGTCTAAGAAGACTGTATCCTTCTCAATTATCATAAACAATAATGTTTTCATATCCTTTCTACTTAGAGTATCTTTCACTTTATTTTCTTTCTCAAAATGGTAGTGGATTGGGAATTCATAATCATTGATCAGCTCAAAAATCATTTCCAGTGCATATTAATATCCTTTTATGTTAATATATATTTAATACTCTTATGATCCATATATATTTCACACATATCCCCATATAGATAATTACACTATATATTCAACATGAAGATCACTATAGCTAACTCAAGATCATGTGATGGATAGTTCTACTCATAAAATTTCAAATGCCTTGAGGTGTAGGATATCATTTTATCATTATGCATTAGTACACATCCTGGGCCCTTATTTGAAGTCTCATTGTATACCAGGAAAATTTTCCCATTTGTGGTAATCATGAGGAATGGTCTATTGATAAGACTCTTTTTTAATTCCATAAATCTCTCTTCACATTCATGTTTCCAAAAAAACATTACACCTTTCTGAGTCATCTTTTTTAGTGGGTTTTAAAATCACTATAAGTATTTCAAAAATCATTGGCAATACCTAACTATTCCAAGTAAACTATGGATTTCTATTATAAATACTATTATAGGACACTCTTTAATTGATTTTTTGTTTATCATGGTCCACATATATCCCTTTACTGGTAATAAACTTCACCAATAATAATAATTTCTTCATCCATACCTCACATTTATTTTACTTCGCATATTTATTCTAATTTCCCAAATTCTTTAGTATAGTATTTAAATTCTCATCATCCCCCTCCTTTATTCTAGAGTATATTTAAATCCTATATACAAATACCACCATAAATATTTTGAGGTAATATCTAAAAAAATCTATTCCTTAAGTCTATACATATTTCTGAATCATTAGAGAGTTTGGAGTTCATCACTATAAACTCATAGTATCCATACCTTGTTAGTATTTGGAATATATTCATTACTTACCTTTAATTAGTGATATCCCAACCAAAATTACATCTTAGATAAATATTGTGGGCCTCATGGTTGATTGAACAAGTCATATATACATGGAAGGGGATACTTGTTCTTTATCATGTATTTTCTGAGTTCATGATAATAAATGTAGAGATGCATTGACCCATTCTTCTTCTTAACTAAGTGGATTGGTGAAAATCCTATTGTAATTACTTCTTTAGCTCTTCTAACTCAATGTTTTATATTCTTTATGGATTCTTGGATATAAGCAAAGATACATGTTTAATTTCAATTGATAACTCAACTTCTAGGTCACAAGGATGACTAGGAAACCCTTCAAGGAATACATCACTATAACCCATCACAATGGGAATGTCTTCAATAATTATTTTCTCCTTTGTCTCAATTATTTTGTCTAGATAGGATTTCTCACAATGCGATAATATCCATAATTGAGAAGAATATTCCAAATTATATTCATCTTCCTCCTTACACTTGTACATAATTGGAGTATAATTAAGGCTGTGAAGATTAATCTCACTCTCCCTATAGTTGATGTTGACTATATATAAGGACATCCAATCTATGACCAATATAGAATAAAACTCCACTAAATTAAGTGAGATAATATTTTTGGAATAATTAGTCAATAAACATTGAATGTGGATGAGTTATATACTTGTGATACAATAATTGATCCATTTTCTATTCTCACAAATAAATCAAACCTATTATTTGAGGTGGTGTTTGAGTAGTTTTAATAAACTTTTAAGATATTAAAGAATGAATAGAACTAAAATGAAAAGGTATGTTTATTATTCTGGAATGAATAACTAACATACATATCACTACATCATTTTCTAGATACACCTTAGCCGAAGTAATATCATATCCCCTTCCTTTATCTATATATCTTAGAGGTTGTTGTCGTTAACTATGTATAACAACCCTTGGCTTAAGACATTGTCTTTAATAATTCATGTGTTCATCATAGTTGAAGCATTTTACCACATGCTAAGTATTGATTAGAACCTTAGTTTCTTCTTCTAGATTAGTGGGGTTCTATATTTCCCTTTTGAACTCATTATCCTGATACCCCTCTTTTCAAAATTTAAAACATCGCCCAACTCCCTTTATATAGTTTCCAGTATGATTCTTCCCATAGATTTAACACATGGAATGTTGAGTTTTCTTTCCTCCATGGGATTTATCCATTGATCCTCCTAAATTAAACTATATGTTATTCTCTTTTTCTATAGCCCCATGAGAACATTAAGTGTCTTCAATATTCATATCAACCTTAAGGGAATAACAAAAAATATCTTCATAGATTTAAAATACTTCTATCTCCAAGTATTTTCATAGACTCGTATATAATTCATTTAATAAGTGGTCCACCTTTCTTTTAGTGTTCATGAAAAATCTGAAGGCATATCATGCAAGTCTTGTGAGTTTTTTCCCATACACCTTGATAGTCTCATCTTTCTTTTTCTTTAGTTTGATGAACACCTTCTCCATTTTAATATAGATAGTTCAGGGAAAATACTTATTGAAAAAAAATTAAATCCTTTCCATTCCATTGAATCAATATCCTCTTTGGACTTCATGTTCTTGATTAGTGTTCACCACTATTCAGCTTCCCCTTCAAGATAAGAGATTTTCATCATTACTTTATCATATTCTGAGAATTGGAGTATAGAGAATATATTATCAATGGATTTAATCCATTATTCCATGACGAGGGGATCATAAGATCCACTAAAGGTATGAGGATTCTATTACATAAAGGACTCAACTGCAATGTTCTACTTCTTAGGAGAAAGAGTGTGTCACATATGATTCAAGATATTATTCATAGGATGATTCAGCTAATCTAGTATAGCCATGAAGTTACTATCTCATGCTCCCATAAGGTTAGGCATATCATTAGGGAAATAATCACAGTTCTTATCATATTGGTTTTTTGAACGGTTCCGCCTATTTCCCATCATTAACTAAAATAAATGGAAAATGGGATGAGAATACTCAAAATAAAAATAATATAAAATGGAAAATATGAACCTAGAAGGAATAAATTGTAAATAGAACATAAATACTAACTTATGAGCCTCTAGGTTTTAAATCTAGGTTATCCATAGTAATTTCCCTATTAGGTTTTCTAACCTTTCAATTTTTTCTAATCCTTCATAATGGATTGTAAAGTGTTTATAAATTTCCAAAACATATCCCCTGGGAGCGCTAAACTAGGTGTTCAGTAAGGCCTATTTTTCATGCACTAGGTAATGATTGATTCAAATCCTAGTGCGCCCTTTTCAAGGTTATTACACCTATTTAAAACTATTCTAGAAAAATATCCACTTATAGCATCAAAAAAGGGATAAAATTTCTTGGAAACCACTCACTCTATACTTCACTAAAATCCTTGGATATTCTCCTATATATAGAAGTATCCCTAGGGTTCTAGCTAAAATATTTTAGTCATAATACCCCAAAATAACTAGACCTAACTTTGATCCCAACTATAGGTAACCAAACCTTTTATACATATTATTACATGATTTTTAACATACATATCTAATAAATACAACCCAAATATTTTGAGGCTTATTGTATTTAGATGACTAGGTTCATAATACATTAAAATAAACTAATACATAACATATTTATTTAATTATCCATAATGAGATATTAAAAACCTTTGAGGTTCTAAAATTACATAGGATAACCTGGGGAATACATAAAATAATAATGTGAGATAAAAATACCAGTAAGGGAATAAACATGGTAACGAAACATAGCACATTAGTCAACAGGCATTACATGTTATAATAAAAGAAAAATATCATGATTATTCATACATAGGAATAACATAAATAAACATAATATCATGGAAACATAGTAATGTGGAAACAACATATAACATGATATAAGAATAATTCAAGGCTAACCACCAAGGAAACATCACATAGTGGATAAAGTCCCATCATGGATTAGGTTTACTCCCTAATCCCATACATAATGTATTCTAAGGCAGAAACATTACCCAATTAATTATAGTGTTATCTAGGTTCACCCATCATAACATGTACATGATTATGTGTTCCAAAAAGGAAATCAATCATAAGTAATAAATATAATAATTACCTATATAAAAAATGGGTTTTATAATATTGCATTATATCATATAAAAGGAAATTTCACAATGAAGGCTTTTGAGAAATCAACATAAGTTATGTATTACCACAATAACAGAATGTTAGAATAAGGTTAGTATATATGTGAGAGATATATATACATAATTTAAAATCATTTCATAATATTAAATATAGATAAAAAAGTGAGTTAGATAGAGAATGGTCATAACCCAAAGAAAAAGGGTGGTTCAGAGAGATCCATTACATTAGGTTCCTAAATCTCTCTCCACTTGCATGTAACATACTAGATAGTTAAATTAAATTAAATTATTTATTTATTTATAACCTTTTCCATCAATATTATATTTTTTATAATTTTATTTCATTCATTTATAACCATTTAAATGATTTATAATGTTTAATTATGATGTTCTGAAGGTGTTAATTTCATGGTTTCAAGGTTTAATCACTTATGGATAATTATTGAAGTTATTATTAAATGGAACTAAAAATAAAGAAATAAAATTAAATGGTATTAATTTACTTAAAAAATTGAAATGGACCCAAATATTCTTTTGTGTTCCAATATAGTGATGATTTTTTTAGTAAATATGTTAACATTAATGGTTAGTTCGTTTAGGCGGATTTACCAAACATCATGGAATAAATTAATTTTATTTAATTAAATGGTTATTAAAACATTAAATAACATGAAATAAGTTATAATATACTTATTAAAATCGTATTTAACCATATTATTATTTCCATAACCATCCTTGAAGGTTATGGATAAAAATGAAGTGTGTTATTCTTGGAGGCGATGAACCAACCATACTATAAACAACATTTTCATATTTTGAATGAAAGAAGGGAAGTTATAAGATCAATATTCCACCATAATAAAAACATATCAGTATATTTAGAGGGTGAGATGAATCATGAAAATGGTGATGACCAAACAGGTGAAGCAATGCATCTTGGAGTCATTTTGGTATAAAGATCTGCAGACATAGGTGGGTGGGAATCTTGAAATAATGATGGGTGTGTCGACACCAATAATCTGGACCTCTACCCAAATATGGTTTTTTAAGAGGGGCACTCTGTGAAGGTACTCATTATGGGGAAATTCAATTCAACAGCTAATGGTAAATGGGGATTCACTATGAGAAGACTGGGATCATGATGTGAAGCTTGGATGCTCAGTTTGGTCCTTCATGTCACAGGGCCCTCAAGTCCATCAAAAATTGTAATGGTTCCCTGAGCCACTGGGCCTTCAGGTCATGTAAGGGTTACCTATAAACCCTATTGAAAAAAGGGATATATTTCCTTAATAAAAAAGGAAGTGTTTCCCCCTATCTTCCAAAAATTGATGGTGGTATAAGAATAATAAAATTAAAAGAGGTTAGTCAAAAAAATTAAATCTTTCTTTGCTCACATTATCTTAGGCCACCACTTAAATCTCCTTAAAATGGTCTTTGCACGAGACCAACATCTCTAGGATGTGGTGTTCCTTCACCATTCCACTACCTCACCCTATCTTCCACCAGCTCCATTGACACTGGTGGTCATATCCACACTTTTGTTCACTACATCAACCCCCCTTATAGTCACGTTGATCCAATTTGGCCAACGGTCCCTCGGTCATTGATCAACATCACCATCTGATCCATATGAACATCACCCTAGCTCTGTTCATGCATGTCAGTGTCATCACCATTATATCATCAATGGTGGATCATTTTCATTACATCGAGTCAATCATCGCTAGTCAACCACCGTTGACTCATCGTCGTCGTGTCTGTATAGCCCACACCATTGAGCGGGTCCACCAGAAACCCATTCCAATGTCATTTAGTGGGCCTAACCAATGCTAGCATCACGTTCAAAGCCATCCCAATATTAATTGGGGGGCACATAATTTTTCAGCAGCTGGGATTTGAACCCCAGTTTCCCATATGCAATGCTGGGGTGTTCGACACCACTCAACCAACACTGCATTTTCATGTTTACATTTATATATAATTATATTTATATATATTAATGTAAATTTATTTATATTTATATTTATTTATGGATATTTATATTTATTTATATTCATATAATTTTATATTTATTTATATATTTATATGTATTTATATATAGTTGTGTGTGTGTGTGTGTATGTATTTATACACATTTATATTTATATTAAATTATATGTGTGTGTTTATTTATATTTATATGTATTTATACTCATATATATCCATATATATATATAATGTAGGTGTACATATATTAAAATATTTATATGCATGTGTTTGTGTTTATATATGTTTATATATATATATAATTATATATTATTATATATATAAATATTTATATGTGTTTGTGTGTGCTTATATGTGTTTATATATATATATTATGTATTTATGTATGTATGTATGTATGTATTTGTTTGCATGTGTGTTTTCTGAGCCACGATTGAGTGGTTCTCACCGCTGACATCCACATCTAAGAGACTAGGGTTTGATTCCTCGCAACCCCTAGTGGGGATTTATTGGTTGTGATGCAAATGGAAATGATGCAGGATAACAGTGATACAAGATAAAGAAGCCTTGTTGATGCATGCATGGGGCCATACCTAGTTAAATACTAATAAATCATAGGGATTTTGAGTCATGTAATGGTCATTCAAGTTCACTAGGCCATTGGTCCACTATTTGTAATAAAATGGTTGGTTGGATGGGTTATCCCTCGGGGGAGGGGGGGCTATGATTGATCCTTCTAGCATGCAGGTGTGTGTGTGTTTGTTTCTTTTTATAGTACCCCCAATAACCTACCTATTATATATATGTCTCTGTGTGTGTCTGTCTGTATATTTATATATATCCATACATATTTATATATATTGAGTGTGTGTGTTTGTATATATTTGTATATTTTTATTTTATATATAAATATATTTAATTATATATATTTATATTTGTATTTATATGCATTTATATTTATATATATTAACTGGATATACATATAGTTATAAGTATATATATATTTACTTATTTATGTATTTTTATTTGTGTATATATTTAGATTTATATTTATATATGAATTTATATTTAATTATTTATGTGTATATGTGTATTTATATACAGTTATGTATATTTGTAAATATATATATTATGTCTAGGTATGTATATATATATACATACATATATTTATGTGTGTGTGTTTATATTTATATTTAATTATATTTAATTATATATGTGTAACATCCCTACCCCAGTTAACTCCACATTAACCAGACCGGATCACTATGAGACCTCAAGCATGCCTCTTCGTATGCCAGAGCCTTTTGACTGGAGCCGAGGGTCAATGCTATTTCTATTGAAAGAATATATCCCTATATCAGAGTGTGAAATAATAGACAAACAACAAAACATCAACACCACATTAATAATCATCAAAGTACGTGGAAGCGATGAAATATAACATGTTGTATCAAATGTAGTGCAGAAACATACCGTCATACAGACTCACTGTCATGACAACACAAAATAGTTGATCACCCACTAGGAAGATCACATAATCAAATAAAATAAATTAAAATAAAATACTCTACTTGTAACACTCCAAAATTTTAATATATTATTACCTTTAAATAAGACAATGTATTTGATAGCTTTCTCCACACACAACATTGATCTTAAACAAAACTGTGATATATTTTGATAAAATATAAATATTTAAGTACGATCATTAAAACCTATCCATTGAATTATCATGGATTAATATGAGTAACCTCTTTATAAATTATATGGATAATTAATAAAAAATGATACTTTTCATATGAATTAATTTCAATTGTTTTACCTAAAATGGCTATTACGGTCATTTATTAATTAGAAATGTATTTTTCTAAAAATTATCTTTTTATGTGATATGAATTTCATTTCATGAAACATATGATTAATTATGATAAATCATATTTGATATTAATAATTTTTTAACACCAATTTATTTGGAAAATTATATGAAATAAAAATAATAATGGTTAAAATTTGAATATCATTTTTCAATAAATATAGTTTTTCATTGTATTTTATGAGTTAATTCAAAAATTGAATTTATACATTTTAGAATTTTAATTTTATAGTGTTCAAATTATTTTTGTATTTATAATAACAATATTATCTTATGATACAATTTTTTGTTTTTCCAAAAAGATTAATTTTTATTCTAAAAAACGATTTTTGCGAAAATTATAATTTTATGATTTATAGTTATGTATGTGTATCCTAGAAGTTTAAATGAACCTTTTAAGAGAAAAAATCTTTATTTGAGTAAAATATTATACATTTTATATATTATTTTATCTTATAAATCCAATGTCCATTATTTCTGGATACTAAATTAAAATGGTAGTTTAATTAAAAACTATTTTCAGTATTTTCTTTGAAACAAGTATATTCAAGGTGTGATTTGGTATTGGATTACCATGAAATACTCAATCCATTTATTTTTTAATAATAACCCAATTTATTTCATGGTAAATTATAATTTTAAAAACTATGTCTTACGTAAAAAATTTAATCTTTAAACACACTTTTTTAAAAAGCTGGTTTTACACGTTATGTGTGCTAATCTTAAAAATTAACTCTTCAAACCATTATAAATTTTATTTTATAAAATTATTTAAAATTTTCAAATCATAAGGTTTAAATTAGGTTAAAGGGTTCAATATTAAATTTTTTTTCAATAAATTAATTGCTAACGGTAAAAATTAATTACCAATGTAAAAAAGAAAATTAGGGTAAAAGGTTAAATGTAAAAAATAAAATCCCTAACACACTAAATTGTTTCTCCAAAATGGATATTTGAGGTTATTTTAAACTCACACTAACTTTAATATTATATTTTTTTCCATTTCAGATCCATTGATTGTATAATAGTAACATTACATTATTTAAAATCTTAAAGTTGCATCCAAAATTTCCCTTCTCTTTACATATAAAAAGGTAGCACTTCCTCCACTTCAGGACTCACATTTCCATTTAATTTCTCCATGAAAATATACCAATTTTATATTATAATAACCACATCCAACATTAAAAATATTATGGTAACCATTTTTTATAATAAGTCCATCATTTTAAAAGAGAATTCCAAGGAAAGATTAAGAACCTAATGTGGGTATTATCAACTACTTAGTTTTTATTATTAATTATATTCATTAAAATTTGTTCTATAAATGATAATATAATAATATTAGTATCATTTATATATTTTATTTCTTATATATTAATGGTATTTTGATTATCTATTCATATATCACATCCATTAAGAAAAATGAAATCGTTATTCGTGCATACATGCAGACTATCGCCACCACAAGAAACAAAATTCATT
Source organism: Viscum album (assembly GCA_963277665.1). Classification (NCBI taxonomy): domain Eukaryota; kingdom Viridiplantae; phylum Streptophyta; class Magnoliopsida; order Santalales; family Viscaceae; genus Viscum; species Viscum album. Next base: position 2,026,800,696 of record OY728123.1, read on the forward strand.
TTTCATCACCACACATAATTTATATGTATGTATATATAAATTATATACCTAGACATAATATATATAGATAATTAAAAATATCTCTATGTATATAGATAAAACAAGCGAACTAAGAGAAAAATTATATGTTTTTCTATGTAATGACTTTATATAAATTATATTATCTTTCCAATTATTTAAAATTATGATATATCACACTAATAAACACTAAATAATATTATTATGCTTATGGTATAATCATATTACAACTAAACCATCTCATAATCATCCATTAATCATAGGAGGTTCATGTTTGGTTCAGTTTAGCCACCTACTTGAACAATACTATACATTTATGTTATAAATGAATATGATAACTTATTTACTAGTATAATATGATATAAATATATAAATAATTTTTCTGGTTATTCCAAGGTTATATCAAAATTTAACACATTATTTAAGAAAAAAACTTTCATTTGTTAAGAATCACCAAAACATGATCATCGTTGATTTCATCTTCGTGGTTCGTAACCAAAAATGACATGAAATGAAATTATAGATTTATAAAATATCTTGGAACATCTATTGATATACCTTATATGATCTAATATTTCTGTAATTAAGTAATATAATAGATACCAACATGAATTTTATGGAACTAGTTCAAATCAATAAATATTTCTTACACAAGATGTTGAAAAAAAGTAAATAAATAGAAAAAATATATATATTGGTTATAAATGAGGGGTATAAATGGTTATATTTATGAATAAAATTGTTGGGTATGTATTTAATGAACTTAATTTAATTATTTAGGACATTTTTTTAAGTAGAGAATGGATTAGGGTCGAGGTAAGGGTTTTTCATCTCAAATTCCTCTCTTTGATACATATTGGGTATTATGAATCTAATTTCATTTATGTTGCATATAAACTACCTATTTGAGAGAACATATCATGAATTTTATTTTAATAATGGTATTTTAAGTTCAATTTCAATCCATTTGTATCAATGGGTTTTGACTCGAATGTTTTTAAGGTTATAAGGGTTTTCTTGGTCTCAATTCTGATTCTTTGAGATGTAAAACATTTTATGCACAATGTTTTATTTTTATGGTTTATTTATTTCTTATGGATGTATTATTATCATAATCCTTTTATATCTTGTATTTTGTTAGTCATATCATGTTCCCTTATTCAAATGTCTAATGATTCAGTTGTTTCCCCAGTAAAGATGATTTTTGGTAACTCAATTTTCATTAATTAAGCTATGATCATTAGTTGAAATTATTTAATATAAGTTGGGTATATTCTACTGTTTTATTTTATTATTTGGTATTATCTAATTTTTTTTTGGGGATATATATTCCTGCCACGTAAACCCTTTGATGAATTTTCCATACTTTATGGGTGATGTTCTTTTGAAACCATCCACTTTCTTTCTTTAAATGGATTATGTTCATGTTATTATGATATTAAAATAGTCTTATACTCATTTATATATATGATGTGAACATAAAATATTAAAAAATTTGGATTGGATGATGTAATGACCTGCCAATTCTCACTGGATTGAGAGTACAACAAGTCATTACTAGGCCTTAAGTGACATCCCCAAGATGCCAAAGGCTAGCAATAAATGCTGAAGTGTTTCAAATACATGTGGGGGACGATTTAACCTTTAATAAATAAACCAATAAACCTACCAACCATAACCAAACATTCACTATATGATGCATGAACAAATGGAATACAACTCAACAACTTCATGTATCTCAAAATCAAATCAAAGTAAGAAACAACAGAAGAATAATCAAGTATCAAAGTACATAGAGGATAGACTACACAAGACTCTCCAAATACCTCAAGACTCCATGCTCCACAAGATCCAAGCTCCAAAATCTCCAAACAGCCCAAACATCACGAGGTAGTGCTAAACACGTATGAAACATTTCCTTTTCCCTTTTCCTAGAAGAGAGCATCTGCAAAATCACCAAAGTGTCAAAGTAGGGGTGATTATAAAACTCAATAGGTTTTTTCCAATGACTTCCCTACACAAAACACCAGGATAGAAGAGTTTTCAACAATTATATAAAACAATTTATATAAAAAAAATTCACAAAAATAGTTTATAACTAAATATAAACAAGTTTCCAAAACCATTCGTTACCAAAATCATACAAGTGCAATTGAAACCAATTTTCCTAGAAAGATATTTTCCATAAAAATAACTAAACAATCTTTACAACCATTTCACAATATCCCATTATCAGAATACCCAACCATTCCTTAAACCCATGAAACCAATCATGCATGCTATGTTATGACATTTCCATAATCATGAGTGGTTTCTTGTCGATCTACCAAGCTGTCACAAGGTAATTGTTTCCTATGTTTCATTAACCCTTTCACACTGATCCCAAGGTCATATTTCAACCAAGCCCTGTGTATGAAATTCCCATGTGCCATTAAACCTTTGGCACTGAGAACAAGGTCATATTTCAACCAAGCATCGTATATTCAACATGAACACACACCACATATTCCCAATGATCAATCCAAAACAAACCTTTCAATAAAAATGCCTTTTTATTAAAAACCATTTCCCTTAAAACAATTTAATTTTCAAACCATTTCAATTACAAAGTATTTCAATAAAACCCCATTTTTATTGAATAATATTTCTATTTAAAACCCATTTTTCATCAACCATTTAGAAATTCCAGAAAATCCATAATTTAAAATCATCATTTTAATTTCATGAAACTAAACCCCCTTTGCACAATTATTCACCAAGATCACACAATTTCACAAAAAACATAGATCATCACTAATGAATATTTTTCAATGAATTTCACAATCAATAAATCAATTTGAATTTAAGACAATAAATTCTAGCAAGAGGATATGAGAGTGAAGCCACATACCTCAATGGTTTTGACGAAACTTTTACAACAGACAAAGAACACACAAGAAAGTGGTTGATTCTCCAAGAATGGACTTAGTTATCTTATATTAGAAATATCACGACTCAACATTGAATTATTTGGAATCCAAAAATGTATATCTACCCACTATAGGTTCATATCTGAGAAAGAATGGAGATCAGAGAAGTAGATCAAAGCAGATCTACGAAAACATGACAAATATGGAAAGAATGGTGACATACCTAAAGAATCGGACTCAAAATCAAAAAGGAAATGCTCTAGGTTAGCTCCAACTCGTTTGGGGAGGGTTCTCCAGCCTTCTAGGGAGAGTAATATAGAAATAGGGGCGTTTTTAAGACAAAAAATATATATAGAGCAAAAACAAGTAAACTCCTATAAAATAGGATCTAGATTTGACCTCTACGCAAGGTTTGACCACACGGATTGGCCCAACCGTGTATGGATCATGCGATCTTACTTTTAGTCCAAACACTCTTTATAAAACCCCTAAACTCTCCCATCCTTAACCTTTACCCTTTTTATGGAAACACATTTTCTTATGGAAACATCCCACTTTATGGAAACATCCCACTTTATGGAAACACCTCACATTATGGAAACACCCCACTTTATGGAAACATCCCACATTATGGAAACAACCCACTTTATGGAAACACCCCACATTATGGAAACAACCCACTTTATGGAAACAACCAACATTATAGAAACACCCAACTTTATGGAAACTATCTATTCTATGGAAACTCTCTATTAAAGACACACCAATTAAAAAATGTGAGGAAAGGGGTTATGTACCTAAAACCGGGGGTACTACATTCTCCCCACCATTGGTCTTTCCATCCTAGGAAAGTAGAAAACCCTTGCTGGCCAAAAAGAGTTCCGGCCACTACTCTTTCATTTCCTTCTCACATTCCTAAGTCTCTTTCTGAATCAGGCCATGTTTCCATAAAACCCACACGAGGCCGATGCTTTTCCCATGCAAGAATTTCTCTTGTCCATCCATGATCCGCACTAGGATATATATCAGTGATGCATCCGGTTCTAGCTCAATGTGATCCCATATGATCACATGGTCAGGATCAATGTGATACTTTTTCAACTAGGATACATGGAACACATTATGCACTGAACTAAACCGTGGTGGTAATGCCAACCGATATTCCACCTCTCCAACCCATTACAGAATCTCAAAAGGGCCAATGTATATAGGAGATAACTTTCCCTACTTCCCGAAGCGATGATGTTCAAGACATGGAGAGATCTTTAAGAAGAAATGATCACCCACATCAAATGACAATGGTCTTTGACTGTGATCTGCATAATATTTCTGATGACTCTGAGCCGTCTCCATCCTCTTTCTAATCAACTAGATCTTCTCTTTTGTTTCTTGGATAAGGCTTGGCCCGACTAGTGAAGTTTCTCCCATTTTCACCCAGCATAGTGGAGAACAACAAGGACTCTCATACAATGCTTCAAATGGAGCCATGTGTATCGAGGCTTGATACCTATTATTGTATGATAACTCCACTAATGGTATATTATCCTTCCATGATCCACCAAAATCCATTACACAAGCCCACAATATGTCTTCCAATGTTTGTATTGTCCACTCGGATTTCCCATCTGTCTGAGGATGATATGGTGTGTGCATAGTCAACCGAGTCCCAAGGGCTTGCTGTAATTATTTCTAGAAATGATATGTGAACCTTAGATCTCTATCTGAGACTATTGACACTGGTAAACCATGCTTCTTTACCACTTCTAGGATATATATTTTTGAAAGATCCTCCATTGTATGAGTTTCACGAATATGTATGAAATGGGATGACTTGGTTAGATGATCCACTATCACCCAAAGGGCATCATGTTTATAAACCGTTCTTGGAAGACCTATAACAAAATCCATTATTATATGATCCCATTTCTACACTGGGATATGCAAAGATTGTGACATACCATCTGGTCTCTACTTCTCTGTTTTAACCTGCTGACAATTTAAGCACTGTGAGATGAACTCATCCACCTTCCTTTTCATGCCGCTCCACCAAAATTGCGCCTTCAATACCTTAAACATATTCTGTTTACCTGGATGTATAGCTCATCTCAAATGGTGGTATGAATGAAGGATTTATTCCTGACAAACCATAGGTACTATAACATCCCACCTTTTTATAACATAAACTTTCATTACATTACACAAAATTGAGGATCTTTAAGGTTTAGTGTCTTGGAAACCAGGAACATAATACATGAAAACAACATAAAAAATTCTTCTTAAATACTTGAAAGGCTTATCCTTAAGTTCATCCTAGGTTCATTACTGCATCTCATAACCTGGGGACATACATCAAAAGAAAGGGTGAGCAGAAGGCCCAGTAAGGGAACAAGAGAAACATTTAACATGTGAACTTGAGATACATCAACTATGTCATGAAAAAGAACTTTAAGGAATGAGAAAGAAATAACGTGGAATATCATAATAAAAATAACATTTTTCATAACTTTAATATGTGGCTACATCATTTAACATAGACAATCATGAACATATCACCAAGGTCCATCCCCAAGTTGTCATTTGAAAATTACCAAGGTTATTCACCAAGATATCGTGAAAATTATAATCTCTAGTGGTTACATCATTACCCAATGCATTGGAGAGCTATCAGGGCGCACCCTTAAATTTTCCTTTATTATCATGTGAGCCACATATATAATCATCAAACATTTCATAAATAACCCATATATCATAAAATAAATGGGTTTTATTTCATAATCATAATGTTTTAAAAACTGCTTTAAAGACATGATCTTTACGTCACTTTAAAACCCATAGAAAAGGAAGGTGGGTCTCATGTATGTAAATACCAGAATTTAAAATAGAACATTTTGGTATATATGTGAATACCCCTTTAGAATAAAGATCTTTGAGTATTCACTTAATAAAACAAAAGAACTTTAGAAAAAGAGAGAGACATTTTGAGATAGAAATTCTGCAGCATAACGGCTATGTTACGAGGTTTTAGAAAACATTAAAAAGAGAGGGGAAATGGGTCACCCACTCATAAATGATCCATAAAACAATAGAGGTAAAGAATATGAAGGATATATGAACATGGTAATGAAATCTGAAAGATGTACCATATGAAATGAAGAACATGAAAGGAAGACAAAAATAAGATTTCACTTATGAAAATTCGGCAGCCTAATGGCGTTACTTAAACTTCAAAAAATGAATTGACGAGATCAAATAGGGTCTCTCATCATGTGAACATAAAATATCATTATGATAGATATAGATATAATAACCCAAAATAATAAAAAGGAACTTGAAAGACTTGACATGAAAGTAGAACTTCAAAACGAGAAGGGTGAAAGAACCACTTAAAAATTCGGCAGCCTAACGGCGCCACTTAAAACTTAAACATAATGAATTGAAGAGATAAAATAGGGTCTCTCATAATATGATCATAAAAGATCAGTATGATAGATATAGAGATCATACCCCAACATAATAAAAAGTAACATGAAATACTTGACAAGAAAATAGAACTTGAAAATGAGAAGGGTGAAAGAATCTGTTACAAAAATTTCGATAGCCTAACGGCGCCACTTAAAATTTCATAAAATGAAATGATGAGAGTAAGAGGGGGTCTCTAATCATGTGAAAATAAAAAGGACAGTATAATTAATATAAAAGAACATCCTCCAACATAAGAACATGGAGCATAAAAGAAATGACATAAAAGAGATTACCTGAAAAAAAGAGGGAGGTAGGATACCTTACCTTAAAACATAACACTTAAAACTCAATGGTTTGGACCTTGAGGGCTTGGGGCACCTTGGGAGGACTCCTTGGGAGGTAAGGAGACCAGAACTTCGTTGAGAATGATTTTGGAGTCCAAAGGATGAGAGAATGGATTGGTATTTATAGGGAAAGTGAGGGGACAAGGCATTAATGGCCAAGGGACACCTCATAAGTGGGTTTCTCAAAACCATGTTCTCTCCCAATATATTTCCCATGAAGTTAGGCCACATGGGGCCCCCAATACAATAATTCATCACCTTTGGTCGGACAACCCATAAAATATCTCATGACATCATCATGACACAGTTATGATGTCATTAAACATACCGAAACCCTAAAACTGTATTTTTACTATTCACTGAATATTCAACTTTCTTCGAAAAATCCCAAAATTTCACCTTAACCAAATATCAATGCTCTTATTTAAAAAATGAACTCCATTTTATAAAAATAATTTTCTAAATATTTTTAATTTATTTTTTAAATAAATACACTATTCACCAAAAATTCATTTTTTTCAGAAAAAACCCCAAAATTTACCTTAACGTAATATCGATGCTCTGAGTTCAAAAATGAAATCCATTTTATAAAAATAATTTTCTAAATATTTTTAATTTAATTTTTAATTAAAAAACACTATTCCCCTGAAAAAACTAATACTTGATTAATAATTTATGAAACCATTATTTAACCATTTTATTGAATCACATTACTTAATCAAGGTGACTAGATTATTTTAATACTTTATTTAAGTGATATTACTAACTCATTTGGTCACATTACTAATCCTAAGCATAAAATCACTATTCATAATTTACTATTCATCAAAAATTACGTTGATCTTATTAGACTCTAAATTTCGTACTGAATATAATTGTAGAAGACAAGTTTTTGATAATCATTACACATTTTTAATTATTTAAGGTTTACATAAACATTTTTTAAAATATCCTTTCTCTAAAATTCACCAAAAATATGCATACTATATTTATCCGGACATTTAAAAAAGTCATAAACATCATCATAAGAAGAAATCCAAATTTTTATTTAAAACAAAGGATTACACAAGGCAGTTACGGTCTCCTTACATATCCCCTTATCACACCAGCATAAGACCTAAGTTTAAGGTGTGCTAAGGTGAGAGAATCTGAGGGAGGCTCAGCCAACATCGCACGAGTAGTAATTTCTATCAGTTTGAACTTCTCGCAAAGGCGATTCCGTTCTAGCTTCACACGATGAAGTTTGGCTTGGGTTTGGTCCAGAGCAAAGCCCAGTGGTGCTACCTCCTTCCCAAGTTCTGTTAGATGGGCTTCGATCGGTCCAAGACTACTGGGTGAGGCCATCAAATCTTCTTTCTATATTAATTAACCAATATTACTTGTATTTAGAGACAATAATCAAAACGTTTAGTTTCTAGTGGTCATATTGACCAATGATCATATAACAGTCAAAACCCATCAGTCTCATTTTAATTATACTCATGTTATCAAATGAAACAGTTTTGTTGAGTATCAAAAATAAAATAACACACAAAATTATAAAACAAGATTTATTCAAAATTTCGGGTCATTACAATCTTCCCCCCTTAAGAAATTGCATCCTCGCAATTTTAAAAATTGGGTTTTGAAATTTCATTGAAATTCCCACATCGGAAAAATAGTCAGTAACACTATTACTTTAAAATAAATAAAGGGAAGTAAAAAGGTCACTCGAGTTAACCCATACTAGGATTCCATGGAGGAAAACATGGATATGGAAGAAAAACAAAGGGTCAAGTTCTAGGGGAGAGTGATAGAAAACATGATTAGGAGAAAGTTGACCACGAGAAAATCCCAAACTTATGATGTGTGTAAACGGTCTTTGATTACCTAGTAGGAAAGGTAAACCAACAACATTTTTTTTTACGTTTCTTTTCATAATTTTGAGGAATTCATTTACTACATAGAACAAAAATATAAGGAAAAATACCTACCTTCATTTAGAGTTTCATCCTTTAATAAGTTTCTACCAAAACTAATCTTTTCTCCAAATGATGAGCATTCAAAACTACTTGGTCTCATCAAAACACAAGAATCATCTTCTAGAGAATCACATAATCCACAAAATATTAACTATCTATTTATTCTATCTTTAAACATTATCACAAAAACAGAAAGGTTAAGGTAAAACAACTCTTCAAAAATAAATAATCCCGTATGAATGGAAACTACTTTTAAACCTTAAAAGTTTCATGGTACTACTCAAAGTTCATCATAGACTATTCCATAAATAACGGTCCTTAAAATTCCTCAAAATAAACCAAACTAAGATTGAAACCCAAATACAAGAAGGATTTTATAACATAGTCTTCCAAAATAAACTTCATTGTTCATCTCCAAACAACATCAACCACTCCTAACATCTTATAACAAAAGTATACAACCTAAACATATTTTACCCAAGATAGGTTAATCATTCCCATAAGTAACCTAAATTACTATAATTCCACCTTAAATTCATCGATTCTTAAAAATATAAGTCAACCTTACTCCTCAATGAAAATACTGTAGTAATCTATTTACCTCGATCATATAGGGTCTCCAAAATAGTGAACGTCTTCCAAAATAATAATCATCTTTTAATCCCCTAATAATCTCTGTCATATTAATACGGAAATAATCGCATTTCCTATCACATTGGTTGTTGGGACATGTTCTTCCATTTCCCACCATTAACTAAGAAGAGAAAGTATAATTAGGGGCTTAAATACTTAGCCAATAATCATGAAAAGGAACTTAAAGCATATAAGGATAACTTGTAGAAGAATAGTATACCCTAACTTGTGATCCCCTAGGTTCCCATCTAGGTTATCCATGATCATATATTCTTATGCGAATATTTATTTTATTTTATCTTTGTTCCTTTAACAATGGTTCATACTATGCTTATGAATTTACCAAAGCATATCCCCCGGGAGTGTTGTAACCAAGAGTGCAGGAAGGCCCGTTGTCGTATACCAGTTCCTATTTGAGTCTAGCTCAAAGAAGTGTTTTCAGGTTTTCTCCCTATGTATATCTATGCCAGAGCCTCCTCTACCTGCTCGTATCCGGACAGGGATGTATTTGCTTGGCAACCCATTACTCAATACTCACCAAAATACCAGGAATATTTCCTATATATAAACTCTTCTATAGGCTTCTTCCTAAAGTTTTCATATCCTAATTTCCACAAATAATTAAACAATCCTTTGATACCAACTATAACATCCCACCTTTTTATAACATAAACTTTCATTACATTACACAAAACTGAGGATATTTAAGGTTTAGTGTCTTGGAAACCAGGAACATAATACATGAAAACAACATAAAAATTTATTCTTAAACACTTGAAAGGCTTCTCTTTAAGTTCATCCTAGGATCATTACTGAATCTCATAACCTAGGGACATAAATCAAGAGAAAGGGTGAGCAGAAGGCCCAGTAAGGGAACAAGAGAAACATTTAACATGTGAACTTGAGATACATAAACTATGTCATGAAAAAGAACTTTAAGGCATGAGAAAGAAATCACGTGGAATATCATAATAAAAATAAAATTTTTCATAACTTTAAGATTTTTCTACATCATTTAACATATACTATCATGAACATATCACCAAGGTCCATCCCCAAGGTGTCATTTGAAAATTACCAAGGTTATTCACCAAGATATCGTGAAAATTGTAATCTCTAGTGGTTACATCATTACCCAATGCATTGGAGTGCTATCAGGGAGCACCCTTAAATTTTCCTTTATTATCATGTGAGCCACATATATCATCATAAAACATTTCATAAATAACCCATATAGAATAAAATAAATGGGTTTCATTTCATAATCATAATGTTTTAAAAACTACTTTAAAGACATGATCTTTACGTCACTTTAAAACCCACAGAAAAGGAAGGTGGGTCTCATGTATGTAAATACAAGAATTTAAAATATAACATTTTGGTATATATGTGAATACCCCTTTAAAAGAAATATCTTTGAGTATTCACTTAATAAAACAAAAGAACTTTAGAAAAAGAGAGAGACATTTTGAGACGGAAATTCTGCAGCATAACGGCTATGTTACGAGGTTTTAGAAGACATTAAAAAGAGAGGGGACATGGGTCACCCACTCATAAATGATCCATAAAACAGTAGAGGAAAAGAATATGAAGGATATATGAACATGGTAATGAAATTTGAAAGATTTGCCATATGAAATGAAGAACATTAAAGGAAGACAAAAATAAGATTTCTCTTATGAAAATCTGGCAGCCTAACGGCATCACTTAAACTTCAAAAAATGAATTGACGAGATCAAATAGGGTCTCTCATCATGTGAACATAAAATATCAGTATGATAGATATAGATATGATACCCCAACATAATAAAAAGGAACTTGAAAGACTTGACATGAAATTAGAACTTCAAAATGAGAAGGGTGAAAGAACCACTTAAAAATTCGGCAGCCTAACGACGCCAATTAAAACTTCAAAATACTGAATTGCAGAGATCAAATGGGGTCTCTCATAATATTATCATAAAAGATCAGTATGATAGATATAGAGATCATACCTCAACATAATAAAAAGGAACTTGAAAGACTTGACAAGAAAATAGACCTTGAAAATGAGAAGGGTGAAAGAATCCGTTACAAAAATTTCGGCAGCCTAACGGCGCCACTTAAACTTTCATAAAATGAAATGATGAGAGTAAGAGGGGGTCTCTCATCATGTGAACATAAAAAGTACAGTATAATGAATATAAAAGAACATCCTCCAACATAAGAACATGGAGCATAAATGAAATGACATAAAAGAGATTACTTGAAAAGAAAGAGGGAGGTAGGATCCCTTACCTTAAAACGTAACTCTTAAAACTCAAAGGTTTGGAACTTGAGGGCTTGGGGACACCTTGGGAGGACTCCTTGGGAGGTAAGGGTACCAGAACGTAGTTGAGAATTATTTTGGAGTCCAAAGGATGAGATAATGGATTGGTATTTGTAGGGAATGTGAGGGGATAAGGCATTAATGGCCAAGGGACACCTCATAAGTGGGTTTCTCAAAACCAAGTGCTCTCCCAAGATATTTCCCATGAAGTTAGGCCACATGGGGCCCCAATACAATAATGCATCACCTTTGGTCGGCCAACCCATAAAATATCTCATGACATCATCATGACATAGTTATGATGTCCTTAAACATACCGAAACCCTAAAACTGTATTTTTACTATTCACTGAAAATTCAACTTTCTTCGAAGAATCCCAAAATTTCACCTTAACCAAATATCAATGCTCCGATTTCAAAAATGAACTCCATTTTATAAAAATAATTTTCTAAATATTTTTAATTTATTTTTTAAATAAAAACACTATTCACCAAAAATTCATTTTTTTCAGAAAAAACCCCAAAATTTACCTTAACATAATATCGATGCTCTGAGTTCAAAAATGAAATCCATTTTATAAAAATAATTTTCTAAATATTTTTAATTTAATTTTTAATTAAAAACACTATTCACCCAAAAAAACTAATACTTGAATAATAATTTATGAAACCATTATTTAACCATTTTATTGAATCACATTACTTAATCAAGGTGCCTGGATTATTTTAATACTTTCTTTAAGTGAGATTACTAATCCATTTGGTCACATTACTAATCCTAAGCATAAAATCACTATTCATAATTTACTATTCATCAAAAATTAAGTTGATCTTGTTAGACTCTAAATTTCATACTGAACATAATTATAGAAGACCATTTTTTGAAAATCATTACACATTTTTAATTATTTAAGGTTTACATAAACATTTTTTAAAATATCCTTTCTCTAAAATTCACCAAAAATATGCATACTATATTTATCTGAACATTTAAAAAAGTCATAAACATCATCATAAGAAGAAATCCCAATTTTTATTTAAAACAAAGGATTACACATGGCAGTTACGGTCTCCTTACATAACCCCTTATCACACCAGCATAGGACCTAAGTGTAAGGTGTGCTAAGGTGAGAGAATCCGAGGGAGGCTCGGCCAACATCGCACGAGTAGTAATTTCTATCAGTTTGAACTTCTCACAAAGGAGATTCTGTTCTATCTTCACACGATGAAGTTCGACTTGGGTTTGGTCCAGAGCAAAGCCCAGTGGTGCTACCTCCTTCCCAAGTTCTGTTAGATGGGCTTCAATCTGTCCAAGACTACTGGGTGAGGCCATTGAATCTTTTTTCTATATTAATTAACCAAGATTACTTGTATTTAGAGACAATAATCAAAATGTTTAGTTTCCAGTGGTCATATTGACCAATGGTCATATAACAGTCAAAAACCAATGGTCTCATTTTAATTATACTCATGTTATCAAATGAAACAGTTTTTTTGAGTATCAAAAATAAAATAACACACAAAATTAGGAAACAATATTTATTCAAAATTTCGGGTCGTTATAGGTACGACCATTCGATCTCTGAAACATAAAACTAAACCCCCATCAAGTTTCCATCCCTCAATGGTCTCCCCTCCATTGAGTTTGGAACTTATAACCAGACATTCTGCATTAGATGTTTGTGCCTCTTTGACCATTTTTACTAAATCAGGAACAAGAGTAGCTGAAAAGAAAACCACAACATCACCTCAGTCTTAACATTACACATGCATGTTAGCTAAGACCGACATCAACTTCCATTAATCAAAAGCTTCTTTTCCCAATTGAGCATATGACTTTCTACTGAATGAATCTACCCCCGAATTTCCTTTCCCCGGTGTGTACATCAAGTCAATGTAAAAAATTTGGTTATACTCTATCCATTTCTTTTGCCTCAGATTCAAATATCGCTGTGATAAAATGTGTTTCATGCTTTTTTGATCCATAAAAATAGTAAATTTCTCACCAAAGATATAATGTATCCATGTTTTCAAACCATGGACGACTATAGCTAACTCCAAATCATGTGTTGGGTAATTCTTCTCATTCAGCCTCAACTACCTTGAACCATAAGAAACCACACGATCTATTTTCATGACAACACAACATGACCCTGATCCTGAAGCATCACAATACACCACATACCCCTGTCCTGATTCTGGTAAGATCAAGATAGGTGCTGATGTATGCCAAACATTCAGTTCCTGGAAAGACTTCTAATATTCCTCCATCCATTGTAATGGATAATTCTTCTTTGTCAGAGCTATCATTGGTGAAGATAGTCATGAGAAATCACACACAAAGCATTGGTAGTAACTAGCTCGACCAAGAAAACTTCATATCTTGAAAACATTATTCGGTGGTTTCCAATAGCTAACGGCTTCTATCCTTTCATGATCAATAGAAAAGCCTTTCTTAGAAATGACATGGCCAAGAAAATGTACTTCTTGTATCCAAAAATCACACTTTGATAATTTGGCATACAAATGATTATCTATCAAGATTTGTAACACCATTTCCAGGTGCACCTCATGATCATCCCTTGTCTTTAAATAGACCACAATTTCATCCACAAACACCACAGAAAAAGAATCTAGATATTTTTGAAATATCTGATTCATCAATGACATGAAGACCGTTGGTGCATTCGTTAGACCGAAAGGCATGACTATATATTCATAGTGGTTGTTTCTACTTTTGAAAGCTGTCTTTGGAATATCCTCTTTCTGAACTCTCAATTGGTGATATCTTGATTGCAGGTCAATCTTGGAGAACCAATGAGCTTCCCTTAATTGATCGAATAGATCATCAATGCATGGAATTGGATATATGTTCTTTATCATAACTTAGTTAAGCTTAAAATAATCAACACACATCTTAATAGTTTCATCTGCCTTCTTCACAAAAAAAAACCGGTGTTACCCATGGAGACGTACTTGGTTGAATGAAACCCCTTATTTCTAGCTCCTATAACAAAACTTACAATTCTCGTAACTCTATTGGTTCCATCCTATAAGATGGAAGGGAAATAGGACCAGTCCCTAGAAGGAGATCAATCATAAACTCTACTTCCCTTAGAGGTGTTTACCCTAAGAAGTTCATGGGAAAGACATCTGGAAATTAATCCACAACAGCTGGAAAACTATTTTCCTCCATCACTTCTATTGATGCCAAAGTCAATGCTTCTAATTGGTAAGAGTTGATTCCCACCATTTGTGCCAACAAGCTCTTTGCACCCGTCTTTACAGTCCTCTCTCCTCTAAAGAGATGCTCGATGTCGTCCTCAGTCATGAAACTAATGATCTCCTATAAAAGTAGATTTGATCCTCGAATGTTGTTAGCCAATCCATACCTAGGATTACATCATAGACATCCATATCCAACATCAATAATTCCCATTTTATCTCAACTCCATCAACAGTTATAAAACATGCTCTACATACAAAGTCTTGACATTATCTTTCACTGAGAGGAGTTTTCGGTTTCAGAACAGAAGGAATATTTTACAGTTTTAAACATAGAAAGTCAATAGCATGAGAAGCAATGAAGTAATATGATTCACCAGTATCAAACAACACTTGTACAAAGTTAGATTTAAAAATAATTGTACCTCTCATTATAGATGGTCTAGTCGGATCATCAACAATAATCCACTCTGCTCCATTAAATTATTTCTTCACTACACTATTCTCCTTGTTTTTTTGATGAGGTTTCCCAGGTTGAGGAGTCATGGTATTTATAGAATCACCATGGATAGCTTTTCTCTATTGACAAGACTGATTCTACTATCCTCATCCAGTCAAAGCATATGATGCTTGCGACACCTGAGAAGTGTCTCGAGTACCTAACCTTGGAGCACTGTGAAAATAGCGCTGAAGATGTCCCATCTTGTTGCAATTATGACATGATCTAGGTTGTGTCATACAATAATGCTTTATGTGGTCAAGCGAACCACATTGAAAACAACCTTCTTTGCTTTGGGGTTCTGGAGGAAGGTTTACTGATCCAGCCGCCTAGTTCTAATTTCCACTTGCACCTTGGAAATAGGTGTCTCTTTTCCGCTTGTTCTTAGTGGTTGAGTTTCCACCGTTTCCTGTAGGTATCATCATGCCCCCTCCCAAAGATCCTGAGATATCACATTCATCCATAGTTGCTCTGTTCACCATCTCTATATAATCTGTAATACAAAGTACTGCAATCTTTGATCGAATCTCCTGTCATAGCCCTGATTCAAATATGTGTGCCTTCAAAGAGGAACTTGCCGCATCTTCTGGTGCAAAGCATACTAAGTTCATGAACTTAGACACATACTCTATGACAGAGAGACTCTCTTGTTTCAGACTACAGAATTCCTTCATTTTCAGGATCTTGAACGTGTGAGGACAGAATTGTTTATTGAACAATTCCTCAAAATCCTCTCATGTAAGTCCTTCATCCAATTTATCCTACACCGCTAAATCCCACCACTGACATGAAAGATCCTAGAGAATATACATCGCTAGTTTGACCTTTAGCTCTACTGGTGTGCTGATGAAGTCGAGATATGATTCATCCTACATAGCCACACCTCCGCCTTCTTAGGTTCAGAATCACCCCGGAAATTATGTGGATTCTACTTCATGAACTGGATGGTATGATCCACATGTCATGGCTCATTCCTCCAGTTCCCTATGTCCACATCTGAAAAAGCTTAGACAATACTCTAAACCAAGTCTTGGTTCACATGTGGTTCAGGTGAAACCATATTCTCTACAGCTTCTTCAGGTTGGTTTCGACGACCCCTACCAGGTGCAATTTTCTAAACTAACAACAAACTCCCTTAATCTCATTCTCTAGAAACTATTGGCTTAGAATTTCAAATTATATCACATCAACTATCAAAACATTGTTTTCCAAAACAAATTTTTTCCCATGTTCAACCATTTTTGAAAACACTTCACACGCTTTTAAAAATTAAACCCCTTTAAAAATATGATATGAATTCTCCTTTTCAAAATCATTCATTTGAAAACCAATTCCATTCTTTTTCAAAAATTAACACATATTTTTTTTCACAACATGAATCATTCCTCGAAATGATGTATGCACTCCTAGTGGGAATTCATTCCTCTACAATTCATGTCATGCTCGTCTCATTGGATAAACCCATGACAATGAGATTTCAAAATTCTAGAAGTGTCTTTAAACACTTATTTACCCAACTCCCTGGTAACTTTAAGTTCAACATAAAAGGGTTAGATATGTCCTTTTATTCTATACATTTCAAGTTCCGATATTCCTACTCCTTTCTAATATTCCCACCCAAGGAATAGACAAGAAGGGATTTCATCTCCAAAACTCGAAACATCGATGACTACTTGTTAGAAAAGGACCGAACAAGCTAATACCATTTGTAATGACCCACCAGTTCTCATTGTCTTGATAGTACAATGTGTCATTACTAGGCCTTAAGCGACATCCCCAAGATGCCAAAGGCTCACAATAAATGCTGAAGGGTTTCAAATACAAGTGGGGGACGATTTACCCTTTAAGAAATAAACCAATAAACCTACCAACCATAATCAAACATTCACTATATGATGCATGAACAAATGAAAGACAACTCAACAACTTCATGTATCTCAAAATCACATCAAAGTAAGAAAAACAGAAGAATAAACAAGTATCAAAGTACATAGAAAATAGTCTACACAAGACTCTCCAAAGACCTCAAGACCCCTTGCTCCATAAGCTCCAAGCACCAAAATCTCCGAACAACCCAAACATCACAAGGTAGTGCTAAACACATGGGAAATATTACCTTTTCCCTTGTCCCAGAAGATAGTATCTACAAAAGCACCAAAGTGCCAAATCAGGGGTGAGTATAAAACTCAGTAATTTTTCCCCAATGACTTCCCTACTCACGCCACTAGGATATAAGAGTTAGTAACAAAAGGTTGGGGTTAGAGCCTCATTTATTATTAAAGCAAACCAAAGAACTCTTTAACTGGGTAGAGGGAGACCCATTACATAGCCCGAAGGCCCAGAGGGAATATAGACCATTACATGGCTAGTAGGCCCAAATGTTTGGCCCAAGGACCATTCTGTGAATAGTAATACAACAGTGCCGGCCTGCTACAGTCCATGTCGTTGCTACAGTGCCCTGTTGCTGCTACAGTGCCCTTCCGTCGCTACAGTGCTTGATGTTGCTACAGTGCCACCGCTGCTACTATTCACAGAATACCCAACCATTCCTCAAACCCATTCATCCAACCATGCATGCTACATTATGACAGTTCCATACTCAGGAGTGGTTTATCGTCGATCTACCAATTTGTCACAAGTTAATTGTTACCCATGTGTCGTTAACCCTTTGGCACCGAGGACAAGGCCATATTTCAACCAAGCCTCGTGTATGAAATTCCCATGTTCCATTAAACCGTTGGCACCGAGCAGAAGTTCATGTTTCAACCAAGCCCCGTATATGCAATATTAACACATACCACATATTCCCAATGATCAAGCAAAAACAAACCTTTCAATAAAAACACCTTTTTATTGAAAACCATTTCCATCAAAACCATTTCAATTCCAAACTATTTCAATTCCAAAACATTTCAATAAAACTCCATTTTTATTCAATACCATTTCTATTAATAACCCCTTTTTCATCAACCATTTAGAAATTCTAGAAAATTCACAATTTTAAATCATAATTTTAAATTCATGAAACTAAACCTCCTTTGCACAACTATTCACCAAGATCACGTAATTTCACAAAAACCATAGATCATCACTAATGATGATTTTTCCATGAATTTAACAATAAATAAACCAATTTTAATATAATCCAATAAATTCTAGCAAACGGATATGATATTTAAGCCACCTAACTCGAAGGTTTTGATGAAACTTTGACAACAGACGAAGAACGCACAAGAAAGCGGGTCGATTCTCCAAGAACAGCCTTAGTTCTCTTATCCTAGCAGGATCACGACTCAACATTGAACTATTTTCCATCCAAAAACGTAGATATACCCAATATAGGTTCATATCTAAGAAATAATGGAGATTAGAGAAGTAGATCTAAGAAGATCTAAGAAAACATGACAAATCTGGAAAGAATGGTGACATACCTCAAGAATCGGACTCGAAATCACCAATGGAAGGATTTGGGTTGGCTCCAAATCGTGTGGGGGGGGGTTCTAAATCATTATAGGTAGAGTAATATCGAAATAGGGGCGTTTTAAGGCCAAAAAAAATATAGTGCAAAAATGAGTAAGCTCCTGAAAATATGATCTATATTTGACATCTGCGCAATGTTGGACCACACGGTTTGGGCCAACCATGTATGGATTGTGCGACCTTACTTTTGGTCCGAAAACTACTTATAAAACCCCCAAACTCTCCCATCCTTCACCTTTATCCTTTTTATGGTAATAAATTTTTAATGGAAACATCCCACTTTGTGGAAACACCCCCACTTTATGGAAAATAGCTCACTTTATGGAAACACCCCACTTTATAGAAACAACCCACTTTATGAAAACTCATAACTTTATGGAAACCACACACTTTATGGAAACAAATAACATTATGGAAACACCCATCTTTATGAAAACTCTCTATTTTATGGAAACTCTCTATTAAAGACACACCAATTAAAAAAACATGAGTAAAGGGGTTATGTACCCAAAACCAGGGATACTACATATGATGTTCACTAATAAATAATGTTATTCTATTTACGAAGGAAAAGGTAGTGGTGTTCTGTATATTTTTATTCCAATATGGATGATTATTTGAAAGTTAAAAATATATTTTTTAACCATCCACCTACTTTCTATAGATTGGTTATGATCATGGTATCCCTTTTATTTAAATGGATAAAATTATTTACATTCTTGATTATTATGGACTTCTCATGCTGGTTGATTATGTATTAAAATTCTATATTTTTTCCATATGGATTTCCATGTTTTTATTCAACCAGAGGTTCATTATGGAATGGTATTAAATGTGTTGTTGACTGTTATAGTGAATTCGTTATACTTAAACAAGTGATGGGTTTGTCCTGATAATTTATAGCCCCTAGATGAATCGACAAGTCTGATGGGAAAAACATATTTGGTTTTAGTGTATACCTCTTCCAATAACTAGATAGTTCCTTTTAATAAGGACTTAACAACATGTTTTTGATGGATGAAATTATGCATTCCATTGGTATGAGATCGGTATTATAAATATCCATGTTTTAATTTCTTTTCATGGATATAGTATTCTCTTATTTCTAGTAAAATATATAATTATTCATATTATTTATTCCTTCCATATTATGTATACCATACTTTTTTTTTTGACGGATTCAGTTATATGTTTCCCTTACTAAGTGTTTGATCTCACCTCTTTATTATGTTTCCATTCCCTAAGTTATGAATTAAATTATTACAAGTGACATTTTTATATGGATAAAATGCATGGAATAATTTGTGGGAGATGTTGAAGATACATTATAGACTATGTAGTTTCATATATAATTAAAAAAATATGTGTTTTATAGAAATATCATGGGATTTGTTAGTTTATGTTTTCAATAATTCGCTAAAACATTAAACCTAAAAATATCCTTGGTATGTAAGAGATGAAATAATAATTATTGATTTTATAATCAAGGATATTAATATTTAGACTCTTATAACTTGGTATCAAAGTGAGTTTATAAATATTTATTTGTGGAAATAGATCCAAAAGTGTGATTCTAGGGTTCCACACTACTATTATCCCCAATCCATACCTTATCCACCACAAACTTCTTATGAGTTATCCCACTTGATCAATCATCACCAGGACACTACTCAACTAGAACATATTAATAGTGAAGTATGCTTAAGCACCCAAGTTCCACAACCACCCAAGAAGGGTGTGAGTATCACTCAATAGGACTCCACCAACACAATCCTATATATAACTGGTGAATATAGGGTTTTCACATGTGATATTTTCAATTGAATAAATAAATACCATGTATAAGTATAAAAAAATAACTTTAGTTGATCCTCAGGTTCTAACATGACACCCAAGATCAACCCAAACCTAGTTTTTCTAGTGTCGTGGTGTCTCTGAGCATGTCACGCAACCATGCTAAGAAATATTGAACCAATGACTTATTCATAAGAGAAATTCCTAGGTAATACAGTAGAGTTAATCTCAATATTCAGATCCTAGAAGTAATCCATGGGAATCCCATTGTACATTAATCACTTGGGGGGGACTGAATTCCTATCATATCATCTCACATATGTCTACCATCAAGGGAAATGAATCTCTCCCATAACATCTCATTTCATACTTATCACTTAGGAGAAGTGTGTCCCTCCCAAATCATCTCATATATACATCCCTTCGTATGTAGCTCATCCCTTTAGTCTATCTCATATATCACATCAGGGCAGTGCATCCCTCTAATAAATCACATAGTATCAGAAATAAATATTAGATCTAAGGAAAACATCTAAGACATACCATGTATCTCAATAAAAATCGATGGGAAGTTCATCCCACCAAAATCCTCTCATAATTTTCATCTCATAAGGGTTGGATCGCCATTCAAACCCATTTCCAATAACCAAGATCATCCTCTAAAGTGCATGACATATCCCCATAATTATATCCATATCAGGATGAAAATAGTTGATTTAGATTCTAAGGTGACACCTGTAATCATCACTATTATTTCCCATACACACCCTCTCATGGGTTTTTATATCACTAGGGAAGACTTTTAGGTCCCCTAGGTCACATCATAATCAAGACCCCCTACCCAGGTCCCATTATCTAATTCAAATATCCTAGGTCCAAGCTCATTACTCGAAGGGCATATCATCCCTTGACATCACTGTAATCATAACATTGCCTCATAGGCCTCGTAGACAATCTCATATCCATTTCACATAAGGGATATGGTCTCAAGCACGTCCCCATTTAAATTCACCCTAGGCCGGTCCTCACACACCCAACCCATCCAAACCTTACCCAAGGATCACCTAACCATATGTTCATATCTCAAGGGGGAAGAAACACTCACCCTTTCCTCACTGTACTATCCCTATGGATCTAAGGAATCTCAAGGTCCACTAAGGCCAACTCATGCCAACCAATTCCAAACCAACACTCATCTCTATAAGGATTCTACACTAGGTTGAATATGTTACATTAAATTTGATTAATTTATACTCTTAATGGTCCCTTCTATCTCAAGGAATACATTTATTATAAAGGCCTCTATCATCGATGGTCATGACATTAAACCAGTGCACAAGGGCCTATCATGGCCCTTGGAACTTTGTTTTGTTTAGGAATTTTATTTAAATTTATTTATTTATTTAATAAAAATAGTAGATCACCCATAGTGGTGAGAATACACATAAAATATTCCATATTTATTAACAAATGAAAATACCATGGAGTATGGTCAAGGGACCACCTACCTCAATTCAAAGTTATTCCCTTTTAAAATAACTCAACAACTCTCACCCAAACTCCTCCAAGTCCAACCGGTCATAGTTAATCCACACAAGGCCCTAACGTATTCCAAAACACCCAAATTAATTAATTATAGTAAAAAAATTATTAATTATAAAAATTTAATTAATATTATATTTAATGTGATTTTTCATAATCATTGAACAACTCAATAAGCAACCTCACCACACTAAAACCAAAACCAAATACATATGAAAGGACTTCAGTGTAATATTGACATAATATCAAGAAGAATCCATAAAAATTGGAACCAAAGCAATCACCACATTAATTTAATTCAACCAAAAATTATAAATAAATGCATCTAATGATATACTACAACTGAAACAGTGTGCGATCATCACCTCAGGATATCCATTATCCATCACATGAAAAATACCTATCATAATGGGATGATTCCATCATAATCTAGTATAATTTTCAATGAAACCCTAAGTCAAGAATCCCAAAATCAAAGGGGGTAAACAAAAGAAGAATAATGCAGAAGAATAAAGAAAGGGATAACATTGAGTTTCCCAAGAAAATGCACCAAATCCACCCTATTCAAAGTGGGAAATTAGGGGAGGAAAGGGGTTGGGATTTGATCAAGTTCTTAAAGTTTGGATGCATGTATGGGGTAGAGAAAATGGGACCAAAACCCCTAAATAATAAAAGTTAAAATGGTAACTTTATAAAAAATTGAATTTCCTAGGGGAAAAATGGCATGCACTACACTATGGTGCACCCCAAAGCAGCCCCTGGGAAACCCCAAAAGTCCCAACACCATGACCAACTCCTTGTCACTATTTTCCACTATGGGGATTACCTGTAAAAACACCCATCAAGTGGGAAACATAACATTATCAATGACCATATTTTTCCCTGGTGCCTGGGTCATAAAAGTTGCAACCATGGTCAATCAAATGTGTAGCCTGAAAATTTTGGTCAACCCATTTTGCATCGACACAACCCCTAACAACATAGAGATATCTATGGTGTGGATATCTCTAATTCTCTATAAAGTGACCAAAACTGGCTCCCTATGTCATAGCTTATGTCATTGTGGACCTCAAGGCTCCCCAGGCACCTCTCATACCTCTTGAACCTGCTCCTTAGCATTAAACACACAAAACAGCTCTAGAACCACTCCAAAACCCTATAATCAAGGCCAGTATGAATGAAACAAGGAAAAAACAAGTATATAGATAAATAATGGGTTTTTACATTAAAACAAGTGAATGTTTTTTAGGTTTTCAAACTGAAACTTTCTATGGAAACCAAAAAATTAAATTTCCTTGTAATTTCACCACTCAAAAAGGGATAGGGTTTTACAACCTCCCCACTATATCACTTCTCATCATTTAGAATCCCATTAGATTATCTAATAATTAAAATTGATCTATCATTGGTAATAATTCATATCCAACAACCCTAAAACAAAAACTAAGCTTCCACTATGAAACTCTAAATATAAGACACACTATTCCTAAAAACTTGATCCACCTCTCAACACCATCACTAAAACACTGAGAAAAATGTTACCTAAGTATTCTTATCTTGAGAAAATTTTGTTTCATCAATTAATTAAACATCCATCTTATAGTTATTCCCACTATAGTACTCAGCTCATATAGGACAATTTTGAGCAATGGTGCTCCCCACCATCAGAATCACTCATTGAAAAATAGTTCTCCAATGATACAATGACAATATCGATACTATTTTTATCTCACCACACCCATTTATATATGAAAATACTAATTGAATCTCCTCTTCCATAATTTTATCAAAACCGTTTGGTCACACCCACTAATGAGATATCTCATCACTTGGTTATAATTCCTTTATTTCCCAAAGGTGTCTGACGATCATCCCAAAACCCACACTAAAGTATAAACCTGACTCTTAGCATAATTCCACTATTGAGTTTCCTCAACCATCTAAATTAGCTATCATGATCTCAATCGATCTCCTACACATAATTTATTTGACTCACCATCAGATCATACCAAACCCATCACGATAACATTTTCAAATCCTAAACTCCATCCAACACTGTATTAAAGGATAAATATAAAATTTGACATAGAAATAGATAAATTAGATTCACCCACTCACTGGTATCCAAACATAACCTCAAATGTCTAATGGATGGTCTCATTCATCCACTGCCCTTCCATCATGAGGTTCATTCCTCCACATCCCATGCTTATTCCATTAATGCATGTAATGATTGGACATGGTTATCCCACTCATGGATGAGCACCAACATGGAACATCCACCACAACCCATTCCAAGATCATAGGAATATCATCCTTGGCACCCATCAAAATTATCCATAACAGGGGTCACACCCTCCAACAGCTGATGGTGCACTCCCCACCATATGGATTCAATTATACCAATCCACAAGTGAAATCCAAACAAGTTCCACCATCATGCCTTCCTAAAAATAACTTTTAAAAAAAACACTTAGTTTTTCATATCACAACACCCTAATTGATCTCCACTATCAACTCTCACCAAAATGGGACATTTTTTTCTTTTTTTAACTCTTGGGAAACCATTCCCATAAATATTTCATTAAATCTACTAGTCCTAATCCCAAAAATGACTACTCATCGATACTCAACTCAATAGGAATCTCACATATATTGTGTGTACTACTTCAATTTCATCAAAACCTAATGGGTGTATGCTCCTATACCACCCAATTGCATAACTTGACTCACAATCCCATGAGTTTTGTCTCATTAAACCTAGGGTAACAACCTTAATAACTAACCATTCTCACATTTCAATCTTATTTAACTAGAATCACCCCCAATGTTCATATTCTCAAAATCCTAACATTTAACTCATGTTTGGGCTAACAACATGACCACCCATCATCTTAGATTTCATTAAAAAATTAGAATCACCCACCTATTCTCTATACATCATTGATATGACTGTCTAAAATTATTATTTCCGACGCTTGCGTCGGGGAGCGCGTACATCTGTTACATAGAGGACGTGTTGTTGTTACCCCGCATTCCTGATTTCCAAAGGCGGGCGGCATCCGCTCCTTATTCAGGGACGTATTCTACTTGATCGAAATGGGATGATGGGATGTCAGTTCTTCCTTCCATGGATTCCACCAAGGAGCTCGTCACCTAGCCCGAGTCTCCCATATAGATTTAAAACATAATTTTTTAAGATCTTCCTGGTGCCATATATTCATGGACACCAATTAATTACGCTACTTCTATCAGGACCTTCCAAGGAGTTTGGTCAGGGAAGCAACCTTCGGTTAGGATATTAGTCACATTGCGGCATCACTGGCGTGTCTTGTAGTTGGGGATTGGCATGTCTGTCCTTTGTCCCTTATTATAGGGCTTCTCGAGGGCGCGGAAACCCGAGGCATCCCACATCGAATGCGTGGAATTGTATTCCATAGGAATGTATCTGAGGTTTTCCTCATCTTCCCATGTGTAACATTGGTTATGCCGCAAGTTTAACGTCCAGCAGAAACAGATCGGACTAATTGGAACACTAGCTAGAGTGGATCAGATTGAAGAACCCCCTGGAGGGAACACCGTTGTTGGGGCCAACAGGTGTGTGGCTTCCCGAATGCTGTGGAGGGGAATAGAGAATGAAATGGCATGATCCCACTGGGATGTGGTGTCCTGGGTAAGAATCAGGATGGATGGTGGCTTTGGGCTTGGGTCTCGAAGAGACTTCCTACGTATCCCCATGGCGGGGAATCAAAGTCTGCGTAGTTCGATGATACGGTGGAACACCTGAAGAGGAGACCCCTAAGAGTGAACGCGTGAATGGGACCTAGAGTAGAACCTTTGGTTTTGGTCATGATATTCCCAAGACATGTGGTCTCAAGGGAGAGATCAAGATGAGACATGAGTGATGGGATTGAGCCTCATGGAGGCCTCCTGCATATCCCCATGGCGGGGAATCAAAGTCTTCGTAGTTCAGGTGGAGGATATAGTTTAATGTCATGCGGGGTGAGAACGGGGCTTATATCCTAAGGCTAACCATAATGTAGAACCGACGTGATTTGGGACATGGGATCTAGATGTATTGGGTCTTACACTCTGAGGCATCCCAAGTTGGAAATGAGGCTCAGCACACCGACACGGAGACAGTTGGGGCCAAGGGTTTGTCGGGCTTTAACCTCATGGAGGCTTCCTATGTACCATGACTTATCATGGATCAATGTCCCTGTAGTTCAGGTTGGATGGGTATTACGCTCGAATAAGGCCCATGGTGGTGGGGCTTGAACCTCGTGGAGGCTTCCTACGTACCATGCCTTAGCACGGATCAAAGTTCCCGGAGTTCGGGTTGGATGGGGCTTATGCACTGAGACGGCTCATGGTGGTGGGGCTTGAACCTCATGGAGGCTTCCTACATACCATACCTTAGCATGAATCAAAGTCCTTGTAGTTTGGATTGGATGGTGCTTACGCTCTGAGATGG
Organism: Viscum album; assembly: GCA_963277665.1. NCBI lineage: Eukaryota > Viridiplantae > Streptophyta > Magnoliopsida > Santalales > Viscaceae > Viscum > Viscum album. The sequence goes on from OY728123.1 coordinate 2,026,827,344, forward strand.
TCCATGGGGGTGGGGCTTGAACCTCGTGGAGGATTCCTACGTACCATGCCTTAGCACTGATCAAATTCCATGTAGTTCGAGTTGGATGGGGATTATGCTCTGAGACTTCCCATGGTGGTGGGGCTTGAACCTCGTGGATGCTTCCTACGTACCATGCCTTATCACGGATCAAAGTCCTCGTAGTTCGTGTTGGATGGGGCTTATGCTCTGAGACGGCCCATGGTGGTGGGGTTTGAACCTCATGGAGGCTTCCTACGTACCATGCCTTAGCACGAATCAAGGTCCCCGTAGTTGGGGTTGGATGGGGATTACGCTCTGAGATGGCCCATGGTGGTGGGGCTTGAACCTCGTGGAGGCTTCCTATGTACCATGCCTTAGCACAGATCAAAGTCCCCATAGTTCTGGTAGGACAGTTTAACATCATGTTGGACGAGGGCATTTGGGGATTACGCTCTGAGATGGCCCAAGGTGTGTCATGGTCGGTGCTCACTCTAAGCTCATGGGAGACATGCTCGGTGTGAGGAACAAGAGGTAGCAGAGACCTGACGATCATGTCATGAAGGGTGCATCTGTGTGAAGTGAAAAGGGGCTTACGCATTGAGCAGCCCATGGTGTTGGGACTTACTCCAAGATAGAGGCCTGAGGGCGACAAAGCGCAGCCGGAGAGGGATTAGCACCTAGGGAGATAGGAGGGGCCCCGTTCCCTATCACGCCCTCCGTTGGCCTTGGCACCGAGGAAGTGAGGAGGAGTAGGGGTGTTGCCTCTAGGAAGGAAGGCTAGGGGCTTACACCAAGGTGGTTTCCCTTCCCTGTGAAAAAACACCACTCCAATAAGGAGGATATCATCCCATGTGAGGGGTGATCCCATCCCCATGGAGACTAGTGGGAGTGGAGAATATCTGAGGCGGGGGGACCCTGCGTGCGAGGCATGAGGCCATGTCACATTTTAACGTCATGTGTTGAGGATGAGGTGCTTGGCATTTTAACATCTTGCAGCTCGGACGAGGTGGGAGTGCTCCGCACCCCTGGGACTTACATAACTGGTACCCTCTGCTCCTTGTGGGAGGTAAGGCATCATCAAGGCTGTACTGAGGGGGGTGTCGTGGAGCAAACCATCGAGGGGTCCATGTTAGCGTGGCTATGCAAAGAAGAAATAGCTATTAGCGTGCCTATGAGAAGAAGCATAAGGTGGAGCAACTTAATGGGAAGCATTGTCCGAGGGACTTTGAAGTTACTTCATACAAGCCTAGAAGGTCGTATGGGGAAACCATGTATGATGCAGATTCCTGGGGTGCACAAGACACCTAGGAATGGCACATAGAAGGGGGGCATCGGCAGTTCACACAAGAGGGTGCCCAGGGAGCACCGAGGTGAAGGGCATCGGGTGATTGCACGAAACCCTTGGGGCTTGCGCGCAATAAGGGGGTCCAGTGCCGAAAGCCCTGGGTTGGCGCGAAATCATTGTTGCTTGCGCGAAATAGGGGGGTTGAGGTTTTGTGCATGACTTGAAGGGATTGTGCGCAAAGGAAGGGGTGTGCGCGCAAAGGAAGGATTGCGTGCAGCTTGGAAGGCTTGCACGCCCCGAAAAGGATTGCCCGCAAGTGGCAGACCCTGAAGGGGGTTGGAGTTTAGTCTAAGCCCCGGGGATCTCGCGCGAAGGTGGATCCCAGGGTGACTCGACGTGAAGAAGAACCATAACTGAAGTCCATATTACAAATGTGTGGAATTCCGATTACACGTACGAGAGGCGGTTCGAATTCTCCTTTGAAAATGAAGGGGTAAGCCTTCTATTTATAGGCATCTGGTGGCGTGGAATTCAAGGCTATGCGAAATCATTGTGTGATAGAGGCGGCGGCGCAAAAGGTCAACCGCACGGGACGTGGGTGTGAAATTATTTTGTGCCGGTGTCGAGACTCTTCATGAATCCCGGTACTTTCCGCGCGTGGCAGCTTTTTTTTCGCGCTCTTTACCCTTTTTTCCGCGCAACACCTCCAGGACTTCCGGACCGGGCCTTCGGATTTGAATATGACTTCGCTTATTAGTTTAGAAACTTTCTCCAGTACTTACGCACTTTTCGGCGTCTACAAATTCCCCCCCTCGGAATTGGATCGACAAGGGGTCACAACAATCGAATTCCGAGGGAAATACTGAAATACAGGGCTTCTTCGGCCCCCTGTGTGCAAAAAAAACTGAGCGGTGTGAAAAACTCGGCTAGGTGTGGAATAGGCTTTTTGCGCAGGCTCAAAACCCAAGCTTCACCTATAAAAGCGTCCACAATTCCCATGCTCCGTACGCCTTTTCTCTCACGATAAGATCTGAGCTCTCGTGCGTGAAAATTGATTCCTCCCCTTCATGAAAAACCGCTCCGCAGCGCATAATCTCACCGTGACTTGGTGATATTTTACACGCAAACCCAAGACTTATAATGTAGTCTGCTGATTTTCCACGCTGGACTCTCAGATTTCACGCCAGACTCCCAGATTTCGCGCAACACTCATGAACTTAGTTGGAGAAAAATGGACGCAAACCGGACTGATGAGGGGGAGGCGACTGCCCACAGAGCTGAGATGACTACAAACCCGGAGGTTTATGGCACAAATATGGTCATATCTAATAACTATACCCTCTTCAACATGCTAACCACTGCCCAGAAATAGTATGCCTTGTCTGACAATCTACCACTGTGGGACTTCAGCATTCTGGAGGAGGTTCCCCTACTGAGTTTCGAGGTTGATACACTGCGATCATGGGTGACCTACGAAGACAACCTTCCTCGATACAAAATCACCAATAATGGTCATCCTGCCAGAGAAACCAGGCATATGGATGTCTACGTCCTAAATCCCAGGACCAGGATCGTTGCTGGGGTGATCCTGTTGCGGAGAGCTCACCAGACCTCTACGCGAGCACTTTCCGTCAGAGCATCACTGACGAGACCAAGGGTTGGCTGCAAGACTGGGATCTGCGGTCTAGAGGAAACTTCACCAGAGAGTGGGCCTGGTCGTACTGGGTTCACCACACATGCGAACAATTTGGGGCCGAGATGCGGCACATTGGTCTGTTTGAGGCGGTGTGGACATCGCAGTTCCACTTCTACCAGTATCCTGAGCTCAGGTCGGAGATGTTCACTCAGTGGTCCCCTGACACCAACACATTCCATCTTCACCATGGGAAATTCGACATCAGTCTCTGGGACATCCACTGCATCGAGGGAATCCATTTGGAGGGCCATCAATACGATTAGTTCCTCCCACCGATGAACATCGAGGGTGACAGGTCTCAAACCCCCATACTGACGTGGAACCTACTAGAGTTGTCCAAGGGGAATCTGAAGGTCAAGGACTTCCTGAAGGACATTTCCTACAAGTACTCATTCGTCCTAATCCTGGAGAAGGACCTGGAGGTCAAGATGTCAGGGCGAGGAAAACGATGTCCAACTGCGGCTTAGAGGAGCAAGAGCAGATCCTACTGGAGGATCCTGGAGGTGGGTAAATAACAATCATGGGGCTACAATATTAATGAGGCATGGGACCCGAATGTCTGGTACACCAGATTCATCACCACCTTCCTGGGCAGATGGCTCTTGCCGGTGCGGGACGCAAGGATGGGTGTCCGTCCAACGACTCTGGTGATGGTGGGCATCATGGCTGCCAACAAGAGGTTCAACCTGGGGGTCCCCATTCTAGCCCCGATGTATTCCATCATAGGACTCATCTAGAGATGGGGATCTCCTAGGAGAGTATGTGCCCCCTTCCAGATCTTCCATGGATAGGTTGTAGCTCACTGCGGCATCTACACCTTCCCAAATGCCATCCGTCCTCCGGGCAATGGCCCGCGACCCTCTCTGCTAAATATGGCCGGGGTTATGCCGATAACGCTCAATGAGGAGGGAGTGTGGATCAAAATTGGTAACCATGTCAACTTCTCCTTCAACCCATTCCCCACCCCAACTGGCCAGCTGATAGATGATCGGAAAGGCTCACTAGAGCAGAAGGAATACTTCTAGAGCATCAAAGGCGGGGTGCTCGTGGCCCAGATTGATGGGAAGATTTTCTGCAAGCCTTATGTGTTGTCCAAGTTCACTAGCCAGTTCAGATGCCTCTAGTGAATGCTGAAGAGAGTATACACAGATGCCTGGGAGGAGAGGCATCTTTGTTTTCTTCGTCAGTTGTGGTTGATGTTCACAACCTACAGCTCCAGCGACATCATCACTTTTCCTCCCACTGGAGCCAACACTAGCCTCTTGACTGATTATGTTGAACATTGGACCATAGCATACCCTGAGGGGATTTTTCGGAAGTGATTATGGCATCTCAAAGTTGCCGGTACAGATCCTCGGTGGCAAGAGAGCAAGCTGGGTGCCGCTAGATGAGGAGGACCAGAAGTGCCTAAAGAAACAGGGCCTACATAGGCTGGGACCTCAACAATGGGGGAGTCTCGTGGCGTGGTCGTGCCCTCATTGCCTGTAGGAGGAGGATCCCATGGAGTGTCCAGAGAACTTCCTGGGAAGCAAATAATATACTTGCTTCAACCTTCCCAGGATTCCATCTTCCCTTTGCTATGGTCATCTTGGATAACACTATGGAAGTCAATGAGTACCGAATCCCTCTGGTAGAAAATAGTGTGAGACGGGATCCATATGTCGGAATTCGGGCTTGTCCGGGTCGCTAATAGAGTGATCTTCCATCGATGGAATGCATACCTGATGGCCATGGACACATACGCACGTCAACGGGGTCAGCGTGTCGAGCCACCTCTCTTGGTGAAGGTGCTGCTCGGCCAGGAGCATGATCCGTAAAGGATGCCACCAAGGGAAGATGACAACGACGATGATTCAGAGGGTGGAGAGGCAGGAGAGGATGCAGGAGGATAAGGGGGAGGTTTAGGAGAAGGAGAAGGAGAAGGAGAGCCTGAAGGTGAAGGGTCGCAGGGGGAGTCACATCAAGGGAGTCTCTAGGAGAGCAGTGAGATCATTGGCTCTGATATGGATGTGATTGAGATACTCGAGGTATGCTTTAACCCTTATCTTCCCCTGAATTATATTTCCTTTTCAATACTTAACCCACTTCCTTATATTACTCAGGAGAACGTCGGCGCTGATCAAGCATCTCTAACCGAAGGAGGGGAGGAAGCGTCAATAGGGATCCCCCACCACGACAACTCCCATAGCGGCCAGAGCACTTGAGGGTAATGCCTTGGGTTCCGGTAAGTTCCTTTCCATGACCCTAATACTCACTATTGGGGGACCCAACTGATCAGGGTGCTCCTTGTTTGTGCAGTGATCACAGCACTGGAGGCTCGTCGGGCTGCTTAACCCGAACCATCTATGAGGGTGCCAATGGAAAACATGCTACCCCATCTAGAACATGCCTCCCAAACTGAGTTGGCTCCAGAAATTGGTGAGCAGGGAGCGGCGAACACCAGTGGCACTACCGTCGGGGTAGGGCTAGAAATCGACGAGGGTGCCACCGGGATTGAAGGGATAGAGGAAGGCCACCCAGATGCTAATGAGCCTATTCCCCTAGGAGAAATATCTGAGGAGGACCATGTCGCTGCCCTGCTGGATATCTTCCCTTTATATTGACTCGCTGATCCCAAAGAAATTGACGATTTAGATTTGAAAGTGACCGAGGAGAGTCGGATGATGTGACACAAGGGACGTAAGTGCATCCAGCGTTTCCTCAATCGGCCCCAGGTGGAATGGCTGAAGAGGATGGGGTCACTCCACACCTGGTTGCACTTCCTGTGTGCGGGAGGGGAATATTCTCAACATCTTCACCTGATGGACTGTGATTATATGGCCGGTAATATGTATGAGAGAAGCCAGTGCGCCGACGACATCCAGTTCCAGGAGGAGTCGGGGAGTACCTGAGCATTTATGAGGGATGATCAGGAGGTCCAACTCCTCGAGGAACAGGTGAAAGAGTATGAGGTATTCATCGCAAACTACTTTGAGCTCGTGGAGCAACTGAGGTCCCAGCTAGAGGATACTCAAGATCAACTCATAGAAGTGAGTTTCCAGATAATCGAGCTCCAAGATGAACGGGCGCAGGCACGGGCCAGGGTCAGGGAGCTGCGCTCCACGACCACTGATGAAGAAAGGGTCCTCAGGGGATGGGAAGCAGTCCTGGGGGCCACCAGCAAAAAGGTGGTAGTATTGGAGAGATCTATCCAAGCAGCCGACCCTTAGGGGCCATGTTTTGGCCACAACCATACACTTGTACCACTTTTACTGCTTCTTGTTCTTTTGAACTGTATATATAGACAAATTTACTTACTTTCCCTGTTACTTTACATATTTGTCCCTTTGGTTTAACATTCTCAACCACAATATTGAAATAAATATCAATCCATCACTAAGCTCACGTGGGTCATTAGAAGAAAAGGTGGCTCGTACTATCACTTCGTTTGATTTTGGGAACATCAACCAAGCTTTGGCCATTCTAAATTTGAACCCGGATTCCCAAGAAGAAGAGGGAGGCCCGTCCAAAGGAAGAGGGCCTCAGACCAATCAAGGTATCGTCTTCTCAATGTGCTCTAGCGCATGAACGGGGAAATTCCAAGGGCATTGGAATCAGTCCGAACATAGGGGAATGAAAAATGTGAATCATGTTACCCAAATTCGGAACACTATGAGAGGGCGTGGCAATGAAGGAAGACTATTGATCTTGTTCGAAGCACAGTGTTCCTATTGCATTATCCTGAAATGAGGACAATAAAGAGGGTCGACTGCTGACCATGTTCGTAACACGGGACCTAACTCAAATATCGCCGATCAGTCTTCCGGAACGTCAGCCCAGGACAGTAGGCAGACCATGGGTCAAGCATCCATAGTGTTAGGGGGTCCCTTAAAACATGATCAGTCTTCCGAAACGTTAGCCCATGACAGTAGGTGGACCATGGGTCGAGCATCCATACTGTTAGGGGGTCCCTTCAAACATGATCAGTCTTCCGGAACGTTGGCCCAGGACAGTAGGCGGACCATGGGTCGAGCATCCATACTGTTAGGCGGTCCCTTCAAACGTGAAATAGGATGAAGATTCTAATAGAGGGGCACGCAAAGCGTGGAAAGTGAATTGGTGGTTTGTTCGAACAGAATCCAACACTCCCAAGATTATTTCACCGTGGTGGAAGCACATTAGGCGGGCACATTAATCTAATCATGGACCATACCCATTTTTAGATAGGACCTCCCTGTTGAGGGAACTATCACTTCCCAATGTCATTATGGGGCATCCTAAACTTGTTCGGGGCAAATGATGTTGTAAGACAACTCCCTAAGAAGTCAGGACAAGGGGACGATAGTGAGGAGGGATGGGATTTTGTGATCCCCAGGGCTGGACCCAAGACAAAATGTCTGGGCATTCCTACGTATCTCATAAGGATGGGAATCAAGACGCATGTAGTTCTGGAAAGGGTCTTAGTTTAAGGTATTATAACTCAGACCAGGGGCTGGTAAGGAAGGAAGGAGACACATGGTGAGGTTATTATGAAGCCTGGCATGAATGGGGACATAAGTCCTACTCACCATGTGTTCCCTGGGGAAGTGTTCCAGTCGAGGGACCAAACCCAAAAGTTAGGCTGGGCTCACGGGGAAGGGCCTGGGTGCTTCTACGTATCTCATGAGAATGAGAATCAAGCCATACATAGTTCTTGGAAGGTGGCACAGAACAGTAAGGTATCAGTGCAAAGGATGAAAGGGGTGTGTAGGTCTATCCCTTGCACCAAAATAAGTGACATTTGATGTATCTTGTTTGTCCTTTAAGGTGAACGGTTTTTCTTTTGTGGAGCGACCAACCTAGGGTAAAATTTCCTGGCATCACCACAATAATCAAGTTGTATAAAGGCATTGAAAAATGGTGTGGTGAATAACCAATACCCAACTTGATTTCCTCTATGATGAGGTTATCAAAATGCAGTGCCCTTTTTCGTCGTGCGGCTGGGACGATATTGTCATAGTTTATGGTCATGTGGCAGGACCAAACAACACAGTTTAAAGTCGTATGTCTTGGACCTGGGGAAATGCACATGACGCGATAAAACATACCCAACGTGAATGTGGACGAGGTCCAGATCATCACGCGCACCTCCGGGAGAGGAGCCTCGGGCCAAGAGGCCGGTGAGGGTCAGAGGGTAAGGGGCAGGAGACGCTAGCTTCCAGTTTAGATGGACCCAAAATGAAATATCCAGGTGACCCCTCATATCCCATGGGGATGAGGGTCAAGTTGAGCATAGCACTTAGAGAAGATCCCAGTTTATGGTCTTAGTGCTCAGATCGTGGGAGCCCTAAGAGACATCGTATTGCAGCTTTGTCTGCCCGACGTGTAGAGGTGCACTAGGGTGTAGTGCAAAGAGTGTCGAGATTACACCTGGACACGATGGGATGGAACATAATTTGAATCATGAAACCAACATTCAAGTCCTAAATGGGTTGGCGTAATGATGGAAGATTACTTCTGACCATGTTCGCAACACAACATCCCGTCGTGTTAGCCTGAAATGGGGACAAACAAATGAGCATCGACCGCTGACCATGTTTGCAATACGGGAATTGTATTAATTTGTTGTCTGAAACCCTCGGGGGCATTGGAGGAGAGCCCTTAGGCATGGTATCTATGCTGTTTTGGGGGTCCCATCGGGTGTAAGAGATAATGGGGGCCCAAATGAAGGAAGAACGAAGCTTGACAAGTGGAAGGAACTTCCCTAAGTTGAATTTGACACTCCAGGTCCTAGACCGAAGTACTATGAACACATTGGCGGACCACTGTAAAGGGTCGAGGGACTCAATTAGAGAGCGGCCAAGAGATGGCGGATTCCCAGGAAAAAAGGGGGCATGGCGCCAAAAACCCTATACCACACCTATATATCCCCCTCGTGGGGAGGGACAGGCTGAGGGGCCTAGTTGAACGGTAGATCATGGGATCTCTATGAGATGGGGATGGAATTGAAATCTAAATGTTCAGGTGGTTCTACATATCCCATGAGGATGGGAATCAAGCCACATGTAGTTCTTGAAGATACATTTTAACATCATGCGGGATGACATACTGTTTAACATCATGCGGGATGACATACAGTTTAACGTCATGCGGGACGAGCAGTTTAAGGTCATGTGGGACCCTATGCCAGTTTAAGGTCATGGAGGAGCATGATCCAGTTTAAGGTCATGGAGGTCCATGATGTAGTTTAGAGTCATGCAGGACCATCCAGTTTAAGGTCGTGCAGGACCAGCACACTTAGGAAAAGTATTGCTTGAGGAATTTGGCATTGGTGGGAGGAGTTATACGCTCACCATCAATGGTCACCAGGGAGTATGCTCCATTAGGATAAACCTTATGAATAATGAAAGGTCCTTCCCACTTGGGCTCCAACTTGGGTGGTTTCCTACCGGGGATCATTGGTGCCCTGAGAGCTAATACCAAATCTCCTTGTAGGAAATAGCGGAGGCGGACCTTCTTGTTGAATGCTCGAGTCATCCTGATCTGATGCCTTTCTAGGTTGTGTAGGGCACGAAGCCTATTCTTTTCCAGTGCTTCCAATTCATCTTGACGGATTTTAGCGACTCTATCTGGCTCTTTCTGGTCATAGACCGCTATGCGCAATGAGGGGAATTGAATCTCGATGGGCAGGACGGCCTTCGTTCCGTACACCAGGGAATATGGGGTCACCTAGGTGGAATTAGGAGTCGTCGTCCGATAAGCCTAGAGGATGTTGGGGAGCTTGTCCGGCCAACTCTTCTTGTTCTGACCAACCATTTTCTATAGAATGTTAGAGAGGGTTTTATTGAATGCCTCAATCTATCCATTTTCTTGCATGTGATAGTGGGAGGTTTGGTTGGAGCAAATGTTGTACTTGGTGTACAATTTATTCAGCTCGTCTGCCCAGAAGTTGGTGCGGTTATCAGTGAGGATAGCATGAGGTACCCCAAATAAATAGATGATATTGGAACTCATGAATTCTGTGATAGAACAGGCCTTGACTTCCTTGAGAGGAATTTCCTCTTCCCACTTGGAAAATAAATCTGTAGTGGTCAGAATGAATCGGCATTGGTGAGCTGTTGCCGGTGGGTATGGTCCCACAACATCTAACCCCCAGACTACAAAAGCCCAAGAGTACTTGGTAGTATGGAGAGGCTCCAGTGGCCGATGCACAAAGTTAGCATGAACTTGGAAGGCATGGAATCTCTTGGAAAACTCGATGTAGTCGTGAATCATGTAGGGCCAAAAATACCCTAGTCTCTGAATCTGGTGAGACAGTTTTGGCCTAGGCTGATGAGCACCACAAGAACCGGCGTGAACCTCTTGCATGACCTATGGAATCTCTACTCCTTGGATGCAATGGAGGATAACACCATCAAATACGCACTTATAGAGGATCCGCTCAAGGTTGGGACCACTCTGGAGAGTAAACTACACCGTGTGGTGTCGGATTCGCTCGCGCTCAGCCTGATCTGATGGGAGATTACTGTGTTGGATGTATTCGACCAAGGGTGTCCTCCAATCAAAAATTACTTCGATCACCACATCCGAACAACCCAGGGGCCCTGACGTAGAGGCACCAGTGGTAAGATGGTTTAATTGTGGGCTATCATCATCATCTGGGGTGACTGGCTAAATGACTCTCTAGTGTGCCACATGGATAATTAGATCATCCTGCTCGGGCTCTACAAGCAATGCGGCCAGGCTGGCCAAAGCATCTGCTTGACCATTCTGTGACTGAGGGACATGGATAACCTCTAGCCGAGAAGGGAACTGGTCCATTAGCTAGAGAGTGCATTCTAACAACGGTACGAGCTCTGGATTCCTGACAACATAGTCTCCATTGACCTACTTGATGACTAGCTCGGAATCCCCTTTCACATGAAAATGGGGTAGGTCGGTCTCAAGGGTCAGCTCGAGACCAATGATGAGGGCCTGATACTCTGCCTCGTTGTTGGTGCATCCTTCTAACTACAGGAATGAGTATGGTAGAATGTCTTGCGCTGGGGTGATGAAGACGATACTCGGGCCCACTCTGTTGAGACTAGGATCATTGAGCCTCCTACCGGTGGGGCCCCACAAGGCACCGTCGAAGTGCATTTGCCAACATGGGATGATATGGTCTACCGAGAGGATCACCTCATCAGGAAAATCTAGGTCCAGGGACTGGTTCATGGAGGTTGGATGGGAAACTAGGAAGTCTATCAATGCATGCCCCTTGATAGCCTTCTGGAGCACAAACCTGATGTCAAACTGCTGGAGGATCACCGCCCACCGCGCTAGCCAGCCAGTCAACATGGGGAGATTCAGAATGTACTTTAGTGGGTATACCCAAGAGACCAACTGTACCTCATGGTGTTGCAGGTAATGTCATAGTTTCTGCACAGCAAATACGAGCACAAGGCAGCTTTTCTCAATGGGGAGTATCTGGTCTCCAAATTGAGGAGCATGCGGCTGAGGTAGTATATGTTGTTCTCTATCCCCTCATTGTTCTTATGGGTGAGAAGGGCACCAAGGGATCATTCCATGGTGGTGACATAGAGAATAAGCGGCTTCCCGGAGACAGGTGGCATCATGACTGGAGGCTGGATAAAATATTTCTTGATTTCCTCAAAGGAATTCTAGCACTCCTCATCCCACTCATATGTGGTGCCCTTCTTCATGAGCTAGGAAACAGTCTTACACTTTCCAGCCAGATTCACGATGAATCATTGTATTTAGGCTATGTGGCCTTGAAAAACTTTAAGCTCTCGAATATTGCACGAGGGGGGCATCTGGATGATGAATTGATCTTTTCCGAGTCGATCTCGATGCCTCGGTACCTAACAACAAAGCCAAGAAATTTCCCGGAGGTGACCCCGAATTCACACTTCAACGGGTTCATCTTCAAGTGGCAGGAACATAGGAAGCCGAACATTTTATCAATGTCCTTGATATGGTCATGGTGCTGGAGAGATTTGACCACCAGATCATCCACATAGCATTCAACTAACATTCCCAATATCATCTTGAATATGTGATGCATGGCCCACTGATAGGTGGCACCTGCATTCTTCAAACCGAAGGGAATAACCAGGTAACAGAAAGTACCTTGAGGTTCCCTGAAAGCGGTAGACTCTTCATCCTTGAGGTCCATCCAGATCTGATTATACCTAGAGTAGCCATCCATGAACGAAAGTTCTGGGAACCCTATCATAGATTCAATAAACAATTCTATCATTGGAAGGGGAAAATCATTTTTCGGAAAGTGGCGGTTGAGATCTCAAAAGTCGATGCAGCCTCTGATCTATCTACTCTTCTTCCTGACTGGAATGATGTTTGATAACCACTTGGGATACTGGACCTCCTTGATGAAGTTGGACCTGATGAGCTTGTCAACTTCAGACTCGACCATGGCACCGTGAGACATATGCATCTTTCTAGGAGGCTGATTGAACCCGCGATGGTTTTTCAGGAGACCGAGGCGGTGGAAGGCTACCTGAGGATCTAGTCCTGGAATCTCATCGTAAATCCAGGAAAATACATCATGGTGTTTTTTTGAATATGTCTATGTACCGTTGCTACTCCTCAAGGGACATAGTGGCACTGATCATTGTGGGTATCAGATCTGCCTCGCTAGGTTTACCTGTACCAGCTCGTCGACCGTGGCTGAGACACCTTCCTCAAAGGTAGGGGAAGCGTCCTCCATATCTTCTTATCAATTTATGGAGGGATCCTCCACAGGGTAATCTACTTCTGAGATACCAAAACCTAATGGGAGGCTGTTACCAGCTTGTGCGGCCGTGGTCATTGCATCGGGGCACTCCGGCACTACTCAGACCATTTCTATGAAGGCTGTCGACCCGATCCCATCCGATCTCCGGCCCAAGGGGCCACGCTTGATAATATCGAAGCAGTAGTGGTGTGTCAGTCAGAGCCTACTTATTCCAGCCCAGCGAAATAGACAAGTATGACGTACTTCCGTTGCCATGAGCTAGATTTCCCGATACCTGACGGGAGTGGGGGGCTCCGGGATCACTGGATCTTAGTTCGTATAATAATAAGAAGTGATCTTCCGACGTTGCCTAAATTTGGCAGTAAGATTCCCCCTTATCCCAGAAATGACAAAACACTACCCCATATCGGGGTTTGTGGCCTCCAACTGATGGATCTCGAAGACGTAGGCATCATTCACGGCTTCCCAAGGGTCGTTCATAGCTGCGACGGGCTCAACTTCACTTTCCTGGACTTGTTTATCCTTGCTCTTGTAATAATCAGCATCCAAGTAGCGGGCTTCCCAAGAGGCGAAAGGAGATGCATCACCTTGGAGTATGCCTACTCAACCATTAAGGGAGTACTTGAGGCAATGGTGATACGATGAGGGGACCATCATGTGTAGGTGGAGCCATGGCCTACCCATCAATGCATTGTACGTGGTGTCCTGGGAATTCAGTACTAACAACTAGGCCACTGAATTGTGTCTTCAAACGGATCTTTCCGACCGATGTTTTCTATGTCCTATCATATCCCTGGATCCTCAAATTGTAGGGAGTTAGGTCATCTTTAGAAAACCCTAGCTTCCACAGTGTCTGCGTCGGGATGAGGTTGATCCCGGAGCCGGTGTCAACGAGACAGTGGCGAACCTCCACATCGTTAAATTGGTCGGTGATGTACAATGGGAAGATGTGACCTTGTATGGGGGAGCCTTCATCCTCTCCCGAGAACGAGATTATGGTTTTTCATTCGGTATACTCAACTACTTCAGCATGGAAGGCCTCTACAGCTGCTATCTTTGTCTCAAACAGGAGGGGGCTCCTTAAAGCCTCAGCGAGTGCTTCACGCATATCTGGCGATAGGAGAAGGGATTCAAGGATGGAGAGCCTCACTGGGATGCTGGCGAGGTGCTTCAGAACATCATACTTCCACACCAGGTGCAAACTTCTGCTTACGGGAAGCCGCTCGGTGATTGGAGGCATGGCGGACCCTACCGGCTAGACCGGCGGTTGACTGGTACTAGGGATATCCCGCTACCCGCTAGTGGAAGCTCAGAAGGTCACTTTCGGATGAGGATCGGGAGACTGAGATCGACCTGTAGTGGGGAGAAGCAGGCCGCGATACAGCAGATCTGGCTCTACTTGATCTAGTAGCACAAAATGTGGTGGAGGCGGACCTGTCGACACCAGATGAAGAGCCTGCGCGTGCTGAGTTCTGCGCTGGGCCGACTCTCTAGTCTTAGTGGTGTGCACGGCCTGGATGGAGGTTCCAACTAACGTTCCCTGGCAACCCATATGGTTTCGGTTCCACCGACGTTGGGGCCGACTGGGGACATTGGGGTGGTTATCCTGGTGCTCCCCCTCGTCGGGAGTCATATAGGGATTTACCAACTCAACGGTGTTAACTGAAGCATACCCCTGACTGTCACTTAATGAATCATCCACCACTGGGTAGATTCTGGGAGGGATTCCCATCTCTGGGGGCATGGATTCGTTGAGAGTGTGGGATGATGACGGCATTGGAGGAGCGCGTTACTTCTTCTTGCGCCGCCGATGCTTACTCTTCTAGGAAGAGGCCAGCTGAGATGATGATGAAAAAGTGGTGGTCGTAGCTTCTGAAGGCTCCAGTAGGTTCGGGCATGCACGAATAATTACATGGGAGTGGGTGAACATCTTGCGAGCCATCCAGTCATTATACTTCTGGGACCCGTGGTCAGGAACCTGCTGCCACTTGCCTTCGCCATTGCTACTGTTATCTGATCTCACAAAGACACTGTCCACTTGTGTCGGGGCTGGGCCCAACCAGACTATGTTGTTGTCAATCAGGTCTTGGAGACAGTCCTTGAACACATATAATTGCTTGATGGTGTGCCCCAGGATCCGTTGGTAAGGGCAGTAGTTGGGGTGATCAGTGAGATGCGCCTCTTCTGGCTTTCGGCACTCAGGCAGTTGCACAATTCTCTTCTCTAACGTGCTGCGGAAGTAGCTAGGGACCTGAGCCTCGTCGAATGAGTAGGTCTAATTCCTTCTTTCTGGAAAGGGGGCTCTAGGAGCCTGACCCTGATGGTGGGCCTAAGGAGCCTACTGAGGAGGCATAACTTGATTATCCCGCCTAGGTGGAGGCGGTGCGTTACGTAGGAGCGCCTGCCGATTCTGGGGCGTGTGCTACTGGGATGGAAACTGTGCCTGTGGTGGAGGGCCTCTGCGAGGCTGCGGGGCCGGTTCTACTGGTAGAAACTCTATCTACCTGGGGGCCTCTACTTGGTCCATGGTGGTAGGCTCGGCTCTGGCATCTCTCCTTGCTGTAATTGCAGGGGGCAGTAGGCGTGTCTGACTAGCCTATTGCAGAGCTTTTTCAAGGCGCTGAGCCTTATCTGAGAAGTCTTGGGACCCTTCGGGATAATTCTGAGTGATCAGGGAGGGAACCAGTTTCGTCTTGACATTCCCCAAGCACATCTTCAGTAATTTCTCCTGAGTCAGTGGAATGTCAAGGGAGTATGTGATCCCCTTCCACCGGGCGATGAAGTCCACGACTCATTAATCGGGCCTCTACTTGCACCTGAAGAGTTCTGTGATGTTCGTCTTCCAGGTGGTAGATCTAAACTGGTAAATGAACTACCTGTGATGGTCCTCCCAGTTAGTCGCAGACCCAATAGGGATCTGGAAGTACCAAACAAATGTCGGCCCCTCGAGTGTCTGAACAAAGAAATGGAGCTTGGTGGCCTCCTGCTGCACTAGGTTCCCTAACATAGGTCCAAACCTTGAGTTAAAGTGGGCCAGGTGCTGCGGCGGGTCCCCCTTCCCGTTAAAGAGAGAGAAAGTGGGATTCCCAAATCCCGGGGGTGTCATCATGTCATCCACCCACACTGGGTATGGCTTGCTATCAGGTGGGATAGCCACCTGTCGCTTTTCCAACACTTCCAGGCGGGCAATGAGCACCACCATCATATTGTATAGATAGGGTTCCCGATCCTGATGAGTATCCCTAATCACGAGCGCATTTTCGGGCTATTAAATGCGGTAGACAAGCTCATCGGCTCGTGGAGCGACTGGTGGAGCGACCCTTGGGGCGACCGGAGGAGCCCGAGTGGGGTTCCTTGGATTGTCGCGCCATTCGGGAGGGTTCGGCGAGACATACCGCGCCCTCTTTCCGTGAGCTCCGGCTTCCACCCTATCAGCGAATATGGCGTGATCAAGGTTGCCTGGGATAATCTCGTCGAGGGGTAGTTGTTCCTTCCCCTGCCGCCCCGACCTAGGATCACCATAGTCAGGTCGCCGCTCTGCAATGCATTCAGTCAGAAGTTCATTGACTAACTTCTTCTGCTCAGCCAGCTATTGGTGCAGTGTGGTATTCTTGGGGTCCTCTTCCATCTTTTGCATTGAGGCTGACAGGTTGGAGTGCTTGACAGCTCCAAAATTCTCATTGCCTTTACAGACATTCTAGCTCAGTACCAATGCTTTGGTGGGTGGAGGGAGACCTAGGAGGTTCCTCTACTAGCGAGTAATCCTTCCTCATGGGTCCAATGGAAACACGCCCTCAGGGGGTACACCCACATCGAGAAGTCCCAGCTCATTCGACTCTCCTGTTAGATCAGTCATGTTGACTACCACTCTTCTCGGGGGCATTCCCTCACTATCGCCTGGAAAGTAGGGCTGCCGGAGAATTGTACTGAAGATAAGGGCAGTGTACTACCCCCATCCATGGACTTGCGTGTGGGAGGTAACCACCTCGATAACTTTTCGGAGTACTTGGAAACTCTGAACACACTATTTTTGGAGGGCCCTGTGGTGTCCAGGTGACCCAGGGTGTCGGACCGCGGGGAGTGTGGCCAGGTCAACCAGGAGGAATTGCTCGCTAATGTCTTCTAGGTGCTCTTGGCTCCCAGGATAAGTCACCCTCCAGTGTCGAAGATGGAGATGAGTCGCCCAGAGGGTCTGGCGGAAACATTCAAACTCCTCCGGGGTGAGCGATTCTAACCTACAAAAACTCGATCACGTGACCGGCCAAAACTTCTCATGGAAGTGGACCACTTTGAGGATGGTTCAGAAGCTCCTCATCTCAGATCCATAATCTAGCCTTTGATTTCCCCACTCGTCAACTGAGGGTGGTTGAGGAACTGGCAGCGGCGCTGAGGTGGGCCGCTGGGGCGGCGGACTGTATGGCAGAGAATATGGCGAGCGGGCTGATTGGTTGTCAAATCTTGGGCTTTCCTATGAAGGTTGCAGCAACTTGGCTGCCATATCACGATAAGATGTACTGGAGACCAAGGATCCTGAAGCAACATCAGCGCCTGCTGAGGGTAAGTCGTTCCACGGTTCTCCCTCCATTGACCCCCAAAATAGCTCAGTGGCAGGGGGTGCTTTCTGCGATTATGGAGACGACTACGCGGTCGGCCCCTGGGAACATGACAAGTTCTCGTCCTCCTGGACATACCTTCAGAGGGAAATAGGGATCCTGTGGATCTCACATTCCAGGAGCACAAGGTTGATGCGCCTTGTTCCTGCCCCATCCCTTGACCAGGAGGGATGAGGGGTGGGCTCCTGCGCTGAATCGTACTCCACCTCGGAGTTTGAGAAGTGTAATGGTATGATCCATGTTCGGACTTACCCAGAATTTCTATTGTGGCGATGACAACCTGCTCTCCTTCCCCTAGATGGTTCTTCTTGGTAGATCTGATTTCCGACATGGGGTCCTTCGACTGCACTAGTGCTGGGGCGGAGAGGGTTTCCACCCGAGGAAGCCGGGGTGCGGGGAGCACCAGGACAAATGTCGAAAGGGACACGGGGAGGACTTCCATGTTGGGTGTTGGTGAAGTGGGGTTGGCTTCCACCTATCCAATTTCTGGGGCGAGGAGGACCTTTTCCTATAGGCGCGGGGACATGGGGAGGACCTCCATGTTGGCGAGTGACTGGACATGCAATGTCTCCATACTCGTGGTCCGCGGCATGGGAAGTGACAATGTACCCAGTGTAGTGAGCACAGGAGAGACCCCCACACGGAGTGTTTCTGTCACGGGGAAGACCCTCACATGGGTTGAAGGTGGAATGAGGCAGACCTCCAAGACGAGGATAGAAGCAGGGAGGGCCCGCACCGTCCGTAGTGGTGGTGCGGAGTGAGCCCCTGCGCTGGTCGGCGTTGCTGCGAATTGGTCTGTAGCGGCCATCGCATGTGCCAACGATTGGGAGAGTCGACCAAACCTGCCCGTTGGGCGGTCGGGGAATCTATCTGGGTCGGGTGTGTAGCTATCTCTGCTCAACGTATGCAGGGATTTGGGCATGTGAGTCAGTGGTGGCTCGGGCCACACTGGTCGCTGATGTTGACTCCCCACAGTGGGCATCCTCTTCTGCTCGTTCCTGACACTGGCGCCGGGTCAGATGGAATGGAACAGGTAGTGCAGGCGCGTGGCTTACCTGCTCTTCGGCATGGGGAACCAGGCGGCGATGATGACGTGGCCTGGTGGGGGCCCTTTCTGGGATCCCTTGAAGTGGAACTCCAATTGGGTCAGCCCGAACATCCTCTACCTCTTCGGCGTATGGGAGGGAGCTTTGAAGGTGCTCCAAGGACAAACTCCCGAAGTGATTGAATGTTGGGGAGGGGAGCAGCAGCTCCCTGCGCGGGCCTCGGGGGAAGCGTGGATAGTGAGGTGCAACTTTCTCAAGATCTAGGCAGGCCATATCCCTGGTGGGGATGACCCCCTCCTCCTCGTACCAGCATATAAGGTCATTGATTACCCTTCACTAGATGATCTCTGATGGGGATAGGGGGCATGGGCGCCCATCAGTCGTGGCAGTCGCGACCATCGTGGAAGAGGCAAAACCATGCGGGGAATCCACGCTTATATTGCCCATTCTCCTACGTCGGTGGGCAGGTGATCGAGCTCTGGATGCAACGACTTGATTTCTGAAAGAAGGGAGATGAACTCATTTACACTGCTAGAAAAAGGAATCGACAACCAGTGCCCCCAACGCCATTCTGTTTCCCGTGGTCAGCAAGAGGGATCCACGCTGACAACGTCGCAACACGAAACTCTTAATGTCCTAATTGTCCCAACTTCTGGCAAGTTTCATGTCAGGCCTATTTGGTGGGACCTAGAACTGGATGATGAGGTCAGACAACATGCTTATCCTCTGATGTCCCGAACGCTACTAGCCTCCAAGCTGAGGAGAGGATATTCACGTCGGGTTCACCATTTTCTATTTCTGACGCTTTCGCTGGGGCCCGTGCGCATCCGTCATGCAGAGGATGGGCTGCTGTTACCCCGAATTCCCAATTTCCAAAGGTGGGTGGCATCCGCTCGTTATTCAGGGACGTATTCTCCTTGATCGAAATGGGATGATGGGATTTCAGTTCTTCCTTTCTTGGATTCCTCCTCGAAGCTCGTCACCTAGTCCGGGTCTCCCTTATAGATTTAAAACGTAATTCGTGAAGCTCTTCCCGGTGCCATATCTTCATGGACACCAGTTAATTATCTCACTTCTGTCAGGACCTTCCAAGGAGTCCGACTAGGTCAATAACCTTCGGTTAGGAGAGTAGTCACATTTGGGCATCACTGGCGTGTCTTGACACTGGGGATTCACATCTTTTCCCTTTTCCCCTTATTATAGGGCTTCACGAGGGCGTGGAAGCCCATGGCATCCCACATCGAACATGGGTAATTGCATGCCATAGGCATGTATCTAAGGTTTTCCTCTTCTTCCCATGTGTAATATAGGGTATTCTGCAATTTTAACATCTATTAGAGATGGATCGAACTGATCAGAACACTAGCTAGAGTGGATCAGATTGAAGAACCCCCTAGAGGGAACACCGATGTTGGGGCCAGCATATGGGAGACTTCTCGAATGCTATGTAGGGGAATGAAGAATGAAATGGCATGATCCCACTGGTATGTGGTGGCCCTAGTAAGAATCAGGATGGATGGTGGCTTTGGGCTTAGGTCTCGAAGAGACTTCCTACGTATCCCCGTGGTGGGGAATCAAAGTCCGCATAGTTCGATGATACGGTGGGACACATGAAGAGGCGACCCATGAGAATGAATGTGTGGATGGGGCCCAGAGGAGGTAGAACCTCCATGTTAGAGAATGAGATTCCTGAGACACGTGGGCTCTATGGAGATATCAAGATGAGACATGAGTGATGGGCTTGAGCCTCGTGGAGGCCTCCTACGTATCCCCGTGGCGGGGAATCAAAGTCTTCATAGTTTAGGTGGCGGATACAGTTTAACGTCATGCGAGACGAGAATGGGGATTACACCATGAGGTGGCCCATGATGGTGAACTGACGTGAATGGGGACCTAGGGTCCAGATTGATTGGGGATTACACTATGAGGTGACCCAAGGTGGAAATGGGGCTTGGCACACCGACACGAATACGGTTGGGGCCAAGGGTTTGTCGTGATTGAACCTCGTGGAGGCTTCCTATGTACTATGCCTTAGCACGAAACAAAGTCCTCGTAGTTTAGGTTGGATGGTGCTTACTTTCTGAGATGTCCCATGGTGGTGGGGCTTGAACCTCATGGAGGCTTCCTACGTACCATGCCTTAGCATGGATCAAAGTCCCCGTAGTTTAGGTTGGATGGGGCTTATTCTCTAAGACGGCCCATGGTGGTGGGGCTTGAACCACGTGGAGGCTTCCTATGTACAATACCTTAATCTGGATCAATGTCCCCATAGTTTGGGTTGGATGGGGCTTACGCTCTGAGACGGCCCATGGTGGCGGGGCTTGAACCTCGTGGAGGATTCCTACGTACCATGCCTTAGCACAGATCAAAGTCCCTGTAGTTTGGGTTGGATGGGGATTACGCTCTAAGACGACCCATGGTGGTGGGTCTTGAACCTCATAGAGGCTTCCTACGTACCATGCGTTAGCACGGATCAAAGTCCCCATAGTTCGGGTTGGATGGGGCTTACGCTCTGAGACGACCCTTGGTGGTGGGTCTTGAACCTCATGTAGGCTTCCTACATACCATGAATTATCATGGATCAAAGTCCCCGTAGTTTGGGTTGGATGGTCCTTACGCTCTGAGACGACCCATGGTGGTGGGGCTTGAACCTCGTGGAGGCTTCCTACGTACCATGCCTTAGCACAGATCAAAGTCCCCGTAGTTCGGGTTGGACAGTTTAATGTCATGTGGGACGGGGGTATTTGGGGCTTATGCTCTGAGACGGCCCAAGGTGTGTCAAGGTCGGTGCTCACTCTAAGCTCATGTGAGTCATGCTCGATGTGAGAAACAAGAGGTAGCAGACACCTGACAATCACATCGTGAAGGGTGCGTCCGTGGGAAGTGAAAAGGGGCTTACGCGTTGAGCAGCCTATGGTGTCGGGACTTACTCTAGGATGGAGGCCCAAGGGAAACAAAGCGCAGTGGGAAAGGGACTTGACACCCAGGAAGAGAGGAGGGGACCTGTTCCCTATCACGCCCTCCGCTGGCCTTGGCACCAAGGAAGTGAGGAGGAGCAGGGGTGTTGCATCCCCGAAGGAAGAATAGGGGATTACACCAAGGTGCATGCCCTTCCCTACGGAAAAACTCCACTCCAACAAGGAGGATATCATCCCCTGTGAGGGGTGATCCCATACCCGTGGAGACGAGTGGGCATGTAGAATATCCGAGGCAGGGGGACCCTACGTGTGAGGCACGAGGCTATGTCACAGTTTAACATCATGTGTTGAGGACGAGGTGCTTGGCAGTTTAACGTCCTGCAGCTCGGACGAGGTGGGATTGCTCCGCACCCCTAGGAGTTACATAACTGGTACTCTATGATCATTTTGGGAGGGAAGGCAACGGCAAGGCCATACTGAGAGGGGTGTCACGGAGCGAACCTTTGAGGGGTCCACGTTAGCATGGCTATACGAAGAAGCAATAGTCGTTGGCGTGCCTATGAAAAGAAGCATGAGGCGGAGCAACGCAATGGGAAGGATTCTCCGAGGGACTTTGATGTTACTTTGTACAAGCCTAGAAGGTCGTACGGGGAAACCATGTATGATGCGGATGCCCGGGGAGCACAAGACACCTACGAATGGGACCCCGAAGGTGGGCATTGGGCGTTCACACAAGAGGGTGCCTGGGGAGCACCGAGGTGAAGGGCGCCGGGAGATTGTGCACAACCCTTGGGGCTTGCACAAAATAAGGGGGTCCGATGCGGAAATCCCTAGGTTTCCGCGAAATCAGTGTTTCTTGCACGAAGTTTGGGGGTTGAGATTTTGTGCGGAACTTGAAGGGATTGTGCGCAAAGGAAGGGGTGTGCGCGCAAAGGAAGGATTGCACGCATCCTGGCCAACTTGCGCGCCCCAGAAAGGATTGTGCGCAAGGGGAAGACCCCAAAGGGGGTTGGATTTTAGTCTGATCCATGGGGATCTCATGTGAAGGCAGATCCCAGGGTGACTCGGCACGAAGAAGAACCATACCTGAAGGCCATATTGCGCGCGCATGGAATGCCGATTACGCGCACGAGAGGCGGTTCAAATTCTCCTTTGAAAAAAGGGGTCGCCTTCTATTTATAGGCATCCGACAGCGCAGAATTCAGGGCGATGAAAAATAATTGCACGATGGAGGCGGCATCACGAAAGGTCAACCGCACGGGATGCGGGCGCTAAATTATTTCGCACCGGGGTCGAGACTCTTTGCGAATCCCGATACTTTTCGCGCGGGACAATTTTTTTCACGTACTTCACCCTTTTTTATGCGCAACACCTCTGGGCCTTCCGGACCGGGCCTACGGGTCTCAATATGACTTCTCTTTTTCATTTCGTAACTTTCTCCAGTACTTACGCACTTTTTGGCGCCTACAATTATGATCAAATTTATCATTAGAAACCATACCCAAAGTCACCAAGGCTATGCATCCTACCAATCCTTATCTATGAAACCCACCTTGGTACCAAAAGAAATTCAAGTTATTTATATCACTAAATCTCAAGGAATCACCATGCATGTATCATATACTTGGGAGATCCATCTGTGGAGTGATATCATAACCCAAATCATCTAATCATGTTTTCTATTTCTAAGACCCTCACAAGCTTGGGATAACCCCTCACTTAGGATACCCTCATAAATAACATCTCATACATGATATCATAATCACCAATATCCTGAGATGTATCTCAAAAACAACAAGGATCTCCCACGTAACCCATAGGTTACATATCACATTTTTCATAACTCATGGGAAGCACCTATATATTTTTATCTCAAAATTCACATGACAAATCATGACTAAAAAATTCTACTCCTAGGGTCTCACATATTTTAGGAATCACATACCAAGTATTGCGCATATAAGGGAACATAATCTCATCGAGAATCTGTATATGGGAATACCCCCTCGAGAATCCTAATCTTTGGCTAATCCTCACTAAGCCACCATATAGGGGAGATTCCCCCCAAAAGTATCACTAAGTCATCTATGTATATATGTATAACGACATCATACTAGGATGGTTGATGTTGATTATCCTATAGTCATATGGTATGGTTAAGTATAAAACCTCTAAGAATATATATGGGAAAACACCATATAGGTTGTTATTTATACTTTAAATAAAAACCTATTTCCCTCAGAAATAATACAAAAATCACCCACATGGGGTTAATCTCTAAGGAATATAATACATATACCGACCTAAAAGGGTCATTATACCTCCCTTTCATAAAGAGGATGTATATTCATCATCAAGAAGAATCACATCATAATATCCACATGACCTATCATAAAAATAAAATATAAAGTGGGAAAATTGAGTAGAATTCCACCACCAAGTTATATGGGAAAAACCATTTAAGTTTTTATTGAAATTTTAAATAGATTAAACCTCATTATATGGGATATAAATCCCAAGAAATCACATGTTTTCTATTTGTTTCCTACATTCCAAATATTATGCATGTACACATGCCTCTTAATAATGGGACAAGATCCAAAAACTCATAAATCATAAATCCAAGAAAAATCAAGTATGTCATGATAGGTGAAATAATACAACCATAAAATCTGAAACTAAGAACAATAATCTCATGCCCCTATTAAAATGGACTTTCCATAAGAAAAGGTGTTCACAACACACCAGTTTGAGTTCCATCACAAGCCCCTACACATTTATATGTCACTTATATACCATCTACCAAAATAAAAATAAAAAAACTCTAACACATTATTTGATATCAGTCACATATGATATGATATCATTTTTTAATATTCTTTATCTAGTTTAATCTATTGTAAACAAACTAGGTCTCTAAAAGACCACAGGCACACCACCCTGTATTCTAGAGATCATCGAATTAGAGGAGAGGTCTAGGGTGTTATCATATGGAGACTATACCCCAATATTAGAGTGTTCAATAAAAGATAAATAACCAAACATAAAAAATAACAATAATAATCATCAAAGTATGTATAAGAAATAAAATATAACATGCTATATCAAATGTATTGCAGAATCATAGTGTCATACAGAATTAGGGCCATTCCTGCACACAACTGTTGATTTCCTAATGGGATAATCACATAAAAATAGTCTCTGCAAATATCTTTGAGACATACCTTATCTATCTGAAAACATTGTGTGAGTTATCTCTCTTGATCAATCAACACTAGGCCACTTCCTAACCTGAACCTGTAAACAGTTAAGTCTTCTTGGGTACCTAGGTTCCATAGATTCCTAAACAGGGTGTGAGCACAACTTATTAGGGTACCACCAACGTGGTCTCATACATAACCAGTAAAAATAGGATTTACATATGTGATATTCTTAGGTGAATAAATAGACAAAAAGTAAATTCATAAATAAATAACCATTTTTGATCCTTGAGTTCTAACATGAAACTTAGGATTGACCCAAATATGTTTTGTGTAGCGCTAGAGTGTATCTGTGCATTTCTCACAACCATGAAAACTAATATCAATCCCATATTCGATTCTTAGGAGAAATCCCTAATAAATCAAGTAGCATCAATATCAATGGTTGAATCCTAGGATAAAGTTTCAGGAATCCCATAGTATATTGATCACTCAAGGGGGAGGGGGAAATGCATTCTTTTTAGAACTTATACCTCCCATCAAGGATAGTCCATATATCCTATGATAACTCATAGTAGGCAGATCACTTAGGGATAGTGCATCCCTCTTGGATCATCTCACGTATATGTCTATTTAAGAGGGTTGTGTGTCCATCCCATTTATCACATAGTATCAGGCATGAAGGTTTTATTCAAGGAAAACATCCAAGGAATCCCATGTATCTTAATACATCTTGTTGGGTAGTGTATCCCTCCAAAATACTATCATAATATGAATTTTATAAGGATTATTCTGCCATTAAAATTTTTCTACCATAACCAAGGTTGGACTCTCAAGTGAATGAACCATATCTATCATTATATCCAAATTTGGATCACATAATCAATTTAGGTTCAAATTCGACACCCTAAATCACCACTACCCATTCATGTACACACCCTCTCATGGGTAATTATATCACTCAGGCACCCTTTGAGGTACCCTAGGTCGCATCATAATCTGAACACCCTACATGGGTCCCATTATCTAATTCACATCTCCCATATTAGACCATAATGTAGAGGGAATAGAATCCCTCGACATCACCATAATCATAATAAGGACTTGTGTGTTTCGTAGAAACTCTCATATCAAATTCACACTAGGGAGATTTCCTTAAGCCCATCCCATTTTCAATTCACAATAGGTTATTCCTCATAAAACCCAACCAATCCAAACCTTACCCAAGTAACACCTAATATAGTGACCCAAGCCCTTTACACATATTGTTACATGATTTTTAACATAAATATTCTATTAAATACAACCAAAGGATAGAGAGGCCTAGTGTTTTAGGAAGACTGAGTATATAAAACATCAATAAAAAACTAAAATTAAAAAGTTTTATTTTTAATATCTATAACAAGATCATAAATCACTTTGATCTCCTACAACTACATAGGATAATCTAAGTAATGCATAAAATAAAGGGGTGAGATATAAATCATAGTAAGGAAATAAACATGGTAATGAAGAATAACATATTATCCATATGAAATAACATGATAACATAAAATAAAAGGCTCACAAATAATCATATGGAGGTATAAAATAATGAACATGGAATCATAGATCATGAAAACATAGAAATGTATAAGAAACATATAAAATTATTGTTTTTTGATGATTTCTATTGGGGTTGTGAATCAGGTTGGCGATGTACTTTAATTTACAATCCTAGAGTGACCACATCCTTAGATTTGTTGCATCTCCCTCCTAGGTGGGAAACTGCACATGGGTAGCCTCTATCACCATAATATATGATATTGGTTACTTGATATGGTATATTATCTCTTACTTCCATGTATTCATACTTATAGTTCTTCACCTAGTCTGGGTCTCCATCAAATATTTAAGACATGTTCATGAATCTATTTCCTAGTGGCACCTCGAGGTGGATGTCGGTTAATTACACTATTTGTTGTTAGAAGAGAGAAGCTACCATCAGTTTAGATATAATGATGATGTTTGGAATTTTGTTCATGTTGAGAATCTATAAAGGTCTTTCTCATTCAAAGTTGTGGGAATCTCATATATGTGGAATCTTGGGTATAGGTCCCTAGGAATCCCGTATCCACTATGGGGTAACTAATGTCATGGAAATAAGGAATCTACGGCTCAAAGACTAGGGAATCCAATGTACACCACATAGGGTAGGGATTATCATGAATTTATTGGGGTTTGTCACAAGTTTTTCATCTTGTGGGGATGGGTATGTAACAATTTTAACATCATGTGGGGATTGGTAAGTCACATGTTTAATATCTTGTGGGGAAAAGTGGGTCACATGTTTAATATCTTATGGGTATAGGTTGTTCATGGTTTTAATGTCTTGTGGGGATAGGTAGGATACATGTTTAATGTCTTGTGGGGATAGGAGGGTCATAGTTTTTAATGTGTTGTGGGAATAGGTAGGTCACAGATTTAATGTCTTGTGGGGATAACTTGGTGAGGTTGAGTGTGTCCCTAGGGAAGATGATCACACATTAAAGTTTTCGCATTCTAGGGGAAAGACATATAGATTTTATGGTTGTGTTGGGGGATTGAGATTGAACCTCAGAGAGGTGTCCAAATTATTTCAAGATTTCAAGATTGAACCACATAGAGGAATTTTACATACCTTATTAGGATACAAGGATCTAAACCCGTGTAGTTCAATGCAACAATTTAAGGTCATGTGATGGGACTAGTCCATGCAGTTTAATATCATATAGTAAGGAATCTCTCATCATGGAAGGAGTGATAATAGGGGATAGTGAGGGGATTATGAATATGGGATGACCTAGTGTTGGTTTTTCATCCTTGGTTTTGGGGTTTCATCCCATGGTTGTGGTGGAGGTGTAATCCCATGATGACAATACATGGGAATCCTATGTTTATCATTCAGGGTATAGCTATTGTTTAATGTCACATACTGAGGATATTTTCATTTAGTTTAACATCAAATGAATAGGACATTAGGATATTTAGTTTTACATCATGTTTCTCAAACATCAAGGATCTTACACCCAGGAAAACCATTTCTTGGTAGAAGAGAAGGATCTAGCACTAGGCCTCATCAAATAGAAAGCAAAGTCATTTAACTTGATGACACTACCCATGGGGCAGAATGTGGAGGTCCTATGGTTAGGGTTCATATTCATAGTATTAAGAGGTTAAGATTTTTTCCAAACCATGCTTGTAGAAAAGGGTTTGGGCAGGAGGGTCAATAATTCTAGTGATTCTGTTGATCAGGGAATAAGGAGACTATGTTTGGGAAGGCATTAGACCCATATGAACTCAACTTTCATGAAATTGGGTCTATTAAAAGGAGGCATCAAGTAGGGACCTACTACATGGGTTTCATGAAGGTATGAAGGTTCATTAATTTCAATGGTCACTTGAAAGTAATATATTTTTGAAAATGGTGTCCATGCCTCAGGGAAAAGTCTTGATTCCCATTGGGTAGGTTTTGTGATGTATAATTATCTTGCAAAACACAAAGAATTTAAAGGGGGTTCCCCTATTATAAATTCCATAGACCTTTGAGAAATTCATCTCAACTATGGACATTGAGTTTCAAGAACTCATGTGATTCTATTTGTGAAATATGACTACCTATAGGGATTTATCTCTTCTTTTTATCATGATGGTTGAAATTTCATGAATTAAGATATTCTTACAGAAGTCCAAAGGTCATATCCCCCTAAATGTTGGATGAAGGGGTATTTATAGGTATTTTAGAGGTGGAAAGATGTTTTTAACAAAAGTTTACACATGGGGGTCTATTTCATAAATGATAGTGACCTCTGTGAACAGATGTATGTTTTTTGATGGTTATCATCATTCATGTGAGTTCTTCCATGGTGCTTGGAAATGATTTGAAAAGTAGCTAAAATTCATGATATTTCATACCTTTAAAAAACATAGTCCTCACAACCACATAAATCTAGGATGGGTAAAACATATACGAGATCGACATTTGACCATGTTTGTAACATGAGAACTACCATTTTTTTCTAATGGGGACTTCAATTCATGAACCCATGTAGCAGTGAGACAATTTTGGCATGCACTGTCACCATAGGGATCTTGTTCAGATGTAGGAAGATTATGAGGATCCATATTTAGGATGACTCAAAGTTTGAATGTGGTGATGAGAAACTATTTGGGGTAGAGTTAAACATTTTAGGAGCTATCTCACAATAGAATCGAACACGCTGAAGGGAACATAAGTTAGTGGATGTTGGAGATGATACCCAGGGGGAATAGCCCTGAAATAGATCAATGGTTAGGAAAGGACCTAGACATGATGTCTGATCATACCTACATATCTTTTGAGAACAAGAATCAATTTGTATGTAATTATAGAAGGTATTGTAGTAGGAGACCAACATCATGAGGGGAACTCTCTTGGGTGAGGGAAAAAGGGATTATACTTTATTATTTCATGTAATCAAGATGTGAACTATATAGTTTAATGTCATCTGGTGAGGATTCTAGACACACAATTTAAGATCATATGGTAAGGATGTGGTTACTACAGTTTCATGTTGTATAGTTTTGACCATGATATCATGTAGTTTCATGTCTTGTGACTAGGACATTGTCATGCTGTTTTATGTCATATAACTAGTTTGTTAGGATTTTTAGTTTAAATTAATGTATCTAAGACTATGGAGGTTCACATGAAGTACTTCTTGATGAACCTGTAATTGGTGGGAGGTACGATGTGCTCCCCATCTGTGGTGATAAATGAGTACATTCCATTATTGTAAACCTTATGAATAACATAAGGTTCATCCCATTTAGGTTATAGTTTTTTTTGGATTCTTCCTTGGTATCATTGGTGTCCTAAGATCCGGTACCATATCACCCTAAATATAGGATTGAAGGAAAACATTCTTGTTGAAGTTTCATGCCACTCATTTTTTATTATTTTATAGGTTATACAATGCTTGATTCCTTCTTTATTCAAAGGATTTCAACTCATCCAAATGGACTTTAGCTCGCTTTTCTATAATTTTATGATCATAAAAGGTCATCTAGAGTGATGTTTGATGAACTTATATAGTTAAAAATATATATATTCCACACACTAGGGTGTATGGGCTGACCAGGTTGAAATCATGAGTTTTCATTTGGTAAGCCCATAGGGAATTGGGGAGCTTATCAAGCCAGCTCCTCTTGTTCTGACATTCTATCTTTTTTAGGATATTAGTGACAGTTTTTTTAATGACTTGATCTTCCAATTTCCCTATGTGTGATAGAGGAAGGTATGGTTAGAACATATGTTGTACTTAGCATACAACTTTTTTAGCTTAACAAATTGAAAGTTATTATCATTATATTTGAATATGGTGTGAGGAATCCCAAATATATGTATAATGTGGGACTTCAAAAACTTAATCACATATTGATTTTTTACCTCTTTGCGGGGGGTGGATTCCACCCATTTTGAAAAGAATTTGATTCCAATCAAAATAAGACTATATTTTCAAGCTATTGTTGTTGGATAGGGGCCCACAATATCGAGTCCACATACTGTGAATGTATATGATTACTTGGGGATATGGAGAATCTTTGGTGGATGATACATAAATTTTTCATGGATTTGGAATGAATGACACTTTTTTTGTGAACTCGATGCCATCATGGACCATAGAAGGCCTAAATTACCCCAATCTTTGGATCTGGTGGGAGAACTTTAATCCCCCTTAATGGGACCCAAATGGCCTAGCATGTACTTACTATAGAACCTGAAGAATCTAATCTACTTGGATTCAATAGAGAATAATGTCGTAAAATCCATTCGTTTAGAGAGTTTTCTCTAAGTTGGACACATTCTGAAGGGTGTACTTCACCACTCACCAATAGATTCACTCTTTCTCAACTTGGTCTGGAGGGAGGCTCCCATGTTGTAGATACTTAAAGAATAGAGTCATATTGTTCAATGACTCTTTAATTGTTACGGAATTTGAGGGCCTTTATACTAAATCTATAGTGGATATTTTATTCATTAGTTTGTCCTCTTTTTAGGGGTGATGGGGGAAATGACTCTACGGTGGACCACAGTAATGACCAAGTAATCTTGGTTTGGATATGCAAGAGAAGCATCTAGAACTTTTAGGGCATTTAGTCGGTCATTATTATATCGGGTAATTTAGTTTACCTTTGTATGAGATGGGAACAAGGTCATTAACTCACGATTATACTCTAGTGAGGGGATTAGTTCCTTATTTTTAATGATGTAGTCACCATTGAACTTCTTGATGACTAGTTCTGAGTCTCCCTTTATATGTATCTAGGGAACTTCAATATAAAGCGACAACTAAATACTAGTGATAAGAGCTGGATACTTAGCCTCATTGTTGGTACAACCCTATGATAATAGAAATGAGTATAAAAATATGTCCTATTTGGTCCTGATGAAGTTGGTTCCCAAACCCACACTATTGGATTTTGGGTCATCAAAGCTTATCCTAGTTGGGATATGGGAGGAACCATTGAAGTTAATATACAAATATGGTGTGCCTTGATCGACAGAGAGGATTCCCTTATCCAGGAAGTCCACATCCAGGGATGATTCATCAGGACTTGGGTGGAATCCAAGAAATCCTCCAATGATTTACCTTTGATATCCTTCTGGTGGGAAACCTGATATCAAACTGTTGAAGGATTACCACCCATCATGATAATATTCCTATCAGCATGCGGAAATTTTAGATATACTTTAGTAAATTGATATGGGACACCAACTATATTTCATGGTGTTGTGGGTAATGATGTCATTTCTAAATCATCAATAATAGGGCTAGGATTCTCTTCTTAATGGGATAAAACCTAGTCTTAGTGTTAAGAAACAGGCAGATGAGATAATATAGGTTTTTTCCCTACCCTCTTTATTCTTCTAATAAAGAAGAGTTTTGAGATACCTCTCTAGGGTGGTCATATAAAGGACTAAATGATTCTCGAGGATGAGTGGAATCAAGACCGAAGGATACAGAAGATAATTCTTAATGTCCTCAAATGTGGTTTGGTACTCTCCATCCCATTGGTAGATAGTTCCTTATTTTCATGAGCCTAGAGAAGCGTTTTCATTTACCAGATATGTTAGCGATGAATTTACTAATATATTCTAGTTGTCCATGGGGACCCCACAATTCCAGGAGGTTTCATGAAGGAGTAATATTGATGATGGTTCTAATATTCTATGGGTCAATATTGAGGTCCCTATATCTAATAAAAAGTTGAGGAATTTCCAGAGGTGACCCAGAATGTTCACTTCGAGGAGTTCATTTTTACGTGATGGTAGTGATGGAAGTTGAACACATTCTCAAGATTGTTGAGATGGTCTTGACATTGGAAGTATTTGACCAAAAAATAATCTATATAACACTCCACCAGTGTCCCAAGAAGTAGCTTTCAATATGGTGCATGGAAAGTTGGTAGGTATACCCACCATTCTTTAAACCAAATGGCGTTATTTAGTAGTAAAAAGTTCCTTGAGGTTCCTTAAAATCGTGGCTTCCTCATATTCAGGTTTCATTTGGATCTGATTATACCCAAAATGCCCGTTCATGAAGGAAAAAACTTGGAAGCTAGTAGTAGAATTAATCTGTAGTTATGTCATCAGGAGGGGGAATTCATCCTTCATATAGTGGTGGTTGAGGCCTCATAAATCAATATAGGCACTAATTTTCCCATTTTTATTCCTGATTGGGATAGTGTTTGTCAGGAACTTTGGGTACTATACTTTCCTAAAAAAATTCCTCGATTATCTTATCGACTTTTTCCTTAACCATGCTATTTTGGGAAGGGTTCATCTTCCTAGGAGGTTTTTAATTTCTATGGTGTCCCATAAGGAGTATAAGGTGGTGAAAATATACCTAGGGATCTAGTCCCTACATCTCCTTGTATCTCCATGTGAATACATTGGAATGTTATTTTATGAAATCCACATAATGTTTCTATTCTTTTAGGGAAATGACTATACTAATCAGTTTTGGACTAAGATCCCACTTTAAACTAATATTAACATGATTCAAATCATCATTGGCGGTAGAGAAACCTTCCTCAAAAGTGGTAGGGGTGTATTCTAGGTCATCTTCATCATCTAAAGTTGGGGGTTCAGTGAAAAGGGAAGAACATTTTAGAAATGGGGGTTGTGGACTAATATTTCTTTCTGCCCTAGAAAGGGTAAGATCCTTAGTGATGTATTCCTACTCTATTAAGATCATGGAAATGAAATAGGAATATCCAATTCCATGTGGTTTCTGATGGTAGGGTCCACATTTTATGTCAAATAAATGATGATAAGTGGACTTCCATCAAGCCAGACTTTCTCTCTAGAATATACGACATTATTTTGGGTTAGTGGCCAAGGGTAAGACCTCCTTTTACATGATAGGATTATTCTTTCATGGATTCAAATATAACTATCTGGTGTAGAAGCATGAGGTGATATATGAGAATTACTTTTTTTCCATAGATTATGAAATGGTTCCCAAGGACTAGGATCATTGGCTCCAACTGATGGATTGGCAAGACAAAGCTGTCTTTAAAATCCATACAAGGATATGTTGATGTTTTTTTTGAGATCATTAGGGGAATTTATGCATTCATTCCCATCAATCTATATATAATTTCCCTCCCTCTTTAAATATTCATCATCCAAGTAGTGGGATTCACAAGATTTTATGGGAGAAACATCACTAGGGAGCACCGCTACTCAACCATTGAGGGAGTATTTGATGAATTGATGATATGAAGAGGGGACTACTGTATGTAGGTGAATATAGGGCCTTACCAAAATGGAATTTTAGTTTTTTTCCTTTGAAACAAACATGAACCCAATTTTTCTTACTAGGTCCCTAAAAAGTGTCTCTATCCAAAACTTTCTATGTGGATTCTGCTCACTCCTTCAATATCCCTAAATTTTCAAGTTAGAGGGGGTTAAATATGATTTGGTGATCCTTAGTTTGTTGAGTGTGTAGGTCGGGATGAGGTTGATCCCATAACTAGTGTCTACCAAGAAACAATGTATTTCTACACCATTTAACTAGCCTATGACATATAGTGGGCATATGTGTCCTTGGATGACTGCACCCTTTTCCTCTTCCAAGAAGAAAATTATGGATTGGAACTCTTCCTACTATGACTCATTTCTCGATAAGCCTCAGTGGTGGATACCTTAATCTTGAACTGGAGAGGGATCTTTAGGGCCTCTATGAGACCCTCCCACATCTCCTTCGATTGGAATAGTACATGGAGAATAGATATTCTCATCGGTATACTAGCGAGATACTTTATTACATTATACTTACAGGTGAGGGGAATACTACTACCTACTAGAAGCCACTCTTTGGATGGGATCACAATTGGAATATCCAGCTGAGGCACTGGAGTATGACTGGTGCTCACCATGTTCCATTTTTGGTTAGATGTCTTAGGTTGAGAAATGTATGATAAGGTATAGAATTGGTCTCCAGTACACTGTGGTTGAGCATCATGATTAGCCAATATACAAGTTTGTGGGGTGAACCCAATGAAGAGGGAAATGAGGGTTGTTCTTGTTGTTCCCTATGTGAGGCATGTCGGGTTTCAATGGCATGAACTATCCTTTCTATAGAATTGTCTTGGGCACTTTGTTTGATAGAATGATGTCCACCCCTACCATAATGAGGTTGGTTGGAGGTACTTGAAAGGGGTGTAGGGAACTCTTCATCATCAGATACTACTCTATGATCTACCAGTATGAATGTATTAACTTCGGAATATCCCTATTATTCATTAGTGAAATATTCTTAGATTGGTCAAATTCCCATTACTCCACCAAATCAAGTTCCAAGAAGTCATAGAGTGTGAAAACTATCATCAACACTAATGGGGATCTCTATTTTTTCAACATTTCTGATGCCTATTCCTTCTATAATTGGTAGCTTTTGATGTTGATATGGTAGTCGGAGTGGGAATAGAAACCATAGAAGGTGTTTTCTTTATCAAGCGAGCATAGATAATGTTGTGGGTGTGAGCGATTGTCTTATGGTCCAACTATTTTTTGTAATTATATATAACTTTCCTAGACACCTTCTGAAATTCACTGGTGTCCTCTTCATCCCAGTCGAGATCATTAGATACATGTACTAACTATTTTCATAATTCTCTTAACTCAACCATTCCATGGTTAAATTGGTTCTAAGTCCAATATTTGAAGATGAAACACTCTTTAATGGTGTGTATGAGGACCCTATGTTATGGGTAGTAGTTGGTGAAATCAATAAAGTCAACCACTTGAGGTCTGTAGCATTTAATTATCTTCATGATGTTCTTCTATAGGGAACAGATGAAGAACCCCAATACCTGCGCATCCCTGAAGGAGTAGACCTTAATCTTTTACTCTATAAAGGGAACCTTGGGGTCCTGACCCTGATGGGGGTATTGAGAAGAATTTACATAGTGAGTTTGTGATTTTTGAGGAATGTATTATAGTGGTTCTTGGAGGTGGACAAGCTCTAGGTCTAAGTCTATACGACAGTGACTGTCTCTACCATAACGGGTTTTCACACTGGGGATGGAAGGGGTAATGGTAATAGCCACTGGTTGTTCTTCTGCACAAATTATTCCATAATTGAGTCCTTTTAGTGAACTCCTAGAATCCACCCAGATTCCGCAGGGAGATGAGAGCGGGAACCAGTTCATCCTAGACATCCTCCATGCACATTTTCGATAGCTAATCCTAGTAATGCCGCATATCGAGGGAGTACATGAGTCCTTTCCATTGGTAAATGAGGTAAGAAACTCACATTATAGGAATTTTATATCATTTTAAGAGGTCAACAATGCTATTTATCATGGTATATATAAACTATTAGAAAACAATTTCCTTAGATATCTTACTGTTCGACTATAGATCCTGGGAGAAGCTGACTATACTAGGTGAAAGCGAGTCCCTTAAAAATCTAGAAGGAGAAATAAATCTTAGTTTCTTCCTAATACTCAGGAGTTCCCAGAATCGGACCACACAACGAGGTAAAGTGATCCAGATGCTACAAAAAATCATCAATCCCGTTAAATGGGATTAAGCTTAGATTTTTCAATTCTAGAGGTCGGTGAATCTAGTCCACCTATGTTGTATACATCTTCCATTTTTGTGGTATCATATCTTGTTGCATCTCCAAATCCTAAATAAATGTAGTGAGATGAGCTATTATGTTATTTTGAGTAGGGTTAGTACCCACTAGTGATTTGACTAAACTGATGGCTCGCGAGGTGAAGACATTTTGGTCTAGATGATGGAAATAATGTTTTTCAGGTGGGATGGGTGATTCATACCTTAGCCTTTTTCTATGGCCACCTACCACCACCATAACCAGATGTGCATCGATGCCTACCTCGAATCTAGATGACTTGTTTAGGAGAACTATTTACTTGAATATAGAGGGGATGGGGTCCCCTTGGGTTTTACCTCATTCATGGTGTTTCTTGGTGATGATTTCAGTGGTATGACACTTGTATCCCTCAACTTTTTGAACTAAGGTAGTAATATTGTCATATGCCTCTATTTTTAGCATAGTTTTAGATAGTCTAGTGGGGTTAGTAATACCATTTACCTTTTTTATATCTCTAAAATCATGTGGGATTGGGTCCTGAGTATGATTTCCAAGGATCAATGTTGGTCTCTACTAATGGGTAAGGGCACCCACTAGAAGTTCAATCTGATGTTTTCTTCCACCTTGGGGGGATCTCCTTTTTTTGTCATTGTATCTATTTATCTGATCACCAAGAGTATTTATTTTTATAATATTCATGGAGACGATGGCTTACGGGCCTCCACCATTAATTGGTATCTTATCCAATTTGTTCTGATGTTGTCGTGAAAGGGGGTTGATTTCAAGGTCAACATATTGCCCCAATCCTTTGATCTGCATATGGGGATACACTTTCTACATGATTCAATTGACCATGGTGATACTCTTAATGCAGGTCCACTAGATGTTCTGGTGGTATCCATGTGAATCAGGGTGTTGAGATACTAGAAGTGTCATGATTTTGACACTTTGGTATTGTTAAGAAATGGTATCATGGTGATCCTCACTCCCAGGATATGACAATAGGAAATCATGGAGGTGGTTGGATATCATCAAAATATTTTGGTGCATAAATTTCATGTGGTCCTCAGTGAGGGACTCTGGGATGACGAACTATAGGTCTTTGGGAATCCATAATAAGAATAATAGCTAGTAATTGGATAGAATATCCCATAATCTGTCCTCCTCATACCCATTATTTAGAGGTTCTTCCTATACTTGATCCCCCTAGGCTCTAATTGGTGATGGATTAAAAATTAGATTAGGTATAAATTAGGATCTATTTTTCTGTTGATTCTTAGGAAGAGGAAACACCACACGGGCCAATTGTCCCTAGAATAAAATAATTTCTTCCACTTGTAGGGCCATCTTCACGACCATATCCATATAGGATGGGGTGTATTCATCCTCCAGAAAATTAGGAAGGATATCTTATTCATTCCCCTAATTCTCTGTAGAATGATCACCTGCATCCATGGGTACCAATCCAAACCCATACATCTCCCTAACTTGAAAGGTAGAAGTGGATAGAAGATAATCCAATAGTGGTAAGTATGGATGCATAGAGATTCCATGAAAAGAGACAAGTCCTACTCATCCTATAGATATTTATAGATGGATATTGTGACCTTGTGTATTTCTATCTCATAGATGGTTAACCTCAACTGATGGGATTCTGTCCCCTACTCTTGTGGTGGAGGGGGGTCTTTTGTTGAGTCTTCCATCATTTCAGAGTCTGAAAGGTCAATTATAATGTGAAATTTCCCCCAGATGTGACACCAGATATGCAGGAGTTCCCCAAGAATGATCCAATATGGATCACAAGAGTATCTTCCATGTGTTTCATGGTCATATTTTCAGTCACAAATTCTACAGTGGTTGTCTTACCTTCTACCATATGATGGATCTTTGGGGTAGGGGAAATCTTTATCATGTGGAGAACCTCTATGTTGGGTGACTATATCATGGGGAGGACCTATTTGGTAAAAACATTCATCATGGGGTGGCCCATGAATGTTTTCAGTGACACTTAGGGAGGAGAGAGTTGACCCAATATACCTGATAGGTAGGTGGGGTATCGATCCCAACCAGGTGAGAACAGAACCCCACAAGTTAGTGAAAAGGTAGAAGGTATGGCAGTGGTGGAATAGGCCACTGGAATAGTATAAACTTTAGACCTTCATAAATCCCCTGCCTTTCATATATTTCGATCATGTTTAGTCCTAGATTCACCTTGACATGTTTTTGAATTCCTTTATGTCTCTCGTAACATCTATTTTTTATCATTACCAATGAAATATTATTCAAGGCTAACTACCAAGACAACATCACATAGTGGACTAAGTCCCATCACAAATTTGGCTTACTCCCTAATACCATTTGTAACATATCATGAGAAAAAACATTACCCCATTCATTGGAGTGATATCTAGGTGCACCCAACATAACATGTACATTCTTATGTGTGCCACAAAAATAAACTAATCATAAGGCATAAACATATAAATTACCCATGGAAAGAAATGGGTTTTATAATCTTACATCATATCATAATCAAAGAATATTTCATAAATATTCAAAAGATAAGAAGTAATTAAATATTTTCGACATTCATATCTTAGTAAATAAGAATAGTTCCAAAAATATGATTTTAATTTGGGAATAAATACTTGAAATGATCATTACATAAGAGGATTAAATTATAGAAAAGTTCTCTGTAATCGAGTTTGATTTTAAATAAGTCACTTGATAAATGAAATTAATGAATGTATTACCCCATAAAAGTAAGGGAGAATAAGCTGGTTTATATGTAAGAGAAATATAGAAATAATTAATAAGTATTCCATATAATTAAAGAGAGAGAAAGTGAGGTATAGATGTTGGTCGGAGTGGAAACTCAAGAGGGGGGTGAATTGAGTTCCAATTATAATTTATGTTAAAAAATATTTCTATTAAAATCCCCTAAATTGAAAACCAAGTTAAACTATAGTGAATTTATACATATTGTAAATGTCCAATTATTTTCACTAAGATTGATTAGGTCTCGGTTAATTTAATCAGGGGATTAAATTAACTTTTGAAACTAACTTACTTGTTCACAATAAGTATAAACACTTGATAGTTTAGCTATCAAAGTAACATTAAAACAAAAAGTATTTCAAAGTAATTAGCAGCGGAATATTCAATATAGTTTATAACCAAAATAGATAAGCACAATAGTTTTTGAAACAAGAGGTTCAGTCTCAAGACAAGACTTAGTCCTCTCAAACAATTTATATAAATTTGATCCACACACTGGATCGGGGTAAACAACAGTACAAGAGACCGTCCAGGTCCTAAGACCTCTAATAAAGTTATACGTGGGAAAAAAATGACAGAAACAACACACAGGATGTCCAAGTCCTACATGACATCTACCACTATCCTTAGTGGGATACAAGAAGGTGTGGAAAGATTGGTGTGAGGATTTAGTATCCTCCAGTTCACCACAGGAGTCAGTGTGTGTGTGTAAATTTTACAGAGTACACACACTACTCGAAAAAGTAAATAATGAATCACTTAGAGAGAGTATATGAGAGTTTAGAATGCTCTAGTGATAAGAAGTGCAGCTCTGGACTCCTTCGATTCATCAGAAATGCCTCTGAGTCCTTCTCTGGTTTTTGTGTAGAAACGAAGAGCGTCGTAATTCTCCTTCTTTCACTTCCAGTGTAAGTGTTCAACTCGAGTATGAGTAAATGTTATAGCCCTTGAACTTCTTCTTTGAATTTCTATTCTTGATGAGTATATCAATTCTTCGTGTGTTCTTCTTTTCATATATTGTGTGTGCATTGAAGAATTACCTTTTTTTCCTCTCCTTTTTTTGTATGTTTTTACTACAGCTCAATCTTCCTTATATTCCATGAGCTTCGACAATAGGAATGATTACCTTTTCATATGTACGAGGTACAGTTCCCTAACATGCCAACAACTAACATTAAATATAATTAATTTCATTAAAAAC
Source organism: Viscum album (assembly GCA_963277665.1). Taxonomy (NCBI): domain Eukaryota; kingdom Viridiplantae; phylum Streptophyta; class Magnoliopsida; order Santalales; family Viscaceae; genus Viscum; species Viscum album. The sequence goes on from OY728123.1 coordinate 2,026,866,922, forward strand.
ATCAAATTTTACTTTTGGAATTAAATATTAGTTAATAGAAATTCAAACATTTTTTATGACTATCGGTGAGTCATGAGATTGGTGAGTCATTTTAAATCTGCATCAGTTTCGGTAGGTCATGATCATCGGTATCGGTAGATCCTTTGATCATCGGTATCGGTAAGTCCTTAGATCATCGGTATCAGTAGGTCCTTATATCATCGGTATCAGTAGGTCCTTAGATCATCAGTATCAGTTGGTCCTTTGATCATCGGTATCAGTAGGTCCTTAGATCATCAGTATCGGTAGGTCCTTTGATCATCGGTATCGGTAGGTCCTTTGATCATCAGTATCGGTAGGTCCTTATATCATCGGTATTGGTAGGTCCTTAGATCATCGATATCGGTAGTTCCTTTGATCATCGGTATCTATAGGTCATAATCATCAGTGCGACCGTTCTTCATCGGTGCGACTGTTCATCATCGGTGCGACTATTCATCATCAGTGCGACCGTTCATCATCGGTGTAATCATTCATCATCGGTGCGACCGTTCATCATCGATGCAGCCGTTCATCATTAGTGAGACCTTTCATCATCGGTGCGACCATTCATCATCGGTGTAACCGTTCATCATCGGTGCGACCGTTCATCATCGGGGACTCAGGAAAATAACTAACAGTGAGTCAAAACATGGATTTTTCAGAAAGTGTTTGTTTAGTCCAAAATACTTCCAGGTCAATAGTAAAACATAAATTAACATAGATAGACATATGTATACATGATTTAAACATATATAAATACATTTAGAGAAATGTGAACAAAATACTAAATTTTCATAAATAAAACAATTATTTGGGATTATTAAAATAACCATCTCACAGAGAGTTCAACAATCTCCCCATTTTTGATAATCACAAATCAATGGCATAAATGAAGAGAGAAGATAGTATGTCATTCTGTATGCTCCCACTAATTCATTCTCCCCATCTAATATAAATCAGATAATATGATTCATTCTCCCCCTTTCATTAGTGCTCCCACTGAGATATATATTCATCATTTCTCCCCCTTTGTATATGCATGTATGTAGTAAACAGTGAAGCATGAGCTCATATTCATATTCAGTTCACCCCATATGTATATTCATGATTTCTCCCCCTTATGCATTAATGTATCCCCCTTTGGGATTATCAAAAAGAAAGGATAAAGAAGAGAAGCAAGAAGAAGAGTCCACTGAAATAATATTTGAAAAAGAGTACAAGAAGCAGATACAAAGTTTTAAAGGAAAAGAAATAGACACTATATCAAAAATGGACAGACATAGCTATTTTTTTCGGTGCAATGGAGCTTTTCCTTTGGTAGTTGGAGGAATAGATGGTCCAGAAGGAGGCTTTGTAGAAGGTTGATCTGGTCGGATGGACAGAGGAGGAAGGACAACTCTGGCTTCCAAAGTCACTTTCTAAGGAGCAACATATCTTTCTGAAGGTTGTTGTTGAATGATTGGACAGATATTTGATAGAGCTTGAGAGACAGATAACTGACCAGGAGCAACATCTGATGGATTAAGAGTCTCAAAAGAAGGAAAAAAAATGGCCTTCTCTTGTACATGAAGGTAAGGTTTGATTAGATTGATAAAATCTTGAATTACTTCTCCACCGTACTTCATAGCCTTTTCAAAGTCCTCCTTGTTCTGCATGAATATTTCCAGAGTAGGAGTAAAATCCTTCAGCTGCTTAACATGATCCTTGAAAGCTTGATTAACTGGAGGAAGCCTCAAATTTTCATCCAAAACCTTGAACTGATGGTTCAACTCATGCTTGGTATAAATCTTAGATAAGTAATGATCCACTTTATCTTTAATCTCTTTCTGAGCCTTAGTATCATTGGCTGAATACAACTGCACCTTTTTGTGAATATGATCACTATGCTCTTTCATCTTCTTTAAGGAATCCAGATCATGGATCTACCCAAGAGTTGCTAACTCATATCTTATAATATCCTTTAAGGTATTAATCTCATGACCAGTAATCTTGGTCACCTTTGAGGAACTATCCTGAGCAACAACTTGGGTAATCTCAACTTTCAACTTTCTCAAGTCTTCCTTCTTTAGATGTTCTATCATATTTCTTAACACTTCCATCATACCAGAGATGGTTGCTCTAAAATCTCATGACAGAGAGACCAGATTACTTCCTAAATATGTGAGTGTTTGATTCAAAGAGGTAATGTGCCTACCAATCAATTCACTAGTATTGCATAGGTCTGGATTGATAAGTTTTACCACTCTTTGAGCCAAATCATCCATAACAGCTTCAGATAAAGACACAGGAGCAGGAGTAGGAACATGAGATAACTCATCTTTCATAGTATCTATAACTTCTTGAACCAACTCAACCTTAAATATGTCAAAATCGAATTGAGAAACTATAGGACCAGGTCTAGCTTGAGACACTAAATGATCAGGTCTGGATTGAGAACCTGAAGGACCAGGTCTGACATCTACTCTTTTCATAAACTCGACAACTAATTGAGCCTTCACTGAAACACTTACTCCTGTAAGATACACTTCTACTTCTTATTCCTCTGGATAATCTAAACCTAAAACTACAAGACCTGGGTGTTCTTCCCATGTATCTTGGCATGAAGGATACAAAGGTTTCACAAATATAGCTCTTCTAGAATTTTCAGGAGAGACTTCTTCATTCACATCAATCTCTAACTGTTCTATCCTCTCAGCCTCAGGGACATTTTCTTGCTCATTTGGTTGGGGTTTAGGATCATCTTGGATCACATTCTGACCTTCTACAGGTTGATCATCAGCATCAATAGCATCACAACTATCACCATCACTGCTACTACCATCACTATCACCATCAGCATCATCCTCATCCTCATCACCATCACCATCATTGCCTTCATCATCATCATTATTAACTGATTTCACACTTGAACTATCTGTACTACTAGATTCATAATGATCAGGGTTTGATTCTTTAGTCTCAGCTTCTTCTTCATCGTCACCTAAAAGAGGTTCAATCTCTGGTAAGTTGAGAGGTGGACTAGATGGTCCAAATTCCATTTTTCTATTCTTCAGGCTAACTGTATCAGGATCACTCCTCTCATCATGAGATGATTCAGCATCCTTTTCAGTATTAGCTTCAGCTTCAGCTTCTTCTCCCTCTATTCCCTTCTTACTGGACTCACCAGTTTCCTTAGGAACTTCTGCTTCCTCTTCTTCATCAGAATAAACCACTTCCTCACCAGGTTTTAAACTGGGATCTCTCATCCCCTTTGGTCTCTTTGGATGATCAGTAGGATTGAAGGAGTCATAAAACTTCTCATTATCAGCAACTCAAGCCTTCTTCCATGGGTTCTAGTTGATTTTCATTATCTTACAGATATCCTTGTTAATACAGAACCTACTGGATGAGATGCACTCATCTCCATCATCAACACAGCCCAAGAATTTCAACATGGTGGAGATTTTCTTAAAATAAAACAAAGTTGTAGCTTTCTTTGATGGATTTATCATCTCAGCAATATGATCAGAAAAATATCTACACAGTTTGATCTTTTCACCATTCAACAAAAGGAATAACAGAAAATTATCCTGATACTTTACTGAAGCAAAGTCACCTTTTCTTGGACAGACTTGGTGCTGAATAAATTTAAACAAAATTCTACTCTCACCATCCTATTCTGCAGTAGATATTATTCTTGATTCAAACTTACCATTCAACATTTCCAGATCTTGCTCATAAGAAAAATAATTAGTTGTGTGAGGGATATTACCAGTGTAATCCTCATATCTTCCATTGTGAGGAACTCCCAAACATTTATCCCACTACTTCGATGAAAAAGTAATATTTTCCCCTTTAACTATTGAAGACAGTCTCGCAGATTTTGCTCCATCCAACACTATACTTAAGTTTAAATAGAACTCATGCACCAACTTCGGGTAATAGACTTGGTCATTATCGCAAAAGCAGTTTTTCCAACCTTGCATTTCCAACACTTTCAACATCGCAGACTTGCTGGATAATACCCATTATGAACAAACTTCCTTTTCTACAGTAACTACCCATTTTTCCTGCTTCAGGTTTACTGACCTTTGTGTCGTGCTGCTAGATTCTCCGTGAGCATGTTTTATCGGAGAGGAACCTTCATATTTATTTCTTTTTCACTTTTTCTTGTCCATTTGAAGGTTCGAGAGGATTGATATTTTGGAAAGGTTCGAAAGGTTTGGAAGGTTTGGTATTCGAAAAAGAAGAGAGAGTTCGGCAGGAGATGTAAGGCCAACAATCATTTAGAAATATCTGTGGGTCATTATTTTTATTATTTAGGGTTATGGTAATAATAAAAAATAATAATGATTTAGTAAAACAACGTCGTTTTGATAAACACTAACATTTTCACTAACTGTGCAACTCAATCGGTAGCACATATTGGTTTCACAGATCGGTTTCACAGATCGGTTTCATGGATCGGTTTCACAGATCCGTTTCACAGATCGGTTTAACAGATCGGTTTCACAGATTGGTTTCACATATCGGTTTCACAGATCGGTTTCACAGATCGATCATACCTGAATCTTGTTTAATAAAATCTAACCTTTCAAAACTTGAAGGCTTAGTGAAAATATCAGCTAACTGATGTTTAGAGTCAATAAATTCTAGATAAATATCACCCTTTTGATAATGATCTCTCAAGAAGTGATGTCTAAAATCAATGTGCGTAGTCCTAGAGTGAGACACAGGATTCTTAGAAATACTAATTGCACTAGTGTTATCACAATTAATTGAAACATGATTAAAATCATATCCATAGTCCAAAAGAGTGTGTTTCATCTATAGAATGTGTGCACAACAACTACCAGCAGCAATGTATTCTGCATCGGTAGTGGACAAAGCTACAAAATTCTTCTTCTTACTACACCAAGATACTAAGGACTTGCCCAGAAAATGACATGTTCCAGATGATCTTTTTCTATCCAACTTACAACTGGAAATGTCAGCATCTAAATAACTTATTAAGTCAAAAGATTGTCCTTTTTGGTAAAACAAACCTAAATTTACAGTGTGTTTACAATACTTAAAAATTATTTTAACAGCAAGTAAATGAGGTTCTTTTTGATTAGCTTGAAATCTTGCACAAATAAATTCACTGAAAATAATATCTGGTCGACTAACAGTAAGGTAAAGTAAGCTTCCAATCATACCTCTATAATTGGTTTGATCAACTGGTTTCCCAGTTTCATCATCATCCAGCTTACAGGTGGTACTCATTGGTGTTTCACTTCCCTTATTACTATCCAAACCAAAATGTTTTAAAATATCCTTTGTATATTTACTTTGATTTATAATAATACCATCCTTCTTTTGAAAAATTTGAAATCCAAGAAAATACTTGAGTTCTCCCATTAAACTCATTTCAAATTCATTTTACATAATCTTTGAAAAATCAGTACATAAAGAATTTTTGGAAGATACGAAAATAATATCATCAACATAGATTTGGACAATCAAAATGTCTTTCGAAATTCTTTTAATAAAAAGAGTGGTACCAGCAATTCCTTTAGTAAAACATTTTGAAATAAGAAAATTTGTAAGTCTATCATACCAAGCTCTTGGAGATTGTTTTAAAGCATATAAATATTTAGAAAGTTTAAAAAAATGATTTTGAAAATGGGTGTTTTTAAATATAGGTGGTTGTTTAACAAAAATATTTTCAACTATAAACCCATTTATAATTGCACTTTTGATATCCATTTGATATAACTTGAAATTCATATGGGCAGTATAGGAAAGTAAGATCCTAATGGATTCTAATCTAGAAAAAGGTGAAAAGGTTTCTTCATATTCTATTCCTTCCTCTGGAATATATCCTTGTGAAACTAACCTAGCTTTGTTTCTAACTATATTTACTGATTCATCAACCTTATTTCAAAAAACCAATTTAGTTCCTATGGTCAAGGTGTCCTTAGGTATTTCTACTAATTCCCAGACTTTGTTTCTTTCAAATTGATTTAACTCTTCTTGCATAGTCATTGCCCAAAATTCATCATTGATTGCATCATTGATATTTTTATATTCTAACTATGAAAGAAAGACTTAATGTTCAACCTGATTTCTAAGAGAATCTCTAGTCTGTGTTCCTCTATCAAGATTACCAACAACAGAATCTAAAGGATGATTCTTTAGAATCCTAGTTGATCTAGTAAAGATAGGACTAGAGATTTTAGGTTCTTCTTTAGGTTCGGGTTCATTAGGAACAAATTCTGAAATATTTCCAGAACAAGTTGTCTTTACAACAGGTTCATTGATTCTATCATTAAGGTTCAGAACAGAAAAATATCCTTCAATATTTTCAAGAGAAGGTCTAGGTTCATGTGGATCAGTTTCATCAAATTTGATGTGAATAGATTCTTCCACACACTTGGTTCTATTATTGAAAACTCTATAAAATTTTCTAGTAACTGAATATCCTAAAAATATCCCTTCATCACTCTTAGAAGAAAACTTGTCTAGATTATCCTTGGTATTGAGAATAAAAACTTTGCAGCCAAAGAATCTGAAGTAACTAAATTCGGGTTTTCTATTGTTCCACATTTCATAAGGGGTCTTCTTAAGAACAGGTCTAATCAAGACTCTATTGATAATATAACAAGTTGTATTCACAGCTTCAGCCCAAAAATAAATAGGTAGGTCATACTCATTGAGCATGGTTCTTGAAATTTCTTGAAGGGTTCTATTTCTTCTTTCTACTACACCATTCTGTTGAGGTGGTCTAGGGGGAGAAAAGTTATGATTATAGCCATTGTGTGAGCAATAAGACTCAAGCTCATGATTTTCAAACTCATGACCATGATCACTTCTTAGGGTTTTAATCTTAAGTCCACTAAGGTTCTCTAAAGACTTGGAGTATTTAATAAAGTAAGAACATGCCTAACTTTTGTGAGCTAAGAAGTATACCCAACTATATCTAGAAAAGACATCTACTAGGACATAGACATAGTGATTCCCATTTAATCTAGAAACTCTAGATGGTCCAAACAAGTCCATGTGAACCAACTCAAGAGGTTGAGAAGTTGAAACTTCTTTCTTTGACTTGAAATAAACTTTATGTTGCTTTCCCTTTTGAAAGGTATTACAAACTTTGTCTGATGGGAATTCAAGTTTGGGTAGGTCTCTAACTAAGTTCTTCCTAGTCAATTTTCTAAGTGAATAAATGTTGCAATGTCCTAATCTTCTGTTCCAAAGCCAAGATTCCTTATGAAAGTCATTTAAACAAGTAACATTTTGTTTAACTAAAGAATTCAAATCAACAGCATAAATATTTTCATTTCTCAAGGAAAAAAATACTAAAAAAAATTTAGAATTAAAAACATTACAAGAATCATTTTCAAACTTAACATTAAAGCCATCATCACATAACTGAGAAATAATTAACAAGTTTTATTTCAATCCATCAATAAATAAAAATTTAGAAATTAAAACTGAGTTAGTGTTACCAATTTGGCCTAGGCCGATGATCTTTCCTTTATAATTATCCCCAAAGGTGACATATCCTCCATCAAAATTTACTAGACTTTTAAATCATGATAAGTCTCCTTTCATGTGTCTTGAACATCCACTGTCCAAGTACCATGTCTTTCTATAGTAACTCTTTAAACAGATTTCCTACAAAACATATTTAGATGGAAAATGATTTTGGTACCCAAATATTCTTGGGTCCAGACAGGTTATCAATCAAAGCTTTAGGTACCCAAATTTGTCTTATGGGTCTCATATAGTTAATAGATTCAAAATATTTTGACAAATAAACTTTATTTGATCTGTAACTATGTGAGTAACTAGTTGAGATATATGAATTTCCAGAACATGAACTAGCCCCGTTCTGTTCAGAATTAGAAATAAATCTAGTTGTAGCAAATTGTCTCTATCCAGGCTGATAGCCTAAACCAGTAGTATACTTTGGTTCCACTTGTTTTCCTATCATTTGAGTAAGATTATCTTTTCTATTTGTTAATTTTTCTAAGTCCTTTTTTAATTACTCATTAGACAATTATAGTTCAGTATTTTCCTTTAGAAATTGAGAATTATTTTCTTTTTCTACATCAAGTGCAGATTTAACATTTGAAGTGAGAGAATGGTGTTTCTTTAATGACTTATACTTGTCCTTAAGTTTATTACAGGTTTATTCTAGAATATTATAGTATTCAAATAGTTCTTCACTAGACAAATTTTCAGATTCAGAATCAGATTCAACTCCAGAGTAATATGAATTTAAAGTAGGAGTATCCAGTGTTACCTCAGATGTGTTTGTCATAAAACACATGTTATATTGATTAATTTCAGAGTCAGAAACTTCAAATTCACTTGTGCTGTCTTCTGAAGAACTCCAGGTAGCTTTCATAGCTTTATTGTCCTTATTGTCCTTATAGTCATGTTTCTTCTTGAACTTTAATTTTGGACAGTCATCTTTAATGTGACCTTTTCTTTTACATTCATAGAAAACAACCTCATCACTCTTATCAGTTTTCTTCCAATCCTTTTTCCAATGACCTTTGTTGTCATATTTGCCTTTGTAGTTTGATTTTATGAATAATTTCTTCTTCCTATAGATTTTCTTGAACCTCCTGGCTATTTGATCCATCTCACCATCACTATCGGATTCCGAACATTCACCTTTTGAACTTTCAGTAAGTGTGTGAACTTTCTTCTTATCCTTGCTCTTTGTAGCAGTAGATTTAAAAGCCACTGACTTCCTCTTTGGTTCATCGTCTTCTTCCTTGTTTACTTTAAGCTCTTACTCATACATAATTAACTTTCCAATGAGCTCTTTAACAGGTAAAGCACCAATATCAGATGATTCTCTAATTGAAACAGATGTGCCTCTCCATCGGTCTGGTAGACATCTTAGTATCCTTATGATTTTCTCCTTTGCTAGAACAACTTTTCCAAGTGAGCTCATAGTATTGATAATCTCATTGAACCTGAGATACATGTCAGAAATAGGTTCATTAGGCTTCATTTTAAAATTATCATATTTAATAGTATAGGTATTTAGCCTCATTTATTTAACATTGGTTGTTCCTTCATGGGAAATAGCTAAAGTGTCCCAGATTTCATAAGCAGTTATACAAGAAGATATGAAATTGAATTCTTCATCTCCTAAAGCACAGTACAGGGAATTCATAGATTTACAGTTATTATTGTATGCAGTCTTAGTAGCTTCATCCCAAGTAGTTCTATCAGTTTCTAGAATATTCTATTGAGTTTATATAGTAGTCCAGATATCAAACCCCATACTTTCCAAATGAATTTTCATTTTAAGCTTCCACTGAGCATAATTTGTACCATTATAGAAGGGTGTCCTGTTGGTAGCAACACCTTCTAGTCTACTGTCCATAACTCGATTTTAGAAAAATATAGTTAAAGAGAAAAAATTTAGAACTAATAGTTATTTAAGATCTTTAAAGATGAAACTAAAATCACAGTTGAAAATAGAGTGTTTTGAAATCTTGTATTAATAAAAACAAACCTTTGATACCAAATGTTGGTCAGAGTGGACACTCAAGTGGGGGGTGAATTAAGTTCCAATTATAATTTCTGTTAAAAAATATTTCTATTAAAATCCCCCAAATTTAAAAACAAGTTCAACTGTAGTGAATTTATACATATTGTAAATGTTCAATTAGTTTCTCTAAGATTTATTAGGTATCAGTTAATTTAATTAGGGGATTAAATTAACTTTTGAAACTAACTTACTGGTTCATAATAAGTATAAACACTTTCTATTTTAGCTATCAAAGTAACTTTAAAACAAATAGTATTTCAAAGTAATTAGTAGCAGAATATTCAATATAGTTTATAAACAAAATATATAAGCATAATAGTTTTTGAAACTATAGGATCAGTCTCAAGACGAGACTTAGTCCTATCAAACAATTTATATAAATTTTATCCACACCCTAGATTGGGGTAAACAATAGTACAAGAGACTATCCATGTACTAAGACCTCTACCAAAGTTATACGTGGGAAAAAAATGACAGAAACAACACACAAGTTGTCCAGGTCCTACTTGACCTCTACCAATATCCTTAGTGGTATACAAGAAGGTGTGGAAAGATTGGTGTGAGGATTTATTATCCTCCAGTTCATCACAGGAGTCAGTGTGTGTGTAAATTTTACAGAGTACACACACTGCTCGAAAAAGTAAATAATGAATAACTTAGAGATAGTATATGAGAGTTTAGAGTGCTCTAGGGATAAGCATTGTAGCTCTGGACTCCTTCTATTCAGTAGAAATGCCTCTGAGTCCAACTCTAGTTTTTGGGTAGAAACACAGATTGTCGAAGTTCTCCTTCTTTCACTTCCAGTGTAAGTGTTCAGCTCGAGTATGAGTAAATGTTATAGCCCTTGAACTTATTCTTTGAATTTATATTCTTGATGAGTATATCAGTTCTTCGTGTGTTCTTCATTTCATATATTGTGTGTGCATGGAAGAATTACCTTTTTTTCCTCCCTTTTTTTGTATGTTTTTACTACAGCTCGATCTTCCTTATATTCCATGAGATTCGGCAATAGGAATGATTACCTTTTCATAGGTAAAAGGTACGGTTCCCTGACATGCCAACAACTAACATTAAATATCATTAATTGCATTAAAAACATAAAATATGATTGTTGGAATTAAATATGAGTTAATAGAAATTCAAACAGTTTTTATGACTATCGGTGAGTCATGAGATCGGTGAGTCATTTTGAATCTGCATCAGTTTCGGTGGGCCATGATCATTGATATCGGTAGCTCCTTTGATCATCGGTATCTGTAGGTCCTTAGATCATCAGTATCGATAGGTCCTTATATCATCGGTATCAATAGGTCCTTAGATCATCGGTATCGGTAGGTCTTTTGATCATCGATATCGGTAGGTCCTTAGATCATCGGTATCGATAGGTCCTTTGATCATCGGTATCAGTAGGTCCTTAGTTTATCGGTATCGGTAGGTCCTTAGATCATCGGTATCGGTAGGTCCTTTTATCATCGGTATTGGTAGGTCATGATCATCGGTGCGACCATTCTTCATCGGTGCGACCGTTCATCATCAGTGCGACCGTTCATCATCAGTGCGACCGTTCATCATCGGTGCGACCATTTATCATTGGTGAGACCGTTCATCATCCGTGCGACCGTTCATCATCGGTGCGACTGTTCATCATCGGTGCGACTGTTCATCATCGGTGACTCAGGAAAATAACTAACGGTGAGTCAAAACATTGAATTTTCACAAAGTGTCTGTTTAGTCCAGAATACTTCCAAATCAATAGTAAAACATAAATTAACATAGATAAACATATGTAGACTTCATTTAAACATATATAAACACATTTAGAGAAATTTTAACTAAAGACTAAATTCTCATAAATAAAACAATGATTTTGGATTATTAAAATAACCATCACACAAAGAGTTCAAAAATATAGATAAAGGTCATGACCAAAAAAAATGGGTGGCTTAGAGGGATCTCTTTCCTTAGGTTCTAGAATCACTATTCACTTGGACTTAATGTCCTAGATAATCAAATTAGATTAATTAATTAATTAATTCATAAACTTTTCCATATATGTTTGATTTAATATAATTTTTATATGTTCATTTATAACCATTTATATGACATATAAAGTTTAATTTACATTTTTAAGGGTTTTTTCTTGGTTCCAAGGTTGGATTACTTGTGGATAATATTTGAAGTTATTTTAAAATGGGAATACAACTCTAGAAGTGAAATAAAATGGTATTATTGACCTTCTATAAATTCAAATAGTCCCTTGTATCCATATGTGTTTTGATATGTGGATAATTCATTTAGTAAAATGTTAATTTTATATTTTTAGTATATTTTTGTGGTTTTACCGACCATCATGAACTAGTTTCATTTTATTTAAATTTATGGCCATATATATGACAACTAATATCTTTAAAACACCTTAATTCATGATTTATTACTTAATTATACACTTAATATCTCCCTAGAAGATATTGAGGGCTAGTTTATTTGGGAAATTAGGTACATATCATTATGACTTTCAACATGGGTATTATTAAATTATTCAAAAACTTTAAAACGTGTCTTTATATACCATGGATCCTCTAAAATTGAACAGGATAACATGTGGATTCACATAAGAAAGGGGTGAACTATAAATCTCGGTAAGGGGATAATAAAAATATATCATAATGTAAGGAAGAACATGTGATTCAATAAGTATATCAAGGTTACATAATAGTGTTGAGAATCATGAATTTGATCATTGAATCAAGATATAAGTTAATAACCTAAATGAAACATGGGAATGTGGAGATAACATAAAGCATTACATAAGAATAATTCCAGGATAACTATCAAGACTAAATCTCATAGTGGAATAATTTAAATCATGGATTAGGTTCACTATCTAATCCCATACATAATGTATCATGGGATAAAAACATGACCCAATGCATTGGAGTGCTATATAATTTTGGGCAAACCCATCACAGACATATCATGTACATGCATAAGTGTTCCACATAGATCATACAACATAAATATGTATTTCATTAATTTATATACAAAAATAAAGGAGTGTGGATTACATAAATTCAAGTAAAAAAATCAATCAAGTATAAGTACATCTAGGTGAATTCATTTGAGTAAAAATGGGGATGGGTATTCACTAAACAAGTTCTTGGCATGGAAAATTGTAGGATAATTTAGGTAGCATAAAGGGGGTATATAAATATTCATTTAATGGTTTAATGAGAGTTAAAGGGGTATATCATAACTTGTAAATCATAAATATTGTAATAGTGATGTGAGAAAACATTTCTCAACATGATAAATTGGAATCAAAAGGCATAATATAAGGAAGGTGCTTGCATAAAGTGGAGAATAAGAGGATCCCTTACATTGAGAGGGAACCTCTAAAAGATTGGTAGGAACTTATTAAGACCTTGGGACACCTTGGGAGGGATCTATAGAGGGGAATACCTAGAAAATTTTTGATCCATGAGTTTTTTGTGAAGAATAATGGGAGTTTGTGTGGGTTTTTATAGCAAAAGAGAGGAGTGTTCTTTATTAATTTCTAAACTTGGATTTTTGAACTATATATGTTAAATTAACCCAAAACACAAAACATCCCTGGTTTTGTTCCCATGGTTTTAACCAAAGAGGTTTAGATTTAATTATTCTTTAAGTCCAAGAACTGAACTCATTAAAATAGTACCCCTGGTGATGTGGAAGTGAGTCGTGTTTATAAATAATTGATTTTAAAACCTTAAAATATAATATAAATTTTGAAGGATTTGTTATGTGTTTATAAAATTAATAAAATAACATAAGGAACACATTATTTTTAAAAGGAAAAATAATTTTTTTCATGGATGCTTTATAAATATTTAATACATTACTTTTGGTATTTTTTTTATTTTATAATACATACCATATAAATATATCGTATTTAATTTTTTATCCTAAATTTGAATGCCTTATAAATTTTTTAATGAATATCCATTTCATAATTTTGAAGTGATAGATTAAAAAATAATATTTATTTTATTAATTTAATACTATAAATATAATAATTTATACTAGTAAATCAAAAATCCCTATTTATTGAGAAATAATGGTTTTTTGAAAATAATAGTTTTATGACCTTTATAAAAATTAAAGTTGACTTTTTCAAATATATTATTATTTATATTTTATAAATATTATTTAATGATAATGTTTTATTAAAATATCATTTTTTTCAAAAGTTCTTTAATTCATAAAATGAGAATCTATATTAAAACTATATATTTCCCATGAATAATTTTTTTTTCATCGTATCCAAATCTAATTTTTATCAAACTTATTATTTAGTAATTATAAAGTAATAATAAAAGAATAAATATAATCATTATTTTATTAAAAATAAATATATACAAATTCATACTATTAGGGGATAGTTATATAACCCCAAATTACACCAGCGTATGTCATAAGAGTAAGCTGTGTGATGGTGATATTTTATCAGGGTGGTTAAACGAACATGGTTTGGGTCATGATCTCTATGAGCTTCAACTTCTTTAGTAAATTACTTTTTACATGCTTTAGTTTTTGAAAATAATCTTTGGATTTTTAAAGATAAAATCCAAGTGATGCTATCTCCCTTGGAAGCACTACTGGAAAATAGATCTATACCCACGATTTACCCAAAATTGTGGGTATAGGTATTATATGGGAACCTATACCCACTTTTTACCTAAATCATGGGTATAGGCACCCTTATACCCATGGTTTTTGGAAAACCGTAGGTATAGGTAATGCATGGAAACCTATACCCATGGTTTTCCAAAACCGTGGGTATAGGCTCTCCTATACCCACAGTTTTGGTAAAACTGTGTGTATAAGGTAGTTTTTCGAGACCTATACCCACAATTAAATAGAAAATGTGGGTATAGGGTCGATTTTTCAAGAATATACCCACAGTTTTGTAAACCGTGTGTATATCTTTCCCGCCTTATGGCGTGATATGTTTTCACGGGGCACACATTTTTTTTCATGGGAACACCTATTCCCACTGTTTGATACATATATCCATGGTTTATATAATTATATATAACTAAATATATATTTATCTAACAATAATACATATAGGCTAGTGGTTAGGTGTGGGAGGAATAAAAGAGCGGTCTAAGGATCAAATCTCTTGACCTCTTTTTTTATCAAAGCTATACCCATGGTTTTAAAACCATGGGTATAGGTGAATGATACAGTGTTATGGTGACTAACATGGTGGAATAGACCTATACCCAAGGTTTCCTAAACCATGGGTATAACTCTAGGGCTATCCTGACGCCTTAAGAGCCCACGGTTCCCTAAAACCGTGGGTATATCCTATTCCAACAGTTTTTGGGGCTATACCCACGGTTTCAAACCATGGGTATAGGTGAAATTTCTTGTTATGAAGCTCAGATAAATGGTTATTATAGGGTACGATCCTACTGGTAGAGTCCATCACTTCTTTCATCCATGTTAATCAGATTTATAATATAACTTAATATATATTAATTATAATGATCACTATAAAATGTATATATTATCAAATGTTATGATGTGTAATGTTATTTTAATTCTTATAGGATATAACTTATAGTGATCCAAAATAACCAAAGTAGTGCATTTGTTTTCTACAAATTCATTATTTAATAAGATATTTATTTATTTGAAAGGGGAATTTCAATTATAAAAATTTAGGTTGTTACATTCTTCCCCATTCATAAATTTCAACCTCTAGATTTTCATTCCATACTTAAAAATAGATATGGGTGTTTCTCTTTCATCACTTGTTTGGGTTCCAATGTCACTTCTTCAATCTTTCAGTTCTGTCACGTCACTTTTATTGGGTGAGTTGTCTTGTTTCATAAAATTTTCTCTCTACAATCTAATATCTTTACCAGCTACTCCTCATATGAAAGATCATTCTTTAATGGTACCACCTCTAGATTCAATACATGTGAGGGGACTGGTATGTGCTTCCTTAAGAGGGATACATGGAACACATCATGTACTTGTGTTAGGTTTGGTTAGAGTGCAAGTCGATACGCCACAACTCAAATGTGATCAAGGATCTCAAAAGGGATTATTATCTTGGAATAAGCATTCCCTACTTCTTAAACCCCGTGAATTTCTTCCAAAGTGATATATAAAGAATCAATTTATCTCTAACAAAAAACTCTAGGTATCATCAATGATTGTATCCATAATCTGTCTATCAAATTTGTGTGGATTTCATATATTTCTGAATATTTTGAAACTTATATATCATCTCTTTGACAATATCAGGTCTCATCATCTTCTTCTATCCAACTTCATCCTAGTATATCATATTCTGACACCTCTTTCCATATAGGGCCTTAAAGGGATCCATTTGAATTCTTGAATGGAAAAAAATCTATATGAAAACTCCACTAGGGGATGGTTTTGATCCCAACATCCTTTAAAATCTATTGAATGATATCTCAGTATATTCTCTAGGGTTTTAATGGCTCTTTCATGTTGACCATTAATCTGATAGTGATATGCAGTTCTAAAGCATACTTTTGTATCCAACACTTAATAAAGGCTTTTAAAAAAACCTCAAGGTAAACATCAGATCTCGATCAGATACAATAGAGAGTGTATCTCCATTCAATATTACCAGTACCCTCAAGTATATATTGGAAAGTTGGTAAAGAGATAAATCTTCCATAATAGAAATGAAATGTTCCAAGTTTGTAAGGTGATAGATTTCTTCTTAGATGAAACTATTTCCATTAAGTGTCATGGGGATTTTTATAATTAAATCCATGGTTTTTTTCTCCCATCTCTATTATGGTATGGGAAATGTTTTCATCATACTCTTAGACTTATATCATTATACCCTAAGTTATTGGCATACCAAGCATTGAGATACAAACTTTGTAATATCCCCATTCATATTATCCCACCATAAGTTTTTCTTTAAAAATATATACATCTTAGTACTTCTTAGATGAATAGAGAAGGATGAAAAATATGGATCTTCCAAGACTTCCCTCTTCAATTAGGGTTTTTATAGGACACATATTTGGGTTCCAAAACATTTATATCTTTCTTTGGAAAAGTTAAACATTGTAATATTCACTAACTTTTTCTATAGAACCTTTACGTCCTTGTGAGACTCATTGATCCTCTAAAGAATAGATGGTTGAGCAGTTATTTGAGAAAGGTAGGATTAGAATCCTTTTATTAATCCCATCTCTATAATTTTCATGTCCAAGAATATTGGATCCCTTTCGATCCTCATCATGGATAGGGTTACGATATTATTTCTACTCAAATTATTTACTAATTTGTTTACATTCCTAGGATGGTAATGGATTGAACAATCATAATCCTTAATAATCTCTAACCACCTTTTTTGGTGAATATTAATATCCTTTTTTATGAATATATACTTAAATAATTTAAAATACATATATATGTCACACTTTTCTCCATAGAGATAATGTCACCAAATATTCAATGCGATGATCACTACATCTATTTCTAGATCATGAGTTGGGTAGATATACTCATGGATATTTAATTATTATGAGGCATAGGCTATCAGTTTTGCATCTTCCATGAGTACATAACCCACTGCTTTTATAGATGCATCATTGTAGTCTATAAATCCTTCTGCACTGGTAGATAATGTGAGCATGGATTTAGTGATTATCCACTTCTTAAAATCCTTAAATCATTCTTCACATTCATAGTTATATAAAAACATCACCCCCTTACAAGTTATATTGGTTAGTGGTATTTATAATAATGATAATTGTTTCACAAATATAGGATAATACCTAGATAATCTAAGGAAACTATGGATTTCCATCACAAAGGTTGGTATGGGCTATCCTTCAGGTGCCTCTATTTTGTAAGGATCTATATATATCACTTTAACGGTGATAAAATTCCCTAGGAAAGTTTATTTATCCATCCAGAACTCAAATTTACTTTACATCACAAATAAATTTTCCTTTAGAAAATTATTCAGTACAGAATTCAAATACTCCCCTTATTCCTCCTTTTTTTGGAGTATATCAGAATATCATCTATAAATAATAATATAATATTTTTGAGGTAATTACTAAATACTTTATTCATAAATTCCATAAATATTACTAGAGAATTAGTGAACCCTAATGGAATCACTATAAACTCGTAGTTATTGTACCTTATATAAAGATTAATCTTGGGAAATATTCCTTATTTACATTTACTTGATAATATATCGACCATAGATCCACCATAGAAAAGTACCAAGATCCATGTAGCTAATAGAATAATTCATTAATCCATGGAATAATATACTTTTTCTTTTTCATGATTTTTTTGAGCTCATGATAATCAATGAAGAGGAGCATTGATCCATTATTATTCTTGATAAAGAGGACCAGTTCACCCCATAGTGAAGCACTTGGGTGTATGAACCCTTTATCCAGATTCTCCTGTAATTTCTTCTTCATCTCCTCAAGTTTAGAAATGGTTATTTCTTATAGATTCATGGATATTGGAAAAGTTTTGGGCTTATGATTGATTGATAACTCAACCTATCAACTAGGAGTAAGACCATATAATTATTTGGGAAATTACTTATCATATTCCCTTATAATGGGAATGTCTTAAAGGATGATCTTTTACTTAGTCTAAATCATTTGGGAAAGAAATTATTTCTCATAGGGAAATAATATACATTATTGATATGATAATACCAAAGTAGTTTCATACTCTTCCTTACACTTTTATATAATTGTAGGATGATTCATGATGTGAAGATTTATTTACTTCTCTCAATAATTTATATTGACTCTATATAAGGAAATCCAATCCATACCCATAATTGCATAAAATTCCTCTAAATAGAGTATCACAAGTTTATAATGGAAATTCAACCCAAAAATTTTGACAGGGGGTGAGTTGTTTTCTTAGGATGCAACAATTGACCCATTTATTGTCTTTACTGATAACTTTACTTCCATGTTTTGATGTGGTGTTTGAATAGTTCTACTAAACTTTTGTGATATGGAAGACTTTTTAGAACTAGAATCAAATAATTTGTTTTATATCCTTGAATGTATAACACGCATACATGTAACCACTTTGTTGTTAGGATCCACCTTATCCATTATGATGGAATAATCTAAAATTTTCTCTCTAGGTCACGGAGGTTGTTGGCGTTGGTTATCATCAACAACCCTTATCTCAGTGAATTTATTCACATAGTATCTTTGTTCCTTACAGTTAAAATATTAGACAATAGGTTGAGGGTTGACTGGAAAATTCATTTATTCTATCATATTGGTGGGTTTATCCCATCATAAAACACCAAATATGTGGTCTTCCTTCCTACTACTAAATAATTTCCTTTCCCCCTTCAGACAATTTTGGGGATGCTTCTTCCCAAAATTTTGGCAAGCAGGATGTTGAACATTATTTTAACCATGATTTCCCTCTATCACACCACTATGATTAAAATATATTCTCCACTTCTTATCTCCTGACCCATGAGTCCCACGAGATTCACCAATATCTATTTATACATTGAGGTCACATCAAACAACTTCCTCATGACTGTTTAAGTTTCAAATTAGAAAATATTTTTGTAAACTCTTCTTTATCTCACTAAGGAAATGGTCATATTTTACTTTTGGGGGAGATGAAAAAGACCGAGTCATATAATTCAAGTCTTCTAAATTTTCCCCATATGTCCTAATAGATTCATTTGCTTTTTGTTTATAGACAAGGAAATACCTCACTATTTTAAGTCAATGAGTGTGAGGGAAATATTTTTCAAAAAATATTTTCTACAATTACTTCCACTCCATTACTTAAATATCCTCATCTAGATTTTTTTACCAACATTCACCATTGATTAAATTCTCCTTCCATATGAAAAATAACCAGCATGACATTCTATTACAAAGATAATTTAAGGATGAAGAATATATTTTCAATAGATTTCATCCATTGTTCTGTGACTAATGGATCAATATATCCACTAAAATTTAGAGGCATTTGTTTTATAAAGGTCTAAAATAAAACTTTCTCTTTCTTAGGTGGATTGGGTAATTCTTCCAGATTCAAGTTTTGGTTCAAAATATGAGTTAATTAAGAAATTATTTTCATGATGTTCCTGACTCTTTCTCCAATCGGGTTGGGATTCTCATTTGGAAAGTCATCACATTTCCCCTTACATTGGTTTTTGAGTAGATTTATCATATTTCCATGCATTGAATAAAACAACAAGGAAATTAGGTATATTGATTTTTAAACTATTAAAGACATAAATGGGAAACCAAAAATATTAAAGTGATAAATCATATATTCTTTAACATATGAAATTCTAGGTTTCAATAAAATCTTATAAGTATTTTTATTCCCTTAATAATGATCCATAATGAGCTTGAAAATTTACCAAATTATATCACCCAGGAGTATCATAGAAGGTGTGCATCAAGTCCCTTTTTCATGCACCAAGTGAAGATCGGGTCTAGCCCAATGCACCCTTTTCCAGGTTATCATCCCTAGGTATAAATATTATAGAACCACATTCACTTGTAGTATCCATATAGGGATGTATTTTCTTTGAACCCACTTACTCTATAATTTAAAAAATAGGGATTTTTTCCTATGTTTATTATTATCCCTAAATATTTCACAAGGGTTTTATAATCATAATCCCAAAAATAACTCGGCATTTCTCTAATACCAACTACGACAACCCATATCATTAATACACCTTAATTCATGATTTATTACATAAATATGCACATAATACTTCCATAAAATGTCATGAGGCACATAGTATTTGTGAAATTAAGTATATGAAATTATAACATGGAACATGGTTATAATGACCTTATTTAAAAACTTCAAAACATTCTCTTATATTGCATGGATCTTCTAAAACTGCATGAGATCATCAGGAGATATACATAAGAAAGGGGTTATCTATGAAGTCCTGTATGGGAATAATAAAAGGCTATAATAACAGAAAGAACTAAATGTGAGTCAATAGAAATATAAAGGTAACATAATATGGGTGGTAATAATGAATTTGATCATGAAATCATGATATAAGTCAATAACATAAGTGAAACATAGGAATATGGAAACAACATAAAACATGACATAAGAATAAGTCAATGATAACTTCCAATACAACATAACATGGTTGAAAAAGTCCCATAATGGATTATTTTCACCCCCTAATCTCATACGTAATGTCTCATGAGTCAAAAACATTACCTAATGCATTGTAGGGATATATAATTATGGTCTCACCCATCATAATTATATCATGTGCATGCATAAGTGTTACACATAGATCCTAAAACCTAAGGATATATTTCATGTAATTTAATCCCATGATAATGTATTATTTATTAAATACATGAAGTATATGTACATCTAGTTGAATAACCTTGAGTGGAAATGGGTATGCGTATGCACTAAAAAAATGTTTAGCATTGAAAATTTCAAGGTAGTTTTAATAGAATAATAGGGGTACATAAAGATTCATAGAAGGTTTTAATGAGTGTGGAAGGGGTATATCATCAATTTTAAATCATAAATAAAGTAATAGTTATGTGATAAAACATATCTTAATATGAACAATTGGAAATCAAAAGGCATAATATAAAAAATGTTCTTTAATAAAGAGGAGAAGGAGAGAATCCCTTACCTTGAGAGGGTGCTTCAAAAATCTTGGGAGGATATTATTAAGAGATTGGGAAACATTGATAGGTCTCAAGAGAGTGAATGGACTAGTCAATTCATTCTTCAATGATTTTTATTGAAGATGAATGGGGGTTTTGGTGGATTTTTATAGCTAAAGAGAGGAGAACACTTTATTAATTTCTAAAATCAGGTTTTAGACTCTTGTGTTAAATTATTCCAAACCACAAACTATCCTATTGTTTTTCCAATTATTTCTTCCAAAGAGGATTTTATTTCATTATTTTATAAGTCCAAGAAAATAAATCATTAAAGTAATAGCCTTGGTGATGTGAAAATTCCCATTTTTATAAATAATTGGTTTTAAAATCTTAAAATATAATATAGGTTTTGCAGGATTCATTAAGGGTTTATAAAATTTATAAAATAACATAAAAACGCATTATTTTAAAGTATAAATATAATTTTTTTCATGAATACTCTTTATACTATATATTACATCACTTTTGGTTTTTTATGATATAACAATACATATTGTATAATTATACCTTAGTTTAATTTTTACACAAAAAATCGAATGTCTCAAAAAATTATAAAAAATTCACCATTGGATAATTTAGATGTTCTAATTTCAAAAATAATATTTATTTTATCAAAATAATAATCTAAATATGATATTTTACAATTTTAAATAAAAAAAATCCCTATTTGTTGAGAAATATCGGTTTTTTTACAATGGCAGTTTTTTGAACCTTATAAAATTTATATTTGACAATATAAAATTATATTATCATTTATATTTAATAAATATTATTTAATAATAATATTTTATTAAAATATAATTTATTTAAAAAGTTATTTAATTCATCAAAAAGAGTGTCTTGATTAAAACTATTTATTTCTTACAAATATAATTTGTGTTTCATCATATAAAAATATAATTTGTATCAAACTTATTATTTAATCATTATAAAATAATAATAAAAACGATAAATATAATAATTATTTTATTAAAAATAAAAATATATAAATTCATAATATTGGGTTCTAGATAAATAACCCCTTATTAAACTATTATATTCCTTAATAGTAAGTTGTGTGATGGTGAGATTTTATTGGGGTGGTTTGGCGATCATGGTTTGTGTTGTTATCTCGATGAGCTTGAACTTATAAAATAAATGGGTTTTATCATGATTTATTTATTTAATATCATATTGGTATTGGTCAAGAGAAAATCTTAGTGATGTTATATCCTATGGGAGTTCTGGAAAATGGACTTCATAGGGTATGATCCTAATGGTTAAGGTATTCGCTTCTTTTGTAAGTGTCAATTGGATTTAACATAACCCTTAATATATACTAATCGTAATGATAATTGTTAAATGACCATGTTATGTGTAATAATATTTTAAATATGATAGAATATAACTTATAATGGTCCAAAATAACCAAACTAATGCATATTTTTTCTTTAATTTCATTATTTAATAAGGAATTTATTCATTTGAAAAGATAATTTCTTTTATAAAACTTTAGTTCATTATAATATATTTATTCTAGAATGGGAATAAATATAATATATATATATATAGGTCATTTTAAAAAATTATAAGTAAATTTAAACCTTCCATAAAGGTGGTAATTGTAACAGCCCAGTCCAGCCTAGGATCATGATATTGTCCACATTGGGCCTAGCCCGCTTGGGTTTGCTTTCCCTGGGTTCTAGCTCTCAGGCATCCCCCAAGAAAAGGCCTCATTATGGGAGAGGTATCCACACCACCTTCTAAAGGGGTGCTTTATGCTCCTCCTCCTTATATGTGGGATAGCCATAATCCACCCCTATTAGGGATCAACGTCCTTAATAACACATCAAATGGAAGCTGGCTCTGATACCATTTGTAACAGCCTAGTCCAGCTCGCAATCATGATATTTTCCACCTTGGGCCTAGCCCACATAATTTTTCTTTCCCTAAGATATGGCCCTCACGCATCCCCCATGAAAAGTCATCATTATGGTAGAGTTATCCACACCACCTTATAAAGGGGTGCTTCATTCTCCTCCTCCTTCGATATGGGATATCCATAATATTTTTCATGAACCAGCATGGGTACCCTGGTAACCCGATAATCAAGCCGGTCCTGACATAACCCTAAGGGAGTTACCAATCCCCACAGGATGGTGACTAGTCCCAAGCATCATACAACATACAAGTGGGAACGATTTATTCCATATAAACACAGAATCAAAGATAAATGATTGTATGCATATCAAGAGGAAAAATCCGCTGGGAGTAAAAGTACCAGAATACAAAGAGGCATAAAAGATAAAGTATTATAACCCAAATTAATAAATAGGAAAATATCCCCAATTTCCCTAAGGACACAACTCACCACGTCCAAAGATCAATAGTTAGATCCACCTCTAAGAGATCCCTTCCCTTTTCTCAAACCTGGAAGAAGAAAGTCTACAAACACCTGAAGGAAAAAAAGTAGTAAATGAGCCGAATCCAGTAGGATACCACCAAAGATTCCATAATAGATTCCAAATATAGATTATCCAAATAAAAACATTTAGTTTTTCAGAATAAACATGTTTGGAAATTCAAAAGCATATTTATAAAAAAACATGTTATACATTTTCAAAATGATGGAAAACACATTCAAAGCATAGGATTTTCTTTACAATAGATGGAATATTTCTAAAACAATGGATTAAGTAAAAAATTTATATAAAACAGTTTATATAAATTTAGTAGTCATGTAAACCAGTTCCAACAAACATTGGCATGCATTTACATCTCAAATATAAATAAACAAGAGAGCAACATGGTCATCTTCCAAAAGGTATAATAGTATTAACCAGTTATAGGATTACACACTCTCTATGTGAACTCATAAAAATTTGTATACACATGTCCCTATGACACTAGCCAAAGGAGACTCATCACCAACTCGTCAGGGATGTGACCCACGGAAGTATGTTTTATAACATTGTCGTAGTAGAGAGTGTATCCAAATAACTCACTAACTACCTAAGTCTTGCATGTGATCTTTCATGATGGGAGAACTATTTTAAGACTACTTAAAAATATGATCAATCCCATTCATCAATTTCAAAAATTCCAATTCCTTTCCATTTAAAACCCAAACTTATTTTATTCAAAAACATGCTTTTTTTAGGATAAAACCACTGGGTTTCTATCAAATCATTTTAAGACATTTTCATGAGTTTAAAATCCATTGAAAACCAATTCCATGCTTTTTGAAATTAATTTCTACAATTAAATTCAATAATTTAATTGAAACCATTTCCATCAAATCCATAATTTAATTCCAATAATTTAAATCAAACAATTTCTATAAACTCGCCCCAATTCAATGGAATGGGGGGTTTTTCCAAGTTTACGTGCCAAAACCATTTCAAATATCCCAATTCAATGGAAATGGGTTTTATCAAAGAAATTGAAAGAAAGATTGATAATTTGAATTTAAATCAATAATTGAAAGAAATCAAGTAATACGATAGTAATCAATTTGGAAAATTGGGACGAACAAACCTACCTCTTTCCCAAAGAACGACACTCACAATGGAACCTGTCAACAAGAATGAAGGTGTATAAGGCCTCAAAACTCTACCTAGTAGCAAGATCCATCACTAAAAGACATGGATCCATCAATCCCAAGTTTATTGATAGAAAAACTAATACGATAGGAATAGATAAAATTGAATAACGAAGGGGAACACTTACCTGGGAATCACACCACAAGAATAACGAATATCCCAAGCCATTTGGTTCGATCTGAAAGGAGTTAAGTCTCTCAAAAACACCCCATAAATTCTCTATGATGAGAGCCACAAAGTCTAGAATGAAAAGGTCCAAGCAAAATATTCAAATGTGTGACTCTAAACTGGGCATGGGCTGAGTCATGATGTGTACCAGGGGGTCATGACGTGTAGGACATGCTAGCTAAGTACGCCAAAAAACGCATTGCCTCAGGTTGAAAACCCATTATTTAATCCCTTTATGATGTTTACCTCAAGTACAAGGCATGTACAAACTCATGGCATGATCTCCCCATTCATGGCGTGATCTCCCAATAAACAACATGCAACTGGCACCAAGTACACGATGTGCACTTCAGGTACACCGTGTGTACCTATTTTGAAATCTACAATAAACCCAAAAAAATCACATAAAAGTATTTTTAACCAAACGAGAAGTTAGAAAAGGTGTAAAATTACCTTACCAAGGTAACAAGAGGTTACAGTAATGGGAAACAAAAACTCATCATCCATGGAGGCAGTGGGCCGACATAATATGGACAATATTTTTCTTTTTAAAATAAAAAGGGGAAGGGAAGATGGTGGATGATAAATATTACATTAACATAATAAATTTAAAAAATATATATGATATTGTATTTATTATTACATTTTTAATGGAATTATTTTGGAGGATGATAAGGATAAGAAAAATAAAAGACTCGATTGAGGGTATTACTAACTCCTTTGGATGTCCCATCTTGGTCTTCCACTTAAGACACCTTTGATTGGTATTTTGGTGAGACCAGCTGCACTAAGACAAGGGGGAGAGTACTGGTAAGAGAATTGGGTAAAAATTTGGAAAGATCCAAGGCTTATAAATTTTGAGGGTGATGGGTGGTTGGGAGATATTTGTAATGGAAGAAAGCGGTGTTTTTTAATATTATAAGCATTAGTTAATTATCTTATCTAAAGACTACCAATAATGACAAATATTATGACTATATATAGTAAGAGGTACATGTGAGTTAAAAAAATAGGTTCCTAGAAAATCTATGACTCAAAAATGAAGTATATGTTTTCAAATAATTTCATAAATTTGAGAAATTTAATTTTTAAATAAAATACTCATTTATTTGAATAGTACCAATTTTAATATTTTGATAAAATTTATCACCCTTTGAAAATTTACTTAAGGTCTCATAAAATTATATTATCATTATCATAAAACATAATTTCAATTTATTAACTCATTTTATGAAAATAAAATTTCTTTTAAATTGTTATATATGTTATAAAATTTTGATTAAAACATTTTTGTTTTACAAAAAAATCAAACACTTAATTTATCATTTTTAAAACAATTATTTACATATATCATGATATAAATATGTCATATTTTCATTTTATAAGATACCTAAATATTATTTTATACTTCCATAGGTGAGTACACTTTTATAATAGTTATATTACTATTCCTAATGGTAAGATTATTATTCTAATGGTGGGGTTGTTATTCCAATGGTCATATTACTATTCCCACAATCAGATTTGTAATAGTCAAAAGGGATACCTAATTTCTATAAATACCTCATATTTAAATCATTATTAATTCACTTTTATTTTTCCTTATGTTTATATTTTTATTTTCAAAAGTTATATTTCATTAATAATATCCTTCATTATTTCTACATTGTTGTTCATGAGTGAGATTATTCTGAGGGATTGAGAAAATCAAAATTTCCTTGTTATTATTGTCTTATTTTCTATTTTCTATCCCATTTCAATACTTTCAATTCTTATAGAAATATTTATTATATAAATTTAATGTTTAAGTTAATATAAAAAATTTATTTATTTTATCATGTGGTGTGGGTGCATTATACTAAATTACTAAATATGACATAATTATAAAAAGGTAAATTCCATTGTTAAAATTTTGGGTTGTTACACTCTTACTACCTTAAGAAATTTTTTCCTCAAAATATCATTTTAAAGACT
Source organism: Viscum album (assembly GCA_963277665.1). Classification (NCBI taxonomy): domain Eukaryota; kingdom Viridiplantae; phylum Streptophyta; class Magnoliopsida; order Santalales; family Viscaceae; genus Viscum; species Viscum album. The sequence goes on from OY728123.1 coordinate 2,026,893,942, forward strand.
AATGTAAAATAGGTGAGGGTACTTTTTCTCCATCGCTTCCTCTAGTTCCCATATCACCTCCTTGTACTTATGGTTTTTCCAAAATATTTTAACTAGGCTAGAAATCTTGTTTCATATAACTTTATCTCTATAATATAATATCTTTACAGGCTTCTTCTCATAATAGAGATCATTTTCTAGCTATACCATCTCCAACTTTAGTATACGTGTGGGATCAGGCATGCAACTCCTCAAGAGGGATACATATAACACATTATATACTTGATAAAGGGTTTTTGGGAGTGTTAGTCGATAGTTCATTACTCAAATTCGAACGATAATATAAAAGGGGACGATATACTTGGGACTTAGCTTTTCCTTATTCCCAAATCTCATGAATCCCTTCCATAGATATATGTGTAGGAACAATTTATCTCCAATAAATGATTTTCATCATACCTATTCTGTCAACTTTGATCAATGTTGATGTACTGTTAAATAGTCTTTAATATTTCAACCATTTCCTTGAACATTTCAAGACCCGATATCTTATGTTTTCCCAATTCATCCTAGTAAACATGTTTTATACATCTTTTTCCATAAGGGCTTCATATGGATCCATATGGATTCTTGATTTAAATTTGTTATTTTATGATAACTCAATCAATGGTAGATGTTGATCCCATCCTCCTTTAAAGTACATCAAGAATTCTCTCAATATGGATTCTAGTGTTTGGATAGTCTATTTATATTGGCCATCAGTTTGGGGTTGATAATTCATAATATAGTTCAACTTAGTTTTTAGAGCATGTTGTATATTCTTCTTGAACTTGGGGTTCAATCTCATATCTAGATTATATAAAATCAAAAATGGTTATTCATACAACCTCACCACTTTACTGGTGTATATACTTGTAGGTTGATCGAGTGAGAAGTCCACTTGAAATGTAATGAAGTGAGAAAATTTTGAAGACTATCTACCACAACCCAAATAGAATTATTTCCTCTTGATGTCTTTGGAAGAACAGGGAAAAAAGTATATAGTGATGTTTTCCCATTTCCATGTTGGTATGGGTAATTGTTGTATCATACCCTTATACTTTTTCCTTTTAGTCTTCACCTTCTAACATACCAAGAATGTGTATGTATAATTTATGATACCCATCATCATATTGTCCCAACAATTGGGTTCTTAGAAATCTCGATACAGATTTATGTTCTCCAAATGGATGGATAAGGTTGATCTATGAGCGTCATTCAAAAAATCTTTATTTATCTCAGGATTTTATAGTAGACATAGTTAGGATCCAAATCTTAATACTCCTTCTTCATCAATTTTGATCGCGAAGTATTTCCATTTTCTTATATCTTCCACCTTATCCTATATTTCCATGTCATCTCTTTGAGAATCCTTTACCTTCAATAGAATGGATGGTTAAGTAATCATTTTAGAATGCAAATACGATGTTCCTTCCATTACGATTTCCTTGTATATCCTTTGAAAGTCTAAGAAGAATGGATCCCTCTCAATTATCATTATTAATATTTTCACATCATTTTTTCTACTTAGATCAAATGCCATGTTATTTTATTTTTTATTATGGTAGTGGTTTTAGTATTCATAGTACTTGATTAGATCTAACCATCTTCAATGGAACATATTAATCACTTTTTGTGTGAATATATATTTGTGGCTCTTATAATTTATATATATCTCACACGTATTCCCATAGAGATAATGCTTCTATATTTTCAATGAGAATATTACTATATCCAACTCTAGATCATGTGTTTCATAGTTATACTCATGAAATTTTAACTACCTTGAAGGTTAGTCTATTCCTTTATCATTATTTAATAGTATATATCCCAAGATCTCTTTGAAACATCACAATATGCCACAAAAAGTTCCCCACTTGTGGGTAGTGTGCGGATTGGTGTAGTCATAAACCTCTTTTTCAATTCCTTGAAACTATCTTTACATTAATTGGTTTATGAAAACTTTACCCCCTTTCGAGTTAGCTTGGTTAGAGGGTTTTACAATCATGATAATTTTCTAAAAAATCATCTATAATACCTAGATAGTCTAATTAAACTATGAATATCCATTAAAAATATTTGTTTGGGCCACTACTCAATAGCCTTTATCTTAGAAGGTTCAAAAAATATCCCTTTACTGGTGATAACATTCCCCAAAAAATGATACTTCCTCCATCTATAACTCACATTTAATTTACTTTTCATATAGATTCTTCTTTCACAAAGTCTTCTACATGGTAATGAAATACTCCCCATGCTCCTCCTTAATATTGAAGTAAATCAAAATACAATCTATAAATACTAGCATAAATTTATTAAGGTAATATATAAATACAATAATCATTAAGACCATAAATAATACTAAATAATTAGTGAGTATAAAGGAAAACACTATGAATTCATAGTTTTCATACCTTATTCAAAAGGAATTCTTAGTAATATCTTCTTTATTTGTATTTAATTAGTGACATCCGGACTGAATTTCCACCTTAGAGAAATATTGGGTCCCACACAATAGATAAAACAAGTCGTCTATCTATGGTAGGGGATATTTTTTTTATTTATATTGATTTTGTTGAGTTTTTCATAATTAATGTATATGTTCATGGAATCATCCTCCTTATTGATGAAGAGGACCGACTCACCCCATGGTGAAGCACTTGGGAGTATAAAACCCTTTTCTAAATTATCTTGTAATTCCTTATTCAATTCATCCAACTTAATGGTATCCATTTAATAAAAAATATTTGATATGGGAATATATCCATGTATAAGTTCAATTGGGAACTCAACCTCTCATCTAGGAGGAAGACCAGGAAACTCTTTAGAGAATACATCAGTATTGTCACTCACAATGGCTATGTATTCAAGAATGATTCAATCCTTTTTTTCAATAATTTTATCTAGATATGCTTGCTCATAAAGTAATATTATCTACACTTGAGATAAATATTCCAAAAGATATCCATCCTATTACTTACACTTGTATAGAATCAGAGGATAACTCGGACTATGAATAGTGATATCCCTCTCTCGACAGTTGATGTTATATATATATAAGTATAATCAATTAATGTCTAATATAGAATCAAACTCCACTAAAAGGAATTAAGAAAAATATTTTTTGGGAGGTTTAGTCAACAAAAATTGATTGGGGAGGAGTTATATAATTGTGATGCAATAATTTCTATTTTTATGTTCTCACTGATAGCTCAAATCCCAAATTTTGAGGTGGTGTTTGAATATTTCTAATAAACTTGAACGATATGAAAGAATTTTTAGAACCAAAATAAAAAGTACATTTTCAATTCTTGAATTAATAATTAGAATACTTGTCACCACATTTTTTTCAAGATCCACCTTAGTGGCAGTGATAACATATTCCTTTACTTTCTCTCTAGTCTTTAGAGGTTTTTTTATTGTCTTTGATAACCCTTGTATTAGATCATTTAATTGAATAAATAATTTGTTCCTTGCAGTTTAAACATTTTACCACTGGATGAGTGTTTATGTAAACCTTATTTTACTCTATCATAATAATAAGCTTCTTCATATCCAATCAACATTGCTTGGCCAGGTTCCCCTTTTTCCACACACGATTCAACTATTAGTTTTCTTTAAAGAGTTTATGGGATGATTCTTCCCACACTTTTTACACATGGGAATTTGGGTTTATTTTCACCATGATATTTATCATAGATCTTCTAGAATTAAACATCATCTTACACTTTTTATCTCTAGTCCCATGAGACCACTAAGAGTCACCAATATCTATATTGACACAAAGGTCACCAAATACAATCTCTTCATAGCTATCAAAGTCTCAAATCGCTAAATATTTTGGTAGACTTGTATTTAACCCACTAAATAAATGTTCCACATTACTTTTTGTGTTGATGTTAAATTCAAAGGCATACCATGAAATACTTTTGAATTTTGAATCATATGCCTAGATAGACTCATCTTTCTTTTGTTTCGGTTTGAGGAACTCCCCATAAATTTTAAGATAAAGAGTTTGGGGAAAATATTTATTGAAAAAATATTTCCTTGAATCCTTCCCATTCCATAGAATAAATTTCCCCGTTGGATTTCATGTTCTTGACTAGTGTCCACCACTGATAATATTCCCCTTCAAGATGATAGACATCCATGACGACTTTATATTGTTATGATAATTGGAGGATAAATAATATATTCTCAATTTATTTAATACATTATTCCTTAATTATGGGATAAAAAGTTCCACTAAATGTAGGAGTCATTTTTTCATAAAGTATTTGACTGAAAATTTCTCTTTCTAAGAATAAGGAGGGTGTTCCACATGATTTAAGTTATTATTCATAACTTGATTTTATTAATCCAATACTACAATGATGTTATCATCACCTATTCCTATAAGGTTAGGAATATAATTAGAGTAATCATTAAATTTCCAATCACATTGGTTGTTGGAATGGTTCTTCCTATTTCCCACCATTAACTAAAATAAAGGTAAATTGGGATGATAATACATCAACTAATAAACATATAAAAGGGAAACTATGAACTTAAAAGGAATAAATTGTAAATGAAAATTATATCCTAACTTATGAGTCTCTAGGTTTAAATCTAGGTTATCCATGGAAATTTCTCTATTAATTTTTCTAACCTAACAGTTTATTCAAGTCCTTCATAATGGTTTATATAGAGTTTTTGAATTTTCCAAATCATATCCCCTGAGAGTGTCAAACTTGGTGTCCAGTAAGGTCTATTTCTTGTGAACCAAGTGATGACAAAGTTAATAACCAATTAAACATTTTTGAGATTATTACAGCTAGTTAAAACTATTCTAAATCCAAATCCACTTGTAGTATCTAGATAGAGATTTTATTTCTTGTAAAACACTCACTCTATACTTCACTAAGATTTCGGGATATTTTTTATTCTTAGTAAAATATATATGGTTCTCAATAAATTATTCAAGTCCTAATCACTAAAAAATAACTAGGACATACTCTGATATATACTACAGAAACCCAATACTTTTATATAAATTTTAACATGATTTTAAACATAATTATTCCATTAAATACAACCAAAGGATCCATAGTCCAAGTGACTTTGGAAGACAAGATTCATAAAACATCAAATTGAAACTAAGATTAAAGGTTTTTATTTTAATCTCTATAATGAGATCATATATCCATTTTATCTCTTAAAAGACATAGTATAGCCTATGTAATACATGAAATAAAGGTGTGAGCTATAAATCTTAGTATGGGAATAAACATGGTAATGAAGCATAACATATGAGTCAGATGGAATAACATAATTATATAAAATAAAAGGATCATGAATAATCATATGGAGTCATAAAATAAAGAACATAGAAATGTATGAATTTTTTAGAAAAATATAACATGACATAATCATATGTCATGGCTAACTTCTAATACAACATCACATGGTAGATAGAGTCCCATCATGGATTAGGTTTACTCCCTAATCTCAAAAATAATGCCACATGAGAAAAAACATTAACAAATATATTGGAGCACTATCTAGGTGAAATCGTCATAACATATACATGATTATGTGTTCCACAAAAGGAAATCAATCATAAGTCATAAACATAATAATAACCCATGGAAAGAAATTGGTTACATAATCATGCCTCATATCATAATAAAAGGATATTTTATAAAGATTACAAAGAGAATAAGGAATTAAATATTACAATTGTTAATATCTAATTACATAATCATAGGAATAAAAATATGGTTTCCATTTATGAATAAATACATAAAATGTTAATTATATAAAATGAATATGGTATAGAAAAGTTTAACTTAATCAGGTTTGATTTTAAAGAAGGAATTTTTGAAATTAAGTTAAGGCATGTATTACCCCATCAAATGAAGGGACAATAATATAGGTATATATACAATATAAATATATATAGAATTTATAATTATTCCATGAAATTAAATATATATATATAAATATTTAGAGAGATAGAGGACACGACCCATAGAAAAATGTTAGTTTAGAGAGACCCCTTACCTTAGGTTCTAGAATGGATTTTCACTTGTACTTAACACCCTGGATAATCAAATTAGATTTATTAATTACTTAATTGATAACATTTTAAATAAATATTTCTTTAGAATAAATTTATTATGTTCATTTATAACAATTTCTATGAGATATAATGTTTAATTAAACTGTTTTGAGGGCGTTTGTTTCATGGTTCCAAGGTCGGATCACTTGTGGATAATTATTGAAGTTCTTGTAAAATGGGAATAAAAATACAAAAGTGAAATGAAATTTAATTCATGAACTTTCCAAAACATAAATAATCCAAAGTATCCATATTTCTTCCAAAATATAAATGATTCATTTAGTAAAACATTAATGTTATATAGTTAGTTTATTTTGGTGGTTTTACCGACCATCGTGAAATAGTTTCATTTTATTTAATATTATGGAGATATATTTATTCCAAAATGTGAAACAATATATAATATGCTTATTTATATAACTTTAAACAATTATAAGATAATTTAAACCTTCCATGAATGTGGTAATGTAAAATTAAAACTTATCATCCATGAAGGTGGGGAGCTGACATAATACAGATGATGTTTTCATTTCTAGAATAAGAGGGGAAGGGAAGATGATTGATGAAAGATATTACATTAACACAATAAAAGTACATCATATATATTATATTATAGTTATTATTTTTTTAATGGAAATTTTTTGGAGGATGAGTAGGTATAGAAAAATAAAATACTCAATTAAGGATATTGTCTTCTCCTTTGGATGTCTCCTCTTGGGATTCCACTTAAGGAACCTTGAATTGGTATTTTGATGAGATCAGTAGAACTTAGATGTGGGGGATAGTATTTCTAAAGGAATTGGGTAGAAATTTTGCATGTGACAAGGCTTATAATGTTTTAGGATAAGGGGTTGTGAAGGGTGGTATTTATAAGGGTATGAGAAAGGAATTTTTGAATATTATAATCATTAGTTTATTATTTTGTCCTAATAATGACAATAGTGATGAGTATTAAGACTATATATAGTAACTGGTTCATTTGAGTTCAAAATAATTTGTTCTTACATCAATTGTGACTTAACAATTCATGTATTTATCTTATAATTTTAAATATTGTATTTTGTCGTATTTCACTATTCACAAAAAAAATCAACTATTTTAGAAAAATACCAAAAAATCACCCTATAAATTTTTTTATTTTTATATTATGAAAAATAAATTAATTTTATGAAGATAATTTCCTAAATATGAGAAATTAAATTTTTAAATAAAATCCTCATTTATTTGAAAAATATCAATTTTAATTTTATGATCAATTTTATGATCCTTTGAAAATTTAATTAAGGTATCATTAAATTATATTATACTTATAATAAAATATACTTTTAATTTATAAACCCATTTTATTAAAATAAACCTTATTGTAAATCATTATATTTGTTTTAAAATTGTAATTAAAACATTTGTGTTTTATAAAAATGAAAGCACTTAATTTATCATTTTTAAAACATTTATTTACTTGCATCATGATATAAACATTACATATTTTAATATTATAAGATACCTAAATATTATTTAACACTTACACAGTTCATGATACTATTCTAATGGACGATTTACTATTCCTAATGTTCATATTACTATTCCAATAGTTAGGTTATTATTCCAATGATCATATTCCTATTCCAACAGCCAGATTTGTAATAATAATATAGGATCCCTAATTTATATATATCTCTCATATTTAATTCATTATTCATTAAATTTTATTTTCCATTAAGGTTTCATTTTCATTTTCAAAAATCATATTTGATTACTAACATTTTACCTCATTTCTACAGTATCGTTTGTGGGTGCGATTATTCTGGGGGATCAAGCATATCTAAATTATCTAATTATTATTGTATTATTTTTTATTTTTTTCCTATTTTAATACTTTCAATTGTTATGGACATATTTATTCTCCAAATTTAATTTTTATATTAATATAATAAAATTTAGTTGGTTGTATCATGTAGTGTGTGTGCATTACACTACATTACTAAATATGACACAATTATAAGAAGTAAATTCCTTTGTTAAAGTTATGGTTCAATAAACATGACAACGTTCTCACATCTCAAAAGGGAGGAAACAATCATTCCTTTCTCACCATTCTGGCGAAATGATTCTAAGGCATTTTAAGGTCCACTAAGTCCTACTCTAGGTAACCATTTCCAAGACAACACACTCCTCTACATGGAAGTGTCTAAGGATACTGCATTAGGTACATTATATTACATTATATTATTTTAATTTATACCCATTAGGATACCATCTATCTTAAATCATGGATTTATTATTAAGTTATCGGCCATTCACTACTGGAAAACTAACCTTTACCAACGGTTTGGAACCGTTGCTATAGGCCTCCAAACCGTTGGTATAGCCTATACCAACGGTTTGGAGAACCGTAGCCAAGTAAGCCGTTGGGATAGGTCTATACCAACGGTTTTCCAAAAACCATTGGTATAGGTAATATGAAATCTATACCAACGGTAATGGAACCATTGGTATATAAATTCCAAAAATAAAACATCCGCTGGGATTTGATCCCAGGACCCCTCGTTTATAATCGAACGACTTAACCACTAAGCTAACATCACTTTTGTAAACATAATTTCATAAATATATATATGTATTATCATAATTATTTAAAATTTTTATTTATATAATGTTCTCGGTTAGTGGATCTGGAAAAAAATTAAATAACCTATCCCAACGGTTTTGAAAAGCGTTGGGATAGGTTCTGGTTGGGTGTATTTTAGTTGGCCGAATGTTGGTTTTTTTGATGCTTTCTCCCAATGGTTCTTGAGAACCGTTGGGAAAGAGTGACCTTTCCCAACGGTTCACCAAAACCGTTGGGAAAGGGTGGCTATACCAATGGTTTTTACAAACCGTTGGTATAGAAGTGTTGGAAAAGATCATGTTTCCAGTAGTGATTGGTGACTGGGGAATCAATCTAGTGCACAAGGGTCCATTATGGACCTGGGCACTTTATTCTGTCCAATAATTTCAATTAAATTATATAATTTATTTAATAAAAATAGTCAATCACCCATATTTTTGTGACCACAAATATCACATTCCATATATATAAATTAATTAAAATACCATTGGTCATTCCCAAGGGACCGCTTATTATAATTCAGAGTTATTCCCTTTTAAGTAGCTTGGAGACTCTCGCCCAAGTTCATCCAAGTACAACTGGCCATCCCCAAACTATAGAATAACTATATCATGCCTAAAAAAATAAAAATTAATTAATAATAATCTAATTATAATTAAGTAAAAAAATTTAAAATTAATTTTATACTTAAAAGCGATTTGGTATCACTGAATAGCTCATCGGGTGACCACATCATAACAAAGTTGTGAAAAATGTACTTGGAAGGACAGAGTCATAATACTGACATCATAAAAAGAAAAATACCATATAATAAACATTAAAGAAATTTATAAATTAATTTAATTCGAAAAAATCTAAATAAACTCATTTGATTATGTACCTTAACTGAAATGATATGAAACAATATCCGATCATCACCTTAGAATATCCTTTTTCCATCACATATAAAAGCCCCATCATAATGGGGTAATTCCACTCCGAGGGAATCATTAATAAAACCTTTAGTTGGGTTGCCAAAAATAGAGGTAGAAACAAAATAATAAGAAAAGAGAAGAAGAGAGGAGAGTATCACCTTAAATTTTCCAATAAAACACACCAAATACAACCCATTTAAAGGGTAAATTGAAGGAGTAAAGAGGATCATGATCCTCCAGTTTAGATACACATTATGAGAAGATAAAATGGGGCCAAAACACAAAATAATAAAAGGTAAAAAGGGTAACTTCAAGAAAAAAATTCCCTAGGGAAAAATAGAAGGCACTACATTGTGGTGCACCCCAAGGAAACCCCTGAGAAACCCTGAAATAACCAATTCCACCTCCAGATCCTCCCCAATATTTACCACCATGAGGCCTATTTTCTAAAATACCCATTGATCTAGGACCCTATCATAGGTAGTCCCCATTTCCCCCCCAGTGCATTGGTTGTGTCAATTTCCACCATGGTGGACGAAATTCCTAGAAAAATGGCAGCACCCATAGCGCTATCGGGATCTATAAAGTGTGGATTTCCCCATGGATAGAAAATATTTCTAGATCTAGAGAACCATGACATATCCTTTGTTGTGATGGAGTTCTAGGTTCCCCAGACGCCTCCTAAACCCACTAATTAGCCCCCCTTCAGCACCTCAAAAACTTATAGAACTACTCTAACACACTGTAACCAAGGTAATCGTGAATAAATGATGGAAAAAACACAAGTGTTGACATAAATAATGGGTCTGTACATTAAAAAAATTCTGAGGTTTTACAGGTTCTCAAACTGAACCTTTCTCCAGAAACCAAAAATTCAAACACCCATGAAATTTCACCACTCAAAAAGGGATGAGGTTTTACAATGTGTGTGTGTATATATATATATGTATTTATATACATTTATATAAATTTATATATATATATATATATTGATATATTTATATATTTATATATTTATATATTTATATAAATATATATTTATATATTTATATATTTATATATTTATATGTTTATATATTTATATATTTATATATTTATATATTTATATATTTATATATTTATATATTTATATATTTATATATTTATATATTTATATATTTATATATTTATATATTTATATATTTATATATTTATATATTTATATATTTATATATTTATATATTTATAAATTTATATATTTATATATTTATATATTTATATATTTATATATTTATATATTTATATATTTATATATTTATATATAACTGGGTTTATATAAATTTATATGTAATTATATTTATATATGTATATATTTATAAATTACGAATAAATTTTTGTATGAATATATATATATACACATGTATTTATTTGTGTTTATATATAATTATATTAAAGTCTACTTTTTCACTACATAAATGGTTTGGAGGAGTGGTAAAGGTTGTGTAGAATAACCAAGATGTAAAGGGTTCAAATCTTACCCTACACATATATATTTAATTTTTTAGTAATAAACAAGGAATGAATAATAAATAAATAAATAAATTACAAGGAATAAATAATAAATAAATAAATTAAAATAAATAATTAACAATATTTTTTAAAATCGCCACTAAATAGTTTATTATTAAAATGTTTTCCAAAAAACTGCTAAAAATCATCATGAAATTATTCACAATGGTTTTCTAAAAGAATCATGAAATTATCTTAGACATGGGTATATTTGATGGTTTCAGTAAACTATCATGGATCATTTAGAAACGGATTAAGCCATCTAGTAAAGACAAAAAACTACTACTAAATGGATTTTTTATCATTATGCCAAGGGCTAACAAAATAAATTTCGTAATAAATTTTATCACCTACACTCAACGAAACAAACACATCAAAAACATCCAGGTTAAAGATATATTTATCCCCCATTAAGAAACATTTCAGCCTAACAACCACTCCCCCTTATTGCATCAAATCTTATACAATCAAAATATTATAAGAAAATTATTATTAGAGCACATTATTATCTTTTTCAAGATTTTATTCCATTTTTATCATGAAATAATAAAAATCAGATCTCTTTCTCTTATTTCCAAATCCCCCTCAAGGGAATGGATGTAATAATATTCACCATGGATATTTTACTTCAATCATTAACTCCAAACATCTCATGAAAACAATTTAAGTGGGGTAAGGAGGATCCAAGTACTCTATAATAGATGAAATACCTCATTGTATTATTGTCATGATATTCATTAGTTCACCCATTTCATATATCACATTTATTTTCCTATACATAAATGAACAAACACAAAAATATGAGAATAAGGTGTTTCTCCATAGATTATTATATAGAGAAATACAAACAATAATTTCTTATCAACCTAGAAACTCTTTTCAAGTTAGATTTAAGTTTAAGATAACTCTTCATTATTACTCTTCCCTTGACTTTCTAAACTTTATCATTCATAGAAAACATGGATTTCCTTTTTTTCTACTTTCTTAGTAGATGGAATGTTCTTTTAAGTTTTATCAAGAAATTCACTTTAATTTTTGTGCTCTCGATCCAACTTCCAAGTCAATTACAATTGGGTTAACCCAGAAATCAATCACTCCTTAGGTATATTCCTAACCTTTGTTTTGTGTGTGAACTCCCTCTTTACATTAGTAAACTTGGTGTAAGAAGTTAATGGTTCTTAATATTTGTTTTTAAATAATTCCTTCAATCTAGTTATCCATTCCATACACTTTTTAGTGTTTTTTTTCATAAAATTTTCACCTTCCATGTAAATTTTCAGCAGCCTTTGGGTTATCCCATTTAGAAAAAAATCATGAAATTTGATTTATTTATCTTGGATGCATTCTATTAAACTGATTCTTATATTCCTATATTATATTGATTATTCCTTGGATTCTATATTTGTTTCTATAACACTAATATATGTGGCATGTCTACAATGGTCCATGTTTTGAACTCTTTTTCTAATATATGAGAATCTACACTATAGTTTGACATCCTTTTTAGTTTTCTTATTTTCTTTTTTTTTGTCCCATTGTAATACTTTCAATTATTATGGCCATATTTATTCTATAAATGTAATGTTTAAATTAATATTAAAAATGAATTTGTTTTTATCATGTGTCGTGTATGTATTTTAATACATCACTAAATATGACACAGTTATTAGAAGTAAAATTCCATTGTTAAAATTATGGGTCGTTACATTCTTCCCCCCTTAAGAAATTTCTCCATTGAAATTTTATTTTACAAAATAAGGTGAAAAGAAGTGAGGTAAATTCTACTTTATCAGTTCCTTTGGTTCCCATGTCACCTCCTCAAACTTATGGTTTCAAAAAAGTACTTTAACTTGGGGATTTATCCTCTAGTGTATAAATTTTCCTATATGGTCTAAGATCTTCATTGGATGATCCTCATAAGAGAGATTATTTTTCAGTTGTACCACCTCTAAATTTAGTACATGTGAGGGATTTTGTATGCACTTCCTAAATAGGGATACATGTATCATGTCATGTACTTGAGAAATGGTTGGTAGGACCACTTCCAAAATATCATGACACTCTTCGATGGATATATGGGGAAGAACAGTTTATCTTTGAACTTAAAATCTATGTCTCATCGAAGATTGTAAACATAGATCTTTTACAACTTTGAGAATCCCTGATGTACTGTTGAATGGTCTAAAACTTTTCTTCCATTTCCTTGACCATTTCAGGACCCAGTAGCTTGTTTTCTCCAACTTTATCATAGCACATATGTGTTCTATATATCTTCACATAAAGGGATTCATATAGATCCATTTTTATGCTTGAGTGATAGCTATTATTGTTTGAGATTTAAAAAAGTGGAATATGTTTATCGCAACGTTTTTTTAAGTCCATCAAGAATGATTTCAACATTTCTTCTAGTTTCTTGATAATCTACTCAGATTGGTCATTGGTTTGGGGGTGACAAGTTGTACTGAAGTTCAACCTAGTGTTTAGATCATGTTGTAAATTTTTACAAAACATAGAGGTAAATCATGGGTTTCTATCATATATAATCGATAATGGCATTCTATGAAACCTCAACACTTCCCTAATGTATATCCTTGAAAGTTAATTGAGTAAGAAGCCCTTTTGAATTGTAATGAAGTGATCAATCTTTGTAAGATGATCCATCGTAACCCATATAAAATTATTTCTTCATGATGTATTTAGAAGACCAGTGAAAAAGTACATGCTGATGTTTTCCCATTTCCATGTGGGTATGCATAATGGTTGTATCATCCCCTTACACTTTTTCCTTTCAGACTTCAATTTACAACATACTAGGCATTTTGATGTATACTCCATGATATCCTTCTTCATATTGTCCCACCAATAGTTCTCTTGGATTACTAAATGCATATTTATGCTCCCTGGGTGGATGGAGAAGGTTGAGTTATGTGCATCATTGAACATATCTTTTATATTAGGATTTGATGGTACACATAGTCAGGACCCAAATTTTACAAATCCTTCTTTATTAGTTTTGATCCATAAGGATTTCTCTTTTTTTATAGATTCAACCTTCTTCTGTATTTACACATCATGTATTTGATTATACTTTATCTTCTCCCGAAGGGATAAATGAGTAATCATTTGAGAAAGTAAATATGATATTCCTTCCTTTATTATTCTCATGTCCATCCTTTGAAAGTCTAAGAATATTGGATCCTGCTCAATTCTCATCATTAATAAGGTTTCAAGATCATTTATAGTTAGTCTATATTAAACTTTATTTTCTTTCCTAGGACGAAAGTGGATTGCTCAGTCATAGTAATTTATTATATCTAACCATATTCATTGGTTCATATTAATCTATTTTTATATGAATATATATTTTAGGCTCTTATGATCTATATATATCTCACACTTCTCTCTATAGAGATAATGTTGCCATATTTTCAATGTGAAGATGACTATATCCAAATCCAGATCATGTGCTGGATAGTTTTACTCATGAAAATAAATTAATTTGAGGGATAGGAAATTAAATTATCATTTTTTATTAGTAAACAAATTATTTCCATTATTTAAATCATTGATATATACCAAAAATAATTTCCCACTTGAGGATAGTGTGAGGACTAGTGTAGTGATAATCCTCTTTTTCAATTCCATGAAGTTATCTTTGCATTCATCAATCTAGAAAAACTTATGTCAGCCAAGTTAGAGGGTTTTATAATCATGATAAGTTTCTCAAAAAATAATCTATAATTCCCATCTAGTCCAAGGGAACTATATATCGATGTTACAGATGTTGGTTTGGGACACTCCTCAATAGCCTTATTCTTAGAAGGGTCTATAGATATCCCTTTAGTGGTGATAACATACCAAAATAATGATACTTACTCCATCAAGAACTCACATTTACTATACTTTGCATATAATCCTTTCAAAAATTCTTTAGCAAATTAGTTATAAGCTCTCCATGATCCTACTTTCTCTTGAAGTACATCAGAATAATATAAGGACACAGCCTTAAACATTACATAATCTAGTAAATTATTTTAGAATTCACTTTCTTACATTCCCAAAGATATTTTCAGTTTAGAGTTTTAGATAAATATAACATAATTCATACATATAAACCCACAATAATACAAAGTGGGTACTACTAAAATTGTATCTATTTCTTCCATAATACAAATGTTTTTAATAAAACAAGAAAAATATTCACAACATTCATCTTGGATTATTCTTTTATCTTAAACATCCTTAAACCCTATGAAAAACATTTTAATGCTTGGGATGAGTACAAAAAGTTAATTAAGGGGTATAAAAAGAAGGAAATAAACCATTACTCCATGAATAATTATAAACATTTGAAATCATTTCACAAATACATACTTCTCACCCATAAAGCATCATATACTTTGTGAAAACACGAGATTTCTATAAAACAATGAAAACATAAATAAAATTATAAAGGTAACTTGGGTAATTACTTACTTAATATTATACCCCTCATGGATACTATATAATTTTTAACCCATGTGAATACCTTACAATGTAACCCTCATGGCTACCTTATGATGTAACCCTCACAGCTACCTTATGATGTAATCATCTCAGTTGCTCGTTGAATAACCATTATGGTCAACTTCCAACATAAACATACCCAATGAATTATAGGGAGATATAGGTAAAACCCTTCATCATAAAAAAATCTCAAGAAATGGATCAAAATCTTAAAACATGAATACTTATGTCATACAAAAATTTCTTTTGAATTTTGTAAAAATATAAATTTAAAAGAGTATTTTTAAAGAAAAGTACCTTACCTTAGTTTTTACTTCCTTAAAACATGTTAAAAACTCATGTATAATGGTTTAAATAGTGTTATTAATTTATTAAAGAACATTATTCATATTTATAATACCTTATAAGATCTTTTTATAACCTCTATCCATCCATTTATTGATAATATTTTGTTATTTTTATTGTTCAGAGTGTGTTTATTTCATAGTTTCCATTGTTGAATCATTATGGGTTTTGTTCTCAAATGGATGAAAAACTCTTGAAGTGGAATTAAATGGTATTAATATTTTTCTATAATTTTAAATTATACTATATATAATTTTTTTATATGAGGATTATTCATTAGATAAAACATTAATGATAAAGTTTTGTTTATTTTTTGGCTGGTTTTTCCGACCATCACATACTAGATTCATTTTATTTAATGTTACATATATAAATTAGTTCCAGAATAATAAAAAAGTTATAATATAAATTTTTCAATATATTTTAACCATAATAATGGTTTTATGAACTAACTTGAATTCGTTAATGCAAAATTAAATTTAAACGTCCATGATGCCGATGAATCGACATGTCACGGATGATGCTTTCATTAGCTCGAATAAGATGATAAGAGGGGAAGTTTGATGATGGATATTCCATTAACACAATAAAATTAAAATTTATGTAATATAATGGAGTTATTGTGTCACTTGGATGAGGGGAGGTGATGAGATAATAATAATAGAAAATGAATTGAAAATGAATTAAAATAAAATAAAAGAGGAATTTACCTCTTGAATTCTTCTCCTTGAGAACCACCTTATGGACCTTGGTTTTGGTATTTTGGTGAGACCATAAAGTATTGGATATATGGAAGAGTCTTGGGAATGTAAATGGGTATAAATTAGACAATCTACAAGGATTTAGAGGTGTGAATAGAATAGATGGTGAGGGGTGAAATTTATAGTGGAGGAGAGGGGTGTTTTTTTCTTATTATATTTATTAGTTTATTATTTTGGAAAAATACTATTAATAGTCTAATAATTGTCACTAAATATATTAAAATAATGAATGGGAGTAAGTGATTATGGTGATTACATTAGTGATTACTCAAGGAATAATGTATTTAACTTATAATGTATATATACTGTAAATTTCTGTATTTTACTATTAAAAAAAATCAAGTATTTTAGAAAAATACCCAAAATTCACCCTTACCATTTTTCTATGTGTAGAATTCAAAAAATGAACCATATTTTATGAAAAAAAATTTATAAATATGATAAATTTAATTTTTAAGTTAAATCATCATTTATTCAAAAAATGTAGATTTTAAAATTACAACTGAATTTATGACACATTGAAAAATTTATTAAGGTCCCATAAAATTATCTTATAATCATAAGAAAATAAAATATTAATTAATAAATCTATTTTATGAAGATAAATTTTCTTTTCATTTATTATATTCATTATATATTTGTAAATAAACATTTATGTTTTAAAAAAATACCAACACATAATTTATCATTTTCAAAACATCTATTTACTTATTTCATGATATAAATATATCATATTTTCACTTATAAGATACACAAATTTTATTTATACTCTCATAGGTGAGATTATTATTCAATTAGTATAGGTTCCTTAATTTTTATAAATAAAACTTTCTTTATTATACATTTATAATGAATTTAACTATTTAATTTGAGAATGAAAAAAAATAATTTTATAATTACCTGGATTGTTACATTCTCCCCCCTTCTGAATATTGCAACCTCAAAATTTTTACCCACTTATTAAACAAGTGATGATGACTTTCCCTCATATCATTTTCATATTCTCATGTTGCTTCTTCAACCATGTGGTTTCTCCACAAAACCTTAACCTGGTGAATTTTCTAATTCTACAATACTTGCTCTCTATTATCAGGAATCTGAACGTGCTTTTCCTCATAAGAAAGGTTCTATTATATCTGAACTACTTCTAGGCTCAAAACAAGATATCACATACATTCTTAACATTAAACATGAAAAACATTATGTACCTGAGATAAACTCAGAGGCAAAGCTACTAGGTAGGCATCTTTTCCAACTTTCTCTAAGATTTCATAAGGTCAAATAAATAGTGGACTTAACTTTCCTTTCTTACCAAAATCCATAACACTTTTACAAGGAGATATTTTAAGTAAAACATGATCACTTACCTCAAAATAAAAGTCATTCCTCCTATTATTTTTATAACATTTATGTCTGCTCTGAGCTATCCTCATGTGTTACTGGATCATCTTAACTTTCTCAGCCACTTCATCTACTAATTCTGGTCCCATTAAATTCATTTCCCTAAATTCATCCTAAAATATTGGATTTCAACCCCACTTTCTATATAATGCCTCAAAAGGTTTCATCTATATACTAGAATGAAAACTATTATTATAAGAAAACTCAAATAAAGAAAGATCTTTATCCCAAATTCCATTTTAATTCATTGAACAATCTTAAAGAATGTCCTCCAATATCTTAATTGTTCTATTCGTCTATCCATCAGATTGAGGATGAAATGATATACTAAAATTTAATTCAATTACTGAAGACTTATGAATTCCTTTCCAAAATTTATAAGTGAACTTAGCATCACAGCTAGATATAATAGAGATACAAACTCCATGAAACCGCACAATATCTTTGAGGAATAGTCAATAAAGATGATCTAGAGAAAAAATGTCTTGAATATAAAGCAAATATACAGATTTATTCTTCTAATCAATAATAACATATATCAAATTATTACCTTGATATATTTTTGGTAGTCTGAAAATAAAGTACATGGATATATTTTCCCATTTCCAAACTAGCAATGGAAAAGGTTGAAGCATCCCATTTGGTAGTTGTAACTTTTCTTTAACCTATTAAAAAATCAAACATTTCATTATAAAATCATCAATATATCTTTTTATTCCATCCCACCAGTAATACTCCTGAAGGTCTCGGTAAATTATAGTGCTTCTAGGATGAACTGAAAATGGAGAACTATGAGCTTAAATTAAAAACTCTTTCTTCAAATATGAATCACAATTCACACATAATATCTTCCCAAATCTCAAAATACAATATTTATCAACATTAAATTATGGAATCTTACCCTTTTTAACCAATTCTACCTCTTTCTACAGCTCATGGTTTCTTAATTCGGTCAGAAAAAGATGTTTTCACTAACACTTGAAAAGAAAAAAAAAGTAATTTCCTGCACCAACAACTTCCAAGAAAAAATTCATAAACTCACAAAACAAGGGGTCATGTTCCAAATGTAACATGATTAATGACGCATTATTTTTTTGTCTCAAGGCATCCACCACTTTGTTTGCTTTTCCAGGATGGTAATTGATCATGAAATCATAATCCTTTGTTTCATTCATATTCTCTTCCTCATGTTCAATTTCTTCTGAGTAAATATATACTTTAAACTTTTATGGTCATTATATATTTCAAATTTGGCTTCATATAAATGATTTCTCTCCAAATTTTTAAATTGAAAACCATAGTTTCTAATTCTAGATCATGTGTGGGATAATTTAACTCATGAGATTTTAGTTGTCTTGAAGAATAAGAAATTACCTGATCATTATGCATCAGAACGCAATCAGGTCCCTTAAATGAAGAATAATGATAGATGAAAAACTCTCTATTTATAGAAGTTGGATCCAAAATAGGATAATTTACCAATCTTCTTTTCAGTTCTTGAAAAAAACATCATTTTCTTCTATAAAAATAAATTAACCCTATTTTGTTAACTTAGTTAGGGGGCTATATAACTGTGTAGAGTTTTTAACAAACAATTGGTAATAACTTAAAAATACAAGAAAACTATAAATCTTAGTAATAATTGTAGGACTTGGAAATTCATCAGAAAAAATTATTTTTGGCAAGATCAATTGTCATTCCATCCCTATTTACAATGTCCCCAAGAAAATAAATATATTGTAACCAAAAAATCACATTTACTAAATTTACCATATAACTTATTTTCTTTAAGTGTTTACAGAACAAACCTTAGATATTTTTCATGATCCTCCAAAATTCTTGAATAAACCAAAATGTCATCAATAAAAACAAAAACAAACTTATTCAAATATTCATAAAAGATTATATTCATAAAATCCATAAATACAATAGAGGTATTTTTCAATCCAAAGGGAATAACAAAAAACTTACAATGCCCATATCTAGTTCAGAAAGATTTTTTTAATGTCATCCTCTTTTACCTTTAGTTGATGGTACCTGGATCTCAAGTCAATATTTGAAAAATACTGATCTCCCTAGAGCTGATTAAACAAGTCGTCGATATGAGGTAATGGATACTTATTCTTAACAGTAATGTTATTCAAAGCTCTATAATCAATGAAAATTCCCATGTAACCATATTTATTTTTAATAAAGCAAACAAGAGAACCCCATGGTGAAGTTATAGGATGAATGAATCCTTTATTTAGAAACACTTACAACTTTTTTTTCAATTCTAAAAGTTCACCTGAGCCATTTGATAAGGGGGTTTTGAAATTTTCTTAGCATCAGGAACTAAGTCGATAGTAAATTAAACTTTTTGATAAGGTATAACACCAGGTAACTCATTGGGAAAAGTATACAGGTATTCATTTAGAACTAGGACATCATTTATCTGATTAGTTTCCCTGTTTTCAACAATATGTTTAAGATAACTTTCATTTCCATCTTTTAAGAGTTTCTCAGCTTCCTAATAGTTATCAATGGTATGGGTTCATTCTTGTATAAAAACTGAAACTATTTCTAAAAAATAACTTCTTTAACTCTAAAATCAATCTTAGAATGATAAATAGAAATCCAATCCATATCCATAGTAACATAAAACTCTAATAAGGAAAAAATAAAAATGTTTATATGTAATTTACTACCATATATAACAAAAAAATATTATTATAATGCCTTTCACTTTAATATTTCCCCCTGTTGTTTTTACTATAAGCTTTAGATTAATTTCTTGAGGTGAAATTTCTAATTTACCAGAAACTTTATCAGAAATAAATGAATGTGTAGACCCTATATCAAAAAAGACATTAGAAAAATATTTTTTTAAGAGGTTGGGGCTGAAGCCTCAATTTATTATTTAAATCAAAGACCTCTTTAAGACTGGGTAGAGGGAGACCCATTATATATCCTGAAGTCCCAAGGCCATGTGGCCTGAATACAAGGCTTGAAAGCCCATTTTGGCCCAAAGGACCCCTCGTTGAATAGTACTACTACAGAACCCGCGCTGCTATAGTACCACCACCACTACAGTACCTGCTATAGTGCCTCCGCTACTACATTTTCATCGCTGATATAGTTCTGCTGCTACCATAGTACTGCTACAGTTACCTGCTATATTCTGCTACAGTACCCCTAGAAATTCTTCCCTGCCCGGATTTGATCCTGGGGCTTTTGGATGCCAAGAAGAAGCCTATACCACTTGGGTACAAGCTCGTTGGTGCATTATAAAAATATTAATAAAAAAATGTACCTGATACCACTTCATTGGATGACCCAACATCTACTAACGTAGTCTCAAATGATTTCACCAAACCTTTCTACTAATAATATGGCTGCTTTCCATTACTCATTTCTTTCTTTGGGTAGGTATTTTCATAATTCCCGATATCACCACATTTAAAACACTTTATAGTTTTCTTATAAGAATTAAAACTAAGATCATTTTCATTGAAATCTCCAGCCATATTTCTAAACATAACACATAGAAAAAACTTCCCATATTTATTAATGAAATCACTAGGGTTATTTTTACTACACTTTCCACAAATTGGAAACTAAAAATTCTGACCTTCAGATTTATTTGATTGATTATTACTCATTTATTTCCATATGGACCTTTTATTTTTCTTGTTGTAAAATTACACATGATCATTAGAAAACTTCATTTCTACCCTCTCAAAACATAAAATAAGTTTATCATAACTGTTGAGTTCATGGGAATCCAATGCCCTTCTATACCTTGTCTTCAATACTGAGTAAAAATGATTGATTTTACTATCAAGATATCGAATAAGATTTATAGAATACCTAGAAAATTGAGTGAATTTTTCTTCATACATAGCCACTATATCTTCCTCCTTTTATTTCAATTCAAGTAATTACTTTTCCATCCTAATTCAAACCACCTTAAGAAGATATTTTCCAATGAAAATATTTTTAAATTCATCCCATTCTAAGGAATTAATCTCTTCTCAATCTATTATATTCTTGACCATTAACCCCAAATGGTTAGTGTAACCTTAAAAAGGGTAAATATAAATACTAACCTTTTGATTATCTAAATACCCCATTATATAAAATATCTTTTTAAGAGATTTAATCCAACCTTTATCCACTACCGGGTCAAAAGATCCACTATAAGAAGGAGAGTGTTTCCTCATAAAATGTTCTATTATCTTCATACCCTTTTTGATAGCTCTAATTTTTCTCTTACATTGATTCCACCTCCATTTATAGAATATGTAAACTGATCCATTACTTTCACAAACTTCTGGGTTCCAATTCCCACAATTTCAAGTTGTGGATTCAGAAAGATATCATCCTCCCAGTGCATTCCTACTTCAGCTTCCCTATTTATTTTGTGGAAAACCACTTTGAATAGACATGTCTTAGATGAAATAGCATATAAATATTAAAATTATTTATCATTTCAACATAAAAATAAGGTGAAAATAATTTATGTTATTCTATTAACATTATCCTAACCTCTAAATTTATCTAAACTATACATTGATACCAATTATAAGGATGCGGCCTTAAACATTATATAATCTAGTAAATTATTTTAGAATTCAATTTCTTAAATTACAAAATATCTATTAGATTTAGAGTTTTATATATTTAGAACATAATTCATACACATAAACCCACAATCATAAAAAGTGGTTACTACTAAAATAGTATCCATTTAATCCATTATAATAAATTTTCTAATAAAACATGAAAAATCTTCACAACATTTAGCATGCCTTATTCATTTCTCTTACGCATCCTTAAACCCTATGAAAAACATTTTAAAACATTGGGTGAGAACAAAAAGATTAGTAAGGGACATAAAAATAAGGAATGAAACCATTATTACATGAATACTTATAAACATATGAAATCATTTTCACAAATACATACTTCTTACCCATAAAGCATCATATGCTTACTTAGTGAAAAAAGATATTTCCGTAAAACATAGAAAACAAAAATAAAAACATAAAGGTGACTGGGGGAATTAATTACTTAAGATTTTAACCAAAGTGTATACCATATGATTTTTAACCCTCATGATTATTGTACAATGTAACCCTCAAGTCTACCTTATGATGTAACACTCATGGGTACCTTATGGTGTAACCATCTCAGTTACACTTGGAATAACCATTATGTTCAACTTCTAATTTAAACATACCCAATGAATTGGATTGAGATATAGGTCTCACCCTTAATCATAAAAAATTCCCAATAAATATATAATAATCATAAAATATGAATACTTTCATCATAAAAACATTTTTCTTTAATTTTGTAAAAATCAAAATTTCAAAGAGGATTTTTAAAGAAAACTCTCTTACCTTGGGTTTGAATTCCTTAAAACATGTTAAAACCTCCAGTATAATGGTTTAAATAGTTTTATAATTTATTAAATAACTATATTCATATTTATAATAAATTATATGGTCTTTTGATAACATCTTTCTATCCATTTATTGATAATATTTTGTTATTTTTATTGTTTCAGGTGTGTTTATTTCATGGTTTTCATGGTTGGTTCATTATGGGTTTTCTTGTTGAATGGAATAAAAAATACATAAGTGGAATGAAATGGTATTAATATGTTTCTAAAATTTTAAATTAAACCATATTTTTTTCTGATGTGAGTATGATTCATTAGATAAAACATTAATGATAAAAGTTTGGTTTATTTTTTGGCTGGTTTTTCCGACACAAACTAGTTTAATTTTATTTGATTTTATGTATATAAATTAGTTCCAAAAAATTAAACAAGTTATAATATACATATTAAAATATTTTTAACCATAATAATGGTTTTATAACCATCCTTGAATTCATTAAATGAAAATGAAAATTCCACATCTATGAAGATGGTGAATCGACACATCACAGATAATGCTTTCATTTTCTAGATTTAGAGGAGAAGATGAGAGATTTGATGATTGATCATAAATTAACACAATAAAATTATAGTATATGTAAATTATTTTAGTTATCAATTCACTTGGATGAGGGGAGGTGAGGAGAAAATTAAAAAAAATATTGAAAATAAAATAAAATAAAATAAAAGAGGATTTAACCTCTTGAATTCTTCTCCATTAGAACCTCCTTAAGGCCCTTGTTTTTGGCCTTTTATTGATATAAGAAGGTATTAGAAATGGGGAATAGTATTTTAAAGGAAATGGGGAAGATATTATATAATATAAAAGGCTTTAGAGGTGTGAGGAGAAGAAGAGGTGAGGTTGGTGTTTATAGTTAAGGAGAGGGGTGTTTTTTTATTATTATATTTATTAGTTTATTATTTTGGATCAAGACTATGAATGGTTTGAGAATTATCAATAAATATATTAAAATAATTAATTTTATTTGAGATTATTATTATTACATTATTGATGACTCAATTAATAGTGTATTTAACTTATAGAGTATATAACCGTAAATTACTATATTTTACTATTCACACAATTCAAGTATTTTAGAAAAATCCTAAAAGTTCACCCTAATTGTTTTTCAAGGTGTAGAATTAAAAAATGAACCCTATTTTATGAAAATAATTTTATAAGTATGAGAAATTTAATTTTTAATTAAAATAATCGTTTATTCAAAAAATACTGATTTTAAAATTATAATTGATTTTATAACACTTTAAAAATTTAATTAAGGTCTCCTAAAATTATCTTATAATCATGAGATAATAAAATATTAATTCATGAATCTATTTTATGAAGATAAATTTTCTTTTAATTATTTATATTGATTATAAAATTGAAAATAAATATTTATGTTTTACAAAAATACCAACACTTAATTTATCATTTTCAAAACATTTATTTACTTATTTCACGATATAAATATTTTATATATTCACTTGTAAAATACATAAATTTTATTTATAGTATCATATGTGAGGATAATATTCTATTATTTTAAATTCTTTAATTTCAATAAATACCACTTATTTCATTATACATTTATAATGAATTTCACTATTTAATTTCCAAATGAAAAAACATTATTTTATAAGTACCTGGTTCATTGCAAATATCATCTATAAATACTACCAAAAAAATTTAAAGGTAATTTCTAAAGTATCTATTCATTAAGTCCATAAAGAATGTTGTGGAATTAGTGAGTCTGAATGGAATCACTATGAACGCATAGTGTCTATACCTTATTCGAAAGTAAATATTAGGAATATCTTCCCTATTCACTTTTAATTGGTGATATCTTGTCTGAAGGTCCACCTTGGAGAAATAACGGGCCCCACATAGTAGATGAAATGATTCATCTATCTATGAGAGTGGATACTTATTCTTTATTGTGATTTTTTTATCTCATGAGAATCAATGCAGATGCACATTGACCCATCCTTCTTCTTAATGAAGAGTATTAGTGCACCCCATAGTGAATCCCTTGGGCCTATAAAACCCTTTTCTAGATTCTCTGGTAACTTCTTCTTTAGTTATTCCAATTATAAGGTATCTATTTTGTAATGATTATTTGATATGGACAGAGATCTATGTATAATTTTGATTGATAAATAAACTTATTCTTCAAGAGAAAGACCAGGAAACTCATTAGGGAATACATCAGTATAGTCCCTCACAATGGGAATGTCTTCAAGAATCGTTCTCTTATTTTTTTTAAATCATTTGAGATCAGTATTCTTGCTTATAAGGAAACAATATCCACACTTAAGATAAGGTACTAAAAGATATTTATCCTCATCCTTACACTTCTACAAAATCATAGGATATCTTGAAATGTGAAGAGTGATCTCCATCTCCTAACAATTAATGTTATATTTATTTAAGGATAGTCAATCCATGCCCAATATAGCATAAAACTTCACTAAAGGAAGTAATTCAAGATTTTTTGGGAGGTTTGTCCCACAAACATTGACTAGGGAGGAGTTGTATACTTGGGATGCAATAATTTCTCCATTTTATATTCTTGAAGATAGTTCAACTCCCATGTTTTGGGGTGGTGTTTGAATAGTTCTACTAAACATTTAATATATGAAATAATACATAGAATTATGTTGGAAAATTACCCAATAACCATGGTTTAGATCCATGGTTATAGCCCAGAAAACTATGGGTATAGACTATACCCACAGTTCATAGGGATGTGAGTGATCAAGCCATCGGTATAGAGTTATACCCATGGTTTCTATAGAAACCATGGGTATAGACTATGGTGATTTTTTTAATACCCACAATTATTTTAAAATTGTGGGTATATGTATATACCCATGGTTCTTGAAACCATTTGTATATATGGGTGTAACACCCCGACCCCTCTAGACCAGAGCTGGTGCATTACTTATTATATTTTCATGGTTAAAAGGAATGAAAATCCCAAAGGAACGATTAGTTTAGTAGTCTTGAAGAAACTAGATACATAAATGTAACTCAAATTACATTGTAAAAGGTTAAAAAATAAAATACATAACAAAAACTAAAAACTACATCCACAGGAACTGAATAAATGATCTCGTCTTCATCACCTATTGAAGGTAAACAATGAAAGGGGTGAGCTCAAATGATCAGTAAGGGTTACAAATGGTGGAAGCATGAATCAATAATTGTAACGACCCAAAATTTTGAATGAATTCTTGTTTCCTAATTTTGTGTTTTATTTTAGTTTATACTCAAAAAATATATATTCTTTAATTAATGATGTGAGTATAATTAAAATGAGACCGTTGGGTTTACTGTTATATGACCATTGGTCAATATGACCATTGGAAACTAAATGTTCTGATTGTTGTCTCTAAATACAAGTGATCTTGGTTAATTAATTCAAAAAGAAGATTTGATGGCCTCATACAGTAGTCTCGGGCCAATCGAAGCCCATCTGACGAAACTTCGGAAGGAGGTAGCACCACTGGACTTTGCTCTTGACCAAACCCAAGTCGAACTTCATCGTGTGAAGCTGGAGCGGAATTGCCTTCGGGAGAAGTTCAAGCTTATAGAAATCACTACTCGGGAAATGTTGGCTGAGCCACCCTTGGATTCTCTCACCTTAGCACACCTTACACTTAGGTCCTCTATTGGGGTTATAAGGGTCTATGTAACGAGACTGTACCTACTTTGTGTAATCCTTTGAGATAAATAAAATTGTGATTTCTTCCTATGTTGAAGTTTGTGTTTTTTTCATATATTAGAATAAATATAGGATGAATATTGATGAATTTTGGAAAAGGGGGATATTTTAAAATATTTATGTAAACCTTAAATAATTAATGATGTGTAATTATTTTCAAAAAAATGGTCTTCTGGAAATGTGTTCAGTAAGAAATTTAGAGTCTAATAAGATCAACTTATTTTTTGTGAATAGTAAATTATGAATAGTGATTTTATGCTTATAATTAGTAATGTGACCAAATTTATTAGTAATCTCACTTAAAGAAAGTATTAATATAATTTATGCACCTTGATTAAGTAATGTGATTCAATAAAATAGGTAAATAATTGTTTCAGAAATTATTAGTCAAGTATTACTTTTTTCAAGTGAATAGTGTTTTTTAATTAATAATATTTAGAAAATTATTTTTATAAAATGGAGTTCATTTTTTAATTCATAGAATTAGGATTAGGTTAAGGTGATATTAGGGTATTTTCTGAAAAAAAAAATGAATTTTCAGTGAATAGTGAAAATACAGTTTTTAGTTTCTGGTGTTTAATGACATCATTAAGGATGTAATAATTATGTAATGATTATGGTAGACATATGAAGAGTACGATAAGGTAATATGTGTCCCATGTGGCCAATACCATGGGAAAATACCATGGGAAAGCCCATGGTTTTGCCAATACCACCGATGAGGTGTCCCTTGGCCATTAATGACTTGTCCCCTCACTTCTCCAATAAATACCAAGCCTTTCCCTCATTATTTTCATTTCCAAATCCTCCTCAATGAAGTTTTGGTCTCCTTACCTCCCAAGTAATCCTCCCAAGGTTTCCTAAATCCTCCTAAGGTCCGGACCATCAAGTTTTCAAAGTTACTCTTCAAGGTAAGGGATTATTTCACCCTCCTCTTTTAAGTCATGAATTACTTTATGTTGTGTCTTATATTTTCCATCTCTTTGTGTTGAGGGTATGTTATTATATGTTTATATTACATTCCATTTTATGTCCAAATGATGAGATACCCTTTCTTCTCTCATCAATTTGTTTTCTGAATTTTTATATGACGCTGTTAGGCTGCCGAATATCTCGTAAAAGAAATCGCATCTTCTCTTCTCTTTCACGTTTCCTTTTCATGTGGTATGTCATTAAAATATACATACCATGATCTTATTTAGTACCCATACTATATTATGAATTATTTATGAGTGGGTTACCCTTTTCCCCTCTCTTTTCAATGTTTTCTAAAACCATGTTATATAGCCGTT
Source organism: Viscum album (assembly GCA_963277665.1). Classification (NCBI taxonomy): domain Eukaryota; kingdom Viridiplantae; phylum Streptophyta; class Magnoliopsida; order Santalales; family Viscaceae; genus Viscum; species Viscum album. The sequence continues at coordinate 2,026,922,588 of OY728123.1, forward strand.
ATGCTGTATAAATTTTGTCTCAAAATTTCTATCTCTTTCTCTCAAGAAATCCCCTTGTTTATTTATGTGAATACCCAGACCTATTTAATTTCTATGGGTGTTCATAAATATATAAATATGATATATTTGATTCTGTAATTGACATACATATAACCCTCACTCCCTTTCCACGGGTTATAAATGATATAATGATCTTATTTTAAGAGCTTTTAAAACGTTACGATTTTGAAATGAAACCCATTTCTTTTATTCTCCATGGGTTATTAATGAAATGTTTGATTATGATCTATGTGGATCACATGAAAGTAAATACATATTAAGGGTTTACCCTGATAGCACTCCAACTCATTGGGTAAAGATTTAATCTCTAGAGATTACAAGTTTCACGATACCTTGGTGAATAACCTTGGTAATTTGTATGACACTTTGGGGATGGACCTTGGTGATATGTTCATGAATGTCTAAATGAAATGTTGTAGCCACATATTCAAGTTATGTTTCAAGTTCTTTTCATTTTGATATTTCTATACTTCCATTTCTCGTATCTTTATGTTGTTATTCAAGTTCTTATTGATATCACAAGTACACTGATTCCCTTGTTTACCCTTACTGGGAATTCTTCTCACCCATTCCTTTGATGTATGTCTCCAGGATATGAAAGGCAGTAATTGTACTTAGGGTGATCTTATGATGAATCCTTACAAGTGGATTATAAGAATGTCTTATGTTGTATTCAAGTTTTTTTGTTCCTGATTTCCAAGACACTAGACTTTAAAGATCCTCTGTATGTAAAATGTAATGAAACGTTATGTATTAAAAAGGTGGGATGCCACAGTTGGTATCAAAGGAAAGTTTAGTTATTTATGGAAATTAGGCTATGAAAACTTTAGGAAGAACCCTATAGAAAAGTTTAAATATAGGGAAAACTTCCTGGTATTTTGGTGAGTATTGAGGAAGTGGTTTATCAAATAAATACATACCTATTTGGATACGAGCAGGTAGAGGCGGCTCTGGAACAGATGTACATAGGGGTAAAACCTAAAAACACCACTTTGAGCTAGACTCGAACGGGAACTAGTTCATGAAAACAGGACTTGCTGCACTCTTGGTTATGACACTCTCGGGGGATATGTTTGGTTAATCATAAGATTTTTATGAATCATTATGAAATAATTATAGAGAAATATAATTGTCTAAGAATGAATTTTTAAGACGTAGAATCCTTTATAGTTAAAAGATTCATAAATGAAACAAGTTTCTCACTAAGATTTTATTCTTTTAGAAAATGGAGGGAAATAGGATGAGCCATGAAAATGGTGACCGTAATGGACCATGCGCTGACGGCCCTCTGATGGAAGCCGGAATGGAAACATTCATGTGAATGATGAACCAACTAACTCAAGTTATGAGTAATAACTTGAATCAAGATGAGAGGATGATCTCACCATGAATGGAACAACATTTTGTTTAATCCTTTATGCACCAATGACCACCAACCTTTAGTGGATCGACTGACCCATTGATTTCTGAGCAATGGATCAGCTCTATAGAGAAGATCTTTTCAATGATACGTTTTTCATAGCAAGTGAAAGTCACACTGGCTGTCTATCGCTTATAGGTAGAAGCTGATCAGTGGTGGGAACTGATCAAAAACACAAGGAAAAGAGTGGAAGTTGAAGCTATGGAGTGGGAAGAGTTCAGAGGGATCTTTTTCAGTAAGTATTTCCCCCATTCCATGAGAACAAGAATGGAGAAGGAGTTTCTTGAGCTAAAGAAGAAGGAGAATGAATTTGTGGGAATCTACGAGATGAACTTCGCAAGGATTTCACGATATACCTCTAGCTTTGTAATGGATCCAAACGATAAGGTTGATAGATTCTTTGGTGGACTAAGACCACATCTGTGGAAGAATCTAGCCAACCGAGATTATGATAGCTACGAGGATATCATGCAGAGTGCGATGAAAGTTGAGCTAGAGTTTGGTGAGACACAGTGGTCTCATAAATCCAATGACAAGAATAAATCGATGGAGCCCATATTAGGAAGGACTTTTGATCATGGAAGAGGAGGAAAAAAGTGAAACTTCCCACGTGCAATAAATGTGGAAAGAAGCATTTGGGGAACTGTCTGCTAAGGAGTGGGAAGTGCTATAAGTGTGGCAGATATATCCACATTGCGAGGAATTGTCATGGTGAGGTGAAACCTCAACTTCCAATCACAAACGACAAGGGGAAGATGGTGCATGCCCTACCTGATGTCCATTTATTCAAGTTTGGACAACATGGGAACTCTTCCAATCACTGTCCAAATCTAAGGGCAGTGGAGGGGAACCACCATTAGCCTCAGTAAAGGCCAAGGGATTAAGGCCGTGTTTTTTCTATCGTGATAGCTAAAGTCGATGCTCTGAATGATGTGGTAGCCGGTACTCTTGTTTTCCTCTCAAATCTAGAAAGTAATTTGTTTGATTCTGGTTCTACGCATTCCTTTATTTCCTCCAAGTTTGAAAAGAATTTAGAATCAACCCCTGAATTTCTAAAAGTAGAGTTGTCAGTCAAGACTCCTGGTGGGACTATCCAAGCATCGTTAGTGTTTAGAAACTCTAGTATTTACTTTAGTGAGCATAATCTTATCAAAAATCTAGTAGTCAGTCCCATACTAGAATTTTACATTATACTAGGGATAGACTGGCTCTCAAAGTATAATGCTAAGATCAATTGCAGAAACAAGGAAATATCAGTAGTCTTGAATGGAAAACCAACAGTTATCTTCCAAGGAGAGATATCTCAACCTCATCTTTGTCTAAAATAACCCACTATATCCTTCTTTATGGAGTTGATCAGTGAATAAGAATAAGGATATGAGAGTTTTATGATAGAAAAGGTCCCCATCATCCAGGAATACGTTGATGTATTTCCAGAGGAGTTTCCTGGACCTCCCCCAGAAAGAGAGGTAGAGTTCTCCATCAAACTCATACCTGGATCTCATCCGATATCAAAGACCCCATATAGGATGGAAAATGTAGAGCTGGAGGAATTAAAGAAAAACTCCAAGATCTTTTGGAGAAGGGGTTTATCCGACCAATTGTGTCTCCTTGGGGAGCACATGTTCTCTTTGTGAAGAAGAAGGATGGATCGATGCGGATATGCATTGATTATAGAGAACTAAATGGGATCACAGTGATTAACAAATACCCACTTCCCATAATTGATGACTTATTTGACCAACTTTGTGGGGCTCAATTCTTCTCTAAGATTGATCTTCGATCTGGTTATCATCAATTGAGGGTGAAGAAAGAAGATATTCCAAAAAATACCTTCCGATCAAGATATAGGCATTATGAGTTTTTTGTTATGCCCTTCGGACTGACTAATGCACCTGCTATTTTTATGGATTTGATGAATATAGTCTTTAAGGACTACCTTGATAAATTTGTGGGAGTTTTTATTGATGATATTCTGATATATTACAAAAGTCACGAGGAGTATTAAGATCATCTAAGGGTTATTTTGAAAACTCTTCGGAAGGAGAGGCTTTTGTAAAGTTCAGTAAATGTGATTTTCGGTTAAAACAAGTCGCTTTCTTAGGTCACATTGTAACCAATGAAGAAATCACATTTGACCCTGCAAAGACAAAAGTTGTAGAGGAGTGGCCTCAACCTACAACAATAACTGAGATTTTTAGTTTTATTGGATTAGTAGGATATTATAGGAGGTTTTTAAAAAACATTTCATGACTTTCTAATCCATTAACCAAGTTAACTCGAAAAGAGTTCAGGTTCATCTGGACAAAGGAGTGTGAGGAAAGTTTCCAAGAGCTGAAGAAAAGATTGGTTACTGAACCCATGTTAACTCTTCCCTCAAATGGAGAAGGATTCATTATTTTTAGTGATTCATCTCTAAAAGGGATTTGGTTCTTCCTCATGAAAAATGAAAATTTCATTGCTTATGCATCTCAACAGTTGAAGATTCATGAGCAGAATTATCCTACACATGATCTGGAGTTGGCTACGGTCATTTTTGCTGTGAAGATATGGAGGAACTATCCTTATGGGGAGAAATGTGATATATACATAGACCATCAAAGTTTGAAGTATATTTTCACACAAAAGGAATTGAACATGAGACAAATGATATGGTTGGAACTTCTTAAAGACTATGATTGTTCAATTCATTATCACCCTGGAAGAGAAAAAAAAGTTACTGATGCATTAAGTAGGAAAGGCCCAGTTGTTCTTTTCATGATGAGGATTCACAAAGATCCTTTGATCAATGAACTAGTAAAGTTGTACATGGAAATTATAAGGAAAGGGACATCATCAACCCCAACCCAAATGATTTATCAACCATCATTACTTGAGAATATCCAGAAGGCTCAGAAAGAAGATCATTTGTTACAAGAGAAGTTTGAGGCTGTAAAGGATGGAATGTTTCTTGAGTTCAATATTGATCAAGAAGGTGTACTAAGATTTCGTACAAGACTATATGTTCCATCTATTCCGGAAATAAAGAATGAGATGATGGATGAAGCTCGTAGCTCTACTTTCTCTATACATCCTGGAAGCACAAAAATGTAGAGGGACCTTCGTGATCATTATTGTTTGGATAATATGAAAAGGTAGATTGCTGACTACACATCAAGGTGCCTAGTATGTCAGCAAGTGAAGGCAGAGCGACAACTTCCTAAAGGGGTATTGCAAGCACTACCCATACCAGCATGGAAGTGGGACAATATCACTATTGACTTCGTCGCTGGTCTTCCGAGAACTTACAAAGGAAACAATGCGATATGGGTTATTGTGGACCGTCTCACCAAGACTTCCCATTTTATCTCTATCTGGGAATATTTATCTCTTGATCAACTTTCTGGGATTTACGTGGTGGAAGTGATAGGGATACATGTTGTTCCACTTTCTATCGTATCTGATTGTGATCCAAGGTTCACATCAAAATTCTATAGAAGTCTTCAACAAGCACTGAGCACTGAATTGAATTTCCATACAGCCTATCACCCCCAAACTGATGTCCAATCAGAAAGGACTATTCAGACACTCGAGGACATGATGAGAACATGCTCAATGGAATTTAAGGGTGGATGGGATCAACATCTCCCTTTAGTTGAGTTCTCTTACAAAAAAATATTCCACTCGAGCATTCAAATGGAACCCTATGAAGCTTTATATGGGAAATGATTTAGAACTCTTACTTGTTGGGATGAAGCTGGTGAGAGAAATCTTCTTGGGCCTGATCTTGTGCAAGAGATGACAAAAAATGTCCATTCCATCCAACAACACATTAAGGCTGCTCAGAGTCGAAAAAAGAGATATGCCAACAACTATCTAAGGGACTTGTATTTTGATGTCGGTGACAAGGTATTTCTTCAAATTTCACCTTGGAAGAGAGTCATGAGGTTTGGGAAGAAAGGGAAGCTCATCCCTAGGTACATTGGCCCCTATGAAATCCTTGATCGCGTGGGAGCAGTGGCCTATCGGCTTACAATTCCTACAAATCTAGCACCAGTTTATGATGTCTTCCATGTATCCCTATTGAGGAAGTACATACCTGAACCTTCACATGTACTAAACCTAGAGGTGGTACAACTAGAACATGACATCTCTTATGAGGAGCAGCCGGTGGAGATCTTGGATCGTAGAGACAAGGTTCTGTGCAACAAGACTACCCACCTTGTTAAGGTGTTATGGAGAAACCACAAATATGAAGAATCCATGTGGGAAACAAAGGATTCTATGAGGCAGAAGTACCCACACCTATTCTTTTCTGAGGATACGAGTTAAAATTTCGGGGACAAAATTTCTTAAGGGGGGAAGAATGTAACGACCCGAAATTTTGAATGAATTTTTGTTTCCTAATTTTGTGTGTTATTTTAGTTTATACTCAAAAAACTATATTATTTAATTAATTATGTGAGTATAATTAAAATGAGACTGTTGGTTTTCGACTGTTATATGACAATTGGTCAATATGACCATTATAATCTAAATGTTGCGATTGTTGTCTCTAAATACAAGTGATCTTGGTTAATTAATACAAAAAGAATATTTGATGGCCTCATCCAATAGTCTTGGGCCGATCGAATCCCATCTGACGAAACTTGGGAAGGAGGTAGCACCACTGGGCTTTTCTCTAGACCAAACCCAAGCCGAAATTTATCGTGTGAAGATGGAGCGGAATTGCCTTCGGGAGAAGTTCCATCTTATAGAAATCACTACTCGGGCAATGTTGGCCAAGACACCCTTGGATTCTCTCACCTTATCACACCTTACACTTAGGTCTTATGCTGGGGTTATAAGGGTATATGTAACGAGACTGTAGCTAATTTGTGTAATCCTTTGAGATAAATAAAATTGTGATTCCTTCCTATGGTGAAGTTTGTGTTTTTTTCAGATGTTCGAATAAATGTAGGATGTATATTGATGAATTTTGGAAAAAGGGGATATTTTAAAATATTTATGTAAACCTCAAATAATTAATTATGTGTAATGATTTTCAAAAAATGGTCTTCTAGAAATGTGTTTAGTAAGAAATTTAGAATCTAATAATATCAAATTATTTTATTTGTGAATAGTAAATTATGAATAGTGATTTTATGCTTAGAATTAGTAATGTGACCAAATGGATTAGTAATCTCACTTAAAGAAACAATTAATATAATTTTGGCACCTTGATTAAGTAATGTGATTCAATAAAATAGGTAAATAACTGTTTCAGAAATTATTAGTCAAGTACTAGTTTTTTCGGGTGAATAGTGGTTTTTAATTAAAAATTAAATTAAAAATATTTAGAAAATTATTTTTATAAAATGGAGTTCATTTTTGAATTCAGATCATCAATATTAGGTTAAGGTGATTTTTGGGGATTTTTCTAAAAAAATGAATTTTTGGTGAATAGTGAAAATACAGTTTTTAGTTTCGGTTGTTTGATGACATCATTAAGGATGCAATAATTATGTAATCATTCTGGTAGACTTATTAAGAGTAATATAAGGTAATAGGTGTCCCAAGTGGCCAATACCATGGGCAAATACCATGGGAAAGCCCATAGTTTTTCCAGTACCACCGATGAGGTGTCCCTTGGCCATTTATGACTTGTCCCCTCACTTATCCTATAAATACCAAGAATTTCTCTCATTATTTTCATTTCAAAATCCTCCTAAATTAATTTCTGGTCTCCTTACCTTCCAAGGAGTCCTCCCAAGGTCCTTACCTTCAGGCTTTCAAAGTTACTCTTCAAGGTAAGGGATTCTTTCACCCTCCTCTTTTAAGTCATGACTTCCTTTATGTTGTGTCTTATATTTTCCATCAATTTATATTGAGGGTATGTTATTATATGTTCTTATTACGGTCCATTTAATGTACTAATTATGAGATACATTTTCTTCTCTCATCAATTTGTTTTCTGAATTTTTATGTGACGCCGTTAGGCTGCCGTATTTCTTGTAAAAGAAATCGCATCTTCTCTTTTCTTTCATGTTTACTTTTCATGTGGTATGTTATTAAAATATCCATAACATGATATTATTTAGTACCCATACTTTATTATGAATTATTTATGAGTGGGTAACCCTTGTCCCATCTCTTCTCAATGTTTTCTAAAACCATGTTATATAGTCGTTATGCTGCAGAAATTTCGTCTCAAAATTTCTATCTCTTTCTCTTAAGAAATACCCTGGTTTATTTATGTGAATTCCCAGACCTATTTCATTTATATGGGTGTTCATAAATATATAAATATGATATATTTGATTCTGTAATTGACATACATATAACCATCACTCTCTTTCCATGGGTTATAAATGATATAATGATCTTATTTTAAGAGGTTTTAAAACGTCACGATTTTAAAATGAAACCCATTTCTTTTATTCTCCATGGATTATTTATGAAATGTTTGATTATGATATATGTGGCTCACATGAAAGTAAATACATATTAAGGGTGCACCCTAATATCACTCCAATGCATTGGGTAATGATTTAATCTATAAATATTATAAGTTTCACGATACATTGGTGAATAACCTTGGTAATTTTTATGACACCTTGGGGATGGACCTTGGTGATATGTTCATGAATGTCTAAATGAAATGTTGTATCCACATATTAAAATTATGTTTCAAGTTATTTTCATTATGATATTCCTATACTTCCATTGCTCATATATTTATGTTGTTATTCAAGTTCTTATTGATATCACAAGTACACTGATTCCCTTGTTTAACCTTACTGGGCCTTCTGGTCACCCTTTCCTTTGATGTATGTCTCCAGGATATGAAAGGAAGTGATTGTAATTAGGGTTATCTTATGATGAAGCCTTACAATTGGATTAGAAGAAGGTTTTATGTTGTATTCAAGTTTTTTTGTTCCTTATTTCCAAGACACTAGACTTTAAAGATCCTATGTATGTAAAATGTAATGAAAGGTTATGTATTAAAAAGTTGGGATGCCACAATAATAACTGAATTGTGAATAATTTTACATAATCACCATGGAATGGTGCATAAATGTAAAACTCACGCCATTAATAAACTGAGAATGAAACTGCATCCATATATTTTTCCACAGTGAAAACATCATGGATAGTAATAACTGCTAATGAATAAAGAGAATGCTTATTAAATTGACATCATGTATCTGGAAAATGATACCATAATACCATCAAAATGATTTAGTTCTGTGGGTAGAAACCCATCTGTTTTTTGGAAACAAACTCTAAGTGTTTGTCGCCAATTGATTTGTCGCATAATACATACCGATACATCGAGGAGCTATAGCTGGCTCCACCAACCACTGCATGTCCAAATAAATCTTTATACATCTATTTAATAAAATATCATTATTCCTTTTCAATATCTGTATAGAGTAGGGTATATGGATCCATCAATATTTCTATAGTTAAAATAACTTTCCAAATAAACACCGTATGTGAAATGGTGTGCGATTTAGACAAAAAAATATCCATGATATGAGATTATGGATATGTAATATAAATATAATTTCAAATAAAAAGTGATCTAAAATGGTAATTAGGTACACCACATAAGGATTATTAGGTGCACAATACAAAGTTAGTCACATTAAAATTGTAGTTGAGACAAAGTCTCTTACCACAATGGAATCGGTGGAATCATACAACCAGAACTTAATAACCCTCAAATGAGTCATTGAATACCATGAATATAAATAGAATAATTTTATTATATATAAAATGGATGTACACATATACCACATACAATAAATAATTGGCGAATAATGGAAATATCACGAAAATGAAAGTAAGAAGAGAAACTCATTTCCTTTTTCTCGAGTGTGTTCTTCATTTGTTTTAATGACCTGAATAATCAAATTTATATTAATTAATTAATAATTCCAGAACCTCCAATAAATTTAATTTATTTATTATAACCTTATTCGGTTCATTCATTCCCCTTTTAATGGGTTTAAGAGGTTCAATTTTATTGTTTTGGAATCATTTTCTTCCATGGTTTTCATGATTCGTTTACTTGATTTCATGAATGGAAGTTCGTTTGAAATGTGGTTAAACATCCATAATTGTTAATATATATTATTCATGACATTAAAGAGATATAAATTATCTTATAATGATTCTAGGTTATATACTTGAGGATGAATCATTAGTTAAAAGTTATCGATAAACACTTGGATTAAGCTTGGCGGTTTTGTTAACAATGAACTTGTTTTGTATTATTATTTCATATTATGAGTGTGTAGAGATTCCAGAAAATTAATGAGATTAAAAAAATATTTTCTAAACTGGTTCAAACATAAAAACAGTTTCATGACCAGAATTGTACACGGTAATGAAAATTGAGAACTCGTCGTCCTTGAGTATGATAAATTAACACATCTCGTACGGTGTTTTCATTTTTAGTATAAGAGGAGGGAGAAAGAGAGATGATGATGAAATATTCCATTAGAATAATATAATTCAGTTCATGTAAGGTACTAGAATTATCATAGAATTTTGATGAAGTGATGTGAGGAAAGAAGTATAAAATAAAGAAACTCAAAATAAGAGAAAAATTGAGAAATCTCTTACGAAAATTCGGCAGCCTAACGGTGTCACCTAAAATTGCATTAAATAGTTTGATGAGAGAAAGGGGGTATATCATCACTCATAAATAATATGGTAAGTAAGTGGAATATATAATGACATATCCAAACATAGTCCAATTGAAAATAAAAGAGAAAACATAAATGAAAGCTTTAAGAAAAGAGAAGGGTGGTTGATTCCCTTACCTTGTACAGTAACTCCTAAAACTTGAAGGTTGGGACCTTTTGGGTTTTAGGACACCTTGGGAGGACTCCTATGGAGGTAATATTACCATATATTTTAGGATATTGAGTTTGGAATGAAAGAAAACGAATGGGGTGAGTGGTTATTTATAGTAATTAAGAGAGAGTTTTTTATTAATTAAAAGGGACACCTCATTAGTGGTTTATACAAAACCATGGGCTTTCCCAGGGTATTTTCCCATAGTTTTAGCCACTTGGGAAACCTCATGTCATAATTTACTGTAAAAAAGTCTACCATACATTTATATTTAATTATTACATCATTATGATGTCATTAAACTACTGAAAACTCTAAACTTTATTTTTTACTATTCATGAAAAATTCATGTATTTTAGAAAAATCCCAAAAATTCACCCTAACCATTTTTCGATGTGTATAATTCAAAAATAAACTCTATTTTTATAAAATAATTTTCTAAGTATTTTTAATTTAATTTTTAAATAAAATCATAGTTAATTCAAAAAATGAATTTTAAAGGTATAATTAGTGCCATATCACATTAAAAAATCAATTAAGATCTCATTATATTATTACCTTAAGAAAATAAAATATAATCATTATTTACTATTTATAAGGGTCATATTAATATTCATAAGGTTATATTACTATTCATAAAAAAATCTAGTTGGTTCTATCAGACTCCAAATGACTTACTAGTCACAGCTCTAGATGACCGTTTTTCGAAATTCAAACCATAGAAGTGGAAATTATATGTTTGATGGATAGATTATAACTTTCTCCTATAATTATTTGATTCAAAAAAGAATTAATTATTAATTCAATATAGGCTATCTAATGAATAGAAATTATTTCAGAGGAACATACCATAAAATTCTTGGGGTGTTATAATGGGTGTCCATATTTCATGTATACCCATGGTTTTGTGAACTGTGGGTATAGAGACCGACCCCCATTGGACAGCAGCCGCACCACTAAGAACCTCTCACAGAACCTACAAATAAATTACAAACCATGGTAAACATTAAATTCAATACACTTATTATATATTTAAAACACAACCATCAATTTAAAAATAGTTTTTCAAACCATTAACAATACTTTAACATACATATATAATCAAAATCATCAATTAGTTTTAGTCATCCACACATGTTTATTTACCTAAACTAAAAAATGGATGGTATCAGTATCTCCCTCATCACCACCAGTTCCAACATAATCATCACCAACATTATCACCTAGAGTACCAGAAACATCATCATCATCATCATCCTTGTTTTTGTAATCATCATCATCGTCGTCATCATCATCATCATCACCACCATCAACTCAAACACCACTAGGAACCTTATTTACATCACTAAATGAATCATATAAAGAGAACATTGAAACCATACATGAATCAAAAATAGCAGGATCCCAGGATAGAAGTGGTGGACATATAATTAACATAGCTTTCAGAAAGTGTTTGGTGACCATTTTACCTATTCACGCCCCCATATAGCTATTTTTTTGGCCTCATATACTTTTTCATGAGTTTTTTCAGATCTGTGGTGAGAGAGGTTTGATAGGTGCCTGATCATGGATAACACCAAGTAGGTATGATGTTTTTCCAGGGTTGACATTGGACTCTCCCCTGGTGCTCCTCACCTAATACCTATCTCAAATAATCATTTAACATAAGTTTTCATATTCTTTCTCATAGAGGGACTCCAAGGCACACCATTGAAAATATAAAAAATATATTTAATTATTATTTACTTATAAAATTTTGAAATATCAATAAATATACTTACAATATTTACTTGTGTTGGTGAATTTATAGCACTTACATCTTTTTTCTTCCTACTAAAGGAAAATAATTTTTCTGGAGGCACATGACCTTAAATTCCCAATGTCTCTTGCTGAAAATGACATTGATTACTATAATAGTACATAATTTAATAATATGAAATTGATAAACCAAACATGAATTAAATTTTTAGCAATTGAATAAATCCATAAAATGAAGAATCATCTCATTTAATTAGAAATTTAATATTAGTGGAATAACATAATCAATACATACTAATTAGCATGATAAACATGGGTATGATATGGATTCCTCTTATATGTTCATTTTTCTCCAATTCTATTTGTGTTATGCAATTTGGTTGTTCCGTCACTTGGTAATTTTGGTAATTTTGTCATTAGATTCATTTTTTGGTTACGTTGTTTGGCTATTTGTCCATTTATCCATTTCAGTAATGTTGTTTATTTAACTAATTACCCATTTGGATATTTTTTCATTTGGCCATTTGTCCATTTATACATTTGGAAAATTGTCCATTCATCTATTTGATCTATTGTACATTTGGCAATTCGTCCATTTGGGCCATTTAGCTATTTGTACATTTGGGAATTTTTTCATTTGGCTATTTTTCTATTTGGGCTTTTGGGATTTTTTCCATTTTGGATATTGGGAAATTTGTTCATTTGGTTGTTTGGTCATTCGACCATTTTGTCCATTTATCCATTTTCTATTTAGCTATTTGTCTATTTGGCCATCTGGCCATTTGGCCGTTTGGCCATTTGGCCAGCTGGCCATTTTTCAATTTGTCCATTTGTTCATTTTCCCATTCGGTCATTTTGTCATTTATCCAACTACTCAAGTAATAATATAAATATAGATATTATTTCTATTCATATTAAATTACCTAGAACCTCTCATGATTGGGTACTTTAGTTCACCCCAAAGTGTGAAAATATGCCATACCATCTTTGTTATTTTATTTTTTTCCATCACATCCTAAAAAAAATTCAATACAATTAATAAGAATTAAATTTTCAGTGAAAACCATTAAATATTAGGAATACCTTAAACTCATTAATCTTCCAATATGTGATCATTTCTTGATATTTTGTTATTAAACAATTGGGGAATATTGGAACACCCTCTAAATCATAACTGGCTCTACTCTTCCAACCAAAATATAACCCATTCTTATATGATCGCCATAACTCCCCAAGATCCATTAACCATGAGACCTTAGCTACTTTATTGCCAGTAAAGTTAAATCGATGTTGTAACAAACATGTTAATTCATATTAATACAATAATAATATGATAATCAATTTAACACATTTTCTTAACCATATCTCAACTCATGCTTTTTACTTAATTTCATTATGGATATTCCTCCATGAGATTGGTTTAATTGGAATTATATATTTGTACTTGGATAAAGTTCCCCTAAAACTTATAAACTACTTGGAATTTTTACCTACCATCTGATTTCCTTCATTGTAATCCACTATTATTTTCATTTAAAATAAACTTGATACAAGCTTCTCATTAGGCTCTTATGGATCCATGGGATATCCTAAATTGGTAGCCTCTGAAGGGTGCGTCTATTATAATTCATGCATAAGGTCATATTCATGAAATGGAGTGGAAGATAAAGAAATAGAATCATCGTGTCCTAGATGGATAGTAGGAAATAGAGGTAGCATATACATGGGAAAATAAGGATATAAGGGCTAGGGATACATCATATGATATATATATTTATATATGGAATTGGTGGGAACATCCCTGGAGGTGGTGTAGATGTGGTATAAGAATAAGAGGCTAAATAAGATGATGATGGAGGCATGAACAATGTCATAACAATTTTTAAAAAACCTCCATACAAATTATAATTCAAATAGTTCATAAACAATGTCATAACATGTTTTAGAAACTATAATTTAAAACCAAGTTATACATTTTTTAAAAACTTATTTTAAACTCAATTTTCTAAATTGGAATAAATATAATTAAATTAAATGAAAAAATAATAATAAAACAAAAAAATCATTAAAAAATGAAATGAAATTAAATTAATTATAGTAGTACCAACCTGAGAAATCCACATCAAGGTAAAATGAAATAACTATGAACATATATAGTCGCTTCTATGTATTACCCACCACTACTTCAAGTTCAATATCAACTCTCACAATGAGACAATTTAATTCATCAAATACAATATTTTGGTCAATGCCAATGTAGGCATCAATGGTTTCAATTTTCTACTCATAGTCATGAAAAATATTTCTTGGGATTACTTTAAGAATGACACCGTAATCAAGTCTCAAATTATCTTTTAGATAAAACACTTATTTTTCATTGATGCCAAAATATATGGTTTATTGGTAGCCAGGAATTGAGTCATGTCAATAAATTTGAATCCACAGTCATCAATAAATGTACCATGTTAGTTCATTGAATCAAACCATTTATATTTCATCATAGTGACTCTTCCATGAGAGTAATAATCCAATAACAAGATTTTCTCAACAATTCAATAATAAGACTCGTTTTTATATTGAGGACTACTATCTAATCAATTGGAATAAAATTTTATTATTGTGGTTAACAAAAAACCATCATGTTGTGTTCTCATTTTCACCACTCAATAAATTGTAACAAATTTATACCCATTGATTATTAAATATTTTTATTTAAAAACCAAAGAATTGGGACCAAAAGACAATGCTCTTAATTATTACAAGACAAATTCAACAAGTAAATTCAACAACTGAAATATATATAAATAATACAATTAAATTAATATCTATATTTTAATTTAATTAATGTAATAGTCATACCTTTTATTTTAACCACGTAGGAAGCTCTTTTCTATAAAAATACTTTCTCCTTCTTAAAGGTCAAGATTGATGAACACTAATTATAATTTGTTTATATTCCCTACATAAAATGATAAAACAAATTATGGTATATGTGAAATGACATAGTATGAGATAACATATAAATATTCAAATTAGTTATTTGATATAGTCATAAAAAACCACAGTTAAACAAGACTTTGTGATGTGTCATATCTCATTCATCAAGTCACAATGTAGCCAATGTTCCTTTTTGAGGAATAAATGGAAATAAGGGATCAATTTCCCAATACTGCTCATATTTATGTCTCATTGGCCAATTATTTCTTGTACTCACATCATAAAAATACATTGAATAAAAATCCATAAATTATTGTTCCAAATAACCTATCATAATGGAACCTTCAATATGATTCTTCTTCTGCATAGAAGATTTCATTTTTCACATATTTATTTCAGTAAGATGCATCCACTAAAAATAAATGAGTCCCCCAATAAGTGTTCCAATTTGAAGATGAAGTGTTAAATGCTGAATGAAAGTGAAAAATAGTGGAGGAATTTTTTTCCAACTCCCACAAAATTAATAGAGACTCTTGGTGTATTTTTATCAAGAAATTATTTGATAACCTTTTAGCACAAAGGTCTCTAAAAACTGAAACAAGAAAATCACCATCACTCTTACATTATTAGATAGGAAATATTGAATTTCTATTAGAATAAATTAGAGAATAAGAATGTGATAATCATGAGTTTTTAGGGATTTTAGTTTCAACTCTCTTATGTTGACTTGTTTAGATATTTTGCTGGAATATCCATCGAGAACCTTGATATTCTATAATAATTACCTAAATTTATTTTTCTATAAAGGTTTCATTACATAATATGCATGAGGAACTTTCTATATTTTTTCATCAATACACATAGGATGCTTTTTTGGTCGAATACCAATATCCAACAAGTCCTAGTGAGATCATAAGTCATCTTTGGTCTTCTCCTTGATATTTAGAATAATCAAAAGCAACATTTCACATATATTTTTCTCAATGTACATTATGTCTAAAAAATGACATAACAAATTAGTAGAACAATATGGGAACTCAAAAAAGATACTTTTCTTTTTCCAATTGTAGGTGGCTTCAGTGTGAAAATTATTTCTATTTTTAGATTTTATCTGACATTTCCCTAATGAAAACTGAAATCCTTCAATTCATTAAGCACAACAGTTCCTGGCAGAAATTGAAGTGGTTTCTCAATGTCAATAGTATTATCAATTCTCCAGTAATTCTTCCTATATTGATGATCCATTGGAAAGAATCATCAATACCCCATGAATCTGAAACTACAATAATATTTAAGTCTTATAAATTGTGTATTATTCATACAAATTTGTCATTATAGTTTTCCCTTCGTGATCCAACCAAAAATAATTACATTAGAAGGGAAATCATTTATATTCCATAGAAGGGAATCACACATAAGAAGTATCAAATATGTATGCACCCATATCCCAAAGCAACTTCAACTTTCTTATTAAATGTTGAAAGTAGACATAAATTTCATTTCAAGGATCATAAGGTCCAAATATTAGTATACTCAAGAAAGTGAAAGTTTTTTTCATACACATCCACAAAGAAAGACTGTAAATGTGAATAAAAATTGTCCATGTCCTGTGAGAATTATGAATTTAACCAAATAGATTAAAACCATCATAAGATAAACCCAACCTAACATTACACACCTCAGCTACAAAATTGGGATATTGTGCATCAAATCCCACCATGATAATCTATTTGTAGGATAAACCAACTCATTGTTATCTTTAATTCTCTCAGAATCATTCCATCACATATTGGATGAGATTTATGCAGACATGAATAGATTTTGAAGACTGGGAATCAATAGAAGTACCACATGACATTATTTTTCACATGAGATGGTGTTCTGACTATATTTTACTTCCATGAAGATGTACCACATTATTTATAGTCATTAAGGTCTGTTGTTTCCACCCAAAATAAACTACAATCTTTCGGACGATCGTGAATTTTATTATTAGAAAATTTGAAATTCTTAATTAACATCCATGAGTTATAATGATTTAATGGAATATCTGCACCATCAAAAAGAAATTACATAAAAATGGTAAGAATATAATCAATGGTGTTATTATAAATTCCATACATGGTTTTTCCATGATATAACCACATTAAAAAATCTAAATTTATTATTTTAATACATTATTGATATATATGAGTTCTTACATCATCCATTATTTTTTTCATTCTCTCAACATCATAATATTCATTATTTTCCTCATTTTTATTGATATTATTGTCTTCAAACACTAGAATATTATCTACCTCATGATAATGAAGAAATGGAAGCTAATAAAATATCAAATTCTTCCAACCACTTCATTTTTTCCGCTCATAAATATTAAAATATTGTCTCATCTCTCTATTGTGATGCCAAACATAATATTTTGTTTTATATCCAGTTTTTTCTATATAGTATCTAACCTCTGTATGAATTAACCATGGACTTACATTATAATTATAACATATACACTGTATACAACCTCTATCTGAAGCATTATTAAATGAAAAATTTAAAAAAATCCAAATTCTTTTGAAACTTGGTTGAAATTCGATCAGTATGATACATATAGCTTCTACCCATTATATTATAGGGAAAAGAGTAATATTTAAATCAATAATGTAAAATATAATTATAAAATTAATTAAAACCAATTTTAATATGAAAGTCATAAAATCATTCTAGTATCTAGAAAAACAAAGAATAAGAGAAAACACATTTTCTATAAGTGATACCTACAAATAAAAAACTAGAAAAATTATAAGAAACAGAATGAGAAATAACTATTAAACAATTCAATTAAATAATATGTCTTTATGAAACAATTGTTCTTAAAACTTCCATGTTTTGAATATGACATTTATCTAATTAAATAAAATTTTCATTATAATGGAAAACATTTAATCAAGAATAACAGTAATGTGTCACCTAACATTAAAACCAAAAAAAGTTATAATAATATCATTGAAATTATACTATAATTGATATAAATATAAATAATCATCCAATATTAATATCATAAAAACTAATATTTTTAAAATAATAAAAAATATATCCAAATTGTAATAAAGGATATAGAAGCTTGAAGTAGTATGGTATATGAAATTGGAAAGTGTATATTGATTTAAAACACCTTTAAGACTGTAATATTAGGAAAGGGAAAATTGAGCAAAGTGAGAGCACTAATAGAAAACCAAATTGAATACAATTCATGATGAAAGTGACCCTTATATAATATTATTATCCATCCAAAAAAAGAACAAGGAATATCATAAGTAAAATTTAAGGCATACTCGTAGAAATATAAACAAAGTCCACGTATTGGAATAAATAAAAACTAAGGAATACTAGAAAAAGAATATGTATTTTATATCCATAGATGTATTCTCATTTGAAAACATAATTTAGGTTAACATTTAGTCATGAAAGTATTTTATTTAAGGTTAACATTACTTATATTATTCAAACACAATAAAATCATATCTTATATGATATTATATTTAAATTTAAGAAGTATTTAATTTGGGTAATATCCATTAAGGATAAATAATTAATCCATTACATCCCACTTTATGAAATCCATCCATGACTTTACCACTAATAAAACCTATTAATTGAGGTAAAGTGTGGATAGATTATTTTTAATTCATTTAAATTGTAGTGGGAATAAACAACTAAGTAATCAGTACATGATAAATGAACTAAGGAATCATTCTTAATAAAGAATTAATTTATACTCAATTGTTAATAAAAATAGGTGAAACCAATGTTTATACCATTAAATATTTCTTAAATAACTAAATTATTATTTAAAACTTTATCAATGGAAATATGTGTCATAAAATTAATATGATCCAAAAAACATTTCATTATAACTTATATAATTATTACATGAAATTCAGAAAAGGAGTCTATAAATAATTTTACATAATAAAGGTTTTAAAATTCAAAAACATTTTAAATATAAATATTTATTTATTTGAAAAAATATTTTGTCATTCATTAATTTCTAAATTATAATAATTAATTCTAAAAAACATGATTTAAAAGTAATATAAATAAAATAGTTAATTCATAAAGAACAAACCTTCATAAACAAAGAAATATTCTAGATTTACTTATAATAGTATAATCATGTACATCATCATACAATTATTTCTTTTTGGGTTAAAACAATATAATAAATATTTTAACCATTGTTAATGATATAACAAATTAAATTTTCATAATTAAATACCAAAAATAAAATATAATAAAAACATAAATTATCCCCTATATTTAACTTAAATATGATTCCCAACACACAAAAATATCTAAATCAATGAAATATTTTACCAAAATAATTTTAAACTTAAGTTAAATTCATAATAATGTCTATGATAGTTTTTAAAATAAATAAATTATAATTAAAACCATACTTATATAAATTTAATAGAATATATTTGATATTTATTAGTCTATAAATTTAAAAACATGATTGTAGATTTGATTACAATATGATCTAGTAGAATCATATGCATAGATAAAAATGAAAATAACATCTAGTAGAAGACAAAAATGAAAACAATTGTCACCCACAAAGAACATTATTTCAAATAATCTGTAAGAACCATGACCTAACTATTTTTTGGTTATGTTTTCATACATATATAAAAATTAAAACAATAGTCAACAGAATACAAGAAGGATTCATAACTCACTAATATGATGCTGAAGAATATCAAAATGAAAAAATCACTAAAGTATGGTAGAACACCGGAGGAAGAGAGTCACCCATTTTCGCTTGGGTGGGGTGAGAATGGGGTCGATGAAGGGGAATATAGGGATCAAATAGAGTGGGGAGGGTGGGAGGCTAAGAGAAATATTAGGGAACATATCCAAATAATTTTTAAAAAACCATTGGGATAACCTATCTATACCCACAGTTTACATAAAATGTAGGTATAGACAGATTCCAGCCAACCTATAACCATGGTTTCTGTATACTATGGGTATATATCCATGGGGATAGCCCCATTTTCTAGTAGTGGAACAAAAATCATAAAGCACAGTCATTATTATTCAACAAATAACCAACGTCCCTGTCGACACATCATTATCAAGATCTATCTTAGAATTAGTGATAGAATATTCCCTTCCTTACTCTCAAGGCCTTAGAGGTTATTTTTTTATTATCTCTAACAACCCTTGTCTTATAGAATTGACTTGAATAATTCATGTGTTCCTTTCATTTGAGACATTGTATCATAGGATGAGTGTTGATCTAAACATTCTTTTCCATAATCACTTTAGTGGGATTTTTCATATCCCTTTGAAATTTTTTGACCTAATTCCCCTATTTTTCACACTTGAAGTATCTCCTAATTCAATTTAAATATTTTCCAGGATGCTTCTTTAAAAACTTTTGTCACATATAAAGTTGGTTTTTCTTTCTACCATGATATTTATCCGTAGATCCTCCTAAATTAAACTTCATCTTGAAATTTTTATCTCAAGGACAATGATACCACTAAGATTCACCAATCTCCATCTCGACCTTAATGGAACAATGAAAAATGTCTTCATGGATAACAAATTCTTGAATCAATAAATATTTTTATAAACTCATCTTTAACCCACTAAAGAAACAATACACCTTACCTTCATTGTTGATGTTGAATTCGGAGGCATATTGTGTAAGCCTTGGGAAATTTGATGTATATGCCCTGATAAAATCATCTTCATTTTGCTTAATTCTAGGAAAATCCCTCTCCATTTTAAGATAAATAATTTGGGAAAAATATTTATAGAAAAAATATTTTCTTGAATCCTTCCAATTCCATGGAATCAATTTCTTATCCAGACATTGTGTTCTTGATCAGTGTCATGTTGGTTTGAAGTTAAGATATAAAAATAACCAATAGGGGCTGAATTGGACTTTTAAAATGTATAAATAAATTTAAGGGTTATATTAGAGTTATAATGTTAATTTAGTGAAAAATAAAATGAAAATAACATAAGATATTTTTATATTGTTTTGGATATAAATGATCCTACTCCACTCTTCACCCCTCTCACAAACTGAGAGTGATGACACCCACTATAACCAATATAATAGAATCTTACAATGAAATTTTCCCACCTAGAGTCACAGCCTGATTTAAAATTATTTTTCCTCCTAGAGGTTTAAACCCAAAAAAAACTATCTTTTCCTGCCTTGAGGCACAACCCAAACAACCTGCCTTTTTCCCTTCGAGGCACAACCTAATTCCTAACTTTTTATTGGGAGTCAAAACCCAAAATGATAAGTTTTAATGGGTAGAATAACCCAGTAAAATTATGCAAACATAAAGAGGATATAAAGAAATATATTCATAGAACCATATGTACAGATTTAGTGTTTGATTGTCAAAGTAGTAGTAAACTCTCCAGCATAAAAGGATCAAATAGTTAAGGTCTATCTAAGATTTATAGTTGATTGTCAAAGTTTGCGGTCCTTGTGTAGTTAAAAACTATTATAAACCTCTTATTTTTATCTATATCTTAAAAACTCCATATATCGAGTTCATATATGCACAAAATATTCACCATTAAAAGACCGTTGTAGTCCATCTTTCCCAATACATCATGCAATTTCTTTATTAAATGTGCAATCAAAGCATACCAACATGGGTTTATTTGATAATATATAAAATTAAATTGATTTTTGATAGTTATAACATGTTATTATAATTAATAAAATACTAAAATATAATTATAATCAACATTAAAGTCTCTCAGAAAACTCCCATAAATCATACGAGACAAACTACTCACATTCCAACCATATTTAATTTGGAACTCACACTTTCCCAAGAAACCAAAGTTAAATATCAACCCATGTGATAATAATGTAATAAAAAAATTAAAATATATTCTTATGGATTCTAAATAAATAATAAGAAATTATAAAACAAATAAAATATTAATTATATCTATAATAAACTTGAGAAAATGGAAAACCGAAATGTTACCTAAAATAGAGCATATTTCCATATTTTACAACATCCCATAGAAAATAAAAAGTTAATTTGGGAAAATCCACATATAGTTTTCCTATAGTATATTTATGTACTAGATTCAAAAGAAAATCTATGTATCCAAATATCTTTAAGAAAATTTATGTACCTAATTTCATGTAGGTGATTTTAGAAAATAGTAGACAGCTTAAATTATAAAGTTTTAGACTTAAAACATACCTTTAATACAGTAGAATCATATTTATCTCTATTTGAATTATATTTATATAATTTTATTATATTTCTATATAATCAATAATAAGCTTAATCAAACTTATACAAATCAAGATATCATCAAAATACAATTCAAATTTTATTCT
Source organism: Viscum album (assembly GCA_963277665.1). Lineage (NCBI taxonomy): Eukaryota > Viridiplantae > Streptophyta > Magnoliopsida > Santalales > Viscaceae > Viscum > Viscum album. The sequence goes on from OY728123.1 coordinate 2,026,944,982, forward strand.
AGAAAACAGTAGAATTCTAACTAAAAAAATGCAGTGACTTCAATATAATTTTTTTAATTATGGAGATTGATTAAAATTTTTGTTTCTTATAATTAAATTTAAATAATTATTTTATATTTCCAACTTAATAATAATAAATTAATTTTGAGTTCTATATAAAAAGTTATGGTAAAAAAACAGAAGATAAATTCACACATGGTAGGTTCCACGGTAGGTTGACGTGGTCAGGTGACATGGTAAGTTGACTCCCATGATAGATTCCATGCTCTGTATATTTTTTTAATGTGGTAAGTTGACACAATAAGGTGTCACAGTCAGTTGAATCCCATGGTAGGTTCGACGGTTAGTACATTTTTACTTGCGGAAGGTTAACATGGTAAGTTGACTCCCATGGTAGGTTGGTTAACACAACCAAGTGACATGATCAGTTGAATCCCATAGTTGGTAGGTTAACATGGTCAGTTCACTCCCACGGTAGGTTCAATAATTTTACAAATTTTCTATTTCTAGAATTTTCAAAATTTTATTTCTAGAATAAGTAAAATGATATTATAACTCCTAAAATGGTTTATTTATCCTAGGAACACTTCTTGAAAATTGTGGTACATGTTATGAACTATAAAAACAAAAAACATATTTTAAGAAAATAAATATTATGATATGATCATGATTAGTCATACTTTGTATAATTCAAATTATTAAAATTTTTAAATGAAAAAAAAATATTTTCAATTATCAAAACATAAAGTGGTTTAAGGATCCACTCAAAATTCCCCCTTTTTATATTTACAAAAAAAGTATAATTTTAAAAACATCTCCCCCTTTTTTAAATTATAAAAAAGATAAAGTTTTAGTAGAAGAATTATACCTTTTAAAGTAAAACTTAAAATATTAATTCCCTTTAAATAAAAACAAACTTGAAAAACACAATGTATTTTATAACATTATTAAATATTCATATTGAAAAAATATATATCACGAAGTCAATAAAAAACCTTCCATTTTCAAAACCTTTATCAAGAATTCACCAATCAATTAGTAGAATTTTAAATTTTGTTTGTAAAAATTAATGAGAAACCCATAATAAAAATACCCTTTTATGATAAATAAATATTTATATATTAATTTAACATTATATAATACTTATGAGAAGTCTCAAAATAGTAATATAATGTACAAATATGTACTGAAAATAAGTAAAATTAATCTGAAAATTTGATTCTAGATTCCACATATTTCAAATAAATATCAAAATTCCTCAAATAAACACACCAAAACTCCCCATAAATTCATGCTATATAAATTTAAATATCCATCATACCAATTTAAAACTTGATTTTCTAAAACTTAGTAAATTATAGGGTCTTAGTAAATATATCATCAAATTGGTTTTCTATAGAAATAAATTCCAAACTTAGATTTTATTTCGAATATGATCTCTAAGAAAATGACATTTAACATCAATATGATTAGTCCTAGAGTAATTCAAGGGATTTTTGGAAATATTAATAGATTAATTATTATCACAAAACATAGCAATCTTATCAAAAAAATTAAAATCAAAAAGTTTTTTATTAGTCCATACATATTGAGCACCACATGATGCAGCAAATATATATTCAGATTTAGAGGTTGAAAGAGAAATAGAATTATATTTATTTGATGCATGTAAAACTACGTATTTTACATGTAAAAAGAAAATACCTGAAGTTCTCTTCTTATCTATCTTAGATCCACTAAAATAAAAATTGGAATAGCTTTTTAAATCAAAGTTAGTTCTAGTAGGATATAATAAACCAAGATTAAAATAGAATTTAACATATAAAATTATTCTTTTAATATATTTAATGTGACTTTACTTAGGATCAATTTGATACCTATCACACATACAAATTGAAAACATTAAATCAGGCCTAGAAGTAGTTAAATATAATAAACTACCAATCATTCCTCTATAAGTTTTAATATCAATATATTTTCCATATTTATCGAAATCTAACTTGAAATTTGTACTCATGGGAGTATTTTTAATTTTATAATAATATAAACCAAATCTATTAACTAATTCCTTGCAATAATTACATTGATTTAGAAAAATACCATTATTTTATAATAAAATTCTTAAACCAAAGAATAGTTTTAATTCCACCATCATACTCATATCAGATTTAGTGGATATCATTTCTAAAAATTCATTACAAATATTTTCATTTGAAGATATAAATATAATATAGTCAACATAAATTTTTATAATCAAAATATCATAAGAAATTTTATTAATAAACAAAATAGGATCAACCATTCCTTTCTCAAAATTATTTTTCAAAAGAAAATTAGTAAACCTTTTGTACCAAGACCAAGGATCTTGTTTCAAACCATATAATTCAGTAGATGGTTTAAAAACATGATCATGATACTTTTCATTTTTAAAACAAGTGGGATATATAACATTCAATTCTTCATAACTATTTCCATTTAGAAAAGAAGTTTTGACATCCATTTGAAATAATTTAAAACCATAAAAAGAAGAATATGATAATAATATTCCAATTTATTCTAACTTAGAAACATGTGTAAAATATTTTTAAAAATCAATGAATTCCACTAGATAATTGACATGTGCAACTAATCTGGCTTTATTATTAACTATATTTTCATATTAATCAATTTTATTTCTAAAGATACATTTGTCCCAATAATATGAATATTACTTGGTCAAAATACTAAATTCAAAACATTATTATTAATAAATTAATTTAATTATTCTTTCATTTCTATGATACAATTATCATCATCTAAATCCTAATCAAAATGTTTTAGTAAAAAATCAGAAATAAAAGCATGATAAGAAAAAACATTCATAACAGAATTTCTAGTTTGAAATTTTTATTGAACATTATCAATCACATTATATATGGAATTATCTTTATTATTATTCCATGTTTTTTCATGAATAGGAACATATTGAGAAACATTATCCCCCTAAATATGTGCATATTTTTCTTGAGGTACATCCTTTTCAAAATTAAAGTCTATAAATCATTCCTCAAGTTTTTCAATATCGTAATCTCTTTTATTCAAATTAATTTCACCAATCTTAACATGAATTAATTATTCAAAAACCATGGTTATTTATTATGCACTCTATATTCCATAAAATTATTTTAATTTACTAATAAAATACCTTCATCAGACTTAGCATCAATATTATCTAAATTATTCTTAGTATTAAGAATAAAAACACTACAACCAAATACTTTAAATTAACCAAATTTAGGTTTCCTACCTTTCCAAAGATAATAGGATGTTTTTACAATAATGATATTAAAATAAATATATTATTAACATAACAAAAAGGATTCACATCTTATACCTAGAAATATTTAGGTAAATTAAACTCATTTATCATGGTTATTTCCATTTATTGAAGTGTTCTATTTTTCTTCCCTACCGCACCATTATGTTTTGGTGTCCTAAGGTATAAACAATTATGAAAAATACCCATTTTACTCAAAAAACTAGATAAATTATATATTATATAATTCCCAACCATGATCACTTATAATTGAATTACTTAAATTAACTTTCTCGTTTTTAAATAATTTACAAAAAATAATAAACTTAGATAAAGTTGCAGATTTAAGAGTAAGAAAGTAAACCCATATATAACGTTAAAAATCATCTATAATAAAAAAACAATATATTTTACCTCACAAACTAGAAGTTTCAATAGGAAGAAATAAATCTAAATGAATGATATCAAGAGGCCTTAAAGTTTTTACTTCTTTAACTGACATGAAACTACTTTTGTGTTGTTTACCATTTAGACAAGAGTTATAAAAAAAGTGTTTTCCACTTTTAGTTCTAGTAATTTTAGATTAGTTTGGTTCTTAAATAGCTCATGAATCGCCCTAAAATTAGCATGTTATAGCCTCCTATGGGAAAAAATGTTATTAGATTTGACAGCATTTAAGAATTTGACATTTTGATTGTTTAATTTAGAAAACCAAAAAGATAATAACAAGTAACACTTATTATTATAATGTCCTTTCATATGAAATCAAAAAATGAAATTTGATGTAATTATATTATAACATTTAACAAATAAAGTCTTATACATTTTAGGAAAATTTTTATCGTAACCAATATTAGATCTCATGTTGTTCATTTTATTAAAACGCATCATTTTATCAAACTTTTCCCTTTCTTGAAGAAACATGGACAGATTTTTCCATAAAATTTAAAATTCATTTTCGATCAGTTAATTTTCCTTAAGGATGGTAAAAATAATAATTATTTCAAATCCATGACATTATGATATGAAATCAAATTCTCTTCTTAGTTTATCCTTTTTATTAAGTTAAATTTTTATATTTTATTATGTAATTTCAAAATCTGAATGAGAATAATTTTTTTCATCCTGGATAGATTTCTATATATTTTCACTCTCCTTAAAACATCCTTATTTTGTCTCTTAATATTATTGTATAAACCAAAAAAAGTTTCAACTTTATGTTCAAGTAAAAAATATTATTTAAGAAATTCTTCAATCGTAAGTTTTTTGAATTCAGATTTAGAATATGAGTAATAAGTTGAGTCAATTACTTGATTTGAAGAATCCATTAAACATAGGTTGGTAATATCTTTTTCAGAACAATATCCATCAACAATACTGTAATCCTTTATACAACTTCATATGAATTTCATTTCCTTCTTTTCTTTCTTATATTGCTTCCTCTTATTTATTTTTTCTTTATTTAGCCTTGGGAAATCAGGATTGATGTGCCCCCTTTTCCTTCAATCATAACAAATTACATATTAAGAGTCATTAGAAATGAAATTAACTTTCTTATTATTTTTGTGATCATCCTTGGGATAGTATTTCCATTATATCCTTGAGTAACCTTTCTTCCTTCTATATCCACCTTTTAAAACATAGGTTTTATCATTCCTCTCATTACTCTGTTACTTAGAATCAAAAGAGTAAGTAGATAAATTTGATTTAAAATTAATTCCCTTATTTTTTAAATTATCTTATTTAACAAGATTTTTTAGTTCAAACTCATATTATAATATTTATCTCATAATCAAAAAATTATTATATTCCTTAAAATTATTACTTTCATCTATAGATTCCTTTTTAACATTCCATTTCTTAGGTAGTTCTCTAATAAATATTTTAATAAGAATAGCATTTTCAAGAGTTTCTCTCAAAGAAATCATACCATTTACAATATTAGGGAATCTATGGAACATTTGATTTACAATTTCATCTTCACCCATTTTAAATTCTTGATATTTATCTCTCATCATATCCAACTTAGTTTTAATAAGTCTATAAAAAACAATATATGTAACTTGCAGAATTTTACAAATGTCATAAACAGTTTTACATGTTAAAACATGACCATAAAAATTAATATTTATTATAAAGTATAATATATTAATCAACTTATTATTTATAACATACTTTACCATATCATTTCCAACCAAATATTCAAGTTCACATTTGGGAAGATTATATGGATTTTCCATGATCATCCAATGATCAATGCTATGTTGCTTCAAGAAATCTTTCATCTGATAATTGCAATATCCATTTTTAGTACCATCAAAATGAGGTTGTTTTGAGGTATCCATCCATAATTTTAACTTTTTCTTTCCATCTTAAATAATATCTTTTCCACTTGATGGTTAATTTATTAAATGGTTAAAACAAATAATATATATATATAGAGTTAGTGGATATCCTATGATAATAATTATTGGTCTGGAGTTAAGTTGTAAAAACATAAAAGAGGTGGTGAATTGGCCTTTCAAAAATGGATTAATGAATTTAAGAATTATATCAGAGTTATAATGTTAATACAACATAAAATAAAAGAAAACAAACAAAAGATATTTTTATAGTGGTTTGTATCTAAATGATTCTACTCTACTCTTCACCCCTCTCATGAACTAAGAGTGATGGAACCTATTATAACCAATATAAAGAAATATTACAATGATATTCCCACCTAGATTCACAACATATTTACAAATACTCTTTTCCCCTCGATAATTAAAACCAAAACAAACCTACCTTCTTCTACCTGGAGGCACAACCCAAACAACCTACCTTTTTCCATTGGAGGTATAACCCAATGTATGACTTTTGATTGGGATTCAAAACCCAAAATACTAAATTTTAATTAGTATCATAACCCATTAAAATTATGAACATATAAAGAGGATATAAATAAATATAACTATATAACTAGATGTATAGATTCAGTGTTTGAGTGTCAAAGTAGTAGTAAACTCTCCAGCAACAAAGGATTAAATAGTTAAAGTCCAGTTAAGATCCATAGGCAATCATCAAAGTTTTCAATCCTTGTAATGTTCAAAAATATACTCATATTCTTTTTTTATCTAGATCTTTAAAACTTCATATATTTATTTCATTTATGCACAAAGGATTCAACACCAAAAGATCATTTTATTTCATCTTTCCCAATACAACATAAAATTTCTTTATCAAATGCACATGAAAAACATACTCATGTGGGTTACTCTGATAATCTATAAAACTAATTTTTTAAAATTATAATGAATTAGTATAATTAATACATTACTAAAAAATAATTTTATTCAATATTAAATTATCTTGGAAAACTCCCACAGAGAACGCGAGACAAACCATTCACATTCCAACCATATTTAATCTGAAACTCGTTTTTCCCAATAAATACACATTAAACCTAATACCATGTGATAAAAAATTAATAAAGAAATTAAAAAAATATTTTTTTATGGATTCTAAATAAGTAATAAGTAATTATAGAATAAATAAAACATTAATTATATCCATAATAAACGTGAAGTAAATGAAAAGGTGAAATGTTATGTAAAAAAGTGCATATTTCTATATTTTACAACAACCCATATATCATAAATCCACATAAGATTTTCAGATAGTATATTTATATATTTTATTCACAATTGAATCTATATGGAAAACTATATGTATAGAAATTCACTTAATAAATTTCATGAAGGTAATTCTGGAAAATGGTAGATAGCTTAACTTATAAAGTTTCTATCTTAAAACATACCTTCAATACAATAAAATATTCTTTATATCTAGTTGAATTATATTTAGAAAATTTTATTATATTTATATATAATAAATAATCAAATTAATGTGACTTCTACATATAAATATATCAACAAAATACTTTTTAAATTTTATTTTGGAAAACTACAGAATTCTAAATGAAAACATGTAGTGACTTCAATCTAATTTCTGTAATTATAGAGATTGATTCATATTTGTATTTCTTATAATTAAATGTATATAATTATTTTATATTTCCAAATAAATAATAATAAGTTAATTTTTATTTTTTATCTCAAGTTATAGTTAAAAAATATAATATAAATTCACTCACGGTAAGTTCCATGGTAGGTTGACTCAATCAGGTGACATGGGTCTAGTGAAAGAGTTAGTTGAATCCCACAGTAGATTCCATAGTTAGTATATTTTTTTCATGTATTAGGTTGACATGTTCAGCTGGCACAGTTTCGTGACATGGTCAATTGACTCCCATGGTGGGTTCCACGGTCAATATATTTTGTTTATGTGGTAGGTTGGCACGCTCAGTTGAATCCCACGGTAGGTAGGTTGACATGGTCAAGTGACACGGTTAGTTGACTCCCATGGTAGGTAGGTTTACATGGTAATTTGACTCCAATGGTAGGTTCCAAACTTTTCCAAATTTTTTATTTCCATACTTTTCCAAATTTTAGTTCTAGAATAAGTAAAATGATATTATAAGGTCTCGAATGACTTATTTAGCCTGGGAACACTTCATGAAACTTGTAGTACATGTTATGAACTATAAAAATAAAAACAAACTAGAAACCTTTTAAGAAAATAAATATTATTATATGGTCGTGATTAATCATAATTTTCATAATTCAAATTATTAACACTTTTAAAGAGAGAGAAAATCATTGTAATTATTAAAATATGAAGTCGTTCAAGGATCCAATTAACATGTCCACCACTAATCAGATTCCCCTTTAAGGAAATAGATAGCCATAATGAATTTATATTAATCTAATAATTGGAGGATATATAATATATTTTTAATGGTTTTAATCCATTGTTATTTAGTGATGTAATCATAAGATCTACTAAAGGAAGGAGGCCTTTATCATATAAAGGATTGGAGTTCAAATTTCTCTTTCTTAGGAGAAGGAGGGTGTTTCACATGATTCAAGTTATTATTCATAAATTCCATCATTTAATCTAGTAATTCATGAATTTATCATCTCCTTCTTCTATAATGTTAGGCATATCATTAGAGTAGTCATCACATTTCCAATCATGTTGGTTGTTGGCATGATTCTGCCTATTTCAAACCATTAACTAAAATAAAGGGGAATTGGATGAGAATAATTTAACAAATAAACATATAAAAGGAAAACTATAAACTTTTATTGAATAACTTATAAATAAAAAGTACATCCTAACTTATGAGTCTCTAGGTTTCAGTCTAGGTTATCCATATTAATTTCCCTATTAATTTTTATAACCTAAAAATATATTCAAATTTTTTATGATGGTTTTTAAAGAGTTTTTGAATTTTCAAAATAATATCCCCTGAGAGTGTCAAATGAAGTGTGAAACATGGCCTATTTGTCATGCAATAGTTGAAAATTGAGTTAATACCCAAAGCATGCTTTTCGGGGTGATTAACCCTAGGTAAAACTATGTCAGAGCCACATACACTTGTAGTATCCATACAAGGATGTAATTTCTTTGAAACCACTCACTCTATACTTCACCAATATTTTATGATATTTTCATATACTTAGATGTATCCCTAGGATTATCACAAAATTATTCTTACCCTAATCCCTAAAAAATAGGCCTTACACTAATACCAACTATAGAAACCCGATCATTTAATACATGTTGTTACATGATTTTTAATATAAAAAAATTACATTAAATACAACCAAAGGATCAATACACCTAGTGTATTTGGAATAATAGGTTCATAAAACCTCAAAATGAAACTAAAATTAAATATATTTATTTTAATCTCCATAATGAGATCCAATATCTATTTGATCTCTAAAAACTACATAGGATAATCTAGCGAATACATATGAGAAAGGGGTGAGTTATAAATCTTTGTGATGGAATAAACATGGTAATAAATCATTAAATATGATTCAGATCGCATAATATGATAACATAGAATAAAAGGCTCATGAATAATCATATGGAGTCATAACATAAAGAACAAGGAATCATTATATCATGGGAACATAGTAATTTCATAGCACATATAATACGACTTAATCATATGTCAAGGCTAAGTGCCAATACAACATCACATGTTATACAGAATCCCATCATGGATTTGGTTTACTCCCTAATCCCATACATAATGTCTCATAAGATGAAAACATTTTCAAATGTATTGGAGTGTTATCTGGGGGAACCCATCATAACATGTACAAGCTTATGTTTACCACAAAAATAAATTAATCATACGGGATAAACATAAGAATTATCCATAAAAATAAATGGGTTGCATAATCTTGCATCATATCATAATCAAAAGAGATTTCGTAAAGATTCCAGAGAGAATAAGGAATCATATATTGTGAAAATTAATACCCATGTTAATAATCATAGGTATCAAAATATGGTGTTAATTTGGGAATAAATATTTTAAATGAGAATTACATAAAAGGATTAAGGGATATAAAAGTTCCCCATAATCAGGTTTTATTTTAAATAAGTCATTTGAGAAATGAATTTAAGGCATGTATTGTAAAGACCCAAATTTTTCATGTAATTTTTTTTAAATTTTATGGAATTATTAAGAGTCTGTGAAAATTGACGGCACGTGATTCTGAGTCTCGGTGTTCCCAAAATAAATTTATAAACTTTCTTTAAGGTACATTCAGTAAACGCGCGAGTGACATTTTCTATATTTTGAATCCGTGCTCAAATTAAAAATCTGAGGACACCGTTGAATTCCCAGTGTTGGGATTATCTTAAGGGATGCTTCACTTCGATTGCAGTAAGTCTGGAGAAAAAGTTAGATTTTGTGACTTTTTAAAAGAATAATAAAATAACTTTGTTATTTTATTTCTTTCTTTTTTTTCCTCCAACGGAAAAGTGGTAGTGTGGGATCGGCGACGTGTCAAACCATTAAATGTCTTGACCCTTCAAATACTAAGTAACAACATTGTTAGAATTTAGGAAGGTTCCTATTAAATTAACCCCCATAAATTCCACAATCGTTACTTACCTTCCCCCTCTCCTATTTATATGGAGCTTGGGGAGGAGTATTGGCATGGCTTCACCAAGCGATGATGCTCTGGTAAAGTGGTGCGACACCCAAAACATGGAGGATGGAGCCAGTTCTAGCGAGCAGTGATGAGCGACACCGAACCCCGAACTGAAGAATGGTGATTGAGTGGCATCGATGGTGTCTTGTTACGGGGGTGACGAATACCGACTATTCCTCAATTGCGGGTGTTGTCCAACGATATCGATGTAGGGTTTTAATCTTGTTTTGTTTCCAATATTTGTTGAAGCTTTCTTGCTAACCTCTTGTTATCAAGATAACGTGGAGGGCGCGGGACAAATTAATAAGGGCCAAACCCTTCACCCTTTTTGGAATTTGGGTGAGTTCTTCGCAAACATTATCTTCAATTTGGACAAGACTCGGGACAACAGATGATGGCAGAGGTCGGCACTGGCCAGCCACGAAGGATGCGGTGCACCGTCACGCGCCGTAGGTGGAGGTCATGGCACTATGTTTTGGAGGTCAGTAGAGCGGCTGGCATTGGTCTGCCATGGTGGTGATTTGGAGTGTTGTCATGCGCCTATAGTAGAGAAGGGCCAGGGCATCTTAACTACGATGGGATTGAGCAGGGTGTCTGGTAACAGTCGGCCGCAGGAGGAGGCATCAGCACACAATGGCACGCTGTTGAAGGATCTGCAGCTCTGATGTCATGGCGACGGGACCCACAGGGGGTCCCACGGTTTAACTGGCAGTGCCAAAGGGCGCTACCGCTTAACCTTCCAAATGGGGGAACCCCCCCCCCCCCACAAGCAAGCTCGATTGGGCCTGCTCCAGCGGGCCGCGCGTGCCCAACGGGTCGTGCCACCGTGGGTCGGGCCGCACGAGCCTAGTGGTTTGTGCCCTTACAGGCTGGTCCCCACACCCTAGCAGTCCGGGATGGACTGTGGCCTAGTGGGCCAAGCCCGCCGCAGCCCATCCCAGTTGGCTCGGACCCAGACCGGATCGGTCCGGACCCGAGCCCTTCCAGCCCAGTTTTCACCTAAATGACCCTAACTTGAAATCTAGGCACCCATTTGACGAACCTTCTGCAGCACTGGGACCCTTGGAGCAAGAAATTCCTTTTGGTATACTCCACTAGATATTTGGATAAAGTTGGAGTATGGTCGGGTTGGATCGAATCTGAATCCAACCGGGTCCTTAGAACTAAAACACTTATAAGTCACGGACCAGGCATCTGATTGACACGCCATCTATCGCATTGGAACCCTTACAACATGGAGGTCCTTTGGAATACTTATTTTTGGAGCTTCATGGTGTTTGAGGTGCTACCAATGTCTTGAAAATCTGTTCTCCTGGAATCAAGTGTACTATGAGTGGGAATCTAGTGGCTGGCAGTGAGGCGGAGGTTGGATACAGATCATATGGTGGTTAGTACCGAGCGATCCTGTGTGGGTCAGCACCGATCCTGTGTGGGTCAGATCCTATGTGGGTTAGCGCTTAGCGATCCTGTGTGGTTCAATGCATATCGATCATGTGTGGTTCATTGCGGGGGTTAGTACCTATCGACTCTGGGTAGGTCGGATCCTATGTGGATCATTCTAGGGGTTAGTACCTATCGATCATGTGTGGGTCAGACTCCATATGGTCAGCAGTAGTACCACTTGATAGAATAAGATGATCTATCTTTTTTACTAATCATCTGTACTTCTATACTTCACTAATTTATATGTGAGCTTAGTCTTTTACCTTCATAGTGATATCTTCGTGGTGTTACATGTGTGTTAATTTTACCTTCGTGGTGTTATCTTCGTGATGTTACCTATGTGGTACTTTTACCTTTGTGGTGTTACCCTTTGTGATATTCTTCCCTCATGTATGAGATGATTATATCTTGATAACTTAGGTATATGTATGGGAATATACCTAAGTATAGTCGATGGATGCTTCATGATTTGTGCTTGAGGTCTTGATTGTGGTTTTTCCTTTGTGGAAGTCTGGGAGACCTTTAAGGGTCTCAGGTTCCCTACTGAGTATTATTATACTCACCCCTACATGGGCTTCATCTGCACCTTGTTTTTTCTTTAGCAGATGATGAACAACATTGATCGAGTTTGGGGGAGCCAGGACTGGACGGTACTCAGTGGTGGACCATTTGACGTGGCGTGATGTACGACTACTGATCGTGAGGTGAACCTACCCTTCAGGTGGGATCCTTAGTGGATGATCAAGGAGCTATTTTTCTTTTTTCAGATGTACTTGTACTTTTAATCTTAGATTGTATTCCCCCCTTTACTTTCAGCACACTTTTTACTATAGCAGTTTACTTCACGGTTGCCTCTTGTTGTGCTCTTGTATTTTTGTGTTTGTACAGGTTTAAAGGAAATTCCTTCCCGTTAAGGTATACACATTTTCGGTGCTATTCTCCATCCCCTAGCCTACGGAAGGTGGGATTTGGGTAGTCACAGCACGGGCCCCGGGGGATAGGTTGTGACAAAGTGGTATCAGAGGATTCGGTTCTACCGAAGAACTATGGCTATGATATTTTCTAAGTGGAAATAGTGTTAAGTGTTATGAGTGTGGTTTTCAGTTTATAGAATCCAATGTTAGTGCGACGGCTGACGTATCCATACACCAGGACCCTGAAATCTGATTTTTGACTCAATGCACAAAAACAATAATTGTGTGTGTTTTGAAAAAAAAAATCTTATGTTTTCTTTGAGTCAACTCACCAAGTATAACTTATTGAGCATGACACACCTGTTTTCTTTCAGGATTTCGCCACGTAGACAGCCATCCAGGATTCCCAAGAGAATACATGAGGATCACCCACTGAGCGATGAGGCCTCAGTGCAGGGCCCTATTATGATGTTAGCACCATCGAGTGGTGTACCAACAGAACTACTACCCGTTGGGAAGTCACTTCCATCATCCCCACCAGTAGATGGTGCATGCTGACTGAACGTGTTACATGAGTTTCAGTGGTAGAGAGCTCTGAGGTTCTGAGGCGAGACAGACCCACAAGTGGCTAAGGACTGGCTGGAGGCTGTGGCCAGAGATTTTCACTTAGTTGGGACACCAGCTGATCTGATGGTAATCCTAGCTTCCAGTATCTTCTAGGGAGTAGCTAGGAGATGGTGGATTCTGACACTCCAGTTACATGATGAGGAGACCCTCACCTAGGGGGACTTTGAGGGCATTTTTAGGGTAGAGTTTGTCCCAGTGACTCTACGCTCAGTGTGTATACAGGAGCTGGTGCACTTGCAGTAGGGCAGCATGACCGTGTCCCAGTACTCAGTGAGGTTCACTGGTCTCTCCAGCTACTACACTGACATGGTACATGACCCTTTATTCAGGGCTTAGACCTTTTATCAGGGTCTTAAATGGTATATCAGAGCATCATTGGTATCACTTAGTATTCCAATGCAGGCTGGGGTTCTAGATAGAGTACTTTTGGTGGAGAGATTCCTAACTGAGAAGGAACCGATAGCTAGATCCCCCACCGGACTTCAGGTAGCGGAGTCATCTAAAGCAGGTCGTAGACAGACGTCGTAGGGGGCCAAGCGGGCTGGACCTTCTGGTGTATGACCTCAGGATACAGGTTCTGTGGTGAGGGGCTCACGGGACAGAGGAGGATGGTAGAGGATTAGGCAGTACTACTCATGCGGCGGGCAGGGTAACATGGCTCGCAACTTCCCAACCCACCGTACAGTTGATCAGAAGATGGTCAGCGGACCTCCAAGGCAGAGGTAGAGGTTCGATCAAGGAGGTTCATAGGGCGGAAAACATGGCAGAGGAGCTGGTCGTGCAGTAGGTGGTGGGAAGTGATTCGAGCTTCTGCGGCCACCACCTCTAGGTGGTCCACCCCGACCATAACGAGTAGGAGTACAAATATTAGCTCAGCTCCAGGTAGCTGAGCCCTACGACCACGGCACTCCAGAGGTGATTCGAGGTATGATTTGTGTCTATTCCACACTAGTTTTAGTACATATAGACATAGGTTCTAGTCACTCTTTTATTTCCATGGCCCTCGTTCAGAGCTCGGAGATTATGATGGAGTTGTTGGCTCAATCCTTACAGCTAGAGACTCCTATGGGGGAATATTCGATGATTACACACTAGTGTCGGTAGTGTGAGCTTACTCTAAAGGGCGAGAGCTTTGGCTGGGATCTTCTAGTAGCGGCATCAAGGCCTTATGACGTCATCTTAGGTATGGACTGGTTATCCACAGTCCATGCTCAGATTGAATATATTAGGCACAAAGTGCGATATGTCCATATGGATAGGACCATGTTTTCCTTCACTGGTGAGAAGGGAACCTTTGCAGCACAGGATATACTTTCCCAGAGGAGGTTGTAGGCGATCACACATCAGTTGGTTAGCCTTACCATTGGATTAGTTGATGTTGAGAGTCTGAGCTATCCTATAGTGGTGGACCAGTATGCCGATGTCTTCCCAAATGATGTTCTTGGACTACCTCCTCATAGAGAGGTGGAATTTTACATCGACTTGTACCCCGAGACGACACTGATATCTACACCATCATATCATATGGTTCCTGTGGAGGTTCTTTAGTTACGAGTATAGTTGGAGGACTTATAGAGGAAGGGGTTCATAAGGCCCAGCGTGTCTCCACAGGTAGCCTCGATTTTGTTCACCAAGAAGGTAGATGGTAGTTTCAGAATCTGTGTGTACTATCGGCACCTGAACCAGGTGACCATGAAGAACAAGTATCCACTTCTGAGAATTTATGATCTTTTCGATCAGTTGGAGGGAGCTCGATGGTTTTTGAAGATAGAACTCATATCAGGTTATCATCGGTTAAGGGTACGATATGAGGATGTGTAGAAGATGACCTTCATATGTCGATATGGCCACTATGAGTTCTTGGTTATGCATTTCGGTGTGACCAACGCCCCTGTATTGTTCATGGGACTCGTGAACATGATCTTCCAACCATACCTCGATCTCTTTTTCGTGTTATTCATCGACGAAATCTTGGTGTACTCAGAGATGGAGGAGGAGCAGGGCTAACATCTTCAGATAGTTCTGGATACACTCTGAGAGCACCAGATTTATGGTAATCTCTTGATGTTTCAGTTCTGGATATGAGAGGTTCACTTTCTGGGACACATTATCACAGAGGCTAGAGTTGCAGTAGATCCGGTGAAGATAGAGGTTGTGCTAGCTTTGGAGCCACTTAGAAGTGTGACTGAGGTGCATAGTTTCTTGGGGTTGGTAGGGTACTACTAGAGATTTTTACCTGAATTTTCCATAGTTTCGGCACCTTTTTTAGCATTTATGAAGAAGGGAAATCCCTTCGTGTGGACGGAGAGATTCTAGAAGAGTTTTCAGGAGCTGCAGTAGAGACTAATGAGTTCCCCCATCTTGAGGCTTCTAGAAGAAGGCGTTGGGTATGTATTCTACTGTGACGCATCGGGGATCATACTTGGATGTGTTCTAGTGTAGGAGTGGGCAGTGATTGCTTATGGTTCACAGCAGCTGAGGTAGCATGAGTAGAACTACGCCACCCATGACCTGGAGTTGGCAGCAGTGGTCTTCTCCTTGAATATGTGGCAACATTAATTGATGGGCGAAAATTTTACAATCTACTCTGATCACAAGAGTCTCATGTGTATCTTCTCACAGAAGGACCTAAACCTGAGATAATGATGATGGATAGAGATCCTCCAGGACTATGACTTTGAGATAGTCTATACTCTTGGGAAGGGGAATGTAGTGGAAGACTCACTCAGCATGAGGTCTGGTTTATAGTTGTTGAGTGAGGTGACAGAGAAACTAGCAGTGTTGCAGATATCCTTTGTGGATAAAGATCGATCAGCTTACCTCCAATCTATGACTATCACTCCCCCACTTCTTCAGGGAGTTCGGGAGGCACAACTTTGGGACATTAACTGCAAGGCCCAGCGTACTCAGATATCCACAGGACATGCACCTAATGGATTTTCTAAAGGTGGGGAGCACATCATCCTATTTAGAGGAAGCACCATGGTACTGATACTCTATGGGAAGAGGTTTTAATGGAGTTCCATATGTCCCCTATAGCAATACATCCTAGTGTTGTGATGATGTACCAGGACCTCTGGCATCAGCACTGGTGGCTAGGGAAGAAAAAGGCAGTGGCAGAGTTTGTTTCACGATGCCTCACTTGTTAGCAAGTGAAGGCCATGCATCAGGTTCCAGCAAGCTTAGCATAGACACTAGAGGTGCCGGAGTGGAAGTGGGATGGTATCTCCATGGACTTTGTGACAGGGATTCCACGTACTTCTAGGGGACAAGATTCAATTTGGGTTATCATTGATCGACTCACCAAGTTGGCCTGCTTCCTACCCATTCGAGAGTAGGGATCAGTAGAGGGCTTGGGATGCCTCTACGTACAGGAGATTGTACGGCTTTATGGGGTGTCATCGACGATAATATCTGACCATGACGCATGTTTTACATCCTGGTTGTGGAAGGGATTACAGGTGGCGTTTGGAACTTAGCTACGTTTGAGCTCCACCTTTCATCCACAGAAGGATGGTCAGACAGAGCAGACCATATACACTCTAGAAGACATGTTACGTGCTTGCGTCCTAGACTTTGGCCATAGTTGGGAGGAACACTTTCCCTTAGTGGAGTTCGTATACAACAATAGATATCACTCCACCATAGGTATGGAACCATTTGAGGCCTTATACAGTCGATCTTGCAGATCACCTCTATGCTGAACATACCCAGGGGAGTCAGCACTTATGGGTCCGGAGTTGGTACGGGCTACCACTAAGAAGGTATAGATCATCTAGGAGTGGATGAAGACTGCACAGAGCATGAATAATTATTATGTTGATAGGATGCGGAGACCATTGGAGTTCGAGGAGGGATACCATGTATTCCTACGAGTCTCACCTCGAAGAGATTTGTGGAGATTTGGTCAGGGTGACAAGTTATATCTGAGGTTCATTGGACCTTTTCAGGTTCTTAGTAGATTTGGAAAGGTAGTGTATCACCTGGATCTTCCCCCACGGATGCACCAGGTGCATAACATTTTCCACGTGTCCCAGCTGAGGATCTACATGCATAACCCTTCTCACGTCATCAACCAAGGTGAGCTAGACTTTGATGATGGGGTGACGATTATGGAAGTTCCAGTGGAGATTGAGGATCGATAAGAGAAGGTCCTTCACAGACAATCGATACCTATGGTGTGCGTTTTCTGGCAGTACGGGAACCTCCAGGATAGCACATAGGAGAGGGGGATTAAATTCATGATCAGTACCCCCATTTGTTTCCTTAGTCTATGTTGTGGCTTGCATGGACAAAAATCTATAAGGTGGGGAGAATTTAAAGACTCGGATTTTCCATGTAATTTTTTTAAAATTATATGGAATTATTACGAGCCTGGAAAAATTGACAGCGCATGATTCTGGGGCCCGATGTGCCCAGAATAAATTTCAGAACTTTTTTTAAGGTACGTTCAGTAAACGCCTGGGTGACATTTTTTATCCTTTGAAAAGGTGCTCAGATTAAAAATCTGAGGGCACCGTTAAATCTACAGCACCGAGATTCACTTAAGGGAGGCTTCACTTCAACCACTGTATGTTTGGAGAAAAAGTTAGATTATGGGAATTTCTAAAAGAATAATAAAATAACTTTGTTATTTTATTTCTTTCTTTATTTTTCTCCAACGGACAAGTGGTAGTGTGGGACCAGTGATGTGTCAATCCATTAAATGTCTTGACCCTTCAAATCCTAAGTAACAGTGTCATTGGAATTTAGGAAGGTTCCTATTAAATGAACCCTCAAAAATTCCATGATCGTTACTTAATCTCCCCCTCTCCTATTTATATGGAGCTTGGGGAGGAGTATTGGCACAACTTCACCAAGTGAAGAAGCTCTGGTAAAGTGGCGCAATGCCCAATACTTGTTGGATGGAGCCGGTTCCAGCGAGCAGTGATGAGAGAAACCGAACCCCGAACCGAAGAATGACGATTGAGCGGCATCGTTGGCGGCTTGTTGTGGGGGCGACAAATACCGACTCTTCCTTAATCATAGGAGTTCTCTAACGAACTCAAGGTATGGTTTTAATCTTGTTTTTTTTCCAAGATTTGATGAAGCTTTCCTGCTACCCTGTTGCTATCAAGAAAACGCAGAGGGTGCGGGCCAAACGAACAAGGCTCGGACCCTCCGCCCTTGTTGGAATTTTGGTGCATTCTTTGCAAACATTATTTTTGGGTTGGAAAAGACCCGGGATGGAAGATAATTGTGGTGGCTGGCACCGGCCAGTCGCGATGGAGGCGGCACGCCGTAATAGGAGACTATGGCATTATGTTGTGGCAGTCAGCAGAGAGGTCGGCACCGGCCAGCCGCGGTGGTGATGCGGCATGCCATAGATGAATAAGGGTCACAGATTCTCATCCGGGGGTGGGGTTGAGCAGGGGGATGACATCATTCGGTCGCATGAGGAGGAAGTGACGCACAACAGTGCACCGCCTAAGGATTTGCGGCTCTGACGCCGCGGTGGTGGGACCCTCAGCGGGTCCCACGGGTGGGCTGGCAGTGCCAAAGGGCACTGCCGCTCCACCTTCCAAATGGGGGAAACCCCCTCATGATAGCTCAGGTGGGCCCCCACACCAGCATGTCGCGCATACCCAGTGGGTCGCGCTTCACTATGGGCTGGGCTGCACGAGACCAGCGGGCCGCGCCTCTGCGGGCCAGACCACGTGAGCCCAGTGGGTTAGGCTGCCCCCACCCCTTGTGGGATGGGGCAGACCGTGGCCAAGCAAGCTGAGCCCGCCGAGGACCAGCCCAGCTGGGTTGGACCCAGACCTGTTCAGGCTGGTTCGGTCCGACCGGGTCAGACCGAACCCGGGCCCTTCCAGCCCAGTTTTCACCTAAATGACCATAACATGAAATCTGAGTGCCCGTTTGAGGAACCATCTGCGGTTCTAGGAACCTTAGAGTGAGAAGGTCATTTTGGTATAATACACTTGATATTTGGATAAAGTTGGAGTATAGCTGGTTTGGATTGAATCTGAATCCAACCGGGCCCTCGGAACTAAAACACTTATAAGTCACAGACTGGGCGTTCGATTGATGTGACGTTTGTCACGTTGGAACCCTTATGACATAGTGGTCCTTTAGAATACTTCTTCGAGGAGATTCTTGGCGGTTTAGGTATTAACAATGGCTTAAGGAGTGATTATCTCAGAATCAAGTGTACTATGAGGGGGAATCCATTGGCTGGCAGTGAGGCGGAGGTTGGAGTTAGATCATACGGTGGTTAGTACTGAGCGATCATGTGTGGGTCAGCACCGATCCTATGTGGGTCATATCCTGTGTGGGTCAGAGCTCAATGATCCTATGTGGGTCAGCACATACTGATCCTGTGTGGGTCAGCGCTCAGCGATCTTGTGTGGGTCAACGCATACTGATTCTGTGTGGGTCAAATCCTGTGTGTTTCATTGCTGGGGTTAGTACCTATTGACCCTGGGCGGGTATGATCCTATGTTGATCATTGAAGGGGTTAGTACCTATCGATCCTATCTGGTTCAAACTCTGTATGTTCAGTAGTAGTGCCTCTTGACAGAATAAGATGATCTAGCTTGGTGACTGATCATCTGTACTTCTATACTTCACTAATTCATGTCTGAGCTGAGTCTTCTACCTTTGTCGTGATATCTTTGTGGTGTTACCTATGTGTTACTTTTACCTTTGCGTTGTTATATTCGTGATGTTACCTGTTTGGTAATTTTACCTTTGTATTGTTACCTTCGTGGTGTTACCCTTTGTGATATTCTTTCCTCATGTATGAGATGAGTATATCTTGATAACATAGGTACATGTATGGGTATATACCTAAGTAGATTTGATGGATGCTTAGTGCTTTATGATTGAGGTATTTCTTGTGGTTTTTTCTTTTTGGAACTCTGGGAGACCTTCGGGGGTCTCAAGGTCCCTACTGAGTATTGTTATACTCACCCCTGCACAGGCTTCGTCCGCACCTTGTTATGTCTTAGGAAGACGACGGACAGCGTTGATCGAGGTTGAGGGAGATATAAATGGACGGTACTCAGAGGTGGACCATTTGTTGTGGTGTGATGCATGACTACTAATCGTGAGTTGTACCTACCATTCAGGTAGGATCCTAAATGGATGATCCCAGAGTTTTTTTTACTTTTCAGATGTACTTTTACTTTCCAATTGGGCTTGTATTATGGCCCCTTTACTTTCAGCACACTTTTTACTACAATAGTTTACTTCGTGGTTGCCTCTTGTTGTGCTCTTGGATTTGTGTGTTTGTAAAAGTTTAAAGGAAATACCTTCTTGTTAAGGGATACTCATTTTCGATTCTAGTCACCAGCCCCTAGCCTATGGAAGTCGAGCTTGGGGTAGTCACGGCACGGGCCTCGGGGGATGGGTTGTGACATGTTTTACCCCATCAAAGGATGTGGGAATAAGCTAGGTATATATGTAAGAGAAATATATATATATATATAATTTATAATTATTCCATAACATTAAATATATAGACAATGTAAGTTAGAAAGAGAAAGGTTAAAGCCCAAAGAAAAAGGTTAGTTTAGAGAGATCCCTTACCTTAGGTTCCAGAATCACTCTTCACTTTCACTTAACATCCTGGATAATAAAATAATATTTATTAATTGATTAATTATAAACCCTTTACATATATATTTGATTTACTATTGTTTTATTATGTCCATTTATAGCTATTTCTATGAGATATATGGTTCAATTTCACTATTCTGAGGGTGGTTGTTTCATCACTACTAGAAAAAAAAACCTTACACCAATGGTTTGGAACCATTGGTATGGGATCTCAAACCATTTTTATAGGCTATACCAATGGTCTGTGGGTCTATTGTCTGATATTCCATCAGAATGGACCTTTACCAATGGTATTACAATAGTTTTGGGAAACTATTGGTATAGTTGGGTTACACAAATGGTTCCCAAACCGTTGGTATAGGCCATATGAAATACTTATACCAACGGTTTTCAAAACCATTGGTATAGGTAGTGTAAAAAAATAGTTGGACTAGTTTTGATCTCAAAACCTCAAACTTATATTTAAACAACCTAACCAATAAGCTACGATGACTTTTGTAAACATAATATGATATGTATATATATATATATGCATATTTGAAAGTAATTTAAATTTTGATGTATTCAATGTTATTTGATAAAATAATTCATAAAAAATATGAATACCTATACCAATGATTTCCAAAACTATTGGTATAGGTCTATACTAATGGTTATGGAAATTTTTTGTATCTTTATTCAAATTTTTGGGGACTATACCAATGATTTTTACAAAACCATTGTTATTGGGTCTTTTATGGTAGTTATACCAATGGTTTTGGCCAAACCATTGGTATAGATATCACTTATACCAATGGTTATTCAAAAACCATTGGTATATGATATTTTTATGGTAACTATACCAACGGTTTTGGCCAAACCATTAGTATAAGGTATTTTTATGGTAGTTATACCAATGGTTTTTTTCAAAGTGTTGGTATAACTATCACCTATACCAATGGTTTTTTCAAAACTGTTGGTATAGGTTCTTTTTATGGTATTTTTACCAACTATTGTGGCCAAACCATTGGTATAGCTATCACCTATACTAACATTTTGTCTAGAAATGTTGGTATAGGGTTTCTATATGGTAACTATTCTAACAGTTTTGGCCAAACCGTTGGTGTAGGTACATTGGCATAGCTCTAATTTCTAGTAGTGAATGGTTCCATTGTCAGATCACTTCTGGATAATTATTGAAGTCCTTATAAAATGGAACTACAAATCCATAAGTGAAATGAAATGGTATTCATGAACTTCCAAAAATAGTAATCGTCCCAATTATCCATATGTGTTTTGATATATGGATGATTCATTTAGTAAAACGTTAATGTTATATGGTTAGCCTATTTTGGCGGTATTACTGACCATCACAAACTAGTTTTTTTATTTAATATTATAGAGATATATTTATTCTAGAATATAGAAAACAAAATATGCATATTTCGGTCATTTTAAAAAAAATATAAGTGAATCTAAACCTACCACGAAGGTGTTAATAGAAAATGATAAATCATCCATAGAAGTAGTGATCTGACATAATATAGACGATGTTTTAGTGTTTAGAATAAGAGGGGAAGGGAAGATGATGGATGATAGATGTTTTATTAACACAATAACATTACATCGTATACATGATACTAGAGTTATTATGTCATCTTTAATGGAATTGTTTTGGAGGATATCAAGAGAAAAATAAAATACATGGTTGAGGGTATTGCCTTCTCCTTTGGATGTCTCCTCTTGAGCTTCCAATTAAGGAATCTTGGAATGGTATTTTGATGACACCAGAATCACTAGGACATGGGGAGAGTATTGGGAAGTGAATTGGGTAGAAATTTTTAAATCTATAAGTCTTAGAAGTTTTGAGGATAATGGGTAGTGATGGGTAATATTTATAGGGGGTGAGGGGTGTTTTTTAATATTATAACCATTAGTTTATTATTTTGTCTCAAGACTACCAATAGTGATTAATAGTATAAATATATATTGTAATTGGTGCATGTGAGTTCAAAATACTTGGTGCTTACATCATCCATGACTCAAAAATTCTTGTATTTAGCTTATAATCTTAGATACCGTATTTCATTATTCCCTAAAAATTCATCTCTTTTAGAGAAATACCAAAAAATCACCCTATAAATATTTCAATGTGTAGATTCAAAAAGATAAATTCATTTTATAATAATAATTTTCTAAATATGATAAATTTAATTTTTAAATAAAACCTCCATTTATTTGAAAATATCAATGTTAGTATTATGATCAATTTACTGACCCTTTGAAAATTTAGTTAAGGTATCATAAAATTATATTATCATTATAATTAAACACAATATTAATTTATAAATCCATTTTATGAAAATAAACATTATTTTAAAACATTATATTTGTTATAAAGGTGTAATTAAAACATTTAAGTTTTAAAAAAATGAAAACACTAAATTTATCATTTTTAAAACAAATATTTACTTTCATCATGATATAAATATGTCATATTTTCATTTTATAAGTTACCTAAATATTATTTTACACTTACATATGTAATTATTCTATTATAATGGTCATGTTACTATTCTTAATGGTCATATTAATATTCCAATGGTCAAGTTAATATTCCAACAGTTGGATTACTATTCCAAAGGTCATATTTGTAACAGTCATATGGGATCCCTAATTTATATAAATACCTCATATTTTATTCATTATTTCTTCACTTCTATTTTTTCTTAATTTTATATTTTCATTTTCAAAATTCATATTTCATTTCTAACATTCTTCCTCATTTCATAGTGATATTCGTGAGTGTGATTATTCTGGGGGGTCGATCAGATCCAAATTTTCCTAATATTATTGTCTTATTTTTCATTTTTTCTCCTTTTATGGTACTTTCAATTAATATTTCCATATTTATGATCTAAATGGAATGTTTAAATTAATATAATAAAATTTAGTTGGTTTTATCACGTGGTTCATGAGCATTATACTACATTACTAAATATGAAACAATTATAAGAAGGGAAATTCCATTATAAAATTTTTGGGTCATTACACTTACCAGGGTGCTCACATCTCAAGGGGGAAGAAACACTTGTTCCTTTCTCACCAAACTATCCTAATGGCTATAAGGAATCTCAAGGTCTACTAATATTTACATGAGGAAACCATTTCCCAACCAACACTCTCCTCTACAAGGAGGATTATAAGGATCCTTCATTAGGAACACTATGTTGCATTCACTTCATTCAATTTATACCCCCCTAGGTTCCTATCTATCTCAAAGCATAAATTTGTTATCAAGGTCTCAATAATCGGTGACAAAGGCATCAAGTTATTGCATAAAGGTCCATTGTGGCCCTTGGAACATTGTTCATTCCATAAATTTAATTTAAATTAAAAAATCTATTTAATAAAAATGGGTAATTTCCCATAGTTGTTAGACCAAACATATCACATTCCATATATATAAAGTGATTATAATGCCATGGGGAATTCCCAAGTGACCACCTACCACAATTCGAAGTTATTCACTTTTAAAGTAGCTCATCGACTCTCTCCCAAGCTCATCCAAGTCCAATCGGACCTCAATAAATCACATGAGGACCTATCTCATGAAAATAAATCTAAATTAATTAATTATAATTAATTAAAAAATTAAAATTAATTTTCTATTTAAATTGATTTGGCATCACTGAAAAACTCATAGAGTGACCCATCATATCAAAACCATAACCAAACGCATGTGGAAGTACTGATTCATACTACTAACATCTTCATAAGAAAAATACCTCATAATAAATTCCAAACCAATTTCTAAATTAATTTAATTCAACCAAAAATTCTAATTAAATCCATCTGGTGATGTGCCTCAACTGAAATAACATGCAACAGCATGCGATAATCACCTCAGGATATGATTTTTCCATCACATGTAAAAGAACCATAATAAGGGGGTGATTCTACCATACTATAGAGTAATTTTAAATGAAACCCTATGTTGGGCCACCCAAAATCAGTAGGAGAAACTAAAGAAGAAGAATCAAGAAGATGAGAGGACGATATCATCTTAAATCGCCTAACAAAATGCACCAAATCCACCCAATTTAAAGAGAAAATTGAAAGAGGAAAGGGAGAGGGATCCCTTTATCTCCTATATTTTAGATACATATGGGGAGAAGAGAAAAGGGGTCCAAAACCCATAAATTGTCTAAGGGTAAAAAGGTAACTTCATATAAAAATTTTAAACCACCCTGGATAAAAATGGCATGTACTACATTGCGGTGCACCCCGAGGATACCCCTGAGAAACCCAAAAATTCCTAATTCCACCCCTTGATCCTACTCACTATTTCATTCCATGGGGAATCCTATCTAAAATTCCTAATGAGTGGGGACCACTACATAGGTTGTCCCTATTTTCTTCCCTGATGTGTCGGTCATCCTAGTTTCCACCATAGTTGACCAAATGCCTAACCTGGGTGATTTGGTCAACCCATTTCACACCAAAACCACCTCTAGAACCATGGGGAGAACTATGGTGTGTAGATCCCCATGGATATCCAAAACAACTAGACCAAGGTCACCACGACATAGCCTTTTTTGTGATGGACCTCTAGGCGCCCCAGGCACCTCCCGAACCCACTCCTTAATCCCCCGTCAACACTCGGAACACCTATATAACCCCTCTAACACCCCATAACCAAGTTAATCATGAATAAAACAAGTAAAAACACAAGTCTTAACATAGATAATGTGTTTGTACCTTAAAAAAGTCTTGGATTTTACAGGTTCTCAAACCGAACCTTGCTCTGAAAACCAAAAATTCAAATTCCCAAGAAGTTTCACCATTCAAAAAGAGATGAAGTTTTATAATGTGTGTGTGTCTATATATATATATATATATTTTATTTATTT
Source organism: Viscum album (assembly GCA_963277665.1). Classification (NCBI taxonomy): domain Eukaryota; kingdom Viridiplantae; phylum Streptophyta; class Magnoliopsida; order Santalales; family Viscaceae; genus Viscum; species Viscum album. The sequence goes on from OY728123.1 coordinate 2,026,970,816, forward strand.
ATTTAAATATATATATATATAGTTTTATATATTTATATATAACTATATTTATATAAATTAATATAAATTAATATTTTTATATGTATATATTTATAAAATATGAATAAATATATGTACACAAACACAAATATATATATATATATATGTATGTATGTATTTACATGTATATATATAGGTATATTAAAGTCTACTTTTTCACCATATTAAGGACTTGGTGGAGTGGTAAAGGTTGTGAAAAATAACTAAGAGGTAAAGGGTTCAAATCTCACCCAACACATATATGCTTAATTTTGTTGCAATAAACAAGGAATTAATAATAAATAAATAAAAAATTTATAAGGAATAAATAAATAAATATTAAATAATTAAATGAAACTAAATAATTAATAACAGTTTTTAAAACCACCTTTAAATATATTTTTTTTAAAATGTTCACAACAAAATTAAAAATACAAAACCACGACATAACTTTTAAAATTTATGTAAAAAACATTGTGAAATGATTTGAAATGGTTTTCAAAAATCATAAAAAAAATAATCTATAACATGGGAATATGTGATTCTTTCAATAAACTACCACAAATCATTTAACAATGAATTAAACCACTGAATAAAGCCAAAAAATTTCCACTGAATTAAGTTTTAGTCATTGTACCATGGGATGATAAAATAGATCTTACAATAAATTTTATCACCTATTATCAACTCAAAAAAACATCAAAAATATTTGGGTGAAATATATATTTATCCCCTTTAAGAAAACTTTCATCTTAACAACCACCCCCCTTATTGCCTCAAATTTTATACAATCAAAATATGATGGTAAAAATTATTCTCATACCTCATTCTTATATTTTTTTAAGAGTTGTCTAGGATTATATATTTATCATGAAATAATAAAAATATAACATATTTATCTTGTTTCCAACTCCCCCTCAAGGTGAGGACTCCAATAATCGTCACCATGGATATTTTTATTCAAACAAATAACTCAAAAAATCTTATGATACAAATTGAAGTGGTGTAAGTAGGCTCCGAGTACTCAAAGATGGATGACATACCTTGTTGTATTGTTGTCATAACTTTAATGACTTGGATTTTCCATGAATTATTTTTGGATATTGTATGGATTATATTCAAGACCAGGCACTAAGACATCGTACAACTCTAAGGTCCGTTGTGTCCAAAATAAATGTTTAAAATATATTAAATATATTAAATAGCATGAACCCATGGTTTTCCTAAAAAAATGGAATAAATTATAAATTTAGGGTTAGATTAGAAATCTAAGGGAATATTTGAGTTCGAAACATGGGTTTTACCCTATGCATGACATAACCTTGGTCGGCACAAGTTATTTGTAGAAAATTCATCACAGGAATAAAATAAATAAATAAATTCAATAAAATTATTTTATTAATCTATTGACATGGTGACCAAATGTTTCTTTTAAATACATGATTAATAAAAACTTTAAGGGTTAGACACATAACCTTGAAAATTGTTATAGAGTTGTTAGAGAGTGGGGAATGAGATTTTGTTGGCAAACAACGATCGGATCAATGATCGACGACCGAAACAAGAAAAAATCGAAGGATCTCACTAATGACTATGAAACCACATCATTATTCATCAGTAATCGATCTGAATAGAGGTAGGATGTTTTTTTTATTGATTTATTTCCCTGTTATTTATTTTTTTGATGAATATGAATCGATCGACTAACAGATTGATTTGTGGATCGTGCATATTGCAGGATGGGTTAGATTAATCAGGTTTTGGGAGTTTTTATTCATGGTTTTTTATTATTTATTATTATAATCATAGTAAAGAATAAATATTGAAATAAAAATAGATCAAGGTTCATTCCTCTTGATTGTCCTTACGTATTTCTCCCTTAATTCTTCATTCATCATAGGCATTCTTCATTTGGCCCGATGTTCGACATCCACCGATGAAATCAATCATTGCACACCCAATTCTTGGCGCAACGATTTGATATTGTAGATCTGGAATTGGCATGATGTGACGGTGGTTCAATGATGGAAATAGAGGATAATTAGACCGTTTTGGATACCTGATTTCTTATTATTCATTGTGCAATGAATAACAATGAACGATTCCACTTTCTGAACAAATTAAGGGGCTGAATCTTATTTCTCGGTGATGTAATGACTAAAAAAGGCTCAATTTATGATTTTTCAACCAAATGGTTGTCGGAATGAATGTCTAAGGAATGACTGAGATACTAGGAAACAGATCTGAATTTCTGGAAAATTCTATGCTACACAACATGTAAGTTGTATTTACACATCGTGTGGGAACTCCTTTGTGGTAGCTTGGGTTTTGGAGAATGTTAAGTATAACATGGTGTGTGAACTTTGTCACAAGGCATGTGGTCTCTTTGAAGAGTCGATGTGTGCCTTAGAGGGTACATTGAAATGGGTTGCAGTACATGGGTTGGAGCATGTCGTGTACTCCCCTACATGGACATGGCATAGACTAGTACACAGGCTAAGCCATATACTAGAACATGGGTAGTGGACACAAATAGACAAAAAAATTTGTACTTCTAAATGGGAACAAACATGGTATGATACATGGATTGTTTACATGGGCATGACTCGAGGTCAAGGGACATAGCGTGTAACCCTACAACATTCCATGTACTCCTTAAATTTTAGCTTGGATCTTTTTTCCTCTGTATCTTGGAAACGTTTCCTTAGGGTGTGTTCCCATTATCCTACACCTGAGGGTTAATATGGAATCATCTCTAACTACTAGGAATAGTATCCCTTGGATAGTCATTGGAATCCCTCTATGAGGCCTGGAGTGAGATCCTCTATTCATCTTTGTACCCCAGGTGGACTTCTTGGTATCATTGTGACCAACACTATGTGGGCATCAATCCTCTAATTAGCAAGTTAATCTAGATTTTGTTTTTGGTATCACCTTGTGGCCTTGGGAGTAATCATCATTTATGTATCATATATCTTTAATACTTTGATGTGTACTTCTAAGGATGATACCTGACGAGAACTACCTCTCATACAGATTTCATCAGAGCTATCTAACTCAGGTGTGTGTTCTCATAGATGAGTGATTGTGGAATATTCAAGATGGAATCCTAGACTGGTATACCATAGTTGTGAATTACCTTTAAACTATGTGTATTTGTTGAGTATATCTGTATATTCTTATTATATGTGTTGTAGAAATATACCTAGGTAGAGATGGATGTATTTCCTTTTTTATATGATTTGTGGTTTTAGGGTGTCCTAATGAGAATTGTTATACTCACCCCTGCACATTTTTTCCCACATGTGTCATGTATTTTGTAGATGATCAAACTTTTGAAATAGTTCCCTATGGACTAGGACCAGATGATGCTTAGTGAGACCATATAGACTGAAATTTGTTCCTTTGTCTTTTATACAGCAGTCCCCGGTGTTTAATTTTAGGTTGGACTTGTTTTCATACTCTTTGTAGTGGGATTGTATTTGTCCTTGTTTACTTTCCTTTACTTAATATCACAATATAGTTGTGGGTTTAGATTTATAAAATCATGTTTGTTCATTTGTTTTTACATTTCAGCATTGTGCAGGTTTGGAGATGTGTGTGTGTGTACAGGTAATCAGGCTAAGGCCTCCCATGTTAGTGATATGCCTAGTCGGTGCTAGTCACCAGCCGTTGGCCTATTGGATGCAGGCTTGGGGAGTCATGACACTAGCCCCTATGGGACAGTTCATGATAGAGTGGTATTAGATGATCTAGTTCTACCTTAGGATCAGAGTCTGTGAGTTTTTTTTGGGGCAATAGTGTTGAGTGTTTCGATTTTGGATTTCAGGCCGGAGACTCCAGTGTTGTTGGGGAAATTGACATATCCATACACTAGGACTCTGATCACCTACTTTTATACTAGGTAAATGAGAACATTGGTTGTAAGGAAAATAATGGTACATGCATCATATAGGAATGGGTTTTGTTTTCCATGTCCTTATTGAGTCATCTCTCCAAATATACTCATTGATCTAGAAACATCTTGTTTACTTTCAGGATGTCTCCATGATGTATGATAGCTATGATTCAGTATCATGATCATAAGGATGATCTCATCAGTGATGAGGCTTCGATACAAGTACTAGTTCCTAAGATGTTATCTCTGGGTGGTGCACCAGCTATAACACCACCTTTATATAAACACGTGATGCCCATAGTACTAGAGGATGAGGTGTGAAGGCTGAGCACACTTCATGAGTTTCAGTAAAATAGAACCCTTAGGTTATGAGGTGAGCCTGACCCACATGCAACTGAGGATTTTCTTGAGGTAGTGAGATGAGTTTTTCGTATGATTAGGACACCAGTAGATCAGATGGTGGTCCTGGTAGTGAGCCTTCTTCATGTATCAATAGAACTATGGTGGGGTTTGGTGACCTATTATTATTACAAAGAGACTCTTGGGCGGACATAGTTTGAGATCCTTTTCATAGATAATTTTTCACTAGAAATGTTGAGGTTTGTACATATCCAAGATCTTCTGCATCTCTAGAAGGAAACAATGGAAATAGCTGAGTATTCATCGTGGTTTACCAATCACCCCCTGTACTCAATGAATATGGTTCTCTACCAATTCTTTTAGGGCTCAGAATTTTGAGCGAGGTCTGTGTAGATAATTTTGATCTAGTGTTATCTCTCTATAAAATCCTACTTATGTTGGGGTTCTAGAGAAAGCTTTAGTGGTTGAGAGTTTCTTGGCTGAGAAGATACAGCCAGTGGTTGCCGATAGTGATGAATTGAGAGTAGAGACCTTGGTAGCAGGGAGAAGATGCCAATCTCAAAGACCTGGATGTGTGAGATATTTTAGGAGGATGTTACAAGATGTAGGACATGTGGTTAAAGAATCATAGGGTAGGTCCATTCAACCTAGGGAGAGTCTGTTATACTCATGTGAATGTAGGGGATATCTTACACTAGATTGTTTGACCCACCATACAGCTGACAGAGTGACTGTGGATGGGGTGTCGAGATAGAGGTAGTGGTAGGAGAAGTCAGGTTCTCAAGGTAGAAGACATGGAAAAGGAGATGGGGGAGCAACAGGCGGTGGTCATTGCTTTGACTTATTACCACCACTGCCCCCATGTGGTCTATTCCAGACTCAGGGAGCTAGAGGATAGGGGCATGGATATCTACTGGTGGTTAAATATTATGACCGAGTGGATCTAGGAATGATATGTGGTATGATCTATGTCTTTTATATATTATCTATAGTACTGATAGACACAAGTTCTAGTCATTAAATTCTTGACACATAACTTATAAAAGAATTAGAGATTCCAGTTGAGCCTTTGGTTTGACCCTTAGGCTTGGAGACTTCTACTGGAGAAGACTCAGTGATCACATACTTATGCTGACAGTGTGACCTGACTCTTGGAGGAAAGATTTTCTATTAGGATCTATTTGTAGTAGTGATGAGTCCTTACAACGTCATCTTAGGTATGGTCTGTTTATCTATGTTTTATGCCCAGATTGACTATTTCAGGAAGAGGATGTGGTGTATACATGTTGATGTAATTTTTTTTATCCTTTGTCGGTCAAAATAAAACCCATGTAGCATATGATGAGCTCATACATGAGAGGGTGCAGCTGATTACTCATCAGTTGGAAATCTTAAACCCTAGTGCAGTGGATGTTATGAGTTCTCAATTTCCTACAATGGTGGAAGAGTATGAGGAAATATTTCTTAAGGATGTTCTAGGTTTACCTCCCCACTGAGAGATAGACTTTTTCATTGATCTATACCCTAGGATAAAACTAATGTTTGTGCTAGTATATCAGATAGCTCCTACTGAGCTTCACGGGATGAGGGTGCAGTTGGGAGAATTGCATAGGAAGGGCTTTGTTATACTGAGTGTTTCACCCTGGGCAGCCCCTATGTTGTTCACCAAGAAGGATGATTGGATGTTACAGTTGTGTGTAGACTACCGATTCTAGAACTAGGTTACCGTGAAGAATAAGTATCCACTAATGAGGATCGATGACCTCTTTGATTAGTTGAGAAGGTCTCGATGGTTCTGGAAGGTTTTCCTTAGGTCAAGCTATCACTAGTTGTGATTACGAGATGAGGATAGACCAAAGACAACATTTAGAGGTCTATATGGTCACTAGGAGTACTTTTGATCCCCTTTGGTGTGATGAATTCCCCGGCATTGTTCATGGGACTCATGAACCAGATCTTGCATCCTTTATTAGACCGGTTCATGGTAGTATTCATAGACTATATCCTTATGTACTCGGCTTATGAGGAGGGTCACATGAGACACTTGAGAATGTTTCTAGATGTACTATGAGTGCACCATGTTTATGGAAAGTTCTCAAAGTTCCAATTAGGGATCCAATCGACCCACTTTCTGGGATATGTTATCTCAATAGATGGAGTGGCAGTGGAATCAGCCAAGGTTGATGAAGTGTTATCTTGGGATCCACCCAACTGTGTGATGGAGGTGCAGAGCTTCCTTGGGTTAGCAGGCTATTACTGGAGATTCATACCTAATTTCGCCAGAATATCATCACCCATGATATCTTTGACTCGAAAGGGGAATATTTCATGTTGATGTAGAGTTTCCAATAGAATTTTTAGTAGTTGAGATAGAGTTTGATGAGAATTATCATCTTGATATTTCTAGAGGAGGGTGTCAAGTACATAGTTCTCTACAATTCATCGAAAACCAGTCTTGGTTGTGTTCTAATGCAGAGGCATATGGTCTCAATAAGAGATCTATTTCATAGTTGTTGAACGAGGATTCAGAGTAGTTTGCCTCGTTGTAGTTATCCTTTATGTATGGAGTTCTTATGGGTTTCACCTCGATGTGGGTTGAATAGGTCAGGCTTGGGTGGTAAGATATCTTGGATATTTATTAGACCTTTCTAGATATTTCATAGAGTTTATGAGGTAGTGTACCAATTAGCTCTACCACTACAATTATATCAGATACATGACGTATTCTATATTTCATAGCTGAGGAGGTACATGCATGACCCATCACACATTATCATTTGGGGTGATATGGACATTGAGGATGGATCTACCTTTACTGAGTACCCGGAAGAGGTCCAGGATCGCCATGCGAATATCCTTCATGGGTGAGTGATTCTATTAGTGTGTGTCCAGTGACAACATGGGAATCTTAAGGAGAGCTCATGGGAACGAGAGGTACATATTCCTTCTCAATACCCACTTCTCTTTATGTAGCACTTATTTAAGTTTTTCGAGACGTATATCCCCAAGGTGGGGAGAATTTAATGACTTGGATTTTCCATATATTATTTTTGGATATTATATGGATTATTTTTGAGACCAAGAACTGTGATGGCATGTGGTTTAAAGGCCTATTGTGCCCGAAATAAATTTTTGAAATATATTAAAATTTATTAAATACCACGTGCATGCATGTTTCATAAAAAAGTGGAATACATTCTAAACAAAGGCTTCAATTAGAAATCTAAGGGCACTGTTGAGTTAAGAATGTGAGATTTACCCAAGGAATGACTTAACCTTGTTCGGCGCATGTTGTTTGTAGAAAAATCATCACTGATATAAAATAATAAAATAATTAAGTAAATTTATTTTATTAATCCTTTGACATAGATACCTAATGTTTATTTTAAATACATGTTTATGCAAAAAAAATTAGGGTTAGCTGCATAACCCTATAAATCATTGGAGAGTTTTTGGAGAGATTATAATGAGATTTTGTTGTCGAATGAATATTGGATCAAGGATCGATGATCGGGATGAGACAAAATTGAAGGATCTCACCAACGACTGCAATGTCACATCATTCTTCATCTTTGATCGATCTAAATCGCGGCAGCATGTTTTTTTTATGGATTTTTTTCCTTGTTCTTAACTTCTATGACAAACAAAAATCAATTGACTAACTGATTGATTTGCAGATCGTATGTATTGTCGGATGTGTTAGATTAATCATGTTTTGGGAGTTTTTATTCATAATTTTTGATTCTTTATTGTTATTCTAATGGAAACTAATTGAGATCGACACAAAAATAGATCAAGGTTAATTCCTATTGATTGTTCTTGTGCTTTTGTCCCCCAATTATTCATTCATCATGGGATTTATTCATTTGGACCACAGTTCGACATCCACTGGTGAAATCAATCATTGTTCACTCGATTCGTGGTGAAATAATTTGATATTGTAAATTTGGGATTGTCACGATGCGATGGTGGTGTGAGAATGGAAGTAATGGAAAATAGGATGGTTTTGGATACCTGATTTTTTGTTCTTCGGCGCACAATGAATAATGATGAATAATTTTTTTTTTGAATGAATTTAAGGGATATATCCTGTTTTCTGGTGATGGAATGAATCAATGAGGCTTGATTTATGATTTTTTGGCAAAATTATCATTAGATCGAAGCCCATAGGAATGGAAAAGACACGTGGAGCCAGATCTGGATTTCTGAAAAATCCCACACTACACAACGTGTATGTCAAATATACATGTGGTGTGGGGCCCCATTTTCAATGGCTAGGGTTTCAAAGAAAGTTAAGTATCACATGGAGTGTGACCCATGTCACATGGTGTGTGGTCTTTCCCAATGACTTGAAATTTACCTCAGAGGGTACAAAAAATACGGGTTCGAGTGCATGGGTTAGAGGACGTTGTGTACTCCCCTATAAGGACATGACCTAGACAAGTACATGGGATAAACCATGTACTAGAACACAGGTATAGTACATGAGCATTCAATACACCATGTAATTCTACACGGACACAGACACGATATTAGACATGGTTCATTAACATGCACAAGAAATAGGGTAAAGGGACATGGTGTATAACCCTAATAAACTTTTTGTACTCCTTAAATGTTAGATTGGATATTTTTTTCTCTATATCTTGGACAAGTTTTGTTAGGTTGAATTACCCTTATATATTTCGTGAGTTTTAGTAAATAATCATCTCCTACTCCTAGTACTATGATCCCTTTAGAAGGACTTCTTGGATAGATTCATTGGAATCCCTCTATGAGGCTTAGAGTGAGATCCTCTATTCAACTTCATTCCCTAGGTGGAGTTCTTAGTATCATCTTGACCAACACTATGTGAGCATCGATCATCTACATAGTAGGTTAATCCATATTGAGTTGTCGGTATCACCCTATGGTCATGGGAGTGATCATCCTCTATGTATTATGTCTCTTCATACCTTCGGTATGTACCTCTAATGGAGAGACCCGATGAGCACTAACTCTCAAACGGACGTCATCAGTGCTATCAGACTCATGAGTTTATTCTCCCAGATGAGTGCTTATGGAATCTTCTAGCTGGAATCCAAGGCTGGTATACTATAGTAGTGACTTACCTATAAAATGTGTTTCTTTTTTAAGTATATTTGGATATTCTAGTTATATGTGATGTAGATATATACTTGTGTAGAGATAGTTGTATTTACTTTGTTGTATAGTTTGTGGTTTCAGTGTATCCTATTGAGTATTTTTATACTCACCCATGCACGAGCTTTTCCCAAAAATGTCATGTCTTGTTTAGACAATCAACCATTTTAAAGAGTACTTGATAGACTTAGACCATATAATGATTATTGAGACTGGATAGACTAAGTTGCGTTTATGTGACTTTTTTAAAGTAGTCCCCATTATTTACTTTCAATTTCGAATTTTTTTTATACTCTTTGTGGTGGGCTTTTATTCAGCCCCTATTACTTTCCTTTACTTCCTTTTTTACACTGGTTGTGGGATTTAGATGTATGCATGCATGGTTTTTCAGTTGTTTTTACATTTCAGCATTGTGTAGGCTTGGAGATGTGTGAGTGTACATGGGTACTTAGGCTAAGTCCTCTCATGTTAGTGATATGCCTACTCGACGCTAGTCGCCAGCCCATATCCTATTAGAGGTGGTCTTGGGGAGTCACGGTACAGGCCCCTCTGAGACGGGTCATGATAAAAACATTCATCAGTTCACTCTTTTCATATATCACCTTAAATTTATTGTACATATATGCATAATAACAAAAATATGAGAATAAGGTGTATCTTTATAGATTCTTAGTTAGAGAAATAGGGATGTTATTTTCTTCTCAACCCAGAAACTCTTTTCTTTTTTTTTTGAAAAAAGTGAGCTCAATGGATCATATAATAAGGAGTTATAAAAAATAAAATAATATGAAGGAAGTAATTTTACATTTTTTCAATTGAAAATAGGTAACATATCACAAGGGTGAGTGTTAGAGATGATGAACGCATCGTCATTCACTTATTTATTTTCAATTCCATCAGCAAGATAATTGGATTTATGAAATATATGAGGGATAATATAATTAATTGAAGATAGATTGTCAAGATAGTTAGGCTATTTACCTATCAACTTCCATGAAAGTTGAATCTACCCAAGTCTGATAGCATTCATAATGGTAGTGGAGTCACATTTGAACCATATATTGTTTCAATTCCTTTCAATTTCTATAAGGTAAAAATTGATTAACCCAATAATTTCCTCTTCCAAGGAAGTGAAAATCCATAAGGACCATGTAGATATTTAATTACATCATCATTGTGATCTCTAAATATCACCCCATTACCTGTTGACATAGGATTTCCCCTCGAAGACCTATATGAATTTCACTTTAACCAGTCAACAAAGCGAGGGATCCAAAAGACATCAAGTGTTCCAAGAGGTAAAGGTAAGTTACCAGGGATTTTCAGATTCGTTAGTAGTGTGAGGTCTCACCCTGAGTTACTATAGATATCTCTATATAGCAAGTTAACATTTTGAATTTCCACCATAATTTTATTAAGGGAATACTGAGAATTGAAGGGGGTCTATCATGAATGGCCTTATTTCTTCCTCTCCAAATTACGTGCACCAGATTTACAAAAGCCACCCTAAATAGATTATTAAGATGATTAGACATTTGGATGTTGAGTATAAAAAATAGGAAGTTCATAAAAGAGTCTTCATATGGAGGATGAATCTAAAAGATATAAAAAACAACCTTCCATAGAGAAGAGATTGTTTGGAAGCATAAAAAGAGGTGTTCAACATCCTCTTGGTGTTTATGGAATAATATACATCTTGAACAGAGTGAAATACAAACATGTTGAAGATTAGAATCAACTGTAACTTTTTGAGAGAGAGTCTCCAAATCAGAAACTCTTTTCTATTTAGCTTTAGATTTAAGAGAACTCTTCATTATTACTATTCCTTTGACTTTTTAAACATTGTCATCCTTGGATAGCATGGATTTCATTTTATTTTATACTTTCTTATTATATGGAATTGGAATTGACATTTTATAAAGAAAGGAACTTTAATTTTTGTGTCTTGATCCAACATACTAGTCAATTCCAATTGGGTTAACCAAATATTCAATCACTCATTAGGCACATGATCAACCTTCTTTTTCTATGAACTCTCTCTTTACATTAGTAAACTTAGTGCAAGAATACATTAGTGCTTTATCTTTATTTTTAGATAATTCCTTATAACTAGGTAGCCATTCCATAAACTCGTTAGTTCTATGCCCATACAATTTTCACCTTACACATAAATTTTTAGTAGCCTTTGGGTTATCCCTTTTAGAAAACCTCATGAAATTCAATTCCTTTATCTTTGATGTCTTCAATTAAACTAATACTTATATCCGTCTCTTATATTGATTCTTTATATAATTATATCTTACTTCCTTTGACACTAATATCCATGGTTTGTTTGAAATGGTCCATGGTTTGACCTCTTTTTCCTTTATAGGATAATATCTACTTTAGTTTGATATACTTTTTAGTTTTATTATTAGGTGTATTTTTATTATTTTCTTTATTTATTTGAACCTCAAGGTTAACTTGTATTTTTGTCTTTAACTCTTTTTATTTTTGTAGTCTTCATCCATTGATAGTTTTTGGTATATACTGTATTGATCCATACCTACATTATTTATAACTATGACTTCCTTTTTTATAGTACTCAAAGAAATCTATAAGGAATCCAAATCTATTATTAGTGTAAATATTCATTTTCTTACGTGAACTTTACTTTTGTAAAGCATGTTATCTCTTCTATTTAGATATTATCACCCTTAATTTAGGAATTATAAAATCTATATAAGTTGATATATTGTTCCAACATTTGATAGCCTTATGCCCAAACCTCCAACAACACCAATAGTGGCCAATAAATCTTATTATTTTCACCTTAGTAGCTGTATTCCTAGAGTTATCAGTTTATTATTTTTGGACACTACAGCTATTATTTTGATATTTCTTCAAGGCTATAATATTTATACATTTTCTTACATCCATACTTGATGTGGTGATGGATTTTTTATCAATTTTCTCTACACATATTAGTCAATAATTTTATTTTAAACCTATATTGAAAGATGAAACTAAATTACTAAAAATAGAATTAATTAGAGAATGGGTTACCTTCTTCCATGATTTTTTAGTGGATGTTTATCTAAAATATATCAATATATTTTTCAATTAATATGATCCCATTGAAGATAAGACTTTTTTTAGTAACACTTGTGCTAAAATTTAACTTCTTAGTGGATTGCGCAGATTTTTCTTGGCTATTTTCCAGATTTATCAATTTAACCCCCAACTCAAGACATTTAAATTTTATAATGTTCCTATAATATTAAAGTGATATAACCCTATATTTACATTATTTCTCTAACATCTTATTCTGGTTTTCATGAAACTTTCCCATTTCTTATAAAGAATTTTCAAGATTATTTTCTCTTCTATATTTAATCATCAATTGAGTATTCTTAACATCCATAACAAATTTATAATTTTATTCCAATGCATTAATATTATACTCACATATTTCTCTAGCCTTAACTTTCACATGAATAATAAAATATAATATTTTTTCAACCATAATTTTTTTATACTGGTATTTAAGGATTTATCATTGGATTTTAATTCTTTGATGAGAGGGTTTCATTTTTATAATAGTCCTACTAATACTTATTTTATAGATTTTTTGTTTTTTGTTATAAACTATGATTTATTATATAAATACTAGATGAACACAACTATATAAGTGACTAACTAACTTGTAATTTTATTTATATGGTCCCTAAAATCATAATATTGGTCTTTAATAGATCTAATAGTGTTATTTTTTGCATTATCTTAATATATGAAACTGGATTATTCTTAAGGATCGTAATCAAAAAAATTAACTAATGAATTGTCATATTGATTACCTTAAAGTATTGGTGTATCACTTTTTTCTTTTGAAAACTTCTTCAACATATTAACCACTCTTTTCATCATATTTTTCAGAGACTTGGCTAAAACCTCCATGTTGGTACAAACAGGAATTGGAACTACATTTTTCATCTAAGGCACTTATGAAGTATATTAAAATATAAACTGTATGTAATTATGATAAAAACAACCATGACTAAAAAAATAGTTCCAAATATAGAAAACCTAGTGAGCTATTATACCAATTGTGGTGCTTGGGAATTCATACAATCACCTGATAGGGGTGAATTAGGGTGACTTGTTTTATTAAATTATTTTGTGCTAAATATTACACCACATCAAATTCCCCTCTCAACATTTATAACTCTATTACCTATTAGTATATAAATGGATCTTATTATTTTTTACCCTATATAAAATACCACAAAAAATTTATAATGTATACTAAATAGAAACAAATAGTATTTTTTCAAGGTTTTCTCTCAGTATGGATGATTGTCATTTCTATTTTTGGATATATTTTGACACACATATTTTCCACTAATATAAAAAATCAATACAAGTTGTATGGGGAGGTATCTTCCTCTACCCAAATTTTATCTCCTAAAAATATTGTACAAAATATATCATGATTGTGTTCATTATACTATCTCTTTATAGTTTCCAAAGATCATTTCACTACTGAACAAGATAACTAAATTTCTTTGAGATGTCACTATATCATGTGATATGATATTTCTATTTAACCAGAGTCTTTGATAGCTTTAAGATGATATGATAATCTATATAAAAATTGATATCTGAAAATAACCAAGTAATCTGATATTACATAGAATTTGGATCATTGGTATTTATCAACTCTCAATATTTTTGTGATCTTCAAAACCCAGTAGCTCCTCAATCAGAAAGTTTTGAAACAATAGATGAACAACAGTATTGAATATCATTCTCTCTCTCAACTCTTATTCTTATTCATATTTATTTCTTCTTTTATGATATAATAGTACATAGGGAATGACTTGGTACCTACTTATTATTCTTATAATTTTTCTATATTTATGAGAAATTTATTTCCTTAGATTTATTATTAGGTACATCTCTCTCTAATACACAAATATGTTCCTCAATAATGCGGTATTGAATCACCTCTACATGTTATTCCTATTTTCTATGGACCTTATAATACCTGTACAAAATCACAATAATTTATTTTCTATATTTAAAATATAGAAAACTTCCTTGATGTTCAATAGTGGGATCTCCTCATTAAAATTGGTCAACAATATCTCTATATTTTATCACATATAATCTCATTTAAATCACTATATAAGATCCAATATTTAAATCCTCTATGATAACCATAATTTTCCTGATTTTCCTTCTCCAAATAATCTGCGGGTAATTATTTCACATTTGCATGATGAAATATCAGCACAACATGTTATCTCATACCATGGTGTGAAGGAGTATTATCATTTCTCACATAGAATTATCTAAAATAAGACACCTACTACCATAGTTTTTCCTTCCAAATCTTCCCATTTTATAATCATTGTGATGGGTAATTCTTATCCATTATGTGGATATTCCTCAATTCTTAAATTAGATTTGACTAGTACCTCATAATCACACATATTCACAATATGTAAATATTCTTCATGATGTGTAGATCACCACCACAATTTGAATCACAAACACTTTTTATAATTGTGATTCTTATTTTCTTGAATAATATTTTTGTCATTAACTCATCTTATTCTTATAAGGAATTATTTATTCTAGAAATATCACATTTTTTTATAATTGATGACTCTTATTTATGATCCTGTAGACTCATACATATTACATTAAATATTAATAACTTTATCAAATTTCTATTCTCTATAAAAACATATTAATCTTATATATGAGTCAAATAACTCTTATGTAACTCAGTAATATTCAACATTTTCCCAATTACTTATATCTTTTAACTTTTGGAATCTAGTTATTTCCAAATTTTATAATTCATCTTCCCTTGGTACTTTTATTTCTTCACTAAAATTAATTTTATATATCATCCATATTTACTTTCATTATTCACTATATGTCTCAAGACTTTTCTCCACTATTCTACTTTAATTCTTACACATGCTTCAGATGACTCTTACGAAACTCATGCCTTTATCAATTTACATATTAAATGATAGAATAGCTCTTATATATTATAATACTTATGATTAATTAATATTCACTCTAATATCCTAATATTTTAAAAGAATACTATGTTTGATAGCATACAGGATATGCAATACCGATTTTAAGCGAACTGTGATATACTATTATTATTTAATGTAATGGTTATCACCTGGGAATTGAATTGGAGGGTATGAATTGTATTAAATACATTATAAATTATCTATAAGGGGCATACTAAATATAAATTCATTGATTAATTCTTAGGAAATAAGTACTCAATTTTTAGTAAATTTATTTTATGCTTCAGAAATATCCTTCTTCAAAAAGGAATTTTATTTATTTTTTTAATCAAATATTATAATTAATTTCTATAAATTCTATATATTTTATTTTATAAAATTTATATAATTTTTTAAATCACCATATAAAAATTATTATAGTTTTAAATCTTAATATTTTTCTAAACATATTGATTTTCTAGTTAATAGGGAAAATGCCAATTTTTATTAAAAAACAAAATTTTTATTTCCAGAAATTAAAAGTTTTAATTTTGTTTAAAATAAAATTTAAAGTTTAATTATTTTTATTATATTATTAATAATACAATTAAGTTCATTAGAATCGATTTTATGATTTAATTTGGTATAAAAACATTTTTATACATAAAAAGGCATTTTTCTGAAAAATTGTTTTTCATTGTGTTTTGATTTTAAATTAATTACTACCACTTATATAAATTTAATCTTGAAAATTGGATTCCATATTTGGAATTGGGAGTTTCAAATTTGGTTAATATTCTACTTTTATTTTTAGTCAATATGAATAGTACACGTGGTAAAATTTATCATTGTGATAAAGGGTAAATCGAGTTAATCAAGGTTAAAACTAAGTGATATGGTCATAATATTTAATATTAATTCTGATAGGATGAATTTAAATCTACTATTATAATATTAGGGTTGAAATTTATATGTTTAATGGACACTTGTCTATGAAAATGATCAATATAATATTTAAATCAAAGAAAGTTACAAAATGTCACTCTATTAGTTTTAAATATCTCTTATGTATTCATATGGGGATAAAAGAAATTTATAAAGGAATATAAATATCTATTTTGAGATTAATTAAATCATTTTTAGGATGTAAACTTATTTATAATTTTTAATAATTATATAATTACCTAAAATTCTTGTGCAATGTCGATGCACTATTTCTTTAATTAATAGAAAATATAATAAATGATTTCAAAAATATTAAAAGTAATATAATTTTAATTATTTATAGTGTTCCAAAATTTTAATATATTAATATGAAATATTTTTTTAAAGGATTATGTTTTAATTTAAATTTTTTCTTTCTGTATTTTAAGTCAAATTAAATTAATAGTTTCAAAATTAAAATTAATGATATTTTATAAAATGAATAGTTTATTAAATTATTTAAAAATCATAAAAAATATTTAAATAGGACCAGGATGATAATATATAGTCTAAAATTTTGATTCAATTTCCACCTTATATGTAAAATTATAACCCTTTAAGTGTGAAAAATATATTACCATGGTTGATGTTAAAATTGCTTAATTAAGGTGTTAAACTAAAAGATAGGGTTCAAAGCACCACTTAAACTATTAAAAATTTTATTTATTAATGGTATTTAAACCTTGTACTAAATTAAACTCTAATACCTAGAAATTTGGAAGCATGTTTCTAGATAATAACTTTAATATAATTTAATTTTTTTAAGAAATTTAAAAAGTTCCCCTCACTACAATTATAAAAGGGCACCTCCTCCCTCACTTATTTACAATAATTTTAGCCTTATATCTCGACCATACCCTGAAAAATCCCTTATAAGCTTCCATATCCATATTATAGAGGTTTTTTCTTACTAAAAGACCTACCCTATTATCTTTAAGAGGATATCTAAAGGAATTATTTTAAAGAAGAGGTAATCACCTTAACAAATCACTTTATTTTTTTATTCTTCTTTACCTTCTCTAAATCTATTATATTTATCATAAATTAATAATTTATTTATCCTAAATACACTAAAATTTTATTATGATTATGAAATAACCATTATCCACACTCTTTCTCATGAAATAAGAAGTGAACATATCGCTCGTGCGTACGTACAACTTACCATCTCCATATAGCGATACAATTCATTTTCCACTACCATATTTCAGGGAAGGTTAATTATGATGGTTTTAAAGTTTTTATATTATAATTATTACATAATTATAATTATGGAATTATAATATCACATATACCATCTTACCTTCCAATCCCTTGGAAAATGATAATGTCACTTGTGCGTACGTGTGGACTACCACCTCCACGAAGCAATGTGATCCGTTTTTCATTTCTGTTTTAAAAAGTTGGTAATTATGATAGATTTAATGAATATATATGATTTATAGGTTATAATAATGATTATTTAAATCTGAATTATTATTTATCTTTCTTTCATTTCATCCGTCAAAAAGTGAAAACAACCTTCATGCATACATACGGTCTGTCATCTCCATGAACGATGTTATACATTTTTTTATCTACAAATTTTATGGATGAATATAAATATATATATATATATAATGAATAAATATTATATTTATATCATTATTAAAATTATTTATATGATTTAATCATGATTAAAGTACAAGGACTGAAACTACATAACTAAAACATACATGAAAAAAAAGAAGCAATTATTACCAAGAATAATGATTTTAATGAAGAATCATTAATAAAAGGGAGATAAAAGATTATAAGTTAATAATATATGGTATTATATATATTATTATTATTATTTAATAGATATATAATAATTATATATTTATTATAAATGATTTTTAGATGCATACTAAGGAATTCTAACCTAAGGAAAAGGTTTTCTTATCTCACTTTTACTTCTGTGAGACATATACCATATTCACCGCTTATTTATTTTGTGTGGTATATATACTAGCCCTTTTATATTTTATATCATGAATAACTTTATATTAATGTTATTAAATTTTTTATTTGAAGTTAATTCATTCATGGGGGTTATTATTCAAAAGTTACCACAACAGTAAGGGTTTATTTCACAATCTCAATGTTATTCGGGATTGTTTATGTTAAAGTCTACAATGGGAGTATTATTTGATATTTTTATATTAAATACAAAATATATTATTATCCTATGTTTATTTAATAAAATTATAAGTTTTTATTTAATTTTTATCTTTTAATTACTCAATAAATCAAAAGAATGTTTTTAAGGAAAACTGACTTTTTTTCTATTCGATCGAGAATATTTTTATTCCATATCCATATTTCATTTAAAATGTTTTAAATAATAATTTAACTATTCTAAAATGATTTATTAAATAAATTGTTACCCATGTTTGTATTTAAAAAATAATAATTTTGAATAAATCTTCCCATCTCTTTTTGAACAAGGTACTTTTTTTACTTTTCTGATAAAAGTATGAATGTAATGTTTTTGTAACTTATATTACATGAATGGATTTCCCAACCACCATGAACTATCAGTTTTTTAAAGATTAATTTACATGTTTATAATGTTGTTTTAAAATAAAATTATTTCTTTAATAATTTTGATTTTTTAGACATTAAATTGAGAAGGTTATTTTCTTCAAAAATGTTTATAACAATATTTTTATGATATTTATATTCATCAACAACAAAACCCATTTATTTTACTTATATATCACTTAGGATATGTCGTAATGATACCATACTTATGATTTCTCTATATGGTTTATGATTATTTTTACCGAGGATGTAATATTTTGATAGCATCCACCATATTACTTTGTATGGCGTATGGTTATGTTTAATGATTGGGTAAATTATTAACAATTTTTATGCTATTTTTTCAATAATAATGTTTACGTTGATTATGATTCACCCATTTAATATGATGAATTCATTGGAATTATTAAGTTATGGGTGGGTCCCTATATAACCACTTGATGTATGAGTAGGTCTCATGAGACAAACTATATTGGGTTATGGTTGAATCCTTACCCATTTATGTAAATGTATTGGAATAAAGCCTTGATGGTATTTTTAGATGTATTGGTATAAAGCCTCAATATCCATTTTCTAATGTCTAGTATTATTAATTCCATCATTATGAAATAAATTATTGGTGTCCATTTTTTTATTTTATTTTTTATGATATCCATAGATAATTTTCTAGATAATTTCACTATATATATAGAATTATTTGATCAACATTCATTATTTCCATATTATTCATTCCTTATTAGCTTCCAATGTGAGTGTACCCTTATTGATCATCTGATCCCACCCCTTTCTTATGTTTAATTTTCCTAGATTTCTAGTAATTTTATTATGATTTTTAAGTAGGGATATGCTAAAGGGATAATGGTATTCTCAAAGAAAATACTATATTTCATTTTATGTGTTAATATGTAATGTGATATTTAAGTATATATATAGTTTCCAAGACTAATAAACTATTCATTCCATTGAGATGTGATTACCTATATCTATTAATAATGTACTAAAGTAACCATTGACTCTAGGTTACTAGGTTTGGGGTCATTATAGTTGGAATCATAGGAATTTTAGTAGAAATCTTGGGAATTGGATTTAAGAAAATGTATATTAAGGAATTTAACCCTATGATGGACTTTGAGAATATTCCTAAATAAACCAATCTTGTGATTTTGATATTAGTTATACATAAATTCTTAATTTATGTTAATTGCTTCACTGGGTTTGAAATTTTACATTATGGTTTATAATGTTATGATCTAATATGATGTCTGTCATTGTTTAGAAATATCCCCTAGTGGAAGGAATAAAAACTATATTAATGCACATAATCCACGTAGGGATTTTTATCTTAGGTAAGATAATGGAGTTGGAGATGGAGTTTTAGCTAGAGATGAACAAATTATAACTATATTAGGGTAGCTGAATTAGGTTATGTCCAATAACATTTTTTATATAGAGAAACTTTCTAATCCAAAATATGGTGTAACAATGTTAGATCACTTAATGTGTCAGCAACCTCAATCATTAAATGGGACTATAAATCTATTTATATCTAAGCAATGGATAATTTCCTTAGAGAAGTAATTTATTACTTTATGAAGTAATGAAATAGAGAATATTTTCATGTAATTTTATTATTTATCGAGGTATAAGGATCAATGGTGTTCATCGAATCAAAAAACTAAGGATGGGGAGGAAATAACAAGCATAGAATGGAATTATTTTAAGGAAATTCTATTAGAAAAATATTTTCCTTATGAACAATGATCGGATATTGAGATACAATTATTGATTTTAAGACAAAAGGAAGTGAAAAATGATTATAAAGCTAACTTTACAATGTTATGATGGCATATTGTGGACTATGTATGTAATTAAAAGAGAAATGTTGAACATTTCTTTGATTACTTAAGATAATCCCTAAAGAGGAATTAATCTTCCAAAAATTATCATTATATGAGGATATAGTATCATGTACTATCAAGATAGAGAAATAATTCTCCAAGTATGGTGGCTGTGAAGGAAAGCAAGAGAATAAGAATATGGAAGAACAAAAAATGGATAAGGGGGAAAAGGGAAAGAAGTATTTTCCCACATGTGATAATTGTGGAAAGAAGAACCATGGTACTTGCTTTAAGGGAGTGATATTTTTATTCAAGTTTGGAGAGAAAGGCCATTAGGCACTTGAATTTAATGTAAATAAATAAACCTTCATTGTATAGTGTTTCAAATCTAAGGATATAGGGCACTATGAAAATGAATAGAATAATCATCAAGTGAATAAACCTCAGAATAAGGCAAGGGATCATGGCCAAGATTATGTTATTACTATAGCTGAAGTGGAATTATTAAATTGATTGTGTATTTGGGTTCAATAATTATGTGGTAGAAGTATTTTATTAATGATATTCTGGTTATAATAATCATGAAATGTATAAGGATTTTACTATAGTAGTTCTTATTTAAGGATTTAAAACCATATGTTGAATGGTATCGATAACAAAGAAAATTGATTTAGTGGTAAGGTGGTATTTTTTTAGAATACATGAATAGGGGATGTATAATCCTTAATATGTTCATGGATCTATGTTAATAGTGTTTAGTTGTGATAAATATAAGATTTAAATTGAAGGAGTAAATGGGATAGTATTGGTGGCCTTGAAAATGGTCGGTTATTTGATAACAAAGTTGTTTATGTTATCTTTAATAGAGTTACAAAAAATTTAGATTTATGTAATATATTAGATAATTTATGATTTTATTTAAGGAATTAGTATAGAGTTAATTTTTAGAATCATTTATGTTTTCATTTAGGTTTTATGGTAATTCGGGTTATTACCGTGTTTCAGGAGAATATATGATCAATGTATTCACATATTTGGTATGTGATAATTAAGAGATACTTTAAGTTATTTAGAGGATAAATATTAAGTTTATTTGGTGATTCTCTTCCTAAATTTTTTGTATTTTTTGTTTGTTCATATATATATTGTAAGGGTCTTAAGGTGAACCATTTATGGAATGGATTAAGTTTAACTTTGGTTATTATTGTTGAGGTTTTAGAGATTAAAGAAATATTGGATAAATTTTTCTAAAAATTGGGTTTTTTAAAATAACAAGATATAGGAGAAATTTATTTTCATTTTTTATAGATATTATTATTCCTTAAAAGTTAATTTTAATGCTTTAGGCATGAAGAAATCATTATGAATTTCATTTATTTGAGTAAAATATGAAGTGGAAATTGATTGAAGCATAACCAAATGTTGTATTTTAGATTATTAAATGGAAATGAATCAATTAAGTATATTTTTTTGAGTACTTAATCATGATATTAAAATAATACCTCAACATTAAGAAAATGATCTTTAAATAAAATAGTTATCAGTTTTCCTTCATTTCTGATGAATTGATGGTCCATTCACCCCTCACTGATTTACGGTTTTTTGGTCATTAAATTTCTCATGGACATATTCTATATCATTATCAATTATTCCATTGATTTTATTATTCTATTTCATATCTATATTAAAAATTCCCACCAATTTTCTCCCTATCTGGAAACCCAAATATGTGATATTTTGGGTAACCATTATGTTTCTCGCTTTTCCCTTTTAAAATAAGTTTTATTATCCCTCTGTACAATTTGGGTTTTCAAAAAAGGTTAAAACTTTTATTAATAAGATAAAATTAAAATAGTTCAATTCATTTAAAGGTTATAATGTAATATCTCTAGATTTTAAAAAAAGACTATGTTTGATAGCATAGAGGAGACACAACATCATGTTTAAGCAAACCGCGATATAATATTATTATTCAATGTAATAATTATCACCTAGATATTGAATTAAAATATATTAAATGCATTAATCTAATTATGTAATATATATAAAGTACCTACTAAATATAAATTCATTTGTTAATTCTTATCAAATAAATACTCAATTTTTAGTAAAGTTATTTTATGCTTCGAAAATACGCTTTATTCAAAAATAATTTTTATTGGTTTTTGTGAGAAAATATTATAATTAATTTCAAGATATTCTATAAATTTAATTTTATAAAATTAATATAATTTTTTAAATTATCATATAAAAATTATCTTATGTTGAAATTTTTGGATTTTTTTGAAAAGATTTATTTTCTAGTGAATAATGAAAAATACCAATTTTTATTGAAAATTGTATTTTTATTTCAAGAATTTATAAATTTAATTTTTAAAAAAAAAATATTTCAAAGTATACTTTTTTCTATTATATTATTATTAATCTAATTAAGTTCATTGGACTCGATTTTATGATTTAATTTGTTATAAAAAACACTTTTATACATAAATAGGAATCATTCAAAAAAAATTATTTTTCGTTGCATTTTGAATTTTGATTTCAAATTAATTACTGACACTTATAGAAATTTAATCTTTTAAAATGGATTCCATATTTTTAATCATGAGGTTAAAATTTTGAAAATAGACCCCTTTTATTTTTTGTCAATATGAATAGTAACCATTGTAAAATGCATCACCTCGGTAAAAGGTAAATTGAGTTAATCTGGGTTTAAACTAAGTGATAAGGTTATAATATTTAATATTAATTCTTATTGGATTAATTTAGTTTGACCCTTGTCACATTAACATTGAAATTTATTTGTTTAATGGACAATTTTTACTGCAAATGGCCAATATAATATTTAAATCAAATAAAGTTAAAAAAATGTCACTCTCTTAGTTTTAAATATCTCTTATGCATTCATATAGGGACTGTTTCCTCTGGTATTGGGAATGACCTCTTTGATTTAAGGTTCAAACATTCCAAGCAGTTTCTAATGGGTTTGTTCATAGAACCAGAAACATCCAATCATTCCATATCCATTTGGACCTACTTTCCAAAGGTAGGTGCTAATTGGTTATACACTGATGAGGCTTAGGAATTTGCATTGGTTGAGAGGATGTGAGGTCGGACTCATCACACCTTTTTTAGGGGAATTATTATCTACTCCGGGACTCTCTTTATATATTTAAGTTATGTTCGTGAATCTTTATTAAATTATCAAGTATAAAATGAGCATTCCTTTAGATCTGACAACCAATGATTGATATGTAAGAAATTTAGAGAATATTTTATATGTATTCGAAGTTCTTCATCGATAAAGAATCATCTGTATTTGTTATAGATTCTTAGTCAATGGTATCCTTTAATACATTATATAAAAGTCTCTTGGTTATTATAATGACCATACTGGTTTTAAAGCCACTCAGTGGGGAACTTGAAGTTTATCGTCATTCAGAAGGACATAGATTATTTCAGAGTTGGGATCATACCCGCAGATGGGCTACCTACGTATCCTTTATTTATAAAAGGAATCAGAACCCACGTAGTTAGAGTAAGGGAGTATGATGTTTATGTATGATTGATGGCTCAAAGAAAGATATCACAATTACTTTTACACTCTAAGCTCACGTGAGTCATGCTCGGTGTGAGAAACAAGAGGTATTGGTGAAACCAGACAATTGTGCCATGAAAGATGCAATCATAGAAAATGATGTGGGGCTTATGTATGTATGACTACCCAAATAGATAGATATCGGGACTTATTTCAAAGAAGAAGTCCGGGAACAGGGCCCATAAAAGTATATGTGCTTTTATGGAGATTTGGATACTCTAACTTGGGGATTACTCCAAAGAAAGATGCCCAAATTAGGAGGGGACTTATGATTGGGTTTTATTCCTGAGAAGGAAGCCTAGATCAAAAGTAAATTAAGACTGGTTAAGAGAAATTAAGACCGGGGCTTATTCCTAAGGAGGAGACCCAGGTTAAAGGGATTTTATGACTGGGGCTTATTCCTGAAAAGGAATACCAGGTTAAGGGAATTTTAGAATTAAGGGACTTGGGTATTACTCCTAAGGAGGATGCCCATATTGGATATTGGGGCTTACTCTTGAAAAGGAATCCCAGATTTAAGAAATTATGGTTGGGGCTTACTCCTGAGGAGGATGCCCAGATTTTGGAAACTTTGAGACTGGGGCTTACTCGTAAGGAGGATGCCCAGATTAGGGGACTAGGGGCTTAATCCTAAGGAGGATGCCCAGATTAGGGGACTTGGGGCTTACTCCTAAGGAGGATTCCCAAATTAATGAGGACTTGGGGCTTACTCCTAAGTAGGATGCCCAAATTAATGAGGACTTGGGGCTTACTCCTAAGGAGGATGCCCAAATTAATGAGGACTTGAACTGGGGCTTACTCCTGAGGAGGAGGCCCTGGGTTAAGGATTATCTCATCTTAAATATGAGGTTGAATGAATGAACTCTCTAACCTTAGTGATGTAAAGATATTTAAATCACTAGGTTTTGAGAGATGTTCCACAGAATTCCTTTCAGATAAGGAATTCAACAAGGAAATCATGCCATGAATGGCTTTGGAGAGAATTCTGAAGGCTTAATCTTGAAGAGGAGAGGTGGATAGGTATAAGAGGGGTGAAATGGGCAGAAAGGGCACCCAAAAATTGAGGGGCACGCAATTCCTGTGTGGGCGCGCAAGTCTTGGTCGTGCAGGTGTACCTGCACAACACATGGGTACTGGCACGCCGCTCAACCCTTAAGGTAGAACTTGGGCGAGGCTTGGCTCAAGCCTTTAGTACTATCCCTGAAGGCTTCCAGAAGAGGGGATGCAAGTTCTGTTGAAGGGGTAAGGTGTTGCACAAGTGTGGCCATTTCCCTTAAGGCCTGGCCACTCAGGTGCGGAAGTGTTGATGAGTTTCAACACTTAGGCCTTGCTCCCTCTCTTTAGATCTTCCGTTCTATGTAAGAAATTACCTTAGAAGTGTTCGGAAGCTTTGAGAAGAGACTACGGCGCCGGGAACTGAAATCTGAATTTCTGGAAAATTTTCCTCCCCAATGGGGGGCCCAAAGGGGTATTTATAGGCTGGAGAAGACCCTGGGTGAATTTCAAAGAGGGCGCACAAGTCACCTGCGTGGCCACTGGGCGGCGTGCAAGTATACTTGCACGACATTGGTGGAACTTGCACGACCCAAGTGCATTTGAATCTTGGTTCATTCCTTTGTCAATTTTTGATGTTTCTTCAAAGGATGAATCAATTTTGGGTTCAATGTATTTCTCTTTTCATTCCTTTAGACTCTGTGACAGAAAGGAGCGTCAAAAAAAGTCCACCCTCAGAGTTGGATCTGAAATAAATGAGGATGTGACTCTGAGGAAAAGAATAAAACCATAGTAAATGTAACACCCCAAGCTTCTACGGTACGTTTCCCTTTGAATAATGCGATAGCGTGTGTTGTACGCAACCTCGAGTTCTAACACACACCACAACTAATTAAACTAGCCGTTGTGAATAGTAATACCTAATTTTTGAAATTATATATATTTTATATTTTAAAATGGACTTCATTTTTGGACTCGGAATATCGAATTTAGCCTAAGGTGAAATTTTGGTACTTTTCGGATAACTTTCATATTTTGATGAATAGTGAAAATTACTAAATTTTAATTAAAAACAACTTTTTTAATCAAAATAATTAATAGTGATAAATTATGAATTTTAGTAGTTTTAAAGTATATTTAGAATATATTTTTACCATTTAATATAATGTTGGTCATTGGACATAATTTTACAATTAAACCGAACATAAACAAGTGTCAATCTTTTGATAGTTATTATCTCTTAAAAACACGCTTTTTGTTTTGACAGCGGGAATTAATTTTAAATTAATTTCTGCCACTTCTGTGTTTTGAATTTAGGAAAATGGATTCCATATTTGGAATCAGGATGTTCAAATTGTGTAAATAGGTAACTTTTATTTTTAGACATTTTGAATAATTACTGCGGTAAATATTTTATTTACCATGGTTAAGGGTAAATCCGGTAAATAAGGGTTAAACAAATAATATTATAATAATACTAAATTACCCTAAAAACGTGTCTTAACCCTATTGGTTGATAGATGGTCGACCATGGGCATCTTTTTGTCAATTTTGGGACCCCATGGATCCACTTGTAAGTGATAATGACACTTTATTTTAATTTAGTTAAAATGAATACAAAAATGACACAAGCATATATCTTTTAGAACAACAATTTTTACATAGGGTTATATATGTTGGATTTTAGATTATAAATATTCATTAGAAATCTAAAAAGATTTCCTACATAATGATATTTTATTTATAATTTTTAGACATTAAATAATTTATTTTATTTATGACACAATGATGATGCAGTAATTACTATAATAGTGAAAAATTAAAATAATTGATATTATAAATACCCAAATAAATATAATATGAAACTTTTAATAAATTAAACTAATTTTATAGGATAATATGATATATTAGGATTTATTTAATTGACTTTGTTCTAAGTAATCAATCTGTTATGAGTTTCACAAAAATCAACTATTGAATAGTGTCAAAATTGACATAAAAGAGTTCTTAAAACAAATATTATATTATTAATTGATATTAAATTCCTAAAAATCTAAGGTTCGGCCAAGAGACTTATATTATGATAGGTTCCTCATTAATGGACCACTTGGGGGTCGCTTGGATGTATATAGTAAGTTTATTAACCATATTATATAAAAATACAAAGAGACATTGTAAAAGTGAAACTAATTAACTTAGAGTTAATACTTAAAGATAAGGTTAATATAAGTACCCAAACCTATCTAAATTCTATTGGTTGAGTGGTTTTCGACCTATCCCCACCTTAACCTTTGAATAATCAACTTTGGAGCCATTAGAAACCGAATATGAATTTATTATAAATTAATATTTCTAGCTTTTCCAAAGGTGCCCCTCACCCCTCTTATAAAAGGGCACTCCTCCTTCTCTTTTCTTCACACCTTCAAAGCCTTTTGGTTCGGACAAACTCTGCCCAAATACTCTCCCAACATCCATAACTACAACCTAGAGGCCTTAGTTTGATCATAAAGCCAACCTAAGGATCCCTTTTGATCAAATCAAAAGGAAGAACCCGAAGAAGAGGTAATGATTTCACCACCCTTTTCTAAGTTCATTTCTTCTTCCACTTCTTCTTCCTTTGTTCTTACCATTATAAAATAATAACTCCAGTATCTCACATATACTGTGATGTTATTATAAGTATGGTACAACCATATTCAGTATTCTATCCACCCTTTGAATAACATGTCACCATACGTGCGTACGTACGGCTTACCGTCTCCACGTCGTGGTGTAATTGTTATTCAATATAATATTATTTGGATGGGTATAATAATGATGTGTAACTCATGTAAATAATAAATATAACATGTTAATGATTCTGTATATATGATATACCATTCATTTATATATTATTTTAATATCAAAAGAATGATATTGTCGCTCGTGCGTACGTACGGACTACCGTCTCCACGAACGCGATGAGATTCATTCTCCATCGTATCCATTCAAGTATAATTATCATTTTATGATTTAAAAATGATGTTTAAGGACTTGATATCATTCTGGATATGAATAAGATACAACAAACATGGCTTATGTAACAAAACATATAAAAGAAAATGAGTAAGTTAACACCCGAAACGATGATAATTCTAAGATATTATTAATAAATCAATGTTAAAAGATCATATATGATATCATATTAATATATATGATTCTTGTATAATTTAATAACAATTATTTCACCATTATACAGGAGGTTAACCTACCCCAACCAAGGAAAAGTACAAGGTAAGGGTTATTTCACAATCTCTTCATTATCCGAGGATGTTTATATGTAATAATCTACTGGGATCTCTTTATCATCCACATCCATGTTTCTTAAAAATGTATTTCAAAACATTTTTACTATTTACAAGAATATGGGTTAAAGTCATTTATACCCTTTTTTGACTTTTTATAAGAGGTTTATAAAGGAATATTTCCGTCGTTTTCAAAACAAGGTCCTTTTTAACCTTTTCGACAGAATTGAGGTAAGAATGTTTTTTTTAACTTATACGGCGGGTGCGGTTATTTTACGCCGTTATAAAATCTTCAAAGCTTTCCTTACAAGCTTATAAGAATATTTTCAAAGAAAATGTTTTATTTTATATGGATCTTAAATGATTTCAAAATAAAAGGAGATATTTCTTTAAAAAGAATTTTGATTTCATCTATGTCAACATCCTTTGATGGATTTTAAGATTATTTGAAGTTGATTTATTATGATACAAAACTTCTATATTGTATTGAAGGTTTTGTGATATGTTTGACTGTGGATGTGCTATTTTTATACCATTCATAGTTTATTGTGAAAGTATTGACATTTCGTATGCTAGTTTTAATACGAATGTTTATGTTATGTTTAAACCTTTTCATATGGGAATGCATTGGACTTAATAAGTGACGGGTGGAGCCCGCTATAGCTCCTCGATGCATCGGTAGGTCTCATGAGACAAACTAGTGTCTTGGCACAAGGCCTTGACAAAATCTTATTTGTAGTCTTGGCACGAGGCCTTGGCTATGTGGTTATGATAGTCTGGCATTATGCATTCCAACATTATGAAAGTGGTTATTTATTTTTGCATGTGATTATTCGATTAGTGGAATATCCATGTGAATAAGTAAATGGCATTATTTCATTTTATTTATGCCATACCATGTTGAAAGTTCATGTTTAAAAGGCTTTTGTTTTAGTTATACATTGCCTTAAATGTTTATTCTTATTGATGAAAGTTTCCGCTATATTGTTATCCTTACTGGGCATTTGAGCTCACCCCTTTTCTATGTTTTATTTTTCCCAGGAAGTGAAGATGTAAGTTATGAATGACCTGCAGGGATATTATGAGGGGATTGTAGTGTGGACTGTGGAAACATTATGTTGTTGTAGTAGTTTTTGATTTTATGATGTAATGTAAAACTTATGAATATATCTAGTGTTTCCAAGGCTACTAAACCAATCGGTCTTTCAAGATTTGATCTTTCTTGTGATCATGCCAATGTTATGTAATAATGCACCGACTCTAGGCAACTAGGGTCGGGGCGTTACAGTTGGTATCAGAGGAAGTTTAGTACAAACCTTGGAAGCTAGATTTAGATAAACTCTGATTAGAGCACATAGACCTAAGATGAACTTTGAGGATTAGTATAGAAGAACTTCCTAGAATTTTGGTATTGTAGAGACTTTGTGAGTTTTCCGAGCAATACATCCCTGTCTGGATACGAGCAGGTAGAGGCGGCTCTGGCACAGATGTACCTAGGGGTAAAACCCGAAAACACCGCTTTGAGCTAGACTCGAACAGGAACTGGTGCACGACAACGGGCCTTGCTGCACTCTTGGTTACGACACTCCCGGGGGATATGCTTAGGATAACTCTCACTTTCTTTACAAATAATTATGAAGGGTTTATGAGTATATACTTCCTCAATGAAAACATATTTATGATTATGGATTATATCCATAGATAGTTCAATTTATGTTTAGTGTTTTATAAGTATGGGATTATGTATTTTGATGCATAAACTGATCTAGTTTATGCCATTTTTTAGAAATGGCGCCTAGTGGAAGAAATGGAAACCGTATCAATGCACGCACTCCATGTAGGGATTGCCCTCCTGCTCAAGATAATTATAGTGGGGCTGGTGATGCAACTGGTGCTGATCAGCTAATCACCGTACTGGGACAACTTACTCAGGTTATGAATAATAACCTTACCCGTATGGAGCACCCTGATCCGCAGCGTGGAGGATCAATGTTAGATCGATTCATGAGACAGCAACCACCAACGTTCAATGGGAGTAAAAATCCCTTAGTAGCTGAGCAATGGATATTTTCCCTAGAGAAAATATTTCAGGCTTTGGGGAGTAGTGAAAGGGAAAAAGTTACCATGGCAGTTTACCGCCTCACTGGAGATGCTGATCAATGGTGGTCATTGATTCAAAACATGAAGGAAGATGATGAAGTATCAAACATGGAATGGAGGGAGTTCAAAGATCTGTTTTTAGAAAAATACTTTCCTCGCGACCATCGAGCAGATATGGAAAGACATTTTCTGAGTCTGAGACAAAAGGAGGATGAGAATGTCACAAAGTATGAGGCTAACTTTACAAGGTTAGCGAGGTACGCTGGTGATTATATTCGCAACCCAAGAAGTAAGATTGATCGTTTCTTTGATGGGTTAAAACCATTTCTCCGTCGAGCATTAGTCTCACAATCCTTTTCATCGTACGAAGACATTGTCTCATGTGCTATCAAGACCGAAAAGGAATTCTCTAAGTCTTATGACTTTAAAGCAAAGCAAGAGAAGAAGAGACCTGCTGATCAATCTGGGAATGGAAATAAGGGGAAGAAGGGAAAGGTTGAATATCCATCTTGTGGTAAGTGCGGGAAGAAACACCCCGGTGCTTGCCTGAAGGGAATGGGAGTCTGTTACAAGTGTGGTGAAAAAGGCCACCAAGCTCATGATTGCAAGGGGAAGAAGGAAGCTACAAACGTTCAGTGCTACAATTGCAGGGAGATGGGGCATTATGCAAATGCATGTCCTAAGCGTCAGGAGAACTTACCTCAGAAAAGGCCAAGGGATCAAGGCCAGGCTTATGCTATCACTACTGCTGAGGTAGAAGCTCCGAAAGACGTGAAGGCAGGTAATTTAATGGTTTCCTAAAGTTTAGCAAATGCATTATTTGATTCTGGATCATCGCATTGTTTCATATCTTCCCAGTTTTCTAAGAAAATTAAATATTTCCAATTTGATTTAATAAGGGAGTTGTCAGTTAAAACTCCTAAGGGAAGTATCGTTGCAACAAAGTTTTGTGAATCAGTCCCCATTAGAGCACATAAATTTTCTTTATCTGCTGATTTCATCGTCATACCTATGATTGAGTTTGATATAATCCTCAGTATGGACTGGCTTTCGGACTATGATGCGAAGATTTATTGTAAGAAGAAAGAGGTTACGATTCTTGATGATAATGATAAGGAGCACCTTATTTTTAGAGCAGAATCGTCACCACCTAATTCTTATTTAGATCCACCCCCTGTAGCTCAACTTAATTCAATTATCGGGGAGGAAGAGAATGAAATAACTGTCGGTGAGGAAAGGAATGTTCAAATAGAGGATGTACCTGTTGTGAAAGAATTTGTAGATGTATTTCCGGAAGATTTACCTGGACATCCTCCAGAACGAGAAGTTGAGTTTTCCATTGATTTGATTCCTGGATCAAGGCCTATATCGAAGACCCCTTATAGAATGGCCACTGTAGAGTTAGTCGAACTAAAGAAACAACTAGAGGAATTGAGTAATAAGGGATTTATTCGCCCTAGTGTTTCTCCATGGGGAGCCCCTGTTCTTTTTGTTAAAAAGAAAGATGGATCTATGAGGTTATGTATCGACTACAGGGAGATCAATGCTATAACAATAAAGAACAAGTATCCCCTACCTCGTATTGATGATTTATTTGACCAACTGCATGGAGCTCAATACTTTTCAAAGATTGACCTTCGATCTGGATACCATCAGTTGTGTGTGAAGAAGGAAGACATTCTGAAAACAGCATTTCGAACCAGGTATGGGCATTACGAGTTTACTGTAATGCCGTTTGGATTGACTAATGCACCATCTGTATTCATGGATCTGATGAATAGAGTTTTCAAGGAGTATCTCGATGAATTTGTGGTAGTATTTATTGATGATATATTGGTATACTCCAAAACCTATGAAGATCATGAAAATCACTTGTGCATTATCTTGAGGACTCTGAGGAGGCATGAATTATATGGAAAGTTTAGCAAGTGTGAATTCTGGCTTCAGGAGATTTCTTTTCTTGGCCATATTGTCTCTAAAGATGGAATCTCTGTTGATCCTTCTAAGACCAAGGCAATCCAAGAATGGCCAGCACCTACGGGTATAACTGAGGTACGTAGTTTTATTGGTTTGGCAGGTTATTATCGACGTTTCGTCCAGAATTTTGCCCGATTGGCTAACCCATTAACGAAGCTCACACGTAAAGGGGTTAAATTTGTTTGGACAAAAGAGTGTGAAGAATGTTTCAAAGAACTGAAGAGAAGATTAGTCAATGCTCCTATATTGACTCTACCATCGGGGAATGATGGGTTCGTTATTTATAGTGATGCATCAAAGAAAGGACTTGGTTGTGTCCTTATGCAGAATGATAGAGTTATTGCCTATGCATCACGACAGTTGAAAATTCATGAACAAAACTATCCTACTCATGATCTTGAGTTAGCAGCTGTGATCTTTGCTTTGAAGATATGGAGGCACTACCTCTATGGTGAAAAATGTGAGATTTATACTGATCACAAGAGTTTGAAGTATATTTTCTCACAAAAAGAACTCAACATGAGGCAAAGGAGATGGCTTGAATTACTCAAGGATTATGATTGTACGATACACTACCACCCAGGGAAGGCAAACAAGGTGGAAGATGCTTTGAGTAGAAAAGACCATGGAGTTTTGAACAATATGAGAATTGAAAGGGATCCAATTTTCATGGAGCTAGTGAAGATGGACATGGGAATAACCAGGGAAGGTGAAACATCAATGCTTTTTCAAATGGTTGCCAAACCATCTTTACTAGAAAGGATTAAGAGTTCTCAGACTGATGATGAAGAATTTCAGAAGAAGATTAAAGCTGTGAATGATGGGAGATTGAGAGACTTTGTGTATGAAGATGGAATTTTGAAATTTGGGAAGAGACTTTGTGTTCCCGATTTACCTGATCTGAAAAGGGAATTACTGGATGATGCTCATAGTTCCAATTTCTCTATACACCCTGGGAGCACCAAAATGTATAGAGATTTGAAGGAACATTTTTGGTGGGACAATATGAAGAGGGAGATTGCTGATTTTGTGTCAAGATGTATGGTTTGTCAACAAGTGAAAGCTGGAAGGCAACAGCCTGGAGGAGTCATGCAACCGCTTCCCATACCGGAGTGTAAATGGGACAATATTACAATGGACTTTGTCATGGGGCTACCAAAGACTCCTAGAAGGAACGATGCAATATGGGTTATTGTTGATCGTCTTACCAAGTCAGCACATTTTCTTGCTATAAGAGAAGATCTACCCCTGGAACGTCTAGAAAGACTATACATTAATGAAGTTGTGAGACTTCATGGAGTACCCCTATCAATTGTTTCGGATCGTGATCCCCGTTTTACTTCAAGGTTTTGGAAAAGTCTTCAGAAATCCCTGGATACTGAACTTCATTTGAGCACTGCTTACCACCCTCAGACAGACGGACAATCAGAACGGACTATTCAAACCTTAGAAGACATGTTGAGATCTTGCTCACTTGACTTTCAGGGTATGTGGGATCAATATTTACCTCTGGTAGAATTTTCCTATAATAATAGCTTCCATTCGAGTATTCAGATGGCACCATATGAAGCGTTATACGGAAAGAGATGTCGTACACCAACCTGTTGGGATGACGTCGGTGAAAGAAAACTTGTAGGTCTAGAACTGGTGGAGGAAACGATGGAAAAGGTAAAGGTAATCCAAAATCACATCAAAGTAGCTCAAAGTAGGCAGAAGAGCTATGCCGATAATCGAATGAAGGATTTGGAATTTCAAGTCGGTGATCATGTTTTCCTAAAGGTATCTCCGTGGAAGGGAGTCATACGTTTTGGTAAGAAAGGTAAATTGAGTCCCAGGTACATCGGACCTTTCGAAATTCTAGAACGAATTGGGGCTGTAGCTTACCGATTGGCAATGCCGCCAAGTCTCTCCAAAGTTCACGATGTGTTCCACGTATCTCTGTTGAGAAAATACATGCCTGACCCAACGCATGTACTCACCTATGAGGAATTAGAACTGGAACCCGATCTGTCTTATTGCGAAGAGCCCGTCAGGATTCTTGATACGAGAGAACAAGTGCTGAGAAACCGGATGACGTGTCTGGTAAAAGTTTTGTGGAGAAATCATAAGATGGAAGAGGCAACGTGGGAACCCGAGGAACTTATGATGAAGAACCACCCGAGTCTTTTTATGCAGTAATACCCTAGAAATTGCGAGGACGCAATTATTTGAAGGAGGGGAGAATGTAACACCCCAAGCTTCTACGGTACGTTTCCCTTTGAATAATGCGATAGTGTGTGTTGTACGCAACCTCGAGTTCTAACACACACCACAACTAATTAAACTAGCTGTTGTGAATAGTAATACCTAATTTTTGAAATTATATATATTTTATATTTGAAAATGGACTTCATTTTTGGACTCGGAATATCGAATTTAGCCTAAGGTGAAATTTTGGTACTTTTCGGATAACTTTCATATTTTGATGAATAGTGAAAATTACTAAATTTTAATTAAAAACAACTTTTTTAATCAAAATAAGTAATAGTGATAAATTATGAATTTTAGTAGTTTTAAAGTATATTTAGAATATATTTTTACCATTTAATATAATGTTGGTCATTGGACATAATTTTACAATTAAACCGAACATAAACAAGTGTCAATCTTTTGATAGTTATTATCTCTTAAAAACACGCTTTTTGTTTTGACAGCGGGAATTAATTTTAAATTAATTTCTGCCACTTCTGTGTTTTGAATTTAGGAAAATGGATTCCATATTTGTAATCAGGATGTTCAAATTGTGTAAATAGGTAACTTTTATTTTTAGACATTTTGAATAATTACTGCGGTAAATATTTTATTTACCATGGTTAAGGGTAAATCCGGTAAATAAGGGTTAAAAAAATAATATTATAATAATACTAAATTACCCTAAAAACGTGTCTTAACCCTATTGGTTGATAGATGGTCGACCATGGGCATCTTTGTGTCAATTTTGGGACCCCATGGATCCACTTGTAAGTGATAATGACACTTTATTTTAATTTAGTTAAAATGAATACAAAAATGACACAAGCATATATCTTTTAGAACAAAAATTTTTACATAGGGTTATATATGTTGGATTTTAGATTATAAATATTCATTAGAAAGCTAAAAAGATTTACTACATAATGATATTTTATTTATAATTTTTAGACATTAAATAATTTATTTTATTTATGACACAATGATGATGCAGTAATTACTATAATAGTGAAAAATTAAAATAATTGATATTATAAATACCCAAATAAATATAATATGAAACTTTTAATAAATTAAACTAATTTTATAGGATAATATGATATATTAGGATTGATTTAATTGACTTTGTTCTAAGTAATCAATCTGTTATGAGTTTCACAAAAATCAACTATTGAATAGTGTCAAAATTGACATAAAAGAGTTCTTAAAACAAATATTATATTATTAATTGATATTAAATTCCTAAAAATCTAAGGTTCGGCCAAGAGACTTATATTATGATAGGTTCCTCATTAATGGACCACTTGGGGGTCGCTTGGATGTATATAGTAAGTTTATTAACCATATTATATAAAAATACAAAGAGACATTGTAAAAGTGAAACTAATTAACTTAGAGTTAATACTTAAAGATAAGGTTAATATAAGTACCCAAACCTGTCTAAATTCTATTGGTTGAGTGGTTTTCGACCTATCCCCACCTTAACCTTTGAATAATCAACTTTGGAGCCATTAGAAACCGAATATGAATTTATTATAAATTAATATTTCTAGCTTTTCCAAAGGTGCCCCTCACCCCTCTTATAAAAGGGCACTCCTCCTTCTCTTTTCTTCACACCTTAAAAGCCTTTTGGTTCGGCCAAACTCTGCCCAAATACTCTCCCAACATCCCTCACTACAACCTAGAGGCCTTAGTTTGATCAGAAAGCCAACCTAAGGAGCCCTTTTGATCAAATCAAAAGGATGAACCCGAAGAAGAGGTAATGATTTCACCACCCTTTTCTAAGTTCATTTCTTCTTCCACTTCTTCTTCCTTTGTTCTTACCATTATAAAATAATAACTCCAGTATCTCACATATACTGTGATGTTATTATAAGTATGGTACAACCATATTCAGTATTCTATCCACCCTTTGAATAACATGTCACCATACGTGCGTACGTACGGCTTACCGTCTCCACGTCGTGGTGTAATTGTTATTCAATATAATATTATTTGGATGGGTATAATAATGATGTGTAACTCATGTAAATAATAAATATAACATGTTAATGATTCTGTATATATGATATACCATTCATTTATATATTATTTTAATATCAAAAGAATGATATTGTCGCTCGTGCGTACGTACGGACTACCGTCTCCACGAACGCGATGAGATTCATTCTCCATCGTATCCATTCAAGTATAATTATCATTTTATGATTTAAAAATGATGTTTAAGGACTTGATATCATTCTGGATATGAATAAGATACAACAAACATGGCTTATGTAACAAAACATATAAAAGAAAATGAGTAAGTTAACACCCGAAACGATGATAATTCTAAGATATTATTAATAAATCAATGTTAAAAGATCATATATGATATCATATTAATATATATGATTCTTGTATAATTTAATAACAATTATTTCACCATTATACAGGAGGTTAACCTACCCCAACCAAGGAAAAGTACAAGGTAAGGGTTATTTCACAATCTCTTCATTATCCGAGGTTGTTTATATGTAATAATCTACTGGGATCTCTTTATCATCCACATCCATGTTTCTTAAAAATGTATTTCAAAACATTTTTACTATTTACAAGAATATGGGTTAAAGTCATTTATACCCTTTTTTGACTTTTTATAAGAGGTTTATAAAGGAATCTTTCCGTCATTTTCAAAACAAGGTCCTTTTTAACCTTTTCGACAGAATTGAGGTAAGAATGTTTTTTTTAACTTATACGGCGGGTGCGGTTATTTTACGCCGTTATAAAATCTTCAAAGCTTTCCTTACAAGCTTATAAGAATATTTTCAAAGAAAATGTTTTATTTTATATGGATCTTAAATGATTTCAAAATAAAAGGAGATATTTCTTTAAAAAGAATTTTGATTTCATCTATGTCAACATCCTTTGATGGATTTTAAGATTATTTGAAGTTGATTTATTATGATACAAAACTTCTATATTGTATTGAAGGTTTTGTGATATGTTTGACTGTGGATGTGCTATTTTTATACCATTCATAGTTTATTGTGAAAGTATTGACATTTCGTATGCTAGTTTTAATACGAATGTTTATGTTATGTTTAAACCTTTTCATATGGGAATGCATTGGACTTAATAAGTGACGGGTGGAGCCCGCTATAGCTCCTCGATGCATCGGTAGGTCTCATGAGACAAACTAGTGTCTTGGCACAAGGCCTTGACAAAATCTTATTTGTAGTCTTGGCACGAGGCCTTGGCTATGTGGTTATGATAGTCTGGCATTATTCATTCCAACATTATGAAAGTGGTTATTTATTTTTGCATGTGATTATTCGATTAGTGGAATATCCATGTGAATAAGTAAATGGCATTATTTCATTTTATTTATGCCATACCATGTTGAAAGTTCATGTTTAAAAGGCTTTTGTTTTAGTTATACATTGCCTTAAATGTTTATTCTTATTGATGAAAGTTTCCGCTATATTGTTATCCTTACTGGGCATTTGAGCTCACCCCTTTTCTATGTTTTATTTTTCCCAGGAAGTGAAGATGTAAGTTATGAATGACCTGCAGGGATATTATGAGGGGATTGTAGTGTGGACTGTGGAAACATTATGTTGTTGTAGTAGTTTTTGATTTTATGATGTAATGTAAAACTTATGAATATATCTAGTGTTTCCAAGGCTACTAAACCAATCGGTCTTTCGAGATTTGATCTTTCTTGTGATCATGCCAATGTTATGTAATAATGCACCGACTCTAGGCAACTAGGGTCGGGGCGTTACAGGAAAGGCGGCGCGCAAGTGTTGAGCACGTAGAGGGCGGCACGCAAGTGTTGGGAGTGCAGGCGTTGGCATGCAAGGGTGCGGCTTGGTCTATAAATACGCGGTCATTCTCGCGCAAATCCACCAGATCTCGAATTTCTTACTCTCATCGTGCAAGTTGGTCTCGTCGCGAAAGTTACTTGTTTTCTGCTGTTTCACTGTTGTTGCACTGCTGTAGAGGTAATAGGACTTGTGCGGTGATACTTGCGTGCCAAAAACTTGCGTGACACATCCATACTTGTGCGACGCATCCATACTTACGCGTCAAAATTAGACTTGTGTGCCTTAATGCCTTTGCCATTTTTTCAAAATTTCTTCACAAATTTTATAAAAAAATCAACCCATTTAAGAGTTAATTTATTCATATTTTGTGTAGATTCAATGGCTCCCAAGATAATCGGAATGAATGATGAACTGGAAAGAAAGTGACTTGATGATATGATGAGCATCATTGGCCATGATTATTATATTGTCTGTGACAGCACTCTCCGAGATTTGGCTAAGTATTTGAAGAAGTATCATTGTGACTTCCCCTAGAAAATTTATCTTACTTTGTATGGCTATGGTCATCTATGATAAGTTACCATTCCAAAGGCAAAGAACTATCCCTCAATTTCTTGGTTTAATAACTACACCAATTTTTCTTCAGCAAATATCTCATATAGAGGAGCATTTATAAATGCTGGAACAGTGGAGAAGGCCCATAGGATGCATCATATACCTTGTACGCCAGATCTGAAACCTCATAAGACCGAGCTGCAACCACATTGTTATCCTTCAATTTTCCAAAACTCTCAGATGGATCAATCTAAAGGCTGGAAGAGAAGTTGGGATTTTCATCCTGGAGGAGGTGTGAAGCCAACTTGGATGTGGGAAAACTGGGTGCGACAAACCTGTGCAGATTTTGTCAAGGATTTGAAAGGAGTTGTGATATATGAATCCGTCTGGGTTGGGAAAACATATGTTTACAGGCATGATAACTTCATGTCAGAGATACTCAGCCATTAGAGCCTAGAAACCAATTCTTTCCATCTGAATCATGGATAAGTAGGAATCAGTATGTGGGATGTCCACAAGATCTCAGGGGCTCCAATTTTAGGTGATATGTATGATTAATTCATCCCTCCCAAGGTGACTTGTAATGATTCAGAAAAGACTCCAGCTTTAGCTCGGAAATTATTTAAAATCTTCCACAAGCTCAAGAGTTCAGAGACCTCCTTAACTCATTCTAGAAAGGATATTCATCCAAAGGAGTGGATGAATATGTTTCTTATCGAGAAGTAGGAGAAGGATCCAAAGGAGAAGGGATCGAAGGAGAAGGGATCCAAGAAGAAGGGGCCCAAGGAGAAGAGGCCCACTCGTCCTACCACTTGCCCCAAAATAGAGAAAATGGGTGCTCCTGGCACATTCTGGCCGACTCTGGAAGCAGGAGAATTTGAGAAGTGGGAATATGAGGTGAATCAGAGGATCCCAAAGAAGACTCGTCTGGTGGGATTTTTGGCCTTGTGGCTCAGTGTTTATCTTCTTCCAGTCAAGGACTCGAAGGGAGGAGTCATTCTAGGAACCTTCGTTATTACGGCCAAGTTGGATGGGTGAAAATGGTTGGGTTGGCTACCACCATTTTAGCAAAGATTCACAGTAGCTTACTCCATGTCTTCATGGGTAAGTCTCCTTTGAGAATAGTAGGACCATTCCATGTTTTGTGGGGATGGATCATCACTCACTTCAGGACGTATAATGTACATAATGGAGTACAGATTCCTAGAAGTTCTTTCAGGCCATCAGTGCAGGCATTCTCTGGAATTTCTCCATTAGCTCTCAACTCTTATGACATGAAGGTGAGGCTGAGCATGTATAAGGAATTCAACTTCTTTCCTTATGGAAATCTGCCAACTGGGTAGTTTGTTGACGATGGAACAGCCAGCCTAGATTTGAGGGCATACATGCTGGCCTGCAGAGATGGTGTGCTAGTCACCAGGATTGACAGAGAGATTATATATGAGGCCTATGCTCCATATATATTTTCACGTAAATTCAAGTGTTTGAAATAGGTTGTTGTATCTCCCCCTGTGCAAGTCAGGTTAGTGAAACATCTGATGGTTGCCCAGCAACTATGGTTGCAGACATCTAGGGAGAAGACTGGGGCAGTGTTTAATCTACCAGTTGAAAAAGTGGCATATAACTTGACTACATGGTATGCCAAGCACTAGATAGCATCATACCCTAAAGGGGTACTGAATCACCTAGTTTATCAGGTGGGGAAAAGGAATAGAACTGTAGAGAAAGAAACCCTTCCTTAGGTAGGTGGTGCTTCCCCACCTAAAGTTGATTTGTCGGATTCCTCATCTAGGACTGGCTCATCTGATTCTCAAGATGGGGATGATGAGGCACAAAAAATGGCAAAGCGGCCTTGTGCCTGATATAATCCTCCAGTCAGAATCAAAAGTCCCACTCTATCAACTTTTGGTAAGTTACTTCATTGTGGCAATTTAATCACCATTACTTTATAGAGCAACAAGTATTGTTTTTTTATTCTCTATATGTAGTTGCAGGAGCTGGGAAGAAGCTGAACTCCAATATTGTAGGACCTTCCTCGGAGCCTTTTGGTACACATATTGAATATCTACGACCAGAGGCTATCCAGATATGGCAGAGTTTATACTATGGTGCTGAAACTTCCTGGCTAGATTTATGCAAGGGGATGCACCTCCCTGGAATAGGGAATCTTCTGGCTTCTACAGAAATCTGTTTCGAGAATAACCCCGATGAAGCACGGGATTACATCAGAGAGCTGGAAATGCTCATATATGGCATTGAAGATTCTATTCATGTCACCAAGTGGGTGAAGGAAATGATAGATCATTGTGCCGCTAAGGGGACTAATGCTTCTGGAGATGAGGAGAGGCACGATTATGTGGATCCTGAAGATGTAAGTTTTCTTTCCTTATTTTCCTTGCAACTTGATTTAAGTAAAATATTTGTTAATCAAGGAAATTATTTTCTTCATCCTGTAGCTTGAAAAGAAAGGAACTACTGAGGTTCCTTCGCCGCAATATATCCCTGGTGGTATTGCCATTGGGGCTGCTGCTGAATCTCCTCGTGAATCGGGTGATATATCTCCAAGCCAGCAGGCCATGGATGAGGAGTTGGACATGGCTTTCCATTCTCCAATTCAGGTACCTATAAGGGAGACAG
The DNA here is from genome assembly GCA_963277665.1 of Viscum album. Lineage (NCBI taxonomy): Eukaryota > Viridiplantae > Streptophyta > Magnoliopsida > Santalales > Viscaceae > Viscum > Viscum album. The sequence goes on from OY728123.1 coordinate 2,027,012,820, forward strand.
CTGACACTCCCAAAAATCCAAGGAAGAAAAAGCAACGAAGGAGGAAATCCATATCTAAACACTTCATTAGTAGTGGTAAGTACTTTGGGTAATCATGAGTCTTAAACCATGAAAACAAGATTGCTCATTTTCCTTGGGATTGTAGGGGCTTCTTCAATTTCCCCTCTGAGAGAGAGGACTGACCCTCCTTTGAGGACCACAGACGGTACTTGTGAACAATCACAAGTTCAGGCTGACTTGGCTACTCCTGGAGGAGAGCCAGCGTCTGTTCCCAGTATCCCTCCTACTGTTGTTGCAAGAAGAGAAGAACCTGCTTCTGGTAAGTTAACAATGCTTCATAAAAATGTTTAATGAAACATCGACTGACTTCCATTTTGTAATACTTTAGGTTCAACCCCTGCATTAGGTATTTTGGAGGCCATTTCAACTGATGTCGCAGTTTTATCTGAAGATTTTGTCCAGGGTCAGAGACCGCAGGATGAAGGTCGCCAAAAAGACACATCAAATGCTCCCACTGGTGAGATTAACCAGGATTCTGAGATGAAATTAGATGAAATGATGGAACTTGGTGCATCTTTCGAAGATTTTATAAATCATGTTAAATTGCCATGTAATTTAGAAGATTATGGACGTGAGTGTTATCCTTCGTCCTATTAAAAATAACTTCTTATTACATGTATAATAATGATCGGTTCAAATATGCAGTTCTATCTGAGAAAACTGTTGAACTACCAATGCCTGAAGGGGGTACAGAAAACCCTACTATTGTAGAGACATTAGCGAAAGTGGGGATGAACCCTATAGAGCTTCCTAAAACTCACCCTGAAAATCATGTTGAAGCTAGGAAAAATGGGGAGGAGCCTTCTCGAGTTACTGATCTACTGCTGGGTAAGGGATAACAATATTTGCGACTATACTTAATTTTCAAGATAGCCAATTAACTTTTGTTATCTATTGAAACTAACCAAAGCTTTCAATTGATTATGCAGGGCCATCAATTTCAGCAGTTAGATCTGGAGGTGAAGCTTCAGCTTCGGCCCCAATAGGAATTGAAATTGACGAAACAAGGGTCATGGGGGAAGGAGCAGAACAGGGCACTTCTCTAAGTGCATTAATCCTGGATTATACTCCCCATGTGGCAGTGACGCTGAATCGGACCCAGAAGTTCAAAAGGCCTTCCAATTTTCACGACACAAGGCATGGTAGAACATATGGAAAATCATATCTGAAGTGCTTATAGAGGAGCTGTCATCGAAGATTCCCTGGCTGTTATCCCTATTTTTCATATTGGGACTTGGAGGTTTTGGATATGAAAAGATCCATGCCTCGGTGAAACAGGTCATTTTAAGAAGGGAGTAGGAGGAAAAGTGTCGTGAAGATCTGACCAGGGTGAAGCTGTCAGCCAATATCAGCAAATTTGAGGCTACGGTATCCTGAGCTGAGGTTGATTATGCTGCAAAGATGAAGGAGCTGAAGCATAAGATCAATGATAAAGTCATCCAGCAGATGCACCTTCAGCAACAGTTTGATGTTGTTACTGGGGAACTTGACCAACTCAATAATTCACTGGAGGGAGCTCAAATGAATGGTATGAAAGCCATCGCGGATGCCAAGAAAGCACTCCATAAGGCTGAAAAGAGTGAATTTGGTCGAGTGCATGAGCTTCAAGTGGCTGATGATGAAGCTCGGGATGTTGTACATCAAGTGAAGACTTATGTAGATAGCCTCTTGTAATTTCTTGGAAAAGATAATAGACTCCAATCTGTAGACATCCTTCTAATTCGTGTGCATCAAATGAAGAACGTTTTCACCTTTAATCATTTGTGCACACATTTTCCTTTGCTACCTGCTTTAAATTTTACCTAATCCAATGAGCCTAGTAAGCATAGTTTGATTTTTTCTAGGATTATTATAAATAACCCTACAAACTTTTGATTTTTTTTTGTTTAATATTACCTAAAATCATACAAAATGTATGTTTAGTGAGCTGGAACTTGGCTTTTATTCAGATTTCCCTTGTCTTTTGTGGGCAGTTTAAAGTCATGCATGTCGGACATAAAAAGGCTAATGTTTAAGGTCGAAATATCTTTGACCGAATGAATTAGAATTGACTCAATTCCTTGATAATTCATCTGGAAACATATAACCACACCCAAGTATGAGGGAAAATATGTAAACTAGGACTTAAGAAATTTTGAATCTGAGGAATGATATGAAAAAGGGCTAAAAGAAATTAGAAGAATTAGTTCCCAAGAATGAAGTTACCAGTATTTAACAAACCTGTTAGGGGGTTGAATTATGCAGGGCCACCTAAGGGCATTGGCTGCATAGTCAAATAATATCATCGTTTGGCTGATAGGTCCATTATGAAGACTACTTATGCAAGACCACCTAAGGGCATGTGATGCATAGTCAGGAAAAAGAAATCTTAGAAATTTACTTTTCTAGTGCTAAAAAGCCAGTGAAAGTTTATGGAGATTCAAATTTTCCAAAGTATAGAGTTTGCTGTATAGAAAGAGGTACTTGAATATGGAAAAGATATTTCCAAACAAGATTGTCTAGGAACTGGATGAATGTCACTCCTATGAATGTCTGACCCAAGCGTAGGTAAGGAAAATATAAACCATAGACTTGAATACTTTCAGATCATGAAAAATAATGTGAGACAAATATATTAAGGATGGATATTTTTGCGGATCCATACATATTGTCGTTAAGACAACTAAGGACAAAAAAAGAGGTTTTCATCCTAAGAATGAAGTTACCATTATTTAACAAACCCGTTATGGGGTTGAATTATTCAGGGCCGCCTAAGGGAATTGGCTTCATAGTCAAATAATAGCATCTTTTGTATGATAGGTCTGTTATGTAGACTATTTATGCAAGGCCGCCTAAGGGAACGTGCTGCATGGTCAGGCAAAAGAATTCTTATAATTTTTACATTTTGTGATTAGATGTCAGGAAAAGGGTTATGAAGATCTGAAAATATTTAAGGTTAGGATTATGACACATAAAAATGGGTATTGTTCAATGTATGTAAAGATACATAGATCAATGGTAACCATAATCACGTTGTGGCTGGGTCCTAAATTAAAATGTGGGACTTCAGTACGTATCCCATAAGGATGGGAATCAATCCATACGTAGTTCTTGAAATACAGTTTAACATCATTTGGGAAAAAAGTATGGGAGATATTAGTTTAGGGTCATAGAGCTCAGACCATTATAAGAAATACACAGTGTGTGTTTTCACAAGGACTTTTCAGCTAGGGGACTGAAAGTGGAATTTGGGGTTAGGCCCAAAAGATTTGGGGTAGATTCGAGGGACACTCGAATGTTCCTATGTATCCCATAAGGATGGGAATCAAGCCCACGTAGTTCTATAAATACCCTCTGTACAGATTTGGTTCGTACATGTGAAGGGTGAAAGGGGACTTTAGTGCAATGTTGGTTTGACCCAAGATAAAAGGTTTGGGCATTTCCATGTATGAACGTAGTCTTTGGAATGTAACATGATTGTAAATCAATGTAAATAATGATTCCCTCTCAGGTGAGGGTATCAAAGAATGTTGTATTTTATTTTCATACAAGAAAAAAGTGTTGTACAGTCTAACGTCGTATAGCAAGGACGAAGGTGAACCAATGTAAAGATATTGATTCTGGGGGCGGTTTCATGAATCAACATCTTATGAGATGGAGGTGAACCGATGTGAAGAGATTGGTTTTGGGCTTGAACCTTGGGAGGTTGCCTACGTACCCAGCCTAAAAGGCAAGGATCAAAGTCCGCGTAGTTCAATTAAAAAAATGAATTAGTGATCAAGTTGTTCTTGGGGACAACGACCTAAAAAATGGTGTTGGGACTTACGCATGGTTAGCGGCCCAGAGAGGGTATTATGGTTGAAGTTTTCTCTAAGCTCATGTGAGTCATACTCAGTGTGAGAAACAAGAGGTAGAAACAACCCTAACGATGCACAGTTTAATGTTATGTAGGACATATGAATGGACTATGAAATTTAAAGTCTTGCAGTGAGGAATATTAGTGTTGCACAGTTTAGTGTCATGTAACAGGGACAAAATACAGTTTAACGTCATGTAGGACGTATTAAGGGATTTCTTTACAGTTTAGCGTCAAGTTGTTAGGACGATGGGGAAAATACAGTTTAATGTCATGATGGACAAAAGGGGGACTGTGTAGTTTAATGTCATGCAGTAAGGACAAAAGAGGACACATTTTAATGTCATGTTGGACATATTAGGTACTTTTTCACAGTTTAACATCATGTTGGATGAAAAGGGATGATACAGTTTAGCGTCATCTTGGATGATGGTGCGAATAGTTTAAGGTCATATGCATGGACCATTGCTGTATAGTTTAACGTCATATAGCAAGTAGGATGAAGGGGACACATTTTAACGTCATGTTGGACAAAAGTGTGCATAGTTTAAGGTCATATGCATGGACTATAATGGTGCAGTTTAACGTCTTGCTAGACATGAAGCATGCAAACAGTTTAAGGTCATATGCATGGACCATTGCTGTATAGTTTAACATCATATAGAAAGGATGATGAAGGGGTATTTTGTGTTTATACAGAATACTTTTTCAAAAATCTGGCATTGGTTGGAGTAGTGATGAGTTCTCCATCCATTGAGATTAAAGAATAAGCTCCATTGGAATATACCTTATATATTCAGTAAGGTCCTTCCCGTTTTGGTTCAAGCTTGGGAGGTTTCTTTCCTGGCATCATTGGAGTTATGAGAACCAATACCAATTCTCCCTGAATGAATGAATGAAGACGAAATTTTTTGTTGAAAGCTCATGTTATTCGATTCTGGTAGACTTCCAAGTGGTGCAGGGTGAACAATATTTTCTCATCTAACCATTCCAATTCATCCAATTCCTTCTGAGATTGTTCATCTGTAGATGACTGATCACAAATGGCTACTCTGAGTGAAGGTAATTGAACTTCAATGGGAGAGACTGCTTCTATTCCATATACCAGTGAATATGGAGTTGACCGCGTTGCAGTGCGGGTGGTGGTCCGATAAGCCCATAAAGCATGAAAGCGTTTATCAGGCCATGACTTCTTATCTTTATCCACCATCTTTTGCAATATATTTGAATGAGTCTTGTTGAAGGCTTTTATATGTCCATTGGCCTCTGCATGATACCGAGATGAATGATTGGATTTGATATTGTATTATTGATACAACTTCCTCACCTCGGATGAACAGAAGTTGGTGTCATTGTCCGTCAATATGGTATGAGGGACACCAAATATGGTAATGATGTTAGACTTAATGAAGATAAAAATTCTTTTAAAACTAACTTCTACGAGAGGTATTGCCTCTGTCCATTTGGAAAACAAGTCATTAGCCATAATAATATACTTAAACTGTTTGGTTGTAGCTGAAGGATAAGGTCCCACCACATCCATTCCCCATGTGGGAAATGGCCATGAATATTTAGCTGTATGAAGAAACTCTGGGGGATGATGAATGAAGTTGGAATATACTTGGAATGAATGACACTTCTTTGTGAAATAAACACAATCTTGTATCATTGAAGGCCAAAATTATCCAAGACTTCGAATTTGATCAGACAGTCTATGTCTAGACTGATGGGCACCACAGACTCCTGCATGCACTAATTTCATGACAGCCATTGTCTCTTCACAATCAATCCATCTGAAGAGAACTCCATCAAAACCATGCTTGTAGAGAATTTTCTCTAGGTGATCTGGGCTATCATAAAGAGTAAAATTGACCACACGTCGCCAGATTTGTTCTTTCTCGGCTCTATCAGGTGGAAGTGTTCCATTTTGAAGGTATTCCTGGATAAGTGTCATCCATCCTGTAGTATGACCATACGGTTCAAGAATGGAACTAATTTCATTGATCTACTCTATTCTGGTTCGAACATAAGGTGAAATTATATGACGGTGGGAAATATTGATGGTTGTCTCATCCTGATTTGGAACTGCCAGAGCTGTGGCTATATTATCCAGTGCATCAGCTTGAGCATTTTTTCATTGCGGGACATAAGAAAATGTCAGTTCCATAGGAAATTCCACCATTAACTCTCTGACGTAATCATACAAAGGGGTCAATTCTTCTTTTTTGATTACATAATCCCCATTGACTTATTTGATTACCAGGTCTGAATCACCTTTCACCCTTAAGTGATTCACTTGTGCTTGAAGTGCTAACTCTAATCCTGCGATGAGATCTTGGTATTCTGCTTCATTATTGGTACCACCTTCCCACAATAAGAAGGAATAAGGTAAATCTGCCTTTTTCAGGGAAATAAGAACAACTCCTAACCCAACCTTGTTGAATTTAGGATCTTCCATTTTCTTCCCTGTTAGACTTCTGGAAGCACCATCAAAATACATTTCCCATACCTGAGAACTATCCTGAATAGATAAGACTTCCTCATTAGGGAGTTCAATATCTAAAGATGTATCTTCTACTGAAGTATTTTCATCAAGGAAATTAGCCAGATCTTGGCTCTTTATTGCCTTTTGAGACACATACTGAATATCGAACCGCTGCAAAATAATTTCCCACCTTTCCAGATGTCCTTTAAGCATTGGACGACTAAGGATGAATTTGATCGGGTTATTGTGAGATACCAATTGGACCTCGTGATGTTGCAGGTAGTGTCTCAATTTCCGAACTGCAAATATTAATTCTAGGAAGCACTTATCAATACTTGAATATCGGGTTTCTGCTTCAAGCATAGTCCGAATGAGATAGTAGAGGTTGTTTTCATTCCCAACATCATTCTTCTGAGCAAGAAAGGCACCCAATGATCACTCCAAAGCGGTCACATAGATGATAAGTGGTCTTCCTTCAACAGGTGGCATAAGTATCAGTGGACTCAAGAGGTATTTCTTGAGAATATCGAATGCTTCTTGACATTCTTCAGTCTACTGGTAAGTGACTCCCTTCTTCATCAATTTGGTGAAGGGTAAACTTTTGCATGCCAAATTGGCAATGAAACGCCGAATATAGGCTAAATGTCCTTGAATTCCTCTCAATTCTTTCAAATTTCGAGGAGGTGACATACCAAGGATTTACTTGGTCTTCTCAGGATCAACTTAGATACCATGATGGCGTACAAAAAAGCCAAGAAATTTTCCTGAGGTTACCCCAAAAGCACATTTTAAGGGGTTCATCTTCAAATTATGTTATTGAAGCTTGTGGAATATGACTTCCAAATCATCCAAGTGATTTGAACGTTGTTTGGATTTGAACATCAAATCGTCCACATAACATTCAAAAAACTTCCCTAAAAAGGGTTTGAAGATATGATGCATGGCATGCTGATATGTTGTGCTAGCATTAGTTAAGACAAAGGGAATTACCCAATAGAAAAACACACCCTGAGGGGCTTTGAAGGCTGTGGATTATTCATCTTATGAAGCCATTCGGATTTGATTATATCCGGAATATCCATCCATGAAGGAAAGTGCTTCATAGCCAGCTGTTTCATTAATTAAAAGTTCTGTAATCGGAACTGGAAAATCATCCTTAGGACAATGCCGATTAAGATCTCTGAAATAGATACAAACTCTAATTTGTCCATTATTTTTCTTCATAGGGAAAATATTATCCAACCACTTGGGATATTGAAATTCTCTAACAAAGTTAGCTTTGATAAGCTTATACACTTCAGCTTCAATTTTGGAAGCATAAGTTGGGTGTGTTCTTCTCGCGGATTGCTTAAATCCCCGATGTTCTTCTGGAAAACCCAAATGATGAGTAGAAACATCAAGATCAATCCCGAGAATCTCTGTATAGTTCCAAGAAAATATGTCTCTATTTTGCTTTAAAAATGAAATATACATCTCCTTTTCTTCAAGAGTCATGGCCGCACTAATTAAAGTGGGGCATAGATCTGATTTTGTACCCAGATTTATTTCTCTGAGTTCATCCACGGGGGTAGAGATACCCTCTTCAAATGCTGGAGGAGCATCCCTGAGATCTTCCTCTTCTTCTTCAACATGTGTTATTTCTTCTGTTTCTACTTTCATAGTAAATGATGAAGCAGAATTTTCATGATCAGAAGAGATGTTAAAATTTAAACATCTTGAAGATGAAGCTTCCATTTCTGACCTGATTGATGATGAAGGGTCCTCCTTGGGTAATAAAGAGGAGATGATGGATTGAGAATCGACATCATTGTTATCCTTTGACGTTTCTATCACTTCTTATGGCCTAGTTAGTGAAGTATAGACTTGCTGGATTTCAGAAGATGAAATAAAGACATCTCCATTTGGGATTTCATCACTGCTTGGTGGGTCACCAATTTCTCCCATGCTGTCTAGCTTGATTTTCGTAATTGAAATTATGGAAGTTTCCATAAGAGTATTTTGATTTGGGCCTATCCTGTCAATTTTACTGATAGGCAACACATAATCTGTACTCAAATGTGTAAATGGATTTACTGGAATCTTTTCCAAACCAAATGGAACATTAATCCTGGTAACCTCCCTTGTTGTGGATTTCTCCTCTCCCTTCATGTAATAGAATTCCACCTCAATATATTGAGAATCACATGTCTTGAATGGGGATTTATCACCATACAATGTCCCAATTTGACCATCAAAACAATATTTAAGACATTGATGGTATGATGAAGGGATAGCCGCATGTTGATGTAGCCAGGGTCTTCCAAGAAAAATATTGAAGGCTGTATCATGATCAACAACCATGAAATCTGAATTGGATACAAGGTCACCAAACTGAGTTCAGAGTGTAATCTCACCCAGTGATTCTTGTTCATTTTTATCATACCCTTGAAACATAAAATTAGAAGGAGATAAATCATATTTGGTGAGTCCCAATCGACGAAGTGTACGAATGGGGATGAGGTTGACTCCTGAACCATTATCAATGAAAGCTCTTCAGATGTCTACACCATTGACCTTTCCAGATAAGTACAAAAGTATAATATGCCCATGCACGACATCATATTCATCTTCATATGTGAAAGATATCACTACATGGAATTCCGCAGGATTATTCTCTACGTGGTAGACTTCAGCTGTAGTAATTTCACTTTCAAACTCCTGAGGACTTGACAAAGCCTCGATGAGTGCCTCCCGAAGATCCTTTGACAGATTCAAAGAATCCGGAATTGATAACTTTGTCGGTACTTGGGCCAGGTGTTTCAATATATCATACTTTTGATCCAAAGGTCTGCATTTCCCAATAGAAACATGTGGTTTAGCAGGTGCCTTAGAAGTTGATGTTTTGGAAGTAGATGCATCTTGTATCGGGATAGGAGTTGGCAATACTCCAGGATTTGGAATATTAGACCGAATAAGTCTATTTACTTGTTGAGAGGAAGAAGGTGGAACCTCCAACCGATCCTCCAGAATAACTATTCTAGGACTGAATCTGCTATTGGTGGAAGAACTTGCTTGTTCTTGTTGAGCTCGCTGAAGGGCTCTGCCACGAGTTTCTGCTGCATACACAGTTCTAGCAGGGGTAGAATTTGAATAGTGTCTTTTGGGATATCCATGTATTCCTTTGTATCCCAGACCCCTAGAACTCCCTCTAATTCCTCTATTTTATACAGGGAATTCCTGATCATCGAAATCGAAACTGCGACTAGCATAAGGATCTGTTAAGTGAATCATATTAACAGAACCAAAGATTAACTCTTCATCTGATGAAGACTCTACCTGACTAGCCAATTTAGGTTGTTCTGGTTGCTGGGGTGGTACCCGTGGCTTTGAAGAAGATGGAATAAAATCTGCCAGATTCAAAGACAACTTAGGCTTTGACACATACTCATCTTCTTCTGATTCTTCTTCCTTCCGTGAATTATGCTATCCTTTTGAAGATTTTTCTTTTGATGGAGGTTTCACTGTAGCATTTATAGCAGAAGACACAATTGGTTTCTTCAATTGTGTTCGCAAAATGGCATGAGTTCGATTGATCGTTTTTCTGACCATCCAATCATCATATTTCTACACATTTTCGTTTTTGACTTCTTTTCACTCGCCTCCTTCCTCTGGATCTGTAGCAGTAACACATGCTACCTGAGCTAAAGAACCTTTCAATTTAACTTGTCCTGAGTCAACCATTTTTTGTAGGAGGTCCTTGAAGACAAAACACTCCTAGATAGGATGCCCCAACATCTGATAAAATGGGAAATAATTGGGACGATATTCATCTCCTTCCTTGTTTGGCCTCTTGGGCCTCGGCAGTTGAACCAAATTATTCTCCAGGGCCAAAATGAAGTAACCAGAAACTTGTTCATTTCGAAAAGTATAAACTTTTCTCTTCAACTCATCAAACTATTTCCGTCTTTGATCTCTTTGATCATCTTGACGAAATGGCCTCTATTGCTGACACTCAGGAGGTGGAGCCCTTCAAGAAGATGAAGGTTTTCAAGTAGAAGTAGGTACAGGTGCCTGTTTAAGCATGATTATAGCAGTCTCTACTCTACCCATTCTCCTTCCTGGAGCTGATGGAATTACAAGAGTTTTATCCTTAGTCTTTGTAAGAGAGTCTTCAATCTACTGAGCGATCGAAGTAAGGTCTCGAAACCCTGCTGTGTATTTCACAGGGATCAACAGCGTGCGTAACTCATCACACAAATTTGCCACACAGATTGGAAACAATTATTTTTAGGGAGTTATAAGCTTAGGAAATATGTTAATCGCTTCCAGCGAGAAATGAAATCTGAGACTCTTTCATTCTCCCTTTTCTTACAGTTTGTAAGATCGAAAAATGTTGTCTTTGGAAAAGTTGAGCTGAATTGAAGAAGGAATTTTTGAAGGAGATCTTCCCATCTGGTAATTTACTGGGATTGCAAGATTGTGTACCAGACAAAAGCAGGACATTGTAATGAATGTACAAAACACCTGATCTTAACTGCCTCTTGTTACTGAGGAGTTCTCATCATGAGATCACAACTAGAAAAAAAATGTGTTAAGTGTTGCTTTGGGTCTCCCAAACCATTAAATATTGGGAATATGGTACTTGAAAAATTTGATGGGGGAGGAATTGCATCAACCCATTTAGGGTAAGTTCTCTTTTTTGGTTGAATTTGATCTTTTTTTCCCTCCATAGCTTCCAACCAAGCTGTTAATGACTCAATAGTAGTTATTAACTTTTTAGAAACATCCGGTTAAGCTTGTTCCTGAGCAGGTACACTGACTGGAGCTTGGACAGGTATGGCAGTTGGTACTGCAACCGATGGCAGCACTACCGATTGTTGTTGCACTTGACCCGTAGGATTAGACCTGTGAGGTTGTACTGATAAATGGGGATATTCTTGATCCATCTCAGTAGCCACAACAAATTCCCTTGGCTGACTGACTCCAGCACGCTTAGGAGGAAGACTACCCTGAAGTAGTTCTGCATTCATCCTCCTCAATTCCTTCATTTCTACCTCCTATTGTTCAAATCTTTTCTCTAGTGAGAGTGATCGGCCTTCTCCAGAGGAAAGATATGTAACCTGATTCTTTCTTTTCCCTTTGTTTGATCCCTTTCAGAGAGGTGGAAGTTGGTTATTTGAAGGAACACCCAGATTCTGGGTAATCCTTTGATTTCGTGTACGCACACCTTCTTCATTTGTGTCTTTGTGTATAACTTCTTGAGCAGGAACCTCTTCATCTAATCCCTCTAAGTGAGCCTCATCTGGTGGATCAGCAACAACGGCATTGATGACATTAATTGATGAATAATTCATTGCATCCCTTCTCTCAACAGTTCTGTGATATTTTCTTCTTTTATATCCCTGATGAGACATTTCCTTTTGTTGATTCGATCCCTCAAGAACTTCTTGGTGAACCGTAATTTGGAGAGAATCTCCTGATAATTTGTCTCTTCATTCCTCTTTTTGATTCTTCCCTAATCGAGAGAAGACTGACTTTCTCTGAGGGAGGGATTGAGGATTTGAAAAAGTCCCCAGTCTGGTGGACTGGGATTGTTCCTATTTTTCCCGTTCAACTCCTCGAATCCTATTTGTTGATTCTAAGGGTTGGGTTAAAAGAGTCCCCAATCTGTCAAGATGGGGTTGCACTTGACATTCTATGTCTGAGACTTTCTTAAAATCTCTCTTGATCTTGCGGACCTTAGTCCGGAAATTATCTGGATGCATCAACCTGCATCCACTTTTATCACCCGGCTCAAAAGACCGTTGGATGATTTCTGACACTTTTGTCACTTGATGATGTGCTTGCTCCAAACGAGAGGTCTGTTCAATATTCTCATTCGCTTGATGTAGGAGTAATTCAACAACTTGTTCCCTATATGGTTGATTTTGAAAAGAACTAGTTGAATCATGTTCTTGAGCAAGCCTTTGATTACAAACAAAGCCAATTGACTGTGGCCAGCCATGGGCAATAACATTGCATGAGACTATTTTCGAAGGGCTTTTCTGACTGGAGAGTACAGTAAAATGTAGTTCTCCATGAACACCCCATCCCCTGATATGAATACCAGATGGGGCATTGGAAATTAACTGGTGTAATTTTCTTAGTGCACCAAGGCATGAAAGCTGAAGTTCTCTCTGCTTCTTTTCATCCTTCGGATATCGAGAAACTGAGAGAGATTCCAAATCAATTTGGCATTGTAACCCTTCTATTATCTTAACATGATTTTCATATTCATCATAAGATAATACTTTATTTTTCAACTAACAAAGATTTTTCCATATGTTGAGACGAATATCATGAATCCCATCTTCCGTCAACATCTCTGGAATGTCATACTGAGAGTCATCCAAAGGCCAAAACATGACTGGCACTTCACCTTTCACCAGTTGTTTTCTCATGTTCATCATTTCCTCTTTATCATTTAATGAAGATTCTTCTACCTATTTAGACCAGAGCTGGTGCTTCTTTGTTGGTTCATCGGATTCAACAATATTGGTAGAGAATCCACTGATCACACTAGAAGATGAATGACTTAGGGGTGGTTTGGAGAATGACCTACACCCCAGGCTATCTTCTGATTGAGAAAGTATTTCACCTGCTAGTGGTGAAGCATCATACATGACTGGCTTCACATTTGCAAGTGCCTCAATATAAGAGGGCTTTCTCATCACTACATTGTCCACTGAATAATTTTCCAGGCAATGGGAATTACTACTATTGAGAGGGATTTCACAGATAAATTCATCATCATGGGGAGGACCACCATGATGGGTTACAAAAAAAGATGATACCTCTTTCTCCTTGACCTTCTGGCCACACAGAGGGTTATTGTGGCTCTCATCTGAAGATGAAACATCGAGATTGATCGAACTGTCACAAAGCAAGCCTTCATGAGGAAGTTTCTGATGAAGACCTTTGGAATTAATTCTCCCACTATTGGGAACTGAGAGAGTAGAATCTTGAATTCCAAAAAATAATTTTCCGAGGGCTTTAAGAACTCCAACATCGAGTAGGGACTTATCATATATGGGCCCTTGATTTCTTGACTGTGTTGGGTGGGTCTTCTTCTTAGACGCCTTCTTACTCAATTTGGCAGGCGTATGTGCCTGCTCAGGAGGAATGATCAGGTTAGGCTGATTATCTCCACTCAAACTAGGTGTATGTACCTGATTTGGTTGTCTGTATGATATGGGGGAGTACGCCCCACAACCCTCTTGTAATGGAACAGATGTGTGTGTCTGTTCCGGAGTGATATGCCGATGTTTCACTCCACTGGTAGGGACATATTTGTGTGTCTTTCCCTGAGATGCTGCTGAAGCTGTTATAATATCCTGACAGGCATCCAGGATATGAGAAGGGATTTGCTTCTGCTCTTTCACCATTGACAGAATGTGCTTGGTGACTTCAGCTGTCGGAATGGGGATATACGTCCATTCCATGCTTGGAGTAGGTGTGTGTTCCTGCTCCTTTCCTCTTTTTCCTGTCAGTGAATCCTGACAGTACTCAAGTGTGGGGGCAGAGAGTTGAGTCTGCCTTCTGTTTGTCACCAGAGCTTTCCGACTAACTTCTCCAAATGATACCAAACGAGACTGTTGGTAGGCCTGATCAATACTAGCAGGTGTATGTGCCTGTTGATTTCACTCCACTGAATGTGTTTGACGATCTTGCTTCAATACTGACAGATGGAGCTGCTAGTACGATTGATGATTGTAAGCAGGTGTATGTGTCTGTTTACCAGTTGTCAACACATTGGGTTGGTAGGATCCATCGTATTTAGTCAGACGAGCCTGCTGATTAGCTGATGATTTATAAACATGTGTATGTTCCTGTCTATAGTACTCAGCCGGAATTTCCTGGCGGGATTGGCGTGCTGCTGCCAGACGAGTCTGCTGGACAACAGAATTAAAATGGATAGGTGTATGTGCCTGCTCATTGCATGCCACCAAGTGAGGTTGGTGGACTTCTCCGGAGTTGGCAGAGATGATAACCTTCTCACTATTGACTGGATTTCACCTCTGGTGATTCGTCTTTCCTAGTCGGGTTTGAGGAACCTGAGCCTAACGCCTGGAGATGATACCCTTATCATGTCGAGGGTGCACTGCCGCATGAGTCTGGTGACGATTGTTTATGGGAGCCCTTGGAAAGGACTCATGTATCTTTGAATTAAGGCCCTGAGGGACCTTCTCATTCACCTCCCTAGAATATGGGAGTAAATGATGATTGCATTCCAGGGATAACGACTCGAAACGGTTGGAGATAGTGGTTGGTACCACCTATTTCTTGATCGCTGGTTGTCGCTGTCCAGACAACCAGGGTGAATTATTGACTTGGAGGACTTGTCGAGTAGCCTCCAGAGTCGGAATAATACCATTTTGACAGTACACCTTAACAAGCGCATTTGATACCCAGCGTTGAAGACGCTGAGTAGGTGATATCATCCTCAGAGCGGACGACGATCCAGCAGGAGTAGCAGCAGAGGCCTTCCCAGCAGAAGTATTCACATCAGAAGTATTCATGGGTGTGAACTTAAGAGAAGCCATTTCTGTAAAGTAGAAGATCATAGAAAAGAGTTCATGTTTGATATAACAGACGTAATCAAGATAAGTCAAGCCAATACATCTTTTGGATCATCACATATGTTATTGATTGTCTTGTTGGCCCTCTCATTGAGTTTAAATAGGGGACTAAAAATAGGTAAAAATGTCATTTTAACTTGGTTAAGGATTCACCTCTGGTTCACCATTTTTTATTTCCTCCGGTATTGGGAATGACCTCGTTGATTTAAGGTTCAAATATTCCAAGCGGTTTCTAACGTGTTTGTTCGTAGAACCGGAAACATCTAATGATTCCATATCCATTTGGACCTACTTTCCAAAGGTAGGTGCTCATTGGTTATGCACTAATGAGGATAAGGAATTTTCATTGGTAGAGAGGATGGGAGGTCAGACTCATCACACCTTTTTTAGGGGAATTATTGTCTACTCCGGGACTCTCTTTATAGATTTAAGTTATGTCCGTGAATCCTTATTAAATTACCAAGTATAAAATGAGCTTTCCTTTAGATCTGACAATCAATGATTGATATGTAGGAAATTTAGAGAATATTTTATATGTATTAGAGGTTCTTAAACGATAAAGAATCATCTGTATTTGTTATAGATTCTTAGTCAATGGTATCCTTTAATACATTATATAAAAGTCTCTTGGTCATTATAATGACCATACTGGTTTTAAAGCCACTCAGTGGGGCACTTGAAGTTTATTGTCATTCATAAGGACATAGATTATTTCAGAGTTGGGATCGCACCCAAAGATGGGCTACATACGTATCCTTTATTTAGAAAAGGAATCATAACCCACGTAGTTCGAGTAAGGGATTATGATGTTTATGTATGATTGATGGCTCAAAGAAAGATGAAACAATTACTTTTACACTCTAAGCTCACGTGAGTCATTCTCGGTATGAGAAACAAGAGGTATTGGTGAAACCAGACAATTGTTCCATGAAAGATGTAATCATAGAAAATGATGTGGGGATTATGTATGTATTACTGACCAAATATATAGAGATCAGGACTTATTTCAAAAAAGAAGTATTGTAACAGGGCCCATAAAAGTATATGTGCTTTTATAGAGATTTGGAAACTCTAACTTGGGGCTTAATCCTAAGGAAGATTCCCAAATTAGGAGGGGACTTATGATTGGGTTTTATTCCTGAGAAGGAAGACCAGATCAAAAGTAAATTAAGAATGATTAAGATAAATTAAGACCAGGGCTTATTCCTAAGGAGGATACCCAGGTTAAAGGGCTTTTAAGATTGGGGATTATTCCTGAAAAGGAATCCCAGGTTAAGGGAATTTTAGAATTAAGGGACTTGGGGATTAATCCTAAAGAGGATGCCCATATTTGAGACTGGGGCTTACTCCTGAAAAGGAATCCCAGATTTGAGAAATTATGGTTGGGGCTTACTCCTGAGGAGGATGCCCAGATTTTGGGAACTTTGAGACTGGGGATTACTCCTAAGGAGGATGCCCAGATTAGGGGACTTGGGGCTTAATCCTGAGGAGGAATCCCAAATTAGATTACTTGGGGCTTACTCCTAAGGAGGATGCCCGAATTAATGAGGACTTGGTGCTTACTCCTAAGGAGGATGCCCAAATTAATGAGGACTTCGGGCTTACTCCTAAGGAGGATGCCCAAATTAATGAGGACTTGGACTGGGGCTTACTCCTGAGGAGGAGGCCCTAGGTAAAGGATTCTCTCATCTTAAAGGGTGAGGTTGAATGAATGAACTCTCTAACCTTAGTGATCTAAAGATGTGTAAATCACTAGGTTTTGAGAGATGTTCCACATAATTCCTTTCAGATAAGGAAGACAACATGGAAATCATGCCATGAATGGATTTGGAGAGAATTCTTAAGGATTAATCTTGAAGAGGAGAGGTGGATAGGTATAGGAGGGGTGAAATGGGCAGGAAGGGAACCCAAAAGGTGAGGGGCGCGCAAGTCCTGTGTGGGCACGCAAGTCTTGGTCGCGCAGGTGTACCTGCGCGACACATGGGTACTTAGGCGCCGCTCAACCCTTAAGGTAAAACTTGGGCGAGGCTTGGCTCAATCCTTTAGTACTATCCCTGAAGGCTTCCAGAAGATGGGCATGCAAGTTCTGTTGAAGGGTTAAGGCGGCACGCAAGTGTGGTCATTTCCCTTAAGGGCTGGCCACTCAGGCGCGCAAGTGTTGATGAGTTTCAACACTTAGTCCTTACTCCCTCTCTTTAGATCTTTCGTTCTAGGTAAGAAATTTCCTTAGAAGTGTTCGGAAGCTTTGAGAAGAGACTAGGGCGCCGGGAGCTCAAATCTGAATTTCTGGAAAATTTTCCTCCCCAATGGGGGGGCACATGGGTATTTATAGGCTGGAGAAGACCCTGGGCGAATTTCAAAGAGGGCGTGCAAGTCACCTGCGCGACCACTGGGCGGCGCGCAAGTATAATTGTGCGACCTTGGTGGAACTTGCGCGACCCAAGTGAATTTGAATCTTGGTTCATGCCTTTGTCAATTTTTGATGTTTCTTCAAAGGATGAATCAATTTTGGGTTCAAGGTATTTCTCTTTTCATTCCTTTAGACTCTATGATGGAAAGGAACGTCAACAGGGACAAAAGAATGTTATAAATGAATATAAATGTCTATTTTTATATTAATGAAATTGTTTTCATGATGGAAATTTATTTTTTATTTTTATTAATTATATAATTATTTTAAATTCTTAAGAGACGGTGATGCAGTATTTCTTCAATTAATAAAAAATATAATAAATGATATTAA
Organism: Viscum album; assembly: GCA_963277665.1. Classification (NCBI taxonomy): domain Eukaryota; kingdom Viridiplantae; phylum Streptophyta; class Magnoliopsida; order Santalales; family Viscaceae; genus Viscum; species Viscum album. The sequence goes on from OY728123.1 coordinate 2,027,030,540, forward strand.
AAATATTAAAAGTAATATAATTTGAATGATTCATAGTGTTAAATGAATTTTTTAAATTTATATTACATATTATTGTTGTTTTAAAGGATTATATTCAAATTAAAACTTTGACTTTATGTCTTTTAAGTCAAATTAAATAAATAGTATCAAAATTGACATTAATGGTATTTTAAGAAATTAAAATTTTATTAAATTATATAAATAATTGAAAGAAGAACATAAGGATAATATATGGTCTAAAATTTTATATCTTTCCCATTTATAATCAAATTGTCACCTTATATGTAAAATATTAACCCTTTAAGAGTGAAAAGGACGTTACCGCAGTTAATATTAAAATAGATTAATTATGGGGTTAAACCAAATGATAATGTTTAAAAAACAACTTAAACAAGTCAAAATTTTATTGTATGATGGTATTTCAACCAAATACAACCTTGTCTTCTAATACCTTTCCATTTGGAATTATTTTTCTAGAGAATGACTTTATTATATTTTAATTTTTTTACGAAATTCCAAAAGTACCCCTCACCACAATTATAAAAGGGAACCTCCTCCCTCACTTATTTACACCACTTTAAGCCTTATATATAGATCATACGCTACCAAAATACTTTCTAAACTTCCTTATAAATATCCTAGAGGTATTTTCTTCCCAAAATACCAACCCTGGGATCCTTAAGAGGATATCTAAATGAGTTCTTTCAAAGAAAAGGTAATCACCTTAACTGATCAATTTCTTTTTACTTATTCTTTACCTCCTATAAATCTATGATATTTAAAATGAAATAGAAAATTAAGTATCCAAAATAAACTGAAATTTTATTATTATTTTAAAATCACCATTGTCCACCATCTTTCCCATCAAATGAGAAGTAGAAAATATTTCTCATCCATACGTACGACTTACTGTCTCCATATAGAAATAAAAATAATTTTACACCACTATATTTCATGGAAGGTTATTATCATGGGTTTAATGTGTATATATGATAATTATGAAATAATTATACTCTGAGAAATATAATATCAAATCTAACTTATTTCCTTCCAATCTGTTGGAAAATGATAACGTCTCTCATGCATACGTGTGGACTACCACCTACACAAATTGAAGTGACTTGTTTTTTATTTCCATTTTATATGGATGGTAAAAAGGATGTATTGAATTAATATATATAATTTATATATTATAATAATTTCTTGGTTGTATTAGAGTACTCAAGAGTGGGGGTGAATTGAGTATCTATAAAAAAAATTTTGAAAAGTATTCTTAGAAAAGTTCCCCAATAAATTTAAATACAGTCCAGTTAATCAAAGTAATATGGTAATAAAAGTTTGAATATTTAAATAACATCTGAGAAGATTGATTAATTCTTATTAATCTTAATATCAGCTTTTAACATTACTTTTGAATCTATTCTAATAAGGAAAAACAATTATAACTTCTTTCCAAGGTTAACTATCAAAGTAAATTTAGTGATTTCTAAATTATACAGTAAAACATAGTAAACTAAATTAAACAACATATAGGATATAAAACAAGTGGTTTAGTATGAATCCAAGACCTAATCCACTCCACTTTGTGATCACCTACCACCAAGAAGTTTATATAAATAAACTTGATCCACACCTTGGATCAGGGTTAACAACAGTACACAAGATTGTCCAGGTCACACGACCTCTTTCACAGTTCTTCATGGGTATGAACTTTTTTAGGTCACATAGGGACCTCTTCCACACTTATCTGTGGGAATAAACAAGTGTAAAAATATGTATGAGAAAAGATATCTTGTATCCTTCAGTTTAATGAAAGAGATAGTGTGTGTTTTTATACAGACACACACACACTGCTCGAAAGATAAAAATAATACACAACAGAGAAAAATTATGAGATAAGGTTAGAAGTGCTCTGAGTGTTAGTCTATGTGGATTTAGACTTCTAGGATGAAGTGGATATAAAAATAGAATCCTCTTTCGGAAAACAGAGTATCACAAGTCATCAAGATCTTGCTCGTGTTCTTCATGGAGTTGATAGTGAGAAAATGTTCTCGACTATAGGATTTGATTATGCTTCGTGTGTTATTCATAAGTGTTGAGTTTCATGTGTCGATTAATCTTTCAATAATGATCATGCTTCTTCATTATTACACACACACTTGTTTATCTATCATATCTTTATGTTTCTGGCCATGCTGTTCTTTTATTCTTTGAATTCATGTGTTGGAGCTGACAGGATGCATGTATCCGGCACCTCGTACCTCATACTGTCAGATGACATTTCTACAAAGAAACATTAATTAAGTCAATGCATTTAAAATCTTCAAATATGATTGTTAGATATTAAATTGAAAAATGACAAAACAGATTAAGAAATGGTGTCACAGTCTGTCTGAAAATGGTGTCTCCTTGAAACATTGTCTCCTTGAAACCGTGTGTCCTTAAAATGGTGTCTTCTTGAAACGGTATCTTCTTCTTTTCCTTTGAGCGATGAGACATTCATGATAGAAAATTTTTATAGGGATCAAAAACTGGTAGCACAGATCTTGTGTTAGGGTCACAATGTCTAATCATGGTATCTGATTCACGATGTCTGGTCACGTTGTATGGTCACGGTGTCTGGGTAACGGTGTCTAGGTCATGGTGTCTGGGTCATGGTGTCTAGGTCATGGTGTCTGGGTAATGGTTTCTGGGTCACGGTGTCTGGGTCACAGTGTCTGGGTCATAGTGTTTGGGTCACGGTTTCTGGGTCACAGTGTCGGGTCACGGTGTTTGGGTCCTTTGCTAGAAAAACATAACTGGTGGCAGACTCACGATTTCTCAGACTTAGCCAAATATTTGTACACAGACTTAAACACTGATATTCATAGAATGGATTAGACTTAATCATTTATCAATAAAATCCATTATCACACAAACTAAAAATATTTTTCAATCATTAGACATAGCACTTAATATCTTGTATAGGTTTATTTAAAGCATAAATAAACTAATCATATGTACACATGATTTTATATAGATTAAACATGATTAACAATATTTATAGAATGTATAGGATTTTTGATCATTAAAACATGATTAACACATGAGGAGTCCAACAATCTCCTCCTTTTTGATGATCACAAATCATGTGAGTGAGAGATCTATTCTTAGGTAATGTTTCTCTTCCCTAGTGTTCATTTAGAGTACATATTTCTCCCCATTTTGGGATTATCAAAAAGAGTAAAAAAGTAAATAAAAAAATATATAAGAAGATTACACAATGCATTATATAGATAAAAAGTTTCATTACAAATAGTAATAAAAATTATAGAAATAATCCATATCAAAAGAGAGTATTCACTTTTCTTTAGCACTGGCTTGTCCTCTCTTTTCCCTTGGTAGCAGTAGTAGAAGAGGAAGACATGCGAGCAGAGATGGAAGTGGAACAAGGGAGTAAACCAGTTGATAGAGAAGGTAAAGGGAGGCCTTCAAACATAGAAGGGGTCAAGGTAGGTGCAGTGGAAGGCTGAGGAAACTGTTGATCAAGAATAACATGTCTAATCTAACTTAGAGCCTGATAGACAGACATATATGTAGAGGCAAGGACAGAGGATGAGAAGGTGGGAAAACCAGATCTCAGTAGTGCAGCTACAGGAGCCACAATCGTAGTACTTTGTACATGAAGATAAGGCCTTAAAATCTTGATGAAGCCAGCAATAATCTCCCCACCATACTGCATGGCTTTCTCAAAGTCATCTTAGTTCTCCATAAACTTATCCAACAAAAGAGTAAAATCTTTGAGCTTTTGGACTTGAGTTTTGAAAGCTTGAGTGGTATGAGGGATTCTCAGATTCTCCACTACGTACTTTAAATGGTTGGTCATGCCATGCTTTGAGAAGATACTATTTAAGTAGAAGTCCACCTTCTTATTAATCTCTTCTTGAGAATCATTTTCAATTTTGGCATTAATTCTCACCAAATCAAGTACTCTGTCACTATTCTTGACAAATTCAGATAGAGATTCTTTTTCCAAACCACTAATCATAGCCTGAAGTTCTTCTTTGAAAACTATTATGATCATATCACTATCCAAAGAGGGTTTAGAGGATTGTCTAGAGGCATGATAAGAAGTAATAGCTGATGTAAGGGACTTCAGTTGATTTAGAACTTTTGGGAGACATCCCTTATACTCATTAGTCAACTTGTTAAGACCAATAACAAGCTCACACATCTCTTAAACAATATTATTATTTCTTTTAGATAACTTGTCAGCCATGGAGGTAAGATTAGGTTGTATTAGGGAGGCTACTTCATGTGGAATATGACTACCAATATCCTCAATAGGATGAGAAATAGGTTCTAGTCTTGAGTTTATCACTCTCTGTATTTCTTCAACCATACCTCTGAGATTCTTTAATTAATCATTGAGTTGTTTTTTCTCAACTCTGACTTCTTGAATTTCATGAAGAATCTTGGGATGAATCCTCCATATGACCTTTTCCAACAATAGGGAAGCATCTATTTCACTTAAATTGGTTACAGGAGCTTGTTGGGTATTCATGAGTTTTTCAACTCCAGTCAATAGGGTAGCTTCAAAAGATTTCAAATCATCTTTACTCACCAAGGATGAAGGTTCTTGTGAAGGATCGTAAATAGGAGCAGAGACAGGCTTAGGTTTCTTGGAAGCTATAACATGAAGAGCAGATACTGGTTTAAATTTAAACATAGTTTAGAGTTCTATACCTTTCACTAAGTCTTCCTGAGAGTCATTTACATCAAAATAACTAGGGAATTTATACCATGTATCCACTAATCTTGGATCAACTGGATTAGGGACTTCAACACTTTCCAAGCTAGGGGTTTCTCCCCCTCAACAGGTGCATTTTTCTCCAGACTGAGAGATTTAGATCCTTGATATATTTCTAAGACTTCAACCCTGATATCCTCTCCCATTTCCTTTCTATCCAACTAAAAGGCTTGTTCCATTCTCTCTTCAGCAGATGGGATAATTTCAGGAACAGCTTGTTCTTCCACATGTTCCTCATAAACAACTTCTTTCACAAGAGAAAGATATTATTCTATATGATATTCTACAACATCCTTTTCATTTACCTTAGTAACATATTCTTATTTAGAAGTAGGTTGTTCTTCTAGATTAGAAACTTCTTCATGAACTGGAATTTCTTTCTCAGTTAAGTCTTGAAGAATAGGTTCATTGTCTTTCTCATCCAAAACAGTTTCCCCAGTAGGTACAACAACCTCTTCTTCTTCTTCCTCATCAGAATACTCAACAATTTTATCTAGTTCCAAACCAGGATCAGAAATGTATTTAGGTCTTGAAGAGTGTTCCACCAGATTGAACTTTTCATAAACCCTGTCATTATCTTCTACCCATGTTGTTCTCCATGGATTCCAAATAATTTTCATTCTCTTTACTGTAACTTTTTAGAGAAAATATTCAGAGTCCTTAATGGATTATTCATCTGGTCCAACCAACCCTTTGGCATGAAGCATAGCTAAGATAATCCTTGAATAGAACAGGGAGGTTGACTTGGAGGTTGTTTTGATCAAATCACACATATGGAGTATAACATATTTTCATAGGTTGATCTTATTTCTATTCTTCGTAAGGTGTATCAAAAATACATCTTGATACTTGATTATAGAAAAATCACCTTTTCTGGGGCTGATCAAATTCTGGAAAAAACTTACACAAAAGTCTGGTTTCACCATCTAGCTCAATAGCTATGGCTCTTCGCTTTGTTTCATTCCCATTTAAGCTTCCCAATGATTCTTCCAAAATAAAGAACTCACTTGGAGGTGGAGGACCTCTCTAGTAGTCCTCACAAATACACTCATGAGGTATCCTGAGGCATGCAACCCATAACATCAAAGAAAATGTGCATCTATGGCCATTTATCCAACTTCTCACAATATAGCCATCTTCTGTATCAAAAGAGAATTGAACATACTGATAAAACTATGCAACTAATTTCAGGTAAATTTTCCTATCCTCCTTTGTGAACCAATCCATCCATCCTTTCTCTTTTAGAACTTTCAATACCAAAGACTTACTTGACATAAGCCACTTAGGGTAGATTTCCATTTCAGGGATGACTACTATATTCACCGAGTTTGGATTCAAAGGAACTTTGTATGATATCTTTGGTTCTATTTTCAACTTCTTCTTTGAACTGTGCATCTCAGGGGTTGATGAAGATGGGCATTTCATTCTGGGAATTCAAAAAAGGTTCGAGAGAGAGAAAGGTTGAAAGAGGGTTTATGGTTTGAGAGAAGAGAGCTTGGGTGAAGAAAGAGCGAAACATCCTTCATTTTATCATTTAGGGATATCAAGCATCGCGGGATCAAAAGCACAGGAAAGTAAAAGGGTAAAATAATTAATTATCACGATACTGGTTATAGTATGTAAATAAAACAGTAAATATTCTTTACGGTGAGACTGTAATCAACTTTTATGGTGAGACCATAACAGGTTTTCTCGGTGAGACTGTAACTGGATTTCATGGTGAGACCGTAACTGGATTTCATGGTGAGATCGTAACAGGATTTCATGGTGAGTTGTTTACTGTGTGATTTCTAAATTGTGCAGCTGTATTTTTTGAGACAGTAAGTGCCAGAAAGTAATAGAGAGAGAGATATAGAGAGAGAAACTGTGAGACCGTAAACATGAAACAGTATGCTTACTACTTAAGATTTATTATTCCCAATTCATGTATGATGTAATCTATTCTTTCAGAATTTAATGGTTTAGTGAAAATATCAGTGAGCTGATATTCAGTTCCAATGAATTCCAAATTGATTTCACCTTTTTTATAATGTTCTCTCAAAAAGTGATTTCTTACATCAATATGTTTTGTCCTAGAGTGTGAAACATGATTTTTTTTGAGATGTTAATAGCACTTGTATTTCCACAATTTATAGGTACATGCCTGAATTGATTTCCATAATCTAGTAATGTGTGTTTCATCCACAAAATTTGTGCACAATAACTACCAACAACTATGTATTCAGCTTCTGCTGTAGATAATGAAACAGAGTTTTGTTACTTACTACACCATGATACTAGTGACTTGCCTAAAAAGTGACATGTTCCAGAGGTGCTTTTTCTATCTAACTTACAACCAATGAAGTCAACATCAGAATAACTAACTAACTCAAATTATTGTCCTATGGGATAGAATAGTCCTAGATTGGGTGTATTCTTGAGGTATTTGAAAATTCTTTTAACAACATTTAAATAAGATTCCTTAGGGTTTTCTTGAAAATGATCACACATACATACACTAAACATAATGTTTGGTTAGCTAGCAGTTAGGTAGAGAATACTTCTAATCATTCCTCTATAAGTGGTTTGATCAACAGATTTTTCATCTTTATCAAGATCCAACTTACAAGTAGTACTCATTGGAGTTTCACTATTTTTAGTGTTATCCAAAACCAAAACGTTTTAGAAGATCTCTAGTATATTTTCTTTGATTTAAAATAATACCATCATTATTTTAAAAGATTTTAAATCCAATAAAGAATTTAATTTCACCCATTAAACTCATTTAAAATTCGTTTTGCATCATTATAGAAAATTCAATACATAAAGAATTTTTTTAAGATCCAAAGATAATGTCATATACATAGATTTGAAATACTAAAACATCGTTAGAAATTCATTTTATAAATAGGGTAGGATCAACTATTCCTTTTCTAAAACCTTTGGAAATAAGAAAAGTACTCAGTCTATCATACCAAGCTCTTAGAGATTATTTTAAACCATATAAAGATTTTGATAATTTAAAAATATGATTTGGAAAATGAGGATTTGTAAAACCAGGTGGTTTCTAAATAAATACATCCTCATCTATATACCCATTAATAAATTCACTTTTAACATTCATTTTATATAGTTTGAAATTCAGATGTGCAGCATAAGCAAGTAGAATTTTGATGGATTCATGTCTAGCTATTGGGGAAAAGGTCTCTTCATAGTCAATTCCTTCTTCTTTACTATATACTTGTGCAACCAACCTATCCTTGTTTCTAACTATATTACCATCTTCATCTACCTTATTTATAAACACCCATTTAGTGCCTATGGTGAATGTTTCTTTGGTTCTTTCAACAAGTTTCCAATATTTATTCCTTTTAAACTGATTAAGCTCTTCTTGTATATCCATCACCCAAAATTCATCATTGATAGCATCATTAATGTTTTTAGGTTCAAGTTATGACAAGAATACTTAATTTTCAACCTTATTTCTAATAGAATCTCTAGTTTGAGATCCTTTATCTAAGTCTCCTACAATAACATCTAAAGGATGGTTTTTAATAGTTCTAACACCTCTAGAAAAAGGACTAGTGATTTCAGGTTCTTCAACAAGTTCAGGTTCAATATGACTCAAATCTAAAACTGGGAGTTTTCACAGATTCCTTCACAAGATGGTTAGAGGATTTTGAATTATTGTACATATTTGATACATTATCTTCTAGGTTCTCTAGAATGGTTTTAGGCTCATGTGGATCTGTTTCATCAAATTTGACATGGACATATTATTCCACACATTTAGTTATTTTATTAAACACTCTATTGATAATATAGCATGTCTTATTTACATCTTCATCCCAAAAATAAATAGGTAAGTCATATTCACTAATCATGGTTCTTGAAATCTCTTGCAAGGTTCTATTTCTTCTTTCTACAACTCCATTCTGTAGAGGTGTTCTAGGGGTAGAGAAATTATGACTATGGACATTTTGTGAGAAAAAGGATTCAAAATCTTGATTTTCAAACTCACAGATGTGATCACTTCTTAAGGATTTAATTCTAATTCCACTAAGATTTTCTACAGTTTTTTCATATTTGGAAAAAAAGAGAGAAGGATTCACTTTTGTGAGCCAAACAGAAAGTCCAATTATATCTAGAAAAGTCTTCTACAAGAACATAAACATAGTGCTTCCCATTTAATCTAAAAACTCTAGATGGTCCAAACAAATCCATGTGAACCAATTAGAGAGGTTGATATGTTGACACTTATTTGTTTGGTTTGAAGGAAATTTTGTGTTGATTTCCCTTTTGAAAAGGATTACACACTTTATCATTTGGAAACTCAAGTTTGGGTAGGTATTTGACTAAACTTTTTCTAGTTAACTTTCTAAGAGAGTGAATATTATAGTGTCCTAGTATCCTATGACAAATACAATATTCTTTGTGACTTAAACATAAATCATTTTGAGAGACTAAACAATCTAAGTTAAAAGAATATATATTTTCATTTCTTAATATAGAAAATACTAATTCATTTTTGGAATTGAAAACATTTCATGAGTCATTTTCAAATTTAACATGAAATCCATCATCACATAGTTGTGAAATACTAAGAAAATTATATTTCAATCCATTAAAAAGTTACATTAGAAATTAAAACTGAGTTAGAGTTACCGATTTGGCCAATGCCAATGATCTTTCCTTTGGAATTATCACCAAAGGTGACATGCCCACCATCATTTTTTATTAAATTCTTGAATCATGAATAGTCTCCTATCAAGTGTCATGAACACCCACTATCCAAGTACCATAAGCTTTTATAGGAGCTCTTTAAGTATATTTCCTACAAAATAGTTAGATAAAAATAGATTTTGGTACTCATACCTATTTGGGTCCAGTAACATTGGTGACTAGTGATTTAGGAACTCATATATGCCTAATAGGTTTCCTATAAGCATTATGTAAAGTACTTGAAAAATAAAATCTATTTGGTCTAGAAAATATTGAAATAGTAGAGAGTGTATCATAACTTTATCTAGTTGAATGTCTTCCAGAACTAGGAGTAAAGTTGTATGTCCTAGACTTAGAAACAAAATTAGTTCTTCCAAAATTTCTTTTACCAGGTTGATATCCAATGTCAGTGGTATATTTAGGATCAATATATTTACTTAGAATTTATACCAAGGTATATATACCATTAGTAAACCTATCAGGATCCCTTTTCAATTGATCATTAGATAGATTTAGTTCATTGTTTTCTTTGAGTAATTGAGAATTTTTCTCCCTTCCTACAGTAAGTTCAGTTTTAACAGTTAAAGTAAGAGTATTTGTTTCTTCAAAGATTTGTATTTATCTTTTAATTCATTGCATGTCTATTCAATCATATTACAGTATTCAAACATTTATTCATTATAAATATTTTCATAGACACTCTCATCTCCAGAATAATAGGAATTGTGTATAAGAGATTCCGGTGTTACATCAGATGTGTTTGTCATAAAACACATATTGTCTTTATTAGCCTGTTCATCATGTGAAGATTCTGAGTTACTTGAACTACCCTCAGAATTACTCCATGTTTCTTTCATTTCCTTTTTATACTTTCTATGTTTTTCCTCATATTTATTTTTTTACTTGATCTTGGGGAAGTCAGACTTTATATGTACCTTTTGTTTATATTCATAGAAGACTATCTTATCAAACTTTTCACATCTTTTCTAATATTTCTTTTAGCTTCCTTTTTGATCATATCATCCCTTAAAGTTAGGATTTCTGAAAAATTTCTTCTGCTTTTAAAATCTCTTAAACCTTCTGGCTAATTGATCTATCTCCTCATCACTGTCAGGTGATGATTGTTCATTGCTGGAACTTTCTACAAGAGCTTCCAACTTCCCTTTATCTTAGTGTTTAGAAGTGTTGGTTTTGAATGCAACAGATTTCCTTTTGGGTTCATCCTCCTTTTCCTTGTTGAATTTAAACTCCTCTTCATAAATCATCAATTTTCCAAAGAGTTATTTTATAGGTAGCTTATTGATGTCACGTGACTCTCTAATAGAGACAAAGGTTCCTCTCCATTTGTTAGGTAGGCATCTGAGAATCCTCATGATCTATTCTATGGCAGTAACTTCTCTTCCAAGAGAAACCATTGTGTTGAAAATTTCGTTGAACCTGAGATACATGTCATAAATAGGCTCATTAGGTTTCATTTTAAAGTTATCATATTTAATAGTATAAGTATTAAGTCTTATTTCTTTCACACTAGAATTTCCTGCATGTGAAATAGACAAGGTGTCCCAAATTTCATGGGCAGTTTTACATGCAAAAATTCTAATAAATTCCTCATCTCTTAAAGAGTAATATAAAGCATTCATGTATTTGTAATTTTTATTGTATGCATTCTTGGTAGTTTTATCCCAAGTGATTCTATCAGTAGTAGGAATCTTATCTTCATCTATAATTGAAGACCATATTTCAAAACTCATACTTTCTAAATGCATTTTCATTTTAATTTTCCATTGGGAATAATTGGTTCCATTTAATAATGGTGGTCTATTTTTAGTGGCACCTTTAAATATATTATACATGATAAATAATTACTTTTAAAGAGATAGAAATTTAGAATTAATAGAAATTTACAGATCTTTAGAGTAAAAAAATCATAGTTGAATAGGGTCAAAAATAGATTCTTAACAGGAATAACTAAAGCACCTCTGATACCAAATGTTGGTCAGAGTAGATTACTCAAGAGGTGGGTGAATTGAGTATCTATAAAAATTTCTTTTTGAAAAGTATTCTTATAAAGGTTCCCTAATAAATTTAAATACAACCCAGTTAATCAAAGTAATACGGTTATAAAAGTTTGAAAATTTAAATAATTTCTCAGAAGATTGATTAATTCTCATTATTCTTAATATCAGTTATTAACATGACTTTTGAAGTTATTCTAATAAGGAAAAAAATTATAACTTCTTTCCAAGATTAACTATCAAATTAAATTTAGTGATTTCTGAATTATACATTAAAATAGAGTAAACTAAATTAAACAACACAGTTAATATAAAACAAGTGGTTCAATCTCAATATGAGACCTAATCCACTCCACTTGGTTATCACCTTCCACCAAGAAGTTTAAATAAATAAACTTGATCCACACCTTGGATCGGGGTTAACAACAGTACACAGGAGTTCATGCGACCTCTTCCACAGTTATTCGTGGGAATGAGCTTTGTCAGGTCACATAGGGACCTCTTCCACACTTATCTGTGGGAATACACAAGTGCAAAAATATTTATGAGAAAGGATATCTTGTATCCTTTAGTTTAATGCAGGAGAAAGTGTGTGTTTTTATACAGACACACACACACTGTTCAAAAGATAAAAATAATACACAACAGAGTAAAAATGATGAGATAAGGTTAGAAGTGATTTGATTGTTAGCCTATGCAACTCTGGACTTCTGGGATGAAGCAGATGCAGAAATAGATTCCTCTTGTGGAAAACTAAGTATCGCAAGTTAGTTAGATCTGGCTCGTGTTCTTTGTGGAGTTGATAGCAAGAAAATGATCTAAACTCTAGGATTTGAGTATGCTTCGTGTGTTCCTCATAAGTGTCAAGTTGCATGTGTCATTTTTTCTTTCAATAATTCTTGTGATTCTTCATTATCATGCACACACTTGTTTCTCTATCGTCTCTTTCGGTTTCTATCCACGTTGTTCTTTTATTCTTGGAATGCATGTGTTGGAGCCGACATGATGCATGTATTTTGAACCTCGTACTATCAGATGACATGTCTACAAAGAAACATTAATTATGTTAGTTCATTTAAAATCTTTAAATATGATTGTTAGAGATTAAATTTAAAAACAACAAAATAGATTAAGAAATGGTGTCACAGTTTTTCTGGAAACAGTGTCTCCTTGAAACGGTGTATCCTTGAAATGGTGTATTCTTAAACAGTATCTTCTTCTTTTCCTTTGAGTGATGATACATTCATGATCGCAAAATTTTATAGGGATTAGGAACCGGTAGCAGAAATGTAGTGTTAGGATCACGGTGTCTGATCACGATATCTGATTCACTATGTCTGGTCATGGTGTATGGTCATGGTGTCTAAGTCACAGTGTCTGTGTCATGGTGTTTGGATCATGGTGTATGCGTCACAGTGCCTGGGTCATGGTGTCTAGGTCATGGTGTCTGGTCATGGTGTCTGGGTCCTTTTCCAGAAAAACATAGCCTGTGGCAGACTCACAGTTTCTCAGACTTAGCCAAATATATGTACATAGACTTAAAGAGTGATATTCATAGAATGGATTATACTTAATCATTTATCAATAAAATCCATTATAACACAAACTAAAAATAGTTTACAATCATTATACATAACACTTAAAATCTTGGATAGGTTTATTTAAAGCATAAAGAAGCTAATCATATGTACATATGATTTTAGATAGATTAAACAATATTAATAAGATTTATAGAATGTATAGGATTTGTGATCATTAGAACATGATTAACACATGAGGAGTCCCAAAATCTTCCCTTTTTTTATCACAAATCTAGTGAGTGAGAGATTTATTCTTAGGTAATGTGTTTCTTCCCTAGTGTCCATTTAGAGTACATATTTCTCCCCCTTTTGGGATTATCAAAAAGAGTACAAAAGTAAATAAAAGAATAGATAAGAAGATTGTACAATGCATTAGATGAATAAAAATTGTCATTATAAATAGTAAGAAAAAATTATAGAAATCATCCCTATCAAAAGAGAGTAGTCACTTTTCTTCAGTACCGGCTTGTCCTCTCTTTTCCCTTGGCAGCAATAGTAGAAGAGGAAGCCATAGGAGCAGAGGTGGAAGTGGAACAGGGGAGTGAACTAGTTGACAAAGAAGGTAAAGTGAGGCCTTCAAAGATAGAAGTGTCCAAGGTAGGTGCAGTGGAAGACCGAGGCAACTGTTGATCAAGAATAATAGGTCCGATCTGACATAGAGCCTGTGAGACAGACATATATGTGGAGGTAAGGATAGAGGATGAGAAAGTAGGCAAACTAGATCTCAGGGGTGAAGCTACAGGAGCCACAATCATAGTACTATGTACATGAAGATAAGGCCTCAAAAGCTTGAGGAAGTCAACAATAATCTCCCCACCATATTGTATGGATTTTTCAAAGTCATCATTATTCTCTATAAACTTATCCAACAAAGGAGTGAAATATTTAAGCTTTTGGACTTGAGTTTTGAAATCTTGAGTGACAGGAGGGATTATCAGATTCTCCACTAGGTACTTGAAATGGTTGGTCATGTCATGCTTTAAGAAGATCCTGTTGAATTAGAAGTCCACCATATTATTAATCTCTTTTTGACCATCATTTACAATTTTGGAATGAATTCTCACCAAATCAAGTACTCTATCACTGTTCTTGATAACATCAAATACAGATTCTTTGTCAAACCCAATGATCACAGCCTGAAGTTCTTCTTTGACAACTGTTCTGATCATATCACTATCCAAAGAGGGTTGATAGGATTTTCTAGAGGCATGAGAAGAAGTAACAGTCAAAGTAAGGGACTTCAGTTGATTTGGAACATTCTAGAGACATCCCTTATACTCATTAGTCAACTTGTTAAGACCAATGACAAGATCATTCATCTCTTGAACAATATTCTTGTTTATTTTAGCTACCTTGTCAGCCAAAGAGGTAAGATTAGGTTGTATCAGGGAGACTACTTCATGTGGAATCTAACTATCAATATCCTCAATAGGATGAGAAATAGGTTCTAGTCTTGATTTCATTACTCTCTGTATTTCTTCAACTATACCTCTGAGAGTCTTTACTTCATCACTGAGTTGTTTGTTCTCAACTCAGACTTCTTGAATTTTGTGAAGCATCTTGGGCCGAATCTTCCATATGATCTTTTATAACAACAGGTAGGTATCTCTATCACATAAATTGGTTAAAATATCTGGTTGGGTATTCATTAGTTTTTCAACTCCAATCAATACGGTAGCTTTAAAAGATTTAAAATCATCTTTACTCATAGAGGTTGAAGGTTCTTGTGAATGCTCAGAAATAGGACCAGAGATAGGATCAAGTTTCTTGGCATCTATAACATGAAGAGAAGATACTGGTTTCAATTTAAACATAGTAAAGAGGTCTATACCTTTCACTTAGGATTACTAGGATTCATTTACATCAAAATAACTAGAGAATTTATACCATGTATACACTGAGCTTGGATAAAATGGATTATGGACTTCAATGCTTTTCAATATGGGGGGATTCTCCCCCTCAAAAGGTGCATTTTTCTCAGGACTGAGAGATTTAGATCCTTGGTATCTTTCCAATATTTAAAACCTGATATCCTATCCCATTTCCTTTTTATCCAACTGAAAGGCTTTCTCCATTATCTCTTCAGTAGATGGGATAATTTCAGGAACATCGTGTTCCTCCACATGTTCCTCATAAACAGCTTCTTTCACAAGATAATGATCTTCTTGTATATTCTCTTCTACAACATCCTTTGCAACAGATTCTTCTTCAGAAGTAGGTTGTTATTCCAGATTAGAAACTTCTTCAAGAATAGGCATTTCTTTCTCATTTAAGTCTTGAAGAACAGGTTCAATGTCTTTCTCATCCAAAACAGTTTCCCCTATAGGTACAACAACATATTCTTCTTGAAATGGTATATCCTTTATTTCCTTTGAGTGATGACACAGTCATGATGGAATAGTTGTATAGGGATCAGGAACCAGAAGCATAGATGTGGTGTTAGTATCACGGTGTCTGATCATGGTATATGATTCACGATGTTTATCCACGGTGTCTGGTCACGGTGTCTGGGTCACTATGTCTGGGTCACGATGTCTAGGTCATGGTGTGTGGATCATGGTTTCTGGGTCACGGTGTCTGGGTCACGGTGTCTAGGTCATGGTTTCTGGTCACAGTGTCTGGGTCCTTTGCCAGAAAAACATAACAGGTGGAAGACTCACGGTTTCTCAGACTTAGTCAAATATTTATACACAGACTTAAACAGTGATATTCATAGAATTAATTAGACTTAATAATTTATCAATTAAATCCATTATAACACAAACTAAAAATATTTTACAATCATTAGACATAGCACTTACGATCTTTGATAGGTTTATTTAAATCATAAAGAAACTAATCATTTGTACACATGATTTTAGATAGATTAAAGAGGATTAACAAGATTTACAAAATGTATAGGATTTTTGATCATTAAAACATGATTAACACATGAGGAGTCCAACCTAATGATTCTATAAAGATGAAATATTTTCTTCCTTTCTTTCGTTCCATCCGTTAAAAAGTGAAAACAACCTTCATACATATGTACGATCTACTGTCTCCATGAACAGTGTAATTCATTTTTCTATCTATATATTTCATAGTTCACTCCTTATATAAAGAATATATATAGTATTTATATCATTATTAAAATTCTGGATATTATTTAACCATGATCAAAGTACATAGACTGAAACTACATAACCAAAACATACATGAAAAATGAAATAGTTATTACCTGAAATGGTGATTTTAATGAAGAATCGTTAATAAAAAGATGATAAAATATTATAAGTAAATAATATTTGGTATGATATATATGATTATGGTTTTTTAATATATATATATATATATAATCTATATTTATTTTATAGGAGGTTCATATGAATGTGAAGAAAGTTTAAGCTAAGTGAAAGGTTTTCTCATCTCACTTTTACTTCCGTGAGACATATTTCATATTCAACACTTATTTCTTTTATGTGGTGTATATAATACCCATTTGATATTTTATATAATTAAACAATTTATATTCATAGTATTTAAAGTTTCATTTGAAATTATTTCACTTATGGGGGATATGATTCAAAATTTTCCATGACGGTTAGGGTTTATTTCACAATCTCATTGTTATTCAGGGTTGTTTATGTTAAAGTATTGATTGGAAGTATTATTTTATATTTATATATTAAACCGAATATATTTTATTCACATCTATTTATTTATGAAAATTATAATTTTTCCTTTCATTTCCCTCTATTATTTACTCAAGAAACTGAAAGAATATTTTGGAGGAAAATCAAAGTTGTTTTCTATTTGGTCAAGAATCTTTTTCTTTAATATCATATTATCATTTAAATGTTTTAAAAAATACTTTTACTATTATAAAATTATTTATTGAAGAAATTTTTACCCATTTTTATATTTAAAAAAAAAATTAAATAGAATCTTTCTGTCATTTTCTGAACAAGGTGCTTTTTTGAATTTTCTTTAAAAAGTTTGAAAGGAATATTTTTTAACTTATATAATATGAACAGAATTTCTACCATCATGGATGATCATTTTTTTGAATATTCCTTTACAATTTTATAAGTCTCTTTTCAAATAAAATTTTTTCCTTAATAATTGGGAAATTTTATACTTTAAAGTGAAAATGTAATTTTCCACAAAAATGTTTATAATAATATTTTTATGGTATTTCTATTCATCAATGAAAGAAACCTTTATTTATATATACATCACTAGGGATATGTTGTAATGATACCATACTAATTATTTCTTTGGATGTTTTATGATCAGTTTGACTAGGGATGTACTTTTTTGAAATTATCCACCATATTACTTTGGATGGATTATGATTATATTTAATGATTGGGGAAATCATTTACATTTGGTATGATAGTTTTTTGATATGAATGTTTTCATTTATTATGTTTCACCCATTTCATATTATGAATTCATTGGACTTAGTATGTGATGGACAAGTCCTGTTATAGCCCCTCGATGCATCGGTAAGTCTCATGAGACAAACTAAATTTGATTTTGGATGTGGCCTTACCAATTTATATAGATATCTTGGCATAATGTCTTGATAGTATTTTTAGATATCTTGGAACAAGGCCCCAATGGTAATTTTCATATATCAAAAATTATGCATTCCATAATTATGAAATCATTTATTGAGTTCCATGTGATTATTTAATTTGTTATGATATCCATGGATAAGTTTCTAGATCATGTGATTATTTATATAGAATTATTTTATCATCATTTATTCTTTCCATATTAGTCATGCCTTATTATATTATATTGTACACTTACCCTTATTAATCATCTAAGATCACCCCTTTTTTATGTTTCCTTTTCACAGGATTCTTGGAAGTTTATTATTATTGTCATGAAGGGATGTACTAAATGGAATAATGGTGTTCTCAAAGAAAATACTAGGTTTCATTATATGTTTTTAAATGTAATGTGAGATTTAAGTATGTATCCAGTTTCCTAGAACTACTAAAATATTTAGTCTGTTGGGATATGATCGCTTGTATCTAGTACCAATGTAATAAAGTAGCTAAAGACTCTAGGTTACTAGGTTCAGGGTCTTTACATTCAAACTTTTATATGAATCGTACATACCTCAATAATCCTTGTGACTTAACTGATTATTCATATATTCTATAGAGTTAAATTTACATACTATAGAGATATTATTGTCTTATCCAATTTTCTAATGTCTCCTCAGGGGTTACTTTAATATAAAAAATAATTTACTCTTACAAATTTCATGCCTTAATAAAAATTTAAAATTTAACATAGAAATCTAGAATTACTTTAAATGAACTTATAAATTCCTCAATTCACCTTAGGATGTCTTTGGTCACTTAAAATAATGTAAAATAACTTCAAAAAACATTGGAAATTATCAAATTAATTATAAACCTATTTGGATTCAATTTCAAAGTCTATTAGTATATAAATATTCAACTTTGAGTGTTTCCAAATAGTTTCACTACCTCTTTAATTCCAGTTCAATTTCAAACTTCTTCATCCATCATCCAAGTATGGTTAAATATTGTATGCAGCAGAATTTATGCTAAACAACATAGGGATGGTTTATCACTACAATCCAACCATGTAACTCTTTAATCACTTCTCAAATATATTTCTTCAATATAATCTAATACAACTAGATTTATCAACTCCTCTAGAATCCAACTTAGCCCAATTCATTTAATATTAATTAATATATATTATTTTTTTATTCTGACCTACAAAAGAACTCTATAAGAACAAATATATAATCAATCGATATAAATATTGTTTTTATTGAATCTATTTGTCTTATCCTTCTAAGTAGAATAAGAATCCAACTTAATTTCCAATATATGATCATTTTTAAATCTACTGATTCAATCACTATTTAAAACATGATAATATATCTTTCTCAACACATACAATGGTATAAAACACATGTAAGTAATACATTGAATCTCCAAGATTCATCTCATAATTCATCCTCTTGATTCATTAGGATCTTCTATGTCCCCCAAGAAAAATTGACTAACTTAATAACAAAAAATACAACCAACACAACCATTAGGTTATTCATAGAGAGTCGTGATAATCATATATATGTAGATATATTCATAGTTTTATTCTTGAGGTATCCTTATTAAAGGTTTCCCAGCTAAGTGTAACAGAAATCTTGTAGGTTTTAAGTAAAGAAGAAGTGTCTTGATGGCATGGTCAACTCATCTTTTCAGTCTTAATATATGAATAATCATTATTGTACATGGAAAATAACATCATTTCCAATGAAAAAAATATATTACTTGACTAAATAAAACACCAGAACTAAAATAGGAGGATATTCACATGTAATTTATAATTAATTTATGAGCAGGTATAGAATTACCTTAACTTGTAATTCTACTTTAGTTGATGATCTGATTGACTAGATGTCATTATAGCATCATTACAATATAGGATCCAAGTGTACAATCCCTATATCTATGATAAACATAATCATTTATATCTCTAACCATCATAGTATTTGTTTCATGATATCACAGTTGATCCTAATTACTTGCGTTGTTCATGGTTCATCATAGTAAAATTCTTCTTGAAGGAGGAAGAACTCTTGATTTTATCTTGATGGATTGATAGAGGAGGAAGAGAGAGCACATTCCATATCTCTATATCTCTCTCTAGGGCTTGAGATGGTCTTTATATATCCATTTTTCACATCATACATTATTATGTGAAGTGATATAAATAGATATTTATTATGGAAGCTTTAGGGTTGAAATATTACACACAATCCCATTCCCTACTTTACAATTCTTAGTTGACCCCATGTCAAATAATAATAATAATAATAATATAATTAATCAATTTTCATGTGAAAAACTTTAATAATATTTACAATTATCATTTATACCATTTTTAATCAAACCATTAAGCTCAATATTCTTTCCCCCATCGACATTTAACAATCCTTTAATAATGACTATTTATTTAATAAATAAATGTCACTACATTAATTGATAATAAATAAAATATAATAAATATTATATTCACCAAACCTTGCAAAAAAATTATTATTATTATTTATCACACTTATTCTTTCAAATGAATTCGGATTAAATATTTCCAATCAACCAAACCTGGATAAATATTATTTATTATAACTTGTTAAATTCAATAATTTAATTTAATTGAGATTTCAGATTCACTTGGTGTGTGGCCCTATAGGACTCTTTCTCAATGGAATTAAGCATAAATTTCTAAAGTTCAAGGTCTGCATCTAAAAACATTACAATGCACCCATATAGAAATAATTTGATGTTGCAACTAAATTCAACCCCCTACAAAGCTTACCATGTAATAAAATCATTTTATTATGATATATCAAATCAAGTAAATTTCATGCTAGTGTCATCAACCTATATGCACAATGTATCTTACTTTGAATTTTTGGAAATGAACTTTTCCACCAAAAATTGTGGCCATATATTTATCCAGGTAGTTTCATTCCCATAAAAGGGCCTAGGGTGTCAACTTCTATCAAGAGACAAAAGGTATAAATCCTTTCTCACATTATCCATTAATGTAATATCACTCATGACACACCCAACATATCCTACCTCACCATGAGAATATATCATCATGGTATTCATCAGTACATCAATGTACATGATTCTTAATATCCATTAATGATAATCATAAAGTATAAGCATAAATACAAACATCTACTGATAGGAACATCCACTGACATGTGAAAATATAGATTTCCTATTGATGGGTTTATTCTCATAACCTCATATCTTGAAGATTACCGAGAGTGAACACCATGGGATGGTGTATAAATTTATTATAAGTTGCATGCCCCTGATATCTTGTATCTTTTCTATCCCTTCAAAAAATATCATCCATCCATTGAATAATATTCAAGAATACTATCGTGAAACCTCTTAGTTCTCATCATAGAAGGTAACAACTATGACCTTTCAATGTGACATATATTCTTATTACATTATCATATGAAAATGTCAAGCATAAGAACAATCATGGTGTGATAAGTAACTTAATTAATAAGGAAAACATATAATCAATTACTAAGAAATTTGGCTCTAGGGAACCAACTCCAACAGACTCTCACTTGCATTAGAGCTAACTAATAACTACTCTCAGTCCACTAGCTCTCACGTGATGCTCATTCCTCTGTTTAGATAGATTTTTATTCAAGGGGTTGACCGTGTTTTCCTTTGTAGATAATCTTCTAACTGAAACTTCACTACATTGAGAAAAATAAATCAATAGATGAAACTTCTAAAGTATGTGTTTTCCCTTTAAAGTGAACTTAGATCCTTGGAAAGGTCTACTACTAAAGTGTTATCACATTAAATTGTGATAGTGTTTTGATTGATAGGTACCACATCAATCTCTTGGACAATGTTTAAAATCCATATTGATTCCTTTGTTGTATTGTAAGATGAAATATACTCATACTCTACTATAGAATATATGATAACTAAATGATTTGAACTCTTCCAACTCATAGTTCCTCTGTTGAGACAAAATACATATCTAGACTACAACTTCAAATCATTTTGATCTTTTTAAGATATAATATCTATATAACCCCTGATGAATATCTCTTTATATTCTCCACATACTAGGAACATGTCCTTAGTTCACCTTTGATAGTTAAGGATATCCTTAACATTAGTCAATTTTGTTCACCTGGATCTACTTGATATTTTTCTAACATGCTTAAAGTATAGGTGATATCAATCCATGTACATAACATGGAATACATGATAGATCTTATCATAAAAGAATGTGGGATATTACTCATTATCTCTCTTTCCTCTGGTGTCTAAGGATGCATTTTCTAGAAAATGTGTATATCTTGTGACAATAGAACTAATCTCCTCTTAAATTGTTTCACACTGAACCTAATCAGTATCTGGTCAATGTATGTACTTTGACTTAGTCCAAGAATCCTCTTGGATCTATCACATGTGATATTAATCCCTTGAATGTAGGTTTTTTCTCTTAAGTCATTCATAAAGAAGCATTTTTTGAACCATGCATTAACCAATTGTAAGTATAGTATATCATTTCTAATTATTAATATGTTTTCAACATATACTACTATGAAAAAAAATACTCCCACTAAACTTCTTGTAAACAAATGGCTCACATTTATTCTTAATGAAACCAAATTCTTTTATGGATTCATCGACTAAAATGTTCAATGAATTAGATTTGGGATTTAATCCATAATTATTTCTCTTAAACTTGCATAAATTTTGGGAATTTATTGGAGTCACAAACCATTATTTTGGTGTCATATACACATCCTTCTAAAGGTTATTGTTAAGGAAAGTGGATTTGAAATCCATTTTTCAAATATTATATTATTTTAAATCCATTATGGAAAGAAAAATTATATTGTATTTAAACATTGAAATTAGAGAAAAGGTTTCTTTATAGTCAATTCCTTGTTGTTTTCTAAACCCTTTATCCACTACTCAATATTTATATGTATTTAATTTACCTTCTATTTCCATATTTCTCTTAAATACCCATTTATATACAATGGACTTTACATCAACTAGAGGATCGATTAGAACTCAAACTTGGTTTTAATACATGGAATTCATCTCATAATTCAGGAATTATTGACATATTGTATATTTTGAGCTCTCTACTTCCTCCTAATAGGGGGAGGATCATCAAAGTCAACCAATATAGAGTCACCATCATCGGTGACTAGAAAACCATATCTCTCTGGTTCTCTTACATCTATATTGATTTTATATAGAACTTGTTTTCTAGGAACAAATTCTTCCATAGAGACTTGTGTAATATGTTCTTATACCAACTCTTGTGTATCTTGAGTATCAACTTCATTAAATTCAATATTTCTCCCACTATCCTCCTTGAGGATGTGCTCCCTCTTAAGAAAGGATACTTATATTTCAATAGTTAATTACTTGTTTGAAGGGTTGTATAGATAGTATCCTCCTTTTTCTTGGGATACCCTATAAAGATACACTTCATGACTCAGGATGCTAATTTTTTCTTGATCTAGCCTTAACAAATTCTTCACAACCCCATGTATCAACATGTGACAAAATAGGTTTCTTCAGACTCTATAAATCAAATGGAATATCATTTTCTACTTTATTTGGTTCTTGGTTTATTAAGTATGATTTATTCTATAATTAATATACCCAAAAGGATAATGGAAGGCTGGTGTAACTCGTCATCGAACATTCTATATCCAGTAGTGTACGGTTCCTTCTTTCACTACCACCATTCCACTATGGTGTATAAGGTGGAGTGATTTGAGATAAAATCTCATACTCCTGTAAAAATTCAATAAAGTCTTGGTTAAAATATTCACCACCTATATCTGATCAAATTTTCTTTATCTTCTTACCAAGATGATTATCAACATCATTTTTGAACTCTTTTAAAATATCAAAGGATTAAGACTTATACCTCATTAAGTGGATATAACCATACCTAATCAAGTTTTTGGTAAAATTAATAAATTATTAGAACCTAAATCTAGATTATACTTAAAAAGATATGAACACATCAGTGAGTACCAATTCTACAAGCTCTATAGCCCCTTCACATTGACCACTAAGTAGTGTTTTAGTTATTTTATCTTGTAAATAATCATGATGTCATTAAATTTTTTAAAGATCAAAAGTGTCTAAGTAACCATCTTGATAGATCTTTGTTAAATCTTTCTCATCTACGTTACCAATACGATGATTATATAATTGTGTGTTAAATGATTCATTCTTATTTATTTTGTTATCAATTTCCAATGATCGGTTTTTATAATTTAATACATAAATACTCTTATTCAATCATGTCATACCATAACATATTCTATCTTTTTAAAAATATAATATTTTATTTCCAATGTCAAAATAGGAAATAGATATGATTTTCTTGGTAACATTAGGCACATAATAAAAATTATTTAATACCAAAATTAATCTTGTTGTCAATGTGACATGGTAAACTCCAATGATTGTAGTATCCATCCTTCCTCAATTGGTAGCCTATAGATCCACCTCACCTATGGTAACCTTCCAAAATCTACTTGGTTCATATATTTTGATAAAAATATGAGAACCACATATAGTATATAATACCCAACTTATAGATATAGAAATATTTAATTCAATAAAAAATGCACCTAAATCTCCCCTTTCTTATTTGTTTTGGTGTAATTCCTCTTCTAGTGGCACTTCTTGCCATATGAAAAACATACTGCATCGTGTTCCTTTTCTTGCATTTGAATATTCTTCTTCTTGGAAGGACAGAGCTCTATATATTTAGAATTGGAATGCATATTCATCACCTTTTTCTTATTCTTCTTATTCTTATTCACTATAAAGATATCATGTTTTTCATTCTATATTTCTTTATCAACATGGTGAATAAGAGTAAGAAATTCTGAAAGTGTCTTCACACTATTTCTCGTTTTATAATTCACGGTAAAACTGAAGAATTTTTTAGGAAGTGGGGAAAGAATGAGATCTATGTGCACTTCATCAAGGATCTTAAATCACAAAATGTCTAGGTACTCAATGTAGCCAATCATATTGACTATATGTGGCCCAGATAGCGCTGAATCTCTAAGCATACACACAAATAGTGCATTGGAGATATCCTATGTCTCTGATCTCTCCTTTTCTTGATAGAGATCACAAAGGTGAAAATGAGGATATACACATCCATATCCATATATTTCATTAGAATATCATTGGACTTGAAGGATTTCATAGAACATTGGACATCCATTACATCATCCACATGCCTCATATTGAGAGATACTTCTTCCTCGCTAGCCTCTATGGAAAGTGACTCGGGAAGGGGGTTTCTAGTATGTATAATTTACATTTGTGGTATAGTATATCACATACGCACTTATACCAAACCTAGAAATTCATGTTGGCGAGAAGGTAATCCTTCTCTATTATGGATAGCGGTGATATTTTTTAAGTTGTTTGATTTTCCATTTCTATAAATTAAGAGTAGATGATTAGTACTTTATTTGATTACAAAAATATATTAATAAATTTAATATTTAATTAAATTTAATTAATCTCCCACTATTTTGTAGAAAACAAATATCCCTCACTATTAAATTTGTAATATCTTTTCAATTAGATTTTTAGTGGAAAGGATACATATTCCCCTTATCATAACCCATACTTGGGTCTCACAAGTTATTTGAAGGATTATAGGTAGACATAACTTTTCAACTACATTAACTCATAGTTCCTTGATTGGGTGAGTGGAATGTCCAATATTAAAATCATAAATAAACATTTCATCAATCCTTTTACTATTATTCACACCAATTCCTTATTGGGCAGTCAACCCTTATGTGAACTAAGTTAATTCAACCCAAAAAATTAATCTAAAACTTCCATGATAACTGAAATCACCCCAACATGGGTTGGCCAAGCACTTTGAACCATGAGGTCGATTCTAACTTAAGTAGTCGAAGGAAATGCTGACTTGATATTTTAGTTTTAGGTATTTTTATACTTTTGGAATAAAATTATATTTTATCACATGTCTTGTTGATTTTAAGTGGATTTTACTTAAGTGGTTAACCATGTATGATAAAACATTCACACATAATCTGGTTATATTTTATTCCATCTTGCTTTCTTGTTAATTAATTTATTAGGTTCCCATGAAGTATCCAAAAACATAAATAATTAACAATGAAACTGACAAAATAAAATATTATTGGCATGATCATAAGATTCTCTAAAGTATAGTTTATCTAAAGGATAGTAAACCGACCCACGAACCTAAGGGAAACAACCTTGAACCGTAGCTTGGTTTATATTGTTTCATTCCACCTTGGTTCCCATGTATCGCCTCGATTGGTTTCACCTCATCTCCTAGACTAGGATTATCTCCTATTTCCTGGGAGATCCATCCTTATATAATCATTTACTCACATGCAGGTGAGTTGATCTAATGTATTGGATAAAGGGGTTTTATATAAAATTAATCATGAACATATAGAACCTTACATGAAAAGAGGAGGGGATGACTCATTTTCCGTCAATTTTAATTTAACCATGATAAATTAAAAGAAACCAATCACATACACAGGGTGGAATAATCTCATGATCGTCCACATAATAATCAATGAGCATAAATTTGAAATGTAGTTATCAATAACTTCGATTCATTATTTAATTAAGATAAAATTCCATGAATTAATCTAATTAATTCAATTTATCTTAATTCCATCCAAGAATCCTTAACTCACCATAATATATAATTTTAAATAAAATTAATTTCATTTAAAATTAATGAATTACACAAGTGTACTTGGAGGAAACTTTGTGAGTTCATCCAAAATCTAAACACAAAAATTGATTCAATATATAATTATTAAATCTATGTCATGGTGTGTACTATCAAATTAATGAAACACGGAATAAATGTGAATAGGTATAACTATATATTTAATTATTCTCACTATAAAAAATTGAGAACATCATCTGAATAAGACTACATGACATGTACTATATTACACGGTGTGTATTATCTTCTGCCCGTGTCTATAACACACACCTTAAGACTGGGTGTGTTTCTTATCTTATAAAAGTTTGAGGTACACATCATTTTGTTTTTATTACATATAATGTGGACTCAGATTTGTATGAATTGTCTTTCCATTTGTATTGTATCTGACATATGTCACACCCTATGTTCTCAACCATGAGAAAAAATGGAATACACGTCATGTACAGTGGTTACATGATGTGTAGTTCCTCAAGTCTTGTGTTTTCCTGTTCATATCTATATGAAAATCCACTTTTCTCAAATCTTACATTCGATTACCTTAGATATATCCAAAATTATTGTGAGATAAAAGTGATATGCTCTAGTACACGATGTGTAATTAGGGTATACAACATATAGTGTTATGTTGTCTGGACAAAACCTTTGGAAACTCTAGATGGTGTTTTCAAATGTTTTTTTGTTTTAATCTTAACTATTTTATAGTTATGTTAGTGATAATGAAGAAAGGGAAGATGTGAGGATGTTTGAATTTTAATAATGAATAAATATAAAGAAAAAATGAAATTGAAAGCTCATAAAAACAATCAATGAATAATAAATAATTATAAATTAAACATGATACCTCTTTGATACCACTTATAGGTTCTAGGTGTAGCAGAAGCACGTAGATGGCATGGCCAACTCGAATTTTCAGTCTTAATATAAAAATAATCGTTGTTTCACATGAAAAATAACATCATGTCCAATAAAAACCATATATTACTTGAATAAGTAAAAATATATAACTAGGTGAGAAGGATATTCACATATAATTTATAATTAATTTATGAGTAGACATAGATTTATCTCAACTTTTAATTCCACTTTTTTAGGATATGGTTGAATAGATCTTATCATACCATCAGTTTTTTGTAGGATCAAAGTGAACAGTCCCTCTAGTAGTGATTCACACATGTATCACTATCTTTAAACATTGTCGTAAAAACATCAGGTGCTCGCACAGACGATCCTAATCACTTGTGTTGTTCATGGTTGATCATAGAAGAATTTTTCTTAAATGAGGAATAACACTTGATATTCTCTTGATGGATTTAGAGGGGAGGAAGATAGATCACATTCTTGATCTATATATCTCTCTATAGGTATTGAGATATTCTCTATCTATCTATTGTTCACAATAAGAGTGATTATGGAAAGCGATATAATTAGATATTTATTATGGAAGGTTTAGGGTTAAAAAATTGAAAAAAAAACAATTTTCCTAATTTACAATTCTTAGTTAACCCCATATCCAATAATAATATTATTATTATTATTATTAATATATTGACATGTACAAAATTTTAAAATATAAATAAATATTATTTATACCATTTCTAATTTGACCATTAATCTCAGTTCACTTTCCCTCATCAACATTTATCTATCCTTTAATATTGAATATTTATTTAATAAATAAATGTCACAGTATTATTCACCGATAAATATAATATAATAAATATTATATTCACCAAACCTTGAAAAAATATTTATTATTATTTATATTACTTATTCTTTTGAATAACCTATGATTAAATCTTGGAAATAAACCAAACCTGAATAAATATTATTTATTCTAACTTATTAAATTCAATACTTGAATTTAAATGAGATTTCAAATACACTTGGTGTATGGACCTCTAGGCCTCTTTATTATTGGCATTAGGAATACCCACCTAAATTCCATGGTTAGAATCTAGAAACATGTCAAGGCACCAATAGAGGAAGAAGTTAATATTCCAACAACATTCAACCTCTTACGAACACTTACCCTGTGATACAATCATTTTATCATGATATCTCAAATCAAGCATATTTCATACTGGTTCCATCAATCTATATGCTCTATGTAACGCCCCAAGCCTAGTTACCTAGAGTTTGTGCATTATTACCTATAATTGGCATGATCACAAGGAAATCATGTCCCGAAAGACCGATCAGTTTGGTATTATTGGAAACAGGATTCATACATAAGTTCAACATTACAACTTGAAAATAAATACAACACTAATTTATTCCACTAGAAATATCCAAGACTCCTAGATTATGCCTGAAATTCACTCATAATTAAATTCTTCATATCCGAGTAAAATGAAACATAAGAAATAGGTGATCTCAAATTCTCAGTAAGGGTAAGCAATACAATGGAAGATAACATAAATATTAGGCATTGTGAAAAATTGAAAACACATGCCTTTACAAATAATAAACATAGACACTTTTATAGTAAGAATATGAGCTGAGTAAATAATGACATAATAAAACATAGTCATGGGTATTCTACTAGTCGAATAACCACATGAACCATCAATATTATTTTCATAATGAGGGAATGTATAATGCCGGACATTCTGAAACATTTTGTCAAGGCCTCAGCCAAGGCATATAAAAATGATTAAGACCTTGGCCAAAACCATATATCAAATTGGGAAAGGCCTCAGCCAATTCCACGTCTAGTTATCTCATGAAACCTACTGATGAATCTAGGGGCTATAGCGGGCTCCACTCATCACTTACTAAGTCCAATACATTCCTCATATGAAAAGGTTTAAATATAACATAAACATTCATATTAAAACTAGCATACAAAATGTAAATAATTTAACCATAAACCATTAATGGTATAAAAAATAAAACATCCACAATAAAACATATCAGAAAACCTTCAATAAAATATGGAAGATTTGTATCATAATGAATCGACTTCAAACAAGTATAAAATCCATCAAAGGATGATGACATAGATGAAATCAAAACTATTTGAGAGAAATATATATTTATTTTTTTGAAATCATTTAAAGTTACATAATTATAAACGAAAACATTTATTTTTAAAATATTCTTATAATCTTGTAAGGGAATCTTCGATGATGTTATAACGGCGGAGAATAACTGCACCCACCGTATAAGTTAAAAAAACATTCTTACCTTAATTTTGTCGAAAAGGTCATAAAGTGCCTTGTTTGGAAAACGACGGAAAGATTCCATTAAAAAACATTAAAGGTCAAATAAGGGTATAAATGAATTTAAACCATTTTCTATTAAATAGTAAAAAAAATTAAATACATTTTTAAGAAACATGGATGTGGATGATAAAGAGGTTACAATAGATACTTACGTAAAAACAACCTCGGATAATATAGAGATTGTGAAATTAACCCTTACCTTGTACTTTTTCTTGGTAGAGGGTACATTAAACTCCTTTATAATAGTTAAATCATTATTATTAAATTATACAAGGACCATATACATAAATATTATATCATATATGATATTCTAATATTGCTTTGTTAATAATATTTTAGTATTATCGTTGTTTTGGGTGTTAACTAATTCTTTTTCCTTTATATGTTTTGTTACATAAGATGTGTTTGTTATGGATATGATGTATTTGATTCATATACATAATGATATTGAGTTATTAAACATTATTTGTAATCATAAAATAAAAATTATTCTTGAATGATTACGATGGGGAAATGAATCTCATTGCATTCGTGGAGACGGTAATCCGTACGTATGCACGAGCGACAATATCATTCTTTTGATTTAAAATCGTATGTAAATAGATGTTATATAATATATACATAATAATTACCTTGTTATATTTATTATTTACATCAATTATACATCATTATTATACCCATCCAAATAATAATGCATTGAATAACAACTACACCATGATGTGGAGACGGTAAGCCGTACGTACACACGTATGGTGATATGTCACTCATAGGATGGATAAAATAATGAATATGCTTGTACCATATTTATAATAACATCAAAGTATATATAAGATACTGGATTTATTATTTTAGAATGGAAACAACAAGGAAAGAATAAGTGGAAGAAGAAAAGAACTGGGAAGAGGTGATGAAATATTTACCTCTTCTTCGGGTTCTTCCTTTTGATTTGATCAAAAGGGCTCCTTAGGTTGTATTTATAACTAAATAAAGTCCTATAGGGTGAAGGTAGGACATTTTAGAGGATATTTGGGTAGGGTTTGGCTGATCCAAATGGCTTTGAAGGTGTGAATTTGAGAGAAGGGGAAGTGCCCTTTTATAAGAGGGGTGAGGGGCACCTTAGGAAAAGATTGAAATATTATTTTATAATAAAATCATTTTCGGTTTATAATGGATCAAAAATAATTTATTTCGAGATAAGGTGGTTATTTTTCGAAAACCACTCAACCAATAGGTTTTAGATATGTTTAGGTCACTAGATTAACCTTATCTTTTAGATTTAACTCTTAGTTAATTAGTTTGACATTTACAATGTCTCTTTGTATTTTTATATTAAATGGTTAATAAAATTACTATAACAAGCCAAGAGAACCCCAAGTGGTTAATAATTAATATATATATAACCTTATATAAGTCATTTTTCTGAACCATAGATTTTTAGGAATATTATATCAATTAATAATATAATATTTTTTAAAGAAAACTATTTTTTGCCAATTTGACACTATTTGGTATTTTTTTTTCTAAATTCATAACATAATTATTACTTAAGGTAAAATAAGGGTATAAATGAATTTAACCCATTTTCTATTAAATATTAAAAAAAAATAAATACATTTTTAAGAAACATGGATGTGGGTGCTAAAGAGGCCCCAGTAGATACTTACGTAAAAACAACCTTGGATAATAAAGAGATTGTGAAATCAACCCATACATTGTACTTTTCCTTGGTTGAGGGTACGTTAACATCATGTATAATAGTTAAATCATTGTTATTAAATTATACAAGAACCAAATACATAAATATGATATAATATATGATCTTCTAATATTGCTTTGTTAATAATATTTTAGTATTATCGTTGTTTTGGGTGTTAACTAATTCATTTTTCTTTATATGTTTTGTTACATAAGATGTGTTTTTATGATATGATGTAGTTGATACATATCCAGAATGATATTTAGTTCCTAAACATTATTTTTAATCATAAAATGAAAATTATTCTTGAATGATTATGATGGGGAAATGAATCTCATCGCGTTCGTGGAGACTGTAATCCGTACGTACGCAGGAGCGAAAATATCATTCTTTTGATTTAAAATCATATGTAAATAGATGGTATATCATATATAAATAATCATTATCATATTATATTTATTATTTAAATCAATTATACATCATTATTATACCCATCCAAATAATAATGTATTGAATAATAACTACACCACGACGTGGAGACGGTAAGTCGTACGTACGCACGTATGGTGATATGTCATTCATAGGATGGATAAAATAATTAATATGGTTGTACCATATTTATAATAAAATCAAATTATATAGAATATACTGGATTTATTATTTTATAATGGAAAAAACAAGTAAAGAAGAAGTGGAAGAAGAAAAGAACTTGGAAGAGGTGATGAAATATTTACCTCGTCTTTGGGTTCTTCCTTTTGATTTGATCAAAAGGGCTCCTTAGATTGGCTTTATGACAAAATTAATGCCTCTGGGATTAAGGTAGGACAATTTATAGGATATTTGGGTAGGTTTTGGCCGAGCCAAATGTCTTTGAAGTTGTGAATTTGAGAGAAGGGGAAGTGCCCTTTTATAAGAGGGGTGAGGGGCACCTTAAGAAAAGATTGAAATATAATTTTATAATAAAATCATTTTCGGTTTATAATGGATAAAAAATGATTGATTTAGAGTCTAAGGTTGGGATGGGTCGAAAACCACTCAACCAATAGGTTTTAGACATGTTTGGGT
The DNA here is from genome assembly GCA_963277665.1 of Viscum album. Lineage (NCBI taxonomy): Eukaryota > Viridiplantae > Streptophyta > Magnoliopsida > Santalales > Viscaceae > Viscum > Viscum album. The sequence continues at coordinate 2,027,062,963 of OY728123.1, forward strand.
CACTATATTGACCTTATCTTTTAGATTTAACTCTTAGTTAATTAGTTTGACATTTACCATGTCTCGTTGTATTTTTATATTATATGGTTAATAAACTTACCATAAGAAGAAAATAGAACCCAAAGTGGTTACTTATTAATATATATAACCTTATATAATTCATTTTTATGAACCTTATATTTTTAGGAATATTATATCAATTAATAATATAATATTTTTTTTGAAAACTCTTTTATGTCAATTTGACACTATTTGGTATTATGTTTTTGATAAATTTATAACAACATTATTACTTAGAAAAAGACTCATTTAATCAACCCTAAAATGTCATATTAACATATAAAATTATTTTAATTCATTAAAAGTCTCAAATTACATTTATTTGGGTATTTATAATATCAATTATTTTAATATTTCATTAATAAGGTAATTATTACATCATCATTGTGTCATAAATAAATTAACTTATTTAATGTCTAAAAATTATAAATAAAATACTATTATTTATGAAATCTTTTTATCTTTCTAATGAATATTTATAGTCGAATTTATCTTATGTGTAACCCTATATTATAAATGGTTTAGTTATTAAAATTTGAATTTAACACTTTTAACTCTTCTTTTATTTAAATAATAATAAATGTCCTAATCTAATCCAAGTGGACCTAAAAGATCATATTTTATTACTAAGGTTATTTTTGATCGAATTCCACTTATCCAATATAATTATTACATGTGTTACGGTAATAATAATATCATTTTTACCCCTAATTACCCTATTTACTTTTAACCGTGGTAAATAAAAGTCAAAAGTTACTACTCACAAAAAATTATTTTTATCTTATTGAACCACATTTTACTTACTGATATCAACTGTTTCTCTTGTAGTTTTGAAATTAAATTCACAGAAGTGGTAAAATTAAGTTTTATTCAAATTTTCAAATACTCCTAGGAGGTGGGTAAAAGACGGTAAAAAGTTCGATAAAATTTTTATACATCTAAAATTATTATAAACTGACTCCAATGAATTACATTGAACTTGTATAGGTATTATGTATCTATTTTTACCTAGAATAAATTTAAATAAAATAAATAATTATTTAAATAAAAATCGGTTTTAAACAATAACTCCGTGTTTTCACTATTCATCAAAAATTGAAAGTTTTCAGAAAAATACAAAAAATTCACCTTAAGCTAATTTCAATATTCTTAATCCAAAAATGAAGTCCATTTTGAAATATAAAATTTATAAAATTTCAAAAAGTGGGTATTATTATTCATAATGGATAGTTTGATTGGTTGTGGTGTGTTTGAACTCGAAGTTGCGTACAACACAAGATATTGTATTATTCAAAAGGAAACGTACCATAGAAGCTTGGGGTGTTACATTCTACCCTCATTAAAATAATTTCATTCTCGAAATTTCTAGAATATTACTGCATAAAAATATTCAGGTGGTTCTTCATCATAAGTTCCTTGGGTTCCCACGTTGCCTCTTCCATCTTATGGATTCTCCATAGAATGTTTACCAGATGAGTCATCCGGTTTCTCAACACTTGTTCTCTTGTATCAAGAATAATTACAGGCTCTTCACAATAAGATAGATCATGTTCCAGTTTTAATTCCTCATAGGTGAGTACATATGTTGAGTCAGGCATGTATTTTCTCAACAGTGATACGTGGAACACATCATGAACTTTGGAGAGACTTAGTGGAATTTCTAAACGGTAAGATACATCCCCAATTCGTTCTAGAATTTCGAAAGGTCTGATGTACGTGGGACTCAATTTAACCTTCTTACCAAATTGTATAATTCCCTTCCATGGAGATAACTTCAAGAAAATATGATCTCGTACCTAAAATTCCAAATCCTTCTTTCTGTTATCATCATAGCTCTTCTTCCTACTTTGAGCTGCTTTGATGTGGGTTTGGATTACCTTCACCTTTTCCATCATTTCCTCAACAATTTCTTGGCCTATGAGTTTTCTTTCACCAACATCATCCTAACAGGTTGGTGTGTGACATCTCTTTCCATATAACGCTTCATATGGTGCCATCTGAATACTTGAATGGAAGCTATTTTTATAAAAAAATTCTACCAGAGGTAAATATTGATCTCACATACCTTGAAAGTAAAGTGATAATGATCTCAACATGTCTTATAAGGTTTGAATAGTCCATTCTGATTGTCCATCATTTTGAGGGTGGTAGGCAGTGCTCAAACGAAGTTCAGTATCCATGGATTTCTGAAGACTTTTCCAGAATCTTGATGTAAAACGGGGATCATGATCAGAAACAATCGATAGGGGTACTCCATAAAGTCTTTAAACTTCATTCATATATAGTATTTCTAGACATTCAAGTGGTAAATCTTCTCTTATAGAAAGAAAATGTGCTTACTTGGTAAGACGATCAACAATGACCCATATTGCATCTTTCCTTCTAGGAGTCTTTGGTAGTCCCATGACAAAGTCCATCATAATATTATCCCATTTCCACTCAGGTATGGGAAGAGGTTGCATGACTCCTCCAGGTTGTTGCCTTCTATCTTTCACTTATTGACAAACCATACATCTTGACACAAAATCAGAAATCTCCCTCTTCATGTTTTCCCACCAAAAATTTTCCTTCAAATCTCTATACATCTTAGTGCTACCAGGGCATATATAGAAATTGGATCTATGAGCATCATCTAAAAATTCACTTTTCAGATCAAGTATATTAGGAACACAAAGTCTCTTCCCAAATTTCAAAATCTCATCTTCATATATGAAGTCACTCAATCTCCCATCATTCACAGCTTTAATCTTCTTTTGAAACCCTTCATCATCGGTCTGAGAACTCTTTATCCTTTCTAGTAAAGATAGTTTGGCAACCATTTGAAAAATCATTGATGTTTCACCTTCCATGGTTATTCCCATATCCATCTTTACTAGATCCATGTATATAGGATTCTTTTCAACTCTCATCTTATTCAAAACTCCATGATATTTTCTACTCAAAGAATCTTCCACCTTATTTGTCATCCCTGGGTGGTAGTGTATAGTGAAATCATAATCCTTGAGTAGTTCAAGCTATCGCCTTTGCCTCATGTTGAGTTCTTTTTGTGAGAAAATATACTTCAAACTCTTGTGATTAGTATAAATCTCACACTTTTTACCATATAGATATTTTATCTATATATTCAAAGAAAATATTATAGCTACTAACTCAAGATCATGAGTAGGATAGTTTTGTTCATGAATTTTTAGCTGTCGTGATGCAAAGGAAATAACTCTATCATTTTTCATAAGGACACAACCAAGTCCTTTATTTGAGGCATCACTATAAATAACAAACCCATCATTCCCCGATGGTAGAGTCAATATAGGAGCATTGATTAATCTTATCTTCAGTTCTTCAAAACATTCTTCACACTCTTTTGTCCAAAAAAATTAACCCCTTTACATGTGAGCTTGGTTAATTGGTTAGCCAATCGGGAAAAATTCTAGACGAAACGTCGATAATAACCTGCTAAAACAATAAAACTGCATACCTTAGTTATACTCACCGGTCCTGGCCATTATTGGATATCCTTTTTCTTAGAAGGGTCAACAGAGATTCCATCCTTAGAGACAATACGGCCAAGAAAAGAAATCTCTTAAATCCAAAATTCACACTTTCTAAACTTCCCGTATAATTCATTTCTTCGGAGGGTTTTCATAATGGTGCACAAGTTATTTTCATGATCTTCATATATTTTGAAGTATATTAGGATAACATCAATAAATACCACTACAAATTCATCAATATATTCCTTGAAAACTATGTTCATTAGATCCATGAAAACAGAGGGTGCATTAGTCAGCCCAAAAGGCATTACTGTAAACTCTTAATACCTATACCTTGTTCGAAATGTTGTTTTCAGAATGTCTTCTTTCTTCACACACAACTAATGATATCCAGATCGAAGTTCAATCTTTGAAAAATATTGATCTCTATGAATTTGGTCAAATAAATCATCAATGCGAGGTAAGGGATACTTGTTATTTATTGTTATAGAATTGATATCTCTATAGTCAATGCACAACCTCATATATCCATCTTTCTTCTTAAAAAAATAATAGGGGATCCCCATGGAGAAACACTAGGGTGAATAAATCCCTTGTTACTCAATTTCTCTAGTTTTTTCTTTAGTTCCACTAATTCCACATTGGATATTCTATAAGGGGTCTTTGATATGGGCCTTGAACTAGGAATTAAATCAATAGAAAACTAAATTTATCATTCTGGAGGATGTCCAGGTAAACCTTATGGAAACACATCAACATATTCTTATACAATAGGTACATCCTCTATTTGAACATTCTTTTCCTCACCCATAGTTATTTCATTATCTTCCTCCCCAATAATTGAATTTAGTTGAGCTACTGGGGGTGGATCTAGATAATAATGAGGTGATGACGTTTATGCTCTAAATATAAGATGTTCTTTATCATCGTCATCAAAAATCGTAACTTTCTTCTTCTTACAATAAATTTTTTCATCATGGTCTGAAAGTCAATCCATGCCGAGGATTATATCAAATTCAATCATGGGTATGATGATGAGATCAGTAGATAAATAACATTTATGTGCCTTAATAGGGACTGATTCACAAAACTTTGTTGCAATGATACTTCCCTTATGAGTTTTGACTGATAACTCCCTTGTTAAATCAAATTGGAAAAATCTAATTTTCTTATCAAAATGGGAATATATGAAACAATTTGATGATATAGAATCAAATAAATCATTGGCTAAACTTGAGGAAACCATTAAATTATCTACCACCGCGTCTTTCTAAGATTCAACCTCAGTAGTAGTGATTGCATAAGCTTGTCCTTGATCCCTTGGCCTTTTCAGAGGTAATTTTCCTTGGCGCTTAGGACATTAATTTGCATAATGTCCCATATCCCTACAATTGTAGCATTGAAAATTGTTAGCTTCTTTATTTTCATTACAATCACCAGCAAGATGTCCTTTCTATCTACATTTTTAGTGTACTCCTTTTTCTTTTAGACAGGCATCAGGGTGCTTCCTTCCACAATTATCACAGGGTGGAAATTCAACTCTTCCCTTCTTCCCTGTTTCCTTATTTCATTTCCCAAAGTGTTTATCAGGTCTCTTCTTCTCTTTCTTTTCTTTAAATTCATAAGACTTAGAGAATTTCTTTTTTGTCTTGAGAGCACATGAGACAATATCTTCGTACGATGAAAAGGAGTGTGATATTAATGCTCAACAGAGAAATGGTTTTAACCCATCAAAGAAATGGTAAATCTTACTTCTTGGATTACGTATATAATCTGTATCAAGCCTTTCTAATCTTGTAAATTCATCCTCATACTTTGCAACATTATCATCCTCCTTTTGCCTCATACTCAGAAATTGCCTTTCCATATCCGCTCGATGATCACAAGGAAAGTATTTTTCTAAAAAAAGTTATTTAAAATCCCTCTATTCCATACTTGATACTTATTCATCCTCCTTTGTGTTTTAAATTAATGACCACCATTGATCTGCATCTACTGTGAGGTGATAAATTGTCATGACAACTTTTTCCCTTTCGCTACTCCCCAAAGCATGAAATATTTTCTCTAAGTAAATTATCCATTGTTCAGCTATGAATGGATTTTTATTCCAATTAAATGTTAGTGGTTGTTACCTCATGAAGTGATCTAACATTGATCCTACACGTTGTGGATCAGGGTGCTCCATACAAGTAAGGTTATTATTCATAACCTGAGTGAGTTGTCCCAGTATGGTGATAAGCTGATCAGCACCAGTTGCATCACCAGCTCTGCTATAATTATCTAGAGTAGGAGGGAAATCCCTATATGGATTATGTGAATTGATACAGTTTCTATTCCTTCCAATAGGTCCATTTCTAAACAATTCCATACACTAGACAAGTTTATGAATTGAAATACATAATTCCATACTTGTAAAACACTTAACATAAATTGAACGGTTTATGGATATAATCCATAATCATAAAAAAAAAATCTTTGAGAAATTATATACTCATAAACCCTTCATAATGGTTTGTAAAGAAAATTATAATTATCCTAAGCATATCCCCGGGGAGTTTCATAACAAAGAGTGTAGCAAGGCTCGTTGTTGTGCACCAGTTCTCATTCGAGTCTAACTCAATGCGGTGTTTTTGGGTTTTACCCCTAGGTACATCTGTTCCAGAGCCGCCTCTACCTGCTTGCTTAGAAAACTCAAAAAATATCTACAATACCAAAATTCTAGGAAGTTATTCTATACTAATCCTCAAAGTCTATCTTAGTATAATGTGCTCTAATTAGAGTTTATCTAAATCTAGTTTCCAAGGTTTGTACTAAACTTCCTCTGATGCCAACAGTAACTCCCCAACCCCAGTTACCCAGAGTCGATGCATTATTACAAATAAATGGCACGATCACAAGGAAATAATGTCCCTAAATACTGATCCATTTAGTATTATTGGAAACAAGATTCATACATACGTTCAACTTTACAACTTGAAAAGAATTACAACACTAATTTATTCCATTAGAAAAATCCAAGCCTCATAGATTATTCCTGCAATTCACTCATAATTAACTTCTTCATATCCTGGGAAAATGAAACATAAGAAAGGGGTGATCTCAAATGCTCAATAAGGGTAAGAAATACAGCGGAATATAACATAAATATTAGGCATGGTGAATAATTGAAAACAAATGCCTTTACAAATAATAAACATGAACACTTTTATGGCAGGAATATGAGCTGAGTAAATAATTCCATAATAAAACATAGTCATGGGTATTCTACTAGTCTAATAACCACATGAACAATCAATATTATTTTCATAATGAGGGAATTTATAATGTCCTACATTCTGAAACATTTTATTAAGGCGTCGGCCAAGAGGTCTAAAAATGATTAAGGCCTCAGCCAAAACTATATATCAAATTGGGAAAGGCCACGGCCAATTCCACATCTAGTTTTCTCATGAGACCTACTGATGCATCGAGGGGCTATAGAGGGCTCCACCCATCACTTACTAAGTCCAATACATTCCTCATATGAAAAGGATGAAATATAACATAAACATTTGTATTAAAACTAGCATATGAAATGTCAATACTTTAACCATAAACCATGAATGGTATAAAAAATAATGCATCCACAGTCAAACATATCATGAAACCATCAATACATTATAGAAGATTTGTATCATAATGAATCGACTTCAAAAAAGTATAAAATCCATCAAAGGATGTTGAAATAGATGAAATCAAAACTATTTGAGAGAAATATCTCTTTCTTTTTTTGAAATCATTTAAAGTTTCATAATTATAAAATAAAAAATTTATTGAAAATATTCTTATAATCTTTTAAGGGAATATTCGACGATGTTATAATGGCTTATAATAACCGCACCTTCCGTATAAGTTAAAAAAACATGTTTAACATAATTTTGTCGAAAAGGTCATAAAGTAACTTGTTTTCAAAACGACAAAAAGATTCCTTTAAAAACATATAAGTTAAAATAAGGGTATAAATGAATTTAACCCATTTTCTATTAAATATTAAAAAAATACATTTTTAATAAATAAGTACGTGGATGCTAAAGAGGTCCTAGTAGATACTTATGTAAAAACAACCTCAGATAATAAAGAGATTGTGAAATTAACATATACCTTGTACTTTTCCTTGGTCGAGGGTACGTTAACTTCCTGTATAATAGTTAAATAATTATTATTAAATTATAAAAGAACCATATACATAAATATGATATCATATATCATCTTCTAATATTGCTTTGTTAATAATATTTTAGCATTGTCATCGTTTTGGGTGTTAACTAATTCATTCTCCTTTATATTTTTTGTTACATAAGACGTGTTTTTATGGATATGATGTATTTGATACATATCCATAATGATATTGAGTTCTTAAACATTATTTTTAATCATAAAATGAAAATTATTCTTGAATGATTATGATGGGGAAATGAATCTCATCACGTTCGTGGAGATTGTAATTCGTCCGTACGCACGAGTGACAATATCATTCTTTTGATTTAAAATCGTATGTAAATAGATGTTATATCATATATAAAGAATCATTAACATATTATATTTATTATTTACATCAATTATACATCATTATTATACCCATCCAAATAATAATGTATTGAATAACAACTACACCACGACGTGGAGATGGTAAGCCGTACGTATGAACGTATGGTGATATGTCATTCATAGGATGGATAAAATAATTAATATGGTTGTACTATATTTATAATAACATAAAATTATATAGAAGATACTAGAGTTATTATTTTATAATGGAAACAACAAGTAAAGAAGAAGTGGAAGAAGAAAAGAACTTGGAAGAGGTGATGAAATATTTACCTCTTCTTCGGGTTCTTCCTTTTGATTTGATCAAAAGGGATCCTTAGATTGGCTTTCTGACAAAATGAATGCCTATAGGATGAATATAGAAAAATTGAGAGGATATTTGGGTAGGTTTTGGTTGATCCAAATGGCTTTGATGTTGTGAATTTGAGAGAAGGGGAAGTGCACTTTTATAAGAGGGGTGAGGGGCACCTTAAGAAAAGATTGAAATATTATTATATAATAAACTCATTTTCGGTTTATAATGTCTCAAAAATGATTTATTTCTAGGATAATGTGGGGATGGGTCTAAAACCACTCAACAAATAGGTTTTAGATAGGTTTGGGTCACTATATTAACCCTATCGTTTAGATTTAACTCTTAGTTAATTAGTTTGACATTTACCATGTCTCATTGTATTTTTGTATTATATGGTTAATAAACTTACTATTAGAATCCAAAAGAAACTCAAGTGGTTCATTATTAATATATATAACCTTATATAATTCATTTGTATGAACCTTATATTTTTAGGAATATTATATCATATTTGTTTTAAAAACTCTTTTATGTCAATTTGACACTATTTGGTATTTTGTTTTTGATAAATTCATAACAGCATTATTACTTAGAAAAAAAATCATTTAATCAACCCTAAAATGTAATATTAACATAGAAAATTATTTTAATTCTTTAAAAGTTTCAAATTACATTTATTTGGGTATTTATAATATCAATTATTTTAATATTTCATTAATAAGGTAATTATTGCATCATCATTGTGTCATAAATAAATTAACTTATTTAATGTCTAAAAATTATAAATAAAATACTATTATTTATGAAATATTTTTATCTTTATAATGAATATTTATAGTCGAATTTATCTTATGTGTAACCATATATTATAAATGGTTTAGTTATTAAACTTTGAATTTAACACTTTTAACTCTTCTTTGAATTAAATAATAATAAATGTCCTAATCTAATAAAAGTGGACCTAAAGGATCATATTTTATTAATAAGGTTGTTTTTTATCTAATTAAACTTATCCAATAGAATTAGGACATGTGTTACGGTAATAATAATATCATTTTTACCCTTAATTACCCTATTTACTTTTAACTGTGGTAAATAAAAGTCAAAAGTTACTATTCACCAAAAAATAGTTTTATCTTATTGAACCAAATTTTACATACTGATATCAACCGTGTCTCTCGTAGTTTTTAAATTCAATTCACAGAAATAGTAAAATTAAGTTTTATCCAAATTTTCAAATTCTCCTAGGAGGTGGGTAAAAGACGGTAAAAAGTTTGATAAAATTTATATATATCTAAAATTATTATAAATTGACTCCAATGAATTAAATTGAACATATATAGGTATTATGTATCTATTTTTACCTAGAATAAATTTAAATAAAATAAATAATTATTTAAATAAAAATCGGTTTTAAACAATATCTCGGTGTTTTTCACTATTCATCAAAAATTGAAAGTTTTCAGAAAAATACCAAAAATTCACCCTAAGCTAATTTTGATATTCCGAATCCAAAAATGAAGTCCATTTTGAAAGATAAAATTTATAAAATTTCAAAAAGTGGGTATTACTATTCATAATGGCTAGTTTGATTGGTTGTGGTGTGTTTGAACTTGAAGTTGCATACAACACAAGCTACTGTATTATTCAAAGGGAAACATACTGTGGAAGCTTGGGGTGTTACACTCTATGTCTCTTTATTTGAATTTTTAGAATTTAAATTTCCCACTGGGCACTATGTACATGGATTTATGCAAGAAATTTAATTCTAATCAAAGGGCCTGGGTTATAAACTTACATCAATGGATAGAAGGGATAAATCCTTTCTCTTATTATCCACTAATGCAATATCACTCATGATGAAACCAACTTATCCTACCTTTCCAAGAGCATATGTCATCATAGTTTTCATCAATACATCAAAGTACACGATTCATGATATCAATTAATGATAATATTAAAGTCTAGGGATCAATACACACATCTGCTGATAGAAACATCTAATGACACATGGAAATGTGTATTTCCTATTGATGGGACTTTTATCATAGCCATGTATCTTGGAGATTACCAAGGGTGAACACCATGGAATGGTGTCTCAATGTATTATGAGCCTTATATCCCTAATATCCTATATCATATTTTTTCTATCAAACAATACCATCCATCTATAGAACAATATTTAAGAATATTATCATCGAACCTCTTGGTTCTCATCATAATGGAGAACTATTATGACCTTTCAGTGAAATATATATTCTTAGGCCATTATCACTTGAAAATTTAATGTAGATTAATAATAATGATGTAATAATTAACTTTATTAATAATGATAACATATAAGTACTAAGGAACTTTGTTTTAGGTCACCAACTACAACAAATAACATAGTTGTATTTGGTTCCCTAAATCTTAAGGTTATTTATTTCCATTAAGTCATACAAAAGATAATCCATAGGCACCATGATATAGAAAAAATTACTTTTTGGAATAATTGTGTTCTTGACATATATTGGCCCAATATTTTTCTATATGAATATTACATCCTTTTAGATAAATATTCAGTTCATAACATTTTGATCCATTCTATAACTGTAAAGGTTTATAGTCTTTGGAGACTATATATACAGTCTTCTTATTTCATAAAATATCTTCAATATATCCCATAAATATCTTACCACTTATTACTCTTCATAGTCATGTCCTACTTATAAATTTATTCATATCACTACCACAAAACGGGGCAAGGCCAGCGCCACACTTTTATCATCACTAACGAAAAAGCGCTAATAAAGGGGGGTACCTTTATCAGTGCTAAAAAAAGTGCTAATAAAGGGTACCTTTATCAGCGCTAAAAAAGAGTTGATAAAAGTAGGCATTTATCAGCGCTTTTTTTTAGCGCTGATAAAGGTACCCCCTTTAATAGCGCTTTTTTTAGCGTTGTTAAAGGTACTCCCTTTATCAGCACTTTTTCGTTAGCGTTGATAAAGGGGGGTCTTTATCAGCGTTTTTTTTAAAGCACTGATAAAGGGTATACTTCCAAAAAATCATTAAAAAAATATATTAATATTTAAATATATATATATATATATAGTTATATTGATATAAATATAATATATATTTTTTAAATATAATTTTAAATATATTTTAGATAAGTATAAATATACAGTTACACTTAATATATAAGATATTTAGTGAAAATGGCTTATAAAAAATTTTAAAAAAATATTTTTAATTAATAATTTTCTAATTATTAATAGTAATTTAATAACAATTTGAAGACCAAAAAAATTAAAAAAAAAATTAAAAAAAGATCCAAAATATGTTTAAAATGAAACTCGAACTTCAAACGGCCATAACTTTTGATCCGGGTATCCGTTTGAGCTCTACCACATATCAAATTGAATCCTGTGGCGCGATCTACATCATTATTAATATGGGGAGTCCTGGTAAAGGTTTTTTCAAGTCCAAAAAAGTCCCAGAAGGCCTCTAAAACTGAGTTTTTAGTCGGAGTACTCCGATTTTTTAACATTTCTTAGATTTTCAGTCTCGTTTAAGGTGGTATTATTGGCTTTTTTGGGTGGGGACTGAATTTATTCCAAGGTATTACATTCATATTGATATTATGTCTTTGAAATTTTATCATTTTTTATAATGCACTGCTATTTATAATCAAATATATAACAATATATACATATTTTTTATATATTCACCCATAAAAATTTAATTATAAATATAAATAATAAAATATTTTTACATATAAAATATATTAGATTTATATAAATAATAACTAATATCCATTTTATTTAAAATAAAAATATATGAATATTTATATACCTATATATTAATCTAACTATATATATATATATATATATATTAATCTAACTATATATATATATATTAATATAACTACATATATATATTAATATCACTATTAATATATATATTAATATCACTATAAATATATATATTAATATAACTATATATATATATTAATATAAATATTTATTACTATACGAATAAATATAACTATATATATATATATATATATTAATATAACTATATATATTAATATAACTATATATATATTAATATAAATATATATATATATTAATATAAATATATATTACTATACGAATAAATATAACAAAATATATATATATATATAATGAAATAGAAAACAAATCAAAATAGAGGAGTGGTAAGGGCTTAGGTGCGCAGGGGGGAGGTCTCGAGTTCAAAACCTGGTGGAGGCAGGGGCGCACGTGCAGGGGGAATATGGGAGCTAGCGCTAATAAAGGGTGGAGGGGGTGTGTGGGGGAGCTGAAGGGGGCGGAAAATCACTGTAAAAGGGGGGGGGGGGGGGGTCAAGTGCTATAAAAGCCCCCCCGATTGGCAAGATTTTTTTTTATTTTTTTTAATTTTTTTTAATTTTTTAATTTTTTTATTTTTTTTACTTTTATCAGCGCTTTTTAAAAAGCGCTGATAAAGGACCCTTTTATGAGTGCTAAAACAAAGTTCTGATATTGGAACCTTTTATCAGCGCTTTATTTTAGCACTGATAAAAGACCCCTTTTATCAACGCTTTTTTTAGCGCTGATAAAAGGTGTCTTTATCAGCGCTTTTTTGAGTGCTGATAAAGGGGACCCCCCCCTATCTTCGTTGGCTTTAACAGCGTTTTTCTAGCACTGATAAAAGGGGGTTTTATCACTGATAAAAGGGGTATTTGTAGTAGTGTATCTTGGAGAAAGGAAACATGAGAAATGGTGAGCTTAGATGATCAGTAAGGGTAATCATGGGAGATATCAATCAATGATCATATGACATAATAAGATAATAATAAGGTTATAAGATAATGAAAATAACTTAAAATTTCATACCCAATCTAAAAAAGATCATAAACACAAGTTACGACACAAAACATTATCATTTAAAAATACATGAATCATAAGAATGATAAATCATCATAACTCAATCATGAACCATAAGTTCATGTTATAAAAGTGTGTGGCACCATCAAAAGTATAGAAACAATTTCATATTTCAAGGTTAACTACCAAGACCATCATATTAGGAATCAAAACATTTTTCCCATAGTGTATCAAGAACATCGACTTGTTTCCCATAATGGATCAATCACTTCAACTTGTCTCCCATAATGGATCAAGTTCTTCAATTTGTTTTCCATAACTATCTCATGATATATAATACTTTACCCAATGCATTGGAGGGAGATATAGGTCCCATCCATCACATAATGAAAACCATATATATATGTGCTACAAGATCATAAAACATTCATCATATCATCATATCATAAACCATGCAAATAAAAAAAATTCCATATTTCATAAAATCATTGCATAACCCATAAAAATAGTTTTCATAAACATCCCATAATCATAAACATAAACCATATAGATAAATAAAAGTTATAGCATCATTGGATCATATCCCTGCTAAAACCTAAGTAACACCAAACATTTTCATCATTTATTAATAGAAATACTGTTAAAAGATCACTAAAAACATTCTCGAGGAAAATACCCTTATCATTTGAAAATATATTTTCAAAAACTAAAAATTTTAAAAATATTGTGGATAAATTTTCTTTGAAAATAGTCTTGTAAAATTGTAAATAAATATTTAAATTGTTGATAAATCATGATGGTAGAAAATATCTTTCATGTTTTGTAGGTTAAAATAAAACATTCCTTTCATATTTTTGTCAAAAAGTACCTTATTCAGAAAATGAAAAGAAGATTCCTTGTAAATGTTTCTATAAAACATCAAACAAGGGTAAAAAATTATTTAAAAAATCATAGGATAATATTAAAATCATTTTTGAAATCATTTTTAGAAAATATTTATATGTAAGAAAAAGTGTTTTAGATAGGAAAGAGAAATAGTCGATTCTCTTTAAAAACACTATTTTGTTCTATTAAATAATTAAAGTAATGAAAATTAAATGAAAAAATATATTATCAATAAATAAATAGAGTATAATAAAATGATAGTAATTCATCATATAAGTATCATATAAATTCCTCAATGGAAATTCAAGTATAAATAATCCCGATTAAAATAGGATTAAAACCTAAATCTCTTACCTCAAGTCTCGTTTTTCCTTCTTTGCGTTCAAAAATAATTTATAATAAATATGTATTATTATAAATTTATTCCATAACCATATTCATATATATCATATCATTTATGATTTATTTATGACATCTTATCACTGGGTTATTAATATTTTTTAAAAAAATCACTATTATGGGTGATAACTGCTTCATTTTCAAAGCTTGTTTCATTTCGGTAGTCATGGTCCTTATACTTTGATCATGGTTACATAATTTACATAATTTTAATCATTTTATAAACATAATATATATTCATTATATTCATATTTATAATCATTCATAAAAATTATAGATAGAGAAAGGAATTACAACGTTCATGGAGTTGATGGGTCGTATGTACGCATGAACATTGTTTTCATTTTTCAAAAGATGAAAATAAAGAAATGTAATTAATAATTTACCTTTAAAGGATCATTATTATATCATATATATCATATAAATTCATTAAACATGTCCTTATTAAAATCTAATTATAATGTAAATGAAAAATAAATCGCATCGCTTCGTGGAGGTGGTAGTCCACAAGTATGCACGAGCGACATTATCATTTTCTAAAAGTTTGGAAAGTAAGAATTTATATGTGATATTATAATTATATAAGTATAATTATATCATAAATATCATATATAAACTTTAAAACCATCATAATAACCATCCATGAAATATAGTGATAGAAAATGAATTGTATCGCTACGTAGAGGCGATAAGTTGTACATACACACAAGCGATACTTTCACTTCTCATTTGATAGGAAAGAGGGTGTATAATGGTGAATTAATAATAATAATAACATTTAAGTATATTTATTATAAATAATTTATTATTTTATGATAAATACGTTCAATTTAATGAGATAAATAAGAAGTAAAAAAGAATGTGATTGGTTAAGGAGATTACCTCTTCTTTGAAAAACTTCTTCAGATCTCATCTTAAGGATCCTAGGGTTGGTATTTTGGGAATAAAAAAACCTCTATAATGTGTATAATTAAGTTTAGAAGTTATTGTTTCAGGGTATGGTCAGTCTATAAGGATAAATGTGTTGTAAATAAGTGAGGGAGGAGGTGCCCTTTTATAATTGAGGTGAGGGGCACTTTTGAAATTGCTTAAAAGAATAAACTATAATAAAGTCATTATCTATCCCAAATGCATAAAAAATGATAGGTATTAGAATATAATATATTATTTTATTTTATTCCCATCATCAAATAAAATTTATACAGGTTTATGTCATTTTAAGCCTTATATTTTTGATTAACCACTCAGTTTACCAATTTTATCCTTAACCACGGTAACATATTTTTCACACTTAAAGTGTTATAGTTTTACATATAAGGTAAAAAATAGATCATAAATGGAAAATATACGAAATTTTAGACCATATTTTATCCCCATTTTCCTCTTTAAATATTTTTATGATTTTTAAATAATTTAATAAAATATTATTTTGTTGAAATGTTACTAATGTCCATTGGGAAATATTCATTTAATTTGACTTCAAATACGTAAATAAAAAAATTAAATAAATTATAATCCATAAAAACATCACTAATATGTCATATTAATATATAAATTTAATTTCACACATTAACTCCATCAAATTATTTCATGTTTAATATTTTTAATGTCATTTATTTTATTTTTCCATTAATTGAATAAATATTGCTTCAGCATTGTGTAATAATTTAAGAAAATTATTTAATACTGAAAATTATGAATAAATTTCCATAATTAAAATAAATTTATTATTCTCAAAATTTTAATTTTCATCCATTCATAATTTACTCATTTCCCAATGTGGACACAAAATAGATATTAAAAACTAAGAGAGTGACATTTTGTAACTTTCATTGATTTAAATAATATATTAGTCATTTTAATAGGAAAGTATCCATTAAAAAAATATATCCTAATGTGATAAGTATCTAATTATATTCATCCAATAAGAATTATAGTTAATAATTATATCCTTATAACTTAGTTTTAACCTTTATTATCCCAATTTACCCTTTACTGAGGTGATAAATTTTACAATGGTTATTATCCATATTGACCCAAAATAAAAGGAACCTATTTACTAATTTTGAATATAAAAATTATAAATATGGAATAAATTTTATCAAATTCAATACATATAAGTGAAATAAATTAAATTTAAAATAATTGTGCAAAACCCAATGAAAACTGCTTTTTTGAATAATATAGTTTTTATGCTTAAAACATAGTTTATTCTTATTCTATGAATAGAAAAATATTAGATTAATGTTAAAAAAATTATTTAATATAAAATATATAAATTACATTAAAATAATTCACCAATAGTTATTAAGTTAATTTATTAATATAAAAATACATTACATGCATTAAAAATAATTTTTCAAAAAAAACATCGCTTTTATTTTCAAATAATTTTTATTTTCAATTATAATAATTTGATAACAAATGAATTAATTTTATAATTTTTTAGACCATATATTTTTTATAATTTAGTTATTATTATTCAAACCCTCCAATTCAACTATTAGGCGATAACCGTCATAAAATAATATTTTAATAGTATATTGCGGTTCATCTAAACTCAATGTTTCATGTAACGAAAGCTATCAAGGAAATAAATTATTTAAATAGAAATATTTTTTAAAAATATTGAGGTGTTACATTATACCCCTTAAAATTAAATTTTCCCTAAATTTTTTTTACTTTGATACAATAAATGAGGATATATCTATTTCATTAAACCCTCAGGTTCCAAAGTAGATTCTTCAAATTTTTGGTTTCTCCAAAGAACATTAACCAGGCGAGTAGTCTTGTTCCATATAACTATATCTGTATGATACAAGGTTTCTACCAATTGTTCCTAATGGGAAATATTGTGCTCCTTTAGTATGACCTCTAGGTTTATTACATGTGAAGGATAAAGTATGTACTTTCTCAATAGATATACATGGAACACGTTAAGAACTTGAGAGAGGTTTTGTGGAAGTTCTAAGTGATAATCTACCGTCCCTACTCGGTCAAGAATCTATAAGGGTCCAATATAACTAGGGAACTTATTTATTTTATTTCTAAATAACATAACCTTATTCCATATATAAATTCATAGAAAAAACTTCTCACCAACTTCAAATTCTAGATCGTGTCGATGACTATCGGTATAACTCTTCTGTTGAGTCTAAACTGCCTTGATGTGTTGCTAAATAGTTTTAACTTTCTCTGCCATTTCCTCAACTAGATCAAGTCCCAATAGATTTGTTTCTCTAACTTTATACCAACATATTGGAGTTCTACACTTATTTCCATAAATTTATTCATAAGGATCCATTTTAATTCTTTATTGAAAGATATTGTTGTAAGCAAACTCAACTAGATAAAGTTGATGATCCCAACCACCTTTTAAATACATAGAAAAAGATCTTAGCATATCATCAAGGTTTTGAATGGTTATCTCTGACTAACCATCAATCTAAGGATTATATTCCATACTAAAACTCAAATGTATATCTAGATATTACTGAAGAATTCTTTAGAACTTCAAGGTAAAACTCAGATCCCAATCAGATATGATGTAAAGTGGTACTCCATGCAATCTTACCACTTCCTTGATGTATATTCTGAAAATCTAATCAAGATATAAATCTTCTTTGATATAAATTAAGTGTTATTACTTCATAAGTTAATTGAATATAACCCATATATCATTATATCCTTTAGATGTTTTAGAGAGTCCAGTGAAAAAATCCATGGTGATGTTTTCCCCCATTCTAGTATGGGTAATGGGTGTAAAATCCCCTTAGAATTTTGTCTCTTGGTCTTAACTTACTAACATTCCAATAATTGAAATACATATTATTCAATATATCTCTTCATGTTTTCCCACCATAAATATTCTCTTAGGTATCTATACATATTTGTAATTATAGGATGAATAGAGAATGATGAACTATGAGCCTCATCTAATAGATCCATTTCCAAATATGGTTTTTATGGGACACATACATGGTTCCTAAACCTTATGATTCCATTACAATCAAGTATAAACTTGTGAACATTTGTCACCTTCTTTCACAGCTCCAAAAATTTATTTTGAACCTCCTTAATCCTCACATGGATAGATGATTAAACATTTATTTAAGAAAGATAATATTATCCAATTCCTTCAATATTTCTAGATCTATCCATTTAAAATTCAAAAATATTGTATCTTTTGTATTCCTGTCATTGATAGGATAGCATAGTCCTTTCGGCTTAAAGAATCTACCACCTTATTCTTCCTCCTAGGGTGGTAATGTATTGAGCAATCATAATCTTTAATGAGCTCTAACCATCTTATCCGGAAAATATCCATCTCTTTCTAAGTGAATATATAATTTAAACTTTTTTGAACGATATGCATATCACACTTTTCTCCATAAAGATAATACCCCCATATATTTAATTCAAAAATATCATAGTTAACTCCAAGTCATGATTTGGGTAATTTTTCTCATGTTCCTTAAATTTTCATGAGGCATATACTATAACCATATCATTTTTCAAGATAAATAATCCTAGTACCTTCTTAGATATATCACTATATATCACAAAACTTTCACCACTATAGGGTAGTATAAGCATAGGTGCACTAACCAGCCTTATTTTCATCTCCTTGAAATTCTTCTCACAGTCCTCCATCCACATGAACTTAACCCCATTCTAAGTCAACTTAGTGGGTGAATTATTTAATCATGAGAAATATCTCAAAACACATTGATAATATATATCTAATTCAAGAAAACTATGGATTTCAGTCACCAAAGTTGGTATAGTCCATTTCTCAATAACTTACGTCTTTGAAGGATCTACTGATACACCCTTGCTTGAGATTATATAAACTAGGAATGAAACTTTCTGAAGCCAAAATTCACACTTGGTAAATTTTTCATTAAGTTTTTCTTTTATCAAGGTATTCATCACAATCCTCATGTGATCTTCATGCTCTTACTTTCTTTTTGAATATACAATAATATCATCCATAAAAACTACCACGAACTAATCAAGGTAATATCCAAAGACTATATTCGTTAAAACTTTGAAGATTGTAGGGGCATTATTAAGACCAAAAGGCATCACTATAAATCCAGTGTCCATACCTTGTATAAAAGTTCATCTTGGTTATATTCTATTTCTTGACACTTAATTGATGATATCTAGAATGAATTTCAATCTTGTAAAATTATTGATCTCCGCATAGTTGATTAAATAAGTCATCAATATGAGGGAGAGGATACTTTTTCTTAATATTGATCATGTTAAGTTATCGATAATCAATGAAAATATGCATTGACCCATTTATCTTCTAAATAAATAGAATAGGTGCACCTTATAGTGATACACTAGAGAGTATGAATCCTATATAAATATTCTCATAAAGTTTCTTATTCAATTACTATAATTCAATTGGGGTTATTCTATAAGTATTCTTTGAAATAATAATAGCACCAGGTATGTGTTCTATTGAAAACTCAACATTGTAATTTGGAGGTAAGTCAGGTAATTATTCTGGAAAGGCATCAATAAATTAATATACAGTAGGTTCATCCTTAATATTAAGTTTCTCCCTAACCATATTAGATAGATAAAATTCATGGATAGAAATTAATACCCACAAGATGGAAATTATTTCCATTGGAAGTTCATATTCATCCTCACATTAATAAAAAATAATAGGTTTATTTGGAATATGAAACAAAATTTACCTTCCATAGAAATTGATATGGGATTCATATATATAAATTCAATCCATGCCTAAAATCACATAAAATTATAATAAAGGTAGAATCATAAGATTTTCAGGAAGCGCCTTCCTACAAACTTTAATCAGAGAGGAATTATAGACTGGAGATGTGACCATCATACCATTAGAAGTTTTCATAGCTATATCAACATCTAATCCTTAATGTGATACTATTATAACCTTATAAAATTCATTAGATATAAAAGAGTGGGTAGATCAATAATCAAATTAGATATCAGCTGTTCTAGATTGGATGATGAGTTTACCTTTCACCATATCATTCTCAAAACACACTTTGGTAGTCATAATAATGTGATATTTCCCTTTGTCATTGGTCTTAATAGTTTGTCAGCATTAATCATAAAAACATTTTGATTCATTCACTAGTTGGAATAATCCACATATTCCTTACATTTTAAACATTAGGGTGTGGTTGGTGAATTATTTTGAATATTCTTTTCTTCTATTTCATTAACCATCATATTCATCCCTTTTCGACATTCATGGACTTTATGACCTACCTTTACACATTTAAATAACCTCCTAGTTCCATTCAATAAATTCCCTTGATGTTTATTTCCATATTATTAGCATGTATATGGTTTTAATTTCTTTCCAACATGTGATTTATTCAAGTTTTCATGGGCTCATTCTTCATTTCATTATCAAAACCATGGGAATGGTGGGAATCTCCAATTACCATTTCTAATTTTGAGTGCCCATAAAATTATTTATTCATAGTTACTGAAGTCTCTTATAGTTAATGCCTTTAATAGTCTTGGTTTTAAGACACCAAAGAATCGATCGATTTTACTTTTAGGGATGATAATTAAACTAGAGGTATACCATGCAAGTATTGTAAAATTTTCCTTATAGGTAACAATGGATTCATCATCCTTTTTCTTCATATCAAGTAATTTCTTCACCATATTAATATATAGAATATAGGGAAAGTACTTACTAAAAATATCCCCTTAAACACATTTCATTCCATGGATCCAATTTCTTCCTCTTTCCTCATATTCTTAGTAAGATTCCACCATTTATCTACTTCTCCTTCCAGATGACAAACAGTTAGGATAAAATTTTCATGTCTTGGGCATTGAAGAATGGAAACTATTTTCTCAATGGTATTGATCCATTTCTCATCCACTAGTGTATTATAAGATCCACTAAAAGAAGGTTTTTGTTACCTCGTGAAAGATTAAATTATATTTTTATCCCTACTTTGATCATTTGGAAACTCAATATGATTTATAGCTAGAGAAAGTTTTGTGAGAATATCAGCAAGATTCTATATTCTAACTCCCATAACATTTGGTTGATCATATTTAAAATCATTACATTTACTATCATATTTTACATTAACACAATTCTTTCAAGTTATGTCAATTGACTATAAGAAAAAATCATAGTGTGAGAAACAATAATCATAGTGTAAATCTATATAATCATGAAAAATCATCTATCGAATGTCTAAATCATGACACCTTATTCTATGAAACCTTTTGTTTAAATTAGGTCATTCATGATCATTACCAAAACATTAGGATTTTATCCTATACTTAGACCTATCCCTAGTATTTTCATAAAAATTTTCTAATCCTTATCTCCAAATATTGACTAAACCCTTATTTGATAGAAACTATAGTGGCTCAGGATTTTCCAATATAAATATTACATATTTTTAGAAGAATATTCAATTTATAACATTTCAATACACACTATAATCATAAATTTTTAGAGCCTTTTGAGACTAGATATACAATATTCTTATTTCATGAAAGATCTCAAACATATCCCATAAATATATTTCATATACCACCCTTCATAAGAATAACCTACTTAGAAATGTCTTCATAACTTGGGAAAAGGAAACATAAGAAAGAGTAAACCAAGATTCTAGGTAAGGGTAAGCATTAGAGATATCAATCGATGATCATATGAAAGAATAATATTATCATAAGGGTATAAGATCATGACCAAAACTTATAAAGTTCATACCCAGTCTAACAAAGATCATGAACATGAGTTATGGTATAAAACATTATCATTTCAAAATATATGAATCAAAATAATGATAAATCATCATAACTAAATAATTAACCATAATTTATGTCATAAAATTGTGTAGTTCCATCAAAAGTAAAGACACCATCTCATATGTCACGGTTAAATACCAAGACCATCAGATCATGCACCTATTTCCCATAGTGGATCAAGCACATTGACTTATTTCCCATAATATATATATAACTTACACTACTAGAAACCTAGCCTATACCCATGGTTTAGACTGTGGGTCTATCCCATAAAACCATGGGTATAGGATATACCCATGGTTCTATGAACTATGGGTTCTTAAGCCATTATTATAGGGCTATACCCATGGTTTATATAGAAATTGTGGGTATATCCTATGAGGTATTAAAAATGCCCAAGGTTTAATGAGAACCATGGGTATACATCTATACCTACGGTTAGAAGAACCGTGGGTATAGCTTTTCCCCTCAGACAACATATACCAACGGTTCAATGAACCATTGGTATAGCTCCCTGTTCCCAACAGGAAGTAGTAATAGACCATCCATTGCATCTAAAACCTGTTAACAAAATACAAACATGATACACATTCAATGTAATATATAAATTGAATATTTAATATTAAACAAACTACTTGTAATAGTTTTCAATCCATTTACAATTCTATAACATACGTATATATCTATAAAATTGATCAATTCAAGTCATTAAATAGTATCCACATGTCTCTTTACTACTAACTCATAAATGGAGGGGATCAATATCTCCCTCATCACCAACATTCTCATCCTCATCCCATTATTAACATCCATATCACCACCTTCACCAACATCATCTTCTGGTGCACTGACATCATCATCATCATTATCATCACCACCACCACCAGTATCATCACCCCAACCACCACTAGGACCATAATTGACATCACTCGGTGCATCATATATAGAGATAATTTTTTCCATACATGAATCAGAAATGTTAGAAGACTCTGGTGGAAGTGATGTACATATAATTGAAATAGCTTTCATGAACTATTCGGTGACTAGTTTACCTCTTTCACACTCTTATATAGATATTTTTTGGGCCTCATCTACTTATACAGAAGATTTTTATATCTCAGTGGTGTGAGAGTTTTGAGAGGTACCTGATGAGATCTAATACCTAGTGGGGGTGATATTTTTCCCTGTTATACATTAGACTCTCCCATGGTTTTCGTCGCCTAATACTTGTCTCAAATGATCATTTTGGGCTAAAGATGTCATATTTATTCTCATCGAGGGCCTCCAGGACACAATGTTGAAAATATAAAAAAAATATTTAATTATGAATTATATATTAAAATTTAAAATATCAATAAAAATACTTACAATATTTCCTTGTGTTTGTGGAATTACAGCACTTCCATACTTTTTCTTCTTACTTGAGAAAAATAATTTTTCCCAAGGCACACAACCTTTAATACCAAATTTCACTTACTTCAAATGAAATTGATAAGTATAATAGTTCATTATTGAATAATATGAAATTTATAAAACCCGAATGAATTAAAATTTTAGTTTTTGAATAAATCCATAAAATTAAGAAGCATCTAAATATACATTTAATTAGAAATTTAATACTAATGGTATAACATAATCAATAAATGATAATTATCATGCTAAACATGGGTATGATATGGATTCCTCTTGTATGTTCATTTTGGTCTAATTTTATTTATGTTATGTTATTTGGTAATTTTTTAACTTGGTAATTTTTATCATTTGGTCATTAGGTACATTTATTGGTTATGTTATTTGGTGATTTGGTCATTTTTTCATTTGGTCAATCAGTTGGAGTACTTTTTAAATTTTTTGGTTTGGTCATTTTATTCATTTTGGGTGATTTTCTTTCTTTCATTAATGATTTATCTCATTTGGTTCATTTTGGGTTATATATTTATGCATATTTGGTCATTTGGTCATTTTGATAGATCATTTGGTTCATTTTAAGTTAGGTCATTTTGGTTGATTTGGGTTAGTCCATTTTCTCCATTTTTGGGTTAAGTCATTTTTTAGTTATGTAATTTGGTTTATTCTAGGAAATTTTATTCCTTTCACTTTGGTTTAGGTCAATTTGGGTTTGGTTATTTAGTTCATCTTTGGGTTATGTCATATTTGAGTTAGGTCATTTGGTTTATTTTGGGTTAAATCATTTGGTTCATTTCATGGTTATGTAATTTTTGGTTAGTTTATTTGGTAATTTTTTAATTTTTTTGTTAGAATGATTATTTTTCTTGGGTTTGGGATATTTATTTTATTTTGGGTTATGTAATTTTCTTTATTTTGGGTCAGTTTTTTTTATGTTAGGTTATTTAGTTCATTTTTAGGTTTTCAATTTTTTGTTAATTTATTTAGTTTATTTTATGTTAGGTCATTTGGTTTATTTTTGGGTTATATATTTTTTGGGTCACTCCATTTGGTTCATTTTGGTTGTTTTGTCATTAGTTTGTTTGGGATTAGAACATTTGATCAATTTTCCATTTTTTTTGTTAGGTTAATTAGTCCATTTTGGGTTAGTTTATTTATTCTTCTTTGGGTTAGGTTATTTATATCATGTTTTGTTATGGTATTTTCTTCATCTTTGGTTATGTCAATTGGTTAATTTTGGGTTTAGTCATTTGGTTCATCTTGGGTTTGGTCATTTTTGTTCATCTTGGGTTTCATCATTTGGTTAATTTTCGGTTATGTCAATTGGTTAATTTTGGGTTAATATTAGGTTATTTCAATTGTTTAATTTTGTTTTATGTAAATTGGTTAATTTTTTATTATTTCAATTGGTTATTAGGTTATATAAATTGGTCAATTGGTTAATCTTGTTTTATGTCAATTGGTTAATCTTGTTTTATGTCAATTGGTTAATCATGGGTTATGTTTGGTCAATTTCTTCATCTTGGGTTTGGTTTATGCTAATTGGTTAATTTTGGTTTGTGTTAATTGGTTAATCTTGGGTTATTCCAATTGGTTAATTTTGGGTTATGTCAATTAGTTAATTTTTGGTTATAACAATTGGTTAATTATGGGTTATGTTAATTTGTTAATCTTGGGTTATTCTAGTCGGTATATTTTGGATTATATCAATTGGTTAATTTTTGGTAATGTCAATTGGTTCATCTTGTGTTTTTTCATTTGGTTAATTTTGGGTTTGGTCATTTAGTTCATATTTGGTTATGTCAATTGGTTAATTTTGGGTGTGGTCATTTGGTTCATCTTTGGGTTATGTAAATTGGTTAATTTTGGGTTATGTTAATTGGTTAATATTGGTTTATATCAATTGGTTAATTTTGGGTTATGTCAATTGGTAAATTTTGGTTTATGTCAATTGGTTAATCTTGGGTTATGTCAATTGGTTAATCTTGGTTTAATATTGGGTTATGTTAATCAGTCAATTGGTTAATCTTGGGTTGTGTCAATTGTTTAATCTTGTGTTATGTCAATTGGTCAATTGTTTCATCTTAGGTTTGGTTTATATCAATTGGTTAATTTTGGGTTATGTTAATTGGTTATTTTTTGGTTATATCAATTGGTTAATTTTGGGTTATGTGAATTGGTTAATCTTAGGTTATGTCAATTGGTAAATATTGGGTTATTTCAATTAGTTAATTTTGTGTTATGTCAATTGGTTCATCTTGGGTTTGGTCATTTGGTTAATTTTGGATTCAGTCATTTGGTTCATCTTGGGTTCAGTCAATTGGTTAATTTTGCGTTTAGTGATTTAGTTCATCTTTGGTTTATGTCATATTTGAGTTAGTTAATTTGGTTTATTTTGGGTTATATCATTTGTTTCATATCTGGGTTATGTCATTTTTGAGTAAGGTCAGTTGGTTTATTTTGGGTTACGCCATTTGGATCATTTCAGAGTTATGTAATTTTTGGTTAGTTCATTTGGTCATTTGTTAATTTTTTAGTTAGAACAATTAGTTTACTTGGGTTTAGTTTATTTGGTTTATTTTGGGTTATTTCATTTTATTTATTTTGGGTTAGGTCTTTTTAGGTTAGGTTATTTTTTTTAATTTTGGTTAGGTTTGTTTAGGTTAGACAGGACTCCCCCTTTACTCTAATCCACTGGGACATGGGTTTTTAAAACATCTCTTCTAAAAATCTTATCATCCCTAAAAAGATTAACCAATTACATATCCAAGATCTAATGCATACACAAATTATTAATCCCTAATTAAAACACTAGCACGTATCTCAAATATAGACCATTATTATGATGTGTGACTTCAAAAATTTAATTCAAACAAAAAAAATACTAAATCCCTAAAAACTAAGTTGTGAATAATATCGAAAAAACTATTACATAACCCAAAAAAACATTACATCCTTATATATAATAATTTCCAAGATATCAAACATAATCACTATGGCCTTACCTTTTCCTACCTGCCACTAAATCTTGGTTTATCAAAAAAAATTACACTTCAACATAGTTTCACCGAAGTAACATTATGGTTTAAAGTATACAAAAAAAATATTTAAAATATATATTATAACTCAAATAAACTTAATTTAAAATTAAATTTCACAAAACAATCCCCCAAATTATATTTTAAAAACTAATCATTTCAATATACCCACCCCATTTCAAAACTAATTCGCATTCAAAGAGTAATTTTAGAAAACATTTTTCTTTCTTAAAAAGTAACTATTTAAAGGTATTCAACCCATGTCAATAACTTTTCCCCATTTTAATACAAAAAATAAAAATATATATCTTCTTAGTTTAAAGGAGAATTTACAGCCTTACATTAAATAGATTCATCAGAAGAAAACTTAAATTGCAACATGAAAATATAATTAAATAAAGAATTTACAGTCTTCTGTATTAAATTTCAATATAAAAATCTTACTATTTATGTTTTTATACTTCTTGAAAATCCAAATAAAATTAAATGACCACTTTATTAACAATATAAATATAGATATTATTTTTATTCATATTAAAGTACCTAACATCTCTCATGCTCAGGCATTGTAGTGTGCCCCAAAGTGTGAAAATACGTCATAAAATATTTATTATTTTTTTCTCCAATGCATACTAAAAAATTATACAATTAATAAGAATTAAATTTTCAATGTAAACCATTAAATATTAAGAATTCCTTAAACTCATTACTCTTCCAATATGCAATCATTTCTTGAAATTGTGTTGTTGGGAAGTTGAGGAACATTGGTACACTCTCTAAATCAAAACTGACTCTACTCTTCCAACCAACATATAACTCATACTTATATGATCACTACAACTCCCTAAGATCCATCAAATATGCGACCTTAGTAGATCAACCATTAGGAAAGTTAAACTAACACACAATAAACATGTTAATTCATATAAATACAATAATAATATAGCTATAAATTTAACAAATTTTATTACTTATATCTCCAAACATGATTTCTCCTTGATTTCATTACCAATATACCTCTATGAGACTGATTACACTAGAATGGTATTTTTGTATTTGGATAAATTTCCCATAAAAATTATGCATTGCCTGGCATTTTTACCTATCATTTGATTGTGGTCATTTTAATCCACCATTATTTGTGTTTACAGATTCTAGGATTCACGCATATGGGTGTTCCCAAATCGCCTATTATAAGATTCCACCGAATAAGATAAAAAGAAAAAAATAAGAATTAAGTCACAATACAACTAGAAAAAAATGATGTGATATAATTTGACACACTTATAAAAAACCTGATGGAGGTTGCTCATTAGGATCTAATGGATCTGTGGGATTTCTTATATTGATAGCCTCTGAAGTATGTGACTATTCAAATTCATAAATTGGGTCATATATATACACTAGAGTGTAAGTTTAAGGAATACAATCATTATATCCTGGAAGAATAGAAAGAAATTGAGGCGGAGTAGACATCATAGGATAAGTATATAAGGGTTAGGGATACATCATAGGACATGGATATGGAATATGTTGGAATATCTCTGGAGGTGATGTATACATGGTATGAGAATAAGAGTCTAATAAGATGATGATGGAGGTATGGGTGGGAACATCCTTAGAGGCTTAAGTGGAGGATGGAAAGGTGTGGTATATATGGGGTGTCTTCTAGTGGGTTAGGGTGTGAATGAGTATAGAGGGTGCTCTGTGTAGCACTAGGATCACCCCCTCTCAAACCCATACTAGTAGGTTGAGGAGAATTAAACACAATTTTATATTAATGTCCCTAAAATTTTTGATAAATAATAAGAACATGACATTAAATTTAATTTTGAAGAAAAATATTACAATTATTATACTCACTAAGGGAACTAGAGGAGGAAACCATAGCTCACACATCTATCAATCATTATAAAATAATCTCTTCCTTCAAAATTCTTCAATATCTTTCATAATATGCATAATAATAAAATGTACATTTTTTAGAAAAAATTTATAAAATTATGCATAAAACTTAGAAATCAAAGAATTCATAAATAATGTCACAACATGTTTTAACAATTATAATTTAAAACCAAGTTATACACTTTTCAAAACCCATTTCAAACTCATTTTTATAAATAGAAATAAATATAATTAAATAAAATGAAAAAAAAATACTAAAACAAACATATCATTCCAAACTGAAACTAAATTAAATTAATTACAACAGTACCAACCTGAGAAACCCACATCAAGGTAAACTGAATGAACTGTGAACATATATGGTTGATTCTATATATTACCCATCACTACTTCAGGTTCAACATTAATTCTTACAATGGGAAAATTTTATTTATCAAATAAAATATATTGGTCAACACCAATGAGGGTGATAATGGTTTCAATTTCATCTCCATCATCATGAAAAATATGTATTGGGATTACTTCAATAATGTCATTGTAATTAGGTCTCAGATGATATTTCATGTAAAACACTTGATTTTCCATTGATTCCAAAATATATGGTTCATTGGTATCTAGGAATAGAATCATGTTAATAAATATAAATACACAATCATCAATAAATGTACCATATCTCTTCATTGAATCAAACCATTTACATTTCATTATAGTGACTCGACCATGAGAGTAGTAATCCAATAACAATATTTTCTCAACAAACCCATAATAAGACAAATTTTCATATTGATGCATATTATATAATTCAATGTCATAAAAATATATTGTTGTAGTTAATATAAGTCCACCATGTTGTGTTCTCATTTTTATTACTTGATCAATTGTAACAAATTTATACCCATTGATTTTTAAATATTTACATTCACAAACAAAATAATTGGGACCAAAATCCAACACTCTTAATTCTTGAGAAATAGAGTCAACAGGTAAACTCAATAACTAAAATATATATAAATAATACAATTAAATAAATATCTATATTTTAAGTTAATTAAATTAATGGTCATACCTTATAATTTAACCAAGAAAGAAACTATTTGCTATGAAAATCCTCTCTCCTTATAAAAGTAAAGGATCGATAAACTCTACTTATAATTTTTTTATGTTCCCTATATCAAATGATAATTAAAGTTTAAGTTATATGTGAAGTTACATAGTATGATATAACATATAAAAATTCAAATTACTAACTTGATATAGTCATTGAACAAACCATAGTTAAACAAGACTATGTGATGTGGCATATCCCGCTCTTCAAGGCTCAATGTAGACAATGTATATGACTTAGGAATTCATCCTATTTGGGGAATAGATATAAATAAGGGATTAATTTCCCCATACTTCTCATATTCATTTATCATTTGATGTTTATGTCTTATGCTCACATCAGAAAAATACATTGAACAAAGATCCATACATTCTTGAGCCAGATAACATCTCACAATAGAAACTTTAGTATGATACTTATTTCAAACATAATATTTCATTATTAGTATATTTTTTTCAGTAGGATAAATCCTCCAAAAATTAATGGATCCCACAATAAGTGTTTCAATTGGAATATGGATTGTTAAATGCATCATGCAAGTGAAAAATAGTGGAGGAAAAAATTCCAACTCACAAAGATCAATGGTGCCTCTTCTTGAATTTTTATCAAGAATTACTTAGATAAAATTTTAGCACAAAGGTCTTTATAAAAGTGGAAGAAGAGAATCACCATCACCCTTACATTATTGGATAGTAAATTCTATATTTTTATTTGAATCAATTCCTGAAGAAGTATGTGATAATAATGAGTTTTTAGGGATTTTAGTTTCAACTCCCTTCTGTTGACTCATTTAAATATGTTACTATAATAGCCATCATGAACCTTGATATTCTCAAATACTACCATTAATTTATTTTTCTTTAAAGGTGTCATCACATAATAATCATAAGGAACTTTCCACTAGTTTTCACTTATACACATTGGATGTAGTTCTAGTCAAATATCCTAATCCAATAAGTACTAGTGAGATCATAAGTCATATTTTGTCTTCCCATTGATATTATAAAGAATTTAAAGAAACATTTCACATATACTTTTCTCAATTTACATTACATCTAAACAATGATGTAACAAATTGGTATACTAGTATGGAAACTCAAAAAATATACTTTTCTTTTTCCAATTTTAAGTGGATTCAGTGTCAACATTCTTTCTCTTTTTAGATTTCATTTGACCTTTTTCTAATGAAAAAATTGAAATATTTCAATTAATTAAGCACATAAGTTCCTAAAATATGGTGAGGTGGATGTTTAGTTTCAACATTATTATCAAACCTCCAGTGATTCTTCCTGTAATGATGATTCATTGGAAAGAATCATCGATGCCCCATGAAACTAAAAGTGTGAGGATATTTAAGTCTTGTTGGTAATGTATTATTTATACAAATTTTAGATGATAGTTTTCCCTTTTTTCTCAAACCAAATATCATTTAATAAGTAGGGAAATAATTTATACTCCATATAAGGGCGGCACGCATCTGAAATGTATATTTTGAAGAAGCATCAAATGTGTGAACACCCATATCCAAAAGCTACTTCAACTCTCTTATTAAAGGTTTAATGTAGACTTCTATGTCATTTATAGGACCAAAAGGTCCGTATATTATTATACTCAAGAAAGTGTAAGGTTTTTCATACACATCCACATAAGTAGAATATAAATGTGACTAAAAATAGGCCACATACTATGAGTAGTAATCATATAACCAAATGGAATAAAACCGTCACAGGATAGACCCAAATTGACATTACACACCACAGCTAAAAAATCAGGATGTTTTGTATCAAATACCCACCATGATAATCCACCTTCCAAATGAACCAACTCATCATTATCTTTAATTCTATTAGCATCATTCCTTCACATATTGGTTGAAATTTCTTTAGTCATGAATTGATTTTGAATCCTGACAATCAATGTAAAGTGACACATGACTTTGTATGGAACACAAGATAGTGTTCCATTATAATTTTCCTTCCATCAAGATGTGACACATTCTTTACAGTCATTAAGGTCCGTTGATTCCTCTCATAATAAACTAAAATCTTTTGGACAAGCATGAATTTTATTAGTAGAAAAATCCAGACTTCTTAATTAACTGTCATTACTTATACTGATTTGAGGGAATATTTACACCATCATAAATAAATTCATTTAAAAGTTAATAATATACTTAATAGAGGTATTAAAAATTCCATTCATGGATTTTCTATGATATAACTGCCTTAAAAATTCCAAATTTGTCATTTTAGTACATTCTTGATATACAGGAATTCTGGCATCATCCATTAATTTTTTCACTCTCTAAACATTATCATATTCATTAATTTTCTCATGTGTATTGATATCATTGTCTTCTTGCACTGGCATGCTATCTCTCTTGTGATGATGCACAAATAGAAACTGATGAAATATCAAATTCTCTATTCCACTTTTTTCTTTCAATTCATGAATAGTAGAAGATTGTCTTATCTCTTTATTTTGATACCAAAAAAATATTTTGTTTGAAATATATATTTTCTTATAAGGTAAATAACTTATTCTTGAATTAAACATGGTCTCCCAATACAATTATAACATGGACACTATATACGACCTCCGACTAAAGCATTGTTAAATTCAAAATATAAAAAAATGTCTAAATTACTTTGAAAATTGATTAAAATATAATTATTATGATACATCCATCTTCTATCCATTATATAATAGGGAAAAATTTTATATTCAAATAAAAAATGTAAACTATAATTACAAAATTCATTACAACCTATTTTAATATGAAAGTTATCAAATCAAATTAGTAGCTAGAAAAACAAAGAACAAGATAAATAACATATGTTATAAGTCATGACTACAAATAAAAACCAAGGTGGGTATACTCAACTTTTAAGAATCCACTATAATGGTGTATAAAATAAATAACTATGAGATACTATAAAGTGTTACCCAATGTTTTAACTATGAATACTCAATTAATAAGATTCAAACAAAGGCAAAACGATAATTTCATGAAAAAAAATCTTATATTCCAAATGATCATAATACTTCAAACATCACCAAATACATTTCAGATATCAAAACTATAATCAAAGGAGAAAATTTATCAATATAAAGAATATGGGAGTGGAATAAATACCTCGGAATATCTAATAATTCAAAATTAATATATAGAAGATGGTAGGTGTCCTGAACCAAACCGGCTTGCCATCCCAACTGGCACCCGTCCCAGTCCATGGAAAGGCCTGAAGGGAATTCCCTATCCCCACGGGCTAGTACAAGTGCCCAGGTATCATGAATAAATGTTTGGGAATGATTTACCCAAGTATAGAAACATAAAACAACCAAAAATAATAAATAAACCAAATCTGAAAATGTACACCAAACGAGTCTTAACAAAAATTTAGAATCGAATTACATAGTTTTAAAAAAAATCCAAGAAGGATACAACTAAAAAGGAGATGCAAGTATAACTTAAAAACCACTTATTGGAAAGGGGGCATCACCCTCAATCCATCTCCACAATACTACATCAAGGAAGGAAGCTAACAACCCGAACTACCATCTCCAAAGACCTTGCTCTTACCTGTGTCAAACATTACCAAATATAATTACACCCAAAGGTGTAAGTAGGGTGTGATCCTAAACTCAATAGGATGAAACCCAAGAAAATATTCCATTCTATAAACATTATATGACAAAAAAATTGCAATTTTTCATAAATAGTAAATGCTAGTAACAATTTTAATGGGGTGCAACTTTACATAAAAACTGTTTTCAAGAGGGAAACTTTAAAGAATGAACGATTTTAAAGAAAAAACACATGATAATGAAATTACCAACCAAACACACCATATTAAAATTTTAATTACAATATAATCAATGATCACTAGTCATAAGAAATACCCCTAGGCACTAGCTAACATTGGGACACTAGGTGCATCGTATCTCGGTGAAATGTGGTATAGGAACCACAACGAACTACGTTCTTGTGCACGAGCCACTACTAGGGTACACACCCATAACCTAGTGGTATCTAATCAATAATAATTATTTAGTTAGTGTTTTTTATTTAATCTTTATAAGTGAGACCAGGACAATTCCAATTCCGAATCACTAGCATATTAGTCCTAGTCGGCCCACCTAGATACTCAGGCTTCCCATTTCCACTCAATCAAGTTTCACATGTTATAAAATACCATTTACACATCAAAAATCCATTTCAAAATCATAAACACAAAAAATATTACCCCAAACATGTTCTTCATCCTCAATGTATTTCATTAAACACAATAAAAAATTTATAAAACAACTTCAAGAGGTGTTACAAGCCTTTGCACACAAAATTCATTCAAAAATCCTATTTTAAGGCCAAACGCCAAAAAATACCATACCAAACCAGAATTGGTATCCCTCAAACCATTTAATAAATAAATTTAAAAAATCATAAAATAACCCCAAATGATACAACATGGAATACACAGGAAAAGCACCCAATTCTATGTCAAAATACAGCTTTAAAATTAAACATTTAATCAATGCTACCAAAAATGGTTTTTGTTCCATACAAAATAGATGAAAAACATGATAAATAGGTTAATAAAGCAAGATAAATTCATCAAATAATGTTTACACATGGAACCACCTACCTTGAATGTCAAAAACCCCAAAAACAATTATACGAAACTTCACCTGCACTATAACTGCACCACAAGTGAGTAAAAATGAACCTTAATTAAGAATATTAAACCCTGAAACTCAATATTAAAACCTAGGGATGAAACCCTAGATTATAGAATTTTATAACTTCAAGAATGAGGGAAGAAACCCTAGATAAAATAAATAAAAACAAATAAAGACTCACTTACTTGAAGAATCTTAAAGTTTCCCCACCAAAAACCCCTTCAAAAAATGGATTCCAAGGGATCTTGGGGGAGTTTGGGATGCTTATATGATTGAAATGGTTTAATGGGGGAAGAAATGGGTGTATTAGGTTTAATTATTGAAGGTAAATGGGAATAACAATTTTTTTATGACCTGGACACTATGCACGATTTGTCTACATGGTTTAGTAAACTATGCGGCCTAAACTTGTGCCTAGTTCTGTCCACCCAAAAATTTCCATTTTTATTGAAAATTAAAGGGGGCATAAGGGAAAATATAGGTCAAGAATATAAGATAAAATACCTAAAAATAAGGACACGGATATGAAAATTATCTCCACCATGAAAACTTTCCACCCCGAAAAGTCAACCCGAAACATGATCAGAAAACAAGAATGGGTACTCTTGATCAACCCATAACTTTCACTCCCAAGTATTTTGAACATAATTCCCATGTTTAAAAAGGACCCAAACTAGTGTAATATACTTTCCCCAATGCACCTTATCTTGGGAATCCACTATTCGCACCGGTCATTCAAACACTAATAAATAAGTCTCTATTTCCAACTCTTCCCAATTCAACACGTGGGATGGATTCGGGTTTTACTTATTCAATTAGGAGACATAGAATACGTTGTGAATATATGTCAACTGAGAAGGAAAATATAACATATATTCCATCTTTACAATATGCTTAGTGATCTCAAAAGGTCCAACATACCTTGGTGTTAGCTTTCCCTACTTTTCCAAACAACAATGGCCAAAATGAGGGGCCACCTTCTAGAATAGAGAACTCAAGATCTCAATGTGTCTGATTAGAATAAGATTTGTGGTGACTCTGAGTTTTCAATAACCGGTATCTGATCAAGTTAACCTTCTCAAATGTATCTTACACGAGGCTTGGCCCCAATAGTGAGTTCTCACCTACATCAGCCCAATATAGAGGGGACCGACAAGGCCAACCATAGAGCACCTAGAAAGGAACCATTTGAATAGAGGATTGATAACTGTTATTATAAGAAAATTTGACCAATCCCAAATGGATATCCCAAGATCCTCCAAAATTAAAAACACATGCATGAAGAATGTCCTCAAGAATCTGATTTTCCCGCTCTATCTGACCATCTGTTTAAGGATGGTATGTCGTGCTCATCTAAATTTTCAACCCCAAGGCCCTCTGATGTACTTCCCAAAACTGAGAGGTAAATGGGGGTCTCTATCTAAGACAAATTCTAATGGAACACCATAAATCCTTGCCACCTCTTAAATATAAAATCGGCCTAACTTATCCACTTTAGTTGTATTTCTAATCAGAATGAAGTGGGATGATTTGGTCAGATAATCAATCACTACCCAAATAGTGTTATTAACCCAAGGTGTATGAGGTAAGAAAACAATGAAATCCATGGAAACTTCATCCCACTTCTAGGTAGAAATGGGTAACATCTGAAGCAAACCAGAGGTCCTTTGATGCTCTACTTTTACCTATTGACATGTATAGAATCTCGACACAAAATAAGCTATGTCTCGTCTCATACCTAGCCACCAGAACTATTGACTTATGTCATAATAAATTTTTGGTAGCTCCATGATGAACTTCCCATTAATATTGGTGGATATCTTACATCACCACCTTCCTCAGAGACAACAACATCACCGAACAACCCTTGAAGCACAAGATGCCCTCAAGAGACGAAGACCAATCAAAAGACATCTCCCCACCATGAAGAAGTTGCATAGACCATTGACACCGCTCATCATTATTCTGCTCCCACTGAATAAAATCTAAATGATAGGGATTCAACTAAACAGTTTCCCAGAAAACACCACCACTTTGATCCTTGGTCTCCACATACATCTGATCAAAGAGCCCCATCAATGTCTACTCATCACTGTACTTCCTCAAAGCTTGCACTGGTACTTTTCTGCTCAAGGTGTCACCCATCACATTACCCTTTCTCAGGGTATAGATGATATTAAATTTGAACCCCTACAAATACTTGATCCAATGGAACTGCCTTGGATTAAGATCTTTCTATGAGAAGATGTAGGCTAAGCTCTTATGATCAGAGTAAACCACAAACTTCTCCCCAAAAAGGTAGTGATAAAAAGTATTCAAATCATGCATCACCATTGATAACTCCAAGTCATGGGTCAGGTAATTATTTCCATGTGGCCAGAGTTAGCGAGAACCATACGCCACCACATGGTCACCCTTCATAAGCACACACCAAAGACTCATACCTGAAGCATCGCAATTCACCACATAGACCTTTCCAGATTTTGTCAAGATCAATATGGGGGTGGTATTAAACCACCACTTCATATACTCAAAGGGTTCTTGGAATTCTGGGCCCCATTCAAACTTCACCCATTTCTGGTTGAGCACGGTCATGGGAGAAGCAAGCTGAGAGAAATATCGAACAAACCACCTGTAATAACCTGCCAAACTGAGGAAAATACTGATCTCAAACACATTCTTCGGTTGATACCATTAAATAATTGTACTGATCTTCTTAGGGTCCACCGAAACCCCATGTTACGATATGATAGGACCTAGAAACTTCACATACCTGATCTAAAAAGTTAACTTGGACAACTTTACATAAAGGTGATGATCCCACGGAGTGCCCAACATAATCTGCAAATGATGCTTATGCTCTTCCTCAAATCCAGAGTAAACCAGAATGTCATACATGAATACCATAATGAAAGAGTTTAGATACTGGTGGAACACCCTATTCATCAGTTCCATAAAAAATACCGGATCATTGGTCAATCTGAAAGGTAAGACCATATACTCAAAGTGGTCGTGCCTGCTTCGGAAAGCTGTCTTCGGGATATCTTCCACTCTCACCCTAACTTG
The DNA here is from genome assembly GCA_963277665.1 of Viscum album. Taxonomy (NCBI): domain Eukaryota; kingdom Viridiplantae; phylum Streptophyta; class Magnoliopsida; order Santalales; family Viscaceae; genus Viscum; species Viscum album. Next base: position 2,027,100,549 of record OY728123.1, read on the forward strand.
GTGGTTACTAGAACGCAAATATATTTTGGAAAACCACTTTTCCCCCTTTAGATGATCAAACAAGTCATCAATTCAGGTAAAAGGATACTTTTTATTTATGTTTACCTTATTTATCTTTTGATAATCGATACACAGCTGGAGGGATCCATCATCCTTCTTTACAAAAAGGACAGGAGCGACCTAAGGAGAGACGCTCAAGCAAATGAATCCTTTGGATTCCAAATCATCCAAAAGTATATTTGATTCCTTTAACTTGGTGGGGTATATATGATATGAGGGAAGAGTTATTGATTGTGTTCCCAGTGCCAAATTAATTGAGAACACCATGTCCCTCTCTAAGGGTAATCCTAGAAAATCATATGTAAATACCTCTGGGAACTCATCCACCGCATGAGGTAATCCACCCTCAGGAGAAATACCATCGTCATCTAGTGCGAGTGATGATTAATGAAATACAATATTTCTCAACTCAGGGAGTAGAGGTCCCGCACTATCCGACCAAGGATCCCATTCCCCAAGAAAAACCTGAGGACTCCCATCAGGTTCCATGAAATTCATCTGCCACCTATAGCAATCGATATGTGCTTGAAAGTGCATCAGCCAATCCATGTCAAGGATTACATCGAAAAGGTACATATCCAATATCAGTATATCCAATCCAATATCAACTCCTAACATGGAAAGCACACATGATGGGAACCTAAGACCTTTCTCCTTCTTCTTACCCAATGGAGTCACCAACTCCATCACAAAAGACAACAACTTGGTTGGAAAATTAAGAATATTAACAAGATAGGTAGAGATAAAAGAAACAGAAGCACCAGTATCAAAGATAATGTCTTTAATATAAGATTCAATCAAAATGGTACCTAGAACTATCTAAGTCCCTACATCTAATCTCACTGGTGTTTGGTCCACAACATGAAGATTCTTCGTCTATACCTGAGAATGACCTCTCGCCTATAGATATTCCCTAAATTGTATCTTCATGGAAGACAATATGGACCTTCCACCACAACCACCAAACTAATATCCCACTATCCTGGTCTGCTCTGACTAAACTGACACTCCCCTATAAGCCACAGATCCTGCCCCACTTTGGTATGGGTGCATCACTCTGCAAAAGTGTTTCACATGCACCATAACTTCACATCGATAACAAGGCCTAGGAGGGTAGGTACATACAGGATGGATGTGACATGCCTTCCCAAATTTATGTCACACCACAAACCCTATGTTAGAAGCTATAGATGAAGACTGTTTAGAAGGATATCCAAAACACCACCTCCTTTCTTCCCTTACTCATCTCGCTTCCTCTTTTTCTCTAAGGAGTTTCCACTTCCCACAACATACACCACTCTAGAAGACCCAAACATTACTTTCTGATCAATCTCAACCATTAAATCATGATTAACCACCTCAGTATAAGTTTCCATCTTGAACAAGAAGACATGAGATTAAATTTTTGGTTACAACCCCTTCTCAAACTTCTGAGCATTCATAGATTCATTAGAAACAATCTCAAGCGTGTATCGCACTAGATCAGTAAAACGGTTATCATATTCCATAACTAACTAATCTCCCTAGGAAATATCCATAAAATCCATGGATCTGGCATAGAACAAAAGCTCGGGACAATACTGCTCATTGAAGATGGTCTTGAAATCCTTCCAACTCATCTTCTCATACTTCCCAGCTTGAAGCACTGATTCCCACCACTTTCAACTAGGACCCTCAATAATAAATGAGGTATATTTCACCCTAACCTCCTCAAGTGTGTAAAGAAACTAAAACATCCTATAAATCTTTTCAAGCCGCTTCTCTACTTCATGTGGCTCAATATTTCCCCAAAAAGTAGGAGGCTTGCTCTTGATAAACTCTTGAGCTTTGTCCTTACTAGTACCAGACTCATCTTCTCTAGCTGAAGTAGTAGTAGGACCCACTCTATTCCCCAGAGCCTGGATAGCCCAGACCATGGCTTATACCAACCTATAATCAAGCGGTGAGGGATAACTTTCTTTGGCTTCCACCTATGGGTGCATGAGAGATTTTCGAGGAGGCATGTTTCTACAAAAAGAAATAGTCACAAGAGAAATAATTAGTATAACAATTTTGGAAAATTTCAGAAATAAAATCAAATATAAATAAATAAAACTCGTCATAATAATGAAATAAACAACTACTTAACCCCCTCCCAATGTCCATGTGCAGTCTGAAACCCGCACATCCCACCTAGAAGACAAGTTAAACAAAAATCCCAACATCCCATGGAAACTAGAGGTCTATCACAAGAGGTGCAGTCCATCCACCCTACTTGCATCTAGAACTCCAAGCCCCGATATTCCTATCTTATGTCTAATCAGAATCATCCCAAATAATATGACCCAAAGAGTTTAACCTTCTCTAATACCATTTTGTCATGAACTAACTCGGGTCTCCATCCAAACTGGCGCTTGACCCAATTCGTGGTAAGGACAGAAGGTCAATCCCTATCCCCACAGGATGGAACAAGTTCTCAGGTATCATGAATAAAGGTTTGGGAATTATTTACCCAATTTTGGAAACATAAAACAACCCACAATAATAATTAACCAAATCTGAAAATTTACCCCAAACAAGTCTTAACAAAAATTCAGAATTGAATTAAATAGTTTTAAACAAAACCCAAGAGGGATGAACCTAAAAAAGGAGAATCAAGTATAACTCAAAAACCACCATATGGAAAGGGTGAATCACCCTCAAGCCATATCCACAACACCGCGTCAAGAAGGAATCTAACAACCCGAACCGCTGTCTCCAAAGACATTTCCCTTACTTGTGTCAAACATTACCAAATATACTTACACCAAAATGTGTAAGTAGGGTGTGATACTAATACCAATAGGATTACACCAAAGAAAATATTCCATTATATAATCATTATAAGATAAAAATATTGAAAGTTTTCATAAATAGGAAATGCTATTAACAATTTTAAAGGGATGCAACTTTACATAAAAACAATTTTCAAGAGGAAAACTTTAAATAATGAATGATTTCAAAGAAAACAAACATTCTTTTGAAATTAACAAAAAAACACACTATATATCAATGGTAGTTACAATATAACCAATGATCACTAGTCATGAGAAATACCCCTAAGCACTAGCTAATAGTGGGACACTAGGTACATTGTTTGTTGGTGAAATGTCACATAAAAACCACAACGAACTACATTCCCGTACACGAGCCACTAGTAGGGTATACACCCATAACCTAGTGGTCTCTAATCAATCATCATTATTTAGTTAGTGTTGTCATTGTCAATATTTCTATGTGAGACCGAGATAAGTCAACTTCTAAATCACTAGCATACTAGTCCTAGTCCTCCCACCTAGATACTCATGCTTCCTATTTGTGCTCAATCAAGTTCCACATGTTATAAAACCATTAATACATAAAAACTCCATTTCTAAATCATAAACACACAAAAAATTACCCCAAACATGTTTTTCACCCTCGATGTAGTTTATTGAACCCAATAAAAATTTTATAAAATAACTTCAAGAGGTGTTACAAGGATTTACACACAAAATTCATTCAAAAATCCTCATTTAAGGATAAATTACCAATAATACCATACCAAACTATAATTTTAATCCCTAAAACCATTTAATAAATCAATTTCAAGAATCATAAAATAACCCCAAATGATACAACATGGAATACACATGAAAATCACCCAATTCCATGTCAAAATGCAACTTTAAAATTAAACACTTAATCACATCTACCAAAAATGATTTTCGCACCGCACAAAATAGATGATAAATATGTTAAATAGGTTAATAAAGAAAGATAAATTCATCAAATAATTTTTACACATGGAACCAACAACCTTGAATTTCAAAACCCCAAAAAAAATTGTGAAACTTCACCCGCACCACAATCACACCAAAAGCGAGTGAAAACTAACCCTAATCAAGAAGATTGATCCATGAAACTCAAAATTAAACCTTAGGGAAGAAAAAATATCAATTGTAATTTTAGAAATTCAAGTAGAGAATAAACCCTACATAGAAAGAATAAAAACAAATAAAGACTCACTTACTTGAAGAATCGATTCCTTGAAATTTGAAAAAAATTGAATTTGGTGTGGTGGGATCTTGCGTTAGTTTAACTTGTAACTGTTTTTGGAGTTTTTTTGGTTCACACTTACCCTTTAAAAGTTTCATTATAAAAATAAAAATATGTATTGTGGCCCCACCAAAAACCCCTTCAAAAATGGGTTCCAAGGGAGCTTGAGGGAGCTTGGGGGGCTTCTATGGATGAAATGGTCGAATGGGGGAAGAAAGGGGTGAATTAGGTTTAATTCCAGAAGGGAAAATGTGAATAATAATTTTTCTATGACCTGGATATTGTGCATGGTTTTTCTAAACATTTTAATAACTTATGTTTCCTAATTGTGTGTCCAGTTCTGTCCACCCAAAAATTTCCAATTTTCTTTAAAATTTGAGGGGGAGCCTTGGGGGAAAAATATAGGCCAAGAATAGAAGAGAAAATAACTGAAAATAGGGACATTAATGTGATAGTAGGAACATTTTATTCTTTGGATAATTTAATCTATAATTTATTTTTATAGATATCCCAACCAACCACAACAATGAATAGTCTTTAGAATTTTGAAGCAATATGGATTTTAATGCCAAAACTAGCCACATTAGAAACACACTAACAATTTCATTCATTATTTTGGAGTGATAATTGAAGGATATTTCTTTCATAATTTAGGTTCCCCCATATTATGATCTTTACTAAATGGGTAATATTTACTAGCCCTAAAGTAGATAGAGCTTCCACTCTTTTTTTGTTGTGACCAACCCATGGAGTCATTAATTCTTCATGGGATCGGTCAGTTTAGAATATAAAAACACAAACCCCAAATCACTAAATCTTTAATTAAGTAGTATAGGATCATGAAATCATAAGGATGATCCCATAAAGAAAAGGATATATAATCACTACTACAAATAGGGCTTTAAAGAGAGCTAAAAACCACCTTTAACAACACTAGAAATGTGATGTTAATCATAGTGAATATAAAGGGGGTCCCCTTTATCAGCGCTCAAAATAGTGCTGATAAAGTTCCCCCTTTACCATCGCTTGTTTAGCACTGTTAAAGGGTCATATTTATCAGTGCTATTTTTAGCACTGATAAAGTCTCCCTTTATCAACACTCTTTTGAGCGCTGATAAATGTATAATATATCAGCACCCAAAATATCACTGATAAAGACCCCCTTTATCAGTTCTATTTTGAGCATTGATATACTACATATTTATTATTTCTTAATTAGCACTGATAAAGGCCAAGTTTCTTGAGCAAACCCAGCACCTGCACAGCACCTTCACACCTAAGACAGCACCTGCACACACAGCACAAACAACACCTACACAAAAACAAAGAATAGAAGAAAAAAAATAGCATGCACAAGAGTTTCCCAAACAATTATATATACATTTACTTGAAATCATGAATACAAAAAACACACTTATATATACATTTCAAATAATGTTTAATATGGTTATAATTACAATTATCGAACAAACAGTTAAAAACATTAATGTTTTATCCTTTTTGCATATGTGATCCCCTCTCAAAAATTGTCGTCCATGGTATTAGTTTTCGAACAAAGCATTAGAACTAAGAAAAAAAATCACCTATATAAGAAAACAAATATTATATTAGTAATACAATAATGAAATAAATTAAACATTAATATGAAATAATACATTAATAAAATGTCAATTGTTACATGTTACAACCATTACATGTCCATATTTCCTTGGATTGAATTAATATTTTAGAAGAGGAACAACATGATTAATTCACTTATAAATATTGTTTTGTTAAGATTACATGGATGAGAAAATAAGAGGAATAAATGTCAACAATAACATGGAATCCAAAAGGTTTCATGTATTGACAATAAAAAAGGGAGGAATCTCCACTGGTTATACAATATGACACATACATGATAGTGTATTCAGTTTCATAAGAGTATTCAATTTTAGAATAAATTATAAAATTTTCCTAGTGATACCACCATCCTAGATAGGTTATAAACCTAATAGTTACATATATTAGGAGCCTCTAAGAGTGTAATTTCCCATGCCAGGTCAAAGGGAATGAGATCTAGCGCGTCTGCATGAGACATCGGGTCCAACCCTACTTGGACCCTGACCATTTATGACTCTCCAAGGACCCCATACAATATCTAAGGTCCCATTGAAGGTATGTAAGTAATGTATTTCTCAGTTTTAGAGAGGTCCTGATGAGCACCTACACAATTAGATAGGCCATGATCATACTAATTCACTTTTCTCTTGATATCCAAGTTCTTTAGTGTGATTAGCCAGACCCCCACTACCCTCCCCTCCCTGAGATATCCCCCTAGACAGCCCCTCCCTACCCCTAGACATCCCCCTCCCTATCCCTAGATAGCCCCCCCCCCACACCATCACTCCACCTGCAGCCCCCCTCCATCCTCCTGGACAACTCCCCCCCCCCCTCCCTCCCCTGGCACCCCCTCCCTTTCCCTAGACATCCCCCTTCCCACCCCCTGGATATCCCCCCCTCCTAGACACCCCCCACTTCTGGACATCCCCCCCACTCATGGGCACCCCCTTCTTCCTGGACACCCCCCACCCACCCTCCCACCTGGACACCCCATCCCTCCAAGTCACCCCCTCCATCCTAGTTCTTTAGTGTGATTAGCCAGACCCCCCCCCCCCCCCTCCCTCCCCTCCCCGAGACAGCCCCCCTAGACAACCCCCCCCCCCACCCATGGACAGCATCTCCCCCCACCACCACTCCACCTATATCCCCCTCCCTCCCCCCTGGACAACCCCCCTGTAGCCCCCCTCCCTTTCCCTGAACACCCCCCACCACCACCACCACTCCCCCTATAGCCCCCTCCCTTTCCCTAGACAACCCCCATCCCCCTCCCACCCCTTGGAAATAAATTATCAGATAATTAAAAATAAAGTATCATACAATCATAAAATGATGTTAGTACGAAAGGGATGAATCCAGTGTATACCCATTAATAACCTTCTTTATCCAACTATATTTTCATCATCTATTTGATAATGGAATTAATATTATTTATGCACCATAATTCACTAATATGAATTATAAAATCATATATAATTTTAGAAATATCCTAACTGTACTAAATTTCAAATCCTATATGGTTTTGAATATTGATCGGTCCATAATCATAGACAAATAATCAAACTCCACCCAACTCCATCATCTTTTTTTCATGTACCTAACTTCTGCCATCACATTGGGTATAACGATAGCTAGAAAAAGGGGTAGATAATGAATTTTATGAGGTTATAAAGAGACATGATGACCATTATATAAATTTATTGGTCTCCAAACCAAACATGAATAAACTTTTCTTCCTCATCTCAATTGAATAATATATTCAAAATTAGAAAAATTGATTGGAGTACTTAGTGTCCTCCCCTGGGAATTCATGAACTTGGATTAGTACTCCAATTTCATGATTTTTGAAGAGATATAGTTTAAAAAATCAAGGAAAACACTAAACAAATGATATATTGTAGGAATATGAACGAAATTTCACATAACATTAACAAAAATATAATTTAAAAATACATAAATCAGAAACATAGAGATTATATGACACAACCGGTGGACGCCAATCCTATGGAAAGTGGGAGAAGGGATATATATATATATATATATAAGTAGTGGGGATACATCTTCTAGAATTCATTTTCAGGTAAAAAAAACATCTCATTCTATAGATTTCATCAATATGCCAAAATTGAGGGTCAAAATTGATTTAGTTGAGAGTTTACTCACAACACTTGTAGATCATAAATTATTCCTTCCATCAAACTCATATATCATAAGTAATTTTTCTAGTAGATGTATCCTACTACAACATTGGTGTAGAGAAAAAGAGTGTTTCTTAGAAATCTAATGTGATAAAGGTAAATGATGCATGTTTTGGGTCATTATGACATTAAATAAGATATATTGGGCTCAAATTGAACAGTAATATAATTCTTGGGCCTTTACATGGGCTTGGAATTGGTTTGGTTGGTTGGAACTTTTGATGCCTCACTACGAATCGACTTCAGGCTACTCTAGAAGTGATCTACCCATTGTATATTATCAGTATTGAATGGAATTGAATGGATCTCTACCTGATAACCCCCTCCCTCCTGGACACCCCCTCCCTCCTGGACACCCCCTCTCTTTTGGACACACCCCCTCCCTCCCCTCCAGGACACCCCACTCATAGACAGCCACAGGATACCCCCCTCCCTTTTGGACACCCCCCCACTCTTGGACACCCCTGAACACCCCCTCCCTCCTGGATACCCCCTCCCTCCTGGACACCCCCCACCCACCTGGAGACCCCCCTCCCACCTGGAGACCCCCTCCCTCTTGGACACCCCCTTTCTCTTGGACACCTCCTTCCCCTCCTAGACACCCCCCCCCCCCACTCCTGGACACCCCCCACCCACCCTCACACCTGGACACCCCCTCCCTCCTGGACACCCCCTCCCTTCTAGACACACCCTCTCCCTCCCTTCCTAGACACCACACTCATGGACACCTCCCTGGACACCCCCTCCCTTTTCGACACCCCCCACTCCTGGACAACCCCTGGACACCCCCCCCCCCTCCCTCCTGGACACCCCCCCACCCATCCTCCCACCTGGAGACCCCCCTCCCTCTTGGACACCCCCTCCCTCTTGGACACCTCCATCCCCTCCTAGACACCCCCCACCCACTCTTGGACACCCCCTCCCTCCTAGACACCCCCACCCAAATATAAGGGAAACTAATTAGAAAATTGAAAGTTCAAGATATTGGTTCCCATCAAGCTTTTAAGATGCTTGTGAGTGGATTGAATAACTATGCATTTGTCAACTTTCACACTATTGACCATTGTATTCCAATGAACTATAGCCTCCTCAACTTGAATTCTTGAATTCATTTGTATCATAAGAAATAGAAAATTTCGATTAATTATGAAAATAGAGGATTTGGGGTTAAAAATGGACTTGAGTAAGAAAGGGGAACATGACTAATTAGAAATATCATATTAAGTGCATGACTTTTTCAAAGTCATGTAATCACATGACCATAATAGGATCACGTGATAAAATGAACCTAAGAGATTTATAGGATTATACGACCCTTGAAGCTTTATGCAATCATGTTAATAAGAAAAGAATACATGAATCATGGTTCAAGTGAATTACCTTAATTGATTATATGATTTGCTTATGTGATTTGATCATGTGATGAGATCACACGATCTGTTCACATGAAGCATTCATACAAAGGAGATTATGTGACATGATCACATAAAGAGGCTTATGTGAAGTAGAGAAAAAACCTAAGAGTTCTCATAGATCTATGAAATATTGAGTCATTAGTGAAATAGATTTCCCATTACCTCTGTGATTGAGCAGACACAGTGTCATTTCTCTTCTTGAAAAGGAATGTCACGTGGACATAAATCTTCTAAAATAAACTAACCATGCACGTAATAATGAAAATCAATTCAATGTTTCATTATATAATTTTTCATTAAAATAGACATATTATATAATAACATTACCTTTACATATTTCCAAATGGTTTCGTTGGTCCAAATATAAGATAATAACAAAACTAATGATTCTTTATGCACTTTACTATTGTTGGCCAACTACCGCTTACCATAGCATTTGATCTATACTTTCGATTCGACGTCCCCGTGATGCTCTCATCTGAAACCATCTCTATGATATCATCATTCAGTGTTCACTTTTCCTTCTCTTACTACACCCATTTACCTAGTAAATGGGTGCAGGAAGAGAAGGAAAAGTGAATCCAGAATGATGATATCATAGAGATGGTGTCCGATGAGAGCATCACCCAAACACCAGATCGGAAGTTCAGATCAGATGTTATGATAAGCGGTAGTTAACCAGCAGCAGTGAAGAATCCTTAGTTTTTTTATTAAATTAGTGAGTGTTGCACAACCAATATTCTTCCAACACACTACATTAGTAGAAACAACTTCATAAATGAACAAAATAAAAAATATAAATGATCCATGCCATAATAGTTTAGGTCTAGTGATTTTGGAAACATAGAAACATAAAGAACTAGTTCATAAGAGTCTCTCATTAAGTTATGATTTACTAGAAAGAAAAATAATTTCTAAAACCATTCTTCATAACCTAAGGATATAAAACATAATAAAAGGTGATCATATATTCTCAATAAGTGTAAACAAGGGAGATATCAATGATCATATAAGAATAACATAAGTAGTATGAATTCGCCTTCATCCTATTTGTGTACAATCTTCCATCATGTATGCTACCCATTCATTTCTAAACACATCTATATCATCTTGTGAATATGAGTTTTTGTGATAGTTGTGGTAGTACTGAAAAAATATAAATACACAAAGGATTAATAAATATTTTAAATGAACTCATAATTATTTTCGAAAATACCTCTTTAGGGATGCTAGTTTGTTTATGGAATATGATCTCTTTCATAAATTTACAAACATAATAACCACAGACTTTTCCCTTTGTTTTTTTTGGACACTGTAGAAACATTGATAAAAATAAATAATTTGTTTTGATATGTGTTTGGATAGTGAAATGTTATTATATACACTAGGATACTTTTCTAGTTTTAGATCTTGTAGGTGTTCTTGTCCTTAGGCCCTTGATTCATTCCATGAAGTATACGATATTGATACACCGCCCTATCATAATAGAATACTCATTAAAAGATAATATAAATTATATAACTAGATGTTTAGTTATAAAATTTTGGATCTAGTGTATTACAAATTAACAAACACCATCATGCATGGTTGGTTTGTTTCATATCCATGCATTAAATCTAGAAAATAAATCTTTGGAGTATCCAAATTGACTACAATCAGCATCTAATGCTGCCTAAAAACAAAAAAAAGGAATAAGTAATGAAAGAAATAAAAATATAGTTAATATGATTAAATTTTAAAGTTTTACCCCTGCATCGTGGGTATTAAAAATAGTTTGTTATCCATAATTTTGTTTTCAAATGATTTGAGCAGGGATGACATTATTGCAGCCTCTTTATCAGAATCTATTTTTTCTTTTGAAGAGGTGATGTGAGGACTAACGCGTCCAAATTTTTGTTCATAGGGAAATCCCTTCAATTGTTTTTCATATATACGCCTATGAAAAATATGAAATGTATTTAGTCATAATTATCATAGTATATCAGCTTTTGTAAAATCAAATCATGAAAACATACCTCATGTATACATTTAAAACTAAGGTTCCTAGCCATTCATACTTGAGGATTTCATTTACATTTTCAGCACTAATGAAATCCGATTTTACCTCTCCGTACATATTTTTTTAAAATCAACTGTGTGAGTATTTATATCCATCAATTTTGTATCCACATGTGCCTGCAATGATATTAACTGTGGATATAGAATGGGTCGGGTGAAGGTGCTCTCAGTTGACTGTTTCAATTGGTTGGTTGATCCTTGATATAGTTTTGAGATTATATTTCATTTAACCCCCTTCTATTTTTGTTTTTATAATAACATCAATCAGTTCAGACCTTTTTTATTAAACGTTAAAGGTCCATCTTGAAAAATTAATTGGAAATAGATACCTTCTTGTCGACATTTTTTTTACAAGAATTGATGGTCATGCGATGAATGTTCTAACAGCTTGTTCAAACGTATGAATGTCATCATCGTCATTTGGAATAGGAAGCTCGACACTCAGCTCATTAGCTATGTTAATTGACACTCTGACATGATCTGTTAGAAGTTGTCTGTTGTGTAGCATGTCGTTCTACATATTGAACATCGTATCCCTCACTACAAGGCGATAGGTGGGAGTTGATAGATATAAATCACATTCATTTTCACCCTGTAGAATATTAGTACAGGAAAGGTATCAATGTTAATGTGATTCACATTTCACATAAACAATTATTAGAACATTGATTACCTCAACTAAGTAAGATTTTTTAGGGTAATGGCTTGCCTCAAAGTTGGTGGGGGTGGGGTGAGATCTTCACGCACTGGTTGTTATTGAGTTGTTTCTTCTCTTTGCCTCTCCCCCATAAAACTTTTTATCATCTCTCTCTGGTATTGTAATTCATCTTGAAAAATAGATAATTTTTCTTGCATATTTTTCATTTCCTCAGTTTAATACTCCACTTGTTTTTTTTTTTGAAAATATGTTCGGGGTGTCACCCCAAAACTCGCACCTCTGACGTGGCCATATTGTTCTGGATGCTTCAAGTCTGCTGAAAGTATGTCTGCATCTGGTGTGGGTGTTTTTGACTCCTGTTACTATGTTAGATAGAAAATATAAGAAAATAATTATTCATTGTTATGTAATAGTGATTTAAAGAAAATCACATTCATATTATGTCATACTTACACATGTTTACCACACTTTTTGTGTGTTTTCATCTATCAGTATCCCCTCTTTATTTACATGAGCCTCCTTCCATAGCACATGGCGTGGGATGGATATGGATTTCGATTTCAATTTATCAATCTGCATATAAACAGAGAAACATGGTTATAGTGTTGTTTTATTTCACATAAAAGTATTACAATAGATTTAAAAGATGTACCAATTTTTTCTCAAGTGAAAAGTACCCCATCCTTGCTTTATGGTAGGGGTACGCTGGTTTTGTTTCACGTTCTTTATTTTCATAACTCAGTTGTTGTTTCATAAATAAAAAACTATCAATCAAAGTGATGAATACAAGAAACGTCAAACGAGATATTACCTCACACAATGTACCTGAAAATTTTGCTATGTTTGATGGTTTCTAAACACATCTCATGCTCCTTGGGATATAAAGTGTGCATAAAGAGGAGGTGGGTGCGGTTTTATTTTCCCTTCAGCATCTTTAAGATTATATTTTGTTAAAATTGTGTGGAAGCCTCTATGAATCCTTCCTGCAACTCTTAATACATATTCCTTGTGCGAGGCATCTACTATAAATGCACTCTATAATGGATGATGAAGAGTAGGTCAATGTTTTAGTATTTTATCTTATTTTAATAAATTAAAAAATAATATCATAATGTTACTGTAATCTCTTCCCACATTAGTGTATTAAGCCTGGTGAAAACATGGTGTCGCGACTGTACATCAATCGGCACGCATTTCCAAGTGATTATTCCAATGTAACTACTAAAGATAGCTTTGTTAAGGTTAACATGTTGGTCTCGCTTATTCCATCCCACATCAAATTTGATGCCTTTTTCTTTTTCCTTAAAGATTTTGGCTAACAATGTCAAACTACAGTGCTCTTGTTTTTTTTCATCGTTAGGGTTTCATTTCCTATCATTTCCTTAGAAACATCATAATTATGTTCCTCTGGAGTGTTAGTATCGGCACTGGGACCAAAAGTAATAGGTTGAGAAAACTATCGTACCTCATCACTAAGACCAGAAACAACAGGTTGAGAAACGTGTTGTTGCTCTGCACTGGGACCAGCATCAGCTGGTTGAGAGACCTGTTATGCCTCAAGATAGGGTGAATCAGCAGGTGCAGAAGTCATTATCTATATAAGTTGTTTAACATTTAATTTAGATTACCTAAAAGTAGCAGCGAACAAATAATAACATAACGTAACACAATGTATATTAAAATAAACAAATAACTTGATTATTGAACTCTTTTTTTAAGGCTGAAGATATTTGACCCCTCTATCGACTATGTAAATCCCTTCATTGTGGTCTCCTATGAAATAAACAATTTCGTCTACATTGGGACCACTGCGAAGTGATTGTGAAGTCCCTATGAAAGGTTCATCCTCTGTTGAACTTTCATCTGAACCTTCAGTTGTTTTGGTTAATAACATAACAGTTGACCGGTTTTGGTATGCAGGGTATGAAACATAAAATACTTGTACTGCCTATGATACCATTATAAATCGTTCTTCTTTCTTCCATTCCTTACTAAAATAAACTTTCATGAATCCCAATTCATCTATTTTAACATAACTCATGTTATCAACCCACTTGCATTGAAAAATTGGCACTTGGAATTTTTTATAATCCAACTCCCATATTTGTTTGATGATGCCAAAGTATGACATATTTACATAAATTGGATTTCTGTCCTTAGCACCCGAAACATGCATCGCTTTAGCCACAAGTCTAACCCCACTATTCTGCATGGTATTGTCTTCATCATGTTCATTAGTATAGAATGTATAACCATTAACTACATAAGCATTGTAAGATAATACACACACACTTTCTCCTATGGCTAGCCATCGAAGTCGTTCTGAAATTGAGTTTGGATTTTTATCTAACTTCTTAAAAATATGGTCCTAAAACCATCCTATAAACTGTCTATTATGTTTATCTGGTATCCATTTTTCAGCCCTAGATGGATTCAAATGCCTAATAATTTCTTTGTGGGTTTGAACATATGGGTCAATGTCGAAACTATTATGCAAAACATAAAGGTGGGCCTGCTCCCGATATATAATATTGATTGTGAAAACCTCTGTTCTAGAAATTCCTTCACCCTCAAGTAGACCAGTGTGATGATATTTCAGTAGGCCAACATTTTCCACACCAGATAGGTATTCGGTATAGATTTCAATGTCTTCCTTAACAATATATTTCTCTACAATAAAACCCTCTGGCCGACTTCTATTTTTAACATACCCTTTCAAAATATTCATATTTTATTCAATGGGGTACATCCATCTATAATGTATAGGACCACATAGTCAAATCTCTCTCACCAAATAAACCATCATATCAAAGAATATTGGTGGGAAGAACATTTCCAATTCTCATAATATGATGGAAATTTCTCTTTCCATAGTTGGAAATTTTGTTGGGTCTATAACTTTGTTGTATATAGATTTGAAGAAGAAATAGATCTTCGTTAATGTATGGCGTACATTCTTGGGAAAAATGCAACGTAAAGCTATAGGAATTAGATCTTGCATCAAAACATGGAAGTCATGTGATTTTAGACCCTTTAATTTTAAATTGCTCATTGACACAATGTTCATTATATTTGATGAATACCCCTCTAGAACCTTTACATCATTCATGAAGTTGAAAAACTGATATCTCTCCTTTCTGGAAAGAGTGTAATCAGCAAGAGGAAGAAATGTTCATTTTTCACCCTTCACTGGTGCCAACTCTTCTCATATTCCCATCTCAACCATGTCCAATCTAGCCTTAATTACATCCCTTTTTTTATAGGTGCATTTAGCAACGTGTCGATGACACTATCACATACATTATTTCAACATGCATAACATCAAGAAATGTTTGACAAATAGACAATTCTAGTATGGTAATTTAGAAAAAAATGGATCTCTTTTTCCAACTAGTTTTGGTAAGGTTTTTCGAAAATGGTTTACCAAAATTAGTGTCCACATATATTAATTTCTCAAACAATTGATCACCTATTAGTGGATATGGTGTTGTACATTCTTCTGAACTTCCATCGAATGATGTCTTCAAAGATTGGTACTTATGTCATCAGGGTAGAAATCTACGATGTCCTAGAAACACAGTTTTCGATGAATGTTTCAACCTAATTGATTGTATACCTTGTTTTAAAACGAGACACCATTGAGTTCCTTTAATGTTATATCCTGACAAATTTCCATAAGCAGGAAATTCATTTATCATCCCGTACAACATGGAGCATCATACAACGTAACACCAGAATCCCATAATAATTTCAAATCCTCGATCAATGGAGCCGAATAAATATCAATATCATTACCTGGTTGTTTTGGTCCTAATATAATCATAGATAACATGATTTATTTTTGTTTCATGTATAATCATGGTGGTAAGTTATAATTTACCAACATAATCGGCCATGTACTCTGACTGCTGCTTTGAAAACCAAAAGGATTCACCCCATCTATAAATAATGCAAGACAAAGGTTTCTCAGCTTGTTTCCAAATTCGGGATACTCGTGATCAATTCTCTTCCACTGAGGAGAGTCTGTTAGGTGATTTTGTTTCCCATATTTAATTCTTTTATCTGCATGCCATGTAAATGTTCATGCAATCACCCCACTTCCATATAGGTTCCTAAACCTTAGAATGATTGAAAAGTACCATACAACTTTTGTAGTACTAGAATCATCTTTCTTGTATTGAGAAGCACCACACTTTGGTCATTATTTAAATGATTTTTGGTCCTTTCAAAACAATATACAGTCATTCGGGTAGGTGTGTATTCTTTCAGAGATCATACCCATTGAGCGTAGCATTCGTTTGGCATCATATGTTCGGCTCAGGAGCTCATTATCTTTTAGTATCATGTCATTCAGAAGAGAAATTAGTTCCATAAAACTGGCATCACTCCACCCATTTCCTACTTTCAAATTATACAGCTTCATTATGGCTAACAATGTTGTATATTTAGTGCAACCAGTATACAATGGCATTTTTGCACAACTCTTTAACTTCTAAAACAATTTTGGGTAATCACAAAGTTCATATTAAATTTTTCTTATCATTTTCTCAATATAATCTTCATCATCATTCACATATATAATCACATCCTCCATACGATCGTCTTCATTGTTCATGCTTGTAATCATGTCAGATGATCCATAAAACGTTGTGTTATCCGAGCCACTACCTACATTTGTTTTTTCCCCATGTTTATTCTAAAATGTATAACTTTGATCTATTCCATGACAGGTCAAGTTTTCTTCCAATTCCTTTGGACTAATTTTTCTTGAATAACAATAGTGTAAACACGGAAAAGGGATTTGAGAAGGGTTACATGCATGATCTTTTGCACACTTGATAAACTCTTTCATGCCATCTTCATACTCTTTTGTCAACTGATTGGCATTCATCCATTCTTTATTCATATTCATCCTATTTGATACAGTAATATTAATATTTAACAAAATAATTACACAAAATATGTTCAAAAATCTATGAGAATCCCTTACACTAGATTGTTTTAGTATCTCACATGTGATCTATATGCATTGTTGTAAACCAGTTTTTTAGTGTTTCTCTAAAAACGTAATGTCTCTAGTCAAGAACTATGGTACTAAACTAATAGATGGTATTATTTTCAATAGAGTTCTTTCATGTGGAAGGATTAATTACATGTGTTTTTATGGTTATTTGACTTGGGTGTCCATAAAGTGTATCATAGAGTCCTCTAGTGAAGTGGTTTTCTAGGATTCAGTGGAATTTCACTAGTAATAAAGTGGTGGTGCCATTGAAATGGGTAGAGTTTGGATTGATATTCAATAGTGTAAGAACTAAAACATGGAAAATAAATGGTATAAAATTCATTCCAATAACTTCAACACCATACAAACACACAATTGTGCTCACAATCGCAACACAATACAAACCAAACAATCACAATTTCAGATTTTACAAAGCATCCCTTATTCAATTATATTTGTTAATTCAATTGTTATCACAAAAGTTTTATCATCCTAGGGAATTCATTCATTAGTTAAGTATACATAAATTACTAATTTTTATATTCAAATGTTCAACAGGAACCAACCAACATGTAATTCATTTAGTGCACAAACAAGGACCACCAACAGCCACGATTTTCAGCGGGGCATTTAGCATGTACATTTCACATTATAACCATCAATATCAAATAGTAATAACATGAGAACAAGAGGAAACCAATGGGTAAGAGGAGAAAACTCACTGTGAAGGTGTCATTCAGCGCGCGACAAAGGTGCGTTAGTGGCAGAGGAGAGGATCGTGGCAGAGGAGATTTCCAACTGAAAAGAAAACATAAAATGAGAACTCATATGTTATAACTATACAAAATAGGCCTAATGAGATTTAGGAATGGGAAATGTCTGGTTAAATAATTTAACTGGTCAATAGTGGGATTTTATTTTCCATCTATGATATCTGCTTCCTGTTTATTTATTTGTTGTGTATCTATTATTTTCCTAGATGTTCAACTTATAAATGGGACATGTCTACTTTTCCGGAGAAAGATCATTTTAAATTTACTCTAATTTAGGGGTAAAATATTCCACATTAATTGTATCTTTTTTTTCAGGGGATCGTTGTTATCCTGTAGGGATCATGAATGCCTATTAGGTTAGTGGAAAGTCAGGTCAGTTGTTGGTTATGATACTAGCTTGGGTTGTATCATTACATTTCCAATTGTAATTGACCCATGTCCATTTAAATATAGGATTGGGGGGCAGACACTAATATATAGAAGGATTAATATAGGTAAAAATTATCCTAGGATCTCCAATACAAGTGATGAAAGATGAAACATGCACCAGGTGAGAGAGAACCACCCAAGAGGAGAGGAAGGGGAGGGTAGCGTAGCGTGGAGGGGTTCTCGGTGAGAAAAGGGGAAAATTTAGTAAAACATAAAAGGTTCGAAGGGGAAGGGTGGTGGCCTATCTGGGGGTAGGGGGATGCAGGGGTGTGGGTTTTCTATAGAGGGGGGGGGGGCTGCCTAGGTGGGGTGGGGTGGGGTGGGGGGGTACGGGGGTGTGGGGGAGGGGTGTGGGATATCCAGGGGTGGGATGTCTACTATGAAATGACCATTAGGGAACTTAAAGAGTGAATTATGAGTGAGGAAAATTATAGGGAAGAGGGGTTTTGGTGATGGGATCGAGTGGAAAATATGGAATAGGGGAACCACATTAAAAAGACTAAAAAATATATTTTCATTTCAAGAATAGGGTACATTATGGTGTAGCCTAAGGGTCTATTTCATAGTACACCCTATGATATCAAATTGATGAATTACCACAAGGTATACACTGCAAGACTCATCCCCTGGGAAGAACCATTAAATCTTGATCGTGAATTGTGACGTGACTATATGCCTCATGGAATAATATCCAACCCCAAAAAACAGTATGGAGGGAATAACATAGACAACCTCCCACATGATCCAAACCATTAACATAAGGTGGGTCCCATGGACAAACTCACATACATAAAGGAGGACATAAAGAGGAATAACCAATCAATCCTTCAACACAATCTAAACCACTAAAATAATTTATGTCTTGTGGAAAACTACATATACCCCATGATGTATAGCCAAAAAAAACTTTAAAAAAATTGAAAGAATGTTCAACTTGGTGGAGTATCTCTAAATTGCAATACAAAGGTCTCTAGGCCTCATCCTCATCATAGATATATAATAATTATTAAGATATAATGAACAAGCATGAAAGATAAGCCTCATCCTAGATCTTAGCTAGCCAATGATTGATACCTAGCATCGAGCAAGAGGCTATTACATAAGAAGCTCATACATGACACATCCTAAGAAGCCTCACTAAATATATCCATCATTAGAATATCCTATAGTTAAAAATATATCATGATGATCCCAATACCTATAGGTAAGAATATATTAACAATAAATCTCTTTATTCGTATTTAGTTACCAACCTACACCACCCCATGTGTAGATTTCCCTACGCTTAATGTCATAAGGAATCCACATTATCATTTCCACTAGCATCATAATAAACCCCACTCCATGTACTGTACCTATATGGGTTCTAAGGGAGAAGCCACAATTTCATATAGCCATGATAAATATTTTATGTGGGATAATCAATACAAACCATGTACTCAACATAATATAATATTTAAAATAATCCTTGATATATCTCACACAATAACCTACCCACTGGTTATTCCATCACTAGTACCCACCAAGGCATCCCCCTAATAGAATGGTCAAGGGATAAATATCTTAGGAGAACACAAATACCATGGGACATGAGATTATATCTCCTTACCTTACATGATCTAATGATCACTCTTTAATCTATTATCTCACTCAGTCCAGTGGTCCACCCTAAAAATATTATAAACATCCTATACAATGGTTTAAACATATTAATATCAATACTTAGTCTCCTAAGAGTCCTAATACATGAAACAAGGTGGTTAGAAATCAATAAATTCAATGCATCAAGAATCATTCAAATTGAATACATTTATAAATAAATGATCACCCAATCTCAAATTCCCTAGAAAGAAACATCACCTTTCTCTATCACAAGAACACCACATGTATAGAGAACCACCCATTAGTTAGAACAAAACAAAAATGGGAATAATTTGATCATAATTATTTTATAAAAAACCATTTCAAATAATGTCCCAAATGAACAAAAAAACATTTTAAGGGTGAGAATCCAAATAAAATGATTTAAAATATCTTCTAAATCAACTCTTAAGACCAATATTATGAATATAATTTTATAAAACCCATGGGATCCAAAAATCCAAAATAATAACATTTTTAATAGTGAAAGTCTATCACAATGTTTACAATATAACTCATATGGGTTAACACACCCTTGTAAAACCTAACAACCCCTTTAATACACTTCAAGAACATTACACACCCCAAAAAAATTATTTAGAAATCAATAGGTGTAAAACTCCTATTTAAAAAGCTTTATATAGTAATGAAATTGAATTTTTAAAATATTTTCATGCTTTGAAGGCCACTTGGGAATTTTTCTATACAATTGTTACTTAACTAATTCCATAATAAGGCTTAAAAACCTCCTAGAAATCAACATTATTCTATCATATGGAACATACATATAAACAAGATGGATGATTATTACTTTAATTAAAACTAGTAAACCAAGACTCAATATGTCCTTATAAACCATTAAGGGTTACCAAGTAGGAGGGATCGCGATGCAAGAGGGATCACAGCGGAGGAGGGATCGCAGCGGAGGCAGCGGCAGTGGAGGAGGAGGACGACGGTCACTACGGAGGAGGAGGAAAAGGTAGTGGTGACGGAGTAGGAGGAGGAGGAGGGGCCGCAGTTGAGGAGGGGTCGGGTTCATCTTTCGAGAAGTCTTGAACGGGTGTGAGGGAGGAGGGGCCTGTTAGGGTTCTTTTATAAAAACCATTGGAACCTTTATCAATTCTAGTTAAAAGTGCTGATAAAGGTATGTTTTATCAGTGCTAAAATAAAAGCACTGATAAAACATACCTTTATCCGTGCATTTTTAGTGCTGATAAAGTAGCTATTTATCAGTGCTAAAATTATAATGCTGATAAATACTTATTTTATAAAATTATAATTTTAATAATTTATTTATATTCTTATATATTTATTTAAAAATATATATAAGATAAATATATATTTATTTATTAATAATTATATCTATAAATAGTATATATTTATAAATATTGGTATATAATTGTTAATATATATTAATAAAATTATAATTACAAATGTATTTGAAAATTATTTATATATATCATTAAAAATATAATAAAATATATTTAATATAATTTTATAAGTACATTTTTTAGAACATATATAGTTCATATGGGAAGTATTATGAATTAATCAATATATACCACATCATGTAATATAAAAATGAACATTCATGCATACATAACATATACGCATATATTTATTGACCAAATTCTTTGGAAAACACATATATATTCAATAATTTTAATTATAAATATATATATTAAAAGGTATTATATATTTATAAATATAAAAAATATATTAAATATATTAAATATAAAAAATATAATAAATACAATTAATTAATCTAATAAATCTCTAATAAATATAATAAATCTAATAAATATAATAAATATATTTATTATTTAATGTAATTTATTATAATATTATAATTTTTTAATTATATATATATATATTTAATTATAATATTAGAAATAATTTTTCAATTAAAAAATTATATATATTTTTGAATTATTAAAAAATATATATTAAATATAAACAATTGTTTTTTATTTAATGTATACGAATAAAAACTATTTTTGAATATAAATATAATAATTTTATATAAATTAATAATAAAAACTTTTATCAGCACTAAAAAAAAGTGTTGATAAAGGGTACACCTTTATCAGTGCTTTTAGATAGCCCTGATAAAGGCACACCCCTTTATCAGCACTTTCTGTTTAGCGCTGATAAAGGGTAGTGCTTCCCTTGCCCTGTTTTGTGGTAGTGAATATTCAATTAAATAATTAAAATAGTAAACTTATTCTAAAAATAAATAGCTACTTGAAAATTAAAATTAGAAAGATTGATGGTGATTTAATAGAATGATATAAAAAAGAAAAAAAGGTAAGAGACGTATAATTCCTAGGTTCATGCACTAGTGGTTGTAAAAACTTAATGACTTCTTATTTTCATTGGAATTATGTCTAATTCACCCCCCCTCGTTCAAGTGATTTAATATCACACTCTCATAAATTCTCCTTTTTAAATGTCATATACATCAGTTCATTAGTGAGAATGGTAATGAAAAAACTGTTTTTAAAGGTATAAACTAACATACCCAATAGTTATAGTGAAATTAGTATTCTAGTAACTACATTATAAATCACTCCCTTAATAAATAAAACAATTTTCATTTAATGAAAAATAAGTTAGAGAGTGAGGGAAGGGAATTGAATGTGAAAAAAGCGTGAATTAAATCAAAATCCAATGACACGCTAGTAAAATCCCCCTTTAATCACATGTTAGGAAGAAAAAAAGATCACCCTTTTATGATACTATAGTAGGGTGATGAAAAAAATTAAATAAAACATATAGAATCTATGATAGAGCATAAATATATAGGATTTAATCCATAGATCATAAATAATTATTCAATTAATTATTCAATACATAATTTCCACAGAAAATATGGGCAATTTATCAAGGTAATCTAACCATTATAAAAAAACTTCAGGCTCATTCATCCCCTAAATAATGATTTAAGTAATAATTAAATTCTCATTACTTTGTTTGACTATAATATTTATAATAATAACCCTAAATATCTCTATCCTTTTATATTCTTAAGGATAAATATTTTTAATCTCATGTGGCACTTCACCTTAAACCCCTTTCTCATTTATCAATAAACTCGATAATAATTATTTTAAAATTCCTATTTTAATTTAAATTTGAACATGGATCTCATGGTTTATATATATGAAATTACTTCAATAAATTCATATAGATTTCATTTTTATTTTCATGTTGACTGGAGCTTTTCTACATAAACATAAACCAAGGCATGACTTGTTCATGGCTATCCAAGCCTCATGATACATCTATTTACTTCTAAGAATAAAAAATGTAAAATAAAAATTTAAATATTTTATTTTCATGAAATATATTTTTTGGGGTTTAGTGGGAACCCACACAATAATGAAGACATAGAAACTTCCAATAAAACTCTAAAACAAATCCAAAACAACACAATAAAAATACCTATACTAAAACAGCTTTACACACTACCACTCCAAGGATAATCACTAAAAACATCTATAATGATATAAAAATAGGGAAACCAAAAAAAGTCACAAAACCAAAATAACATAAAACCACATCTAGAAGAATTTAAAATATTTAGAATGGTTTAATTCTTAGCATTAATGAAAACTCATAAAGTATAGAATGTAAAAATATGAAGAAAAAAATCAATAAATATATATTTAATCAGTATAAGAACATGAATGTATTAGATCAATCACATAATAACATAGATAAAATTGAAAAAAAAAATACTTAGTAGAAGAGCAGGAAGATTCTAAACTCACTTATGTGATGTTTAAGAAGATTTGAATCAAAAAATTATTGAATAAGTGGAGATCATCGGAGGAGATGGGAGGTTTCCACTCACTTGGGTGAGGAAATTAGGCTAGGATCATGGGTGAATGGGGAGGCTGGGAGCTTCTAGAAATGTGTAGAGGCTATACCAACAGTTTTTAAAAAACCATTGGTATAGCCCAACCTTTACCAATTATTTGATAAATTGTTGGTATAGGTGGGATCCAGGAACTCTATACTAATGCTTCATGTAAAGTATGGGTATAGAGGTGTGGGAATAGCCCCACTTTCCAGTAGTGTCGAATTTTTTCCCATAATGGATCAAGCACTTAGAATTGTTTCTCATAACTATCACGTGAGATATAATACTTTACCTAATTAATTAGAGAGATATATAGGTCCCATAAATCACATAATAAGAACCATACATATGTGTACTATAATATTATAAAACACCCACCATATCATTATATCATAACCCCTATAAAGAAAATAGGTTCCATATTTCATCAAATCATAGCATAAACCATGAAAATGGGTTTCATAAACATCTCATCATCATAAAAATAAACCATGTAGAGAAAGAAAAATGATGGTATCATTGTATCACATCCCCAGTAAAACATATGCAACACCAAATGTTTCCATTGAAGATGAATATAAATAATATTAAAAGATCATTAAAAATATTCCTGAGTAAAATACTGTTTTCATTTGAAAACCACTTTTCAAAAACTAAAAATTTCCAAAATATTATTGGAAACTTGTAAATTAATCTTCAAAATATTTAGGGGTTATGATAGCAGGAAATTCAAGTCATGCTATATAAGATAGAAGAAAATATTCCATTCATATTTTTCTCAAAACATACCTCATTCAAAAAATGATAAAAATATTCATTGAAAAAATATATATATAAATTAGATCAAGGGAAAAAAATTCTTTAAAAAATAATATTATAATATTAAAATAATTCTTGAAATCATATTTAGAAAATATGGATATGGAAGGAAAATAATTTTAGACTGGAGAGAGAAATAAAGTTGATTTTTCTTAGAAACACTCTTTTGATCTATTAAATAATTAAACAGAGGGAAATGAAAGGAAAACATATATTAATATGAAATAACCATAGTATAAGAAAATTAAATTAATTCATCATATAAGGATCATATAATTTTCTCAAAATAATTCAAGGATAAATAATCCCGATTAAAATAGGATTGGAAAATAAATCCATTACCTCAAGTATCACCTTTAATTTTTCGCATTCAGTCATCCTAAATAATAAATATGGATTTATTATACAAGTATTAAATAACCATATTCATATTTATAATACCATTTTTTATTTATTTATGACATATTATCACTCGTTTATTAATAATTTGCTATTAAAATCACTATTTTAGGTGATAACTGCTTTGTTTTCCAAGCATGTTTCAGTTCGATGGTCTCAGTCCTTATAATTTGATCATGGTTTCATCATTTATATAATGTTAATAATGTTATAAAAATAATATATATTCATTATATACATATTTATAATCATTCATAAAAAGTAGATATATAAAAATGAATTACACAATTCATGGAGATGGTAGGTCGTATGTACAAATGAACTCTGTTTTCATTGTTCAACGGATGGAAAAAAGAAAGATAAATTATAATTCAAACATAAATGATAATTATTATATCATAGATATCATATAAATTCATTAAATCTACTCTTATTACCATCCAATTATAATGTAAATGAAAAAAAACACATCGCTTCGTGGAGGTGGTAGTCAACACGTATGCACAAGTGACATTATCATTTTCCTACAGTTTTGAAGGTGAGAATGTGGGTGTGGTATTATAATTATAAAAGTATAATTATTTCATAAATATAATATATAAACTTTAAACCCATCATAATAACCATCCAAAAAATATGGTGATGGAAAATGAATTGTATCGCTATGTAGTGACAGTAAGTTGTACGTATGCACGAGTGATACTTTCACTTACCATTTGATAGGAAAGATGGTGGATAATGGTGAATTAATAATCCTAATAAAATTTCAGTATATTTAGGATACTGAATTTATTATTTTATGATAAATACAATGGATTTATAAGAGGTAAATAATAATTAAAAAAAAAGAAAGTGATCAGTTAAGGCGATTGCCTATTCTTTGAAATATCTTCTTTATATCTACTCTTAAAGATCCTAGGATTGGTATTTTATTAAGAACAAAACCTCTATGATGTGTATAAGTAATTTTAGAAGGTATTTTTTAGGGTATGGTCAAGATAGAAGGCTCAAATTAGTGTAAATAAGTAAGGGAAGAGGTACCCTTTTATAATTGAGGTGAGGGGAACTTTTAGAATTTCTTAAAAGATTAAAGTATAATAAAGTCATTATTTAGACCAAACTCATCATAAAGGATAAGGATTTTAATATAATGTAGGATAGTTTTGTAATTCCATCATCCAATAAAATATTTATAGGTTTTAGTGTCATTTTAGACCTTATTTTTTGATTGACCACTTGGTTAACCAATTTTAACCTTAACCACTACTGTAAATTAAGGTTATAGCCATGGTTTATGACTATGGATATAGGTACAAAAACCATGGATATAGGTAATATCCATAATTTAATGAACCATAGATCTTATTCTCAAGGAAATAGGGTCATAGTTATATTCATAGTTTCCACCATGGTAGTACAGCTATAGCCACACTTAGAAACTGTGGCTATAGGTATTTCACTTATAATTTACTGCCATGGTTTGGAATTATGTCTATAGACCTATATCTATAGTTTCCACCATGGAAGTATACCTACAACCATGTTTTTTTACTGTGGGTATAGGTATTTCACTTCTAATCTGCTTCCATAGTTTGGAACCATGGCTACATCCCTATATTCATAGTTTCCACCATGGATATAGGTGTTTCTATTATAATCTATAGCCACATTCAGAAACCATGGTTATAGCTCTACTAACATGGTGGAAACCATTACTATAGGATTATAGCCACATTTTGAACCTATTGAAATAGATTTCCCACCCCACCCCAAAAACAAATCCAACCACTTTGTTGCTCCTATAAAAACACACACCATAATGTAATAATTCATTATAGATACAGATAGACACACCAGAACCCAATTCAATATAACAATAATAAAACTTAACTATATAATAAAATTCAACATATAAACAAACCAAAAAGTAGTATACATAAAAAATGATCCTCAATATCAATATCATTATAACCATGATAACCCTCATCCACACCTCCTACATAAAAACCATCACCACCTCTCACACCACCAACATTATCATCGACATCGACATCAACATCGGTATCAGAATCAATATTAGTATTAGTATCAATGTCAGCATCAGCATCATCAATTGCACCTACATGAGTATATTAATCTACATAAATAGAACACATAAACATCTAACATGCATCATCCACTGTAACATATTCTAGTGAAATTTTATAACCAAGAGTAGGCATAGCTTTCATTATATGTTCATTTATCATCTTTTGACATTGAGTCTCTTATTATAGTTTTTGAAATTATTTTTGATCTACTTTTTGAGCTTCTTGTTTGATTGAAGAATTCATTTATTCTACTATAACCATACCAGAACCAATACTTAGAGAAATATTATCATAAGACTAGTATATAGATGGTACAATCTTCTTCCTAGATCGAAAACGCACTCTTTAATGTTGATCATATCCTAATACTTGATGCAGATGATCTTTTGGGCCCAAATTTTTAGGTTCTTTTTGTGCCAATTCCTCTAAATCAATCTATTCAGTGATATATAACATAAATTAAAATGATAAAATAATATAAAGAATTAAATTTGGTCAAAATAAAATAAATTTAGAAATACTTACAATCATATCCTAGGTGTCTCTATTTACCACAGTACCATCTCTTTTTTACCTACTTGTACAAAACAAGGTAGAGCGAGAAATGTGACCCTCAATATTCAATGCTATTTTTTGGAAAAAAATAAAATAATATAATATTATAATTCAATTAAATTACTCTAAAGAAAGATAAATAGAATCATATTGATCTTAATATATAGTTAAAATTCATAAAATTTCTTGAAAATCAAGGCCTAAGAAAACAAAAACAAATTAGAAATCATTTGAGATTTTTTGGTATAATAAAAAGACCATGTTATTCATAGTTAGCTTCTCCCAAACTATAGAATGCGAATGGAAAAGATGAAAATGATAGAGAAGAAGAGAAATCATCTTGGGTCACAATGAGGTTAATTTCTTAATGTTAATTAGAAAAACCAATCAATGAACGTCTAAGGATATCTAAATGAACACAAATTTTCAACTGGTGTTTGGAGGAAGCCAGTGAAATAAGTTATAATTCTAAAAATATCTTCATTTTATAATCACTTTAGAAATGTAAATAATAATGACATGATTGATTTAATAATTCTATAATGAACCCTTAATCTGTATTTCATAGTGATATATTTATCTACATCTAAATAACATTGGAAATGATGTGTCTAAAGTGATCATGTCGTAAATAATTAATTATTAAGGATCATTGAGAAATTATTGGAATTATATTCTAAAAAATAATACATCTCATGTAGGGGTACAACATGATGAAATTCCCCAGAACATAATGATATCAAGTAGAGAGCATGGGGTTATGTTTATATTCAAGTAAATACTATTTCATTTTTTATTAAATAATAGGATCACAAATTCAATCCAGTCATTGTTAGTAATACTTAGGTCTAGGTTTGGATTCAGATTTATGGGATCATCTAGATTCTATGACATATTCTATTTAATTTTGATTTATCATTTATAATTCCAATATAAATTGATATGGATACTAAATATTCTCACCTTGGTCATCATTATAGGGTTATAATTGAAATTTATCTTTTCTCATATACTATTGATATGGTGGTTCTTTCAACCATGTCAGATGATATTTTACTAAAAATATTTTATGATAAAGTGACTTGTTTTTTCCTAGTTTTCCAAATTACAGTCCACCATAAGGATAGTTTTCATAGGGAGGTCATTTATTTCTTCTTCACTCAACAAGGACAAGAATTAAATTTTTATAAGAAATAATTAAAAAGGATTATTAATGGTATTCACATGGATAAAGTTAAAAATAGATCAACTAACTATTATGAGGAAAATGTGTAGGTTGTAGTGGCTACACCAATAAGTATCCAGACTAAGGTAGATCATGGAACCCATATTATTTTTCTAAAGTTTGTCAGTAGAAAAGATCACAAGATGAAAACATTCTTACTTAATTAGTACTTCAAACTAGTTATGTGAAATATGGTATGAAAGTTCAAGAAAAGGAGAAAAAAACCCAAAACATAAAAGATAAAGAAACCTTTAGAGTAAAACTCCTATCAATTACTCCTACTATGATCTCCATAACATAATGAAAACTATACTAACCCTCATGAGGGCCAAGGTACCCTTGATCCTGAGGATACTATAATGAAATGGCATGGTCGGCCTAGAGTGGTGCTATAATGGGAAAAAGGGAAACACAGAGATCACTGGGGGAGGAGGATCAAGAATGGTACTGCAAACACTACCACACTCACCCAATTTCGGATCTAGAATACAAAACTAATATATATAAGAATAATAAAATTTAATAGGAAGAGATGAGAAAATATTCCTAACTAACTTTCCCTTTTTAGGATGACTATTAAGAGAGGTCGTTGATAGGGGTTAGAACAATAGATATAGATTTCTAAGCTACCAAAAACAAAACTAAAAGAGGAAACCCCTCTGAGAAGGTTTTCACACTGTCCTTATCCCCAAATACACAACCTTGCCTAGAATTTAACTCTTAATATTAAACACAGAGACCATATTCCCTGGTGGTGGCATGAAGTGAGAATAGTTACCTAGGAAGTAATGAAGTTATTTTTCCAAAAAAAAAGATCATTAACCTTTCCAGCAGCCAACTATAGTGGGAATATTGATGTGATAGGTAGTATAACATGGTTGTAGAATGTAAGGTGGTTCCCGAGAAGATGAATAAAAACCATCACCATCGAAGGATCATACACTTTATCAATCTTCATCAACCAATAAAACATGATGACCCTATAGGAACCATAATCTTAAGACTCCAGAACCCAATAATCCATGAAATACTCTCTTTAGAGGAGATGGATTCGTGATGATTAAGAACAAAAATTATAGTTGGAGAAGTGAGATCCAATAATTTAATAAAATTTCAAAATACAATGAGGTTGGTTTGAACCCTCTTGAACATATCTAAAGGTGACCAAATATGATAATATATAACATATGAGAGTTTAGAAATTGAAATGGAAAACAATATAATACCTTCAATGAGATACAAATATTTATTATATCCTAGGATCTCAATAATAATAAGTATGTCATCCAAATGAGATAGAGATTAAGTGCTAGACAACACCTACATAAAGGAAGGTGGAGCCACACCAGAAACAGTGGCCTTTTAAATTATTATAAAGATAAATAATAATAAATTCTATAAAATTTTAGGTTATTTTTATGTATACAAAATTTAATTAATGATTAGAAAATATAAAGACCCCACACCCACACTTAAAGGCCAACATTACCCTTAATATTTATCTTTAAATATGGGAGAAACAAGTAAAGTTGTATGGTTCAAAAATGTTTGGTAATTATTTAATGAAAAATATTATTTAATGTGTTAAGATAAATTCAAAGAAATTATTTTAAACAATAATCAATCATCATATAGATTAATAGAAAAAAAATGTTTCTATTTATACACTACTTAACATCATTAACACAAAAGAAAAAATATATAAATATGTAAGGTAAAATATTATATGTTAAAAATTCCATTCAATACACTCAAAAATCAGTACACAATGACTTGAATTAAGTAAAAAATCATTATATATATTAGTAGAAACTAATAGAATTTCTTAGATGATTCCAACATACATTTCAACACAATATTTTATCAATTCATCTTTGAATTATTTAAAATTAGTAACAAAATAAAAAAGTGATAAGAATTAAAAGTAAAAAATTTAAAACAAATACTTCACTAAAGTAGAAACTGTAAGTATTTGAGTTCATTAAAGACACTACCCTTGTTTGAATAAGTCATCCTTTACATAATTATTAATAGTATAGCATGAAAATATTATCATAAAATTCCAAAAAATTAACGCTTAATGGTAATTTTACTATATTTTGGTTAAAGAGATGTTGTTTTAGGTTTCTTCATCCAAAAACTCCTCTTGGTACTAGAAAATCAATTGAAATTATACACCATGTGAAATGTAAGTGATCACATTATATTCTAAAATAGTAGGAATAATTTTCTTAAAATAGTATGGGTAATAAGTAAAATCATGGAATACATACATGTAGCTTTGTTTTTATTCTATTTTTATAATATATTAATAAGAACCATGATTTGAATTCCAAGAAGATATATATTTAATGAATTCAAGTTAGATATTAATTAGTTCAATAATATACATCAGTATACATTTTATGATGAAAAATTCATGATTTTTTCTAAAAAAATAGAGATTACTGATTGAAATATTTTCAAAGAGAGGATTCTTCATGAAAAATATTGGTCTCTATGGATAAAATATCATGATAGGAATATGAGTTTATTAAATAATTATATCAATGAGATGAAATTTTTTGGGACCCTCAATATGCAACTTAATGATGGTTTATATATCAATGATATTGAGGTCACCATGCCTTTTTTTTTCTCTTACATCTCATTTATTCTATTCTATTTATAGGTGGATTAGAAGAAATATATATGAAATGATATAGATATATAATTTTTCAATATTAGAAATTTTTCAATTAGTTGCTAACTTAATAATATAATTGATGAAATGGCTGTGAAGGAAGAGATCAGGGGTGTTGTTAACTATTTAAAACTTAATAGCGCTTGAAGGACTGGTGTCTCTCTAGGCTTATTTGATATTTTTTTTGGTGGTTCATCAAAAACATGGTCATATATGTCATACAAGATTAACTCAAATAGATTATTTATTTATTTTAGTGGTAAGATCACCCACATTCCCAATCTCTAAACACCTATTCTTATAAATTTTCATTCTATTATTAGAGATCCTAATGAAATTTTCCAAAATATGGTTGGAATCATCAATGTATTCCTATGTTACAGTCACTAGAAACAATGATATTTTATCATCTCTATTTATTTTCCTTATAAAATTCTTTATATCAATTTTGAGGTTGAAAAATTATTCTTTAAAACAAAAGTAAAAGATTAATGGTGAGGTTGGAATAAAATAGATTAACCCTCATTCGCCTTCATACCCCTTGGGATATTTAACTTGTTTTTGGATAATAGGTGGTATTAGAAGGATACTGATTTCTAGTTCCCCAAAAGAGGCCTAACCAGCTGAAGTGAATGCACAAAAATAGAATTCTCTCTAATATATAAAATCATAACATTGAAAATTAAAAATTAAATGGTTTGTTGGAAATTATTGGTACTACAAAATATTTAGGCATAACAGATTATATTTTTTTATAATATATAAATCATAAATTCATAATGGAATCCCATTTGAATATTTTAAATGTTAAATCACCTATTCTTTCTCATGATCTGGGAGTGAAGTGTGTCCAAGAGTATGAATGTATTTCATTTCACTCTTATTTATTTTATTTCTATTTTATTTCTCCTATAAACAATAAATTATATAATTCCATTAACATAAATAAAATAAGTAATTTATACTTTAAAAATAATTTTCAAATAAATAAATGATTGTATATATAAATTTAACTGATACTTTAAACTATAGAAACATTAAAAAGGTGATCATCTCTTTGTATTGTGATATTAGAAAATCATAAATGAATAGTATTTCTTCAAGCTCCATATCAAATCTCTATTTCCAACCAACATACAAGTCATGCTTGTACGCTCTCCACATATCACCTAATTCCATTAACCTTGAGGCCTTGGAATTTTTTCCATCAGGAAAATTATATCTAAGTTGCATTGGAAAAAATATTTGTAAAGAAAATATCATAAATTTATATATATATATATATATATATATTGATTAGAATTAATTACCCAAATCTCTACCCAGGCATTGTTCTTAATTTGTTCGCTTACTTCCCTTCAGCTTATTGGCTGAATCAGAATGATATTGCGGTGTCTAGAAAGTGTTCCCATAAAAATTTTACAATCCTTACCATTTTTTCAAATTATAACATTGTCCTCGTTTTATTAAAACATGATCTATGTGTGTCAATTCCAAACCTATTGCATTTTTGTATGGACTCATCCTCAGGTGGATCCTGTAGATAATCATTAAAAATAATTAGTAAAGGAAAATAATATATATTAATTTATCATTAATCAATATCAATAATGTTTAAAAACATACCAGTAGATGGGGGTTTTCCGATCCCTGAAGTGATGTGTCTAGAGGAGGGGGAGTATCCTCTATAGTATGTGAGATATCTATAGAAGGGGTACTCTATATAGTCAATGATGATAAGTGTACTGGTGGAGGGAGAAAACCTGATAGATATCCCTATAAATATAAGGGTGAATATGGATATGGATATGGCGATGGGATATATGGGGGAGTAGTGCCCTATACAGTGGATGGTGGGAATGGGTAATAAGGATGGGAGCTTGAGAACTACCATCCTATATGGGTGCAGGATGAAAGGGATATGGAATAGGTGGGTATAGAAAATATAGAGATGGAATAATCATATGATTAACTCCTAGTGACTGAATTCGGATGAGGGGAGGTTGAACTAAATGACCTCCCAGTGACTGAAGTGGCATAGCGGTATGATGAATTATAAAATCGATCTTAGTAGTAGCCTCTGCCATACTATTTGTCTACGCATTATAATCCAATCATCTCTTTGATGATGTAGCCTAAAATAACATGAATGATACAATAAAACAAAAGATAATAAGATAAATAATATTAAGGAACATAATATTCAAACCTAAATTGTACTTACAATGGTGAATAGAGGATCCATTCCTAAATATCTAATATGTTGTCCATTTCTCTATATTCTTCTTCTTATAACATCATTATAATCAAACATTGTGACCTAGAAATTTAAAATAATATTCTAAGATAAATAGAAATAATGTAAATGTTAAATAATAAAGATCTGACATAAAACAATGAGATACATTTTAAACCACTTTGATCTTTCTCTGATTGGTATAAATTTCCTTTAAAAACTTTGAATGTTTAGGGATTTTCTTCACAACCTCAATAAATGGAATATTTAACTCAGTTTTCTTAAAAATATCAAGAAACTCAAGTTCAGGTTTAGTGGAATTTTTAGCCTTGTTTAAATATTAAAGAAAAGGAACTATAGGGGCATGAATATAGGTCAGGGTAGGGTCTAATTTGGTAGGTTCAAAACATTAATTAGTAGAGTAATATTCACTAAAATGAAAAGGTTTTTTACCCAGAACATCTTGGTTTTTAATAGGAATAACAATATTTTCTTTAGAAATAGTATATTTTCCATGTATTTTAAGAGTATATTCACTTCTTCCCGTTAAATATTTTTTAAGGGATGGGTGGATAAATTTTTTTTATTCATTGTTAATGTTATCAACTTTTTTTTATCAATTAATTCATTTTTAAAAAATATTTCAGGTATAATTATAAAATTTCCATACCTATATTCGATTGCATTCACATTACCTTTAGGATTTACAAGTGGTTGTGAAGGTGATTTTCGATTTAGGTTTTGAATGTAGTGACTTATCCTCTATATTTTTCTGTAACTATTATTGGAGGATATACATGGGGATCTATTAAAAAAGTCAAGTTTCCATAGTTTTGTTATTTAATTCTAAAATATAGAATTTTGGACAGACTTTACAAAACTAATGTTTCAGTAATGTTGATTGCTTTCCCATTTATGTTTGGGGTTATGTTAAATATGATTTCTAATGGAGAATGAATTCTAAATAATAAATGGTTTGAAAGGGGTAAAATATATTTTTTCTAATCAAATGTTTTTTATGTTTTCATTGAATATGAGTGAATTTTATAAATCTCTTACAAAATCTATATGTGTGGCCCCTATAAATAAACATAAAAGTTGGTGATACATTTTTTATTATTTATAGATATCTTTGTTTTCAATATTAGTCTCGCTTTATTTCTACACCCGGTATTACTCACATAGAGTTATAGTTTATTAATTTATGGATCCTTTCCATGTAAAAAGTGACACAATTATTATCACAATAAAATTAGATTGCACTTCTATGGGTTAGTGAGCATGAAGGTTATTGAATACACTGTTGAATATCACTTGGATAAAGGTTTAAGGAAGATAAAGATGAGTTTGATTTATGTATAGAATTAAAATTATAGTAATGGTCATTGAAGCACTACGAATTGGGTAATTAAATATTAAAAAATACTTTTTATGTAAGGTTGAAAGAGGTTTGGAAATATTTTTTTTATTTAAAAGTGATTTAAAGTCTTTTTTTGATTTTTGAAGTATATAGATATGCATTGATAATGGTTTAAGAGATTATGTCTAGTATTTATTATGTCTGTATTCATACATAATATTTAGTTTTAATTAGGTAGTGTAAGAACCATCAAGGTTTTGAATGATTTCTCATTGACACATTTTATAACAAAGTCACACCATAATAACAAACCATAATAGATTAGTCTTTTTCTAAAGATTTAAATGATATAACTACTGAGGAATTAAAAAAATATTTAATACTAAAGAATAAAAATCGCATAATACCAATATAATAATAAGAACCATCATTTAAAATGTAAACAATTATGCACAACAAGTTGAATTTTAAGGAAAACTTAATTCCAGGAGTTCTATATCATGCATGTATCAAGATTTCAAAGTCTATAGAATTGCATTGATATAATATTACATACAGTCAAATGTAGAGGCAAGAAAAAAAATAGAGAATGGGACTGTCTCCATAGTACCACAAAAAAAATTCTAACACTGTAATGATGGACTTGAATGAGAAAAATTAGAGTATAATGGTAGAAATAGGAGAAATAGTTTAGAGGGAAAACATTTAATATAGTCAAGGTATAAAAATTAGAATAAAATTGGTTCAAGAATTTATTAACATAAGATGTATTGTTAAAATATGAAAATATCTTAAGAATTGATGACATTCACCCACCAGGAGAAAGCCTGAATTGAAGACTAGGTTTGAGATAGAGGATATGTTGCATAGTGAAGAAGAGTAAGAACTAATTTCAGAAAAATGATAATGGAAACCCTAAATACATTTGGTGGGTAACTATATTCATGAGGTGTGACCATCCAAGATCTGTGAGGAGGATAATGATCACTAGGAGGTCGGGTGTCTACATCAGAGGTGCACTGGAGGAGACGGTCTGGAGGCCGCTTAGGAGTAGTGTCGGTGAGGAGGTGGGGTTGCCACTTTGGTTGGCAACATAGGGGGAGGAGGGTTATAGAGAGGAGAGCCTATGGTGGGGTGGCTGTGTTAGGTGGCATCATCGAAGGAGGAGGGTTACGAAGAGGAGATCTCATGAGGGGAAACATTGGGGGGGAGGGTCACATAGAGGAGGGTCTCATGAGGTAATGGGAGGGGGTTGAAAATAGAAAGAAATTTGGGTGTGGTATTTCCACAGTTTTTATTAAACCATGGCTTCAAATAGACATATATCCATGGTTTTAATTAAGAAGTGGCTATAAATTAATATATAGCCACATAACTATAAAACAGTAGCTAAAGATCATTTTTATAATAGTGATGG
Source organism: Viscum album (assembly GCA_963277665.1). NCBI lineage: Eukaryota > Viridiplantae > Streptophyta > Magnoliopsida > Santalales > Viscaceae > Viscum > Viscum album. The sequence continues at coordinate 2,027,137,087 of OY728123.1, forward strand.
TAGTGTATTTTTCACCCTTAAAGTATTATGATTTTACATATAAGATCACAATTGGATAATAAATGGCCAATGGATGAAATTTAACACCATATCTTATCCTCCTAGTCCTCTTTCAATATTTTTAAAATTTTTAAATAATTTAATAAAATGAAATTTTAATAAAATATTATTAATGTCCATTTTAACACTATTCATTTAATTTGACTTAAAATACATAAATAAAAAGTTTTAATTCGAATATAATCCTTAAACACAACATTAATTTCCATATTCATATATAAATTTTTTTGGAACATATTAAATCAGTAAAATTATATCACTTTTAATATTTTTAATACCATTTATTTTATTTTTACATTAATTGAATAAATATTGTTTCGGTGTTGTGAATAATGAATTAGGATTTTCATATATAAATAATACATCCTAATAGATAAATATTCAATACATTTCACAAATATATGTCTAAGGACTGTAAAGGTTTAGTGTATTTGGAGACTAGTTGAACAATATTCCTATTTCATGAAATATATTCAACATCTCCCATAAATATCTTCCCTTTTAGTACTCTTCATAGTCATACCCTACTTAAAACATTTCTTAATAACCTATGGAAGGGAAATAGAAGAACGGGTGATCTCATATGCTCAGTATGGGTAAATATGGAAGATATCAATCAATGATCATATGAAAGCATAAAATACTAATAAGGGTATGATATTATGGATATAACTTACAAATTTCATACTCAATCTATCATGGATAGTAAACATGATCCATAGCATAAACCATTATCATTTCAAAATACATCAACTATAAGAGTGAAAATCACCATAAATAAATCATGAACCATAAGTTCATATCATATAATTGTGGCACTATCATAAGTATAGAAACCATTTTGTATTTCAATGCTGACATCCAAGACCATAAAATCACAACAGATGATGAATCAAAACCAATTTACCATTTCATAATAGATCAGAAGTCATAACCTTTTTCCCATTTCATAATGGAATGGGCATTATCACATGTTTCCTATAGTAGATTATGCACATAATCGTATTTCCCATAGCGGATTAAGGACATCATTTTGTTTCCTATAATCATCTCATGAGATATAAAACTTTACCCAATGTATTGAAGGGAGATATAGTTCTTACCCATCACTTAATCCATAAATTTGTGTGCCAAAAAATCATAAAACATTTATCATATCATAACCCATGAAAAAGGAAATGGATTTCATAAACATTTCATCATAGCATAACCTGAGGAAAATAAATGGTTTTTATAAAAATTTTATCAATTCATCATATCATAACTTATGGAAAGGGAAAGGGTTTCATAATCATCTTTTCATTATAATCATAAAAATAAACCAAAGAAAGAATAATTATGGTACCATTGGATCATATCCCTAGTAAAATATAAGCAACACCAAAGGTTGTTGTCATTGATGAATATAAGTTCCATAAAAGATCATTAAAAATTTCTTGAGTAAAATATCACTTTCATTTGAAATCACTCTTTTAAAATATAAAAATTGCCCAAATTTTGAGTAAAATTTTTTCTTTTAAAATAACCTTGAAATTTTTTAAAGGAATCCTCAAATAATTTATTAGTCATACGGATGGAAAAAAAATCATGGCATACACATTAAAACAAATATTACTTTCACATTTTCAATAAAAAGTAAAAACGACCTCGTTAGGAAAACATAAAGAAGATTATTTTTAAAACATTTTGTAAAAATTAAAGCATGGGTATAAATTTATTTAAAAAATCTTTTGATAATATTAAATATTTCTTTAAAATATTTTTAGAAAATATGTTTATAGAAGAAAATGGGTTTTTGATCGAGGAGAGAAATAAATTACCTTTTTTCCTTAAAACATTTTCTAGAATATTGAGTACATAAGGAGAGAAAAGTGAAATTAAATAATTTAATTTAAATAAATAACCATATGATAATAAAATTTATGATTTTATTTAAAGGTATATGATAATATCTCATCTTTTAAATCATATTATAAATAATCTTTATAAAAATGATATTATAACATAAAACCTTTACCATTAGGTATATTTTGAGTAGTAAGACCCATGAAAGAAATAAAATTATACAGATATTTATATCCCATAATTATCATGATAAGTATCATAAAATAAATTCACTGGTAGTATATATACCACATAAAAGAAACAAGTGGTTTATAAGTCATGTGTCCCATAGAAATAAAAGTGAGATGAAAATCCCTTACTTCTTTGGTAATATTTTGAATCATAAATACCATTAAATAATAACATAAAATGAAACTTTAAATATAATTAAATTGATTATATTTATTATATACCATGAAAAATGGTAAGTATATACACCACAAATAATAAATGAGTGGTGATTATGACATATGTCTCCCAGAAATAAAAGAGAGACTATAAATCCCTTACATTAAGTTTTGAGTTCCTTTATACACATTCGAAAATATTGTAAAATAAATATAAGTTTATTATAAATATATTAAATAACCATAACAATATGTATCATATCATATATTATTTACTTATGACTATTTACTACCTGTTTAGTAATAATTCCTTGTTAAAATCATGTTTCTGGTAATAATTGTGTCATTTTTCATTTATGTTTTGGTTTATGTATTTTAGGTAATTTTACTTTAGTCATGGTTAAATAACCTCTATAATGTTAACCATGATATAAATATAATATATATTAATTATATATGTATTTATATTAATCCATTAAATTTAGATAAATGAATTACACCATTCATAGAGATGGTAGGTCATACGTACGCATGAACGTTGTTTCCATTTTCTCGATGGATGAAAAAAAAGAAAGTTAAATAATATATTACCTTTATATAATCATTATTATTTCATATATATCACATATTTTCATTAAAACTTTCTTTATTACCTTCCATTTAAGGTTTAAGTGAAAACAAATCACATCACTTCACGAGCCGGTAGTCCGTCATACACACGAGCGATGTTATCGTATTCTCATAGAATGGAAAGTAAAAAAATGAATATAGGTTATTATAATTATAGAAGTATAATTATGTCATAAATATAATATAAATATGTTAAATCCATCATTACATCCATCTGTGATAGGTGGTGATGAAAAACAAACTACATCGATTTGCGATGCAGTAGTCTGACGTACACACAATCAATGATTTTGTTTCCCATTAGATGGAAGTGGAGATGGATATAGGTTATTAAATAAACATAATGACATCTCATTATATTTTATATATTTTTTGTATTATATTGTAATTATTAATACATGAATTAATGTGGTAATATTTGGAGTAAAAAGAAATATCTTAGTTAAGACAATTACCTTCACTTAGAACAACCTACTTTGGATATCTTATTAAGGACCCTAGGGTTGGTATTCTGGGAATGAAATAAAATATAAAATATATATAATAATTTTTGGGAGATTTTTTGGTATGGTGTTGTCAAGAAAAATGGATTTATATGTGTGAATAAAAGAGGAGAGGAGGTGGCCTTTATGACTGAGGAGGAGTGGCATTTTTGTAATTACAGAAAACTATTCAATAATGGGAAGAAAAACTCAACCCAAATTCATACAAAATTGATAAATAATGTATTTTAGTGATGATATTTTCTATAAAAACTTCCAAAACACAAAAATAATGTGTTTTTTAAACATTTTGTTCCTTGACTTATAAGTTTCCTTTTACCATTTTAGTTTTCACTAAGGTAACTAGCCTTTTTATATAGGTCATTTATCATTTAAGAATAGAAATAAAATGATCCTTATTAGATAATTTTTACCCACTAGTTCTAAATATGAAATAAAATTTATAAAATAAAAATCCTATGTTATTGTAAAAAAAATTCTAACACGAATGCATGAAATGCACAAAACCTCATTTTACCTTTTACCATAGTAACAAAGTTTTTACTATATAGGGGTAAAAATAATTGTTGAGTCAATAAGGTTTTTCTTATGACTTTTCCATTCCTTCTTGTTTTGAAAATCACAAACACCTTATCTTAAAGCAAATTTGATTTTACCTTATATTTTACTTCTATAACGAAAATTTCCTTACCCAAGGAAATCTACCCTTATCTAGACTTAATTGTTCATATCAATATTTTTCTTAAGTATAAAATTCGGATTCATATCTAAAACCTCAGAATCATATAATACTTAGATATGAAGAATTCTATTTTTGGATTCAAATTCCTGTTACGAACTTTTATGAAGTTCTACTCCGAATTCCCTGTTACGAACTTTTATGAAGTTCAACTCTGAATTCTGATTACGAACTTATATAAAGTTCTAACTATGAATTCTGGTGATGAATTCTCATTATGAATTCTGATTATGAATTCTCATTAAGAATTCTGAATCATAATTCTGATTACGAACTTTCTAAGTTCCGACTCCAAGTTCTCCGAATAACAGACTCTAAACTCCTATGAGTTCTGACTCCGAATTCTCATGAACTCTAACTCCGAACTTTGCAAGTTTAGGTTCCAAATTCTAATGAATACAGATTTTGAATTTCCTTGAAATTCAGACTCTGGAATTCTATAGAATTCAGGTTCCAAATTCCTATAAAATAGAATCTGAATATTCTTGTATTATAGAATCCAAATTCATTTACTTACATTATGAAATTTTATATTTTCTTACATTCTGAATATTTGAGTTTTGTTATGTAACCATATTTCTGCCTACACTTGTTCTTTTATAAAACGATGTCGTGCCTTCAGTTATCAACTAACCGTTGTTTGAGTGACACATGTACAGGTCCCTCTAAAATTCAAGGAAGAATATGACCGTTGGAGGAGGGAGCCGACCATTTTAGTTGTGCCTATAAATAGGGGATCATTTGAAAAGAGCAAAACACTTAACAACATCTTTGACATCTGTTCTTACATGTTGTTGAAGTGATTTCTAGAGAGAGAGGCTCTTATAAACTCTCAAGCTTCGTGCAGAAATTTTGAACGACTTGTTCAAAATTTTCTTCGTGCAGACTTTCTTTGTGTGACTCTGATTGATGTTGTGTACAATAGAGGGCTTTAGGGGATAGGAAGACAGAGGTGCCGACTACCTGATAGTTGAGGGCTTGCAGGGATAACAAGACAGACTCTGATCTTCATATCGCGGGCTTACCCTGGTGTGGGTAAGACAGACTTTCTTGAACGTATAAATCAAGGGACCTTTTATCCAGGGTTGTTGGATACCCTTATCTTTGGGTTAAAAGAGTTTTTATTTGTTACTTGTAGTGTTACTACTTTGTTTTCCGCTATGCATTTGTATTGTTGAGGAAAGTATAACTTCCTTATACTTCCTCATACTTTTACTCTGATTTAGTTAGATTTTATACGCTTTAAGGTAGAATCTTAGTTAGTATAAACTTTTGTTAAGTTTTATTTCCAAAATCACTTTTCGGAAATCAAGAAAGTTATTAGAACTTAGAGGTATTGTGAATTATCTTGTTTAACCTTGTTAAACATAACCATCATTAAAAGTTCCAAAGGAATTTTTAAAAGTACAATTCACCCCCCTCTTGTATCTGAGCATCTCATGTTTATATATTCGATCCTACATTTGGTATTATAGAGTATATCATACTCACATACCATCTAACAATTGGTATCAAAGGATTGGTTCAATATGAATTAATCTCGCGATTAAATTCAGAAGAGAATACTCGGAATTGATTTTCTGGAGTCATATTTTCCGGATTCCCCTTTTTCGGAATCATTTTTCGGACTCATATAGTTCGGATTCATATTTTCTTAGAGATACTCTGTTTTTTTTTCTTAGAGATATTTTCTCTTGTTTACAAACTTACTACTAACAAGTCTATGTGGAAATATTTTCTTAAGAATGGAAGGTTTAAATGTTGGTTCCATTGATAATCTCAATCTAACTAGACCACCTATCTTTGATGGAAATGATTACGAGTATTAGAGAGATCGTATGAATACTTTCATTATCAATACTGGTGTTGATAATTTTTTTATGCTTACTGGAGGATATAAAATTCGTGAAAAATAAGTTGGTGCCTTTACCAATCAGGAAAATCATGAATATCAACTGAACTACAAGGTATGCAATACTTTTCTTTGCTCCATGACTAGAAATATATATAGCCAAATTTCATCTTGTGAAGCGGAAAATTATATATGGAAGAAACTTGAAATTACTCACTTTGGAACTTCCAAAGTAATTGAAACTAGAAGAGCCATACTTAGAGCTGAATATCACGGTTTCTGCGTTCCTTATGGAGAACCCATATGTAAGGTGCAACAAAGATTCATGACTATTGTGAATAGTTTAAAATCAATGTGTGAGAAAGTATTAGATGATGAATCTCTTATTGATAAGATCATAGACATCATGCCCAATGAGTGGGAATCTAAAAGGACTGCTATTGATGAGAACAGAAAGGTTACTCAGATTTCCTTAGATGAGTTTTTTGGAACTCTTCTCCAGTATGAGACTAGAATGAAGAGAGATGCTGATAACGTAACGAAGAATAATGGAAATCGAAGTGTTTCTTTTACTAAAACATATAATCATATAAAATAAAAGACTCCTGAGAGAGTTACTAGATCCAAAACTAAGAAAGTTGTTATCCAATCCGAATCTAGTGGAAGTGAATCCTCAGAAAATGAACTAGAAAATCTTGCTCGAAGGATGAACAAGATAGCTGGACAGAGGAAATTTCAATCCAGATATAAGAAAAAGGAAAGGAAAGACAAGAAAGATTCAGAAGTCACATGTTACAAATTCAAGAGAGTTGGACATATAAGGCCTGATTGTCCTGTGCTCAATAGAAAATAAAGAAAGGAAAGGCATTCAGAGAGAAACAGAAAGAAGTATTACAAGGATAAAGCTAAGAAAGTCTTTAAAGCTAATGACACGTGGAGTGCCAGTGGTGGGGACTCTTCAGATGAATCTTCAGATTATGAATCTTATGGATAGAAAAATCATGGTTTAATAGCTAGACTACCTATTGATAATCATTTCTTAATGGATAAGGTACACAATATTGAATCTATGACTAATATTTCTTTGAATTCTAATTATAGTAGATATTATAACTCTTCATATAAAGAATCTTCTTCTGATTAAGATAATACTTTACCTTCCTATGAAGAAGTTTCTAGATTTTCCAAACTTCTTGTGATTGAGAATTCAAAACTCATGAAAAAACTTGATAAGGAAAATTCTAGGAATACCATTCTTACTAAGGAAATATCAGATCTTTCTAAAGATCTTAATAAGAAGAATTCTGATTTTAAAAGTATTTTAAAAAATCATGAGGAAGTAAATTCTGAGAAGAATAAACTTTTTAAAGATCTAGAAAATGTAATTTCTAAGAAAAATGATTTCGAGCCTAGCTCTAGTTCAAATTCAAATGTTTTTGAAGACAAGAACTTGGTAATCAAAATCAAATCCAAAATCTTTTACTTTAGGAGGTGTTTGTCAAACTTTACCTTAGGTAAAGAAAATTTTGATAAAATGTATTCACAAATCCAACCTCTAAGGAATAGTTCTGGTTTTGGTTATACTGGTTCAAAACCAATTTTTAGTAATAATTACTTTGTTCCTCAAAGTGATCTATTCTGTAATAAGTGTCAGTGTGGTGTACATTGGGAAAAGAATTTTTCCCTAAACAAAACTCAGTCTTTAGGATTTCATAAAGCCTATTTTTGTAAGAAAATTTGGGTGCCAAAAAATTTTCTCACTGAGATTTCTGGATCCAAGAAAGTCTGGATTCCAAAAACCTAACTTTCTTTTTTTAGGAAAATATAGAAGGTACCAACAGTAATACATGGTACATAGATAGTGGATGTTCCCGGAATATGACTAGTAACAAAAAATATTTTGAAAAGATTATCAAGACGAAAAGAGATATCATTCTTCAATTTATCAGAACGTAAGATCAACTTGCTGATATTTTCACAAAATCTTTACCCTCCAATAGATTTGAATACATTAAACAGAATTTAGGGATGATAACTGTAAGGTAATCTTACTTGATTAACTTCATGTTAAACCAATCTCTTTACAGTAATAAAATCCTTTTCATAGGGGGAGTACATCTGTTTTCGTAGTTAGTTTTTCAAATTTTCGTAATGAAAATTTTCGTAGTTAGTTTTTCAAATTTTCTTAATGAAAATTTTCATAGTTAGTTTTTTAAATTTTCGAAATGAAAATTTTCGTAGTTAGTTTTTCAAATTTTCGTAATGAAAATTTTCTTAGTTTTTCAAATTTTCATAATGAAAATTTTCGTAGTTAGTTTTTCAAATTTTAGTAATGAAAATTTTCGTAGTTAGTTTTTCAAATTTTCGTAATGAAAATTTTCATAGTTATTTTTTCAAATTTTCATAATGAAAATTTTTGTAGTTGGTTTTTTTTAAATTTTTGTACTGGAAATTTTCGTACTGGAAATTTTCGTATTGGAAATTTTCATAATGGAAATTTTAGTAATGGAAATTTTCATAATGGGAATTTTCGTACTCATAATTTTTATAATCGATTTTTGATACTCAAATTTTTTGCAATAAAACTCTTAGATCTTAAGATTTTCATAGTGATTTTTTCGTAGTGAGTTTTTTGTAGTGAGTTTTTCGTAGTCAAATTTTCTTCAAGAAGAATATCACCTATTACGAATAATCTTCCTAGCCAATCCAAAAGGTATGATTTCTTTACTTAAGTTTTCATAATCATTTTTATTTGCTAGTATTTTCTTTTGTATTTTAATTTTTCGGATTCATTTCTCCTTAAATCCGAATGATTTTCTTAAAACCTCAAAAGACCAGATTCAAGATTTCTTTGCGGGCATTTTTTCAACCGTCAGATCAGATCAGGGAGTTTTTCAACTGTTAGATTGGTTTTGGAAGATGAAATGTCACCTCCATCACCTATATAAAGGGGACCCCCGATGGTTGTCCCACATTGGTTTCCAAGCTCTCGTATCTCGAAGCTTTGCCTTAGTTCTTAAGCCCATTCTGAATTCTTCAGAAGTGCTCAGTCCGAATGTCTGTAGAAGTCCCTTCTCAGGATATGTCTTCAGTCAAGCCGGTCTCGGAGTGGCAGATATATATGGAGAGGTTGGTACACCCAAACTTCTTCAATAAGTATGATTCTATAATTTCTAAGAACATCAAGCTCAATGGATGGGAAGATGTAGCCATTTCTAAGACAGGAGCTCAGGATGTAGTCTATCCGGATCTTCTTATAGAATTCTATGAATCAGTTTCCTTTTTCAAGGAAGGTGGTAGGGAAAAGTTTTCCTTTAAGAGTTATGGGAAGACCTATGCACTCTCTTACACCAAGGCTGCAAGCTTAATGGGGCTATCATATGAAGGGGAGGAAGAATTTTTCTCCCACAAACTTCTATAGGTTCAAGGTACTTTCACTAAGGAAAAGGCTATGGAATGCCTCGGTATCAAAGATGTAAAGACAGCAAATATTTCCCATCTATCTACCAACAATCGGATTCTACAATTATAGGTTCAAGTTCTCATTGTACTGAGAAAGGGTGATAAGGATACCCTTAATAAAAGTGACATGTATATCCTATACTATTTAGTAAACCTCAGGAAGTTTAATCTTATGAGACACATCCTCATTACGATTCAGAACATCAAGAATGGAAATCTGAGAGCTTAGATTATAATGTATCCTGCCTTGCTCTCAAAGTTGATAGTTCGGTGTCTAGAATCTTTCAAGATTCCCTGCAGTTCCAAGGAAAGGAATTGCAAAGTTATTCTGATCAGTGATGACACTCTAAAGAGGATGAAGGTTGGTTTATCAAAGCAGTCAGGTGAGTTCTATGATCTACCTGAGGAAGAGGCAGAAGTTGTTCCAGAAAATGTAGAAAAATCTGAACCATCAAAGAAAGTCAGGAAGAAAAGAAAGTTGAAGGAAGTGGATGCAGAAGACAAAACTCCCAAAGAAAAATAACCTCAATCTGCACCTCCTAAACCAAAGAAGAAGAAAGCCTACCTAGATGAAGTTATTGTAAAATGGTGGGAATATAAAAAACTCGGAAAGCAGGGGAGCCACAGTTCGGTTTGGATCCTGCTGAGGATAAGTCCTTGAAAGAAAAAGTTGATGATGAGCTAGAGAAGCAATCCAAGGAAAATAAGATGAAGAAGAATATGTCTGAGGTAGATATTGTCCAATAAATTTTGAAGGCCACTGAAATTTCATCCGAAAATATTCCTGTTCTGAAAGTCTTTTCCGGTGGAATAATTACCTAAGACTCTGAGAAAGAAGACTCCGAAAAAACAACAAGAGAAGACTGTGGAAAATAAGAAAGCTACAGAAGAAGTACAAGAAGCTGAGAGCAGTGGTGGATCAGATGTTGTAATTAATCAAGTTAAAGAGTATCATGAAAAAGAGAGTGCTTCCGAGAAATTTTCACTCTGGACTTCTCAAGCCGGATCATCAAGACTTGCTACACCCGTAGATAATGAGAAGGGTGAAGAGGAGTTTAACAAACCATCTGAGGAAGAGATTCAAAATCACGACTTCATTCTTCCTGAGGAAACTGAAGCTAGAGCTGATAAGGAAAATTTTGATGAAGAAAAGATTGTACAATTATCCGGAAGTGAGAATGAGTCTCCAGTATAGGAATATGTTCTGAAAGTTGATAAGGGTAAACAAGTGGATGTTAACACCCCAACAAAAGATATTATCAGAAAGAAAGAAACTAGAGTGACCTCAAAGAGGAAGTTGGTAGAGTTATAGAAAGAACCATCTCCTAGTAAATTGTCTGATTTGGATTCATCTGTATTAGGACATGATTTTGTCGTCCAGTCTCTGAAGAAGATGGTGGATACCATTCCGATATTTCTAGCAATTGAGTCTAGATTCCAGATGCTTCATCACAGTATGAATCAGAAATTAGACTCTGTATCTATGGTAATGGAAATATGTGTGAATATTGAGGTAGATTTCAAAAATTTCATGATCAATTATGAAGCCCACTGAAGTTCTTGCAAGAAAATGACCAAATAGTCTAAGAAGATTGTTGAAGATATGGAAGAGCTTGATCAGTTTTAGGAAGATGTTAAAGAACCTTTTGATATCGAAGATGGAAAGATCAAGGATCTTACAAATAGTTTTTAGTAAAAGATTAGACTTGAACAAAGTACTCAAATCCAAGAGGTGAAAGATCTGAATAGGAAGATAAGTTATATTGTTCAAAGCTTGAAAATAGAGAAGGATCTTTGGAGTGAGATGTAAGAAAATATTTTGAAACAAGATGAATTGCTGAGTGCTCAGGAAGAGGTCATGAAGGCACAGGAAGACAGAATCAAGGCATTAGAAAAGCAAGGTGAGGAGGATCATAAAGAGATGAAAAATCTAAAGACCATTTTGAAGATGCTAATGCCCAAGGAAAAAGAATAAAAATAAATTTTACTCCGGTCTTTGTTTGTATTTTATTTTCCTTGTACTAACTCTTCAAATCTTAATGGAATTATTCTTGCATGTTTTGTTTGGTTGTCTATACTGTCATTTCAGGTACTGTATTTTTTTCCATTCCCTCAAACTCTTTTTGAAAATCACAAAGGGGGAGAAGGAAAAAGAACTCGATATGGAGAAGGAAAAATCTAAAAGGGAGAAGAAAAGGATATCTAAGTAAATAATAAATATCCCTAAGTAAGGGGGGCTTATTTAAGGGGGAGTTTCTCATTACGAATATTTCCACATTCAAATGAAAATTATTATTCTGTAAATCTAGAATACGATCCTTAGTGTTCCAAATCCTAAAGGGGAGTTAGTCGTATTCACCATTTTCCATGAACAAAGGTAGATAAGCTTTATTTCAAAGTCTAGAAAATATTTTTATAAGTCCTTATACTCTTTTTCGGAAGGATGTTTGTGCTTTCCAAAAAGGGGGATATTGTTGAGTTAATAAGGTTTTTCTTATGACTTTTCCATTCCTTCTTGTCTTGAAAATCAAAAACACCTTATCTTAAAGAAAATATGATTTTACCTTATATTTTACTTCTATAAGGAAAATTTCCTTACCCAAGGAAATCTACCCTTACCTAGACTTCATTGTTCATATCAATATTTTTCTTAAGTATAAAAATCAGATTCATATCTAAAACCTCAGAATCGTATAATACTTAGATATAAAGCATTCTATTTTTAGATCTGAATTCTTGTTACGAACTTTTATGAAGTTCTACTCCGAATTCCCTGTTATGAAATTTTATGAAGTTCAACTCTGAATTCTGATTGTGAACTTATATAAAGTTCTAACTGCGAATTCTGATGATGAATTCTGATTATGAATTCTCATTACGAATTCTGATGAAGAATTCTGATTATGAATTCTCATTATGAATTCTGAATCATAATTTTGATTACAAACTTTCTAAGTTCCGACTCCAAGTTCTCTGAATAATAGACTCTGAACTCCTATGAGTTCTGACTCCGGATTCTCATGAACTATAACTCCGAACTTTGCAAGTTCAGGTTCCGAATTCTAATAAATTTAGATTCTAAATTTCCTTGAAATTAAGACTCCAGAATTCTATAGAATTCAGGTTCCGAATTCCTACAAAATATAATCTGAATATTCTTGTATTATAGAATCCTAATTCATTTACTTACATTACGAACTTTAATATTTTCTTACATTCTGAATATTTGAGTTTGGTTATGTAACCATATTTCTGCCTACACTTGTTCTTTTATAAAACGATGATGTGCCTTCAGTTATCAACTAACCGTTGTTTGAGTGACATGTGTACAGGTCCCTCCGAAATACAAGGAAGAATATGACCGTTATAGGAGGGAGCCGACCGTTGGAGTTGTGCCTATAAATAGGGGCACATTTGAAAAGAGAAGAACACTTAACAACATCTTTGACATCTGTTCTTACATGTTGTTGAAGTGATTTCTAGAGAGAGAGGCTCTTATAAACTCTCAATCTTTGTGCAGAAAGTTTGAACAACTTGTTCAAACTTTTATTCATGCAGACTTGCTTCGTGCGACTCTGATTATTGTTGTGTACAATCGAGGGCTTCTGGTGATAGGAAGATAGAGGTTTCGACTACCTGATAGTTGAGGGCTTGCGGGGATAGCAAGACAGACTCCAATCTTCATATCGAGGGCGTACCATGGTGTGGGTAAGATATACTTTCTTAAAAGTATAAATCAAGGGACCTCTTATCCAGGGTTGTTGGATACCCTTCTCTTTGGGTTAAAATAGTTATTGTTTGTTACTTGTAGTGTTACTACTTTGTTTTTTCTGTGCATTTGTATTGTTGAGGAAAGTATAACTTCCTTATAATTCCTCATACTTGTACTCTGATTTAGTTAGATTCTATACGCTTTAAGGTAGAATCTTAGTTGGTAAAAACTTTTGTTAAGTTTTATTTCCAGAATCACTTTTCTAGAATCAAGCAAGTTATTAGAATTTAGAGGTATTGTGAATTATCTTGTTTAACCTTGTTAAACATAACCATCTTTAAAAGTTCCAAAGGAATTTTTAAAATTACAATTCACGCCCCCCCCCCTCTTGTATCTATGCATCTCATGTTTATATATTTGATCCTACATTTGGTATTATAGAGTATATCATACTCACATACCATCTAACAGTAATTATTATAAAAGGAACATTGGTACATGAATGGACCATGATTGTTATGTTTAAACATATACTAAAAACTTTTCAGAGGATAGTATTTTTGGTATTTTAAATCATTTAATAAAATATTATTTATAATAAAATAACATTAATGTAAATTTTGAAACTATTCATTTAATTTGAATTTAAAAAACATTAATACAAATGTGGAATTAGAATATATTATTTTCACACCAGTATATCATGTTATATTTATCTAAAAAATTCATATAATACAATAATTCATTCAATTTATATTAATTTCAATATTTTTATTATAATTTATTTTATTTTTCTATTAATTAAATAACTACTATGTTAGTGTTTCTTAATCATTTAAAGTAATTATATAATTACTAAAAATTAAAAATAATTTACCCACATTAAATTAATTTCGTTATTCTCAAAATGACTATAAATATACATTCATGTCTTTCTTTTTTCTCCATGTGAGCACATAATTGAAATTTAAAAGAAAGAGGGTGACATTTTGTCTTTTTCTTTACTTAAATTATTATATTGGTCACTTTCATGGAAAAGTGTCCCTCAAACACATAAAAATTGATCATAATGTAATAATAATCATAATATTTTCATCCAATAGTAATTAGTCAAGTTTTTAGGTCATTTTAACCCTTTTCTTTTTAGTTTAACACCCCCTAGTAAAATTGTTTAAACCATAACTTCGGTAATTAATTTTTACTATTTTTACTATTCATTTTGACCAAAAAAATTATTTGAACTTATTCTAACAACCTAAAATTTTGTAAATTAAATTCCATTTTTAAATGATTAAATTCCTTAATAAGTAATAAATTTATATAAAACACATATACTTATTTTCTTATTCTGGAACATTACATCCTGTCAGATTTAAAATCCTATTAAGCATCATAACCACTGATAATATATCCATTGAATAGTGATCATATTATAAGTATATATATGATATTATGATAAAGTCCAATTGATATAGATGAAATAAGTGATGGCCTAAACCGGTAGAATCATACCCTATAAAGCCCGTTAATCGGAGCTTCCAAGGGAGATAACATCATTGGGATTTTCCATTGATCAATCTGAAGATGAGATTAAAAAACTAAAGAATGTGTGAAATAATTTATGGTAGAATTTCAAGCTCATAAAGATCATTACGCAAACCATGTTTGTCAAACCACCCCATGAAAATCTCACCATCACGCACTTACCCTTAGTGTGTTTGCTGGTGTAATAAAGGGATTTGTATCAAGACCCTAATAGTATTAATTTGTATATATTTTTATAAAATAATGATTATAATTATATTTTTTTAATCATTTTTTTAATGATTAGATAATGATTTGATGAAAACTAGATGAAACACAAATTTTTTATTTTGGGAAATGTATAGCTTCAATCAAGATGCTCTATTTTAATGAATTCAACATTTTTTAAAATAAATGATATTTTAATAAATTTTTATTATTAAATAAATTTTCATATATTTAAATTATAATATAATATTATAAAGTCAAAAATAATTTTTGTAAGGGTCAGAAAAATATTATTGTCCAAAAACCGATATTTTTCAATAAATGTGTATTTTTTTATTTAGAAGTATAAATTCAAAAAATTAGATATTTTTTTGGATAAAATAAATATTATTTTTTAAATTATCATGTTAAAATTATCCAATGGTTATTTTTTCATAATTTTTGGAGACAGTGGAATTTTTGGGTCAAAATTAAATATGGTGTAGATATATTATATGTATTGTGACTTTATAATGACCCAAAATTGATGTAATATATGCCATAAAGGGTATAAAAAACAAAATATATATTTAAAATTTAAAATAATATATTTTTGAGGTTATTTTATTGATTTTATAAACCTTTAATGAATCCTCCAAAACCTATATTATATTTTAATATTTTAAAATCAATTATTTATAAACATGACTCAATTCCACTTCACCAAGGGTAATATTTTAATGATTTAGCTTCTTAAACATGAAAAATAAAGAAAAGAACTCCTATTTTGTAAAAATCATTGTAAAACCATGGCAAGGTTTGTGTTTTTGAATACTTTATTATATAGTGTCCAAAACCTACATTTGGAAAATAATAAAGAACACCCCTCTCTTTTCCTATATAAACCCACCCAATCTCCCATTTATCATCACTAAAAAGACTTTTATAATGACTATAATCTGAAATTTCTTCTCTATACCCCTCATAAAGTGCCTCTAATCTCTCAAAAATATCCTCCCAAGTTTTTAGAAACACTATCTCAAGGTAAGGGGTCCTCTCCTTATCCTATTTATTCAAGAACCTTCTTTGTCTTATGCCTTTTAATTACAAATTTTTCATGTTGAATTGTGTTATTACATATACCTCTTACTTAACTTATGATTTAAAAGTGATTAGAGACCCATTTCACTCTCATTAACCCCTCCCATGAATCTTTGAGTACCCCTGTTATGATACCCAAATAATCCTATAATTTTCCATGCCAAGATATTGTTGTTTGAATACTCATCACCATTTTCACTTAATGGTATTCACCTAGATATAACTATACTTTATTTATATGGTAATTCCATGCATGTATCCCACACTCCTTAATCATGGGATTAAATTTTGTTAAATATGATCGTATGTTGAATGATCTATGTGGAACACTTATGCATGTAAATGATATGAAAGTGACAGGTGGGCCTAGAATTATATAGATCTCCAATTCATTGGGTAATGTTTTAATCTCATGAGATTCCATTTATGGTGCATGAGAGGTTATCATAAGCTCAATATGTTATTTTTTCTTATATTTTATCCTTAACTTGTGTTTATGATGCCATGTTTTAAGTTGTTGTCACATTCTCATGTTGCCTTTATGTTGTCATC
Source organism: Viscum album (assembly GCA_963277665.1). NCBI lineage: Eukaryota > Viridiplantae > Streptophyta > Magnoliopsida > Santalales > Viscaceae > Viscum > Viscum album. Next base: position 2,027,153,660 of record OY728123.1, read on the forward strand.
ATATATCTAGATTTAATGATCATGTTTATGATTATCACCCCTTTTATGTCCAATTGAAATTCCTATTGACTAACATGTAATACATTCTTCATGTTATTATTATTTTTATTACCTTACTGAGATTTATAGCTCACCCATTTCTTAGGTATGTCCCTAGGTTATCCCATGTATTTTTATAAGAGCATTTGAATTTTTAGAGCATGTTAAGAAAGTTTTCAATAATGTTGTTGTATCCATGTATCAAGTTTATATTCTATTTAACTAATATACCAAAGACAATAGGCTTAATTATCTTTTGGTATTGTTTTATTTTTACCTTTATGTAATAAGTCATGAAATAAGATGAATTAAAATATGGGTTATCATAGTTGGTATTTGAGAAAAGTCTAGTTATTTTTAGGATTAGGATTAAAAAACACTAGAAAAGCATTAAGGATGATAATAAATAGGGGAAAACATCCCTAAATTTTGATAAAGTATACAATAAGTGGTTTTCAATAAAATAAATCCATTTTTTGGATCCTATAATTTGATGTGGAACTGAAACGGATGCACCAAGGGGTAACAAACCCAAAAACAATCTATTGAGTTAGACTCTAATGTGAACTGGTACATGACAACAGGCCTTCTTTCACACCTATTTTAACACTCTTAGATGATATTATTTGGTAAATTCATAATCTCATTATGAATTTCTATTAAGGGAAAAAATACCAAAGATTTTATATTAGAAAATAGATCGATGATAACTTAGGTTGAATATTCGAAATCATAGGTTCAGGAATATATGTTATTTATGAGTTATCCCCTTAATGTTTATAGTTTCCTATTTGTGTTTTTAATATTTTAAAAATACTCATCAATAATTTTCCTTTTATTATAGTTAATGGTTGTAAATAGGAGGAACCAGGTCAACAACCAATATGATTAGAAATGTGATAACTACCAAATGATATGCCTAACATGATGGGATCTCAAGTAGTATATCTTATGATTATTCCAAACCAACAATCAAAAATAAAATTTAACAAATGGAACATAGTTGAATGTCCAAACATGTCAAAGAAGAGGTGTATTGAATCTCATGTAAGTTTATCTGATAAAGGTGATAAAGGAAAGAAGGCCCAATTTCCTTTGTGCAACAAATATAGAAAGAGGAACTAAGGGAAATTCCAAAAATTAAGTGGGAGATGTTTTATGTATGAGAAAATAGTGTATAAAGTAGCCAATATCCATGAAAAAATGAATAGAGTGATGGGGGAAATAAAGTTTAGTACAAGGTGACATTAACATTTCTATGTCATAAATGTGGAGATGTTGGGAATTATCCATGACAATTATCTATTCCAAGGGCTAACAAGCATGATGAGAACCAACAATCTCTAAGACCAAGGGAACAAGGAAATTACTATACTAATATGGATCATGATGACTGAAGTACATATAACCTCTACACCAGAGTCGTGTATGTTATGTTTTATTTCAATTCATTACATATTATCATATCTTGTAAGTTTTCTAAGAACATCTAGCCACCACCCAAAATTATTTGATATCATCAGGAAAAAACTTCTATTATAATTTTATCACAAATTGGATTTTTTGGTAATTTTCTTATTGAAAATATTATTAATATATCATTAGAATAATTTGATGTTATCCTAGATATGGAATGGTTTTCCTTTTATAAATACATCATAAATTTCTAGTATAGTGAATTCACCCTTTGTACCATGAATCACCCTTCAATTTTATACAAGTGTAAGGAGGATAATGACTCTACTTTGGTATCATCATCTCAAGTATGGATATTATTTCCAAATGAGTAATAAAATCTTGCTCAAATGATTGATACTAAGGAAAATATCATCCTTAAATATAGGCCCTTTGTGATGGAATATGTTCATGTGTTTTCTAATGAATTTCCTACACTTCCTCCTAAATGAGAGGTTGAATTATTAATCGAGATTATACCTGAAGCCTTTCCAATATCCAATACTTTGTATAGAATGGTTGTTGTTGAACTTGGGGAGATGAAGAATAAACTACAGGAGAATATAGATAAAGGGTTTATATTCCCAAGTACTTCACCATGGGGTGCATTGATCCTATTTATTAAGAAGAAGGATGGGTCAATGTGCATCTACATTGATTATCATGATCTCAACAAGATCATGATAAAGAAAAAGTATCCCCTAGCATGGATTGATGACTTTTTGAGTTAGCTATGTGGAACCTAGTATTTCTATAAGGTGGATCTTTGATCAAGATACTATCAAGTAAAATTGAATAAGGATGATATCCCTAAGACTTATTTTCATACAAGGTATGGGCACTGGGAGTTCATAGTGATTCAATTTAGACTCACTAATGCTACAACAATATTCATGGACTTGATTAATATAGTTTTTAGGTATTAACTCAACAAATTTTTGGAAGTCTTTGTATATTATATTCTCATTTACTCCAAAAGTAAGGAGGAACATGAGGATAATTAGAATATTGTACTGAAGACCTTGTAGAGAGAAAATATGTATGAAAAGTATAGTAAATATGAATTCTAGATCGAGAAATTAACATTCCTTGGGCATGTTATCACCAAGAAATGGATATCTATGGAACCTTTAAAAACATAGTCAATTGAAAGAGAGATAATACCAACCTATGTGATGGAAATACATAGTTTCCTTGGATAAGTTGGGTACTATCATCGATTTGTGAGAAAATTCTCATGATTTTCAAACCCCTTAAATAAGATAACTCAAAAAAAGAGTCAAGTTTTTCTAGAATGATGAATGTGTGGAAATTTTTAAAGAGCTGGAGAAGAGGCTAATCACTGCACTTGTGCTCACATTACCCACTAATGGGGATGTATTTGTGAACTATATTGATGCGTCCCAAAATGTCTTGGGTTGTGTACTCATGAAAGTTGAGAAAGTGATAGTTTATTCCTCCCACCAACTAAAGATCTATGAGAAGAACTACCCAACTCATGATCTAGAATTGGAAATGATATTCACATTAATGATTTGGTGGAATTTTATTTATATAGAGAAGTGTGACATATATACAGATCATAAAAGTATCAAATATATATTCACATAAAAAGAGATTAATATGTGTTAACATAGGTGGTTAGATCTAATCAATGATTATGATTTTTCAATCCATTATCATCCTAGGAAAGAAAACAAAGTGGTAGATGTTCTTAGTATAAAGGATCCCACAACTATATCCATAGTGAGGATTGAAATGGATACAATATTCTTGGACATGAAAAGGACGGATATGGAAATAATAAAAGGATCTTCATACTATCTTTCTCAAATAACTTATCAACTATCCATTATTGAGAGGATCAAGGAGGCTTAGAAAGATGATGAGGTTCTATAGAAGAATGTAGTGAATATTCCAAATTTCAAATTTTCTAAAGATAGATTTATAAGGTTTGGAACCCAAATATATCACCCATAAAAACTAGAACCAAAGAGGTGAATTCTAGATGATGTGGATAGCTCATCCTTCTCTATTAATCTAGGAATCACTAAGATGCATAGAGATTTGAAGCAAAATTTATGGTGGGATAACATGAAGAGAGATATTGTAAAATTCATATCTTGATGATTGGTATTCCAACAAGTCAAGGTTGAACTATAGAAGTTTAAGGGTATGATGCAACCATTTCCTATACTACTATATAAATGGGATAACATAATCATGTATTTCTTTGTAATAATCCCCAGAGCATCTAGAGGCAATAATTCCATCTGGTTGGTAGTCAGTCACCTTAGAAAGACTTCACGTTTCATTTCTATCAAGGAAGATTTATATCTTGATCATCTTGTTAAGATATATATAAGGGAACTATTTAGATTGGATGGATTGTCAACCTATATTGTATCTAATTGAGATCTGAGGTTTAACTCAAGGTTTTGGAGAATCCTTTAGCAAGCATTGAATACATAACTAAGCTTCAGAATTGCTTATCACCCTCAAAAGGTTGGTTTATTTGAAAGGACCATTCAAACTCTGGAGGATATGTTGAGATCATGTTCAATGAATTTACAAGGATGTTGGTACCAGATCCTTCCCCTAGTGAAGTTCTTATATAAAAAAGAGTTTTTATTCTGGCATTCAAATGGCAGCTTATGAGGCTCTGTATGGGAAGAGGTTTTAGACTCCAATATGTTGGGATGAAGTTAAGGATAAAAAACTGATGGGACCTGATATTATCCAAGATATTATAGAAAATGTTCAAACCATTAAACTTCATATGTAACTTTCACAAATTTGACAGAAACGTTATGCGGAAAATCATCGATGAGACCTGGAGTTTAAGATTGGTGATAAAGTGTTCCTTTGTATATCACCATATAAGAAAGTCATGAGGTTTAGGAATAAGGGAAATCTTAGTCCTAGATACATCATCCCATTTTATATCCTTGATCACATCAGAGTGGTGGTCTATTAACTAGAACTCTCACCTAACCTATCTCAAGTACACGATGTGTTCCATGTATTCTTCTTGAGAAATTACATACTAGAACCCTCACATGTATTGAATCTGTAGTTGGTATCATTGGAGAATTATCTTTCATACGAGGAGTGTCTTTTGAAAATCTTAGATCATGGAGACAAAGTTTTATGAAACAAGACATCTCACATGTTAAAAGTGTTACGGTGAAACAACAAGTTTGAGGAAGTGACATGGGAACTATAAGAGGAAATGAAATACAAGTAACCTCATCTATTTAGTGTATGAAATGAAAATTTTGAGGGTAAAAATTATAAAGGGGGGGAGAATCTAACAACATGAACTTATATAAATTTAATTTAATTTTTAAATGAGTAAATGATTTATTAAGTAATGAAGTTATAGAAAACATATGCACTTATTTGGTTATTTTGGGATGTTACATCCTATTAGATTAAAAATACCATTATTAATCATAACTTTTGATAATATAGTTGTTGAAAAATGATAATATGATTATTATATATATTGAATTATAATAAATTCCAATTGATACACATGAAAGAAGAGATGGCCTTGATCAGTAAAGTTGTACTATATAAAGCCTATTTATTGATGCTTTTAGGGGAGATAGAATCATTGGTATTTACCCTTGATCAAAACCAAGTCAGGATTCAATAACTAAATCATGATAAAAGGCATTTATGGGATAAGTTCAAGCTCGTCAAGAACATGACCCAAACTATGTTCGCTGAACCACCCCAAGAAAATCTCACCATTATACCCTTAGGGAATTTTCTGGTGTAATAAAGGGTTATGTATCAAGACCCTAATAGTATGAATTTGTATATCTTTTATAAAATAATGATTATATTTATCTTTTATGATTACTATAATTTTTTTAATGATTAGATAATAGGTTGATAAAAATTAGATGAAATATAAATTTTATTTTTTTCATAAATGTATAGTTTCAATCAAGACACTATATTTTAATTAATTTTTTTTTTGAAATAAATGATATTTTAAAAAAATATTATTATTAAATTATTTTTATTAAATATAAATTATAATATAATTTTATAAAATCAAAAATAATTTTTATAAGAGTCATAAAACTATTATTGTCAAAAAATAGTATTTTTCCATAAATTTGGATTTTTTTATTTAAAAGTATAAATTATCATAATTAAAGAATTTTTTGGATAAAATAAATATTATTTTTGAAATAATAATTTAAAAATTATCCAATGGTTGTTTTTTCATAATTTTCTGAGACACCCAAATTTTTGGGTCAAGATTAAATACGGTATAATTATACGGTGTGTATTATGACATCATAATAACCCAAAACTGATATAATATATTCTATAAAATGTATCCCTGATCAAATTTATATTTCAATTTTAACATAATATATTTTTTAGGTTATTTTATTAATTTTATAAACCCTTGATGAATCCTTCAAAACCTGTATTATATTTTAAGGTTTTAAAATCAATAATTTGTAAACATGACTCACTTCCACATCACTAAGGGTGATATTTTAATATTATATGTTCTTAAACATTTAAAATAATGAAAAAAATTCACTTTGGTGGAAACTGTGGGAAGGTTTTTGGTTTTGAATACTTCATTGTATAGAGTCCAAAACCTAAGTTTGGAAAATAATAAAGAACCCCCTCGCTTTTCTTATATAAACCCACCAAATATCCCATTTATATACTCTAAAAACAATTTTATAATGACTATAATTTGACTTTACATCTCTATATCCCTCCAAAGGTTCTCTTTATCTCTCAAGAATCTCTTCCCAAGCTTTTAGAAGCACCCTCTCAAGGTAAGGGATCCTGTCATTCTTCTCTTTATTCAAGCACATGCTTTGTATTATACCTTTTAATTCCAAATTTTTCATGTTTTATTATGTTATTACATATCCCCCTTACTAAATTTATGATTTAAAAGTTATTATATACCCCCTTTAACTCTCATTAAGCCCTTCCATGAATCTGTGAGTACCCCTATTATGCTACCGAAATGATCCAGTGATTTTCCATGGAAAATTTTTGTTTTGTGAATACTCATTCCCATTTCCACTCAAGATTATTCACATAGATTAAACCTATACTTTATTGATGGGATACTTTCATTTATTTATCCCACACTCTTTAATCATGGGATTAAATTAATGAAATATAATCCTATGCTCAATGATTTATGTGGCACACCTATGCATATACATGTTATGAAAGAGACGAGTGGGCACAAAATTATATATACATGCATTGAATTGGGTAATGTTTTAATCTCCTAATATTTAATAAATGGTGCATGGTAGGTTATCATAAGAAAATTATGTTATGTTGTCTTGGCGGTTATCCTTGACTTATGTTTATGATGCCATGTTTTATTTTGTTCCCATATTTCCATGTTTCCTTTATGTTATCATTGTATATCATACTTCGATGTTCTTTTTTATGATTATCACCCCTTTTATATCCCATTTAAATTTATATTTACTAACATGTAATACATTCTTTATGTTATACTTTATTTATTCCCTCACTGGGCTTTATAGCACACCCCTTTCTTATATATGTCCCCAGGTTATCCTATGTAGTTTTAAAATAATAATGGAATTTTAGAGCATGTTAAGGAAGTTTTTAATAATTTTTTTTCATCCATGTATCAAGTTGATATTCTATGTACCTAATCTCCCAAACATACTAGGCTTTACGATCGTTTGGGATTTTTTTATGTGTGCCTTTGTGTAATAAGTTGTGAACTAAAGTGAATTAGAATATGGGTTGTAATACTTATTATATAATATTAATTATGATGATTCCAAATATAGAAACCATTTTTCAAAATTCCATTCATATAATTGGAAAATTGTAATTTAAAATTAAACCCATAGATGCGATGAAAAAGAAGTTCTCCAAAGAGAAAAGTTTTATAAGTATAGAAAGTTTTCATATCAAAATTAAATATGAAATTTATTCCAATGATATAAATTGAATTAATAAATATATAATTGAACTAATTTTAATTTTAAAATATTTTTAAACAAGTGTTAACTTTATAAATTCTTTAAATGAAATGGCATTTTTTAATAAAAATCTGTATTTTTTACTATTCACTAAAAAATTAATCTTTTCATAAAATTATAAAAAATTCACTCAAAGATAATTTTGACATGTAGATTTAAAATCAATGTTTATTTTTCTTTTAAATTATAAAAGTTTTAAAGAAACTTTTATTATTTATTCATAAAAATCAATAAAACTTTTTTTAGAAAATAGTATTTTTGAAACATATAAAGACTTTACTAAAAATTAAGTATTTTTTTATCAGTGTGATTTCTTTATATAAAAACATTATACTTAATATTTAAAAGTATTTTATTCCTATTCCTACCTACATATTTAAAATTTAGGTTATAATGGTCACGTTTCAACAATAATATTAATGGTTTGTCGTGGTTCATTAAAACTTGATACTGCATGTAATGTAAGCTATCGAAGAAATTAAATTTATTTGGAAAAATATATATTTCATAAAATATCAAGGTGTTACATTTTATAATAATTTAAGGTAATTATTTAATACATAAAAATTATAAATAAATTACGATAATGAAAATAAGTTTATTTTTCTCAAAATATATATTTGGGTTCATTCATAACTTACTTTTTCCTCTATGTAGACACATGATAGATATTTAAAAAAAAGAGAGTAACATTCTGTAACTTTCTTTGATATAAAAAATATATTGTTCATTTTCAAGGAAACTTTTCCATTAAACAAATCAAATTCAAGACTAAGGTGATAAGGTTCGAATTCCCTTCATCCAATAATAATTAGGATGAGTAATTATAGCCATATAACTTAGTTTTAACCTAGATTAACCTGATTTTCCCTTTACTGAGGTGATAAAATTTACCATGGTTACTATTCATATTGACAAAAAAAAGGGTCTATTTACCAATTTTGAACCTTTAGATTTTAAATATTTAATCCATTTTATCAAATACAATACCTATTTGTGGTTGAAATTAATTTTAAAAATAAGTGTGCAAACCATGAGGAAAAATGATATTTAGAAAATGATAGTTTTTAAGCATAAACTTGGTTAATTATTATCTTATTCCTAGAAAAATATTAAATGACTATTAAATTTTTTTATTGAATATATAATATATAAATTTCATTAAAATTATTCACCAATAGTGATTCATTTAATTTATTAATATAAAAATACATTACACACATTAAAAATAATTTTTATTTTAAATTCTAATAATTTTATAACCAATGAATTCATTTTATAAATGTTTAGACCATATATTTTTCATAATTTAGTTATTACTATTCATACTCATCAATTCAACAGCTAGGCGATAACCGTCATATAATAATATTTTAATAGTATATCACAGTTCATTTCAAATCAATGTTACATGTAATGAAATATATTTGGGTATTAAAATTATTTAAAGGGAAATATTTTTCAAAAATATTAGGGTATTACAAGACATGAGCTTACTTTGGAAGGAATCTGATGCTTAGTATTTTTTAAAGGGGGTTTAATCACATCATCTATTAGAATTGTTTCCCTAGAACCAACTGATTTTAATTTAGATTTCTTATTTGTTCATGAATTTGAATATTAATAAATTCCTTATCACATATTGATTATTATTTTTCATGACATTAATATGATAATGTACTAGAATATCTGTACCATTGAAAAGGTCATAGCAGTTCTCTATTATGATGAGAAACTTGACATGCTATTTCGATATTCTTTAATATTATTCTATGTTCAGATAACATTTTATGATGGGACACATAGTGTATTAGTATCCATGTGTGAGTACTCATAAACATATGAGACTTCATCTCATGAAGTTTTTATAGTGACCATAATTTTTAATACATAACTATTACATCATTTTCAATATAAGCAACATAATAGAGATAAAAATCCAGGATCAAAAGGTTTAGTATCTTGGGAAAATATGAATCACTTATACATAATTAAACATAAGAATTTATTTAAAATATTCTTCTTTATCCTTAAAATTTATTGTCCTCCTTAGTACATGTAATCACTTGAGGATATACATCAAAGAAATTGGTGGGATAAAAGTCCAATAAGAGGATGAATAAGGTACATGAATCAATATAACATGAGTGAACATAATCATCATCATCATAACATAAGAAAATCATCATCATTAAAATCATTATGGAAACAATTTATAAATCCATGGAATGTGTCAATTCATAAAAATGAAACATTATGTCATAGTGGTCAAATACCACACATAGTTGTGAACAAAACTATCATCATGTTCATACATAACATATGTGATCAATCATAACATTATCTTTGTGAAAAAATATAGCATTATGTTCATTCATGATACACATTATCTCATGTGATACATCATATTACCCAATTCATTTTAGGTATATATAATTTCAATCCCACCCATCACATCATAATAATTACATAATCATGCATGCGACATAAAATGTATTGCAATCATAGTCATGAATTAACCCATGCAAAGGAATAGGCTTCTTAAGGATTTCATCAATCATGATTTCATAAATAATCTTGGGTTTTCAAAATTAAAAGGTGAAAAAATTATTTGGTACAATAATCATCATTCTTGAGTAAGTAAGTAACAACTCGAGATGAGTTAAAGATGTGTTTTGGAAAGAAGATTTATTTTAAAAAATCATTGTATTTGTAATAAAATCAAGTAGAAAACATGTATATACCCAAAAATAAAAGGTAATAATAATTAAATTATATTTAAGGAACATTATAGGAGTATTCTTATCAAATATGTTGTGAAAGAATGATAACCCAAATAAAAGGAGTTGGGTTCGAGAATCCCCTTACATTTATTCCTACTTTATTTTTTCTCTTTTTTGCATCTTGAATAATAAACATATATTTATTAAAAAATTGATCCCTAAGTGAACAATTATAAATTTTACCAATTTTTATAAATTATATTAATTTTATTATATTTCTTAATTCTCTTGGTTATATGGTAGTCATTTTGATATCATGTTTTACTTAAAAATATCATATTTTGCCTCAATTTCTCTAGTTTGTTAAATGTAATTTTTAAATTAGTATAATTAATTATAAAAGCATAGAATAAATTTAATTACATATTTATATATTATATATAATTCATACTAACCATACATGAAGTTTCTTATAAGTGTTGACATGGAAATGTCTTCGTAGGTGGTTAACTGACCATTGATGGGACATTATCGTAGGAGCAGGAAAGAGAATTTTGAAATTTATATATATATATATATTAAATATGATGATTAAATTAGGTTAACATAATTAATATAATGTTAAATTACTTCATAATTAATCTTATATGTATTTTTTTTAAAGGAGTGGTGAAAAAATAAGGAGAAGAAAAAAAAATAAAAAGAAGAGTTGATCAAAACTTACTTAATCCTCAGTGTAGCTTCTCTTGTAAACCACTACAAATCCCTTAATGTTTGGATTTGGTTTACTCTATAACATACCTGGGTATTATAAGGTAATTTATAGGGATTATTTTGGAAGATTTTAGAATTTATAATGTGGGGAATGAGTGGTTTTCCAAAGGGAGGGAGTGGGGTTATTTATACTTGAGGAGACGGGTATTTTTAGAATAAAATATTATATCAAAGGTAAGACATGTAATAGTGAATTTTTTATAATATAAATAATATATGAATATAATATAATGGGTTTAATACTTTAAATCCCATTTATAATTAAAATTCATTAGTTTATTAAAAAGTAAAGTGGAAAACGAGGGAAATTGTTATTTTTAGGAATCACTTTAGACTTTAGATTTTGTAAAGTTATTTCTAGGTTTAGAAAATAAGTTTATGGTATTTTAATGACTCATTTATGAAATAAAATATATCATGGCCAAAACTCAAGTTCTATAAAGTATTAGTTCATAATTACATCATGAATTATGTAATTTAAAATACATCGGTTATGTGAAAAACTATATTTTTACTATTCACCTGAAAATTGAAGTATTTCAAAAAATTACCAAAAAATCAGACTTGGAAAATTTTAATATTCTGATTTCAAAAATGATATTAATTTTATCAAAAATAAATTTTTAAAATAGGTATTTTTAATTTATAATATAAAAATAATGTTTTTGAAAAAATACTTTAAAATAAAGTTTTTAAAAAATGTGCTTATATTTTCTTTGAGTTTTTTTAATCATGATATTTATTTTTTCGAATTATAAAATTTATATTTACATAAATTAATCATGATATATATTATTTTTATTGAATATTTTTATTTTGAGGTAAAATTACTATTCCAATGGTCAGGTTACTATTCCCAACGGTCTGGTTACTATTCTAGTGGTCACATTACTATTCCAACGGTCACTTTACCTCCTATAAATACCACATAATTATTTCACTCAATATTCATCTCAATTCCTCTCAAGATTCTATATTTCCATTTTCTATAATTTTTATTAGTTTACTAATATTTTGTTTCTTTTTTATAGTGTTGGTAGTGGGGGTGATGATTCTAGTAGATTGGGGCGATCCATATTTTCTCATTTTAGCTTTTATTTTTTAAATTTTTTGTCTTGTTATAATGTTTGTAATTTTAATTGGTTTCATTTTTTATTAATGTAATAGTATTTATTAATGAAATAATTTTTTTTATTTTCTTTATGTGTATAATTCTATATAGTATATTATAACACACCTTTATTTTAAGTGAAAAATATCATTTATAAACTCTGGGTTGTTACATTGTTCCCCCCTTAAGAAATTTCATCCCTAAAATTTCAACTTGTATTCTCAGTTGAGAATAGGTGAGGGAACTTCTATTCATTTTTCTTGTAATTATCACATCACCTATTTATACTTATGGTTCCTCCATGACACTTTGATAAGGTGAGTTGTCTTTTTTCATAGAACTTTGTATCTATAGTCTAAGATCTTCACCAACTACTCTTTATATGACAAGTTGTTCTCAAGTTATAACACCTCTAGATTCAATACATGTGAGGGATTAGGTATGTACTTCCTTGAATTAATACGTAGAACACATCATAAACTTGATTCATACTTAGTGGAGGTATGATATAATGGGCCACTACTTCTATGCAATAAAGGATATCAAAGGGGCTAATGTACCTTGGGATAAGGTTCCATTTCTTTCCAAAATACATGACTCCCTTCCATGGTGATATTCGAAGAAATATTTGTCTCCAATATCAAATTTCAACACACTTTGATTGTTTCCAACATAGCTTTTTTCGACTCTAAGAGAGTTTTATATGTTTTCGGATGGATTGAACCTTCTTTATCATCTCTTGGACAAGGTTAGGTCTAAGTAGATTTTGTTTTCCAACTTTATCCCAATTAGTTGGAGTTCTACATCGCTTCCCATATAGAGATTTATATGGATCCATTTGAATACTTGAGTGGAATTTTTTGTTATATGAGGAATCAACCAATCAGAGATGTTGATATCATCCACCTTTGAATTCCATTGATAATTCTATTAGCGTGTCTTCAATAATATAAATAGTCTTTTCAGATTTTCCATCGGTTTGGGGGTAATAGGCCATGATAAAATTCAATTCATTACTCAAATCATGTTGAAGTATTACCCAAAACATAGATATGAACCTTGGATCATGATCAAAGATGATCTAAAGTGGGACCCCATGCAGCCTCACCACTTCATTCACATATATCTTGGTAATTTTTTCAAGAGAGAAATATTCCCGAATAGAAATGAAGTGGGAAATCTTGGTCAGTAGATCCACCACAACCCATATTGCATTGCTTCATTTGGATGTCTTTGAGAGACCAGTGAAAAATTACATTATGACATTCTCCCATTTCCATGTTGGTATAGGCAATAGTTGAATCATATCTTTAGACTTCTATCACTCTACTTTAACTTTTTGACATACCAATCACTGTGAGATATACTCCACAATATCCTTATTCATGTTATCCCACTAGAAGTTTTATCAAAGATAATGGTAAATCTTGGTACTTCCAAGATGTATGGAGAAATATGAGATATATACATTATCTAATAGATCCTTCTTTATCTCAGGTGGTGAAGTCACACAAAGACTCATTCCAAACCAAATCAATCTATTGTCATCAATGTGGAACTCTTTTAGTTTCTCTTCCTTTACTGCTTTCACTTTCTTTTGTAGCTCCAAATCATCCCTTTACGGCTCCTTGATCTTATCTTGGTTATATAGTTGGTAAATCATTTGGGAAAGGTAGGATATATTCCCTACCATTATGATTTCAAGATCTATCCTTTTCATATCCATAAAGATAGGGTATTTCTCAAACTGTATAATGGATAGAGTAGTAGGTTCTTTTCTGCTAAGAGCATCATCTACCTTGTTCGTCTTTCCCAAATAATAGTTAATAGAGGAATTATAGTCCTTTATTATCTCTAATCATCTTCTTTGATGCATGTTGAGTTCCTTCTATGTGAATATATACTTTATACTCTTATGATTAGTATATATATCATAGTTTGCACCATAGAGATAGTGTCGTCAAATCTTCAGAGCAAAGATCACTTTTGCTAAATACAGATCATCCATCAGGTTGTTATACTCATGAATCTTCAACTATCATGAGTCATAGGATATCACTTTATCATTATTCATGAGTACACAACCCAAACCTTTATTTTAATAATCATTGTATATCAAAAAACCTTTTCCACTTGTTGTTAGTGTGAGTACAGGGGAGTTATTGGATTCCTCTTTAAATCCTTGAATATTTCCTTAAATTATTCCATCGAGACGTAATTTACTACTTTCCATATAAACTTTGTTAGTTTGGTATATAATCATGAGAAATTTATCACAAAACATCAGTAGTACCCAACTAAGACAAGAAAACTATAAATTTTAATGACACTAGTGGGTCTGGGTCATTCCTCAATTACCTTTGTCTTGGAAGGGTCTATAGATATTCTCTCACTTTTGATTATGTGCCCCAAAAATGTGACTTATTGTATCCATAAGTCACACTTTATGAACTTAACATATATTTTATCCTTCCTTAATCTCATTAGTAGAATCCTTAGATACTTCTCATGTTCCTAATTTATCTTGGAGTAAATGAGAATATCATCGATAAACACTTCCATAAATTTGTTGAGGTAGTATTTAAAAACTATATTCATAAAATCCATGAAGATTACTAAGGAAGTAATAAGTCTGAAGGTAATCACTATGAACTCATAGTTCCCATACCATGTATTGAAGGTTCTCTTTTAAATATATTCTTTCTTCACCTTTAGAAGATGATATCCAGAATGAATATCTTCCTTTGAGAAGTATTAAGCTCCTCATAGTTGATCGAACAATCCATCAATCCTTGGTAGGGGATACTTGTTCTTTATGGAGATATTTTTAAGCTCTTGATAATCGATACACATCAGCATTGATTCATCCTTCTTCTTGAAAAAGAGAACCAGTGCATCCTAAGGTGATGCACTAGGGCATATGAACCCTTTATCCAAATGCTCTTGCAGCTTCTTCTTTAACTCTTCTAGTTGGTTAAGGGTCATCCTGTAAGGGCATTTGGATATAGGAGTGGAATCGGGTATAAGTTCTATTGATAACTCTTCCTCACTATATAAGGGAGTCTATATAACTCTTTGGAAAATGCATCAGTGTATTCTCTAATAATGGGAATTTCCTATAGGTTAATAACTTCATTTGACTCAACCATTTGGGAAACGTATTATTTTTCACAAGGTATCAATACCCACACCATTGATGTATTTTACAAAGGAGATCTGTGATCTTCCCTGCATTTATAGAGGATCATGGGATGGTTCATAATATGAAAATATATTTCCTTTTCTTGAAAGTTGATGTGTGATATATATAATGAGATACAATCCATGCCTAGTATAGTATTAAATTCCACCAAGGGAAGTATTACATGATTCACTGGAAGAATATTCCCACATATGCTTATAGGAGAAGAGGCCAACACTTGGGTTTCAATTATTGCACCACTAGGTGTTTTTATAGACATATCTACTTTAAGGTATTGGATATTTGATTCAACAGTTCTATCAAACTTGTAGGATATAAAGTAATGTGTAGAACCATAATCAAATAAAAAAAATTCCATTATTGAGAGAATAGAAAGTGTACCTTGTAATACTTTAGTTTCACACTTCACTTCAACAATAGTTATGTAATAAGATTTCCCTTTCAACTTTGGTATTAGTGGTTTCTGATGTTGATTACCCTCAAGGACATGTGGTTTAGTGTGTTGGATTGCACAGTTCCCTTTCTCTCTGTAGTTGAATCATTGAACCATGGGTGGTTCATTATGAGTTTATTTCCTTTCCTCTGTTATGTTGGCCATCTTATTCATGTTTCTTTAACATTCATGATCTTTGAGTCCTTCTCTCCCATACTTTAAGTATTTACCATCCCTTTAGGGTAATTCCCATGATGCTTATTCCCACATTTTTAACATGTGGGTAGTTGGATCCTCTTTCCTTCATTTTAATTTGACTAAACATATTGGAACTTCATTCTTCTATTTTTATCTCCATAATAATGGGACCATTATCTGAACTCCAACTCTACATTGAGATTACATCAAACCACTTATTCATAACTCTCAAAGTCTTAGATAGCTAGATCCTGTAAAGGTGTGGTTTTAAAATGCTAAAGAATCTATCCATTTTTATATCATTATTGATAATAAAACCCAAGGAGTATCTTGCAATCCTTGTGAAGTTTTCCTCATAATTTTTGTTAGATTCACCTTCCTTTTACTTCAACTCTATTAATTCTCTCTTCATCTTTGTTCAAATAGTTTGAATAAAATACTTGTTAAGAAGTATTTTCTTAAAGTCTTCCCAATCCATCTATTAAATTTTATCCTTCATCCTTATGTTATTTATCAATGCCCACCATTGATCAGCTTCTCTATTTAAACAATATATGTCCAAAGTCACATTCTCCTTCTCAGAACAATGTAGAATAGAAAAGATCTTCTCCATATAATTAACCCACTATTCCATGATAAGTGAATCGGAAGATCCACTAAATGTTAGTGGTCATTGTCGCATAAAGGAATCAATAGCTAGTTAATCCTTCTTAGTTGAAGGCATGTGTTCCATATGGTTTAGGTTATTATTTTTATCTTGAGACAACTATGTAAGCATCACTATAATGTTTTAAACTCCACCTAACATGGAATTGGGGATGTCATTCGGATAATCATTTCATTATCCCTCACATGGGTTGTTTTCCTGGTTTCTTCTAGTTCCCACCATTTTCTAAAATAGAAAAGGTTCAAACAAAACATAATTCAATAAAGCATAAATAAATAAATTATTCTTTTATGTAATTAAAACTAAATGAATATATTATGGGGTCCATATGTTTATCCTTTTTCTAAAAAAAATATTCTTGTATATTTAAATATAATTAGACTTATCCTAAGGGTTTTCAATAATGTTATCTAATACTAATTACCAAATTATCTAAACCATACTCCAATAAAAACTATAGCGACCCTACTTTTTCATACATAACTATTACATCATTTTCAAGATAAACAACATAAGAGAGATACAAATCCAAGATCAAAAGGTTTAATATATTGGGAAAATTAGGACTATACATCACTTATACATAATAAAACATAAAAATTTATTTAAAATATTCTTTTTTAACCTTAAAAGATGATTTTATCCTTGGTACATGTAATAAATTAAGGATATACATCAAATAAAAGGGTGGTCTAAAATCCCAGAAAGATGATGAATAAGGGGCATGGATCAATATAACATGAGTGATCATAAACATAATCATCATAAAATAATAAAATAATCATAATTAGAATCATGAGGGAAACATTTTATAAATTCATGGAATGAGGAAATTTATAAAAATTAAATATCGTATCATAGTGGTTAAATAACACACATAGTTTTGAACAAAGATAGCATCATGTTCACGCATAACATATGAGCATAATCATAACATCATCTTTGTGAACAAATATATTAACATTTCCACACATAATACACAATATATCATGATATAAATCACATTACCCAATGCATTGGAGGGATATGTAATTCTGATCCCACCCATCACCTCATGATATTTACATAATCATGCATTCCACATAGAATGTATTACAATCATAGTCATGAATTAACCCATAGAAAGGAATGGGTTTCATAAGGATTTAATCAATCATGATTTCATAAATAATCTTGTAATTACCAAATAAAAAAGTTAAAAATATATTTGGTATAATAATAATCATTCTTGAGTGAAGAAGAAACAACTCAAGAGGAGTCAAAGATGTGTTTTTGAAAGAAGAGTTATTTTGGAAAATCTTTGTATTTGTCATAAAATCAAGTAGAAAACATGTATATCCCCAAAAATAAAAGGAAAGAATAATTAAATGATATTTAAGGAATATTATAGGATTATTTTTACCAAATATTTCATGAAATATGGATAACCTAAAGAAAATGAGTTGGGTTTGAGAATCCCCTTATCTTTATTCCTAATTTATTTTGCCGCTTTTGCGCCCCCTGAATAATAAACTTATATTTATTAAAAAATTGAACCAGAAGTAATTTTTTTAATTTTACCAATTTTTATCAATTATAGTAATTTTATTATATTTCTTCATTTCCTAGGTTATAGGGTAGTCATTTTGATATCATGTTTTACTTAAAAATATCATGTTTTGCCTCAATTTCGCTATTTTGTTAAATGTAATGAATACATTAGTATAATTAATTATAGAAGCATGGAATACATGTAATTACATATTTATATATTATATATAATTAATTTTTCCATCCATGAGGTTGGTTATCAACGTTTACATGGAAATGTCTCCGTGTGTGGTTAACTGACCTTTGATGGGACATTATCACGAGAGTGGGAAATACAATTTTGAAATTTATATATATATTAAATATGATAATTAAAGTAGGATAAAATAATTAATATTATGTTAAATTATTTCATAATTAATTTTATATGGATTTTTTTAAATTTATGTTGAAAAAAAGTAGAAGAATAAGAATAAATAAAAAAGAAGAAGAGTTTATCGAAACTTACTTAATCCTTGGTGTAGCTTCTCTTGTACGTCACTAAAAATACCTTCATGTTTGGAGTTGGTTTACTCTAAAAAGTACATGAGTATTATAAGGGTATTTAGAGGGAGTATTTTTGTAGAGTTTAATATTTTTGAAGTGGGTAATGAGTGGTTTTTCAAGGGGAGGGAGTGGGGTTGTTTATACTTGAGGAGAGGGGTATTTTTAGAATAAAATATTATACCAAAGGTAAGAAATGTAATAGTGAATTTTTAAAAATATAAATCATATATAAAGATAATATAATGGGTTTAAGTCTTTAAATAGCCTTTATAATTCTAATTAATTATTTTATAAAAACTGAAAGTGGAAAAAAAGAGAAATTGTT
Source organism: Viscum album (assembly GCA_963277665.1). Taxonomy (NCBI): domain Eukaryota; kingdom Viridiplantae; phylum Streptophyta; class Magnoliopsida; order Santalales; family Viscaceae; genus Viscum; species Viscum album. Next base: position 2,027,172,692 of record OY728123.1, read on the forward strand.
ATTTTAAGGAATCACTTTTGACTTTAGGTTTTAGAAAGTTGTTTTTAGGTTTGGAAATTAAGTTTATTGGATTTTAATGACTCGTTTATAAAATAAAATATATCATGTCTAAAATTAAAGTTTTATAAAGGATTAAGTCATAATTACATCATGAATGATGTAATTTAAGATACTTGAGTTATATGAAAAACTGTATTTTTACTATTCACCCAAAAATTGAAGTATTTCAAAAAATTAACAAAAAATACCCCTTGGAAAATTTCAACATGATGATTTCAAAAATGATATTCATTTTATAAAAATAAATTTCTAAAATAGTTATTTTTAATTTTTAATTTAAAAATAATGTTTTTTATAAAATACTTTAAAATGCAGTTTATTAAAAATGTGCTTATATTTTCTTTAAGTTTTTTAATCATGATATTTATTTTTTGGTATTATAAAAATTATATTTACATAAATTAATCATGATATATATTATTTATATTAAAAAAATAATTTTGAGGTAAAATTATTATTCCAGCAATCAGATTACTATTCTCAATAGTCAGGTTATTATTTCCAATGATCAAGATACTATTATAATGGTCACATTACTATTCTAATAGTCACTTTACCTCATATAAATTCCAATTCATTCTTTCACTCAATATTCACCTTAATTAATCTCAAGGTTATATATTTCCATTTTCTATAATGTTGATTAGTTTACTAATATTTTTTTTCTTTTCTATAGTGTTGGAAGTGGGGGAAATGATTCTAGTAGATTGGGGTGATCCATATTTTCTCATTTTATCTTTTCTATTTTATATTTTTTGTTAATTTTTAATATTTGGAATTTTAATTAGTTTAATTTTATATTAATTTAACAGTATTTATTAATGAAATAAATTTTTTCAATTTATTTATGTGTATAATAATATATAGTATATTACAACGCACATTTATTTCAAGGGAAAATATCATTTATAAACTCAGGGTTGTTATAGTTCTTGCTTGGTAATCTCAAAGAAGGTAGATTATGATAACATACCCACCTATAGGAAATCCACATGTTTATGTGTCAATAGATAGTCTTATCTACGAACATGTGTAATTATCCTTTGACTTTAAGATTATTTTAATACATGTCATGACTTACATACTTTGATATACTAATATAAATCATGATGACATATGATCACGGTGAAGTTGGGTGCATCATAAATAATATGTTACTAATGAATAATTTTAGTAAGGATTTATCCCTTCCAACTTTATATAATTTAATATCTCGACCCTTTATTTGAAATAGAACTATATAATTAAATTCCATTTTCATCCTATGATGATGAGTTTATTTCATATATTCAAAGAAATATGCATCAAGTATATAGGTTGATGAAATGGGTGTGAAACTTTATTGATGAGATATTGATACAAAGGTATTATATTACATGATGGGCATTCATATGTGGTTATTATCGCTGCGACATATCTTCATCCTCTGTAGGTTCCTTAATCCATTTCTAGGTAGTAATCTTTAGGAAATACCACCTAATGACACTAAAGAAAAGGCATATAGGGTCACACAAAATTTTTTTCCATTGATCTCAATTAAATATTATTTATATTTAATGGTTGGAATAAATGTTATTCTCCAGACCATTAAGTGGTATTTATTGAGTATTTATTGATCGTAAATATTAAATATTTATTTTCAGGGTAATTTTTTGAATACACAAATAAATATAATATTTATTTATATTTTGTTATTTGTAAGGTAATAAATAATTATTTATTGATTATTAATAATTTATTTAATTGTGAGAATATTAAAAAAATCACCAAACTGTGAATATAATATTTATTTATTTATTTATTGAATGTATAATATTTATCTCAAATTATTTGCAAGGAAATATAAAATTATTTGTTAATAAATAATTTATTTAATTACATGAATGTTAAAATAAATATTTTTTATTCACCAGACCATGAATATAGAATTTATTTATGATATTTAAATATTTATTCAAAAATTCAATAAATTTGAAGGAGTATGAGTAGGCCCAATTATTATTCCAATGATAAATATTTATTTACTAGATCATAAAATAATATTTAGCATTGTGTGATTTAGTTTACGCCATGAAATAAAATAATAATATTGTTATTTTACATGGAATGGGGTTCATTATGAGATTAATATATTATTAAGGGCCTTTGTGTAATTAATTAAATATATTAAACCCAAACTTTGGATCTATAAATTGACTATTATGATAATTGTGATTGGTTGGTCATTGTGCACAACATTCTCGTCCATGGAGAATTCTCTCTCAATTAAGAACAACTCTAGGGTTTTCTCTTAAGATCAGTGGATTCTTTATTCCTTTTTCGCTTCCTCTCATGTCATAGAGATCAAGAGATGATCCTTCCCAACTGAAAGGATTTTGGTAGAGATCAAAGGAGCAATGGAATATGATCAATACAGTCATTCTAGAACCGAGAGTAATATTGAAGGCATTCTGAGATTAAAGGACCACATGTGGATCACCGCTAGAGGGGATTTACTATGGATCCTCATCAGTTAAACAAAGGTTAAATTGAATAATGATCAGATTATGAAAACATACATCAAATAAAGAACTCGTGATCGAGGTATTTCTTCTTGTTATTAAAGTAATTATAAATTTACAATGAAAAATATCCTCTCTTGGTTCTGAAATTATTTGTAAATATTCTTCAGAAAAAAAATTAGTCATGGAATCCATCATCAGGTACATTGTGGTTCATCCATTAAATATAACAAAATCCAAGTTGTTCATAGACTAAATAGGCACTTCTGCTGAATTTGGAACCAACAAGTGGTATTAGAGTGATCACGATTAAATTTATAAGTATTTATTATTTATTGATCATTTATTCATTTAATGATAGTTTTAATTTTCAATTTATTCATTCTTATAATCCAATTATCAATATATCTCCTTACCCTCTTCATTTCTCACTAATATAACCTATATCATTTAATAATATATAAAGAACATTTGAAGAACTACTTAGAGGTGGAACATGGTTTTTAAGGTTACGCGGAATGTAACTTGCCAACATGTCATGTAACCTCACATGAAACAGTGGTCGTGTGGTAAAAAAATGAGGAGTAATTAATTAAATCACATGTATAATAATTAATTTATGTGAAGTGTAATTAATACACACATAGTGAAATTAATACACACATGATGTGGATTCTATGGATATAATGGTGTCACACTCTACTGGTGTTGTGATCTCATTCCCTAGGGTTTTATTCTGAAACCCTTGTAGTGTCATGGAATCTCCCCCTCCCCAGTTGATTTTTATTCATGGCTAGGCTTCATCAGAGAAGGCTTGGAGAAAGTTTCAAATTGTGGATCTTCTGATGGTTCCTCTTCTTATTACAGTTACTGGTTTGATCTTGTCATCATTTTTCTCAACCTGTGGGTTCTTTTCCTTGTTCTCAACCTCATATATCTAGATCTTATAATATTGAGGTGTTTTACTGTGATTTTTTCATCGATCCATGTGTTCTAGTGGAGCTGGTGTGTGGTTCGGATCATGGTTTGAGAGGCTCATCTCTCTGAAAACCTCAGCGACGGGAGTCGGGAGTCATAGTGTCAGTCATTGGTTGGTTTCCTTGATGGTGATGGAGGAAATCTAGTGGATTTCATCAGGAGAGCGGCACTATTTTGTGGTCCCAAGGCCTCAGGCCATCCCCTGCACATTGAACATAGGACCTTCGGGATTCAGTGAAAACCCACGGGTTTCCTTGGGTTTTGTTTTTGTTCTTATTCTTTTGGTGATCCTCTGACTTCAGATGACCAGCGATGCTAATTTATAAGGCTGCATTGCAAGGGTAGTGGGTGGATCTCACTTTTCCATGGTAATGTTGGATTGTCCCAGTTTTTGAGTTAGGGTAGGTAAAATCGTTATTTTTTTATTAAATTAAGGAAGTGGCCACCATCACATGACATACGCACTAAAAAACCCCTAAGGTGGTGAAAATGATGTAAACCAAGAGCATCCCCTTGAATTTAGTAAGAAACACAAGAATCTTTCTATGTTATCAAGGGGAGGCCTCGAATGAGGGATGGGTGTGTTAACATCTATCATCCAGCCATATGTCCAGTATTATGGGATGGATTGGTGTCCTTCAATGTGGTTCTTATATTGTGGGAATATGTTGATGATGTGGAGCAATAGGTTGGTGGTGTTGTGGGGTACCACACAAGCATCATCAGGTGGGTAGATCAAAAGAGAGATAGGCGTGTTGGCACCTATCATCTGGCCTTCCTCCCATATTACTTTTTGGGATGGAGGGGTGCCCTATCATGGTTCATCAGTATAGTATAGTGTGATGACTTTAATGGGGGGTTACACATCAATCATACATGGTACCATGGGTGAAATAACTCTAGAAGGGGTGTGGCTTATGACTGGTGGTGCATCATGGTGCAAACTTGTGGTGACTCCCGGTGATGAGCTGATAGTGCGGGCACATAGGGATGATAATTGAGGGTGATTTCGGTGGTGTTTTACTTGGGGTGGTAGGAGTGATGTAAGATTCTATTATCCTCTAGCGGTGTGCCTTTAGGCCATTAAAATTATGTTCCTATGGACCATGGTTCCTTTGAACCATGTAAGAGCCTTTTGGCCACGTCTTTCATAGACCTACTTGCATCTCGGCCTACGATCCGTGTAATGGGTTCCCTCTCAACTCAATTAAAAAATGGGATTTATTTTCTTAATAAAAAGTGGCTAGACCCAAAACTTGTTTTAAAAAAATACACACATAAATTAATTAATTTACATGCAATGTAATTAATTCATGATCCAAATAATTAATTCATATATGGTGTAATTAATTAATATGTGGTTTAAGTAATTCACATTTCACATAATTAATTCACATGCGGAGTAATCAATATGCATACAGTGTGATTAATAGACATGTGGTGTATTAATTTACATTCGATGTAATTAATTTACATGACATGAAATTAATTCACATACAGTGTAATTAAATCCATGTGATATAATTAATTCATACTTGTTCTGTGGAATACATTCCAATCCAGGATGTACACCGCATAAATTAATTTACACAAAAAATTAAAAAAATAATTTATTACTCCATAAACCCCATTATTCTAGGTTTTATGTGTCATGTATTGACTCATACACATTATATGATAGTTTTTATATGATATTAAATGTTTAATTAATTTCAATGTAAAATTCAGAAATAGAAGTCCGATATGTTCATTATATAATTTATACTCTACATACATTAAATCGGTATGCATTGTGTAATTTTCATGTGTATCTTATTTCATTTATTAATGGTACATTCCATGAAATTACATCACATGTATTGTATAGGATATGTCATGTGAGTTCACTGTATAAAATAAGGACCATGTTGGGTAGTTCAAATAGGTATACATCAGGTTGCCTCCTTGTACAAGTTGTGTACTTAATTAAATTTTAAATAAAATGAATTTATTTTATTTATTTAAAATCACAATGAAAGACTATCTCCATGACAGATTGGATGGAGATTAAGATAAAATGAATTAATTTATTAATCAGATAATTGATCAGATTAATTCAATCATAATTTATCTTAATAAAAGAACAAATCAAAATGAATGCTAGCTAGTTATTTTAAATGTTTATTTGTTTCACAAGTGAATAATCATGAGCCTTGACCAAACTGTGTGTATGTGTGGTTTATTTTAATTTATTTTAATTTATTTTAATTATTATTTTTATTATTATTAAATTAAATTAATGGCCTATGAGTCATCCCTCACTCTTTATTATGTATGGGTATGTGTTCCCATGGTTTTTATATAAACCCCTTTTTCTAGTTCATTTCACCTATATGTGAATGCATTATGAGGATTGAGCTCTTGGGAGCATAGAGTTTGTTTAAGATAGTGACTAGTAAAAACCAAAGGAAGGAGATACACTGGAAATAGGTGGAATTTTTTAACTCAAGACCATACCGACTTAAAAAAATCCACTAGGGTCAATGGTTTGTTTATTGTCTTCTCAATAAACAAATCACTAATTAAAGATCATGATCATGCCATGATTTATTTATTTTATTTATATAAGATGCATGATTTATTTTATGGATGCAAGATAGATATCATATAAATAAATGGATTAATATGAAAATTTATAATTGAAATAAAAGTATTTTGTGTAAATATTTTATCAGTATATGGTTAATCACTTAAGTAAAATCCACTCAATGTTAAAAATACATGTAAAAGATAAAATTAGAAAATTTACACATAATAAACAAAAAACCATCATGTTAATATTATGTTATTGTGCCTTCCATTATCTAAGTTAATATATACCCACAGTTAAATTGTCAGTTTAGACCTTTGTTAAAGGCACTTTTAATTATCAAAAAATCTAAAAAAATATAGTGGGTTGACATAAACAAACTTTTATTGGATTTAACGGCCTTTTTTTGTTCAATATAAATTTAAAGGTAGGTGATAAGAAAAGTTTAGTTATGATTTTAGTATTGGGGAGTCCACTCAATGAAACAAGGAGATTTAAGCCTACAGTTAGAAAGAACTCCTACTTAAAAACCTTCTTATAATTTTCATGGCCTTTTCTGTATTATAAGAAGGGAAATGTGGTCCTTACCACTAGAATGTCGACATGATAGGATATTTCAAGTTTAATGCTGAGGTTCTATTGACACTCCATTTTTTCACATGGGGTGAAAAGATTATGAAGAGTACCTCAACTGCGTTAAAAAGATAAAGATCCCCAAGAAGAGTCAAAAGAAAATTACCTAAAGGTGGTCTACACACACCAAGCATGTCCGCTAGAAGTCTTAAGTACCCCCCCCCCCCCCCACATGGCACTGAAAGACTATCCAGCCCTACGTGGGGTACCTATACTGAGAACCTGTGTGAGGTAAATCCTTCATCCAGGGTCTCCTATTTGCCTATAAATAGGACACTAATGCTCCTCATTTGAAAAAATGGAAAATTTGAAGACACCTCCAAGATTTGGTTATGTATCCCCTTCACCTAAGTCCTCTGAAATCCCTCAGGTATCCCTATACAACCCAATATAAGAGGTAATTAAAGGGGATAGTGAGATCAAAGTACCTCTAAGGTATGAAACATAAGACACATGTGTGAGGACTCCTTTCCCCCCCCCCATTGATGACCACAATCTCGATGGTTCCTTCCCTAACCCAGGATCTATGTGAGACACTTCTAGGGACACTTGAGGAGACCCTTGGTGCTTAGAGTAAGACCTCACCCAAGTGATTATTGCATATGTGATTTATAGCTCAAGGCACCTCCAGCTTTGACAGGCCTAACCCCTGCACTAATAACTTCTAGTTCCTCCCAAGTTCTATGAAAAGTAACTCCTTCTCATAAAGATAGAGTTTATGCGAGGCACTTATGATCCCTCTTCCAAGCCATCAATGTTAGGGCTCCCCTTTCTTTGGATCCCTCCTCTAAGGGGGACCAAATTGATGCCTTCGCCAAAGCCACTAGATTTAAAAAAACCATGGTAAGAGACACATTAGTGTGTTTCCAATTCAGATATGTATTCCTATGGTTGGAGGTGTACCCACCTATCCTGCTTGATAAGTAGGGTCATCGGGGTGCATGAAAATATGAATTACCATGGTCATTAGGACCTTAACCTTGGAGGCAGTGTTAGGGATTTCCCAGTCTTTGATATTAGGGATAGGACTATTTCATTCCATTGTAATCTCTAAGATTGTGGACCTCTAGTTCTAGTGGGTAGGGAGAGTATCACACTTTCCTTCACCTTTGAGTATTTATGTTGTATCCTCCTCTCTTCCCTGGGAACCAGTCACTAGGGCATCCATCTTGGGGTAATCCTCTAGCCTTTCTTTTATGACCTCTCCTACATTATTCCTTACTCATTCTCTATGACCATGGGTTGTATCCATATATACAGTAAATAATGAATATCCATGATACAACAATGGGAGGGAATGGGAACATCAAAGCCCTTTCTTCTTCTCTTGTCTCCCTGACCTCTTCCACCAGTAGGAGAAGGATTTTGTGGTTTTCCAAATATTCTAATTCCTCTTGATTCTCACATTAGAGCATGAATCACATGGGATTATAGGTTATATATGATCACAATAACCACATGATATAATACATTTCTTGGCATAGAATCTTTTTTTGGATCTCCCTCTTGCCTTCCTTCAGAGGGACTCCATAGGAACGGGTCCTCAAGGTCATGAATCTAACCAACTCATAATGACCCTAGATTAAACCCCAATAAAACCTCTAAATCTTTAGGAGTCAAGACATTCCTCATGGAATCACTCTAAATGGAATCCTCTCATATTGTGTAATAGCCAAATCAATCCTATAAAATGTCCATATTACCCTATGAGACAAACCTTCATAGGGAATCTATAGGCATGTGTCCCCATAACTGAACTGTGTGGGATTTGATTCTTGTCCAAATGGGATACATAGTAATCCTTCATGAGGTCCAAAATCAATTGCCCAAAATAAACCCTATTCTCTCTAGGCCACATTCTCAGTAGGTTCTTATCCAAAATGGAAACCCACATCCCTTCCAGGTTCCTTAGGCCACCTTAGCATAAGTCCCACACCAAAATTTGATTAGGAACCTTTTGCTTAAACATATTTGTCTCGTGACACTAAACTGAATGGTTTTGTCCTTATCAAATGACCTTAAAATTTATGATGTTCCCCATTAAGTGGAACCAAACTAAATTGGTTATGATTCCTTTTGAAAGGATACATAGGAATCCCATCTTATGGGTCTGATCCCAATATCAAAACAACTCTTGTCTCCCAATGTGATGATAAAATCCATAGTACCCCACTATATGTCTTAAAACCATCATCTTAATAATAAACTATAAAAGAATCTATAATTTGTTCATAAAAGGGAACCATTGATTGAGAACCTTGGATACATATGGATATCTCCAATAATTAATAACCTTTGATACATAGAGATGATTATAAATTCCATGAATGCTGATAATTGATTGTTAATTCAAGGGTGAACCATGTTATACTTGGGAAATAATGAAAGATTTGTGAACATATATTAAATCTATAAGAGAGTCATGGAGTAGAAAATAATTCCCCCCAAAAGGGTGTGATAAGACCAACCTCTCATCCTCTTAACCAATATGATTTCTTAAGTATATTTTGTAGGTTCCGGGCACAGCGGAAGCATGTTGGTGGGTGTACCCAACTTTAATTTTAGCATTAACAATGATGAATCTGAGATCCGTCACAATAATAAAACGCTGGATCTTAGGAATAGAACAAAGAACGAAAAATAAATAGGGGATTCCTGGAACTATAGATAGGATCATCATATGTTGGTTATAATTAATTTAATTAATTGAAAAGAATTACCTTGATGGAATTATTTCTTCGTTGATGTTTTCGGTCATGATTTTATGTGATCCATCGTTACGTCATAGAATCCATGTGTAGGATTCCTCAAGTGGTAATCCGCACGTGCTCCACGTATCTCTAGACGGTGCCGAAGGGATCTTCAAGTGCTAGCGTGGAAGAGCCTTCGCTTGTGATATCCGGATTCGATCGCCTTGATCTGGTGGAGGTGTATCTCTCTCTCTCTCTCATAGCTTGAGAGCGTTCTTGGTGGAAAAGGAATTCTCTCTTGGCTTGAGATATTTTCCAAATCTGTTGTGCACAACCACGCAAAATGGCTAGGATTATGGGAAATATATATAATTTGGATTTTTAATTACATAGAATAATAAAATGAGTTAATTACCCGAAAGCATTTATTCATTTCATTTAATTATTAGTAATACCCCATGTCTAATAATAACAGTTGACTATTATTATTACTTAACATGCGCCTAGAGAATTACACCTAATATTATTTAATTAAATAAATAATATTATTTCTCATAAATTCCCAGAAAAAACTACATGGCGTGTATATAGTAATATACATGGTGTGTACTTTTATTTTCCATTTTTCTTAATTTCCTCCACCACATTTATTAGACCTTGAATAATGACTATTTATTTCTCAAATAAATATCACTGCATTACTCGCTAATAAATATATTATTTCACCCACAATATATTCTCTTGAATAACTAGTGTCGAAATAAATGTGATCAGGTATCTTTGAATAATTATTAAACCACAGTCGGGAATAATATTTATTCAACTTTTTAAATTAATATTTAACTGAGATACTTGTACACACTTAGTGTGTGACCCTCTAGGCCTCTTTCTTAGTGGCATTAGGCGAAGCCTACCTAAAGTACAAGGTTAGCATCTAGCAACATTACAAGGCACCCATAGAGAAATAAGTTAACGCCGCAATGACGTGTCACCTCCTACGAACACTTATCGTGTAATGTAATCCCTTTGTCTCAAAATCTCAAATCAAGCGGGTTACATGCTAGTGTCATCAACCCATGTGCTCCATTATTCTTTATTTGACTTTCTGAAATTGAACTTGCTCATTCCTCACCATGTCCATGGATTTATTTAGGCTGTATCAATTCCATAAAAGGGCCTAAGATATTTACTTTTGTTATGGAACAGAAGGGACAAATCCTTTCTTTCATTATATGTTAATGCAATATCACTTGTGATGCACCCAACGTATCCTACCTCGCTATGAACAGTGTGTCATCATAGTTTTCGTCAATAAATCTAAGTGCATGAGTTGTAATACCCATTAATAATAATATTAAAATCTAAGGATCAATACACACATCCACAAATAGTAACATCCAATGACACTATGAAATATGGATTTTCTACTGGCGGGTCTCATTCTCATAATATCCTCCTGGATATTACCAAGGGCGCAAACCATGAGAAGGTGACTCAAAGTTTTATGAGTGCTCACCCCTAATGGCATGTATTATTTTTGTCCCTCAAATAACATCATCCGGCCATAGAACGTATATTCAAGAATAGTGTTATGGAACTTTTGGGTTCTCATCATAGTAGGGATCTGCTAAGACACTTTAATGCAACAGATATCCTTAGGACATTATCACATGAATTGTCATGTAGAAGAACAATCAAGATGTGATAAGGTATTTATTAATGAATAAAGTAAAAAGTAGTTGGTTCTAGGCCACCAACTCCAATAGACTCCCACTTGGACTAGAGCCAGCTGCTAACAACCTTTAACCCACTAGCTCTCACATGATATTCATGCTTCTGCTGAGATAGGCCTTTAGTCATGGGGTCTACCATGTTCTCTTTCAGGGACACTCTGCTCACTCCAACTTCACCCCTTTGATAGAAATACCTCAAGAGGTGATACTTTCGGAGTATGTGCTTTATCTGTTGATGTGACCTTGGTTCTTTTGCAAGATCCACTGTTGCAGTATTATCACAATACAACATGATAGGATCTTTACTGTTAGGCACCACATCAAGCTCCTAGACAAATTTCTGAATCTAGATGGCTTCCTTGGTTGCATCATAAGCCGCTTTATATTAGGACTCCACTGTAGAATCAGTGACAACTGGCTATTTTGAACTCTTCTATCTCACAGCTCCACTATTGAGACAAAAAACATATCCAGATTGGGACTTCAAATTGTTCTGATCTGTCTGAAAACCAGCATCAGCATACCCTTTAATAACAAGATTCTCATCTCCTCTATAAACCAAGAAAATATCCTCAGTTCTTCTCAGATACTTAAGGATAGTCTTAATAGCAATCCAATGTTGTTCTCCTGGATCTTCTTGATATCTGCCTACCATGATCAGTGTATAGGAAACATCAAGCCCGGTACATAACATGGCATATATTATGGATCCTATAGCCGAAGCGTATGGGATTTTAATCATTCTATCTTTCTCTTTTTGTGTCTGAGGACACATTTTCTTAGAAAGATGTATGCCATGTGACACTGGAACCAATCTCCTCTTGGACTGTTCCATACTAAATCTCTTTAGTATCTAGTCAATGTATGTACCCTAACTTAGTCCAAGCAGCCTCTTGGATCTATCATGAATGATCTTGATCCCTAGAATGTAGGTTGCTTCTCCTAAGTCCTTCATGGAGAAACACTTGTTTAACTAGCCCTTAACTGAATGTAAGACTGGTACATCATTTCCAATAAGCAATATGTCATCAACATATACTACTAGGATAAAGATCGCATTCCCATTAAACTGCTTATAAACACATGGATCACATTCGTTCTTAATGAAACCATATTCCTTTATGGCTTCATCAAATCTAATGTTCCATGACCTGGATGCTTGATTTAATCCATAAATGGATTTCTGCAACTCGAAAACCTGTTTGGCTTCACTTAGTGTCAAAAACCCTTCTGGTTGTGTCATATAGACATTTTTCTAAAGGTTCACATTAAGGAATACTATTTTGACATCCATTTCCCAAATCTCATAGTCATGGTAAGATGCTATTAAAAGTATGATTCTTATGGATTTAAACATGGAAACTGGCGAGAAGGTTTCATCATAGTCAATTCCTTGATGTTTTCTGAATCCTTTATCCACTAGCCTTTCTTTATAGGTGATAAATTGACCTTCCATGTCCAGTTTTATCTTGAATACCCATTTTCATCCAACAGGCTTTACATCAACTGGCTTATCAACCAGAACCCAGACTTGGTTCTGATACATGGAATCCATCTCAGAATTCATAGCTTCTAGCCATCTTGTAGTTTCTGAGCTTTCTATTACTTCCTTGTATGATATAGGTTCATCATTGTCCAAAATAATGATTCACCATCCTTGGTGACTAGGAAACCAAATCTATCAGGTTCCCTTACCTCTCTTGAACTCCTACGCAGTACTTGTGTTTCTAGAACCTCTTCCACGAGGACCTGTGGAACTTATTCCTGTACCAACTCTTGTGTATCTTGAGAATAAACTTCATAAAAGTCAATCTTTATCCCACTATCCTTTTTGAGGATGTGCTCCCTCTCAAGAAATATGGCTTGTCTGGGGACAGTCACTTTCTTGTCTGAAGGGTTATATAGGTAATATCCTTTCGTTTCCTTGGGATATCCTATAAAGATACACTTTGTGCCCCGGGGTGCTAGTTTTTTGCCTGTGAAGGCCTTAATAAATTCCTCACATCCCCATACACGTGTGTGTGACAAAATGGGTTTCTTTCCATTCCATAACTCTAAGGGAATTCCATTTTTCACCTTGGTTGGTACTCGGTTTAATGTGTATGCTGCAGTCTGTAATGCATATCTCCAAAAGGATAATAGAATATCTGCATGACTCATCATCGGCCTCACCATGTCCAACATGGTGTGGTTCCTCCTTTCACTAACATCATTCCACTGTGGTGTATAAGTAGGAGTGAGCTAAGATAGAATCATTGACTCCCGTAGAATATTTATGAACTCTTTGTTCAGATATTCTCTGCCTTGATCCGATCAAAGCTTCTTTATCTTCTTACTAAGCTGATTATCTACATCATTCTTGAATTCCTTAAATTTCTCTAAGGATTTTGAATTATACCTCATTAAGTAGATATATCCATATCTACTCAAATAATCAGTAAAAGTAATGAAGTAAGAATATCCACCTCTATATTCTACTGGAAATGGTCCACACACATCTGTGTGCACCAATCCTAGAAGCTCTGTGGCCCTTTCACCCTATCCACCGAAAGGAAGCTTGGTCATTTTTCCTTGTAAACAATCCTGAAATCTATCAATTGGTTTTAGCTCAGTGGAGTCTAAATATCCATCTAGGCAGAGCTTTGTCAATCACTTCTCATTTACATGACCGAGACGGTGATGCCAAAACTGGGTGATGTATGAGTCATGTGATTTTGTTTCATTATCGATTGCCAACACTTGGTTTTCGTAATTTAATACATAAAAACCATTATTTAAATGTGTCATACCATAACATACGTTGTTCTTATAAAATAGAAAACCCTTATTTCTAAATTTGAAAATAAATCCATCCATATCCAAACAAGATACAGAAATTATGTTCTTGGTAACACTAGGAACATAATAACAGTTATGTGAAACCAAAATCATCCCAGTTGGAAATGAGAGGTGTTAATCACCAATGGCTAACGTAGCCATCCTCGCACCATTAGAAGCTTGAAGATCCACCTCTCCTCTTTCAATATTTCTAAATCTACATGGTTCCTACATTTGAACACAGATGCGATCCCCACAAGCTGTATCTAATACCCAATGTGTAGAAATGGAAAGATTACACTCGATAACAAATGCACCTTTAATGTCCCCACGCTTCTGGGTGTAGTTCCTCTTCTAGTGTCTTTGCTTTCCACATGAAAAAAATACCACCTCCTATTCCCTTCCCTTCCTCTGGATCTTCTCTTTCTTGGAGAGATGGTGCTCGGGGGCTTCAGACTATTTATAAGTCTTTGGCCCGTTTGCCTTGTCCTTAATTTTCTTATTCACCATAAGGATTGTGGGTTTGTCATGCCCCATGTCCTTATCTACCTGGAAAATTAAGGTCAGAAGTTTGGATAGACTCTTCTCATTGTTTCTCATGTTGTAGTTGATAATAAATCAATAGAAGGTATTGGGAAGTGATGATAATATGAGATCTGTACACAACTCATCCAGGAAATTAATCCCTAAGATATCCAGGCGTTCAATGTAACCAATCATCTTGACTACATGAGGCCTAGCTGGAGCAGACTCTCCAAGCTTAGTTGTAAACAAAGCATTGGAGATCTCATATCTCCTCTGTCTCTCCTTCTCTTGATAGTGATCCTTAAGGTGAGACATCATGCTATACGCATCCATGTTTTCATGTTTCTTCAAGATCTCATTAGACATGGCCGATATCATGAAACACTGGACATCTATGGCATCATCCATGTGTTTTATATAGAGAGATAGTTCCTCATCACTAGCCTCTTTTCTAGGTGAAACTGGAATAGGATCTTCCAGCACATACAATTTCCTCTCGTGGCGAAGGATGACACGTAAACGCCTCTGCCACTCTTGGAAATTGGTGCTGGTGAGAAGGTTTTCCTTCTCGAGTATGGTTCGAAATGATATGTTTGAAGTAATTTTTCTTTTTGTTTCTACAAATTAAGATGATAAAAGTTTTAGTACTCTATTATGATAAAATTGAGACAAATAAATTAATTAATACTTATTAGTCTCCCACTATTTTATCAAAATCCAATATCCCTCACCATTGACTTTATAATATTTTGTTGCCTGAATATTCTAGTGGAAAGGATCCATATTTCCCATCACATTACCCCAACTAGGGTTGGTCAAGCAACTTGAAGGGTTTTAGGTAGGTATTCTAAATACCAACTGTATTAACTCGCATCTCCTTAATCCGCTGAGTGGACTCCCTAATCCTGAAATCCTTTTATTTTTGGATTTCCTCAACCTTTGCCTCTTTTTCACACTGAGTCCTATTGTGTCAATAATCCCTTGATGTGAACCAAGTCCAGTCAGCCCAAAACCTTGAATTATAATTCCCCAATAATTGAAATCACCCCAACTAGGGTTGGTCAATAACTTTGGAATATGGTATGGACACTTCTTCTAATTTGGATTCTATAATAAAAGTCTCTGGTCTCACATCGCCATTGTATTCATGGACCAGTAGTAGGTAGATACTCATTCACATTGCAATGAATTTGTTCAAGTGAGCCTTTACAGAAACCTTATAATTGACCTTGTAACCCCAATGGGTATATTGTCCCTTCTTCAATGTTTGCCAAACTTTTCTAGTAGTGCCCTGGTTTTCCAAAGTGGGGCATCCTATAGGATGCTGGTAGGTGGGACCTTCTTCTTCTAGCTTAATTAAATCCTTCATCCATGTTCTAGGATGGATGTTTCCCCTTGGTAGAGGGTATTTCCTCTACAACTCTCAAGCCACCTTAAAATTCTTTTGGGCTAAAACTGATGTCTTTTCAATATCATCCCACATTTTATATAATGGGATAAAATCATCATACACATCCCAAGGTATAGGGGATCTAGTAATCTTTTAGATACCCAATAAGATAATTCCAACTTCTCCATGCATCATATGGAAATAATTTTTTTGAGGACTCCATCAGCTCAGCAGCTCAGGGACAATATATAGGTTCTTATAAACATAAGTTTTTTCCACCCAAACAAAATTGTAAATGATGACATCTTGTAGCTCCTTATTAAACTATAAATAAGTATGGCACACCCAGTATTCCCACATCCACTCATGCCTAACTCCCCCTCCAGAGTGTAAGTCTCATTCCTCCTTCTAACATTGTGACTGGTCTGTCTGACAATCATGAAAGGTTAGTTCATAATAGTGAGGCTTTAATTCCAGGGTTTGAGTATTCAAATCCGGAGTTTAGTGGTTATGATGTATGAAACAGTCAGTGGGATACATTCCTTGCTTGATGTATAAACCCTTATATGAGACATTAGTGGTAGTACAATTGGTATGTTCTATAAACCAAGACTACAGCAAATAAATCTGAGGCTTAGAAATGAGGGCGTCACTGAGAACCCCATGACCATATGGGGGTAGGTAGTAACTTCATGGATACTCATGTTGATACTATTTCAAGTACTTCACCAAATCTAGGATAGTGGATTCTCACATGTCATCATAATCTATCCCAAAATATTTTATCATCTCTTATGCATGTGAAATAGCTTGCTTGAGAGAATCCATTGGGGAAGTTGTTGAAAACCTATAAGAAGACATCAATATTTTTTTCATTAAGTTAAAATTTTGACTTAGAAAAGTTCATATATTTTGCAAAGTAATGGCCTTAATGATTACCCCTCAATCAAGGCCTTTACATAGACCCCTCAACAAAGTGGTCTTTTAAAGGCTCCTTAGCAAGGTGGTCACGTGAAAGATCCTTGATAAGGTGTTCCGCGAAGGGTGGTTGCTTAGGTGGTGTATCGAGTATGAGTGTGGAGAAGTACTCTAGAAGACCATCAGAAATATTAATAACATCATAGATAGGTAGATAATATGTGTGATGAGAGAAATAGGAAATAATACAAAAAGAAAAATCCACCTAAGGGTTGGTGGTATTTATAGAAACTTTTGGCCTAATCATTGACCCTACGCACTAAACCTATGTCGCAAAACTTCACACTAGAATTGTGCACCCGTATTGTGCCCCTGACCTGTGTGGGTTCCCTACATGGTCAACATGCACTGCCTTCATAATCTTTTCCTCCCTCTACCTCAATACTATACCCTCTTATTTCGATTGAATCCACTCTTGAGGGGGGGGTTTGTTGACACTCCATTTTTTCACATGGGATGAAAAGATTATGAAGAGTAACTCAGGTGTGTTAAAAAGATAAATATCCCTAATAAGATTCAAAAGAGAACTTACCTAAAGTTGGTCTGTTTTCACTAATCCTGCACACTAGAAGGCTCATGCAACCCCCACCACTGTGCAGCACTAAAATATTGGACACCCCTGTGCAGGGCACCTTCACTGAGAACATATTCCATGGACATGCACAAGGTAACTCCTTTGGCTAGGGTCTCATGTTTGCATGTAAATAGTACCCTAGGGCTCCTAATTTTCACAATTGAAAAATCTGAAGAACCTATAAGCTCTGGTCATGTATCCCCTTCACCTAGGTCCTCTGAAATCCCCCATGTGTCCCTCAAAAACCTAAGATAATAGGTAATTAAGGGGGATAATGAGAAAAAAGTCCCTCTAAGGTCTAAAACATAAGAAAACTATGTGAGGAATCCTTTTACCCCTCATTGATTTCCACTAGCATGAAGGTCCCTTCCCTAACCTAAGACCTATGTGTGACACTTTTAGGGACACCTGAGGAGAACCTTGGTTCTTAGAGTAAGACCGCACCCAAGTGATTTTTTTCCCATGTAATCTATATCTCAAGGCACCTCAAGATCATGAAGGCCCACCCCCTACGTGAAGCACTTCCATTTCCTCCCATGTCCTGCATGAATCACCTCCTAATCATCAAGACCGAAGATGCGCGAGGCACTTATGAGTCCTCTTCTAAGCTACCAATAAAAGGGCACCCCTTCCTTTAGATCCCTCATCTAAGGGGACCAAATTGAAGCCTCCACTAAATCCTCCAGATTTAAAAACCATGGTAAGAGACACATCATAATTTCTACAATTTATATATGCATTCCTATGGTCATATGTGTCCCACACCTATCACACTTTATGGGTAAGGTCCTTGAGATGCATGCATATATATATTCCCATGGTCGCGAGAACCCCAACCCTAAGGGTGGTTTTAGGAATTTCTTGGTCTCAGATATGAGGTATAGGACCATGCCCTTCCCTCATCGTCTCTAAGACTAGGAAACTTCAATTCTAGTGGGGAGAGAGAGTATCATTATTGCCTTTCCCTTTGAGTATTTATGTTGTATCCTCCTCTCTTCCTCGAGAACCATCCACTAGTGCATCTCTCCTGGAGTAAGCCCCTAGACTTTCTGGTAGGACCTCTCCTACTTCATTTATTCCTCTTTATCCATTCACATGGGTTGTATCCAAATAGATAATTAGACATGAATATCCAGGATACAATAATGGGAGGGAATGATCACATCAAATCCCTTTCTTCTTCTCCTGTCACCCTAGCCTCTTCCACCAGTGGGAGAAGGATTGTTCAGTTTTCCGAATATTCCAATTCCTCAAGTTTCTTACATTAAATCATGACTCGCATGGGATTAGAGGTTAGATACAATCATGAAATCCACATTGTCCAATACATTTCTTGGTAGAGAATATTTTTTTGAATCTTCCTATTACCTTCCTTCAGAGGGCCTACATATGCGCAAGTCCTCAAGGCCATGTATCTGACCAACTCATAAGAGCATCCCTCCTAGAGTAAGACCCAACAAAACCTCAAAATCACCATGATTCAAGACATTACTTATGGAATCACTCCAAGGGAATAATCCCATATGGTGTAATCCCCAACACAATCCTCTCAAAGGGACATATTCTCTTATGATACATACCTTCAAAGGGACTTTATAGGCATGGTTACTCATAACTGAACTATATGGTATTTTATTCCCATATAAATGGGATATGTAGGAATCATCCACGAGGTCTAAAACTAATCACCCAAAATCAACCCTATTTTCTCTTGGAAACATTTACAATAGGGTCATATCCAACCTAGAATTCCACATCCCTTCTAGTTCTCATGGGCTTACTTGGTATAAGTCCCACACCAAAATTTTACTAGGCACCTTTCTCCTAGAATTCCTTGTCGTGTGACACTAAAATGTATGGTTTGGTTCTTATCACATAACTTTAAAAGGTATGATGTTCCCTGCTAAGTGGTACCAAACTATTTGGGTTATAATTACTTTTTAAATGATACATAGGAAGACTATATTATGGGTTTGATCCTGAAATAAAAACAACTAATATCTCCATGGGTGATGATACACTTTAGAGTGCCCCACTGCATGTCTTAAAACTAGCATCCAAATAATAAATGATAAAATAATCTCTAATCTTTTCATAAAAGGGAACCATTTATGGAGAACCTCATATACATACAGATACCTCCATTGATGAAGAACCTCAGATATATATAGATGATTCTAAATTACATGCATGATAATAATTGATTGTTAAATAAAGGGTGGCTCATGTTATACTTGGGAATTAATGAAGGATTCATGAACATATCTTATATCTATAAGAGATCCCCAAAGTATTCCACAATTCCCCCCAAAAGGGTGTGATGATCTCGACCTCCCATCCTCTAGACCAATATGAGTTATTAAATATTTTTTGAGAAGTTTAATAATGAGTACCTACCTTTGGAAAATAGGTCCATGAGTCATTATGGATATGAAAACCATTGGGTTTTTTCAACTCTATAAACAAAACCTATTGGAATCCATTCAAAAAATAATGGTACTGAAATGAATGATTATACAGAATTCAACCCCCTACATTCAATTATTAGGTGCCAAATTTTCATTGAAAACGGGGTAATTGAGACTTGATAAAATAGTGTGATACTTAATAAAATAATTAAATTAATTTATATCATTTATTTTGTAATAAAGTAAAGTATTAATCATTTGTTTGAATTAATTTAGAAAAATGTCAAGAAAAATGATGAAAAAACAATGACCATTCCTTGACCCAGGGCATGTCCTCACAGGCATAAATTTCCTAGATTGGCATAGATGTTTTATATCGATTTACTATCAGATAATTTATACTATGTTTTGGAATCCCTATTCCTGATCTGCTTCCTTAGTAAGCATGTGATGGTGAGAATGATGTCTATATGAGATTCATGGTGGGTACTTCTTATGTTTATTTCATCATAATATCAGTTGTGTGTGGATAGATTATAAAAAATTATAAGGAAATGGATATTTACACTATAAATTCGCATCTCCTTTATTTTAAAAAATAAAAGGAGACTCTAGATAAATGAGATTTTCACTGCACTTTATTAATGTAAATAGGAAGAAGGATAACTATCTATTGATCATGTCTTCAAAATTATGAAGTGCATTGATAATTTGGTAATATTGGGATTCTATTTGTATAATAAATTATCCTTTAATTTAATATTATCATCCTCACTACCAATGTTATCCTTATTCATCGAGGATTGGATGAACAATATAGATAATTCACTTAGGAATATTTTGAATCTGCTTTAGTGGACATATAAGGTTTTCATGGAACATGTTTCCTCATTCCTTATTAACTAGAGGAAAAGGTCGAAAAATACCACTATCATTTTAGAGTCAATAGTTCCTTTACAACATCCTTTGAAGAGACAAAATATTTAAGGGTAAGGCAATGAACATGAGGTTATTTACTTCTCATGTGGAAATAAATGATTCTTTAAATAATATTATCTGAAACATTCATCATTGAATATAATATTTCCACCGGACTTATTGGGAGTTAAATAAATTATATTTTGCACACATTTATATCCCCATTCAAGAATCAATGAAGTTTAAAAATATTATAATAAGTAGGGTGATTTATCCCAAAGACTGGGAAAGGGTGATTCCTATGTCATTAGTAAGAAAACACATATTCTAATTGATAGAATGGATTGATTTGATTTTGTAATGAGTGTTTCCAAAAAAATATCACAGTATCAATTTAGATATAATGAGATATTATTTTATATTTGAAATTAATGTTTTATGGTACCTCATACTTAATTGATGGTTTAGTAACTCTTAAATCCCAAATATCCATTATAATAAATAATGAATATATATATATATATAATACTTAATTACCTCATAGTGACAATATAATTCTTTTTCAATAAAAACTTATAGTATTTGACTTGTTTATAAAAGGTATTTTGGTATCTATTTAGTTAAGATACTAGATATATTAACAAACTACTAATCATGTTTTAGATAAAGAAACATTTCATAGATATTTTAGAGTCATCTTAGAAATACCACATGAACTACTCTAATAAGAATCTATAAGTAAGTTTATATACTTTATAATATTCCTTTAATAAATTTTAAGAATTCTTATTGAAGTAAATGAGTACACCTAGTAAACATATAGAACCCTCAATGTAGGATTTTTTGAGAACATCTTATCCATGTAATCATTGATCAATTACATATGGAGAAAAGGAATTCACAAAATCGCACTTCCTTATATACATAAATATTGTGATGTTGGAAAAATTAAGATCAATGATGATCCTTATATATTTAAAACATTGCATAATTTCTTCCAAGACATGTTTTTAAAATAGTAATGCAAAAAACTAACCATAATACAACTACATTGACTAATGGATATCATAATTGTGATATGATAGGAATCTATTAGGGCACAGCCTCAAGTGTTTTTTAAAAACCATTTATTAAAATATAGTTTTAG
This sequence comes from Viscum album, assembly GCA_963277665.1. Taxonomy (NCBI): domain Eukaryota; kingdom Viridiplantae; phylum Streptophyta; class Magnoliopsida; order Santalales; family Viscaceae; genus Viscum; species Viscum album. Next base: position 2,027,194,613 of record OY728123.1, read on the forward strand.
TTACAAATTAACATCAAACACTTATTTTATCTTGGATAATAATCCTATGTTCATTAAGGATATTAATGTATAGTCGTGACTGAAAATGTTTCTATAAGTTAAACCTAGATATTTAAGGATAGTGGGAGAAGAATTAACTTTTATGGGTTAAGGATCTAGATTCACATGAGTTGGAATATGAATGATGGACTCCACTAAGCTCAATGGGAGGAGTGGTTATAGAGACACATTTCTTGTAGGAATTAAAAACCGAAATAGTGGTTTATGTTCAGCATAGTGGGTGATAAATATAATATTATTTTATAATAATGATTCCTACAAGGGATTAAATGGAAACATGATAAAATTAAAAATTATATATGAATTTATTAATTTATTCCATGTATCAAGATTTTGGTACTCCGTATTTTTTATGTTTCTAAGACTTTATACTACTAGTGAGTATTCAGAAGAATTTATACATGGATGGTATAATCTAATTATAATAAATCATGGTTCATTATTGAAAGGTTTAGTCTATAAAAAAACTTATACACAAAACATCATGAATAAAATGTTTTTTTAATTCTACTTGTCAAGCATACTTCTGTTGTAAAGATCCATGTTTTGTGGATTTTAAATTTGAGTAGAAATTTTAATTTTTTTTCTTTAAGGTGATTTTAAGGGGTAAAATGGTCATTTTACCCTATAAGATGATCTCCGCTAATTTTTCTGACAACTTCATTGGTCCTATAATAGGTATTTTACCCTAAGATAAGAGTTTTGTGGAATTCTGATCCATTCAAATTTTGGAAGAATATTTAATATTTAATTAATTAAATATTAAACTATTTATGTAGGTTAGGGTGGTGATATATTTTATATAGTGCTTTGGATTAATATTTTGACTCGGTGGTTGAGTTTATAACTGGAGGATTTTCATAGGTGAGTCATAAACTCACTTCGGGTTTTGGGACTCTAGACGAGTGTTATAAATGTGCATTTAATTTAATTAATTAAATTAATTAAAACATCATCCCCCCCCCCCATTTTGGATTCATAAACATGATAGGAGGGGGTATAGGTCTTCTATCTCACGCAAAAATTGAACTGAGAGGGAAGAATTGGGGAGGTGATGTCAGATTTCATCCATGGTGTAAATCGACACTAGAATGAGGTGTAGTGGCTTTTGGAAGAAATTATGGACCTAAATCTTTTTCATTTTTTCCATGAGGTAGTCCAGTTTTGGAGTTTTAAGCCTTGATCCCCATATATGTGTTTTCTTTAAGTTTTAAATCCCTTTCATGACTGCTAGGGACCCCATGGGGTTCTATCTATGCTTAATCATGGAAAACAATAGTTTTGAGAATTTTGTAGGCGTTTCCCATTCAAAAATACCGATCACATGGTGTGTGGTTTTAAGAACACATTCCATGTGTTCTTATGATTTTGTAAAGATGAATTTTTGGAACTATACATCATGTACTTGTAGTACACATCGTGTAGTGGTACATGTCCATGTAGTGGGACATGGCCATGTGGCTGAGTAGTTGGGCAGATAGAGTTTTTGAACTACACACTTTGTACTTTGAGTACATGCTATGTAGTGGGAAATGGACATGTAGATGATCACTTGGGAAGATAAACCATGTAAATTATACATGATTGTGTATTAGTACATGGTCAGACCCCATGTATGCTTTTTCTATATTTTAGTACACAGTCATACCCCATTTATGACAGGTCATGTAGAAGTACATGGTTGGGCATGATATTTTGGAGTACACGTTGTGTACTTGGGGTAGATTCCATGAACTACCACTTTGTAACCCCTTTTAGGGTTTTAAGTGATTTTTTATCCTATTTTTAGAATTGAAGATAATATGAATCCATTTTGTGTATTTTTTCACACATAACTTGATGATAAAACCCTTTGGATGTTTTGAGGACTTTTAAGAGGTGTTTTGGGGTGAGTAAGTTTTTAAGGAGAGTTTTTTCTCCAATAAATGAATCCATGTATCTCCTGGGAGTGATACATGGGGTGAAACATAGGTAATATTCATGTTAGAGGATGTGGCATAGGTATGTTAGAGTCCATGATTAATGTTAGAATGGGGTTGTCCCTAGCTAGTGAGAATAGGTTGTTATTTGAGGTATCTTGGAAATGGGATGGGATTGAGGATATCTCCATTATGAGGTTTACCCCATTTTATTCATGTGAGGCTGTGCGATTCTAGAAATTGGTTCATGGGATGTGTGACCCCTGAGAGATAGGCATTGGCCTGAGATTTTGTTATGAGAAAAGATTCCAACAGGGATTCCTCCACTTATGTTTTGAACCATTGGATCCCAAGAGGGATGACTTTTCTTGTATATTAGTTTCAAGGATCCCAATATGGATTCCTCTACTTAAGTTTTGGATTGGTGGTCCCAAGTGGGTTCCTGTTAATAGACTGAACCTATGTGGGTGCATGGTTGGGTAGAGATAGTTGTGGGTATCACCTAAAACCTGAACTGATGTATAATCATGATGGGGAAAGGATGATGAGGATGGGAATGGGTGTTTGGATAGACCTGGTGACATTTATTTTATCTTAGTTATGTTTGGACCTTGTAAAGTAATGAATGTAGAGAAGGATCGTCCTTTTTATCTCAGTGTGTTTAAAATTCAAGTGTGTTGAACCTTGGAAATTATTAAATTATGGAATGGTTTAGATGTAAGATTGAGAATCCAAACACCATTATTTTTTCATGTGGTTTTGGATGTTGGACATGATGCTCCAAATCCTTTGTTGGAATGGTTTACATGACATTCCACATATATGGATTAGATTGGTGGACATGGAATTCCACAGATATGGATGAGATTGGTGGAAATGGTATTCCATAGATTTGGATGAGATTGTTGGACATGGAGTTCCATAGATATAGATAAAATTTGTGGATATATCATTCCACATATATGGTTAAGAATAGTGTACATGGATTTCTCCATATATGGTTGAGAATTATGGACATGGAATTCTACATATGTTATTGAGATGTCGAACTAATGCTCCAATAAATATTATTTTAATGTATGGTTTAGGTGTTGTATTGATGCTTTGAGAACTTTTTTTTGATAGTTACATTAAATGTCAGACTAATGCTCTGGGCACTATTAATACTTTAACATGGTATGAGTACCTGAGACTAGTGCATCTAGGTACCAAGTAGGAGATAATGAATGAAGTCGGGATGATTGGTTAGGGTTTCCATGGATATGGATCCTGTATATTACTTAGGATGCATGGTCATTAAAAAGTGCTCAGAGACACCCTGATGCTGGCCAAAGTAGGTATGGTTGATTGAATTCACAAACCTAAGGATTAATAGTGATTTTATTTGTCTTTAATTTAGTTATGTTTAAACTAGGATAAGTATATGGCTTGATCATGCACTTATGATAGTATATTATAGGTTGACCAGTTGGGGTGGCCTTCTACGATTTATTTCTCACCCCTATACATGCATCTAAGTGTTCATGTAGACCTTATGTCTGCTTTTAGATTGAGCATAGATGCATGACAAATAGGGTGGAGGTCCATGGTTGCATAATTGAGTAGATCCACTTGTGTGGAGTCTGTTGATTGGGATAGAGTAGATTTAAAGGGTAATGGAGACTATGTATGTGGCACTACTTGTAGTTTGTAGTAGATCCTGATGTATTTTTTCAATTTGTTAACTTGTATACGTGATCGGCCTAGTGGGTGATCAGTTTTGTATGTATGTCATGGTTTTTCAGACCTTTACTGTATTCTATCTAATTACAACATTATTTTTTAAGTTTATTTATTCTCTATGTGTAATTTTATGTATATGATTATTGATTATTTATATTGTTTTTTCACACTCTGATATGGGGGTATAGTATCCTTATAGTACCATCTTAGACCCTTGTTACTAGTCGGCAGCCTCTGGTGTATAAGGAGGCATTCCTGAGGTCATGTGATGAGCCAGATCAGGGCACCAATTTAGTGGAATCTAGGTCGAGATGTTATAAAGAGGTATCATAGTAGTTACTTTCTTGTGTTTTACTATTTGGGATTTGGTATATCAAAGATTTAGGAATGTGATGGAGCATATTATGGATATCGATTTGGTGCATTTATAACACTTATTTTGGTGGGAATTCTAGGTTACTCAGGTTGGTATTGTTGTTCTAGTTTGTAATGGTATGGTTAAATTTTATTTTTTTCTTAGGAGAAGCACATTTTGTTTATATTTGATGGTTTATGATGGATTTATGGCTCTTGGACCATTGGTAGGAGGCCAGTTATTACATTTTGACTCTTGGCCTATAGAGTCAAGAGGCATCTCATGAATCATGATAGGCATATAGTATTCACATGTTATAGATCTATTGGTGTGTGATTTTACTGATGATAGAGGTTTTATTTTTTAAAGTGTCAACAACTACTCATACGAAATTTTCCCATATAAGTACTTGGTGGCATTATACTCAATTGGGATGACTAGTATATGGATTTTCTTTGTATGGAAGGTCGTGTGGATCTATTGTGGGACACAAAATGATGAGGACGATGACATGATAATTGTGCACGGCTGGTGTGGTGACCCCAGTGGGTCATCTTAGCATAGGTTCCTAACTATTGGACACCATATGGGTGGTTATTGTTTGGATTCAGGTAATTGTATAAGTGTGGATGTATGTGGCATGGTCCTTTAGGGAGCAGTTTGATGTGCAAATTCTTAGAGAGGATGGGTTCCCTAGTTGTGGGTGGTTGGTTTGGAAGATGAATTCTTTTCTATATGAGACCATATAGATGAGTTTTTTGACATGTTGATATCATGTGACATGAGGATTGGTTCATGTTTGATGCCCCGTGAGTGGTTTCCTTCTACGAGTTAGCCTAGACCTAGGTGTTTGGAACTGTAGTGATACTTGATTGGTAGGGATAGGTGGGAGAGCCAAGTGACCTCCTTTTACATGACTCCAATTTAGGGAGTTGGTTCCATGTGATTTTCAAGGGTAACCCAGGAGATAAGTTTTCCAAGTTTAAATTTTCTTTAGGTGTGTCAGACACATGTGGATATTTTAGTCTTTTGTTAGCGATGCATGAAGAGTACTACCTAGTCTGGGTTTTAAGCACATATGATGCATTTTTTATTTGAGAAGGAGAATTTTTGTGCTAATACTTAAGAATTGGGGCTGGTTTCAAGAGTTCCAAGTTTGTTTGGGTGCTTATACAGGGTAATAGTTTTGTAGGAAAGTTATGTTTGGTGGTAATGAGCAAGATTAGGAGCATAGGAGGTTCTCGAGGGACTGTGGTTAGGGCTTGTGATCCAAGTTTTCATGGGGCATGACTCACTAGTGTCGGAATCGGTTTTCTTGGGGGGGTTATGTTAGAGCATGTGACTATTAGAAGTTAATATGATCGTGGATACACGAACACAAAGTGAATTTCTGTTTCATTTGGTTTGTGGATTGGGTGATACATAATCATACACCCATAATGATTGAATTGAGAAGGAATCTATGAGTAGGTTGAGAACTGATGTGGGTGTGATGATAGGCTTATGGGAAAGGTATCCCAAGGCTCTTGAGATAGAATCATGTTGTTTTGGGAATGGATGGGTTTGTTGTGGTATTCATTAATGACATCTTAGTATACTCCCAGTCTAGAGATGGTCATGCCCAATATCTTGACATTGTCTTGAGTACACTGATATAGAATTTTATATACACCAATCTATTTAAATTTTACTTTTAACTTAATGAAGGTACTTCATGGAGGTTTCACTCATGGATAAATGTATGTGAAACCATATTTTGGTAAGTGCACTATTGTCCGTCTATGAGTGAGGTCCTCATAATGGATAAAATGTTGGAAAATTTCATGTTGTCCATTATCAAAAGCTAAGAATGGGTGATAATTGATATTTTCTTTTGTCTCTTAGGTGATAGTGAGATTACCACATCCAGTTTTAAGGTTTGAAATTGATTGTAAAATGGGTCAAGGAATTGGTTTTCGATTGCGAGGTGACAATAAGGATACTCCTATGGTGGGGAGTATCAGATCAATCGAAGTGGCATGACCCTTATGTGGATAGGGTCTAGGATGTAGTGGGAACCACATTGAATATGTTACTGGACAACTAAGGATGTGTTTTGGTAATTGATTCTGACGGCGAGAAGTTCCATGGATCGGAATCAGGTGCTATAGTTTGAGTACTATGGTGGGAAGTACTATGAGCCTGATGATAAATTTTGGATGATTTTGTGATGTATCAATATGGATGGGTGTGGTTAGAAATTATCTTGTTAGTTTTATGATGGTGAAAAGTAGTGGTTTTACCTTTGATGGGTTGCATGCATTATCTTCATAGTTATCAGAGGAACTCAGTTTTCATCTTAGAGTAGAATGCAACGAGTTGATCATGAATTGATGAATAAGGTGGTTTGGGATGTGTGGTTGTAAGACCACTGATTATTCTTGAGGATGAGAAGGTTTATAGTGAGTAGGTTGCAAATACCTGTGTTTTTTCGGATTTTGAATTTGAGCATAAATTTGAATTTTTTTCTTTTAGGTGCTTATTAGGGGTAAAATGGTCATTTTATAATAGAATATTATCTCATATAACTTTTTTGAACACACTATTGGTCCCAAAATAAGTATTTTACCCTATTATAGGATTTTCGTGGAATTATGAGTTGTTTGAATTTTGATGGAATATTTAATATTTAATTAATTAAATATTAAAATATTCATGCAAGTTTAGGTGTTGATATCTTTTGGATGAAGCATCATATTAGGGTTATAACTCTACAGTTTTATCCTGAATGGGGGGGGGGTTCTTAGGTGAGGCATAAACCCACTTTGGGTTCTAGGACATGAGATGAGCATTGGAAATTGGAATTTAATTAATTTATTTATTTATTTATTTATTTATTTATTTAAAACACTCCTCACCCCTTTTGGATTCATATGGATGAAAAGAGGGGGAGAGGGATTCCCCCTCACATTATGACCAAATAGAGAGGGAAGTGGGAAGGTGGTGTTTTCAGACTTCTTCCATGGTGGCAATCGAGGCTGGAATGAGGTGCAATGGTTTTTGCGAGCAGTTATGGACCCAAAGCTTTGGAATTTTCACTATAAGGTTGGACAGTTTTTTTATTTTTAAGACCTTATCCCTATATATGTGTTTTTTTTAAGTTTTATATCCCTTTTATAACTTATAAGGACCCCATAGGGGTTTATCTATTCTTAATAAAGGAAAAATTGGAGTTTTGGGAGGTTCATGGGGGTTTCCCATTCAAAAATATCGATCAAAAGTTGTGTGGTTCTAAGAAAACATTCCATGTGTTATTCCCATTTAGGGAACATGTATTTTTTGGAACTACACACCATATACTTTTATTATACTCCATGTAGTGGTACATATCCATGCATTGGGATATATCGATGTAGCTGAGTAATTGGACATATGGAGTTTTGGAACTACACACTGTGTACTTGGAGTACACTATGTGTAGTGGGACATGTCCATGTGGTTGAGTACTTGAGAATACATTCCATGTAAGGGATACATAGTTATGTATACTACATGGTTATACCCCATTTATTCTTGGATCATGTATTAGTGCATGAATGAACCCCATTTGTGACACATCATGTAGAAGTACATGTCCAGGTAGGAGATTTTGGAGTGCACATTGTGTACTTCTCCTCTGTTACCCTTTTAGGGTTTTTTTGATACAATAAGAGTCCATTTTGAGTATTTTTACACATAGAATATGATGGTGGATCCTTTTGGATGTTTTAAGGAATTTAAAGAGGTGGTTTGGGGAGAGTATGTTGTGATGGAGAGGTATTCCTCCATTAACTATATCCATCTATCTTCTAAGAATGAGGCATGGGGTGAGACCTAGGAGACAGTCATGATAATTATTTGAGAATGTGGAATGGGTTTTTTGGACTCCATGATTAGTGTTATAATGGGATTTTCCCTGGCTAGTGGGACTAGGTTGTGACTCAATGTGTCTTGGAAAGGGGATGGGATTGAGGTCATCTCCCTTGTGAGGTTTACCCAATTTTAGGAATGTGAGTCAGTGACATGATAGAGACTAGGTTGTGGTATGTGTGACCCCTAAGAGATGGGAGTTGTCCTGAGAGTTTATTTATGAGAAATAATTATTAGAGGGATGCCTCCGCTTGTGTTTTGTCCTAGAGGATCCCAAGAGAGATACCTCTACTTGCATATTAGTTTTGAGGATCCTAAGAGGGATTGATATGATTATGTTCTATATCAGAGGGCCCATGTGGGTTCCCATTAATATACTGACCTCATGTGGGTATATGGTTAGGTAGAGAAAATTTTTGGTTTCACCTATAACCTGAACCAATGTGTAATTATGATGGGGATAGGATAATGTGGATAGGTGTTAGTGTTCATCCATCCCTGGTTACATTTATTTTATTTTAGTTATGTTTAGACTTTGGAAAGGAATGAATGTAGATTATGGGAATCCTTGTTATCTTGGTGTGTTGAACCTTGTAAATTAGTAAATGATGGAATGGTTTAGATGTCATAATGAGACTCCAAATACCGGTGGTTTTTTGTGTGGTTTAGGATGTTGGACATCATGCTTCAGATCCTTCATTGGAATGGTGCACATGGATTCCACAAATATAGATAATATTGGTAGACATGGCATTTCAAAAATATGGATGAGATTTGTGGACATGGCATTCCACATATATGAATAAGATTGGTTGACATGGTGTTACATAGATATGGATGATATTGGTGGACATGGAATTCCATAGATATGGTTGAGAATGGTGGACATGGAATTTCACATATATGGGTGAAAATTGTGGACATGGAATTCTACATATGTGGTTGATATGTCAAATTGATGCTCTGAGAACTATTATTTTGATGTATGTATTAGGTGTTGGATTGATGCTCCGGGAACTTTTGTTTTTGATACTTGGTTTAAATGTCAAACTAAAACTCTAGGTACTAGTGGTACTTTAACATGGTATGAGTACCTAAGACTAATGTGTCTAGGTAATAAGTAAGAGATAACGAATGCATTCTAGAGGATTGATTGGGAATTCCATGTATGTGGATCCCGCATGTTACTTGGGATTCATGGTCATCAATATGTGCTTAGAGACACCTTGATGCTGAGAAAATCATGTGTAGATGATCAAAGTCATGGACCTAAGGATCTACATTGATTGTATTTTTCTTTATTTCAATCGTGTTTTGGATAGGTTGAGCATATGGCATGAACATGCACTTCTAACAGTGAATTATAGGTACATCATTGAGGGTGGACTATTGAGATTTATTTATCACCCCTATATATGCACCTGGGTGTGTATGCAAACATTATTTATGATTTTATATTGATCGTAGATACATGATAGATTGGGAGGAGGCCTAGGGTTTCATTATTGAGAAGAGTCTCTCATGTGGAGTCTGATGATCTGGTTGGAACAGCTCGACAGGGTACTGAAGATCAAGTATATGGCACAGATCTAAGTTGGAAGTAGAAAATTATGTATTAATTTTTTAATTGTTAATCTTGTATATGTGATTGGACCTATGAGTGATCAGTGTTTTATGTATGTAATTATTGTTCAGACCTTTACTATATTCAATAATATTACAACATTCTTCTATTTCAGTTTATTTATTCTTTATATGTACTCTAATGTATATGATAATTGGCTATTTGTATTATTATTTTTCACTTTAATATAGAGGTATAATCTCCTCACAATACCATATTAGACCCCCACTACTAGTTATAAGCCTTTGTAATATGAGGAGGCATGTTTGAGGTCATCTGGAGGACTGGCTCAAGGCACCAGTTTATGTGCATTTGGGCCGGTACGTTACATCTAAGATCATTATACTGGGATATTGATTGTCAAGGCCTCCTCATTTAGAGGAAACCTTACAAAAATTTCTATATGAAATGACCAAAAGGGGAATCTATGGTATATTTCTATATGGAATAACTAAAAATATTTTGTGACATCGATAAATGCCAATAAGATATGTAGATTCTATAAAGTCAATTATGGATAAATCATGCATAGTGATCAAAAAATAATTTGTTTAGAAATGAAGGAATTTCATATGTCACTAACAGGTTAGTGGGAGAACTATAGTTTTCAAGATAGATATGCTAACAACATATGAAAAAAATGTTATTCTTTCTATTTTGTTAATACTAAGGATTGAATTTCTCCAAGAATGACTTAAAGTGTCAACTAAGTTATAGGGAACAAGATTTATCAAATATATCCATGGTTTTTCTAAATCTATTCAAAGTACATATATTGAAAATGCATAAAAATATAGGAACAATTTAGGTCAAAATTGTGGGTGGCATATAATCTTCCCTATGTATAAGATCTCACATCCATACGAGTTGAAAATTTCAAAAGGAATTTGAAATTTCATTTACCAGATGGGTTGGATTTTGAAGTAAGACTTAGAATAGTGTTTCAAGAGTTGGAATGCCTTAAGGTGTTTTTTTTATAATAGGAATGATTCTCTAAAGGTGGATTGGTTGTTCAGGTGGTCCTTGAGATATTTGGGTTAAGTTTCAAGAGTTTTAGAGTTTTTTGGCAAGGGTGCACGATTGGGTGTGCGCGGTTTAAGAGAAACCATATGACTCATTTATACTCAGGGTGTTTTCAGATCATTTTAAACTAATAATGGTTAATTTTCATAGTTAGATAATGGTTTGGGGTAAACCATGAAAGACAAAGGATAAACCATGTGTGGTGGTGATGGAGAGCCTAAGGTATGGTGCACGGTCTATTCATGGTTTCAGAAAAACTGTGCACTTTTCTACAAATGGGAGGCAGTTTTAATAGTACTATTTGTCTAACCATATAGCTCAACCATTCTAAGAATTTTGTAATTCCCAATAAAGGGCACATAGTTTGTGCATGGTTTGGATAACCATGTGGTCAAACCATATAGCTTCTTGGAATTTCATTAAAAGTGGAAATGATCAAAATGATCTCTTGGGTTTTTTAGCCACTCTCCCTTATTCCTCACCCATTAGATGCACATAGACTACGGATGTTGTAATTAACTGACCCGAGTTACCCTCAAACCTGGCACCCGACCTGATCCATCACATACATGAAGGGCATTCCTGATCCCCATGGGCTGGCGACAAGCACCTGGGTATTGAACGACAAAACTGAGGGAACAATTTTTCCCAACCTGAACAACCACATGGCATATATATATATAAAAAAATAAGGGAATAATGAAATACTAACAAAAATATATATTCCATAACTGTAAGAAAACAGTGGAAAAAACAACTAAAACAATAGATAAAAACTCCAAAAATACATGTCCAACTATAAGGGACTCAAAACCAAATAGTTACTCCAACGATGGCTTGGACGAACTCCAACCATGTCACCATAAGCTATCCATCCCAGTTGACATGAACCTCACCACCTCACTGTGGCGCCTTGACTTTCCCTACATTGGAAGATAAATAAAGGTCTACACACCACAGAAGCAGTGCGTAGGGTGTGAGCTAACAGTCTTAGTAGGATCCCACCCAGGTGTTCCATAAAAAGTCTCTGTATAAAAAATCATGTATGCTCATTTTTTTAAAAAACACGGCATGATAAGTAGTAAATCAGCTTTATATAAAACATGTTAAACATTTACTTTTTCTTAGTTCTAAACAAAAGCAGGTATATCATTTTCCAAAGCATAGTTCCATATCATTTTTCACAAGCATCAACATGCATATCAAGGCAAACTCAAAAATACAAGCAGTATAAACCAGAATTACAGGTATCACAACACCAAGGAATACTACAGGTCTAGGCAGCAGACTACTTGTACTAAAATAATCAAGTTCACAAAATTGATCCTAGAACAATGGGCCTAGGAAGCATAGAAATACCCCTTGATTAAACCCCCAAAAATGTCAATATTGGTCCCCTAGAACAATAGACCTAGGAAATAGAGGAAACCCCCAAGAAAAACCTCCTTGATAATCACAAAGCAATGGATGATGGCATCAAGCTAAACCTTCCACCTAAATACCCAAGGTAACCCATGTTCTCTTTTTCACAAATCCATTTCAATGTCTTGAAAAAACATTCAAAACCATTTATAATCTATTTATCAAAATCCAGGGAAACCCATCTTTCTTTCAAAACCCTTTTTCAATACACACAACAATCATTCCAATTTTATAAATCAATTTATAAATCAATTTTCAAATAAAAAAAAGCAGGTTCATTATCATAGGCTAGAGACGGAACCACCTACCTCAAATTTTGGGTCGCACGTGCCCGCAACGGAATCCAAAACCAATAATGAAACACAACAACACCAACGGAGACCATAGGATCCAATCCACAACAATATTGATTCAAAAATAAACACAAAATGTCAGCATAAGAGAGGAAAACCACATACCTCGAAGAAGGATGTCTTTCATACCACAACCAATGAAGGAAAAATGCCTCCAGAATGAGATCACACAGCGGATCTAGAAGAAGATGACAAGAAAAATCCAAATTGGATCAGCGTATCTGATAAATCAAGGCTAGGGCATTATCGTAATCAATTGCAAGGAAGAATAGGAGAGAACTCTTACCTAGAGAGATGCATCGTAGAAGCAACAATGAACCAAAGCTGGTCGGATCTATCTGGAAAGTGAGACACCTCTAAAAACACCTAGGAGCAGTTTAGGGTCGAGATCCATGAATATATGGAAATAAATGATGACCAAAACTACTAAACACGTGAATCTAACCTAGGCGCAGGTCGAGTCATGATGTGTACCTCTTGGTCATGACATGTAGTCCATGCTAGATAATTTATGCTGAAAAACCCATAACCTCGGGTTAAAATTTTATTATTTAACCCCTACATAACATGTACCTTAGTTACACGACATGTACCAGTTCACGGCGTGACCCCCACATCACAACTTGAATTCGTCCCCAAGTACATGACATGTACTTCAGGTACATAGCGTGTACTTCAGGTACACAACCTAAAACCTGCAGAAAACCCCATAAAACTACTTTTAAGGATTCTTAAACAAAAGGGACTTAGAAAAGGTGGAAAATTAACCCGATCAAGGTAATGGGATGTTACAAACTCCCCACCATAAAGGCTTTACATCCCCAGAAAGTCATATGAAAGATGTATCCTATGGAAAGAGATGAGGCCATTGTTCCCTCATCAATGACTTGTGTTCCCAAGTCTCGTGAGAATCCTATCCTTGTTTCCATAGAACTTTGACCAATGGAATCAAATTCCCATGCAAGACTTTCTCTTGATATTCAAAGATCTCAACTGTTTTCTCCAAAATAAAAGCATATGCCTCTAACTCAATTTCTTCCCAACTTAGAACATGAGTAGGGTCAGGGTGATACTTCTTAAGCTAATATATGTGGAAAACATCATGAATGTTTGTCAGTTGAATCAGAAGTGATAACTGATAAGCAACTTTCCCAAGTTGTTCAATGATCTCAAATGGTCCAACATATCTCAGAGCCAACTTTCCCTATTTTTCAAGTCACCAGTGACCCAAATGAGGATAAAATTTCAAGAAAACCCAGTCACCAACAGAAAACTCCAAAGGACAATGCTGCCAATCTGCATATGATTTCTGTCGACTTTGGGTTGTAACTAGACATTGTTTCACCTCCTTAATCTTTCCCAACGTCTCTAGAATCAGACTTGGTCCAACTAAAGATACTTCACCCACCTCTTCCCAATAAAGAGGTGATCTGCACGAGCGACCAAACAATGCTTCAAAATGAGTCATTTTGATCGACGACTAGTAACTGATGTTGTAAAAAAACTCAACCAGTACCAGATGGCTATCCCAAAATCTACCAAAATCCAAGATGTAGGCATGAATAATATCCTCTAGGATCTTAATTACACACTCTTTCTGACCATCTATCTATGGATGGTAAGTTGTTCTCAACTTGAACTGAGTCCCCATTGCCTCTTGAAGACTCCTCTAGATCCTTGAGGTAAACCTAGGATCCCTATCTGAAACAATGGCAGGAGGACTCCCATGTAACCTCACGATCTCCTGCACATACATCTTACCCAGATCTTTAACTTTAGTGGTGTCTTTGATTGGAATGAAGTGAGAATACTTCGTCAACCAATCAACAACCACCCAAATAACATTTTTCCCTCATGGATTCTATGGAAACCCAAAAAAAATCCATGGACACCTCATCCCACTTCCAAACCGGAATTAGAAGAGGCTGAAGCATATTAGAAGGTTTCAAGTGCTCTACCTTTATCCATTGGTAGGTGTAATAGTAGGACATGTAATCTGTGATGTCATGCTTCATACCCGTCCATCAAAACTATCTTCTCATGTCATAATACATCTTTGTGGCGCCTGTATGAATGGAACAAGAAGATCTATGACAATGAAACAAGACTGAACTTCTCACAGGTGTTGGGATGATGACTCACTTCTTGAAGTGAAGTATTCCATATGAATAAAGAGACCAACCAAAAACTATATCCCCACCATAAAGGTTTTCCCTAATCTTCTAAAACTCAACATCTTATTGTTTAATTTTCAAGATAGACTCCAGGAGAGATGATGACAACTGAACACTGGTCAGAACCATACCTGAAACATCCTCCTGGGCATCCAAGTAAAAATGAGAAAAAATCCCCATAATATTCCACTCTTCTTTTGATTCTAGAATAGCCTGTGACAGTACCTTCCTACTTAGAGCATATGCAACAACATTACCTTTCCATAGGGTGTAGGAGATGTCAAGGTCAAACATATGAAGGTATTCTAACCATCTTATTTTTCTGAGATTCAAGTCTTTTTGGGAAAAGATATATATCAGACTCTTATGATTAGAGAAAACTCTGAACTTCTCCCCAAAGAGATGGTGCCACCAACATTTAAGTGCATGCATCATAGTATAAAGTTATAAATAATGAGTGGGGTAGTTATTCTCATGTGGTCATAGATGAAGAGATCCATAAGCTACCACATGATCATACTACATCAATACTCATCTCAAAATAGCACTAGATGCATCAAACAACACCATGTACCCCTTACCAGGCTCAAGTAAGATCAAAAAATGTTCTTATGTCAGAAGTCATTTCAATTCATCAAATTAAAACTAACAATTTTCATCCCATGATAATTTCACCACTTTATTTTTAAGGGAAGTCAAAAGTAATGACAACTTAGAGAAATCCTTGATGAACCATCGGTAGTATCTAGTAAGACTAAGGAAGCTTCAAATTTCAAAGACATCCAGTGGTTCCTTCCATGATAAAATAGATTTTAACTTATATAGATCAACTGATAAGACATGATTAGAAATTATGTGCCCCAAGAATTTCACTTCTCAAATCTAGAAACTACATTTTGAAATATTTCCATACAGATAGTTATTTATTAGAATCTCCAGAACCAAACTCATATGGTGCTCATATTCATGCTCAGACTTTGAATAAACTAGAATATCATCCATGAATACTACCAAAAAAGTGTCAAGATATTGGTGGAATATATGATTCATCAAGTCCATAAAAACTACAGGAGCATTAGTCAGACCAAAAGGTGTCATGTTATATTCATAACAGCCATACCTTCTTCTGAAGGTTTTCATAGGTATATCAGACTCCCGTACTCTGAGCTGATGATAACCTATCCAAAGATCAATCTTTGAAAACCACTTTTCTCCCTTCAACTGATCAAACAAATCATCCACACGAGGCAAAGGATATTTGTTCTTAATCATCACCTGGTTTAACTTCTGATAGTCCACATAGAACCGAAGTGAACCATCCACTTTCTTGGAAAATAACACAGGGGATGCTCAAGGAGAAACACTAGGGTAAATAAAACCTTTCTTCAATAGTTCGTCCAATTGAATATTTATCTATTTCAACTCTATTAGTGCCATATGATAAGAAGGCATTGATATCGGATGTGTACCTGACACCAGTTCAATCGTGAACTCTACTTATCTCTCTATAGGAAGACTGGAGAATTCATCTAGGAAAACATCAGGAAAATCTCAAACAATAACAGGAAGATCCTCAATAAAAAAAACTATAGCTTTCGGGCGCAGTAGAAGTGCGTTGTTGGGTGTACCCAACTTTAATTTTTTTCGTTTATGAGATCCATCACGATAATAAAACGCCGGATATTTGGAATAGAACAAAGAATGAAAGAAAAGAAGGTATTCCTAGAACCATATAGAGGATCATCATATGTTGGTTATAATTAATTTAATTAAAAGACAAGAATTTCCTTGATGGAATCCTCTCTCTGTTGATGTTTCCGGACACGATCTGATGTGATATATCATTGCATCATAGAATCCAAGTGTAGGATTACTCTAGTGGTGATCCATACATGCTCCACATATCTATGTACATCACTGAATGGATCTCCGGGTGCTAGCGTGGAAGATCCTTCACTTTCGATGTCCGCCTTCAATCGCCTTGAGAGCCACTTGCAAAGTGCTCTCCTTGATCCGGTGGAGGAGGGTCTCTCTTGTAGCTTAAGAGCATTCTTGGTGGAAAAATAATTCTCTCTTGGCTTGAGAGATTTTTCAAATACTTTGTGCACAACCCTAAAAAATGTCTAGGATAATGATAATTATATAATTGGGATTTTAATTACTTAGAATAATAAAATTAATTAATTACTCAAAATCATTTATTCATTTCATTTAATTCTTAGCAATACCTCATGTCTAATAATAACAGTTGACTATTATTATTACTAGACATGCACCCAGTGAATTACACATAATATTATTTAATTAAATAAATATTATTATTTTTCAAAAATTCCCAAAAAAAATACCCGACGTGTATATTAATATACACGGCATGTACTTTTGTTTTTACATTCTCTTTATTTCCTCCACCATATTTATTAGACCTTGAATAATGGATATTTATTTCTCAAATAAATATCACTGCATTACTCACTAATAAATATATTATTTCTCCCATAATATATTCTCTCTAATAACTAGTGTTGAAATAAATGCGATCAAGCATCCTTGAATAATTATTAAACCACAATCAGTAATAATCTTTATTCAATGTGTTAAATTAATATTTAACTAAGATACTTAGACACACTTAGTGTGTGACCCTCTAGGCCTCTTTATCAGTGGCATTAGGAAAATCCTGCCTAAAGTCCAAGGTTATCATCTAGAAACACGCCAATGAACCCACAGAGAAAGAAGTTAACGCCGCAATGATGTGTCACCTCCTACAAATGCTTACTGTGTAATGTAATCCCTTTGTCTCGATATCTCAAATCAAGCGGGTTGCATGTTGGTGCCATCAAACAATGTGTTTGATTATTCTTTATTTTACTTCCTAGAATTGAACTTTCTCATTCCTCACCATGGACATGGATTTATTTAGGCTATATCAATTCCATCAAAGGGCCTGAGATATCTACTTTTGTTTTGGAACAGAAGGGACAAATCCTTTCTCTCATTATCTTTTAATGCAGTATTACTCGTGATGCACCCAACATATCCTACCTTACTGTGAACAGTGTGTCATCACAGTTTTCGTCAATACATCTAAGTTTTCGAGTTGTAATACCCATTAATAATATTTATAAAGTCTAATGACCAATACACACGTCTGTAGATAGGAACATCCAATGACACTATGAAATGTGGATTTCCTACCGGTGGGTATCCTTCTCATAATATCCTTCTGAATATTACCAAGGGCGCACACCATGAGAAGGTTTCTCAAAGTATTATGATTCCTCACCCCTAATGGCCTGTATTATTTGTGTCCCTCAAATAACATCATCCATCCATATAACATATATTCAAGAACAGTGTTATGGAACTTCTGGGTTCTCATTATAGAATAGATCCGCTATGACCCTTTAATGCAACAATTGTCCTTAGGACATTATCACATTCATTTTCATACAGAAGAAAAATCAATATGTGATAAGTTATTTATTAATCAATAAAGTAAAAAGTAGTTGGTTCTAGGCCACCAACTCCAATAGACTCCCACTTGGACTAGAGCCAACTGCTAATAACCTTTAACCCGTTAGCTCTCACATGATACTCATGCTTCTGATGAGATAGGCCTTTAGACATGGGGTCTGCCACATTCTCTTCTGTGGAAACTCTTCTCACTACAACTTCACCCCTTTGATAGAAATACCTCAAGATGTGATACTTCTTGAGTATGTGCTTTGTTCGTTGATGTGATCTTGGTTCTTTTGAAAGAGCCACCACTGCAGTATTATCACAATATAATGTGATATGATCTTTACTGTTAGGCACCACATCAAGCTCCTGGACAAAGTTTCGAATCCATATGGCTTCCATGATTACATCAGAAACCTCTATATATTCAGAATCTGTTTTAGAATCGGCGAAAACTAGTTTCTTTGAACTCTTCCAGCTCACAGCTCCTCCATCAAGATAGAAAACATATCTAGATTGAGACTTCAAATTGTTCTGATCTATCTAAAAACCTGAATCATCATACCCTTTGATGACAAGCTCCTTGTCTCTTCAATACACCAGCAACATATCCTTAGTTTTTCTCAGATACTTAAGGATAGTGTTAACAGTAGTCCAATGTTGTTCTCTTAGATCTGGTTGATATCTTCCTACCATGCTCACTGTATAGGCAACATCAAGCCTGGTATATAACATGGCATATATGATGGATCCTATAGCCGAAGCGTATGGGATCTTACTCATTCTATCCTTCTCTTGTTGTGTATGAGGACACATTTTCTTAGAAAGATGTAGGCCATGTGACACTAGAACCAATCCCCTCTTGGATTGTTGTATATTAAATATCTTTAGTATCTAGTCAATGTATGTACCCATAATTAGTCCAAGAAGCCTCTTGGATCTATCATGAATGATATTGATCCCTAGAATGTAGGATTCTTCACCCAAGTCCTTCATGGAGAAGCACTTATTCAACCAGTCCTTAACTGATTGTAAGATTGGTACATCGTTTCCAATAAGCAATATGTTGTCAACATATACTACTAGGATAACGACCACATTCCCATTAAACCTCTTATAAACACATAGCTCACATTCATTCTTAATGAAACCAAATTCTTTTATGGCTTCATCAAATTGAATGTTTAATGAACTGGATGCTTTCTTTAATCCATAAATTGATTTCTGCAACTTGAAAACCCATTTGGCTTCACCTGGTGTCACAAAACCTTTTGGTTGTGTCATATAGATATCTTCCTAAAGGTTCTCATTAAGGAATGTTGTTTTGACATCCATCTGCCAAATCTCATATTCATGGTAAGCTATTATGGCAAGTATGATTCTTATGAATTTAAACATGGAAACTGGCAAGAAGGTTTCATCATAGTCAATTCCTTGACATTGTTTAAATCCATCAGCCACTAGAATTGATTTATATGTGCTAACTTGACCTTCTATGTCTAGTTTTCTCTTGAATACTGTCACAACCCGTCCTCGGGGCCCGTGTCGTGACTACCCCAAGCCCGCCTTCTATAGGCAAGGGGCTGGCGACTAGCACCAAAGTCATAAATCCCTATACTAGGAAGGCATTGCCTTTATAGAAGTAAAAAACACAACAGAGTATGCAACTGAAGTAAGAAAAAAGTAAAACTGTATACAAAATTAAGTGCTTAAAAGAAAGGGGTCGGAAATACAAGCCCAACAATAAGTACATTACAACTGAAAGTCTAGTACAACAGCAGTAAAGTAAAGCATCAACCATTGAGTCATCCTCCGGGAATCCCACCTGAAGGGTGGGTACAGATGGCCCCCTCAGCACCTCGGGTCCATCCGTCCACTCCGTGTACGTCCCACCGAGTGGTCCACCTCCGGATACCGTCCAGCGCTACTAGTCTCTACCACGATCAGTGTTGTCTGTCATCTGCATCCCACACAATGTAGTGCGGGTATAGCCTATGCAGGGGTGAGTATAACAATACTCAGTAGGGACCCCGAGACCCCCAAAGGTCTCCTAGAATCCACGAAGAATAAACCACAAAGAAAAGATACAATCACGAAGTATCAACCAACTATACTTAGGTATATACCCATACATATACCTAAGTCATCAATTCCAGTTCGGCTCCAACTCTCGAGCCCAAGCACAACCCAGTCCACACAGGAAAGAAGTCAATCACACAGATGGTAATGATTGAAATTCAAGACTCAGATCACACCGGTATACATCTTTAGTAAAGTGATAAAGATGATTAGATGTAGCCACTGATTCATCTAACCTGTTGGACCCACGTAGGATACTAGACCATCTAAGTTGTCGGACCCACGTAGGATACTAGACCAGCTACTCTATCGGACCCACATAGGATACTAGAACAGAAGTCAAACTGTCAGACCCACGTAGGATACAAGAATAGTAGTCATCGTCGTCTAACCCACGTAGGATTCCAGTATGGTAGTCATCGTCGCCAAACCCACAGAGGATTCCAGTACAGTAGTCGTCGCAGTCGCAGTCATCTCTAGGGTTCCCGCACACAGCACGCTCGATTCCGGGAGGGTCCTCTCCTCGATCAAATGGGTCTATACATCAACTATCATGAAGTTCAGATTTTATGTATCCATAAGTTCAGTCTCTTCAAAAGGAACCCAACGTGACAGACGGCGCGTCAATCGGACGCCCGGTCTGAGAGATATTGGCTTTTCCGTTCCAGGGGCCCCGTTGGAAATACGCTCATTCCAAAACCTGTCCATTTTCCAAAGTTGTCCAAAACTCACTTAGAGTATCTCAAAAGGACCTCCTCTTTGTAAGGTTCCCAGTTCCATAGACGGCACGTTGATCAGATGCACGGTCGTAAAGTTATTCACATTTAAGTGAAAAGGGGTCGGCTCGTCAAGCCCGGTGGGCTGGCGAGTTGGCCCATCCTGGCTCAGCAGGTCCGAACTATATAAGGGGTCGGCCTGGCCCAATGATGCGCGGCCCGGCCCGATAGAGCTCGGCCCAGCCCGTGGCAGGCGGCCCGGCCCGTGCAAGGGTGCGGCCCGCAGCTGGCCGAGCCGGTGCGGGGGGGGGAAACTTTTCGAACCGGCGGTGTTGAGTGGCGTCGCCCTCCCATCCATCCAGACGAAGCCAACCAGTCTTCCCGACACGAGCGACCCGTAGCTTCGGGCCGTGATCCCTCCGTCGCGGCACCATTGTGCGTCATGGCTTCTTCCGCCCGGCAGGCCAACGAGTCGGCCGGTTCTTCCGCCGGAGCGGCCCACCCTGTGCAAGTTACGGTTCTCCGCAGCGCGGCGCCTTGGGGCACCACGGTTCTCCAGCCCAACCAGCTTCATCCAGTCAATTCTTCTTTGGCCGAGCGGCCCGCAGTTGCGGGCCGCGGTTCTTCCGCACGCGGCCGACGCTCGGCCGCTACCTTCGATCGTCGCCGCTTCCCGTTGTGAATTAAAAATCAAGAAACAATGAAGGGTTGTCGGGCCGTGTTTGTTCAGCCCGCGCCCTCCGCGTTAGGCGGTAACAATTGTCCATATACAATCATTTTCATTCAACAACGACAAGAGTATAATTTTATCAAATAAAATTATACAATTCCCCTACCTCGGTTTCAAGAGAGGAGCACGTCAAAGAGTTGAGGAAGACAAGCGTCGCGGAGGTTGGGTGTTACAGAATATGGACATCGATTCCGTTGACGTCAGGGTGCGTCCAAAGGGAAGTGTCGATGGAGAAGTCCTTCGCGTTCTTCTTCGGAGTTGTTCTTCGTTAAATAACGGCGCTCCTCTAATTCACCAAAGGTTCCCCCACCAAAATATTTGCCAAGAAATTATTAAAGTAAGGATTTACCCATAATTATAAACTTGCCATGTAATTCAAAAAGATTCAAAAATTAGAGAAGTCAAATCATTAATTGATCAATAAATGAAAATATGATGGAAAAATTTATGGGAGAGAGAGAAAGAGGTGAAGAGTCACAATTAAGGAGGAAGAGTTATCAATTAAACAAAAGGGGAGTTAAATGGGGGTTTCAAGGGAGTTGAGGGGAGGTGATAAGTTAGGGGATCATGTGGGCCCCACCACCCTTAGTTATATTCTCCCATGGGAAGTTAGGTGGGGTGTGGGACCCACCTACAAATTCCTTTTGGAGGAAATAACTTCCACTTAAAATAAAATTGTAACACAACAATTTTATTTAATTCTTAATGAGTCCCCAAATTTTAACTACCACATACGACAAAATGAAACTACGATAAAAGTCCCCTTAAGCGAATACTAGCATTGCGATTTCATCGGTGCCCTCGGATTTCAATTCCAAACACCGGTTCAAAAGATAGTAAAACTCGTACGTACGTTTACTGAACGTACCCGAACAAAACTTCAGAAATTGATTCTGAGCACACCGGGCCTCAGAATCAGGCACCGTCAGAAACTGCGTACTCATAAAATTCCAAAGAATTAAAAAAAATCCTTGAAATTTTTTGGTCTTTACATTACTCTCACCTCAGGGCTTTATGTCCTCGTAAAGCTACAACACATACTAGGGAAAAAAATGGGGGTACTGAGCTTGTATCTGAGCCTCCCCCTCCCAAGTGCTCTCTTGGAGGTTCTCATGCTGCCAGTGAATGCGCACCAGAGGAATCAATCATCCACATAGGACCCGCTCCTGTTGATCCTCGATCTCCACCAGGACCTCCGTTAATGTCACCCTATCATCGATGTCTAGCTCCCTGTGGTCGATAATGTGGGTCGGTTCGTGCACATATCCCCTCAGTTGAGATACGTGGAAGACGTCATGAACCCGGTGCAACTGAGGTGGAAGGTCCAGGTGGTAAGCCACCTCACCTACTCTGCTGAGGACCTGGAAAGGTCCGATGAATCGTGGAGATAACTTGTCACCCCGTCCAAATCTCTGTAGACCCCGTCGAGGTGAGACCCGTAAGAAGACGTGGTCGCCATCCTCGAACTTCAGTGGTCTCCGTCTCCTATTAGCATAGGACTTCTTTCTGCTCTGTGCAGTCTTCATCTGCTCCTGGATGATCTGAACCTTCTCTGTTATAGCTTGAACCATCTCTGGTCCTACAAGTGCTGACTCCCCAGGGTCAGTCCATCATAGAGGTGTTCTTCAAGGTCGGTCGTACAACGCCTTGTATGGTGTCATCCCGATGGTGGAGTGGTAGCTGTTGTTGTACGCAAACTCCACCAAGGTTAAATTATCCTCCCAGCTACGACCAAAGTCAAGGACAAATGCACAGAGCATGTCCTTGAGAGTCTGAATGGTCCTCTCTATCTGGTCATCCATCTGAGGATGGAAGGTAGTGCTCAGATGTAGCTATGTCCCAAAAGCCTCCTGTAGCCCCTTCCATAGTCGGGAAGTGAAACGAGCATCATGATCGGAAACGGTAGAATATGGTACACCATGAAGTCGTACAATCTTCTAAATGTAGAGGCATCCCAAGCTCTCTACTGAGCACTGCTCTCTGATCGGTAGGAAGTGGTCTGAATTGGTGATTCAGTCTACGATCACCCAGATAGTGTCATGTCCTATGGATGTACGTGGAAGCCCCATCACGAAACCCATAGATATTCCGTCCCACTTCCACTCTGGGACCTCTAAGAGTTGTACCAAGCCTACTGGTACTTGGTGCTTCGCCTTCACTTATTGACAAGTGAGGCATCGTGAAATGAACTCTGCTACAGCCTTCTTCATACCCGGCCACCAGTGATGTCGTCTGAGGTCCAAATACATATTTTCCACTCCTGGATGTAGCACTAGAGGGGAAGTGTGGAACTCCCTCAGCACCTCCTCCTGTAGTGCGACTGGTACCATGGTACGTCCCCTGAAGAGGATGGAGTGCTCCCCTCCTTCAGAAAATTCATCAGGTGCCTGTCCTGAGGATATCTGAGCACGCCGCATCTCACAGTCAAAGTCCCCACGCTGTGCCTCCCTGACTCGCTGAAGAAGTGGAGGAGTGAATGTGAGAGACTGAAGAAAGGCTGCTCCATCAATATCCACAAAGGATATCTGCAACGCGGCTAGCTACTCTGTCACCTCTCCTAGCAGTTGAATGCCCGATCTCCTACTGAGAGCATCAGCTAAAACATTCCCCTTCCCAGGAGTGTAGACTATCTCAAAGTCATAATCCTGGAGGAACTCGATCCATTGCCACTATCTCATGTTCAGTTCCTTCTGCGAGAAGATGTACCTAAGACTCTGGTGGTCAGAATAGACTGTAAAGTGCTCTCCCATCATATAGTGCCGCCACATCTTCAAGTCGAAGACCACTGCTGCTAACTCCAGGTCATGGGTAGCGTAGTTCTTCTCATGTTGTCTCAACTGCCATGAATCATACGCGGTCACTACTCACTCCTACATCAGGACACACCCGAGTCTGGTCCCTGATGCATCGCAGTAAACTACATACCCAACACCCTCCTCCGGTAACCTCAAGATAGGCGCACTGGTCAACCTCTGTCTCAGCTCCTGGAAGCTCTTCTGACATCTATCTGACCACACGAAGGGTTTCCCCTTCTTCATCAAAGCTGAAAGCACTTCTGCAACTTTGGAGAAGTCTGGAACAAATCTCCGATAATATCCAGCCAGACCCAGGAAACTCCGCACCTTTGTCACGCTCTTGGGTGGCTCCCAAGAAAGCACTGCCTCAATCTTCGTGGGATCCACTACTAATCCAGCCTCTGAGATGATGTGTCCCAAGAAGTGAACCTCTCAAATCCAGAACTGGCACTTCGAGATCTTACCATAAAGCTGGTGCTCTCAGAGTGTATCCAGTACAACTCGCAAGTGGTAGGCGTGCTCCTCCTCAGTAGTCGAGTAAATCAGTATGTCGTTGATGAAGACTACAAAAAAATGATCTAGGTAAGGCTATAAGATATGGTTCATGAGACTCATGAACACTTCTGGTGCGTTGGTTACGCCGAAAGGCATAACCAAGAACTCTTAGTGGCCATACCGACACCTGAAGGCTGTCTTCTGCACATCCCCGTCTCGAACTCTAAGCTGATGATAGCCTGACCTGAGGTCTATCTTCGAGAACCATCGTGCTCCCTTGATCTGAACAAAGAGGTCGTAAATCCTCGGGAGTGGTTACTTGTTCTTCACAGTCACCTGATTCAGACGACGATAGTCGACACATAGTCGCAAGCTCCCATTCTCCTTCTTGGAGACAAAATCAGAGAAGCCCAGGGTGAAACACTGGGTCAGATAAATCCTTTCCCCTGCAAGTCCTCTAGCTGTACCCGCAGCTCACGAAGCTCAGCAGGAGCCACCGGATATGTTGGAGTAGATATCAGTGATGTCCCGGGGTACAGGTCAATGTACAAGTCTACCTCTCTGTGAGGAGGTAGTCCTGGAACGTCATCAGGAAAAACGACCGTATATTGATCCACCACAACAGGAAATCTCGGACTCCGCACATCAACTTCTCCAAGGATGATGTTGGAACCATGGTTTTTCTATGCAAGAATTGGAGTATGGTTTGTGTTTTTTGTCAATCGTCAGTGGAAGTTCAGAATGTGTGCCAGAAAAGTGATCATACAGTTCAGGAAGAAAACAGTATTGAAGGTGGCATTGTTTCCCAATGTTTTCCAAATTTTTAGGCCTCAAAATCAAAAAATGAAGACACAGGTTGTTGTAAAAACTCAAAGAAGAAGTGGTGTGAAGAATATCGGGAGGCATGCACAAAAAATCAAGGGTTGTGCGAAAAACAGCGGGTTTGCGCGAAAAATAGTGGGTTTGCGCAAAAAACATCATGGTACGTGAAATAGAGGATTGAGGGTTTTCGTGCAAATAGTGTTTCGGAATCAGAACGTCGAAAAATGGAAAAGTAATGGGTTGCGCAAAAAATCTGGAAATGTGCGCGAAAAACGATACCAGCACGAAAGATTACGCGCTGGATGAGAATTTTTATGCGCCACAGGGTATTTTGCGCGTGGGGGGTCTAAGATGCCTATAAATATGTGGTGAACCCCCTCATTTCGTATCATTGAATACTTAGAGAAGATCTGAGGTCTGATGCGCGAAAAAGGATCATGTAAAGGGGCTTGCGCGAAATATTCTAGACTACGCGGAAAATTCCGGGATGCGTGAAAAAGGAAGAGTTGCGCGTAAAAATTGGGGTTGCGCATAAAAGATTCAGTTGATCTAAAAAGGGTGTTGTTGTGAAAAATATTTTTCCACGCGAAAAGTAAATTTTGCGTGCAATAGAAAGGTTTTGTGCTCAAAGGGTGGGTGTTGCGTGCAATTATCAGTGAAATCTGTTTGCACGTTCTGGTTATCTGGTTCAGAGGTTTTGTGTGTTCTAGTGCATCAATTCTGTAATTTGATGCAAGCAAAGTCTCGTGCTAAGAAGAGACAAAGACTTTAATGAAAATCTATTGAAGAGACCTTCACGTCTATAAACTGAGTGTGACTTCACCAAGGGCAGTGAGCCAGGGGGAGTCAATGGGAGTGACCTAAGGGACGCAGTGAGCTATACCTGAACTTTTGTAAAGGTAGTGAGCCTGGGACAGAGTGACTGTTCCTGAACCTTTGTAATCCACAACTAGTGAAGTTTAGTGGAATTTGGTATGACCGACAACCTGTCGGTGTATGCTCCTTGGACGTAGCCCTTAGTGGTGAACCAAGTAAAAATTTTTGTGTCATCTCTCTGCTGTGAATGTTTGTTTTCTGTTTATATCCATCATAAAGGTTAACAAGTTCCTACCAACGTGGGAACAAGATCCATCACTTTAAAAGAAAAAGTTCACA
Organism: Viscum album; assembly: GCA_963277665.1. Classification (NCBI taxonomy): domain Eukaryota; kingdom Viridiplantae; phylum Streptophyta; class Magnoliopsida; order Santalales; family Viscaceae; genus Viscum; species Viscum album. The sequence goes on from OY728123.1 coordinate 2,027,221,407, forward strand.
CCCTGATTCACCCCTCCCCTCTCAGGGTGTCCCGGGGTCCTACAGATGAGACTAGCCAACTGATGTGTGATCAGCTGCCCTCTCCTCTGGGAAATCCCATCATGCGCTGCAAAGGCTCTCTTCTCGCCGGTGAAGGTGAACCTGTTCCCATCCATGCAGATACACTGCACCTTGCACCTAATACAGTCGATTTGAGCATGGACTGTAGACAACCAGTCCATACCCAAGATGACGTCGTAAGGCCTTGACACCGCTACAAGAAGATCCAATCTGAAGCTCTCGCCTCCTAGAGTAAGCTCACACTGCCGGCACCAGTGCGTAATCATCGAGTTTGCTCCCATAGGAGTCTCTAGCCATAAGGATTGATCCAAAGGCTCTATCAAAATCTCTGAGATCCAAACAAGGGCAGTTCCAATAAAATAATGACTCACTCCTATGTCTATAAGTACAGCAGCAAGGGTGGAGTAGACACAGATAGTACCTCAAATCATATCAGGTGCGCCGTGGTCGTAGGCCTTGACTGACTGGATATGAGCTTGCCCATGTCTTCCAACTCCCTGAGTTCAGGGTGGTCCTCCTGGTGGTGGTGGTGGTAAAGCCTCGAAACGCCATCCACCACCCGCTGCTTGGCCAACTCCTCTGTCTCGTCTGCCTGCTCCCAGAGGACCACCACGGTCGAACCTCTACCTCTGCCTGGGAGGTCCCTCTACTTTCTGTTGCCTGTCTACATGGCGGGTCGGACAGTCTCGATCCATGTGACCCTGCCCATCGCATGCATAGCACTGCCTGCTCCTCGTATAGCTGGCTCTGTTCCGTGTGCCCCGCACAACCGAACCTGTATCCTGAGGTCGCCCACCTGATGGCCTATTCCTCTTGGACCTTTGCGACATCTATATACTACCGACTGCATAAGACTCTGCTACGTGTCTCCCTATGGAGGGTCTCACCGCTGGTGTCTGCTCAGTGAGAAAACTCTCCATTAGAAGAGCTCGCTCCAGCACCCTCGCCTGTGTCGGGATGCTGAGGGGAATCATCGAAGCTCTAATCTCGTGCCTGAGTCCCTACTCGAAGGTTTGGGCCCTGAAGAATGGGTCTCGTACCATATCCATGGAGTAGAGTGAGAGTTCATTAAACCTCACTGAGTACTAAGCTACGTTCATGTTGCCCTACTTCAGATAAAGTAACTCCTGGATCTGCACCGCACGAAGGGTGGTGGGAACAAACTCTGAACAGAAGAGACTCTCGAAGTCTTTTCAAAGTAGAGATGCTTCGTCGTGCACCTGGAGCATCAAGCTCCACCATCTACCTGATGTTGCGTGTAGGAGAATCGCAGTAAGGATCACCATAAGATCAGCTGGTGTCCCTACTAATCTGAAAACCCTGACGACAGCCTCCAGCCAATCCTCGGCTACCTATGGGTCCGTCTCTCCGCAGAACCTAGGTGGCCTCTGTCGCTGAAACTTGTGCAATGCACTCAGGCGGCGTGCACTCTCTGCTGCTGGAGATGGTAGTATCGGTGGCTCAGCGGGTAGTGGTACCGCTGGTGCCTCCGCTGTGATGGGGCCCTACACCGAGGCATCGTCGATCGGTGGGCTACCATCTCACACCTGACTAAGAACCCTAGTTGGTTGCTTTCGTGGGGACATCCTAAAAAGAAACAGGTGTTCCACGGTCAAAAAGTATACCTAGTGAGCTGACACAAAGTAATCACAAAAAAAACTTTTGAAACACACATGTAATCAATGTTTTTGTGTACTGAGTCGGAAATCAGAGGTCAGGGTCCTGGTGTATGGATACATCAGCCGCCGCACCAACACTGGACTCCCTGGTCTGAAAACCACACTCAATACTCTTAACACTATTGTTTCATAGAAAGAAATGATTAGATTCCTGAGTTCTGTGGTATAACTGATTCCTCTGATACCAATTTGTCACAACCCGTCCTCGGGGCCCATGCTATGACTACCCCAAGCCCGCCTTCCATAGGCCAGGGGCTGGCGACTAGCACCAAAGGCGTAAATCCCTATACTGGGAAGGAATTTCCTTTATAGAAGTAAACAAACACAACATAGTATGAAACTGAAGTAAGCACAAAGTAAAACTGTATAAAATAGTAAGTGCTGAAAAGAAAGGGGCCAGAAATACAATCCCAACAGTAAGTACAGTACAACTAAAAGTCTATTATAACAGCAGTAAAGTAAATCAGCAACTACTGAGTCATCCTCTAGGAATCCCACCTGAAGGGTGGGTAAAGATGGTCCCCTTAGCACCTCGGGTTCATCCGTCCGCTCCGTGTACATCCCGTCGAGTGGTCCACCTCCGGGTACCGTCCAGCTCTACAAGTCTCTACCACGATCAGTGTTGTCCGTCGTCTATATCCAACACAACGTAGTGCGGGCATAGCCCGTGCAGGGGTGAGTATTAACGATACTCAGTGGGGACCCCGAGACCCCCGAAGGTCTCCCAGAATCCACGAAGGATAAACTACAAAGAAAAGATACAATCACGAAGTATCAACCAACTCTAATTAGTTATATACCCATACATATATCTAAGACATAAATTCCAATTAGGCTCCAACTCTCGAGCCCAAGCACAACCTTATCCACACAGGAAAGAAGTCAATCACACCGATGGTAATGATTGAAATTCAAGACTCAGCTCACACAGGTATACATATTTTGTAAAGTGATAAAGATGATCAGATGTAGCCACTGATTCATCTAAGTTGTCGGACCCACGTAGGATACTAGACCAGCTATGTTGTCGGACCCACATAGGATACTAGATCAGCTACTCTGTTGGACCCACGTAGCATCCTAGAACAGAAGTCAAACTGTCGGACCCACGTAGGATACAAGAACAGTAGTCATCATCGTCGAACACACAGAGGATTCCAGTATGGTATTCTCCGTCACCGAACCCATGGAGGATTCCAGTACGGTGGACGTCGCAGTCGCAGCCAGCTCTAGGGTTCCCGCACACACCACGCTCGATTCTGGGAGGGTTCTCTCCTCGAGAAAAGGGTTCGATACATCAACTATCACTAATTTCAAATTTTATGTATCCCGAAGTTCTATCTCATCAAAAGGAACCCAACGCGATAGATGGTGCATCAATCAGACCCCCGGTCTGAGAGATATTTGCATTTCCGTTCCAGGGGCCCGATTGGAAATACGCTCGTTCCAAAACCCAGTCGTTTTCCAAAGTTTTCCAAAACTCACTTAGAGTATCGAAAAAGGAACACCTAATCGTAAGGGTCCCATTGCCATAGACGGTGCATCGATCGGACGCACGGTCGTGAAGTTATTCACATTTAAGTGAAACGGGTCTGGCCCGTCAAGCCCGGTGGGCTGGCGGGTCGGCCCGTCCTGGCTCGGAGGGTCCAACCTATCTAAGGGGTCGGCCCGGGCTGATGATGCACAGATCAGCCCACACAAGGGCGCGACCTGGCCCGGCTGGGCGCGGCCCAGCTGGCCATGGCTCGACCGGCTGGCTGAGCCGGTGCGGGGGGGGGGGAACTTTTCAAACTGGCGGTGCCACCCTCATATTCAGCTGGCCAAAGCCAGCCGGTCTTCTAGGCACAAGCAGCCCGCGACTGCGGGCCGCGATCCCTCTACCGCGACGACATTTTCCTCCACGGCTTCTTCTGCCCGGCCAGCCAACGAGCCGGCCGGTTCTTCCACCGGAGCAGCCCACCCTGTGCGGGTCGCGGTTCTCCGCAGCGCAGCACCGTGGGGCGCTGCGGTTCCTCTAGCCCGGCTGGCCGGTTCTTCTTTGGCCGATCGGCCCACGGTTGCGGGCCACGGTTCTTCCACACGCGGCCGGCACGCGGCCACTGCCTTCAATCATCACTGCTTCCCATTGTGAATTAAAAATCAAGAAACAACAGAGGTTCATCAGGCCGTGTTCGTTCGGACCACGCCCTCCGCGTTAGGTGGTAACAATTGTCCATAGAAAATCATTCGCATTAAACAATAACAAGAGTATAATTTTATCAACTAAAATTATACAATTCCCCTACCTCGGTTTCAAGAGCGGAGCACGTCAATGAGTCACGGAAGACAAGCGTCATGGAGGTCGGGCGTCGCGGAATACGGATGTCAATTCCGTTGATGTCAGGGTGCATCCTAAGGGAAGTGTCGATAGAGAAGTCCTTCGCGTTCTTCGTCGGATTTTTTCTTCGTTGAAGAACGGCACTCCTCTAATTCACCAAAGTTTCCCCCACCAAAATATTTTCCAAGAAAATATTAAAGTAAGTCTTTCACCATAATTATAAACTTTCCATGTAATTCAAAAAGATTCAAAAATTAGAGAATTCAAATAATTAATTGATCTATAAATGAAAATATGATGGAAAAATTTATGGGAGAGAGAGAAAGAGGTGAAGAGTCACAATTAAGGAGGGAGAGTTGTCAATTAAATAAAAGGGGAGTTAAATGGGGGGTTTCAAGGGAGTTGAGGGGAGGTGATAAGTTAGGGGCTCATGTGGGCCCCACCACCCTTAGTTATATTCTCCCATGGGAAGTTAGGTGGGGTGTGGGCCCCACCTCCAACTTCCTTTTGGAGGAAATAACTTCCACTTAAAATAAAATTATAACACAATAATTTTATTTAATTCTTAATGAATCTCCAAATTTTAACTACCACATACAACAAAACGCAACTGCATTAAATGTCCCCTTAAGCGAATATCGGCACTGCGAGTTCATCGGTGCCCTCGGATTTCAATTCCGAACACCGGTTCAAAATATAGGAAAACTCGCATGTACGTTTACTGAACGTACCCGAACAAAACTTCAGAAATTGATTTCGAGCACACCAGGCCTCGGAATCAGGCACCGTCAGAAACTGTGTACTCATAAAATTCCAAAGAATTAAGAAAAAAAATTCTTGAAATTTCCAGGTCTTTACAAATACCCATTTTCATCCAACAAGATTTACATCAACTGGCTCATCGACCAGAACCCAAACTTGGTTCGGATACATGGAATCCATCTCAGAATTTGTAGATTCTATCTATCTTACAGCTTCTGATATTTCTATTGCTTCCTTGTAGGAGAAAGGTTCATCATTGTCCAACAATAATGATTCATCATTATCAGTGACTAGGAAACCAAATCTCTCTGGTTACCTTACCTCTCTTGAGATCCTACGCAGTACTTGTGTTTCTAGAACCTCTTCCATGGGGACCTATGGAACTTGTTCATATACCAACTTTTGTATATCTTGAGCATTAACTTTGTTGAAGTAAATCTTGATCCCATTGTCCTTTTTTAGGATGCGCTCCCTCTCAAGAAATACATCTTATCTGGTGACAGTCACTTTCTTTTCTAAAGGGTTATATAGGTAATATCCTTTTGTTTCCTTGGGATATCTTATAAAGATACACCTCATGCCCCGAGGTGCTAGTTTGTTGCTTGAGAAGGCCTTAAAAAATGTCTCGCATCCCTATACACATGTGTGCGACAAAATGGGTTTATTTCTATTCCATAACTCGAAGGGAATTCCATTTTCCACCTTAGTTAGTACTCATTTTAATGTGTATGATGTAGTTTGTAATGCATATCCCCAAAAGGATAATGGAAGATATGCATGACTCCTCATCAACCTCACCATGTCCAACAATGTGTGGTTCCTCCTTTCACTAACACCATTCCACTGTGGTGTATAAGGATGAGTGAGATGAGATAGAATCCCAAACTCCTGTAGAAGATCGATGAACTCTTGGTTTAGATATTCTCCACCTCAATCTGATTAAAGCTTTTTTATCTTCTTACCAAGTTGATTCTCTACTTAATTCTTGAATTCATTAAATCTATCTAAGGCTTATGAATTATACCTCTTTAAGTAGAAATATCCATATCTATTGAAATCATCAGTAAAAGTAATGAAGTGAGAATATCCACCATTAGATTCTACTGGGAATGTTCCACACACATCTGTGTGCACCAATCCTAGAAGCTCTGTGGCCCTTTCACCCCTCCACTGAAAGGCAGCTTGGTCATTTTACCTTGTAAACAAGAGTGACATCTATCAAGTGGTTTTAGCTCAGTAGAGTCTAAATAGCCATCTTGGCAAAGCCTTTTCAAGCGCTTCTCATTTACATAACCGAGATGATGATTCCACAATTTGGTGATGTATGAGTCATGTGAGTTTGTTTCGTTATCGATTGCCAACACTTATTTTTCGTAATTTAATACATAAAACCCATTATTTAAATGCGTCATACCATAACATACGTTTTTCTTATAAAAGAAGCAACCCTTATTTTAAAACTTGAAAATAAGTCCATGCATATCCAAACATGATACAAAAATTATATTTTTGGTAACACTAGGCACATAATAACAGTTATGTAAAACCAAAATAGTCCCAGTTGGCAATGAGAGGTGGTAATCGCCAATGGCTAATGCAGTCAACCTCACACCATTATCATCTTGAAGATCCACCTCTCCTCTGTAAATCTTTCAAAATATACTTGGTTCCTACATTTGAATACAGATGTAAGACCCACAAGCTGTATCTAATACCCAATGTGTAGAAATGGAAAGATTACACTCGATAATGAATGAAACTTTAGAATACCCACGCTTCTAGGTGTAGTTCCACTTTCAGTGGCCTTTCTTGACACATGAAAAATATACCACCCCTCATTCCTTTCCCTGCCTTTGGATCTTCCCCTTCTTAGAGGGACAGTGCTCGGGGGATTCAGACCATTTATAAGTCCTTAGACCCTTTTCCTTGTCCTTCCTTTTCTTATTCACCATAAAGACTGTGGGTTTGTCACTCCCCATGTCCTTATCTACCTGGTGAATTAAGGTTAGAAGTTTCGATAGACTCTTATCATTGTTACTCATGTTATAGTTGAAAATAAAGCTAGAGAAGGTCTTGGGAAGTGATGATGGGATGAGATCTGTATGTAACTAATCCAGGAACTTAATCCCTAATATGTCCAGGCATTCAATGTAGCCAATAATCTTGACTGCATGAGGCCTAGATGGAATATACTCTCCAATATTAGTTGTAAACAAAGTGTTGGAGATCTCATATCTCTCCTGTTTCACCTTCTCTTGGTAGAGATCCTTAAGGTGAGACATCATGTTATACGTGTCCATGTTTTTATGTTGCTTCAAGAGCTCATTAGACATGGCCGATAGTATGAAACATTGGACATATATGGAATCATCCATATGTTTCATATAGAGAGATAGTTCCTCATCACTGGCCTTTTTTCGAGGCACAACTAGAATAGGATCTTCCAACACATAAAAGCTTCTCTCGTGGTGAAGGATGACGCGTAAACACCTCTTTCATTCCTATAAATTGGTGCTTGTGAGAAGGTTTCCCTTCTCGATTATGGTTTTCAATGATATGTTTGAAGTAATTTTTCTTATTGTTTATACAAATTAATATGAGCAAAGGTTTAGTACTTTATTATGATAAAAATTGAGATAAATAAATAAATTAATACTTATCATCCTCCCACTATTCTATCGAAATATAATAGTCCTCGCCATTGACTTCGGAATATTCTATTTCCTAAATATTCTAGTGGAAAGGATCCATATTTCCCTTAGCATTACCCCAAATGTGTTTGGTCAAGAAACTTGAAGGGTTTTAGGTAGGCATTCCAAATTACAACTGCATTAACTCGCAGCTCCTTGATCCATTGAGTGGACTCCCCAATCCTGAAACCCTTTTATTTTGGATTTCTTCAATCTTTACCTCTTGGTCATACCAAGTCCTGTTGTGGTAGTCAACCCTTGATGTGAACCAATCCAATTCAACCCAAAACCTTGAATTATAATTCCCCAATAATTGAAATCACCCCAACTAGGGTTGGTCAAGCACTTTGAACTATGGTTCGATTCTAACCAAGATTATGGAAGGTTATACCGACTTATTATTTCTTTGAGGGATTTTTTCCTTATACATAAATTTCCATTTTATTATATTTGATTACATGCTTTTTAATATTAATTGGGATATAATTAAGTGACTAACCATGTCTATGATAATATTTACACATAATCTGGTCTTATTTTAGTTCCATCTTGCATGCTTGTTTAATTCATTAATTGTGTGATCGTGACAACACACCCACAATAAATAAACCATTAAACAGACAGAAATAAAATAAATGGTATGATCATGATCTTGTTATATTGGTTATTTTATCTAGTGTTTGATAAAATAACCCAAGACCTAGGGTATAAACACCTTGAACCTTTTAGGTTCATGTTTACATCTTTCCACATGTCCACCTTTGTATCTCCTTGGATTGGTTTCACCTAGGATCCTAACTTGAACTGCCTCCACTAGCTTGGGAGCTCCATCCATTACATATTATTTCATCTCACACACAGGTGAGGGGTAAAATGGGGTTTTTCATAAAAGAAACCTTGGGCACACAGGCCCTACATATTAATGAGAAGAAGGCTCGCAGGCCAACAAGTTTAATTTAAATAAATTAATTAAAAGAAACCATTCACATAAAAAGGTCATGGTTTAGATCATGATCATTAATACATGAAACGATATTTATACATAAATAAAACTAGCATTCAATTCTTTAATCATTCTTTTTTTAAGATAAATCATGCTCAAATCAATTAATTATCTTTAATTAATAAATCCTTTTATCTTAAACACTTTTCTGAATTTCCTTGAGATTATCATCCATCATAATTTTAAACAAATAAATTCAATTAAAATTATCTTTATATGTAACTTGTACCTTGGAGGAAACCCGGTGAATTCCCATTCAGAACTACCCAATGAGTAGAAATGAACATTACACATATGTTAAATTAAACACATATATATATAAAACACCTATCATGTGTTGTGCCTCAGCTTTATGCCTACACTATGGTACATGTCTCAAGGGTTTGTATAATATAATAATAAATTTTAATAAATCTACATAATTTGGATGAGTAAACGGCGTGTAGTTCTGACTACACGGTGTGTACTTTTGTTCACCATCCATCCGAAGTACACACCCGGGGACATGGCGTGTATATATACTTCGAAAATCTTCAGAGTAAATAGCGTGTTCAGTGGTATATACGTCGTGTAGTATCCGCGTTACACGGTTTCCATCCGGGAAAGTCGTGTACGGGGTACAAGGTCCAACCCTAACCCGAAGGGACTACACGTTGTGTTTAGTGGGCTACATGGCGTGTAATCTAGAAACTGTGTGCCACCTATTCCTGGTTAACACATAGAGTCTTAAAGACTTAGATAGGATCCAATGACATGGCTTGGTTCAACGGACCATCTCGGTGAATGGAACTTATACTACATGGCGTGTACTTCTGAATACATGCCATGTATTCTGGTGTTGTACGGCTAGGAAGCATTGGAACCTCCAGAAGAGATCCTCTATTTTATTTTAATCAAAATTAAAAGAAAAAAACATTTCTGTAAGGTGAATGAGAAACGAAAGAGGAGGAATAGATCTCAAGATTCAGATTTAAAGAATAATTAACTTGAATTGAAACAACTAAATTATTAAATTCATAAATCACCAACGAAAAACTAAATAATTATAATCAACAATATAACCCCTCTGATACCACTTATAGGTTTTGGGCGCAGCGGAAACGCATTGGTGGGTGTACACAACTTTAATTTTTGTTGTTAATGACGTTTAATCTGAGATCCATCATGATAATAAAACGTCGGATCTTCAGAATATAATAAAGAATGAAAGAAAATAATAGAGTCCTGGAACCATAGAGAGGATCATCATATGTTGGTTATAATTAATTTAATTAAAAGACAAGAATTACCTTGATGGAATTCTCTCTTCGTTAATGTTTCTGGTCACAATCTGATGTGATCCATTATTGCGTGATGGAATCTAAGTGTAGGATTCCTCTAGTGGTGATCCACATGTTCTCCACGTATCTTTGGACATCACCGAAGGGATCTTCGGGTGCTAGCGTGGAAGAGCCTTCACTTGCGATATCCGCCTTCGATCACCTTGAGAGCTGCTTGCAAAGTGCTCTCCTTGATCTGGTAGAGGAAGATATCTCTCGTAGCTTGAGAGAATTCTTAGTGGAAAAATAATTTTCTCTTGGCTTGAGAGCTTTTTCAAATCCATTGTGCACAACCCTCAAAAATGGCTAGGCTAATGAGAATTATATAATTGAGATTTTAATTAATTAGACAAATAAAATTAATTAATTACTCAAAATCATTTATTAATTTCATTTAATTCTTAGTAAGACCCCATGTCTAATAATAATAGTTGACTATTATTATTACTTGAAATGTGCCCAGAAAATTAAACCTAATATTATTTAATTAAATAAACAATATTATTTCTCACAAATTCTCAGAAAAAACGGCATGTATATTAATATACACGGCATGTACTTTTGTTTTTCCATTCTCTTTATTTTCTCCACCACATTTATTAGACCTTGAATAATGGCTATTTATTTCTCAAATAAATATCATTGAATTACTCACTAATAAATATATTATTTTTCCCACAATATATTCTCTCCAATAATTAGTATCGAAATAAATGCAATCAGGCATCCTTGAATAATTATTAAACCACAATCAGGAATAATCTTTATTCAAATTGTTAAATTAATATTTAACTGAGATACTTGGACACACTTATTGTGTGACCCTCTAGGCCTCTTTCTTAGTGGAATTAGGCAGAGCCTGCCTAAATTCCAAGTTTAGCATCTAGAAACATTCCAAGGAACCCATAGAGAAAGAAGTTAACGCCGCAATGGTGTGTCATCTCCTATGAATGCTTACCATGTAATGTAATCCCTTTGTCTCAATATCTCGAATCATGAAAGTTGCATGCCAGTGCCATCAACCCATGTGTTTGGTTATTCTTTCTTTGACTTCCTAGAATTGAACTTTCTCATTCCTCACCATGGCCATGGATTTATTTAGGTTGTATCAATTCCATTAAAGGGCCTGAGATATCTACTTCCATTTTGGAATAGAAGAGACAAATACATTCTAGCATTATCTATTAATGCAGTATTACTCATGACGCACCCAACATATCCTACCTCACTGCGAAAAGTGTGCCATCATAGTTTTCGTCAATAAATCTAAGTGTGTGATTTGTAATATCCATTAATAATAATCTTAAAGTCTAAGGACCAATACGCATGTCCATAGATAGGAACATCCAATGACACTATGAAATGTGGATTTCCTACTGGCGAGTCTCATTCTCATAATATCTCCTAGATATTACTAGGGGCGCACACCATGAGAAAGTGCCTAAAAGTTTTATGAGTCCTCACCCCTAATGGCTTGTATTATTTGTGCCCATCAAATAACATCATCTGTCCATAAAACATATATTCAAGAATAGTGTTATGGCACTTCTGGTTTCTCATCATAGTAGGGATCTGCTATGACCCTTTAATGCAACAGTTATCCTTATCTTTGGGTGGGACGGTCTTGTATGACCTAACCTTAGGTCCCAATCTCCCTAAAATGCCTGAGAGTTCCCATATTTATCAAGAAACAAAACATGTCGATGATAAAAATAAACCTCATCTTGATGATCGACAAGCCAATCCATACCAATGTTGACGTCAAACAAATCCAGATCAAGAATGAGAAAATCCCAAACCAAATCTGTGTCAGTTATTATGAATGAACAAGAAGGAAACCCGAACCCCTACTCTTTCCTCTTACCAAGAGGTCTCACTAAATCCATTTTATAGGTCATAAGTTTCATTGGAAGTTTAAGAATATCAACAAAACATGCAGATATAAACGAGTGGTAGGTACCCGTATCAAACAAGGCAATAGCTACTGAAATTGAAATAAGGAGTGTACCACTCATTATTGTTGGACCTACATTAACATCCATTGGACACTCATCTGCTATGTGTAAATAATTCACTCCTGAGGCCTATGACTGGAGCCCTATAGTCTTTGAATCTTCTAACTACATGACAGTAGCCTTTAGAGCCGATGAACCCTGACCATAACAAGGTGTATTCATATCCTGAAAAACATTATATATGAACAAAATGTCCATATCTATTTCATGTTTTTTTGGGCATAGGATAAGACTGTCTGGTGTGACCCCCCTTTCCACACTGGTATCAAGTCAGAGGCACACTGCCAGCTGTAATGGACGGTGTGGAGGAGGGTCACTGCTGAGACCCACCTCCACCACTTCTGTGACGGTCCTGCCACTTCCTCTTCTTCCCATGCATGCCACTGAAGTTGTCACTAGTTGGAAGAGAAGAGGTAGAAGCACTGACCTTTCCTACCATGTCCATCTCTGCCATAATTTCTCTATCCACTATCTCCACATAGGTAGAAAGCTTCAACATGAACACCTGTGATCTAAAGTCTAGTTGCAAACCCTGTAGGTACTTCTGCGCCTTCAGGTGGTCATTACTTACCACATTCAGAGAAAAACAGACAAGTTCAACAAACTGGTTGGTGTAGGTGGACACTAAATTCTCTCCCTACTACAACTATAGGAACTCCAAATATTTTTCCAACATTAAAGACTCTGGACAAAACTACTTAAAGAACAGGGTTTTGAAATCCTTCCAATTTAAGCCCACATGTATGTCTGCCTGGACCATAGAGTCCCACCAACGCTTGTTGGAACCCTTGAGTCTAAACACTATGCACTTCACCCTGATATTATCAGGTGTCTCTAGTAAGTAGAAGATTTCATTGATCCTATCCATCCAATACTCTACATCTTGAGGTTCAGTTGTCCCTTTAAAGGATGGTGTCTTCTCATGCAATGACTCCTTTGATCGATCTCTTTCTCGTCCAGCTCATGGTTGTACTCCAACCATTGCATTCTGAACTCGTGAAACATATTTATTGATAGCACGAACTGCCCGTATGATACTCTCGATGAGATTCTAATCCATAGGTGGATTTCCTTGAGGAGCATCAGTTGCACCCTCCTGAGGAACCTGTGGAAGACGTCTCGGAGGCATATTGTTGCATACCGAAACATAAGAACAATCATACATAGAAAAAATCTCAGTTCAAACTAGAAAACCCATAAGCAGAAATTGATATTTCAAAAGAAAAAACCAACACTAGAGACACAAATCCCAACATCCCATGGTAACTTGAGTCTTGTTATGATAAGAGCTAGCCAGGTAATCATCGCAACATACCTCTTAAGTCCTGACAACCCTATCTCTAGTCTAACAAACATACCAAGAAAATATTCTTGAGGAAAAACCTCCCTATGATACCAAATTGTAACGAATCGACCCGAGTTATCCTCATACTCGGCTCCCGACCCGATCCGTCACATACCTAAAGGGCGTTCCCGATCCCCACGGGCTGGTGACAAGCACTCGGGCATCGAATGAAAAAACTGAGGGAACGATTTCGCCAAACCTGAAAAACCACATGGAATATATATATATATAAAGAAATAAGGGAACAACGGAAGACTAAAAAAATATATATTCCATAACTATAAAAAAATAGTGAAAAAAAACAACTAAAATAGTAACTAAAAACTCCAAAAAAGCAAGTCTAACTACAAGGGACTCAAAACAAAACAGCTACTCCAATGATGGCATGGACGAAATCCAACCATCTCACCATAAGCTACCTATATCAGCTAACACAAACCTCACCACCTCACTATGGCGCCTTGCCTTTCCCTACACCAGAAGAAAAATAAAGGTCTACGCACCACAGAAGCAGTGTGTAGGGTGTGAGATAACAGGATTAGTAGGATCTCACTTAGGTGTTCTATAACAAGTCTCTGCATAACAAATCATGTATGATCATTTCTAAATAAAACATGGTATGATAAGTAGTAAATTAGTTTTATAAAAAACATGGTAAAAATTCCCTTTTTCTCAGTTCTAAACAAAATCAGGTATATTGTTTTCCAAATCATAGTTCCATATCATTTTTCACAAGCATCAACATGCATATCAAGGCCAACTCAAAAATATAAGCATTATAAACTAGAAGCATAGGTATCACCACACCAAGGAATATTACAGGTCTAGGCAGTAGACTACTCGTACCAAAATAATCAAGTGCACAAAACTGATCCTAGAACAACGGGCCTAGGAAGCAGAGGAATACTCCATGAGTAAACCCCCAAAAATTTCAATATCGGTCTCCTAGAACAATAGGCCTAGGAAACTAAGGAAATCCCCAATACAAACCTCCTTTATAATCACAAAGAAATAGATGATGGCCTCAATCTAAACCTTCTACCTAAGTACCCAAGGTAACCCATGTGCTATTTTTCAAAAATCCATTTCAATGTCTTGAAAAATCATTAAAAATCATTTATAATCCATTTATCAAAATCTAGGGAAAACCATTTTTCTTTCAAAACCCTTTTTCAACACACAAAAAAATCATGCCAATTTCATAAATAAATTTATAAATCAATTTTCAAAGCAAAACAAGCAGGTTCATTATCATAGGATAGAGATGGAACCACCTACCTCAAAGTTTGGGTCACACGTGCCCGCAATGGAATCAAAAACCAAGAACAAAACCCAACAACACCAACGGAGACCCTAGGATCCAATCTATGACAATATTGATTCAAACATAAACCCAAAAGTTCAGCGGAAGAGAGGAAAACCACATACCTTGAAAAAGGATGCCCTATGTACCACAACTAATGAAGGAAAAAAGGCCTCTAGAATGAGATCTCACAACATATCTAGAAGAATATGACAATAAACATCCAACTTGGATCAGTGATTCCAATAACACAAGGCTAGGTCTCTATCACGATCAATCGCAAGGAAAAATCTAAGAGAACTCTTACCTAGAGAGATGAACTGTAGAATCAACAATGAACCGGATCTGATCAGATCAATACGGAAAGTGAGACGTCTCTGAAAAACACCTAGGAGCAGTTTAGGGTCGATATCCATGAAGATATGGAAATAAATGACGAGTAAAACTTCTAAATTCATGAATTTAATCTAGGTGCAGGCCGAGTCATGATGTCTACCTCTTTGTCACAATGTGTAGTCCATGCTGGGTAAGTTACGCTGAAAAACCTGTTGCCTTGGGTTAAAAATATACTATTTAACCCCTACACGACATGTACCTCAGGTAGACGACATATACCAGCTCACGGCGTGACCCCCACATCATGACTTGAATCCTTACCTAAGTACACGGCGTGTACTTCAGGTACACAGCCTAAAACCTACAGAAAACCCCAGAAAACCACTTTTAAGGATTCTTAAACAAAATGGGACTTATAAAAGGTGGAAAACTAACCTGATAAAGGTAACAGTATGTTAAATTTTCTCCCAACCCCTTCCTCCCTCTCCAAAAATTGGTTTTTGGGTTCATTCATTATGATCTTTTTGTGTTTTTTAGGTTAGCATCACCATCATATAACATATTCTCTCTTTATTCTTCCTCCTATTTAACTTTTGAGTCCTTCTATTTAGATTTTGTTGAATATCCCACCAAAATAATGGTGGAATCATTCGTTTCTCATGGGGATTTTGGTTGTCTTGCGTAGAGGAGATTCTAAGACAACTTATACATGTCGTTGCATGACGTTTCATTAAGGTATGCGTTCATGGTGAATTTTCTTAGGTTTCCCCTAATTAATTAATTTAACTAATTATAGTGATGGTATTTCCTCTTATGTATTTTCCTAGGAATGGTGTTAGGAATCCATTTTGGATCACCCTGGTAGTTACTTGGAGTTTCGATAAGAGGTGAGCGCCTGATAAGATTAGTAACCATTATGCCATTTTATTTTAAATGGTTAAGTTAATTGTTAAATGTTGAGATTAAATGTTTGTTTTTTCTTAGTGTGAGGTTAGAGATTGGGTGTTCTAGATGAGATCATTTTTATGATGGGGAGTTTGGACAAGTCTTGTATGGGCCTTTTAAAGGTCGTTAAGAATTGGAATGTTATGGAAATATTCTTTGATGAGTTAGGTGGTCTAAGAGATTTACCCATATTCTAGTAAATTTATTTTACATGTTTATGTGGTATGTTATTTGTATCCCATGTGTGGTGTGTTTTCTCCCTTGGGTTTTGTTAATAGTTTTGGGTCTTGGATTTAAGCCTTAGACCTTCCAGAGACCCCATTGGATATGTTGGTTATTATGATACCAGACCCACAGCCACCCATGGGGTATGCCAACCTCTAAAAATGGAATTTTTTTATGTATTGATTTTTTTGAAATGCCTATGAATATCTTGAAATGGTTTTAACCATGTGTAATGGGTTTTGAATTTGTTTTGGTTTTCAAAGGTTGGAAACAATGTTTTGAATTGGATTTTTTTAAAGTGATGTGTTGACCTCCAAGTGAATTTAAAAAGTGGTTTTGGGTGGACTTCAAATTTTTATTTCAAATGAGTGTGTTTTTTCCCCTTTTTCAAAAAAATACTTGATGGATCCTTTAAACGTTTTGATGGAAGGAACATTTTGGATTTATTTTGGATATTAAAGAGTAAGACCTATGTTTTAAGTGTGGTTTTGAAATGTTTAAATGGATGGGTGAGACCCAATTTTTTGGAAAGAGTGTTTGGAAATGGTCTTTTGATTTATGTAAAGGGATCAGCATTCCGAGCCATGTTTCAGTGTTGAGGTTATGTTGGGGCCTTGGTAAAGGAAAAGTTTTTATTGGTGGTTTTTGAATGTTTTTAAAGGTCAAGATATTGAACCTTGTTTTTTAGTAAATGAGGAAATGGTTTAGGGTTAGACATGTCATTCCACATTAAAGGTTTAAGGTTGGAAATGTTGGTCCACATTAAAGGTTTAAGGTTGGACATGGAATTCCATGTTGATGAGTTAAGGTTGGACATGGAATTCCACATTTATGTATTGATGTTGGACATGATTCTTCCCACCCATGGGTTAAGTTGTTGGACATAATGCTCAGTATCAATACTGATAGTTTTGTTCATGGTTTATGTGTTGGAAAGAGGTTCTAGGAATGATTTATTTTGATGTATGGTTCCATATTTCTAACATAGAACTCCAAATTTTAGGTTTAGAGAGTTCTACATGATGCTCCAAATGCATGGTTATGAATGTATTACATGTAACTCCACATATGAGGTTTAGAAAGTTTTACATGATGCTCCAAAGGTATAGTTCCAAATTTATGACATGGTGCTCTACATTTGAGTTTTAGTGAGCCTGATTGATGATATATGATTTCATGAGTAAGATGATGGGTGAAAGGTACTGTATTTTATTTAGATTATTATTCAATCTATGTTTTATGAATTAAATGACTAACTTGGGTCAATATAAGTTTGTTTTTCCCAAGTGTCACCTTGGAACCCGAGGGCTAATGGGTTACGAGATAAATAGTTGTTTCCTTTGAGATGTATCATTTCTTATGTACTATTTATTTACTCTATTGTTTATCTACATATACTATTTCTTTGACTAGTAGTTGATTTATACATCGTTGGTGGTGGCCTACTGAGTTTTAATCGCATAATTATTAGGATTACACTACACATGGGTACCTGAATAGTACTCATATACTTATTATAGACACGAGTTTTGTATGAGGCCTGGGTTCAATTTTGTATATTCGGGCTGGATAGCTGAGATAGTATTAGGAGAATGGATGAGGTTTGTCTTGGAGATATAATATATCTATTTTTCTTGGTTTATTTTATATTGGTATGTATGTAACCATCCTAGTGGGTGGTTAGTTATATAGATGTTATGGTTGTTCGGGCCTCACTATACTTTATTGGTTATACAGTTTTGTTATATTGATTCTATTTTGTTCCCAATTATTTCTGATATATTCATGTCTATTTATTATTTCCATGTACTCTAATTTTTATCATGATTGATTATTTATATTGTTATTATACACTCTCATATGAGGTATAGTATCCTTAGAGTACCACCTTATACCCTCACTGATATTCAGTAGCCTTTGGCATACGAGGAGGCAAACCTGAGGTCATGTGGCGAATCAGATCAAGGTATTGGTTTGGTTTCTATAGGTTTGATATGTTACAAAGTGGTATTATGGAATTTAATTTCCTATTATTTTTATCTTTTGGATTTGGTATACTGGAGGTATAGTAATGTTTTAGAGCATATGATGGATATCGAGCTAGTTTTCCATGAACACCTATCCCAATAGGAATTCCAAGTTACTGAGGGTTGGAATTGATGTTCTTAGTATTTGATACTATGGTTGTATATGATTCTCACCTTGGGAGATGCACATGTGGTTTGGATTTTTTGATTTATGATGGATTTATGGATCTTGGTTAGTTAGCAAGAGAACATTACTCCAGTTTTAACTCTTGGCCTATAAAGGAAAGGAACGTATCATGCATTGTGGTAGGTATGTAGGATCCACATGTTATAGGACTTCTAGTGTGTAATTTTTCTAACGATAGAGGATTAGTTGTTTAAAGTATCAACAAATACTCATATGGTGTTTTCTCATATAAGTACTTTTTTTCATTCTACTCAACTGGTCCAAATTTTATACGAATCTCTTTCTAATGGCAGGACATGTAGATCAATAGTGGGATGCTCAATAATGAGGATGTTGATATGGTCCTCATGAAAAGTAGGTGTAGTGAACCTGGTGGGTCGGCATAGTATAGGTATATGATTATTGGATCCATGTGGGTTATTTTTTTTAGGGGGGATTAGTTGTGTGACTCAGTCCTCTAAGGAGAGGTCTGATGTGAAAATGATCATAGAGGATCGGTGCCCTAGTTGCAGGTGGTTGGTTTAGCCAGCATATGATGTATTTCATATTTGAGTCCCTAAAGATGGTTATTTTGGTATATTGATGTCGTGTGACATTAAGATAAGATCAAGCTTGACACCCCATTATTTATGACCTTATAAGAGTTAAACTAGACCTAGGTGGATGAAAACAGTGACTTGTCATGGGACTTTATTGATGGGGATAGGTGGGAGATACCGGTGACCTTCTTGGCATTACTCTAGTTTAGGGTGTTGTTTCCTTGTGACTTTTGAGGGTGATCCATGACAGGGGTTGGCCGAGTTGTGAATTCCTTTGGGTGCATGATGAAAAGGTGGATGTTTTAGAATTTTTGAAAATGGTGCATAAAGGGTGAATCCCAGTAATGGGTTTGGGTGCATTGGATTCCTTTTTGGTTTGAGAGGGACCACTTATATAATAGTGCTTCATCCTTGTGGTTGGTTCCTAGAGGGAAAGGCTCATTCTAGTGCCTGTCCTAGGTAACGGTTGTGTGATTAGGATATGCCTGATGGTTATAAATTGGATTGGGAGCATGAGAGGTGATTTAGGATACGTGGATTTCAACATGCAAGTTTACTTTGGGTGGAAATCATACAGGTGAGGTAGAATAGGTATATTCACGATGTGAGGAACATGAAGATGTATAGTTTCCTTGATATGGAAAACATTTGGAGTGTTGATGCTTTAGTGACACACATGGTTTCTGAGGGGAGGATTTATTAGGTGCCTATCCCAGTTAGCACTGGATGCATCTTCAGGTATGTGGTGAGAGCATAAATGAACTTAGTGGAAATTTTGAATGATGCTTGGGACTTAAGTGGTTGTGTAAGTAGTTTTGTATTAGTGAGTTGCCTTTGGTTTTGGAAATCACCAAGGGTTCTTTTAGTTGGTTAAGATGGGAATGTGAGGAAGTCATGGCTAGTGGATGGGGATTGTGATACAAGTTTTCATGATATGTGACTCACTAGATTTGTAAATAGGTTATGTGGTTGGCTAACACAAGAGTGTGTGATGGTTAACTATTAATGGGGTATTGGAGTCATGAACATGTGGTGACACTTTATATCATTTGTCTTGTGAATCATACATTATGGGAGTATATGCCAAAGGTTCTAGAGGTAAGAAAGAAGTTATGAGTAGGCTGAGAATCTATGTGGTTGTTATGAGATACTTGTGGGAAGGGAGGCCTGGGACTTGAAATGGGTTTGAAATGTCCCTACAGTTAGAGGTGACACAAAAAATAGATGGTTGTTGTGGTATTCATCACTTCCATATTAGTGTACTTATAGTTTAGAGATGATCATATTCAACATCTTAACATCATCATGAGTATGATGAGAGAGCATTGTCTATACACCAAGCTATATAAATTTAATTTCTAGTTTGATGAAGGGCCTCTTTGTATTTCTTTCTTATGGAGTGGTGTAATTGAATCTATATGGTGGGAAGCTCACAATCATCTATTTATGAGTAAGGTCCTTCTGATGGAATGGATTTTAGTGAATGTCATGAGTACCATTCTTGGAATTCGATAATGTGTGATAGTTGATGCTTCATTTTGTTGATTGGGTGAGAGAGAGATAGCCACATCCAAATCCTAGGTTGGTAGTGAATGGGATGAGGGATATAGTGACTTGTGTTGCTCATGTGTGGTAGTGATGATGACACTCTTATGGTGGGGAGTGATGTGTCGGTCACGGAGGTACGAATCTCATGCTAGAAGGGTCCTAAGTTTTTAGAATTGGTCGTGGATCGGTCTTGGTGCCACTGTGATACTAGTGAGGAACCAATGAAGTGTGTGCTTAAATTCTGTATGGACTATTAATAGGAAATAGAATGTGGTGGATGGTAGAGACAAGCATTGGATTCAGGCTCAAAGTGGGTCTAAAAAGTGATTAGAGGTGCTTGTGTCAAAGGTGCATTAGTGGTTTAGTAGGCACAATGATGATTTTGGTTCAATGAAGGATCTGACTATGGAATCTCACTCGGAGTTGGGTATGGACTCCAGTGGGTGTATTCGGATGGTCATGGAATGCCTCTGGGAATGAAGGCATTGTGATTAGGTTTGGTGGTGATGTGTTGGCAGTAAAAGCTAGGTTTTTTCAAGATGAGTTGGTTGAGGATAATCTGACTTGGGTTAGTACATTGAATAGATGTGTTGAATGGAAAACCACATCTGTAATGTCACTTTGGAAGTGATGAGTGTGTTTTTGAATTTGAATTGAGATTTTCAAGAAAATATTATTTGAACTCAGTTCATGCATGGATGATAGGTATGGATATAATCTAATTGGTTTTTAATTAAGATTAAATTTATTGATGTTGATTTGAATTCTCATGGTTGTTTGGGCATGATATCATGGGAACTATATCATGCATGTTATGGGAGCATGATTTTGAAGTTTTGTTGGGATTTTTTGAGGGTGTATGTTCCAAGCATCAGAAGTTAGTAGTTATAATATTGATCTTATAGTGGGGAGCACCATAAATATGGAGATTAATTGGGTGATGATATAATATATGTTTCATTTGTATGGGGTTGGGTAAGAATCGTCTTGGTGTTTTAGTTTTGAAAATGGGTGTTGGATTAGTTTTTGTCCAGTTGAGTGCCTTGAGTTGGTGGTTATGCCTTGGTTGTGTTTCAATCATTCAGAAACTGAAAAAGATCATTGGATATAATTGGTGATTTTCATAGGTCATGTGGTTTGGATAGATGACCATAGATACTTTTCAGGAATGATAAGTACTATGATGGGGAGGTTTTAAGATCGTGTATCTATACAGGTTGAAAATTTCAAAAGGAATTTGATATTTCATTTAATAGATGGGTTGGATTTTGAACAGAGACTCTGAATGGTGTTCTGAGAGTTGAAATGCATCAAGGTGTTTCTTTTAGATGAGTAATGATGATCAGAAGGTAGATCGGGTGTTTAGGTGAGCCTTAGGATAATTGGTTTAAGTTTCTTGAGTTTTAGAGTTTTTTGCCATGGTGCACAGTTGGTTGTGCATGGTTTAGGAGAAATCGTGTGAAACCTTGATGATTGGGGTGTTTTAGTTCATTTTGAATTGATCAGAGTTAAGTTTCATGGTTAAATAATAGTTTAGTTTAAACCATGTGAGACAAAGGATAAATCGGGTGAGGTGGTGGAGATCTTGAGGCATGGTGCATGGTCTACACACATTTTTAGACAAAATGTGTGCCTTGATATTGAGGTGAGGTACTGCTAACAATATGATTGGCACGTAGTTTTTCTAACTGTGTGTCTTAAACATGTGAGTCATTTTTTATTTCCTGGTGAAAGGCACATGATTGGTACACAGTTTGGCTAACTGTGCTGCCAAACTGTGTGGTTACCCAAAATGTCATTTAAGTGGGGGAATCACAAAAATGACCCCTCATGTTTTTTAGCCACTCACCCCTCTTCCTCCCTTAGTAGATTCATAAAAATAAGGTGTGCTCCTAACCCCTTCTACTGTAACGTCCCAAGTTTTTAAAAGAGAAATTGTGTTTGATAGCGTATACGATACGTAGTACTGAACTCAAACAAACAATGATTATCTAAATATGACCATTTTAAAATTTCCATTAAATTTGTTTATATGAGTAATATTAAATAATTTATGAAATATATATATATATATATATCCAAAATATATTGATAAATTCTTAGTAAATAATCAATCAATTTTTGGTTATGTATTTTTTGTTCTTCAAAATATTATTTCTTCAAAAATTATTTTTATTTCTTTTTATGAAAAAATATTATAATTATTTTTAGAACATTTAGAAAATTTATTTGATAAAAATAACTCAATTTTTGATATCATTATATCAAAATTAACATGGGGTGAAAATTTGGGATTTTTCAAAAAATATATATTTTTCAGTAAATAGTGAAAAATATAGTTTCTATGTAAAATTGTCAATTATTTTGATAAATTAAATAATTTAAAATTATAATTATTATTTTAATTTGATTTCAAGTTAAAATAATTATTTTCTTAGTTATATTTAATTAAATTAATTACATTTAAATCATCTTTATATCTGATTTTAGTATAAGTTTATTTTTAGGATTAAAACCACGTTTTTATGAAAACTATTTTAAAATGCATAATTTTTATCTATTATAATTAATTAAAATAATACCTAATGAGAAATTAATTAAATGAAATTTTTAGATTATATATCTATATTTATTAATTTAAATTCATATAATTAATATTACTAGTTATAGAGTTGAAGTAAAATCATCTTTTCCTTGAAACAATGCATTTTTTCAGAAAACTACTTTCCAACGTGATTGCATGTTTTATTTTAAATTAAATTATTCCATATATTTTAATTGTTTTTTATAAAATTAATTTTATATTTGGTATCATCATAATTATATAATTGATTTAACATATTTTTTTAACAATATGAATAGTAACCGTAGTAAATATTTATTATAATGCTAAAAGGAAAATAGGTTAATTAAGGGTAAAAGTAATTTAATAAGGACTAGAAACAAAGTAACCCTAATAGTAAGAATATGTATATTTTTTCATTTCAATATAATAATGACTATATTTTTTTGTTACTTTATAAATTATTAAATAACGATTTTGATAAAAATTAGATTTTTGATACATTAAAACATAAATTGTATTTGGGGTAAAATATAGTTTTAACGAAGAATCACTTTTTGATTAATTAAATAATTTTTTAAATAAATTATATTTTAATAAAATAGTATTATTAAATATTATATATTAAATATAAATTATATTATAAGTTTTTTAAGTGAAAAATTAATTTTTATTAGGGTTACAAAATTGTTATTGTCAAAAAAACAATATTTTTTAATAAATGGGGATTTTAATTTAAAAGTTTAATTTATTATATTTAGAGAATTATTTTGATAAAATAAATACCATTTTTGGAATCACCACATCTAAATTATCCAATGGTTATTTTTTCATAATTTTGTGGGTCAATCGAATTTTCGTGTAAAAATTAAATATGGTATAAGTATACAGTGTGTATTATGACATCATAATAACCCAAAAGTGATGTGATAAATACTATAAATGGTATCCATGACCAAATATATGTTTAAAATTTAAAATAATGTGACTTTAGGTTATTTTATTAATTTTATAATTCCTTTATGAATCCTCCAAAACCTATATTATATTTTAAGGTTTTAAAATCATTTCTTTAAGAATGTGACTCACTTCCACATCACTAAGGGTCATATTTTAAAATGTTAAATCCTTAGACATATAAAATAATTAAAATAAATTCCTCTTGGTAGAAACCATGGTCAAAAACCATGGGAAGGTTTGTGGTTTTTATTATTTTATTATATAGATTCCAAAACCTAAGTGTGAGAAATAATAAAGAACTTCCCTCTCTTTTACTATATAAACCCACCCAGTATTCCATTACTATTCACTCAAAAACATTAGATAACTTCCTTAATATACTATACCCTCTCTATATTCCTCCTAATTTTCCCCCAAGCACTTAATAAGCTCCTCTCAAGCTTTTAGAATCACCCTCTCAAAGTAAGGGATATCCCCAAACCTCCACATTTCATTTAGGTTACGATTACTCTATCTTTGTATCAATTTACCTTCTTGTTATTATTAAATAATTATCCTATATTATGTAAATATGTTCCACACATATGTATATATCTCAATTTATCTTTCTTTAAAAGAAAATTTAATTTTTTAAAAGGTTCCATTCTCAATTCCTCTCGATAAGCAAACCCGATTAAAAGGGAACTTCTCTTTTTCTTACACATTTTTAAAGTAAACTACAAAAAATGATTTAAGCCATCATTATTTTTCTAAAATAATTTATTTTATCATGAAAACCCTTTTTAGTTCATTTTTGGTTTTATGGAAATAATTATTCTTTTATCCTCTTTAAAAACTCTTCATTTTTTCCCTAATATTATGCTTAAGTGCCACATTTCTAAAGTTACCTAGCCACTCTTTTTAATGATTTAACTTTAGTTGGACTTTATTATTTATGATATATTCTTAAATTTTCTTCATGAATTCCCAATAATGATTTTATCCTTTATTTTATGGATACCATTATGATACACCCTTTGGTTATGCATTGTGACATGATTACGAAACCCATTTCTTTCCATGGGTATCCCTTATGTTTATTCCCTATGTTTTATTCCTCATGTGGAACACATATTCATGAACATGTTATTATGGGTGAACCCAAATAGTTCCTAAATTAATTGGGTAATGTTTTAGTCTCATGAGACATCATGAAAGGGATTAGCGAGTGAACATAATCCATCATGGGACTTTTTTCACCATGTTATGATGACTTAGCGGTTATCCTTGACCTATTTTCTAATTTCGTGTTTAAATTTGTTGCCACATTTCCATGTTTCCTTTATGTTATCATGTTTGATCATGCCTCATTTTTTATGCTCATGTTTCTCATCCATTTTTCATTCCATTAAAATGACTATTATCTAACATTTAATGCTTTATTTATGTCATTCCATGTTTATTACCTTAATGGGATTTATAGCTCGCTCATTTCTTATGTTTTTCCCTAGGTTATCCCGTGTAGTTTTAAAAGATATGGAATTTTATAAGCATTTTAAGGAAGTTTTCAGTAATTTTGTTGTATCCCATATTCAATATATTGTTCTATCTATCTAACTACCAAAGACACTTGAATTGTCGATCTTATGGGTTGTAAAAAGTGTGTTCTTATGTAATAATTGATGAAATAAAGTGTAATAAAGAGTAGGGTTTTCATATTCGGTATCAAAGGAAAGTTTAATTATTTTGGGATTTGGATTAGGAAACTCCATCAAAAGAAAACATTCCTATATTTTTTAAAGTATATATTAAGTGGTTTCCAAGAAAATACAACCTTGTATGGATAGTATAAGTAGATGTGGATCTACAAAAAATGTACCTATGGTTGAAACTCTAAAACACCTAATTGAGCTGGACTTAATCAGGAACTGGTACATGAAAATGGACCTTACTTCACACCTAGTTTGACACTCTTGGGGGATATGTTTTAGTAAATTCATAATCTCATTATGAACCATTATTGATGGAACAAGAATGCCTATAAGAGTATATGATAGTAAATAGATAATGGATAGCTTATATTTAATCCTAGAAATTTATAAGCTAAGGAAATACATGTCATTTATATATTATCCCTTTAATGTTATTTTCTTCCCAGTTATGTGTATAATAGTTTAAAATTAATCATCCCTAATTTTACCTTTATTTTGAGATTGGATATGAATAAATTTTCATGTTACATAAAGTGTTTCACAGGTTATAAAATTATACATTATTTTTCATAATGTTATGATATAATCTAGTGTATTCCATTATTTAGAAATGGTTCCTAGTGAAATTAATTGTTATTATATCAATTCATATAATCCATGTAGGGATTTCCCTCTGGATAAAGATAATGAAGCTAGAGTTGGAGCTATAGATGGAGCTGAACAAATTATAACTTTATTGGGGTAGCTGACCCTGGTTATGACTAATAACCTTACTCGTATGGATTATTCTACTAATCTACAATGTTGTGCAACAATTTTGGATCATTTCATGCATCAGAAACCTCTATAGTTAAATAGGACTATAAATACATTTGTGACTAAGATATGGATAAGTTAATTATATAAGATATTTCTTAATTTAAGAATAAATGAAATATAAAATGTTATCATGTAAGTTTATCATCTCACTAGGGGTGAAGATAAATGGTCGTCATTAATTCAAAACACTAAGGATGAGGAAGAAATTGAAAACATGAAGACTGGGGATGTTGATGAATTTTGATCATTAATTAAAAACACTAAGGATGAGGAAGAAATAGAAAGAATGGAGTGGAATGATTTGAAACTACTTTTATTGGAAAAATATTTTCCCCACAATTAACAAGTAGATATGGAGAGACAATTCCTAAGTCTAAGACAAAAGGAAGATGAAAATGTTGATAAGTTTGAATCCAACTTTACAAGTTTATAAAGGCATGTTACAGACTAAATACATAATCTAAAGAGTAATATTAAAATTTTATTTGATGGGTTAAAGGAAATACTTTGAAGGTAACTAGCCTCTTAAAACATTGTATCATGCAAGGACATAGTATCTTGTGTTATCATAAAAGAGATATAATTCTGCAAGGCTTATGACTTTGAAGTAAAACAAGATAAGAAGGGGTGGTTGAGAACTTTGGAAAAGGAAATATAGTAAAAGGGAATAATTGGAGTGTGGAATTTGAAAATTTTAATAAATATTTAAAGAAAAACCATGGAATATTCTTGATAATAATGAGAGTTTGCTTTAAGTGTGGATAGAAAGGCTATCAGGATCATGATTGTAAGGGGGAAAAGAAGTTTTCAATGTTCGATTCTTTAACTATAAGGAGATGGGGCACTATAAAAATGATTTTCCTAGGCATCAAGTTAATTTTCCTCAAAAATTACAAGGGAGAAAATCCATGCTTATGTGATCAAAATAGTTGAGGTTCAAGTTCCCAAAGATTTGGTGGTAGGTACTTTAATCATAGCCTCAAATTTAGTTAATGCTTTATTTGATTTTGGATATTCTCACTCTTTTATATCTTTCATTTTTTCAAAAAAAAATTTATATTTCCCTATAAACTTAATAAGGAAGTTATCATTAAATAATCCTAGTAGAAGTATCATTGTAACAGGGATGTTTCATTTGGTTTTATGGCATCCCGCCTTTTATTACATAACTTTTCATTACATTTTACAAACAAAGGATCTTTAAAGTCTAGTGTCTTGAAAATCAGGAACATAAAACATTATTATAATCCACTTATAGGGATTCATAAAGTTCTTCCTAAGTACAATTATTGCATCTCATAAGCTGGATACATACATCAAAGGAAAGGGTGAGCAGAAGGCCCAGTAAGGAAAGTAAGAGAATCAGTTTACTTGTGAAATCAATAGGAACTTGATAAAAAACATAAAGACATGATCAATATAAGTATAAGAATATCATAATAAAAATAAATTGAATCATAACTTGATTATGTGTCTAGAAAATTTAATTTAGAAATTCATGAACATATCACTAAGGTTCATCCCCAAGGTGTTATAAAAAATACCAAGGTTATTCACCAAGGTATCGTGAAACTTTTCATCTCTAGATATTAAATTCTTTACCCAATGCATTGGAGTGATATCAGGGTGCACCCTTAATATTTATTTAATTCCATGTGATCCACATAGATAATAATCAAACATTTCATAAATAACCCAAAGATAATAAAAGATATGGGTTTCATTTCAAAATCGTGATGTTTTAAAAGTGCTTAAAAATAAGATCATTGTGTCATTTATAACCCATGGAAAGGGAGTGAGGGTTATATGTATGTCAAATACAGAATAAAATATACCATTTTTTTTATTTATGAACACCCATAGAAATTAAATATTTCTGGGTATTCACATAAATAAACAAG
Organism: Viscum album; assembly: GCA_963277665.1. Classification (NCBI taxonomy): domain Eukaryota; kingdom Viridiplantae; phylum Streptophyta; class Magnoliopsida; order Santalales; family Viscaceae; genus Viscum; species Viscum album. The sequence continues at coordinate 2,027,249,641 of OY728123.1, forward strand.
ATAATTTCATGAGAGAAAGAGAGATAAATTTTGAGACGAAATTTCTACAACATAACGGTTGTATAACATGGTTTAGAAAATAATAAAAAGAGATGGGACAAGGGTATCCCATAAATAACTGAATCATTTTTTAGTATAGGTATAGAATAAAAATAAATAAGATCATGGTGTGGACAATTGAATGTCATACCACATGAAAAGGAAACTTGAAAGGAAAGCGAAAATGTGATTTCTTTTACGAAAATTCGGCAGCCTAACGACATCACTTAAGGATTCAGAAAATAAATTGATGAGAGAAGAAAGGGTATCTAATAATTTTTACATGAAATGGAAAGTAATAAGAACATATAAAAACTTACCCCCTCATAAGAATATGGAAACTAGAAGACATAACATAAAGGAAGTCATGACTTAAAAGAGGAGGGTGAAAGGTTCCCTTACCTTGAAGAGTGACTTCGAAAACTCGAAGGTTGGGACCTTGGGGGCTTGAGGGCACCTTGGGAGGACTCCTTGGAAGGTAAAAAGACCATATCTTTATTGAGGAGGATATTTTAATGAAATTAATGAGGTAATGTCTTGGTATTTATAGGGAAAGAGAGGGAATATTTAATTAATTTCCAAGGGACACCTCATCAATGGTATTTTCAAAACCATGGGATTGCCCATGGTATTTTCCCATGGTATTGGACACTTGGTACACCTCATGAAATATATTACTATTCACAAGTCTACCATATTTATTACATCATGATTACATCATCAATGATGTCATTAAACACCTGAAACTCAAAACTGTATTTTTACTGTTCACCGAAAATTCAACTGTTTCAGAAAAATACCAAAAATTTACCATAACCTAATATCGATGATCTGAATTAAAAAATGAACTCCATTTTATGAAAATTATTTTCTATAATTTTTAATTTAATTTTTAAATAAAATCATTATTTATTCAAAAAAACAACTCTAAAACTATAACTTGTTTTGTAACATCTTGAAAAGGTAATCAAAGGCCCATAAAATTATCGTATAACCATAATAAAATAAAGTAAAAATTTATGATTACATTTTATAAAAATACATTTCCATTTTAAATTATTAAATTAATTATAAAATTGTAAATAAAGTATTTATGACATATAAAAATACCAAAACTTATACTATGATCGTTTTTTTACTTTTAAGATGTCTACATTATATTTATACATTCATGGGTGAAGCTTCTATTTTTTGGTCGATTTACTATTCATTACTATTCATAAGGGCATGTTACTATTCATTCTTTACTATTCACTAAAAATAAATTTGATCTTATTAGACTCTAAATTTTTTACCGATCACAATTGTAGAAGACCATTTTTTGAAAATCATTTCAAACTATTAATTATTTAAAGTATACAAAAATATTTTAAAATACCCCTTTTTCCAAAATTCATCAATAATATGGAACTTCATCCTACATTTATCTGGACATTTGAAATTCACAAATTTAACATAATAAGAAATAATAATTTTATTTATACAAAATGACTGCACAACGTAACTAGGGTCTCGTTACATAGCTCCTTATAACACCTGCATAGGACCTAAGTGTAAGGTGTCCTATGGTGATAGAATCTTGGGGTGGCTCAGACAACATTGCTCGAGTGGTAATTTCTATCAGCTTGAACTTCTCTCTTAGGAGATTTCGTTCAAGATTCACATGTTGAATCTCATCTTGGGCTTGGTCCAGAGTAAATCCCAGAGATGCTACCTCCTTCCCAAGATCTAACAGATGGGCTTCGTACGGCCTGAGTCTACTGGATGAGGCAATCAACTCTTCTTTTTGTATTAATTAACCAAGATAAATTGTATTTATAAATAATAATTGTAATGTTAAGAGTTTATTTTCCAACGGTCATATTGACCAACAGTCATATAATAGTCGAAACCCAATGGTATCACTTCATTAATTAAAGGATATAGTTTTGTGGAGTATAAAATAAAATAACACACAAAAGTAGGAAACAAAATTTATTTAAAATTTTGGGTCGTTACATTCTTCCCCCCTTAAGAAATTTTGGCCCCAAAATTTTAACTCATACCCTAAAAAGAGAAAAGGTGTGGGAACTTTTACCACATAGACTCCTCTGGTTCCCATGTGGATTCTTCACATTTTTGGTTCCTCCACAACACCTTAACAAGGTGGGTAGTCTTGTTGTGTAGAACCTTGTCTCTACGATCCAGGATCTCCACTAGCTACTCCTCATAAGAGAGGTCATGTTCCATTTGTACCACCTCTGGATTTAGTACGTGTGAAGGGTCGGGTATGTACTTCCTCAAGAGAGATACGTAGAAGACATCATGAACTTGTACTATATTTTTTGGAAGTGCAAACCGATATGCCATTTCTCATACGCGATCAAGGATTTCATAGGGGCCAATGTACCTAGGGTTGAGCTTCCCTTTCTTCCCAAACCTCATGACTCTCTTCCAAGGTGAAATTCGAAGAAATAATTTGTCACCAACATCAAACTCCAAGTCCCTTCAACGGTTGTTGGCATAGCTCTTTTGCCGACTCTGAGCAGTATTAATGTGTTGTTGGATGGCGTGGACTTTTTCTATCATCTCCTATATAAGATCAGGCCCAAAAAACTTTATCTCAACAACTTCATCCCAACAAGTAGGAGTTCTACATTGCTTCCCATATAGAGCTTCATAGGGTGTCATTTGAATGCTCAAGTGGAATCTATTGTTGTAAGAGAACTCAACTAAAGGGAGATGTTGATCCCATCCACCTTTAAATTCCATTAAGCATTTTATTAGCATATCCTCAAGTGTTTGAATAGTCCTTTCAGATTGGCCATCAGTTTGGGGGTGATAGGTCATACTGAAATTTAATTCAGTGCTTAGATCATGTTGAATACTTCTCCAAAATTTTGATGCGAACCTTGGATCATGATCAGATACGATAGAAAGTGGAACTCCTTGCAGCCTCACCACATCCTTTACGTAAATCTGGAAAAGTTGATCAAGAGAGAAATCTTCCCGAATAGAGATAAAATGGGCAGTCTTGGTGAGACAGTCCACAATAACCCATATCACATTGTTTACTTTGGAAGTTATTGGGAGACCAATGACAAAGTCCATAGTGATATAGTCCCACTTCTATGCTGGTATGGGTAGTGGTTGTAATACCCCTTTAGGAAGTTGTCTCTCTACCTTCACTTGCTGACATACCAGGCACCTTGAAGTGTATTCAACAATCTCCCTTTTCATATTATCCCACCAATAATGATCACGAAGGTCTCTATACATTTTTGTGATTCCTGGATGTATAGATAAAGTAGATCTATGAGCTTCATCCATTAGCTCCTTGTTTATTTCCCGAATTGATAGAACACATAGTCTTGTACGAAATTTCAGTACACCTTCTTGATCGATATTGAACTCAGGAAACTTCCCATCCTTCACAGCCTCAAACATCTTCTATAATGAAGGATCTTCTTTCTGAGCTTTCTTGATCTTATCTAGTAATTACGGTTGAGAAATCATTTGGGTTAGGGTTGATAATGTCCCTTCCCTTATAATTCCCATGTCTAACTTTACTAGGTCACTGATCAAAGGATCTCTTTGAATCCTCATCATGGAAAGAACAATGGCTCTTTCCTGTTTAATGCATCAGCGACTTTGTTTGCTCTTCTGGGATGATAATTAATTGAACAATCATAGTCTTTGAGAAGTTCCAACCATCTCCTATGTCTCATGTTCAATTACTTTTGTGTGAAAATATACTTCAAACTTTGATGGTCTGTGTATATATCACATTTCTCCCCATAAAGATAGTGTCTTCATATCTTCAGAGAAAAAATGACCACAGCTAGCTCCAGATCATGCGTAGGATAGTTTTGCTCATGAGTCTTCAACCGTCGAGATGCATAAGCAATGACTTTTTAATTTTGCATGAGGACACACCCAGTCCCTTTCAGAGATACATCGCTAAAAATAATGAATCCTTCTACACTTGAGGATAGAGTTAACACAGGTGCAGTAACCAATCTCTTCTTCAACTCTTGGAAACTTTCCTCACACTCCTTTGTCTAAATGAACTTGACCCCTTTTCAAGTTAACTTGGTTAATGGATTAGAAAGTCATGAAATTTTTTTCACAAACCTCTTAATAATATCCTGTTAATCCAAGGAAACTATGAATCTCATTTATTGTTATAGGCTGAGGTCACTCCTCTAAAAATTTTGTCTTTGTAGGGTCAAATGTTATTCCTTCATTGGTAACAATGTGCCCCAAGAAAGAAACTTTTTGTAACCAAAATTCACATTTACTGAACTTTCCACTTTCGTATATTTTTTATAATAACCCTTATATTATCCTCATGCTCCTCGTGACTTTTAGAATATATCAGAATATCATTAATAAAAACAACCACAAAGTTATCAAGGTAGTCCTTAAAGAATCTATTCATAAAATCCATAAAAATAGCAGGTGCATTAGTCAGCCCGAAGGTCATACCAACAAACTCGTAATGCCTTTATCTTGATCGGAAGGTAGTTTTTGGAATATCTTCTTTCTTCACCCTCAATTGATGATAACCAGATCGAAGATCAATCTTAGAGAAGAATTGAGCCCCGCGAAGTTGGTCAAATAAGTCATAAATTCTTGGAAGAGGGTATTTGTTCTTCATTTTGATCTCGTTTAGTTCTCTATAATCAATTAATAGTCGCATCAATCCATCATTATTCTTCACAAAGAGAACAGGTTCTCCCCAAGGAGACACACTTGGTTGGATAAAACTCTTCTCCAAAAGATCTTGGAGTTGTTTCTTTAACTCCTCCAACTCCACATTTTCTATCCTATATGGGGTATTTAATATTGGATGGGATCTAGGTATGAGTTCAATGGAGAACTCTACCTCTCTTTCTAGGGGAGTTATGGGTATCTATTTAAAAATTAGTTTGGGGGATGATCCCGTAATGGGCACTGCGATGCTAGATTTTCCCTCACCGCCGCTCTCTCTCTCCGGCCTCCGATTAGCTTCTCTTCCCATCGATGCTTCTCTCAGCGCGTTTGTGGCGTGGTTCCTCCCTAGCGGTGTTGCTGGGATCGTTCTCATCCCCAGTGGGTTTCTTGTCTCAAGGAGACCTGAGGTGGACCAGGGTGCGGGTTTCCAGTGATTGGGGGTTGTGTCAAACATCGCGTTGTCTGCGAGTGTTTTGGGTCGATTGGTCTTCGGGTGTGAGTTGGAAGGTGGCGGTGGGGCCTGTTCTTCATTTCTTGAAGGTTTTTTCTCATGGAGGTGGAGTTTTTTCAGGTAAGTTTTCTGATTTTGTGATGTATGTCACGACGGCAACGGAATGGGATTTCTTCGGATGACATCGTTGTTTTCTAAAGATGAGCGGTTTAAATTTTTTATATGTGGTCATGAAGACGTTGATTTTTTGGTTCTCGTTCCTGCTGGATTTTGTGTTTCTAGCAAGGTTGATGCTTTTGTTTCTATGTTATGCTTATACTCATTGAACTGGTGATGATATTTGTCATAACGGTGTTGTTTATGTTGTCGTAACGGTGTTTGAGTTCTTTTGTGTTGGTGATGTTTGTCGCGATGATGACGATGGTATCTCGTCGGCGTTGTTTGATCTTAGGCGGTGCTGATGGAGGGGGGTTCAGTATGCTGTGGGCATTCTGGCGACTTCTCCTAATGATCTCTCCAGCGACCTGCAAGGATGGTGATGTACCTGCAAGGATGGTGATGTCATGCAAGGATGGTGATGTGCGATGATGGGCTCATGGCTCTAAGTGCAGCGCGTGGTGTACGGTGGATCGGTTGGATCGGATTTTGAATTTTGAATTTCGATGATTTCTATATGTTCTGAAATTTTTAAGTTGGGGATTGTTTTTTCGGGTATCGGGAACCCATAAACCGGCTTTGGAAAGTGAAAAAAATGATTTGCGGATAGGGGAGGTCTGGGTAACTCCTCAGGAAATACGTCAACATATTACTGGATGATGGGGACATTTCTTATCCTCAAACTCTCATTTCCTTCTTACTCTTCACTGATCAACTCCATAAAGAAGAATATAGGAGGTTCTTCTAAACAAATATCAGGTTGAGATATCTCTCCTTGGAAGATAATTGTAGGTTTTCCATTCAAGACTACTAATATTTCCTTGCTTCTACATTTGATCTTAGCATTATACTTTGAGGGTCAATCCATCCCTAGTATAATGTAAAATTCCAACATGGGAATGACTACTAGATTTGCGATAAGATTATGCTCACTAAAGTAAATACTAGAGTTTCTAAACACTGATGATGCTTGGATAATCCCACCATAAGTCTTGACTGATAACTCTATTTTTAGAAAATCGGGGGTTGATTCTAAATTCTTTGCAAACTTTGAGGAAATAAAGGAATGTGTAGAACCATAATAAAACAAAGTACTTGCTAGATTTGAGAGAACAAAAAGATTACCTGCCACCACATCATTTGGCGCTTCAACTTAAACTGTAGTGATTGAAAAAGTACGGCCTTGTTCCCTTGGACATTATTGAGTCTGATGGTGATTCCCCTCCACTGCCCTCGGATTTGGAGAGTGATTGGAAAAGTGCCCAAGTTGTCCACACTTATAGCATTGGACATCAGGTAGGGCTTTCACCATCTTACCTTTGTTTTTAGTGTTGGGAATTTGTGGCTTCTCCTCACTATGACAATTCCACGCAATGTGGTCATCCATACCACACTTGTAGCACTTCCCTCTCCCAAGCAGAAAGTTCCCCGAATGCTTCTTCCCACATTTATTACACGTGGGACGTTGTACTTGTTTGCCTCCTCTTCCCTGATTGAAGCTCCTCCCTAAGCTTGGATCCATCAATCTTTTCTTTTCATTGGATTTATGAGACCATTTCATCTCACCAAACTCCATTTCGACTTTCATCACACTTTTCATGATCTCCTCATAGCTATCATAATCTCAGTTGTCTAGATTCTCATGTAGATGAGGTCTCAATCCACTGAAGAATCTATCAACCTTACCATTTGGATCCATGAAAAAGATAGATTTGTAACGTGAAATCCTTGTGAATTTTATCTCGTAGCTTCCCAAAGATTCATTCTCCTTCTGCTTCAGCTCAAGAAAATCCTTCTCCATTTTTGTTCTCATCAATCGAGGGAAATATTTGTTGAAGAATATCCCCCTGAACTCTTCTCACTCCATAAATTCAACTTACACTCTTGGCCTTGTGTTTTTAATCAGTTCCCACTACTAATCAGCTTCTCCCTCTAATCAATAAATAGCCAAGGTAACCTTCTCTTGTTTAGAACAGTAGAGCACAAAAATGATCTTCTCGATAGATTTGATCCACTGTTCAGCAATCAATGGGTTGGTAGATCCACTAAAGGTTGGTGGTCAATTACTCATAAAGGACTCAATAGAAAGTTGTTCCCTTCATAGTGAGATTGGTCTCTTAGCTTGATTTGAGTTATTTCTCATAACTTGAGTCAGTTGGTTCATCATTCGCATGAAAGTTTCCATTTCGGCTTCTATTGGAGGGTCGTCAGCGTATAGACCATTACGGTCACCATTTGCACAGTTCCTCCTATTTACCTCTATTTTATAAAATAATAAAACCTTACTGAGAAGATTATTTCATTTATTAATCTTTTAACTATAAAGGATTTTATGTCTTAAAACTTTATGCTTTTAACAATTACATTTATCTATAAATCCTTCATAATGATTCATAAAAAGATTATGATTAACCAAAACATATCCCCCAGGAGTGTCATAACCAAGAGTGTAGAAAGGCCTATTGTCATGTACCAGGATACCCCGGGTCAAGCCCAAAACTCGTTGTCAGAGTTTTCACTCCTAGGTACATATGTGCCAGAGCCGCCTCTACCTGCTCGTATCCAGACAGGGATGTATTTTCTTGATAAACCACTTACTCAATACTCACCAAAATACCAGGAAGTATTACTATATTTAAACTTTTCTATATGGTTATTCCTAAGGTTTTCAAATCCTAATTTCTATAAATAACTAAATTATCATTTGATGCCAACTATGTCATCCCGCCTTTTATTACATAACTTTTCATTACATTTTACAAACAGGGGATCTTTAAAGTCTGGTGTCTTGGAAATAAGGAACATAAAACATGAAAACATAAAACATTCTTCTAATACACTTGTAGGGATTCATCAAGTTCTTCCTAAGTACAATTATTGCATCTCATAACCTGGAGACATACATCAAAGGAAAAGGTGAGCATAAGGCCCGATAAGGAAAGTAAGGGAATCAGTTTACTTGAGAAATCAATAAGAACTTGATAAAAAATATAAAGACATGAGCAATGAAAATAGAGGCATGTCATAATAAAAAGAAATTGAATCATAACATGATTATTTGGATACAACATTTAATTTATACATTCATGAACATATCACCAAGGTTCATCCCCAAGGTGGCATAAAAATTACCAAGGTTATTCACCAAGGTATCATGAAACTTGTCATCTCTAGAGATTAAATTCTTTACCCAATGCATTGGAGTGCTATTAGGGAGCACCCTTAATATGTATTTACTTTAATGTGAGCCACATATATAATAATAAAACATTTCATAAATAAACCAAAGAGAATAAAAGAAATGGGTTTCATTTCAAAATCATGACTTTTTAAAAGTGCTTAAAAATAAGATCATTATGTCATTTATAACCCATGGAAAGGGAGTGAGGGTTATATGTATGTCAAATCCAGAATAAAATATACCATTTTTTTATTTATGAACACCCATAGAAACGAAATAGTTCTGGGTATTCACATAAATAAACAAGAGAATTTCATGAGAGAAAGAGAGATAAATTTTGAGACGAAATTTCTACAGCATAACGGTTGTATAACATGGTTTAGAAAATAATAAAAAGAGAGGGGAAAAGGGTATCCCATAAATAAATGAATCGTTTTTCAGTAGAGGTATAGAATAAAAAGAAATAATATCATGGTGTGGACAATTGAATGATATACCAATGAAAAGGAAACTTGAAAGGAATGAGAAAATGCGATTTCTTTTACGAAAATTTGGCAGCCTAACGACATCACTTAAGGATTCAGAAAATAAATTGATGAGAGAAGAAAGGGTATATCATCATTTTTACATGAAATGGAAAGTAATAAGATCATATAAAAACTTAACCCCTCATAAGAAGATGGCAACTAGAAGACATAACATAAAGGAAGTCATGACTTAAAAGATGAGGGTGAAAGGTTCTCTTACCTTGAAGAGTGACTTCGAAAGCTCGAAGTTTGGGACCTTGGGGGATTGAGGTAACCTTGGGAGGACTCCTTAGAAGGTAAAAATACCATATCTTAGTTGAGGAGTATTTTTTAATGAAATTAATGAGGGAATGGCTATGTATTTATAGGGAAAGAGAGGGAATATTTAATTAATTTCCAAGGGACACCTCATTGGTGGTATTTGAAAAACCATGGACTTTCCCATGGTATTGAACACTTGGGACACCTCATAACATATCTTACTATTCACAAGTCAACCAGATTTATTACATCATGATTACATCATCAATGATTTCATTAAACACCCGAAACTCAAAACTGTGTTTTTACTATTCACCGAAATTCAACTGTTTCAGAAAAAAAAAATTCCAAAAATTTACCATAACCTAATATCGATGCTCTGAATTAAAAAATGAACTCTATTTTATGAAAATGATTTTCTAAATATTTTTAATTTAATTTTTAAATAAAATTATTATTTATTAAAAAATCAATTCTAAAACTATAACTTGTTTTGTAACATCTTGAAAAAGTAATCAAAGGCCTATAAAATTATCTTATAACCATAAGACAATAAAGTAACAATTTATGATTACATTTTATGAAAATAAATTTCAATTTTAAATTATTAAATTAATTATAAAATTGTAAATAAAGTATTTATGACATATAAAAATACCAAAACTTATAATATGATCGTTTTTTCACTTTTAAGATGTATACATTATATTTATACATTCATAGGTGAAGTTTCTATTTTTTAGGCCGATTTACTATCCATTACTTTTCATTACTATTCATAAAGCTATGTTACTATTCATGCTTTACTATTCACTAAAAAATTTGATCTTATTAGACTCTAAATTTCTTATCGATCACAATTGTAGAAGACCGTTTTTTGAAAATCATTTCACATTATTAATTATTTAAAGTATACAAAAATATTTTAAAATACCCCTTTTTCCAAAATTCATCAATAATATGGAACTTCATCCTACATTTATCTAGACATTTGAAATTCACAAATTTAACATAATAAGAAATAAAAAAAATTATTTATACAAAAGGATTACACAATGTAACTAAGGTCTCGTTACATAGCCCCTTATAACACCTACATAGGACCTAAGTGTAAGGTGTGTTATGGTGATAGAATCTTGGGGCGGCTCAGACAACATTACCCGAGTGGTAATTTCTATCAGCTTGAACTTCTCCCTTAGTTGATTACGTTCAAGCTTCACATGTTGAAGCTCAGCTTGGGCTTGGTCTAGAGAAAAGCCCTGAGATGCTACCTCTTTCCCAAGCTCTCACAGATAGGCTTCGTACGGCCTAAGTCTACTAGATGAGGCCATCAACTCTTCTTTCTATATTAATTAACCAAGATCACTTGTATTTATAAACAATAATTGTAACATTAAGTGTTTATTTTCCAACGGTCATATTGAGCAACAGTCATATAATAGTCAAAACTCTAACGATATCACTTTATTAATTAAAGGATATAGTTTTATGGAGTATAAAATGAAATAACACAAAAAAAGTAGGAAACAAAATTTATTCAAAAGTTCAGGTCGTTACAGGTTTCCATTATGATTCATAAACATTCCTTATTTTTTGAATTTATTATTATACCTATGGTTGATTTTGATATAATCCTTGGTATGGATTGTCTTTAAAAATATGATGCAAAAATCTATTTCAAATAGAAGTAAATTATGATTCATGATGAATATGTGGAATTACTTATCTTTATAGGGGATACTTCATCGTCTAAGTCATGTCTAGATCCACCTCAAGTAGCTCTTATAAATGATATTCTTGGGGAAGAAGAGTAAACAAAACATATGGATAGAAAAGGTAATATTAAAATTTATGATGTACTTATTATACAAGAATATATTGATGTATTTTCTAAGGAATTGTCTAGACATCCACTAGAGCATAAGGATGAGTTTTCTATTGATTTAATCCCTGATGTAGGACCTATATCAAAAACTCCCTATAGAATGGTCATTGTGGAATTAGTAGGATTGGATAAACAAATAAAGGATTTGTGTAATAAGGGATTTATACACCCCAGTGTTTCACCTTGGGGATCCCCTATTCTTTTCATTAAGAATAAATATAGATCTATGAAGTTGTGAAATCAATGATATTATGATAAAAACAAGTATATTTCACCTTTCATTTATGAGTTATTCAATCAAATTCATAAAGCTCAATATTTTTCAAATATTTACCTTCATTCTAGGTATCATTAATTGAAATTAAAGAAGGAAGATAATCAAAATACAACATTTTTAACAAGGAATGGACATTATGAGTTTATATAAATTCTATTTGGATTGACTAATACGACCTTTTTTTATTGATATAATGAACATAGTATTCAAGTAATATCTTGGTGATTTTATTTTGGTATTTATTTATGATATCTTAGTGTATTCTAAAATTTATTAGGGCTATAAGAATCACTTTTGGATCATTATTGAGACTCTTAGAAGAAAATAGTTGTATGGAAAATTTATCAAGTGTGAATTTTGGATTCATAAATTTTCTTTTCTTGGTCATATTGTGTTTAAAGATAAAATATTAGTTGATATTGTGAAGAAAAATGCAGTCAACAGAGGACCTAAACCAGTGAACATAACTGAGGTACATAGTTTCATTGGTTTGGTAGGTTACTATCGATGATTTTTCTAAAAAATTTCCTAATTAGCTAACCCATTAACCAACCTTACACATAAAGGGGTTAAGTTCATATAGAAAATTAATGTGAAGAATTTTTTGAATAATTGAAGAGGAGATTGGTAAATACTCCAATTTTGACATTACTATTAAGAAATGATGGATTTGTGATATATAGTGATGCATTTAAAAGGGGACTCGGTTGTGTAATTATGAAAAATGATAAAGTTATTGCCTATGCATCAAGGTATTTAAAGACTCGTGAAAAAAACTATTCAACTCATTATCTTGAGTTAGTAGTCATAATCTTTACTCTAAAGATATAGATACATTATCTCTATGGAAAAATATGTGAGATATACACAAATCATAAGAGTCTAAAATATATCTTTTCATAGAAAAATATAAACATGAGAAAAAGATGATGGATTGAGCTACTTAAGGAATGTGATTTCTCAATACACTACCATCTAAGAAATGAAAATAAGGTATAATATTCATTGAGTAGGAAATATCATGGATTTCTGACTAAAATGAGGATTAATAGGGATCCTATGTTCATGGATTTAGTAAAGATGGATATGGGAATTATTAAGGAAGGGGAAACATCACTCCTTTTTCAAATGATTTCCAAACCATATTTATTGGAAAGGATAAAAACTTATTATCATGATTATGATAATTTTAAAAATAAAATTAAAGTCATGAATGATGGGAAATCAGAAGACTTCATATATAAAGGTGGTGTTCTAAAATTTAGAAAGAGGCTATGTGTTCCATCTATACCTGAGATGAAAGGAGAATTATTAGATGATGCTCATATCTCAAATTTCTCTATACACCCTACTAGAACTAATATGTATAGGAATTTTAAGGGACATTTTTTTAGGATGACATGAAGCGGGAAGTTACTGATTATGTATTAAGATGCTTAGTTTTTTAAGAGGTGAAGGCTACGAGACAACATCTTAATGGATTCATGCAACCTCTACCTATTTATATGTGGAAATGGGATGATATTACTATGGAATTTTTAATTTTATTACCAAATTCTACTAGAAATAATGATGTGATATGGGTTATTATTGATCACTTTACAAAATCTACACATTTCATCGCAATAAGAGAAGATTTACCTTTGGATCACCTTACACAACTATGTATTAATGAAGTTATAAGACTTAATCAAGAACATATTTTAATTGAATATAATTTTGATCCATGATTTATATCAAAATATTAGAAAAGACTTCAAAAGTCTCTTGATATTGAGCTTCATTTGAACATCGCATATCATTCTCAGACTAATGGACAGTCTGAAAGGACTATTAAAACATTATAAGACGTGTTGAGATCATACTCACTTGACTTTAAAGGTATGTGGGTTTGGTGTATTTACCTTTGGTAGAGTTTCACTATAATAATATCTTCCATTCAAGTATTCAAATGGCATTGTATAATTCATTATATGGAAAGAGATGTCGTACTCCAACTTTTTGGGATGAAGTTGGTGAAAGAAAACTTGTAGGCCTAGAACTTTTTTAGGATACAACAACAAAGTTAAAGACTATCCATACTCATATTAAAGAATAATAGATTAGACAAAATATTTATGCTGATAACTGGAGGAAATATTTTTTAATTTCAATTAGGATATCATGTCTTATTGAAAGTATCTCTGTGGAAGGTTGTTATTAGGTTCGGTAAAAAGGGAAAATTGAGCCCCAGGTATATCAGACCTTTTGAAATTCTATAAATAATTGGGCCTATGGATTATAGATTGGTAATTACACCAATACTCTCTTGATTACATGATGTGTTCCATATCTAATTATTAAGGAAGTACATGCCAAACCAAATGCATGGGCTCACCTCCAAAGAAATAGATTTGGAACCTGATCTATCATACTGTGAAGAGCCTATCTAGATTATTGAAACTATAGAGAAAGTATTTAGAAATTAAACAACTCAAATGGTAAAGTTAATTTTGATAAATCATAAAATGGAATGAGAAACATGATAAATAGAGGATTTTATGAAAAAGAACCACCATTATTTGTTTAGAAAGTAATATCCATGAAAATTTTGAGGATGAAATTTTTGTAGGAGGGAAGAATATAAAACATGAGATTAAATTATAGTGAGAGAAAATTATATTTTAATAAAAATATAATAAAATTTAAATTTTGATATTTCATGGAATAAAAATTCAAATTTTATAGGATGAATACTGATTTTAAACTTACAAGGTTAAAATAATCCTAGAATGTGTTTTTAAAATTTTCCCTTAGAAATAAGCTTCTATGAATAATTTAAAATATAGCATTTAACTATTAATATTTTTATTTATAATAATATTCTATAATATGTATAATTAAAACAATGACAATCAATTTGATATAAATAAATATAAGATCATTTGGAGGTAAAGGGGTATTTTTCAAAAAAACACTAGTTTTAAATGCATAATGTATTTCCATTTTAATTAATTAAAAAAATATTTAATTATGAATGATTTAAATGAAATTTATAGATTATATATATCTATATAAAAATTTAAATCCATATAATTATTATTACTAGTCATATATTTAATGTAATATCATCTTATTCTTGAAAAATTCTTTTTTTGAAAAAATCGTTTTTCGACATGATTTACGGGTTTATTTTTAAATTAAATTATTCCACTTATGTGAATTGAATTTGAAAAAATTTAATAAATATTTTGAATAATAATTATTAATATTATGTAATAATCTCAACTGATTGTTTTTCATAATGAATAGTAAAAATAGTAAAAACTAATTACTCTGGTTAAGGTTAAAACAGGTTTACCGAGGGTTAACCTAAAAAGATAAGGGTTAAAATGACTCAAAACTTTTTTAAACCCCACTTTTTTGTTTTATTTTCACCATATACTTATCACATTCTAATATGATCCATTTTTAGTCACTTTTTTCCAATAAAGTGACTTGACATTATTTTAAAACTTTGAAAAATTATAAGTATGTCACTCACCTCAATTATAAAAGGGAACCTCCTCCCCTCACACATTCACACCTATTGAGCCATTTCACTTGAAAAAATCTGAAACAATATCTCCTAAAAATCCTTATGCATTTTTTGGAGCTAATGGTACTCCAAAAATACCAAACCTAGGGTTCTTAATAAGAGATCCAAATGAGGTTTTTATAATCGAAGGTAATCGTCTTCACCAAGCTCTTTCTTTTTTACTTCTTCTTTTACCAAATTAAATTATGTATTAAGAATTTAAATATAATAAAATATATATATATAACATATACTAATATTTTATTATGTTTATTTCATAATATTTATCCAACTCATCTTCCATAAAATGGGAAACAAAACTGTCGATCACAGACTATCGTCTCGCGAATAGATGTAATTCATTTTCCATCACTGCCTCTCATGACGGCATATAATAATGGATTTAATGATTATATATGATATTTATGAAATAATTATACTTCTTTAATTATAATATCACATATACCTTATTACCTTTCAATATTTTGGAAAATGATAACGTCGTTTGTGCGTACATGTGGACTGCCACCTCCACCAAGCTATGTGATACATTTTTCATTTTATTTTGACATGGATGGTAATAAGGACATATTTAAGGAATATATATAATATATATGATATAATAATGATTATTTAAAGGTTAATTACTATTTACCTTTATTTTTTTTAATTCGTTGAAAAATGAAAAATATCATTCATGCATACGTACGACCTACAATCACCATGAACGGTGTAGTTAATTTTTATATATATAAATTTTATAGATTACTATAAATACATTTATAATGAATATATATTATATTTATATCATTATTATAATTTTTTATATTATGGAACCATGATCAAATTATAAGTAATGAAACTACTGAACCAAAACATGCATGAAAAAACGAAGCAGTTATTACCGAGAAAAATGATTTTGAAAAAGAATTGTTAATAAATGGGTTATAAATGATTATAATTAAATCATATGTGGTATGATATATATTATTATGTTTCTATAATATATTTATAATAAAACTATATTTATTATATATTAGGTTCATACACGTATAAAGGAAGTTGAACATGAGATTAGGGTTTATTTCACAATCTCATCATTATTTAGGATTGTTTATGTTTAAGTCTTCATTGGGGGAATTAATTGATACTTTATCTTAAAACCAATATATTTTATTATTATATAGTTATTTTTTTAAATTATATTTTTTCTTTCATTTTCATCTCTTTAAGTACTCAAGATACCAAAATATTTTTTTAAGGAAAATCGACCTTGTTTTTCTACCTGGTCGAGAATCTTTCTTTTCCATATCCACATTTCCCTTAAAATGTCTAAAAGAGTATTCTTAATATTCTATAATTATTTATTAAATAAATTTTTACCCATGTTTAAATTTTTTACAAAATGGTTTAAAATGAATCTTTTTTTCATTTTCTGAATGAGGTGCTTTTAACCTTTTTACAAAAGTGTGAAAGGAATTTTTTTAACTTATATGGAATAAAAAGAATTTCCCACCATCATGATCACTCATTTATCTGAAGATTAATTTAAAATTTTACAAGTTTCCTTTCAAATAAAAATTTTTCTTAAGTATTTGGTAAATTTTTATATTTTGAATAAGATATTTTGAAACGAAAATTTTATTTTCCTCAAGAAATATTCTAGTGATATTTTTAAAGTATATTCATTTATATAGACATTATTTAGTGAATATTATTCTTTACTAAGGATAGAATATTCTCATACCATTCAACATATCACTCTAGAAGTATTATTATTATGTTTATTGATTGGGGAATTATTAAAATTTCATATTATAGTTTTCTAAAATGAATATTTACATTGATTATGTTTCACCCCTTTCATATGATGAATTAATTGGACTTAATAAGTAACAGTAGGGGCCTAATTTAGCCTCTCGATTCATCGGTAAGTCTCATGAGACAAACTAGTTTGGGTATTTAATGTACACCTTACCTATTTATGTATGTTTTCATGGAATAGGCCTTGATGGTAAGATTATAATGTTCGGCATTATGCATTCAATAATTATGAAACTAGTTATTATTATCCAAGTGATTATCTATGTTATTATGTTACCCATGGATTTAGTCAGCTCTTATGGTATTAGTTATATTTCATATTTTATTAGTGTTTATCTCGACCATGTTATTCATATTTTATTTACTTTATGATATCTTTTATTGTATGTTTTCCTTTACTGGGCATCTGAGCTCACCAATTTTTATGTTTTCCTTTCCCCATGATACGAAGAAGGGATATATGAATGAAATAAAAGATTTAATAGATAAATAATGAAGTTATAAAAATAAATATTATTTTATATTTCATTTTTCATATATAATGTGAGAATAATGCATGTGTCTAGTCTCCAAAGAATATAAAACTATTTGATCCTTCATGATTAGATCCCTTATACTTATGCCAATGTAGTAAAATAAATGATAGTTCTGGGTTTAGCATAAGTGTGCGAAGGTGGGTAATATATTAAAATTTATTTTAATATTTCTATGCCCAACACTAAGAGTGAGTATCTTTAACATAAAAATTTTAATTAATTTATTTAATACTGGAATAAATAATTATCTTGGCTTAGGAAGCGTTCTTCATTGATTATGTTGATCATCTGAAAATGGTTCTTTCATATTTCCTTTGTTTCATTGTGAGGATCCAAGGGTGAAATACATCTAGACATGATCCACATGTGCTCTTTTGATCTACAAGCAATTTAAATCGATCTTTGGGTGCTAGAATGGTGAATCGATTATCTTACATTATTTGTGTCGATCGCTCATACTTCAGTATTAAAGGGATATCTTTTTCATTTCTCATTCTTGAGAGGGATGGAGGAGGAGAGGATTTGAGAGATAATTCATTGTGTACAACAATTTTCTATTCTTAATTGAACACCCTACACAATAGATATAATCATCTATTTATAGAGCTAAGATTTAGGGTAAAATAATTATTTAATTTCATATCGGCCATTAAATAATATTATAACCTTTAATGAACCTCATTCCTCATAATAATATTATTATTATTATTATTTTTTGGTGCGTGCCAACTTGCGCAAAAAAATATTATTTAACTGGATTGTTAATTAATATTTATCACCGAACTTGGTATCGGTCTTTTCGAACTCCTCTAGAATTTATTAAACACCTAAATAAATATTTAATTCATAAATAAATATTTGTAATCGATAAAACATGAATAAAATTATCCCTCAATCTTGAGAATAATATTTATTCAATTAATTAAATTCAAATAGAATTTAATTGAGATCATCAAAAACACTTAGTGTATGACCCTCTAGGATTATTTCACATTGGAATTAGTTTTAATTTCCTAAATTCTAAGATTACTATATAGAAATAGGTCAAGGAAACCAAGATAAGGAACTTAATGTCATAATAATGGAAACCACATATGAATGCTCATTGTGTAATATAATCCCTTTGTTGTAATATATCATCAAGTAGGTTGCACATCTGTGTCACCAAACTATATGATCAATATGTCTTTCTTTGACTATCTAAAATAAATTCATCATTACACAATGTACATAGAATTTAATGTGACCATTCTATTCCAATCAAAGGGTCGAGATATCAACTTCCATAAAGTTGTAAGGGATAAATCATTTATCAACTCATCCATTAATGACATGTCACTCATGATGTACCCAATATATCCAACTTTTCTATGAACTTCTATCTTCATGGTTTATGAAATACATCTAAGTACACAAGTCATAACATTCATTAATAATAATCTTAAATTCTAAGGACCATTATACATGCTCACAGGTAGGAATATCCGATGACACCAAGATATGTAGAGTTCCTACTGGTTGATCTATTCTCATAATCTCTCATCTTTGAAATTAGAAAGTACAAACTTCATGATAATAAGCCTCATCCACTTATGATTACTCACACCTCATGGTATATATACTATCTATCCCATCATATTATGTTATCCGACCGTAGAACTATATTAAGAATATTTTCATAGCATTTCAAGGTTCTCATCATAGCAGGGAACTATTATGACCTTATCAATGTGAAAACTACTCTGACATTATTACATTAAAGTTATAAATAATAATGAAAAATATGTAATAATATGTTTAATTAATATTAAATACATTGAATATACATGTAATCAAAGTATAATCAGTTTCTCCTAGGACACCAACTCCAACAAAATCTCACTTGGACTAGAGTCAACTGCCTATGAATTTTAGTTTGTTAGACATCACATGATAATCATGTTTCTACTGAGTCAAAGATTTATTCAAGGGGTCCACCACATTATCTTACATATAAATAATACTCACTAAAACATTACCTCTTTGAGAAAAATCCCTCAAGAGATGATACTTTCGAAGTATATGCTTCGTCTGCTGATGTGACCTTAGATCCTTTTTGAGATCCACCATTGAGGTATTATCACAATAGAGTGTGATTGTATCTTTACTGTTAGTTTCCACACAAAACTATTAGATGAATTTATGCATCCATACTACTTCATTAACTACCTAATAAGCTAAAATATACTTGGAATATATTGTAGAACCTACGACCATAGCCTGCTTTGAGCTCTTCTAGCTCACAATACCTCTATTCAAAGTGAAGGTGTATCTTTTTTGTGACTTCATGTCATCTTGATCAGTTTGGAAACTAGAATATTCATATCCTCTAATGAATAGTTCCTCATATCCTCCATAAACTATGAATACATCCTTAGTACACCTCAGACACTTAAGGATAGTATTGACTTCCATACAATGGCCTTGATATCTTCTTATTACACTTAATCTGTAGGTGACATCTAGCCTAGTACACAATAGAGAATACATGAATGACCCAATTTATGATACATATGGAATCATATTCATCCTATTTCTTTCATCATGTGTCTTAGGACACATTTTCCTGGAAATATGAATGTCATGTGGCACTGGAAACAATACCCTCTTGGACTGTTATATACTGAATCTTTTTAGTATCTTATCAATGTATGTACTTTGGCTTAGGCCAATCAACCTCTTATATCAATCATAATGGATCTTGATCCCAAGAATATATACCACCTCATCCAAGTCCTTCATAGATAATCATTTATTCAACCATGCCTTAAGAGACTGTAAGACTGATATTTCATTTCCAATGAGTAATATGTCATCAAAATACACCATTAAGAAAATTATTGAACTCTCACTAAACCATTTGTATACATAAGTCTCACACTCATTCTTTATGAAACCAAATTCTGTTATAGATTCATTAAAATAAATTTTCCATGGCCTCGATGCTTGATTTAATCCAAAAATGGATTTTTTCAATTTTTATATCTTTTTTGCATCCTTTGGAGTCACAGATATTCAAGTTGTTTCATATAGAAATTTTCATAAAGGTTTCTGTTAAGGAAGGATGTTTTAACATCCATTTTCCAAATTTCATAGTCATAGTAATCCATAATGTAAAGTATAGTTTTGATGGATTGCATCATTGCAACTAGTGAAATGGTTTCATCTTAGTCAAATCCATGATGTTGTTTAAAACCTTTTGCAACCTATCATTACTTATAGGTACTGAATTGTCCTTCTATATCCATTTTCTTCCCGAATAATCATTTACAACCAATGGTATTTACATACACTGGAGGATCTACCAAAATCCAAACATGGTTTTGGTATATGGAATCCATTTTAGAATTCGTGGTTTATTTCCACTTAGCAGCATATGTGACACTTACTACTTCCTTGAAGGTTATGGGATCATTATTATCTACTAATAATTAGTATCCATCCTTAGTGATAAGAAAACCATACCATTCTGATTCGATTACCTCTCTAATATTCCTACATGGTACTTGAGTCTCTAGAATAGTTACTACTCCCATGGGGCTTTATGGAATTTGTTCCTATGCCAACTATTATATATCTTGATCCTAGGATTCATAAAATTATATATTTCTCCCACAGTCTCTTTTAGAGATAAGATCCTTCTCAAGAAATTTTTTACATCTATTGATGGCCTTTTTATCTTAATTATTGTCTAGGTAATATCCCTTTTTTCTTTGGGATATCCTATAAAGATACACTTTTTTCCTCGGGGTGAAAGCTTGTTACCTGAAGTGTCCTTAACAAATGCTTCACAACCCCACACATGTAAGTATGGCAAGACAAGTTTATTTACATTCCAAAATTGGTATGGTATATTATTAGTCACTTTAGTTAGAACTCGGTTTAGTACATATGTTGTTGTTTGTAAAGTGTATCCCCAAAAGGATAATGGGAGACTCATGTGTCTCATCATTGATATCACCATCTATAACAAGGTGAATTTCCTCATTTCACTTACACCATTCCATTGAGATGTATAAGGAGGAGTGAGTTGAGATAAAATCGCAAACTTCCAAAGGTAATCAATAAAGTATTGATTAAAATATTCTCCACCACAGTCTGAGTGGATTTTCTTAATCTTCTTACCAAGTTGGTTCTCAACTTCATTATTGTATTCCTTAATTTTTTCAATGGAATTAAAATTATACCTAATTAAGTAGACATATCCATATCTACTAAAATCATTAGTAAAAGTTATGAAGTATGAGTACCCACCCCTTACCTTAATAGGAAATGGTCCACACATGTTTGTATGAACTAATTCCAGAATCTCTTTGGCCCTTTCACCTTTTCCACTAAATGGGAATTTGGTCATTTTTACTTGTAAACATGCATGACACACAACAAGTGGTTTTAGTTCAAAAGAATCTAAATATTCATATTTGTGTAATTTAGTCAAATGATTTTCATTTACATGACCTAATCGGTGATTCCAAAGTCGGGTGTGGTATGATTTATTTAAAGTTGTTTCATTATTGATTACCATTACTTGGTTTGTGTAGTCCAACACATAAATACCATTATTTAATTGTTCCATACAATAAAAATTCTATCTTTATAAAAGTAGAAACATTTATTTCCCAAATTGAAAATAAAACCATGCATATCTATATTGGATATAGAAATAATGTTTTTGGTAACTGAAGACACATAATAACAATCCTTTAAAACCAAAATCATTTCAGTTGACAGCGTGAGGTGTTAATCCCCAATAGAAACAATAGTAAGTTTATCTTTGTTGGTTACTCATAGATCTACCTCCCCTCAATCAATTCTTCTGAATCTACTTGGTTCCTTTATTTGAATACATATGTGAACACCACAAGTTTTATCTAATACCCAATTTGTAGAAATGGATAAATTTCACTTGATAAAAAATGTACCTGAAGCTTCCCCTTACTTCTTATGGGTACAAGTTTTTTCTAGTGGATCTTCTTGCCACATGAAAAATAAACAAAATATTGTTCCCTTGATTACCCCTTAATATTTCTCTTATTAGAAGGTCATTATGAAGAATCCTTAGCCTTGGTGCTTTTCACTTGAACTTTCCACATGATCACCATAAGGACCGAAGTCTTTTCGCACTTCGTCTCCTTATCCACTTGGCGAATAAGACTGATAAGATCAAGAAGAGACTTCTCAATTTTGTTCATATTAAAATTCACAACAAAACTAGATGATCTCTAAGGGAGTGATGCCAGAAGAAGATTAGTTCCCAGTTCTTTGGGGAGTTTAAACCCTAGAACCTCTAAGCACTCAATGTAGCTAATGAGATTGATTGCGTGAAGCCCAACCGGGGCACCCTCTCCAAGATTTATCTAAAATAGTGCCTTGGAAATTTCAAAATATTCTTGTCTATCTCTCTCATGATATAGGTCATGGAGATGCTAGAGCATGTTATATGCATCTATGTTTTCATGAGACTTCATGAGCTCACTACACATAGATGAAAGCATAAAACATTGAACATTGATTACATCATTCATATGTTTCTCTTATACTAGGAACTCTTCATCACTCACCTCCTTAGTGGGTGAATCTGGATGTGAGGATTCTAGCACATTTGATTTTCGTTCATGATCTAAAACAACCTGAAGGCATCAGAATCGTTCTTTAAAGTTACTTCCAGTTAGGAGGTTGTATTTCTCCAATATTGATTGTAGGTATAGTGTGGATGATGTGATTTCCATTTTATTCTACAATTAAAAGAGAATATTATTAGTACTTTTCTTGATTAAAAATTATGTGAGAAATAATAAATTAATTAATTTTATTAATTCTCCTACTATTTTATCAATTCCCAATATCCATCACCATTTAACTTGTAATGTTTAGTTTCTATGACATTTTAGTGGAAAGGATCCCCATTACTATTTTTAATTATTCAGACTTTGGCCATGAAAACCATAAGAAATTAATTAAGTATGTGTTTTTTCCAACTACGGGCTTACAGCTCCTTGATCCATTGAGTGGATTCCCCTATCCTAAAATCCCAACTTGGATTTCCTCATCACTTTCCTCCAAATTTGTATTGAACATAATTTGGTTATTAAACTTAATACAAGTTCAGTTAAGTCAACCCAAAACCCTCATGAGAATGCCCCGATAAAATTAAGTGTCCAAACTTTGTCTATGTACTACACTTAGTTATATGGTTTTATCCCCAATCAAGTAATGAAAGGCTTAGTTTGACTTAATATTAGGTTGAGTGATTTTATTTTAGTTATGCATAAATTTTATCTAGTTTTATCCTTTACATGCCTTATTGATATTAAGTTGATGTTACGTAATTAATTAACCATGTTAGATAAAACATTTACACATTATCCACTTACTTAAATTCCATCTTTTCACATTGATTCATTTATTTATGTGATCACGGTCTTGCATACATAAAATAAATAATACATATACAGAATTAAATAAATAAATAAATGACTATTTCATATCTAATAGTTGATTTAATGATCATACATTAAATTAACCTATAGCTTAGGGTAAATAACTCATGTTTTCTGTCTTGGCATGAGTTACAACATTCCACATGCTCACCTATGTAACACCTAGGTTGGCATCATTATGGTTCTGTCTTGAACTGCCTCCATGCACCTTAAGAAACTCCATTTATTACATGTATTTATAACTCACACACAGGTTAGGGGAACTGAAGGATTAGTTAAGTGGGGTTACATAAATAACCATGGACACACATGTCCTATATAATAATGGAGGGAGGGATGAATCTTAGGCCATAATATTTAATTTAATAATAAATAATTGCAAACCCATGCAATAAATTAAATTAAAACATCCAACACATACACATGTCTTAGTCAAGCTCACGAACGGTTATACATGCAACGAATATGCAAAAGTAACTAGCAATAATTCATTTCTTTATTTATTCTTTATTATTAAGATAAACATGCTTGTATTAATTGATTAATTAATTAATTAATTCCCTTTCATCTTAATGATCATCCAAACTTAATTTGAGATACCCATAATATATGGAATTCGTAGAAAATAAAAAGAAAAACCAATAATGACATATTTATTATAATAAATTAATTGATAATTTAAAATCCTTTAAAAATGTTATTAAATTTTCAAACACATAATGGTGTTCCAATCAATAAAATAAGGTTTTAATATTGAAATTTTAAATTTAATGTAATTTTTAATTATTTACTTTAATGGGAGACTACATAGTGTATATTAACCAACTACACTTCATGTATCTCAGTTGTTGTGTATCTAGGGTACACACCTAGGTTTGCGGTGTGTACCTCTTCCAGACTACACATCGTGTACATACTAGCTACATGCTATATATTCTGGTTTTCATGTGTCTGGGATGCACACCTGGGTCTTTAGCATGTGTTTTGGATGCCATAATTGATGAAATACACATCTTGTACACCACATACATGTCGTGTATATCATAAATGATCTAGGTTTTCGGTCTCATGTGGTTTTGAACATGTATAATGACCCCACAGATAACGTGATTTATGTCGATAACCCATGTAGACTACACAGCATGTACGTCAATACATGTTGTATAATCTAACAACCTATGTGCTAGCCTAGCCCAATCTACACACGGTGTGCAATAAATGCACCACATGTAGTAACTTCATGTCATGTCAAGTATACCTTAGCACATACAGATGCAGTAAAATAGGGTACATGGTGTGTACGTCTGAGAACATGTTGTGTAACCCTGTCTTACCAATAAAAAAAATTGGCAGTTCCTGATAGAATCTATGATCATTCTTCACCTGTTCCTAGACCTTTAATAAAATGAAACACTAAAATAACATGATTAATATGCCAAAGTATGTTAATTCAAATCAGATTAAATAATGAATAACCTGAAATGAAATTCTAACCACAATTGTGGATAAATCAATAATTAAATAAATAATTATGAATTTAAATGTGATTGCCCTGATACCACTTGATAGTTCTGGGTGTAGTGGAAGCATGTGAAGTTGGATGATATATTAAAATTTCTTTCAATATTTCTATGCCTGAAATCAAGAGAGAAGATCTTACGCGCCAAATTTATATTTAATTTATTTAATGTCGGGGGAAATGATTACCTAGGCTTAGGTGTAGTTGGGGTTTGGCTTAGTGGTAAGCACCCTGTAGTCATACATGAAAAATGGGGGTTCAAAACCCATTGGGGGTACTGTAGCAGTACTGTAGCGTACTGTAGCAGTGGTGCCACTGTAGCAACAGCAGGCACTGTAGTGGCAGCAGGTCACTGTAGCAGTGGTAGGGTACTGTAGCAACAACAGATACTTGTGCAGTACTGTAATAGGCGGAGTACTATAGCAGTAATATTCACATAATGGGTCTTGGGCCAAAAATTTGGGCCTACAGGCAATGTAATGGGATAAATGCCCACTGGGCCTTTGGGCTATGTAATGGGTCTCCCTCTACCCAGTTAAAAGAGGTCTTTTCTTTGCTTTAAATAATAAATGAGGCTTCAGCCCCAACCTTTTAAAAAAACACCTAGGCTTAGGAACCTTTCTTCTTTGATGATGTTAATCATCTGAAAATGACCCTTTCAGATTTTCTTTGTTGTGATGTGAGGATCCAAGGATATAATCCCTCTAGCGGTGATCCACATGTGCTACTTTGATCTCCAAGCAACGTCGATTGATCTTCAGGTTCTAGCATTGTGAATGGATTGTCTTGTGTTGTTTGTATTGATCACTCATAATTCGATCTTGAAGGAATATCCCTTGTGTTTTTCAATGTTGAGAGAGGCACTACTACAAAAACGGAAATTAACAGCGCTAAAAACGGGCTTTAATAGCGCTAAAAAAGCACTGTAAATCTCGGCGCTGATAAAGGGGGTTACCCTTTATTAGCGCTAAAAAGCAATGATAAATAAAACTTTTATCAGCGCTAAAAAATCACTGATAAATAAAACCTTTATCACCTCTAAAAGAGCACTGATAAAACAACCCTTTATCAGCACTAAAAGAGCACTGATAAACTTATCCTTTATCAGCACTTTTTTAGCGCTGATAAAGGTGTAGTTTATCAGCGCTTTTTTAGCGCTGATAAAAGCACGATTTATCAGTGATTTTTTAGCACTGATAAATTCCCTCTCTTCTGCTACGAAAAAATCTGCAACAGCACACCCGCACACCTGCAAAAAAAATCAGCATCTTAATATGCTAATTAAAGCAAGTATACCCATACAAAATTAACTCATAAATCATAATATAATTAGACCAAGTATACCCATACAACAAGTATACTCGTACACCATTAACACATAATTCATAAGTTAATTAAATGCATAAAGAATTCAATTCAAAATTCAAGGGGTTGGGGGGTTGTTCAAGGGTTTGGGGTGGTTGTCCAAGGAGGGTAGGGGGTGTTCGGGGGTCTTTCCAGGGGGTGGGCTGGTGTCCAAGGTGTCGGGAGGGGGGGGGCTTTACAGGGGGTGGGGGTGTCTAGGGGGGTTGGGGGTGTCCAGGGGGTGGATTGGTGTCCAGGGGAGGTGGGGGTGGATTGGTGTCCGGGGGGGCTTTCCAGGGGGGTGGGCTGGTGTCCAAGGTGTCGGGGGGGCTTTACAGGGGTTGGGGGGTTTCCAAAGGGGTGGGGGTGTCCAGAGGGGTTGGGGGTGTCCAGGGGGTGGATTGGTGTCCAGGGGAGGTGGGGGTGGATTGGTGTCCGGGGGGGCTTTCCAGGGGGGTGGGCTGGTGTCCAAGGTGCCGGGGAGGCTTTACAGGGGTTGGGGGGTTTCCAAAGGGGTGGGGGTGTCCAGGGGTGGATTGGTGTCCGGGGGGTGGGGGCGGTCCAGGGGGTGGGTTGGTGTCCAGGGGGGCTTTCCAGGGGGTGGGATGGTGTCCAAGGTGTCGGGGGGGCTTTACAAGGGGTGGGGGTGTCCAGAGGAGTGGGGGTGGATTGGTGTCCAGGGGGTGGGGTGTGGTCCAGGGGGTGGATTGGTGTCCAAGGGGGCTTTCCAGGGGGTGGTATGGTGTCCAAGGTGTCGGGGGGCTTTACAGGGGGTGGGGGTGTCTAGAGGGGTGGGGGTGTCTGGGCGGTGGATTGGTGTCCAGGGGGGTGGGGGCGGTCAAAGGGGTTAGTGGGGTTGACTCGTACACATCACCAAGGACCCTTGGATCATTCTTATAAAAGATCAAGTCAATCCAACTGCATTTGGTTGGATTTTCATAGGTTAGTTGTTTTCAATTAAAATTGTGTCCATTTTAAACAAAAGAGAGACCCTTTGAGTGCTAGCGGCCACACCGTGTTTCAAATTGAGGATGGGTTGACTCATACACATTACAAAGGACTCTTGGATAGTTCTCCTAAAGGATCAAGACAATCTGAATGCATTTGGTAGGATTTTCATAGGTCAGTTGATGTTTTCACTTAAAATCGTGTCCATTTTAAACAAAATAGAGACCCTTTTAGTGGTACCGGCCACACCGTGCCTCAGATTAAGGAGGGGTTTACTCATACACATTACCAAGGACCCTTGAATCGTTCTCCTAAAATATTAAGGCAATCCTAATGCGTTTGGTCAGATTTTCGTAGGTCAGTTGTTGTTTTCAATTAAAATTGTGTCCATTTTAAACAAAAGAGAGACCCTTTGAGAGATAGCGCTCACACCGTGCCTCTAATTGAGGAAGGTTTGACTCTTACACATCAAAAAGGACACATGGATCATTCTACTAAAGGATCAACACAATCTGAATGTGTTTGGTCGGATTTCCGTAGGTCAGTTGTTGTTTTCACTTAAAATCGTGTCCATTTTAAACAAAAGAGAGACCCTTTGAGTGATAGCGGTCACACTGTGCCTCGGATTGAGGCGAGGTTGACTTGTACACATCACAAAGGATCCTTGTATCATTCTCCTAAAGGATCAACACAATCCAAATGTGTTTTGTCAGATTTCCGTAGGTCAATTGTTGTTTTCACTTAAAATCGTGTCCATTTTAAAAACAATAGAGACCCTTTGAGTGGTACCGGCCACACCGTGCCTCATATTGAGGTGGGGATGACTTTTATATGTCACCAATGACCCTTGGATTGTTCTTATAAAATATCAAGGTAATCCGAATGCGTTTGGTTGGATTTTCGTAGGTCAGTTGTTGTTTTCAATTAAAATTGTGTGCATTTTAAACAAGAGAGACCCTTTGAGTGATAGCGGTCACACCGTGCCTTGGATTGAGGTTGTGTTGACTCATACACATCACAAATGACCCATGGATCTTTCTCCTAAAGTATCAACACAATCCAAATGTTTTTGGTTGAATTTCTGTAGTTTAGTTGTTGTTTTCACTTAAAATCGTGTTCATTTTAAACAAAATAGAGACCCTTTGAGTGGTTCTAGCCACACCGTGCCTTGTATTGAGGTGTGGTTTACTCTTACACGTCACCAAGGACCCTTGTATCATTCTTATAAAATATAAAGTCAATACGAATGCGTTTGGTCAGATTTTCATAGGTCAGTTGTTGTTTTCAATTAAAATTGTGTTCATTTTAAACAAGAGAGACCCTTTGAGTGATAGAGGTCACACCGTGCCTCGTATTGAGGAGGGGTTGACTCATACACGTCACAATGGACCCGTGTATCATTCTTCTAAAGGATCAACACAATCTTAATTCTTTTGGTCAAATTTCCGTAGGTTAGTTGTTGTTTTCACTTAAAATCGTGTTCATTTTAAACAAAATAGAGACCCTTTGAGTGGTACCGGCCACACCGTGCCTTATATTGAGGTGGGGTTGACTCGTACACATCACCAAGGACCCTTGGATCGTTAATATAAAAGATAAAGGCAATCCGAATGCGGTTGGTTGGATTTTCATAGGTCAGTTGTTGTTTTCACTTAAAATCGTGTCCATTTTAAACAAAAGAGAGACCCTTTGAGTGATAGAGGTCACACCATGACTCAGATTGAGGCAGGGTTGACTCGTACATGTCACAAAGGAACCGTGTATTGTTCTCCTAAAGTATCAACATAATCCAAATGCGTTTAGTCAGATTTCCGTAGGTCATTTGTTGTTTTCACTTAAAATCGTGTCCATTTTAAACAAAATAGAGACCCTTTGAGTGGTACCGGCCACACCGTGCCTCTGATTGAGGCGGGGATAACTCGTACACGTCACCAAGGACCCTTGGAACGTTCTTATAAAAGATCAAGGCAATCCAAATGCGTTTGGTCAGATTTTCATAGGTCAGTTGTTGTTTTCAATTAAAATTGTGTCCATTTTAAACAAGAGAGACCCTTTGAGTGATAGCGGTCACACGGTGCCTTATATTGAGGCAAGGTTGACTCATACACGTCACAAAGGATCCGTGGATCATTCTCCTAAAGTATAAACACAATCCTAATGTGTTTGGTCGAATTTCCGTAGGTCAGTTGTTGTTTTCAGTTAAAATCGTGTTCATTTTAAACAAAATAGAGACCCTTTGAGTGGTATTGGCCACACCGTGCCTTGGATTGAGTTGGTTATGACTTGTACACGTCACCAAGGACACTTGGATAGTTCTTATAAAAGATCAAGGCAATCCGAATGCGTTTGGTCGGATTTTCGTAGGTCAGTTGTTGTTTTCAATTAAAATTGTGTCCATTTTAAACAAGAGATACCCTTTGAGTGATAGCGGTCACACCGTGCCTCATATTGAGGTGGGGTTGACTCATACATGTCACAAAGTACCTTTTTATCGTTATCCTAAAGGATCAACACAATCTGAATGCGTTTGGTCGAATTTCCGTAGGTCAGTTGTTGTTTTCACTTAAAATCGTGTTCATTTTAAACAAAATAGAGACCCTTTGAGTGGTACCGGCCACACCGTGCCTTGTATTGAGGTGGGGTTGACTATTACACGTCACCAAGGATACTTTTATAGTTCTTATAAAATATCAAGGCAATATTAATTCTTTTGTTTGGATTTTCATAGGTCAATTGTTGTTTTCAATTAAAATTGTGTCCATTTTAAACAAGAGAGACCCTTTGAGTGATAGTGGTCACACCATGCCTCGGATTGAGGCAGGGTTGACTCATACACATCACAAAGGACTCTTGTATCATTCTCCTAAAGGATCAACACAATCCAAATGCGTTTGGTCAAATTTCTGTAGGTCAGTTGTTGTTTTCACTTAAAATCGTGTTCATTTTAAAAAAAAAATAGAGACCCTTTGAGTGGTACCGGACACAACGTGCCTCAGATTGAGGCGGGTTTGACTTTTACATGTCACCAAGGATCCTTGGATCATTCTCATAAAGGATCAAGGAAATCTAAATGCGTTTGGTCATATTTTCATAGGTTAGTTGTTGTTTTCACTTAAAATCATGTCCATTTTAAACAAAAGAGAGACCCTTTGAGTGATAGCGGTCACACCGTGCCTTGGATTGAGGTGAGGTTGATTTTTACACATAAAAAAGGACTCATGGATCGTTCTCCTAAATGATCAACACAATCCGAATGTGTTTGATTGAATTTTTGTAGGTCAGTTGTTGTTTTCACTTAAAATCGTGTTCATTTTAAACAAAATAGAGACCTTTTGAGTGGTACCGGCCACACCGTGCCTCAGATTGAGGTGGGGTTGACTCTTACATGTCACCAAGGACCCTTGGATCGTTCTTATAAAATATCAAGGCAATAATAATGCGTTTGGTTGGATTTTCGTAGGTCAGTTGTTGTTTTCACTTAAAATCATGTCCATTTTAAACAAAAGAGAGACCCTTTGATTGATAGCGGTCACACCGTGCCTTGGATTGAGGGAGAGTTGACTTTTACACATCAAAACGGACCCTTGGATCTTTCTACTAAAGGATCAACACAATTTGAATGGGTTTGGTCAGATTTTCGTAGGTCAGTTGTTGTTTTCACTTAAAATCGTGTCCATTTTAAACAAAATAGAGACCCTTTGAGTGGTACCGGCCACACCGTGCCTTGGATTGAGGTGGGGATTACTTTTACACGTCACCAAGGACCCTTGGATAATTATTATAAAATATCAAGGAAATATGAATGCGTTTGGTTAGATTTTCATAGGTCAGTTGTTGTTTTCAATTAAAATTGTGTCCATTTTAAACAAGAGAGACCCTTTGAGTGATAGCGGTCACAATGTGCCTCTTATTGAGGTGGTGTTGACTCATACATGTCACAAAGGACCCGTGGATCGTTCTCCTAAAGTATCAACACAATCCAAATACGTTTGGTCGAATTTCTGTACGCCAGTTGTTGTTTTCACTTAAAATCGTGTTCATTTTAAACAAAATAGAGACCCTTTGAGTGGTACCGGACACACCGTGCCTCGGATTGAGGCGGGGTTGAATATTACACGTCAAAAAGAACCCATTTATTTTTCTCCTAAAGGATCAACACAATCCGAATCCATTTGGTCATATTTCCGTAGGTCAGTTGTTGTTTTCACTTAAAATCATGTCCATTTTAAACAAAAGAGAGACCCTTTGAGTGTTACCGGCCACACCGTGCCTTAGATTGAGGAAGGGATGGCTCATACACATTACCAAGGACCCTTGGATCGTTCTCCTAAATAATCAAGGCAATCCTAATGCGTTTGGTCAGATTTTCGTAGGTCAGTTGTTGTTTTCACTTAAAATCGTGTCCATTTTAAACAAAATAGAGACCCTTTGAGTATTACCGGCCACAAAGTGCCTCGGATTGAGGCGGGGTTTACTTTTACACATCAAAAAGGACCCGTGGATCGTTATCCTAAAGGATCAACACAATCTGGATGTGTTTGGTTGGATTTCCGTAGGTCAGTTGTTGTTTTCAATTAAAATTGTGTCTATTTTAAACAAAAGAGAGACCCTTTGAGTGGTACCGGCCACATCGTGCCTCAGATTGAGGTTGGGTTAACTCTTACACGTCACCAAGGACCCTTGGATCATTCTCATAAAGGATCAACATAATTCGAATGTTTTTGGTCGGATTTCCATAGGTCAGTTGTTGTTTTCACTTAAAATCGTGTCCATTTTAAACAAAAGAGAGACCCTTTGAGTGGTACCGGCCACATCATGCCTCGGATTGAGGCGGGGTTGACTATTACACGTCAAAAAGGACCCATGGATCATTCTCCTAAAGGATCAACATAATCCGAATGCATTTGGTCGGATTTCCGTAGGTCAGTTGTTGTTTTCACTTAAAATCGTGTCCATTTTAAACAAAATAGAGACCCTTTGAGTGGTTCAGCATTCTTGCATGTTGCTGGTGCATATCATATGTTAAAATGGGAAAATGACTCATTGGATAAAGGATGTTTTATTTAATAACATTTACAATTTTCCTATGAACATTTACATACAATAATTTTTCATCTTTTGATCCCCTTAACCCCTCTCAAAAATGAACACCAATTGTACATGTCCCCAAGTTAGATCTTCATTATATTTGTGTACAATCTGCCATCAGGTATGCGTCCCACTCATTTTTGAACACATCTATATTGTCTTGTGAGTATGAGGCTTTTCGGCAGTCAGAGTAGTACTGAAAAATATAAAAATAAAGAATTAATAAATAACTTAAACAAACTAGTAGTTGTTTTTGAAAATACCTCTTTAGGAATTCTAGTTTGCTGATGAAAAATGATCTCTTTCATAAATTTACAAACATAATAACTACAATCATTATCGTTTGTTTGTTTTGGACACTGCAAAAAAATTGATCATTAGGAGAATAAGTAACTTGTGTTGATATGTGTTTGGATAGTGAAATTTTATTATATATACCCTGATATTTGTCCAGACGTAGTACTTGCTCGCCTCCCTATGCTTAGCCCCTGTCCTCATTCCTTTGTTTAGACGATAATGATACACCGCCCTATCATAACATAATCCTCAGTAAAAGATAATATAAATTATATTAATTGATGTTTAGACCTAAAACGTAAGATGTAGTGTCTTACAGATTCACAAACTCCATCATGTGGGGTCGGTTTAGTGGATATCCTTGCTTTGAATCCAGAAAATAAATCTTCGGAGTATCCAAGTTCACCGCAATTAGCAACCAATGTTGCCTAAAAACAAAAAAAAAGGAATAAGTAATAAAATAAGTGAAAATATAATTGATATGCTTTAATCGTAGAGTATTACCCCTGCATGGTTGGTATTAGGAAAAGTTGGTCATATGTAATCTTGCTTTCAAATGTTTTCAGCAAGCCGTTCACTATTTCATCCCTTTTTTATGGCTCTATTTTTGTTAGGTGTGTTGATGTGATATGAGGACTAATGAGTCCAAATCTTGGGTCATGGGAAAATTCCTTCAACTGTTTTTCATAAATGCGTCTGTCGACAATATAAAATGCATTTAGTCATAATTTTCATAGCAGATCAGCTTTTAGAAAATCAATTCATAGAAACATACCTCATATATACATTTACAACTGTGACTCCTAGCCAACCGTGTTCAATGATTTAATTTACATTTTCAGTAGCAACAAAATCTTGACTTTCCTCTCCGTATATATTCTCTTTAAAAACCACTAGATGACTATTACCATCTTTTAGCTTCGTATCCACATGAGTCTTCAATGCTAGTAAATGTGGATAGAGAACAGGTAGTGTTCTTGTGCTTTCAGTAGCTCCTTGGGATCGGTTGGTTGATCCTTTAGATGGTTTCGAGCCGACATTTGTCACCCCCTTCCCTTTCTCCGTCTATAACAACAATCATTGGTTCAGACACTTTTTTCATTAATTGTTAAGGGTTTAGCTTGAAAAAAAAGGAAATAAATACCTCTTTGTCCACATGTACTCTTACAAGTTGTGACGACCATGCAATGAATGTCCCAATAGCCTTTTGGACCATATGAATATCATCGTCATCAAGTGGAATAGGTAGCTCTGCATTTGACTCATGAGCTACAGTAATCGTCACTTTCAGATGATCTTTCGGAAGTGGTCTATTATGCAGTGTGGCATCTGGGATATTGAACACTATATCCCTCGCTACAAGGTGATAGGTGGGTGTTGACAGATATAAATCACAATCATTATCACCTTGTAGAAGATCAGTACAGAAAAATTATCAGTGTTTGTCTGATTCACATTTCATGGGAACAATTATTAGAATATTGATTACCATGGCTAAGACAGTTCTTTGAGGTGAATGGCTCACCTCAAAGCTGGTGGGGTGGGGAGGGATGTTCACACACTGGTTGTTCCTGAGTTGTGTCTTCCCTTTGCTTCCCACCCATAAAAGTTTCTAGCAACTCTCCCTGCCATTGTAATTGTTCTTCAAGGGTTGCTATTTTTTAACTCATTTGTTCCAATTTTTCATCTGTATCATCCATTTTTTTCTTCTTCTCAAAATATACTCGGGGAGTCACCCCAAACCCTGCACCTCTGACACGACCGTATTTTTCTGGCTGCTTCAAATTCGTCGATAATAGGTTTGTATCTGCTACAGGAGTAGTTGATTCCTGTGACTGTCGGATATAGGAAAATAACTAATTATTTTTATGTAATAGCAATTTTAAACAAATATTTTTATCTTCATGTCATACTTACAAATATTTCCCACAATTTTTGTGTGTTCTCATCTACTAACTTCCCTTATTTGTCCACATGTGCCTCCTTCCATAGCACATGATGTGGGATGGAAGTGCATTTGGTTTTAGACTCATCAATATACATATAAACATAGAAAGATAATTATGATGTTGTTTATTGGAACCTAACAATATTATTGTAAATTTAAAATATGTACCATTTTCTTTTCTAATGAAGCATACCCCATCCTTGCTTTACGATAGGGGTATGTTGGTTTTGATGCACGTTCCTTATTTTTAGTACAAAGTTTCTGTTTCATAAATGAAATATTGACAATCAAAGTGATGAATACAGGTATCCTCAAACAATGTATTATCAACCAAAATGTACCTGAAACTTCTCATCCCCACGACTTTCAATATATGCATCTCATGCTTCTTGGGATATCAGGTGAGCATAGACAATGGGTGGGTGCGGGTTTATTTTACCTTTAGAATCTTTCAGGTGGCATCTTGTTAAAATAGTGCGAAAACCTCGATGAATCTTTCATGAAAGCCTTATTACATAATCCTTGTGTGAATCGTCTACTATAAATGTACTCTATACGATATTGAGAAGAGTAAGACATTGTTTCGTTATTTTATTTGCTAGAAAATTAAAGAAATAAATTCATAATGTTACCATAATTTCTTCCCAGATCACAGCCTTCAGCCCGGACACAACATGGTGCCATGAATCTATATCAATTGGCATGTGTTGCCGAGTGACAACTCCAATGTAGCTGCTAAACATAGCCTTGTTGGGATTCACATGTTGGCCCCGTGCATTCCATCCGACTTCAAATTTGATGCCTTTTCTTTTCGCCTTAAGAATTTTGGCTAACACTTTCAAACTACGACGCACCTGTGTTTTCTGCGATGTCAGTCCTCCATTCCCGACCATTTCATCAATATAAACATCATCTATATGTTCATATGGAATGGTATCAATGGCATGTGCTGATGGTTGTTGGACCTCAACACTAGGAGCAGCAGGAGTCGCAGCAGTAGGAGCAGCAGCAGCCGCAGCAGGAGCAGCAGGAGCTGCAGCAGGAGGAGCAACAGGAGCAACAACAGCCACAGTAGGAGCAACAATAGTAGCAACATGAGATGTAGGAGTAGCAGGAGCAGTAGTAGTCACAGTAGGAGCTACAGCAGGAGGAGCATTAGGAGCAATAGGAGCCGCAGCAGGAGCAACAGCAGCAGTAGCATGAGGTGCAGGAGCAGCAAGAGCAGCAGCAGCCGCAGCAGCAGCAGCTTGAGAGACTTGTTCAGCCTCAAGGTTAGGAGCACCAGAATGTGAATAAGTCATTATCTGTAAAAGTGGTTGAAAAGTTAATTCAAATTGTATAAATTCAGTAATGATAATATAATAACATGAGATAACAAGATCTATATTACAAACAAAATATAACCTATTTACTAAACTCTCTTTCTTTTTTCAAAGGTTGAAGGGATTTGACACCTCTATCGACTATCCAAATCCCTTAATTGTGGTCTCCTCTAACATAAAAAACATCATCTACATTAGGACCGCTCCGAAATGATTGCGACGTACCACTAAAAGGATCGTCTTCAACTGAATTTTCATCGAAACCTTCAGCAGTTTTGGACGATAACAGAACAATCGACCACTTTCAGTTTGTGGGATCTGGAACATAAAAAACTTGTACCGCTTGTGATGTCATTATAAACTGTTCATCTTTGTACCCTTCTTTACTAAAATCAACTTTCACAAATCCCCATTCATCTATTTTAACACCACTGTTGTTATCAATCCATTTGAATTGAAAAATGGGCAATTGGAATGTCGTATAATCCAACTCCCATATTAGTTTGATAATTCCAAAGTATGAGATATTTTCATAAATTGGATTTCTGTCCTTACTACCATAAACATGCATCGCTTCAGCCACCAGTGTAACTCCACTATTTTTCATGGTATTATCTTCATCATGTTCATCTGTATAGAATGTATAACCATTAATTACATAACCACTGTAAGATAATACATACACACTTGGTCCGGCTAGCCATCAAAGTCGTTCTGAAATTGAATTCGGATTTTCATCCAACTGCTTAAAAATATGGTCCTGAAACCATCCTATAAACTGGTGATTATGTGTATCTGATAACCGTTTTTCATCTCTTGATGGATTCCACTGCTTAAGAATTTCTTTGTGAGTTTCAATATATGGAGAAACCTCCCAACTGTTATGCAAAACATAAAGATGAGCCTACTCCCAATCTATAATACTGATTATCACAACTTCTCTTCCAGAAATTCCCTCACCCTCAATGCATCCAGTGTGACGAGATTTCGGGAGACCAATGCTTTCCACATCAAATATGTATTCAGTACAAAATTCAATGGCTTCCTTAACAATATATCACCCCACTATACAACCCTCTGGTTGACTTCGATTTTTGACATATCCTTTCAAAATATTTATATACCATTCAACAGGATACATCCATCTATAGTGCACAGGACCACAAAGTTGAATCTCTCTCACCAAGTGAATCATCAAATGAACCATCATATCAAATAATTTTGGCGGGAAGAACATTTCTAATTCACATAATATGATGAAAATTTCTTTTTCCATAGCTGGAAATTTCCCCAGGTCTAAAACTTTGCTACATATAACTTTGAAAAAGAAACAAAGTTTGGTTAATGTATGATGAACATTCTTAGGAAAAATGCAACGTAAAGCTATAGAAATTAGATCTTGCATCAAAACATGACAATCATGTGATTTCAAACCTGTTAACTTCAAATCATTCATTGACACAATGTTCTTGATATTTGATGAGTACCCCTGTAGAACCTTTACATCATTGAATAAGTTGCAAAACTGATATCTCTCCGCCCTAGAAAGAGTATAAGCAGCTGGAGGAAGAAACATTCGATTTTCACCCTTCATGGGAGCCAACTCTTCTCGTATTCCCATGTCAACCATGTCCAACCTTGCCTTAATTCCATTTTTTTTTCAGGGGCATTTAGCAACGTTCCGATAACACTGTCACATACATTTTTTTCCACATGCATCACATCAAGAAAATGTTTGACGTACAAACAATTACAATATGGTAATTCAAAAAAAACTAATCTCTTTTTTCAACTGATTTTCGTAAGGTTTTTCGAAAATGGTTTACCAAAAACAGTGTTCAGATATTTTACTTTCTCAAATAGCTGATCACCTGTTAGTGGAGACGGTGTTGCGTGTTTTTCTGAACTTCCATTGAATGATGTCGTCCAAGATCGGTACTTATGCTAACGAGGTAGAAATCTACGATGTCCTAGAAACACAGATTTCGATTAATTTTTAAACCTAATTGATTCTATATCTTCTTCGCACATGGGACACCCTTGAGTTCCTTTAATGTTATAGCCTAAAAAATTTCCATAAGCAGGGAAATCATTTATTGTCCCATACA
Source organism: Viscum album (assembly GCA_963277665.1). NCBI lineage: Eukaryota > Viridiplantae > Streptophyta > Magnoliopsida > Santalales > Viscaceae > Viscum > Viscum album. The sequence continues at coordinate 2,027,288,082 of OY728123.1, forward strand.
ACATCGCTCTCAACGTGAATTATTCACTTTTATAAGCATCATACAACATTACACCTGAGCCCCACAATAACTTCAAATCCTCGATCAAAGGAGCCAGATAAACATCAATATCGTTACCTGGTTGTTTTGGTCCTGATATAAGCATAGATAATATGATGAATTCCCACTTCATGCATAACTAGGGTGGCAAGTTATAATTTTCCAACATAACAGGACATGTACTATGAGTGCTGGTTTGAAAACCAAACGGATTCACTCCATTTGTAGATAACGCAAGACGAAGGTTTCTCGGATCTTTTCCAAATTCAGGATACTCCTGATCAATTTTCTTCTATTGAGGAGAGTCGGATGGATGACGTAATAACCCATCTTTATTTCTTTTATCTGCATGCCACGATAATAGTCTTGCAGTTTCTTCACTTCCATATAGACGCCTAAACCTTGGAATGATTGGAAAGTACCATACAACTTTCGTAGGATTGGATTTATCTTTCTTGTATCGAGAAGCACCACACTTTGGGCATTCTGTAAGTGATTTTTTCTCCTTGAGAAACAATATACAGTCTTTCAGAAAGGCATGTATTCTTTCAGAAATCATTCTCATCGAATGTAGCATTCGTCTAGCTTCATATGTCCGGCTTAGGAGCTCATTATCTTGCAGGAGCATGTCATTCAAGAGAGAAAGTAGTTCCGTAAAACTGACATCACTCTATTTGTTGCCTGCTTTCAATTTATACAACTTCAGTATAGCTGACAATGTTGTATACTTAGTGCAAGCAGCATACAATGACATATTTGCACAACTCTTTAACTTCTCAAACAATTTTGGGCAATCACGGAGTTCATCTTGAATTATCTTTGTCATTTTCTCAATATGATCTTCATCATCATTTACATCTGTAATCACATCCTCCATACGGTCTTCTTCATTATCCATATTTTTATTCATATCTGACGATCCATAAAACACAGTTTTATCCCAGCCAGTAGCTACATTCGCTTTTTCTCCGTGTTTATTCCAACATTTATAACTCTGATCTATTCTATGACATATCAAATGTTCTTCCAACTCCTCTGGAGTAAGTAGTCTAGAATAACAACAACGTAAGCACGGACAAAGGATTTGAGAAGGATCATTTGCGTGATCCTTTTCAAACTTGATGAACTCTTTCACTCCATTCTCGTACTCTATTGTTAAACGATTAGCATCCATCCAATATTTATTCATGTTCATCCTATTTGAATCTCAAATATTAGTATTTATGGTTCAAGTAAACAAAACAAGACTTCCAAATACAGTAGAAGAGAACCACTTCCTTATAAAAATAGTGATTAATAGAGCCTAACCATTAGTATTTCTTCATCTTCATTAAATATAATTACTTTAGATTCATTATAGTTTCCTCAAATCACCCCAGACCAAACACAAGAATAATCAATAATGATACATCTACCACTCCTAGGTCTCTGCCCTACATTCAATATCATCAAGCCTAAGTACCCATATATCCATACATACACATGTCACAAACACATAAAAAACCATATCCACATCAAAACCAAAGTACCAATATGGATTTCAATCAGGTTACTCGACTCAAGTGGTGGTGTGTAAGAAATAATAAGAAAATATAATAAGTACCTAGTCACACGTAAATATTAGTAACATGTACCAATATGGTATCTTAGTATTTACATATTTCCAACATCACATACTTTCATAATCAAAAAGATGGAAGATATATAAAAATTGACTTAAATGAACAATGTATATAGAACTCTTATATAAAGTAGTTGGCATGAACAAAATAGTTCTATAATCAATGTCATGTAATAAAAAAAATTATATCATAGTAACATGTATCAAACCCTATGGTATGTTAGTTTCTAGTAATATGATCCTCACACAACTCAATCAGTGATCTTGGCTCAATGTGTGAACACATCCCATGACTCTGGTCATCGGGACTCAAATTCCCATTGGGGAAAAATTCATGTCATAGTATGTTTAAGTTAGTATTTTCATCATAAATCTAGTGTTAGGAGATTATATCCTAACATTATTATCCAAATTACCACTAAATACCCTGGCTTCATATACTTCAAATCAAATAATCAACCAAACATGGGAAAATCAATCATTACAAATAATTTCATTTATTACATTCAAATACCCAATTTTAGTTTTCAACATGAATTTTAATTTCAAAACCAAGTCATAGGTTTTCATAAAATCTATTCCCTTTTAAAATAATATTATATTCTAATATTTTTTTTTTGAAATCAAGGCTAATTATTTTATAAAATATTCCCACTAAAATATATAGTTTCTCAAATCATTCCATGACATAAAAAACAACTAAGAAGGGGATTTATTTCAAAAATACATGCCTCTAAAATCACAAATAAAATCCATTTTAATTCAAATCATATTAAATTATTTTTATAATTCATATTGAATAAATCAAGAAAAAAAGTTTCAATTGTGTGGAAGAAACATTGTGGAACCACCTGCCTTTAATTAGTGATCAACCCAACTTAACACCCATAATGGGATCTGTCAATGAATAATGAAGGTGTAGGAGATCAGGTAGTCTAACCTATAATCAAGATTCATAAAAAATAATATTAGATTCACTAAAAATATGATGATCTATCACTCTATAAGGAGGATATAAGAGGATATAGAGGATTTCCAATCGATGAGAAATCCCCTTATCAGAGAGAAACCAAACGCATCCACTGGAGCTTCTATCTAAGAAGAAGGGAGTTTGGAGGAGTTAAAATGACTATTGTAAGCCTTAAAGAATCAAGATTTCAAATGATAGTTGTGTAGGAGAAAAAAGAATATAAAATGAGGCTCATGGAATTTAAGACTATAAAAAAAGATACCATGTTGCAACCTCTCATGGACACGGTACAGAAAGGATTTAGACAACCATACTATGGTGTAGACTTCTTGTCATGAACTAGGCCAGGTTTCCATCCCACTTGACACCTGACCCAACTTGTGGGAAGGTCCAAAGGGAATTACCAATCCCCATGGGTTGTAACTAGTGCCTAGGCATTGAGTAACACCTTTGGGAATTGTTTTTTCATGTAAAAAAACCATAAATATTACATAATAATCAAACACCATATCATAACCAAATTTCACAATATAATAGACCAAAAGATAACACTGCAATAAGGGATAAGCATTTAACAATTTCAACCAAAACCAAAATAACAAAAAAAATGTAAGGGAACCAACAATACAACCAAGACTCCATGAAACATGAGGGTCAACATCCCCATTCCACAACCAATAACAGTCACCAAAAGGGGAACTACTAGCACATATATCCACCATCACCACCAAGGGAACCTTGCCTTTAACTGGTTAAAACATAATAAGGTCTACATAAACCTGAGGGTGTATATAAGGTGTGAGCCAACATACCTAGTAGGACACAAAAAAAATAGATTCCATGTAATGACATTATGATAAACATTAACATTTTATTTTTTAAGAAAAGGGAAGATACAATTTAAATAAAACATTCTTTGAAATAAAAAGAAATAGTAAGCATGACAAGATAATGGTAAGAATAGTATGGGCACTATAGAAAATCTCTAAGGTATTAGGGTTACTAGGGTCCTAGGATCCTCGTACTCTTGGTGATCACATCTCTTAGACATGAAGGTCCTATTTGAGCCTCCAATCCCTAGCACGTGAATGTTTAGTTAGTGTTGTTATGTATATCCTTATTAAGGAGACCAATCATTGGCCTAACTAATTCACCTAATATACTAGACCTAGTCTACCCACCTAGATAACTAGGATTACATTGTGCTCAATTCCACCCCCTATATAAAATTATATCTATTTTATACAATCACACTTCCAATAATATAAACACACATGACAAACAACCATTTACAATATTCAAATCATTATCAAACCCTTACGCACAACAAAAAAATTGGAAAACATGTTTCCCACAACCCAGACAATTTATAAAACCATTTTAGAACCAAATAAATCATATTAAACACCTAAAACAATGTCAAATAATGGAACAACCTACCTATTTCTTGATATCTTCACAAAACCAGAATGAAACCACCAACTGAAGTAAGGAAAGGCCCTAAGGATGCAATTAAACACCATAACCATAAAGATTTAACCCAAATAAATGAGATTAAATACAACCTAGGTCAAAACCCTTTCTATAGAAAAATAACCCAAGAGAGAAAAAAGTAGTGAACAAGAAATGAGAATAAAAGAGAGTATGAGATTCTTACTTAGATATTCCTTGTAGATAAAAGGCCAAATCACCCTAAAAATGGAGCCCAAGGGAAGAGAGAAAGGGAGGGAGTTTCACCTTGGGATATAGGGTCAAATGGGAAGATTCACCAAATAGAGGACCACTACAAAAAAATTAAAATGAACAGATAACCAATATTCCCAAGAACCCTTAATATATATCCTCTAAGAACATCATACATCTCCAAATGACACGTCTACATCACTAAGAAGAGAGAAAATCCCAATAATGTCTAGAGACCTAGCATAGGTCACCCAACCATTTAAATTTTCACTAAAATGGTGGGACATAAGATGGAAATATACTAAGAACACATCCCTTCACCCAAATAAGAGACTACAACCACTAACCATGAAGAACCTCTAAGAGCATAATTCAAAACCTAAGGAAATGTACACCCAAAACATACCAATGAATCCAAATGAAATAACACAATCAATATCCATCAATGATTCAACCAACAACGAGAACAATATTAAAAAAATATTTGGAAAACATGCCTTAAAGGGAGGTCCGGCAAACCGAAGAGGGCATTGCGGGCGGTGGAGGTCCAGAAACGTGAACTCAGCGGGTGGTAGAGGGGAGTCGCAGGGTTCCAGTACCACAAGAGCTTTAGGTCGTGATAAAACGAGGGCATTGTATGACCAACTTTATAAAAAAATGGACTAAGGTTTTAGCTGCGCTTTTTTAGCACTGATAATGGTACTCTTTATCAGCGCTAAAAAGTGATGATAAATCATTCCTGTATCAGCACTAAAATTTTAGCACTGGTACAGATATTCTTTATCATCACTTTTCTAGCGCTGATAAAGGGTCGTTTTATCAGCGCTTCTTAAGCTCTGATAAAGGTTACCCTGTATCAGTGCTAAAATTTTAGCGCTGATATAAGGGGGTGCTTCCCTTGCCCGTTTTTGTAGTAGTGAGGGGGGGAGGAGAGGTGTCGAGAGAGAATTAATTTTGCACAACAATTCTATGTTCTCAATTATACACCCTACACAATAGACATAACTGACTATTTATATAGCTAGGGTTTAGGTTAAAATAATTATTTAATTACATGTCAGACATTGAATAATATTAAAACCTTTAATAAACCCCATGCCCCATAATAATATTATTATTATTATTTTATGGTGTGAACCAACTTGTGCAATAAAAATGTTATTTAACCATATTGTTAATTAATATTTGTCATCTCACTTGGTCTTGGTCTGTTAAAACTCCTCTAACATTTATTGAACACCTGAATAAATATTTAATTGAAATATTTCATTCATCAATAAATATTTTTGATTGATAAAACATGAATAAAATTATCCCTAGGTCTTGAGAATAATATTTATTCAATTAATTAAATTAAAATAGAATTTAATCGAGATCATCAGAAACACTTAGTGTGTGACCCTCTAGGATTATTTATTATTGGAATTAGGTGGGTTTTCATAATGTCCAAGATTACTGTCTAGAAATGGGTCAAGTAATCCAAGAGAAATAACTTAATGTTGCAACGATGACAACCACATATGAACACTCACTATGTAATATAATACCTTTGTTGCAATATCTCAACAAGTGGGTTGCACATTCATTTCACCAACCTATATGCTTGATATGTCATTATTTGACCATCTTAAATAAGCGTGCCATTACACCATGTCTATGGAATTTAATTCAATGGTTCTATTCCAATAAAAGGGTTGAGATATCAACTTCCATAAAGATGGAAGGGACAAATCCTTTCTCGACTCATCTATTAATGACATGTCACTCATGACACACCCAACGTATCCAACTTCTTTATGAACTGTTATCATCATGGTTTAAAAAATACATCTAAGTATGTGAGTCATAATATGCATTAATAATAATATTAAAGTCTAAGGACCACTACACACACTCGCGGATAGGAATATCTGATGACACCAAAACATGCAGAATTCCTATTGGAGGGTTTGTTCTCATAATCTCCCATATTGGAGATTACCAAGTGTGAACTTCATGAGAAGAACTTTCATCCTCTTACAAGTACTCGCACCTAACAGTCTATATACTATGTGTCCCATCATAGTATGTTATTCAACCACATAACTATATTAAGAATATCACCATAGCACTTCAATGTTTTCATCATGTCAAGGAACTAATATGACTTTATAAATGTGAAAAATAATTTATGACATTATTATATTAAATTCATGCATAATAATGAACAATATGTAATAAGTTGTTTAATTAGTATTCAATACATCGAATATACATGTAATCAAAGTATAATCAGTTGGTCCGAGGAAACTAACTCCAACAATAACCACTAGCTCCAGGATACTAGAGTCATATTGTTACATTTTCTCTCAAGGTTGATATATTATCTCTTACTCCTTATCTTCCTCTAAAGATAGAGAGATCAAGATATGATCCTTACAGACCTAAGGGATCATGGAAGTGATCAAATAAGTGACATGAGACGATCTATACCACAATTCTAGCACCAAGATTACCATCGATGATGTTCTGAGATAAAAGGATCATGTGTGGATCAACACTAGAAGGGATTTAATTTGGGTCCTCATGAACATGAAAAAGTGAAACTAAATAATGTTCGGGTGATCAACACCTTCATCAAAGAAATAGATCAATACTGATGTATTTCTTCTTTCTTTTAAATTAATTATAAATTTAACATGAGAAATAACCTCTCTTGGCTCTGATGTTATTTGTCATTATTATTCAAAAAATCATTCATCGTGGCATTCATTGTCATGTATGTTGCATATGATTTGTTGAATCCAACAAAATACAAAATTTCCATAGGCCCAATAGTTGTTTTCACTACATATGTAACCAACACCATCTTATCTTATGTACTCCCTTTACATGTAATCACACATCTGGTAATTTAGTTTTGGAATCATATTACTTCCAAAAAATCAATATGTACAAACTATAATGGTGTGTAACTCTTTACACAACTCACAACCTGTGTTTTTGACACCCCAGGCCTAAACTCCTAGATCATGTGCTCAAATCACATTTGTTATATACTGGACTTCATATTAGCTAATAAGAGACCCAAACTTATACCTTTATAATTATAATATCAATAATAAATATTGAGTCACTTACACACCCATGAACTGTTAGGTTTAGAGTTTTAGATAGTTTGTAAAAAACTTTAACTAATAAAACTTATATCTTTTCCATCAAATGGGAATTTTATAACTAAATTAAGGATCCTTTATTTAATAATAAGTCTCCAACATATCCCACAAAATTCTCCACACATGACACCTATTTAGACATTTTATACACAATACTCTTATTCATAACATGGGGAAATTTAAACATAAGAAGGTTGAACTCAAATGCTCAATAAGGGATAGTGTACAATAAAAGATAATATGGAATAAACAAGTCATGAATAATATTGGAGGAATAAATAATGATAAAAAATTCATATAACTAATAACATGAGAATTTAATATATCCATGGATAAAATAACAATGTAAATAATAACATGGATAATAATAATTGATTTCATAGTGATGGAATTCATAATTCCAGACATCATAAATATACTCTCAAGGCCTCGTGACAAGATATCATACATAAACAGGTAAGGTTAACACCAAATACCATAAGTAAGTTTGAATCATGAAACCTATTGATGCATCGAGGGTATATATAATTTTGGGGCTCGTCTGTCACTAATTAAGTCTAATGTATTCAACATATAAATACATGAATAAGAAATACAATACATAACCAACATGCCTCAGTAATCAATAAACATATTAATTGGAATAAAAATTATATGTAATGTCAACATTTCCCCAATCAATAAATAGAATAACTTTCTTGGTAAGTTCCCTTTAAACTGAAACTGCATAGATTAATGGTTATATGGTTAAGTTAACACTAAATAACACAATATATAAATAGTATAAGTGATATAAAATATATCCATGAAATTAAAGAATATGAACATGAAGGAGATAAAAATAAAGTCAAGAGTTAAATGAAGAGTGATAGAGAACATAACCCTTACAAGCAAGGTGAGGTGTGGAGAATAAGTTCATAAGAGAATTTAGATAGTAATACATAAATTGTAACTCCAAAAGTGATAGATCTTTTGTAGTTTGAGAATAAAATGGAAGTGTAATAATAAAAATAATTTCCATAAAGCTTATGTAATATGGTTGTAAAAATCATACTTCTAAGTCACTTTAAAAAATACATTTCAAGGATTTAAAAGAGGGCATTGAAATAATTAATTTTAAAATAATTAAAAATATAGAAACTTTTAAAAGAAATTAATTTAAAAATAGTAAATGTGGATTAAAAGATAAAAATATAAATAAGTGGAATGAAATATCTTTATTTATTCATCTAAAACATTAACCTTTATTTTTAAAATAAAAAATTCATATAATAATGTGAATATGATTTTATTTTAAAAATCGTGTAAACTTAAATAGGAATATTTATTACTAAAAATTTATAAAAGTTATAAAAGGCACCCATGAGGTAAGTATTCAAAATGAGTCTTTTCACACTTTTGTAAAGAAATATAAAAGTGACCCGTAAGGAAAAACATTAAAAATTTATTTTTAAAACTTGGTGAATAGAGTCAAAGGAAATAGAAAATGATCATAAGTGATCATTGAAGTAGATATAATATCATTCTTATAACAATATAAATAATATGCACATGGAGGAAAAAGATTCTCATCTGTAAAGAAGAGATAAGGTCGAGTCCACATACAAGAAATAGTTTAATTGAATTGTGAACCAAAGGAAGGTGAAATTTCAATAAGACTTGTAAACTCCAAAAAATAATATGGTGGAAGAAACAAAACTTAAAAGGATGAAATTCGATAATAAAGTTTATAACTTAATGAAAATAAATCAATTTAACAAAAACCCTTATGAATCAGGTAATGTATAAATTTAAGGACATGGAATGGTTACATCTTCAATGAAAGTGAAATTACCACGATTAATAAGTAAATTAAGATATAAGAAGTCAATAAGTCAGCATTTACACCATATAAAAGTAAAATAGTTCATAATAAGTAACAATTTTTTAGGAATTGAAATTAATACAAATAACCCTTACTTAAAGTCCCACCATGCTTGGTGCATGCATCTAACCTCCTGAATAGACAAATTAAGTTTATTAAATACTTTATTTGTAACCTTTTTCATGCATATTTAATTTTTTAAGGTCAAATTTTTTATAAAATGTCATTCATTTATTATATAGTTTTTGCTTCATCAATCACTTGGGGTTGTTTGATCAATTCCTCCAAAACTACCTCGATACATTGATCATGGTGATAGGAGTTATAAAATAGTTTCATAATATCCGTATATAATTATAGAGATATGAGTTATTTATTATTCCAATAGCAAAAAATTTATGCAATTTAACATGTTGTAAAAAATATATTCAAATTAAGAAAAATGTTTCGGTATGCTCATTTAAGGCAGTTAAATTTACAATAACCATTTATTGGTAATATTGATAATAGAGTGTATAATTTATCTTTAATAAATCTTAATAATTTCATAAATATCATACTTATTCATTAAATATAATTTTAAAACCATCCATGTAAGGTAATTATGAAAAATGAAATATGTCATTCATGGAGATGGTAATTCAACTATAACACGGGCGATGTTATAATTTTCTAATGGATGGGAAAAAGGTAGATAATTATTATTACATTAATATAATAATATTTAAGTATAATAATGACATAGATATAATTATATTAGGATGTGTATAATGGATTTGAAGGAGGTAAAATAAGAAAGAAACTTGAAAGAACTTGGTTAAAATAATTATGTCTTCCTTTGATATCCTACTTTAGAAAACTCCTTAAACCTTCTTAGATTGGTTTTTTAGTGAGAACACAACCTATAGTACATGGTAAGAAGGTTTTAATATGGGTTTTGTTAGATTTTATTAGATCTAAGAGGCTTTGGGTGTGATAAAAGGTGGGGTGGTGAAGGGGTCCTTTTAAAGGTGGGATAGATGACATTTTTGTAAATATTAATTTCTTAATATAAAAATAGATGTCATAATCAAGAAAATTGAATAAAAAATTGATAATTGATGATTATAAGATAATTTAAGGTCAATAAAGCCCCTATAAATCCATTTATATATGGGTTTTTTTGATATTTTTGAGACTTTACCTCTTTATTTTACATTTTTACCGCATTTTAACATTTACCATGGTGGCTAATTTTACCATGGCAACTTATTTTTATGACCAAAAAATGATATTAACCTTATTACATAATTTTTACATTATAATTTCAAATATGAAGTCAATTTTAATTGATTCAATTTCTAAAATTGATAGAAATTAATTTTAATATAGTAACACATAACGTGGAAAACTATTTTTAGAAAAATGTATTTTTTAATCATAAAGTGAATTTATTTTTATTACTTTCCAAGTAAAAAATTATTAGACAAGTGCTAATTTGTTTTTTTGTATATTTTATTAATAAATTTCATTAAATTTATCATTCAAAAGTGATTGATTTTGTTTATTAATATAAAAACACATAATATATAAAAAAATACAACTTTTTGAATAATAAGTATTTTAAACATAAAATGTTTTTACATCTAAGTTTTAAAATTTGTTACTTATTCTCTAGGAATTAATCAACACATTTGTATTAAAGGAAACATTTTTAAATTTATTTTAAAATTAAATTTTATATAAATTCCAAATAATGAGAACAAATACTACATTAATAATTACATGTTTATATCATCTTAACTTCTACTTACAGGACCCCTCAAGAATATTGCATAAGATCAAAGTGTAAGATAATAAAGGGTGTAATTATGGCCTAATAAATCTCGAGTCAGGTCTAGCTTGGGCCGATGGTTCATCAGGTTGGGTCTGGGCATACGCAAAAAGACCTGTGGGTCGGGCTGACCCGGCCCGTAAGAGCCTGACCCGCTAGGCCATATGAAGCTTAGCCCATAAAAGCATGTATGCTCTAAAAAACTAAGAAATTGGTGGTGATTATACTTGAAACCCCTACCAAATGTCTTTAAGACTGTGCATGAATCAACTGGTTCAGGTGGTGCTCCTGGTTTAAAATTATCAGACTATATATATATATAAATAAAGCTATCAATAATATATATATACATATATATATATATGATTTAATATATATATATAATATATATATCAATGATTTAATATAATTTATATAATATATATATATCAGTGATTTAATATACTATATATATTCACATGAGCCTCAGCCCGGTTGGTGAGGACTCCTTAAGTACATCCAGGTGACCCGGGATCAAATCCAGGTGGAGGCATATTTCCGGTACTATAGCAGGTACTGTTTGGCACTGTAGCATTCGGGACTATTCCCCCGTTTGGGACTTCGGGCCACCGATTTGGTCCCCGAGACCTTTAAGGCCTTCGGGCCTCCTAGGCCTTCAGGTCAGTAAGTGTTGGGGGAGAATCCCGAATCCGGGCCGAAAATTGCTTGCCAAAAATATCGTGAGAAACCCATCGAAATATGGAAGCGATATGAGCAGAATAAATAAATCAGCACGCAGGTTTTTTTAACGTGGAAAAACCCTCCCATGCAGAGGATTAAAAAACCACGGGGCAATTCCCAAAATATCCACTATGAATCAGAGAGTACAAAGAATCCAAGTAATGCCCAAACTTGAATTAAAAATAAGAGAGCGTAGAAAACCTGTGTGAAAATCACACCCCGATACGCCTCTGCCTTCTCTCTGATAAACGTCCCACTGACGCCATGTATCGGAAGATCAATCTGTGACAAAATGCCACCCTTCTGTCGACGAAACGTCACTACCTCGGAGATCTTCACCCGAACATGCGTCAACCTCGCACCAGCTTGCGACACCCAAATGATCTCGCCATCATGATGTACCGCCGATCTCCAATCGGGACACGCCACCTGATCACCACTATCAGGCAAACTTTCGATACGCGGCCCCGATCATCAATTTCGTAGCCGCTGCTCTGCACCTGTCAAACGCCGACGCGCCATCGTCGTCGTGCCACACGGGCCACCGCAAACGCGGCAACCCCTTCCCGGGTCTCCCTTGCCGGCTACATCTTGCTGGCACACCCTTTTTTTCTCAAAATATGTTTCTGCATCCTCCTTATACAGACACCAAGTCCATAATAATCAATTAATGCAGTCAACATCCATTATTCCATCCATTAATATTGATAATTAAATATCCATTAATGTTGGGAGAAAATCCTCAATTAATGATGATATAAATCTCCCCATTAATAATTTTCATCTCTCATCAATAAATATGATGAATCCCTCCATTAAGAATTTTTCTCTCATCAATAAATGTGATGAATCTCAACAATCTCCCCCTTCATCACATTAATGAATGGAACCATCCAACAAACCCAGTTGGAAAGAAAATATGTTGGTATCACACCAACCATCATCAACTGTAGAAAATATGACGACGTCCTTTTGCACTTCTGATAAAAAAAATATATCAGCCCCCCCTGCAAAAAGAAAATCAAACACCGAAATCTTCGTCACATTTGTATCTGCATCGTCCTGCTGAACAAGACCAGAACCAGAAACATCTGGATCCCCCATAATTGTGATTGCCACATAATCTGGAGCATATGCAGGAAAAAATAGCTCCCCCTGCTCAACATCCCATAAGCGGATATGTGTATCACCTCTCTCAACCTGCTTTATTTTCCAAACTTTATTTTGCTCCACGCACGCATCTGTGATCCTCTTCGAAGCTTCCAAAATCCTCACGTTAAATTGCAAGCACAAACCAACCTCTTCTGATACCACTTGTTGGGGGAGAATCCCGAATCCGGGCCGAAAATTGTTTGCCAAAAATATCGTGAGAAACCCATCGAAATATGGAAGCGATATGAGCAGAATAAATAAATCAGCACGCAGGTTTTTTTAACGTGGAAAAACCCTCCCATGCGGAGGATTAAAAAACCACGGGGCAATTCCCAAAATATCCACTATGAATCAGAGAGTACAAAGAATCCAAGTAATGCCCAAACTTGAATTACAAATAAGAGAGCGTAGAAAACCTGTGTGAAAATCACACCCCGATACGCCTCTGCCTTCTCTCTGATAAACGTCCCGCTGACGCCATGTATCGGAAGATCAATCTGTGACAAAATGTCACCCTTCTGTCAACGAAACATCACTACCTCGGAGATCTTCACCCGAACATGCGTCAACCTCGCACCAGCTTGCGACACCCGAATGATCTCTCCATCATGATGTACCACCGATCTCCAATCGGGACACGCCACCTGATCACCGCTATCAGGCAGACTTTCGATACGCGGCCCCGATCATCAATTTCGTAGCCGCTGCTCTGCACCTGTCAAACGCCGACGCGCCATCGTCGTCGTGCCACACGGGCCACCGCAAACGCGGCAACCCCTTCCCGGGTCTCCCTTGCCGGATACATCTTGCTGGCACACCCTTTTTTTCTCAAAATATGTTTCTGCATCCTCCTTATATAGACACCAAGTCCATAATAATCAATTAATGCAGTCAACATCCATTATTCCATCCATTAATATTGATAATTAAATATCCATTAATGTTGGGAGAAAATCCTCAATTAATGATGATATAAATCTCCCCATTAATAATTTTCATCTCTCATCAATAAATGTGATGAATCCCTCCATTAAGAATTTTTCTCTCATCAATAAATGTGATGAATCTCAACAGTAAGGCCTTCGGGCCACCTCAAGGTCTTCGGGCCACCTTTAGTGCAGATTCAAACCAGACAACCTGCAAGGAACAAGCTTCAGAAGGAGGACGAGCAAAGAGTTTTCACCATAGCAGAAGCTAAATGGATTGCAAGAATGAGAGGGTATGACACCTTCCATTAGGACAAGCCTGTGCATGCACGGGAAAGCCTGTCCGAACAGCCATGCGAAGGTGGAGAGCTGATTTCACGATGAAGATGTTGGGGAGGAGCAGTTCCGAGTAGTTAGTCTGGGTTGTATGTAATGTTTGAAGCCTACATGCAATGAATTCCTCTAAGGCCTATGGGCCATGTAATACTTATGCCTACGAGCCTTGTAAGGGTTCCACCTCACCCCTTGAAAGGTGGACTATCAAAAATCAATAAAAAATGAAGGCCTTCGGGCCATTGGAGGAATATAATATATATATATATATATATATAAACAAAGCTATTAATAATATATATATATATAAATGATTTAGTATAATATATATATATATATATATCAATTACTTGATATAATATATATAAACAAATCTATTAACAATCTATATATATAATACCTCATTATATATTAACAAAAAAATAACATTCACCCAAGATGTCCGCGCATGCCCCCAACCTCATTAATTTTTTTAAGTCTATTGCAACTTGCATATATTATATATATTTTATATATTATATATATTATATATATTATATATACTATATATACATATATAAATCTATTTAGAAAAAAAAATTAACCCACCCACTGCGGCGCACCCCCAACCCCTAGTTGTTTTTTTACAACTTTCACATATTATATATATAATAACTCATTATATATTAAAAAATTAATACACTCACCCAATGATATTCACACATTTCCCCCCAATCTCATTAATTTTTTTTTAAATATGGTGAATCTTTCATATGTTTTATATATTATATATACTATATGTACATATATAAATCTATTTAGAAAAAAAATAACTCACCCATTATTGTGCACCCCCAACCCCTAGTTATTTTTTTACAGCTTTCACATATTATATATATATATATATATATATATTCATGTATATAAATCTATTTAGAAACAAATTAACACACCCACCCACTGATGTGCACCCCTCATTAATTTTATTTTTACAATATATATATATATATATATATATAATAAGTCGTTATATATTTATAAAAAAAAACTTTCACCCAATGATGTTCATGCATGCCCCCGACCTCATTAATTTTTTGTAAGCATCTTACAACTTGAATATATTATTTATACTATATATATATATAGAAAAAAATTAACTCACCCAATGTTGCACACCCCCAACCCCTGGTTATTTTTTTACAACTAGCACATATTATATATATATTCTCATATATAAATATATTTAGAAAAAAATAACACACCCAGCCATAGATGTGCACCCCTCATTAATTTTCTTTTTACAACATATACATATTATTATGAATGTTATTTATTATGAAGATTGATATTTATTTAGACTTGGAAGTCATTACAATTTTTTTTAATCTAACATTTCTAAATAAATTATTTAATATTTAATTATTTTTTAAATTGGTATATATTTTAGATTTTTATTAAATTAAAGAAAATATTATAATTATAATAGGCATGTGACTTTGGGGTTGAGGGTTGTTGTCAAATGTATTATTTGGTCAATTTAAAACATGTCAAATTGTCGAGAATTAAAAGAAAATAATTTCAATTGTAAAATGTTAATAAAAAAAGAAAAATAAAATAAACATTTAAAAAATGTTAAAAATTTTAAAAAATAAAATTAAAAGAAATATGTTTTAAAAAAGTACGTTTAAAAAACATTTTAAAAAATAATTTAAAAAATGTTTTAAAAAAATGTTTCAAAATAAATGTTTTAAAAAAATTTAAATTTTTTTTAAAAACATGTTTAAAAAACATTTTAAAACATACATTTTAAAAGAAACGTTTTAAAAAAAATTAAAAAAATGTATTAAAACAAATGTTTAGAAAAAACGTTTAAGAGAAACACTACAAGAAACTTAAAAAAATGTAAAAAATGTAAAAAAAAAATAAAATCATTTTTAACTCACTTTATACTTTATTTTTAAAAAATAATAATTCCCACAAGGGTCAGACTGTGGCCCGACCCGAAAAGCTTGGCCTAGCATGAATAGTGGTTCACAGACCAGCTTTTTTGAGGGAAGGTCCGGCCCGACCCGACCTTGTTCATCCTGGGCCGAAATTACACCCTTAAAGATAAGCAATGGTGGTTGTTACAGGTCCTAATTTAGCTAACATGGATCTCATAGTGATTTCCATGATCTTGAACTTATCTCATAGATGATTTCGCTCAAACTCCACTCATTGATGCTTAGATTGGGCTTAGTCTAGGGAAAGTCCAAGTAATGTTAGTTCCTTTTGAAGCTTGAACAAATGAGCCTCATAAGGATGAATCCTATTACTTGATGTCATTGATTCTCCATTCCACACAGATTTCATAATGTGGTTGCTTCTATTTATACCTTCCAGTTCAATGGTTATATTATAATGAACGTATTTGATATTTATAATTTTATCTTATCAATATATAATGATTCATTTTAGTTTGGTGTTATGTGTGATATAAGTTATTCAACATATTATTTATTTAAAGGATAACACTCACTAAAATCTATGGGTGTTACATCATGCCCCCTTAAGTAAATTGCATCCTTGAAATTTTAATTTTTCTCACTAATAAAAACAAATTAATGTTTTCTTAATATAATCATGACATGTGATATAACAATGTATTCAAATACTTTATAATGTTTCGTAAAGAGATTATAAATCATCCAAAACACATCCACCCATAGTGTCAAATCAGGTGTATAGTTATGCCCTCTTGTTGTGCACCAAGTGAAGATCGATTTAATACCCAACCAAATGTTTTCAAAGTTATTACCCCTATATGCATCAGAGCCAGAGTCTATAACCACTTATAGTATCCAAAAAAGTATTTCATTGCTATGAAACCATACACTCTTTACTTTACCAAAATTTTAGGATATTTTCTCATATTTATATTTATCCTTAGGGTTTCTACTATTTTATTCTAGTCCTAATTTCCAATAATAATTAAATCAAGATCTTTCTTACTATATCTTAAACCCAAAATTCATGGAAATATATGCTCCCAAAATTTAAACATAACAATTATCCCCAAACAACATTAATCACATACCAATCAATATATACCTTAATCATGTATACTTGCAAAAATATATTAATATTTTCCCAAAATAACCTGATTTTCCTTAAGATAAAATTACATACCAACCCTGAGGGATACCTTTACCGTGATCATGTATTCTTCTTAAAACCCAATAAACATCTCCCAAAATATCATTAATCACCTTAAAATCCAATCACATAAGACCTAAAAAGGGGTATTTATGCATTTAAACTTATGTTCTAACTTAAAATTATTAACCCATAATGGAATACATAACTCTTAAATTATCCTCTTTTGATAACATCATAACCTCTAAAGTTATCTAAACTCTACTATAATGTCAATTGTGACACCTCAAACCCACACTCCCAAATCTAGTACTAAAAATATATTCTTTACATACTAGATTTAATACCAACTAAGAATCAACCCAAAATTAACCTTACATAATTACAATGTCAACAATAAATATTGAGCCACTTACACACCCAATACCTTTTAGATTTAAAGTTTTAGAGATTTAGGAAAAACCTTTAAATAATAAAACTCATATCATTTCCATCAAATGATCATGTTTCCATTAAACTAGGGATTCCTTATTTAACAATAAGTCCTCAATATCTCCCGCAAAATTATCCACACATGACACCAATCAAGAAATTTCATATGTAATACTCTTCTTTATAACATGGAGAAATATAAACACAAGAAGGGTGAGATCAAATGCTCAATAAGGGATAGTGAAAAATAAAACTTGTCATGAAATAAACACAAAATGGATAATATGGAAATAATAAATAAAAAAATTATCCACACATGACACCCATCAAGAAATTTCATATGTAATACTCTTTTTTATAACATGGAGAAATATAAACACAAGAAGGGTGAGATCAAATGCTCAATAATGGATAGTGAACAATAAAACCTATCATGAAATAAACACAGAATGGATAATATGGAAAGAATAAATAAAAAAATGTTATGTGACTAATAACATGAGCATGTAATATATCCATGGATAATATAAAAATGTAAATAATTACATGAAAAATAACAATTAATTTAAAAGTTATGGAATGCATAATTTCATACATCATAAACATACTATCAAGGCCTCGTGCTAAGACATAATATATAAATGGGTAAGGTATAAACCAAATACCCAAGCTAATTTGTCTCATGAGACCTACTGATGCATCAAAGAGATATATAATTCCAAGTGATACCCATCACTAATTAATTTTAATGCATTCATCATATGAAGGAATAAATAAATAGTACAATACATAACCAACAGGACTTGGTAATTAATAATCATATATATTGAAATAACTGATATATGGAATTTCAATATTTCCCCGGTCAATAAATGGAATAACATTCTTGGTAATCACCCTTTAAATTGACACTATATAGATTAATGGTTATATGGTTAAGTCGGTACTGGATAAAAAAAATAAAAATAGTGGAAGTGATATGGAATATATCCATGAAATTAATAAATATAGTCATAAAGGATATAAAATAAAGTCAAGAAGAAGATAAAGAGTGATAGAGAACACAACTCTTACGGATAAAGTGAGGTGTGAACTATAAATTCATAAGATCATTTAGAGGGTAATAAATGAAACATAACTCTAAAAGATATAGATCAATTGTAGTTTAAGAAGAAAATGGAAGAAATATTATAAAAATAATTTTCATAAATCTTGTGTAATGTAGTTGTAAAAAACAAACTTCTAAGTCGCTTTCAAAAAATTATTTAAAGTGATGAAAAGAGAACATTGAAAACATTAATTTTAAAAAAAATCAAATATTGAAACCTTGAAAATAAGTAAATTTAAAATATGAAATATTGAGTGGAAGATAAAAATATGCATAAGTGGAAGGAAATCCCTTTATTTATTTTTATAAAACATTAACCATTATTTTTAAAATGAAAAATTCATAGAATAATGAGAATAATATTTTCTTATAAAAACTATAGAAACTTGAATATGGATATTTATTAAGAAAAAAGGTTATAAAATTGAGAAAAGGAGCTCATTTTGTAAATTTTAAAAATGATATTCTTTTCACACTTTTGTGAAGAAGGTAAAAAATTAACCGTATGTGAAAACATTAAAAATATTATTTTTAAACCTTGGTAAAGAAAGTCAAAGGAAATAGAAAATGACCTTAATAAATTATTGAAGTAGGTATAAGATAATTCTTGTGATAATATAAATAATATGTACATGGATAAAAAATATTATCATCTGTAAAGAAGAGATAAGGTCAAGTCCACATACAAGCAATTGTCTGGTTAAATTATGAACCAAAGGGGGCTGAAATTTCAAGAAAAATTATAAACCCAATAAAATAAAGAGGGAATAAAATATAATACAATCATAGTTTTGAATAAACCAAACTTAAAAAAATTAATTTCTAGAATAAAGTTTATAACTTAATAAAAGTAAATTGAGTTAACAACAATTCTGACATGGGTAATGCATGAATTGAAGGGAAATGAACAATAAGATATTAAATGTAAGTAAAACTCCAAAGAGTAACAAGTGGATTAAGATTTAAGAACTCAATAAGGAATTATTTAAACCATATAAAATTAAATTGGTGTGTAATAAGAAATGTGTCTCGAGGAATTGAAATTGAGATAAATAACTTTCACCTCAAGTCTCAAATCACTTGGTGTGTGTGCACCTAACCTCCTGAATAACCAAATTAAGTTTATTAAATACTTTATTTAGAAAAAAATCATGTATAATTAATTTTTTAAGGTCTATTTATTATCATACATCATTCATTTATTGTATAGGTTTTTCTCCATCAACCACATGGGGTTGTTTGGACAATTCCTTCAAAATTATTTTGGTATATTAACCATGATGAGAAGAGTTTGAAAATATTTTCATAATATCTATAATTTTAGAGGTATATGTACTTTATCATTATAATATAAAAAATATTATAATTCAATAGGTTGTCAAAAATAGATTCAAATTAAGAAAAGTATCTTGGTATGCTTGTTTTAGGCAGTTAAATTTACAATAACCATTTATTGTTAATATTATTAATAAAGTGTCAAATTTATCTTTCCAAAATATTAACCATATCATAAATATAATATTTATTCATTAAATCCAATTTTATAACTATTAATGTAAGGCAATTATGAAAAATTAAATACCTTGTTCATGGAAGCGGTAATCTGACCATAACTCGAGTGATATTTTCATTTTTTGATGGATGGGAGGGAGATAGATAATGGTTATCCCTTTTTCATGAAAAGAACTAGGTAATCCCTCCACCAAAATCCTAATTTGGCACATGGCACATCCTATGGGCGTTCTTGATCCTCATGGGCTGGCACAAGCGCCTGAGCATCTAGGTAACACCACTTGGGAACAGTTTCACCCAATAAAAATTTAAAAAAACAAGCGGAAAAAAATAAATAAAAAAATCAGCATGAACCATCTGTATATCATATGTCCATACCAAATAAAATAAGTAAGAATGAATAAAATAAATAATAGGATTTAAAATAAGTAAACGAAATAAACAAACAAATCCCTATGCTCGCCCCAGTCACCCTCCCCTATAGAAATGACCACCACCATATGTCTATCCTAGACCACCATAATTTAAGTACACCTCCAATGGTAGAAAGAAAAAAAATATTATTTGTCCAAATAAATAATTTAAAATTACATACATATGGAATTATAATAAAATAAATACATTAATAAAAATCCATTTTAAAAGCACACTTGGCCAAATGTGATAAAGTAGACTAAAAAGAAACACTAATATACCTCTGTGTGACTTTACAAATCATAATATAGAACTAAATACGTATCGCTCCAAGAGCGTTAATAAAGGAGCCAGAACCTACAATTGAAATGATCATAGGCATGATAAATAACATGAGTAGGCATTCCAAGTAAAACCACACCCAGTTTATGAATATTTAAATAAAGGATATGTTTCATGCTAGTTTGAAATACAGTATTTCAAAATAGGTTTTTCATAAATGTGCACATAAATATTCAATGTCATTTTATAAAATTTATTCTCTTTGTTTTATTTAAATTAAAACAATCACTTGGAAAACATTTCATTATCCTATATCGTCGTTATTTGAAAACCCATTGTAAATCATTTTTAAAATCCATTTAGAAACATCCATTTTCCAAAACCTTTCTAAGACTTTTAAATAATTGAGGAAAACATGCATCATGTTCAATTAATTTATATAAATAAAACCAATGACATGATTTAATAATTTTATAAAATAAAGAAAGAACCAAACTTTAAAAAAATTATAAAAGAGAGGGATGAACCTTAAAAATAATTATTTCATAAACATGCACCATGGGAAAACCCTAGGTCATATAAGGTTAGTGGTAACCCTAGATCCTTATCATCTCACAATTTGATCAGTCAATATCCAATGCACTTGCAACCACTAAGGAGAACATGACATGGACTACTGGTGTGGTGGCATCCATCCATGACACCACATCCATTTCCACTATGAATATCATGTCTTAGACTAGTGGTGTACCACTAAGGAGGTCATGTCTTGGCCTAGTGGGATAGTGTCGCCTGTCAAAAGCACCACATTTAACTCACACGCTAAGGAGTTCATTTCATGGACTAGTGGGGTGGTTTCACATATCCATGAAACCACAACCTTCATCTAATTTTGTTAAGTTTGTAAAGTGGTGTAATCAAAAGTGATACATAGTCTAGCCTTCCCCCTTTAGACACCCAACTTCCCATATGCTTACCCAAATTCAAAAGTGTTTCCTTCTATTTAAAAAATAAACCTTTCATCAACCCATAACAAACCATATCATTTATCAAAATATATATGCCTTTGAAAACTATTTAATTCATCAAATTTAAGGAAAAAATTTAAGCAACCACAAGGTGTGTAATTCAACCTTCAAAACTCCAAAAACTATCTTTCATTAATTGAAACATTCCTTATAAAACACCATAAGGAATGTAAACCATGAAAACCAAGTCTTTAAATAATATCTTAGAAATATAATTTAAAACTCATTTTAAAGAATAATTGAATATTAAATTAGGTTATAAAATACCATTCCATGGTTGTACTCATATATATTCACACATGCACACACAGATATATGTGTGTGTGTGTGTTTCTTGTTGTACAAATTCAAAAACTCTCATGGGATTTGGTACACTCTCATATATATATATATATACACACACACATTCACCCATGTATATTTTCATAGATAATGAAGAATAAAAATGAATTTTCAAAACTCACCCCTTTTTATTCAAAATCAATTTTATAATACTTATTCAATACTTATCATTTCAAGCAATTACTTGAAATTAAAAGTAAAACCAAAAGGATA
This sequence comes from Viscum album, assembly GCA_963277665.1. Taxonomy (NCBI): domain Eukaryota; kingdom Viridiplantae; phylum Streptophyta; class Magnoliopsida; order Santalales; family Viscaceae; genus Viscum; species Viscum album. Next base: position 2,027,310,803 of record OY728123.1, read on the forward strand.
TTTTTTAATTCTCTTTGAAAATCAAAAAACTTTTTAAAAACTAAAGATTTATTTATAAATTCCATTCAGGATTTTATAAAACAACTGATGTGCAAGGAAGTACCGAATAATTTTAAATCACATGTTTTTAAGAAAAAAGACCACTGCACTTGTTAGAAACCAAGTAAAACTTGGTTTCCCCCTATTATGTGGCTCTTATAAACATTTAATAATAATAATAAATACCTAAAACATGATTTAAAGAATATGAATTAAGGGTTCTAAAATTTTAAATTCTCAAAAATGTGACTACCTACCTCAAAACAAGTGCAGATGGTGTGGAGATTTTAATACGGGTGGAAGGGGACCTAGAAATAAGATCTCATGACCTAAAAACCAAAACCAAACAAATTTAAAACCCAAAACCCACATAAGGTTTGGATGAAATCTTGGTGCAATGAAAGGGGAAGGAAAATGGGTGGAATAATAAGAGATGAGGAAGGATAAACCATACTTGAAGATCTAGACTCAAAATCATAAGAATAATGGGGTTAGAATGGAGGTGGGGAGGAGGAGAGGTGTGTTCCATGGGGGTGCCCTCATCTGGGTCATGCAGACAAGAGGAAGGGAGGGGGGGATTTTGTAGGAGGAAAAGGGAGATGATATTATTTCATTAAGGGAATTTTGTGGATTTACAAAATTTTAAGTCCTTGGGTGAATCACATGGTTTGGTCACATAATTGGTAAAATCGTGTGCCAAATGTGCGATCCTTACTAAAAAGTATGGAACACCTCACATAGGCAAGGTTCATAGTTAGAAAAGACATGAAACAGTCATGATATCAGTTTTGTTAAAAATGAAGAGGCACTTGCATGGTTTTTGAATAGTTCCCACTGATCATGTGATAATTGTGTGCCTAGGATGAAATTCCAAAATTTATAAAATTTAAACCAAATTGGCCCAAAATTTGATTACAAGATTAAAATGATTACAAAAATAAAATAATTAAGAAAAAACTAGGGTCAGGGTGTTATATAACTCCCCACAATAATGCATCCTTCCCCTAGAAGTCCCTAGTTGACTCATCCAATTGAAATAAAGGACAATATTTGACTTCCTCAAGCACACACAATTCTCCAAATCCAAGGAACACCATGACCACCCCCAAGACCTGACCTATGACACTAACCAAAATAAACCACATCCATCTCTCGAAGATTTACATATGTTGGGTTGGCTCTAAGATCCTAACTTCATCATACAAGGGAAGATTAAGATAGACTTCAAGGAAGATTACCCAAAAGGACTAGGGGTCAATAATCTGAACCTAGCTAAGGGGAGGGTTGGGTTGGGGAAAATTGAAGCACCAAACCTTAAAAGAAAACAATGGACACCTGACGAGAAGATCAACTATGGGGGTCATCCCGCCATTTTAGAATTACACTAAGACACTAACTCTATGAGAAAACTACTTATTAAAATAAATAAGCAAGATTGAGATCATCACAAAGAAAAAGGAAACAAGGAAATAATAGGTTCACAAAGGAATGAGGGTTCATATGTGACACTATCAAATACCCAGATGTACCATAATAAGAATTTTCCTTTAAGAGTTTAGGACTAACATTGTCTAGAACAAAGACAACTGAGGCAACCCATTTGAAAGAAGGAAAGGAATGACTAAAATTACCTCAAAAGAGATATTCCTAAACAAGAACAACCAATATAGCCTTAGAATAAAGGTAGAAGTGTAGGAAACTTGGAGAATCCCACCTGGAACCCTGAAACCCCGGTGAACCCATTCGACTAATCAAGGCTCCAACTAGGGTTTCACCTACACTTGGGTTGACACCCAACTTAGTTTTCCATGAATCCTCCTAAGACTTGTACCTTTATAACCCCTTAAAAACATGGTCAAAAACGGGACTAGAATCCTCATGGTATAAAATGGAACTATCAATCATCACGATAATAACATCTCTAAGATGATCAACACTCCATCGAGAGAATTCAAGGAAAACCCAAAGAGTGAAACTAACCAAAGACCATTAGAAGAAACCCTATCCACTCTAGGTTTGTCAAGTAAAATCCCCCATAAAGGAAAAACACCATTAAACTAAAGAAGTTACACCTAGATAGTGGAAAGAAGACACCCTATGAGAATGACACTCACCCCTTTCATTATGATATTTCTCAGAGGCCAAAGCAATATAACATGAGACATAGGCTTAAACTAAGTCATACATTGAAATTAAAAACAACTAGATTCAAATCAAACAAATGGACATGCCTAGAAAAAATATACACATACCAAGTTTCCAAAATACCCCTTTTCAAAAACCACTCATTTGAGTTTAAAATCCATCAATTTTAACGACGAGTTTAAACTTGTTTCACAAAAGTGAACACACTCCAAAACATTTTCCCTCAAAAATATATTTTCTTATTTATAAAATCAAACAAAATAAATTTATAAAACTCTACCTTCCCCTGCATTTTAAAAACCAACCAATATCAATTTCTAAGAAAACCCATTTTCCACTTCAAAATCATTTATTATAAATCCTAAAATATATTTTTTTCTTTTAAGTAATTTAGGAAAAAAAATTTACCAATTTTAAAACGAAAAACTTACAATTTTGAAACCAAAATTTCAAAATTTAAACCTTTGTTTTCCCTAAAAAAACAAACAAGACATAATCAAAAATAAATTAAAAAACAAAGAAGTCCAATGCATAATTTAAAAAGGTAAATAGTTTCAGTGTGTAGTCTAGTTGCATGGCTTGGTGGACCCTATTACAACCACATAATTGGAAGTGAAAGCCACCTTGAACAATGTACCTAGGATATATATGGCTTTTCAAGCCCTATGAGAACATCATACACCACCAATTCACTCTCTTTATCATCCCTAAACACAAAATTATCAAAACATACCAGAAATAAATAAAGAAACTCAAAATCAAAACTCACAACCTGACTTCCACTGGAAACTCAAGGTTTAGAATGAGTTAGATCTCACAACACTCTTCCCACTCCTACCTCTCAATTCTCAACAATCTTATATCCATCAACTAGATGCGTCCAAATAATAAAGGGAAACTTGAGAACCTAGGCCCTATTAAGAACTTATTCTCTAATACCATTCTTTCACAAATAGACTCAAGTCATACCTCTATATGATTCTTGATCTAGCCCATGACACACCTGAAGGGCATTCTCAAAGTGCCTAGGAATTTAGGTAACACCACTTGGGAATAGTTTCACCCGATAAATAATTAAGAAAACAAGTTGTGGAAAATAAATAAAAATGTCACCATGACCAATTTTTATATCAGAATTCCATGAAAAATCAAATAAGAAGGAATAAATAAAACAAACAACATGATATAAAAGTAGTAAATAAAATAAACAAAAAAATATATTTGCTCACCCTAATCACCCTTCCATGTAGAAATGATCACCACCAGATGCCTATCCTCATCCACCGTAATATAAGTATATCACCAACCATAGAAAGAATTAAAATCCTATTTATCCAAATAAATCATTTAAAATAACACACATCAAACATTATAATAAAATAAAAGTAGTCTTACAAAATCATTTAAATGGAACACTTGGCTAAATGCGATAAAGTAAACTAAAAAGTGAAGATCCTTTATGATGTTTTTCTAAAAAAGTTTTGTTTTAATTGAAAAATGATTTTTTTGTTAAAGTATGTTTTTAAAAAATAGGAAAATATGAGTTGATGTAAATCATGTTAAGAAAGTTAGAAAATACAAATGTAGATAGTGTAACAAATTTGATGGAGAAAGGAAGTAAGAAAATCAGTATGCTAGAAAGTCACAACTTTCTAACTCCCTAAGTCAGATGATGCTTTATTGATATCAAAGTTCTCAACATCATGGAAAACCTCATGATATAATATTTTGATAAAATAAAGAATTTGAATTTTTCTGAATGCAACTTATATGACAGAGAAGCATTGGATGAAGAAGTTTCTAGAAAACTAAAAGTATGATTTTGCTGAATTTTGAAGGTTTTTAAAGAAGAAATGAAGATGTTGAAGTTTTTTAGACAAACATATCCAAACACAGAGGCCCAGACAGAGAATTTCAGATACAGAGATTCAGATATAGCTCCTTATGCAGTTACCAGACAGAGTCGCAACAGAAGATGATGTGTACAATGTTGAAATTTCTGGACACAGTTCTCCAGAAAAAAAAATCCAAGAAACTGGAAGTTTTTTTGTTGAATATTAAAGAATTAAAAATTTGTTGATCAAAAAATACATTGGATGAGACATCTTAAATAATCTTATATTAGAAAGTATCAGTTGGTGTGAGGGAAATATTGATGTAATGGACTCGAATACAAATCATCAGATAAACCTAACAGAACGATGACTATCAGATGGAATAGACAAGAAGTGTAGGAAACGGTTCATCAGACAAAGAATTTGTAATAATATATGAAGTTATTGTTGTTGAGTTTTTTCAATTTTGAAAAAATTGTAATAAATTCAAAGTGACTCAATAAATCATATTTGAATATATGAGTAAAGAAAAAGAGGTAGATTAATTTTGTAATTAGAAACTATTATCTAGACAATCAAGATCATATGTTGTATTACTAAGTGACTAGATGTAGTTGAGTGAATAGGGTCTCTGGATAGATAAAAATTCATATGTGTTGAATTTTCTATTAGACAGAGATGGAACATGCAACTGAAGTCTTTATAAATTGCAACAATTCAATCAACCATCTTCATTTGGCTTGGAGAAATAGACAGATAAAAGTTTTATTTGTTTATTTTAAGAGAGTTTTTACTTCAATGGGTTAAGAACATATGACATAGGATGATTGGAGTTCAAAGTTTTGATGTTTTGAAGATCTGTTTTAGAAAGTCCATCAGATGGTATTTTTATAAGAAAGTACATTGAATGAATGTTTTGTAAGGATGTCTATCAAATAAAAATTGTTTCCAAAGTTTGAACTGAGAAACATATACTAGACTAAATCAATGTTTTTTATTTCAAGTGGGTCAAGAGAATTTAATAGATTAAGAGAGTTATGGATAGAGAATTTTTGAATACTAAATTTTTGGACATAACTTCTGGTAGAACTTTGTAAAGTTCTATATTGATTAAAGTTGATAATTATGAAGTTATAGAGAATTCAAAAAGATTTAAGGAGACTCTGTAAGAGTTGGAAAGGTTTTTTAAGCATTAAAATAAAGTTCAAATATCCGATAAATTTGGATCTATGAATTCAGATGGGTGGGAAAACATTTCAGGTTTCTCGCCTTTATTATTTCTAGAAACACCTATAAATAGAGGTGAAAAGTAAAATGGTATGAGGAAGTGTGAGAGACTATTCACCCATGCATAAAAGCTAAAGCGCTTTATATTTGGTATCATAACTGAGCTTCTAACTGAATTTTAGTTTCATATTGAAGAAGAGTTTCTAAAAAAAGGCCTCAATCAGAAGAATCAGACTAAGAAAAGTTCAGATAACCAGATAGAGGTTTACTAAACAGTAAACCAGAAAGAGGAAAAAGATAAATATTTTTTGTAAAGAGTTTGAGAAGTAAAGGTTTTGTTAAATGGTTTGGATATAAAATTTTAAATAGGCACAAATTAATAAGAGGTGTAATGGACATAGTCCATCAGATGAAGGCACACTAGACGAAGTATTTCCAAATGGAGGTAGATCAGACAATGGTTCTGTACGGACCTTTATAGAGTGGAAAGTTTCAAAGTTACTTTTTATTTTGTGGATAAAATTATTTAATAAAATTTTTAAAACTGATGGTATTCAGTATAATCATTCCTATTAGGAGATAGAAGGCTTCTAATGAAAGTTGAAACAAAATTTGTATTCACTTATTCATTATAGTAAATTTTCATAGACCCACAGGAGTGGTTATGACAAGTATGTAGGTTCTCAGACTAAGGAAAAACCTTGTAAATCTTGTGTGCCTTGTTTACTTTCATACATTTTCATGCATGTGATTTTACTAAAAATTGATAAGGAATAAACTCTAACAAGTTGAAGGGGTTAAGTTTATTAAAGTTGAAATTTGTAAAAAGTCTATTACTGATTCAACACCCCCTCCCCCTCTTAGTGATTCAACGATCCTTAGGAACTTCAAGTGGTATTAGAGGGAAGGTTCCACTATTAAATCCTTATCATGGATAATCTCAATTTCATAAAAAGTAAAGGGATTACTACATTTTATGGAAAAATATATTATAGATGAAAAAGAAAAATGATACTATATATTTCATTTCTTGGCCTAGAGGTTATAGATACAACAACTATTAGGCTTACACCCATTGAGAAAGATGATCCCCTGACTTTTGTTTACAAGAGAAACATTGAAGTTTATGGAAAGGCTAGATATGTTATTATTATGTCTCTATCAAAAAACATTTACATGAAGGTGATGGGTCTCAAAACTACAAAGACAATGTGGGAAAAGCTCGAAAGTATATTTAAAGGAAATAATAAAGTGAAGGAAGTGAAGATATAAATTTGGCCTAGCAAGTTTGAGGACATAAGAATGAGAGATGAAAAAACTATTGATGAGTACTTTACCAGGGTGAATGAAGTTGTTTACAGCATTAGAGGTATCAAAGATATCTTGGAAGATTCTATAATTTTTAAGAAACTCATGAGAAACTTTTTAGATAGGTTTGATTCTAAAATCTCTACTTTAGAAGACATAGAAGATTTATCTCTTGATAAATTGCATAAATTTCTTGTTGCCTATGAAATGAGAAAATATATAGCATTCAAAAATAAGACCAAAGATGAAATGAATTTTGTAGCTATGAGAAATATGAAAATTCAAGATTCTTAAGATGTTGATCCTTGTGATTTTGAATATAAGGAGGATGATGAGTTGAAAGAAAAAAAAATGTCTCTCATCTCTAATAATTATCGAATAGGAAGAGGAAAGTATGGAGGAAAACTTCCTCTCAAATGTTTTGAGTGTGGTGGAATTGGTCACTTTACTATGAATTTACTTAAGAATAAATTTAGTGAATTTGAAGACCATCCTGAATAAAAGACTCGATGGAAGAATTCAAACAAAGATTCTAAGTAAGAAAAGAAGTACACTGGTGGAAAGAAGAAGTTCACTGGAAGCATAAGAAGCATGCTGAGTAAAAAATTAAAATATGACTTAGATGAGATTGATTCATTAGAAGATGAAATTTTATAAATAATTCCTTCTTTTCAAATGTTGATAAAAAGGAATATTCGTCAAACAGTGAAGAAGAAAGAGGTGAAAAATCTTACAAAGAGTGTTAGTTCAGATAAAAACTTGTAGCATATCTTGAGAAAAATTGAACTCTTAAGAAAGAAATCAGAATGATGAAGAAATAAGGTTGAAAAGTTATTCATGGAATAAAATATGTACTTAAGAAAAAATAAGAGTGCATCTAGGAAATCTTAAACTACAAACTGATAATTGTTGAATAGGGAAATATGGTTGAAGACCTTAGTAAGAATTCAGAAACCAAGGAAGATGAAGTTAAAAAAACTCAATCAAAACTACTTGAGGTTGAAATTACCTTAAGAAATTTGAATGATAATTTCATCAAGGCTTTAGAAATAAAATATGAATCATCTAAAGCTACAAAAAAACTCACTCCAATAATCAGGTGAAATATCTATCCATTAAATGTAAAATTTCATTTAATTTTTCTAACATTTCAGGTGTTAAGATAAGTGTTGGGAAAACTTGGGTTGAGAAGGATTGTTAAAAATCTATCACATTCAAAAAAATTAAAAATTCTCTCTATAAGAAATATGGAACATTCCCAAAGAATGTTAAAGTAGAAAGAATTTATGAACATCAACAAATTTTCTACAAAGAAAGATCATAATTCTACAAAAAACCAAGATTTGATGGTTTTTGCTGGTGTTGTAGAATATATGGAAACAGATCGTATAATTATTAGTAGAATCTGTCTCTTCCTAAAATAAGGTATGAACGTAAGGTAAGTAATGGTGGAAGAAGAATGAGTAACTTTCTTAAAACATAGAAAGTTAGAAAAGTGAAATATCAGGATATTAGAAAACATTCAACAACAAAAAATTTGAATGTTTGGAAGAAATATATGGAAGATGTGACCAGGTTGGTCACCATGCTGAAGAATGTATGAAAACTCTTCCAAGTAAAAGTTATTATGCTAGAAAAGTAAAGGAAACTAGAAAGAAGAAAATCAAGGAGAGATCATTTATTATTGAGATAGCTTTAAAAGCAACTAAAAGGAACAATTCATGGATTCTTGATAGTGTTTGTTCTTCATACATTACGGGAGATTTGAAAATATTTTAATATATTTAAAATCAAGATGGAGGAGAAGTTACCTTCAAGAATGATTGTTCCTTAAAAATTAGAGAGATTGGAATGGCTGAGATTGAAGTATAAACGTTGAAATCCAAGGAAGTTTTATTTATCGATGGACTAAAATACAAATTACTTAGTGTAAGTAAACTTTTTGATGATGAGAAATAAGTGATTTTCAGAAAATATTCTTGTATCATAAAAAGTGTGAAATATAGAAAATTTATAACTAAAGAAGAAAGAACCAGTGGAAATCTTTTCCAAATATGAGAACATTGTGACTCCTGTTATCTAAGTGTTGAAGATGAAAATAAATTATGGAATTATAGACTTGGGCATCTTGGTTAAAAAATCATAAAGAAAATTTCTAAAGTTTATGCTATATGAAATTTTACAGTAATTAAAATAGAGAAGATGACTTTTTGTATGACTTGTTAAATAGGGGAAATGACTAGTAAAATTCATAAGAAAGTTGAGATTCAGTCTACCAAACCTCTTTAACTTATTCATTATGATCTTTATGGACCCATGAGATATCAATAAACAAAAGGATATTTGTATTTTATCACTTTTATTGATTATTTTACTCATATTACCAACATCATGTTTATGAAACACAAGTTATAGGCTGTAGAAATGTTCAAATTTTTCAGAAGAGATATTGAGAGAAAATGAGGGTTTATACAAAGAAGTTGAGAACAAATAATGGTATAAAATTCACATGAAATGATTTTGAATATTATTTGAAAAATCATGGAATAAAACATTAGTATAGTGTTCTATACACCCCACAAAAAATGGAGTGTCAAAAAGAAAAAATAGAAGTTTGGTGGAAATGGGAAGGAGCATGTTAGCAGAATACAAACTTTCAACATTCTACTAGAGAGAAGCTATGAGTGTTGTTGTGCATGTATAAAACAAATGTTTTCTATGTGCGGAATCCAACATGACTTCTTATGAAATGTGGTATTATAGAAAACATTCATTGAAATACTTCAAGGTTTTTAGAAGTCCATGTTTGTTAAAAATCAAAAATCTGGTTCTTGGAAAATTTGATGAGAAAAATGAAGAAGGTATTTTCATGTGATACTCATCCAATGAAAGAAGTTATAAATTTTGTAACCAAAATTTACAAAAAAAAATTGGATTCCTATAATGCGAGAGTTATTAAAAATCCAAATTCCTTAATAAAGGTTGTTGAAAATGTTGAGGAAGAAAAACCGAAGATTTCCAACAAAAGTGAATGTGAGAAAAAATAGATATATCAAGACTCGTAGGAATCGTGTGATGAGGACAGTGAATCTAGAAGATAAAATTTGAAATTTACTAACTTATTTAAATAGGTTTAAACTGAAAATATACTTGGAAATTAGAAATCTTTGATTCAGACTAGAAGAAGGCTGAGATTAAAAAATCAGACATCGCTCATTTCATAGATTGAACTTGAATTAGTTTTAGAAGCAGTAAATCACAAAGAATGGGTGAATTTAGTGAATAAAGAGTTGGATAAAATTGAGAAAAATGAAATGTGGCAACTTGTTTCATGACTATTAGATAAAAATGTTATTGTAATAAAATGGATGTATAGACACAAGTTGAATGAATATGGAGAAGTTTCAAGAAACAAAGAAGGATTTATAAACTATTGGAGATGTTATTGGAGATATTATTGTAAAGGATATTCATAGGTGGAAGGTGTGGATTTTGACGAAACTTTTTCCCACATTAAAAGATTATAAACTATTAGAATTTTTCTAGTAGTGTTTGCACGTTAAAGTTACAAAGTTTACCAGATGGATGTAAAGTCGTCTTTCCATAATAGTGATATTTAAGAAGAAGTTTAATTTGAGAAAACCTATGGGTTTTTGACTTGATGAAAATAGAAGAAAGGTTTTTAAATTGAATAAATCCTACATAGGTTGAAATAAGACCCATGTGATTGGTATTCCAAACATGATAATTGTCTAAAAAGGTTAAATTTTTCTAAAGTAATTGTTAACAACAACTTATATGTGAAAGAAGTGGATTCATGCACCCTAATTGTAATTGTTTATGTGAATGATATGATTTTTTCTAGAGATAAAGAAAATTTTTGTAAATATTTTTTTAAGGAAATGAAGAATAATTTTGAGATGCTAATGTTAAAAGAATTAAATTTTTCCTTGATTTACATGTTCAACAAAAGGATAAATACATTTTATTATCTAAATAAAAGTATGCTAGGGAGTTGTTACAAAAGTTTGTCATGGAAGATTCTAAAGAAATTTCTACTCCAATTTCAGTGAGAACAAAGTTGAGTAGAGATGAAACTGGAAAAAGTGCGAATCAGAAAGATTTTCGGAAGATGATATAAAGTTTTCTTTACCTCACACCCTCAAGATTTGATATTTTTTATGTTGTGACTTTATGTTCCAGATATCAGAGTGATCTAAAAGATTCTTGTATGTTGGTAGTAGAGAGCTATGAGATATGTTAAAGTAACAACTTCAAATGGGTTATTATATGAAAGAAGTTATGATATGAAATTTTATGGTTATACTGATACTGATTAGGGTGGATCTTATAATGACATAAAATCAACTTCTAGAGGAACAATTTACTTGGGAGAATGTTGTGTGAGTTGACATGGTAAGAAACATAGTTCAATAACTTTGAGCATAATAGAATCAGAATATGTTGCAGCTACCCAAGATTACACTCAAATATTGAAGATAAAAGTTTAATTGGAATATATAAAGTGAAAGTTTCTACACCATTGAAGAAACTTTGTGATAATTAGATTGAAATTGATCTTTTTTAAAATCATGTTCAACACTTAAGATCAAAGCACATTGATATTAAGCTTCACTTCATAAAAGAGAAATTTGTTGGTGGAGATATTTTAATGGAATGTATTTCAAGAAAGTATCAAATTTTTGATATCTTTACCAAAATTATGCCAAAAGAATGATTTGTTGATTTAAGGATGCAACTTCATGTTCAACCTCTACCAATGAATTCTTAAAGTTCTAAAGGAGTACCCCCACTGTGCTTTAGATTATTTTGAAAAAAGGGGGAGAGAAAATAATAAATTTATAATAAGTTTTCACATTTCTATCTATAATGAATTTGAAGCTGTGGTTATCATAAAATGGGGTATTAAACATAAAGGAGAGAGTAAAAAAATGTGAGTTGAGATTTTTTAACAAAAGTAGAGAGGGTAAAAGTGAAGGGGGTTTATATTAACATGGCCACCAATTTTCTTGTCACAGAGGGATAAAATTCCTAAAGACATTACGGTATCCAGTAGTGTGATGCCAGGAAACTATTTTTGAGAAAGGATGTGTTTTGGTAAAAGTTGAAAAGTTTTATTTATTTCAAAAATGAGTTGTGAAAAGGTTTGAATGATGAATAATACTGAGTGTTAATTTTTTTTAATGAATGTTTTTAAAAATCTAAAGGGGTATATTAAAGATCATTTGTGATTTTTTTCTAACAAAGTTTTGTTTTTGTTTACAACTACATTTTTGTTAAAGTATGTTTTTTCAAAATAGAAAAATATGAGTTGGTGGAAATCATGTTAAGAAAGCTAAAAAGTCTGAATGTGGACAATATAAAAAAAATTATAGAGAAAAGAAATAATAAAATTAATATTTTAGAAAGTTTAAACTTTCTAACTCCCTAGGTCAAATGATGCTTTAATGATCTCAAAGTTTTCAACATAATGTAAAACCTCATGATACAAGATTTTGATAAAATAAGTGAGTTGAAGTTTTCTGAATGCATCTTATTGGATAGAGAAGCACTAGATAAAGAAGTTTCTAGAAAAATGGAAGTATAAATTTGTTAAAGTTAGAAGGTTAGTGAAGAAGAATGGGAAGATTTTGAAGTTTTTCAGACATACGGATCTAGACCCAGAGTCCCAGACACAACATTCTAGACATAGAGATTCAGATGTAGCTCCTGATGTAGTTACTGAACAGATCTACAATAGAAGATGATTTGTACAATGTTGAAATTTCCAGACACAGCTCTTTGGACAATTTTTTTAGAAAACTGGAAGTCTTTTTTGCTGAAGATGGAATAATTCAAAAGTTGTTGATCATATGATCCATCAGATGACTGCTAGAATAAATATTATGTTAGAAAGTTTGAGTTGGTGCGAAGGAACTTTTGATGCAACAGAATCGGTCACAAATCATCAAAAAGACTTGATCAGATGATATATATCGGATGGAAATATAGAAGAAGCATATGATCCAGTTCATCTGATAAATAATTTGTAAGAATCTATGAAGTTTTTTTTGTTTTGTTTTTGCAGTTTAAAAAATGTGGAATAAATGAAAAGTGACTCAAGAAATCATATTTGAATATCTGAGAAATGACAAAGAGGGAGATCAAGTTTGTAATCGAACACCGTTCTTTGGAAAAACAAGATCAGATGTTGTATTACTGAGTAAAAAGATTTAGTTGAGCAGGTAAAGACTTCGGACAGAAAAAATTAGATGTGCTGAAGTTTCTACCAGTCAGAGGTGTTGTAGGCAACTAAATTCTTTAGAATTTTCACCAACGTCGTCAACCATCCACAGTTGTCTTGGACCAATGGATAAAACAAGGTTTTCTTTGTTTGTTTTGAGAGATTTTTTACTTTAGTGGGTCAAAAACATTTGACAGAGGAATACTGAAGTTCAAAGTTGTGAATTTTTGAATCTCTAGTTAAGAAAGTCTATTGAATGATCTTTTCATAAGAAATTCCATTAAATTAATGTTTCATAAGGATGTCCATTGTAAAAAAAAATTGTTTCCAAAGTTTGAACTGAGAAACATAGAGCATATTGAATCAATGTTTCCTATTTCAAGTGTGTCAAGAGAACTAGATAGATGAAGTGAGTTCCGGATAGAGAAGTTCTAAACAATAGATTTCTGGGAATAACTTTTGGTAGAGCATTGTAAAGTTATAATTTGATTAAAGTTGAGAATTTTGAATTTCTAGATAATTTAAGAAGATCCTAGAAGCCTCCATAATAGTTGAGAATGTTTGATAAGTGCTCAAATGAATTTAAAATATTCGATAAATTTGGATCTATGAATTTGGGTGAGCGGTAAAACATTTCAAGTTTCCTGCCATTGTTATTTCTCAGAGCAACCATAAATAGTGTTGCAAAGTACAATGGTACAAGTGTGAGAGACTATTCACTCATGCATAAAAGCTAAAATGTTATAGATTTGGTGTCAGAACTGAGTTTACAACCTAAGTTGAGTTTCATTTTGAAGAAGAGTTTCCAAAAGGAGGCTTTGGTTGGAAGATCAGACTAATAAAAGTTCATATCATATGATAGAGTTTTACCGGACAATAAATTGGAAAAATGAAACAGACAGAGATCCCGTGAAGAGAGTTTGATAAGTGAAAGTTTTGTTAAACAGGCTAGATAGAAAGTTTGAAACATGTGAAAATTAAGAATAGGTGCAATAAACAGAGTTAACCAGATGAAGGCAGGCCAGATAGAGTATTTCTGGATGGAGAAGATCAAACAGAGGTCGGTCAGACAGTGATTCCAGATGGACCTTTGTGAAGCAGAAAGTTTCAAAGTGACTTTTTTATTTTGTGGATTAAATTTTGTAAGCAAAATTTTAAAACTGATGGGAGTCAGTGTAATAATTCTTATTAGGATGTAGAAGGTTTCTAATGGGATTTGACATAGAATTTCGATTCACTTCTTCGTTATAGTAAATTTTTATCGACCCACAAGAGTGTCTATGACAAGGATGTAGGTTCTCATACTGAGGTTGAACCTTGTAAATCCTGTGTTCCTTTCTTACTTTCCTAATTTTTCATGCATATTATTTTACTAAAAGTTTATAAGGAATAAACTCTAATAATTTGCAGGGGTTAAGTTTTTTAAAGTTGAAATTTGTAAAAAAACTATCTCTAATTCACCCCCTTCTTAGTGATTCAATTATCCTTGGTAACTTCAAAAAGAAACACTGGCATAACTCCATGCGACTTTACAAGTCACCATCTAGAACTAAAGATTCATCACTCTAAGAGCAGCAATAAAGGATCCAGAACATGAAACTGAAATGATGATAGGTGTGAGCAACAAGATTAGTAAGCATGCAAAGTAAAACCACACCCCAAGTATGATTTTTTAATAAAGGATGTGTTTAGTGCTAGTTTGAAATACAATATTTCAAAATAGGTTTTTTTATAAATGAGCACATAAATAGCCAATATTGTTTCATAAAATTTATTTTCTTTATTTTATTTAAATGAAAATAATCACTTGGAAAATATTTTTTTAGCCTATGCCACCATTATTTAAAAACCCATTGTGAACCATTTTCAAAATCCATTTAGAAACATCCATTTCCCAAAACTTTTCTAAAATTTTAAAGAAGTGATGAAAAAATGCATCATGTTTAACCAATTTATATAAAGAAAACTAATGACATGCTTTAACAATTTTATAAAAGAAAGCAAGAACCACACTATAATTTTTTAAAAGGGGGTATGAACCATAAAAAAAGAATTTCATAATCATGCACCATGGGGAAAGGCCCTAGGTCATCTAAGGTTAGTGGGCACCCTAGATCTTTGTATCGCCTCATGATCTAATCGGTCAATATCTAGTATGTGTGTAACCATTAAGGAGAACATGTCATGACCTAGTGGCATGGTGACGTCCATCCATGACACCACTTTCATGTCCACTAAGGAGGTAATGCCTTGGCCTAGCGGTATACCACTAAAGAGGTGATGCCTTGGCCTAGCAAGATGGTTTCACCCATCCATGAAATCACATATAATTCACCCACTAAGGAGTGTATGTCATGTCCTAGTGGGGTGGTTTCACCTATCAGTGAAACCATTAACTTAATCTAATTTGGTTAAGAAAGTAAAGTGGTGTGATCCAAAGTGATACATGATCTAGTATTCCCCCCTTAAATACCCATCTTCCCATGTGATTTCTCAAATTCAAAAGTGTTTACTTCTATTTTAAAATAATCTTTTCATCAACCCATCACAAACCATATCATTTATCAAAACATACATGCCTTTTTAAAACCATTTCATTCCTTAAATTTTAGGGAAAACATTTAAGCAACCACTAAGTGTATAATTCAATATTCAAAACTCCCAAAATACTAGATTTAATTAATTAAAACATTATTTATAAAACACCACAAGGAATTTAAACCATGCCAATCGGGCTTTTAAATCATATTTTATAAATCCACTTTAAAACTCATTTGAAAGAAAAATTGAATATTAAATTAGGTTATAAAATACCTTTCCATGGTTGTACTCATATACATTCACACACACACACACATGTTTTTCTTGGTGAAAAAAATCACACACTCACATGGTAATTTCTACACCAACATATATATATATATACATACATTCACCCATGTGTATTTTTACAACCAACAAAGAAGAAAAAGGCATTTTCAAAACTCACCCATTTTTATTCAGAATCAATTTTAAAATACTAATTCAATACTTGGAATTTGAAGTAATTGCTTTAAATTCCAAGTAAATTCAAAATATCCATTTGGGAATTTTCTTTGAAAATCAAAAAACATTTTAAAACCTTTAAAAAAATTATAAAGTCCATTCAGGCTTTTATAAAACAACCAGTGTGCAAGGTAGTACTGAATAATTTCAAATCAATTTTTTTTAAGGAAAATTCAACTGCACTTGCTGGAAACCAAGAAAAACTTAGTTTCCCCTTTTTAGTAGGATCTTAGAAACATTTAATAATAATAATAATAATAAATACCTAAATCGTGATTTAAAGAACAGGCAGTAAGGTTTCCAAAATTAAAAGGCTTAGGCATGGGGCGACCTACCTCAAAACAAGAATCGATGGTACAAAGCTTTGAATACAGGATGAAGGGGACCTGAAAATGAGATCGCATATCCTAGAAGCCAAAAATGAACTGATTTAGAACTCAAAACCTACCTAGGGTTTAGTTAAAGTTACATTGCATTGAATGGGGAAGGAAAATCAGGTGGAACGAGAAGAGGAAAGGAAGAAGAAACCCTACCTAAAGATCTGAATTTAAAATCACAAGAAGGAGGAGGCCATAATGGGGGTGGAGGATGTGAGGCATGCACTATGGGGGTGCCCTTGGATGGGTCATGCTGACAAGAGTAAGGGAGACAGAGGGATCATGTAGGAGGAAAAAAGGGAGAAGATTTTATTTCATTAAGGTCATTTTGTGGATTTTCAAAAGTTTAAGTCCCTGAGTGAATCACATGGTTTGGCTGCATAGTTGGTCAAACCATGCACCAACCATGCAAGTCTTATTGGAAATTATGGAACACCTCACACGGGCAAGGTGCGCAGTTAGACAAACCATGCACCAATCATGCAATCGATTCTGTTAAAAATGCAGAGGCACTTGCACAATTTATACATGGTTTTCACTAATTGTGCACTAACCATGCGTTTGGGATGAAATTCCAAAATTTCAAAATTTCAAACCAGATTGGCTCAGAATTCAAGGATAAGATTAAAAAAAATTAATAAAATAATAAAGATGAAACCATGGGTCAGAGTGTGATTCTCATCAATATAATAACAATTCATTATAATAATGATACTTATGTAATTATATTAGGATGGATATAATAGATTTAGAGTATGTGGAAAAATCAAGAAACTTGAAAGAACCCGGTTAAAACAATTATCTCTTCCTTTGATATCCTACTTTAGAATACTCCTTAAACCTTCCAAGATCAGTCTTTTAGCAAGACCATGACCTCTAGAATATGGGAAATAGTTTTGGAGAGTTTTTTTGGTAGATTTTGGTCGGGATAAGAGGCTTTCTATGTGAGGAGAAGTGTGGTGGTGAAGGGGTCTTTTTATAGGTGAGAGAGAAGGCATTTTTGTAAATACTAATGTATTAATATAAAAAGAGATGTTATAATAAAGGAAAATGGATCCAAACTTGATAATTAGTGAGTATAAGATAAGGAAAGGTCAATAAATCCCTCACCCACCCATTTATATATGATATTTTGTGATATTTTGAGACTTTATCTCTTGATTTAACATTTTTACCTCGTTTTAACCTTTACCAAGGTGACTAGTTTTTAACTTGGTTACATATTTTTATAATCGAAAATGAAATTGGACTTATTACCTAAATTAGAAATTATTATTCCAAATATAAAATCTATTTTACTTGATTCAATTTCTAAAAGTGATAAAAATTAATTTGAATATAGTAATGCATAACGTAGAAATTTTTTTTTTTAGAAAAATTTATTTATTAAGAATAAAATGAATTTATTCTTATTCCTTGCCAAGTAAAAATCATTAAATGAGTGTTAATTTTTCTTTTTATATATATTATCAATACATATCATTAAATTCATCATTAAAAAGTGATTAATTTAGTTTATTAAGATAAAAATTCATAATATATATATAGAAAAATGTAATTCTTTAAAAATAGGTCTTTTGAACATCAAATGATTTTGCTTCTAATTTTTAAAATTTATTGCTTATTTACTAGGCATTAGTCAATGATTTTGTATTAAATATAGCCTTTAAAATTTATTTTAAAATTAAATTTTGTAAAAAATCGAAATAATGAGAGCATATACTGCATTAATAATTACGTGTTTATATCATCCTAACTTCTACTTACAAAACCTCACAAGACTTGTGTATATGATATAAGGGTAAGATAAGTAATGATAGCCATTGCATATGGTGATTCAGCTAGCATGGATCTCATAGTGATTTTCATGAGCTTGAACTTCTCTCGTGGATGATTTTGATCAAGTCATACTTGTTGAAGCTCGAGTTGGGTTTGGTCTAGGGAAAATCCTAATGGTGCCACTACCTTTCCATGCTCAAATAAATGAGCCTCATAAGAAATACTTTTACTTCTTGATTCCATTTTTTCTCCTTTCCATATAGATTTCATAATGTGGTTACTTTTATTTATACCTTCCAATTCAACGATTATATTATAAAGATCATATTTAATACTTATAATTTTATCTTATTAATATATCGTAGTTCATTTTAGTTCAGTGTTGTGTGTGATACAAGATATTTAATATAATATTTACTTACAGGATATCACTTACTAAAATCTCAGGGTGTTATAGTGTTTTTAATCTATGTTAAAATCCAACTATATCTATACATATACAAATGCATCTTGTGCATAAGGTGCATGAAACCCTTTCATGTAAAGGATTGGAATCATATGGAATCAAAAATCTCCACATGAGTATGTCCGGAGCCATAGATAGTGAATCCTCACTTTTCCAGCTAAGGCATAAGCCTCCAGGCTAGTGAGCAGTCCAACCTAAGGTCCCTTTACCCATGGATACTTTACTCAGGAGAGATGTTAATTTCAAAATAATTCTAAAACTTTATATGTATAAATCATGATTAACTATTTAATTCAAGTTCATAACTCAATACAATCCAAAGTCAAGGTAGAAGAAAACTAAATCCATTATCATACCTAGCATGTAACTCCTTAAATGCATGTATGGAAATCTTTAGAAGCAGTTTAAACATCTTTAAACTAAATCATATATCACAATTCATAATACAAACAATTTATGTCTATGAATAGAGAAAATAATAACTTTTAAATAAATAAACAATTCATAAATTTAAACATGAGATACATTATCAATGAACAATTCATAAATAAAGCTAATTATTAGCATTTGATAAATTAGCTATATATTATGGTTATTTTATAATTTAATAAATATAAACACTTTATATTTATTCAAATATTAACTTCTTAATATTATTCATTATATGACATTTACTTTAAATATATGATATTATATGAAATATAAACAATTTACACTTCAATCCTATTATGTAATAATTTACATAATCCAAATACCGTATATTAATATTATTTAAACCTTGATCATATCAAACATCAAAACTTTTTTTGATTTGGTTTAAATAATTTCCAAATAAGGTCTCTAATTTGAACAAATTCAAATTAACTATGAATAATTCATAAATAAATATAAACTCCTTTATATTTTGGCCTTATTTTTTAATTTATAAACCTTTGGTAAATCACACTTATAATTTTAATATAAACATTTTATATCTAAATTACAAGTCATGCCATATAATTTGGGAATTTTTTTCCAATATCAACATTTAATATTTATGAATATTTCACAAAAATTTATTTGATTAATTATAAACACTTTATAGTTAATTAATTTATAAACATTTTTATAAATAAATATCCAAAAATACATTTTTTTTCATGATTTATAAACAATATATAAACTATTTAAATCAATTCATAATTGAAGTATAAAGAAAAAAAATCTCACACACATCATTTTTAACGATATGCGTGTGTCACATATGAATAATCTCACGTGGCGTGACCTTTTCATTGGATTAATCTATGTGAGATTAAACCATTGATAATAGACCTTCATTAGAATAAATCCAACATGTGGAGCTTTGCATAAGATTAATTTGCTAGTATGTAGGGATGACTGAGCGCACTGTAATCTCACATAATATTAATACAGGCATTACATGACATTAACTCAGTAACTACGTGAGATTAATTCCACATGGTGGGTTATATGTTTAGTATTAAAATGATCATTGCATGACATTAATTCATGTAAGATAAATTTCATGTGTTGCGTTATATTAACCAGGTGAGTCGCATCAAAATAAATGTGACATAGAACAGAGCATGTAAGGTTAGACCACTAGTAGAAAAATACCCTGTACCAACGGTTTGAAACCGTTGGTATATCCTATACCAATAGTTTGGAGAACCGTGGCCAAGTAAGCCGTGGGGATAGGTTTATACCAACGGTTTTCCCAAAACCATTGGTATAGACCTATACCAACGGTTTTCAAAATTGTTGGTATAAGTAATATGAAAAATCTATACCAACAGTTCCATAAAATCGTTGGTATATGTATTTCAAAAAAGAAGCATTCGGTGGGTTTTGATCCCAATAGCTGTAGTTTATGATTGAACGACCTAACCACTAACCTAACTTGACTTTTGTGAACATAATTTTCATAAATATATATATATGTATTATCATAAATATTTTAAATTTTTATTTATTTAATGTTCTCTGTAAGAAGATTCCATAAAAAAATACATGTAACTATACCAACAGTTCTCAAAACCATTGGTATATAACTATACCAACGGTTTTGAGAACCGTTGGTATAGATTCTTTGATTTTGCGATCTATACCAACAGTTTTCCCCAAACCGTTGGTATAGGGGGGACCTATACCAACGGTTTGGGGAAAACTGTTGGTATATGGTCTCTATTATGGACCTATACCAATGGTTTGGCCAAAACCGTTGGCATAGGTCCATATAAGTGATCTATACCAACGGTTTTCCCCAAAATGTTGGTATAGGTCCCCCCATTGATATATGTCCAAATTAGTGACCTATATCAACGGTTTTGGCCAAACCGTTGGTATAGGTCCATATAAGTGAACTATACCAACGGTTTGCCCAAAACCGTTGGTACAGATCTTATTTCCAGTAGTGGTCTCAGAACCCATGTAGAATTAACTTCACATGGGTATACCTTGTGTGGCATTAACCCTCGTTTATTTTTATGGGTGTTATGGCCCACATAAGAATGACTAAGTGCCTATTGTAAAGCATGACACCCACCTTGTCGCTGTTAGTAGTTTTTAAAGACTCACTAAATCATAGGTGATGATTCAGTGCTCTGTTTTTGTAGCAGCATGAACGATTCACACCTTCTCTTCATTGTTAGTATGGATTCGAGAATCAAACAACATGTCTTTCTTTAACATCACAATTGGGTTTCAAAGGATCAAACGAAACTCATTTGATACCGTGAAAGCAATCAAGAAACCCATGAAACAAGATCATCCATACGTGATATGCAAAACCATGCAGCTATATAAAATGAAGAAACTGTGTTGTGTACCACACATTGTTGACCGCAGTATAAACTACATTCATATATGTTTGATGGAGATCCCATTAGAGGCAGCCAAACGACATCCCTCCTCTATGGTGTATCCGCGAGCTGGAAGAATCACTTGAATAGTTCGGGTGAGACTCTCTCTTTTCATCACAACACGTTGATGCCTCTCATGGCATATAAATAAGAAAAATAGAGCTATGAGAGGGAGTCAGTCAGCTGAGACTTGGACAAGCTTGCATAATCCCCATCTCATGGTGAATTCCCCTTTATAAGATACTTGAGGACACCCCTCAAGTGAACATGCATTAACCCATACATTATGAGTTAATGAATGCTTTAGATGTAACCCTCAACCATGACAAATTTCGTTGTTTCGTCATATGGAATAATGTATTAAATAGTATCCAACAATAAGATTTGAGCGTTAGCTTTTAAAGTTCCACTACTTATGCAAAGGTAGTGGTTATCCTCCCATCAGTTTTTCATGCATGTTGTTCCATATGACATGCTCTTATCATACACTATGACATTGCCCACATATATTCCATGTATGAGGGTTTGGAGAATATCTCCAATAAGAAGTTCACTAGAATTCCATTCACAATCCAGCCTAAGTGAAAATTCCATGTTTCGTTGGCAATCACAATTGGAAGTCCCACTGGAACTCACAAGTGGAATTTCGACTATAAATCACTGGTGAATGTTCCACCGGGAAATCACCAGTGAAAGCTCACTGGAATTATTCGTAATATACACTAAGTGGAAACTCCACATGAATCTCATATAGATTTTTCCAGTAATCACTAGTGGAAGTTCCACTGGAACTCACTAGTGGATGTTCTGCACGTACTCACCAGTGGAAGCTTCGCTGATAATTAATCGATGGAACTTTTGCTAGAAAATTCATCAATCCACTGAATTCCATTCACAACCAGAATTCCCAAGTACATGTTTTATCGAAATTCATTAATGACTGAAACTCGCTAGTGGAAGTTCCATTGGAAAATCACTATCCACTGTGGGAGATAATTGATAATTAAAAGTATAGTGAAATCATGGTTAATGCTTCAAATGTGATTTCAATTGAAAGATCTATTAAAACCCACCTGTGGCAGTTCCATTGGAACTCGTTGGTGGAAGTTTCCCTAGAAAATCATTATGGAATTTCATATGGATCAAACAAAAATACATTATAGTTATGACACACATATTTCACACATTTCTTTCACTCCATAGAACAATAATGATTGATTAAAAAAACTCAAAAAATTTACAAACTTCTTTTGTTTTAATAATTAAAAAAAAAAATTAAGTACGAGGATCCAATTTTAATCCATAGATCGCAAAGTTTAGGGTTTTATAATTAACCCCCACATGTTAATGTTTTATTTTACTAAAAAAAATCAAAAACCATATTTTAAAACTATGCAGGACTTCTTCCTTCCACCCTCTACGATTGTACTAGATGATCAACCACACGACTATTGAATAACTTGGCGTGCACCCCATTTTCTATTAAAAACAATGGAGTACAAAACAATCTAATTGTTTTGAGGGAAAGAGCACCAACACAGGAAAAGTTTAATAATTGATTGAAGAGGATGGAACAAAAAGGTTTGAGAGGAGGAAATGCACGAGTGTCAGAAATGTCATTGGAGAACGAAATTTATAGGCCAAATTAAAAATATTCCCACAATTTATGATTGAATGGTCATGGTTACAATAAAAGCACACATAACACATCCAAAAGGGGCAACATACAATCTAATTATCCAACGAGACAATAATGTCATCCAGATAACGACATTAATGGATAATTTTAGAAAAACATTATCATGAGATATAACTAGGGATGACAATGAACAACCATTAACCAGATACTCGACTTGATCAAGCAAGGTTAAAGTAGTGATTAATCGTGCTTTTATAAGATTAGAGTAGTAAATTCAAAACTTGATTAATATTAAGACAGGTCAAAGTGATTGACCTAGGATACTTGAACCTGATTAAATTAATTATAGATATTTTACCAACTAAACAATTTAAAATAATTATAAAATTATAAAATCCATTCATTCATTTAGAGTTAAATTCATACTATATTTATAAACAAATCCTAAATTCAAATACGATTAAAATAAATTTTTATCAATTATTAGCTATATAATTTAAAATGATACTAAAATTCTATATATATTTATATATATTTATTTATTTGATATCTATTTATTTTAGATTTATAAATGTTTTTTAAAATTTTGAAATTATAAAATACTGGCCAGGGTAGTTAAATGGATAAATGAAAACATAATAGGATATCGTTATATAATAATGAAATCCGCCCATTTGTGGTGTCAAATGGCCTTGTCAGCGCGGGAGCTCATCTCAGATCGCTTGAGAGGCTCCGGTGCGGGCAAGCTAGCCCGGCAGAGGACGGAAGGGAGCAGAAGCAGAAGATGCCGACCTTGAATATTTACACCAACGTCCCTGTTGATTCAGTGGTAGCCTCCGATATTCTCAAGGACGCCACCAAGGCTGTTGCCAAGATAGTCGCCAAACCAGAGTCTGTTAAGTACCCTTATGTTTGTCCGTGATCCTTCTATAATTTGTGTGTTTCAGTTTATGCTTGTGTTGATGGCTGTTCTAATTTGTACCTAGGCTGGACGGTGTTATTCTTTTCAATCTCCGTCATTCATTGCGTGGCTTTTTTTCCCCGTGTATTATGATTGCTGATGGATTTGCAGCCTGAACTTTTGAGCGATAAATACCCATGTCCAAAATACCAACCTCTGGATCGGTCCTTTACCTTTGAATAACACCAATTTCGTTCATTCATTCGTTCCTCCATTTTTATCTACGAAAGTGCATGACACTATGTGGGGGCCACTCCCAATTTGGGAGTCAATAACGGATGGACTATTTGCGGAGGAAACTTCCGCCGACAACCAATACGGGAGCAGTTTCTTTTGTCGGCAACTAACGCGGATACGCCGCTGGCTGCGATGGAAAATTTTCTTTCAGTAGATGAGTAACGGAAGAAAGACTATTTTTTCCTTCCCCTTTTAAACGAGAATGAATCCCATGACTTGTAACAAGCGAGAGACTGTTGTAATCTATAACTCCACCCATGTATCCTCCAACGTTTATTCCGAGAAGACATAAAGAGATCGCACCCTCTTCTCCCGTGGATGTAGACATATCACCCAACCATGTAAATCCTGTGTGTTATGTTGAGGTGTCTCCTAGGATCACATTCACTAATTATGTTTTGATAATTACAGAATCCCATATTATAATTAATTATAATTTTCAAAACTTTGCTAAGTGCTATCTTTAGTTTGATATCTCATGTATTGATTAAAGTATGCCTAATTTTGGATATATCTTTTTATTTCTTAATTTATCTTGAGATTTCATGTTTTAATTGTCTATAACATGTTTCATGAAGAGATCTCAGGCTAAATATGTCATTGAGGACCTTTAAATATTGTTTTCTTGTGTTGCGTAAAGGTAACACTATGTTTATATAGGCCGCTAGGGTAAGTGTTGTTTTGTGCTGTTGCGTAAAAGTAACACTATGTTTATATAGGTTACATGTGGGTATGGGTAAGTGCTGTTTTATGGTATTGCGTAAATGTAACCTTAAGTTTCAATGGGTTATGTAAGGGTAGAATGAGTTTTATGGAGTTATTTAAAGGTAGCCAGCGAATTTTAGTAGTTACATAAATGTAATTGGCGAATTTTAATAGTTATGTAAAGGTAACCAACGAATTTTGGTAGTTACATAAAGGTAACCAGCAAATTTTAATAGTTACGTAAAAGTTATCAGTGAATTCTATTCGCTATGTAAAGGTAACCTGAACCATGTGTATAGGTACTTCTTGCTCGCATAAAGGTAAAACCCTCAGGTTGTTTTCACGTAAGGGTATCTCTCTGTTTGCGTAAAGGTAAACTTGAACCCTGCGTAAGGGTACCGATGTGTTTTCACTACTTGCGTAAGGGTACTATCATTTTTTCAGGACTCACATATGGGTAATCGAAGTCTCACGTAAAGGAAACTGAGGATTCCTAATACCCACGTAAGGGTTGTAAGCCGCGTAAGGGTAAAAGTCTGTTACTCCTAAACAGCGGGTATGTTTCATGTATGGGTAGCAAAAATTCGCCTACGTGGGAAATTCGGCTACGTGGATAATTTGCTTATGTAAAAATCAGCTATATGAATAGAATTGACTACATAATGAAAATCGGCTTCGTGAATAGTATGCTTACGTAGTGAAAATCAGCTACGTGGTGAAAATTGGCTGCATGGTGAATTTTGCTATGTGAATTCGGCTAAGTGGATTTGACTATGTTGCCTACGTGGTTATGTAAGTCTCTACAGGTTCTAAAATCTGAAATTAGGTTTTGTTTTTCGTGTTATTTCATATTTTCACTTGCTGTAAGTTTATTATGAATATTATTATTGTTTTATTTGTTCTAAAATTATTTATTAATTATCTAGAATCCATGCGAACAATTTTTAAATTGTTTTATGATAAATTAAACGAGATTTGCATGAGATTAAACACGTGTTGATATTCACGTTGAAATTTTTGGAACTTGAGATATTCAAATTCAAATCGGTTGAAATATGAAGATTCAGTCTCGAATATTATCAAGGCATTTTCATAGGATATTAATGTTTATTATTTACTGCTATATTAACTGTTTTAATGAATTCCACTGTATAGTTTGTATCTGACTTGCAGGATGTCGAGGGGGAATCACATGCATATTATTTTTCATTTATGAAAGATTTACACATGAATATTATCTGGGAAATAAGCATGAAAAACTTTGAAGTAGTTCGTTGGTTTTACATGTGCAACTCTTGCTTTGGGAAAAAGAAAGATACAACGGTCTTCAAATTTGAAAGATGTTGTGCATGAAGAAAATCTATATATATAGGGTTGACAGAACCAGTGCAGAGAAACAAGGTTAAAAACATTTTTGAATTGTACAAGTACTGCATACTTTGACAATCAACTATTGCTTTCAACTGAACTTCAATTGTTTGATCCTTTGTTGCTGAAGAGTTCCTTGTTGCCTCGACACTCAAACCTTGAAGTGTTCATTTGGTTATATGGTTTTAATTCTTTATATTATTTTTTGTGTGCGTAATTGTAACGGGTTATACTACCCATTAAAAGGTAAACATTGGGTTGTGACTCTCAAACCAAAATTAGGCTTTGGGTTGTGCCTCTAGGTGAGAAAAGGGCAGGGTAATTCTGCTTCTGCCATAACCGCAAAAAGGTTGGAGATTCGGTTGTGCCTTGGACCGGTTAAAAGATTGGTTTGGTTTCTATCACCACTTCAAAAGTTAGTTTGTGGGTTGAGCCTCCGGGTGTGCAAAAGGTAGGGTTTTTGGGTTGTGCCTTCGGGGGTTAAAAAGGCAGTTGTAAAAGGGTTGCGATCTCCCTTCAAAAGTAAGACAGTCAATTATAGTGGGTGCCATCACTCTCAATTCTTGAGAGGGGTGAAGAGTAGAGTATGATCATTTAGATCCGAACCACTATAAAAATCTATGTGTTCATTTCTTTTTATTTTCGCCGCATTAACTTTAAAACTCTGATATAATTTTAAATTTATTCTAAAAAGGCTAATTCACCCCCCTTTGGCTCTTATGTAATCTTCCATTTGGGACCAACATGTTCTTTGCATTTTTCTTATTTTGTTCGTTTGTGTTCAGTTGTGTGTGCGTTTTGCTGCCCCAACAAAGTGGTATCAGAGCCACCTACGTTGAAACTAGAGGTTACAATTCAGGTTCATGGGTCGGGTTAGCCCCAACCCGAACCCGAACCCGACCCATTTAAGTAGACGGGTTGACCCCTCCAACTCGAACTCGTTTAATCGAGAGCCGAACCCGACCCATCTAACCCGTTTAATCAAATCCAACCCGTTTAATCAAATCCAACCCACATAACTTGTGTAACCTGCATAACCTATGTAACCTGCATAAAAATAAGGGAAACCTGTGGTAGGGGTGGATCAAGCCCCCTACCTCTGGATTCCAAGGGTGCGCGCCTGGACCAACGAGTACATGCGTAGCACTTACTATATTTATATAATATCTATAAATATTTTTTTATTCAGGAAAAAAATAAATAGGTTACACGGGTCATGATGGGCCAACCCAAATATTATTCGGGTCAAACAGGTTGACCCGATCACAACCTAAACCCGTTTATACTCAACCTGAACCTATGTAAGACTCTCGGGTCGGGTTCACGAGTTGAGTTAGAAATTGCCACCTCTAGTTGAAACGGTGACGAATATAGAAGGTTTTCCGATTACCAGAAAAGTCAAGCTGCTTAAGCTTTATTTTTGAGGGTAGTGTCGATATGAGTCTAATGACACAAACGACATCGAAAATAGAGGTAAAACGAGATTTCTAGCGACAACTAAAGTTTGAGTTGACTTGAGGTGTTACAGTACCTCCTTGTTGGAGAAGTTGACACTATTCCTGCATGGATGAATTTTTCGGCGACATCTCCGATGTGCCATGCCAATTTGACATCCTCGCAACATCTTGTATCATCGGTTAATCTCGACTGTTAATATTGTTTTGATCATATTTTGATCAATCGAAGTCTGATTTGGATGATCCATGAGTCGTTTTTCACTAAATCGACCATGTCAGACACATCCGCATGATTTGTTTTTCGAGATTCTCACAGCATGAATGGAGAAAAATTTCAGTAATATGATTAAGGTTATTGTATTTAATTATGCTATATGGAGACTCAAAATGAAAGATCTTCTATATATAAAAGATTTGTGGATGCCTATTGTAGAGACCACAACCCATCGCAGTACAATCAGAGGAAATTGTGACAAGCGGTCAACCTGGTGAGAAGACAACTAGCATTACCCCGACATTCAATGCAAAATGGGCCGTACTCAACAAAACATGCGTTGCCCAAACCTGACAGTGGATCAATAATAGCATTTTCCCCATTTTTTTTTGAACATGATTCTTTTGTTCTATGACAAAAATTGAAAAAGATGTACGCAAAGACAACCATACAGAACAAAGCAAACTTGATACGTTGACTTATCAACAGTGCAAAAACGGGAACAATGTATCGGAGCACACAAGTGAGTTCCAATGTATTTTTGATCAACTTAACTCTATTAAAATGATGGTTGATGGTGAGTTGCAAATATTGTTGATGTTGAACTCGAAAAAATGTGGGACATGTTGGTCATGTCATTTAGCAACCTCGTTCTTGATGGAAAGTTGACCGTGAAAATGGTGAAAGATAGAATGTTGAATGAAGAATCTTGAAGGATGAGGGATATACCCCCAAATTAAAAGCACTTGTTATCGGTAAACAAGGAAAATAGAAATGTGAGGAGAGGAAAAAAACACCTTGACCAAATCAACAAAGGAGGAAGTAGTCAACCGATCGAGATATGATATGAAGTGCCACCACTGTGGCAAACCCGAGCACTTCATCCGAGAGTTGAAACGCATGGAGCATTGACTGCATCTCATGGCAGTCGATGCGTTACTGCCTGTTGGAGGGTCCATTCATTGAATATTTAAATGAATGTTTGCAAAGCCATTAATAAATCAATCACATTGAGTTATAACTGAAGAAACCGTGCAGGATGATGTGGTAGGTGCCATGCACTTGAAGCCGTAAGTCTATCTTACATTGAGACAAAATGCGAAGATATGCATCTCATGAATCTAATATCACATTGGTGACAATGTAGCTCTTGCTTAAGGCTACGTTAAGTAGTAGCGTTTCCTCAAGACCGATATGCATATGATGCGTATCACTGGCTATGATATAAGGGGATATCGTACAATCGATACCCCCCTTTTAGTGCACATCCAACAAGAACACCAGAAATCACTCATTCGGCTTCACGACGCAACCACACTGACTGCGGCGTGATCACTATTTGTGCATTCTCAAATCATTCTTACATGGCTCTGACTTAATTATACGCAAGATACATCGCAGCGTGACACCGTCTTCCATGACACAGACAACCAATCAACGTCAAACAACTCAGACCCTAACATTCACAGGGTCCTCTTCGTGGCGTGAACTATTCCCTGCAATAACTGACAGTGTCTGGTGTAACACCCCGACCTAGATGCCGCTGTACCGGTGCCTCGGGCTGGCCCGCCACATGGTCTTAAGCGCGCCTTCACGTACGACAGAGACTGTCGACTAGCGGCAAGAGCCTATGAAGATACCGTGGGAAGACTATGCCCTCGTGACTAGAGTGCACAACAACAACAAGAAATAATAAAACAGATATAACACCACGAAGAAACATCACATCCAGTGCAGATGCTAAATAACCAAAACACATCCTATGCAATACCATAATGATGCTCCACACATACAGACAGACAAACAAAATAAAATGGTCAAGTACAGCTGACCCAAAAATAAACGCAGGGCAAAAGACCACAAGACAACACACCCCTGGAAGTCCCGAGCTCTAGCCTGACTCCCTGCTCCCAACTCCATCTAGACCATACAAGCAAGCATTAAATCGTGTCTTGCCTTGGACCTGTAACCTGCAATCAAGGGGCATCTGCTCGGGTACCCAAGTGCCATGACGGTCCGAGCTGGGTGTGAGTAAAACTCAGTAGGCTACCACTAACTGTATATAACGCAAATCCAGTCTGTGAGCGTAAAGCTTTATAGTGTGCACTAAATAATGAGACAATGATAATAGTAAGTGAAAGAGCGCTGTCGTGGGCGCCCTCACATGATTAATGTGATTTTGGGGTACTTAGGTGCAGCAGAGTGGCTGACCAATGTCGTCTCTCAAAGGAAGAAGTGAATTTAACAACTTATTAAAGTTATTCTAAAAATAAAATAAAAGAGAATAAAATAAAAACACTACTTTAAAGGATTGAGTTTTTTTTATAGTTTATGAATCTAGAAGAAGTTTGCTGGAAGAAGATTGTATATATTTTTTTTTGTTTTTAGTTTTGAAATGAATTTCGATTAAAATGACACAACAAGAAGATGTTTTTTTATAAATCTATTTTAAAAGGCGTAATCGATCTAACTCTACCTCTTCATTCACTTATTAATCATTATCATTTAAATCAATATCCACTTAATTATGATCCCCTAATTTGTTACCCCTCGAACCCTACGAGAGTTAACTTAACCACAAAGATGAAATTACTTAAACCCTAGGCTAGCTTCGGAACACGCAATCGCAGCACCCTGCTTTGATTGTTGTTCTAAGGATAACTTATGGTCAGTGGTTAATTAGAGCACATATCCACTCTGGAAATGAGGCTGAATTGTTTTTAGAGATTATATTTGAACTCTACAAATTTATCCCGTGTGGTCTTGTATTACCGATTAAGATTACGCTCTCACAATTTACACAAAATCCCGACCTCGCGTGTTTTTGTGTTAATTGTTCAATTGCTTGCTTAGTTTCTTGTAATTTAAAAACACAATTCATGGATAATATTATGTGAATTACAGTAGCTCATTGATTCAAAATAATTAAATGAAGAGGGTAGAAGATAGATCGATTACTAAAAGACTACTCTTCCATGGGTGGCGTAATCATCGTAGAAGCGTTTTGCATGTGCAAAGGTTTATAATGGGTATAACCCAATAACGCTTCTACTCAAGAATTCCAGCCCAAAGAGGAAGATTAAGAGAAGAAGAAATTTAAACAAAACAGAAGAAAAGAGAAGAAATAAAAGAAGAACAAAGAAGTTTATTACACAAACAAAATCATTACAACATGAAGGAGAAGAAGAAGGCTTCGTTGAAGGGATCCTTGCTTCAAGAGCTACCCTTATTGAAATGGTTGGAGAATTGGAGTGGATCCACTTCTCCTCTACCCTCAACTTCCCAAAGCACGTCCCCCCAACCCCACCAAATGAGAAAAACACCAATTTATAGAGTGGTGGGGAGGCTAGGTTCAAAGTGGTTTCAAGTGTGAATGGGGAATCTCGGCCAAATATTTTATGCCAAATTGCACCGCCCATTTGACCACCAAAACGCGTGAATTGGCCGGCCTTCCAGAAGGATCAAATGTGCGGATATGGGTCCTCTATCTCCTCTCCAAATTTGGGCTTAATCGAGGCCCATATGAAGGAGTTATGACCGAAATATAGAAGCTTCTCCATTCTAGCGAGTCCAGCCCAACTTTGACTTCATGGCCCATTTTCAACAACCAAATGCACTCTTTAGCTCTAGTGTCCTGAATAAAGGTTGTAGATAATTAAGTTAGGAACACTGTTACAAAATTTCAAATTCAAATAATAAATATACAAATATGTATCTTCGAAATACTACAGTGAACTATAAAGGGTAAAACTGGAATTTTCATCAAATATTCAAATGAATGATCTAATCCCAAATACTTTATAAATAAACATATTTAACACAATGTGAGGAAATTATTTCATTTATTATCAATAAAATATTCAACAAAATAGTGTTTTATCAACTCCCCCACACTTACCCTTTTGCACTCCTGAGCAAAACCTCATATCAAGTAAACATTAATATCAAATCAAAACCAATTTTAAAACACATATCCTTGAGATCAAACAATTACACACCAAGAAACAAAAGATAGCATGCCTCATAAAAAACCATTATTTCAAGTTCTTCATTTATATCATTCAATATATTTCCACTTTATTTATCCTCCCATGCACAAAACACTTACCTCGCTTGAATTTTCTCTCATCACTCAAATATCAATTTTTTTTTGCAATGTCTTTCTCATCCAAACTCATACAAGGGTCACCATAGACTTGATAAATTTCTACATCGCTACCCGATGTGAGTCAAGGACATATGTTTATCCTGAGGACTTTTCAGGGTTGTTCTGTGGCTTTCGGTTGGTAGGATTAAGATGTGAAAAATTCTGAGACTGAATAAAGGAGGGCTTGACTCTTTTTGAAGCAAAATTGCACTAATCTAATTTTCACTTAAATATGGTCTTCTCATTAATCCCCATAGAATCAATTCAGCTCCATCATCATGAAAAGTCATGAAAAGTTTACACCATTCATCATTTCAGCATCAAAAATGTCAATCTTCTCAAACATGATTTTCTTGAAAGCTCTAGATAGGCACAACTTTCCACCTCAATTAGAAGCTCCAGAAAAGGCACAACTTCACTTGTCTTGAAAGCTCCAGAAAAGGCACAGCTTTCAATATAATGACTTTCTTCAGCAGCAAACACATCTCTTAAGAATTTAATTTTCCACCCAAAGTATCACAAAATGTGGTGACACAACACAAGATAGATTCCCCCACACTTAAGCTCAACTAGATTATGCAATTTCACTTCAAGAGTTGGTTGGATAGGGAAAATTGGCTTGTAATGTGGTTAACCTAACAGGCTGTGCATGGCTTCTAAGGGCTACAAGGATTAAATATTCAAGGTAGGCCATTATAAAAAAGGATTCTTTGAAATAGGGGCTTTAATACCAAACAAATGCCTCAATCATTTAAACATAAGTACCTCAAACCCTCAAGTTTTGACAGGAATAGATCAAATTCTGGTTAAATCAAGCATGATTTGGTTCTCTCAAGAATTGAGGTGAATGTAAAGAATATGAAAATAATGGTTCAGAAGCCTCACAGGAAAGTGATTTCAAATATAAAGACAGTGAGATGTGGCATGAAATTCAAAATTCAGTGTACATTTCATGAAATTACTAAATATTTGAACTTGAAACAAAGTCATTTTCAGCATTCATTTAAGCTCAGTTTCATGGGATAAATTGTTTCACTCATTGATATGCATTTCAAAATTGTGATGAGAATCATTTTAGCTCAAAAATTTCAAAAACACAAAGAAAATTGAAAAAAATAAACACACAAAATTTGAAAAAACACACAATTTTTTTGTTTGTTTTTTTTAAACAGGAAAAAAAATTGAAATTACTAAACTAAAAGGTTCTCTCCCCCACACTTAAAATATTGCATTGTCCTCAATGTGAACCTATGAGATGATATATGCACATGAAATGCAGAATTTTTAAATAGGACAAATAATATAAAAGTGAAAGGGTTAGGAACAGCCTGATGTGATCAAGTGATGATGGAGTCATGCAGTGTGATAAAATCCACTGCATCAGTAGGAAGTCCCTCAATGTATCTCTTCAAACGTTGCCCATTGACTGTAAAGCTCCTTCCAGTGTCCTCTTGTGTGATCTCCACTGCACCATAAGGAAAAACATTAGTCACAATATAAGGACCTAACCATTTGGAACGCAACTTACCAGGCATCAGCTTGAGTCGTGAACTATAGAGAAGAACTTTCTCTTCAACATGAAACTCCCTTTGTTAGATCATTTTGTCATGAGCAGCTTTTGATCTTTCCTTGTAGAGCCTTGAGTTCTCATATGATGACAGTCGAATCTCCTCAAGCTCTTGAATTTGCAACTTCCTTTGAATTCCAGCTTGGGCCAAATCCATGTTGCATTTCTTTATAGCCCAATATGCCCGATGCTCGACTTCCACTGGGAGATGACATGCTTTCCCAAAAACAATCCTAAATGGGGACATACCAATGGGTGTCTTGTATGCTGTCCTATAAGCC
Organism: Viscum album; assembly: GCA_963277665.1. Taxonomy (NCBI): domain Eukaryota; kingdom Viridiplantae; phylum Streptophyta; class Magnoliopsida; order Santalales; family Viscaceae; genus Viscum; species Viscum album. Next base: position 2,027,344,708 of record OY728123.1, read on the forward strand.
CACAATGCATCATCCAAGCGCTTGCTCCAATCCTTCCTATTTGGCTGCACGGTTTTCTCTAATATTTGTTTCAGCTCGCGATTTGAAACCTCAGCCTGACCATTTGTTTGAGGGTGGTATGGTGTTGATGTTTTGTGTGTCATCCCATACTTCCGAAGGAGGGAAGCAAAATTCCTATTGCAAAAGTGTGTCCCTTGGTCACTGATGATGGCCTTTGGTACTCCAAACCTGCAAAAAATCTGTGCTTTGACAAAGTCCATAACAACATGAGAATCGTCAGTCCTGGTGGCCTTGGCCTCCACCCATTTACTCACATAATCAACAGCAACCAAAATATACAAAAATCCAAATGAACTAGGAAAATGACCTATAAAATCAATGCCCCATACATAAAAAATCTCACAGAATAGTATGGGTTGTTGGGGCATCTCATGTCTCCTAGAAATATTCCCAGTGTGTTGGCAACGAGAGCATGACTTACAAAACACATGAGCATCATGAAACAAGCTAGGACAATATAATCCAGAGTCCAAAACCTTCCTAGCTGTCCGTTGGGGTCCAAAGTGTCCACCACAAGCAAGTGTATGACAGAAATGCAAAACAGACTCAAACTCATGATCGGGAACACACCTCCTAATGACTTGGTCACTACACATGCGCCAGAGGTAAGGATCATCCCGCACATAAAACCTAGACTCACTTTTTAATTTTTGGACTTGATGTTTCTTTAAATTTGCAGGGATTTCAGAGGCAACAATGTAGTTCACTAAATCAGCATACCAAGGATGCGTACCTGAGATGGAATAAAGATGCTCATCGGGAAAAGTGTCCCGAAGTGGTACCTGGTCCAAAGTGTCATCCTCTAGTGTGTGAGTAAGCCTACTCATGTGGTCTGCCACCAAATTCTCTGACCCCTTCTTGTCCTTTATCTCAAGGTCAAACTCTTGAAGAAGGAGCATCCAACGGATAAGTCGTGGCTTTGCATCTGACTTCTTCAGGAGGTACCTCAAAGCTGCATGGTCAGAAAAAACTACTACTTTAGAACCCAATAAATATGAACGAAATTTATCTAAAGCAAATATGACAGCAAGAAACTCCTTTTCCGTGGTTGTGTAGTTTGATTGGGCTGAATCCAGTGTCCTTGATGCATAGGCGATCACATGTGAACGTCCTTCCACCCCCTGAGATAAGACAGCTCCAACCGCGAAGTTGGAGGCGTCACACATAAGCTCAAATGGAAGGTCCCACCGCGGGGGCTGTATGATTGGTGGAGTGGTCAGACACTTCTTCAGCTCATCAAATGATACCCTGCATGAATCATCAAAATTGAAGTCAATATCTTTTTGAAGCAATCGAGATAAGGGTAGAGCGATCTTACTAAAATCTCTGATGAAGCGTCGATAAAATCCAGCATGTCCAAGGAATGATCGAATATCACGCACACATGTAGGATATGGGAGGGATGAAATAATGTCTACCTTAGATTTATCAACTTCAATGCCATGTTGTGAGACTATATGACCTAAGACAATTCCCTTTTCGACCATGAAATGACATTTTTCAAAATTTAAGACCAGATTCTTCTCAATACAACGATGCAACACATCACCCAAACTAGAGAGACATCCATCAAATGAGGATCCATAAACTGTAAAATCATCCATAAATACCTCTATGCAGGTCTCAATAAAATCAGAAAAAATACTCACCATGCATATCTGGAAGGTACCTGGGGCGTTGCAAAGTCCAAATGGCATCCTCCGGTAGGCAAATGTGCTAAAGGGACAGGTGAATGTAGTCTTCTCCTGATCCTCCGGAGCTATAGGAACCTGAAAATATCCAGAAAATCCATTCAAGAAACAATAGTGTGTCTTCCCAGCTAGTCTCTCAAGCATCTGATCAATAAACGGGAGGGGGAAATGGTCCTTGCGCGTGGAATGATTTAGTTTTCTATAATCAATACACACACGCCAACTGTTTTGTACCCTCATTGGAACTAATTCATCTTTCTCATTTTTAACAACAGTAACACCAGTTTTCTTAGGTATAACCTGGACAGGGCTAACCCATTGTGAGTCAGAAATAGGGTAAATTATACCTGCCTCGAGCAATTTTTCAACCTCTTATTTAACAACCTCCAGAAGGGTTGGATTGAGTCTCCTTTGTGGTTGTCTCACCGGTTTAGCCCCATCCTCCAAGAGAATCCTATGCATGCAAATGGATGGGCTAATACCTGATATGTCTGCTGTAGAATGGAGAAACCCACTTACCTTCAAGGTGAGGTGGGGCTCTTCTTTTATAGAATGAAAATGCGGAATGTACAAGGGAGTATTCCGATGTGGGACTCGGAAATACCCATAATAATACAAAAGAGGGTTTAACACTCCCCCTCAAGCTGGACAGACCCAGCTTGGACAACGAGTCCCACAAAAAAGAATAAGAAGACAGACACCACACAAGACCCATAACTACTCCCCCTCAAGCTGGGTGTCAGATGTGGCGGATCCCCAGCTTGGAATTAAGCGAGGCAAGGCGAGCACCAGGGAGGCCTTTGGTGAAGATGTCAGCAAGCTGGTCTGCTGTCGGAATGTGGCTAAAGCTGACATGGTTGTGCTCCAGGTGGTGGCGAAGAAAGTGACAGTCCACCTCAATATGCTTCGTGCGTTCATGGAAGACGGGATTCGAAGCAATTTTAGTGGCTGCCTGATTGTCACACCATATGTGAGCAGAAGTCTGCTGAGGAAAACCAAGCTCCTGGAGGAGTTGCCGAAGCCAAAGGATCTCGGTAGTAACGGTGGCCATGGCACGGTACTCAGACTCGGCACTGGATCGAGAGACGACCGTCTGTTTCTTGCTGCGCCAAGAAATGAGGTTGCCTGCCAAGAAAATGGCGAACCCAGAGGTAGATTTCCGAGTGGCAAGGCAGCCAGCGTAATCAGCATCGCAAAAGGCCTCAATATGCTGATGAGGATGCTGGGAGTAGTGAAGACCACGGGCAGGATCCCGTTTGATGTACTTGGCGATGCGGATGACAGCATCCCACTGAGATGTGGTGGGATGCTCCATAAATTGACTCACTTTGGCTACCGCACAGGAAATGTCGGGTCGAGTCATGGTGAGATAATTGAGTTTGCCCACCAATCGACGGTACCGCTCGGGATGGGGGTATGGAGCCGAGGAGGCATAAAGAGACCGTTCGCCAGGCTCCAGAGGAGTATCGACCGCAGTGGCCTGAGTCAGCCCAGCATCCTGCAATATATCCAATGCATACTTCCGTTGGCAGAGGGAGATGGTGGCAGAGGAGTAGGAAACCTCGATGCCGAGGAAGTATGTGAGAGGACCAAGATCCTTAGTGTGGAAGTGCTGGTGAAGATGAGCCTTGAGATGGGTGATACCCACAGAGTCGCTGCCGGTGATGACGATATCGTCCACATAGACGACCAATAAGATGCAGCCATGTGGAGTCGTCCTGTAGAAGACAGTGTGGTCTTTCATACTGCGGGAAAGCCCAAAGCCGCTGACGACCGTGCTAAAGCGGCCAAACCAAGCACGGGGAGACTGCTTGAGGCCGTAAAGAGAGCGGCGGAGACGGCAGACACGAGATTCAGCGCCAGCGGCACAAAATCCGGGGGGCTGCTGGAGATAGATTTCTTCCTCAAGGAAGCCATGGAGGAATGCATTCTTGACATCCAATTGATGAAGAGGCCACCGATGATGGGCGGCGAGAGAGATGAATAGCCGGACAGAGGCCATCTTGGCAACCGGGGAGAAGGTATCAAAGTAGTCAACTCCGTATGTCTGAGCAAAGCCTTTGGCCACAAGGCGGGCTTTGAGGCGATGGAGAGTACCATCGGGATTCAGCCTGACCGTGTAAATCCATTTGCTGCCCACTGCCTGTTTGCCTGCTGGAAGGGAGACAAGATCCCAAGTATGGTTTTCCTCCAGAGCCTGCAATTCATCCCGCATGGCTGTGAGCCACCCGGGGTGAGATTTGGCCTCACCAACTGTGCGAGGTATAGAAACCGTCTCCAGAGCGGACAAACCCCTGTAAGAAGATGCAAATAGAGGAGTACTCTGGCAGGAGCGAGTACCTTTCCGTAGGGCGATGGGCAAGTCCGCGGGTGGCGGAGCAGGAGCAGCGGACGAAGCGGGAGCATCAGTGTCACTGGCCGGAACGGGGAATACAGTCGAAGGACGGCGGGAGTAGACCTGACCAAAATGGGTGTCAACAGTGGTTGACGCCGGTGGAGGATGGAGGAGGAGAGGAGGACAACCATCGAGGACAGGGTCAGGAGGTGGAGAGGTAGGAGGAGGCAAATCCGGAAGAGGCTGGATGATGAGGGGAAGACAGTTATCAATGGCAGAGTCAGGAGGAGGAGAGGGAAGGGAGAATGGAGAACTTTCCACAAAGGAGACATCTGCGGAGATGACATACCGGCGAAGGTCCGGGGAGAAGCAGCGGTATCCGTGCTGAGTGCGGGAATAACCGAGGAATATGCAGCGGAGAGATTTGGGAGAGAGTTTGGTGCGGCCAGGGCGAGTGTCACGAACATAACACAAGCAGCCAAACACTCGAAGAGGGAGGGAATGAAGAGGGAGAGTGGGGAAAAGAGCCTGAAAGGGAGTCTCCCCCTTAAGGATAGAAGAAGGAAGGCGATTGAGGAGGTAGGTAGCAGTGAGAATGACATCGCCCCAAAAGAGCAGAGGCACCTGTCGGTGGAAGATGAGGGCACGGGCAGTCTCTAGAATATGTCTGTGTTTCCGCTCGGCCACGCCGTTCTGCTGGGGTGTATCAGGACAGGAGGTCTGATGAAGGATGCCATTCTCCCGGAGAAACTGCCGAAAAGAAGTGGAGAGATACTCGCGCCCATTATCCGAGCGGAGACATTTGACCGAGATAGAAAAACGATTCTTAATTTCATGAAAAAATGTTTGGAAGGTGGAAAACACTTCGGAGCGTTCCCGAAGAAGGTAAAGCCACGTCATTCGCGAATAGTCATCAATGAAGGAGATATAGTATTTATAGCCCAAGTGACTCGGAACGGTACACGGGCCCCAAACATCGGAATGAACCAGAGCAAAGGGGTGGGAGGCCCGTGTATCCGTGCGAGGAATGTAGGAAGAGCGATGATGTTTTGCAAAAGAGCATGACTCACAATGAAAAGTAGGAGTCCTACTGAAGTCCGGAAACATCTGATGAATGGTGGATGCAGGCGGGTGCCCTAATCAGGAATGGAGATCAAGTGCCCGAGAAGAGGTAGACGTACAAGCAATGGGCGCTGGCCCCTCGAACATGTAGACCCCGTCTCGAAGCCGGCCTCGACCAAGTTCCCGGTTCGTAGCCTGCTCCTGAAACACAACACCAGAGGAGGTAAATATGGCCGCACAGTTATAATCCTTAGTCAGTTTACTGATGGAAAGCAGATTAAAGGGACTGCGGGGCACATGTGCCACAGAGGGTAGGTGTATCGAAGGAGTCAGGGAGCAGGCGCCGAAGCCCGCTATGGGGATAGTGGACCCATCAGCGACGGTGATGGCTGAAGAACCGGCATATGGGCAATAAGACGTCAACATACCAGCATCACCGGTGAGGTGGTCGGAGGCACCTGAGTCCAGCAGCCATGCAGGGGAGCAATGGCTGACCAAGGCAGTGGGGCAACCAGTACGGGCCAGAGAAGCCGAGGAGGGAGCGGGGCGGATAGAGGCCGGTGGATCATGAGGCCGCCTGAGGTTGGTTATAGACAAGGCCAGAGACGGGAAAAGAGAGGCGACAGTCGAGGACACGTCCCGGACCGTGGGCTGTCCCTGCCGCAGGTGCTGAGATGGTCGGCCATGCAGGGCCCAACATCGGGCGATCAAGTGGCCAAACGTGCCACAATGGTGACAGAAGGGACGTGGACGACGTGAAGCAAGACCACGTCCCGAGGAGTCCGCCATGGAAGCGGCGGGAGCTGAGGCAGCGGGAGGGCGGGATGATCGGGCGCAGGACGTGCGGGAGAGGAGCGGGGGCGCTCGGGAGGTGCGGGGCAGCGGGAGGCGCTGGAGGCGCTGGAGCTGCGGGAGGCGTCGGGGCAGCGGGAAGCGCTGGAGGCGCTGAAGCTGCGGGAGGCGCCGGGAGAGGGCAGCGGGAAGGGAGCCACTGGGGGGGCAAGGGCGCGACGCCGGGGGGAGGCCGAGGGCGAGACGCCTGGGCGGGGCGCTGAGGGCTGGGCGCGAGGGCGCGACGCCGGGAGGAGGTGCGCCGAGACGGCGGGGCGAGCCGGGAGCCGAGAGATGCCGCCGGGAGCCGGGAGCCGCGAGAGGCCGCGGGAGCAGAGGGAGGCGCGGGAGGCGTGGGAGGCGCTGGGAGCAGCGGGAGGCGCCGGGAGCAGCGGGAGGCCGCCGGAAGGGAGCGCGCAGAGGAGGGTCCTGGAGCAGCGGGAGGCGCCGGGAAGCCGCGCAGGGCAGAGCGGCCGAGGGCGTTCCGGCGGGGCGAGCGGGTGATGGCGTCGGGAGCAGCGGGAGGCCGCCGGCGGGGCGCGCGGGTGATGGCGTCGGGAGCCGCGGGAAACCGCGGGGAGGGAGCGCCGTCGGGGAGCCGCGGGGCGCGCAGGAGATGCCGCCGGAAGGGAGCGCGCAGGGCAGCCGGGAGGATGGAGCGCGCAGGGCAGCCGAGAGGATGGAGGGCGGTGCGACGGGAGGGCCGGGAGCCGCGGGCGTCGGGAGGTGGAGGCGTAGCGGGAGGGACGACCGCCGGGAGGGTGGAGGCCGGAGAGGAGAGGAGCGCCGGGAGGAGAGGTGCGCCGGGAGGGAGGGCCTGCCGGGAAAGGCTAGGGCAGGAGGGAGAGAGGCGGGGCCGGGAGAACGCCGGGAATCCGCAAGGGAGGGAGGGTTCGGGATAAAAATCCCTCTGATACCATGTAGAATGGAAAAACCCACTTACCTTCAAGGTGAGGTGGGGCTCTTCTTTTATAGAATGAAAATGCTGAATGTACAAGGGAGTATTCCGATGTGGGACTCGGAAATACCCATAATAATACAAAAGAGGGTTTAACATCTGCCAATGTTCAACCAATTGCCCTAATATTATCTCTCAAAAGATTCAAAAGTTTTTCTTCATGTTCAAAAGAGAGATTGTTAACAATGATAACAGGTAATCTATCACCACTCAGCAGATATGCATATTCAAGATTTGGGGGCAATGACTTGAGTTCCAATGTAGGGGGGTGATGTATAGATGGAGAAATTGATGCAACAGACATATCTGCACAATGAACATCAGTATCAGAATAAAAATCATCACAATTAGAAAATAATGCATCAAATCCATCAGCGTACTCAACAGCCATGTCATAATTAGAGTTCACGTGATCAAAATCAGAATATGATTCCATTTCAAAATCATATCTTAGAGAGTCTTGTTCCTTAGAAACGGGTGTGGAAGTACTCTTAGACATCAAACTAGAACCAATACTCATAATCTCTCTAAGCATAGGACAATCCAATTCCATGGTGTTTTTACTTGGTGGTTCAAAATGGGAGATAACAAAAGCAGAATGGTCCTCTGAGGGGTACTTCATGGATTCCATGACATTAAATACCACAACTTCATATCCAAATTTCATGGAAAGTGTACCCTCATTGACATTTATGATAGTTTTTTCAGTTTTGAGGAAGGGCCTACCTAAGATAATGGGGGCATGAGAACTTACCTGATCATCCTCCATGTTAAGAACATAGAAATCCGCTGGAAAGATCATGTCTCTTACCCGGACAAGTACATCCTCAAGAACTCCCGCTGGATATGCCGTAGCTCTATTCGTCAACTGCACCACTACTCTTGTTGGCTTCAACTCACCAACCTGTAAAGAAGAGAATACAGAGTGAGACATCACATTTATTGAAGCTCCTAAATCACAAAGAGCATCAGAGAAGTGCAACTCCCCTATGGTACATGGGATGGTGAATGTCCCGGGATCCTTGCACTTTGTTGGCATTGCTAGAGTTGGTGTAATGAGTGCTGAGACATTCCTTCCAAGGTTGATCCTCTCATTTCCCTTGAGCCCTCTTCGATTGGTGCAGAGTTCTTTTAAGAATTTGGCATTCCTTGGGATTTGCTTAATGACTTCAAGTAGAGGAATGTTGATCTCCACACGCTTGAATGTATCCAAAACCTCCTTTTGCATTGCTTCTTCAGCCATCTTCTTGGTTTGAACAACCCTGTTTGGAAATGGAAGGGGTTTAGGAGGAAGATCATCAATCTTTTTCTTACCTTTATCTTTCTCCTTGGATTGCTCATCAGTTGGTATAGAATGCGGCTTCTCTGGAGTTGAGGTGAATCCCGGTGGAATGGTAGGTACAAATTTATCGTTCATTTGCTTCCCACTTCTCAATGTGATGACACTAACATTCCCCTTTGGATTTTGAGTGGGTTGGGAAGGTAGATTTTCGGAATTCTTACTTACAAGTTCATGGAGGGCGGTGACAATCTGGCTCATTTGAGTCTTTAACTCCCTCAGCTCCGAACCTTGACTCTTTAGCTCATTCTGTTGATTAAGAACGATTTGTTTCAAAAGATCATCAGTGTTAGAGTCTACCTTGTGTTGGAGATTCCCTTGTTGCTGACTCGTTGATGTTTGAGCTTCGAATCTCCTTTGGGGTTGTTGGAAATCCTGTTGGTAAGGTGGAGGCTGCTGGAAGTTTGGTTGAAAAGGGGGCCTTTGTTGTTGTCCAGAGCCATACCTCATGTCCGACTGATCTTTCCATCCTTGGTTGTATGCTGGATCAAACTTCTTTTGGGGATATGGTTGTTGTTGCTGCTGCTGATATGGTCTCCCAGGGAACACTGCTGCACAATCTTCTGTTTCTTGGAGTTGTGGGCAACAGTCAGTTGGGTGGCTTGTCTCAGTGCAAATGCCACAAGGCCTTGAAGGAGGGGGTAGAGATGTCTTTTGTGCCAAAGCAATTTGCCTCACCATAGTTGTCAATTCTTCTAACTTGGTATCAATCAAATGACTCTCAAGAGAAGGACTTACCTGATGTACTCCCCTGATATGTGGTGTACCTCGATCACCAAATTGTTGGGAGTTTTGGGCCATCTTGTCGATCAATGCACGTGCGGCTGCTGGTGTCTTGTCCACCAATGCTCCTCCAGCTGTAACATCCACCATGCTCTTCTCCATGGGTGTGAGTCCTTCATAGAAGTATTGGATGAGTAATTGCTCACTGATTTGGTGATGTGGGCAGCTTGCACACAACTTCTTGAATCGCTCCCAGTACTCATACATTGACTCCCCTTGTGCTTGCTTGATCCCCGATATCTGCTTTCGAATGGATGTGGTCCTTGATGCTGGAAAAAATCTTTGTAAGAAAAGACGTTTCAAATCATTCCAACATGTTACATCTTCAGGTTGCAAATAATACATCCAATCTTTTGCAGCTCCATCAAGTGAGAATGAGAATGCTCTTAATTTGATTTGATCTTCAGAAACATTTCTTGGTTTTAAAGTTGAGCAAACCACATTAAATTCTTTAAGGTGTTTGTTGGGATCCTCACCAGATAAGCCATGAAACTTTGGAAGAAGGTGAATTAATCCAGATTTTAACTCAAAGTCTGATTTGAGATTCGGGTATGCAATACAATTCGGTTGATAGTTAATATCAGGTGCAACCAATTCTCGAATGGTTCTATGAAGTTCATTTCCATTATTTCCAGCCATTGGTTCTTTTTTTATGTTTGAATTTGAATAACTTCCAATTCCAATGTTTCCAGAAGAGAGGAATTCACCAACTGGTTGAATATTGAAACTTCCCGTAGACTGAGAGTGTCTGATTCGTGCCCTAAGGCTGCGTTCAATCTCAGGGTCAAGATTTAAGAGATCTTCGGGATTAGTTCGTGTCATAAATCAAATAAAAATTAAAAGAAAGTGAGTGGACCATAGTAAAATAAAAATGTGAAGTTGAGTTGATGGTCCAAAAAGAAAAGAAGAGGATGAAAAAAAGAAAAACTTGAGAAAGGGGAAAGATGAAAGAGAGAGGTGAAGAAAATAATAAAATGAAAAATAAAAGAAATACCTCTAAATGGTTGAATAAATTACTTGCCTCCCCGGCAACGGCGCCAATTTGAAAGAGCGCTGTCGTGGGCGCCCTCAAATGATTAATGTGATTTTGGGGTACTTAGGTGTAGCAGAGTGGCTGACCAAGGTCGTCTCTCAAAGGAGGAAGTGAATTTAACAACTTATTAAAGGTATTCTAAAAATAAAATAAGAGAATAAAATAAAAACACTACTTTAAAGGATTGAGGTTTTTTTATAGTTTATGAATCTAGAAGAAGTTTGCTAGAAGAAGATTGTATATATTTTTTTTTGTTTTTAGTTTTGAAATGAATTTCGATTAAAATGACACAACAAGAAGATGTTTTTTTAGAAATCTATTTTAAAAGGCGTAATCGATCTAACTCTACCTCTTCATTCACTTATTAATCATTATCATTTAAATCAATATCCACTTAATTATGATCCCCTAATTTGTTATCCCTCGAACCCTACGAGAGTTAACTTAACCACAAAGATGAAATTACTTAAACCTTAGGCTAGCTTCGGAACACGCAATCGCAGCACCCTGCTTTGATTGTTGTTCTAAGGATAGCTTATGGTCAGTGGTTAATTAGAGCACATATCCACTCTGTAAATGAGGATGAATTGTGTTTAGGGATTATATTTGAACTCTACAAATTTATCCCGTGTGGTCTTGTATTACCGATTAAGATTACGCTCTCACAATTTACACAAAATCCCGACCTCGCGTGTTTTTGTGTTAATTGTTCAATTGCTTGCTTAGTTTCTTGTAATTTAAAAACACAATTCATGGATAATATTATGTGAATTACAGTAGCTCATTGATTCAAAATAATTAAATGAAGAAGGTAGAAGATAGATCGATTACTAAAAGACTATTCCATGGGTGGCGTAATCATCGTAGAAGCGTTTTGCATGTGCAAAGGTTTATAATGGGTATAACCCAATAACGCTTCTACTCAAGAATTCCAGCCCAAAGAGGAAGATTAAGAGAAGAAGAAATTTAAACAAAACAGAAGAAAAGAGAAAAAATAAAAGAAGAACAAAGAAGTTTATTATACAAACAAAATCATTACAACATGAAGGAGAAGAAGAAGGCTTCGTTGAAGGGATCCTTGCTTCAAGAGCTACCCTTATTGAAATGGTTGAAGAATTGGAGTGGATCCACTTCTAGCACGTCCCCCCAACCCCACCAAATGAGAAAAACACCAATTTATAGAGTGGTGGGGAGGCTAGGTTCAAAGTGGTTTCAAGTGTGAATGGGGAATCTCGGCCAAATATTTTATGCCAAATTGCACCGCCCATTTGACCACCAAAACGCGTGAATTGGTCGGCCTTTCAGAAGGATCAAATGTGCGGATATGGGTCCTCTATCTCCTCTCCAAATTTGGGCTTAATCCAGGCCCATATGAATGAGTTATGGCCGAAATACAGAAGCTTCTCCATTCTGGCGAGTCCAGCCCAACTTTGACTTCATGACCCATTTTCAACAACCAAATGCACTCTTTAGCTCTAGTGTCCTGAATAAAGGTTGTAGATAATTAAGTTAGGAACACTGTTACAAAATTTCAAATTCAAATAATAAATATACAAATATGTATCTTCGAAATACTACAGTGAACTATAAAGGGTAAAACTGGAATTTTCATCAAATATTCAAATGAATGATCTAATCCCAAATATTTTATAAATAAACATATTTAACACAATGTGAGAAAATTATTTCATTTATTATTAATAAAATATTCAACAAAATAGTGTTTTATCAGTAAGCTACAGAAATAAATAGAACCTGGTCGAGCCTCAGGTCTCAAGGGAACAAACCAGGTTGACACTACCTACTTCGGCCATCGCCGGTATCTCTGGACAAGGTGGAAGGAACACGTCTCAATTTGGTTCCAAGGCACATCGTCGAGACAACCGTAATCAAGTGGCCCGAGAGGAATCTGCGTGGCTCATATGAGCATTCCCTCCTAGCAATATCCAAGATAAGACACTCAACCAAATTGGTCTCAAGGGACCCGCCCATAACATCCAGCTGCACTCGGAGGGCGTCGTTAATTCCTCTAGGGTAAATCAATTTAGAAATTTATACAAGACTCAAATAGAACTACTACTAACTAAATGGACGTAGTATAAGGCAAGTTCGAGGTCGAACCCATGAGAAGGTTTTAGTAAACTTTATGAAATTTAAAGTGATCAAAGTGTGATTGAGAACAGAAGGAAAATAGTTTGGAGAAATCAAATTAAGAAAGCGTACCAAGTTTTGTAATTCCGGGTTTGCATGTTTGTGAAGTGAAGTGTTAATTGATTAACTATGCTTGTTGCCGGAGTTGAGTCTAAGAGAATCCTTGATCTTGGTATTCACTCTTTTATTCAATAATTCTCTGTTCATATGCTCAACTACTTGGGGTGGTCACTGAATGTGGTAACTCAATACCTTGTTTATACATAATTATCCAAAAATTATGCAATGGTCATGCATCATTCCTAGACCATTAGTTGATGCATTTAATTTATACAGTTTTATCCACAAACACAATGATCATGTCGTGAGAATAGAAAGAGATTAGGAAAAGAGTGCGTATGCAACAACCCAAACATGAACCAGAAGGGAAAATATACTTCACTACACACACGCCCCCTTCAATTACATTATTCGGCACTTAGAAGATGAGCCCTTCATGCTATTCATGAGGGGAAAATAAAATAAAAGAACCTAAACATTGGTAGCAGCAGCCTTGAGCAGTAGCAGAACTCCAAGCCTCCAGCCTCTAGTCTCCAGATTCGGGTCCTTTTTCTTTGCACGACAACCTCCCTTTTATAGGCAAAGCTCCTTATAGAAATATCTTCGTATCTCACTTTATCTCTCCTTTGTTTTCTTCTGCATCTATCTTATCTTAGAATATCTTTAGTTATTCAAATCCAGCTTGAACTCCATGTAGATACAAGCTGTATTATCCTTTGTGCGGCCTTGCTTGAAACTCCCTTTATCTCCTCTAAATTATATCTTCAATTTTATCCAAGAGAGATGTTCGGCAAATCTGAATATGTCCGCATATCTGTTCTTTCTGTTCATTCACTGCTTGTAAGCCTCATTGTGTACTGCATATTTTTTTCCACTGTATTTGCATGCATGCATCATTCACGTTGTGTGTCTATTCATCGTGTGAAATGTGCGATCTCCAGCAGTCCTTGCATGAGGTTCACAAAGTTCACGTATGAACTTCATTCATGCCGCGGACACCAGTTTCATCCTCCTCTGTTTTCGAACTATTCATTGCGTGAACAGGACTCATTCTGTGAGCCATTTCTCTGATTTTTTTCCTGGTGCATTCTGCTCGAACAACTCACGTTGTGAACACCCATTCATCACGTGAACACACCTCGGCCCTCCACTGCTCCTTCATGCACGAGCTATTCACGCTGTGTAAGGTATTCATGGCGTGAATGCATCAACTTCTTCATCCTCACTGCTTCCTCCTAGTGGGTCCCTCAAGCTTCTGAGGGTCTTCCATGGTATTTCCCGGCCTCACAATGACACTGTAGCTCGAGCCCGAGCTTTGCAGTGGTGACATTGGCGTTCTTCGACGACCGGTGCGGCGGCATGGCGGTCAGTGAGGTGCGCGAGTGGCTTTGAGCTTTGTCTGAGGGTGGTGATGCGGGCGTTGGGTGAAGCGGCACCGTTTTGGTTATGATGAACAATGCCCGCGCATTGTTTTTCCCACATCGAAGTTTCGCAGGTTCGAGCGCTCCTTAAAATACATTGGTGCTCCCTTAGTCGGACAATAATTCCATAAGGGTGCCGGTGCTTGCCCTTGGTCTCCCGTGCTGCCCCGCACGTGAGAGACTAAGCACCACCTCCTGCGCGCGCCTGCCCGTGCACTCCATGCCTGACTTGTGCTCCTCTTTGCCGCGCCATGCCGGCTCTCCTGGGTAGCTTGGACGGCCTTCGGGTGGCTAGGTGGCTTGCTCACTTGGTTGAGGGCCAGCTTGGTGCTGACCATTTTTTATCAAATCCTCATCAAATTACTTCGCCAAAAACATCCTCCACGCACCTAAAAAAACACATTTTTCGTTAATAAAAATCATTCTTTAAAATGATAAACAATAATTCCTTTTTATATTCTTTTTCCAAAATCCATTTAAAATGTTTATTACCCAAAATTATATTTTTAATTTTTTTTTATTCCAAATCTATTTTAAAGTATTAATTACCCATAAATTAAATAATCAATAAATAATTGGGCAAAATTATCACTTTAATCCTAATTTTTTTAAAATTAAACAATAAAAAATGTATGCATGAAATGTTCTTATCAGCAACCATCCTCAAAACAGTTTATTTTGCCATAACACAATTATGGTGTGACCTTCACCGCGTGATGCATTAGCAACTTAAATCTTCCACAACCATGAGTTATTCCTACTTGATGGAGCTCCATTGTGACGTGATCACTGCAAACATGCCGCAACCATTCCATCAGCCACATAATTTTAATCTGATCCGAGATGCGTTGTGGCGTGACTGAGGATGTTGCGTCGTGGTTCTTGTCCCACAAACAGAACTGCGACAACTGCTTCCAGCTTTTTTCAGAACTCCATAGTATGACTTCTTGATTCTTTTTTGGAAGTCTCACCACACCTGTTAGCACTCCTGTGTCCAGTCCAAATTCTATGCCTAGACCCCCACTGCTATATACTTACCAGTGGAGGAAGGGTAAAAGGGGAAACAACAGTGGAATGGTTGGTTAGTTTGTTGGCATGGGAACCCACTATAAATGTGCTGGTGGTCTCTCATGCGGGATATTCTGAACATTCTTTTTGTCCGGGCGTCTTGTTGGGTAGCACCTGCAGAGGGGATGTAGTACCCCCGATTTCTGGTATGTAACCCTTTCTTAATGCTTTTAATGGTGATAAAGTTAAGGGGGGGTGGATGAGAAAGTTGGGAGAACTTGGAACGAAGTTTTGAGGCAAAGGGGAAGTCGCACGGGCGGTGCACGGTTTGTCTAAACCGTGCGGCCAAACCGTGCGTAGTTGACACTTTGAGGCAGTGACTCTCGCACGGTTGGAGCACGGTTTGGGAGACCGTGCGAGGAGGCCGTGCGAGAGTCTGTCGAGGCAGTGGCTAACGCACGATTAGCACACAGTTTGTCAAACCGTGCGAACTAACCGTGCGGGCACTTAAATGAGATTCTAAAAAAAATGGATCTCACGCGTTTTTGCTTCTAAATGGATCGTTTTTCCTCATAAGCGGCCATAACTCGGGATAACTCTTCCTTGAGGGTAGGAGAACCTCTCCCAAGCGTTTTGGAGGCGATCCGAAGGCTTTCCTTGGCGAATCAAAGCCGGATTCTTGAGGTATGTGATCGTTCGTCATCGTTCTTGATCGGTTTCTTAGATCTACTTCTCCTTTTCTCTTGGTTTCTTAGATCTACGCCCGTTATGGGTAGATTTAAGTGTGTGGATGCCAAATATGACGAGATTTGGTCTTGGTCTTGCTAGGAAAAGAGATCTAAGGCGGGTTCTTGAAGAATCAACCCGATTTTCTTGTGCGTTCTTCGTTCGTTGTGGTTTTCGTCAAAACCTTCGAGGTAGGAGGCTTATTTCTTGACTCCACTTAGTAGAACTGATTGGCATGCTTTCAAATTGAACGCGTGGTGTTGAATTGATTTTGATTTGGTTGTTGAAACCTTGTTGAAAACCTTCTTGAGTGAGGGTTGTAAAATCTGGAAAATTGGAGATTTTGAATGAGTGCTTTGGTTCTTGATTTTAAAATGTGGATTTTAAAAAGGGGATTTTACTGGATTGTTGGCACATGATTGGGATTAGATGTTTTCAATAAAAGGGGAAAGTTTTATTGAAATTAAATGTTGCTTTGAAATTGGTTGTGCTTTGATTTTTAATAAAAGTTCAGTTTTATTGAAATGGTTTTGACGGAAATGCCTTTCAATAAAAAGGTGTTTTTATTGAAAGGTTTGTTTGGATTGATCGTTGGGCATATGTGTTGTGTGTTCATATTGCATATACGGGGTTTGGTTGAAATATGACCTTGTGCTCGGTGCCAAAGGTTTAATGGCACATGAGAATTGCATATACAGGGCTTGGTTGAAATATGACCTTGTGCTCGGTGCCAAAGGGTTAATGGCACATTAGAAACAATTACCTTGTGACGACTTGGTAGATCGACGAGAAACCGCTCATGAGTATGAAATTGTCATAACGTAGCATGCATGGTTGGTCGCATGGATTTGAGGAATGGTTGGGTATGCTGATAAAGGGATATTGTGAAATGGTTGTAAAGATTGTTTAGTTATTTTTCTAGAAAAATAACTTGTTGGAAAAATGGGTTTCAATTGCACTTGTATGCTTTTGGTTATAAATGGTTTTGGAAACCTGTTTATATTTGGTTATAAACTGTTTTGGTAAATTGTTTTATATAAACTGTTTTATATAAATGTGACTAACTTTTCTATCCTAGTGGCTTGAGTAGGGAAGTCATTAGGGAAAATCTACTGAGTTTTATATTCACCCCTGCTTTGGCACTCTAGTGCTTTTGCAGATGATATCTTCCGGGATAGGGGCAAAGGTAATGTCTCACACGTATTTAGCACCACCTCGTGATGTTTGGGCTATTTCGGTGATTGTGGAGCTTGAAGCTTGTGGAGCATGGAGTCTTGTGGTCTTTTGAGAGTCTTGTATCGTTTATCCGCTATGTACTCTGATACTTGGTTATTCTTCCGCTGTTGCTTACTTTGATGTGGTTTTGAGATACATGAAGTTGTTGAGTTGTCTTTCATTTGTTTATGCATCATATGGTGAATGTTTGGTTATGGTTTGTAGGTTTATTGGTTTATTTCTTAAAGGGTAATTCGTCCCCCACTTGTATCTGAAACCCTTCGACATTTATTGCCAGCCTTTGGCGTCTTGGGGATGTCGCATAAGGCCAAGTAACCCTCACTGCCTCTTCAAGCCAATGAGGTAGGGGCGGGGCGTTACATGAGAGGTGGTCTCTTTCCAGTCGACACCTACTGCAGTCAGGAGGAAGACAACAGAGGTGGTCTCTCCCACGTTTCCAGGGCTTTAAGCCTTCTTATTCCCTTTCCCAATGTGACTCTGTAACAACCCAAACTTTTATTAATGGAAATCCCTCTTGATCTAATTAATTGTCTCTTTATGTAAAATGTTTATATAAAATGTAACTTCTTTGGTTTTATGTTTTTGGATTTTAAAATTCTATTAAGAATTGTGACCGTTGCTAATATAGCCGTTGAACAGTGATCACATGATTAGTATAAATATAGGGTTTTAACAAATCCAATTTACTCAGACAAAGGAAGCGATGACCTCATCCAGTAGACGTGCCCCATACAAAGCCCATTTGTCAGAGCTCGGAAAGGAGGTTGCGTCTTTGGGCTTCGCTCTTGACCAAACGCTAGCCGAGCTTGAATATGTTAAACTCGAGCGGGACCGCCTACGAGAGAAGTGGAAGTTGATAGAGATTACCACCCGAACAATGTTATTCGAGCCACCCCAAGTGTCTGTCACAATCGCACACCTTACTCTTCGGTCTTATGCGGGTGTTATAAGAGGTTATGTAACAAGACCTTAGCACTATGGTTATGTACATTATTTTTGTATATAATAATGAATATACTTTCATTTTATTATTGTTACATTGTAAATAGTTTTTTTTAAAGCACAAATAGTATTTTCAGTTAATGTTTCACTAAGGTGGAAGATCGCCGGGAGAAGGGGGGGAGATTCGCCGGCAGGGGGAAGATCGCCGGGGGGGGGGGAGATCCGCCGGCAGGGGGAAGATCGCCGGGAGAAGGGAGTGCGCCACGGGATGCAGGCGCCAGCAGGGGGAGATCCGCCGGAGATGCGGCTGGGGGGGAGATCCACCGCGGTTGGATCGGGAGCAGAGGAACGCCGCGGGAGGCGGGCCGCCGGGGAAAGCCACAGGGAGCCGCGCGGGAGATGCGAGAGCAGGCGGCGGGCAGTTGCGGGATCCGTAAATACCGCCGGGAACTGGAGCCGCGGCGGGGAAGCGAGAGTCGCGCGCATGGAGGTCGTCGGGGCTTGGACGCCGGAGAGCAGCGGGCGAGGATGCCGGGAGTTGCGCCTGGAACCGCCTTCGGGAAGAACCGTCGTCGGGATCTGCGGGAGTCGCGGGTTGTAGGAGCGCCGCCGGGAGTCACGGCCGGAAGGAGGATCAACCGCCGAAAAAATCCGCAGGAGGCGGGGGGGAGTCCGTCGAAGCAGTGCGAACGGAGGGTCGCCGAGCGGGAGTTCAGGAGGAAGCCGCCGGGGAAGGGGGTGGCCACCGAGGGCAGAGGAGGAACCGGACCGGGCAGAAGCGCTAGGAAGAAGCGCCGGGAGGGAAGGCAATCCGCTTAGGGCAGGAGGGCCACGAGGCGGAGGGGCGGCGGCATAAAACCTAGGGCCACCGAGGCCGCCGCCCCCCGCGGGGGACTTGACGTCGGAAAACCCTAGATGAGAGGGAGGGATCGGGTTAGAAAACCCTCTGATACCATGTAGAATGAGGAAACCCCCTTTGCCTCGTTACCTCAAAGTGAGGCGGAGACATTCTTTTATAATGAATGATAAACTCCACATCGGATCACAAGTCCGATGTGGGATGCAGACTCCAACAAATGCAATTGTAATTTTTATTAAGGTTTGAAAGCCATTTTTGTCAAAACCCATGAATTTTCGATAAATGTCGGTTTTTATTTTAAAAGTGAAAATTAACATATTTAGAAAATTATTTAGATAAAATGAATATTATTTCTGGAATGAGGACGTCGAAATTATCCAACGGTGAATTTTTCATAATTTTCTGAGATAGTCAAATTTTTGGGTAAAAATTAAATACCGTTTAAATATATAATGTGTTTTATGACATCATAATGACCCAATAGTGATGTAATAAAATACTATAAACTATATGTTCGACCAATATATGTTTTACCATTAAAATTATGTAATTTTGGGTTTGTTTGATTTATATTACAAAGCTTTAGTGGACCCTTCAAGACCTGTTAAACATTTTGTCTTTTTAAATTGTTTTTTTTTGGAGTGTGACTCACCTCGACATAAGCACCCCATTATTTTAAGAAGTTCGGACTTTGACCTTATAAAATATTGTTTTTCACTCCCCTTTGGCAAAAACCATGGGCTGATTTGTGGTTTTGATTAGTTTAATGTGAGGTGTCCCAAACCTAAATAATAAACAATTCTCTCTCCTTTCCTATATAAACCCACCCAAGCTCCCACTTCCTCCTCAATCAAAGCCTTTGGAGTTCGTCCAACTTTTTCCCTCCTCTCTCTAGAATCCTTCCAAGGTGCCCCAAGCTCCCAAGAAGCCTCTCTCAAGCCTTTGGAATCACACTTCCAAGTAAAGGTTTTTTCTTCCTTTCTCATTTTTGTCCAATTTTCTTAATGTTGTTATGCTCTTTTAATTTCAATTATAAATGTTTGGGTATGGTTTCTCACCTCCCCCATACTGCCCTCTTTATGTTTGAATTATGAGAGACCCCTTTATCTCTCAATAAATGCCTCCCATGTACACCCGTTACTATGTCGAAATTCCGAAAGGAATTTATCTCTCCTCACTTACATTCAAGCAATTCTTTTGTATCATGAATCTAAATTCCATTTCAATTGTTGGGACATGTATTTATATGACCCCTTTAGTGTTCATTTCATGTACATATGATGAGACACCCCTTTCTCTCTCATCAACCATTTTTATGAATTTTTACGTCACGCTGTTACGTTGCCGAAATTGCACCGATTTTCCAAGCCAATGTCATTGTGTAGTGAATACCATGCCCATTTCTCTATCACCTTTGTGCATATTTACTTATTGATTATAAAGTTTCATGTATGAATTCCACATTTCTTTATCGTGGAATAAATGATGATGTTTTATGAGTCCATGATATATGATCCATGTGACACATTTATGCATTAAATGAAATGTTTAAGAAGAGAGTGCATTGGGTAAAATATAGTATCATGATACGTCATGTGCAATGGGTGTTTACTCATGCTAATTCAAGTGCAACGAGGGTTTACTCGTGCTCCATGTGCAATGAGGGTTTACTCATGCTCTATGTGCAATGAGCCTTGGCTCATGCTAATTCCATGTTAAGTGTTGTTGCCACATTTCCATGTTATGATTATTGTTGGAGTCTGCATCCCACATCGGACTTGAGGTCCGGTGTGGTCTTTATTATTTGTTATAAATACACCCCAAGGGCTCCTTTGGAGAGACACCTTGGGGGTTCGGTCTCTCTTATTTTCACCCTCTACATGGTATCAGAGGAGGTTTTTTGAACCCCCAATCCCGCCCTCCCTATTTTTTTTTTCCCTTTAGGGTTTCCCGTCCGGGGGGTGGCGGCCTCAAGGCCCCGTAGGGTTACCGCCGCCGCCCCTCCGCCTCTGCCCTGCCCGGCTCCCAGGCGGGTCTCCCTCTCCGGCGCGCAGGCTCTCCCCATCGGCGACTCGCCCCGGCGCCCCTTCTCCGGCGCTCCCCTCACGGAGGCCCTCTCATCCCGGCGGCCCTCATCCCGGCGGCCCTCATCCCGGCGTCCCCGGCTCGCCCCGAGGTCCCGGCTCCCCGGCTCCCGGCTCCTCGGCTTCGCCCCGACACCCTTGCCCCGACGCCTCTTCCCCGGCGGCTCGCCCTCGGCGCGACGCGGCTCCCGGCTCCCCTGCGTCCCGTAGCCTCCCGCGACTCCCGCTGCTCCCGGCGCCTCCCGCTGCTCCAGCGCCTCCCGGCGCCTCCCGCTTCATCCCGCGCCGGCTCCTCCTCCTGCAGCCCTCCTCCCGCGGCTCCCGGCGGATCTCCCTCCAGTCCGGCGACCCCTCTCCGGCGGCCTCTCCCGTCCCGCTCCCCTCCCGGCGACCTCGCCTGCTGCTCTCCGGCGGCCAGATCCGGACAGCTCCGGCCGAATTCGGCCGGATCCGGTGATTTCCGGCCAGATCCAGGCTACTCCGGCCGGCTCCGGCCTGATCCAGAGCTTTCCGGCCAGTTCCGGGCAGATCCGGACTGTTCCGGCCAGCAACCGGCCTCCACCCGTGCTGGCCGCTCCACGCAGGTGGCCTCCTCCAACTTCCAGCGCCGTCTCACGGCCTCCTGCACCCTCGTCGGCCTCCTCCTGCGGCATCCCCGCCTCGCCGGCATCTCCCGGCACCTCCCGGCAGCCGCATCTCTCTCCGCCGGCACGTCCTGTCGCTAGCGCAGCAGCTCGACTACCTCGGATTTGGGTCTGTTGGCGCCGCCAGATCCCGCAACGATTTCTGCGGAATCCCCGCCTCCCGTCGCCGGTCCCGCAAGTGCGGTTTTCCCGGTGCTAGTTTGGATTTCCCGGCGTTTCATCGACCGGCCCCACTAGTGCGGCATTCCTGGCGTTCCGTCAACTGGCCGGTCTGCGTGGTCATCTGCTGCGCCCGCAACATCTTCCATCCATCATCCTGCGGGGGAGCTTCGATCGTGAGGGGGAGCAGCAGCCCTTTGCAGCGTTCTTTTTTTATTTCGTCTGGTTTTGTAATCAAGCTGGGCATGTCCAGCTTGAGGGGGAGTGTTAGCGTCTGTTTTATTGTTTTTTTTTCATTATGTGTCCAAGCTAGGTTCACCTAGATTGAGGGGGAGTGTTGGAGTCTGCATCCCACATCGGACTTGAGGTCCGGTGTGGTCTTTATTATTTGTTATAAATACACCCCAAGGGCTCCTTTGGAGAGACACCTTGGGGGTTCGGTCTCTCTTATTTTCACCCTCTACAATTATCATGCTTTATCATGCCTTTATGTTTATGCTTCTCTTGTGCTCTATTGATATGCCTATTGTCTAACATGTATTCCATGATTAATCCCTTACTGGGTTTTATAGCTCACCCTTTTTTTTATGCATGTCCTTAGGTTATTCCATGCAATGCTAAGTACGAGAGAATGTAGTGGTCATGTAAAAGGAAGTTTTCAATAAAGATGTTGTTTTTCATGTTTTAAATTGTTATGTAATGATCCTAAGCCTCAAAGACACTAACCTCTCGATCTTCTATGTTGTATTGAAGTTTATGTAATAAATTATGTTTAATTGTGTAATAAAAGATCAGGTTGCCATAGATTCTTTCCTTATATTGTAAACAGAATTGGAATATATAGAGTGATTTTTGTTCTTGCATATTGATTTTTGATTGCTGTGACCTAACGATTTGGCTACTCCGTTGGAACGGTCGCTTGCTGTTGTGACGCAGGGTGGAAAACGATTGTAGTTGTGTGGTCGATGCAGTGGAACCGCTCATCGCTGCACTCGAGCAGGATCCCGGTTCTAGACCTGGATATTTTCTCTAGGATGGCCTGCTGTTTCATCATGGGAAATTGGTTTTATCCTGTCATTCTGCTCTTATTCCCAAATTCCTACAATATTACCGTTCTCCAGCTACAGGGGGGCATGTCAGGTTCCTCAAAACTTACAAACGACTCGCAGCTGGATTATTCTGGAAAGGTATAACATGCGTTGTCCTGCAATTTGTTCGCTAGTGTGATACTTGTCAGTGGCACAAGTACCAAGCTATGTCTCCAGTGGGATTATTACAACCACCTTCCAAACGTGGTTTGGGATCAAATTTCTATGGATTTTGTTTCCAGACTGCCTAATTCTATGGGATATAATTTGGTTCTCGTTGTGGTGGACTGTCTTTCTAAACATGCACATTTTTGTGTTGCTTCATCTACACAGCTAAATCTGAGGCTGAGGTTTTCGTCAAGGAGGCCGTTCAATTATATGGCATTCCCAGTTCTATTCTCAGTGATTGTGATCCGATTTTCGTCTTCAATTTTTGGATAGAACTTTTTTGGCTTGAAGGGACAACTTTAAAAATGAGTTCTTCCTACCATCCTGGTTAGACGGAAATTGTTAACTAGTGTTTGGAAACTTATTCGAGGTGTTTTGCCTCAGAGAAGCCTCATAAATTGGCTCGATGGATGCCATGGGCCGAGTACTGTTACAACACAGCCCCTCAAATTTTTTCTCGTTTGACTCCTTTTGAGGTTGTTTATGGCAGGAAACCTCCTACTGTTCTACGTTTTGAAAGTGGGTTGGCATCAGTTAATTCTGTGGCAGAAGCTCTCCTCGATTGAGATACTGTCACTCAGCTACAACTCAATTTATAAATTGGCGGGCTCAACAGTTAATGGTCCGCTATTCTAATCGGCACAGGAGGGAACTGGTTTTTGAAGTGGGTGATTCTGTATTTGTCAAGCTCCGCCCAAATATTGGGACTACTAAGTCTAATAAATTGTGTCCCAAGTTGGCAGCTCGGTACTATGGTCCTTTCAAAATTTCAGCTCGGATTGGGGAGGCTGCTTATAGGCTTTCTTTGCGTGACACCACTCGAATGCACCCTCTATTCCATGTTTCGCAGCTCAAACACGCTGTTGGGGATTCCCTTGTCCATTCCGTTCTTCCTGATTTGTGGGGTCCTGACCCTTCTTACAGGATTGAACCAGAACAACTTTTAGGTGCCAAGCCTATTTCTGGTCGGCCGCACGGCTTATGCCTTATCAAGTGGAAAGGGAAACCTATGAAAGAGTCTACTTGGGTGGATGCTGAGCATATCTTTACCCAGTTCCCTGATTTTTCCCTTGGGGACAAGGGGGTTGCTGAGGTGGGGGGAAATGTCAGCACTCCTGTATTTAGTCCGGATTCTATGCCCAGACCCCCACTGCTATATACTTATCAGCGGAAGAAAGGTAAAACGGGAAATAGCAGTGGGATGGTTGGTTGGTTGGTTTGTTGGAATGGGAACCCACTATAAATGTGCTGGTCTCGTGTGGGATATTCTGAACATTCTTTCTGTCTGGGCACCCTGCTGGGTAGCAGCCGCAGATGAGAGGTGCTCTCTCTACAGTCGACACCTACTGCAGCCAGGAGAAGACAGCGGAGGTGGTCTCTCCCATGTTTCCAGGGCTGTATACCTTTCCCTACCCTTTCCCAATGCGATTCTTTCCTTATACTGTGAACAGAATTGGAATACATAGAGTGATTGTGGTTCTTGCATACTGATTCTCGATCGTTGTGACCTTACACCAGTATTGTCAACAAACCCAACCCAAAAATACTCCCAAGTGATTTTTGCTAGCAGTTGACTATGTTACTGGTTATGGATGGAACATCCCTTGAAGTTAAGATGTGATTTGTCCGCCCATAGGATATGTATTACATTAAGATCCTTGACGAGCTTGACTAAAAATGCATGAGCGCACTTATTAGGAAGCTTGCATGTTGTCACGACCCAATCATGGGGGTCCTGTCCCACACCAGCAAGAACATCAAAGTTGCGGTTCATCTGGTTAGTCCCTATCTAAGAGATGAGAGTCGTCCCAACAAAGAGGAGGATGATGCGTGTCTACCTTGATACCACTGGTTGGGAGTTGGGGCCACTCTCCTGATGAGTCCATGGCAGGACGATACCAGTGAACCTCACATATGAAGAACTGGACAGCTGAACCCCGCCCGCCTTGGAGGGGGCTGGGGTGCCGCACGGGCGAACTGCTGTGCTGAGACGCTCAGCCCGTGACAAGTGGTATCAAAGGGAATGTGTCGTGGTGTTGCGGAATGCTGCCGGATGGACCTTGGTGGTGGGAGCGGAGTCCCGAGGTGTCATGCGGAGGTGACACGACAGAGAAGATCGCGCTCGAGGGAAGTCAGAGGCAGAGACGCCACTATGAAGGGTGGGTCTCGTGGAAGTGGTTTTCGACCCTGAGAGAGAGGGTGGACCACGGTGGTTTGCGACCCAGAGAGTGGGTGGGCCATTGATGTCAACGACAAGGAGCGTCCCTTGAGGCCATGCTTGGTAGCCGGTTAGTTGGAAGCAGTCACGGACACGCAGAAGACCACGATCCTGCATGCACGAGGGTGTGCATAGAATGATGGTGGGAGAATGTCACGACCCAATCATGGGGGTCCTGTCCCACACCAGCAAGAACATCAAAGCTGCGGTTCATCTGGTTAGTCCCTATCTAAGAGATGAGAGTCGCCCTGACAAAGAGGAGGATGGTTCGTGTCTACCTTGACACCACTGGTTGGGAGTTGGGGCCACTCTTCTGATGAGTCCATGGCAGGACGAAACCAGTGAACCTCATATATGAAGAGCTGGACGGCTGAACCCCGCCCGCCTTGGAGGGGGTTGGGGTGCCGCACGGGTGAACTGCTGTGTTGAGACGCTCAGCCCGTGACAAAGTGCTCTAGAAGGGGGAAAGCCAGCTGTTGTTAGTGGGGCTGTCTAGAGTGATTAATGGGGTGGCCACTAACAGCTGCGCAACAGCTGGTTGTTTGTAAACCACGTGCAACAGTTATTTGTTAGTAATCCATCCATTGTTTACACCTATTCTAGATGGGGGAAGCCAACTGTAATGCTGGCCGGGGTAAAGGAAGCATGAAAGCTTTTCAGTTCTAGTAAAGAAGTGGCAGCAGCAGCGGCCTGGGCTCATGAGACAGCTCTGAGAGTTTTTTTCTTTTTCCAACTACTACTACATTTTCTTCTACATTCTATACTGAAAATCTGTAATTCAGAATTTCTACTAAATATAAGTCTTTTCTGACTGTTTCATCTATCGATTTAGTGCTTTCATTGAGAGAGAATCCTTGTAGAATAGGTGTAAATAATAAGTGGTTTACTAACAACAAACCGCTGCATGTGGTTAACTAACATCCAACTACTGCACAACTGTTAGCGGCCTCCCCACTATCCACTCTGGACTGCCCCCTTTGAGAGTACATGCTGACTTCTTAACAGCACTTGATCTAATTAGTCGCAAATAGTCAGTCTAACCATGAGTTGCTGATTATATGTATATATGAGATGAGTTTATGAGATTAACAATTTTCATGTCTCGTACTCAATGTCACTAGAGTGGAGGACGATGACATTCATTGCACATCTTAGGTGATTGGATCACGCCAAACCTTTTATTCAACGTTTCAATATAATTTTGAATGACACTTGTAATTACTGTCAATATTATAAAAAGATTAAAGGGTTACAATATGAGTTTTGCGATTGTGTAATTATATTAAGAGTTTAGACATAATTGAATAGTGTTTGTTCAATTTAATTGAAACTAAATATTTAATAGATGAATTATTTAATTTTATGATATTTTGTCCTAATTTTAACACCGGTCAGTGCAAGAATTTTGTGCTTGATTATCTTGATTAAAGACTTTAATCAAAGATAATATGAATAAATATTAAAGGATAATGTGCATTAAATCACCACGTATATTAGACGGTGATTGAGTGATGGAATGGTGGAGCCTGATTAGTTGGATGAAGTCGGGTCAATTGCTAGAGGCCTGTACTAAACACTGGTTCAACACCTTTTGTGCTTTGACCTTTGCGGTGAGGTTGGGGATTCCAGGGGGCAGTACCCCCCCTCCCCCCGGTTGGGGGTTTGATGGCCCCTGGTTCAAATTTTAAAGTTATTGTAGCAAGTCTGATTACCGTTGCAAAGTTTTGCAGATGCACCTAAGCGGATTACCGTAGCAATGTGGGCCACACCGATGCGGGTATTGTGGCACCGCGGATTAATCTGCGAATCTGGGTACCGTAGCAACATGGGACACTGTAGCACATGTTGATTTATGAGCTTTTTTTTTTGAGTTAAGGTTTCTATACAATATGTTCTTCCTTGTAGTTGTGCTCTAAAAAATAATGAAATTGCTGCCGCTTCTCTGTGGACGTAGGGATTCTTCCCAAATCACGTAAATTTGTGTGTTCATTCTCTCTTTATTTTTGCTCATTTCCTCTTGTTTCTATAATCTTTCGTCTTGGAGCTCCCGTGTTTCATAACTGTTGGATGCCAACTTTTTGGCGCGTCGATCATTCTTTAATCCGCTTCTTTAATTTGAGAAACGGGAAATCGTTACAACAGACCTACGATGTCTATATAAAAGGGGGTATGTTCTTCAATCATTTAATACATAAAATGGAAAGAAGTTTGTTATACTTTTTACGGTCGTCCCCTCCTGCGAAACTCAGTTTTATTGTTGAAGTTTTAATACTGTAAATTTTTAATGTTTTCTACAAAATTTTCAGTTATTTTTTTATCCATTTGATTTTGTTTGGAGTTTGGCTATTTTTCCACTGCATTTTGGATATAGTAAGTGTCCCGAATTTCAGCATTTATTGCTTGCCAACATAGGGCATATAATTCATGTATTTCTTTATTCTATTTTTGATGGTTCAGTACGTGATGATTTTACTGAATGGAGCGGTGCCTATTGCATTTGCTGGCAGTGAAGAGCCAGCTGCTTATGGAGAACTGACCTCCATTGGAGGCCTTGGACCCAGTGTCAATGGGAAACTGAGTTCTACCATTGCAGATATTCTTCAAACAAAGCTTTCTATAGACGGCTCAAGGTTTTACATAAAATTTTATGATGTCCAAGTATGTTCTCTTATACCTATTGACTCTGATTTTGCTGGAGTTCACTTGTTTCCATGAGGAGCAGCTTTAGTAAATTGCCATTATTTTTCATATTGCTCATTCTGTAAAGTTAATTTAGTGATGTTTCAGTTTGATTAATTGTAGGTGATGTGTTTGAATACTCATCAGGCTTGAAGCCTCATAAATGTTTAATTATATCAACTCAAGACCCATTTTCTTAAAAATGGTCCCATTGGATACTCATAATTTTTTTTGGCCCTCATTCATGAACTATTCCATGTCATGCGAATGATGTGTCGGCTGTCTTGAATGCTGTTTGCCTTTAGGCCTTGTTTGATACGAGGGAAGTCTTTGATGGAGATGAAAAAATGCTTGTGGGAGTGAATGAGAAGGTGCAATGGATGAGCAGTTGTACAGTTGATGTTGCCCGATCCGGTTGGGACGAATGCTTGTGGCCCGCAACTGTCGCGGGTCGAGCTCCGCGGTGAGCTCGTTGGGGGTTGCAGGGGGCAACGCGCCCCTGCTCTGGGGGCCGAAGGCCCCCGGCCCAATTTTTCGGCACGGTAGCATCTCTGACTACTGTAGCGGAGCTGACCGACCGACACCGACAGACACTGTAGCAGTGTGGACTTTAGAGTCAACTTCACTGTAGCACTTTTGACTTCCAGCCGCCAGCCACTGTAGCGCTTTTGACAAAGTCGGCCGCCGTTCACTGTTGCGACGCGAACTTACCTTTTCGGAACAGTGATCGTCTTCTTCAATTTATAGCTCATTTTCGGGCTAGGGTTACTACGGAAAAAAACTCTGTAATTTGTTGCTCTCGATATAGTGAATTCTGCCTCTCCCGTGGACGTAGGGATTTTTCCCGAACCACGTAAATCGCTGTGTCCTTATTTGCTTTCTTTCTTTCGTTTTCTCGTTTCTGTCGTTGTGTCTCCCGACGATTCCGCAACAGTTGCAAGTACCCCACCGTTACCAGGTGTTCACTCTTAGAGACCTCCCCATTGCAGACCGCCCTCACAGGCACATGGTGTTCCAACAACCCATTCACATGGTGTATCTGTTACACATATATGAGACATTACCCTCATAAATCCTAGAAAAATATATTCAAACCACTAATCAACTCCATATATAAATTGAAAAGATAACATTTCCCAATCCCAAACTAATCATACATGGTATAACATACAATGCAAACTGGAAAATGTAAGGATGCCCTCCTAGACTCCACTCCAGCTGCTCAAACAACAACATCCTCAAAATCTCCAGCGAATTGTCTTGCAAAACAACTCAGAAAATTGTAGAGGGGTGGCCATTTGGGAGTACTCAACAGGATCATATTTCCATCCAATTCAACATCCAAATGAAATAAATGTGTTGAGATAGAAACATGTGAGTTCAACCAAGCAGAGGCAAGAGTTAATCAAGAATATGGATTAAGCAAGCGAGATCAGAGGCAATAATTATAGAATCAACGAGGTACCACCTTTAGGTGCATCACTTGCAATTATCATACAAGATCAATAACTTTATACGGGCAGAAGTAAACGGTGATTTCGGGTTTCTGGGTCACAAAACAATTCCAGAGGAAGCCTAGAGTCATATCACTATCAAACTGAATAATCATATCACATTAAGTTAATATTTCTTTAGTATAAATAATTGAGGGTAATATCAGGTTTCTGGATTCATATAAGAATTATGGATGCGGCCCAAATTCAAATCTCCACTCTTTCTGTCATCATACTCAATTCATCGTATCAATAAGAATAATGCCATATCATTTTTACATTTAATCATAGCTGATCAACCATATTGCCGCAACCACCATATCATCGCCCATCGCCCATCGCCCATCGCCCATCGCCATAACGCCACATCTCCGCATTACCATTTCATCGACTCGTGTTATATCCTCGAGCCATTAAAACCCAATTACATGACATAACCGTAAGTCATCACAGCCGGGTGAAATGTGCACATGTTATATAACCTTAGTTGGTCGGAGTAAAGATGACATGAGGGGGGTGAATTGCCCTTTTAAAAACTTTTTAGAAATTAGAATTAAATTTGATGGAATTAAAAAAATTGAAGTAATAATAAGAGTTGAGCGCAAGAATAAGAATTATGAGCAGATGCAATTAAATAAATAAATTTAATGCAGCGGAAATATAAATGAAAGACAAGACACAATTGATAAAGGAGTGACAATAATCTACAAGGGATCCCTACGTCTCCTCCCGTCAAGTACCCTTGAGAAGTTTTGGTTTAAACCTTGCTTTTTAGCGGTTGTAGCAAGAAACCTAAACCTTGTTTTTCAATGATTGTAGTAAGAAACTCGTTACAAGAAATAAGACACTTGTTTTTAGTTGTTGGTACCAAGAAACCCTAATACATGGCTAGCCTTTTATTGGTCGTGGCTAGAAACCCAATCTCCCTCACTTCAGTGATCACCTATCCCCTCATACTCAATGGTTGTGAGTACCCAATCCCTCACTTTAAAGACAGTGATAACCTATCTCCCTCACACTCAATGGTAGTGAGCACCCGAAAAAAGAAAAAAGAAGAGACTTAATTTATGCAAGCCCTTTGAAGCACACTCACGATCCTCCCAGCAAGATACAACAAGAGAAGAGTGGGAGAGAGTGAGACAAGAATGAAGAGAGCTTGAGAATGAAGAGAATGAAGCAAAATGAGCCAAAAAATGGCCTTCACGGTATCCACATACATCCAAGCTCCCTTGGGGGTGTATTTATAACCTCCTATAGCTTTAGGATCATTTTGGAAGTATTGGGGGGCTTAGAGAGTCGTTGGGGGCCGAATTAAAGCATACAGGGCCTTCTCCAATGACTATTTTTTCTCTCTCCGAATGCCATCGGATAGCCAGTGGGTGTCACCGGCCAACCGGTGGCATCTGGGTAGAACCAAGGTTCTGTTTAGCTCCCACTGGACATCCGGTGGTACCCCATCAGGTAGTCGTTGGTACCTGCAGGCGGAGGAGTTTAAAAGTGTCCTCTACGCTCCTTTTGATCCCTTCGTTTGGTTCGGTACTTTCATGACATAATGTCTAAAACATAAACACGGAAATCCATGAAAAGAAAATGTTAGAAACACAATTTAGTGACTGTGATCATTAAAACTGTTTGGAGTTGGTGCCCTAAAACCGATTTCTATGTACTTTATGATAACTTATATTTATGGTTTTTGAATATCAATAAATTCCTTATCACATCATGATTGTTTCACTGCGTAACATTGTGATAATGTCTTAAGAGTAGCTGTCGCACTAAAAGGTCATAGTAGTTTCCCACTATGATGAGAACCCGAAGGTGCTGAAACGCACGGCCGATTGTCGCCTATCGACCGGTCAAGGTTCCGGTGCTCTGCTAATGTGTATAGCAGCACTCGGGTCGAATCCTCGGCGATGATACTTTATAATAGTCGTTCGTTTTTAGTTAATTGTATTCTGATTGGAGTGTTTGTTTGCAGAGCTTATGAAATAATTTATGTATGATGTTTGATTTAACAAATTGATAAAGATTGGGGTGAGTTCATCATTAGGGAGTTAAGCATGTGATATCCTTTAGCTTTGCTTTATATTGCATTAAATTAACACCCACATCAAAAGTTGATGTTGATTGGAATTCCCAAGTGTTAAGCCTTTAATCCAAGCCTTAACTTTACTTAGGGTTCTAATCTCAATCAGTGCTTGATTGTGGAAGTGTATTTATGGTTCCAATAATCCATGAAAACCACACGTTGAACATAATATGTCAATAATCCATGACATGTTAAGTCCAACATACACAATGTTAAATTAAAGAATACTCATCGAGCAAAACCTCTCAATCACTTAACATCCCTAAATTATAACTCACCCCAATAAGATATTTACTCAGCCATTTAAATTATTAGTAATCTTGTCTGTTATGTTTAAGGTGATGAATTACAAAGAGAAGAAAAAGAAAGGGATAAGAAAAGAGTTGTGCGCCGAACACACACACGAACGATGGTGAGAGTAAAAAAAACCGGACTTTTTATTGAATAATAAAGTAAAAGAAGATGATGGATTTCAGATTGATTTAAACTACAATAAGAACATTAATATTGAATTACAGAAGGTGGATGAGAATAAGAAATTAAGAAGAAGAAAATTGCATTAAAACAGAATTACAAAGACAAACACTTGCAAAATTACAACGAAGAAAAATGCAAAAGTAAATGAAAACAAAGAGAGGAGGAAGGGATTATCAAGTGGAAATTTGAGTTTGGCAGATCCTCCCAAGCCTTTGGCAGGGCCTTGGTACTTCCAATCAATCCTCCTTTGCTCTGAAATGCCAACCCTTTTGAAAGGAGAGGAGGGGATGTATTTATATCCCAAGGTGGTGGACTGTTTACATTCCAGAAATACCCCTCCACTTGGATCGCAGATATGGACATCAAGACAGCCGAATCTCGAGCAATCTCTTTCTTCAAAGTTGTATATAATAAAGTTGGCCGACTACTCTCAAAATTTGGAGTCATTTGGACTTAAGGATCAAAAGTTATGGCCGGATGATTAAACAAAGTAAAACTGTCCATTTCAATCCAGTCTTTTTGAAGTTCAGAATGTGAAAGGGTTTTTGAATATGAAGATGCCTTCAAATCCGAATGGGTTCTTCAACAAAGTCGGCCACCTATATCTCATCTTTCACACTGCAAAATCTCAGCTCGATTTGATGCTTACATCATGAGATATGTCATGCATACTATACTGATTTTAATTCTCGGCCAGAATGGTGGGCTGGACTTCAAAGCTTCATTTGGGCCCCTTGTACTTAGATTTGGGCCTTGAAATTTTTATCCAAGATGACATGTAGTGTCCCCCGAATTATTGTGGAGAGTTAATGTTTTTGGACTTCTGGATTGAGCCCAGTAAATCAATCTTCAAGGCTGGTCCAGTTTGTTCACAGATTCTTTGGTCTTGTTTGTGAGGACCATATGACCCTTCAAATGGAAGAATTGGCTCATGGTACCTTCTAATGAAATGTTGTATATTGAAAGGAGAATCCTACAAAACAAGAACCACACAATTTGGATCAGTATAGTGATAGTTATTATTAAAACATTAAACTGACTCAATTGGACTACTTCTAAAAATGCTCAAAAATTATACTTAATATTAAAACATTAATATTTCACACAAATTATGCACATTTCATATAAAATAAGTAAAGGGAGTATATAATAAGTCATGAAAATATTAATAACATCAGGTGCTATGACACTATTCTTAGATATATGTTCTATGAATGGATGATATCATTTGAGAGACACAAATGATACAGACTATCAGGGGTGGAGACTCATAGGACTTTGATGCACCTTCTCATGGTGTACGCCTTTGGTGATATCCAGTAGGATATTATAAGAACGAGACCAGACAGTAGGAAATCCAAATTTGTAAGTGTCATTGAATGTTTCTGCGGATGTGTGTATTGGACTTTAGACTTTAAGATTATTATTAATGGATATCATGGGTCGCGTACTTTGATGTATTGACAAAAACCGTGACGACAAATGTTTGCGGTGAGGTAGAATATGTTGGGTGCGTCACGAGTAATATTGCATTAATGAATAATGCGAGAAAGAATTTATCCCTTCTGTTTACTAACGAAAGTTAATATCTCAGACCTTTTGATGGAAATGATATAGCCTAAATAAATCCATGGCCATGATGTTCTATAGGCAATTCCTATTTCCGGAAAGTCAAAGAAAGAGATATCGAGCATATAGGTTAATGACACCGGCATGCAACCTGCTCGATTAGAGATATTGTGATAAAGAGATTATATTACACGGTAAACGTTCCTATGAGGTGACATGTCGTTGCGACATTAACCTTTTTCTCTATGGGTGCGCCTTGACGTGTTGCTAGACACTAACCTTATACTTTAAGCTGCTCCGCCTAATGCCACTGAGAAAGAGGCCTAGAGGGTCACACACTAAGTGTATCCATAATTTCAATTAAATAATTTATTATTTAACAAGTTGAATAAATATTATTTCCGGTCGTGGTTTAATAATTATTCACGTATGTCTGATCGCATTTATTTCGTCACTAGTTATTCGAGAGAATATATTGTGGGCGAAATAATTAATAAATATTGATTGACGGACCGAGTTTAATGGTCTAGTGAAAAATAATAATATTGAATATGATTTGATTAAATAATATTTAATTATAACTCGCAAGTTAAGCGTATGTCATGAAATAATAATATTGATGTTATTATTTGACATGGGTGTTTCGTTAGGATTAATGAAATAATTAAAGGCACTTGTGCAAATTATTTTATTATTACCCTAGTGAAATAAATGCCCGGTTATATTATTCTCTTATTAGCCAAGGGCAAGCCAGACGACGCCTATTGTGTCATGCACAACATTTTGGAGAGAACCTCTCAAGCTTAGAGAGTTCTTTCCTCTCTAAGAACCTTCTCAAGAACGAGAGCTATCCTCCTACACCGGATTGAAAAGAATGCTTTGGAAGCGGTTCTCAAGGCGATCGAAGGCGGACGACGCAAACTCAAGGATCTTCCGTACTAGCATCCGGAGACTTCTTCGGCGACGTCCGGAGATTTTTGGAACACGTGTGGATCACCGCTAGATGCGATTTACTCTTGATCTCTACAACGCAACAACGGTGCACTGCAGATCTGTGGCCGGACACATCAACAAAGAAAGAATAAACGTTGGAGGTAATTCTTATTAAATTAAATTAATTATAAACAATATATGTTGATCCTCTCTCTTGGTTTCAAGTTTATATTCCTTTGTCTCATTTCTTTGATTCAATTCCGTGGATCACAGTGTTCATCGTCGCATAGATCCTGGACTGTTCATTGAATATGGCAAAAATCCAAGTTGGGCACCGTCCCATCCGTGTTTCCGCTACGCCCGGAACCTACAAAAACCACCTAAGAGAGTGAGATGTATACCTTTTTGATGATCACAAACACTTAAGCAATTGATAATACATGAATATACATGATGCTTTTCTCACGATTATAACTAAAAAGAATTTCAATATTTCATAATGAGATTCATCCAAGAAAACCATTTTCAATGCTTCAAAAAGTAATTTTGAAATGGGTTTTAAGAATGATTTTAAGAATGATTTCATCAATAATTAGATTTCAAGACTTCTCCCCCTTTGTGATTATCAAAAATCCAAAATCACAAAATTTTCACAATTTAAGAATAATTCAATTTCAAAACCATTCAATTTTCAAAAGAATCGAAACAATTCATGATGCCATTAAAACTATTACCTTGGCCCCCCATAAAACCAATATAAATGATTTTTTGACGTCAAAACTATCTACCCCTTTGGAAATATAAAACCTTAACTATGCACATGTTTGAAATCAAAACAATTTGAAAAAGATTTCAAACCTTTGGAAATATTCATTGAGAGATTAGAATATAACCATACCTTAGATTCTATAATCTTCTCTTCCCAAAATAGGTTTAAACAAGATATTAGAGAAATCATACCTTTAATCTCAGCACCTTCTCCCCCATTGTAATTATCATAAAGTTCATAAACAAGGGTTGGAGAAATAAAGTTAATGCATTTATAATAAGATGAGGTTCATGCATATGAGTGACAAAATGAAATTGAAAATTTCATAACCCATAATGTTCTCTCGAGGGAGTTCAAAACTGTAAATGAATTTTGAAGTTTTTGAAAACTTTCAACTTTCCAAAACACATTTAGAAAACTAAAAACTGCACATTCCATATGTTCAAACTTTCAAAAACCTTTCTTAAAATTTGAGAGCAAAATGAGCACATGAGCATGTTTTAGAAAAAGATGACTTTGAAATCTAAACATGCTTCAAAGGAGTGTCTCTAGGAATTGATATAAATAAAAAGAAATTTGGCTCTCATTCAATTAGAGCATTAAAACTACAAGAGGTGATAAACTATGTCAAATAAAGTTCAATAGCGACAAAATTATTTTTTTAAAAAATGGACCCAAGATTCCCACATAAGAAGATTTTAAAATCAAATTTCAAATACTTAAAAGATTTGAACATTTCAAAAGTGATTTTAAGAACTGAAAACTGCACACCCATCTTCTTTGAAATTCAATTTTAAAAAGGAACATTTTAGATTCAAAAGGTTAGGCTCCCCCTCAATTGATGCATACTTTTTAAAGTAAAAGGGGCCACCAAAAAACACGTAAATCAAGAGTTAGTAAACAAAGAACAAAAACACACATCAGAGAGTGAAATCAATCAATCAATCAACTCAAAATTTTAAACAAAGGAGATAAATGAATCAATGATTTCAAGATTTAAAAGAAATTCATGATTTAAAGAAAGAATTAACTCCAGATGAAAAAGGATCTTATGAATATGTTAGATACCCAGGATAGCGGCTCTAGCCAGGGCGGTTTGGGGAATATGTTAGGGAATAATTAGAATATGCTGGGGGGGGGGCACGTTCTGCTAGATAAACACTTATATATAGAGGGTTGGAAGGAGTACGGAGGGGGAGAGAATTCTGTTAAAAGTGGGGAAAGCGGCCAATGGGTTTGGGGAACTTCGGCCGTTAGGCTTGGGCGGGAGGGATAGCTTGCTGAGCCTCTCGAGTCTTCCTCTCCTCCACCTTCTTCTGCTTCTTCTTCAGTCAATGTAATTCTTGTTCTCTTATACCAATACATGCAAAGTCGCCTCTTATAGAGCTCACTGTCGGTGTGGTTTCTATCATTTGGTCTGACCTGTCGGATAATGGCCCCAACCAGGGCGGTTAGGGGAATATGCTTGGGAATAATTAGAATATGCCGAGGGATCTTATGAATATGTTAGATACCCAGGATAGCGGCTCTAGCTAGGGCGGTTTGAGGAATATGTTGGGGAATAATTAGAATATGTTGGGGGGGGGGGCACGTTCTGTTAGATGAACACTTATATATAGAGGGTTGGAAGAAGTAGGGAGGGGGAGAGAATTCTGTTAAGAGTGGGGAAGTGGCCAATGGGTTTGGGGAACTTCGGTCGTTAGGCTTGGGCGGGAGGGAGAGCTTGCTGAGCCTCTCGAGTCTTCCTCTCCTCCATCTTCTTCTGCTTCTTCTTCGGTGGATGTAATTCTTGTTCTCTTATACCAATGCATGCAAAGTCGCCTCTTATAGAGCTCGCTGTCGGTGTGGTTTCCATCATTTGGTCTGACCTGCCGGATAGTGGCCCCAGCCAGGACGGTTAGGGGAATATGCTTGGGAATAATTAGAATATGCCGAGGGATCTTATGAATATGTTAGATACCCAGGATAGCGGCTCTAGCTAGGGCGGTTTGAGAAATATGTTGGGGAATAATGAGAATATGCTGGGGGGGGGGGCACGTTCTGTTAGATAAACACTTATATATAGAGGGTTGGAAGGAGTAGGGAGGGGGAGAGAATTCTGTTAAGAGTGGGGAAGCGGCCAATGGGTTTGGGGAACTTCGGCCGTTAGGCTTGGGCGGGAGGGAGAGCTTGTTGAGCCTCTCGAGTCTTCCTCCATCTTCTTCTGCTTCTTCTTCGGTGGATGTAATTCTTGTTCTCTTATACCAATGCATGCAAACTCGCCTCTTTTAGAGCTCGCTGTCGGTGTGGTTTCTATCATTTGGTCTGACCTGCCGGATAGTGGCCCCAGCCAGGGCGGTTAGGGGAATATGCTTGGGAATAATTAGAATATGCCGAGGGGGGTCCACGTCCTGTTAGGGAAACACTTATATATAGAGGGTTGGAAGGAGTAGGGAGGAGGAGAGAATTCTGTTAAGAGTGGGGAAGCGGCCAATGGGCTTGGGTGGGTGTTCCTGGGGAGTTCTCGAGCTCTTCTCTCTCATTCTTCTTCTGATTCTCCCATGCATGTAAGTTTGCTATTGTTCTGATCATTTTATAGACTGAGGCGTTTACTAGGAGGCTCGGGTCTTATCATTGTACCAATTAGTTTTACAAGTCTTAATTTTTTCAGGGGTGTTGCAAAATGATGAATCAATAGCATGCATGGAAAGAGTGATAAAATATGATAAATAATATAAATATATATAGCAAAAATAATATAATATAATATAATGTTTCTCATTGTTTAAGGGGTATTATTGTCAATAATACATAAAATTTGGGACAATTATGTCCATAACGACTATTTTTTGAGGAATGAATGAACATTTCACCCAAATTGGAAGGAACCCTTTGTTATTATGCATAAGTTAATCCTTTGCTTGTTGTACATCTGTTTAAACAAGCCCTACTATTGCTTTATTAACCAGTGTTTTCCATGCTTCGATCCAGCGCTCGTATTTTGGGTTCAATGGCTCCACGTTTTGAAATGAATTGGAAGACGGGCTGAAAGTATTGGATCCAAAATCATGGTATGTTAAATTAAACTGAATGGAACCAAACTGAACTTTTAATGATTTTTTCTGGGATAATTGTTTGCATGCCAGATGTAGGGTCTGTAATTTTCATCCAAGGTGCTGTTAGGACTGTTTTCCATCCCTTTGTTTTTTTGAAATTAATTATATTATTTTAAAAAACATATTTTTGGTGGGATCTGGCCATTTACAACTGTTGGACTTTAGCCTGCAATGGCTGATGAGTATCACTATTTGTACTTGTTCAAAATTATATTTATAATGCTTCTTATTTTGTTTATTAAAAGTATTTTTTTATGTCTTAAGTGGTATTTTTCAATAATTTTTTGTTAAAGTCGACTTTATTTTTATTAATAAATGAAAGTAACAGTGCACGGAGCCTGTGATAATACAAGCCAAGAGCATCGTAATGCACAAAGCGTTTAAAAAATAATGGAAGAGAACCTAAACTCTATCTCCGTACCATTGCAGGTCCTTCAATAATTTAAGTTTTCAGTATTTTCAAAAACCAAAATAAACAGTTATTTTTAATTTTTTTTATATTGCTTTAAATTATGTTTCTGGGATGTTTTTAATGTTTTTCTACGTATTAGATGATCTGTTGGCTTATATTTTTGTGTTTTCTTAATGATATATATATTTTTGTTATTTTTTCAATAAAAATCAATAAGCGCATGCTCTGTTTTTTTGTTAATCTTTTGAAATAAGATGTGTGTTGTATTTTTTATTACAATTTTCATATAAAATTATGTACAAAACATATGTTTTGTATTATTTTATTGATTTTTTTAAAAATATAATACGTGCTTTTGTTAAATTAAATAGCATAATATATGTTATATGTTATTTGTTGGTTTTTTAAAACAATGTGTTATCATTAATGTTTTCAATCTTTTTTTTATGATAAAATAAATGTATTATCATTTTTAGATATATTTTCTCAACATGGTCTGTATTTTATCAATACAATTTTCATAATTAACTGAGATCGGGACATATATTTTGTGTTTTTATTATGTTTTTTAATTAAATGTATATTTTGTCATTAAAATAATAGATAACACGTCCGTTTTATAGTATTTATTAAATTATTTATATATAAAACATGTATCAGACAAATTGACAATAAACAGTTTGGTGTCATTAGAATATGTATTATATTTTTAAAATTTTAAATCTTTTGTTTTATTTTTAAAGATAGGATCTATTTTATACGATTACTATTATCAATTTTTTTTTTGTTTTTTTTTTGCGTGTTGTAGCACGTTTTTGTCTAAGAATAAATCACGTTTTATGTGGTTTTGTTATTATTTTTATATAGCATTTATTTTTTTAAACCTTTTATTTATTTTTGATGACAAAATATATTATTTGTTACTATTTTTTTTATAACAAATTATAATAAATGTAATTTTTAATAATATTTCATGTAAAATTAACGACCAATGATATGCTCTGTGTGTTCTATTGTTTTTTGAAATTAAAACCTTTTTCATAAATTTTCAAACAAAATAAGTGTTATCTTTTGTTTATGTTAATTTTTTCATTATTTTTTTTTTGTAGTTGAACATTTGTTTTTGTATTTTTGATATATTTTTCATATGAAATTAAGGTTATGACGTATGTTATGTGTTTTTTATGGATTTTTTTGTGTGTGTATATATATAGTTATTTATTCATTTTTAATGTCCACATATGCTCAATGGTTATTTATTAAAAAAAACATGTTTTAGGTGTTTAAATATAATTTAATATAAAATTTAAGACATGGTGTATGTTTTGTGTATTTTACCGACTTGTTTTTAAAAATATATTATATAAAACTTTCAATTTTTTGTTTATTTTGAGATTATATATATATATATATATATATATATATATATATATATATTGTTTTTTAATATCATTTTCATGTAAAATCAAGTAGTGGTGTTCAATATTTTAATTGATTTTTTTTGAATAAAACAAATTAAATTTTCAACGTTTTATGTGCATATCAAAGTAATGGACGGAAAAAAAAAAGTAAAGAAAACAAAGCAAACAAAGTATTATCAAAACAATGGAAAGAAACTTAAAAGCACCCTCCAAATGTTTTCTTCCATTTTTTCAACAAGCTGAAGTCGATAACTAAGCTTTGATATGTAGATCATAAACATTCAATCATGATATGTTTTAATGTTTCATAATTTATGTGTGATAACATGGTTGTCATTAGGAATGGAACAATAAAGGCCTTACTATACAACCACCTAATTTATGCATGATCTACAAAATCATGAATCCCATTAACCAAATGGAACAACCTATCATGATAGGTAATATGAACATGATATGAGATCTTACCAACAAGGCCCAATTTTTGGAATCAAATGAAAAAATATGCCTTTGGATGTGTTGGATCGGTGTGGATGATGTTTGGAACTATTAGGTGGATAATGTTTGGAACTATTAGGAAGTGTTGGGAAGTGTTTAGAGGTGTTGGGTAGTGTTTGGAGGTAAAATTGAGAATCCAGAGGAAAATGGTTCTGTGCACAATTCGGGAGATCGTGCAATCGGGATGTGTATTCTCAGTTTGGAGGTTGAGGGAAATGCATGATCGGTTGCACGATCCAGGAGACCGCAAGATGACTGTGCAACTTGGGTTTTTCTGGAGAGAGGGAAATGCATGGTCCCATGGATGGTTTGGGAGATCGTGTAATCGGGTCATGCATTCTTTAAAATAAGACTTTGAAACTTGGTATTTTTACTCTAAACACAACAGATCTCCCTCATTTTGAGATCAATGCGGGAGAGCCTCTTTTTGGGATATT
This sequence comes from Viscum album, assembly GCA_963277665.1. NCBI lineage: Eukaryota > Viridiplantae > Streptophyta > Magnoliopsida > Santalales > Viscaceae > Viscum > Viscum album. The sequence continues at coordinate 2,027,385,436 of OY728123.1, forward strand.
TTTTTTCTAGGGTTTTAGGGCAATTTCTCCCCCTCCAAGCCTCATGGATCGAAGGTAAGTCCCTTCTCTTTTCTCCCCCTTTTTTTGTTCTCGATCTCCTCTCATGTTGGTGGTCAGATTTAGGGATTTGGATATGGGTAGTGGCGTCCATGGGTCGGGTTTGAGGATTTTTTAGACCCGACAAAAAAAAAAAAAGGCCGAGCCAGGTTGGGTTGGGTTGGGGATATTTAGTTTGGACCCGACCCGACCCGACCCAACTCGTCTCGAATCGAGTTGGATCGGGTCGGGTTGATCGGGTTAGGAAAAAGAACCAATCTATCCGGCCGCTGCCACTTCGCGACAACGTCTCCTTCACCCAACGACGTCTCCTTCACACCTCGCCACCAATATTTGTAGCACATTTGGTTATAACGGCCCATACTTTTCATACATAGACATCACATCTTAATAGATGAATATTCATTAGATAACATAACGATCCACACCAGAATCGTATAGGTCTAGTGCCTTTGGAAACTTGGATACATAAACAACTGGTTCATAAGTAAACTACATCATCTCCCATTATGTTCTTCATAACTAGCACCCTTTTTAGACATATCATGCATAATACATTTCTTCATAACCCGGAGAAAATAAACACAATAAAATGTGAATTCTGATGCTCAGTAAGGGTAAACAAAGGAGATATCAATGATCACTTAAACATAACATGAACATAAGGGCATGAGAGCATGAACATAACATTTGAAAACTATACCCTGTATATCATAGATCATAATCTTGAGTCATGACATAAAACTTGACAGTTCATAAGACATGAATTATAAAGGAATTAAAGAACATGAGCAATGAGAGCATAACATTGACACATGACATAAGTTTGCGGCATACACATAAGTATATAAAATCATATCTTTAGTAGCCAAGACTTACTGGTGAGACTATCATAATGGATTGAGTTCACTCCTTTAACCATTGCAGTAGTCAAGGTTCACTCCCAAGACTATCAGTGGACAAAGTCCCTTACCGAACTGGGTTCACTCCCTATTCCAGTCCTGTTTATCTCATGAGATATTCATTTTACCCCATGCATTTGAGGACTATATAATTTTGGGCCCACCCGTCACATAATGAAAAACATATATATGTGCGCCATAAGATCATAAATCATTCATCATATCATAACCCATGAAAAAGCAACGAGTTTCATAAACATTTTATCATTTCATCATTGAATAACCCGTGGAAAAGAAACGAGTTTCTTAACTTAATTAACTCGTGGAAAAGAAACGAGTTTCATAAAATCATCCTTAAATCATCATCATCATAAGTCATCCAAAGAATGAAAGTGGATAGTATCATTGGATCATATTCTTAGTAAAACACAAGTAACACCAAAACATGTCATCTTAGCTGAAAATACCTTTAAAAGATATCTGGAATATTTTTTTGAGGAAAATAACCTTTTCATTTTGAAATCATTTCTTTAAAATCTAAAAATTTCCCAAAATATTAATGATAACATTTTCTTTGAAAAGAACCTTGGAAACTTATAAAGAAAGATTCAAAACATTGAACGGTCATGACGGTGAAAAATTTCGTTCATGCTCTATAAGTTAAAAGTGATGGTACCAGGGCACGCAACGCAGAAGCTAGTGGGCCAAGGATTTAAAAAATTTCATCACTGGAGCGATGAAACTTCGTTATCTCCGACGATCTAATCCCCGATACGGTTCAAGGATCTCACGTGAATTATCAAAGCACAAAAATTAAAACAGAATGAGCACCTTGTTCGAATTGAAGCACGTTCGTTTATCGCACGCCACCAACGATCGTTGCTCGAAGGATTCGACTCTAGAGTGTCCACACATGCTTTTAGAATCTGCACGTATGTTGTTCGTCGAATTCTGGGTGTTAGTGCGAAGCTCCGACAATTTCTTCGACGTCGCGACAATCAACTCGATCCCGTAACTTCGATCCGCGAAGATGTTCTTGGATCAACCGCTCAGATAGAGACCTTCTCTCTCTAAGATTTGGGAGGAGAGAGAAGCTCTCAATTCTAAACGATGAATAGTCTATGGAATAGTGCTTCTACCATGCTTATATAGTGGGTTCCAAAATATCCAGTTAGGGTTCCATGACCCCTGTATATTTAACGTGCACTAAAAAATAAATAAATAAATAGTTATGACGAACTAACTTTGTCATAAGTGTTATTTATATGTTATCATATACTTGTAATATATATTAAATATATTACGTGATAAACCCGAGTCATTAACTCAACTTGCAATCCCGGTAATATTAAAAGAACATTGAATATTAAAATAATATTCATTCGTATAATATTATTCTATGTATTTACTTAAACACCTGTAAATACTTTAATAAATAAATTTAGCCCAATTATTCTATACTTGAATAATAATGAATTTATTTATTCATCGGTGATCGATAATACTTGGACAACTCTCAGACCCCCCCACTATGTCCTATATACTTATTCACCAGAATATGAAAGATTCTTGAATACATTATTGCGTGTGACCCTCTAAGCCCTTATCTCGATAACAGTGAATAACTATTCACAGACTAAGAGTGGAATCTAACAACCTATCAAAACCCCTAAATAGATAATGAATAGTCATAACACCAACAACCTTTCTTACGAACACGCACTGTGTGATATAATCTATTTGTCATACGATATCTCATAAAGAAGGACACACAATTATGTCATCGTCCTTCCTTGCTTTATTGTTTGTTGATCTAACTGGATGAATTTACCTTTGACTACCATGCCCATGGATTTATGAAGGTACTACCATCCTGATCAACCAGGCCCAATATATTACTTCCTCAACCCGGAAGCGACAAATTCTATCTTGATCATTCAACCAATGTCATACCATCAATGACGCACCCAACACAAGCTACCTCGCCACAACTTTAATGTCATGGTTTTTGCCTTGCATCAACATACGCGATCAAATGACACACATTGATAATGATCTCAATTTAGGAGACCAATACACATGTTCCTAGATAGAAACAACCAATGACACCTGAAACATGTGGTGTTCCTATTGACAGGTTTGTCTTCGTGGTCTCACCTACTAGAGATCACCAACTATGAACTTCATGAGAAGAAGTCTCAATGCTTATGAGCCCCCAATACCTAATAATCACACACAATCTGTGTCCTATCAGTATAATGTATCTGGACCATAAGACATAACTTTAAGATTACTATCATGATATCTTCAAGTTCTCACTATAGCTTAGAAACTGTTATAACCCTTTGATACAACATATAATCTAAGGACATTACCATAAATATAGTGGACATAGAAGTATCAACACTATTCTGATAAGATAAACACATGTATATATCAAACTATATACATGTAGTGACAATCAAAGTACATACACAAGTTGGGTCTAGGGCATCCACTTTCAACACTCCCACTCACACTAGAGTCAACTGCTAACATTTCTCAATCCACTGGCTCTCATATAAGAATCATGCTTTTGCTGAGATATGACTTTAGTTAGGGGGTCTTCCACGTTATCCTCTACGACTACTCTGCTAACTGTGACTTCACCTCTCCAAGTAAATTCTCTCAAGAGATGAAACTTTCAAAGTATATGCTTTATCCTCTAGTGCGACCCTAACTCCTTGGCTAGCACCACTATTGCAGTATTATCACAATAAACTGGAACAATGTTTGCACTACTAAGCACAACACCAATGTCTGAGACAAAGCTGCGTATCCAGATCGCTACCTTAGCTGTATAGGAAGTTGCTATAGAATCGGTGACCATAGGTTGCTTCGAGCTTCTTCAACTCACTACACCACCATTCAGGAAAAAGTCATAGTCTGACTGTGATTTCAGATTATCCTGATCTGTATGAAAACTAACATCAGTATATCCTCTCACTACTAGTTCCTCATCTCCATATACCAAGAACACATTTTTTGTACGCCTCAAGTACTTCAAGATTGTTTTGACAGTTGCATAATGCATCTCTCTTGGATTAGCTTGATATTTGTCCACCATTCTTAAAGCAAAGGAAAAAAGAAAACCTAGTACGTAGCATGACATGCACGCTATATCCCATTGCCGAGACATAAGAGATTCTACTAATTCTTTCAATCTCCTCATGTGTTTATAGACACATTTTCTTGGAGAGGTTGATACCATGTGACATGAGCAAAAACCCTCTCTTGGATTGTTTCATACCGTACCTTTTAAGTACCTTGTCAATATATGTACTTTGACTTAGCCCAAGCAGCCTCTGAGATCAATCTTGATAGATCTTGATCTCTAGAATGTAGGTTGCTTCACCTAAGTTTTTCATGGAGAATCATTCATTCAACCAAGTCTTAACTAACTGTAAGACTTTCACTTCGTTTCCCATAATTAATATGTCATCAACATATAATAGTAGGAAAACAATGACATTACCATTGACCTTCTTATAGACACATGAATCACTTTCGTTCTTGATGAAACCAAATTCTCTTATGACCTCATCAAAATAAATATTCCATGATCATGATGCTTGCTTCAACTCATAGATGAATCTTTGCAACTTGCACAATTTATTGTCATTCTTTGACTTAATAAACCCTTTGAGTTGAGTCATATAGACGTCTTCAACCAACTTCCCATTTAGAAAAGCAGTTTTGACATCCATTTTCTAAATTTCATAATCATGGAAGGCTGCTATTACAAGTAATATTCTAATGGATTTAGGCATCGTAATTGGTGAGGAGGTTTTGTCGTAGTCTATGCCTTGTTGTTTCTTGAAACCCTTCGCTACTAGTCTTGCCTTATAGGTCTATCCATGTCTAATTTTTTCTTGAATACCCATTTGCACATAATGAGTTTTACATCAACTGGAGGGTCTACTAAAATCCATACTTGATTTTGGTACATGGACTCCATCTCAGAATGCATAACATCTTTCCATTTAGCAACATCCTTTCCATATACTGCTTCCTTATAGGTTAGAGGTTCATCATTCTCTAGGAGTAATGTGTCACATGACTTGGTGACAAGAAAACCATAACGCTCTGGTTCTCTAACCTCTCGAGTTGACCTTCGTAGTACTTGTGTCTCAAGAACTTCTTCATCTCCCATTGCATCTTGGGGATATTGTTCTCATACTAACTCTTGTGCATCTGGGGCATTAACTTCATCGAATTCAATCTTGCTCCCGCTATTTCCATTGGAAATGTGTTCCCTTTCTAGAAACATGGCATGTCTCGCCACAATCACTTTCTTATTTGAAGGGTTATATAAGTAACATCCTTTAGTTTTTTTATGATAACCCATAAAGATGCACTTCGTGCTTCAGGATGCCAATTTGTCACTAGATATAGTCTTGACAAAATCCTCGCATCTCTATACACGTATGTGTGAAAAACTGAGTTTCTTTCCATACCATAACTCATATGGAATCCCATATGTAGCTTTAGTTGGTAATCAGTTAAGGGTATATGCCACTGTTTGAAAGGCATATCCCCAAAAGGATAGTGGAAGAGTTTCCTGACTCATAATTGATCTGCCATGTCAAGCAAGGTCTGATTCCTCATTTCACTAACATCATTCTACTGTGGTGTATAAGGAGGAGTGAGTTGGGATACTATCTCGCACTCATTCAAGTAACCAATAAAGGATTGGTCAAGATACTCTCCACCTTGGTCTGAGCAGAGTGCCTTAATCTTCCAACCAAGCCGTTTTCTACTTCATGCTGGTATTCCTTAAACACCTGAAAGGAATCTGGATTATACTACATTAAATAGATATAACCATATCTACTATAGTCATCGGTTAAAGTAATGAAGTACGAAAACCCACCCCTTGCCTCTACATGAAACAGGTCATATACATCAATATGAATTAATTCTAGTAATTTAGTGACTCTTTCTCCTTTCCCAGAAAAGGGTTCTTTGATCATTTCCCCCTATAAACAAGTGTGACATACATCCAGAGGTTTTAACTTAGCTGATTCTAAATACCCTGCTTGATGTAATTTTTGTAAACGATTCTCATTTACATGACCAAGCCTAAAGTGCCATAAGCGAGTGTTATATGAATCATGTTCGATGGTTTTGTCATTGATTGTCATGACTGGGTTTTCGAGTTCAAGTATATATAAGGCATTGTTAAGATGTGCTGTATCATAACACATGCTATCCTTATAAAATAGACTAAATTTATTTCCAAACTTGGAATAAAATACCATGGTGTCCAAACTCGATACTGAGATTATGTATTTAGTTATTGAAGGTACATAAAAAAAATTATTCAATACAAGAACCAAACCACTAGGAAAAGTTAGGTGATAATCTCCCACTGCCAAGACAGCTAGACTTGCACCATTTGCAGTCTGGAGATCCACTTCGCCTTTTGCAATCTACTTGAATCTACCTAGTTCTTGTATACGAATACGAATGTGTGAGCCACATGCTGTATCCAATACCCAACTTTTAGTTAATGAAAGACTGCATTCAATGACAAAAATACTTGAAGTAGAAGCATCACCTTGCTTCTTCTTCCCAACTATGCATTTTTTCTTCCAGTGTTCTTTCTTGCCACATAGAAAGCAGAAAACCTCCTCCTCATTGCTCTCCCTCTGCATCTTTAGCTTCTTGGAAGGACGGTGCATCAATGTCTTCATCCTGGACTTAGCCTTAGACGCTGTAGCCTTTCCCTTCCTCCTCGTATTCACCATAAGGACATAAGAATTGATATTCTTCATATCCTTATCTTCTTGGAGAACTAAATCCAAAAGCTATGGGAGTGACTCTATCATGTTATTCATATTGTTGTTAACAATGAAAATTGAGAATCTTGACAGCAAAGAGGCAAGAATGAGATATGTTGCTAGTTCTTGGTTCAACTTGAACCCAAGGGCTTCAAGTCTCTCAATGTACCCAATCATCTTGAGTACATGAGGTCCTGTTTGATTCCCTTATGTTATCCTACACCTATAATGTGCACTTGATATCTCATATCTTTCTTGCCTTGCTCTCTACTGATATAATTCTTAGATATAAGTCAACATCTTGTAGGCATCTTTGTCTTCATGCATTTTTTGCAATTGACTGGACATAGATGACAACATGATACATTGTACATCTAGTGCAGCATGCACACACTTTTTTATACTTATCTTTATCCGCCTTGCTTGCTCCCTGAGGAGGATTAGTAGGAAGTGAGGACTCCAACACATACAACTTCCTCTCTTGGTGTAGTATAATGCACAAGTACTTGTATCACCCTTGGAAGTTATGACTGTTTAGAATATTTTTTTTATCCAGAATAGATCACAGTGATAACGATCTGGTGGTATCGGTGGTTTCCATTTTTATCTACAAAAAAATTTATCAGTTAGTACTTGTTGGGAAAAAATCCCTCAAGGTTCCGTCTCGGTGTTTTTGGGGTGATTGTGTTTATTGACAAAGCCATATGACCACGTTTCAGTATGGGTGGTGTTGCCGAAGTAGATATTTAAGTTTTTGAAGATTCCTAGTGTTTGCCAAAATTTTGGGCCTCAAAATCAGGAGTTTGTTTTATGGAAAATGAAGGTTTTCTACAAAAGAGTTCGCAGAGAGTAGTTCACAAACTGCGAATCACAGTTCATGAACCTCAAAGGATGTACGCGTAATGACGAAGGAAAATCGGCAAAGTTAGGATTTCCGCACAGCAGCACTACACGGACCATGAAGCGCGCTACATGGAATGTGTAGGGAAAACCGGTTTGTGGGAGGCTCGCAGTTCGCGGGAGACTTGCAGTTCGTGGGAGGCTCATTGTTTGCGGGAGGCTCGTTGTTTGCGGTTGAGAGGTGGTAATTTAAGTTGCCGCAAAGGGTTTTCGTTTGCGGATGACATTAGTCGTTGCAAAGAAGAAAGACGCTATGCGGACCACATAGCAGTTCACGGTGAAGGATGTACCACATCGAAGTTTTTGGTAATTCAGATTAGCGGGTTTTGCGGATCAATTTTCATATATAAAGACCCCTAATCAGATCTTTAAGTAGAGCGACTTTTAGTAGAAATGATCATCACTCTAGGAAGAATTTGGTGAAGTCCGAAGTAGTTCGTGAGGGAGAATTCCGCAAAGGAGAAGAGTTCATGAGGGAGGATTCCTTGAAGGGTAAAGTAGTTTGCAGAAACAGTTTGTGAAAGGGTTTTATAGGGCTTTGTAGCCCGCAAAGGAAAATGGACCATGTAGTAGAAGACATTCTGCGAGGCATCAACCGTCCGTGAAGCAGGGATGATCCGTGAAGAAGAAAGGCGACCACAAAGCACCCGCGCCACGTGGTGCAATGCAGTTCAAGGAGGATCCAAGACAATTCACAGTGAGTATAAGGAAGATCGCAGATGGACTAAAATAGTTCGCGAAAGCAATTTCCACAAACTAACAGTTTGTGGAAAATTGTATTTCATCTATAAGGTGAAAATAGAAATTCTTGGCACATTTATATGTGAAACTATTTTGAGGATCTCACGTAAGGAGATATGTGCCAAGATTACCCATTGAACAGTATCATTGTCATATCCAAATTCTGAAGAAGAAGAAGAAGAAGAAGATAGAGGATCTGCATCATCAGACTATATTTGTAGAAGGAGTTTATTCACTGCTACATTCAAGGCAGTGAAAGGAAGACTTGACATCCGTTGGAGATCCTGCCAAAGCATGAGGAGGTAATTGCTGAGTCTAAAACAAATAGAAGTCCATTCCAGTTGATTGGAAAGTGGAAGTGCTGCATCCAAGTGTTTTCACAGAAATGAAGGAGCAACCCAGAACGAACTTCAACAAAGTATTACAGTTGATGATACATTCATTAGTGATAATGAAGAGACTTACATGTCTATAAACAGTGTGTGGATCCTTTCCAGAGTAGTGAGCAAAGGAAGAGAAAAAAGATGACCCTTTTCACCAACAGTGAGCCAGAGAAAGAAACTTAGGGAGTGACCCTTGGGAAAGCAGTGAGATGACCCTAAGCCTTGTAAAGGTAGTGAGTCTGGGCATAGAAGTGATCTAGCCCGAATCTTGTAATATGACAGTGAGCCTTAGTGGATTTGGTACATCGGCACATTGCTGTTGTATGCTCCTTGGATGTAGCTCAGTGAGGGTAAACCAAGTAAAAATATGTGCGTCCTTGTGTTTGCTTTCCTGCTTTACTTTCTATGCATCATCATAAGATAAATCTGTAAAAATAAGATAAATATAAACACTAAAGAGAAAATGAAGTGACCCTTATAATAAAGAGGTCAAGATCCAGTGGGGTAGGAAGAATTTTGAAAAGAATATCCATACCCTGATTCACCCACCTCTCAGGGTATTTAGGCCCATTTTGGACCTGACAATTGGTATCGGAGCAAAAATTTCTTTTAACAGACTTTTTTGCTCTAACTTGGTTCAGTCAATTATTGAAGTTAAAGTTGCAGTTTTCTCTTATCTCAGTGTTCCATGTTAAAGAGAAGAACTTCAAAGAAGAAGCAAAAGTCTAGTGGTATTCCTCAGTGTGGAAGTGTCAATGGAAAGAGTGTGATTCAGTTGAAGGAAACAAATAGTCTACTGAATAATGGTTTGGATGAATCATACAATGAAAATAGTTACTATTTCAATGATGTTGTGGGAATGAGTGAAGAACCCGATATTCCAAGTGATGTTGGTACTACTGATGATGAATAAATTGCAAGAAGACCAGAAGTGGAAGTTGTCCACGAAACAAAGGAATTGGACCAAAAAATGGCTGAAGAAAATAAATCTAAAGATATTTAGATCCAAGTGCAGAAAATTGAAGTCAACAAGCTAAGAGGATTAAATTAAAGGCTTGTTGAAGTGGCCACAGGCCTGAGAGAGAAGAATGATTCCCAAACTGAAGAACAAAAAAAACTGAAAGATGATGAAATGAGAAAGAATCTTGACTCAGATAAAATTTAGAATTTGAAAGCCATAGATGATCTCTCTACACATCTATATGAACTAGTTCAGGAGAACAAAAGGCTACAACAGGAGAAAGCACGCTGTATTGATTTTGTTGCTTAAGAAAAATTTAAAATAAAGGAGCAAAGTGACATGGTGGAAAGTTCACATGATATTTGGAAAATGAGACGAGTAGTGGGAAAAATCTCAAGAGAGAACTTAATTCTCAACTTGAATCAAGGGATATAAAGATTCAACAATTGGAAAAAGATCTAAAATCATTCAAGAAAGAAATGGAGCAATCTGATGCCAAAGATAAGACAAAATTGAAGGATGCTTTGCACTTATTATTTGATTATCCTATGGAAGGTGATAATAAAATGAAAATAGAATATACTACTTTAGAGGAGAAACATGAAAGGATTGTCTCATCCCAAAAGCCATCTAGTTTGGAAAAAACTGGAATTGGATATGAGTATCCCTTTCCCATGGATGATAGGAAGAGAGCTGTGAACAGTTCTAGAAATAGAAAAAATCATGTAGGTTCTAAAGACAGACCTAAAAAGACTTTTACAGGAAGTAATGAAATTCTGTGCTATTTCTGTGGGATGCATGGTCATACTTCAAGTTTTTATTCTGAAGCATTGGACTATATTTCAAATTGCGAAGGCAGGAATAATGCTAAATCAGAGAATAAACAAAAGCTTCTTGAAAAGTCTAAAAGGAACGTCTCTCAGAAGAAATCATCCATTAGATGCTATTATTGTGGAAGACAAGGACACACCATGAGTATGCGTTAAGAAGCCCAATGAATCAATGTCAGAGGAATAATAGATCTAGATGCATCAACATCTCAACCAAGAGATGATGACATGAGGTATGTTTTTAACAGGAGATGTTTTAAATGTTCCAATCATGGGCATTTGGCAAGATATTGCCCTAGGAAGAAAGCAGGGAAGGAAAAGGAAGTCGAATGGAGATCCCCGACTCTGGCAGTGTATAAAGAAAGAGCCTATATTGGAAGACAACGTGATAAGTTGAAAAATAGGTTTACAACCTTAGGGGAATCACAAGGAGCTCAATGAAAGACATATCAATCACCTCCTCTATTACACTCACAGAAGCTCTCTTGGAAAGAATGTGAACAAACCTAGAATAAAAAGGGAGGAGATGCTCCAATTGTGATTAAGAAGAATTTAAATTTAGTCAAAGACTCAACCCCAGCAAGAAAGAGTGACATGAATTGGATAACTAATAAAAGAAAAATGAATAAATAATTCCTTGAAAAATTTGCATGTCATGATACATGGTGAGAAGTGAAGGAAAAAGTGAGATCCCTCCAATGGAGAAATATCCAAGAGAAGACGACAAGTGGAAAGATTTCTGCTCAAAGAAAGGGTCATGAAAAATGAAATATTGGTGGAGAATCAAAGAAATAAATTTCTACTAATGGGTTTAAACCCAAAATTGTGAAAAAGTAAAAGCCCACATAACCTAAATATCAGAAGAAGACTTAGCATTTGGGTACAGAATGTTTAGTCATATGGCCAGAATAGTTGAAGTTGGCTGGACAATTGGAACAAGAACAAAAACAGTACAATGCTTTGCAAGAAAGTATCAAAGGGTTGATCCATCAGGATCGACTAAAATCCTCTTCTTGAGGATTCTAGAGGTTCCCCTCTCCCTATGTGTTTAAATGTTATTAACTGATGTTCAAGTGTTTCAAGTTTTAGGGGAGATACAATCCAAGGGGAAGTTACATCAAAAGGTGAAAAGTGGTGATGTGATGTTCTCCAGAATGACAACTGATTGAAAGTTGACATGTAAATTGATGTAAAGTGGTGTCGAGATCCATGAAATTTATGTAAGAGCATATGATCTATTTGACATCAGATCTCGAGGAAAGAAAAATGGGATATAGGAGGCTGCTTGAGATGTATGGAAGTAATTGAGTGCAATGGAAAATGATGGTGCTATTAACTTTATCTATTGTTTCCTACACCATGTTTCGACTTAGTTGGATTAGTAGTTTTGTTGATGGCTCATTACTAAGTGGTAAGTTCACTCAATGAAATCTTATTGAAGGCAACTACAACTGGAAAATGATGTAGTAGAAAAAGAATGTTTATGGGCCTAACAATAAGAAGATTTGTATATAATAGGGGGATCATACTATCTCCTAATCAGATGCAAGGACAATGTGGACTAAGGAGGAGAAACAGAAAGACCCCCCATGCACATCATTGATAAACGAGTCAGAGTTCACTCATGCAATGCAAGGTCTCAATGATATTGAAAGGATGAAAGTTTATGTTGTCTGACATTAAGAAGACAGATTGTGGGAAAAGCAGCAACATTTACGTATTTCATGATTATCTATTTTGTTCTAACAATATAGTATCAGCTGACTGTTTTCAGGATACCAAGAAGCTGTGAGAGAAGATTTATAGTGTTTCCAACAAGTGATTTTCTCACTTCAAAGAGTAATTCCACATATGAAATTAGTTAATAATCAGTATTAATGATTTGAATCATTCAAATGTTGGTGGTTTTCAAGGAGGTATGGTGACAAGCACACAATGTGATATAGTGTCATCTGAAAAGAGTTTCCTTGAAGAATCAAGGAAAGTTATGCTTCAAGAATCCATGGAATTAAGTGAGTGACATGAACAACATTGAAGTTTATTGGCTTAAAATTTTGTTTCCTATAAAGAGTTCTTACTCAGTAGATGTAGAGGATTTGTTAATGACTCAATGCCAAGTGGTAATTTCACTCTTTGAAAATCTTAAAATAGTGTGAAACTATAAAGAAGAATATGACTCAGATCTTAAAAAGTGCTAAAAGAATCAAAGTCTCAATCTGAAATTGATAAATGCAGTCAAAGGCGAACTTGTATATTGTTGATGTAGCCTGGTGGTGTTCGAATGTCAACCTATGGTGTCTCATGGACTATGAAAAAGTGCATAACCAAAGGGGAGAACAATATCCCTTTATCTGGATCTCAGGAGATAACAGAGTAACGTGTGACCCTCATGATTTTTTAGAATTTTAAAAGTCATATGAATGGAGATAATTGACTAAGGGGGAGTAAATTTGTAAATGAAGGTATCCCCTATTGAATTGTATGAGAAAGGGGGAGATTGAAGTGAAGTCTATGATTAGTATTCATTGGGATAATTCATGTACTATAAATCTTAGCAAAAATATAGTTCATCACTCAAGGACAAAGCACATTGAAATCAAATATCATTTTATCAAGGAGAAGGTGGAGCAAGGGCTTATGAAGTTGGAGTATATTCCTACAAAACTACAGGATGCAGACATTCTGATAAAGTCCTTCAACTCCCCACACTTGAAAAAGTGTGTATGTGGGACCCCCTCTCCCTGAGATATGATGTGTTTTTTCCAAATGTGATGATCTGTGTTCTTTACCCTGTTGAAGACCACAATGAAGTGACCTTCAGGTTCATTGTTAGGGGGGGAGTTCTGGCTATAAAAGAGGGAGAAAATGTCTTAATAAAGATAGGGGAAAAGCTGATAGTGGGAGCAACGAAGTAGGGGGAGTTCTAAATCCGACGATGCTAAATATGGTCGATCACAGGTTATATATCACGACAGATGGAGTTTGTGATGAAAGCAGTTGAGTGGTTTTGGAAAGAAGTGATTCATTGATGAGATTTTCATGTTACTCTTGTTTCTCATGCCGAACATGACTCATGTGGGCTTAAAGTGTGTGTTACGTAAATCTTTGATTGCTATCTGAATCGCAAGAAGCGAGTTTTGGTAGAAAATGAAAGAAGCTTTAATGATGTATCAAATTGTGAAAAGTTTTCAACAAACCCAAAGGGGGATATTATTGGAAAAAAATCCTTTAAGGTGTCGTCTCGGTGTTTTTAGGGTGATTGTGTTGGTTGAAAAAGATAGATGACTGCGTTTCAGTATGGGTGGTGTTGTCGAAGCAGATATTTAAGGTGGCAAAGATTCTTAGTGTTTGCTAAATTTTTGGGCCTCAAAATTGGGAGTTTGTTTTATAGAAAATGAAGGTTTTCTGTAAAGGAGTTCGTGAAGAGTAGTTTGTGGACCGCGAAGCATAGTTCACAGACCTCAAAGGATGTATGCGGAATGACGAAGGAAAATCAGCAAAGGAAGGATTTCCGCATAGCAATGCTATGCAGACCGCGAAGCACACTACACGTACCGCATAGGAAAAAACAGTTAGCGGGAGGCTCGCAGTTCACGAGAGGCTCATCGTTCACAGGAGTCTCTTCGTTTGTGGTTGAGAGGCAGTAATTTAAGTTTCCTCAAAGGGTTTTAGTTTGCAGATGGCATCGACCGCCATAAAGGAGAAAGACGCTATGCAGAGTGCATAGCAGTTCGCGGTGAAGGCTACACCACATCAAAGTTTTTGGTAATTCAGATTAGCGGGTTTTGTGGTTCTATTTCCTATATAAAGACCCCTAATCAAATCTTTAAGTAGAGCATATTTTATTAGAAAAGATCATCACTCTGAGAAGAATTCATTGAAGTCTGAAGTAGTTCGCGAGAGAGAATTTTGCAAAGGGAGAATTTCATGAAGGAGAAGTGTTTGTGAAGGAGGATTCCGCAAAGGGTGAAGTAGTTCGTGAAAGGGTTTTTTGGGGATCTGTAGCCCACAAAGGAAAAGGGACTGCGTACCAGAAGGTGATTTGTGAGGCATCAACTGCCCGTGAAGAAGGGATGGTTCACGAAGAAGAAAGGCGACCGTGAAGTACTCGCGCCACGCAGTGCAAGGCGGTTCATGGAGGATCCAAGACAATTTGCGATGAGTACAAGGAAGTTCAAAGACAGACTAAAATAGTTCGTGCATGCAATTTTCGCAAACTAACAGTTCGCCAAAAAGTGTATTTCATCTATAAGGTGAAACTGGAAATTCATGGCACACTTATATGTGAAACTATTTTGAGGATCTCATGCAAGGAGAAACATGCCGGGATTACCCAGTGAACAATATCATTTTCATATCTGAATTCTGAAGAAGAAAAAGAAGATAGAGGATCTGCATCATCAGACTATATTTGCAGAAGAAGTTTATTCACTACTACATTCAAGGTAGTGAAAGGAAGACTTGGCATCCGTTGGAGATCCTTCCAAAGCATGAGGAGGTAATTGCTGAGTCTACAACAAAGAGAAGTCCATTACAGTTGACTGAAAAGTGGAAGTATTGCATCCAAGTGTTTTCAAAGAAGTGAAGGAGCATCCTAGAAAGAACTTCATCAGAGCATCTACATACAGTTGAGGATGCATTCATTAGTGATAATGAATGAACCTACATGTCTATAAACGGCGTGTGGATCCTTTCCAAAGTAATGAAAAAAGGAAAAGGAAGAAGGTGATACTTTTCATTGGTAGTGAACTTGAGAAAGAGACTTAGAGAGTGAACCTTAGGAAAGCAGTGAGTTGACCCTAAACCTTGTAAAGGAAGTGAGCCTGGACATAGGAGTGATCTAGACCAAACCTTGTAATCTGGTTGTGAGCCTTAGTTAATTTGGTATATCGGCACACTGTCGTTGTATGCTCCTTGGACGTAGCCCAATGAGGGTGAACCAAGTAAAAATTTGTGTTTCCTTGTGTTTTATTTCTTGCTTTACTTTCTATGCATCATCATTAGATAAAGTTGGAAAAGATAAGATAAATATAAACACCAAAGAGCAAACGAAGTGACCCTTATAATAAAGAGGTCAAGATCTAGTGGGGTAGGAAGAATTTAAAAAAGAATATCCATAAGCTGATTCACCACCCCTCTCAGGGTATCTAGGCCCCTTTTGGACCTAACAATACTTTATCTTGATTACTGATTTAGATATTATTGATTAGTTATTTAAATCATTAAATGTTTCCCATTATTTTATTGAACTATAGTAGACCTCACTATTCGATTCAGAATACTCTATCGCTTGATTATTCTAGTGACAAAGATCCTTGAAATATTCTCTCATAGTCTACAAGCTATGACTACGCCACTGGGAAACAGCGTCGGCGGAAGCAGCGCCACAACCATCGTAGTTTCTGGCCATTAGGAAATGTTGTCATCACTGTCGGAGGCCCGCAGAGGTAGGGTCTAGCGCTCCTTCATAGGAAGCTTCCTCAAAAATATTTTTTTGTTAGTCACACCACTCCATGGGACCCCCTTTAAATTTTAATAAAAAATTTGTTCTTTTATATGGAAAAACCACACGTGGGCCACCCTTGTATTTTCTTTAATTTGTAAACTTATCCTTCACCACTCCAAAGATTTAGTTTTTTAATAACAATTCAATTCCAATCACTTGAAAAACGATACACACACACATGCTTATAGGAGAGAGAAACTCTCAATTCAAACTAATGAATAACCCATGGAATAAATCTTCTCACATGCTTATATATTGGGTGTCCAAAATATCCAGTTAGGGTTTCCCGACCCTTGTATATTTAGCGTCCACTAAATAAACAATAAATAAATATTTATGACGAACTAACTATATCATAAATATTATTTATATTTTATCACATACTTGTAATATATATTAAATATATTACCCGATAAACCTGAGTCATCAACTCGACTCAAAATTCCTGCTAATATTAAACAAACCATGAATATTAAAATAATATTCTTTCGTATAATATTTTTTTTGTATTTACTTAAACACTTGTAAATAATTTTAATAAACAAATTCAACCCAATTATTCTATACTTGAATAATAATGAATTTATTTATTCACCAGTGATCAATAATAGTTGGAAAACTCTTGGACCTAATGGTGGGGCCCACCATGTCCTATATACCTATTCAACGGAACATGATTGATTCCTGAATACGCTATTGTGTGTGCCCGACTAGGAATTTATCTCGATAGCATTGAATAGCTATTCACAGACTAAGAGCGGAGTCTAGAAACCCATTAAGGCCCCTAAAGAGAAAAAGAATAGTCATAACAACAACAACCTTTCCTATGAACATGTACTGTGTAATATAATCTCTTTATCATATGATATCTCATAAAGCAAGATGCACACTTGTGTCATCATTCTTCCTTGTTTTATTATTTGTTGATCTAACTGGATGAATTTACCTTCGACTACCATGACCTTGGATTTATGAAGGTACTACCATCTCGATCAACCAAACCTAAGATATCACTTCCTCAACTTGGACGTGGAAAATTCTATCTTGATCATTTAACCAATGTAATACCACCAATGAAAAACCCAACGTAAGCTGCCTTCCCACGACTTCAATGTCATGGTTTTTTCCTTGCATCAAAGTACGTGTAACGTCCCGACCTGGGTGCCACACACCGGTGTCCCGAGCCGGCCGGTCACATGACCTCAAGCATGCCTCCTCATACACTAGAGGTTTCCGACTAGCAGTGAGGGTCTGATAAGTCATTCATGGGGAGACTAAACCCTCTTTGATCATAGTAATACACCGACAAAAATAGTAAACAAAAGCAAAATCAATATATATAACAGTAAACAACACCAATATCTCATGGTAAAAAAGCAGGGAATACAATATCCAACCAAAATTGAAACTCGCCATGAAAATGTATGTGTCAAATGTCTAAAATACAAACAAAAAATAAAGACACCAAAAACTCCCAAGTGGGTCCCGAACCACATCTGCTTCCCTCATCCGAGCTCCATCCCCAAACTAGCCATCTAATACAGGGCCTTTTCCCTTAACCTGTCCTGCAACAATAAAGTATATTCGGGTACCTATCAGGTAGCCCGAGTAGGGTGTGAGTACAACTCAGTAGGCCGCCACCAACAATGTCTAAAACAATATCCATTCAAATAATAGTGTATGCAGTTTTATAAAGAAATAAGTACAATGCATAAATAAACAGTTATCAAATTATTATTTATTCTTTATTTAACCACATTAACTCTAGAGTTCTCGAGGACACCCATACCTCATGCCTGCTTCGTCTCTTTTCGGAACCCAAAATGTTCTAGGTAATATCATATCTTAATATCTGCTTCAACTCATGTTGGAGCCCGAAGTATTCGAAGGTGATATCATATCTCAATACCTGTTTTGAATTATGCTGGAGCTCGAAGTATTCTCAAGTGAGACCATATATCAGAGTGCCTTTGTTACCTTTCCTTAGTTCATACTTGACTTCCCATGTTACCATTATTAAATTCATTCTTGAATGTCCATGTTACCACTCAAACAACACACAAAATAATGACCATGTTCCCATTCATTTATTCCTAAGTATAATGACCATGTTACCATGTATACTTCTCAATTGAATGACCATGTTACCATTCCTTTACTCATAAGTATAATGACCATGTTACCATGTATACTTCTCAATTGAATGATCATATTCCCATTCCTTTACTCACAAGTGAATGACCATGTTTCTATTCATACTTGTCACAATAGAATGACCATGTTCCCATTCTTTTACACAGTTAATTCAACAATTAATTATCAACATAATTTTCATTACTAATTCAACAATTAGTTTAACTCAACACTTTCATTAGTTAATCTATCAATTAACTAATCACATCAATAATATTAATTAATTCGATAATTAATTAAATCCTCCAATTCCATTACTAATTCATAAATTAGTTTATCACATAATTACCATTAATTAATTCACCATTTAATTAATTTTTCAAATCCATTGATTAATTAAACAACTAATTAATCAACACTCACAACTCAAAACCCATAATTAATTTCACAATTAATTATCTCATATCAACAATTCAATATTCTCATAATTAATTCTATAATTAATTATCAATTTCACAACATCAAAATCACATAATTAATTCCATGATTAATTATCTCAAATCACAACCCTTAAAACTCATAAATAGTTCCCCAATTAACTATCTATTTGGACGACCCCTTAATCTAATAATTAATTCCTCAATTTATCAACTAATTCCACAATACTTTAATTAATCAAATTGGACAACATAATTAACCCAATTTAGGAAATCGAATTGCTAAAGAATACTAGCAATTCTACAATTTTTCATACACATATCGAAATCACGACTATGCGAATTGAAGATTATACCACTTACCTCAAACCATTGAAGAATAATCACCCAATGGAAATCCTAAAAATTGAGCAGCATAATGATGTAGACCGGATCTGGATCTATAAACCTAAATCAAGGTTAAACAAATCAAGATATCTTAGATCTAGATATAGATCCACAATCCTAGATCTAGATTCATCAAATATAGATCTAGATCCAGCAAAACATAAGATTGCTACCACCGAACGAACAAGGGAAGGAAGGAGGATGAACGATAAAACATCAGGATAAGATCCACTTATCAAGAGAGTAGAAGATCTCCGATCTGGGTTTCAAATCATGAAGAACAAATGTCAGGAAGGCTTGGAATTCATCTGGAGAGCTCAAAAAATGTGAAAGAGGACTTGGGGTTGAGTGGGGTTTGAAATAGGTGAGTCCTGGGGGTTCATGGATTTTTTAAAATAATTTTCAGGATAATTTAATTCCCGCGCACGATTTCTCCTAACCGTGCACCTATTATTTTAGGGTTGCATGATTACTCCTAAGAGGATGCAAGGTTTGAAAAATTGTGCACCAACCATGAATATCCCCTCTACCTGGGTTCACACGGTTAGCTGGGTTGAGGCGCACCGTTAGGGCTAACCATGCATTAACCGTGCACAACCCTATAATTCTCATTTTTCTCAAAGTTCCACCCAAACACACCCCAAGTTATAACCCAAATGAAAAGTAATCAAATAAATAAAAAAGTGTACTTGAAATCAAGATCGAGTCAACTCTAGAAAAGGTTGGGATATTACAATCCCCCACCTTATAACAACTCATCCTCAAGCTGCACTCCCAAACATCTCTAAGATTCTGAGTAAAAAAGATCGAGTCACTGAGCCCGCATATCTGCTTTCCTTTCCCATGTTTCCTCTTGCACATTCCATGTTTCCAAAATACACGAACTATTGATACAATCTTTCCCCTCAACACTTTCTCACTGCGATCCAACACACACATCAGATGCTTCTCAAAGGACGCATCTATCTTAAGATCCATATCATCCACATCGATCACATGAGAAGGGTCGGGGTGATACTGCCACAATTTTGACACATGGAAAACATCATGCATAACACTATATTTTTGTGGAAGAGCTAATCAGTACACCACCAGCTTGATTCTATCCACAATCTCAAACGGTTTGATGAACCTGGGGGCCAGTTTTCCCTACCTTCATATCATGCGGTGAACTAATCTAGGTGACACCCGAATGAATACATGATCACCCTCTATAAACTATAGGGTTCGTCTTTGTATATCAGCATACGAATTCTGTCTACTCTGAGCTGTATCCATACATTTCTGAATCAGTTGAGCCTTCTCCAATGCCTCCTGCACGAGACTCAGTCCAACAACTATGACTCACTAACCTCCATCCAACATAACGATGATCTGCATGACCTACCATAAAGAGTCTTGTATGGTGCCATGTGTAAAGTTTCTTGATAACTGTTGTTATAGGAAAACTCCACTAAATCCAAGTACTTTTCCCAAGATCAACCAAAGTCAAGTACACATGTCCGCAATATATCCTCAAGCACCTGTATAGTATGCTCCAACTGATCATCTGTCTGTATGTGGAAATCCGTACTCAATAAGACCTGTGTATAGAGTGCCTTCTATAAGCCCTGCCAGAAGTGTGAGTCACAATCAAACACTATAGTTCGAGGCATTCCATGCAGATGAACTATCTCCTGAACATACAAATCTCCCAGCTACCCCACTGAGAAAGTTTCCCGTATAGGCAAGAAATGCGCTACTTTCATCAGTCAATCTACAAAAACCCAAATAACGTCATTATTCCTAAGCGTCTTTGGAAGACCCACCACAAAGTCCATGGTCACATCGTCCCACTTCCACTTCGGAATGGACAACGACTATAGCAAACCACTAGGTCATTGATGCTCCGCCTTCACCTACTGACAGGTGAAGCATCGTGTCATGAACTCTACTATCTCATTTTTCATGCTTGACTACCAAAACTGTCGTCGTAGGTCACAATACATTTTGGTCACACCTAGATGTACCACCCACTTCGAGACATGAAATTTCTGCATGATCTCCTCCTGCATGCTCGTAGGCACAACAACACAATTTCTGACGTAAATGATCTCTTCCTCATATATTCTCCAATCTAAATGTGACTCCCCACCTTCAAGGTTTCCCCTCAAGGTCAAACACTCCAGATCCTCATACTTTCTATCTCTAATTCGGCTCAAAAGTGTAGACTCCACTGAAACTGATACGAGAGTCACCTGCTCCTGACTCTCTTGAACCACCACATGCATTTCAGCTAGTAGAGTCATCATCTTCCACTCAGCTCTAGACTCAAGAACTATCTGAGTATGAGTTTTCCTACTCAAAGCATCAACCACACTGTTTCCTTTCCCATGCGTATATGCTAGCTCAAAATAAAATGACTACATATACTTCACTCACCTCCGCTGTCGGAGATTCAAATCTCACTGTGAGAAGATATACCTTAAGCTCTTGTGATCGGTAAACACCGTAAACTTCTCACCCAACAGGTAATGCCGCCAACACTTCAGAGCATAAACCACTGCCTCTAGCTTGAGTTCATGCGTAGGGTAGTTCCATTCATGTGGCCTCAACTGCCGAGACCCATACACTATGACTTGATCTCCCTACATTAACACTTCTTTGAGTCCGATCCCAAAAGCGTCACAATACACCGTATACTCCTCCCTAGGATTTGGTAGGATCAAGATCGATGCTGATGTCAAACGCCTCTTTAACTCTTGGAAGGAATTATCACAAGCTTCCGACCATTCAAACTTTATCCCTTTCTTGGTCAAGCCTGAAAGTGGTGTTGCCAAACTGGAAACATTCTGGATGAATCTCTGATAATACCCAACTAACCACAGGAAGCTACGAATATCGAATATATTTTTTGGATGCTCCCAAGAAGCTACTGCCTTACCATCTCCGGATCTACTGACACACCTTCCTCTGAGATGATGTGTCCCAAGAAGTTTACCTGATTGATCCAAAACTTGCACTTAGATAGTTTGGCGTATAGCCGATGCTCTCTCAGTGTACTCAGGATGATGTCAATATGTTGGGCATGATCGTCACAAGTCTTGGAGTACACCAAGATGTCATCAATGAATACTACAACAAAATGATATAGGTAAAGATGAAAGATTCTGTTCATCAAGTCCATAAACACTGCTGGTGTGTTCATCAACCCAAATGACATCATGACGAACTCATATAGGCCATACCTACTTCTGAAAGTAGTCCTCAATATATTAGAAGTCTGAACTCTCAGATGATGATACCCCGATCTCAAGTCGATCTTTGAGAACACACAAGCTCCTCTCAACTGGTCAAATAGATTTTTGATATGCAGAAGAGGATACTGGTTCTTTGTAGTCATCTTTTTTAACTTTCGGTAATCGACACACAAGTGCAAACTCCCGCCATCCTTGTTTGAAAACAACACAGGTGGTCCCTAAGGTGACATACTCAGATGAATAAATATCTTATCCTCCAAATCCTCCAACCGAGTCTTGAGCTCTTGAATCTCAGTTAGTGCCATTCTGTATGGTGGTATAGATACTGACTCAACCCCCGACATGAGCTCAATAATGAATTCCACATCTCTCTCAGGTGGCATCCTTGAAAAGTCTTCAGGGAAAACATCTTGAAACTGTTCCACCACTGGTGGAAATATATCATGCTTTATGCCTGCATCCAGAAATAAACTAGCAACCTGGGTTGTGAGTTCTCCTAGTTTCTGAGTAATTATCCCCACTCGGCTTGCCTGGATATCCCACTCCCCAAGGAGAATGTACTGGTCACCCTTAGGAGACATAAAATTCACTATCATCTAGTAACAATCTATGTGGGCTTAGTATGTGACTAGCCAGTCTATACCCATTATTAAGTCGAATCTTGACATGTCAAAGATATATAGATCCCATAGAAAACAATACTCCCTGACTTCAAGAGAACATCCCTTGCATATACAGATGTCTCTAGTTTGTACTCCTAAAAGTGTATCTATAGTCATTAATCCACTCAAAAACTTCACCTTCAGGCTCAAACCATTGATAAGTTTTGTATATATAAAGGAATGAGAGGAACTAGTATCAAATAAGGCATTAGCTAATATAGAAGCTGCAAGAATAGTACCTCTCACTGTTGAAGGTCCAACCTTGCTATCCAAAAGTGTAGGTTGCACTGCATGTACTTGTCCCGTCCCTCTTCCCTGTGAACCTGTTCGACTTCCCTGAGTTGCACCACTATGCTGATATGGGTTCTCTTTCCCAAAAGTCCCACATCCACCACCTCTACCGCCTCGGCCAGTAAAACTTCAACTGCCCGATTGATAAGGTGCAGAAGATCCCCTCCCCGCACCCTGGTTCTATCTAGCTCCACCATCACTAACCATATGTCACTGTGACCTGCAGAATTTCTGTAGATGTCTCATCTTGCTGCAAGATCTTCACTCCACTGGTGGTCAGGGATAGTGTCGATGATAGTGGCCTAGCCTACCACACTGATGGAATATCACTCTAGTAAGGTCCCATGCAACTGACCCTTCTGTCTGGTCACTCTGCTTTCCACTACCCTTTATAACGAAACTTCTTGCTCTCAGAAGATGCGTCTCTTGATCATACAGTAGCAACTACCTATCCAGCACTGAAAGCCTCCTTCATTTTCCCCTCAACTATGAGTTCCTGATCCACCACCTCAGAAAACTTATTTAATCAAAAGAGGTTAACTTAGGACTTAATCTCTCACTTAAGTCCGTCCTAAAAGTGTCTTGTCGTAGGTGTCTCATCTCCTGTCAAAGCTGGAGCAAAGAGCTGTAGGTCTGTAAAGCATCCGACATAATCCATCATGGACATGCTCCCCTGAGTCAGTCACATGAACTCCGCTGCTTTCTCCTGCCTCAGCGTCTCTGGATAGAAGTGCTCCAATAATCTCTCCAAGAGGTCCTTCCATAACATACTTCTAGTTTGTGCAGTCCGTGCCTGAACATCCCACCACCCTTTCATTGATCCTCGTAGCATATAAGCAGCCAACTTGATCCTCCTATCACCAAGAGTCTCCATATGGTCAAATATCGTTTCAATGGACTCAACCCAGAACTCAGCTCCCTCAGGTCCACCCTCTCCAGTGAAAGTAGGAGGGTACTGCAACTGAAACTCCCTCGTCAGGTCAGAAATGCTCTTCTTAACCCACCCTAGGTCTCTTTCCATGAATTTCATGAAGTAAGAAAAGTTCTCTCAGAATTTCTTCCCTTCTTCCTCACCCAATACTATCAGTGCATCAGGTTCCACTACTGGAAGAGCATTACCAGCCATAATTCCTTGTCATCCTCTCAACAAGCGTTACCGTGAAGGAATATATCTACAATTCCAAACAAACGTCTTAGGACTCATAAAAAAACTTTATCACATATATGTAAGAGGAATAATCACAATAATTATTTTCCTCAAACCTCGTTATGCGGTCAAAACCGAGGTGCTATCACTACCCTTAACCATCCTACGCCTAGGTATTGGTTATCTAAGGGCATTCTCATTATCATCATTCAAATTCTCATTTAGAAACCCAACTATTCACATTATTAATCATTTTACCATTCTCAATTTCAAATTAGGCACCATTTTCAAATCAATTTCACAAGAAAGAAAAAACAGTTCAAGTTCAGCAACTTACCCATAACCCATTTTCCCGTGCATTCCTAGAGTGATGCATGTCACAAAATATTCATGAGTTCCTAGAATGATTCATGCAGACTCAAATCTTGTGCCATCCAGGGCCACGAGTCAATTCTCATAAAATCTCAAAAAAATTCACATCACACTATAAGTGCGCCACCCAAGGTGAAATAATATTCAATTGTAACAACAAATAACAATAACAACAAACCCACCCTGGGTACTTGGGTTTTCCCCTGTACATGGGTTTCTAACTCCCATGCATGAGCTCATTACCAAGGCTCGACTCTTCCTAGTCTCGTGTCTACCTTTCCCAAAAAGTAAGACAAAAAAAAATAAAAAATAAAAATTAAACTACGCTTTGATACCACTTTGTAACGTCCCAAACCGGGTGCCATACAATGGTGTCCTAAGCTGGTCAGTCACATGACCTCAAGCGCGGCTCCCCGTATTCCAGAGACTACCATCTAGTAGCAAGGGTCTGATAAGTCATTCATGGGGAGACTATACCCTCTTTAATGAGAGTAATACACCAACAAAAATAATAAACAATAGCGGAAGAAATATATATAATAGTAAACAACACCAATATCTCATGTTAAACAAAGCAGAGAATACAATATCCAACTAAATCTAAAACATTCCATGAAAATGTACACCTCAAGTGTCTAAAATGAAAATATAAAATAAATACATCGACAACTCCCAAGCGGGTCTCGAACCACGCCTGGTTCCCTCATCTGAGCTCCATTCGCAAACTAGCCATCTAACACAAGGACTTTTACCTTAACCTATATGACAATAATAAAGTCTATTCGGGTACCGATCAGGTAGCCCAAGTAGGGTGTGAGTATAACTCAGTAGGCCACCACCAATAGTGTCTAAAATAATATCCAGTCAGATAATAACGTATGTAGTTCAATAAAGTAATAAGTACAATACATAAATAAACAATTATCACATTATTATTTATTCTTTATTTAACCACATTAACTCCAGGGTTCTCGAGGATACCCATACCTCATGCCAGCTTCGGCTCTTTCTGATCCCAAAGTGTTCTAGGTAATATCATATCTTAATTCCTGCTTTGGCTCATGTTAGAGCCCGAAGTATTCGAAGGTGATATCATATCTCAATAACTGTTTCGAATCATACTGGAGCTCGAAGTATTCTCAAGTGAGGCCATATCTCGTAGTGCTTTTTTTTACTATTCCTTAGTTCATAATTGATTTCCCATGTTACCATTATTAAATTCATGATTGAATGTCCATGATACCACTCAAACAAAACACAAAAGAATGATGATGTTCCCATTCTTTTATTCACATGTATAATGACCATGTTACCATGTATACGTCTCAATTAAATGACCATGTTACCATTCCTTTACTCATAAGTATAAAACAATGTTACCATGTATACTTCTCAATTGAATGACCATGTTCTAATTCCTTTACTCACAAGTTAATGAACATTTTATATTCATACTTGTCACATTAGAATGACCATGTTCCCATTCTTTTACACATAATTAATTCAACAATTAATTATCAACATAATTTTTATTACTAATTCAACAATTAGTTTAACTCAACACTTTCATTAGTTAATATATCAATTAAATAATCACATCAATAATATTAATTAATTCAAAAATTAATTAAATACTCCAATTCTGTTACTAATTCATCAATTAATTTATCACATAATTACCCTTAATTAATTCACCAATTAATTTAAGTTATCAAATCCATTGATTAATTCAATAACTAATTAATCAATATTCACAGCTCAAAACTCATAATTAATTTTACAATTAATTATCTCATATAAACAATTAAATATTCTCATAATTAATTCTACAATTAATTGTTAATTTCACAACATCAAAATCACATAATTAATTATCTCAAATCACAACCCCTAAAACTCATAATTAATTCCCCAATTAATTATCTATTTGGTAAACTCCTTAATCTAACGATCAATTCCTCAATTAATCAACTAATTCAACAATAATTCATTTAAACAAATTGGACAACATAATTAACCCAATTTAGGAAATTGAATTTCTAAATAATTATAACAATTCTACAATTTTGCATACACATAATGAAATCACGACTATGGGAATTGAAGATTAGACCACCTACCTCAAACCATTGAAGAATAATCGCTCAATTGAAATCCCAAAAAATGAAGAGCACAATGACATAGATCAGATCCAGATCTATAAACCCAAATCAAGATTAAACAAATTAAGACCTCTTAGATCTAGATATATATCTACAATCCTAGATATAAATTCATCAAATATAGATATATATTCAGCAAAATAGAAGATTTCTACCACCAAACGAACAAGGGAAGGATGGAGGATGAATAGGAAAGCATCAAGATAGGATCCACTTACCAGGAGAGGAGAAGATCTTCAATTTGGGTTTCAAATCATGCAGAACAGATTTCGAGAAGGCTTGAAATTCTCCCGAAGAGCTCCAAAAACATGAAAGAGGACCTAGGGTTGAGTGGGGGTTGAAATAGGTGAGTCTTGAGGGTTTGAGGAATTTTTAAAATAATTTTCTGGCTAATTTAATTCCCACACACTATTTCCTGGGTTGTGACGTATGGTTTCTCATAACCATGCGCCTAAACCGTGCATCTGTTATTTTAGTGGTTCATGGTTTGAGAAACCGTGCGCCAGTTGTACGAATCCCCTCTGCCTGGGTTCACACAGTTAGCTGGGTTGAGGCACATGGTTAGAGACAACCATGCACCAACCATGCATAGCCTTATAATTCCCGTTTTTCTCAAAGTTCTACCCAAACACACCCCAAGTTATAACCCAAATGAAAAATACTCAAATAAAGATAAAAGAATACCTGAAATCAAGCCCGAGTCAACTCTAGAAAAGGTCAGGATCTTACAATACGAGATCAAATGATACACATTGATAATGATATCAAGTCAGAAGACAAATACACATGTTCATAGACATAAATAACCAATGAAACCTGAAAGATGTGGTGTTTCTATTAGCGAGTCTGTCCTCATGATCTCACATACAAGAGATCACTAAGTGTGAACTTTATGAGAAAAAGTCTTAATGATTATGAGCCACAAAACCTAATAGTTACACATAATTTGTTTCCTATCATTATGATGTATCTATACCACATGACATAACTTTAAGATTACTGTCATGGTATCTCCTGGTTCTCATTATAGTCTGAGAACTACTACAACCCTTTGATACCACATGTAATTTAAGGACATTATCATAAATATAGTGGACGCATAAGTATCAACACTATCCTGGTAAGATAAACACATGTATATATCAAATTTTGTACATGCAATGAAAATCAAAGTGCATACACAAGTTGGATCTAGGGCACCCACTTTCAATAAATAGAAAACACTTCTTTCACACTTTTGTAAAAAAACCAAAAAAGCAAATCATTTGGAAAACAATAAGAAGATTCATTTTTTTAAAAAGTCAATCATGGGTAAAAATGACTTTAAATAATCATAGGAAAATTTTAAAAATGCTCCTAAAAACATTTTTAGAAAACATGGGAATGGAAAAAAAATATTTTCAAATGAAGAGAGAAATAAAGTCGATTTTTCTTAAAAATTTTCTTTCATTATCTTGAGTTCTTAAAGAGAGGAAAATGAAAGGAAAAAAGGTAATCTCTAGAAATAACCATAGGAGAATAAAGTTCATGAGTTTCTTGAGAGTTAGATCACAATATTTCATCATTGGAAACTAATCATAATCAATCTCGATAGACAATGAGATTGTAATATAAAACCCTTACATCGAGTTCCACTTGCTTTAAAAGTTCTCTATCCTCCTATATAATAAATTTAAATTTATTGTAATTCTATATCAAAATCTTTTACAAACTTATAATACTATATATGATCCCTTTATAACATTTCAATATCTATTTGTTAATAATCCTTATTAAAATCATCTTTTATAGGTGTTAACTATTTCTTTTTTTCATAAGAATTTTGGTTTGGTAGTTCCGGTCCTTGTACTTTGATCATGGTCCCTTCATCTAAAAGATGTTAATCATAATATAAATATCATATATATAAATTATATATATATATATATATATAAATATATTGAGTCATCCATAAAAACTAGAGATAGAAAAATGAATTACACTGTTCATGGAGACGGTAGGCCGTACGTACACATGAACACTATTTTCACTTTTTGATAGATAAAATGAAAGAAATGTAAATAATAATTCACCTTTCCAGAATCATTATTATATCACATATGTTATATATATTCATAAAATTCATCCTTATTACCATCTATGTAATGAAAAAAATGAAAAACAAATCACATCGCTTCGTGGAGTGGTAGTGCACACGAACGCATGAGCAACATTATCATTTTACAACAAATTAGAAGCTAAGATGGTAGATATGATATTATAATTCCAAAAGAATAATTATTTCATAAATATCATATATAAATTTCAATCTCATCATAATACCCATACATAAAATATGGTGATGAAAAATGAATTGTATCGCTATGTGGAGACGGTAAGCCGTACGTATGTACGGGAAATACTTTCACTTCCCATTTGACAAGAAAGAGGGTGAATAATGATGGTTTCATAATCATAATAATATTTAAGTATTTTTAGGATATTTAAGTTATTATTTTATGATAAATACCACATACTTAAAGAAGGTAAAAGAAGAAGTAAAAAGAAAGTGATTGATTAAGGTGATTACCTCTTCTTTGAAAGAACTCCTTTAGATATAATTTTAAGGATTTTAGGGTTGATATTTTGGGAAGACCAACATCTCTAGAATTTGGATAATGATGTTGATAAAATAATTTGGTAGAGGTTGGTTGGCTGGAAGGTGCAAAGTGGTGTAAAGAAGAGAAAGGATGAGTGCACTTTTATAAGTGAGAGGGAGGGCGTTCTTGGAATTTATTAAAAGATTAAAATATAACAAAGTCATTCTCTAGAAAAATGATTCCAAATGGACAGAGATTAGAAGATAAGGTAGGATTTGGTTGAAATCCCATTAACCAATAAAATCTGGACAAATTTAAGAGGTTTTTTAAACCTTATCTTTTGGTTTAACCTATTAGTAAACCTATTTTAACCTTAACCGCGTTAACGTCTTTTTCACTCTTAAAGGGTTATAATTTTATTTTTAAGGTGTCAATTGGATCATACATGGATAATGGATGACATTTTAGACCATTTCTTATCCACCTTGTCCTCTTTCAAGTTTTTTATTATTTTTAAATAATTTAATAAAATATTATTTTTATAAAATACCATTACTGTCATTTTTGACACTATTCATTTAATTTGACATGAAAGACACCAAGATAAATATGGAATTCAAATATAATCTTTTAAAAAAACTCTAATATGTTATATTCATTTATAAATTTTTTGGAACACTATAACTCACTCAAATTATATTACATTTAATATTTTTAAAAATCATTTATTTTATTTTTCTTTTAATTGAAGAAATACTATGTCAGCGTTGTGTAAGAATTTATAGTAATTATATAATTAATAAAAATTAGAAAAAAAATACCATCATGAAAATAATTTCATTATTCTCAAAATAACCATTAAGATTCATTCACAAATTGATTTTTTCCCTTTGTGAACACATAATGGATATTTAAAAGTAAGAGAGTGATATTTTATATTTTTCTTTAATTTAAATATTAAATAGGTCATTTTTATGGGCAATTGTCTCTTAAACAATTAAAATTTGAGTCTAAGGTGATAAGAGTCTAAGTTCATTCATCAAATAAGAATTAAGATAAAAAATGGCGATCTTAGCATTTAATTTTAATCCAGGTTAACCTGATTTACCGTTTTCTAAGGTGATAAATTTTACCATGGTTCCTATTCATAGTGCCTAAAAATAAAGGATCATATTTACCAAATTTTGATATTATGATTCTAAATATGAAATCCATTTTTCAAAATCCATTTTTTATAAGTAGAATAAATTCATTTTAAAATAAGTGCGCAAAATATGACAAAAATCATTTTTAGAAAAATACGTTTTAAGCATAAAACTAGATTTATTTTTATCCCATTCCTGGTAAAAATATTAGATGAATATTAAAAAATTTGATTGAATATATAATATATAAATTTCAATTAAATCATTCACTAATAGTGATTAATTTAATTTATTAAGATAAAAACACATTACGTGCATAAAAAGAGTTTTTTCAAAAAAACACCTCCTTTATTTTCAAATGTTTTTTATTTTCATTTCTAATTAATTGATAACTAATGAATTAACTTATAAATTTCTAAACCATATGTTTTTCATAATTTATTTAGTCCTATTAATACCCATCAATCGAACGGATAGACGATAAGTATCATATTAAATAATAATATTTTAATAGTATATCACGGTTCGTTTAAATTAAATGTTGCGTGTAAAGAAAGCTATTAAAGAAATATTTTTTTATAGAGAACTATATCATCAAATCTCAGGGTGTTACATTCTGTCCCCTTAAAATTATTTTTCCCTTGAATTTTCATCACTTCGATACAAACAAATGAGGATATCTCTGTTTCATTACATCCTCAAGTTTCCAAGTAGATTTTTTGAATTTCTGATTCCTATAGAGAACTTTAACTAGGTGAGTAGTCTTGTTCCATAATACTTTATCTCCATAATCCAAAATTTCTACTAGTTGGTCTTCATAGGAAATATCATGCTTTAGTGGTACAACCTTTAAGTTCAGTGCATGTGAAAGACTAGGTATGTACTTTCTCAAGAGAGATACATGGAGCATATCGTGAACTTGAGAGAGGTTTGGTGGAAGCGCCAAATGATAATCTAGCATCCTTACTCAATCAAGAACCTAAAAGGAGGAAATATACCTATGGGTCAGCTTTCTATTTTTTAAAAATATTATAACCTTCTTCCATAGAGAAATTTATAAAAATACCTTCTCACCAACTTCGAACTCCAAATATCACCAATGATTATCAACATAACTTTTCTGTCGACTCTGAGCTACCTTGATGTGCTGTTGAATAACTCTAAATTTCTCTACCATTTCCTCTACTAGCTTGGGTCCTAATATCTTTGTTTATCCAACTTCATCCCAACACATTAGAGTTCTAGATTTCTTTCCATAGAGGGATTCATAAGGGTCCATTTGAATGCTTGATTGAAAGATATTATTGTAAGAAATCTTGACAAGAGGAAGGTGTTGATCCCAACTGACTTTAAATTCCATAGAATAAGATCTCAAAATAACCTATAGAGTTTGAATGGTTCTCTTAGATTGACCATCTATTTGAGTATGATAAGCTGTATTTAAACTCAACTATGTATCCAGATCTTGCCGAAGACTTTTCCAGAACTTTGAGCTAAACCTAAAATCCTGATTAGATACAATAGAATGTGGTACCCCATGCAACCTTACCACTTCCTTAATGTATATTCTGGAAATATAATCAATACAGAAATATTCTTTGATGGAAATGATGTGTGATGATTTTGTAATACAATCAACTATAACCCAAATAGCATTATAACCTTTAGATTTTTTGGGCAGTCTAACGACAAAACCCATGGTGATGTTTTATCATTTCCATTTTGGTATGAGTAATGATTGTAATATCTCATTAGATTTCCATCTCTTAGCCCCAATGTACTGACATACCAAGCACTGTGATACATACTCTGCAATATCTCTCTTCGTGTTGTCCCACCAAAAATACTCTTTCAAATCTCTATACATATTTGTACTTCTAGGATGAATTGAGAATGATGAATTATGATCCTCATCCAATAGATCATTCTTCAAATCTGTTATGGATGAAACAAACACATGGTTCCTAAACCTTATCATTATATCACAATCAAGCTTGAACTCATGAACATTTCTGACTTTCTTCTACAGTTCCACATCTTCCTTTTTCACCTATTTAATCCTCACATAGATATATGGTTGAATACTCTTTTGTGAAAGATAATATTTCTCTATTTCCTTCAATATTTCTAGATCCATCCTTTTCAAATCTATAAATATTAGTTCTTTTTTGATCTTCATCATAAATAAGCTAGCCTGATCTTTTTGGTTCAGAGAATTTTCCACCTTGTTTGCTTTCTCCGGGTGGTAATGTATTGAGTAATCATAATATTTAATCAGCTCCAACTATCTTCTCTGGTGCATATTCAACTATTTATGTGTGAATATATACTTTTAAATTTTATGATTAGTATATATATCACACCTTTCTTCATAAAGATAATGCCTCCACATCTTTAATGTAAAAATTATTTCAATTAACTCCAGATCACGAGTTGAGTAATTTTTATCACAAACCTTCAATTATCATGGGATATAATCTATCACCATCTCATTCTATATGAGAACACATCCCATTACCTTCTTCTATGAATCACTATATATTACAAACCTTTCTCTACTGCAGGGTAATGCAAGAACATGTGAACTGACTAACCTTCTCTTTAGTTCCTAGAAATTTTACTCACATTCATCTGTCCAAAGGAACTTGGATATCTCATGAGTTAACTTGGTGAGTGGAATAGACAGTCATGCTAAATTATCCACAAAGCATTGATAATATCCAGCCAAACCAAAAAAACTATAGATCTCAGTCATAGTGGTTGGTTTGGTCCAATGTTCAATAACTTCTATATTTTATGGATCCACTGATATACCATCGCTTGAGATTATATGACCAAAAAAAGAAACTTTTTGTAGAAAAAAAGCACGCTTTTAAATTTTGCGTAGTTTTCGGTGAAAGGATTCCAACAGAAGGAATCAATTCCTCAGAATTTTTTCCCACCAGTTGTAAAACATACTACAAATATGAACAATGCTAAACATTATTTCATTTGATGGCTTACACTTGGAGAAGATGGATATGAAGACTACCTTATTCCATAATGTTCTAGATGAGGAGATATACATGAAGTATCCCAAGGGGTTTGAAGACCATCAGAAGGAGGTCCTAGTTTGAAAATTAAAGCAAACTCTATATAGCTTGAAAGAGGTACCTCGATAGTGGAATCATAAGTTCGATACTTTCATGAAAGAGGAAGGCTTCATGAGGAGTGATTGTGATCACTATTTCCATATGAAGTTCTGGAATGATGGAACTTACATAATGTTCCTACTTTATGTGGATGACATGCTATTGGTTGGACAAAAAATGTAGTGAATTCAGGAGTTGAAGAGTTGGTTGTCAGGAATATTTGAAATGAAAGATCATGTACAAACCCAAAAAATCTTGGGGATGAGGATAGAAAGGGATTGAATATATGGTATTATAGTGTTATGTAAGAAAGAATACATCCAGAAGATCATTGAAAGGTTTCAAATGATTAGATAAAAATCTTATTATAAAAGTGGATTCCCTTGACCCAACTTGAAAAGTAATTTTCAATTACCAAATCATGTATATAGAGAGTTATGGATGATGTATACTTAACATAATAATTTTGAAACTTTTGTGTTCACTATTCACATAGTTATGTCCTTAGATTATTTATTGTATCAACATGTTATAGTAGATTCCTGCTATAATGAAAATATCAAGATACTATAACATTAATCTTAAATATATGTCCTATGGTATGGATACATCATACTAACTGGAAACATGTGATGTTTTACTATCAGGTACTAGGGGATCATATGCATTGAGATTTATTCTCATGAAGTTCGTTCTTGGTGATCTCATGTAAAGGAGATTATGAGGATTGACCCGCCATTAGGAACACTGTATGTTTTAAGTGTCATTGGTTGTTTCTATTTACGAGCAAGTGTATTGGTCTTTACACTTGAGATCATTATTAATATGTACCATTTGATCATGCACTTTGATTTAAGATGAAAACCATGAAATTTATGTTGTGGCTAGGTAGCTTTCATTAAGTGCATCATTGATGGTATGACATTGGTTGAATATTCAATTTTTTTTGAATATTCAATAAAGGTTTTATCATTTCTGAAAGGATGAGATGTATCAGGCCCAATTGAATAGGATGGTAGTACCTTTATTAAATCCATATTCATGGTGATAAAAGGTAATTCAATGTAGTAAGGTCATAAATAAATAAAGCATGAAAGGATGATGACATGAATTGTGCATCCTAGTTTATGAGATATCATGAGACAAAGAGATTTTATTACACGACATGTGTTCGTAGGAGGTTGTCATTACCATAACTAAACCCTATCTCCTTAGGGGCCTTGATGGGTTGTTAGAATCTACTCTTGGTTTATGAGTATCACTCAATGCTATCAAGATAAATACCTAGAGGGTCACACACAAATCATATTTAGAATCCTGACCAATTCTAGTGAATTGGAGTGAAGGACATGGTGGGCCCGACGATGATAGTTGGGTATTGTACAAGTTTATATGATCAAAAAGGAAATAATTAAATTCAATATTATTTGAGTTTAGAATAATAACCATTGAATTTATCTACTTATTACATTCATAAGTAATTTTTGAATATAATGAAAAATATTTTTCGAATGAGTATTAAAATTTAAATTTTCAAGGTTCTTTTAATATTTATGGGAGATATGAGTTAAGTTATTGACTCTTATTTTATCACGTAATATAGTTTAGGTGTTATAATAATATGATAAATATATTTGACATTTATTGTAAGTTTTTAAGGGCCGTTTATGTTGTTTTTGGGTACGTTTAAAGGGTTAACCTCCATAAGGGCCTAAATACAATTTATGGAAGTTATAACCTAAGTATTTAAGAAATTTTAAGATCCAAAATCAAGATGAGAAGGATTTTCTTAAATTCTCTCTCCTATCCCCCCACTCTCAAGTTTTATAGAGAGAAATCAAAGGGAAGATCAAGAATCATTCGATCCAATTTTGAGGATCGTTAGTTTGATTTCTTGTGATCATGACGATGTCAAAGAGATTTAGATTCTATATGCTTCTTGGAACTATTGGTCCAGGTAAAAGTTAGAGTAATGACTTATAACATCCCCTCACCATGATAACATGTTCGATACGTGGCGACACAACCTTTAGGGTGCTCAAGACCATCTTGAATATTACCTTCTCTATAAACCACCTTCATAATTTTGAAGTATGAGATAACACCCACCAATTCCTGGAGTTGATACACTTATCCTGGCACCCCATATCCTTGATACATTCATATTGGTTATTCCCTATAGTGTATTCGTAATAGGGACTATATAATCTGAAGGTACCCCACTAGGATTCACTAGTGGATAACATAATGCTTCAGATCTTGCGACTAGTGGATGTTTTGGTCCTAGAGGAAAGGTCCCCCTTAAATCCATGACCTATTACCCTTGATACATGCGAAATGGTTTCCAAAATTAGTAATGGACAACTTTTACCCACTAGAATATGTTTTTCGTTGACTCAGATATTCCTAGATCATGATTTATAATTCCCATGATCAGACTATTCAAGTGGATTCAACATCCTCAGTGTTACATCACTGTGTATTGTACCCATTCTTAAAGGAATGTGTTACTACATTCTTGAACCTTTTTGTGGACCTCATTGTTTGACTCAAAACCACATGATGTAGGGCCCGAGATCCATGATCATAAAATAAATTACCCCCAGGGTTCCAGATCCCTACTTGGATAACATCCTTCTCCATACCCCACTTCACCGCCTAAGTGTTTGAATATTTGAAAATTCTCCATAACCCTTATAAAGGAGTGGGGACCCCTTTTATTGACCATGTATGTAATCACTATAGGCTCATTCATAAGGGAATTTTACCCATCAACTAGAGGCATCTCCTCCTTGCTGGAAAAGACCCTTAATCCTCTTGAGATTCAGTAACATTTCATCGGTACTCGACACCTTAGAGTGTTTTGCGATCATCCTCGATGTGTCTACCCCATTCCATCATCACCGATTCAAACTCTTAGAGATGTGATTTACCCAACCCATATTCCAACTATCCAAGTGGATTTGGCATCCATAAAATTATGCCATCGTACACTAAACTAGTTCTCAGTAAGGATCCAGGGTGTCTAAACCCTTCATGAATATCCATCCTTAATCACCCCAACAAGGATGTAGGGTGTATGAAACCTTCATGAATACCCATACTTCATCATATTAGCAAGGATAAAATGTGTCCTGAATACCCATCATTTACCCATTTCATGTCTTAGTCATACAAAGAAAAAGTTATTCTGAGCTATAAGACCCTAAACTACAACAACAGATGGTCTGAGATAGAAGAGCCTAAACTGCAACAAAAAAGGTCCAAGATATTTGACTTGAAATTATAGAACTGCATCAGACTGACATGAAATACCTTAAACTACTGATTAAAAGAGACACAATGATCACCAGGTTGAAAAACTATAAAGGTAACCCTGTACAAAAGTCGAGTCTCTGCTTAATGGACACACACACACTGTGTGATCTAGAAAAAATTGAGCACTTATGAAATAGAAAAGTTATAAAACTTGTTTGGATAAAAAACCATCAAGGGAAGCCTGAAAAAAATCAAACTCCAAGTCCTATAAATCTCTCCTTAAATGGATTAGAAAAAAAATTACATATAAAAGAAAAAGATACAAAGATTTTATGGACCATTATTTGGTTGTAGAAAAAAAATCATTCTATGCTCGCTAGGTCTATTGACCTAGAAAAAAATTTGAGCACTTTCCCTTTGGGATGTATTTACCCAAATTATCCATTTAAACCAGGTGATATAAGAATGACTGGAGTAGATACATCAGTGAGGATGATTATTCCATTAATCATCCTTGGGAAATTCTCACAAGAGATTTGTTATGATTCGAGCATTTGAGTACAAGTTTGGGATCACTTGGTATTACAAACATGATGGATATATTTTTCATTCTATATGATACCATGTTGAAAAAATTATATGCACATGATGAATGAGAGAAGGATCAACAACAATAGGTAGAGTTAAAAAGATATTTTCATTGATGATGTACAAAAGAAGTGAGGAATATCCACAGTTTAGAGTCTCTCCCATGATTCCCCAAGTACATACAACAAGATCATTGTAAAAATTGGCATGCTGAGTTCTCCATGCACACTAGAGTTCATTGAGAGGTGTTAATTGAATAATTAAGTGAAGTTCACTCCATTTATTCCATTTTTTCTAGTAGACATAGAGCTTCAATCGAGGAGGATAAATCTTGATCCTCTTTCTGGGTGGAATCCATAAAAATAGATGCTTTTGAGAAATTGGCCTTCGTGTAATCTATGAGTGCTTATTATTCTATTATCTTCGCAGACAATTCTCCCATTTGATCTTGAAACTGGGTAGGTGTATGATGTTTTAGATCCATCACCTCTGAGGCATCCCTCATAGAATGAAGAAAGAAATTTTTATTATCAAATCCACACAGCTCTTTCTCATGATCAAATAATTGCTTCTGTTCTAATACAATCCACAATGTGATTTTTTATAACCTATGATAGTTGAAGCCGCCTGCCCCTAGAATCCAGAAAAGCTGACGGAGGTGCTACCCTTGACCATGAATTTTTTCTAAGGGAGTCTTGAGAATTAAGTCGTGAATCTGTTTCCAAATTAGTATTCATATTATCCTACTCTCGACAACGGTTTCTAATGGTGCGTCGATATGAGGTCTAGGATCAGGATACAATCAGGTATCATATCCATTGAAGGAAGGAACTCCCCAACTGATAAAGAGGAAAAAATAATGTCTTTAATTGCTCTCCCTTCATCAACAACATGTTCTGACTCTCCTATGGCCAACACGTCATCCACTGATGATATTGAGGGGTCAGTTTCCTTGAAAACCTCCACATCAATGTCACAAGGTTCTATATCGTGGTGGAGATATTTTTTCGAAGGGATTTTTGAGTCCTAAACCAGTTACATTGAGGCCAAGAACAAAGGGTTTAAAGAGGCATAGAGTGTTTCTACTTTCCATATCGGTCGGCTCAATACACTATCCAGATAAGATTCCATCCAATATCGGGCATAATCTTGGGAAAGATAAGTAGAAGCATTGAAAAGTGGAAAGAAAATCCTAGAATTAGTATCCTCACATGCCAATATCATCTAGAATTGATGGATATTCCTAGGATGTGGTTCCCCTCATACATGGGAAAAAGGGAGAGAAGACACTTGATGAATGCAGCAGAACTAATAAATATATAAGGGGCATAAGGATCATAGATGATTAGAACGTTTAAACGTTTTGCAATAATTTCATCCCAAAAGGAAACTTTATATGACCTCTCATCAAGGGAAACACCATCATCATCAATGATCATCTAGGAGGGTGTAGGATATGGCATGAAATTAAAAGTTGTGTTTTCTCATCATATTGATAACCTCATGAATGTATAACAATGTTTCCTGGACTCCAAAGACATTAAGTAGTTGAGGGAAGAACAAAGCAAAGACCTCTTTTTGACTAGGTAGAGGGAGACCCATTACATATCCCAAAGGCCCAGGGGCATGGAAGCCCATTTTTTGGCCCAAAGGGACCTCTGGTGAATAGTAATACTATAGTACCCAGGATGTTATAGTACTGCCGCTGCTACAGTTCCTACTACAATACCTCCACCACTATAGTTTTACCACCATTACAGTCCCTCCACTGCTATAGTTCCCCCCTTCTACAGTCCAAGAAATTCATCCCTTCCCGGAATTGATCCTAGGTCTTTTGGATGCCAAGTAGGAGCCTTTACCACTTGGGTAAAGTAGTTGAGGGAAATAAGGAATGAGGGATTTTGGTGGCATTTTGGTACCCATAACACCCAAATTGAATGCCTATCAATCCAAATAAATACTGAAAGGGATCAGTAATCTGGTAAGGGGAATCACCTTGTTGAAATATGGTTAATAAGTTGATAGAGATGGGTTAGGGTTGACACAAATATATTGAGATGCCTCCCTTCTTCCAGTTGAGCAACCATCACTTATGTGTCGACCCTAATGCCAAGATGTGCATCCCCAGCAGGGAAAATCCATCCATTTAAAAACATGTCCATGAATCCTACTAACCGAAGACTTGGAGATACCTCAAGTATCACCTTATAGCCCCATGAAGCATACTCTCCGACCTCCAAGATGGACTAATAAGAATCCACACTGTCTCGACCTTGTTGAAATGGACAATGATGAGGAAGTATGGTATTTGGTTGAGCCCCACTTCAAAAAGGGAGTTGTTGATCTAATCCTTGAAAGAAACAATTGAGCATAGAGTCGACTCCTTCTTTATCCACTCCTTCACAATGGCAATCATATCTTATGTCAAGGTAGAAGTCTGTTTAGTGTCATCTCATAAATCCATGACAAAGAGGAATTCATCATACATTTCCCCAAGAGGAAGCATTCCCCCAAGCTGATAAATATTTCATAGACTGATTCTTACCTCACCATGTGTTATATGAAAGGAGTTAGTACTAAGATACCAATGACTGAATAGATCTCTAAGGATTTATGGTTGATGGTAGATGATGAACTGATAAATCCATGTTGCCTCGTAGAGATGGATGACATGCAGCTGATTGGAAAATTCTATGTAGCTCTGTCTAACCTAGAATGTCCATACCCATTCATCAGAAAATTTCTTCCAAGGTGTAGATACCACTTCGAACTCCAACAACCTTTTGGATTGTCTAAAGGGGAGATGAGCATATTCAAATAACTTTGAGAAATTGGTAGGTGGGAGAGATCACAATGATCTAGGTCTAACAAGGAGTGATTCAATGTGCAAGATAACCCTTGGAACAATGCCATGATCAGTTGTCCATGATCAAAGACCATCATCGAGATAAAATTGAAAGAAGATGAAAACTAGCTAGTTGGGAGATTTTGTGTGGGCGCGTGGATGACTACATCATCCAAAAGACCAATTTTATATAAAGGCAGTCTATGCGACAAAGAATAGTTCTAGAGATCGGTTGAAAGAAGACCCTTTAGAAACTCATTGTCAGACAAGACCTAATACTAAGGATCAACATCCTGATTCCCAATAATTATAGCCCTCCAAGCAGTCATGTTAGGTGAAGTCTGTGAGCTCAAAACCATTTTCACCAAGACATAAAAATGAAGAAGCATGCATTAGAACAAGGCTGGAATCATAACAAGGGTAGAATGAATGGGAAAAAGTGCGTGACTTGGATATCATCATGTAAAGTGAATGATCCATTATAGGTTTTGTGATTGAGTGACCCATATAATCTCTTGAGATCACATGATTCATTCAAAGGATCTCAATCACGTGACCATGAGAAGGTCATGTGAATTGTGTAAAGCTTTATGTGGAAACGTGATGCTCAAGTACATCACGCAAATCATCCTTGCATCCAAAGATGAAAAACATAGTTTAAGAAACTTACTATTGATTGGATTGGAAGATTGGTTGCACGGATTATCAAGATTAGGTCATTACATGAAAAGATTATGAAAATAGTTCACACAAAGCTATCACATGATTAGTTCCCATAATAGGCTCACACAAAGTAGTCTTGTGAAGAAATCACATGAAAGAGAGAAAATTTGAGAGCTTTGGAGGGTTGAGTCACAAGTGAAATGGATGGCCCCTTGTTTCCCTATTTATAGGTATCCTCATGAAATACCAAAGGTCTCTCAGAAGATCAAAAGATGCTTGGAATACCAACCAGCGGAAGCCCAAGAGACTTAGGTGGGAATTTACTTCCTTACATTTGAGCCTTTATTCCTTCAGACTTCACTTCTGAGGGGGGGGCATTTTTTGACACCCAACAAATGAGAATAGACAAATTTGGGGTTGAATAAAGACCTAATTAATAAATATTATTTCCCCTGAAAAAGAAATAAGGAAGAAGCATGGATACATGGAGATTAATTTCCTAGATCACACAAATCGTATAACCTTCAATAAGACTTGTGATCACATGACCCTAGGATTGTTAGAAAAAAAGGTTACGTGATTCACGTGATCTATACACTAATCACACAAAATCCATCTGAAATGATACTGGATCATGTAAATGTTGTTTGACATCCCAGATTAGTCATGTGAAGGCTTTAGAGTGAGCCCTCCTGATCACACAAAGCCCATTAGATGAGTCCTTCTGAACACATGAAATAATGATTGAAAAATTCCTAACAATTTCTCAAGGATATCACATGATGGAAAGTTGAAAATGATAGGATCCTTATGCGATAGAAGTTACATTTTTTTCATGCGAAGGGGCCATGTGCTTCATGTGATCCATATATTGATCACATGAAGGATTTCAGACTATCCCTTCTGATCGCATGAATAACCTTCAAATAAGTCCACCTGATCATGTAAATAACCTTGGGTCCATAAACTTGATCATGCAGCGCCCTATTAGACGAATGATTTACAATTGGCCAAGGCCTTTTGGCGATAAAAGCTGAAAATGATGGGATCCTTATACAAAGAGGGTTATTCCATTTTTTATGCGAAAGGCTTGTGTGCTTCACATGATTAGTTCATTGATCATGTGAAGTCCCTTCGACATTCCATATTGATCTCATAAAGTCCCTTTGACATGCAATTTTATTTTACAAAGGACCCTAATGGATCTCATGAAGGCCCTTTGACACATCAAATCAATCATATGGAGGCTCTCATATATATTGATTCAATCACACAAAAGTCATTCAGAATCCTGAATTGATCATAAGAAATCCATTTGACAAGCCATGGGCTCAAAAAATCTAGTAACGATAGAGTAATCACATGGTCACTATTTATCATGTGACAAAAGGATGATGTCATTGATGATAGATAGTTGGATCATGTGAAGCACATGATGCATTTTGTGAACACACCCTCCACCGAATCAAGATAATAAATGAAATTTAATCACAATACAAAGAGGCATAGATATGGGGAAGTGATGCCTATAAAATCCCCCTAGACACATGAATAAACACACATAGGGAGGAAAGAATAAAATTTCTAGAGCGGAGGATCATGCGGTCTCAAGAGTATTCCACCTAAAAAAGTTTGATGATTAACTTAAGGGATTACACAATATGTGTACATACTTCATGTGATAAAGTTTGATTAGATAAAGGACCTCAGGAATGTTAGTCAGATCACACGAAGGACCTTTGACATGTTAGTTTGATCACATGATACTTTGGTAGAAAAAAAACTAAAAAATATTGTGGTGTTTATGTGATGAAGTCTTAAAATGACAGAAGCTTCATATGAAATAAAATATGATTATCTTCATGTGAAGGATTCATGCGTTTAACATGTTATATTCATTTATCATGTGACACACTTAAGACATGTCAACCAGGTCGCGTGACGACCCTCAGACATGTCATCCTGGTTCATACGAAAGCCCCTAGACATGTCAGCAAGGTTTATACAAATCCGTTTTTCATGTTATCTTTGATCATGTGAAGACCCTCAAACATGTCATCTTGATCACACTACCACAAAAACAGTTTTTCGCAGCGCCCCCCTTTATCAGCGCTAATGAAAAAGCGCTGATAAAGGGGGGCCTTTATCAGCGTTTTTTTTAGCGCTGATAAAGGGTCGGCTTCAAAAAAAAATAAATAAAAATATATTAATATATTAATATATAAATATAGTTATATTGTTATATAAATATAATATATAATTTTTAAATATATTTTAGATAAGTATAAATGTACATTTACACTTATTATACTTAATATATAAGATATTTAGTGAAAATGACTTCTTAAAAAATTAAAAAAATATTTTTAATTAATATTTTGATAATCATTATGGAGTAATAGTCATTTAATAACAATTTGAGGACTAAAAAAATTAAAAAAATTAAAAAAAGATCCAAAATATGTTGAAAACACAACTCAAACTTCAAACGGCCATAACTTTTGATCCGGGTGTCCGTTTGAGCTCTACCACATATCAAATCGAATCCTGCGATGATCTCTATGTCACTATGACCCGGGAAAACCCCGGTCAAGCGTTTTTCGAGGCCAAAAGAGGCCCAGAAGGCCTCCAAAACTGAGTTTTTTGTCGGGGTACCCAGATTTTTTAACATTTTGTGGATTTTCAAACTCGTTTAAGGGGGTATTATTGGCTTTTCTTGGTGGGGAATGAATTTATTCCAAGGTATTACATTCATATTGATATTATGTTTTTGAAATTTCATCCTTTTTTATAATGAACTGCTATTTATAATCAAATATATAACTATATGTACATATTTTTTATATATTCGCACCTAAAAATTAAATTTTTTAAATAAATAATTAAAAATATTTACATATAAAATATATTATCTTTATCTAAATAATAACTAATATCCATTTTATTTAAAATACCAATATATGAATATTTATATACCTATATATTAATCTAACTATATATATATATTAATCTAACTATATATATATTAATCTAATAACTATATATATATTAATATAACTACATATATATATATTAGTATTAGTATAAATATATATATTAATATCACCATAAATATATATATTAATATCACTATATATATATTAATATAACTATATAAATATATATTCATATAACTATATATATGTTAATATAACTATATATATGTTAATATAACTATATATATTTTAATATAACTATATATATGTTAATATAACTATATATATGTTAATATAACTATATATATATATTAATATAAATATATATTACTATACGAATAAATATAACTAAATATATATATATATAGATATAGATATATATTAATACCACTATATATATATTAATATTACTATATATATTATAATATAACTATATATATATATATATTATAATATAACTATATATATATATTAATATAAATATATATTACTATATGAATAAATATAACTAAATATATAAATATATATATAGAGATATCAAGAATTGGAAAGCAAATCAAAATAGAGTAGTGGTA
This sequence comes from Viscum album, assembly GCA_963277665.1. NCBI lineage: Eukaryota > Viridiplantae > Streptophyta > Magnoliopsida > Santalales > Viscaceae > Viscum > Viscum album. Next base: position 2,027,430,127 of record OY728123.1, read on the forward strand.
AGGGCTTAGGCGCGCAGGGGGGAGGTCTCGAGTTCAAATCCTGGTGGAGGCAGGGGTGCGCGCGCATGGGGAATATTGGAGCAAGCGCTGTTAAAGGGTGGAGGGGGATGCGTGGGGTGCATGGGGTGTTGTATAGGGGCCGAAAAGTGCTGTAAAGGGGGGGGGGGGGTTCAAGAGCTATAAAAGCCCCCCCGATTGGCAGTATTTTTTAATTTTTGTTTAAATTTTTTTAATTTTTTTTTAACTTTTATCAGCGCTTTTTTAAAAGCGCTGATAAAAGGGTCCTTTATCAGCGCTAAAATGAAAGCGCTGATAAAGGAAGTGCTGATAAAGGGGACCCCCCCTTTATCTACGCTGGATTTATCAGCGCTTTTCTAGCACTGATAAAGGCCATTTTTAGCGCTGATAAAGGCCGTGTTTGTAGTAGTGTCATACGATAAACCATTTAAAATGTCAACCTGACCACACGATAGACTTTGGATGCGTTAGTTGGTTCACATGACAACCCCTTGACATGTCGACCATATCGGGAAGACACTCCTAAATATGTTAGTTGTAAACCCTAGTACATGTTATCCTTATCAGGAAGGCACACTGGGATATGTACCATGTGAACCCACAATAATGAACCTTCGACCAAGTACTCCCATTATAAGTAGAGTTTCCTTAATGGACTAGGGTTACACACTCATGTAGCCCTATTCATGACATGATTTCAAAAGGTTCTCCATGCCATAAAAACATGCTCAATAAACCTATTATTGTCCTCAATCTTTTTCCGTTAGAGGATAAATATGAATATGTGATGTGGGCATCCACCTTGGTGCATGTCCCTTGACATTCCATTTTCTATAGCTCATAAGATTCACGTTTTGTTGGTCTACCATCTTTTCTCATCCATTAGTAGTAGGAAACCTAAGTGAACTATGAGGAATCTGATTCCTGTTATAAGTAGGATACACAGAATGCCTTCCTAAGGCCCAAGCTCCATATCAAACATTCCATCAAGTTTTATTCAATGCATGAGTCCCACATCTATATGCAGTGCATCCAACCACTTACCATCTCTTGTTTCTCACACCAATCATGACTCACATGAGCTTAGGGATTTGCAACGGTCATGTCACTAGCATCATAAAATCCCCCCCATCTAGGGAAACCTTAGTGTGTAATCCCCATTCAACAACATGATACGAATGAATCCATACACAGGCATCCACCTTGGTGTAAGTCCCCAAGGTATTCCCATATTGTTAAACTCTGGGGTAATACCCTCACCCATTAGCGGGTTGAGGAAAAACTGAGCTATAATGACTCTAATTCCTATTATAAGAAAGATATATAGGATGCCTTACTAAGGCCTGAAATCCATAAACAATGCTTAGATTCCCTCATATACATCCTTTCCTCATGACGTTAAACTACATGGCTTGGACCTAAACAAACTATGTGGGATTTCATTCTTGTTCTCACCAGATACGTAGGATGCCTCTTGGAGGTTAATACCAATCCCAAAATACCAATCGACTTCTGGGATGGTAGTAAAATCTAGAGTGCTTGGTCATATGGCTTCAAAGAACAAGAAGTTACTCACCATTAAGAAATAACAAGAAACAGATGGAGAACCTTTGATATATAAATATGGTGTCATTAATAGAACAACCTCTTTCATGTACATAGATTCAATGCCCGATCATTTTATTCGGGAAACTAGTACCGTACCTGGATCTGGGAAAGATTCATGAAAATATCTTAAATCTACAAGAGAGACCCAAAGTAGAAAATAATTCCCCCCAATGGGGTGTGGTGAGCCTAACCTCCCATCCTATTGATCAATGCAAGATCTTAGGCATCATTAGGTTTGAAACCCCAAATGGTCACCTGCCTTTGGAAAGTAGGATCATTACTCATTATAGATGCAGGATCCATTGAGATTTTTCATGAGAGACAAGAAATGGTGAACTTGATGAAAACGATTGTGAAATCACACTCAATTACCCACAATCAAGTTCTAGGAGTTACTCACATTAATTTTGTCAGGAAAAAAAAATGGTGAACCAAACATAAATATTGAAACATTAAAAGAAAATAGGTTTATGCATGTTAGTCCATTTTTCTCCACCTTTTTCAGAAACGTTATCATATGTTATGATTTTCATTATTTATTGGTATGTGAGATGATTATTGCTTGTATGTACTCGCTTGATGTGTTGATCATCTTATGGTTTAGTCTTCATGTTGACTAGTTTGGTTCCATCCATTTATTGACATTATTTGTGACCTTTTATGGTCGTGTGTTCATTATCGTTTACCTCATTTACTTTCTTACCATTGAGTTGGGTGTGTAAAATCTTTCGAAGGAAAAAGGGGGAAATGGTTTTCAAGGTGACATTCTTTTTTGGCATGCTTTTAAAATATTTTAAACTATGTGTGGGATTATTTTAAAAAACGTGTCATTTTAAAGGGAAATGATTGGATTTTTAATTGGAATGTTTTTTTGTAAAACCACTTTGTGGCATGTTTTATAAATTTTGTGCTTTGAGAAAGTTCAATTATATGTTTTTTTATTCCTTTATCATGTAAAGAAAGTGAAAACCTATTTGTTTACATTATTTTCAAACAAGTAGTTTTGGTTTCTTTTATAAAAGGAATGAATTGGACTCATAGTGGCATCCTAATGGATTCATATCACACCCTACATACTCACATTGGTTGGTATGTCTTCTTCATAAACAATGTAGGTTTCTTCGGGTCTTAGCTTTCAAGTTGGATCTGAGGACATCATCCTTTGGAAGAGGATGGTTTGTTAGGATTATGGTGGTGACTTAGGAGTCACATGGAGATGGTGGCTAGTCCTTCAGTTTTATGAAACTGGTTGGCTCGAGTTATGTTTTGGCCTCTTTGGTATTTCACAATTTTGTATTTTAGCTTCATTTTTAGTTTTGTAATCTTGTATTAAATGGTTATTTGTAGTAAATATTTTTTTTGGAATTTATCTTTGTTTATATTTTATTATGCCATGTTTAGATGTTTATATTTGGTTATTTGAGGGTGAAACCATCCCCAATGATTATTTTTGATACCCTTAACACTTTTCATCATCTCAGGGGATTGGGGATGCTCCTCAGGTATGTGGCGGGTCAGCTCGGGTGCCGGTTTGGTGGGATGCCCGTGATGGTTCGTTATAAAATGGTATTATAGCCTAGGTTTCTAAAAAGAGGCCTAGGTTTTTGAGATTCACCTCCTTGTTATTTGGGGGTTGATGGTAGATAGAAGATAAGACCTTCGAGACTCGATTTGGGGAAATTCTTGATCAGCTCATACTTGTGTCGGATCTCGAGTTTCCATAGGTGGTCAAGTGTTTGATTTCAATTTTGGGTCTTTTATTTGGTTATTTTTGGGATGTTTTTATGTGTTTTTATGTTACTATGTGTTGTAGGGAAATTTTGGAAGATTTCCTGGGAAATTCCTCATTTCAGATTGAAATTGGAAGGAATTTAGAGGGTGTATAGTTAAGGTGCATGATTTATCAAACCATGCATAGGCCTCACAAACTACTCTGGACAACTTCCAGTGTCACGCGTATGGTTGGTATATAGTCTGAAAAAATATGCAGCCAAATAGTGTGCAGAGGAGAAAGTTTTAAAATTTTGATGTTTTCTCTTATTTGAAACTTTTGGTTTCTTCTTTTATTGATGGTGTTTGTATATGGGTTTTTGAGTGGAGTTTATTGGTTTTAACTTTTTTTCAAATCAAGCTTTAAAATCAAAATTTTAATGATTTAGTGGTCGAGCTTGTTTGAAAAACAATATTCTGGGCGAGTTAGGTGTTTTTATGAAATTTATTTAACCTTAATACAAGTGGGTTGAGATAAGAAATTGATTTTGGGGTTGTGTTAGATTCAAAAATGCTTTGGGTGTGTGGTATGAAATGTTTCCAAATATTTTGGGTGAAAATTTTAAAGGGGGTTTATGACCTCGATTTGGTTGCTTTGGGATTTGGTTCCCTCATGTGGAATTTTGAGGTGGTTTTGTAATTTTGTTTGGCTTGAATTATTTGTGGTTATTCTATTTGTGTTTAATTTTAATGTGGTTTTATTAAGTGTTTTGTTTTGTAATGTTTTAAAATGATTTCCCCAGGAAAGAATCAGAAAGTCAAGAAGGGAATGCCTTGGGTAGTTGTCCTGGTGATCCAGGATTTGTCCTTCTAGTATTTAACTCTACCTAGACTCGTGATGGAGTGTTAGAGCCATGTTATTTGTTTTATTTATATATCCTAATACATTTGGATGATGTTGGGCTGAATGCTAGTGGCCCATACTAAACACCATGCCATAACTCACGTGGGTCGAGCTTTGTAGTGAGCTCGTTGGGGGTTGCAGAGGGAAACACGCCCCTACTCTGGGGGTCGAAGGCCCGACTAGACACTGAAAGAGGATAATATTCATTGATTATATTTTAATATTAACGTGTTTCAATGTCCATAAACACCAATTTTATTAAATTTTATAAATTTAACTTCATTTCACATCATTGTGCAATTCATGTCTAAAGTATGTCAATTTGGGCCCAATTAATCATCTACTTGTGGAATTCATTAATTTTATTATTTGAATTTGATATTTTGGGATATTATTTATCACTTTTTTGGAAAATTTTATCTTTTAGGATCAATGTATGAATCATAAGGGAATATGGATATTTTTGGCCATGGATACAAAAATTTCTTGACAAAGCATAATTGGACTTAGGCCCATAAAAAAAAGTGGAGCCCACAATTCAAGCCCAATTAAGTTCAAATTTTAATTTTAAAAAGATAAAATTATGGGTATCATTTAACTAAACTATGAACAGATCTAATTCTAATGTTTTCAAGGATATCCATGGAGTCCAAGTTGACATTTAATTTGTGGTCCAGATTTGAAGGCCCATAAAACCAGCCCACTATTTCAAGAATAAAATATGAATGAATGATCCAATTAGCATGAAATTTCGATAGATATTATAGGACACATGGAATATTATATTTATCTTATACGATACCTTCATATTCTTCCATCTTCAGTGTCAAATTAACATGTCAAAAAGGCGGATGAATTTAGCCGAATTTTCTGGTCAACTTTGAAAAGTCAAATTTCCTTTTATTTCTCACCCTCTTTTTGACTCTCCTAATTAATAGGGAAGGAATTTATTGATAGGGTCTCTACCCTAGAACCCAAAATTACCTATTTAAGGAGCTTGTGGTTAAGGGATTTGGTAATCCATGTTTTCCTTTCAATTGTAATTTTACACTTTCATTTTATAATCGCATATTCAATTTTTCCTATGTATGTTTTTAATTCACCTTCATTTCTTAATAAAAATTATTATTATTCTTATTATTCATTTATTTTTTCCTTTTTATTAACATGTTCATAACATTTACTTAGAGAGTGAATCTATTCACATCATATTTTGTGAAATTCTTCACACAATGGTGGAGTGATCATTATTTCAATGTTTTTCTTCTTCAATTCCAGCCTCATAAGTCTACTTACCACTTCCATTGGTAGAATAACATCAATGGAGGGATAACCATCTTATGGGTTGATCCAAGGGAGCAACAAGGTGCTATATTGGATGTTATTTTATGATCTTAAATTCTTTAATTAGTTCATTATTTTAATATTTCCATTTGATGAGTTATTTTCTTTCCTGTCTTCACCAACCTTAACAATGACACATTTTGAGTGCTAGTATGATCTAATTCCTTGGAATTATCATTAAAGTGATCCTTTAGGTGAATTGGTGAATGAACTTTGTAATGACCTGAACTATTATCAGTGAAAATTCCATTTTGATTTAATTAAGGGTCTTATTTTGTAAAATGGATATAGAAAACACATGCACTCCATTTGTTTTATTATATCCAATTGGATTTAAATGACCATTAAGTATCATTACTATTGATAATATAGCCATTTAATAGTGATCACATGACTAGTATAAATATAGGGTTTTAACAAATCCTTTCGACATAGAAAAAGGAGGTGATGACCTCAACCAGTAGGATCATTCCCTATAAATCCCATTTATCTGAGCTTCTAATGGAGATAAAATTTCTGGGATTTTCCCTAGACCAATCCCAAGTCAGGATCCAACAACTTAAGCATGAGCGAAACCATTCAGGGGAGAAGTTCAAGCTCATCGAGATCACGACCCAAACCATGTTCACCAAACAACCCCATGAAAGCCCCACCATTGCAAACCTTACTCTTAGTGAATATGCTGGTGTAATAAAGGGATATGTATTAAGAACTTAGAATTATGATTATGTACATTATTTTTTTATAGAATAATGAATATACTTTTATTTTATTATTGTTTTTAAAGCACAAATAATATTTTTGGTTAATATTCAAATTGAATTAAGAAATATATTTTTATGAATTAATAAATAATATTTTAATAAAATATTATTATTAAATTACTTTTATTAAATATAAATGATCATATAATTTTTATGAGGCCAAATGTAATTTTTATTAAGGTTTAAAAGCTATTTTTTTTCAAAACCCATCATTTTTCAATAAATGTCGAATTTATTTTAAAAGTAAAAATTAACAAATTTAGAAAATTATTTGGATCAAATGAATATTATTTTTGGAATCAAGACATCAAAATTATCCAATGGTGAATTTTTCATAATTTTCTGAGACAGTCAAATTTTTGGGTAAAAATTAAACACCATATAAATATATAGTTTGTTTTATGACATCATAATGGCCCAATAATGATGTAATAAACACTATAAAATGGATATATGGATAAATAAAAGTTTTACCTTTAAAATAATGTGATTTTAGATTTTTTTGACTTATTTTATAAAGCCTTAGTGAATCCTCCAAAATGTATAATATATTTTAAGATTTTAAGTTCATTTCTTTAATAATGCGACTCACCTCCAGATAATAAAGGATAATATTTTAATATATTTAGACCATAGACTTATAAAATATTTTTTTTACACTCCTATTTGGAAAAAACCATGGGAAAAACTATGGGAAGGTTTTTGGTTTTGAATATTTAATTATATAGATTCTAAAACCTATGTTTGTGAAATATTAAATAATTCCCCTCTCATTTCCTATATAAACCCACCTAATATCACACTTATCTTCACTAAAAATACTTGGATCATGTACTTCCTTTTTTCTCCCATCTCTAGAATCCTCCCAAGGTTCCCCAAGCTCTCAAGAATCCCCTCTTCAAGCTTTTGAAGTAACACACTCAAGTAAGGGTTCCTTCTATTCTCATTTTTATCCAAGTATCCTTATATTGTTACACCCTTTTATTTTCATTTAAAAATGATGGGGTATGTTTTTTAATCTTCCCCATACTTACCTTATTATTTTTGAATGATGATACACCCCTTTATCTCTCATTAATCCCTCCCATGTACACCCGTTACCATGCCAAAATTTCATTAGAGTTATTCCATTTCTCCTCTTTCTTCAAGTTTCTTCATTATATTACACCTTCTATTTAAATATTCCTTATGTTGGGTCATATATTTCTATGACCCCATTACTTTCCTTTTCACGTATATATAACGAGATACCCCTTTCACTCTCATCAACCCTTTTTATAAATTTTTATGTCATGCCTTTAGGCTGCCGAAATTGCACCGTGAATTTCTTTTCCAAAACAATTATGTAGTGAATACCATACCCATTACCTATCAAGGGTGTTCAATTTTGTTCACATATAAATTTTTATTGAGGAATTACATGTATGTAATCAACACCCCTTGATCTTGGAATAAATTATGATGATGAATGAATCTATGTTTTATGATCTATGTGGCACACTTAATCATGAGAAAGAAATGAAAGTGAAAGGTGCGCCTGGAATTATATAGAACTCCAATGCATTGGATAATGTTTATTATCATGATAAGACATGTTGGGATAGGGGTGTAACAAATTTATTTATGGGAAATTTTCCACTATGATGTCTTGGTAGTTTATCCTTGACCTATGATGCAATGTTTTAAGTTGTTTCCACATTTACATGTTATGAATATCATGTTATATCATGAATTTATGGTCATGTTTCTTTTATGATCTATTGATATACATATTGTCTAACATATATATTCTTCCTCATGTTATTCCATGTTTATTCCCTTACTGGGATTTATTGATCACCCCTTTCTTATGTATGTCCTTAGGTTATCCTATGCAATGTTAAGTACGAAGGAATGTTGTGGTCATGTAAAGGAAGTTTTCAATAATGATGTTGTATTTCATGTTTTAAGTTGTTATGTAATGTTCCTAATTTCCCAAGACACTAGAATTCTCAATATTTTGGGTTGTATTAAGTGTAATTTTATGTCATTAAATCATTTATGAATGTAATAAAAAGAAAATGGTTATTATAGTTGGTATCAGAGGAAAGTTTAGTTATTTTTGGTATTAGGATTAGAAAACTCTAGTGAAAGCCTTATAAATAATACTAAGTTTAAGAAAAATAACTAGAGTTTTCTAATCCTAATCCCAAAAATAACTAAACTTAAAAAAAAAACATACCTAAATTTTTGTGAGTATATAGTAGGTGGTTTATCAATAAAATACATCCTTTTATGGATATGAACAAGTGGATGTGGCTCTGGAATAGATGTATCTAGGGGTAAAACTCGAAAAAACTGATTTGATGTAGACTTGAATGGGAACTGGTGCATGACAACGGGCCTTACTACACTCCTGGTTTGACACTCTCGGGGGATATGCTTTGATAAATTCATAAGCTTAGTATGAACTATTATTAAGGGAACAAAAAAATCCCATAATAATATACATTAGGAAATAGATCATGGATAACTTAGATTGAAGCCTAGAAATTCATAAGTTAAAGAAATAAATGTAATTCATAAGTTATCCCTTTAATGTCATTGGATTCCCCTTTATGTGTTTAATAGTTTAAAAACTTACACCTAATTTTCCTTTTATTCTATCCAATGGTCGGTAATAGGAGGAATCAGGTTAACAATCGATGTAAAGATCAATGTAATGACTGCCCTAATGAGATGCCCAATTCAATGGGAGAATGAATCACAAACTTTTTCAAGATACTCTCTCAGTTAACTCAAGTTTTGAATAGAAACCTAGATCAAGATGAAAGTTAAACCACCCTAATAAATAACAAGTCCCAATTTAGAGCTTTATGAGACAAAGGCCTCCTACTTTCAATGGATAATCTGATCCCTCAATTTTCGAACAATGGATCAACTCATTTGAGAAGATATTCCCTATACTTAAATACTCCGAACAAGAGAAGGTTATTATATCTTCTTATCATATAGAGTGTGAAGCTGATTAATGGCGGACATTGATAAAAAATATGAAGCCTAAGGAAGAGATCAAAGCGATGGGATGGAAGAATTTTCAGAAAATGTTTTTTGGTAAATATTTTTCTCACACCCTCTAAATTAATATGGAAAGGGACTTACATTCCCTCAAGAAAAAAGATGAAAAATATATCAGATCATACGAGGAAAACTTCACAAGTCTTGCATGATACACCTCTGGATTTGTTATTACTCCTGAATAAAAGATTGACTTCTTATTTGGTGGGCTAAAACCTAGCCTATAGAAAGCCCTGGAGATCCCTGAATTTGATAGCTATGATTAAATTTTACGATGTTCCCTCAAAGTTGAAATAGAGATTAGAGAATCTCAGGGGTATCATGGGGATAAGAAGCAGAAGGTGGAGTCAAATTCTGGCAGTCCTATAGAGAGATATAATGGTGCTAAGAAATTTCAACACCCCACTTTACAAAGGTGAGTAAAGATGCACCCTAGAAATTTTTTGAAGGGGATGGGGAAATGATTTAGGTGTGGGAAGGAAGGGAACCTATCCAGTGATTGCTGGCAAGAAAAACCCGCTATTGCGTTGGAGGAAATTAATGATCCAATAAACCCTTAGCATATTTTTCATTGCTACAACTGTAAGGATCAATGGAATTTCTCAAACCAATATACTAATATAAGGGTTTTTGGAGGCAACCAACAACCTCCATGACATCAAGGGAAAGATTTTTCCACCACTACCACCGAAGTGAATCCTGACAATAAAGTGGCGATAGGTATGCTAGTTATTCATATAAGAATAACAAACATACTTTTTGATTTTGGTTCTATTAATTCTTTTGTATCCCTAAATTTTAGTAGAACAATCCAAACACCACCACAAATCATGGAAGTAGAGATGTAAGTGAAAACGAAAAATTGGGAAATTATAGAATCCCATGTATATAACTCCTCCCCTATCACAATTTGTTGATTAAACTTCCCAGTGAACCTTATCATAATTCCCATGGTGGAATTTGATGCAATTCTTGGCATGGATTGGATTTCCCTATATAAATCCAACATAAATTTCCGTGAGAGGGAAATCACTATCCATTTGGAAAATAAAACCCTGATTATATACAAGTGAAATAAGGAGGATGAATCTTCTTTAGCACCATCATACTAAGCATGGATATTACTGCCATATGAGAATACATATCTTTCTCAGATGATCGAGTCTAAGGAAGGAACCATCCTTAAATACATGCCTATTGTGAGGTAATTCACTGATGTGTTTCCTGAGGAATTTACCAGTCTTCCTACTAGTATAGATGTTTAATTCTTGATTGATCGTATACTTGGGGAATTGATAATATCCAAGACTCCATATAGAATGACTATTGTGGAACTTGAGGAGCTAAAGAAACAACTACAAGAGAATCTGGATAAAGGGTTTATACGCCCAAGTGATTTACCATGGGGTAAACCGGTCCTCTTTGTTAAGAATAAGGATGAGTTAATGTACCTTTGCATTGATTATCATGAGCTTAAAAAAATCACGATAAAGAAAAAGTATAATTTTCCATGAATTTATGACTTTTTTGATCAGCTATGTGGATCAAAATACTTATCCAAGGTGGATATGTGGTTAGTATATTACCAAGTAATGGTGAAGAAGGAGGATATCTCCAAGACTTCTTTTTATACAAGGTACAGGCATTATGAGTTCATAGTGATTCCATTCAGACTCACTAACACTCCAAAAATCTTTATGGACTTGATGAATAAAGTCTTTAGAGATTACCTCAACAAATTTATGGTAGTATTTATTAATGATATTATAATATAGTCTTAAAGTAAGAAGGAGAATGAGAAGCATTTAAGTACTATGCTAAAGACCTTGATAATGGAAAAGATTTATGCCAAGTACAACAAATGTGTGTTCTGTTTGAAGGAATTATCTTTCTTGGGGCATATCATCACAAGCAATGGGATATATGTGGACCCTTAAAAGACTTTGGCAATTTAATGATGAACGAGGCCATCATATGTGATAGATATCCATAGTTTCCTTGGATTACCTGGGTATTATCATCAATTTGTGAGAAATTTCTCATGATTATCAAACCCTATAACCAAGCTAACTCGGAAGGGAGTCAAGTTTTCTTGGAATGATGAATGCAAAGAGAGATTTAAGGAGTTGAAAAAGAGGATTATCACTACGCCCGTTATCAAACTACCCAAAAGTGGAGATATTTTTGTGGTATTTAGTGATGCTTTGAAGAAGGGACTAGGCTGCATGTTGATGCAAAATGAAAAATTCATTTCCAATACTTCAAGGTAGTTGAAAGTTCATGAGCAGAAATGTCCAATACATGATCTAGAGTTAGTTGCAACGATCTTATATTTAAAAATTTGGTGACATTACCTATTTGGGGAGAAGTGTGAAATATGTACAGATCGCAAAATCCTTAAGTATATTTTCACACAGAAAGAGTTGAATATACCCCAATGAAGATGTTTAGAGATGAACAAAGACTATGACTTCTCAATTCACTATAATCTAGGGGAAGAGAATAAAGTGGAAGACACTCTAAGTAGAAAGGATCCAACAACTATTTCATTAATGAGAATTGAGAAGGATCCTATCTTCTAAGAATTTAAGAGGATGTACATGGGAATCATAAGGAAAGGAACATCACCAATCCTTTCACAAATGATTACTCAACCATCTCTTTTGGGGAGGTTAAAGGATGTTAAAAGAGATGATGTGAGAATTCAGAAGAAAGTGGATACTATTAGAAAAGGGAAATCCTTGGAGTTCATTATTAATGAAGAAGGTTTTGTAAGATTTGGGTCAAGACTATGTGTACCATCAAATACCAAGTTAAATAAGGAGCCGTTGGATGATGCACATAGCTCAACCTTCTCTATCCACCCTGGAAGTACAAAGATGTATCGAGATCTCCAGAAACACTATTGGTGGGAAAATATGAATAAGTATATCATAGAATATATATCAAGATGTCTCATATGTTAGAAAGTGAAGGTAGAAAGGAAAAAATCTAAGGGGATGATGCAACCATTACCGATACCTACATGGAAATAGGAAAACATCACCATGTAATTTATAACCAGGATTCCTAATACATCTAGAGGAAATAATTCTTTTTGGGTTGTGGTGGATCGTCTTACAAATACGGCACAATTCATTGTGATTTGAGAGGATTTATCATTGGATCAACTTGCACTAATATACATCAGAGAAGTGGTGAGGCTGCATGGTGTACCACTATCGATTGTATCTAATTGAGATCCAAGATTCACCTCTAAATTCTGGAAGTCTCCAACATGATCTGAATACTAAGTTAAAATTTAGCATGACCTATCACCCTCAAAACAATGTCCAATATGAGAAGAATATCCAGGCACTTGAGGAAATGTTGAGAGCATACTCAATGGTCTTCAAAGGAGGATAGGATCAACATCTTCCCCTAGATGAGTTCTCTTACAAAAATAGTTTCCACTCAAGAATCCAAATGTCTCCCTACGAATCACTTTATGGGAAGAGGTGTAGAACATCTGCATGTTGAGATGAATTTGGGGAACAAAAACTACTAAGTCCCAAAATGGTTGAGGAAATGGTGGAGAATGTTAAGACCATTCAGCATCACATCAAGGCTGCTCAGAGTCGCCAGAAAAGCTATGCTGACAATCATTGACAAGACATAGAGTTTGATGTTGGAGATATGGTATTCCTTCGAATATCTCCATGGGATATAGTAATGATATTTTGGAAGAAGGTAAAGCTTATTCTAAGGTACATCATCCCTTTTGAGATCATTGATCACATCAGAGCCGTGGCCTACCGACTAGCACTCCCACCTAACCTATCTCAAGTACATGATGTATTCCATGTATATATCTTGAGAAAGAACATACTATACCCCTCTCATACTCAATCTAGAGGTGATACCATTGGATAATGACCTCTATTACAAGGATAATCCAGTGAAGATCTTAGATCATAGAGACAAAGTTCTATGGAATAAGACAATGCACCTAATCAAAGTGTTGTGGAGAAACCAAAAGTTTGAAGAAGCAATATGGAAACCAGATGAGGCGATGAAACAAAGTTACCCTCATCTTTTTTAATGCAGGAAATGAAAATTTCAAGGGATAAATTTCTCAAGGGGGGAAGATTGTAATGACCTGAACTATTATAAGTGTAATTTCACTTTTGATTCAATTAAATGTCTTATTTTGTAAAATCGATATAGAAAACACATGCACTACATTTGTTTTATTATATCCAATTGGATTTAAATAACCATTAATTATCATTACCTTTTATAATATATCTGCTAAATAGTGATCACATGATTGGTATAAATATAGGGTTTTAACAAATCCTTTCGACATAGACAAAGGAGGTGATGGCCTCAACCAATAGGATCGTTCCCTATGAATCCCATTTATAAAAAATTCTAATGGAGATAAAATTTCTGGGCTTTTCCTTATACCAATACCAATCCAAGATCCAACAAATTAAGCATGAACAAAACTATTTACAGGAGAAGTTCAAGCTCATCAAGATCACGTCCCAAACCATGTTCACCGAACAACCCCATGAAAGCCCCACCATCACACACCTTACTCTTAGGGAACATGCTAGTGTAATAAAGGGATATGTATCAAAACCCTAACATTATGGTTATGTACATTATTTTTGTATATAATAATGAATATAATTTTATTTTATTATTGTTTTTAAAGCACAAATTGTATGTTTGGTTAATATTCAAATTGAATTAAGAAATATATTTTGATAAATAAATAAATAATATTTTAATAAAATATCATTATTAAATTAATTTTATTAAATATAAATGATTATATAATTTTTATGAGGCCAAATGTAATTTTTATTAAGGTTTAAAAACTATTTTTTTCAAAACCTGTCAATTTTAAATAAATACCAGTTTTTATTTTAAAAATGAAAAATGAAATATTTATAAAATTATTTGGATAAAATGAATATTATTTTTGGAATCAGGATTTCAAAATTATCTATTGGTAAATTTTTCATAATTTTCTGAGATAGTCAAATTTTTGGGTAAAAACTAAATACCATATAAATATATAGTATGTTTTATGACATCATAATAACCCAATAGTGATTTAATAAACACTATAAATGGGATATTAGGACAAATACAAGTTTTAACTTTAAAATAATGTGATTTTATATTTTTTTGACTTATTTTATAAAGCCTTAGAGAATCCTCCAAAATGTATAATATATTTTATGATTTTAAGTTCATTTCTTTAATAATGTGACTCACCTATACATAAGCAAGGCTAATATTTTAATATCTTCAGCCCATGGGCATATAAAATAATTTTTTTCACTTCTATTTGGAAAAACCATGGGAAAAAACTATGGGAACGTTTTTAGTTTTTAATATTTAATTATATAGATTCCAAAACCTAAGTTTGTGAAATATTAAATAATTCCCCTCTCATTTCCTATATAAACCCTCCCAATATCCCACTTATCTTCACTCAAAATACTTGAATAACGTCCTTACTCTATCCTGCCCTATGTATACTCCTCTTAAGTCACCCCAAGCTCTCAAGAATCTAATCTTCAAGCTTTTGAAGTCACACACTCAAGTAAGGGTTTCTTCTACTATAATTTTTATCCAAGTTTCCTTATATTTTTATACCCTTTTATTTTCATTTAAAAAATGTGGAGTATGTTTTCAAACCTCCCACATACTACCCTTATAATTTTTTAACGATGAGATACCCATTTCTCTCTCATTAATCCCTCCCATGTATACTCGTTACCATGATAAAATTTTGTTAGAGTTATTCTATTTCTCCTCTTTCTTCAAGTTTCTTCATTATGTTACACCTTCTATTTACAAATTAATTATGTTGGGTCATGTATTTCTATGACCCTATTACCTTTATTTTCATTTATATATTATTATAAACCCCTTTATCTCTCATCAACCCTTTTTATTAATTTTTATGTCATGCCATTAGGCTGCCTAAATTGCACCGTTAATTTCCTTTCCAAAATAATTGTGTAGTGAATACCACACCCATTCCCTATCAAGGGTGTTCAATTTTGTTCGCATATAACTTTTTTATTTAGGAATTACATGTATGTATTCCACACCCATTGATCGTGGAATAAATTAAGATGAAGAATGAATACATGTTTTATGATCTATGTGGCACACTTAAGCATGAGAATGAAATGAAAGTAATGGGTGTGCCCTGAATTTTATAGAACTCCAATGCATTGGGTAATGTTTAGTATCATGATACAACATTTTGGGATAGGTTTTTACTTGATTCCTTTATAGGACATTGTCCACTATGATGTCTTGGAAGTTTATCCTTGACATATGATACAATGTTTTAAGTTGTTGCCACATTTCCATGTTATGATTATCATGATATATCATGCCTTTATGTTCATGTTTATTTTATACTCCATTTATATGCCTATTGTCTATCATTTTCTGTCTTCCTCATGTTATTCCATGTTTATTCCCTTAATGGGCTTTATAGCACACCCCTTTCTTATGCATGTCCTCATATTATCCCATGCAATGTTAAGTATGAAGGAATGTTGTGGTCATGTAAAGACATTTTTCAATAATGATGTTGTATTTCATGTTTTAAGTTGTTATGTAATGTTCCTAATTTCCCAATACACTAGAATTATTTATATTTTAGGTTTTATTAAGTGTAATTTTATGTCCTTAAATAATGTATTAATGTAATAAAAAGAACATGGTTGTTATAACCTTATAATTGTATAGGGATTAAATTGGTGAATGATGTTGGTAAATTATCTCATTTTGGGGATACATCTTGAATTAGTGATCTGAAATTTTATAAGAAAATAAATACATCCAATCTAACCCTAGAGAAAACCTAGGATCAGATCATATTATTTAATTTTTTACATTAAAATATTTAAGTGTTTCAATCATTAATTCAATCCTTTCTCATAGGTACTTTACTATTCTATTATCAAAATTACAATCAACCCCATAATTGGTCACTCCAAAGACAATCCTCCCATCAAATATGAGTGTCTCAAGTTTACTTATTCAGTCCATATAGACTCGATCCGTACATGTAATATAATAACTGCTTCTACCTGTAGGGTAAATTTGGGTGTCAACCAAGGCCCCTGGCCTAAATTTTGGGGAAATATAGTAACACTGACTGACTGTAGAAGAGATGACTAGATGACACTGATATGGAACTATAACAGTGAAGACTTTTGGCACAATTAGTATTTCATCTAGGAATTTGGAGATAGAGGTACTGTAGCTCCTTGTACTTATAGCCACTGACCGCTATAAAAACTTGGACTTGGGTAGCCACAACACTTTAGTATTTAAAACTTCCAACCAATATTCACTATAGCATAGTGGACTTACAGTGCTATTGGTGGCACAATGCTTCATATTTTTTATTAGCTCATTTGAGCTAGGGTTTTATGTGTGTGTGAAAATCTAATATCATTGTAATTGTACTCTTGAATTTTTAGTGAAGTTATTATACCTCTCTGTGGATGTAGGGATTCTTTTTGAACCACATAAATCACTGTGTCTATGTTCATCATCATCTTCTTCTTTTATTATGTCTTTTCTTCATATGAAAACCTCTTTTGTGTGAATTTCTGCCTTTCCAAAATAGTTCTTCTTAGCTTTTGGATCATGCGTGATAGTTTTTGAATTGATATCATATATTATTATATGGTTATTGAGGATTCTATGAGGTGATTAAGTGTATAACATCCCACCTTTTTAATACATAACTTTTCATTACATTTTACAAACAGAGGATCTTTAAAGTCTAGTGTCTTGGAAATCAGGATCATAATACATGAAAAAACATAAAAATTCTTCTAAACCACTTGTAAGGATTCATCATAGGATCATCCTATGTACATTTACTGCATCTCATATCCTAGAGATAGACATCAAAGGAAAGGGTGAGCAGAAGGCCCAGTAAGGGTAAACAAGGGAGTCAATGTACTTGTGATATCAATAAGAACTTGAATAAAAACATGAAGAAATGAGCAATGGAAGAATAGGAATATCATAAAGAAAAGAACTTGGAACATAACTTGAATATGTGGATAAAACATTTCATTTAGACATTCATGAACATATCACCAAGGTCCATCCCCAAGGTGTCATAAACATTACCAAGGTTATTCACCAAGGTATCGTGAAACTTGTCATCTCTAGAGATTAAATATTTACCCAATGCATTGGAGCACTATCAGGGCGCACCCTTAATATGTCTTTACTTTCATGTGAGCCACATAGATCATAATCAATCATTTCATAAATAACCCAAATAGAATCAAAGAAATGGGTTTCATGTCAAAATCGTGACGTTTAAAAAAATACTTAAAAATAAGATCATTATGTCATTTATAAACCATGGAAAGGGAGTGAGGGTTATATGTATGTCAATTACAGAATATAATATATCATCTTTATATATTTATTAACACCCATATAAAAGAAATAGGTTTGGGTATTCACATAAACAAATAATAGAATCTCTTGAGAGAAAGAGATAGAAATTTTGAGATGAAATTTCTGCAGCACAACGGCTATATAACATGGTTTTAGAAAACATTGAAAAGAGAGGGGATATGGGTCACCCACTAATATATAATTCATAATATAGTATGAGTACTGAATAAGATCATGGTATGTATATTTTAATGACATACCACATGAAAAGGAAACATGAAAGAAAAGAGAAGATGTGATTTCTTTTACGAGAAATTCGGCAGCCTAACAACGTCACTTAAAAATTCAGAAAACAAATTGATGAGAGAAATAAGGGTCTCTCATAATTTGGAAATAAAATGGACAGTAATAAGAACATATAAGAACATACCCTCAATATAAAGAGATGGAAAATATAAGACACAACATAAAGGAAGTCATGACTTAAAAGAGGAGGGTGAAAGGATCCCTTACCTTGAAGAGTAACTTCGAAAGCTTGAAGGTTGGGACCTTGGAAGGCTTGAGGGAGCATTGGGAGGACTACTTGGGAGGTAAAGAGACCAAAACTTCATTGTGGAGGATTTTGAAATGAAATTAATGAGAAAATGGCTTGGTATTTATAGGAGAAGTGAGGGGACAAAACATTAATTGCCAAGGGACACCTCATCAGTGGTATTTGAAAAAACCATGGGCTTGCCCATGGTATTTGCCCATGGTATTGGCCACTTGAGACACCTCATACCTTATATTACTATTCATAAGTCGACCAGAATTATTGAATAATTATTACATCCTTAATGATGTCATTAAACACCTGAAACTCAAAAACTGTATTTTCACTATTCACCGAAAATTCAACTTTCTCAGAAAAATCCCAAAATTTCACCTTAACCAAATACCAATGCTCTGATTTCAAAAATGAACTCCATTTTATAAAAATATTTTTATAAATATTTTTAATTTAATTTTTAAATAAAAACACTATTCACTGAAAATTCAACTATTTCAGAAAAATCCCAAAATGCCACCTTAACCAAATATCGATGCTCTGATTTCAAAAATGAACTTCATTTTATAAAAATAATTTTATAAATAATTTTAATTTAATTTTTAAATAAAAAACACTATTCACCCGAAAAAACTAATACTTAATCAATAATTTCTGAAATAGTTATTTACCTATTTTATTGAATTACATTACGTAATCAAGGTGCCTAAATTATATTAATACTTTCTTAACTGAAGTTACTTAATCCATTTGTTCACATTAACAATCATAAAAATAAAATCACTATTCATAATTTACTATTCACCAAAAATTAAGTTGATCTAATTAGACTCTAAATTTCATACTGAACACAACTGTAGAAGACCATTTTTTAAAAATCATTACACATTATTAATTATTTAAGGTGTACATAAATATTTTAAAATATCATTTTTCTATAATTCATCAATAATATGCATACTATATTTATTCGGACATTTGAAAATTTACAAACTTCACCATAACAAGAAATCACAATTTTTATTTAAATCAAAGGATTACACAAGGCAGTTACGGTCTCGTTACATAACCCCTTATAACACCAGCATTTGACCTAAGAGTAAGGTGTTCTAGGGTGATAGAATCTTGGGGCGGCTAGGCCAACATTGCCCGAGGAGTGATTTCTATCAGCTTGAACTTCTCGCGAAGGCGATTCTGTTCTAGCTTCACACGATGAAGTTCGGCTTGGGTTTGGTCCAGAGCAAAGCCCAAAGGTGCTACCTCATTCCCAAGTTCCATCAGATAGGCTTCGATCGGACCAAGACTACTGGATGGGGCCATCAAATCTTCTTTCTATATTAATTAATCAAGATCACTTGTATTTATATACAATAATCGCAACATTTAGTTTCCAACGGTCATATTGACCAACGATCATATAACAGTCGAAACCCAATGGTCTTATTTTAATTATACTCATTTTATTAAATGAAATAGTTTTGTTGATTATAAAATAAAATAACACACAAAGTTAGGAAATAAAATTTATTCAAAATTTCGGGTCATTACAATCTCCCCCCTTAAGAAATTGCGTCCTCGCAATTTTAAAATTGGGCTTGGAAATTTTGTTGAAAGTCCCACATCAGAAAAAGAGTTAGTAAAACCATTACTTTAAAAGAAAGAAAGGGAAGTACAAAGGTCACCCGAGTTAACCCATACTTGGATTCCATATAGGAAAACATGGATATGGAAGAGAAAAAAAGGGTCAAGTTCTAATGGAGAGTGATAGAAAACATGATTAGGAGAAAATGAACCACAAGAAGATCACAAACTTAAGACATGTTAAATGGTCTTTGATTACCCAGTAGGAAACGTAAACCAACAATGTTTTTGTTTTACGTTCCTTTTCATAATTTTGAGGAATTCATTTACTACATAGAATAAAAACATAAGGAAATATACTTACCTTCAAGTAGAGTTTCATCCCTTAATAAGTTTCCACCAAGACTAATCTTTTCTCCAAACAACAAGCATTCAAAAAGACTTGGTATCATCAAAAGCACAAGAATCATCTTCTAGAGAATCACATAATCCACAAAAGAAAAACTATATTTTTCCCTTGTCTTTAGTCATTAACTAAAACTAAAAAGGTTAGTACGAGATCATATAATCCCCAAAAAGGATAATCCTTTATAAGAAGAAAAAATGACTAATAATATCCAAAATTCAACAAAAGTACCCAAAGTTCCAGAAAGACCATTCAATACACAATCATCCTTAAAATTATTCAGAATAATCCAAACTAAGATTGGAACCCAAAACTCATAAGGATTTAATCACATAGTCTTCCCCAATAAATCTTAACATTTATCTCTAAATAACATCGACTACTATTAAAGTCTCATACTAAAGTGTAATTAACCTATTCACATATTCTCTATGCTAGGTTCATCATTTTCTAGAAATAACCCAAATCAACATATGTCCACAATAAATACATAAATTCTTACAAAAAAATTTCAATCATTCCTCCTCAGTTTAAATCTTGTAGTATTTTATTTCCCTTAGGCATATAGTACTCCAAAAGAGAAAACATAGTCCAAAATAACCTTTATCATTTAATCACCAAATAATTTTCCTATATAAAGGATATCAATTTGATAAAACATAAGTTTCCAAAATCATCTTATTCTTGATCCATAAAAATAGCAGGTGCATTAGTCAGTCCGAAGGGCATAACAACAAACTCATAATGACCATATCTTGATTGGAAGGCAGTTTTTGGAATATAATCATTCATCACCCTCAATTGATGATAACTAGAATGAAGATAAATCTTAGAGAAGAATTGAGTCCCACAAAGTTGGTCAAATAAGTCATTAATTCTTGGAAGAGAGTATTTTTTCTTCACTGTGATCCTATTCAGTTCTCTATAATCAATGCATAGCTGCATCGATCCATCCTTCTTCTTCACAAAGAGAACTGGTGCTCCTCAAGGAGACACACTTGGTCAGATAAACCCATTCTCCAAAAGATCTCGGAGTTGTTTCTTTAATTCCTCTAGCTCCACATTTTCCATCCTATAGGGGGTATTTGACATCGTATGAGATCCAGGTACGAGTTCAATGGATAACTCTACCTCTCTTTCTGGGGGAGGTCTGGGTAACTCCTCAGGAAATACGTCAACGTATTCCTAGATGATTCGGACATTTTCTAAAAGAATAAATCCTTCGTGTGAAACTTATTTCATTTACGACTCTTTCAACTAAAAATGATTTTATGTCTTAAAACTTCATGCTTAGACAATTACATTTTTCTATAATTCCTTCATAATGATTCATAAAAAGCTTGCGATTAACCAAAAATATCCCCTGGGAGTGTCATAACCAAGAGTACAACAAGACCCATTGTCGCGTATCAGTTCCCGTTAGAGTCTAGCTCAAAGAAGTGTTTTCGGGTTTTACCCCTATATACATCTGTGCCAGAGCCACCTCTACATGCTCGTATCCAGATAGGGATGTATTTGCTTGAAAACCACTTACTCAATACTCAAAAAAATACCAGAAAGATTTCCTATATTTAAACTTTTCTATAGGTTTCTTCCTAAAGTTTTCATATCCTAATTTCTATAAATAACTAAACTATCCTTTGATACCAACTATAACATCCCTCCTTTTTAATACATAACTTTTCATTACATTTTACAGATAGAGGATCTTTACAGTTTAGTGTCTTGGAAATCAGGATCATAATACATGAAAACAACATAAAAATTCTTCTAAACCACTTGTAAGGCTTCATCATAGGTTCATACTATGTACATTTACTGCATCACATATCATAGAGACAGACATCAAAGGAAAGGGTGAGCAGAAGGCCTAGTAAGGGTAAATAAGGGAGTCAATGTACTTGTGATATCAATAAGAACTTGAATAAAAACATGAATACATGAGAAATGGAAGAATAGGAATATCATAAAGAAAAAAACTTGGAACATAACTTGAATATGTGGCTACAAAATTTCATTTATACATTCATGAACATATCACCAAGGTCCATCCCCAAGGTTTTATAAAAATTACCAAGGTTATTCACCAAGGTATCGTGAAACTTATCATCTCTAGAGATTAAATCTTTACCCAATGCATTGGAGCGCTATTAGGGTGAAACCTTAATATTTCTTTACTTTCATGTGAGCCACATAGATAATAATCAATCATTTCATAAATAACCCAAATATAATCAAATAAATGGGTTTCATGTCAAAATCGTGACGTTTAAAAAAAATACTTAAAAATAAGATCATTATGTCATTTATAACCCATGGAAAGGGAGTGAGGGTTATATGTATGTCAATTAAAGAATAAAATATATCATCTTTATATATTTATGAACACCCATAGAAATGAAATAGTTCTGGGTATTAACATAAACAAATAATAGAATCTCTTGAGAGAAAGAGATAGAAATTTTGAGATGAAATTTCTGCAGCACAACGGCTATATAACATGGTTTTAGAAAACATTGAAAAGAGAGGGGAAAAGGGTCACCCACTAATAAATAATTAATAATACAGTATGAATATTTAACAAGATCATTGTATGGATATTTTAATGACATAATACATGAAAAGAAAACATGAAAGAAAAGAGAAGATGCGATTTCTTTTACAAGAAATTTGGCAGCCTAACAGCGTCACTTAAAAATTCAGAAAACAAATTGATGAGAGAAATAAGGGTCTCTCATAATTTGGAAATAAAATGGAAAGTAATAATAACATATAATAACATACCCTCAACATAAAGAGATGAGAAATATAAGATACAACATAAAGGAAGTCATGACTTAAAAGAGGAGGGTGAAAGGATCCCTTACCTTGAAGAGTAACTTCGAAAGGTTGAAGGTCAGGACCTTGGGAGGCTTGAGGGCACCTTGGGAGGAATAATTGGGAGGTAAAGAGACCAGAACTTCATTGGGGAGGATTTGGAAATGAAATGAATGATGGAAAGGCTTGATATTTATAGGAGAAGTGAGGGGACAAAGCATTAATTGTCAAGGGACACCTTATCGGTGGTATTTGGAAAAACCATGGGCTTGAACATGGTATTTGACCATGGTATTGGCCACTTGGGACACCTCATACCTTATCTTACTATTCATAAGTCGACCAGAAATATTGCATAATTATAATATCCTTAATGATGTCATTAAACACCTGAAACTCAAAAATTGTATTTTCACTATTCACTGAAAATTCAACTTTCTCAGAAAAATCCCAAAATTTCACCTTAACCAAATATTGATGCTCTGATTTCAAAAATTAACTCCATTTTATAAAAATAATTTTATAAATAATTTTAATTTAATTTTTAAATAAAAACCTTATTCAATGAAAATTCAACTGTTTCAGAAAAATCCCAAAATTTCACCTTAACCAAATATCAATGCTCTGATTTCAAAAATGAACTCCATTTTATGAAAATAATTTTCTAAATATTTTTAATTTAATTTTTAAATAAAAGACACTATTCACCTGAAAAAACTAATACTTAACCAATAATTTTTGAAATAGTTATTTACCTATTTTATTGAATCACATTACTTAATCAAGGTGTCTAAATTATATTAATAATTTCTTAAGTGAAGTTACTTAATCCATTTGGTAACATTACTAATCATAAGCATAAAATCACTATTCATAATTTACTATTAACCAAAAATTAAGTTGATCTTATTAGACTCTAAATTTCATACTGAACACAGCTGTAGAAGAACATTTTTTAAAAATCATTACACATTATTAATTATTTAAGGTTTACATAAATATTTTAAAATATCTTTTTTATAGAATTCATCAATAATATGCATACTATATTTATTCAGACATTTGAAAATTCACAGACTTCACCATAACGAGAAATCACAATTTTTATTTAAATCAAAGGATTACACAAGACAGTTACGGTCTCGTTACATAACCCCTTATAACACCACCATAAGACCTTAGAGTAAGGTGTGCTAGGGTGATATAATCTTGGGGCGGCTCGGCCAACATTTCCTGAGGAGTGATTTCTATCATCTTGAACTTCTCGCAAAGGCGATTCCATTCCAGCTTCACACGATGAAGTTCAACTTGGGTTTGGTCTAGAGCAAAGTCCAAAGGTGCTACCTCCTTCCCGAATTCTTTCAGATGGGCTTCAATCGGCCCGAGACTACTGGATGGGGCCATCGAATCTTATTTCTATATTAATTAATCAAGGTCACTTATATTTATAGACAATAATCGCAACATTTAGTTTCCAACAGTCATATTGACCAACAGTCTTATAATAGTCAAAACCCAATGATATTATTTTAATTATACTCATTTTATTAAATGAAATAGTTTTTTTGAGTATAAAATAAAATAACACATAAAGTTAGGAAATAAAATTTATTCAAAATTTTGGGTCTTTACAAAGTGGCTATCCAAGTTTGAAGAAAGTTTTGACTTGCTACAAACTTTTGAAGCCTCTAGGGTGAGTTGCACCATTACCTTGTTTGAAGGATTGGATTTGGAGTGGTGGAATCTCACTATTCATTCCCAACCGTTTGAGGCTCTATCTTGGAGATATTTCAAGGTCGTCTTCATTCAATGGTTTTATCTTGAATAAGTGAGTGTTTATAAGGTGATACAGTTTTGGGTATTCTCCAGGGTGATCAGTCAGTAAAGGACTATGTTAAATGTTTCACTGTCTTGGTTCCTTTCTCGCCAAAGTTGGATGGAGATAATTCAATGAGGTGATAGTTCTTTTCCAGGGGCCTTTATGCATAATTATGTTCATCAGTGATCTAGTCTAGCTTGAAAACCTATAAGTAAGTGGTTTATAAGGCCATCATTGCTGAGGAAATTTTAGCAGGGAAACCTATGGTAGGAAATTCTTTGATTCTTGTTGGAGCCAGTAAAGATGATCTGGATAATGAGAAGGGGAAGAAGGAAGGTGATGATGATGGTAAGATGTCTTATCAACCTAATATTCCTATTTTAGTAAAGTGGATGTTGTTAATGTGTTTCCAATGTTGGAAGTATGGACATGTTAGGCACTCATGCCTGTCAGCTCTAAATATTTTCTGTCCATGTGGCTGTTTTGGTCACATTCTAAGGTTTTGTGAGATAGTTGGGCATCATAATAAAAATTCTTAGACCTATCTCGAATATGATCAGTGCTCTGTATTTTTTCTTCCTTTGTAGAGTTGGAATCGTAGTGTTGTTTTGGGAGAACATCCTCTTTTGTAATTTTTTTTTATTTGGGACTTGTCCCATATTTTTTATAACCCATTACTTAATTTATAATGGATGAAAGGGGGTTTTGACCATATTTTTGTATCTTTTGATATGTTCACGCATCATTAATTCTTGATGCTTGTTGTATTTTATGCATAGTGTGGACCATGTGTTGAGATTTGTTTGATGGATGACATGGGGATACCATGGGTGTGAGCTATGGTAATAAGGATAAGATATTAGTTTCCAGTTAGGATGCAAGGGATATTGGGTCAAGGTTTTCTTTTAGATCACCATGGGTGGGTGTTTTGTGAGTTTATCCCTGAGTTACCCTCTCCATAGTTTCTTCACCCAAGATTAGAACCATTCCATTCCATGTTGAGGCATGTTCATATTGGGGTGTCCCTCTTGTTTCTTGGAGTTCCCTTTCTTAGTGATCTGGTCTAGTGACCTCTTGTTTATTCTTAAGGATTTTCTATTTTGTGTTTTTTTGAGATGGTTGTATTGGTTAACATAATTGTGTCTCTTTGGTTATGATTATCCTTTTTGGGTGTTCTCATCTAATGTTTCAACATTTTAAAGAAATTATAAATGGTGGGGATACCTGTGCTAGGACTCCATATGTTTTTTCAATCTTTTGGAGTGATTCTTTGGATTGCCTTTGGTTGGGTTGCGTTGTCATTTGGCTCTTGTGACCTTAGATGTTCCGAATGTGGTTTCTTAATTTTTTTCCTATAATCTAATTTTTTATTTAGTAATCCCTTAGGATAAATGTTGAATTTATTGGTATTATTGATTTCAAAGAATATCATAGGAGTGGCTATCCTAACGTTATCTTTTATTGTATCTTCACTTTCATTCTATGAGGATTCTTCTTCATAGGGATCATAGTGCATTATCAGTTGGTGAATCCTGAATCGTTCAATAGTGGTTATCCAAAGGACTGGGTTATTCATGTATCATGTCCTTAGTTTTAAGGTTTGGTGAGTTGGTTAGTTATTGAGTCCTTATTAGAGGGGAGCTAGTCTTGGCATTCCCACTTGTACTATGTTTTTGAGGACTTTTTGGGGGAAAAAAGTGGCATGATGGGGAGTTTGTGACACCCTGAGGTGTAAATTTCTTGGTAATGATATTGTGGTTGATTTCCTTCTTTGTTTTGGGGTGTTCTAGGCTGAAATTTTGAGCTTTTGGGTAGCTTTTCCAGGAGTACATAGTTAGGCACACAATTTGTAAACCATGTAGTAGAAACTATGCACCTTGTACAGTGGTGTAAAAAAGGGAACACACAATCTACAAACGATATGGGAAACCATGTGAGAAAACTGTGTAATATATGGGGTTTGAGATAATGGTAGATGCATGGTCTGTGCATGATTCGTAAAATCGTGCGAGACAAATGTGATACCTACCCAGTTTGGGGTATTTTTTTTCCAGTCTTCTTATTTTTAATTGGGTATTCTACCCTAATACACCCCATTTAACCCTCTAATATATGAAACTTCTCTATGGATTATCCCTCATTCTTAAAGATCTTCCAATTTTATTTGAAGTGATTCTTGGGTGGTTCTTCATCTAGATCAAGAGGTATGATATTCTACTCTCTTTCTCTCTTGATTTATTTATTTCCCTCCAAGTTAATATAACCCTAGTGTCTATTGGTGGATGATTTTATTGGTTAGAGTTTTTAGAAATTGGGCCTTTTGATTTGTAATGGTTGTGATCCATCATAGGATTTCTTTTTTAGTGGATTTCATTGAAGGTAACATGATTCCACCTCATGTGGTAAGTTTTTCAATTTCATTTCCTCTTATTTAAGAGTTAAATGGGTGATTTTATTTCTAAATTGATTTGTAATCTAGATAATGATGGTGTGGTTTATCTAGGTTTGGTTTATAAAGGTTTTCCATAACTTCACTTGGTTTTTATGTGGCTTAAAGGTTTTAATTTCATATTTAAAAGGTACTTTGATGTAAATTGGTATTTTATGCATCCTTCATGTTTTATAAAATTCAAAGAATGGTTTTATATAAGAAAAAAACCTTTTCATTGTGTTTTAGAAAAAATGGGACTTTTATAGTGGGTTCCCTTTTTTGGTTTAAGGGTTTTTCTTGATTTAAAAAGGGGTTGTGTTGTTTTATAAAATGAAATGGAGTTTACCTTGGGCTATTTGTTTGCGAATGTTGACAATCACTATTTAATTTGGAATTGTTTTTGGATTCCAAATTGTTTTAAAAATGGATTTCCAAATGCATATGCTATATGTGATAAGATAAAGGATTTTTTGGAACTTTATGACGTGTTGATTGATTGATTGATTATTTTTTTCCCATGTTGATCCACCTTTTTCTTGTATATAATGTTATGTTTATCCATGTGATGGATTTTGTGATGTAATTCATGTGGTTTTTATGGATTGGGGATATTTCTAAGGGACATATGTGTGGTGGGAAGGATGTGATTATAGTGTTATCTATTAGATATTTGTTATTTTCATGTGATGAAATTTGTTTTGTTCATGGAATACCTCTAGTTATTCCATGAGAAATCCCAGATTACTAATTGGGAAGTAGTGGGATGTTTCTAGGCTTGTTGAGATTACACATCGGCTAGTCTCCCCAAGTTGTACACAATACTTGGCTAATGGGGTGTCACTGATGAGACTAAGTAAAAGTGATTCAGTTAATGGATGTGAGACTGCTAACCTACCCACTATAGGTGCACCTTTGCGTGCATTATAATTCCCTATTAGTCCATGTGGTGTTTCCTCATGATATGCATCATATGTTACATATTTCATTATTTATTGGCATGTGAGATTATTATTGATTGGATGTACTTTCTTGATGTGTTGATCCTCTTATGGTTTAGTCTTGATGTTTACTAGTTTGGTTCCATCCATTTATTAGAATTATTTGTGACCTTTTATGGATGTGTTTTCATTGTCATTACCCCTGTTTCCTTTGTTAACTTTGAGTTGGATGTGTAAAATCCTTTAAAGTAAAAAAAGGGGAAATGGGTTTCAAAGTGAAATTCTTAGTTGACATGCTTTTTAAATGTTATAAACTATGTGTGGGATTATTTTCAAAAGTGTGGTGTTTTAAAGGGAAATTATTGGATTTTGAATTGGAAGGGTTTTAGTAAAACCTATTTGTATCATGTTTTATAAATGTTGTTCTTTGATAAAGTGCAATTCTATATTTGGTTTATCCCTATATCATGTAATGAAAGTGAAAACCTATTTGTTAACATTATTTTTAAACTATATTTTTTGGATTCTTTTATAAAATTAATGGATTAGACTCATGGTGTTATCCAACTAGATTCATCTCACGCCCAACATACTCACATTGGTGGGTATGTAATCTTCATGTCTTGTGTAGGTTTCTTCAAGTTTTGGATTTCAGATTGGATTCAGTGCCATATTCCATGGGAAGTGGATAGTTTTTTGGGATTTTGGCGATGAATTGGGAGTCACATAGAGATGGTGGTTAGTCGTTCAGTTTCATGAAACTGGTTGGCTCGAGTTAGGTTTTGTCCTATTTTGTATTTTATATTTTTTTATTTTTGATTTAGTTTTAGTTTTGTAATCTTATATTAAATGGTTATTTGTTGTAAATGTATTTATTGGAATTTATCTTTGTTTATATTTTGTTATGCCATGTTTGGATGTTTATATTTGGTTCCATGAGGGTGAAACCATCCCCAATGGTTATATTTGATTCCATTAACACTTTTCATCTACCAGAGGGGATCGAAGATGCTCCTTGGGTATGTGGGGGGTCAGATCAAGTGTCAGTCCAGTGGGTGGCTTGGGATGGTTCATTACACTTACCACATTAGAAGTACTTCTCAGATTTCATAAGACATTCCCCAGGGTTATTTTTATTACAGATATCACAAACTGGAAACTTTATTTTCTTACCTTCAGATTTATTCAATGGATTCTTTCCCATTACTTTCCACATGGACCACTTTTTCTCTTTTTTTTCACAAAACACCTGATCATTAGAAAAATATATTTCCACCTTCTCAAAACATCAAACAGGCATCTCATAACTTTTAAATTCATATAAGGCCAAATATATTTGGTATATTTTATTTAATACTAAGTAAAACTGATTAATTTTACTATCAAGATCTTGGATGAAATTTGGTATGTACCTTGCTAATCAGGTGAAGTTTTCTTCCTACGCGTCAATTGAATCTCCCCTACCTCAATTGTAATAATTTCTTTTCAATACCAAGTCAAACAACCATAGAAAAATACATCTTAAGGAAAATATTCTTAAATTTATCCCATTCTATTTTGTCAATCTCTTATCTTTCTCTACCATTATTAACCATTGACCACCATTGATCATAATCACCTTCAAAACAGTAAATAGAAAGAGTTTCCTTTTGATTCCCTAAGAAACCCATGACTTTGAATATCTTTTCCAAATATTTAATCTATCCCTTATCTACCACTAAGTTAGAATATCCAATGAATGTTGGATGGTGTTGTCTCATAAAATTCTCTACTATCAACATGTTCCTTAGTGGCAGATCAATTTTACCTCTAGAATGGACACCTTCCACCATTTATATCCTATGTTAACTAATTCCTCACATTAAAAAACTACTCATTTCCAATTACAACCACTCCAGGTTGATGATTTGGAAGGATATTGTCCTCTTTGTTCCTTCATACTTTAGCTTCCCTACTTCCTCTATGGAAAACCATTCTGAACAAACATAGTTTAGATGATGCAACATGGTAATATTAAAATTTTATATCATGATAACTATAAATTATAATATCTTAAGGTTACTTACATTATCCAAACCTTTAAAATTATCTAAACCTTTCCACTAATACCAACTATAAGGACCCAACCTTAAAGAATTACATAATCTTGATTTTTAAGTTAAGAATTCAATTTATTAAATTTTGATGATATTTATGATTTAGATTTTTATAAAATTAGGTCATAAATCTTACATAACAAACTCACACATTACAAAGTGGACACTTCCACTCAATATCCATTTTTCCCACAATATAAAACTTTTAAGATATAACAATTTTTTTTCATGAAATATCTTTAAAAGTTTTATCTTGAACTCATCATGTCCCCTAATAATATTTAAAATATTTTGAAAAACATTTGAAAACATGGGATGAGCACACAAATATTGTTAAGGAACATATAAAAATAAAGAAATAAACTCATTAGTGCATTAATGCTCATAAAAATTTTCCTATTTGAAAATAAAATTTGAACTCAAAATGTTCATTTTCTTACCCAAGAAATCAACTTCTATGCCTAAAGATTTTCATAAAAAGTTTTATAAGAAATATTAATGGTAAAATATACCTCATAAAGGCTTCATTTAAATCATGAAAAACTCATGAAAACTTTTCTAAAAGTTATGCATTTCACCCTTAAGAAGTAGCATAAACTTCCCTTTAAAATTATGTTCATTAGCTTAGCTTGTGAAATCATAATATTTCTATAAAAACAAATAGAAATAATAGAAAAATAATGTAAGTAACTTGGTAAATAATTTTCATATCACTCTTACAATTATTCTTACAAATGGAATAACCTACCCAGTAAGTGCCAATAAACTCTTAGGAGAAACCTAATCGGTTAACTCCGTCCCTTTACCCAAAGAATTGGAGAACTATATCAAGATCACTCATCATCATGATCTCTATAAGGATCACCCATAATAATACATAATTACCAAGATACATAACATAATCACAACACATGAAATCTTTCATTTCCATCATCATACTCATAAAAATATTCTTTTCAACCATAAGAAAAACATTTCTAGATATCGAAATATCCTTTCCATTTAAAAACCTTTTTGAAAATTCCTAGAACAGATGGAAGGATGGGTTTTATTTTAAGAAAACATGAAATGTTATAAATTAATCCAATAATTAAATAATTTTTATGATGTAAGTAAAAATAATTGATGCTGCATACGTTAAAAAGAAGATTTTTTCCTTTTTCAAAATGTTTAGTATAAAATACGTAAAAAAGTTCCTTTTGAAAACCTTTGAAATAAAGTAAAAAATTTTATAAAATTTCCTTTATAATTAATTTATTTCCATATAAATACATCCATAAAATTATTTTAAGAATATAGATATTAAATAATTTTTTTTAAAATAAATCTTTAAAACATTTAAAATGATATTTTTAAGGTAAAGTGTCCCTTACCCCAAGCCTAACTCATCATGTATGTTATTTATCTTATTGAATAATAAAATTATGTTAGTTATTTACTCATATAATAACCATTTTTAAGTTTAATAATACTTTTAATTTATTTGTTTTTATGTCATATTCATTTATATAATCAATTAAGTCCACGTCAGACGTTTTGATGATATTCGGCTCATATGACCAAAATATAATTGTTTGGGATAAAAAACCAATACATATTTATATATATAAATTGTAGGTGAAGGATTATATCACTTATGGCTATAAAATTTGGATCAGAAGTGATGTTTGGAACCCTACCCATGTGGGATTTTTCTAATCGAGCTGCATTACTGGGAAAGTCTGATTCAAAACAAACTTATTTAAAAATACATTGTAACACACACACACACAAATATACACAAACATATATATATATATATATATATATATGAATAATAATATATATAACATATATATGTATAATATATATATATATATATATTATAGGAAGCTAAGGGAAGGGGACTTTGGGCTATTGGGTGGAGTCGATGCACATGCCACTTCTTTTTTTAAAAAAAATCCCAGACTATGACTTAGGATTTGAAAAAAAGAGGTTGTTGACATTGGGGGTAGCTAAGACAAACCATGTGTGTAAATGGCCCCATTTTTTTTGGGGTGGTGGGGGGGGGTAGTTTGTTGCTAAGATGCTACCATAATAAAAAAATGAAATAAAATCATGGGGCTGCCCATGCTTTTGGGGTGGGGTGATGGTAACGCTTTCCTATTATAAACAAAAAAACATTTTCCTTAAAATTATGGCACCCCTTGTGGGGTTCCTCACCCCTTCCCACCACCTCCATGTAATCGAACCGACACTCTTATCAGGTTGTCCTGACCCCAGACAGGCTGAGTTGTCTTTTTCCTGACCTCGGTCAGGTCGGGTCGAGTTCTACCCAACCCATCTGGGTTTTTACTCAGGATTTGAAACCCCTTTGGGTGGGGGGGGGGTTAAAAATTATCGAGAGATTGAAAAAATATAGAAAAATTCAGAAAATATTTTTTTTATAATTTAATTAAATAATTTATGGGACCACGTGGCAAGTGTTTTGTGAATTAAAATTAAATATAATTTATTTTAATTCATGAAAAATACCCTTAAAATGAATTCATCACTACTTTAATTTATTTACATGAGTTTAATGCATATCGATTTATCATGAGCTATAGATTGACTAATTATTTCCCAATTTCATTTATTTATTTATTGCGATGTATTTATTTTTAATAATTAATAAATAAACAGTGATATATGTTTTTATTATTGCATCATTATTGGTATAAGGGCCTACATGTCCACAATAAATATTATTTATTTGTATCCCAAATACCCAAGATACCCTCACATGTATTCGAGTATCATTATAAAATGATTAATATTTAAGGTGATGCTTTTCACATCGAGACTTGGCAAGACACCAGAAGAGACTTTGATGCATTGTATGGGTGATCACCACAACTCGAGTGGCATGCACCACGAATCAAGGGGATACCCCTAGGGTCTACGTTGATCCATTATTCACTCAATAGATCAACCATTCATATCAGATCATGATCACATAATTTAATTTTATTCATACATGGTTTATTATTTCATGTATGTGTAGTTTTTACATATGATCACATAAAATAATAAGCGAGCATGTGTAGATAAAATAAAAATGCATGGTGAATATTTTTCTATTTATATAATTGTAAAGATGTGAGTGTGGTCACATAAAACAAGAAAGTGTAAATATAAAATGATTACATTTTCTATGAATAATAAAAACACTCAAAAAAATATTAAATCATAATGCCTTCCATCATTTAATTTTGAACAAATCTGATTATACGAGGGTTCTTCATCCTTAGTTGAGGGTGTTATGAACCAGCCTGCGTACCCTGGTAACCCGATAACTGAGTCGACCCTAACATAGCCTGAAGGGAATTTCTGATCCCCATGATTTAGTGACTAGAACCTAATATCATACAACATGAAAGTGAGAATGAATTTTCCACAAAACATAATGGAAGCAAGACAAGTAAGTCAATATGAATTCAAAAGAAACTCCACTAGGAGTAATGAACCATAACTCAAATAGGAATTTAAGACCAAAGTACTACAACCCAAGTACCGAAACATGAAAAAACAGCCCAAGTACCTAAGGACACAACTCACCAAGCCCAAGGTTCAATAGCTGGATCCACTTCTAGGTGATCCTTTCCCCTTGCTCTAACCTGGAAGGAGATAATATACAAACACCCAAAGGAATAGGTTGGGTGTGAGCTAAAAGGAAAGTAGTATCTCACCAATGCTTCCATATCAGATTCCAAATGTATATTAACTAACGAAATTATTTCAATTCTAAATAAATAGGTTTAGAATTTTAAAAAACATTTAAACAAATCATGCTATACAATTTAAATAATGGAAAAATACTTTAAGAAAAGGATTTACAAATGATGGAATATTTCAAATAAAAATGGATTAAATATATTTTTTATATAAAATAGTTTATATAAATTTATAAGTCATGTAAAGTAGTTTAAAAACGTTGCTATATATTTATATATCAAATATAAAACAACAGAGAAACATGGTCATCTGCCAAAGAGGTATGAAAGTTCTAGGCTATAGGACTCCGCACTCTCTATGTGATCACGACAATATGTGTATACACACATCTCTATGACACTGGCCAAATAAGACTTGTCACCATCCCATTAGGGATGCGACCTACTGCATTTATATTTTAGAACATTGTATAAGTGTAGAGTGTATACAAATAACTCATAAAATACCTACAGTTTTCATGTGATCTTACACAATCAATGATGGGAAATTTATTTTAAGATTACTTAAAATACAATTAAATCCCATTCCACCATTTAAAATTTCAATTTTCCTTTTAAAATAAAAATAGGTTTTAATAAAAAAACATGCCTTTTTAAAAAGATAAAACCACTGGGTTTATATCAAAACTTTTTAAGACATTTTTCAAAAGTTTGAAATCAATTAATTTACATAATTAAATTCAAAAATTTAATTGAAATAGTTTACATCAAATCTATAATTTAAATTAAACAATTTAAATCAACCAATATCCATAAACACACCCAAACTCAATAGAATTGTGGGTTTTCCCAATTTTCATGGAAAACCCATTTCAAATCTCCCAATTCACTAGAATTGGGTTTTATCAAATCAATTGAAATCAATTTTGAGAAATTTACTTTAAATAAAAAATTCAAATAAATCAAGAAATTCAAGGTTAATCTATTTGGTCAAATGGGATTGAATCACCTACCTTTTTCCTGAAATTCAACACTCACAACGGAACATGTCATCAAGAAAGAAGGTCTAGAATACCTAGAAACTCAACCTAGAAATGATATCCAACATAATAGAGCATATATCCATCAATTTTAGGAATGTCTATTGAAATCCCAAAGGAGGAGGAAGAGATAAAGACAAAAAATGAGGGAGAAATCTTACCTGAGAATCACACCACCAATGCAATAATGATCAAATGAAAAAAAGGGATCTAGAAGCATTGTAGAGATCCAAAATCACATGGGGAAGGCTTTGGGTCGAGAGAAAAGAAATCAGAGTGGAGGAGAAAAGAGGATCTCAACCATGCTGCCTATTTAAAAACCACAGTTGGGGTATTACACGATGTGTAACCCCTTTACAAATTGTGAAATAATCAATTTCTATAACCACTAGAAAATGTGTGGATTTGAATTAAAAAAAGATCATTAATTAACTCACGATGTGTAATGAATCTTCATATTTTGTAACTTTCACAGTGTTAACCTTTCTTGGTATACACCCAATGACCATTACATGTTGTGTAACCTAGTTACACGATGTGTAACCCTCTGAAAACCTGCAGAAAAGTATGATTAAAGACGAGAGTCAAAAAAAATATCTGACTTCACCATTATAGGTATCATCCCAATACATTCTCAACCCTAAACAGTTAAAGAAAATGAAAAAACCATGACAATTTTAAAGATGTACCTATCAGGTTGGTAATGGGATGTTACAACCTCCCCACCAGAGAAACTTTCTATCTCTAAAAATCCTATGAAGAAGATTGCATGCCAAAAATATGAGGACATTGCTCTCTCATCAGTACCTCTCATTACCATGTCTCATAATTATTAGAACTATGTTTCCATATAACATGAACCAAATGTATTGTACTCACAAAAAGTACCTTGGTCTTAGAATCAATTATCCTGACCGGATGCTCAGTAAAAGATAAATTAGGTTCAATCTCAAGATCACTCCAACTCAAAGCATGAGATGGATTAGATAAATACTTTCTCAGATGCGATAGGTAGAATATGTTATGTATCGATGTCAGCTATGGTGGAAGTTATAAATGGTATGAAACTTTCCCCACCTGCTCAAAAACTTCAAAAGGTCCCACAAAACAAGGAGTAAGTTTTCCTTGTCTCCCAAGTCGTCGATGACCCAACCAGGGTGAAACATTCAAGAACACCTA
This sequence comes from Viscum album, assembly GCA_963277665.1. Classification (NCBI taxonomy): domain Eukaryota; kingdom Viridiplantae; phylum Streptophyta; class Magnoliopsida; order Santalales; family Viscaceae; genus Viscum; species Viscum album. The sequence goes on from OY728123.1 coordinate 2,027,466,532, forward strand.
GTTGCCTACTGAGAACTCCAAAGGTCTACAACGATGATCATCATAAAACATATATCATCTCTATGTCGTTAACATTCTCTAATAAATTAATTGAATCTTTTCTATCATCTCTTTCACCAATATTGTCCCAACCAAGGAACTTTCACCAATATCTGACAAATACAATGGATATTTACAAGGATGGCCATACAAGGCCACAAAAGGTTCCATTTTGATCATAGACTGGTAACTACTGTTATAGAAAACTCAACCATCCCCAAGTGATCATCCCAAGCCCCACTGAAGTTGAAACACACACGCATAGTATATCCTCTAGAATATGTATAGTTCTTTATGTCTGGACATCCAACTGTGGATGGCAGGCCATGCTCAAATGGACCTGAGTTTTCAATTACTCCTAAAGGAATATACAAAAGTGATAAGTGAACCAAGGATACCTATCCAAAACTATAGTATATGGAACTCCATGAAAACGTACAATCTCTTTTACATTGAGATTTCCCAACTCCTCAACTTCGGAAGCATCAAGAATGGGTATAAAGTGACCTAACTTGGTTAGCCTTTCAATGATAACCCACATCACATTATTCTTTCTTTGGGTATGAGGAAACCCAACCATAATGTTCACAGGGATTTCATCCCACTTCCAAGTAGGGAATAGAAGCGGCTGAAGTAAACCTGAAGGTTTCTGATGCTTGTTCTTAACCTGTTGGCATGTATAACAATGATAAATGAACTCAGCATTGTCTCATGTCATACCTAGCCACTAGAACTACTTCCTCATGTCATAGAACATCTTAGTGGTTCTTGGGTGTACAACCCACTGAGAATTATGATAGCCCCCCATCACATCCTTCCTTGTCACTAATGGCACAATGAAGCAATCCTGATAAAATAGAGCACCCTCTTTAAAGAATAACCATTAGGCAACTATCTCCCCACCATAAAGAGAGTCCCTAATTCTATAGAATTCATCACCAAGATATTGATCTCAAAGAATCATCATGAGAAGAGTGGATGATAACTAAATGCTGGTAGAAACCTCATCCCCTTGATCCTAGACTCCAATATGCAACTGTAAGAGACATAAAATTACACTATTATGAAGATTCTTTCACTGCTTGGGTTGGAACTTTCTTGTTAATGCATCTACAATGACATTCCCTTTCCCCAGGTTGTAGGATATGTCAAATTCTAAATATTATAGGTACTCCACCCAATGTCTCTATAGGAGATTCAAATATTTTTGATAGAATATATAACTCAAGATTTTGTGTTATGAATACACAATAAATACTTCTTTGAAAAGGTACTGCTGCCAACTCTTAAGCGTGTGCATCACAACTGCAAGTTCAAGGTCATGGTTAGGATAATTCTTCTTGTGTGGCCTAAGCTAACGATATCCATAAGCAACTACATGATCTCCCTATATAAGAACATTTCCCAATCCTAAATCCAATGCATCAAAAATACCCCATAGACCTACCCATCCTCTAGAAGGGTCAACAATGGTGTAGTAGCCAAAATGAATTTCAGTTTAATAAAAGAATTATGATATTTTTCATCCCAATAAAAATTCAATCCCTTCCGAGTTAGAGCAGTCATCAGAGAAGTAAACTTCGAAAATTCCTTCACAAACCAATGATAATATCCTGCTAAGCCCAAGAAGCTTTGAATCTTGAAGACATTATGTGGTTTATCCCAAGTCATAACAACCTTTACCTTCTTAGGATCAACTGATATTCCTTATTCTGACACCATGTGTACTAATAATTTTACTTCTCAAATCTTGAAATCACACTTCAAAAGTTTGGTATAAGGCTGGTGATTTCTCAGTAAAATCATAACTATTCTCAGATGATTTATATGATCCTCCTCGTACTCGGAGTAAATGAGGATGGTTTCCAAAAAGACTACCGCAAAGGTATCTGGATAATAATGGAAAATACTATTCTTCAAAGCTATGAAAACTTACAAAGAATTTGTTAGAAGAAATATCATAAAAAGGTGCTCATAATGGATTTACCTGCTCCGAAAGGAAATTTTATAAATGTCAGATTCTTTTATCCTCAATTGATGGTAACCAGATTAAAGGTTGATTTTTGAAAACCACTTCTCCCCTTTCAAATGATCAAATAGATCACCAATATATTGTAATAGATACTTGTTCTTCACCGTAACTCGATTGAGATTTTAGTAATCAACACCTAAGCAAAGAGAACCATCATCCTTCTTAGCGAAGAGAACTGGTGCAACCCAAGGTGACACACTCAGGCATATAAAGCCTCTCTAAAGAAGATCATCCAAGTGAGTGTTAAGATCTTTCATTTAAGCTAGATATATATGGTAAGAGGGAATATAAACTAGTTGAGTACCAAGAATTAAGTGAATGGAAAACTAGAACTACCTTACCAGTGGAAAAATAGAGAAATTAGAAGGAAACATGTTAGGAAACTCAATGACAAATAGAGGGAGATAACTGTTCAAAGATTCTTTCTCTAGATCAAAAGAAATCATTGATATTACCTTACCTAACTCTAGATAAGAGGGTATGTCCCTAATCGACCTTAGGTCCCATTATCCTTGAAATACAAGAGACACAACACCAGGTGTTGTAAGGTAGAACCTTCAAAGATAATAATCAATATGATATTTATTGGTAATGATCCAATCCATTATGGAAATAACGTTAAGATGTTTCATTTCGTAGACTAGAAAACTACAAGCCATCTCGACATCTGATAGAGAGAAGACACAAGAGAGACTATGGAGACCCCACTCTCTATTCATTCCAAGGGGTGTACAAATATCCATTGCACAAGATAAAATATCCATAGGAAGATTTTAAATATTAACAATACAGGTTGAAGTAAACAAATAGAGCAGTCACTAATGATGAAGCTCTAGTAATGGAACCTCTCACAGTTGCTGGCCCCACATATTCCTTCTCTGGAGTCTCTTCCACTTCATGAATAAGCTTCATTCTAGTTGTCTATGGCTAGAACCCCTTTATACATGAAGCATCTGATTTCCCCACAGTTTTAGGAGGATCTGATGATCCTGTTCTATTAAGTGAAGTAGAAAAGATATGGAAGAATCTCTATAAGTGTCCTGAATGTCTATGAGAGATACAATTCTTTATCACCTTAGTACAAAACCTCTTAGAATGTCCTGGATTTCCACACTGATTGCAAGTCAAAGTACTACCTCCTTTAATTGTAGGAGGTCTAAAAATACCCTGCCATTGAGAACTTCCATAAGAATCATCACACTTCTGCTTTCCCTTGAAGGAACTGATGCTTCCACAATGAGAAAATATAACTCCCATTAACCTTTATTTTCCATCCAGGTCCATCTCAACCATCATCACCCTATCCATCACACCAGAATAAGTATGTATATTTTGCAAGAAAACTTGAGAAAAAATATCTGATTGAAGTCACAACTTGAACTATTGAGCCTTCATCCTCTCATTAGATACAATCTTAGGAGCAACCTACACGAGTTCAACAAAGTTATTTGAATACTCAGTCACAGTTCTGTCAGCCTAATCAAGCTTGAAAAACTCCATATCCTTGGTCAACACCATTTAATCTGGATAGGAATGGTTGGTGAAAAGAACCTTAAAGTATTTCCACTCTAAGACCACATATTTATTTTCCATCACCATCATGTACCACCATCTCCTACTTGGTCCCTCCAACATGAAGGTGGAACACTACACCTTGATCTCATTCAATGTCTCCAAGAACTCAAACATACATTCTATCCTTCCCAACCATTCCTTAGAATGTTGAGGATTAGTGGTGACTTTGAAAACTGATGGCTTCTGGTGAAGGAACTCTTGAGAATGATTTCGACGAAAAAACCCCAGAGGTTCCAAAGCTAGAGTCTGAATGGAGACTGGTGGTGGTTCCTATCCCAAAGCTTGGATAGTGCACACAATCACCTCAACTAGATTCGAGTCCACTAGAAGATTCACTCACTATAGTTCAACAACATCTTCCCCTTGGATCTGATTCTCACATATTCTCGAAGTCATGATACTACAAAACATTAGCAGATAATAAGGAATACACCAAATTTGACACTCAAACTGAGAAATAAGGGAAGTTATTCCAAATAGTTGCAACAACTAGATTTATATTCCACTATATCCAAATTAAAATAGGGAAAAGACTAGAACTAATCTATAAGACATCTTTCCCTAAATAACCATGGCGACTTAAGGTTCATTATAGTGAGAGATATCCAGGCACTCAATTTAAACTACCTCCTAAGTCCCAACAAGATCACTCAACTGCATACTGACTTTAAGACAAACTCTCAACTACCTCCCTCAGATACCACTTTACCATGAAGCAACCTGGGTACCTTGGTAACACGATAAGAAAGTTGGCCCTAACTTAGCCTGAAGGGAATTCTCAATGCCCATAGGTTAGCGACTAGAACATGGTATCATATAACATGCAAGTGGGAATGAATTTTCCACAAAACATAGTGGAATAAATACAGGCAAGTCAATATGCATACAAAAGAAACTCCACTGGGAGTAATTTACCAGAATTCAAATAGGAATTTATGCCCAAAGTACTAAAACCCAAGTACCAAAATAGGGAAAAACATTCCATTTCCCTAAGGACACAACTCACCAAGCCCAAGGTTCAATAGCTAGATCCACCTCTAATAGATCCTTTCCCCTTGCTTGAACTTGGAAGGAGATAATCTACAAACACCCAAAGGAATAGGTAGGGTGTGAGCTAAAATCCCAGTAAGGTCTCACCAATGATTCCATATCAGATGCAAAAAATAGATAAACCAATGGAATTATTTCAAATTAAATAAACTGTTTTACATTTTGAAGCATATTTAAACAAATCATGATATAAAATTCAAATGATGGAAAAATAATTTAAGCAAAGGATTTACAAGTTATAGAATATTTCAAATTAAAATTTCTTAAATAAAACATTTTTATATAAAACAGTTTATATAAATTTAGAAGGCATGTAAAGCAGTTTAACAAAATTGTCATATATTTATATCTCAAATATAAAACAAGTGAGTAACATGGTCATCTCTAAATAGTTATGAATGTTCCAAGCTATAGGACTTCACACTCTCTAAGTGATCATGAAAATATATGTATATAAACGTCTCTATGACACTATCCACCCATCGGGGATGTGACATACTTCATTTATGTTTTAGAACATTGTATAAGTGTAGAGTGTGTTCAAATAACTCACAAACTACCTAAGTCTTGCATGTAGTCTTACAAAATCAATGATGGGAAATTTATTTTAAGACTAATTAAAATAAAATTAAATCCCATTCCCCCATTTGAAATTCCAATTTTCCATTTAAAACCAAAATAGGTTTTAATAAAAAATAGGAATTTTTAATAAGATAAAACCATTGGGTTTCTATCAAAAAAATTTAATCCATTTTCACAAGTTTTAAATAAATTCATTTCCACAATTAAATTCAAAAATTTAATTGAAATAGGTTCCATCAAATATACAATTTTAATTAAATAATTTAAATCAACAAATTTCCATAAACACACCCCAACTCAATGGAATTGGGGGTTTTCCCAATTTTCATGCCAAAAACCATTTCAAATATCCCAATTAAATGGAACTATGTTTTATAAAATCTATTGAAATAAATTTCTAGAAATTTAATTTAAATCAAAAAATTAAAATAAATCACACAATTCAAGGTTAATAGATTTGGCCAAACGGGATGGAATCACCTACTTTTTCCCCAAAATTAAACACTCACAATCGAACCCATAAATTATAATGAAGGTGAAAAGAACTCAAAACTCTACCTAGAAACAAGATCCAACATCATTGAGCATAGATCCATAAATTTTAGGATGATATGTTGAAATCACAAAGGAGGAGGAAGAGAGAAAGATAAAGAATGAGGGAGAAATCTTACCTGAGAATAACACCACCAGATTAATGATGATTGAATGTTGAATAAAGGGATCCAAAAGGGTTTGAGAGCACCAAGATCTCCTGGGTAAGGCTTTCGGTCAAGAGAAAAGAAATTGGAACAAAGGAGAAAATAAGATCTCAATTGTGCCACCTGTTCAAAAACCGTAATCAGGGTATTACACGATGTGTAACCTCTTTACACATTGTGAAATAGTTAATTTTCATCACCAATGAAAAAAACATCAATTAAAATTAAAAAATTATCATTAATTAACTCACATCGTGTAATGAGTCTTCACATCATGTAACTTTCATGGTGTGAACCTTTCACGGTATACACCCATTGACCATTACACGTCACATAACCTAGTTACGTGGTGTGTAACCCTCTAATATCCTGAAGAAAAGGTCATTTAAATATGATATTCCAAAAAATCTATGACTTAACCATTATAGGTATCCTCCCAATTCATTCTCAACCCTACCCAGTTAATGAAAAAGAAAAACCATGACAAGTTTAAAGATGTACCTGTCAGGTTGGTAAAAAGATGTTATAGATAGTGCCTTTTACTAATAGGGAGTCATTATTAGAGATGTAGACCGACTTAAATATAGTTGTAAGAAAATAAATATCCATATCTAGATTATTGCAGCATTATAGGTAAAGTGTTGAGTAATACAAGGTTATCCTTTCTAGGAGATGAGACTACACTCAATATATTAAGGAGTCGCAAGTTAATGTGGTTGGATGGTTGAAATCCTACCTTGAGTCTCTATAACTAGTGGAATAGCTATATATTGAACTATGAGGATAGGTTTCAAGGATCCATGTCTAATAATTGGTAATAAAGATAAAATTACTAATCCTATTAAGTTTTATTTAATAGAATAATTTCTAGTAATAACACAAGTACACTATGATATATATTGGAAAAAGAACATGTCATAATCCACATGAATTTCCATGTGTAGTGCAGGAACTTGTGAAAAATACTATGATGTGAAAGGAAATTCTATGCACTAGAATACCCACTACCTGTTGAGCCACCTTAGGAAGCGAGGTTGAAAAGAAATCTTACCAAAAATACATGGATGTTGAATTTTAGTTTTAAATCATAATTCTATCATCAATGTACAATGTGTTGTGAAAACAAAATATTAACATGGATGGTTTCACATGTTTTCTCAACTCTGAGAAGTCATGCTAGGAGAAATTGAAGTAAGAAATGAATGAGATGATGATTACACTGAACATGTGTAAATTGAAAGATGCATCATGATCTTTCAATACATACCTTTATAATATCTTTATCACCCAATTACTCTAGTTTAATTTAATATTATAAAATGACCAATATGGATAAAATCACTTCATTACCTTTTAGGTAAGGTTTTCCAAGTAGATAATAACTTAAAGAAATATTAATCTTTAGTTCTTATAGTGAAAAAGTTTAAAGACAAGATGAAAAGGTCAATGAAAATTGTGATGACAAAGGAACCTTCAATTTTTTTTGAAATAAAATAGGAACAACATAATACATGAGTATTTATCTTTGCATGTCATGATATAAGTCCATGGAAGATAAAATTCAATGATATGAAGTTAAAGTAAGTAGAGGCTTCGACTTAGTGTATATTCATCATTGTATGTGATGTTTCTATTTTAATTCTTGGGTATTAGATATTGAATGTGTTTCAAACATTTTTATCCAAATATATCAACCATGTAAGTATATAAATTTTACAAAATTAAGGCAAATTCTGTAAGAGGCTGATAAAGGGTGATTTCTAAATCAGTAGTGAGAAGTACAAAACTTATAATTTACAAGTTTAATGATTCTAATTAAAATTTTAATAAGTATTATCCAAAAAATTTATCTCATGCGTCCATTAGAAATAAGGTTACATTATTCCATTTTTGGTATTAATGTTGTTTTTTGTGTCTCATACTCATTTATTAATTTTTTAATACTTGAATCATCTAAAATAACTAATGAATATAAAATATAAGACTTAAATAACTAGTTGTGGTAGGATAATTCTTTATCCAGTAAAACTAAAAGTAGTTTTCAAGGATATAACAAATAAAATATTTAGAATATTTTTAACAAAAATCCTTAGGTATTATTGAAACATTTACTTATCTAGTTTTAGAAAAATAAACCTTTTATAAATTATGGTAATCCAAAAATATTTTAGAATTATTTCAGCAAGAGAGGGTGAAATATTTCAAGCAAAAGTTAAAGGTAAATTAATATACTTCATGAGATTACTTTAAGAGTTTTATGGAATGTTAAATTTAATTAAAGGACATACATAGTTATAATATATGAGTTTCATTGGTCCCATGAGTTGAAAAATATCTTGACCAAATATTCATCTATCAAGAAAATATTAAGTGTATTTATTCGTAAACTCACATTTCCTTATACACATCAGATCCATGATGTTAGTAAAAGTAGTATTGATGATAAATATTATATGAATACATTAATCATTAAAATATAGAATGTATTAATTCCTAAACTAACATTTCCTTATACACATTAGAGCTATAATGTAAGTAGAAGGATGATAAATGATGAAACCTATAAATATTGTAAAATCTTCCATTTTATTTTGAGGCATGCTTCGAAAATAGAAGCATTAATCCATGAAAATATGCCAATTATAATGAAAAATATATATCATATGAGTTATAGTATGAAATAGATCCATTATGTCATAAATCATGTGTTCTTGATGCACAGATTTTGTTAAGACTTAGTTAGTAAACAAACTCGCATCAAGAAATACATAAATTGAATATCAATAATTTATCCTAAAATATTTGTTAGGTTATTACAAAAATACCTAAGATGGAAAATGTATATTTAATTAATAGACTATATTTATATAAAAGGTCTCACAGATCTGTTTTAGATAATGGGAGAAATATTTACTTAGGTGAAGTTAAGGATAGAGATGCACAATTAGTTTTCATAAAAACCAGTTCCACAAGAGATTGTGGAAAAGAAATGTTCTTGAGACATATAATGCATATTAAAAATAAAACCAAGAGATATGGTTTTATATTCAAAATAGTAGATGATATATTATTTTATAATAATAATGGATCCTATAAGAAAACAGTAAATTAAAATTAGATATGGTTTAAAAGTTTATATAAATTTAGTAAAATGGATTCTATATACCAAATTCATGTTTGTATTTTGATAGTTCCTCTAATTGATGTAAAGCCATTGGTGGTTATTCAAGAGAAACTATACATGGGTGGTACAAAATTACTACTACTAATAATTGATTGGTTATACCAAATCATCATGCTCAAATCTTTTTGAATTCAACTTTTCAAATCAACATTCTATGATCACTATATTGTACATTAGATATTACTAACACCTTTCTTGGAAGGTGTCTATATGACATATCCAGAAAGGGTTGATGACACCAAATAACACCAATAATAAATTCAAGCTATAAAGTTAAATTTATGTATAATGAAGGAATTTTGATAATAGAATATTCATTTGGAATGAAAGTATTCTAGGTGTTTAAAAGATGTAGTGGGAGCACCATAATTTATAAGTTAAATATTTTGATGAAATATGAAAAAATGTTATTTTTCTTATAGTTAGTTAAGACTAAGTTGAAAGAAACACTCCAAAGACTGAATTAATGTAGAAAACCAAGTTCTAGGAAAAAATATTTACTATGTTAGATCTATGGGTTACTTAGACCAAGTCAATGTATATATACTGATAATGTATTGGAACAATTCAACATAGAATTATTTCTAATGTCGCATGACATAAATATATACAAGAATACATGTATAAGAAATAATAAGAGATTAAAATTTTGAGTAAATTTCTATATGAATTTGTGATGGATATATAACTGAGTCTATGATATTTACTTAATATTGAAAACATATAAATTATTTAGGAAAATATTAGTTAAATCTAGGAGAACTGAATGGGAAGTAGTCCCAACTATCCAATTGTACTTGAGAATGTATAAGAGATATGTACCTAGCACTTGGAGAGGAAGATACACTAGTTATAAGGGGGATAAAATAGTCTTCATATGGATCAATACGATCTAATATTGTAGTTTGGATTAGGTAATGAGAAATAGAATCTCATTAAATCTAGTGGAAGCCATATAAAAAAAATACCGATTATATTGTGTCTTATAATGAAGCTGAAGAAGAAATATAAAAATTCACAATGATTTATTCCAGTTCTTAGAATCGTACCAAAGGTACTAACCAAGATATCAAGATTATAATAGAGGAAAAAAAATTTATACTCCATAATATCATCTCTTGGTAAGATTTACTCAAGGAGGTGAATACACAAATAGAAAAGTAGCCATGTAGGAAAACATGGAAAGTCCAAAGACTAAATCTATAACTCAACATAAGCATGATCTTATCATGTGATAGATAACAAGTTGATCATTAGCAAGTTCACTCTAGTGCAAGTGGGAGTGTTATAAATTTTTTTACCCTAGAACCAACTTGAAAAGTACTTTTTTATTACTAAATCATATATACAAAGATTTATGCATGTTTTATACTCACCATAATAGTGTTGAAACTTCTATGTCCACTATTCACATAGTAATGTCCTTATATTATTTTTCACATCAATAGGTTATAGAAGTTCCCAAATATAATGAGAACCTTGAGATACTATGAAATTAATCTTAAACATATGTATTATGGTGTAGATAAATTATACTGAATGGACACAAATTTTGTTTTCATATAAAGTGTTTGGGGCTCATAAACATTGAGACTTCTTCTCAAGAATTTTTCACTTGGAGATCTCAAGTAGAGGAGATCATGAGGATTGAACCACCAATAAGAACACAACATGTTTTAAGTGTCATTGGTTGTTCCTATTTAAGAGAATGCACATTTTAATTTATACTTGAGATCATTATCAATGTGTACCATTTGACCACATACTTTGATTCAGGATGAAAACCATGACATTTATGTTGTGGTGAGGTAGCTTGCGTTGGGTGAATCCTTGATGGTATGAAATTGGTTAAATGTTAAGAAAGTTCTTGTCACTTTATAAAGGATGAGATGTCTAGGGCCCATTTGACTAGGATAGTATCACCTTTATTAAATCCATGTCCATGGTGATTAAAAGTATGTCTATCCAGTAAGGTCATATGTAAATAAATCCAGAATGGATGATAACATGAAGTGTGCATCATATTTTATGAGATATCATGAGACAAAGATATTATATTACATGACATGTATTCGTAAGAGGTTTTAATTGATATAACTAAACCTTATCTCCTTAGGGACCTTGATGGGTCACTATTCTATGCTCTTGATTTGGGATTATCATTCACTTTTATCAAGATAGAGTTCTAGAAGATCATACACAAATCATATTCAAAAGTCTATCCAAATCCAAGGAATTAGAGTTTAGGATATGGTGGACCCCATGATAGTGGCCAAGTAATGTGAAAGTTTATGAAACATCAAGGGAAATAAATAAATTCAATATTATTATAGTTTAAAATAATAACCATTTAATTCATTTACTTATTATATTCACAAGTTATCCAGTGAATATAATGAAAAATATTTTTTGAACAAATATTATTTAATGTTCAAAGTTTTATTAATATTTATGGGATAGGTGAGTCGAATTAATGACTCATATTTTATCAAATAATATATTTTAGGTGTTACAAGAATGTGATTGAATATCTATGACATTTGCAGTAAGTTTTAAGGTCCATTTATGTAGTTTTTAGGTATGTTTAAAGGGTCAACTTACATAGGGAACTAAATGAAATTTATGGAAGTTATAATCTAAGTATTTAAGTAATTTTAAGACTAAAAATAAAGATTACAAGGCTTTGATTGAATTATATCTCTCCTAATCCTATCTCTCAAATCTTAGAGAGAGAAAGAGAATGGAATATCAAAAATCATTTGATCCAAGTCTAAGGATAGTTAGTCTAATTTCTTGTGATAGAAATGGTGCTGAAGAGCCTTTTATTATCTATGGTAGCACCCAAATTTCATATGTTGATGACTCATCAAGATTTCAGAATGTTTTTGGAAGATAAAGAGTTTTCAAAATTCTTTTCTTTTGAGCGATGATCACCAATTATAAGAAAAACACATTTTTGATCAAAAATGGATGGGGTAAAATTTCAATTTAATTTTTAATTTTTAATTATTAATGATTAATTAATCTTCAAACAAACCATAGATGAATATAGGATGGGACGGGTTAGAGAGATGGGAGACCATCTCTCTCTAAAATCACGAGCCGCCTAGGGTTTCATCCTGCGATCTCTTGATCCTCACTCGAATGGAGGATTTTCTTTTTCCCGGCCGATTTCAATCTCACCATTATGATGATTCTCGGATGAGCCAAGGTCATTTACCTCTCCCTATTGCAAAGATTTGCAATGACGATGATCCTCGGGATCGTGTTCGTAGCCATGAGTTCTCTGGTCGATCCCAAGCGATCTCTTTCCTTGACGCGCTGAAGTCTGCTGATCATAACGAAACCCTGACGAAGACCTCGCTGGTAAAGAAGCTTGACGACGGTGGATTCCTGGTCGAAGCAGATCCAGAAGCACTTCAGCAGTGCACACATTTATGCAGGTTCTCCATTTTGGCCCGAATCTCCTACCTCAAAGGTAATCGCCCTTGGTCAATTTCTGATCTGCATGACCGTATTTCACAATGCTGGAATTCTGTGAACTGGAAACTTATACCAATCGACAAAGGGTACTTTCATATTTTGTTAAAATCTCAAGATGAATATGATCGAGTCTGGAAATTAGGAAATCTAAATCTTAAACCTGGTATGCTACGGCTATCTAATTGGGACTCCAATTTCAACCCACACACTCATCGAAACACATTGGCGCAGGTATGGATTAAACTGCATGGCCTTAATTGGTTTTTTTAGCACCCAAAAATATTGAATGACATCGCTTCATGCATAGGCACCCCTCTCAAAATTGATCAAAGAACTTTGAATGCTGATTTAGGAATCTTTGCTAGAGTCATGGTGGAAATTAATCTGGAATCAAAACCTCCCAATACTATTAACTTCACTGCAAAAGACTACAAAACGGAAATCAACATTGAGTATGAGAGGATACCCCCTTTTTTTGATCATTTCAAGTTCATTGGTCACAACATTTATAATTGCAGACTGATTAAGAAACAGTCAATCCAACCGATTGAAAATGATTGGAAAGAAATAAGAAGATTTCGGAAGGAAAAAGCACCCTTGGTTAGTGCTACTGAACCAGTTAGAACTGCAACCTGGGTGAAAAAACCCACTAATTCATCTCACTTAGGAGAGTCCTCGGGTACCAAATGGGCTGACCTCGTTGAAGAGGAAGAAACCATCAAAGAGCACTCCCTAAAATTGGAACCTGCAGTTTTAGACACTCTTAAACAGGATCCTGGGCCTAATTCCACTTCCTGTACTGCTGAATAGATTCAAGACTCCCCCACGGACCACATTTCTTCTTAAAATCCAATATCCACGGCTGTGCAACCTGATTCTCAGGATACCTTGAATTTTATTACTCATGAGTCTTTTTCTTTGGCAAAATACCACACTCACATGCAGGATTCTCATCCTGGAATGCGGCTCAATGAGGCACCTGCCTTCCATGATGAAGGAATGCTGCTTTCTCCCTTACAGCAGGTCCAAGAGGTTTCTATTCCGGTTGCAGAGGTCTCAGATAAGCAACGGTCTGTAGATATTGCTACTACTCACTCTGTTTCGGACGCCTTACCAGGTACCTGCACTGTTCAGCCGGAACTTGATGCTCCTCATTCTGTTTCGGACATCTTACCAGGTACCTGCAATCTCTCAGTCCAGCATGATAATTTACATGTTGAATGTGTTAATGCTGATAATAAAAATGCTCTAACTACTTTTCCGCCACCTAATTTTAATAGCATACAAGTCCCGGCTTTGATGACACCAATTCCGTTAGATGATTATTCTATCATCTCTGATCCTTCCAAAGGAAAGAAAGTCCCTGCCTTAAGCCCAAATTTGTCAAAAAATGTCCAAAGATCTAATAGGCATAAAGGCTCGGATGGTAAAAAAAAAGGGAGTTCTAACTCCAAACAAATATTTAAATGAAGATTCTCTTCTAGAACTGCCAAGGTATTGCAAACCTTGACACCTTTAGTATTTTAAAAAGAATGGTTAACATTCAGAAGCCTTTAATTTTTGCCATTGATGAACCTAAAATAATGTTTTCCACTGATTTAGCTCACTTTTGTCGTTTTGGATACACCTTCATCGGTGCATGTCAAAACACCAATAGCTTTAATACTCTTTGGACCTTTGCCCATCCCTCCCTATCTAATGTTAATGTTTTTCATATTTCTGATCAAAGTTTCACTTGTGACTTTATCATTGATAATGCTCATATCTTTTGTTCCTTTATCTATGCCAAGAATAAATATCAAGATAGGAGGTCTCTCTGGAGGGACCTCTCCTCTCTCAATTCAAAAATTCATTCCCCCTGGATCGTTGCGGGTGATTTTAATGCTATTCTTTCTGCTGATGAAAAAATTGGTCCTCTTCACTCAAGTATTTCTATGAGGTATTTTAAGGCTGCTATTGAAAACTCCAATCTCACTGAGATCACTCTAAGTGGTGCCAAATACACGTGGTACAAGAATCATTACAATAGAGTGGTTGCGAGCAAACTGGACAGAGCCTTTTCTAATGAACATGCTTTAGATACTTGGGATTCCATCTCTAGTACCACCCTTCCAAAACTTCATTCTGATCATCATCCTATTTTGGTCACCATCTCCCTCAACATTCGGAAACCCTCTTTCCCCTTTAGATTTAACAATGCTTGGTTCTCTGACCCTGACTGTTGTAATCTCATCAATCATTTTTGGTCATCTCTGAATCATTCCGATGAGGATTTTTCTTGTCCTCTTAAATTAAAATATCTCAAACGCAAGCTCAAATCTTGGTGCAACACTAAAGCAATTCAAATTGACAATGACATCCTCTCTCTTGAGAATGAGCTGCATCAAATTCAAAACAACAACACTCACTTAGACTTCGCCTCTAATCACAATCCAGAAGCCCAAATTACTATGAACCTAAATATTCTTCTTGCCTTCAAAGACAACATCCACAAGCATACTTTTAGAATCAAATGGCTTACTGATGGTGATCATAACACCAAGTTCTACAACTCTTTACAAAGAATTCAGAAAGCTAGTAGGCCTCTTGCCTCCCTTAAAGATGGCGATAAACTTTTGGATAAAGAAGAAGACATTGTCCAGAATGTTGTTTCTTACTTTGAATCTTTATTCAATGGGCCTTGTATGAACAAGGACCTCATTAATGACGTCATTCCTACACTTGTTACTGATGTTGATAACAGTTTTCTCCTGGGTGTTCCTCTTGATCATGAAATTAGAGACACTGTCTTTGGTTTGAACCCTGACAGTGCCCCAGGACCTGATGGATTCACTAATGGTTTCTATCAAAATTATTGGGATATCATCCATGCTGATGTTTGCAAGCTCGTTAAATCTTTCTTTGCTAATGGTTTCTTACCTCATGGCTTAAATTCCCAATTCCTTGTTTTGATCCCCAAAGTTGATAATGCCGCTGAAATCTATCTTTTTCGCCCTATAGATCTGATCAACACCCTCTATAAAATTATTACCAAGCTTATAGCTAACAGACTCAACACTATTACTGACAAAATTATCTCCCACAATAAATTTGGTTTTATCAAGGGGCGATCAATCCAAGACTGCATTTTTCTTGCTTCGGAATGCACTAACATGTTAAATAATAAAAATAGAGGCGGAAACATCGCCATTCAACTAGACATTCGTAAAGATTTTGACACTATGGACTGGAATTTCATTTTCAAAGTTCTTCATGGTTTTGGCTTCAATGATAACTTCATATCTAGAATTAAAATCCTCTTTCATTCTACTCATGTTTCCATTTTGGTCAATGGATCGCCTAGAGGGGTTTTCAAATGTTCTAAAGGAGTCAGACAAGGAGATCCCTTATCTGCTATTCTTTTTTCCATTGCAGAAGACTATTTTAGTCGTCTGCTCACCCATATGGTTGACCATAACAAGCTCAAACCAATTCAGGATTACAGAAATGTGAATGCCCCCACTCACCTCCTTTATGCTGATGACATCATTCTTTTTCTAAAGGGTGATCTTAAAAACATCAGAACTCTTAAAGCTGCTATCAACCATTACGAGGAGGTCTCGAGTCAAGTCATTGGTTGGAATAAATCTTTCATTTACTTTGGAAAAAACTTCCCTTCTGCTAGAAAAAATAGTATTATCAATGAGCTTAACATCAAAGAAGGTACTATCCCTTTCAAGTACCTTGGGGTTCCCATCTTCTGGGGTAGACCCAAAGCCTTCTACTTTTCAAGCATTGTTGACTAGGTTCTTCATCAACTTTCCTCTTGGAAAGGAAAATCCCTCTCCATGGTAGGGAGAGTTTGCCTTGTTAAGTCTGTTATTTTTTCCAAACTTGTCTACTCGATGATGGTCTATAAATGGCCTACTAGTCTCATTAAAAATTTAAATGTTCACATTAAAAACTTTGTCTGGTCTGGAAGCACTTTGGATAGAAAACTTGTGACTATTCCTTGGGCTAAGTGCTGTAAGCCTATAGCCATGGGTGGTCTTGGTATTAAAAACATTAAGTTCTTCAATGAAGCTCTTCAAGCCAGATTAACTTGGAACCTAATTCACAATGACACCCCTCCTATTGATTTTATCAAAAACAGGTTCATTGATAGATTGAAAAGATCTAATAGAAGTTTCATGACCTCTTCCATTTGGCCCTCTGTTAGAGACACTTATGACAATATTATGCACAATGCTAGATGGATGGTTTCGAGAAACTCTTCCATGAGATTCTGGTTGGAAAATTGGACTGGTGCTCCTCTTATCTCTGTGACTCCCCTTGACCATATCCATGTTGACATCAACTCCACTGTCAATAATGTGATTAATTCTCACATTGATTCCCTTCCCGAAAACATTACTCAAATTATTGATTCCTACCATTTTTCTACCTCGTGTGATTTCTTGATTTGGGAGCCTTCTCATAATGGGATCCTTAATTCCAAAAACTTTTATAATCACTCCTTACACAACGCTGATAATGATATGAAATGGATAAATTTTTTTGACAAACCTTGGATCAAACCTTCTAGATTCACTCTTATTTGGCGTCTCGCCCACAATAGGGTTCCCACTGATGTTTGTCTTCAAAGTTTTGGTATCCAACTTTGTTCAAAATGTCGCCTTTGCAATCAGCATAGAGAAGATGCTAACCACTTATTTCTATCTTGTGCTACTGCCACCGCTCTTTGGAACTATATTTTTGACACTTTTGATTGCAGATGGCTGGTTCAGAACTCAATTGATGAGGAGCTTAAGCGTTGTGTTGCTAAGGATAACTCTCAACAAATCAGAAACTTGTTACTTGCTGGGGTATCAGAGCTGATACATGTGATATGGTATTATAGAAACTTTATTCTTCACAATAATTGCTCACACAACATTAATGCAGGTAAAATGCGAATTCTTATTGCTATTCGGGAAGCTGCGCTGATTCAGAATGGTTCCTGCAACAATTCGGTGGATGATTTTATGATCCTTAGACGTCTTCGAGTTGAGGCCATTTTCTCGAAACCGTTTCGCACTTTTGAGGTTTTATGGAGACCTCCCTTTCCAGGTTGGATTAAAATCAATGTGGATGGAGCCTATAAAGGAAATCCAGGTCCTGCGGGTTGTGGAGCCGTCTTCAGAAATCATCATGGTAATATTATGGGGTGCTTTTTTGGAGGCTGTGGTACTGCAACCTCTCTGGAAGCGGAGATGCTAAGTGTTATTCATGCCCCTGCTTTTGCTCTTCAACATGGGTGGAACAACTTATGGATTGAAAGTGATTCTACTACTGTTGTTCAAGCCATTTGGAAGGGAGATATTCCTCTTGCTTGGCCGATTACTACGCACTGGATGAATTGTCTTCAATCTCTCCATGACGTCAGTTTCATTGCAACGCATACTTACCGCGAAGCTAATATGGTTGCGTATGCTCTCGCTAATAAAGGCATTGATCAGACTTTAACATGGCTAGAGGAGCTCCCAGATAATCTGATGCCTTTGCAATTTAAAGATTGTAATTTGATCCCGTCTTTTAGACTCTTGTAATCCTTGTTTTCTTTTTGATAATAAATTTTCTTTGGTCCTTTGACCAAAAAAAAAATAGATGAATCTAGGATGGGGTATAACATATTTTATGTTTCAACATAAATATGGACCTATTTTAATATACCATTTTTCTTATTTCCATAAATCCTCATGTTCCTTCAAATCTATTGGAACTCCCCTCTCTAGAAACTTCAAGTTATCCAAGGTGAATACACCTTTAATGGAATATGGGGTCAAATACATGGTGAAAGTTATATATGATTTAGATATCAGAAGCTTGATGTATGTGATGGTTTGTATGTGGGATGAAATTTCCTTTATAGTGGGAGTGGTAAGTCATTTCATGCATAACACTAGGAAGGAGGACTAGGAATCTATGAAGTAGATCATATGATATCTAAAAGGATAGGAATATATGACATTGTGCTTTGGGGAAGTTAATTTTTTTGATATAGATTTTATTGGTGATTTTGACTCACTGGAAAGCACCACTGGGTTTATATTTACCTTTGGTGAAGCAACGATCAGATTGATATCACAACTATAGATAATGATGACCTTGTCTACAACTGAATAAGAGTATGTTGCATCTATAGAAGCTGAGAAGGATTTGATCTAATTAATTTGATTGATGAAGTAACTTGAAAAATAACTGAAAAGAGAAACACTATTCCTTGATAGTAAAAGTGCTATCCACCTTTCCAAGAATCTGGTATTTCATGAAATAATGAAACACATTGACCTGAATTTTCATATCATCTGGAATATACTAGAGGATAATGTTTTTAATATTCAGAAGATTAAAAAATATAAAAATCCAGTTTACATGTTCACAAATGTGTTAATCTAATAAATCATGAGGCAACATTGTGCCTCAGTGTGACTCGACTAAATGAGAGGAGAATTGAGAACACTGCAACATACATGGAAGAAAGAGTTGGTTTTCCCAAAGTGTTGAATAATTTCAATGAGGTTCCTTGAAGAAATATTCAAGTGGGAGAATTTTGGGATTGTGAAGTTTCTTTAAGTTACTAGAAGTTTGTTTACTATAAATTCAGACTCTATAAGTTCACTCATCAGAAGTTTGAACTTTGGTATTTTGATTTGACATTGTTATGTAAAATACAACAAGAACTTTAGCATGATGGGTAGAACACCAAAATTTTGTAAAATTCTGATAGATATTGTAGGGTTTGGTCTTTGGGTGTGGTGAACAATGAACCATATATTACATTTGAGTTGGGGGAAATATCAAATGAATGAAGAAGTCAATGAATGTATAATTATAAATGTTGAAGTTCAGTTTGACCTATTTGTCTGACAGAAAAAATCTATAAAGGGAGGTGGGAATATATACAGAGGTGATGAATAAAACTAGTGATCAAAATTACAACATTGTACAAAATTAAAAAAAGTGTAATGCTTAATTTCTAAGATATAGTGTTTTCAAAACTGGTACCTTCAGTAATTCAAAATGTTTTCAGTGTTTTCCCATAGATGCAGGACAAAAGTTTGAACCACATAGAACCAATTTTATTTCTTTTAATTTTTTGTATGCTTGCTTATGTACATGTGATTAATATTTTGAGCAGTGATTAGGGTATTTATTGAATTCCTAATTACGATGATCAAAGACTTGCTGTGTTCTCCCATGGATATAGGACAAAAGTATGAACCATGTAAGACCATTGTTCTTTCTTTCTTATTTTTTGAATGCTTGGTTGTGTCTTAGTGATTTTTCTTTTGAGCAGTGATTAGGGTGATTCTTGAATTCCTAATTCTAGTGCTCAATGATAGAGGTGGTAGATATGATAGTTTTAAATTATACCGTGATGAAATACTAGTGGATACAAACTTCTGGTGAGTTCAAGGTTCAGAAAAATGGAAATTCATATTAGCTTTTCATGAGGCTTGAAGGTGTTTTTCTTTCCTAATAGTTATAAGGTAATATCCTAGTTGGTACCAATGTCTATAAAGAATTGAAGTAAGTTATTTCCAAATCTTATTTTTACCATAAATTTTAATTTTGTTTTCTGTTGGGAAATGAAATCTATTTACAATAAACATATGATAGAGCTTGTGTTCTCTGAAATATCACACTTGCTGATGGTTCTATATTGTTGAATCAACCACCAGGACTTCCTATACCTTAGAGCATCGAAACTAGGTAATTTTATGCACCCTAATCACTATTACTAAATCACACCTCCCATAACATCTATACAACTCTTAGTGCATTCTAAAAAGTATAATATGAAAAGATAAAATGGATGCACAAATATTTACATGGTTTAGAGTTTTGTCCTACATCCATGAGAGAACACTTCCAAACATTATTTTATAAGAAATACAAGGATATATATCACTATAGATTAATATATAGTGATTAATATTTAATTTCAAATGAAATTACTTAAATCAAATGTTTTATTGATACACATAAACATCTAGTCCCTCCTCTATTTTATGGAGGTAAACAATTGATAAAATAGGTTACACCCCCATCCAACATTTGTGGTCAAACATCTGTTGAAATCACCATTCTTTAGTGTCTTCCACCACCTTAACTATTCTATTCAGTAGACTGTTCATGTCCTATCCAGTGACCATGGATTATCCTGGTCAGCCCATTTGAATTTTTCCAACTTTTGGAAACAATACCCACATGTTGAAGACACTACTATCACTACTCTAATAAGGATGGGGTGAGCTTCTAGAGTTCCTTATTCTGGTAAGTTGAATCTGGTATCTTGAAAAATATTCATATTCCAAATAATCTCCCACTTGAAGATTTCTTCAAGGGATCACATCAACATCCTTCAACACTTATGAAAACCCATCCCCTTTCCTCCGTACATAAAATGTTCTCCATCCACTTTCGTTCACCTGAGTCCCATTGAGGTAAAATGATGCATTAAAATTTCAAGGACTAAAACCTTTGGGAATATGTCAACTAGAATTTATTTCCTTGTTATATTTTATAGCTCTCACACTTGATATTCTAGAATATTTTAGATGAAATCTAATTTCAATTTAACATGGTTCATTCTTGCATGAAATACTAGATTCTAGGAAAGGTGAATAACACCATGAATATCACAAAATAACACTCCTTATGATGACCTTCCAAGATTATTTATAAATAACATTAACTAGAATAACTCCTTTTCATCTTCCATATATGTTACATATTCTACTTACCTTATAGACAAAGTAACCATATGCTGCAACTGAGACATTCATATGACCTCCATTCCTCCAAAAATAAACATGAAGTCCATTGTTCCATTCCATGTTTCTATATCCATAGTAAAATTAAAATCAATGAATCCTTTCAAAGGATTATCATCACTAAAGCAGATCTCCTTATCTTCTAACACTTTCAAGTATTGGATGATCCTATTCATAGCTTCCCAATGTTCCCTTTTGGGGTTTGACATGAACTGACTTACCATTACCCCTGTAAAGGAAATATCTAGCTATGTACATATAATTTCATATGTTGAGCTTCCAACAGTTGATTCATACAAAACTTTCTCCTTGTACTGAGCTTTATCTTATGTTGCTAGTTCCTCTTCCTTGGATTACTTGAAGTGTTTGACATGAGGGGTTGAGATAGGTTTACATCCGATTAAACTAAATATCTTGATGATCCTTTATATATACTCTATATAGGATAATAATAGAGTACTAGATCTTCGATCCCTCTCTATTCTCATCCCCAATATTTTATTAGAATGGTCAAGACCATTCATTTAAAATATTTCAGACAACTTCCCTATAGCTTCTGAATTTGTGAACTCTCCTAATCCAAAAACCACATGCAATCTATATAAAGTAGGTGTATCATGTAAGTCCCACAATCCCATAAATTATGATAAAAATAATGAATAGAGTCACATATCATGAAACTTTTCTAATTTTTGAAAGTTTCAAAATTTCAGTTCCACTGATGAGGTGACTGTTTCAAGCTATAGAGGCTTGGATTCAACTTATAAAAAAATCCATCCTTCTAATGGTCTTCAAAACTCTTGGGTTGGTTCATGTTGATCTACTAATTTAAATCACTATGAATAAAGGAAGTGTTAACACCCATTTAATCCATGTTTAAAACATTAGAGGAAATAAGACTAAACACTATCTGGATGGTATCATGCTTAACTACTAGTGAAAATATTTAAAATAAATCATGTCACAACTTCCCTCCATTGGTACCCATTATGGGATTATAGTGAATGGGATGAGTGAACCCTCAAGTCCCTCCTCAAGTAGGTCTCTGGTTGGTGACTAGTACCGATGGTATATTGTGAAAATATGGTATTCATCACCCTTGAATATCATAGGAAAATATAAAAAATACCACCAACAAATCACTATGAAAGGTGAATAAACTGAAATCATATACAAGAAAACCCTAAATTAATGAATATAAAATAGATAAATCATCTCCAAAATAAAACAATACCAAAATAATCCCATGGTAAAAAATATAAAAACTCTAAACTTTGAACCCGTACTATCCAAACCAATTACCAAATTCCTAGAAACTTGAAAAATAGTTTATATATATATGGGCTGAGCATAACATGTATACTCAGTAAGATCATACCCAAGGTTTCTCTTATAAAAGTTAAAATATCATACTAATTCCTCAGTGAAAAAATAACTGAACTAACCAACACCTACACGGTTCAACTAGTTTCCTCCGTAGCATTACCAAAAATGTATCAACAAATAAAGCATCCAATAGTCGTATAGTAATATCATAAGAATGCAGATAAAGGAACCCACAACCACTTCCCCACTGGTTTTTCACTCTCACACAATGTGAATACAAACTTTTCTCCCACCCCTTCCATGTGCGCCAATGGAGACACCAGTTTTATATCATGTCTCGCGACACCAACCATATATCACATCTTACAGAACCAAACACATATCATATATCACATAACTAGAGTAGTACAATATCATGAATGTGTAGGAAATCAATTTCATGCCCTCCACCTACCACACATGACCCTCACTACATATATCATCATCTATCACCAGTATCATAAGAAGATGATTCTAAATGGTGAGTGGGGGTAGTAATCCATCCATATACTTCCCATCCTAGATGTTAGATAAAACACCCCACCAAAGTCTCTGGGTGTTAGTAAGGTTATCCAAATCAAGTGGGGTTTATAATAAAAACACAAGATAATACAGGTATATGACAGCCTCACACGATCCCACACATATCGATTCACACAAGTAACACTGCCAAAACTACCATCAGAACACTATTGATATCATGACAACAAGAAGCACCTATAATATAGAACAACCAACCCAAAAGAATCACATAGAGGCCCACAAACCAGATTCCATTTACCATTATTTTATTTAACAATTTAGCCATGAAGCTTTATCCATTTAATTATTAATTTAAATTCAAAAAGAAGAATTATTTAATCATTACCACATTATTAGATAAGATGATATTATTCCATTGCTACTAAAATTGAACCAAGAATCCACCAAATCAAACCACCATGTCATAACCAAGGCCACTAAGATGCAAACAACCAAGGCCACCAAGCCACACACAACCAAGGCCACCAAATTGCACACAACTGAGACCACTAAGCCACACACATCAAGTCAAACATGGAACAAGTATATTAAAATTCGTATTTTCATTTATCAGCTCTAATTATTTAACCACTTTAAGGATATTATCAAATAAAACCAACCACACAAGGCATACTTCTATAAAAAGCATAAATAATGAGACAACAACAATGATATCAAGGAAAACCAGTAATCGCATGCGCATAACACCATTCTCTTCAATTTTATTAGTTTATTTTATTATATTAATTATTCCCATTCATACCATTCACAAAAAAGAAATAAAACACATGATAATATCATATATTCACATGAAATGGAAGATAAATCTAATCCCCTACCTCAAAAGAAGGTTTCTAATTTATTGTGAAAAGATAAAGGAAGAGTGGATGAACTACGAGGCCGCAACCACACAAGGTATCCTCAAATCAAAATGAAATTAGATGATGACTCATCAAAATAATAATCCAAATAAACCCCAAATTCCAATAAATTTAGATGTTGAAAAAACTTTGAAGAAGCAAGGAAGAAATCAAAGAGAAAGACAATAACTCACTTCAAATCACTGATATCAAATCTCAGAAAGACAAGGATGAATGATAAAGATCCGAGGATGTCAGGTCTCCTAAAATCACATATGGATTGCCTGAATATTAAGATAAAAAATGATATAATGGGGGATATTGAAGGTAGGTTAGAATTTATAGACATCCTATAAATCATTCCATTCAAGTGTGAAGGAATGGTTTACTCCAGAAACCATATATAGTTCACATCTGCCAAAAAAAGGATCTCGATCCAAAAAACCTGGGAGGGATTTCACATCACAAATAAACCCTTTCACAGCATGAAACCTTTGAAGATATAACTGTTAAAAAATACACCATGAAAATTCACACCATGAACAACATTTCACACAATGAATCAAACCTAAGTATAAATTCTTGAAACCAAGTCTCCCAATTCATGAATCTACCCTGAGAAACATCATTCATACTATAAACCAATGATTCAAGACATTAATCACAACCTGTAGTTGCAAATTCCACTCTAACTTCTCCTCTTCCTTCCTCAAACTCATCTCAAGGATCCCAACACCAAAAAATTACAAAGTAACGACCCAGAAGAGTCTGAGACATTACATTACATAACTCTCAAAATATTCTCATCCCTAAGAATCAACCATAAAAGGTAACACCAACCACTAAAAACCACCAAAAATTTACCATAAGATTCCTCTCAAACAAGTATGAAACTATATCTCCAAATATAACAACACAATCTCAAAATATAATATCAATATGTCAAACAATCATAAAAAAATACAAGATTAAAACAACCAAAGCATTATGGAACAAACAAATACAAGTACTAGGCATGCATCTGCATATACCACTCCCATGTACTCTCTTATAGACCTCCATGACTCTATAGAACTTTAACCAAAAGGGAAACACGCCCTCACAACATCTTCTCCTGATAGTCTTAAATCTCGATCAGGCATTACACAAACATTGCATCATCCCTGATATCCAACCCCCCAATCGATAATGTGGGAATCATCTTGGAGATACTAGAAAATATAGGAAATATGGGATACATCATGAACTTTTTCCTGCTTTGAGGGAAGTTATAATGATAATCCACCTCCCCAACATTCTCCAACTCCTCTAAGGGTCCAACAAACTAGGGTGAGAGATTTATCCCCCAACCAAACCTCCACTACCCGTGATGAGGGTAATCCTTTAGGAAAACATGATACCTAGCCTAAAATTTAAATTCCTCCTTTTCTAATCAATATAATACTTTTTTAGGTCCTTTAATACCTTAATATTCTCACAAACCGCCTAAATCCTCTTTATCATGATTTACACTACACCAAGATTAAGAACTGCTGCCTCCCCAATCTCGGTCCAACTTAATGGGGATCAACATGACCTCTAATATAATGCCTTAAAAGGGGCCACACTAATGGATGGGTGATAATTATTATTATATGTAAACTAATTCAAAGTTATGTTCCACAACCATGATCCAAAAATATCCAATATACATGCTCATAACATATCCTCTAGTATTTGGATGGTCCGCCCTACCTGTCTGTTTGTCTGGGGGTGGAAAGCAGTGTTAAGGTTTAACTAAGAGCTGAAGGCATATTGTAATCACCTATATACTTATAAATTAATCCAAGATTCTTGATCATAAATTATGTTCCTTGGAGCTCCATGAAGCCTCACCACATCATCCACACACCATCTTGCGAGAACATCCACGATATTCAACTCCCAAATCAATAGAAAGTGAGATGACTTCTTCAGTTAATCCATAATGACCTAGATAACATTGTATACACCATGGGAATAGGTTAACCTAATTAATAAATCCATCGATATGTCCTCCCATTTCCACCAAGTTACATCCAAAGGTTACAAAAAACCACTAGAGACATGATGGTTTTCCTTCACCTACTGATAGACTAGATATCACGAAACAAACTCCATCACTGAATTCTATATTTATAGACACAAAAATTTCATTCTCAGGCCATGATACATCTTAGATATGGTGGGGGTGAATCACCAGAGGTGAGATATGAAACTCATAGAGGAATACTTCACACATCACCAATGGGAAAAACATCCTTCCCTAGAACATAACCCGATGCTAGACATCCTCTGACTATCCCTTAGAGGCATCATAATGAATAACCCAATCACGCATCACTTCAGCCTCTAAGTCTCCCCACCGAGACTCCTCCACCTGCTACAACAAAAAAGGCTATATCATCATTTGAAATAAGTATACTCAACCATAAACCTCCTCTTGATATACAATGCTTCTAACTCCTTCATCATCCTCTAAGAATCCTAAGATTCACAAACAGCTTGCCACAACTTTTTTATTAGCATGTTTTCCATGATGTTTCCATTTCCTAGTGTATAAAAGATTTTAAAATTGTAATCCTGGAGAGTATCCATCCACCTATGTTGTCTTAGATTCAACTCACACTGATAAAATATATATCTCAATATTTTGTGATCTATGATGACCACAAATCATTCCTTGATGAGGTAATGTCGCCATAAATTCATAAAAAACACTAATATTACCATCTCTAGATAATGGGTAGAATAGTTATGCTTATGGGGGAATAAATTCCTATACCCATTATATATCACCACCACTTTTCATCAAGAATCAAAACAAAACCAATTTGTAAGTGTCACAAAACACCCCAAACATCAGGCACTCCTTAGGAAACTGAGGGATTGGGGCATTGAACAACTACTCTTTCAGGTAGCCGAATTATTTCTGAAACTAATTATTCAAAAAAATACCTAGTAATTCCTAGTAAATTTTGTTAATGGGGTTGAAATATTAGATAAATAAAAAAACCTCCTATAATAACCCATGAGTCCAAGAAATCTACTTACCTCTACTACATTATTAGGTTCTTCCCAAGAAACAACTGCCTCAATATTTTCTGTATCCACTACTACTCCTAGATAGGACACCACGTATCCAAAGAAAATTACCTCTCATGAACAAAACTTACACCTAGAAAATTTTCCATACATCTGGTGGTGCTGAAGAGTTTTTCATAAAATCCTCAGGTGATCAACATAATCCTATGACCTTGTGTATATGAGTATATAATCTATGAAAAAAAACTACAAAATTATATAGAAACTCATGTAACATGAAATTAATGAGTCATATGAACACAATTTGTGTGTTTGTGTCACTAAATGACATGAATATGAACTCAAAGTTCCCATACCATCACCATATAACAATATTTAGAATATTTACCTTCTTCATCCTCAGCTGATGATACCCAAACTATAGATCAATCATAGAAAACCAACTATTTCCCCTAAATTGTTCAAGAGATCATCAATTCTTAGAAGAGGGTAACTATTTCATCCAGTGGACCAGTCCGAATAGCTGGGGGGTGAGTCAGGTGTTGACTACTTTTACCAATTCTAAATTTTTCTTTAATTATTTTACCCCCTTTAGAATTAAACCTATGTTTCCAGTTAATGTAATTGGATCTATTTTAGTTTAATATAGAAATTATCAATTTTATTCATGCAAGTGAAGAAGATAAAATATACATGACATTTTTACAAGGATTGGTATAAATTCCTACTCCTTGTCATGATTAGCCATTCACACCAATCTAGGATTCTATACTATAATCTGGTGTTAATTAAAATTGGTTTAGTGTGTCCCATAACTACAATGCCAACATATCACTATAATTACAAATGTCTGCTTTCCATAGGAATTACACAAAAAACTTCACATTAAAACCATGAATTCAAATTGTGCTATGCAAGCATACCCTGAGTCACATAGGTTCCAAAACATCCCAATGTGTATATACAAGTGTTGTCTTTCAAGATCCTCCTTTGAAGAAAATAACATTTTAAGTACAAGATAATTCTGCATACTCAAATTTAGATCTTCTTCCACCCACAATAGTGTCTTTGAATGCTGACATCTCTTCAATATAAGAACCTACAACTCAGTCACTACTCAACTCAACTACAAAGACTTCAACTAAATCTGCTGATCTAGATTTCTCACTTCTTTAATCAATCTCATCAAAGTGAACTTAGGAAAGATCAGATATTTAGATGAACAAAACCTTATTTTATGAAACTCTCTTCTCCTACCTTAGCTCTCTGAACAATGAATAGTGTCTTACATTCTTCTTCTCTTTCATCTTCGATACACGAAGGATCAAAAACTTTATAATAACATTAACTTCCTCTTATTCTTTTTAATAACTTTCAACATATTCTTCTCTTCCTCTTCTTCTTTGAGTATTCTTTAGATGTCACACACCTTCTCATATCTGAGAATATTAATCAGTCAAACTCACTTATAAATGCAGCTACTTCTTCCCTTTTTTATTTCTTTTTCCTCAATATCCTCAATTTCTTAGATGTATGAGTGTCTGCATTAAAGATAATTAAATTACTCCTATTTAAATCAGTTACCATAAATGTGATACCATGAAGATTTTAATATTTACAACAAAAAGAGTCATCATGAAATAACCACTTTATAAAGCACCATTTTTCTGCATCTTTTTCTCAAAATATCTTTATCTGGAAAGTGGTTTCACATGGTTTTACTCAAGTGACGTTTTTTACTTCATATTCTTCTTTATAATTTTTCTTGGCTTAAAATAACTATTATAGATCCTTCTAATAGACTTGATATCTCATATTTTATTCTATAGTAGGCTTAACTTACTCAGTTTCTCATGACATCTCCACTAAAATTCCACACATTAAATAATAATCATGGTTGTATAAGAAATAAATCACAACAAATATATCTGTGGTGTGGAACTCATTTTAGGATTGGGTGGATTCCCATATTTCCTTCTCTTTTCTTCTCAAGCACTTGAACATCCTTGGATCAAGATCATGTAAACATAAATAAATTGTTGTTTGATCTTTGATGATTCTTCATCTATATTATTCTTGAGAATGCGATAAATCCATTTTTTAGAATTAAATAATATATGTAGTGGTTCTCTTCAATCTTCCACAAAACATGATTGGATCATGGATTCAATAAACATCATGATATTATGAACTTGAAATCACATCACCAGTATAGTCAGATATAATTTCATCAGAATTATAGAATTATGGAAACTCTATTTTACATTTCTCTTTGATATTCCCTTTAAATGGATGAAGATAAAATTCTATTTATTCTCAAATCTTAGATCACACACCACTCAAGGTATTTTTGATATTTGAATCCTTGAAGAGAAACTTTAGCATTGTTATAATTGATTTTCTTATTCAAAATGATAATTCTAGAGATCTGTAGCCTTTATGTATGAAAAATTCCCTTATGTGAATCCCAGTATGAAATTATTGTATGTGGATATCTAGTAAATGGGGATATTATTACCTTAACTCGAATCCCCTTATGTAGTTTAGATTTTCATATGTGGATTTGACTATTCAGTATTCAACTATGTGGAATTTCATTTGAATACGCTGATCTTGAATTCATATATGCATTAGTATTTGGCTATATGATATTCAGATATGCTGTGGAAATAACTTACATGAGAAATTTAGCTATGTTGCTGGATCCATCTATGTGGAGCTTCATTCACATATGTGGTTGCTGAAAATCAGTTACATAGTAGAATTCAAATATGTGGTCATTCGACAATGCTGTTGAACTTACATACACAAATATTATTGTATGTGAATATTTTCAAATATAAGACTTCAAATATGTGTATTCATCTATGCTAGAATTTTCTTACATTGGAATTCACATAAACGATATATGAAAATCCTATAATTATTTATTTTCAAACCAGTTCTCCTCCACTTTGACTCCAATTGATCTCAATTACTTATAAAAACTTAAAAACACTTTTGGGAATTTATAAAACATCTCAAACACTTCAAATAAATTCCAAGGAACTTGAGAATCATATGAAATCTCACATATTTGAGTTCTTTAATATCTCAAGAAGTATATAAAAGAACTATTTTAGACTTTACTCATTGATACAAAAGGATTGATCATTTCACATATTGTAGGTCCTCAAACTCCAATCAATTATCTATTTTACCGCTAATTATGAAATTTTTTATAACTATTTATTGTAGAAAACACACTTTATATTCCAAACCATTGTAGACAATACTCAAACTTATCCTTAAAAACATTCCATGTTATTCCATGAAGTTAATATCTTTAAGTTGTATAATGTTATGGGTTTCCCACTTGAATCTATCCAGTTAGGTATCCAAGGGAAACCAACTCTTCTTACTCCTTTTACATGGTGTATGGAAAAAAACTATTATTCATACATTGGGTGGATACTTAATATATTAATCAACTCAACACCTTTTCATAATGAAATTGAAAAAGACAACAAGTATAGTGGAAACAAATACAATCATCAACCTAAGGGAAATTCAATCCCCCCTTTGGATTTGTTATCACTTCCACATTTAATCCAATAATAAATGTCATTTTTCTCCCCCTAAATGAAAATTAATGCAAATGTGATAGAAAATTATACCTCTTAATAGAAGGGAGCTCTCATCCATTTGAAATTCCACTTCTTCTCCCCATTATCTTCCAATATTATTATAGAAGGATGACACCATAGACTTATTACTAATGATTCTTTAATCAATCAATCTAAGTATAATTGGTAAAACCTAGTGTATAAAAAACCATTTCATAAACTATACACCAATGATATCCATTAAATTTTTCAATGTTGTGCCAACTCAGATTTTCCATTCTCAAAGGTGGTATAAATCAAATTTTAAAAACATTTATAAACATACACTCATATTCATAAAACACATCATAAAGTTTAAGTATAAGTAAACATATTTCCCCTTATGTATGAAAAAAATATCCCTTAATGATTATAATAATTATAAATCATAAAAGGATAAGTAGAGTGAGTGTCACAAATCAATCATCAACATATGTTGGGGCTATCTAGATTTCTATTTTTTAGAATTTAAGGAATCTTTGGCAGACTTCACTTCTCTAGTTTTTCTTTAATTTGAACAATAGTGATGAGACTAATTTATCAACCTAAAAACTCTTTTTCTTACAGGTATAAAGTGTCAAGACCTCTTTTTTCTTATTTCCCCTTTATCTTTCTAACTTTTCCACCTTCAGTAAACATGGTTTTCTTTCCCTTTTAAACTTTATCCTTAGATGCAATAACCTTCTTCATCTTTTAAATAAGAGAAATTTGATTCTTTTCAGTTGACTCTAATCTCCTAGACTCTTCCAACAATTTTGGCGATATGATAATAATATCATTAGGTTCATGTTCACATCTCTATTTGGGTGTATACATATTCGTTGGAGTAATAATTATTATACTTTATCTTACAAGTGATTTCCCTTTTGATTTCAACTTATCTTCTTATTAAGGCAGCCATGTAATGCATTTGAAAACAATATGGACCGCTTCCCTGTACCTTATACGCACCTCTATAAGGGATTTTTATTTTACCTTTATGGGAATTATGCTACTTCTTCACACAGAGTATCAACCATTAGTCTAATCCATTTATCTCTATATTGGATAAACACTATTTTATTTTTTAGATTACTCCTTTATTTCTTATCATTCATAGCCATCTTATAGTGGTATATGACATGGTATTTATTACCATAATAGAAGAAATTATTATTTGTAGTCTGAATCTTTTGGTTTCCTTTCTTCATTACCTTCTTGGGAGTATTTCTCTTCACTAATTTCTTCTGGTTATCACCCAAGAAAGATTCACTTTCTTTCTTCACCAGCTTTTCAGCCAGTTGCGGTTCTTTCTCTTCATTAATCTATCTGTGATACCCATCAATATTATACCAATATTTATCATAATAATAATTACCAATCTTACACTAATCATAGAAGTTTCTCAATGATTCAAATATGTTCCTTGTATACATATTCTTCTTCATTAGTGCTTCCTTATTTACTTCATAAGGTTTCATCCTTTATTCAACTTTACTCCCACTTAACTTATGAATCATATGATTTAAAAATACTAACATATTATTCTAGAAATCAATATACTTATTCTCAAATCTCTAGAAACACCAACACCTTCCAAAAAAATCTTGTTCTTCTCACGTCAGTCATAATTTTCTAGATATTCTTATTTGTTGCTTTTAGGATAGAACCAATTACTTTTGGGAATTTTTTTTCTTAGACATGATCAAATCTTTCTTTAACATATTTTTGGATATCCCAACATATTTTTAACTCCAAATTTTTATAGTTTTTCATTTTTTCCCTGCACTTTTAGAAATTCCATATTTGGTGAAAATGTATTTAACTGTATAGTGTGATATATGTTTTAAGAACCAGAGGTGGATTATTCTTTACATGATATATATATTTATTTTCCACTAACATAGTGCTTATTTTATAAATAAATCACTTAAAAATTCTGAGTGGAAACACACTTCTTCTGTTGAGGTAGGTAAGTTCCAGATTTTTCTTCTTTAAAATTATTCAATTGATTCTTTAGATCTAGAAATTTTAGGTTGAGAGTGTCCTTTTAATCTTTCATAGATATCATCTAGACTTTCCAATCACTCTACAACTTCTAAGTTTGATCCTAATGTATTTTTATTATCTCCACCAAAGATTTATCCAGCTCTTTCACCCCTTTTAATTTGACTTCCATCTTGGTAGATTTTACATCCATAGAGACTTTATGAAACTTCTCCAATTCATGGACTACTTCCTTTAAAAAAAACTTAAAAAATTATTTCTCACATAATTCTATTTTTAATTCTTTATCAGTTTGAGATTATATTTCATTTAAAAGTGTATCAGATTCATCATTTTATTTAATCGACCTTGATTGAGTGTTGGATTTACCAACATGCCTAGTCAATTCATTTTCTATTACATCAAACTCTTCTTCTAGATGTGACGTATCATTCCAAAGTTCCTTGATGAATATGAATATATAGATCAATAATTTAATTTGGAAATTCTTTAGATGTTCCTTAAACTCAGGATAAATGTATTTACCAGTTTTAATACATCCATCATCACAAATTGAACTTATTTCACTAAAGGAATGAACTTAATAGATTTAACAAATAAATCCTTACCATCCCAATGATCCTTAGATGATGGTATTACCTATTACTTATTTGTGTTCTTTATTTACTTCTTAGACTCTCTTCTCTATATGTTTCTCATTGTTTTAGTAGATACTTCCATTTATTCTTTGATAATGATAGAATATGAATTTTCCATACGAGGTTGTTCTTTAATAATATCAAATATACACTTCATAAAATCAAATGAAATTAAGTGGGTCTTAAAAATAGATCCAATCAGTGGTTACCTCAGATCTGATACCACATTAGGATAAGTGCTCTACTCATAATAACTATGATATTGTTTTTTTTAGGGAGTAACCTTTATGAATTTTTTTTCATGGGTCTCTTATCCATCTGGAAAAAGCCTCAAATTAGGGGAAAAAACTCCCTCGAATCATATAATATGGCTGGGAATCCCCCTAACCCCATGCAGGACTTGAAATATATGGTGCCTAAATGTGGACTTATTCAGGATGCCACACAACTCATGATACATGGGAGGGTAGTTAATCCCCTATCATAAGTAATTAGGGAAAAAACTACACATGGAATAAAAATTACCCCTTAGCACATTCCATAAGGACCTAATCCCATACTTGGATCTAATACCACATTAGGATCAATGATACACTCCTAACAACCATGATATTATCTGATCTGGGGAGAAACCACATGAATTTGTTCTTCCATGGTCCCCAACCTGTCAGGAAAAGTCCTTGTGATAGAGGGGGGATGAACTCCCTCAATTTATATACTAAGCATGGGACCCCCCCTCACCCCATGTAGGAATCGAAATTTGGGGTACCTATGTGTGTATTTATTCAGGATTATACCCTACACCTGATACATAGAAGGGAAGTTAATCCCAAGTCACAAGTCACTTAGGGAAAGCACTACACATAAAATAATAGTAATGTTTCTTGATCATCATCTGATTCATCCTCTAATAGTCTATAAAAAATCTTATACTATGATAAGTCTTATTGGAGAAAAAAATGGAGCTCCCCATGAGGGTAATTTTAATAAATTGACTATAAATCTATTCCAAAATCGACATCACATCAAGTGGGTAATTTTACAAAATCATTATAAAAACTTCTAAAAACTCTACAACAACTATGAGAAAATCCACCACCTAAGATATCACTATATTGACAACTCATATATCAAGGAAAGAAGGCGATATGCTCACCTATTACCTATCCGGAAACCTTTCTCGCTGGTGAACACCACACACCTACCTCATATATCAGAAAACTCAAACCTCATCTAAAAATAATCAACCAATGCATAAATGGAATACAAAAAATCCATTCAAATAATGACGTCATATGGTTGTATATATAACACAAAGAAATATCCTAATGACTGATGCTACTCCATCATTAGTTTGTATTCCCAACACACATCAAACAATCTATCTTGGCCTCTGACTGATGTGGATAACACTAGGGGTACAAAAATACTCTCCATGTCCATTCCTAATGATTAGACCAATGTGGGTACAATAAAGAAGTGTGAAGCTCCAAAATCAAAGAAGAAACCAAGATAGATGATAAATTGATCATACCTAGAACAACCTATAATCCCTCTAGCAATAGTGCCTCTATTGATTGCATTTGGCCTTAGAAGACTCCATCACCTCACTACTGATGGCCTCAATGTAAACGCTCTATCCTAGGTCCTTAATGGAGAGATACATTCTAGGAATGCCCTCAACCAACTCTACCTCCTCCTAGATGAGCATAATCCTTTTAGATAGACTTTCAAACACATAATGGTGGACCCTATAGATGATTTCACATCGAGGGAAACTACTACCACTATTGGAAGGGGGTCTGACCACCCAACTCACACTGAGATTCTGGGTTTGAGTGAAACTACTGCAGATAATGAACATGACCTTTACAACCAAAGAAAAAAATAGGAGAGATCTAGCTAAACACACAGGAACAACCAACCCTCAAGAAACGTGATGCTGCCTGTTGAGGCTGTATCCATGCTAATCAAACTCTCGACTAGTCCAACAACCATGACCCTTCATCTAACACCTTTATCCTCATAGTTCCCTATTAACCCTCAAATAGGGGTTCTCCAGACCACTCATTAACTCTATATACCATCTTTTCCATATTATGAACCTCCAAATAAGTTGGTAACATAAATGGGGGGATTGAAAATAAATGTCAGGGAATAATGCCTCTTCTAAGCACTGTGCTCAGGAGTCCTCATCTAGAAAGACATTAGGGGAAAATTGTAGAAGGTCCTTAAACTCAATCCCCATCTCCTGAATTCTCATGATCCCATTATTAAGGGATAGAAACTCCTACCTCTTTGATACATTCATTATCATCAATAATAACTCATCCCTGAACTCCAACTAAAAATCGACCCACGACACATTGGTCTCCTTTCGTTCTCTGAGGTATAACATCAAATATTGATTTATTTCTCCTCTCAATTAGATAACTACTAGGGGATCCTAATACTCAAATTGGGATTGAATCCAACCAAAATCGATCCCCAACTCCTATAGCTAGCACTCCATCTCTATATTTATGATTCTACCCTTAAACTTCTTGAAGTTTTGATGCTAAATGGAATACAACGTCCTCTACCACCACTCATCCTCCTAATAAATATTGAACCTTAAACATAAATGGTTTCAACCTATTGAACCTCCTTGGATTAGACCACATGAGGGTGATGACCAACTGAAATCTATACAAAGAAAATAGGAACACCTAAGTCTAGTAGTAATGTATTTATCCAGATTCATTTAATTAATTCATTTATTCATTTCTGGAACCACCCCATTCAAAAAATAAATCAATTAAGTATGATGCATGTACCTCCCCTTGGTCTCTACCTTGAAAACAATTTCATTTTCCTAATAAATTAAGAGAGCTTAAGGTCCTTTCATCAGATCACTGATATCCCTAAAATCTGATGTCTTAGTCGGTATCCCTTATTTTCATCACATAATAAGTTCAGTTAACACTATTTCCATACCAACCCATGTAGTCCTCACCAGTACCTAACTCTAAACTCCGCCCTATCTCTTAACTAAAACCTATGATACCACTATTCCATGACCCCACTCTACTAGTACCCCTCATGGGCTGATAGTGAAGTGAAGGAGGGACCTCCAAGTCCTTCCTCCAGTATGCCCCAGGTTAGCGACTAGCACCGAGGTTATATCTTGAAAATATTAGAGGAATTACTATCAACTATCCTAAGAAAATACAAACAAAACACCACAAACTAATCAACATAAAAAGAAAATAAGCCCAATTACCATAGAATCAAACCCAAAATGCATGAATATTAAACATAAACAAATGTCTCCAAAATAAAACAATACCAAAATAATCTAGTGACATAAATCATAATAACTCCAAGATCTGATCTAGTACTATCCAAAACAATTACCATAGTTCTCATAGAAATATGAAAAAGAGTTTATATGTATGCGGGGTGAGCATAACATGTATACTAAGTAGGATCACACCCAAGGTCTCATACAAAAGTGAAAAGAGAATACTAATTCCCTGGTGAACAAGCAACAAAACTAACCAACACCTACATAGTTCAATTAGTTCCCCCAACCTCATAAAGGTTCTCTAACCAAATAAAACATCCAAGAGTAGTATAGTAATATCATAAGAATGTAGATAAAGGAACCCCATAACCAATTCCAAACTGGTTTTTCTCTCTCACCCAATACAAAGACATCATTTTCTCCCATACCCTACATATCCACCAATGATAAAATAAACTATATATCATGTATCAAAACACCAAACACATATCACATATTGCGACACCGACCTCATATCACATATCACATAACTAGAGCGGTAGAGTATCATGAATGAATAGGACATTAACCTCATTCCATCCTCCTACCATGCATGACCCCTCCATATATCTCATCATTCACCAACAATATCACCAAAAGTTTATATTAAAGGGAGATAGAGGAGAGGGGGTAGTCATCCATTTGTATCATCTTTTCCTTGAATGTTACAAAAATCACCCCCAAAGACTTTAGGTGTCGGTTGGGTTATCTGACTCAGGAGGGGCGTGTAATAAAGACACAAGGGAATATAGGTATATAATAGTCTCATATTATCCCACACTTTTGTTTTTTCACAAGAAACATCACCAAAACCACCATCATAAAACTAATGATATCACTCCACTAAGAACTACCTCCAATACAGAATAACCAACCCATAAGAATCACATAAAGGTCCAAAGCCCATGTTTCATTTTTCATTATTTTATTTAACAATTCATCCAAAAAGATTTATCCATTTAATTATTAATTTAAATTCTCATTAATGGATTCTTTAATAATTACCACATTATTATATAAGCCCATATTATTCCATTGATAATGAATCACTACCAAGAAACCACTATATCAAACTACCATGTCACAACCAAGTCTACTAAGCCACACACAACCAATCCCACCAAACTAAACTCAACCAATGCAACTAAGCTGCACACGTCAAGTTAAGCATAGAAAAAGTATATTAAACTTAGTATTTTTATTTACCAACTTTATTTATTTAACCATTTTAAGGGTATTATGAAATTAGGACAACTATATAAGTAATAATTCCATAATAATAATAAAACATGAGATAATAACAACATCATCATGGAAAATTGGTAACCACATAAACGTCACAACATTCTCTTCAATTCCATTAGTTTGGTTTATAATATTCATTATTCCAATTCTTACCATTCACCCAAAAGAAATAAAAAATATCATAATCTCATAGATGAACATAAAAATGGAGATAACTTGAATCCAACACCTCAAAATAATATTTTTGATTCACTGTACAAAGCCCAAGCAAGATAGGATGAACTGTGAGGCCACAACCACACAAGAGATCCTAAAATAAAACAGAAACATAGAGATGTATCATCAAAATTATATCCAAAATAACCCCTAAATTCAATCAACACAGTCACTATGAAACCTCTAAATAAACAAGGAAGAACTCAGAGTGAAAGAGAATGAATGACTCAAAATCACTGATATCGAATCTTCATAAGCCAAGGATGAACATAAATGATCAAAGGCCATTAGGGATCTCAAAATCACATGAAGTTAGAGAGAAATAATAGGGGAGTGAGGGATATTGGAGAGATATTGGAATTTATATTAAACCTAGAAATCATATCATTCATGGTGTAAAGATATGGTTCATGCTGTGAACCTTACACGGTTCACATCCACTGAAAACAAGGTGTTTAGTCCAATAAACCCAAGATGGATTTCATGTCATGAATAAATCCTTTAATGACATGAATCTCTCAAAGATAGAACCACAAAAACTCAACCCAGAATATTCACATCATGAACAAAATTTCATTCCATGAATCAAAACCAAGAATAAATTCTAGAAAAAAGGTCTCCCAATTCGTGAATCCACCATTAAAAACATCTTCACACCATGATCTAGTGATTCACAGTATGAATCACTAACCACCATTACAGATTCAACTCCAAATCCTCCTCTTCCTTCCACAAAATCATCTCAAGGACCCTAGTACTCAAAAATCATAAATTAACAGGATAAAAGGGTCTATGCCATTATAAATTGATTCTTTCCTTCTATTGGAATCCATGAGTTATGATAACCATACATGTACAAAATATGTGTGGACCTTATAACAAGATAAGTGTGAAACATTATGTTAGAGTTTTAATATTAATGGAATGATATAAATAAATAATTTTCTTATTGAGAAATATATATACGAAACACATAGTGGCCATCCAAAGATTCTTATCTAGAAAGATACACTTTTGGAAGCCTTCCAGAGATAGGAAGCTTCACATAAGCTATGTGGAAGCCAAATTATGAAGCATAATGTTTGAGTCAATAGAGCATGTGGACCAGATGGAGGGAGAGAATCTTGATGATAATAGTGTGCAGACCAAAAAGGCAAAGCTCCTATGGTAGATATACCCAAAACCTTTAAAAAGAAATCTGAAATTTGGGTTTAAAAAACACAAAACTTGGCACACATAGGGGAACAATCGAGTAAAACCTGGGCTGATGTAGTTGAAGAGGAAGAAGGCTCCAACAACAAACAAAGCATCCTAGGAGAAATTCAAATCATGGTTTTAGATACCATTAGGCAATCCAAAAAAAATGATACTGGTTACTATAGCACTGGACAGATCCAAGAACCCTCAATCATGAATAACTTAGAGGCTCTAGGGGTGAGAAAGATAATATCAACAAGTTAGATAAATTAGGTTCTTCTCACCCTATGCATCACTCTCCTATTAGTTCTCAAACACCAAAAAACATTGCTAGAAATATTAAAATTAGAAATTCATTTACCAGACAGAATGCTGATCATATTGACCCTTATACCATTATCAATAGCATGACTAAACCTGGTTTCAATCACATGAAACATGTGAAGAACTCAGGTTCCTCTCACCCTATACATCACTCTCCTGTTAGTTCTAAAACACCAGAAAACACTGCTAGAAATATTAAAACTCTAAATCTAGTTACTAGATAGAATGATTTTTATGTTGATCCTCATACCAATATCAATAGTATGAATCAACCTGGTGTCAATACCATGAAATCTATGAACATAAACCAAACATCCACAATATAAAATTCTACTTTAGCTGATCTGGATATCAAATCCACAGATGAATCTGGTGTGGAGGATATAAAGGATTTAGGAACACCCATTGGAAACTCGTTAAAACCTAGAGAACTACACACTAGCTTGAAGGCTGTTCAGGACGAGGCATAGACCAAGATCACTAAGCC
The DNA here is from genome assembly GCA_963277665.1 of Viscum album. Classification (NCBI taxonomy): domain Eukaryota; kingdom Viridiplantae; phylum Streptophyta; class Magnoliopsida; order Santalales; family Viscaceae; genus Viscum; species Viscum album. The sequence goes on from OY728123.1 coordinate 2,027,506,845, forward strand.
TAAATTTTTTTTCCATGACCTTGGAATCTTTTAAACATGTAAATGGAAATACACCCTCGGTGCATGATCCTTTTCATATTAAGGATATTAATAACACCACAGAGCAGATACAATCTCTTCCATTTGATCTGGCCACTATCTTACAATAGGACTCAGCAGCTTCAAAGGATCCAGGTACACCTCTTCATCTGTCAAAAAAATTCCCTTTAGATGGTACTCAACCTATTGATAGTGATTGTGATGATTGTTTTGAACAACTTGAAAAACTATTATCTTACCAGAATTCCAATTATTTGATGCTGTCTAATAAGAACTCTACAAACTCAACTATAAATGATTCAATAAATGAACCTATTAAGAATATCCCTATCATATCTAACAATGATTAGGAACCGACCACTGATAGTAACAATACCCAAAATCTTATAAGGTATTCTAGAAACAATGGTCTGAGAAAAAGAAAAAAGGGAGTTCTAACTCCAAATTCAGGTTTAAATAAATATTCTTTTTTGTAATTGTTAGGGTATTTACAACTATGAAACATTCACTATACTAAAAATAATGGTTAAAACTCACCATCCTATCTTATTTTATATTGTTGAGCCAAAAATTACATTTTCTTATAAATATTCTCACTTATGCCAGCATAATTTTTTTTACTGGTGCAATAAAAAATACCTCAAATGCTGAATATCTATGGATTTTCTCGCACTCTTGTATTCAGAATGTTAGTATTTAGAATGTCTCTGACCAAATTTTTACTTGAAACTAGAATACTGATGGAACACATCTTTTGTTCTCTTTTTTTTATGCTAATAATAGATACTAAGAAAGGATAACTATTTGGAATGATATTTTATCTATAGGTGCTAATGTTAATGCTCCTTGGTTTCTTATTTGAGACTTTAATGCCATTCTCAATTCAAGTGAGAAAATTGGACCATCTTATGCTTCTATTTCCATGAGAGAATTTAAATATTTGATTTAAGACAACAATCTCATTGAAATAAATCTTGATGGTGCGAAATACACTTGGTATAGAAGACATTACAATAGTGTGGTTGCTTCCAAACTGGATAGAACCTTCACGAATGTCCTTGCTTTGGATGAATGTGACACTATCTTCAGAACCACTCTTCACAGGCTGAACTCTGACCATCACCCCATCCTGGTCAATGTCTCTACCAAAGACATGAAACCCCAACTTCCTTTTAGATTTAACAATGCGTGGTTCTATGATGTCGATTGCACTAGTATCATTAAAAACTATTGGTCTTCAATGTCACACAAAAAGGATGCCTTTTCCTATAATATCAAATTACAACACCTCAAACAGACTCTCAAAACTTGGTGTAGCTCCAAATACAAACAAATTAACAATGACATCCTTCTTCTTGAGGAAGAAATCAATGATATTTAAAACAAGAACACCAGACCGGACCTCATCACTGATCCAACTCAAGAAATAAACCTTGTGGTTAAAATAAACTATTTTATCACTTTTAAAGAAAATATGAGGAAGCAAGTGTTTAATGTTAAATGTTTATTAGATGGTGAGAGAAATACTAAGTTCTATAATTCTATTAAAATAATTAAGAAGGCTTACATGCCATTAAACTTTCTAAAGGATGGGGAAAAACTTCTTGACAATAAAGATGACATTTCTCATCATATAATATCTTACTACGAATCCATATTCAATGGTCCATATATCAAAAAGACCATATTCCTGAGGTTATTCTGATAGTGATCACTGATGAGGACAAAATTTTCCTTCTCAACACTCTGATAGAGCATGAAATCAAAGACACTATCTTTAGTATGAATCCCGATAGTGCTCTAGGTCCTTCTGGATTTAATAATGGTTTCTTCCAACATTATTGGGATGTGATTCATGATGACATTATTATATTGTCAAATCATTTTTTACCAATGGTGTGCTTCCTCATGCTCTTAATGGACAATTTCTCACATTGATCCCAAAAGTGTAAAATTCCTCTTAGATTCACCTATTTAGACCCATTGATCTTATTAAAACTCTTTATAAAATCATCACTAAAATAATTGCAAACAGACTTTCAACTATCACAAAAAAAATTGTCTTTTGGAACCAATTTGGTTTTATTAAAGGTAGATCCATTCAAGAATGCATCTGTCTTTCCTCTGAGTGTGTCAATAACTTGAACAAAGCCAATAGAGGAGGAAATATTTCCATTAAAATTGACATCAAAAAAGTTTTTGACACCATAGATTAGAGCTTTATCTTCAAGTTTCTTTAAGGATTTGGTTTTAATGCCTCTTTTATCACTACAATCCGAACTTTGTTCAACTTGGCATCTATTTCAATTTTGATCAATGGATCTCCCAAGGGCTATTTTAAATGAACCAAAGGTGTCAGGCAAGGTGAACCCCTCTTTTCCATTCTCTTCTCGATTGTGAAAGACTATCTTAGTCGTCTGATCACCCATCTAGTCCACCAGAATAAGATGAAACCCATCCATGTCTCCAGGAATGTGAATACTCCTACACACCTATTTTACGCTGATGAAATCATCATTTTTATTAAAGGTGATAAAAGAAACAATCTTAACCTCAAAATAGTTCTCTCACACTACGAGGAGGTTTCTATTCAAACCATTATTTAGAACAAATCCTGCATCTTGTTTGGGAGGAACTTACCCACCAATAGAAAATGTAACATTATTAGTGACTTAGGTATGAAATAAGGTATTCTCCCTTTCACTTATCTAGGTATTCCCATCTTTTGGGGCAGACCCAATTCTTTCCACTTTGTGACTATAGTTGACCAAGTCCTAAACCGAATTTCTTCTTGGAAAAGTAAATCTATCTCTATGGTTGGTAGGACTTTCCTTATAAAATATACTATTATCTCCAAGATGGTTTACTCCATAATGGTCTATAAATGGACTATTGGTCTGATAAAAAAATAAACACCACTATAAAGAATTTCATTTGGACTGGTAGTACTCTAGAATGTAAACTTGTGACTATCCCCTGGTCAACTTGTTGTAAGCCTATTGAGAAAGGTGGTATTGGAATTAAAAATATAAATTACTTTAATGAATCCCTTCAAGCTAGACTTACTTGGAACACTTTTCACAATTCTTCTGCTGCCATTACCTTCCTCAAAAATAGATTTATTGAAAAAATTAAGATGGGAAAGTCAAATTTCATTAACTTTTCCATATGGCCACCCATCAAACAATATTTCTCCAATATTATTACTAATTCCATATGGATGATCTCCAAAGACTCCTCCATGAAATTATGGTTGGATAACTTGGCTGGTACTCCTTTAATTTCTATGATTTCTCCTAATAAAATTCCTGAGAGTGCTAACTACTCTATTAGATAAATTCTAAACTCTCATCATGATCACTTCCCTAATAATATTCTGAATGTCATTGAAAACTACTATTTCTCTTATAATAATGATTTCTTAATTTGGGAACCTTCTCACAATGGGATGCTTAACTCTAAAAATTTCTACAATCATTACTTATGTAACTCTAAAAGTGATTACAGTTGGATAAAACATTTCAAAAAACCTTGGATAAAACCCTTAAGATTCAATCTCATCTAGAGACTTTCTCACAACAGAGTTCCCACAGATATTTTCCTTCAGTCTTTTGGAATCTTGACCTGATCTAAGTGCAGAATCTGTAATCAACACAGAGAAGATGCAAACCAACTCTTTGTTTATTATGCTACCACCTTTTATCTTTGGAACTATATTCCTAAAATTTTTGAATACAGATGGTTGATTATTGACTCAATAAAAACTAAACTAAAGAAATGTGCAGAAATGAAAGGCTCTCAGTAAATCAAAAACCTTTTCCTAGATGTAGTTACTGAGCTACACCATATGATCTGGTATGATCAGAATTATATTATTAAAAACAATTACTCACTCAATCAAAATGAAGATTGGATGTGGATATTTATTGCCATACATGAAGCTGCTTTGATGAAAAAGGGACATTGCCACAACACTGTCCATGATTTTGGAATCGTGCGACGTTTGCAAATTAATGGAAATTTCTGTCAACCTCACTACACCCTGGAGGTGTTTTGGATATATCCTCTTCTTGGTTGGATAAAAATTAATATTGATGGCGCCTCAAAAGGAAATCTGGTCCCTATAGGGTGTAGTGCTATCTTCAGGAATCACCTTGATCAGATCCTTGGGTGTTTCATTGGTAGTTGTGGCACGACCACCTCCCTTGAAGCTAAGATTATGAGATTAATACACTCTATTACCTTCACCAAGAACTTTGGTTAGAACAACCTCTAGATTTAAAGTGACTCGACGACCATCATGCAAGAAATTTAGAATGGCGTGACACATCTTGCTTAGAAGATTACTACCCGTTGGATGGAATGCACCCACTCTCTTATTGACCTCAACTATATAATCACACATGCTTATCGAGAAGCAAACATGGTTATAGATGGATTGACCAACATGGGCATAAATCAAGGCATCAACTAGTCTGAAGACCTCCCCCCTGATCTTATTTCCTTACATGAAAAATATTGTAATATGATCCCATATTTTAGACTCTTGTAAACTTTCTTTTGATAATAATTGTTCTTTGTTCATTTTGGGACAAGGCATCATCTTTTTTAAAAAATGTCTTGCATTGAATTCTTTGATAAATTTAATTTACTAAATTTAATTTATTAAAGAAGTGGCCATCATCATCTTTGCAAAACTAGAAATCACTATCTGAATAGGTGTGTGGTGGAGTGTCATGTAAGATTTGATAAAGTAGCTTATAATAAATATACTTTACCAAAAGTAGTGTCCTCTATTTGATGTTTGGTGATAAATAAAATTAGACAGGGTATGTGTCAAGGGATAAGGCAAAGACACATGAAAATACACCATTATCCCTTAGGATCGTATCCTTATTACGCTGTCTATAAGTGTTGACCCTATGTGGCTATAGATATTATGACAGAACAACTTGGTTCAACCCATAATATCACCCAAATTGGCCTTCCATAAAGCCTAAATCACATTTCCGATCACCATGGGATAGCGATAATAACAATAGTATCATGCAAAGAAAAATGATAATGATTTCACCCTAAACAAACATATGATAATATAGACACAATCAAAGTATCATGCCAAATATCCAAAATAAATCATATGTCAAAAAAACCAAAAAACAAAAAGGTAACATCCAACAACTGGATAATAAGGTATAGATAGAAAAACCGAAAGACTGTCAATATGGAATCTGAAGCAACCCATTGGTCCATCACCTCATGACCATGTGTCACCATTATCCCAACCCATCAGAAGAAAACATGATATAGGAGACACATTCTCTACATGATGCTCTTCCCTTTACCTAAATCATGCAAAACAAAGTCTACAAATTCCCAAAGTAAAAAAGTAGGTAATGAGCACTAAATCTCAATTTGATACCACAAAATCATCTATGCAATTGATATCCACATGAATCTATTAGTTCTTTTATAAAATATATTTATAAAAAATTTCAAAAGAAATAAATTTTCCATATAAAATCATCATTTGGGTTCCATTTAAAAAACATTCCATATTATAATAAGAAAATAAATATGACATAACATATATCCTGAAGGAATAAGAATATGAATAAAATAGCTTTCAAGTACAAATTTATATTTAAAGTGGGAAAATAAGAAAATCAAATAAACATGAATGTAATATATCTACAAAGAACCAAAGGGAAATCCATGACATGAGGGTGTACAAAACTAATACATATAAAGGAATGCTAGATGGTATAAGTGAGTCCTAAAGTATGGGAACCTCAGTACCCCAGTAAGGATACCCACTAGAAACCATGGAATCATGATCCCCTACCATAGTTATAGATTACTACACTAAGGTGTTCATATGTTTAGTTTTCCCATGTACCCCAAGATCTCCCAATGTGATATATATCATTATTAAATTTAAATAAAACCAATACCATATTTTATAAAATTTTTCTATAGTGACACCACACTACTTCCTTTCTTGAAAAACCATTTCCATTATAAAAAAATCATTGAGGCATTTTATCAAACACATCATATGTAAAAAATATAGTTTTCAAAGAAAACCCATTTTGAAAACACTTTCCATTACCACTAAAGATAAAGGCCAATATCAAAATTTAATTTCATAAATAAAAAATAAATTAGTGCATAATAAGTACACATGTGTGCCAAAGGATAGACTATATGATAGAAATACCTACCTCAAGATCAATAAAAACAACGTTTCATTCTAGACCAGTGATAGGTTAGGAAGAGGTCAGATACTAGATAACCTATATCTAAAGGAAATAGTATCAATTATCTATGTCCATTATAGATCTAGATATCTAGTCTCATAAAGAATAAAACACATGGATAAAAAGATAAGAACACAGGTTAGAATAGATCTAACTCACTGAATTAAAATTGATATAGATCATAACTTTCAATTGGAACCAAGATCCAACAATGGGAAGAGGTAGAGAGAAAAAATAATCATCAAGTAGAATTTAGATCAAAGGAAATAATATTAGGGTCAAGAGGGTTAGATTATAGGATTTAAATAATCATTTTTGAAAAAATGATTTTTTATCTACTACTTAGCCACACACACAACGACATCATCGTCTAGATATTGGACATCCACTACTGAGTCGGTGGTCCACCAGCTAGCTAGTGCTGACTAAAAAACTATCCAATAGGTAAAATCATATATCTTGTACCTCTAGGTTTATACTGACTAGATGATGCAACTTACAGACATGCAAGGGCTTTACCAACCTTCACCAACTAGCTGGTGGCCTCCTACACTCACCAACCACCAACATCACTTTTTTTACCTATGAATAAACTAGAAACAAAAAGAAAAAGAAAAATAAAAAAGAGGCTAAATACCTAATTACACATACCAAAGTGCAACAATTTTCCACACTATAAAATATTCCTATCCCCAGAAAGTCCTAGGTTCATGAACCTGAAAAGAGATGAGGCCATTGTTGAATCATCAAGTCCTTATACACCCATGCCTCATGGATATCCCTACTACACTACCATATCACTCAAACCAATAAGATAATATTTCCATATATAACCTTATCCCATCAGTTCACTATCTAAAAAGTTTTTTAAATCATAGAGGTGTTGGGTTCAATTTCAATATCATCCTACTTGATCAAGTGAGAAGGATAAAATTGGAAATTATTCAATTGGGAAACATGATACACATCATGAATTTAATTTAAATGAGTAGGTAAGTAAAATAGATAATCCACCTTTTCGATTCACTCTATAATCTCAAACAGTTCGAAAAAAGAGGTGCTAACTTACCATGTCTCCCTAAACATCTTTGTCACAATTAAGGTGAAAATCTAAGGAAAATGCAACCACTAACCTTAAATTTCAACAGACGAAGACACTAATCAATATATGATTTCTAGAACTTCAATCTATTGCTAACATTCTCCTGATCAATTTTACAATATCTATCATCTCCTAAACGATGCTTGGTCTAACCAAGGAATATTCTACAGTCTCTTCCCAACAAAGAAGTTATCTACAAGGTCTCCAATACAACACCTCAAATGGATCCATCATGATCAATGCCTGATAAATATTATTATAGGAAAAATCCACTAAGGGAATATGTTTCTCCCATATTCCACTAAAGTCAAGCACACATTATCGAAGAATGTCTTCAAGAATCCGTATGTCTTTCTCAGTATGACCATCCATTTGGGGATGATATATCATGACCAACTTCAACTGAAAACCCATCACTACCTACAATCCACTAAAAAACTGAGATGTGAAGTGAGTGTCCCATTTTAAAATGATATATGATGAAACACCATAGATTATATCAAATTTAAACACATAAAAGTTCCCAAGATCCTCTACCTATAATGTCTACTTGATAGGTATAATATGTGCTGATTTTTTGAGTTGACCAATAATCATCCATATCAATTCCTTACCACTAGAGTTTTAGGTAGCCCAATCATGAATTCCATGGCTATCTCATCCCATTTCCAAACTATAATGGGTAAGGGTTTCAGTAAACCGGCATAACTCTGATGTTATGCCTTAATTCTATGATACATGATACATCTTGGTAGCTCTAGGGTGAAAAAACTAGTTAAATTGGTGTTCATTATCCATAAATTCTTATCTTAGGTCTATTATAACAACCATCCCACCTCATATGTGTAAAACCCAATCAGGTGACTAAGACCACTCACTTGAGGTCTCCTCATTATAAAGAATCCCGCTAAGCACTAAAACTATATATTCTCAGCTTGAACAAGTTGAATATGATCATCAATAGATGATACAACCTAATTACAAGCTAAGAATACCTATCCATAAACTCTCCATTCATCTAAGTGCATCTTAGTAAATAATCCCATTAATCACTAATCTTCCACTAATTCCTTCACTACCCGAGTCATAAAGTTTATTCTCAAAGCATCTGTGATCACTTCCCCATTTATAGGGGTGTACACAATATAAAAATAAAATATTTTAAAGTACTCCACCCAAAATCTCTATATCAAGTTAAAATCCCTTTGAGTGAATATATACTTAATAATTCCATAGTTTGCATACATTTTAAACCACTCCCCAAATAGGTAGTGGTGCCATGTCTTAAGAGCACAAATCACTGCTACTAACTAAATATCATTAATGGTATAGTTCTTCTCATGAGGGAATAATTGAATAGATCCATAAGATAACACCTATATTCCTTATATCAAAACACAACCCAAACCTATACCTAAGGTATTACAGTAAACTTTTTATCCCAAACTTAGCTTAGGAAGGATCAAGATTGGAGCTGAAGTTAATTTCAATTTCAACTCCTCAAAATATCTCCAGCCCCGATCACTCCAAAAAACTTCACAACCTTATAGGTAACTCATTCATAGGATATGAAAGTTTGGAGAAGTCTCAAACAAAGATCTTGTAAAAACTATCTAATCCCTAGAAATTCTAGATCTCAGACACATTTATAAGATTATCCCATGACATCAATTCCTAAATCTTATTGGGATCCACTAAGACACCCTTCTCAAAAATTACATGTCCTATAAATTTCACCTCTTGGATCCATAACTAACATTTTGATAACATCTAGTATATAATATTCTCTTTCAAGATTCCAAGGTAGATAATCAAATGCTCACTACGATCCTTCTCCAATATGGAATAAACTAGGATACCATCCATGAAAAAACCGCAAAATAATCCAAGAACTGATGGAATATTTTATTCATTAAATACATAAACAACACAATAGTGTTAGTAAGTAAAAACAACATGACCAATATTCATAATGTCCATACATTATCCCAAATACTATCTTAAAAAATCTTCCTCTCAAACCGTCAGATAATGGTAACTTGATATTATATCAATTATTAAAAACCAATGGACCCCCTTGAGCCAATAGAAAAGGTCATCAATCCTAGGTAAGAGATATTTGTTCTTAACTCTCACCCATTTGAGTTTCTAATAATAAAAACAAAGTTAAAGACTCCCATAAACCTTTGTTTCAAAGATCACTGGTGATTCCCAGGGTGAAACTCTGGGTCTAATAAATCACTTAGCCTCAAAATCCTCAAGCTAAACCTTAAATTATTTCAATGAAATTGATTCTATATAGTAAAAAGGTAATAAAATGGGCCTCATCCTTGGAATAAAGTATATAGAAAACTCAACTTTACTTTTATGAAATCACCCATGGAAATCATCGATAAAAACTTTGGAATACTCATTCACCACTACTGGAAGAGGGTCACTAAGACATGAATCAACATCATCAAGGAAAATCCCAAAAAACTATCATGTGATCACCTAAAAACTAAGGAAACCGAGATCTTCTCTCCTAGATATAAGATCCCAATTACCTTGAAATACATGAGTAACTCCATTGGAAGAAATAAACTGGACCCAATGATGATAGTGATCGATCTGGGATTTATAGATAATCATACAATCCATGCTACTGATGAGATCAAATATGTAAAAATCAATAACTAGAAAATAACATATGATTTAATGGTCAATGATCATCACCCGAAACTTGGTTCATCTACAACCATGCTCTGACTTCTTTCCCAAAGGAGTGGAGTCATCAATAAAGGAATAAGCTCCCAATGCAAACTCAATGCATTGATAATCTTGGAATAAATAAAGAAATGAGTTTCACCCATATAAAATAATTCCAAAGCTATAGAATATGAAATAAACACCATACCTCACATGGTAGCCGATCCTATCTCTGAATCCCTTAGTGAACATTCCACTACATAGATACATCCATCCTCATTCTTCACTTTCTTCATAACCTAAGAATCACCATTTGAAATAGGATGAGATCCCACCCAATTTACATATCAAATATAAACCAAGAGACATTAGGGAATTTGGATATATCTCTAATTCCTTGGGATTCTCTCTCACTAAAACTCCGAAGATCATTAGATAATACACATGCATGACACACCCTAAGTGATGCCTTATAATCAAGTTTGAGGTGTCCCTTTCTACCACAATGGTAATGGACCACCTATCCCTACCATGATATATGTTGCAGACTCCTTCCACCACCTCAACTCTAGTCACCCAGCTTCTTCTTTTTACCAAATAAAAAACTTTGGAAACCTCTACTATCATTGAAGCTTTGGGAAGTCCTGTCTTCCTAGTTATATCTTCTTCATCCATATCTGCCTTGTCTAAAACATCTATGAAGGTGGTTTGGCACAGAATAATCAACATAGACTGAATATTTTCCTCAAAACCTTCTCAAACCTATTTTCCATAAATTATTAACTAGAAATAAGCTCTGAAGATAGGTGCACCAACTCGGTATACTAAGTAGCATACTCCCAAACATAATTATCTCCCTACTCTATAGTAACAAACTCCCATGACTTCAATACTCTAAGTGTCTCAAAATAGAACTATTGATTGAAGTATTTCTTGAAATTAGTCTAGGTGATATATTTATGCAACTTGGATTGAACAATATATTCCCACTACTTCCTTCCATTCCCCTCAATCATATATGTAGTGAAAATAACCTTTGTATTATCTAGAGTTTTATATAAGTGTAAAATCCTCTCAATCATCTTGATCCATTATTTTGATTCATGTGGTCCCTTATCACCATGAAAGTGTTAGTACCAGGCATGCAATGGAAGTAAAAAAAAATGGATTTTAAAAATATCCTCACTAGTAATGATTTTACAGCATCATCACCTATGATGCTCCTTACCTGATTACCAATCATGGATATCATGTAGAGTGTAGTAAGTACAAAAATTGAATTAAACTATTACCACCTTCAATTTGAAGATACTGGTGTATTCCACGCATCACCGATGATCAATACTATAAGGAACCAAAATATTATCCCTATAAATCATCCACATGTGCTTCAAGATTCTTATGGAGAATCAATCATCAAATTCCAAGTGATATCATGGAGAACCGATGAATCCTTCAATGTTTTGATGATCAACACAACAAAAATTATTCGATCAAGGAAGAACCTGGATTAAGGTGCTCGAAGGGAATATTTATCACTCTATGATGTGAGATAGAATAGAGATAAGAACTAAAATTAGAATGAATGAATAGTACTATGAATTTGAGCTTATCCCAACTTATATATATAGGTTAAATTATGGAAATTGTACATTGAACCCTGAATATTTTTAACCTTATAAATAATCTATAAATGAAATATTATGACCTATTAACCATGTCTTAAATTTCATTTATATTTTTATCACTTATAATATAATAAATATATTATATGATAAAATATGATTCATTAACCTGAATCATAATTCCAAAAAATATTAAATGAACCTTAAATATTAAAATAATATTCATTCATAAAATATTTTTTCCATATATTCAATGAAAAGTTGTGAATAATATTAATAAATAAATTCAATAAAAATTATTTTAAACTTGAATAATATTAATTTATTTATTTCATGGAGATCATTCAAACTTGAAAATTAGACAGATTTCCTCAACTCATATTCATAAGAAAAAGCCAATATTTTGAATATGCTAATTGTGTAACTCTCTATAACCTTATCTTGATAGTAGTGATTACTACTCATAAACTAATAGAGGAGTCTTAAAAACCATCAATGCCCCTAAAGAGATATGATATAGTCATAGTAACAACAACCTACCCTATGAGAACATGTTGTGTAATATAATCTCTTTGTTTCATGATATCTCATAAAGAAAGTTTCATCATTTGTTTCACCATCCATATATGATTTATTTATTATTTTTATAACCATTATGGAAGGACTTACCTTATTCTACCATGGAAACAAATTTTTTGAAGGCACTACCATCCTAGTCTACTAGGCTTGAGATACCTCTTCCTCAACTCATAAGTGACAAATCCTATCTTGATCATTCAACCAATGCCATACCACTAATGAAACATGCTACAAAAGATACCTCATCACAACATCAATCCCATTATTTTTGTATTTCATCAAATTATGTGATCAAATGACACACATTGATAATGATCTCAAGTTAAGATACCAATACAAATTCTTGTAGATAGGAAAAACCAATGACACCTAAAACATGCATGTTCTTATTACCAGTCCATTCCTTATATCTCATATACTCAAGATCACTAAGTAAAAACTTCATGAGAAGAATTCTCAACACTTATGATCCCACAAATCTTAATACTCAAACATCATATGTGTATAATCATTATAATGTATCTAGACCATAGGATATATATTTAATATTACTATCTTGGTATCTTGAGGTTCTCATTTTATAACATAGGAACTACTATAACCTTTTGACACAACATGTAATCTAAGGACATTACCATGAATATAGTGGATAAAAAAGTATCAAAACCATAATGGTAATAAAAAAACATGTGTGTATATATATATATTAGACTATATACATGTAATGGTAATCAAAGTATATACAGGAGTTGGGTTTAGGGAACCCACTCACAACACTCCCACTTGAATTAGATCTAACTGATAACAACTCTCAACCTGCTATCCCTCACATGAGAATCATGGTTCTACTAAGATATGGATTTAGTTAGGGGTATTGCATTTTATCCTCTAAAGATAATCTACTAAATGTGACTTTACCTCTCTAAGTAAAATACCTCATGAGATAAAACTTCTAAAGTATATGTTTTTTCCTCTCGTGTGACCTAAGATCCTTAAAAAATACTACTACTGCAGTATTATCACAATAAACTATAACATGGCCTGCAATACAAGATACAACACCAATATTTGAGAAAAATTTGTGTATATATACTTCATACTTATCTAAACCAAAAGCTAATATATACATGGATTCCATTGTAGAATCAATATCAACAAGTTTCTTCGAGCTTCTCCAGCTCACCACACCACTATTCATGCAAAATACATAGACTAATTGTGGTTTAGGTTATCATGATCTATCTAGAAACAAGAACCAATGTATCCCATCACTACTATTTCCTCATATCCTCTATACACTAGGAACATATCCTTTTTACATCTCAAGTAATTTAGCATAGTTTTTACAGCTTCCCAATACTGCTCTCCTGGATTAACTTGATATCTTTCTACTATGATTAAATAAAAGGAAACATAAAACCTAGTATATAACATGAAATAAATGATAGATCCCACTACCAAATAATAAGTTATTTAACTCATCATTTTAATCTCATCCTATGTTTATGGACACATCTTATTGGAGAGATTGACACCACGTGACATTGTAAAAAAACCATCTCTTGGATTGTTCCATTTCACACCTCTTGAGTACATTTCTAATATATATACTTTGACTTAGCCCAAGTATCCTCTAAGATTTATCTCGATATATATTGATCCCTATAATATATGATGCTTCACCTAAGTATTTCATAGAGAATCATTCATTTAACCATGTCTTAACTAACTATAAGACTTGCACTTTATTTTCTATAATTAGTATTTCATCAACATATAATACTAGGAAAACTATGGCATTTAAACTAACCTTATTATAGAAATGTGGCTGAAACTTTCATTCTTAATGAAACCAAATTATCTTATGTCCTTATTAAAATAAAAATTCCATGATCATGATACCTACTTCAACCCATAAATGGATATCTATAATTTGCATACTTTATATTGGAACTCATTAACCTAATTAAACCTTTAGGCTAAGACATATAAACCTCTTCAACCAACTTCCGATTTTGAAAAGAAGTTTTGAAATACATTTTCCAAATTTAAAAATCATAGAAGTCTATTATTTCAAGTAATATTATAATGGAATTTAGCATAATAACTGGTGAGAAATTTTCTTTATAACTAATTCATTAACATTGTCTGAAACCCTTCACAACTAGTTATTCTTTTTAGATACTTACTTTACCATCCATGACCATATTTTTATTGATTAACCATTTCCTTACAATGATTTATACATAAAATGAAGGGTCTAAAAATTCAAAACATGATTTTAGTATATGAACTCTATCTCAAAATTCATGGATTTTTTTCATACAACAACATTCTTTCTATCTACTGCTTCCTTGCAGGTTAGAGGTTTTCATTCTCTAGAAGTAATGTTTCACCTGACTTAGTGATAAGAAAACCATAAATATTTGGTTATCTAACCAATCTTGTAGATATACATAGTAATTTTGTCTTAGGAACAACTTCATCCCCCATGGTATCTTTGGGAGATTGTTCCTGAACCAACTATTGTGAATCTAGAGCATTAACTTCATCAAAGTCAGTCTTGCTCCCACTATTTCCATTGGAAGCGTTCTACATTTCTATAAAGATGGAATGCATTTTCATGATTACTTTTCTTTCTAAATGGTTATACAATTAATATACATTAGTTTCCTTTAGATAAACTATAAATATTCACATCATAATCTAGGATTCTAGTTTGTCATTCGATATTGTTTTGAAAAATGCCTCACATCCCCATACACATAGAGGATAAATTGTGGGTTTCTTTCCTTACCGTAACTTATATGGAATCCAATCTACTACTGTAATTGCTACTCATTTTAGTGTATAATACACTATATATAGTGAATATATCCAAAAGGATAATGGTATAGTTTCATGGCTCATCATCAATCTTATCATGTAAAGAAAGGTATGATTACTCATTTATCTTACAACATTCCACTGAGGTGTATAAGTGGGAGTGAGTTAGTAGATTATCCAACACTCCTTTAAGTGATCAATGAATGCTTGGTTTAGATACTCTCCATCTTGGTCTGATCGGAGTGCCTTAATCTTCTTACCAAGCTGGTTTTCTACTTCATGCTGGAATTCCAAAAACATATGAAAGGAATCTGACTTATAAATCATTAAGCAGATATAGCCATACCTACTATAGTCATTTTTAAAATTAATGAAATATAAAAACCCACCCCTTACCTCTACTGGAAATAAAAAACACAAATCAGTATGAATCAATTCCAAATTTTAAAGTCCTTACTCCTTTCCTAGTGAAGGTTGCTTTGGTCATTTTCTACTATAAACAAGTGTGACATACATCCAAGGGTTTTATCCCAATAGAGTATAAATTAACTTCTTGATATAATTAATTTAAACACTTATGATTTACATTAAAAATATTTAATTACTATAGGTGGGTGTTATATGATTATTTTCTATTGATTTTTTTCATTGATTTCCAATATAGGGTTTTCAAGTTCAAGTATATACAATTCGCTGTTATTATAATACATACCATAACATGTGTTATCCTTATAAAAGAGACAAAATTTATATCCAAACTTGAAAAAAATACCATGGTGTCCAAAATAGACACAAATATTATGTTTCTGGTTACTAAAGGTACAAAATAACAGTTGTTTAATACAAGAACAAAACCACTCGGAAAATTCAGACAATAATCTTTCACTTCTAAAGATGCTAGTTTCACACTATTTTCAACCCAGAGATACACCTCACCCTTTTAAATCTTATAAAATATAATTAGTTTCTATATATGAATACAAATGTGCACGCCATATGCTGTATCCAATATCCTACTTGTTGATAAAGACAAATTGCATTCAACAAAAAAATATACCTGAGGTAGAAGCACCACAATGCTTCTTTTTCCCAACCAAGAAATTTTTTATTCCATTGGCATTTATTTCCACATGAAAATTAGATAGCATCATGCTCATTAATCTCCCTTTATATATTTAGCTTCTTGGAGGGGTGATGCATAACCATCGTTATCTTAGACTTAGCATTTGATGCATTAGCCTTTCCCTTTCCCCTTTTGTTCACCATAAGGACCAAAGAGTTAGTATTCTTTATATACTTATTAACATGGAGAACTAAATCCAATAGATATGGGAGTGAATTTTCCATATTATTCATGCTATAATTAATAGTAGATTTCAATAATCTTGGAATTAAATAAATACTGAGATCAGTTGCTAGTTCTTAGTTCAATTTGAATCTAATGGATTCCAGTCTCTCAATGTACCCAATCATCTTGAGTACATGAGGTCCTACTTGATTACTTTATGATAACTTTATCCTTTATAGTGCATTTGACATCTCATATCTTCCCTGGAAATATCTCTCTTAATATAACTCTTGGAGATAAGATAACATCCTGTATGCCTCTTCATCCTCATGCATTTTCTATAGTTCATTGGATATTGATGACAACATGATATGCTATGCATCTAGTGAATCATTTATATTCTTTTTATATTTGTATTTATCTGCCTAGATTTCTTTTTGAGGCGACTCAATAGGATGTGGATATCTTGGTACATAAAGATTCTTCTCTTGGTGTAGCACTATGTGCAAGCGCATGTACCACTCCTAGAAGTTATGGATGGTTAAGATATATTCTTTATCCAATATTGATCTTTGTGAGATTGAATTTTTGATGGAAATTTCCCTTTTATCTATAAAAAATAAACTTAGTAGATGAGTACTTATCTTGATTACTGATAGAAATTATAGATTAATTAATCATTAAATGTCTCCCACTATTTTATTGAATCTTAGTATCCCTCACTAAAAGATTAGAAATATCCAGGTACTTGATTATTCTAGTTGAAAGGATCCTTAAAACATCTCCTCATAGTTCAAGCTATGGCTCTAACACTACTTAGAGAGTTTTAAGGTAGGATTTTGGCTATCCAACCGCATTGAATCACAACTCCTTGAATTTTTGAGAGAAGTACCAACTCTTAGAAATAATAACCTTGATTTATTCAATAATTTTCCACTAAAGTTGTAACAAGATATATATGACTACTTATTTTCTGCCAATTTTAGTTAATTCAACCCAAAACTCTCATAATAACTCCCCAACAGTATGGGGCCCCCTCAACTAGGGATGGAAAATACCTCATACACCTGGTTTTGTCAAAATTTAAGCATTGAAAGGCATTAAATACTTAATATTTTCTTTGAGAGATTTTTATTATTCTTGGAAAATGAAATCCTTATTTATTTTATATTATTATTCTACATGATCAAACTCAAATCTTAACCATGATTTAAATATAAACATTTACTTTATATTAATTCTTTTATATATGAATGCTATTTTGTTATTCTATGTGACTGAGTAAACAAAACATATTCATAAAATAATAAAGTATTCACAAATAAACAAGTAAAGTGATTGATCATGATATTTTACTACTATTTGATCTATTAAATGGATAATGGATCAACTAAGACACTATAGGTTACTCTTTGAGTCAAGGATGACTTGAGTTGCAGCGTCCATCCTATCCAATGCATCCAACTCCTGTCTGGTATTCAACCACATCTCTACATTTTCAGCATTTACTTTCATCCTCATAATTATATATAAATACTCACACATAGGTGAGAGGGTCTTAGGAATGATAAATACACATGCAACAAAGAACTCATGGACACACATACCCTTATACATACAATGAGGGAAGAGACGATGCACAAACCATCAATTATTAAATAATTATTACAATCACCACACACAATTTCAATAATTAAATAAATAAATTAAATCTCAAACATACATTAGTCGGTCTCTTATCATGATTAGTCAGCACGAAATAACTTTGAAAAATAAAATTAAAATTTCAGATAATTCAACTTAATGGAATAATTTTTTAATTAATATAATTTTAACTAATTTTAATTCATAACAACCATGTTTCACGGTCTTGAAAATTATTTTATAAAATTCCAAATATTATTAAATATTTTTTTGGATTTTTTCATGATTTTTTCCTTTCCAGGTATTTAAAAACCCTAGTGGGGTCCCAGGTTTTTTTACACTCACAAGTGAATAGTAACCCACGATACTGTTCATGTAAATAGTAACTCATAGGTACTATTCATGTGAATAGTAACCCATTGTACTATTCATAAATTTTTAGAATAATTTAATTTTTTATTAAATATTTAAAAAAAAATCCAGTGAAAGTCCTAGAAATATACCATGTCTTCCTCCCTACCACGAGAGGGTACACAACTTGAATACTATTCATATAAATAGTTTTTTTATTTTTATTCATGTGAATAGTATCACAATAATATGAATTATAAATTTTATTTAACCCAAAAACTTTCTTCAATCTTCGGATGACTAAAAATCATCCATCTGAGGTTGGATTAAAGATCCTTTAGTAGCATTGTGATCATATCAATGTTGTATACTTTAATTTATAAAAATTTACTGGTAATTTGATTTAATTCAGCACAAAATTTCTCTAATACCACTTATTGGTATTGGGTGCATGATGAAAGTGAAGAAATTCATATTTTAAAAATTTTCTCACCGGTTCAGATGTGACAACATCATCATCAGGGATGTGCCTTTCCCAGTTACCACATGAGGATATCATGTGGAGTGTATTAAGACCAAAAGATAAGTCTAAACACTACCTCATTTTTTTTGAAGATTTTGGTGTATTTTTCTTTTCACCAGTGATTTCTACTTGAAGGAACTGACATTGGATCCCTCTTTATAATCCACACATACTTCAAGAGTTTTTTAGAGCATTGATCATCAGATTCTATGTGCTAGTACGGAGAACAGATTAACCCTTTGACGTCCTGATGATCGTCGTAACACCACTTCTTTGATACAGGAAGGAGGAATTGGATCAAAGTTCTCAGAGGGTGAAACACTCATTTTTGGTGCATATTTTTTTATTAAAATTCAATAAATTTTGAAGGATTTTAAATAATAATTCCCTTGAATTTAATTTTTTTATTAAATATTGGGAAATTGTTAATATAAAATTGAAATGGAGTTAAAAGTGGTTTTTAATGTTCAATATTTTTAAGAATAATTTCATGAATGGTTGATTTTTGTTTAAGTGTTTTGAAACATTTATAAGTGTTTAATTATTATCATTTGTTGGTATTAAAAAATTAGGTAAGGACAACCCTAAACTATAGGGTTTCATTCCATATATGCATGCCACAAAAGGTCCACCTGATCATACAATCCCATAGGAGGGCCAGTATAAGATGCAAGGGTGCATGGGGGCATTAGGCATGTGTATAGGTGGACCATGGGAGATCAATACCATAGCCAAAATAGTGGGCTTGAAGGATCGTGTGGCTAAGCGGTGCAGATCGACCATATACACGTGTGAGGGTTTTCGGAAGCCCACCCCAGTTTAGGCTTCTGAGCCGAGTACCAAGGGAATTTTTATTTAAATTCCAGACAACCATCTATTCTATTCTGATGTAGGACAATAAAATATAGGTATTATTCATCCCATTTGAACCCCACCTCAGGCACCCTCAGATAGATCTCGCCACCGTCCTCGGCCTCCTACCACGCCTTCGTCCTCGCTTGACATCACTGAAACATTATAGAAGCACCATTTTCAGTGCGAGAGAGCTTAAACTCAAGATATATCTCCACTTCTGACACCTGTGATTGTCTTAGGTCATCTCTAGACCATTGAAAGACCACCATTAAGTCTTTTCAAGGTTCAACCATCCACTTTAATGGTCGGATGAAGGAGGATACTTCTTCCCCCACTAGCATGCTCAACCCTCCACTACTACTGCTGAAGCACTATTGTGTTTCTATGTCCTCATATGAGCCCATGCATGCCTCATTCACTGAATCGATGTACAAATGAAGGCTGAATCGACCCCACACAGTGCATCTGTCCACATGTAGGATTTTTGAAACACCCAAATCATTGGCTATTCTTATTTTTTACCCTGATTCTTAGGGATGATTCATTCAAAAAGAAGAAAGATCTTCACCCTAGATTTGGGAATATTTGGCTTGACCAAGAAGGAAGGTTGAAATTTCCCCATCTATAAACAATAGGGGGGGTTTTTCACTTCCTAGGGGAGTTAGAAACACACCATAGAGGGAGAAGGCCTGCTGCACATGCCGAACTGCTTATCCATTTTTTTGTTTTCAATTTTGTTTTTATTTTATTTTCATTTAATTTTTAATTTAGTTTAATTATGTAATTGATTTTTTAATAAAATAACTCATGATTTTTTTTAAATTGTATTCTACCACACTCCCCCTCTTTTATTCTATTTTCTATTTTTCTTCTATTTTTTGTTTTTCTTCTTATAATTTTAACATTATTCTTTTTTATTTGATTTTATTTTATTTCTCCCTCCCCCTCTCTCTCTTCTTCTTATTATATTTTTTTATTTTTTTATTTCATGTGTATATTTTCTTCTTATTATCTCATCCCTTTTATTTTATTATATCTTTCTCTTTTTCTTCTTTCTCATCTTACCACTGTGACCTCTTACCCTAAAAAATGAGGGGCTAACCTAATGCTTGTCCTGGGGGAGGTAAGTAATGTTTCTATTTCATTATATTCTTAAATTCATAAGTTTTAATAAGTTTTTGGTGAGAAATAATGAAGTGAATGAGTGTGGTGATTGTCCACCATGACACTAAACTCAAAATTATTTCTATTATTTGTTTAAATATTTTCCATCTCTTCTACTAAACATAAGATATTCATATAATGGAGTTGTTTTGTTTAGTGTATGAAATGAAATGCGATGGAGTCAGGTCTTAGAAGTTGGAACATTCTAGATTGAGGTGTGTCATAAACCTTGATTATAGGATGAGGTGGAATTAAGATTGATGAAGGCAATCAATATTACACACCACTAAATAAAATAATAGTAATTCATGCATGAGACCTCAGAATTGAATTATCAAACTAAATTTAAACACCATCAATGAGAATGATAGAACCCATAAACAAAACCACAAAGTACAAGTTCTTTATTTTCTAATCACATTCTATCATTTCATGTTAGTATAAATTTTAGTATTTTATTTCTCTTATCAATTCAATTATTTTCATAAAATAATAAAATCAAAAAAAAAAATAGTTTAGGTGAATTAGATTAAGTAAGTGAATAACAAAGAAATATAATCAAGTAAGACAACCTTATTCAGCCTCTATGTTGCATTAGGAAAATTAAATTTATTTTTTCCATGACTTATGATAGGCATGCATTCAAAACCGACACTATTTATGAGAATCCAATTAGCAGTTTATTTCTGTTTTTATTTTCTCACAGTCAATAGTTTTTATTTCTTAAAAGAACCATAATTGTTTTCCATGATGTATCAAAACATACCATATTTTTATTCATGGAAAAAATATTCATAGGGGCAAGATCAACAAGAATAAGAGACCAGTTATGACAAATCCCAAGTGTAGGAAGTAATTGTTGAGTCACCATTGTATATGGAGTACAATGCTTCTATTATTTCTGGATAGGTGAGATTAATCAAAAAATAAAATAATTGGGAGAATACATTAAAATAATTAATAGTTGGCCTAAGGGAGGATATAAATGCAAAAAGTTTTTAAGAAATGTATTAGGAACTAACAAATTTATCCCATTACTTTACTTAATTTTATCATGTGTCTAAGGCATAAGAAGAGTCCTTGTTAGTATTCCCTAATTTTTCTAAGGAGATCCAATAAGTTGAGGCCAAAATTGAGGACATCCATAGACCAACCTTATGAAGGATCAGATCCAAGATGACTATGATAAGCTAGAGTGGATTCATAATAAGGAAGACTTGCCTTCCAAGCTACATGTTAGAGATCAACAAGATCTGGATGAATTTTGGAATAAGTATGAGGTATAACTTGATCTCCCAGATATATAAAAAGAAGAAGAGCCAGTAACATTACATGCCACTCTTTCCATTAAAGTAGAGGAAACCACTAATATGGTGGAATTTTTAAAAATAATGGAGGAGCCTAACTACCTGAATCTGTCCAGTGAAGATCAACTCCAAGAGGTGCTTTCCAATAAAGAAGAGATTCAAGCTAAACTGACTTAGGGAGATGATACATTCTTGAACTCAAACTATTTTAATTTTATTTAAACTGAATTGAGTATAACCCCCTATTGTTTTTATTTTTTAGAATCAGATGACTCTTATTATGAATTGAAGGATGACGAGGAAAAAGAATATGAACCTGTTGAGGAATACTTGGAGCTCCCTGAATATATTTAACATCTATTTGAGGGAGTGCAAGAAGAGATCCCAGTGGATCTAACTATAGAACTAGATACACATGCTACCTATATATAAAAGTAAGAATATGATATAAAATTTTTAATTTTTTTAAAATTAAACTACACTCTCACTTCACCCTTGACAATTATTTTAATACATCACATCTTGAGCAACCAATAGAAAAACAATAATATGCAACAAAAGTCAAAATTGAAGAGGAGGAGGTTTAATACTTCATCCTACCCCCACCATGAAATCTTTAACTCATTTTTAAGGGGTAAAATCTAGTGTAATCTATACATGGAGTTATCCTAAACAAGAACAAAGAAGTTCAAGATAAGAAAATGATCATGTGGTGGTTCAAATATAAGAAGACCCACCCAATATTGGATTATGGATAATAGCTGGTAATAAACTCCCTAGGCATTAAAAATTCATGGCCCACTTGGGTGATTATACAATGATTTACCTTTCTACTTTCTTTCTAGGATTTCATTTTTAGTCTTATAAATTAGTCCAACATACAACCCACTCCCTCTATCATTTGTGAGCATTAAAAGGAAAGATCCTTATGATTAATTGATTAATTTATTTTTATAGGTTCATGATGAAAAAATTAATCCCAAAGTAGTGGAGAAAAAAGATTGAGATTCATTGTAAAGGGGTTTCACTTTTAATTTTTATCTTTTAAACTCTATTTATTTTGTTCCAAAACCAGTTTTGAGCTTTAAACTAGAATTTTTATGCCCATGCTTGAATTCCGATTTACTTGACTTATCTAAGAGACATGAATTTCTTAGGAATATTATGATTCCATGTTTTATAATTCAATGTTAATGATATTTAATGAGTAAAATAGATAATTGTATGGTTAAATTGAATTATGGATATTAAAATTAGGACCCATGATTTGAGGGAATTAGTTGATTCATGTAAATGAAATTTCCTAGTCAATTTTCAAGATTTTAATTCCTAAAATTCATGTGAATTTATTTATTATTTTTATTCATTTCTTTAGTGATTGTCCCAAATCAATTGTCCCATTCCCAAGAGGATTATAGACTAAATAATTACTATTTTATCTTGATCATATTACTTGAGTGATCTTGGGACATTCCACCTACTAGAATTTTCATTTTAACTTCTCAAATCTATGACTATGAAAAACACATTTAAAATGATTGTGATATCAATTTAAAAACTGTTATCCTTAAATTCCATCTTTACATTAATCCTTTTCCTCATAGAGACCATGAATGACCTTATTAAGAATGAGCCATGTTTTAATCCACTTTTATCCATTCCTACCCTCCTCTTAGTATTTTCATGAAATTTTAAAGTTAAAGCATGGGGGTGAAGGGAGTCATAAAGAATGGGATGATTTACATTGAAAAGTAGAAGTGTGGGGTGCTAATTTTGAGAATAAATAAAGGTTTTTGATTCATTCATTGTACTCTTTATTGTTTTTACCCTCTTAAAAAATAGAAAATGAAAAAAACCAAAAAATGAAAAGAATGGGTTGCGAATTATAAGAATAAAAAATCACCATTACTAGACTGACGATTTTTATCATATATGGTTAGGTGGTGGATGTGAGGTTTATTCAAGGCATAAGTTTCAAAAAAAAATGAAAAAGTAATTTGAAAAAGGAAAATGTACAAAAGTAGAGAAAAATTCAAAAGGGTGCACAAATCATTCATTATACCTAATTTTGATCATGACGATACTTTGAGCCTGGGAAGTGGGAGTTATTACAATTTAAATGGGAGAATTTCATTTAGATATTACTTTTGATATCATGCACTATACTTAAGAGATAAACCTCTTTTTCTAGCATTAATTTTTAAACATAAATTCCTACTAACCTTAAGGCTCAGAGTCATTTGAACAACCCTCCTAATTTTATGTGTATTTGTTCTTTTCAAAGTGGCTAAAGTAGTTCCTTTACAATCCTATGGATAAGAAGCATGAATTCATGATATGAGTATAACTCTACTTGAATTAATATCATGAGTTATGAGAGAGAAAAAATTTAAAAGTGAGGCAATTCATGATTTTTCATGTTTAATAATAATAAATTGAGGAACTTAAATGAATGAGGAGAATTACCATAATTTTCAAAAAGGGAGAAAGTAAGATGCTTGATTTTATCCTTTTGTTTAAAAATTGACCAGTTAAATTGATATTTTATGAGGAAGTTTGAAAATTTGATTTGACATTGATAATTGTTTTATTTTAGTGCTTTGAAATTTGAATAATGGTAATATTGGTTCTCTATGATATTTAATTTTGAGATTTTATGCTTGAGGAAAAGCATAGTTTAAGTGAGGGTTTATTTGAAAAACTCATTTCTTGTGAATATTTTTGGGAAAAATTCGAAATTTTTTGAAGGATTTTAAAGAATAATTTCATTGAATTTCAATGTTTTTTTAAAAATTGGGAAAATTTTAATCTAAAATTGAAATAAAGTTAAAAGTGGTTTTTAATGTTTAATATTTATTAATAATAATTTTATGAATGGTTTATTTTTTAAGTGTTTTGAAACATTTATAAGTGTTTAATTATTATCATTTTCAGTTATTAAAAAATTGGGCAAGTCTAGCCCTCAACCATTGGGCTTCATTCCATATAAGCATACCTCAAAGGGGACACCCGACCCTGAAATCCCACAGGAGGGCCATAGAAAGATGAAAGGGTGCACATGGTCATCATGCTCGTACAGTGGTGGACCATGGGGGATCAATCCCATGGGTAGCATAGTGGGTCTGAAGGCCCACATGGCCGAGTAGTGTAGATTTACCATGTACATGTGTGAGTGTTTCCAGGATCCCACCCCAATGTAGGCTTCTAAGCCAAGTATCGAGGGTGTTTTCATTTAAACTCTCTCCACCCCTATGTTTTGTTATGATGTGGCACAATGAAATACATGTACTATTAATCCCATTTAAATTATACCATTTCTATCCTTAGATAGATCTCTCTATCATCCTCTGCCTCCTGCAGTATTTTTGTCCTCACCTATCGCCACTGCAACATTTCAGAACTACTATTTCTAGTGCAGGATAGATTGATCTCTAGACTGATATCCACTTATAATACCCATGATTTACATAACTCATCTCTAGACCCTTATATGGTCGTTGTGAATTCATTTCAAGGTTCATATGGCCACTTCAAAGACAAGATGAAAGATGATCCATCTTCCTCTACTTCCATGCTCAACCCTTCGATGTTGTTGCTAAAGTACTATCGAGTAGCCACATCCTCATGCGGGAAATTGAATGCATCATTCATCAAATACATGCACAAATAAAGGCCAAATCTACCCCATATAGACCATATATCCATATACAAGATTTTTAAAACACCAAAAATCATTGGGTGTTATCATTTTTCACCACGAGTCTTAGCGATGATTTATTCAAAAAGAAGAAAGATCCACAACCTAGATTTGGGAAGATTTGTCTTGACTGATAAGGAAGGCCAAAGTTTCTCCATATATAAATAATAGGGGTCTTGCCACTGCCTAGGGGAGTTTTATACACACCGATAAGGGAGAAGGCCCAATGACCATGCCAAACTGCTTGTCTATTTTTTTGTTTTATGTTATCTTTTTTACTTTATTTTTATTTCATTTTTATTTTAGTTTTATTATGTAATTTTTTTCTTTTAAAAAAACAACCCATTCATTTTTTTTCAATTGTGTTCCACCAAACTCCCCCTATTTTCTTCTATTTTCTATTTCTATTCTCATATTATTCTTCTTCTAATAATTTTAACATTATTTTTATTTTATTTTATTTTAATTTTATTTTATTTCTCTCTATCTCCTTTTCTCTTTTTTTTTGATTTCATGTGCTTGTTTTCTTCTTCTTCTCTCATCCATTTTATTTTTATTTTATTTTTATCTTATTCTTATTTCTCATCTTACTATTGTGACCTCTTACCCTAAAAAATAAGAGGCTAACCCAAGTCTTGTTCTAGGGAAGGTAAGTGGTGTTTCCATTTCATTATACACTTAAATTCATAATTTTTGATAAGTTTTTAGTGATAAATAGTGAAGTGAATGAGTGTAGTGATTGAAAACCATGAAAATTAACTCAAACTCATTTCTATTATTTTTTTAAATATTTTCCACCTCTTCTAATAAACATAAGATCTTCATATAATGGAGTTGTGCCATTTTTTGGATGAAATGGAATATAGTGGAGTTGGATCCTAGAAGGTGGATAATTATTGATTGAGGTGTTTCATCAACATTGATTAAAGTAGGAGGTGAAATTAAGATTATTGAAGGCATTCTAGATTCCACACCACTAAATCAAATAATAGTAATTCATGCATGAGATCTCAAAATTGAATTACTGAACTAAATTTAAACACCAAAAAAGAGATTGATAAAACCCATAAACCAATACACAAAGGCCAAGTTCCTTATTCTCTAATAACATTCTATCATTTCATGTTAGTATAAATTTTAGTATTTCATTTATCTTCTCAATTACATTTTTTTCATAAAATAAAATAAAAAAACAAAAAATAAGTATTTTACGTGAATTAAATTACGTAAGTGAACAACTAAGAAAGCCCCTCAAGTGAGATGACCTTGGTCAGTCTCTGTTTATCATTAGAAAAATAAAATTTATTTTTCCACACCCTATAATAGGAATGTTTCCAAATAGAATCCTTCTCACTATAGGATGAGAGAGAGAAGAGGGATAAGAACCCAAATTTGAATGATTGAATAGTACTATGAATTTTTCCTTCTCCTGACTTATATATCTAGGTTAAACTTATAGAAATTTCACACTAGAATATGGGTTTTTTAACCTTTTAAACAGTCCATAAATGAAACCTTATAACCTATTAACTATGTTACAATTGTCATTTATATTTTTTATCACTTAATTTTAATATTATAAATATATTTCATGATAAAATATGAGTCATTAACCCAATATGTAATTCTCAAAAATATTAAATGAACCTTAAATATTAAAATAGTATTTGTTTGTAAAATATTTTCCCTTGTATTAAATAAATTACTTGTGAATAATATTAATAAATATATTTAATACCAATTATTATAAACTCTAATAATATGAATTTATTTATTCCATGGAGATTTTTTAAACTCAAACTTTACTCAGACCCCATGGAAGGGACTATTATAAAATTGGACACCCTAGACTCAACTTGAATAATAATTTTTGATTATCATATCATGTATACAATGGATAGTGAATAATTTATTCTTACCATTACAGTGTTGATATTTATATGTTGAATTATTTAAATAGTAATTTCTATATATTATTTATTGTATCAATAGGTTATAACAATTCTTAGCTATAATGAGAACCTCAAGATACTGTGATATTAATATTAAACATATTTCATATGGCCTAGATAAGTTATACCAAATAGTCATGGATGATGTCTGACTATCAAGTGTCAAGGGATCATAAGCATTGAGACTTCTTCTCATGAAGTTCACACTTGACGATCTTGAGTAGATAAGATCACGAGGAATGACCCACCAATAGAAACACCACATGTTTCAAGTATTATTGGTAGTTTCTATGTATGAGCATGTGTATTATTCTCTTGACTTGAGATCATTATCAATGTATACCATTTGATCATGCACTTTTATTCATTAAAAAAACCATGTCATTTATTTCATAGTGAGGTAGCTTGAACTGGGTATAATATTAGTGGTATTACATTGGTTGGATAGTCAAGATAGAACCTATCACTTGTGAAAGAAAGAGAAATATTGGGTTCATTTGACCAAGATGGTAGTACCTTTATTAAATACATGACCGTGGTGATTGAAGGTAAGTCTATTCAGTAAGTATACATATAAATAAAGTGATAAAATCTGATGACACAAATCATGCATCCTTTTTTATGAGATATCGTGAGACAAATAGATTATATTACATGGAATGTGTTCATAGGAGGTTGGCATCGCTATGAATATACTTTATATCATTAGGGTTCTTGATGGATTTCTCAACTCCAATCTTGGTCTGTGAGTATCAGGCACCGATATAGAGATAAAGACCTAGAGGTTCATAAACAAATCACATTCAAAAGTTTGGTCAATTCTATTAAATTAGAGTTTTAGGAAACTATGGGCCTTATGGTGGGGGTCGAGTAATGTCCAAGTCTAAATGATCACATGGAATAAAAAAATAAAATATTATTCAAGTTTGGAATAATTTCAATTGAATTAATTTTCTTATTATATTCATAAGTTATTTATTTAACATTATGAAAAATATTTTTCAAATGAAAATTAAATATTTAATATTTAGCATTTGTTAAATATTTATATAGGAGAAATGAGTTTAGTTAATGACTCATATTTTATCACATAACATTGTTTATATGTTACAAGTAAGTGATACAAGATTTATTATGTTTATGACATGTTAACTATGTCATGGACGATGAATGTGGTTTTATTTAAAGGGTTTCATTTATAAAAGGGAGAAAGTGTAATTTTTGGTAAATGAAACCCCCCTATTTAGGGAAATTGAAGTAACTATTACCAAACACAATTTCTCCCAAGAATTTAGGAGTATTACTCTCATATATATCTTGTTCTAGAGAGAGAGAGATAGAATTGGTGGTTTGGGGTATCTTGATCTAATTTCCCCCACCCAGATCAAAGAAATGATGATCCCACGATCATATAAATTTCTAAAGCGCCTTAATCTCTATATGCTAGCACCCTGAGATTGAAGATCATCGATCGAGAAAATTTTTAGAGAATGTGTGGAAGATCTAGATAGAACCAAATTAAGTTCCTTCAATATATGATCTATGAATATGACCACAAAGTGTTTCCAATTGAAATCGTAAGAGGAAAGGTTTTGATTTAATTTTTTTCTTAAATTAAATAACATGAGATCCTCAGGTTTATATCAGGATATGATGGAAATAGTATCAAGATATCAATCAAAACATAAAAATTTTAAAAACTAGATTTTTCAATCTTCACCTACACACTCGGTACCAAAAATTAGTATCCAAGAGACCATATATTTATTTAGTCCTAGTAAAATTAAGTTTTCATTGAATAATTTAAGATAACATCGTTACGGTCACATTGTCATAGATGGTGATCTAAGATGATATCATATTGATGATATATGGCCATTTTAAGAGTGAAATATGGATTTATCATGTTTAAAATTGAAGAAAACAATTTATTTTACCCTAGTTTGTGTTAGTGGTGGAAGATTATGATGCTCTAGGGGGAATATTCCACCATCTTATGGAATTTATAATTTTTCTTTGAAAATACTACATATATAGGGTTTGAAATAAGTGGGTGGGGAGGTGGGGGGTGGGGGTTCAACCATGAAATAAGACACAAAATAAATTATAAAGGGTGAAAATTAGTTTCCCCCATGAAATATTCTACCCTAAAATGGGGAGAGGTGGGCGATAAAATATTTATAAAAACTATTTTTTATATGTCATGGGATGGATGTGAATCCCTTTATACCCTCCACCATCCATCCCCATGTAGCACATGGGGCACCGACCCTTGAACAACTTGATCCAGGCTTGGTTGGGTCTTTTCCAACCCTCTTTTCCTAATCTAAGCTAAAAAATGGATCAGAACCCCTTTTAAGGGGTTATCGGGCCACCCAAAGGCCTAAAATTTTAAAAAATTAAAAATTAAAAATTAAAAATTAATTATTTAGAATTATTTTAAATTAATGTAGGGACCATAAAACTTATATTAAGTGAGTTAAAGTTATATAAAGTTATTTTAATTCATTAAAAATTCCATTGAGTAAAATCTATTATGTATTTAATTTTACTATGTATTTATTTTGTGTGCCAAATGATCATGAGTAGTGATCGACTAGTGCATATCTTGATTTAATTAATTAATTTAATTATTTCATGTAGTTTTTTTTGTAATAATTAATTAATTAAATAGGAAGTCTATTTAACATATTCCTTTATCATTATATGTATAATGACCTGTATGTCCATGAGAACTATATTGCATGTGCATTGCGAATTCAGATGACCCCTCGTCTACATAAAAGTATTTATGTATTATGATGAAGATGAATGAATACATGGACGGTGAGGGTGTGAGGAAAATTTCTAGAAAAGATGTAAATGCATTGAAAGGGGTGTGTGCTACACCGTGAATCAAACACAACTTAGGTAATTACCCATAGGGTCATAGTTGATCCATTTATACTCAATGGATCAACCAGTAGTAAACACTCATGAATAGTCATTTATTTTATTTATTTATGCATGATTTATTATTATTTTGTGAATATTCATATATATGTGATCACATAAAATAAAAAAAGTGTGTATAGATAAAATGAACCTACATGGTAAATGTTTTTTTCTTCTATTTATAATAATGTAAAGATGTAATAATGGTCACATAGAACAATCAAGTGTAAATAGAAATGTATTACATATACCAAGAAAAGTTAAGACCCCTCAAATATATATCAAGTCATTAATTCCTTCCTTCACCCTAGTTAAGGGTGCCTCCCACTACCGAGGAGTTATTATAAGAGTTATGATTCAACTAAAATAAAATTATCATGAAAGAAGTATCCATAGCTTAGTTGGTTAAATTTTTGAGACAATAATTAAACAATACAAGGCTATCATTTGTAAGATAAGATACCCTACTCAAAAAGTAATCATCCATGAGTTAATGTGGTTGGATGGATAAAATCATACTTTGAGACTCTCTAAGTAGTGGAGCAGCCATAGATTTGACTATGAGGATAGGTTTTAAGGATCCTTTCCACTAGAATACACAAGATATCAAGTATTTTGAATCTAGTAGTTGAGGGATAATAGGTTTCAATAAAATAGTGGGAGACATTGAAGATAATAAAATATATAATTTCTAATAATTGGTAATCAAGAAAAAAGTACTAATTTTATTAAGTTCATTTTTGTTTAAATGTAAGGTAATACCATAAATACACTGTGATCAATATTGGATAAAGAAAATACCCTCACCGACATAAATTTCTAATAGTGGTATAGGAACTTATGCATAGTACTATAATATGAATGGAAATTATATGTGTTTAAGTCCCCACTACCTAATACTCCTCCTCAAGAAGCAAGTTAGTATGAGAAAGATTCTTACATGCGACACATGAATGATGTATTTGATGATTATATCATAATGATAACATCAATATCTAAAGATTTATAAATGAAGCACGAGGACATGGATGGTTATACCATGTTGTATCATCTTTGAGAAGTATATGAGGAGAAAGTGAAGAGAAAAAATATATGAGATTATGATCAAACATATCACGTATAGATTGAAACATGGAACTAAATCTAGTCCTCATGCACTAAGGATGATATATTACATTGGTTGAATAGAAGAATTCTGATTCAAGATGAATCAAGAAATTTCAGTTCATCTCATTCTCTCATCCTTACCACCAAGTTTCTTTACTTTCTATAAAATTTTTCAAATAAATAGTTTGGATAAACCACTTAGATATATATTAGGATATGTTCTAAAAAACATGAGAATTTAAAGAATCTTAAATCTTTAATTCTTAAGTTAAACAATAAGGTGGATAAGGAAAAATGGATTTCTCTAACTACACTACCAAAGGAACTTTCATAACATATTTTTAAGAAGACAAAGTTTTATAATCATATAGATGATAAAACCTTGAGGGGGGGGGGGATGAATAAGGGAATATTTAATTCTTTCTTATATGTGTATCTTATTCTCTCACCTATAAGAAAAATTTGATTCTATATTCTTTTCCACTCAATGAGTGATTAAAGAAGTAAATAACATAGAGGATTTTAATTTTTTCATCCACACTGGGATACATCCAAGAAGCATGCATGAAAATGCACATGGGCACTGAATTCACTAAAAGATCACTACTTAAAGTACAATTCAGAGTGGCCTCACTGAACCTCTTGGTTTACTTTCATGAAAAATTGGAGGAATCACTTCTCTCCCTCAATAAGGATATCACTACTCCGCTTGTTGGATCTTCCTTCCTCACATGAAGATAATTTGAAAATACACCTACAATGGTGTTTATTTTCTTCATAAAAATATCAATTTATAGCGAGGATGAGGCACCTAGAATGAAAACTTTTATAACCTCCAAAATTCCAAATGAGATCTAGAACAATACCTTTAGAGATCTTCTCCATCAAAATTCCTCTTCTCTCCTTATTTTTTTCTCTTCATATGCTCTATGCTGAAAGATAGATTTTTCTTTCTATTTTTATGTCAATGAAATGGCTAGGATTAATTCCTTTCACTTCAGGATTGTGACAAATGTTCTTTGTGTCAATTAGGTTTATCTTGAACCGTTAATTTCAAATTAACTTTTGGAAGTTACAAGCCTTAAATCTCTTTCCTTATAAACTGAAAAAGCATCCTATGGTGTGAAAACACCTTAGCCACAACATGGTTTATAGGCACTATGATATAATTCCTTGTCTTTTACAGCTTCCATGGTATGGAGACTTCAATTTGACCAGATCCAATTTCTTCAAAAACTAACTCCTTCCATAATTCCTGACCTTAACTAATCTACAACGAACTAGATGCGGTGTAAAATCATCTGTTGAGAAGTATCCTTTTATTGGAAAAGGGATCCCAAAACCATTTCTTCTAATAAAAAAGGACACCCCATTTTGCAATGTATGGATTTGGTGTGGACACCTCCAAATTTCCAGAGGTGCTAAAATCACTATATCGTACCTCTGTTCCATGGTCCACTTGGATGAGACATAGCCTAAAACTTACCCATCCCACATCGTACATGCCTTCAATTTATTCCCAATATATAATTAATCCATTTCCATGACCATCTAGTTGTGAGTTTTGGGGTTCACTCGCAACCACCTCCATGGTGCTACCCTGTGTCATAGACCACAGTCTCCATGATGTCGCCCCTATATCACAAACCAAGACTTCATGTGCATATTGAACCACATATGAGATAACCTACCTTCCTGGTGCTTCCATGGCTAGCAGGCCTAGCTAGTTACCCTGTGTGGCCGAGCTTGTTCCTGTATGAGTGAGGTCGAGCTGGCTTGGCTGCCTAGCTAGTGGTTGGGAATCTTTTTGTAGCATAACCAATGGGGTTATGGTGTAGTCGTTAGACTATTACATATCCTTTCATATGAATATTCTCTTCTACAACATAGTTCTGGTGACTATGGAATAGCTGTATAAATTCCCTTATTAAATTTTTTCAATAAACACAACACTGAAACCTCCAAAGGGATTTTTTTCCAACAATCTCCCTTGTTGGGTTTGTTGAAAATTTTCTAAACACTTAAACTGTTACCACATTCAAAAAGTGTATCAAAGAGACACTAATATTCAATTATAAGACCACATGATCATTTATTTGCGTGAGAAACAATATTTTAATGAAAATTTTTTCATGATCATTTTTGAACCACATTGAGATCCCCCTGATTTGGAATTGTCAAACTCACCCCCTTTTGCCTCCCCCATTTTCACATCATTATTCTCCCCCTTTCCAAAACACATAGAATTTTTCTCCCCCTTTGGAAATGAACTTAAAGAGACAACTTCCCTGAAGAGTTCATAAAATAGGGTTAGAAATCTAATAAAGTTATGTGAGAAAGCATACCTTGCCCATGAAAGAAAATATGGGGAATGGAGATTTCATACTATAGTCAATTAAGTGGAAAAAAAAGTTAGACATCAAGATCTAACCAATGATTCTAAAATACTGCTTTGGGTAACACCTTTTTCAAGATATCTATAACTTGATATTGTGTTAAAACATACTCCCAAACCATAACTCCTTGTTCTACTTTCCCCTTTATTAAAGAAACTTAATCTCAATGTTCTTGGTCTAAGAATTTTGGATATGATTTTTTCCATGATTGATCAAACTTGAGTTATTATAAATAATTATAATGGTATAAATTACCTAAACACCCACATATTCAAGTTTTGGTTTCAACCATAGAAATTGGGTGCAAGATTGAGTGGTAGAAATGTACTTAGCCTCAATGGCTCTCAAATTTACCTTGTTTCCCGTATCATCTTTTGATAATTTCTATCTAGTCTCTACCAGAGATCCCATATATTATTTTTCTCTTTTTTATCAAGCTCTTAATTCATGTCCTTGACTCGACTCCCATCACTTTCAATATCTTTAAAGGATTTTGGTTCTAACAAAGACAACAATAATACATACTACTGATCCTTAATTTTTCTAGTTTAGACTACAGTTTTCCGGTCCCCAATAATATTTATTTTAGTGATTTCATACCATATTATCTATATACCTAAACCTACTATTTTTTTGGAAATTCTTTACAATCAAATTATTCAATAGAGTTCTCTTCATTCCCTGTAAATAACCTTAAACCTTGCACTCCCTCATAACCTTCAGATTCTGAAATTTGGTGGTTTTCATGAAAAATATTCTCATGTCATGTTGTCCTGTTTCCATATTCAAACACTAAAACATCATTAATATCAATAATATTTTATATCTTTTTTTAACATTGGTAGGATCTTTTATTTGATGAATATCCAAAAAATATTACTTCATCTCTCTCACCTTCAAAATTTATGCATTTTTCTTTTTTTAGAATAAAGAATTATCTTCCAAACTCTCAGAAGTATTTGAGAGTAGGTTTATTTCCATTTGAAAATTTATTTGGACTTATCTCTTCATTTGAACATAAAAATTCTCTATTGGATATTTATACCACTGAAAAAATCTCTTTTTTCCAATAAGTTTTTAGAAGATAATTTTCAATCAACATAGTTTGAGCCATGTTATTGATTATGCGATTTATTCTTCCTATAACCCCATTTTGTTGGGAGTGTTCTGACAGCTAATACTTGATGTCTAATACTTTGATTTTCTAGATATTTTTCAATTTGATGATTTTTGAATTTAATTCCATTATTTTTTTGAAAATTCTTAATTCTCACACCAAGCATCTTTTCATCTCTCCTTCAATAAAGTGTGATAAATTTTTATACCCCAGTCTCATGTGTGATAGGAATAATTCATATCATTTTTATATATTCATATATCAACAACACATAATACCAGATTCCATCCATTTTTTTGGTGAAATTGGATCACAAACATCCACATTCATAGGCTCATGCAACCTTGATGGCTTCATCTTAATTAACATGTAGGACTTCCAAATAATATTCTCTTCTTGACATGAATCACATGTGTGAGTGTGATTACATGCGATATGGTGTAAATGAAGATCTCCATTACTCTTTACCAACCTCTCCATAGATGTTTGGCTCA
The DNA here is from genome assembly GCA_963277665.1 of Viscum album. Taxonomy (NCBI): domain Eukaryota; kingdom Viridiplantae; phylum Streptophyta; class Magnoliopsida; order Santalales; family Viscaceae; genus Viscum; species Viscum album. The sequence continues at coordinate 2,027,542,793 of OY728123.1, forward strand.
AATGGCCAAGAATTTTATTCCATAGCTTGTTCTCCTCCTCTTCTGATATCATACATAAAATTTCTTCTCCAATGAGGTATATATTTCCCTTGGTTTTTACTACTTAGAGAATAAGTGAAACATTTTTAGTTTTGATGGTAAAATACTTTTTACTGAACTCTACTACATCTCTATGGTTACACAATTGACTGACACTGAGAAGATTACAACTCAACCCAATGACCAAAATAATATCAATTCACCTAATATATTTTCCTAAAATCTTGACTTTTTTGAAACCAACGGTCTTAATACCTTCATCATTCCCAAAATGAATAATACCCTCGTTATTTTTCTGGAATTTCACAATGAGTTATTTATTTCTGGTCATATGTGATGTGTATCCACTATCTACAGTCTATGATCTTGACTTTTTGGCTGCCCTTATGGAAATATCAGAAACATTAGCCTTCTCAAAACTCACTTTAATTACCTAAGTTGATGATGAGTATGCCTCCACAATATATGGATCCTCAATATCTAACTACCTTTCACCACCTAAGTTGATGATGAGTAGGACTCCATAATATATGGATCCTCAATCTCTTCTTCTTATTTTAAAGATGAAAATATGTTATGGGTCTCTATACTATTGGTTGAAGTTTATAGTATCTTATTTATTCCAGTTATAGGCAGTATAGATGAAACTTATTGTATTATTGAAGCACAAAATTTTTTATTATACCCATATACTTCACAAAAAAAAACAATATCCATTAAAATAAAAAGAATGATTAGAAATTCTGCATGCCTATTTGGAATGATTTTTCTCCATAATGAACCTCCAAGTAACAGAACACACGTGGTAAGCGTGTCCCAACTTTTCTTAGAAAAGACATCTAACTATTGATTTATTATAGTGATCCTTTACCACATGATTTTTTTCCTTTATAGTGTTGTGATTATTTAACTTCTTATGAGGAGTTGGTTCTTGTGGTTTTGAGGAAACCGTAGACTTACCATTATTTTTGAATCACTGAACTTTAGGGATAGGTATACATTCCTCCTTAGGAATTCCTTTGGCTTGAATCAATGACGATTCTTGTGTATTTTTCATCATTATGAGTGTCAATAATTATTCTTTATCTTCACACTTCCATCACTAATTCATAACTTTTCTTCCAGCTACTCAATTATATTTACTCTGTCATTGATAGTTTTACACAAACCATAAATAATTCAGATTTATTATTCAATTTTGATCTTCAGTTTAACTTTCTTCCTTGAATTTTATAAACTTCTAGATATGCGTTTTAAAATTTCATACTTTATATATAACTTCTCTTATTATTGTTGTTGCATGTAGAGCTTAGTATCAAGCAGCACTGAATTGTATTTCTTAGTTTTTTCTCTCCACACATCAAGTTCTTTAAGAGATTCTTCAAGTTATACCTATAGATAAACCCATATAATAACCTTTTAATTCTCATCTTCACTATCATCATTTCTTGTATTATTTGAAATTGAAATCAAAACACATTTTTCTTTATTTTTTTCAACTTCTTCCACCCCACTTTCCTCGGAACTATCTTTTTATTTAAAGAGAATATTTCTTCTTTTGAAGGACCTCCATTGAGAATTATTTGAACCATATTTTGTTATTTTCTTGAGAGGTGTATCTTAACTATCATCATATTAATAATTTTTGGGACATTTGGTTATGAGTTGTCCCACCTTTCTACACTTGAAACAAGAAAGGGTAAGCTTACCCTTAAGACTTCCTTTTCCACTTTTATGATTACAAGAAAAATAACATTACCTTGTTAACTTCATCAACTTCCAAACATTCTATGATTTATAGTTTCTTTATGGAATTAAAATACACCACCTGAGTTCTTTCCTTCATTATTGACTCATTTTTTTCACTTCTCATTTCATAATCTATCAAAGTGATATATAAGCTATCAATAGAAATTTATTTCAAAAAATTTTCTTCTAGAATTGAACCTTTATAATTGAAACATTGAAGGAGTCTTATCATGATCCTCTTTACAATATTTTCATCATTGAGGTATTAACCAAGATGTCACATATCTTTAACAAGAACATTTAGTTTATCTAAAAAGGAATAAACCATTTTATTTAATATATTTATCGAAGATTCATATCAGTTCCACAAAACCTTTAACTTATCCTTTAGAACCTTTTAATATCCTTCATAAATATTCATTATATTTTCCTAAAAAACATGATAGGTTTTACAATACATTACCTTTGTGAATATGTGGTTATAAAAATAACTTATTAAATAATTTATGGATTTGGAATCCAAATCCAATTATCAATGATATATTTTTTTCAAGGCACTGTTTACAATATCTATAGTGGTTTTATAGATGGATGTAGCATAAAAATATATGTCCAAGTATCTAAGAAAATATTGAATTCAGATTTTCCACAATTGGAAATTATTTTCTTTAAATACAACGATACCTTTATGGTTGAAAATCATTCCAATAATTTCAAGAGAGAAAAAGAATAAATGACCCTTTGATACCACTTGTTAGAATCCTATAGTTGATAAAAACCTGGGGGGGGGGGTTAAATTAGTGTATAGGTAATTATTTCTTAGATAAGAATCTTGTTCCCTCACTTTGAGGAATAGTTTGGTATATATATTCCTTTACTATCAATGAGTGATGAAATAAGTAAATAACATAGAGTATTTTACTTGGTTCACCCACACCAGAATATGCCCAAAGAGCATAACCAAATTCACTAAAAGATCACTAGTTAAAGTTAAATTTAGAGTGTCCTCATTGAACCTCCTTATTGTAGAAATTCTAAGAGTCACAATGACATTATAGGTTTTTAGATGAAGAAAAGATAGAAGAAATAATCACATAGGACACAAAGATTTATGTGGTTCGAGAAATGATCCTTATGTCCACAAAGAGGCAAAAAAACTTCACTATGAAATTTGAGATAATAAATATAGGAAGTATCTTAGAATTTCTAGAAAATAGAAACCCTATACCAAAATGGTCTAATAAAGAAGATGAAGAACTATTCCACCAACTGTATAGAAAGTATGATGTGTGACAGTGAAAGGAAGATGGAAGTCCACATCGCTATAGTGTTGTGGACACCCATGTACAAGCTATTATAGTGGCCAGTGGTCAGAAGTATGTTGAGATACAACAGTCATGCCAAAGTCCGCACTGCTATAATGCCCTTTCGGTATTGGTCGATCAGCTCTACAACCCTCAATGATCTCACTACAGAGCTTAACTTGCAAAGTTGTGGCCTGATGCGTAGTACGAGCCGAAAGAATTCAGCCCAATCAACATTCAGAACAGATCAGGACACACCAATCCAATGATACCCCACTTAGAGTATGATTATCTATGCCAACCTACTTTAATTATACTAAATAAGAAAACATACTTAATCTGATCTCCTCCTCTTCTTCACTCACCAATGGTGTGATTTCCATTCACAACTTCAATTTCAAGCTGATGATTCATGAAATACCAGATATTTTCCTTTTTATCCCATAGTGTCCTACCTTATTCTACCTCTCATCCCCCATTCATTAGTGGAGACCAAAATAGGCACAACAATGCCTCAAATTCTGTATTACCATCGGCATTGTCAACATATCTGTTGGATTGTTTTTTCCAAAAATCCTTTTCAATGTCAGCAACCCATCATGTATCAATCCTTTAATAAAATGGTACTTCAAATTAATGTGATTCATCTAGTAATGAAACACTAGGTTCTTTACCATATGTATAGAAATTTTACTTTCATAGTGTAATAAATTTTCCTATCACTTTCTACCTAGCTCATCCAAGAATTTCTTCTACCAAACCATATCCTTTCCAGCTTCTGTTACAAAAATGTATTATTCCTATATGGTGGATAAATCCACCACCTTATGCAATTATGATTTACATATTACTAAAGTTCCTCCAAAATTAAATACATAACCTATGGTACTCTTCCTACTATCGACATAACCTCTAAGGTTAGCATCCACATACCCCTGTAATGATTTTCCTTTACCAAAACACTAGGATACTTCCTTTCTTCCCTTCAGATACCTCATTATCCTTTTCATAGATTCCCAATGTTTCTTTCCAGGGTTATCCATATATCTGATCAAAACACCCATTACATGAGTAATGTCAGTTAAATTATAGAATATGGCATACATTAGACTTCCAAAAAACTGATGCATATGGAACCTTTTCCATGCAATCAAACTCTTCTGCCATCTTTGATGATTTCTTCTTTGATAATTTGAAATGAATCACCATGGGAATATAAATTGGATTTTCTTTTAGCATATTGAATCTACTCAAAACTGTTCCAATGTTGTTAGCCTATGATAACATCAAGGTTCCAACTACATGGTCTCTCTTGATCTTCATCCCTAAAATATTTATAGCTTCTCCAAGATCCTTTATTTTGAACTCTTCATCCAACTACCCTTTCAAATCATCAATCCTTTGTACACATGATTCTGTAATGAGAATTTAATCCATATACATAATAAATATAATATATTCATTACTAAAATACTTTATTTATAAACATTGATCCATGCCACATAGTTTGGGTTGGGAAAAAATCCCTCAAGGCACCCTCTCGGTATGTTTTGGGTGTGGTTGTGTTTGTTTAAAAAGTTAGATGACTGCAAATGAGTATGGTTGGTGTTTGCTGAAGATATGTTTTTAAGGTGGCACAATTTCCTAGTGTTTTCCAATTTTTGGGGCCTCAAAATCAGGAATTTTTGTGAATAATGAAGAATGAAATCAGTAAAGGAAGAGGAATGAGTATCCTTGGACATGGATCACGTACCATGTCCAGGAAGGGTACGTGACCACGTACTAGGCAGCGGGAACGGTACGCGGATGAGGTTTGTGGAACCAAAAATGGTTCGTGGCTGAGGGATAGTGTGGTACGCGGATGGGATGGAGTTGGAGGAGGAAGTCAAACGCGTAGGAGAAAAGGTGGTACACAGAGCACATAGGAAAATGGTTCATAGATGGATTTAGGTTTGCAGCTGTAGAAGATTCAGTACGCGGTGGGGGCTGCATCGAATCCATATTTTGTAAATCTTTATTTAGCAGATTAAATTTTTTTTTTCCTATATAAGAATATCTATCCCCACTGATTAATGTAGAGATGGAACATCATTAGAAATCATATTTTTGTCTGGGAATTCGACAAATACCTAAGGTAGTTCATGGAAAGAGGATCGCGAAGGCTGAAGTGGTTTGCACGGATGGAATTCTGCCGAAGGTGTTTGAAGGGTTTCTTAACCCACAAAGGAATTTCGGTACATGGAGGAGGAAGTCCGATATGCGGAAGGAGTTGTATCAATACATAGAGGAGGAATCTATGGTATGTGAGAGGAAGTGTTCCATGAGTAGTACGTGGAGGGGGGACTCTGATACACGGAAGCGAAGCCAGTCCGTGAACAAAGAATAGTTCGTGGACCAGAGGGGTTTCACAGACGAGGTTCGCGAAGTAGGTATGCGGTAGCTATACATGATAGCGAAGGTAGAGATAGTCCACGGATAAATGAGTTTCACAGAAGAGGTAGTCTACGAACAAAGGAGGTTCGTGGAATAGGCAGCAGTACGTGGAGAAGGTTGTTCGCGTACCAAACCCGATACTCAATACATGAGAGAGGAAGGAGGTTCACAGTTTGCTCAAGGAAGCTTGAAAAAGATTCAATTCAGTTTGTGAAAGTATTTTATGGTACCTAACAGTACTCAGGAAGGTTTAATTCATTTGCAGGTGAAAATGGAACTTTAATAGAGCATCTACCTATAGTTAAGGATGCATAAATCCATGAAAATGAAGGAACCTACATGTCCATAAACTATGTTTGACCTATACATCTATAAAATATGAGTGGATTCCATTACAAGAGCAGTGAACGAAGGAAGAGGAAGATGTTGAAACTTTCCACTGATAGTGAGCCAAAGAAAGAGGCACAGGGAGTGACTCTTGGGAATGTAGTGAGCAGACCCTAAACCTTGTAAAGGCAATGAGACCGGGCATAAAAGATTTAGCCCGAACATTGTACTCATTATTTGTTGTAAGCCTTAGTAAATTTGGTACATCGGTACATTTACATTTTATTCTCCTTGGACATAGCCTAGTGAGGGTTCAACAAGTAAAAATAGTTGTGTCCTGTGCATGATTTCATATCTGTTCATATATTTCTATGGGAGGAAGAGAGAATTGAGTTTTTTTCTAACAACAAAACAAGATCCGAACGGTATAAAGTTTTAATCTTCTATAACCCGATTCAACCCCCTCTCAGGGTATTCGACCTAGTGGACCTAACAATTGGTATCATAGGGAAGGTTTATTTTATCAGGATTTGTGTTCACCAACTTGGTTTAGTCAATTTTTGAAGTTAAAGATTGAGTCTGCTCTTATATTGGTGAGCCATGACAAAGAGAAGAACTATAAAGAAGAAGCAGAAGTCAGGTGGTACCACTTAGTGTGGAAGTGTCTACGAAAAATGTTTGATTGAGTTTAAGGAATCCAAAAATTTACTGAATAAAGGTTTGGATGAATCAGACATGGAAAAGATAGATTCACTCAATGATGTTGCAAGAATGAGTGATGGACTTGAAATATCAAGTGATGATGAAAATACTGATGATGAAGAAACTCCAAGAAGGCCAGAAGAAGAATCTCTCCATGAAACTAAGTAATTGGATTAGAAATTTGGTGAAGAAATTAAATCTAAAGATATCCAAGTCCAAGAACTGGAGATTGAGATCAATATGCTAAGAGGCTTAAATCAAAGGCTTATTGATATGGAAACTGACCTCAAAGAGAAGAATGATTCTCAAGGTAAAGAGTTGCAAAGGGTTTCTTTAATGATAGAAAAACTCAAAGTGGATGAAAAGGGAAAGAATATGAATTCAGAAGAACTTGAGAATCTGAAAGTCAGAAATAATGATCTTGCAACATAGCTATTTGAACTGGTTTAGGAAAAGAAAATGCCACAATAGAAGAATGCATGTTTTTCTGATTCTGTTGCTCAAGAAAATTTGAATGCAAAGGAAGAAAGTGACATGGTGAATAATATCACACGTTAATTGGAAGATGAGATAAGTAGAGGAAATAATCTCAATAGATAACTTAATGATCAAGTTGAATCAAAGGATATAAAGATTAAACAATTGGAAGAAGAGTTATAATTAGTGAATAAATAAGTGGAGAGATCCAATGTCAAAGGTAATCCTAAAATAAAGGATGCCTTGAACTTACTATTCGATTATATTTCAACAAGTGATGATGAAATGAAAAGAAAATATGTTATTTCTAAAGAGAAACAAGAACATATATTCTCATCTCAAAGTCCATACAATTTGGGAAAAATAGTCATTAGATTTGATGAATCACCTTCCATGGATGAGAGGAAGAAAGCTGTGAAAATATCAAGAGACAAGAGAAATCATGTAGGTTCTATAGGTATACCTAAAAAGGATTTTACAAGATTTAATGACCATATTTTCTATTTCTGTGGAATGCATGGTCATACTTCAAGCTTTTTTTTGAGGCACTGGAATACATTTCATGCTATGAAGATAGAAATTTTTCTAAATATGAGAACAAGAAGAAGTGTCATGAGAAATAAAAAAGAAGAGTCTCTTAGAAGAAAGAATTCATCAGATTATATTATTGTGGAAGAATGGGACACACTATGAGTATGTGTTAGGAAGCTCAGGAGATCAATGTCAAAAGAAGAACTCAAGATGCATCATCATCTCGACAGTGAAAAGATGAAAAGAGAAAGAAGGAAGAGGGAAATAAAGGGGAACCTAGAAGGAGATTCCTGAGTCCAGTGATGAATAATGAAAATTCCTACACTGGAATAAAAGGTTTTAAGTTTAAGAACAAACTTATGGACGTATGAGAATCACAAGGAGGTTAAAGAAAGGTGTATCAATCAACTCCTCTATTAAACTCACAAAAACTCTCTTGGAAACAAGATGAAAAAGTATGGAAGAAGAAGAATGTATGTTCAGTGGAGGACCCACCACCAGTGCAAAAGAGTGTGGTGGATCAGGTATTTGATAAAAGAAAGATGACAAGAATAGAGATTTCAACTCAGACAAGGAATCAAGGGAAGTGCCACATTGGTGGAACATCAAAGACGGAAATGTTTACCAGTGGGTTTAAACCCCAAATTGTGAGAAAGGCCAAGCCTATAGAATCTACATATCAGAAAAAGACTCATCATGTGGGTAATGGATGCCTAGTCATATGGCCAGAGTAGTTGAAGTTGTCTAGGAAGCTAGAAGAATCTAGGAAGGAGTGTGATGCTCTGCAAGAAAGAATCAAAGGGTTGACCCATCAGGATCAACCACAATCCTCATGTTGAGGATTCCAGAAGTTCCCCTCTCCCTATATATATAAATACTATAAATGATGTTAATGTGTTTCAGGTTCAAAGTGAGATACAATCCATGGAAAAGTGGGATCAAAATATGCAAAGTAGTGATGTGATGTGATTCATAATGTCAACTGATTCAAATCAGTTACCAGAGCTGGACATCAGGGGGGGGGGGATTTCTAATTCCTAATCAGATTCAACACCGTTTTTCTATTATCCAAATCATTATCAGAAGTATGTGTGCTTTGTAAAGAAGATATGACATGATGAAGAGTCTATGCTTAAACTGAAGAGATATCAAAGCTATACATGGATTATCCAGGGGTTCTGAGTTGCATTGAATATATATACATTTGTATCATGCCCCAGTTTAGGTGTTAGTTTTCTACTGAGAGAATATGGATTTCCATGAAGCAGAAACAATCATGAACTCCATGATTATGTATTTTTTTTCTAATAATGTGGTATAAGCTGATTGTTTTCAGAATATCAAGGAGACGTGAAAGAATATCAATAATTATTCAACAAGATGCTTATCAAAAGTGATGAAGTTGTAATAGAATCAAGAGGAGAAGTTGTGAAAATATTGATTCATAAGAAGAATCAGATGATGAGAAAAAAATCAGTGTCTTCCTAGAGACCATAAAGAAGAGATGAAATTGATAGGCAGAACATAGTTGTTGATCAGACAACACTAGTGCAGACAAGAAGGATAAAGACTCTACAACAAGAACCAAGCACATGGTGTTCAAGGGTTGATTAGTTTCTAAAGAATCTTAGTTTCTAGCATGGTGGAGTTGATTACAATCTGTATTTCAACAATGAAAATAGTCAAAGGATGGCAGTTCTAGTTTATGTCAATGAAATTATCTTTGGCGGATCAGATGAAGCACAATGTAGACAGTTTTTGAATTAATTAAAAGAGGGTTCGAAATGTCGATGATTGGTGAGATGACATTTTTCCTTGGTTTTCAAGTGACTCAAGGAAGGAATGAAACTTTTATTTCTCAATCCAAATATTCCCAGGAGGTTTTGAGAAGGTTTGGAATGGATAATTCTAAAGAGATGAAGACTTCGGTTGCTGCCCAATTGAAACTATCATGAGATGATGAAGGCAAGCCAATTAATATCACAAAATACATGAAAATCATTGGAAGTATATTGTATCTAACAACGACAAGGCATGATATTTTATTTTCCATATGCCAAGCTGTGAGGTATCAAAGCAATCCCAAGGAGAGACACATGATTTTAGTGAAAATAATTCTTTGGTATATCAAGGGAACAATGGATTTTTTCCTAATGTATAATGATAAATTTTAGCCAGAGTTATTGGAATATACAAATGCAGATTGGGATAGTTTAGAAAATGATAGGAAATCAACATTAGGAGGTGACTTTTATCTTGGAAGGTTGTGTATTTCTTGGTTATTCAAGAAACAAGACTGAATTTCATTAAGAACCATAGAATAAGAATACATCGCAGCTACTCAAGCATGCACACAACTATTGTGGATGAAGCAAAAACTTGAAGATATGGGAATTGAAGTGAAATATCCTATTAGAATTAATTATAATAATTCAAGTGCTATAAATATGAGCAAAAATCTAGTTCATCACTCAAGGAAAAAGAACATTGAAATAAAATATCATTTTATCATGGAGAAGGTGGAGAAAGGGATTGTGAAGTTGGAGTATGTGCCTACAGAACAACAAGTTTCAGATATTCTGACAAAGGCCTTACCCAAAGAAGCGTTTGAAAGGCATTGACTGGATCTGGGAGTTCAGTTGACTTGTCTCACTTGAAACAGTGTGGATGTGGGACCCCTCTCCCCGAGGTATGACATGTCATCACCTAGTGTGCTAATATGTGTTCTTTAACCTATTGCAGACAACCTTGAATTGCACTTTGGGTTCGTCGACAAAGGGGGAGAAAGTGTGACTTCCAGGGGGAGAAAAGACATGGGGAGAATATGTTAAGTGAAGCAATGAGATAGGGGGATTTGAAGATGATCTGAAGTTGTTTGGAAGAGCTATAAGATAGGGGAGCATTAAATATGATGATGCTAGAAGTGATCGATCAAAGAATAGATATCACGACAGCTGAGGATCATGATAAAAGAAGAAGAGCGACGTTGGAATTGTATTAGAAGTCTTCCAGCACTCAAAAATTGGTATCAGTTTAGTATCAACAATTTGTGGCATAAATGAAGTGATTCAATGATGAAATTTTCATTTACTCTTGTTTCTCACAATGAACATTGCTCATATGGGCTTAGAGTATCTGTTGATTAAATCTTCGATTTCCATCTTAATCGTGTGGATCAAATGGTGGTTGATGTTGGAAGGAGTTTTAATGAGGTATCAAAATGTGAAAGAATTGTTTTAAGAAGAGTTGTCAACAAACCAAAAGGGGGATATTGTTGGGAAAAAATCCCTCAAGGAATCCTATTGGTATGTTTTGGGTGTGTTTGTGTTTACTGACAAAGCCATATGACTGTAAATGAGTATGGTTGATGTTTTCTGAAGATAGGTTTTTAAGGTGGCGCAATTTCCAAGTGTTGTGTCAAATTTTGGGGCCTCAAAATCAGGATTTTTTTTGAATAAAGGTGAATGAAATCGAAAAAGGAAGAGGAATGAGGATCCCGAGACATGGATCATGTACCATGTCCGAGAAGGGTATGCGGTCACGTACCAGGCAGCGAGAATGGTATGCAGATGAGGTTCGTGGAAGCAAAAATGGTTTGCGGTTGAGCGGCAGTGTGGTATACGGATGGGCCGAAGTCGGTGAAGGAATTTTACCATGTAGGAGAAAAGGTGGTATGTGGAGCACGCAGGAAAATGGTTCATGGATGAATTAAGGTTCATGGAGGTAGAAGATTCGGTACGTAGTGGGGGCTTTATCAAATCAAGATTTGGTAAATCTCAATTTAGCAGATTAAGAAAATATCTTTCCCTATATATGAATCGCTAACCCCACCGATTAATATAGAGATGGAACAACATTAGAAAGAATATTTTTCTCCGGGAATTCGACAAAGACCAAAGGTAGTTTTTAAAGGGAGGATCACAAAGGATGAAGTGGTTCGCGCGGAAGAAATTATGCCGAAGATTTTTGTGGGGTTTATTAACCCAAAAAGGAAGTCTGGTACAAGGAGGACGAAGTCCGGTACACGGAAGGAGTTGTATTAGTATGCGGAGGAGGAATCTTTGGTACACAAGAGGGAGTGTTCCGTGGGTAGTACGCAGAGGAGGGACTCCGGTACGCGGAAGCGAAGGAAGTCAGCAAACAAAGAATAGTTCATAGACAAAAGGGGTTTGTAGAGGAGGTTCTCGAAGTCAGTACGTGATAGTTGTACGCAATAGTGAAGGCGGAGGCAGTCCCCAGACAAAGGAGGTTCATGGAATAGGTAGTCTGTGGTCATAGGAGGTTCACAGAAGAGGCAATAGAACATGGAGAAGGAGGTTCACATACCAAACCCATTACTCAGTACGTGAGATGGGAAGGTGGTTCGCGATTTTCTCAAGAAAGCTTTAAAATGATTCAATTCAGTTTGCGAAAGTATTTTCTGGTACCTAACAATAATCAGGAAGTTTTAATTCATCTACAGTTGAAAATAGAACTTCAACAGAGCATCTACCTATAGTTGAGGATGTGGGAATTCATGCAAATGAAGGGACCTACATGTCCATAAATCGTGTTTGACCTACACATCCATAAACTATGAGTGGATTCCATTCCAAGAGCAGTGAGTGAAGGAAGAGGAAGACGGTGAACCTTTACACTGGAAGTGAGCCAGAGAAAGAGGCATAGGGAGTGACCCTTGGGAATGCAGTGAACATACTCTAAACCTTGTAAAGGTAGCGAGCTTGGGCATACAAGATCTAACATGAACATTGTACTCATTATTGTCCATGATCCTTAGTGAATTTGGTACATTGGAACATTGCCATTGTATGCTAATTGGACATAGCCCAGTGAGGGTGAACCAAGTAAAAATTGTTGTGTCCTGTGCACGATTTTATATCTGTTCATATATTGCTATGCGAGGAAGAGAGAATTGAGTTTTTTCCAACAACAAAACAAGATCCGAACGGTAGAAAGTTTTAATATGCCATACCTTGATTTACCCTCCCTCTCAGGGTATTTGACCTCATGGACCTAAAAAATTGTATGATTTTTTAGTCATGAATGCATCAAACTTCTTATTCCTCTACCTGGGTGCCTGGTTTAACCCATACAAGTTGTTATGCAGTTTATAAACCAAGTGTTCCTTCCCAGACTCAATATATCCCTCCATCTGACTCATATAGATGTGATCTTATATATTTCCATGAAGGAAAGTCATATTCAAATTAAACTTCTCAAGATCTAGGTCTTATGATTCCACAATAATGAGAACCACCTAGATGGTGGTACGCTTTAATACATGTGAGAAAATTTTAATGAAATACACTCCCTCTTATTTAAATCCTTTCACCACCAGCCTTTCCTTGAACCTACTATTTCCATAATGTTCTTCCTTAACTCACTATACCCATTTGTTATGAAATGATTTCTTTCCCATGTGGAAGATGTGTCAGCTCCCAAGTATTGTTGTTAAGAAATGAATAAATTTATTCCTTCATGGACAACTCCCACTTTCTCAACTCCTTCAACTACATTTATTGATCAAATAATTTTGTTTCTCCATCGTTAGTCAATAAAAAATAATATATGGATGGTGAATACCTATATACAAGCCTTCTTACCCTTGCTAATATCCACAACTCTACTTGTGTAGGCTCTACTATTTTTAGTATCTCATTCTCAATTACACCTTCAAGATCCACTTACTCTTTTCAATATAATTATTTATTACCATTTTCATATTTAGATGTATGGAGATACTTGTATATGAAACCTTCATTAAATATCATGTTCTAGTTCATAATGACCATCTTGTTGAAATCATCCCAAAAGCTATAACTAAACTCATCATCACCACAAATAATGAAGAAGCATGGTTTGGAATTAACATCAAGCTTATCCATTGCATCATCATCAATATTTACATATGAAAAACTTCTAAAAACTTGTAAATGTGAGAGTCTTACCTTCTTACCAAACTAGATATCCTTGGGTAGACATTCTGCCATTGGTACTTATGAGACATGCTTCCATGTTCACTACATAATCCCTGAAGGTCTTGGGTAACTCTGAGTGTAGCCTCATGCACTTGGAACATTCATTCAACTTCCTATTAATCCTTTTAACCACACCATTCCATTTTAGTGTACATGGAATATTCTTCTCCCATCAAATTCCATTATTGGAACATAATTCTCTGAACCCCTGACTACCATACTTTCCACCATTTTCAGACCTAAAACATTCCATCTTAGTTACGTATTCATTCTCCACCATGATTTTCCACTTCTAAAACACCTTAAATAAATCATATTTTATTTTCAAAAAGTAAACCCATACCTTCCTTTTTGAGTCATCGATAGATGTTATATAATACTGTGACCCTATAAGATAATTTAATGGTGTGGGACCCCAAAAATATACGTACACTAGTTCTAGATTCCCATCCTTCGGTTTTCTACCTCCTTTTTCAAAATACACCTTATTTTTCTTTATGAAGATATAGTCTTTAAAAAGGAAAATATCCACTGACTTCAGATCTAGTGTAACACCCCAGGATTTCAGAGTGTGTTATTTCTTAAAAATAATTCAATAACTTGCACTACACGCAACACCGAGTTCAATCACACCATTAAAAGAGGTCATGAATAGTATTAACTACATTTTGAACTTTATATAATCCTTATAATTTTAGAATCCCTATTATGAGTTTCTTAGTCATAATGCAAGAACAGATTCATTTTCAGTATTTCACTTTTATCAACTTCTAATAGTGAAACCTTTTTAAATACAATATTTTAAACTTTTTGACTAAATGGGGACATCAAAAATTTAAAATGAAACACCCCAAGCTTCCACGGTACGTTTCCCTTCGAATAATGCGATAGCGTGTGTTGTACGCAACCTCGAGTTCTAACACACACCACAACCAATCAAACTGGCCGTTATGAATAGTAATACCTAAATTTTGAAATAATATATATTTTATATTTTGAAATGTACTTCATTTTTAGATTCGGAATATCGAATTTAGCCTAAGGTGAAATTTTGGTACTTTTCGGATAACTTTCATATTTTGATGAATAGTGAAAATTACTAAATTTTAATTAAAAACAACTTTTTTAATCAAAATAATTAATAGTGATAAATTATGAATTTGAGTGGTTTTAAAGTATATTTAGAATATATTTTTACAATTTAATATAATGTTGGTCATTAGACAAAATTTTACAATTAAACCGAACATAAACAAGTGTCAATCTTTTGATAGTTATTACCTCTTAAAAACACGCTTTTTGTTTTGACAGCGGGAATTAATTTTAAATTAATTTCTGCCACTTCTGTGTTTTGAATTTAGAAAAATGGATTCCATATTTGGAATCAGGATGTTCAAATTGTGTAAATAGTTAACTTTTATTTTTAGACATTTTGAATAATTACTACGGTAAATATTTTATTTACCATGGTTAAGAGTAAATCCGGTAAATAAGGGTTAAAAAATAATATTATAATAATACTAAATTACCCTAAAACGTGTCTTAACCCTATTGGTTGATACATGGTCGACCATGGGCATCTTTGGGTCAATTTTGGGACCCCATTGATCCACTTGTAAGTGATAATGACACTTTATTTTAATTAAGTTAAAATGAATACAAAAATGGCATAAGCTTACATCTTTTAAAAGAACAATTTTTACATAGGGTTATACATGTTGGATTTTCGATTATAAATATTCATTAGAAAGATAAAAAGATTTCCTACATAATTATATTTTATTTATAATTTTTAGACATTATATAATTTATTTTATTTATGACACAATGATGATGCAGTAATTACTATAATAGTGAAAAATTAAAATAATTGATATTATAAATACCCAAATAAATATAATATGAAACTTTTAATGAATTAAACTAATTTTCTAGGATAATATGATATATTAGTATTGATTTAATTGACTTTTTTCGAAGTAATCAATCTGTTATGAGTTTCAAACAAATCAACTATTGAATAGTGTCAAAATTGACATAAAAGAGTTCTTAAAACAAATATTATATTATTAATTGATATTAAATTCCTAAAAATCTAAGGTTCGGCCAAGAGACTTATATCATGATAGGTTCATCATTAATGGACCACTTGGGGGTCTATTGGATGTATATAGTAAGTTTATTAACCATATTATATAAAAATACAAAGAGACATTGTGAAAGTGAAACTAATTAACTTAGAGTTAATACTTAAAGATAAGGTTAATATAAGTACCCAAACCTGTCTAAATTCTATTGGTTGAGTGGTTTTCGACCTATCCCCACCTTAAACTTTGAATAATAAGCTTTGGAGGCATTAGAAACCGAATATGAATTTATTATAAATTAATATTTCTAGCTTTTCCAAAGGTGCCCCTCACCCCTCTTATAAAAGGGCACTCCTCCTTCTCATTTCTTCACACCTTAAAAGACTTTTGGTTCGGCCAAACTCTGCCCAAATACTCTCCCAACATCCCTCACTACAACCTAGAGGCCTTAGTTTGATCATAAAGCCAACCTAAGGAGCCCTTTTGATCAAATCAAAAGGAAGAACCCGAAGAAGAGGTAATGATTTCACCACCCTTTTCTAAGTTCATTTCTTCTTCCACTTCTTCTTCCTTTGTTATTACCATTATAAAATAATAACTCAAGTATCTCACATATACTGGGATGTTATTATAAGTATGGTACAACCATATTTAGTATTCTATCCACCCTTTGAATAACATGTCGCCATACGTGCGTACGTACGGCTTACCGTCTCCACGTCGTGGTGTAATTGTTATTCAATATATTATTATGTGGATGGGTATAATAATGATGTGTAACTCATGTAAATAATAAATATAACATGTTAATGATTCTGTATATATGATATACCATCCATTTATATATTATTTTAATATCAAAAGAATGATATCGTCGCTCGTGCGTACGTACGGACTACCGTCTCCACGAACGCGATGAGATTCATTCTCCATCGTATCCATTCAAGTATAATTATCATTTTATGATTTAAAAATGATGTTTAAGGACTTGATATCATTCTGGATATGAATAAGATACAACAAACATGGCTTATGTAACAAAACATATAAAAGAAAATGAGTAAGTTAACACCCGAAACGACGATAATTCTAAGATATTATTAACAAATCAATGTTAAAATATCATATATGATATCATATTAATATATATGATTATTGTATAATTTAATAACAATTATTTCACCATTATACAGGAGGTTAACCTACCCCAACCAAGGAAAAGTACAAGGTAAGGGGTTTTCATCTCACTCCTTATTCCCGTGAGATTCATGCCATATTGCCACCATTACCTTTTGTGTGGTGTATGTACTGCCCATAATTATATTCTTTGTGTAATACACTCTAATTTATGTGTATTTACATATTCATTGTATGATACCTCTTTCATGGGTTGTATGTTTCATAAGTTACCAAATTGGTAAGGGTTTACTTTACAACCTCTTCATTATCCAAGGTTGTTTATACGTAATAATCTACTGGGATCTCTTTATCATCCACATCCATGTTTATTAAAAATGCATTTCAAAACATTTTTACTATTTACCAGAATATGAGTTAAAGTCATTTATGCCCTTTTTGACTTTTATAAGTGGTTTATAAAGGAATCTTTCGGTCATTTTCAAAACAAGGTCCTTTTTAACCTTTTCGACAGAATTAAGGTAAGAATGTTTTTTTAACTTATACGGCGGGTGCGGCTATTTTCCGCCGTTATAAAATCTTCAAAGTTTCCCTTACAAGCTTATAAGAATATTTTCAAAGAAAATGTTTTATTTTATATGGATCTTAAATTATTTCAAAATAAAAGGAGATATTTCTTTAAAAAGAATTTTGATTTCATCTATGTCAACATCCTTTGATGGATTTTAAGATTATTTGAAGTTGATTTATTATGATACAAAACTTCTATATTGTATTGAAGGTTTTGTGATATGTTTGACTATGGATGTGCTATTTTTATACCATTCATAGTTTATGGTGAAAGTATTGACATTTCGTATGCTAGTTTTAATACGAATGTTTATGTTATGTTTAAACCTTTTCATATGGGAATGCATTGGACTTAATAAGTGACGGGTGGAGCCCGCTTTAGCTACTCGATGCATCGGTAGGTCTCATGAGACAAACTAGTGTCTTGGAACAAGGCCTTGACAAAATCTTATTTGTAGTCTTGGCACGAGGCCTTGGCTATGTGGTTATGATAGTCTGGAATTATGCATTCCAACATTATGAAAGTGGTTATTGATTTTTGCATGTGATTATTCGATTAGTAGAATATCCATGTGAATAAGTAAATGGCATTATTTCATTTTATTTATGCCATACCATGTTGAAAGTTCATATTTAAAAGGCTTTTGTTTTAGTTATACATTGCCTTAAATGTTTATTCTTATTTATGAAAGTTTCCGCTATATTGTTATCCTTACTGGGCATTTGAGCTCACCCCTTTTCTATGTTTTATTTTTCCCAGGATGTGAAGAAGTAAGTTATGAATGACCTGCAGGGATTTTATGAGGGGTTAATAGTGTGGATTGTGGAAACATTATGTTGTTGTAGTAGTTTTTCATTTTATGATGTAATGTAAAACTTATGAATATATCTAGTGTTTCCAAGGCTACTAAACCAATCGGTCTTTCGAGATTTGATCTTTCTTGTGATCATGCCAATGTTATGTAATAATGCACCGACTCTGGGTAACTGGGGTCGGGGTGTTACAGTTGGTATCAGAGGAAGTTTAGTACAAACCTTGGAAGCTAGATTTAGATAAACTCTGATTAGAGCACGTAGACCTAAGATGAACTTTGAGGATTAGTATAGAAGAAATTCCTAGAATTTTGGTATTGTAGAG
Source organism: Viscum album (assembly GCA_963277665.1). Lineage (NCBI taxonomy): Eukaryota > Viridiplantae > Streptophyta > Magnoliopsida > Santalales > Viscaceae > Viscum > Viscum album. The sequence goes on from OY728123.1 coordinate 2,027,561,265, forward strand.
ATTTTGTGAGTTTTCCGAGCAATACATCCCTGTCTGGATACGAGAAGGTAGAGGCGGATCTGGCACAGATGTACCTAGGGGTAAAACCCGAAAACACCGCTTTGAGCTAGACTCGAACGGGAACTGGTGCACGACAATGGGCCTTGCTGCACTCTTGGTTACGACACTCCCGGGGGATATGCTTAGGATAACTCTCATTTTCTTTACAAATCATTTTGAAGGGATTATGAGTATATAATTCCTCAAAGAAAACATTCTTATGATTATGGATTATATCCATAAATAGTTCAATTTATGTTAGGTGTTTTATAAGTATGGGATTATGTATTTTGATTCATAAACTGATCTAGTTTATGCCATTGTTTAGAAATGGCGCCCAGTAGAAGGAATGAGAACTCCAGAAATGCACATGATCCAAAGAGAAGGAAGGATCATATCTTTCATGGTCTTAAGCTAGAATTTATAAGAGAAATAGTCTCCCATGTATTATCATCATATGAAGAAATAATATCATGTATTTTACTGAGTCCTATGGCTTTGAAGGGAAGCAAGAGAAGAAAAGGATAGAAGAGAGAAAGATGGATAAATGGAAGAGGGAAAAGAAGAATTTTCCCATATGTGGTAACTATGGAAAGAAACACCCTGGAACTTGACTGAAAGGAATGGGAGTTTGTTATAAGTGTGGAGGAAAAGGGCACAAAGTACGTGACTGCAAGGGTAAGAAAATGGTTTCAAATGTACAATTCTTCATTTGCAAGGAGTTTGGACACTACGTGAACCTATGTCCCAGTCATCAGACTATGACGCAAATGATGCTATTGGATAATAATCAAGTTATGATACTACCACAGATGAAGAGGAATGATTAGAGTTCTTATGTTGATTATATCAATTGAGTGTTGTATCAACAATGTACTTGTTATAATAATTAGGGAGTATATAAGGATTGTACTGCAGTACTATTTCATTAAGGACTTGAGATGGTGTGGAACAAAGAAAAGTGACTCAGTAGCAGGTTAAATGTTTGGAAAATATATGGTTGAGAGAAATATAAACCATAATATGGTTCAGATACTGAGGTGGTGATTTTAGAATAATACATGATTGATTTGGATAAATTATATTGGATATTATTGACTACCTTGAAGCTGATTAATGATTTTTATAATCCATCATTGTTGGGGTTTAAAACATTTTTGGATTAATGAAGTATATCCAGCATTCTATATGGAATAAGGGAGCATGAATGTAATCAATAAGGAATATGGTAATACATGATGAAGGTATTAATATTCTATTACGGGGTAAAAAGGATCTATATTATGTTTACCTTCCTTATAAATGTTGGACTGTGAGTTTAGACAGAAGTATTTTGGATAGTTCTAGTTTGGATTATTTTGGATTGCCATAAAAGAACAACCCGGAGGTCGGGCGGCAATCCGTCGCGTCCGGCAAGGCTGCGAGACTTGAACCCGCAACTGAAGGGAGACAAGGGTGTATCACCTACCACTGTCCCACGAGATTTCCTGAATTAAATAATGTAGTTTTTTTTAAAAGATCTGGTAGATGAATTATAAATTCATTTATTTTGGAACCCTGTACGAATAGTATAAATAGAAAAAAAAATTACGTTCTAGAGTGAAAGATGAGTTTGTGGTAGAAATTTATTAATGGGTAAAATTCTAATTATAAAGTAAGTATATCTCCTTATTATCTTAGCCAATCTCATAAATAAATTCCTCAACATTAATAATAGAAACTTAGAACAAAAATGTTGTCCTAGATGGTACCTTAAATCATCACAAATTTATGGCTTTGGGATTGTTTGCCTTTTCATAGCCATGTTCTCTACCACTCTCCATCAGATAATTGATGGTTAGATTTCTCTTCCATATCCATATTTTCCTACATGGAACCCTAGTATGTGTTATTTTCGGTAATCTTCATACTTTCGACTCTTTATTTTAAATAGAGGCCTCATTAATTCATTTTTCGATGTGGGATTTCAACTAAGATATTTTGAAACGTCAAAAATGTGTTATCCCAATACCCTATATTTTGTTGAACCGATGGTACTTCAAATCATCATAGATTGATGAGTTTAAGAACCTCAATTATACACTTGTTTGTGATTGATGACCTCAATCACTACCTATAAATATTTACGTTTTTCCTCCGATTATATGTCTCTAATTGCCACCAATGTTCTCCTAATCGAGATCATAGTTCGGTGGTGACCCTTTCATTTCTCTTTTCCTCATATTAAGACTAAATTTTAGTAACCCAATTTCCGATGTGGGTTTTCCCACAAATATATTTTCTACTTTCAACCTTTTATTTTCGAAGAACAATTTCAAATTGCGAGGATGCAATTTATTGAAGGAGGGGAGAATGTAACACCCTAGGATTTCAGAGTGTGTTATTTCTTAAAAATAATTCAATAACTTGCACTACACGCAACACAGAGTTCAATCACACCATTAAAAGAGATCATGAATAGTATTAACTACATTTTGAACTTTATATAATCCTTATAATTTTAGAATCCCTATTATGAGTTTCTTAGTCATAATGCAAGAACAGATTCATTTTCAGTATTTCACTTTTATCAACTTCTAATAGTGAAACCTTTTTAAATACAATATTTTAAACTTTTTGACTAAATGGGGACATAAAAAATTTAAAATGAAACACCCCAAGCTTCCACGGTACGTTTCCCTTCGAATAATGCGATAGCGTGTGTTGTACGCAACCTCGAGTTCTAACACACACCACAACCAATCAAACTGGCCGTTATGAATAGTAATACCTAAATTTTGAAATAATATGTATTTTATATTTTGAAATGGACTTCATTTTTGGATTCGGAATATCGAATTTAGCCTAAGGTGAAATTTTGGTACTTTTCGGATAACTTTCATATTTTGATGAATAGTGAAAATTACTAAATTTTAATTAAAGACAACTTTTTTAATCAAAATAATTAATAGTGATAAATTATGAATTTGAGTGGTTTTAAAGTATATTTAGAATATATTTTTACAATTTAATATAATGTTGGTCATTAGACAAAATTTTACAATTAAACCGAACATAAACAAGTGTCAATCTTTTGATAGTTATTACCTCTTAAAAACACGCTTTTTGTTTTGACAGCGGGAATTAATTTTAAATTAATTTCTGCCACTTCTGTGTTTTGAATTTAGAAAAATGGATTCCATATTTGGAATCAGGATGTTCAAATTGTGTAAATAGGTAACTTTTATTTTTAGACATTTTGAATAATTACTACGGTAAATATTTTATTTACCATGGTTAAGGGTAAATCCAGTAAATAAGGGTTAAAAAATAATATTATAATAATACTAAATTACCCTAAAACGTGTATTAACCCTATTTGTTGATACATGGTCGACCATGGGCATCTTTGGGTCAATTTTGGGACCCCATTGATCCACTTGTAAGTGATAATGACACTTTATTTTAATTAAGTTAAAATGAATACAAAAATGGCATAAGCTTACATCTTTTAAAAGAACAATTTTTACATAGGGTTATACATGTTGGATTTTTGATTATAAATATTCATTAGAAATCTAAAAAGATTTCCTACATAATGATATTTTATTTATAATTTTTAGACATTATATAATTTATTTTATTTATGACACAATGATGATGCAGTAATTACTATAATAGTGAAAAATTAAAATAATTGATATTATAAATACCCAAATAAATATAATATGAAACTTTTAATGAATTAAACTAATTTTCTAGGATAATATGATATATTAGGATTGATTTAATTTACTTTGTTCGAAGTAATCAATCTGTTATGAGTTTCACAAAAATCAACTATTGAATAGTGTCAAAATTGACATAAAAGAGTTCTTAAAACAAATATTATATTATTAATTGATATTAAATTCCTAAAAATCTAAGGTTCGGCCAAGAGACTTATATCATGATAGGTTCATCATTAATGGACCACTTGGGGGTCGATTGGATGTATATAGTAAGTTTATTAACCATATTATATAAAAATACAAAGAGACATTGTAAAAGTGAAACTAATTAACTTAGAGTTAATACTTAAAGATAAGGTTAATATAAGTACCCAAACCTGTCTAAATTCTATTGGTTGAGTGGTTTTCGACCTATACCCACCTTAAACTTTGAATAATAAGCTTTGGAGCCATTATAAACCGAATATGAATTTATTATAAATTAATATTTCTAGCTTTTCCAAAGGTGCCCCTCACCCCTCTTATAAAAGGGCACTCCTCCTTCTCATTTCTTCACACCTTAAAAGCCTTTTGGTTCGGCCAAACTCTGACCAAATACTCTCCCAACATCCCTCAATACAACATAGAGGCCTTATTTTGATCAGAAAGCCAACCTAAGGAGCCCTTTTGATCAAATCAAAAGGAAGAACCCGAAGAAGAGGTAATGATTTCACCACCCTTTTCTAAGTTCATTTCTTCTTCCACTTCTTATTCCTTTGTTCTTACCATTCTAAAATAATAACTCCAGTATCTCACATATACTATGATGTTATTATAAGTATGGTACAACCATATTCAGTATTCTATCCACCCTTTGAATAACATGTCGCCATACGTGCGTACGTACGACTTACCGTCTCCACGTCGTGGTGTAATTGTTATTCAATATATTATTATGTGGATGGGTATAATAATGATGTGTAACTCATGTAAATAATAAATATAACATGTTAATGATTCTGTATATATGATATACCATCCATTTATATATTATTTTAATATCAAAAGAATGATATCGTCGCTCGTGCGTACGTACGGACTACCGTCTCCACGAACGCGATGAGATTCATTCTCCATCGTATCCATTCAAGTATAATTATCATTTTATGATTTAAAAATGATGTTTAAGGACTTGATATCATTCTGGATATGAATAAGATACAACAAACATGGCTTATGTAACAAAACATATAAAAGAAAATGAGTAAGTTAACACCCGAAACGACGATAATTCTAAGATATTATTAACAAATCAATGTTAAAATATCATATATGATATCATATTAATATATATGATTCTTGTATAATTTAATAAAAATTATTTCACCATTATACAGGAGGTTAACCTACCCCAACCAAGGAAAAGTACAAGGTAAGGGGTTTTCATCTCACTCCTTATTCCCGTGAGATTCATGCCATATTGCCACCATTACCTTTTGTGTGGTGTATGTACTGCCCATAATTATATTCTTTGTGTAATACACTCTAATTTATGTGTATTTACATATTCATTGTATGATACCTCTTTCATGGGTTTTATGTTTCATAAGTTACCAAATTGGTAAGGGTTTACTTTACAACCTCTTCATTATCCAAGGTTGTTTATACGTAATAATCTACTGGGATCTCTTTATCATCCACATCCATGTTTCTTAAAAATGCATTTCAAAACATTTTTACTATTTACTAGAATATGAGTTAAAGTCATTTATACCCTTTTTGACTTTTATAAGTGGTTTATAAAGGAATATTTCGGTCATTTTCAAAACAAGGTCCTTTTTAACCTTTTCGACAGAATTAAGGTAAGAATGTTTTTTTAACTTATACGGCGGGTGCGGCTATTTTCCACCGTTATAAAATCTTAAAAGTTTCCCTTACAATCTTATAAGAATATTTTCAAAGAAAATGTTTTATTTTATATGGATCTTAAATTATTTCAAAATAAAAGGAGATATTTCTTTAAAAAGAATTTTGATTTCATCTATGTCAACATCCTTTGATGGATTTTAAGATTATTTGAAGTTGATTTATTATGATACAAAACTTCTATATTGTATTGAAGGTTTTGTGATATGTTTGACTATGGATGTGCTATTTTTATACCATTCATAGTTTATGGTGAAAGTATTGACATTTCATATGCTAGTTTTAATACGAATGTTTATGTTATGTTTAAACCTTTTCATATGGGAATGCATTGGACTTAATAAGTGACGGGTGGAGCCCACTATAGCTCCTCAATGCATCGGTAGGTCTCATGAGACAAAATAGTGTCTTGGCACAAGGCCTTGACAAAATCTTATTTGTAGTCTTGGCACGAGGCCTTGGCTATGTGGTTATGATAGTCTGGCATTATGCATTCCAACATTATGAAAGTGGTTATTGATTTTTGCATGTGATTATTCGATTAGTAGAATATCCATGTGAATAAGTAAATGGCATTATTTCATTTTATTTATTCCATACCATATTGAAAGTTCATATTTAAAAGGATTTTGTTTTAGTTATACATTGCCTTAAATGTTTATTCTTATTTATGAAAGTTTCCGCTATATTGTTATCCTTACTGGGCATTTGAGCTCACCCCTTTTCTATGTTTTATTTTTCCCAGGATGTGAAGAAGTAAGTTATGAATGACCTGCAGGGATTTTGTGAGGGGTTAATAGTGTGGATTGTGGAAACATTATGTTGTTGTAGTAGTTTTTCATTTTATGATGTAATGTAAAACTTATGAATATATCTAGTGTTTCCAAGGATACTAAACCAATCGGTCTTTCGAGATTTGATCTTTCTTGTGATCATGCCAATGTTATGTAATAATGCACCGACTCTGGGTAACTGGAGTTGGGGCGTTACATCTAGCATCATTCCTTTTTTTTCTAGAACCTTTATCCCATTCTCACTCATTTGGATTATCTTTTATTTCCATAGTTCTGAATCCATGATAGAATTTACTAATGAAACCATGTACATGAAAGTCTCTCTCATATTCTACAGGGTACCATTATTTACTCCCTCAACTATGACCATACCTCAGTTAGTAATCTTTCAGGCATCACCAGTAAACATGGTACTAATTCCTACATCATCAAACTACCCAAAAGAAATAATATTTCTTCTTAAAATATGTAATCAGAACCAAAAAATTCCCAAGGTTGGTCTTAATCCATTCATTACCCTTCCCCATGATCTGCAAGGGTTCATCATCAACAAGATGTACCTTGCCAAAATTTATAGTCATAATTGTCCAAGAAACCCTTCTCTGATGTGGAATGGAAAGAAACCCATGAGTCTAAAATCTAAGACTCCATAGGTCTATCTGTGCTTAGCAAAAACATGTCATTAGTTGCTTCAACTACAGTTATTTCTCCATTGGTTTCAGGTTCCTTTTGTTTTTCTCTACACTCTTTCTTGACATGTCCTTTCTTCCTGCAAGTCTAGTAGGTAGGACTATCCCACTTTTCCTTTTCTATGATCTTTCCTATTGACTTTTGATCACCCTATATGATTGTATCATCGTGCATATCTTCCTCTTCCTTCAACATTTAGAGTATAACCAAAGAATCTTCTCAATTCTCTTCTTTAGATATCCTCACTGAGGATCAGGTCCCATACATCCTTTAGAACCAGCTTGGTATTCCCCAAAGAATAGATCACATCTATTACAATCACTTCTTAACTATTAGGTAATGAAGATAGTAAAACTAGTTCACATACCTCAAAACCAAGTGAAATTTCCATCGATGTTAACTAACTTATGATGGTGTTGAATTTGTTGATGTGATCTGCAATAATTCCCCCTTCAACCATTTTTAGATTGAACAATCGTCACATCAAGTGCACTTTGTTTACTATAGAAGTATTCTCATATAGATTCAAAAGATATTTCATTAGCCCAATCATCATCTTCTCCTCTCTGATGTTGAACGCGATTTTTTTGGCCAACTTAAGCTGCACAACTCACAGAACCTGTTGGTCCAGCATCTCACACTCTTAATACTCCATTCCCATTAGATTTAAACCCAAAATCAAAAAAGTGAATTTCCTTTTGGTAAAGAAATACTTTTATCTACATCCTCCAGTCGTTGAATTTAGTTCCATAGAAGCATTCAATATTAACATTTCCTTATTCCATAACCATCGTTCAAATCGTTAAATCCAAACTCAAACTATGATACCAATTTTTGAGGAAATAACATGATTCACAATGAAAAAATAAGTTTGCAGAAGAAGAAAAGAAAAAAAAATAAAGAATCACATAGGACACATAGATTTACTTGGTTTTATAAATGATCCCTATATCCATTGAGTGGTAGAAACTATTCACTATGAAATCTGGGAGCAAAAATACATGGAGTATCTCAGAGTTTCTAACATATTGAAACCCTAGCCTAAAATAAGATAATAAAGAAGATGAATCACTATTCAAAAAACCACATAGAAATTTCTCTGTGCTACAGTGAAAGGTGGATGTAATTCCACATTGCTACAGTGTCACAACTACCCAAGTCCAAGATGATATAGTGGTCGGTGGTTGGAAGTATGCAGAGCTACAATAGTCGTGCTAAAGCTAAAACTACTACAGTGCCTTGTTGGTGTCAGTTAGATAGCTCTACTACATTTGATCAGAGTTTCTATAGTCCCCCAAAATTTGGTCCAGGGCCTTTCTCCCTTAGACCCCCAAATCAGGGGTGTGTTACCCCCACAACCCCAAACGAGCTCACTGTAGAGCTCAACCCATGATGTTACGACCTGATGCTCGGTATTGTTCAGAATCATTCGGCCTAATCATCATCTAGAACAAAATAGGTCACACTAATCCAACACTCTTGGTTAAATACCATGAACAATTAGATATCTCATTGGCCTTTCTCAACAAGGAGCTCACCACCCCACTTGTTGGATTTTCTTTCTTTATAGAAAGATAATTTGAACATACACCTATAATGGTGTTTCTATTCAAAACAATAATGTTTATTTCTAGTAAGGATGAAACTCATGGAATGAAAAATTATTTAACCATTAAAATTCTAAATGATATCTAGAACAATACCTTTGTAGATCTCCTCCAGTAAAATTCCTCTACTCTCCTAGTGTTTCTCTCTCTATATTCTATATACTGCACGAAAGATATTTCTTCCTCTTTTGATGTTAATCAAATGTATAAGATTGATTCATTTAACTATGGGATTTTAAGAAATGTACCTTATGTTAACTAGGTTCATCATACACCATTAATTTTTAATTAAATTCAGAAAGTTACAAGCCCTAACTCAATTTCCTTCAAAATTGAAAGAGACATCCTATGGAATGGATATATCTACTGTGGCGTGGTCACACCTTGGCTACGACATGGTACATAGGCACTATTATGTATTAACTTTTTTCCTTTTCATCTTATTTATCATGTAAAACAACACTGTGACATGGAGACTTCCATTTGACTAGATTCACTTTCTTCATGCAATAACTCCTTCCATAACACCTGACTATAACCGATTCACAATGAAATAGATATGAAATGTACTCATTTGTTTCAACATACCCTTATATAGGATAAGAGATCCCAAAAACACTTCTTCTTTAAAAATCAGACACTCTATTTCATAATTCACGGTTATGGTGTGGATGCCTCCAAATTTCCAGAGGTACTGAAATCATTATATTGTGCCTCTACGTTGTGGTCCACCTAGTTACAACATAGCTTGAAAATTCCTCACACCACATTGGAATTTCCTTCAGTTTACTCATATTAAATAATTAATCCCATTCCATGAATATATAGTTGAGAGTATTGGGGTCTTCTCCCAGTATCCACCATGGTTCTACCCTGCGTCGTGGACCATAGTTTCTATGTTGCTACCCCTATAATGGAAACCACTTCTCCATGTGCATGTTGAACCACATGCATTCTCACATGACTTTCTAATGAAACAATGAATATATGGACTAGATAGTTCCCCTAAATGTTTTATCTTATTACAACATGAGCAGGGTTGATCCAACTTGGCTTCCTAGCTAGTGGTTGGCCTTATTGTTTTTGGCACAAACAATGGGCCTATAGCGTAGTCGTGAGACTACAACACAACATTTACTCTATGGATTATCCTATATGGTGTAGTCCTGGTGACTTTGGCATAACTGTATAAAATATATTATTAAAATTATTGAATAAAAACAACACTCAAACATCAAAAGTGCTTTTGGACACACAAAGATAAATAGGGAAAACACTGCACAAGAGGCTATTTTCTTCGCATGTGTCAAGATAGGTCACTGGAATAGAAAATAAAATTAATTGAAGAATCTAAAGATTTTAATTTAGGCATATTCATCATTAAATATAACATTTAATTTACACTCCTTGGGTATTAGATATAATATATCCTTAAATACTTATTTCTAAATACAGGAACCATAGAATTCAAGAAACATTCTTAGAAGTCAATGTGTGTTCTCCAAAATCTTTAGAAAGGATGATACCTACATCAGTGGAGAGAAGCACACGATTTTATTTCCAAGTGAATGGTTCTTTTGAAACTATAATTGTGTATTGAATGATAATAGAACATTTAAGATGAATTTTATTTTTTTAGTTCATACACAACTAATAGTTCAATAATACAGGAATCATTAGAAATATATGATGAATATAAAACATAAGACTCTAATATCCAGTTGAGGTAAGATAATTCATTATCTAGTAAAACTAAAAGTAGTTCTCAAGGATATATCCATTATGGTATTTAGAATATTTGGAGCTAAATACCTTTTGTATTATTGACACAATTACTTATCTAGTTTTGGAAAAATAAATCTTGATAAATAAAGGTTAGCCACAAAGTTTTTAGAATTAGTTTAGCTAGAGAGTGTAAACTATTCCAAGGAGAAGTTATAGGTAAATTATTATTATTTATGAAATTCATTTAAGGATGTTAATGAACGTAGATGTGAATTAACGAACTTTAATGGTTATAAGATATGGGTTTATTTAGGTTTGTGAGCCAAGATATATCTCAACCATACATTCATCGATCATTGAAAATATAGAGCTGATAAATTCCTAAAATAACATTTCCTTGTACACATAAAAGTTATGATGTTAGTTAGGAGGATCAATGATGAGTTGTACATGAAAAAATTGATCAATAAAATATAACATGAAAAAATTACAAAATGAACAATTCCTTATACATATCAGAGTCATGGTGTTAGTAAAAGGAGAATCAATGATGAGACTCATATGCATTGTAAAATGTTCTATAATCTTTTTGAGATATGCTTTAAAAATAGTAGAGTTATCCCATAACTATATTCTAACAATAATTATAAATGGATATCATATAATTTATAGTATGAAATAAATTTTTAATGTCATAATAACAAGTGTTTAAATGCAAAGAGTGTGTTAATGATAAGTCAAAAATAAACTTGGATCAAGAAAAACATAAATTTCATCTCCTTTATTATCCTAAAGTTCATATAGTATATTATATAAATCCCAAATATGGAAAATTAATAGTATAGAGATATACTATATTTCTATATGTGGGTGCACATATCTATTTGAGATAGTGAGAGAAATATTGACTTGGGTTAAGTCATTGAAAAAGATGCACAAGTAGTTGGAATAAGAACAAATTCCATAAGATCTTGTGGAAAATGAAATATTCTAAAGTCACTTAAAACATAGGAAGATTAAAACCATAGTAGTGGAATTATATTCACTGCATCTTGTGATACATTATTCACTATGAACAATGGTTTCTATAAGAGAGAAATAAATGTAAATCAACTATGATTGACACTTTTATATGAATTCAATAATGAATTCCATGTAGAAAAGTTTAGGTTCTTGGTATTTTGAATGTTTCATGTCTTGATACTAAGGTGGGTATTCAAGAGAAAAAAAATACATGGATGGTCATGTTTATACTAATAAGGCATGATTGATAGGCAAAATGTTTAAATAATAATGTCAAGATACAGTTTAAAATAAAAAAAATTCACTGAATGTCATGCTTAAATCCATTTTAATTACAATTGTCATAATAACTTTCTATAATCATTATATTAGGCATTGGATATTAATAGAAACTTTCTTGGGGGTTTTTATACAATGAAACCTGAAAAGGTTGATGTCACCAAAGAATGCCAATAAGAAATGTTAGTTTTATAGTTCCATTTATGGATTATTGAATTATTTTTGATATTGTAATATTGATTCAAAATGAAAATATTCCCGGTGTCTAAAATAGTTTAGTTGAGGGGATACTATTTTCCAAATATAATACATTAATAAGATTTGAAAAATAGTTGTTTAATTTGCAATTAGTTAAGAATTTAATGAAATTAACTCTCCAAGGATTGAATTAAAATATAAATCTATGTTCCAGGGGAAAATATCTAATAAGACAGGTCTAAGGGTTTCTTATACCAATTCAAAGTACATATACTGAAAAGGTATTTGAAAAAAATACAATTCAGAACAATTCGAGAGATATTTTTACCAAAGTTACATGTCATAAATCTCTCTAATAAGACTTTTATAATACATACTAGTAGATAATAGTGGTGAGTAGAATTACATTACCTATAGAAATGGATCTATCACATATTCCAAGGTATGTAATAGATATGAAAATTCCAAAATACACTTTATGGTAGGAAAATATTAGATAAATCCATGAGAACTACATGGGAAGTAGTCACAACTATCCAATTGTACCTGAGAAGGTACAAGGGATATATACCTGGTACTTGGAGAGGAAGGTAAAATAGTTATAAGGGGAAAAAGTAGTCTTCCTATGAATCAATATAATTTAATATCATAGTTAAAATAAAGTTAATGATTAAGAGGATCTCATTCAAGCCAGTGGTAGCCAGATCTACAAATACTAAGTATGGTGCGACTTCTAATGTAGCTAAAGAAATAGTGTAAAATTTGAAATGATTTGTTTTAGTTATTGGAATTCAACCTAGTAAGTAAAGTATTATCATAATATAAACTATGATAAATTTATGACAATGGTACTAGACAAGAAGTTAAGGTTATGGTAGATTACATAAGTATATACTTAGGGTTATCATCTCTTGAGGGTTTATAATCAAGGAGGTGAAGTTGCAGATAACAGAATAACCATGGAAGAAAAATTTGGTAGGCCCAGAGGATAAATCCAAAACTCAATAGAAGAAAGATATTATCATGTGATAGCTAATAGGTTGATAAGTATTATGTTGGATCTAGTTTAAGTGGGAGTATAGTAAAAGTGAGTTCCTTAGACCCAACTTGAACATTACTTTTAGATTACAATATTGTGTATTTAGTGAATAGAGAATGATGTATTATTACTATAATAGTGTTGATATTTATGAATACACTATTAGTATGGTAATGAATATATATTATTTTTTGTATAAACATGTTATAGAAGTTTCTAACTATAATGAGAACCTTGAGATATGATGACAATGATCTTAAAAATATGTATTATGGTCTAGATACATCATACTATAGAAAAACAGATGATGTTTGAATATCAAGTTTTGGGGGATCATAAAAATTGAGAATTATTCTAATAAAGTTCTCACTTGATTATCTTGAGTATAGTATATAATGAGTACTGGACCCAAAATAGTAACACCACATGCTTTGGATGTCATTGGTTGCTCCTATCTACGAGCATGTGTATTGGTCTCTTGAATTGATATCACTATAAATATATACCATTTGATCACATAATTTTATTCATGAAGAAAAAATGACATTTATATAATGTAGAGTTAGATTTATTTTAGTGAATCATTATTGGTATGACATTGGTTGAATGGTCAAGATAGAATTTTTCACTTCTAAAAGGAAGATAAATCTCAGGACCAGTTGACCAGGATGGTAGTACCATTATTAAATATATGGACATGGTGATTAAAGGTAATTATATCTAGTAAGATCATGAATAAATAAATCTATAAAGGATGATGACACAAAGTGTACATGATTCTTTATGATATATCATGAGACAAAGAGATTATATTACACAATGTGTGTTTGTAGAAGGTTTTAATTTCTCAAACTATACCTTATCTCCTTAGGGGAATTGACGGGTTGCTAGAATCTACTCCTGGTGTATGAGTATTACTCACTTCTTATCAAGGTTTGTTAAATATTTATGTTAGAGAAATGAGTTGAGTTAATGACTCATATTTTATCATGTAACATGGTTTATATGTTACAAGTGATAAAATATTTATGACGTTTATGACTTTTTAAATACATCATATATGGAGAATGTGGTTTTATTTAAAGGGTTTCATTTATAAAAGGGTTAAAGTTATTTTTTTATCAATGAAACCCCCCTATTTAGGAAAATTAAAGTCACTATTCCCACACACTATTACTACCACGAATTTGAGAGAATTTTTATCCACCCTCTCAAGTTATAGAGATAGAGTTAGAGGTTCAAGGCATCCCTATCCTTGTTCTCCCACCCAAATTGAAGAAATGAGGATCCCATGATTGTATCAACATAAAAAGTGCCTTAAAATCTACACACTAGAACCTAGAGATTATAGATCAATGTTTTAGAAATATTTTGAAGCATGTTTGGATGATATAGAGGGATCCAACTTCAATTTATTTAAGTTATAATCTCCAATTATGATCATAACGTGGTTCCAACCAAAATCAGAAGATGTATGATTTTGATTTAATTTTGTGATAAAATTAAATTATGTGGGATCATTGTGTTGTAACTGGGTTGAGATTATGATGGAAATGATGTCACAACATCGATTTCAGCATAAAAATTTCAAATTCCCAATTTTTTAGGTTTCCACTATATGCCGGTACTAATAGGGCCCACTATGTCCTCAAATACTATTTATAAGAATATGCCAGGATTTTGAATAATTTAAGTGTGTGACCCTCTAGGACCTTATCTCGATAGAAGTAGGTACTACTTATAGACCATGAGTAGATTCTAGTAACCTATCAAGCCCCCTAAATAGATAAGGTATTGTCATATAAAAAATGTTCCCTTAAAACACATACCATGTAATATAATTTCTTTGTCTTGTGATATCTCATAAAGGAGGATGCATCATTTGTGTCACCATCCTCATACAATTTATTTATTATTTATATGACCTTTATGGATGAACTTACCTTCTTTTACCATGACCATGGATTTTTTAAAGGTACTACCATTCTATCCAACCAGGATCAAGATATCTCTTCCTCAAATTGGAAGAGACAAATACTATAATAATAATTCAACTAATGCCATACCACTAAGTAAAAACCAAAAACCAGATACCTTTACACAATATAAATTCCATGGTTTTTGTCTTTCATCAAAGTATGTGATCAAATTTCACTCATTGATATTGATATCAAGTCAATAGACCAATACAAAGAAACATAGATTGGAAAAACTAATGAACTCTGAAACATCTGGGGTTTCTATTGGTTGTAAAATCTTTATGGTCTCATCTACTCAATATCACCAAGTGTAAACTTCATGAGAATAATTATCAATGATTATGATCCCCCAATACCTGATAGTCAAATATCATTTGTGTCCCATCAATATGATGTATCTATATCATAAGACATCTATTTAAGATTAATATCACGGTATATTATTGTTCTCATTATAGCATGTGAACTGCTATAACCTTTTGACATGACATGTAATATAAGGAAATTACCATAAAACAGTGGATGAAGAAGTATCAACACTATAATGGTAATAGAAACACATTCATATATATATATATATATATCAAATTATATACATATAATGGTATTCAAAGTACATAAAAGAGTTGTGTATAGGGAACTGACTCACAAAAGAAAGTTCAGTGGATGCTTCTTAGTAAATTAAAAACCATGTTCCACCTTTCATTCCAGTTTTACACTAGCTACTTGGCCCAAGGAATGGATTGTTTAGAATATATTTTCCACTAAAACCAAGCCAACTAGAGGATTCACCTATGGATATTGCTCCACATCTTTCACTCCATCATTCAGATATGGTCTTCTTGAAGGAGGCAAATTATACAAAATATAGGGAAATAAAACCATCAAGAATAAAATTTGATTCCTTTATCATCAATGAAATTTCATAAGATTGAATAAAAATGGATAAAATTATAAACAAGGATGCTATAAAACCCTATACTTCCCATGAAAACTCGAGGTTTTTCATTAAAGTGAGATGGACCAGCACACTCTCACACTACCACTAGAGTTTTGAGATTCCTATCTCTATTCTATCAACAAACTCGAACACAAGATGGTGATACAAAAACATGAGTGTAGGATTTAATGATAAACTGAGCCTCTGATATCAATTTGTAATAGACCAACTTGGGTCAACCCATAATTTAACCCAATTTGGCCTATCACAAATCTTAAATCATGTTCCAAATCACCATGGGTTGGAAACAAGCAACATGGTAACATACAAAGAAACATGATAATTATTTCTCTCTTAATAGAAATATGATAATATATAAAAATTATATTATTGTAATTAATATTGAAGATATATAATATTTAAAAATTACCAAACCAAAATGGTAACATCCAACAACTGGATAACAAGGTTTAGACAGAAAAACTAAAATACCATCAACACAGAACCCGAAACAACCCATGGTTACATAAAATCGTGACCATGTGTCACCATTATCCCAACCCACCCTAATACAACATGATATAGGAGATATATCCTCTACATGGTGCTCTTCCTTTTACCTATATCCTATAAAACCATTCTATAAATTCCCAAAGAAAAAATTAAGGCGTGATAACTAAATCTCAATAGGATACCACCAAAGAATCTATAAAATTTCTATCCACATATATCAATTAGTTATTATATAAAATTGAATTCTAAAACATTTAAAAAAATAAATTTTTCATATAAATTTTTTTGTTGGGTTTATTTTAAAAAAATACCTTACTCTAATAAGCAAAGAATATGACATAACATATATCCATGAGGAATAAGAAGATGAATAAAATAGGTTTCTGTTGGAATTGGGGAATGTAGAAAAAGTGGATAAACCAATAATTTTTTAAAAAATAATCACTATAAAGATGTGACAATGTCATCTCTAGTGATGCATAGATCAGTAATCAAAATGAGGATCCCTTGTGAAATAAATTAAGTATACCAAATAAATCAAACTATTGCCTCATTCAATTTGTTGATTCTAGAAAGTACTGCTCATCATCAATGATTGTTGTTTAAATGAATTTATGTCATATCCCTCAATATCATCCACTCATTCTTTGAAAATATATAAGAGTATCAAACATCAAGTTCTGTGTGATAATGCAAATCATTGAAGATCCTTACGACCCCCGATGATCCCCAAAATATCATTCATTCAATCCACACAGATGATATCAGATAAGGTCTTAGAAAATAAATCTTCTGTATATAGGATGTGGAAGAGATAATAGATGATCTCTCAAATTTTAGTGGATAAATATTACCTTAAATTAAATATTCCTCTTTCTTATGTAGTGGGGTCAAAACACTCATAAATGACTCCACAACCCCTGAATTTATATTACCCACTAAATAAGATATAAAGGACATCTTATGACCTATTAATTGCGTCATAAACATGATTTATTTTTTATCACTTACTTTTAATATAGTAAATATATTACATGATAAAATCAAGACATTAACTCAACTCGTTATTCCCACAGATATTAAAAAAACCTTGAATGTAATGCCCCGACCCCAGTTACCCAGAGTCGATGCATTATTTTAATACATTGGCATGATTACAAGGAATCAAGTCCCAAAGGACCGATCAGTTTAGTAGTCTTGGAGAATAGATTACATATATCAACGTTACATTAAACATTAGAAAATAAAAAACAATATAAATGATCCTGTGAGAATTCCATTAATCCCCATGATTAACCCTGCTTATCAATCATAATAGTCTTCTTGGAATCCTAGGAAAATAAAACATAAGAAAGGGGTGAGCTCAGATGCTCAGTAAGGATAACAATATACCAGAAAGTTTCATAAATAAGCATAAACATTTAAGGCAATGTATAACTAAAACAAAAGACTTTTAAACTTGAACTTCAGAATAATATGGCGGAAATAAAATGAAATAATGCCATTTACTTATTCACATGGATATTCTACTAATCGAATAATCAAATGCAATATCAATAACCACTTTCATAATGATGGAATGAATAATGCCAGACTATCATAACCACATAGTCAAGGCCTTGTGCTAAGACTACAAATAAGCTTTTTTCAAGGACTTATGCCAAGACACTAGTTTTTCTCATGAGACCTACCGATGCATCTAGGAGCTATAGTGAGATCCAACCGTCACTTACTAAGTCCAATGCATTCCTCATATGAACAGGTTTAAACATAACATAAACATTTTTATTAAAACTAACATACGAAATGTCAATACTTTCTCTATAAACCATGAATGGTATAAAAATAAAACATCCACAATCAAACATATCACAAAACCTTCAATATAATATGAAAGTTTTGTATCATAATAAATCATCTTCAAAGAAACTTAAAATCCATCAAAGGATGTTGACATAGATGAAATCAAAACTATTTGAGGGAAATATCTCTTTTTTTGAAATCATTGAAAAGTCACACATTTATAAAGGAAGTAATTTAAAAGATATTTTTTAATCAAAGGGTCTCATACCACTTTAAAACTTTTTAAAGGAATTATCATTTCAAAACATTCATGTCCATATAAATAAATCCTTAAAATCATTTTGAAAATATGGACATTAATTAAAAAGATTTAGAAAGATAAATATTTAAAAAATCTAAAATTATGAGCTTGATAAAGAGTAACTTTCACAAATCCTTAAAATATTCATTTTGAAATCATTTTTATGAAAAATGTAGATGGATGATAAAAATGTCCCAGTAAATACTTACACATAAACAATCTCGGATAATAATGAAATTGAGGAATTAACCCTTACCAATTTAGTAACTTACGAAACATACACCCCATGAAAGAATTATCATAAAATGAATATATAAATACACATAAATTAAAGTGTATTACACAAAGAATACAATTATGGTAAGTACATACACCACACAAAAGGTAATAGTGGCAATATGACATGAATCTCACGGGAATAAGAATTGAGATGAAAACCCCTTACCTTGTAATTTTCCATGGTTGAGGGTAGGTTAACCTCATGTATAATGGTGAAATAATAGTTATTAAATTATAAAATAATCATATACATTAATATGATATCATATATGATCTTTTAATAATGCTTTGTTAATAATATTTTAGTATTATCGTCGTTTCGGGTGTTAACTTACTCATTTTCTTTTATATGTTTTGTTACATAAGCTATGTTTGTTATGGATAAGTTGTATCTTATTAATATCCAGAATGATATCAAGTCCTTAAAAATTATTTTTAATCATAAAATAAGAATTAGTCATGAATGGATACGATGGGGAATGAATCTCATCGCGTTCGTGGAGACAGTAGTCCGTACGTACGCATGAGCGACAATATCATTCTTTTGATATTATAATAATATATAATTGGATATTATATAGTATATAAAGAATAATAATCATGTTATATTTATTATTTACATCAATTACACATCATTATCATACCCATCCAAATAATAATGTTTTGAATAACAATTACACCATGACGTGGAGACGGTAAGCCGTACGTACGCACGTATGGTGACATGTCATTTAAAGGATGGATAAAATATTTAATATGGTTGTACCATATTTATAATAACATCACAATATATATAAGATACTGGATTTATTATTTTATAATGGAAATAACAAAGAAAGAAGAAGTGGAAGAAGAAAGGAACTTGAAAGAGGGTGGTGAAATCATTACCTTTTCTTCGGGTTCTTCCTTTTGATTTGATCAAAAGGGCTCCTTAAGTTGGCTTTTTGACCAAAGGAGGGCCTCTATGATGAATTTAGGGAAGTTTAGAGGATATTTGGGAAGGGGTTGGCCGATCCAAAAGGCTTTGAAGGTAATAATTTGAGAGAAGGGGGAGTGCCCTATTATTAGAGGGGTGAGAGGCACCATAGGAAAAGTTAGAAATATTATTTTATAATAAATTAATATTCAGTTTCTAATGGCTCCAAAGTGATTTATTTCGAGGCTAAGGTCGGTATGGGTTTCAAACCGCCCAAAAAATAGGTTTTATACAGGTTTGGGTCACTATATTAACCTTATCTTTTAGTTTTAACTCTTAGTTAATTAGTTTCACATTTACCATGTCTCTTTGTATTTTTATATTATATGGTTAATAAACATACTATAAACTTCCAAGAAAACCCCATGTGGTTCATTAATGATACACCTATCATTATATAAATCTCTTGGAAGAACCTTAGATTTTTAGGAATTGAATATCAATTAATAATATAATATTTGTTTTAAAAACTCTTTTATGTCAATTGTGACACTATTTGGTATTTGTTTTTTGTTAAAATAATAACAGCATGATTACTTCAAAAAAAATACATTGAATCAATCCTAACATGTCATATTCACCTAGAAAATTCGTGTATTTCATAAAAACTTTGAAATTATATTTATTTTAATATTTATAATACCATTTATTTGATTCTTTCATTAATAAGGTAATTACTGCATCATAATTGTGTCATTAATAACTTTAATTATTTAATCTCTAAAAATTATAAATAAAATACCATTATGTAGGAAATAGTTTTATATTTTAATTAATATTTATAGTCTAATTTATCTTAGGTATAACCCTATATTAAAAATGGTTTAGTTATTAAACTTTGATTTCAACTCTTTTAACTCTTCTTTGAATTAAATAATAATAAATGTCCTAATCTAATCCAAGTGGACCTATAGGGTCATATTTTATTCCTAAGGTTGTTTCTGGTCGAATTACACGTATCCAATAGAATTAGGACATGTTTTAGGGTAATAATAATATCATTTTTACCCTTAATTACCCTATTTACTTTTAACCGTGATAAATAAAAGTAAAAGTTACTATTCACCAATTTTTTTTTATCTTATTGAACCAAATTTCACTCCTTGATATTAACCGTTTCTCTCGGATTTTTTAAATTCAACTCACAGAAGCGGTAAAATTAAGTTTTATGTAAATTTGCAAATGCTCCTAGGAGGTGGGTAAACGACGGTAAAAAGTTCTATAAAATTTTTATATATCTAAAGTTATTTTAAACTGAATCCAATTAATTACATTGAACTTATATAGGTATTATGTATCTTTTTTGACCTAAAATAAATTTAAATAAAATAAATAATTATTTAAATAAAAATTCAGTTTTAACCAATAACCCAGTGTTTTCACTATTCATCAAAAATTGAAGTTTCTGAGAAAAATACCAAAACTTCAGCCTAAGCTATATTTGATAGTCCGAATTCAAAAATGATATCTATTTTACCAAATTCAAAACATATAAGTTGAATTATTTAATTTAAAATTAATTCCCGTTGTCAAAACCAAAAGGCGTATTTTTAAGAAACAATATCTATCAAAAGATCGACACTTGTTTATGTCTAATCTCAAAGTGAAATTACTTATAATGACCAGCATTGGATTAAATGGTAAAAATATAATATATTTGTACTTCCAAACCATTAAAATGTACAATTTAACACTATAAATTTTTTTGATTAAAAAATTTGTTTTCAGTTAAAATATAGTATTTTCACTATTCACCCAAATATGAAAGTTATCAGAAAAATAGAAAAAATTTATCGAAACAAAATTCTTATGTCCCGATTCTAAAAACAAAGTTTATTTTGTCAAATTGAATATATAAAAGTTTCAAATATTGGATTTAAAAAGGGTTCACCATTAAAAGGCAGTAAAAGTGCATTTTTTTAAAAAAAAAACTTCTTTTATCTAAAAAAATGAATTTGTTCTTACATTATGTCTAAGAAACTCATAACATGGATTCTAAAATTATAAGGATTATATAAAGTTTAAAATTCCGTTAATACTATTCATAACCGCTTTTGAACGGCTAGTTTGGTAAGTCATGGTTCGCTTGAACTCGGTGTTGCGTGTAGTGCAATTATTGAATTACTTTGAAGAAATAACGTACTATGAAATCTTGGGGTGTTACATTCTCATCTCCTTCAATAAATTTTGTCCTCACAATTTGAAATTGTTCTTAAAAAATAAAAGGTTGAAAATAGAAAACACCTTTGTGGAAAACCCACATCAGAAATTGGGTTAATAAAATTTAGTCTTAACAAGAGGGAAAGAGAAATGAATGGTTCGCCACCAAATTATGATATCAATTATGAGAACATGGGTGGAAATTAGAGACACATAATTGGAGGAAAAATGTAAATATTTATAGGGAGTGATTGAGGTCATCAATCACAAACAAGTGTAAAATTTAGGGCCTGAAAGACATCAATCTATGATAATTTAAAATATCATCGCTTAAACATAAGGTATTAGGGTAAATTTTTTTTTGGTTTTATGATTCCTTCCCTAAAGTTTAAGAATAGAATAAGAAAAAAAAATATACTTGACAAGTATAGTTTCATCCTTCAAATAATTCCTACCACAATTTCATCTTTCATTCCAAAAGATTTCAAAAATATTCTATTTATCCTAATCATATAGGGTTCCAAAATAATGAATTTATAATTCATTTGTATGACTATTAAAAAAAATACATTATACAAACTAGGACATCACATAGGCCAGTGGTAGGTGATGAACCCTTGTCTCCCTTTAGTTGCGGGTTCAAGTCTCGCGACTTTGCTGGACGCGACGGGTTATCACCTAACCTCCGGGTTGTCCTTTTTATAAAAATACAAAAATAATCTTTAGAAATTATTTAACCTTAAAAATAGTATCAAATGTCAAATATAATCCATTCCAACCTTTAGACTTATCCAAATTACTTCTGTCCAAACTCACAGTCCAAAATTTATAAGGAAGGTAAATATAATGAAGATCTTTTTTTTCCACGTAATAACATGTGAATACCTTCATCATGTATTCTTTTAAAATATGGTAACACCCTGAATTACCATAAAACCATATTGATTACATTCATTCTCCCTTATTCATTATAGAATAATAGATATATATTCCTTATATCC
The DNA here is from genome assembly GCA_963277665.1 of Viscum album. NCBI lineage: Eukaryota > Viridiplantae > Streptophyta > Magnoliopsida > Santalales > Viscaceae > Viscum > Viscum album. Next base: position 2,027,584,226 of record OY728123.1, read on the forward strand.
AAAAACTTTTAATACTCCAACAATGATGAAATAAACAAACCATTAATCAGTGCCAAGGTAATCAAGAACATCCAATATAATTTATCCAAATCAACCATCTCTTATTACAAAATTACTACCTCAGTATCAAGAACATATTATGGATTACCTTTCCTTAAACAATGTATTTTCAAAAAAAAATTTAACTTTCTGTTGAGTCACTTTTTATAGTACCATATAATCTCAAATCCTCAATGAAATAGTACTGCAGTACAATCCTTATTTATCTCCATAATTCATATAAACAGTACATCGTTGATAAAACACTCAAATGAAATAATTCTTTAATAAAAAAATAAGAACACTAGTCCTTCATCTTCATATGTGGTAGTATCATAACTTTATTATTATCCAATAACATCATTTGAGGCATACTCTGATGATTTGAACATTGATTCATGTAGTGTCCCCACTCATTGCAGATAGATCATTCTAAATTTGAAACCTTTTTCTTACCCTCGCAATCACGAATGTGGTGTACTTTTTCTCTACACTTATAACATACTCTCATTCCCTTCAAGATTTTTCCAAGGTGATTCTTTCCATAGTTATCACATATGGGAAAATCCTTCTTTACCTTCTACCCTTTATCTGTCCTTCTATCTACCATCCTTTTCTTCTTTGGCTTCCCTTCAAAGCCATAGGACTCCAAGAATTCGTTACTTATCTTATCAACACATGATACTATTTCTTCATATGATGATAATACATGGGAGACTATTTCCCTTCTAAATTTTGGCTTAAGACCATGAAAGATATGATCCTTCTTACTCTTTGGATCATTCGTATTGCTGGAGTTATCATTCCTTCTACTGGGTGCCATTTCTAAACAATGGAATACACTAGGTTAGTTTATGAATCACAATTCATGATTCCAAACTTGTAAAATACCTAACATAAATTGGACAGTTTATGGATATAATCCATAATCACAAAAATGTTTTCTTTGAGAAGCTATATACTCATAAACCCTTCATAGTGGTTTGTAAAGAAAACAAGAATTATCATAAGCATATCTCCTGGGAGTGTTGTAACCAAGAGTGAAGCAAAGCCCATTTTCGTGCACCAGTTCCTGTTCAAGTCAAGCTCAAAGTGGTGTTTTCGAGTTTTACCCCTAGGTACATCTATTCCAAAGCCGCCACTACCTGCTCATATCCAGACAGGGATGTATTTTCTTGGAAAACTCACAAAATCTCTACATTACCAAAATTCTAGGATGTTCTTCTATACTAATCCTCAAAGTCTATCTTAGATCTATGTGCTCTAATCATAGTTCATCTAAATCTAAATTCCAATGTTATTGATAAACTTCCTCTGATACCAACTATAACGCCTTGACCCCAGTTACCTAGAGTCGGTGCATTATTTTAATACATTGGCATGATTACAAGGAATCAAGTCCCAAAGGAATGATCAGTTTAGCAGTCTTGGAAAACAGATTACATATATGAACGTTACATTACACATTATAAAATAAAACAAAACATAAATGAATCTTTGAGAATTCCATTAATCCCCAAGATTAACCCTGATTATCAATCATAATACACTTCTTGGAATCCTGGGAAAATAAAACATAAGAAAGGGGTGAGCTCAGATGCTTAGTAAGGATAACAATATAACAGAAAATTTCATAAATAAGCATAAACATTTAAGGCAATGTATAACTAAAACAAAAGACTTTTAAACTTGAAATTTAGCATAATATGGCAGAAATAAAATGAAATAATTCCATTTACTTCTTCAAATGGATATTCTACTAATTGAATAATGACATGAAATATCAATAACCACTTTTATAATGATGGAATGCATAATTCCAGACTATCATAACCACACAGTCAAGGCCTTGTTCCAAGAATAAAAATAAGATTTTGTCAAGGCCTTGTTCCAAGACACTAGTTTTTCTCATTAGACCTACCGATGCATAGAGGAGCTATAGCAGGCTCCACCCGTCACTTACTAAGTCCAATTCATTCCTCATATGAACAAGTTTAAACATAACATAAACATTCGTATTAAAACTAGCATAAAAAATTCCAATACTTTATCCATAAACCATGACTGGTATAAAAATAACACATCCACAGTCAAACATATCACAAAAACTTCAATAAAATATGAAAGTTTTGTATCATAATAAATCAACTTCAAATAAACTTAAAATACATCAAAGGATGTTGACATAGATAAAATCAAAACTATTTGAGAGAAATATTTTTTCTGAAATCATTGAAAAGTAACACATTTATAAAGTAAGTAATTTAAAAGAGATTTTTGAATCAAACTATCCCATACTACTTTGAAACTTTTTAAAATAATTATCATTTTAAAACATTCATTTCCATAAAAATAAATCCATAAAATCATTTTGAAAACATGGAAATTCATTAAAAATATTTAGAAAGATAAATCTTTAAAACATTTAAAATTATGATCTTGATAAAGAGTACCTTTCACAAATCCTTAAAATATTCATTTTGAAATCATTTTTATGAAAAATGGACATGGATGATAAAAATGTCCCAGAAAACACTTAGACATAAACAATCTCAGATAATAACGAGATTAAGGAATTAACCCTTACCAATTTAGTAACTTACGAAACATACACCCCATGAAAGAAGTATCATACAATGAATATTTAAATACACATAAATTAAAGTCTATTACACAAAGAATACAATTATGGTCATTACATACACCACACAAAAGGTAATAGTGGCAATATGGCATGAATCTCACGGTAATAAAGAGTGATATGCAAACCCCTTACCTTGTACTTTTACTTGGTTGAGGGTAGGTTAACCTCCTGTATAATGGTAAAATAATTGTTATTAAATTATACAAGAATCATATACATTAATATGACATCATATATGATCTTTTAATAATGCTTTGTTAATAATATTTTAGAATTATCGTCGTTTCGGGTGTTAACTTACTCATTTTCTTTTATGTGTTTTGTTACATAAGATATGTTTGTTATGGATAAGTTGTATCTTATTAATATCCAGAATTATATCAAGTCCTTAAACATTATTTTTAATCATCAAATAAGAATTAGTCTTGGATGGATACGATGGGGAATGAATCTCATCGCGTTCGTGGAGACAGTAGTCCGTACGTACGTACGAGCGACAATATCATTCTTTTGATATTAAAATAATATATAATTGGATGGTATATAATATATAAAGAATAATAATCATGTTATATTTATTATTTACATTAATTACACATAATTATCATACCCATCAAAATAATAATGTTTTGAATAATAATTACACCACGACATGGAGACGGTAAGTCGTACGTACCCACGTATGGTGACATGTCATTAAAAGGATGGATAAAATACTGAATATGGTTGTAACATATTTATAATAACATCACAGTATATATAATATACTAGAGTTATTATTTTAGAATAGAAATAACAAAGAAAGAAGAAGTGGAAGAAGAAAGGAACTTGAAAGAGGGTGGTGAAATCATTACCTATTCTTCGGGTTCTTCCTTTTGATTTGATCAAAAGGGCTCCTTAGGTTGGCTTTCTAACCAAAGGAGGGCCTCTAGGATGAATTGAGGGAATTTTATAGGATATTTGGGTAGGGGTTGGCCGATCCAAAAGGCTTTGAAGGTATGAATATGTGAGAAGGGGGAGTGCCCTTTTATAAGAGGGGTGAGGGGCACCTTAGGAAAAGCTATAAATATTATTTTATAATAAATTAATATTCGGTTTCTAATGGCTCAAAAGTGATTTATTTCTAGTATAAGGTGAGTATGGGTCTAAAACCACCCAACCAATAGGTTTTATATAGGTTTGGGTCACTATATTAACCTTATCTTTTAGTTTTAACTCTTAGTTAATTTGTTTCACATTTACCATGTCTCTTTGTATTTTTATATTATATGCTTAATAAACTTACTATAAACTTCCAATATAACCCCAAGTATTTCATTAATGATACAACTATAATTATATAAGTCTATTGGATGAATCTTAGATTTTTAAAAATTGAGTATCAATTAATAATATAATATTTGTTTTAAAAACTCTTTATGCCAATTGTGACACTATTTGGTATTTGTTTTTTGTTAAAATAATAACAGCATGATTACTTAAAAAAAGAATACATTGAATCAATAATAACATTTCATATTCACCTAGAAAATTCTTTTATGTCATAAAAACTTTGAAATTATATTTATAATATTTATAATACCATTTATTTGATTCTTTCATTAATAAGGTAATTACTACATCATCATTGTGTCATTAATAACTTTAATTATTTAATCTCTAAAAATTATAAATAAAATAAAATTATGTAGGAAATATTTTTATATTTTTAATGAATATTTATAGTCGAATTTATCTTATGTATAACCCTATATTAAAAATGGTTTAGTTATTAAACTTTGATTTTAACTCTTTTAACTCTTCTTTGAATTAAATAATAATAAATGTCCTAATCTAATCCAAGTGTACCTAAAGGGTCATATTTTATTCCTAAGGTTGTTTTTAGTCGAATTACACTTATCCAATAGAATTAGGACATGTTTTAGGGTAATAATAATATCATTTTTACCCTTAATTACCCTATTTACTTTTAACCGTGGTAAATAAAAGTAAAAAGTTACTATTAACCAATTTTTTTTATCTTATTGAACCACATTTTAATCCTTGATATTAACTGTGTCTCTCGGATTTTTGAAATTCAACTCATAGAAGCGGTAAAATTATGTTTTATGTAAATTTGTAAATGCTCCTAGGAGGTGGGTAAAAGACGGTAAAAAGTTCGATAAAATTTTTATATATCTAAAATTATTTTAAACTGACTCCATTGAATTACATTGAACTTATATATTTGTTATGTATATTTTTAACCTAAAATAAATTTAAATAAAATAAATAATTATTTAAATAAAAATTTGGTTTTAACCAATAACCTAGTGTTTTCACTATTCCTCAAAAATAGAAGTTTCTTAGAAAAATACCAAAACCTCAGCCTAAGCTATATTTGATTGTCTGAATTCAAAAATTATGACTATTTTACCAAATTTAAAACATATAAGTTTCATTAATTAATTTAAAATTAATTCCCGTTGCCAAAACCAAAAGGCGTATTTTTTAGAAACAATATCTATCAAAAGACTGACACTTGTTTATGTCCAATCTAAAGTGAAATTACTTACAATGACCAGCATTTGATTAAATGGTAAAAATATAATCTATTTGTACTTCCAAACCATTAAAATGTACAATTTAACACTATAAATTATTTTGATTAAAAATGTTATTTTCAGTTAAAATATAGTATTTTTCACTATTCACCCAAATATGAAAGTTATCAGAAAAACACCAAGAATTTATTGAAACTAAATTCTTATGTCCTGATTCTAAAAAAGAATTTTATTTTGTCAAATTGAATATATGACAGTTTCCAATATTTTATTTAAAAATGGTTGACCATTAAAAGGCGATAAAAGTGCATTTTTTGAAAAATACATCTTTTATCTGAAAAAATGAATTTGTTCTTACATTATGTCTAATAAACTCATAACTTGGATTCTAAAATTATAAGGATTATATAATGTTCAAAATTCAGTTAATACTACTCATAACCTCTTTTGAATGGCTAGTTTGGTAAGTCGTGGTTCGCTTGAACTCGGTGTTGCGTGTAGTGAAAGTTATTGAATTACTTTGAAGAAATAACGTACTATGAAATCTTGGGGTGTTACATTGAATATTAAAATAATATTTGTTCAATAAATATTTTTGATGTATTTACTATATAACTTGTGAATAATATTAATAAATAAATTCAATACCAATTATTGTAAAATTTAATAATATGAATTTATTTATTTCATAGTGATATTTTAAACTCAAACACCACCCAGACCTCATGGTGGATCCGAGCATGTCCTAAACTTCTATTCATAAGAATATGCCAAAATTTTGAATATGCTAACTATGTGGACCTCTAGAACCTTATATAAATAGTAGTTATTACCACTTAGAGGCCAATATTGGAGTATATAAAACCATTATGGAACCTAAGGAGATAAGTGATGGTCATAAAAATGACAGCCTTTTATGAATGCATTCTGTGTAAAATAATATATTTTTCATGCAATATTTCATAAAGTAGAATAAAAAATTTGTGTCATCATCATTTATTGTTTTATTATTCATTGTACTAACTTGATAGAATAAATTTATTCTACCATATCCATGGATTTAGTAAAAGGTACTACCATCCTGATCAACTAGGCCCGAGATATCACTTCATTTCAAAAGTGACAAATTTTATCTTGATCATTCAATCAATTCTATACCACTAATGAGGCACCCAACACAAGTTAACTCCCCAAGAACCAATTGTTATGGTTTTATACTTACATAAAAGTAAATAATAAAATGAAACACATTGATAATAATCTCAAGTCAGAAGATTAATAAATTTTTTTATAGATAATAACTACCAATGACACCTAAAACATGTGGTGTTCCTATTGGAAAGTCATTCCTCATGATCTCCTCTACTCAAGATCACAAAGTGAGAACTTCATGAGAAGAAGTATTAATTTTTATGAGTCTCTAGAACCTAATAATCATACATCTTATGTGTTTGGTCTACATGATGTATCTAGGCCATAAAACATATGTTTAAGATTACTATTATCGTATCTCTAGGTTCTCATTATAGATGCAAAATGTTATAACCTATTTATATGAAAAATAATATATATAAATTACCATGTAAATAGTATATATATAATTATCAACAATATTATTGTAAGAATACATCATGTAATAATCACTGTATACATGATATGGAAGTCTAAAAGTACTGTTCAGATTGGGTATAGGGAACCCACTTTTACAACACTTCCACTTCTACTAGATACAACTTGCTAACTATCAACCTGTAGCTCTTACATGATAAGATCTTGATTTAATTGAGTTATTGATTTTTTTACTGGGGTCTGCCATGTTTTTCCTACATGGATACTCTACTATATGTGACTTTACCTCCTTGATAAAAATCCCTCAAGATATGATAACCCTAAGTATATTCTTATGTCCTCTATCATAAATTTGACTTATTACCTAGTACTATTATCGTAAGTTTATCATAATGATAATAATTTACTTACTAGGAGTGATTCCAAGAACTTGAACAAATCATTATGAATTTTACATTTCCACTTCAGTTGTATCAAAAGATAAAACACACTTAGTATTTGTTGACATAGATACCACTAGATTGAATGAGATTCTCTTTCTCACTAACTTGGCCTAACTATTATATTAGATCAAATTGATCCATAGGAAGACTAATTTGTGTCCCATTTATAAAACTATTGTTACTTACTCTTTATTTTTCAGGTTTATATCTATTATACTTACTTAATTAATCTTGTATAGATCTAAATACTTCCAGTGCAGTTCTCTTGGATCTAAATGATATTTTCCTATCATAATGAATATGTTGGAAAAATAATATCTAGTATACATCATGGAATATGTGATAGATCCATCACCAATTCTTATGTAATTATACTCACCACTATAATATACTTATATGTCCCTTACATATATTATTGAAGAGATCTATGCCATGTGATGTTATTAACAAATCTCTCTTGAATTGTTCTAACTTTTATTTTTTTCAATACCTTGTTAGTATATTTACTTTGACTTGGTATAACTAACCCACAAATATACCTCATTAGATATTTTTACCTAGATCTTGTGTCACTACTTTAAGTAAATATTTGGATAGTTACTTTAAATCTTGTATTAACTAACTATAATACTAAAAAACTATTTTCTATATGTTATCAATATATTTTACTTAAAAAATATGGTTCTACCACTAACCTATTATAGATACTTGACATAAATTAATTCCAAACAAATTTTCTATGATGAAAATACTTTAATTAATCCATAAATTGAACTATACAATATGAATTTATTATTGTAAATCCTTAGTGTCACTAACCCTTTCTGGTTGTTTCATGTAGACACCTCCCAAAATGTGTTCATGACTTATAATGCACAATATTTTGATCATTGAATGTTATTATGATAATAAAAATTATAATGGATTTAGGAATGGTGGATTGGTATATCCAATCAATCCTTATTTGAACCACACTTGTACCACTAATGTATAGTCTCTCTTGAATACCCACCAATGTATTTACATTAATTGGAAAAACTAACAAAATAAAAACTTGATTTTGGTACATGGAATCCATTTCCGGAATCCATATAAAATATTCGATCATAGATTATTTCCATTTATTTCTTCCTTATAGGATCCATTATTCTTAATTAATAATGTATCACCCACCGTAGTGAATATAAATCAACCAATATAGTTTTAACCTTTCTATCCAGTGTGTGTTTCTGGAACATTACTTTTCCACAAGATCTTGTAGGACTTGTTTATATTCCAACTACTTGTTAATCTATAACATTGACTTAACACAAGTCAATATTGCTCCCACTCTAAAATAAAGATGTTCTCCCACTTATAGAAATATAGTATATATATGGATTACTACTTTTTTATGTTAGGAATTTATGTAATATCCTATATAAACTTTAGGATAATAAATGAGATGCACATTGTGTTTTTCTCAATGAAAGTTTGTTTTTGACTTATCCTTAACAAACTCTTTACATATAAACACATTTTATTACGACATAATGGATTTATTTAACAAAATAAATCATATGATATCCATTTTTCATTATAGTTGGAATATGGTTATGGGATAATAATTCTAGTTGTGAATCATGTATCGAAAATATAATGGAAGTTTTTTCAATGCATATGATTCTCATAATTGATTCTCCTATTACTAACATCCTAGATCTGATTTTTATAAGAAAATTTTCATTTAGGAATTTATCCATGCTAAATTTTAATGATCACCAATCATCCTTACTAACATCATAACATTAATGTGTATAAGGAAATGTGAGTTTAGGAATAAATCCACTATACATTTTAATGACTGATGAATGCATGGTTGGGGTATTCTTCAACTCATGATCTTGAAGAAAATTATATCTTCTAGCCATTCATGTTACTTACTTCAATTTACATTCCTTAAAAATCTTAAAGTAATCTAATGAAGTATATGAATTTACCTCTATATTCCCCTTGGAATAGTACACAGTCTCTTACTGAACTAATTCCAAAAGCTTTGTGGTTAAACCTTATTTATAAAGGGTTTTTTTTCCAAAAATAGTTAAGTTAATGTGTTAGTAATACCTAAGTTTTATTATCAATAAATATTATAAATACTATACTAGGTATATCCTCGATAACAACTTTAGGTTTTACTATAAAAAGAATTATCATGTCAAAAAATGGGTATTGGAGTCTTACATTTTATATTAATAATGTATTTACAATGATTCCTTGTATTAATGAACTATTGGTTGTGTATGGAATACAATAAACAACATTTATTACTAAATGTTCAAGTATCATTAAACAAACAGTTATAGTTTCACTAGAACCATTCACTTGTAAATAAGAATCATGTGCTTCTCTCCACTGATGTAGATATTATCCTTTCACAACCGCTTAGAGAACACACACAACTATAAAAAAGGCCTATTTCCATGGTTAAAAACCATGGAAATAGGCCCCAAGACCATGGCCATAGGCTACTAACATCTTTTTTTCCAACTGTGGCCATGGTTTTGGCCAATCATGGCCTTAGGCTATGACCATGGTTTTGGCCAACCGTGGCAGCTATCACTGTGGAAGTAGGGCCCGACCTATTTCCATGGTTTAAACCATGAAAAAATGTCTTGAAGTTGGACACTGTGGTAGTTAAACTATGGCCACAGTTTAAACTGTGGTGATAGGAAGCTATTTCCATAGTTTAATTCATGGCTATAGCCTCAGTAAACCATGGCAGTAGCCTAAAAAATGTCATCATCGAGTTTTGATCCCTACACCTCCCATTTAAGAATAAAAGTTTCTCACCAATACATCATGGAATGCTTCATATATATATATATATATAATGATATATATATTAATATAAACCATTGGAATAGCCTCAAAACCATGGTTGTAGGTCTTCCCACAAAAATTTTGGCGGTATTTTTTTTCCCACAGAAGCACGATAACCCTAGAGCCATGGTTTTGAAAAACCATGGCTCTAGGCATTCAAAAAAATTGTCCTATATCCATGGCTTTAAAACCATGTATATAGGCTACAAAATCATGGATATATCCTTGGAAAAAATGGCCTATAGCCACGGTTTTAAAACCATGTCTATAAGCCACAGAACCACGACTATAGGTCCGTGGTAGTAACCACCTTTTCTAGTTGTGACACATTGACTTCTAGTAATATTTATTGACTTCACTAGTTATATTATTTAGAAAAAAGTTATGTATGCAACATACTATATCTAATACTCATGTATTATATATGAAATATTACATTTAATGATCAATATATCTGAAGTATAATTTTGCAATGGATTATTATTCATTTCATTTTAGTTTCTCTTCCAATAACCTACCTTCCTACATATGAAAAAAATGGAATCTTGTTCAATGCTCTCCCTATTTAACATTAGTTTATTAGAAGGATTCTACAAAATTTCCTTTAGAGGTGTACTTGTAGTTGGATTTTTCACCTTGTATTTCTTATCATTCACCTCAGGAATTAAAGATTTAACTTTCCTTAATTTATCATCTTATTAAAGAGATAGTCCTAAAAAATATATAAGTGGTTTATCCAAACTATTTGTTTGATAATTTTAAAAAAAACTAGAGAAAATTGGTGGTAAGGATAATAGAATGATATGAACTAAAAGTTCTTGATTTTTTTTGAATCCCAATTAATCTAGTTGATCAATATAATCAATCATTTTGAGTAAATTAGGATCATCTTGAGTTCCATCATTGAATCCATACATAATTAGTTTGATCATAATATCATTGATTTCTCACTTTACTTTCTCCTCATATACTTTTCAATGATGATACACCATGATATAATAATTCATGTCCTCATGTTTCCTTTAAAATTCTTTAGACATTGAAGATTTCATTATGATATAGAAAACAAATTCATCATTAATGAGTCTCCTATATGTATCTTTCTCATCCTCAATTTCTTCATGATGAGGTTGATTAGGTAGTGGGGACTCTGAAAAATATAATTTCCTTAATACTATGTGTAAATTCCTATACCACTGTTGAAAATTTGTGCAGGTGAGGACATGTTCTTTTTCCAATATATATCACAGTGTATCTATGGTATTACTTGACATTTTATATAAAATTAAACATAATCATATTATTACTTTTATCTTGATTATCAGTTATACATTATTGATCAATTAAATCATTAAATGTCACACAGTATTTTATTGAATCCTAGAATCTATCACTACTAGAGTCAGAATAACCTATCACTTGAGTATTATAGTGGAAAGGATCCTTGAAACCTATCCTTATAGTCTAATATATGGATACTCCACTACTCAGAGAGTTTCATTGTAGGATTTTGACTAGCCAGCCACATTAACTCATGGATCCTTAAACTATTTAGTGAAGTTACAAATTTTAGGAATCATAAACTTGATTTACTTAAACTTTTACCTCTAAATTGAAACAAGATAGATATGGATACTTATTTGATGCTATATTTAGATAAGTCATCCATCACTCTCATAAGAACTACCATGAAGTAAGAGGCACCCACAACTAGGGATAAAGAGCACCTCGTACACCCAATTTTGTTCAAATTTAAGTTATAAAAGGAGTTTTGAATTAATATTTATTTGAGGGTTTTTATAATTACTTTAAAAATAAATTAATTTTCCATTTAACATGATTTTACTATGTGATCGTCCTCACAACTTGAATATACATTAAATAGAAGACATTTATCATGTATTTTCTTTAATATATGCATTTTTGTTTATTATTTTATGTGATCGAATAAACATTAATATTCACAACATAATAATACATGATTCATAAATTAAATAAATAATGTTACTGATCTTGAACATTTACTATTGGTTGATCTATTTATACTTAATGGATAAACCATGACCATAGGGACAAATACTCGAGTCATGACTGACTCGTGTCACAGTTCACACCATTTTCTAATGTATCCATTATTTCTCTATAATGTTTCCAATTCTCAGTATGGTCTGTATCTTAAATCATCCTCAAAATTATACATAAATACTCAGGAATGTACAAAGTACATATAGAATAATACTCATAGATGCACAAACCCTTATACATATAAAGTGGGGAATTATGATGCACAAACCATAAAAAACAAATCAATAATTTCAATCATCACATCTAATTGAAATAATAAATTAAATAAATTAAATTATATATTTTTATGTTCCATCCCACTGGGACCCAAGCTGTGAATCCCCAAGCCCACCTCTAATAGGATAGGGGATGGCCACCAGTACCGAGTAGGCATATCACACTCATAGGAAACATTATCCAAATTACCTGTAATAATTGACCCATATACATTTCCCCACAACAATATAGAGAGATAAAATTAAAACTACTATAATATGAATGTGTACATCTATATCCCACAGACATAGTAAGACAATACTTGAAGTAAGTAAAAAGGAAAAAATAAAATCCCACCAAAATAAAATTGTAAAAGCATCTAAGCATCTCAAATGGAGAGGATTGCTATCAAATGCATGAACAGAACTCACCAAGGTCTACCCTATCTAGAACTATGCTCTGCCAACTCTTGGTCCCCATAGTACAGTACTAGAATACCTATGGTTTGAATAATACACAACATGTAAAGAAAAATCTCATGCATAGGTGAGTATAAAAATACTCAATAGGAACTCAAAAAACCCAAAAAGGGGGAAATTGACATCATCCCGCTCGACCCAAGCCAGAGGAAACCCCAATGAGAGAGAATATATATCTCCAACACTCCTTAGATATACACAAATAGTTATCTCAACACCCCCTGGTATGTTAATAAGGATGAAAAATACCATAAGGTATCCTAGAACATCCCAGATACACTCACAAAAAATCTAAGTCTCATGGTCCACAACCATAAATCTATCCACAACCACCAACTCGAGGTTCTAGCATATCACTTTCCTAGGAGTACTCTCTACATGATCCTAGCCATCATATATGGAACACAACCCAAAATATGTCACACATCAGGAATCTAGAAGCTGATGTCACATCATCACAATCCTAGATGGTACTCAGTAGAGATGCCACTCCACTGGTTACCCCTCCTCCATCCCTGCTAGCACTCATTAGATCATTAATCAGGAAGATAAAGTGATGGAATAACCCTACAATCCCTAGTGGTACCTATCTGATATGTTATACTCGTTAGACAGTTCCATGGACAAATTCACCCAATCACCTAGAAGATCTCAAAAAATCAAGTAGGGGATCCTTCCCAGGACCACTGTGGGACACTAAAAACCCTAGCTAAAACACCACCCTCAAAAGAGGGCATCACACCACAACCCTAATCTGGAACAACTCACTAAGTAGAGGATCAATGATAACATAGAGTTGGGAATGATGATTCCCCACACTCCTCTTAAGAAAATATCACCGTATAACTCTAAAAGGAAACCGAGTGAATTCATTCAAGATACACACTCAATCAGACTACAACCCCATCAGAAATATTAGATCTCAATACATAGATAGAGGGTCTATGTGCATGGATCAATGGGGATCCATCCCCTATCAAAAGCACCCTCCTGGGTAGAGGATAAATACTCAATTAAATATTGCCCAATATGATTCTATAACCCTACCAAGGGAAATACTAAAGGATGTGAGGATCTCTCCAGGCCTCTCGGAGGGATGCATGCTCTGGAATACTGATTCTAAAGTTGAAGCGGTCTGAGACAACTCAATATTAAATAGGGGAACACACTCAATTTTAACAAGATCCAACCACTAAATAGGGGTCACAACCCTATGATGAGGATGTGATGATACAAAACATCATAGGAAAAGACCATGATAACTCACTCAACCACTTCTGGTCTAAACATTTCCAATCGAAGAAAACCACAATGTCACATCACGTCGCATATCAAAGGCCCAAAATGTGGCCACTATCATGTTCTACAGAAAAACTAATTAGGATTGGCTACTCACAGGACTCCATATGATTCCAGGAGAATAAGATGCATGAGGGATATAAGTATCCAAAGGAGGCACACAACGTGTACCATCCATACACAACATGTCTCCCAACACTGGCCCCTGTCCATGTTCCCTAATTTTACTCGGAATGTATAAAGGGAAACACATGGTGTACACCCCATGTAACATGAAACTTGATCATGAATAAACCCATGAGTGTTTCCTTTCCCATACATGACCCCGCTAGCCATGTAACACCACATGGCATGTACACCTCATACATGACATGTCTCTCCTTACCCAAGCCTCAGCACGTGTCCTTCCCCACCCAGCTCGACCGACCATTTATGCCACACATTGTGTAACCTTGGTACATGGAATTCCCTAGCTAACCATCCCCTTGGGATGTGTTATCAATCCATGACAGTGTAACTCAACCCGTGTCATTGTCTTCGGTCCGTGTACCCTTACACGACCATGTCCTTGGACATGAAAATATGGCCATGTCCCTTGGCCACATGACCTAGCCCACTACATGGCATGTAACCCTCATACATGGTGTGTAGTCTTAAAATATCATCTTCCTAAAATGTTAATAACACAAAACATGTTCCACTGAACCACACATCATGTGATTAGAAATCCTAGATGGGAAGTTTCTTTGAGCCACCCCAAACCACCAATTTTCACCTAGAAATTATAGATTGACCCCCACGGGGTCCCTAGAAATCATATAAGGGCTATAAAGCCTTAAAAAATGCATAAAAATGGGGATGTGACATAAATATCATAAATACACCTAATTCATGGTGAAATGATAAAGCTTCGAGTCTAGAACGATGCCCAGTATGCACTGATTATCTACCTAGTGATGATCAACATTAGGAATAGAGATCAGAATCAACTCCTCTTCTCTCCATGGCCTAGGGCCATCCACTACACAAGGGAGCTCTCACTCCTTTCCTCTGTGTGTTTGAAGACTTCCAATTGGGGTGGGGGAAATAGGTTAGGATATTCATTAAATTTTTATTTAATTAATAACCTCATCACCCAATGACCCACCAAATCACCTTCCACCATGAACTCGGTGCAAAAAACTTTATACCATGCCTAGGGTAAACTCCACATTATGGAATCAACCAGAGTCTCCAATTTTTTATTTGAGTCTCCAATCATAAGTAATTACATGTTTTTAAAGAAAATGCATATGTATGATAAAATATATTTAATATTTTTGATATCACTACATCGAGGGTCTACAGGTCCCAGAATCCCATGCTGAATTAGTGCCTGGCTTCAGAAATATTCATAGAAATATTCCAAATTATTATATGGAAAAAGTAGAGTTATTACATTTTCCCCACCATAAGGCTTTTCATCCTTGAACAATGAAATACAAGGCACAAGGAAGAAACTAATCTCTCAACTGCATCTTCCACACCAGCAAGCTCTCCAGCAGGTTCCCATGTGGTCAACAAACATGCACTTAGGGAATCCCAAACCCCAAAAAAAATCTTCTAGTGGAAAAATCCACACCCAACACCTAGATCATCTTATTTGACATCATGTAATAATCCATGAACATGTCACTATAGTTGTGGTAGGTGGAAAACACATAGCACTAACTAAAGGTCTCCAAAGGGTCTAGTGGCATAACACCTCTCTAACCCACATAGAAATAGAAGAAAAGGGTTTATAGAACATGAATATAGACTATAACTCTAGTCAAACCTATATACCCCTGATGATAAGGAATCCTAATGAACATGAGATCACATCATCAAACAATAAGGGTTACCATTGTTTCTCTACAATGACCCTAAACGTGACCCAGTAGACCTCAACCACCTACGAAAAATCTATAAATTTCACAACAAACACCACAACAACATTAAAAACCCAAATAATGTTCTTATAGAACCTGAACATTCCACTTATCTGGTGTATACACCCCTCTCTTGGGTGAAATATTGAGGTAAAGAAACCTCCTCAGGACCATGACCCACTATGTTAATGGTGTCAATGTCTTTCATAAGAATTATGGAATAATCCCCACATTTAGAAAATCCATCAATAAAATATCTAGTGGATATCTAACCATGGGGGACCTCATAAAAAAACTCCACACTATGCCTCCCTGACTCACTAAAAAATTTAAGGGGTAAAAACCATCAAATGAAGAAATTCATGATCAGCCTCAACCATAAGGGTTTGCTCAAAGAATCCAACTACTCAATCACCTCGCTCACCAAAACAAAATGGATAAATTCATTAAAAGAATATACTAAAACCCTTCCAAGGTTCCACCAACACTTATATACCTAAGAGAGAATGTGTTAGGGAGTGGGCCTTCTAGTTCTAGAACTGATACTCGAGAGATTTACCTAAGGCTGGTATTCTCATAACATGTCTAGAACTATCCTCAAGTGTCCCACATAAACATATCTCAATGCCAATCATTCTAGGATGACGCCAAACAAGACTACCTAGAACCATCCCAAAAAAGGTTAAGGACCCAATACATTAGTCTCTCAACACCACTAGTGCATCCAACACACCAAAGATATCACCATAAACTTATGAAAAGATCCACCCAACCCCAGAGTTGGTGATATCCTAACCTGAGGTCAAACATTGAGAACTATCTTTACCTAAGCCTATGGGAAAAGAAGTCACTGACTGTTGGGTGTGGGTAATCCCCCTGATAGTCACCTAAACCAGGTAACATCATCCACACCTAACATTTAGGATTTATTCTCCAAGTCAAGAAGTAAAGGGTTGACCTAGTGAACACACTGGGTTTTACTAGCCCTATGCCTATAAACATTCACTACACCACAACTTAAAAAGCTTCATGAGAGTCCACTGACATGACTGCAAAAATATCATGGCTATCTTAGGGTTCCAGTCTATGCTGAAGCTAGCACTCAGAATAGATTAACCTGGTATGCCCTCGGGAAGACGTCCACATCACCTTCACTACAACAGGGAACGCAAAACCTCATAGCACCATAGCTTAAAGAGTTATACTAGCCATCTGATAAAGAATAATTGTATCCTCCCACACATGAGATCTTCCCAATCTTCTTAGGATTACTCCTCTATAATGAATTCATTCCATCCCAAAATCCATCAATACTACTACAATCACTGGTGGACACCATATGAGCATAGATGGTACATAAACATTCCATACCGAGGAAAAAATCGTAGGGTCCCAACAACACTATAGAAATATTTCCACATGAGGCTCTCTCTATACTCCCAGAGTTAGTTCACATTGTTGGTAGAAAAATGTGATCACTGATCCTCTTTGTAGAAGCCTCAAACACAATGGTCAAGAAAAAGGGATCTAATGGTATCAATAGGTCTTGAATAGGCATAAAAATATGGAAAAGTGGCACAAGAAACTGCTTCTGGCACCAAAATATTGTTTCAGGACTCAAAAATACAGTTTTGGGTAAACCAAGCATGAAGGCCACCCTGAAGGACCATTCTTTGGCTGATGAGTGTGGTGCATGAAAGTTTTAGTAGTTGTACACATGAAATATATTCTATGTACAAAGGTATTATGCACCAAAGGAGAAAATATTTCTCATATTTTCCACCAAGGACAATAGTGTTTCCAATGAAATCACATGCAAGACAAAAGGGGTGTGTTCAAGAAATGAATGATGTACACAATAGGCTCCTTATGCACCAAAGGAGACATCAAGACATCCCTTTTACATGGAGGATCCCCCTCAATAAAAGAATAATCCATGTGAAATACCCTTTCATTCCCAATTACTTGTGCTCCCACCACCAAGGTTTTTAGCAATAAATAAAAGGTCACACCCCTCTCTAAAAAATATCGCCAGAAGATGAAACAGTAATTCCGTGTGTGCAAACCGCCCTCTTATGTGACAATGCATAACATGAACCACCAAAGGTAAAGAATCTTTCATAAAAAACTATTATGGTCCCAAACGTGACTTGACTCATGGTTGAGTGATCCTTGTGCAACTCCTGTGAAAGTAGCTCAGGTGCACACAAAAGAAGCTACTTGTGTGCAACCCCTGATTTGAACGCAACATTGAGACCCTGGACACCACCCTATTTTGTGTGGAAAATCCAATATTATGCCCACATATTCATGGAAACTCTATTCCCCACCCTTATGATAGAGCACCATATTCATGAAACTCTTGTGAATAACCCTCCAAATTTTTGTGCAACAACTTCTGAGTCCCCTACTTGATGTCCCCTATGCCTCTAGTGAACCTGTTACCTTATCTATTGTATATGATCATGGGTAGTCTAACCCTAATTGAATCTGAGCATGGGGAATCTAATGTGGAACTTGTGATTGACCACTACTAATATCATTGTACCCTGTATGTACCAATTCCATTCCTTTCCAAAAGGAGTATGAGTGGTGGTCACATAATCCCAAGGGACAGGGAGTGAGTCCACCCACATCCAAGCTGCATGACATAAAACTACCTAGATCCACTTCCTAGTTGTATTACATTAAACTACATGATAAATTCCTTAGTAAAATATGTAAAAAATTATAGCCTTACCATATTCAATAATCATAGGATACTTTGTGTATGAGTGGTATGGTATGACCCCCACACCTCTACCACTCACATGGAATGAGATCCTCTGAGAAACTCAATGCGTAATCCCCACACCATACAACCAAGATAAATCCTCTTATAAAGGGTACCTTCAATGCATAATCTCCACACCATCCCTCATCGATGCTTTTTTTTTGTCATGAGATTCCTTACCTCATGAAGTTAAACTGCATGGATTAGTCCTATCACACGACATTAAACTGAGGCATCGAACTACATGGGTTTTGATCCCTGTCTTCTAAATAGGGCACGTTAAACACCACCTTGAGGTTCAATCCCGAGAAATGGTAAACCTAAGTTCCATCTTATAGAGATATACCTCCCTGATCCACCTCAAGGGGTGTTCTGGTCAACATCTTGGGTTTTCCTCAAGGTGCATCCCGACCAATGGTAAACCTACTTCCCTGATCTGCCTCAAGGGGTGTTCTGATAAATCACTCAGGTATTCCTCAATGTGTATCCTGACCAATGGTAAACCTAGTTTATAACTAATAGGGAATTAACTCCATAATCTTCCTCAAGGGGCGTTCTGATAAACCTCCTAGGTCTCACTCAAGGGGTATCCCGACCAATGGTAATCTTAGGAACTCCCTCATAGGGATGTACCTCCTTGATCTGCCTCAAGGCGTGTTCTGATCAACCTATCATGTATGCTTCAAGGGTTATCTTTAATGATTTTAAACCTTGGTGCTCCATTAGAAGGATGTACCTCCATGATCCAACTCAAGGGGTTTCCTGATCAACCTCTTAGGTTTTACTCAAGGGGAATACCATCCAATGGAAATCCTAGGTTCTCCTTGCTAGGGATATAGCTCCCGGACACACCTTAAGGGGTGTTTTGATCAACCTATTTGGTTTTCCTTAAGGGGAATACTGACCAATGATAAACCTAGGTTCTCCCTCCTAGGGATGTACCTCCCCGATCCACCTCAAGGGGAATTATAATCAACCTCTCGGGTCTGCCTCAAGGGGTATCCTGACCAATGGTAAACCTAGGTGATTCCTCCTAAGGATGTAACTCCCTGATCCACCTTAAAGGGTGTTCTAATCAATATCTTAGGTTTTCCTCAAGGGGAATCCTGATCAATAGAAAACCTAGGTTCTCCCTTCTATGAACATACCTACCAAATCCATCTCAAGGGGAATTCTAATCAACCTTCTAGATCTGTTTCAAGGGGCATTCTAATCCATCTATCCAGGTTTCACCATAAGGGGTGTTCTCACCCATCAACCTAGGTGCTCCATCCTAGGTAAATTACTCCATGATCCACCTAATGGGGTGTTTTGATCAACCACTCAGGTCTTCCTCAAGGGGAATCCCGACCAATAGTAAACCTAGGTTCTCCCTCCTAGGGATGTACCTCCCTAATCCATCTCAAGGGGAGTTCTGATCAACATTCCAGATCTGTCTCAAGGGGAAATATGATCCATCCATCTAGGGTTTTTCTCAAGGGGAATTCTCAGCCATCAACTTAGGTTCTCTCTCCTAGGGACACACTGTCTAGATCCATATCAAGGGATGTTCTGGTTAATGTTTTGGATCCATATCAAGGGGAGATCTAATCCATCCATCTGAGGTTCACCTAAAGGGGTGTTCTCACCCATCAACTTATGTGTGACATATTCCCTCCTAGGTACATGCCTCCTTGATCCACATCAAGGGGAATTCTGATCAACCTTCTTGGTCCATCTCAAGGGGAGATCTAATCCATCCAACCAGGGTTTTCCTCAAGGGGTGTTCTCACCCATAAACTTATGTGTGAAATCTTCCCTCAGAGGGACACACCTCCTTGATCCACCTCAAGGGGCGTTTTGATCAACCTTCTGGATCCGTATCAAGGGGCATTGTGATCTATCCATCTAGGGTTTACCTCAAGGGGTGTTCTCACCCATCAACCTAGGTGTAAAATCTTCCCTACCAGGGAAAAACATCCCAGATCCACATTTATGGGGAATTTTGATCTATCCATCTTGTCCCCACAAGACATTAACCTTGTGTTTTTCTCCACAAGATGTTAAACTCATGCACTAATCCACCTCAACTAGACATACAGATCCATCTCTTCAGGATATAGAACTTATGAAATAACCCCAAAGATATACCCTGTGCATTAGTGTGGGATGCTTGAGGTGAAAAGTCTTGGAAGACTTGAACCTATGGCGTTGTTACCTCATGATCGACATGGGATGTCTTGGGATCTATGCCTTAATATGCCTCATATGATATACCCTCCCATGAGGAAGAATACATGTAACTAATGCTTCCTATTTCCAGACATGCCCAACAATTCCTAAATTGGATACTCTCCTAACCAAAGGTTGATACCCTATCAAGATGCACACAGTATGTCAAGATAAAAGCGGTGTAATTAATTGGTGTACACAAAGAGATGACATTGGGTATGAGTTTTATAAACATGAATTAAATCAACAAGGGAGATCCAAAATGGGAAACAATATCCAAGGATGAATTCATGGAAGTAGGAACCAACATCCCATCATACCATTTTGATCAAATATTAGACATTTCCTTTGAAATTCATGAAAGTCTCCCACCTTTGAAAAGTGGGAATGTGGGGATACATCATACCAGTGTGCACATGCATTTTGTTGATGTTCAGGAGGGTCCCTAGACAAATCATTTGAAATAGAAATCGTGAACCCGAAATAAAACCTTCCTCCTTCAACCATGTGGACTAGTAATGTTGGTCATCAATGAAGGATTAGACTCAGACACTATTGGTATCAAGCTTCACCAAAAGAAATGGAGAATCTGATGTGAAACTCTTCTCCTCAACACGGGGGATAGTAGCATTGGGAAATTAGTATATTTTCATGTCATTGGATCCAGATATCTGATTCCAAGTACCACAAAGAAAATGGTGGTCCCAATAAGAAAATAACTATAAATTAGGGTAGTAAACATTGGGAATTCTCAGTCTATGACATCATTAGTGTATATCATTCTCTACTTAAGAAGATTGGAAGAAATTGGGGTACCAATCATTGATGTCTATATACCTATACTAATGAATGAATTCACATTCCTTACAGGACTCACACAGTAGGAAATCAGTCACCCAACACTCGAAGGCATTGTGTTAGCAGACCCAATGATATGATAATCCCATAATACCACTCTCCAACCACAACTTCAGCCAAGAATTTGGATACTCGGTGCCCATACACCATATTACCTTAAAAAATCATCCAGTTAAGGGTGATTAAAACCCTTAAACACCAGTCTAAGTAGCAGGGTGTCATTACCACAAGGTACATGGCCCGCTAGGACCTGGATGCATTAGTTCCTTTCAAAAATCACAACCCCCAAGGAATGTGCAGGGAGAAACCACTCCCAATTCTAAAAGTGAATCATTTCGGGAGTCTCTACCTTGAGTGATCCAATGACTATCTACCCTATGTCGAGGAGGTGGGGGATGCCCAAGTCACATCAGATGTGACTAATGACTAAAAGATTCCAAGGAGGGATCCCACTAGGCCTCATCAGTGCTAGCAACAACCTGTTTCTCAGGATGAAGAATAGATGGAATTTACCCCTACTCCACTAGCCCAGATTCAAACCACCCGATACCAACATCAAGGGAAGTTTCAAGAAAATTCGTAATAAGGGGAATCATATTATAAAACTCCAGTGGCCCTTAGAACCATCAGCGTATCCCACTATATTCTTATAATAGGAAAACTGTGATCTTTCTTTGATCGATTGGGATCAAAAACTCAACCACCTCATAGGCAGGTTGGGTTGACTTTATCAATCATTAGAATAACTGAAATCCGTTACAGGAAAACCTATGACGATGATATGGAATTTAGATTTTCTCCCTGCACCATCACTAACCAAAGAGGAGTTCCTCCATACTCCACCAGCAATTGGTATGGTGATTTTCTCCATACTTCTACTTATCAACACAGAGGTCCTCCCCATGTCCATTTTAACTAGTGATAAGGTCCTACTCGTGCTCTAAGAAATTAGAGAAAATGTATTCCCTATGTTAGAAACCACCAGTACAGAGGTCCTCCCCATGATGAATAGGTACCTTACCCTAAAGAACCATCCCATGGAAGAAGGGATAATAATCATTACTGAGTGAGAAATTTGGGGAAACACCAATTCATCATCAACCTCATCAACCTATATGACTTTGAGGATATATAAGACTCAGTTATGGTGTTCCCACCTTGACTTCCATAGTACAAAGAAGGTGCCCAATATGTGAGACTTTCCATCACAGAAGTCAAAATCCATAGGATCCCTAGATCCCTCCATTGATATATATAGGTGGAGGAAGTTCTATCCCCATTTCATGGGATCATAGTGCAACCATATTCATCCTCACCAGTATCCATCTCTACCTCTACCTAGGATAATGGAGAGATGTTCTAGTCTAGGATGGATATTTCAGATGATGAACACCTTTCTAAGCCACATATATCTGATCCAATGATGAAAACTGTCATCCTTGCACATGATTTGGTGGTAAATACTCCATCCTATAGGGACATCATGACGTGGTTGGTACCACCCAAAGGGATTACCTTGTGTGAAATGAACATATGCCTCACACAATATATCTTCTACTAGTCAACCATCCACCAAACCAATCCGTATTGGTGGCGACACCTATCTCTTGGCCATAACCAATTGAAGCATGGGATAACCAAGAACAGGGCTATGAGAATGTGTTCATATGGGAAACTATGTACACCAATCAGTTGGTAGTGATATTCTTACCGCTTACAACTTTGAACTTCAACATCCAAGAGTCCCTCACCGAGGGTCAGGTTGTGTGTTCCTGCTAGACCATCTGGGTGGAACTACACCACCTCCTTGATCGTTAGTTGGTTTATCTAGGAATCCATGGGAACCTTGAAGATTTTGATCAATAATGCTGAAGGATTGAGCTGGAATCACTCCCAATGGATTAGTGCCCAATTTCATCCTACTACTATCAGACCCTCCAACAATATTGTGTTAAAAGACTTACAATGATTTTCCAGATTATGGATGATGCATATCCACATGTGCAGTTCAAGGGATGGGGACATTATAATACTCTCTACTATAGCCTTATCCTATGATAGCCTAACTTACCCATCGATGATGAAAATTTTCATCCGTGTATAGTCATGTTAATCATGGTTCTTCCTAAGAAGAATGAGAAAACAGGCATCGATACAAAGTTTTAAAGGGAAGGTCAACCCCAAGGGGTTGAACAGTACCATACATACCCTCATATAGGTGTCTACACCTGCCATAAAAGGCAGGCGCTTGGCTTTAGAGATCCCTATGAGACATTTCCCTCCCATCAAAACATTAATAAGGGTAAGAAACATGCTGGGTCCTCCAATATTTCCAAGATTGTCCTAAAAATAAAGTCATATCCCATGGTTGGAACCCTGATCCAACATGTTGAAGAGAAAAAAAGGATCATCAATGATCTCATGGATGACCATCAATCAGATTATGGTGTAGCCCAATGAGATCCCATTTCTCCCCTAGTGGGGAAGCAAGTCCTCCTCAGATAGTTTCCCATAGTCAAGCTTGGTAATCCTATGCATCTAGATAAAAACAAATCAATGGTAGGGGAATATGGAAAGTGACTGAGGTATCAATCACCAAACCCTCCTAAGCAGCATAATTACCCTCCTCAAGATCCAAGTTGTGCCACTCCATGAGTCATTGAGCCTACTTATCGAGTTGATGATCCTGTCCATGCATTGGTGGTCAGGAATCCTCATCAATATAAATATCCTCACCAGGATGATTTGATAGATTCTCTCAATACTCACCTTGAGGCCTTGAATATGCGATAAGTGGGGAGTACACCTAACAAAAATCCATACCCAACGTGGGTAGATGAAATGAGAGCACCCCCAAAATTTGGGAACCCTAGATTTTCCCTGTTTAATGGGATGGGTGATCTGATGTAGCACTTGGAAAACTTCATCTTGAGGTGAAGACCTATTCTAGAAAACCCAAAGTAGGAGGAGGCCATCAAGATTCAATGTTTTTTTATAGAAATTGGAAGGACCCGTGTTTTTTTCTGGTAAATACAACTACCTATAAGGTCGATCGCTGGTTAAGAAGATCTTCACAAATAGTTCTTTTACCAGTTTAGCTCCACCACTCATTATACAAGAATTACTAACCTCTTAAAGTGAAAGAAAAATCTTGATGAGTGCACTGCTTACATTTTCACTATTTGTAAAGGCCTCACATATTCACTCAATATGATTTTTGAATCAAGAAAGCCTACTAATAATGTTTATGGAGAATGTTAAGACTAAGATGGTCCATATACTCATCACTCAGAAATTCCCAAGATGGTTTTTGGATTTTTTTGATAGGGTCTGACATATAGAGGAAGACTTATAGAAGGACAAACAGTCACACCTATTGCCTCTTCCATATCCTTCAAGAAGTCCTAACAAAGAAGATACTACTATGCAGTATAGGTGGAGGCCCCCAAACCGCTAGAGTTGTTGGCCCCTCTACCTGAAGAACCACACCGAGTACAAAAACCCTGCCAAGATTAGCCTCACCTAGCGCAGAACCACCAGGCTCTACCATACCAAGTGTAACCACTGCCTAGAAGAGAGAATGTGGATCCAGATCCTAATTAAGGCTAGGATCCCAGAGTGCCCTTTCAAGGAATAATACATCATATCTATTACTTCAAGGATGTGCAGGTCCAGTGTTATTTTATCCATGACATAGAAAATGGAATTCTGAAGCTTCTAGAGTGTAGGAGACCCCAAGAAGTAAGACGTACTAATCGCCTAAACCATTTCCCATACCATAGGATCCTCAGGCATACCATCAAGGAATGTTATGTGTTCAAGGATTATCTCTAAGACAAAGTGGATAAAGGTTTGGTCAAGTTGGAAAATCTCTTGGTGTAGGTAGCACATATCTCCATCAAGACCGACAGTGAAAACAAGGGTTTAAGTGAATGAAAGAAAGATCTCAGCCATGAAACCCAAAATTATGATGACTAGTTGGATTGTAGAGCAGTCGATCACACCCACAATGTCATCTATGCTCATTTAGGTAGGCCAGAGCATCCCATAGTCACTACGCCTTCTCTAGACGTTTCCTCTATGTCCACACCATAACCTTCCAAATCTCAGAAGAGTGTACACTGACAGTCTAAGGGAAACAAAATTCCCCATATAGTGCCAAATACATCACTCACCCTTGATTAATTCATGCCTCTAGAGTTAGTAATCAAACCCAGGGTCTGCCCATCACTAAAAGAACTCTTTTATGAAGAGAAGAAGTATGCCTATGTGAAAAAGTGGAGTTGGTGAGCCAATTCACACCTCCCGATGATGAAGAATGTCAGGAAAACCCCATGGGTTCCCCCAACAGACACCATTTAAGGAGGGGTCAAGGATATGAAAACTGCCAGAATGACCAGACTAGTGCCTCAAACAAATCCTTCCATTCCAATGAGACTAGGTAGTAGTTTTTTCATAGATCTCAGTAGGAACAATCCTCCCTACTCAATCCATCAGACACGCCTCCATAGACGACCATGTTAACTAACTAAGAAAATCATCCATAATTACACCTTAATTGGCTGCATCTGACTAGATCCAAGCCTTAGTCAGCCGATAATGGTTCTGGGTGAGTTAGCTAGTTAGAAATTGGATATTTCGATCACCATATAGAACCCATCAACATCCATTATGACCCCAACCAAAGAGAATCCCCCTATGGTAAAAAGTATGAATTTAGCATGGAAGTATGATGTGATGAAGAACCTCACTAGAATACCTACAAGTCTCTCAATCCTCGAGGCCCTCAACTTGTAAAAATAGATGAATGAGGCCCTTACAGATGCTTTGAGAATCTCTCTCCAATTTCAAGTAGAGGTATCTTTCACAGAATCTTACTATACAGATTAGGATAGGCAAGAGGAATGCTAAGCTGTCATCTTGTTCTCTTGAGAGGATGAGGGATCCATCATTCAAGGGAACATTCTCCCACTGTATATCACATGATAGTTAAATGGAATTTAATTCCATTATTTCTTGGTTAACATGGGTTCTAATATTAACCTCATCTCGACCCGAATGCTTCACATGTTGGTGTTGAGTGAAGCAGATCTGACTTCTTTTGACTTGAATATTCAGGGTTATGAAAGAACTGAGCAGAGACCATGTGACAATATTTGGTTGAATACCCGGTTGGGTGGCTTGATATCAAGTGATGAATTAATGGTATTATCACATGATACCACCTATAACACGCTCCTAGGTAGTCCCTAGCTTCATTTTCATGTGGAAGTCCCCTCCTTGTATCACAAGTGCCTCATATACTCCCTCAAGAGTCGAGTAAGGGTACTCTAAGGTGATGTGTATCCCTTTGACTATTATGAATCCTGCTATCTGGATACTAGATATTACAAGTAAGAAGGGAAGTAGGTTCAAACCAATGAGGTTGAGCATGAAACCACTGTGGCCAGTCCATGGGAAGAATTGGATGATGCTTTCATTCTCCTAATTCATCGCCAAGAACCCACAACACCAAATTTGGGTGGTTTTTTTTCATCTGTGAGAATATGGTTCATAACATTCATAAAAGAAAATATTGTCTACATATTACCACTTAATCCTACAAAATATAGGACCATTTGATACCAGAAGACCCCACTCCTATAAGGTACCAAGAGGTTCACCCTATGGACACTATTTAGCAGTACTCCCACCTATTCTGTAGAGAAGGGTTGATCGAAAATCCAATTCTCTACCATTTCTTTGACATCTATCATGGACCCCGTAGTCTAAGGAATGATGGAATTTTATTGAAAACCTCTATCTCTATAGTTTTAAAAGAGTAAAACCCCCACTTTAGAGATTCCATATCCACCCAAGTAGTCACCAGTTCCCCTCCTGAGTATGTTGTCCTCGAAAATCCTCCTCCTGCTTATTCTCTTACCTCATACGATGAAGAGGATTTAGAAGAAGCTCCTCTTACATTTTAAGAGGGTGTCTCCATCACCATCAATGAGTTGATTTAGGTGAAACTCAGTACTAAGGAATATCTGAGGCTAATGTTGATTACTGCATCTATTCCCCTATAGCAGCAGCAGTAGTATGTGGGTTCCCTAAAGCAGCACCATGAAATATTCACCTGGATATATGAATAGATACCAGGACTAGACCCTTAGGTCACCGTTCACCATCTCGGTCTCCCAATGATCCATTGCAAGTTCAAGTAGACTCCCTGGAAAATGAAACCCTCTCACAGTGCCATGGTCAAGGCTATGGTTGATAAGATTATAAAGTCCAACTTCATTAGGGAAGTCTAGTAACCCAAATGGATATAAAAAATCATTCTGGTCAGGAAAAAGAATGGGAAGATCATAGTTTGTATCGAATTTTGGGATCTCAACCTCAATTCTCTAAAGGATGATTTTCCCCTTCCAGTGATATAGTTATTGATCAATGCTACAACCAGGTTCTAAACCCTCTCTTTTATGGATGGAAACTATAGGTACAACTAGATCCAAATGGCCCTTGAGGATGATGAATTTACCACCTTCAATTCACTACAAGGGACCTTTTTCTATAATTTGATGACATTCAGTTTGAATAATACATGAGCCACTTATCAATGGGCTATACACCATGTCTTCAAGATGATTCTTGGGATGTTAGTGAAATGCTATTTGGATGACTTGGCAGTCAAATCCTGCTAGTGTCAGGACCATCTCAAAGACCTTGAGAAAGTGTTTGGCCTACTTTTATCCTAGAATTTGAAGATGAATCCCTTGAAGTGTGAATTTGTGGTTACTTATAGGACGTTTCTCAGCTTCATTGTCAGATATAGAGGCATTGAGATTGACCCAACACATATCAAGCCCATCAGACAGATGAATCCCCCAATAAACCTATGGGATCTCCAGGGTAACCAAGGACACTTAGCCCATATACATTGATTCATCATGAATCTGGTTGGAATGTGTTATCCCATTTTGAGGATCATAAAGAAAGACACTTCTTATGAGTGGGATGAGGAGTGTCAGACCACCTTTGAGGAAATAAAGTAGTATCTGCTACAACCTCCAACTTTGTTGCCACCCATTTCTAGGAAGACTTTGGTCCTCTATGTGACTGACCTAGAATAGTCCCTCAGTGAACTTATTTCCTAGAATAAAAATTAGGATAGAAAAAATATTTTATACTATCTTAGTTGTATTCTCCTCAACATGGAGACCAGGCACTATCCTATTGAGAAGAGCTTCACTGTGCTGGTTTTCATAGTACATAATTTGTAGCGTTATCTGTAGCATCATGAGATACAACTAATGTCCTAAGTAGACCGACTGAAGTATATCCATAATCACCCTATGATGATAGGATGACTGGAATTATGGGTAGTGATCCATTAGTAATTAAACATCAGGTTCATTTTGCATAAATATGTCAAGGATCAGGCACTGGAAGACTTTTTGGACACCCATCTATCCCCTAAAGAGTTACTTAAAGATGTTGAATTCCAAGATAAGGATATCCTCTCTATAGATCAGGATATTACCTATTATAAGATGAATTTATATGGTTACTCCCTGAGCCTAACTAGTAGAAAGATCAATGATCCTAATCTCAACATAGTAGGATGGGGGATCATCTTCATCACTTCTACACAACCTGTCCTCCCGTACTCGTTCCTTCTTTTAGAAGACTGTACCAACAATGAGGCAAATTATCAGGCTCTCATTACTAGTCTTGATATCAACCTATAGATTGATGAACCTCTTCTGAATGTGAAGGGGGACTATAAATTAGTCATAAAATATATTAATGGTGATTAAATAATCAGAAATCCAGAGCTCGTTCCCTTGTTGGAGTGAACTCACTAGCTAATGGCCGAGTTCCCTTCCTAGCCAGAAGTGACTCATGTCCCTCTCTCATAGAATGGTTGAGCTGATGCCTTTTACAGTTTAGACACATCCCTTAAAGAGCCTGAATAGGATGACCAGTTCATCCATGAGCCTCATTGGAGGGTCATCACTCCCATAATTTTAGATGGTGATGAAAATCATTAGGTACAATAGCTGGCTGCTGGTGCTTCCATGTTAGGACCCCAAATTTCCCTCATAGTAAATGAAACTACTGATTGGAAAACTCCATTCCTTGAGTATATATAGCATGGTATTATCCAATTGTATCATGATGAGCATGAGTGAATCTACCAGCATGTAAAACAGTTCACCCTTCAAAGTATCCCCAACTTTGAGTAGACTCACTACATACATGGGTTTGATGGAATTATCCTCCATTTTATCTAAGGAGATGAGATTCCCCAGGTTATGTAGGAAGTTCCTGTCAGGTCTTGTAGTGACCATCAGGAAGGATTGAAGCCCTCCCACTAGATTCAAAGGTTGGGATTCTTTTCTTCCACCATGGTCCATGACTACATCAAGTATTCCAAGAGGTGTCACATGTGTTAGATCTATGTCAACTTTGTGCATCGGCCGCTGAGGATTTTCCACACCCCAAAGTATTCTTGGACCTTTTTAGTATGGGGACTTGATATTGTAGGAATATATCTAGTATAAATAGTTCATAAGCATAGGTTCATTCTGACTACAATGGATTTATTATCCAGGTGGGTAGGATTGATTCATCTCAAGGAAGTCAAGTACCAATATGTGATCAAATCCTTTATCTCCCACATCATCCATCAATTTAGAGTTCCCTAATCCATTCTCATCAAAAATAACAACAACTTCTAGGATGTTGAGTTGAATATATTTTATTCCAAGTACAGTATCTGGTCAAAACATACTTCCCACTACCATGAACATGAAAATGGGAAGATCAAGGTGTTCAAAAATATTATCCCTAAAATTTTGAAAAATATGGTGGGCCAGAACATGAAAATATGGCTGGAAAAGCTTTCCAATTCCCTATAGGACTATCATATGACAACCTAAACTTCCACCCAGGTGACTCCAAATTCCCTAGTGTATGGAAAATAGGCATTCCACACCATTGATGTTCAGTTTCCATCACTCCAAATAACTATTTATAACTAGAAGTTTCCAATCAGAATAGAAAAATTCCATCTATTTGAGATAGAATCCCTCAAATAGAATAGGTTCTAGTAATTTAACAATCTAGAGAGGAACAAAAATAGGATAGCTAGAGAATTCAACGAGAATGTCCACCTCCACTCCTTCGTCTTGGGTGATACAATACTGGCTCTCAAAATTCCAATGATACTTAGAAAGAAGCCTCTAAAGTTGGATCCCAAGTTGGAGTAACCTGACATCATTAATAAGGTCTATTAAAATAGTATATACTCTTTGATTACCATTGAAAGAGAGTATATCAAACCTCCCACCAATTCCATGTTTCTCAAGCAATATTTTTCATGAGGAGATTGCAACATCAAATGTCTGATATGAATGATGTAAAAATGACTAGTTCAGTATCCTAGTTGAATGATGCTAAACTGCACAACCACCATTGTCCTAATCACATGATGTTAAACTGTGGGACATGTCCCGATCACCCAACAATAAATTTTGTGATTGGTCTGAACTCTACACCCATAAACTAGGTGTTAAATTCTAAGCATCATGACTTTAAACTATATGTGAGTCTTATCAGGAATGTGTGGTGTGAAATTAGGACTCCCAGGTCATCATTCATGTTAGGTTTTGTCACTCCACTATACTGCACATATCCATTTGAGATACTCATCCACAAGGTATGAACTATATGACCCTAAACTAGGAGTTCAAGTCCCATCATCATGACTTTAAACTGTGTGAAAGATCCTATGGGAACATGTTGTGCAATGGTTTGGCCTCCTTGGCCCTCATTCGCATTGGGTTATCATTCTGTTGCACTACACATACCCCATTTGTCACACTATTCTCTGATTGGTCTAAACTCTATGAACTTAAACTAGGAGATCAATCCCAATAATCATAAATTTAAACTATATGAAATTCCCCTTAGGAATATGTATTGTGTCATAGGCCTCCTTGGACCTCATTCACCCCAAGTTTGTCACTCTATCACACCAAAAATATCCACTTTGGATACTTAACATCCTCAATGCATGACGTTGAACTGTAGTCTTACCCTAGATAAGTTCAGGATGCCATGAATGACAAACACAAGATGAACAAACATCCTCAACTCACTATGTTAAACTGTAGTTTTACCCCATTTGAAATTAGGATGACTCTAAATAAGAGATGAGCATTACCGCATGACCTGAACATGGGATTCCCCATGAGAACTATGGGATTCCTTAATTACATCATCAGAGAGGATCACCCATATCAAAGTTGGTATCTTACCATGCTACACTTCCAAAACTGCATGTGAATTGAATCCCATCCTCATGAGATACGTAGGGACACCCAAACTTATCATCTTTGGGCCAAGATATGAATTCATCAAATACCTCATCCCCTTTCCCCCATCATGGTCCAATATTTAATACCTTAAACTAATATCCACTCTTAATCCAATCATCATAACTTTAAACTATGTATGAGCCTTCTCATAAATTCACTTTGTGGTAGTGGGCCTCCTTGGTCCTTATTCACATCAGGTTTATACTCCGTCACACCACACATGTCCATTTGAGATGCTCATGATAGGTCCAAAATCTATGATATTAAAATAAGATCCCATGGCCTAAGCTTTAATAACTTATACTAATAGCCATGTTATATGAAATATGACCCTAAACTATTTTCAAAACCTGGGTTTGAATCCCACTATCTGATATTCCCCATTGTCATTCCAAATTACACTGTGGTATGTAACCTAGAGTTTTGAATCTTAAAAATATATTTCCTCAATCCATTCCCACACTTTTATTATTTCTCAGTTTGGATTTCCATTATCCTTAAAATCAAAACGATCCCCCTAATGGTGATGCTTCCTGGCCGAAATCGATCAACTCCCATCTTGGGACAATGCCCTAATGAATCTCTGACAAAAAACACCAGATATTATGTTTCAAACTTGGTAAAAATTAGATATTTAATTTGTTCTCCCCATTCCAAACTGGTGCAGTTTTGGTCCTTATGTTTTGAGCATGTTCAATAATCGATCCCTACCCATCAGTTATCCCTTATCCAGATCTCATTAGTCTTTACTTACCTCCTTTCCACCTCCCTATATCTTAGTGGAATTCCAAAACCCTTTTTTTCATCCCTCCATGTATTTGCACCAGTCTAGTAGGCAGTTCAGTGTCAATAGGATGTTCTCAACACATTATTTCCTTTCCCCTACTGTGTTCTTCCACATGTTAGGGGAATCCCATCATCACTCCTTGTTTCCCACATCGATAATGACTCACATGGGATTAGGAATATTGGTGGGTTGTTTACCAATGTGGTCGAACTACACAAGACCTAGGTACAAACTCTTCAACCTTAAACTAAGATATCACATTCCAATCATCATGACATTAAACTTTTTGCAGTTCCTCTTAGGAATATATTGTAAAATGAAATCCTCTTTATCCCTCATTCATGTTAGGTTTTTTATTTTTCCAGGCTGTATATATCCTTATGAAAAGATCCTGGATTCCGAGATCTATGACCTTAAAATAAGATCCCACAGTCTATCCATCATGAATTTAAACTATATACAAGGCTCCCTAGGAATATGTGGTGTGTCATGGGCCTCCTTTCCCCTCATTCACATCATATTTATTACTTAGTAGTGCGAAATATCTCCATTAGAGGATCCCTTCCTAGTCCAAAAATCACAACCTTAAACTATTTGAAACCCCTAGTCCAAGCTGTATGACTTTTAACTACAAAGCCTAATGTCCTCGATGCATGACATGAAACTATGAAGTTACCTCATGTAAAATAGGGATTCCTCTCGATGTAAATGATATTTACCATATTTGAAACCAAGATTCCTCATATGATAAGTATGGGATGGTCAGTAAACCTTACCCAATGCCATGAACATGGGATACCCCATAGTTTTGGGATGCCTTAATTCTCTTTCTAGATATGATTTCCCTCATCGGAATTGGTATTCTACTACACCGTGATTCTAGACCTACATGTGGCTTGATATCATCATCATGGGATACATAGAGATTCCCAAACTCTTTATCTCTGAGCCTAGCCACAAGTTCATCAACCCTTCGACCCCTAGCATCAATCACAATCCAAATATTATGACCTTAAACTATGTTCCATTTTCTTCTTAGTACTTGTGTGGTGCATCGGCCTTTTCCCCCATTTATGCTAAGTGTTACCTTTCATGTTCCACACATATACATTTGGACAAAAAAAATCCCCTGTATTCCAAGATAAATGACTCTAAACTATTTCTCATGGTTTAGAATGTTTGACCTTAAACTTTGTGAAACTGGATTTAGGGTTATTTAATCTAGTGCATGTCTCCTTGGCTTATACACGAGGTTTTAACTATTACACCACACAAACATCCTTGATCACCCTTTCACCCCATGGTTCAGATGGTATGACCTTAAACTTTATGCATCCACCTTAAGAACTACAAATAGATTGATTCATTTCCTCATGAGATATGTAGTGACACATATACTTTTTATATCTAGGAACAGCTATAGATTCACCACAAAACTATTAGTTATATGAAATATAATCAAACCAAAATTTACCACAAGAATCCTTCTAGTTATAAGAACCATTTAATTACCTTGACCCATCAGTGGGATGGAATTCCATCATATCGAGGAAGAAACATCCCCAGTGTATGACGTTAAACTACATTATTACCCCGAACAAGTCTAGGATGCCTCTGAATAGGAGATTATTCTATCATATATAAAACCAGGATGACCTATATGGAAAATATGGGATGAAAAAACATTAACAACCTCATAATATAAAGTTAAACTGTAGGATTACCCTATTTAAATTTTGGATTCCTCATATCCAAGTATTAGAATACTCAATACTCTCATTAGAGATGGAATTCTCTCCACCAGTGTTAGTATTCTACCACACCATGTTTCATGTTCCATGTGAAATTACCTTAAATAGTTTTTAACCTACCCCTTTTTTCATGGTGCAGGGACTCCTTGGCTCATTCATGTTGAGAGGATACCCTTTAATTCCATGTCGAACAACTTCGGGTGCTCTTATGGTCCAATACTCATGACCTTAAACTATGTAAAAGTTATCCCAAGAGTATTTTGGGTGGATTTTAGTGGTCTCATAGAATCGTTCTTTTAAGATGGGTAAAATTCTCTGTACCATACACATTCCTTTGAGATACACCCCTTGTCCAAACATTATTACCATAAGCTATTTGCAGTAGGTCTGAACTCTATGACCTTAAACTAAGAGTCTTGGTCTATGAAATATGAATTTAAACTATTCTCATGGTCCATGAAACACAACCTTAAACTCCATGTGACCCATCCTGGATTCTATTTCTTAGTGTGGGGTTTCTTCATTATGATACCTTGATTTTCCCTCACTCTTATGGCAGGGTGGGTATAATTCATGGCGGTTCACTACATTCCTTTTTGCATGAAATTAAATTGCAACTCTACCCCATGAAATGAACATAGGATTTCCTCTTAGCCTGATATGAGGAATAAATGATGGGAGGACTAGCGCATAATCCCCACATCCTCCACATCCCATCCACATGATGTTAAACTATGAAATTAATCCTAATCACATGTCGTTAAACTATAAAATGTCATATCCTCATCATACGATGTTAAATTGTATTCCCAATTTCCTCATTGTACGATGTAAAACTGCATGGTTATCATCCTCATTGCATGATGTAAAACTTAAAGGCATATTAGGCCCTCACCTAAGAAGCTCTTTTCTCTAGTTCCGTTCATCTACTGCATTGTTCACTTGACCGTCACTCAACATCCAAGATGATGATTCCCCCAGAAGATGAGTTTGAATTTTGTTCAGACCGATACACCCACACCAATGTGCTCTAGGACACATTGGAATAATTTTGAGAGTTCTGTAATCAATTCGAACATTCCATCACTTCATTTCCACACTCTGTATGTCCCTTATTGGATCCTCATCCTTCTTTACATCTAAAGGGACCCTCTAAAGGCAAGGTGGATGGCCAAAATGGATCACCAACTATCTTAGGCCAACATCTTGAAAGAATTTGGACAAAATTCTAAGTCTGGTTTCATGTTTCAAACATGGTCATCAGTCAACCCTCATTTTTTTATCCTTGTTCATGGATAAGTGGTATGGATGATGTGTTTCAAACAAAATCAACAATTATCCTATATCATGACTCCACTCCCTATGTGTTCCAAATTTTGGGAATTATGATTCAAACTCCCCATTACCATTTGTTCAAGTATAATCAAATGTCTTTGGCATTACCCCCTTCATGCACTAGAGCACAATGGAAAACAAATTCGGCTAATTTGAGAGCCCCAGACACAACTTATCTTAGTCCAAACACTCTCAATGGTTTGTCAAAAATAGTATACAACTAAGTGCTCAATGATTTTACAACACTCTCTAATGAATTAGAAATCAAATGGTCATCCCTTGTTTCTCACATCGAGCATGACTCATGTGAGATTAGGGACTAGTTGTTGGTTGTCTCAGAAATATGATTGAAGAGAAATAATAAAGCAAAAGAAATATGTCCATGCTTGAAAAAGGTTTAAAATAAAGCATGCTTTGGAAATTGGTGAGGTTTATCCACATATTAGAGCCTATTTTAAGTCCTTTTAATATTTCCCCTAAGGATATGCCCCAAAAATGGTGAGATTTAGATCACCCAACCTATGTCATGTGGCCTTAAGAACCTACTTTCACCTATTGAGATCTAATTTCTCCTCACCAGCTACCAAATGAAGCTCATCATCCCTAATACACAGTCGGTCTTGATCATCTTGGAGCTCAAATACTTGAGCAATTTCCCTATTAATTTGATTCTTAGCCTCATACAGCTGATCCCTCATTAACTGATTACCTTTGATTGAGCATTGATAAAGGTAGAATACTTGGTAGTTTTCTCATCCAAATGATAGATCTC
This sequence comes from Viscum album, assembly GCA_963277665.1. Classification (NCBI taxonomy): domain Eukaryota; kingdom Viridiplantae; phylum Streptophyta; class Magnoliopsida; order Santalales; family Viscaceae; genus Viscum; species Viscum album. The sequence continues at coordinate 2,027,621,145 of OY728123.1, forward strand.
TTGGTTGAATTCATAAATCTTTTTAGTTTTGTCTGACTTCCATTGATTCTAGGACACACCCAAATGTTGTATTTCTTCACTCACCCACTCAGCAAGGATGTCGTGGACCAGTTCATAGATACGAAAAGTGTCAACACCTCTAATGACCAGGTTCCACATACAATGGTGAAGGGACCTCATCCGATTCACTAGGTATGGTTTTAGAGTCTGGGTGATGAAACAATGTGTTTTTCTCCATGACATATGTTAGACAATGTGGTTTTATTTAGTAACTTTGAACCCATAGTCTTCTTTCTCTTCAGAGGGTATAGGATCATATTTAGGAAAATTTGTAAGGATAGAAGCAAAAGGTTCCTCTTCAAGGATCCCCTTGGTCAGTTCAGGATTTAGATAAAGAGGTTGGTCAAATTCACCTGAACCTTCCTTAGTAGGACCACCTCCACTAGACTCAAGCTCTACCCCACTAGTGGAATCACCTATGAACAAAACATACTATTCACCTATGACCAAGGTTGGGCTATCTTAAATATACAAATCTTTAAGGACCAACACATCCATTAGAGAAGGGCCCTTGGATATCCTAGCGTGACCCAGTTGCTGAGTGCGTATCCTTTCGAGTACTACTTGGAATAAGAAAATGTCAGCCAATTTATTTAAAAAATGACCAACCGAGCTTTTCTAAGAGTGAAAAAATTATATATGTTGAGAATTATAATACAGAGTCCTAGAATATCAGTAGAGAGTTCCACCATAGGAGACCCCTCGAATCAGTCGACACTTACAACGCTAAATCCACTTGTGTTAATCAAGCATAAGCTACTTGAAGACCTGTATGAGAAAAAACACATTGATTCCAAATTTTTGTTAAAGGTATGAATGATCCAAATGAATTGATATGAAATATTACCTTTGGAAAGAGGGATTTCAATGATTAGTTTCCTTGAGTGTGCCTCTTCCTCAGTAGTGGACATCACTGTTGGAATACTAGGGCATGGTCCCCCATAGATGATAGGAAGTACATGAGGTTTCTAGGTCTCCACTATGAATTCATCGACTGGCCCAAAAACTACTTCAACCTCTAGAAAAGGCCCCAGTGCATGCTCCCTAACATTGGGTGGTGCACCTTCACCCCCTCAATCATGAGCCCCTTGTTTGTTTCATAGAAGCTCCTCAATGAAATAAAATTTATTTAGAGATTCTGGATAATAAAGGGGAAGGATTGAGGGAGGTAGGTAGGTTAATTATTACCTCAAGAAGTGTAACGACCCAAAGTTTCATTAATGGAAATCCCTCTTGATCTAATTAAATGTATCTTTATGTTTATATAAAATTTCAACTTCCTTGGTTTTATGTTAAGAATTTTTACCGTTTCTAATATAGCCGTTGAACAGTGATCACATGATTAGTATAAATATAGGACTTTAACAAATCCAATTTACTCAGACAAAGGAAGCGATGGCCTCATCCAGTAGAATTTCCCCATACGAAGCCCATTTGTCAGAGCTCGGAAAATAGGTGGCATCCTTGGGATTCTCTCTTGACGAAGCCCAAGTTGAGCTTCATCATGTCAAGCTCTAACGAGACCGTCTACGGGAAAATTGGAAGTTAATAGAAATTACCACCCGAGCGATGTTATCCGAGCCACCCCAAGAGCCGGTCACCATCGCACACCTTACCCTTAGGTCTTATGCAGCTGTTTTAAGGGGTTATGTAACAAATAAGTAGTACTATGTTCATGTATATTATTTTTGTATATAATAATTAATATAATTTCTATCCATTTTTGATACATTGTAAATAGTTTTTAAAGTACAAATTGTGTTTTTAGTTATTATTTAATTAAGAAATCTATTTTATTAAATTAAGGGATTTTTGAATTAAATAAAATTTTAATAAAATAATAATAATATTATTAAATTAATTTTTATTAAATATAAATGATCTTATAATTTTATGAATGCAATTATAATTTTTATTAAGGTTTGAAAGCCATTTTTGTCAAAACCCGTGAATTTTTGATAAATGTCAGTTTTATTTTAAAAGTGAAAATTAACATATTTAGAAAATTATTTAGATAAAATAAATGTTATTTTTGGAATAATGACGTCGAAATTATCCAACGGTGAATTTTTCATAATTTTCTGAGACAGTCAAATTTTTGAGTAAAAATTAAATACCGTTTAAATATATAATGTGTTTTATGACATCATAATGACCAAATAGTGATGTAATAAAATACTATAATCTTTATTTTCGGCCAATATATTTTTTACCATTAAAATAATGTGATTTTAGGTTTGTTTGACTTACTTTTCAAAGCATTAATGGACCCCTCAAGACTTATTAAAAACCTTGTCTTTTTAAATTAATTTCCATGGGAGTGTGACTCACCTCCACATAAGCAACCTTATTATTTTAAGATGTTCGGACTTTGGACTTATAAAATAATGTTTTCCTCTTCCCTTTTCTAAAAACCATGGGCAAAAACCATGGGGTGGTTTGTGGTTTGGATTAATTTAATGTAAGGGGACCCAAACCTAAATAATAAAGAATTCCCTCACCTTTCTATATAAACCCACCCAATCTCCCACTTCCTCCTCACTCAAAGCCCTTGGAGTTAGTCCAAACTCTGCCCTAATCTCTCTATAATCCTTCCAAGGTGCCCCAAGCTCCCAATAAGCCTCTCACAAGCCTCTCTCTAGCCTTTGGAAGCACACTTCCAAGTAAGGGTTTTTTCTTCCTTTCTCATTTTTGTCCAATTTTCTTTAAGTTGTTTTGCCCTTTTAATTTCAATTATGAATGTTGGGGTATGGTTTTGCACCTCCCTAATCCTTAAATATTTATGTTTTAATGATGGTAGACCCCTTTCTCTCTCATTAAATGCCTCCCATGTACACCCATTACTATGCCAAAATTCTGAAAGGAACTTCTCTCTCCTCTTTTACATTCAAGCAATACTTTTGTATCATGAATCTAAATTCCATTACAATTGTTGGGACATGAATCTATATGAACTAATTACAGTCCATTACATGTAAATATGATGAGTAACCCCTTTCTCTCTCATCAACCATTTTTATGAATTCTTATGTCACGCTGTTACGCTGCCAAAATCGCACCGATTTTCTAAGCTAGTGTGATTGTGTAGTGAATACCATGCCCATTTCTCCATAAAGGGTATTCACATTTATGAACATTTACTTATTGATTATAATGTTTCATTTATGAATTCCACATTCCGTTATCGTGTAATAAATGATTATGTTTTATGAATCCATGTTTTATGATCCATGTGGCACACTTATGCATGAAATGAAATGTTTATGAAGGGTGCGCCCTTATAGCGCTCCAATGCATTGGGTAAAGTATAGTATCATGATACATCATGTGAAATGAGTTTTGACTCATGATAATTCAAGTGCAATGAGGGTTTACTCGTTCTTTATGTACAATGAGGATTTACTCATGCTCTATGTGCACTGATCCTTGGCTCATGATAATTCCATGTTAAGTATTGTTGCCACATTTCCATGTTATGATTATCATGATTTATCATGCCTTTATGTTCATGTTTATCTTGTGATCTATTGATATGCCTAATATCTAACATTTATTGTACTCCTCATGTTATTCCATGTGTATTCCCTTACTGGGCTTTATAGCTCACCCTTTTCTTATGCATGTCCTCAGGTTATCCCATGCATTGCTAAGTATGAGGGAATGTAGTGGTCATGTAAAAGAAGTTTTCAATAAAGATGTTATATTTCATGTTTCAAGTTTTTATGTAATGATTCTAATCCCCAAATACACTAAACCTCTCTATCTTCTTTGTTGTATCAAGTCAAGTTTTATGTAATAAATCATGTTTAAGTTTGTATTAAAAAGAAGGGTTGTCATAGTTGGTATCAGAGGATAGGTTTAGTTATTTCTGGGATTAAGAAACCCTAGAAAAGACTTAGATACAAGACTAAGTATAATAAAAACATCCCTAAGTTTTGGTAAGTACTGATTAAGTGGTTTATCAAAAAAATACATCCTTGTCTGGATACGAACTGGTAGAGGTGGCTCTGGCACAGATGTATCCTAGGGGTAAAACCCGAAAACACCGCTTTGAGCTAGACTCAAATGGGAACTGGTGAACAACAATGGGACTTGCTGCACTCTTGGTTACGACACTCCCCAGGGATATGTTTTTATAAATTCAAAAGCTTAGTATGAACCCTTATTAAGGGAATTAAAAAATTCACCTACGAATATATGTTAGAAAGTAGATCATGAAAAGCCTAGATTCAAGCCTATAGACTCATGAGTTAAGGAAATAAAAGTTTATTTATGAGTCATCAACTTTTGTCTTTGGATTACTCTTTATGTGTTACCCCTAACTTTCCTTTTATTCCAGCCAATGGCCGGTAATAGGAGGACTCAGGCAAACAACCGTTGTGAAGATCATTGTGATGACTGTATTAATGAGATTCCAAATCCAATGGGAGCGGGAATCATGAACTTTGTCACGATTCTCTCTCATATAACTCAAGTTTTGAATAGAAACACAGTTCAAGAGGAACATTCAACCCCCCCCTAAGAAAGAAAAAGTCTCCATCGAGAGCTTCATGAGACAAAGGCCTCCTACTTTTAGTGGATCATCCGATTCCACGATCGTTGAACAATGGATCAACTCCATTGAAAAGATCTTCTCCATCCTTCAATGTTCTGAACAAGAGAATGTTCTCCTGGTAGCTTATCGTATGGAGGGTGAAGCTGATCAATGGTAGACGTTGATCAAAAATACAAAGCCTGCGGAAGAGATCGAGGCATTGGAATGGAAGGATTTACGGAAGATGTTTTTTGATAAATATTTTCCACGCACCCTCCGACTTAAGATGGAAAGGGACTTCCTTTACCTCAAGAAAAAAGATGAAGAATCTATTGGAGCGTACGAGGAAAACTTCACAAGGCTTGCACGATACTCTTTCGGCTTTGTCGTTACCCCCGAATGCAAAGTTTACCGCTTCTTTGGTGGGATGAAGCCTAGATTGCGGAAAGTATTAGCGATCTGTGACTTCGACAACTATGAGGAAATTGTCCGATGTGCCCTCAAGGTCAAAATGGAGATCAGAGAATCACAGGGGTATCATGGTGACAAGAAGCATAAGGTGGACTTCAATGCTGGAGGTCCGATGGATAAATCCAATGGTGCTAAAAAGATCCAGCACCCCACTTGCCAAAAGTGTGGAAAGAAGCACCCTATAAATTGCCTTAAGGGGACGAGGAAATGCTTCAGGTGTGGAAGAGAAGGGAACCTAGCTGTTAACTATCGGAAAGAAAGACCCGTGGCTATGACAGAGGAGAGGAATGCTCCATTCGAACCTCAACGCATTGTTCAAAGCTACAAATGCAAATAACCAGGTCATTTTACAAATCAGTGACCTAATCCAAGGGTTTTCGGAGGCGACCAACAACCTCCAAGGCAGCAAGGAAGAGCCTTTGCCATCACTTCTGCCGAAGTGAACCCCGACAACGAAGTGGTGACATGTACGGTAGTTATTCATTCAAGAATAGTGAACGTACTTTTTGATTCAGGTTCTACTCATTCTTTTATATCTTGAAAGTTTAGTAGAACAATCCCAGCACCACCACAAATCATGGAAGTGAATATGTTGGTGAGTACAAAAAATGGGGAAATCATTGCATCCCATGAATATAAGTACTCCCCTATTATAATATGTTGATTGAATTTCCCGGCGAACCTCATCAAACTCCATCTAGTGGAATTTGATGCAATTCTTAGCATGGATTGGCTTTCCTTATATAGAGCCAACATAAATTGTCGGGAGAGGGAAATCACACTCCATATGGAGAATCGATCCCCAATTCTTTACAAGTGTATGGAGGAAGATGAATATCCTTTAGCTACATCATCTCAAGCATGGATATTACTGCCATATGAGCACACATATCTGGCTCAGATGATTGAGTCCAAGGAAGAAACCATCCTTGGAGAAATGCCTATTGTGAGGGAATTCACTGAAGTGTTTCCCGAGGAACTGCCTGGTCTTCCTCCTAGAAGAGATGTTGAGTTCTCAATTGAACTTATACCCGAGGCATTAACAATATCCAAGACTCCATATAGAATGGCTGTTGTTGAGCTTGAAGAGCTGAAGAAACAACTACAGGAGAATCTGGATAAAGGGTTTATACGCCCAAGTGCTTCACCATGGGGTGCACCAGTCCTCTTCATCAAGAAGAAGGATGGGTCAATGCGAATTTGCATCGATTATCATGAACTTAACAAAATCACGATAAAGAACAAGTATCCTCTCCCAAGAATCGATGACTTGTTTGATCATCTATGTAGAGCACAATACTTCTCCAAGGTGGATTTGCGGTCGAGATATTATCATGTAAGGGTGAAGAAGGAAGATGTCCCCAAGACTGCTTTTCGTACAAGGTACGTGCACTATGAATTCATAGTAATGCCTTTCAGACTCACCAATGCTCCAACAATATTCATGGACTTGATGAATAGAGTCTTTAGAGATTACCTTTACAAATTTTTGGTAGTCTTTATAGATGATATTCTAATATACTCCAAAACCAAGGAGGATCATGAGGAGCATTTAAAAACTATACTAGAGACTTTGCGCAAGGAGAAGCTCTATGCAAAGTACAGTAAGTGTGAGTTCTGGTTAAAGGAGGTCCCATTCTTGGGCCATATCATCACAAGCAATGGGATATCTATGGACCCCTCCAAAAAATATGCAATTGAGTGATGGTCGAGGCCAACATCGGTAACGGATATCCGTAGCTTCTTGGGGTTAGCTGGATATTATCGACGATTTTTGAGAAATTTATCATGATTGTCCAACCCTCTTACCAAGATAACTCGAAAGGGAGTAAAGTTTTCTTGGAGTGATGAATGTGAATAAAGCTTCAAGGAGTTGAAAATAAGGCTTATCACTGCGCCCGTGCTCACTTTACCCACAAGTGGGGAACTTTTTGTGCTATTCAGTGATGCTTCAAAGAAGGGCTTAGGTTGTGTGCTGATGTAGAATGATAAAGTGATATCCTATACCTCAAGGCAGTTGAAAATCCATGAGAGAAACTATCCAACACATGATATAGAGTTGGCGGCTGTGATCTTTGCCTTGAAAATCTGGCGGCATTATCTCTATGGAGAGAAATGTGAGATATATACTGACCACAAGAGTATTAAATATATATTCACACAGAAAGAGATTAATATGCGCCAAATAAGATGAATAGAGCTCATCAAGGATTATGACTGTTCAATACATTACCACCTTGGGAAATCAAACAAGGTAGCAGATACCCTAAGTAGAAAGGATCCAGCGATTCTATCAATGATGAGAATTGAGAAGGATCCAATCATCTTAGACTTGATGAAGATGGACATGGGAATCATAGAGAAGGGAACATCATCAATCCTTTCACAAATGATTGCTCAACCGTCTCCTTTGGAAAGGTTAAAGGATGCTCAAAAGGATGATGTGGGAATTCAAGAAAAAGTGGGAGCTATTGAAAAAGGGAAATCCTCGGAGTTTAATGTTAATGAAGAAGGAATTGTGTGGTTTGGGAAAAGAATATGTGTTCCATCAAGTCCGGAGCTAAAGAAGGAACTTTTTGATGATGCACATAGTTCGAATTTCTCTATTCACCCAAGGAGCACAAAGATGTATCGAGATCTCCGAGAAAACTTTTGGTGGGATAATATGAAGAAGGAGATCGCTGAATATACATCAAAGTGCCTGGTGTGCCAGCAAGTGAAGGAAGAGAGGCAGAAGTCTAAGGGGATGATGCAACCATTTCCCATACCCAAATGGAAATGGGAGAACATCACCATGGACTTTGTCACCGGACTTCCAAGGACATCCAAAGGAAACAATGCAATTTGGGTTGTTGTGGATCGTCTTACAAAGACTGCACACTTCATTGATATTAGGGATGATTTCTCTTTGGATCAACTGGCACATATATATATCAGAGAAGTGGTAAGGTTGCATGGAGTACCACTATCTATTGTGTCTGACCGAGATCCAAGATTCACCTCTATGTTTTTGAAGATTCTTCAACATGCTTTGAATACTGAACTGAACTTCAGTACGGCCTATCATCCTCAAACTGATAGCCAATCCGAGCGGACTATCCAAGAACTTGAGGATATATTGAGAGCGTGCTCAATGGACTTTAAAGGAGGATGGGATCAACATCTTCCTCTGGTTGAGTTCTCTTATAATAACAGTTTCCAGTCAAGCATCCAAATGGCACCATATGAAGCCCTGTATGGGAAAAGGCGCAGAACACCAGAATGTTGGGATGAGGTCGGTGAACGTAAGCTGCTTGGACCAGAAATGGTCGAAGAAATGGTGGAGAAGGTGAAAACCATTCAGCAGAATATCAATGCATCCCAGAGTCGACAGAAGAGTTATGCAGATAATCGTCGATGAGACCTTGAGTTTAAAGTTGCAGACATAGTGTTTCTACACATATCTCTGTGGAAGAAGGTCATGAGGTTTGGAAGGAAAGGGAAGTTAAGTCCAAGGTACATCGTCCCCTTCGAGATTCTTGATCGTGTCGGGGCTGTGGCCTATCGACTAGTACATCCACCTACCATGGCCAAAGTATATGATGTCTTTAATGTATCACTATTAAGGAAGTACATACCGGACCCTTCACATGTACTCTCTTCTGAGGTGGTACAATTGGAAGATGATCTTTATTATGAGGAGAAACCAGTGAAGCTCTTAGATCGTAGAGAAAAAGTTCTACAAAATAAGACAATGCCCCTCGTCAAGGTGTTGTGGAGAAACCACAAGTTTGAAGAAGCGACTTGGGAGTCATAGGATATGATGAAACTGAGTTACCCACATTTGTTTTAGTGTGGGAAAATGAAAAATTTCGAGGGCAAAATTTCTTAAGGAGGGAATATTGTAATGACCCAAAGTTTCATTAATGGAAATCCCTCTTGATCTAATTAAATATCTCTTTATGTTTATATAAAATTTCAACATCCTTGGTTTTATGTTATGAATTTTGACCGTTTCTAATATAGCCGTTGAACAGTGATCACATGATTAGTATAAATATAAGACTTTAACAAATCCAATTTACTCAGACAAAGGAAGCGATGACCTCATCCAGTAGAATTTCCCCATATGAAGCCCATTTGTTGGAGCTCGGAAAAGAGGTGGCATCCTTGGGCTTCGCTCTTGACCAAGCCCAATATGAGCTTCATCATGTCAAGGTCGAACGAGACCGTCTATGGGAAAAGTGGAAGTTAATAGAAATTACCACTCGAGCGATGTTATCCGAGCCACCCCAAGAGTCTGTCACCATCGCACACCTTACCCTTAGGTCTTATGCGGCTGTTTTAAGGGTTTATGTAACAAATAAGTAGTACTATGTTCATGTATATTATTTTTTTTATATAATAATGAATATAATTTCTAATCATTTTTGATACATTGTAAATAGTTTTTAAAGTATAAATTGTGTTTTTAGTTATTATTTAATTAAGAAATATATTTTATTAAATTAAGGTATTTTTGAATTAAATAATATTTTAATAAAATAATAAAAATATTATTAAATTAATTTTTATTAAATATAAATGATCTTATAATTTTATGAATGCAATTATAATTTTTATTAAGGTTTGAAATCCATTTTTGTCAAAACCCGTGAATTTTTGATAAATGTCGGTTTTTATTTTAAAAGTGAAAATTAAAATATTTAGAAAATTATTTATATAAAATAAATTTTATTTTTGGAATCAGGATGTCAAAATTATCCAACGGTGATTTTTTCATAATTTTCTGAGACAGTTAAAGTTTTGAGTAAAAATTAAATACCGTTTGAATATATAATGTGTTTTATGACATCATAATGACCCAATAGTGATGTAATAAAATACTATAATCTTTATGTTAGGCCAATATATGTTTTACCATTAAAATAATGTGATTTTTGGTTTGTTTGGCTTACTTTTCAAAGCATTAATGGACCCCTCAAGACTTATTAAAAACCTTGTCTTTTTAAATTAATTTCCATGGGAGTGTGACTCACCTCCACATAAGAAACCTTATTATTTTAAGAAGTTCGGACTTTGGCCTTATAAAATATTTTTTTCATATTCCCTTTTCCAAAAACAATGGGCAAAAACCATGGGGTGGTTTGTGGTTTGGATTAATTTAATGTAAGGGGACCCAAACCTAAATAATAAAGAATTCCCTCACCTTTCCTATATAAAACCACCCAAGCTCCCACTTCCTCCTCACTCAAAGCCATTGGAGTTCGTCCAACCTCTGCCCTACTCTCTCTAGAATCCTTCCAAGGTTCCCCAAGCTTCTAAGAAGCCTCTCACAAGCCTCTCTCTAGCCTTTGGAAGCACACTTCCAAGTAAGGGTTTTTTCTTCCTTTCTCATTTTTATCCAATTTTGTTTAAGTTGTTTTGGCATTTTAATTTCAATTATGAAGGCCGGGGTATTGTTTCGCACCTCCCTCATCCTTACCTCTTTATGTTTGAATGATGGGATACCCCTTTCTCTTTCATCAAATGTCTCCCATGTACACCCGTTACTATGCCGAAATTCCGAAAGGAACTTCTCTCTCCTCTTTTACATTCAAGCAATACTTTTGTATCATGAATCTAAATTCCATTACAATTGTTGGGACATGTATTTATATGACCTAATTACTGTCCATTACATGTAAATATTATGAGTAACCCCTTTATCTCTCATCAACCATTTTTATGAATTCTTATGTCACGCCGTTACGCTGCCGAAATCGCACCGATTTTCTAAGCCAATGTGATTGTGTAGTGAATACCATGTCCATTTCTCCATCAAGGGTATTCACCTTTATTCACATTTACTTATTGATTATAATGTTTCATTTATTAATTCCACATTCCTTTATCGTGGAATAAATTATTATGTTTTATGAATCCATGTTTTATGATCCATGTGGCACACTTATGCATGAAATGAAATGTTTAAGAAGGGTGCGCCCTTATAGCGCTCCAATGCATTGGGTAAAGTATAGTATCATGATACGTCATGTGCAATGAGTATTTACACATGCTAATTCAAGTGAAACGAGGGTTTACTCATGCTTTATGTGCAATGAGGATTTACTCATTCTCTATGTGCAATGAGCCTTGGCTCATGCTAATTCCATGTTAAGTGTTGTTGCCACATTTCCATGTTATGATTATCATGATTTATCATGCCTTTATGTTCATTTTTCTATTGTGATCTATTGATATGCCTAATGTCTAACATGTATTGTACTTCTCATGTTATTCCATGTGTCTTCCCATACTGGGCTTTATAGCTCACCCTTTTCTTATGCATGTCCTCAGGTTATCCCATGCATTTCTAAGTACGAGGGAATATAGTGGTCATGTAAAGGAAGTTTTCAATAAAGATGTTGTATTTCATGTTTCAAGTTTTTATGTAATGATCCTAAGCCCCAAAGACACTAAACCTCTCGATCTTCTTTGTTATATCAAGTCATGTTTTATGTAATAAATCATGTTTAAGTTTGTATTAAAAAGCAGGGTTGTCATAAGAAGTGTGACCAAGTCATCTTAAAAGGCCACAATTTTACCACTCTCTCGGGGGATACCTTGATAGGTGGAAGATCCCCATGATTCTTCACCACTAGAGCCTTGGGCGTCCTCGTCTTCTGATTCTTATTCAGATGAGTCTTCAATATATAATGTATCCTATCATATTATATTTCCATTGAATATCCACCACAACAAGGTGGAAGGAAGATCATACTACCCCCACTTTCATGAAAATCCATCCATGGTCATCAGATACACATGCCTTTCATAGAATTTCACCTTGGATGTGATCTGGACATGCCCTACGATTGGAAGTTTGAATCCATTTTGAATAAAAATTCTCTATTTGTCCTCTATTGACATGGACGTGCATATCATCCTCCAAGATATATAGAGTGAGGGGAATACAACATCAATATACAACTATAATAGATACTTTAGTTTCTTTCTGGGAGCCTCCCTGGCTCTAATCGTCTAAACCTGAGATCCCCCTGATCGGTCCCAAGATCTCTTCTATGACCCCTCTACTCTAGGAGGTAGAGGTTAAATAAAACCTTGATCCATCCCTACTACAAATCCAAAATGGGCTTCCCCTATTTCCTGGATCTCTCCCCAAAGAGCATCCCGCCTTCCACCTTGTTCCTTCAGCACCATGCTCACTGGATTGATCATTCTAATGGGATTATGTAAAATCACATCTCGGTACACTGCCACCCAATTGGTAGCATAATTTATCAATATTACAACATAGAAATTGGTTGGTGGAAGAATAATGGTCTCCTATGATCCCACACACATGAGCATCCACCAAATATTATAAAGGATATAGGGGTTCTGATCCTCATAGACCCCCATGTAAACTCTCTTAATTTCTCGATGGAGTAACTCAAAATTAATAGAAAATAGGGATGACATATATGGTTCATATTATATGTGGACATTGATCATGGACACCAAAACTTCACCCCTAAATCTCTGCAAGTACTCCTTCTATTCCCATGCTTCCTATAGGTTATCCACTATCAGGACAACCGGGGTTGAGAAGGGGTGGAAGTTGAAGTTTTTATGGTTTCTAATCCCGATCATGATCCTAGTATCATTGAATGTCACTTTCATAACCCCAATGATATTGATTAGATATGACCGTAGACTATCATTCATAAGGGTAATGGAATTTAGGAACTCATAACCCTTGAATTGCATCATGATCCATCCATTAAAGAACTTGGACAGTCCATAGATCCTCCTTAGAATTATTCCCCTCCCCAAATGGATCAACAGGATATAGATATAGGTGATCTCAGGTACCTTCAGGTTTACCCTATTACCGACTTATAGGATCACTTCCATCACTAGTGTCCCCAGGTACAGCCCCATCCTGGTATACTTGACTAGAAGCATCCAACCATTGAGGAAAATAGAAAGAAATACAATGTAGAATACTAGTGGATCCTAACCTTCCACCATTAGATACCCCCACTACTCAAACTACCCCTCTTCCAGGATCAACCAATATGATCATTTCCTCCTCCTTTATAGTGTTTTTGGGAACTAATTTCCTCTACCCAATATCCTCACAATCATATTATTCTTCAAAAGAAATTCAAAACATACTTTGAACATGATATCCTTGTGAAACATGGATGTGTGATCCATATTTTGTTTCAATGTCTCTAGAAGGTGTTGTGTTGGGAGAGGAGTCAGTTTCCTATCATTCCTAGAATTCAGTGATAGAAGGAACTCATCATACTAGAACCCTTCTAGTGAGATGAAAATAATACATTGAATATCCCAAAAACATACTCTCACCCCCTGTGATGAAGATGGAAGGAGTTTGTATTTGGAGACTATCAGATAAGGAGCTCCGACACCAGATCCCATTGACAATAAAAGTGAAACAACAATGTCCAAACTACCTCATACAGTCTGATATGGTGTAGCTCCACCCCATACTACAAGAAATTTTATCATACCCAGTACGCCTAGGACCATTCACTGGTGACGTTTCCACCAGACTGCAAATCCCAATCCTTGTTCCATCCCTTTCTATTTTCCCACACACTACTTTGAAAAATACTAGCATAGTGGTTGGGGAATTTTTTACCTTTTATTTCTTGCTCTATGACCATCCTTGTCTTCCCATTTAGTGCATAAATGGACATGGATATGTTTTCCCTTATAGGGTGTCCATGAACATCGATATTCCAATGGTTTAGCTAATCCTCATTTGTGAACCATGATTACAGCATGTCGACTTCCAGGACTAGGATATTCACCTTGTCCGCTAGACCGAAATTCCACAATGGAAGGTATTTGCTCAATAGATAATTATTTTGGAAATATTTCATCATATCAATGAGAATTTGGTTTTCTGAAACCACCATCCTAGCTAGATGGATCTTAAAGTTTTCTGCTATTTTGGATCTTTGAGCAGTAGATGCAGCCTTGATCTCATCTTGATTTTGCTGGTGGACCATTTTTGAGGATTCTAGAATTTTTAAGTGAAGTGTGTACAAGAAGTAGGGTTCTATGTACAAAAGGAAAGGTGGTGTGCATGTTTTATGGAGTGCATGAAAAAAGAGGACTTGGTCATGGAAGTAGATGCACAGAAGAGGTTTGCGTGAAAGATACGACCAAAAACTCAGGGTTTCATGCAAAAAGGAGACTTATGTACATGAGATCAATAAGCTATTACATGAAAAGTCCAGGTACCATACAGAGGGACCCCTATTCCTATTTATTAGTGTGGAACTTTGGATTCTCTACAAGCATAATCCATTTTTGTGATAAACTAAAATTTTTTACGCACCTATGCGAATGATATCCTCTCGTTGTAGTCTCCCTCAGAACATGACCTTATGGTTCTCTTCTAGCTTATATTCTGAGGGGGGAATTTGTAGGTTCCAAAATCTACTATGAGACCTCAAACATCCAGTTTTGGGTAAACCAAGCACACATACCACCCCGTAGGACCATTCCAGGGCCAATGTGTGTTGTGCGTGCAAGTTTCAGTGGTTGCTTTCAAGAAGTCCATTCCCCATGAAAAGGTATTTCATGCCAAAGGAGACAATATTTCTCATATTTTTCATGCAGACCAATAGGATTTACAAGGAAATATTACATAAGATAGAAGTGTTGTGCACAATAAATGAACGATTCATGAAAAATTCCTCCTTAAACGCCAAAGGAGATATCAAGCCAGGCCTTTTGTGTGGTCAAGCCCCCACAGAAAAGGAATGAGGAATTCACAAGCCCCCTTTGCACCCAAAGACTTGTGAGCCCACCACTGAGGATTTAAAATACAAATAGAAGGTAACCCCCTCTCTAAAAAATCCATCCAAAAGACTAAATTCCACTCTCAGGTGCGCAAACCCCCCTCTTCCATGATAGAACATAACATAGACCACCCAAGGTAAAGAATATTCCATGATAGACCTCCTATGGGACTGGAATTGAGTTGGACCATGGTTGAGTGATCCTTGCACAACCACTTTAAAAGTAGTTAGGGTGTGAACAAAAGAAGCTTTATGCATGCAACCCTTGATTTGAATGAAATATTGAGACCCTAGTGCAAACCTATTTTTCATGCAAACCTCAATCTTGCATGAACCTACTCCTTGAGACTCCATGACCTTCCCTTGTGGTAGAGAACCCTATTTGTGTAACTCTTTCACGCAAACCTCCAAAATTTAACATAACAAATTCTGATTCCCCTACTTGACATCCCATATGACTCTAGTATACCTATTACATTAAAATCTATTTCTGAGCATGGGTACTCTAACCCTAGTTGATTCTGAGAATGAGAAAAATAACTTAGACCTCATGATTGACCAATCCTACTATTGTTGTACCCTGGTAGTACCAACGCCATGCCTCGCCCAAAGGCACATGAATGGTGGTCACATAATCCCAAGGGGTGAGGAGTGTGTCTACCCACATCTAAGAGACATGACAAAAAACTTCGTAGCTCCACATCTAGGTCATATGATGTTAAAATACATGAAAACTTCTTCAGTATATGAAGTTAAACTGTAGTATTTCATTGTGAAACAATAAAAAGATGCTCTGTGTATGAGTGGAATGGGATAAAACCCACACCTGTACCACTCACTTGGAATAGGATCATCTAGGAATATCATTGTGTAAGTACCACACCGTAAAACCAAGAGCAATACTCTTGTGAAGGGCATATTCAATGTATAATCACTACACCATCCATCGTCGAAGCTCATTTCACAACATGAGAATCCTTACCAAATGATGCTAAACTATATGGATCTATCCTGTCACATGAACTTAAACCAAGACATTGAACCATGTGGGTTTTGATCCTTTTATTCTAAATAGGGTAGATAGGATGCCTCCCTATGGTTCAATCCTAACCAATGATGAACCAAGGTGCTTCCTCCTAGGGACATACCTCCCTGATTCACCTCAAGGGGTGTTCTGATCAACCTCTTGGGTTTTCCTCAAGGGGAATTACGACCAATGGTAAACCTAAGTGCTCCCTCCTAGGGATGTACCTCCATGATCCTCCTCAATGGGTGTTATGATAAATCTCCTAGGTATGCCTCAAGGGGTATCCTGACCAATGGTAAACCTAGGTTCTCCCTCCTAAGGATGTACCTCAATGATATGCCTTAATGGAAGTTCTAGTCAAACTCTTGGGTTTGCCTTTGGGGGTCTTCTGACCAATGGTAAACCCAAGTGCTCCCTCCTAGGGATGTACCTCCCTAATCCACCTCAAGGGGTGTTCTGATCAAACTCTTAGGTCTACCTCAAGGGGTATACCGACCAATGGTAAACCTAGGTGGTCCCTCCTAGGGATGTTCCTCCTTGATCAACCTTAAGGGTTGTTCTGATCAACCTCTCTGTTTTTTCTTAAGGGGAATCCCAACCAATGGTAAACCTAGGTGCCCCCTCTTACGGAGATACCTCCCCAATCCACCTCAAGGGGTGTTCTGACCAAAATTTCTTCCTAAAGGGGCATCTTAACCAATGGAAAATCCAGGTGCTCCCCTCTAGGGATGTACCACCCTGATCCAACTAAAGGGGAATTCTGATCAACCTCTCGAGTCTACCTCAAGGGGTATCCCAACCAATGGTGAACCTAGGTTCTCCCTATTAGGGACATACCTCCTTGATCCACCTCAAGGGGTGTTCTAATCAACCTCTCAGGTTTTTCTCAAGAGGAATCTTGACCAATGGTAAACCTAGGTGCTCCCTCCTAGGGACATACCTCCCTGATCCTTCTCAAGGGGTGTTCTAATCAACCTTCCATATTCATATCAAAGGGAGTTCTGATCCATCTATCCATGGTTCACCTCAAGGGGTGTTCTCACCCATCAACCTAGGTGATCCCTCCTAGGTATGTACCTCCCTAATCCACCTCAAGGGGTGTTCTCATCAACCACTTGGATATGCCTCAAGGGGAATCCTGACCAATGAAAAACCTAGGTACTCCCTCATAGGGACGTACCTCCCTGATCTATTTAAAGGGGAGTTCTGATTAAAATTTTGGATCCATATTAAGGGAAAATCTGATCCATACATCTAGGGTTCACTCTCTACCATGAACTTATTTTCTCCCTCATAGAGACATACCTCCTTGATCCATCTCAAGTGGAGTTATTATCAACCTTCCAGATCCATCTCAAGGGGAGATATGATCTATCCTTCTAGGGTTTTTCTCAAGGGGAGTTATCACCCATCAACTTAGGTGTGACATCTTCCCTCTTAGTGACATGCCTCCTTGATCTGCCTCAAGGTTCATTTTTATCAACCTTCCAGATCCATCTCAAGGGGAATTCTGATCCATCCATATAGGGTTCTCCTCAAGGGGAATTCTCACCCATCAACTTAGGTGTGACATCTTCCCTCCTAGGAAAATACCTCATTGATCTACCTCAAGGGGTTTTCTGATAAAACTTCCATATCTATCTCATGGGATGTTATGATCCATCCATCTAGGGTTCACCTCAAGGGGAATTCTCACCCATCAAACTCAGTGTGAAATCTTACCTCCTAGGGCCACACCTCCTAGATCTGCCTCCATAGGACATTTTGATCCATCCATCTTGTACCCACAAGACATTTACTCTATAAACGTCTCCACAAGATGTTAAACTCATTCCTCAATCCATCACAACCAAAAATCCCGATCCCTCTGCATAGTATATATAATTTTTGATATAAACCCAAATACATATCCCATGCATAAGTGTTGGATACCTGAGGTAAAAAACCTTAGAAGACTTGAACCTTTGGTGTCATTACCTCATGATTGACATGGGATGACTTGGGTTCCACACCTTAAGATGCCTAGTATAAGATTCCCTCCTAAGAAGAAGAATATAGGTGAACAATGATCCCAAAATCCATACATGACCAGTGATTCCCAACATAACTACTCTCCTATACAAAGGTTTCTTCCCTATCAAGACGAACACAATATGTCATGAAAGAATCAATGTAATTAATCTGTTTACAAAAAGATATGGAACCAAAAATGAGTTCCATGAATATGAATTAAATCTATAATTGGGATTCAGACTAGGATATGATCTCCAAGGAGGAATACATGGATGGTGGAACCAACATACAATCATCCCATTTTGATCAAGGAGTAGACATTGATGTTGAATGTGATGAAAGTCACACACCATTGGAAAGTGGGAACATAGGGTTATATCATGCTAGTGTGTACACACATCATGTCGATGTACATGTTGGGAATCAAAGAAATCATAAAAAAAATCCATCACACCCCCAGCTAAAGAGTTTCCCCTATGGGAAAAAGTATGCATTTGACAAAAAATTATGATTTGCTGAAGCACCTCGCTAGCATATCTTCAAGGATATCAATCTTTGAGGCCCCTCTCTTGTCGAAAGAGATGCATGAGCCCCTTAAAGAGGATTTTAAAAGCCCCTAAAGTTTAAAGTAGAGGCAGCTACCACAGAATCTTACTATGTAGAGGATTATGGGAAAGAGGAATGCCAAGCCATCATCTCATTCTTCAGAGATGATGATAGCGCCCTTATATAGGGGAATATTCACCCATTTGACATCATAGGAATGTGTGGATGGATTAATTTGAAGGCCCATTTTTGTGGCTTGATATCAAGCACTGAATTCATGGTATTATCACAAGATAATTACCAAAACGCACTATTATGTAGGCCCTAGCTTATTTTTTATGTAGTATTCCCATCCCCGTATCACCAATTCCTCAAATAATTCTTCAACATGCAATTAGGGGTACTCCAAGATGATGCATCTCTATTCAACTCTTATGAATCCCGATATCTAGATTCTGGATATTACATGAGATAAGGGAATAAGGTTTATATCAATGATGTTGATCATGGAACCACTTTAGATAGCCCATGGGAAGACTTGGACTATGATTTCATTATCCCAATTAATTAGCTAGAACCCATAACATCGGATCTGGGGGTTGTTTTATTATCTCTAATAATAAGGGACACAAAATTCATAAAAGAAAGGAGATCCAAAATATTACCCCATACTTCTATATAAGACAAGATTAGGTGATACCAAAAGCCCCCACTTATATAAGGTATCAAAAGGTTTTTTTATATATAATCCATTTCATGGAACTCCATCCTATTTTGCAGAGTAGGGTTGAGCTAGAAGATGACATGCCACTATTTCTTTGTCATCAAGAATGAACTCCACTATCAAAGGCCTGATGGAATTGACTCGTTAGCCTTTGTCTCTATGGTTTCTGTTGAGAACCCCCACTTTGGTGATTATATATCTACCCAAGCAGGAACTAGTACCCCTCATGAGTCAGTTGTTCTAGACAATACTCATATTACCAATTATCCTACCTCAGATGATAAATAGGATTTGGAAGATTCTTCTCCTTCACTTGAAGAGGGTGTATCCACCGCTACACAAGAGCCTCAACACAGTTGGTGAGGACTCGCTAGGTGAATCCAGGAGACCCGAGATCAAATCCGGGTGGAGGCATATTTCCAGGTTACTGTAGTAGTACTGTAGTAGGCACTGTTCGGTACTATAGCAGCCATAACTATTCATCCATCTGGGCCTCCGAGCCACCGGTTTGGTCCTCGAGTCCTACAAGGATTTAGGGCCACCCAAGGCCTTTGGTCCAGTTGATTCTTAAGGCCTTCGGAACACCTTAAGGTCTTAGGGCCACCCCAAGGCCTTCAGGCCACATGAATTTAGGCCCTAGACATACTACAAAAAAGGAGCAGCCCCAGAAGAGGATTCAGAGCAGGTGCAGTCACCAGAGCAGAGCTAAATGGATTGTTATAATGAGAGGGTATGGCTATGCCATCAGTACCAGCATGTGCTTGCATGGGAAGCCTAGCTAGACGGTCATGCAAAGGTGGAGATCTACTATGAAGATGCATATGCTTGGGAGGGGCAGTTCCTTGTAGATAGTCTGGTTGAATTCCATAAGAACTTCGGGTCATGTAATCTCTTAAGCCCACAATCCATATAATCTCTGAGCCTATGGACCTTGTAAGGGTTCCCCCTCATCCCTTGAGAGTGGGGTTATCAAAAATCAATAAAAATAAAGGCCTTCGGGCCATTCAGGCAGGTGTATCCACCGTTATTGATGAGTTGTTTTAGGTGAACCTTGGTACTGAGGAAGATTAGAGGCTAAAACTGATTAGTGTAGCTATGACCTCATAGGATCAGAAAAAATATGTGTCTTTACTGAAGAAGAACTGCAATGTCTTCACCTGGAGCTATGAAGAGATGCCAATACTAGACCCTCAGGTCACCGTTCACTATCTTGGTCTCCTAGTGATCCATCACATGTTCAAGAATCATCCCAAGAAAATGTAACCCACTCTTGGTTCCATGGTAAAGGCTGAGGTTGATAAGATTATCAAATCCTACTTTGTCAAGAAAGTCTAGTACCCCAAATGGCTACCCAACATCATTCAAGTTAGGAAGAATAACAAGAAGATCAGAGTATGTATCGACTTCTAGTATCTCGACCACTATTTTCCAAAGGATGAATTTCCATTTTTAGTGACAGATTTTTTGATCGATGCTACTTCCAGGCTCCATGTCCTATTCTTTAGGGATGAATACTCTAGGCACAACCAGATCTGGATGGACCTGAGGATGATAAATTTAACATCTTTAGGGAACCTCATGGGAGCCTTATCTATCAGGTGGTACCCTTTGATCTAAAGAATGTGGGATCCACTTATCAGCAGTCCATGTACCAAATATTCTTAATGATTATTGGGACTTTAGTGGAATTCTATGTGGATTAATTGGTGGTAAAATACCACCAATTTCAGTACCATATCAAATACCTTAATAAATTGTTAAACTTCCTTCAATACCAACATTTAAAGATGAACCACATGAAGTATGTATTTGGGGTTACCTCTTGGAAGTTTCTCATATTCATCACTAGATATAAAGGTATCAATATAAACCTAGACAAGATCAAGGAAATTAGCCAGATTCCTCCGCCAGGAAACTTCTGGGAGCTCTGGGGTCTCCAAGAACACTTAGCCTACATTTTCCAATTCATTGTGAATCTGTCCGATAAGTGTAAACCCTTTTTGAGGGTCATGAAGAAATACATTGACTAATAGTGGGATGAGGACTACCATACCACCTTTTAAGAAATAAAGTAGTATATTCTATAGCCTAGGGTTTTCATGATGCTAATTTTTTGTAAGCCTTTGGTCCTCTACGTGACCACCCTAGATGGGAACATCGATGCCCTTCTCGAAAAAAAGAACAATGAGGGAAGAGAAAATAGTTTACACTATATCAGTTGCATGCTCATCAAAATGGAGACCAGGTACTCCCCTATTGAGAAGAACTACCTCGTATTGGTTTTCGCAATGCAGAATTTGAGGCATTATCTTCAGCATCATGAGATATAGATGGTGTGACATGTATAACCACTAAATTATATCTTTAATAACCCCATGATGATGGGATGAATGACAAGATAGGTAGTAATCCTTAAGTAGTTAGACATCAGGTTTGTTCCACAAAAAGTTGTCAAGGGTCAGGTGCTATTAGAATTTCTAGCCACTCATCCATGCCCTGAAGAGTTTCCCCTAGATATTAAATTCCTATATGAGAATATCCACTTATTGGATTAGTCTATTCTCTATTGTAAGATGAATTTTGATGGTTCCTACCAGAGCCCAACTAGTAGAAGTCTCAATGATCCCATGCTCAACAGATTAGGTTTAGGGATTATATTAATCACTCCTCCACATGCTATCCTTTAGTTCTCATTCTTGATGTTAGAGGGCTGCACCAACAATGAGGAAGAGTATCAAGCTCTCATTATTGATCGTGAGTCGACCCTTGAGATTCATGTTCCTTTCCTATATCTGAATGGGGACTCCAAATTATTCATCAAACAGATTATTGGTGATTACATCATCAGAAAACCGGAGTTCATGACCTTAATGGAGCACACTCACTAACTAATAGACCAGTTACCTTCTCATATATAAGTGAATCATATAAATCTATCACATAATATTTTAGCCAAAAACTTGGACAGTTTAGTTGCATCCCTTACAAAGCATGACTAGGATGACCTATTCTTCTAGGTGGAACATTGGAGGTTCATCATTACTGTCATTTTAGAAGGTTATGACAAGAAGTAGGTAAACTAGATGGCTACTAGTGATTCCACATTAGAACCCCCACTTCCCCTCATAGAAATGGATATGACTTATTGGAAAACTCCTTTCATTGAGTATCTTCAACATGATATTGTCCCGATGGATCAAGACAAGCATGAGTGAATCCACAAGCATGCAACATATTTCACCCTTTAGAGCATCCCCAACCTTGAGAAGACTCTATACATATGTGGGTTTGATATAATTATCCTCTATTTCATCCAAGGATATGAGATTATGTAGGTTATTTAGGAAGTTCATTATTGGTCTTGTGGTACCGACCAAGTGGGATTGAAGCTCTCCCACCATATTCGTAGGTTGGTCTACTTATGTCCCACCATGGTTCATGACTACATTGATTATGATAAGAGGTGTCATGCATGTTAAACCCATCCCAACTTTGTACATTGAATACCATAGATTCTCCACACCACTAAGTATTATTATAACTTTATAGTATGGGTTCTTGATGTTTCAATCCCATATCCACAAACAATAGCTTTCCAGTGTAGGTTCATTATGGCTGTGATGAATTTCTTCTCCAAGTGGGCAGAAGAAATTCCTCTTAAGTAATTCAAGGACCGATCCATAATCAAATTCATGATCTCCAACATCATACATCAATTTGGAGTTCCCCATTCTATTCTTATCAAAAATGGAACCAAATTCAAGGATACTAAGTTTAATATATTTTATACCATGTATAATATTCACTCAAAACATACTTCCTGGTACCATGTTAAAGAAAATGGGTAGATGAAGACGTTTAAAAAGACCCTCTATAAAATTTTGTAGAAGATAGTGGGAAAAAACAAGAAAATTTATTCATAAAATCTCCCCAACACCCTTTAGGACTATCATATGAAAACACAAAATTCCACCCAAGAGACTCCATATTCCCTGGTGTATAGAACAGAGGTAGTTCTTCCTATTGTTGACTAGTTTCCATCTCTTTAAATAGCTATCCATGATCACTAAACTCTAGATAAAATATAAAATTTCATCTAGTAGATTTTTAATCCCTTGAAGATAATAATATCTAGGACTTGAACAATATAGAGAGGCACCAAAATAAAATAGAAAGAGCGTTCAACAGTAATGTTCACCTATGATTCTTCCTCCAGGGTGATACAATACTATCTCTTACAATTCCAATGATACACAGAAAGAAGCCTCTCAAGTTTGAGACCATGTGGGATAGACCTTAAATCATTCAAAAGGTCTATTATAATGGTTCTTAATCTTTTATCACCATGGATTGAGAGCCTATCACACCTCCCACCAACATTAAGTTTCTTTAGTAGTATTTTTCATAAGAAGATTGTAGCATCCAATGTTAGAGCTGGATGATGTACAACTGAAATGTTCAGTATCCTAGTTTTATGAAATTAAATTGCACAACCACCATGATCCTAGTCACATGACATTAAACTGTCAGAATATTCCCGATCACACGATGTTAAACTATGCAATTGGTCTGAACTCTACAACCTTAAACTAGGTGTTCAAGTCCAAGAATCATGAATTTAAACTGTATGCGAGTCTTATCAATAATGTGTGGTATGATTTTAGGAATCCTAGGCCCTCATTAACATCGAGTTTTGTCACTCTACTATACTGTGCATATCCATTTAAGATACTAATCCATAAGTTCCAAACTCTATGACCCTAAACTAGGAGTTCAAGTCCCAGTATCATGGATTTAAACTGTATACAGGATCATCCAGGAATGATTTATGTGATGGTTAGGACTCATAGGTCCTCATTCACATTGGGTTATCATTATTCTATGCTACATGTTCCCTGTTTGGAATGCTCTACTCTGATTGGTCTGAACTCTATAACCTTAAAATAAGAGATCAAGTTTAAGCATCATGAAATTAAACTATATGAAATTCCCCTCTGGAATAGGTGGTGTGGCATAGGGATACTTGGCCCCCATTCACAAAGGGTTTGTCACTTTTTTGCACCACACATATCATCTTGGGATACTTAAAATCCTCATAACATGACACTAAACTGTAGTCTTACCCAATAAAATTTGGGATGCCTTGTATGATAAACTTGGAATGAATAAACATATTAAATCCATGATGTTAAACTATGATTTTACCCTGTTTGAAACCGAGATGCCTATGAATAAGAGATGAGTATTACCTCATGCCCCAAACATGGGATTCCCCATGGTAACCATGGGATTAATTCATTACCTTTTCTGAGAGGATCAACCCAACTAGTGTTGGTATCTTACTATGTTTCACTTCCATAACTATGATTGGATTGATTCCCATACTCATATAATATGTAAGAACACTCATAATTCTCATCTTATTCCTCAACCATGAATTTATCCAATCCATTGGACCCTTTTCCCCATCATGGTATGATCTTTAAGACCTTAGAATAATACCCACCCTCAATCAAAGAATCACGACTTTAAACTGTGTTAGAGCCTTCTCAGGAATGTGTTGTGTGGCAATGGGATACCTTGGTATTCATTCATATTGGTTGTATCACTCCACCACACAACACATATCCATTTTAGATTCTCAAGATAGGTCCAAAATATATGGCCTTAAACTAATAGCTCATGGTCCAAGATTTAAGACCTTAAACTAATATCCATAGTCCCTACAATATGACCCTAAACTATTTTCAAAACCTGGGTTTGAATCTCACCCACTGATATTACCCATTGGAATTCCAAAATGTGTTGTGGCATGAAACCTAGAGTGTTGAATCTGATATATATATTTCCTTGATCCATTTCCACCCTCCGAGACTTTCTAAGTTTGGATTTCCATCATCATTCCAAACCAAATAGCCCACCCTAACAATGATGGTGCCTACCCAAAATGGCTCACCTCTCATCCTAGGCCAACTCCCTGATGAATCTTTGTCAACAAACAACATATCCTGTGTTTTAAACTTGGTCAATAGTCAATTCTATATTAGATCACCCCATTCTTGACTAGTGTGTTTTTGGTCCCTATGTTTTGAACATGGTCAATAGTCGATCCATCCCCATTGGTCACCCCTTATCTAAATCTCAGAATTCTTGACTTACCACCTTTCCACGTCCCTATATCTTAGTAGAATCTAAACACTCTTGGTTTCATCCCTCTATGTATCTATTCACTTCAATTAGGTAGGTTAGTGTCACTAGAAAGTTCTCAACTCGATATTTCCTTTCCCATACCGTGTTCTTCCATGTGTCAGGGGCATCCCATCATCACTCTTTGTTTCCCACATCAAGCATGACTCACGTGGGCCTAGAAATCTTAGTGGGGTGTCTATCAATTTTTTCGAACTGCACAATACCTAGGTCCAAACTCTACGACCATAAAATAAGAGCTCATAGTCAAATCATCACAACTTTAAACTGTGTGTGGGTCCTCTTAGGAATATGTTGTATGGATCATGCCTCCTTGGCCCTAATTTATGTTGTGATTTTCATTAATCCATGCTATGTATTTTTGTTTAAGAATATCCTAGGGTCCAAACTCTACAATATTAAACTAATATCCCATAGTCTAAGTATTAGGTATTTAAACTGTATGCAAGTCTCACTAGGAATATGTGGTGTGGTGCGAGCCTCCTTGTCCCTCATTCACATCATGTTTGTCACTATATTGTGCTATAAAGCTCTATTTGAGTATCCCTTCATGGTCCAAGAATTATGACCTTAAACTATTTTCATCCAATAGTCCGAACTATATGACTTTAAACTAAAAGTCTAAATTTCTCAAAGTACGATGAGAAACTATGAAGTTAACCCATGTAAAATTGGGATGCCTATCAATGGGATATTATCTTTAACCTATTTTAAACCAAGATTCCTTGTATGATAAGTATGAGATGGTCAGAAAAGATTACCCTATGCCCTTAACATGGTATGCTCCACGGTTGTGGGATGACACAATTCCCTTTTCAAAGAGGATTTCCCTCACTGGTATTGGTATTCTGCCACATAATGCTTCCAGAACTACATGTGGGTGGTTATCATCCTTATGGGATACGTAGAAATTCCCAGACTCTTCATCTTTGATCCCAACCACAAGTTCATCAACCCTTCGACTCCTTGGCCTCAATCATGGTCTAAGCATTATGACCTTAAACTACGTGTCGTTTTCTTCTCGATTATTTCATGGTGAGTGAAACTTTTTTCCCCATTCATGTCGAGCATTTACTTTCACATTCCACACATATAGCTTTGGAACAAACATTTCCCCCATAGTCCAAGTGACATGACTCTAAACTGTTTTCCATGGTCCAGACCGTTTGACCTTAAATAGTTTTCAAGTAGTTTTAGGTTCGTTCCACATGGTGCGGGAATCCTTGGATCAAACATCATGTTTTAACTCTTTCACCACAGAAACATCCTTGAACCCCCTTTCACCGCATGGTGTAAACCATAAAACCTTAAACTATATGCATCCACCTTCAAAACTATGTATAGCTTGATTCCCATCATCACGGGATACATAAGGACACCTAGAATTTCCATCTTCAGGCCCATCTAGAGATTCAGCACAAAAATATTTGTTATCTATGGTGTAATCACCGAAAAATTTCCCACAGGCCTCCTTCCAGGTATAATCCTCATTTACTTACCCATCAGAATATTGGGATTCCCTCATAGCATGATATAAGAAAGAAAATTCCTCACCATATGACATTAAATTACAGTCTTACCCCAGGCGAATATGGGATGCATCTGAATAGGATATTATTCTACCCTATATCAAACTAGGATGCACCATATATAAAACACAAGATGAAAAAACATTAACATTTTAAGAACATGACATTAAATAGTATCCTTACCCCATATTAATCCATGCTGCATCATATCCAAGTATGAGAATATTCAATACTCTCATTAGAGAGGGAACCCTTCCCCCCACTGGTGTCATTCTTCTACCACACCTTATTTTATGGTCTATGTGACAAGGCCTTAAACTATTCTCAAGCTACCCCTTTCACATGGTTAAGATCCTCCTTATCTCATTCACGTTAGAAGGATTCCCTTTTGTGACACGCTGAACCCTTTAGGGAGCTCTTATGGTCTAATCCTCATGACCTTAAACTATGATCATGTTTTCTAGGGAGTATTTTGTGCAGTTTTCGGTGTCCTCTTAAGACCCTACTTTAACAAAAGGTAACCTTCTCAGTGAAAAAAACATTCCTTTGAGACCCACCCACTTGGTCCAAGCATTATAACCATAAGCTATTTGTAGTAGGGCTAAACTCTATGACCATAAACTATGATTCTGGGTCCATGATATACAACCTTAAACTATTCACATGGTTCATGCAAAACGACCTTAAAATATGCACAACCTTCCCCAGATTTTATTTATTGATGTGGGGTTTCCCCATTATGCTACCATAATTTTCCTTCACTCTCATAGTAGGGTGAGTATCATTCATGATGGTTCACTATGTCCCTTTTTAATGACATTAATCTACAACTCTTCCCCATGCAATGAACATAGGATTCCATCATGGTTTGACATGAGAAATAAATGATGGCCATCCCGAGGCATAAGCCCCACATGTTCCATGTCTCGATCACATGACGTTAAACTATGAAATGAATCCCGATCACATGATGATAAATAGTACAATTTCTGATCCTCATCATATAATGTTAAACTATGTGTCTAACATCCTCACCGTATGATGTAAAATTATGTGTTTATTATCCTAATTATATGATGTAAAATTTCATGGAATCTTAGGCCCTCACCCAAGAATCCATTTCCTCTAGTTTAAGTCATCTACCACATCATTCACTAGACCTTCGCTTGACATCTGAGATGACTCTTCCCCTAGAAGATGAGTTTTAGTTTTTTTTTCAAATTGTTACACCCACACCAATGTGCTCTAATACATGGTGGTGTAATTATGGTAGTGCTGGAATCTATTCAAACATTCCATAATTTCATTTCCATGCTTTGCGTGCCCATTATTTGGATCATCAACCTCCTTCATGTCTTAAGGGACCCTCTAGAGACAAGGCGCCTGGCCAACATGGATCACCTACTATCCTGGTACAACATATAGAAGGACTTTAAATGACATTATGAGTCAGGTTCCATGTTTCAAACATGGTCAGTGGTCAGCCCTCATTTTTTAGTCCCCATTTCCAATTAAGTGGTATGGATGTTGTGTTTTGGACATTGTCAATAGTTATCATATATCATGATTCTACTCCTCTTGCGTTCTAGATATGGGAAATTGTGATTCCCACTCCCCATTATCCTTTATTTAGGTAAAATTAAATGCCTCTAATATTACCCATTCATGTACAAGATAATGTTGGAAAATAAAGTTGGCTAATCCAAGATCCTTGTTCTATATCCATAGCCTCTCTAAGCCCAAACACTATCCATGGTTATTCAACAATAGAAAACCACTAAGTGCTTGATGATTGTATAAAACTATCATATGAATGAGAATTAAAATGGTTTCCCCTTGTTTCTCACACCAAGTATGACTCACATGGGCTTAGGGATTGGTTTTGGTTATATCAGAAATATGATCGATGATAAAAAAATATGTCCATGTATGAAAAAGGTTTAAAATCAAGATTTTTTTTGAAATTGGAGAGAGTCATCCACATTTTGGAGCCTCTTTTATGACCTATCAAAATTTCCCCTATGGTTCTTCCCCAATAACAACACGATTTAGCTTCACCAGCCTCTGGCGTGTGGCCTTAAGAACCTACAACCACCTCCCAAGATCTTCTTCCTCCTCATAAGCTACTGGATGAAGCTCATAATCCCTGATCTACGCTTAGTACCACTCACCTTTGAGCTCAAATATTTGGAAAATCGCTAGCATCATTGGATTCTTGGCCTCTTCTAGCTGAGCCCCCAGTTGACTGATCATATATGATTGAATGTTAAGAAATGAATCATGCTCTCTCATTTGTTCCTCCAAATTTTGGATCTCCTAGTTGAATTCTTAAAGCTTATGAGTGCTGTTTAACTTCTGATGGTGCTAGAACATGCACAAATTTTGGCTTTCTTCATGCACCTACATAGCAAGGAAGTTGAAGACCAGTTCTTGGAGACCACAAGTGTCTACCTCTCCAGTTCCTAGGTTCCACATTTAGTGGTGCAGGGACCCTATTTGGATCACTAGGCATGGTTCCAAAGTATGGGTGATTAAACATTGTATGTTTCTCTATTCCATGAGCTAGAAAATATGATTTTATTTAGTGGGTTTGGAATCTAAGTCTTCTTACTCTTTAGGGGGTGAATGATTTTATTTAAGAAAAGATGAAAGGATAGAAGAAGTAGGGTCCTCTTTGAGCATCCTCTCAGCTAGGTCGAGCTCTAGATCGAGTGGTCAGTCATCTACACCCAAACCTTCCTCTATAGAACCAAATATTCTAGCCTCAAGCTCTACCCCACCAGTGGAATAACCTATGAACTATTATCCCATAACCAAGTTTGGACCATCTTGATTGAATGGTTCTTCAAGAACCAACATTACCATTAGAGAAAGGACATTGAATGTACAATCCTCATCCACTTTCTAGGCATGCATCCTTTAGAGCACTACTTGGAACATGAACACATCCACCAATTTGATCAGAAAATGATCAATTGAGACTACATAAGAGAGAAAAACTTATAGAGGTTTAGAATCATATAATTGAGTCCCCGAATCTTGGTAGGGAGTTCTTCCATGGGAGACCCCTTGACACCGGTCATCACTTCAATGGATAACATTGGATCATGTTGTGTTAATCAATCAGAATTTTTTGATGAACTATATGAGGACAAGACAAAAAAATTGCTACAAAAGCTCTAAGAAAGGTCTAAAAGAAACAAATTAATTGATATAAACTCTTAACATTGGGTAGATGGATTTCAATGATGAGATACCCTAGGAATGAATCTTCCCTAGAAGCGGAAACCACCATTGGAACAACATGGTGTGGTCCCCCATAGATATCAGGGACGATCTGAGGCTCAGAGGTCAACAATATGACTTCCTTGAATGGACCACCAACTGCTTCATCCTTTGGAATAGGCACTGGAGCGTTCTCCCAAGCAACCATTGGTTCACTTTCCCCCCTCCATCAGGGGACTCTTATTGTTTTCAAGATGTTATTGTACGAAAAAACTTTAGTTAGATATTTTGGATAATAAAAGGGAAGGATCAAGGTAGGTAAGTAAGTTAAGGATTACCTCAATAAGTGTGACCAAGTCATCTTCTGTGGATGCAATTTCACCGATCACCCAAGGGCTCCCTTTATCGGTGGATAATCTTTAGGATTCTTCACCCCTAGAGCCATGTGCCTCCTCCTCTTTCAATTATTCTTCAGATTATTCATCAATAGGTGGTGTCTCCTACCATCTTGTCTTTCCACCAAACATCAACCACACTAGGGTGGAAGGGGGATCATAATCCCATTATTGGCATGAAAAACAATCCATGGACATCAAATATATGTGTCTTTCATGGAATCTCACCTTGGACGTGATCTAGATAGGACCAACCTATGGAAGTTTGAATCTATCCCGAATCATCTTTCACCACATGTCCTCTATCGACATGGATGAATGCAACATCCTTCAATCCATATAGAGTGAGGGGAAGATAGAATCAGTAGTTGGATATAGTAGATACCTCAATTTATTCATGGGATAATCCTTGGCTCTACTTGTACCAACTTGATATCCCTCTAATTTCTCCCAAGATATATTTTGAGAACCCTCTTCTCTAGGAGACAGGGGTGAAACAACACCTTTCGCCATCCACACTCTAGCTCCATCTTGGTCTTCCACCACTATCTGGATTTCTCCCCAAAGATCATCCCACCAAACACCCTGCTACTTCGACACCACACTCTCTAGATCGATCATTTGAATTCACTTCCTCAAGATCATATCTGGGTATACTGCCACCCAACTAGTAGAATAATCTATCAATATGATAGTGTCAACATTGATTGGAGGTAGCATAATGGTATCCTCTGATCATATATGCATCAACATCCACCAAATATGATGAATGATATAGGGGTGATGCTCCTAATTTTTTTTGAGGAAAGAAAGATTATATTAATGGAGAATATCAGCATTCGTAAATAAGCAGAGCCAAGAAGGGAAATTGTCCAGCCATAGTTGGTTGACATCGAAGAGGCCTGAGGCCACCAGCTGATGGGCCGCATTGTTTTATTCTCTTTTGGTAAAGTAGAAGGTGCAGCAAGAGAAGCCTTGGCACAATGAGCAGATCCTTCTGACGATAAAGCCAAATGCCTGGAGTCCACGTCATCGTGGTTAATAGAATTGATAATCGAAAGGAAGTCAGACTCAATGATGATATCATCCCATCCACGTTCCACATCGAGCGTCATTCCTGCCAGAATGGCATAGGCCTCAGCAACTGCAGGTTCCCAGAATGCATTATGTGGTTGATAATTTTCTGCAATGATCTGCCCCAGATGATTTCGAGCCAGGAGGCCAAGAGCAACATGCCCATCCTTGGGGAGAGAAGCATCCACGTTAAGCTTAAGACTCCCTTCCTTTGGGGGGAGGGGTACAGTGAGAGGAACAAGAGGGGGAAACTCCTGGCATAAAGTGTCCTTTGTGGTCCTTCCATCCCTCAATCCATGAAGTGGCTCGTTCAATCCAGAACTCGGGAGGCTGATGAACATGTTGGAAAACCAAATCGTTATGCCGAACCCAAATAATCCAGGACAAGCTGCAACGGGAGCTTGCATCAGACGATGAAAGAGAGGAACACCAACACATCAGAAGATCGGGGAGGTCAGAGGCAATGTCCAGTGAAGAATCCGAAGCTGATTCCCATTTATTCCAAATTTCCTTGGCTCCCGGGCAGTAAAAGATGGCGTGCCAAGGGGTTTCAAGAATATTCAGGCAAAAAGGGCAGGATTCAGCATGAATAGCCTAGAAAACTGGGACGATGTATATGGTTCATAGTAGACATGGACGTTAATCTTGGCCACCAACACGTTTCCCCTAAATCTATGTAGGTAATCATTCTATTCCCATGTTCCCTGTAGGTTATCCACCATCAGGACAACCAGGGTTAAGAAGGGGTGAAAATTGAAGTTCTCATGGTTTCTAATCCTAATCATGATCCCGGTATCGTCGAGCATCATTGTACTGACCCTGATGATATTAAGAAGAGATGGCTGCAGACTGAAATTTGGTGGGGTGATAGAATTCAGGAACTCAAAACCCCCAAAGTGAGTGTGATCCATCCATTAAAGAACTGGAATAGTCTACAGATCTTCCTTGGCATGCTTCCCCTCACCACATGTCCTAACATTTAATAGAGTCGAGACAGCATGGGTGCCGCCAAGTTTACACTATTACTAGCTGCTAGGATCACTTCTATCACCACCATCCCCAAGAATAGTCCCATCTTAGTTTCCCTGACTGGAAGAATCCAACTACTGAGGAAAGTTTCAATAAATATGGTGTATAAGACCATAGGATCCCAAACTTCAACCATGATATACCCCCACCGTTCAAACTAACCCTCTTCTAGGATCAACCAATACGATCTTGTCCTCATACTCTATGGAACTATCAGACATTTCTTTCCTTTCCCTAACATCCTTATAATTGGATCACTCTTAAAAAACATGTCAAACCATACTTTTAACATGATATACTTGTGAAACACGGGTGAACGATCCAATTTTTTTCAACACCTCCATAAGGTTTTATGTTGGGAGAGGAGTCCATTGACTATTGTTATAGGTGTTTGGTGATGTAAGGAACTCATCATAAAAGAAATATTCCAGTGTGATTTCTCCAATACAGTCAAAATCACACAAACTGATGCTCATCTCCCAATGATGAAGATATATGGTGTTCATATCTTAGAACCATCAGCTAAGGAGCTTCAACACCAACACTTGTTGATGGTAGAAGTGGGATTGTGATGTACACATTACCTCATACAGTCTGACCTAGCTCAGACCTAACCATAAACCAAGTAGTTATAGCATACCCAGTACACTCATGCCCATTCATATGTAAATTTTCCACTAGAACACAAATCCTAGTCCTTGTGCCAGACCTTTCTATTATCCAACATACTGCTTTAAAAAATGTTGGCATAGTGGGAGGGGGATTATTCAGCTTTTGGTTTCTATCTCACGACCATCCTAGTTGTCCTATTTTGCTTTTAAATGTTCATGGATTCGTGCTCCCTTGGAGGGTGTCCATGAAAAATGATATTCTAATAGTTAAGATCATCCTCACACATGAACCATGATTGTGGTGTGCCAATTTCTAGGATGGGCATATTCACCTCATTTTCCAACCCAAAATTCCACAATGGAAGGTAGTTTCTCAGTGGATAATTCTTTTTGGACTCTTTCTAAATATCCATGAGAATTTGGTTGTTTAAAACCACCCTCCTATATTAAGG
Source organism: Viscum album (assembly GCA_963277665.1). Classification (NCBI taxonomy): domain Eukaryota; kingdom Viridiplantae; phylum Streptophyta; class Magnoliopsida; order Santalales; family Viscaceae; genus Viscum; species Viscum album. The sequence continues at coordinate 2,027,654,845 of OY728123.1, forward strand.
GATCTCAGGGTTTCCTGCCATTTTGGCTCTCTGAGAAGCATCTACAGCCTTGATCTGAACTTAATTCTATTGGTGGGCCATTTTTATGGAATCTAGAAAGTTTAAGAGAAGTGCATGAAATAAGTATGATTTTCCATGAAAATTGAAATGTGATAGAAAATTTTAGAAAAGTGCATGCAAAACGAGGCCTTGGTCATGGAAGTATATGTTAGGAATAAGTTTGTACAAAAGACATGGCCAAAAGCTCGATGTTTCATGCAAAAAGAAGATTTACGCTCATGAGAAAAACATCCTATTGCAAAAAAATTACATGTACCATATAGAGTCCCCCTTAGTCCATTTATAGAAATTCAAATACTGCTTCTGCGTGTGCATAAACTGCTTGCATGAAAAACTGAAAATTTTGTGTGCACCTACGATAATGATCTTCTATATTTGTAGTTTCCCTTAGAACCTAAACTTTTGGTCCCTTTTTAGCTCAGATTATGAGGGGGGTGTATTTTTTTGTGACCAAATATCATATAAGGCCTTAAACATCTAGTTTTGTGTAATCCAAGCATGCAGCCCTCCCCAAAGGACTATTCTGTAGTCGATTAGTGTGGTGACCACAAGTTTCAGTGGTTGTGTGCAAGAATTCCTTTCCACGCACAAAGGTCTTGCATGCCAAAGGTGATCATATTTCTCATATTTTAGACCGAGAAAAATAGGATTTCAAAAGGAAATCATGCACAAGATAGAAGCATTGCGTGAAAGAAATGAAGGATACACACAACATTACCCCTTTCATGCTGAATGCGACATTAACACGAGCCTTTTACATGGACAAGCCCTCATGGAAAAGAAAGAACCCACATGAATTCCCCTTACATGCCCACCTATAAGGATTTCAACTATAAATAAGAGGTCACCCCTCTCTTAAAAATCCCTCCATAAGACGAAACATCACTCTAATGCACAAAAACTCCCTCCTCCACGACAATATGTAACATGAACCACCCAAGGTAAATAATCTTTCATGATAGACCTCCTTTAGGCTCAAAAATTTACTTGGATCATGGTTAAGTGATCCTCATGCAACCCCTTTGAATTTAGATCGGGTGTGTGAAACCCCTGATTCACGTGAAACCTTGAGACCCTATGTGCAACCCAATTTTGTGCGTAAACTCCAATATTTCATGTAGCTACTCCTTGAGACTCCATGCCCTACCCTTGTGATAGAGCACCCTGCTCATGAAACTCTTCTATGTAAACGTACAAACTTCCATGAAATAACTTCTGAGTCCCCTACTTAACTTCCCCCACTCCTCCAGTACACCTATTACCTTACCTACTACTTCTAAGAATGGTTACTCTAACCGTGATTTCTTCTGAGAATGGGGACTCTAATATAGACCTCATGATTGAAAAATCCTCCCGTCATTATAACATGGAAGTACCAATTCCATGCCCAATCCAAAGGAGCTTGAATAGTGGTCATATAGGCCCATGGGGTGGGGTTGATTCCACCCATGTCTGAGTTGTATGATTTATAACCGACTAGCTCCAAATTCTATTCCCATGAAATTAAAATAAACAAAAATTTCCTTAGTACATGACATAAAATGATAGTCTCACCCTATGAAACATGAACAAGATGCTTCATGTATGAGTGGCATGAGATGACCTCCACACCTCTACCACACACATGGAATGAGATCCTCTCAACATCTCAATGTGTAAGCCCCACACCATCCAACCAAGAGTAATCATCTTATGAAGGGAAGATTCAATGAATAAAACCACACTATCACTCATCGACACTCCTTTCATAACACGAGCATCCTTACCACATGACTTTAAACTGCATGGATCAATCCTATCACCCGACCTTAATTTATGATATCAAACTATGTGGTTTTTGATCCCTGACTTCTAAATAGGGTACGTAGGACACCTCCATGAGGTTCAATCCTGAAATATGGTAAACCTAGGTTCTCCCTCCTAGGGAGGTACCTCCTTGATCAGCCTCAAGGAATGTTCTGATCAACCGATTAGGTTTTTTCTCAAGGGAAATCCCAATTAATGGTAAACCTAAGTGGTCCCTCATAGGGGCGTACCTCCCCGATCCTCCTCAAGGGGTGTTTTAAAAAATATCTCAAGTCTGCCTCAAGGATTATCCCAACAAATGGAAAACCTAGGTACCCCCTCTTAGGGCCGTACATACCTGACCTTCTTCAATGGGTATTCGTATCAACCTCTCGAGTCTTCCTCAAGGGGTATCCCAACCAATGGTAAAACTAGGTTCTCCCTCCATAGGATATACCTCCTTGATCCGCCTCAAGGGGGGTTCTGATCAACCTATCGAGTCTGCATCAAGGGGTATCTTGAGAAATGGTAAACCTAGGTGCTACCTCATAGGAAAATACCTCCCTGGTCTACCTCAAGGGGTGTTTAGATCAACCTCTCAAGTTTTCCTCAAGGGGCATCCTAAACAATGGTAAAACTTGGTGATCCCTCCTAAGAGAGTACCTCCTTGATCCGCCTCAATAGGTGTTTTGATCAACCTCTCAGGTTTTATTTAAGAGGAATCCTGACCAATGGTAAACCTAGGTGCTCCCTCCTTGGGATGTACCTCCATGATCCACCTCAAGGGGGGTTCTAATCAACCTCTCAGATATGCCTCAAAGGGTATCCTGACCAATGGTAAACCTAAGTGCTCCATCCTAAGGACACACCTCCCTGATCCTTCTCAAGGGTGTTATGATCAACCTCTTAGGTTTTCCTCAAGGGGAATACCAAACAATGGTAAACCTAGGTTTTCCCTCTTAGGGACATACCTCCTTGATTCATCTCAAGGGGTGTTCTGATCAACCTTCCAAATCATTATCAAGGGGAGTTTTAATCCATTCATCTAGGTTTTTCCTCAAGGGGAGTTCTCATCCATAAACCTAGGTTCTCCCTCCATGGAAATACCTCCATGATCCTCCGAAAGGGGTGTTCTGATTGACCTCTCAGGTCTTCCTCAAGGGGCATCCCAACCAATGGTAAACCTAGGTGCTCCATCCTAGGGACGTACCTCCCTAATCCATATCAAAGGGCGTTTTGATAAACCTTAAAGATTAATATCAAGGGGAAATATGATCCATCCTTCTAGGGTTCTCCTAAAGGGGAATTCTCACCCATCAACTTAGGTTCTCCCTCCTAGAGACAAACATCCCTAGTTTGCATCAAGGGATATTCTGATCAAACTTTTAGATCTGTATCAAGGGGTGATCTGATCCATCCATCTAGGGTTCACCTCAAGGGGTATTCTCACCCATCAACTGAGGTGGTACATCTTCCCTTCTAAGGACATGCCTCCTTGATCCACCTCAAGGGGCATTCCGATCAACCTTCTGTATCCATCTCAAGGGGCGATCTGATCCTTCCATCTAGAGTTCGCCTCAAGGGGAGTTCTCACCCATCAACTTAGGTGTGAAATTATCCCTCCTAGGGACACGCCTCCTTGATCTTCCTCAAGGGGTGTTTTAATCAACCTTCCAAATATATCTCAAGGGGAATTCTGATCCATTCATCCAGGATTTACCTCAAGGGGTGTTCTCACCCGTCAACCATGGTGTGAAATCTTCCCTCATAGGGACACACCTCTCATATCTTCCTCCACATGCCATTTTGATCCATCCATCCAGTCCCCATAATATATTAACCATATTCCAGTCTCCACAAGACAAAAAATCATTCCCCAATCCATCTAAAAAAATATATTGATTTTTATCCATAGGAAATAGAACTTGTTACATAACCAAAAATACATACCCCATGCATAAATGTGGGATTCCTGAGGTAAAAATCCTTAGATAAATTAGCCTATGGCATAGTTATCTCATGATAGACATGGGATTCCTTGGGTTCCATGCCTTAAGATTCCTCATATGAGATAGCCTCACAAGAGGAAGAATGCAGGTGACCAATGTTCCCTATGTCTAGACATGAACAACGATACCCAACATGACCACTCTATTCACTGAAGGTTGCTTCCCTATCAATACAAACACAGTATGTCAAGATATTAGCAGTTTAATTAACCAGTTTACACAAAGTGATGGAACTAGAAATGAGATCCACAAACATGAATTAAATCAATAAGGGAGACCCATACTAGGTGATTATCTTCAAATAGGAATCCATGGTAGGAGGAAAAGACATACCGTCATCCCATTTAGATCAATGAGTAGAAATTTACGTTGAAAGTGATGAGATTCATCCAAATTTGGAAAGTGGGAATGAGGGGATACAACATTCCAATGCACACACACAACATGTTGATGCCTAGGTGGGACCCTGGTGAAATCATCAGAAAAAAATGTGAAAACTAAAATTGAGGAAAAGTAGTCACCATTCATACATTGAGACACACTCTAGAATCTAGGCCATAAAATAGTTCTACTTGAAGATCATACTTCACTATCTCACTTATCCATCCAACTAGGGACTTATTGAAACCTTAAAACATCAAAAAACCTTAAACACACAATTCATAGAAACTCAACCACCACACCTCTACACTATGAACTTTGGGAGGCACTAACTCAACCACATAGATTTGGACCACATCTCAGAAATTCATCTTGGTGGGGGAATTTTACCGCTTCATTTAATGTTCAAATTCTTGTCAAAAAACAACACAATAAGTTTCCATTGATTCCCTATATCACCATAGAAATCCTCAAAAAAGTAGTGGAAAGGATATGGTACCACACTTCTGTATTTAACTAAACTACTAAAAATGGAAGGGATATAGAGCATACGTTTAAACTCTCCTAGTGCCATTGGATCAAAACCCTCCATTGCCTAAAACCACCCATGTACTAGAACTAGAACTCTCTAAGGATGTCTTGGACCACTTGGGGATGGTGGTGGTGGAAACGAACCAAAGAACCAACCACCTCCTGTTACTCCTATGACATGTCCGCTTCCCTATGGATCTCTTCATTGTAGCTGCTTCCCCTTCCTCGATGGTCAAACAACCGTCGATCTTCCTAAAACTCGGTGAGTAGGATACTACTACATGATATGTCCATACCTATCACTAGCATAATAATTCCATGACCCTAAAGGAGTGATCTGTACCCAAGGTCCCTTTAGACGATGGTGCCTCTTGTGTCACACACCTGCTGTCTATGGGTCCTGATCAACCTAGGCCATAGAAAAACCCTGCCTCAAAAGACCACGATACAAACTCTATATTTGTATATTATTTTACAGAACCAGCAGATCCATTCATGGCTTGGTCTAACAATATACATCCACATGAAATCTTAGAGGTGGATCTAGGCTTTGCTCAATGGGTGGAAGCTCTACCAGCTATCCATTAAAAAGAAAACCTACCTCATGAGAAGGCCCTAGCTAGGTAACCTAATCATTCATCAGGTCATACCCTTAACCTAGAAATGGAAATATAGAAGGTATTTTTCATGGAAAAATCCTTAAGGATGACAATATGGACCCCAATAAAAGAGTATATCTAGGGAGCTCACTCAAGAAGGACATACAAACCACAACCCAATCTTATATGATGAATTTACCAAAGTTTTCCCTAAAACCAGTGTCTAAATGTTTCAAGTCAATATGACAGTTATCAAGGTCTTGGTAAATAGATACGTCATCCACCACACCAAAACTATACACCCTGGCTTGAAATATGAGCTCGAAAACATTAAACACTATTGCCCCAAACCAAGATTAAAGCTAGAAAAACCTAACACTATGGTCCCAAAGTGAAACCTACTATTATACCACTATATCATGACCCATACCACCGAGTTCCAAGCCATGAATCACCAAGGCCACCTCCAATTGGCCAGGGGATGGTACCAGCGCTGAGTAGGAATATCAAACACATGGGAGACATTAGCCTAATGTACTTGTATGCATGCACCCACATCCATCTCTATGAAATAGTACAGAGATATAAAATTAAAACTACTAAAATATGAATTCATATATCTATATACCACAAAGAGTAAGACAATACTGGAAATCAGTAAAAAGGAAAAAATACAAGACCACTAAAAGAAAAATGTAAAATCTTCCAACCTGCTCAAATGGGGAGGATCGCTATCAAATGCATGATTAGAACCCACCACGGTCTACCCATTCTAGAACTATGCTATAGAGACCCAACCTTTTCTTCCATTACTATTAAATAATTTTAAAGATAAATAACATAATAGTATTACACATAGATGATCCAAAGGTTTAGTGTCTTGGGAAAACTAGGACCATATATAACAATTACAACATCAAGTATAAACATTTATTCAATTTCTTCTTCCCTATATTCTTACTGGCACTTGACCTCTCCTTAGTACATGTAGCCACCTGAGAATATAAATAAAAAGGGGTTAGATATAATCCCACTAAGGGGAAATATAAGAACAATATAGCATGGGGAGAGCATAATAATAACAGAGGCAAATAATCATGAATAGAAGGGAATTATTAATAAAAGACTTGAAATGTGGCAATGCATAAAAAATGAAACATCATGTCTTAGTGGTTAACTACCACACATACTTGTGAAAAAATATAGAATATTGTTCACACATTATTTCACATTTACTCATGAGATTCATAACTTTACCCAATGAATTGGAGCATTGTATAATTTCTGGCGCACCCTTCACATTGAAACATTCATATTGCGTTATATAATTCAGGGCACACCCGTCATATCTTAACATTATCATTTATCATGAACGACACAATGAACATATAAAAAAATTAACATAACTAACACATTAAATGGAATGGTTTTCATCTCATAATAACACATTTATAAAAATTGGGTTCCCAAAAGAAAGAGGGAATAACATACATGTTACAAGAACCGTCAATCTTGAATGAGAAGTAAAAGGTGTGTTCTTAAAAGAAGAATTCTTTTGGAAAAAATTTTGTTTGAAATAAATACCAGTGACAAACATTTATATCCCATAAAAGGAAAAAAAACTATTAAAAAAAATATTTTTAAGGAGTAACCATATCAAAAAGGAGTGAAAGAGGGAGAACCTTAAGGATGAAAGTTGGGTTCGAAAATTTCCCCTTACTTTATATCTGAATGCTTCCTTCACTTTAATGTCCTGTATAATGACATTATATTAATTAATTAGAAATTAAAAAACATTTTATATATGAATAGGGGTAATTTTGGTTTCATTATTTTATTTTATGGTCCATTTTATGAGTTATAGAGTTTAAAAACATTGTTCGAGAATGTTCGTTTTTATGGTTTCCTTAAGCGTTTCACATGTATTCATGAATTGAAGTTCATGTAGAACATGGAAAAACATCCAGAACATATATTACATGTTATTAATGATATTCCAAAAGTTAAAATGATCTTATAATGAATTACATTCTATTCCATGTGGATGAATCAGTAGATAAATATTAAATGATGATTGTTTGAGTTAATTTGGGCGGTTTTTCGACCAGAATGAACTTTTTTTGATTAATAATTTAGTAATATGTACATAAGTTAGTTCAAGAACTTTAAATAGGAATTAATACATATAAAATATTCTTATTCAACCATAAAAATGGTTTCATGACCAGATCTGAAGGTAGAAATGAAAAAAGAAAACATGTCATTCTAGAAGGTGATAGATTAACACCTCACGAACAACGTTTTCTTTTGTAAAATAAAATGAAGAGGAGAAGGAGGTTGGATGATATAATATCCCATTAGTATCATAAAATTATTTTATATGTATGATAATAGAGTTACCATACCATTTGGACAAGGATTGTTTGGGAGATAATTAGAAAATAACTTGAAATTGAAAGAGAATTAAAGGAGAAGAGGGAGATAAATTACCTCTTGAATCCTCCTCTAGAGATCCTCCTTAAGCGGCCGAGGCTTAGTATTATGATGAGACCATAAGCTCTTGGACATGGGGTAAGGGTTAGGGAAGATTCTTGGGAAGATTTTAGACAAGGAATGAAGCTTGAGAGGTGTGAGGAAATGAGGGTGTGAAGGGTGGTATTTATAGTGGAGGGGAGAGGAGATTTCTCAATATAAAATTCATTAGTTTATTATTTCCCCACAAGACAAGTAATAGTGATTATTCCATGACCAATAATAGTAATTTTATATTGTGATCCCGAACCAAGTGGGCTTACATCAGTAAAACATCATACATGACTCTATAATTAGCTTATTTAGCTTATTTTGTAAATTATGTCATTTCACTATTCATAAAAATTCAAGTATTTCAGAAAAATACCAAAAATTCCCACCTACCATTTTTCGACATGTAGAATCAAAAAATGATGTCCATTTTTTAAAAATAAATTTCTAAATATGATTAATTTAATATTTAATTAAAATCACAACTTATTTGAAAAAACAGTTTTTAAAATTAAAACTGATTTGATAATGCTTTCAAAAATTACTTGAGGTCTTATAAAATTATATTAAATCTAGAAGACATAGATTTTCTAATTTATGAACACTTTTTAAGAAAATACATTTTATTTTAAATTAATTAGTTAATTATAATTAATTATTTATGTCTTACAAAAATACCATTACTTATAAGATGCCAAAATTTTATTTAATTATTCGTGGGTAAGGTTACTATTATCTTGGGTAATTTTCTATTCATAAGGGTCATATTACTATTCATAAGGGTAGGTTACTATTCATAAGATTATGTTACTATTCACCAAAAATTATTTTGGTTTTATTAGTCTCCAAAAATCATATTGAACACAACTATGTATGTCAGACTTTTGAAATTCCAAACACAGAAGTGATAAACTTATGTTTAAAGGTCACTTAGCACTTAATAGTTCATTATTTTGTGTTGTCATGTGATTTTATGACATATTTATAAGAAGGGAATCTCTATTGAAAAACTTTGGGTCGTTACACTCTCCCCCCTTATGAAATTTCACCCTCAAAATTTCGTTTTACCCAAACAGGTGAGGGTACTTCTCCTTCAACACCTCATCCGGTTCCCATGTTGCTTCTTCAAACTTATGGCTCCTCCACATCACTTTGAAAAGGTGGGTTGTCTTGTTGTGTAGAACCTTATCTCTCTGGTCCATAATCTCTACTAGCTTCTCCTCATAGGAGAGATCATCTTCTAGTTGTACCACCTTTGAGTTCAATACATTTTAGGAATCTGGTATATACTTCCTCATAAGTGATACATGAAACACATCATGAACATGAGCCATATTTGGTGGAAGTGAAATCCGATAGGCCACAACTCCTATGCAATCAAGGATCTCAAAGGGGCCAATGTACCTTGGGCTTAACTTCCCTTTCTTTCCAAACCACATGACTCTCTTCCATGGTGATATTCAAAGGAAGACTTTATATCCAACGTCAAACTCCAAGTCCCTTTGATGGTTGTTAGTGTATCTCTTTTGCCGACTCTTTGAAGATTTTATGTGTTTCTGGATGACTTGAACCTTTTCTGTCATCTCTTCCACAAGATCAGGTCCAAGTATCTTTCTTTCTCCAACTTCATCCCAATAGGTTGGAGTTCTACATCGCTTTCCATAAAAATCTTCATATGGGGCCATCTAAATACTCAAGTGGAAGCTATTTTTATATGAGAACTCAACCAATGAGATTTGTTGATCCCATCCAACTTTTAATTCTAGAGAGAAGGATATTAGCATATCTTCAAGTGTCTGAATAGTCCTTTCAGATTGGCCATTAGTTTGGGGGTGATAGGTCGTGCTGAAATTGAATTCAGTACTTAAAGCATGTTGAAGGCTTCTCCAGAATTTATATGTGAACCTTGGATCATGATCATAGACAATTAAGAGTGGAACTCCATGAAATCTCACCACTTCCTTCACATATATCTTTTCAATTTGTTCAAGTGAGAGGTCTTCCCAAATATCGATAAAATGGGCAGTCTTGGTGAGTCGGTCAACCACAACCCATATTGCATTATTTCCCTTCGACGTCTTTGGGAGACCTATGACAAAGTCCATAGTAACATTCTCCCATTTCCACATGGGTATAGTAAATGGATGCATCAACCCTTTGGACTTTTTTCTCTCTTCTTTAACTTGCTGATATACCAAGCACCTTGAGATATTTTCTGCGATCTCCTTTTTCATATTATCACACTAGAAGTGTTCTCAGAGATCATGGTACATCTTGGTACTCCCAGGATAGATAGAGAATGTTGAGCTATGTTCATTTTACAATAGCTCCTTCTTTATCTCAGGTGATGAAGGCACACAAATCTGTGTTCCAAACTGAATCACACCATCATCGTCGATATGGAACTCTTACAGCTTCACTTCCTTTACTGCATTCACCCTATTTTGTATCTCCACATCACCCCTTTGTGTTTCCTTAATCTTTTCCTGGATGGATGGTTGCACAATCATTTGGTCAAGGTAGAATGTATCCCCTGCCCTTATGATTATTAAATCCATCCTTTACATATCCAAGAATATAGGGTCTTTCTCAATCCGTAACATGGATAGAGTAGCAGGTTATTTTCTGCTTTGAGCATTTTCTACCTTGTTCACCTTTCCAGGATGATATTGAATAGAGAAATCATAATACTTTATTAGATCTAACCATCTCCTTTGACACATGTTTAGATAATTTTGTGTGAATATATACTTTAGGCTCTTGTTATTAGTGTATATTTCACACTTCTCACCATAAAGGTAGTGCCACCAGATTTTTGAGGCAAAAATCAGGGCTGCCAACTCTAGATCATGCGTCGGGTAGTTCTGCTCATGGATATTCAACTTCCGTGAGGTGTAGGCTATCACATTATCATTTTCATGAGTAAAAACCCAATAATTTCTTTGAATCATCACTGTATATCACAAAACTTTCTCCACTTTTTGGTAGTGTGAGTACATGTGCAATGATCAACCTTCTCTTTAGCTCCTTGAAACTTCCCTCACATTCTTCCATCCAGACATACTTTACCCATTTCCTTGTTATCTTAGTCAGCGGGATTGAAAATCATGAGAAGTTTCTCACAAAACATCAGTAGTACCGAGCTAATCCAAGAAAACTACGGATTTCTATGACACTAGAGGGCTTGGGCCATTCCTCAATCGCCTTTATTTTTAAAGGATCCACAGAAATTCCCTCACTTGTGATAACATGTCCCATGAAAGTGACTTGATTTATCCAAAAGTCACACTTGCTGAACTTGGACTACAAATTCTCCTTTCTCAATGTCACCAACACAAGTCTTAGATGTTCTTCATGTTTCTCCTTGCTCTTGGAGTAGATGAGAATATGATCAATAAACACTACCACAACTTTTTTGAGGTAATGTCTAAAGAATATATTCATCAAATCCATAAATATTGAAGGGGAATTTGTAAGTATGAAGGGAATAACCAAAAACTCATAGTGCCTATACCTTTTATAGAAGGTAGTATTCTGAATATCTTCCTTCTTCACCTCTAGTTGATGATATCCAGAAAGAAGATCCACCTTTGAGAAGTATTGAACTCCTCTTAACTGATCGGACAATTCATCAATCCATGGAAGAAGATACTTGTTCTTTATGGTGATCTTGTTGAGTTCCTGATAATCAATACACATCCACATTGTTCTATCCTTATTCTTTACAAAGAGCACTGGTGCACCCCAAGGTGATGCACTAGGGCATATGAACCCTTTGTAAAGATTCTCTTGTAGCTTCTTCAACTCCTCCAGTTCAATAGGATACATCCTATAGGGATAGTTTGAGATAGGAGTATCTCTGGGTATGAGTTCAATTGAGAACTCTACCTCATGGTCTGGGGGAATTCTGGGTAGCTCTTTAGGAAATACATCACCATATTCCTTCATGATGGGAATTTCTGCATGGTTGGAACTTTCCTTTGACCCAACCATTTGGGAGAGGTATGCTTCTTCATAGGGAATCAAAAACCACACCATTGAAGTATTTTTCAAAGGAGATTCATGATCTTCCTTTCATTTGTAGAAGATCATGGGATGGTTCAGAATATGAAAAAATATTTCCTTTTCCTGACAGTTGATATGTGCTCTATATAACGAGAGACAATCCATTCCCATTATAGCATTGAATTTCACCAAGGGAAGTATTACAAGATTCGCTGGAATAATCTTCCCACATACACCAATAGGAGAAGAGTCAAACACTTGGGTTGTAATGATTTCACCACTTGGTGTTTTTATAGATATCTCTACATCAAGGTTTCGGGGATTCGATTCTATAGTTCTAGAAAACTTGCATGATATAAAGTAATGCGTTGAACCCGAATCAAATAAGACTTTTTCCATTATTGAGTGAATAGGAAGTGTACCTTGTATGACTTCATTATCTCTCTCCACTTCTGTAGTAGTGATGAAATAAGCCCTCCCTTGTTCCTTTGGATTTGGTGGCTGTTGACACTGATTACCCTCGAGAACTCGAGGTTTAGTGCACTGGCTTGCATAGTGCCCTAGATCCCTATAATTGTATCATTGAACCATGAGTGATTCTGTCCTTTCTTTGGCTACATTCTCTTTCATTTTCATTTATTTTTGACACTCTTGAGCATGGTGTCCTTTCCCACACTTGCAGAATTTCCCCATCCCTTTGAGGCAATTCCCATGGTGCAACTTCCCACATTTTTGGCATGTGGGTCGTTGTGTTTTCTTCCAACCTTTGTCATTAGATCCTCTATCTTGAAAATACATCTTTCATTTCATATCACCATAGCCATGGGACCATTCTCCAAACTCCATCTCTACTTTGAGAGCACACCAAACAAATTCTTCATAACTCCCAAATTCTTGAATTGCAAGAGACTTTCGAAGGCGTGGTTTTAATCCACTAAAGAATCTATCAATTTTTATATCATTATTGATAAAAAAACCTGAAGAATACCTTACAAGACTTGTGAACTTCACTTCATAGGCTATGATGGATTCTCATTCTTCTTGCTTGATCTCTATGAATTCTCTCTCCATATTTTTGCAAAGAGTTCTTGGGAAATACTTGTTAAGAAATATTATATTAAATTCTCCCCATTCTATCTCTTCAATTTCCACCCTTGTCTGGGTGTTCTTAATCAAAGCCCACCATTGATCAGCCTCTCCATATAGAAGATAAATAGATAGAGTCACCTTCTCTATATCAGAACAGTGAAGAACAAAAAATATCTTCTCCATGGAGTTGACCCACTACTCTGAAACTAGTTGATTAGAAGATCCACTAAACGTCAGTGGTTGTTGCCTTATAAAACATTCAATATCCAATTCCTCTCTCTTTGGTGAAATAAGAAGTTCCCCATTATTATGGTTATTTTTCATAACATGAAATAGTTGGGTAAGCATCGCCATGAAGTTCTGAACTCCACCTCCCAAATCATTGGGGACGTCGTTCGGGGAAATCGTTGCATTAGCCCTCGCATGAGTTGTTGGCCTGGTTTCTCCTGGTTCCCACCATTTTATAAAATAGAAAAGGTTAGAACAAAACATAATTAAAGAAGTAATGAATAACTTATTCATTTAAAAAATTTATACTAAAATCATAACTTATGGGATCCCTATGTAAATATTATTGTGTGCATATTTGTACTAAGTCTTATGCTAGAGGTTTTCTATAGGGTTCACTAATCCTAATTCACAAATTTACTAAACCTTTCCTCTGATACCAACTATAGAGACCAAGAATTTTCTTCCATTTACGTTACATAATTTTAAAGATAAATAACATAATAGTATTACACATAGAGGATCTAAAGGTTCAATGTCTTGGGAAAACTAGGACCATACATAACAATTACAACATCAAGCATAAACAGTTATTCAATTTCTTATTCTCTAGATTCTTACTGGCACTTGACCTCTCCTTAGTACATGTAGACACCTGAGGATATACAACAAAATGGGTGATATAGAAGCCCAATAAGGGGACAAATAAGAACACTATAGCATAGGGTGTACATAATCATAACACATGTAAAGAATCATGAACATGAGGGAATCATTAATAAAAGACTTGAAATGTGGCAATGCATAAAAAAAGAAACATCATGTCTTAGTGGTTAAATACCACACATACCTATGAAACAAGATAGAATCTTTTTTACACATTATTTCAAATTTACTCATGAGATTTATCACTTCACCCAATTAATTGTAGTGCTGTATAATTCTAGGCGCACCCATCACATTGAAACATTCATATTGCACTATATAATTCTGGGTGCACCCATCATATCATAACGTTATCATTTATCATGCATGCCAAAATGAACATATAAAAAAAGTGAACATAAATAACCCATGAAAAGTAATGGGTTTCATCTCATAAGAACATATTCATAAACATTGGGTTCCCAGAAGAAAGTGGGAATAACATTCATGTTACAAGAACCGTCAATCTTGAATGAGAAGTAAAAGGTGTGCTCTTAAAAGAAGAGTTCTTTTAGAAAACATTTGGTTTGAAATAAATACTAGTGAAAAACATGTATATCCCATAAAATTAAATACAATGATGAAAAAAATATTTTTAAGGAGTAACCATATCAAAAAGGAGTGAAAGAGGGAGAACCTGAAGGATGAAAGTTGGGTTCGAGAATTTCCCCTTACCTTATAACTGAACGCTTCCTTCGCTTTAATGTCCTGTATAATGACATTATATTCATTAATTATAAATTAAATAACCTTTTATATATGAATATGGGTCATTTTGGTTTCATTATGTTATTTTATGGGCCTTTTGATGAGTTATAGAGTTTAAAAACATTGTTTGGGAATGTTCGTTTTTATGGTTTCCTTGAGCGTTTCACATGTATTCATGAATTGAAGTTCCTGTAGAATATGGATAAACATCCAAAACATATATTCCATGTTATTAATGATATTAAAGAAGTTAAAATGATCTTATAATGAACTACATTGTATTCCATGTGGATGAATCATTAGATAAAAATTAAATGATGATTATTTGAGTTAATTTAGGCGATTTTTCGACCACAACGAACTTGTTTTGATTAACCATTTAGTAATATGTACATAACTTAGTTACAAAACTTTAAATAGGAAATAATACATGTAAAATATTCTAATTCAACCATAATTTTTTTTTCATTACCAGATATGAAGGTATAAATGAAAAAAGAAAACATTTCATTCTTGAAGGTGATAGATCAACAACTCACGAACAACGTGTTCTTTTATAAAATAAAAGGAAGAGGAGAAGGGGTTTGGATGGTATAATATCCCATTAGTATCATAAAATTACATTATATGTATAATACTGGAGTTACCATAACATTTGGACAAATATTGTTTGGGAGATAATGAGAAAAGAACTTGAAATTGAAAGTGAATTAAACGAGAAGAGGGAGAGAAATTACCTCTTGAATCCTCCTCTTGAGATCCTCTTTAAGGGGCCTAGGCTTGGTCTTTTGATGAGACCAAAAACTCTTGGACATGTGGGAAGGGATAGGGAATATTCTTGTTCAGAGTTTAGACAAGGCTTGAAGCTTGAGAGGTGTGAGTAAATGAGGGTGTGAAGGGTGGTATTTATAGTGGAGGGGAGATGGGATTTCTCAATATAAAATTCATTAGTTTATTATTTCCCCACAAGACAAGGAATAGTGAGTCTTCCATGAAAAATAATAGTAATTTTATAATGTTATCCCAAAACAAGTGGGATTACATCATAAAAACATCATACATGACTCTATAATTAGCTTATTTAGCTTATTTTGTAAATTATGTCACTTCACTTTTCATAAAAAATTCAAGTATTTCAGAAAAATCCAAAAAATTCAACCCTAACATTTTTAGACCTTTAGAATACAAAAATGAAGTCCATTTTTCAAAAATAAATTTATAAATATTATTAATTTAATATTTAATTAAAATCACAATTTACTTGAAAAAAACCGTTTTTAAAATTAAAACTGATTTTATAATGCTTTCAAAAATTACTTGAGGTCTTATAAAATTATGTTAAATATAGAAGACATGGATTTGTTAATTTATGAACACTTTTTAAGAAAATAAATTTTCTTATAAATTAATTAATTAATTACAATTAATTATTTATGGCTTAGAAAAATACCATTGCTTATAAGATGCCCAAGTTTTATTTAATTATTCATGGGTAAGGTTACTATTATTTTGGGCAATTTTATATTCATAAGGGTCATATTACTATTAATAAGGGTAGGTTAGTATTCATAAGGGTATGTTACCATTCACCAAAAATTATGTTGGTTTTATTGGACTCCAAAAATCATCTTGAACACAACTGTGTATGTCAGATTTTCGAAATTCCAAACACAGAAGTGACAAAATTATCTTTAAAGGTCACTTATCTCTTAGTAGCTCATCATGTTGTGTTTCCATGTAATTTTATGAGATATTTATAATAAGGGAATTTCCATTGAAAAAATTTGGGTTGTTACATATGCTCCACCCACTTCTATTCTCTCTAACAAAATATAGGAATGGCTATGGTCTGTATAAGAAACAACATGTGTGGGGTGAATCCCATGCATGGGTGAGTATAGAAATACTTAGTAAGTACTCTAAAAACCCAAAACAAATGGGGAAAACTATTAGAAATCAATCCTCTCAAACTAATCCAGTGGAAAACCAAATGAGAGAGAAAATCTATATTGACCACTCCTCATCTATATAGAATAAGTCAAATCAACACCCCCTGTTATGTCAAGTTGGATGAAACATACCTCAAAGTCTCCCAGAACATCCTAGATATACTCACAACAGACTCGAAGTCTCATGGTCCACAACCATAAATCTATCCACAACCACAAACTTGAGGTTCCAACATATCTCTCACCTAGGAGTACTCACTCCACGAGCCTAGCCAACCTAGATGGCACACGACCCAAAATATGTCACACATATGGTATCTAGAAGATGATGTCACATCATCACCATCCTAGATGGTACTAAGCCAAGAGATTCCACTCCACTGGTTACCCCTCCTCCATCCCTGATGGAACTCGTCTGATCACTCATTGAGAATTCTAAACCGATGGCATAACCCTGCCATCCCTGGTGGTACCTATCCAAGAGGGTATGGTAGTCGTAAAATACCATGTAGAAAGTCACCTAAAAACCCAGAAGATCTCCAAAACTCACGTAAGAGATCACTCCCAAGACTAATAGGGGAAAATAATAACCCGAGATTAAACACTATCCTTAGAAGAGGGTATCACACAACAAAACTAATCTAGAACAACTCACTATGCAGAGGGTCGACAACTGTGTAGAGTTGGGCATGTAGATTCTCAAAATCCACCTAGGAAAACATCACCATAGAACTCCGAAAGGAAACTAAGTGGATTCATCAAAGATATACAATCGATCGGACTATAACCCCATCAAAAAGATTATATCTTGATACATATATAGAGGGTCTCTACTCAAGGATCACTGGGGCCCATCCCCTGTTGGAAGCATACTCCTGGGTAGAGGATCAACTTCCAAGTAAATATTGGTCACACCAATTATGCAACCCTACCAAAGGAAACACAAAAGGACGTGAAGATCATTATGGACCTCTCAAAAGGATATGCGCTCTAAGAAACTAATTCTAAAGTCAAAGAAGACTCAGAAAGATCACTATAGTACATGAGAACACACCCACGCTACACAAGCTTCAGTATCCAATGAGGGTTCACAACCATGTGATGAGAACGTGATGCTACAATACCTCATTGGAAAAGTCCACAAAAACACACTAAACCACTACTAGTAGAAACATCATGGACCGAAGCAACCCAATATGTCACCTTACATCATATCTTAAAGGCATAAACCATGTACACCATCATGTACTATGAAGAAAACTACTCAGGATAGGCTACTTGTGGGCCTCCATCTGAGTCTAGAAGAATAAGATATGTGAGGGAGAGAAGACTCCAAAGGAGGAACATGATGTATACCATATGTACATGGTGTGTCTCTCAACACAACCCCTGGCCATGTTCCCTGGTGGTACTCAGTATTTATAAATAGAAATAAATGGTGTTCACCATCATGTACTATGAAGAAAACTACTCAGGATATGCTACTCGCAGGCCTCCATCCGAGTCTAGAAGAACAAGATATGCGAGGGAGAGAAGTCTCTAAATGAGGAACATGATGTGTACCATATGTACATGGTGTGTCTCTCAACACACCCCCTGGACTTGTTCCCTGATGGTAATCAATATCTATAAAGAGAAATAAATGGTGTTCACCCCTATGTAACATGGTGTGTGACCATGTCTAAACCCCACTGGCCATGTAACACCACATGACATACACACCTCATATACAACTTGTCTCTCCTCACCCAGGACTCATCACATGTCCTTCCCCACACATATCGATTGACCTTGTCTACTATATGATGTATAACCCTGGTACATGGTGTGTCCAAGATAACCCACCCCTTGGGACATGTTCTCAAGTCATTCCAATGTAACTTAATTTGTTTCCATGTCTCCTAGACCTCTACCCTTATATGACCATGTCATTTGACATGGAAAGTCTAGCCATGCCCCTTAGACACATGACCCAGCCCACTATATGGAGTGTAAACCTCATACATGGAGTGTAGTCCTAAAAAATCATCTTCCCCAAATGCTAAGAACACATAGAGTGTTCCACTGAACTAGACGTCGTGTGATTAGAAATCCTAGATGGGAATTTCTTCTTAGGCACCCGAAACCCCTAATTTTGACATGGAAACCACATATCAACCCCCATAGGGTCCCTAGAAATCATATAAGGACTCTAAAACCATAAAAAATTAATCAAAAGAGGGATGAGATGTAAATCTTGAAAATATACTAACCTCATGATGAAACATCGAATCTTCAGGTCCATAATAACGCCCAATACACATTGATTCTTGATATGGTGACAATCAACATCAGGAACGAGGATAGGCATCACATCATCTCTTCTCCATGGACCCAGGTCATTTTCCACACAAGGGAGAACTTACTTCCTTCCTATACACATCCAAATTTCAGTGAGGGTGGTGGGGGAAATAGGATAGGTTAATAATTACATTTTTATTTAATTAATAACCTCAATACCCAATGCCCCACCAATTCATACTTAACCACACACTCGGTGTGAACATATTTATGCCACACCTTGGGTAAACACCACATCTTGGACTCAAATGCGGTATAAAATTTATGATCTGAGATACTTATCAAGAGTTATTCCATGTTTTCAAATAAAATGTGTTTTTAAGATAAAATATATTTAATATTTTTTATATCACCGCACTGAGACTCTCTAGGATTAGAAATCCCACACTGACTTAGTTCCTTTATTCATAAAAATTAATAAAAATATTCCAAATTCTTACACATCAAAACTAGATTCATTATATAGACATACATTAGTTGGTTTATGATCAAGATCAGTTGACATGAAAGATAAATTCATAATAAGATTAAATATGTAATAAATTTATCTTTATGGGAATTAAAATTGGATAAAATAACCCTTTACAATTTTAATCCACTTAATATAAGTTTCATAGTCCCCAAAAAAAATTTAAAACCATTCTGAAAAATTAATTTTAATTTTCTAAAAATTTTTAGCCCCCAGATTGATGAAAAACCCCTAATTAGGGGTTTCAGGTAAAATTTGGCCTCGGATGGGGCTAGGATGACCAGGCCAGGCCACCGGGTCAGTTGGATGAAAATCCTTGCATGATTCATGGTGATAGAAAGGGGTGGGTCCAAGAAAATCATGGGGGTGACTAATCCCCCCCCCCCATTTTTTAACTTATGATGTGGGACACGTTTGATACCCCTCTCCCCCATGATTTTTTTTTAATTTTTTTGGATTTTTTTTCAAATCCCATTATATAGGAATATGATCCTTTTATTTTGATATTCAAAAATTGTGGGGATATATTCCTATCAAAAAACACTATCTCGACTACCAAAAAATGGTCGGATTACAAGGGACCTATGAAATTAGCCATCATACACCACCATGGTAAAAATTATAACATATATAAGTATATGTTCTTCAATTTAATTAACTTCAAAAATAAGTTTCAATCTAATTTAAAACTTAGTATGGAGGATAATTGGACATCCATGTTCATATTGAAACTCATTTTGTCATGAAGATACTGATACGATACCCACTACTTAAATTTATCACAACCATAACTTTTTAATTGGATTAAACGACTATAATTTCTATTTGAGACCAATTGTTGGAACTGAGGTGCACACCAAAAGCAGATGAACTGGTAATTTTTAATAAATTAATCACCATACAAACATGACTACATTGTGTCTAGAAATGTACATCTTGATAATCAACCTGAGGATATAAACTTAAAGGAATTAAGCATGAAAAATAAATTAAAATGTCACCTTGTTTGATTTGTTTATGCTAGCGAGTACCACTAGTCATCGATGACTATTTATTAAAGGAAATTATGTTAGATACCTATAGATTATCCATAAAATATTTTAAAGTCTATCAGAGCATTGAACGTTATATTCTAGGTGCTAGTGCGGATCAATGATAATCCTTACGACCTCCTGAAAATCACCACAATTTCGTTCTTTTGATCCGCAAAGGAGAGCTTGGATAGGTTATTGGAATAAATATCTTCTCTGTTTAGAATATGGGATGGATGAGATAGAATCTCTCAAATTTGAGTGTATGAATAATACCTTGAATTAGAGATTCCTCTTGCTAATATAGTGGAGTTAAAACAACATGGATCCATAAGCTATGAATATATATTACCCACTAAATAATCCATAAATGACATATTATGACCTATTAACCATGTCACAAATTATATTTATATTTTTATCAATTAATTTTAATATAATAAATATATTATATGATAAAATTAAGCCATTAACTCAACTCGTTATTCCTGAAAATATTAAACAATCTCTGAATATTAAAATAATAATAATTCATTAAATATTTTTTATGTATTCATGGTATAAATTATGAATACTGTCAATAATTAAATTAAATACCCATTATTATAATAATTAATAATATTAATTTATTTATTTCATAGTGATCATTTAAACCCGAACATCACTCGGACCCTGTGGTGGGCCCCACCATGTCTTAAAATACTATAATAAGAATGTGATAGACTTTTGAATATGCTAAGTTCATTCCCTTATAGGTTCTTATCTCGCTAGTAGTGATTAATACTCAGAGACTAGTAGTGTATTTTAGAAACCCATTAAGACACCTAAAGAGATATGGTATTCTCATAGCAACTAAAACCTTCTATGAATACATGCTATGTAAAATAATCTCTTTGTCCCATGATATATTACAAAGAAGATGCACACTTTGTGTCATTATCCTTTATCTCATCATTATTTATTGACCTTACTAGAAAAACTTACCTTTTTCTAACATTACCATGGATTTAGTAAAAGTTACTCCATATTGATCAATTGGGCCTGAGATATAACTTCCTTTCATAAGTGAATGTTTTTTATCTTGATCATTCAATCAATGTCATACCACCAATGACACACCCAAAACATGTTGTTTCACCATGACACAAATGAAATGGTTTTTTATTTCATAAAAGTTCATAATAAAATGGAACACTCTAATAATAGTCTCAAGTCAGGAGAACAACATGTGTGTTCATAGATAGAAACTACTAATGAAACCCAAAATATGCGGTGTTCCTATTTTCTGGTTATTCCTTATGATCTCCTTTACTTGAGATCACTTGGTGCAAACTTTATGAGAAGAAGGATCAATTATTATGATTCCACAATACCCGATAGTCAAAATTCATATGTTTTCAGTCTATATGATGTATATAGACCAGAAGACAAATGTTTAACATTATTTTCATAGTGTCACAATGTTCTCATTATAGATGAGAACTTATATAATCTATTGATATGATAAATAATATGTGGACATTACCATGTAAACATGGGACAGAAAAATATAAACAATATTATGGTAATAATACATCATGCACCAATCATTAAATACATGATATAGTAATAAAAAATCACTATTCACATTGGGTTTAGGGATCACACTTTTACAATAGTTTCAAGCTTCAATATCCATCTCAATTTGTAAAATAAGCATATCAAATAAACATAAAAATAATGTATCCACAGAGCCCCAAAAGGAAATCCATGACATGAGGGTGTACACAACTAAGAAACATAAATAAACATTAGTTTCTATAATTTAATCCTAAATTCCAAGAACCTCGGTCCCTTAGTAAGGCTACCCACTAGAAACCATGGAATTACGGGAACCTACCCTAGTGATATCTTACTCCACTGTGGTTTGTATACAATTATTTTTCCCATATACCCTAAGGTGTCCCATTGTTCTATATATCACCATTACATTTCAAGAAAACCAAGACTATATTTCATAAAACATTTTCTACAATGATACCACACCACTTATGTGATTGAAAAATTATTTCCATTACAAACCCATCTTTGAGGCATTTTATCAAGAACATAATATGCATAAAATCTAGTTTTCAATGAAACCCCATTTTGAAAACACTTTCCACTATCACTAAATACTAAATCCAATATAAAAATTCAATTTAATAAATCAAAATCAATGTATTTAATTACAATAACACAATCATGTCAAGTGATAGACCATAAGATAGAGACACCTACCTCAAGATCGATGAAAACAAAGTTTCCTTCCAGATCAATGATGGGAGAGGAAGAGATCAAATCCTAGATAACCTATATCCAAAGGAAAAAATTACATTTATCCATATCCATTTTAAATATAGTGATCTAGTCTCTAAAAAGTACTTAATATAGCATTTTCAGTACCAGTTTATTTCCTAACACTTCTTTACTAGAAATCATTTTTAAATATTTATCATTTCCATTTCACAAAATAGATATTAGCGGTGTCTAGGTGGTGTGTCATTACTAATGTGTGAGGGGCCTTTTACCCATGATTGATAATCAATTCTCTAATTTTTACTCTTATCTCTTTTATACTTGTAAATACTATAATATGGATCCCACTTCTCTCAAACTTTCATAGATGAACTCCTTTAAAAGAGATCTATCCCAATTCTTTACTTATGAATAAATAGACCATCCAAACATCCTTTTTCTCATTGACTATGGGATCTTTGGAAATAAATTTTCTATAATTAGAACCAAGAGTGATAAACATGAAAGTTTAACTTCTTAATCATATGGTTCATTATTAGCTCCCCCATATCCATTTCTTACTTATTAGAGACCTTTCTCATTGAAGTCCTACTGACATAACAGATAAGAGTATTATACAATTTCAAAACAAGAGATGTTATGAGAAAAGTAAATATTGGAGGTGTAATTTCTATACCCTAAAGATATCTAAATTATAAAAAAACTTATTCTCACTAGCCTTGGGGAAGATTTGAGGATTATATCTCTTATAAGAAATCTTCTTATGAAAGATATCATGAACATCATCATAAAAAAGAACCGATGGGAAAGTAAATAAGGAGAATCTCGATACCATATTTAGGGTTTAATCCAAGATTTAAGAATTATAAGCACTCATATAGGATGGAGTTAAATAGCCGATGAAGGATCTTGGTCCTCTAAATCCACAATGATCATATACATGCTCAGTTTGGATAAGAGAAATTGATCTTATGGAATGTGATACAACTTTATTTTTTAATATTATTGAAATGAACCAATGATATAATAATCAAGAATTTTTAAGTTTAAATATACTTGGTCTCTCCCAAATTTACCCAAGTTTTTAGGGTTAAGCGGTCATATGTAGAGTAGATTGGGTTGTCGATTCCTCAGAGACCTAAAAAGAAACCTATAGACACCCACATTATATGGACTGACTTTGGATATTAAGTGGCCAAATATAGTTTGATTTTAGATAGGTTTAATAGAAAACTATGTGAATTAAGTGAAATAAAATTATGAGAAGGGTTGATCCTAGGTTATTACAAGGGGTGGATTGGATAAAATTCTTTTTTTAACGATTTCAATTTCTTATATTCAAGATGGGTTTATTCAAGAAGATCAAACAAATTCACCACATACTGGTTTTATACTAACAAACCATAATACTAATCACCTATATATTTGGAGGATAAAATTTATGACAACTCCAAGGTAAAAGTTCGTATTAGCACTTGAAGGATGTGGCCTTAAAATTCAACAAGGACCAAGAAGTTTTAAAATCATCAAATAAAAATCTCAATTAAAAGATGTGATTAGACATTAATGGGGTGATAAATAACATCCAATACAGCACCTTTATACTCCATTTGATCAACCCATAAGTGGGTTATCCCTCCATTGATTCTATGTTTCCAATTGAAGTTGGAAGTAGAGTCATGAGGGAGGAATTGAAGAAGTAGAAAAACAATAAAAATAAAACACACTCCACCATTGTGTGAATAATTTCACAAGGTTTGGAATGAATAAATTCACACCATTAAGAAAAAGTATCAATGTGATAATAATAAGAACATAATAATATAATATGAAGAATTTTTATTGAAAACCAATGTGATTCGAACAACTTACAAATGAAGAAAAACATTACAAAGGAAAAGTGGTAACATAACACTACAATGAAAGAAAACACCAAAGATGAATAAATCCTCAAAAACCGATGCCTTAAATAATAATTTTGGGATCCTTGGTCGATCCTACAATAGTGAAAGTCATCACACTTGAGTATGGTAGGCTTAGGGTGGTGGAAAGATTATGGAACTAAGACTTTTCCACTCTTGAGCTGAGGTTGAAGCCAGCTTGCATCCAATGAACAGAAGCACCTAAATGTCTTTCTATATGGCCAAATTATAGTGGTACATAGAAGAATACAATGAATCTACAGATTTCCCCTAACCTTCATTAAAGTTTCATCCCAATAGTTTTTATGGTTTACGAGATATGTGTAAAATGGTGGGATGTTTTTCTAGGCCTCAGAATCTGGCCCATAATTTTATCTCTAACTTGGGCCGCCTGTAACTCTATTAAAAAAATCATAATTAGATTTGGAAACTTTTTAATGAAATGTTCCCCATGATTTAATATATATTAAGTTAAATATTTAGAATAATTGGGCTTGGATCCTAGCCTCTACAGTCTTTTAATTGGAATGTTGTCCAATTTACTTTTCCCAGAATGTGTTTCCATGAAAGCCAATTTTGGTGGTCTTCTAATGTGAATGTTAAAGTGCTCAAAAAACATGAATTGTTCCTTATAGGATGAGAGACCTGAAAATAAAATATTAAAATAAAATCAAGCCCATTTTTTATTTTAGGATGTGTTCAAATATGTACCAAGTAATAGTGAAATTTAACAAAGAATTACAATCATAATATGAAATAATGTTCAAAGTGTAAAATGAACTAAAATGGTGTTTATGAATAATTAATATCATGAATATTATAAATATTAACAATGAATATTAGTCTATTTAAGTGGCTAATAACACCCCCAACTTGAGTTTTTCTAGTCCCGAGCAAAATATATCTCAAAAATATGAAATTTGAATTCCTTTTTCCAAAAACATATTAATACACAATGATCACCAAAAAACCCTTATACCAAAAAATCATGAAACCCATAGAAATATTTTAATACCAAATAGTTTCATAAGAATATATCAAGCCCAATCCCATTCCTTTGTTCAAATTCATCACCATATTTCATCCAATTTTAATTAAGCATGATGAAGTGTTTTGTATCACAATAGATATGGGGGGGTTCATCTTTATTCAAGGGGAAATAATGTAAGCGCTTGGTGGAATCATATTTAAATATTAATAGGACTATTCAATTTATTATTATTATTATTATTATTATTATTTTTTCAATTTTTCCATGGTAATTGAAATTGCACTCAATAGAGTCAACCCATGTAGTGAGACTTTTCTGATGACTCCCAGGCTCAAAGACCTTAGGGCACCAAGTTAAGACCACATAATCGGGCATCATCTCAAGTTAAATCAGTAAAACAAGTCAAATTACCACAAATAGTGATACAATTACTAACTCTGGGCGAGAAAACTATGGAGTCACGATCCCCAAGTGCCAAAATCCATGCATTAGGTCATTTCATTGCTCTACGTGCAAATTTATTGTTTTTTTTTATTTTTTTTAATACTCATATTAAAAATAAAATGATCACCAAACCCATGCTATTTATTTGGGGGGACCCCATGAACTCAAACTAATATCCCACTATCCAAAGGACATGTGTCATGATCCTTTTTTTATTTAGATGAAAATATAAACGATGAAATTTCACATTAGACAACCACAATTTCCAAAATCTATGCTCATGAAATTATACATGGATTAAAATCATTACCAGGACATGATAAATTATTTGATATTTAGTTTCAAAGTGTTCAATGTGTATTATCATGTTCAAGGTTAAATAAAATTTTCCTTCCACACATTTTTTATGCACACAAGATTAATTAATTTTTTTTCATTCTTTTCACCTCCCAACTTAGAATAACAATATCCCAGGTGTTTAAAGAAAATAAAATTTAGAAGGGGGTAGAGGTATATGAGAGGAGTTCTAAAAGGAATTTGAAATATGAGTATCATGAAATGAAGTCACCTGGTGGTTGACATTGAAGTTCATGATGCTCTAATTTATTCCATTGATATCCATGTCACTTGTGGAGTTCCATAGTGGAAAAAGGAAAAAATAAACAAACAAACAAAACAAAACAATATATATATATATATATTTATTCATAAAACAAAAAAGAGTAAAATATAAGTATATATACAAAAATTATAGAATAAGGAAGCACTATAAGCCGTAGGTCAGTGGTAAGCGCGTGCCCCTATCTCCTTTCAGTCTCAGGTTTGAGTCCCGGAGGCTTCAGCTATTTTGACGAGGTTTGACCCAAAACCTATGACAAGTCCTTTTAAATTTTTTAATTATTATTATTTTTTGTATTTTTATTTTAACCTACAAACACATAAAAATAAAATGAACTGATGATACATTGTCTCCTTTTTAAATTTATGGGTAAGGTATTACTCAAGGATTACACCACGTGACACAGATGAATATAGTGCTCCCCTTTCATACCCATCCATACTCATAATAGTAGAACATGTCAACAGTCTATTTTTTTAAATATAAAAATAATTCATTAAAAAAATAAATATGATTCACAAATATTGGAAATATGAAAACCACGGGTTGCCTCCCGTGCAGTGCTTTTGTTTAACATCGTTAGCTCGACACAGATCCTAAATCTATCAACTTTTCCTGGTTCATAGGTTGGCTCAGTGAATTCAACCTTTGTTTCCTATTTATTGAATGATTCAATGAATGGTTTTAACCTATGACCATTGAACTTAAAAATGTGACCACTTGTGGGATCCTGAATCTCTACCACCCCATGGGGGTACACATGATGCACTATGAATGGACCTGACCATCTAGACCTTAAATTTCTTGGGTGTAAATGAAGTTTCAAACTATACAAGAGCACAAATTTTCCCAGTTAAAAGTGTTTAACTTTGAGATTCCTGGATTGGTAGGATTTAACTCTAGATTTATTTATCATTTAATTTTCATAAGCCTCCACCATAAGTTTCTCAAGTTCATTAAGATCTAATTTCCTCTTTTTTGGCCAAAGAAATGTCGAAATTCATTTTTTGATTACCCAAAATGCGTTATGCTCAATTTAAACAGGTAAATGGCATGCTTTTCCGTAGACAAACCTATATGGTGACATTCCTAGGATGATTTTGAATGTTGTACGATATTTCCAATGGGAATAAAAGAGTTTCTGAGACCAATCTTTCCTAGAGGGATTGACAGTTTTTTCAAGAATTTTCTCAATCTTCATATTTGCTAACTCAGCTTGACCATTGGTTTGAGAATGGTACACAATGGAAACTTTATTATAAATCCCATACTTAGACATGAGTGAAGAGAATGGGTGGTTACAAAAATGGCTTCCTCAATCACTGATTATTGCCCTAGGAATTCCAAATTGAGAAAATATGTGATCTTTCAGAAATCAGATCACAACATGATAGTCATTGGACTTGGTGGGAATGGCCTCAAAACATCTTGAGACATAATCAATAGCTAAGAGTATGTAGAGGTATCCCCTAGAGTTTGGGAAGGGTCCCATGAAATCAATTCCCCAACAATAAAATATTTCAATTACCAGAATGGGAGTGAGGGGAATTTGATTCCTTTTAGTAATGGATCTTAATTGATGACACTGAAGACATGTTTTGTAGAATTGGAAGGAATCCTTAGTGAGGTTAGGCTAGTAGAAACAACTTTGGAGGACCTTTGCAGTGGTTTTATTTGTAGAAAAGTGTCCTACACATGCCTCTCCATGATAAAATTTTAGAATGGAATCTTGCTCAGACTCGAGAATACATCTCCTAATGATTTGATTAGGACATAACTTGAAGAGGTAAGGATAATCAAACACATAATGCTTGACATCAAAAAGGAATTTCCTCTTATCGTGGGTACCTAATAATTTTAAAATGTCACATGTCACCAAATGGTTTTCTATGTCAACATACCATGGGAAATCACTCACAGAATAGAGGTGATCATCGGGAAATGAATCTGACATAGAAAGGTTATGTGAGTTTTCTTTTAATTCCATTATAGAGAGGTGATCAACTACAAAATTTTAACACCCTTTTTATCCTTAATGGTTAAATTGAACTCTTGAAGAAGAAGGACCCACCTAATCAATATAGCCTTGGCATCTTGTTTTTGGAAAAGGTATTTTAGGGCTGAATAGTCCGTGAAGACAATTATGGGTGATCTTAAGAGATAAGACCTGAATTTCTCTAAGGAAAAGACAATATCAAGAAACTCTTTCTCAGTGGTGGTGTAGTTGATTTGTGCATCATTTAAATATTTTCTTGCATAAGAAATGACACATGGAGTTTTATCACATTATTTTCTTAAGACAACTCCTACAACAAAGTCACTCTCATCACACATGAGCTTAAAAGGAAGTTTCCAATTTAGAGATTTCATGATATGTGGAGAGATAATAGATGACTTGAGTGTAGTGAATGATTCCTCACAACTTTATGTCCATAAAAATAGAGCACATTTCACTAATAGAGCATAAAGTGGTTGAGAAATATAACTGAAATTTATAATGAACCTTCTATAGAAACCATAATTGTAACACCCCAAGATTTCATAGTACATTATTTCTTCAAAGTAATTTAATAACTTGCACTACACACAACACCAAGTTTAAGCGCACCACGACTTACCAAAATAGTCGTTCAAAAGAGGTTATGAATACTATTAACTGAATTTTGAACTTTATATAATCCTTATAATTTTAGAATCCATATTATGAATTTCTTAGACATAATGTAAGAACAAATTCATTTTTTTCAGATAAAAGAAGTATTTTTAAAAAAAATGAAATTTTACCACCTTTTAATGGAGAACCCTTTTTAAATCCAATATTTGAAACTTTTATATATTCAATTTGACAAAATAAACTTCTTATTTAGAATTAGGAGATAAGAATTTAATTTCAATAAATTTTTGGTGTTTTTCTGATAACTTTCATATTTGGGTGAATAGTGAAAAATACTATATTTTAACTGAAAACAACTTTTTTAATCGAAATAATTTATATTGTTAAATTATAAATTTTAATGGTTCGAAAGTATAAATAGATTATATTTTTATCATTTAATCCAAGGCTGGTCATTGTAAGTAATTTCACTTTGAAATTGGACATAAACAAGTGTCAATCTTTTGATAGTTATTATTTATTAAAAATACGCCTTTTGGTTTTGACAACATGAATTAATTTTAAATTAATAAATGCAACTTATATGTTTTTAATTTGTTAAAATAGACTTCATTTTTGAATTTGGAATATCAAAATTAGATTAGGTTGAATTTTTGGCATTTTTCTGAAAACTTTCAATTTTGATGAATAGTGAAAAACACTGAGTTAAAGTTTAAAACCAAATTTTTATTTATTTAATTAATTATTTAAATTTATTTTAGGTCAAAATAGATACATAATACCTATATATATTCAATGTAATTCATTAGAGTCATTTTTTAATAATATTAGATATATAAAATTTTATTGAACTTCTTGCCGTCTTTTACCCACCTCCTAGGAGCATTTCCAAATTTACATAAAACATAATTTTACCGCTTCTGTGAGTTTAATTTATAAAATCCGAGAGACACGGTTAATATCAACGAGTAAAATGTGGTTCAATAAGATAAAAGTAATTTTTTGTGAATAATAACTTTTAACTTTTATTTACCACAATTAAAAGTAAATAAGATAATTAAAGGTAAAAATGATATTATTATTACCCTAAAAAATTTCCTAATTTTATTGGATAAGTGTAATTCAACCAAAAAAAACCTTAGGAATAAAATATGAACCTATTTGGTCCACTTGTATTAGATTAGGACATTTATTGTTATTTAATTCAAAGAAGAGTTAAAAGTGTTAAATTCAATGTTTAATAACTAAACCATTTTTAATATAGGGTTACACATAAGATAAATTCGACTATAAATATTAATTAGAAATATAAAAATATTTTATACATAATGATATTTTATTTATATTTTTTAGACATTAAATAATTTAATTTATTTATGACACAATAATGATATAGTAATTACCTAGTTAATGAAATATTAATATAATTGATATTATAAATATCCAAATAAATTTAATTTGAGACTTTTTATGAATTAAACTAATTTTATAGGTTAATATGACTTATTAGGGTTGGTTAGATAATTTTTTTGAAGTAATAATACTGTTATAAATTTAGAAAAAACAAAATACCAAATAGTGTCAAAATTGACATAAAAGAGTTTTTAAAACAAATATTATATTATTAATTGATATAGTATTCCTAAAAATCTGAGGTTCAGCCAAAAGACTTATATAATGATATTTGTATCATTACTTAACCACTTGGGGTTCTCTTGGAAGTATATAGTATGTTTTTTAACCATATAATATAAAAATACAAAGAGACATGGTAAATGTCAAACTATTTAACTAAGATTTAAATCTAAAAGATAAGGTTAATATAGTGACCAAAACCTGTCTAAAACCTATTGGTTTAGTGGTTTTAGACCCATAACCACATTATCCTTTAAATAATACAATTTGGAGCCATTAGAAACAGAAAATGATTTTATTATAAAATAATATTTCTAGCTTTTCCTAAGGTGCCCCTCACTCCTCTTATAAAAGGGAACTCCCCCTTCTCTCTAATTCAAACCTTCAGAGCCATTTGGATTGGCAAACACCTGAAAAAATATCCTCCCAACATTCTTCCCTTCATCCTATAGGCCTTCCTTTGGTCATAAAGCCAACCTAAGGATCCCTTTTGATCAAATCAAAAGGAAGAACCCGAAGAAGAGGTAAATATTTCATCACATCTTACAAGTTCCTTTCTTCTTCCACTTCCTCTTTCTTTGTTGTTTCCAATCTAAAATAATAACTCCAGTATCTTATATATACTGTGATGTTATTATAAATATGGTACAACTATATTCATTATTCTATCCATCCTTTGAATGACATGTCACCATACGTGCGTACGTACGACTTACTGTCTCCACGTCGTGGTGTAATTGTTATTCAATACATTATTATTTGGATGGGTATAATAATGATGTGTAATTTATGTAAATAATAAATATAACATGATAATTGTTCTATATATATGATATAATATCCAATTATATATTATTTTAATATCAAACGAATGATATTGTCGCTCGTACATACGTACGGATTACCGTCTCCACGAACGCGATGAGATTCATTCCCCATAATATCTATTCAAGAATAATTTTAATTAGATGATTAAAAATAATGTTTAAATACTTAATATCATTATGAATATGAATAAGATACATAATATCCATAACAAAAATTACTTACATAACAAAGCATATAAAGGAAAATGCATCAGTTAACACCCTAAACAACGATAATACTAAGATATTATTAACAAAGAAATATTAAAAGATCATATATGATATCATATTAATGTATATGATTCTTTTATAATTTAATATCAATTATTTAACCATTACACAGGAGTTTAACCTACCCTCTACCAAGGAAAAGTTCTAGGTAAGGGTTAATTTCACAATCTCTTTATTATCCGAGGTTGTTTTTACATAAGTATCTACTGGGACATATTTAATATCCATATCCATGTTTCATAAAATAGTTTTCAAAGGGATCATTTTTAAGGGAATTTTTACTAAAACATAATTTTAAATATTTTAAAGATTTATTCTTCTAAACCATTCTCATTAATGTCCATGTTTTCAAAATGGTTTTAAGGATTTATTTAAATGGACATGAATGTTTTAAAATGTTAATTACTTTAAAAAGTTTCAAAGTGGTATGGGACAATTTGATTCAAAAATTTCTTTAAATGTCTTCCTTTCTAAATTGTGTTACTTTTAAATGTTTTCATGAAAAAGGGATATTTCTCTCAATGAGTTTTACAAATCATTTTCATCTATGTCAAAATAATTTAATGAATTTTAAACTTATTTGAAGTTGATTTATTATGATACAAATATTCCATATTTTATTGAAGGTTTTGTGATATTTTTTACTGTGGATGGATTATTTTTATACCATTCATAGTTTATGGGTAAAGTATTGACATTTTGTATGCCAGTTTTAATATGAATGTTTATGTTATGTTTAAACCTTTTCATATGAGGAATTCATTGGACTTAGTAAGTGACAGGTGGAGCTTGCTATAGCTCCTCGATGCATCGGTAGGTCTCATGAGACAAACTAGTGTCTTGGCACAAGGCCTTGACAAAATCTTATTTGTAGTCTTGGCACAAGGCCTTGACTTTGTGGTTATGAAAGTCTGGAATTATGCATTCCATCATTATGAAAGTTGCTATTGATATTGAATGTGATTATTCGACTAGTATAATATCCATGTGATTAAGTTAATGGAATTATTTTGATTTATATTTTCCATATTATGATAAAGTTTATGTTGAAAAGGCTTTTGTTTTAGTTTTATACATTACCTTAAATGTTTATGCTTATTTATGAACGTTTCTGCTATATTGTTATCCTTATTGAGCATATGAGCTCACCACTTTTTATGCTTTATTTTTACCAGGATGCGAAGAAGTATATTATGACTGACTTGCAGGGATAGTATATGGGATCTCAGTGTTGTCTATGGAAACAATGTTGTTTTAGTTTTCCATTTTATTATATAATGTAAACCTTATGAATGTATCTAGCACTTCCAAGGCTACTAAACTAATCGGTCTTTCAAGACTTGATCTTTTGTGATCATGCCAATGATACGTAATAATGCACTGACTCTGGGTAAATAGGGTCAGGGCATTACAAGCATGTCCTAAGAAGGACCTCACTTCCTTAACAGTTTTAGGGGAGGGAAGGTGATGAATTATTTCGAACTTAGCTTTATCAACTTCAATCCCTCTACCAGATACCATATGGCCTAGAACAAGTCCTTCCTTAACCATGAAATGTCATTTTTCCCAATTTAGGATGAGATTATTATCCTCACATATTGACAAAAACCTTTCAAAATTCATGGAATCCCTTAAAAGTATCCCCAAATATAGAGAATTCATCCATGAATACCTCTAAACAATACCCCACCACATCTGAGAAAATTTCCATGATGCACCGTTAGAAGGTAACAAGGGCCTTACATAACCCAAAGGGAATGCACTTGAAGGATAAAGTGCCTAATAGACAAGTGAAAGTTGTTTTTACTTGATCCTATAAGGAGTCCTCAATTTGATTATACCATGAGAATCCATTTATAAAGAAATATAATTGATGACCTTCCACTCGCTCGAGGACGTGATCAATAAAGGGAAAGGAGAAATTGTCTTTCTTGGTACAAGATTTGAGATTCCTATAGTCGATACAGACTCTCCATCCACTACTGACCCTTTGGGTAGAAGGTCACCATCCTCATTGGTAATCACAGTGATTATAACTTTCTTTGAGACAACATGAATTGGGCTTACCCACTCACTCTCAGTAATGGGGTAGATGATACCCACTTTCAACAACTTAAGAAGTTCTTTCCTTACCACATCAATAAGATTTGGATTGAGTCTCCTTTGAGGTTGAAGACATGGTTTGGATTTAGATTCAATAACAATCCTATGAGCCCCAATGAGTGGTCTAATCCTAGGAATATCAGAAAGGGTCCATCCAATTTATTTCTTATGATTTCTTAGGACATCCAAAAGAATTATATCTTGATTGGATTCAAAAGAGGAATAAATGAAAACAGAAAAGCTCAATTGTACCCTAAGAAAGAATACTTGAGTGATGAAGGTAGGACCTTAAAATCCATATTAGATTGGTTATCAATTTTCAATAAAGGATGGTACTTTGTATTGAACTCAGTTTCTTTTTTCAGATTTATTGATAGAATTGGTTCCTTGTGAATAGAATTTTCGTCCACTAAATTATCCAGAGCAGTGTCATTAATGGGTATGGACTCAATGTTATTTATTTCACCAATGGTATCATTGATTGGTGATTCTAGAAAATCATCAGTAGAGATATCTAAAAGAGATTCAAGCCAAGGAGACAAATTTCCCTCATGTGAACAAAGAAAATCAATCACTTCTTGACTTAAACATCCTTCAGTAATCCCTTGATGTTCTTCAATTTCACTATCAATACTACCAATCCAATTAATCTCATGTATCTCTTTATCATCCCCAATTTTATAATTTTCATTGTATATGTTCATGTCTAGACTCATGTTTCCAAAGGTGATGGTCATGTTCCCATTTCAGACTCAGATAACATAGTTTATTGTTACAAGGAATGGATGACCAAGGATGATTGGGGTTTGCTCCCTAGGACCTAATCCTGGGTGATTGTCAAGGATAATGAAGTCAGATGGGTAAATGAAATTTTCAACTTTCACCAAAACATCCTTTAAGGTCCCCTTTGGAACTCGAACACTACGATCAACAAGTTGAAGAGTGACAGATGTGGGTTGTAGTTCTTCGATCCCTAATTGAAAATAAAAGGCATAAGGAATGAGGTTCACACTATATCCCAGATCATAAAGTGATTTGACAACTTTATTCTCTCCCAACTCAACATTGATGTATGGAAATCCTGGATCTTTCAACTTTGGAGGATTGGTCCCTTGAATGGTGGTACTCACATTAGCAGCCAAATGGAATTGGTTTTTATGTGAAAATTTCCTTTTAAAAGTGCACAAGTCCTTAAGGTATTTGAGTAGGCATGAATGATTTGGATTGTATCAAGAAGGGGATGTTCAACTTAACATGAGAGAAAATTTCCCTCAAAGTCTCATTCAGTTCTAGTTTAGTTTTTCCTCTCATGTGTTGATGGAAAGGAGCATGTTGTTTGATTGTTTGGTGTGGTTGAAGTTCCTTCACATTGTCATTGGGTTTTTCAGAATATATGGGTGGTTGTTCATAATTTTCGTGTGTTGTTTAAGCTTTTAATGGTTCTATAATGTCTTTTTTAGGTTTCTCAATGGATTTCCCACTTCTTAAAATAGACATCACTTTGAGTTTCTCATGAGAGGTTTGTATGTAATTAGATTATCCCCTTAAAGTTGAGGATGGTACTGCCTGAGTTGGCATTGGTGCTTTCCTAGTTTTAATGGTTTGTAGTTTAAGTTTAAGTGATGAGGATTCTGATTTAATTTTCTCTATTTGTTTACACAACTGCTTAAGGATTGGAAGAGGGACAGATTGAGTAGGGGATTATGCTGGTTCGTTTATCCCAATAGGATACTTTGGTTATTGGATTGGTTGTTGCATGGGTCTCTGGATGATTTATTGGTATTGGACAGAAGGATGTTGGTATTGGGATGGTTGTGGTTGTAATTGGTTATAGTTTTGGAATTTTTTTATAGGGTAGGGTTTTGGTCCTTGTGGTCATGTTTGAAACAAATTTTTCAAACGAGGTCTACATTTTGGATTTAATGTATTTTCATAAGGTCTATCTCTTCAAAATTCCTAGTGAGTGCTGCAAGTTTAGCCATAAGGATTTTATATTCTCTAATTGTATGAATTATAGTAGTTCTTTTTGAATTTTCAGAATAATGTGATGTTCCCCATGTTTGGTTTTGTTCATCAAGGCTTTCTAGATACCCGTAAGCATCATTTGGGGCTTTGTTTTTAAAGGTCCCATTACACATCATGTCAATGAATTATTTGTTCCCCAAGCCCAAACCATCATAGAAAATTCTCATTTGTCCAGGAATAGAAAAACCATGGTATGGAACCATGTTTAGGGTGACTTTGAACCTCTCCCATGTTTCATAGAATGAGTCTCCCTCTTTTCTAAAAAAGTTTTGGATGCTCTTTTTAAGTGAAATTGTTTTGTGGTGGGGAAAGTATTTTTTGTAGAATTCTCTTTGAAATTGGTCCCAAGAGTGGATTGATTCAGGTCTCATATTGTTTAACCAATTCTTTGCTCTATCCTTT
The DNA here is from genome assembly GCA_963277665.1 of Viscum album. Lineage (NCBI taxonomy): Eukaryota > Viridiplantae > Streptophyta > Magnoliopsida > Santalales > Viscaceae > Viscum > Viscum album. The sequence goes on from OY728123.1 coordinate 2,027,691,386, forward strand.
AGTGAGAAAAAAAACCCTCATCTTAGATAACTCAAGTTGATGTGGTGGGCACATGGTTTCAACAATGTCATTGAGCTCTTTGACATGAAGGTATGGCATTTCTGAATCCATCCCATGGAAGGTTGGAAGGTGGTTTTGGACATGAGGTTTGAAAACATAGTGGGATTATACTAGGTAAAAATTCCTAATGAAAGAGGGTGAATTGGTCCAAACACGTGTTAGGTAGTCATTCATGGTTTGATAGACTGCATTCCCCAAGTTTGTGGCTGCCTCATTTGTATTTCCATTTCGGTTCCCACCTGGGTTTATGAGTTGGTTTATTTGAAGACCTTCAATTTAAATGGGATAAATTTTTGACTCTAGAGTATTAGTAAGATTAGTATCTAATGGAAAGAGATCCCTTGGTGTTCTTGATTCCCCAACCCAAGGACTATCCACCCTAACTAGACGGTCTGATTGGTCACGGGTGTAGGCGGACATGCGCCAAAAGAAAAAAAACAAGAAAGGAAAAAGATAAGATAATTTGGGTGAGAATATAAGAAATGTGGGAGAATAGAATGGGTGTTGAGGTGAATTAATTGGGTGCCCAGAAATGGTTCCTAAATTTGGTATTCCCCTAATTTACCCAAGTTTTTAGGGTTAAGCGGTCAAATGTAGAGTAGCTTGAGTTGTTGATTCCTCAGAGACCTAAGAAGAAACCTATAGAAACGCACATTCTATGGACTGATTTTGGCTATTAAGTGGACAAATTTGGGTTTCTTTTAGATAGGTTTAAGCGAACAATACATGAATTAAGTGAAATCAAATTATGAGAAGGATTGATCATAAGTTATTACAAGGGGTGGATTGGATAAAATTCCTTTTTTAACGATTTTAATTTCTTATATTTGATATGGGTTTATTCAAGAAGATAAAATAACTTCATCACTTATTGGTTTTATACCAACACACCATAATACTAATCACCTATATACTTAGAGGATAAAATTTATGAGAACTCCAAGGTAAAGGTTTGTATTAACACTTGAAGTACGTGGCCTTAAAATTCAACAAGGACGAAGAAGTTTTAAAATCATCAAATAAAAATCTCAATTAAAAGATTTGATTAGAAATTAAAGGGGTGATAAATAACATAAAATCCAGACCCTTTATACTCCCTTGTATCAACCCATAAGTGGCTTATCCCTCTATTGATTATATGGTTTCAATGGAAGCAGTAAGTAGACTTATGAGGGAGGAATTGAAGAAGTAAACAAACAATAAAAAGAAAAATATCACTCCACCATTGTGTGAATAATTTCACAAGGATTGGTATGAATAAATTCGCACCATAAATAATCGGTATCAATGTGATAATAATAAGAACCTAATAAGAGAATATGAAGAATTTTTATTGAAAACTAAGGTGATCCGAACAACTTACAAATGAAGAAGAACATTACAAAGGAAAAGTGGAAGCATAACAGTACAATGAAAGAAAGCACCAAAGATGAATAAATAATAAAAAACACTACCTTAAATAGAAATTTTGGGGATCTTTGGTCTATCCTAAAATAGTTAAAGTCATCCCACTTGAGTATGGTAGGATTAGGGTGGTTGAAAGCTTGTTGAACTTTGACTTTTTCACTCTTGACTTGAGGTGGCAGCCAACTTGCATCTACCAAACAGAAGAGACTAAATGACTTTATATATGAAATAATTAGAGTGGTCTATAGAAGAATAAAATGACTCTACAAATTTCCCCTAACCTTATGTAAAGTTTCAGCTCAGAAGTGAGTATGGTTTACGAGATATGTGTAAACTAGTGGGCTGTTTGTCAGGGCCACAGAATCTGGACCAAAATTTTATCTCCAACTTGGGACACCTGTAACTCTATTCAAAAATCAGAATTAGCTTTGGAAACTATTTAATGAAATTCTCCCCATTATTTCCTATATCTTCAGCTAAAGTTTTAGAATCATTGGGCTTGGATACTGGCTGCTACAGTCTTGTTATTGGATGCTATCCAATTTAGTTTTCCCAGAATGTGTTTCCATAAAATCCCATTTTGATGGTCTTTTAATGTGAATCTTAAAGTGATCAAAAAACATGAATTGTTCCTTATAGGATGGGAGACCTGAAAATAAAATATTAAAATAAAATCAAGACCATTTTGTATTTTAGTATGTGTTCAAATATGTACCAAGTAATTGTGAAATTTAACAAATAATTACAATCATAATGTGAAATAATGTTCAAAGTGTAAAATACACTAAAATGGTGTTTATGAATAATTAATCTCATGAATATTATAAATAGTAATGATTAATGTTAGCCTATTTCAGTGTCTAATCACTACTCATACTCATTAGTCTTCATTATATTCTAAATAAAATTTCAAAGGAAAAGAACTATGTCTAGAACTAGAATCTTCAAAAGAAAATTTTGATGACACATATGATCAATAATTGACACAATTTTATCTTGACTAATATCTCTCATAAGGATCATATAATTCTCTCTTTGAAAAAGAGATAATCAAATAGATTCTTCATGATCCTATAACACATAGTTAAGAAATATTGGAAGATAATTATCAAACATACTTACTTGGAATGAATAAAGGTTTATTTGAAGAAAATGTAGAGATATAATATTCGGCTTTATCCAAAAATGTTTTTATATATATCCATCGAAATCAGATAATATTATTCTAGGGGATTATTTATTTTATATGGGAGCTTCATCATCAATGATAAAGCCTAAACTTATCCCTAACAATATATTTGAATTATGTTATAGGCCATTTGGGGATGAAAATGTGGACTGTTTTCCATAATAATGGTTAGTAAACCCATTCACATTTAGATTGTTCTTGGATATTTTATAAAGAAATGTGTTTATGGGTCAGAATTACCAGCTAAAAATATCATTATTGGATTTGATATCCTTCACTCTTTAAAAAGGGTTTCATGGAATAATAAGGGCCTCAAACATGGAAATATCCTCTTTAATTGGGAAAAAATTCTGAAATTTTATCTTCTTGAGGTTTTGGGATAAATCAAGGAAGAAATTTTTAGCACATCTTAAACCGAATCGCTTAAAAATTTCCTTGGGATGTGTGATAATCCATTATATAAGAAGTATAATTTCTTTATTAACATTCCATTTAAAAGGAATGAATATGTTAATACAGCAAAGTATAGTCACAAAGTTATGGATCATGATATCCTTAAATATTATATCAAAAAGGTTTATAACCTATAAGAGTATGGTCTTATTGAGATGGTGAAATCACAATGGGCCTGTAAATTTTTTTTTGTTAACAAGCATTCATAGAAATTTAGAGGCAAACTTTGGTTAGTAATTGATTATTAGTCACTTAATACTTTTCTCAAGAATAAAAAGTGTCCATTACCAAATAGGAAAACAATTTTTTAGAAATCCATGTCAAGGATATTTGAGATAATCATGGAGGACACCCTGGTTTACATTGATGATATTAATCTCAAAAAGGAATATCTTAACTCTTTACCATATCCAATAGGTATAAATATTATGGATCTCCTCAATATGAAACAAATTAACATAGGATACATTTCTCTCGGTAAATTATATACACTCTATCATAGTATTTTATTGACTTTGTAATCAGTAGAAGTTCCTTTGATAGTTCAAAGTAGAAAATAAGATTCCTTGAGATTCTTATGATCAGATGAAGCTTAAAATAAAGTTTAGTAGAGAACCTTCATGCATTGAATATGAAAAAAAATATACCATCAAACTTCCCTATGTACTTTTCTCCTGAAATAAATAGGATACAAGGAATAGATAAATTATTCTGGAAAAATTATTTGTGAGACACAAATAAGTCAATCAGGTGTTAAACTTGTGATTGGAAGGGAAATTTTTTCGAAGAGTGTCTAAACCATATGGAAAGTGTTAATATTATCAACCAAATTTCTAAAATTAAATATATTAAGGAATATGTTATTAGGAGTCTATTATCTCTTGATTATGAGACAAATGGAGATGAAATGGATGCAATAGATCCTATTATGCATGAAATCAATGTATTAGAATTTTCAGGTAAACCAAAATATATTAAAAAAATAATTTTTTTTCTTCCTCCTAAGATCTATTAGAAGATTATGGATAAACATAAGGAAGATTAAATCTGATAAGATTTAAAATCCTAACGGGTGTATTATATCAAAAGGTACAATATCTATAATGGTCAACTCTAGGGAGTATCAGTACATCCTTACATTGGTATCATTTTTGATAAATATTATATCATACAAGAATTATATATTGACTAATATGTCTGAATTGAAACAAAATTTCTCTAATGTTTCTTGTTTTTTATGGATAATGTTTTTTAGAATAATGTTTTAATATTTAATGTTTTTAAAGGACACCATCAACTGTTGAAGTGGTTTTTATGCTTTTAAAAATTGACAAAAAATTAATTTTTCAAAGGATGAAGTTTCACAACATAATAAACATGAATATTGGGGTCTTCATATTAGATTTATCATGTACATAGATTCATTTAAGTAAATTTTCTAACTATATCAATAGAATCATGTTAATCCCACTAAAATTCCCTCATGGTTGCTTATATGTGATAAAATGTATTGGAACCATGATCTTCAAGAGATTCTACCACCTCCTTAATCCACAAATATCCATGAGGATATTGATGATTTTATCATTCAGTATGAGAGGGGAATTAACCATACTTCTTGGATATCTACTATCCTTATCACCTAATTTATAGACTAATCATGGCTATAGAAAAAATTGCAATTTAGACTATGGATTTGATTGATGGTTAGTAAGCTAACCATTTTTTGATCAGGGGGAGGAGCACATGTATATACAAATATGTTCAATGCATTTTTTAATCAGGGGGAGGAGTTATGATAACCATACATGTACATAATATGTGTGGACCCTCATATAGGACAAGTATTACCCATCATGTCAGAGTTATAATATTAACAGAGTGATATAAATAATGAAGTTTTTTGAGGAAGTTATATATGGAACACATTGAAACCATCCATTAATGCTTATCCAGGAAGCTACATGCATGGATTCTATCTAGAGATTCTTATCTAGGAAGCTTCACATGATTTATGTGGTAACCAACTTGAAAATCATCATGTATGAGTCAATGAAGTGTGTGGACTAGCCGGTGGTAGAGCATTATGGAAACAATGGTGTGCAGACTACATGAGAAGTCTCCTTTATGTAAAGTGTATTGTACTGTCATGACTTGTAATCTTTGATAAAGTAACTTTACTAAAGATACTTTATTAAATTAGCAGTGATCATTATCTCTGTAAAAGTAGGAGTCACTATCTAGAAAGGTGTGTAGTGGTGTGTCATACAAGCTTTGATAAAATTATATTTTGATAAAGATACTTTACCAAAATCAATTTCCAATGTTGGATGATTGGTGAATAAGAAAAGTAGAGGGGGATTTCATAAAAGGATAAGGTAGGGACACATGAAACTCTATCATTATCCTTTAGTATTGTATCCTTATCACCTTGTTTGTAAGTTTCAACCTTACGTGGATATAAATTTTATAACCCGATTAGAGCAAGGAATCAACATTTGGGAGAAGAATCCATTTGTCCTATTTTCATAGAACTACTATATTATCCATACATATCTAAGTTTTTTAAGTATTATTTATCCCATATTCCTTATACTTTCCTTTAATTTGTGAACACAACCTCCCTCATGGTTGTACCTCCTACATGGTTGTAATCTTCCATTTACTTCCAACCATGCTTTTTATATTCTAATTTCATTATATTCTTCCTTCAAATGGGAAAACCTTATTTTCTATATTTCTTAGTTTATTTATGGCAGTTCATACATCTCCCAAGTTTCTTTTAATTTAATTAAATTCTTTTCTTCCTCCATAGTCGACTCCCATAGCTTTGAGTCACTAAGTGTTACTGCTTCTAGTGGGAATTTGGGTTTCCCAACATCCATTGGAAGTAAGAAGTTTACATCAAACTCATACCTCTAAACTATTCTAATAATTCTAGAAGATATTATCAAATATTTTTATAACTATTCACTTTCTGGTATTTATATTGTTTATACCCTACAAAGAATTCCCATTGGATTTATAAAATATTGAGCACTCTAGAATGTCTTCTACAGGTTGAATTTACATTAAACTTGTGCTGATATTTGGATTCACCAAATAATTTGATCTTCCAGTGATTTCATATAGATCAACTTATACTAAAATAGTTGGATTCTTTCTCTCAACTTCTAATTAAAAAAAGTTCCAATCCTTTCAAAATATTTCCTCATTGAAGATAATGTTTCGACTTTTGAAGACTATGTTCTTTTTGTCATCCCATAGTTTAAAACTAAAATTATTACTTACATAACCCATAAGAAGAAAGGATTTTAAATTTGACTCTAGCTTGTCCCTATCCTTCATTGATAAAGGCATAAGATAATATTCTAAAGATATTTAGGTTCCCAACTTTTGATGATTTATTGGACCATAGATCTTATAGTATAATTTTTCCTATAGTATCTAGCATACTTCATTGGCCAAGTATGATGTTGTGTTGATTGCTTTAACCTAGATAATTTTTATAATTCAAGAGGTAAAACATATATATTTTTCCTTCTCAGTCAAATAATAGTTTATTCTCACTAATAATTCATTATAATATAGAGTTTCCGGTACTTTACAGTTGATCCAGATCCCCCTTTTCTGATATATGTTTTAGAAGTTTCTTTCATTGTACTCTCCTACATTTTCTAACATGAGGAATTTTAACTTTTGAACACACTATAATTTATACACTATTTCCCACTGTAATAAAGAACTAGAAAAATTAGGATTATTCTTAATAAAATAAACCCATACCTTCCTTGTGACATTGTCAACGAATGTGATGAAGTAAAGTGATCCTTCATGAGATCGAATTGAAGAAGGTCCCCATAAATCTAAGTGAACTAACTCTAGTTTTTAGGCTCTGAGATTTTTGCCATTCAAGTTGAATGAAACCATATTTTTATTTCATAGTAAACAACTTTAAAAACTTTCAATAGTTGTCTGAACGAACATTAGAATGAACTTACTAGTTAGAACATTCATGTTCTTCTCACGAAGGTGACTGAGTGTACAATTACAAACTTCTATATCTTTTATGATATACTTATGACCATTGTATTTCCATATTAAATTATATTTAGATAAATGGTGTTATCCTTTACTCCTCCTACCACTACTATAAATCCTAAAGTTACTTTCCATACTCGATTTTTGAATGTTGTTCCGTAGCCTACATCATCCATATACCCCACAAAGATGAGATTATTCTAGATACCAAGAATGTGAATCACTTCCTTTAGTCATAGGAATCACCCACTCTACTTATAGAGATAAACGTTCCTGAATATTCCATATACACAATCAATCATGCACTCATGATGTTCCATTGAGTAGAAGGATTCACTAGAGTCAACTATCTATGACTCCATTGGAACACTAGTTCTAACTAGAAGGTTGATACTATCTTCAATTGTGTTAAAGAATTTTAAACTTATAGAATATGTCCTTTTGATACCTTATATATTTCCATTAAAGGTATATATGCTTCCCACAATGTCATACGTGAGTCTTGGACTAGTCTAATTTCTTCTACTCTTCTCCCTAGAATTATTTTCTTATTATTGACAATTCCTTATTTTAGGTGAGCATCCTATTCCATTAGCATTCAAAGCATTTCTAGAAGGTACTTGGACCTCTCTTCCCCAAATCACCTCATTGAGGATCATGTTATTGACATATTAAAATATTATATTAGTATTTATGTAGGAGTTTTTTACCATAGTAACCATTCCATCTCATGATTTTGGTAGATATGAGAGTATTAGTATTTTCCATACATAATTTGTGAAAGTCACTTCCACTATTTCAAGCTGGATTTAGATAATATTGAAATTGTTCACATGATATGCCACTGAACATATTTCCAAAAAAAACAGCTATGCTAAATATCATTCACATTAGAAAAAAAATTTCAATGCTATTTTTTTGAATACATGTCTACAAGGGACTCCATCATCTCATATATAGACATCTTCTCCTAGATTTTGAAGGACATATTCTATGCCAACAAAATCCTCACCAATCCAAGTGATTTTCTATCTAACTTTTCCAATTAACCTTTATTTATCTTTCCAGTCTTGAAATCATCTAATGGAAGTTTGAGATCCTTATGGTTGAGGTAATCTTATACCCATATTTTCTAGAATCCATAGTTGGTTCCTTCATATTGGATAATTTGAGCCTTATATTCTTCTATTATCATGTCTTCTGATGATAATATAACCATCTGAAATTAATATGATTATAAGGAAAGTGATAAAGTTACTTAAGTTGTATATTATAACTAAGCTTTCTTTGATACTAATTATTTGGAAGTGAAACCTTTTTATGATCAAAAAATAAAAAAACTTGCGTTCTTCAGAATATTACACCTATCAATATTTTTACACTCTATAATCAACCACTAGAACTTCTCACACCTTAGAGCACCATAACTAACAAGTATACTACACACTAATCATTTCTAATACATGTAACCTCTCACAAATTCCAAATAATTCACAAATAACTCATAAAAGGATAATTGGAAAAGATAAAATCAACACAAAAATATTTACATGATTTATACTTTTATCTTACGTCCACAGGAGAATGCCACCAAACATTATTTTATTGGAAATAAAAGGATTAGGATCACTATATCTTAAGAGACAATGATTAAACATTAATTTAATGTAAAATTATTTTGATAAAATCATTGATTCATCCACATAATTATCTAGTACCATCTCTATTTTATAGAGGTAAACAGTTGACCAAATGGGTTGTACTACCATCCAACATTTTTTGTCATCCATCTATTGAAATATCCATTATCCTGGGGCTTTCACCACTTCAACCATTGTATATTGTGGACTATTAATTCCCATGTGTTAACTTGTGGTACCTTGATTCATGTTAACAATCTTATGTGATCTGGAATATGCCTTAAGCCTTGTAGTTGAACGACTTGGGTTATGTGTCAGGTCAGCCTAATTCAGTTTGTTACACTACAATTTTCGAAACAACATCTTATGGGATGCCAATTTTGTGGAATAATAATCTCAGAAACTTAGGTGAGAAAGAGATTAATATAATGAATACAAAGGGGATGATGAAACCTGACAATGTGGAGAATAGAAAATGCACGGAGTGCATTCTAGGGAAGTAATAAAAAGTTTTTTTCAATGCGTAAGGAAGAATACCAAAGTAATAGAAGTTAGATAAAGTGAAAACAAATGTATGGGGTCTAGAACCAGTTCAATATCATAGAGGTTCATTATATTATATTACGTTAATTTATGATTCAACATGAAATGTGTGGGAAGGATTTATCAAGAATTATTTTGAGGTATTCACAACCTTCGTTCAATGGAGTGAAATTCTGGAAATAGAGTTTTGATGTTTTTTTTGGAAGAAAGTAATTAATTTTGAGAATAAAATTCCTAGAAATCTGAATCAAAATATAGTGGTAGATTGGATGAAATTGATGTTATATGAGAGAGGTATAAATAAAAGGATTCATTTTAGTTTTCCAAAAGAATTTTGGGTGGAATATATTAATTGTGTGGTGTACCTCGTCAATAAAAGTCCTTCCACTCCACTGAGGTAAGAGCTTCCAAAATATTTATGGACCAAAATAAAGGTTAATATATACCATATCAAAGTCTTTGAGAGAATGTTTTATATATATGTTAATGAAAACATGAGGGAAAAATTAGAAGCAATGTCCTAAGTATTTTTTTTTACAGATTATGAAAATTAAGACTTTTGATTTTAGATGTGGGATAATGACCTCCGAAAGGTCATAAAAACAAAAGGGTTCACTTAAATAAAAGGGATAATTTAGAATCATCAAATACAAGAAGAATATGTTGATGAGAACAAAGAATCATCACATACTGATGTTTTCCAAAATGGATGACTAGAAGTTCTGGTCAGTTCAGGAAGCACTCAGATTTCAAAAGAACCTGACAATCTAGGAGGAGGTGTTTTATATGGAATTTGTAATTTTGAGGTTTATCCAAGGATAGATTTACCAAAAATCTTGGAACTGAAACATCAAAAGGAAGGGTTATAGAAGAATAAAAACCACAAGGAGAACAACCTTGGGAGTTGGGTAGGTTTACCAAAGTCAGAAGGTCATTCCAAAGGCATGATACCGAATTATATTACTTACTTAATATAGATAGTGGAGAACCCAAAATTACCAAAGGAGGTTTAAGCCTCAGTGATGAAAAGTAGTGGGAGTTATCAATGAAATATTAGGTGTAATCCTTACATGATTCCATAACTTAGTAGATTTTAGATCTTCTTTTAGGAAATAAGTTTCTACAGAACAAGTGGGTGTATCTGTTCAATTAAGAATTGAATGGTGAAAATTAATATAGGGAAAGTTTAGTTGTTTAATGTTTTCAACATAATTAATGAGTAGAATTTATTAACATTTTCTCTCCAATTGTTAAACACACAATAATTTGAATGGTTCTTGGAATGGCTGTGGAATAAGGCTTGCATCTTGAATTATTATATGTGAAAAAAAAATTTATATGGATATTTAGATGATAAAATCTAAATAAAGAAACTAGTAGGATATAATGAATACATAATTAAATTTGTGTGAAAAATTAAACAAATTATTTATGGGATTAAGCAAGAACATGGGAAGTAGAACTGAAAGTTCAATGCGTTTGTGGAAGAATGGATTTCCATTCAGTGTAATGAAAATCATTGTAGATACCAAAAGGTATTTTGTGATAAAAGATTAATCAAAATTATATTGTATATGGATAAAATAATCTTGTTAGTTTTGAATAATAAACTGATTACAATAACTAAATTATGAGTTATCTAGAAGGTTTGAGATGAAGGATCTCATGGATTCCAAATGGATATTGAGGATGGGCATTCAAATGGACTAAAATAATGAAACATTGATGTTTTATCAGTTGAAGTACACTCTAAAGATAGTGTGTAGGTTCATAATGAATGATGAAAAACCTTTTTATAACCCATTAGTTGGATATTTCAAACTATCCAAAGTGATGGAACCATGAATGGAAAGAGAGGAAAAGTACATGACAATGTTTCCTTATGCATTAATGGTAATACGTTTGATGTATTATATGATTTTTAATTTTTAATACATTACTCAAGAATTGGGAGTAGTTGTTAGATTCATGGAAAATCTAAGAAAGGATCACTGAGAAGTGGTGAAATAGATTATCTAGTTTCTCAAAGGTTTGGAAGCACTGGAATTATATTTCAAAATGGAGGATCTATTATAAAGGCATGCTAATATAGGCTTTGGAGGGGATGAAAACACCTGAAGAGGTAAAATAGGCCTTTTTTTACCTATGGAGGAACTGTCATAAGTTTGATGTGAGTACTTAAATTGATAGTTGTACTATCAATCATGAAAGAAGAGTATATTGTTATAATATAATTAGTGAAGAAGAAGATATGGTTGAAGGGTTTTTGGAGGAGTTTGTAAGAATGATAATTTAGTGTTATTATGTGATAGTTAGAGTGAAATCCATCTTACGAAGAATCAAACATTTCACACAAGAATAAAATATATTCAACTAAAGTATCACTTCATCCAAAATCTCAAGGAGGAAGGAATGTTTGTGTTATTGAAGATAGAAGGAAGTAAGAAACCATATGATATGATAATGAAGGTCATAATATAATAAAGTATCAGGAAGTTCTATGCCTTAATGATACTTGGGTGATTGGAAATGGATATAATGATTTAGTGGTCTAGGGACTTAGTGGTGAAGCTGAGAAAACAATTCTCAAGTGGGATATTGTTAGGTTTTGTGAAAAATATTTTCTGGATAAGTCATTATATCTTGTAGAAAGAATCATTCCATAATTACATTAGAAAAACTTGATGGAGGCATGGAAAATAGAACTAGGGAAAACCAGGAGTGAAAGCAGTAGTGGAAGCAGAAGTTGGAGCAAGTGGAAACAACATCTTGACTACCAAAATTAGATGATAAAGTGAGGAAGAAGCAGTGGATCATATAGGAATAACTCTAAAGGACTGGGATAATATTTTCTTAGGGATTTGAAAAGGCAACATAAAATTATTCAAAGGGGATTGTATAAGTTAATTAAGATAATTTTCATTGATCACTAGATTTGGAAAGTTAATGTGGTGCATCAACTGGTTACCTTGACCGGATAGAGGGATACCTGCAAAGATTAAAATGAAATAAAGTTTGGACTCATACATAGAATATAGGTGGAACTATATATACCTATGATACTATTATATAAATATAATAGTGGTATAATTTGTTTTAGATTTGGAAGTCTTGTATTTATTATATTCTGTTAGTAATAAATACCACCTGTGTTTCTCCTATAAAATAAGATTATGTTCCAAACCACATAAATCCTTTGTGTTGTTTCATGTTGTGTGTGAGTTATTTCATTCTTATATTTTTGTGTGTTCCATAACATCTTTAAGAGATAAAGGTGATTTGGTGTGAGATATTAGATCTTAGTTCCCTTATCCAAACATTTTAATTGGGTGCTACTAAAGTCTATAACTTATGACATTGTTCCACAAGTGAGGTTCTATAAGGTATTATATAATTCATGTTCTCATCAAAACATGAAAGAGACATGAATTTATCAATTAAAGTTTTATATAAACATTAAAAACCATTTTTAAAGGTATTTTATTTTATTGTTTTATTATTATTTTTTATTTACTTTTTATGATATTGTATGAGTTTTATTCCTGCTTCCATTGTGTTATGAGAGTTTGTAACATAATTAAAACCCCAAGTGGTATTAGAGAAAATGATGAAGGTAGAACAATTCATGGTAACTACCACACATAAACATGTGATGGACTGTGACTCTCTTCCTAAGAGATCCATTGTTGTTGCAAAGTGTTTCATGGACTAATGAGTTAGGGAAATGAAGTGCTCTAATTGGTTTATAGGGATTCCACATTCAGTGTGTTCATATGATGGATATGATCACACTACCCTCTGTAGTTGTATTAGATCCACAATCAATAAATAAAAATTACATAAAATAAGTGTTTGAATATTGTATAATCATATGATATATTCACACTATGTAAAATTAATTTAAGATTCACATGAAACATTGATAGCAAGATTGATTCCATAATTTCTTCACTTAAGGGTAATTCCGGGTAGTGGGTTTCTGCTTGACCCTAATGTGAAATATCACATGCCTTGTACTCTAGTCTACCAGACACCTTAAGAATGTTAGATATTATCATTTTATTGAAATAAATGCGGAATAATAGAGTTTTTATATTTAATGTTATTAAAATTATTGAACATCATATGAGATACATAGTAAATAAATTATTTATATAATTAATTAAATATGCATATATTGCATTGAGTATGTATACGATACATACTATTGAATTACCATGAATTTGATCATATAGGGTATGTATGTGATGAATATAATGTTAATTGTGAGACTAAATATATAATCCTTTATTAAATATATAAGTGTTATAAGACTTCCAATAATATTCACATTCGTTAATACATCAATCAATCAAACATACCAGTCGTTCTTAGATGATCATCAATGATATATCTTGTGTTAATAGGAAAAGGTAACCTTTATCCTAAGTTAAATATTAGGAGACACTAAACAATGTAACCTAATTTGATTGGCACTTAAAGGCATGGTGTTGATCATCTTCATGAGAGGAATTGAGCAATATTATTGAGATATATAATTTTCATACATAAATATTAAATTATTTTAGATGAATATTCAATACATAACATTATGATCCATCCTAATACTATAAATTTTTAGTTTATTTAGAGACTAGATACATAATCCTCATATTTCATGAAAGATCTTCAAAATTTCCCAAAAAGAACGTTTCTTAGGTATACCTTACCTAAAACCCTTCTTCTTAACATGAGGAAGGAAAAACATAAGAAATGGTGATCTCAGATGATCAGTAAGGGTAAACATAGGAGATATCAATAAATGAGTATACATGAGTATAAGATATGTATAAGGGTATGAGATTGTGATAATAAATTTTAGAGTCCATACACAATCTATCATAGATCATAAACATGATTCATAACATTAAATATTATCATAATATCATACAATATTCATAAGAGTTAGGAATCATCAATAATCATTCATGATCCATGATAGCATCATATAAAATTCTGAACATGTATAAATAGAAAAATTTCACTCATTGAACTAAATACATGATATATGGCCCTCACATAAACTTATGGACCTGAAGCCAGGTCTATGCACAATCTTATGGACATGAAAACTAGGTCCATGAATAAAATTGTGAACATGAAATTTGGTTCACACATAACCTATTTATATCATGAGTTATTTATCTTTACAAAATGCATTGCAAGGCTATATAATTCTAATACCACTCGTCATATAATCATAATCCATGCATATGTGTGTCACCAGATTATAAATCATTCATAATATATCATAAACCATGGAAGGAAACAAGTTTCATAAAAATATCATCATCATAATCACAAACCATATAGAGAAAGAATAGGGATGGTATCATTAAATTATATCACTAGTAACTATTAATTAATATCAAAGTATATATTCCTAGATGAAAATTCATTTAAAATACCACTTGGACTATTTATTCAGTTAAATACCCTTTCCACTTTGAAATCACTTCTTTAAGATTTTAAATTTTCCAAAATATTATGGGAAAATATTTATTTGAAAATAACCAAGGAAAAATTTAAAGGATGCTTCAAAGCATTGAATGGTCATAACAACGGGGAATTCCTTTCATGGTAGGTAATTCCTTTCATGTCATATACGTTAAAATAAATATCCATTTCACATTTTTGGTTAAAAAGTCGAAAGTACCTCATTCAGAAAAAGAAAACAAGATTACATTTTTTTAAAAAAAAATTAAAAAATGAGTGAAAATGAATTTAAAAAATAATTGGATAATATTAAAAACATTCTTGAAAATACTTTTAGAAAACATGGACATGGAATAAAAAATATTTTTAACTGAAGAGAGAGTTACCATCAGATTTATTTAAAAATAATATTTTGATATCTTAAGTATATAAAGATTGGAAAATGAAAGTTAAGAATGAAATATCTTGAAATAACTAGAGGATAATAAAATTCATGGGATTATTGTTAGATAGATCATAAAATTTTATCCTCAGAAAATTAATCATAAACAATCCTGGTAGACAATGAGATTGTAACATAAAACCCTTAACACTTTGGTTACTTTCAAATCAAAACCTCATCAAAGGGAGAAAATTAGATGGATATTTATATCCCTATAATTTTCATGATAATTATTATAAAATACAATCATGGGTATTATATATACCACATTAAATAAATAAGTAGTGAATATGGAATGTGTTTCATAAAAATAAAAGTGAGAAGAAATCCCTTACATCATGTTTGACTTATTTAAAAGGCACTTTAACCTCATATATAATCAATTTAAATATATTATAATTATATACCAGATTCATGTACAGACTTATAATATAATTTATGACCCACTTATAATATTTTAACACCCTTTTATTAATAACTCCGTATTATAATCATCGTTTCTGGGTGTTCACTGTTTTTTTTTCATGAGAATTTCAATTTGGTGTTCCGATCCTTATAATTGGATCGTGGTTTCATAATATCCATAATTTTAACAATATATAAATTTCATATATTATAAATATATATTCATCCATAAAAGGTAGATATATAAAAATGAATTACATCATTCATAGAGATTTCAGGTCGTACGTATGCATGGATATTATTTTAACTTTTCTACAGATGGAATGAATGAATTTTAAATAATAATTCACCTTTAAAAAATAATTATAATATCATATATATCAAATTTATTCATTAAATCTATCCCTATTACCATCCATGTGTATCATAAATGATAAAAAATCAAACTTCTTCGTGAAGATGGTAGTCCACACATATGCATGATTGACGTTATCATTTTCCAAAAAATTGGAAGACAATAAGGTGGATATGATATTATAATTCAAGAAAAATAACTATATCATAAATATAATATATAATCTTTAAACACATCATAATAACCCACAATGAAATATAGTGATGGAAAATGAATTGTATCGCTTTGTGGAGGCGGTAGTCTACACGTACACACGAGTGACACTTTGACTTACCATTTGATAGAATAGAGGGTGGATATTAGTGGTTATATAATCATAATAGAATTTAAGTATATTTAGTATAATTAAGTTATTATTTCATGATGGATACAACAATTTTATAGGAAGTAAAAGAAGAAATAAATTGAAAGAGGTCGTGTAAGACTCTTACCTCTTCTTCACTTGGCCTCCTTTAGATCCTTTATTAATGACCTTTGTAATGTACTTTTAAGAATACCATAACATATATTTATTTTATAGGGAAGTTTATGAGATAATGTTTTAGTTTTTTGTTGAGAGATATGGCCCAAAGTGTGTGAGGAGGATAGGAGAAGAGGTTCCCTTTTATAAGTGAGAAGAGGAGAACTGTTGAAATTAATAACAGTATTAAATTAATATAAATTAATTTTTAGGTTCAAGTGGATAAATTCATGTTTTGGTTTGATTTTGAAACCTTATCTCATGGTTTTAACCCTATTTTAAACATTTTAACCTTATCAAGGAGACAAATATTTACCGAGGTTACTATCCATAATGACAAAAAAATAAAAGGGACATATTTAAAATATTTGAACCACTTAATTCAAAAAGGTGGTAAATTTTTTCAAGGTTAGATATCTATAAGTTGAAGAAATAAATTTTAATATAAATTCATAAAATTAAACAAAAAACAATTTTTTGAAAAATGCATTTTTAAGCATAAAAATTAACTTATATCAAAATCATGAATATTATAGAATAAAATGAAATTAATTATATTATTATGAATAAAATGGATAAAATCTCACTTTAAAGTCAAATAAAAAAATATAATGGTAATTTTAAATTACTTTATTTACTAGAAATAAATGACAGTATTTGAAAAATCGGTATTTTTCACTATTCACTGAAAAATCGACCATTTCAAAAAATCCAAAAAAATTTCACCGAAAGTGAATTATGATATGACGATTTAAAAAATTATATTTATTTTATAAAATAAAATTTCTTAAATTGACACAATTTAATTATAATTTCCACTTATAAAGTTAAATAAAAATAATTTTTGAATAAAATTCTTTTTTGAAACACAAAATGACTTTCTAAAAATTGAGTACTTATTTTTAGAGAATTAAATAATAAATTTTTGTTATGTAAGGACATTATATATATATATATATATATTTAATAATGAGGTTACTAATATTATTACTCACCAATTCAATCGCTATGTTAGAACAATCACATTTGAATAATAATATTTTTATAATATATATCAATTTGCTTAAAGCACTGTGTTTCATATTAAGAAAGAAATAGAGATTATTATTAATTTTAAAATAATTTTTTGGGTGTTACATTCTCCTACCATTAAATAAATTTCACCCTCACAATTTTATCTTGGTCATCAAAGGTTCAATATTTTAAAATACCTTTACTGAAAACACACATTGTATAGATGGATAATAAAACTTATTTTAAAAAAATAGAAGTGGGAAACATAATGGTTACTTGAAATAGCACATAATTGAGTTATATTATGAGTATAACATTGGTGGGATGCTAAATTATATACATGGACGTGAAAACTAGCATCCAGGAGTGAATAGAGAGTGATAAAGAACATGTACATCTAGAAATTAATGACAACAAAACCATAAATCTATGATGGGTGAAAAGACCATCGATTCATCAGAAATAAAGGTAAAAGTATAATTTTTTTTATTTCAAGATCTTTTTTTAAAGTTAAGGGATTATTTTAATTTAAATATAAAAAAATAAGAAAATTTAATTGATTTATTTTCATTTTATAAGCATAATTTCATCTTCTGGTTGTTCTTTGATAAATTTACACATCATCTCCTACTATAAAAAATGAATATTCAAAATGATTTTTTCATTCCTAAAGAACTAAAATTAAATTTTAATAAATCATAAGATCTATAAAATAATGATAAGTCATTCCTTCTATCTCTAGTTATCATCAAAACCAAAATGGTTAGTATAAGTTATCTAATATGGATAAATATAAAACATTAATATCTAAAACCTCAACAATAACACCAAAATTTAAACTTAATACATTTCATTAATAGTTAACCTTAAGACTCCTACAAAACATTTCTGACCAAATTCAAAACCCAAAAACCAAAAATATTTGATAACATATTACATTTATTACAATATGAACATTAACATTTACCCCTGACAATATTAAGTATATCATAATGTCCCATACCAAACATGTGAATACCTTTATCATATATTACCCTTAGAAATCCTAATAATATAAATAACCATAAAAACTTAATGATAAAATAAATTATTTTAAAAATTAACTCTATACAAACTATATAATTTAATTCATCATCTATTTATCCAATTAAACATTATTATCTCAACATCAGGCACATATTAAGGGTCGTCTATCTCTCAATCATGTGTTTTTCAAAAAATATCACCTTACTAAATAAAATTTTTAGGTTATCAGTGCCATTAAATATATTCTTGAAAATACCTAAAGAGAAACTACTTCAGAAAAATTCTTATATGTTTCATGATTCTTATAACAAGAATACCATTAATGAAAATACTTATACAACATAATTCTTGAATCCCAATACATAAACACTTCATTCATTCCACCTCCTTCTTAAACCATCAAGTATGATTTATTATCTTATTCCTTAATAAATTATTCCTTTCATATATCATTCATAGTCATTTAATCATCAACCATAAAACCTTTACTAATAAAACCTTGTTGATATTATTCTCTAGATTTACCCCCAGGACATCAATTTACATAATGCTCATACCTTTCACATTTAAAATAATCAGCTATCGATGATACTATAGAGAAACCACTATTCTCATCCATTTCATTAACCAAAATTTTCATTTTTTTCTCATTAATTACTTTCTTTATGTCCTTATTTTCCAAACCCAAAATATATTCATGTTCCTTTGAGACACTTCCTCAGGCGATTCTTCCCCCATTATCGATATATAATAAGTTGAATCTTGTTTCCTATATGGTTTTAATAAAACTCCATTTTTATCTTATTATGTGTTTTAGAAAACTCACCCTTGTTGAGATTTTTAATCATATAATGAGATATACTATTAGGAATAATCATAAATGTTTCTCCTTTCAGCTCCCATTTCATTTAGTGACTCATGAGGGAAATCAATCTATTGTCCATCACATTCAGTATTAACTCGAATCATCCTAGTTCCAACATTTTACTAAAAAAATCATATCATGAACACTAATAATCATAATGGGAAACTCCATAATCATGAAAAATAATTTATAGGATGTCTAAATGATGACACACTCTTTTCAATCAATAGAACCTTAGGTTTAACCTTGTCCATCCTTGATCATCACCTATTAAAATCATTCATGATGATTCATAAATAAAATGTCAATTAAACCATGAATATCCTCTGAGAGTGTTAAAATAGGTGCACAGTAAGGGAACACTCACTGTACACCAGAATGAGAGTTGAGATATACTCAAAAAAATATTTTTAGGGTTATTACCCCTAGATGCTCCTATATTAAAACCACATCTAATTATAGTATCCAGACAAGGATGCATTTATAGGAAAACCACATAATCCCTTCCCTACCAAAACTTTAGGATGTTATCCTATACTTTGGATTATACCTAGGGTTCTCACAAAAGTTCTATAATCCTAATCTCAAAAGATAGACTAAACCCTTCTATGATACCAACTATAGTGACACATACTTTTCATATATAAATATTACATCATTTTAGATGAATATTCAATACATAAAATTATTATCCATGTAAGAACCATAAAGGATTAGTGTATTTTGATACTAGATACATAATAATAATATTCCATGAATGATATTCAATATTTCCCACATATAATGCTTCTTAGGTATACCCTAATTAAAACCTTTCTTCTTACACTACTAAAAAAGTCCATTAAAAATACTATAATTGGCCTTTATTAGCATTAAAAAGGTTCTAACTATTAGAAAACGATTAAAATACCTAGGATTTTATCGGTTCTAGAAAATAACTAATAAAGGCATCCTTTATTAGTGCTAAAAAATGTTGATAAAGGACCCCTTTATCAGTTCTTTTAGAAGTGCTAATAAAAGACCCCATTTATCAGCACTGATAAAGGCCCCTATTTTAGTGCTTCTAAAAGTGTTGAGAAATGGGGAATTTATTAGAGTTTCTAAAAGTGATTATAAAGGAATCCTTTATCAGGGATCATAAAATTATCCTTTATTAGTGCTTTTAGAATCACTGATAATGGATGCCTTTATCCACACAATTAGTAGCTCTGATAAAGGGGCATACTACAGTGTGCTGTAACTGCACACTATAACACTAGAAATAGGGCATACTATAATGTGCTACAATATTACATCATGAAACCAAAAAAATCAATATAAATTATAAAAATCTGGTAAATATATAGAATTTAAATGAAATAAAATTTGCAACACAAATACAATAAGAAAACACTATATTATAGGGAAAAAGAATACACCTATATAAAAGTAAAAACCACCCCTGCTCGAGAAAAATAACACAGATGTATACGAAAAAAAATTATTATGTTAGTAATAATATAAAGGAAGAAAATAAATAGAAATTTTTAATTTTAAACTAAACTTTGAGTCATACCAGGAACCCTGTGTATCAGGTTGAGTTACAACTGATTCTTACATGTCATACTATTTCTTGCATGTCTTAAAGAATTATAACCATGAAAATTAAATAAACAAGTATAAGATAAAAATTATAAATAAATTAATTAAGTAATAACATATAAAATGATGAGAAAATAATCTAGGATCATTTTCTTAGTTTTGGCGATGTGATGCGCGTTTTAAACTAAAATAACACTTATATATTAAAAAGATTCACTTGGAGTCATACGAGTTGCAAAATGATTCAGATTTAGATGTGTTTAATTCCTACACAACCCAAATTACTTATGGATAATTTTCTTAAATTATCAAAATAATTAGAATGTTTTTCCTTGGTTTTGAGTACCTAACTTGTGTTTTTTTACTAAAATGTAATTTTAAATTGGAAACAAACACTTTGTGTCATATCGGTCACATTGTATGTTAATTTTATGTGAGATAAAAATCCTATATTTCAAAAATGACTTATTAATAATTTTATAAAATTATCAAGATAATTTGACCATGTATTCTCAGTTTTTAGTGAGTGACACTATTTGACCTAAAATGTCAATTTTAAACTAATAACAAATAATTTTAGTCATATTTGGGACATTATGTATCATATTTAGGTTCATATGATTAATAAATGTCACAAGTTAATTATCGATCACTTTCCTAATGTATCAAAATAATCAGAATGTTTTTTCTTGATTTTGAGTATGTCACTTGTTTTTTTATTAAAATTATTGCCAATTTTAAATAAAAAGATGCACTTGGAGTTACACCGGTCACACCATGCATCAGATTGAGGTGTGGGTGATTCCTCAAAATCAAAAATGGATTATTTATCATTTTTCTAAAGTATAAAAACAATCAAATGCATTTTCTTGGTTTTTATCGTGTCACTTTTATTTTAACTAAAATGTTGTTTTAAATCGGAAACAAACAATTTGAGTCATACCAGTTAGATCATGTGGTGGTTTTTATGTGATACTGAATCCTACATCTCAAAATATAATTATGAATCATTTTAGGGTCCATAAAACTCTGAAAAGGGAAGGAAAATACTCATACAAATTTGATGAATAAATAAGATGCATTATTGATTGAGAATTTGAGAAAAATTTAGAAGAAATAAAAATTGGTAAAGGAATTATAATGGTCCGTGAACTAAATTTGGGAAATGGTATGCATATGGAATTAAATGAGAACCAACAGTCTGCCAGAAATCCAATGAAACTCTATCCCACAAGGCATTGACAGCGAACCAAGCCACTACAAACAGTATCATTAGAAGAATGAAGGTAGATAATTTCTGCCCATGTACAGCCTCCTGCAAACCGTGTCATTGGTGAAAACGAGACAGAGTAGTATGCCACTAAAAACCAAAATGGTTCATGGGATATTTGATGGCGAATTCATTCCACAAACATGAAAAGTCATTCATTGGATTGAGGTAGTGATTATCGCTTCTGTGAACTACTATCACCACGAACCACAGCTGTCGCGAACCTCAGCCCCACAAACCTTCATTGATCAAGTCATCCATAGACAGATGATTTCCCCATGGGATTCCACAAAAAGTGCCATGTGACCCATTGATACATCCTCCTCATCACCCTATAAAAGGACCCCAAGGGGATCCAATAAGGGGATGGGATTTTTTGGGGGAGCTTGGAATTCAAGGATGAAAGACTACAAAGACAAATGATAGATGAAGTACAAAATCACCAATGGTTTTGAGTAGGTATAAACCTTCCATGTACCATGAAGGTATAGAAACATTATATTAATAATAATGAACTGACCATGAACCTAATTAGTGAACCATGAACCATATGCCCTTTGAACTTCCTATGAACCGTAGGATCAATTCCCCTTCTACAATATGGTATACCACATAGTGCATCACAATACAAACGAAACCCTACACAATGTAGTGATTATCTAAATTAATGGAATCCAACACTATGTAGCACCACTCTATGTGAATGGAGCCTAGGGTTTCATAGTAATACGGTACATGAACCATATCAAGGTCCACGTACCACCTCAGTACACGGGGAACCCCTCTACCCACATAGAAATGCGCCATGTGGAGGGTACCCCACCCCGCATGAAAAAATGGTACACGAAACAGGTTACCTTAGGGATTTCCATATTCTAGTCCCGATCATTACCTTCCATTTCTATCCCATTCTCCAAATCCCCACTACTAATTAGTCCATATAAATCAGGCCAAAGCCACCAGACCTGTATGATAAAACCATCAGATGAATCAGCACATTCTTCTGAGTTTACATACCCATGGTAAGCGAATTCACATGGGTAATCCTTTGAATGGTGTGGTTCCCCATAATGTCTTTAAGTTTACATTCCCATTTTAACCCGGGGCCCAAACTTGGAATAATCATGTGAACCTCCCCGTTCTAGGGATCAAGGGTAATAACTAGCTTTTACATTCAATGAGGGACAATGAAAATTCAAAGGGATCATGATGATTTTACCTTTTACAAGGAGAAATGATTCTCCCCTTTCCTAGAACTCATTTCAGGGAACTCTTCCTAAGGTAATTCCCTAACCTTTCCATGGGAGGTGGCACTCTTTCTCTTCTTAGTATCAGCCCAAGACATGTACGAATAAATTTCAAAACATGAATTTTATAGATATCAACATAGGAGAGAAAATTGGAACTTTCAATGCCCTACCCCTCTCTCTCCCTTTGGACTCCAGTACCATCTATCAACAGATGATGTGGGACATGCAATCTTCAGATCCACCACCTCCTCTTATTTTTCACACTGAGCATGAATCACATGGGCTTAGAGTTTGGTGGTGATTATGACATCCATATAGCCCAAAAACATGGGCATCCTCCTAGGTGTAAGCCCCAACCAAAGCTTCAAATCATCATGATTCGAGATCCTCCTCATGGTTCTAGAAAGATGGTCCTCCTCTTAGGCATAAGCCCCAAATTCAATAAAATATGATAAATCCGATTCCTTCTCTAACCAGGATACATAGGATGCCTTCATAAGGCCCAATCTCAAGGGAAATTCTCCTTACAAGTCAGTACCAATAAAATTCCACTAAACTCATTAGGGTATCCTATTCAAAAGTAAGCCTCGAATTATTTCTCTCAAATGGGCAGCTCCCATGCGTAATCCCTAATGATTCCCCCACAAAAATCCCTCCTAGAAGGTGTAATTCCCAAATCAAACTGAACTACATGGAATCCAATTCCTCTCATGAGGATATATAGGAATCCCATCTTATAGGTTTGACCCCGACATCAGAACAATCTCTATTCCCCCTAGATGATGATAAAATCTAGACTACCTCATCTTACGACTTAACTCATCATCATCTAAACAAAATACTGAGTAATCCTTAATATGTCCATAAAAGGGTAACATCGATGAATAACCTCAAATACATACAGATGTATTCATTGATGGATAACCTAGGACACATACCAGTGATTCTAAATCTGTGCATACCTTTTGATGATCTGAAGACTTAGGGGTAATTTGAGGACACATTCTTGTGAATGAACTAAGAATTCATGAACATATAAACATTACTTAAATCTATAAGATCCCCATAATAGGAAATAATTTCCCCCCAAAAGGGTGTGATGAGCCTAAAATCCCATCCTCTCGACCAATGGAGTCCTTAAGTGTTATAGGCCAAATCTTCCAACAAGTGCCTACCTTTGGAAATAATTCCCATGAATCATGGATAGAAGGGTCATTGGGTGTTTTTTTATCCACAAATAAACCCATTGGAGATCTTCTAAGGATGTCGTAGTTGATGCGGGCTGATTTCACAAACACTTCACCCCCCACAATCACCCATCAGGACCATGTAATTACAACACCTCATTCATAGTACAAGAAGGATATATTTCCAAGTCCCAATAAGACCATCTCACCAACCAAAAAGTGGTACGATGAAAATTAGGTTGAAACAAAAATGGTGAACCCGATGTGAATCCTTAACCAATGTGGTGGTGCTACCCCACCTCAGGCCCATTTCACATCAAAAGGGAAGAGGGCCAAGAAATTAATCAAGTATACATGTGATCATGAGATTCTACTTGATAGATTTTTTTTGTTTGTGTATGTCATCTATATGTATTATAGGAAATCACAACAGTAACCTTCAATCCAAATGGAATCCTGACAATTGGCTCAGGAACGCGCCTCAATGACTGCATGGCCAGCTCAGTCCTTGATAAAGAACAAAACCTCATAGTCTACCCAGTATCTTCAATGATGGGTTTTGAACATGTTGATAAAATAGTACCACCAAAATGGTACTCTCCCCATGGCGGAGGCTACAAGGTATGCCATCCAATCGGTGATAGCTCGCAAGGAGCCTCTTAAGCCATGACCGAAAATCTAGCACAGGATGGATCCACTGGAAATCTAAAATTGTTTCAAGAGTCTATCCCCGAAACGAGACAATGAATTCCTCCCTTATCTTAGGGAGGCAGATGAAATCGACACCAATGATTTCATCCCAGCTTCACATGAACCCCGCTCTAGGGATCTTGCTAGAGGAAATCGCCACCAGCAGTGTACAACCCAATATCCTTGCTCATTAGAGGATCTCAAACTGAGGGAACCTTATGATGTCCAATGGACATGCCCCCCTCAGGCTGCCCACCGAGGGAAGTGAATGCATAATCAGAGACATGTATCACCCTAATTCCCTAAAAGGAGATCCTCCACAAAAACATGGTAGCATCCAACGGGTAGATATATAATTCTTCCCTTTCTACTGAAGCCCGTAATAGAAATACGATGACAATATATGAGAAGATTCATATCCCCAATCACTCCAATGAATCCCACCACCAAAATAGGGGGCACAATATGAGAAAACGCACATTATTATCAGTGCTCTCCTATCCCACCATGCATATAGAGTGGAATATTATAGGAAGATGAAAATTTCTACCGATCCACAAGAAGACCATTATCCAAATAATACAACAACTAGCTATTAGCAGGCACAAATTCCTACCGACACATACTAATCCCACCATATAAATAGGGAATAAAACTATGGGTAGTCATGAAACACTGCTAATGCAGATGAAGGCCACTAGTCAAATACAGTGGTAATCAACAGACAGACACAAATTCTTGCCTACCAATATCAATCCCACCAGCCAAATATTGTGGCAATAAAATGTAAGCAAAGTCAAATTCCTATAGATTCACATTAAGCGCATGAGAAAAATATAGTGGAAATTGAGTAGATAAAAATTCATTCTCACAAATATAAATCCCACCAGTCAAATACGAGGGAAACAAGAGAATGTAGCCAGTGTATCCTGACTATAAGTTGTGGGCAGAGTCATTCCTCTTCTCCAACACAAGAGAATTTCTAGTACCCATTGGCAATGCATGGAGGACCAGAGAAGGAACAAAATCTTCCTATGACATCAGAATGGTAATTTAAACTCATTCAATCCAAAGATGTATCTCAGCACATCCTGGTAATGATGGAGGATCAAACGTCATTCTAGACCATATCCTCCAAACCCATCAAGATGTCATTGAATTAGTGTAAAAAGAGAGGAGTCAGACCCATGAACCCATCTCCTTGGGTGGGGTGACTCATCCAAAAAATAGTATGGTTACTCCAGAGAATAATTTTATCCTTGATCTGGTCTAGGAGGGTTGAAGACCATATCCCGCGATACAAGGACAACCAGATTAGAAACAAACACCTATTCAAATTGGGGGACACCAGTCCAATGTGGTGGGCACTCTAGGGGAGAAATATATCCCTGATAATAATCAATATTCTCATTAGAATATCCTAGAGACAACACAGGAACCAACCAAACAAGGCCCCATATATGAAGATCGTTATCAATAGCAGGCGGCCCCAGTTTCTCGCAAGAGAGCGCCCAAAAATGAAAGGTGTCAAAGGTAGCTAGAAAATGAAGAGCACACTCATGATTATACTCTACTAGAATCTAGAGTTATTGATTCCATAATACATGTATCAATATAGGTTCAAGATACTACTGATCCATTAAAAAATTATGGAAGTGGTAGTAGTAGTTGTGAAGGTCCTCCCCGCAATGTTACTACCACCAGCTCTGAAGGTCCTCCCTAGAGGACCCACAAGGGCTTACTCCATGGATCATAAATGATCAATCATGAGAGCCTATCTCTTGATGAGTTTCAAGGTAGCCCTACCCTTGTTTTTTTCTACCCTAATGTTCCTCCCCAGGGTATATGTTGCAGATATGATTCTCCATGTAGTCGGACATCAAGTTTTCATGGTAGTCCTCGCCACGATGGTAGTCACTGTGAAGGACCTCCCCGTAGTGACACCACACAACAAGAAGGTCCTTCCCTCATTGCAGTACATACTGAATGTCCTCCCTAGAATGTACAATATAGATATTATCCCTATAGTTAGAGCTATGATGGAAATCCTCACCATAATAATAGTCATTGTGAAGGTCCTCCCCTCAATGATGTTGGGTAGCAAGAAGGTACTCCCCTTGCTGCGGTCTACCTTGAAGGTCCTCCCCAGGGTATACACTGCAAAAACACTATCTTTAGTTGGACACCAGGTCATGATGGTATTCCTCTCTATCAAGACACTAATTTTGAAGGCTCTCCTAGTATTCAAAATCCACAATGGCAAGAAGGTCCTCACCCCGCCGATCCAAATATGAGAAATACATCATATTCTGAGGTGCTTGGAAGGAAAGGGTCAGATACGCTAGAACCCATGTCAAGGAAAAGTGACATCCTTTATCATCCAAGAGATAGCTCAGGCCATGCTCTTCCTCTAATCCACCCCCACATCATTCATACCTTAATGAAATCTCTAATATCCTCACCACTAAATATTAAACTATCACAAAACATCCAAGTTGGTCACAATAAGTAGAGGAGTCCTTGGTGGAACAACAACAAGATATGTTTCTTTTGAGAAGACAACTAGCTAGGGATGACATACTAGTGATGTATTGGACCACGAATACTTCTCAGTACAACATACCAAGATAATTGTTAGAATAATGTATACACACTATTCAAATCAATATATGGAAAAATCTTCACCATCTAAAGGAAAAATTTCTTCCCTACGAAGGGTATGCAGTCTAAATCAATTTATTAGGGGAGCTTTGAAGGAAAATTAACATAGAATCCATTCCCTCTACACAAAATCTTTGATCATAAAGGAAAAAGAAAAACCTTTAATTGTTTTGCCTCCACATGCTGCACAAATTGAATTTACTCATTGATGATGCCCCATCTAGTGTTCACATCCAGGGTGCAGAGAACATGGAGCTCTACACTTCACCCATGTCCCATCTAATAGAACCCACCAGAAATGACATCCTGTAATGTCATCATCCCCATATGGTAGTCATGTGATATTTTTTCCCAGGAAAGGTGGAACGATCAATAAGAACTGACCTTGAGTAAGTCTCAAAAGCATCAGGACTCATGATAGAAAACTATCAAAAAGATCTTGAACCATGCCACTGATAACATTCAATAGGCTTATCGCTTAAGGGAAGCTAACCAATGATAATTGATCATGTCCTTGGAATCATGTAGGCCACATGAAATCCTGACACCATATCCATCTCACACTTTCTAGGGAATGCATGAGATCTAGAAGGCAGCAATAGTAGTAGCTGCTGCTGTGGTATGGGAGCAACCCCAAACTGCAGGGTTGGGTGCATTTTTAACACAAACTTCCCCCATAATACTAGCAAATTCAGGCCATGGAATAATGATAAAGGAATGGAAGTAACCCCAGCCCACAGGGATAGGGGAATTTTTACCTCAAATTCTTACATAGTGGGCATCTGCCTTCTCTCATTTTGGGAAAATGACAAATAGGGAGGTTTCCCGTTCTGCCCCATCTCATGATTCATGTCCCTCAGGATAAAGGCATATGGAAAGGTCAGATCAGGGATCCCTTCGATTCAATATTTGCCAAGAAATCTGAAGGGTACCACATAATGGAAGGAGAAAATCCAAATAAGGATTCAATAATCTCTTCTATAATTCTTCACCTGGTACGCCAACCATAATGCGGCATACATTAATGAATGTTGTAGATGTCAATCCCATAGAACTTACTAAATATAATATAAATGAGGAGGATGTAAGAAAATATGGTTCCCTCTTAGAGGCATTCCACAACTAGAATGAAGGTGTGCATACCTTGAACCAAATATCAACCTTAAATTTGGGTACCCCTTAGCTAATCCCTCATTTCCTCCCTTTAAAATCCCCAACAAGAAGAAGAACAAGAAAAAAGGTTGCATAAACCCCCCATCCTCCAAATGAAAACATGTCCCTGATAGTTGAGGAAATATTCACTCAACATGAGGAATAAATGAAAGTGTTAAGGAGAATAAACACTGAGCTGCTCTAGGAAAGTCATATTATTGGGTATATTCCCCATGTATAACGTCAACATGTGCATCTAGAATAAGTGTCTCTACCCCACGGGCTCATCCCCGTAAATGAGGCAAGGATGGAAATCTTGGTCAAGGAAGTACCAAGACCATCTGTCTACCCGAACCCAATCTTGAGGGGATATCATAATTTCCCTCCATTATGGAAGTATCCAAATAGATTCAGAAAAATATACAAAGGATGACCCTGGTTGGGTATCCACCTCAAGTACTAGTGGTAGCAATACTACCTAATTTCCCCCTACTACACTAGACCATGCTCAGGTCTAGAAATATTCACATCAAGGAATCATGATTACCATAGATTCATTAAAGGCTTCATTAGAATCCATGGAAGGATGGTGCACTATGATACAACTGGAAAGGAAACCTTACCTGACTGGGTAAGAAACGTTATTCCACCGCCAAATTTTTGGAACCCTGTATTCCCAATTTTTAATGGCTCAGGGTACCCGGAGCAACATCTAATGCACTACACATATTAATGCAACCCAATGATAGTAACCTCAGAGAAAAAAGAAATTGTGAAGCTCATATTATTTGTGTGAATTCTTCAAGGTTCAGCCTTTGTGTGGGACACCAATTTTCCATCCAACTCAATAACATGATGGGAGGATCACCTATAAAATTCATATTCCAGTTCAGCTAGACATTTCAAAAAACAACAGTAATTAACCTCATAAATTAAAAACAATGAGATAATTAGAGAGTTTCAGACTTCATTTCCATATGGAAGGGTATGAATTAATCCTTTATCTAGACACTCCCCCAAGATGAGATGTTGTACATGTGCATCGACAACCTCCTTGATGATCTACAAACACTGCTTATTCTGATAAAATATACAAGTGAGTTTCAGGACATCTCCTCCACCACTCAAAGGATAGGAGATTCCTTGAAACAGACTAATCTCAAGTCCTAGGAAACCTGATCATCCATAGTAAAAAGAACAGTAAGAGATGAAGCAGCTTCTCTTATGCTTAATCCATGCCCTACACCAGCTCCAACTCCAAGGATCCCACCGAATCGTGTGGTCCCCCTAGATATTAGCATCCACTCCTGACTCGATAAGATGAGCAAAGAGGAATCATGAAAAATAAATTTGAGGAATAGAGGACAAAAATTTACTCATTTCAGGATGACCAAGTCCATGGTTAATTCGTAGTTTCCATGAATTGTAGCTTGCTCCATCTTTGAGAGCCAAAGAGGGATGATGTAGTTGGTCTTGACAACTGGACATATTACTATTCTTTCCATCAGATATTGGGACACAACATCAATAAGTTATTTGTCTTCAAGGACCTCCTGCAAAAGATGATAGATTTCAGACAAGTCAAGTTGGGACCACCGCTAACGCAAGTGGCATATGTTTTCACCACTGATCTGGATGAAGAAGGGGAGTGAAAAAAAGTTCTTAACAAAAAGGATCCAAAGTTTGATAGTTGGATGAATTTGAAAAAAATTAACCAAGACCACAATATCCTCCATGTATAGTTAAAGAAACCAATTGGGCCTCCAACAGCTCCCGATGCAACACAATCGACAACTCAGCCCCAGAATCCTCTAGAGGTAGACTGCCCAAAAAGTAGTGAAATCATAAGGGAAGAAAGCAAGTGAAAGAAACTACAGAAGCTAGGGATATCAAGGGAGACACATCCATGGAAGAAATCAAGCTTACATCCAAACCCCCACTCAAAGTGTCAGTATTGCAGAAACTCGTGGAAGGACCCTCTAGTGGTTCCAACAGGGACATGAAAATTTTCCTAGCCTCATGGGAATTAATCTTGGTCCAATCCTTATGAAGTATACATCAAAGGGAGAACAAATTACTAATTTCCCTCAGTAGGTGAGTGGAACCACATGAACCAATCCACAAAGGATGGAAACTCCTTTGGCTCTGATCCCAAGGGCCGACCTATCATCATAAATACTCAAGACCTGAAAGCACATATGAAAGATCATCCAAGGGATGAGAAGCACCACCCTTTAGAGTAGAAATGTGATATTTTGAAATAGTTAGCTTCGATACCAGCTTATCTCTCAATCATGGAAGCACTGACTCTATCAGCATATCTTAGGGAAGCACTCATCAAATATTTTCTAAGTCCCTAGGAGTTTGAAGCCTAAGTTTACGCCACTAAATTATATCAAACATAGACCAATCCTATATAATTTCATGAAGTTATCACCTTAATAGATCAAGATGAAGATTATACCATACAAGGACACATCAAACCCTTATATGTGTATGGAAGGATAAATAGTGTCGATATCCAAAAATTCTTCATTGACAATGGCTCTGGAGTTAATCTCCTCCCACTATAGAAAATTTGTTGGTTGGGCTAAATGAAGATGATCTTATGCCCTACAACACAACTCCGTTGGGCTATAAAAAAAGAAAAAATAATCCTTTAGGTAAAATTAAGCTCGAAACCAATTAAGTGACCTCAAATCTCACCCATAATTTATAGTAGTCCAAAATAATACGATCTTCAATGCCCTACTAGGAAGACCCTGACTACATCAACATGCAGTAATCCCCTCCTCTTACCATTATTGCCTCAAATATAGAATTAATGGATATGGGAAACCGTATGCTGATAAGGCCCCATTCAAGTTCTGTGAGTCACACTATATTGATACAGGGCTCTATGAGTTGAAGGGGAAACAAACCTCAGCTGAAGGAATTGATTGGGTCGCCACCCCAAACAGATTGGAAATGGTTCCCACTAATCCCTTAAAGAATTATGGGGAGGAATATGTACTTCCTATTAATCATATTGAGTGAAAAAGTCTAGATTTGAATGAATATTCAGTGGTCCTCATGATTTCAGTCAAGGACACCGAACCTGATAATGTTAAAAATTTCATTGACTCTTGAGATAATAGGGAAGGTTCAGATAAAAATTCCCCTAAACCATCATCAAAACCCCAGGAAATCCCTACCTCACCCACTAAGGTAGGAGGGAGTATCTCATCACTCAATTAAGATTAAGAAACTCTTTCACCCATCACTAAGTATTCTCTCGAGGAACTTCCACTGATGGCCAAGACAGAAGATGTGGATTCACCTACTAAACACCAAAAGTATGACTCTTCCCTTATCTATGGAACAATCATCTCACAAATTCTTTCCCTATAAGAAGACAAAAATAAATACGATAAAGATACAGAGGAGGAAGAATGAGAGGACTTGAGAGATTCCCCTCTAGTATTCGAGGAAGGAGTCTCTACCACCATTGATGAACTCAAGGAAATTAACTTGGGTACAAAAGAAAACCTACAACCCACTTAGATTATTGTGACCATAAATCCTGAAGAGAAATCAGTATATAACTATTTCCTAAATCATAATCGAGATGATTTTACCTAGAACTATACATAAATGATAGGCCTTGACCCAGAGGTTCCCACTCATCACCTTGGCCTTTTGAAAGATCACTGTGGCTACAAGAAAGCTACCATAAGGACACACTCATTCCATACTACCAAAATAGAGACTAAAGTCGACAGTATCATTAGAGCCAAATTTGTTCGGGAATTCCAATACCCCATATGGATGGAAAACATTTTCCCTTTCAAAAAAAAGAATGGGAAGATCAGAGTCTACATTGACTTCAGGGTTCTCAATCGACATTTCTTGAAAGATAATTTCCAAGTCCTGATCACAAATTTTTTTAATCGATGCAACTGTCAGATATGATGCCCTCTCTTTCATGGATGGTTATTCAGGTTATAATCAAATACAGATGGCCCAAGAAGATAAATAATACACTACCTTCAGGGATCCCTAGGGAGTGTTTTTCTATAAATTAATGCCTTTTACTTTAAAAAATGCCAGCACCACAAATCCGCACGCCATGCATCACATTTCCAAACCCTTCCTGGAAAAGTTCATTGAATATTGTGTGGTTGATTTGGTGGTTAAGTTATAAAATCACCTAGATCAACTAGAAGATCTTGAAATCGTCTTCAATAAGCTACACCAACATAGTCTGAAGAGGAACCCCCTGAAATGTGCTTTTGTTGTTACCTCAAGGAAATTCCTTAGCTTCATTGTACGACATCATGGCATCGAAGTCGACCCTGATAAGATAAAGGCCATCCTTGAAATTACATCTCCTCACAACCTCATAGATTTGAGAGGACTTGAAGGATATATGGAATACATTTGGAACTTCAAAGACAACATTTTAGGAAAGTTTTTTCCTTTCACTATATTGATGAAAAAAGGGGTTACAAATCAATGCGTGGAGTACTGTCAGGAAGAATTAGAAAACCTCAAGAAGTATCCTTTGAGACTACCAGTGCTAATGCCTCCTACAGAAGTAAGACCACTCATCCTATATGTGACTGCCTTAGAGAGGTCATTGTGAACCTTCTTCATACAGAAGAACGATGATGGAAGGGAGAATAGCCTCTATTATCTCATTCAAACCATGATTGATGATGAAACTAAGTATTAAAATATCAAAGAGTAGTCCTACCCTAATCTTCACAGTCTAGAAATTGAGGAATTAACTATATCACCATGAGGTCCATTTTTCTATTGTAGAAAACCTCTCAATTATATTCTCTGTCATCTGATACTGACTGGATGCTTTTCACGATGGGAGGTTATCCTAAAATAGTTTGACATACGATCCATGCCTCAGAAATCCATCAAAGTTGAGGTGTTAGTAGATTTTCTAGCAGAGCATACCTTTATGAACATGAATTCATTAGATGTTGAACTACCCGATGGGGAGGTTTTATCTATTTAAGAGGGTTCCCAGACATGGGAGATGTATTTTGACAGTGAATCCAGAAGCCCAATAGAGAAAAGGATGGAGGACCCCAAATTCAATAAAGTAGGGATGGGAGTCATACTCTTATCTCCGGAATAGGTAGTCCAACCTTACTCTTTCCTGCTTTCATAATGGTGAAAAAATAATGAAGTATAGTACCAGACTCTCATTGTTGGCCTGGAACCGGACCTTCAAGGACAACCTGAGAACCTGATGGTAAAAGGTTAGAACGAACTGATCATCAAGCGAGGAAATGGTGACTATGCCATCAGGAAAGAGGAGATAATCCCTTTGATGAACCATGTATGAGAACTGATGGTATAATTCCCATAAAATCCAACATTAACCTATGTCCCCAAGTTTCAAAATTCATAATATGATGTTGGGAAAAAATCCCTCAAGGTAACATTGCAGGATTTTTGGGTTGATTGTGTTTGTTGACAAAGCAGGTTTTAATGGTGTATTGTTGAGTTCCAAAGAAGTTGTTGACAATCCATGTTGAAAAAGAACGATGACAAAGGAACATATGATCTGGAGGCAGTACAAAAGGGCAGTACAAGGTGGCGACATTTTCCAGTGTTTGCCAAATTTTTGGGGTCCAAAATTTGGTGGTTGGTGAGCATTTCGAAAAGTGAATATCCTTGAAGATCTTATTTAAATATGGAAAAGGCATGAATTTTGTGAATATAGGATTCATGGATTGGATTTTGCAAAGACAAGAAAAATGTTGACAGTTATGATTCACATTTACGACGAGCTTCATGAACAACAATGTTGAAAGGAAATGCGAGGGAGCTTCATGGCGGTGGCGCGAGGTAACTGACGGAACGCTCCACGATTACGATGAGCTCTATGATCCAAGAATTTCTAGGGTGCTTTGCCTTTTTGAGAGAATTCCGGTGGAAATTTTGGAGCTTTGTGATCAGTAGGGACATGGCGCTGAATTTGTGCGGAAGGGTCGAGGGACAGTGGAATTGCCTATAAATAGAGGTCGATCCCCTCGATAGAAAGAGAGAGTTTTCGAAGAAAATATTTTGCTCTCGGTTCGCGAAGGTGGTTCATGAAGATAGTGTTCTTTGCGAAAGATAGGTGCTTCGCAGTGACTAATCTAGCTTCACGAAAGGAAGTGTGCTTCACGAGGCTGCATGCTCTAAGGAGTGTGCTTTGCGAATAGGTAGGATCTATGCGACGGAATAAGCATTGCGAAGGCTTAAGCTTCACGAGAGTGCTTCACGAAAAGGTAGGAGATTCGCAAAGGCTTGTTTGAGCTTCGCGAAATTGGGAGCCTCGTGAAGTAGGGTTCTTTGCGAAGGTTGTTCTAAAGGAATTGCCCAGAGTTCAGGGGAAAAGGGGTATTCATCAGTGGATAAAAGTTGGACTTCAACAGAGAATCTATCAACATTTGAGGATGCATGCATTCATGCAAATGAAGAGACCTACAAGTCTATAAACTGCGAGTGGATCTTCTGAAGAAGCAGTGAGCTCACTTCAGTTGAGATAGCTGTGAGTTCTCAAATTGTGAGTGGTTGTAAATCGAGAGGGACAATGAGTCTTCTTAGAAATTGTAAACAGTTGTGAACTTATAGTGGAATTGGTACATCGGCACACTGCCAGTGTATGATCCTTGGATGTAGCCCAGTGAGGGTGAACCAAGTAAAAATCGATGTGTCCTGTGCATGCTTTAAGTTTTATTCATACTCTGCACTGGGAAGGAGAGAGAAGAGAGTATTGTATAACAGAAAAATAAGATCAAAAGGGGCAGTTGTTTTAATATGTCATACCCTAATTCACCCCACTCTCATGGTATCTAGCCTAGTGGACCTAACAGATGATGCATTAAAAAATACAATCACAATTTTGGCTGACCCCGATCGAGATGAAACTATTATTATCATTTACCATTTCCGAATGCTCCTACTATTCATTCATACCAAGGAAGAGGAAATCAACGAGATTAGTCCTATCACTATGAATTATGGTCATACTATCGACTGAATGAATCCAGTTGAAAATTACCACAAAAGTGGAAACTCTCACCAGATAGGGTTGGAAGGGAACAAATATGGAGATGGGAAATGAACTTTACAATGTACAAAGACACAAACCATCAGAGTGTCCTTTATAAGTGAGTCCTTTATGGGATACTCATTAGGTGTATCAATATGGAAGAGACCACTACCATCATCAAAGAAGTGCATGCTAGAATGTGTGGAGTGCATCAGTCAGTATCCAAGATCTCTAATCAAATTTGGAAGCTTGGATACTATTGTTCCACTATGATACATGATTTCGCTTAATTCACTAAGAAATTCCATCCCTATCAAGTTCATGAAAATTTCATCCATTAAGCCCCAGTGTTACCACACATAGAAAAGTATTCCTGGAAATTTTCCATATGTGGAATGGATGTAGTGGGACCCTATCCTCTGACTACAACCAAACAATTCAAGTATATTCTCTTAGAGGATGACTTCTATTCCAAATGGGAAGTAGCTATACCCCTTAAAGAAGTTAGAGAAAAAAGAATTTTCAATTTTATGAAAGCCAATATCATCACCAGATTTAGTGTCCCTCATACAGTATTGATGGAAAACAACACCAATTTCTACTTTCTTGAATTGAAAAATATATATCACAAGTATGGAATCAAAGCAAACTGTTCATCCCACTTCCATACAATAGCCAAAAATCAGATAGAGGCCTTCAATAAGACCCTATCCAATATACTCTAAAATATGGTAGACACAGACACAAAATCATGGCCATACAAGTTCCTCTATGCTCTATGGGATTACCATACCAAAAATTTAACTTCCCCTCAAGTGACCCCGTACTCACTAGTATATGGGACAGAGGCGGTTCTAACCATTGAGGTTCAACTAACATCACTCCACATTTCTATCTGTGATCAATCGTCCAAAGACATATAGTCTCAAAAATTGCATAATGAGTTGGAGTAACTGGATGAGAGGATATTGCACACTTTTCACTATTTGTAAGTCTATCAGAACCAGATCACATGAGACTTCAATAAAAAGTTTCTCCTCCAATCTTTTCTTGAAGGAGAAATGGTGTTGGTCCTCATAACCCCAATGATACTTAGGAAGAAACTCCAAAAAATTGGATCCAAAATGGGAAGGACCATATTTCATACATAAGGTCTACTCCAATGGAGCATATTCATTGATATGAATGGATGGAAAACTCAACACAAGTTACACCAATGCGAGATTTTTGTAGAAATACTTTGTGTAGTCATGAAATAATCATCCTAACTGCATGACGTTAAACTGCATGGACAAACATCCCTTCCATAGGACATTAAACTGCATGAAAAAAGTTCCTAATTTTATGATGTTAAACTATAGGATACATATTCCCTTTCCATCCATGTTGGGTGATATTCATCCTAGCTACATGACACTAAACTACATAGAACCTCCATCCTGATCGCATGATGTAAAACTGCACGGTAAAACCATCCTAATCACATGAATTTAAAATATATGGGGACCATCATGCTCCAATCCATGGTTCATCACACATGAGTCAGATCTATGTGCAAAGAAGTCAAAAATTACCCTATCTCTATAAGAACCATGTCCCCATGAGAATTCTCTCACTCCTAAACTATGTGTGTCTTTATTCCTGTCATCATAGGATATGTAGTGACACTTGAGTCCCATGTCTCAGGTTCGACCACCACAATAAAGAGGGAGAAGAAAAAAATGTCCCCCCTTTTGGTGTATGGTCCAAACTTATATAGGGAGGTTCACAGAACTATGTATGGATTGATTCCTATCAGTCAATGGGATACATAGAGACGCCCGGATTTTATATCCAGGTCCAGCCTCTTCATGATTCAAAGTGCCTCTATCATGACTTCAGTTATCCATAGATCGTGAGGGAACCCCATACCATTCCTTGTTTCTAACATTGACCATTGATCAATTGATATTAGGAATGGAGTTGAGGGTTTCCCCATACTAAAAAAGCACAAAGGTCTATGACAAGCCCTCCACCTCAAAATAATGGTTCAAAATGCCTCTTCTCCCTATGTATAGATCATAACTATGTAGGGAATTTACCTTTTAGAACTATGTATGGATTGATTAATGCCCTCACTAGATACGTAGTGACACATGGATCCAATATCTTAGTCTAGCTCACCATAAAAAATTCCCCTCCCCACGTATAGGTTAGACTCGCACAAGGAAATTTGTAAGTCTTATCTGCATGATTCTAAACTAAAAGGTACTTCAAGAACTACTTACGAATTGATTTTTTCCTCCATAGTATATGTAGGGACACCTTGAACCAAAGTCTTGGTCCAAACACTACATGATGAAAATTTCCCCCTTCTTGTGCACATGTCATATTGGCACATAGATTTTTCCAAAAACTATGTATTACTTGATTCCTACATTTGTGGGATACATAGTAATTCCCGAATCCCATATCCTAGTCCAGCTACCATGAAAACATGACTCCCCTATGTATAGGTAAGAATTTCATAGGGAAATTCATGATTCCAAATCACATGACGTTAAAACACATGACTAAATAGTCTTAACCACATGATGTTAAACTGTATGGTAGCTTGAGAACTAGGTTTGGATTGATTCTCAACATGAAAAGATATGTAGTGAAACTTGGGCTTTCCCAGGTCTAGCCATGAGGGAAACAAAATTCCCCCATCTCCTACATGAAAATGTGAATCTATATAGAAGATTACTAACCTTAATTCCTGTAATAAGGATGAGTCAAAAGATCATGTCCGCTTTACATACGAGTCATATCTATGTAGAGGATTCCATTCCACATAACTAATCACAGTCTGAATATTTCTCATGTACCTAGATATCCCCGTTTTTAATTCATCAAACTCCAGGACTTGGGAAATCCCAGATCACCATAATCACCCATGGCAATCAAAAATGGAAGGCTAATGTCTTATAGACACCTTTGTTTGACTATGCACACAATGCCCTAACTGCTCTATATATGTTTCCCAAAAAAATGGTATGTCAAACAAAGGAAAATTCATCCTTAGGAGAGGATTTTCCTTCTTCCATACACCCATTGGATTCTAAGCCTCATATCTTCTCTCATGGTCCTAAGACTCTAGGAATAATTGTTTACACTTTCTTCCCCTAATCACATCTGAGGCATACCAGAATATCCCAGCCTGATTAGCCCATATTTGTACATGATTCCTTTGATAGATTTTCCACACAATAAGATTTTAAACTATGCTGTCAATTTCCTTGCCGCATGATGTTAAATTGCATGAACCAATGATGTTCTCACCTGAGAAGAGGTTGTCCTACAGAATCAGTCAATTGACATAATTCCTGACCTCATAGGATGCGTAGGTGTATCTGGATTTTCACCCTAGTTTAGCCACCCCAAAAGGAATAAATTCCCCCTCTACATTATGGCTAGAACTACATAGTAGGAGTGGAATATAAAGGACAATGTGTGGTTTTATCCCCATCTTGTGAGATACGTATTGACACCTAAGTCCTATAAACCAGACTAAGCTGCGAAATGTGTAGAAATTCCCCTTCTTCTGCACACAGACTAAATTAAACCATATGTTCCCTTTCTCACATCCTCACTGCATGATGATAAACTGGTAGGCATTCATCCTAATTGTATAATTTTAAACTACACGATAATATTTCATTGTTGTATGATGTTAAACTATGTTTCACCATCCTGAGTATACAATTCTCCCTTCTTTGATTCCACTATCTCTAGGTGGTGAAGTAAATCCCTCAACACCCCTCAATTCTCACATTGAGCATAGATAATGTGGGCTTAGGAATTTCGGTAGGGGATTCCACATGAAACTAGGGAAAATCAATCTACTGGCCCTGTTTTTATGGATTTAAAAGGCATGTTAAATTTTTTCCTTCCATCTAAGGAAACCAAGTCCTAAACATATGATGTTAAACTGCAAGGTACCCTAAAATATGGCTAAGATTCTCTAATACCTATGCATGGGCCATTCTTATGTAGGGATCCTGATTTTGGGGCACCCTGATCTTTGAAATCGAACCCCACTATGGCAGGTGAATAAAAATGTCTCACCCTATGTGCGAGATAAATATGTATAGGAGAGTTCTGAAATTTATGGGTGATTACGGACTGAACATTTCTAACATGTTCAGACACATATTTTCCACCTATCAAACTCTACTCTTTAAGAGATTTAAGATCCTCATATACCTCCAAGGCTGTCGAAAATAGAAGGACAGCGTCCTGTGGACACTTGTGTCTGACTATGCACACAATTCCCCAGTGGCTCTACATATGTTTCCCACAAAAATGGCCTGTCAAATAAAGGAAAAATCTTCTTTAGGAGTGGATTTTCCTGTTTACATATTCTTAATGACTTCCAATCCATGTATCATCTCTCCTGATCTAAGGTCCCTTGAGATCATGAATTACATTTTCCTTCTTATCCACTTCTTGGACATATTGGAACACCTCAACCCGATCATCCTCTAGTTAATCAGAGCTTCTACATCAATGTTCTAATCACATGACATTAAAACTACATGATGCTCAGAAATCAATTTTCATTTTGGGGCCTGACATTCCAAAGAATGTCCTCCCGCATGTTCGTATGCATGAAATGAATCCATATAGGAATGCTCGATGCAAGTCCCACTTCATTGAAATCCCCATGTGAATACGAAAAAAGTGCCACATTCATAGGCATGAACCAGTTATGCGTATGAATAAACCTTAAAATAACTATGTTTATCTTTATTCCTATCATCATAGGATACTTTGTGATGCATGAGCCTCATATTTTGGGTCCATCCATGAAAAACATTATCCCATCCCTGCCTGCGCAAGGGCCAGACCTGTGTAAGTGATAAAACACTATTTTATTGAATACTTTATTGATAATAAATGATATAATTTCCTCACATTGTGTTAAATATGTTTATTTATAAAATATTTGGGATTTTATCATTCATTTGAAAATTTGGTGAAAATTCCAGTTTTACCCTTAATAGTGCACTGTAGTATTTCGAAGATAAATATTTTTATGTTTATTATTTGAATTTGAAATTTTGTAACAGTGTTCCTAACTTAATTATCTAAAACTTGTATTCAGGACACTAAAGCTAAAAAGTTCATTTGGTTGTTGAAATTGGGCCATGAATTCAAAGTTGGGCTGGGCTCGCCAGAATGGAGAAGGTTCTGTATTTGGGCCATATCATCTACATACGGGCATGGATTGAGCCCAAATTTTGCGGAAAGCTCGGGGACAGGATGTGGCACAAATCATCCTTCTCTAAGGCCGGTCAATTCACGCGTTTTAGAGGTCAAATGGGCGGTGCAAGTTGGAATAAAATATTTGGCCAAATTTCCACATTCACACTTGAAACCACTTGTAACCTCTCCTCCCCTCACCTCTATAAATTGGAGTTTTTCTCATTTGGAGGGGTTGGGACGTGCATTGGGAAGTTTAGGGAAGAGGAGAAGTGGATCCACTCCAATTCTCCAACCATTTCAATAAGTGTAGCTCTTGAAGCAAGGATCCCTTCGACGAAGCCTTCTTCTTCTCCTTCATGTTGTAATGATTTTGTTTATGTAATAAACTTCTTTGTTCTTCTTTTATTTCTTCTCTTTTCTTCTGTTTTGTTTAAATTTCTTCTTCTCTTAATCTTCCTAATTGGTCTGGAATTCTTGAGTAGAAGCGTTATTGGGTTATACCCATTTTAAACCTTTGCACATGCAAAACGCTTCTACGATGATTACGCCACCCATGGAAGAGTAGTCTTTTAGTAATCGATCTATCTTCTACCCTCTTCATTTAATTATTTTGAATCAATGAGCTACTGTAATTCACTTAATATGATCCATGAATTGTGTTTTTAAATTGTAAGAAACTAAGCAAGCAATTGAACAATGTACACAAAAACACGCGAGGTCGGGATTTTGTGTAAATTGTGAGAGCGCGGTCTTAATCGGTAATACAAGACCACACGGGATAAATTTGTAGAGTTCAAATATAATCCCTAAACACAATTCATCCTCATTTCCAGAGTGGATATGTGACTTAATTTACCACTGACCATAATCTAATCTTAGAACATCAATCAAAGCAGGGTGCTGCGATTGCATGTTCCGAAGTTAGCCTAAGGTTAAATTCACTTCAATCTTCGTGGTAAAGTTAATTCTCATAGGGTTCGGGATTTAACAAATTAAGGGATCATAATTAAGTGAATATTAATTTAAATGATAATGATTAATAAATGATTGAATAGGTAGAGTTAGATCGATTACGCCTTTTAAAATAGATTTCTAAAAAAACATCTTTTTGTTGTGTCATTCTAATCGAAACTTCATTTCAAAATTAAAAACAAAAAAAAATGCAATCTTCTTCCAGCAAACTTCTTCTAGATTCATAAACTATAAACAACCACCCCCATCCTTTCAAGTAGTGTTTTTATTATCTTTTATTTTTCTTCTATAATACCTCTAATAATTAGTTTAATTCACTTCCTCCTTCGAGAGACGACCTTGGTCAGCCACTCTGCTGCACCTAAGTACCCCAAATTACACTAATCATTTGAGGGCGCCCACGACAGCGCTCTTTCAAATTGGCGCCGTTGCCGGGGAGGCAAGTAATTATTTCAACCAATTAGAGGTATTTATTTTATCTTACATTTTATTCTCTTCCTCTATTCTTTCTTCCTTCTTTACCCAATCTGATTTCTCTTCTTCTTCTTTTAATTTCTTCTACTTCTCTTTGGACCATCAACTCAAACATCTCATTTTTATTTTACTATGGTCCACCTTCTTTCTTTTCATTTTTATTTGATCTATGACTCGAACTAATCCCGAAGATCTCTTAGATCTTGACACTGAGATTGAACGTAGCCTTAGGGCACGAATCAAACATTCTCAGTCTACGGGAAGTTTCAACATTCAACCAGTTGGAGAATTACTCCAATATCAGAACATTGAAATTGGAAGCAATTCAAATTCAACCATAAAACAAGAACCAATGTATGGAAATAATGGACATGAACTTAATAGAACCATTCGAGAATTGGCTACACCTGATATTAACTATCAACCAAATTGTATTGCATACCCAAATCTCGAATCAGACTTCGAACTGAAATCTAGGTTAATTCACTTACTTCCAAAGTTTCATGGCCTCTCTGGTGAGGATCCCAATAAACATTTGAAAGAATTTAATGTGGTTTGCTCAACCCTAAAACCTAGAAATGTCTCTGAATATCAAATCAAACTAATAGCATTCCCATTCTCACTTGATGGAGCTGCGAAAGATTGGATGTATTATTTACAACCCGAAGAAGTAACTTGTTGGAACGATTTGAAACGTCTTTTCTTGCAGAGATTTTTTCCAGCATCAAGGACCACATCCATTCGAAAGGAGATATCGTGGATCAAGCAATCCCAAGGGGAGTCAATGTATGAGTACTGGGAGAGATTCAAGAAGTTGTGTGCAAGCTGCCCACATCACCAAATCAGTGAGCATCTCCTCATCCAATACTTCTACGAAGGACTCACACCCATGGAGAGGAGCATGGTAGATGCTGCGGCTGGAGGAGCATTGGTGGACAAGACACCAGTATCTGCGCGTGCGTTGATCGACAAGATGGCCCAAAACTCCCAACAATTCGGTGATAGAGGTACACCACATGTTCGAGGAGTACATCAAGTAAGTCCTTCTTCTCTTGAAAGCCATTTGATTGATACTAAGTTGGAAGAATTGACCACTATGGTGAGGTAGATTGCATTGGAACAAAAGACATCTCTACCCCCTCCTTCAAGGCCATGTGGCATTTGCACTGAGACAAGCCACCCAACTGATTGTTTCCCACAACTACAAGAGATAGAAGATTGTGCAGCAGTGTTCCCTGGGAGACCATTTCAGCAGCAACAACAACAACCATATCCCCAAAAGAAGTTTGATCCAACATACAACCAAGGGTGGAAAGATCTAGCGGACATGAGGTATGGCTCTGAACAACAACAAAGGCCCCCTTTTCAACCAAACTTCCAGCAGCCTCCACCTTACCAACAGGGTTTCCAACAACCCCAAAGGAGATTCGAAGCTCAAACATCAACGAGTCAGCAACAAGGGAATATCCAACACAAGGTAGACTCTAACACTGATGATATTTTGAAACAAATTGTTCTTAATCAACAGAATGATCTGAAGAGTCAAGGTTCAGAGCTGAGAGAGTTGAAGACTCAAATGAGTCAGATTGCCACCGCCCTCCATGAACTTGTGAGTAAGAATTCTGGAAATCTACCTTCCCA
Organism: Viscum album; assembly: GCA_963277665.1. Lineage (NCBI taxonomy): Eukaryota > Viridiplantae > Streptophyta > Magnoliopsida > Santalales > Viscaceae > Viscum > Viscum album. The sequence goes on from OY728123.1 coordinate 2,027,735,970, forward strand.
ACCCACTCCAAATCCAAAGGGGAATGTTAGTGCCATCACATTGAGAAGTGGAAAGAAAATGAACGATACATATGCACCTACCATTCCACCAGGATTCACCTCAACTTCAGAGAAGCAGCATTCCATACCAACTGATGAGCAATCCAAGGAGAAATATAAAGGTAAGAAAAAGATTGATGATGTTCCTCCTAAACCCCTTCCTTTTCCAAACAGGGTTGTTCAAACCAAGAATATGGCTGAAGAAGCAATGAAAAAGGAGGTTTTGGACACATTCAAGCGTGTGGAGATCAAAATTCCTCTACTTGAAGCCATTAAGCAAATCCCAAGGTATGCCAAATTCTTAAAAGAACTCTGCACCAATCGAAGAGGGCTCAAGGGAAATGAGAGGATAAAACTTGGAAGGAATGTCTCCGCACTCATTTCTCCAACTCTAGCAATGCCAACAAAGTGCAAGGATCCCGGGACATTCACCATCCCATGTACCATAGGGGAGTTGCACTTCTCTGATGCTCTTTGTGATTTGGGAGCTTCCATAAATGTGATGCCTCACTCTGTATTCTCTTCCTTGCAGGTTGGTGAGTTGAAGCCAACAAGAGTAGTGGTGCAATTGGCGAATAGAGCTACGGCATATCCAGCGGGAGTCCTTGAGGATGTACTTGTCCGGGTAAGAGACATGATCTTTCCAGCGGATTTCTATGTTCTTAACATGGAGGATGATCAGGTAAGTTCTCATGCCCCCATTATCTTAGGTAGACCCTTCCTCAAAATTGCAAAAACTATCATAAATGTAAATGAGGGTACACTTTCCATGGAATTTGGAGATGAAGTTGTGATATTTAATGTTATGGATTCCATGAAGTACCCCTCAGAGGACCATTCTGCTTTTGTTATCTCCCATTTTGAACCACCAAGTAAAAACATCATGAAATTGGATTGTCCTATGCTTAGGGAGATTATGAGTATTGGTTCTGGTTTAATGACTAAGAGAACTTCCACACCTGTTTCTAATGAACAAGACTCTCTAAGATTTGATTTTGAAATGGAATCATATTCTGATTTTGATCATGTGAACTCTGATTATGACATGGCTATTGAGTATGCTGATGGATTTGGTGCTTTATTCTCTGATTGTGATGATTTTTATTCTGATACTGATGTTCATTGTGCAGATATGTCTATTGCATCAATTTCTCCATCCATACATCACCCACCTACATTGGAACTCAAGCCCTTGCCCCCAAATCTCAAATATGCATACTTGCTCAGTGGTGATAGATTACCTGTCATAATTGCTAACAATCTCTCTTTTGAACATGAAGAAAAACTTTTGAATCTTTTGAGAGATAATATTAGGGAAATTGGTTGGACATTGGCGGACATATCAGATATTAGCCCCTCCATTTGCATGCATAGGATTCTCTTGGAGGATGGGGCTAAACCGGTGAGACAGCCACAAAGGAGACTTAATCCCACCCTCCTAGAAGTTGTTAAGAAAGAAGTTGAGAAATTACTTGAGGCGGGTATCATTTACCCTATTTCTGACTCACAATGGGTTATCCCTGTTAAGGTTGTACCAAAGAAAACTGGTTTCACTGTTATAAAAAATGAAAATGATGAGTTAGTTCCTGTGAGAGTACAAAACAGTTGGCGAGTGTGTATCGATTATAGGAAACTAAATCAATCCACTCGTAAGGACCATTTCCCACTTCCATTCATTGACCAGATGCTTGAGAGACTAGCTGGGAAGACACACTATTGTTTCTTGGATGGATTTTCTGGCTATTTTCAGGTTCCCATTGCAGCAGAGGACCAGGAGAAGACAACATTCACCTGCCCATTCAGTACCTTTGCTTACCGGAGGATGCCATTTGGACTTTGCAACGCCCCAGGTACCTTCCAGAGATGCATGGTGAGTATTTTCTCAGATTTCATTGAGACCTGTATGGAGGTATTTATGGATGATTTTACAGTTTATGGGTCCTCATTTGATGAATGTCTCTCTAGTTTGGGTGATGTGTTGCATCATTGTATTGAGAAGAATCTGGTCTTAAATTTTGAAAAATGTCATTTCATGGTCAAAAAGGGAATTGTCTTAGGTCATATAGTCTCACAACATGGAATTGAAGTTGATAATTCTAAGGTAGACATTATTTCATCCCTCCCATATCCTACATGTGTGCGTGATGTTCGATCATTCCTTGGGCATGCTGGATTTTATCGACACTTCATCAGAGATTTTAGTAAGATCGCTCTACCCTTATCTCGATTTCTTAAAAAAGATATTGACTTCAATTTTGATGATTCATACAGGGTATCATTTGATGAGTTGAAGAAGTGTCTGACCACTCCACCAATCATACAGCCCCCACGGTGGGACCTTCCATTTGAGCTTATGTGTGACGCCTCCAACTTCGCGGTTGGAGTTGTCTTATCTCAGAGGGTGGAGGGACGTTCACATGTGATCGCCTATGCATCGAGGACGCTAGATTCAGCCCAATCAAACTACACTACCACAAAAAAGGAGTTTCTTGCTGTCATATTTGCTTTAGATAAATTCTGTTCATATTTATTGGGCTCTAAAGTAGTTGTTTTTTCTGACCATGCAGCTTTGAGGTACCTCCTAAAGAAGCCAGATGCAAAGCCACGACTTATCCATTGGATGCTCCTTATTCAAGAGTTTGACCTTGAGATAAAGGAAAAAAAGGGGTCAGAGAATTTGGTGGCAGACCACATGAGTAGGCTTACTCACACACTAGAGGGTGACACCTTGGACCAGGTACCACTTCGGGACACTTTCCCCGATGAGCATCTCTATACCATCTCAGGTAAGCATCCTTGGTATGCTGATTTAGTTAATTACATTGTTGGCTCTGAAATCCCAGTAAATTTGAAGAAACATCAAGTCCAAAAATTAAAGAGTGAGTCAAGATTTTATGTTTGGGATGATCCATACTTATGGCGCATGTGTAGTGACCAAGTCATTAGGAGGTGTGTTCCCGATCATGAGTTTGAGTCTGTTTTGCATTTCTGTCATACACTTGCATGTGGTGGACACTTTGGACCCCAACGGACAGCTAGGAAAGTTTTGGACTCTGGATTATATTGGCCTAGATTATTCCATGATGCCCATGTGTTTTGTAAGTCATGCTCTCGTTGCCAACACACTGGGAACATTTCTAGGAGACATGAGATGCCCCAACAACCCATACTATTTTGTGAGATTTTTGATGTATGGGGCATTGACTTTATGGGTCCTTTTCCTAGTTCATTTGGATTTTTGTACATTTTGGTTGCTGTTGATTATGTGAGTAAATGGGTGGAGGCCAAGGCCACCAGGACTGACGATTCTCATGTTGTTGTGGACTTTGTCAAAGCACAAATTTTTTGCAGGTTTGGAGTACCAAAGGCCATCTTCAGTGACCAAGGGACACACTTTTGCAATAGGAATTTTGCTTCCCTCCTTCGAAAGTATGGGGTGACACACAAAACATCAACACCATACCACCCCCAAACAAATGGCCAGGCTGAGGTTTCAAATCGTGAGTTGAAACAAATCTTGGAGAAAACCGTGCAGCCAAATAGGAAGGATTGGAGCAAGCGCTTGGATGATGCATTGTGGGCTTATAGGACAGCATACAAGACCCCCATTGGTATGTCCCCATTTCGGATTGTTTTTGGGAAAGCCTGTCATCTCCCCGTGGAAGTCGAGCATCGGGCATATTGGGCTATAAAGAAATGTAACATGGATTTGGCCCAAGCTGGAATTCAAAGGAAGTTGCAAATTCAAGAGCTTGAGGAGATTCGACTGTCATCATATGAGAACTCAAGGCTCTACAAGGAAAGATCAAAAGCAGCTCATGACAAAATGATCCAACAAAGGGAGTTTCATGTTGGAGAGAAAGTCCTTCTCTATAGTTCATGACTGAAGTTGATGCCTGGTAAGTTGCGTTCCAGATGGTTAGGTCCTTATATTGTGTCTAATGTTTTTCCTTATGGTGCAGTGGAGATCACACAAGAGGACACTGGAAGGAGCTTTACATTCAATGGGCAACGTTTGAAGAGATACATTGAGGGACATCCTACTGATGCAGTGGATTTTATCACACTGCATGACCCCATCATCACTTGATCACATCAGGCTGTTCCTAACCCTTTCACTTTTATATTATTTGTCCTATTTAAAAATTCAGCATTTCATGTGCATATATCATCTCATGGGTTCACATTGAGTACAATGCAATATTTTAAGTGTGGGGGAGGGAACCTTTTAGTTTAGTAATTTAAATTGTTTTCCTGTTTAAAAAAAAAACCAAAAAAAAAAATTGTGTGTTTTTCAAATTTTGTGTGTTTATTTTACAATTTTCTGTGTGTTTTTGGAACTTTTGAGCTGAAATGATTCTAATCACCATTTTTAAATCCATATAAATAAGTGAAACAATTTACCCCCTGAAACTAAGCTTAAATGAATGCTGAAATGACTTTGTTTCAAGTTCAAATATTTAGTAATTTCATGGAAAGTACACCGAATTTTGAATCCCATGCCACATCTCACTGTCTTTAAATTTGAAATCACTTTCCTGTGAGGCTTCTGAACCATTATTTTCATATTCTTTACATTCACCTCACTTCTTGAGAGAACCAAACCATACTTGATTTAACCAGAATTTGATCTATTCCTGTCAAAACTTGAGGGTTTGAGGTACTTGTGTTTAAATGATTGAGGCATTTGTTTGGTATTAAAACCCCTATTTCAAAGAATCCTTTTTTATAATGGCCTACCTTGAATATTTAATCCTTGTAGCCCTTAAGAAGCCATGCACAACTTGTTAGGTTAAGCCACATTACAAGCCAATTTTCCCTATCCAACCAACTCTTGAAGTGAAATTGCATAATCTAGTTGAGCTTAAGTGTGGGGGAAGTTGTCTTGGGTTTTGCCACCACATTCTGTGATACTTTGGGTGGAAAATTAAATTCTGAAGAGATGTGTTTTCTACTAAAGAAAGTCATTATATTGAAAGCCGTGCCTTTTCTGGAGCTTTCATGACAAGTGAAGCTGTGCCTTTTCTGGAGCTTCTAATTGAGGTGGAAAGCTGTGCCCATCTGGAGCTTTCAAGAAAATCATGTTTTAGAAGATTGACATTTTTTATGCTGAAATAATGAATGGTGTAAACCTTTCATGACTTTTCATGATGATGGAGCTGAATTGATACTATGGGGATTGAAGAGAAGACCATATTTAAGTGAAAATTAGATTAATGCAATTTTGCTTCAAAAGAGTCAAGCCCTCCTCATTCAGCCTCAGAGTTTTTCACATCTTAATCCTACCAACCGAAAGCCACAGAACAACCCTTAAAAGTCCTCATGATAAACATATGTCCTTGACTCACATCGGGTAGCGATGTAGGAATCTATCAAGCCTATGGTGACCCTTGTATGAGTTTGGATGAGAAAGACATTGCAAAAACAATTGATATTTGAGTGATGAGAGAAAATTCAAGCGAGTTAAGTGTTTTGTGCATGGGCGGATAAATGAAGTGGAAATATATTGAATGATATAAATGGAGAACTTGAAATAATGTTTTTTATGAGGCATGATATCTTTTTTTATTCTTGGTGTGAAATTTCTTGATCTTAAAGATATGTGTTTTAAAATTGGTTTTGATTTGATATTGATGTTTACTTGATATGAGGTTTTGCCCAGGTGTGAAAAAGGGTAAGTGTGGGGGAGTTGATAAAACACTATTTTATTGAATACTTTATTGATAATAAATGATATAATTTCCTCACATTGTGTTAAATATGTTTATTTATAAAATATTTGGGATTTGATCATTCATTTGAAAATTTGGTGAAAATTCCAGTTTTACCCTTAATAGTGCACTGTAGTATTTCGCAGATAAATATTTTTATGTTTATTATTTGAATTTTCAATTTTGTAACAGTGTTCCTAAATTAATTATCTACAACTTTTATTCAGGACACTAAAGCTAAAGAGTTCATTTGGTTGTTGAAATTGGGCCATGAATTCAAAGTTGGGCTGGGCTCGCCAGAATAGAGAAGGTTCTGTATGTGGGCCATATCCTCTACATACGGGCTTGTATTGAACCCAAATGTTGAGGAAAGCTCGGGGACATGATGTGTAACAAATCATCCTTCTAGAAGGACGGTCAATTCACGCGTTTTGAAGGTCAAATGGGCGGTGTAAGTTGGAATAAAATATTTGGCCGAATTTCCACATTCACACTTGAAACCACTTGTAACCTCTCCTCCCCTCTCCTCTATAAATTGAAGTTTTTCTCATTTGGAGGGGTTGGGACGTGCATTGGGAAGTTGAGGGCAGAGGAGAAGTGGATCCACTCCAATTATCCAACCATTTCAATAAGGGTAGCTCTTGAAGCAAGGATCCCTTCGACGAAGCCTTCTTCTTCTCCTTCATGTTGTAATGATTTTGTTTATGTAATAAACTTCTTTGTTCTTCTTTTATTTCTTCTCTTTTCTTCTGTTTTGTTTATATTTATTCTTCTCTTAATCTTCCTAATTGGGCTGGAATTCTTGAGTAGAAGCGTTATTGGGTTATACCCATTTTAAACCTTTGCACATGCAAAACGCTTCTACGATGATTACGCCACCCATGGAAGAGTAGTCTTTTAGTAATCGATCTATCTTCTACCCTCTTCATTTAATTAGTTTGAATCAATGAGCTACTATAATTCACTTAATATGATCCATGAATTGTGTTTTTAAATTGTAAGAAACTAAGCAAGCAATTGAACAATGTACACAAAAACACACGAGGTCGGGATTTTGTGTAAATTGTGAGAGCGCGGTCTTAATCGGTAATACAAGACCACACAGGATAAATTTGTAGAGTTCAAATATAATCCCTAAACACAATTCATCCTCATTTCCAGAGTGGATATGTGCCTTAATTTACCACTGACCGTAATCTAATCTTATAACATCAATCAAAGCAGGGTGCTGCGATTGCATGTTCCGAAGTTAGCCTAAGGTTAAATTCACTTCAATATTCGTGGTAAAGTTAATTCTCGTAGAGTTTGGGATTTAACAAATTAAGGGATCATAATTAAGTGAATATTAATTTAAATGATAATGATTAATAAATGATTGAAGAGGTAGAGTTAGATCGATTACACCTTTTAAAATAGATTTCTAAAAAAACATCTTTTTGTTGTGTCATTCTAATCGAAACTTCATTTCAAAATTAAAAACAAAAAAAAAATGCAATCTTCTTCCAGCAAACTTCTTCTAGATTCATAAACTATAAACAACCACCCCCATCCTTTCAAGTTGTGTTTTTATTTTATTTTATTTTACTTCTATAATACCTCTAATAATTGTTTTAATTCACTTCCTCCTTTGAGAGACGACCTTGGTCAGCCACTCTGCTGCACCTAAGTACCCCAAATTACACTAATCATTTGAGGGCGCCCATGACAGTGCTCTTTCAGTAAGGAAATAACCCGCATAGACAATATAAAAATTCGCCCACTAATTTCTAGTATTATTAGTAAATTTCAACCTAAAATCCCCATTTTTATGATTAGTCAACCCTCTTCACACACCATACTTTGTGTTCATAAAGGTCTAAATCCCCATTAAATTCCATGGCCATGAGAAATGGATGGATAATGTCATGCATGCACCTTTGTTTGACTATGAACATAATTTCCCAAAGGCTCTACATATGTTTCCCACAAAAATTTCCTATCAACCAATGGAAAATTAGTCCTCAAGAGAGGATTTTACTACCTCCATACACCCCTATGATGTTTACGTCTCACATCATTCCCTGGTTTTGGAAAACCCACCAAATTACAATTTACATTCTCTCTCCCATCTCATTCCTGAAGGTGATAGAACATTTATGGTTATCCCACTATGTGAAAGAAATTTTTTTCACCACCTTTGTTTAGAGTAAAAAAAAAGTCTTGAAACCATAAGTCTCAAAAGTCCAGTGTGTATGATGTTAAACTACACCATTCACTAGACCTTCTTTGCACAAGTAAAATTCGTGTGGGTGCAGTTTCTATAATAGAACCATTGTAAATAACCCCATACTTTCAGACATCATTCCCTTAGTAGGCCATCCACTATGGTCTTCAATAAAAAAAATACAAATTTCTATGAAATTTTTGGGCCATCGAAAATGGAAGGTCAGTGTTTTGTGGACACCTTTTGTTGACTATGCATACAATTCCCCGGTGGCTCTGCGTTTGTTTCCCACAAAATGGTCTATCAACCAAAGGTAAATTTATCCCCAGGAGAGGTTTTTCCTTTTTCCATATTACAAATGGATTATATTCCCCATATCAAGTTTCATATCCAAAAATCATAAAATTTGGGTCAAGAATAATCCCCCATCTATGTCTGAAGGATATTAGATAATTCTCAGTAAATGAGTTCTAAATTAGGGCCCTTTCCCTGAAAATCATGTACAAACCTCTTCGACCTAAAACATTAGTTTTGGTCAAATATGTTTGACCAAAAACATCAGTAATGATAGTCCAGTTTGCAAGACTTTAAAATACCTATGAAATGAGACACAACACTCACCAGGACGAAAACCCACAAATGGAACCATTCATAAAAGTTAAGTACCATCTCACTAAACCTATGCTACATATAGTTTAGAACAAATGTTAAGAGACTAAAAAAACTCAAGAGAAACAAATATTGTTAGGTCAAAAACTCACAAAGGGTGGCCAAAGAAAATGTCAATTTCTACCCACTAATCCCACACGAAATGGGGTTAAGGAAATAATAAATGAAATAACAGAAAAGAAACAAAGTTTGTAGGGTTATGCATGAAAACCTAGAAACAATAAAACTATGATCACTAAGTCCCTTGGATTAGGAAAAAAATTAGAGCATGATTTGATTATTTTAGACATCCCAGATAGCGATTCAAATTGACATATGGTTAAAATTACTATTTAAAATACAGTTGATCTTGATTAATTGGCATTATAGGGAGAAAATGAAGGACAAGCACTAGAGTGAAAAATGTTTTAATTTTATTTAATATAGATAAGGAGGACATCCACAACCTGGAGGCTCTCCCTATTAGAAAATAAAAACAATGACAAAAGACAGTCTAAAAATATTATAATGAAACTTGTATAGCTCTTTCCAACAGATCAATTATTTTCTGGCATGGACCATCAAGATATTTCTCCAAAACAATTCTCTTTATAGATTCATCTTCAATCGAGGGACTCACTTGCTTCAGTATGGAACCAAGATCCTGCCTTTTCTATTTAATGGCTTCAAAGTTGGTACTTTTTGATGAAAGTTGTGTCTTTAGATTGGCCACACAAGATTTGTACTCCTATAACTCTTATATTGGGGAAATTTCTTAGTCATGAGCATATATATTCTTAGCCATTAAGTGATGAAACTCTTCGGTAAGATCCTACAAGTCTTTTTCTGATGGTAAAAATAATTTAATTGAGCAAGTATGTATTCAAAAGTAGCTATACCCTTTTGAACTATGACAATCTAGTATGAAAGTTGGTATAGATTTCTATAGTTGAATCCTCCAAAACCTAGGTTGGTAAATAGCTTCTGAAGAGTGTCCTCCTAGTCAGCAAACTCTAGAAGAGGAGTCTCAACAACAATAGTGCAGATTTGAAGATACGCCTATCTCCACATAACTCGGTGTCTCATGACAGTATCAGAACCCTGACTATGTTTCTTTTCCACAAAAGGTATGTATTTAGGGAATGAAACCATGACATATGGATCTTCCCTAGTCTAGGTCACGCAAGTGGTGGATCCTTACTTTCCTATAGGTGATTTGATATCTGGAACCAAGATCAGGGGTCGACCGCAACTTCAGGGGTATTCGATGATGTTCTTCTTGAACCATCTTTAGTAGGACCACTAAATGTATCAGCAGAAGGTGAAAGGTATGAATTAATATCGACAAGGATAGTATAAGAAGACGAATCCCCCTATGAAAAAAATGATGTAACGAACAGAACACCTTATTAAAATAGGAATGGGGGGAGATGGTGCCATTGGAACATGTAAAAGGGGACAAGAAGTATTTTTAGTCATTAGATTAGCATGACCAGTATATTTTTAGGATATCATGCTACACACTATTGGGAATAATCTACTGATAAGTAAGTATGGGTCGCTTTATAAGGAATAAAAACATGCATGCCTAAGTCCTACCACATCATCATCAACCATAGCTGATGAAGGATTACTGAGTGAGATTCCATCTTAAACAGGGTAACCGGAAGGAGTGTGACTCACTTCAGACCTCCAAATATGCTAAAAAACTGGTAGGGAGAATAATGTTCACATATAATCATCCTATCAATATGAGAGGTTAAGATTCTGTCCCAATGTTTCATGTAGTATGAACGTGCTTCATAAGAACCCTACCCATCATCCACTATTATTCCATAAGGCATGGGGTATGGTGCAAAAGAAAAATGAGAAACATCACTCAACAGTTCAACCGCTCCATCAACATTCAGAGATCAAGGGAAAACGAAGGAAATACTTAGAAGAGTGGGGTGGAAGTTATAATGAGGAACCATTATAGTTTGATAATAATAATAATAGGGGAAATTCCCTTCCATTCATCCATACAAAAATTGAAATGGACCACTCAGGTGATGCGAAGGATTCCATTATTATATCTACCCTAATAGTTCATAGATTTCGAAAAGGGTGGGGTTGACTAGGTTAATGGGTTGTCCCTCCACCAATGTGTCTTCCATCATTAAAGTGTAGGACTAAACACTGATGTATACATCATGAGAGGGGAAGATCCATCCACTCAGAAACATAGAAAAGAAACCCACCAATACGAGCTCAAGAGATATGTCTGACTAAGTCTTATAGCCCCATGTGGTGTACCGACACACCTCGAGGGTAGTACAATATGATCCGAGAATTTTCCAAGACTTTTGAGTTAGATGAGTTTGGCTACGGAGGACTTTCAGCTTCATCCCACTCGCCTTTAGGAACAATCCTATCCAATATTCAAATGAAATCAATGAGCGTGCATGAAGGGGATGACTAATAAGTCCCTCTTATAGGACTAGTAAATCTATCACCAATGGAGATATTAGTTCATCATTCTCCCATGAATTGGCCATAGGAAGAAACTCATCATACATTTCACCGAGTATAGAAAGTCCCCCTATCTGATAGACATCCCGTAAACCGATCCCCACTTCACTGTGGGACAAGTGAAAGGTGTCAGTGCTCAAACACCAATAGTTGAGTAGCTCATGCCATATTTCACCAGGTGAATAGATGGGAAACTAAGAGACCCATAATTCTTGATACAGACATACAACTTTCAATTGATTAAGTAGCTCTAGGAAGTTTTGGTGCACCCAGAAGGCCCAAGCCCACTCATCATAAAAACACCCTCTAGATCGAAGATCCCATTTAGAGATCCACCCTCTTTTGGGGTAGATTCTTGGAAGGTGAAAAATAGTCAGGTAATCTTGAAAAATCAATTCAAAAGATGTATGGAAGTAACATTGAGTTCTCTACATCCACATAGATCTTTTTAGAACAAATATGTCATCTAGGATTGAGGTAGTCATGATCTCCCCCATGTAAAGAATATTCATATGGTCATACTCTCAAGATGTCTTGAGATGAATGATAAATCTACTTCAGTCAACCGGGGGTAAGGGAGCATTTCTTGAAGGCCAAATTTGTAAAGTAGAAATTTGAAAAATAGTGGATAATCCATACGATTTGGTGAGAGTAGATTTATGAGCATACCCTCTTGTGGAATGATGTATGAATGAAGGTTGTCTTCAGTGTTCTCAAGCAAAGACTCCCTCCTACTGGTCACTTCTATTGAGATAAGTGGAAGATACATCTATTTTTTTACACAAAAAGATAATGAAGAAGGCCAGTTCAATAAAATATTTTGATGAAAGACCCAAAATTGTAAAAAGTGTCAATTAAGTATGGATGAAGTATGTAGTCCATATACTGAACCCCAGAAATAGCTCACAAATGGAATTCCATGCGAATCGCTAGTTCTTGGAAGGACCTACAAGATTATGGAACACAAAGCATTGACATGATAATCAAGCACAGTTCTCAGAATGAGTGTTCTATGCATTTATCTTCTCTACATGGTTGTCCAAAAGTTTACAATTTTATGATTTAAAGTTCAATTTGGAAATTGAAAGTTCAGTTTTCCAAATTGGGGTTTAGTCCATGGAGCAGAAGAACAGCATAGTGTCTTACTACAATGAATTTCAAACTTATGTTTTAAGTTTCATAGTTCGGTTCATGGATTCAAAGGTCGGTTCATTGATGAGAGTGACCGTGCAGAGTTCAAAGTTCATGCAATGCAAAGCATGGTTTTTGGACAATGGAGTACGCGAAGGAACTCGTATGAAGAAGCAAGGAAAGCCAAGAACACTTTGTAGATAACTTTTCTATGAGAAGTCTGTTAAATGAAAAATGACCTGGCCCCCCTAAATATAGGTGTGGTCCCCCAACGGTTTCACCTTTCTACCACAAACTGATTCAGTTTAGGACCGCTTTCTATATCGAAATAACCTCCTCTCCATTCTGATTAGACCCCATTTCGATGGGGGGAATTTGTAGGGTCCTAAAAAATCCACAAAGGGGAGGAAAATACTCCCAAAAATTTGATGAAGAAATAAGATGCATGATTGATTGAGAATTTTAGAATAAGTTTGAAGAAATTAAATTTGTTTAAGGACATAGAGTGGTCCGCACATTGATTTTTGAGAATGGTAGGTAGATGCCATTAACCACGAACCAATAGTCCGCAAGACAACCCATGAAATGCTTCCCATGAGGCATTGATAGAAAACCAAGATTATACAAACAATGTCATTGGTGGAATGAAGGAGGATAATTTCAACCCGCGTACAACCTCCTGTGAACTGTGTCATTGGCTAAAACGATATGGAGTCGTACGACACCTTGAACTGCCCATGAAAACTAAAACGGTTCATGGGAAAAGTGTAGCTGAAATAATCCTATGATCAAGACAAGTTCTTTGTGGGGTTGAGGTAGTGATTATTACCACCGTGAAATGATACCACCGTAAACCAAATCCACCATGAACCTAAGCCCCGCAAACCTCAGTTGACCGAGTTGTTCGCGGTCCGTATGATTTCTCCACGGGCTTCCACAAAAAGTGTCATGTGACCCATAGATATAACCTCCCCAACACCCTCAAAAAGGACCCTGAGGGGAGTCAAGAAGGGGATGAGATTTTTTTTGGATATTTGAATTCATGGATGGATGACTTCAAAGAAAAATGATCAATGAAGTAAGAAATCACGAATGGTTTTCAGCAGGTATAAACCCATCGTGTACCATGAAGGGAAGAAAATATAATCATAATAATGAACTGACTGAAAACCTAATTGGTGAACTATGAACCATATGCCCTTTGTGGATGAACTTCCCATGAACCATAGGACCAATAACCCTTCTACAATTTGGTGTACCACATAGCACAACACTACATGAACGAAACCCTACACTACGTAGCACTTCTCTACGTGGATGGAATCTAGCACCACATAACACCACTCTATGCAGATGGAACCTAGGGTCACATACAACTATGATACATGGATGACCCCTCCACCCACCTAGAAATGAACCATGCTGAGGGTAACCCACCCCACATGAACAACTGGTACATAGAATGGGATACCTATGGTATTTACACCTTCTGGTCCTGATCATGGCATTCTGTTTCCATCCCATACTTTGAATCTCCTCCACTAACGTATCCATCAGCATAAGGACAAAGACTCTTCCAAAGACACCAAAACTATATGATAAAACCATTGGGTGCATCAACGCCTCCTTCTGAGTTTACATACCCATGGTAAGAGGAGCCACATGGGTAATCCCCGCAAGAGTGTGCGCCCCCAGAATATCTTTAAGTTTACATTCCCATGGTAACTCAGGGCCCAACCTTGGAATACTCATGTGAACCTCCCCATTCTAGGGATCAAGGGTAATCTCTAGATTTTCCTTTCAATGATGTATGATGAAAAGTAAAAAGGATCATCTGGATTTTCTATTTGTTGAGGAGTAATGCTTCTCCCCTTTCCTAGAACTCATTTCAAGGCATTATTGCTGAGGTAAGTACCTAATATTTCCAAGAGAGGTGGCTCTATTTCTCCTCTTAGCCTCATCCAAAGACATGTCAAAATAGATTTCCAAATCTGACTATCCTGGATATAAACACATGAGATGAAATTGGCACATTAAAATCCCCCTCTCTCTCCTTTTGGGATTTAGTACCATCTATTAGCAGATGATGTAGGATATGCGATCTTTGGACCCACTGCCTCCTCTCGTTTCTCACACCAAGCATAAATCACGTGGGATTAGAGTTTCGTGGTGATAATGACATCAGCATAACCCCAAAAAATGTGAATCCTCCTAGGTGTAAGCCTCAACCAAACCTTAAAATCATCATGAGTTGAGATCCTCCACATGGTTCCAGAAACATGGGCCTCCTCTTAGGTATAATCCCCAAATTCAATGAACTATGAGATCTCTGATTCCTGCTCTAGCCAAGATATGTAGGATGTCTGCCTAAGGCCTAAGATCAAGGGAAATTCTACTTACAAGTCATTCTCAATAAAATTACCCTAAACTCATTTGGGTATCCTCTTCAGAAGTAATCCCTGACTTATTTCTCTCAAATGGGTAGCTCCCATGTGTAATCCCTAATAATGCCCCCACAAAAGACATAATAGAAGGTGTAAGTCCCAACTCAAACCGAACGACATGGATTCTGATTCCTATCATGTTGATACATTGGAAGCCCATATTATGGGATTGATCGGAACATCAGAACAATATCCATCCCCCCTAGATGACGATAAACACTAGAGTGCCTCATCATATAGATTAACTCATCATCATATCAACAAAGGAATAAGGAATCCCTAATATGTCCATAAAAGGGTAACATCGATGAATAACCTTGAATACATATAGATGTCTTCATCAATGGAGGACCTATGAAACATACAAACGATTCTAAATCCGTGCATAACTTTTGATGATATTTCGATTTCGGGTTAATCCGCAAACACATGCTTAGGAATGAAACAAGATTTCATAACCATATGAATGTTTCTTAAATCTATAAGAGAGTCCGATAATAGGAAATAATTTCCCCCCAAAAGGGTGTGATGAGCCTAAACTCCCATCCTCTCAACCAATGGAGTCCATACGTGTTGTTAGAAAAATCATCCAACAAGTGCTTGAATTTGGAATTCAGGCCCCTAAATCATAGATAGAAGGGTCGTTGGGTGTTTCTGGATCCTCAAATAAACCCGTTGGAGACCATCTGTGGATGTTGTACCTGATGTGGGCTGATTTCAAAAACACTGAACCCCCTAAAATCACCCTACATGACCACACAAATGAGGAACCTTCGTTATAGTACAAGAAGAATATACTGCCTAGCCCTGGTGGGACCATCTCACCCACCGAAAAGCGGTACGATGAGAATAGGCTAAAAATAATAATTTTCATAAATTATCAAGAAAATGAGATCATGTTTTATTTCTTTTCAGTGAGTGATAATTTTTGAACTAAAATATTAATTTTAAACTGATAATAGACACTTTGATTCATTCCAGGCAAATCATGTAATATATTGAGGTTAGACTAATTCCTACACATCAAAAAATGACTTATGGATCATCTTTATAAATTATTAAAACAATCTGAATGCATTTTCTTAGTTTTGAGTATGTTAGTTGTCCTTTTTACTAAAATTAAAGACAATTTTAAATTAAAAGACTCAATTAGATTCATACTAGTCACACCATACATAATATTTTGGAAATTATAATTCCTACACATCCTAAATGAATTATGGATCATTATCCCAAAGTATAAAAACAATCTGAATGCATTTTCTCAGTTTTGAGTACATCACTTTTGTTTTTTTACAAAAATGTCATTTTAAAATAGAAGCATGAAATTTGAGTCATACTGGTCACATTGTGTGTCAGATTGATGTGATAATAATTCATAAAAACACCAAATTAATTATGAATCATTTTACTAAATTATTAAGATAACTTGAGTGTGTTTGATCAGTTTTCAGCGAGTGACACTTTTTGAACTAAAATGCCAATTTTAAATTGATAATGGAAACTTTGAGTCATAACATGAAAATTTTGTATCAGATTGAGGTGAAGATGATTCCTAAATGTCATATAGATTGTTTTACAAAAGTATCAAAACAATACAAATCCTTTTTCTTAGTTTTGAGTATGTCAATTGTCTTTTTTACTAAAATTAATGTCAATTTTAAATAAAAAGACACACTTGAAGTCATATTGGTCCCACCGTGAATTGGATTGAAATTAAGTTAATTCATACACACCCAAAATTACTTATGGATTGTTTTTATATATTATAAAAACAATATTAATTATTTTTCTTGATTTTGAGTAAGTCACTTGTGTTTTATTACTAAAATGTCATTTTAAACTGGAAATACACACTTTGAGTCATACTGGTCACATCATGTGTCAATTTGATGTGAGACTGATTCTTAAATGTCAAAAATGTCTTATAAATAATTTTAATAAATTATCAAGACAATATGAGTGTGTCTTATTAGTTTTTTGTGAGTGAAACATTTTAAACTAAAATATCAATTTTAAAATGATAATAGACACTTTGAGTAATACTGGAAATATCATGTTTCATATTGAGGTACAAATGATTCCTACATTTTTAAAATGACTTATGGTTAATTTTTGTAATGTATAAAAACAATAAGAATGCGTTTTATTAGTTTTTAGTATGTTAGATGTCCTTTTTACAAAAATTAATGTCAATTTTAAATAAAAATATTCACTTTGAGACATACCGGTCACACCGTGCATTAGATTGAGGTGAGACTGATTCCTACATATCCCAAATGACTTATCAATCATTTTAATAAGTTATAAAAATTATCCTAATGTGTTTACTCTATTTTGAGTATATCACTTGTGTTTTTTAATAAAATTTCATTTTAAACTGGGAACACACACTTTGAGTCGTACAGGTCACATCGTTTGTTAGTTTGATGTGATAATGATTCCTACACATTAAAAGAAACTTATGAATAATTTTACTAAAATATCAAGACAATCCAAGTGTGTTTGATAAGTTTTTCGTTAGTGAATTTTTTTGAACTAAAATGTCATTTTTTAAGTGATAACAAACACTTTGAGTCATGTCGGGAAAATCATATATCGGATGGAGGTGAATTAGATTCTTACACATCACAAATGACTTATGGATCATTTTCCTAAATTATGAAAACAATATTCATTCATTTTATTTTCTTTGAGTATGTTACTATCCTTTTTTACTAAAATTAATCTCTATTTTAAATAAAAAGACACACTTGGAGTCATACTGGTCACATTATGCATCAGATTGGGGTGTGAATGATTCCTATATGTCCCAAATGACTTATGGATTATTTTCCTAAAGTATAAAAACAATCAGAATTTGTTTTCTCAGTTTTGAATATGTAACTTATGTTTTTTTACAAAAATGTCATTGTGAACAAACTAGGACTACATGATAATCAATTATACCTATTTCACTTCATACCAGTGAATTATGCTAATAATTCCTTAAGTTTATACCATGGGGTTTCCCTAAAATTAAAATCATTTCACTAATAATAGGTTAACATTTGAATCATAGGAGAAGAAAAAATTATTTATCTCCCTATGGAAATAACCACATCACAGGTACCATGAGATTCAACCTTAAACCCCAAGCATCCAAGATTACCCCTCAAGGATAAAAAACACATGTACTTATTGCATACAAATCAAGAAATAGTTATAAAAGACAACTTTTTATTAGGAAGTTCAATTGAAATATGGGGGTTCTTAACATAATTTGTTCTCTTTGGAAAGAATCACATAATGGGTCCCACAATACATTAGTTAGACCTAACATTTGAAAAACCATAAATAATAAAAAACACTAACAAAAATGTAACATCACCCTCACCCAAGCCCTCAATGAATCACTAACATGTCTATAGTAACTAGTATTCTAACATACCATACCCATCCCTCACATAATACCCATCATATTCTAATATATGATACTAAAATATCATCTATCTTAGGTATTGATCATCTTTATCAATGATCACTCATCAGATATAATCTTATAGTCTATATGCCATAATTCATATCTTGCACACCTCAAATATCAATTAAAATTAAACTATATGATCAAAAAATCCATCATACCCTTTATAGGTTATCCAACTAAGTTTTAAGGGACTATACTCGATTTTATAACACATATCTAATCACTACTAAGGTGATCATATAATCCCTCTCATCACACCACCACCCTAATAAAATAGTAATAGGGAAATTCATACACTATTCTACCCTTATGGGCTACTTGAATTATCCATGATTATCCTCACTATTCCTCTCATAATCTAACATATATAATACTAGACATTAACTACCATGGTGATATTCTATGTCCTAAGTCCATATATCACTTTCTTCATGAACCATGGCCCATAAAAAACCATTTACAACAATCAATAACACAATCCACTCTCAAATTCCCCTCTCACAGAATCATACAAGAATATCTTAGGTTTATTCACTTCATTTTATATTTTAATATCCCTTATGATTTTCCCAACTAACCAACCCAAGGATCATAAGGTGAAGAAACCCCTGAGTGAGACTATAATCATCCCAAATATTATGGAATGACTATTTTATTGCAAATCATTGTTACCTATTATACATCATGATAATAAACCCATATCATAACTCACCATGGTCTCCTTTACTCAATTATCTATTCTTACATATCACATTTCACACTAAGACAATATAAAACATTTCTTGATTATTTTGGTACCACCCAACTATTTGATAATGTTAACCATATGGGCATCACTTTTATTCATTCCATTTAAGAACGATACATAGATCCTCATTCATATGATTCCATATATAATCAATAAAATATTAAAATACATAATTATAAAATTATTATAATAAATTTACATAATTAATTTACATAAGAAGAACTTAATAAAACCCAATAGGGAGTTCCATAATTTTATAACCACAACCAACATCATGGTAATGAACCAAGGCCTACTCTGAATAATATTATGAGAAAAATTACCATTAATAAAAACCTAAATTATTCTTAATTTAAAGAAAATGGAAAATATCCCAAGAAGAACTCACAAGGACATTTACCAATTCCCCAAATGGAATAATTGAATGTAGATGGAGACAACCTCTTAGTATTATCTATACTTTGAATAGTAGATATATCACTGGGGGAGAGGTTTTCCTATATCATCCTTATCATTGAATGGAGGAAGAAATCCAATATACATCCTTCCAGTGAGGGGGATTTCACCAAGTTTATAAATATCATAAGATCTGATTCTTAACTCTCTATGTAAAAAATGAAGGTGTTTGTGCCCAAACACAAATATCTAAACATATATTTGAGAGTCTTGGATGGTTATTAACTCAAAAACTAGAATATCCATACTTCTCCAAAAAGGTAAAATAACCACAACCATTAAGTGAAATCCACACAACTTTGATGCAATAAAAAATCCTAGGCTCACTCAAAAAAAGACCACCACCTCAGTAAAAATCACCTTATAAGGAACCCAAATAAGAAATCAACGAGTGAGGAGGAGAAAATAACATACCTTGGATTCAAGATTTGATTCATCTGAAAGAAATTAGAGATATTGCACAGAAATTATTGGATTCGTTTGAGACTTGGATTTGTTTGAGACTTGATTCGTTCGAGCATTGGATGCATTTGAGACTTTATTCGAGCCTAGATTTGAGGAGGATGAGCACCGATAGTAGGTGGTTTCCACAAAAAGCTTTATATATCAGGACATAAATAGTCACAGTAAGGGTTTTATAAATAGACTAGGAGACTTTTATCAGCACTTCCAAAAAAGTTCTATTAAAGATACCTTTTATGAGGGCTAAATTAATAAGCGATGATAAATATTTCTTTTATCAGTGTTTTGCTAGCTCTAATAAAGTTCTATATTTATAAATGCTAAAGAAGCACTTATAAAATACATCTTTATCAGCATTAAAACTTTAGTGATGATAAAGCATTTATAATTTTAATTATAAATAAAAAAATTAGTAAATATATTTATATGATTATATATTTATTTATCATAGCTTATAATTATTTAAATATAAAATTATTTATTTATAATTATATAAATACTTTTTTAAAAAAATTATATTTTTTATTTGTAATTATAAATATATAATTTTATAAATATAGTATATATACATTATAAGTATATTTATAATTATTTATTTATAATTATAAATATATTTATATCATTGTATATATTTATATAACTATATCAATATTTAATAAATACATAAAATATAAATAAAGTAAATATATTCATTATTTAAATATATTTATTATAATTTCATAATTATAAATATATTTATATCATTATATATTTATATAATATTATATATATTTAATAAGTATATATAAATATAAATATAGTAAATGTATTCACTATTTAAATATATTTATTATAATTTCATAATTATAAATATATATATATTTATATAATTATGTATATATTTAATAAATAAATATAAATATAAATTTAAATATAGTAAATATATTCATTATTTAAATATATAATTATTTATATATATATAATTCATATGTTTAATTATAAATAAAAATAAAAATAAAAATAAAAATAAAAATAAAAATAAATAAAAATAAAGTAAATATATTCATTATTTAAATAAATTTATTATAATTTTATAATTATAAAAATATATAAAATTATTTATTTATAATTATTATTTATAAATATAGTAAATATACATTTATAAATATAATTTTTTATAAATATTTATTTACAAATATATTTTTAACATTATTAATGAATATATAATCTTAAGTGCATACATTTTATAAATAAGTGAAATTGAATAATTAAAAATGATCACACTTTTAAAATATTGAAAATTAGATAAGTTTTATTAATTAAATAAAGTTATTTAAAAAATATGTGTATATATTGACATAACGATTAATACATATTGAAAATATTAAAACATAGTAAATAAATAAATATAAGTAAATAATATAAAATGATTAAATACCCAAAAAAGAAAAAAATAAAAAAATATTAAAAATGAATTAATAGTTATTGTGATAATATTAAAAATTGATAAATAAAATTTACCAATTAAAACATAATATATTAAATGTATCATGTTTTAATGAAATTTTAAAATGAATACTAAAATTTGAATAAATTACATAAATATTAGGTGTATGTGTTTCTATATACATAATATTTAATTAATTACGTAAATATTTGTGTGTATAGGTTGTATATAAAAATGCATTACGTATATTTATGTGAAATAGATGTAACACATGTTTCATATATGTTTAATTTAAAAATAAAATAACATTCAATTATGTTCATTGCTTGATACAATTATTCAGTATTTTTAATTATAATCCATTCTTCCCTAAATATATGAATTTTTTAATATGTAGGCATAAATATTTTGAATTAAATTAATTCATATTTTAGTAAATATTATACATTCTTATATACATTCACACAGACACACACACACACACACACACACACACACACATATATATTGAGAAAGGTGATCACGAGGGCTATTTATTGAAAAAAGAGGAGTTACAAGTGTCAGAAAGAGGGAATTTTACATATGTCTCTAAAGAGGGTTGACGATAGATCAAAAGGGAGGGTAGTAGAGCACATATGTCCCACCTAAAAGACACCTTTGTTTGTAAGTCCATCAACAAGTTGGTTGGCCTCCTAAAATATTTGGGTGATGATGACGTTCATTAAGGAGAGCTTTTCCAGGTAGTTCACCCATTTTTCCATTAGATTCCATGAGATATGAATAATTCCCATACCGGTGGCTTGAAAAATTGTGTTAGAGTCACAATCAAACCATAAGTTATGCCAACCTTGCTGATAGGCTTGAGTGAAATCTCTCATAAATCCATGCATTTCTACTTCCAAAGCAGTACCATTGCCACAAGGACCATAAAGGCATTCCACCATGTCACTGTTATAGTCCCTAAAAATAACCCCATACCCAGATTTAATATATATTATTTATTACCATTAATAAGACATTAATATTTTCTTAATTATTATATTTTATTTATTTTCTATATTTATATTTAATATATATTATCTATTACTATTTATAATTAATATATATATATATTAAACTGATTCAATTTAATTAATAATTGTTTCATTAATAATTTTTTTCATAATTTATACTTTATTCATTTTTAATTTTTTCATTTAATTATTACAATCTATTCATTTTTATTTTTTTTAAATTATTACAACTTATTCATTTTATATAAATATATATATTTATTAAAATATATAATCAATTTACATGTATATTAAATTTATTCACTTTCATGAATAATTATTTAATTAATTAAATGTTTAATATTTTTCTTAATTTACTTATTTTAATTTTTATTTGTTTAATTATTTATTTTTAATCATTTTACACATATATATTTAATATATAATATTTATTAATATTTATAATTTATATATATGTATATTATATTTATTCGTTTTTATAAATAATTATTTATTTAATAAAATTGCTAATTTTTTTTTTGTAATTTACTATTTTGTAATTTTTATTTTTTAAATTCTTTAATTTTATTCGAGACCTTTATCACCACTACAAAAGTGTGGATAAAGTGTATCCTCTATTAGTGCTAAAAATAAAGCGTTGATAAAGGGAACCTTTATCAGCACTTTTTGTTAGTGGTGATAAAGGCTAGCACTGTTAAAGGTTTGTTTTATAATAGTGTTAACCTGGGGAAGAAAAAATAAGAAAGTGTGAGCTTAGATGCTCATTAAGGGTAAACATAGGATATATAAATCAATGATCACACATGGGCATAAGACAAACATAAGGGTATGAGATCATGATCATAAATCTCAAAGTTCATACCCAATATATCATAGATCATAAACACGACTCATGACATTAATCATTAACATAAAAATAGAAAATATATATAAGAGTGAAGAATAATCAATAATTATTCAATATCCAAAAGAGAATAACTGAAAGTGTGGCTGGTTATCGCCTATCGACTGGTCAAGGTTCTGGTGCTCTACTAATGTGTATAGCAACACTCGGGTCGAATCCTCAGCAATGATACTTTTTAATAGTCGATTGTTTTTAGTTAATTGTATTCTTATTGGGGGGGTTTGTTTGTAGAGATTATGAAATAATTTATGGATGATGTTTGATTTAAAAAATTGATAAATATTGGGGTGAGTTCATCATTAGGTAGTTAAGCTAGTGATATCCTTGAGCTTTGCATTATATTGCATTAAATTAACACCCTTGTCGTAATTTGACATTGATTGGAATTCCAAAGTGTTAAGGCTTTAATCCAAGTCTTAACTTTTCTTAGGGTTCTAATATCAATCAGAGCTTGTTTATGGTATTGTATTTATGGTTCCAATAATCCATGGAAACCACACATTAAACAAAACAAGTCATTAATCCATGATATGTTAAGTCCAACATACACAATGTTAATTTAAAGAATATTCATCGAGCAAAAGATCTCAATTGCTTAACATACATAAATTATAACTCACCCCAATGAGAGATTTACTCATCCATTGAAATTATTAGTAATCTGGTTATAATTATTATGATGATAAATTAATAAGATAATAAAAATAAAAGGATAAGAAAATATTGGTGCGACGAACACACACACAAACGATGATGATAATTAAAAACAAACTTTAGATTGAATGAGAAAGAAAAATAAGGGAAGGGTATTCAACTATATTTAAACTATTTTAATAACATTAATATTAAACTAAATAATGTGGATGATAATAAGAGATACTTAAGAAGAAACTTTCATTAAAATAGAATTAAAAAGAAAAGACTTACAAGATTACAATAATGAAGAACATAAAAGTAAAAGCAAACAAAGAGAGGAGGAAGGGTATCTCAAGTGAAAACTTGAGTATGAAAGGTCCTCCAAATCCTTTGGTAAGGTTTTTTTCGTTCCAATTGATGCACCTCTCTTTTTAAAGTCCAACTCCTTTGAAGGAGATGAGGGGGATGTATTTATAGCCAAAGGAAGTGGACTGTATTCATACCCAATCTGTCCCTGCACTTGTATATCCATTTTGATAATTAAGAAAGCTGAATCTCAAGATATATCCTTCTTAAAAGTTTTATATAATAATGTTTTCCAAATACTCTCAAAATTTTGAGGCATTAGGACTTATGAATCCAATGTTATGGCCTTTTTATTAAACAATGTTAATCTGTCCATTTCAATCCATACTTTTTAGAAGGCCAAAATACGAACTGGTTTATCAATTAGAAGATGCCTTAAAATCCAAATTCTCTCTTCCAAAAAGTCGGCCACCTATATATCCTTTTTTGCACTGAAGAATATCAACTTGATTTGATGAATAGATCAGGAGACATGTCATGAATACTGTACTGATTTTAATTCCAGTCCAGAATAGTGGGCTGATTTTAATGAATCAGTTGGGACAATTGTACTTGGATTTGGGAGTTGAATTTTTTCTAAGACTCCATAAATTGTCCTCCAAACATTGTATAAGAATTAAGAAATTTTAAATTACTTATTGATCCTAGTAATTAAATCATCATAGCTGGTCTAGATTCTTCACAGTTTATTTGGGTCTACTTGTGTGGACCATATGACCCTTAAAATAGAAACATTGACCCATAGTTCCTTCTAATTAAATGTTTTATATTGAAAGTGTAATCCTAAAAAATAAGAACCATTAAATTTGGATCAGTAGGGTGATTGTTATTATTAAAACATTAAATAGACATGAATATGGATGAATTCAAATAGTGCTCAAAAATTATATTTAGTATTAAAACATTAAATTTTCACACAAATTATGCACATTTCATATAAAATCAATAAAGGGAGTATATAAAAAGTTATGAAAATATTAATAACATCAAATCCTCCACACTTTTTCTTGTTCATATCCTCATGTACAACAAATATAGAAAACAAAACAAAATCATTTTTACTCACTAACAAATATTAAAATTTTGTTTTCCCCAATTAGGGAAGGTTTATACAATTTCACTCATCCATTTTGAATTCCACCACAAGTTTTTATAGAAAAAATGTTCAAAAAATAATTCATTTTTTCATGCTCAAATTTAGAAATGGAAAATGGTGGCACACAAAAATTACTTGTTTTAAGATGATAAAATTAATTTATGGAGTTTCACTCATTCACCAACCAAAAGTGAAAATCTTAGAGGTTGTAAGAGCTCTCAGCTTCCACTCCCTATACTAAAGTGAACAATAATCAAGAGGTATTTTTAAGGGAATTTTTTATGGCTATTGGATGGTAGGAAGATGATATCCAAAAGATAGGAAAAGGGGGGTAAAACACCAACATGGAAAAATAAATGCACATTTTTTTGAAATGAAACATTGAAGGAAATGAAAACCCATATTTACAAGAGAATGACTGTGTGAAGAAAGACACAATAGAGGAAAAAAATTTGAAGGGGATGAGAAGATCAAATATTTACAAAACACAAAACTTCTCCCAATGATATAAGTGTTATTGTATTTATTTTATTTTCTTATTTTTTTTCAAAGGTTGAACTTGAAAAAGATCTCACACTCATATCCCATCCCATGATTGATCTCCTCACGACACTAATTTTAATAGTTATAAAAAGATCAAAGGTTGTGTAAGAGTGAATTTTGACCTACCCAAGAAACAAACCAATTTTTTTGTTCTTTTTTTATTGATTGATTTTTTTGAATTTTTGATTTTTTGAACACTTTTCAATAACATTTACAAAATTACATAAATGAAAGTATATTAAATTACCTAAAACACACTGAATGACAACCTCTCCCCCACACAGAAATGGATTATTTGCCTCAATCATATGATAACATGGTGAAGTCAAGAAAGGGTACCCAAAATGAAATCCATTCCCCCCACACATAAATTTCAAACAATTATGCAATGAAAATCCATGCTGATATTGGGTGGGATAAGGTATTGGGCTTGTAATGTGGCTATCAAATAAAAGGTTTTCATAGGCTCGAAGGGGCTTTCAAAATGAGGATTAATGTATGGTTAATTGGAGGCTATTTGGATATTATAATTCTCATAGGGTTCAGAAATGACTCTATCATATTAATTCACACCAAAGTTTGAAATTCAGATTGAAGGTCCACAAACTCAAGAATCAAAAATGGGGGTGAAAAAGATACATTTTCAAAATATGGCCATAGGTAGCCTGGGCATGAAAGTAAATGTTGTTCCTCATAGGGGGGGAAAATAATTTTCTAAATCAATAACTGAGCATTAAAAATTTATTATTCTTGACACAAAATTCTTTATCCAAAGTCATGATAAAAAAAATTGAGATGAAAACATGTCTTTTGAATCCCCAAAATGGTTAGAAAAATTTTCAAAAGTTGAAGGTGAGTAATCAGGACTCCTTATTTTCCATATTTTTTAAGTGATTATTATTATTATTTTTCAGTTTTTTAGGTTTTTTTATAGTTTTTTTAAAGACACGCACACACAAAAGAGTAAATAAAAACTGTGATGAGGAATATGGTAAAAAAACGAAAGAGAGTGGAATAAGAAGAAAGCAGGAGAGAGAGGAAGAGATGGAGAGATAGTTAAAGGGAAAGAGGTGCCCCATGTTTGGATTTTGTGGATCTCCGTCTCCATCCGGTGGTGGGTCTACTATAGAAGTTGGGGATCCAATGGAAGTAGATGTGGTTCTAGGATTGTGGGATGTTACCTGAAAAAGAAAAATCATTATTCATCTAATAAAAAACTAAAAATAAATTAAGATTTCATAAAATTAAAAGAAAACGTGGGTTGCCTCCCAAGAAGAACTTCATTTATTTGTCTACAACTAGAAAATTGTAGTAGACTACCCATAGTCTGATGTTGGCCACTGTATTTTTTTCAACTCTAGTTTGCTTCCTGAAAAACTTCTCCTCTGGGTTGCCTGATTGTTCATTGGATATTTTCTCCCCTTCCTTGATGTGGTTCTTGCAATTAAATGGGGGTGGATGGAGAATATGACTATACTCTATTTGGTATTCAACGTGATGAATTATTTTATCCACAAAGTGATGGTTTTATATGCTTGGAAATTCAAGAATATGTCTCAATTATGATGGTTCATTTATGTAAGGTTTAGATAACACAAAACCAGAGTATGAGATCCCAATTGTTTTTGACTCATTTATTTCATCACTTACCAATGTAAAGTAATGAGGATCAGTGGACTCATAAGAATGAATAATTTTTTCATTATCCTTTATATCAATGTTGTTCGACAAAGAATGGTCAATTTAAATATCACCAGTGATTAATTTATTAATAATAGAACAAATCTCACAACCTTCACTCCCATCATAACAATATAATCACATTGGTTCAGGGTTCACCTCACATATAACAGAATTATCAGAATCATGGATAATTAGATTTTAATCAAAAAATGAAAATTCTTTTTCGTTTTCCCCAATACCATTCAAGTTTGAGCAGTGGATTCCAGAGGTAAGATGGGATTCTAAAGAGTTTTAAAGATCCTTTAGATCAATAGAGTTTTCATTTGTAACATCAACATCAAATTATCCATTTATGACATGGTTAATGCGGATGAAAAATTCAAAAACTCCTCTATCAGTAGAACATGAAGAACATGATAGATTTAGATTCAACACACTCTCATAAATACTTTTAAAAAAATGGATAGAGAATTATTATTGATTATCTGATAGGTATCACATGGATTGAAAAATATTGAACTTGACCAGTTGGTCACCAAATTCCATGGATAAGATGCTAGCATGGAAAAAAGTTTTGTTTTTAGATGTCATAAGGAAAGGTCTTCCTAAAATAAGAGGAGATTGGAAAGAAGTTGTCTCACCTACAATGTCAAGGACATAGAAGTCAGATGGGAAGATAAGATCATTGACTTAGACAAGGATATCCTCAATTATTCCCTCAGGACTGGTTGTGCTTCAATTGGCCAACTGGATGACAACACTTGTTGGGTGTAAAGGACCTAGAACAAGGTTGGAGAAGATGGATTTGGGCATGAAATTAATTGAGGCTCCTAGGTCTATGAGTGCAACATCAAAGTTGTAACTCCCAATTTTGCATAGAACTGTAAAGGTCCCTATATCTTTGCGCTTTATGGGAATAGGAAGTTGTGTGGAAACATTTTCAAATTTCCTAAGCTTCCTCTTGTGGGTGCACAATTCCTTAAGAAACATGGCATATGTAGGGATTTGTTTTATGGAATCTATGAGGGGAATGTTTACTTCAACACTTCTAAACATGTCGAGAATTTCAGGATCAGGTTCAAAGGAATTCTTTGGCTTAGAAATGGATTGAAGAAAAGGAATTGGGTTCCTAAGTGAAACGGAAGGAGGTGAGGGAATGAATTCAGATTCCTTTTCTAGTTTCTTTTTCTTTTCTTTTTCTAGGTCAACATTTAAAGGTGGGGGGGATGGAGGACTTTTCTTGAGGCATAACAATTTTCTTTCTTGATCTAAGTGCAATTGCACTAACATTACCCTTGGGGTTGGGTAATGGTTGAGATGGAGGTTGGGAAGAATTTGATTTTTGTTGCTGGCTTAGGTGGGATGCCAGTTGACCAATTTTAGTTTCAATATTTTTAAGGCTATAATGGGTAAAGGAGGAAAGATCTTCAACTACACTTTTCCATGGTTTCTTGGAAGAAGAAGCTTGTACCGGATTGGGATTGCCTTGATTTTGGTTCTTGGGAAAGCGATTGTATTGGTTTGGGAATTGGGAAGGCTCACTGGGATAGTGGAGGCCTGGAGGAGGAAGAGGAGGATTGATCCTTTAAGGTTAAGGAACAAAAGGATAAGATTGTTATAATTTACCAACACCTAGACCACATTGAAACTGGTTTGAGACTTGAGGATGGAATTGAAGGGGATGAGAGACGTGATTACCATACCTCATGATTTGGTTATAGGAAGAAGAGAAGGGCTCATAATGAGGTTGGTTAAAGTTTCTAAAAAATTTACCTGATAGTTCAGGGTTGATGTTCTGCTGAGCATAAGCTGAATTGAGATCCATTGTTCTAGAAGAATCAAATGATTCATCTTGAATTTGTGGACAGGTGTCAATTGGATGAGATGGGGAGATATAGATTCCATAGTTCTTGATAGTTCTAGGGAATAGAGATTGTGGAGAAGACGAGGTTGGGGATTTGGAAGCCACAATTAGTTGTCGCATAAGACCTGTAAGTTCACTCATCCACTCAGTCACATTGTTTGACTCTATTGATTATCTTGGGTTATTTTTACTTGAGCATGTGCTCGAGTATGGAATTGTTGTGTGTTTTCAGTCATGTTGCTTATGAGATCTCTTGCAGCTGTGGGAGTTTTATCAACAAGAGCACCACCACTTGCATCATCAATGAGAGTTCTCTCCATATACAATAACCCCTAATAGAAGTATTGGATCAAGAGTTGGTCAGAGATTTGGTGGTGTGGGTAGGTTGCAACCAGTTTTTGAACCTCTCCCACTATTCATAGAGTGATTCACTTGGGAACAGATGGATACCACTTATTTCCTTTCGGATAGAAGTAGTACGAGAAGCATGAAATAATTTCTCTAAGAAGAGTCACTTCATGTCATTCCATATGGTTACGGAACCAGGAGAAAGGTAGTAGAGCCATTACTTAGTAGTGTCATCTAGGGAGAAAGGGAATGCTTAAAGTTTGATTTGTTCTTTAGAAACCCCTTGAGGCTTCATGGTAGAGCACACCACTTGGAACTCTTTAAGGTGGAGATGTGGATCATCACTGGCTATTCTGTGGAAATGAGGGAGAAGATAAATAAAACCTGAGTTTAGTTTGAAGTCAGATTCTTTGTCTGGATATTGAATACTAAGAGGTTGGTAATTCATATCAGGGGCAGAAAGTTCTTTTAGGGTTTGTTCCATAGGATTGACCATTTCTAATTCAACTGGTTGGACAAGGACTGGTTCTTGAATTATTTGATTATCCCTAATGTTCCTCCCAAGTTGGAAAACAGTCCGCTAAATTTAATGGTCAAACAAATCCAAGGGATTGTTTGGGAGGTTATGGGGCATTCAGAGAGATGTTGGAAGAAATAGGAAGATGGGATTTTCTTTGTGTGTTTTTCCGTTTATGATTTTTCTGAGAAGGTGGGTTTTGTTGGTTTTTTTTCAATTTTTTTAAATTTTGTTTTTTTGGTTTTTTTACAATAACCAGAAACTAATGACTACATAAAGTACCATCCCTGACAACGATGCCATTTGAAAGTGTGGTAGATTGTCGCCTATCGACCGATCAGGGTTCTGATGCTCTGCTAATGTGTATAGCAGCACTCGGGTCGAATCCTCGACGATGATACTTTTTAATAGTCGATTGTTTTGTTGTTGATTGTATTCTGATTGGGGAGTTTGTTTGCAGATATTATGAAATAATTTATGGATGATTTTTTATTTAACAAATTGATAAATATTGGGGTGAGTTCCTCAATAGGTAGTTAAGCTTGTGGTATCCTTGAGATTTTC
Organism: Viscum album; assembly: GCA_963277665.1. Lineage (NCBI taxonomy): Eukaryota > Viridiplantae > Streptophyta > Magnoliopsida > Santalales > Viscaceae > Viscum > Viscum album. Next base: position 2,027,766,749 of record OY728123.1, read on the forward strand.
TTTAAATTTCAATAAATTAACACCCATGTCTCTAGTTGACGTTGATTGGAATTCCTAAGTGTTAAGGCTTTAATTCAAGACTTAACTTATCTTAGGGTTATAATATCAATCATATATTGTTTATGGTTGTGTATTTATGGTTCCAATAATCCATATAAACCAAATGTTAAATAAAACAATTAATTAATCCATGACATGTTAAGTCCAACATGCACAATGTTAATTTAAAGAATATTCATTGAGTTAAAGCTCTCAATCGCTTAACATACCTAAATTATAACTCAACCCAATGAGAGATTTACTCATCCATATAAATTATTATTAATCTATTTATAATTATTATGATTATAAATTAAAAAGATAAGAAAAATAAATGGATAAGAAAAGATTGGTGCAACGAACACACACACAAACGATGATGATAATTAAAATGAACTTTAGATTGAATGATAAAGAAAAATAAGGGAAGGGGACTAAAATGTAGTCAAAATATTTTAAGAAAATTAATATTAAACTATATAGGTGGATGAAAATAAGAGATACTTAATAATAAACTTTCATTAAAACAGAATTACCAAGAAAATACTTATAAGATTACAATAATGAAGAACACAAAAGTAAAAAGAAACAAAGAGAGGAGGAATGGTATATCAATTAAATAATTTAGTATAGAAGGTCCTTCCAAGAATTTTTCAAGGATTTTTTCATGCCAATTGATACTTTTGTCTTCCAAAATTCCAAATCTTTTGAAAGAGATGAGGGGGATGTATTTATAGCCCAAGGAAGTGGACTGTTTGCATTCCCAATCTGTCCGTCAACTTGCATCACCATTTTGATACTTTATACAGCTGATTATCAAGATATATCCTTCTTCAAAGTTGTAGATAATAATTTTTTCCGACTAATCTCAAACTTTGGTGGTATTTGGATTTATGGATCCAAAGTTATGTCTGTTTTATTAAACAATGTTATGTGTCCTTTTCAATCCAGACTTTTTAGAAGGCTAAAATGTGAATGTGTTTATAAATAGGAATATGCCTTAAAATCTGAATGATTTCTTCACCAAAGTCAGCTGTCTATATCTCCTCTTTCACATTGAAAAATCTAAACTTGATTTTATGAATACTGGAGACATGTAATGAATACTGTACTGATTTTAATTCCCGACCATAATAGTGGACTGAGTTTAAATTAATCAGTTGGGACCCTTTTCCTTGTATTTGGGCCTTGAAATTTTTATACAAGAATCCTTACATTGTCCCTAGAACATTGTAGAAGAATAATTTTTTTTTTAATTCTGGATTTATCCCAGTAATTAAATCTTCATAGATGGTCCAATTTCATCACAGTTTCTTTGGGTCTTCTTGTGTGAACCATATGACCGTTAAGATGGAATAATTGACCCATGATTCCTTCTAATAAAATGTTTTATATTGAAATAGGAATACTAAAAAATAAGAAACATTCAATTTTGATCTGTATGGTGATAGTTATTATTAAAACATTAAAAATATTCGAATCTGTATGAATTCAAATAGAGCTAAAAAATTATATTTAGTATTAAAACATTTATATTTCACAAAAATTATGCACATTTCATATAAAATTAGTAAAGGGAGTTTATAAAAAGTTATTAAAATATTAATAACATCAATAACATTGGAATATGAATGTAGAAATAACAAAATCACATAACATTATGAACATGTATAAATAGAAATAGGTTCGCTCATTGAGTTAAGGACATAAAACCATGCCCTCGCATAAATTTATAGACATAAAACAAGGTCCATACATAATCTTATGGATATGAAAATAATTTCCACACATAATATTATGGACTTGAAAACCCAATCCACACATAAAATTATGAATATGAAATCAATTTCTTGCATAACATATTTATCTCATGAGTTATTCATCTTCACCCAATGAATTGGGAGGATATAAAATTCTATGCCCACCCATCACATATTATAATCCATTCATATGTGTTCCACAAGATTATAAATCATTCATCATATATCATATCCCATAGAAAGGAAACATATTTCGTAAATACCTCATCATCATAATCATAAACCATCCATAGAAAAAATAAGTATGGTTTCATTGGATCATATCCCTAGTAATTATTAAGTAAAATAAAAGGATATATTCTTAGATGAAAATTTATTTAAAAAATTAGTTGGAATGTTTCTTGCAGAAAATTACATTTTCAATTTGAAATCACTTCTTTAAGATTTAATTTTTTAAAATATTATGGAAAATATTTTATTTTAAAACGACCTTGGAAACTTATAAATTATGCTTCAAATAATATAGTGCTTATGATGGTGGGAAATTCTGTTCATTCTATATACATTAAAACAAATATTCCTTTCACATTTTTGTTAAAATTCAAAACTAACTTATTTGGAAAATGATAATAAAATAATTTTTTTTTAAAATTAAACCATTGATGAAAATTATTTTAAAATATTATTAGATAATAGTAAAAGTATTCTTAAAAACATTTTTAGAAAACATGGACATGGAAGAAAACCTATTTTTCGACCGAAGAGAGAGATAATGTCAGATTTTTTTAAAAACATTCTTCCAATATTTTGAAAACTTAAAGAGGATAAAATTAATGGAAAAAATATTATATACATAAATGACCATATGATAAAATATTTATGAGTTTATTGTGAGGTACATCATAAAATTTCATCATTGTAATCTTAATCCTAAATAATCCTGATAAACAATGAGATTATAACCTAAAACCCTTACCACTTCGGTAAGTTTAAAATAATAAACACATGAAAGAAATATTAGGTGGATATTTATATCCCTATACTTTTTATAATAATAATAATAAAATAAATTCATGGACAGTATATACATCACATAAAATAAATAAGTGTTGAATATGACATGTATCTCACAAAAATAAAAATCAAATGAAAATCTATTACCTCAAGTTCGGATTTCTTTGAAAGCAATTTAAACTCCTGTATAATAAATTTAAATTTTTTATATTTCTATAATAGAGTCATGTATATACTTATAATATCATATATGATCCAATTATAACATTTTAACACAAATTTATTAATAAATCCTTTTTAGAATCATAATTTCCGGGTGTTGATTATTTCTTTTATTATGAGAATTTGAGTTCAATTGTTATAGTCCTTGTAATTGGATCATGGTTTTGTCATAAAAAATAATAAAAATGATATAAATTTTATATATATACATATACTCATCTATAAAATATAGAGATAGAAAAATTAATTACATTGTTCAAAGAGACGGTTGGTCGTATATATGCATGAACATTGTTTTGAATTTTTAAAGGATGAAATGATCGAAAGGTAAATAATGATTCAACTTTTACGAATAATTATTATATCATAAATATAATATTTATTCATTAAATATATCCTTATTACCATCCATGTAAATTATAAATGAAAAATAAATCACATCGCTTCGTAGATGTGGTAGTCCACATGTACGTATGAGCGATGTTTTCATTTTCCAAAGGATTAAAAAGTAAGAAGGTAGATATTATATTATATTTCAAAAATCATAATTATTTTATAAATATCATATATAAATTTTAAAATTATCATAATAACTATCCATGAAATAATTTTATGGAAAATTAATTACATGAAGGTGGTAATTCACACGTACGCCCAAGCGGTACTTTCACTTCCCATTTGATGGAATAAAGGGTGGATATTGGTGGTTACATGGTCATAATAAACTTTTAATAAGTTTATTATAATTATTTTATCATTTCATGATTAATAACATATATTTAGATGCATTAGAATAAGAAATTAAATAAAATATGTCAAGTAATACAATTACCTCTTATTCGATAGGCCACCATTAGATACTTTATTAAGGACCCTTGGAATAGTCTTTTAACAAGACAAAAACATCTAGTTCATGTGTAGGAAAGTTTAAAATATAGTTTAATAGGTTTTTTTAAAGTTATATGGCATAAAGGGCATGAGTAATAAAGGAGAAGGGGCGGTCTTTTATAAGTGATGAGAGGGGCACTCTTGGAATTACTTAAAGTATTAAACAATATAAATTTTTTTAGGTTCAAGAGGCTTGAAATTGATATATTTGTAGGATATGGTGAGTATGAGTCATCATAATCACATAAAATGAAATTTTGACAAGTTTGGGTGATGTTTTTACCCTTATCTCTTTTTTAACCCCGTATTATCCCTTTTGAAAATTACCAAAATATCAAAGTTTTTTACTATTTAAGGGTTAAGAATGTTACCATAAAATAAAAGTGACAAATTAATAGAACATGGTTTATATTTTAAACTATATCCCATTAAATTATCTTAATATAGGATTTTAATAAATTTTAATTCATTTAATAAAATATTTATTATTATAAAATATCATTAATGTAATTTTTGGAAATACATGAAATATTATAATATAATATGTGTCTAACTTGTGTAAAATAGTTTCAAAATGACATGGATTGTAAGATAAGGAATATATTATCTTAATATAACAGTAAAATTAAAATTTTATAGGTTTTGATATCATTTTATATCTTATCTTTTAGTTTGACCCTATGGTTAACCAATTTTAATCTTAACTGTGGTTGTGACTTTTTTAAAATTAATGGGTATAATTTTATTTATGAGGTAAAAATTAGATCATAAATGGATTGGGGGTGAAATTTTTGATGATTTATCATCATAATTGTCCTTTTCATTTTTTTTTCATTTTATATCATTAAAAAAATATTTAACATAAGATACTATTAATGTAATTTAAAGAACTATTCAAATAATTTGACTTTGAAAACAACATGAAAAAATGAAATTTGAATATAAACGTTTAAAAAATCGCTAATATGTTATATTTATCTTAAAAATTAATTCATCCTAATAATTAACCCAAATAATTTTAACATTTTTAAAATCATTTATTTTAATATTTTTAAAATCATTTATTTTATTATTTTGTTAATTGAATAAATATTGTGTTGACATTGCGTAAGAATTTAAGGTAATTATTCAATCAATAAAAATAAAAAATAAATTAACATGTTAAAAAAATTAATAATTATTTAAAATAAATATTTAGAACAAATTTTTTTATCTTTTTATCCTGATGTAAAAAATTTATAGACATTAAATTCAATAGAGTGACATTTTGTATTTATTGTTTTCTTAAATTAATATAAAGGTCATAATCAAATAAAAATGGAACTAAGTAGCCATATATTAGATACATGAATGTAATGTCCAAAATAAATCTAAAAAATACGATAAAGAAAATTATTTCATTGATTTGGAGACCTTATCTCATGGTTTTAACCCTATTTACCCCTTTACCCATACTAAGGTGACAAATATTTACTGAGGTTACTTTTCATAATTACTAAAAATAAATGGGTAATATTTACCAAATATGAACCTCCAAATTCGAAATATAGTTTCCATTTTTCAATATTCAATCTATATAAGTGGAATAAATCAATTTTAATATAAATTAATTAGATACAACCAAACATAGTTTTTATAAAAATGTGTTTCTAAGAATACAAATAAACCTATATAAAAATCAGGAATATTACTGATTCAAATAGAATTAATTAGATAATTATGAATCAAATGGATCAAATGTCACTTTAATTTCTAATCTAAAATTTAATGAAATTTTAAATTGTTTTATTTAATGAAAATAAATGACAATTTTTTAAAAATTGATTTTTTTACTATTCATTGAAAAATAATTTTTTTAGAAAAACCCAAAATTTCACCCTAAGTGAATTATGATATGATAATTTAAAAAGTTATTTTTATTTTATAAAATAAAATTTCTTAAGTTTTTAGAAATTAATTATAATTTCCATGTACAAACTGTAATAAAAATAATTTTTGAATAAAATTCTATTTTGAAGCATAAAATGACTTTACTAAATATTGACTACTTATTTTTTAACAATTAATAAATTAATTTATATTGATTAGGAATATAATAAATATAATTCCTAATATAGTTACTCACATTCATACCCACTAATTCAATGGCTATGTTATTACGACCACATTTAAATAATAATATTTTTATAATATATCTCAATTTTCTTGTAGATCAATTTTATGTGTTAAGAAATCTATCAAGATTATTATTCTTTAAATATAATTTTTTAGTTTTTTACAAGGATATTATTCTCTTAGCAGTCAATTAATAATAGTTTCTTACCTAAATATACTTAGCTTGGGAGACTACCACATCTGAGTTAAGACATATAGAAATATAGATACTGGTATTCTAAATTTATTATAGTGATGTTAAATATTTCATTGATAATATATTCAATAAGATACCATATTTAATAATAACAATTAGGGTACTAATAATGAAACATATTTTTATATATTCAGGACATTAAACACAAACTCTTCATAATTTGAGAACTATTTTAAAACAAGAGGATAAATTATACACCCTATAGAAACCATCACCATTAGAGAAATTTTATTCTACCCCATAAGAGGAAAAAAGTGCTCATGAGAATTATCATAATGATGAACATGACATAATATGTCTTATGCTATGAACTTTGTTTTCAAATATTCAAAAGTTATATTAAGACATGAAAACATACAATGTGATTGAATAAATTAATAATCAATCAAGTAATCATAGGTTTGAATAACTATATGTTATAGAGATCAATTTATTTTACTCCAAATGATGGGTATTTGATATGAGATGCGTATAACGCATTTTTAGAAATTCGTAACTTCTTAAAGTGTAGAGGGAATGGATTAAGGAAGAAGTGAACCTGTGATTTTGAAATTGAGAAATATTTTTTGAATTATCTATAAGAAAAATGAATTTTTAGTGGATTGTCATTATTTATATAATATTATTACCATGTAACATTAATAAATAGAAATTTTATTTCAGTATCTTTCCTAGAGAGGGTGGGATTTTCATTTGTAATAAAGAATGATTAATGTTTTATTTATATAAATGAAATGTTTAGTGGTCCTACTAATGTGTTTAATGGCCCACATACATTGTATCTTGAAAATTCTATCTATCATGAAAATAATAAGGTTAAAATTAATGATTTTAATTCCAATTATCTTTGTAATTGTTAGCTGGGACATATAAATAAGAATCATATCAAATGAATCCATAGTAATGGATTATTGTGTTTGAATTATTCTGAATAATTATATATATATGAATCATATTTATTAGTTGAAATTATAAAATATAATTTTAGCAGTAATGAGAAAAAATCTAATGATTTATTAGGACTCATATATATTGATGTATGTGGTTTTATAGGTTAAGTATCTGAAGGTGGATTTCAACACTTCATTACCTTTACTAATGAATTTAGTATGTATGAGATTGTTTATCTTATGAAACAAAAGTATGAATAATTTTAAATGTTTGAAGTGTTTATTGGTAAAAGTACTAATTGAGTTATTGTGGTATTGAGATTACCCAACTAAAATTCAAGTATCACTAAGAGGGGGAGTAGGTAAAGTAGTTATATCTTTTTATTTTAGGTTTACTTTATTAAAAAAAACCTTCACCTCCTGTTAAATATTTCTTTCTCTACTGAAAAAACAAAAAACATAACCACAAGAATAAAATAATTTATGAGGTTCACTACCCAAAAAGAGTATCTAGTCCTTCATATTGTTTGTAAACAATCCAATACCACACGACCGTCTAGCAAATAATCCTATTGTGTGAAATAAAATTAGTTGGATATTCCCTTAAACTCATGTAGATATATGATCAATACAATATATCATGTGCTTCAGATAACAAGAAATAATATAAGAATGTTTTTGTAATAAAAATTTTATGGTGCTTCTTGATCAACGTTAACAAATGTAAACTTTTGTAAAACTTTTCTCTACTTTCTTACCCATAAGATGGTAAGAAATTCATGGAATTTGTTAAGAAAAAAACTCAGTCCAATTTTCCTAGTATGGTTTTCCTAGTCTCATTCTTCCTAGTATGATTCTACCTAGTCTGAAAAAATATATAACTTTTTTCGAATATGGTAGAGACAAATTTGCATCTCTTTAATCCTGAGTACGAAACACTCAGTCTGATTCCCAATCTATCAAAATAAAATAATTAGCTGAATATGATGTTTATATAAATATGATGATCAGAGCTGAATACAATGGTTTCCTTTTCTGTAAGAAAAAAAACTTATTTAAGAAATAATAATCTAATAAAAATCTTCACCTTCTAGAAATACTGATCTTATCTCTCCTCTTTTGTGAGCAATGAAAGTCACGTAAAAACACAACGTGTTCTTATCCTTTTATAGGTAAGAATGAATGGTTTAGGAAGGATATTGAAAAAGTTTTCCCTGATTCACCTACATTCCCAAATCTTCAATATTCCTTAAATCTTATATCATCATTTGACTCATTCAATTCTCCATTAAATTCAATTATTTCTTTTACATAATCAACCTTCCTTGAATTTTGGATCTACTATTCAATTCATCTTCTTTTAGTCTTTCTAACAGATCTTTAATTTGATTTCGGTTTTCCCATTATGATTTTCTAGAATTATTTTTTTATTAATAAATAAATTATGATTTGATCATTATGATTTGTTCAGTAGGATTTATTCAATATAAATTCTTTATTACGATTTCTTCAGTATGAATTCTTTAGTATGATTTATTTTTCTTCCTGAGCCTCATCAATATATTTTACTTCCTAAGCCTTGGCAACAACTTTTTCCTCCTAAACCTCATCAAAATCTTTTCTTTCTGGGCCTCCTTAATATATTTTCCTTCCTGAGCCTCATTAAAATATTTTCCTTCCCGAGCCTCATCAATATATTTTCCTTACTAAGACTCATCAACAACTTTTCCTTCTTGTGCCTCCTCAACATCTTTTCATCCTGAAACTCAACAACATCTTTTTCTTCCTGAGCCTTAACAACATCTTTTTTTCCAGACCCTTATCAACATCTTTTCCTTCATGATCCCCATCAACATATATTCCTTCTTAATCCTCATCAACATATTCTTCCTGAACCCCATCAATATCTTTTCCTTCCTCAGCCTTAGACAAATATTTTTATTCATTAACCTCTACAACATATTTTTCTTCCCAAGCCTCACTAATATCTTTTCCTTCTTCAGCCTCATCAATATCTTTTCCTTCCCGAGCCTCATCAACATCTTTCCCTTATCATTATTTAGAACTTTTCCTTCCTCACCTTTTTCTTAATAAATATTGTATCATAAGTTTCACAACTTACTTATGAATTATGATAAATAAAAAAACCAAAGTATCATTAGATTTTTATGAGATACAAGATGAATTAAATTTTAATCAATATCTCATTATGATCTTCTCACATTCCATATCCAAAGGTGAGTCCGATTATAACCTTTTATTCCAAAAATATTATTCTTGATATGATCTACTTTCTTAAATAAATTGAGTCCAATTTTTATGAAAACTATTTGTGAGTTTGATTTTTAACTTTTACAAAGTTAGTTGATTTATCTTCTTTGACAACAAAATATAGTAATCTTGTAAAAAAAACTTCCAAAAACCTTATCTAGTCAAATTGGTCCCAACAATCCACCCTTTGGATTTTGTTTTCAGCCAAGATTTATACGTCACTAAACTATGTATCCTCAAGAAATGGATGAATTATTAATAATTCTAAGACTACATGAGCTAACTAATTATAGGAAACAAGAATTATTGATAGCATAACCATAATTTCCAAAAGTAGTGATTATAAAGCTTCCTCACCTTTTCTTACTCATCTTTTCTTCATCAGCTTTTATTCCTCATATTTTCTTCCTCATCTTACCTCATTTCTTCAATTTCCCTGGAATACAAAAATTTTGTTTCCTACAACCAATCTAATAAATAGTTAGAACAACCACACACTTATATTCTAAAATAAAATCTTATCCACAACTCCCCCGGCTTTACATGCTTCTATAAGGATAGATTTTTGAAACAACTCTCTCCCTTAACAACACTATCCAAAGGTAAGATGATAGATAGGAAAAATACACATACCTCAACCTTGATGGGAAAGAGGTTGGATGACCACGTTCAACCTCAATTTATAAAAAGTTTCCTTTGGTGAAGGTTTTATGACTATGTCATCTACTTGTTCCGATTTAGGAACATACTACAGATTTAATTCGTTCTTCTCCATATTCTCTTTGATGAAGTGGTACTTGATATAAATATTTTTTGAAAGATAATGTAGTAACAGATTCTTGTTAAGATTTCTGTAACTTTTAGTATCACATCCCAAGAAAAAGGGAAACTTCACTTCAACAAGTAAGTATTATTACTAAGTCTTTATCCACATAAGTTGAGTAGCTTCTTGAATATTAGAAACATACTCAAATTTAACTGTACTAAGAGTTACTGAATTCTATTTCTTGGTATTCCAACTAAAAAAATTCCCAAGAAATAAAACTCCATAATATGTGGATCTTTTATCATCAACATTTTCTACTCAATCAACATCCGAATACCTAAATAATTCAATACTTTCTAATCATTCATAACCGATTCTAATTTTTTTTGTTCTTTTTATATATTTTAGAATTCGTTTTTTCCATCAATCAAATGTGATTATTTTAGATAACTCTAAAATATTGTATACAATGTAACAAAATAAACAATGTTGGATCTTGAGGTAGTCAAATATAACAAACTTCTTTTTAGCTTGAAAAATTATTTTTGATCAACATCATTGCTTTCTCCATATTTAATAAACTTGGTTCCCATGGAAATATGGTTGGAAACTGGTTTCAAATTTCCCATGCCGAACTTCTTGAGAATTTACTTTACATACTTTTCTTGTGAAAGAAAAATGTGTTTCTTATTTTGTAAGATTTGTAACCCAAGAAAGCATTTAATTTTACCCAACATGGAAATTTCAAACAACATTTTCATCTCTTTATCAATCTTTCACATGTTCTTTCATCATTCCCAACAATTATAATGTCATAAACATAAAAAATTACAATAAGGTAAAACTATTTACTTTCATTAATATAAATATTTCTACCAACTTTCCCTTTCTTAAAACCCATCTACCTTAAGAAACTATCTAATTTTGAGTACCATGACCTCAGAGCCTGTTTTATCCCATATAAGGTTTTATTACACTTACAAACATAAGCTTCATCTTCCCCAATAACAAAGACATATGGTTATTCAATATAAATTTCCTCATCAATATCACCATTCATAAATGTGGATTTGACATTCATTTGAAAAATTCTGTAACTTCGTTGTGTATAAATAACAAGAAATATTCTGATAGTTTTTAATCTTGCCACCGTAGCAAAGGTTTCATCAAAATAAAAACGTTTAATTTGTGAATAACCTTTACAAACAAGTATTTACTTGTTTCTTATCACTTCACCATATTCATTCATCTGGTTCTAAGAAACCCACTTTTTACAAATAACATTTTTTGATCTAGGTTATGTACGAGTTCCCAAGTATGATTATTCTAAATCTGATCAAGTTCTCCATTCATGGATTGAACCCATTTCGATTGCTTAAAAGCTTCATCAAAATATTTTAGTTCTACTTTTGAATAAAAAATGGTGTGTAATGGCATTTTATGTTCTTCTTTTTTGAACATTATGGTGTTGATCACTAATAATATTTTGAGCTTCCACTTGCTTCCTCAGCCTAACATGATATTTTCAAGTATCTTCGTCATTTATGGAAATAGATAAGTATGATTCTTCTTCTTGAGTAGGATTAAATTTGTCTGTATCCTTATTAGAATTTTCAAGAAAAGTTTTCTTATCTTTCTTAAATTCCTTATATATATGAGTATGTTAGTCTTCCTAAAAATTTTCAATAACTTTCACATCACAAGAATAAAAAATTCTTCTAATTTATTTGTTGAAACATATGTATCCTCTTTCTTCCGAAGCATATTCAAGAAAAATTCCATCTTCAAATTTATGCACAAAATTTCCCAAGTTTACACATTTATTCTTTATAATGAATGTAGAAACATTGGTTTTGGATATAAATAGTATTACTCATGGATTGCCTAAAAAGTTAACGAGAAAGACCATGTTCAAGTAACATAGTTCTCCCTATTTCCACCAAACTTCTATTCTCTCTTTTAGAAACCCCATTTTTCTAAGGAGTATATGGTGAACTGAACTCATGTCGAATTCTACATTTCTTAATATACCTTTGAAACTATTTATTCTTATAATAACCACCATTATCATTTCTTAACTTCTTCATGGAATACTTACATTCCCTCTCATCTTTCCTCCTAAAAATTTTAAAATTTTTAAGAGCATCTGACTTATGTTTCATATACATAACACAAGTAATGTGAGTAAAGTCATCAATGAAAGTGATTAAGGACTTATATCTATTATTTGATCTTTTTATAGTTTTCCCATATATATTGGAATGAATAAGTTCTAGGGGTCATTTTTAACAAATATCAACTTTCTTATTCACAAAATTTGTAATATTTTGTTCTAAAAAATAGTGCAACACTGATCTCTTCTTATTGAAATATCAGGAATATCTCAAGAACTATCTCAATTTGATAACTTGATCATTTTTATTTAACAAATGTTTTCCAAAATTTTATTCCACAACTTATTTTCTTCCACTATACCCAAGTAACAAGTGTTTTGAATTTCTCCAACTTGGAACAATTTTTCTTTTTGAAGTTGGAATTTTGTAACTATTTTTCCATACTTCTAAATTTTCACAATAAACCTATATTTTCAAAAGAAAACTCTTTTTACCTCATTAAAAAGTTGTCAAACGATTTGCAGGTTATGTTTCATCTCATCAACATATAATGTTTTCGTGGATTTCATTTTTATTTTCTAATAATGGATGATCCAACACCTTTGATTCTTAGAGATTCATAATTTACAAATGTCGCCATTAATTCATTGTACTATTTGAAATAATTCAACAAAATTAAGTATCTTATCATATGAGAATAACACATACTAAAATGAATCCATGTTCATTCTCCTTTTATATCTTTAAAATCAGTTTCAACAACAAGAGCCTTTTATCATTCCTTTTCTTTCTTTACCTCCTGCTTATGATAATTGTTAAGAAACATTTTTCGTTCTAATAACAAAACAAGACAACCCTTAGAAATATTTTTAAGTTGTTCACATATTTTAAAAATATTTTCTATGGGTTGGAACCTATTCTCAATTTTCACATCAACCTTCTACAGTTTCTTCCGAACTTCCTTCTCAGACTTATTTTGAGAGGATTGACTCCCCCTCAAACATTGTCTTTCATAACCTATAGAACAATAGTAATGTTGTGGGTTAAACCAACGCATATTTAAAATATTTATTAATCCCCCAAAATACCAAAAGTATCAATATAAAGATTATTTGCCTCTAAAAATTTCAAATTGAATGGTGTTTTGAGTATGTTTCTTAGTAACCTTCTTAATAGAACTTTGTTGACCACATACCTTTTTATTTTCAAATGAATATTTCTTATTCATATAATATTTCTTTCCATATTTATTTTATATATAATTAATGGAAAATATTTTATATTCATAATGTTTAGAAAATTTTTTAGACTTATAAATTTTAAAATATTTTGATTTCATGAAATTGTTGGTCTTGGACACATACATAACTTTCCCAACTTTCCTTTTTCCAAAAACATTTTTAGTTTTATTTTCAAGAATAAATGCAATATTCTTCTCAATGTTTTATGGTGAATTTTGATTCTTCTTAGGTTTCTCATTATGAGAACTTTCCCCGACCTCAGAGATATAGTTTTTAAATCTTTTATTCATCTATTCATATTTAGAAAGTTTTTGTTAGACAAGTTCAAAGTCTTATTATTTTGATTACAAATTCACTTCCAGATTATCATTCTGATTCTTTTCATTTTCAATAGATTGCTTCAGGATATCAATTTATTCTTTCATATTGACATTATCATTAGGAATACATTCTTGATTACTTGTTGAGGAAATTTCATTTATCAACTTCCTATTTTTCTTCTAAAACCATCTAATATTTCTTACACATTCATTCAACTCTTATTTCAAATGAGATTCAAGTTGAGTTTCTTCTTCTTTAGAACTGCTGCTTCTAAAATCTCCATTATTCACTATTGAGATAAAATTATTCTCTCAGGCTTTCTTGGATAAATATTTTTCAGATTCAACTTCACTATCTTCTTCTTCATTATATTTAGACAACAAGTTTCTTCTTTTATACTTGAATAACTTTTTATCTTTCCATATAGAAAATGATTTATATTTATCACCTCATTTATTCCATGACTTTCTTGGCCTTTTTTATTATTCGTCACTATCTTATTCTTTCTTTCTCCGAGGATAATTAGCCACAAATTTCCCAATGGATCTACATTAAGAAACTTTCAAGGGAAGTTTCAATTTGTGTTTACCTGTACCTCTTCTCACATTTTTAGAAAATAAGGATAATTTTTCATCAAAATTTTTTAATACCTCATTTTTAGAATTAGAATTACCTAATTCTTTTTTAGTAATAATCTTATTTGAATTTTCTTTCTTGGAATCCTTGAATGAAATTTCTCTATTATCTTTTTTTTATTTTCATATCTTTCTCCCTTCTCATTTCATAAGTAATGAGAGTGATATTCAAATCATCTAGAGATAATGTTTCTAGATCTCTATATTCCAATGAAGAAACTTTAGTATCAAACTTTTCGGGAAGGATTATTAAGATCTTATCAATAACTATAGAATCATCTAACTTTTCACCAAGACATCTGATAGTGCTAACAATGTCATTTAACCTAGTAAGGAAGCCACCAATGGATTTGTGATCACCCATCATGAGATATTCATACTTAAGCCTCCATATTTTCAACTTTTTCTTCTTCACTTTTTTATTTCCTTCATAAATGTTTTTCAACTTATCCCAAATATATTTATCAGTGGAAACACCTTTCACTCTTAAAAAATCACTTTCAGAAAGTGATAAGATTAAATCATTTTTATCCCTACCATCATTATCAAGATTCTTATTTTAAATAAGTGTAATAGGAACCTTGTCATCAATAATAGGAAATCCATATGTTGTAACTTCAAGAAAATCATACCCAAGACATATATGATAAATAAACATTCTATCTCTATAGATATGATGGTTCTTAGCTTCAAAGATTGGAATACCTTTACTGTTTACATAATTCAAGTTATCCATCAGAAATTCTCTTTAAAAAACTTCAAAAAATAGTAAATGAAGAGAACCTTCACATATGATACCAATTGAGATTACCCAAAAAGGATTAAAATATCACTAAGAAGGGGAGGGGTGAATCAATGATATATTTTTCTTTTAGGTTTCCTTTATTAACAATCAACTTTCTCCTCCTATTATATATTTATTTCTCTATTGAAAAGAAACAAAACACATAACCTTATGAACACAAGAATTTACAAGGTTAACTACTCAACAAGGGTAGATAGTAATTGGTATGGTTTGGAAATAACCCAATACCACACAATCCACTAGAAAGTTTTTTTTTTGGGGAATACAATGAGTAGGTTATTCCCTTACACTTATGTAACTCTATGATCAATACAATAGAGCATGTGGTTTAGATAGAACAAAATTATATAATAAAGTTTTTGTAACAAAAATGTTAAGATTATTCTTGATCAACTTTAACAAATGTGAACTTTCAAAAATAATATTCAATTTCTTACCCAAAAGACAATAAGAAATTCCACGATTTTGTTAAGAAAAAACTTAGTCCAATTTTCCCAATACAATTTTCCCAGTATTATTCTTCCTAGTATGATTCTCCCAGTACGATTATTCCTAGTCCAAATAATATATAACTTTTTCTAAATATGCTTGAGACAAATCTGAAACTATACTATCCAGAGTATGAAACACTCAGTCCAATTCCCAATATAGCAGAATACAATAATCAGATTAATATGATGTTTTATCCAAATACAATGATCATAGATGAATATAATATCTTCATCTTCTGTCTGGAAACAAAAATTATTTAATAAATCAAAATATGGAAAAATTATTCACTTTCTAGAAATGTGGAGACTCTCTCTCCTCATTCTCAAGAAATTCAAGTCACATCAAAACACAAAGTGTTCTTATCCTTTTAGAGGTAAGGAATAATGGTTTATGTGGGATCTTGAAAAAGTATTTCCCACTTCACCAACATTTCTGAATCTTTAATCTTTCATAAATCTTTGATCACCCTTTAACTTGTTCAATTCCACATGATATTTGGGCCTTTCTTTGACTTCTTTAACCTTTCTTGAAATTTGTATCTTATATTCAATATATATTCTATTAGTCATTCTAACAAATCTTCAATATGATTCTAAATTTTCATTCTGATTTTATTTTTACGATTTCTCCATTATGATTTTTCCTATAGGATTTTTTCACTAATAAATCCCAATACGATTTTTTCAGTATTATTTTTTCAGTACGGTTTCTACAGTATGAATTATTCTGTATGATTTCTTCAGTATGAATTCTTCAGTATGATTTCTTTTTCTTCTTCAGCCTCATAAATATCATTTCTTTCCTAAGCCTTATCAACATCTTTTTCTTCTTGATCCTCATCAACATATTTTATTTTATGAGCCTAAAAAAAATATTTTTTTCCCAGGCCTCAATAACATTTTTCCTTCTTGAGCCTCATCTACATATCTTCTTTTCTGAGCCTCATCAACATATTTTTCATTCCTAGGCCTCATCATCATATTTTCCTTCCTGAGCCTCATCAACATCTCTTCCTTCCTAAGACTTAACAACTTCCTTTTCTTCCTAAGCCTCAACAATATTTTTTTCCTAAGCCTCATCAATATATTTTCCTTCCTGAGCCTCACTAACATATTTTCCTTCCTCAGTCTCATCAACATATTTTCCTTCATGAGACTTCCCAATATCTTTTACTTCCTAATCCTCAAAAACATCTTTTTCTTCCCGGTCCTCAGCAATATCTTCTTATTCTCGAGACTCATCAACAAATTTTCCTTCCTGAGCCTCAACAAAATATTTTTCTTCCCGATCCTCATCAAAATATTTTCCTTCCTCATCATTCTTCAAATATTTTTCTTTCCTTACATTTTTTATTCATAAAGATTATATCATCAGTTTCAAAATTGTCTTATGATTTATGAGAAATAAAAAGAACCAAATTTTTGTTAGATTTTTATTTAATCCTTGCTAAATCTAATTAGAATCAGTACCTCATTACAATCATCTCCCATTTCGGACCCAAAGGTGAGTTCGATCCGAACTCTTTCTTCCAATCATCATCTTCTTGATATGATGTAATTTCTTAAAAAAAGTGAGTCTAATTTTTCTAAAAATTATTTGTGAGTATGATTTTCAACTTTTAAAAAGTTAGTTGATTTATATTCTTTGATAAAAAAGGACAACAATCTTGTAAAACAAACTTCCAAAAACCTCCTCTAGTCAAATTAGTCCCAATAGGTACAGTATCTCAAGTCACTCTACCTAGTACATCTTAATAAAATGGTGTATCTGAAAGGATAAATATGACTCTGTTAGACATGGTTCAATCAATGATGAGTCATAACTACCTTCTAATTTCCTTTTGAGATTTTTCTCTATAAATAACTTCATTTAAACTAAATCATGCTCCATAAAAGGCTATTTAAGAGACATAATATGGTATGTGGACTATAAAGTATTCTAATTTTTCTTTCATGATGATATAAGATTGTGATGCATATGTAAAATATATTACTTCAAGTAAAATCAAACCGAAATCAATGTTTTTTATTTGTTGGTTATACCAAAGAGATGGCCAGTTATTATTTTTATAATCCATTAGATAAGAAAGTTTTTATAGCTCGACATGCTGCCCTTTTAGAAAGATAAATTATTTCCAAAAGAGTAAGTTGGAGTAAATTTGAACTTGAAAAAGTTCAATACCAAAAAAATGATGTTGATCCTAAGATAGATGAGTTAAAAACAAAAATTGTTTTGTAAAATGGATTTAATTAGTATACATAAGAACCTTAAAGTAATGGTAGATATCTTCAAGAGACTAAGAGATATGTATTTCTCATTTTTGATGGAGGTGATCTAATAATCATAGAAGATAATTCAATTTCTTAACAAGATACTATCATGAGTTTTGAATCTGATAAATGGTTAAAATCAATAGAATATGAAATGGAATCCATGTACACTAATTAGGTTTTAATATTGGTAGATCCACTTAAGGGGGTAAAACCTCTTGAGTCTAAGTAGAATTTTGTAAGAAGACTGAAATAGATGGTAGAGTGTCTATCTAAAAAGTTTGATTAGTACTTAAAGGTTTTAAACAAATTATACACATTGACTATGAAAAAACCTTTTCTATAATTGTTATGGTCGAATCTATTAATATTATTTTACCCATAATAGAATATTATTTTCATGATATATGATAAATGGATGTCAAAACTACATTCCTTTATGATAATTTGTTCTAGGATGTATATATGATACAACCCAAAGCTTTTGAGGATCCAATAAATGCTTCTAAGATTTTTAAGATGTATTGATCCATTTATGAGTTGAAATAAGCTTCTTGGTGTTGAAATATTAATTTTATGAAGCTATTTAAGAGTTTGAATTTATGAAAAATAGATACAAAACTTGTTTATATAAATAGGTTAGTAAGATAATGGTTATTTTTTTGGTGCTTCATATTTATGAAATAATTCTAATCAGAAATGAAATCCCAATGTTATAATTAGTAAAAAATTGTCCAGATCATTTAATCTTTATAAAGGATATTGGTGAAGAAATTGAAATACTAATGTATAAAGTTATTTAGAGATATATACAAATGAAAATTATCCCATGTGAAAACGTTTACACTAAAAATGTTAAAAAAATTTAACATTGAAAACTCTAAAAGGGGTTATTTAACAATGTTCCATGACAACAACCTTTCAATGATATAATGTCCTTCAATAGTTAAAGAAAAAGAACACATGAGTATATTTCAATATTATTTTAATCTTAGATCAGTCATGTATATTATATTATGTATTCATCCTAATGTAAATTATCTATTATGTATGATGAGTAGATACTAATCAAATCTTAGTGAAAGTAATTGGATAGTTATAAAGAATATTCTTAATTACTTGAGAAGAATCAGAAATGTATTATTAGTTTTTTGTAGTGATAAAGATATTTGTAAAGGGTTACACTAATTCAAGTTTACAAACTAACAAATATGATTTTATATCTTAGACAATATTTGTGTTTTGCCTAAATAATGACACTTTAAGATGGAAAAGCTCTAAGAAACCAGGAGTTGTTGATTTTAAAATAGAATTTTAATATATCATAATACATGATGAAAAAAAATATTCATGGAAAAATACGTTCATAAATAAACTAGTAGTTTTCTCAAGAAACTGTATTATGAAAATAGTATAGTAGTTTCCCAATATAAAGAACTTAGGCCTCACCAAAGATCAATAAATATTCTTTAATGATTTCATGAAATTTGAGAAATTATTGACAGAGGTGATATAAATATGTGTCTAGTTGCTATAGAGTATAATATATTGGATCCATTGAAAAAACCCCATACTCAACAAGAGCATTAAAGACACACCAACTCTATTGCTATCAGATTCATGGATGACATGTTTTAGTAAAAATGGAAGTTTTTAGTGTTTATTACTTAAATATAACCTAGGTTGGGCTTAAAGACAGTCTATATCATGTAATATATATTAATGGAAATACTTTATCATTTGTTTATATTTATTTCATATAACATTAGAGATGATATGATAACAATCTAATGGAATATATTTATTTCTAAGCCATCCCTAATTAATGATCATCATATTGGATTTTTATGATATGTTAAGATCATTATGAGTAGGATAACATGTTTATAGATATAACTAATCACTCATAGGATATACATTGGTGAACTTCTATTCATATTGAACAGTTTAAAGTAAACTACATACATGGTCATATATGTGTCATTGGTGTTAAAAAAGTGAACACTGGTTATAGATCCTTCAACTTGAAGCTGTCAAAAATGTTAGCTAGTTGTTTAATTTCATAATTTGATACCTATTTAAATCCATTGGATAATTTTACTTAAGAAAACTTAAATGGGAATGACACTAATCAAGAGAAAGGATTTTATTAACCAAGATAGGACTTTTCTGACCTAATGATGGGTTTTGAAATCATAACCCTTAATTGAATTTGAATAAGTTAGTTCATGAATATAGAAATATAATCACCATCAATGTAATTATATAAGATTTAGTCAACTTGGGAATTGAGAAAAAGTGATAATCTATATGGGATTGACATTATCCATGTATCATGCTTAATCTTTATAACAAGTATAAAGTAACTTAGCTAATGGGAATACAATAGATTATATCACACAAAACTACTTTTTAATCTAGGTAGTTATTATGTGTTGTTAGATATCGATCTTAGTTGATGATTATGAATGATATTCATGACCATTTTTAAAATTACAAAGGGACCTTGGGGTTATACATAATATAGTTATCGTATAAATATGTTTATGTTTATTATAAACAGAAATATGATTTGTGTTTTTCACATTATAAATATTTAATTAAATAATATTTATTTTATATAATAATTAATGCGGCATTATATTCTGAATAATGAGTAATTTATATTATTAGTACATAAACATAAGGAAATGGAAAACCCCAAATGATATTTGGGTTAGGCTCGAAGTAATGGGTTTCCAAAGCCCATTATATGAGGTAAATTAGAAGGCCAACCTAAAGAGTCTATTAAAGATCCTCTTTTTCCACTTTTAACTACATTATAGGATCTTTAATGAACCTATTATTTTTTTTGAGACTTAATCCATTTTTTGGAGGCTATTTAATGGTCGTAATGACCTTTAGAGGTTATTTATTGAACCTTCGTAGGTTTTCTTCCAAACCATATTCCTTAGAATCTATTATATTCCCCTTTTTATATAAATATTTAGGAAGGGTTTGGTCTTAATCCCATTGGATAGAAAGAAAAGTTGGTTCTTAGAGTTATTTAGTACCTAGTTTGAGAGAAAGGCCTCTAGTTTTTCTCATCCAACAGAGTTTCTTATTTTTCCTCATTGGAGTGGTTCTCTAGTGTCTTTATCTTTCTTTATTCCATACTTTACCTTTGAGGAGTGACTAACATCTATTTGATAATAATAATACCCCACATGGTTTTGGTTATTAATGTTATTTTTGGTTATCAAATGAGATTTGAATTCATCAATTCATGTTTGATCAAAACATTCCAAACATTTTTAAAAATGTTTTTTATTTCATTATTTTATTATAATTTACTTGTAATAATTTTTAATGGGTTTTATTACTACTTTAATTTTGTTATTATTATCTATAACACGATTAAAACCCCATAATTGGGAGGGACATCAATGTATGTTGAAATATTGGTGATCAATGTCCATTGAAATTTTGGTGATCTTGGTGGTAAATTTTTATTGAAATTATACTTATAGAATTCAGGTTTTTTATGAGGATGATATCAAAAGCTATTTTTTTTATTGATAGGAATGAGAAAAAAAGTATATAAGAGATATAGGGTAGGTGAATTGTCATAATTGTTATTTTTTCAGATATTTTGTGGCTTGTAAATTAGATTTAAAAAGAATAAATATTTTAAAATAGTTTTAAATGGGTTTATAAATGTGGTTTATGAATTGTGATTTTTTATTTTGCTGTGTGTGAATATAAAATAAAAGAAAATGATTTTCTAAGGGTGTGAGTGTTTTTAAAAAAATAAAGAATTTGGGAAAATTATTGATTATGAAATTGTTTATTGTTCCTTGGTGTATATGGTATGAAAGGTTTTTATGATTTTTGTTATTGAAAATGTATGAATTTTTTATGTGGTTTAGTGGGAGGATTAAGAATTTTTTGGGGATTTCACTTTAGGGTGGGGTATTTTCAATAATATAAGGTTGGGCTTGGGGGGGAATTACCCAATGGCTATATGATAGACCTAGAGTCACCTTGAGATTGAGATGGGGACGTGTGCAGAAGTTGGTTGGTAATGAATTGATAATGCTAAATCATGTTTGGTTAGTGTTCTATAAAAATATTTCATGTGATTAGGATTAATATATTTTTCTTTGATTATACAAATTCTTATTGGGTGTACATGTCTTCATAAAATGCATATGTGCTATTTAATTTTCAAATGAATGAGTTATATGAGAAGTCATTGGGAAAATCTTACTGAGTTGTTATTCTCAACCACTTCATTTTTATCATGGTGTACATGAAAATAATTTTAGTATGACTTTTATGTTATAAGGATCATTTCTTCATTGAATTGAGAAAATTAGAGGAGGTTGACTAGTGGAGAGTAGTGAAGGAGTGTTCATCCATTGACTTTCAATTATTTTTACAAGGTATTGTATTTTTATTGTGGATTTTATGGTATTTAAATTATTTTTTCATTCATTAAATTAATTTTATTCCACTACATATTGTTTTTATTGAGATGTAGTGAATGTGAGTGTTGGGTTATTACATTATTCCCGATAGCTTATGTTGGATGTAGTATGTTTGGTATATTTTGTTGTTAAAACGTCTATAGATTCCTTGTAATATTGTATATGGTTTTATTGGTTTTAAAAATGGTAAATGAATCTTTGAATAAAAATTTGTTTCTTTGTAAAATGGTGTTTTTGAATTTACCATGGTCTTTTTATAGAAAATGATAATTCAGTTTTGAAAAGTTTTAGTGTGAACATGGCTTGAAAAATTAAATGAGTCGTGATTTTTTATTTAGAATTTGAAATCAGTTTCTCTTTTGGGATTTAAAAGAGTATATTTAATTTTTTTTTCATTTAGTATGGTTTTTTAAAGTTTAGAAAATTGGATTCTATTAAATATGTTTTTGTTCATGTTTATTTTAATGGATTTCAGTAATACCTAATATTTTGAGGACAAAAATGTGATTTCCAATAGTTTTGAGTCATTTGGATATTTTTAGTGTAAAATGTGATTTTTAAATTTGAGATGTGTTTGGATTAGTTTCCAAAATTATGGTGGGAATGTGTTCTATTTTTATAGAAATTTATTTTTAAGCAAAATTATTTTTTCTGGGGGGGTAAATATTTTTTGTAAATTAAATGACACTTTTTTAAAGTTACGAGGGACCAAATTTAGAATGACTGGGATTTGGTTTAAATATGTTTTTTCACAATAATTTGTTTTCTTTGAATGGGAATTTATAATTGGTGTATTTTCATAAAACCATAATTTTTTTAATGTTAGTAGTTTTTTTAAAACCCATGTAAAATGTTGGTTTAAAACATGGAATGCTTTCATAATAATGTGAATTAAAAATGGTGGATTTCAAAATATTTCGAAATTAGTGAGGTAAAATTTCTTTTGTTGTTTTTGAAATTTTAAGATGATTTTAAAATGATATTAAAATGGTGTTGACATTTTTTTTGAAAAAATGATGTTTTGGGAAAAGTGGTCTTTCCATGATTGTTGGCATGTTTGGATGTTATTGATGTAGGAATGTTAGAAATGTGGTTGGGTGGTAATTCTTAGTTGATATGGTGATATTGTTTAGTATATTGTGGGATGCCATAGGCTAGAGAGGCTTTTCTTCATTGGATTGGTTTTTTGAAATTGTTTTATGGATGCATCACGATGGCGATGTGGGGGGGGGGAGTTAAGACATGTACCCAAACCATGAAAATTTATTTATTTGTTTGTGTAAATTCATGGATAAATAAATTATACAAAAACCTATATTTATCCTTTTGTAGATGTAAACTCATAGATAAATGAGGGATATTAGTACCTTTGTCATTTTTGTTTTGTAACCCCAAGGCTATATGGGGGAGTTATAATTTTTTTTACCGGGATGATGACTCAGTGGGTAGTGGTTGACACTCGAGGATCATGAACTACAATATTACCTTGTTTTAAGTTAATAGTGTCCTCTTACACTTTGGTAATGATATTAATTATGGAAATAGGAAAGGGAATCGTTGATCACTATGATACCATAGTGAATCAATAGGAGATAGATGGGGTAAAAACCTGATCTAATTTCTTAAGAGTAGATACTATATGGGATATAGAGAGCTAATTTGGGATGTATTGGTGGGTTTAACTAAAAGTTGAATTATAGATCATTTGGTAACCTATTTAGCTTACTAGTTTTGGAATTTCCTTGGTTGTTTTCATGTCCCTTTAAGGAATGCTTTACAAACCACTTAGTTGGGTTATCACTTGACTATGGAAGGATACATAGTGGTTTCATTATTTTTTATATAGTTTACCCTAGTTTTGAATGATTTTGTGGGATTGGTTTGTTAAATTTTCCTTGGTTTTCATATTTTAGTGGTGGTATATTTATATTTCATCATGTGAATGGCTGGATTTCTGTGTGCATTAGAATATGAGTTGCAAACTTAGAGGGTGATTGTATGTTTGTGGACACATATTGAAATGCACTAATTGATGTTTGAGGTATAAGTAGTAGCATCATTATGAGGGTTTTGGAATGGTTTGAGTATTTTTTTAATATTGTATTAGTTTAGGGATCATAGACACTAGATGGACATTGTATGTAATATTTTAGGATTTTTTGGATGTTAAAGAGGGGTGTGGGTATTTTGAGGATTTTTGGAACACACTCAGGATATGGATGTTGTGTGGATAGTATGGTATAAAAACAAATTATTTATGATTTTTAGCTAATTATTTAGGAATTAATGAACCTTATATTGGTTTACACCTTGGGTTTTGTGAGGCTTAGGCAGTACATGATTTTTTTGAGATTTGAGTAACGAAGATTCATTAGGTGTAAGAACTGGGTTTGTAGTTGGTGTAGCTAGTAAGAGTTGATGATTTTGGATTTGATAAACTACATGGTGATTTTTTGGTCAGTTTCAGGGTATTTTTCATAAAGTGTTCAGATTGGGAGGTAGAGGAATTCATAATGGTTACAATGGTTGAATCGAGATTGATACAAATGTTAGATCACACCCATACTTCTTATACTCTAGTAGAGATTCATATAAAAAATTACTTTTATAAATCACTCAAATAACATAACATATAATTAAGGGTGTGAAAAGGTGTGATTCAGTTAAGTTTAAAGAGAAATATATCCCAACCCATCTTTGGTGTGTGGAAAAAATTTCAACCCATATTCAATACCCCAACACATGGTTAATAAAAAAACATGGTGGGTTGAGGTGGTATAAATGGTTTATTAGGTTTAGGTGGAACAATTTATAATACTTCATACAAAGAAATAAATAAAACTTTTTAATTTATAAAAATAAATAAGGTTTAAACTATAAAAATTCTTTGAAATATTATTCTGTCAAAGTAATAATTTTTAACATCCCCATATTTAACTATAATCAGTCAAAAATAAAATAAAATATTTGATATCTAAAAATATTTCTATCCGATTAAATTTTATATAAAAATTAAAAATTAATATTATGAAATTATTTTATACTTAAGGTTGGTGGGACAATTCAACTCATCTAAAACATAGTAACCCCACCACCTGACCTAACCTGTCTCATAGAGAAACATTGAATCACCCTGTTTAAAATTGTTTTGTGGTTTCATGTATGGGTCAAAATATATTGGGTTAGTTTTTTGGTCTTTTTACACACCCTTATATACAATATAGATACACACAAACCCATAATCCCAATCTACCATCACCATAACACTTATGGGATATTAAAAATGTCAAACAAGGCACAGATCTCATTACATCTGTGATATAATAGTTTTGATATAGGTATATATCAATTCATAACTCCTAACCTCTAAATAAAGGGGAAAATATAATCCCCTAGACACATAGCCATGGAACACATCTCAAAAAATCCTCAACATAAATATATCTTAATGGATAACATTATGATTTAACTTGATAGGGAGGAAATAATGACCTAGTCACCCCTACCATAACACTACCCTCTACCAAGTAATAGCTTTAGGAGAAACATGAGAAAGCACATATCCTAGTAAATACTACAACAATGATAATTTCAAAGGAAACTGCACTATTGGTATCAAATATTATGGATTACAGATTCCAAAAATCACACCATATGGAATTATAAGAAACACATCCCACACTACATCATATGAAACTAATAATTTGGTTTTAAACCTTTCCCTTTAAAATAAGAAAGATGGTTCGCAATCAATATCATCTAAAACCAGTATTTGGGTTAAAAATCATCAACACACCTTTTAGAATAAGTCACTAATTCACAAATAATTATCCTTCAAAACAAGTAGGCGGTTTACAACACTATCCTCCAAAATTAGTATCTGATTCATAATGGATCATCCTAAAAAACAGTCTATCGGGTTAACCTAATCATTATCCAGAACCAAATCATCTAAATCGACCCTTGTCTTTATTAATTGATTAATTAAATGTATGTGAATTGATAAAGGAATATACATTCTGGCCTTACTGAAACTCTACCCTTAAAACATGGTCCTATGGTACTTATGTACAAATATATTTAGGACTATCTAAAGATAAAAAACTATAGTCACCACAAAACCCTCTAGAATAAACCTCTAAACATCACCTAAAAAAACCCCTTCAATAGAAATTTACAAATCACATCATCCAAACCCTCCAAATAAAACCAAATCAAAAAAGGCACACCATCATTCATCTCAAATTATGGGAACCCTCTTGAAATAAACTTAGGGAAGACTAATTTTCCACTAACTCCCCAAGCTGCATGATTCATTCACACTCCAAATCTTACAAAACACCGGACAATATAGATTCCACCCAAGAAGACTTTTTCTTCTAACAACCAACCCTAATAACCTTCTAGAAGGACCCCACCTCCTAGAATGGGACTCAAACCCAATGTTTCAGTCTATACTCAACTGAAACCACAAAGAACACTGTCCATTGTACTATTCAAAGTCTACCATCCATTTTTCCTACCAAAAATATTTTTCTATTATTTTTCTATATCATAACCAACTATCCAAACCATCCACACCATCCAAAAAAGAACCAAAAAACATTAATGTTAGGAGAAACCACCTGAGGGAAACCTCATTATGGGATGTTCTAATCTAGTCTCACACTAATGGAAAAAATGATCATGATGATATTAATGAAGGATGATAAAGAATAAATAAATAATCACCTATAAAAAATGGGTTACTAACAGTAAATAAAATTGGAATTAATCCCTTTATAACTCCTCTTCTTTTGGACCACTGAAGCAATATACCCCTTCCCAAACTCCTCAAAATTAAAGGACCTTCTCCATCAAATCAAAATAAATCCTCTCGAAAACTAAAGTCACTTATTTCAAATTAATTGAACATGAATTATTCATCAAAATTTTATCTAAAATTAGAGATATAAAATCTAAGGGAGTGGAAAAATTCCTTCAAATGAGCCCCCATATACCTATTTATAGGAAATGGTCCTCTCACTATCTAAAACTACTTCCCAAAAACCTCTGAAAAATAGAAAATAAAATTACTTTAATCACCAAAAATCTCACACCTAAGGCTAAACACCAATAACCAGACACAAAAAAATCACTAAAATTAAAATACGATACTAAACAAAATAATAAAAATGTCTATATTACCCTTAGGGTAAAAAATGATAAAAAGTATTTTGAAATACACATAAACTATGAGAAATCCAAACCTGGATCTCCATATTGTATATCCATTTAAAAAATTTCACCCTAAAAAATTTCAAACAAAAACTTAGAAAAAAGAAATCATATCATTCATTACACATAAATAAAATCAACATAAGCATAATCATATCTTCAAATATTATAAAAATTCATACAACAAAATAAGGGAAAACAACAAAACTAAAATGAATATGAAAACTAAAAGTTCATCTTGGAATCCTTCCTAGTTATATTTTCAAATTCAATGTGCCTCTAAATTTTTTTCACCAAAGTAATCAAATGTCCATACCAAATTTTATCCTGATGATCCTGAACCTAAATTAGATACTTTAAAAATTACACATCCTCATGTAATTATTACTCATCCCAATATATCACATGAGATGGATAATAAAAATAATTTTTCAACTAATAAACATTAAATACCATATAGTCTCTCTCCAACTGATGAGGAAGTTCCTATATGTATGACACCTCACTAACTCACTAAAACACCATGAAAAGTCCAATGTACTATAATTAAACTTACCAAATTTTCTAAATATATGATGCTCATGTTGTAGAGAAACATGTAAAAAGATATGATAACTAAACCTAAAGTCTAATAATGTACACCTTATATCTACATAACACTTCTTCCTAATATGAGTTATCCTTATCCACTTGAAAATCAATAAGTACACTTTAACATCCTCTATACCATATTAGGATCAACAATAAACTTTACTTTGAAATCCACATATAATAATGAATAATGAAAAGATCAACAATACAATGAATTAGTTTTTTTTACTCCAAAATCTCAACAATACAATGACTTACTTGGTTCTATATAAATAGAAAAATGATAACTAATATTCTAAGAGAACTCAACCAAAGGTATATTCTCATCCCATAATCCACCAAAATCCGAATTATATACATGAAATATATCCACCAAATTCTAAATAATCCTTTATGTTTGACCATCCTTCTGTGGATTAAATTCATTTCTCAGACATAATTAACTTGTAAAAGCATGTTTTAATCCTCTATACACCTTATTTTAAAATTGAGTATCATGATCAAACACAATAAAACAAGACACTCCATGCAATATCAAACCATAAACACATTCAATTGTGATATAGAATCCACTGAAGAATACTCTATAATGGGTATAAAATGAGTCCAATTCATTAATTTCACCACAACTACCCATATAATGTCATAACCACTAGGAGAATAAGGAAAATAAATCAAAAAATACATGGAGATATCATCTCACTCCAACAGTATAACCAATAAAGCTTGTAATAATTTTTCTACAACTTAATGCTTAATTTTTTTAGGATTGGTTGTAAAGAAAATGTTTCTTGACTAAGTGTCAAATATTTCTAGGAGGATCTATTTCAGTAAATGGAGGTAGATACAATGGGACCGGGGGGTTAGGAAGTGAAATAATAATTGATTTTAAAAAAATTTATAATTGTAGAATGGAGGACATATGATTTCTAGAATAATAAATAGTTCACCATATGTTCCAAGTTCAGTTGGTACATTCAAGGAGTAACTATTGGTGGCCTTGATTGAGCAGTGTTCATCCACAAAGATTGGATTCTAGGGGTTTTGGAAGAAAAAGTAGAAATAGTTTAATCAACTTTATAGATGTGTGTAAGTGAAGATATATGAGTTTTGAAATCTTTCATCATTCACCAGATGTTTCAAGTTGAATCAATGAATTAAATGAGAAACTAGAAGTTTCCTTGATAGAGTGACAATTATACAAAAATATTAGATTGTGGTGGGACTAATGGAAATGATTGGATACTATAGATCTAATTTATAAATAGATGGCTGGGTCACTTTTACCTAGAGTATTAAAGTAAAATTATCTTTCCATTTATGGTTTTAGAAATGGTATCATGGGTGAAAGGTCTTTTCCATAATATAATTTTTAGTTTTTCATTTTTATTTGAATAAAAGTTACAACATTCCTCCCACAGAGTAGGGAAAGTCCCAAACAACATAAATTACTTGTGTAATTATTTTAGTTCTCTATTGAGTTCTTTTCTTCTATTTTTTTTATTTGAAAGGTCTTGTCAGGCCAATGGTTGGAGATTTGGTGTATGATTGAGGTGTATAGTATTTTTAGTTATAAATAAATGAGTTCAAATTTTTTCCATTTTGGGAGTTCAATAATTTGTTCCATGTTGGAAGTTATTGAGGTTTACTTCTAAATTAGTGGGATACAACAAAACAAGTGGTATAAGATCTTGGTCTCGAAGTTCAATACTACCATACCCTAGTATGGTGTCTAGAAATTAAATATGAGCAGTTTTATGAGCTTATCCTTGTAACTGATTTCTGATATCTAGTTTATTCCTTTATAATTTCTATTTTAGTGGGAGTTTTCTATTCTAGAATTATATTGTTGGAATAATTTAAGGTTTGGATTGATAAGTTTTTTTGGTCAGGTTTTAGATTCTAGAGGATGTGGTTTTAATACTATCTATTCTAGAGGGACCTGGAGCTTCTGTTGAAATGTGAAACTAGATATTTTCTCATGAATATCTATAGAAATTTTATCCCATAGGAATGCAGTAATATAAGTACATTAGTATGTATCACATGGAAGTTTCAACTGAGCTTAATTTTATAGTTTGTTTATTTTATTTTTCTATTTTTGAAACGTGGAATGGTAGAGTAATAATGGGGGATTTTTTTTGTTGAATATGTGAGAATAAAGTTAAAATGTAGATAAATTGAATAAAGTGTGAGATAATAATAGATAACAATAGTTGTGAACTAGTATTGACCTTAGGACACCACTATCTTAATTTTCATAAAAGATTTCTCTTATTTGAATTCCTTGATGTACACTCTAAAAACTTAAAGTGTACATCCAATTCGTCTTGAAGTCACATTAAAATATCAGTGTTAGTGTTATTAATCCTATGAAAGTTATCTAATTAGTCAATAACCACCAAGTAATTAGATATAATTCATTTCACTTTACTCTTAAATAAGACCTTTCTTAAGAAATCTAAATAGTGAGAACAATTAATTTAGTTCCACATAATGAACAATGAACCAAAAAAGAGTTAAAAGATATAATAAATTATTGAACAAAAGTAACCAATTTCATCCAATTATAATATTTCTAGAATAATTGAATTAGGATATAGAGAAAGATAAAGGCTCATAAGGGGTTCGAAAAATATCCACTAGCTCACTATTTCCTCAAATTTAAATGGACATGACTATATTGGTTTTTTATTATATTTATGATCATTGTAACTTTGAACACATGTTCATTGATGTGATATCCTTCCCTTTCAAACTATATCTTTATCAATGTCTAATATTGTTATATTCTAGCTCTTTTATCCTCACGACGTTATAGTTTCTTTATTAACCCTCTTTTTCTCGATTCCTATGGTGATTCCACATGAAAAAAAACTTCCAAGATCTCATCCATGTAAATTTTTAATGTTTCCATTGAGATTTTAAGTTTCTTAGAGTGTATCCTAGTCCCCACTAATTTTTTTAATTCCAAATTTCATTGATTCTCAAACTATTTTAATTCTTAATTGGAATTTTATTCTTATAATTTTTAAAGGATAGGGATCATCTTGTTTTGAAAAGGAGATAAACCGTTATTCATTTCATTGGAACCCATATGTGTTAGTATATAACTCTTATGCATAATCTCTTAAGTCATATGGAAAAGTACAATAATTTTACATATTAAGTTGAAATGAACCTTACATATCACTTATAAGCACAATAATTTGACAAATTTATAGATATTCTACCTAAAGTTACTCCTATGCATGAGAAAATCTACTCATATGTATACATGTAACACCATGCCTTTATAAAATGTAAACTCTTTTTTATAAGCATTAATATTTTGAATATTTTACTTCCATAAAATTCATCTCTTTTTTTGTGATAAATTATTGGACTTTTACACATCCAAGGAAAGTAGAATAATGACCCTTATGTATTAGATTTGTACCACTATATATTTAGATACTATTCTAATTTCTTGAGTACATAGTTAAAATGAATATTATATATTATATTTCCTTTATGATACTAATGACCTTTATGTTTGATATAAAGGAATCATACGTATCACAAGGTGGATACATACTTTGCTAAATTTCATACCCAATTATTCAGAAAGAATTTTACATATCTAAAAAATGATCTTTACATATTAATACACAAGATTCATCCACCGTGAGTTCTTCAGTTCCTTAAACTTCTGAAACTTATCTTCCAAGATTATTCAAAAGAAAATATCAGCACTTTTACCCCTCCTAGAGTTACTTTTACATATCCAAACCCTTTTCTATATTTATTATTCACTTCCACAACTAAACATTATGTATCAGAGCCTTAGAAATATTACCCTTACATATGAGTTATATATTAAACTTGAAATTCAATAGAAACATAAATATAATGTATTTCTTGTCCATTAATTCCAAAATATGAATAAAATA
The DNA here is from genome assembly GCA_963277665.1 of Viscum album. Lineage (NCBI taxonomy): Eukaryota > Viridiplantae > Streptophyta > Magnoliopsida > Santalales > Viscaceae > Viscum > Viscum album. The sequence goes on from OY728123.1 coordinate 2,027,799,057, forward strand.
ATTTAAAATATATAATTAATAATTTTTTTACAATAAATCAAAAAGTATTCCTATAAATTAAAAATGAAGCAATCACTACGGGAAAAATGAGCAATTGCGACGGGTTATTTGCGACGGGAATAGATCCCGTCGCAAATAGTCCTGTTAAAAACTTATTTGCGACGGAGGTAATTACCCGTCGCAAATAAGGAGGCTTTTGCGACGGGATTGCTTTCCCCGTCGCAGAAGAACTGGCGCGCGTTGCGCGCCAAATCGCGGGAAAACTATTTGCGACGGGGGAATATTCCCGTCGCAAATAACCGGCGGTGGTAAAAGGTATTTGCGACGGGAATATTCCCCCGTCGCAAATAGTATGTTGGCAGGTGGTTATTTGCGACGGGACCCGTCGCAAATAACTATTTACCCGTTGACCGTAATAAATGTCGGCTAAGGTATTTGCGACGGGACCCGTCACAAATAATACTATTTGCGACGGGAATCCCGTCGCAAATGCACCCGTCGCAAATAATCTAACCTATAAATACCCCCATTCGTTTTTTTCAAAACATTCTCAAATTCCATCTTCTTCTTCTCTCAAAGTTATATTTCTAAAGTTCAGTTTTTCTTCAGTTTAATTTTTTTCTCCGGAGCTGATATTAAAGTTTTGAAGAACGATCAGAGCAGATCAATTTTCAAGGTATTTATATTCAATTTAATTTAATATTTATTTTTAATTTTTTATTAGTTTCAATTATTCTTAATTAGTTGTAATTTAATTATGTTTATATTGTTTTATTACTTAATAAATTTAAATTATTAGTATTGTTCATAGTTAATGGTAATTAGGAATAATTAGTAATAATTTTTAATAATTAAGAATAAATATTAATAATTAGTAATAAATACCAATAATTAGGGATAAAAACATTATTACATTATTAGTCTATTTTATTATTAATATTAAAATAATATAATTTTTTATATATATACAGTTCTCTTTTCATCTGTGTGTTTACTGTCTTCACATGTATTATTTGTATGTGGAGATAGAAAACGCACATATGAAAGGAGAATTGTATATAAATTAGAAAATTATATTATTTTAATATTAATAATAAAATATACTAATAATGTTATTATTTGTAATTATTGGTAATTATTCCTAATTATTAGTAATTATTCATTTAATTACTAATAATTAGGAACAATTACCAATAATTATCAATAATTAGGAATAATTAGTAATAATTACCAATAATTAGTAATAATTACCAATAATTAGTAATAATTACCAATAATTAGTAATAATTACCAATAATTAGTAATAATTACCAATAATTAGTAATAATTACCAATAAGTAGTAATAATTATCAATAATTACCAATAATTAGTAATAATTAGTATTAATTACCAATAATTAGTATTAATTACCAATAATTAGTATTAATTACGAATAATTAGTAATAATTACCAATAATTAGTAATAATTACCAATAATTAGTAATAATTACCAATAATTAGTAATAATTACCAATAATTATTAATAATTACCAATAATTAGTAATAATTACCAATAATTAGGAATAATTTCCGGTAAATAGTAATAAATAGTAATAATTCGTAATAATTACTAATAATTAGTAATAATTAGTAATAATTAGTAATAATTACCAATAATTAGTAATAATTAGTAATAATTAGTAATAATTAGTAATAATTGCCAATAATTAGTAATACTTAGTAATAATTAGTAATAATTAGTATTAATTACCAATAATTAGTAATAATTAGTATTAATTAGTATTAATTACCAATAATTAGAAATAATTACCAATAATTAGTAATAATTACCAATAATTAGTAATAATTAGTAATAATTAGCAATAATTACCAATAATTAGTAATAATTACCAATAATTAACAATAATTACCAATAATTACCAATTATTAGTATTTATTACCAATAATTAGTATTAATTACCAATAATTAGTAATAATTAACAATAATTAGGGACAATTACCAATAATTATCAATAATTAGGAATAATTAGTAATAATTACCAATAATTAGTAATAATTACCAATAATTAGTAATAATTACCAATAATTATTAATAATTACCAATAATTAGTAATAATTACCAATAATTAGTAATAATTACCAATAAGTAGTAATAATTATCAATAATTACCAATAAGTAGTAATAATTATCAATAATTACCAATAAGTAGTAATAATTAGTATTAATTACCAATAATTAGTATTAATTACCAATAATTAGTATTAATTACCAATAATTAGTATTAATTACCAATAATTAGTAATAATTACCAATAATTAGTAATAATTAGTAATAATTACCAATAATTAGTAATAATTAGTAATAATTACCAATAATTAGTAATAATTACCAATAATTAGGAATAATTACCAATAATTAGTAATAATTACCAATAATTAGTAATAATTACCAATAATTAGTAATAATTAGTAATAATTAGTAATAATTACCAATAATTCGTAATAATTACCAATAATTAGTAATAATTACCAATAATTAGTAATAATTAACAATAATTACCAATAATTAGTAATAATTAGTAATAATTAACAATAATTAGTAATAATTAGTATTAATTACCAACAATTAGTATTAATTACCAATAATTAGTAATAATTACCAATAATTAGTAATAATTAGTAATAATTAGTAATAATTACCAATAATTAGTAATAATTAGTAATAATTACCAATAATTAGTACATTATTTGTATATTTTATTATTAATATTAAAATAATATAATTTTCTATATTATATACAATTCTCTTTTCATCTGTGTGTTTTCTGTCTCCACATGTAATATTCGCATTCTTTTTCAAAATTATCAACCTACTCGCCAATGGAGAGGTGAAAGTGAATGCAAATATTACATGTGGAGACAGAATGTTAAACACACAGATGAAAGGAGAATTGTATATAATATAAAAAATTATGTTATTTTAATACTAATAATAAAATATACTAATAATGTAATAATGTTATTATTATATAATTAATGTTTATGAAAAAATTATATTATTATTATTAAAATAATAAAAAATCAATATAATATTAAAATTATCAATATTTGTAACATGTTTTGCTTTATTCTCAATATATTCAATCTTTACTTGAGTGTTTTTTCTAAAAAATTATTCAAAACCAGTAATGATTTTATATTTTATAGAGAAATATGGAACAACGAGGTCATCAACAATCATTATTAGGTGACCGCATATGGATAAATCAACATAGAAATCCAAACGGTTCTGGTTTAAATCCAGTATATGTTGAGGGTGTGGAGACTTTTTTATCATTTGCGGCATCAAATTCAGAATTTGTTTCAGAGGGAAAAATAAAATGCCCATGCAGAAAATGTGCATTGAGAACATTTGACACGTTTGAAAAAGTGGGAGAACATCTCTTGCGTTTTGGTTTTCAACCAGATTATGTTTTTTGGTATCAACACGGTGAATGCAGTTTCAGAGCAGGTGATACCAACTTGATTCCGGATCCATCCCGGTTTCAATATTTAGTACATGATGTTGCAGGTTCATCTGTTCAACATACAGAAACTCCGGCTGATATAACTTCAAATCCTGAGTTGGCACCGTTTGAATTTTATGAGTTGTTGAAATCTGCTGAGGATGCATTATATCCTGGCTGCAAGATGAAAAAATTAGAAGCAGTTGCAAAATTTATGGCTATCAAATCAGATAATGGAATGTCAAACACCTGTTTTGACAAGATATTTTCTTTGCTAAAAACACTGTTACCAGAAGGAAATGTTTTACCTGCAAATTACTATGAGAGTAAGAGGCTGGTTCGAAATTTGGGACTTACTTGTCAGAAGATTCATGCATGTTCAAATGACTGCATTTTATATTCTGGGGAAAATGAGTCGTTGGATAGTTGTCCTATATGTGGGAAACTGAGATATAAAGAAGGACAAAACGGGAAGTCTGGTTTGATTCCTGTAAAACAGTTGAGATATTTTCCGCTTACATCCAGAATTCAGCGTTTATTCATGTCTAAGAATACAGTGACAATGATGTCATGGTATAAAGAGAATATTTCAACCGATAAAAGCTTGAATCATCCAGCCGATGGTGATTCATGGAAACATTTTGATAGAGTGCATCCATCCTTTTCTTTAGAAGCTAGAAATGTTCGACTGGGCCTTTCCACTGATGGTTTCTGTCCGTTTGGATCTTATGGTAGTCAATATTCATGTTGGCCTATTTTTTTAACTCCGTACAATTTACCTCCATGGATGTTGATGAAGGAGCCATATATCTTTTTGAATTTACTAATTCCAGGACATCTGAAGAAAAATATTGATGTTTATTTGAATCCATTGATTGATGAATTAAATTTATTGTGGAGTACTGGTGTCAGTACATATGATGTTGCAATGAAACAGAATTTCATACTAAGAGCAGCATTGATGTGGACAATAAATGATTTCCCGGCTTATGGGATGTTATCTGGCTGGAGTACACATGGTCAGAAATCTTGTCCTTACTGTATGGGAGAGAACAAAGCATTTATGCTCATTCATGTAAAGAAACCTTTTTATTTTGACTGTCATTGCAAATTTCTTCCAGCTGATCATCCTTTTCGCAGAAACAGATCTCATTTCAGAAAAGGAACAGTTGAAAGGGATGGACCTCCAAAAATGCTATCAGGTTCGGAGTTAAAATTAGTTGTATTTTCATTACCCCCCATCACTTTTGGTCCCACAATAAACCAACAGAAAATTTATAGTTTTGGGAAAGAACACAATTGGATTAAACGTAGCATATTTTGGGATTTGCCATATTGGTCTGATCTGTTGGTCCGACACATGTTAGATGTCATGCATATTGAGAAGAACTATTTTGATAATTTTTTTCATACAGTTTTGGATACTCTAGGAAAGAGCAAAGACAATGCAAATGCACGTTTAGATCTTGCCCAAATTTGTAGGCGTCCAGAATTGGAACTATTTGAGAATGTCAGAACAGAAAGGTTACTAAAACCAAAAGCAGCTTATACACTGTCTAAAGAAAACCGTTTATTATTTTGTCAGTGGATTGCAGATTTGAGACTTCCAGATGGCTGTGCTTCTAATTTGGGTAGATGTGTAAAGAATGGTCATATTACTGGATTAAAAAGTCATGATTGTCATGTTATAATGGAGAGACTTCTACCCATTGGATTAAGAGGTCTGTTGAATTCTGTGATTTGGGATTCCATAATAGACATGTCTCATTTTTTTCGGGAAATTTGTGCGGCTACGGCAGATTATGATGCTCTAGGAAAACTTGAAAAAGATGTTGTTGTAATTATATGTAAACTGGAAAAAATATTTCCGCCGTCTTTCTTCGACTCAATGGAACATTTGATGTTACATTTTCTATATGAAGCCAAATGTGGAGGTCCGGTACAGTTTCGATGGATGTACCCATTTGAAAGATGCATGCAAAAATTGAAAAGAAAAGTACATAACAAAGCATCTGTTGAAGGATCTATTGCAGAAGCTTATTTGCAAGAGGAAATATCTTTTTTCTGCTCCCATTATTTTGAATCTGAGTATCCTTCAAAACACAACCGAATGGGACAGAACGAGAGGAATATTGATGAAATCGACAATCAATTATCTATTTTCAACCAGTCAGAGCTTGGTTTTGGTGGAGTTTATGAACGCTGGCTTTCAGATGATGAACATCAGAGAGCTCATACGTATGTTCTGCTCAACTGTGAAGAGATGACATCAGTTGTACTGTAAGTGTTTATATCACTTATTCTATCATTTATGTTACAGAAAATAACTTTGGTTTTTATAGGTTGTATGATAATCATATCAAGAAAAAAATTCCACAAATTATAGCAGCTGCTCTTGAAGAACGTCGACTGAAAAATTTCTCTCAGTGGTTTCAAAAACTGGTAACATAAATTCTTTATCTTTTAGCAACTCATTCAATGTATAGTTTACTATATTGAAAATTATTTCACAAATTTTCAGGTTTCTCGAAATGCTGATAAAATTGACAAACGGTTGTGTGTATTGAGTAACCCACCTTCCAAACTTGTTAAAACTTACAATGCATATGTGGTGAATGGATTTCGATTCCACACACATGCATATGGGGAATCGAAAAAAACAATGAACAGTGAAGTTAGCTTGAGAGGATCTCATCATCGAGAAAATGAAGTTGACTTTTATGGCATACTTGATGAAATCATTGAACTCTGTTATCTTGGACAACATTACATAACCATGTTCAAATGTCGGTGGTTGGATACAGAGAGAGGCGTGCATGTTCATCCAACTCATGGAATCATCGATATTAAATGTAAAAGTGTTATCGCAGTAAATGAACCATTCTTATTGGCTCAACAGGCATATCAAGTTTATTACGCAAAGTACTGTGCAACATCAAGAGAATTGACTGATTGGTGGAGTGTAATAAAAATCAAAATTCGAGACAATCAGTTTAGTCAAAGTGAATGTGCTTTCACTGATGTGCAAAGAATTGAAGTTTTTCAAGAGAGTACTCAAAATCAATCTTTTTTACAAAGAGACATGAGTATCGATGACGACACCTCACATTTAAGAGTCGGTGATGACAATGATGTTAATGATGTCACATATGAATTTGAAATGGTAAGAGATGAAGAAACTATAACTCGAATGGATATCGATGATGTTGAGGAGGAATATGAAGATGACATTGACATATATGAAGATGATGATGAAGATGAACACTGATAGAATTTCATGGTATTTATATACAATCATAATATGTATATATGTATATATAATAGTAATTATCAATTATTTGCTAACATTAATATTTTCTGTTTCAGATGGACGACGCCACATTTCGTGAGTTGGCGGATGCTGACCTGACTTTCGATGCAGATGAGTTGCTGACAGATGACCCTCAGCCTGCAGGTGCTCCAGGGAGTACGCGGAGGGGGCACGGTCTTGCACGATTGATGATTCCTGACCCCTTCCCCGAGCGACGTCCACGTCTTGGGTTTGATCCACGCACACGGAGGTGTGATAACCTGTGTGATAACCTGTGGATTTGACTAAGATTTCATTAATCTATTCACATAATAAATGTTTATTATTTTTTCATTTTTCCGCATATAGTAGTCGGACAGGGCAGCGCTATTTTGCGCAACTATTTCTCTCAGCCGTGGACCACATGGGAGCAGATTCCCATTGATGTGCAGCAGGCCATGTTCGGCAATTGGTTGGTACGTACGTAAATAAATAATTTTTATTTTGAAAATTATTTCATTTCTAACTTGATATTTTGATTTATTTGTAGGGTTTATGGTATCCGATCGAGGATACCATGCGTGGCGCCATCCACGAGGCATGGGAGGTGGCCATGCGTGATCGCCTTCGTTAGTTTTTGCACAATTTAAGAAAAGCTGCGATGAAGAAAGCAGGAGTGTCAGATTTTGACGAGTCTTGTAGAGCACACCGACCAGAGTATATTTCATCCCATGTATGGGATGGATTATGTGCGCACTAGTTGAGTGGTGCCTTTCAGAGGAGATCATCGGTGGGGAGGCAGAATCGGGGGAGACAGGAGGTGACTCATCGAGCTGGGAGTCGTTCTTTCAGTACTCATAGACAGCATCTGGTACGTACATTATTTATAAATATTTTATATAACTATAAATATTAACAGTTTATTTTTTATTCTTATAGGCTGTCGAGCACCCCGATATTACAGAGTACGACGTATATCGGAGGATGTATAGTGATTTTGCTACTGGGGAGCTCAGAGGTGATCGTCAGCATCACATCGTGGTCAGTATTATTTGTTTTCAAGTTTAAAAATTAACTGCATATAATATATTCACAATTTTAATTTTAAATTGAAACTATAGGAGTCATATGAGGCCGCAGCATCACAGGCCCGGCCTGGGAGTCAGGCCGAGTCATCAGATCTGACCACTGCCTGTCAGTTTGATGAAGCGACATGGATGCAGGCCACCTAGTATGCCTTCGAGAAGGGCCGGGTAGTTGGTATCAGCTCTCGGCTGACTCCCGGAGATTATTATGGCAGTGCTGCGATGTCGGCGTCCATCTCGAGAGGAGCTCGTGCATCTTCTTCTACTACACAGTATGAGGATCAGTTGCGATCTCAGACTGCACAGATATAGAGTCTTCGACAGGAGCAGGAGCAGATGCGTCAGCAGCATGAGGAGGAGCGTCGACGCCAGCAGCAGCTGTACGAGGAGCAGGCGAGTCGGTGGCAGCAGCAGCATCAGGAGCAGATGAAGTACATGCGCCGACTCACTCATGCTTTAGGGATGGAGTTTCCTCCACCACCATCTGCAGATCCCCCACCTCCCCCCTCCTACAGATCAGAGATTGTACTTATGTTATAAAATTTGTGAAATCAAATTATTTTTTTTTCTATTCGTAGTTTCTGTCTCATTATAAAATATTAATAATATTATATTTTTAAATAACAATATTAATATGAATAATAATATTATTTATATTTTATAATATTAAATTATATATATATATTAAAAGTTTATAATATTATAATTTAATTTAATTTTTTGTAATACTTGAATTATTTTAATATTTGAATGTAAAATAATTCTATTATTTTTATATTAATTAAAATAAATTATTAATATTTTTTTTATTTATGAATTATAATTATAATATTATTATATTAATTAAATCATTTATTAATATTCTATTATTTTTTATTTTTGAATTATAATTCTATTATTATTATATTAATTAAAATAATTTATTACTAATTTATTATTTTTATTTGTGAATTATAATTCTATTATTATATTAATGAAAATAATTTATTAATAATTTATTTTTTTTATTTTTTTATAGTATTTGCGACGGGATACTATGCCCGTCACAAATACTAGTATTATTAATAGTTTTTTATTTTTTTTAAAAAATAGTTTTTGCGACGGGTCCCGTCGCAAAAACTATTTTAAAAGTTTTTTACAAAAATACGGAGTACTATTTGCGACAGAGAGAATGACCGTCGCAAAAAATGGCTTTAGCGACGGGCCCGTCGCAAATAAGTGTTGTTGCGACGCCGTTTTCAGCAACGGGCTATTTGCGATGGGCCCCCGTCGCAAAAATCCATTTGTGACGGGATCCCGTCGCAAATGCCCCGTTGCAAATGCCCGTTTTTCTAGTAGTGAATTTACATTTTATTTTCAAAATGGCGTGGAAAAAAATCATTGAATAGTGAAGTAAAATTAATGAAAAATATATTCTATATAAATTCCCCCATAGTTAAATATTTTTCTCATGGATATGTGAATATAAAAAATATTATCACAGTAAATTTCAAAAAACTAGCCAATGGGAGTTTTTCTTCAAAATCTATATCACCCAAACTCATCATGCATTATAGGATTTCTTAATTCCATTTTCACCACGAGATAAATTCAATTCATTTCCACTTCCTTCATGCTACCATGCATATTAATAACTACCTCCCAAGAAGTTTTCTATCATTACAAAAGTATAAATTTTATCAAATATTTTATAAATCCAAACACACGAAAGGGTTACTATAGTATTTTTGAGTTCCTAAATACCACCCAATGAATCAAGTACATGTATTAATCATGAGGAATTTTTAGGGATGTTCAATGGTTAAAGGTTAATAGGTTCCCCGTGTTAAAATTTCTAAGGTAGAATGAGGAGGCTTAGATCTATTTGAAGTAAAATGTATGATTCCAGTTTTATACTCATGAAAAGAATCATCCTCACCCTCCTTTGTAATGATTCACCTCCCAATAACTTGATTTTCTTGGAATATTAGTAACTTCAAAAATTTAATAAAAAAAAAAATTATTTTTCATACCTCTCCCTCTAATCGCTTTGTTTCGATTTTTTATATTTTTAAATTATTTATTGATTTCTAGAATTTGAATACAGATAAGAATCCTTAAACTTCAAATTCTGGTTTAGACATCCTCACCCAACTTTTGAAGGAAATTTTCCCTTCTATATTTACTATAATTTGACTAATTTTTATAAATTCTCACAAAAAAACCCATTTATAAGATTTTATCTTCTAAAATCTACTCTAAACAGCCTTTAGTTGATGTATCACCCATAAAATACACTTGGCATGATATTTTATTTCCCAAACCCCATAGTTGATTTCAACTAACATCATGTAATTAATTCTAAATCTTGATGGTCGAGGATTTTAATCTTGTAATGTGGCTACATATAAAGGTCATTCATGGATTCTTGAGGATAACAAAGGTTATATGTAAAGGTTGGAAAAAATATAAGTTTATTATGAAAAGAAATTTCCAAAAAAATAATGTATTAATTATTTTCAATATAAGTTCCTCTATGATCTAACTTTTTGGCTATAATCACAAAAAATTATGGTTAATCAAGAATGAATAAGTTTTATCAAAAAGTTAGGGTATTGAAAATAAGAGGTTAAAAATTTATTTAGAAGACTCACTTGTTTGTGATTTTAAAATTTTGAAAATATTTCACGACATGAGATTTAAAAATCAGTGGTCTTTTCATGAATTTATAAAATTTTGAATATAAAAAAAGTTCATTTAAACATTTTCACATGTTAATTTTAATATTTCAAATGAATTATATTAATTATAATAGGTTCAAAAATTATAAAGGAATTCAATTTGAGATCAAAATGTGAGAAAAAACATAACAAATGAAAAATAAAACACACAAAATTTAAAAATAAAATAAAAAAAAAGACTAATACAACAAAAGATGTTTCTACCCATACACTAATTTTGTGAAAGAATTTGTGTGATTAATTTAAATGTAAATTAAATGGATCAAATAAATTAGAAGGACATAATATTTTCTCATATGAATTCAGCAGCTAGAAGAAGAATGTTCTCTCTCGGAAGATCCAACAAACTTTCTCTAAACAATTTCAATCTATGACCCTTAACTATAAATACTTCATTTTACTAGGTTATTTAATATTTATAGAAGAAAAAGGAAAAAAAAGAGTAACAATAAAAGGTTTAGAACATTTGGAATGAGATTTACCTGGAAATAGCATTGGTCTAGAATCAAACATAAACCATTTATCATTTCTTTAGTGCTGATCAATTCATCATGGAAATTCTTGTTTTTCTCCTTATAAAGCCTGGAACTTCCATAATAATTGTTTCTAATTTATTTTAATTATTTAAAGAAGAATTTACAATATTTATTAGCTTTTAAAATAATCACTTTAAAACTCTTAGCATCCCAAAAGGATTTGTGTTCTAACTCCATAGGTCAGTGAAATGATCTTTCATAAACTATCCCGAAGGGGTACATTCTAATTAGAGTTTCATAAGTAGTTTTATATGAAAAGAAGAATAATATAATATGAATCTCTTATCTTTTCTATTAATATGGATAGTTTTCTCAAGAATGTGTTTGAATGCCTTATTTGATACATCAAACATACCATTTTTGAGGGTTTTAAGGAGTGTAAATATTATGACAGACTCCATATTTCCTCAAAATAATACCTAAATTCCTATTCAAAAATTTGGTTCCTTGTTTAGAGATGATAAATATAGGTATCCCATACCTACAAAACATGTTGTCTATTATAAATTTGGAGACAACCATAACATCATCAGTTCTAGTGGGAATAACTTTTACCCACTTGTTCACAATTTCCATGGATAAAATGATATATATTAAACCATAACAATTAGAAAATGGGGCCATGAAATCCATACCCCAAACATCAAACAAATCATATAAATAGATGTGCCATTTTGGAGTCTCATTTAACTTGGAAACATTCCCTTGTAATTGAAAAGTTTTACAAGTTTTATATAATTCAAAATAATCCTTGAAAATGGTGGCCAACAAAAGTCCTGAATTAAGAACCTTCCTTGTTATAAAGTAGACACCATAACACAAATCATGATGAAATTATTGCATAGATTATATACCAGAAATTGGAATACATCTCCTGATGATTTAGTAATTTCCAAGGTTCTATAAAAAAGGATTATCCCATATAAACTTCCTTAATCCACTCACTAAATAACTCACTTATTTATTTGGATTCCTGTGAGGTAATTTATTATCAGTTAAGTAGTTTAAAAGAGTATCCAACAATGGTATAAAATTCTTAATGGAATATAATTATTTATTTGGAAAGGTTTCCCTAATAAATCAATATATTTTAGGTTTCTCAAGTAGAATAGTCGATAGTCTACTAAAATGGACATCCATTATGTTATCATAGTTATATATATCTTTTATATCTACATAAAAATCTTAAAGTTATAAAACTATAACAATATCCATGGTTTTACTTTATGTTTTCTCCTAAAAAATATAACTGAAGAGTGCCCAGTAAATAAAATCACTTTGTATCCTACAATATAACACCTTAAATTTTATAAATCGAATACAATGGATAGAGAATCCATCTCAGTGGATGTTTAATTAATTTTTTATGAATCTAGATTCCTAGATGCATAAGCTATGTCATGATATCTCCTCTGTAGTGTTTGATGAAAAAACTCATAGAGAAAAATATAATGCATCAAACATCAGTTTAAAAGGTAAATCCCATCTAGGTGGTATCATAATAAGTGGAAAAATCAACTTCTATTTTATACCATTAATGGCATCCTTAAAACTCTTATCAAAGACAAATTGAGTCTCTTTTTATAGAAATATCGATGGTGTAAGGCTATCTTGATAAAATATTTTATTAACCTCCTATAAAACCCAACATGTCCAAAGAAATTGCTCACATTTAACTATTTTTGGGTATGTTAGTGATGAAATAACATCAAAATTGGACTTATCCAGTTGTATTATTTCCTTATATACTAAATTTACTAACACAATGCCTATATACACTATAAACTTGGTATTTCTCATTGTTGAGAACAAGGTTTTTCTCAATGAAAGTTCCAAGAAAAATAAAAAGACTCTTAAAAAAACTCTCAAAAGGGGACCCATACACTAAAATAATCCATAAATACCTCCAAACATCCTTAAAAAACTTAAAAAAAGAATACTCATCATATAACTTGATAAGGTTCTTGGAGCATTACACAATTCAAAATGAATTATTATATATGAAAAAGTGAGAAAAGGATAAGAAATGTGGCATTTTTTAATATTTATGTGCAATGTGAATATAAAAATATCCTAAAAAACAAACAAAAAAATTGTATTAAAATTTCCTAATAAGTATCTCAAGAATTTATTTAAGGAATGAGAGACATAAGTGATCTATCTTGGTTTCTAGGTTGAGCTTCCTATAGTATATACACACCCCCCATTTATTTACAATTATATTAGGGACAATTTCTCATAATTCATTCTTTAAAATAGTGAAACTAGCCTTTTTGGGAACTATTTGGATTGGTCTAACCGATTGAATATCAAAAATTGAAAAAAAATTCCCAACAACCATCAAAGTGGTCACTTCATTATTAACTACCTCTAAAAGTGTAGTATTAATTACCTTTGACTTTACTCAATAGGTTTGGAAACATCCTCTAAAAATATTATTTGCACACATACTGAAGGAATAAGACTTGGTAGTTCTGTTAGGGCCTATACTATGGGTATATTTTTATATATAAAGATTCTTAAAAGATTATTTTGTTAATCTATGGAAAAAACTTTAGTGATAATAACATGAAGCTTCACATTCTATTATAAATTGGAATATTTGATATTCGCAAGAAAATGTTTCAGTTTTACATTAGGTGTGATGTTTTCACTTGAAATAGGGGGTTTTATTGACTTAATAACATATAAATAAACTCCTAAAACATTTAAAATACAAGTATATTTTTAATTAACAATAATAACAACCAAGTGATCAAATATTTATTCAAAAAAGAAAAAATTCAAATAAAATTATAGATTCAAAAAAATCATCAGGATAAAAAAACATCATTTCCATTAGTTTAGAAAAAATTAACACTTGATTAAGATAGAGATTTATCAAATTTTTCACAAAAAACTAATTAATTAATTACATGAAATATTCTCAAAATTTTCAATGGAATCAATAAAGAAATCATTATATTTAGAAGGCTAACTTTTAATAGTTTTAACATTTAAATCATATTCACATGTAACAATTGTAAAATCATTTAAACTCTATTTAGAAATTGAAAAATAATCATATTTATAAGCATCAATAAATAGTTCATTATTTTTGAAATCCAGAAATAAATAATTGGAGAACCAATCAATCATATTGACATGGTGTCCCAAGTAATCCTCCATTAGATATTTCATGGATTAAAAATTGTTAAATTGAACCATTTTTTCCCTAAATTCAAGTGACAATGCGGTCTGATGAACATTTATATCTACTTTTTCAGTTTTAAGGAAATTTATTCCAAGAATTAATGGTGAATGAGTGCTAAAAATATCATCTTCCATGTAAGAAACATAAAAAATCAGTAGGGAAAACCATATATCATATTCTTAGAAATTCATTTTCAATGACTCCAGCTGGTTTAACTATACTTTCATTGAATAATTAGATCACAATCCAAACATTTTTTAGTTATAAAACCAAACAATTTTGGGTAAAAAGAGTAAGGAATCAAATATATGGAATATCCTAAATTTAACATAACATCTTTGAATTCAAAAACCCATGTAGTGCATGAAAGGGGTGTAATATTTTGAATTTAGTAGTAGAAACTTGTAATGACATACCAGAACTTATGGTAGTATGTTATTTTAATATTTGAATGATATTACTGAATATTTATTACTGTAATTTTTTTTCATATTATGCTTCTTATGTGGTAGACAAGATACATAAAAAAATTAAATAGGAAGTTTATGTCAGAATAATGTCTCATGGGATGAGCATCAAGACACCTTGCGAGTAATGAGATATCTTATGATTTTATTTGATCAACATGATTAATTAATATTTACATGGTCTAGTTTTTTTTGGGAACAAACTATCTTAGAAATAGATATATTAGGTATAATATTAGTTATAGTTGAATGAATTGGAAAATAAGGTTCACCTTAATTTCTAGGAACCTACCAAGTTTGAGATTCATAGTTAAGTGTATGTGGTCTTGAGTAGTTATAGGATGGGTGATCTCATATGAATTTTTTTAGGGAATGGGTGAGTACGTGGTCATTCTCTTTTGGATTTAGTAATATGTGAATTTTGTTTCTCAGTCCTAAGGAATGGTATCATTCATACATACCAGAAGAACCCATATCCTATGTACTTAATGAGTTACTTGTTTTTATGCTTTCACATGTACAGTCTCATTGATGGTTGATCTGGATAGGAATAATTCTTTATTATCCATTGGGTGGTGTATTCCTTAACTTGAAATTCCATGAATGATAGGTTAATTAAGTGACAGATCAATGATAAATCATGGGCCAAATCATTAACATGCACTTGGGTTATTCAAACTAGGACAATATAATGGGTTTATTTTGGGTGTCTCTCATTCCTAAATTTTTAGACTAAGTCTAATGTATCTCAATATTCATACTCTAATAGACTTACCAATAGGTTAAACCTAAATGTTGGTGTGGAGTCATAAATAAAAGGGTAGAGGTTGCTAATATTGTCTTGAAATTTTTATATTGATTTGAAATTACTCCTTTATGATAGAACAAATGCTACATACTTATCATAACTCTATTGATTTATCCACACATGTATTGGAGTGATATGCAAAGTAATGAGTGACCAATTTTGGTGTTATTCTATAAATGGAAATAGTTGGATCATGGTAATATGTTCAATATTTTTCAACAATTGAAGTTTGAACATCAATGACCAATGGTCATGTTGTGACTATTACCTATACCCATATTTTAGCGGGAGTTATGTTTCATATACTTTGATAACATATTTCCTAAGATGCTTCAGAAACATGAATTCCCCATCATGATAGATGACCAACTCACCAAGTCAGCATACTTAGATTCAATTTGAAAGACTAATCCTCTTAAGGATTTGGTAAATTTTTATGTCCATGGAGTGTTCACGCTTCATGGTGTACTGATTTCAATTTTATCTAATAGAGTCTCTAGTTTTCTAAGATTAACTGGACCAACCATCTAATGAAATCAATACCTAACCTAGTTCACCACAAGTACTGAAGGTTTTTACCAATCCCCAAGGGTTAGAAAAAGTTCCCAGGCATCACAGGAATCCATTTGTGGATGATTTCATCCAAATTAGAGATAAGAGGCAGAAAAATAAATAAATACTAGATCCAAAATACATAAATATGCTAAATAGGTTATAAAAAACTAACTGATCCAACCATTTACATATATATAAACAATATACAAGAAATAAAATATAAAAATACATATAAAATATATAATACTAATCAGAAATAAAATTACTACAAATAACTTGAACTGAGCCCAAGACCTAGTCCATGCATCCTACGGTTTCTCACCACCACCTAACTCGCCCCACAAAAGCCTCAAAGAAGAGATAAGATCCAATTGAAAACCTACAACCTTAAATATATTGTCATGAACTAAAAATCTTATTAGGTCACAAAAACCCACCAAAAATATGAAATTTGTTTCATATGTAAATTCATCAATGATAGTTTTAAAATAAATATAGAAAGTAAGATTTTCACATATAACATATGGGAAACCAAAACAATTCCATATTCATGTTTCAAAATATTTATCTTTGTTTTCCCAAAACCAAAAAAAATCCTTTTAAAAAGTTTCCAATGTCCTATTCCATTTCATAACCATGACCCCACTAAGATTTATAAAAAAATACCACTTGTTTTATTTAAATGAAAATTTCCACCTTAGAAATTTTTAATCATTTAAATCCATCTTTACAAAA
This sequence comes from Viscum album, assembly GCA_963277665.1. Taxonomy (NCBI): domain Eukaryota; kingdom Viridiplantae; phylum Streptophyta; class Magnoliopsida; order Santalales; family Viscaceae; genus Viscum; species Viscum album. Next base: position 2,027,815,952 of record OY728123.1, read on the forward strand.
ATAACCATTTAAATCTACTTTAAAAACCCATACAAGAGTATTTAATTTAAAAATATGTTTTCCAAACATATTTTAAAACGCATTTTCTAAAAGAAATAACCCAACACACACATGGTTGAACAATAAAAAAGTATTCACCATATATCACAAGTTATATAGAAATATAAATAAGAAATTGTGCCACAATAATGAAAGTAGGTAAAATTATACAAACAATAACTAGATCAAACTTCTATATATTAGAAACTGATCAAGAAATTGAATGTTTCATGGGTTATACCCTAGATCCCTAATGTCTGAAGATTATAACCATATAAGAGTATTCCAATTCATAAAATGGCTACCAGTGTGCACTAAAGCCTAAACCAAAAGTCATCAAACTAGACCACATATGCCTCATTGTGATGACACCACTTCCTAGCCCTTGTTCCTAGCATGTCTAGAGAGCTACTAGTAACATGGGAACCAATTAGAATAATAGAAATAGATCTACCACTTAGTACCCAGGTTTCCATGACCAAAATGGAAGTGAAGAGAAAGTATTACAAGCCAAGTCTAATCTACAAGGCTCAAACAATGGATAACCCTCACCCCTAACACCCAAAAAATTAATATCCCTAAACATCACATGTACCCATGACATAAACAAACAAATCTGACTAAAGGGGGGAAACTAGCATCCTACAGAGAGAAAAAACCCACACAAGGGGTAATATAGATAAATAACCCACACAAGGGGTAAAATATTTAGAGGTTAAAATCAAGTGGTTTCTTTCACACCAACCATTTTAAAACTAAAATTCGAACCAATACTTTATAATAAAACATGGATTGAGATGCAAAGACCTTACACATTTCATAAAAACCAAATTTAGGAATTTCTTATAAACTGATGAAAATACCCCACACATTCAAAAAAACTCAAACACACCGTTAAAACATGGGTCATCTTCTTTAAAATCTAAAACAATAATCAAGGCCATTAATTTTCATCAAACCATTAAAAACGATCTATCAAGGAATTTCACACAAGGGGTAAACTATCACACATTTTAAATCACCATTATAAATCCAATAAATAACCCCTTTATATATCATTTTGAGGCCAAAACCTCACTTTAAAACAAATGTCCCTTTAAAACATAGTTTTCACTCATTGAAAACTAAAACAAAATCAAAATCAAACAATTACATCTAAAACAATTTCAAAAAAAATATGTTAATTTTAAAAATTATTAGCACTTGAAAACAACCCATTTCAAACATAAAAACATGGAATATCTAAGAGAAACCCTTTATGTGAATCTAAAAACACAATATAATGGTTTTAAATAACCATAATGATATCAAATATATCCATACATTTAATAAAAATAAAATTTGAAAGCATAATCACACTATTTGTTCCAAAATGAATCAATTTCCTAGAAAAACCTACTTATTAGAAGTAGAAACCATGTCTAAACGTGTTTATTTCAATGAATACCACACCAATAGGGATATAAATAGTGTATAAAATCCCTAGAGACAAAAAAACCCAAAATTAGAATCACCAGGAACCCTAAAACCAACCACAATGTTCCTTGGGTTTATAGGAGCTTCCCAAACCAAGAAGAAAGAGATATGGAAGGTAATAAGAGGGAAAGAGAAGAATAAATACTTCAAAAAAACTTGTAAATTTCCAAATATAGGCCAACAATAGAAGGAGGAGGAAGGTGGAGCTCCTCCTTATGCTCCTAATGGTTGTATGAAACAAATAGGGGTGAATATAGGTGAAACCCCTCTTAATTTAATAGGTAATGTTTGGAAATTCTGTAATGACCTGGACTTTTATAAATTAAATTCCATCTTTTGTATTAAATAGATACATTATTAAGTAATAGAGTTTTATAAAACACATTCGCTTATTTGGTTATTTTGGATAGTTATAAGTTATATCATATCAGATTTAAATACCATTAAGCATCATAATTGTTGATAATATATACATTGAACATGGATCATATTACTATTATTATATATAGTGTTATGATAAATTCCAATTGATAATGGAAAAAGAAGTGGTGGCCTCAAATAGTTGAATAATACCCTATGAAGCCCATTTATCAAAGATTCTGAGGGAGATAGCTTCGTTGGAATTTACCCTTGATCAAGACCAATATGAGATTCAATAACTAAATCATGAGAAAACCATTTAATGGAGAAGTTCAATATCATCAATACCACGACCCAAACCATGTTCATTGAACCATCCCATAAAAATATAACAATCACATAACTTATCCTTAATACATTTTATGGTGTAATAAATGGCTATGTATTAAGAATCTAATAGCACAAACTTGTATATTTTTTATAAAAAAATCATAATATTTATCTTTTATGATTAATATTACTTTTTTTATTGATTAGATAATGTGTTGATAAAAATTAGATGAAGCATAATTTTTATTTTTATAGGAAATTTATATTTTCAATCAAGATGATCTAATTTAAAAAATTCAATAAATTTTGAAATAAATTTTATTTTAATAAAATATTGTTATTAAATAATTTTTATTTAATATAAATGATAATATAATTTTATGAAGTCAAAAATAAGTTTTATAAGTGTCAGAAAACTGCTATTGTAACCCCTTAGTATTTTTCAATAAATGTGAAAAGTGTAAATCATCATACTTAGAGTTGTTTTTGATAAAATAAATATCATTTTTGAAATAATGAGGTCAAAATTATCCAATGGGTTTTTTTCAATTTTTTTGGATACAATTGAATTTTTGGGTCAAAATTAAATACAGTATAAATATATGGTGTGTATTATGAAATCGTAATGACTCGAAAGTGACATAATATAAAAAATAAAGGGTATATATGACCAAATGTATATTTTCACTTTAAAATAATTTGTTTTGAGGTTATTTAATTAATTTTATAAACCCTTTATGAATCCTCCACTACTTATATTATATGTCAAGGTTTTAAAATTAATTCCTTATGAACTTGACTCACTTTCACATCACCAAGGGTAATATTTTAATGAGCTCAATTATCAAACTTGTAAAATAATTAAAAACACTTTAATTTTGTATAAACCATGGAAAAAATCCATGATATGGTTTCTGGTTTTGTTTCTTTGTCACATAGAGTCTAAAATAGAAATCATAAAATTAATAATGAATTATCTTATATTTTTCTAAAAAAAAACCACCAAACCTCCCACTATTATTTAATAAAAAATCTTTTATCATGACTATAATCCATCCTTCCATCTCAATATCCCCACCAAGGTGTCCCCAATCTCTCAAGAATATCCTACAAATCTTTTGGAAACACCCTATCAAGGTAAGGGATCCTCTCCTTCTCCTCTTTGTTCAAGCCCCTTTTTTATCTCATTCCTTTTTATTCCTTATTTTTTATGATGTAATATGTTCTTAAATATCCTTTTTAATGACCTTATTACTCCCTAGTTATAAGATTCCCCTTTATCTCTCCCTAATCCCACCCATGTATCATCGAGTACCCCCATTATTCTACCAATTATTCTACGATTTTCCATGCCAAACTTTTGTTTTGTGAATACTCATCCCCATTTCCACTTAAGATTATTCACCTATATATGCCAATACTTATTTATTTTTGAATTACCTGTATTTATCCCACAATCATAAATCATTGAATTAAATTTTATGAAATATGATCCTATGTTGAATGATTTTTGTTTTAGACTTATGCATGTACATGAAATGAAAATGACTGGTGGACCCGAAATTATATAACCATCCAATGCATTGGGTATTTTTTTAATATGATGAGAATCCATGTCTAGTGTAAGAGATGTTATCTTAAGTACACAATGTCATGTTTTATTGGAATTTATCCTTGACTTATGTTTATGATATCATGTTTTAAGTTTTTTCCACATTCCTATTATGAATTTATGTTATCATCTTATATCATGCTTCTATGTTGAAGTTAATGATTATCAAAACTTTTAGGTAATATTTAAATGATTATTTAATAACATATAATACATTATTCCTGCTATTTTTTTCCCTTACTGGGCTTTATATATCTCCCCTTTTTATGTATGCCCCAAGGTTATACTATGCAGTTTTAAAAGTGAACTGGAATTTTAGAGTATGTTAAAGAAGTTTACAAAAATATTATTATATCTATGTATGAAGTTGATATTATATATACTTAATCATCCAAATAAACTAATATTAAAGATATTTTTGGGATTTTTATGTGTACCTTTATATAATAAATCATGAAATAAATTGAGTTAAAATATAGGTTTTCAAAATTTTCATCAGTGAAATGTCTCATTTTTTGGGATTAAGATTAAAAAACACTAGATAAAGCCATAAGGATAATACTAAACATAGAAAAATATCCCTAAATTTTGGTAAATTATAGAATAATTGGTTTCTAAGAAAGTACATACCTATCTAGATACTAAAAGTAGATGGGGGATATGACATAGATATACTTAGGGGTAACAGCCATGATAACAACATATTGATCTAGAATCGATCATGAACTAGTGCATGAAAATGGACTTTGCTTCACACCCGGTTTGAAAATATTGGGATATATATATTGGTTAATTAAAATGATCATTAAAAACCATTATTAAGGGAACTAAAAGGACCATAAGATTATATATTATTAAGTAGATCATGGATAACTTAGATTGAATCCTATAAATTCATAGTTTATGAAATATAAATCATTTATGAGTTATCCCTTTAATTTTCATTTATTTTTGTTTATGTGTTTAATAGTTTAGAAATAATCAACCCAAATTTTACCTTTATTCTAGTAAATGGACAGAAATAGGAGAAACTAAGTCAATAACCAATAATATTGGAAAAGTGATGACTAACCAAATGAGATGCCTTCCATGATGGGAGCTCATGTGAGAAATATTTTGATTATGCCAAACCATTTATCAAAAATCATGTTTAACAACTAGCACATAGTTTAATTTCCAAACACATCAAAGAATATTAGGAAAAATTATCATAAAAGTTCATATGATAAAGTTAATAAAATAAAGAAGACATAATTTCATCCGTGTAAATAATGTGGAAGGAGGTGCTAAGTGAAATACCAAAAAGGAACCAAGGGATGTTTTAAGTATTGAGAAATAGGGCATAAAGTTTTCCATTTCCATGAAAAAATTAATAACTTGATAGAGTAAAATAAAGTTCAATATGAGGTACCATTAATAGTGATATATCACAAATGTGGATATACTGGGAGTTATCCAAGACAATTCTCTACTCCAAGGGCTAACAAGCATGATAAGAACTAACAATATCCAAGATAAGTGTAACAAGAAAAGTCCTATATCTAGATGGATCATGATGAATGAAGTACATGTATCCTCTACTCCAGAGTTGTGTATATCATGTTGTATTTCAATTCATGTCATATTAGCATATTATGTATGTAATACCCCGACCCTAGAAGCTCAGAGCCAATGAATTATTTTATTACATTGGCATGATTACAAGGAATCAAGTCCCAAAGGAATGATCAATTTAGCAGTCTTGGAAAATAGATTACATACATGAATATTACATTACACATTCAAACATAAAACAAAACATAAAAAATCCTTTTAGAACTCCATTATTACCTTAGATTATCCCTACATATCAATCATAATACACTTCCTGGAATCCTAGGAAAACAAAACTTAAGAATGGGGTGAGATCAGATGCTCAGTAAGGGTAAATAATTTAGCCGAAGATATAAAATTTTAAGGCAAGATATGTAATAAAAACAACAGTCTTTTAAACATAAACTTGAACATAATATGGAAAAAATAAATCAATAATTACCATACAAACATGAACATGGATATTCTACTATTCGAATAATCACATGTAATAAAAAATTTCATAATGAGGGAATGCATCATGCCGGACATCATAACCACATAGTCAAGGCCTCATTCCAAGATTACAAATAATTTTTTTTCAAGGCATTGTGCCAAGGGAATAATTTGTATCATGAGACCTACCGATGAATCAAGGGGATATAGTGGGCCCCGCACATCACTTACTAAGTCCAATGCATTCCTTATATGAAAATGTTGAAACATAACATAAACATTCATATTAAAACTAGCATACGAAATTTCAATACATTAACTATAAACCACGAAGGGTATAAAAATAGAACATCCATAGTAAAACATACCATAACTCAATCAATAAAATATGGATTATTGTATTATAATAAATCAACTTCAATCAAGAATAATATCCAGTAAAGGATGTTGACATAGTTGAAAATGATCAGTAAAAGTTTTTGAGAGAAATACCAATTTTTCATGAAATCATTTAAAATTCACACAATTTATAAAGGAATAAATTTAAAATATATTTTTGAATAAAGGTGTCCCATACCACTTTGAAACATTTTAAAGGAATTTATTTTTTAAAACTTTCATGTAAATATAAATAAATCCTTAAAACCATTTTGAAAACATGGACATTAATGATAAAGATTTAGAATAATAAATATTTAAAACATTTAAAATGATGTTTTAGTTATAGTGTCCCTTAAAATAATTCTTTTTAAAACTCTTTTATGAAATAGGGACATGGATAATAAATATGTCTAGTAAATACTTACACATAAACAATATCAGATAATAATGAGATTGAGTAATTAACCCTTACCTTGTACTTTCCTTTGGCCAAGGGTATGTTTAAACTCTTATACAATGACCATAGTATGTTATTAAATTATACAAGAACCATATTAATATTTATGATATCATACGTGATTAACTTATGACTTTATACTACCCATTTAATAATAATTTCCATGTTTAAATAACATTTCGGGTAATAATTTCTTTCTTTATCGTATGTGTTTGAACTTGTTATTCTTGATCGTATCATGATTTAATTGCTTATAGAATATATTTTTTTTAGTATCATATATATTCAGAATATAAATATTTATAATAGATAGATATATGAAATGGAAAACACCATTTATGGAGATAGTAGGCCGTACGTACGCATAAACATTGTTTCCATTTTCTATCGTATTGAACAGAAGTAAGTGAATGAGATATATGTAAACACACACACACATATATTTCCAGTAGAATTATTATGTTATATGGCACATACATATTATTAATATATATTTTTATAATGATAATCGAATGGTGAACATGGAAATTAATCTCATCGCGTCATGGAGACGGTAAGTCGTATTTACGCACGAGCGACAATATCATTCTATTAATGGTGAAAATATATATAATTGGATGGAATATTATATATAAAAAATAATTATAATTTTATATTTATTATTTACATCAATTATACTCATTATTATACCCATTAAAATAATGAAGTGTTGAATAACAAACTACACCACGATGCAGAGACGGTAAGCCGTACGTACGCACGTATGGTGACTTTGTCATTAATAGGATGGGTAGAATATTGAATATGGTTGTACCATATTTATAATAAAATATAATTATGTATAAGGTATTTGAGTTATTATTTTGGTATGTAAATGAAAATGAAATAGGAAGTGGAAGAAGAAAAGATCTTTGAAAGAGGTGATGACGTAATTACATCTTCTTCAAGTTCTTCCTTTTGATTTGTAAACAAGGGATACCTAGGATAGATTTAGGATCAGATTAATGCCTCTAGGTTTAATTTAGGATATTTGGAAGGATATTTGATTAGGTTTTGGCTTATCCAAATGGATTTGGTGGTGTGAATTTAAGATAAGGGGAAATACCCTTTTATAAGGGAGGTGAGGGGCACTTTAGGAAAATTTTGAAATATTAATTTATTATAAACTCATTTTAGGTTTATAATTGCTGAAAATGAATTTATTTATAGGATAAGGTGGTTATGGGTCTAAAGCATATCCACCAATAGGTTTTAGACATGTTTAGGTCACCATATTAACCTTATCATTTAGATTTAACCCTTTGTTAAATAATTTAACTCTTACCCTGTCTTCCTGTATTCTTACACTATATGATTAATAAACTTACTATAAAATTACAAGATATCCTAAAGTGGTTATTTAATGACATATATATCATTATATAAGACCTTTTTCTGAATATTATATTTTTAGGGATATTATATCATTTAATAAAATATTATTTGTTTTAAAAACTCATTTATGTCGATTCTGACACTATGTAATATTTGTTTTTTTTAAATAATAACAACTTAATTACTTATAGAAAAACACATTTAATAATTTTTTTTTTCATATTAACCTATAATTTTTTTATGACATCAAAAGTCTCAATTTACTTTTATTTTTATATTTACAAAATCAATTATTTTAATCTTTAATTAATAAGGAAAATATTTCATCATTATTGTGTCATAAATAAATATAATTATTTTATGCCTAAAAATTATAAATAAAATTACATGATGTAGGAAATTGTTTTATATTTATAATTACTATTTATAGTTAAAAATATCACTTATATAACCCCATATAAAAATTGTTTTACTAAAAGATATATGTTCATGTTATATTTTCCTTAAATTTAAATTAATTTATTATAGTGTAATTTTCACTAACAAGTGGCTCCATGGGGTCCCAAAATTGACCCAAGGATGGCCATGGTCATTAATGTATCATCCAACAGGGTTAAGACATGTGTTAGGGTAATTTAATATTATTATAATATTATTTTTTACCCATATTTACTAGATTTACCCTTTAACCATGGTAAATAAAATATGTAATGAAGTTACTATTCATAATGTTTAAAAATAAAAGTTACCTATTTACAAAATTTGAAACTTCTGATTCCAAATATTGAATGAATTTTTCAAAATTCAAAACATAGAAGTTGCGGAAATTAATTTAAAATTAATTCCCCTTGTCAAAACCAAAAAACGGGTTTTTAAGAAGTAAAAACAATTAAAATATTGACACGTGTTTATGTATAATTTTAATTTGAAATTAAATCCAATGAAATACATTATATTAAATGAAAAAAAATAATCTAATGATACTTTAAAACCACTCAAATGTATAATTTAACACTATAAATTATTTCGATTAAGAAAGTTATTTTTAATAAAAATTTAGTATTTTCACTATTCATCAAAATATGAAAGTTATTAGAAAATTACCACACGTTCACCCTAATCTAATTTTGATATTCTGAAATAAAAAATGAAGTCTATTTTACCAAATTAAATTTTTATGAGTGTTTGAAATTAATTTTTTTATTGTTCACAAAAGGACATAAAAAATAGCTCTTTTAAGAAAAAAGTTTTTCTAAATAATTAATTTAAAAAAAATTATAAATTTGATTATAAATATGTTTTCTTTATGTGAAAACAATATAAATAAAATTGAAAATTTATTTTTTACTATTAAGTTTACAATATTTAATTAATAAATAAATATATCATTTAAATAATTATGAAACTAATGTGTTGTTTTGCAGAAACTCAATCTTGCTTATAACACCAGAAAAGTCGGTTTTCCGTGCAATATAAGCTATTAAATTACTTTAAAGAGATAATGTACAATGAAATATTGGGGCGTTACATTCTCCCCTCTTTCAAAAAATTTCATCCTCGCAATTTGAAATTGTTCTTTGAAAATAAAACGTTAAAAATAGAAAATACTTTTGTGGAAAACCCACATTGGAAATAGGGTTAATAAAATTTTGACTTTATAAGATGGAAATAAAAAAGTCCGCACCAAATTATGATTTTGAATAGGAGAGAATTTCATGAAATTAGAGACATATATTTGGAGAAAAGAACGTAAATATTTATAGATAGTGATTGAGGTCAACAATCATTAACAAGTGAATAATAAATAAAAAATTGAGTTAAAGACACAAATCTATGATTATGATTTAAAATATCATCAGTTCAAAAAAACATAAGATATTAGGATAATTGTTTTTGGTTTTTAGATCATTTCCCTAAATTTTAAGGAAAAAAATAATATTTGACAAGTAGAGTTCTATCCTTTAAATAATTTCTACCACAAACTCATCTTTCACTCCAAAAGATAACAGAACTCAAAAATATTCTGTTTATCCTAATCGTATAGGGTTAAAAAAAATAAATTTTATAATTTATCTATCAGAAAATTTAAAAAAACTACATTATAAAAACCAGGACATCACGTAGGCCAGTGGTAGGGGATGCACCCTTGTTGCCCTTCAATTGTGGGTTCAGGTCTGACAGCCTTGTCAGACGCAATGGGTTGTCACCCGACCTCAAGGTTATCCTTTTTATAAAAATCTAAAAATAATCTTAAGAAATTTTTTAACCTTAAACAATAGTATCCAATGTCCAACTAAATTCATTCTAACATTTAGACTTATCCAAAATACTTCTATCTAAACTCACAGTCCAAAATTTATAAGGAAGGTAAACATATTGAAGATCTCTTTTGCCACGTAATAACATGTGAATAACTTCATCATGTATTCTATTAAAACATGGTAACACCATTAATTACCATAAAACCTTATTGATTACATTAATGCTCCCTTATTCATTATAGAATACTGGATATACTCCTTATATCCAAAAATGTATTAAAATCCAAAAATAATAGAATAAACAAACAATTAATTATTTTCAAGGTAGTCAATAATATCTAATATAATTTGTCCAAATAAATCATATCTTATTTCAAAATTATTATCTCGGTTTTAGAAACATTTTAAGGGTTATATTTTCCCCTATCATATATTTTCCAAAATGATTAACTTGAAACTGTGTCACTTTACTTGGTACCATAAAATCTCAAATCCTTAATGAAAATGTACTACAATACAATCCTTATATACTTTATAATTCTTATAACTTGTACATCATTAATACAGTACTCAAATAACTCAATTATTTAATAACAACTTAAGAACACTATTCATTCCTCTTCATTTTCAGTAGTATCATAACTTGATTATTATCCAATAGCATTATTTTGGGTATACTCTGATTATTGAGACAATGATTCACATAGTGTCCCAACTCCTTGCAGAAGAAACATTTTACATTTGAAACCTTTTTCTTACCCTTGAAATCATGAACTTGGTGTCACTTTTCTCCACACTTATAATAAACTCCCATTCCTTTAAAACACTTTCTAGGGTGATTATTTCCACAATTATCATATATGTGAAAATACTTCTTTCACTTATTCCCTTTATCCATCATTCTCTCTACCATAATCTTCTTCTCTTTCTTCCCTTCAAATCCATAAGACTCACAGAATTCATTAAATATATTATTAACACATGGCACTATTTCTTTATATGATGAGAATACGTGGGAGAATATTTATATTATAAATGCTAGCTTAAGACAATGAAAGATATGATCCTTCTTACTCTTTGGATCATACATATTACTAGAGATATCATTCCTTCTACTGGGCACCATTTCTAAATGACGACATACACTAGGTTAGATCATATCATAATCTATAATCTAAATACTAGAAAAATTATCAACATTAATTGAATATATTGACACATATAGTATCATAATAATAAAAATGGTTTCTTTACTGACATATTTACTCATAAATCCTTCATAATGGTGTGTAAAAAAATTTGAATTATCCTAAGCATATCACCCGGGAGTGTCAAACTAGGTGCATAGTAAGACCTCTTATTGTGTAACAAGATACCCTGAGTCAAGACCAAAACTCCTTGTCATAGTTTTAACTCCTAGGTACATCTGTTCCAGAACCACATCTACTTATAGTATCAAGACATGGATGTATTTCTTAGAAAACCCACATAATCCCTACTTTACCAAAATTCTACGGGGTTCTTTTATAATTATCCATAAAGTTTATCACAGGGTTATGATCCATAATCTAAGTTTCCTAAATAAATTTCAAAGCTTGTTTCTAAATATACAATGATACCAAATGAAACTCCCTGACCCCAGAATCCCAGAGCCGATGCATTATTTTAATACATTGGTATGATTACAAGGAATCAAGTCCTGAATGACCAATCAATTTAGCAGTTTTTGAAAATATATGACATACATGAATGTTACATTACACATTCAAACATAAAACACAGTATAAATAATCATTTTAGAACACAATTATTCCCATATATTAACCATTCATATCAATCATAATACACTTCTTGGAATCCCATGAAAACAAAACATAGGAAAAGGTTGAGCTCAGATGCTCATTAAGGGTAAATAATTTAGCGGAAGCTACAAAATTTTAAGACAAGATGTGTAATAAAAACAACAACCTTTTAAACATAAAATTCAACATAATATGAAAAAAATAAATCAAACATTACCATATAAACATGCACATGGTTATCCTACTAGTCGAATAATCACGTGTAATAACAAATATCATAATGTGGGAATGCATAATTTCGGACATCATAACCACATTATCAAGGCCTAGTGCCAAGACTACAAATAAAACTTTTGTCAAGGACTCGTTCCAAGACACTAATTTATCTCATGAGGCCTACCGATGTATCTAGGGGTTAGAGCAGGCCCCACCCATCACTTACTATGTCCAATGTATTCCTCATATGAAAAAGTTGAAACAAAACATAAACATTCATATTAAAATTAGCATACGAAATGTAAATACTTTAAACATAAACCATGAATGGTATAACAATAGAACATACACAGTAAGACATATCATAACTCATTCAACACAATATGGAAGATTTTATTATAATAAATCAACCTAAATCAAGAATAATATTCAGTAAAGGTGTTGATATAGGTGAAAATGGCTAGTAAAACTCTTTGAAAGAAATAACCCTTTCTCATAAAATCATTTAAAAGTCACACAATTTATAAATGAAGACATTTAAAAGATATTTTTGAATCAAAGTGTCCCATACCACTTTGAAACTTTTTAAAGGAATTAACATTTTAAAACATTCATGTCCATATAAATAAATCTTTAAAACCATTTTGAAAACGAGAACATTAATGAGAAATATTTAGAAGAATAAATATTTATAACATTTAAAATGATTTATTAGTTAAAGTTTCCCTTAAAATAATCATTTTGGAAAATATTTTATGAAATAGGGGCATGGGTAAAAAATAAGTCTCAGTATATACTAACACATAAATAATCCCGGATAATAATGAGATTGAGGAATTAACCCTTACTTAGTACTTTCCTTTGATCGAGGGTACATTTAACCTCATGCATAATGACCATAGTATGTTATTAAATTATACCAGAACCATATTCATATTTATTGTATCATACTTGATTAACTTATGACTTTATACTACCCATTTAATAATAATTTCCATGTTAAAATAACATTTCGGGTAATAATTGATTTCTTTATCTTATATGTTTTAACTTGTTATTCTTGATCGTATCATGATTTAATTGATTCCAGAATATAAAACATTATTTATTTATTATATAAATTCATAATATAAATATTTATAATAGAAGGATATTTGAAATGGAAAACACCATTTTTGGAGATAGTAGACCGTACGTAAGCATAAATGTTTTTTCTGTTTTCATATCCCATTGAATGAAAGTAACCGAATGAGATATATGTTTGTATGTGTATCTGTATATATATATATATATTTCAGTAGCATTATTATTTCAAATATTACATACTTATTAATAATATATATTTTTATAATCATCATCGAATGGTGAACATGGAAATAAATCTCAACGCGTCGTGGAGACAATAAGCTGTATGTACGCACGAGCAAATATATCATTATATTGATGGTGAAATTGTATGTAATTGGATGGTATATTACATATAAATTATAATTAACATGATATATTTATTATTTACATCAATTATTCTAATTATTATTCTCATTCAAATAATGAAGTGTTGAATAACAAACTACACCACGACATGGAGACGGTAAGTCGTACGTACGCACGTATGGTGACTTTGTCATTCATAGGATGGATAGAATAATGAATATGGTTGTACAATATTTATAATAACATCTCAGTATGTAGAAGATACATGAGTTATTATTTTGGTATGTAAATGACAAAGAAAGAGGAAGTTGAATAAGAAAATAACTTTTAAATAGTTGATGAAGTAATTACCTCTTCTTGAGGTTTTTCCTTTTGATTTGAACAAAAGTGCCTCATTGGTTAGCTTTATAATAAAAGTAAGGCCTCTAGGATGAATTGAGGGTAGTTTGGAGGAGATTTGATCAGGTTTTGTCCAATACACATGGTTTTGGAGGTGGGAATTTAAGTAAAGGTGAAGTACCCTTTTAAGGGAGGTGAGGGTTACTTTAGGAAGAGTTTGAAATATTAATTTATTATAAAATAATTATCGGTTTATAATAGCTCCAAATTGATTTATTTATAGGATAAGGTGGGTATGGTTCTAAATAATCTCAAAAAATAGGTTTTATACAAGTTTAGGTCACCATATTAACCTTATCTTTTAGATTTAACCCTCAGTTAAATAGTTTAACTATTTCCATGTCTTCTTGTATTCTTACACTATATGGTTAATAAACATACCATAAAATGAAAAGAGAATCACTAGTGGTTCATTAATGACATATATATAATTATATAAGTCCTTTTTCTAAATATTATAATATTAGGGATATTATATCATTTAATAAAATAGTATTTGTTTTAAAAACTCATTTATGTCAATTTTGACACTATTTAGTATTTTTTTATTAAAGTCATCAAAACTTAGTTAATTCAAAAACAAAATACCTTTCATAAACCATAACTTGTAATATTCACCTATATAATTCATGGATGGCATAAAAAGTCTAAATTTACATTTATAGTGATATTTATAAAATCAATTATTTTAATCTTTCATAAATAAAAAATACTGCATCATTATTGTGTCATAAATAAATATATTTATTTTATACCTAAAAATTATAAATAAAGTACCATGATGTAGAAAATCATTTTTTATTTAAAATTAATATTTTTATTCTAAAATATGACTTATATAACCCCATATAATTTTTTTTACTAAAAGATATATGTTTATGTTACATTTTCATTAACTTTAAATTAATTTTTATAAAGTGTTATTTTCACTTAAAAGTGGCTCCATGGGGTCCAAAAATAGACCCAAGGATTCCACTAGTCTAACATGTATTAGAAAATAGGTTTAGGACACATGATAAGGTAATTTAATATTATTATAATATTAGTTTTTTACCCTTATTTATTCAGATTAACCCTTTAACCATGGTAATTGAAATATTTACTGAAGTTATTGTTCATAATGTCTAAAATAGAAGTTACCTATTTAAAAAATTTATACCTCCTTATTCCAAATATGGAATACATTTTTAATAATTGAAAACACCGAAGGTTTAGAAATTAATTTAAAATTATTTCCCGTTGTCAAAACCAAAAAGCGGGGTTTTAAGAAGTAAAAACTATCGAAAGATTGACATGTGTTTATGTACAATTTAAATGTAAATTTACATCCAATGACGTAAATTATATTAAATGATAATAATATAATCTAATTATGCTTTAAAACCACTCAAATTTAAAATTTAACACTATAAATTATTTCGATTAAAAAAGTTGGTTTTAATTAAAATTTAGTATTATTCACTATTTATAAAAATATGAAAGTTATCCGAAAAGTACCAAAAATTCAGGCTAAGATAATTTTGATATTCCAAAATCAAAAAATGAAGTCTATTTTACTAAAATTAAATTTTTAAGAGTGTATAAAATTAATTTTATTATTTTTCACAAAAAGACATAAAAAGTTGTTCCTTTAAGAAAATATTTTTTCTAAATAAATATTTTTACAACATTTATAAATTTCATTATAAATATGTTTTCTTTATGTGAAAACATTATGAATAACATTTAAAATTTATTTGTTTTAAAATATTTAATTAAGAAATAAATATATCGTTTAAATAATTATAACACTAATGTGTTGTTTCACAGAAACTGAATCTTGCATATAATGCAATCCAAGTTGGTGCTGCATGCAATACAAGATATTAAATTACTTAAAATATATAAAGTACTATGAAATCTTGGGGTGTTACATTGTAAGTTTTCTATGAACATTGAGGAACCATATGAAATGATTAATATCACCAGGAAAAACTTCTATGATTACTTTATCATAAATTAAAGTTTGTGGGAATGTTCTTCTTAAAAACATTATCAATCTCACTTTAGTGGATTTTTACATTATCCTAGTTATGTAATGGTTTTAATTTTATAAATCCAAAATAAATTATTGGGATAAATAATTCACCCACCATACCATGAATAACCCTTTGATTCTATAAAAGTGAAAGGGGGATGATGAATCTACTTTGGCATTATTATCTCAATAATGAATATTATTTCCCTCTAAGAAATCAAATCTGGAAAAAATGGTTGAGACTAATGAAAAAAACCTCCTTGAATACATGCCAATTGTGAGAGAATATGTTGATGTGTTTTCTAAATAATTTCTTGGTCTTCCTCATAACTGAAAGTTTAAATAATTTTTTGATTTTATACTTGGTGACTTTCCAATATCAAAACTCTATATAGAATGGATGTTGTTGAAATCAAATAGCTAAAGAAGAAACTATAGAAGAATCTGGATAAGGGATTTATATAGCCAAGTGATTAACCATGGGGTGAGTTGGTTCTCTTCATCAAGATAAAGGATTAGTCAATGCACATTTGTGTTAATTATTGTGAGCTCAACAGGATCATAATAAATAAAAATTATCCTCTTCCACATATTTATAACTCATTTGATCAGCTACATAGAGCCCAGTATTTCTCTTAGATAGATGTTCAGTTGGGAGAAAAAAATGTGAAGGTAATGAAAGAGGATATCCCCAATATTACTTTTCGTAAATGGTACGGGTACTAAGAGTTCATAGTGACACCATTTGGGATCACTATTTCTCCAAAAATATTCATGGACATGATAAATAGAGTCTTTAGGGATAACCTATATGACAACCTCTATCTTTATTACACTTTATTTAATGATTTATTACGAAATACTACACATAAATCAACCTGTAAGATCCATAAATCTAGTGTATTTGGGAATTAGGTACATTAAATAAAAACTTTAACATAGGATACACAAACATTATTTAAAACTTCTTTAACATTCTTCTAAAATTACATAGCTTTTAAAACTACATGGGATAACCCAAGGACATACATAAGAAAGGGTTGATTTATAAGTCCCAGTAAGGGAATTAACAATAACAACATGAGGGAATAATTACATGTTAGGAAATAAGAATCTCAATGGGGAATAAAAGGGGTGATAATCATAAAAATGAATAATAAGGCATGATATATCATGGTAATACAAAGTAAATTTGGTAAATATGGAAATAACTTTAAACATGTAGTCATAAACACAAGTCAAGGCTAACTACCAAGAAATCAGGATGTAAAATGTTTAGAGATAAATCAGGTTCACTCACTAATATCTTGAATGATTTCAAATGATTCTAAAACATTACCTAATTCATTAGAGCACTGTATAATTCTGGGTGCACCCATCACTTTCATTTCATTCACATGCATAAGTGTGCAATACAGATCATACAACATGGAATCATTTATCATCACATTTTATTTCATGATGATGTATTGTTGAATACATACATTATGTCCAAAATAAAATAAGTATATGTTCATAAAGGTGAACACACTTGATAAAAAATGGGTATGGGTATTCACTATACATTTGTTTTGTATGGGAAATCAAAGTGAAATTTCAGTATCATAACAACATTACTTAAAGATTCATAAAATGGTTTTATGATAGAGAAAGGGTTGTATCATCATTTGGACATAAATTGGATAGCAATAGGGACATGGAAAACCATATACCAAAAATATTAATTTTAAATAAAAGAGATAATAAAATGAATAATTTTGAATAAAGGGGAGAAGGGAAAAAATTCCTGAAGAAATTTCTTCTTGGTAACAGGTTTACATAAAATTTCATGGGAGGGATTAATGAGAGTGAAATGGATCTCTCATCACATGGAAATAAAAATTATAGTAATAGTGATGAAGGCAAACATTCACAAACAAGAATTAAGGAAAATTAAGAAGCATAAAAAAATAGGTTCTTGAATAAAAAGAAGTGTGGGAGATCTCTTAGTAAATTTTGACATAGTAACAGGTGTAAATAATTGTTCATCGGAGGGATTAATGAGAGTGAAATGGGTATCTAATAATTTATAAATAAAATGGATATTAATGGGGATATGTAAAATTATATCCTAACATGAAAAAATGGAAATTAAAATTCATAACATAAAATAAGTTCTTGGATAAAAAGGAGAGTGGGAGATCCCTTACTAAATTTTGACATGGTAACGGGTGTTCATAAAGGTTCATGGGAGGGAATAATGAGAGTTAAAGGGGTATAACATAACATGGTAATACAATTATAGTAATAATTTATTAGGGAAACATAACCAAATAACTACAAATAGAAACTAAGAGGCATAAGATAAAATAGGTTCTTTAATAAAAAATAAGTAAGAAATCCCTTACCTTGAGAGGGTGATCCCAAAAATCTTAAAAAAGCTTATTGAGAGATTGGGGGAACCATGGGAGGAATATAGATAGGGGAGGTAAGATTAAGGGTGTTATCCATGGTTCTTGAGTGAATATGAATGGTGGATTGGGTGGGTTTATATAGTAAAAGAGAGGGGAGTTGTTTATTAATGTCTAGACCAAGGTTTTGGACTTGATATAATAAAATAATCAAAAATACTAACCTTACCCAGGTTTTCCCATCAATTTTAAAAAATATGGTTTGTTTTAATTATTTTATAAGTCCAAGGAAAAAACTTAGTAAAATAATATCCTTGATTATGTGGAAGTGAGTCATGTCTTTAAAGAAATTATATTAAAACATTAAAATATATTATAGGTTTTGGAGGCTTCGTAAAGGATTTATAAAATTAATCAAATAAACCTAAAATAACATTATTTTGAATAGTAAACATATATTTGGTCTTGGATACTCATTATATAATTTATTACATCACTTTTGGGGTATTTTGAGGTCATAATACACACCATTTATAAAATTTTGAAAAAGTCACCATTGGATAATTTTGATGTCTTGATTATAATAATAATATTTAATTAATCTAATTTTTTCTCAAAATATATGAATTTTCACTTTTATAATATAATTAACATTTACTGAAAATTGATGAGTTTTTTGACAAAAAATGTTTTTGGACCATTATAGAAATTAAATTTGACATCATAAAAATTATATTATAAATTAAATTTATTAATATTAAAAAATTAGGGAATTAAATTTTCCCCTTTAAAAAATTATGTAATCATAATTAAAACTTGAACTTGTTAATAAATATTTTGACACATAGAAATATCTTCATTAAAAACCCACAATAGAAAAAGGGTTAATAAGACATCCACTTGAAAAGGGAAAAAAGGGAAGTATAAAGGTTAACACATAACTAGGTTTCCAAGTGGGATAAAATTAGTTTAAAGTGAAAAAATAAACATGAAAGAAAAAACTAACACTAAATAACTAATTGAGTGTGGTAGAGAACATCATGAGGAGAAATTCAATGACCACAAAACCATAAATATATGATGGGTAAAAAGACCACGAATTCATCAAAAATGATCGTAATATGAATTTTTTTTTAAGATTCCTTTCTTGTAGTTAAGGAATTACTTTTCCATATATACTAGGAACATAAATCAATATACTTTCCTGACAAGTATAATTAATTTATACTAAAATATCCTCTTTTTCTCTAAATCATGAGAAGTCAAGATAAATATTTTTATGCCTGGAGCACTAGAATTAAATTCTAATAGATCACATCATACACTAAATAATAACAAGATATTACTCTTTTCTTTACTAAACCTAATTTTTTTTCATAAAGTAAGATAATACCATAATACATTGATCTCCAAAATTCTAAAAATAATCCCAAATGTTTATCAGAGATCATTCCTTAAATAAATACCCATATATAACACCTAATAATCTCAAAATTAAAGAGTGTTTTAACCTCAAAGGTTGTCTTATACCCTTGATATTAAACCTTAACAAAAATATCACTCATCTCAGATAATACTAAAGGGTTATATATACCTAAACCCAAATAAAACATCTCCAAAAAATATCA
The DNA here is from genome assembly GCA_963277665.1 of Viscum album. Lineage (NCBI taxonomy): Eukaryota > Viridiplantae > Streptophyta > Magnoliopsida > Santalales > Viscaceae > Viscum > Viscum album. The sequence continues at coordinate 2,027,836,156 of OY728123.1, forward strand.
TTATTCACCTCAAAATAAAAAATATTTGATCCAGTAATTTGTTTCCAAAAATATCATACTAAACTTCCACTATATAAATCTTCAAAATCTGTATCAATGATTTTAAATATAAAACGTAGACATATCATCCCAAGAATATTTAGGTCTATCCCAAAATAAAAAACCTAATAAGGGTTATGAATCCCTAAATCACGTGTTTTATAAAATACCACCTTATTATAAAATCGATTTTATAGGTTTTCAGTACCATTAAAAATATGCTTCAAATAATTAAAAGAGAAAATATTGTGGAACAATCCTTAGATTTTTCATGATTCTTATATATATAATGTAATTGAAATAATACATAGATATAATTCTAAAATAAGAATACATAAACACTTTAATACTTACCCATCAATTATTTACTTAGCATAGGTCATTCCTTAGTCTAGGATTCAATCCATAAATTTGGGGTTTGCATCGGTTCTTCCTATTTCTAACCATTTACTATAATAAAGATAAAAATCTGTATGAGTAGGTTTAAAATATTAAACACATAATCAAGAATCCAATTAAATTAAAGGGATAACTTTTAAATGATGTTTATTCCTTAACTTATAAATTTCTTGGATTTAATCTATGTTATCCATGATCTATTTTCTAAAATAGAAACTTATAATCATTTTTGTTACCTTAATAATGGTTCATAATAAGATTATGAATTTACCAATGTATATCCCCTATGAGTTTCAAACTAGGAAGCCAGTAAGGCATGTTTTCATGCACTAGTGCCTAATCGAGTCTATCATAATGGGGTGTTTTAGGGTCTTACCTCTATGTACATCTGTTCCAGATCCACATCCACTTGTAGCATCTAAAAAGGGATATATTTTATTGGATTTTTTTAATACTTTATCAAAATTTAGGTATTTTTTCTAATGTTTATTCTTACCCCAAAGGCTTTCACAAGAGTTTTATATTCCTAATCCCAAAAAATAACTAATCTTTCCGTTGATACCAACTAAGAAACCATTCTCTTTATTACACTTTATTTCATGTTTTATTGAAAAATAATATACATAAAACAACTTGGAAGATTAAAAAGTCTAGTGTATTTGATAATTAGGTACATTACATAATAACTTAAACATGGGATATAAAAATATTATTGAAAAAATACTTAAAATTATTCCAAAATTCCATAGCCTTTAAAACTGCATGGGATAACCTGGGGACATACATTAGAAAGGGGTGGGATATAAAGTAAAGTAAGGGAATAAACAAGAATAAGATGAGGGTAGAATTACATGTTAGAAAATAGTAATTTCAATGGGACATAAAAGGGGTAAGAATCATAAACAAGAATAATAAGGTATGATATAGCATGGTAACATAAAGGGAACATGGGAAATGTGGAAACAACTTTAAACATGGAATTATAAATATATAATAGAGATAACCACCGAGACATCATGATAAAAAAAGTACCATGATCGATGGGGTTAACTCTATAATCTATTTCATGCCATCTTATGAGACTAAAACATTACCCAATTCATTGAAGTGATATATAATTATGGGAATTCCTGTCACTTTTATTTAATTCACATGCATAAGTGTTCCAAATAGATCATGCAAAATGAAATAATTTATCATAAAATTTTATTCCATGATCATGGAGTGTGTAATAAATAAATTTAAGTCCCCAACAAAATAATTATAAGTGAATAAAGGTGAACAAAATTGATAGGAAATGGTTATGGGTATTCACTACACATTTGTTTGGTCTGGATAATTGTGGTAATAGTTTTACAACATAATGGTGTTACTTAAAGGTTCATAAAATGGTTTGATGAGAGATAAAGGGGTATCACATATTTTTTAAATCAAATGGAAAGTAATAGGAATATATAAAATCATATATCAACATTAGTAATTGGAAATAAAATATATAAGATAATTAAGAAACTTGAATAAAGAGTACAACGAAATGATCTCTAAGTAAATTTCAGCATGGTAGCGGGTGTACATAAAGATTCATGGGAGGGATTAATGAGAGTAAAATGGGTCTTTAATCGCATGAAAATAAAAATGGAAGTAATATGGATGTATAAAAACATACTCAAACAATGAATAATGGAAATTAATAGGCATAACATAAAATAGGTGCTTGAATAAAATGAAAAGTGGGGGATCTCTTACTAAATTTCGATATGGTAATAGGTGTACATAAATGTTCATGGAAGGGAATAATGAGATTTAAATGGGTATATAATAATTTATAAATATAATATAAAGTAAGGGGATATTTAATAATACATACCAACATGAAAAAATGGAAATTAAGAGGAATAACATAAAATATTCTCTTGGATAAAAAGGAGAGTGGGAGATCCATTACTAAATTCTGGCATGGTAATGGGTGTTCATAAAGATTCATGGGAGGTATTAATGATAGTGAAAGGAATATATAATAATATTGTAGTAAAAATTAAAGTCATATGGTTTTAGGAAAACATACCCACACAACCACAAATTTAAAATAAGAGGTATAACATAAAAGAGGTGCTTGGATAAAAAAAGAAGCAAGAAATACCTTACCTTAAAAGAGTGATTCCCAAAAGCTTGGAGGAGCTTCTTAGGATCTTGGGGGAACCATGGGAGGGATATATAGAGGTTATTTCAAAGTAAAAATATTATACATGATTATTTAGTGAATATAAATGAGATATTTAGTGGGTTTATATAGGAAAAGAGAGGGGAGTTCTTTATTAATTTGAAAACTTTGGTTTTGGAATTTATATAATAAAATACACAAAACCACAAATCGTAACAAGATTTATAACCATTGTTTCTATTAAATAGGGTTAGTTTTTATTATTTTAAAATTTTAGGGACATAAATTTTTAAAATAATACCCTTGGTGATGTGGAAGTGAGTCATGTCCTTAAAGAAATGATTTTAAAACATTAAAATATATTAATGGTTTTGTAAGATTAATAAAGTAATTATAAAGTTAATAAAATAAACCTAAAATCAAATTATTTTAAATTTTAAACATATATTTGGTCTTGGATACCCATTTTACCATTTATTAAACCACTTTTGTGGTATTATGATGTTATAATACACACTGTATATTTATACTGTATTTATTTTTTACCCAAAAATTTGACTGTCCCAGAAAATTATGAACAATTCAACAATAGATGATTTAAACATGTAGATTCTTAAAATAATATTTATTTTATAAAAATAATTTTTAAAAATATGAATTTTCACTTTTAAAATTGAATTGAAATTTAATGAGAAATGCTGGGTTGTTTGGTAATAACAGTTTCTATACCATTATGGAAATTACATTTGATATCATGGAAATTATTTTATAAATTAAATTTATTAATAATTATTTGATGATAAATTTTTATTAAAATATAATTTATTTAAAAATACATAAATTCATCAAAATTAATGTATTTATTGAAATTTTATATTACTTAAAAATAAAATTTGTGTTTTATCGTATCAAAATATAATTGTTATCAAACTGATTACTTAATCTTTTATAAAGTAAAAAATAATGACTAAATGTAATATTAATTTTATTTAAAATTAAATATAAATATTAATACTATTAAGGTTACTTTCATTCCAGTCATTATGAAATTATTTTTACCCATAATTAATCTATTTTCCATATACAATCGTAATAAATATTTACTTCAGTTACTATTCATATTATCCAAAAAACTTAGTTGAACTTATTACATAATATTGATTATGATGATTCAAAATATATAATCCATTTTTTCAAGATCAATGATTAAATATGTAAGAGTTTAATTTAAAAATAAAACCCGTAAGCACAATAGAAAGCAGTTTTACGAAAAAATGTATTTTTCAAGGAAATAATTATTTTTTAAATCTATAAATAGTAATATTAATTTTATGAATTTCCATTAATAAATATAGATATATAATATAAACATTTCATTTAAATAATTTCTCATTAGGATTTATTTTAATTAATTATAACGGATAAAAATTATATATTTTAAAATAGTTTTCAGAAAAATGTAGTTTTAATCATAAAAATTAACTTACACTAAAATCTGGTAGAAAGAGTATTTAAATAAAATTAATTGAATTAAATATAACTAAATAATAATTATGCTGAATTTAAATCAAATAAAAAATTATACATTTAAATTAATTAATTTATCAAAATAAATGGAAATTTTACATAAAAATTCATTTTTCACTATTATAAAAAAATTCTATATTTTCAAAGCAACCCCAAATTTTAACCCAAATTTAATTTTGATATAATGATATAAAAAATGGAGTAAATTTTTTCAATTAATGTTTCTAAATGTTCTATAAAATAATTATAATATTGTTTCATAAAAATTAATAAAAATCATTTTTTGAAGAAAAAATATTTTGGGGAACAAAAATAAATTACAAAAAATTGATTGATTATTTAATAATTATTAAAAAATATGTTTAGAACAAACACACACACACAGATATATATTTCATAAATTATTTCATCATACTTATATCTTCATATTTAATTTAAATGTTGAAGCTATCATATTTAAATAATCATTGTTCATTTGGTTTCGGTGTTGAGTATCACATATGCTATCAAACATAGTGTTCTCCTTAAAAAAATCAGCGTGTTACATTATTTTAACCTTTATTAAACATAATCTTCCTTATTTAAACATGATCTTGATAATAAATGTTTTGATAAATGAAAATATCTTCCTTGAAAATTTACATCATAAAAAAGGGTTAATAATACATCCACTTGAAAAGGGAGAAAAGGGAAGTGCAAAAGTAATAAAATAAATGGGATTTAAAGTAAGAGAAAATTAATGGGAAGTGAAAACATAGACATGGAAGAAAAAAATAACACCAAATATATAACACCTCGACCCCTGTTATGCAGAGTCGGTGCATTATTACATAGCATTGTCATGATCATAAAGAAATTAGGTCCCAAAAGACCGATAAGTTTAGTATTATTGGAAACAGGATTCATACACAAGTTCAACTTTACAACATGAAAAGAAATTCAACACTAATTTATTCAATTAGAAACATACATGCCTCCTAGATTATTCCTGAAATTCACTCATTATTAACTTCTTCATATCCTAGGAAAATGAAACATAAGAAAGGGTTGAGATCAAACGCTCAGTAAGGGTAAACAATATAGTGGAAGATAACATAAATATTAGGCATGGTGAATAATTGAAAACACATGCCTTTACAAATAATAAACATGAACACTTTTATGGATGTAATATGAGATGAGTAAATAATTCCATATTAAAACATAGTCATGGGTATTCTACTAGTCAAATAACCACATGAACCATCAATATTATTTTTATAATGAGGGAATGTATAATGCCGGACATTCTGAAAACTTTTGTCAAGGCCTCGGCCGAGACGTCTAAAAATGAATAAGGCCTCGGCCAATACCATATATCAAATTGGGAAATTCCTTGTCCAATTCCACATCTAGTTGTCTCATTAGACCTACCGATGCATCGAGGAGCTATAGCGGGCTCCACCCGTCACATACTAAGTCAAATACATTCTTCAAATAAAAAGGTTAAAATACAACATAAACATTCATATTAAAACCAACATAAAAAATATCAATAGTTTAACCATAAACCATGAATGGTATAAAAATAACAAATCCACAGTCAAACATATCACAAAACCTTCAATAAAATATGGAAGATTTGTATCCTAATGAATCAACTTCAAACAAGTATTAAATCCATCAAAGGATGTAGACATAGATGAAATCAAAACTATTTGAGAGAAATATCTCTTTCTTTTTTTGAAATCATGTAAAGTTACGTAATTATAAAAGAAAACATTTATTTTCAAAATATTCTTATAAGCTTTCAAGGGAAACTTCGACGATGTTATAATGGTTGAGAATAACCACACCCGCTGTATAAGTTAAAAAAACATTCTTACCTTAATTTTGTCGAAAAGGTCATAAAGTACCTTGTTTGGAAAATGACGGAAAGATTCATTTCAAAAAAATATAAGGTAAAGTAAGGGAATAAATGAATTTAAACCATTTTATATTAAATAGTATAAATGTTTTGAAATAAATTTTTATGAAACATGGATGTTGATGATAAAGAGGTCCAAGTAGATACCTGCGTAAAAACCACTTCGGATAATAAAGAGATTGCGAAATTAACCCTTACCTTGTACTTTTCTTTAGTCGAGGGTACATTAACCTCCTGTATAATATTAAAATTATTTTTATTAAATTATACAATAACCGTATACATATATATGATATCACATATGATCTTCTAATATTTCTTTGTTAATAATATTTTTGTATTTTCGTCATTTCAGGTGTTAAATGATTCGTTTTCCTTTATATGTTTTGTTACATAAGACGTGTTTGTTATGGATAGGATGTATCTAATTAATATCCAGAATGATATTGGGTTATTAAACATTATTTTTAATCATAAAATGAAAATTATTCTTGAATGGTTATGATGGAGAAATGAATCTCATCGCGTTTGTGGAGACGATAATCCGTACGTACGCACGACCGACAATATCATTATTTTGATTTAAAATTGTATGTAAATAGATGTTATATCATATATACCAAATCATTAACATGTTATATTTATTATTTATATCAATTATACATAACTATTAAACCTACCAAAATTCTAATGTATTGAATAAAAACTACACCACGACGTGGAGATGGTAAGCCGTACGTACGCATGTGTGGTGATATGTCATTCATACGATGGATAAAATAATGAATATGGTTGTACGATATTTATAATAACATCACAGTATATAGAAGATACTGAAGTTATTATTTTATAATGGAAACAACAAGGAAATAATAAGTGGAAGAAGAAAAGAACTTGGAAGGGGTGATAAAATATTTACCTCTTCTTCGGGTTCTTCCTTTTGATTTGATCAAAAGGGATCCTTATGTTGGATATCTGATTAAATTAAGGCCTCTATGATTAAGAGAGGACAGTTGAAAGGATATTTGTGTAGGGTTTGTCTAAGACAAATGGATTTGAAGGTGTGAATTTTAGAGAAGGGGAAGTTCCCTTTTATAAGAGGGGTGAGGGGCACCTTAGGAAGAGATTGAAATATTATTTTATAATAAAATAATTTTAAGTTTCTAATGGCTCCAAAATAATTTATTTAGAGGATAAGGTGGGAATGGGTTGAAAACCACTCAACCAATAGGTTTTAAACAGGCTTGGGTTTCTAGATTAACCTTATCTTTTAGATTTAACTCTTAGTTAATTAGTTTGACATTTACCATGCCTCTTTGTATTTTTATACTATATGGTTAATAAACTTACTATAACAAGCCAAGAGAACCCCAAGTAGTTCATTATTAATATATATAACCTTATCTAAGTCATTTGGCCGAGACATAGATTTTTAGGAATATTATATCAATTAAAATATAATATTTGTTTTAAAAACTCTTTTATGTCAATTTGACACTATTCAATATTTTGTTTTTTATAAATTCATAATAGCATTATTACTTAGAAAAAATTTCATTTAATCAGCCCTAACAAGTCATATTAACCTATAAAATTAGTGTAATTCATTAAAAGTACCAAATTACATTTATTTGGGTATTTATAATATTAATTATTTTAATATTTCATTAATAAGGTAATTACTGCATCATCATTGTGTAAAAAATAAAATAAAATATTTAATTTCTAAAAATTATAAATAAAATACCATTATGTAGGGAATCTTTTTAGATTTTTCATGAAAATTTATAGTCTAATTTATCTTATGTGTAACCATATATTATAAATGGTTTATTTATTAAACTTTGAATTTAACACTTTTAAATCTTATTTGAATTAAATAATAATAAATGTTCTAATCTAATCCAAGTGGACCTAAAGGATCATATTTTATTCCTAAGGTCATTTTTGTCGAATTACACTTATCCAATAGAATTAGGACATGTATTATGGTAATAATAATATCATTTTTACCCTTAATTACCCTATTTTCTTTTACTGACTGACAATTATAAACTTTTATTAATAGATTGAGAGATACAGGAAAGAACACAAGATAAAAAGTTCACGAGGGCCGAAAATGATGAAGACCGAGGGCATCCCCTTGGACAATCATAGAACACTCAATAGGAAGAGATCCCGTGCTAGAAAAAAATCAGAATCCTTTCATCTTGATTGCCTTTAGAAGACAAGAATTCTGCCAGCATATTAACTTCACACGATGTATGGAAAACCAACATGTTCGAATGAATGATGGCCCCATAAGCATAGATTGAATAAGTAATATTCGAGGGGCAATCCACTTTACCTTTCAGGGCATTAATCACAATATAATAATCTGATTCAATTTCAGTGAGATGGATAGATATTTCCCTATACATTTTGAGACCTTGAAGAAGCGCAAGTGCCTCAGCCACCACCGAATTACCCTCCCCAAAGAAAGCATAAAAAGCCACAACAACAAAACCACGATCATCCCGAACAACACCGCCACCACGCAAAACTCCTTGCACACAAGAACCATCAGTATTTAATTTAAGACCATAAATAGGAGGCTTACTTACTTATATCAACCATGTCTCTCATATTTTTGAAATTCAATTCAAAGAAGCAGTAAAATTAAGTTTTGTGCAAATTTGCAAACGCTCCTAGGAGGTGGGTAAAAGACGGTAAAAAATTCGATAAAATTTTTATATATATAAAATTATTATAAACTGACTCCAATGAATTAAATTGAACTTATATAGGTATTATGTATCTATTTTGACCTAAAATAAATTTAAATAAAATAAATAACTATTTAAATAAAAATCGGTTTTAAACAATAACTCAATGTTTTTCACTATTCATCAAAAATTGAATGTTTTCAGAAAAATACCAAAAATTCACCCTAATCTAATTTCGATATTCCAAATCCAAAAATGAATTCCATTTTGAATGATAAAATTTATAAAATTTCAAAAGGTGGGTATTACTATTCATAATGGCTAGTTTGATTGGTTGTGGTGTGTTTGAACTCGAAGTTGCATATAACATAAGCTACTGTATTATTCAAAGGGAAACGTACTATGAAAGATTGGGGTATTACATTCTCCCCTCCTTTAAATAATTTCATCCTTGAAATTTCTATAATATTATTGCATAAAAAGATTTGGGTAGTTCTTCATCATAAGTTCCTCAGGTTCCCACGTTTCCTCTTCCATCTTATGGTTTCTCCATAGAACTTTTACTTGATGAGTCATCCAGTTTCTCAACACTTGTTCTCTTGTATCAAGAATATTGAAAGGCTCTTTGAAATAAGACAAATCGGGTTCCAGTTCTAATTCCTCATAGGTGAGTACATGCATTTTGTCAGGCATGTATTTTCTCAACAGTGATACGTCGAACACATCATGAACTTTGGTGAGACTTGGCGATATTTTCAAATGGTAAGATACAACCCCAATTCATTCTAGAATTTTGAAATGTCTGATGTACCTGGGACTCAATTTACCCTTCTTACCAAATTGTATAATTCCCTTCCATGGAGATACCTTTAAGAAAACATGATATCCTACCTGAAATTACAAATCCTTCATTCAGTTATCAGCATAGATCTTCTTCCTACTTTGAGATGCTTTGATGTGGGTTTGGATTACCTTCTCCTTTTCCATCGTTTCCTCAACAAGTTCTGGGCCTATGAGTTTTCTTTCACCAACATCAACCCAACAGGTTGGTGTGGGATGTCTCTTTCCATATAACACTTCATACAGTGCCATCTGAATACTTGAATGGAAGCTATTATTATAGGGAAATTATTCTAGAGGTAAATATTGATCCCACATACCTTGAAAGTCATGTGATCATGATCTCAACATGTCTTATAAGGTTTGAATAGTTCGTTCGGATAGTCCATCATTTTGAGGTTGGTACGCAGTGCTCAAACGAAGTTTAGTATATAGGGATTTCTGAAGACATTTCCAGAATCTTGATGTAAAACGGGGATCACGATCAGAAACAATCAATAAGGGTACTCAATGAAGTCTTAAAAATTCATTAATATATAGTCTTGCTAGACGTTCAAGTGGTAAATCTTCTCTTATAGCAAGAAAATGTGCTGACTTGGTAAGACGATCAATAATGACCCATATTGTATCATTCCTTTTAGGAGTCATTGGTAGTCCCATGACAAAGTCCATTGTAATATTATCAAATTTCCATTCAGGTATGGGAAGAGGTTGCATGACTCTCTCATGGTGCACGACAGGGTCATAGGGAAGAAACGTGCACTACTCGACGGTTGATTAGAGAAGGTTGGGTTCTGATTAATCACTCATATCAGGTGCACCATTTTCTTGCCTCGAACGCCCAATTGTTCCATATCCAGTAATATGTGGACCTGCTTTCCAAAGGCAGGTGCTTGCAGGGTGGTTTGACCAGCAATGCTTAATAACTCACATTGGTCGAGAGGATGGGAAGTCGGGCTCATCACACCCTTTTGGGGGGAATTATTGCATGTTACGGGACTCTCTTATAGATTTATGACGTGTTCATATGTTTACAAATCTTTGGTTTATACCCAAGCATAGTATCCACAGATTTCACCTGGTTGGAAATGGTCAGCTGGACGTAGGGGTTCAGAATCATTTATGCCTGAGGTTTACCTTCCCTCGTTGGATTAATGACCCCGAGGAGTCTAGACTCATTGAGGCGGCACTAGGAGTTGTGCAGCGAACCGGCGTGAATATTGTCGGATCGACCAGTTTTTGGGCTTAAACCTTAGGGAGGCTTCCTACATACCCCACCTAGGAGACAGGGATCAAAGTCCACATTGTTCTAATATGAGTTTCGGAGAGCCGACGTGAATGTGGACCTAGGGGTCCGATGGTGATTGGGATTGAACCTGATGGAGGCTTCCTACATATCCCTATGGTAGGGAATGAAAGTCCTCGTAGTTCGCATTAGCTTGGGGCTTACGCTCTGAGGCATCCCATAGTAATGGATTGGGGATTACACTCTGAGGAGGCTCATAGTAATGGATTGGGGCTTACACTATGAGGAGGCCCATAGTAATGGATTGGGGGTTACAATCTGAGGAGGCCCATAGTAATATATTGGGGCTTACACTCTGAGGAGGCCCATAAGAGGATGTCATGGTTGATGATTACTCTAAGCCCTTATGAGTCATGCTCGGTGTGAGAAACAAGAGGCAGCAGGGACCAGATGATCACGTCATGAAAGGTGCGTCCATGGGAAGCATAGTGGGGCTTACGCATAGAGGCGACCCATAAAGTCGGGGCTTACTCCGAGGTGGATGCCCATGGTGTCTTCCTAATGTCTGGACATGAGGGAATCCCAACCCATTGGTGGGTTGAGGAATATAATGGGGGCCAATGCCTATGTGCATGTGCACAAGCTGGATAAAGACAAGGGCGTTGGAATCAGTTTGAACAAAGGGAGATGAAAAGTGTAAATTACATGCCCGACATTCGGAATCTAATGAGGGTGGAATGGCGATGGAGGGTAACTGTTGATCATGTTTGAAGCACAGCATCCATATCGCATTAGCCTAAAATGGGGACAAACAAATGAGGGTAGACTGCTGACCGTGTTTAAAACTTAGGACCTGACTCAAAGTGTTGTCAAAAGTCTTATGGGGCGTTGGCCCAGGACGGTAGGTGAGCCGATGAGGCATGGGACCAAGCCGTTAGTGGGTCCCTTCGGACATGGAAGTGGATGAAGATCCTAATGAAGGACATGCAAAGCGTGAGGCAGAGTGATGGAATGTTTGAATAGATTCTAGCACTCTTGAAATTATGCAACTGTAAACATGGAATGATGAATCTTATTCTTGGAGCAAAAGGAATCTCTTTTCTGGAGAAAGAGGCATCCTATTTTTGGAACATAGGGAGAATTACATTTTAATATCATGTGGATAAGACTAATGGAATCACAGTTTAATGTCATGTTGCAGTGACTATTTCCATATAGTTTAATGTCATATTGATTGGATGAGGGACATACAGTTAATGTCATGTGGTCAGGATGAGGGTCATACAGTTTAACATCATGTGTTCAGGATGGGGTCCATACAGTTTAATGTCATGTGGTCAGGACGATTGGGTAGGAGATACCAAGCAATGGTTCGTGTGGGACTTACTCAAGGGAGGCCATCTGGATGAACCTAGAAAAAGGATCTAGGTAATGGGGTTATAGGAGAGTCAGGAGGAGGAGCTCGACTCATGACATGTATAGGAAAGATGTTGGGGAGGTGTAAGGGTGAAATGTAAAATACTGTTGACCCATCCTAAAAAGTACGTGGTGCGACTCTCCATTTTTCATGGGGGTCAGTGACGGTAGCGAAGGGACCGGCCTGGAGGGCCAGGACTATAGCCTGACACTGACCCTGAGCGAGGGTTCTGGGGAGGAGCCCCCGCGGTATAGGCCAGAGAGTGCATGGGGTTCAACACATGGGGGATGGCTGCGGAGGAGGTGAACTGCCTTGGATGTCCACAAAAGGAAATGGTCGCTAAGGGATGGCTGCATGTGGTTCACGGTTTGGTTGTCTGTGAAGGGTGTTCATGGAAGAGCTAGCCGCGAGGGAGTAGGTCGCGAAGGAGTAGGTCACGAAGGAGGCTGTCCATGAAGGAGGCTGTTCGCGAAGTGTGTCTGCGGAAAAGATGGTCGTGAAGGAAATGGCCGCGAAGGGCGTCTGCAAAGGGTCTGGCACCCGTCCTACTTCGTGCCCGCGGAGGGGTTCCTGCCTCCATTTTGCGAATGAAACTGGTCTGTGGAGGGGGTGGCCACAAAGGAGATGGATGCATGTGGTTTGCGGTTTGGTTTCTCCTCTATGCGGAAGCGTGCATCCGCAGATGATATGGGGTCCGTGGATAGTCACAGAACATTACCACTGGGAGCTATTTCTCCAGCGTTTCCCCACAGGTTTTCAACCATCCTTCCTCTCTCAATTTTTGGTGCCCCTCGGTGACTATTTATAGAATCACGAAGAGGATGTATCGATGGGAACATGACACTTTTTTCGGAATCCCATGAAAGAATCCCCACCCGCGAACGACTCGGTCAACCAGGGATTTTTGGAACCGAGATTCGTGGAATTTCTCCACGGATGTGCACCAATCCACCTCTATTCCATGAATGATGAGGTTCGCAGCCGCATACGGCTTCCGCCTCCATTTCGCGAGCGACAACGTTCGCGTCCGGCTTCATCGGCGACCTTCCTGGTTCGCGCATGCGTTGGCGCTCCACCCCCATTTCGCGAACGACAATGTATACGGGAGTGTGGGTCGCCGAACCGGCCACATACTATTGCTGGGAGCCAGTACACAGAACGGTTCGGTCCATTCCCAAGTCATGGGGTAATTGTATTTCCCCCCTGATGAATTTTCAGGACCCTACAATGACTCATCCAGGCTGTTGCCTTCCAGATTTCACTTGTTGACAAACCATACATATTGACACAAAATCAGCAATCTCTCTCTTCATGTTGTCCCACCAAAAATGTTCCTTCAAATCTCTTTACATATTAGTGCTACGAGGGTGTATAGAAAAATTGGAGCTATAATCATCATCTAACAATTCCTTTTTTAGATCAGGTATATCGGGAACACAAAGTCTCTTCCCAAATTTCAAAATCTCGTCTTCATATATAAATTCACTCAATATCCCGTCATTCACAGCTTTAATATTCTTTTGAAACACCTCATCATCAGTATGAGAACTCTTTATCCTTTCTAGTAAATATGGTTTGGAAACCATTTGGAAAAGAATTGATGTTTCACCTTTGATGGTTATTCCCATATCCATCTTTACTAGATCCATGCATATAGGATCCTTTTCAACTCTCATCTTGTTCAAAACTCCATGATACTTTCTACTCAAAGCATATACCACCTTGTTTTCCTTCCCCAAGTGGTAGTGTATAGTGAAATCATAATCCTTGATTAGTTCAAGCCATCTCCTTTTCCCCATGTTGAGTTATTTTTGTGAGAAAATATAGTTCAAACTCTTGTGATTAGTATAAATCTCACATTTTTCACCATATAGATAATGTCTCTATATCTTCAAAGCATATATTCCAGATTCTAACTCAAGATCATGAGTAGGATAATTTTTTTCATGAATTTCTAGCTCTCATGATGCATAGGAAATAACTCTATCATTCTACATAAGGACACAACCAAGTCCTTTCTTTGAGGCATCACTATAAATATCAAACCCATCATTCCCCAATGGTAGAGTCAATATAGAAGCAATTAATAATCTTCTCTGCAGTTCTTCCAAAAATTCTTCACACTCTTTTGTCCAAACAAATTTAACCCCTTTATGTATGATCTTGGTTAATGAGTTAGCCAATCGGGCAAAATTCTGGATGAAACGTCGATAATCACCTACTAAACCAATAAAACTGCGTACCTCAGTTATAATTGTCAGTGTTGGAAATTCTTAGATTGCATTTGTCTTAGAAGTGTCAATAGATATTCCATACTTAGAGACAATATGGCCAAGAAAAGAAATCTCATGAAGCCAAATTTCACACTTCCTAAACCTCCCATAAAATTCATTTCTTTTGAGGGTTTTCAGAATGGTGCAGAAGTGATTTTTATGATCTTCATAGCTTTTGGAGTATACCAGGATATCATCAATAAATACCACTACAAAGTCTTCAAGATATTCCTTGAAAACTATGTTCATTAGATCCATGAAAATAGAGGGTGCATTAGTCAGCCCAAAAGGCATTAATGTAAACTCGTAATGCCCATACCTGGTTTGAAATGCTATTTTTGGAATGTATTCTTTCTTCACACACAATTGATGATACCCAGATCGAAGTTCAATCTTTGAAAAATATTGAGCTTCATGATGTTGGTCGAATAAATTATCAATTTGAGGTAGGGGTACTTGTTCTTTATTGTTATAGCATTGATCTCCCTGTAGTCAATGCACAACCTAATAGATCCATCTTTCTTTTTAATAAAAAGAACATGGGCTCCCCATGGAGAAACACTAGGGAGAGTAAATCCTTTATTACTCAATTACTATTGTTGTTTTTTTAGTTCCACTAATTCCACAGTGGACAATCTATAAGGGGTCTTCGATATGGGCCTTGAAAAAGTAATTAAATCAATAGAAAACTCAATTTCTCATTCGGGATGATGTTCAGGTAAATCTTCTGGAAACACATCAACATATTCTTGCACAATAGGTACATACTATATTTGAATATTCTTTTCCTCACCTTTTGCTCTAAAGATAAGGTTTTCTTTACCATCATCATCAATAATCATAACTTGCTTCTTATTACAATAAATTTTTGCATCATGGTCTGAAATCCAATCCATGCAGAGGATTATATGAAATTCAATAATGGGTATGGAAATGAGATCATCATAAAAATAACATTTATGTTCCTTAAAAGGGACAGATTCACAAAACTTTGTTACAATGATAATTCCCTTAGAAGTTTTGGCTGACAACTCCCTTGTTAAATCAAATTGTAAATATCTATTTTTTTTATCAAACTGGGAAGATTTGAAATAATGAGATGATCCAGAATCAAATAAGGCATTGGATAAACTTGAGGAAACCATTAAATTACCTGCCACCACGTCTTTCAGAGCTTCAACCTCAGCAGTAGTGATCTCATAAGCTTGGACTTGATCCCTTGGCCTTTTCTAAGGTAAGTTTCCTTGGAGCTTAGGACATTCATTTTCATGATGTCCCATCTCCCTAAAATTTTATCATTGATCATTGGTAGCTTCTTTATTTCCCTTACAATCACCAGCAATATGGCCTTTCTGCCCACATTTGTAGCATACTCCGTTTCCTTTTAGGCATGCACCAGGGTTCTTCCTTCCACAATTATCACAATGTGGAAATTCAACTCTTCCCTTCTTCCATGTTTCCTTATTTCCTTTCCTAGATTGTTCAGCAGGTCTCTTCATCTCTTTCTTTAATTTAAAGTCGTAAGACATAGAGAATTCCTTTCCTGTCTTGATAGAACATGAGAAAATATCCTCGTATGATGAGAAGGATTGTGATAATAATGTTCGATAGAGAAATGGTTTTATCCCATCAAATAAGTGGTCAATATTACTTCTTGGATTACATATATAATCTGAATCATGCCTCGCTAATCTTGTAAAGTTGGCCTCATACATTGCAACATTCTCATCCTCCTTTTGCCTCAGACTCATAAATTGCCTTTCCATATCCGCTCGATGGTCATGAGGAAAGTATTTTTCTAATAAAAGTTCTTTAAACTCCCTCCATTACAAACTTGATACTTCTTCATCCTCCTTTGTGTTTTGAATTAATTAACACCCTTGATCTGCATCTCCTGTGAGGCGATAAATTTCCAAGATAATGTTTTCCCTTTCACTACTCCCCAAAGCATCAAATATTTTATCTAAGGAAATTATCCATTGTTCAGCTATGAATGGATTTGTATTCCCATTAATTTTTTGTGTTTTTTTCCTCATGAAGTGATCTAACATTGATCCTCCATGCTGTAGATCAGGGTGCTCCATACGGGTAAGGTTATTATTCATAACCAGAGTGAGTTGTCACAGTATGGTGATAAGCTGATCAGTACCAGTTGCATCACCATCTCCGCTATAATTATCTTGAGTAGGAGAGAAATCCTACATGGATTACATGCATTGATATGGTTTCCATTCCTTCCACTAGGCGCCATTTCTAAACAATGGCATAAACTGGATTAGTTTATGAATCTAAATACATAATGACATACTTGTAAAATACTTAACATAAATTGAATAGTTTATGGATATAATCCATAATCATAAAAATGTTTTCTTTGAGGAAGTATATACTCATAAACCCTTAATAATGGTTTGTAATGAAAATGAGAATTATCCTAAGAATATCCCTTAGGAGTGTCCAAACCAAGGGTGAAGCAAGGCCCATTTTCGTGCACCAGTTCCCGTTCGAGTCTAGCTCAAAGCGGTATTTTTGGGTTTTTCCCCTAGGTCCATCTGTGCTAGAGCCACCTCTACCTGCTTATATCCAGACAGGGATGTATTTCCTAGAAAACTCAAAAAATATCTACAATACCAAAATTCTAGGAGGTTCTTCTATACTAATCCTCAAAGTCTATCTTAGGATAATGTGCTCTAATCAGAGTTTATATAAATCTAGCTTCCAAGGTTTGTACTAAACTTCCTATGATACCAACTGTAACGCCCCGACCCCAATTACCTAGAGTCAGTTCATTATTTCATAGCATTGGCATGATCACAAGTAAATCATGTCCCAAAATACCAATCAGTTTAGTATTATTGGAAACAGGATTCATACATTAGTTAAACTTTACATCTTTAAAATAAATACAAAATTAATTTATTCCATTAGAAAAATCCAAGCCTCTTAGATTATTCCTGTAAGTCCCTCACAATTAACTTCTTCATATCCTCGGAAAATGAAACATAAGAAAGTGGTGAGCTCAAACGCTCAGTAAAGGTAAGAAATACAGCGGAAGATAACATAAATATTAGGCATGGTGAATCATTGAAAACACATGCCTTTACAAATAATAAACATGAACAATTTTATGGAAGGAATATGAGATGAGTAAATAATGCCATAATAAAATAGAGTCATGGGTATTCTACTAGTCGAATAACCACATGAACCATCAATATTATTTTCATAACAAGGGAATGTATAATGCCAAACATTCTGAAACATTTTTTCAAGGCCTCGACCAAGACATCTAAAAATGATTAAGGCCTCGGCCCAAACCATATATCAAATTGGGAAAGGCCTCAGACAATTCCACGTCTAGTTGTCTCATGAGACCTACCGATTCTTCGAGGAGCTATAGTAGGCTCCACCCATCACTTACTAAGTCCAATACATTCCTCATATTAAAATCTTGAAATATAACATAAACATTCGTATTAAAACTACCATACGAAATGTCAATACGTTAACCATAAACCATGAATGGTATAAAAATAACACATCCATAGTCAAACATATAACAAACCCTTCAATAAAATATGGAATATTTGTATCATAATGAATCGACTTCAAACAAGTATAAAATCAATCAAAGGATGTTGACATAGATGAAATCAAAAATATTTGAGAGAAATATATATTTCTTTTTTTTTTGAAATCATTTAAAGTTACATAATTATAAAAGAAATCATTTATTTTTAAAATATTATTACAAGCTTGTAAGGGAAGCTTCGACGATGTTATAACCGCAGAGAATAACCGCACCCGCCGTATAAGTTAAAAAAACATTCTTACCATAATTTTGTTGAAAAGGTTATAAAGTACCTTTGTTTGGAAAACGACGGAAATATTCATTTCAGAAACATATAAGGTAAAATAATGGTATAAATGACTTTAAATGATTTTATATTAGATAGTAAAAATGTTTTAAAATACATTTTTAATAAACATGGATGTGGATGATAAGGAGGTCCCAGTAGATACTTACGTAAAAATAACCTCAAATAATAAAGAGATTGTGAAATTAACCCTTACCTTCTACTTTTTCCTTGGTCGAGGGTACATTAACCACATATATAATAGTTAAATAATTGTTATTAAATTATACAAGAACCATATAAATAAATATGATATCATATATGATCTTCTAATATTGCTTTGTTAATAATATTTTAGCATTATCGTCATTTCAGGTGTTAAATGATTCGTTTTACTTTATATGTTTTGTTAAATAAGACATTTTTGTTATGAATAAGATGTGTTTTATTCATATCCATAATGATATTGAGTTCTTTAACATTATTTTTAATCATAAAATGAAAATTATTCTTGAATGATTACGATGGGGAAATGAATCTCATCACGTTCGTGGAGATGGTAATCTGTACGTACGCATGAGCGACAATATCATTATTTTGATTTAAAATAATATTTAAATAGATGGTATATCACATATAAATAATCATTAAAATGTCATATTTATTATTTACATCAACTAAACATCATTATTATACCCATCCAAATAATAATGTATTGAATAAAAACTACACCACGACCTGGAGACGGTAAGCCGTACGTACACACGTATGGTGATATATCATTCATAGGATGGATAAAATAATGAATATGGTTGTAACATATTTATAATAACATAACAGTATATAGAAGATACTGGATTTTTTATTTTAGAATGGAAACAACATGGAAAGAATAAGTGGAAGTAGAAAAGAACTTGGAAGAGGTGATGCAATATTTACCTCTTCTTCAGGTTCTTCCTTTAGATTTGATCAAAAGGGATTCTGAGGTTGGATTTCTGACTAAAGGAAGGCCTCTAGGATGAAGGTAGGATAGTTGAGAGGATATTTGTGAAGGGGTGGTCCAAGCCAAATTTATTTTAAGGTTTGAATTTGAGAGAAGTGGAAGTGCCCTTTTATAAGAGGGATGAGGGCACCTTAGGAAGAGATTGAAATATTATTTTATAATAAAATCATTTTTAGTTTATAATGGATCCAAAATAATTTATTTCAAGGCTAAGGTGGGTATGGGTAGAAAATAACTCAACTAATAGGTTTTATACAGGTTTGGGTCACTATATTAGCCTTATCTTTGAGATTTAACTCTTAGTTAATTAGTTTGACATTTACCATGTCTCTTGGTATTTTTACATTATATGGAGAATAAACATATATAACAAGATAAGAGAACCCCAAGTGGTTCATTATTAATATATATAACCTTATATAAGTCATTTGGCCAAACCTTAGATTTTTAGGAATATTATATCAATTAATAATATAATATTTGTTTTAAAAACTCTTTTATGTCAATTTGAAACTATTTGGTATTTTGTTTTTTCTAAATTCATAAAAGAATTATTACTTAAAAAAATTATTTAAACAACCCTAAAATTTCATATTAACCTAGAAAATTATTGTAATTCATTAAAAGTCTCAAATTAAATTTATTTGGGTATTTATAATATCAATTATTTTAATATTTTATTAATAAGGTAATTACTGCATCATCATTGTGTCATAAATAAATTAAATTATTTAATGTTTAAAAATTATAAATAAAATACCATTATGTAGGAAATATTTTTATATTTATAATTAATATTTATAGTTTAATTTATCTTATTTGTAACCCTATATTATAAATGGTTTAGTTATTAAACTTTGAATTTAACACTTTTAACTCTTCTTTGAATTAAATAATAATAAATGTCGTAATCTAATCAAAGTGGACCTAAAGGATCGTATTTTAATACTAAGGTTGTTTTTGGTCAAATTACACTTATCCAATAGAATTAAGACATGTGTTTGGGTAATAATAATATCATTTTTACCCTTAATTACCCTATTTACTTTTCACCGTGGTAAATAAAAGTCAAAATTTACTATTCACAAAAAAATATTTTTATCTTATTGAACCACATTTTACTTACTAATATCAACTATGTGTATCTGATTTTTGAAATTCAATTCACATAAGTAGTAAAATTATGTTTTATCCAAATTTGAAAATGCTCCTAGGTGGTGGGTAAAAGACGGTAAAAAGTTTGATAAAATATTTATATATCTAAAATTATTATAAAATGACTCCAATGAATTACATTGAACTTATATAGGTATTAAGTATCTATTTTGACCTAAAATATATTTAAATTAAACAAATAATTATTTAAATAAAAATTGATTTTAAACAATAACTCAATGTTTTTTCACTATTCATCAAAAATTCAAAGTTTTCAGAAAAATTCCAAAAATTCACCATAAGAAAATTTTGATATGAAGAATCCAAAAATGAAGTCCATTTTGAAAGATAAAATTTATAAAATTTCAAAAATTGGGTATTACTATTCAAAACGACTAGTTTGATTGGTTGTGGTGTGTTTGATCTCAAAGTTACGTACAACACAAGCTACTGTATTATTCAAAGGGAAACATACCGCAGAAGCTTTGGGTGTTACAAAATAACTAACTAAGTTTGGTAGAGAACTTGATCAGGAGAAAGTCAATGACCACAAAAACCATAAATCTATGATGGGTGAAAATACCATCAATTCATTTCAAACGATCATAATTTGAAAAAATTTTGGTTTTAAGATTACTTTCCTAGAGTTAATGAATTCATATACCATATTGAATAGGGACATAAATAAATATTATTTATTTTAAAGTATAATTAATTTATACTAAAATCTATCTTTTTCCCCAAATGATGAGAATTTATGATCAATATTTTATTTTTTATGCCTCAAGCACTAGAATAAAATTCCAATGGATCAAATCATACACCAAATAATTAAAAGACATTCCAATTATGTTTAATAAATCCAAAATTGTTATCATAAATTAAGATAATATTGTAATAAATTAATCACTAAAAGTCCACAAATAAACCCAAATGTTTAACATCGATCATTTCTTACATAAAAACCCATATATAACACTAATAATCTCAAAATTAAAGATTGTTTTAACCAGAAATATTATCTTATACCCTTCATATTACACCTCCAAAAACATAAGATAATTTATCTCATATAATCCTAAAGGTTTATATATACCTCATCCCAAATAAAACATCTCTCAAAATATCTTTAATCACTTCAAAATAAAAAATATTTGACCCCGTAATATGTTTCCCAAAATATCATAATAAACTTATATTATATAAATATTCAAAATTTGTATCGAGGCATTTAAAAATTAGACTTATATGTATCATCCTGAGAATATTTAGGTCTTTACCAAATTCAAACACCTATTAAGGTTTTTCAGTCTCTCATTCATGTGTTTTCTAAAATACCACCTCATTACTAATTCACTTTTATAAGTTTTTAGTACCATTCAATATATGCTTCAAATATTTAAAAGAGAAACTATTGCGGAAAATTCCTAAGGTGTTTTATGATTATTATATCTAGAATACATTGATATAATACTTCTACATAATTCTGAAATAATAATACATAAACACATTAATACTTACACATCGATGATTTCCATAGCATAGGTCATTCCTTATTCTAGGATTTAACCCTTAGATTAGGGCATTTATAGGTTATTCATATTCCTATATATTGAAAATAATTTAAAGAAAATTAGGTATTAATAGGTTGAAACTATTAAAATTATAATTAGGAATCTAATTACATTAAAGGGATAACTTATAAAGGAAATTTATTCCTTAACTTATGAATTTATAGGCTTCAATATATGATATCCAAGATATATTTCCTAACATTGATAATTACAGGAATTTGTGTTCCCTTAATAATGGTTCATAATGAGATTGTGAATTTAACAATACATATCTTCTAGGAGTGTCAAACCAAGTGTGTAGTAAGGCCAATTTTCATGCACCAATTCCCAGCCAATTCTAGCTCGATGTAGTATTTTCTGGTTTTACCACTATGAAAATATGTTCTAGAGTCACCTTCACTTGTATTATCCAGATAGGGATATATTTTCTTGGAAATAACTTACTCTATACTTTACCAAAATTTAGGGATGTCTTATTATGTTTATTATTATCCTTAATTCTTTAAATAGAGTTTTCTAATCTAAATCCCCAAAATAAAAAACTTACCTTTGACACCAACTAAGATTAACTTGATCTTTATTAAACTCTATTTATGAATTTATTACAAAATACTACACATAAAATAACATGGATGATTGAAAAGTCTAGTGTCTTTGGGAATTAGGTACATTACATAATAAATTAAACAAGGCACATGACAATATGAACAAAAAATTCCTTAATATTCTTCTAAAATTACATATCTTTTAAAACTGCATGGGATAACCTGAGGGAATACATAAGAAAGGGGTAGGATATAGATCCTAGTAAGGGAATAAAATAAAATAAAATTAGGAAATAATTACATGTTATCCAATTTTAATTTAAATGTGACATAAAAGGGTTCAGAATCATAAACATGAAGAATAAGGAAAGATATATCATGGTAACATAAACGAAACATGGGAAATGTGGAAACAACTTTAAACATAGCATCATAAACATAGGTCAAAGATAACTTCCAAGAAAACATGATATAAAAATTCCTGTGATAAATTAGGCTCACTACCTAATCTCTTTTATGATGTCTCATGAGACTAAAACATTACCCACTTCATTGGAGTACTATATAATTCCAGGCACACCTATCACTTTCATTTCATTCACATGTATAAGTGTGATGCATAGATCAAACAACATGAAATCATTTATTATCAAATTTTATTCCACAATAAAGGAGTGTGGAATAAATAAATGTAAGTACCTAATAAAATATGTATAATTGAATAAAGGTGGACACCCTTGATAGGAATTGGGTATGTGCATTCACTACACATTTGCTCGGTATAGACAATCACAGTGAAATTTCGGAAGCATAATGACATTACTTAAATACTCATAAAATGGTTTGATGAGAGATAAATAGGTATCTCATCATTTGGAAATAAAATGGATAGTAATAGGTACATTTAAATTCAAATAATAACTTTAGTAATTGGAAATATAAGTCATAAGTTAATTAAGACGCTTTAATAAAGAGGATAAGGATGGGATCTCTTATTAAATTTTCGCAAGATAACGGGTGTACATAAAGGTTCATGAGAGGTCTTAATGAGAGATAAAGGGGTATATCATCACATGGAAATAAAAATGGAAGTAACAGGGATGTATATAAACACAACCAAACAAGAATGAAGGTAAATTAAGAGGCATAACATAAAATAGGTTCTTGAATAAAAAGAAGAGTGGGATATCTCTTACCAAATTTCGACATGGTAACAAGTGAACATAAAGATTCATGGGAAGGATTCATGAGAGTAAAATGGGTATATAATCATTGATAAATAAAATGGAAAATAATGATGATATGTAATAATATATCTCAACATGAAAAAATTAAAATTAATAGGCATAACATAAAATAAATTCTTAGATAAAAAGGAGAGTGAGAGATCCCTGACTAAATCTTAGCACGATAATGGGTTTTCATCAAGGTTCATGGAAGGGTTTAATGATATTTAAAGGGGTCACTCATCACATGGTAATAAACAAAAAATTAATAATATTATATTAAAACATACCCAAATAACAAAAAATGAAAAATAATATGCATAACATAAAAGAGGTGCTAGAATAAAAAAAGAAGTGAGAAATCCCTAAGCGTGAGAGAATCATTCACAAAATCTTGGAGGAGATTCTTGAGAGATTGAGGGAACCATGGAAGGAATATAAATATGGGGGGGGGATAATTAATTACTTAATAAATTTTTATTAAGTTAAGATAAATGGGATATTTTTTCTGTTTATATAAGAAAAGATACGGGAGTTCTTTATTATTTTTCATACATATGTTTTGGACTCTATATAATAAAATAACCAAAACCAAAAACCTTCCCAAGTTTTTTATGTTTATTTACAAATTGGTGTGTTTTTAATTATTTTATAAGCTAAATGGAATAAATTATTAAAATAATACAATTTGTTATGTCTAAATGAGTCATGTCCTTAAAGAAATGAGTTTAAAACATTAAAATATATTATAGGTTGTGGAGGATTCATAAATGATTTATAAATTTATTAAAATAAACATAAAATAAAATTATTCTGAATGTTAAAAATATATTTAGTCTTTAATACCCATTATATAATTTATCAAATAAACTTTGGGGTATTATGATGTCATAATACACACCATATATTTACACCGTATTAAAAATACAATTTGCGTTTTATCGCATCAAAATATAATTGAAAAAAATAAGGAAATATAAATGAAAAAAATAAGGAATAAATATAATAATAATTTTAATGAAAATGAAATATAAATATTAATGATATTAGGGTTATTTTTTTCTAGTCTTTATTAAATTATTTTTCACCCTTAATTAACCTATGTTTCTTTAACTGTGTTAATAAATATTTACTACAATTACTATTCATATTATCCAAAAACTAAGTTGACCATATTACATAATATTAATTATGATGATTAAAACTATGAAATAAATTTCATCAAGATCAATTCTTAATGATGGAAGAATCTAATTTAAAAATAGAACCTACAAGCATGACGAAAAGTGATTTTCCCAAAAAATCATTTTCAAGGAAAATATGTATTTTATTTAAATATATAATTATAAATATTAATTATAGGAATTTAAATTAATAAATATAGATATATAATCTAAAAATTTAATTTAAAATTTTCTCATTATGATTTATTTAAATTAATTATAATGAAGATAAATTATTCATTTTAAAACAGTTTTTTAGAAAAATGTGTTTTTAATCGTAAAAATAAACTTACACTAAAATATGATATAAAAATTATTTAAATATAATTAATTGAATTAAATAAAACTAAATAATACCTTGTTTTCCTTGAAATAAAATAAAAATAATCATTATACTTTTAAATTAATTAATTTATCAAAATAAATGACAATTTTACATAAAAACGATATTTCCACTATTCTAAAAATATCTATATTCTAAAAAACGTACTAGATTTTCATCCTTTGTTAATTTTTATATGATTATATAAAAAATGGATTTAAATTTATGAAATAAATTTTATAAATTTTCCAGAAAATAACTATAATATATTTTCATAAAAAGAATTAAAAAAAATCATTTTTTGAAGAAAAAATATTTTAGAGAAAAAATATACATTACCAAAAATTGATTGAATATTTTATATGTATTAATTAATATATTTAGGATAAATATTTATTTCATAAATTAGTTAATACTACTTATTGCGAAAAATTTAATGGAAATGTTGAAACAATCATTTTTAAATAATCATTTTTTGTTTGGGTTCAGTGTTGTGTTTCACATATGCAATCAAACATAGTTTTCTCTTTTAAAAACTTAGGGAATTATAGAAAAAACTAATTTGTGGTAATATTTATATAAAATATTCCCATTTAATCTAAAATCAACGAGGAACATGGGGATTATTTGAATACTATACTGAAGACCTTGAGTAAAGGAAATATTTTTGTTAAGTATAATAAATGTGAATTATAGTCGAAGTAAGTAACATTACTAGGGAATGTTATCACCAAAAATGGGGTATCTGTACACCCTTAAAAAATAAAGGAAATTAAAGGATGTAAAATAACAACCTATATGATGAAAATCCTTATATTCCTTAGATTATCTGGGTACTATCATTGATTTTTGATAAAATTATTAGGACTTCCAGGACACTTAACCAAGCTAACTCAGAAAGGATTCAAGTTTGTATAGAATGATGAATGTGAGGAATGTTTTAAAGAAATTAAGAAGGGGATAATAATTACATTTATTCTAACATTGCCCACCTTTGGGGAAGGATTTGTGATCAACATCAATTCATTAAAAGGGGGCTTGGGTTGTGTACTCATGCTTGATGAAAAAGAGATAGACTATGCCTCATGTGAACTGAAATCCATGAGAAGAACTACCCACATCATGATCTATAATTGGATTTAGTGATATTCACATTAAAAATTTTATGGAATTATCTATATGGGGATAAGTGTAAAATATATATGGATCATAAAATCCTCAAGTATATATTAAAAAAATAGAGATTCATATGTGCCAATAAATGTGGTTAGATATAATCAAGGATTATGATTGTTCAATCCATTATCATCCTGGGAAAGGAGAAAAAGTGAAAGATTCTCTGAGTAGAATGGATCCCACAACTCTATTCATGGTGTGTATTTTAAGGGATCCAATCTTATTGGAAATTAAAAGGATAGATATGGTAATAATAAATGGATATCTATCATATAATTCTCAAATAAATAATCAACCATATATTCTTGTGAGAATCAAGGAGGCTTAGAAAAATCGTGAGATGCTACAGAAGAAGGTATTGAATATTCCAGGGTTTAACTTTGATGAAGACGGAGTTATAATGTTTATAACCTAGATATTCTTCCCATAAAATCCAAAACCGAAGAGTGAACTTCTTAATGACACACATATCTCATACTTATCTATTAATTTATAAAGAACAAAGATGTATAGAGATTTGAATCAAATTTTTTGATGGGATAAAATGAAGAGAGAGATTGTGGAATTCATATCATGATGCTTGGTATGCCAACAAGTCAAGGATAAACAACATAAGTTTAAGGTTATGATGAAACCATTACATATAAAAATATGGAAATAGGAAAACACAACCATATATTTCATCGTAGGACTCCCTAGGGATTCCAGAGGTAATAATTACATTTGGGTGGTAGTTAATCACCTTTCAAAGTTACCACTTTTAATTTCTATCAAATAATTTTTTTCTCTTGACTAACTCACTAATATATATATATGGAAAGTTTTAATACTGTATGGATTTCCAATCTCTATTATATTTTATCAAGATATGAGTTTTACCTTATGTTTTTTGAGAAGTCTTTAACAAGAGTTGAATAGAGAACCGTGTTCCAACATTTCTTATCAACCTTAGATGGATGGTTAGTCTATAAATACCATTTAAACTTTGGAGGATATTTTAAGGTCATGTTAATTATATTTATAAGGATGTTGGGACCAACACTTTCCCCTAGCGAAGTTCTCATATAACAACATTTTCTATTATTTCATTTCAATGAAATTTTATGAGGCTTTGTGTAGGAAAAGGAGTCAGACTCCAAAATTCTAGGATGATGTTTGGGAGAGGATGTTTAAGGGATATAGTCTAATCTAAGAGATGAAATAGAATTTTTGAACCATTCAGTGTCATATGAAATCATCACAAAGTCAACAGAAAAGCTATGAAAATAATCATTGATGAGACTTGGAGTTTGAGGTCACTGATAAAGTATTTATTAGTATATAAATATGGAATAAATTAATTATGTTTGGGAATAATGGATAGATTAGTCCAAGATAAATTGACACATTTGTGATCCTTGATCACATCAGAGTGGTATCCTATTGACTAAAACTCCAACCTAACCTATTTCGAGTACATGATTTGTTCCGCGTGTCCCTCTTGAAGAAGTTTTTATTAAACCACTCACATGTATATAATCTATAGATGGTACCATTATAAATTGATATTCTATATGAGGATAAACCAGTAAAGATATTAGATCATAGAGACCAAGATATATGAAATAAGAAAACTCACTTAGTAAAAGTGTTGTGGCGAAACCACAAGTTTGAGGAAGAAACATGGGAACTAGAAGAGGTGACGAAATAAAAGTTCCCCCATTTTTTAGTGTATGAAATGAAAATTTCATGGGTGAAATTTATAAATGGGGATTATTTACCAACCCAAACCTTTATAAAAGAAACTCCATCTATTTGATTAAATAAATGTATTATTAAGTAATAAAGTTAGAGAAAATACATGCACTTCTTAAGTTATTTTATACAATTATATGTTATATATTATCTAATTTTAAATACCATTAATCATCATAACAATTGACAATAGAGAAATTCAATATTGATCATATGATTAGTATATATATAGGGTTATGATAAAGTCCAATTGATATAGATGAAAGAAATGATGACCTTGACTAGTAGAATCATACCCCATGAAGCCCATTTATTAGAGATTATAAGAGAGATAGAAACACATGGATTTTTCCGTGATCACTAAAAAGTGATGATTTAACAACTAAATCAAGAGATACACATTTTTTGGGAGGATCTCAAGTTTATCGAGATCACGACCCAAAAAATGGCCACCGAACCACCCCATGAAAATCTCACTATCACACACTTTACCCTTAAGGCATTTTCTGGGGTAATAACAGGCTATGTATCATTATACTAATAGTATTATTTTTTATATTTTTTTTAAATAATTATTATATTTAAATTTTTTGATTATTGTTACTTTTTTAATGATTAGATAATGAGTTGGTAAAAATGAAATGAAATGAAAATTTTATTTTTTAGAAAATGTTTAGCTTCAATCAAGATGATCTATTTTAATGAATTCAATATTTTTTTAAATAAATAATATTTTAATAAAATATTATTATTAAATAATTTTTATTAAATATAAATGATAACATAATTTTACGTAGTAAAAATTAATTATTATATGGTACAGAAAATGATATTCTAAAAAACTATATTTTTTAATAAATGTGGATTTTTTATTTAAAAGTGTAAATTATCATACTTAGATATTTTTTTGGATAAAATAAATATTATCTTTGAAATCAGAACATCAAAATTATCCAATGATTATTTTTTCCTAAATTTTAGAGATAGTCAATTTTTTTGGGTCAAAGTTAAATATGGCATAAATATAGTGTGTATTATGACATCATATTGATCCAAAAGCGATGTAATATATTCCATAAATTTTATACATAACTTAATTTATATTTACCATTTAAAATAACTTGTTTTTGAGGTTATTTGACTAATTTTATAAACCCATTATGAATCCTACAAAACTTATATTGTATATTATGGTTTTAAAATTAATTGTTTATGATCATGAATCACTTCCACATCACCAAGGGTAATATTTTATTGAGATCATTTCTTAAAATTTTAAACTAATTAAAACTACTTTACTTTGGTATAAACCATTGGAAAAAATTATGGTATGTTTTTCAGTTTTGATTACTTTATCATATAGAGTCTAAAACCTAAATTTTGAAATTAATAAATAATTGTCCTCTATTTTTCTATATAAACCCACCAAAACTCCCATTACTATTCACTTAAAATTCTTAAATCATGCATATACACTACTATTTCCTATCTAGAGCCCTACCAAGGTGTCCCCAAACTCTTAAGAAGCTCCTCCCATGCTTTTGGAACACCCTCTCATGGCAAAAGATCCTCTCCTTCTCCACTTTATTCAAGAAAATTATTTGTCTTAGGACTTTTTATTCAAAAGTTTTCATGTTAGGATATTTTTTAACATATACCTATTGAATATAGTTTGATTAAAAATCAATGATAGACCCTTCTTAATCTCATTAAGTCCTGCAAGGAATCTTTTATTACCCCCAGTATGCTATCATAATTATCCTATGATTTTCCATGCTAAAATTTTATTTTGTGGATGATCATTCCCATTCCCACTCAAGGGTATTCACCTAGATGTAACTATAATTTATTGACCCGAGAATTATATATATGTATTCCATAATCCATAATCATAGGATTAAATTTATTGAAATTTGATCCTATGTTGAATGATCTATGTGGTACACTTATTCATGTGCATGATATGAAAGTGATGGGTGGGATCATAAATATATAGCCCTCCAATGCATTGGGTAATATTTTAATCTCATGAAATTACATGTACAGTGTGAAGGATGATATCCTAAGGACACTATTTAATGTCTTCTTGTGGTTATCCTTGACTTATTTTTTCGACAACATTTTTTAATATATTTCCACATTCCAATGATACCTTTATGTTATCATCAAATATCATTATTCAATATTCATGTTTATTATTATTTCCCCTTTTATGTGTCATTAAAATTAATATTGAAAAACATATAATAAATTACTAATTTTTGGCTTTGTTTATTCCCTTACTGGGATTTATAGTTCACCCCTTTCTTATGTATATCCCCATGTTATCATGTGTAGTTTTAAAAGAGAAATGGAAATTTAGAGCATGTTAAGAAAATTTTCAATAATGTTTTTATATCCATTTATCAATTAGATATTATATATACCTAATCTCTCAAATACAGTAGGATTAATGATCTGTTGGGGTTTTTTTATTTGTACCTTTATGTAATAAATCATGAAATAATGTTAATTAAAATATGGGTTTTTATAAATCCCCCCAAAATTTAAACACTTGGACAGGCCATATGGTTTGGCCTCATGTTTTTTCAATCCATACACCAATGATGCATACCCCACTACCTAGACCGGGAGAACCTTCATATTTTAGCCACACAAGTTTCCAAACTATGCACTAACCATGCACTATCCTCTTCCTAGGCCAAAGAGGCGGCATAGTTTCTTGAGATCTCCACACGGTTTTTCAAATAGATCAAAAGCTACAGAAAACAACTCTATCACCATGACAAGACTATCTGCATGGGTACTATAGGTATACTATTAAATATACGGGCTAATCATTATTCTCCCAAAAATCTTCCAATAACTAGAAATTCCAACCATAAATTATCGAACTAAAAAATACTCAATATAGGATAAAATATTAAACAATTAAATACATAGTGACACAGAGGGTGTCACAGACTCTCTACTATACCACTTTATACCACTATAAAGTCTGATAAAAATATAAAACAAGAGAAAATATTAGATCCAAGGAGGAACTAACTCAAAACAATCAGTCAACACCATTTAACCTTAATTAAAACAAACAAAATCCACAAAATTGTCGAATCGATCAACCACAAGGTTTTAAAAATCTCCTAGAACATCCAAAATAAAAAATATAGGAAGAAGTCCTAAAAATAATGGGATACCTAACATGATCTTCTTAGTATTTATTATTCCTATAACATGGTGGAATCAATGAAAAACCACTGAGACATGCATACTTAAAAAACCAAAAAACCACGATTGAAACTCAATCTCAAACCAAAGGTAATTCCAAACCTAAATGAAGTATGAAAAAATACAAAAATCAAAAATAAAGACATGGTAACTCACCTTAGGTCATTACACACACAGATAACCTAGGGTAAAAAATTGGATAACCCACACACGGTGCATCCCAAACGACCATAGCCAAACAACATCCAGAATTCCATGCTCGACTGATAGATATCACACCATAGATACCCAATAATACCCCATGTATTTTATCATATATAAAAAACAATAACCTAAAAGGCTCAATGCAATAATGGGTGAAACATACTACCTCCAAGAATATAAGGCCCCGACCTTAAACCTTACATAATATTGAATTAAATGAATAATTCACATTGAGGATCTTTTCAGGTTTAGAGTTTTAGAGAATTAGAACATAACTATTACATCTCAAAATATTTACAAAGTAGACACTTCTACCAAGTTTCAATAGAAAAAAAAAACTCTTAAAAAGAAACATGTCTAGTTCCATGTTTTATATAGCATGACTTTCCCTTGATCCCATCCTTGACCCTATTCTACATTAAGTCCTATGAAAAACATTTCAAAAAAAACTTGGGGTGAGCATAAAAATCTCAGTAAGGGATACACAAAGATTAAAAATAGTTAGTTTATCAAAACAAAAAGTAAACCATGTATACTTTATCAAAGTAATACTTTTCACCTTTATGAAGTAGTAAAAACTCTTCACTGAATAAAATATCATTACTTACCCTTTTGTAACCAAAAGATTACCATAAAACCCATATAAAGCACACATAACATATAAAGGTAACTTGGAACATAAACATACTTAAGTGTAATAACCATACGGTCGACTTCCACACATATCACTTAATGGAATAGCCAGACGGCCGACTTCCATACATACTTAATGGAATAGTCATACAGCCGACTTCCATACCCAATGCATTGGAGGTTATAACATAACCACCCATCCTGGTATTCATGACACCACCCGTCATATGGTTTATCACGTAACCACCCATCAAATTTCCAAGTACCATTATAAAAATCATAAGACATAAAACAAATATAATGGAAATAAAACATTTCTACACTTTGATCACAATATATCACTTAAATATATCGACATAACAAATACATTATAAAAACCATTTTCAATAACAAAATACATAAAAGAGTATATGGTATTTATTTCATTTTAAAAACATTACGACTTGTTGAGGAAGCCAATGACCAAATAATACTCGTGGCAGCGAAAAAGGTTGTTGTCACCGCGTACGTTAAAAAAAACATTCCTTTTTGTCGTTCTGTAAAACGCTTCGTAGAAAAAGATTCCTTTTGTATAAAAGTAAAATTCAAAGTGTTTTATACACCGTATAAAAGAAAGTTGTGTATAAAACGAAATATGCCTCAATGAAAGGAGATTGAGACGAAGTCCCTTACCTTGGGTCCGACTTGACTTGATCATTCTTTAATGTTTTGAATAATAAACTTGAGTTAATTTCTACTTGATTAAGAACCTTTTTCAATTTCATTATTACTTTTATATCACTTATTATCATGTTATAAACATTATGTAATCATTTAATTTAATAATGTTTGTTTTGTCGATATTTGGTTCTTAAGTCGAATGTGGACTTCTTACAATTACATGTTGTTCATGTGGTCAAAGGTTCTTTATATCCAGAATGAAATTCCTGATTTGGATATCATATATATCATATATATCCAGCATATACATGTATTTATAATATTACATAATCATTTATAGGTAAGAAATGAAATGCACCGTTCATGGAGACGGTAAGCCGTACGTACGCATGAACGCTACTTTCATTTCTTTGTCATATTAATAGAATTAAAACTAAATGAGAGGTATGTATATTTTAATTCCAGAATTATATTCATCATTTATATGTAACATACATTAAATATATCCATTATAAATATTTACTTATAATAGTACATTACATTTGGGGATAAGAAATGAAATGCACCGTTCATGGAGACGGTAAGCCGTACGTACGCATGAACGCTACTTTCATTTCTATCTCATACATTAATGGAAATAAATAATAATGATATAGTGGTATATTATAATTCCTGTATAACATCATATATAATAACTTTAAATCCATCCTTTATACGTCCCACATATGGCATTAATGAATCACATCAATTTGAGGGGGCGGTAGTCCGCACTTCCTAAAATGAAATTATCGTGTTTACCCACAATGGAAATCATAAAGGTAAACCAAAAATGAAAAATAAAGAAGCATAAGGAAAACCTAAACATAATATATATCATATATAAATATAGTGACATCTTAATGTCCACCATTAAAGGTGTTTAATAGAAAATTGAATAATCATCGTTTCGTGAGGCAGAAATTCGCCAACCACAGAAACAATATGTTCTTTAACCATTAGATGTAGATGTGTGTAAGTGTAGCTCGAAATCGTCTTATAAAAACATCCTAGTATATTTACGATACTGGATTTGTTACAAAATAAATGAATAAAAAGAGTTTAGTGGGTTGGAGAATCAAAATAAAACAATAGAACACAAGTGAAGACATCACCTTAAAATCGGGTAACTCTCTTAGATTTGAGCTCAAAGGCTTACTTGGGAAGACTTATGCCCAATGTGAGGCTTCAAGGAGTAATAGAGGGATGTAGAGAGACAAAATGGGCAGGGGTTGGCCGAGCCAAAGGCTTTGGAAGTGTGGGTAAGGTGGTAGAGGTGGGGGCCTTTTATAAGAGGAGAGGAGGGGCACTCTTGGAAAGTAAGGAAATGTTACTTTATTTTAGAATGAGTTTCAGATTTTAATGGTCCCACATTGATGTATTTCTAGGATAAGGTGATAAGGGTTTGCAATCCACCCATACAATAGATTTTGTACATGTGTAGTTCATATAGTTTACATTATGATTTCATTTTATTTAAATCCTTTATTAATGAGGTAATCGCTACATCATCATGATGTCATAAATAATTTAATTTATTTAATTTATAAAAATTATAAAAAAAATATCACGATGTAAGAAATATTTTTAGATTTCTAATGAATATTTATAGTCAAAAATCTGACTTGTATAACCCCATGTAAAAATTGTTTTAGTAAAACACCTCATGTTTGTGTCATTTTTACTTTATCATTAAATAAAAAGATATTAATGTAATTTTCCAACTAAAGTGGCTCCATGGGGTCCCCAAGTTGACCCATGGATTTTCTTGGTCGGCCATGACACATAAAATTAGGTTGGGACATGTGTCAAGTTCATTTCATATTATTAAAACATTATTTTTACCTTAAACTACACTAATTGCCTCTAATCGCGATTAAAAAATTAATAAGTTACTATTCACCAAAAAATTATTTTAATCCCATTGAACCACATTTTAATTATTAATTACAACCATTTATGTAGGATATTTGAAATTCAAAACATATAGGTGGTAAATTTTCATTTAAACGAAAAATCAGTTTTTAAGTACCACTTAGTGGTTTCACTATTCCTCAAAAATTGATGTTTTTCAGAAAAATACCAAAACTTCACCCTAACCTATATTTGATATTATGAATTCAACAACTAAGTCCATTTTACAAAATTCAAAACATATAAGTTGCATTAATTAATTTAATAATTAATTCTCGTTGTCAGAGCAAATAGCGTGTTTTTATGAAACAATAAGTATCAAAAGATTGACACTAGTTTAAGTCCAATTTCAAAGTGAAATTAATTCCAAAGACAACTAATGGATTTAATGGTAAAAATATATTCTAATTTCACTTTAAAACCAATTTAAAATATAATCTAATCATATAAATAAATTAGATTTATACGAGGTTTTGAATTACAATACAACATTTTACACTATTCATTAAAAAAATGAACTTTATCGGAAAAATACCAAAAATTTACACAAAGTAAATTTTGATGTCCCGATTCTAAAGAAGAGTTATATTTGGTCCAATAGAATGTATAAGAGTGATCAAAACTATATTTAATGACGGTTCTCCATCAAAAGGTGATAAGTGAACCTTTAGTGAAAACTGGGGCATATACGCCTAAAATTGAATTCTTTCCATATTTTTAGCCTTTATCTTTTATTAGATAAAAGTAAAAACATTTAAAAAACATATATAATAATATTTTAGTTATTTCTATCCATTCCCGCCAATACAACGGCTATGTGTTAACTATCATTTAAAATAATACTATTTTATTACTAGTGTGCAACGTAAGATTTCAAAGAAACTCTTTGTTGCATATCAGGTACGCTATCGAACATATCAACCCCTTTAAAGTAAAATTAATATTTAATTCGCAAATATTAATAAATATGAAAATTTATTATTCTTTATTTACCTGGGATGTTACATCCTTCCCCCCTTTTAGTAATTGCGTCCTCGCAATTTTATTCACTTATCAAAATAAGTGGGGGTATTTATCCCTCATAGCATTTTCAGATTCCCACGTTGCCTCTTCAACCATATGGTTTTTCCACAAAACCTTTACCTGGTGAATTACCTTATTTCGCAACACTTGCTCTCTTCGGTGAAGAATCTGGACTGGTTGTTCTTCATAAGATAGGTTCTCTTCCAGCTGAACTACCTCTGGACTCAAAACATGAGATGGATCTGGCATATACTTCCTCAACATCAAAACATGAAAAACATTGTGTACCTGAGATAAACTCGGAGGTAAATCCACTCGGTATGCAACTGATCCAACTTTCTCCAGAATTTCATATGGTCCAATGTACCTTGGACTCATCTTTCCTTTCTTACCAAATCTCATCACACTTTTCCATGGAGAAACCTTGAGAAAAACATGATCACCTACCTCGAAAGATAGATCCTTCCTATGGTTATCCGCATAACGTTTCTTTCCGCTCTGAGCTATTCTCATGTGTTTCTGAATCAGTTGAACTTTTTCTGCCATCTCTTCTACCAATTCTGGTCCCATCAGCTTACTTCCACCCACTTCATCCCAAAATGATGGAGTTCGACACTGCTTCCCATATAATTACTCAAATGGTGCCATCTGTATACTGGAATGAAAACTGTTATTATAAGAAAACTCAACCAAAGAAAGATGTTGGTCCCAACTTCCCTGATAATCCATTGAGTAAGAACGTAGCATATCCTCCAATGTCTGAATTGTTCGTTCTGACTGCCCATCTGATTGAGGATGAAAATCTGTACTGAAATTTAATTCAGTACCCAATGACTTCTGAAGGCCTTTCCAAAAGTTAGAAGTAAACCTGAGATCACGATCAGATACAATGGAGAGAGGAACTCCATGTAACTTGACTATCTCTTTAAGATACAATCAGGAAAGTTGATCTAGGGAAAAAGTATCTCGTATATCAAGGAAATGAGTAGATTTAGTCAAGCGATCAACAATAACCCATATTGCATTATTACCTCGAGATGTCCTCAGTAATCCCACAACAAAGTCCATGGATATATTTTCCCATTTCCACTCTGGCACTGGTAAAGTCTGAAGCATCCCTTTCGATAACTGCCGCTCTGCTTTAACCTGTTGACATGTCAAACACTTCACAGTAAAATCAGCAATATCTCTTTTCATTCCATCTCACCAATAATACTCTCGCAGATCTCTGTACATCTTAGTACTGCCAGGATGAACTGAAAATGGGGAACTATGAGCCTCACATAACAACTCATTCTTCAACTGTGAATCACAAGGCACACATAATATCTTCCAAAACCTCAAGACACAATCATTATCAATGTTGAATTCAGGAAACTTACCCTTCTGAACCAGCTCTACCTTTTTCTGCAACTCACTATCTTACTTCTGTGCTTGCTTGATTCTGTCTGATAGGGAAGATGTCACTGATACCTGAAACAAAACAGAAGGACTTCCTACACAAACAACTTCCATGCCAAAGTTCATCAAATCAAAAACCAAAGGATCTCGTTCCAAACGCAACATTGTTAATGAAGCATTACTTTTTCGACTCAAAGCATCAGCCACTTTATTTGCTTTTCTCGGATGGTAATGAATTGTACAATCATAATCCTTGATTAATTCTAGCCATCTCCTCTATCTCATGTTCAATTCTTCCAAAGTGAATATATACTTTAAACTTTTGTGATCAGTATATATTTCACACTTTACTCCATACAAATGATGCCTCCAAATTTATAAAGAGAAAAAAACATCAGCTAATTCTAAATCATGTGTAGGGTAATTTACCTCATGAGTTTTCAGCTGTCATGAAGCATAAGCAATTAGCTGATCATTCTGCATTAGTACACAACCAAGTCCTTTCAATGAAGCATCATTGTAGATAACAAACTCACCATTCCTGGAAGGAAGTGCCAAAACTAGAGCATTCACCAATCTTCTTTTCAACTCCTAAAAACAATCATCACATTCTTTTTTCCAGATAAACTTAACACCATTCCGAGTTAGCTTAGTCATTGGACTAGATAACCGTGAAAAATTTCTAAAAAACCTTCGGTAATAGCCTGACAAACCAAGGAAGCTACGAATCTCAGTTACATTTGTGGGTCTTGGAAATTCTTCAACAACCTTTGTTTTTGCTGGATCAATAGTTATCACATCTTTAGAAACAATATGACCAAGGAAATAAATTTGTTGCAACAAAAACTCACACTTTCTGAATTTCCCATACAATTTATTTTCTTTTAAGGTTTGAAAAATAACCCTTAAATGTCTTTCATGATACTCTTTACTTTTATAAAACACCAAAATATCATCAATAAAAACAACCAACATTTTCACCTGAGTCAACTGAGCCATCACTATAACAAACTGTCTAGTTCTGATTCTGACCATCTCAGGATACTGATTTGAAAGGTCATTTCCCTTTGTATTCCTTCCCAACATAGATGACATGTTTCCTCTGTGGAAAACAATTCTTAACATAGAAATATCTTAGGAGAAGTAACATGGTAATCTTTAAATGCTATATCATTTTAATCGTACCATAAATTAACTTATAATTTTACACTTTTCTAACTCCTAAAGTTGTCTAAACCGACCTCTGATACCAACTATAAGGCCCCGACCTTAAACCTTACTTAATATTGAATTAAATGAATAATTCACATTGAGGATCTTTTCAGGTTTAGAGTTTTAGATAATTAGAACATAACTATTACATCTCAAAAGATTTACAAAGTAGACACTTCTACAAAGTTTTCATAGAACAAAAAAAACTCTTAAAAAGAAACATGTCTAGTTCCATGTTTTATATAGAATGACTTTCCCTTGATCCCATACTTGAACCTATTCCACATTAATTCCTGTGAAAAACATTTCAAAAAAAACTTGGGTTGAGCATAAAAAGCTCAGTAAGGGATTCACAAAGAATAAAAACTGTTAGTTTATCAAAATAAAAAGTAAACCATGTATACTTTATCAAAGTATTAATTTTCACCTTTATGAAGTAGTAAAAACTATTCATTGAATAAAAGATCATTACTTACCCTTTTGTAACTAAAAGATTACCATAAAACCCATATAAAGAACACATAACATATAAAGGTAACTTGGGACATAAACATACTTAAGTGGAATAACCATACGGTCGACTTCCACACATATCACTTAATGGAATAGCCATACGACCGACTTCCATACATACTTAATGGAATAGCCATACGACCGACTTCCATACCCAATGAATTGGAGGTTATAACATAACCACCCGTCCTGGTATTCACGGAACCACCCGTCATATGGTTTATCATGTAACCACCCGTCAAATGTCCAAGTACCATTATAAAAATCATAAGACATAAAACAAATATAATGGAAAGAAAACATTTCCACACATTGATCACAATATATCACTTAAATATATTGACATAACAAATTCATTATAAAAACCATATTCAATACCAAAATACATAAGAGATTATATGGTATTTATTTCATTTTAAAAACATTACGGCTTGTTGAGGAAGCCAAAGAACAAATAATACTCGCGGCGGTGAAAAAGGTCATTGTCACCGCATACGTTAAAAGAAACATTCCTTTTTGTTGTTTTGTAAATCGCTTCGTAAAAAAAGATTCCTTTTGTATAAAATTAAAAGTCAAATGGTTTTATACACCGTATAAAAGAAAGTCGTGTATAAAACGAAATATGCCTCAATGAAAGGAGATTGAGACGAAGTCCCTTACCTCGGGTCCGACTTGACTCGATTGTTCTTTAACGTCCTGAATAATAAACTTGAGTTAATTTCTACTTGATTAAGAACCTTTTTAAATTTCATTATTACTTTTATATAACTTATTATCATGTTATAAACATTATGTAATCATTTAAATTAATAATGTTTGTTTTGTCGATATTTTGTTCTTAAGTCGAAAGTGGACTTCTTACAATTACATGTTGTTCGTGTGGTCAAAGGTTCTTTATATACAGAATGAAATTCCTGTTCTGGATATAATATATATCATATATATCAAGCATATACATGTATTTATAATATTACACAATCATTTATAGGTAAGAAATGAAATGCACCGTTCATGGAGACGGTAAGTCTTACGTACGCATGAACGCTACTTTCATTTCTTTGTCATATTAATGGAATTAAAACTAAATGAGAGGTATGTATATTTTAATTCCAGAATTATATTCATCATTTATATGTAACATACATTATATATATCCATTATAAATATTTATTTATAATAGTACATTACATTTGGGGATAAGAAATGAAATGCACCGTTCATGGAGACGGTAAGACGTACGTACGCATGAACGCTACTTTCATTTCTATATAATACATTAATGGAAAGAAATAATAATGATATATAGGTATATTATAATTCCAGTATAACATCATATATAATAACTTTAAATCCATCCTTTATACATCCCACATATGACATTAACGAATCACATCACTTTGAGGGGGCGGTAGTCCGCACTTCCTAAAATGAAATTATCGTGTTTACCCACAATGGAAACCATAAAGGTAAACCAAAAATGAAAAATAAAGAAGCATAAGGAAAACATAAACATAATATATATCATATATAAATAGATTGACATCTTAATGGCCACCATTATAGGTGTTTAAAAGAAAATTGAACAATCATCGTTTCGTAAGGCAGAAATTCGCCAACCAGAGAAACAGTATGTTCTTTAACCATTAGATGTAGATACGTGTAAGTGTTGCTCGAAATCTTCTTATAACAACATCCTAGTATATTTAATATACTGGAGTTGTTACGAAAGAAATGAATAAAAAGAGTTTAGGGGGTTGGAGAAGCAAAATAAAACAAAAGAACACAAGTGAAGACATCACCTTAAAATCGGGTAACTCTCTTAGATTTGAGCTCAAAGGCTTCCTTGGTAAGACTTCTGCACAAAGTGAGGCTTCAAGGAGTAAGAGAGGGATGTGGAGAGACAAAATGGGCAGGGTTTTGCCGAGCCAAAGGCTTTGGAAGTGTTGGTAAGGTGGTAGAGGTGGGGGCCTTTTATAAGAGGAGAGGAGGGGCACTCTTGGAAAGTAAGGAAATGTTACTTTATTTTAGAATGAGTTTCAGATTTTAATGGTACCACATTGATGTGTTTCAAGTATAAGGTGATAAGGGTTCTAAATCCACCCATCCAATAGGTTTTGGACATGTTTAGGTCATATATTTTACATTATCATTTCATTTTATTTAAATCCTTTATTAATGAGGTAATCGCTGCATCATCATGATGTCATAAATAATTTAATTTATTTAATGTCTAAAAATTATAAAAAAAAATATCATGATGTAGGAAATATTTATAGATTTCTAATGAATATTTATAGTCAAAAATATGTCTTTTATAACCCCA
Source organism: Viscum album (assembly GCA_963277665.1). Classification (NCBI taxonomy): domain Eukaryota; kingdom Viridiplantae; phylum Streptophyta; class Magnoliopsida; order Santalales; family Viscaceae; genus Viscum; species Viscum album. The sequence continues at coordinate 2,027,877,631 of OY728123.1, forward strand.
TGTAAAAATTGGTTTAGTAAAACAACTCAAGTTTGTGTCATTTTTACTTTATCATTAAATAAAAAGATATTAATGTCATTTTCCAACTAATGTGGCTCCATGGGGTCCCCAAGTTGACCCATGGATTGTTTTGGTCGGAAATGACACATCCAATGAGGTTGGGACATGTGTCCAGTTCATTTCATATTATTAAAACATTATTTTTACCTTAAACTACACTAATTACCTCTAATCGCGATTAAAAACTTAATAAGTTACTATTCACCAAAAAAATATTTTAATCCCATTGAACCACATTTCACTTCTTAATGAAAACCATGTATGTCGGATTTTTGAAATTCAAAACATAGAGGTGGTAAAATTTCATTTAAACGAAAAATCAGTTTTTTAAGTACCACTTAGTGGTTTCACTATTCATCAAAAATTGAAGTTTTTCAGAAAAATACCAAAACTTCACCCTAAGCTATATTTGATATTCTGAATTCAAAAATGAAGTCCATTTTACAAAATTCAAAACATATATGTTTCATTAATTAATTTAATAATTAATTCCCGCTTTCAGAGCAAATAGCGTGTTTTTATGAAACAATAAGTATCAAAAGATTGACACTAGTTTAAGTCCGATTTCAAAGTGAAATTAATTTCAACGACAACTAATGGATTTAATGGTAAAAATATATTCTAATTTCACTTTAAAACCTATTAAAAATATAATCTAGTCATATAAATAAATTATATTAAACATAGGTTTTGAATTAAAATACAACATTTTACACTATTCATTAAAAAAAATGAACTTTATCGGAAAAATACCAAAAATTTACACAAAGTAAATTTTGAGGTCCCAATTCTAAAGAAGAGTTATATTTGGTCCAATAGAATGTATAAGAGTGATCAAAACTATATTTAATGATGGTTCTCCATCAAAAGGCGATAAGTGAACATTTAGTGAAAACTGGGGCATATACGCCTAAAATTGAATTCTTTCCGTATTTTAAGCCTTTATATTTTATTAGATAAAAGTAAAAACATTTAAAAAACATATATAATCATATTTTAGTTATTTATATCCATTCCCGCCAATACAACGGCTATGTGTTAACTATCATTTAAAATAATATTATTTTATTACTAGTGTGCAACGTAAGATTTCAAAGAAACTCTTTGTTGCGTATCGGGTACGCTATCGAACATAGCAACCCCTTTAAAGTAAAATTAATATTTAATTCACAAATATTAATAAATATGAAAATTTATTATTATTTTTTTACCTGGGATGTTACAAAGAAAGGTTTAACTGAATAACTAGGATCATCAAAACAACACTGACATCCAACCAGAAAAGAAAGTGGCAATCCAAAATAATAACCTCAAAATAAATCCACAAGGGTGGTGGTTTATATCACAAATAAAACAAGGCACACCATAAATGACATTCAAAAACCATATTCTATAAGCATAAAACAAGTAACCATCCACATTGTCCTAACAACCACAATTGAATCTCTAAAGTCATGATTGAAACCATCAAAGGAAAGGTAAAAAAACACCTACACAAAATGATTAAAATTGAGACCTCATATAAAATCCAAAAATACAAAACTTTTAACGATGAATCCAATATACATAAAAAAGGAAAACTCTTGGAGACTTAATATAGGATGGATTATCATGACCTAGATTCCCATACTAGAAGCATACAAGCAACTGATTCTTCCCATGGGAGAGACTCTTTTCACTAATATATTGCTCATCCTATTTATTATTTTCACTCACCAGGTTATCCTAACACCTACTAGATATAACTAAGGCATCACCCACAACAATATTCCTTGACTATTCATCTTATATTTGAATAGTATTACTAATTACCTCATGAAAATATTTCAGGATATACCGAAGTATAAATTAACCAAAATCTAGGAAGATACCACCTTTTATGAAATGAACATTCTTAGAATCACTGATGACCATCTTTGGAGAAAATATGACCCACTTTAGTAAGTGATATAAGTACTCTCCCAATAATCAATCAACCTAATTAAGTATCACAAGCTCTAGAGATCTCTCATATTTCCCCACTTGAGGAAACTACCATTGGATAAATTCAATACTAAATAGATCCTATGAAATACCTTCATGCAATTGATAATGTACCATCAAATCCCACTAAATTTAGTTAAAACCAAAAAGCAAGCTCACAACAGATCTCTCCAATGAAGATTTTGATGTATTAATATAATTTAGGGCCACATGAATATCTTCCAACCACCTCAATACTTTTACCGACCTATTATCACCACCAAATTAATTTTAAAAGTCAAAAATGGGATCTGAGCATGAAAAATGTTCCACATCTACTAATCCACCCGTATAATGGATAGGCTTTGGAATTGAATAAACTTTATTGATCATTATAGAAAGTGTACTACAAATAATAGAAGACATGAACCACATAAACTGATTCCTCAAACATAAACTGAATGATTCCTTCATGAGTGAGGATTCAAGTGAAACTGTGCGCCATCAAATAAGGCACACATCATTTGCACCATGAAAAGAAATTTTTATTTTGTAATCATGAATTTCATAAAGGAATTTTGAAATCATTCCCCACAAAGGTGCATACCTAAAAACTAATCCAACCTATTCTTTAAAAATAAAATAATTAATATAATTCACATTTTCCAAACAAGGTTCACCATAAAAACTCCTTTAAAAATTCCATTTCATTTTGAATACCAAGCGTCCTAGAAATTATCATCAAAAGAAAATTTCCATTTGAAAACACCTTCCAAACTTTTTTCAAAATAAGATCTCATTTTTCCTAAATCATTTTAAAAAACCCCTTTTTGAAATCAGTTCTTTTTTGTAAAACCCAAGGATGCATGTTTGAAACATACCATTTTCTAAATACAGTATGGTAAAAACCACTCTAATTTTTTTTTGAAAAACCATTGGAATATAATATTACTAATATTTTATAAAACAAGGTTTGAAAAATAACATTAAAAAAATAAATTCTTTATTTTTCCAAAATGAGGTTTTTAAAAGATAAGAACACACAAAAAATTACACAATAATTCAAAAAGGTTTTAAAAACCACATCTACAAAGGGAAATCAACAAGCTCCTGAATCCACCTCCCACAAGTGAAAACCACTTTAGGAGAAATATATAATCAAGAGGATTAAAAAATATATAATAATAAAATAAATAGTTCTATGCAGGCTTTATCCACATAGGTTGCAAAACCATGTGATAACCATGGAACATTCCCTGCAAAGTAAGAATACTCAACTTCATGGGAGCCACACATTTTTCCAAGCCATGTGAGATAACCATAAAACTCATGCTATCCTCAATTCTCACCAAAAAACTCAGTAATGACCCCAAATATCACATAAAAAGTGAAATTTGGATCAAAGAAACATCAATTCGTATCCAAATACATCCGAAAAAACTAAAAAAAACTCAAATATGTATTTTAATATCCAAATTCCCATAATAGGTTGAGGGTCAGGATGAGAAAGAGCTAGATAGACTCTCCCCACCCTAACCTATGAAGCTATAAAAATTTTAATATCATTTCTACCAGGACATCCCCAAATAATAAGTGATACATAAGAGGCTTATGCTCTTACCAAAGAACCAAATCCTTTGAAACCATTTTTTAACAAACCATCCTAGGATTCTAAAAAACCTAACACCTAACCTAGTCCTCCATAATTCCCTAATGACATTCCTAATCCCTAGAAAATAGAGGAAAGTGTGTAAGAATCATAGCAATCCATTTGGGTATGAGTTTACCCAAATCTAAGATAAATGGAAGTGGAATAAATAAATAAACGACCCAAATTACATAAACATGCCAAACATATCATAACCAACTAACATATCCAACCCATTTTCACAAATATAAACAACATACGAGGAAAAAAAGATAGAAATAAGAATAATAGATAAAATATAACCAGAAATTAAACAACTATAAAAAATTGAAGTCGAGCCTGCTACCATATCCATGGAACCTCTAGTCTCTCACCGCTACCCAAATCACCTGATGCCAACCTCAAAGAACAGATAAGATTCACCTAAAACCTAAAACCTAAAATATATAGGCATTAGCTAAAAATACTCATAGGTCAGAAAAACCCACCAAAACTATGCAAATTATTTCATAAGTAAATTCCTCAATTATAGTTTTAAAATAAAGCTACAAAGTAATATTTTCACATATAACTTATGGAAAAACAAAAAAAACTGCTTAGTAATATTTCAAAAAATTTCTCTTTATTTTACCTAAAATATAAAGAAACTTAAAAAAAATTAGTAGCCTATTCAATTTAAAAACGATTCACCTGATAATATAACTGAAAAATGACCCACTTGTTTTATTAAAAAAAATTGCCACCTTATAAACATTTCACCATCCATATCCATATTTAAACCAAAACACCCATTTTAAAATCCAGATTAAAAATCCTCACAAGAGTATTTAAGTTCAAAAAGGTTTTCTAAACATATTTGGAAACTTATTTTCCAAAGTAAATGTCCCAACACACACAGAAGACATGGAAAAAATTAAGCACCATATATCACAAAGAATATAACAATATAATTAAGAAACAGTTTCATGAAAATGAAATCATTGAATATTATACAAATAATAACTAGATCAAACTTCCATAAATCAAAATTTATTTAAGAAATACAATGTTCCATGGACTCTAACTTGGATCTCTAATGTGAGTAGAATCAAACCATATAAGAGTATTACAACTGATGAACTGGATACTGGTGTGTGCTGAAGTCCAAACGAAAAGTCATCCAACTAGCATACACAGACCTCATTGTGATGAAACCTCTATCAAGCCCTTGTTCCTAGCATGAGTGGAGGGCCTCTAATGGAATGTGAAAAAATTGGAAAAATAGACTTAAATCTCGCACATAGTTCCCAGATTCCCATGACCAAAATTGATGTGAGGTGAAAGAACACACACACCATTTCGAATCCATAACACATAAACAATGGGTAACCCTAGACCTTAACATCCAAACAATGAATTTACCCAAATATTGTACGCACCGATGACATAAAAAAATTCCCACACAATGGGAGTAATAATAATATCATAGGTAGATAAATCCCACACAAGGGGTAGTATGGATAAAAAACACACACATGGGGTAAATAAGTTCGAGGGAAAATAAAGGGGTTTCTTTCACATAATCCATTTTAAAACCAATGTTAGAACAAGTAATTTTTCATAAAACATGGCTCGAGGCACCAAGTCCTTTCACATTTCATAAAATCCCACTTTAGGCATTTCCAATAAAATCATGGAAGTATTCCACAAATTCAAAAACATTTCAAATTCACCTTTAAAAAATGGGTCTTCTTCTTTAAATTCCAAAATAGGGCCCAACTCTATTCACTTTCATCAAACCATTTTAAAATATATATCAATGAATTATCCACAAGGGGTAAACTACATAAACATTTAAAATAACCATTTGAAGTCCATAAAATAACCCCTTTATAAATCATTTTGAGACCAACACCACACTTTTACAAAAACAACTCTTGAAAACATATTTTCACACATTAAAATCTAAAACAATAAAAAACACTATAATTACATTTAAAACAATTTCAAAAGAATAATTTGAATTTTAAAAAGTATTAGCACATGGAAAAATCCCATTTCAAACATGAAAACATGGAATTTTTAAGATAAATACTTTATTACAACATTAAAACACAAAAAATAGTTATAAATTACCAAAAAAATGCCACATATATTCATATTTTCAAAAAATGAATTTATAATGAAAAAAAACAATTTGAATCCCAAAATGAAGTAATTACTTAAAAACACCTACTTGGAATCAGCGAAAACCATGCCAAAATGCATCACCTTCAATGAATACCACATATAAGGGGATATAAATGGAGTCTAAAAGCATTAAACACCAAAAAACCCAACATCATATTCAATTAGAACCCAAAAATCAGCCACAAGTGTCCCATGGTTCATGGGAAAATCCAAAAACAGGAGGAAGGAGGGAGGGGAGGGACGAAGAGGGGAAGAGAAGAATAAATACCTCAAAACCTCTTGAAAATCACCAAATAGTTTAAAATAATTGAAGTAGGAGGAAGTTGGAGATCCTCCTTGGGATCCCAATTGATGGTTGACACAAATGGGGGAGATGAGGGGTGAAATACCTCTTAATTTGAGAGGTAATTTCGGGAAATTCCAAAAAAAATTAAACACCTATACCAAATACATGGTTTGGATATATAGTTTTCCAAACCATATGCCGACCATGTCTGGAGTGATCTTCACAATTTAAAAAGTCATGTGAAAGTTGTGGAAAAAAAGACTATCACAATGATAGGACCATACACACTAACACTGCATGATTAATACTGACTATGTGGGCTTACCATGATTCATCAAAAAAGTTTTAATTCTTTTGAAATTAAAACCCTAAAACTACGGGAACTCAAAATGACTCAAATAAGATAAAATAATAAAAAAATTAACAATACAGTGACATAAAGGGTGTTATATTTACCTTCATGTATTCTGTGGTCATTTCATTGACCCTTGAGAACCTAGTTAACTATTACCATGGCTTACATATTCAAATAAATGGGAAGTTAGAGAAATCAATTCAAACATTAGGTATGTTATTAAAGAAATTATTATGAACTTAAGTGGTTCCTACAAGTACCATTTTTCTTTAGTAGAGTTCTCATATGACCTTAGTTATCCATAAGAGGTTTATATAATCACACTTGGAGATTTTTGTGATTTTCCATGTCTAAATATACATTTCTAAGTAGAGGTTTGGGGGGAGTTCCTTTCTTAGATAAAGTCATGTGTGGGAGGATAGTGTTAGATTTATTGATAAGAGAAATAATAGAAATAGCTTTGAGCTGTAAAATATAATATTTAGGTCATAATTATTTTTTTCCATTATATTTAGAGATAAGGGATCATGTATTATTGCGGGAACTTCCTATATTAATGAATTTAAACCTTATTTGTAGTGCATGGTATTATTTTTCATAGATCATTAGAATAGAAGTACGAACCAGACTATGTTCATTTAATTGGTTGGAATCAAGCTAGATGCACATTGTTTCAATGTTATTTATATTTTGGGATAAAAAAGAAAATATATTGAAAGGTAAATGTATATATTTGATATATGTGTTATAAATGTATGACATGATCTATTATGAAGCTTGTGGGTGGCATTAGAGGATATTGGAGTAATGAGATAGGCTATTGATTATACACTACCAACCTACAACATTATATGGATGGAAATCCTAATGTTGGGGAGAATGTATCACTCCCACATAGTTTGATGTATTTACTAGTTTTATGATGTTACTTTAAGAACTTAAGAGGTTTGTGTTGGTTTTTGGTAGTTTTAGTGTATTTTGGATGTTTTTAAGGGTAAGAACATGGTTAAAGGAAAACATGTAGAATTCCAAAGTAACCATGAAGGAAAACTGGGGTTTTGGGACAGGTGCATGGTCAGAACATAGTTTGGGAAAACCGTTCAGGATAACCATGTGCCCATGGTGGGGATCTCAAGGATAGTACACGATTGGAACATAGTTTGGGTAAACCATATGGCTATGTACTTTTTCAAGAAATGATGTCTGCACTGTTGGTGTATAGTTTACAAAACCATGTCGGCCTACCATGCATGAATCTAAATTTCTCAGAAAAATAGTTTTTTTAAACCCTCCCCTAAAACACTCATTATTTCCCAACTTTCTAAGGGTATCAAAATAGAGTGTTACCTTATGTGATTTTTGCAATTATCTTCCTTGCATTGCTCATTCTATTGAATTCTTGGAGCATTTAGCCTAGCACTACGCCAAATTTTTTATTTAGCGGCGGATTAAACCCCCACTAAATCATTCTGCGGTGGTTTTGGAAATCCTCCGCTAAATCGTGTGTTGGGAAATAATTACCAGTGGTTTTTTAAAACCATCATAGAACGATTTAGCAGCGGGTTTTTAGTAGTTTTTTAGCACTATGCCAAATTTATTATTACCACGCTCATGCCCATCTCCATGCATAAGTCCATGTCCGTGCACATGTCCATGCCATATATAGAAATTCTATGTTGGGTGAGATTTGATCCCCTTACCTCTTACTTATTCTTTAAAGACTTTACCACTCCAACATTCTCTTCATGTGGTCAATAAATCGAATTTAATATACTTATACACATATATGTTAATTGGAAAAATATGTAACACATAACTAGTAGATACACACTAAATAATTACTAATCAATAATTATTAATCAATTATGATTAATCAAAAATCAAAAATCAAAAATTAATAATATATAATGGATAATATTTAATATATAATATATATTTTATATTTTATATTGCATAATATATAATATATAATATATAATATATAATACATAATACATAATATTTAATATATAATACATAATATATAATACATAATACATAATACATAATACATAATACATAATAGATAATAGATAATAGATAATAGATAATAGATAATAGATAATATATAATATATAATATATAATATATAATATATAATATATAATATATAATATATAATATATAATATATAATATATAATATATAATATATAATATATAAGATATAATATATAACATATAATATATGATATATAATATACAACACATAATATATAAGTAATGTATAAATTAAAAATTAATTAAAAAATAATTTAATATATGATTAATAAATAACAAATTAATAATAAATAAAGAAATAATAGATAAATAAATAAATAATAAAGAAATAATAAATAATAAATAATAAATAGTAAATAATTAATAATAACTAATAATTAATAACTGATCATTATGAATTAATAATTAAGAATTAATATTTAAAATTGTATAAATAATTAATAAATAATTAATAAAATATTAATAAATATTGAATAAATAAATAAATGAATAATAAATGAATAATAAACATATAAAAGATTAATATTTAGTAAAGTAAAAATAAATTAATAAAAAATAAAAAATAAAAAATAAAAAATAAAAATAAATAAATAAATAAATAAAAAAACAAACAAACAAAAAAATAAATATATAAATAAATAGATAAATAAATAATAAATAATAAATAATTAATAATTCATAATAACTAATAATTAATAATTGATAATTATAAAATTAATAATTTTTAATTAATATTTCATATTTAATATTTAAAATTTAATATTCAATATTCAATATTTAATAAATAACTAATTATTAATTAACAAATAATCAGTAAATAATAAATAAATAATAAATAAATAAATAATAAATAAATAATAAATGAATAATAAACTAATAATAAATTCATATTTAATAAATTAAAAATAAATTAATAAAGAATAAAGAATAAAGAATAAAAAATAATGAATTAATCATAAATAATAAATAATAAATAAGAAATAATAAACAATGAATAATAAATAAATAAATACAAAAACAAATAAATAGATAAATAAATAATAAATAATTAATAATTAATAATAACTAATAACTAATAATTGATTATTAATAATTAATAATCCTTAATTAATAATTAATAAATAATATGTAATATTTAACATTCAATATTTAATATTTAATACATAATTAATTAATAAATATTAATTAATTAATTAATTAATAACGAATAAGGAATAAATTATAAATAAATAAATAATAAATGAAGGATAAACTAAAAATAAAAAATAAATAATTAATTTATTAAAAAAAATAATTATTGAGTATATAATAACTAAATAATAAATAAATAAATAAATATTAAATAATAAATAATTAAATAACTAAATACTTAAATAAGTAATAAATAATAGATAAATAAATAACAATTAATTAATTAATAATTAATAAATTAATAAATATTAAATAAATACATAAATAATTAAATAAATAAATCAAAAAACTTTAAGAACCTCTAAAAACCCAAAAAACACTAAAATGACCATAAAATATGATTCGAGACTCATTTTTCAGTACCAAAACCTGTCAAATCAAAGATCATGAAATGAGCTTCGACATGATATGTTGTACATGCCGAACGGACAACTGGATCAAAAGTTATAACCATTTGAATTTTAAGAAATCAGTGTCTGTAACTAAAACCTCTATTTTGGAGGCCTTCTGGGAATTTCTAACAAAATAAAATAGCGTACCAAACTCATAGAGGTAGTACCATACTTAAGCAGTGTAGAGATCATCACAGGCTTCGATTTGATATGTGGTAGAGCCCAAATCGACACCAAAATTAAGAGTTATGGTCGTTTGAAGTTCGAGTTTGATTTTCGACTTTTGAATTTTGAATATACATTTTTTACTTTTATTATCACATGATTTAAATCTAACTTAGATTTTTCTCATTTTATAAACTTTTATTTGATTGGTTGTGGAGCTGAAATGGACTCTTGAATCAGAGGTTATGGTCATTTGATGCCAAAGTCTGTTCTTCTACTTATTGAAGATTTTTTCTAGTTTTAAAATATTATTAACTAATAATTATAAATATTAATTAATTAAAAAATTATAAATATTTAAAATTATAAATAATAAACTGTATTTTATTATAACTAATTAATAATAAATAATAAATAAACAACCATTTTTTTAAATTTTCTTAAATTTTGTGTCGGTTTTTTGATAAAATCGCTGCTAAAAATTGATTTTTTTTCTTTAGAATATATTTTGAAAAATTTATAAAATGAAATTTAAAAAAAATTAGCAGCGGTTTTTTCACGATGGTTTTAAAAACAACCGCTAAATTTTCGATCAAAAAAATTTAACAGTGATTTTTAAAACCGCCACGAAAAAACAGCCGCTAAAACACTATTTTCTTGTAGTGTAATGATCGAAGGTAAGAATCATATCTCTAATTCTACTCTATTCTATTATCATTTGCTATTAGGATAAGCCCTAGATCAAGGCTTATATATTTGTATCAATTTATTAGGGTATTTTTTTCTAAGGATTTTGTTATAAACCATAATAGGATGGTTTTAGATCTTAGATCTTTGAGAACATGGGTTGAATTCATCATGGAAATCTTAAGCAAGGTAAGTGTATTTTGTCTCACTCCGTTTATGCCAACAAATTGGGATCTTATTATTTTTAGGGTTTAATGATTTTTTTATATGTACCAAATGAATTTGAGAAATCTTGGGTGAATATTCTCTTGGTGGAAAATTATTTTTAGAAAACATTTATGGGAAGCACCCATACCCTTTTTGATTAAATTCATACTTGATAATTCATCTATAAAATGATGGTTTTAACATGTGAAAATGTGGTTTTGTTGTGGACTTATTATTAGTGTGCGTATGTGCGTGTGTGTGTGTTCACCCATTGTATTGATGAAATGTGTGTTTGAGGATGTGTTTTGGAAAATATTCATTTTATAGTGTGTTTATTATGTATATTTATGGGGCCTTGTTCGTCTAAACTTGGCCGCCCGTTCCTAATTTTAAGGCATGTAGGATTAAAGCACCAAGTAATGACTCGGGTTTGGGAGAATAAGTTTTCTCTAAAGAATTAGGCCCATTCAGAGAGTCTTACATTGAAAGTGGATAAATTATTTTCATGACATGGATATCAGAGGTGGTGTATTGGTGGATTTAATGTCTGTATATATATTATACGTGTGTGATTTTTGGTGTCGGTACTTTGTGAAAATAATGATTTGAAGGAAATATGGATCTATAGTGTCGGTTATTCGAATGTTTTACTTTGGATTTTCCATTTTTATTATTCTTATCTCTTGTTTAATATAAAATGTGATACAACTTATACTTATTTAAGTGGAGAGTGTGGGATGTATGTGGGGGATTTCATATTTAATTATACACTCACCCATTGTATATGTATCCCAATTCATATACAGTTACTATATAATTTGATGTAGATAAGGTGAGGGCCTCTTGTCTTATTAGTGACGAATCTAGGTACTATGTATTGGATAGATCTAGAAGCATGGCTGTAACTTTCATGTGGAGCATGGGATAGTTCCATGCGGGAACCTTGTCTTTCATTTTGGGTCTTTTAGTATTGTAATCTTATTTGGCATTATTATTAGTCATTTCACTCTGATTACTATTTTGTGATCTATTTGTACTTTGGTCTAGTTTTATCATGTATCATATTTATACTATTCCATTGCATTTAATATGCTTTAGGTTTTGTCTTATGCAAGTTAAAATCTTCTCCTAATGATTTGGTGAATCCCCAAGAATTTATTTTGAGCCTTTGGTGTTTGGGGGATGCACCTATGGTTAGTGGCATTCCAATCATATCCTAGGAAATAGATTAAGGGCAGGATTTTACAAGGTAAATACTAATAGAGTATTAAATATTTTTAAATAATAAGGGAATCCAATCATTATGAATAGAAAGATATTGAAGCTATAACTTTAAAGTGAATTGGTGGAGAAATCCACCACTTTTCTTACTAAATAATGAGAATCCATGTGCTCTTGGGAGGGAGCATAAGTCATTTACTTCTTATTGCTAGCTTTTTAATTAGAACAATTATAACAATTTAGCGTGTGAGTGACATTTTATAGGATATATAAAAAAATTCAAATCAAATAATAAAGGAAAAACATGAACCATACAAGAAGATATTTCAAGGATGGGAAGGATTACACTTACCATATATCTTTCATTTGAGAATATTGCTTAATCATAATTGAAATTTCCTATATAAGTTCGTTTTATGTTTGTATAAAAACCAAATGCGGGGGAGTGTGGTTTTTTCACTGATATTAGGGAATTCTTGATAATTTTTATATTAGTTCTTTAAGAGACATATCACTTAGAAAACATTGAGTTTCTTGTTTGTGAGCTTAGATAGTTAAGTTTAAAAGGAATGAATCCAAGGTATAAATATATGAATTTTATATACTATAATTTGAGATTGAATTTGGGTGGATGTTTAATAGTAAGGGAATAACACCATAGGGATCCAACTTAAAAAATTATATAATTCCTTTGAAAATGAATCCAAATGGGAAATTTGGATCCCACATGAAATTTATGAGATGATTAGGCACATGGTGTGTGTGAAAAATCAAGGACATGAACTTGGATAAAATTTAATTCTTAGAGATTGCTACCCCCATCCTATTTCCATGCCTTGATTATTTCAATTAGTTATGGGGGATTCCTTCTATAGGGGATGGTTTAGTTGTATAATAATCACACACAACTAATAAGAGTAAAGTACACACCATGGATAAAAAATTTCAAATATATTTTGTGTTCCATGTTTTCAAAAGTAATAGACAGTGAGGGGAATATTGAACACAAATGAATAAGGGATAAATTGACTTATATGATTTTCATTGGAGTTTTATCAAGGAAGTATTAAACCCAATATTATTAAAGAAACTTGAAGAACGATGATTTTTAAAGAGTTTCATTTTATAGAAATGATTTAACTAAGATATATTTATTTAGAACTTAATGACCCATGAATCAAACATGATATAAATTGGGTTCTTTTTTAATCATGTTGAGATAAATAACTTGAGGAAAATTTATCACTCAAGGGTGGGGAAATTTGAATTGAAAATATATCATTTATTAGTATTTTGATTTTTTTTTATTTTTTCTGTCTTACTTTGATATTTGGATATTAAATGGACAATTATGGTATTTTTTTAGTTTTGTAAATAAGATCTCAATTATTAATATCCATGCATCAATTTCTACTCATTTAGGATATAATTTGGATATAAATTATTTAATGGTGAGTCACTATTTTTTATAAGTGTTTTGATTGTAAGTAAAATTCACTACATAAGATAAAATATAAGAAGTAGGAGAATTGTAAGAATAAAAGATGCATCACATGAGATTAAATTGAAGGAGTAAAATTACAAGTGAGAATAAACATTGAGAAAACAAGGATGCAACGGAATAAATAGGAACATAAATGATTTACATCATTATTTATTCAAGAATAATCTCATTATGTAAGAATAACATAGAAAATAAATGTTTTGTGGAGGATTAACTAGGAGAATACATTTGGTCCAATGTAACCCCATTTATTAGCTTGAGAATATCCTATCACACCAAGGATATCTCATGTTCATCACCATGAGGCCATGACTACTCATCAAGGTAATTTTCATCGACTTATAGGGACTACACCAGATCCAACATAACATGGGGGAAACTCTTGTAGTGTCATTGATTACAAAACTATATTATAGAATCTAACATAGATTTTTTCTAAAATAAAAAATAGCTTGGGGGGCCAACGTGGGGATATAAACTCAAGGGAATTCCATCTACATTGAGATACTCTATTTCTAGGAATCTGAAAATCCATGGGGTTGAGATTTAGTTTCAAATATAATGAAATGTTTTATTGAAACCCAAATAAATATTAACATCAACAGAACTGATGACTCTCCATAAGGATATGATCACTTCCCAATGAAATGTAAAGTATTCAATAGATGATGGACTAGCATTCGAACATAGCTCTATACACAAATGTAAAATTAAATTGATGAGAAAATGTAATGAAATACTACAACATAAGCTACATTGATTCTATTATATTATTAGGGTTCTAATTTTTTAATTTTTTTAGTCTATAATTAATTTTTTGGAAGTACTCTAGAAGTATTTTTTCAACCCAAAATAACTGGAGAACTAATCTAAGAAATTAATGTGGAAATAAGGGTGATAAATCATTAGTGGTCATTGATAAATAAAGATGCAACGTAGATCATATGCATGGGTTGTGGGTTTCAAAAGATTATTGGAACATTCAGGACTAACTAAATTGATAAATGAATTAACGACCTGGTAGCACTAGGGATAGAGAGAAAGAACCACATGGGTATGGGGAGTGAATATTCCTCAAGGATAATGGGATTTTTTCCGCATGGAGAGATATTATCAATAAATGTCTATTTGGAATGATAAAAATTGATGTGAAGAGTTAATTAGGAGGATCATATTCATAGAATAATGAAGGGTAGTTCTATTGGGGGTTGGGAATTTGTAGAAGGAGGATCTGGAGAATGAGATCTCTACCTTTGAAGGAAGATACACATCCAACATTAGAGATTTTTATTTTTATTTTATCTATTTCTATTGTTTTATAATTATCATGAGTAGTTAACCACTTAGTGGGGTTTATGTACAATGTAGTTTTGGATTATTTCTAAAATATTAAATAAATAAAATTTTACCTTTCTTTTAATTTTGTACTTAATGATTTTATATCTTCATTAACTAGTAGATTATCATAGGGGTAGGGTAAAGGAACAAGAGTTTAAATTTGATCCCATGCACATAGAGTAGGTACTTTGTTCTCTAAATCACGAGTGTTTATAAGGAGGCTCTAGACCACACTAATCATAGAAGAAAAGAGATTAATTCTCTTGATTTAGTTAATAAAAACAAAGTCATGAGGAACATTGATTACACCAAGAAACTAAAAAGTATCTTGAGAGAGCACTTGGAAAAGGAATAGTGAGTGTGATAGGGAAGAAATAATGAATTGTATCATAATAAATGTAAAGTAATGAAACTAATCCCAACAACCCCACTGTTTAAATTGTTTCATGAATGAAGTAATAAAGGACACTAACATAATCTCATTCCCCAACTAGATTTTATCCAAAAATCATTATTGATTCACAAATATTAAAAAATTTATTAAAAAAATAAATTAAAAATAGATATAAGGGAGAAAGAAGACAAACATCCCGTATTTTATTACCTCTAAATCCTAATCTGATTGCTCTGAAAATATCCATCTCTTTATGGTGTTTCTCTTCCACTTGATTATAGATTATTTAAACTTAATAAATATATATTTAAATTTCAAAACTTGGTATGATATCACATTCATTACTCTGAGATGATCATTCTATCCTCCACAAGGAACTTTCAATGTATATCCATTTCCTCATAGGAGACTGAATCCAAAATCTAAAAATAGAATTCGCTCCACTGCACACTATTTATTTTAGTTCCACATGAACTACACATATAATTCTTGGCTTTTTTCAATCTCCTTGAGCATATATCAACACCTCCAAAAACCTCCAGAATTTTCTCAGCTCCATACCACCATTTTCATCTTAAATTTTTAATTTTTAACTTTTTTTAACCATATTTAAATTTAATTATCATGTGATATGCATAGGTAAAGTCTTCATTATTTAGTTAGTATTGAACTTTCCAAATATTGTCCTTGGGAACCTCTTTATATATTGACTCTTGTATGAACACCCAAAAAGATTCAATTATTATATGCATCACTTTTAATGGAGATTAAGCTTTGGTACTTCATTATAGCTTAGTCAATTGACACTATAATATTTAGTAAACATAGATTTACCCATTCATCCATGTAATCATTCATAATTCAATAATCCTCACCTTTGAAACTCTTGATTTCATCAAAATCTTCCATAATTATTCCATAATATCATGTCAATATCAACCTCTACAACTTGTGGGAATACCCCCTGGATTCAAAGATCTAGTGTTGAGGCTTGTCCCCCATTATAATTTTATCTTTCCATAACTTGGATATAATTCACTCATCACTAATTTATGAATCTCAATTCTCTGTATTCTCAAGGGAAATTCATTGAGTATGATTTATATATAAAGATTTATAAATGTAGCCACAAAATTGGAGAAACATGAGGCTCCCTTCTACATGAATAGAGAACCTCCAAGAAAAAAAAGCATATGAAATAAAAGATCATCTTAAAACTCCATCAATGTTGATTTTCAATAGTTAATAAAACCCCATTTTATATAATATTTTTGAATCACTTAAAAAATTCTTGTCGAGAAACTTCATTCAATGTTCTTAGAACCATTACTTGATATCAAGATTTTTGTTTAGTCTGATTCATCATCCCTATGTTCCATATCCTTTTAAATTGAAACAAAGAATAATTACCAAAAACATCATTGTTTTCACCTAAGGATCAGATGTATTAAATCAATTTCATCAGTTAGTTCGATTCTTC
This sequence comes from Viscum album, assembly GCA_963277665.1. Classification (NCBI taxonomy): domain Eukaryota; kingdom Viridiplantae; phylum Streptophyta; class Magnoliopsida; order Santalales; family Viscaceae; genus Viscum; species Viscum album. The sequence continues at coordinate 2,027,894,729 of OY728123.1, forward strand.
AGCCATGACCATCTTCGATGGACATCCAACTTCAAATTTTTCTTCTCAAATTCAGTCTTGGTCATATTTTCTTATTTTTTGTATGAGAAGTATCCAAATATTTATTCCATATTAGGACTCTACTTTAGTTAGTCAACATAAATTGTTAATCCATCAAATCCTAACACATCATCTTCCTTGATACTCAAGATCAGATTCCATGCAAGGTGAGATCGATCAAACTTTGGTCATCATCTTCAAATAATAGGCTCATTATATTTTTTAGTCATTATACATTCTTTCAATAGTCATATGATGAATGGGTTTTCTTCATGTGGTGTATGGTGGTATCGTGATGGTGGATTCATAAAGGAATGGAAGAATAATTTGGTTGGAGGTAGTGGAACATGGTGGTAACATGCGATAGTGGTAGTAGGGAAGTTTTTTTCAATGTTAATGGGGGTTGTGTGGGGGAGTGGGGGGGGGGGGCAGTAGAGGAATGAAGTAATGGTAGTAGGGAATGTTCAATGTTAACAAAATTATTAGTGGTAGAAATTCCCTAATATCAGCATAAAGGGAGATAAAAAATAGTTCACATTAGCAGAAATATTGGTACTGAATGGTATTTTTTTTATTTTGAAAGTTGAAAACTGGTAGTAGTAATTTTTTTCAATTCCAACAGTATCACACTAGTAGAAACACATCACAATAGCATATTTTTACACTTTTTAAGGGAGGTAGTCCAAAAATTCACAAATTGAAATGAAAATTCTTAAGAACTAAAATAACAATCAATGTTATTTATTTCGTAAAAAAATCGTAAATTCCAAAGAAACAATTTAATAATGGAAATTTTAAAGAATTATTTCTCACAATAAAACACTAAATGATGAAAATGAATTCTAAAATCAAAAAACACTTCTAAAATAATATATTCAACATGAAAAAATTGAAGAATTATATTTAAATAAATTCTCATTGAATATTAATAGTCATCTTAAGTTATGTTTGTTCAGAAATAATATGAAATTACAGAGCCTAAAAATTAAATAATAAAGACAAAAAATTACACATTTTAATAATATTTATAAATAATTATAATTGTAATTAAACATGATCAAATATTCAATAATTTCCGTATTAGATATTGTATTCGCATAAAAAACTCAATTATTCCTCTAAAAAAAGGTTTAAAAGCATGAAAACACAGTCCACACAAAATTCACACACACATAAATATTTTTTTTCCTAAAAAAACATACATTTGTTTAATAAAAAACATACATTCAGATTATTATAATCATTTCAAAATGAATCATGTTTGAATATTTATTTACAAGGGACGTGATTTTGAGATGGGTCAAAGTTCTCAAATAATTTTTAGAGTATCTAAATTAAAATACAAACTGGAAATCAAGAAAATATAGATTCATTTACCATTGAAAATTCCATTCCTCTTATGTTAAGTCACTCAGTACCCTACTTCTATTCCAAACTCGGTTCTATTTCTAGGATTGAGGACAAGTTAAATTTTTGTGGAATTAAAAAAAATAAAAAATGTAACATTCAATTATCACTCTCCCATTGGTTCAAAAAATCATTGACCCATTTGGAACCTCATTGAAAAAAATAAAATAAGTATCTTATAAGTAAATTGTATCATTCTTTATTTGGGTTCAATATTTCCCTCACCTTAATAAACTCATTTATGACAAATAGAAACTTTATTGATTTTTCCTGCCATGTATTTGTGTGTAGCACTATAAAATGAACTTATTGAATTTAAAAAAGGATTTTATTTAATTAAAAAACACTCCAAATGTACTATGTCTGAGAGATTAACCATGATATCCTACTTACCCATTTTACTCCATTTTTAAAGGACTTATTTGATTATAATTTGATTTATCTCCATGGGGTGTTTGTTTTAAAAAATTAAAGTGCACTAGGTCCAAGTTAAAATATTTTGTTTCCTCGAGTTATAATACTAATTTTATAAATATCTATCCTATCTCACACAATTTTCCAATTCATAAATAATTCTCCATAAAAAAAGTGGACAACCTCACTTAAAAATCATTAAAATCCAAAAATTTCAAACAAAATATAATCCTTAGAAACAATCATGTTATTATCCACTTGTAATAACACAATTAAATTACATACTAAATCACAAATACTCTCATGTTTGGAAATAATTTTAAAAAATTAAACATTTTTTTCAAAAAAAATTTATCATTTGTTTTGAAAAAATTGGTGGATTTTGATATGTATAATTAAATAAAAAATTATCATAGAGAAATCCATCTCCCCCACACTTAAAACCTAAAATTTTACCCAATATTGAACCCAATTATGGGAGAATAATTTTTTATTAAAAAAATTGATATTTTATTAGTTCAAATAATGTTCAGAGGGTTAAAAGGAAAGTTAAAAAAATCATCTTTCCACACATCCAAATAGATTTTAAAACAATTTTTGAAAAAATTTCTTGCTTTTGATAATTATAAAGAAAATAATAATTCTTAATTTAGATAAAATAGAAGCATGGTAAACAATGAAACAAAAAAATTTAAATACAAAGCCATTTTGGGTGTTCTAGCCAGATTTTGAAATTTTGGTTCAACATGATTTTCAACACTCTCGATTTAAGTAATATAAATAACCATGTAAGAAAAATAGGCTCATTTTGTTTCAAAATATTATGGGAAATTCCCTCATACTTAATTCTTAGCCCTATGAAATTAATATTGATTATAAATTAAGTGAATTATTTAAATAACAATTATATGAATGTGGGAACCCTGATAATTTAAGTTTATTAAAAATTATCTTCTTTTCAGTCATGAGTAAAGTCTCATGGTTGGTGATTTCAATATTATATAAGGATAAAAATATAGAGATAACAATCTATAATTTTTAGTTAATTTTAAATTCTAGATTGTTATCTCTATATTTTTATCCTTATATAATATTGAAAGCACCAACCATGAGACTTTACTCATGACTGAAAAGAAGATAATTTTGAATGAACTTACATAATCAGGGTTCCCACATTCATATAATTGTTATTTAAATAATTCACTTAATTTATATTCAATATTAATTTCATGGGGATAAGAATTAAGTATGAGGGAATTTCCCATAATATTTTGAAATAAAATGATCCTATTAGGTGATGTCTTCTTCATTTTTTCAGTGTTGACTTTTACAAAGGTTTTCCTTGGTCACCTCTTTCTCTATTGACTATGCTACGATCCCACTGAAAGTTTCAATCATCTTATGAATCAAATTTTGTGGATATTGGGATTCTATATTCCATTTTATCTGAATTAATCACCACTTAACTCTTTAGAAAACTCAACCGAAACCATTCATCAATGGTAGCATTCACAATTCAACAAACCTCACCATTGACATGCTCAACTTCATCAAAATATTCTATATTTTTTCAATAATACCAGGTTAGTATAAACCTATGTAACTTGTGGGAATAACCCCGAGCATTGAAGCTCAAGTTTTGAGTCCTGGCCCCCCATTCTTAGTTTATCTGAAGAAAAATTGATTATCATTCACCCAACACCACTCGATGAAGCCTTGTCCTTAATTTTCTTAAGGGCACCTCATCAAGCATGATTTGATTACAAAAATTTTGATATGTGGCTCCACAATTGGGGAAAGATGAAGCCAAATTATTCATGAATGAAACACATAAAAGAAAAAATTCATCTTCAATTAAAGATAATATTAAGTCACCATAAGTTCTGATACTCAACTATTCATTGAACCAAATTTTCTATCATATTTCTGAATCACATGGTGAATTCCATTAAGAAAAATCATGAAATATTCTTATAACCATGACCAGATATCAAGGTCTTCATATGGTCCGAGTTTTCATCCCTATGTGCCATCTTTTTAAAAAATTGATCCAAGAATCCATACCAGAACCTTCATCAACATCACCTCAGGATTAGATGTCGTCAACCAATTTCATCAGTCATTTCTATTCTTCAACCACAACTATCATTGATAGATATCTTGATTCGATATTTTCTTCACAAATTTAGTCTTGTTTAGATCATATTCTTTATTATCTGAAGACTCAGCATACATTGATTTGAGACCAGAACTAGACTTCAGTTGGTCAACTTCAATCTTCAATACATTAAATCTTATCTCATCATCTTCCTCAATACTCAAGCTCAGATTCCATGTTAGGCAAGATTTATCAAACTTTAGTCACCATATTCAAAAAATGATCTTGGTTTCTTTATTAAATGATAAAACATGCCTTTAGAGGTTTGAGTATGTGTGGGTTTTCATCAAGATGTAGATGGTAGTAGTAGTGTGATGGTGGATACATGAAGCAACAATAGATGAATTAGGGTGGAAGTAATAGAATACGAATGTAGAAAGGGTTAAGGGTAGCATGAATATTTTTTTCAATAGATGCAAGGAATAGGGGGTGAAAGAAGAAGCATATTTTTGGGGAGAGGTAGTAGGGGTTGATGATAGTATTTGTGGTAGAATAAGGAAGTAATGGTAGTAGGGGATACTCAATGTTAGTAGAATTATCAATGGTAGCAGTCCCTCGACGATAATAAATAAGGTGATAGGATAATATTGAATAATAGTGGAATCAGGGGTACACAACGGTATCATAATTTTCTTCTTATTATGATAGACAACTAGTTGTAGTATTTTTTCCTATTCCGATAGTAGAACATCGGTAACAAAATATCACAATATTTTTTTTCTCTAATATTGACTGCATAAGATATAAAATAAAAAAAGTTAAAATAAAACGATTAAGAATCAAAATGAGAATCAATTTCAGTTATTTCACCCAAAAAATATTAAATTAAAAAAATATAAAAATGGAAATTTGAAGGGATTAATTCTCATAATAAAACACAATATAATGAAAATGAACTCCAAAATCAAAACACATATCTAAAAGAAAATATTGAGCATTGAAAAACGAAATAATATCAAAAATTAAATTATAAATGAATATTCACATCCCTCATAATTTTTTTCATAAATTATATTAAATTCAAGAATTGAACAAGTAAACAATAAAAAAAATCCACATTTATAAAAATATTTACAATGAATGAGAATTTCAATGAAACATGATCAAATATTAAATAATTCCATAATTGGATCTTGTATTCACATCAAGAAATCAATGATTCCACCAAAATAGATGTGGTAATGTGTAAAATCATATGCCACATCACAATATACTCTAAATTAGTGGGAACTACAATAAACACTATAATAATGACCTACAATACAAAAAATGGGGAGAGAAATTAAATCAGATCATGAGGAAATAATATCTCACAACCAAGACTTATAAATAACTCATCATTACCAGCTAATCAATGGTGAGTGGACTAACTACATAGACGGTCTCCTCACAAACCTTCCTCCACACACAAGAAATATATCATTGATTATCACCCTATATTTTATAGTATGAACCCACAAGGGTTAAAGAATATCTGGATGATATAACAAAGGTAATACATGGAATATTGTAAATGTTTACTATATGATGAATGTACCAACCTTCTTGTACCTCATAATCAATTTCTTATAGATCTAGGTTATCTAGTTGGTTATTAGATTCCCAATAAAGGGATACATCAATCTCAAAACCTATATCGATCTCCTTGGTATGATAAAAATTTTTAAAAACCCTTAACACCACTACCTTAGATTTCCAAACTAGTCCTCACACGACTAATAACTCCAAAACATAACCCTAGGGAAGGATTAATCTGATACCACTCTAACAAGATCCAACCCAAAAATTCCTCATCCATTTTAAAAATAATTTATATGTTCCACCCCAATCCCTTTACCAATACTCCATGGGTCGGTGACAAGAACTGAGTATGAATACCAGACAACATAGAAGGCCCTAGTCTATAACAACAACGACTATTAAATATCTCCAATGCATAAAATAACAAAAAAAACTATAAATAAATATATATAAATTTAGATATATACAATTCATGTATGTGACGTAAAATAGATGTATAATTATATATAGTCAAATACCAAGGGACAATTATATTGGAAAAAACAATTGAGTTAGAAAGGAAAAAAGTCACTATAAATCACCTCCTTGATACGTGTTCTCCTGGATCCATCTCCAGCTACAACGGTCAATGGAACCATCATGAATCACCATGATCTATCATGAATTTACAAGAATAACTAGGCATCAGCTTTCAATAAGAAATTCTAGATCCACATCCACCAATACCACCATTGAACCCTATATCATCTACAAAAACACAATATGCTTGGGAACAATGCCTATGCAGGTGTGATTATAAAAATAATTTGTAGAACACCCAAAAATAATAATAGGAAAACCAAGAAAAGAGTTATATTTAAACCTTCTATGTGAGAGGGTAACCAATAGAAAGAGAAGAAAAGATCAAAATATTATATACCATTAGAAGTCTTATGGATATAAAGGAATATTAGTCATCTTAGCTCTAATCATAAAAGGTTGAATCTCATGGGAAAATAAGGGTTCTTGAAGCATTAAAAATCCTTTATAGTTTAAGGTCAGTAACCTAATTATATATCACATCTTAAAGGCAACATAGGGGTACTTGATGTATCAAAAGTCTCAAATATCTAAACTTCCCAACCGTTCTCCCACATTACCTCTAGAAACTATTAAGGGGAACCCACTCTTTATTATGGCATGTCCATCCTTCAAGTGAGTATAACACCTTACTGTATACTATTATAGAAACTCATAGGGGAACCAATTCCTTGCCTAATAATAGTTTTCAATCAAGGAGATATTGAACCATACTATCATAACCACCTAATAATGTTGTATAGTGTATAAACTGAGATATTAGAGAGAGTACCACTACACATATCCCAATTAAAATAGAAATTAGCACACCATCCCATGAATTTGATCTACCCAAATAATGTAATCTGCACCACCTCTGTATAAGTGTAGTGGAGGACCCTCACCTTAATAAAGGATAAGTATCAGCCATGGGTGTAATCAACTCTACATATAGAGGATCTCATAACCTAGGTATATAGGGGGAATAGTGACCCTGCCTATGATGGGGGAGGACCCTCACCCCACTTGGACTCTTGTGGGGGTGACCAATCCACAAATAGTGAATCCTACACCCTAGGTATTCAAGGAAAATATTGATCCTATCAGTGATGTTTTGGGGGACCCATGACCTAACAATAATAATATTCCAATGGGGTTTGAACCTCATGAACACTTAGATCATCATTCCCAATCCTTATCATTATCCTTATATAACTAGGAAGACTAATACACCCATATTGTCCCATTCATCAACTTAGATTTTGAAAAGAATTACACTATCACATTATACATGAAAAATGTTTAGGATAGAATATTAATGAACCTAAGGCCAAGTACTATGTAAGGGGATATAGAAAATATGTTAATAATGGAACAAGTACAATACATATTCTTTTGGGGGACAAGACAAGTTTCCATCCTAAGAAAGTCATCCCATTTATTACCTTGATACATTTTTAAGATTCTAATTAACAACAAGTGGAATATGAAAAAACGTGTATGGGAATGATGAGGTACTTGATAGGTTCCACTACAACCTATTTTTTGTAATGTCTTGGATACACAACATGTCCTATAGGGCACATGATGTGTGGTATCGGCTAACTCATTTGGAATGTACAATCAGAGAAGAATGAGTCATATCCGGAAAAAGGCACATAGTGTATTGTCTTAACTTTCATGAAATGTGTTCCCAAATGACTAACTAGGAGTTCAATCTTTATTCAAGTCATGATGGATAGCCCATTGGGGTCATTGAATGTGTATTGAGGTTGCACACCGTGTGACCCTTAACAACTCCAAAATTGTATCCTCCACATCCAAATGTGGGAAATTGAGCATATTTTTTTTGAATTACATGTCTTATAGTCCCATTATTTTCCTTGATTCTAAATTCCACTAAGATTTTAACTATTATCATAATTATCACCTCTAATTCAACCCAGAAATTTTCTAAAATCATTTTTATGGATGTAGTACCTCCAAATCCTGATTTCCAAGATTCAATAACTAGAAAAAAAGCTTGTAGTCATCTCACATGAACTTCTGCCTCACTTACCTGATGATCTAGTGATGTCATGCTATCTTGAAATTATATATCACCCAATATAAATTTTGAATTCCTCAAAATTAATTATCAATCCTGAAATAAATGATTACAACCCCAGATTTAATCGCACATTCAACCAGACAAAGATTCATCGAACCACCAATAAAAATGATAAACTGTGGTTAATATGAAAATAAAGAGGGATGTAAAACCCAAGAAAATATTCAAATGGATTATCAATGATTGTTGTGAAACCCAAAAAAATAATCATTGGTGTGGAAATCTGATAAGTAGTGTTAGATTAGTATAGAAACATAGATTTTAGGCCAAAATAGAAATAACAATGTTTCTAGGGACATGTGATAGAGAAAATATATTAATCAACAAGTAATCCATACTAAAAATCACAAATAATAGAATATTATAGAAATAAAAAATCCCTACCTCACGTCAGATCGATTATTGACAAATTTTACACCCATGATTGGTGTTGTTTTTGATTCGATGAAAAATTTCATTGAAGGATTCCATTTCTTCAATGTCATAGATTTTATAGATCTATAATGTCAAAATATATCTTATTTTTTATCTATATCTCCTTCCTTATTACCCCTCTAATTATAAGGGTTTATAGTGGGTATCCCAATAATTAGAGAAAAATAGGTTTAAATAAACCAACCATAGGTTTTATAGTATTTAATTAAAATACCCACCATCAGGTTTAGCCTTGAGAACCATTGAAAAAAAAACCAAATAATAATTCTCCTAATGTAAAAACCCCATCCCAAAATTCTATACTGAATTTTCCTATGGCTAATCCCCTCAATCTAGGATCAATGAAACAATTAAAAAAAATTAATGTTGTTTTTTAGTGAAATTTGTCATTTTTTCACTAGATAGGCTCTAAGAATCAAAAAATAAAGATAGAGCTAAGTCTCGTCCATAAAAAATCCAGGCCAATGTAAAATTTTTCTCTTATGGATGACAAAAAGATGAAACTTTTCAAATATACCTATTTAAAAAAGAAAGTATTGATGTATTTCCCACGCATATTGATCTTGTATTAGATCATATCTATCATAACATAGGTTTTAATGATATGAAGTTCACACAACTAAGAAATGTTGAGAAAACAAGGATACATCACTAGAATAAGACACAAGGATTGGGAACCTCCACCACAAATATTTTGGTATAAATATGATCTAATGAACATTCATCTATTTTTTATGAGTGAAATTCCTACAAAGATGATTAAATTATTGTGAAATCATATGAAGCTTAATAGGATGATCCATCCTCTAGTCCGGATGATGGTAGATAAGTGATAGGTGAAACCTCACCTTTTATTGAAAAAAGTATCCTACACCACTATTAATGAGCTCAAATTTGTAAATTTTGAAACTGAAGAAGACCCATAGTCTGAACTAATTAGTGAAAATATGACTCCCTATGAATGGGAACAATATGTTTCCTTTCTCAATAAATACTATTATTTCTTTACATGTAAATATATATAAATAATAAGACAATATGCATAATAATGAATTCACTATTTTGGTCTACTAACTAACAACCATTATTAAAAATTGGAAGAAATAATGGTACATACATCTAATAATGTTGAAATGGAAGTAAAAGTGGAAAATATAATTAAACCATGCTTTAACCAATAGGTTCATTATCCTAAATGGTTGGGAAACATTATCCCTATTAAAAAGAGAATAGATTGATATGATCTTCCATTAAATTTAAGTAATTTAACCAATATTTTTAAAGGATTATTTCCCTATCCCAATCATAGAGTTAGTGATCGATGTTATAGTTAGTTTTCAAGACCTCAAATAAATCAATGGGTATTATGGATAAAAATAAATATGAATGGATCTTGTAAATAAAGAAGATACCACATTTAGGGAACATTATTATACGGTAATTCCTTTAAGTTTAAATAATGTCGAAGTTACCCTATAAAAATTGATACACTGTATTTTCAATACCCTATTATTTAAGTCTATGGAATGCTATGTGAAACATATATTTTTCAATTCATAACCGAATATGGAATTATTTTATATCTTTGAAATGGTATTTTTCAAACTACAGTCACATAATAAAAATATAATTCCATTTAAGTGTACATTTAGAGTCACATTAAGAAAATATATTTTAATTTTGATCCATCATCATGGTATTTAGGTGAAACATGATAAAATTTAGGTGATACTCAAAAATACTCATACATAAAACCTTTAATAATTGAGAGTACTCCATGGATAGTTAAGAGAACATTCTTAATGGCTATATTTTTTCATTAAGGATGGTTACCTTATTGTGTTTATATTTCCAATATGTTTGGAAGAATCGAATGGATTAGAAGTGAGTTTAATATTATAATCATGTTTAAAAAAATATAGTTCCAAATAAGTTCCCAATAAATGTTTCATTATATATAAATTAGGCTCAATTGAGAAATAAAAATCTTAGGAGCATACAAAAAAGATGTGATTGCGATTACTGGATGTATATTATAGTTATATCGAGTCCGAGGTTTCTATGTTTTATACTATTATATGGATAAGTAAATTCTAAAGTCATAGTAAAAAATATTACCAATATTAATGCTAGAAATATCTTCTTAAAAATATAGGGCATCACAAGACACCTAATAATCTTGAAGGTGGGAGACATCCCCAAGCTAACTATGAGAGACATAAAGACTATATTGAACTAGCATGAATTGGTTCATGTTTGAAGGGGAAAAGGGTGATTAAAATCCTCCATGTGGTCCTATATTAATGACCACTAGAGAGCACTAAATCATTATGTATTTCAATTAGATGATTTTTTCATGTACCATGTTATTAAATAGTGAAATTCTGAAGGCCAAACTGATTAGGGATCAAGTTTTCTCAAATATTTCTATATATTAAAAAGGATATAATAATGTATTGGTTTAATAAAATGACTTCATGTTTCTTGTCATCTTTAATCTCTATCAATCTACTATCCATATGTTGGAGAATCTTCACCCTACCACTGGACATCGAGCCGCAACATCCCAAAAGATGTTCATGATGGGGTCTTCAGCCCCAGAAACTCGAGGTCTAGCTGTAGGAAGATACACCATGACAAAACTAAGAATCTAGAATATATATATACCTAAGACACCATTTAATGAATATACCAAAAGGATAAGATAAATCTGGTGGATAGGTCGAAGCAAAAATGTGTTTCACATTCAAAATAGAAGCTCATGAATACATGATAAATAAAGGCTACATGACTCAATAATGATTTATCTACTTAAAAAATGACCAGGGAATTTCATTTATTCAAATAAATATATGAAAATTATGATATGTGATCCTATATCTGAAGTTTGAAATTTGGAAAAGAAATTTATATTACATACATATGATAATTGATTCCAAAAGTAAATTATATTATATATATAATTATCCAAAATAGAATATCATGTAATAAATTTGGTGAAGTTAAGATGAAAAGTAGAATAAGATTCTTAAAGTATTTATAGTAAAATAGAAATTCCTGATGATACAAAATTATCGAACTTCATGAGATATATCAAAGTAATTTAATTTATTATATGATTTCATTGTGAACTTATGATTAATGTTTAAAATAATAAATCTATGATAATAATACATGTTTACATTTCATCATAGAGTTTCTTAAGAAGTTAATTTAATTGGAAATTAAAATATGATAGAATATCATGATATTTCTATATATTGTAAGTGATTAAAATCATACGTTATTAATAATTTGAAATATGAGATTCTGATATTTTTAGAGTGCATGAATTTAGAAACATTGAATATTTAGGGAAATATTTAAATAATGCATGAAATATTATGAATATGTAGAGGTTTTTTCAAGTGTTTTTTATAGAATAAATTTTAAAAGGATATTTTTCTAGAATAATGAATTGAAAAAGATGAGACTTTGAGAATTTATGGAGTTTAAATAAATTAATTTAAGGAATTCCAAAGTTTATATATTCACATAATTTGTGAATATATATATAGAGGTATACAAAATAATGTTTGAATCTGCTAATATTCCACTACACCGTCTGAAAGTTGAAATAAAAGGGAGGAGTTTGAATCTAATATTTTATTATTACTACCATGAGTTGAAAAAAATTAGATCAATTTCTTGAATCTGATGATAATATACATTCCATGAATCTTAATGTAAGAGGAAGAAGAGTAGGATAGTTTAACTAGAGAAAAATATAATTTAACCTAATCTATCAAAGAAGTATTCATAGGATAGTTTCTATACTTCTACTTCTTTTGAATATACTTATAGGAATCAAAGGAGGATGATATTACCTTATAATATTCATATATTTCAAAATAATAAAAATAGAAAAAGATAGAGAGAGATATCCTATGGTATTTTCATATTGTATAAGGATATTAAAGAGGATAATAAACCAATTTTGTGATTTTTGTATACATATTTTTCATTATGACTTTGTGAAGAACCACTATGATTAAATAATCATAGTAAATATGAATGGAGAACAAGGAAAACATACACGTTAATGTGTTTATTATTCATTAGAAGTTTAATAATTGTTCATTTGTTTGTGGAGGATTCTATAATAATAGTTGGTACCTATGTAAATAAAAAAAATGTGGAAATAGTGGTACTATAATAAAAAACACCATACATGTAGAAAGTTGATAGTTCCCATCTTTCAGGATTTAGATGATACCATCCCAACCATTATGTGTGACTTGGAATGAACTTTTAATCACAGTAATTCTACAATGATAATAATATCTTTTTTTTGACAATAGTCAAACACAACAAAGAGTATAATCTCACATAAAGTTCAAACCTTGTAAAAACTTGTGTGTTGTTTTTCTTGTCTATTTCTGTATTGTATAAAGATGAAAGGGTTGATAGTGTATAAATTGATCCATTCCTATTAACTAGGGTATATATTTGATTAATAATAAGGGAGAAATAAAGTAAGAAAAAATAAGAATTGGTAAAAATTTAATACACTGATCCCCCTTTCATTGGACCTACATGATCCATTTGAGATCTATTAGTGGTCTCAAGCCTAGGTTCACCTATGAATAGATCTAAGATCTTATCCCAGTTATTTTTATTAATATTTACATAGAGTTAATATTTATCTAAAATTTAGAATTACCTCTTAAGAAATTTATAAACTCCATCCCTATTGAAGCATACAAGAAGGTATAATCCAAAAATATTAAAAATAGGAATAAATGTGTGGAAAATTAATTGAGAAAGTTTCAAAAAGAAATTAGAATCAATAACTACTTGAAGCTAATAAAACAAGAAAATGATCATCCATAAAATCTATTTACAGTGATATTTTTGAATAAATAAGCTACAGATGTGGAGAATATAAGGACAACAAACATATTAAAAAAAATTAATGCTTATACTCTCAATTTGAAAAGTATATGAATAATTTTTCTATTTAAGTGATCACATATATATTTATATCTGTTAATTAACTTCTTACTAATAAAGAAAGACTATAAAATGAAGTTTAAGAAATATAAGATTCACTAGGAAGTAAATTCAACAATTTTCATACTCTCTCAACCATTATTGTAGATAAAATAAGAATATATAACACTATAAAATGGAAATATTTCCTTAATTGAATTTTTTTAAAGGCATGGTTATGAGAAGTAAATAAAAATAATTTTTCTTAAAGAGGTGATCCATGCATTAGAAGAGATTGATAAATCCTCTATGAATTTAAAGGATGGTCAATTAGATGTTAAAGCATGGAAAGTAAAAGATCTTAATAACTATAAAGAATTTGGTTTTTATGTGTGGAAAATTTGGATATTTTTATATTTTAAAATGTATTTTCCTTTAGATTTTTCATGGGTTTACTAGTCTCATAGGACACCAAAATCAATATATTAAAAATATTAAATATATTAAACCATGTGCATTCTTATTTTTGAAAATAATATTTTTACCATTGATTGGAGTCTTTAAGGGAAAATATAAGGTCATCTTTGGATTTAGATTGTAAGTTTTACACTTGGACTGATATAGGGTTCATTTGAATTAGACCTTTGCTTGATGTATTGTCACGAATGGATGTTAGAAGAAATAAATAAAAAAATAAATTATTTAATTTATTTTTCTAAATTAAGGCCTTAAATGAGGGATAAATCCGTATAATCCTTTCTATATAAATTTTGTTGGGTTATTATTATAACCCTAGAGATTAATAGATAAATTGGTGAGAGCATATTTTATGAACAAATGCGGTTGGATCATGGATTGAAAATCGAATTCATCAGAACTCAACATCGGTATCGATGAAGAACTCATAGAACCATTCTTTATCAGTGACTGATCCAATAATAAGGCATAACTTTGTTATTTATGTATTTTCCCTATAATTTTATATTTTGAGCATATATTATTTATCTAATTTGGAATTCTTATTCTACCAAACATGGCCCTGCTAATTTAATTATTTTATTTTAGAACTGATTATATTAATTATGCTATAATTTTATGATTTAATATTTTTTTCTATGATTTTAATTGATGGATGGATTCACAATGACCATTGATGAATTATAATTGTTTATTGTGACCTTTTCACATCATTCTTTACATGTTCATTATTGGCATACATTAGGAAAACTATTCAACTACCAGTCTAGTTAGAAGACTGATCTTACCTTATACCCACATTTTTTGTTAGATATAGTAAAAATACGGTGATATACATATTCTATGGAGATTCACATTGTATTGTATATGAATAGTACACATATGAACCCTTGTATGACGATGGAGGCACAATGGGCATGACCGACATCACATAGGCCATTATAAATCCTGTTTTCCAGCCACCAATGGTTTGAAATAAATTCCTAGAGATGTTATCTTTGATACTAGGTCCTTGGAAAAAGTCTTAGGTGATAATGGATGCATAATAAATAGAATTGGAAGGATATGGAGATGGAGACAACCTGGTTCAATGTTCCTGACTATATATCGTGTATTCTAGTGAAATAGACACACTATGTGGTCAGATTTTTACAATGGCTAGGGTTTTAGGATGAGTTAAATATAACATTTCTATGTTGTAGGATCACACTCCATGCGACCCTACCTAGACAGCTGAGCTATGTACATGGAGTATACACCTAGGACCCCATGTGGTCCCACACACCATGCTCCTTTGGTCACGTGTAGTGTATGTGAATATCAAAAATCCATGTAAAGAATCTAGACATTGGTATAATTGGGTTTAGTAGTACACCCCATGTACACCAATGGAAACAATTAATACATTTCTTATAAGACTCTACTCCTCATATATCCTTATTTTGTATGTGAATATGGACCCATGAGTAGTCCTTCTTATGTAGAATACCGCATAAAATTGGATGAAAAACATTGTCTCGATATCATTGATACAATGTGAGGTGGCATGATCAAATAAATCGTCCTAGAATAGTTGGATGATATTGAGACTTTAGTGTGATCTAATAGATACATTAGGACTAGAAACCCCCTGAAAACACATATATCTATGGGTGTGTGTTTCCTATATCCTTATTAGTGATAGGGTCAACACCCCTATACCCACTTGGGGAGTGGGTCTCATATCTGCTGAGTTAGTATCCCATCATCAAATATTTTATGAGGTGTGGGTCCTCCACTGGGGTTGGCACACCTTTTCTAAGACATCCCTACAGTGAGGTGGGGGTCTCCTACTACAGATTTGGCAAGGTTATATTAGGCTACTGACATTGGGATATCATAGGATCTTGGAAATGTAGACAAACTCATCATCCTTAGCTAGCTATAAATATTGAGACCTACCTCCCCCCTCTCTCTCTATTATTCATTTACTACTTTAAGGATATCTATTGTTGGATTCCTTTCCACCTCCTTGTCTTGATGGTTGAGGTAACTGATTATTTCTGTTTCTTCCCCTTTGGTTTTTAAGGCATCCTACTAGGTATGTATTTACTCAAGCCATAATAGAATTTTCCCACATGTTTCATGTATTATGTAGATGATGGGCAGCTAGGAGATTACTTTTTAAGTCATGGTTTTGATGGATTTTATCAATACATGGTGACTATGATTAGATGCGGTGATCAGTTTAAGTGATTGTGAACATCGATATTCCTCCTCATCAGTCGTTATGTTTGGACTCCTCAATTTATGGTTAGGTGTGTATATTTCCCCTTTAAAACAGATGTATTTATATTTTTGTAATCTGAATATTATTAGTGGTTATTACATGAATTTCTTCCTCTTGGGTTAGTATAGTTTATTTATCCTACATGGTTGTGATGTACTTTGTGGTGTACATGGTTATTAGTCTAAGGCCTCCCATTTGTGAGATATTCCTACTTGGAAATAGTCACTATCCCTAAGTCTATTCAAGGTGGTCTTGGGGTGTCAAATTCTGCATACTATCAGTCTAGGTAGGGTCCTAGTGGGCTCAGTCATGAAAGATCAATATGAATTGTGGTTCTTTCATAGGATGGATTTTTGGAGATATATGTGTTTTGAGGCTTTGTTTGGGAACTTATGGAAATGGTGTTAAGATTTTTTAGTTTTTATCTCATTCTAGGAAACCCAGTGATGGTTTGGTGGATGATGTATCCATAATATAGGACTCAAATAACCTACTTTTAGACTTAGCATGCGGTGACATTGGTTAGAGAAAAAATTAGTACATGTATCATATTGGAATTTCTTTTCGACTTAAATGTTTTTCTTGAGTCATCTCCCTAGATATTCTTATTTAATAATGGTATATTTTATTAACATTTAGAATGCAACTATGACAACAACCAACTAGGATATTGATACAGGTCTATGAATATTGTTAGTTAAGTGATGAGGATTTAGTGTAGGAGAATATTCATGATGTGTTCCCTCTAGGAAAGTAGAGAGAAGTGCTTCCACCCTATGAGAGGCATGGGAACCCACCTCCAATACTTCTGAATGATGTTAGTTTTTATGTTGAGAGACCAATTATTCCATTAGAACATGATGACGATGTGCACAAAGTATGTACACTACATGAGTTTCAACGGTAGAGACTAAATTTGGTTTTACGGTGACCTTGACCCTTAGTAAGTGGATAATTAGACCAAATTAGTGGTTTGAGTTTTTCAGATTTTTTAAACACTGATCGATCAGATGGTTGTTCTTGTAACTAGTATTCTTCATGGAGAGACAAGATGCAGGTGGGGTTTGGTCACCCAGAACCATGATGATAAAAGTCTCATGTTAACGAAGACTGATCACTTGTTTTGTGATGATTACTACAATTGAAAATTATTCTCTATTTAATCCAATGAAATCCTAGTGTTTTAGTAGGGTGATATGACTAGTACAGGTTATACACCAAGGTTCACCGATATTATACACTACTCTCTCAATATGATGAGAGATGGATACTTACAAGCGTGGAAGTTTAACCATGGCTTCTGTAGGGACATACAAGCTAGTGTGGTCTCCCTATTAATTCACACATATGCAGGGGTGCTAGAGAGGTCCCAATTGATAGATATATATCTAGAAAAGGAGTGTCAAGAAACTAGAGCTGGTAGGGAACATCATGGAGAAGAGTCAACTACTACTATTGGAAGATATCAAACATCAAGTTCATGGTATATGAGTTCTTCACATAAGCATTCTTAGTCTCAAGGATAAAAACATAGGGATATTTCTAGGGATCCATTCAACTGAGAGATAGGCAGTGTTATGATTTTGATGAACGAGGTCACATGGAACATTATTACCTAACCCAGCATGTTAAAAATGACGGAAATGATGTGAAAGTACCTTTATGATAAAGAGAATGTTTTGATCAAGGTTCTCTTAGGGGTGGTCAGGATGGACCCCAGTGAGGTAGTGTTGAAAGAGGGGATGACAGAACCTTAAGAGGAGTTGTAGTTGGAGGATGATGCAATGACCTACTTACACCACCACTACCAGATGTATCCTTATAGATACCCATTATTAAAATACACGAATATTAAATCATTTTTATGAATATTCATCACATTAAAAAAGTATATACCTAAGGACCATAATTGTTTGGTGTCTTTGGAAATTTGGAACAAAATTTTATAACTTGGTGAAATATAATCAATATTTCCCAAAGTGATATTCCCCTTTAGCACTTATACTTAAAAACTTTCTTTATAACATAGGGAAAGGAAACATAATAAAGGGGTGATATAGAATTATTAGTAAAGGTAAATAAAGGAAATACATAAGAATAACCTAAAACATAAGGGTAATATAAGATGTGAAAAATATTTGAAAATCATACCCTGCATATCGTAGATCAGAAACATGATACATGGCATAAAGATTGGCAGTTCATAAGACATGAATCATAATATAATCAAGAACATGAACCATGTGAGAATATCATAGTCATATTATATAGAATTTGTGGTAAACAGATAAACATGTAATATCTTTCCCTGTAAGTTAAGACTCATTACCAAAAACTTATTAAGGAACTTCATGGGGACTACACCTACTGGGAGGGACACAAAAACAACCGTAGTCACATTCCTTTCCTTACAAGAGATCAAGTTTCCCTATATTCCCATAGTGGATCAGGTTTCCCCATCTTCCCATAGTGGATCGAGGTTCCCTATATTCCATAGTGGATAAAGCCTACCGACTTGATTCCCATCATTGTCTCATGAGATATAAATATTTACCCAATTCATTGGAGAGAGATATAGGTACCACCAATCACATAATGAAACCGTATATACATATTCTACAAGATAATAAAAAATCATATCATAACTCATGAAATGAAGTGGGTGTCATAAACATGTAATAATATCTTAACATGTGAAAATATATAGGTTCCCTAATCATTTCATTAAAGCATAACCTATGAAAAAAAATGTTTCATAAGTATATAACCCATGAAAGAGAAATGGGTTTAATAAAAATCATTCCATTAAAACATAAAGCATTCAAAGAAGTAATGTGAATGATTTACTTGGATCACATCCCTAGTAAAGCATAAACTATAAGAAAGGATGTCATCTTTGATGGAGAAAGATTTTGGCATATAACTCGAAACATCAATTTTTAAAACATATAAAATTTTGAAAATCCTTTTCTTTGAAATCACCTTTAAAACATATAAAGGAATCTTGGAAAATATTGTAAAATATTTCTAGAGGGAAATATATTTTTTGCTTAAAAAATACTCTCTTTAAAACATATAATATTTTTAAAACATTTTTCTTTGAAAATAACCATGAAAACTTATAATAGAATCTTGAAAAAAAATCTTAATAACATTTTTAATTGAAAAATTATAAATGAAAATGGAAAGAAAAAATTAAAAATATTTTTTTGAATTTTTTTTTAATTTTAAAATAGCTTTGAAATCCTTTAAAGGAAACATTGAAAATCATTTAAAACTCTTCTTGAACTCAATTTTTTTTGAAATACTTTTTCTTTGAAAAACACTTTAAAAACCATGAATTTACAGATTATTGGGAATAATATTTTATTAAAAAAAATAATATTTTAAAATTTCAAATGAATCTTCAATGAATGATGGTCATGATGGCAGAAAAATCCCTCTATGCCAAACATTCCTTTTTCACAGAAAAAAGTATATAAAACATCCTCAATAAAAAATGACAAGAAGACTATTTTAAAAAAACCATTATATTAAAAAGGCAATACATGGTTAAAAATTACTTTTATAGATCATATAATAATATTATAATTTTTTTTAAAACATTTTTTGAAAACATGGTTTTGATAGAACATAGATTTCTGACCGAAGAGAGAGGTAAAGTCAGATTTTATTAAAAAAACTTTCATAATTATACTAAGTACAAAAGAGTTGAAAAATAGTAATAAAATATGAAAATTTCGAAAATAACTATAGGAGAATAAAAATCATGAGTTTCCTCGATATATAGATCATAATATTTCATAAGTTTAAGCATAATCATAAACAATTTCTATAAACAATGAAATTTTTATTATAAACCCTTGCCACTTTTTAACTTTAAATCAGACTCCCCCTGTAAGAAAATGAGATCCCAAGAATCATATAATTCCATGAAAATAATTGTATTCATTATATAAAATGTCAAATGGTAGTGTATACACCTGGTAAAATAATACAGGTGCATAATAAAACAAGTTTCTCAAAGAAATAAAATTGAGGTAAAATTACTCTACCAATTTGGTTACTTTTGAAAAATAAACCCCAAAAAAATATATATCATAAAATGGATATAAAAATAAAAATAAATTTAATTATATGAATCATATAATACATTAATGGGTAGTATAAACACCTCAAAAAATAAATGAGTGGTCAATAAGACATAAGTCTCACAGAAATAAAAGTGAGATAAGAAAAACCATACATTAATTCATGAATTTCTTCACACATGTTCAAACCTCCTGTATAATAAATATAAAATTATTATAAAAATAACACATAACCATATTTTTATATCTAATAACATATATTATTTTATTATTATTTATATTACCAATTTATTAAAAATTCCATGTTAACGTTATGTTTCGGGTAATATCCGCTTTATTTTTAACTTGTGTCTTAATTATTTTTTATTTTTGGTACTCATACTAATATCATGATTTAAAAAAATTTAAACATGATATAAATATCATGTATAATGATTATAAATATAAATATATTAATAATAATATATGAAATATAGAAATATGAAATGTAACACACCGTTCATAGAGATGGTAGACCATATGTATGCATTAATGTTGTTTCTGTTTAATTATAATATTGAAAGAAAGAAAGTAAATGATATATATATATATATAATTATAGTAGAATTATTATTTAATATATATCATATACATTTACTGAATCCATCCTTAATACATTCCATGTAGATTGTGAACGAATCACGTCACATTGAGGAGACGATAGTCCACACTTCCCCAAATGAAATGATCAAATTTACAAAAAATGGAGAGCATAGAGGTATGTGTTATATAATAATAATTTTACCACATATAAATAATAAATATCATATATATAATATAAAAATATATTTTATATCAAAATTCCCAATCATGAGAGGTTGTAAAAGTAAAACGAATAACATCGTTTCGTGAGGCGATAGTTCACCGTACACAAAAATAGTAAGTTCATTAACTATTAGATTGAAGTGTGTGTAAGTGTAGGTTGAACCATTAAACAAAATATCATTATATTTATGATAATAAATTTTTTATATAAGCACCTAATAATAATATTTCAGGGGTGGCATATAAAACTAAAACGAAGGATTTTGAGGTTGGGGGTTACCTATTCTTTGGGTAACTCCACTTGGTTTGCACCAAAGGGCTTACTTGGATGGATTTAATCCTAAATAGAGGATTCTATTATGAAGGTATGGATTTTGAAAGTTTATTTGAGAAAATTTTGGTTGATCCAAAGGGATTTATAGGTGTGGATAAGTGGAAGGTGTGAGTGCCATTTTATAGTGGAGGAGTGGCACTCTTGTCAACTTTGGAAAAGGGGATTACACCCACGTTTAAACTATCAAAATTGGATCCAATAATGATAAAAAACATAATAAAATGGGTTATATCGTCTAAATAGGAACATAAAATGTCTTTTGGACAAGTTTATAGGTCATTTTGGGCCTTAAGTTTAAGTTTTAGTGCTTTGTTCAATTATTTTTTCTCTCAATTGCTGTAATTAATTTTAATCACTTTCACTAATATGTTTGGTAAAAAACTATTTTGAACTTGTTATAAATTATAAATTATTATTATTAATAATATTTAATCCATTTTTAAAATTCAAATCAAATTATTGGTAGAAATTAATTTAAAATTAACCCCACAGACGAGCCACAACAACGGGTTTTTAAGCAAAAAGGTCCAAAAGATTGAAATGATTTTATATCAAATTACAATATGAAATTAGTTCAAATGAACTAAATTGGATTAATTGTTGTAAAATTTATATAATTAAATTTTACACCTAAATTAAAATATAATTTAACTATATAAATAAATTATACGAAAAAGTAGTTTTGAATTAAAATCCACTGTTTTTTACTATTCATCAAAAAATGAAACTTCTTGGTAAAATACCAAAAAATCACCCAAAGAAATTTTGTATATTAATATTTAAAAAGTGAAGTTTATTTTTTAAAATAATAATTTCAAATGAATCAAAAATCATATTTAAAATGGGGTTTTCATTTGAAGGCGATAAAATCGCTATTTAGAAAAAATACATCTTTTTATTCAAAAAATTGGATTTATTCTTTTCTTATACCTATAAAATATATTGGATGAGTATAAAAAATATTTATTGAATACATAATATATAAATTTTATTGAAAAAATCAATCAAAATTGATTTTTTTAATTTATTGAGATAAAATTGTGTTTGTACATAGAAAATAGTTTTCTTAGAAAAGTAATTTATTTTCATTTTTTTACATTCACTTATACTAATTAAAAATAAAAGGATTATTTTTATATAAAAGTGCAAATCATATTTTAAAAATTTAGTTAATATTTTTTAAAAGTTCCATTCCAATGGCTAGATGGTAGCTATAATAGAATCTTGTAGTTCGGTAAAACTAGACCTTGAATTTAACACTAGTTATCGAAGGGAAATGAAATTGTGTATAATACAAAACAAATTTAGTGTTTCATATACCAAGAGATAATATAAGTGTTGTATGTAGTGAAATATTGACTTGGTGTTGAGTATAATGCAAGATACACTTAGTTCTTTTGTATAACAAAAGATATATTTAGGGTAGTGTAAAATGTAAAATATCAAAATATTAAATTAATTTAAAAGAAAATAATTCAAAAAATATCTGGGTGTTACATTATACTCCCCTTAAAATAAATTTATGAACTAAAATACATTTGGGTTATCAAAGGTTTAAAACATGAAAGTTTCTTTCTAAGAAACCCACTTAATAAAAATGAACACTAAAACTTCCCTTAAAAAGGAAAAGTTGGAAACCGAAAAATTACTCAAAGTAATAAATATAAAGGTTTCCATATAAGAAAACATAGGTGGGAAGTGAAAACATAGACATATAAGAGAAATATTACTATCATATCCTGATAGAGAGTGATAGAGACCATGTGTAGGATAAAGTTAACGACCACAAATCCCTAAAACTGCAATGATCTAAGGGGCCATTTTATTTATCATAAATGAAGGTACTAGGATAACATTTTTGGATTCAAGATATTTATTCCTAAAGTTGAATAATTTTCAGGAGAAGATATACTTACATGATTTCAGGACATACCCACCCTTTGTTTTTTCAGGACTGATTTCCACTTCATCTCTTATTCCGAGAAATAAAGGTGAATTTTTCATTCTATACATAAATATAATGATAGGTTATTCCCTCTGTCTGTAGTTAAAATCACAAAAACTGTTCAGAACAAGTTATCAAATATGTATAAATCCTCTTATGGTGATATAATACTTTAATAAAAAAAACCTCATCCAAAGTTTAGCGTAAACCCTTCCATAAATGGTCAACCTTGTAACCCTTCTAAAATATGAAAAATCTAAAATGTTATAAATAAGTTCACTAATTAATCATAACATTGATCTCTCATATATTATATGGTATCTCTTGGTTTTCACATACAAAACATGTGAATACCTTCATCATGTATTCTCTTGAAACATTGTAATAATCAGAATTACCATAAATCCATATAAAAAAAATGGATGTTTCCTAATTACAAACTTTATTGGTTATATTAATTAAATCCAAAAATGTTATAAGCTTCATCAATGATAGCAGAAACCACTTTTCTATAAATACATTATCTGTTCTGAGGTAATCAATACGTCCTAATTTACTTATTTATATCCAAAACATATTTATCGAAACATTATTATCCCAACATAAGGAACATATTAAGGTTTATATTTCTCTTAATCATGTGTTTCCCATTAACATCATCTTGCTATTAAATCAGTTTTATAGTCCATCAGAACTATTACACATATTCTTGAAAATCTTTAGCAAAAAACATAAAATTAAAAATCCTTATATATTTCACAATTCATAATTCTTGAATCGAAATACATAAACAATTATATTATTCTACTTCATACACATTCCATTAACAAGGTTACCTTATCATATTTCTTAATACCTCTTTACTTTCACATTTCATCTGTAGTCTCATCATCATCAGTAATATAACCATTACTCATACCACCTTACTGCTTCTCTCCAAGATTTTTCCACTTTGGACATTGATTTTCATAATGACAATTCATTCAAAACTTAAATTATTTAACATTTGATTATATATTAGTGAGGAAAATATCCCTAAACATTACGTTAACTAAACCCTTCATTTTTTATTTACAGTTACTTACATTGTATCAGTCTTTTCCATAGTTAAAAAATATTATTTTTACTCTCAGAAATTAACTTAGGTGATTCTTTCCATATACTTGACATAAAGGAAACTAAATACTCTTTCCTTAACGGTATTCATTACTAAAAATCTTAATGAATGACTTACTTTTCTCCTTTGGTGAGTCTAAATTTTTGGTTAAGGTACACACTGTTAATTATATTTCCTGAAAAATTATTAGGTATGATCACAACATCCTTCACTCCAGTGATCATCCAATTTGTACGCTCATCTGTAAATTTTCCACCACATTCAATGTTAATCTAGTTATCTCCATTGAAAAAAACAAGAAAGTATAGTGTAAGTATGACTTATCATAGCAGAAAACCACATAATCATTAAAAAAAGTAATTATAGGATGTCTAAATAATGACACCTACTTCTTTAATATATGACACCTTATGTTTATCTAAGGTTATTCATAGTCATCATCTATTCAAATCCTTTATGATGGTTCATAAACAGTTTGTTAATTCTTAAATAATATCCCCCAAGATTTTTAAACTAGGTGTGTTGCAATTCCCCTTGTCGTGCACTAGTTCCCAATCGATTCTAGCTCAATATGGTGTTTTTGAGGTTTTTACCCCTATATAAATTTGTGCCAGAGCCACATAAACTTGTAATATCCAGAAAGGGATGTATTTATTAGAAACTACTCACTATATCCCTTACCAAAAATCAAGGAAAACTTTCTAAACATTAATTAATCCTTATATACGTACTTAGAGACATCCATACACATATCCTTAAAAATATTCCTAGGGGAATCATTACAATTTTCTTATCACCGATTCCAAAATGTGGCTAAACATTTCCTTTGATACCAACTATGGAAACCCAGTCTTAACTTACACAGATATTACATCATTTTTTATGAATATTTAGTACATTATAAAAGTACATTCCTAAGTACTGTAATAGTTTAGTGTCATTGGAAACTCAAAACAAAATATTTTAACTTCATGGAATATCTTCAATGTTTCCAACAAATTTATTTATCCTTATTACTTATAATTAAAAACTTTCTTCATAACATGATGAATGGAAACATAAGAAAGGGGTGAGCTTTCATGCTTAGTAAGGGTAAATAAATGAAACAAATAATCATATCATGAACACAAGGGTATAAGAACATGAGCATTTAAATATCATAATATTCATATCAAAGATTAGAAACATGAGACATCACATAAATATTAGTATTTAATAAGACATGAATCATAATATAATGAAGAACATGGACCATGTGAGCATATCATAAGCATAAGACAAAAAATTTGTGGCATATACATAATCATGTAATATATTTCCCTATAAGTCAAGGATAATTTCCAAAAACTTTTCAGAGAACTTCATGGGGACTACACCTACTGGGAGAGACAAACCACAATCCCCAATTGCAGTCCTTTCCTTATAAGGTATCAGGTTTCCCCAAATTCCCATAGTGTATCGGGTTTACCCATCTTCCCACCATGGATCAATTTTCCCTATATTCCCATAGTGGATCGGGTTTCCCCATCTTCCATAGTGGATCATTACCCTAGAATTGATTCCAATCATTATCTCATGTGATATAAATATTTACCCATTGAATTGGAGGGAGATATAGGACCCAAACTTCTCATAATCAAATCATACATATGTGGGCAACAATATCCAAAATAGTCATATCATAACCCATTAAATTAAATGGGTTTCATAAACATGTAATCATATCTTAGCCTATATAAAGAAGACATGTTTCATAACCATTTCATCAAATCATAACCTGTGAATTGATGTGGGTTTCATAAGCATATAATTAGTGAAAGAGAAACATGTTTCATAAAAATCATTCCATCAAAAAATAAACAATTTGGAGAAGTAATATTAATGGTTTTTTTGGATCACATCCCTAGTAAGCCTAAACTATAACCAAGGATGTCATCTTATATGGAGAAGGATTTTGAAATATTACTTGGAACATCAAATTTTAAAACATATAACATTTTAAAAATCCTTTTCATTGAAACCACTTTGAAAACATATAAAAGAATCATGGAAAATTGTTTAGAAACATTTCTTGTTAGAAATATCTTTTCTACTTTAAAAAAATAATCTCAAAACATGAAGCATTTTGAAAACCTTTTTCTCTTAAAATATCATTGAAAAATTATAATGGAAGCTTTAAAACATCTTGAAAACCTTTTTCATTGAAAAGTTATAAAAATAAAATTAATTACAATTTAAAAATGATTTTAAGAAAAATTTTAAATAAAAAATATTTTTGAAAACCTTTTTCATTTAAAATAGCTTTGAAAACCATAAAAAGAAGCTTTGAAAATTATTTAAAACTCTTCTGGAACATATATCATTTTTAAATAACATTTTATTTGAAAAAAAATTAAAAAAAATGAATTTATAGATTATTATAAAAACTGATTTTCTTAAAAAAAACTTGTAAACTTTAAAATGAATATTTAAATAATTATGGTCATGATGGTGAGTAAATCATTACATGACAAACATTCTTTTTTACACTGTAAAAAATTTAGAAAAGTGTTTTCACTAGAAAATGTCAAGAAGATTGATTTTTAGAAAACATTTTCTCAAAAAGAAAATTTCAGGGGAAAATGTTTCTTTCATAGATCATAGGTGAATAATATAAAATTTTGGAAAACATTTTTAGAAAACTAGGTTTTGAGATAACACAGATTTACGACCAAAGAGAGAGGTAAATCCATATGTTCTTAAAAACATTTTATTTATTATAATAAGTTCAAAAAACTGAAAAATGGTATTAATACATGAAAATATCATTAATAAAAATATTATAATATAATTAATTAGTTTTATTTAGATACTGATCATAGTATTTCATCAATTTAATCATAATTATATAAATTCCCGATAAACAATGAGATTGTTGCTATAAAATATTACCAAATTGTAACTATAAATAAAACTCTCAATTTAAGAAAATGAGATTAAATGAAGCTTATAATATCATGAAAATAATTTTATTCATGATAAAAATTTTAAATGGAATTGTATACTCCTCATAAAATAATATATGTGCATAAAAAAACATGTGTCGCAAAGAAGGAAAATTGAGGTAAAATTACTCTATTGATTTGGTAACTTTTAAACCGTAAACCCCATGAAAAAGAGATCAAAATATTTATATTTAAATATAAATAAATTTAATTATAATAATCATATAATACATTCATGTTCATTATATACACCACACCAAAGAACTGATCAGTGAATAAGGCATAAGTCTCATAGAAATAAAAGTGAGATGATAAAACTCTCACCTTAAGTCATGAATTTTTTCATACACATTCATAACTCATGTATAATAAATATAACATTGTAATAAATCTACCAAATAACCATATTATTATATCTAATAACATATATTATTTTATTATGACATTATATTACCCATTTATTAATGATTCTTTGTTAATGTTATGTTTTAGATAATATCCGCTCTATTTTTCGCACGTGTCTTGATTTGTTATATTTTTGGCTCTCATACATATATAATAATTTCCATATTGTAAAACATGATATAAATAAAATTTATATTCATTATATATTTATTTATAATAATCTATTAAATATATAAATATGAAATGGAATATGCCATTTATGGAGACGGTAGGTCGTGCTTATTCTTGAACACTGTTTCTATTTAATTATCGCATTGAAAGAAAGAGAATAAATGAAATATATGTTTATATGTATATATAAAATAAGAAAAATAGTATTATTATTTTATATATATCATATAATTTTACTTAATCCATCATTAATACATTTTATGTATAGTGTGAACGAATAACATCGCTTTGAGGAGGTGGTAGTTCATACTTCCCCAAACGAAATTATCATATTTAAAAAAAATGGAAAGCACAAAATTATGTATTATATAATAATTAAATAAGAATAAATACATATTAAATATAATATATATCATATAAAAATATATTTACCATCATAATTCCTAACCATGAGAGGTAGTAAAGGAAAAATGAACAACATCATTTGGTGAGATGATAGTTCTCCATACACAAAAAACGGAAAGCTCGTTACCCATTATATGGATGTGTGTGCAAGTGTAGGTAGAATTATTATAATAAAAAATTTAAGTATATTTATGATACTTATTTTATTATATAATCATGGAATAATAATATTTTTGGGGGTGTATAATGAAAATAAAACAACAAAGCTTAAGGAAGGGTATTGCCTCTTCTTTGGGAAATTCCTCTCGGTTTTCACAAAAGGGATTCCTTGGGTGGATTTATTCAAAAAGGAATGATCATATGATGAAGGGATAGATAATTTGAGATTATTTGATTCGATTTTTTATGATACAAAGAGCTTGATATGTGTGAATAAGTGGTATGGTTGAGTGCCTTTTTATAGTGGAGGAGTGACATTCTTGTAAATTTTGGAAAAAGAAATTCAATCCCCAATTTTCCTATTAAAAGAGACTCCAATAATGGTAAAAAATATATAAAAGGGATGATATGGTCAAAATATTAATAGAAAATTGCTTTTGTACAAGTGCATAGGTCATTTTGTGCCTTAGGATTAAGGTTTATTCCTTTATTCAACTAATTTTTCTGTTAATCCCTGTAAATAATTTTAACCACTTTGAGTGATCTTTTTAGTCAGAAACTTACTTAAAATTATTTAAAATTATAAATTATTATTATTAAAATATGGAATCCATTTTTCCAAATTCAAATAACAAAAGTGGAATAAATTAATTTAAAATTAATCCCACAGACTTTTCACGACATTGGGGTTTTAAGCAAAAAGGTCCAAAAGTCTCAAATGTTTTTATATCAAATTTCAATATGAAATAGGTTCTAATGAACTAAATTTGATTAATTTATTTAAAATTTAACTAAATATTATTGGAAAACAAAATAAAATATAATATAACTATATAAATAAATAATATGAGAAAGAAATTTTGAATTAAAATTAAGTGTTTTTCACTATTCATCAAAAAATGAAACTTCTCATAAAAATGATAAATATTTAACCAAAGTAAAATTTTTATATTAATATTACAAAAATAAAGTTTATTTTTTCAAATAATAAGTATAAAATTTTTCGAAAATTATTTTCAAAATGTGTTTTCCATTAAAAGGTGAAAAAATTACCTTTTAGAAAAATACATATTTTTATTCATAAAATTTGATTAATTATTATATTATACATATATATTATATTAGTTGTATATAAAAATCTTGATTAAATATATAATATAAAATTTTATTGAAAATATTTATCAAAAGTTATTTGTTTAATTAATTGAGATAAATTAGTTTTTGTACATAGAAAATAGTTTTCTTAGAAAAGAAATTTCTTTATTTTCCAATATTTATTAGATTTATTAGTAATTATTGATAAACAAAGGATTTATTTTATATAAAAGTATAAATACTATTTTCACAAATTAGTTTATCTTATTAGTAACTTCCATTCCAATGGTTAAGTAGTAGCTATAATAATATTTTAATAATATTATTAATAGTATCTTGTAGTTTGGTAAAACTCAACCTTGTGTGTAATAAAAACTATCAAAGGGAATAAAATTTGTTTATAATACAAGATAATTATAGTGTTTCATGTACTAAAAGATAATATATGTGGTTCATGTAGAAAAATATTGACTTAGTGTTGCATATAATGCAATCCACACTTAGTGATTTCATAGAACAAAATCTATATTCAATGTTTCGTGAAATATAAAATATAAAAATATTAAATTAATTAAAAAGAGAATAATTCAAGAAATATAAGGGTGTTAAAACTATGTTAGGGTTAAAGGGATAATGGATGAGGGTATTGTTAATTGTAGGCTATGGGTGGATATGACTTGGTTGTGAATGATACAATCCAAGGTATAATTTATATCTTCTATACTTTGGCACAATTAATTATAGAAATAGGCGCTAGCCATTATTTCATTTCCCTATACTTTTTTTAATATATTGAGATTCCTATAGAGTGTTTAGGCTATCTTTTGTGTTTGGAGATTCTTTTGGGGAGAGATTCCACTATTTCACATATCTTATAGTGTGAGCTGATGCTCTGTAGAGAGAGCATCATATGGACAATATTTGTAGTTTTAATGAAATCATATGTCATCATTATTGGTATATACTAGATATACATAGTACATTCCTAGATAGAATTTCAACATAGGAGAGTTAGGTGCATATGGTTGGATGAGATATGATTATCGTTCAATGGTGAGAAGGACCTATTGGAAGAATGAACAGGGCTCGTGAGAAGGAAGATGAAAACTATCTCCCATTAGTTGGAGAACTTTGCCCTTAGTTCAGAAGGATCTTTAGATACTAGGTTTCTAGAAGTAGTTGATTAGTACATGGATGTTTTCCCATAGGCTGTTTCTGGACTACCTCTATGTTAGGTGATCAACTTCGGAAATAACTTGCACGCTAAGACTAGACTGATATCTTCTGTGGAATATTAGATAAATGTTACCAAACTTTAGGGTATGAGGGTGTAATTAGAGGACCTTTAGGATAAGGGTTTCTTCAAAACCACTATGCCCCTACTGTAATGTTTTAATCTAAGAATTTGGAAGGGAGATTGTGGCTATGTTTTGATCATCATCACCAGAATCAAGTGATGCTAAAGAAAATGTACCCTTGTCGAAGGATTTATAACCTCTTTGACCAACTGAAAGGTGACAGATGGTTATCAAATATTGAATGTAGATTATACTACTAATAGTTGTGTTTTTATTAGTAGGATGTTCAAAATATGACATTCCAATATTTCTTAGGGAATTATGTGTTCCTGGTGAAACCCTGTAGTGTAAACAATTCCCCTATTTTCATCATTGGACATATAAATAAAATATTTAATCCCTTCTTGGATCTATTAATGGTTATATTTATCTATGAAATTATCATATACTCTACATCTGAGTTGGATCACATTCTTCATTTGATAATGGAAATGTACTTACTTCTGGAGTACTAGTTATATGGTAATATCTTGAATTTTAAGTTTTGGATTAAGTAGGTTGACTTTCCTTGGAATTTTATTTATAAACACAGTGAAATTATTGACCCGATAGAGATGGTGGCAGTGATAGATTGGGATCCACATAAGAGTGTATATTATGGGTAGAGTTTTATTATTTTGGCTAAGTACTATCTAACTTTTGTGCTAGAATATTTCCAGATTGTGTCCACTTTGACAACTTTGAAATGAAAATGAAAGATCTTTCCCTAGATTGAGATATATCAAAAAGGATTTCTAGGATATTTGGTAGAGGTTTAATAGTGCTCTTGTTTTGAGACAGTTATAGGAAGGTGTTTAGTATACGATGCTTTATGATGCCTTTAGAGATGAGATCTGATGTGTGTTGAAGTAGATGAAAACAATGATTTCTTATGGGTCAAGGAAGATGAGTCCCTATGATTAGAACTACATGAACCATAAATTAGAGTTTACAGGTGTGGTATTTAACTTGATGATATGGAGGAATTATCATTTAGGTGAGTGGTTTATAGTTTACTCAGACCACCAAAGTCTCAAGTATAAATTTTCCTAAAGAGACATCAACCTAAGACATAGAAATTGGCTACAGTTCCTATAAGACTATGAATTTGAGATATTTTATTGTCCATGGAAGATTAATGTTATGGAATATTTCCATAGTAGGAAATCATGATATCTCATGGCAGAGAAGGCATCATAGCAATTGTCCTCTTTATAGCTAACCCTAGCGGAGGAGAGAAAAATAAATTATCTCCTCTGAATGGTAGTTACTCTGCCAATTATCTAGTGGATGGGGGAGGATTAGTTGGGAAACATTTATTATAGATTTTTGCAAGACCAAATTTATTTAAGAAAAACACCTAACATATTTTTGGATAATTATGGTATATTTTTAGTTTTTACCATATTTTATGGTGGTTTTAACCACCACTATTTAGTAAAGAAGCAGTTTTAAGCACCTCTAAATGGGTATAGGTCATTAAAACCCCAGATAGATATAAATTATAAATATTTAGTTCTAAATTTTGGGTTTTTTTTATAAACCACCTATAAATATATTAAATATAATATATTAATATGTTGTTTTAATGGCCATAAAATGAGTTTTGGTGGTTACAACCACTACTGAAGGACTGGAGGTGGTTAAAACTGCCATGACTTTTTGCAGTCTACAAATATACCAGATCTTATCCCAGTAAAATAAATCAGAAACCAATACACAAAAATATAAAAAAATAATCAAACCAATATATTATAATACTAAAAATAATTTTCATACACCAAAAAACAACATTACATTGGATACGAAAAATATATTTAATTATAGCTGACAAAAGTTCATCTTTCACAAAAATATGGACAAACAAATCCATCATAAATTATATAATCTATAGGGATGAATTTCCCTCGCTCTTCATTACTCAATAATTCTGCTCCTCATAACCTCCATCCCTACTTCCTACCTCTGGTTCATAAATTTAAAGTAGTCAAAAACACATCAGTAATTATCACATTCAGTTAATAATAAATGAAGTACAATTCAAATGATGACTCATACACTTTAACTACTACCAAATATAATTAATACTAGAATTATATTTTAGATATATCATTCTGAGGTAACAATTTAGAGCATGAATAATAATGATCATCTTTAATTAGTTTATATAATGATATCTTCAGATGAATACTTACAAAAAATCATTTTTTAACAATGTAAAAAAATCATAATATATATTTTTACCATTTTTAATTTAGAAAAAAATATTCTAACATGTAATATCTAAAATAAAGTAAAAAACTAATTCAAAATTTATGGAAACCACATCCATGGATAAGTTATTAAAATTAATTCATATTCATTTAAAAAAATCATATTATGATATTGTTCTAATCATGAGTCAATTAAAATAATTTGTCACCAAAACTCCTAGGAAAATCCTCTTATGACTCATTTTATCCAAATTACATGAGGAATAACATAAATTTTTATTTAAAATCAGTTTAACTAATGGTATAATAATCAATCATAGGTACCCATTAACATTTCTAGAAAACCTGATGAGCTACTATATGATCCACGAGACTCACTGCTCAATTCAACCAATCACAAGGCTCTAACAGTTGGATATTGAATCAGTTTAAATAATAATCATGATTTTAACACTCAATCCTAACTCACCCATAATTATAACCATCCTTACTATGAGATCATCTCAAGAAGAGAATCTATAAAACTAATTTAACTTATTTTGTGATCCTCCATTCCTCCCCAAATAGGAGAAATTTACTGTAATTACCCAGAATTCTATCAATGAAATTTCCCTTCTTATGATTATTTAATATAGTATAAATCACATAAAATAACTTATTGATCACAATAAAATTTTTATAAATGAAGAATTAATAAAATAATTGTTATTTCTAGAAGTTAAGGATACTATGTCAATGGAATAGTAACATGACCATTGGAATAGTAATATGATCCTTATGAATAGTAAACCAGCTAATAGAATAGTAAACACACCAATTAAATTATAAATAAAATTTATTAATCTTATAAATTAAAATATGATATTATTATATCATATTTTAAGTTTATAAATGATGTCAAAATTATAAATTAAGTGTTGGAATTTTTATATAGCATAAATGTTAATTTACAATTTTTTAATTAATAATTACTTAAAAGAAAATTTATTTTTATAAAATACATTAATAAATTAATATTTTTTATATTATTATTATAATATAATTTTATGATACCTTAGTTAACTTTTCAAAGTGTCATAAAATCAGTTATAATTTTAAAATTGGTATTTTTCAAATAACTAATGACTTTATTTAATAATTAAATTTATCATAGTAAGAAAATTATTTCCTTAAAATGGAGTTCATTTATGATTTATAAAAATTGAAAAACTGATATGGTTAATTTTTGATATTTTTCTAAAATAGTTGAAATTTTAGTAAATAGTGAAATACGGTAATTTGCGATATTTAACAAAAACATGAATTACTGAGTCAAAGATGATTTATGGAATATTTAATCCCATAATATGAAATTATCATTAATTATTTTAATATATTGTTTTTGAAAATTCTCAAACTATTCATATCATTCAGCCTAAATAAAAAACAAATTAATAAAATATTCAAAAAACACCCCTCTCCTCCACTATAAATACCACCTCTCACCACCTCCTCTCCTCAAACCTTACAAACCTTGAGACTTGTCCAATTTATACCCAATACTATTCCCAATCACTTAAAAAAATTACAAGATCATTTTGTCTCAAAAAAATACCGAAACCAATCCCCTTAATGAGGTTCTCAAGGAGAAGAATTCAAGGGGTAAAAATCCTCTTTCCTTTCTTTTATTTTCTTTTAAATTTATTTATTTTTCTTATCCTTACTAAACAATCCCTATACAAAGTGACATGATAACTATATTATCTTTTATATTAATTAATTTTATTATTTCAATGGAAATTCTACCATCAATTCTCTTCTCATTCTCCTTTTATTTTAAATATGTAAACATCATCCGTGACGTGTCGATTTACCGCCTTAATGGATGGCATGTTTTAATTTTTAAATTCTACCTTCAAGGTAGGTTGTAAAACAATTTTTATGGGTAAAAAAGATTATAATATATGTATTACACCTTATTTAATGTTTTATAACCAATATATATAAACAATATTAATTAATAAAACAAAACCAATTCGTGGTGATTGAAAAACCACCAAAATGATTTAAACGATTGTCATTAAAGTTCTATCTAGTGAATCATAATCAGATCTGGAAGAAAATAACATATAAGACAATTAAATATTATGGATATTCATTAAAAAAATATTATTTCAATTCTATAGAATTATTTCCACTTTATATGAACTTCCATATACATGTAAAAGCAAAACAATCATGAAAACCACGGAAAATAACACTCCCGAACGATGAAATTGAATCTCATAACACATCTAAAAGGATATAAATGAACATAATACAATTATAATACATCAAATAAATATTTAAGATGTTATTAATTAATTTAATAATGAATATAATTTAATATTATAGGATATTAAGGTAAAGTGCATAACACTTTTCGATATAAGGTAAGGGTTTATTCCTGAACCACCATTTTCATTTGTGTTATGATTTCTACCTCTTTACACCAAAACAATTCTTCATTATTTTTATATAATTCTTATAAACTATGTGTATATTTTCCAAACTCTTGTATCCAAATCATTTTATCATTATTTTATGGGGAAATACAAGTTTTACAAGGTTCCCTTCTCAATTATTTCCTGTACACAAGCCCGATTAAAGAGAACATTTCGATATCTTACCCATTTTCAAGTACCATTGATAATCTATTTTAAGACACCATTGTTTATATAAAATTAATATTTTTTTCATGAAAAGCTATATTTGTTCATTTATGGTTTAATAAAGAAAATTATGATAAATACAACTGATTTTTCTAAAATAAATATTCTTTGTAATGTAAAAATGGTATTTCTCTCAGTAATTTATCGATGATTTTATTAGATTATTTTCATATATTTCATAAAAAATATATTGAATCTTATTATTTTTTGAAATTTATCTCTTATTATTATCATCTACCATATTTTATTAAATGGTTTATGATTAGTTTGATTGTTGATGTGCTATCTTGATAGCATTCACCATACTACTCAGAATGGTTAGCGATTATGTTTGCAGACTGGGGAAAGTTATTTACATTTCATATGTATATGTTGGTTATGTTCAACCCCATTCATACAAGGAATTAATTGTACTTATTACTTAATGGGTGGGGCCTTCTATATCCCATTGAGGCATCTATAGGTCTCATGAGACAAAATAAAAATGGATTTGACATAGGCCTTATCCATTTATTTTTAGATAAATTTTCTGAGGCCTCGATAGTATGTTTATGACATCCAAAATTGTGAATTCTCTCATAATGATATTATTAATTGATAAAACATGTGATTATTATACTTTTAGAATATATATGTTTAGGTTTCATGTGATTATTTATATGGAATTATTTATTCAACTTTTATTCATGCCATATTATGCTCAAGATTATGTTTTGTTAGCATAGGTTTTAGTTATTCACCTTGTGTTATTGTGTATGTTTATGATAGCTTATGATGTATTTTTTTACCATTAATATGAATCTGATCCCACCCATTTTTAATGTTATATTTTCCCCTAAGATACAATGATTTATATTATGAATAACTTACAGAGATAATATAGGAGTTATGGATGTTTCCAATGAAGTTGTTATACTGTATTTGTAAAAAACAAAAATTTTATTAATGAAAACTCTTCTTGATCTAATTAAATATATTATTATGTAAAATTGTTATATAAAATATGCACTTCCTTGGTTTTATATTTTTGGATTTCAAAATACCGTTAAGAATTTTTACCATTGCTAATATAGTCGTTGAGCAGTGATCAATTGATTAGTATAAATATAGGGCTTTAACAAATCCAATTTACCCATACAAAGGAAGCGATGACCTCATCTAGTAGAATTTATCCATAGGAAGCTCATTTGTAGGATCACTGAAAGGAGGTGGAGTCAATTGGATTCACTCTTGACCAAGCCCAAGCCGAGCATCAACACGTTAATCTTTAACGGAACCGCCTATGAGAGAAGTAGAAGTTGATAGAGATTACCACCCAAGCGATGTTATCTGTGCCACCCCAAGAGTTTATCATCATTGTACACTTTACCATTAGGTCATATTCAGGTGTTATAAGGGGTTATATAAAAAGACCCTAGCACTATGATTATGTGCATTATTTTTGTATATAATAAAGAATTTACATTCATTTTATTATTGTTACTTTGTAAATGGGTTTTAAAGAACAAAGAGAATTTTTAGTTAATATTAAATTAATAAATATATTTTGATGAATTAATTTATTTTTTAATTAAATAATATTTTAATAAAATTTTATTACTGAATTAATTTTTATTAAATATAAATGACCATATATTTTTTATGAATACAATTGTATTTTTTATTAAGGAACAAAAGATGTTTTTGACAAAACCCATGAATTTTTTATAAATGCAGGTTTTTATTTTAAAAGAAAAATATCACATATTTAGACAATTATTTAGATAAAATGAATATTATTTTTGGAATCAAGACGTCAAAATTATCCGAAGGAGATTTTTTCATAATTTTCTGAGACAGTTGAATTTTTTGGGTAAAAATTAAATATCGTTTTAATATATAATGAGTTTTATGAAATCATAATGACCCAATAGTGATGTAATAAAATAATACAAATGGGATTTTAGGTCAATATATGTTTTAACTTTAAAATTATGTAATTTTAATTTTTTTTGGTTAATTTAATGGTGCCTTAGTGGACCCTCCAAGACTTATAAAACATTTTAACTTTCAAAATGATTTCCTTGAGAGTGTGACTCACCTTTTCATAAGAAAGACACATATTTTAAGAATTTAGGCCATTTTTTTTATAAAACAATGTTTTTATAATCCCTTTTGTCAAAATACATGGGTTTGTTTGTGGTTTTGATTAGTTTGATGTGTGGTGTTCAAAACCTAAATAATAAAAAATTCCCCCTCTTTTCATATATAAACCCACCCATGCTCCCACTTCCGCTTCACTAAAAGTATATAGAGATCTACAAACCTCTTCCCTCATCTTTATATAATCTTCCAAAGGCTCTCTAATCTCCCAATAATCCTCTCTCAATCCTTTCCCTAGCCTTTGGGACCACACTTCCAAGTAAGGGATTTCTTCCTTTATCATTTTGTCCAAACATCTTTACATTGTTATTCCATTTTATTTTCAATTAGAAATGTTGGTGTATAATTTCAAACCTCCCCTATACTACCGTCCTTATTTTTAATGATGACATACCCCTTTATCTCTCATTAATTCCTCCCATATACACCAGTTACCATGCTGAAATTCCGTAATGGATATCTCTCCTCATTTACATTCAAGAAATTATTTTGTATTATGAATATAAATTCCATTAAATTTGTTCGGACATGTATCTATATGACCCCATTACTGTAAATTTCATGTAAATATTATAAAAAACCCCTTTATATCTCATCAACCATTTTTAAAAATTCTTATGTCATGTCGTTATGTTGCCGAAATTGCACCGTGATTTTCCAAGCCAAATTCATTGTGTAGTGAATACCATCCCCATTTCTCTATCAAGGGTATTCTCATTTATGAACAGTTACTTATTGATTATAGAGTTTCACGTAGGAATTTCACATTCTTTTATCATGGAATAGATTATGATGTTTAATGAATCAATGTTATAAGATCCATGATGCCCACTTATGCATGAAATGAAATGATTAAGAAGGGTGCGCCCTGATAGTACTTCAAAGCATTGTGTAAAGATTAAAATCCTGATAAGTCAAGTGAAATTAGGGTTTACCCATTCTATTTCAAGTTCAATTATGGTTTACTCATGCTCCATGTGAAATGATCCTTGGATCATGTCATGAACCAACTCGGGTCAACCCTGAACCGGCTACCTGATCCGACACGCGACATGGCCCGAGGGGCGTTCCCGATCCCCACGGGCTGGCAACCAGTGCCAGGTAACAAAAATTTAACTATTGGGAATGATTTGTCCCTTGAAAAAGAGATAATAAGATAAACAGAACTGAATAAAAACATAAAAACTAGCGAAAAAAAGAAAATAAAACTGAACAAACCTTCTTGTGACCTCTAAGATCACCACCCAACTCGGAACCAAGTCTGCTCCAACATTGAGCGGCTGAACCAGGAACCTATATAGAAAATTGAACCTTCAACTCGAAATATATGATAGGCATGAGCACTGAGATGCTCAGTTGGGAAGCCAAAAGTGAACCACATAATCCATGCATTTTCCAATTCCAAAGCAGCCCAATAATAACAGTTTGAACTATGGTTATAAAAATAAGGTTTTCATCTTTACAATATATTTTGAAAACTAGAAATCACAACTCCATTGCCCTTATAATTTGAAAACAAGGAAAAGAAAACAAAATAGAGGCTCACACACACTTTTCCCAAAACATCAAATTTTATGTTCTTTTTAAAACCAACCATACATGTAAATTTTTTCCAAGAAAACACCGACCACGTTCCAGGGTATGACTCCACACACACAATAAGGGAAATGGTACTAATAACACTCGTATCAAAGGATCAAAGAAAACCGAGGAACTCAAGGGAATACCAGAACGTACTATACATGTGACTCATCCTGAAGGCATGCCTACCCTTGATGACGTCATAACTCCCAAACGCTCAGTATTTCCCTATCTAGCCTAACCGAGGGGCCCAATCCCCTAATAGAGTATAATCCGTAATAAGGGACACTAGCCAGTGTGTAGTCTAAACTTGTGCAACAATCATTCTCAGTAAAACCCCTTTCTATGCTAAGTTTCTCTGCTATGTTCACAAAGATGTGTTCCACACATTCAAACAACAAGCCATATAAATATAACCCAGTACGCAACACAAACCAGCACCACCCCGACCACCTCATGGTTAGTCCCATGCCTTAAAATAAATATTTTCAAAAGGAGGCCCATGCCGAGGACCCTCCTATCACATGATCGACATACATGAAAAGTGGCCTAACTACAGAGGGGTTTTCCAAACATACAGTTTCAAAGATGCCAAACGGGACTCATACAATTCATACATATCAAACCTTTTGTAAACAACCAATCCAAAATTCCAAATGGGCCTTTAGCATCACAAAAATCATATTTTTATCAAAAAATTTATTAACCAATTCAAAACAACCACAATTTACCCTCTTTATACCAAAGTGACCAAACGGTCCCTTCAATAAAACATATACCAAAACATGCTCAAGCTCACTTTAATTCATGTTAAAAAAACACCCAAGAAAGTTCCAAATGGGATTTTGCAACACTTACAATCCAAGAATATTTCACAAAAAGCCAAACGGGATTTGGCTTCCACTTTCACTCAAACACACCCTGAGAAAAAATGCCTCTTTCATTTTCCAATAACTCACCCTAGCATGTTTCCAAGGAAAATCGGGCGAAACCAAGAGTAACACTCAAAAACCAACCAAAACATCTGAAACCAAATTTAATAAATAAAACCTTTGATTTCAACCCAAAAATACCCATATCACTCACTTATTAAATACCACACTAGTTCATAAACCAAAAGCATGTTTTTTGACAAACACCCAACCACAACCAGGGAAAACACCACATTTCATACATGGAATCCAAAACATATTTCTAACTAATTTAACCAAACATTTCCATGGGAAAACCCCACCCAAACATCCAATTTCACCTAAAAAAGAACAAGTGGCAATTTACAAACACCTAAGGCATCATATACAAGGCATAAACCAAGATTCATGTAAACCCTATCTTTAACAACACCAAACAATTTTAGAAAACCACAAAAAGCTTTAAAGAGGTACCATAGAGATACATAGAAAGATAATAATATAATGAAATACTCAAACATTAAGGAAAATAAATGGAAAGGAAATTAATGGATTTGAATACCTCAAGGAAGAACCGGGTCATGTCGAACACTTTGGAACTTGACAAAAAGGGCGGCGACCACTCGTAACCGGCCCACACTCGCACACACATACCAATATATATATAAATATATTGGTAATCCAATGCATGTATTCCCCACACCATGAGGGAATATGTACTTAGAGGACATATATATATATATATATTAAATATATACATACCTTTGGTGTATGCATGCACGCCCTCGTTCGTTCACCATAAATTCACTATAACAAAAAAAGATACCCAAAATTAAGGCGGCAAGGACCAACGCCTGACCAACAGTACCAGGGACTCACATGAACCAAAATCACATGTCACAACACACAATCAAATTCTACAAAAAGGATTTATACCCAAATCATTCCCCAATATATTCAAAAATACTATTTAAAATAAGATTACAATTATTCAAGACCAAAAAGGGTGAGGCATTTGCATGCGCATAAAAGAATGACATAAATAAACTAATTGTGATCAATTCAACAAACACGAAATCACTATTAAAAATTAACTAAGTATGCAATAAAAGTGAAAAACATGTTTTAGAAATTAAATAACAACACACAGGCCCCCATGAATTGAAATTGGGGGAAGAGGGCATGAAACCCCTACCTCAACACATATGAGAGTGACAGAACCACTAAAAAGGAAATCACATCGCTCCGTGGGCCAATTGAAAACCCTAGACACCAAACAAGATGCACAAACACAACCATAAGCCTTTAGAATTGGTTAAAATGAAGAGAAAAAAACACCAAAATAAAGAAATGAGGTTATACCAAAAGAGTAAAGGGTTGCTGGTAAGAGGAACCGAAGATACATTAGAGCAGGGCAAAGGCGTTGCACAAGAGGATTTTGGGTTCACCGAAAAAGGGTTTCGGAGGGGGCTCACCACACCGGGAGGAGGGGGGCGGGCCGCTGCTGGTGGGTCATGCCAAGTAGAAGGGGGCAGGGGGCTCTCGTGCTGGTTGGACAGGGAAGGTGGGCACTGAGGAAGTGCAAGGAGGGACCACTAGATGGGGATAGGGAATCAGACATCGGCTGTGTGAGGAGAGGACGACAGGGACCTGCTGGTTCATGAGGCCGGCTGTTCAGAGGGCGAGACCGGGGGTAAGGAGTCAGTGAGTCTAGAGGGCGTGGGAGCTGGGGGGATAGGGGCTTAGCACAGGGGAGCTAGAACGCGGTTGCTAGACGAGCGCATGGCAAGTGCGGACGATGGGGTAGAGGGGATTCCGACGTAGGGGGAGGGTGGCGAGCAGCATGGAAGCGATGGGATTTGGAGGGGGGTGGTCGGGTTCTGCATACAGGAAGCCAGGGGGTGGGCGGCGTGATGAGAGGTAGGCCACCAGAGGGCGGCACAGCGGAAGGTGGTCCATAGTAGGGGGGTCAGCCTCCTTGGGTGAGCAGCAGAATCCATTGGGGAAGGGGGCTGCGGGTAGATCTAGGGTTAAAATTAATTTTTTTCTTTTAGCATTTAATAATAATAATAATAATAATAGTCTTAATATTAATAACATAATTATAGTAATAATAAAAGTAAGAAAGATAAAAATAAAATCGTGTTTATTTGATTTCTTTTTTTTCAAATATATATCAACAAAGATATAAAAAGAATATAACATTAATAATTTTATAGCCTCTAATAGAGTTGAAATGTAGTCGCTCTAGCACTCCCGCATCCTAGGGTTTGCGCCGCCTACGCCGCCGGCTTTACGACGTAGCAACCCTAGATCTCACCCGATGCAGCAGCCCTAGAATCCCGCCACCCACTTTCAGATTCCCTCCTCCTAGGATCAAGTTCATCTTCCCCTCGCGCGATGTGGTAGCCCTGGATCCCACCGCCACCAACGACCCTGCTCACTCGACGTAGCAGGGATCCTGCCACCAATCTCCACAACTCCTCCCTGAGCAGTTCTATCCATGATGATGATGACGCCTCTCCTGGTTCCCGTCGTTGTGAGGCCGATGCCATCAAGTGCGACCATCAGCCCCCGGATCCCGTGTGTGTGGTGTGCGATGTCTCCTTGAGAAAGCGACCCTGTGTCCTTCGGCTTCCTTCCAATTGGCCCAATGGACTCCCCCACCCGGTTTGTTGTGCCACATCCATCACCAGATCCGGTCAGTTTCATTGTGTTTGTGTTTCTTTCCATCTCATTTCGACATCGAGTCGGGGTCCTCTGCTTCATAGGATCATCCTAGTGTGTTCATGGGCAGCCGCGGTGCAAAACATTCACAAGCGCATACACAACTGACGGAGGTTCGACCTGGGGTCAATTTGTGACGACAACCATTGTTGAGGTTTCTTCGTTTGGATTGTTTCACATTCTCTTGGCTTCCTCTGCCATTTTATCATGATCTTTCATACATGACTCCAATTTGGTCACGTTTGATAGATTCCATAATGATTTGGATGGTGCTGGTGACATTGGTGAATCTAGAACCATTCAGATGTTTTTTGCTGGTTTCTTTATCCATGGAGGCTCGAAAATCTCGTGGTCCCTCATTATGGATCTCTATCGATGAAGCCCTCACCATCGATCAACTTCCTTCGAAGGCTCCTGTGTATATTTTCTTCTAGCTTTCTATGTGATTTGTGTTGTTTGTGTTTCTTTGGGTTGATCTCGCTTGTGTATGCAATGGTGGATTCCCTTGGACACGTTGCATTTTCTTGTTTTGTTTGGGTTTGTCTGAATTGTGTCTGCAATGGCGAATCCCCTTGGAAACACTGTCTTAGTTTGTTTCACTTGTTCGGTTCTCACTTAACCAAAAAGTGTTTAAAAAAAAATCAGTCAGTAATAATTTTATAAATAAAATTTTTATAAATAATAATTTTATCATAAAATTATTAAAACCATTTTTAACAACCAAGTAATATTAAAAATATTAATTACAGCAATAACAGCTCCAATAATAATAATAGTATTATTAGATACACAATAATAATAATATTATTATTATGGCACAGACCTTTAACACATTTATTTTTTTTATAAAACATTATTTATTTTAAACATAAAGTAACTACACAAGTCTGTGGACTAACTGCATAGCTACTACCGATCGTGCGGTGCCCGCACACCAGCCCGAAACCCAACAGAACATTAAACGTTAAAAAAAAATTATACTCGTGCTCACCCTGCACCTTGGTGAAGCTAACCGAAACCCAAAAAAATAATAATAAAATAAAATAATTAAAAAGGGGTCAGGGTGTGACAATTCTCCCCACCACAGACACTTTATAACCCCATAAAGTCACCAAGCCAACAGTTGACACAACTAAGGTCCATGACAAGACCAAACCAAAATAAATCGAGAGGCTCGGGGTGACCATTACCAACACACGTCACACCCGACCGACTCAAGAAAAATCACTGCTCGAAGTTGAGGGGAGAACACTAAAGGGTTCTCCCCACCACAAGAATTCACTAACATGGAAACCCTCAAAATTCGA
This sequence comes from Viscum album, assembly GCA_963277665.1. Classification (NCBI taxonomy): domain Eukaryota; kingdom Viridiplantae; phylum Streptophyta; class Magnoliopsida; order Santalales; family Viscaceae; genus Viscum; species Viscum album. The sequence continues at coordinate 2,027,939,506 of OY728123.1, forward strand.
ACAGACCACCCCCAGGGGGGGCAACGCGGGAACTCCCAAACCGAACTCATTCATTTTCACAACTTGGACCAAATAACACACATGATCCTTTGTCGGAAAACATGCTACGAAACAACCCAAAAACTTAAGGTTGAAGAATTAACTCAACACCTCCCATCAATTTCACAAAACAAAAATCCCCCTAACAAACACAGGTGAGACCAACTCAAAATCAGAACATGACCATCTGTTCACAGCCCACACCATTCAAAGAGATGGAACAATTTAAAAACCACACTGAGAGAAGATAAGACCACTTGGATTGTGGGGGAACAAGCTCATCACGCCCCCACAACAAGTACGAGCTTATGACAGTGATGATAATTGAACAAGGAAATTTTGGATTTTTCCATTCCAAAGATGAAAACATTATTCGAACCAAGGTTCCACACACCCTCAGAAACTCTTGACTATGCGTGAGCTTCACCTCGAGACCTGCGACTAGGTCCTTGATGGTCGAAGCATATCCTTACTCATAGTCAGGCATTTTCATCCTCTGGTACCTAAATCCTTCCTCCTAAAAGACACTTGTTTCAGAACTCTCCTCGGTGGTCTGAACAATCGCACAGTAGCAAGACTTTGGAGAGATACGACAAGGAGGCTTAGAATTCCTGAACCAGCTAGACTAGTAGAATGTGAGAGAATGGTCCAACAAACTGGGAGTCAGTACCTATGAAAATCCTAGCCATACGGGGAACCTTTACAAGAGCTGACCCCCACCAACTACACCCAAGACTCTACCGATGATGAGACATCCAACCTTTACTAGTCCAGAACTGAACCCTCAAATAACTCTGAGATGGTACGAATCTTAACTACCCTAGGAGTTCCCAACAACCTGAAGACACACTATCTTTCTGAACTATACAACTGCCTCTGACAGACTTCCATCACCTCGATAAGCAGGAAACAGACAAAAAGAACTCGGAACTGGGCATAACTCATTAACAACTTTTGGAGACTTTGTGTGGCATACTCATAACAACACGAAAACACCATCAAAATCGACATCAATCCAAAAATCAATCAAAGAAACAACACAGGCCAAGGGAAACAGGCCCATAAGCCAAACATATATGAACACAAGAAAAAATCATTTTTCCAAAACCATTATTTATTTAAAATTTTAAAACTCACCTATGGAACCTTATGAATTGTCACATGTGCATTCATTCAATATCAGTCACATAATATGCAAAAAAGTGCCCCCACATACTCTCCGTACATACCCACGCACGTGTGACCTTCCATAAGGAGTTCCAAGGTTCAAAAAATTCTTTTTTCCATACCAAATCCAGACACATACCAAGTTTTTTTTTCAAATTGATACACTTGACCTTTAAAAACTCACTTCAACATTTTCAAAAATATTTAAAAGGAATAATTTTAAATTTCAAAATAAATTTTACTTTTAATGCACACTCGCTTCAACCAATATTAAGAAAAACACCACCACTAACAACCCACTATAATGAGGAACTAGTGCATACATCTGACCCGACAGCATGGTGGTGAGTCATGCCCCAAGTAAGGTATAACACTAAGAGGATCTTGAGCTGGGCACTTCGACTTCACATGGGTCACCACCCCATGTGAGGCTGCAACATGAACCGATTCACCTCCATTGTCATCCCTCAATCCAAAACCACTCAAGACAAAAGACTCAAAACCCGGACTACCCCTGGTAACTCAGGTCTCGTCGTGATCGGTGGTGATCAGGCACCGACCCGTAACCTACCTCTTGAGCTCCGATTGTCCTAATATCCTTCTACTGGACACACCAAATAACAAGAAACTCCTTCTGATACCATTTTCTCATGAACCAACCCGGGTCAACCCTGAACCGGTCTCCTGAGCCGGCCCGCAACATGGACCGAGGGGCATTCCCAATCCCCACGGGCTAGAAACTAGTGACGGGAATCAAAAATTTAACTATTGGGAATGATTTTTCCCTTGAACAAAAGATATGAAGATAAACAGAATAGACAAAAAACATAAAAACTAGTAACAAAAAGAAAACAAAACCGAACATACCTTCTTGTGACCTCCTAGGTCGCCACCCAACTCAGAACCATGCCTCTCCAACATTGAGCGACTGAACCAGGAACCTGTACAAAAAACTGAACCTGAAACTGGAAATATATGATAAGAGTGCCCATCAAGATGCTCAGTGGGGAATCCAAATGTGAACCACATAATCCATGAATTTTCCAATTCCAAATTATCCCAATATTACCAGTTTTAACTATAGTTATAAAAATAAGGTTTTAATCTTTACACTATATTTTGTAAACTAGAAATCACAATTCCATTGCCCTTATAATTTAAAAACAAGGAAAAGAAAACAAAAGAGAGGCTCACACACACTTTTCCCAAAAAATAAACTTTGATGTTCTTTTTAAAACCAACCATACATGCAAAACTTTTCCAAGAAAACACCAACCATGTTCCAGGGTATGACTCCACACACACAGCAAGGGAAATTATACTAACAGTGCTCCTGTCAAAGGATCATGGAAAACCTAGGATCTTGGAGGAAGACCAGAACGTACTATACATTTGAATCATCCTAAATGCATGCGTACTCTCGATGACGTCATAATTCCCAAACTTTATGTATCACCCTATCTGGCCTAACCGAGGGGCCCAATCCCTTATAAGAGTATAATCCGTATTATGGGCCACTAGCCAGTGCATATTCTAAACTAGTGCATCAATCGTTCTCAGAAAACCCCCTTTCAATGCTAAGTTTTTGTGCTATGTTAACAAATAGGAATGCCACACATTCAAATAACAAGCCATATAAATATAACCCAGCATGTGACACAAACATGCACCACCCCGACCACCTCAAGGTTAGTCCCATACCTTAAAATAAATATTCTCAAAAGGAGGTCCACATCGAGGACCCTCCTATCACATGATCGACAGATGAGGCATGGGGCCTAACCACAGATGGGTTTTCCAAACATACAGTTTCAAAGATTCCAAACGGGCCTCATACAATTCACACATATAAAACCTTTTGTAAACAACCAATCCAAAATGAAAAACGGGCCTTTAGCTTCATAACGCTCATCTTTTTATAAAAACATTTATTAACCAATTCAAAACAACCACAATTTACCCACTTTATACCAAATTGAACAAACTGTCCCTTAAATAAAACATTTAACTAAACATTCTCAAGTTCACTTTAAGTCGAGTAAAAAACAAAACACCTAAGAAAGTGCCAAATGGGATTTCGCAACACTTAAAAGCCAACAATCTTTCGAAAAAAGCCAAATGGGATTTGTCTTCCACTTTCACTCAAACACACCCCGAAAACAAATTCCCCTTTCATTTTCCAACAACTCACCGTAGCATGTTTCCAAGGCCAATCAGGGAAAACCAAGAGGAACACTCTAAAACCAACCAAAACATTTGAAACAAAATTTCATAAATACACCCTTTGCTTTCAACCCAAAAACACACATATCACTCACTTATAAAATACCACACCAGTTCATAAACCAAAAGAATATTTTTTTTTGACAAACACCCAACCACAACCAGGGAAAACACCACATTTCATACATGGAATCCAAAACATATTTATAAACAATTTAACAAAACATTTCCATGGAAAAATCCCACCCAGACAACCAATTTATCCCAAAAAGAACAGGTGTAAATTTACAAACACATAAATCATCATATACAAGGCATAAACCAAGATTCATGTAAACCCTATATTTAACAACACCAAACAATTTTAGAACACTATAATAGGATTTAAAGAGGTACCATGGAGATTCATAGTAATATAATAATATAACGAAAACCTCAAGCATTAAAGAAAATAAGTGGAAAGGAAATGCATGGATTTGCCTACCTCAAGGAAGAACCGGGTCATGTCGAACACTTTGGAACTTGAAAAAAAGGGAAGTGACCACTCATAACTAGCCCACAATCATACACATACTTATATATATATACATATATCTGTAATCAAATGCATGTATTCCGCGCACCATGAGGGAATACATAATTGGAGGACATATATATATTATATATATACATACCTTAGGTGTAAGTGTGTGCGTCCTCGGTCATTGAACATAAATTCCCTATAACAACAAAAGATACCTAAAATTAAGGTGGCAAGGACCAAGGCATGACCAAAAGTACTAGGGACTCACATAAAACAAAAGCACACATCACAAAACACAATCAAATGCTACCAAAAGTATTTATACCCAAAACACTCCCCAAGATATCCAACAATAATATTTAAAATAAGATGACAATTATTGAAGACCAAAATGGGTGAGGCGTTTACATGTGCATAAAAGAATGAAATAAAACAACTAATTGTGATCAATTCAACCAACACGAAATCGCTACTATAAATTAACTAAGTATGCAATAAATGTGAGAAACATGTTTTAGAAGTTAAATAACAACACACAATCCCCCATGAATTGAAATTGGGAGAAAAGGGAATGAAATGCCTACCTCAACACATGCGAGAGTGATAGAACCACAATAGAGGAAAGCACATCGCTCCAAATGCCAATTGAAAACCCTAGACACCAAACAAGATGCACAAAAACAACCCAAAGCATTTAGAATTGGTTAAAATGAAGAGAAAAAACACCAAAATAAAGGATTGATGTTATACCAAAAGAGGAAAGGGTTGCCGGTAAGAGGAACCACAGTCGCATTGGAGCAGGGAAAAGGCGTTGCACAAGAGGGTTTCAAGTTGTCCGGAAAAGGTTGTCGGAGGGGGGTCGCCACGCCGGGAGGATGGGAGCGGGCTTCTGTCGGTGGGTCATGCCAAGCAGAAGGGGGTAGGGGGATCTCATGCCAGTTGGATAGGTAAGGGGGCACTAAGGTCATGAACGAAGGGGCCACTGGATGGGGCTAGGGAATCAGACAGCGGCGGTGCGAGGAGAAGGCGACGGGGACCTGCTGGTACGTGAGGCCGGTTTTGCGGAGGGTGCGGCCAGAGTAAAGAGATGGTGAGACTAGAGGGTGTGGGAGCTTGAGGGAGAGGGGTGTAGCATAGGGGTATAGAACATGGCTGCTGGATGAGGATAGGGAATGTGAAGATGGTGGGATAGAGGTGCTCCCTGTGTATGGGAGGGTGGCGAGTAGCATGATGTCCATGAGATTTGGAGGGGGTGGTCGGGCGCTGTGCACATGAATCCAGGGGGAGGGCAGTGTGATGAGAGGTTGGCTGCTTGAGGGCAGCGCGGCCGAAGGCGGTCCGTAGGAGGGGGGTCAGCCTCCTTGGGTGAGTAGAAGGATCTAGCGGGGAAGGGGGGATGTAGGTAGATCTAGGGTTAAAATTTATTTAATTATTTTTCTTTTAACATGTAATAAAATTGATAATAATAATAATAATAATAATAGTCCTAATATTAATAACATAATTATAGTAATAATAAAAGTAAGAAGGATAAAAATAAAATCTTGTTCATGTGATTTCTTTTTTTTCATATATATATCAACAACATTAATAATAATTATATAGCATTAATACTTTTATAAATGATAATTTTATCATAAAATTATTAATACCATTTTTAACAACTAAGTAATATTAAAAATATTATTGACAATAATAACAATGCCAATAATAAAAATAGTATTATTATCTACACAATAACAATATTATTATTATTATGGCACATACCTTTAACCCATTTATTTTTTTATAAAACATTATTTATTTTAAACATAAGGTAACTTCAAAAGTGTGTGGACTGACTACACGGCTACCTTCGATCTTGCAGTGCCCGCACACCAGCCCGAAGCCCAACAGAACATTAAACGTTAAAATAAAATTAGAATCGCTCTCGCCCTACACCTTGGCGAGGCTAACCGAAACCCAAAATAATAATAATAATGAAATAAAATAATTAAAAGGGGTTGGGGTGTGACAAATCATGCTAATATCATGTTAAATATTGTTTCCACATTTCCATGTTATAATAATCATGATATATCATGCCTTTATGTTCATGTTTCTCTTGTGCTCCCTTGATATGCCTATTTCCTAACATGTAATAAATTTTTCATTCTATTCCGTGTTTAACCCCTTACTAGGATTTTTATCACCCTTTTCTTATGTATGTCCTCAGGTTATACCATGAAATGCTAAGTACAAAGGAATGTTGTGGTCAGGTAAAAGAAGTTTTCAATAAAGATGTTATGTTTTTTGTTCTAAGTTGTTATGTAATGTTCCTAATCCCCAAAGACACTAGAATTATCTATCTTATATCTTTTATCAAGTGAATATTTTATGTATTAAATTATGTTTAAGTGTAAAATAAAGAGTAGGGTTGTTATAGTTGGTATCATAGGATTGGTTTAGTTATTTTTGGGATTAGAATTAGAAAACTCTAGTGAAAGCCTTAGGGATAAGACTAAGTATAATAAAAACATCCCTAAATTTTTCTAAGTATTGATTTTTTTATCATGAAAATACATCCCTTTCTGGATACGAGCAAGTAGAGTCAGCTCTGGCACAAATGTATCTAGGGGTAAAACCCAAAATACCGCTTTTAGCTAGACTCAAACGGGAACTGGTGCTTGAAAATGGGCCTTGCTTCACTATTGGTTACGACACTTCTAGGGGATATGATTTGTAAAATTCATAATCTTAGTATGAACCATTTCTAAGGGAATAAATAAAATTCCTCTAAGAATATATGTTGGAAAGAAGATCATATATAACATAGATTGAAGCCTATAAATTCCTAAGTTAAAGAAAGAAAAGTAATTTATAAGTCATCCATTTTTGTCTTTGGATTACCCTTTATGTGTTACCCCTAACTTTCCTTTTATTCCAGACAATGGTCGATAATATGAGGACTCGAGCTAACAACTGATGCTAAGATCAATGTGAAGTAAGTTCTAATGAGATGCCCAATCTGATGGGAGTGGGAATCATGAAAATTTTTATGATAGTATCTTAGTTAACTCATGTTTTGAATAGAAACATGGGTCAAGAGGAACGTTCACCCACCCCCCCAAGAAAGAACATGTTGCAATCGATATCTTCATGAGACTAAGGCCTGATACATTTAATGGATAATCTAATCCCTTAATTGTCAAACAATGGATCAACTCCATTGAAAAGATCTTCTATATCCTTCAATGTTCTGAACAAGAGAAGGTTATTAGGGATTCTTATCATATGGAGGGTGAATCTGATCAATGGTGGATGTTGATAAAAAAATATGAAGACTAAGGTGGAGATCGAGGCGTTGGAATGGAAGGATTCCAAGAAAATGTTTTTTGATAAATATTTTCTTTGAACCCACTGACTAAATACGGGAAGGGACTTATTTCCTCTCAATAAAAAATAGGACGAATGCATCAGATAATATGAGGAAGAATTCACAAGGCTTGCACGATATGACTCCAGATTTTTCATTACTTCCAAATGCAAGGTTGACCTCTTCTTTGGTTGGATAAAACCTAGAATACAGAAAGCGCTAGCGATCCATGAATTCAAGAGCAATGAGAAAACTATCCGATGTGCCCTCAAGGATGAAATAGAGATCAGAGAATTTTAGGGGTATCATGGGGATACGAAGAGTAATGTGGACTTTAATTATGATAGTTCGATGGATAAATCCAACGATTCTAAGAACATCCAACACCCCAAAAAGTACCTGAAGGGGATGATGAAATGCTTTAGGTGTGGAAGAGAAGGGAACATGACCATTTACTATTGACAAGAAAAACCCAAGGCTATGACAGAGGAGAGGAACACTCTGTTCAACTCTCAACGCATTGTTCATTTCATCAACTAAAAATAACTTGACCACTTTGCGAACCATTTTCCTAAGCCAAGGTTTATGGTAGGCAACCAATAACCTCCAAGGTAGAAAGGGTGAGTGTTTTCCATCACTACCACCAAAGTGAACCCTAAAAAAGAAGCGGTGACAGGTACAATAGATATTCATTCAAGAATAGTGAAAATACTTTTTGATTCTAGATTTATGCATTATTTTATATCCCAAAAGTTTAGTAGAAAAATCCTAACACCACCACAATTCATGGAAGTAAAGATGTCAGTGAGAACACAAAATGGGGAAATCATTTCATCCCATGAATATAAATCCTCCCCTATCATAATTTGTGGATTGAACTTCCTGGAAAAAAATTTCATAATCCCTTTGGTGGAATTTAATGCAATTCTTGGCATTTATTGGCTTTCCTTATATAGATCCAACATAAATTTCTGTGAGAGGTAAATCACTCTCCTTATGAAAAATCTACCCACAATTCAATACAAGTTAAAGGAGGAGGATGAATCTTATTAAGAACCATCATCTCAAGTGTGGATATTACTACCCTATGAGAATGCGTTTCTGGCTCAGATGATCGAGTCTAAGGAAGAAAACATCCTTGTAGACATGTCTATTATGAGGGAATTCGTTGAAGTGTTTCTCGAGGAATTTCATGGTCTTCCTCCGAGAAGAGATATTGAATTCTCAATTGATCTTATACCTCAGGCACTGAAAATATCCATGAATCTATATAGAATATCTTTTGTAAAGCTTTATGAGATGAAGAAACAAATACATGAGAATCTGGATAAAGGGTTTATAGGCCCAAGTGCTTCACCATGGGGTGTACTAGTCCTCTTCATCAAGAAGTAGGATGGGTCAATGTGACTTTGCATTGATTATCATGATCCCCAAAAAATAACAATAAAGAACAAGTATCCTTTGTCATGAATTGATTACTTGTTTGATCAGCTACGTGGAGCACAATACTTCTACAAGGTTGATTTGTAGTTGGGATATTACCGAGTATGGGTAAAGAAGGAGGATATCCCCAAGACTTTTTTTCATACAAGATACGTGCACAATGAATTCCTAGTAATTCCTTTCAGACTCACTAATTCTCCATCAATATTCGTGGACTTGATGAATATAGTATTTAGATATTACATCGACAAATTTTTGGTATTACTTATAGATGATATTATAATATACTCCAAAACCAAGTAGGAGTATGAAGAGCATATAAGAACTGTACTAGAGACCTAATGAAAGGATAAACTCTATGAAAAGTAAAATATGTGTGAGTTATGGTTGAAGGAGGTCTCATTCTTGTTACATTTCATCACAAGCAGTGGGAAATCTGTGGATCCCTCCAAGAAGGTAGTAATTGTGGGATGGTCAAGGCTAACATTGGTAAATGATATCCATATATTCCTAGGGATAGTTGGATATTATTTCCAATTTTTGAGAACTCTCTCATTATTGTCCAACCCTCTAACCAAGCTAACTCAGAAGGGATTAAAGTTTTCTGGGAGTGATGAATGCAAAAATATCTTCAAGGAGTTGAAAAGGATGCTTATCACTGCGTTCGTGCTCACATTACCCACAAGTGTATAATTTGTTATGGTATTTTGTGATTCTTCGAAGAAGGTCATGGGATGTGTGTTTATGAAAAATGAAAAATTCATTGCCTATGCTTCAAGGAAATTGAAAGTTCATGAGAAAAAATATCCAACACATGATCTAGTGTTGGCTGTAGTAATCTTCACTTTAAAAATTTGGCGACATTACCTATTTGGAGATGAGTGTGAAATATATACTGATTACAAAATCCTCAAGTATATATTCAAACATAAAGGGTTGAACATGATCCAATGAATATGGTTAGAGTTGATCAAATACTATGAAAACTCAATCTATTTCTACCTTAGGAAATAAAAAAAGGTGGCAGATTCTCTAAGAAGAAATGACCCAATGCTTCTATCAGTGATGAGAATTGAAAAGGATCCAATCTTCTTAGATTTAATGAAGATGGACACTGGAATCATAAAGAAGGGAACATCATCAATACTTTCACAAATGATTTCTCAACCATCTATTTTGTAAAGGTTAAAGGATGCTTAAAAGGATGATGTGGGAATTTATAATAAAGTAATAACTATCAGAAAAGGTAAATCCTCTGAGTTCAATGTTAATGAAGATGGAATTGTGATATTTGGGACAATATTATGTGTTATAGAAAATAAAACGTTAAAGAATGAACTTTTGGATGATGCACATAGTCCGAATTTCTCCATTCACCCAGGAAACACAAAGATGTATCGATATCTCTAAGAGCATTATTGGTGGGATAACATGAAGAAGGAGATCACTAGCTATACATAAAAGTGCCTATTATTTCATAAAGTGAAGGAAAGGAGGCATAAGTCTAAGTTAATGATGAAACCATTACCCATAACATCATGGAAATGGGATAACATCACTATGGATTTTGTCACTGGTCTTTTGAAGACATATAAAGGGAAAAATGCTATCTCGGTTGTTGTGGATTATCTTTCCAAGGCTGCACACTGCATTGAAATTCTAGTGGATTTCTCATTGGATAAACTAGAACTGATATATATCAGAGAAGTGGTAAGGCTACATGGAGTACCACTATCTATTATATCCAATTGATATGGAAAATTCACCTTTATGTTCTGAAAGTGTCTTTAACATGATCTGAATACTTAGATGAACTTTATTATGGCTTATCATCCTCAAACTAATGTCCAATTTTATCGGACTATCCAAACACTTAAGGACATGTTGAGAGCATTCACAATAGACATAAAAGGAGTATGGGATAAAAATATTCCTCTAGTTGAGTTCTCTTACAATAACATTTTCCACTCAAGAATCCAAATGGATCCTTATAAATCCCTATTTGGGAAGAGGTGCAGAACACTAGCATGTTGGGATGCATTTGGGGAGAGAAAACTCCTAGGTCCGTAAATGGTCAAAGAAATGGTGGAGAAGGTTAAGACCATCCATCATCACATTGAAGCTGCTCAGAGTCAAAAAAATAGGTATGTTGATAATCATAGTGGTGATATAGTGTTTTATGTTGGAGACTTGGTATTCTTCCTCATATCACCATGGAAAACAGATATGGGATTTGGGAAGAATGAAAATCTTAGTCCAAGTTACGTCATCCATTTTGAGATCCCTGATCTCATTAGAGAAGTGGCCTATCAACTAGAACTCCCACTAAACCTATCTCAAGGACATGATGTATTCCATGTGTCACTCATGAGGAAGTATATACCTAACCCATTGCATGTACTCAATCCAGAGGTGGTAATATTTGAGAATGACCTCTCCTATAAAGAGAAGCCAGTGAAGATCTTATTTTACAGGGAAAAATTTCAAAAAAATAAGACAATTCCCCTTGTTAAGGTGTTGTGGTGAAACCACAAGTTTGAAGAGGTAATGTGGGAATCATAGGAAGTGATGAAGCAGAGTTACCTACATTTGTTTTAGTGTGGAAAAAGGAAATTTTGAGGGAAAAATTTCTTAAGGGGGGAAGATTGTAACGTCCCAAACTTTTATTAATGAAAATTCCTATTGATCTGATTAAATGTATTATTATGTAAAATGGTTATATAAAATATACATTTCCTTGGTTTTATGTTTTTGGATTTCAAAATACCATTATAATTTTTTACCATTGCTAATATAGTTGGTGAATAGTGATCAAATAATTATTATAAATAAAGGGCTTTGAAAAATTTAATTTACTCAAACAAAGGAAGTAATAGCCTCATCAAGTAGAATTGCTCCAAAAGAAGCCCATTTTTCAGAGTTCGGAAAGGAGGTAGAATCACAAGGCTTCTCCCTTGACAAAGACCAATACAAGCATCAACACATTAAGCTTGAACGAACCCACCTATGAGAGAAGTGGAACTTGATAATGATTATCACCCAAGCGATGTTATCTGAGCCACCCCAAGAGTTTGTCACTATCACACACCTTACCCTTAGGTCATATGTAAGTGTTATAAGGGGTTATTTAGAAAGACCCTATAACTATGATTATGTGAATTATTTTTGTATATAATTAAGAATATACATTCATTTTATTATTGTTACTTTGTGAATGGTTTTTAAAGAACAAATAGTATTTTTAGTTAATATGAAATTAATAAATCTATTTTGATAAATTAATTGATTTTGAATTAAATAATATTTTAATAAAATATTATTACTATATTATGTTTTCTTAAATATAAATGATCTTATAATTTTTATGAATACAATTGTTATTTTTATTAACGATTGAAAGATGTTTTTGACAAAACCCATGTATTTTCGATAAATGTGGGTTTTTATTTTAAAAGTAAAAATTAATATATTTTGAAAAATATTTAGATAAAATGAATATTATTTTTGGAATTAAGACTTTGAAATTATCCGATAGTTAATTTTTCAAAATTTTCTGAGACGGTTGATTTTTTTGGGTAAAAATTAAATATGGTTTTAGTATATAATGTGTTTTATGACATCATAATGACCCAATATTGTTGTAATAAAATACTATAAATGTTATTTTTGGAAAATATATGTTTTAAATTTAAAATAATTTGATTTTAGATTTTTTATTTTTATTTTATGGTGCCCTAGTGGACCCTCCAATTCTTATAAAACATTTTTACTTTTAAAATGATTTCCTTGAGACTATGACTCACGTTCACATAATCAAGCCAAATATTTTAAGAAGTTTGGACATTGGAATTATAAAATAATGTTTTCCAATCAACTTTGGAATAAACCATGGGTTTGTTTGTGGTTTTTATTAGTTTGATGTGTGGTTTCCAAAACCAAAATAATAAATAATTCCCTCTCTTTTCCAATATAAATCCACCCAAGCTCTCACTTCCTCTTCACTCAAATACTTTGGATATCGACCCACCTATGGCCTCATATATATATAATACTTAAAAGGCTCCCCAATCCCCAGTAATCCTCTCTCAATCCTCTCTCAATCCTCTGGGATCACACTTCTAAGTAAGATATTTCTTTCTTTCTCATTTTTTGTCTAAATTTATTTATGTTGTTATGCCATTTTATTTTCAATTACAAATGTTAGGGTGTGATTTCAAACCACCCATAAATTTAACTACTTATTTTTTAATGATTATAGAACCATTTATCTCTTATTAATTCCTCCCATGTACACCTGTTACAATGCCAAAATTTTGCAAGGGATTTCTCTGTCCTCATTTACATTTAGACAATTTTTTGTATTATGAATCAAAATTCCATTAAATATGTTGGGACATGTATATATATTAACCCCTTAATGTCCATTTCATGTAAATATTATGAGACACACATTTCTCTCCCATAAACCATTTTTATTAATTCTTATCCCATGCCATTATGCTGTCGAAATTGCACCGCGATATTTCAAGCCAAAGTCATTATGTATTGAATAGTATGTCCATTTCTCTATCAAGGTTATTCACCTTTATGCACATTTACTTATTTATTATAGAGTTAATTATATTAATTCCACATTCCTTTATCGTGGAATAAATTATGATGTTTATTGAATCCATATTATATGATCCATGTGGCACACTTATGCATGAAATAAAATGATTAAGAAGGGTGTGCCCTGATAGCACTCTAATTCATGGGTTAAAGGTTAGTATCATGATAAGTCAAGTGAAATAAGGGTTTAATCATTATAATTCCCATAAAATGAGGTTTTACTCTTTCTCCATGTGCAATGAGCCTTGGCCCATGCTAAAATTATGTTAAATGTTGTTGCCACATTTCCATGTTATGATAATCATGCTATATCATGCCTTTAGGTTCATGTTTCTCTTATGCTACATTGATATGAATATTTCCAAACATGTACTAAATTATTCATGTTATTCCTTGTTTAATCCCTTACTGGGATTTATAGATCACCGTTTTCTTATGCATGTCCTTAGGTTGTCCCATGAAATGCAAAGTACGAATGAATGTTGTTTTCATGTAAAATAAGATTAAAAAAAAGATGTTGTGTTTTATGTTATAATTTGGTATTTAATATTCATAATACCTAAAGACACTAGACCTTTCAATCTTATATTTTTTATCAAGTGAAGATTATATGTAATAAATTATGTTTAAGTGTGAAATAATGATCAGGGTTGCTTTAGTATTTCATTTAAAGTTGCAATGTAAAGTTCATTCTTGTAATCTAGATTCCAAAAAAACTAAAGTAATTGGTCCTTTGGGATTCAAGTCTTGTATCTATTATAATGTATTAATGTAAAGAATCAGTTCTAGGCTAGTGGGGTCATGGACTTTACAGTTTGTATTAGAAGAAGATTAGTAGAAAGATTGGAAACTGTATTTTGAAAACATCTATTAAGTAAAAAAACCTAAGATATAATTTTATGATAAATATAGTATAACATCATATAAATTTTGTAATGTAGAGTTTATGTGTGTTGTCCTAGAAATACATCCCTCTCAAGATATTAATATTGGATGGTTTCAGCACATATATTCCTAGGGGTAACAACTCCAACAAGGTGTCCCAGGCCAGACTCAAGGTAACCTGGTACACAACAACAAGCCTTATTATTGGTTTCACACCCCCATGGTATATTCTTAGATAAATTAACATTTTATTTAAAAAATATTATGAATGATTTAACATAAATATGTACCTAAATAAACAATGTTTATGGTTATGAGATTAGATGTGAATTAATTTCCAATTTATGTTAAGTGTTTTGATAGTTAGAAATTATGAATTATGATTCATAACCTAATTTAGTGTATTACATTATTTAGAAATGGTTCCTAGTTGAAGGAATGGAAACTGTATCAATATGTGTATCCCATTTAGGGATTTACCTCTTACAGAAGATAATGATGTTAGTACTGGAGCTGCGATTGGTGTTGAGAAACTTATAACTATACTAATATAGTTGACTAATGTTATGAATAGTAACCTTACCCATATGGAGAATCCTGATCTATAATGTGGAGGAACAATCATAGACCACTTCATGAGACAACAATCTCCATCACTCAGTGGGACTAAAACCCTATTTGTAGTTAAGGAGTGGATAATATCCTTAGAGAAGATATTTATTTCTTTGGGAAGTAAAGAAATGGAAAAGGATATCATGGATATTTATCATCTCATAGGATATTATGATCAATAATGGTCATTTATTCAAAATAAAAAGTAAGAGGAAGAAATTTCAAATATGTAATGGGAGGATTTTAAGGAAATTTTCTTGTAGAAATATTTCCCTCATGAATAGCGAGAAGATAAAGTGGGGAAATTATTGAGGCTGAGACTGAAAGGGGATAAAAATATTTCCAATTAAAATACAACTCTAAAAGGTTAGCAAGGTATGCTACAAGATACACACATAACCCAAGGAGAAATATTTAACGATTATTTGATAAGTTAAAACCATTCCTATGAAGGGAACTGGTCTCCCAAAATTTTTTATCATACAAAAATATAGTCTCGTGTGCTATCAAGAAATAGAATGAATTATCTATGTCTTATAACTTTATTGGAAAAAAATATAAGAAGATGGTGGTAGAGGAACAAATGGATAAAGGGAATAATAAAAAAAATGAATTTTCCAACATGAAATACTTGTGGAAGGAAACACCATGGTGCCTGATTATAAGGAAAATGAGTCTATTACAAGTGTGGAGAATAATCCCACCAATACCATGATTGCAATGGAAAGAAAGAAGCCAAAAATGTTTAATGCTACAATTATAGGGAGATGGGACACTATAAAAATTATTTTCTCAAGCATAAAGGAAGCTTGACTCAGAAAAAGATAAGGGGGGAATGCTAAGATTATTTAATCACAACTACAGAGGTTTAAGTTCTTAATATTATGGTGGAAGGTACTTTAATAATTTCTTCAAACTTATCCAATTATTTATTTTATTATGAATCATCACATTATTTTATATCTTCCTAGCTTTCCAAGGAAATTAGACATTTCATTTTTGATTTAATAAAGGAGTTGCCAGTCAAAAAACCTAGGGGAAGTATCATTCCAAAAAAAGATGTGTCGATCAGTCCCCTTTATAACACAAAAACGTGATTTAATTTAAAACCTTATCATCATACCTATGTTTTATTTTTCTATAATCCATGGTATGGGATGAATTTCGAAATATATTGTGAAAATATATTGCAATAAGAAGGAAGTTACAATTTGTGAGGAAGATATAGAATCCCTTATCTTTTGAGAAGAAAATTCATCATCTGGTTCCTATACAAATTCACCCCCAGTAGCCCTACTAAATGAAATTATTAGAGAGGGATATAAACCATCATATATGGATGAAGAAATAAATCTTCAAATTTAATATGTATCTATTCTGCAAGAATACATTGATGTATTTATAGAGGATATGCTTGGACATCCTCTAGAGTGGGAAGTTGAGTTCTCTATTGATTTAAATCTTGGTGAAATACCTATATCAAATATTCATTATATAATGGCCACTATAGAATTAGTAAATATGAATAAACAAGTCAAGGAATTGAGTGATAAGGAATTTATTCTCCCTTGTGTTTCTCCATGGGGAGCCCCTGTTCTCTTTACCAAGAAGCAAGATGGATCCATAAGGTTGTGAATTGGTTATAGAGAAATCAATGTTATTACAATAAAGAAAAAGTATGCTTGGCCTCACATTGATGATTTATTTGATCAACTTAACAGAGATCAATATTTTTCAAATATTGACCTTTGATATGAATATCATCAATTGTGTGAGAGGAAGGAAGATATCCCAAAGATAGAATTTTGAACTAGGTACAGACATTATGAGTTTATAGTAATTCTATTTGGACTAACATTAAACCCTATATTTTTATATATCTAATGGAAAGAGTGTTCAAGGAATATCTTGACTATTTTGTTGCAGTATTTATTTATGATATCTTGATATATTCAAAAAGATATGAGGACCATGAGAACCACTTGCATATTGTTCTGGAGACTCTTATAAGGAAGGAGTTATATGGAAAGTTTAGAAAGAGTTATTTTTTTATTCAATCAGTTTCGGTTATTATCTATATTTTCTATAAGGATGGAATATCAATTGATCTAATAAAGAAAAATGAAACTCAGGAATGGCCTTCCCCAACAAAAATAACTAAACTATGTAGTTTTATTTGTTTATGAGGTTACTATCAGCATTTCATTCATAATTTTTCTTGACTAGATAATCCATTAACCAAGCCTACTCATAAATGGTTTAAGATCATATGGACAACAAAATTTGTGTAGTTTTATGATGAATTGAAGAGGAGATTAGTGAATTCTTTGATCTCAATGATACCATTGTGAAATGGTGGATTTTTGGTTTATAGTGACGAATCAAAGAAAGTAATTGGATGTTTCCTTATACATAGTGATGTAGTTATTTCATATGCATCAAGGAAGCTAAAAAATCATGAACATAACTATCTAACTCAGGATCTTGAGTTATCTACCGTAATATTTATTCTGAAGATACAAAGAAACTATCTCTATAGAGAAAGATGTGTGTTATATACAGATCATAAGAGATTAAAATATATCTTATCATAAAAATATCTCAACATGAAGAAAAGGAGATGGCTCAAGATACTCATGAATTATGATTTTTCAATATAGTATCACACATGGAAGGAAAATAAGGTCGTTGATGATTAATCAAGAAGAATCACGAAGTTCTAAACTAGATAGGGATTGAAATGGATTTTGTGTTCTTGGATCAAGTGAAGATGGATGTGGGAATTATGAAAGTAGGTGAAACATGATTATGTTTTCAATTTTTTTGCCTAACCATATTTATTAGAAAGGATTAAAATTTATTAGTCTGAAGATGAGAGTTTTTAAATGAAAATTAAATCTGTGAATGGTGGGAAGTTGACAGACATTGTGTATGAGAAATGAATTCAGAAATTTAGGAAGATAACTTATATTCCCTCTATAACTGAGCTAAAAAAAGAGTTATTGGATTATTCCCATAGCTCAAATTTATCTATACACCCTGGTAGCACTAATATGTATTGATTATTGAAGGAATATTTCTGGTGGGGTAATATAAAGAGAGATGTATAGAATGTCAACAAGTGAAGGCTGAAAGTAAATATCCTAGTGGACTCATGAAACCTATTCCAATTCATACATGGAAATGAGATGATATTACTATGGATTTTGTCACTATATTTTCAAAAACTCTAAGAAATAAAGATGAAATATGGGTAATTGTTGACCGACTTACCAAATTTTCACATTTCGTCACTAAAAGGGAGGATTTTTCACTAGATCACCTTGAAAGAATCTATAATAATGAAGTTCTAAAACTTGATGGGGCACAAATTTCAATTATATCTGATCATGATCAATTATTTACCACAAAAGTCAGGAAAATTCTTCATAAATCTTTGGATACCGAGTTTCATTTGAGTACTTCTTATCACCCTCAAACTGACAGGTAGTGAGAGAGGACAATCCAAACTTTAGAAGACAAGTTGAGATCATGATCACTCAACTTTCAAGGAATGTGGGATTAGTATTTTCCTTTGGTATATTTTGATTACAATAATAGTTTCCATTCAAATATTTAAATGGAACCATATGAAGCATTGTATGGAGAGAAATTTCATACACCAACATATTGGGACAATGTTAGATAAAGGAAGCTTGTAGGCCCATAGATTGTAGAGAAAAAAATAGAAAATTTAAAGAGTATTCAAACACATATCAAAGAAATGAAAAGTACGAAAAAGATTTATGCCGATAATCAAAGGAAGGATTTGGAATTTCAAGTGGGAGATCATGCTTTCTTGAAGGTATCTCCATGGAAGGGTGTTATGTGATTTTGAAAGAAAGGGAGACTGATCCCCAAGTACATCATACCTTTTGAAATTATAGAGAGAATTAGAGCTGTGTAATATCATTTAGAAATTCCACCTAGCCTTTGAAATGGTCATGATGTGTTCCATATCTCTTTTTAAGTACATGATAGACCCAAAAAATGTTCTCACTTATGAAGAAATAGAATTGAAACATGATGTATCTTACTGTGAATAGCCTATCTGGATTCCAGTAACTAGAGAATAGGTGTTGGAGAATCAGATAACTCAGCTGGTAAAGGTAAATTGGAAAAATCATAAAATTGAAGAGGTGACGTGGTAACCAAAATAAGTATTCATGAATAACTACCCAAATCTTTTTATGAGGTGGAATTCTGGAAACATCGATGATGAAAGTTTTGTAGTAGGGGAGAATATAATAACTAAGAATTATATCAATGAAATTTATCTTCATATAATTATTTTATATAATATAAATCACATAAATCACTTAGATAACACAATAAAAACTTTATAAATGAATAATTAATGAAATAAAATGTATATATAGAAGTTAAAGATCATATACCAATGGAATAGTAACTTGACCTTTAGAATAGTAATACAACCCTTATGAATAGTAAACTATAAAATAGGATAGTAACCTCACCAATTAAAGTATAAATAACATTTATCCATCTTATAAATAAAAATATGATATAATTCTATGATAGATTAGTAAAAAATAATGTAAAAATTATAAATTAAGTGATGATTTTTTATAAAGCATAGATGTTTATTTATAATTTTTTAATTAATATAATGATATCAAATAATTTTTATTTTCATTAGATACATTCATAAATTTATTTTTTTATCTTATTATTATAATGTAATTTTATGAGACCTTAGTTAATTTTTGAAATTGTCATAAAATCAATTATAGTTTTAGAATTGTTATTTTTCAAATAAATAATGATTTTATTTAATTTTTTTTAATCATATTTAGAAAATTATTTTAATAAAATAGAGGCAATTTTAAAATTATACATGTCAAAAAGGGTTAGGGTGAATGCTTTATATTTTTCTAAAATTGTTGAATTTTTTGGTGAATAGTGAAATACGACAATTTATGATATTTAAAAAAAATATGAATTATTGAGTCATAGAATATGTATGGCTGATGTAAGCCAATAATATAGAACTATCCTGAATTATATTAATATATGTGGTGATAATTCTCAAACTATTCATAGTGTTGAGCCAAAATAATAAACAAATGAATAAAATATTCAAAAATCATCCCTCTCATCCACTATAAATACCACCCCCACAACCGCCTCTCCTCTAACCTTACAAGATTTGAGCCTTGTCCAATATCTACCCAATACCCTTCCCAATCCAATAACTCATGTATAAGATATTTTATTCTAAAAAAATACTAAAACCAATCCCTGTAATTTGGTTCTCATGGAGGAGAATTCAATAGATAAAAATCATATTTCTTTTCTTTTATTTTCTTTTCAATTTCTTTTATTTTCTTATCCTTACCTCACCTTCCCTATAAAAAGTGAAATTATAACTCCATTATATTTCATATACTGGAAATTTATTATTAAAATTTAATATACACAGTCTAGTCGTTTCTCCTTTTCATTTTATTTTTAAGATGAAAACATTGTCTAAGAGGTTCCAATTTACCGCCTTTATGGACGACGTGTTTTCATTTTTCTATTACACCTTCAAGGATGGTAATCAAACAATATTAATGGTTGAAAAGTATTATAATATATTTATTACACATTATTTAATGTTCTTGAAACAATATTTATACTTAATATTAATTAATAAAACAAAATTAGTTCGCGACGATCAGAAAACCCCTAAAATGATCTAAACAATTATCATTAAAGTTATATCTATTGAATCGTCATTATATCTGGGAAAAAATAATATAGTACCATTAAATATTATATATTTTAATTAATAAAATATAATTTCAATTTTGGATAATTATTTCTATTTTACATGATCTTATGTATAAGTCTAAAAGTTAACTGATCATGAAAACCTGGGAAAAAATACTCCCAAACAACAAAATTGAATCACACAAATCAAAAAATGACATAAATGAACATAATAAAATCATACTAAATATAATACATGTTTAATAGGTTGTGAATTAATTTAGTAATGAATCTAATATCATATTCTAGTACATTAAGGTCATGTACAAAACACTTTCATACATAAGGTGTGAGATTCTTCCGGAACCTCCATTTTCATTCGGGTTATGATTTCTCTCTCTTTACACCAATGTAATTCTTCATTATTTTTATATAAATATTGTATATTCTATTGATATGTTCCAAACACATGTATCCAGATCATTTCACCTTTTTTTAATTGGTAAATACATGTTTTACAAGGTTTCCTTCTCAATTCTTCCATATACGCAAGCCCGATTAAAAGAATTTTTTTGATTTCATACCCATTTTAATGTACTATACATAATATATTTTAAGACAAATTATTTTTTATAAAATAATTACTTTTTTTCATGAAAATATTTATTTTTTAATTTCTGGTTTTATTCAAAAAATTATGAAAAATGCAAATGATTTTTCTAAAAGAAATCTTCTTTGTAATGTAAAAGGGTATATATATAAATAATTACTCGATAAATTTGTTAGATTATTTTCATATATTTGATAACCTTTGTTGAATCTTATGATTTATTGAGATTTATCTCTTATGATTATCATATACCATATTTATAACACTCCAAACATTTTATGGTATGTTCCTCTTAAATACTTTCAATTTATTATATAGTCTATATTTCATGAAGTAATAAGTCTTTTGTAAATAAAAACATTATAGTATAATGTTATAAGCTATCCATTAGACATAAATTTTCCACTTCAATGTTTTGAATTTCGAAAAACGGTCATCTAGAATTGTGACGAGTAAGTCATTTGGAGTCTGATAGAACCAACTTGATTTTTTGATGAATAGTAACATACCCTTATGAATAGTAATATGAATAGTAATATGAACCTTATAAATAGTAAATAATTATTATATTTTATTTTCATAAGGTAATAAGATAATGAGATCTTAATTGATTTTTTGAATGCGATATAGAACTAATTATACCTTTAAAAATTGTTTTTTAGAATTAGCAATGATTTCATTTAAAAATTAAATTAAAAACAATTAGAAAATTATTTTTTAAAAATGGTGTTCATTTTTGAATTCTATACATCGAAAAATAGTTGAGGTGAATTTTTGGAATTTTTCTAAAATACAAGAATTTTTCGTGAATAGTAAAAATACAGTTTTGATTTTTCAGTAGTTTAATGACATCATAATGATGTAATAATTAAATATAAAAGCATGGTAGAATTTTGTATAGTAAAATAGGACATGAGGTTTCCCAAGTGTCTAAAAAAATGGGCAAATATCATTGGAAATCCCATGGTTTTGTAAAAGCAACTAATGAGGTGTCCCTTTTAATTAATAAAAAACTCACTCTAAATTACTATAAATACCCACTCACCACTTCGTTTTCTTTCCTTCCAAACTCAATATCTTCGAAGATATGGGGGTATTACCATCCTAGGAGTCCTACCAAGGTTTCCTCAAGCCCCTAGGGTCCCATCCTTCATGTTTTAGGAGTTACTCTATAAGGTAAGAGAATCAACCACCCTTCTCTTTTCTTAAAGCTTTCATTTATGTTTTCTCTTTTATTTTCAATTGGCCTATGTTGGGATATGTAATTCCATATTCCCATTAATTCACATATTATTTATTAGGTATGATATACCCCCTTAAATTCATCAAACTATTTTATGAAATTTTAGGTGACGTCGTTCGGCTGCCGAAGTTTCGTAAGAGATTTCTCAAATTTTCTCTTATTTTGAGTTCCTTTTCTTTATACTTCTTTCCTCACCTCAATTAATCAAAATGATATGATAATTCCAGTACCTTACGTTAAATGGAATTATATTATTCTAATATAATATTTAATCATCATATCTCTTTCCCCCTCCTCTTATACTAAAAATGAAAACACCATCCGAGATGTGTTAATTTATCACACGCAAGGATGACGGGTACTCAAATTTCATTACCATGTCCAATTTTGGTCATGAAACCATATTTATGGTTGAAATAGACAATAATATATGTATTTCATCTCATTAATGTTCTTTAATCTCAACACACTCATAATATGGAATACTAATACAAAACAAGTTCATTGTTCACAAAACCGCCAAGCTTAATCCAAGCGTTTATCAATATCTTTTAACTAATGATTCATCCTCAAGTATATAACCCAGAATAATTATAAGATAATTTATATATATTTAATGTCACAAATAATATATATTAACAATTCTTTATGTTTAATCACATTTCAAATGAACTTCCATTCATGAAAGTAAGTAAACGCATCATGAAAACCAAGGAAGTAAATGCTTCCCAAACAATAAAATTGAACCTATTAAACCCATTAAACATGACATGAATGAACCTAATAAGGTTATAATAAATCAATTACATGTATATTAGGTTCTGGAATTATTAATTAATGAATCTAAATTTGATTATTCAGGTCATTAAAACAAACGAAGAACACACTCGAGAAAAAGGTAAGGGGTTTCTCATTTCACTTTCATTTATGTGAGATTTCCATTATTCGACAATTATTTATTGTATGTAGTATATGTGTACATTCATTTGATATATAATAGCATTATTCTATTTATATTCATGGTATTCAATGACTCATTTGAGGGTTATTAAGTTATGGTCATATGGTTCGACCGATTACACTGTGGTAAGAGACTTTGTCTCAACTACTATTTTATTGTGACTAACTTTGTATTGTGAACCTAATAATAATTATATGGTTAAATAATAACCATTAGAGATCAATTTTCATTGTGAAATTATATTTATATTAAATATCCATAATCTCATTTTAGGGATATGTTTTTTTTCTAAACCGTATACCATTTTACATACAGTGTTTATTTGGAAAGTTATTTTATCTATGGAAATATTGAAGAATCTGTATACTCTACTCTATATGGATATTGAAAAGGAATAATCATATTGTATTGAATAAATGTATAAAGAGTGATTTGGACAAGCAGTGGTGGGTGGGGCCTGCTATAGCCCTTCGATGTATCGGTAGGTTTAATGAGACAAATCAATTGGCGACAAACCCTTTGAGTTTGTTTCCAAAAATTAGGCAGGTTTCTACCCACAGAACTAAACCATTTTAATGGTACTACGATATCATGTGCCAGATACATGATGCCCTATTAATAAACATTCTCTTTATTCATTATCACTTATTACTATTCATGAGGTTTTCAATATGGAAAAATCTATGGATGTAGTTTCCTTGTCAGTTTATTAATGGAATGAGTTTTTCATTTATTCACTATGCCATGTTGATTATGTCGAATTGTTTACAATTAAGTTATTATTGATTCATTCTTCCACCATTTGTAACTCTTACTATGAATTTGAGCTCGCCCAGTTAATTTTTTACCTTCAACAGGTGATGAAGAGGAGATCATTTATTGAGGTCCTGTGGATACATTTTTTAGTTTTTGTTATGTATTGTATTTTTAACCTCTTCCAATGTAATTTGAGATACATTTATGTATATAGTTAACTAAATACTACTAGACTAATCATTTATTTAGGATTTTTATTCCTTCTAACCATTCCAATATAACAAGTAATCCAACATCTCTAGTCTAGAGGGGTCGTGGTGTTACATTTTGCATCAGAGGAAGTTTAGTAGAAAACATGGAAACTAGAGTAGGAAAGGTATAGTAGGTAAAAAACACCTAAGGTAGTATTTGAGGATAAACGTACAATAATATCATGGTATTTTTTTAAGTAATAGATTATGTGAATCCTTCTAGAAAATACATCCCTGTCTGGATATGAGTAGGTAGAGGTGGCTTCGGAATAAATGTACCTATGAGTGAAAGCTCCGAAAAGGAGTTTCAGGCTTGACCCGGGGTATCTTAGTACACGACAATGGGCCTTGATGCACTCTTGGTAATGAAACTCCTAGGGGATATGCTTTAGGTAATTCATATTTTCTTTACAATCCATTATAAAGGACTGAAATGTAAATTATTCCTCAATGAAACCATGTTTTTTATTATGGGATTAGCCATGCATAAGATCTGAATTTATGCTATGTATTTTGTTAAGTTAATATTATACATTATAAATCATACCCTAATCTAGCGTGTTCCATTATATAGAAATGGAATCTAATAGAAGAAGGGGAATAAATACTCGTGGGAAATGTATGGATCTCCCCACTGAGCAAGTCAACATAGTAAATGTTGGAGCAGATTAGATCATGAGCATATTGGGACAACTTACTTAGGTTGTAACGAATAACCATTACACACCTGTGTTGGATCGTTTCATGGGGTAGAAGCCCCCATCTTTCAATGGGACTACTAACCCAGTGGTTGCTGAGTAATGGATCAACTCCCTTGAAAGGAAATTCATGGAATTAAGATGCGATGAAAATGAAAAGGTAGTACTGGTAGTATATTGTCTCCAGGGAGATACTGATCAATGGTGGTCCTTGATTTAGAATACCATGGGGGAAGAAGAACTAAAATATATGGAATAAAGGACTTTTAAGGAAATATTTTTCGAAAAAAATTTCCCTCATGAGCAATGAACTGAAATGAAGAGGAAATTTATTATCTTAAAGCAAAGGGAAGAAAACAGTGTTGCAGAGTATGAGGCTACCTTGACAAGGCTGCCAGGTATTCCATAGATTACATACATGACTCGACAGACAAGATTAATCATTTCTTTTATGGTCTTAAGCCAAGTATTTGAAGGGCATTGGATTCTTAAACATTTTCATAATATGATGAAATTGTGTTAAGTTCCATAAAAACAGAGAAGGAATTTTCTAGATAAATTTTTTTCAAGGGGAACCAAGAAAAGAAGAGTTACCCTGATAACCAAGTGAAAGGTGAAGCACCAAATCTGAACAAGGGAATGAGGAAATTCCCATTATGCGAAAACTATGAAAAGAATCATCTCGGGAAATGCTAAAAAGGCATGGGAGTCTTCTATAAGTGCGGAGGAAAGGGTCATCTATCTTAGGAATGCAAGGGGAAGAAACAATTTGATGATGTTCAATGATAAAATTGTAGAGATATGGGATACTATGAAAACGAGGTTCCCAAGAACCAAGGAAACATGCCTCATAAAAATCCAAGATAACAAGGGAGAGATTATGCAATTACAACCGTGGAAGTTGAATTTCCTAATGGTGTGGTGGTAGTTACTTTAATTGTTTCCTCAAACTTATCCAACACATTATTTGATTCTAGATCATCACATTCATTTATATCTTCCCTATTTTTCAAGAAGATTAGACATGTCCAATTTGATTTAATAAATGAGTTATAAGTCAAAACACCTAGGTGATGCATTATTGCAACAAAGGCATGTCAACTAGTCCCCCTCATGAACCATAAACGTGCTTTAATTTCTAACCTTATCATCATACCAATGACTATCTTTGATATAATTCTTGGTATGAATTGGTTGTCAAACTTCGAGGCGAAGATTTATTTCCAGAGAAAGGAAGATACAATTTTTGAAAATGGTGTAGAATCTATTATCTTTAGAGCAGAGACCTCGCCATCTGATTCTTATCTTGAACCACACCCAGTAGCTCTATTAAATGAAATTCTTGTAGAGGAAGAGAACCAAATATCTATGGGTGAGGAAAGAAATATTCAAATTGAATATGTGCATATAGTGAAAGAATACATTGATGTGTTTCCGGAGGATTTACATGGACATCCTCCAGAGCGGGAAATTGAGTTTTCCATTGACTTAATTCCTGGTGAAATACTTATATCAAATACCCCCTAATAGAATAGACACTGTTGAGTTACTGGATCTAAAGAAAAAACTAGAGGAGTTGAGTGAAAAAGGATTTATTCGACCTAATGTTTTTCTATGTGGAGACCCGGTCTTATTTTTCAAAAAGAAAGATGGATCCATGAGGATATGCATTGATTATAGGGAAATAATTGATATTATAATAAATAATAAGTATCACCTTCCCTAGATTGATGATTTATTTAATCAACATCATGGAGCTCAATACATTTCAAATATTTACCTTCGAAATGGATATCATCAACTGCGTGTGAGGAAGGAATATATTCCGAAGAAACCATTTCAAACTAGGTATGAGCATTATGAGTTTCTAGTGATGCCTTTTGGACTGAAAATGAACCATATATTTTCATGGTTTTAATGAATGGAGTTTTCTTGTAATATCTTGATAACTTCTTTTGGAATTCATCGATGATATCCTAGTATACTAAAAAAGATAGGAAGACCATGAGGTTCACTTGCGGATTATTCTGAAAACACTTAAAAGAAATGAACTATATGGGAAGTTTAACAAGTGCGAATTATGGCTCCAATCAGTTTCTTTTCTATGTCATATTATCTCTAAGGATGGAAACCTAGTTGATCCTATGAAGACAAAGGAAATATAATATTGGCCCATTCCAACAAACATAACCGAGGTATGTAGTTTTATTGGCTTAGCAGGTTACCATCAGAATTTCGTTCATAATTTCACCCGACTGGCTAACCCACTAACCAAGCTCACACGTAAAGGAGTTAAGTTTGTGTAGACAAAAGAATGTACAAAATGATTTGAAGATTTGAAAATAAGATTGGTCAATTCTCCAATTTTGACTCTTCCATTTGGAAGTGATAGATTTGTAATATATAGTAATGCATCAAAGAATGGTAGGGGTTATGTCCTTATATAAAATGGTAAAGTTATTTCTTATGCATCAAGGTAGTTGAAGAGTCATGAGAAAAATTATCCAACATATGATCTTGAGTTAGCAACTGTAATCTTTACCCTAAAGATATGGATACATTATCATTATGGTGAAACATTTAAGATATACATAGATCACAAGATTTTGAAATACATTTTCACACAAAAAAGAACTCAACAGGAGGCAAAGGAGATGGCTTGAGTTACTCAAAATTACAATTATTCAATACACTACCACCCAGTAATGGCAGATAAGGTGGAAGATGCATTAAGAAAGAAAGATCATGGACTTTTGACTCAAATGAGTATGGAGAGAGATCATATATTCATTGATCTACTAAATATGGATATGGGAATTGTTAAGGAAGGGGAAACATCTTTCCACTTTCAAATGATTTCAAAACAATATTTACTAGAGAAGATAAAAATCTATCAATCTAATGATGAAAATCTACACAAGAAAATTATTGTTGTTAAGTATGGGAGGTTGGAAGACTTCATGTATGAGTAAGGAGTTCTGAAGTTTGGGAAGAGGTTATGTGTTCCATCAGTACCTGAGCTAAAAAGGATACTATTAGATGATTCTCATAGCTCAAATTTCTCTATACACCTAAGTAGCACAAAGATGTATAGATATATGAAGTAATATTTCTGGTGGGATAATAAGAAGCGGGAAATTGCTGACTACGTGTCAAGGTAAATTGTTTGTCAAGAAGTGAAGGCAGAGAGGAAAACTCCTAGAGGAGTGATGAAACCTCTACCTATTCCTATGTGGAAGTGGGATAACATTAGGATGGATTTTTTCACTGGACTACCGAGGACATCTAGAAGGAACGATGCAATATGGTTAATTGTTGATTGTCTCACAAAATCAACAAATTTCCTTCCTATAAGAGTGGATTTACCACTTGAGTTCCTGGAAGAACTTTATATTAATAATGTTATAAAACATCATGGTTCGCCTCTATCAATTGTGTATGATCAAGATCCCTGATTTACATCAAAATTCTAGAAAATTATCCAGAAGTCTTTGAATACGGAGCTTCGTATGAGTACTACTTATCACCCCCAAACTGACAGACGGTCTAAAAGGACTATTCAAAATCTAGAAGATATACTAAGGTAATTCTCTCTTGACTTCCAAGATATGTGGGATCAATACTTTCCTTTGGTGGAATTTTCATAAAAAATAGTTTCCATTCTAGTATTCAAATGGCTCCATATGAAGCATTATATGGAATGAGATTTCGAACTCCAACTTGTTGGGATGAAGTTGGTGAGAGGAAGTTTATTGGCCTAAAACTTATTGAAGAGACCACGACAAAGGTGAATACAATTCAAGCCCATATTAAAGCATCTCAAAGTAGGTAGAAGAGTTATGCTGACAACAGGAGGAAGGATTTTAAATTCCAAGTCAGAGATCATGTCTTTCTGAAAGTATCTCTATGGAAGGGTGTCTTAAGGTTTGGTAAGAAAGGGAAACTAAGCCCCAGGTACATCAGACCATTTGAAATTTTGGAATGAATCAGAGCTGTAGCTTACCGATTAAAAATCCCGCCAAGTCTCTCCAAATTCCATGATGTTTTCCATGTTTCATTGTTGAAAAAATACATGCTAGAACCAATGCATGTACTCACCTATTAAGAAATAGAACTGGAACCTGATTTATCTACTGTGAAGAGCCTATCGAGATTCTTGACACGAGGGAGAAGGTATTTAGAAATAGGATGACTCATATTGTAATGGTTCTTTAAAAAAACAATAATATGGAGGAAGCAACATGGGAACTTGAGGATTCTATGAAGAAGAACCACCCACATATTTGTTGTGGGCTTTATACATAAAATTTCAAGGAATAAATTTCTAAAGGAGGGAATAATATAACACCCCAAACATTTTATGTTATATTCCTCTTAAATACTTTCTATTCATCATATAGCCTATATTTCATGAAGCACTAAGTATTTTGTGAATCAAAACATTATAGGATAAATTTATAATCTATACATTAAACATAAATTTTCCACTTCTATGTTTTGAATTTCAAAAAACGATCATATAGAGTTGTGACCAGTAAGTAATTTGGAGTTTGATAGAACCAACTTGATTTTTTGATGAATAGAAACATACCATTATGAAGAGTAATATGAATAGTAATATTGACCTTATAAATAGTAAATAATGATTATATTGTATTTTCTTAAGGTAATAATATAATGATATCTTAATTGAATTTTTAATGTGATATAGAACTAATTATACCTTTAAAAATTGTTTTTTTTAATTAACTATGATTTTATTTAAAAATTAAATTAAAAATAAATAGAAAATTATTTTCAAAAAATGGAGTTCATTTTTTTATTCTACACATTGAAAAATGGATAGGGTGAATTTTTGGTATTTTTCTAAAATACAAGAATTTTTCGTGAATAGTAAAAATACGGTTTCGAGTTTTCCGTAGTTTAATGACATCATAATGATGTAATAATTAAATATAAAAGTATGGTCGAATTTTGTACAGTAACACATGACATGATCAGTCCCAAGTGGATAGAACCATTGTAAAATACCATGGGAAAGCCCTTGGTTTTGCAAAAACCACTAATGAGGTGTCCCTTTTAATTAATAAAAAACTCACTCTTAATTACTATAAATACCCACTCACCCCCTTCGTTTTATTTCATTAAAAACTCAATATTATCTAATATATGGTGGTATTACATCCCTATGATTCCTCCCAAGGTGTCCTCAAACCATCAAGGTCCCAACATTCATTTTTTAGAAGTTACTCTACAAGGTAAGAGAATCAACCACCCTTCTATTTCTTAAAGCTTTCATTTATGTTTTCTCTTTTATTTTCAATTGGAATATGTTAATATATGTCATTCCATATTCCCCTTAATGCCCATATTATTTATGAGTGATGATATACCCACTTTATCTCATCAAAATATTTTATTCAATTTTAGGTGATGTTGTTAGGCTGCCGAATTTTCGTAAGAGACTTCTCAATTTTTCTCTTATTTTGAGTTCCTTTCTTTTATACTTATTTCCTCTATGAAATTAATGAAAATTATATGATAATTCCATTACTTTACTTGAACTTTAATTATATTATGATAATGGAATACTTCGTCATCATCTCTCTTTCCCCCTCCTCTTATACAAAAAATGAAAACATCGTCCAAGATGTATTAATTTATCACACTAAAGGATGACATGTTCTCAATTTTCATTACCATGTCCAATTCTGGTCATGAAACCATTTTTAGGGTTGAAAAAAATATAATATATTTATTTGATCTCATTAATGTTCTGAAATCCCTACACACTCATAATATGGAATACTAATATAAAACAAGTTCATTGTTCACAAAACCACTAATCTTAATTCAAGCATTTATCAATAACATTTAACTAATGATTCATCCTCAAGTATATAACCCAGTATCATTATAAGATAATTTATATCACTTTAATGTCAAAAATAATCTATATTAACAATTCTGGATGTTTAAACACATTTCAAACGAACTTCCATTCATGAAAGTATGGAAAGAATCATGAAAACCAAGGAAGAAAATGCTTCCAAAACAATAAAATTAAACCTCTTAAACACATTAAAAAGGACATGAATGAACCTAATAAGGTTATAATAAATCAATTAAATGTATAGGAGGTTTAGGAATTATTAATTAATTAATTTAAATTTGATTATTCAGGTCATTAAAACAAACAAGGAACACACTCGAGCAAAAGGTAAGGGGTTTCTCATCACACTTTCATTTATGTTAGATTTCCATGGTTCGCCAATTATTTGTTGTATTTGGTATATTTGTACTTCCAATTGATATATAATAACATTACCCTATTTATATTCATTGTATTCAATGAATCATTTGATTGTTATTACGTTTTGGTCATATGATTCGACCGATTACATTGTGGTAAGACACTTTGTCTCAAATACTATTTTATTTTGACTAACTTTTTATTGTGCACCTAATAATCCTTATATGGTGTACCTACTGCCAATTTGACATCACTTTTAATTTTTAAATTATATTTATATTAAATATCCATAATCTCATTTCATTGATATGTTTGTTTTCTAAACCGTATATCATTTTACATATAGTGTTTATTTGGAAAGTTATTTTATCTTTGGAAATATTGAAGAATCCGTATACTCTACTCTATATGGATATTGAAAAGGCATAATGATATTGTATTGAATAAATTTATAAATAATTAGTTGGACATGAAGTGGAGGGTGGGGCCTGCTATAGCCCCTCGGTGCATCTGTAGGTCTTATGAGAGAAATCAATTGGCGACAAACCCTTCGAGTTTGTTTCCAAAAATCAAATAGGTTTCTTCCCATAGAACTAAACTATTTTAATAGTACTATGGTATCATGTGCCAGATACATGATGTCCAGTTAATAAGCATTCTCTTTATTCATTATCAGTTATTACTATTCATGAGGTTTTCACTGTGGAAAAATCTATGTATGCAGTTTTATTCTTATTTTATTAATGGCGTGAGTTTTTCATTTATTCACCATACCATGTTGATTATGTCAAATTGATTACAATTTCATTACTATTGATTCATGAATCTGCCATTTCTATCTCTTATTGAGCATTTGAGCTCACGCCTTTCATTTTTTACCATCAATAGGTGATGAAGAGGAGATCATTTATTGAGTTCATGTGGATGGATTTTCGAGTTTTTGTTATGTATTGTATTTTGTAACCCTTTCCAATGTAATTTGAGTTACATTTATGTATCTAGATTCTTCAAGAATAATAAACTGATCATTCCTTCGGGATTATAATTCCATCTATCCATGCCAATATAACAAGTAATGCACCAGCTCCGGTCTGGAGGGGTTGGGGTGTTATAATATTTTATTAAATGGTTTATGATCAGTTTGACTGTGGATGTGCTATGTTGATACTATTCACCACACTACTCAGAATGGTTAGTGATTATGTTTATAGATTTGGGAAAGTTATTTAAATTTCACATGTATATGTTGTGTATGTTTAACCACATTCACATGAGGAATGAATTAGACTTAATAATTTATGATTGTGGCCAGCTATATTCCCTCAATGCATTATTAGGTATCATGAGACAAAACAGAAATGGATTTGGATGAGGCCCTGAACATTTATTTTCAAACATCATAGATGAGGCCTCAAAAATATGTTCATGATGTACAATATTATGAATTCTCCCATTATAATATCATTAATTGATAAATCATGTGAAAATTTGACTATTAGAAAATCAATGGTTAAGTTTCATGTGATTATTTATATGGAATTATTTATCCATCTTCTATACCTGCCATATTATGGTCAAGATTATGTTTTATTGGAATGTGATTTATTTATTCACCTTGCCTAATTATTTATGTTTATGATAGATTTTACTATATTATTTAACCTTAATGAGTATCTGATCTCACCCCTTTATTATGTTTTATTTCCCCAAGATGAGAAGATGTATATTATGAATGAATTGTAGAGATAATCTCGGAGTTATGGATTTTACCAGTGAAGTTTATTTTTTTTCTTTTCAAGTTGTAATGTAAAGTTCATTTATGTAATCTAGCTTCCAAAACTACTAAACCGGCCAGTACATTAGGATTAGAGTCTTGTATCTATTCCAATGTATTAATGTAAGGAACTGACTCTGGGATATAGGGTTTGGGGTCTTTATATTCACTATCCCATGTTGAACTTACATCATATTAATAAAGAATATAATGATATATACTTACCTACATGGTTACATTTAATTAAATTAAATTTCTATATTTTCATTTTAATACTATAAGAAAATATGAATATTAAATAATAAAGGATTTGTCTAACCCTTTAAGAACCTATTACTGTTGACAATATAGTTCTGCATTAAGAATCTTTTTAAATATTTATTTATTAAAAAATAACTACTAAAATGATTAATATAAAGATTAATTTATGAAATTAACCTATTTTTAACCCCTACGAGTGTTTCTATTTCATTGGGAATACTTCTAGTCATCCACTAAAACATTGTAACTAGTATGATCTATAATTCTAAGACTCGATCATTCTATGTTTTAATAAGTGATTATTGATATTTAATAATGTTTTCAATGAATGAATTACCTTTTATGCACTAGTATATCTTAAACCAGTGACCCCCCTTTTGATGTCAACATCAATGAATATGTATGTGGCTTGCTGAAGTCCCATGATGGAGATGGTCCACAAATCACCCCCTCACACAACCATAATTCTCTTTTGTAAGAACTTGATACCTAGAATACATTGAGGATACTAAAATGACATTGTAGGGATCAAATTAGATAATTATTTTATTTTATAATATAAATTGAATAATATTATATTTTTAACTAATTTAGTAATACCAACTAATAATTAATTTTATTACCCTAAATTTTAATGCATGTTCACTAAAATAATTTCCATCTTTTTTATGAACATAAAATCAAAACTCTACTTTTGAATATAATTAACTACATCTTTTGTATATTTTAAACAAGTATATAACTAAAATTTTGAGAAACTAAATTACTTGAACTATTATAGATATCTATTATAATAAATTATATTTTACATTTCTATGTTTCTTACTCATGAAACTCATCAACCCTGAAGTGTGGGGAATTAATTTTCTCTCTAGATTAGTATAATTTATCGTAGAAATATCTTAAATAAATAATATATCAATAAATAAGAAATGTTACTAAAAATTTAGATTAATATATATTACTTTTATAAAAAACCATATGTGGTTCATCATGATGAGGGTAAATGAATGTTTTCCACTAGTCCCTAGTCATTCCTTTATGGCTCTCATAAATTTGTGACACTGATAGATATGTGACATTGAATTTATACCATAATATCCACTTGAAATATTTCAATTTTTTTCCTAAATTGTTTAATGTCCATGGACATAAAATTGCACCGGGCATGTCCAAATTGAACATAATATATAAATAAATATAAACAATTATGCAGAATATTATCATAATAATTAAAAATGATTAATTTAATCATATATGAATACATAATGATGATAATACCTTTGGGGGAAAGGGTTCAGGGGGATGTTTCCCCACTCCCCCAACCATTCTCTTGGTACTGGCAGCACCCTCTCCTAGGGTTAAAAATATATTTCTTTGAAAGAGAGTTCCCCTGCTTCTCTAGAAGACAGAATTCCTTTCGTGTCACTATTTTTCATATATATTCCAAGTTTCCATCTAATTTCCCCTTCCCCTATTGATTTTATGTCTCCTACATTCCGGACATCGATTGCTAACTACAACTGCCCTGCCTAATGGATCTATCGTGCCTAACCCCACTTTTGGTCCTGCTCAGTGTTCTTGATAGTGGTTTGGGAGGTTATTTTAGTCTCGTTCCATGTCATATTTTATGGAATGTCCATTTCATTTTTATTTTTAGGTGATTCTGTATCCTCTATACTGTTGTTGCTCAATCCTGAGGCCTTGTTTTGGATCAACCTGTGCTCTTTCATCTATATCTATTGCACCAGAATCCATTTCAGTCTAATGAAGTGGTTTTCATGGGTGTTTTGGGATTTTTTGGTTGTTAGTTCAAATTTATTTCATGATTCCTGAACCGTGTTGGTTCATGATCTTATATTGGGATTCAGCGTTCACTATTTGGTGGTGTTTTTGGTCTTATCTATTTTTGGTGTCCTTATAATCATGGTAGTGTCGTTTATTCTTGAAAATAATTTGGTATTGGGTTGTTTTAGATCTGTTGTTGGTTTCACTTTTGGTAGAGTTGGATGTTATTTTTCAATAATGGTTTTGTTTTTTGACTTTTGGTATTTCATACTAAATGGTAACAACAGAGTTTAGTTTCGATTTTTCAGTTCAATGAATCTGTGTTGGTGTTTCAGATCAATGACCATGGAATTTTTGTACCCATTTCTTTATGGTTATGTTCTCAAAGGATTAAGTTCTTATGTTCTATAGTATTAGTGGTGCTTGCTTTAATATGGTGATTAGTGTTGGTCAAGACATAGAGGATGGTCTTGTTCTTGTGGGTAAGCATCTCGATGGTGGAGATGTTGGGTGATAGTTGACGTAAACAAGAAGATGATGAAGGAACCAAGAAATAGTGGTGATGGAAGGTCAGGCATATGGACTGAGGTGTATACATCAATGGTGTCACTGTACTCAATGCGTCAAATATTTAAAAGGTGAAAGATTTTGGATTTTAATTTTGAGTTTTGAATGTGAATTTTGAATCATCTGGGTTCCCACCAACCCCCATAAAAGCAGTTTATCTTCAAAATACCAAAAAAATCCTTTTGGAGAGATGATAATACCTTTATTAAAGTAACACAACAATTAATTCTATAAGACAATGGAATTTTACTCCAATTTGACTAATGAATGGGGGAGGGATTCTACATCACATACAAAACTACCCAAGAGTTTCCCAAAAATTCCTACTGTATCTTGAGTGGGTACCCCATATTCATTGAAGGAACAACAAAATTTGATTTGGTGAAATTACAAACATCTTGACCATTAATGTTTTCTCCCTTATATTATTATTCACATCTATTTAATATATAAATTAATAAATTTTTATTAATATTTATGAAATTAATTTTTCATATTGAATTACATACCAATGACTGTAACGCTCTAATAACCTTTCTATGGTAACTGACACTCGTCCGGATTTCCAAACAGATCCATTAAAGGTATTTTTTTTTGATCCCTTAACATCATTAACAGAACTTATACCTATGGATGAGAGAATATTAGGTAATATGAAATTATATAAAAGAGTTTCTATGGTTTTTGATAATGTATACTCTATGTCATAGAGTGAGAATGAGAATATTGTGACGTAGAGTGGGAACTATTAGTAAAGCTATTTCAGAGTGGAATACCTACATGAAATTTCAAAAATAAAACTACCTTTGTAAATATTAACTTTATTAAACTATAATTAAAAACATTACTCTCATGTATCAATACTAAAAAATCAGTCAACAAGTTATATTCCTAGTTATCCATGTTTATATCATGTTCCCTTGTTAACATTATTGTTTCTTCTATTTCTTATTCTTCTTATTCACTCTCCCTCACATGATCGAAATTTTCAATATCATCAGGTATAAATAATTTAGTGTGTTTTTATTGATAGGGTTCACAATCAAAAAATCACTTCACCGTCATCAACCATATTATGAATTTATCTTGGTTTCATGTGGAAGACAACCCTCCACCCATCATCCACTATATTATCAAAAAAATATACCATTTTTTCCTTGGGAAAACAAAGTATATGGATCATATTCTTCTAAATCAAAAGTATTGATCAATTAAGAGAAATTGAAATACGTAAATTGTAATCGACCTTTCTTTATACCCCTTTTAATATTTACACAAGTACATTTAAATAACACAACTAAAAAATTTCTCATGATAATGTCAAACCATCCTCATGATTAATAGTATAAAACTTTAAACCACTAATATTGTAATAAATGAATATCCCATCAAGTATAAATGGCCTTGTTATAAAAACATAAAATCCTTATATTGTTCATATTAATTATCAAAATTCATTACCTATATAATTTGATATAAAATATTGTCATATAGTTTAGATAATTATTAACATATTTAAACTATATATTAGATTTAGAAGTTACATGATGTGAAAACCATTCAACAATTTCTTTCGTAACAACTTTTATTATCTTTTTCTCATTCCAAGATAAATTCTTAAGGTTTATTTTTTATTTGTATCCTCAATGCATCAACATATGGATCAATAATAACTATGTTGAGTAGAACATATCTTTATGCTTAATTTAACCACATATTTTTTCAATGAAAATGGAGATATATTTCATACTTCTTGACTTAAGGTTAGAAACATTGATAATTCATTATTATCCTTAAATGGAATTATATTATCATTAATGTATCCAAATAAATTTATTCTTGTCTCTATAAAATTAAAATACCCTGAGTAGAAGGTCATTCCATATTCAGTAAGGTAACCTTCCATAATAGAACCTTCTAGAATAGATTTATTTTTAGATAAGAATTAAATTGACCAAGATACCAGTTAATATAAGGTAATAAAATAATAAATAAATATCATATATAAGTACTAAGAAAAATATACTTATTTAATTGAAAGAATATTAAAATAAAATTCTTTTATATGTTATAATTCCATTGATAATATACAGCCCCTCAAATTTTATATTATTAGGAAAAATCACTATTAGATGAACCATCCTAGTGAAAACATATGTGGGGAGATAATCTCAAGATGGCATAGTGTCCATACAATTCTTTCCTAAATTTTATCCCACTCATTGGGGGCATAATGTCTTCTCACAAAGATATTAAAATAATGTGAATAAGTAAATTAGAATTGTGATTATTTGTTTAGGTAAAACAGTTTACATTTCAAAAGGTATGAACTTATCCATCAATACATGTGGGTCATGAATATTCAATCCATGTATTTTATAGTGATTAAAATAAACACATCTTGAAGTATTACTAGAATATATATCATGAAATTTAATATTTTTTAATCTTTAAAGGAAATCATATTTTTTATGATTTTTCATTATGAAAATATCTACTGGATCTATCCCATTCTAATTTTTCCATATATCATGTTTTACATTGAGTGCTTCTAGGTCTTTATAAGAATTTAACTGATCCTTTGATTTTCACTACTCATTAAGAAATGTATAAAGTATATCATTACAAAAATTATTCTCAATGTACATAACATCAATATTATAATGTGAAAAATTAAATTTCCAAAATATAATTTCAATAAATATGATTGGTTTATTCAATTTTTATGATCTAGTTGTATATGATAGTGTTCTAAATCTTTCCCCACATTTATTCAGTTGAATGTATTTCCAAAATATATACCAGTATTTGATATTTTCTTAATATCTATGATCCCAATAATAATTTTAGTGGAATCCTCAAATAAATTTTTCCATTGAATCATGAATTTTTAAACCAAAATATATGACATGTACCATGGAAGAAACTATAAAACTTGAAAAACACATTCTATTAATTGTATTTTTATACAGCTGCATTCCATAAATCCTGTAATTATTGTATAAGAGGATATATATATACATTGTTTTCTTATCCTATAAATTATTATATTTAGAATAATCATTGATATTTTGAATGTGTTATATTGTATACACATCCTGAGAGGATGGTTATAAGGGATCAAAAAACTGACCGTAAGTTTTGATTTGTACTTAAAGTCTAAAAAGGATTGAATCCATTAGAGGCTAAACCAAAGTTCATATTTTTAAGATCATAAGATAATTCTAGATTAAATGAATTTAAGTATGTCCTTGATTTTTAATCTCTTTTATTTCACATGAATTCATCACTATTATTATGAGAATCATGCCACTTCATATGTTTAGTAGTTTTAGATGACATAAAAAATATTTTAAATCATGGTTTTAATGGAAAATAAAATAAAACCCTCACATCTTTTTTCTTTTTCTATTTATTTGTGGTATTATATAAATTTAGACTAACATCATTATTTGTTTCCTTCAATTTATAAGTACAGTATAATTTTCATTTTTATCAATTTTAATATACTTTAAGGTATAGAATTAAATCATTGGTACTTTCTTGTATCTTTATATAATTGAGTCCATGATTGATATTAACCTATTTCATCTCATACAATGATGCAATGATCTTACATTTAACAAATTTGTCAACTAAGAATTATAATATCATGTATATTTATTTATTTTTAATTCTAGTTAAACACTTTATGTGGTACAATTTCAATGGGTTTTTTTGAATATTTGGGACATTATAAAATTCTATTTTTCCACTTATTACTAATTCAGAAAAATCAGTTTTTTTCTTAGTTAAGATCTCCCTTGTATTAATCTCCTCAACACCATCCATTAACAAGTTATCCTCTTGATCAGGATATCCTATAGTTCTAAAAGCATCATTAATATCTAAAATGTTAGCATGTGCCTTAAATCATGAATTACATTATTGATGGTGTTTACTTACTATGTCACGATCATAATTTATCAAGTTTTAAATTTCATTATCCACTATGGGGAATTAAATTTTTCATTATGATTGTAGACATAACTGCTTAAATTATTTATAACATTTAATTCTCTATTCTAAATCCAATGTACATAATGGGGAGGAAATTTTTTTAACATCATGTTTCCAAATAATTCATATCTCTTCAACCATGACTTAAATATCATTTAGGATATGGACATTTGATTCTTCAATCCATAGATCGACTTTAATTTACAAAACGAAAAAACTTGTTCAAACCGATAACATATTGAAATTCATTCCAACATAATTCAATATAATTTTTTTCCTTATGTAATTGATTTCCTAAAAATTTAAATAAAAAATAAAACTATAAAATTATATATAATGTTAAAATAAATTTAAGTTCAAAAATAAGAAAATCCCATTTTAAAAAATTATGATGAAGATATATTCATTAGTTAACTTATAAGATCAGTAAAATTGAGTAATAAGAATTTAAATTTATTATTTAACTATTTTTTTAAATCTATTTTGATTTTATGTTCCAAAATTTATACTATACAGTGAAAAGTTTACAAACTCACCTCAAATTTTGGTTATTGTTGGATTTTAAAAGTATCTAACTGAAAATTTTGTTACTCATGGAACATGAAATTTGTTTTTTGTATATGAAACATAATTTAATCATTAATATTTAATTTTATATACTAATTTATATTTCACAAAATTATAATATTGATTTTCCAATTTTTACCCTATGATTTTCAATTTTATAGTGTTTATTTTAAATTTGAAAAACTTTAATACCAAGTCACTCCTCTCATACAAGGATTAAAATAAAATGTGAAAGAATTACATATATATATATATATATATATATCTAAATATGGTAGCACAATGTAAAAATTATTTTTTAAACTTGTTATGTTCTTTTATTCTCTTATTTGACATTATCAATTCCAAATTTGATTCTCTAAAGGGTTTCAGTGATGTTTGTATATTATTATTCTTTGTTTTATTAAAAAAATATATTTAATAAAACCAATCATGATTTCATGATTGTAACATTAATATTTCCCATAATTACTAAACACTAATCATTTAGAATTATTATACCATATACTTGTCAATAAATAAGTCTTTAGACATTATAATTACCCATATTCACTATAATTAATTCCATTTAAGATTATAATTTACAAATTTTAGTAGTTATAAAGACTTAACATTATCATTTCTCATATTCACTAATAAAAAAGTCATAAAAAATAAAATTTCCTTTATTTGATAATATTTCTTTAAAGATTATGAGTAAAATTATTATACAACAAAAAAAGTCAACCTCAAATTCATTAATAAAAAAATTTCATATGAACGTGGAGTTGACAATAAAAAAATTACATTGATTTTTGGAAATATTCAAGTTCATAAAATCAACTCAAAAAATAAATTTAAAGAAAACACGATGAAAATATATACATGAAACTTGAAAATGATAAAAAATAAAATAAAATGGTAGTGTAACTAGAAATATACTTTAGGAAATGGACAATAAGTGATGGAAGTGATGACATGATGTCATGAGAGTCGAAGTGATGCTAAAAATGTTTCATATAGGGAGGAGAAGTTTTGAGATTAGTGAATAGTGGTTCTATAAAAATAATTAGGGTGAAGTGAGCCTGGGAGGGAGACATATCATATCAGTTTTGAGCCTGGGAGGTGTATGTGGCATCTCACTAGTGTTGAGGCTTTGTGGGTACCAGAAATGTCTGATGCCAAAGTTGAGAGGGTGCCTATGTGGGTTTAATGTCGAGACCAAGATTCAAGGCTGGGGTGGGTATTGGGGTAGAAGTAGTAATTTTTTAAATAGATAGTTTAAGATATAATGAAAACCACTATGAAATAAGAATTTAACTATAGTTAATGTTAAAACCACTTCTAAATATTACATCTTATGACCCTTCCCAAAAGAATAAATGGGGAAGTCTTGGGAAATAATTTTTACAGGTTTAGTAGAGGTTTTTGAAATCTTAGTTAAAAACCACTACAATTTTCAATAAATATTGTAGTGAGTTTGTCCTCATACTCCACTTAGACTTACTAAGATTGTTTAATCACATTGGTTATTCATAGAGTCTCAATGTAAATATATAGATAATAATAAAAAAATTAGTATCTTATCCTATTCAATATACTTTTACATTATTAAAATATTAATTATTGTCCCTCTCTCTTTATATATCTCCTTATTCTTCTTAATTTTCAATATGTGAATTCTGTAGGGTGGTCTCAACCTATTTTAATACCTGAATTTATTTTCAATAGTAGTACCAGTATTGAAATTATATTAATTATTCTTCAATGATTGATGTTTACTTTTTTCTTGAACTTGTTGAAGGTTATTCTTCATCTACCTCTTACTTTCTACTTCAAATATTATATAGCATCACCAAAGTTTATAATTTAATCATATTTTTTTGACATTGATTAGTTTCAGTAGAATATCAAAGTTTAAATCCTCTCTTTTGTTTTTTGAGTTGAAGAAGGCGTAGTAGAAAATTAGCATAGTAGAACAATATTTTTTTATATACCTTAATATATATATTTATATATATATATATTAACATAGATTGTGTGAATACAAAAACTATTGAATTCAAAAAACTATTATCAATTTAATATCCCTAAAATATTAGAGTTTCCTTTATATCACTTCACGATTAGAGAAAAAATAATTTTTAAATTTATCCCATACAACCCACTTTAAAGAACCACCATATATATATAAGATCACATGCATAATTTACAAACTTTCCTAAATATCTAGTGATTGTAAATTCTTGAAATATGAAAATATTACAATCTCATCTTCCTAAAGTCTTGAAACCATTAATTTTAATTCCCTAAAATATATAAAACAATCATGATCTTATTTCCTATTTTAATTTCCCATTAAATTTTCTTCTCCAAAAACACTCCATTATGGCATGTAGCTAAGCATGATTCACATAGATTTATTACATTAAATGTGATTCATATTTTCATGCGGCAATGTAAACATGTATCATAGTATTTTATTATTATTCATGACTTTAAATACCTCTACATCTTTTTCTATTTCTATATGAGTATGAATCCTTAAAAAATATTATTCTACTTTTCATCTTAACATCACCAATTTTCTTAATCAGAATTCTCGTATAGAAAATTATCTTCGTAATATAATTTAGTCATGATGTCATGACCCAACCTAGGCCACCCCTAGACCCTGAACCTGAACCAACTCATGACATACCTAAGGCATGTTCTTAATTTCTCCATGTTGGAAAGTAGTATGAGGGTCCAAAAACATGATCAATGTAAATTATTCCACCCTAAATATATAAATAAACATATAAAATTAGAGTACATAAAAAATAATGACAATTTTCAACAACTAAATAACAAATAAATAAAAAGGATCTCAAAACTAAAGAATAATTAAATAAAGTAAAGAAGATTCGGTCCATCCAGACTGATACATATACATCCCTAAAATAAAACAAAATAAAAACACAAATAATATTGAAACACCCTTGGTTTGAGGTATTTGTTGTTGTTTCATGTTTTTGGGAGCTATGTTGTTCTTGGGATTTATCTCATGAATATTCTAGTAGTATCTAGGGGGATTTTGAAAGTTTTTTAAGGGAACATAGTTGGCACATGGTTAGGGTAAAATATGTTAATTTTCCAAGGTAATCATGCGATAGGCTTAGGAGGATAGGAGGGTATACACAATTTAACGACCCTAAATTATATAAATGAAATTTCCCTTATTATAGTTATTTAATATTTTATGAATCACATAAAATCACTTAAAGAATTGAATAGAAACGTTATAAATTGAGAATGATAAAATAAGTGGTATTCCTAGAAGTTAAAGAACATATACCAATGGAATAGTATCTTGACCTTTGGAATAGTAATATGACCAATATAATAGTAATGTCACCTATGAAAAAAATAAAAAAACATTCTGTATCTTATAAATTAAAATATGATATATTTATATCTTGATACAAGTAACTTAATATTTTAAAAATAACAAAGTATGTGTTTGTATTTTTTAAGTCATAAATTTTTAATTA
Organism: Viscum album; assembly: GCA_963277665.1. Lineage (NCBI taxonomy): Eukaryota > Viridiplantae > Streptophyta > Magnoliopsida > Santalales > Viscaceae > Viscum > Viscum album. The sequence goes on from OY728123.1 coordinate 2,027,983,358, forward strand.
ATTATATTAGTTATAAAATTGTAATTAAATATTTATGACTTACAAAAATAAAAACACTTAATTTAAGGTGGTTTTAAAGGATGATAATAAAGATGATTTTTATAAGATACCCAAATTTTATAAATGAATAATGAATTAAATAAGAGCTATTTTCAAGGATGATAATTCCAGAGGTAAGAATCCACTTTATTTTATTTTATTTTATTTTCAATCAATTTTCTTTTGTTATCCTTCCCTCACCTAGCATGTCCATAGTGACATGATAACTAAAGTATCTTTTATGTACTAGGATTTTATTATTTCAATGTAAAATCCACCATCAATCCTCTTCTCCCTTTCCATTTTTTTTAAATATGAAAACATCGTCTAAAAGGTGGTAATTTACAACCTTCATGAACGACGTGTTTTTGTTTTGCAATTATTCCTTAAAGGCTTGTAATAAAACCATTTTTACAGTTAAAAAATATTATAATATATTTATTACACATTATTAAATGTTATGTAACCAATATATATACATAATATTAACTAATAAAACAAAACTAGTTCGTGGCAATGGAAAACTGCCAAAAATGATCTAAACGATTTTCATTAATGTTATATCTAATGAATCATCCTAATTTACGGAAACAATAATATATAATACCATTTAATAATATTTATTTTAATTCAAAATACATAATTTAAATTCTATAGTATTATTTCCATTTTACATGATCTTCTATATACATGTAAAAGTAAACTAATAATGAAAACCATGGAAAAGAACACTTCTGAATGACGAAATTAAATGTCATAACTCATTAAAATGGCCATAAATGAACATAATAAAATTATAATAAATATAATGCATGTTTAATAGATTCTTAATTAATTTATTAATTTATCTAATTTCATTATCTAAGACATTAAGCACAAGTGAAAATCACTTTCGGGTATAAGGTAAGGGTTTCTTCTCGAGCCACCATTTTTATTTGGGTTCTGCTTTCTCCCTCTTCAAACCAATGTAATTATTAATAATTTTTATATACTTCTTATAAATTATTTATATATTTTTCAAAATCATGTATCCAGGTCATTTCATCTTCCTTTTGTGGGTAAATACACGTTTTATAGGGTTCCATTCTTAATTCTTCCCAAAGCATAAGCCCAATTAAAGGGAACTTCTCAATTTTACCCCCATTTTAAAGTACTATACATAATTTATTTTAAGAAACCATTATTTTTCAAAAATCACTAATTTATTCATCAAAAAATATATTTTAATAACTATTCTTTGCAATGTAAAAATGCAATTTATCTCAAGAATTACATGATGATTTTACTAATGTATTTTCATATATTCTAACAAATATGTTGAATATTATAATATATTAATATTTTTATCTTATGATAATAATCTACCATATTTAATTAGATGATTTATGATCAGAATGACTGTGGATGTTCTATCTTGATACCATTCAATATACTACCCAGAATGGTTAGTGATTATGTTTACAAATTGTGGAAAATAATTTAAATTTTATATGTATATGTTGTTTATGTTTAACCCCATTCATATGAGTAATGTATTTGGCTTAGTAAGTGATATGTGGGGACCTCTATACCCCCTAAATTCATTGATAGGTCTCTTGAGGAAAAACAGAAATGGATTTGGTGAGGCCTTAACTATTTATTTTCAGATGTCTTGGCCCAGGGATCAATAGTATATTTATGATCTCTAATATTATGAATTTCGTCGTTATGATATTAATTATTGATAAATCTTGTGATTATTAGAATATTATAATTTCAATGGTTAATTTTCAGGTGATTATATTTACGGAATTATTTATTAATCTTTCTTTCCTACCATATTATTCTCTAGATTATGTTATATTAGCATGTGTTTTACTTATTCACCTTTCCTTATTGTTTATGTTTATGATAGCTTTCGCTGTATTGTTTACCCTTATTGAAAATATGACCTTTCCACATTCTAATGATTTATTTTTACGAAGGACTTGAATATGTATATTATGAATGACTTGTAAGGATAATATAGGATTTATGGATTTTTACGATGGAGTTTCTATGTTTTTTTTCCTTTCTGGATGTAATGTAAAAATTATGTTTGTATCTATTTCTAAAAAACTAATAAACTATTCAATCCTTAGGTACGCAACTTTTTTGGTTATTATAACAATGTAATAAAGTAAGACACCAACTTCTATCAAATAGTGTTTGGGTCTTTATTGTTGGTATCAGAGGATTTTTTGTAGAAACATTAGAAACTATATTTAAAAAACAAATATTATAGAACATAACCCTAAGATATACTTTGAGGATAATCATAGAAGAACATATTATATTTTTTAAGGTATAGATTATGTAATTCTTACAAAAACTAAATCCTTGTCTGGATACTAAAAGTGGATTTGGTTCTATCATAAATGTACCTAGGGGTAACAACTCTGACAAGGTGCATTGAGCCTGACTCGACATAACCTGGTTCATAATAACGGGCCTTACTGTGCACCTAGTCTGACATTCCCAGGGGATATTCTTAGGATATTTTACATTTTCTATAAAAACCATTATGAAGGATTTAAAAGTAAATATGTCCACAAAGAAACCATTTTTATGATTATGAGATTAGCTATGAATTAATTTCCAATTTATGTTAATTGTTTTGATAGTTTGAAATTATGCATTATGATTCATAACCAAATTTTCTATATTCCATTATCTAGAAATGGTTCCTAGTGAAGAAATGGAAACCTTATCAACACAAGTATCCCAGGTAGGTATTTAACTCATATGCAAGATAATGATGTGGCTACTAGAGTTGCGACTGGTGCTGAGAAACTTATAAAAATACTTGGACAATTAACTCAGGTTATGAATAATAAGCTTACCCATATAAAGCTTCGTGATCGATAACATGGAGGAACAATGTTATACCACCTCATGAGACAACAACATCCATTATTCAATGGTACTATAAACCCATTTGTAGCAGAGCAGTGGATAAGTTTCTTAGAGAAGATATTTCTCATTTTGGGAAGTAGTGAAACGGAGAATGTTATCATGAAATTTTTTAATATATTGGGATATAAAGATCATTGTTTGTTGTTCATTAAATACATAAAAGAGGAAGAAGAAATTTCAAATATGGAATGGAAATATTTTAGGGAAATTTTCTTGGAAAAATATTTCCATTGTAAACAACGAGCAGATATGGAGTGATAATTCTTGAGTTTGTGACAGAAAGAGGTTGAAAAAATTTTCAAGTATGAAGAAAACTTTTCAAGGTTAGAAATCCATGTCTCAGACTACACACATAATCCAATGAGAAATATTTATTTTTTATTTGATGGGTTAAAACCATTCATCTGAAGGTCACTAGTCTCCCAAAATTTATCATCATACGAAGATATAGTTTCATGTGATATCAATACATAAAAAAATTATATGTCTTATGAATTTAATGAAAAAAATATAATAAGATAGTGGAACATGAAATAATTAATAAATATAATATAAAAATGCAATTTTTTAATGATTGATACCTGTAGAAGGAAACACCCTGGTTCCTGCTTTAAACGAAATTTATTTTATTACACGTGTGGAGAAAAAGACCACCAAGCCCATGATTTCAAGGGAAAGAAATAAGATACCAATGTTTGATTCTATAACAGTAGAAAGATGAGACACTATACAAATTATTATCTTAAGTGACAAGGAAACATTCCCTAGAAAATTCCATGGAAGAAATGGAAATCTTATGTGATCACAACTATAGAGGTTGAATTTACTAATGATGTAGAGTAAGGTACTTTAATCATTTCATAAAACTTATAAAATGGTTTATTTGATTATATATCATCACATTCTTTTATCTCTTCCTAGTTTTTCAAGAAAATTAAATATTTCCCTTTTTATTTAATAAAAAAAATTTCAGTCAAAACTCTTAAGGGATGTATCATTGTAACAAAGATGTGTTGGTCAGTCCCCTATAGGACACATAAACGTGACTTAGTTTCAAACCTTATCATCATACCTATTATTGATTTTAATATAATCCTTTTTATGGCCTGAATTTAGATATATTATGTGAAAATCTATTATAAGAATAATGAATTTACAATTTTTATGAAAGATGTAGAATCCATTATCTTTAGAGCAGAAACTTCATCATCTGGTTCTTATCTAAATCCACAACTAGTATCTATTCTAAATGAAATTATTACAGAGGAAGAGGAAACATCATCTATGGATCTTCAAATTAAATATGTACCTATAATACAATAATACATTGATGTTTTTATAGATGATTTACCTGGGAATCCTCTAGAGTAGGAAGTTGTGTTCTCTTCTGATTTTATTCTTGGTGAAAGACCTATATCAAAGACTCCTTATATAATAGACACTGTGTACATAGTAGGGATAGAGAAAAAACTAGTGAAATTGAGTGATAAGGGATTTATTTTTCCCTAGTTTTTTTCCATGGGGAGATTATGTTCTCTTTTTCAATGTGAAAGATAGATCTGTGAGGCCATGCATTGATTATAAGGAAATCAATGCTATTAAAATAAAGAACAAGTATCCTCTACCTCACATTAATAATTTATTTGGTCAACTTCATGGAGCTCATTATTTTTCAAAGATTTACATTCAATCATGATATCATCAATTACACATGAGGAATAAAGATATCCCAAAGACGGTATTCTGAACTATGTATGGACATTACGAGTTTACAGTAATTCCATTTGGATTAAGTAATGCACCATCTATTTTTATGGATATAATGAACAGAGTGTTCAAGGAATATATTGATGATTTTTTTGTGGTATTTATTGATGTTATATTTCTACATTACAAAATCTATAAGGACTACCATAGACACATACAGATTAATCTAGAGACTCTTAAAAGAAAAAAGTTATATGGGAAGTTTAGAAAGTGTTAATTTTGGATTTAATAAACTCATTTTCTTTGCCATATTGTCTCTAAGGATGGAATAACAGTTGATCCTATGAATAAAAAGGTCATTAAAGAATGTCCTACACCAATTAACATAACAGAGGTATGTAGTTTCATTGGCTCAGTAGGTTACCATTGGAATTTATTTCTGAATTTTACTCGATTAGCAAACTCATTAACCAAGATTTCTCATATAGGGGTTAATTTCATATGAAAAAATAATGTGAGGAATGTTTTGAAGAATTAAATAGGGTATTATTGAATTATCTGATATTGACTCTACCATATGGAAATAGTGGATTTGTGGTTTTTAGTGATGCATCAAAGATAGGATTTGGTTGTGTCCTCATGCAGAATGATAAATTTATCTCTTATGCATCAAGGCAGTTAAAAACTCATGAAAGGAACTATAAAACTCATGATATTGAGTTGTTAACCATAATATTTTCTGTGATGATATGGAGACACTATATCTATGGTAAAATATGTGAGATATATTCAAATCATAAGAGTTTGAAATATAACTTTTCATAGAAAGAACTCAAGATGAGGCAAAGGAGATAAATTGATATACTCAAGGATTATGATTATTAAATACACTATCACTTGGAAAAGGAAAATAAGGTATTTGACGCATTGAGAAAGAAATATCATGGAGTTTTGAACAAAATTATGTTTGAATGGGATCATGAGTTCATGGATCTAGTGAAGATGGATATGGAAATTACCAAGGATGGCGAAACATCATTAATTTTTCTATTGGTTTCCAAACCATCTTTATTGGAAGGGATTAAAGGTTACTAGTCTGAAGATGATAATTTTTAAAGGAAAAATAAATTTTTGAATGATGGGAAGTTGACAGAAATTGAGTATGATAATGGAATTATAAAATTTGGGAAGAGACTTTGTGTTCCCTCTATACCCGAGTTAAAAAGGGTGTTGTTTGATTATGCCTATAGATAGAATTTCTCAACACACCCTGGTAGCAATATGATATATAAATATATGAAGGAACATTTTTTGTGGGATAATATGAAGTGAGAAATTGATGATTATGTATTAAGTTGTTTAGTCTGTCAATATGTGAAGAATGGAAGACAACATCCTAGAGGATTCATGCAACCTATCCCTATTATTTTGTGGAAATGGGATTACATTCCTATGGAATTTTTCACTGTATTTCCAAAATATCCAAGAAATAATGATTCGATATGGGTAATTGTCCATCGAATTACCAAATCTGCCAATTTCCTCACTATAAGGGAGGATTTTCCTCTCGAGCACCTTCCACATGATGTTGTAAGATTTAATGGATAACCTATTTCAATTTTTTCTGGTCATGATACACTATTTATATCAAAATTATAGTAAACTATTTAAAACTATTTGGACACTGAGCTTTATTTAAGTATTTCTTATCACCCTCAAACTACAGATCAGTCAGAAAGGACAATCCAAACTTTAGAAGACGTGTTGTGATCCCGATCAATCAAATTTCAAGGTTTATGGGATCAATATTTTCATTTGGAAGAAGTCTCCTACAACAATATTTTATATTCAAGTATTCAAATGGAAATATATGGATAATTGTATGTAAAGAGATTTTCTACACCAACATGTTGGGATGATGTTAGATAAAATAAGCTTAAAGGCCCAGATCATGTAGTGGAAACAACAATAGAGGTAAAGAATATTCAAACACATATCAAAGTAGGTAAAAGTAGTATAAAGAGTAATGTAGAAAATAGTAGGAAGTATTTTGAATTTCAAGGGGGAGATCATCTTTTCTTGATGGTATCTCCATGGAAGGGTGTTATAATATTTTTAAAGAAATAGAAATTGGGCCCTGAGTACATCATAAATTTTGATATTCTAGAGAGAATTGGTGTTGTGTCTTATTAATTAGCAATGCCACCTAGCATTTCCAAAGTTCATGATGTGTTCTATATCTCATTGTTATGGAAGTAAACACCACACCCAATACATGTTCTCACTTTTATGGAAATATATTGGAACTTGATTTATCATACCCTGAAGAGACTATCTTTATTATGGACACTAGAGAACATGTATTGAAGAATCAGACAACTCATTTGGTAAAGGTTCTTTGAAAAAATCATAAAATTGAAGAGGCGACATGGGGAATAGAGTAAGTTATGATAAATAACTCCAAAATATTTTTATAAGGTGACATTCTAGAAATTTTGAGGAAGAAATTTTTATAGGATGGGAGGATATAACAAATCAGAATTCTATCAATGAAATTTTCCTTCATATAGTTATTTAATATATAATTAATCACATAAAATCACTTAGATAATAAACTATGAAATTTATAAATGAAATGAAATAACATGTTTTTTAGAAGTTAAGGAACCTATACAAATGGAATACTAACATTATCTTTGGACTATTAATGTGACCATTAAGAATAGTAATATGACCAATAGAATAGTAACTTCACCTATAAAGGCATAAATAAAATTTGGGTATCGTATAAATGAAAATATGATATATTTATATCTTGATATAAGTAACTAAATTTTGTAAAAATAATAAATTAAGTATTTTTATTTTTATAAGACATAAAAATTTAATTAAAATTTTATAATTAATGTAATGAATTTACAGAAATATATTTTTATAAAATAAATTAATAAATTAATAATTTTTTTCTTATGATTATAAGATAATTTTATGAGATATTAATTAATGTTTCAAAGTGTTATAAAATCAATTAAAATATTAAAATTTGTATTTTTCAAATAAATGATGATTTTATTTAAAAATTATATTATTCATATTTATATATTATTTCTTTTAAATTTATTCAATTTTTTAATTCTATTGTTTTAGAAATGGTAAGGGTGATTATTTTATATTTTTCTAAAATAATATATTTTTTTTGTAAATAGTGAAATACGATAATTTACAGTATTTAACATAAACATGAATGATTGGATCATAGATGATGTATGTATGATGTAAGACCATAATAATGAACTATTTTTCACCATTTTAATATATTTCATGATAATTCTCAAACTATTCATAGTATCGAGCCAAAAAAATAAATAAATGAATAAAATATTCAAAAAACACCCCTCTACTCCACTATAAATACCACCCCTCACCACCTCTTCCAATAACACCTTCCAAGCATTGAAACTTGTCCAATTTATTCCCAATAATATTTCCAAGACACTTCTCAACTTCCATGATCCTTTGTTCTAAAATAATTCCAAAACCAATCCCCTTAAGTAGGTTATAAATTAAGAGAATTCAAAAGGTTAAAATCCTCCTTCTTTTTGTTTATTTTCTTTTCAATTTATTTTCTTTTGTTATAATTCGTTCATATCTTCTATATAAAGTGAAATTATTACTATATTATATTATATGTACTTTAATGATATTATTTCAATAGAAAATCCAACATAGAGTATCTACTCTTTTTTCCTTTTATTTTAAAGATGAAAACATGGTCTGAGAGGTCCTGGTTTTCCGCCTTCTTGGATGATGTGTTTTTGATTTTCAATTTCACCTTCAAGTATTGTCATAAAACCATTTAAAAGGTTTAAAAATGTTATGATATATTTATTACACATTTTTTAAATGTTTTTAACCAATATATATACATAATATTAATTAATAAAACAAAACTAGTTCGTGATGATCAAATAATATCTAAAATGATCTAAATGAATATAATTAATGTCATATCTAATGAGTCATATTATTATATGAAAAAAATAAATATAATACCATTAATGTTTTTTTATTTTTCATTAATAAAATATAATTTCAATTCTGTAGAATTATTTATATTTTACATGATCATTCGTATACGTGTAAAAGTAAACTGATCGTGAAAACCCAGAAAAAGAACACTCTCGAATGAGGAAATTGAATCTAATAAATCATCAAAAAGGCCATAAATGAGCTTAATAAAATAATAATAAATAAAATAAATGTTCAATAGGTTCTTAATTAATATATTAATTTATCTAATTTCATTATCCATGACATTATGTATTAGTTCAGAACACTTTTGGACATTAGGTAAGGGTTTCTTCCCGAACCTCCATTTTCATCGAGGTCATGATTTATGCCTCCTTAAACCAATGTAATTATTCATTATTTTTATATAAATAATTTAAATTATATGTATATGTTGTAAAATTATGTATCTAGATCATTTCATATTTCTTTTATTTGGAAATACATGTTTTACAAGGTTCCCTTCTCAATTCATCCTCATACACAAACCTGATTAAAGGGAACTTCTAAATTTCTTAACCATTTTCAAGTACCAAAATTAATATATTTTAATACACCATTATTTTAATAAAATCAATAATTTTTTATGAAAAAATATATTTGTTCATTTATATTTTTATATAAACAATTATGACAAATACAAATGATTTTTCGAGAAGAAATCTTCTTTGTAAAGTGAAAAGGGAATATCTTTCAAGAATTCATAGACTATTTAATTAGATTATTTTCATATATATCAACACCTTTATTGAATATTAATATTTATTAATATTTATCTCTTATGATTATCATTCAACATATTTTATTAAATGGGTTATGATCCGCTTGATCGTGGATGTGCTATCTTGATACCATTCACCATACTACTCAGAATGGTTATTGATTATGTTTATAGATTTGGGGAATTTATTTACATTATATATATATATATAGTTTATGTTTAAACCAATTAATATGAATAATTCATTGTATTAGTAACCGATGGGTGGGGCCCACTATATCTCATCGATGCATCAGTTGGTCTCATGAGACAAAACATAAATGGTTTGGCTAAGAGTGTAACCATTTATTTTCAAATGTCCTAGTTGAGGCCACAAAAATTTGTTCATTATGTATAGAATTATGAATTCCCTCATTATGTTATTATTAATTTATAAACCATGTTATTATTTTACTAATATAATTTCAATGGTTACATTTCATGTGATTTTATTTATGGAATTATTTATTCAGATTTTATTCCTTCTATATTTTGCTCAAGAATATGTTTTATTAGTATGTGTTTTAGTTATTCACCTTGCCATATTATTTATATTTATGATAACTTATGCTTTATTTTTTACCCTTACTGAGCATCTAATCTCACCCATTTCTTATGTTTTTATTTTTTTCTAGGATGTGAAGATGTATATTATGAATGACTTGTAGGGATAATTTAGGAGTTATGGATATTTCCAATGGAGATGTTATGTTATTTTTCCTTTTAAGCCTAAATTTAAAACTTATAATTTTATCTTGTTTTCCAAAACTACTAAACCATTTGGTTCTTCTGGATTCATATTCATTTATTATTATACCAATGTAAGAAATTAAGCCACTGGATTCAGACAACTGGTGTCTGGGTCGTTACACACTACTAGTCCACTGTTTCTCCAAACCATGTACGTTCCTAAGAGAAACTATGAAAATGGTGGGATGGGGTAAAATCAGGGTTTTCACGTAGCTTGTTTAACTATTCAAACCAACTGTAAAAGGTGCAGCTTTATAGGCAGTAGCATTTTCACAACTAGTGCAAGTTTTCCCAAAACGTGCAATGTAACCATGTGATATGAATTTAATGATTTTTAAATCAGTGTTTAACTTAGTTTTAACCCCAAAACCCTAATTTTTACCTCTATTATCAATATATAAAAGTCCAATCCTCTCTTAATCATTCATGGTGGTCCCTCTAATTCATAAGTTTTTTTAATGGACCTAGGTGCATTGGATTTCGTAAATGAATGGTGAGCCTCTATTTTCTCTCTTTCACCATATATATTCTCATATCATCTCACACATAATGTTATATTTAATTCATTATGGATATATTTATGATCAATGATGTGTTTTTATGAGATATTGGTTGGATCTACTGATAGAAAAGGAGTTTTGGGCTCTGTTTTAGAGGTTTCATCACATCGTTATTTGTTTTCTCTCACTATTTTGATCTATGTGTCTTCTATATATTCTCCATTTATTATAGAACTATAAGGGTTATATATTTAAATTCAGTTGATTTAATTTCATTGGAAACATGTGATTATTTCTTGTTAAACCCTTTGATTGATATTCTAGAATATTGGAAATTGAATGGTTTTTGGAAAACCCCTCAAGTTTATGGTTTTGGTTTAATGAAAGAAATATTTTTGATTAAATGTTTAAAGGGAAAAATTGATTTATGTAAAATGAATTGGCATGAAATCATGTAATACATCTTTGGAGTGGGTAAATTTTCATTTGATGTAACCCTAAATAAGGGTTCTGATTCTAAAATAGAGCCACATAGAGATCAGACACCTAGTGATGACTTTGTGGATCAATGATCAATTGTTCATGAGTATGAGACTGTCACCGAGTATTCATGTGTGCATGAGTAATATATGTGGTGTTGGTATGATGAGTTTTATTAATGAAATTAATAGAAATAATGGTATTGATGAAATTAAAAGAATTAATGTAATTAAATGATAAATTGTTTATTTCCTTAAATTAAATTGTTTAAATTAAAAAAGTAGATGTTCCAATATTTTGTTTAAAATATACTTTTAACTATGAGGTAACATTTACATGTATTAGTGGCATGATTTGGGATGTCTCTTTGGTAAAACCTATTAGGTATGACAACTCACCACCTTCATATGATCTTTGGTGTTTGTATAGAAATTTTTCTTCAAGACATGGGAAAAGGAAAGGTATCATATTTCTCTAGTGGTTTCTCAAAATGTTGCTATATGGAGTTGGAATTTTAGAATTGGTCATGTTCTTATAGTATATAGGGATTCCATCATAGTGTTGAGTCAAGATTTATTTTAGTGTCTTGTTGATATTTTTTTACTATTTTTACTTTGATATTTTTTCTTTTACTAGGATTTATTTTTAGTTATATTATTTATACATCATAAATAATATAGTTGTTTGGTTTTTTTGACCGTTTCTTGATAGGTTGTGGTTATTTAAAGTGAAAAACATCCTCTAATGTTTTAGTAATCCCTTGTAATTTATTTTCATCCTTTGGTGTCATGGGGATATGACCTAAGTTTACCGTTACCTAAGATCTTTCCTAACCAATGGTTAGGGTAAGGATATTACATATGGTATTAGTCTATCGGTATATCATAAGGGGATGGTAACAAGGAGATTTGAAATGTTGGAACTTGAAATGTATAGTATAAAAATCAATAGTTAACCTCTTTATTCTAATCATCATGTTAATATGGTAGTATAGATTTATAAAATTCTCTATGAAAATTATGGGTGTGCTACCATCTCATCATCACGGGTTTAGTCGATGAGTGTAGTATATCATGTATTAGTGTTGAGACTTCACACAAGGACTATAATTTTCATACCATGATTAATATTTTTTTATAAATTTTCTTAAAAAGTTGTTTCTTTTAGTGAATTGATATATGCCAAGCCTTTAGTTTTCTAGTAAAGTGATTAAAAATTGGTGTTTCATTATAATTATAGAGAAATGACACTAATTAGATGACATAGAAACAAATCATAAGAGGCTATAGAAAAAATGGTGGCACTAAAACGAAATGTTAAGACATAAAAGTTTTATGTTATTTTTCAAACTTTTGAATCTATTGATACAAGATATCAAAAAGAAAAAACTTGATAGGAAGATCATTATGGGAAATTTTAGAAATATAATCCACTAATATTTCAAAGGAATTCAGAACCTAAAAAAGGTAGAAGTGTGACTTTAAAGAATGAATCAAATATTTGATTCCCTTATAACCTTGTCTAATCTTAAGTTCATGTTAGAACTCTACATTCTTGAAATTCTTTCACACCAATTGTGGGATTTATATTTCCATGATAAATTTAACTATGGCTTTATGTGAGTGGGATTTGAATAATTTTTAAACAAAAAATTATACACCAAAACACTCAATATATACATAATGACTTATTTTTATAGTCTTAAGTAATACAATATATCTGTGATGGAATATATAGCTAATTTTGTGAACTTAGTTCACATTGAACCAAAAGTAGTTTCTAGTGAATCCTTGAAGGAATTAATCTTTGACTCAAGACTAAAACAAAAAATTCATTCTAATATAGTTTTCCTTTTTTATTAATGATTCTATTAATATGGTTAATATAGTAACTTTGGTGGAATGAGATATTATTAGGAATCATACTGGAAGAACTATGTTTATATTCACAAGAATTTAGGTTCCGGGCACAATAGATGCGTGGTTGGTGTGGCACCCAACATTAATTTTTACCATGATCAATTATTATTTCGAGATCAATATGACAAAAAATACCAATCTCCATGCAATAGAATCAAGGATTTAGATAAAAAAGAAGAGGACCAAAACCTTTAGAGAGGATCTTGCACATCATGTTTATAATTAATTTATTCAATTACATAAAGAAAATAATACCTCGATCTTTTTTATTTTCTTCGTTGATGATGTTGATCATCTGAAATGACCCTTATATATTATCTCATTGTGCTTGCATGGATCAAAACCAGAATCCCTCTAGGGTTGATCCACACATCCTCCAATGGCCTCTGATCGACACCAGTCATTCTTTAGTTGACAACGTAGATAATGAAGTGTCTTCTGCTGGTCATTCTTGATCACCTTTTCTTCAATCTTGAAGAACGTCTCTCATTCTTGAGAGGGGAGGGAAGAGGATTTGATAGGGAAATTTATTATCTTAACAATCCTCAATTCACCGGGCATGCAGTTCGGTACATGAAAAAATAGACGTATGTGTCTATTTATCGACATGGGACTTCGATTACAATATTTAATTGCATAATAGAAATTAAATACATTTACAACTTTAGATAAAACCTGTTATATTAATAATAATACCCAGTCATTATTTATGGTGTCCCAACATGCACAAAATGGAATATATAAAATTCCACATCACTAAATAATATCATTATTATTATTTTAACTTGTTCCATCTAGTTAAATAATTATTTACCGTCTTGGAAACAATTATTTTACTACCATACCGGCCTTGGTCCACTCAAAATCCACTTCCATTTATTGAACACACGAATAAATGAATAAATAATATATTTTCTTGAATAAATATTTGATTTAAAAACTAGTAAAAAATATTTATTAAATGTTCAATAAAATAAATAAATATATATTGCCTACAATCCAGTGAATACATATTTATTTAATTTATGAAATCGTTTTAACATGGATAAAATTATTCCACTTTCATTAGAATAATATTTATTCCATTAATTAAATTCAAACAAAATTTGACCGAGACCACCAGAAAAACTTAGTGTGTGACCCTCTAGGACTCTTTCTTGTTATCATTAGGCAGGCTTGCATAAAGACCAAGTGTATTGTCTAGAAATGGGTTAAGTCACCCAAGAGAAAGAACTCAAAGTAACAACAATGACATCCACATATGAATAGTCAATGTGTAATATAATCTCTTTGTCTCAATATCTCATCAATATGGTTTCATAATAGTGTCACCAAACATTATGCTTGATACGTCGTTGTTTGACTACCTGAAATAAACTCATCGTTACACCATGGCCATTGAATTTTGTAGGGTGGTTCTATTTCAATCAAAGTAATAAGATATCAACATTCAAAAATAGAAGGGACAAATCCACCCTCAACTTATCCATTAATAACGTGCCACTTGTGACACACCCAATGTACCCTACTTCCCGCCAACTATCTACGTGACTGCTTTCATCAGTAAATCAAGATGCGCAAGTCATGACACATATTAATGATAATCTTAAAGTTTAAGGATAATTACACATGCTTGTAGATATTAATATTTGATGACACCAAAACATGTAGAATTCCTACTTGCGAGTCTATTATCATAATCTTATATCTTGGAGATTACCAAGTACAAACTTTATGAGAGGAAGTCTCATTTTCTAATGAGTACTCACAATTGACTATTTGTATACTATGTGTCCCATTATAGTATTTCATCCAACCATATAACTATATTTAAGAATATTATTACAGTATTTAAAGGTCCTCATCTTACCGGGGAACTTCCAAGACCTCATCAAAGCTACAAATACTTTGGATATTATTACATCATAGTCATGAAGAATAAGGAAAAATATGTAATAAATTGTTTTATATTTAAATACATTATATATCCATGTAATCTACATAAAAACATTTGGTTCTATGACAACAAAACCAAAAAACTCCCACTTAAACTTGATCCAAATGCCTATGAATTTCAGTCCGCAAGACCTTGCAAGATGATATTGTTTCTGCTGACTCAAGGATTTAGTCAAGGTGTCCTCCATGTTGTCTTCTGTTGAAATAATAATCACTAGAACATCACCTATATGAAAGACTCCCTCAAGATATGATACTTCCAATTTATGTTCTTCGTCCGCTAATGTGACCTTGTCACTTTTATGAGAGCCACCACTTCAATATTATCATAGTACTATGTGATGGGATCTTTACTGCTAGGTATCACATCCAGCTCCTAGATTAAGCTTCGCATCGAAACTGATTATTTAGCTACATCAGAAGTAGCGATATACTTGGAATCCATTGTAGAATCTATGACCACACTCTTTTTTGAGATCTTACATCTCACTACACCTCCATTAAATGTGAATATGTATCCCATTTACGATTTCATGCCATCTTGATCCGTCTAGAAACTTGCATCTTCATATCCATTGATGACTAGTTCCCCATCTCCTCCGTAACCAGGAACATATCCTTATTACATCTCAGATACTTTAGGATAGTCATGACTACCATCTAATTGCAGTCACCTGGGTCAGCTAAATATCTACCTATCACACTCAATGTGTAGGTGACATCCAAACTAGTATATAGCATGGAAAAATAACTAACATAATAATTTATCCGTATAGAGTCCTTAACATTATCTTTTTTTTCTTCAGTGTCTAAGGAGACATTTTCTTGGAAATGTGAATGCTGTGTGATTCTCAAAATAATCCCCTCTTGGATTGTTCCATAATTAATCTCTTTAATATTTCATCAATGTATGTACTTTGACTTAGGCCCAACAATCTCTTGGATCTATCTTGATGGATCTTGATCCCAATAATATATGTTGCCTCTCCCAAGTCCTTCATGGAGAATCATTTATTCAACAATGCCTTAACAAATAGTAATAATGGTATCTCATTTCCAATAAATAATATATCATCAACATATACTATTAAGAAAACGACTACACTCTCACAAAATTGGTTGTAGATACGAGGCTCACATTAATTCTTGATAAAACCAAATTACGTTGTGGCTTCATAAAAACAAATGTTCCATGAATTGTATGATTTCTATAATCCATAAATGGGTTTCTATAACTTTCATACTATATTTTCATCATTTAGAGGGATAAACCCTTTAGGTTGTGTCATGTAGACATCATCATGAAGGTTCCTATTTAAAAAGGTTGTTTTGACATACATTTTCCAAATCTCATAGTCATGGTAAGTGAAAGTGGCCAATATAATTATTATGGATTTTAGCATTGCAAATGGTGAACATTTTTCATCGTAGTCAATTCCTTGACGCTTCTTGAACCATTTTGCAAACAGTCATGCCTTATACGTAATTACTTGTCCTTCCATGTACAATTTCTTCTTGAATACCCATTTTCAGCCAATAGGTTTAACATCAACTAGAGGATCTACAAAAATCTATACTTTGTTTTGGTACATCGAATCCATTTCATAATTCAAGGATTCTTTCCTTTTGTAAATATCTGTGACACTTACTGCTTCCTTATAGGTTATAGGATCATTGTTATCAAATAATAATGAGTCACCATTCTCAGTAACTATAAAATCATACCATTATAGTTCTATAACCTCTCTTATACTCTTACACTATTCTTTTGTCTCTAAAACTGTTCTTTATTCCATGAGGCTTTGTGGAATATATTATTGTACCAACTCTTGTGTACCTTGATCCTTGACGTGATCAAAGTCTATCTCTCTCCCACTATCTATTTTAGAGACGTGGTCCCTATCAAATAATATAACACGTATATCCACAATAAACATTTTTTATGAGGGGTTGTATAGGTAATATCCCCTTATTTCCGTGGGGTATCCTATAAAGGTACACTTTGTGACTCAGGGTGCAACATTTCTACCTGAAGAGGCCTTAAAAAACACATTGCTTCCACACAGATGTAAAGTCGATAACCTAACTTTCTTTCCACTCCAGAACTCATATGGAAAACCATTTATTTATTTAGTTGGTACTTGGTTTAGTATGTGCACTGCTATTTTTAATGCATATCCCCCAAAGGATAATGGAAGACTCACATGACTCATCAATGATCTCACCATGTCCAACAAGGTGTGGTTCCTCCTTTCACTCACACCATTCCACTGGGTAGTGTAAGGAGGAGTGTATTGGGATAGGATTATAAAATCCCATAAGTAATCAATCAAGTCTTGATTAAGATATTATTCATCATGGTATGAAAAGATTCTTAATATTCTTACCAATATGTTTTTAAAATTCATTCTAGTATTCTTTGAACTTATCGAAAGAATCTGACTTATAACTCAGTAAGTAGATATATCCCTTTAAACTAATATCATAATTAAAAGTTATGAAGTATGAGTAATCTCGCCTTGTTTCAATTGAAAATGGTCTACACACATTGGTATAAACCAATTCAATAATCTCTTAAGCCCTTTAAATTTTCCCACTAAATGGGGCTTTGGTCATTTTTCCTTGTAATCATGAATTACATATACCAAGTAGTTTTAGTTTAAAAGAATCTAAATATCCAACTTAATGTTACTTTGTCAAGCATTTCTCATTTAAATGGCCTATCTAGTGATTCAAAGTTGGGTGTGGTATGATTCATGATAAGTATATTTGTTATCGATTTCTATTACATGGTTTGTGTAATCCAACATGTAAAGATCATTGTATAAATGTACCCTACCAAAACAAATTCTATCTTTGTAAAAGAGGCAACGTTCATATCAAAACTTGAAAAAAAATCCATCTATATCTAATTTGGATACAGAAATAATGTTTTTAGTAAAATAATACACATAATAACAACCCTTTAACACCAAGATTATCATAGTTGTCAATGTGAGGTGGTAATCCTCGAAAACTACAACAACAAGTCTGACTCCATTGGATGCTCGTAGATCTACCTCTCCTCATCCAATCTTATTGAATCTACTTGGTTCCTATATTTTTATACATATGCAATCACTACAAGCTATATATAATACCCAATTTGTAGAAACAAATATATTTCATTTGATAAAAAACGCACCTGATGATTCCCCTTGCTTCTTAGTCGGTGTACAATTTTTCTTCCAATGACCCTTCTTGCCACATACGAAACAAACAACCTCATGTTCCCTTGCCTCCATTTTTATATTATTTTTCCTGGAAGGGATTGAATAATACTTGGGCTTAAATATATTTGCCTTCCCTTTCCTCTTATTCACCATAAGAACAGAATACTTGTAACACTTCCTATCTTTTTCCACTTGGCGAATGAGGATCATAAGTGTTAGGTCCACTAGGGTAGATACCCTGAGCGGGGGGGGGGGGGGCTGAATTAGGGAAAGACTTATTAAAACAACTACCCATTTTTATCTTGTTTGGTTTTTAGATAAAACCCACTTCTCTCTCTCCTTCCCGTTGTAGAGTACGAATGAATCTTAACGCATGCACAAGACACAACAATTTTACATGGTTCACCCTCACTAGGGTACATCCAAGGAGCATGCACTGACGATGTGCCAATGTACCAAATCCACTATAAGAACACTATTGTTTACAAGTTCAAAGTGGACTCACTATCCCACCTAGTTTACAACCATTCACAATTTGAGAAAACACTACTCTCTCAACTGAAGTGAGCTCACCGCTTCTTCAAAAGACCCACTCATAGTTTATAGACCTATAGGTATCCTCATTATCTCTAATGAATGCATCCTCAACTATATGTAGATGCTCTGTTGATGTCCAATTTTCACCCATAGATGAATTTCACTTTGCACTAGGTGTATTGGGAAAAACCAATTTTTATGCGTAGCCTTCACTGGGCCTTGCACGTAATTCCCAGCTTTTGTACGAAATCCACTTTTCACGCAACACCTCTTTTACGCACAACCAATTATTTTACAAACAATATACTAATTTTATGCACAAATTTTATTTACGTGCAACAATATTTTTACACCCAGACAGAGCTTTACGCACAACTTTATTTTTATGCACAACCTTTTCTTTACGTGAAAACACCTGAATTTTCATGATAACTTGACGTTTATGTGAAACTACCTTGCATATTCCAGTTTCTCATGCTAGAGATCAGATAATCTCTATGTCTTGAGATTTTTTTGAATTGGGAGGGTCAGTTCATATTTATAGGAAAAAATGACCCCTGCGCAAAAAAACCCTCATTACGCGTGTAATCCTATTCGAGCACAAAACACACGTCTTCTATGAAACCCCATATTTCGTGCAATGCTCAAATTTTGTGCACACCTTATAACTTTGCCAATTTTTGAGATTCTGATCTCAAAACAACTCTTGCACGAAAAACTTTATTCCTCGATTTCGCACACCATGCCAAATTTTTACATTGTGGTCTCCTTTGTCAACAAACACCACATGGAGGTCCGATTTTTCCACAAACACAATCACCTACAAAAACATCGATGATACCTTTATGTATTTTTTCCCAAAAATAAGATCAGATAGTGACTTACCAATGTTTTTCATAATAAAATTTACAACAATGTTGGAGAAGCTCCGAGGGAGTGATGCGAGAATGAGATCGATGCCCCGTTCTTCGGGGAGTTTAAACCCTATAACCTCTAGGATATCAATGTAGCCAATGATCTTGACTACATGAGGCCCAACTAGGGAACCCTATCCAAGCTTACTCTAAAATAGTTCCTTAGAGATATAAAACCTTTCTTGTCTTGATCTCTTCTAGTAAAGACCAATGAGGTGCTCGATCATGCTATAAGCATCCATATTTTCATGAGACCTAATGAGCTAAAAATAAATTTATGATAACATCAAAAATTGAACATCGACCTCATGATTAATATGTTTATCATAGACCAGGAAATCCTCATCACTTTCCTCTTTGGTAGGCGGATCAGGTAATTTTGACCCGAACACGTAAGACTTCCATTCATGGAATATGATAACATGAAGGTGTATAAACCATTTCTAGAAGTTACTGCCGGTCAGGATGTTGTATTTATCCAGAATTGATTACAGGTATAGTGTGGTTGATGAGATTTTTATTTTTATTCTACAATTAAAAGAGAATATCCTTATTAATTTATTGATTACATTTTATGACAAATAATAAATTAATTTTATTAAGTTTCAACCTATTTTATCAAGTCCCAATGGCCCTAACCATAGAACTCAGAATGTATAGTTTCCATGACATTCTAGTGGCGAGGATATATATTCCCCTTCACATAACCCTAACAAAGGTTGGACAAGCTATTTGAAGGTATTTAGGTAGGTAGTTTTTTCCCAACGGTGGGCTTGCAGCTCCTTGATCTGTTGAGTGGACTCCCCAATCCTAAAATCCTAACATTGAATTTCATCAACTCTTGCCTCCAATATTACACCGAGTCTAGTAAGTGATACTCCTCTTGATGTAATATGGTTAAGTCAACCTAAAACCTTTCATAAGGACTTCTTGTATAAAATTATGTGTCCCAATAGGGGTTGGTCAAACACATAATTTTATTGCGTTTTTCTCTTAATCAAGCAACTGAAGGCTTTGTCTGACATAATATTTTATTTAAGGGATTTTTATCTCTTATACGTGAATTGATTATTATCATTATATTGTGATTTTTAATATTTATTGGATCTTACTTAAGTGATTAACCATATCTTGATAATATTTATGCATAATCCTGGTTTATTTTAGTTCCATCTTGCATGCTTTTTTAATTCATTAATTATCTGATCGCAAAAATACATCCATAATGATAAACCATGAAAATTAAAGAAATAAAATAAAGAAAAGGGAATGATCTGGAGACTTTATAATGGTTAGTTTATATAGAGGTTGATAAACTAACCTTGACCCATGGAGGAAACACCTTGAACCTTTTAGGTTTGTGTTTATAGCTTTCCACTTTTCCACCTACGTATTTTCTGGGATTGGTTTCAAATCAGCTTGAACTTGAACCGCCTTCACTAGGTTAGGAGTTCCATAAATTACATATACTTTTAAAATCACACGTATGTGAGGGGGAAAATGGGATTTTATATAAAAGAAACCTTGGACACGTAGGCCCTACATATTAACGAGGAGAAGGCTCGCATGCCAACAAATTTAATTTAAATAAATAAATTAAAAGAAACCATCCACATACAAAGGTCCTGGTCTAGCTCATGATCATCCATACATGCAATGATATTTATGCATAAATAAAACTAGCATTAAATTCTTTAACCATTATTTTTTAAGATAAATCACACTTGAATAAATTAATTACCATCTTTAATTAATCAATCCTTTTATCTTAAACCCTTTTATGAATTTCCATGAGATTCTCATCCATCATAATTTTAAACAAATAAATTCATTTAAAATTATATTTTTACATAACTTGTATCATGGAGGAAACCTGGTGAATTCTTGTTCATAACTACCCAATGAGTAGAAATGAACATTACACATATTTAAAATTAAATACACATATATAAAACACCTATCACTTGTTGTGCCTCATCATTATGCCCGCACCAGGGTACACGTATAAAGGGTTTGTATAATATAATAATAAATTTTAATAAAAATGATTAATTTGGATGAGTACACGGTGTGTAGTTCCAACCAGTTAGCATTTACTATTGTTCAGCATCCATCCGAAGTACAGGCCCTGGGATATGTCATGTGAGTGTACTTCAGAAATCTGCAGAGTACACGGTGTGTTCAGTGGGCCACATGCCGTGTAATATCCTCATTACACGGTCCAACCCTACCTTGAAGGGACTATACGCCGTGTGTTGTGGGACAAATGGCATGTAATATGGAAAATTCATGCCACCTATTCCTGGTCAACACACGGAGTCATTAATACTTATGAAAAACCCCAATGACACGACTTGGTTGGGCAGACCAGTCCCAGTGCATTGAACCTTGACTACACAGTGTGTACTACCAAATAAATGTCGTGTGTTTTGGGGTTATACATCCAAGAACCATTGGAACCTTTGTATGAGATCCTATGTTTTATTTTAATCAAAATTAAAAGAAAATAACTTTACAGTAAGGTGATTGAGAAACGAATGAGGAGGAACAGATCTTGAGAATCAGATTTATAGAACGATTAACTTGAGTTGAAAAAACTAAATTATTAAATGTGTAAATCATCAAAAATATATTTAAATGATTATAAAATATGATGTGACCCCTCTAATAAAACTTATAGGTTCTGAGCATAGCGGAAGCGTGGTTGGTGTGACCCCCAATATTAATTTTTACCATGATCAATGATTATTCTCAAATCAAAACAACAATGAATGCTAGTCTCCATAAAATAGAATCAAAGATTTAGATAAATAGGGAAGAGGTCTGAACCCTTTAGTGAGGATTTTTTACATTATAATTATAATTAATTAATTTTAAAAAGGAAATAATACTTGGATCTTCAGTATTTTCTTCGATGATGATATTGATCATCCAGAATGACCCTTTTGGATTGTCTTTTTGTTCTTGGGAGGATCCAAACCAGAATCCCCATAGTAGTGATCCACACATGCTCCAATAGACTCCAATCTACACCACTCATTCTCCAGGTTCTAGTGAGGTGAAGCGAGTATCCTGTCTCGATCATTATTGATCTATTTTTTTTCATCCTTGAAGTAAATATCTCATTCTTGATAGGGGAAAGAAGATGATTCAAGAGAGAAATCATTTAGCTCAATAATTCTCAATTCATTGGGCATGCAGTTCGATACATGGCACAATTGACGTACATGTCTATTTGTCAACATGGTTCTTTGGTTACAATATTTAATTGCATAACAGCAATTAAATACATTTATAACCTTAGATAAAACCCCTTCTTTTAATATTAATACCACATCATTATTTATGGTGCTCCAACTTGCAAAAAACTGAATAAATAAAATTAAGCATCACAAAATAATAGTAGCATTATTATTATTTTAATTTGTACAAACTAGTTAAATAATTATTTACCATCTTGAAAATAATTATTTTATTACCATACCATCCTTGGTCTACTCGAACTCCACTTCAATTTATTGAACGCTTGAATAAATAAATAAATAATTTATTCTCTAAAATAAATATTTTATTTACAGACTAGCAAATAAATATTTATTAAATGTTCAATAAAATAAATAAATATATATTACCCAAAATCTAGTGAATAACTATTTATTTAATTTATGAAATCATTTTAACTTGAATAAAATTATTCCACTTTCATGAAAATAATATTTATCACATTAATTAAATTCAAATAGAATTTAACTAAGAACACCAGAAAAAATTAGCGTGTGACCCTCTGGGATTATTTCTCTTCAGCATTAGGTGGGATTGCCTAAAGTCCAAGAGTATTGTCTAGAAACGGGTCAAGGAACCCAAGAGATATAACTTAAAGTCGCAACAATGAAATCCACATATTATTGTTCACTATGTAATATAATCCCTTTGTCTCAATATTTTGTCAATCTGGTTTCATGATAGTGTCATCAACCTTTATGCTTGATATGTCTTTCTTTGACTACCTGAAATAAAGTCGTCGTTACACCATGACCATGGAATTTCACCTAATGATTCTATTTCAATAAAAGGGTCTAGATATCACATTCCATAAATGGAAGGGACAAATCCTTCCTCAAATTATCCATTAATAACATGCCACATGTGACACACCCAACGTACCCTACTTCCTGCCAATTTTCCGTGTGATGGTTTTCATCGGTAAGTCAAAGTGAGCGAGTCATGATACATATTAATGATAATCTTAAAGTATAAGTATCATTACACATGCTCCCATATAGGATTATCCAATGACACCAAAACATGAAGAATTACTACTGGTAGGTCGGTTCTCATAATCTCCCATCTTAGAGATTACCAAGTATAAACTTCCCAAGAGGAAGTCTCATATACTTATGAGTACTTGAACCTAATTATATGTATACTAGGTGTCCCATTATAGTATTCCATCCAACCAAAGAACTATATTTAAGAATATTGTCATAGCATTTCAAGGTTATCCTCACAGAGGGGAACGTCCATGACCTTATCAATGCAACAAATACTCTAGGAAATTATTACATCATATTCATGAAGAATAATAAAAAATGTGTAATAAGATGTTTAATATTAAAATATATCAAATAGCCACGTAATAAAAGTAAAAATAGTTGGTTCTAGGACACCAACTCTAACAAATAATAGGTTGGAGATCTAATTTTAAGAACAACAGGAAGATGGAAAGCTACTTCCATAGAGGCTAATCATCATAGAATTAGACCACATCATCAGTTAACTATCCTTTATGCCCCTATTTTAAAACTTTATGTTTCCAATATGGTTTGTTAGTGCATAAGAAGTGATATTATATGGAACCAACAAAACCATGTCACAATTGTAATAAGATGAGACATCTTCAACATTATTTTCCTAATGTTACAAAGTCAGTTATTGGATATAAATATCATATTCCTCTAAATTCATATGATTTGACGAGATGGTTACATCAGAAAATATTTCATACTTAGAATTAGACTAACCAGGGTGATTCCAGGAACACCCCAACTCCTATGGAAATGCAACTACAATAGCCGCAAATCATTTTTTTATTATTTTATCGAAGCCAGTTTAAGGAAAACTGGTAACCATACAAAAACTCATACTCCATGCTTTAAACATTCAACATAAACTTCAAATTCAAATTTGAAATAACCACTACCCCTCCATCAACACCTTGAGCCACGAGCCTCGACACGCAGTCTCACGCGCCGACCACGAAAACCGAGGCCAATCGATTACAGAGCCACCGTGAAACGCGTCTCGATCCTATCCGCACCGCACTCGAGATGCGATCCTTCGTGAATCCCCATGTCACCTCCCGTCAATATTTATGCATGTTTTGTTTGATACTAGTTTATTCCAATATTTTATTAATTAATGTTTCATTGATCAAATAGATTTGAATATCAAGATGATTCTATATAAGATGAGTATCCAGAAACCTATCAGGTAGTTAGAGTGCCTGAGATTAAAATGTTAATATTATTGTATAATAATGAATGGATCCCAGTTTGTTTGGTAAATTTTTATTTTGGATGTGGATTTGATTTAATTAATAATGGTAATGGATTGGTTAGATGATTTAAGGCATAAATTGATTGTTATATGCAATGTGTAAAGATTATATCCCCATATGGGATTATAAATCTCTTTAAAGGTGACTAGGATTTGAAGGCTATAAAAGAAGGTCCTTTATCACCAATAGTTGGAACTATTTAGTATTAATTTGTAGTTGTAACATTGGGGACTAATGAAATAATTTGGACTAGAAATTGTTTTACCATTTTCTTATTGATATCCTAATTTGTTTCCAGATAGTTTCACTGGTTTTACACCCGAAAGAGATGTTACATTTTTTATTTATATCATTAAGTGAAACAAATTTATTTTAATTACATTTTATAGAATTAAATGAATATAATTTAAGTAGTTAAAGATATAATTTGAATAATTGGTAAGTAAAGGATTCATAAGACCACATACATCACCTTGGGCTTCTCCAGTTGTTTTTTTCAAAAAATGAAGTTGGTTTGTTATGTTTCTATGTTGATTATCATAAACTAAACAATGTTATGATAATGAATAGATACCCACTACCTTGTATTGATTATATTTTTTATCAATTGAATGGATTATAATGGTTTTATAAAATTGATAATTGATCGTGTATCACTTACACCTGGTAAGAACGATTAAATTCAAAAGAAAACTTTTAGGAGTTGTTACAATAATTATAAATATGTGTTCATGCCCCTTGGTATTACAAATGCACAAATAGTATTCATGGAATTAATAAATTGTTTCTTTCATAATAACCTAGACCCATTTCATTTTGGTTTTTGTTGATAAAATTTTGATGTATTCTAAAACTTATAAAGAACAAAAAGAATGTTTATATATTTTTTTGAGCATTTTATGAGATCACCAGTTATATGAAAAATTATATAAGTTTGATTTTTTGATTCATGAATTTCATTTATTTGGATATGTCATCTCTGAGAAAGGCATATCAGTAGATTCCGAAAATATATAATGTATCATCTCTTGGTAAACTATGAATAATGAATTTGAGTAACATAGATTTCTAGGCTTATCATGTTACTATTATAACTTCATTTAGGATATCTCATGACTTTCTTCTCCTATGATAGTGATCATATAGTGACCAATTTTTTTTATACATGGATATTACATATCTTTTTATAAATATGAAATATATTACACAAACACACACATGAAGACTGTAATAGTTTAGTGACTTTAAATACTAGGTAAAAAATATTCTTATTTAGTGAAATATCTTCAAAATACCCCATTAAGATATTATCTATTATTTATCTCTACAAAAAGACCCTACTTAAAAGATTTATTTATAACATGGGGAAAGGATACATAAGAAAGGGTGAGCTTAGACACTCATTAAGGGTAAAAAAGGGAGATTACTAAGCATAACATGATCATAAGGGTATGAAAACATGGAAATAACATTTAAAAACCATACCATTCATATCAAAGATCATAAGATTGAGTCATGACATAAATATTAGAATTTCATAAAATATTAATCCTATGGAAATCGATGAAATGATCCAAGAGAGCATAAAATTGGAATAAGAAATGGAATTAGGACATAAATATAAGAAATGAAAACCATTTCTGTAGTATTCAAGGCTCACTGCCAATGATATAATAGTGTAATTAGTTCACTCCCAAGACCATCATAGTGAATAAATTCCCTTATTGAACTAGGTTCAATCCTTGTTCCATTCGTATCTATTTCAGGAGATATAAATATTTACCAAATGCATGGGAGGGAGATATTGGTCCCCCAAGTCACATAATGAAAATAATACATATGTGTGATAGTAGATCATAAAAAATTTATCATATCATCACACATGAAATGAAATGGGGTTTATAAAAATTTTATCATTTCATAACTTGTGGAAAATAGAATGGTTTCATAATCATTTTGACATTTCATCATAGAATAACCCATTGAAAAAGAAATAGGTTTCATAATAAGTTTATCATGTCATAACCCATGGAAGAGAAATGAGTTTCATAAATATATTTTAATAATAAACCATTAAGTGAAAGAATAATAATGGTATCCTTGGTTAATATCCCCAATAAAGAATAAGTTACATCAAAGGATTTTATATTAGATGGAAAATGATTGTGAAAGATAAATCACTTGGAATGTTTTTGAGGATAATAAACTTTCTTAAAAAGTCACTTTTTAAAACTAAAATTTATAAAATATTTTGGAAACCATTTTATTTTAAAATAAACTAAAAAAATTATAAAGGAATCATTAAAAATCATATAAAATATTTCTTGATGAAAATATCCTTTCCAATTTAAAAAACACTTTTTAGAACATAAAACATTTTGAAAATAATTTTATTTGAAAATAACCTTGAAACTCATAAAGTGAGATTCAAAGAAAATACTTTTCATGGTGGTAGGAAAATCCATTAATTCCATACCTATTAGAAAAATATTTGTTTCATATTTTCGATAAAATATAAATAGGCATTATTATGAAAATGACATGAATATTATTTTTAGAAAACATTTGTGAAACAATTGAAACATGGGTAAATATGTATTTAATAAATCATTTTAATAATGCTAAAAACAATTTTCAAAACAATTTTAGAAAACATTGTTTTTGAAGAAAAATGAATTTTCGACTGAAGAGAGAAATAATGAAGATTTTCCTTAAAAACATTATTTTTAACTCTTGAGTATTTAAAGGGTATTAAATAAATGGAAACATGTATTCTACATAATTAACTATAGTAAAATAAAATAAATGAGTTTATTGAGAGGTAGATAATAATATTTCATCATGAGAAGCATGATCGTGATCAATCTTGATAAATGATGAGATTGTATCATTAAAAGCTTTCCAATTTGGTAACTTTGAATCATAAGTCTCATGGAATAAAAACATTAAATGAAACTTATAATATTATCAGAATAAAAAATTCATAATATTACATGTCAAAGGGTCTATATATACACCACATAAAGATGATAGGTTCATAACATAACATATTCCTCAAAGAAGAAAAGTTGTGACAACGATCCCTTGCCACTTGGGTATCATTCGAACTGTAAAACCATTAAAAGATATACCATGAAATGGATATATAAATCCCAATAATTTTAATTAAAGTTAATATTAAATAAATTAATGGACAATATATACAATACATATTAGAAATAAGTGGGGAATATGGCATGTATCTAATATAAGTGAGATGAAACCCCTTATCGCTTTAGCAATCATACAAATCATAATCCCCAATGAAGTATA
Source organism: Viscum album (assembly GCA_963277665.1). Lineage (NCBI taxonomy): Eukaryota > Viridiplantae > Streptophyta > Magnoliopsida > Santalales > Viscaceae > Viscum > Viscum album. The sequence goes on from OY728123.1 coordinate 2,028,012,003, forward strand.
AAATAAAATAGAACTTTCAATATCATTAAAATTATGTGATTGATGATATAACAAGTCAATAGGGTAGTATATACACTATCCAAAATAAACGAGTGGTGAATTTTCATATGTCTCCAAAAATAAAAGGGAGAATAGAAACCTCTTACCTTAAGTATCAACTTCATACATGCTCAAAATTCATGTATAATAAATATATGTTTATTAAAAATATATTATATAACAGTAATTATATATATTACACTATATATTATTTACTTATGACCATTTATTACTCATTTATTATCATATCCAAGTTTAAATTACTTTTCGGGTAATAACCGCTTTGTTTTTCATATATGTTATGATTTTTTATTTTCATTCCGATTGATTTGAAAATTGTTACAGAATAAATAGAATAATAATAAAGAAATAATTATAATATTTATATATCTATTATAATTTTAATACCAATCATGAAATATGGTTATGAGAAATGAAGTACGCTACGATCATGGAGATGGTAGGTCGTACGTACACATGAGTAACGAATCTATTTTTAAAAGATCATTATGGAAAAGACATAAGTAATATTTTATATATAAATAATTATTATAATATCATAAATACCATATTTTTTATTTAAATATAATTATACATGTCGTCCATGTGGTATGCTGACGAAAATAGAGTCACATCGTTATGTGAAGGCTGTTGTTTACACGTACACGAATGACGTTATCATCTTTCAATGAGTGAAAATGTAAGAAATAAAATGAAATATTTTATTTTAATAATGATAAATATATAATTAATATCATAATTATTTCAATTATAGTGCATATATTCATTTACTTTATACTTAATATCTTCCATGTAAAGCGTTAGTGAAAAATAAATCACATCACTTCGCGATGCGGTAGTTCTCCGTACACATGAGAAACATTATCATTTACCCTATGAAATGGATAATAAAAATGTATAAAAGATATAATTAATAAATATTTATAATTATGTTGTAAATATAATATATATACTTTATATTCATCATTATACACAACTGTGATAGGTGCTAATGGAAAAAACAAGTGACAATGGATCGCGAGGTGGTAGTCTACTATACATATGAATGATGATTTCATAACCCATTTGATGAAAATATAGATGGTTGTAGGTAATGAGATTAACATAAAAAATGTTATTATATGTAAGATAATGATTTTTTATATCATCATGGTTTAATAATAATTGAAGGAGGTGTATAAAGAAATAAAATAAAAACACTCATTGAAGAACATCACCTCTTATTTGGGTATCCTCTATAGGTTTACACCAAAATACTTCCTAGTTAATATTTATTACAAAAATAATTTTTCTAGGTTGATATGAGGGATGTTTTAAAGGTATTTATATCTATATTGGTTGAACCAAAATGGGTTTGATTTGTGAATAATAGAGGAGAGTGGGTGGCCTTTTATAAGTGAGGTGAGTGGCATACTTGTAAGTTTTTGAAAGGAAAAAGGTGTAACCACATGTTTCCCATGAAAAAAGAGTCAAAATGGATTATTATTGAGAATTAGACATTATATAGTCAAAATTTCTACATAAAATATATTTTAGAAAAGTTTTTATGTCATTTTAATCCTTATCTTTTTGGTTTAACCCCTGATAAACCCATTTTTGTCTTAACCTTGATAAATAATTTTTACTGTTTTTTGAATTCATTATGGTAAAATATTGAGTTTAGATTAATACATAGTATTAATTATTTAGATTAATAACATGCAATCAATTTTTTCAAATTCAATTCTTATAATTGGAAAATTTTAATTTAAAATTAATCTTGTATATTTGATGAGAAAGCGAGTTTTCAAAGAAAACATATTCAAAAGTTTATAAGGTTGTTATATCAAAAACCAATATAAAAACAATTAAAATTAAATAATTTAGATTAATATATACATATATATATAATTTAACTAATTTTAATTTTAAACCAAATTAAAATATAATTTAACTTTACAAATAATTTTAACGAAAAGGTATTTTTCAATTAAAATTATTTATTTTTCCCTATTCATCAAAAAATTTTAAATTTTGGAAAATTATAAACAATTAACCCTAATATAATTTTTGGAATGAAGATTTAAAATATTAAATTTATTTTTTCAAATAAATTACCTAAAATTATCAAAATATATTTTTCAAATAAGAGGTTAAAAGGCAATAAAATTAGTTTTAGAAAAATACAATTCTCAATGGTAAAATTTGGGTTATTATTATCTCTTTTCTAGAAAGAAAAGATGAATGTTAAATATTTTATTGAATATTTAATATAAAAATTTCACTAAAATCATTCAAAAAAAGTTTTTTTTAAATTTATTTAGGTAAAATATATTTATTTAAAAAAATTAATTTTTTAGAATTTTTTTTATTTTCAAATAGTTTTTATTTTAATTTATAATTAGTCGGTCACCAAATAATTAATTTTATTTAAATGTTTAAACCACATATTTTCATAATTTATTTAATCCTACTCATATCCATAATTTTAACAATTAGGTGATAAATATCATTTTATATAATAATATTTTATTTTTGTGTCACGTTTTGTTTAAGCTTTGTGTTGCATGTAGTGCAAGATAAATTTAGTGCTGCATGTAATACAAGATAAAATCAGTGTTTCATGTAACACTAGATAAACTTAGTGTTTCATATAACATAATATTAAATCAGTGTTGTGTGTAACTGAAAATATAAAAAAGATTGAATATATTAGAAAAAAATATTTCACAAAATATCAGTGTGTTACATTCTACCCCCACTAAAATGAATTTATCCCTCCAAATTTTTCACTTTGGAACCAAAAACTAAGGATAATTCTTCCTCATTACATCCTATGGTTCCCATATAAATTCCTAAATATGGTGGTTTTACCATAAAACATTGAACATGAGAGTGGTCTTGTTTTGTAGAAAATTCTCTATATGATTTAGAATCACTACCATTTGTTCCTTATAAGAAAGATATGTCTCCAACTATAAAAACTTATTGGTTTAGTAAATGTAATGGATCAGGTATGAACATCCTCAAGAGAGATACATGGAACCAATCATGAACCTAAGGTAAGTTTAGTGTAAGTTCCAAATTATATGTTATTTTTCTAATATGATCAATTATTTCAAAGGGACCGATTTACCTAGGGTGTGGTTTTATTTTTTTATTCCTCATAGAGATTCATAGAAATAAGTTCTCACAAAAATTAAAATTATAAAATGCATTAAATATTTTCATCATACCATTTTGATTTACTTAGTTCTTCCATTATGTGTTGTTGGATATATATGACCTTATATTCCATTTCATCAGCTAGTTCAATTCCCAATTAATTTTTTTCTATAACTTCATTTTAGTGCATTTTAATTATACACTTTATTCTATAAACGGATTCATAAGGATACATCTAAATGTTTGAGTTAAATATATTGTTATAAGAAACCTTTACTATAGTAATGTGTAGTTCCCAAACCCCTTTGAAATCTATATAATAATATATTAACATATCCAATAGGGTTTGAATTGTTCTCTTAGAATCAACATCTGTTTGAGGATGATACATAGTGATGAAACACAACTTTGTATCAAGAGATTACTTAATACATCAAGAAAACTTCAAGGTATATATTGGATCCCAATCATATATTATTAAATATGGTACTCCATGAAATCTTACCACTTCTTTAATGTATATTTCAGTGATAATATCAATAGAGAAATATTATCTAAAATCTAATAATTGTGATATATTTATAAGGTAATTGGAAAAAACACATAATTATCTCAACATCAAAGATAATAAAAACCCTAAAGGTCACCTGTACCTTTAATCATATTTCCAAAATGTTTAAATGCCTTCCACTTCAAATATAATTTTCACTAAAATTTATACCAACCCCAAAGGTTGTATTTCCATAAATGTTTTCCAAAATATCCTTAATCTTGATAAACTCCAATGATGTAATACTTAAAGATGAGTGTCTATTAATTTGAACTTATGGTTAACCTAAAACTGATAAAACTATGATATAATCCATAAATAATAAGTTAATATTACATAGAGACATATATGCAACAAAAAATAAGATAATCCTCAGACGTTTCATGATTCTTACAACCCAAATACCATTTGAAAAATAATTCTATAAAATAATACTTGAATCCCAATAAAAAATACTTAAATATTTCAACTTCATTGAATGAGATGAAATATTTTCTTTCGTATTCTAAAATTTAATCCTTAGGTTAGGTAGTTTAATTGGATAATTCCTATGTTCCACAGACATAACAAATTGAACTCTTAAATAATTTTTCACTCTAAGACCTATTTTTACACACATATAACATCTTCTCCTCCATTTGAGATATTCTTCTAAGTGATTATTCCTATATTATTAATGTGTAAGAAAAATAATATTTCTTCCTCTTTATTAATTTCTACAAAAACATTAATAAATGTATATATTCCTCTTATTTAATTCTTTAGGAATCTTATTGAAGTTCACGTTGTTAATCATATACCATGATAGATGATTAAGAATAATCAAAATATATTTCTCTCAAATTATCATCCAATTTGGTTTCTTATAGCCACCAATGTTTCCATTAGATTCGATGTTAACATGATTCCTTATCATTACATCCATTGAAAAAACCCACAAACATTGTGTGAGAAACAATAATCATTTTAGAAAACAACCTAATCATTAAAAATAACGTATATGATGTCTAAATCATGAAAACTTATTTTTAGTCTATGAAACCTTAGGTTTATCCTTGGTAATTCATAGACCTAATTTATTTTAATTCCTCAATATGGTTCGTAATTATTTTGTGAATTTCCAAATCATATACCTCGAGAGTGTCAAACTAGGTGTGCAGTAATGCTGATTTTTTTCACCATGTGAAGATCAAGCCCATCTCAATGCACCCTTTTCAATGTTATTATCCCTAATACCACTATAATATATTCAAATCCAATCATAGTGTCTAGACAGAGATGTAATTGATTAGAAACCACTTTCTTTATCCTTTAACAAAATTCTGGGACATTTTCTTATACTTTGACTCATCCTTAGATTTATCTTTAGATGTATCCCTAGACATATCCTTAGAAATTTATCTAGGGATCTCGCTAATGTTTTCTTATCCTTGTTTCAAAAGGTTAACTAAAACATTCCTCTGATATGAAATATTGATACCCAATCATTTCATACATGGATATTATATCCTTTTAGATGAATATCCAATACATTGCACAAACACATGCCTGAGGATCATAATAGTTTTGTGTATTTGGAGATTGGGTACACAATATTTTAATTTGTTGAAAGATATTTAACATCAACCGTAAAGATATTTTCCTTTAGTAATCTCTACAAATATACCCTAATTAAAACCATTATTCATAACATAGAGAAATATAACATAATAAATGACGATCTTAGATGCTTAGTAAGGGTAAACATGAGAGATACGTAAGAAAAACATGAACAAAAGGGTATGATGACATGACTGTAACATTTGAAACCCATAAACTTCATATAAAACATCATAATATTGAGTCATGACATAAATAATGGCTGTTTATAATACATTAATCATAAGGATATCAAAGAAAATGAGCCAAGATAGCATAACATTGGAGTAATACATAGAATTGTGGCATATAAATAAGTATAGAAAATCATTTCCCTAATGGTTTAGGCTCACTGCCACACCTATCATAGTGGAATGGGTTCATTACCCAAACTATCATAATATTCATGGTTCACTCCCAAGACCATCATAATGGATATAGTCCCTTACTGAACAAGGTTCACTCCCCATTATAGTCCAGTCTATCTCATGAGATATTAGTCATTACCTAATGCATTGGAGGGATATATAGGTCCCACACTTCATATAAGGAAACTTATACATTTTTGTTCCACAATATCATAAAACATTCATCAAATCATATCCCATGAAATGAAATGGAATTCACAAACATTTCTTCATATTATAACCTATGGAAAATATAAAGGTTTCATAATCATTTCATTATTTAATCATAGCACAACCCATGGAAAAATTTGGGTTTCATAATAAATTTATCATGGTATAATATGTGGAAGAGAGCAGGTTCTAAAAATATATTTTCATCATAAACCATTAAGATAAATAATAATAACGGTATCCTTGGTTCATATCCCCAATAAAACATAACATTATATAAAAGGATGTCCTTATATATGAAAAATAAATTTGAAAGATAAATCACTTGGAATATTTCAAGAGGAAAATAACCTTTCTTTGAAAGTAACGTTTTAAAAATAAACTTTATAAAATGTTTTTGAAATATTTTTATTTGGTAATAAACTTGAAATATTATAATGGAATCTTTAAAAATCATTTAAAACATTATATAAGGAAAATATCATTTTCAATTAAAAAAATGTTTTATAAAATTAAGCATATTGAAAATAATTTTGTTTGAAAATATACTTGAAAATTATAAATTTCCCTTCAAATAAAACAATTTCCTTGATATAGGGAAATTTTTTTAACATGTACATGTTAAATAAATGATTCCTTTCACATTTTCGATAAAAGAAAAATGAGTATTGTTTTGAAAAATACATGAAAATTAATTTGATTATTTTAAAGAAAATTCAAACATGGGTAAAATTTTATTTATCAAATAATTATAATAATGTTTAAAACATTCTTTAAAATAGTTTTATAAAACATGGTTTCATAATAAAAATGAGTTTTCCACCGAAGAGAGAAATAAATAAGATTTTTCTTAGAAACATTATTTCAAACTCTTGAGTGCATAATAATGTAAAATGAAGGGAGAAAATGAATTCAATAGAAATAAATAGAGGATAAAAAATAGAATATTTTCTTGAGATTTATGTCATAATATTTCATTATTTCAAGTATAATCATAAGCAGTCCTAATAAACAATTATATTATAACAAAAAACCATACACTTTGGTAACATTGAATGCTAATAACCATGAAAGAATATCATTAAGTGAAACATAGAATATCATAATAATAAAAAATTAATTATATTAAATATAAAATGGGATGTATATACACCTCATAAAGAATACATATGCATAACATAATATATGTTTCAAAAAAGGAAAAATTCTGACAAAGATCCCTTACCGCTTGAGTATCCTTTGAATCGTAAACCCTATGAAAGAGATCCGATCAAATGAAAATTTAAATACAAATATTTTTCCTGAGATAAATATAAAATATAACCATGTATAGTATATATACCACATATAATAAATAAATTGTGAATATGACATGTATCTCATAGAAGTAAAAGGTGTGATGGAAACCCCTTACTACTTTAGTAATCTTATGAATCATGAGACCCAATAATGAATAAAATCAACTAAAACGTTGAATATAATTAATAGATGGATATTAATGATATAAAATTTAAAATGGGAAGTATATACACCCCAAAAAATAAATGGGTGGTGAATTTTCATATGTCAACATAAAAGAGAGGATATATATCCCTTACTTAAGTCTCAACTTCCATTGTAAACAATTGTAATTCCTATATAATAAATATAAGTTTAATTTTAATATATTATTTAACAGTAATTATATATATTATACCATATATTATTTACTTACAACCATTTACTAGCCTTTTATTAACAATTCCTTGTTAAAACAACGTTTTGGGTAATAACTGCTTTGTTTTTCATATATGTTTTGATTTGTTATTTTTGGTCCTCTTACATTTAGAATGGATCCATAATATATAGAATAATAATCTTGAAATAATTATAATATTTATACATCAATTATAAATTTAATAATAATCATGAAGGATGGTTTTTGACAAATGAAGTATGTTATAATCATAGAGGCGGTAGGCTATATATTCGCATACGTAATGTTTTCATTTTTAAATGACATTTATGGAAAGTAGTTAAGTAATATTTTGCATTTAAATAATGGTTATACTACCATAAATACAATTTTTTTCTTTAATTATATGTATACATACCATCAATGAGGTATAGTGATGAAAAGAGAGTCGCATCGCTATGTGAAGGTAGTAGTCCACACGTACACGAACGGCATTATCATATTTCAGTGAGTTAAAAGGTAATAAATATAATGATATATTTTCATTAAATAATGATAAATGTATATTTAATATCATAATTATTTCTTTTATATGACATATTTTCATTAACTTTATCATTATTATCCTTTATGTAAAGAGTTTGTGAAAAATGAATCACATCGCTTCGCGAGGTGGTAATCTGATGTACACATGATAGACATTATCATATCCTCTAAGGAATAGAAATTGGAAAGGTATATATTATATAATGACTAAATAGGTATTATTATATTATAAATATCATATATATACTTTATATTCATCATTATACCCAACTATTTGAGGTGGTAATGGAAAATGAATAACATCGGTTCATGAGGCGGTAATCCACTGTACAATTGAATGAAGATTTCATAATGAATTTGATAAAATTGGAGATGGTTATAGGTAATGAACATAACACAACAAAATATTATTATATTTATGATAATGAGGTTATCATATCGTAATTTTTTAAAAATAATTGAAGGAGGTGGAAGATGGAATAAAATAAAAATGCTTGTTGAAGAATGTTACCTCTTCTATAGGTATCCTCCTTAGGTTTGCACTAAAATAATTTCAAAGTTGTATTTTTACCCAAAATATGGCTTATAGTATGATATTTTGGAATTTAGGAAGGAATTTTGGTAGGTATTGGCCGAACCAAAAGGGTTTTAAGGTGTAAATAAGAGAGGAGATGGGGTGACCTTTTATAAGTGAGGTGAGTGACAAAATTGTAATTTGTTGAAAAGAAAAAGGTGTACCCATGTTTTTATCTTGAAACACAGCTCCAAAATTGAGTATTATACATAATTATACATTATATAGTTTAAATGTTTCCATAAAATCTATTTTAAACAAGTTTTTATGTCATTTTAACCCTTAGTATTTAGTTTAACCCCTAGTAAACCCATGTTTTACTATAAGAGTGGTATTTTTTTTGTTTTTACTATTAGTTATAGTCAAAAATTTAAGTTGATCTTATTAGATAATATATATTATTTTGATTCCAAATATGGAATCAATTTTTCCAAATTCTATTCACATAAGTAGAAAATTTTAATTTAAAATTAATCCAGCAGACGTGATGAGAAAGCTGGTTTTCAAAGAGAAAATATTCCAAAGGTTACAAGTTTTCTATTTATACATTAAATAAAAAGAAGATTACAATTTAATAAATTGGATTAATATCACTATAATGGAACTAATTTTAATTTATAAATAATTTAAAATATAATTTTACTTTATAAATAATTTAAACAAAAATACATTTTTCAATTAAAATTAAGTATTTTTCAATATTAATCAAAAAAAATAATTTGTTCAAAAAATTATAAAAAATTAAACCTAAGATAATTTAGAAATTATGATTAAGAAAACAAAATTTATTATTTCAAATAAATTTTCTAAAATTTTAAAAATTTAGATTTAAATTAAGTGCATAAACAATGACAAAATGTTTTTCTATAAAAATACAGTATTTAATCATAAAATTGTATTTATTATTATATATTGTCTAGAAAAGACATAGGTTAAATGTTAAAAATTTGATTGAATATATAATATAAAAATTTTATGAAAATAATTAACCAAAATTAGTCGGTTTAATTTATTGATGTAAAACACCCTTGTTTGTATAAAAATAGTTTTTCAGAGAAATATTTTATTTATATTCAAATATATTTCATTTTCATTTTGAATTAATTGGTCATCAAATTATTCCTATTATATACTTGTGTAAACCATATATTTTTATAATTTAGTTAATATTATTCATACAAACCCTTTCAACGGATATGCACTATCTATAAATTTAAATGATAATATTTTAATAGTATTCCATGTTTCATTTTAACTCAGTGTTGCATATAATTCAAGATAAATATAGTTTTTTTTGTGTAATGATAGATAAACTCAGTTTTGTGTGTAAAAAAAATCCAAACCTACTATTTTTTGTAATAAAAAATATTGAAAATAATAAATATATTTAAAAAAATATTTCAAAAAATCTCATGGTGTTACAACTAATGGGAAAGGGAACTTGATTCCATTTGATTGATGATCGTAAACAATCCTTTTTAGAGCTTTAAGTGAGACTCACTATAGAAATTATTTTTGTCTTTCTAGAACTTGGTAAATGTTATGTGGTTTTATGTGATGCTTATGGATTTGGAGATGGATGTTTTATAATGTAAGTAGATAATGGCATATCTTATAGATAATTATTGTTGTGTATTCATGAAAGAAATTATCCAACACATGACTTAGTGTTTTATATAGTGGTTCATGATTTGAAAACTGATATCTATACTTCATTCATGTGTATTTAAATTTTAAAGTAATTTATGTTTTAATTTAATCGATAAACTTGTTCAAAATATTTTTTTTGTTTATTTTTTGGCAGGATACTATAGAAACATGAAGAAAAGTAAAAGAGGCCAAGAAGAAAAAGATTTAAATTATAAAAAGTTAATTCTCATTTTGACATATTCTAGGAATGGTTCTGAGGATTGAAGAGGTGTCTGAAGGTGAAAAAAATGGAGATGGGAAATGAACTTTCATGGTGTGACACATCTTTCATATCATGAAAGTTCATAGATTTCATGCTTGAAGCTACCCCATGAGATAAGCCATGAATTTCCAATCATGGCGTGAAGACATGAAAATTAATGGTTTGACAACAAGTATCATATTGTGACACTTGATGATGATAGATTTTCATGCTCCAAAGTTTAATAACTTTGACCAAGACCCATTTCTAAATTCCCTGTAACTGGTACTGTTGACCCATGTGGATTTAATGAATGATTTTATGGTCTGGGGGGATTCTACACTGATAAATAAAGGGATAATGGTGTACTCTAATTCATCCATTTAGTTATAGAGGACATCCCAGTACAAATTTCTACACTATATAACCCTGCCCCTTCTCTTTATAATTTCTTTCTTTTTTATCTTCCCCGCTAACCCTCTCTTGACTATAATGAGGGGATAACCCAATATGGTGATGGGTATTGTAAATAGTGAGGGAGTGTGCATATGAGTTAGTTTTGTTTTTCTTTATTCATGTTGGGTTGTTTTATTTTTCTTTTAATTATTCCAATCATTCATTATTTCTTCTAATGACTGTTGAAAATGTTATTAAGAAAGTAAAATGTAATGAGACAATTAATCATTTTAAATCTCACATGGCCATTTGGTAATTTAAAAAGATCATGTATTAAAATGGAATCAAGTAAATTAATTGATTAATAAACCTAAGTAATTGATGACATGAAAAGGAAAACTTTTGCATTAAAGAGGAGATACCAAGACCAAGGATCGTCTTCCATCTTGAATCTGATGAAAAAAACAAAAAAACAAATTAATTTATAGGAAACACTTACACACGAACCTGTAATTTACAGATCCTAAAATGATTTCTCATATTGATAAAAACCAATTTATTCCTTCATTTTACCTTTCAATAAATCAATCATTTAATCATTTAACTATTTAAATTACCTAACATCAATTTCCATCATCCTATTGGATTGGTATTGGACTCACCACATTCTATACAAAATTGGTTCTTTCCAATGGTTTGAGTTTTATAAATTATTAAATTTTATTAAAACCAATATAATAACAATTCACTATTAGCTAATTAAACTTTTGACACCATTTCTATAGATGGTTTCAAATTATTTTTTCATTTTTTAAAATTTTAAATTTTAAATTTTATTTCATTTTACCATTTCAGGCTCTCTAAATGATCAAAAGGAAATGAGATCTTCCAATATGACTATGAACATGAAATAAGCTAAAGGAGATAGATGAAATTGGATGTAACCATTAATGGATCAAAATAAAACAAAAATTATGCTGAGGTACTAACAAAAGAATTAAGGTTGCGAACACTTGAGGATTACGGGAGACCATCTAACACATGAATGCAACTAAGAATCTAGGCGACACACATCATATCCAATGACATTAAAATAAAACCACCAATCATCGAAATGATTTCCAATAGTACATAATTCTCTAGATTTACACATGAAGATCTGAAATCAAGCTTGAGAAGTTTTCTTGAACTCTGTGAAGCATTTCAATTTAAAACCATTTCATGTGGTATTTTAAGACTTCAAATATTAATATTTTAATTAATATATAAATAAAATGAATGTATTTAGAGATCTATATCCCATTCCATCACTATGTTGGATGAGTTGAAAAGAAACATTCTCATAAATTTCCTTCCTCATTCAAAAACAATGGATATTAATGTAAATATTATAAATTTTAATCAGTTTGAAATATCTCTATAATGTATGAGATAATTTTAAAGAAATGATTTGAAATTTCTCTCATCATAAAATTTAGATGTAATTATTAATTAAAAAATTATATAAAGGTTTATCATAGGGAAGAAGGTTGATTTTAGATGATGTAGTAGGTGGTTCCCTAATGAATAAATCACTAGAGTAAATTTATAAGTTACTCAATTAAATGGAAAGAAATAGATTACAATGGAAAGGTGAATGGGTGCAATAAAGAGGAATCTTCATGGTGAAAAAAATGAATGGATGACAGCTCAAATGGAATCCCTGAAAATAAAGATAGATACCATGACATGACCATAAAAACAACCCCAATATATGTATATCCAATAAGTTAATTATGTTATTAAAATCATGGAAATAATTTTTACGGTTAGAGACTGTAATAACAAGGTTAGTGATATCAGAAAAGAGGACCATCTTTCAATAAGTGCAATAAAGAACATCTCTTAAAAGGTAAATCCAAAACCTATATGACAATTTTTACTCATTCATGATAAACATGATATATTCCATCAAGGAACTAATATAACATTGAAATGATCAAGGAGTTGCAATTATGGAGATGAAGGATGACTTAGGAGACCAAAAATTTACACTTTAAAACCTTGAATTTCAGATGAGTCAAATTGACGAATAATTATGAGAGAGGCTAAGAGGAGTACCTCCCAAACACCTATAATTCAAAACCCATGGATATTTTAAGGTTATCTAGCTTAGAAGTAGAAACATGATGTATGATAATCCATAACCAAGTAAGGAAGAAGAATAAAATTGAAAAAAGGGAAAAATAAAAAGTTGTAGAAAAGAAAGATAAGTACCACTACTTTTCAGTTCAAGACTACCATTTCTAGACTGGCTAAAAGAAAAACAATTCAACACAAAATGAAGTAATTTCATCGAAAATATTAAAAAATAGACATTAATATTCCTTTTATAAAATCTCTCACCAAAATTCTAACATATGCGATGTTCATGCAGGAGATGTTCTCCAACAAGAAGTGGATAAAGGAAATCGGTATGATCCAATTCAAATGGGAGAGTTTGAATATGATGTAAAAATACCTTCTGAATAAAAAAATAGACCTAGGTATCTTTTCAATTCTTATCAATATTATGTCTAATGAGTTTGGGAGGGATCAGTGGGATTTATGATAGAAGATGAACATAAATTCCTATAACAAATCCAATTGCTTAGGGCTTAAAGACATGAAGACTATATAGGTATTGCTATAACCATGAGACTTGATAATAGAGTACCCATAAGGGATCATCGAATAAATTCTTTTCAAAGTAGTCATGTTTTATTTTCTAGTTACTTTTTAATACTGAACATGGATGATGAGATGACACCCATTATTTTGGGGAGACAATTATTAGTGACTAAAATAGCATTGATTTATTTCCATAATGGAGAATTATTCTTGAAGATCAATATAGAATATGTTATTTTTAACATAAATAAGTTAATGAAGAATTTTGATATATAATATAAATACATTGAAGATTATATCATTCCCTAGTTAGATGAAGTTGATTGAAGTGTTACTAATAAAATAGAAGTAAAAGTGGAGAAGAAAGATAAGAAGCTACGAGACATTATTACCAACAATGGAGGAATAGTTAAAAGATAAAATCTTGAAGAAAAATAGAAATTATGGATGGTCCAAAATCAAAATATAGATTTTTTAGCTTTTATGATTCACTAGTGGATAGAATTGATGTTGGTCGAGTAGGTACTACCCACAAGAATAGTAAATATGATGTCAAATAAAAGAGCCCCCCCCCCGTGTATATAGAGATTTTCCAACAATAACCATTCATCAATCCATATTGGGTAAATTATTTCCAAACCCCCATCGCCTATGTTTAATAGAGTTATATTCTATCCAATTATGTTAAATTAAGTGATTTTGGGAGGCAACCTGAGTTTTTTGAATTATGTTTTTCTGTTTTCAGGACACGTTCTCCATCAATTTTTTTTTCAAATTTCATTGAAAGGAAACTTTACTTTCACATGTGTATTATCATTTGTACATCAAAAGTCAATTATTAAGGAGGTAAATAAAAAATAAAAAAATAATGTTAATAAAAATAAGAAATATTGTGGCCAAAATCCAACACAAACCATGCAATATAAGAGTATGATTCTTAATTTAATAATTTGTTTAGTCCCCAACATTTATACTAAAAATAATAATAATAAAAAAATAGAAATTTCATTCCCTATACTTTAATGTTTTCTTTAATCATCGATAAAGGAGAGAAACACTACCCAAGATGACCATCAAATCAGGTTTGAAATTTCATTTTTAATACATTAAATGATAAAAATGGGGGAATGAATTAGTAAATGTAAACATGAAATTTTGATTTAATGAATCATTATTCAAAAAATTGATTAGATTTTCTAAATGATATTTTTCTAATATTTCTCATTATTTAAATTTCTGATATTTTTCTTAAATGATTTTATTATTGTTGTGTATTTCCATGATTTGTTTTCTTAACCACATAATTTCATTCCAGATAAATTTTCTAAACTTATTATTTCCCATTCTTTTCTTAAATAAATTTATTATGTAAAACTTGGAAATGTTTTTTTCTAGAAAATTATGTTGTATCTTATCAAAGATATGATTGTACAAATTCACACTTCAAATTATTCAGGCATATTATTATTATTATCCCTTATCATAAGACTCAATATTAAATCAATCATTATTAATACCATACAATCAATAAGTAGCTTTGTTAGGGAAGAGACACATTATAAGCATATCATATCCTTTCCCACCCCACTATATGTATTCTTTATGATTATTAAAAAATTATTACATGGAATATAGTTACATGGTGAATGTGATGTTTACATTATAAAAAATAAGTGTGAGGGTTTTTTTCATGGTATATTAGTATGGTTAAAAATTATCAATTCTTTTATACTTTTTTGCATACCCTATTGTAAAAAAAACCAAATATATTTATATAATCAGAAATTAAAAATAAAAAAACCGGTTTTTGTTTTGGAGGGTCAAAAATAACCATTTACTTATCAATGATTTTTATCATTTGGGGTTAGGTGGTGTATGTGAGAGTTATCCAAACTCAAATTTCAAGAAAATAGGAAAAAAGGAAACTCAATCTATGAGGGTGAATCATCCATTGATATTCATTACTTCATGAGCCTACTTTGTGTTTTTGGGGAAAAGGGTGATCTCATTTGAAATAGAGAATTTTTCATTGATCTTTTATTGATTTTCATATAAATTACTTTATCAAATTAACCTCCCTTTGATAATTACTTGTTTTGTACCATTTATCCACCAATCATAAATCCTTAGAGTCATTTTATCCTAATAGTGAATACCTCATGATTAATTTTTATTTTTTCTTATAAGGGGTAGAGAAATTAAATGCATTGCAAGCCTATGGTATGGTACATGATTTTAGGTATGATAAAAATCAATTTTTCACACCTTTATGATAAGAGAAAAAATCCATGTATGATAAATTGAAAGTGTCATGCACATTTATAATGAATTGAAAAATATGAACACAAGAAATTAAAGGAAAGGATAATTAAAAATTTAAAAAATAAAATATTTGACTGACTTGTTTCTTTGAAAATTCAGGAGTTGAAAAAAATTCTTATGTGATACATGTAAATTTAATTCCACGTTTAATAATTTTATTTTATGAACCCATATATTTGAATAATGGTTGATTAGTGATCCTTTTAAATATGTTGAGAATATATTCTTGAGGATAAACATGAGCTTAATAGTTGGAGAATTTGATAGTTATACTTAATGAATTTATATTTATGTTTTAAATTCATTTATTTTTTTAATTAAATTGATTCATATTTCTAACATATTTATTGTTTTTCTTATTTTGTGGAAGGATAATATAGAAACATTTTTACAAGGAAAATATGAAAATAATACCACGATTTATGTCTTGAAATGTTAATTCACATCATGATATATTCATGAAATGATTCTAAGGCTTGAAGAGGAGACCAGAGGTTAAAATAAGAGAAATAAATATGGGTAGATCACTTTCATAGTGTGACACATCTTTCACGCTATGAAAGTTTAAGGATTTCATGCGTGAAGATACCCCATGCGACAAGGAATGAATTACCCATACTAGAGTAAAGAAATGAAAATTCATGATGTGAAAACAAGTTCCATGATGTGACACATGATGATGATAGTTCTTAGTTCTCTAAAATTGAAAATATTTGACCAAGATGTATACCTAATGAACTCTAACCACTATAGTTGAACCAAGAAGACCTAATGAATTATTTTATGGTTAGTGGGACTTATAAGACTATAAAAATGGATAAGGGTGTGCTCCAATTCATCCATTTAGATAAAGTGTATTTCCATAGATGACACACAACACTACAAAACCCTCGGCCATTTATTTAGAATATATTTTCCCTCTTCCCCTATAACTGTCTCATGACTAGAATGAGGGACTAATCCCATATTATTTTGGGTAATTTAAATAATAGGGGATTGTGTGTATGAGTTATTTTTATTTTTCATTCTTATTTTTTGGGTTATTTAATTTTTCTCTTAATTCTTATGATATTTATTTATTTCGTTTCATAAACATTGAAAATGAAATTAATAAAGTAAAATATATTTGGACAACTGGTCACTTAAAAGATTTCATTTACATTATTCAATTTAAAATGATTATGTTTAAAAATGGTATCAAGTAAATTAATTAATTGATAACTCTAAGTAATTAACCATATAAAAAATAATTTTTTTCATTAAAGAGAAGATTCCATGACAAAGAATCATTATTTTTATTGAATCTAATGAAAAAAGGAAATATAATTTAATTTCTAAAAAGTACTCACACACAAAACATGAATTTAAAAAACATAACACAATTTATAATATTAATAAAAACTAATTTATTTCTTCATTATACATTTCAATTAATCAGTCAATTAATCATTTATAAATTTAAATTTCCTAAAATAAATTTCCATCATCTCATGGGATCAAAATTGGGCTTGAAACATTCTTCAAAAAATTAGTTTTTTTCAATGGAATGATTTTATATAAATTATTAAATTTTATTAATCATGATGGAATTAATGACACCTTATAGGCTAATCAAAACCCCGATGTTATTATCTCTTTAGTGATAAATTCACTATGTTCACATACCATAAAATCTAAAAACACATATTTTTTAAAATATATTTAAACTTGAGATATAGAAAATGGATGAAATATCACCAAATGATTGAATTTTAATTGGTTTATAAATCAATAAAATGAAATTTATTGGTTGATGATTTAAGCTAAAATTTGTATAATCAATTGGCCAGTGAAACTCATGAGGAGTGGTAATTACTGACTATGGTTTCTAATATGCATTTGGATTTCACATAGTAGAATGATGTTGTATTCTTACTACTGATGCTAATACCTGATTTGTTTAAATAATTTAATGATTTTCAAACATTTAATCATGATTACCTTATAAGTATGCTAAAACTCAATGGTGGGGAGACCATTGATGGAAGGAAATAAGATGTGGAGTCTTTGTGGCCTTTTAAAGAGTGGATAGTTATTATTTTCTCTTTTCATGAATTTTTTTTATAAATACCATAATTTGAAATGATTTTTCTATCCAGGAATTCAAAATATGTATAAGGCATTGAAAGCCCATTTTTGGTGTGTGGTATGAAAAGGAAAGTTGCAGTGTATATCTTGAGATGCCTCACTTGTTAAGAGGAATTGTTTAAGAACCAAGGACTAGTAGTTATATTGAAATAATTTCCTATAAACATATAGAAATGGTATTAAATAACTTTGGATTTTGAAACAAGTATACTAATAATGTTTTGGAAAGAAATGTCCATATAGGTGGTTGTAGATCATCTAAAAAAGCCAACTCACATCATGCCTATTTGTGAATCCAATACAGCCAAAGACTTGGAAAACATCTATTGTAGGGTGGTCATAAAGTTTCATATAATACCATTTTATCAACTTAGATAGAGATCCTCATTTATCCTGTCATATTTTGTGATCCCAATAGCAATGTTTTGGTATCTAGTAGACCATGAGCCCAACTTATCATCCTGAAACATATAGAAAATTAAAACAGATGTTCCAAACATTAGGAGACATGTAATGAAAATTTGTAATGGATATTATAGGCTCATGGGAGGATCATATATCATTAATTTATTTATCATAAAAAACAATTAGTAGTCATTGATACATATAATATCTTGAGATTTTATGATACAATTCTCTTCAAATAAATTTAATTTATTTAATAGAATGTGATACATGCAACCTTGAGTTTGAATGATCCATAATATAGCACACCTTTATAACTCATATGTTAACTTAGAGGATTGATTATGAATAACCACATTCTAAAAATTATTTTTAAAGTTTTTAGTAAATCAAATAAATCAAATAAATCAACAAATAAGTATACAATTTTAAGTAAATTCATTGCTTTGAAAATAAAATTGTCCTCAAAAATAATTTTTATTTATTTTTTTACAAAAATAATATAATTAATTTCTTCACTTTTATAAAATTTATTTTAAAAAATTAACTGGATTTTTAATATCTTCATGCAAAAATTATCTTATAGTTAATTGTTGATAATTTTTTGAGATTATTTATTTTTCAATGAATAGTGAAAAATAATGATTTTTATTAAAAACGTCTTTTGATTTTATGAATTTTAAAAAGTTAAATTTAATTTTAAAATGGTTATAAAGGTGAAATTAGTTTATTTATGTTATTAATAATCCAATTTTGTCCATTTAAATTAATTGTATGTTGTATTTTTGTATAAAATCTTCTTAAACTTAGGAAATCATTTTTCTATAAAACTATTTCTTGTCATGTTTTTCAGGTTTAATTTTAAATTAGATCATGCCACTTCTAAAAATTGAATTTGATAAAATGTATTCATTATTTTTAATCTTAATTTATAAATTTAATAAGGATTCCACTTTATTTTTTTTTGTAATAATGAATAATAAAAATGGAAAAAAAATTCATCCTGGTTAAAGTTAAAAAAGGTTTAGTGGGGGTTACACCAAAAGATAAGGGTATTATTAAAGTTTAAAATTGTCTGAATCCTATTTTTTCCATAATTTTATCTTATTATGTCTTAAATTAAACACTCTATAAATTTTTAAGCATTTTTCATGAGTATTATATTATTATATTTTAATCTTTTAATAAATTACAATTGTGTCCTCTTCCCTACTTATAAAAGGAAACCCCTCCTTTCTCTTATTTACACAACATAAAGTCATATATCTTTATAAAAACCTTCCCAATCATATCATTTAATTTAAAACCAAATAATTAGTGGTTTTTTGTTTCTAAAAATACATTTCCAATGGCCATTATGAAAGGATCTAAAGGTGACCTACTTTAGAAGAGGTGATCATCTTACCTGACCTCTTTAAAACTCATTAATTCTTCTACATCCTCTAAATATATGGTATTAATCATAATATAATAAATTATTTATAATATATATAATGAGAAATTATTATTATTATAAAAAAACCATGATTCACCCTCTTTTCCATCAAAAGGTAAGTGAAAGCATCACTCATGCGTAAGTGTGGACTACTACCTCGACGTACCGATATCATTCAATTTACACATCCATTTCTCATGGATGGTTATTATGATGGTTTTAATGTTAATAAAATATATTTATGAAATAAATATCTTTTTTTATTATAATATCATATCTACCTTCTTATCCTCCCATCCACTGGAAAATAAAAATATCATTTGTGCGTATGTCTGTATTACCACCTTCACAAAGCGATTTGATATGTTTTTCATTTTTAATTTATATGGATGGTAATAATGATAGATTTAACAAATATATATTATATAAATTATATAATAATGATTCTATAAAGGTGAATTATTATATAAATTTATTTTATTCTATCATATGAAAATAAAAAATAGTGTTCGTGTGTGCGTATGACCTACCGTCTCCATGAACTATATAATTAATTTTTCTATCTCTAAAATTTATAAATGAATATAAATATATAAATATTTAATTAATATATATTATTTTTATATCATTATTAACATTATATAGATTATTTCACTATAATCAAATTACAACTATCAAAACTAACAAACCAAAATTCTCATGAAAAATAAAATAATGAACACCTAGAAACGATGATTTTAATAAATAATTATTAATAAATGGTGTTGAAATGTTATAATTAGATCATATATGATATTATAAGTAAGTAAATTAATATTTTATATAATTATAATATAATTAAATTTATTATACTTTAGGTTATATATCTTTCTATGTAAGTCAAAATTGAGGTGAGAGATTTATGATTCAATATCATTGTTTATAGGGATTGTTTATGACTAAGTTTCTATTGATGAAACTTTTTGATATATCTCTCAATAATCCCATGAATTTTATTAAACTATAGTTAATTTTGGTAGATTAATTTTTTTTCCGTTCATTTTCCTCTCTTTTATAACTCAAGAGACTGAAAGAATAATTTTAAGGAAAACTGACTTTACTTCTCTCTTTGGTCGAAAATTCATTTTCTTCCATATCCATGTTTTCTATAAAAAAATAAAGATTTTTTATATTCTATTATTATTTTTAAATTCATTTTTACCCATGCTTAAACTTTTAAAAAAACTATTCTCAATGTATTTTTGTAATCACTTTTTGAATGAGGTACTTTTAAATTTTTACTAAAAATGTAAAAGGATTCATTGTTTTAACACACCTGGTATGAATAGAATTTACCAACATCATGAAAAATCAATTATTTGAAGCTTCCTTTAATAATTTTCATGTTTATTTTCAAATAAAATGGTGTAATTAATATTTGTGAATTTTTTTATATTTTAAATATATGATTTAAAAGTGAAAAGTGTATTTTACTCAAGAAGTGTTCTAGTGAACTTTTAATAGAATTTTTCATATATGATTACATCCTTTGATTATACTTATGATTTTATGGGGACATAATCCAATGATTTCATACACTTTAATTCTATATATTTCTTAAGATGCCGATAATTTAAGGACAATTCTATGAAACCCATTTCTTTCCTATATGTTAATTAAGTTAATATTTAACCTTTATAAAGCATGTTTCTTTTCAATGGGTTATGCTATGATGAAATGATTTTTTTTATAAAACATATATCATTTTAATGTGTAATTATATTATGATTGTTTTATGATACTTTGTAACAAATATGTCTGATTTTAATTATATGGTGG
The DNA here is from genome assembly GCA_963277665.1 of Viscum album. Classification (NCBI taxonomy): domain Eukaryota; kingdom Viridiplantae; phylum Streptophyta; class Magnoliopsida; order Santalales; family Viscaceae; genus Viscum; species Viscum album. The sequence goes on from OY728123.1 coordinate 2,028,033,811, forward strand.
GTGGGTCTAGAATTATATAACAATACAATGTATTAGGAAAGGATGGATATCTCATGAGATAATAAGGACATGAATGGGAAGTGAACCTAGTTTTGAAAGTGATTATTTCCAACATGATAGTATTGGGAGTGAAACTTGAATAAGGATATATTAGAATGGGGAGTGAATGAAATACATTTATGATAGTATTGGTAGTGTTTATTGACTGAGAAATGATTTTATATTCTTATGTGTATGCCATAAACTTATGCCTTATGCTAATGTTATGCTTTCATGGATCGTATTCTTTGATTATTTTACGATTCATGTCTTATGAACTACCAATATTTATTACATGAATAAATATTGATAAATATGATATGATGGGTATGGTTTTTATATTTTAAGATCATGTTCTTAAATCCTTATACTCGTTTTATATTTAAGTGATCATTGATATATCCCTCGTTTACCCTTACTAAGAATTTTATCTCACTCTTTCTTATGCTTCGTTTCCCTAGGTTATGAAGAAAGGTTTTATGTATGGTATGTTTAAGAAGGGTTCTATTTAGGAAGAACATAGTGGGATATGATATAGATATCTAAAGAAAAATTGGGTTATATATCCAAGTTTCTAAATAATTGTGAATTTCCAAGAAAAACATCGATGTATTTATACTACAAGTGGATGTGGTTTTAGTATAGATGAATCTATGTGTAATAACACATAAAATAGTTGGTCAAGTATTTCTCAGCCATTATTATAAATCACAGTGAGTGTTCAATTAATACACAACTTATTTGAAACTCTAGGGGAATATGATTGGGTTGAATCACATTTTCATTATAAACCATTATGAAGGACTTGAATAGATATGGATCATAAATAACCTAGGTTAAATGTAATATATCATATATTAAAAAGAATGTGTCATGATTTAGCCATATTATAAATTATTTTTCATGATTATATTATTCTTTACTAATTATTATTGCTCAAAATATGTTTTTTTGGTCATAGAAAATGGATGAAACTAAAAGAAACCACTAATAAAAAAGAGGACTTTGATAGCATTAGAATATAACTCTATCAGTGCTAAAAAAGCACTAAATACAACAACATGGTTAAAATACCCAGGATTTTATTAGTTCTATAAAAGTGCTGATAAATGGGTCACTTATTAGGGATTTTAGAAGTACTACTAAAAGACACCATTTATCAGCACTAATAAAGGGCCTCTTTAACAGCACTTCTACAAACATTAATAAAGGTTGCATTTATCAGTGTGTTTAGTAGTATTGAAAAAAGGGAATACTATAGAGTGATGTTACAGGACACTACAGCACCAAAAACATGGCATACTATAGTGTGTTGCACTATCACACCAGAAATAGTACAAAAAATTTTCAAAATCAGATACAAATACAGAATTTAAATGAAATAATATTTTCAATACAAATACAAGAAAAAACAATAGTATAAAAAATTTAAGCAACTATATAAAAGAACAAACCAACCCATATTGAGAAAAATAACGCAACTGTATAAGAAAAAATTTCTTATGTTAGTAATAATATAAATAAATAATTTAAATAGAAATTGTAAAATTTAAAATAAACATTATGTCATAATAGGAACCCTGTGTATCAGATAGAGTTGTAGTTTATTAATAAAAATCACACTATTTATTGTTCATTTTCAAGAAATTTTTATATGAATATAACTAAATAAGTATAATATAAAAGTGATAAGTAAATTAATTAATTAATCTCAGATAGAATGATGAGAAAACAATCGTAGGATCATTTGCTCGATTTTGGTTATGTGATGCACATTTTAAACTAAAATAACACTTATATATTGATAAGACACAGTTGGAGAGATACCAGTCACACTGTGCATCATATTATAGTTTGGATTATTCTTAAAAATATCATATGACTTATGGATCACTTACGTAAAGTATGAAAATAATCCAAATGTGTTTGCTCAGTTTTTTATAAATCACTAGTGTTTTTCACTAAAATATCATTTTGAACAAGAAAAAATAACTTTGAGTCATACCGATCACGTAATGTGTTGGGTTAACATAAGAATAATTCTTATACATCACAAATGAATTATGAATCATTTTCCTAAATTTTCAAGACAATAAAAGTACATTTTCCCAGTTTTTAGTGAGTAACACTTTTAAAATAAAGATGCCGATTTTAAATTGATAATTGATAATTTTAGTCATATCGCGCACATCATATATTAGATTTAGGTGAATCTAATTAATAAATATAATAAATGTCTTATGGATAATTTTTATAAAGTATTAAAACAATATGAATTTTTTTTATCAGTTTTTAGTATTCCTATTGTCATTTATACTAAAATTTATGTCAAATTTTTAAAAAAAAAGACACGCTTAGAGACATATCGATCACACCATGTATCATATTGATGTGAGTATGATTCCTAAACATCCTAAATTACTTATTAATAATTTTACTAAATTATAAAGATAATATGAATGTGTTTTCTTGGTTTTGAGTATGCCAGTTGTGTTTAAAAAAAAGTACTTTTAAACTGGAAACATGCACTTTGAGTCATACTGGTCACATAGTGTGTGGGTATTATGTGAGTATAATTCCTAAAACCTAGAAATAAATTATTAGTAATTTTAAAAAATTATCAAGACAACATGTGAATGTTTTATTAATTTTCAATGAGTGACACTTTTTTATCTAAAATTTCATTTTTAAATTGATAAGGGACACTTTGAGTCATACCGGGAACATCATGTATTGGATTGAGGTGTGGATGATTCCTAGACATCATAAATGACTTATGGATCATTTTACTAAATTATAAAAACAAAATAAATGAATTTACTTAGTTTTGAGTATTTTAGTTTTCTTTTTTAATAAAATTAATGAAAATTTTAAATATAAGGACACACTTGGATTCATACTGGTCACACTGTGTGTCAGATTGAGGTGTGAATAATTACCACACATCTCAAATAAATTATGGATAATTTTACCAATGTATCAAAACAATTTTAATTTGTTTTATCAGTTTGGAGTATGTGATGTGTGTTTTGAACTGAGATGTAAATTAAAAACTAAAAACATATCATTTGAGTCGTACCAATCACACCGTGATTCAGATTGAGGTAAGGATGATTGATTATGTGATTTATGTTTTTCATTAAACAATATAAATCAATACAAAAAAGAAATGAATGTTCCATTTTTTTGGAAGAAGAAACCTCATTCTACCAAAAACACCTCTTCCAAAAGCACCATGTTCTTTCTTTTCTGGAATGTTGCAAATGATTGAATAAAAAACATGAATTCCCATAATATCAATGAAACAAATATTAGATAAAAACTTTATGGAAAATAAAATAAAAATAGTAGATAAAATTGTGACAAAATTAACTATATTAGTAGAATAGATCATCTTTTCACGATGGTTGTATACATTGTTGACACATTTCCTTGTTTTTTGTTATCTCAGTTACAACTTTAAGGTCCAATATATGATGTTCATGAGAAGATTTAAAAAAACCACCCCAACTCAAGAAAAAATAATCCCACTATATAATAAAACAATTATTAATTTATTAATAATATAAATAAATAAATTAAATATAAATATAAAACATTACATTAATAAAATGTCAATTTAAAACTAAAACCACACAATTTGAGTCATACTGAGTACATCGTGTATTTATTTTAGATATAGTTGATTCCATCATGTATTTTTATCCCATAGTTCATTCAATACTCCGGTTCATCTAATAATATTTTATTTTGATAACCCAAAATGTGGAATGCATTAGAGGATAAAAATAAAATTGCATCATCATGAGTGAATCATCCTTTTTGAGTGCATGATCATAGCATAGGAGTGGATCATACTTATTAAAGAAGTCATTAAATACTAAAAAACAATTACAATTAGTGTAAACCTATCATCATTCATTGATTGAACAAAAATAAATATTTTTATATGAGTTTTTATGGAATATAGTAAAATCTAACTTACCCTTTCACCATCATAGAGAGTAAAAACTCCCTGATAAACCATTTAACTTATTTGATGGAAAAATCTTCAGTGTGACCCATAAGTATTTTTAGAAATACACTAAACTACGTTGTAAAATTTTTACCACTTTTTTATAGTATTAAAAAATATTGTTTCCCTTTATAGCATCCAAATGACACTAAAATATAGTTCATCCATTAATTCTTCTTGGATTGTGCTATAGATTAGTATATCATTGTAAATATTTTGGGTTATTATTAACTATGACATTACATCAAAACTATTTTTTTATAAGAATGGGAATATCCTTACTCCCATGTATTTTTTATTGAGAATGATGATGATTTTTTTAATGAGATTGTGAACATGGATCATTTTATATAATGAATGTGAATGTACAAAATGAATGTTACTTGTATGGATTTCACAAGAATTTTTGATATTATATCATGTATATAATTGATTATTGAATAGAATAAATAATTCTAACACCCACCAAATTGAAACCATTTTATTGTTATTTCATTAATATTCTTGATTTGGTCAATGAAATTTTGTATTTCTATATATTTAGACGTTTTGGATCAAGCTACTTGCTAATTTGTCAAAGGTGTCTTAATTTTGATTTGTAGTGCTACACAATTTAATTCGAAGAGTGCATATCCTTTTCAGTTAATTCTTTATAAGCTGATTTCTTTTCAATTGATGTTATTTTTCTCTTGACCCCATCCCTTCTTGATGACCATGATCCCTCAATGCTGGTTTTCCTCCAATAGTTCTCTCGTGCACATGCTGGATTCAATAGTTGAGTACACCCATATTTATTCAAACATTGGAGTTGGATTATTTACATGTTTGATGATTTTATTGGTGTTTTATGACTCTAAATTGACCATTGGATCTACTACTAAGACCCTTTCTTTGTACTATAGAGAAGTCATGGGAAAGAAGCTGCATATGTTTTTTAATGTTGTTGAGTTTTTTTGGAGATGGGTTTCTTTTACACTTTGGTAATATTTGACAGTACATGGAATGTGATAATTGAAATTATGGACTATGATTGTTAATTTAAAAAAAGTAGTGGTGTTTTTTTTGGTTCCAAAAAAATCCTCAATTTAAATGTCTATATAAAATCACTTAAAAATGTGGTGAAAAACTTCTTTCAATAAGCAACCTGAAACAATTTCATAATATATTTTATCTTAAGTAACAAGTTTTTTTAACTTTTCAGTAATTTTTCTCAAACACAACCACAATATTACCTCATTATATTCCATTTCCCTACAATTTTATTATTTTCAAGATAGCACTTGATCTCCACATTCACCTCTCTCTATGCCTCGATCTCCACCTCTGCCGTATCCTCCACCCTATTCTATAACTCCAAATCTACCTATGACTCTGCCTCCACATCCACCCCCATATCATCCTCTACTTACACCTCCTAATCTTTCTCCACCTTCCCTATTTCCCAATAATTTTATTGTTTACAAGTCATGGCTTCTAAAACAATTGATTCCTTCCATTATACTTCTCCTTGAGAAATAGATCAAAAATAATATATAAGAATTATGAAACTAATTATTCACATCCAAAATATATTTTTTGAGGTCATAGCTCATACTATATCATAAACATTGTAGTTAATCACCTAAATTTGTTGTCTTCAAACATTATGACAATATATATGATGCTCGATCATCTCTAAACAAATGTACATCTTGTTTTCAGTACTAAGATTTTAATAAATATTGATAGTATTGGAAAAATATACACAAACAAATGATTAAGAAATATATTTAATGAAATTGTAATTACCTTCATAAATTAACCATCAGGGGATTTTAGCCTTTTCATGCTTTATGATCTCTATCATAAATTTTAAAACACAATATCCACAATTGTGGCCATTATCATTCATACACTATAGATTCATTGAACAAAATAAGTAAATTGTTTTGATATATGTTTTGATAGTTAAATATTTATATATATACCTTAATATGTTTCTATTTGTAATAATCCATAGGATTTATTTGTTTACACACTAACTTCATTCCATGATTTAACCTATAGTTAGTGACCTCTATATTAGAAAACAATTCATGTTAAAACAAAGAATGAAACATATAATTTGATGTTTAACAATAAAATGTTGATTGCAGTGTATTATAAATTCCCAACAGACATCATGTATGGTTGGTTTGTTGGAAATCCATGCACTGGATCTAAAAAATAAATATCTGGGGTATCCAGATCGACTACTATCAATATCCTCTGTTTCATAAAAAAATTAAAACAAATAAATAATGAAAAAATTAAAATATATTTTATGTGATTAGATTTTAGAGTGTTACATATGCATTTTAGGTATAAAAAATAGTCTATCTTATGGTATTTATTCTAAAACAATTTTATTAGATTATATTTTTTCTTCTCAATTTCCTCCTTATCCAAAGTATTTTTTTCCTTATAAATGATATAGGAATTAATGAATCTAAATCGTGCTTCATACAGTTTTCCATTTATATACTAGTAATATAAACACCTATAAAAAATATGAATAGTTATTGAATTTAATAAAATTAGTTCCTCACTATTTGGATAGATATATTATGAAAATGTACCTTATGTATGTATTCACAACTAAGACTCCTAACCATTCAAGCTTGAGAATATCATTTATAGTCTCACGAACAACTATGTCTTTAATGAAACTTGCATATATTAATTTTTCATATATAATTTAAGACATATTTTAATCTTAAAATGTCATATTTGGATGAAGTTGTAATGACAATAATTTTTTTCCTAGAACTGACAGGGAGAAGGTAATCTAGAAAGGTCATTATAATGACCGATTTTTTTTGAATAATATTTGTTTCCTAAGAAAATGTTGTGTGTTATATTATATTATACACAACAAAACTATATATCTTTAATAATGTAGTAAATATAAATGAAAATTTTACCATATAGATTTGTAAATTATATTATTGTTGGTCGATATGACCATTGTGGACTATACTCTTTATAATAATTTTAACGTTATCATTAGAGTTTATAAGTAAAATTTTGACAAAGGAAATTTTTTAAAGAAAGAATAGTTAGTGGCCTGAACTAGTAGAGTCATTTAATTTGAACCCCATGTACCAAAAAAATAGTGGTTGGTATCATCACTAGGGTTTTAGCTTGAACAATCCTAACATTAGCTTCAACAGGTGAATCTTGAATGAAATTGGCTTGGGATAAGTTCAAGTTAGTGTATATTACCATTTGGTCGATGTTAGCTGAGGCACCACATGAAAATACAACCATTTCACACCTTACCCTTAGGGTGTATGAAGGTGTAATAATCGGTTATGTGTCAAGGACCTTGTTACCTAATGTGTAATTTTATTCAATTAATTAAATTGGTATTCTACAATTTCTATTTTAAGAAAAGTCTTACTTAATAAAATTAAGATGGAATTTAATAAATTTACTTTTTTAGATAGAGATTGTACTTTTCAGAAAATAAATAACAATTATATAAAAATATTTATTTTATTAAAATAGTATGATTAAAAAACACTTATTTAAAAATAAATGTTAAAATAATTTTTTTCAAGTGTCAAAAATTTTACTATGCACTTCCAATCCCCTGTCATTTTTAATAAATAAGATTTTTTATATTTAAAAGTAAAAGTTATTATATTTATATAATTATTATTATAATATAAATATCATTTTTTAAATCAGCACCATAAAATTAGTTTAGGGTGAATTTATGAGAATTTTCTAAAATACATTTTTTTGTGAATAGTAAAAATACATTTTGACTTTTTCAGCATGTTAATGACATCATAATTATTTCATAATGATTTAATAACTAATTAGACACACTCGAAGACATAACATATGTTATTTTATTAATATAAATTTTTTTAATAGATTTTAATCAATTTTAAAATATAAAATTTGCTTTCCAAATTTGAAAATGTAAACTTTAACTTTAAAAGAGTTATTTTGTTTTGAAAAAATTAAATTTACTTTCCTGAATAAGTATTATAAAATTATGGTCAACTATTTTAGATGATAATAACATAATTGTTGTCCCAAGTGTCCAATACTATGGGAAATCCCATATTTTTTCATTTACCACTACCTAAGTGTCTAAATCCTTTATTTAGAAATTAATAAACAAACCCTCCATTGTTTCAATAAATACCCACCCATGTACCAATTTACATTCACTCTTATTTCATCATACATAAATATTTGATAACTTTACCTCCCATGGAGTCCTCCCAAGGTTTCTAGAATCCCTCAAGGTCCCAATCCTCAAGTCTTAGGAGTTACTCTTCAAGGTAAGGGAAATCTCAACTTCTCTTTTCCTTTTAAGTTCCCCTTTTATGTGGTATGCACTTAAAATTTCCAAAATATTTCCGTATTTAGAATTTATTGTATACCATTAATTTATTAAGATTATTTTATCAATGGGATACCCATTTACCTTCTATTTTTAACATTTTCTAAAACCGTGTTTTATGCCCATTATGCTACCGAATTTACTTATCAAAATTTCTCTCTTCTCCTAAAAAAGCCAAATTCTATTTTATTTATGTGAATAACCAAAACATTTTATTTTATAGGGTGTTCAAAAAGATGTAAAAATGATCTATTTTATTCTTTAATTAACATACATAAAACACTCATTCTGTTTATTTTTGTTATAAATGAAGTAAAGATCTTTCTTTTAAAGATCTTTTGAAACACCTTGATTTTGATATGAAACCCATTTTATTTTATTCTCCATGGGTTATTTATGGAATTATTTATTATGATATATGAATATCAACTGAAAATTAATACATATGAAGGGTGAACCCTAATAAATCTCCAATTCATTTGGTAATGAATTTAATCTCTAGATATGACATTTTATACGATACCTTAGTGAATATCCTTGGTAATTTTTACAACACATAAGTGAATAACCTTGGTGATATTATCATGAATGTAAAAATTAAAATTTTTATCCACATTTACAAGTATGATTCATTTACTTTTATTTATTATATTCCTGATGTTCTATTATTCATTCCATAATGATATTCCTCATGTTCTTATTGATTTCTTCCATATGATCACAAGTAAACTATTTACCTTGGTTTCTCTTATCGGGCCTTATGATAACCCTTTCATTTTTTTTATGTTGTTGGGAAAAACCCTTAAGGTAACATTGTAGTATTTTGGTCTGATTGTGTTTGTTGGAAAAGAATATTTCCATATTTAGTTTTAGAATTCCATAGATATTGTGGACTAGGACTATTGACAAAGATCAAATACAATGAAATGTATTCCCTGGAAGCGGAACTAAAAATTGCATACATAAAGTGACACTATTTCCAAATGTTTTCCAAATTGTTTGGGGTAAAAAATTTGGAGGATATATAGAATCATGAAATATGGATTTCCTTGAAGTTATTTAAAAAATATTTCAAGTCCATGATTTTCCTGATGACCAGGTTTCATGAAGGTAATTTTGTGAAGGTATGGATCATCATGAATGAGCATCACAAATGTACAAAGGTTCGACAGTATTCACTATGACTATGAGAATATTCACAAACTAGAAAGTTCCCAGATGCTTCGTGGAATCATGGGGAATCATTAATGAAATAGGAGAGCATTATAAAACAGTGATGACGTGAATTTAAGATTCTAGAATTGGTGTAAATTCTTATAAATAGGCCTCTACCCCTTTAGAAAATTAGAAAACCCTAAAAAAGATTCTAAAGTCCCATATTTTTGAATGTGGTTCATGAAGGTTATCCTTGTGAAAATATTCATGAAGGTTTTCCTTTAGAAAATGTTTGTGAAGGAAGGTGGTTCATGAAGTCTATAAAAACAGACCGATATATGTATGCATTGAGAAAGTGTTGATGTTTTTGAAGGCTATAAAAATTTGACCAAAAGATATGAGATTCATGAAGGCTAAGTTAGCTTAAAAAATTAAGGTTATTCATAAATTCCAATAAAGCTTCATGATAGGAGGTTTCTTCATGAAGGGTTTTTGAGCTTAACAAAAAAGGTGAGCTTTGTGAAGACAGTGAGAGTCGCGAAAGTGTTTAGAAAGAGATTAACCAATAAATCTATAGTAAATTTATATTCATAAATTAGATTAATATGGGAATTTGACAGAGCATCAATTTTTAACTAAGGTCGTATTCATTGGTGATAATTAAGTAACCTACAATTCTATTACCTTTGTTTGGATCCCTTCCATATTCAGTGAGCAAAGGAAGAGCAAAAAATTGATCCTTTCCATTAGCAGGGAGCTTGAGAAAGAGACTCAAGGAGTGACCCTTGAGAATGAAATGAACAAATTATAAACCTTTTAAAGGTTGTAAGACTTGGAATAAAAGTAATCTATCCTGAACCATGTATTTTTTGTAGAAAGCCTTAGTGGATTTATCACATTGGTACATTGTCATTATATGCATCTAGGACATAGCCGAGTGAGGTTGAACCAAGTAAAATCACTGTGTATCTGGTCTGATTTTATTTTTTATTATACTTTTCTATGGGAGAAGGAGAGAAGAGTGTTTTGTTTAACAATGAGATTCAAAAGGGGTAGTTGTTTTAATCTGTTATTCCCTAATTAACCCCTAATGTTATTTGACCTCATTGGACTAACATATGTGACCATGTCATGAGATATAGTAAAAGTAATTAGGATTAACCAATGAAAAATAATTTCATGTTGTTTAGAAGAATGTTTAATGTTTTCATGTATTATATACCTTGTTTCCAAGAAACTAAACTTTATAAGATACTCTATTTTTTACAATGTAATGAAAATTTTATGTAATAAAAAAGGTGGGATTCCATAGTTCATATCCAAATGTTGTTTAGTTATTTATTGAAACTTGGATTTTAATAATTTATAAAGGACCTAATGGATGAGTTAAAATATATGAAAGCATCCTAGTATTTTGTTTAAATATTATGTAAGTGGATTCTGAGAAAAGAAACCCCTATCTATATATGAATAAGTGGATGTAGCTCTGGTACAAATTTATCTAGAGGTAAAACCCAAAAACACCACTTTGAGATAGAATTGAATGAGAAGTAATGAACGACAATGATCCTTACTATACTCCTAGTTTGACACTCCTTGGTGATATGTTTGGTTATTCACATGCTTTTTATGAACCATTATGAAAGATTTATAGAAAATGTAGTTGTTGTTAAAGAATAACACATTTAAGCAGGAAGTTTTATGGAATCAAATTTCTTCAGAATTATAAGATTCTTAAAATAAACACATTTCTCACTAAGTTTCATTCTTTTAAAAAATGGAGAGACATAGAAAGAACCTCATAAATATTGAACGCAATAGACCATGCACCAATGACACTCTGATGGAAGAAATAATGGAAAACATCATGAGAATGATGAATCAACTAACTCAAGTTATGAGAAATACCATCAATCAAGTTGAGAGACTTGATTCATCTCAAAGGGAACAAATTTTCATTGAGTCATTCCTGTGTCAACCACCTTCTTTTAGTGGATCTACCGACTGATTTATTTCTAGAAAACAGATAACCTCTATAGAAAAGATCCTTTATGTATTTAGTTGTTCAAAACAAGAGAAATTCACCCTAGTTGTATACTGTTTAGAGGGATAAGATGAATAATGGTGGAAAATAGTTAAAAAAATGAAACCAAGAATGGGTATTTATGCTATGGAGTGGTAAAAGTTCAAGGGAAGCTTTTTGAAAAAATATTTCCCCTATTTGATTTGAACCAAAATAGAGAAGTAATTCCTTGGCCTAAAGTATAAGGGAAACAAATATGTGGGAATATTTGAGAAAAAAATTACAATAATTTATCATTACACCTATGGCTTTTTTATAGATCCAAGTGGAAAGGTTAATAGATTATTTAGTGTAATAAGACCCCATCTACAGAAGAACCTAGCCAATCAAGACTATGCCAGCTACATGGAGATACTGAGATGTTCCATGAAGGTTGAAATAGAGGTCAGAGAGACACAATAGTCTCCTATATCGAATGAAAATAAGTGATATTTGGATCCAAACACAGGAATGAACTTTGATCACGGAAGAGGGGAAAATCAAGTACAACATCCCACAGGTAACAAATATGGGAATAATCATTCGAGTTACTACTTGCTCGAGAGTGGTAAATGTTACAAGTGTGGAAGATATGTCCTTATTGTTCAAAACTATCAGAGTGATATGAAGCCTTAACTTCTCAACACAAACGTCAAAGGGAATATAGTGTGGTCCCATCCCGTAGTCCAATGCTTCAAGCGTGAACACCTTGGGAACTTTTCCAATCACTGTCCAAAATCCGAAAATAGTTGGGGTGAATCACCATCAACCTCATCATAGTCCAAGGGATGAAGTTTGTTCTCTTTCTATCATAATGGATATATTTGAAGCTCTAAATTATGTAGTGAAATGTACTCTAATTTCTCTCACAAATCTAGAAAGTACTTTGTTTGATTTTGGCTTTATGCATTCTTTTATTTCCTCCATGTTTGAAAAGAATATATTATCAATACCTAAAGTGATATTAGTAGAGTTATCAGTCAAAACTCTGGAGGGATTATTAATTCATCAATAGTGTATAGAAACTGTAGTATTGACTTTGTAAATCACAATCTTATTGTAAGTCTAGTAGTAATTACCTTGATGGAATTTGGCATTATTATAGGGATGGTATGGATCTCGAAGTATAATGCTAAGATCAACTATAGAAATAAGGGAATCTTAGTAGTCTTGGATGGAAAACCCATAGTTGTTTTCAAGAAAAAGATATCTCAATCAGAACTTTTTCTAGAAGAACCTCTGATAGACTTATTTGTGGAAATAATCAATGAATATGAAGAAGGAAAAGATAGTATACGTATTGAAAACGTCCTCATTGTTCAGGAATATATTGATGTATTTTACAAGGAGTTACAACGACCTCTTAAAAAAGAGAGGTAGAGTTCTCTATTAAACTCATGCCTGGATCCAAGCCGATATCAAATACCTCATACAGAATGGAAAATGTGAAGCTAGAGGAATTAAGGAAACAATATCAAGATCTTTTGGGTAAGGGGTTTATTTAGCCTAGTGTGACTCCTTAGGGTACACTAGTTCTCTTTGTGAATATGAATGATGGATCAATGTGGATATGAATTAATTACAGAGAACTTAATGGTATCCCATTGAGGAACAAGTACCCTCTTCCAAGGATTGATGATTTATTTAACGAGCTTCATGGGGATCAATTCTTCTCCAAGATTGATCTTTGATCTGGTTATTATCAATTGATGGTGAAGAAAGAAGATATTCTAAAGACTACATTCTGATCAAGATATGGGCATTATAAGTTTGTTGTTGTGACCTTCAAGTTGACTAATTATTCTTCTATATTTATGGATGTGATGAATATTGTCTTTAAGGACATCCTTGATAACTTTGTGTTAGTTTTTTTGATGATATTTTCATAAATTCTAATTTTTGTTAGGAGTATGAGGATCATATAAGGGTTATATCAAAAACTATGAGGAATGAGTGGATATTTGGAATGTTCATAAAATTTGAATTTTTTTTACTAGAAGTTTCTTTCTTGGGGAACATTGTAACCAATGAAGGAATAACAGTTGACCTTGTAAAGATAAAGGTAGTGGAGGAGTGGCCTCATCCTACAATAGTAACTGATATTCATAGTTTTCTTGATTTAACAAGATATTATAAGAGGTTTTTGAAAAACATTTCATGAATTTCTAATCCACTAACCATGTTAACTAAAAAATGGGCTAGGTTCAACTGGACAAAGCAGTGTGAAGAAGTTTTCTAGGAATAGAAGAAGAGATTGTTTATTATACCCATGTTAACTCTACCCTCTATCATAAAAGGATTCATTATTTTTAGCGATTCATCACTGAAATATCTTGGGTTCGTATTGATGAAAAATGAAAAGGTGATGTCTTATGCATCTCAACAATTAAAGCCTCCTTAGAATTATTTTTCTATGCATGACCTGGAGCTGTATGTGGTTGTTTTTTCTCTAAATATATGATGGAACTAACTTTATGTGGAGAAACGTGATATATACATAGACCACCAATGTCCGAAGTATATTTTCCTAAAAATAATTGAACTTGAGATAGATGAGACAGTTTAAACTTCTAAAAGGCTATGATTGTTCAATTAATTATCATCTTTGAAGAAAAAACAAAGTCATTGATGCATTAAATAGGAAAGACCATATTATATTGGATATGATGAGGATTCAAGGACATCCATTGATCAAAGACCCAGTAAAACATGACATGGTTATCGTAAGGGAACAAAAATTATGAACCCTTTCTCAAATGATTTCTCAACCATCATTACTAGACAAGATCACGAAACATCAAAGAGAATATCATTTCGTATATATAAATATAGAGGATGTGATGAAGGGGATATTTCCCAAGTTTAATATAGATCAATAATGAGTACTAAAATTTTGTTCAAGGATATAGGATTAATCTATTCTATAAATAAATAAGGAGATGATAGATGAATCTCATAGTTCTACATTCTCTATATATCCTAGAATCACTAAAATGTATAGGTACTTTCATGATCATTATTGGTGGGATAACATGAAAAGTGATATTGTTGAGTACACTATAAGGTGCTTGGTGTGTCAACAAGTGAAGGTAGAGAGAAAAATTCCCAAAGGGGTATTACAAACACTTCCCATAAAAACATATAAGTGGGACAATATCACTATGTACTTTTTCACTAGTCCCCTAAAAACATCCAAAGGAAACAATACGATTTGGGTTATAGTGGATAGTCTCATGAAGACTACCCATTTCATCGCTATTCGGGAAGATTTATCTATTGACCAACATGCCATGATATACATGAGGGAAGTTATAAGGTGGCATGGGGTAACAATCTTGATCATTTCTAATTGTGATCCAATGTTCATGTAAAAATTTTAGAAAATTATTCAATATTTTCTAAATAATGAATTGAATTTCAGTACAACATATCACTCAAAAACTGATGGATAATATGAAAGGACCATTTAAACACTTGAGGACATGCTGAGAATATGCTCAATGAAATTTAAAGGTGAATGGGATCAATATCTCCCATTAGTTGAGTTCTTATACAACAAAAACATTCATTCGAGTATTCAAATGAAACCCAATGAAGATATATATAGGAAAAGATGTAAAACTACTACTTGTTTGGATTAAGTTGGTGAGAGGAATCTTCTTGGGCATGATCTTGAGCAAGATATGACAGAAAAGGTTCATTCCATCCAAAAAATAAATAGTCTTATTAGAGTTGGTATAAGATCTATTCTGACAACTGTCAAAGGAACATAGAGTTTGGGGTTGGTGAAAAAGTGTTCCTTCAAATATCACCTTGGAAGAGGGTCATTCAGTTTGGGAAGAAAGAGAAGCTTAACCCCGGGTACGTTGGACCCTATGAAATATTTTACTTTATAGGAGCAGTGGCCTATCAGCTAAAACATAGACCAAATCTAGCTCAAGTTCATGACGTATTCCAAATATCTCTATTGAGGAAGTACATACCTGACCCAACACATGTACTGAATCCTGAGATGGTACAGCTGGAACATGACCTCTCGTATGAGTACTAGCCGATGGAGATATTTAACCATATAGACAAGGTTCTATGCAATGAGACTACCCGCCATGTTAAAGTTTTGTGGAAGAACCATAAATATGGAGAAGAGATTTGGGAACTATGGGAGAAAATGAGGAGGAAATACCCACATATTTTCTCAACTGAGATAATGATTTGAAATTTTGGGGATAAAATTTCTTAAGGGGGAAGAATTTAACGACGTAGAATTTTTTGAAAAATATTTTTTTCCTGGGAAAATGTTTCTGTTATATTATATTATACACAAAAAAACTATATATCTTTAATAATAAAGTAAATAATATTGGAAATTTTACTATATGGATTCAACCATTAAATGACAATTGGTCAATATGACCATTGGTAACTATAATCTTGATAATAATTTTAACATTATCATTTGAGTTTATAAGTAAAATTTTGACAAAGGAAAATTGATTCAGAAAGAAGAGTCGGTGGCCTCAACTAGTTGAGTCATTCTGTTTGAAGCCCATTTGTCAGAACTTGGGTGGGACATATCATCATTGGGGTTTTCCCTTGACCAGGCCCAATCTAATCTTCAATAATTGAATATTGAACCAAATCACCTATTGTAGAAGTTCAAGTTTGTGGAGATTACCACTTGGTCGATGTTAGCTAAGACACCCCATGAAACTACCACTATTGTACAACTTAACCTTATGGTGTATGCATGTGAAATAAGTGGTTATGTGTCACGACCCTAGTTACTTATATTGTAATTCCATTTTATAAGTAAATTTTTTATTCCATCATTTTCGTTTTAAGAATAGTTTTTCTTAATAAAATTGAGACCAAATTTGGTAAATTGATTTCTTTAGAAAGAGGTTGTAATTTTAAAAAAAGAAATAATTGTCATAATATACTAAGGTATTATGAATATTTTTATTTTAATTAAAATTTTCTATTAAAACCCTCTTATTTAAAAATAAATGTTCAAATATTTTTTTCAAGGGTCAGAAATTTTAATATGAATTTTCAATCAGATATTATTCTTAATAAATAAGGATTTTTTAAATTGAAAAGTTAAAATTATCATATTTAGAGAATTATTATGATAAAATTTATATCATTTTTTTTAAATTAGCACATCAAAATTTTGTTAGGGAAATTTATGAGAATTTTCTAAAATACAATATTTTCTCATGAATTGTAAAAATAAAGTTTGAATTTTTTCAGTATGTTAATTACATAATAATTATGTCATAATTATTTAATAACTAATTTAAAAAAAATGATTTAAACTATTTTCTTTTATTAATATAAATTATTTTATTAGATTTTAATCAATTTTTAAATATATAATTTACTTTCCAAATTCTAAAATGGAAACATTAACTTTAAAAATGTTATTTTGTAAAAACATTAATTTTCCTTACTGAAATAAGTAATATAAAATATTGGTTGAATCTTGTGGATTAAAATAACATAATATGTGTCCCAAGTTTTCAATATCATGGGAAAATACCATGGAAAATCCCATGTTTTTTCATTTACATCTACCTAGGTGTCCAAATCCTTTATTTCCAAATTAATAAACATATCCACTACTTTTTCTATAAATACCAACCAATTTCTCTGTTTCCTTTAACTCCAATTTCATCCTTCAAAAATCAATGACAATTTTACCACCCAAGGAGTCATCTAAAAGTTTCCTTAATCCAATATGGTTCTAATCATCAACTATTAGGAGTTACTCTTTAAGGTAAGGGAACTCTCAACTTCTATTTTTCTCTCAAGTTCCCTTTTTATGTGGCACACCTTTCAAATTTCAAAATTATGTTCTTATGTCCAATTTATTTTATACCTTTAATTTATTAATAGTATTTAATCAATAATGTACCCATTTACCCTATCTTTTTACAATTTTCAAAAACCATGTTTTATGCTTGTTATGCTGTTGATTTTGTTTCTCAAAATTTTTCTCTTCTCTGAAAAAATTCACTTTTATTTTCTTTATGTGAATATCCAAACCTATTTATTTTCTAGGTTTATTCACCAAGATATAATAATTATTTATTTATTTCTTATAATTTACATACATAAAATCCCCATGCCATTTATATGGGCTATAAATGACATAAATATCATGTTTTTAAAGCTCTTTTGAAACACCATGATTTTTTACGAAACCTATTTTATTTTATTATCTTTGGGTTATTTAGGGAATTATTTTTTAGGATCTATGTGGATCACATAAAAATTATATATATAAAGGGTTCACCTTGATAGAGCACCAATTAATTCGGTAAAGAATTTAGTCTGTAAAGATGACATGTTATATGATACCTTTGTGAATACCCATGGTAAATTTTATAACACCTCAATGAATAAACTTAGTGATATGCTTATGAGTGTCTAAATTAAATTTGGTATATATATTTCCAAGTATGATTCACGTTATTTTATTTATGATATTTCTCATGTTATCTTATTCACACCATAATTATATTTACCGTGTTCATATAGTTTTCTTCCTCAAAATCACATGTAAACTGTTTCCCATGTTTTCCCTTACTGGGTCTTATTCTCACCATTTTCTTTTAAATAGGTTTATGGGAAAAAATACCTCAAGGTAACATTGTTGTATTTTTTTAGTTGATTGTGTTTTTTGAAAAAGATTATTTCCATTCTCATTAGTGTAGTTCCATAGATATTGTTGGCTAATAATGTTTAAATATATCCAAGGAAAAATAATGGATTCCCTAAAAGAGGTATATAAAATTATGTATACAAGGTGATGCCATTTCCTAGTGTTTTCCAACTTTTTTGGGGTCCAAAATTTATAGTATGGCTAGAATCACGAAATATGGATTTTCTTGAAGTCCTTTTAAAAATATTTCAAAGGAAGTAGTTTCATGAAGATTTGGGTTAGTGAACGACATTTCACAAAGGTATGGATCATCACAAATGAGCATCCCGAATGCACAAAGGTTTTATTGTAATCTCTCTAACTACGAGAACATTCATGAATGGGAAAGTTCCCCAGTTCTTCATAAAGACATTGGGCATCACGAAAAAATAGGATAACATCTCAAAATGGTGATGATATGGATGGAATATTCTAGAATAGGTGAAAATGCCTATAAATAGGTCTATACCCATTTAGAAAAGTAGTGAAAACAAATAACGATTCTAAGGCATTGGATTCATGAATGTGTTTTACAAAGGTCATCAGTGTGAAAATGTTCATGAAGGTTGTCCTTGAAAAAATGTTCACAAAGAATGGTGGTTGACGAAGGCTATAATATCTGACCAATATATGTATGCATTTTGAAAGTTTTTATGTTATTTAAGGCCATAAAAAGACAGCCAAAAGAGATGATCTTTATGAAGGTCAAGTAAGCTTTACAAAATAAGGTGATTCACAAAGTCTAACCTTAGGGATAAGCTTATGAATGTCTAAATTAAATATTGTAGCTATAATTTCAAGTATGACTGATTTCCTTTTATTTATGGTATTCCTGATGTTCTATTATTCATGCAATAATGATATTACTCATGTTTTTATTGATCTTTTCCTCAAGATCACATGTGAATTGTTTCCCTTGTTTTCCTTTACTGGTCCTTATGCTCACCCTTTCCTTTTATGTATCTCCATAGGTTATGAGCTTTAGTAAAATTACATAGAATGAACTAATGAAGAAGCCTCTCACATTGTTTAAAATAAAGTTTTAAGTTTTCATGTATTATGTACCTGGTTTCCAAGAAACTAAAATTTAAAAGATCATATATTTTTTACTATATAATAAAAAGTTTATGTAATAAGAAGATGGGATTCCATAGTTAATTTTATTTCTTGGTAAATTCACTATATTTTCTTGATTTGACCTTCTATTTCCCCGTCAATTTATCCCTCAGTAATATCACACCTCACTTCAGACGTTTTTTCATAAATTGTTATAGGTTTTTATATGAAAAAATTTGTTAAAGAAACACCTCATATATATTTATATGACTATATAGAAATTCTATGAAAGTTATAATAGCTCCATTGACTGTTGTAATATCCTAATCATCATGTGGAACATACAACTTAGTATTCATCTCATGAGCTACCTCAATCCCCACTCTCATGTGATCTTTTGGGAGGTCTTTATGACATGGATTATATTATGTGATATTATAAATCATACCCCACTAAACAAGGAGGTATGTGGGTGTTTATAGATATAAATTACAAAAAAAATCACCCTATATAATTTTAGTAATATAAAGTTATAAAAAGTTGTTTGATTCACATTTAAGAGAAATTGTACCAAAAAAATTGATTACCATGGATAAGGTATATTGTAACAACCCAAAGTTTTATCTATACAAATTAACTTATTATAATTATTTAAAATTGTATAAACACATAACATAACATAATACAAGCTTTATAGATGAAGAGTGAATGAAATCCGAAGTATTTCTATAATTTAAGGAATCTATAATGATGAAATTGTAACTTGACTTTTGGATTAGTAAAGTGACCCCTATGAAGAGTAAACCAGCCAATTGACTTGTAACCTCAATAATGAAATTATAATTAAAATTTATCCGTCATAAGAGTGAAAATGTGATATTATTATATCATAGTGTAAGCAAATAAATATTTTACAAATTATTAATTAAGTGTTGGTATTTTTGTAAGTCATAAATATTTAATTACAATTTTATCAATAATTTAATAATTTAAAATAAAATTCATTTTCATAATATTTATTCATATATAAATATTTTTAGGTCTTATTATTACAATATAATTTCATAAGACCTTATTGAATTTTTCAAAGTGATATAAAATCAGTTATAATTTTAATGTCGGTATTTTTCGAGTAAATTATGATTTTATTTAAAAATTAAATTTATCACATTTAGAAAATTATTTTCATAAAATTGAGGTCATTTTTTGATTCTAAACATTGAAAAAAGGTCAGGAAGAATTTTTGAGATTTTTCTGAAATACTTGAATTTTTTATGAATAGTAAAATTCGGTAATTTATGGTATATATACATTATAAATTAAATAAACTATTCAGTAAGTCATGGATGATGTAAAAATAATTGGATTGAAATCACATGATCTAGTTACTATATTTATTCTCAATAATCATCACAATTTCTTATCTTGAGAAAAATAATAAACTAATGAATTAAATAATGAGAAAACACCATTTCCTCCATAGTAAACACCACCCCACCACCTCTTCTCCTCACACCTCCCAAGACTTTAGCCTTTCCTATATTCTTTCCAATAATCTTTCATAACCTCTCCCTATTTCCATGATCTTTTTTTCTTAATAAAATTCTGAAACCAATCCCCTAAGGTAGTTCTCAAGAAGATGGAATCAAGAGGTAAAACCCTCTTCTATTTTATTTCAATTTCCTTTCAAGTTCTTTTCTTTTATTTCTTCTCTCTGTTGAGTCAATAAGGTTTTCCTTATGACTTTTCCATTCCTTCTTGTTTTGAAAATCACAAACACCTTATCTTTAAGAAAACCGCTCTTATAAGAAAAATTGCTTTTATAAGGAAAATCGCTTTTGTAAGAAAAATTATCCTTATCATATTTTCATCCATATTTTTCTTAAGTATAAGATTCAGATTCATTTCTATATTCTTGGAATTGTTTGAAACTTTGATATAAAGTATTCTGTTTTAGGATCCGAATTCTGGATAAGAACTGTAATAAAGTTTCACTCCGAAATCCAGAATGAAAATTGTGATAAAGTTTCATTCCGAATTCCAGATACGATCTCTAATTAAGTTCTTCTCCAGATTCAGGATACGAATCCTTATGAAGTTCGACATCGAATTCTCATTACGAATTCTAATGAAGAATTCTCATTCCGAATTCTGGATATGAATTCTCATTACGAATTCTGATAATGAAATCTCATTACGAATTCTGATGATGAATTCTCATTCCGAATTCTGGATACGAATTCTCATTATGAATTCTTAAGATGAAATCTCATTATGAATTCTGATGATAAATTCCCATTACGAATTCTGATGAGGAATCCTCACTACGAATTCTGATGACGAATTCTCATTCCGAATTCTCATTCCGAATTCACCTATTAAACAGAATCTGATCATCTTTGTTTTATACACTCCGAATTTATTTAGACTCTGAATATTATTTTGGTTAGACTCCAAACTTTCATTTTTCTTACGCTTTTATAATTTGTCTACTCTTTAATATTTTTTTTACTCCGAACTTTCACTCTGAATCTTCACTACGAACTTTTTCATTAAGACCTAAAACGATGTCGTACATTCTGTTACACTTGTTTTGTTATAAAACGATGTCGCGTATTCTGTTATGAACTAACCGTTGGTTAAGTTACACATGTATAGGTCCCTCCGATTTTTAAGGAAAATATGACCGTTGGAAAGAAGGCCGACCTTACCTATAAATAGGAGCTCATTAGAAAGAGCTCAGTACTGAAGTTCTTAAAGGCTGACTGATCTTCGACTCATGTGATTACATGCTTGAAGTGATTTCTAGAGAGAGAGGCTCTTATTAACTCTCAAGGCTTCGTGCGACTCCGAATGTTGGTGATTACATTCGAGGACTTCCGGGGATAGGAAGACAGAGGTTACCGACTACCTTGAAGTTCGAGGGCTTCCTTGCTGAGGAAGATAGAGGTGACCAACTACCTTGAAGTTGAGGGTTTGCGGGGATAACAAGATAGAGACTCCGATATTCGTATCAAGGGCTTACCCTGGTGTGGGTAAGACAGCCTTTCTTGAAAGTATAAATCAAGGGACCTTTATCTAAGGTTGTTGGATACCCTTCTCTTTGGGTTAAAAGACTTATATCTTGTTACTTGTAGTTTTACTACTTGTTTATTTCCGCTGCATTTTGTATTATAAGGAAAGTATAACTTTCGTATACTTCCTTACATGTACTCTGTTTCATTTAGATTCTATACACTTTAAGGTAGAATCTCATATTGTAATCTTTTGTTAAGTTTCAATTTCTGGAACCATATTTTCGGAACCTACTTTTAGAATCTATTTCCAAGTTTTCATTTGGTGTTAGAGGTGTTGTGAATTTTCTTAAGTTTAACTTTGTTAAACTTAGCCCTTTCCTTTGCTTAAGGCAAACATAGTTAATCGTAACTAACTTTAAAGGTTCCAAAGGAATTTTAAAAGTATACAATTCACCCCCCTCTTGTAATTTGAGCATCTACATCACTATTTCGATCCTACACTCTCCTCACCTCCACTCCTCAAAATAGTATGAAAATTATAGTATATTACATATACTTTAATTTAATCTTTTTTATGGAATAATACTTAATGAAATCTCTTCTCCAGTCTCTTTTACTTTAAGAATGAAAAAATCATTCGTGATGTGTTGATTTACCACTTTCATGGATGACGTGATTTCATCTTTTAATTCCACCATCAAGTATGGCCATTAAAACATTTTCAAGGTTAAAATAGATTATATTATCTGTATTTTTTCATTTTTAGTGTTTTGGAGTCATTTTTACACATGATATTAACTTATAAAACAAAATGAGTTTGTTGTAAAAAAAAATGCTAAATTAATCTAAACGATTATCATTAATCATCTATCTAATGATTCATCCTCAATTATGTAAACAAAATGTTATTTTAATATCTTAAAATATCATTAATAGCATGTAATTTCAGTTTTGGATATCTATCCTCATTGTACATGATTTTCCATACACATATACAAGTAAATCTATCATAAAAACCAATAAAACTTATTCTCCCAAATAATGAAATTGAATCTATTAACCCATTAAAAAGACCGTAAATGAACTAAATAAAGCTATAATAAATAAATTAAATATATAAAGGGTTCTAGACTTATTAATTAATGAATATAATTTAAATATTCTAGATAATATGATCAATTGAAGAACACACTCAGACTTAAGGTAATGGATTCTACCCGAACCTCCATTATTCCTACAAGTTACTATTTCTCTCTTTTTACCCAAAGGAAATTCTAATTTATTATTATGTACATCTAATAAATGATGTTTTTTTGTTCCAAAATCATATATCAAGATCATTTCATCCTTATTTTTTGGGGACATACAATTTTTTAAAAGGTTCCATACTCAATTCTTCCTAATTTGCATTCCCAATTTAAGGTAAATTCCCAAATTCTTAACTATTATTAAGTGGACTCTATAATATTTTTTTAATCCACCATTATTTTTTTATAAAATTACTCATTTTGTTATGAAAACCTTCTGGGTTCAATTATGGTTTTATAATAAATATTATTCCATTTTCTATTTTAAAATCTATTTATTGTTTTATATAAATCGTACTAAAATATTTTATTTATAAATTTTATTAAAAAATCCTTTTACATGTTTCCACTTCAATTGGACATAATTTATCATGATTTATTCCTATATTAACTTTTAAATTTCCATGTATTCTTTTAATCAATTATTTCATGGTAACATTTATGATATTCACATTTGTAATGCCTTATGAAAAGATTATGATACCCATTTCCTTCCATGGGTAACCCTTATGTTATGCTTTATTCCATATTTATGATTCTTTATGTGGCACACATATTCATGAACATGTTGTGATGGGTCCACCCATATAGCGCTCCAATGTATTGGGTAATGTTTAGTCTCATGATATGTCATGTTGGGATAGGGAGTAAACTGAATTCCTTTATGGGACTTTTTCCATCATGATATATTATCATGGCAGTTAGACTTTACACATGTTTATTTCATGTTCTAATTTTTTTTTTCAAATTCCTATGATTCCATTATTATGTTCACATTATATACATTTTATTCTTCCTTATGTTTATTCATGTACCTTTCCTTTTATGTCACCATGATATGTATTCTAACCCATGTGCTATGTTTTAATTTTATGATAATTTCCTTATTAGGATTTTTAGCTCATCCCTTTTGTTCATGTATTCCCTAGGTTATTCTATGCATATTTAAAGGCTTAATGAAAGTTAGGATCTCCTTATGAAAATTAAATATAAGAAGTTTTTATTTAATTATGTTTAATTATATACCTAGTCTTACAAAGACACTATACTTTATGATCCTTGGTTTGTGATTTTATTGTTAATTATACTTAAAATCGTTAAATACTATGTGTAAAAGGGTAGGGTCTCTATAGTTGGTATTAGAGGAAGGTCTAGTTATTTTTGGACATTAGTAGTAGAGAAATTTAGTAAGAACCTTAGGGATAAGAATAAGTCTAAGAAAACATCCCTAAATTTTGTTAAGTATAGAGTAAGTGTTTTATTAAGAAAATACATCCCTATATAGATACTAAAATGGATGTAGTCTCGCAAAAATGTACCTAGGAGTAACAACTCCAACAAGGAATTCTGATCTAAACTCAGGATAACCTGGTACTTGAGAACTGACCTTACTTCACACCTAGTTTCTCTCTCCCAGGGGACATGCTTTGGTAAATTCATAAGCTCATTATGAACCATTATTAATGTAATATAAAAATACCATAAGAATAAATGTTATAAAATTGATCATAGATAACCTAGATTGAAACCTAGGGGATCATAAGTTAGGATATACTTTTCTTTTATTAGTTTATCTCATTATTTTCAATGTTTACTTTTATAATTCTTATTAGCTAAGTATTCACTCCACCTAATTTCAATTTATTTTTTCTAAGATAATAGAGGGAAATATAAGAACTCATTACAATAGTCAATGTGATTGGGAATGTGATTATTTCCCTAATGATATGCCAAATATGATGGGAACGATTACTCAAAACATTGTGAGAGTACTTCCTCAACTGGATCAAGTTATTAATAATAACTTTAATCACATAGAACACCCTCCTTATACTCAGAATGAAATTTTTTTGGTCAAATCCTTCATTTGGTAAAGACCTCCCATGTTTAGAGGATATTCTGATCCTCTCCTCATATAAAAATGGATTAACTCCATTTAGAAGATATTCTCTATCATCTGATGCTCAAAATAAGAGAAGGTTTTTTTGGCGGTCTGTCATTTTGATGGAGAAGATGATCAATGGTGAACACTAATAAAGAACACAAGTCCATGGAGGAAATTTATTCCATGGATTGGGAAGATGATAAGAAATTTTTTTCCAATAAATATTTTCCCTGAACCCACTGTCTCAAGTTGGAGAGAGATTTCCTCATACTTGAGCAGAAGGAAGATGAATCTATCAGAGTATATGATGAGAAATTTAAAAGGATTGCAAGATATTCCTCTGTCATTGTCATAAACATTGAAATCCTGGTGGATCACTTCTTTATAGGATTAAATCTAAGTCTATAAAGAGAATTGGTGATTTGAGACATTGACAGACACAAGGAGGTTGTTTGTTGTGCCCTTAAGGTTTAAATGGAGGTCAGAGTCTCTCAATGGTCTCATGGGTGTGGAAAATGAATTTTAATTTGGTTGATAAATCCCATGATGGAAAGAAGCCGCAATATCCCACATGTCAAAAGTGTGGAAAGAAGTATCTTGGAAACCTCTTAAAGAGAACTAATAGATGCTTCAAATGTGGAATAGATAGTCATATGGATAATAACTAACAAATAGATATGATGAATCCCACTAATGGGGGAATATAAAGGAAGGTTAATATCAACTCTCAGATTGTAGTGCAGTGCTTCAATTGAATGGATCATGGGAATTTTGTGAACCAATTCCCTAAGCCCAAGGTTGTTGGAGGTAATCAACAAAATCCTACAAGGTAGCAAGGAAGGGTATATGATATCACTACTGCTAAGGTGCATCCTAACAATGACGTGGTGAAAGGTACACTAGTTATTCATTCAAGAATATCAAATTTACTATTTGATTCTAGTTCTACAAATTCTTTCATATCTTGTAAGCTTAGTATAATTATTCAAACACTACCTCAAAATTTGGAGTTTGAGTTATCTGTGAGAATAATAAATGGGGAAATTATTGCATCCAAAGTACATAACTTCTCCCTGGTTAATGTTTTTGGATCTAACCTCCCAAAAAATATTTTCATACTCTATTTGGTATACTTAAATGATACATTGGGAATGGATTTACTATCTTTATATAAATCCATCATCAAATGTTAGGAAAGGGAGATCACTCTTCAAATCCCAAAGAATCCACTAATTTTATACAAATGTAAGGAGGAAGAGGAATAGCCTTCATAATCATCATCTCAATTGTGGATAATTTTTCTTTATGATCAATCATATCTTGCTCAAATGATTTAGATAAATTATATAATCATACTTGAAGACATGCCTATTCTAAGGGATTACACAGATTTGTTTCCCAAAGAGTTTCATGGTCTTCCTCCAGATCAATAGGTTGAGTTCTCAATTGAACTTATTATTGGATATCTACCTATATCAAAGAAACCTTATATAATGGAAGCCATTGAGATTTATGAACTAAAGAAGCAGATACAAGAGAAATTTCATAAGGGTTTTATACACTTGAGTACTTCACCATGGGGTGCAGTAGTCCACTTTTTCAAGAAGAAAGATGGATCAGTGCACCTCTACATTGATTATCAAAATCTGAATAAAATAATAATAAAGAAAAAGTATTTGTTTCCATGGATATATGAATTTTTCGATATGCTATGTGAGGCCAATTATCTCTCTATGGTGGACCTCCATTCCGGATATCAACAATTAAAGGTGAGGAAGGAAGATATTTACAAGACTGCCTTTAGAACGAGGTATGGAAATAGTAATTTCAAAGTGATTCTATTTGTACTCACTAAATCTTCCACAATATTCATGGACTTAATGAATAGAGTATTTAGAGATTACCTCTACTAACTTGTGTTAGACTGTATCGATGATATTCTGATATACTATAAGAGAAATGAGGAACATGGTGGGCATTTGAATACTGTGTTTCAGACATTGTGAAGGGAGAAAATATTTTAAAAGTAGAGTAACTGTGAGTTCTAGATGGTGGAAGTATCATTCCTCAGTCATGTTATCAGAAAAGTGATATATATGAACTCTTCTAAGAAAAAGTAAATCAAATAGTGGACTAGGACAACATCTGTAATGGATATCCAAAACTTTCTTAGTCTAGCTGGGTATTATCGATTATTTTTGAAGAACTTATCATATTTGTAAAAGCAAATAACTAAGTTGAAATAGAATGGATTTATGTTTTTATAGACTCGAGAATGTGAGGAAAGATTTATTAAGATCAAAATGAGGCTTATCACTGTATTAGTACTCACACTCCTGATAAGCGGAGAACACTTTGTGGTGTAAAAAGATGCTTCAAAAAAGGGCTTAAGTTGTGTACTCATTAAAAATGACAATGTGATGGAATAATCCTTAATGTAGTTTAAAATACACGAGAACAACTATCCCATGCATGATCTAGAATTGGCATCTGTGATCTTTGCATTGAAACTATGGTGGAATTACCTCTATGTGAAGAAGTTTGAGATATATACTAATCACAAGTGTCTAAAATAAATATTTACACATAAGGACCTTAATATGTTCTAGCGATGATGTTTACAGCTCTTCATGAATTATGACTACTTAATCCTCTATTATCACAGAAAAGAAAACAAGGTGGAAGATTCTCTAAGAAGAAAGGATTAGATATCTTTATCAATAATGAGAATTGAGAAGGATCCAATCTTCATAGAATTACAATGGATGGACAAGGTAATCATTAAGAGAGGAACATAATCAATCCTTTCTCAAATTATTTCTCAACCATCCCTTGTAAAGAAAATATAGTATTCCAAAAAATGATGTATAAATTCCAAAAAATGGCTGAAGCTATCTAAAATAGGAAATATTTTGAATTCAAGATCAGTGAGGATAGAGTTGTAAGATTTAGGTAACGACTATGTTTCCCATCTGATATAGATATAAATAAAGAGATTCTGAATGATGCACATAACTCAACCTTCCCTATTCACCTAGGGAGTACAATGATGTATTGAGATCTCCGGGATAACAACTGGTGGGACAATATTAAAAATGAGATCGCTTAATATACATCAAAGTTCCTGGTATGTCAGCAAGTGAAGGTTGAAAGGAAAAATTATAAGGGGATGATAAACCACTACCCATACCACCATGGAAGTGGGAGAACATTACAATATAAATTTTAACTGGACTACCAACGACATCCATAAGAAACAATTCTATATGGGTTATTGTGGATAATCTTATAAAGACATGTCACTTTATCGCAATTTGAGAGGACTTTTAATTAAGTCAAATTGCATGGATATACATCAAAGAAGTGGAAAAGATGAATGGGGTACCTCTATAGATTCTATCTGATCGAGATATTATATTCACCCCAAAGTTCTGGAAAAGTCCCCAACATCCTCTAACAACTAAGATGAACTTTAGCACAACCTATCATCCTCAAACTGATGGCCAATCTGAGAAACCGATTCAGACACTGGAAGACATGTTAAGAGCGGGTTCTATGATCTTTAAAGGAGGATGGGGCCATCATCTACTTCTGGTTGAGTTCTCTTACAAAAATAGTTTCCACACCAGCATGTAAATGGATCTACATAAATCCCTTTATGGGAAGATATGTAGAACACTGACATGTTAGGATGATGATGGTGACCACAAGCTTCCTAGACTTGAAATGGTGGAAGAATGGGTAGAGAATGTGAAAACCATTCATCAACACATCAAGGAAGCCCGAATTTGGAAAAATCATTTTGCAGACAATCTTCGACGAGATCATGTGTTTAAAGTTGGAGACAAGGTATTCCTCCGTATATCACTATATAAGAGGATTATGAGATTTTAGAAGAAAGGAAAGCTAAGTCCTATGTACATTGACCCCTTTAATATTCTTGATCGTGTTGGTGTTGTGGCCTATCGACTAGAACATTCACCAACCATGACTCAAGTACATGATGTATTCAATGTATCCCTATTAATGAAGTATATATCAGATCCTTCTCATAAGCTGACTTCATAGGTGGTACAGTTGGAAAATTATCTTTCTTACAAGGAGAAACCAATGATGATCTTAGATCATAAAGACAAAGCTATATGCAATAAGGAAAATCATCTACTAAATGTACTATGGAGGAACCATATGTATGAAGAGGCAACATGGGAACTAGAGAATGTGATGAAGGAAAACTACCTACACCTGTTTTCAACTTAGTATGGAAAATGAAATTTTGAGGGTGAAATTTCATAAGGGGGGAAGAATGTAACGACCCAAAGTTTTATCTATTGACATTCCATTCTTATAATTATTTCATATGGTATAAAAAAATATGATAACGCAATAATATCTTTATAAATTAAAAATGAATGAAATTATAAGCATTTCTAGAAGTTAAAAAACATATACCAAGGAAATAGTATCTTGGCATTTGGAATAGTAATTTGACCCTTATGAATAGTAAACTGTCCAATTGAAATGTAACCTCATCAGGGAATGTATAAATAAAATTTATTGATCTTATAAGTGAAAATATGATAAATTTATATCATATTATAAGTAAATAAATATTTTAAAAATTATTAATTAAGTCTTGGTGTTTTTGTAAGTCATAAATATTTAATAACAATTTTATGAATAACTTAATAATTTAAAATAAAATGTATTTAAAAAAATGTATTCATATATTATTATTTTTTAGGTCTTATTATTATACGAAAATTTATGATACCTTAGTAAATTTTTCAAAGTGATATAAAATAAGTTATAATTTTAAAATCAATATTTTTTTTGAGTAAATAGTGATTTTAATTAAAAATAAATTTTCTCACATTTAAAAAAATATTTTCATAAAATGCATTATATTTTTGGATTCTACACATTTAAAAATGTTTAGGTTGAATTTTTTCTATGTTTTCTAAAATACATCAATTTTGGTGAATAGTAAAATACAGTAATTTACGATATATATACATTATAAGTTAAATACACTATTCATTGAGTCTTGGATGATACACGCACATTTATTTCAAACTCAAATAACCTAGTTAATATATTTAGTCTCAATAATCATAATTATTTCTTATCTTGAGCAAAATCATAAACTAATGAATTAAATAATGACAAAACACCCCCTCCTTCACTATAAATACCCCCCACATCTTCTCCTCACACCTCTAAAGCCTTAATCCTTACCTATATTCCAGAAAATACTATTACCAAACGTATCCCCCATGTCCATGAGCTTTTGGTCTTAATAAAAGACCAAAAAAAATTCCTTAAGAGGTATTAAGAAAAAGCAATCAAGAGGTAAACCCCCCTTTCGTTTTCTTTCAAATTATTTTCAAGTTCCTTTCTTTTATTTTTTCTCTACCCACCTCAACTCATCCAAAAATAATTAAAACTATATTATCTTAAATATAATAGGATTTTATCATGTTTATGGAATAATTCTTCATCAAATCTATTCTCCTCTCTCTTTTAATTTACGAATGAAAACAACATCTGTGAGGTGCCGATTTACCACTTTTATGGACGACGTGATTTTATCTTTCAATTACACCTTCATGTTTGGACATGAAAACATTTTATGGTTGAAACAGATTATATTATATGTATTATAAAATATTTAATGTTATGGAATATTTTTTACACATGATATTAACTTATAAAACAAAATGATTTTTTTGTGATAAAAATACCAAATTAATCTAAATGATTATCATTAAGGATTTATCTAATGAATCATCCTCACTTCTGAAAAAATGGTATTTTAATATTCTATAAGATCATTAATAACAAATATTTTTAGTTTTGTATAACTATCCTTATTCTACATGATTTTACATACACATATACATGTAAATCGATCATGAAAACCAAGAAAACTAACACTCCAGAATGATGAAATTTAATATATTAACCCATAAAAAATCCATAAATGAACATAATAAAGTTATAATAAATAAAATAACTATATAAAGTGTTTTTTATTTATGAATTAATGAATATTATTTGATCATTCATGACATTAATATCAAGTGAAGAACACATTTGGACTTAGGGTAAGGGATTCTACCTGAACCTCCATTATTCCATCGGGTTACTCTTTCTCTCTTTTTACCCAAATGAAATTACAATTTATTTTTATGTACATATACTAAAGGATTTTTTTATGTTAAAAAATCATGTATCAATATCATTTAATCCTTATTTTTTGAGGATATAGATGTTTTTAAAAGGTTCCCTACTCAATTCTTCCCAATAATCAAGCCCGATTTAAGGGAACTTCCGGAATTCTTACACTTAATTAAGTGAAATCTATAATATATATTTAAAAAAAATTCTAAAATCACTCATTTTTTTATTAAAATCTTCTGGGTTCACTTCTGTTTTTATATAAAATATTTTTCTCTTTTCTATTTTATATTCTCTTTATTGTTTTCCTTAAACTGTACTAAAATGTTTTATGTATAAAGTTTCTTAAAAACTCCTTTTACATGTTTCCACTTCAATTAGACATAAATTATACTGATCTATACCTATATTAACTTATGAATTTTATATGTATGTTTTTAAATCCATTCGTTCCTCGACACATTTTTGATATGCACAATTGTAATGTCTTATGAAATGATTACGATACCAATTTCCTTCCAAGGGTAACCCTTATGTAATGTTTAATTAATTCTGTATGATTATTCTTGTGGAACACATATTCATGAAAATTTTATTTTGGTTGTTCCTAGATAGTGATCCAGTGTATTGGGAAATGTTTAGTCTCATGAGGCGTCATATTGGGATAGAGAGTGAACCAAATTCCTTTATGGGACTTTTTCCACCATGTTATATTATCTTGGAAGTTAGAATTGACTCATTTTTATGTCATGTTATATTTGGTTACCACATTCCTATTATTCCATGATAATATGATCCCATGCAATACATGTTATTATTTATTATGTTTATTTATGTACATTTCCTTTTATGTCACCATGATATGTCTTTTAACCCATGTGTTATGTTTAAATCTTATACTCATTTCCTTACTAGGATTTTTATCTCATCCATTTTTTACATGTATTTACTAGGTTAATATATATAGATGTAAGGTATTGATGGAGGTTAGGATCTCATTTTGATGATTAAATAAAATATGTTTTTATTTCATTTTATTTAATTATGTACCTAATCTTCCAAATAAACTAAACTTTATGATCCTTGGGTTGTAATTTGATGGTTAATTATAATTAAAATCTTGAAATATTATGTGTAGAAGGCTAGGTTATCTATATATATGGTTTTATTGAAAGACTAGAATCAAAGATAGTGGAGTTATTTGGTTCATTTTTTGATCTTTGTTCAACCATCAGTTCGCTCTGATTCTTTCTCACACATTATTCTACCAAACCAGAACATAATATCTTATGATGATTCTATTTCTGTCGGAATCATTTAATTATATTATATGTATCTTAATGGGGTTTTATCTTCTCAAAATATGTTTGGGGAGGAATTTCAAAAACTAATCCTTTAATGTGACCATATTGTTCAGGCCACTTCAAAGCTAGTAAAAGTAGTTTTTATTTCGGTACTGTCGTTGCCAATTGTTATGTCTAAAGAGTATAAAAAATATAAAAACAAAAATAGATATTTTTATGTAATAAAATTATGAAGCATAATGAATTGATATTTTTTAATGCTTACACATTTTCCCCATACTATTATTTGTGTTTTCATCAACTAATTTACCCTCTTTATTTACGCGATCCTCCTTCAATAGCACATGACATGAGATGGAAGTTGCTTAATATTTTGATTCACCAATCTTAATATAGAAAAAGGAACATATGTTGCTTCAAATCTCATAAAAAGTTTCCTGCTGATTTAAAATACACACAAATTTCATTTATAATTAAGTGTACCACATCCTTTTTTTTCGATAGGGGTATATTCGTTTTGATGCATGTTATTTATTTTTGGAATTCTTTTACTATTTTTTGGAATCAAATTGGATAAAATAAATAATGTAAGATAATATATTATTAACTATAATTAACCTGAAATGATTTCTCATCTTGATGATTGATGAATGGCGTCTATGTTTTCTGCTTTATAATGTCTGCATAACATACTGGTGGGTGGGACAATATTTTCCAATAAGAATCTATAAGGTATAACTTGGTAGTTAGAGTCTAGAAGCCTCTATGGGCTTTTATATTTCCCATTAAGGCAATTTTTTTATAGTAATATTATAAAATAAATGAACTCTACAAGGAATAAAGAAAAATAAATCAACAATTCATTATATAGTTTTCAGTAAAATAGAGGAAGTATATTTTAATAATACTATTATATCTTTAGAAAGGGTTTCCTTTGTTATAGGTTGTACATAGTGATAGGAATCAATATCAATCGGAACATTCATCCTTGTTTGGACCCCCCAATATAAATAATGAACATTGACTTGTTGAGGTTAATAGGTTGGCCAAATTGATTACAACCAACCTCAAATTTTATACCCCGAATTATTGACTTGATAATTTTATTCATCCCTATGATGTTGCGTCATTGTTGTTTTTTTCATCAACATGTTGTTAATACCCTAATAATTATGCATTTTCATCATCAGCAATATGTTCTTCCTTGGGATTATTAACATCATCATGTGTAGAATACATTTTCTGTATGAGTAGTGAAACATTAAATTTTTCTTGAATAATAGCAACATAAACATGGAAAATGATTTGAGAAGGGTTGTATGCATGCTCTATTGCAAACATTATTAACTCTTTATCTCTATCTTCATATTCTTTTTCAAAAAATTAGTGTGCATCCATTTGGAAAGAAATGGGTTATTTAATTTAAGAAAAGAATTTCTACACTATGGTAGGTGTTATCCTCTGAATTCATCAAAAGGTGAAAGTTATAGACAACTGTCATCCTCGTAAACTTCATCTTCCAAATAGTTACAATTGTATTTTTTTGGTTTAGACTCATCCTCCATCTCTTTTGGACATTCACCTATGTTTCTTGAACTACTCTGAGTGGTAGTCATCCCATACCAGGCATTGTAATCATTTTGGATTACTACTCAGAGTAGTTTAAAAAAAATATAAGATATAGGGGAAGCGTCTCAAGAAATAAAATACAATAATAATTATTTGGGAGATAAATCTGGTGAGGGTGATAGTTTTCTCCTTAAATATTTTTAAATTACCACATCTTAATTTAAAATTTAAAATCTCATATCAAAATGAAAAAAGGTTCTTAACACTACCATGAGAGCATAAACTTAGTCCCACTAAGTTTTACTAACTATAATATATGTTAATAATCA
Organism: Viscum album; assembly: GCA_963277665.1. Taxonomy (NCBI): domain Eukaryota; kingdom Viridiplantae; phylum Streptophyta; class Magnoliopsida; order Santalales; family Viscaceae; genus Viscum; species Viscum album. The sequence continues at coordinate 2,028,068,816 of OY728123.1, forward strand.
TTTTTCCTCACTTTTATCTTAAATATAAGATCTCTATATCCACTTAGGGTCATGTATAGGGTGTGAGTATGAAAATAAACAAGTAAATACTAACAGGACCGCTAAAATATACACCAATGAATATATTTGAGTATATGTTCAAAGTAGTAACCCTCAAAATACACACATAGGTCAAGTCATTTTTTACTAATGAGGACACCATTATAATCGAATGTATCAAATTAATTTCATATGAGTGAATTATACTAATCATAGCATGAGTTTATACCATGATTTTTCCTACACATTCAAATCATTTCACTAATAAGAGGTTAATATTTGAATCATAGGAGGGAAAAAATTATTTATCTCCGTATGGAAGTAACCACATTATAGGTACCATGAGATTTGGCCTCACACCCCCAACATCCAAGACTATCACTTACGGATAACCATCACATGTACTTATATCATCCAAATAATGAAATTGGTATAACATGTCCATTTTTAATAGAAATTTCATTTGAAATATGGTAATGTCTTAAAATAATTGGTTCCCTTAAGAAATAATCACATAATGGGTTCCAAAATATATTAGTGAAACCTAACTTTGGAAAAACCAAAAATAATAACAAACAACAACATAAATTACACATCACCCTCACCCTATCCCTAGATAAAACAATTACATATCTATAGTAACTCACATTTTAATGTATTGATAATATTATCATATTCATTATTCTATAAATATTTTTAGAAATCCACTATCATAATATTAATGTACACCATTAATACATTGTGATTAAATGAAAATAATTTTATTAAATATTATTTACTATGATTTAAATTAATTTTCATAATATTTTTGAACCATTTCAACATCCCCAAAACAACCAAGCATGTATAAATTCAAATTGATACCATTAATTCAATTTGAATATATTTATCATCAATATCAAATTTATAATAAATCATATGATCTAACTTCATAATCATTATTTTGAATTAACATGTATTATGAACCCATTATAGAAGAATATATGTAGTTTTTTTAAATACTATACAAATATGATAATAAAAATTAACTACAAGAATTACATGATTATTTACTATCCTCAATCACCAAAAACTATTCATCGATTTCACATCTCAGTCTACAATTCTCAAATCCTTTGTGATACATGAATTTAAAGGGAAATAATTACAGAATATAAGGAAAATGTTAATATCTATTAAAAATAGTGTGGATCAAAAAAATAGAGTCACCATTCTAATTACTAGATATTTTTTTTCATTTAAATGGTTACTAAATTTATAATTAAATATATTCGGTTTAACTTTCCAAATATGAAATAAATCTTTTAAGAGGTCCCAGAATGAAGTTATTTACTAATAATATTATACATACTATAATTTATATAAAATTTTACACATCCATAAGAATAAAAATAATCACGTAATATAGTTATAAAAATCACCCATTAAAAATAAATTACATAAATCAATCAATAAATCAATCATTTCAACTAATTTATTGTATTTCATTATAATTAACCCCATAAAAAACATTACTAAAAATATACTAAATATTTAAAATCAAATATGTACTCTAATAAAATTGTTAAAATTTCAATTTATGATATAAATATTTACCACTTATTTTGTGATATATTCTTTTTCATTTTAGAAATTAGTGTGAATGAGGAGAAACTAACCAAACAAAACTTGTAATGTGAAATTAATTTATTTACAAAATACATTTATAATGTAGTAAATGACGGATTTCCAAAACACGTGTTAGTACTTAATATATACCATATTATAAATAATAACCTAATTCATGTGGAATAAAAATTTACCAAATTATAAACAATTTTACATTGAAATCATCATGAAAAAAATAATTTTATTTAGTGGATCCTTATATCAATTTATTATGGATCAATGTATTAATCAATAGATATGATAGTTTTCCTAATTTATTGATTAGATAATGAGAACGTTATTATAATTTTATTCCATTTATTTGAATAATAATATCAATTATTTTATTTAATAAGATTATAATACTGATTGATGAATTACAATTGATTGAGCTAAAGTAATTTAAGAACACATCTCGTAATAAAATTTTTCCATATACTCATTAGACCAAGTTAAAGAGTGAATTTTAAAAGATCATAAACAAAGAGAATAAATATATTTGAATATAAGAGGAAAAATTCCTAAATAATTCATGGTACACATATGATATTGTTTTCTACCATGATAGAAAAATAATGTTTTTCATCTTTTTAGAACTATATTTCTATGAATCTCTAGTTATCCAAGACATTAGATATAATGGAGATGGATTATGAAATTATCTTAATCTACATATGGAATTTAGAGAATGGTCCCATGTATATTAGGATATGAAATGCATTACAGAGTCACACTAAAGATCAGTTAAAAAATGATATGGTGGAAAAATATACAACTACCCATATGTCAAATATGATGTTCGATGGACCTGATTAGAATTCCTAAGGCAAATAAGAATTGGTTAATGTGTGATATATGAGGGAATATAATTCCTGAATATTTAAAGGGTATCAAAAGACCACTCTGTATATTATAGATAATTAGAAAATCACACAAACCACCACACACAATTCAATGGTTGTACTACAAGGAACACATGAATAGTGTAAGCCAATAAACCAAACTAATTTATTTCAAGGATAACCACTATCAAAATCAACCTAAGCTATGTAAACAAGGATGGTGTAGTGTAAACGTAAATCAGATTTTATAAAGCTCATGGGAATTCAAAATGGGTAGCGGGAATGGATCATGTGGTATTGGTCTTAGTGTTGTACTTGCAAATTGACTATGAGGAATGTGAATCCCTTTATGGGAAGGTTTGGAACCCATTGAAGAACATACGAATGTTAAGAAGCATAATAAATCATTATTGTCTAGAAAAGAGGTATGGTTTTTATTGTTTATAAAATAAAAAAAATCAAACTGAAGAACCCAGAAAAGCAATCAACGAGAGAAGAAAAGGATAAAATAACATACATTAGATTCTAGCCTTGATTTTCTAAGAGAACATAGAGGAGGAGTGCTAACAATAGGACAGTTCCGCAAGAGCTTGAAAATCCTGACTGAATCAGTCACGGTTAGGGTTATTTTAAATAGATCAAGGAAATTTTTGTCAGTTCTTACCAAAGAGCGATGATAAAGATAACCTTTATCAGCGATTAGAAAAAAGCACTGATTGAGATAACTTTTATCAATATTTTTAGTGTTGATAATGATTGAGATTTAACAGGGCTAACAAAAACATTAATGAAATTCATCTTTATCAATGCTAATGTTTTAACACTGACAAAGATCCATTATATCAGCACTTTTTTTTAGTACTGATAAACCATTATCTTTATCAATGCTAATGAAGCATTGATAAAAGTTTCCTTTATCAGTGCTAAAACTTTAGTGCACATAATAGGTTTATAATTATAATTATAAATAAAAATATTTGTAAATGTAATTATATAATTATATAACTATTTATTACAATTTTATAATTATTTAAATATATAACTCTTTATTTATATATTTATAAATATAAATTGAATTATTAATTTACAATGCCGAATATATTTATATAATTATACATATTTATAAAATTATATATATTTATAAACTTATATAAATATAAAAATATTAGAAATATTTATTATTTAAATATAGTTAGTATGATTATATAATTAAAAATATATTTATATCATTATTTATTTATATACTTATATATATATATATAATAAATAAATATAAAGATAAATATAGTAAATATAGTTATTATATATTTATTATTATTTAAATATATGATTATTTAATTATAAATATGTGGATACTTTAAAAAAAATAATATTTATATATATAGAATTATATATAGAATTATATATATATATATATATCCCCTATGTTGCATCTCAGTGGTAGCTGCCCCTATGGGTTTCGGTGAATCCTCGAGTTTGAGTCTCACTGAGTAAATCCCTATATTGTACTTTTCCTACTTTGCTTTGTAATGTAGTCGCTTTCCCTGAATAAATCGAGGCGTCGGTCTCAACCTTTACACACACACATATACATATAAATAATATAAATATAAATATAAATATAGTATATAGTATATTCACTATTTAAATAAATTTGTTATAAATTTATAAATACTTAAATATATATATATTTATAATAATATAAATACTTTTTAATAAAAAAATATTTATTTATTTATAATAATTATAAATATATAAATTTATAAATATAATTAATATTAATATTTTAATAATTTAATTTATAAATAGTTTTTACAAATATATTTTTAATTTTATTAATGAATTTATAATCTTAAATACATGCATTTTATAAACGAGTAAAATTGAATTATTAAAAATGAGTGCACTTTAAAAATATTGAAAAAATGGATAAGTTTTATTAATTAATGTATTTTTTTTAAATATAGAAATATATTGAATTAAATATATATACATATTAAAAATAATAAAACATAGTTAATATATATATATTTAAGCAGTAGAAAATGATTAAATTCAAAATAATAATAAAAAATATTAATATTGAATAAATAAAACCTAATTGTACTAATATTAAAAATAAATAAATAAATAAAATTGACTGATTAAAAACATAATATATTCAATGTACCATGTTATAATTAATGTCTAAAATGTACTAAAATTTGAATGAATTAAATAAATATTACTTGTATTTATTTCTATATAAGCTTTAATTAATTGCATAAATATTTTTGTGTGTGTACATTGTATATAAAAATAAATTAATTATGAATATGTATATGAAATAAACGTTACACAAGTTTGATATATGTTAAATTGAAAAATCACACAACATTAAAAATAAATAAGACATTAATCTGTTTTTAGTTATTATATTTTAATCATTTTCTATATATTTATTTTTAATATATATTATTTTTACTATTTATAATTAATATTTAAATATATATTAATATTAATCATTTTTACTAATTATTATTTCATTAATAATCTTTTTTAATAATTTTTTAACTTATTCATTTTTATTTTTTATTTTAAATTATTATAATTTATTCATTTTATATATCTATATTTAATATATACTATATATTAATAATCAATCGATATGCAAACTAAACTTATTCATTTTTATCAATAACTATTCAATTAATAAATTTTTTAATATTTATCTTAATTTAATCATTTTTATTTTTTATTTGTTTAATTATTTAATTTTATTCATTTTATATATCTATATATTTAATATATTATATTTATTAATATTTAGAATTTATATATTTATATATTCAATTTATTCACTTTTATCGATAAATATTTAATTAGTAAAATTGTTAATATTTTTTTCTAATTTTAATTTGTTTAATTATTTCATTACATTTTGGACATATATCAGTTCTAAAATGGAACTAATAAAGTGTACCATTTACTGGCACTAAATAAAATCACTGATTAAGGTAATCCTTTTTCAGCACTAAGAAAAGCACCGATAAAGGGTAATATTTATCCGTTCTTTTTCTAGCACTCATAAATGGTACCATTTATCATCCTTATTAATGGACACCTTTATCAGCACTTTTTCCTAGTGCTAATAATTTTTAAATGATTTCTTTTAGTTGTGAACCATGTTAATGTTCAATGTAATAGACAATGCACTGATTTTACTCAGGATAAACCAAATGAAATGAGAGTTGAAATGAAAAAGATTGTAATTATGTGTAACCTTTTATCTCATTATATAATTAACAGCCTCAACTTGAGTGAGTTACCTGACACACCTATTGAGAGAAAAATGGATCTTCCTGATGACCATATTGGAAAGAAGGGTCAATTTTTTTCATGCTAGAAATGTGGTTAGAGAAACCTGAGAGAATGCCTCAAAGAAAAAATGAAATGTTTTATGTGTGGAAAAGAAGGGAATATAGAAATGAATTATTGAGGAAAAATGAAGAGTATAATGGAAGGATATAAATTTCATTATATGGAACCATTTATAGTTCATATTCTTAATTGTGGGGAACCTAGGAATTATCTGAGTTAATGATCCTTTTAATGGAAAAGGCTTATACCAAGGAAGGGACTATGTCATGTTGATGTTTATAAGAGTGAATCTTATGAAAATATTTTCAAAATGGGATTTTGTTTTATTCTTTGAATGTATTACATTTATTTATAAAAACCCCACATCAATTTCTAAGGAAGGGAAGTCACATTTAATATTCCAAACCAACCTATGATCATTTATCAGTGAGAAAATAAATATAAACATCTTATAGAAATTACAACCATTGTATGGGTCTTGATTCCTATTCAAAGTGGGTATTTATCTTAGATGGTTTTGGAGAAACTCAATATTGAGAATATGCCAATTGTACTAGAGTTTATTGATGTATTTATGGAAGAGTTTCCTAGTCTTCCATTAAATAGTGAAGTTGAGTTTTCAATAGAATTCAAACCTGGTTCTAATCCTTTTTTAAATAATTAATATTGAATTTATTTAATTGAGTTATAGGAATTGAATAATTAAATCCAAGAGAATCATGAAAAGGGATTCATTCAACCATGTGCGTCACCTTGGGGGCACCTGTTCCATTTGTTAAGAAGAAATCTGGATCAGTTTGAATCTGCATTTATTATGAGGAACTTCATGAGATCGTAATCAATAATAAGTGTTTGTTTACCTATATTTATGATTTTTTTATCAATTACTAGGAGATAAATATTTTTCCAAGATTAGTATTTGATTTGGACACTATCATTTAAGGTTCAATAGAGAATACATTCCCAAGACAACCATCCGTATAGGGTATGGACACTATGAATTTATAGTTATGTTATTTGGGCTTACAAATTCCCCCACTACCTTTAAGGATTTAATGAATAGAGTCTTTAGATATTACCTTTATTGGTTTTTGGTAGTTATTATAGAAGAAATTCTAATATATTCCTAGATTAAGTAAGATGATGAATATCACTAGCGGATTGTGTTGTAGAACCTAAAAAGGAGAAGATGTTTATAAAATTTACCAAGAGTGGATTTTGGATATATAATTTTTAGTTTTTGTTAATATAATCTCACGAAAGGTTATATCATTGGATCCATAAAATATAGAAGTTATTGAATGTTGGACGAGACCATCCACTGTGATCGAAATGCATATTTTTATTGGTTTGGATTGATATTATCGATTTTTTTGGTAATTTATCACAACTATACAATCCACTCACCAAGTTAATTTATAAGGGATCAATGTTTCTATGGATATATGAATGTGATGAAAATTTCAATTAACTAAAGAGAAGGTCATTCAATGCACCTATGGTTACACTACCCTTGCAATAGAGAAGGGTTTGTGTTCTATAGTGATGTATCGAAGAAGGGACTTGGATGCATCCTCATTGAGAATGATATGTTTATAAATTATACCTCATGAAAATTAATGGTTCTTGAGAAAAATTAACCAACTCCTAATTTGGGGTCAGATGCACTATTTTTTTCATTAAATATGTAGACACATTATCTTTATAGAGAAATGTGTGACATATATATTGATCCTAAAAATTTAATGAATATATTCAATCATAAAGAGTCTAATATGAATCATAGAAGATGGTTGGAGTTTATTAGATATTATGACTTCTCAATTCATTAACACCTTGTGAAAAAAAACAAGGTATAATATTCTCTGAGTTGGAAGGATCATGCAATATTATCTATGATAAGGATGATAAAATATCAAATATTTATGGAATTTAAAAAAATGGATGTTGAAATATTAATGGAATGGGATATATCATATCTTTTCCAAATGAGTGTTTAACCATATATACAAGTGAATATTAATGAAGACTATAAGGATAATGTGGATCTGTAAAAGAAGGTGAGAAATTTTCCAAAGTTGAAATTTGACTGTGATGGAATGATATGGTTTAGGAACTGTGTATGTGTTCTTTCCATACTATATTTGAATGAGTTTTTTGATTAATCACTTAGTTTTATCCTAGAATTTAGAAGATTCGTAAAGATATGAAAGATTATGTTTGGTGGGAAAACATAAAGAGATATATTATAAATAATTTATCTCATTTCTTGGTATCTCAGTAATTTAAGTATGATAGATAGAGGTAAAAGGGTGTGTTACATCTATTACCTATACCAAAATGGAAATGACATAATATCACCACAAATTTTTTCATCAAGATCCCCCAAATCTATAAAGTCCATAATATTATTTGGGTTATATTCAATCACTTTAATAAGTAATAAAACTTCATCGCTATGAGAGAATATTTCACTTTTGACCAACTTTCTAGAATATATATTAAGGTTGTTATAAGGTTTCTTGGAGTACTGCATTCTATTATATCTGACCAAAATTTGAGGATTGCCTCAATGTTTTGGAAATATCTTCAGAATAATCTAGATTTAGATTTGTGTTTAAGTACTTCTTATCATCTTTATATATATTTTCATTCTAATATATTTATTCAAACTCTAGAGAATATGTTGAGGTCATGTTTTATGGATTTCAAAGTTGTTTGGGATCAACGCCTTCTTCTAGTTGGGTTTTTTGACAATAATAGATTTCACTCAAGCATTAATATGACTCATTATGAATCCCTCTATGAAAATAAGTGTATAAATCCAACATTTTGGGATGAATTTAGTGAAATAAATTTATTGGGACCTGATATTGCTAAAGAAATAGTAGAAAAAGTCAAATCCTTTTTGCAGTGCCTCAAGGAAGATCAAATTTGATAGAAAATTTATGTTGGAAATCATCAGTGAAATTTGGAATTAAATGTTGTTAAGAATGTATTACTAAAAATTTCTCTTGGAAAAATGTTATAATATTTGAAAATAAGGGAAATATGAGCCCTAAGAATATTGGCTCTTTCAAGATTCTTGATCAAGTAGGAGAGCTATCTCATCGCTTATCGCTTCCACTGAACCTCTCTCAAGTTCATCATGTGGTCAGCGTATCATGTCCAAATAAGTACATACTATTCCCATCATATGTACATAAATCAATGGTTTGAAAATTTTATTATGATATTTCCTATAAATATCAACTGGTAGAAATCATGGATTGTAGAGATAAAGTGTTGTGCAACATGACTACCCACACAGTTAAAGTTCTCAGAAGGAATCATAAATTCAAATATCTTACATGGGAACCTAAGTATGTGATGAAACAAAGATATCCTCGTCTTTTATATTATAGTGATGAAATTTTGAGGTAGACATTCATTTTAAGGTTAGTAGAATGTAACACCCTAAGATTTTATGTTATATTTCTCATCAAATAAATTTAATTTTTTCAATATCTTGTGAAACATGAAACCCATAGTTTAAATGAAGAGTAATATTGTATACCATTATAACCTAGACATTAAATAGGAAGACAGAATATTATTAACAAAATTTTGAAAAAAAATGTTTTAAGGTTTTTGATAAATAATATATATTGATAAATAGTACTCAATTTTTAGTAAAATTATTGTAGGCTTAAAAATACTTTTTTAATTGAAAATGGATTTTATTTCTTTTTGTGAGAAAATAATATAATTAATTTATTAAGATTTAAGAAAATCTATTTGAAAAAATTAACTAAATTTTTAAATCACATTTTCAAAATTATCTTAGAGTTAATTTTTGTTAATTTTATAAAACTATTTATTTTTAAATTAATAATGGAAATAATTATTTTTATTTATTTTTTTAATTTAAATCATTTAAAAAGTTTTATTTTTATTTAATTTTTTAAAAAAACATTATGTCATTTTTATTATAAATAATCCAATTTATTTCATCAGAACTAATTTTATGTTGGATTTTGGTATAAAAATAAGTTTTACTTAGGAAAATATTTGTTTTCTGGAAAATTGCTTTTCATCATGTTTTGTTGGTTAAATTTTAAATTAAATTATGAAATTTATATGAGTTTAATTTGATAAAATCATTTCAATATTTATAATATTCATGGTAAAAAAATTTAATGATTCCAATATTATTATCGATCATAATGAATAGTTAAAAATGTAAAAAAATCACCACACTTATGGTTAAAACCAGTTTACCGAGGGGGTGGACCAAGATATGATGGTAATATTACAAATTAAACCTCTATAAATCATATCATATAGAAATATTGCATCCTTGTACTATCCAAAACTCTAACCTCGATCCATTTGGAATCATTTTTCTTGATTATGACACTATTATATTTTAATCTTTTAATAAATTCTAAGTGTGCCCTCTCCCCCACTTATTAAAGGACACCCCTACTTTCTCTTCTTTGTGCCACATTGAATCATATAGTATGACCAAAACAAAAAAAAATTATATTCTAAACTTCACGAGAGATGAATTATATGTTTTTTATTCTTAAAATACAATTCCAATGATCCTTAATAAATAATCTAAAGGGGGCCTACTAAAGAAGTGGAAATCATCCTACCTGACATCTTTCAAATTATTTCTTTTTATACCTCCCATGAATCTATGATATTAATAATAAATTAATAAATTAATTATCCTAATTATAAAAAATATTTTTATGATTATGTAACCACCATTATTCACCCTCTATCCCATCAAATGTGAAGTTAAAGTATCACTTGTGCCTACGTGTGGACTACCAACTCAATGTAGTGATGCTATTCATTTTCCATCACCATATTTCATTGATGGTTATTATGATGGGTTTAATGTTTTTACCAGATATTTGTGAATTAATTATATTTCTATAATTATAATATCCTGTTTACCTTATTACCTTCTCATCCATTGGAAAATGATAACGTCGCTCGTGCATATGTGTGGACTACCACTACCATGAAGCGATGTGATTCGTTTTTCAATTATACCTTACGTGGATGGTAATAAGGATAGAATAAATGAATGTATATCATTTATATGATATAATAATTATCATTTATATGCGAATTATTATTTATATTTATTTTATTTCATCCTATAAAAAGTGAAAATAGTGTTCATGTGTATGTACGACCAACCACCTCCATGAACATTGTAATTAATTTTTCTATCACTAACTTCTATATATGAGTTTCTCTATGTATAATGAATATAGATAATATTTATATCAGGATTAAAATTATTTATTTTATGTAACTATGATCAAATTTCAAATAATGGAACTACCAAACTCAAATTATCATGAAAAATGAAACAGTTGACACCTAAAAATGGCAATTTTAATAATGAATTATAAATAAATAGGTGTTGAAATGTTATAAGTGGATAATATATGATATTATAATTATGTAAATTATTATGGAATATAAGTATAAATAATTTCAATTTATTATTCATGAGGTTATAGTTCTTTCTAATAAAGTCAATCTTGATGTAATAGATTTAGGTTACAATCTCATTATTCATAAGGATTGTTTATGATTTAGTTTCTGAAGATAGAATTTTATAATCTATCTCTCAATAATCCCATGAATTTTATTTAAATATAGTTATTTTTTTAATATATATGTTTTAATATTATTTTTATCTCTTTAATAACTCAATATAACAAACTAATATTTTTAATGAAAACCGATATTATTTCTCCTTTCAGTTGAAAATCCATTTTCTCCCATATTCAGGTTTTCTAAAAATGGATTCAATAATTTTTTATATATTATAAGACTTTTTTTTAATTTATTTTATCACCCTTGATTTAATTTTTAAAATATATTTTAAAATTAATCTTCTTTTCCTTTTTTTAATGAGGAACTTTTGACTTTTTATTGAAAATGTGAAATGAATATTTTATTTTTACATACATGGTATGAACATAATTTCATATAGTCAAGATTGTGAAAAGTGTTGATGATCCAATTATAGGTTCCTAAGGTTCATGTCAATTAATATTTTTCTTTAATATTTGGGAAAAAATTAGATTTTAAATATTTGATTTCAATGTGAAAAGGTTATTTTCCTCAAGAATTGTTCCTGTGATATTTTAAAAACATTTTTCATCTATGATAACACAATTTTATATTACTTGTGGTTTTATGGGGATATGATGAAGTGATAACATCCACTTTTATTCTTTAGATGCCTTATAATGATAATTATTTAAGTATGATTCTATGAAACCCATTTATTTCCCATGGATTAATTAAATTATGGTGAAACCTATTTCTTTTCCATAGGTTATACTATAATGAAATTCTGAAATATTTATGAAAACCATTTAATTTATATGGGTTATGATATTTTTAATTTTTTTATGAACCTATATCACACATATGTATGATTTTAATTATGTGATGGGTGGTTTAGAAATTATATATCGCTCCAAATAATTGAATAAAGATGGATATGTTATACGATAATAAGGATTGGAATGGGGAGTGAACCTAGTCCAATTGGGGACTCCATCCAATATGATAGTATTGGGAGTGAACCTTGACTAAGGATATGATATAATGAAGAGTGAACCCAATCCATTATTATAGTCTTGTAAGTGATACTTGACTAAGGAAATAATACTCTATGCTTTTGTGAATGATGAAAACTTATGTATTATGCCAATTTTTTTCTCTCATGACTCATTTTATTTTATTATTTTATGATTAATGAATTATGAACCACCGAGATTTTTTCCATGACTCAAAATTATGACATATGATATGTTGTGATGGTTTTCAAATTCCAAGATCATGTTCTTATACCATTATGATCATGTTACGTTTAAGTGATCATTGAAATTTCGATTGAACATATGAGCTCACACTTTAATATGTTGCCTTTCCCTAGGTTATAAAGAATGTTTTTAATAATGATATGTCTAATAAGGGTTCTAATGATTATGAAATTAGTGGGAGGTGATGCAGATCTCTTATGAACAGGTTGTTTATGTATCCATGTTTCTAAATACACTAAACCTCTATGATTAATTTTATGTATTGAATATTCATCTAATAATATTTAATATTTATGTATGAAAAGTATGGGTCACTAAAATACATATGGATCATTTTGAATTATTTTATAAATGTCCTTGTCGACCAGCACTTTCTTAGGATGATACCAAAGAAACATCACTATCGGCGCATAGTCTTATCGAGGAGATAACTGGGAAAATTCAAATGATTAGGATGTTAGAAATATAGATATTGATTCACTAATTTTTCATTTATGTTTTTGCTCATAAATACCCTCTTTTTTACTACTAAAGTCTCTTTAAGTGGATTTTAGGATGTTATTTATTAAAATATTTATTTCTTTTCTATGGAATTATAGAATTTATTTAATTATACATTATCTTATATATTATTCTACAAAGTATTCTATAAGATACAAATATTCTAGAATCAAAGTTTACATGTTATTGTCACAACACAATTATAGTATCTAACCCCACTTTTTGAACCCACGTCGAAGTTGAATGTTAGTTTTGGTAACCTAACTTTTCATAAGGAACACCATGATTAGGTTCTTAACATCAATTTTGGAACCTCATGTTTGAACTGAACATTAGGTTTGAGAACCTAATTTTTTTGTAGAATACACAAGATTGAATATCTAATATTTTGTGTTATAACCTAACATTGGGTTTGAATATCTTGATTTTTCATCTATGTTTGTATTCAATGATATGTTTTTATTTTTCTTTTTTTAGTTATCCTCACAAAGATAAATCCCATGTTTTATTAGGCACCTTCAGCATTCAAAATTTGGATATTTCCAAGATTTCTACTACAATTTATTTGGAACTAATATACCATTATATAAGTTCATTGATCATTTCAAAGGCTCCTAAATAATGGATTAAATCATTCCTTTTTCAATTGTATTTTTTGATTTATTATATCCAATTAAATTTAAATTTCAAACATGCTAAGTGTTTTGAAAGGCCACAATTTATCTGTGGATATTTTCAGATCTACTTGATTAGGTTTAAATAAATCTTCTAATTTATTCTCAAAAAATTTATCAAAATGATATTGCTGATAACTAATATCTAATAGTCAAATATTTTGAAAAACTCACCGCTTCTTTGATGTTTTAAAATATGAATCTATTTATTTTATCAAAAATTTATGAGAATATTATTGTTGATGTTACTATTGTTTCTAACTATTATTCATCTACTATAGTTCACTGAAGTTCTTTTTTATAACTATACTTCTCTTCTTACTTGTTATAATATTTTATTTTGTGATCGTCCTATTACTAAGAAGTAGTTATACTATTTTTAGATTATTTAGAAATTTTTTATAGAAACTAAAAGATTATTTAAAAGTAATTTAATTTAAATAATATCTTATATTCCTTTGATTGTGTCTTCTGTTTTCAGTTGAAACATAAACATCTAAACACATTCAGTATGTTTTTCATCAATCAGATACTCATTCCTGTTTTTTCTAAACACTCAGGTGTGGAGTGTTTCGAGGAATATTGTTTATCCTATTTGAATCATTTTAAAATATTTATTACAAGTTACAGTTTATTTCACTCAACTATCAATATACCAAGGAAATGTTTCTAATAGTTAAAATAAAAAATTCATGGAGAGAGTGTTGATGGAGTGGACTAGGGGACCTATTTTCACTGAACCACTTTAAAAAATTATGTTCTCTTTTTATTGTTTGACTGTATAATCTATTTGAAGAAAAGGGAACAATCACACCTTCCAAATCACAAACGGGGATCAATTTTAAAATATTCATATGTTTTTAAAAGGAAACAATTCATCCCTCTGATTTATTCATATTTATCATGAACTAACAATAGGTATCAAATGATTTCTCTTATAAGGAATACATATAAGATATAGAAATATTAAGCTAAAGGTATATATGATGATATATTTATTTAGTTGATCTGAGAGAATTTATTTCAATGATATGGTATCTATATTTCAATGTATAAAATTATAGATTCTAGAAATCTCATATAATGCTTTATTTGAAAAATCTTAGTTCAAAACTTTATATTAAGGTTTTTGGTCCATATTAAATCCCCAAATAAGATCAAAAAATATAAGATACTACCAATTAAGTTGAATATGATCTAAATTTAAGATCCACTAATGAAATAATTTGTGAATTTGTGCCTCATGAATTCAATTATGTCACTTAGTGTCCTACTGCTTATGATATGTGGTAGAGAATTATTATTTTCTATGAAGGAACTGATAATGTAAGATAGTTTAGGTACAATAATGAAAAATTAAAATTTTATAATTCTAAAATGTATAATGATTAAAATATTACCCAAATAAATATAATATTGACTAAAATATTCTATAGGTTTATTCCCTAGGAACTTCAATTCTAGAACCCAGCCTATCACTAATATTTCATAGAGTTTTACACTCTAAGTGGAATGAAATATCTGTTTCTATCAAGAAATCAACTCCTAAAAAATATAACGATGAGGGAATTGATTGGTACTCTAATGATGTACAAATTTGAAATAAAATTTTAGGTTGAATATCATAAATTATCAAAAAGATAATACATATCTTGAAGTTTTTAATCCAAAAGGATTATATAAGTTGAATGAGGATGTTATATCTTCAAAGGGATAAAGGTTTTTAAAACCTATACAGTAATTTTTTAACCTAGATGATATATTTAATAAGTTTCATAAATGAAGAATGGAATAAAAAATTCATTTAATAATTAAATGAATAATGATCGTGGTATGAAATAGGTTACATATTACGAATGAAAACAGTTTGGTTATATAAAACCCGATTTCCCATAGCAGAAAGCGAAAATAAAAATGGAGAAAACATAGAAGAATCACTAATTTAATGAGGATTATGAATTGAATGTAGATAAATACACGATTTATACATTTAGTGTTTATGAAAACTAAAGAAAATATTCATGTCCTCATTATGAATTAGAGAACTCAAATCATAAAGCAAACATGAACTTTATATCCAAATAATATGAGGTACAATCTTACAATTCCTCTGTATTTGATTCTAAAAGATTCTCAGATGAAAAAATAGTTGAATATTTATTTATGTTATAATTAAAATAAAATTACTAAATAAAAATAAAAAATATTTATAGAATATTAAAAATGATATATCAAGTGAAAATATTCCATATTAAAAAATAATTTCAATTAAAAGAAAAATTTAGTAAATATGCTTCAAGATACAATGAGAATAAAAATAAAAATAAATATTTATAGGCTAAAGTATAATATTTTTAAAACGATGGTAGTATATTTACAAGGGGATAAGAGTTATTAGATATGGTTCTTATAAATAATGTTCCGAAAAAAGAAATATTTGGTATTTTTAGTAATGGTGAAAACCCCATGTTATTTAGAAATTATTTTATTCCTAGGTTAAAGTATCAAAAGATATATAAAGTTAACGATTTTCATCATGTCATTAGAGGAATTCATGATAATAACGATTTATTAAATAATCATTATATATTTTTTATAAATAATTCTTATTTTTATAAATATTTATCAAAATCTAGTTCTCACAATGCAAGAATTAATCTAGTTGCCTTGATCTTTTCTCGCTAACACTGTTGTACCTAAGATCATTTGGGTACCAAAAAATTTTTTTGTTTGAAATTTTTGTTGAAAATATATAGGGACAAAAATTAAATATGGTATATAAAAAATGTCTATTCAAGTAACATAATTGGATATTTTTTAAATTTCTATTCACTATCAAAAGTAGATAGAACTTTGGTGACCTTTAGAGGTAATGTTAAAGTAATGATCATTAGTATTGGACTAGTTGGACATCTAAAATAAATCCTAGTTAACAACGTTATACACATTTGAGATTCAAGAAAAATATCATAAGTATATCTCAAATCTGTTATGATCACTTTTCTTTTGATTTTTTTGTAATGATTATTCTATCTTCAAAGATAAATTTATTATGTTTAGAGTACCTGGAACTGAAAATGATAAAATTTTGGAAGTTAGCTCCTAATGTGAATATAAAGTGAACTATTTACATATTGAAATAAGTTAATAATAAATATGGAATTGGAGACTGATTAATTTTAATATATTTTTCCTATCTAAGTTATCTAAGAATAATTTAGTTTTAGATCTATCTGGTCTTAAGATTGATTATAATAGACTTTGTGATACATGTTAAATTGGTATGAAATATTTGTTATCTTTAAAATTAATTAAAATGGATTCTTTTTATAAACCTTTATAACCTATTCACATGGATTTATTTAGACCCTCTTGAGTAACAATCTTGGCTAGGAGATTATTTATACTTGTTTTAATTGATTATTTTTCCATATTTACTTGGGATTACTTTTTTAAGTTTAAAAGAAATGTTTTTTCAGTTTTTATTAGTTTTTGTAAGTTTGTACAAAATAAAAAATATTTCAAAATAGTTTCATTTAGAAGTGATCATGAAAGATTATTTGAGATTAAATAATTTAATACTTTTTTGTCAAAACTAGGAAATAGAAATACTTTTTTTCTATAATAACATCTCCATAGAATGTATTTGTTAAAAGAAGAAAGATAACTATTTAAGATTTGGACAAACTTATGTTGAATTAATATAGCTTAACTATATATATTTTTAAAGAAGATATTAATATATCTTTCCATATTATGAATATAGTTTTAATCAAGTCTTTTCATAAAAAGTAACCTTATAATTTAAGGGATAATAGAAAACCTAATATTGGATACTTTAGAGTTTTTAGATCAAGGGGGTATATCATTAATACTAATGAAAAATTTAGTAAGATTGATGAAAATGCTGATGAAATAATATTTCTTGGGTATTATTCTACTTATAAATATTGTAGAGTGTTTAATAAAAAGTCAACCATATTTGAAGAATCTATTCATGTGAAGTTCGATAAAAGTGATCCATTTGATCACAAAAAAAATTAAAATAAATTAATCTATTGATTATATGAATAACTTGAGGCTTGATTATTTTAATGATATGTTTTAATGTAAATTAAAATAAAATCAAAATTGGACTAGTTCTAATGGACATGAAACTAAGAAGCCTTAATGTGTCTTACAAAGATAACTGAGATTATGAAAGGACCACCCTTAAAAAATGATATAGGTGACCGAGATAAAGAAATTATGACTAGGAGAAATGTTAGAATCTTGATTGGGTTTTATAGCTTTATATACAAGTTTAAACCAAATTCTGTACGAGAAGTCATAAATGATGAAAGTTGGATGTTAAATATGAAGGAAGAGTCAACCCAATTTAAGAGGAATAATGTTTGGGAATTAGTTGATTGGACCATGAACCATATAATCATAGGAACTAAAAGGGTATTTATAGAAAAGTTACATGATCAATTTATAATTACTAGGAATAATGCAAGATAGTTTTTAAGGGTCACAACTGGGAGGAAATAATATACAATGTGGAAACCTTTACCCCGCTTTCTAAGATTTAATTCATTAGGATCCTTTTGTCCCATGAATCTCATATAAACATTAAATTATACTATATGGATGTAAAATATTCTTTTTAAATGGTTATTTAGTAGATTAAGTTTATTTTGAATAACCTAAAGGTTTTGAAAACCCTCATCTACCAAATTCTATTTTTAAAATTACTAAAGTTCTCTACTTCATTAAAAAACACCAAAGTATTGGTATAGAAAATTGATTTATTTTATTTAAAAAAATTATTATTCCATAATATTTGATGATCTTTAAATTTTTATGAAATATTTCTCTTATAATATTTTATTAGTTCAAATTTATATAGAATATCTTTTTTTGGTTCAACTAATGAGAATCATTGTAATGATTTTTTAAAAATTATGAAAAAATTTGAAATGGGTATGATTAGAGAATTAACAATATTTCTTTGATTTAAAATTTATCCAAAGGATTTTGGAAATGTTTTAAATTAAACTAAATATATTATGGATCTTTTGAAAAATTTTGGACTTGAAAATAGAAATATTTATAGAACATCAATGTGTACTAATGTAAAACTTGATTGGGATAAATCTATAAAATGATTGGACAACAAGTCATATGTAGGTATGATTGTTAGTTTGTTGTATCTTAATACTAGTAAAATAGAAATCAATTTTTTTGTTTTCCTTTGTGTAATATTTCGATAAAATTTAAAATATATCCATGTAATTGCAGTGAAATGGGTTTTTATATATTTAAAAGGAAATATTATTATATCTCTCTTTTATAGAGAAACTTATAGTTTTTATTTAATCTCATATTTAGATGATGATTTTTTAGAGTGTAGATTAGATAGAAACACACATTAAGAACCTATCACTTTTTATCAAAGTCCCTAGTTCATGGTCTAGTAAACAAAAACACTTGGTTTCATTTTCAACCACTAAAGTTAAATACATATCTAATGGTTGTTGTTGTGAAAAAGTATTATGGATGAAACACACACTTATAAACTTTAGACATAATTTTGATCTTATTCTCATTTTATGTGATAATTTTAGTAGTATAAATATTTCATAAAATCATATGTTACATTCTAGGACTATGAGTATTGATATTATGTACCATTTTCTAAGGTATAATTTCCAAAAAGGGGAAATATCTCTATAATTTTGAAAATTTAGTATCAAATTGCTGATATTTTCACTAAACCACTTCCTACTGCCAATTTTTATTTTAGTAAGTGTAGTTATATTTAATTAATTTTAAGTAAAATTTTTAATATTCTTTCTAATTTCAATTTAAATTAATAATTTTTAACATTATAAAGATTTTTATTTAATGATTTATTTATTTATGTTGTTTGTCAAGGTTTTGAATTTGTTTTATTAAAATTTCATTTGCATATATTATTTTACAAAATGATCTTTCTGTTTTAAAATATTGAATGATTATACTATAAAATTATCTTAAGAATCTTAACTTTCATCAAAAACATCTAGAGTTAACCCTTCTCTCTCTCTCTCTCTCCATCCTTTAAACCTGTTCTATTTCAATCTCAAATGATCATGATCTCTATAATCCTATTTTTTATGATCTCTAATCATTCTGCTTCTTTTTATGGTTAATAACAATAGGAAATTAAAGGCTATTCCAAATGGTATGAAGAGGCATCAATCAACAAGTTCATAATAAAATGTTCTTTAGGGAAAATTCGTAGACTTTAAGTGGTTGATTGAGAAAAATATGGTGCTAAAGTAGGTGTTGATTTTTCAATTATTGGAATTTATGTTTAACAAAGAAAATAATGAGTACATTTTTTAAATACAAGTAATCTAATTTTCTAAAAATTCCCAATACAATTTTTGTGATAGTAATAGTGATGTCACTTCTAATGTGAATGATATATAGTTTTCTACCTCATCAGTTGCAATATCTAATTTCTTTTAGTGCACCCTTGAAGGAAAGTTCCATTTCAGTTTAATAACTATCAATTATGTAGATTATAAGTCTAAGTAAATTATGTACTTGATTTTTTGGGATCTCTCAATTTAGGAAGATACTGGTGAAATACATGAAGTATGAACATATTTATTCAGTAATATTTCACCATAAAATAGTAGTTCCAATAATTGTTGAATCACAGAATATTTTTTTTCATGAAATTTATATCATGTTTCTAATGAAAAGTGTTGTCAAGATAAATATTATCTAGTAAATATTGTGGTACATAATCATTTACTTCTATAGAGATGTTAGGATTTACTTTTACCCTTATGAAAGATTAGATTCCCTTTTTATATAATTGGGGGTTTATAACTAATATATGGATAGGGTTGAGATTTCATAGTTTCAATATATTATCTTCTAGGACATTAAGGAAGTTTGGTAACTTTTGGAGTGTGAAAAGAGATGATTTAATTCCTATTGTAGTATAATAGGATGAAAAATATTGTGATCGGGGTGAGGTGGAGAACATGAGTTTAAAATTGTCTAGTTCTACAAAGCCTAACATAAAAGAGATTGAGAAATCTAGAGTTCAAAGAGCTGGTATTCCATTAGTGGTTAGCGGTTTGGAATATTCATTAGCTGCTTCTTCCAATATCCTTATTAGGTCCTTAAGAAGACATGTATTGGAAGAAAATAGTCCTACCAAAGTTATAGGAATACTTTAATTTCAAAGATATTATCATGAACCCTCTACTGAGGAAGATCTTGATGATTTTTTGGTTCCATGGACTTAAAAAATAGAATAGTATATACCTGTTGATAAAGTTTAATATATTGGGGAAGTTTATTATCTAGTTTCTATAATTCAATAATGGGTTGTATAGTATGCTACTATAGTTTAAGGAATAAGTGAGAAAATTGTTCAAATTATAAAACAACCAATATATGATGCTCATTATCAAGGTTCTTAAAGAACGGTAGAAATTCATGTGGAGGAAACCCATTCTTTTAAGAAAATAATTACCTAATTTGTTTCTTCAACTAATTTGATCGAGGAATTATTAGATTATTTTGTTAAAATTTACATGGAAAGGAATGTAGAAGATGGTGTTGAGTCTATTTAAGTGACTGGTAAATATATTCTCATTTTCATGAAGGTGTAGAAGTTCAATCTCTTTAATTTTTTGAAGTTTTAGAACCTTAAAAAAAGGACGAGGAAGTACCTTTGGAATCAAAGTATGATTATTTCTTTAAATCCAATGTTCAAAATTTTATGGAAATCATCTTCTACAAGTTTGATCTATTGAAATATAAAGTTTTAAATATTTATTCAGAACTTAAGAGTTCCAGAAATGTTGTTTAATATTTGATATGTTCATTTATATTCAAAACAGATTTTAGTATTTCTAGACTAAGCATCAGTGTTTGAAATAAAGTTTAGTTTCTAATAAATATTTTGAGACCTTCAAATGATATAACTTTGACATGTTTTGAAATCATTAAGCATAAATGAATTAAAAAATTTATTTTGGGGATTTTAATAAGTTACTAAAAAATTTATTTGAAATTGTGAAGGTCTCAACTACAAGTTATGGAAGAGTATCTTCTTCCGTTGGTGGAGGATCTTTAGATGTGTTGAAAATAATAGCGATTTTGTCTCTTGATAATGATACCATGGATAATAACATTCAAGGTTTATACTATGAGAGTGTTCACCTATAAACCACAAGAAAATAAGAAATAATTAGTTGATAGGTTGAATTTTCTAGATCAAGGAGTTAATTTGTTGGTCAACGAGTTGGGAGAAATGATATACATATAGGTTTAGTATTTTGAGGCAGTTCATACTATTATAAAGGTGAATCTGGTTAAACTTCTAAATATGAATCAAGAATCATGATTTTTGAAGAATGAGTGGGCTGGACCGATGAATCATAATTTCAAAGAGTTAATTTAGTAGCTAATGGTCTTGCAAAAGACACGTGAGGACTCTATAAACATACAATCCTCTTACTTAGAAGATCCCAATCCGTCATCTCACCCTACTTTATAACATGTATATCCTTGAACCCATCTTCATTGTAATCTGGGATAATTTTAAAAAATGAATTATTTTGTTATTTTTTCTATATTTCTTTTTTATTTACTGTAGTTTTATGTTTATTAACATATCCAATTTCAGGATGCATTTAATTTTTTCTTATATAAAACTCACTTATAGTTCTGTGATACATTAAATTTTGTTTAATCCATTTTACATATTTTTTTACTCCAAAAGGGGTATAAATATAGATAAAGAAAACATTATGATATTTGATTTGATTAATATTTTCTTTTTATTTGTTCAATAATTCAAACCAATAAATATTCTGGTGTTTATAATTATATGGGATTTTTTATCATAAAAAAGTAAGATATTTTTAGGCATAGATTTGTTGATATAAAAATTTCTCATTAATTTCTCATTTACTTCGATGATCACAAATACCCTCATTTGATTTAATAATGAATTTTCTTTAAGTGGATTTCTAGATTATATTTATTATACTATTTATTTCTTTTACCTAGAATTATAGAAGTTATATACCTAAATTTTAACTTAAGTTTTATTCTAAAAAATATTCTAGAAGTTCAAAGTACTCTAGAATTACTATTCACAAAGTCTTGTTGCAACCCAACATTGGTACCTTAACCTACATTTGGAACCCCATATTGAAGTTGAATGTTATGTTTGGGAACCTAGATTTTGATAAGGAATGTCAATTTTGGGTTCCTAACATCACTTTTGGAACCTCATATTTGAATTGAATGTTAGGTTTATGAACCAAAATTTTATAACAAAAACACTACATTTATGTATCTAACATTTGTTTTTGAACCTAACATTGGTTTTTAACCTCACTCTCTAGTAACCTATGTTTAGATTCAACTATGAAATGTGAATTGTACTTTCGGAGTAATCCTCACATAGAGAAACCCCATGTTAAATCATTCATATGCGGTATTTGAATTTAAGATATTTAGGATATTTCTTCTATTCTTTCACTAAAATAAATATCTCATTAAATAAAGTCAAATATCATTTCAAATTATCTTAAATAATGGATTAAAATATTCACTTTTTTATGGAAATTTACGATTCATTATAGCTGATTAAATTTAAATTTAAAATGCATTGAAGGTTTTGAAAATCATGATTTATAAAATGATATTTTTGTACAAACTTGACTAGGTTTAAATTGAGATTATTTTTTATTCTCAATGGATTTATCAAGATGAAATTGATGAAACCTGATATATAAGAGTGTAATATTTTGAATAAACTCTACTTATCTGATGTTATTTAAGTTTAATCTCTTTATTTAATCATGAATTTATGAGAATATTACTATAGTTGTATCTACCTATTATTCATATACTATAGTTTGTTGAAATTATTTTCCAGAACAATACATTTCTTCTTACTTATTATAATCTGATGTTTTGTGATTGTCATGTTTCCAAGAATTGGTTCTATTTCCAATGTGATTATCAAGAAACTTCTCTACATAAATTCCAATATTCTTTAAAAGTAATGTGATGCGATGTATTTTTTATATTCCTATGAAGATTAATTTTACATATTGAAAAATCTCCATCTGAACACTTTTAACATGTTTTAATTTAATAAAATAATTTTTATTATTATTTCTAAACACTCAGGTTCATGTTTTTTGAGGAATGTTGTTTTTTCTATTTTAATCATTGTAAAATATTTGTAATAAGTTAAAATTACTTTCACTCAATTATATAGGTACCTTGGAAAATGATCTTAAAGTCAAAATCACGAAGCTTGTGAAGTGATTGTAAGCAGAGTGGACTAGGGGACCTTTTTTCCTCAAACAACTATAAAAATAATTTTTTTCTTTTCTTTATTATTCTACTACATAATTTATTTGAATGAAAGAGAATAGTATGGATTGCTAAATCATAAAGTGGTGATGAAATTTATATTATTCAGGTGTTATTATAATGACTTAATTCACCCATGTTTTGTCTTTATATTTTTTCCACCCTAATATAGAAAAATAATGATGATGAATTAGAGTTGTCATAAATCTTATGTGGATTATCATCGTTGGGACTCATAATTTGATATTGGAGATCATGTGTTATTAGAAGTATATCCAACAATAGGTCATCAACATTAGAGTAAGAAAGGCAAATTTACCCCTTGTTACATAAACCCTTTTGAAATACTAGAATATATTGCTGATTTTATTATCAAATGGATTTATAACAATGATTCAACATTTTACACTATGTATTTCAAGTATCTTAATTGAAGAAGTGCTAGCCAGATCCCGACCATGTGATTTGATGGGACCACATTGATCTTTCACCAGATTCTACTTTTCTATGCATGATGATACAGATTGTGGATAGATAATAGAAATTGATACATGTAAATATTATCCATTTGGTGTGAGTTTTATTGTTGTATGGTTATATTTAGGAAGACTCTGAGGAATACGTATAATTTATATTAGAATAGTTGTCGATGATCATCCAAATCATTTCCAATCTATAACTTTATGAGGATTTAAATCCCAATGTTTTAGAGAATTTTTCACCCCTAATTTGAGGTATTAAATTTTTTACATGTATTTTTGAGTTATGTTGCACTTGGGATTAATATTGGGATTTTTTTCTGTGTTTTGGGGTGTTTTTGGAAGGTGTTTGGAGGGTTTATAGTTAATGGAAACCATGCAACTTTTCCCAGGTAACCATGTGATTGAATTTGGAGGATAAGAGGGTACAAATGGCTAGAACATAGTTTTTAAATGTGGTGTGGGTGACAAGGAGAAACCATGCATGTAGGAAAAAAGAGGGAAAACATGATTAACACATTGTTTGTCAAACTATGTGAAACAACCGTACTAGGTGGGGGATTATATGTAGTAACAGGTGCACAATTTCTAAAAACATGAAAATTATGATGGGTTTTATAAGATCATCATATGACCATATGAAGTGGAATGACACCTAAATAGAGGTATATCAATCTTCAATAATCAACACATAAATAAAATTATAAAACATAGTACCTAAAAAATGCCAACAACGTCAATCTTATTCTTCTTTGGAAAATAAGAATTCTTGATAAAGTACAAAACATAGAGGAACAAATCACCCTTATTCTTGGTGGAACCCTAGCCAATGTATTTGTAATCATGTATTAAGGATAGATGCATAATGATGGGGTTCTAGAGACTTTATCTTTGATGATTAACGACAAGATGTGAGGAAAATATAATTCTCCTCACACAAAAAAGAGTTCACTATACTCTTATATAGGCAAAGCCTAAGGATAATCACATCATAACCATTTTATACTATTGTGTTATTTCAATAAACATTTTAAATTAATTAATATAAATCTACGAAAACATTCAAAATGGTTTTTAAGTCATAATAAAACTATTCAGGAGAAATAAATATATATTATATTTTTTATTTCACCGCATGCATGTATTAAATATATAGTAATATATACATAATATTATATATATTAATTATATATTTTAGTGAACATCCAATAATATCCCACATGTACTAAAATCCCATAAGGAATCTATGAATAAATTTACAACTCTTTATTAATCAATCCAAAATAATTTGGATATGGTTTTTCATCAAACTCTCATCCTTTTGAACAACCAATTTTCCAAAATTTTATCTTTATATAATGGACTAAATATTTCAACCTTTAGGCCTTAGAATTGTTGAAAACAACTATTAAATCCTAAATATATAGATTTATGAAAATAAGGGCCTCTATAAAACATCGGTGCTTCTCATGAAACAAAGGGGTCTGGTGTGATCTCTGTAAAACATACTCATATCTATATACAGATATTTATACAACTAGATGTATCATATACCTCATATATATCTTATATAATCTTTTTTCCATTAAAAATAGTAACCACTAAACATGTAACATGTGAATATATTATTTACCTCTAATTTTTTTCTTGATTCTATAAAAATACCGACCAAGTGGATGAATACATCATATGTCATTCATCCTAATAAGAACATTACATTCCACTTATCCAAGTATTTGAACACACTATATGTGAAAACACTAAGCATAGATATTCATATCATCATTCTAATTCAATCAAGTGATATATTTTTTATCTCCTCATTCATGTGGAAAAATCCCATCTTAGTTATACTCCAACTAATAACTTGATCGACATTATACACAACCACCCATGATTATATAAGCTCACACTGTGACTTGCATTAGTAGCGTATCAAAGTATGAAGGTTATCATTATTTTAATGTTTTTAACCTTAGGTAAGAAGGATTGATAATAAACATACACCCCTAAGTATATCCATGATCGTATGACATTCTATGCATTATACTTTTTATGATCTGTCCAAGTGATAAATCTCTACTTATTACCTTAAGAATCCATTAGTAAATATATCATATAAAACCCTTTTCCATAGATATTATAATCTATTCAATATGAACTTTACATATAATCACAATCCATTATACTTCATGATGATCACCAGTTACGGACAACTCAAAGTTTATTTCTTGATGGGAAATTTATCATTCAACTATTCATGTAAAGAAAATTTCATCATACATGAATTAATGATAAATGGAAATTGAATTTATTATGAATACATTATATTTTTGAAACTATTACAAAAATAATCATAATATATTATACATAAATTTAATTTTGTTTCTACAAGAATAGTTTTCGAAGCATTACAACCAAATGTAATTCCTATCACATTCCCATGTGGAAATCTGATAAAATAATCCCACTAAGATCTTAATGATTAATATTTGCGAAGAAATCTAGTTTGAATAATGGTGAGATATAGGAATCATATTCCTTAAGTTAAACTCATTAAAATTATATTTAAACTCCCTAACTTCATAAAATAAAATGTTATACTGTAACTTTTTTTGTCTACTTAGACCTCTTTCTATGTACGTCATCATCATTGTTGGAACAGTTTTCCCTGAAAATTTATCCATGAAATATTTTGTAAATAATGTAACTATTTACATTATCACTTTACCATCACATCCTAAAATATTTTTTAGATAATGTGGTATCCACCTTGTTACAGTAACTAAAGTAACACCTTATATTTCTTTTTATTTCTACACCCTAAACACTTTTAGGATACCAAGTGATACACATTGTGAATTGGTTGGTATAAGCCTTTAGGGAATAATGATGTTCAGATTTTATGATGACCAAATGTGACTCTTTATATTTTTATCTATAATATCCTAATCAATTTTAGCATAAAGTGGCATTCACTTATTTTTGGTAAATATATACAACCATTTACATTTATCTTGAGCATTATTTCCAAAAACATTATATAAATCAAGTGAATTTCACTTGGTAAATAATCTAGCATTATAGTTATATTTACTAAATATAACTATTTTAATATTTCTTTTCATCCATATATCCTAAATCATTAGGATTTAAAGTAAATAATCACTTATAGTAAATCTAGTACAATCTTTTGGTTATTAACTCAGAACATCTCTAAGTTAAACAAACTCCCACTAGCTTCTTGGAAACTATATTCTTTTTGGAATATATTTATAATATACAACAAAAACTACATTGTGTTTAAGGAAATAAACTTTATTTTCTTTTAATAGGAATATTTAAACAATAATCTATTATTTCCATATCATATATAGTATTATATGTTTTGGATATTTTTCCTATTTGAAAATAAGTCTTTATTAAAATATACCACTGAATGGTGACCAAAACACATTCCCACATATTTAAAAAATATTTTAGTTAACACTTTTATCCAAGATAAATACATTTATCCTAGATGAAAATTTTATCCAAATATTACTTTATGAAAACATTTTATAGATATTGACGAATCAAAAACCACATTTATACATTTTATCATCTCATAACTACACGTAGTTATCGATCATCCTCCATTATCATATAAGAGAAGTGAGATGTAGATACACATCTTTTACTTAGATTCATCTAATCTTGAAACATTAAATTACATTCAAATTCTACTTTTCGTACCTATTTACTTCATATCATGAATAAAAACTACAAGACTAATCTATTATTTCTTTGATTTTGAAATCCTGTATATTTAAAACACTTCTAAAACATACACTCAGTATCACATACCCTTCAAAATCAAATAATTAATCCTTAAAAAATTAATACCTACCATGGAAATTCCATGGAGTACCAAACTTCATCAGGTATGTCTGGGTTAATCCAATCATATTGAATTATTAATATTCCATCTTGAAAATCCTAGGATTCAATTACCATGATTTGACTCTCAAGGAAACATTGTCAAACTTTTTCATCATACATTCTTTCTTCCAATGTGAACTTTTACCAACTTTTATTGTCCTTGTAGTACTAAAATCTAGTAATATATGCCTAGTTCATCTATTCTCAACACTTTTAGAATATCAATAAAATATATGTTAAAATCATTTATTTTTTTTGGATATTTCCATAAATGAACATCGTAGGAATCCCCTAACCAGAATAATCCTTATATGTATTTTTTCATCTCTCCAAACATACTCAATCATATTAAATAGAATAGACATTACCAAACATACTAATTATATAAAAATAGTATTCCTTAGCTCAATTAGTATACAATTCCTTTAAATCATTAAATTAATCATTCCATACTTCTATGAGAATATTGATTTTCTTATTTAACAACTTATATAGTTAGTTAAAAAAAAAGGAAATATTCATACACATAGAATATTTTACTTATTTAATAACATTTATTAATATACTAATCTTAGGAGTTTTAAACATTAAGATTTTCATTTCATGGATTAATTTAAATTTTAATTTTATGATGATGATGAATTCATCTATAAAAGAATATTTTATCAGAATAATGTCATGTCTCATGTCATTTCATCAAGGAAATTTAATTAACGGTCCCCTACTAAAAATGATAACCACATATATCACATATACTTAGTGGGAAAGGATCCATATTTCTATAATATGTTAGTCCTCTATGTAATTTCTCTCACCATTTAGTTATTTAGGTAGGTAATCCTCCTAATCACAATAGTTGGTACTCTTGGATAGTTGAGTGGAAAATCATTTATCCAAATCCATCATATGGATTCACTCAACTCTTTTCCTTAGGTAACCTAATCCTATTAGAATTTCATGGATATCATAACCCAATTAAAACACAAAAAATAGGCTAAAAAGGTTAATCCAAGGGAACCCAACTATGACATGACCTACCCAAGGATATTCCAGTGTCACCCATTAATTTCTTTCCTCTCACAAGATAATCCATGAGAACCCATGTATGGCATGATGTACCTGGATGGATGATCGAGGTAATGAAGAGTGTCTCTTTAGTAGGAATATCACACTTAGTATTTAATGGGTTTATTTTCAATTTCTCAACATATTGTCTCATGTTATTCTATTTCACATATGAATTATTCTTTTAATTTGTCCTAGAATCATATTCTATCCACTAAATTAATATGTTCAAAGCATATTGATGTTTAATTATTTACAAAACCCATGAGTTAGTGTTACTTACCCAAAAGCATAAGTCAAACATATTCATACATATCCAAATTCATCATATTCATGAGGTATATAAACATTTACTAAAAAATTATAGGGCTATATGATATTAACAAACTCTACATGAGTATGCCAAAAGAGATAAATATCAAACCCATTCACTTTCCAAGCCAAGGCAAGCCTCCAGAAACTAGGTGTTCTAACCAAAAATCACCATACTCTGGGAGAAATTACTCAATATAGAATTAAATTCATGGAAAGAATAACACCTTATTTTCAGAAAACATATCCAAAAAATAAATTCAAATTCGTAACTTCAATTACAAGTTGAAGTCAATGTAGATAAAAAACTGAAATCATTATCATAACTAGAATGTAATGTGACCATGCGATCATTGGAATCATTAAAATTTAATATTTATAAAATAATTACTACTAGTAATTTGGTAAGAATGGTATAACCATAGGAAAAAATTAATGATTGCATAGTCTAGAAAAAAACAAACCAAAAAAAACAAAAAAAAAATGAAAACAACTAGTTGCAGAAATGATGGAATGAAATGTAGTGAATTAAAATGAAATTTCAGATAGAAATAGAGTCGGGTGAAAATAAAATAAAAAATGATACAAACTATGGATGAATTTAGTGTCCTCAGGCTATTCTGAATTGATGAAAATATATTATCCTATTCTTCTCAAATTAATTCAATTATTCAACTCTTGAGAAATGGTAGAGATTTCCAGTGTTATCACTACAATGAACTTCCATAGCTCGATGAACCTTCTTGATACTTGATATTTTTATATTAACCCTTGAATTAATCTGTTAATTATAGGGGAGATTTTCATTGAACTTCTCCAATATTGGTACTTTATTCAATGATCTAAGGAAAAAAGAAATCACAACACCCAACTGTTGTTAATTGGGTAGTGATAAATGATTCTCACAATCAAATGGAAAAGAAAATAAAACTTAAAATGAACCAAAAAATTAAACTAATAAAAAATAAAGGATTAATGTAAATTAGTTATCATGGCCTGATTCAAATAAAAAATTTGGTAACTCATGAATTAAAAATTACAAAAAAGTGAGAGAAAATATATAAATAAACATATCGGGAGAGATTATTTCCTCCCTCAAGCTCTAGCTACAGATCCTGATCCCACCTTGAGTTTCCACTCATTTTCTCTATGTTATGTTGTGTATAATGGAAGAATTTTGATCAGCCCTCGATCATGGATTAGATATGGAATTCTCCCACTCACTCTCATAAATGATTCTATTCTTAAAAGATAAACTCTAAATGCCTCTTCTGGATGCTCACAATCACCACTAGGTCAAAGATGCTTGTCTTCAATGTGGAATGTATGTCACTATATAACCTCCTCCTCCACTAACTACATCAAATCTCCCTAAAAAATAATTCAAAACTACTCAATGTTTCATGCCATGATGTGACCATAATCATCCACTCCTACCAGGTAGCATGCTTTGACACGCCTATCAATAGATTCCAGTGGAACTCATAGTGAGTGTAGTAATGCTTTAATAACAAAATGCACTCCTCATATGTGGTCCGCACAGACTAAAGGGATATCCAACTTTTACTATACTTCTACCAGTTTCCAACTCCTTGTAGTACTTTAGTGTTTCTATAAGTTCTTACACGCAAAACATAAATAAAATTAAAAGTATTAGTAATATAAATAAATATCATATATATATATACATAATATTTATTTATAATAATAATTATTATTATTAGTATAAATATATCAATATATATACACAAATAATTATTACAATTCTAATTATATATTATTTAAATAAAAGTAATTTTTATTAAAATTATATATATATATTAATATTATTGTTATATTTAGTTTATTTATTATTATGTAAATTATTATTATAATATATTACCATTAACATTTTTAAAATTTTATTTTTTCTCTTAAGCCATTGGTCGGATTTCATCTCTAGGGGTCAATTTCTCAAGAAGTAGGCATGGTAGTGGATCTTCATCGACAAGGGGTCTTAGATTGTCAGTGGTGTGTGAGGATTCAGTTCTTTAGTGGTAGCACACACCTCTGTCGAGGCTTCATCATCCTCTATGTATAGTGGAAATAATCTTCTTCAATGGTGGAGGTTAGGTGGAATCATCTTGGATCCTCGACGTGGTGCTCGTTATCTATAGTGGTGGCGCATGATGGTGTGGTGGGTCTAATTTCATTATATCGAGGATTGATTTGGCTTTCCTTCGACATATTTGAGCATATATGATTTAGTGGGTCCTCCAGATTTTACAAGCATGGTCGGACGGTGGTGGTTTCATCTTCAACAACATCTGCGGGAGACACCCCCATGCACATAGGTGTCCTTTACCCTCTATTGCTCAGAGGGAGATGTGGGTTGTAGTGTAGGTTTTTTTTGGGGTTCATAGATTTTGTTTTGGTGGATATGTGGTGTTGATGGTAGTTTATGTAGTGATATAGGTGGATACACTGATAGATTGAGATCTACCAGTGGCAAGAGTCAAGTAGTAGGAGGGTGATATTCCGGTGGGCACTAGTTGATCATGGGTGATGGTGGATTTCTTTAGAAGCGGTAATAGAAGAACATGGGTGGCTTTTAGTGGATCTAAGATGCTGGTAGTAGATGGGGATGTGGGACTAGTAGATACAAAATGAAGGCCAATGGTGGATTGTGCACATATTGGTAGATGCTATCTACCAGTGAAAGGGGTGAACTCACTACGTGAAAAATGGGTATTTGCGACGGGATTTATTCCCGTCGCAAATAGCCCTGTTAAAAACTTATTTGCGACGGGGGTATTAGCCCGTCGCAAATAAGTAGCCTTTTGCGACAGGATAGCTTTCCCCGTCGCAAAAGGACTGGCGCCCTTTGCGCGCCAAATCGCGGGAAACATATTTGCGACGGGGGAATATTCCCGTCACAAATAACTGGCAGCGGTAAAAGGTATTTGCGACGGGAATATTCCCCCGTAGCAAATAGTATGTCGGCAGGTGGTTATTTGCGACGGGACCCGTCGCAAATAACTATTTAACCGTTGACCATAATAAATGATGGCTAAGGTATTTGCGATGGTACCCGTCGCAAATGGGCCCGTTGCAAATAATCTAACCTAAAAATACCCCCATCCGTTTTTTTTCAAATCATTCTCAAACTCCATCTTCTTCTTCTCTCAAAATTTTATTTCTAAAGTTCAGTTTTTCTCAAGTTTATTTTTTTTTCTCCGGAGTTCATATTGAAGTTTTGAAGAACGATCAGAGATCAACCTCAGATCAATTTTCAAGGTATTTATATTCATTTTAATTTAATATTTATTTTTAATGTT
Source organism: Viscum album (assembly GCA_963277665.1). Classification (NCBI taxonomy): domain Eukaryota; kingdom Viridiplantae; phylum Streptophyta; class Magnoliopsida; order Santalales; family Viscaceae; genus Viscum; species Viscum album. The sequence continues at coordinate 2,028,102,210 of OY728123.1, forward strand.
TTATTAGTTTCAATTATTCTTAATTAGTTGTAATTTAATTATGTTTAAATTGTTTTATTACTTAATAATTAGTAATAAATACCAATAATTAGGAATAATAACATTATTACATTATTAGTATATTTTATTATTAATATTAAAATAATATAATTTTATATATATATACAATTCTCTTTTCATCTGTGTGTTTGCTGTCTCCACATGTATTATTTGTATATGGAGACAGAAAACACACAGATGAAAGGAGAATTGTATATAAATTAGAAAATTATATTATTTTAATATTAATAATAAAATATACTAATAATGTTATTATTCCTAATTATTGGTAATTATTCCTAATTATTGGTAATTATTCATTTAATTACTCATAATTAGGAACAATTACCAATAATTATCAATAATTAGGAATAATTATTAATAATTAGTAATAATTACCAACAATTAGTAATAATTACCAATAATTAGTAATAATTACCAATAATTAGTAATACTTACCAATAATTAGTAATACTTACCAATAAATAGTAATAATTACCAATAATTAGTAATAATTATTAATAATTATCAATAATTAGTAATAATTAGTAATAATTACTAATAATTACCACTAATTAGTAATAATTAGGAATAATTACCAATAATTACCAATAATTAGGAATAATTTGTAATAATTAGTAATAATTAGTAATAATTAGTAATAATTAGTAATAATTAGTACTAATTAGTAATAATTAGTAATAATTAGTAATAATTAACAATAATTAGTAATAATTAACAATAATTAGTAATAATTAAGAATAATTATCAATAATTACCGGTAAATAGTAATAATTCGTAATAATTAGAAATAATTACCAATAATTAGTAATAATTAATAATAATTAGTAATAATTACCAATAATTAGTAATAATTACCAATAATTAGTAATAATTACCAATAATTAGTAATAATTACCAATAATTACCAATTATTACAAATAATTACAAATAATTACCAATAATTACCAATAATTACCAATAATTACCAATAATTAGTAATAATTAGTAATAATTCGTAATAATTACCAATAATTAGTAATAATCGGTAATAATTAGTAATAATTAGTAATAATTAGTAATAATTACCAATAATTAGTAATAATTACCAATAATTAGTAATAATTAACAATAATTAGTAATAATTACCAATAATTATTAATAAATACCAATAATTACCAATAATTAGTAATAATTACCAATAATTACCAATAATTAGTAATAATTAGTTATAATTACCAATAATAAGTAATAATTAGTAATAATTACCAATAATTAGTAATAATTAGTAATAATTAGTAATAATTAGTAATAATTACCAATAATTAGTAATAATTACCAATAATTAGTAATAATTACCAATAATTAGTAATAATTAACAATAATTAGTAATAATTAGTAATAATTAGAAATAATTACCAATAATTAGTAATAATTACCAATAATTAGTAATACTTAACAATAATTAGTAATACTTACCAATAATTAGTAATAATTACCAATTATTAGTAATAATTACCAATAATTACCAATAATTAGTTTTAATTACCAATAATTAGTAATAATTACCAATAATTACCAATAATTAGTAATAATTAGTAATAATTACCAATAACTACCAATAATTACCAATAATTAGTAATAATTAGTAATAATTGGTAATAATTAGTAATAATTACCAATAATTACCAATAATTAGTAATAATTAGAAATAATTAGAAATAATTAGTAATAATTACCAATAATTAGTAATAATTACAAATAATTAGTAATAATTAACAATAATTAGTAATAATTACAAATAATTAGTAATAATTACCAATAATTACCAATAATTAGTAATAATTACCAATAATTACCAATAATTAGTAATAATTCGTAATAATTACCAATAATTAGTAATAATTAGTAATAATTAGTAATAATTACCAATAATTAGTAATAATTCGTAATAAATAGTAATAATTTGTAATAATTACGAATAATTAGTAATAATTACCAATAATTAGTAATAATTAAAAATAATTAGTAATAATTAGTAATAATTAATAATAATTACCAATAATTAGAAATAATTAGTAATAATTAGAAATAATTAGAAATAATTAGAAATAATTAGTAATAATTATTAATAATTACCAATAATTAGTAATAATTAGTAATAATTACCAATAATTAGTAATAATTAGTAATAATTAGTAATAATTAGTAATAATTACCAATAATTAGTAATAATTACCAATAATTAATAATAATTAACAATAATTAGTAATAATTACCAATAATTAGTAATAATTACCAATAATTACCAATAATTAGTAATAATTACCAATAATTACCAATAATTAGTAATAATTAGTAATAATTACCAATAATTAGTAATAATTAGTAATAATTACCAATAATTAGTAATAATTACTAATAATTAGTAATAATTAGTAATAATTACCAATAATTAGTAATAATTACCAATAATTAGTAATAATTAACAATAATTATTAATAATTAGTAATAATTACAAATAATTACCAATAATTAGTAATAATTACCAATAATTAGTAATACTTAACAATAATTAGTAATACTTACCAATAATTAGTAATAATTACCAATAATTAGTAATAATTACCAATAATTACCAATAATTAGTAATAATTACCAATAATTACCAATAATTAGTAATAATTAGTAATAATTAGTAATAATTAGTAATAATTACCAATAATTACCAATAATTAGTAATAATTAGTAATAATTAGTAATAATTAGTAATAATTACCAATAATTAGTAATAATTACCAATAATTAGTAATAATTAACAATAATTAGTAATAATTACCAATAATTAGTAATAATTACCAATAATTACCAATAATTAGTAATAATTACCAATAATTACCAATAATTAGTAATAATTAGTAATAATTACCAATAATTAGTAATAATTAGTAATAATTAGTAATAATTACCAATAATTAGTAATAATTAGTAATAATTAGTAATAATTAGTAATAATTACCAATAATTAGTAATAATTACCAATAATTAGTAACAATTAATAATAATTAGTAATAATTAGTAATAATTAATAATAATTACCAATAATTAGTAATAATTACCAATAATTAGTAATAATTAGTAATAATTAGTAATAATTAGTAATAATTACCAATAATTACCAATAATTAGTAATAATTAGTAATAATTAGTAATAATTAGTAATAATTACCAATAATTAGTAATAATTACCAATAATTAGTAATAATTAACAATAATTAGTAATAATTACCAATAATTAGTAATAATTACCAATAATTACCAATAATTAGTAATAATTACCAATAATTACCAATAATTAGTAATAATTAGTAATAATTACCAATAATTGGTAATAATTAGTAGTAATTAGTAATAATTACCAATAATTAGTAATAATTAGTAATAATTAGTAATAATTAGTAATAATTACCAATAACTAGTAATAATTACCAATAATTAGTAATAATTAATAATAATTAGTAATAATTAGTAATAATTAATAATAATTACCAATAATTAGTAATAATTACCAATAATTAGTAATACTTAACAATAATTAGTAATACTTACCAATAATTAGGAATAATTACCGGTAAATAGTAATAATTAGTAATAATTAGAAATAATTACCAATAATTAGTAATAATTAGTAATAATTAGTAATAATTACCAATAATTAGTAATAATTAGTAATAATTACCAATAATTAGTAATAATTAGTAATAATTACCAATAATTAGTAATAATTAGTAATAATTACCAATAATTAGTAATAATTAGTAATAATTAGTAATAATTAGTAATAATTGTAATAATTAGTAATAATTGCCAATAATTAGTAATAATTACCAATAATTACCAATAATTAGTATTAATTAGTAATAATTAGTAATAATTACCAATAATTAGTAATAATTACCAATAATTAGTAATAATTACCAATAATTAATAATAATTACCAATAATTAGTAATAATTACCAATAATTAGTAATAATTACCGATAATTACCAATAATTACTAATAATTACCAATAATTAGTAATAATTACCAATAATTAGTATTAATTAGTAATAATTACCAATAATTGGTAAAAAATAGTAATAATTACCAATAATTAGTAATAATTAACAATAATATTAGTACTATGAAAATAATAAAAAATTTATATAATATTAAAATTATCAATATTTGTAACATGTTTTGCTTTATTCTCAACATATTTAATTCTTAAAGGGTCAATTTTTAGGTCTATCACAATAAAAAGTTTGCGTCAGTCGTGTATGATCTAAACTCTATAATTATCCTAGCTTGAGTGTTTTTTCTAACAAATTATTCAAAACCGGTAATTCTTTTATATTTTATAGAGAAATATGGAACAACGTGGTCGTCAGCAATCATTATTAGGTGACCGCATATGGATAAATCAACGTAGAAATCCAAACGTTTCTGGTTTAAATCCAGTATATGTAGAGGGTGTGGAGACTTTCTTATCATTTGCGGTATCAAATCCAGAATTTGTTTCAGAAGGAAAAATAAAATTCCCTTGTAGAAAATGTGCATTGAGAACGTTTGACACGTTTGAAAAAGTGGGAGAACATCTCTTGCGTTTTGGTTTTCAACCAGATTATGTTTTTTGGTATCAACACGGTGAATGCAGTTTCAGAGCAGGTGATACTAACTTGATTCCAGATCCATCCCCGGTTTCAAGATTTAGTACATGATGTTGCAGGTTCATCTGTTCAACATACAGAAACTCCGGATGATATAGCTTCAAATCCTGAGTTGGCACCGTCTGAATTTTATGAGTTGTTGAAGTCTGCTGAGGATGCATTATATCCTGGCTGCAAGATGAGAAAATTAGAAGAAGTTGCAAAATTTATGGATATCAAATCAGATAACGGAATGTCGAACACCTGTTTTGACCAGATATTTTGTTTTCTTAAAACAATGTTACCCAAAAGAAAATGTTTTACCTGCAAATTACTATGAGAGTAAGAGGATGGTTCGAAATTTGGGACTTACTTGTCAGAAGATTCATGCATGTTCAAATGACTGCATTTTATATTCTGGGGAAAATGAGTCGTTGGATAGTTTTCCCACATATGGGCAACTGAGATATAAAGAAGGAAAACACGGGAAGTCTGGTTTGATTCCTGTAAAACAGTTGAGATATTTTACGCTTACATCCAGACTCCAGCATTTATTCATGTCTAAGAATATAGCGACAATGATGTCATGGCATAAAGAGAATATTTCAACCGATAAAAGCTTGAATCATCTAGCCGATGGTGATTCATGGAAACATTTTGATAGAGTGCATCCATCCTTTGCTTTAGAAGCTAGAAATGTTCGACTGGGCCTTTCCACTGATGGTTTCTGTCCGTTTGGATCTTATGGTAGTCAATATTCATGTTGGCCTGTTTTTTTAACTCCGTACAATTTACCTCCATGGATGTTGATGAAGGAGCCATATATCTTTTTGACTTTACTAATTCCAGGACATCTGAAGAAAAATATTGATGTTTATTTGAAACCATTGATTGATGAATTAAATTTATTATGGAGTACTGGTGTCAGTACATATGATTTTGCAACGAAACAGAATTTCATACTGAGAGCAGCATTGATGTGGACAATAAGTGACTTCCCGGCTTATGGGATGTTATCTGGCTGGAGTACACATGGTCAGAAATCATGTCCTTACTGTATGGGAGAGAACAAAGCATTTATTCTCATTCATGGAAAGAAACCTTGTTATTTTGACTGTCATCACAGATTTCTTCCAGCTGATCATCCTTTTCGTAGAAAAAGATCTCATTTCTGAAAAGGAACAGTTGAAAGGGATGGACCTCCAAAAATGCTATCAGGTTCGGAGTTAAAATCAGTTGTATTTTCATTACCTCCCATCACTTTTGGTCCCACAATAAACCAACAGAAAATTTCTGGTTTTGGGAAAGTACACAATTGGATTAAACGTAGCATATTTTGGGATTTTCCATATTGGTCTGATTTGTTGGTCCGACACATGTTAGATGTCATGCATATTGAGAAGAACTGTTTTGTTAATTTTTTTCATACAGTTTTGGATACGCCAGGAAAGAGCAAAGACAATGTAAATGCACGTTTAGATCTTGCCCAAATTTGAAGGCGTCCAGAATTGGAACTGTTTGAGAATGTCAGAACAGAAAGGTTACTGAAACCAAAATCAGCTTATACACTGTCTAAAGAAAACTGTTTATTATTTTTTCAGTGGATTGCAGATTTGAGACTTCCAGATGGCTGTGCTTCCAATTTGGGTAGATGTGTAAAGAATGGTCATACTATTGGATTAAAAAGTTATGATTGTCATGTTATAATGGAAAGACTTCTACCCATTAAATTAAGAGGTCTGTTGAATTCTGTGATTTGGGATTCCATAACAGACATGTCTCATTTTTTTCATGAAATTTGTGCGGCTACAGCAGATTATGATGCTCTAGGAAAACTTGAAAAAGATATTGTTGTAATTATATGTAAACTGGAAAAAATATTTCCACCGTCTTTCTTCGACTCAATGGAACATTTGATGTTACATTTTCCATATGAAGCCAAATGTGGAGGTTCAGTACAGTTTCAATGGATGTACCCATTTGAAAGATGCATGAAAAAATTGAAAAGAAAAGTACGTAACAAAGCATCTGTTGAAGGATCTATTGCAGAAGCTTATTTGCAAGAGGAAATATCTTTTTTCTTCTCCCATTATTTTGAATCTGAGTATCCTTCAAAACACAACCGAATGGGACGAAACGAGAGGAATATTGATGAAATCGATAATCAATTATCTGTTTTCAACCAGTCAGAGCTTGGTTTTGGTGGTGTTTATGAACGCTGGCTTTCAGATGATGAACATCATAGAGCTCATACATATGTTCTGCTCAACTGTGAAGAGATGACATCAGTTGTACTGTAAGTGTTTATATCACTTATTCTATCATTTATGTTACAGTAAATAACTTTGGTTTTTATAGGTTGTATGATAATCATATCAAGAAACAAATTCCACAAATTACAGCAGCTTCTCTCGAAGAACGTCGACTGAAAAATTTATCTCAGTGGTTTCAAAAATTGGTAACAGAAATTCGTTATCTTTTAGCAACTCATTCAATGTATAGTTTACTATATTGATAATTATTTCACAAATTTTTAGGTGTCTCAACATGCTGATAAAATTGACAAACGACTGTGTGTATTGAGTAACCCACCTTCCAAACTTGTTAAAACTTATAAAGCATATGTGGTGAATGGATTTTGATTCCACACACATGCATATGGAGAATCGAAAAAAACAATGAACAATGGAGTTAGCTTGAGAGGATCTCATCATCGAGAAAATGAAGTTGACTTTTATGGCTTACTTGATGAAATCATTGAACTCTGTTATCATGGACAACATTACATAACCATGTTCAAATGTCGGTGGTTGGATACAGAGAGAGGCGTGCGTGTTCATCCGACTCATGGAATCATCGATATTAAATGTAAAAGTGTTCTCGTAGTAAATGAACCATTCTTATTGGCTCAATAGGCACATCAAGTTTATTACACAAAGTACTATGCTACATCAAGAGACTTGACTGATTGGTGGAGTGTAATAAAAATCAAAATTCGAGACAATCAGTTTAGTCAAAGTGAATGTGCTTTCACTGATTTGCAAAGAATTGATGTTTTTCAAGAGAGTACTCAAAATAAATATTTTTTACAAAGAGACGTGAGTATCGAGGACGACACCCCACATTTAAGAGTCGGTGATGACGATGATGTTAATGATGTCACATATGAATTTGAAATGGTAAGAGATGAAGCAACTGTAACTCGAATGGATATCGATGATGTTGAGGAGGAATATAAAGATGACATTGACATATATGAAGATGATGATGAAGATGAACACTGATAGAATTCCATGGTATTTATATACAATCATAATATGTATATATGTATATATAATAGTAATTATCAATTATTTGCTAACAACATTAACATTTTCTGTTTCAGATGGATGATGCCACATTTTGTGAGTTGGCGGATGCTGATCTGCCTTCCGATGCGGTTGAGTTGCTGGCAGATGACCCTCAGCCTGCAGGCGCTCTAGGGAGTACGCGGAGGGGGAGCGGTCTTGCACGATTGATGATTCCTGACCCCGTCCTCAAGCGACGTCCACGTCTTGGGTTTGATCCACGCACATGGAGGTGTGATAACCTGTGTGATAACCTGTGGATTTGACTAAGATTTCATTAATCTATTCACATAATAAATGTTTATTATTTTCCGCATATAGCAGTCGGACAGGGCAGCGCTATTTTGCGCAACTATTTCTCTCAGACGTGGACCACATGGGAACAGATTCCCATTGATGTGCAGCAGGCCATGTTCGGCAATTGGTTGGTACGTACGTAAATAAATAATTTTTATTTTGAAAATTATTTCATTTCTAACTTGATATTTTGATTTATTTGTAGAGTTTATGGTATCCGATCGAGGATACCATGCGTGAAACCATCCACGAGGCATGGGAGGTGGCCATGCGTGATCGCCTTCGTTAGTTTTTGCACAATTTAAGAAAAGCTTCGATGAAGAAAGCAGGAGTGTCAGATTTTGACGAGTCATGTAGAGCACACCGACCAGAGTACATTTCATCCCATGTATGGGATGGATTATGTGCGCACTGGTTGAGTGGTGCCTTTCAAAGGAGATCATCGGTGGGGAGGCAGAATCAGGGGAGACAGGAGGTGACTCATCGAGCTGAGAGTCGTTCTTTCAGTACTCATAGACAACATCTGGTATGTACATTATTTATAAATATTTTATATAACTATAAATATTAACAGTTTATTTTTTATTCTTATAGGCTGTCGAGCACCCCGATATTACGGAGTAAGACGTATATCAGAGGATGTATAGTGATCCTGCTACTGGGGAGCTCAGAGGTGATCGTCAGCATCACATCGTGGTTAGTATTATTTGTTTTCAAGTTTAAAAATTAACTGTATATAATATATTCACAATTTTAATTTTAAATTGCAACTACAGGAGTCATATGAGGCCGCAGCGTCACAGGCCCAGCTAGAGAGTCAGGCCCAGTCATCAGATCAGACCACTGGCCGTCAGTTTGATGAGGCGTCATGGATGCAGGCCACCCAGTATGCCTTCGAGAAGGGTCGGGTAGTTGGTATCAGCTCTCGACTGACTCCTGGAGATTATTATGGCAGTGCTGCGATGTCGGCGTCCAGCTCGAGAGGAGCTCGTGCATCTTCTTCTGCTACACAGTATGAGGATCAGTTGCGATCTCAGACTGCACTGATAGAGAGTCTCCGACAGGAGCAGGAGCAGATGTGTCAGCAGCATGAGGAGGAGCGTCGACGCCAGCAGCAGCTGTACGAGGAGCAGATGAGTCAGTGGCAGCAGCAGCATCAGGAGCAGAGGGAGTACATGCGCTGACTCACTCATGCTTTAGGGATGGAGTTTCCTCCACCACCATCTGCAGATCCCCCCCCCTTCAGATTAGAGTTTGTATTTATGTTATAAAATTTGTGAAATCAAAATATGATTTTTTTCTATTCGTAGTTTCTGTCTCATTATAAAATATTTATTAATATTCTAATATTTTTTATTTTTGAATTATAATTCTATTATTATTATATTAATTAAAATAATTTATTATTTTTATTTGTGAATTATAATTCTATTATTATATTAATTAAAATCATTTATTAATATTTTATTATTTTTTATTTTTGAATTATAATTGGATTATTATTATATTAATTAAAATAATTTATTAACAATTTATTTTTTTTATTTTTTTTATAGTATTTGCGACGGGATACTATTCCTGTCGCAAATAGTATTACTATTTTTTTATTTTTTTAAAAATAGTTTTTGCGATGGGTCCCGTCACCACAGGTATTTGCGACGGGGCCCGTCGCAAATAGTTTTTTACAAATATACGGAGTACTAGTTGCGACGGGGATTCTCCCCATCACAGAAAAAAGCTTTAGCGACGAGCCCGTCGCAAAAAATTGTTATTGCGACACCGTTTTCAGTAACGGGTCATTTGCGACGGGCCCCCGTCGCAAAAAGCCATTTGCGACGGGATCCCGTCGCAAATACTTGTTTTTCTAGTAGTGACTGGAGGTAGACGGTAGGGACACTAGTAGTAGATTATAGATGATGGTGGAAAATTTGTTTTGATTGCAGCGATAGATCCTCTTCTTTGATGGTAGTAGGAGAACCGGTAGATAGTTGGGTGATGGTAGTGGATGGTCATGTGCACCTATAGTAACTATGAACAAAACAAAAAACGAAATAAAAAAACAAAATTAAAATGAAACTATCAGAAAAGAAAAATAATAAACAAACAAATATATATATATATATATATTTATAAAAATTCGCATATTAAATTAAAATTAAGATTATAAATAAAAAATAATAACAAGAATAAATTAAAGTTAAATTGAATAATTAGTTAATTAATTAAAATTAAATGAATATTAAAATAAAAAATTTAATCAGTTGTTAAAATTAAAAAATTTAATAAATAAATAATGAAACAAATATCAATATGTAATTTAAAAAACAATACAGAATAAATAAATTATAGCAAATACAAATTTATTAAATTAACTATAAATTAATCAACTAACTAAAATAAAAAATGAAAAAAATATTTTAACATTATAATTCACATTTTAAATTATTAATTACCAATTTATCAAAGTTACAAATTATTCAAAAAAAAAATACATTATGATTACAATAAAAGCACATTTATTTACAATAATATTTGTGGAAAAACATGTGGAATAAAGATCGCATCAAATTCCTTAACACTTAATCAATTTTCCTCTCAACAAATTCAATAAATTATATTTATTTAAAACTATTCCTAAAAGTGAAATAACATCCAACCTAGGTTCAAAATTACTCCAAATCAATAGAGGTCAAATATCCTTCTAATGATTTAAATGATCATGCCTCCTTTGTGAATGTCACTCACGACCTCATTCCAATTTCAAAATGGTTTGTGGTACCGGGATCAAAATAGGTTAGATAAACGTGTACCTCAAATTTTAACAAGAGACACTAGAATTAATCACTCTTCACTAGGTTCCATAAAGTGAATATCCATTTTTTATCAATTAATTGATTCAACACAGACGATTAGTATATAATTAAATTATCTCCTTCTTTATTTGGGTTTATAATTCCACTCACCTAAATTTGATCATTTTTGACAAGACCCTTTATGTTAATTTTTCCAAGCCATATTTTTGGTGCATAGTACTATGAAAAGCACTTTTTTAATTTGAAAATGACTTGTATTTAAATAAAAAATTCACCCAAAACCCTTATATAATAAAATCCCCCTGATATTTTATTTTTCCATTTTACTCTAGATTCAAATGACTAATATGATTATCATTTTAGTCACTTCCATTAAGTGTTTTCTCCAAAATAGAGTATCCCCTGGGTTCAAATTCAAATTTCTAGTTTTCTCAAGTTAATATCAAAATTCCACAAGGATGTCTCCCATCATATGTCATATTATATTTCTCAATGAAATCTTTTATAAAACTAGTGAGGAATAAACACTCATAATCATGAAATTCTAGATATTTTAAACTCTTTAAAACCCCTTAATCTAGAATGAAATTTCCACCCAAACAATATTCAATGGTTTTGTTTTTTATTTTAATTTTGTTTTTATTTGTTTTGTTTTTTTCTTATTCTTTTTACAAACAACATAAATTGAATCATGAGAAAGAGGAAATTTGAAAAAACATTGAATGGTTATTATGGTTTACAATTAAGGTCTATATTGACCCTGTCCTATTACACATATCATTACATGACTTTAAGAATAATTAAACATAAAATTACATGACAAGTATTGTAAAGTCTCGTTTCTTGGAAGATTTGGCTCATAATCAAACATCATAACAACATATTTTATTTAATATGCATAATAATATCCTAAATTCCATTGGGCTCATACACCTGTATAAGATAACCTGGGGATAACATGAACAAATGAATGAGCTAAAAAAATAAGTAAGGGAATAAACCTTAAAATAACTCTTAGCACATGGGTTAAGAAACATAACATAATGATATAAAATGGAATGGAACATGATTTAAAATAGGGAATAATAATATATTGAACATGGTGTAATATAATAATAGAATCATAGTAATGTGTAGGAAACATAAAACATGACATTAGAATGTGTCAAATCTCATTGCACATAGTGGAGCATGAGTCAAGGCTAACCACCAAGACTGTTGCACAAGGATCACGAGTCATGCCTAACCACCAAGACCATTGAAAATAACATCTCATGAGACTAAACTTAACCCAATTCATTGGATCACTATCTGGGTGCACCCATCATAACATTTTCAATAATATGTGTGCCACATGATGAATCATACATAAGGAATCAAACATAACATAATGGTTTCCCATTAAAAGATATGAGTATCATAATCATGTCCTAAGGCATTACAAATGGGAATATCATAAAAGTGTCTATGAAAGAATGGATTTAGAACATACATGGACATTACTAAGGTAAAATAAGCATATATCATTATAATTTAGGTCAAACTGATGTGATAACATGTAAAAAGATTATTTAAGAATCTTAATAATTAAAACATTTTAGTGTGGTTTAAGGAAAATATTAAATAGCTTTTAAAATAGTATTGGGTATAACCTTTTATATAAAACCAAAAGAGAACAAAGAAGGTTTTAATAATAAAAATAGTGATTTTATAAAAGAATTATTGGCTCAAGATATATTATATATCTCATATTAAAATGGTTAAGAATTCAGGAAGTTCCATTAAATCAGTTTTGTTTATCTGGAATAATTGAGTAGGGAACATTTTAAAAACAAGTATATCCTAGAAAAAGAAAGAGGAATGGATCTTGATACATTATTTTTAAACATAGACACAAAATTTTGAAGATTTAATTAAAATGAATATATAATTTCATTTGGGTAAATAGAGATAAAGATTAAACTGAATGAGTAATGGAGGTTCAAGTAGAATCTATTACCTTAAGTCTATAGGTGTCCTTCACTTGATCTTAATGTCCTGGATAATCCAATTATAATCATTAATTAATAATTATAAAACTATTCTACATGAATTTTATTTATTATAACTTAATTAAGTTCATTTATGTCATTTTTTATGTGTTAAGAGATTTAATTTCATTGTTGGAGAGAATTGGGTTTCCTTGGTTTTCAAGATCAGTTTACTTATATACATATACGAAGGGTCATGTAAGGTGGTGTTAATTACACATAATTAAACCTTTATGTTATTAATGATATTAATGTGTTAAAATTTGTTTATATCATTTAGTATAATGACATTAGGATGGATCATAAGATAAATATTTAATGATAATCATTGGGGTTTATTTTAGCTGGTTTTCAATCACAACATACTCATTTTGTGTTATAAATTAATATCTTGAGTAAAAAATGATTCCAGAATGATACGTAAGATATAATAAAAATTTTATAATCTGTTCCAATAATAAAAATGGTATCATTACTATCCCTGGAAGAAGGTAACAGAAATTGAAAACCTCTTCGTCCTTGAATTTGATAAATTAGCAAATCTCAGACGATGTTTTCATTTTTAGTATAAAAGGAGGGGGAAGGAGAGATAATGATAAATTAATACATTAGAATAAAAAAATTATATTATATATAAGGTAATGGATTTATCATACTGTTTGGATTATGGGAGATGAGTAGAGAAACAGAAGATAATGTAACATTAAAAGAAAATAAAAGAATCAAAAAGAAGAATTTACCTCTTGAATTTATCCTCCTCGAGAGCCTCATTAGGGAAGAGGTTTTGGTATTTTTATGAGACCAAGAGATTCTAGACATGGGGGATGGGCTTGGAAAGATATTTGAGAATCATTTTGACAATGAATAAGGCTTGAGATATGTGAGGAGAAGAGGTGGTGAGGGGTGGTATTTATAGTGGAGGAGGGGAGTGTTTTCTTAGTATTTAATTCATTAGTTTATTATTTTTCTCAAGAAATAAAATAGTGATGATTATTGAGAATAAATATAGTAATTAGATCATGTTATTTCAAACCAATTGTGATTACATTATCCATGACTCAATGAATATTGTATTTATCTTATAATGTATATATACTGTAAATTACCATATTTTACTATTCAAAAAAATTCAAGTATTTTAGAAGAAACCCAATAATTCACCCAAAACATTTTTTGACATATATAATTAAAAAATGAAATCAATTTTTTAAAAATAATTATCCAAATTATCCAAATTTATTTTTTTAATTAAAATAAAAAATTACTTGAAAATACAAAAATTTAAAATTAAAACTCATTTTCAAACACTTTAAAAAATTAATTATGATCTTATAAAATTATCTTATAATAATAAGAAATAAAAATATTACTTTATGAATAAATTTTATGGAAATAAATTTTATTTTAATTTATTAAAATAATCATAAAATTGTAATTAAATATATAAGACGTACAAAAATACCAACGTTTAATTAATATTTTTTAAAATATTTATTTACTTATACTATGATATAATTACATCATATTGTTACTTATATGATAAATAAATTTTATTTATGATTTCATTGGTGAGGTTACCATTACAGCATCCGGTTTATAATTCATAATGGTTACATTACTATTCCAAAGGTCAAGTTACTATTTAATCACTATATGTTCCTTAACTTCTAGAGATACCATTTATTTCACTTATTTTTCATTTATAATGTTTTGTGTGTGTTCTATATATAATATTATGTGGTTATAATATAATACATAATTATAATAATGGAATTCCATTGGTAAAACATTGGGTGGTTACAAGGTCAATTTATTACAATTAAGATCCCTCCCCCACACTTAAAACTCAATAATTTACCAATTAGTGAATTTCAAGGTTAGATACATAGGTAAAATGTTTTAATTATAAAATATTAAAAAAAAGCATCAATGACTAGATTTTTTAGGGGTGATAGGAAATTTCGAACATAATTTTCTATAGAGTACTCAAACAAATCACATTATTCACAAGAAAACCCAACTGCACACTACCAGATAGTCAAGTAATGAAAATGGGTTTTCATACATTTTAATGAAATTGGTGGCTTCATTAATGATTTTTTAAAGGAGAAGAAAATAGATCATGCATCTGACAACTCTACTATTTTCAGTGGTAATTCTAAAATATAGAAGTGACCAAAAAGGCTACAAAATAGATTATTGTATAGAAGTCCTAATTTTATAAAAAAACATCAGAAACACAATAACGATATTATGAAAAATTGAAATAGTTACTCAAAATAAAAAAAGAATCCCTTTTTAATGTTGAATAAAATTTTTTGACATCTCTCTCAACCAATGAAAATGTACACTGTTTAAAAATTTTAAGTTCCTACAAAATGAACATATTAACATGAGAATTTAAAATTTACATCAAAATTTGAAATTCAGTAGAGATTGAGTTGAGAGAAATTTTATCATGTGTTCTACTACTAGAAATTTCATTTGTTATTGAAATTCCAAATGAGTATTCCATGGGTAAAAGTGCACACAACCAACCATACATACTTATCATGGTTATTCCACCAACTGCACACCATCTATAACTCATGGTAACTCAATCGGGACACATTAAAAAAGAAATAATCCTAAAAAAACAAAAATATGTCACTGAAATGTTCAATAAAAATGGTTAAAAAATACATGGGAAAAAACAAATAATAAAGGATTATTTATTAAAAAACAAGAAAAATCATGGGTTTCCTTCCATTTAGTGCTAGTATTATAGGATCAATCCCCTAAAGATTTAATCAATGGTAATTCAATGGGTAAGTTTCATCAATAATTGGGGATTGTGGATTTCATTTTGAAATTTCAGAAATTTCACACAAAACATCATGTTTCCCAAAATCTTAAATAATTCTTGTAAAAAATCCAACAATCGAGGTCTAATCATCATTCCATCAAAATCATAAAAATATTTATTATCCTTTAATGATTCAATAAAACAAGTAAACATATCAACACCAATATCAGAATGAAAAACCCTACATTTAAATTTCCCACCACCACTCTCCCCCAAACTTGTGACATTTACATGTTCAAGAACTATTTCACTAGAAAAAATAATTAACTCGCTATAAAAGATAGGATGACTCTATAAGATGCTTCTTTAGGTGCAGCAGGGGGATAATTATCAAGATCTTATAATAATCTTTCAACTTCATGGAAATAATTTCATAATCCAAGTGGTGAAAAGAAGAGGGTATAGATTTTTTATCTATATTAGTGAAAATTTATAGAAATTTCTCTAATTCACTTTTAATAGATTCATAAAACTAATTATAAACTATAAAATGAACAAGTATAACCCTCGACTTATCCTTATCTATAAAACATTCTCTCTTGGTAGAAAAAGTACCAATAATAGACTCTCTCTCATTAGGTTTGTAAGAACTAGAATTAATTTTATGGAGGGGCTCATGGGAGGGTAGTAAACTCTGAAAAAATTGATAAAAACCATCAGTAAGATATCTTTGACTGGTAAGGATCACTTCATGGTTTTGAGCAATGTATTTCTAAATTTGACTCTAAATTCTCCCCAATTTTTCCTGTTCTTCTGTAGATTTATATTCAAAAATATTTTATTATAAATGTTCACTAACATACATAGTGATAAAATAATCAAAGGGATAATGATTTTCCTTGCTAAAATTAGCATTAAAAACCTCATCTATAATATTAATCAACTTACAACTAACCTCAAGTAAAGACTCGCTGAAAACAAGAAATTCCTATTAGTACTCACCATCTTGGAGGGTAAGTTTACCCTTTGATACATTAGTGACTTCGAAAATAGTGGCTAAGAATGTAATACCTTGTAACACCCATAAATTTTTATTTGAGAGTTTTCATTTAATTTCTTTGATGTCTTCTGTTTTATGCTATACCAAGATAAGCTTGCGCAACACGCAACAACGAATTAGCATATGGTATAAGAAAAATTATGCTTGTCTTGTGTTGCACACAATTTCAATTTATTTTGATAGAAGTAATTTAACTCAAGCCCAATTTTAATGTAACAACTAAATATTATTATTTTACCTTGTAACCTAATCATTATAATTGCGGGTATAAATACTATTATGTTTCTTCTAAAAAACTATTTAAATGAAAATAATTGTATTTATAAAATAATAAAATCAAACTTGATAGATTTTATTAATGAAATATATATTTAATATGTTTAATATAATGTTTAAAATTTATCTTATATGTTTTATAGATATCATATTAGACAAAATTCAATTTTTCGAATAAAAGAATTATTTTTCAAAAAATGCAGTTTTACTACCTTTTAATGGATCATCCAATTTAAATATATTTATTGATACATTAATATATTATATTTTAAAACTTAAAATTATTATTTAAAAAAAGGATATAAATATTTTCTATGGATGAATTTTTGATATTTTTCTGATAAGTTTCAAGTTTTGATGAAGAGTAAAAATATATTAAATTTTAATTTTAAACAACATTTTTCATCGAAATAATTTATATGGATAATTTATATTATTTAATGTTTTTAAAATATGAATAGATTATATTTCTATCAACTAATATAATTAAGTTTATTGGAATTAATTTTACATTGAAATTTGATGTAAAAACATTTCAATCTTTTGAAATGTTTTAACTTTTAAAACTTGTTTTCTCATTCAAACAACAAGATTAGTTTTAAATTAATTACTGAAACTTCTGTATTTGGAATTTTTAAAAATGAATTCTGTATTTTGAATTAGTGGGTGAAAATTATTTAAATATATTTATTTTATTTTTGGGAATTATGAATATTAACTTTAGAAAATTTATATTAATATGATAAAAAGGGAAATCAGGTAATTGAAGGTACAAATAATATTACAAAATTAACCAAAATAGTTTTCTAATGTAATTAGATGATTATTTTTTTATCGAAATCATACTTGTGTTGGTATGTTATCATTTGGAATCCACTGGGATGAGATTATGACATTTAATTTATTTTATTTAAAGAAAATTAAATATGTCTTACTCAAATTATAATAAATATATCATTTTTTAAAATAAAGTTATACAGAAGATAAATTTGACTATAAATACTCATTTTAAATATTAAATATTTTTAAATATCATGGTAATTTATTTTTAATTTTTAGGAAATAAGTAATCTCTTTAAAGGCTATACATTGATGATGCAGAAATTATTTAATTGATGAGAAATCAAAAAAACACTTCTTATTAAAATGATAATAACCATAAAAAGAGAAAAAAACATCACTAGATTTTATTGTTAGAGTATATATCGACCATAATTGTCC
This sequence comes from Viscum album, assembly GCA_963277665.1. NCBI lineage: Eukaryota > Viridiplantae > Streptophyta > Magnoliopsida > Santalales > Viscaceae > Viscum > Viscum album. The sequence goes on from OY728123.1 coordinate 2,028,120,767, forward strand.
AATTCTGGGGTTATTGACCATTTTTATCCATATGAAAACGATTATGACAATTGTAATATTTTATTTAAAGTGATGTTAATGTTTTCACATTCATGTTTTAATATATATAAATTTTTTTAATGTAAGATTTTCCAAAAGATATATTCAAATATAAATATTACAATAAACTATAGAGGTTCTATATTTTTTATAGTATTTTATTTTTAATTTTTATTCAAATTTATTTATATTAAATAATTACACAAAACTGATGTTGTACTTATTTTATTAATGCAGATAAAAAATAAATTTTATTAAAATATTAAAATAAATATAATCTGGGATAATTAATATATCCAATAAATTATAGTTTACCATTACCCCATATAGATTAAATAAAATATATTTTTTATGTTAAAATAATATTTTGATATTTTAAAAAAACCATGAAGTGAATTGTTTCAAAATTGACACTATTGATATTTTTCCCAAATAATATTTTATTAAATTATTTAAAAATCATATAATATTTATAAAAATGTATAATAATTTTTATATGGTCTAAAATGTTATAAATTTTTAATTTATTATCAAATTGACATAAAATTAGTAAAAATTAAACTTTTTTAATACTGAAACATTTGTTTCCTTAGTTAAAATTAAAATTGAATAACTAAGGGTTAATTAAAATGATAAGGCTTAAATTGAGAAATAAACTCATATAAAATGTATTTTTTGATGATATTACAACATTATCTCATCTAATCGTTGAAAATATTAGATTTTTGAGGTTTTATTATGATTTTTTATTTTATTATAAATTAATATTTTTAGAGATTCCAAGTGTACCACTCACCTCAATTAGAAAAGGGAAAATCCTCCCTCACAAAATAACTTCATTGTGAATCTTTAATATAAGTTAAACCATAACCATTTCCCTTATAAACTTCCTTACAAACATTCTAGATGTTTTGGGATTCTCAAAATACCAACTTTAGTGCCATGAAGAGGAGATCTAGTGGGATCTCATCGAAGAAGAGGTAATCTACTCTAAAAATTCTTTCAAACATATTTTTTCTTATACTTCATATTCTTGGGTTTTATCCATTATAAAGTAATAAATACAGTTTAACATATATTATGAGATTTTATTATGATTTTAGAACAACTATATTCCATCTTCTATCCATCCTATAAAAAATGAAGTCACCACACATGAAAATGTACAAATTATTGTCTCCACTCCGTGGTGTAATCTTTTTTTTGACCACCACCTTACATGGATGGTTATAATGATGGAAATAATAATTATATATAACTATTATAACAATATTTTGATTCTGGAACAATATATATATCACCGACTTCCATACCATTTCTCAATTAAGTGAATGATATCGTCTCTCATGTGTACGTACGACCAACAGTCTCCATGATGCGATGTGATTCCTTATACATGATACTTATTAAAGAATGATCATATAAATTTTTAGAATTAATAAATATGATATATATGATATTAATATCATTATGAAAATTATATAACAACAAACTAAGAATAGAAACATGAACTTATTTAAAAAAACATGCCTAAGTAAATAAAGCAGTTAATACCCGAAGGATGAGTATTAATGTTATTAACAAATGGGTAATAATATGATCACTTATTATATCATAAAAATAATTATGATTCTGGAATAATTTAATGACATTATTTAAACCCTTATATAGGAGGTTCAGACATGTACAAAGTGTCCCATCCCTAAGGTAATGTATAATTTTTCAATCTTATTATTATGTGAGATTGTTTATACGTATGTATTTATTATGGTATATTTATCATTCATGTCCATGTTTACTAAATATGTATTATAAAATATTATTTCTATTCTTATATAGTTATTTAAATTCAAACTTAACCATTGGTGATTTTTTTTATTAAACTGTATGAAAGGAATATTTTATTGTTTTTGATATGAGGTACTTTTTGACTTATGTGACAAAAGTATGAGAAGAATATTTTATTTTAACTTATACGACATGAAAAAAAATTTATGTTTTCATAAAGTATTATTTCCAAGAAACTATGTTTAAAATGTTTGAGTTTTATTTTCTATGAAATCATTTTATTTTAATATTTAATGGAATTTTGAGAGAGAAAAATTGAAGAAGAAAGGATATTTTCCTTAAGAATTAATTTCAAGTGTTTTATCAAACTTATTTTTCATATAAGATGACATCGTTTAATAAGGATATGTTTCAAGTATACTAACCATGTTATTCTTATGTTTTTATTATTTTTATTATGTAATTTGATTTAAAAAATCCATTTATTTTTCAAGGATTAAGTTGTGATGGAATGATGTTTAATAAACCCATTTTATTCCTTGGGTTACGCTATGGTGAATGATTAATGTTTTTCTGAAACATATAAGAATGATTTCATTATAAGATGGGTGAGACCTATATCTATGTCTAATTAATTGGGTAAAGATTTATATCTCATTATATAGATAGTAATGGAATGTGAAATTATATTGGTTCAATAATACAGGGCTTGAATTGTAAGTAAACTTGGTTCAGTAATACATGGAAAAAATGAGGACTGAACAAAGTTCAGAAATGGACTTTGTCTACTATGATGGTCTTGGTAATGATCCTTGGATAATATGGAAATCATTTTCAATTGTTATGTGTTTTCCACAATTCCACATATTTTTTTAACGTTATTTTCTCATGGATTATATTTCTTTATGACTTATTACTTATAAACTACCATGATTTATTCCATGACTCAAGATTTTGATATATGTTTTACATGGTATGATTTTCAAAAGTTGTGTTCATGTTATTAAATTATCATGTTAATGTTTTTTTGATATTTTTATTATTTACACTTACTGAGCATCTTATTTCCCCCTTTTCATATGTTTTCTTCTCTCTAGAATATAAATAAGGGTTTTTGGTAGGGAAACTAAAGGGGAAGATTTTTATGGGAGATATTGAAGATATTTCCACAAATTATAAGAATGTGTTCCATGTTTCTAAAGGCACTAAACTAATACTATATTTGGGCATATTTCTTGTGTAATGTATTATGTATTCTGAAAAGGTAATGTAATTTCCATGTACTACAATCTTGGGTCATTATAGTTAGAATCAGGGGGAAGGTTTAGTTAACCATTGTAAACTAGGTTGATAAAAAATTTCTAAGATCCCTAGAAATATTTATAAGGATATTTCTAGGGATGTCTTAAGGATAAGTCTAAGTATAGGTTACAATACTTGAATTTTGGTAACAATCATTTATAACCTATTATTAAAGCTATGATGTTATAGATTAAAAGTACCTCCCCTTTATTATATGGTTTTTTCTAGTATGATTATTATCTCTCACACTTTTCTTTTTTTGGGTTTTAGAAAATGGATGGAGATTGGAGGATTGATGTTAATGGGGAATAAGATGGATAATGGAATGATATTCCTCATTATAAACCAAATAAAAAGGCATTGGAAAGGTGAAACATTATTATTATGCCTAAAATGATATCTTGTAATATGATCAATAATAACAAATTTGGTGAGTTTCTTAACTCACATCATAAGAGAAATATGGAGTTTCATGTTAATCAGAGAGGATAGTAAGTTCAATTTTCCTCATGTAAATTATGTGGGAAGTGGGATAAAGGAGAATGTTTTAAAGGAACTGGAAGTTGATTTGGGTGTGGAAATGGATAACATAAAGAATGTAATTTCAAATGAAAATGTTCAGATAACACAATGGACCGGGATAATGGAATTTCTATGGCATAAATGGTGGTTAAATGTTTTAAATGTGGAGTGTTTGAGTATTATGAAAATCCATTCTCTAGGGGAAAATATCATGAAGATAATCAGCATGGTCATATGGGTAGTATTTATGTTGATAATTATGAAGAGACTATGAATGTCATATGAGAAAAAATAATTATTAAGGAATAAAAGGATGAATCTTGGTCAATGGTTTAAAAAGATAGCGTAATGACTGCATGTTTATCAAGAATAATGTTATATAAGTAATTTTAAGGTATTATATAATAATGAAACATCTAATAATTGTTAAAATATTGTTTTCTATAAGTATTTGAAAGTATATGTTGAATGTTACTGGTATCCATGAAAATTGGTTGAGGTAATAGGTTGAGAATGACATGATTAAAGGAAGGATAACCCTTAATATGATCATGATTACAAGATAATGATATTTGGATTCAGATATATTAGTTATGAATAAGTAAATTGGATGATAATGAATTCCATAAAACTGATTTAGGATTTTTTTTAAAGAGGTTTATGCTATCATGAATGATTTTTATAATCTTTTGGGCTTACGAATAAGGAAATATCCATGTTCTAAATAAGGATATATGATAATTTAGCTTATTACCATGAATCAAGAGAATTTAGGATTAAAGTGTTTAAATGATTAGAGTATGAACAAAAAGTGATACCTTATGATATTTGGGAGATTCTCAATTTAGTTTACCTCTTTCTAATGTTTTGGATTTTCTTCTTTCAGAATGATTAAAATGTTATCAATTTATGGAAATTATAAGTTAAACATCAGATGGAGTTTATTAGATTAATGTATTATATCACTATAGGTAAATTTATTCATATTTCATAACTTGTGCTAACTTGTTATTGTGGTAAATACATATGAAATGACCTATCATTATATTTATGGATATAATGATCTGTTTACATCTTAGGAATGAAAAATATGACTTCATTTCTTTGTATAATATATTAAGAAGAAATTGTTCAAGGACAAACCAAATGTAATAATATGCTGAAATCAAGTAACTATATCTTCTCATGAAAACTATTCAATATTAGGAAAAGGATATTTGATGCAAAAGGTCATCCTATTATCATCAGTTTTTATGATATTAATGACTTATTTCACTCTTCTTTAGTTTATGGTTTTATGATTTTTAAATTTGTCTGTATCACACTCTTTCTTGTGATCAGTGATCTTTATCAATATCTATAGTTATTTATGATTTTCTTTCATGTCCAAATCATCATCTATGTTCTATTATCTAGAGACCTAGTCATGATTTAGTTTGGGGAATTGTTATTTTCCAACAATTCCTTTTTAAATGGATGTTTTAGCCTTCATTTTTTTGATGTGGGTTTCTATGAAAGAAACACTAAAGTATTAATAATGTTATAACCCGGAAGAATTTTGAGGCTGAAATTCATTTTAAGGGGGGTAAGATGTAACACTCCAAGATTTTTATAATATAGATTCTTTTTAATTTCTTTAATGTCTTGTGTTGTACGCTACACTAAGATACTCTTGCGCTACACGCAACATCGACTTAGCTTATGGTATATGCCACACTATTCTTGGCGTATGTTACAAAAAAAATCAAGTTATTTTTATCTAATTAATATCATCAATGACCTAGTTTAAGTGAACAAATAAATATTATTGTGTTAGCTTATAACCTAGTCATTATAATGGTTGGTATGAACAAAATTAACTTTCTTCTGAAAAACTATTTAAATGGAAATAAGTGAGTTTATAAAATAATAAAATCACTCTTGATGGATTTTGTTAATAAATAATATATTTAATATATTCAATATATTGTTTAAAATTCATCTTATATTTTTTATACAAAATATATAAGAACAAATTTAATTTTTTGTATAAAAGAAGTATTTAAAAAAAAATACAATTTTACTACCTTTTGATAGCATACCCATTTTAAATCTATTTTGATAGTTTATATATTATATTTATCAAATTAAACTTTTTCTTTGAAAGTGTAATATAAAAATTTACTTTGGATTATTTTTCGATATTTTTATAACAAGTTTCTGGTTTTGATAAATAGTAAAAATATACTAAATTGTAATTAAAAACAATTTTTTTCATTGAATTAATTTATATGGTAAAGTTATAATATTTAAATATTTTAAAATATAAATATATTATAGTTTTATAATTTAATATAATGAACGTCCATGGAATTAATTTTACATTGAATTTTGATGTAAAAACATTTTAATCTTTTATAATGTTTTAACTTTTAAAACTCGTTTTCTCATTCAGACAACAAGATTAATTTAAAATTAATTAGCAGAACTTATGTGTTTTAAATTTTTAAAAATTTATTCCATATTTTTAATCATTGGGTCCAAACTTTGTAAATATATTTCTTTTATTCTTTGGAATTATGAATAGTAATTTCAGTAAATTATTATTTATACGGTAAAAAGGTAAATCAGGTAATTAATGGTACACATAGTATTATAAAAATACCCTAAAACTTTTCCTAATATCATTGGATGAGTTTTTTTCTACCTAAATAAACCTTGGGTCTAAATGGTATCCTTTTTTAGACACTTAAATGAGATTAAGAAATTTAATTTATTTTATTTAAATAAATGTTAAATATGTCTTACTTAGATTTTAATAATTATATCATTATAAATATAAGATTATACAGAAGATAAATTCAACTATAATTACTCATTTGAAATAATGTTTTACTTATCTTGGTAATTTATTTGTTATTTTTAGGAAATAATTAATCACCTTAATGGATTATACATTAATGATATAGAAATTATTTATTTGATGAAAAATCAATAAAATAATGTTTATTAAAATGATAATAACTATAAAAAGATAAAAACACTTCCAAAAATCTTATTTTTAGAGTATATGTCAACCATAATTATACAAGTGTTGGGTTGTTGACTATTTTGAGCAATATAGAAAAGATTATGACACTTATAATATTTTATTTAATGTGATGTTGAAGTTTTCACATTCATGTTTTAATATATATATTTATAACATTTTTAATGTTGTATTTTATAGAAGATATATTCATCTATAAATATTCATATGAAATATATAGTATGTATCTTCATCATAGTATTTTATTTTTAATTTTTATTCAAAAAATATGTATATTAAATAATTACACAAAACTGATGTTGTAATTATTTTATAAATGGATAGAGAAACTTAATTTCATTAAAATATTAAAATAAATAGAAGTTGGGATAATTAATATTTCAAATAAATTTTTTAGACTACCTTGACCCCTTATGTATATAATAAAATATTTTTTTGAGGTTGAAGTTTTGTATTGAAATTTTTAAAAATCTATGAAATGAATAGTATCAAAATTGATACTATTGACATTTTGTCAAAATAACATTTTATCAACATATTTAAAAATAATAGAATATTTTTAAAATATATATATAAATTATGATATGGTATAAAAAGATCTAAAGTATTCATTTATAGTCTAACTGAAATAAAATAAGTATTAATTACACTATTTTAATATTGAAACACTTGTTTCCTTATTTAAAATTAAAATAGATAAATAACAATTAATTAAAATGATAAGATTTAAATTGACTAAAAAACTACTCTAAAATTTATTTATCTATGATATCACCACCTTATCTCATATAATAACTTCCAATATGATATTTTGAAGTTTTCTGATGAGTTTTTATTTAATTATAAATTAATATTTTTGGAAATTCCAAATGTCCACCTCACCTTAATTATAAAAGGGAACATACTCCATCACAAATTCACTACATATTGAACCTACAATGTCATCTAAAACCTAAAAATTTACCTTATAAACTTCCTTGGTAATATTCTAGTTCTTTTTTTATTCTCAAAAGACCAACTCTAGTGCCTTTAAGAGGAGATATAGAGGGAGCCCATCGGAGAAGAGGTAAACTACTATACTAATTCTTTCAAACTTATTTCTTCTTCTATTGCCTATTACTGAGTGTTATCCATTATAAAGTAATATAACCAGTATAAAATACATTATTATTTATTATTATGATTATTTAACAACCATATTTTACCTTATATACATCCTATGAAAAATGAAATCACCACACGTGCATACGTACGGCTTACCGTCTCCACACCGTGGTGTAATCTGTTTTTGGAAACCACCTTTCATGGATGAGTATAATGATGTAAATAATAACTTTATATAATTATTATAACAATATTGTGATTATATAACAATATATATACCATCCACTTTCATATCATTCCACAATTAATGGAATGATATAGTGGCTCATGCGTATATACGACCTACCATCACCACGGTGCGATGTGATTCATTATACATGATACTTATTAAAGAATGATTATATAAATGTTTAAAATGAATAAATATGATATATATTACATTAATATCATTCTAAAAATGATATACCTATAACCTAATAATATGAACATGAACTTATCTGACAAAATATGCGTAAGAAAATAACGTAGTTTTTCCCCAAAGGATGAGTAATAATGTTATTAACAAACAGGTAATAATATGATCACTTATGATATCATAAAAATTAATGTGATTATATAATAAGTTAATAAAATTATTTAAACCCTTATACAAGAGGTTCATACACATACAAAGAAACCCATCCCTAAGGTAAGATATAATTTTTCAGTCTCATTATTATCTAAGATTGTTTACATATAAGTATTTACTAGGGTATATTTATCATCCACATCCATGTTTACTAAATATTTATTCTAAAATATTATTTGTATTATTCTATTTTTTTTAATTCAATCTTACCCATTTTTTAGTTTCTTATTAAATTTTCTGAATGAAATCTTTTTTCGTTTTAGATAAGATGTACTTTTTGACTTATCCGACAAAAGTATAAGAAGAATATATTTTTTATCTATACAACATGAAATGATTTTTATGTTTTCATGAAAACTTATTTAAATGAATCTTAATTTATAATATTTTAAGTTTATTTTCAATGAAATTTATTTATTTTAATATTTCTGGACATTTTGAGAAAATAAAATAATTTTGAAGAAGAAATTATCTTTTCCTCAAGAATTAAATTCAACTGTTTTATCAAAATTAGTTTCCATCTTAGATGACATCATTTAATAATGATATGTTTCAAGTATATTAATACTATTATTCATATGTCTTTATTATTTTTATGATGTAATTCTATTTATGAAATACATTTGTTTTACATGGACTATGTTATGATGGAATGAAGTTTAAGGAACCCATTTTATTCCTTGGGTTATGCTATGATGAATGATTTATGTTTTTTTTCACATGTAAGAATGATTTCCTTATGATATAGATGGGACCTATATCTCACTCCAATGTATTATGTAAATATTTATATCTCATGAGATAGATAGAACTGGAATGAGAAATGATCTCAGTTCAGTAATACAGGTCTAGAACAGTAAGTAATCTAGGTTAAGTAATAAAAGGATAGAATGAGGACTGAACTCAGTTTAGTAAAGGAATTTATCAACTATTTTGGTCTTTGAAATGATCATTGGATAATATGGAAATGATTGTCTATTCCTATGTGCTCAATAAAATTTCATGTTTTATGCCAAATTTATTTTCTCATGGCCCATGTTCCTTTATGATTTATGCCTTATAAAATTACATTAATTATTCAATGAATCATGATTTTAGAATATCTTATACATGTTATGATTATCAAAAGTTACGTTCCTGTTATTACATTCTTATGTTCATGTTTTGTTTTATATTTTCCTTTCTTACTCTTACTGAGCATCTAAGATGACCCATTTCATATGTTTTCTTTTCCCCAGGATATAAAGAAAGGTTTTAGGTAGGAAAACTGAAGGGGAAAATCTTTATGGGTGATGTTGAAGATATTTATACAAATTAGAAGAATGTGTACCAAGTTTCCAAATGCACTAAACTAATACGGTATTTGAGTATATTCCTTATGTAATATATTAAAGATTCAATAAATGTATTGAAATTTCCATGTACTACAAGATTGGATCTTTATATACCAAAAATGTGTGGAACTATTTTATCACACTCCATGAGAAAAATAGAAAAAAATTGTGGGAAATGATAGTTTCCCTATATCAACTAATTGGATATGTACCCTCCCATAAGGGTAGGCAAGAGACCTATTAGCTAGATTCAGTGACAACGAAGTTGGTTTTAGCTCCCTGATCCCAAAATTTATAAATTGGGAGTAGTTAATAAGGTTAATTATATCCCCTTGATCACATATTCATATAATCTACTCAATTCAACTAATTCTAAAATAAATGAAAAAACTGCTTGGGTAATTCAGTTTAGGACAAATATTTTTTTTAAAACTAAGCATTACAGTCCTTATTCAAATTAATAGTTTACCTCTCACCCCAATCCATATTTTTAACTTATAATTTATTTATAAATCTCAAGTATTAAGGTATTTTCTTCAATGATTCCCCAAATGGAATGTTAACATTGAATATCCAAAATATTTGAAGAAACATGAGGTAATCAGGTTTATTTTTCATTTTAGCCTTTGTGGATAGGGATTATATGGGGTAATTTTTCAAAGATGGATATTTATTCACCTCATAAACAAACATCATCTTATTATTTACATATTTTATCAATTTAAACTTCATTTACACTATTCTTATCCCTTTTAATGTGAATTGTTATCATTTTTTTCAAAATCATTAAAATTTTCCAAATTTCTGGATTTGGGATTTTATAGATCTTTAGTTCCAATTCCAACTTGAACATTAATTTTTTATTTCCTAGATTTTTTTCTAATTGGTTCTTGAATTTAAATGTCTGAACTGGTTATTTCAACCCTAAAATTCTCTCTTGGGTTGGGATCAGCTGTACTGGGTAGTTTCCCCTATCTCTTCCTCTTAGGTCTCTAACTATTTGACCCATTTCAATTTCAATACTATTAATTCTAGAATTTGTATCCTGTTTCATAGAACCAATTTCACATAACACATAATTCAACATTTCCTTATGTTCCACTTGGGAATTTAAGTATTCAACACTTTATTAACATGTATTGAATGTTCTGGGATGTGTTTGGTAATTTGGGGTAGCTGGCTGTTTGATTACACCGTGTTATTTATAATATATTTTGGGGTGATTTTTGTATCCTAAATTATTATAATTTGGGAAGGGATCTTTGACACTCGAATTATTTACCCTATAATCTGAAAAAATGGACACATTCCTTAGACTGGATAGAGAGGTCAAAAGTGTGACAACATATTTGACCGTGACGAAACACCGCATAATGACATAACTACTCCCTTAGAACTTTTTTATTATGAACAATATCTTAGGTATTTGTTTCAGGCCTATGAATGGTTATTTTCCTAGTGATCTTATGATGATAATTTTGGTCATGTTTATCAAATAGTATCTTAATCTCATCAACTTCGGAATTAGAGGAACCACCCCCACAGGATTAGTCAACTAATATCTAGTTATAAGAAGTGAGGGAATTTTAGAAAGTACCCATGAGCAGGTTGGGAGATAGTTGATGACAATAAGACTTATAAACCTATCCTAGGCCTTATGAAATAACTCTCCCTCATCATGGAAAACCCAATGATCTTCTGCCTCACATCTCTGGTGGTGTTATTCGTGTATATTTTTTTAGAAAAAATAATTAAAAACATCATCCTAGGTTTCAAATATTTCTTCATCAGGGTTTTGAAACCAAATCCAAGACCCCCAAGAAATAATAGAAACACCCTCTGTCACGACCCGTCCTCGGGGACCGTGCCGTGACTACCCCAAGCCCGCCTTCCATAGGCCAGGGGCTGGCGACTAGCACCAAAGGCGTAAAATACCGATAACTGGGAAGGCATTGCCTTTATAAAAGAAAACAAGCACCTCAGAGAACAAGCGGAAGAAGTAAACACTAAGTAAAAACTAAGTACAACAGTAAGTGAGGAAAGTAAAAAGGGGCCGGAAATACAAGCCCAACTGTAAAGTACAACTCGAAAGGGAAAACAACAACTGAAAAGTAAAGCTGCTATGCCGAGCTGTCCACTGGAAATCCCACCTGAAGGGTGGGTACAGATAGCTCCTCTGCTCCTCAGGTCCCACCGTCCGCTCCGAGTATGTCTCGCCCAGTGGTCCACCTCCGGGTACTGCCTCGTCGTCACGTCCACCTCTGGGTACCGTCTCGTCGTGAGGTCCTCCTCCGGGTACCATCTCTTCGTATAGTCCACCTCCAGGTACTGTCCAGTCCTCGAACACTCGGCCTCTGTCAGCACTGCCCGTCGTCTGCAACCAACACAACGAGGTGCGGGCATAGCCCGTGCAGGGGTGAGTATAACGATACTCAGTAGGGACCCCGATACCCTCAAGGTCTCACTAAAACCAACAAGGATAACCACATAGAAGATCTCAACAGATAACCTCTACTTAGGTATATGCCCATACATATAACTAAGTTATCAAGTAACCCATCTCAATCATGATGAAACACAAGGATTTTGAAATCAACGGATAACTACTACCCAGGTATATGCCCATACATATACCTAAGTTATCAAGTGACCCATCTCAATCATGAGGTAAACACAAGGTCAAAAGTCTCAGCTCAAAACAGGATTTTCATTATCAAAACCGTAACTGCTGAAGAGCTCCGTCTCTAGAGTGTACAGTGGTCCTGTCATGACTCCGAGGTACTGCTCACTAACCTAAGACTGCTGAAAAACTCCACCCATCCTGTACTGCGGGCCAGCTGCTACAACCAAGCGCTCCCATGTGCCACTACAACCAAGCGCACCTCTGTCGTGGGTCTGCCGCTACAACCAAGCGCTCGCATGTGCCGCTACAACCAACCACACCTCTGTCGTGGGTCTTCCGCTACAACCAAGCGCTCCCATGTGCCGCTACAACCAAGCGCACCTCCGTAACACATCGAGTTGTTCGATCAACAGTCGTCGGGTCTCAGCCAGCTACACGGTCTCCGTACTCCGCACGCTCGTCACTGGAAGGGTCCGCTCCACGAGCTACAGGTTGATACTCCAAGTATCTCAAAGTCCCACGAAGAAGTATCTCAAAGGACCGCCACGTCATAGTGGTCTCAACGCAACAGACGGCGCGTCAATCGGACGCCCGGTCTGTGAGTTATTAGCCTTTTTGTCCCAGGGGCCCGGTTGGTTTCGTGAGCGAACCAAACCCGTCCGTATCTCAAATGTACCCCGAAATCTCATAGGGTAAACTCATAGGGACCGTTTCTCAATGAGATCACCAACGCTGCTGACGGTTTGTCAAACGGACGTTCTGTCAGAAAGATATCAGCTTTTCCGTTCCAGGGGCCCGGCTGGATTTCGGTGTGATCCAACCCGACCACTATCCATATGCATCCAATTCTCGGGCAGAGGATTCCAAAAGTTCTGTATCGTCAACAGGAACTCAACGCAATAGACGGTGCGTCAATCGGACGCCCGGTCTGAGAGTTATTGGTTTTTCCGTCTCACACCCACCCTGGGAAATTTCCCAGGAGGTCACCCATCCTGATCACTACTCTAGGCCAAGCACGCTTAACTATGGAGTTTTAACCACGTAGGCTCCCGAAAAGGAAGGCGCACCTTGAGTATAGTATACCGAAACGACCGCCTCGATCCAAGGATCGCGTTGCCGCTGACGGCGAGTCGTTTGAAGGCCCATAGCCCAAGATACAGGCATTTGACCAAACCGCTCGGTAACGGGGGTTTCAGGCCCGGGCCGTCCCGGCCCGAGACCCCCCGGATGGCCCGAACCGGGTCGACCCGCCCCGGACGGGGTCGACCCGGCCCGGCCCGGCGAACCGGCCAGGCGCGCCGGTTCGGCGTAAGGCAGCGCGCTGGGTGCGCTGCCAGCTCAGCCGAAGGCCGAGCTTGCTCGAAACGGGGGGCCGCCTACCCCCCCCCCCCCCCCTTTTGTGAAACCGGCCCCCCTCATAATGGGGGGACAAAAAACTGCCCGGGGGAATTAAATTCCCCCGGTTTCCACCAACCCCGCCGGCCCGACCTGGCCGGCCGGCTTCTTGTCAACAGGACCGGCAAGGGCCGGTCCTCTTCCATCTTCCGGCACTGGCGGCCCGGCTGGCCGCCGGTCATCACGATCCGCCGCGGCCCAGAACTGGCCGCGGCCTTCGTCATCCGGCGCGGTGCGACGGCACCGCGCCCTTCCGCCGCGGCCCTGCTCCGGCCGCGGCGTCTTCGGTTTCCTTCGACGCGGCGCGATGGCGTCGCGTTCTTGATAATTCTTTCCACGGCGCGGCGCGACGGCGCCACGCAATAATTTCCGTGTGATTCCCGCGTGGTGCGACGGCACCACGCTATCTCGTTTCATCCGCAAGAAACATTCAAGAACAAGGGAGGGGGGTTCGGCTGTGTTTGTGCGGTCCGGTCCCCCTCTCGTTAGACGATAACACTTAAACGTTCATCCTCAAGCTTGTCATGCTAGAACCAAGAACGGAAAATAATTAAATAAAGCAACAACAAACCCCTACCTGGATATTTGACGTCGCACGTCGGGCGTCGCGGAGAACGGCGTCGCGGAGAACGACGTCGCGGAGATCGGACGTCGATTCCATGGATGTTGGGGTACGTCCGAGGAGGAAACGACGTCTCCTCACTTGTTGCGGAGATGAAGAAGGAAGGCGCGTTGTCGTTGGAGAGTTCCCTACGTCGGTGTCTTCTCCCTTGCCGTGGAGGAAAAAGTGGATGAAGAACCGTGATCACCGAGTCGTTCTAAGTTGAGGGATCGATGTTCTTCATCAGAGAAGAACCGTTCTTCACGGAGAGGAGGATGTTCTTCAACGAAGAAGGATCTTCCTTATTCTATCACACAAAGGCTCTTTCTCAAAAATCCTCCCACCACAATTCAACCTCCAAATAAAACAAGGTTTCCCCTTATTTTATTTTAATCATGCCATGCATTGTAAGTTCAAAATTCAAACACTTAATTGATTAAGAGTTTCAATAACTTAATTTAAGTGCTAGTTGGAATGAGTTATGAGGGAGAGAGGGAGAGAAGGAGTTTCAAAATAAAGAGGGAGGTGAGGAGTTTCAAAATAAAGAGGGGGGTGAGGAGTTTCAAAATAAAGAGGGGGGTGAGGAGTTTCAAAATAAAGAGGGAGTTAGGGGGTTATGGGAAAGGTGAAGGGTTGGGGTTCGTCTGGGCCCCACCTCACCTTAAATCCTTCCATGGGTGGTTAACTCCAAGTGGGTCCCACCCCTAACTCCCTTACATAGGTTAAAACCACTTAAGAGAGGGTCAAGTGTTGTAACATAACACTTAATCCACTTAACAAGAAAATAAAAATTGTAGATAAGTTATAAATTAAACTTCCACAATTTTTATCATCTTCTCTCGGATAAACGCAACTCTGGAAATGGCGTTCTTAAAAAACTACCGGCGCTGCGGTTCCATCGGTGCCCTCAGAATTCGATTCCGGGCACCGGTTCAAAAGATAGAAATTCCCGCTCACTCGTTCACTGAACGTACTCGAGCCAAACTTTGGAAATTAATTCCGGGCACACCGGGCCTCGGAATCAGGCGCCGTCAGAAACTGCGTTCTTGTAAAATTCAAAAGAAAATTAAGAAAAAATTTTCCTTGAAATTTCCGGGTCTTTACATTACTCCCACCTCAGGGCTTTACATCCCCGTAAAGCTTCAACACAATCTAGGGTCACAAAAGCGATACAGAGCACGCATCTGAGCCTTCCGCTCCCATGTGCTTACCTGGAGGTTTCGTACTGCCAAGGAAAGTGCACTCGAGGAATCGATCGTCCTCCTAGGATATGCTCCTATCGATCCTCGATCCCCACTGGAATCTCCGTGAAAGACACCCCATCGCCATCGTCTAGCTCCTCATGGTCGATGGTATGCGAAGGGTCGAGCATGTATCTCCTCAGTTGAGATACGTGGAAGTCGTCGTGCACCTAGTGCAACTGTGGTGAATGGGTCAAGCAGTGAACCACCCCGCCTACCTAGCTGGGGACCTAAGAAGGTCCGCTGAACCCCGGAGATAACTTTCCGCCTTGGACACATCTCCGTAAACCTCGTCGAGGTGAGACCTGTATAAGGACGTGATCGTCATCCTCGAACTCCAGAGGTCTCCATTTTCTGTTAGAACTGGAACTCGAAAGGCTGCTGTCACGAGGGTAAGGTTGACCGACTCAAGAGTGATCGGTCGCACCCTCCCGTGCAAGAGTTACCCTGTGCTGTCTGGGGTTTCCTTTTCCGCTGACCAAGGAAAACCCATCCCGACGTTTCCCTAAAACTGTCAATTTGAGTATTAACAGTTATTGCCCATTCCATACTCAAACTAACATCGTAAGGCCTCGACGCTGCCACCAAGAGATTCCAACCAAAACTCTCACCTCGAGGGTCTGACCACACCATTGGCGTAAGTGTGATTATCGAGTCTCCTACCAAGGTATCTCCAGACGTGAGGGTCAAGTCCACGGCTTACCGGAAACTCTAGGTCTGGAACAAGATTTGTGAAAGAAAGGAATGATTCACATCGACTTCCATTACTACAGCAGCCAGTAGTGGACATGGACAGTCCCTTGAATCATTTCTAGAGCCATTAGGCCACACTCCTTGACCGAAAGCAGCCGCATTCTTCCTCCGCCCTCCATCTCCCTGAGCCTGGCGAGAATAACTAATGCGGGAGGTTGTACCATGTTAGGATGTAAACCACCTCATGATGCTCTCCTAGCTCTGCCTCCACGTCTACTGCTTCATAGACTCGTCTCTCATTTAAGCTTCCTCTTCTTTAACATGCCCGAGTCTCTAAGACTGGCACCGGTTTCCTATTTCTTACTGCACTGTGCAGTCTTCATCCTCTCTTGGATGTCCTGGACCTCCTTTAGTCTCACAAGAGCTGCTATGATTTCTTATTTTCCGATAAGAGAAACCCGGTCTCATCCCCTGGATGAACCACATTCGTTTCCTAATACAGTCAATCCTGACATGAATGATGCATTCATGCCATGGATGATGTCGTAAGGCCTCGACGTAACTACTAAGATATCCAACTGTCACTCTCGCCTCCAAGGGTCGAGTCACACTGTCGGCATCAGTGTGAGGTCACTGGGTCCCCTCCAGTATAAATCTCGAAAGTGAGGGTCAAGTCAACAGTTTAACCAGGACCACTCAGTATCAACCAAACAAAAGGACAGGAAAGAAAACATCTCAAAGATAAGTGTCTTTTTATTATTGCAGCTCATAGTACAAGACACGAATACAACAGAAAAATGGAACTAGAAGTACAAGGGACATATCCACTAGTTCCTCTCCTGTCCACCTGTTCCTGGAGCTCTACTGCCTTGTCCACTGCTCGGCTATTGCTCAAGCACCAGCCGCTGCTTCTATCTCAGTGGATCCTCCAACACTCGCTGATCAATCATACGAGGAGTCAAACAGTCACGTGCCAGGTGACCCTTCCCGCCGCAGGAGTAACATTGTCCGTTTCTGGCACGCCTGGCTCTGACCCCACCTCGGGTGCCCCGCACCACCGGTCCTAAAACCTGAGATCGTCCAACTGCTAGTCCGGTCCTCCTGGACCTCTGCATCATCTGTCTACTGCCCACAGATGACTCAGCTACTAATCGAAAAACACGCGGCAAAGGTAGAAGCTCCTGTACACGCTCGGGGTGTAGAGCTACTGGCACAAACTCCACCCTGAAGAAGGTCTCGAAGTCTTCCCATGCGAAGGTCATCCCGTCGCAAAATTGAAACAAGTGGCTCCACCACCTGCCTACTGCTGCCTGAAGGAGGCTAGTAGCAAAGATCACCATGAAGTCTGTCGGCGTCCCCACTAGCCTGAAGACTCTCACCACAGCCTCCAGCCAAACCTCAGCCGCCTGCGGGTCCGTCTCTCCCCGGATCATGGGTGGCCTCTGGCGCTGGAACTCGTGCAGCGCGCTCAAGCGTCGTGCATCTTCTACTGCTAGGGCTGGTGGCATCGGTGGCCCAACGGATAGTAGTACCGCTGGTGCTTCCACTGCAATAGGGCCCTGTAACGAAGCCTCGTCGCTCGACAGTCTATCAGCACACACATCCCTCTGGGCTCTAGCTAGTCGTCCGTGAAAAGGCATCCTGAAAGAAACAACGTAACACGGTCAAACGATTATACCTGGTGAGCTGACCTGGTTTGAGCTGACATTTAAAAACTTATGGAAACACACACGCAATCAGTGTTTTTGTGCACAAAGTCGGAAATCAGTTGTCAGGGTCCTGGTGTATGGATACGTCGGCCGCCCGCACCAACACTGGACTCCCTGAACTGAAAACCACACTCGGTACCCTTAACACTATTTCTTCACAGAAAGAAACATCAGAGTTATAAGTTCTGCGGTAGAACCGAACTCCTCTGATACCAATTGTCATGACCCGTCCTCGGGGACCGTGTCGTGACTACCCCAAGCCCGCCTTCCATAGGCCAGGGGCTGGCGACTAGCACCAAAGTCATAAAATCCCGATAACTGGGAAGGCATTGCCTTTATAAAAGAAAACAAGCACCTCAGAGTACAAGCAGAATAAGTAAACACTAAGTAAAAACTGAGTACAACAGTAAGTGCGGAAAGTAAAAAGGGGCCAGAAATACAAGCCCAATTGTAAAGTACAACTCGAAAGGGAAAACAGCAACTGAAAAGTAAAGCTGCTATGCCGAGCTGTCCATTGGAAATCCCACCTGAAGGGTGGGTACAGATAGCTCCTCTGCTCCTCAGGTCTCGCCGTCCACTCCGAGTATGTCTCGCCCAGTGGTCCACCTCCGGGTACCGCCTCGTCGTCACGTCCACCTTTGGGTACCGTCTCGTCGTGAGGTCCTCCTCCGGGTACCATCTCTTCGTATAGTCCACCTCCAAGTACCGTCCAGTCCTCGAACACTCGGCCTCTGTCAGCACTGCCCGTCGTCTGCAACCAACACAACGAGGTGCGGGCATAGCCCGTGCATGGGTGAGTATAACGATACTCAGTAGGGACCCCGAGACCCTCAAGGTCTCACTAAAACCAACAAGGATAACCACATAGAAGATCTCAACAGATAACCTCTACTTAGGTATATGCCCATACATATACCTAAGTTATCAAGTAACCCATCTCAATCATGAGGAAACACAAGGATTGTGAAATCAACGGATAACTACTACCCAGGTATATGCCCATACATATACCTAAGTTATCAAGTGACCCATCTCAATCATGAGGTAAACACAAGGTCAAAAGTCTCAGCTCAAACCAGGATTTTCATTATCGAAACCGTAACTGCTGAAGAGCTCCGTCTCTAGAGTGTACAGTGGTCCTGTCATGACTCCGAGGTACTGCTCACTAACCTAAGACTGCTGAAGAACTCCACCCATCGAGTACTGCGGGCCAGCTGCTACAACCAAACGCTCCCATGTGCCGCTACAACCAAGCGTACCTCTGTCGTGGGTCTGCCGCTACAACCAAGCGCTCCCATGTGCCGCTACAACCAACCGCACCTCTGTTGTGGGTCTGCCGCTACAACCAAGCGCTCCCATGTGCCGCTACAACCAAGCGCACCTCTGTAACACATCGAGTCGTTCGATCAGCAGTCGTCGGGTCTCAGCCAGCTACACGGTCTCCGTACTCCGCACGCTCGTCACTGGAAGGGTCCGCTCCACGAGCTACAGGTCGATACTCCAAGTATCTCAAAGTATCACGAAGAAGTATCTCAAAGGACCGCCACGTCATAGGGGTCTCAATGCAACAGACGGCGCGTCAATCGGACGCCCAGTTTGTGAGTTATTAGCCTTTTCGTCCCAGGGGCCCGGTTGGTTTCGTGAGCGAACCAAACCCGGCCGTATCTCAACTGTACCCCGAACTCTCATAGGGTAAACTCATAGGGACCGTTTCTCAACGCGATCACCAACGCCGCTGACGGTTCGTCAAACGGACGTTCTGTCAGAAAGATATCAGCTTTTCCGTTCCAGGGGCCCGGTTGGATTTCGGTGCGATCCAACCCGTCCACTATCCATCTGCATCCAATTCTCGGGCGGAGGATGCCAAAAGTTCGGTATCGTCAACAGGAACTCAACGCAACAGACGGTGCGTCAATCGGAGGCCTGGTCTGAGAGTTATTGGCTTTTCCGTCTCACACCCACCCTGGGAAACTTCCCAGGAGGTCACCCATCCTGATCACTACTCTAGGCCAAGCACGCTTAACTATGGAGATTTAACCACGTAGGCTCCCGAAAAGGAAGGTGCACCTTGAGTATAGTATACCGAAACGACCGTCTCAATCCAAAGATCGCGTTGCCGCTGACGGCGAGTCGTTTGGAGGCTCGTAGCCCAAGATACGAGCATTTGACCAAACCGCTCGGTAACGGGGGTTTCGGGCCCGGGCCGTCCCGGCCCGAGACCCCCTGGATGGCCCGAACCGGGTCGACCCGCCCCGGAGAACCGGCCAGGCGCGCCGGTTCGGTGCAAGGCAGCGCGCTGGGCGCGCTGCCAGCTCGGTCGAAGGCCGAGCTTGCTGGAAACGGGGGGCCGCCTGCCCCCCCCCCCCCTTTTGTGAAACCGACCCCCCTCATAGTGGGGGGCCCAAAAACTGCCCGGGGGAATTAAATTCCCCCAGTTTCCACCAACCCGGCTGGCCCGACCTGGCCGGCCGGCTTCTTGTCAACCGGACCGGCAAGGGCCGGTCCTCTTCCGTCTTCCGGCACCGGCGGCCCGGCTGGCCGCCGGTCATCACGATCCGCCGTGGCCCGGAACTGGCCGCGGCCTTCATCATCCGGCGCGGTGCGACGGCACCGCGCCCCTCCTCCGCGGCCCCGCTCCGGCCGCGGCGTCTTCGGTTTCCTTCGACGCAGAGCGATGGCGTCGCGTTCATGATAATTCTTTCCACGGCGCGGCACGACGGCGCCGCACAATAATTTCCGTGTGATTCCCGCGTGGTGCGACGACACCACGCTATCTCGTTTCATCCGCAAGAAACATTCAAGAACAAAGGAGGGGGGTTCGGCCGTGTTTGTGCGGTCCTGTCCCCCTCTCGTTAGACGATAACACTTAAACGTTCAATCTCAAGCTTGTCATGCTAGAACCAAGAACGGAAAATAATTAAATAAAGCATAAGAAAAACCCCTACCTGGATATTTGACGTCGCACGTCGGGCGTCGCGGAGAACGGCGTCGCGGAGAACGACGTCGCGGAGATCAGACGTCGATTCCATGGATGTTGGGGTACGTCCGAGGAGGAAACGACATCTCCTCACTTGTTGCGGAGATGAAGAAGGAAGGCGCGTTGTCATTGGAGAGTTCCCTACGTCGGTGTCTTGTCCCTTGCCGTGGAGAAAAAACTGGATGAAGAACCGTGATCACCGAGTCGTTCTAAGTTGAGGGATCGATGTTCTTCATCGGAGAAGAACCGTTCTTCACGGAGAGGAGGACGTTCTTCAACGAAGAAGGATCTTCCTTCTTCCATCACACAAAGGCTCTTTCTCAAAAATCCTCCCACCACAATTCAATCTCCAAATAAAACAAGGTTTCCCCTTATTTTATTTTAATCATGCCATGCATTGTAAGTACAAAATTCAAACACTTAATTGATTAAGAGTTTCAATAACTTAATTTAAGTGCTAGTTGGCATGAGTTATGTGGGAGAGAGGGAGAGAAGGAGTTTCAAAATAACGAGGGAGGTGAGGAGTTTCAAAATAAAGAGGGAGGTGAGGAGTTTCAAAATAAAGAGGGAGGTGAGGAGTTTCAAAATAAAGAGGGAGTTAGGGGGTTATGGGAAAAGTGAAGGGGTGGGGTTCGTCTGGGCCCCACCTCACCTTAAATCCTTCCATGGGTGGTTAACTCCAAGTGGGTCCCACCCCTAACTCCCTTACATAGGTTAAAACCACTTAAGAGAGGGTCAAGTGTTGTAACATAACACTTAATCTACTTAACAAGAAAATAAAAATTGTAGATAAGTTATAAATTAAACTTCCACAATTTTTATCGTCTTCTCTTGGATAAACGCAACTCCGGAAATGGCGTTCTTAAGAAACTAAAGGCGCTGCGGTTCCATCGGTGCCCTCGGAATTCAATTCCGGGCACCGGTTCAAAAGATAGAAATTCCCGCACGCTCGTTCACTGAATGTACCCGATCCAAACTTCGGAAATTAATTCCGGGCACACCGGGCCTCGGAATCAAGCGCCGTCAGAAATTGCGTTCTTGTAAAATTCCAAAGAAAATTAAGAAAAAATTTTCATTGAAATTTCCGGGTCTTTACACCCTCATACTAATCTCCTCCTCACATGGATCTCACAACAATAGTTTCTATACACACCAATAAAATATCTGATAAATTATAATGAATCCTCTTCAAGAAGACCATTTAAATAAGGAAGCAGAGAGAGGTGAGACTGCTCCATCTCATAATTACAAAACCTAGGAAATAACCTTGTGAAATATGTATTAATTGAAATTATTGGAAATGTAAACTCCATAAGTCTAGGTCTATTAGGGGCCCAAACAGTGGGCTATAGAACATTGATGTTTTTATTTTCATATTTTTCTAAATCTATGTATTCCAAATTTTCTATTTCAATTTTATTTAGTTTTCTATGAATAGAATATTTTTTTTATTTCAATTTTGGATGTTGTGTTTTCAAGTCATGACCTTGAAGTTCATGTGTTTATCAAGTTTTATCATAAAAATATTAGATTTGTTTTTTGAAATAGTAATATTATTTTTTATTCTTTTATAAGATTAGGTTTTCTATTTTTTTATTATTTCTTATATATTTTTTTGTGTTCTTTGACATAGTCGCACATGCCCTCCCCAAAAATAGTGTCACAATGTAACCATGAGGTTATCATACTCATGAAAATTTTATATTTATAAACTACTTACTACTAGTATTATGGAAAGAAGACCAGACCACATGGAAGACTTAATAATTGTGCATTTGAAAACAAAGAACAAAAAAAAAAAGAAAACAAACAAAAAATATGGTGAATAAATGATTGAATGAAATATTGGGAATGAAAATAAAATGTGAGATGGAAATGGAGGAGGGTGTACAAAAATCATAGAGTGAGACAAAAAAGGGATGAATTTATGGTCCTAAAACTATTTTGAACTGATGAAAAGATATTATCCTATTCTACTCAAATTAATTCATTTATTAAATTCTTAATAAATAGTGGAGATTCACTGACTTGTATCTATAATTAACTTACACCGCTCGACGAACCTTCTCCAGCCTTGCTATTTTTATATTAAACCCTGAATTAATCATTTAATTATATAGAATATATGCATTGACCTTTTCCAAATTTCAATACCTCAATCAATGTTCTAAAGGAAAATAAAACCACTACCTTCACCAGTAAGTTATTGTGTAGTAATAAATGATTCTCATAATCAAATGGGAAATAACATCAAACATAAAATGCACAAAACAATTAAACTGATAAAAACATATAGATAAATAAAAATCATTTATCACAACCCGATTCCCCAAAGTGATTTAGTTACTCATGGAAGAAAAATAAAAAAAGTGGGAGAAAAGAGAGGAAGAAACATCTATGGATGGAATGTTTCCTCCCTCAAGGTCTAGCTCCATATCCATATCCCACCTCATTTTTTCACTACTTGTTCTCTATGTCGTGGTTTGTAGGATGGATGGATGTTGATTATCCCCCAACTGCGTATCCGATCTCGAACCCCTCCTCCCTCTGATTAAGTATTCTCTTCTTAAAAGAGAAACCATGTACACCTATTTTGTGTGCTCAGGGTCATCAATTGGTCAATGATACCTATATTCCACAGGGAATGCATGTCATTTTATATCCTCCTCTAATAATCCTAGAAAATATCCCTTAAACATAATTCCAAGCTACTCAATGTTTTGTGAAATGTAGTGACCAAGATCATACGCTCCTCCCACATGTAATTCTTTGAAATGCTCTTCACCAGCTTCCAATGGAACTCCTACTTATTTCATCAACTCTTAGATAATAAAAGTCACTCCTCACATTTGGTCAGCATAAACTGGAGGGATCTACCACTTTTACCATACTTTTGGTAATTTCCAACTCCTTATAACACTTATTTAATATTTCTATAAGTTCATGCACACAAAACATGAATAAAATAAAATTTATTATTAATATAAATAAATAACACAAATATATATATATATATATAATTATAATAATATTTTTATAAATATAGGAATATATATAAGTAAATACTTATTATAATTGTTATTATATATTATATAAATAATAGTAATTATTCTTATAATTATATATATTATTATTATTATAGTTAATATATTTATTATTACATGAATTATTATAATAATATCTTATTATTATATTTTTTTTATTTTAGTGTTATTATTAGTATTATTATTTTATTTTTTATTTTTTTCTCTTAAGCCATGGGTTATGTTTCTTCTCAAGGGCGCTCGATTTCTCCAAAAGCAGGCATGGTGGTGGATCTTTATCGGAAAGGGGTCTCACTTAGCCGACGATGTGTGAGTGTTATATTCTTTGATGGAATCAAAATCCTTGGCTGAGGCTTCATCCTCTTCTCAATTTTGTGGAAATCATATTCTTCAATGGTGGAGGCTCGGTGGTATCATCTTGGATCGACAACACGATGCTCAATGTCCAAAGTGGTGGCTCACGATAGCATGGTTGGTTCGATTTATTGAGATCAAGGATTAATTTGTATTAATTTCAATCTATTTGGACATATATGGTTCAACGAGTTCTTCATATTTTACAAGCATGACCAATCAATGGTGGTTTCATCTTCAATGACATCTGTGGGAAACACCCCCGTGTGGAGGCCTTCTTCATCCTTGGTTGCTCGGTTGGAGACGTGGGTTTCGGAATAGGTTCCATTTAGGATTTTTGGATTTAGTTATGATGGATATGTGGTATTGATGGTGGTTGTAGCATATATGTAGGTGAAAAAACTAGTATATTGAGATCTATAGGTGGTAGGAGTCTAATGGTAGGATGGTGAACTCTCGATGGGGACTAGTAGATCGCGGGTGACAATGGATTTCTTGGGAGGCAATGATTGAAGAAAAGAGGTGGATGGTAGTAGATCTAAGATGATAGTGGTAGATAGGGATGCGGGACTAGTAGACACAAAATGGGAGCCATTGGTGGATTGTGTACATATGCGTAGATTTGATTTAGCGATGGTAGGGGAAAACTGGTAGTAGATGGTAGAGATGAAAGTGGTAGATAGAAGATGATAGTGGTAGATCTGTTTTCATTTCAGTTGTAGATTCTCTGCTTTAATGGTAGTAGGAAAAAATTAAAATAAATCATTGACAAAAGAAAAATAATAAAATAATAAAATAAAAATATATATTAAAATATATTTATAAAATATAACAAATTAATTAAAATTAAGATTTTAAATAAAAAATAACAAAAAGATAAATTCAAGTTAATTAATTAAACAATTAATTAATATCAAATGACGATTAAAATTAAAAAAGAATTTCATTGAAAGTTAAAAATAAAAAATGAATTAAATGTATAATTAAACTAATGTTAGTATGTAATTTATCAAACAATAAGGAATAAAAAATGATATAAAATACATATTTATTTAATTAACTATAAAATAATCAATTAATTAAAATAATAAATGAAAATAATATTTTTACATTATAATTCATATTTTAAATTTTTAAATAAAAAATTATCACAATTACAAATTATTAAATAAAATAAATTATGATTACATTAAAAACACATTTAATTACAATAATTATTATGGAAAAACATTTTAAATAAAGGCTATAATGCAAGGCTCCATCCAAGAACAATATTTATCATATAAACTTTAACATACAATCATTCAGAATATAAAGAATTTATAATTATGAATAATATAAGGAATAAGATTTAAATAAATGGGTGATTCAAATATTTAAAAATGAGATAAACATTTATGAAAAATTACATAAATAAAATCTAATCATTAAACCTTTTATAATTTCATCTTTAACATTATAGAATTTCAATAATTTTTAATATAAATTCTATATATCATTTTTAATATGAACGATTTTATAATTATCATTAAATTACATTCCCATTTTAAATATATGATATTATATAAATTATAAACAATTTATAATTCAATTTCTATTATGTAAACAGTTTACATAATCTAAATACCATCAACTTAATTATTATTTAAGCCTTGATCATATCAATAATAAAAAAAATTATAGGACATAAATAATGTCCAAATAATGCCCCTTTAATTGAAAAAATATCATTTAAATAATTATGAATTAAACACGAAAATCAATGAAATTTAACAAATAAATAAATAATATATTTATTTTCTAAAACATGGTACATTTTTAAACTGTTCATAAATAAATGATAATTATAAACATTTGATAAATTATCAAGAATATAAACATCTTATATTCATTGAAATATGACCTCCCATCATATTTTATATTAAATGACATTTATATGATATTTCATGAATTATATACATTTTATAATTCAATATATATTATATAAACATTTTTGTATAATCTAAATTTCATGTATGTTTTATGTTATAAAAACTTTATAAATCACCTTTCACAATTTCTATATATAAAATTTTTTATATCATAAATCATGTCGTTCAATTTGTCAAAAGGTATTTTAAATATTAACATTTAATATTTGGAATATGTTATCAATAAATTATTTATAAACATTTATATGATTAATTATAAACAATTTATAATTAATTAATTTATAAACTATTTATAAATTATAATATTCCCAAAATTCCTTTTTTATGATTTATAATCTTTTATAAAACATATATATTTGAAAAAATATTTATCAATTCACGATAAATATTTTATTGTTAGTTAATTTATAAAACACAATTATAAATTTTTTATAAAATTTTCATTATTTTAAAAAATTATAAATAATACAATTCAATTCATAATTGAATTATCTTGATTAAAATAAATACTTTATTTATTTTCTTAAACAAGAGTAATAAATATGAACTTTTGATATTTGAAAATGGTTATTAATTTTTTTAAGCCTAGATTATTGAACATATTCAAATTTTATAATACCATTTATAAATACTATTAACATAAATAATCAAATAATCAAATAATTTTTTTTACTTAATTAATAAATATGAATTTTTATATTTACTTTCTTGCTTGAAATATCTTATTTTACAACTTTTACGAAACATTTTTCAAAAAATAATAAACATGTTGATTCATCAAAGAATCCTACCCTCTAATACCACTGATGGATTTTGTACAGTCATCTTATGATAATGTACAGTGGATGACAATCGAAACATTGGTAGATCTATCTTCAATAATCAATATATATATATATATAAAACTATAAAATAAAGTAGCTAGAAACCACCAACAACAATAGAACTTTTCTTACTAGATGAAGGAGAATGCTTGAAAAAGATCAAGAAGTAGTTAACAAAAGTACCCTGCCTCAGAGGGAGGAATATCGACCAATGTATATATGATCGTATCATTAGGATACCTTAATATTGAAGTGTTGTTAGAGCCTTAATATTAGATGATGAAAAATATTATGGGAGGAAGATAGAATTTTCCACACCCAACAAAATAGGACACCACCCTCTTATATAGGTGAAATTTAATGACCTAAACTTTAATAAAAAAACTTCTTTTTATGGTTGAATAAAATTCTATATTATGTATTAAGATTACAGAAAACACATGAACATACTTAATTTTTTATATTCTATCTTATTTAAAAGACCTTTAAGAAACTTAATCATTGATAACAAGGCCATTTAAAAGTAATCATATGATTAGTATAATAATAGGGTTTTAAAAAATCCAATTGACATATAAAATGGATGTGATGGCCTCAACTAGTAGTATTATACACTATGAAACCCATTTATCCAATATTTCAGGGAACATAACTTTACTGGAATTTTTCTTTGACCAAGATCAAGCTGAGTTCAAACAACTAAAGTAAGAGTAAAATTGTTTATAGGGGAAGTTCAAGCTAATCAAGATCACGGTCCAAACCATGTATGCCGAACCACCCCATGAAAGTCTCACCATCACAAAACTTACCCTTATGGTGTTTTCCGATGTAATAATGGGATTTGTATCAAGACCTTAATAATATGAAAATATATATTTTTTATAGAGTAATTAATATATTTTCAACTTATTATTGTTACTTTATAAATGATTTTGATTTTGATATAATAAAAAAATTGTATTTTTGGGTAATATTAAAATTTAATTAAGGAATTTAGGAATTATTGGATTTTCTAAATAAATAATAATTTCATAAAATATTATTACTGAATAGTTTTTATTAATGATAAATGATCATGAGTTTTTATGAAGTCAAATATAATTTCTATAAGGGTTTTAAAATCATTATTGTCAAAAAACCCAACATTTATCAATAAATGTCCATTATTATTTTAAAAGTGAAATTCACATATATAGAAAATTATTTGGATAAATTAAATATTATTATTTGATTCATAACTATGAAATTATCTGATGGTGATTTTTTCATAATTTTTTGATATTGTCATTTTTGTGCGTAAATATTAAATATGGTATTAATATACAGTGCGTATTATGACATAATAATGACCCAAAAATAATGTAATAAATACTACAAGTGGTATCAAAGACCAAATATATGTTTACCATTTAAAATAAAACTATTTTAAGTTTATTTGATAAATTTTATAAAGCCTTTATGAATCCACCAAAACCTGTAATACATTTTAAATTTTCAAAATCATTTATTTAAGGACATAAATTAATTCAACATCACCATGGGTATTATTTTAATAATTTCATCCATTTTCCAAATAAAATAATTAAAATGAATCCAATTTGGTAGAATCTATGGTCGAAAACCATGGGAATCTTTTTGGTTTCGATTAATTTATTTTATAAAGTCTAAGACCTATGTTTGAGAAGTATTAAATAATTACCACTCATTTCCTTTATAAACCCACCCAATATCCCATTAATGTTCAGTAAAAATAATTTCATCATTTATTTAATCTTTCCTCTACTCTAGAGAGTCCTTCCAAGTTTCCCCAAGCTCTCAAGAAGTTGTTCCCAAACATTTTGAATCACCCTCCCTAGGTAAGGGATCTCCCACTCTCCTTTATATTTAAGAACATATTTTATGTTACTCAACTTAATTTACATTTTTTAATTTTGGGATATGCTATTCCAAATCTCCCTTAAATTCCATTTTTTTATAAATGATGATATACCCATTTACATTTCATTAATCCCTTCAATGAACTTTTATGTACACCCGCTACCAAGTTAAAATTTTGTAGGGGATCCTCTCCTTCTCTTCTTTTTCAGGCATCTTCATTATCTTATGCATTTATTCTAAAATTCCTAATGTTTGGATATGTTCTTAAATATCCCCATTACTTATATTATGATGTATAAATGATGACATACCCCTTTCACTCTCATCAATCCCGCCCATGAATATTTGTGTGCCCCCATTATGCTGTCACAATTTCGCCATTTTTTCATGGAAAAAAATTGTTTATTGAATACCCATACCCATTTCTTATCAAGTTTGCTCACATTTATGCACTTATACATCATTTATTTAGGACTTACATGTATGTATTCCACACTCATTTATTGTGTAATAAAAGTTTATGATAAATTATTCCATGTTGTTTTATCTATATGGTACACTTATACATGTGAATGAAATATAATTTATGGGTGTGCCAAGAATTATATAGTGCTCTAATGAATTGGGTAATGTCTTAGTCTCATCAGAATTCTTAAAAGGGATTAGGTAGTGAACCTAATCCATCACAATAATTTGTCCATCATGTTGTATCTTTAGTTAACCTTGACATGTGTTTATTATTCCATGTTTAACGTTGTTTCCAAATTTTTTAAATGTTTCCTTTATGTTATCATGTTATATAATTCCACATAATTCATGTTTATGATTATCACACCTTTTATGTCTCATTGATATTCCTATTGTATAAAGTATAATAATTTCTTCATTTTTTATTCGAGGCTTATTCCCTTACAGGGCATTATAGATCTCCCCTTTCTTATGTATATCCCTATGTTTTCCATGCAGTTTTAAGTACAATGGAATAATAAGACCATGTTACGGAAGTTTTCAATAATAACATTTTATCCCATATTTTAATTTATTATGTAATATACCTAATTCCCAAAGACACCATATGTATCGATATTCTGAGTTGTATTATGTGTAATCTTATGTAATAAATCATGAATTATTGTGTAATAAAGAGTAAGGTTTCCATAATTGGTATCAAAGGAAGGTTTTATTATTTTTGGTATCAGGACTAGAAAACTCCAGTGAAAGAAATTGGTATAGGACTAAACATTTGAATACATTCTTAAATTTTGGTAAAGTATGGATTAAGTGGTTTCCATGAAAATACATCCCTATCTAGATATTTAAAGTGGTTGTGTCTCTAGTAGAGATGTACCTAGAAGTAAAAACCGAAAAAAGAAACATTGGGCTATCCTTGATCGATAATTGGTGCATAGAAATGGGAATTTCTATACACCCAGTTTGACACTCCCTGTGGATATGAATTTTTAAATCCATGAGATCATTACAAAATAATATTAAAAAAAACCCTTAAGTGTCTATGTTTGAAAATAGACCATGGATAACATATATCGAAGCCTAGAAATTCATAAGTAAATGAATAAATGTCATTTATAAGTTATTCCTTTAATATTACTAAATTCCATTTTATGTGTTTAATATTTCAAAAATATTCAACCCTAATTTTTCCTTTATTAATTCCAACGGAAACAAATAGTAGAAACCGAGTAAACCACCAATGTGAAGTGAAATGTGAGGACTTCCCAAATGAGATAACTAATCAGATGGGATCTCAAGTAGGACATATATTGATTATACCAAACCAACTATCAAAAATCACAATTAAAAAATGAAACTTATTTGAATTACCAAATATGTAAATGAAGAGGAGAATGATATCTCATATAATTTTATCTGATAAAGGTGATGAAGAAATGAATACCCAAATTCCTTTGTGAATAAATGTAGAAATAAGAAGCAATGGAAATTTTACAAAGGAACTGGGAGATGTTTTAAGTGTGGGAAGATGGCGAATAAGGTGTCCAATTTCTATGGTAAAATGGATAATATGATGGATGAATATAAAGTTCAATATAATGTGTCATATACAGTTCTATGTCATAAATGTGAAGAAGTTGGGAATTATCCACGCCAATTTTCTATTCCAGGGGCTGATATGCCTGATGAGAATCAACAATATGAAAGAAAAGGGGAATAATGAAAGTCCTATGTTGATATGGATCATTATGAATGAATTACATATAAACTATACTCAATAATTGTTTATGTCATGTTGTATTTCAATTCATTCCCTTTTATCATATCTTGTAAGTTCTCTAAGAACATCGAGTCGCCACCAAAAACGATTTGATATCATCAAAAAAAACATCTATTATTTTGTATCACATGTTGAAGTTCATGGGAATGTTCTTCTTAAAAATTTTATCAATATCCTTTTAGTTTAATTTTATGTTATCCTAGTTACGAAATGATTTACCTTTTTTAAATCCAACATAAATTTCTGTAAGAAGGAAATCACTCTCTATATCATGAATCGTCCCCCAATTTTGTATAAGTGCAAGGAAAAGGATGGATATTATTTATAACCATTATCCTAACATGGATATTATTTACCTATTATAAATCATATCTATATCAAATGATTGAGACTAAAAAAAGATCACCCTTGATGAAATGATCATTTTAAGGGAATTCACTTATATTTTTTACAAAGAATTTTTTGGTCTTTCTCTTAGAAAATATATTGAGTTATCAATTGAAATTTTACCTAGACTGAGTAACATTCATAAAGGATATTATAATATGTAATGGGATATATGTAGACCCTTCAAATAAAGAATCAATTGAAGTATGGATGAGGCCAATATATGTGATAGAAATATGCAGTTTCTATGGAATAACTAGGTATTATCATCGGTTTGTGAGAAATTTCTCTCAATTATCAAACCCTATAACCAAGATTACTCAGAATGGTGTCAAGTTTGTTTCGAATGATGAACGTGAAGAGATATTTAATGAATTGAAAAATAATATTATCACTATACCTATACTTACACTACCCACAAGTGGAGAACATTTAGAAGTATATAGTGGTTCTTAAAAGAAGGGATTGGAATGTGTGTTAATATATAATGAAAAAGTAATAGCTTATGATTCAAGGAAATTGATGGTTTACAAACCCAACTACCCATATCATGATCTAGAGTTGGTTGTAGTGATATTAGTATTGAAAATATGGTGGCGTTATCTATTTTCTTGGAAGTATGAAATATATACAGATCATAAGAGACTTAATTAAATATTCACACAAAAATAGATTAACATGTTCCATCAAATATTGTTAGAGATTATTAAGGACATTGACACTCAATACAATAACATCATAGGAAATAAAATAAAGTGTACGATTTTCTATATAGAAAGAATCCAATAAATTTATCATTTATGATAACTGAGAAGAATCTGATCTTCCAAGACTTTAAAATGAAGGATATAGGTATCATAAAAGAAGTAAAACATTCAATACTTTTGAAAATAATTTCTCAAACACCCCTTATGAAGAGGATAATGGATGCTCAAAGGGGTGATGTGGGAATTCAGAAGAAAGTAGAATCTATAATAAAATGAAAATCCTCATAGTTCAATGTTATAGAAGAAGGAGTTGTGATATTTTGGTCATGGTTATGTGTTCCCTCAAATAACTATTTAAAGGATTTGTTGGATAATGTACATTTTTGACATTATCCATCCATCCAGGGAGTACAAATATGTATCGAGATCTTAAAGAGCACTATTGGTGGGATGATATAATGAATGAGATCATATAATATACAAAAGGGTGTCTTATATGTCATCAAGTGAAGGATGAAAGGAAAACATCCAAGGGGATGATACAACCATTGCCCATACCTACATGGAAATGAGTAAACAAAACCATGGACTTTGTGCATAGTCTTCTAATTAAATGAATAAGAAATAATTATATTTGGGTTGTGGTGGATCATGTTGAAAATATTGATCACCTCATTGAAATTTTATAGGACTTATCCCTTGATCAAATTGTAATAATATACATTAGATAAGTTGTAATGATGAATGGAACACCACTATCGATTGTATTTGATCGAGATACAAGATTTTCCTCCATGTTCTAGACGAGTCTACAACAAGATCTAAATAACGATTTGAACTTCATCATGGCTAACTACCTCAAAATGATGGTCAATTTTTGTGGACTATCCAGACACTGGAGGACATATTGAAAACATGATCAATTGACTTCAAAGGAAGATGGGATCAAAATCTTCCTCTAGTTGATTTCTTATAAAATAATAGTTTCCACTAAAGAAGCCACATAGATCCCAATAAATCCCTTTATGTGAAGAGATCCAGAACACCTTCATGTTGGATGATGCGGGGGAACACAAACTGGTTGGTCTTGAAATATTGAAGGAAATTGTAGAAAAGGTAAAGACCATTCAGTAGAACATCGAGGCAGCTCAGAGTCAATAAAATTTCAATGCTGAAAATCATCAATGAGACCTATATTTTGATGTTTGAGACAAGGTATTTCTCTACATATCTCCAAGGAATAAATTCTTGAAATTTTGGAAGAAGGGAAAGCTTATTCCAAGATACATTAGTCTTGTTATGATCCTTGATCACATTAGAGTAGTGGCCTATCTTGTAACACTCCCACCAAACCAATCTCATGTACATGATGTGTTCCATGTATCACTTTTGAGGATGTATATACCAAAACTATCATATATACTCAATCCATAAGTGGTACCATTGGAGGATAATATTTCTTATGAAGAGCATCTTGTGAAGGTCATAGATTGTAGAAAAGAATTTATATGGAATAAGATAATTCACCTAGTCTAAGTGCTGTGGAGAACCAAAACATTTAGAGAAGTAGTGTGGGAACCAAAGGAGGTAATGAAACAGAGTTACCCACTTCTTTTTTAGTGTGTGAAATGAAAAATTTGACTGTGAAATTTTTGAAGGTGAGAAGACTACAATATCCTAAACTTTTATAAATAAAATTCCCTTTGTGCTTTAATTAAAATCCCTATTATGTATTTCAATTATAGAAAAAAATGAACTTATTTGGTTTTATTACATCCTATTAGATTTAAAAGACAATTAATCAAATTAACTGTTGATAATATATCCATTGAACAATAATAATATGATTAATATAAATATAGGATATTGAAAAATCCAATTAACATAGAAAAAGGGAGTAATGACCTCAACCAGTAGTACCATACCCTATGAAAACCATGTATTGAAGATTTTGAGGGAGATAACAAAAATGAGCTTTATCTTTTACCATGATCAAGTTGAGATACAAGAACTAAAGCATGAACAAAACCATTTATGGTAGATGTTCAAGCTCATAGAGATCATGACCCACACCATGTACATCAAACCACCCCATGAAAGTCTCACTATTTCACACCTTACTTTTAGGGTGTTTACTAGTGTAATAAAGTAATATGTATCAAGACTCTAATAATATGAATATATATATTCTATATAATAATGAATATATTTTCATTTTATTATTTTTAGTTTATAAATGATTTTTTTGATACAATAAAAACATTATATTTTTAGGTAGTATTCAAATTCAAATAAGGGATTTATGAATTAATGGATTTTTGAAATAAATAATAATTTAATAAAATATTATTATTAAATATTTTTTATTAAACAGAAATGATCTTTTAATTTTTATGAAGTAAAATATATTTTTTATAAAGGTTAGAAAACTATTATTGTAAAAAACCCCAACATTTCTCAATAAATGTTTATTCTTTTTTTAAAAAAGACCATTCAAATATTTATAAAATTACTTGGATAAATAAATATTATTTTCTGAATCATAATTTCAAAACTATCCACTGATGAATTTTTCATAATTTTATGAGATTGTCAAATTTTCGGGTAAAATATAAATACGGTATAAATATACGGTGTGTATTATGACATCATAATGACCCAAAAATGATGTAATAAATACTATAAAGGGCATCCACTACCAAATATATTTCCACCCTTTAAAATAAATTTGATTTTAAGTTTATTTGATTAATTTTATAAATCCATTATGAATCCACCAAAACCTATAATATATTTTATGGTTTTGAAATAATTTCTTTAAGAACATTTCTCACTTCTACATCACGAAGGGTAATATTTCAATAATTTCTCCCCTTGTCCTAAAAAATAATCAAAACCACATCACCTTGGAAGAAAAAATGGGATAAAACATGGTATGGTTTGTGGTTTTGATTAATTTATTTTATGGAGTCCAAAACCAATGTTTGAGTAGTAATTAAGAATTACCAAATAATTTCCTATATAAACCCACTGAATATCTCATTCCTCGTCACTCAAAAACTTTATATCACGTATTTAATCTTCCCCCTTCTCCAGATTCATACTAAGTTTCCCCCAAACTCTCAAGAATCTCTTCCCAAGATTTTTCAGTCCCCATCTCAAGGTAACGGTATCTCCCACTCTCTTTTTTTATTCAAGAACATATTTTATTTTATGGATATTAATTTACATTTTTTCATATTGGGATATGTTATTACATATCCACCTTATTGTCATTTTCGTTTATAAATGACTAGATTCACATTTCAATCTCATTAATCACTCCCATAAACTATTATGTACACAAGTTACCATGCCAACATTTCATAAGGGATCATCTCATTCTCATCTTTATTCAAACATCTTTATTATCATATGCCTTTATTATCCTATTCCTAATTTTTGGAGTTTTTCCTCTATAACATACATCTTTTTACTTTATGATAACCTATAATCATATTTTTGAATATTAATAAACTTCATGTCACATTATGATTGTTCTTATGTATAATATTGTACACAATAATGTCATTAGAGTAGTTGTCACACAAAAAGTTCACAACAGTTCTTTGCTATGATAAGAACCAAAAGGTTATATGAAACTATTCTTAAATATAGGTTCTATAGTTGGATGATATCATTTGAGAGAAACAAATGTTACATGCTAATAGGGGTGGAGAATAATGTGAATTTGAGGAGCCTTCTCATGGTGTATGCCCTTGGTAATAACTAGTGTAGGATATTATGAGAACGAGACTCGTAGGTAGGAAATCGACAATCATATGTGTCATTGAATGTTCCTATCTGTGGATGTGTGTATTTATCCTTATGATTTAATATTATTATAGATGAGTATTATGAGCCTCGTACATTAATGTATTGACGAAAACCGTGATGATATATGTTTGTGGTGATGTAGGATACGTTGAGTGTGTCACGAGTAATATTGAATTAATGAATAATGTGAGAAAGGATTTGTACCTTACATTCCTTAATGGAAGTTTATATTTTTAAACCTTTAATGGAAGTGATATATCATAAATAAATTCATTTCCATGATTTTCTATGGGAAATTATGATTTCCAGAAAGTCAAAGAAAGAGAGAAAGAGTACATAGGTTGATGGAACCAACATACAACTTTCTTGATTAGAGATATCATGGTAAAGGGATTATATTACACAATGAGAACCTGTATGAGGTATTATGTCATTATGGAATTAACTTATTTCTCTATGGGTGCCTTGGTATGTTGTAAGACACTTACATGGGACTTTACAATGCTTCGCCTAATGCCATTAAGAAAGAGGCCTAGAGGGCCACAGACTAAGTGTATCCCAAATCTTAGTTAAATAATATATTATTATTTATTATTTAATATATTGAATAAATGTTATTCCTGCACATGGTTTAATAATTATTCATGTTTTCTTGATTTCAAATATTCTATCAACCGTAATTTTAGTGGATATTTTTTTGAGTAGAATGTTTAATAAATATTTATTTTCTATTTAGTGAATATAATATTTATTTATTTATTGGTGAATAATACAGTAATATTTATTTCTTGAATAAATTGTCATTATTAAAGTCCAGATAAATATTATGGAGGAATAGCGGACCGATCTTAATGTTCTGGTGAGAAATAATATATATTGAATATTATTTGATTAAATAATATTTATTTTAATTTTCAAGTTAATAGTATGTCAAGAAATAATAATAATAATATTATTAACATAGGGATCCATAAGGATTAAATAAATATAAAATGGAAATTTTTAAAATATTAATTTTTAAAACCTAGAGACCAATTATATTATTTTCAATAGATCCAATTCATTTTTATTGTGAAAAACGATAACCAAAGAGAATCCTCTCAAGACCCAGAGATATTCCTCTCTAATAAAGCTCCCAAGAACATAGCATGATCATCCTCCACCATCAACTCTTGAGTATAGATAGAGGAAAGATAAATTTATTTCCATGGAGATCAAAGGAGAATGACAAAAGCGATGGGAACTTCCGTTCTAGGGACCGAAGAATCATACAACGATGTTAGAATATTTTCAGAACATGTGTGAATCACTATGAGAGGGAATCTACTCTTGATTCCTACACTACAATGACCATAAAATGTAAATCTATGTTCAAATTCATCAATGATGAAATAATTCGTGAAAGGTATTTCATATATTAATTACATTAACCATAACAAATATGTGATCATCCCACATTTGGTTCCAGAATTATATTCCTTGTCTATTTTCATTGATAAAATTTCATTTATTGTGATGTTCAACCTCATGTAAATCTAAAATTGAACATTAATCATGACGAAAATAAAAATTATAAATGACCCATCACACTCTTTCGTTGTTCCCTGAACCTTCAAGTGGTATCAAATTGGTCACATAATTATTTATAATTATTTTAATATCATTCATTTATTTACGCATTTGTGATTTAGTTTTTAATTAAGAATTAATAATTCTTTAAACTGAATTGTAAGAAATAATTCTTCATATTTCATTTCTAGTAGATCTAATAAAATAATTTAATTTTATGGACAAAAAAAAGAACTCATTCAGAGTTGCTGAGGATTCTGTCCAGATAAAAAAAGAGTACACACTATGTAACCAAAGATACACACCATGTACTATTGTTTAATGCACAAAGAATTAATTCTGAATTAATCCAAATAGTGTGCATTGAATACAAGTGGTGCATTCAGTTTCTTACATTACCTATTGATTAGGCCAACATGGTGCATGGTAAATCAGAGTACGCGTCCTATTCCCTGTGTACATGAGATGATATCCTTTAAGTTACAGATGGGCCATGTATTTTCATACACTACCTACCTAACTAGTGATTGTGTAACTCGGTGACCACACAATGTGTTTCCCTTGTACACATCGTGTACTCAAATTATTTGGAGGCATGGTTCAAACACTGAGGCCCTAGGCATGTGCCTCAGATAGATAGTGAGAAACATACATGCATATATCTCTTGTACATGCCATGTACTTATACCAAATTACATAGAATTAGAATTGATTTATTATACTTTGTAAACGTTATCGACATGTTCTTTCATGTGGTCCTTAAGTTGATAGGACACGCCATGTGATGGGTTTTAATATATATATATATATATATATAAATGTTTAATTAAATTTTGTGTCATGTTTAGATATTAATATCATGTGTGATTTGTATTGTAGTTATTAATATATGTAAAATAAATCATAACACATGATAAAAAAATAAAGTAATTTGTGTTATAATTAATTGGATAATACATTTCATGAAATTACATGATAAGTCATGTATTCCATATGTCACAAGAATAAACAATATACGAGTATAATACATGTTTGGTAGATTTTTACGGGTATTCACCGTGTTTCCTTCAAGGTACATTTATGTACACATTTAATTTAAATAAAATGATTTATTTTATTTTTTGAAATAATAATTTTGGATGAGAATCTCAAGTAAATTTGGATGATAATTAAGATAAAATAATTGATTAATTAAAGAAGACAGATAATTGATTTGAGTGTGATTTATCATAAGTAAAAATTATTTGAATTGAGAGATAATTTTATTAAATGTGAAATTCATTGCATGAATGTGGATGATCTGGATCATAGACTAGACCATTGTATGCGATTGGTTTCATTTAATTTATTATTAAATTAAATTAGTGGCATGTGTGACATATCTCATCTCATTATATATGGTCCTTCATTCCAATGGTTTATTTTATGTAAACCCCTTTCCCCTTACATATGTTTGAGTAAAATAATATTTAATGGATTGAGCTCCCAATATAGTATTGGTATTTCAAGTTTGGAGTTGAGGCAAAACCAATCCAACAGAGATACATAGGTGGAAATGTGGGAAGATGTGAAATAATCCTTAATTGGTTCAAGGTGTTTTCCCCTTAAGTATACGATTAATTTATCAGCCTCCAGATAAAATAACCATTTTTAAAAGATCGTATAATACCAATTTATTATTTTATTTATTTTAATTTTAATGGTTATTTCAATATGGATGTTTTTTCACTATCACGTGAATTAATGAATTAACAAGAATTCAATATAGAACAAAAATAAATTGGATTATGCATAAATATTATATAAATATATGGTTAATCAGTTAATTAAATCCACTTAATATTAAAAATCATGTAATAATGATAATAATTTGACATTTACACATAAAAGGAAAAATACCTTGAATATATATATTAATTCGGTATATTTTCCCACTACGTCGGTTAAAATCAAGCCATATTTCAAAGTGATTGACCAAAAAATTTTGGGGTGATTTCAATTATCAAGTAATTATAAAATTATGTTTTGGGTATACATTAATTATTTCACATCATTAGTTGAATTCCAAAGCAGGAAATGGAGTAACCGAGAGGCAAGAGTTGAGGAAATTCAACTTAAGGATTTCAAGAGTGAGGATTCCACTCAATAGATCATGAAACTATGAGTTAATGTTGTTGGAATTTGTAATTCCAACCTAAAACAATTCAAGTTTCTTGACCAACCAAATATAGGGGAATGATAATTTGAATATAGATCGTCACCACTAGAATGTCCAAGAAAGAGGATATTTCAAATACAATTGTGAGTTATATTGAGTTTCAAAAAAAATAGTTGGAGGTTGATAAATATAATATTTATCTATTTAAATTCTATGAGATAAAGTAATAAAACCATACTCATCTTTTTTGTAAAAACAGAAATAAAAATGAATTCAAACATATCATTGAAATTCATACTTGATAGGGATTTCCTTCTCACCGGAATAAATTTTCAGGAGTGTTAACGTCCCTTACACATTATCCTTCCCCATGAAATGAAATTATATGTAATGGAATAACCTATTCCTGATGCATTTATAAATGAGGCAACTAACAAAGAGTTAACTCTCTATGATAATCATTGCAGTGACTCCAAAAATGTTCATAATTTCATTCTATCATCCATGACCAATGATATTTTGAAAAAAATGATGACATGGATGTGTATATCATGATGTATCACCATCAGTATCTCTATCAAGATAAGGTGAGACAAGAGAGAAATGAGATATCCAATTCTTTTTTTACAACTAATCTTAGAGAGTCTTCACCAGCTGGGATACATTTAGTCAAGATTATTGGCTACATTGAATTCTTAGACATATTAAGTATTACATTCCCAGATGATTTGTTCCTATATCTCATACCTTCATCACTTACCAAAACCTTATCCATATTTATTGTAAATTATAATATGCGCAATAATTAGAAGAGTCATTCAAAACTTCTTACTTTGATTCTCTATGTGGATAAGGACATGAGGGTGACAAACTCATGGTCCTTATAGTGAATAAGAAAAGGAAGAACAAGAAAAAGGGGAATAAGCCTCAAAAAATGTCTAAAGATCTCGGTAACCATCCTTCCAAGAAGAGGAAAATCTAGAGGCATGGAATGGAAAAGGAGGCAGTATATTTTGCATGTGGAAAGCAATGCCACTAGAAGAATAACTGCACCCAGAAGAAAGGGGAATTTAATGGTTCACTTGTTATCAAATGTAATATTTTAATATATACACATTGGGTATTATATATTGTTTTTGATTCTCACGTCTATCCAAATACAAGAAATAAGTTTATTTGGAATGATTTATAGTTTATAGTTGGATTTGTGAGCTACCAGTGGTGCGAGGTTGGATGCTCTAGACATTGGAGACAACCACCTTTCATTACCAATGGGAAGGATTTTGGTTTTAAAATATTGTTATTATGTAACAAATGTTACAAAGAACATAATTTTTATATCATTCCAAGATTCATATGGTTTTATTTTCATTTTTTGAAATAATTTCTTTTTATTTTATAAAGAAACCATATGTTATAGTATGGAACATTTAAATAATAGTATTTATGTATTAAATTACAAAAACCAAGTTTGGAAATTTATAATGAATCATGTTCACCAGACTCATATAACACCCAACTATGACATCACCATATTGGTCATGTAAATTTGAAGTGTTTGAAAATTCTCTGTCAAGATGGTTACGTAGACTATTCTGAGCTAAAACTAGTTGAAAATTTTCAAGATTTTTTACAAGGGAAAATGAACAAACCCCCATTTGGTTTAAAGGGTGAAAGGTTAATAGAGATTCTAGGATTTGTACACACTCATGTGTATAGATCATTTCCTATAGAATCATGATGTGGGTATTCTTACATCATCACATTTACTTATGACTTGATTAGATATGGTTATGTCTACTTGATGAGGTATAAGACTGGGTTCTTTGAGAAATTAAAGGAATTCAAAAATGAAGTAGATAATCAACTAGGAAAGAAGATAAAAAATCTTAGATCATATCAAGGTGGTGAATATCTTAACCAATAGTTTATTAAAAATTTATAGGTATTTGAGATTAT
This sequence comes from Viscum album, assembly GCA_963277665.1. Lineage (NCBI taxonomy): Eukaryota > Viridiplantae > Streptophyta > Magnoliopsida > Santalales > Viscaceae > Viscum > Viscum album. Next base: position 2,028,162,629 of record OY728123.1, read on the forward strand.
ATATCAACTCACTCCTGATTACACACCACATTGAAATAGTGTTAGTGAAAGGAGAAACCATACCTTGTTAGACATAGTAAGTTTGGTAATGAGTCACATAGATCTTCCATTATCCTTTTGGGGATATTCATTACAAAATCCAGCATACAAATTGAACTGATTACCCACTAAAGGTAAAAAAAGAATTACCTTGGAGTTGAGAAGTGAAAAGAAACATGTTTTTTCACATTCACATGTATGGGGTTGTGAGGAATTTGTTAAGGCCTTCTCAGGAAAAAAACTAGCACCTGGGGCACAAAGTGTATCTTTATAGGGTCTCCCAAGAAAGCAAAGGGATACTACCTACAAAACCCCTCACATAGGAAGTGATTGTCACCATGCAATCCATCTTTCTTGAGACAAAACACATCCTCAGTAGGGATAGTGGGAGAAATATTGTCTTTGATGAATTTTATGATCAAGATACACAAGATATGGTACATGAACATATTCCAAAATTCCTTAAGGAAGAATTAGTTCTTCAAACCCAAGTACTATATATGAGCATAAGAGAGGTAAGAGAACCAGAGAGATATGGTTTTCTAGTCACTAAATATGGTTACTTATTATTGGTTGGACATGATGAACCTTTCTCCAACAAAGTGGCAGTAGAGATCTCAGAATCTGCAAGATGGAAAGAGACCATGAATTCTGAAATGGATTCCATGTATCAGAACCAAGTTCGCGTTCTGGTCAATTCTTCTATTGATTTAATGTCTATAAGGTGAAAATGGTTATTCAAAATAAAACTTTACATGGATAGTAATGTAAATACCTAAAATGAAAGGATAGCGGATAAAGGGTTTAAAAAGTTTCAAGGAATTGACTATGATGAAAAAATTTCACTAGTTACCATGTTTAAGTCCATGAGAATTTTTCTCGATATAATTGTATAAAATGATTATGAAATTTGATAAATAAATTTAAAAACTACTTTCCTTAATGGGAAACTTCAATAAGATGTATATATGACCCAAACTAAAGGGTTTGTTACTCTAGATGATGCCAAAAGGGTTTTCAATTTTCAAATATGCATTTCTAGATTTAATCAAGTATCTAGGTCATGGAATATTTGATTCGATGAAGCTATAAAAGAATTAGGTTCTATTAAGAATGAATCTGAGCCATATTTTTATAAGAGGGTTAGTGTAAATGAATTCATTATATTAGTAGTATAAGTTGATGAAATATTACTTATTGGAAATGACATACTGGTCTTATACTCAATTAAGGATTGAATAAACAATTGTTTCTCCATGAACCAATTAGGTGAAGTGGCCTATATTATAGGGATCAAGATCATTTTTAATAGAACTAGGAAGATGATAGACTAAGTCAAAGTATATATATTGACCAAATACTAATGGTATTTTGTATAGAACAATCCAATAGGGGACTGGTTTTATTGTCACATGGTTTAAATCTTTATATGAAAATTCTTCCTCAAACACAATATTCAAAATATAGAATGAGTAAGATTCCATATTCTTTAGGGAGAGGATTAATCAGGTATGACATGTTATGTATAAAAATTGATGTTCCCTATGCATTTATCATGGTAAGAAGATATCAAGCTGATCTAGGAGAAAATCATTGGTCTATTGTTAATGTATCCTTAAGCATTAGAGAATAACTAATGATATATTCCTGATGAATAGAGAAGATGAGGAGCTTGTCATCAGGGGTTATACTGATTTTAGTTTTCAGACAGATCATAATGATCTAAAGTCATAGACATGATATGTTTTCTGTCTTAATGGAGTAGCTATTAGATGAAAGATTTGAAAGCATCTAGTTTTCATTTATTCTAAAGTGGTGTCTTAGCATATAGTAGCATATGATACAACCAATGAATTTGTTTGGATAGAAAATCTTTTCTAGGATCTTGATGTGGTACCAAGTAATAAATACCCTATCATGTTGTATTATTATAATATTATAGTGGAGGCTCTTGTAAAATGGAAAAAGTCACACCAAATAAAAAGGTATATACCCCGAAAGTATCACCACTTGGGGTATTTGTATCAAATGGGTGAATTTTCAGTAAGAAGAGATCCCATTGAAGAGAATATAGAATACCCCTTGAATAAAGGTATATATTAGCAGAAGAATGAGTATCATGTGGGATGTAGTAGACTGAAGGTTGTTAGCGATTGACTCTAGTGAAAGTGGGAGTCTATTGGAGTTGGTTCCCTAGAACTAACTTCAGTGTACTTTATGATAGCATGTATTCATAGTTTTTACAATTAATAAATTCCTTATCACATATGGGTGGTTCTTATTCATAACATAGTATGTGATAATAAAACAACCATTCTTTTTATTACACACTTAAACATGACTTATTACATAAAATATTCACTTGATACAACAAAGAAGATCGAGAGGTCTAGTGTCTTTGGGGATTAGGAACATTACATAACATCATAGAACAGAAAACATAGAACATCTTTATTGAAAACTTCCTTTACATGACCACTACATTCCCTCATACATAGCATTGCATGGGATAACCTAAGCCCAAGCATTAGAAAAGGGTGAGCTATAAATCCCATTAAGGGAATAAACATGAAATAACATGAGGAATAAAATACATGTTAGAGAATAAACATATCAATGGATAAAAAGAGAAACATGAACATAAAGGTATGATAAATCATGATAATCATAACATGGAAATGTGGGAACAACACTTAACATGGAATTAACATGAGCCAAGGCTCATTGCACATGAAGCATGAGTAAACCCTCATTGCACATGAAGAACGAGTAAAACCTCATTGAACATGAATTATCATGAGTAAACACCCATTGCACATGGAATATCATGATACTATACTTTACCCAATGCATTGGAGTGCTATCAGGGTGCACCCTTCTTAAACATTTCATTTCATCCATAAGTGTGCCACGTGGATCATGGAATAAATCAACATCATAAGTTATTCCATGATTAAGTAATATGGAATAAATACATGAAAGAACCATTCAATATTTATATGTGTATAAAGGTGAATACCATTGATAGAGACCTGGGTATGGTATTCACTACACAGTAGTCTTGGCTTGGAAAAATGCGACGCAATTTTAGCAGCATAACGACGTGACCTAAGGATTAATGAAAACGGTTGATGAGAGAGAAAATGATGTATCATAATATATACAAGAAATGGATAGTAAGGGGTCATATAGATACATGTCCCAACAAACATAACTGAATTTAGATGCATAATACAAAATAATTACTTGGATGTAAAAGTGGAGAGAAAAATATCTCAAGGGATTTCGGCATGGTAACGGGTGTACATGGGACACATTAATGAGAGATAAATGGGTCTCCCATCATCCAAAAATAAATAGGATAGTATGGGGGAGGTGAGAAATCATACCCCAACCTTTTTAATTGAAAGAAAGGGCATAACAACTTAAAGAAAATTGAAAAAAAAACGAGAAAGGAAGAAATCCCTTGCATGGAAGTGTGATCCCAAAGGCTTGGGAGAGGCTTTAGAGAGGATTATTAGGAGCTTGGGGAACCTTGGGAGGATTATAGAGAGATCACATCAGGGGTTGGTCAAAATCCAAAGGATTTTAGTGAAGAGTAAGTGGGAGATTGGATGGGTTTATATAGGAAAGGAGAGGGAATTTTTTATTATTTAGGTTTGGGACACCTCACATTAAACTAATCAAAACCAGAAACTAGACCATGTTTTTTTGCCAATGGTGTTTGTCAAAGGGGAGTGGAAAACAATATTTTATAAGTCCAATGTCTGAACTTCTTAAAATAATAGGATTTATTATGTGGTGGTGAGTCACACTCTCAAGGAAAAAAATTTAAAAAGACAAAATGTTTTATAAGCCTTGAAGGGTCCACTAAAGATTTGTAAAATAAATAAATAAAACCCAAAATCACATTATTTTAATGGTATAACTTATATTTTCTGACCGTAATGTTTATAGTATTTTATTATATCGCTATTGGGTCATTATGATGTCATAAAACACATTATATATTTAAACAGTATTTAAATTTTACCCAAAAATTCAACTATCTCAAAAAATTATGAAGAATTCACCATTGGATAATTTCAACATCCTAATTCCAAAAAATAATATTCATTTTATCTAAATAATTTTCTATATTTGTGAATTTTTACTTTTAAAATAAATCCGACATTTATCAAAAATTCATGGTTTTTGACAAAAACTGCTTTCAAACCCTAATAAAATTTACAATCACATTCATAAAATTATTTGATCATTTATATTTAATAAATTATAATTTAATAATAATAATAATATTTTATTAAAATATTTTTTAATTCAAAAATCCATTAATTCATCAAAATAGATTTGTTAGTTGATTATTAACTAAAAATACTACTTGTGTTTTAAAAACTATTTACAAAGTAACAATTATAAAATGAATGCACATTATTTATAAAAAAATAATGTACATTGTCATAGTGCTAGGGTCTTGTTACATAACCCCTAATAACACCTGCATAAGACCGAAAGGGAAGGTGTGCGATGATGACAGACTCTTGGGGTGGCTCAGATAACATCGCTCGGGTGGTAATGTCTATTAACTTCCACTTCTCCCTTATTCGGTTCCACTCAAGTTAACGTGTTCAAGATCGGCTTGGTCTTGGTGAAGAGCGATACCCAATGACACCACCTCCTTTCCGAGCTCCGACAAATGGGCATCATACAAGGAAAGTCTATTGGATGAGTCCATCGCTTTCTTTGTCAAGGTAAATTGGATTTGTTAAAGCCCTATATTTATACTAATCATGTGATCTTTATTCAACGACTATATTAGAAACAGTCACAATTTATAATGTAATTTTAAGTTCTAGAAACATAAAACCAATGAAGTTCACATTTTATATAACCATAATAAACATTTAATTATATTAAGAGGAATTTCCATTAATGAAAGTTTGGGTCGTTACAGAAAATTTCATATGATTAGCTATCACAATAAAAGGTTATGGTAGTTCCCTACTATGATGAGAACTTAGAATTTCTATGAAACTATTCTTAAATATATGTTATATAGTAAAATGATATCATTTTAGAGACAAAAATGATACGATAAATCAGGGGTGAAGACGTATTATTCTTTGAGGAAATTTTTCATGGTGTACACCCTTGGTAATATCCAGTGTATGATATTATGAGAATGATATTAGCCAGTTTGAAATCTACATTCATATATGTCATTTTATGTTCCTATATGTGGACATGTGTATTGATCTTTAGACTTTGATATTATTATTAATTAGTATTACGAGTCATTTAATCTGATGTATTGATGAAAACCATGAAGAAATATGTTCATGGTTAGGTAGGATACATTGGGTGCAACATGAGAAATATTGCATTAATAAAGAGTGTGAGAAAGGATTTTTTCCATTATATTCTTTAATGAAATTTGATATGTTAGTAACTTTTATGGAAATGATATAGCCTAAATAAATCAATGTTCATGGTGTTCTATATAAAATTTTGAATTATAGAAAGTCAAAGAAAGAGACATTGATCATACAGTTTGATGACACCAACATGAATCCTACTTGATTAGAGATATCATGATAAATGTATTATATTACACAATGAGCATTCGTATGAGGTATTATATTATTTCAGCATTAAATTATTCCTCTATGGATTCTTTAGTGTGTTTTGAGATGATAACCTTGGACTTTAGGATGCTTTACCTAATGCCACTGAGAAATAGGCATTGAGGGTCACACACTAAGTGTATCAAGAATCTTAGTTAAATAATATACTATTTTTCATAATTTAACAAGTTTAATAAATATTTTTCCCACTCATGGTTTAATAATTATTCGTGTTTTCTTGATAATAAATATTCTATCACTTGTTATTTAAGAGAATATTATGTGAGTAGAATATTTAATAAATATTTATTTGTTATTTAGTTAATAGAAAATGTATTTATATATTGGTGAATAATGTAGTTATATTTATTTATTTAATAAATAATCATTATTCAAGGTCTGATAAATATTATGGAGGATTGGAATATTGAGTAGAAAGGTTTGTTGAAAAATATTATATATTAAATATTATTTGATTAAATAATATTTAATTTAATTATCAAGTTAAGTGCATATCAAGAATTATTATTATTATTATTATTGACATGGGGTTCCATATTGATAAAATAAATATGAATGGGAACTTTTGAAAATATGTATTTCTAAACCCTAGAGGTATATAAACATAATTATATTTTTTTCAAGTAAAGTTATTTCATTTGTGTTTTACACAATGACATTCGGGGAGAATCCTCTCATTACATAGAGAGCTCCCTCTCAAAAAATTATCCCAATAATGTAGATTGTTCTTCCTCCACTATCCACTCTCAAGTATAGAGAGGTCAAGGAGAATGATTTAGAAGTAATTCTCATGTCGATCAAAGGCAAATGAAAGAAGTGATAGGATCGATTGTGCTAGCTCTCAAATATTCTTATAGTGTTGTTCAGAAATTTGTGGGACACGTGTGGATCACTACTAGAGGTAATATTCCCTTGATTCCTATAAAACAATGAATGTAAAAGTTAGATCTATTATCATATTCATCAATAAAGAAATAATTATTGTGGGGTAATTATTTAATTGATTAACATAATTATAAATAATATGTGATCATCTTGTTCTTGGTTAAGACATTTTATCACTTGTCTATTTTAATTGATTCAATTCTGTTGATTACATAATTCATCATCATATATATCTCGGATTTATCATTGATCAAGACAAAAAATAAATGTTGGGCATGACCCATTTCATGCTGCTACAGCTCCCAAAACATTCACTAATATTGTGATATATTCTTCCAAACCCCCTTACTACCCTTATGATTTCTAAATGACGAGAGACCCCTTAAAATATCATCAATCCCTCTGATGAATATTTATGTTACCCCATTATTCTTCTATTCCAAAAAATTGTATAGTTTATACTCTTACTCATTTCCTATCAAGATTGTTCACCTTTATAAAATTATAAATCTTTTATTGGGGAATTGCATGTATTTATTCCACAATTCTTCATCTTGGAATAAAATGTGATGATAAATGATTCCATGTTTTATGATATATGTGGAACACATATTCATGTGAATGAAATTAAATTGACAGGTGAACCTAAAATTATATATCTCTCCTATGCATTGGGTAATGTTTTAGTCTCATGAGACATCATACAAGGGATTAGGGAGTGAATCGAATCAATCACATGACTTTTTCCACCATGATGTCTTGGAAGACAGCCTTGACCTATGTTTATGATTCCATGTTTAATGTTTTTTCCAAATTTTCTATGTTTCTGTTATGTTATCATGTTATATCATACCACATTGTTCATTTCTATGATTCTCACATCTTTTATAACTCATTGATATGTCTATTTTCTAACATGTAATTCTTTTTTCATGTTATATATTGTTTATTACCTTAATGGGATCTATAGATCACCCCTTTCTTATATATGTCCATAGGTTATATCATGTAGTTTTATGTGTGATGAAATAATATGTCCAAGTTAATAATGTTTTGAATAATGGTGATGTAGTCTCCATTTTAAGTTGTTATGTAATGTACCAAATTACCTAAGACACTAAACTTATCAATTTTATGGGTTATATTATGTGTAATATTAGGTAATAAATCCTGAATTAATGTGTAATGAAGATAAGTATAGTTATATAAAACCTGAGACTCCTCGCATGATATGCATTTCATACTATTGGTTTAATTTATTGAACGTTTTCTATGAATTATTATAAAGATATTAAAAGATTAATAATGGTTTATAAATGATAATAAAAATAATTTTAGAGAAAAAATTATATATCATATATATATTTATTGTCACATATCAGGCATGACATGAATATTTTAAATATATACTAATAAATATAATATAAAATAATATTTATTTATTTCAATGCACATCCAACAACCCAACTATTTGATATGTATTTAATGATATGAAAATTAGAGTTTAACTCAGTTTTAACCCCCATGAAACCCTCATTTTCCCATCTTCTCTTAGGCTCTTGAACTTAAGACATCTCTTAATCCTTCTTGGTGGTTCCCTTTTATCCAAAATCTAGTTTTAATAGTTCAATGTGCATTATGTTTATAGAATCAACGGTAAGTATCTATTTTCTCTCTTTCAATTTAGATCTTCTCATCCTCTATCACATATAATGTTATATATAATACATTATGAATATATTTACGATATATGATGTATTTTTTATGAGATATTGGTTGGATATATTGATGTAAATGAGTCTTAATATTGGTTTAGGATGTTTCATCATATCATTATTCAGTTTTTTCACCATTTTATGGTAGGTGGATTCTCTATTTTCTCCACGTATTCTAGAACTATAAGGCTTAGATATTAAAAATAAATTGCATTAATTTAAAATGAAAATTGTAATGATTTATTATTTTGGACCCTTTTTAATATATTCATGAATTTAGGAAACTTAATGGGGTTATGGAAACCCCATTTCTTTATTGTTTTAAAGTTATGGGTTTGGATGGACATAAGTAAGATTTTAAATTAAATATTTAAAGAGAATAATTGATTTATGTTAAAGGAATTATCATTATAAAATTTAATGCATGGTTATAATGGGTAAGTTTTCATTTTATGTGACCCTGAATAAGGGGTGAAGTGATAGATATGATGAATTTGAGGATTGGTCTCCTAGTGATGAATTGGTTAATCGATGAGTAACCACTCAAGAGTTTGGTTCCGTCACTTGGACTTCATGTATGAATGAATAATGGATGTGGTGTGAGTATGCAAAGTGTTAATAAAATAATTAAATTAAATAATGGAATTAAATGAAAAAATGTTTCTACATTCAATTTATATTTTTATATTAATAAACTGCTTCAATGTTCCTTTATTTTTTTAAATGTATTTTGAATTGTGAGCTAACATGTTCTTTTTCTAGTGTAATGAGTTAGGAAGTATATTTGGGAAAGCTTATTGGGTGTGATTACTCACCCCTTCATATTCACTTTTGTGTATTTATAGACATTTTTCTTCATGAAAAAGGTAAATGAAAGTCTTTTTATTTCTATAGTGGTTCCTCTTAATGTTGTTTTCTGGAGTTGGAGCTTTGGAGTTAGTCTTGTTATCAGAGTCTGGAGAAGTGCCGCTATAGTCTCGAGTCATTATTAATTTTAGTGTATTTTTATTCTTGTTTACTTTTTCCACTATTACTCTGATATTGTTTTCTCAATGGGACTTAATTTTATTTATATTGTGTATACCTTATGCGTTATATAGTTGGGTTCTTTGTTTTAATTATGTCTTGATAGGTTGTGGTAGTTTAAATGAAAAAATGTACCCCCAAGGTTTTGGTAATACTTTTGAATTTATTTCTAGCCTTTGGTATCTTGGGGATGTCACCTAAGGTTATCAGATCCAATTCTCTTTTAAATCCAATGGTTAGGGTCAAGATTTTATAGATCTGTTACCATGAATCTCTTTGCGAAACTCTATCACTCTCCACATACCAATACAACCACTACAAACAACCTAAATATCTTGTAGCCAAAAAAATATAGGCACCTAAAATAAATCCATAAGTGCTTCATATACTGAGTGGTATATATAGGGTTTGAGTATAACTGATCATAGTAGGATTTTAGAAAATTGTTTATGTTATTACATTAAAAACCAATTTAATTTGTTATATTTTGAAATATAATTTAGAAAATAGTTTTTTATACATATATTCATGAAATCTAACATAAAATATTTTGCAATTAATAAAAATATATATTTTTATTTTAATGAGTAGAAATGTTTTATTAAAAAACATTTACCTGAGATAAGCCTATTTTTTATTTAACCACGCATTCAAATATACTTAAAAATTCACTTTTTAAATACAATTTGTTAATTATCTTTATAATTTTTTTAATAAATCAAGATAAATGTTCTAGAATAACAAATGAAAGGAAAAATACACCATAACACAAGGTATGGATAGTAAAAAAATTAAAATCATGGTTCTATGTGTGACAATTAAATAAGGGAACCGAAACATGAGAAAGTTACCCAATAATAAACAAAAAGAAATCATGATAAATTCCTAAACATCTCACGAGATGACCCTATATATAATAGGTTTGGAACCAATTATATTCCTATCAATGCATTCCTAAATTTATAACTAACTGGATACTGTAACGTAGCATGACTGGTGGCACTCCCCTGTGGAATCCACTACCATAGTGTATCTAGTCCATATCATTGAGACTAGATAGAAATGTCTCTCACCACTCACTAAAACACATGGGATCCCCATGAATTTATTAATAGGAGCTGAGTGTTAAAAAAGGAATATAATCAATATGAAAGAAATAAATCTCACCTCACCACCAACAAACTCACAAGAAACATTCCCAATCAAACATATCACACCACATATAATATAATTCATTCCCCTCGGGCCATAATCCATACCACACAATAAAAAATACCCCTCAAGGGTCATAGTCCAATAACATGTTTTAAGAGAATATCACACACCCACACTATTTGAAATCCATTCAAAAGTACCAAACAATCCGTTGTTAAAGAGGACTCATAATTCCAAATATTTTATAGTCATTTGAAACTCCATTTTAAATAACTCTTTAAAATAAAACCATCAATGTTTATTTCTAAAACATTACTAAAAAATTGAACCAAATTGTTTTTTGAAAATACAACATAAAATCAACTCATACTTTCATTAAAACTCTCAAAGGTTCATAAAATCTTATTTTTAATTTATAACATGACCCAAACATGGTAAAATTTCCATAAAATACTTATTATTTTTAAAAAATCCATTGAAACCATTTTATAACCACTTTTCATTTGAAAAAAAATTTAATTATCAAATTCCATTGAAACTACCATTTATTCCATGTGATTAAATAAATCTGAAGCTAATTTTTAATTGAAATATACTATAACATATTCATGTAATATAACAAATAATACTTTTAAAATGCTCAAGAACACAATGAAATTAAATTAAATGGAAAATTAAAAAAAAACTAACCTTGGTTCAATGAAACTCAAGATGGAAGTCATAATCTTGGATATAAAACCCTCCAACAAGCCTTAAGGTTCTCATCACATTCCATATAAACAAAAAATCCCCATAAAAAAACCACTCGAACATAAAAACTGAACCTGATAGAACCTAGGGTTTATAGTAGAGGAAGGCACTATAAGTGAATGGAGGGCGGAGGAGAATAAAAAAAGAAGAGTAAAGAGGAACTTCCCAAGAGAAATATTCTTGAAATCCAATATAGATGAGCTTTTTATCAATAAGGGAGGAGGACAACTCCCTCGCATACGCCTAGGGATAGTTAAATAAAAATAGGGAAGCAGAATGGGGGATATCTTTTGAAATCCAGAAGGGGTTTTTTGGTTAATCCGATGTTATTAAAACTGGTCAAATCACATGGTTAAGATGAAAATTTTAGAAAAAAATGTGAAAGATATATGTTTTCCACTGGATAACCATACCCCTCTAACATGGTTTGGCCATAAAGTTAGAAGAAAACATGTTCCAACTGTGTAAGGATCTCGAAATTTCAACAAAACTACACATATGATACTCATATATTTTTAATAACAATTTTATACAACTATTAAACACCCAAAATGCTTCAAAAAATTTGGATCATAACCCCAAAACTCTAGGATAAGGTCACACCCCAATAAAAAACAAAATAAATAAAATAATAAAAGAAATTAATGTTGGGGTGTGATAATTCTATCAAACCTGAAACTTTCTTCCTATAAAATGTACTTATTATAGATAAATTGAAATGAAATTGATGGAAAACTGGCACCGCATATTATGAATTATGTAGGCTATTAATCAATTAAAGAGTTTCAAACAAGAGATGTTCAAAAAACCAACTAAATCCATGAATTGTGGAGCTTAAATGTATCATCATCAAAAAACATATCCAAAGTATGAATCAACTGTAATCAACAAGAGAAATCCTTAAAAATAAAGATACTAATAATAGTTATTCCTACCATTTAAAAATTCTCGAAATAGGGCTACAAGAATTGAACACATCCCAAGACCAACCATCAACTAAGAGAAACAATCTCTAAGAATATCCCTTAAAAATCACCCAACCCCATCAATAACGAAAAAAAACATAAGAACCATCCCTAATTGCTAATTAAACCTTGACTCAAAGAAACTCAACATCCAAAAATGTAAAATATCACTGAATGAAACATTTACATCAATAAAAAAACTCAAGAAGAAAAACTCACAAGCATGCCACAATAATGAAACCCATACTCTAAACACCAGGTGATAGTAATGAATGGGGAAACTAGAATCTCATCATTGAACACCGTCCATTGAAGATCCCATAAAATATAGCACTATCAAGTGAAAAAAAATATGATGATAATACCCATACAAGATACCTAATCACTAACATAAAGTCCACCACACTCAATGCAATTAGAAACTAACCTTAAGATAGCTTCAACATAATAGATCAATAAGGCCTGCATAAAAATCCCAAAACCTAATACCCTTTAAAAAATATAAAAGAATTATACAAAAATAAATAATTCATTACCATACATAAAATAATTTCTAAGATACCCTCAATAAAACCAAAAGTAAATCCCTTGGAACAACACTCTATATTGATCATTAAATGGACAACAATCTCCCAAGACCACTGAAGATGGTCTATATAAAAACCCAAATTTTAATACACTTTAATTCATGATTTATTATGTAAATTCACACTTAATACAAACATATAAGATAATTAGGTAGAGTGTATTTTGTTAATTAGATATATATCATAACAACTCGCAAAATAAATACAACAAAATTGTTTAAAATCTATATAAAAAGCGCTTATATTACATGAATCCTCTAAAACTGCACGTGATGACTTGGGGGTGTACATAAGAAAATGATGAGTTATAAAGCCTAATGAGGCAATAAAAAATCATAATGTAAATTATTACATGTGATACAATAGTAATATTAATGTAAAATAATAGGAATGAGAATCATAATATTGAATAATGAGGCATAATATATCATGATAATAGGAAGGAAACATTGGAACGTGGCAGCAACATAAAACATGAAATCAAAATCATAATTCAAGGATAATCGTAACAAAAACATAACATAGTGTTCTTAGGAAATCATATTATGATCCATACATGGAATTTCATGAGATAAAAATACTACCCAATTCATTGTAGGGCTATATATTTATGGTCCCACCCATCACTTTCATATCATGTGCATGCATAAGTGTGTCACAAAAATCATAGAGCATAAGGATATATTTCATAAATTTTGACCACGTGATTAAAGAGTGTGGGTTAATTGAATTTAAATACCCAATTAATGAAGGATAGATGTAACTAGGTGAATACCCTTGAGTGGAAATGAAAATGGGTATTCACTACAGAAATGATTGGCATGGAAAATTGCATGATAATTTTAGCAGCATAACGGACATATAAAAAAGTATATAAAAGGGTCAATAACATATAAATGGGTCAATAAATACTTGGTAATCATAATGAAAGTAGTATTTATGTATAAAAACATTTACCAACTTGATCAATTGGAAATTAAAAGGCATGACATAAATAAGGATCTTGAATAAATATAAGAATAAAAAGATCTCTTACCTATATAGGGGACTTATAAAGGATTGAGAACAGGTTATTAAGAGAATGAAGGAAACTTTGGAGGGATCTATAGAGTTAAGGGTAGAGTAAATTCATTCTATAAGATTTTTAGTGAATAATAATGTGAGGTTGGGTGCGTTTATATAGAAAAAAGTAAGAGAATTATTTATTAATTTCATAATTTATGTTTTAGACTCTATATGATAATGTAATCACAAAAAAAATCCTTACCATGGTTTTTTCACATGTTTTATACTAAATAGGACATTATTTCATTATTTTATATTGCCAAGAACCCAAAAAAATTAAAAAAATTCCCTTGGTGATGTGGAAGTGAGTCATGATTATAAATAATTGATTTTAAAACATTAAAATATAATATTGGTTTTGGAGGTTTCATTAAGGATTTATAAAATAATAAAATAACCTAATAACACATTATTTTAAAGTGGAAACATAATTTTGGTCATGGATGCATTTTATTTCATATATTATAACACTTTTGGGTCATTATGATGTCATAATACATATCATATATTTATACTATATTTAATTTGTACCAAAATATTTGTCAGTCTTCGAAAATTATAAAAAATTCAAAAATATATGATTTTTATGTGATGATTTCAAAAATAATTTTTTTATAAAAATAACACTATAAATATGAGAATTTACACTTTGAAATCAAAATAAATATTTATTACAATATTTTTTTTTAAATAATAATTTTTATGACTCTTATACAAAATATGTTTTCCTTTATAAATTTATATTATCATTTATATTTAATAAATATTATTTAATAATAATATTTTATTAAAATATAATTTATTTATAAATTCATTATTTCATCAAAAATCATATCTTGATTGAAACTATATATTTCATAAAAATACACTTTGTGTTTAATTTTATCAAAATCTAATTTTAATCAAACTCGTTATTTAATCACTTAAAAAGTAATATTAAAAATGAATAAATATAATCATTGTTTTATTGAAAATAAAATATAAAAATTCATACTATTAGGTTATATATATATATATCTCTCTCCATTTATTACACCAGTGAATTCCCTAAGGGTAAGGTGTGCAATGGTTGTATTTTCCTGAGGTTGTTTGGAGAACATGGTTTGGGATGTGATCTTGATGATCCTGAACTTCTATTGTATGTAGTTTTATTTATGCTTTTTTTATTGAATCTCATCATGGGCTTGATGAATAGAAAATCATAGTGATGATATCTCCCCTGAAAACTCTGATAAATGGGCTTCACATGTTATGATCCTACTGGTTGAGGGCATCGCTTCCTTTTTGGGTCAAATGGACTTTATCATAACTCTGAATATATATTAATCATATAATAACTGTATAATAGTTATACTATAAACTGAAATGATGCATAAACATCTTTGAAATTTGATATGATATAACTTATAATTGTCTAAAATAACTAAAATAGTGAATTTGTTTTTCATTACTTGATTTCATAATAAGGATTTTACTCATTTAAAATGGAAATAACATTTATTAATGTTTGGGTTGTTACATTGTTCTACCCTTTAGAAATTTCACACTTAAAATTTTCATTTCACAGAATAAAATACATGAGTGTACTTTTGTTTCATTAACTCTCCCAGTTCCTTGGTTACTTCCTCAAACATGTGGTCCCACTACAACACTTTGACCAGGTAATTTATCTTATTTCATAGGACTTTGTCTCTATGATCTAAGATCTTCACTGAATACTCCTCATATGAAATATCATTTTCCAATGGAACCACTTATGGATTCACGTCATGTGATGGGTCTTGTATATACTTCCTCAAGAGGGATACAAGGAACAAATCATGTACTCGAGATAGGTCAGTTGGGAGTTCTAGTCAATAGGCCACCACTCCAATGAAACTAAGGATCTAAAAGAGACTGATGTATCTAGGAATAATATTTCCCTTCTTCCCAAAACTTCATGAATTTATTCCAAGATGATGTAAGAAGGAACACTTTATCTTCATCCTCAGACTCCAAGTCTCATTGTTGATTGTCTACATATATTTTCTGTCATATTTTTGTGGATTTAATATGATATTGATTGATTTAAACCTTTTCTACCATATATTCGATAAGATCAGGTCCCATCATCTTCCATTCTCTAACTTCATCTTATCATGTTGGTGCCTGACACCTTGTCTCATAAAAAGCCTCATAAATTCCCTTTTGAATAGTATAATGGAAACAATTGAAATATGAAAACTCTGCTAGGGGAAGGTTTTGGTCCTAAAATTATTATAAATCTATTGAAATTGATCTTATTATATTCTCATGAGTTCTAGTGATATTTTCATATAAACCATCTATTTGAGGGTATTAAATAATGATGAAGATCATTTTTGTATTTGAAGGTTCCGGGCGCAGTGGAAGCATGTGGGTGGATATGCCCACTTGGATTTTTGTCATTAACAATGATCAATCCAGGATCAATACGATGATAAAGGCCAGTCTCCAGGGATTGAATCACAGAAATAGACAAAGAAAAGGAATGTCCCGAAACCACAAAGTAGGATCTTTACAGGTTAATTATGATTAATTTAATCAATTGAAAAGAAGTACCTTTTGGTGTTCTTTCTTCATTGATATTTCTGATCACGTTCCGATGTGATATGTCATTGCGTCACAGAATCCAAGGGTATGCTTCCTCTAGCAGTGATCCACACGTGCACCACATATCTCTGGACATCGCCAAAGGATACTCCAGGTGCTAGCATGGAGAAATATTTGCTTGCGTTATCTGCCTTAGATCATCTTGATCCGATGGATGAGGATCTCTCTCGGTATTGAGAGAGTTCTTGTAGGAAGGAGTTATCTCAGCCTTGAGTGAATTCTCCATAATTTTTGTGCACAATGATTCTTAGGAAAAGAGTTGGGGTCGTGAGGATATTTATAATCGTGTTTGAGGTTGTAGAGATATGAAAATAAAGAAACGTGTTATGCATTTTATTTATTTCATTAACTCTTTTGTAAAACCCCCATGTTGAATAATTAATTCCATGACATGCACCCATGCTGGTTATAATAAATATAATTTAATAAAACAATATTATATCCTCAAAATCCCGACTGGAAAAACTACACGGTGTGTAATCATTAATACACGGTGTGTACTTGCTTCTCATAAAAAACTACATGGTATGTAATAATTAATACACAACATGTACTTGTTTTTTATTTCCTTTCTTAAATGAAAACTACACGACATGTAATCATTAATACATGGCGCATACTTGTTTTCATGAAAACTACACAGCATGTAATAATTAATACATGGCGTGTACTTGTTTTCATTTTATACTTCCTCCAACATTAAAATTATTTAGGCTTCCTTTAATAATTATTAAACCATGTATGGGAATAATCTTTATTCTACTTCAGATACTTTTATACACTTAGTGTGTGACCCTCTAGGCCTCTTTCTCATTGGCATTAGGCGAGCTTGCCTAAAGTCCAAGATTACTGTCTAGCAACAGTTCAAGGAACCTGAGAGAAAGAACTTGATGCCACATTGACGTGTCACCTCATATGAACACTTATTATGTAATTTAATCCCTTTGTCTTGATATCTCATCAATATGGTTTCATGGAAGTTTCATAAACCTGTATGATTGATCTATCATTCTTTGACTTCCAAAAATAAACTCGTCATTACAGCATGGCCATGAAATTTGGGCGACAGTTCTATTTCAATCAAAGGGCCCGCGATATCTGCTTCCATAAATATAGAAGGGAGAAATCCTTCCTCAACTTTTCCATTAACAACATGTCATTCATGAAACCCCCAACGTACCCCACTTCCCGCCAACTGTCTACATGACAATTTTCATCAGCAAATCTAAGTGCGCGAGTCATGACAAGAGTTAATGATAATCTTCTAGTCTAAGGACCATTACACACGCTCGCAGATAGAAATATCTGATGACACCAAGACATGAAGAATTACTACTGGCAGGTCTGTTCTCATAATCTCCCATCTTGGATATTACCATGTGCTAACTCCATGAGAGAGAGTCTCAACTTCTTATGAGTACTCACACATGACGATCTGTATACTATGTGTCCTATCATAGTATGTCATCCAACCGTGGAACTTTATTTAAAAATATTGTTATATCATTTCAAGGTTCTCATCATAGCGGGGATCTGAAATGACCTTATTAATGAAAAAAATATTCTAGGACATTATTATATTATAGTTATGCAGAACAATGAACAATATATAACATGTATACATTCATGTAATCAAAGTAAAAGTAGTTGGTTATCAGGACACCATCTATAACAGTATTGTTAATGGTTTCTCTAAAACCTCATAGTTAACCTCCAATACCGGTCGAATATAATAGATATTGGAACTCCAAGAAGTATATATCTTGTTATGTTTATTGGGAGAGAAATCATATTTGATGTAAATGAAATGTGCCAACTTTTTATGGTGATCAACTTCCCACAGGGATGGAGTTATACACTTTAGGTGCCTTGGAGTGTCCAATGAAGAAATATATGGTTATGTTTTCCCATTCCCATTTGGTATGGAAAATGGTTGAATCATAAACTTAGAATTATATCATACCACCTTGACTTGTTAGTATACCCATCATTGAGATACAAAATCCACAAAATCCCTATTCATGTTATCCCACCAGATGTTTTTCATTAAATCAATATACATTTTAGTGATTCCAAGATGAATACAGAGGGATGAGATATGTACATCATCCAGAAGGTCCCTATTCTATTTTGGTTTTTATGGGACACAAATTGGTTTAAAAATATTATAAATCCATCTTTAAAAAAAGTTAAACTCCATAATATTCACTACCTTCTTCTATAGCAACTCCTTATATTTCTAGGATATCTTGATCATTTCAACAATAGATGATTTTGTAGTAGTTTTAGAAAGTTAGGTTGAATATCATTTAATTATTTATATATCTATCCTTTTTATTTTAAATAATATTATATTCCTTTAAATCCTCATCATGTATAGGGTTTCTAGGTTCTTCCTACTCAGAGTATTTTTCAATTTGTTTTCCTTCCCCAAATGGTAATAGATTGAACAATCGTAATACTTGATCTACTCTAACCACATTAGTTAGATAATATTAATTCATTCTATTTGAATATATTCTTGAGCCTATTATGATCCATATATACATATATATATATCATAATTCTCCCCAAAGAGATAATTTCACCAAATATTTAACACGAAGATAACTACATCCAATTCTAGATCATGAATTGGGTAGTTCTGATAACGGATATTTAATTAGTAGGTGGAATAGGACATCAATTTTCTATCTTACATGAATTAGAAAAATATTTACTTTTTGGATGCATCAATATAGATCACAATTCCTTCCCTAGTGTTGGGTATTGTGAGCATAAACGCAGTGATTAATATCTTCATAAGGCCTTTAAATATTTCTTAACATTCATTAGTACAAAAAGTATTTACCCCCTTATGAGAAATCTTTGTTAAAGGAACTAAAAATATTGATAAGTTTCTCATAAATTGATAATAGTACTCAACTAATCTAAGGAAACTACCGATTTTTTTCACATATGTTGTTCTGTACCATCCTTCAATTGCCTACATTTTGAAGGATCCACAAATATCCCTCTATTAGAGATAACATTCCCCAATAATGTTACGTTATCCAACCAAAAATTAAACATAATATACTCTTCATACCAATTTTCCATTCACAAAGTCTTCATTATAGTATTTAAATACTCCTCATGTTTCTACTTGCTATTGGAGTAGATAAGAATATCACCTATAAATACTACCACGAATTGGTCATGGTAATCCCTAAATACTCTATTCATAAAGTCAAGAAATATTATTGTATAATTAGTGAGTCCAAATAGAAAAACTATAAACTCATATTTCTAATAACTTATACCAAAACAACATTTGGGATATCCTCCATCTTCTCCTTTATTTGATAATATCCTAACCAAAGCTCCACCTTATATAAGTACTAGACTCCATATAACTGATCAAGAAATTCATCAATCCATGTAAGAGGATACTTGTTCATTATTTTGATGTTGTTTATCTCACAATAATCAAGGCAGAGATGTCTCTGCTGATCCTTATTCTTGATGAAGAGGAAGTATGCAACCCATGGTGAATCACTTGGGAATGTAAACCCATTATCCAAATTCTCCCATAATTGTTTCTTTGGTTCCTTAAGTTCAACAAAGAACATTCTATATAGAGTCTTTGATCTCAAAAAATCACTGATTATGAGTTTCATTGATAACTCAACTTCAACACTTGGATAAAGACCAGGAAATTATTTTGGAAAAACATTAGTGAATTACCTTATAAATGGCATGTCATCAAGGATGATCGTTTCTTTATTCTAAATCATTTGTGATAGATACTCTTGCTTGTGAAGAAATAATATCAATTTTTGATATGCCAGTACCAAAGAATATTGACCCTTCTCGGTAAACTTATATACAATTTGATGTTGATTTGTGACTTGAAGGGTGATTTCCTTACCCCAAAAATTTATGTTGTCTCTATACATGGAAATCCATTCCATGTCCAGAACAAAATTAAATTCCTCTAAGGTGAGTATCACCAGGTTTTTTGGGAGATTCACCCCACAAATTTGGACATGGGAGGATTTATATAACTAGGAAGAAATAATTCCCCCATTTTATTTTTATCAATTACTTTACTTCCATTTTAAGGTGGTGTTTCAATGGTTCTACCAAACATGTATAATATAAAATAATTTATATAAACATAGTCACATAGGGTATTTTATATTCCTGAATGGATGATAATGAATTATTTCACTTTTTTATTCTTGTTATAATCATTTACTTGATCTAATATACACATATGGATGATAATTGTTGAACTATTAAACATATAAAATGGAAAATATGAACATTTAAGGGATAAATCATAAATGAAATATATTCCTTAAACCTATGAATTTATAGATTTTAATTTAAGTTATCCATGATCTATTTCCAAATATAAAATATGATGGGAATTTGTGTTACCATAATAATGGTTCATAAGAATCTTGTGAATTTACCAAAGCATACCCCCCAGGAGTATTAAACTAGGTGTCCAACAAGGCCCATTATCAGGCACCATGTGATGATCGAGTCCAACTCAATGTTCCCTTTTTGGGGTTATTACCCAAAGGTACATATTTTCTTGATTAACATCCACTTGTAACATCCAAACATGGATTTATTTTCTTGGAAACGTAACACTATATAATTTAAAAAATTTAGGGATTTTCCCTTATTTTTAGAATTATCCCTAAAAATTTCAATACATTTTTCAAATTATAATCTTGAAAATTAATTATACTTTCCATTTATACCAACTATGACAACCCATATTATAAATCACTTTAATTCAGGATTTATTATATAAAGATACACTTTATAAAATCCCAAAAGATTATTAGGCCTATTATCTTTAAGTAATTTGGTATAAATCATAAAAAATTGATAATTAAATACAATAACATTATTTAAAAACTCTATTACATGTTTTTTTATTAGTTGGATCTTCTAAAATTTCATGGGAAAACAAGAAGATGTATATATGAAAGGATGATTTATAAATTCCAGTAAGGGACAAAAAAATAATGGTATATGGTAAAGCAGTACATTTGTGACAATAGTAATATCAAGGCAATAAAATATTGGTGACAATCATAATATTGAATAATGAGGCATGATATAACATAATAATAATAAAAGTAACATAGTAATTTATAAACAACATAAAACATGACATCATAACCATAATTCAAGGCTACCACCTAGACAACAAAATATAGTTTGATTTTGATAACCTAAAATGCACCATAAAATGGAATATCATGAGATAAAAACTTTATGAAATGCATTTTAGGGGTATATAATTCTGAGCCCACCCATCACTTTCATATCATGTACATGCACAAGTCATCCACATAGATCATACACCATATGGATGTATTTCATAAATTTTAACTCCATAATTAAGGAATGTTCGGTACATACATGTAAATATAAAATAAACAAAGGATAGATACAACTAGTTAAATACCATGGAGTGGAAATGGATATGGGTAATCACTACACAAAGGTTTGGTGTAGAAAATCATATCATAATATATCTAGCATAATGGGTGTACATAAATGTTTATATAATGGATAAATGAGTGTTAAATGAGTTTATAACAACTAATTAATATTATGACATGTAATAGGGATGTGTAAAAACAAATCCCATCTTGGAAAATTGGAAATAAAAAGGCATGAAATAAATATGATGCTTGAATTAAGAGGATAAGGATAAGATCCCTTACCTTGAGAGGGATATTTTAAAATATTGTCATGATATTATTAAGAGATATGGTTTCTTTTATAGGGATCTAAATAGGGAGGTTCATAATAAATTCATGTTACAAGTGTTTTTAGTAAAGTGAAATCAGAGTGTTGGTGGGTTTATACAGAAAATAAAGTTGATAATTCTTTATTAATTCCCAAACATAGATTTTGGTAACTATATGATAAAGTAATGAAAAACACTAAAATTTCCATAGTTTTTACCATGTTTTCTACTAAAGAGGAGTGTATTTAATTATTTTTTAATTTCATGAACTTAACAATTTCATATAATAACCTTGGTGTGCGGAAGTGAGTCATGATTATAAAGAATTGATCTTAAAACCTCAAAATATAATATAGGTTTTTGAGGTTTCATTAAAGATTTATAAAACTAAAAAAAGAACATAAAAACACATTATTTTAAAGGGTTAATATAATTTTGGTAATGGAAATATTTTCTTTCATATATTACCCCACTTTAGGGTAATTATGATGACATAATACACACTGTATATTTATAATGTATTTAATTTTTACCCAAACATTTGATTCTCTCATAAATTACAGAAAAATCCATAGTTGGTTAATTTAGAAATGATGATTTAAAAAAAATTATTATATCAAAATAAATTTCTAAATATGAGAATTTATACTTTTAAATAAAAATCGCCATTTATTAAAAAATACAGGTTTTTAATAATAAAAGTTTTTTTGACCCTTATAAAAATAATATTTGACTCCATAAAATTATTTTATAATTTAAATTTAATAAATATTATTTAATAATAATATTTTATTAAAATATACTTTATTTGAGAATTCTTGATTTCATAAAAAAGTGTGTCTTGATTGAAACTATATATTTTCAAAAAACAAACATTTTTATTTCATCCTATCAAAATATAATTATTATCAAAATAATTATTTAATAATTAAAAAGTAATATTAAAAGGTATACATATAATCGTTATTTCATCAAAAAGAAAATATAAAAATTCATATCATTTAGGTCTAGATACATAGACATTTTTTACAGAAGAAAATACCAAAAGGTTAAGCCGTGTGATGGTGAGATTTTCATTGGGTGGTTTGGTGAACATGGTTTCTTCCATGATCTAGACATGTTTGGAATTCTCTAATAAACGGTTTCATTACTACTTTATATTTTGAATGTCATCTTGATCATGGTGAAGGTAAATGCCCAGTGATGCTATATCCCTCAGAAGCTATGATAAATGGGATTTATAGGGTACGATCATATTGGTCTAGGCCACCACTTCCTTTGTTTTTGTCAAATAGACTTTATCATAAAACCTAATAAATTGTAATCATGTGATTACTGTATAATGACTATACTATCAATGGAAATGTTTCTTAATGGTTTTTAAATCATATATTATATAAGGTTTAATGGTTTAAAATAACCATAATATTGAATGTGTTTTCTAAAAGTTCATTTCATAATAAATAATTTACTCATTTAAAAATGGAATCCCATATATAAAAGTTTTGGTTGTTACAGTCTAGAAAACCAATCAAATGAAAAGATCATAAAATATCTTGACCCTCTTTTACCACTCCACTACCACAAGCATCCCCAAAAACCAAAAAATAAAAAGACACTCATCCAAGAAAACATAAATAGAATACAAGTGAATAAAATTTCTAGATATATCAATCTATTCTAGGTTTGGGTAGAGTCACTCCTAGTAAAAATACTCTTATAAACAAATATAATAACTCTACCTTTTATTAATATTATTTTGGGAGGCATATAGAAATTGACATAAAACATGAGCTGAAAAAATCATTTTATTAAATCGAATAAAATGGTACCATAACCAAATGGATTATCCATAATCACTCATTTACCCAAAAAACACATTTATAAAAAAAATCACAATTTTTAAAACCCTTGCTCCCTAAAATAAATCCCATGAAAATTTTCACCCCATTCTAAAATTCCAAAAGGACTTATCTTCAAAATAGATGAACCCTATATTAGGTTTTCATAAAACAAAATACTTTCATAATATTTTCAAAATCTTTTAAAAAAAATTACACTTTTATTATAAAACCTATTTGTTTAAAAACATTTTCAAAATAAAATTTATCTTATAAATCACAAACCAAAATAAAAATCTCTATTTCAAGAAATCTATAAAATATGATTAAAAAAATATAAAAAATCCTCTTGTATTAAATTCTATTTGATTCCAAAATAATCTCAAAATTTAAATTTGAAATAAATTATTTCTAAAAACACTCTAAAAAAATTGAAGCATCCTATTTTAATATTATATCTTTAACAAAATCCATTTTTTAGCTAAAACACTTTTTCCACACAAAAATATATTAATATCATTTTGAATAAAATAAAATTCAAATCATTCAATATAATAAATTCCAAAATAATCTTTTCAAATATAAATATAATTACCAACAATAAAAATAAACCATCCAAGAATAAATCTAAAATAAAACCATATTCAATCAAATAAATTCACTATAAAACCCCTTTATTTAACATCTCAACAATTCTAAACACCATTGAGATAGTCGTAGATAGTAAGGGAGAAAAAAAAAAGAAATTCTAGGAGGAGAAATAGTGATTTTCACAGTTTATTGACATGGGCTAGTAAACCATGAACCAACCAAGAAGCATGATTTGTGACTGTTATAGAACCATTATATACAGGCATTGTATGATTTAATAAACTGTGTGGGATAACAATGAAGCCGTAGTTTTTTTACAATTTTTTCTTCAGAAACATGAAATGAACCATGAAATTATCTACGCACTCATCTAGGACCATGGTATCATATAAACATGTGAAATCGAATCAATATTTTTAAAAAATGAACACAAAATCTAGACCCAAATCCCAGCTACCCATGGAAACACGAAGCTTAAGTTATGAAAGAGATCATGACACTTTCCCTACACCTAACTCTTGAATTCCAATGATGATCTTTGTCTTTGAACTACCCATTCACTCCCCAAATATTAATATGGTGTTTTATTTAATACCATTTTATCATGAACCAACCCAAACCACTATTGGACAAAGCACCTTAGCTTTTACATACCTGAGGTGTGTTCCCAGTCACCCTAGGTTGAAAACTAGTTCCAGGTTCACAAAACAAAACAAATGGTAATGATTTCATCCTTAGTATATAAATAAACACATCCAATTAGAGTATGTAGATAAGTAAAGGGACATAAAAATAAATAAATATGAAATAAATAGTCAATATTACATAATAAAAAAATAAAAAAATAAATAAAACAAGACTCGGGAAATGTAAGGTGATAAAAATACACCCCTAAAATAAAACAAAATAAAAATATAAACTGAACAGCTTCCATCAATATTCATGTAACCCTCGGTCACTCCCCACATTCCAAGAAAAATACTATGAACAACCTGAATATCCTAAACTATAAGACTAAATCTAGGAACCTAAAATAAATCTATAAGAGATAAATACACTGAGTAGTGTTTGTAGTGTGTGAGAGAAACTGAGCCTTGTAGGGTTTCATCAAAGAGTTTTTACTATTAATTTTTTAAACCTTTTCATTTATTCTAGTTTGATATATAATTAAAAAATAGGTTTTCAAATATACATACATGAAATACAATATCAAATTCATTACCATTAATAATATAACTTTTTCTTATTTTAAATGAAAAAAATCCCATAGAAACCCAGTCTAATTAACTTTTATCAAAAAACCCATTTAAATCCACTAAAATATTCACTTATAAATAGGCCTTTTAAATTATATTTAGAAACATTTTGTTAAAATATGATAAGTGGGACAGAATAACAAAATAAAACACCATGGAACTATAACAGAAGGGAATGAGATTAAATAAGTAAATTCATGGTTCCATGTGTGAAAACAAATGAAGGGAATAAAAAGGATATAGAGTTCCCCAAAAATAATAAATAAATAATCATTGGAAATTCCTAAGCATCTCGTGAGGTGACTATAGATATACTCGATTTGGAACTATCACTAGTCCTATCTTCTATAACCAACCAACTGCCCTAACATATCATCACCAGTGGAACTCCCATACGGTCTCCACTACTATAGAAGTTTTTTTGTCTCATCAGGAATAGATAAAAATGTCTCTCATCCCTCACCATGATTCTTAGGATCCCCATTAAGTTAGTAACATGAGGTGAGTAGTCAACAAGTCATATAATCAATATGAAATTAATAAATATCACCTCAACTCTAACTCCCTCACATGAAACAACCCCAATTGAAAACTACATGTGACATATAATATAAATCATAACCATCAGGGAAACATTCATAACAAATAATAAAAAATACACCCTCATGGGTCACAATCCAATAAGGAGCTCAAGAGAGCCTCCAAAAAACCACTCCATTTGTAAACCATTCAAAAGTTTCAAACTGGCCTTTGTTAAAAATGACTTAGTATTCCAAGTCATTTATAATCATTTGAAACTCCATTTAAAATGAATATTTAAAATCAAACCATCAAAGTATATTTATAAAAAATTTATAAACCAGTTTACCAAAACTCATTTGAAAACCTAATATAAAATCAACTAACCTTTTTAATAACACTCTTAAATGTTCAGAACACCCACATTTTAATTTTTAACATAACAAAAATGGAGTTAAATTCCATTAAAATCCACATTAAATTTTAAATAAATTATTAAAAATATTTTAGAACCACTTAGTATTTGATAATTATTTTTCAAATCAAATTCCATTGAAAACTACCCCTTTTCCCATGAAAATAAATCAATTTGGAACCATTTCCAAACCCAAATAAACTAACACATATAGATGTAATTTAAAAAACAAATAACTTAAAATTTTCATACACATAATGACATGCCATTTTAAGAAAATACACAAAATTATAATCAATAATTAAAACCTCTTTTTATCATTCTTGTATTATTTTTTTGACTTCTCCATTTAACATTCATTTAAATGGATTTTTTACAGTGATCCACTATGTGACCTCTATTTTCTATTGTAGGAGAATATTTTCATGTTTGAAAATTTACCCTTTTAACAATCTTTTTAGATGCGACTCACATATCATTTTCTCTCACTCAATAATATAGTTGTTTTACCTTTCCTTTGGATTCTAATTTTTTCCTCTTCTTTGTATCGACATTAGATTTTTACCTGATTGGTACATACCCATATTATTTTTCATTGGGACCATACATGCTGCAATAAATGATAAATTCTTCTAGGTATTCAAATCTATTTCTTTTTGTAGGAAAGTTCATATTCTCTTGTGATTTTTTCACATGCATAATAATTTTTATCTATCATTCATATCCTCTAACCCTTAATGTGGGATTTTCTTGAGCTCTAGGTGTTCAAATATTATTCAAACATTATAATTACCTATTATCATACCTATAATAATACCACTATTACCTACAAACCTTACTTTTATTCATTGGAATACATGTTCTCCGGAATTTATAGAGCCTAATGTTTGTAATTTTTTGGGTCTTATTAAAAAAAAAATCAACTTCTATTAAGGAAAAATATCTTCCATACACCCGTTTATCATCCATTGACATAGAAGTAGGATTATTACTACTTTTTATCATCCATTATAGTAAAAACAAATCTTTGAAACCTACATTGTTTGACAAAACATAGTTAGTAAAATTATTTGATTTTGAGATGGGTGGATCCTTTTTCCATGATCTTGATATAGGGTAATTAGGAGATTATTGAAAATTATTATTGATTCTAAAATGAGACATCATGGATTTATAACTCTGAATAAAAAATTATTTGTATTCAACCCTTTTCTCAATTGTTTGGGAAGTTCTAATTTGAGTAGTTTCCATATTTTTCAGTTTTATCCCAAGATCAAGTCATTTAATGTTGATATAATATTTATCATCCAAAAATGTTATTATATTTCATTCTCATTCTCTATTAAGCTTCTAAATAAAATCATTAATAATTATTTTGAATATTTTAGAGAGTTATTATCATGACCTGACCCACTAGAGAATTTCTTGGACTAACAGTATGTTGATTTTGATACCCAAAAATTGACTACAATAGGCCATGGGTTGGAGACTAGTGTCGAGTAGGAATATCTCATAAATAATAGTTATTAGTCTGTTGAACCTACACACACATAGAACCAATTGAATCATAACCACGTAGTAAAAATAAATTATACTAACCCAATAGGAAACAATTCAGGTAATTTCCACTAAGGATGGTCCAAGATAAATAATAATAATACATCTAATACGAATGGAAAAAATACATGCCCAACCAAAAATAGAGGAGTTCCAATCTAATAAATGAGGGGAAGGAATAATCCTTCTCATGATCACTAAAACTAGGAACCATTTGTTATTATCATTGACCTGTAATGCTAAACTTCCCCAAGACTAGGTCCAAAAAAGTTATCGTCTAAATTCTTATTATCTACATAAGATATGTCACTTGCAGGAAAAACCCTTGTAGGTGTGATTATATTCATAACTAGTATGACAACACACAAAAATAAGGGAAAAATATAAATAAATAATTATATCTACTAATAAGATAAGAAGTAGAAAAAGGAACCCAACAACATATATGCTTAATGAAGTAGCCAAAGAGAGAGATATAGGTGGCTCTCGATCTTTACAACCAACTAAAAATGAGAAGTTTGTGTATATATCCAAGATTCAGTGTTTTACCTAGTCTAGAATCCAAATGTAACCTCCCAGATCCGTAGTAGAGTCCCCACACCTCACTATATGCACATCACGATTGAAGGGGTACTAACCTTATATAAGGATCCATGCATAATGGGTACTCATATGAGGGGGTAATAACTCTAAAATCTGAGACCATTTACCTGATTGGGTACGGGGGTGGGGGTCCTACCCTATCTCTATAATGAATATGGGGGAACTAAACCCTAACATGTACATGTTTTAAAGGGGGTAGGGGGTTTCTACCCCCAATGTTGATTTGGAGATCACACTCATGTATTAATTTCATCTAGCCATACTCGAAGGAGTAATAAAATCACACTACCATACAATGTATCTCTTATATCAAAAAAAGGTCACCATCATGTTCTATAAATAATTATTCTTAGGAAAGAATACTCTTGGTTCTAATTCTAAGTCTTGAAGAAAGAGATATGAGGGGTAGAACCTTATAACACAATTATATGCCATGTTTCTTGGTGTACAAAGGTTGTACTCCCAAGTACAAGTCTTCCCATGTAATGATACACTACCTAGCCTATAATGATTCATATAAATGGAATGTGATTCAAGGAATACAAAATGTGAGACCACCCGGGGTACTAGGCATGAACTCTCTATAGATTTCTTGGTAGGGTTACCTGATGTGTGGGCCTACCACACGACTGTGTGATATTTAACTTGTCCTGAAACACTAACCCCCATAGATATCTAACTATACCAATTTTGTTCTTCCAGAATAAATTACATGTAGTTGTGAATTTTGAGCTTGGATATCTCCTTTTCTAAATCCTTTTCATTCCATAGATTCCACTTCCATTCTCACATGAAGGTTAATTCATGGACCTGATCTCAAAGTTAACATCTCTATTAATCGATTTCCAGACACTGGTGGTTGGAAAATGGGATTTACCTAGGCCCATATGAAGTATGTCATTCCTGTTGCATATTTTTCATCGTTTGAGGGTTCAATGCACCTTAGTTAATCCACTATCCACCATGAATCTTCATTTCTTCTACAAATCAATATCAATATCATCCATTAAAAAATAAAATAAATCTTAGGTTCGAATTTTCTTCATACTAGACCGGTAGTCAAATCATCATCCTACCAATGGAAAATGAATAATACATGAAGAAGAACAGAAGAAAGGATCAACAAACAATGTGAATTAATCAATGTCCATTGAAAACAAAACCATCATTAAGAATAATATAAAGAAATATAATTATAAAATTTAGTGTAACAAATAAAAAAATGGATAAAAGAAAATAATAAAATTGGTAGGGCTATGCTTTAATAAGGTAAAAGCCAAATTCAAAATAAGATTAATAATCCACACTCTAAATATTAATTAACAGGGAAAGAATCTATGAATAAAAAATACTTACCTCATATTTGGATCAATTATGGAAAAATGATAGATCTATAGGTTCCACGTTGTTACCAATGTTGAGTTATGATGAATTCAATCGTTGATCCATGATAATCCCATGTTTTTTTGAAGATCCTTTCAAATGGGGCTCTCTCAGTATTTAGGTTTTTGCGTATAACCTTAGAGAATTTATATTGTAGAGATTATAAAGATTCTTTTTCTAGATTATTTCATTAATTTATAAAAATAAATTATTAAATCAAATTTATTTATTTATTACATTTAAAATTTTCTCAGGACCGAATATCGACCAAAGATTTGATGAGAATAGACCTTATATTATTCCTTAGGTAAACTATGCATTCTAAATGTAATGATGGTATTAGATTTTTTATTAAAGACTCCAATAAATGGCAAAACAATTATATCCAAACTGATATTCTTGTGTTATTTAATATATTTAATATATCTTATATATCGAATTTGGGGTCCTATGAAATGTGTAACCCCATGAAAACTCTGAAGAAAACCCCATATTAATATATAGAAATATCTGATGAGTACACATATCAAAACTGAATTCATTAAATTCTCCTCACCTTCAAGTACTTCTGAACTGAAAATAAAAAACATACTAAAAAAAGGAAAAGGTAATGAGTTCACATCTAGATCTCACTCCCACTTGAGCTCTCTGGGTGGTTCACATGCTACCCAAAAACTTACACAAGCGGGATACCTCACCAAAAAAGTATCCTCTCTTGTCGATCCTTGTTGGACACTGGATACTATGAAAATGTGGATACATCCTTAACTTTATACTCTCCCTATTAAATAACATGTGATGGGTCATGAATTTATATCCTTAGATGGAACACATTGAAGGAATCATGCTCCCAATCTAACATTGGGTGAAAGGCTAGGTGGTAAGAAACCTTTCCAACCCTATACAAGATCGTAAATGGCCCGATGAACCTAAAGGATAACTTTATACCACAACCAAACCTCCGTAAACCTCATCATTGAGAGACCATTATGAACACAAGTTCTCCCTAGTTTAAATTATATGGTCTACAATATCTATTAGGTAAATATTTATACTGACTCTAATTGTTTTTCATTCACTCATGGGCCACCTAAACTGTCTTCATTGCCACCTGTACCAACATTGATCTAATAATCAATGAATATCTTATCTCCATCCAATATAAGGGTGATATATAGGGTTCCTCATATAAATATTTGAATGGTTCCATGATAATAGTGTATTGATAACTATTATTATAAGTAAACTACAGCAATGGTAAGTGATCCTCCAAACATTGACCAAAGTCTAACATGCAGTCTCTCAGCATATCCACCAAAACCAAGATGGTTTATTCTATCTAACCATATTTTTGTGGTGTAAAGTCATGCTTTTAATTGCCATTAATTCTATCAATATAATTTCCTTTATGAATTTACATGTGGGCCATATGTAGGAGTACAATATTATATAAAACACCTTCAAAACATGATAGAATATAATTGTTTTTGTTATAATAACATGAACATTAACTCTGGAGTATAACCATACCAAATAAAATTCCAAACATTACAATCGGATAAAAAAAAATAAGATAACTGTTATATGAAAATTTGGATTTTCTCGATCCCCTAGAATGATTGCTCTCAAGATCAAAAATGTATAAATAAAGCAGAATTTTATAAATAAAACATCCATTTTGAAAATAAAAATATATAACCTTGAGAGAAAATAGAAGTGAATGAATAATGAATGAAATATTATGTATTTATATAAGATTAGAAACTCTTATGACCATTACAAATCAGGTCATTGAAACCGTAATATAACCATTTGAATACTAATTTACCCATTAATAATTTTAACCTAACCGTTATAATAGTAACCTCACATATGTGATAGTAAAAAATTATTTAGGTATCTTATAAAATGAAAATAGGAAAAATTCATATCATCTTTCATGTAAATAAACGTTTTAAATATGATAAAATATGTTTTTTTATTTATAAAAAATATATATGTTTTATTTAAATTTTTATGATAAATATAAATATTGAAAAAAATTATTTTCATAAAAAAATATTAAGTAGTATTATGATGATAATATAATTTTAAGATACCTTAATAAATTTTCTCAAAGGGTTAGAAAGTTGATCATATTATAAATATTAGTATTTTTCAAATTAATTATGATTTTACTAAAAAATTAAAATTTACCATATTTATAAAATTATTTTCATAATTAGGATATCATTTTTTGAATCTACATGTCTAAAAATGGTTAAGGTGAATTGTTTATAGTTTCTTAAAATAGTTTATTTTTCTTATGAATAGTGAAATACATTAAAATGCATTATTTGACATTATAAGCAAAATACATGAATTACCGAGTCATGGATTATTTAATAACCAATTTTTTTGTATTCATGTGCACTAATTACTAAATTTAGTAATATGAATGATCACTATTGACAGCCTGGATAAAACTAATAAATTAATGAATATTATTTTTTAAAACACCCCTATCCTCGCTTTACAAACACAACACCTCATCACTCATTCTCCTTACACCTTATAAGACTTGGGTCATAGGAAAGTTTTGACCAATTATCTTCCCAACCCTCTCCCCCAAGTCCTTATTGTGTTGGTCTCACCAAAATTTCAAACCATGGTTCCTTAAGGTGTATTTCATGAAATGACATTCATAGAGGTAATGTTCCCAATCTATCTCTTTTAAATTCTTCTCTTCTTCTACATCCTCCATACTTCCATCATCTAACATGACCTAAAAAATCCATTATAATAAATATACTATACTTTTATATTATTAATGGAATATATATTATCTAACTTCTTCTCATTTCATTCTAAAATGAAAATGTTGTTCACATTATGGTCGGTTCACCACCTCTGTGAACAGTGTACATCGTTTTATAGCATCACCATGAAGGATGGTTTTTATACACTTTTTATGGTTCAAAATTTCATAAATAAGTATATCATACTTTTTTCATATTATTTAATGGATAAATGGTCATATGGTTAAATAAAACAAAGTAAGATCTTTCTGGTCGAAAAAATACCTACATGAATTAACCGTTGAATAATAATATTTATACACTATAAAATGTGTGTATTTTAGTGCTATTTTAAATTTACAACCATTTAAAACTGTTAGAGTGACATTAAAAACATTTTATCTGACTTATAGATTTATTTAAATGAA
This sequence comes from Viscum album, assembly GCA_963277665.1. NCBI lineage: Eukaryota > Viridiplantae > Streptophyta > Magnoliopsida > Santalales > Viscaceae > Viscum > Viscum album. The sequence goes on from OY728123.1 coordinate 2,028,196,223, forward strand.
CTATAAGAACTCTCATAATTACATACAATCTAATGTAACCTTTGAACTGTGCAATGAACATTCGTTGGAAAATGATCATAATCATAATATTATATAACAATTATCATAAAAAATATAAAAAAAATAAAAAGTGAAATATATTTAAAAATAATTATTAAGAAATTCTTTATAAAATTTAATTTTATTATTCAATAAGTTAGACTAATGTATCGAGCGGATCAGGATCTGAGGTAAAGGAACTCTCTAAACCTCCCCCTTTTCCTTAGTTATGAATTTTCTCTCACTAAATAACTTTATATATTTAATAATTTGAAAAAAATATCTTATTATATATATATGTACCTTACATATATTCCTTGATTATACTTTATTTATTTATTGGATATATGCAAGATTTAATGTTCATTTCGCATTCCTTTATGTTAATAAAAACTGATTCAAAAGGAATATTTAATATTTTATATTATGAACCAACGCATAAAAATTTTATTTAATCAAAAATATTTTTCTATAAATAATCATTAATTTATGGTTAACCATCCATGTTTACTTCTAGTTTTATGGAAAACATGATATACTTACCATCATTCAATATTCCTTTTCCATTTTCTTAAAACCTCACTATAGAAGTTCAAGTCCAAAATTACCTATCCCCATTTAATCATGTAATATTATTCAAATTAACTCCATATTTGAAACTTATACCCATTAGTAAAATATTAATAATAAAAATATTTTATTTATATTTCAATTTTAGATCTTTATTGGATATCCTTTGACAATTATTTGTGAAAAAATTATGTAACCAATTTCATTCCATGGGTATTTCTTATGCTTATGCCTTATGTATGATTTCCTCATGTATCAAAAATATACATGAACATGTTATGAAGAGTGTGACATGATAACACTATAATGTATTTGGTAATTTTTATATCTCATGAGATGATACATATGTGATTAGGGAGTAAGCCTAATTCACTATGGGACTTTGTCCACTATGTTATGTTGTCTTAACAGTTAGCATTGACTTATTTATATTCAATGTTTTATGTTTCTACCACATTCATACGATTACAAGATCTTATGATAAAATATTTTTTATTTCATTCTTTTATATTATTATTCATGATCCTTGACTTTATATTTTCAGGTTATTCTATTGGAATCTTATGTTATGGTTCATTATCATGTGTATTCCCGTACCGAGCATTATGGCGCACCACTTTTCTTTAGGTAATCCATAGTTTATCCTATGAAGTTTTACAAGATCAAATGGAATTAGGATCACATTATGGAAATTAAAATAAATAGGTTTTATTTTAAGTTTCACATTGATGTGTTATGAAAGTAATCATCCAAAGACACAAGGAATCTAGATTCTGGGTTTCTATTTATTTATTATTTATTTTAAAAATCATTTAAAAATATTTTTAATATAATTGTGTAACTATAGATGTTAGGAGATAAATGTAACACCCCACGATTTCACAGTATGTTATCTCTACAAAGTAAGTCAATAACATGCGCTACATGAAACACCGAATTCGAGTGCACCAAGACATACCAAACTAGCCATTCAAAAATGGTTACGGATAGTATTAACTGAATTTTTATTTTTATATACTCCATATAATTTTAACATCCATATTGTGTGTTTCTTAAACATAATATAATAACAAATTCAATTTTTCATATAAAGGAAGTATTTTTCAGAAAATGCAATTTTACTGCCTTTTAAAGGCGAACCCTATTTAAATCCAATATTTGACACTTCTATATATTCAATTTGACAACATAAACATCTTATTTATAATATAGATATAAAAATTTCGTTCTGATAAATTTTTGCTATTTTTCGGATAACATTCATATTTTGGTTAATAGTGAAAAATATTAAATATTAATTAAAAACAAATATTTTAATTGAAATAATTTGTATTGTTAAATTATGAATTTGAATGGTTTTGAAGTGTAATTAGATTATATTTTTATCATTTTATATAATTTATGTCATTATAATTAATTTCACTTTGAAATTGGACATAAACAAGTGTCAAACTTTTGATAGATATTGTTTCTTAAAAACAAGGTATTTTTTTGACAACAAGAGTTAATTTTAAATTAATAAATTAAAATTTAATGTTTTGAAATTGGTAAAATAGACTTAATTTCTGAATTCATAATATCAAAATTATCATAGGGTGAAATTTTTGTATTTTTCTGAAAGCTTTCGATGTTTTATGAATAGTGAAACACTGAGTTATTGGTTAAAACTAACTCTTTATTTAAGTAATTATTTATTTTATTTAAGTTTATTTTAGGTAAAAATAGATAAATAATACCTATAAAAGTTCAATATAATTCATTAGAGTCATTTTATAATAAGTTTAGATATATAAAAGTTTTATTAAACTTTTTACCGTCTTTTACCCACCTCCTATGAGAATTTTTAAATTTGCATAAAACATAATTTTACCACTTCTGTGTGTTGAATTTCAAAAATACGAGAGACACGGTTAACCTTAGTAATTAAAATTTGCTTCAATAAGATGAAAATAATTTTGGGTGAAAAGTAACTTTTGACTTTTATTTACAGCGGTTAAAGGTAAATAGGGTAATTCAAGGTAAAAAGAATATCATAATAATAAAAAATTACCTTAACACTTTTCCTAAACTTATTGGATCAGTCATGGATGACCATGGACATATTTGGGTCTCTTTTCGGACCCCATGGGGCCACTTATGAATGATAATGACACTTTAATTTAATTAACTAAAAGTAAAGTAAAAAATGACATAAACAAATATCCTTTAGTTAATCAATTCTTACATGGGGTTATATAAGTTATCTTTTCGACAATAAATATTATTTAGAAATATAAATGTTTTTCCTACATAATTTTATTTTTTTATAATTTTTATACATCAAATAAATTAAATTATTTATGAAACACAAATGATGCAGTATTTACCTCATGAATAAACGATTTAAATAAATAAGATTATAAATATTAAAATAACATAAAAAACCTTTAAAATTATTATTGGATGAATTTATTTTGACCATGTATCATCTTATCTTCAACCTTAATGTGTTTTGGACTTTTAGAAGCTGAAAATCATTATATAATAAAATAACATTTCCACACTTTCCTAAAGAACCTCTCCTCGCCCTTATAAAAATCCCCCACTTCTAACCCATTCCTCACACCTCTCAAGCCCTCTGTCTCATCAACCCCCTATCCAAATAATCTCTCAAGATCCCTATCTTACACGCAGAAGCCTTAACTTAGACATAAGTCACTTAAAAAAGTCCTTTTGGTTAAAACCAAATGAAGTTACTCAAATTAAAGTTAATGGTTTCTCTTAAATTATTTTCTTTTATTTTGTTTTATTTTACTTCTCAAACAACCCTAAACTATTTTTATTACTTTATTTTATGGAAAAACCAGAATCCTAAATATACTAGGATGTTTTAATGAGAGTGATTCAAGCTAAACTTACACACACCTCCATCTAATGGGTGAAGAACATACTATTTCTGTGGTTGGAAAACTAACGCCTCATGAAACGATGATTGTTCGATTATCTCCTACCGCCTCTCATGGTGGCCATTAAGATGGAACTATATTTATATATGATAAATATACTATGTTTTTGTTTTTGTTTTGTTTATTTATTTTCCATTTATATCATATCATAATGGTTTCCATTATGTGTAAAACACAATAATTTCATTTGAGGAAGTGTGGACTACCGCCCCGTCAAAGTGATATGACTTGTTAATGACTTATATGGGATGTATAAAGTATAGAGTTAATGATATTATATATGATATTATAATATAATTATAATATAACTATCTATCATTATGTTTTAATTCCATTAAAATACAAAATAGATATGAAAGTAGCGTTCATGAGTACGTACGGCTTACTGTCTCTTTGAACATTGCATTTCATTTCTTATCTCCAAATGTTATGTACTGTTATAAATACATATATATACTAGAAATATATGATATATATAAAATCTAAAATAGTAATATCATTTTATAGATAATGGACTTTTGACCACATGGACAATTAATAATTATAACAAGTTCATTTTTGACGTAAGTTCCAAACATCGACAAAATGTTCGATATGAACTCAAATAATTAACTAACTATTATAGTAAGGTAATAAGTGATATAAAAGGAATAATAAACTTTAAAATATTCTTAATCATGTATAAATTAACTTATGTTTATTATTTAGGAATAACAAGGAACATACGAGAGAGTCAAGTCGGACACGTGGTAAGGGGTTTCTTATCTCACTTTTAATTCCATGAGATTTCATTATTCACCACTTATTTATTGAATGTGGTGTATTGTGTACTTCCATTTGATATACATTATCATGATTATATTTATATTCATGATATTATGTGATTCATTTGGTGGTTATTAACTATTGTTCATACGACTCAATTGATTACAACGAGGTAAGGGTTATTTCCTCAATCTCATTATTATCTGAGATTGTTCATGTGTATGTATTTTCTGGGATATACTTATCATAGATACCCATATTTTATAAAATTTATTTAAAAATGAATCTTTTAAGGTTTTATGGGAGGTTCTATTTAACTAGATCATCATTTTAAATGTTTTAAAGATTTATCTTTCTAAACCCTTTTAATTAATGTCCATGATTTCAAAATGATTTTAAGTATTTATTTATATGGACATGAATGTTTTGAAATGATAATTCTTTTAAATAGATTCAAAGTGATAGGGGACACTTTGATTCAAAAATCGCATTTAAATTAATACCTTTATAAATTGTGAGAATTTTAAACGATTTCATGAACAAGGGGTATTTCTCTCAAAGAATTTTACTAATAATTTTCATCTATGTCAACATATTTTAATGGATTTTAAACATGCACTAACACAAAATAGGGCAACAAAAGAGATGACCTTTATTAGTTCTAAACAGAAAGTGCTGATAAACCTACCCATTATCAGTGCTAAAAAAAGCACTGATAAAGGGTACACCTTTATCACCGCTTTTTTAGCACTGATAAAGGTGTACCCTTTATCAACGCTTTTTTTAGCGGTGATAAAGTTTTTTATTCTTAATTTATATAAAATAATAATATTTATAAACGAAAATAATGTTTTATGTATAGATTAACAATTATATACCAATATTTATAAATATACACTCTTTATTTCTATAATTATTATTAAATAGATATATATTTATCTTATATGCCATTTTAAATAAATATATAAGAATATAAATAAATTATTAAATAAAAACCACTGGAACCTTAATCATCGCTCCTTAAAAGTGCTGATAAAGGTATGTTTTATCAGTGATTTTATTTTAGCATTGATAAAAAATACCGTTATCGGTGCTTTTAATGAGCGCTGATAATGTTTCCAACGGTTTTTATTTAATAACCCTAACAGGCCCTTCTCTCATGCACGCGGTCAAGATTTCACGAAAGCTGAACCAGGCCCCTCTTCCACTACGACCTCTCCTACTCCTCCTCCTCATCTTTTTCCTCGACTGCCACCGCTGGGTTTTCCTCCTCTGCCGCGACCGTCATCCTCCTCCGTCGCCGCTGCTGCCTCTGCCTCCACTGCCTCTGCCGCCGCTGTAACACCCCGAGATTTTATGAAAAATATTCTTTTAATTTCATTAATATATTGTGTTGTATGCTATACCAAGATTACCTTGCGCTATACGCAACACCGTATTAGCTTGCAGTATACGCAACACTATTCTTGGATCGTGTTTCACACAATTTTGATAATAGTTATTCTACGCAACATGGAGTATATATATATATATATATATTCAATGTATAAATAAAATATGGTTGATTTCTGTTATACTAAATAACGAAGGATTCATGCACAAAATGCAACCTTGACTTGGCTTGCATTACACGCAATCGCGACCTTCCTCGATAGCGTGTGTTGTACGCAATACCGGGTTTTACTAAACAACGATATATTATTATAATATTATTATGAACTAGACGTTATGAATATTATTAACTAAATTTCGAATTTTATAACATTATTATTCATCTTACACATTTTATATAACATGGTATAAGAACAAAATAAATTTTTTCGGGTAAAATAAGTATTTTTCAAAAAATGCAGTTTTGCGGCCTTTTAATGGCACACCCACTTTAAATCTAGTTTTTGACATGTTTATAAGTAAAATTTGACAAAATAAAATTCTTCTTTTGAATAAAGAAATAAAAATTTACTTTGGATAAATTTTTCATATTATTCTTGTAACTTTCATATTTTGATGAATAGTAAATACACGCTATATTTTAATTAAAAACAACTTTTTTCATCGCAATAATTTATATGGTTAAATTATAATATTGACTGGTTTTAAAGAATAAATAGAATATATTTTTACCATTTAATATAATTTATGTCATTAGCATTGATTTTACATTAAATTCTTAGGTTAAATCAATTCAATCTTTTGCAATGTCTTAAAGAAAAACCCATTTTCTTTCGACAACGAGATTAATATTAATTTAATTTCTAAAAATTTTGTGTATTGAATTTGGAAAAATGGATTCCATATTTGGAATCAGTGGGTCCAAATTATGTTAATAAGCTACTTTTTATTTTTGGGAATTATGAATAGTAACTACGGTAAATTTTATTTACCATAGTTAAAGGTAAATCGGTTAATTAAGGGTAAACATAATATTATAAAATTGCCCTAAAACATGCCAAAATTCTATTGGATGGATAACAGTAGACCCATATAACCTAAGGGTCGGATTAGATTCATTTTATAGACTTTTGACCATGAAAATAATTTAATTGTTATTATAACCAAAGAAAGTGACAACATGTCACTCTCTTAAATCTTATAAGTATAATAATTTTAATTTAGTGATAAACATCATAAAACTTAGAACATGAATAGTCTCCAGAAAGATAATAAAATTATCTACATCTTGATAATTTATTTAGAATTTTTGGGATTAAATAATTGTCATTAATGGTGATACATTAATGATACAGAAATTATTTATTAAGTGGAAAATAAGTAATATAGTTTTTATTGAACTATTAATACGCATTAAAAGGCCCAAAAACCAGACCAAAACTTATTGGTAGTGTATATATACACCTTAACCATCCATGGACCTAATATATAACCGTTTGGAGCCTTATAAAAGTGATTATGACACTTATATTATTTTATTTTAAATGATGCCAAAGTTGTCACCTTCATAATTTAATAAATATAACAATTTACATATTGTGATTTTAAGATGATAAATTATATTAAAAGTATTATTTTGAAATTTAATAGATATATGTTTATCATAGGATTTTATTTTTAATTTTTATGCAACAAATCAGTATATTAAATAATTATACAAAAATGTTGTAGTAATTATTTTATTAAGAGATAAACCAAATAAATGGTTTTAAAAATCATAAAATAAATAATATATGAACTATTTAATGTGATCCACTAATTTTATATATACATATGACCTTTTATGAATATATTAAAGCTTTTAGTTTAAACATATCTTCTGCATATATATTTTATTTAAATTCAAATAAATGAATAGTGTCAAAATTGACACTATTGTTATTTTATAAAAATAACATATTATAAAATTGTTTAAAAATCACAAACAAATTTAAAAATTATAAATTTAAATTATATGATCTATAATTTTATAAAGTAAACAATTATGGAAAATTCACAACAAATAAGTAATTATTTGTTATAATTTAAAATTTAGAATTTTATTACCACAAATAAACTTAAATAGATTAAATAAGGATAAATCAAAATGATAAGGTTTAAAATAAGATCCAAACATGTATAAATTTGATTGGTTGATGATATTACAACCCTATCTCATCTAATCTTCGAATATGAGTCATTTTTTGAGGTTTTTAAGTGGGGTTAGATTTATTATAAATTAATATTTTTAAGAATTCCAAAGGTGCCCCTCTCCTCCCTTATAAAAGGGAACCTCCTCCCTCTCTTCCACACACCACATTGAGCCTTCAAGCTCGGCCAAAACCTGCCCAATTTTCTTCTTCACTTCCCTAGAAATATCCTAGAGGTCCTGGTCTTCTTCAAAGACCAATTTTAGTGCCTTAAGAGGAGGTCTCAAAGAGGCGCTTCAAAGAAGAGGTAATTTCCGTTAGCGATTCTTTCCCCTTTATTTCTTCTTCCACTTCTTCTTATTAGGTTGTTTCATTATGAAGTAATAACATAAGTATCAGTAATATACTGATATGTTATTATAAGTATGAAATAACCATATTTCACCATCTATCCATCCTACGGAAAACGAAATCACCGCGCGTGCGTACGTACGGAATACCGTCTCCACGACGTGGTGTAATCTATTTTCCACCACCACCTTACTTGGATGGGTATAATGGTGTAAATAATAACTATATATGATTATTGTAAAGTGATATTGATTCTGTAATAGTATACATACACTCCAATAAAATTCCACGATCATGGGAATGATATCATCGCTCGTGCGTACGTACGGAATACCGTCTCCACGACGCAATAAGATTCATTCTCAATGATTAACCATTCATAAATGATTATAAAGTATATATAATAAGTAATCATGAAATATATGACATAATAATGATACTCTATTTATGTATATATATATGTATGTTATCCAATTAATTCCATTCAACTCAATGAGGAAACTGAAACAACGTTCATGCGTACGTATGGCCTACCATCTCCATGAACAGTGTATTTCTTTCCATTTATCGATCTATTATATATATGTATATTCTGAATATATATATTAAATATAAATCATGTTTTAAATTCTGTATGTAAGTAATCATGATCTAAGTAATCATGTGAATAATTACATGTCAAAACACGGACGAAAAATGAAACGATTTTACCCAAAACGCTCTCTAACATGGAATTTGCAAAAGAACGGGTAATATAAAGTCATAATTGAACCATATATGATATAATAACAATAAATATTATTCTGTAATAAGTCAATAACATTATTTAAATCATTATACAGGAGGTTCGGATACGTACGAAGCATATCAGACCTAAGGTAAGGGATAATTTTGCAAATCTCATTTTTATCCGAGATTGCTTATTCGTAAGTATTTACTGGGGCTATTTATATCATGTCCATGTTTTATAAAAGTGTTTTCATGTATGTATAAAGTCCTTTTTACCCATTTTTTACTTTTACTACATGGTATGTATGGAATCTTTCTCTTATTTATGTTACGAGGTACTTTTTTGACTTTTCCGACAAAAGTACGAGGAGAATGTTATTTTTAACTTATACGGAGTGAACGGTTTTTTACGGTTTTATAAAGCCTTGTTTTCATGAAGCTTCCTCTAAAAGATTTCATGAATATTTAAAAAAAAATCCTTTTCTTTTAAAATTTCATGACATTTTGTGAAAAGAAAATTATTTTGATGAAAAAAAGATATTTTCCTCAAAAATTCATTTCAAGTGTTTTATCAAAACCATTTTCCATCTAAGATGACATTATTTTTATATGTGTATGTTTAAAGTATAATGTATCTATGATTTACATGGTTTCACTTTCCTTATTATGAAATGATATTCATTTATTTTATATGTATTATGTAATGATGGGATGATGTCTACGAAACCCATTTTATTTATTGGGTTATTATGAATGATGTATGTTTATGTTGTGGCACAAGTAAGAATGATTTCATTATGAGATGGGTGGGACCTATATCTCTCTCCAATGCATTGGGTAATGATTTATATCTCAAGAGATAGACATGGCTGGAAGGGTAAGTTAATCTGGTTCAGTATTATATGACTGAAACGAGGAGTGAACTCGATTCAGAAAGGGACTTTGTCCACTAAGATGGTCTTGGAAGCAATGCCTTGGCTACTATGGAAATAATTATATGTGCTTAATGGATTCCACAATTACATGTTTTATTCCCATTCTATTTTATCATGATTTATGTTCCATTATGATCTATGCCTTATGTACTTCCATGTTTTATGTCGTTGCTCACGATTTTTAATGTTCATGTTTTTTTTAAGTTCAAATGTATATGGTATGTTTTATTTTATCCCTGATTACCCTTACTGAGAATTTGAGCTCACCCTTTTTATGTTTTCTTTTCCCCAGTACTAAAATAAATATTTTAGGTAAGGAAACAAAAATGGGAAGATCTTTATGGGATATGTTTAAGATCTTTCACCACGATTAGAAGTTTACCTTCCAAGTTTCCAAAGACACTAAACTATTACGGTCCTTGTGTGTCTGTTTTTGTTATGTACTAAGTATTCCGCAAAATTAATGTAATGTCTATGTACGTCAAGCTTTGGGTCTCTATAGTTGGTATCAGAGGAAAGGTTTAGTCAACCTTTGGAAACTAGGATGCGAAAACGTTAGTGAGATCCCTAGAGATATTTCTAAGGTATGTCTAGGGATGTCCCTAAGGATATGTATATGTATAGCATATAGTCCTAGAACTATGGTAATGATCTTAAAATTTAACCTAAGATGTTAGATATTCAGGGTGCTTCCCCTTTACTATGTTATTTTCCCTAGCATGATTTTTTCCTCTCACACTATTCTTTTTGGGTTTTATAAAATGGCTGGAAACAGGAAGATTCATGATAATGGAGGATATGACGGACAATGGAATGATATTCTTCATGAGAAACCAAAAGAAACGGGATTTGGAAGTCCAAACATCGTTATTATTCCTAATCAGCAATCTCATAATATGATCAATAATCTTAACTTTGATATGTTTCCCAAATCAGATAATAAGAGAAAGATGGAGTTTCATGATGATCATAGAGGAAAGAAAGTTCAATTTCCCCTATGTAAATCATGTGGGAAGAGGCATCAAGGAGAATGTTTCAAGGGAACCAGAAGATGCTTTGGGTGTGGAAAAGAAGGACACAAAGCCAGTAAGTGAAAAAGAAAAGGTTCAATTAACACCATGGATGAGGATAATGGTATTGCTATGACATCAGCAATGGTTAAATGTTTTAAATGTGTAATGTATGGGAATTATGCAAACCAATGCCCTAAGGGAAAGTCTCATGAAGAGAATCAGTACGGTCATATGGGTAGTATTTATGTTGATGATGATGAAGAGACTACAAATGATATGTAAGATGAAAGAATTATTGATGTTTAGTCAATGGTTTAAGAAGGTAGTGGAATGATTACATGTTTATCAAGTGTAATGTTGTATAAGTAATCTCATGGTACTATGGAATAAAGAGACATCTAAGGATTGTTACACTGTTGTCTTTCCTTATGTTTTGAAAGTGTATGATTAATGGTACCAGTAACCATGAAATGTTATTCAGATATTTTTGGAAAGTAGATGATATGTGCATAATGAAGGAATAAGAAGATAATGAGATGTTTGATTGTATTCATGAGCTTATGATTGATATAAAGACTAAGTGATATCATGGTTTGAGAATATATAATTTTGAGAATTTTGGTATGTGGAAATTGTTAAATTTTAACTACATTCACGTTTTCACTAAGGTTCAATGGGTATTCATTTTTCAAGAGAATAGCTGATTAAGGCCATCGAATGTTTGGAATGTGACCAACAAGACATATCTTATGATATATGGGGATCAACAATGGTATTAAATCTCTGGTAATCGTTTTCAATATATTATGAGAGTGGACTGCAGTATTATGGATAAGTCTAAAAATTGGAATGGATTATGTTGGACATAAGTTAGTATTGTTTAAGGATAGAAGTTTTTTTGATATTATTGATGGGATTTTATAGTAATATAGTTTTAGAAAAAGGACAACCTGCAGGACGGGCGACATCCCATCGCGCCGGAAAAGGCTGTGGGAATCGAACCCCCAACCGAAGTGTGACTGGCCTTTATCGCCTACCACCGGCCTACAAGAAGTCCCTGCTTAGTATAAACTAGTTTTATTTTATTAAGCGGTATGATATATGTAGTATAAGTTCATTTTTGGAACCATATGTGATTAATCTAACCATAAGATGGACTTATAAATTTTTCTAACCTTTTTTTTGAAAGAGATGGAATGACCCATCATTCTATCACATGATATACTAACACATCACGAATAACAAATTCAACTTCATTTCTTTAAGGGATGAAGTGGAAATTGTTCAATTCACGAACAACAGTGAGATTGTATCAAAATCATGCAAGTATTTCTTTTAATTCATCTACTTTAGGGAAATGATATTGAAAATCAAAAATGTTGTCCTAGTTCCCTTATATCCGATGAATCAGATTGTACCTTAGATCATCACAAATCAATAGCTTTGTGATTGTTGGCTTTTTCAAAGCCATGTTCTATACCATTCTCCATCAGAACTTGATTGTTAGATTTTTCTTCCATATCCATATTTTGACCTATGTTCTCCTACATGGAAACCCAATGATGAGTTAATTTGGGTAACCGTTACATTTCATACTTTAGTTTTTAAAGCCATGTTTTGGTATTCCTTTTTACGATGTGGGTTTCTATCAAACAAACTTTCGAGTAGTGAACCATTTATAACCCCGATGAATTTCGAGGGAGAGATTCATTTTAAGGGGGGTAGAATGTAACACCGCGAGATTTTATGAAAAATATTCATTTAATTTCATTAATGTCTTGTGTTTTATGCTATACCAATATTACCTTGCGCTATACACAACACCGTATTAGCTTGTAGTATATGCAACACTATTCTTGGATCTTGTTTCACACAATTTTGATAATAGCTATTCTATGCAACATTGAGTATATATATATATATATATTCAATGTATAAATGAAATTTGGTTGGATTATGTTATACGAAACAACAAAGGATTCATTCACAACACGCAACCCTGACTTGGCTTGAATTACACGCAATCACGACCTTCCTCGATAGCGTGTGTTGTACGCAATACCGGGTTTTACTAAACAACGATATATTATTATAATATTATTATGAACTAGCCGTTATGAATAGTATTATCTAAATTTTGAATTTTATAACATTATTATTGATCTTACACATTTTCTAGAACATGGTATAAGAACAAAATAAATTTTTTCGGGTAAAATAAGTATTTTTAAAAAAATGCAGTTTTGCCGCCTTTTGATGGGACACCCCCTTTAAATCTAGTTTTTGAAATGTTTATAAGTTAAATTTGACAAAATAAAATTCTTATTTTGAATAAACAAATAAAAATTTACTTTGGATAAATTTTTCATATTATTCTTGTAACTTTCATATTTTGATGAATAGTAAAAACACGCTATATTTTAATTAAAAACAAATTTTATCATCACAATAATTTATATGGTTAAATTATAATATTGAATGGTTTTAAAGTATAAATAGAATATATTTTTACCATTTAATATAATGTATGTCATTAGCATTGATTTTACATTAAATTCGTAGGTTAAATCAATTCAATCTTTTACAATGTTTTAAAGAAAAACCCGTTTTCTTTCGACAACGGGATTAATTTTAATTTATTTTATGCAACTTCTGTATATTGAATTTGGAAAAATGGATTCCATATTAGGAATCAGTGGGTCCAAATTATGTTAATAAGCTACTTTTTATCTTTGGGAATTATGAATAGTAACTATGGTAAATTTTATTTACCATAGTTAAAGGTAAATCGGATAATTAAGGGTAAACATAATATTATAAAATTACCCTAAGACATGCCAAAATTCTATTGGATGGCTAAAAGTAGACCCATATAACTTAAGGGTAGCATTAGATTCATTTTATGGACTTTTGACCATGAAAATAATTTAATTATTATTATAACCAAAGAAAGTGACAACATGTCACTCTCTTAAATCTTATAAGTATAATAATTTTAATTTAGTGATAAACATCATAAAACGTCAAACATGAATAGTCTCCAGAAAGCTAATAAAATTATCTATATCATAATAATTTATTTAGAATTTTTAGGGATTAAATAATTGTCATTAATGGCGATACATTAATGATACAAAAATAATTTATTAAGTGGAAAATAAGTAATATAGTTTTTATTGAAATAATAATACCCAATAAAAGGCCCCCAAACCTGAAAAAAAAATTATTGGTAGTGTATATCTACACCTTAATCATCCATTTAACTAATATATAACCGTTTGGAACCTTATAAAAGTGATTATGACACTTATATTATTTTATTTTAAATGATGCCAAAGTTGTCACCTTCATAATTTAATAAATATAACAATTTAAATATTGTGATTTTAAGATGATAAATTATAGTAAAAGTTTTATTGTGAAATTAACTAGATTTATATTCATCATAGGATTTTATTTTTAATTTTTATGCAACAAAGCAGTATATTAAATAATTATACAAAAATGTTGTAGTAATTATTTTATTAAGAGATAAACGAAATAAATGGTTCTAAAAATCATAAAATAAATATTATATGAACTATTTAATGTGATAAACTAATTTTATAGATACATATGACCTTTTATGAATCTATTAAAGCTTTTATTTTAAACATATATTCTGTATATATTTTATTTAATTTCAAATAAATGAATAGTGTCAAAATTGACACTCTTGTTATTTTATAAAAATAACATATTATAAAATTGTTTAAAAGTCACAAACAAATATAAAAATTATAAATTTAAATTATATGATCTATAATGTTATAAAGTAAATAATTATGGAAAATTAATAACAAATAAGTAATTATTTGTTATAATTTAAAATTTATAATTTTAATACAACAAATAAACTTAAATAGATTAAATAAGGATAAATCAAAATGATAAGGTTTAAAATAAGCTCCAAACATATCTTAATTTGATTGGTTGATGATATTACAACCCTATCTCATCTAAGATTTGAATATGGGTAATTTTTGGAGGTTTTTAAGTGGGGTTATATTTATTATAAATTAATATTTTTAAGAATTCCAAAGGTACCCCTCTCCTCCCTTATAAAAGGGAACCTCCTCCCTCTCTTCCACACACCACTTTGAGCCTTAAATCTCGGCCAAAACCTTCCAAATTCTCTTTTTAACTTCCCTAGAAACATCCTCGAGGTCCTGGTCTTCTTCAAAGACAAAGTTTAGTGCCCTAAGAGGAGGTCTCAAAGAGGCGCTTCAAAGAAGAGGTAATTTCTGTTACTGATTGTTTCACCTTTATTTGTTCTTCCACTTCTTCTTCTTAGGTTGTTTCATTATGAAGTAATAACATCAGTATAACTCATATACTGATATGTTATTAAAAGTATGACACAACCCAATTTCACCATCTATCCATCCTACGAAAAATGAAATCACCACACGTGCGTACGTACGGAATACCGTCTCCACGCCGTGGTGTAATCTATTTTCCACCACCACCTTACATGGATGGTTATAATGGTGTAAATAATAACTATATATGATTATTGTAAAGTGATATTGATTTTTTAACATTATACATACACTCCAATAAAATTCCACGATCATGGGAATGATATCATCGCTCGTGCGTACGTACAGAATACCGTCTCCACGATGCGATGAGATTCATTCTCAATGATTAACCATTCATAAATGATTATAAAGTATATATAATAAGTAATAATGAAATATATGACATAATAATGATATTGTATTTATGTATATATATGTGTATGTCATCCAATTAATTCCATTCAATTCAATGAGGAAACGAAAACAACGTTCATGCGTACGTACGACCTATCGTCTCCATGAACGGTGTATTTCTTTCCATTTATCGATCTATTATATATATGTATATTCTTAATATATATATATTAAATATAAATCATGTTTTAGATTCTGGATGTAAGTAACCATGATCTGAGTAATCATATGAATAATTACATGTCAAAACACGGACGACAAATGAAACGATTTTACCCGAAACGCTCTTTAACATGGAATTTACAAAAGAATGGGTAATATAAAGTGATAATTGAACCATATATGATATCATAACAATTTATATGATTCTGTAATAAGTCAATAACATTATTTAAATTATTATATAGGAGGTTCAGATACGTATGAAGCATATCAGACCTAAGGTAAGGGATAATTTTTCAAATCTCATTTTTATCCAAGATTGCTTATTCGTAAGTATTTACTGGGGCTATTTATATCATGTCCATGTTTTATAAATGTGTTTTCATGTATGTATAAAGTCCTTTTTACCCATTTTTGACTTTTACTACATGGTATGTATGGAATCTTTCTCTTATTTATGTTACGAGGTACTTTTTTGAATTTTCCAACAAAAGTACGAGGAGAATGTTATTTTTAACTTATACGGCGTGAATAGATTTTTACGGTTTTATAAGGACTTGTTTTCATGAAGCTTCCTCCAAAATATTTCATGACTATTTAAAAAAAAAATCATTTTCTTTTAAAATTGCATGACATTTTGTGAAAAGAAAATTATTTTGAAGAAAAAAAGATATTTTCCTCAAGAATTCATTTCAAGTGTTTTATCAAAACCATTTTCCATCTAAGATGACATTATTTTCATATGTGTATTTTTCATGTATAATGCCTCTATGATTTACATGGTTTCACTTTCCTTATTATGAAATGATATCCATTTCTTTTATATGTATTATGTACTGATGGGATGATGTCTATGAAACCCATTTTATTTATTGGGTTATTATGAATGATGTATGTTTATGATGTGGCACAAGTAAGAATGATTTCATTATAAGATGGGTGGGACATATATCTCCCTCTAATGCATTGGGTAAATATTTATATCTCATGAGATAGACATGGCTGGAACGGTAAGTTAATCCAGTTCAGTATTACTGGACTGAAACGAGGAGTGAACTCGATTCAGAAAGGGACTTTGTCCACTAAGATGGTCTTGGAAGAAATGCCTTGGCTACTATAGAAATCATTATATGTTCTTAATGGATGCCGCAATTACTTGTTTTATTCCCATGACATTTTATCATGATTTATGTTCCATTATGATCTATGCCTTATGTACTTCCATGTTTTATGTCGTTGCTCAAGATTATTAATGTTCATGTTTTTTTAAGTTCAAATGTATATGGTATGTTTTATTTTATCCATGATTTCCCTTACTAAGCATCTGATATCACCCTTTTTATGTTTTCTTTTCCCCAGGATTAAAAGAAATATTTTAGGTAAGGAAACAGAAATGGGATGATCATTATGGGAGACGTTGAAGATCTTTCACCATGATTAGAAGTTTACCTTCCATGTTTCCAAAGACACTAAACTATTACCGTCCTTGTGTGTCTGTTTTTGTTATGTACTAAGTATTCCTCAAAATTAATGTAATGTCTATGTACGTCAAGCTTCGGGTCTCTACAGCCGCTGCCTCCGCCGCCTCTGCCTCCGCCGCCGTTTCCTCCACTACCGCCGCCTCCGCCACCGCTGCCTTCGGCGCCATTGCCTCCTCCGCGGATTCCTCTGCCATAGATTCTTCATCTCCAAGTTCCATATTGATTTGATTGTACCCCAAGTACTTGTAAATGATAGAAAGGGATTGGAAACTATTAGTTGTATCAATCAAGATTTATTTGATCAGTAATAGGAAATCATCCTTTGTAAATGCCAATGAAGATCTCTAAAGTTATTGTGGACCATATTCTACCTATTATTTTTCTTAATTTTGACAATTTTGGTGATCTGACTTGGGTATTTCACTTCTAGGGAAAAGATAATTTTTGTGATCCATCTTTCTGCTGCCTCCGTGGTATAAAACCTTGTCTAAGGTCTAGGTTTTAGCAATAGGAATGAAATATCTAAAGTTTACTTGTTTCAACCATGCTTCCATTGTATGTTCATCTTTTATATTTTAAAATATTGTTTAACTCGTTCTATCGAAGGTGGGTTATATAATTTCTTGTTATCTTAAGGTTCGTTTAACCATGGTGTGGGTTGATTTCAGTTTTAGTGGGTTATTGGGGTTTGTGGGATGTGGTAAATGGTGTACTCGGGTTTAGATTATCTTATTCTCATGGGTTTCCGCTATTTTAGGTTTTATTTTCAGTGGGGGGGTGTCCAGGAGGGGGTGTGTCCAGGAGGGAGGGGGTGTCCAGGTGTGAGGGTGGGTGGGGGTGTCCAGGAGGGGAGGGGGGTTGTCCAGGGGGTGTCCAAGAGTGGGGGTGTCCAAAAGGGAGAGGTGTCCATGAGTTGGGTGTCCAGGAGGGGAGGGAGGGGTGTGTCTAGATGGGTGGGGGTGTCAAGAAAAAGATCCATTCAATTACATTAAATCCTGATAATATACAATGGGTAGATCACTTATGGAGTAGCCAGAACTGGGTTCATAGTGAGGCATCAAACGTTCCAACCAACAAAACCAATTCCAAGACCATGTAAAGGCCCAAGAATTATATTATAATTCAATTTGAAGCCCAATATATCTTATTTAATGTCATAAAGACCCAACATATGTGTCATTTACCTTTCTCACATTAGATTTATGTGAAATTCTGTTCCTATTCCTACAATATATTTTTTGTTTGGTGTTTTTCCTTAATTTCATAAACTGTATCTCTTAAAAATATATATGATTTTATAATTAATATTATTGAATGATGGTGTATGAATAGTATTTATTCCATTATCAAATAAATGATAAAAATATAGTTGGATAAAGAAGGTTATTAATGGGTATACACTAAAGAACTAGGAGGGAGGGGTTCTCCAGGAAGGAGGGGGTGTCTGAGACTGGGGGGGGTGTCCAGAAGGGGAGGGGGTGTCCAGGAG
Organism: Viscum album; assembly: GCA_963277665.1. Classification (NCBI taxonomy): domain Eukaryota; kingdom Viridiplantae; phylum Streptophyta; class Magnoliopsida; order Santalales; family Viscaceae; genus Viscum; species Viscum album. The sequence continues at coordinate 2,028,215,040 of OY728123.1, forward strand.
GGGATGGGGGAGTCTAGGGGGTAGGTAGGGGGATGTCTAGGGAAAGGGTTGGAGCTGTAAGGGGAGGGAGGGGGGTTGTCTAGGAGGAGGGAGGGGGTTGCTGGTGGAGTGGTGGGAGGGAGGGGGGCTGCAAGGGGGGTGTCCAGGGGTAGAGAGGGGGCTGTCTAGGGGGCTGTCTCGGGGAGGGGAGGGAGGGGGTTGTCCAAGAATGAGGGGGTGTCCGGGAGGGGGGGGGGCTATCTAGGAGGTGGGAAGGGGGATATCTAGGAAAAGGTAGGGGGCTGCAAGGAGAGGGATGGGGGGTGTTGTCTATGGGTAGGGAGGGGGGCATTGATGTTAACCGGAGCGTCGAGGCAGATCAGAAAACATGATAAAAGAATATTTTGAGCCTTTAACAAGATCACCATGTTTCCTTTAAATAGAATTTAATATCATAATTTACTCCATCAAATAGATGACTAAAATCCCAAAAGATAAATCCGAAATTCACTCAAATATAGGATGTAGAATCCATGCATTCTAAGCCAGGTTTTTTCCAAAAGTTTCACCTAGGTGCTTAAAATAAGACGTTGTTACGGTTCAATGTCTCAAGAGTGATGGTGTAGTTCCATCAATGGTGTTTTTCCTCCAAAAAAGAACTTCAGGTGGTACCACTGGATTAAATAGCACAGATTCATAATCAGCCGCAGTCTGAATGGAAGTGAAAACATATTTTATGGCTAATTTCTCACATGTTTCCACTCATGTGTCCCATTTCCTCGGTTCCCTTCCATCGAACAAAGGTTTTTCAGTTACTTGGGCAACTTTTTTCCCATTGCATGCGACTATGATCGCGTTCTCCATGTTGTTCTCACCTATGTACTATATCCTCTATGATCTCTATTGACCGAGCATTGTTTTCCGCAGTTTCTTTGAGTCCAGACGCATTCTTTTCCAGTTTCACCATACATTCTGACTACCGCATGTGGTCCCATGGAAAAATAATGTAGACAGATCCTCTTGCTCAGTTTCAGTCGCATTTTTCCACTAAATATGTGACTGATATCAAGATAGTATCACTCCCATTCATCTCCCTGTTTCCGCCTTTGTCAGAACAAGTCAGTCTCCTCCATAGCCAATATCAACCGACCATCTTCCTTTCATGCATCTTAGTCATTATCATAGCCAATGTTAGTCACTCCCCCAGTTGTTGCGGAACTTTCTCCATGAAGCGCAGCATGTTAGTGGTGTGTTTTCAGTATTCATATTGCTTCGTCAACTCATGTTCCCACATGTGCTGATCTTGATCACACCGCTGCTGGTGCAACGTGAGAGCTTCCATTTTGGATACAGTGGCATAATTCTGAAACTTTCAAAACTTTTTTCCTCTTTTTGTAACAGAAATTTTTTTATGATAATATGTTCATTTCGTCATTCCCAATAAAATCTGTTATTATTATTGTTACTATTTTCATTGATAGATTTACAGTTGATTTTCTTTCATTGTCTAAAGATATCATTTGGTTTCTTCTAGTTCAAGTTCCCTATATATATGCAGAACAATATTTTTTTGTTATGTTTGGGGGGGTTGTCTCAGGGAGAGGATAGGGGGGGTTGTCTAGGAAGGAGGGGGTGTCTGGGAGTGGAGGGGGGTGTCCAGTAGGGGAGGGGGGTTGTTCAGGGTGTGGGAAGGGGGATGTCTAGGGAAAGGAAGGGGGATGCATATGGAGGGAGGAGGGATGCATGGGGCAGTGGGGTTGTCCAGGAGGAGGGAGGGGGTTGCAGGTGGAGTGGTGGGAGGGAGGGGGTCTGTAGGGGGGTTGTACTGGGGTAGAGAGGGGGCTGTCTAGGGGGGATGTGTCAGGGCAGGGAGGGAGGGGGGTTGTCTAGGAAGGATGGGGTGTCCGAGAGTGGAGGGGGTCGTCCAGAAGAGGGGGGGGGGATGTCTAGGAGGTAGGAAGGGGGATGTCCTGGGAAAGGGAGGGAGCTGCAATGGGAGAGGGGGGGGGGGGTTGCCCAGGTGGTGGGAGGAGGGTTTCAGGTGGACTGGAGGGGCTACAAGGGGGTTTCCAGGGGAAGATAGGGGGTGGTCTAGGGGAGGGGGTGTCCAGGAGAGGTGGGGGGGGGGGCTGTCCAGGAGGTGGGAAGGGGGTTGTCCAGGGAAAGGGAGGGGGCTGCAAGGGGAGGGGGGGTTGTCCAAGAGGAGGGAGGGGGGATGTAGGTGGAGTGGTGGAGGGGGGGGGGGGGTTATCTAGGGGTAGGGAGGGGGATGCAGGGGGGTTTTCTAGGAGGAGGGATGGGGGATGCTGGTGGAGTGGTGGGAGGGGGTCTGTCCATCGGTAGGGAGGGGGGTTGTCTCGGGGATGGGAGGGAGGGAGGGGGGGTGGGGATTGCTAATCATACTATAGAACTAGGATATCAAAAGAAAAGTGAATCAATATGATCATGGACTATATAATTGTTTAAGTTCTCATCAGGCCCTCTCGAAAACATAGATATAAAAAACAATATTTATAAGTCAATGAATCATGTTGTGCCTCTTCTAAAATATTAAATCAATCCAAGGAAATATGGACATGAAAAAGTTGTAATAGGTAACAACTGACATTTTATTAATGTATTCATTCATATTAATGTTTAATTTATTTCATTATTGTATTACTAACATAATATTTGTTTTCTTATATGAGTGAAATATTTTTCCTGGGTTCAAATGCTTTATTCGGCAACTAATACCATGGACGACAAATTTTAAGAGAGGATCATTGATGAAAAAAGGATGAAACATCAATGTTTTTTAACTATTTTTTGGATAATTGTAATTTTAACCAAATTAAATATTGTTTGAAATGTATATAGCAGTGTGTTATTTTGTATTCATGATTCCAAGTAAATTTATATAGAATTTTTGTTCTTCTATGCTTTGTATATAGGTGTTGTTTGTGCTGTGTGTGCAGGTGTTGTCTCATGTGTGCAGGTGCTGTATAGGTTCTGGGTTTGCACAAGAAATTTGGCCTTTATCAGCACTAATTAAGCATTAATAAATAGATAATATATCATCGCTCAAAATAGAACTGATAAAGGTAGTACTTATCATAACTATTTTTAGCACTGATATATAATCCTTTCATTATCGCTATTTTTTAGAGTTGATATGTAATACCTTTATCAGCGATAAAAAAAGCACTAATAAAGGCCACTTTCATCAGCTCCTTCTTAGTGCTGATAAAGGTCCCCCTTTATCAATGTTATGGATAGCGTGGATAAAGGGGACCCCCTTTATCTTCGCCAAGATTAACTGAGCTTTTTAGCACTGTTAAAGGCGGTTTTTAGCGCTATTAGAAGCCTATTTGTAGTAGTTTTGTTTGAAGTTGAATTATTATGATAAAAATCTTCCATATTGTATTGAATGTTTTGTGATATATTTCACTGTGGAAGATTTAATTTTATTCTATTCATGGTTTATGGTTAAAGTATTGACATTTTTATGCTAGTTTTAATATGAATGTTTATGTTATATTCCAACCTATTCTTAAGATGAATGTGTTGGACTAGTATGTTCTCGATTAGGGACTGGTAAATGTAAGCCCTCTGGGTTGGGGTCCGGTTACAGTAGACCCTCCGGGTTGGAGTCCAATTATAGAGGCTCTCTGGGTTGGATTCTGGTTGAAGAGGATCTCCAGGTTGGAGTCCAGTTACAAAGGCTCTCTGGGATGGAGTCTGGTTATAGATGCTCTCTGGGTTTGGGTTCAGTTACAATTATCCCATTGGTCCTGGCAAGAGGCCTTGACAGAGAAATTAAAGTTTGGAACTATAAATTACTTCATTATATAATTAGTTATTACATGTGATTATTCGACTAGTAGAATATCCATGTGCATGTTTATATGGCAATGTTTGATTTATTTTTTCCATATTATGTTCAAGTTTATTTTTAAAAGGTTGTTGTTTTACTACACATATTTCCTTAAAAGTTTATAGCGTCTCGTAAATTATTTACCCTTATTGAGCATCTATGCTCACCCATTTTTTTATGTTTTATTTTCCCTAGATATGAAGAAGTTATTTATGAGTGACTTTCAGGCATAATCTAGGAGGATTGGACATTTTTAATGGAATAAATTACTATTTTTTCAAGTTGTAATGTTGAATTTCATGTATGTAATCTATTTTCTAAGACTGCTAAATAGATCGGTCCTTTGGGACTTGATTCCTTGTAATCATGCCAATATTATGTAATAATGCACCGACTCTGGGTAACTGGGATTGGGGCTTTACAGTTGGTATCAGAGGATGTTTAGAGATAACCTTGGAAACAAGATTTAGATAAACTCTTATTAGAGAACATCACCCTAAGATAGAATTTGAGGATTAGTATAGAAGAACTTCCTAGAATTTTGGTAATGTAGTGATTTTGTGAGTTTTATACACAAATACATCCATGTCTAGATACGAGCAGGTAGAAGTGGATCTGGCACAGATGTACCTAGTGTTGAAACCTGAAAACACCGCTTTGAGCTAGACTCGAATGGGAACTGGTGCACGACAATGTGCCTTGATGCACTCTTTATTACGACACTCCTGGGGGATATTCTTAGGATAATTTTCATTTTCTTTACAAATAATTATGAAGGATTTATGATTATATACCTCCTCAAAGAAAATATTTTTATGATTATGGATTATATCCATAAACTGTTCAATTTACGATAGGTATTTTACATGTTTGGAATTATTCATTGCAATTCATAACTGACCTAGTGTATGACATTGTATAGAATTGGTGCCCAGTAGAAGGAATGTTAACTCCAACAATACCTATGATCCAAAGAGTAAGGAGTATCATATCTTTGAGGGTATTAAGCCAAAATTTAGAAGGGAAATAGTCTCCCATGTATTTAAAAAATATGAAGAAAGAGTATCATGTGTTAATAAGATAAGTAAATACTTCTCTAATTCCTATGGCTTTGTCGGGAAACAAGAGAATAATAGGATGGAAGAGAGAAATATTGATGAAGGGAAGAGGGAAAAGAAGGATTTTCCCATATGTGATAAATGGGTAAAGAATCACCTTGGTAAATGATTGAAGGGAATGAGAGTTTGTTATAAGTGTGGAGAAAAAGAACACCAAGTATATGATTACAAGGGTAAGAAAAAGTTATAAATGTACAATGCTTCATCTGCAATGAGTTGGGACACTACGCTAATCAACTTCCAAATCATCTGAGTATACCCCAAATGATGCTATTGGATAATAATAAAGTAATGATACTACCAAAGATGAAGAGGAATGATTATATTTCTTAAGTTTTTGTTAAAGTATTTTGTCATTTGAGTATTGTATTAATTATGTACATGTTATAAGAATTATAGAGTATATAAGGATTGTACTGCAGTACTATTTCATTAAGGACTTAAGATTGTGTGGAACCAAGAAAAGTTACTCAATAGTAGGTTAATTTGTTTTAGAAAATATATTTTTGAAGGAAAGGTAAACCATAATATGGTCCTGATAATGAGGTAGTGATTCTTTAATAAGAGATAATTGATTTTTATAAATTATATTGGATATTCTTGACTACCTTAGAACTAATTAATGGTTTTTTTATTCCATCATTGTTGGAATATTTTAAAAAATGGATATAAATCATATATCTAGTCTTTTATAAGGAATAAGGGAGCATGAATGTAATCAATAAGGTTTTATGGTAATTTAGGACATTACCATGTTTTAAAAGACTACATGATGAAGGTATTTATATGTTATTAAGTTGAAAAAGAGATCTTCATTTTGTTTACCGTCCTTATAAATTTTGGACTATGAGTTTGGACAGAAGTATTTTGGATAGCTATAAAGGTTTGAATGGATTAATTTTATCTTTGTATAGTATTTATTAAAATTATATTTGGAATATTATAAAACTATATTTTTAGAAAAACGACAACCTGCAGGTTTGATGATAACCCATCGGGTCGGACAAAGCTATAGGAATCGAACCCACAACCAAAGTGCGACAAGGCTTTATGACCTACCACTAGCATACAGAAAGTCCTTGGTTATTATAAATTAGTTTTTTTCATGGTATATGGATAAATATAATATTATTGAGTTCTATTATCTCTTGGGGTGAAAGATAAGTTTTTAGTAGAAATTAGTAAAAGGATGGAACTCTACCTGTCAAGTAAATATATATATATATATATATATTATTCTATGAATAAATTAATTCTTAAACTTTAGGTAAGGGATATTAAAAAAAATCTGTTATCATAATACCTTAGGTATTGTTGAACTAATGATATTCTAAATCATCTTATATTGATGGCTTTGAGGCCCTCAATTTTACACTTGTTTGTGATTGATGACCTCAATCACTACCTATAAATATTTGCATTTCTTCACCAATTATGTGTATGTAATTTCCACCAAAGTTATCCTATTCGAAACCCTAATTTGGAGGTGACCTTTTCATTTCCCTTTCCCTCTTATTAAGAATAAATTTTATTAACCCTATTTCTGATGTGGGTTCTCCACAAACGTATTTTCTATTTTCAACCTATTATTTTAGAAGAATAATTTAAAATTATGAGGACCCAATTTGTTAAAGGAGGGTAGAATGTAACACCCCAAGATTTCATAGTATGTTATCTATTCAAAGTAATTCAATAACTTGTGCAACATGCAACACTGAATTCGAGCGCACCACGACTTACCAAACTAGCCGTTAAAAAACAGTTATGGATAGTATTAACTGCATTTTGAATTTTATATACTCCATATTATTTTAACATCCATATTATGTGTTTCTTAGACATAATATAAGAACAAATTCAATTTTTGAAATAAAGGAAGTATTTTTCCGAAAATGCATTTTTACCGCCTTTTAATGGGGAACCCTTTTTAAATTCAATATTTGACACTTTTATATATTAAATTTGACAAAATAAAATTTTTCTTTAGAATCAGGACATATGAATTTAGTTTTGATAAATTTTTGGTATTTTTCTGATAACTTTAATATTTTTGTGAATAGTGAAAAATACCAAATTTTAATTATTTTTTAATCAAAATAATTTATCGTGTTAAATTGTGAATTTTAATGGTTTTTAAGTATAATTAGATTATATTTTTATCATTTCATACAATTTAGGTCATTATAATTTATTTTACTTTGAAATTGGACATAAACAAGTGTCCATCTTTTGATAGATATTGTTTCTTAAAAACACGCTATTTATTTTGACAATGAGAATTAATTTTAAATTAATAAATGAAAATTCTACGTTTTGAATTTGGTAAAATAGACTTAATTTTTGAATTCATAATATTAAAATTATTCTAGGGTAAAATTTTGGAATTTTTATGAAAACATTCAATTTTTGATGAATAATGAAAAACACTGAGTTGTCGGTAAAAAGGGAATCTTTATTTAAATAATTATTTATTTTATTTTATTTTTTTTTATTTCAAAATAGATACATAATACCTATATAAGTTCAAAATAATTCATTGGATTCATTTTATAATAATTTTAGATATATAAAAATTTTATTAAACTTTTTACCGCCTTTTACACACCTCCTAGGAGAATTTGTAAGTTTGCACAAAAGATAATTTTACCACTTCTGTGAGTTGAATTTCAATACTCCGAGAGACACCATTAACCTCACTAAGTAAAATGTGGTTCAATAAGATTAAAATAATTTTTGGTAAATAGTAACTTTTGACTTTTATTTACCACAGTTAAAGGTAAATACGGTAATTTAAGGTTAAAAGAATATCATAATAATACAAAATTACTTTAAAACTTCTCCTAACCTTATTGTAGGATTCATGTCTGACCATGGTAATCTTTGGGTCGATTTTGGGACCCCATGGAGCCACTTATGAATGATAATGACACTTTATTTTAATTAACTTAAAGGAAAGGAAAAAATGACATAAAAAATATCTTTTAGTAAATCAATTCTTACGTGGGGTTATATAAGTTATCTTTATATACTATAAATATTATTTGGAAAGATAAAAAATTTTCCTACACCATGGTATTTTTTTATAATTTTTAGACATCAAATAAACTAAATTATTTATGACACAAAATGATGCAGTATTTTCCTCATTAATAAATGATTTGAATAAATAAGATTATAAATATTAAAATAACATCAAAAAACTATCGAATTCTTTTTGGATGAATTTATTCTAACCATGAGTCTTATTATATTAGGCCTTAATTAGTTTTGGACCTTTAGAAACCTAAAATAATTATATAATAAAATAATATTTTCACACTTTCCTAAAGAACCCCTCATCCCCCTTATAAAAATCCCTCACTTCTAACCCATTTATCACACCTCTCAAGTCCCTTGGATGATCCAACCCCTACCAAAATAAGCTCCCAATATCCCTATCTTACACCTAGATGCCGTACATTAGGTAGAAGTCACTTCAAAAAGTCATTTTGGTTCAAACCTATGGAAGTTTCCCAAATTAAAGGTAACAGTTTCTCTTAAATTCTTTTCTTTTATTTTGTTTTATTTTACTTGTACATCCCCCCTAAACTCTTTTTATTACTATATTTTATAACAAAAACAGTATCCTCAATATACTATGATGTTTTAATGAGATTTATTATAACTAAACTTACACACACCTCCATCTAATTGGCGAAGAACATATTGTTTCTCTAGTTGGAAAACTAACACCTCACGAAACGATGATTGATCGATTATCTCCTTCCACCTATCATGGTGGAAATTAAGATGAAACTGTGTTTATATATGATATATATATTATTTTTATGTTTTATTTTCACTACTCTATTTTCCATTTATATCATACCTTTATGATTTCCATTATGGGTAAAACATAGTAATTTCATTTGGGGAAGTGCGGACTACTACCCCCTCATAGTGATATGACTCGTTAATGACTTATGTGGGACATATAAATTACAGAGTTAATGATATTACATATGATAATATACTGGAATTATAATATACCTATGTATCATTATGTTTTAATTTCATTAAAATACAAAATAGAAATGAAAGTAGCGTTCATGTGTAGGTACGGCTTACCGTCTCCATGAATGGTGCATTTCATTTCTTATCTACAAATGTTATGCACTATTATAAATACATATATATACTAGACATATATGATATATATCAAATCTAAATTTTTAATTTCATTCTTTAGATAATTTAATTTTGACCACGTGGAAAATTTATAATTATAACAAGTTCATTTTTGACTCAAGTTACGAACATCGACAAAATATCTGATATGAACTCAAATAATTAACTAATTGGTATAGAAAGGTAATAAGTGATATAAGTGGAATAATAAACTTTAAAATATTCTTATGAAAGTATAAATTGACTTAAGTTTATTATTCAGGAAGAACAAGCAACGTACGAGTGAGTCAAGTTAGACACGTGGTAAGGGGTTTCTTATCTCACTTTTAATTCCATGGGATTTCCATTGTTCACCACTTATTTATTGCATGTGGTGTATTGTGTACTTAAATTTCATATATATTATCATGATTATCATTATATGCATGATATTCTATGATTCATTTGGTGGTTATTGACTGTTCTTCATACGGCTCGATTGATTACAACGAGGTAAGGGTTATTTCCTCAATCTCATTATTATCCAAGATTGTTCATGTGTAAGTATTTTATAGGACATAATTATCATAGATACCCATATTTTATAAAAATGATTTCAAAAGGAAACTTTTAAGGTCTTTGGGAGGGTCTATTTAACTAGATCATCATTTTAAATGCTTTAATGATTCATCTTTCTAACCTCTTTTAATTAATGTCCATGTTTTTAAAATTATTTTAAGGATTTATTTATATGGATATGAATGTTTTGAAATGATAATTCATTTAAAAAGTATCGAAGTGGTATGGGACACATTGATTCAAAAATCCCTTTTAAATGACTACCTTTATAAATTGTGATAATTTTAAACAATTTCATGAAAAAAGGGTATTTATCTCAAAGACTTTTACTGATCATTTTCAACTATGTCAACATCCTTTAATGGATTTTAAAATTGTTTGATGTTGATTTATTATGATAAAAATCTTCGATATTATTTTGAATTTTTTGTGATAAGTTTGAATGTGGATGATTTATTTTTATTCCATTCATGTTTTATGGTTAATGTATTGACATTTCATATGCTAGTTTTAACATGATTGTTTATATTATATTTCAACCTCTTCTTAAGATGAATGTTTTGTACTAGTATGTTCTATGTTGGGGACCAGTAAAAGTAAGACCTCTGGGTTGGGGTCTGGTTACAGTAGACCCTCCAGGTTGGAGTCAGGTTTCAGAGGCTCTCCGGGTTGAAGTCTGGTAATAGAGGCTCTCTGGGTTGGAGTCTGGTTACAGAGGCTCTCTAGAATAGAGTCCGGTTACAGAGGATCTCTGGGTTTGTGTCCGGTTACAGTTAGCCCATAGTTCCGGGCATGTTGCCTTGACACAGAAATTAATGTCTCGTATTATACATTCCCTCATTATAAAATTAGTCTTTACATGTGATTATTAAACTAGTATAATAACCATGTGCATGTTTATATGGTAATATTTGATTTTATTTTTGCCATAATATGCTCATGTTTATGTTTAAAAGGTTGTTGTTTTACTACACATCTTTCCTTAAAAGTTTATATCTTCCACTAAAATATTTACCCTTACTGAGCATATGAGCTCACCCCTTTCTTATGTTTTATTTTCCCAGGATATGAAGATGTTAGTTATGAGTGACTTTCAGGAATAATCTAGGAGGCTTTGATGTTTTTAATAGAAAAAATTAATGTTTTTTTTCACGTTATAATGTTGAACTTCATGTATGTAACCTATTTTCCTAGACTGCTAAACTGATTGGTCCTTTGGTACTTTATTCCTTGTAATCATGCCAATGTTATGTAATAATGCACCGACTCTGGGTAACTGGGGTTGGGGAATTACATAAATGTATAGTTATTTTTGGGGATTAGGAAAAGTATAATTTAGAACAAAACCCCATGGAAAAGTCTAAGTATAATAAAACCTCCTAAAATTTTATTAAAGTGTAGACTAATTAGTTTTTAAGAAATAAAATATGTGTCTCGATACTAAAGGTAGATGTGAATATGGTATAGATATACCTACGGGTAATAACCCCAAAAATGATCATTGGGTATTAAATCGACATGTACCATGTGTATGGCAAAGTGGCCTTGTTGTAAACCTAGTTTTACTCTCCTAGGGGATATTCTTTGGTAAATTCATAAACTCTTTATGGACCATTATTATGGAATGGAATATATTTTTTAGTTAGAAAAACTAATATGAAAATTACCTTTAAAGACTAGATTGAAACATAGTGACTCATGATCTAAGATAAACATTTCATTTATGAGTTATTCCTACTAAGCTCACAATTTCCCTTTTATATGATTATTATTTTTAGTATTATCATCCCAAATGTTCAATTATTATAGTTAATGGTCGTAAATGGGAGTAATATTTACCAAAAAAATATTATAGGAAATGTGATGATTCCACTAATGGGATTCCTAACCTAATGGGAATGGGAGATGAGAAATTGATGGAAGAATTGGATCAAATGACTCAAGTTATTAATAAAAAATTGAATCACATGGAATGACACCATTTTAATATTAAAAAAAATTATTGTTGTGTAATTTATGAGTAAATGATCTTTTTATTTTAGTGTATCTTCTGATCCCATCATCACCAAATAATGTATTAAATCCAATGAGAATATATTCTCTATCCTCCAATGCTCTAAAAAACAAAAAATTACAGTGGTTGACTATCACTTATAGGAGGATCTAATTAATGGTGGAAAATAATCAAGAAAAAATACCAATTAGGAAATAAAATCCATGGAATTTGATGGATTCATGAAAATACTTTTCAATATATACTTTCCTAGAACTCTCCATCTTAAAATAAAGATGGGGTTTCTTGGATTAAAGAAAAATGAAGACTAGTCGATTAAGGATTATGAGGAAAAATTCATAAGGATTCAATGATATACATTTATACTTTTCATCAGCACCAAAATTATGGAAAAACACTTATTTAGTGGATTAAAGTTGAATCTATAAAAATATTGGATGATTCAGGACTTTCAAAGATAATAAGATATTATTAATTATGCACGGAAATTTAAATAGAGATTAGTGATTCTTAGTGGATTTAGGGGGGGATAAAAAGTAAAAAATGGATTTTTATTTTGGCAGATTAATAGATAAATACCAGGGAGTAAAGAAAACCCAACATCACACATGTCAAAAGTGTAGGAAAAAGAATCCCAGAAATTTTCACTAGGGAATGGGTAGATGCTTCCAATATAAAAAAGAGGGGGATTAGACTAGTTAATGTAAATGTGAGATGGAGAATCCCACTAATAAGTCAAAATAAAATAAGGTTCCAAAAAATTATCAGCCTATGGTCTAATGTTTCAACTATAATGAACATTGGAAATATGAAAGCCAATCCCCTAAGCCAAGGTTTGTCAGAGATAACCAACAACAACAACCTCCATGACCATGTGAGTAAGGAAGGTATTTTGTTATCACTACTACTGAGGTGGGCCATAATTATGGAGTGGTGATAGGTACACTAGTTATTCATTAAATACTAGGGAATGTATTATTTTATTCTTGTTCTATACATTTTTTCATATCATGAATGTTTAGTAGAACTATTCAGACAACACCTCAAAACCCAGATGTTGAGTTGGTCATTAGAATGGTAAATGGAGAAATTATTAAATCCTATGTATATGACACCTCTGTAGTTAATTGTTTTGGACAAAACTGTCTAAAAATCTTTTTATACTTCCTTTAGTGTAATTTGACGTTAACTGTGAATGGAAGTGATATCCTTATATAAAGACAACATCAACTGCTTGGATAGGGAAATTGTTATCCATATCCTGAATCATCCTCATATTTTGTAGAAGTGTAATGATGAGGAATATACTATATTATATTCTTCTCAAGAAGGACAATTATTAACTTATGATCAATAATATCTAACTAAAACTTTTGAGACAAAAGAATGAATAATGCTTGAATACCATCCCATTATGAGAGACAATATTGATGTATTCCCTAAAGAGTTTCCTAGTTCCTTGTGAATGGGAGGTTGAGTTCTCAATTAAAATTATATCTATATTTAGGACAATATCCAATACTCCATAAAAAATACACACCACCAAATTGAATGAATTAAAGAAGAAATTATAGAAATATTTTGGATAGGGGTTTTATATTCCCAAGTGCTTCACCATGGGACACATCGACCCTCTTTGTCAAGTAGAAGGGAAAGTCAATGAGTCTCTTCATTTATTATCATGTACTAAAAAAATCATGATTAAGAAATGGTATCCCCTACTATGGATTGATGACTTTTTTGATCAATTACCTAGGGATCAATAATTCTCTAAGGTGGACCTTCAGTTGGGATATCACTAATTAAAGGTGAAGAATGAAGATATTCCTAATATTTTCTTTTGAATATGAGTTTTTAGTGATTTTCTTTAGACTCACCAGTTATTTAGTAATCTTCATAAACCTAATGAATAGTTTTTACACTACTACAATGCAGACCTTTAACAACATTTCATTTTTTTAGTGCTGGAAAAAGTGCTGTTAAATGTTCCCTTTATGAGTGGTAAAACAATCGCTCTTAAAAGGTACCCTTTATTAGCACTTTTTTATTACTGATAAATGTATCACTTTAACAGCACTATATTTTTAACACTGATAACGGTTCCCTTACCAGCGATTTATTTTTAGCGTTGATAAAAAATACCCTTTATCATCACTTTATTTTTTTCCCATAAAGGGACTATTTATCAGTGTTTTTAGCACTGACAAAGGTCTAAAAAAATGAAATAAATAAAAAATAATAATGAATTTATTGGAAAATATTAAAAAATTTATTAATTAAATAATTGTCAATAAAATTAATAAACTGATTATACTATATATAAATTATTAATACTAATAAATAATATATATTAAATATATATATATTTATAAAATAAAAATTCAACAAGTAAAAAATAAAAATAAGTAAATTGAGAAAAATAGTAAACATTTTATTAATTAAATACATATTGATCATGTTAATAAATATTATATATATATATATTAGTGTACATAAATATTCCTTATATAATAAAAAATATTTATTATTTCACATTAAATAGTAATATATTTATTGAACAATTATTTATAATAAAAAAATAATAAGAATTAAAAATATTGGCTAATTGCATTAAGTAATGGATATAATTGAATGTCGTATGATTTTTCAATTTAACACAGATCAAACATGTGTTATATTAATTTTTCATACATATATGTAATTCATGCACTTTTATATACAACACACACACAAATATTTACACAATTAATGAATTATTACAAAGAAAACACATATAATATTAATGTTATTTATTCAAATTTTAGAATTCATTTTAGAAATTCATTATAAAATAATAGATTTAATATATTATGTTTTTAATTGGTAAATTTTATTTATTTAATTTTAATATTATCAAAGTTAGGTATTTTTTATTCATTTTTAATATGTTGTATTTTTTATTTAATATTTTTTGGGGAATTTAATAAATTCTTAATTATTTATTTTTTTATATATATTTACTATATTTTAATATTTTAAATATATATTAATATTTATTTCAATATATATCCATATTTTTTAAATAATTTATATTTAATTAGTAAAACTTATCTATTTTTTCAATATTGTTAAAGTGTACTCATTTTTAATTATTCAATTTCACTCATTTTTAACATGAATGCACATAAAATTAAATATAAATTAATAATTTTAAAAATATATTTGTAAATAGATATTTATAAATAAATATATTATTAATGGTATACTTATTATAATTATACATTTATAATTATATATAGATAATTTTTTTTTAAAAATAATTTATATAATTATAAATATATAATTATATATATTTAACTAATTATAAAATTATAATAAATTTATTTAAAAAATTAATATATTTACTATAATTATATTTATACATATTTAATATATATATTATTATATAAATATATATAATGATATAATTTTTTTTTGAGAATTATTTATATAACTATAAATAAATTATTATATATTTAAATAATTATAAAATTATAATAAATATATTTAGATAAATAATATATATATATATTTATTTATTATATATATAATTATAAAAATATATTTTATATATTATATTTATAATTGTAATTATAAATAATTAATCAGCACTTAACTAATATGCGTTGATCAAAGGAATCTTTATTAGTGATTTTTTAGTACTGATGAATATCTACATTTATCAGTGCTAAAAATCACTGATAACAATTCCTTTTATTAGTTCTTATTAACTTAGCACTGAAAGAAGCTATATTTATTATTGGTTTTTTAGAAGAACTAATAAAAGTGTCCTGATCAATTTTTAGAACCCTAACCATCGCGAACCAATTTGTGATATCTAAAGCTCTCTGCAGAATCTACATACTATTGGCACTCCTCATTGTTGAATCAAAGCTCGAATCTAGGCTTGAATCAAGGATCCAACTATTCCAAGTATTTAATTCAAGGTTCAAATGAAACTAACGCTGAAATGAAATCTAGGTTTTTCAATATCACTACATTCACTCTATTATCAATAGAATATTCTCATCCCACATCCACATATCCTAACAACTCTAGTTGCACTATCCTATAATAAAATAACCCAAAATTAATTGTTTTTGAATATATTAAAATATCATCTTCCCCAATAGCATGTGGATCTCCTTAGAACAAAATTGGTACTATGAAACTGGAAATATATCAAACCCAACATTGTGTCATGTTATTGTGAGGTATAATATGCTCCCAATATCTATATTCCCCAACATCTAGATATTTTCAATCATTAAATTATGAAAAATTATTCCATATAGCAGTCTTGTTGTCATTTGTTTGGAATACTCCGTTACAAATCATTTGGGAACCTCTTTTCCATATTTTTATTATGAAATTAATGTGCTATAATATCCTTGATTCACCATTAAACCAAGGAAAATGTTAAACTCACTAATCATAAACATCATAATATCATTCCTCATATGATCTGCACAAAAGTTTCATTGTACTTTTTCCAATCCTCAAATATTATGTCTTTTCCATATATGAGTACCCAAATCCTTCGACCATTATCCTTCTTGATGTAGAGGTTGTGATCAACTCTACCTCTCTAAAAAAAGATTTTTTAGGTATTGATCCCATGTTAAATGTCGGGTCCTCAATGCTTTCTTTATCTTATACAAATAATTATTTTACTAGCATAAATTTCTCTTGTTTCATCCATATTAATTCCATCTAGTTTCTCAATGTATACTACCCCCTTAAGAACTTAATTTAGGAACATAGTTTTGATATCCATTTGGCATAAATTTAAATTAATTTGCAATGAAATATATAAGAAAATTCAAATAGATTACAAATGGGATATAAGAGTAAATTTATCATAAATATAAATGCCTTTGATCTAGGAATTCATGGTTTATGGGAGTAAATTAATTTCCTCTGATTTTTCATCCGTATTTTAATTATCAACAGTATCCCAATTATAATTATTAAAAAATATCTATTAATTTTATCTTGTAATTATAAAAACATCTCAACCCACCATTTTTAAGTCAACATTTAATCGTCTCATTATTGAATATGATCAAATTTTCACTAGAAAAAATCAATTTCCTCTTTCAAACACAACTACCGTAAATTTTTACCAACCCCAAATAAAAAAACGTTTCTACTAGTTTTTTACACCTTTTTAAAAATATATCCATCTATGAAATGATATCTCACGCATTAATAATTCTTAAAAATCACTTATTTTATTTCACCAGAAATCTAATAAATGCTATATATGTCTTACTTTAATCCATCTAAAAACAGATCATTCTTTAATATTTCCTTTTGGTTCCACGCTTAGGAATCTATAATTACCATCTTTGTGACTCTCTAAAATGGGAGGAATTCCCCCATTTTAGGGAAGACAATGGAGTAAAACTATCATCCTCATCAGTTTCATATCCGCTAAAGTTATTTCTCCATATTTTTTCTTGTGACTCATCCCTAATCTATTTTATACTTATTGTACTACTACGAAAAGTATTCATACTATAGATGATCACTTCTTTGAGTATTTCAAGAAACATAGGTTCATGTCCACAAGAGATGGAGTATGAGTTCTAAACAAAAAAATGAATTGATAACTATTCCGAAGAAGAGCATATGAGGATGAAATTTATCTATAACTTTCACCTTTGGATTAATTCAGTTGTCCAGTTAGGGACTAAAACAAATGTTAGATCAGTTGAAAATTGAATTGAGGATGACCCATTCATTGGGAGATCACAATAAGTTTATGCATGTCCCAATATAGACAACATTTTTTATGTTATAGGGGACCACGAATACTGTATTTTGATTGTCGATAGAGGGACTAAATCCATTAAAACATTAAAAAAAGAAAGAGAGTTCACTGAGAAGGTAAAAATGTTTTTAAATATACTTTGTTTTCCTCATAATATTATATGTTCTCTACTACATTAACATAATCTAAATTAAATGTTTGACTAATCAGGAAGAAAATTTCCTCTTCACATGATGATTTTATTAATCCCTCATATAAACAAACTATAATGAAGAAAACACTTTGGGAAGATGTAATGGTAATGCTATGATATACTTTATCTATTTTACCAAAAAAAATATATAAGGAAATATTGATTTAATTTTCATTATTTATTGAAGATTTATTTTATTTTATAATATTTATATCCATATTTCATGCATTTATGCACCAAAACTTCAACAAAATTCTTCTCCGTTAAGACCTTTTCACCCCTACAATGTTTCATTTATCACTTTACTTCAAGTTCCCTACACTACCTTTACATGAAGAGAAATGACTCTACCTATACTCAATAACATTGGTAATCCTGTTATTTTCATAGTAAAATAATTATCTATAGAATTAATATATAATTTTATATTTATTTATAATTTATTTCTTTTTTGTATTACTCACATTATAATTGTTTTATTATACAGGTGGATTATTTTGTTTGAGTTGGGGTAGTCTGTCCATATTTCGTGCATTTCTACACAAAAATATCCATAGAATTATTTTTACCTCAAATCTTTTTCATCATTGTAGTGTTAGAATTTGTCAATTTCCTTTAAGTTCCCTCCTCTTCTCAATAATAGAGGTATTATAGATTTTTTTAAAGTAAAATCATTATGTGTATAACTAATATATTGTTTAATATTTATGTTTTATTTATTTATTTTTAGTATTACTCGCATAATTATTTATTTCTTATATAGGTTCATTATTTTGTTCTAGCATGCAACTGAGATAATGAAAACAAGTAAATGCATCAAGAATGAAAACAAACATCATTAAAAGGTGAATTCCTAATACTTATTTAAAAACAATTCATCATTTTTCTAAAATTTGTAAGTTAATTACCTTATCATTTTTATCTAATAATTATTTAGTTTTTTGAGGGATCTTTTGGGAAGTCAAATTTTTCTTTCAACTTTCCCCAAAAATCCACAAAAGAGATAAAATGTTCCTAACTTATAATGTTTCCTGGATTTCCGTTGCATTTAATTGTGAAAATACTAACACTGTATATTGACTCGATGTTCTTAGCTGAATTTTTTTTCTCATTGTTAGAATCAAAAAGAGTATAACAATATCATGTGCCCATTGTGGGGGCTTTTCATGATATAATGGGCATATGAACTTCCTATTATCTTTTGGATTTCAATAATGAGAAAGGTTTTTAGATAAAAACATCATGTGAATATGCAGTGTTGGAAGATACAAAAAAGAAAAGTAATGGAAATCTTGGTAACATTGGAAGTTATGATTGTTTTAATACTTTTAGACATGTAGGAATTATCTACAGCATAATCTGGCACACTGTGTGATCGATATTACTCCATGTTATTTATTTTAATTAAAATTGGAATTCATTTTAATAAAACAACAAATGACATAATAAAAAATGATAAAACATATTTTGATTGTTTTTATACTTTAATATAATGATCCATATGTCATTTGTGACAAATAAGAATCGTCCACACCTCAATTTGAAACAGGTTGTGCCTAATATGACTCAAAGTCTCCGTTATCAGTTTAAAATTGATATTTTAGTTCAATAAGTGTCACTCACTAAAATCCAGAAAACACACTCAAATTTTCTTGATAATTTAGGAAACAAATTCATAAATAATTTGTGATGTTTAGGAATGTGTCTCACATATAACTGTTACACAATGTTATCAATATGATTAAAAGTGCATGTTTCCAGTTTGAATTGACATTTTTGTAAAAAAATACATGTGATGTACTAAAAAACAATATAAAACATTCATATTTTTTATACATTATTACAATGATCAATAATTAATTTAGGATATGTAAGAATTACCCTCACCTCAATCTAACATACAGTGTGGCCGGTATGACAACAAGTGTGTCTTTTTATTAAATATTGACATCAATTTTAGTAAAAAGTACAACTAACCTACTCAAAAATGAGAAAAAACATTCATATTATTTTTATACTTTTGGTAAATGATCAATAATTCATTTTTGGCGTGTAAGAATCAGCCATAGCTCAATACAAAAATTGATGTGCCTAATAAGACTTAATGTATCTGTTAACAGTTTAAAAATTTACATTTTATTTCCAAAAGTGTCACTCAATGAAAATAAAGAAAACATGCTCATTTTTTATTTATAATTTAGTACATTTATTTATAATTCATTTTTCATGTGTAGGAATAGATCTCATCTTAAAATTACACACAATTTGATTGTTATGAGTCAATATGCGTATTTCCATTTTTAAATTACATTTTAGTAAAAAAGACAAGTTATGTACTCATAGCTAAGTAAAAAATTCAGATTGTTTTAATACATTAGTAAGATGAAACATAAATCATTTGAGATGTGTAGGAATTATCTACAAATCAATTCGATGCACGGTGTAACAGGTATGACTCTAAGTGAGTCTTTTTATTTTAAATAGACATAATTGTTTGTAAAAAAGAAAATTGACCTACTCAAAACCAGGAAAATGCATTATTATTATTTTAATACTTTAGTTAAATGATCCATAACACATTTTTATGTGTATAAATCATCCACACCAAAATCTGATGCATGGTGTGACTGGTATGACTCAAAGTGCACATTCTAAATTTAAAAATTACATATTAGTTCAAAAAGTCTCACTCAATAAAAACTGATAAAAGACATTGAAATTTTCTTTAATTTTTCAGAAATCAATTAAAAAATAATTTTTGACATGTTGGAATCAATATCACATTAAACTGACACATGATTCCATCGATATGAGTCAAAGTGCATGTTTCTAATTTAAAATGAAATTTTAGTAAAAAAGACAAGTGACATACTTAAAACTAATAAAACACATTAATATTTTTTTTATACTTTAATAAAATCATCCCTAATTTATTTTAGATGTTTAGTAATCATCTGCACTTCAATCCATTTCATGTTATAACAGGTATGAATCAAAGTGTGTCTTTTTATTTAAAATTAATATTTATTTTAGTAAAAAAGACATCTAACATACTGAAAACCTAGAAAAACCATTCATGTTATTTTGATACTTTATAAAAAATATCTATAACTCATTTTGGACATGTGGAAATCAACTAAACCTAAATCAGATGCATGGTGTAATTGATATGAATCAAAGTTTCACTTATCTTTTTAAAAACAACATTTTAGTTCAAAACGTTTAACTTGAAAAAAACCAAGAAAACATGATAATATTTTCTTGATAATTTAGGAAATAGATTCATAAATAATTTATGATGTTTAGGAATCGATATCACATCAAACTGATATACAATGTGATCAGTAAGAGTCAATGTGCATGTTTCTAGTTTAAAATTACATTTTAGTAAAAAGATAAGTGACGTACTCAAAATTGATAAAACACATTTGAATCGATTTGATACATTATTAAAATTATATATATATGTCATTTGGGATGTGTAGGAATCATTTTAATCTCAATATGATGCATGGTTTTACCAGTATGACTCAAAGTGCATCTTTTTTTAAATTGACATCAATTTTAGTAAAAAAGGACATACTCTAAACTGAGAAAAAGTATTCAGATTGTTTTGATAATTTAAGAAAAATATTCGTAAGCAATTTAGGATATGTATTAATTATCCTCAGCTAAATCCGACACATGGTGTGACCGGAAGAATCAATGTGTCCATGATTGGTTTAATACTGACAATATAGTTCAAAAAGTGCCACTTACTAAAAACTAAGAAACTGTGCTCAAATTATATTGATAATTTGGAAAATATGTTCATAAGTAATTTGTGACATATAGGAATTGGTATCATGTCAATCCGACACATTATGTGTTTTATATGAGTCAAAGTGCATTTTTCAAGTTTAAAATGAAATTTTAGTAAAAAATAAATGTGATGAATTCAAAACTATGTAAATAAATTTTGATTATTTTTAAACTTTAATAACTCTATCCATAAGTCATTTGAGATGTGTCGGGATCATCTTCACCTCAATCTGATGCACAGTGTGACTTTTATGACTCTATGTTTGTCGTTTCAATATATAAATGTCATTTTAGTTCAAAATGGGCATCACATCCCCAAAACTGAGTAATTGATCATAGATTGTTTTTCATCATTATATCTACTATTACTTAATTAATATCCTTATATGTTTTATCTTATACTTATTTATTTTATTTTTCTAGAGATAATTCTTTATGACATACAAGAAATGGTGTGACGTGCAAGAATCAACCATTACTCAGTACAATACACAATGTTCCTTGCATGACTCAAAGTTTAGTTTAAAATTATAATTTTCTATTAATTTATTTATTTTTTATATAATTTATAACATAAAAAATATTTTCTATACAAGTGTGGTTTTTTCTTGAGTAGGGGTTATGAACAAAAGAAAATGGAACATTGATGCTTTTGAATTCATGTAATAATTTGTACTTATTTAATTATATAAACCAATTTTTTAAATGTCTATAATATAGTTTATTTTTATTGTATTTGTGTTGTAAATTTTAAATCATTAAAAAAATTTATTGGTAGTTGATTTTTCTAATTTTTTGGATTTTTTGGTGTTGTGGTGTGCTGTTATAGCACACTGCACTGGTGCTGTAGTGTGATGTTACAGAATAATACAACATTCCTCTTTATCATCACTTCTAAAAGCAATGATAAAGGGCCCCTTTATTAGTTCTTTTTAGCGTTGAAAAAATGTTAGATCTTTTAATCTCACTATATTAGTCAACACTTTTCTAGTGTTGATAAATGACATTTTTAGCACTGTTAAATTCCTATTTTATAGTACTGTTATATATAACCTTGAAAGAAATTTAGTATCCTTTATAGATGATATTATGATATACTCTAAAATCGAGGAACATTACGAGAATATGAGTACTATGATAATGACATTGTGAAAGGATAATATATGTATAAATTATAATACATGTGTGTATTTTATGTAGGAAGTATCTTTCTTGTGGAATGTCACCACTATAAAAAGGATATATATATATATATACATATATATATATATATCTCTTCAATGATAAAGGAAATTGTGGAATGATATTGACCAACATTTGTGATAGAGATCCATAGTTTTCATAGACTAGTTGGGTACTATTAATGATTTATGAGAAACTTGTCCGAATTTTCAAACCCACTAACCCAAATAACTCTAATTGGATTAAAGTTTATTTAGACCAATGAATGCAACAATTTCTTCAAATAATAAAAAAATTATATTTTTACTGCACCATTTTCATACAACCTTCAAATGGTGAACTTTGTTTAATATATGATGATGTTTTAAAGAAGGTATTTGGATGTGTACTGATGAAAAATGATAAATTATTTGATTATCCATCAATTCAGGTAAAATAAAATGTGATAACCTATCCAACACATGATCTAGAGTTTTATGAAGTTATTATTTAATTTAATATTTGGGAACATTATCTCTTTGAGGAGAAATGTGAAATATATATAGATCATAAGAGCCTCAAATATATTTTCAAAAAAAAGGATCTTAATTTTCACTGATCAAGGTAGTTAGAGTCAATCAAGGACTATAACTATTCAATATATTACTATCATGGGAAGGTTAATAAAGTGGAAGATGATTTCAACCTTATTGTTGATGAGATTTGATAAGGATCCAATATTCTTAGAATTGTAAAGTATGGAAAAAGAAGACATAAAGGAAGGAACACCATCCTACCTAAATAAAATGATTTACCAACCATCTATTCTAGAGATAATAAAGTATTATCAAAGGGAAACTGTGGAAATAAAAAATAAGGTGGAATCTAGAAAAAATATAAATCCATAGAATCTAAAATTGATTATGAATGATTTTTAATATTTGGGTCACAACTATGTGTTCCATCAAAGCCATAGATAAATAAGAAACTATTTAATGGTGTATATAATTCAAAATTCTCCATCCACCTAGGGAGTATAAAGATGTATCAAGATGTCTATAAATACTATTAGATGGATAATATGAATAATGTTATTACAAAATGTAAATAAAAGTGCTCGGTATGTCAGTAAGTGAAGTCATAAAGAAAAAATACCAAGGGGATAATGAAAACATTACCTATACATTGATGAAAATTAGATAACATCACTATGTTTTTTCTCATAGTACTTCTAAATGAAACTAAATGGAAAATTCCCTAAGGTTCGTGTTATAGATATAAACAAATAAATCTAATTTCATTACTATATGTTAGGAATTATCACTCAATCTACTTAAAAGGATATACCTTAGAGAAGTGGTGAGGTTGCATGGAACACCACTATCAATTGTATCAGATAGAGATCCAAGGTTTACCACCATGTTTTTCTGAAGTCTCCAACATAATCTAAAAATTGATTTGATTTTTAGTACAGCTTATCACCCCAAAATGGTGTCCAATCTGATTAGCCTATATTGACAATAGTGTACATGTTGAGAGGGTACTTGATAAAATTTAATGGAGTATGGGTTCAATGTCTTCCTTTTATATATTTATTAAAAAATAATAACTTCCACTCAAACATCCAAATTACTATACATAAAGACCTATATGTTAAGAGATGTAGGACAACTGTGATTTGGGATGAAGTTGGTGAACACAAGTTTCTAGGATCTAAAATTTTCAATGAAATGGTAGAAAAGTTAAAGGCCATTAAGAGGCACATTATGAAAACTCATAGCCAAAAAAGAGATATATTGATACCTATCAAAGAGACTTGTGGGTTGATATTGGAGATAAAGTTTTCCTTTACATATCTCAATGGAATAGAGTCATGATATTTAGGAATTAGGGAAATCTATTTCTATTATACATCAACCCCTATGATATTATTGATCACATAAATGCTTTAGAATATGGACTAGAACTCCCACCAACAATTCCCCAAGTATAAGACATATTCCCAGTATCCCTCTTGATAACTACAAATCATATCACTCACATGCACTGAATCAGTATGTGCTATAGTTAGAGCATGACCTCTCTTATAAGGATCAACTGGTGAAGATATTGAACCGTAGACACAAAATTATATGCAATATGACTACTCACCTAGTAAAGGAGTTATGGATAAACCATAAATATGAGTATGTGACATGGGAATTGGAGGAAACAATGAAATAGAAGTAATCTCATCTGTTTCTACCGTAGTGTGTAAAATGACATTTCAAGGGTGAACTTTCTTATGGGAGGAAGAATAAAATGAACTGAAATTTTATCAATGGAATTTACATTTTGAATTTTCCAATGTAACATTTTTAAAAATGTAGTATTAGATTAAAAAAACATTCACCACATTATATAACCATTTTTTGTTATATTTACTGTAATATTACATTTATAGTATCAATAAACTCAATAAAATGCTGAAAATTAAAATGGGATAAAAATATAAAAAATGATAACTATAATATAAAACTTTGGATATGATCTATTCCCTATAATGATGTTACTCATGAACAACACTATAAAAATAAAGTATAATATTAGGAATGCAATATGCATTTTATAAAATAAATTATATAACCTTGAGAGAAAATAGAATAGAATGAATAATGAATGAAATATGAGGAATTTATTGAAGGTTATAAACCAATATGATAGTTATATATTTGAACCTTGGAATAGGAATATGACTGTTAAGAATAGTAATGTAACCATTAGAATAATTACCTCATCTATGGGATACTAAAATAATATTTAGGTATCTTAAAAAATGAAAAACAGTATATCCTATTATTGATAAATAAACATTTTGAATATGATATAATAAGTGTTCATATTTTATTAAAAACATTATAATAAATATACTAAAATTTTATTATTTTAATGGGAAATAAATTATACAACAACTTCTCATTTCATTCTAAAATGAAAACATTGTTTGCATTAGTGTCGGTTTACCACCTCCATGGAGAACAAAATTAGATTCTCTCCAATGCTACCAAAGATAGATTTAATAAATTTATTATGGTGAAATATTATATAAATCATTATTTTATAAGTTTTTTCATATTTTATAATGGATAAAAAATTATATTATTAAATTAAACCAGTTAATATCACCATGGTTGGAAAAACCACTGATGTGAATTAATTATAAAATAATAATATTTGTACTCTATGAACCATGGGTATTTCAATGCCATATAATGTCTAGAACCATTTGAATATCTAGTAATGACCTGAAAAAAATCATTACACTTCTAAAGTTATGGAATAATACCATAAGAAATATCATAATTACCTATTGACTAATGTGACCTTTGAACCGTACAAATAACGTCCATGGGAAAATTAAGATAATCATAATATCATCATAAGATGATTATAAAATAATATAAAAGAATAATAATAAGTGAAATATTTATATAAATTTTTTTATATAGTATTTAATAAATTTAATTTTATTATTTATGATGTTATACAAATGTATCAAACAAATCAGTACTTGAGGTATGAGAACTCTTTGAACCATCCACTTTTATTTGGATGCAAATTTTATCTCTATAACTCACTTTCATTAATTTTTTAATTAAAGCCTCCTAGCACATGAGCCTCACCCGGTTGGTGAGGACTCCTTAAGTGAATCCAGGAGACCTGGGATCAAATCCATGAGGAGTCATATTTCCAGTACTGTAGCAGTATTGTAGCAATGTTGTTGCAGGTACTATAGAGGGAATTGTAGCTGGTAATTTTTGGAACTATAGCAGCTGATCCTATTCCCTTGTTTCGGCCGTTGGGCCACCAATTTCGTTCCCGAGTCCTTTAAGGCATTCGAGCCACCCAGGCCTTCAGGTTAGTAAGGCCTTAGGTCCACCTCAAGGACTTCAGGACACCTTAAGTGTAGAGGCAAAATATGAAACCTACAAGGAACAAGCTTCTGAAGGCGGATGAGGATTGTGATTTCACCATAGTAAAATCTAAAAATATTGCAAGAATGAGAGGGTATGAAACCTTTCATCGGGAAAAACCTATGCAATCATGGGAAATCCTAGCAGAATAGCCTTGCAAAAGTAGAGATCTGATTTTATGATGAAGATAATGGGGAGGAGAAATTCCAAGTAGTTAGTCTGGGTTGTATGTAATGTTTGAATCTTATGGGAAATGAATTCATATAAGGCTTATGTGAAAATTAATACTTACACCTACAAGTCTTGTAAGGGTTCCACCTAACCCCTTGAAAGGTGGATTATCAAAATCAATAACAAAATGAATGCCTTTGGTCCATTAGATTAATTAAAGACTCATATATTCTAAATATATGTACCTTACATATATACCCATATTATAGATTTTTTCCTTTTTTGGGGATATACAAGAATTAAGGTTCCCTTATTAATCCTTTCTTTTAATAAAACCTGATTCTAAAGGGAACTTTCCTATTTCTTATTCCATGTTATGCACTAACCCATCTTTTTTTAAATAGCAACTCTTTTTCTATAAATACACTTTACTATATATATAACCCTCATTTTTTAACTTCATTTTTTATGTAAAATGTGATATGCTTACCATATTTAGTGATTCTATACAAATTTCTTAAAACCACACTAAATAAGTTAATTTACATAATTACTTATCCACCCTAACTCATGAAATATTCTTCAAATAATATTTGAATTTTAGATCTATTTCTAGTTATTCAAATATGAATAATAAAAATATTTAATTACTTATTATCTTTTTAATCCTTATGGGATATCCTTTAACTATGATTTGAGGTATAATTATATAACAATTTTCATTCCATAGGTATTTCTTATGCTTAATCCTTATTTATGATTTCCTTATATTATAAACATATGCTTGTATATGTTATGAAGGTGAACTTGACAGTGCTCTAATGAAATGGGTAATTATTAAATCATGTGAGATGATATTTTTGGGATTATCGAGTAAACCTTATCCACTATGATATGTTTTCTTGGAAGTTAGCCTTTACTTTTTCTTATGTCATGTTTTATGTTGCTTCCAAATTCCCATGATGTCATAATATTATAATCCCATATTGTTTATATCATGCTCCCATTTGATTATTCATGAGCTTTATCTTTTACATTTTTAGTTTTTTTTCATTTGGATCGTATGATATGCTTTGCTATCATGATTATTTCCATACTAGGATTTATAGGTCACCCCTTTTCATTTTGTATTCTATAGGTTATCTGATGCAGTTTTAGAATCTCAAATGAAATTAATAGAACATTATTGAAATCAAAAAAAATATGATATTTTTTTAAATTTAATGTTGAGGTATTATAAACCTATTATTCTAAATAAACCGGGCCTCTAGATTCTAAAGTTGTATTAAATGGATATTTATGTTAAAATATTGTAATAATACTTATAAGAGGATTCGATCTCTATAGTCCTCATCTATAACCAGGTCCCAAAACCCTTTTGTAAACCTCTTCATAACCATGATGTGAACCAAACATTATATTCGATGATAGATATTGAGGGTATCCTTTGATGTTAGATGATTTACCATATGTACCAGAACCCCAAACTCTCCACCGAAATTTGATTCTAAATGAAAGGAAAGTGAGCCAACTTGGTAAGACAATAAAAAATCACAGAGATAGTAATGTGATCTATCTTTGTATGCGAAAGCCCCATCAAAAAATCTATTGATATTTCATCCCAGTTCCACTCAAGAATATCAAGAGGTTAAGTCAAACCTAGTGGAATCTGATTTTCTACCTTCATCTATTCATGGGAGATAAATTGAGAAACAAAATCAGCAACACTCTACATCATACCTACCACCAAAACCATCCTTTAAGGTTCTGTTAAATATTCATCACTCTATGATATACTACTATAGGGGTTGGGAACTCCATTTTCACCTCCATACATAACGTAATCAGAACCCCCATCTATCCTTGGAAAATGATGTTGTGCTCCCCAACATAATAAAATCAATCTAGTGTATCTTGTAAAGATATACAGTCATATAAAACTTCAAAATAAATTTCTCCAAAATAATCCTACCTAATGAACTTGAAAAGTAGTGGAGTCACTACCATTGGTTAGAGATAAGTTTTCCCTCTATCCTCTATGGGGGTAAGCTATGGAGAAACCAACTATTCTAATGCATCATCCACTAAGTGATATTGTTATTTCATAATAAGGGTATATTCCACTATGTTTTCCTTCAATGGATTATAAACTATCATAAATTCACAGTCCTATATGAACTCTAACAAATATCTCTATCTCAAGTTGAGGCCTCTTTATGAAATGATATACCTGAGACTTTGGTGGTGTTATAAAACTACAAAACTCTCACCTGGAAGATCATGCATCTATATATTCAGGGTGGAGACCATAACTTCTAGCACTAATTCATGGGTTTTATAGTTCTTATCATAGGGATTCAAGTTCCTAGAACCATAACCAATCACTATTTATCTCTCTTTCAACACATTTCCAAGACCAAATCTAGAGAAATATTAGAACACCACGTAGTCAACACCCTCCTCTAATAGTCTCAAAGTAGGAGCACTAGTCAAAATCTACATCATCTTCTAGAAGGACTTATGATAATGCTCAATCTAGGTGAATTACATCCATTTTCATGTCAAATATTTCAAATGGGACACAATCCATGAAAATTCTTCCATAATACTTCTATAATAACTAGATAAAACAAGAAATCTCTTCATCTTAGATATTCTATTAAATGGGTCCCAATATGGAACGTCCCCTTTATTTGTTTATTCCATCACTACACCATGTTTATATATGCAATTCCCTAGAAAGTGAACCCCCTCAATAAAAAAACATACTTTGAGAGATTACCTTATAACTAGTTCTCCCAAAGTAAGTCTTGGACCATCCTTAAATGATTGATGCAATCCACATTTAAACCAATTTTTATACGAATTTATCAATAAATATAACCATGAACCAATCTATGAAAGGATCAAATATCGAATTCATATGTCCCATGATGATATTTGGGTAAATTTTCATACCTAAAGGCATTACTGGGAACTCATAATTCTCATAGAGACATCAGAATTACATATTCATAATTCCCTCCTCGAGAACCTGTGAATGGTAGTAGCTAAACATGAGTTTAATATTTGAGAACCATCTTGTAACTTTCATCTGATTAAAGTGTTCATCAATCCTTGGAAAAGGGTACCTTTTCTTTATCAATAATTGATTCAAGAGGCAATAATCAACATATATCCTCAAGATCACATCCAACTTCTTAGAAAAAAACTTTGGAGCATCGTAGAAGGACACACTAGGTATGATGAAACCATTATCCTTATTGTACCCAAGTTATACCCTTGCCTCTTGAAGCTCAATTTGGACTATAAGATATGGCACAAAATTTATCGACCTGGTCATGGGGTGCTAGTGAATTAATTATTCAATCTATCGATATTGATGCAGTCCCAAAACAACCTCAGGGAAGACATCCATATACTCATCTAGTACTTCTAGAAGAAATATAATTTAATAGAACAGTACACCAAGGGTCAAACTTTACAATATATAAGATATAGGTTACCTCTTTATACTAATGATCTTGACTTATTCTGTTAATAGGTTATTATTTCCATTGATGGAGAATCTCATCCCACACACCTATAGGTACCTAAATATCCTTCAGTGATAGTATATCCTAGAACATATCATGGATAACCATTCCATACCCAAAATGTCATCATAGAACATCATTGAAACTACTAAGGGGTGGCATGTAAATATTTCTCTGCTAATCATGGACTCGCATTGTCAGTATATGTGATAAATATTGTAATTTCTCCCCATAAGAATCCATAGAAACAACAAATGGGATAAATACTCAAGTAGGGGAAGGTTATTTTACAAACATCCTTATAAATACATTGAAAATGAACTAAATATATCATTTAGAGTTTGAATTGTCCTTTCAGACTGATAATCATTCTGAGGGTGATAAGAAGTGCGGAAGCTCAATTCTGTATTCAACACTTGTTGAAGGAATCTCCAAAACCTCTACCAAAATATTAGATCTTGATTAGATATAATATAGAGTGGTACTCATTTCAGTCTTGAAACATATTTAAGGAACATATCATCATATTAACTCATGAAGAACATCTCTCTAAGGATGATCTTTTACTTAGACTTAAACATTTGATCAAGATATTATTTCTCATAGGGAAATAATATTAATGTTTGATATAGTGATCCAACTAAAATACATCATCCTCCTTGTACTTGTATAGAATATGAGAGAAATGTGTGATATAGGGGTTAATTTATTTCTCTCTAAAATTTATGTTGTCTCTTTGTAAATACATCCAATCCATAACCTAAATCGAATTGAATTCCACTAAAAAAGTATCATAGGTTTTAATGGGATGTTCGTCCGAAATTTTTTAGCAGTGTATAACTTATATAATTATGATGAAATAATTTCCCCATTCTATGTTTTCAATGGTAGATCTACTTCAATACTTTGTAGTGTAATTTGACTAGTTCTACTAAATTTTGAGATATGAAATAATGCATAGAATCAAAATGAAAAAATATGTTCTCGATTACTTAATAAATAACTAGGGTGCCTATTTCCACTTCATTATTAGGAACCTTCTCAATGGTTGTGATGGAATAAAAATTAACTTGACCTCTATTACTTGGAGGCTGAGGTTGTCTATTATTATTGAAAACCCTTGGCTTAGTGCATTGATTAAAATAGTTTACTTGTTCCTTGTAGTTGAAAAATTGGAAAATGGGATGAGGGTTGACTAGAGAATCCCTTTATTCTATCACATTAGTGGATTTGTCCCACTGATAATTTCTAGCTAGGTAACCTTCCTCCACACACCTATATCATTTCATCACCCCTTCAGGAAATTTTTGAGGTGTTTCTTCCCACGCTGTTGAAAAGTGGGATGTTGAAATTTATTTCCATAGTAATATTTCTCCTTCACACCACTAAAATTAATCTATGTTTTACACTTCTTATCCCCATGAGACCCTTGATATTAATTTATCTTTATTTCAACCTTGAGGGAACATTGGGAAATTTCATCATTGCAGTCAAAGTCCCAATTTTCCAAGTATTTCCATAGACTTGTCTTCAACCCACCAAATAAGTTGCCAACATTACATTTGGGGCCAAAGATAAAGCAATAGGTGTATCATTCGTTTGTTATGAAATTTTCATCATATTCCCTGATATATTTATCACCCATTTTCTTAGGGGAAAGAAAATACCTCTCTATTTTAAGTTAGAGAGTGTTAAAAAAATATATTTTTTAAAAAACTTTCTAGAATTCATTCCACTCCATCACTTTGATCCCTTCATCAGGCTTCTTATTTTTTACCAAAATCCAACAGTAATCAGTTTCTCCGTCCATATAACATAAATCCAGTATAGCATTCTCATTAATATATCATTAAAGGATAGAGAATATATTTTAAATGGATATTTTCCAGTGTTACTCAATTAAGGGATAAGAAGATCCACTAAAATTTTGAGTCATTTTTCTCATAAAGATATAAATTAAAACATTCACATTATTTGAGGGATTTGGGTGTTCTTATTGATTTATTTTTAGGTTCATTCCTTGGGTAAATCAAGAAATAATAGAACCTATGCTCATGATTTTTGTTCTCATCTACTTGGTTATCTCATTTGGATAGTCATCACATTACCCCTCACATTGGTTGTTGACTTGGTTCCTCAAATTTCCATCTATTGTGAATAATAACAGGAAAATTTGGGATGAGTGTTTTTAAACTTTTAAGCACATAAATGGGAAACCATGAACATTAAAAGGATAACTCATAAAAAATATTTTTCTCTTAACCTATGAATTTATAAGCTTCAATCTAAGTTATCCAAGATCTATTTCCTAACTTAAAATCTTATGAGATTTTTTATTCCTTAAATAATGGTTTATAATGAACCTATGAATTTACCAAATCATATCCCCAAATATTGTTAGACCAGGTGTGATCAAATTCCATTTTTCATGAAGTACTTCACGATCAAGTCTAGTTCAATACTGGTTTTTTTGGTTTCTTACCCCTAGGTACATCTATGTCAAATCCACATCCACCAGTAGTATCAAGACATAGACGAATTTTCTTGAAAAACACTTTATATATACTTTACCAACATTTATGTATGTTTTACTATGTTTAGTATTATCATTAAGTATTTATATAATGTTTTGAAATCCTAATGTCACTAATTACTAGACTTTTCTCTCATACCAACTATGAAAAAAAATTAAATTCACTTTTTTTCTTGATTTATTACATAATGGTACACATAAAACTGATCTAATTGATTTTTAATCCTAGTGAATTTGGTAGATTAGGTATATAGAATATAAACATGATACACTGATATAATAAAAGTATTTAAAATATCCTTAACATACACTAGAATCCCATTTCTTTTTTTAAAATGCATGAGATAACCTATGAACATACATAAGAAAGGGGTGAGCTACAAAGCCCAATAATGGAATAAAAAATAAGAACATGAAGAATTTATTACATGTTGTTAAATAATAATATCAAAGGGACATAAAAGGGGAGAGAATTATAAACATGAACATCATATCATGATATGCTATGATAACATAAAGGCAACATTGGAATGTGGAAAAGACATAAAACATAGAATCATAAACATAAGTCAACGCTTACAGAAAATACAACATAACATAGTGTTATTAGAATAAAAAACTTAAAACAATACAATGAATCTCATGATATTAAAAAATTATTTAAAACATTGGAGGGTTATATAATTATGGTCTCATCTGTTACTTTTATATCATGTACATGAGCAAATGCACCACATAGATCCTTTAACATATGGTAATATTTAATCACATTTAATCTGGATATTAAGGATTTTGGTATACAAACACGGAAGTCCCCAATAAATAAATGACTGGTATATCCAATTGAATATCCTAGAGTGAAAATTGGGTTGATTATTCATAAAACAAAAGTTTGACATAGAAAATCACGTGATAATGTTGACAGAATAATAGGGGTACTCAAAGATTCATGGTAGGGATTGATGATAGTGGAATGGGTCTATAATAAATTGTGAATTATAAGGTTAGTAATAGGCATATTTAATAACATATTCAAATATTCAAAATTGGGATTAAAAAGGCATAATACAAAAAGGCTCTTGAATAAAGAGGAGAAGGAGATGATCCCTTACCTTCAGAGGGTGTTTTCAAAATCATGAGAGGAGATTATTGAGAGATTGGGGCACCTTGGGAGGGTTATAGAGAGTTAAGGTTAGTGTATAGTCATAATACAATGGTTCTAAGTGAATATTAAAGAAATACTACGAGGTTTAAGAAAGGATAATAGAGGGGGTTCTTTATTATTTCCCAAACATATGTTTTTGACTCTATAAAATAAAGTTTTCAAAAACAAAAAACATACCATGGTTTTTCCCATGGTTTCTTCAAAGTGATGTGATTTCCCATATTTTAAAATTTTAATAACTATTATCATTAACATATTACCCTTTGTGATGTGGAAATGTGTCATGTTCATAAATAATTGATTTTAAAAGCATATAATATAATATAGGTTTTGTAGAATTCATTAAGGGTTTATAAAATTTATTAAATAATATTAAAAAATATTTTAAAGGTGAAATATACATTTGGTTAATAATACCATTTATGGCATATATTACATCACTTTTGGGTCACTATGATGTCATACACATTGTATATTTATATCGTATATAATTTTTAACAAAAAATTATTCTTCCTATGTAAATTATGAAAAAATTACCATTGGAAAATTTTGATGTGATGATCTATAAAAAATATTTTATAAAAAAATATCTAAATATAATAATTTAAACTTTGAAATCAAAAAACTATATTTATTAAAAACTACTGGTTTTTTATAATAACCGTTTTTGACCCATTTAAAAATTATTTTATGACCTTAAAAAATTATATTATCATTTTTATTTAATTAAAATTATTTAATAATAATATTTTATTAAAATATCATTTATTTAAAAATAATTGAATTCATCAAAATAGAGTATCTTGATCTAAAATATACATTTCTAAAAAATACCATTTTTGTTTCGTCTTGTCAAAAACTATATTTATCAAACTCATTATCTAATCATTAAAAAAAATCATAAAATATAAATATAATCATTATTTTATAAAAAAATTTGAAAATTAATACTATTCAGGCCTTGATACCTATCCCTTTACTACAAAAAAATAAAATAAGGGTAAGGTGTGTGATCATGATATTTTAATTGGGTGATTTTGAAAATATGGTTTGGGTTTTGATATTGATGATATTTAACTTATATCATAAATTTATCAACTCATGATTTAGTTTTTTGAATCGTGGATGGGGAATGATCAACAGAAAATCCCAGTGATTTTATCTCCCTCGAAAGCTCCAATAAATGAGCTTTATAGGGTATGATCCTACTGGTCTAGGCCATCACTTCTTTCATTTATATAAATTAGACGTTATCATAAGACCATATATATACGAATCATATGATAAATTTTAAACATCCATTTATCAATGGTTGTGATGCTTAACAATATTTTAAATCAGATTGAATATAATGTTCCAAAATAACCAAATAAGTGCATGAGTTTTTTATAACCAATTTTCATAATAGGGAAATTAATTTAATCACAAAGGGAATTTTAATAATAAATGTTTGAGTCATTTGTAAACAACCTTTCAATATATCAGTGTTTTATACAAAAGTATATAATCAACTATCTGGATTCACTTGAACTATCTCCTTAATGAAAATAAATGCCTTCATAACTTCTAGTAATCCTATGAAAAACATTTTAAAATCTATAGTGATCATAAAATTCTTAGTAAGTAGTTTAAAGAGTAGGGGTAAAATCCTTTACTTATAATACTATAAAAAATATTTGAAAAGATTTCATTTATGTCAAATAAAAAAAATTATATAATAAAAAATTATTAAAAATATAACTTTATAGTTTTCAAAAAAAACTATAAGAAATATAGTTTAATACTTTTAAAAAATACATATCACTTTAAAAACAATTTTGATTTCAAAATATAATAATTTTTAAAAATAGACTTGGATTTCTCCTTATAATAATTTAAAATTTACTTTGAAAATAACAACTTTTATGGAATATAATGATACTTGGAAAACCTTATGTAATCTATTAGTTCACTAGAAATATCTCTTTTAAGAAAACTTACCCTTGATTTCATGGGTTCACTCTCCATTCATCATCATTACATTTAATAACCAAGTCCCAAACTATTAAATAAAACATTTTTTGAATCCTTCCTTTCTCATTATAATTACACTAAAAATTCAATTTAAAAAAATATCATGTAATTTTTTTTTCAAAATGAAAATAAAAAACCTTAAAAATAAGTTTCCATTATGGAAAAAATAATTACTTTTCAATAAATTCCATACATTGAAAAGAAAGGTTAATAAACACTTATTGATAGATTAAATTAAATAAATTATTTTTTTAACGTGCCTAAAATTTCAAGAAAAATTATTTTGTATGGCCATTCCTATAATTATGAATATCTTCCATATATTTTAAATATCCATTTTGTATATAAAATGATAAATTTAAAACTATCTTGAAAATTATAAATATAGTTATTGGAACAAACTATTTTTTTCAAGGCTCCAACTACCAGTGTTTTAGAAAAATAATATGGTGATTTAAGAAAAAAAATATTTCATATATAAAATGGTCTTGGAAAATATAATAATTTCAATTAAAAATTTTTATAAAAGGGTTTTAAAAATAAAGTTGTTTTAAATTTAATATCCCTTATATAAAAAAGATTTAGAAAACTATAGAGATGAATTTTAAAAATAAATTTCCTTTATATATGGGTTTTTTATGAAAATAAATATTTAAAAGGAGTTTTAAAATAAAATTTCTCTTACCTTATTTTTCAAAAACATTTGATGGTAGACTCTCACTTTCCTTTGACCATGGTATAACTAGGTTTATACTCAAAATTATGAATGAATAATTCATTTAAATAGATGAATCCTCACTTTTTAGTTATATATAAAATATTAGGGGATGGTTCTAGTATATTTATCTTATATTGACATTCATATATATATATATATATATATATATATGGATGTATAATGCCATAGAAAAATAGATATCTAGGATCAAGAGTGATACTGACTTTTAATGACCAGAACCTAAAGCAGAATTTTGTAGCTTACCGAGAAATATGAATAGTATATATGCACACACAAAACATATAAATTGATGGTTATGGTTATATAGAAAAATGGTAATCATTCGTGAATGTTATTTTTGTTTAAAAATGATATATAATATATATGAATATGTTTATATTTCATCATGTAACTACTGTGATCTGAGGATAAGATGAAATACACAGAAATATACTTGAACTATAGATAATATTAAGGTTTTAAATAAGATTTTAAAATTTAGGTATATTTATATATCTCATTATAAAAAATACCATCATGATTTTTAAAAAATATTCCCTGAACATGACAATACTTCCAGTATTTTTGACCTTTCTATAAATAAGGAATACAAAAAGCAATACATTATTTTGATGTAGGTTACCACTAAAGATAAAGAGAAGTAAAAGTGAGACATCGATTAGACCAGGAGATCTTTTTTACATATGGTAAAAATTTTCTATTTTTGGTTCTAAGGCTTACAGGCTTACCATTGAAGGAGGAAGATGGTGGGAAATGAGGGTGATATCGAGTTGGGATGCAAACTTGTTGAGGATAAAGTCAACGTTTGAAGGAAAATAAGGAGATGAAAATGGTATCAAGGTAACTAGGTTAGTTGAAAGGTCAAAGATGATCCACAAGGATATTGGATGGCCTTAGTTAATTTTATTTAATGGTGTTTATATAAACATAATTTTTTAACTTGGGTAAACAATACCAAAGAACACGCATCCTATATCAAACTTTTAATCATTCAATCACTTCTACATAAGACAACCACTTCCAGTAGCATTTCAAACCAATGAAGTGAAGGATTAGAAGCCAGAAAACACCACACACTAACCTGGGAACACAGGTCATGCCAACATGTGTTGGCCCAGGCCCATGCACTCACCCAAGTTCACTTTGTTAGTGCTATGTGTTCTCACCAACCTATCCATGTGTAGGAACTCACACGTCCATTTCCGTCAAGTATCTTTCTAGTTTGATCATCTACCATGTGGTTGACCCTACAAGTCCCATGTATATGGTTGATGGGGGGGATTGGATGACCTATTGGTTGAGAAATTTCTTTCAAATAATCAAGTTTTAAATTAATTTTACTTTAATGGATAAAATACGAAATATATGTAAAATACATAATAAATTTATACAATATATATTTTTTAGAATTATTTTGTACATTTACGTACACATTAAAATTTATCACTTCAATCTATATTTAATATATTCACTTATGATTTTATTTATTTTCTTTTAACTTATATTATATTAATAATAGCTTTAATATTTTATTTATCATAATTTTTATATTTATAATAATTTTTTAACAAATTAATAAAAATGTGTTACACAAATATTTTCAAATTAGTATTTATAAAAATTACTAAGATTAATTACTAAAAATAACTTATAATTATAATTTATTTAATAAAATCAAAAGGGAATATTTTTTATTGTTATCCTTATATAGATTAAGTGTAATGATAGAAATGAGTTATTTTTTATTTTAGATAATTTTAATTAGAACATATATTTAATAGATATAATTATATTAAATTTTATATATTTTAATTAAAATATATTTTTTATTTATTAATAAAAATAATATTTATGGAAAAAATAATTCCAAAAGTTGAATTTATTTATAATTTTGATACAAACTTATAAACAAAACATATATTATTTTTAGAAAATTATTTAGTTTCATAAAAGGATATTTATAATGAAACATCTCTTAGATTTTTTTAATTATAAAATAATCTTTATAACGATGACTCATTAAAATGAAAAACATGCTAGATTTATTGGGATGTTTCATTTTACCCCTTAAAGGAATTGTGTCCTCCTTGTTCCTTCATCATACATAATGATATTCTGAGTTTAGCTTTTCAAGATTAGGAAAACTTGGATCGCAAATATTTCTTCATATTTAAAAGCCTCTTAGAATTAATTTCCTAGAATCTTGAATGAAAATTGATAATTATTAAATTATCCCCAAATGAAAACATAATAGTCTACAAAGTTTTCTAAACATAACTCTGATACCAAATGTGGCAACCCAAGACCCACACTCCCGGATCTAGTGTAAAAACATGATATAAATTGTTTTCTAAAAAATTAACATAAAAATATACCGCCATTACATTAGAAGGATATTTTTAGTCTAGGTTTTATATTATTAAGAAAAACCTTAAGACATATCACATTTTTAAAAAATATTTAAAATCAACTATCTAGTTTCACTCAAACTAGATCATTAATGAAAATAAAAACCTTCCAAACATCCATTTATCCTGTGAAAATCATTTCAAAATGTAAGGTGAGAATAAAAATACCTAGTCATGGGTTTTTAGAACTAGGGATGAAATAAGTTACTTATAATACTAAAAAAAATATTTGAAAATATTTCATTTTATATCAAATATAAATAAATTTATATGAAAAAACAATTTATAAAAATTTATCACTAGGTTTTAAAAAAAATTAAATAATAAATAGAGTTCAAAAACATTTAAAAAACAAATATCACTTTCAAAACCATTTTCATTTCAAAATATAATAATCTTTGAAAATAGACTTAGATTTCTCCATTAAAAAAATTAAGATGTTAATTCAAAAATAATTGTTTTTTATGGAATATAATGATACTTGGAGAACCTTTAGAAATTTATGAGGCCACTAGCAGTATCACTTTTAGGACAATGTTTCCTTAGGGTCATGGGATCACTCTTCATTCATCATCATCACAATTGAAACCCAAGTGTTTAATTCTTAAATAAAAATATTTTTAAAATCCAACCTTTCCCATTATAATTCAAATAAAAATACCATTTGAAAACATATATTGAAATTTATATACAAAATTAAATAATTAAAGTAAATCATAAGTTTCCTTTAAGGAAGAAAATAGTTATTTTCAAAAAAATGCATACGTTCAAAGAAAATATTAACAAATACTTCTTGAAAAAAACAATTCATGCACCGAATTCTAATTAAAATTATAGTGTATGTTCATTCTTATAATTATGAATAACATCCAAAAATTTTAAAGATCCTTTTGTTTATAAAATTATAACATTAAAAAACACTTGAAAATTGAAAATATAATTCTTGGAACAAACTATTTTTATAAAGGGTACCACAATGAGGGATTCATAAAAATAATAATATGTTTTAAGAAAAACATATTTCCATATAAAAATGTTCTTGGAAAATATATAAATTTAAATTACACATTTTTTCATATCAGTTTTGAAAATAAAGGAGATTTAAATTAAATATCCCTTATATAAAATGGGTTTTGAAAAACTATTATGATGATGTTTACAAAAAATTCCCATACCTAAAGGTTTTTTCTAAAAATAAATATATAACAGGTGTTTTAAAATTAAATTCCTCTTAACTTAATTTTGTAGTTAAATTTGAAGGTATACACTCAGTTTCCTTCTAGTAAGGTAAAATTGGGTTTATTCTATAAAAATATGAATGAATAATTCTTTTAAATAGCTGACTACTCACTGATTAGTTTCATATAAAATATTAGGGAAATGATCTAATATATTTATCTTTTATTAATGCTCATATAAATATGTGTGTGTGTGTGTGCTTCCATTTGTAGCCTCATAAAAATAGACATCCAGGATGGATAGAGAGCCTGAATTTTAATGACCAAAACATGTTGCTCAAGATTATGGCATACTAAGAAATCTGAAGAATAAATATACACACAAAAAAATAAAATTTTATGGTTGTAGTTATATAAAAAAATGGAAATAATTCTTTATGGTTTTTTTGTTTAAACACAATGGAGAATATATATGTATATTTATATATTCCACCACACAACTACTATGATCTAAGGATAATAAGATACGTATGGAAATATTCCTGATCATTAGAAAATATTAAGGTTATAAATATGATTTTTATAATTAGATATATCTATATAAATCATTCCAAATAGTTTCGTTGAGATTATTCAATAAGCTTTTATGAAGATGACAATACTACTGGTATTTCTGACCTTGTAACATATAAGTTATATACAAAGTGGTCCCAAACTTCATTGTGGGTTACCACTGAAGATCAAGATAATTGAATGGGAGATGTCGAGTAGGTTGGTAGATCATTGTGTGTATAGTGAATATCCACTATTTTTTATCTAAAGGCTTACAAGCCTGTCATTGAAGGTGGTGATAGTTGAAAATTAGCTTGATTTCAAGATGGGTTAGAAACCTGTTGAGGATGAATTCATTATCTAATGTAAGTGAAAAAAATAAAACAGCATCGGGATACCTAGGTTAGACGAGATGTTGAGGATAATCTATGAGGATATTAGGATTCTATAATTAATTTGATTTAATTATGGTGATATTAATATAGGTATTTATGTCTGGATAATACTGCATGAGAATGTTCATGACATATCAAATTTTCAATCATTCGAGTGATTATCTATATGATAACCACTTCTAATATTAGTTCATTCTTGGGAAGAATAGAATCAACACTTTTAACACATCACATGCACACCTGAGCACAAGGGCTGCACCGACCCACGTTGGGCCACACCCATATACTCAATCGAGCATGCCATGTGAGTGTTATGCATGCTAATCAGCCTGCTCATGCCCAGGGGCTCACACATCCCCTACCATTAAGAGGATATTCTATTTTATCCTCTCCCACATGATTGACCCTATGGGTCTTACATGTATGGTTTAGGGGTACCCTTTTTCAGCCAATCAGTTGGCCATTTTTTAAAAACTATGTAAGTTTTAAATTAATTTTACTTTAAAGGAATAATAATAAAAATATCTAAAATACATATTATATTTACTTTATATATTCTTTTTAGAATACTTTTGTACATTTATATACACGTTAAACATTTAAAATTCAAATTATATTTAATAAATTCACAAATTATTTTTTTCTATTCTATTTACTTATTTTATATTTATATTAGAATTACTATTTTACTTATCAAAATATTCACATTTATAATAATTTTTTCACAAACAAATATAAATGCATTACACATATACTGTCAAATAATTATTTTCAAAAAATACTAAAAAACTTGATAAAATCTTATAACTATCACTTATTAAATATCCTCAAAAGTGAATATTATTTACTTTTGAAATAATGTAGATTTAGTATAATCTCAAAAAATGAGTGAATGTTTATTTCAAATTATTTTAATTGTTACATTTATTTAAAGGATATAAATATATTAAAATTTAATATATATTTCATTAAAATAGAATTTTTTTCAATAAAAATAATATTTCTTATAAAAATAGTTCAAAAGTAGTATTTCTTTATAATCTTAAAATTAACTTATAAAAAAATATTGATTATAGAAAATCATATAATTTCATGAATGGTTCTTTATATTAAAACATATATTACAATATTTTAGTTATAAAATAGTACAATCAATTCACATTCATTAAAAATAAAAATATTCTAGATTTCGTAGGATGTAACAATAAGACTAAGAAAATGGTGTTAAGTCGCTTAAGGTATTATAACTTATACCTACAACACAAATTTTAATTAATGTGAGAAAATTTTACTTTAATTTTAATATATTGTAGTGAGGTTGATGGGATATGAATTCTAATATCATGTGACAAGGTCCATTTCCTAAATATTTACATCACATGATTAAGATGTTATGTTATGAAATTTGAATCCTTGTAGCTAGGACAATGGATGCATACCTTTTTAGGTTATGCAACCAAGAACCAAACCATGAAATTTTAAAACATATGATGAGGATGAAAAGTTATATATTTTAAAGTCATACATCTTGGACTTGTGAATTTACATGAAGGATATGAAAATTAATTCTTGATTAAACTTTCATTTATGGATGGTGTGATACATTATCTCTCCATGGTGACCAAGGAATAATATCAATTGGAGAAAGCCTTGTATATGACAAAATGACCTTTGTTATTTGGTTCTATGTTTAGAGTATTCTTCCTTAGTATCACCAGAGTTATAAGAACCAATAACAGTACTCCATGGAAGAATGAACAAAGGAAAAAATTATTATAGAAATCTTATGAAACTCAGTTTTGATAGATTTCCAAATTTTTTTAATGTGCATAATCTTTTCTTATTGTGTTTTTTTACCCATCCAAGCACATCTGAGGCTACTCATCATAAAAAAATTAAAAAAATGGTTAATAGTTAAAGAAACTATAATTTTATGGGAAATAATACTTATGTACCATATACAAGTGAATATGGGGTTTTATTCATAGAAATACTAGTTGCAATGTAATAAAAATGCATAACATATAAGAGTTTATTAGGCCAATAATTCTTATCTCTTTCCACCATAT
The DNA here is from genome assembly GCA_963277665.1 of Viscum album. NCBI lineage: Eukaryota > Viridiplantae > Streptophyta > Magnoliopsida > Santalales > Viscaceae > Viscum > Viscum album. The sequence goes on from OY728123.1 coordinate 2,028,258,394, forward strand.
TCTATAGTATGTTAGATATAGTCATATTAAGAGCCTATATATGTCCATTTTATATATAATAGTAATAGGATGAGTGGTTGGACTAAATGTCATATTTCTAATATATCATTTACAACTTGAAAGAGAAGAATTTGGTTCCATTATCTATCAATATTCTGTGAGGGACACTAAAACATGTAATCATATTTGAATTCATTTATTTGATGAGTGCTTTCATTTTAAAATAATATATGAATATCACCATGACTAATTTGAATAGGAACTTGATGGAAGTAAGGATGAACTTATGTTGGAAAAAAAATCCCTCAAGGTAACATTGAAGGATTTTTGGGTTGATTGTGTTTGTTGACAAAGAGGATTTCCATGAACTATTATATAATTCTAAAAAGAATATTGAAAATCGATATTTATAAGGATCCATGAAAAAGGAATGGATGATCTAGTGGTAGTATAAAAAGATCATATATAATGTGGCTTTATTTTCTAGTGTTTTCCAAAATAATTGGAGAATGGAGAAAAGTGTTTTTTGAAAAGGGAGTTGTGTTATAGTGTTATGGGGGACTAGAGAGTTTAATTACAGACAATTTTCATGATCATAATTTCAAAATATGGTAATGGAAATAAGGGTGAACAAGTTTTAGAGCGGGACACAAGGTGACTAGCATGACATAGGCTAGAGAGAATAGACTTGCGCACTCGGGGGAAAGTTGTGCACCTCACATTCAGGGTCACAAAAATTACTATAAATAGATGGATACCCCATAATTTTTTAATTAGATTAAAACATAGAGATATTTGAGCCTTGGTCATGTAAGTGGTGAGGTCACGCAAATAGTGAGTTATTCAGAAGTTGTGCGCCTGATGGTTGTTGTGAACTATTAGTGAGTTTGGAATAAAAGGGTGTGTGTCACGAAATTTGTGATTAGAAGAAGTTTGTGTCATTAAACATTTTATTAGTGCTCATGTTAGTTTTTCCATAACAAATGTAACAGTTACGCACCATGATTAAATTAGCATTCAAGTCAACATAGGGTTTCTTGAAAGTTGGAAGCTTCCCAATACACCTATGGAAAAGGCGTATTCATCAGTAGATGAAAGTGGGAAAACAAAATATAATCTATATATAGCATGGGATACAATTATTTTATATAATTAAAGGACCTAAAAGTTAATAAACTATGAGTGAATCTTCATGAAAAGCAATGAGCACACTTCAGTTGAGAATGTAGTGAACTTTCATTTTATGGTTAGTTGTAAACCATGAGGGATAGTGAGTCTGATCCAATGTTAATAAATAATAGTGTGATTTTAGTGGATTTGGTACATCAGTACATGGTGGTTTTATTCTCCTTGGACATATCCCAGTAATGTTGAACCAAGTAAAATTTTTATGTCACATGCATGTTTTAATTTATGTTCGTACTTCACTACAGGAATGATAGAGAATAGAGTTTTTTAACAAGAAAACAAGATCAAAAGGGGTAGTTGTTTTAATCTATCATACCATGACTCAACCCCCCCCCCCCCCACATCTGAGAGTATTTGACCTAGTGGACCTAACAATTGGTATTAGAGTGAAAGGTTTATTAACCTATTTCTCTTTCAATAGAGGTCATCAATCACAAACAGATTACACTATTTTATGGGAATAATTTTCAGTTATGGATGAATCAGATTTAACATCACTTTCAATCAATGGGAATTTATGTGTTTACAGAAGTGAATCATGGAATTTCAGCCAGCATGGACATTGGTGCTTTACCAGAAAATGAATGAAGGTAATTGAATGCTAACACCAATGGAATCGATGATTTGGGTAGGGGATATTTGATACAATCTATATAGAGGTGATGTTATGCAAGAAATCACATGTTATATGTGAAAAGATATTAAATTTACATGAAGGAAATTCAAAGGTCATAGAATAAAAGGTGAAGGTTCTTTTGAACAAGTATGAGGATCTATTAAAGAACCCAAATGATTCTATCAATCCATTCTTTGATAGGGTAAATGTTTTTATATAATACATGAATAGTCTTGGAGAAATTATTAAATATGTAAAGATCATCAAGTGAATCTATAGAAGACTTATACCTTGGTTTAATTTATAATTTTATGTGTTAGAGGACAAAGATCCAAAGGAGCTCACATTAAATAGCTTTCAGAGTACTCTTTTCACACAGGAGATGAGAAATGAGGACATTGAGTTTGTGGTAAATTTTAATTAAAATGAAGTGGAATTCAAGGCCATAAAGAATCTCACCATTTAATATTCTTAGGAAGAATAAGATAAGGATGATGTGATATCATTCCTTTACTCAAATATACAAAGGGGTAAGGAAAGTTGAAAGGGAAACATCCAGTTTCTTGCTTTAGATGTGGAAAGGTTGGTCATATTGAGCAAGTTGCCCTAATAAGTCCCTAGAATATTATGAGGATGAATTTTAAATCACTAAGAAAAAGTCTTTAGCCTATGTGGAAGGAAAGAAATATTTTATGAAAAATTTCATTAAGAAAAATAATCCTCTTTCACAAGAATGTAATTGTTCATATGAATTTGAGGTTGAAGAGATAGATAACTATAAAGATCATGGAGAAAATTCTATGGTGGTAGTTGTTAGTAGTGCTTAGAGAAATAAAGAAACTAACATTGATGAAGAATAAGTTGAATGAAGAATTTATTTTTAGGCTAATCTAGAGGCCTGTCTAGAATAGATAATTTTTAGAGAGCCAAAACAAAGAAAGACAACAAAGTGGTTCATGATACCAAAATATATATGCAGTAGTAAGAAGAAGAGAAGTATGAGATAATAGAAAAAATTGAAAAAAAATAAGTCTTTAATGCCAGATATGTCAGAAAAGACTGTGGAGTATAAAATCGAAATTAAAGAACAGAAAAGTGAAATCAATAGTTTGAATAACACTGAAAGGGATCAAATCAAACGTATCGAAGAAGTTGAAGTAGAAGTTTTCATTCTGTGATGAAAAGTTAAGGATCACGAAAAACACTTTACTTTCAATGTGACATCGGGAAAGAATATCATTAAAAAGATAGAAAACATGGAAATAGGGCATAGAGGTCTAGTAGAATCAAAACTATAGTCATATATAAATCGCATGGTCGGTATGGGGCTTGATCAAAAAAAAAAGGTAGTCAAGGTTGAAGTCAAACCGCAAGAACCCGATCCAAGACTGAATATTGATTTGGGAATGAATTAGTATTAGAAGATTCAGGTAAACAAAGAGGCATCCATTGGTGTATAAGTGACACGTTGGAATGAACCCTACATTGGGTGTTGTTGTTGTGGAAATATAAGACATTCACTAAATGTGTGTTCCATAGCCAGAAGATACCAAAGGGAACAATAACAGCAGTGTCATCCAAACAAATCTATATACTCTATAATATATTTCAAGTGAAATTGTTTTTGGTGTAGAGGGTTTGGTCACATGTCTTGATATTGTACATCAACCATTTAGAGTAATGTGCCAAAGAAGAACAAAAGTAGTTGCAAGTAGTAAATCAAAGACTCAACATGTGAGTTAAAAAATAAAAACCAAATTTATGCTTTGAAAGATGAAGATGACCCATCATAATCTAAGGAAGAACAATATTTCCAATCTATGCATAGTGTGAAGTTAAAAAAATGGATTACAAAGAAAATAACTATGAAGGAAGTGGTTACAAAAGTTTCCCTTAAAGAATCAGAACGTTATGGTGCATGTATCCTTGACAATGGTTGTAGAGGAAATATGGATCTTTTTTCAAGAAAAAAATATTACAATGAAGGAGTTTTCATGTTTTTAAATTATTATGTCCTAAAGATAATTGGCTCAGTAAAGGCTAGGTTTAGGGGAAATGAAAAGAGATGTGATGATAACTTATTAGTAAAAGGTATCAATCACGACCTACTTAGTGTCTGTCAATTATGTGACTTAGTAAATTATATAATATTTACTAAGATGTTGTGTATTTTTAAAGTAATATATGGTGATGTTGTTCTATAGGGAAAAATAAAAAAGGGAAATCTATACATAGTAAGTAGGGAAGAAGATATGTGTTTTTTATCTAGGGAAGAAGAATATAAGTTGTGGCATAAACGACTTGGTCGTCTATTCCAACCATCCCTAGAAGATCTGGTAAAGTGTGATGCAACTAGAGACCTCCCTAAGTTATCATGTGATTATACTCATAAGTGTGATTATTTTCAACAAGGGAAGATCAATAGAAATATGTAAAAAGAAAAATAACATAAATCGACCAGAGTAATTGAATTGGTGAAGGATGATGTTTATAGACCTATCACACCAATAACCATTGACGGGAAGATATATTAGATTCTTTTCATTGATGATTATTGAAGAATGGAATGGGTATTTTTCAGTTCCCACAAATATGATGTGTTTAGTTTCATTAGATAGTATCAAAGGGAATCTGAATGTATTCCTGGATAGAAAATTCTTAAGTTTTGTATTAATAATGGTTTAGAATTCACGAACAGTCTATTAGAAGACTATCTCGAGAGACACGGGATAAAGAACCAAGTATCTTTATTAAGAACTACCCAATATAATAGAGTGGTTGAGAGTAGAAATTGGACTATAAACAACATGTCAAGAACTATAAATAGATAGTTCCCCCCTCATTCTGTAATAGCTTTACACTTACAGAAACTTTGAGCTCTGGTTACACAAGTGGTGAGATCACTTAATTAGTTGGTTATTCAGATGTTACATGCAAGATGGTAGTTCTACGCCAATATTAATTTGGTCATAAAAGGGTGTGTGTCACACAAGTTGTGAGTATTATAAGGTTCTGTCACATTGGTTTACAGTAGTGCTCAAGTTGATTTTTCCAAGACAAAGGTAACACTTGTGAGTTGTGCTTAATGTAGAGTGAAAGTCAACCTAAGGTTGTGAAAAAGTTGGAAGTTTCCTAGTACACCTGTAGTAAGGTTGTATTCATCATTGGATGAAATTGTTATATCAAAATATAATCTAAATACAATGGAGGATGTAATCATTTGAGATAATGAAGGGACCTACAAGTCTATAAACTATTTGTGGATCTTGTGAAAAAGTAGTGAGCACACATTAGTTGAGAGATCAGTGAGATTTTATTTTTTGACTAGTGGTAAACTAGGAGGGATTGTGAGTATGCTCTGAACATTGTAAATACTAGTGCGCTTTTAGTATATTTGGTATATCATCACATTTACATTGTATGCTCCTCGGACAAAGGCCATTAAGGGTGAACCAAATAAAATTGATGTGTTGTGTGCATGTTTTAATTTTCGTTCATACATTTCTTAGGGATGGAGAGAGTATAATTTTTTTAAACAACAAAAAAAGATAAAAAGGGGGTGTTGTTTTAATATGTCATACCCTAATTCTTCCCCCCTCTCAAGGTATTTGACCTAGTGGACCTAACAAATTTAACTGCTTAAATATAGATATGGGATATGGAACCATGAAATATATTCCCTGTAAAACAATTACCATAAATATTTAATGGTATGATTCATCTCTTGGTGTTGATGAATTAAATTTATATCTATCTAGTATGAATTACACTTTTTGGTGAATTATATGAAATAAAAAATAATTTATGTCCAAAAATATTCAAGCCCCCAAATATGGTGAGAGAGCTTGGCCCTAATTGATGAGCATTGTAGACACCCTTTTGGACTTGTTTCATACCAATGAGAGTATCCCCTCCTTCAACATATATGTGGAGGAAATCAACAAATCCACATTTATATATGAATTCCTATGAATTTGGGCCATTATAAATGATGCAGTTGACTTCCTATCATCAAATATATTCATTCTTAGCTTGATTCAATAAAATAATTTTGCTTTAGATATAGTTCAATATGGGATACATATATCTAATGGAGGTATTAGTTGGTGAGGATATCTGGCCTCCCTATATAAGAGTGGGTTGATCTCATTTACCACTTCAATGTTCTTGTTGATTCAAGGAGACACCACCATATGATGTGTGTTGTTGATAACTATCTCATCATGGTCTGGATCATCTAGGGATATAGTTGCATTAGCCAATGCATCTGCAAGGGTATTTTGTGAATATAAGACATGAAATAGTGTTATATCATTGGGTAATTATACCATTTACCCTCATACATAATCATGTAGGGGAATAGTTTCTTCTCCATTAATGAAATATTAACCCTTAATTTTCTTGACAACCAACTCTAAATCTCTATTTTTGTTCCATCAAGAAACTAGTATATAAAAATCCAAATTCAAGCCTGTAATGAGATCTGAGTATTATTATTCATTATTGGTTCATCTTTATGAAAATATGAAAGAATAGGGAAAAAATTATTTTTTGGAGAGATGAGGATAATTCCCAAGATAAATCAATTGATATTTAGTTTTTTTTAATCTTTCATTCTATTGGACTTCTATAAGAACCATCAAAATATAGAGTTAACATGTTTAGCATAGTTTTCCTATGATATTAGAGACCATTTTATTATCTTGTATCATTATTTTTTGTGATAAAGGCACTAAGTTTTTTCTCAAAAGATTCCAAACACAAAATTATTGTCTTTTGTTCTACTGATGGTATTAACACTAGTGGTTTCAAAAGGTCTTATTTAAGATTATTTAAAGCTTCCATGTGGTCTTAATCCCACTGAGAGGTGACTACCTTTTTAATTATCTTGATGAAGGATATAAATTTTTTTAAAGGTTCATTATGAATTGTTAGATATATGTGAGGCATCCTTGAATCCATCTAAACTCATTGAGATTTTGAGGAGGGTGAATAATAAGGATTAGAATAGTTTTTTCAGGGTTTACCTCAATGCTATAATGGTATACCACTAAGATATGAAATTTTCCTAATATAACCCCAAAATTGAATTTTAGGGTGTTCATCAGAATGTCATGCCTAAATCTATTAAAAACTATATTCATGTTAGTAGGACGATCATAGAACTATTGATATTTAAAAACTAGATTTTCCAAATAGCATTCTTTGGTATTCCCAAAAAAGGGCACAAATAAATGCTGTATGATGTTGATATGTGGAGCTAGAAATCATCAATCCAAATGGAATTACTTGATATAAATACTCCCCATAGTGTTCCCTAAATGTAGTGGAATCTTAATCATTGCGATTCATATGGATTTGGTTATATTTATTGTATCCATCTATGAATAGAAGGCCCTAGAAATTGATAGTTGTGTCGAACAATAATATCATGATGGGAACTAGAAAATAAAATTTTAGAAAATGTTGATTGATATTTTTGAATTTGATACAAACAAAAATATTATCATTATTATTCTTTATATAGATGATTTTGGAGATCCATTTTTAGATAACGACTTATGCATTGAACCAAAGATTTTGGGACATAGAGGTCACCTGGTGATTTCCTACTCAGCTAATGAGGTTCACTCTATTTATTCTGATTTATGATTCATGCTCATTGGAAAATTCATGAAGCGTAGACATCCTTTGAATTTATTAGGAATTCCCTTGAAGTAATTGGATTTACTGGTTTTGATATTGAATTGATGAACTATTCAAATGTAGTTTTTCGATTCTCTTCTGAAAATGAGTATTATAGGCTTTGGGTGAGGCGCTCGTGGGTTTTTTGGGGTAGTTATATGAATGTTTTAAAATGGATCCAGTATTTTGATCCTTATGAAAAATCTCCTATTGTTCCGGTCTAGCATGGCTTCCCTAGACTTCTGCTTCACCTATTCAAAAAAATTTCACTGTTTCTAATTGCCAACCTTATTGGCCATCTGTTAAAGCTTGACTAAGAAATGAGGAATCTTTCAAGATCCTCAATTTCTAGGGTTTTCACTGAGGTTGACAATTCACAAGGAGTTCTATCGCAAATCTGGATATATAATGGAAATTATGGTTTCTTTCAAGAAGTGGTATGTGAAAACCTTCTTGATTACTACAGTGATTGTATTAAGATTTGGAACACTACTAAAGATTGTGGTATTAGGGAAGTACGTCCTCAGCCTCATAAACTGGAATGGGTTGAAAAAGGTAAGACAAAGTTGGGTCAGGAAGAATGTAATGATACACTTACAATTGTCGTGGGCCATTATAATGTTCATGATCATCCTGGAGGACAGAATTAAGCTAACGGTAGGCCTACTGAGTTTAAGAATCATGATGTGGTAAAAGACCAAACTGACACTATTGAGGTTGAAGACCTCTCAAGTTTTGTATATGTTATTCATATTGCACTTGGCGACACCACTGATTTCCCCACCCTGGTAGAAGACCAGGAGGATCCTTTTGAATATTTTAGAACCCATCAAGAAGTACATGACAAAGCATGTCATGCTGAAGAAGACTTCTTACATTCGAGTGCTAAAAAGGAAAAAATCATTAGTGGACCCAGATGGTTTCATAACCACATGTTATAAAAATACAAGGAAGAGGAAGGATTATTCTAAATTCAAGAGAACCATTGTCACTAGATACATGGGGAGAAGAACTGAGAAAATGTACCCTCCTCCACAGGTTCATGTTATCAAGGATCCCCCCCACTCTTTGATGATGAAAACTTGGATGATACTCGCATGCTAAAAAAATCATTACAGGATTGTCAAGCAGGGCCTTAAAGAAGAGATTTATCCTTGGGTCAAAGAGAATGAAACTCTGAGCTTCCAAAGACATCAAAATGGGGAGATAACTAATCATGAATATTTTAAAATTAGAGAGCTCATGCTTTCTAAAATTGCACTGGGATTTGAATGGGATCCAATCTTTGACTACCTCCATCTTTCTTGGGAATAGATTATGTTTCAGTAATGCGAGAATTGTATATGGAGTTGATTTTGAAGTTCACACTTGGATAACTCCCTTTTTGCTAATTCTGTAATGGTTGTTGGTCTTGGTGTTGTGGAGTTTTGTTGCTGCATGGTATTTTTTGGATAACTATTTTAGGAGGGGGTTGATGCTGATAAGATATTTTTTATAATGTTTTTCCAAATATTTCATGCTATCTTTCATGAGGTTTCCTGCTAAAATTTACAATCTCTTACAATAAAAATAAATAGCGGTAGTGTGTAATGTGAAACAAAATTTTATCTCATTAAAGGATGTTCTCATGTGACTCGTAGATCGAAGTGAAGTAATTTGGATTTTATGCTTACTCAGGAAGCTATTATTTCATAGATGGGATACTATGCTGATTCCAACAATTTCTGCATTCTTGAGATAGCACTTGGAAGTAATGTTTCTCCATGATCACATTTCTTGACATGATGACTGTTAACGTCCTTGATGATGCTATGAAGACTAGGTAAAATGGTAAAAAGAGGTGTTAGCGATCGGGCCTTCCTCAAAGGAGTAAGAATATGGGTGGCAAGGAGCTCCAAGGGCGCATGGGGGATGATGATTTCAGTCTTGCTTCACACAAGGGGAGGGTAATATCATCAAATACTTCTTTTGGAAACCGGAATGGTGAACATGTAGTTGGTTCTAATTGGAAATCTTTAGTTAGGTGCATTTCACTGACATGCGTACGATAGAATGTTTGTTTTTCCCTTTAATTTCTAGATGGTGTAAGCACAATACACCTCATGTGTACACTGTTAATCTTTTTTCTTTACTAATTTTTTTGGGGATATGGGTTGGGTGACCAGCTCATGTCTCGAATCATTTCGTTATCCATGTTCACATGTATGTGTTAAGAAATGTTAGTAGAGACACCTTCCTTAAATGTGGGGGGAATCTTTGAGATTTATTCCACTTATTATTCAACCTCAACTTCAATGGATGTGAATGAAGAAGGGATATTTTCATGACTAGAAGATAATGTGTGGGAATTTTTTTTCTTCTATGAATGATAAGAAGGAATTTTAAGACTTTGAGGGTGACAATAAATGGGTGTTATCATCTAGAGAATCCCTTATATTCTCTACTTCTTCTCCTCTATCATCAAGAGAAAATTGGTATTGGTATCCTAATATTGAGGATATGAGATACGGGAATTTTTATTTCAATCTAATGACATGGGTACATCTTATGATCTAGACAGCATTGTCAAGGTCTAGTTTGATCGTGTGGTCAAAGAGAGATAATTCATTCCTAGGGAATTATACACATGAATAGGACCGTTCACTTCATTCAAATAACTAGATTAAGTTGATGGAATTGATATCATGGGGACAAAGGAAAATTTTCCCAAACCATTTATTTCCTTTTTCCCTTAGGATTCATATCCACTATTCAATAAGTCTTGGTTACATTGACTAAGGTTGGAGTTTTATCAAGCCATCCTTCTCATAGAGATATTGAGGATCAAGATTGATCTATAAAGATGTAATGAAAATATTTCTCCTTGTTGATGGTGTCTATTTTGGGAGAACATTATCCTAGCCATCAAATGACATAAAAGTGTTCAAATGTTGGATCCTATTAGATGATTTTTTATAACTCAATAACTCCCCAAATATGGAGGGTTTTCCTTGATTTGATTATTGTCTAATACAAAATCTTAACCTAATTCATGGAATGGGTTGATAGAGTCCATTTATAGAATATTTGTGGTAGTGGGTTTGATGAAATCACCGATCACTAGCTATTTTCCCTCTCTTCGATATAATCATGCATTTAAATATTGAGATTCATGGGAATAAAAAGGGGAACCATCACCATGAAGGGCTCTAGTCTATCCATAAAGAAAGTGCTTAAGATAATGGTGGAATGATAAAGGCAGTTCCACATGTGAATAAAACCGTGGTCTTCCAAACATATCATTGGTATCTATGTCTTAATGATTAAATTTAAACTCAAAATTAGAGACAACATCTTTATATTGTGAAGTGATATTTATTTGACATAGAGGATTTTTCTTTCTCTTGTTATACACTTAGACTATTAGGGTAGAGGAAGAATAATTGACTTTTCTACAACCTAATATTAAGAGTATTTATTATTGTATGATATTTATTTAAAACCCAGAAAAACTAAGGTCTTGATGAATTTTGTTGTTGTCCAACAATCTAGATATATACAAGGGACTGCTATTTCCCTGTATGGTTATCTCCCTATATTGATCTGTGAAGGGGATGACCACCCAACACTCTATAATTTTGGTCTCTACATGATATAAATCAGTGGAAGTGTCCTTGGATTTGAATTTATAAGGGATTAGTAGTGCCTCAATAATTTCTTCTCAAAGAACCTTTGAAAATGGAGGTCATCAAGAATTGAATTCATAACTATAATAATGACCATCTATTTTAATGTGTTATAATTATGAGTTAAAGTCCTATACTTCCCTACATGAGGTTTCTCCTTGGTTCTAGGTCTAGATAATTAGGCTTTATGTACTCATGGTTTCCTTCCATGATTGAAACATAAAGGTATATTTGTCAACTATGGGTTTGGCTGATCTAATCTTCCTACATTTCGATGTTTATTAGAAAGATGCTAATTCTGAAATTGGTCCACTAGTATAATTGGGTAAGAATATTCCCAAGATGATTTATGATTATATTAGTTCTCTTGGTGATGCCAAAAGATTTCCAATCTCTAGGTATCTTCAATATATATGGTATTAGAAAGGATATGAATTGAAAGTCATGATTTGTGTCACCGTCATCCTCTCTTGCCACATCAACCTTAAGAACATCTCCCTAATTTTAGATCATGGGAGGTGAAATCAATGTCATATATGTCATCTTAATTAGATAATGTATTTTAAATATCTAATCACATGGATAATGAAAAATTAGGATTATTCATCTGGGGAAGATTCTGTTTAATGGTTTGATTCTTATTGAATCATTTTTGGGGAATTTACCATCATCCTGATGTTGAAGGAATTAAATCCTGATGAGTTTGAACTAGATTAGTCATTGACATGGATTCCTCTTCTTATGTCTTACTCTAATTATGCCAATTATTCCAGATCATTAAATAATGGCTCTTGGAGAACTATCGTGTTGAAGAAGTTGGCTCAATCATCACAGTGGGAGTGGGGATTATAGTTGATTGATTCATCAAATTCCTGATATAATAAATATCTTATTTGATCATATTTATTTTCATTCAATCATTAATCTTCGATGTTCCCAAACTTGGGGTGTCCTATTCTCCTTCCACTTCAAGTGGGATAGTGTAAATATAAGCCACTTTTATTTAAGGCTATCCCAAAATGACATGTCTTGAAACTTTCAGCTTTTATAGGATGTATTTGATAAAAAATCACTCATGGAAGGTGTATCCCAACATTATGTGGAAGGTATAATGTACATTATTTAATTTTGTCAAACTACTTTTTTATATTTTTTTAATTTTTTTCAAACTTATTTTCTAGATTTTTATTCCTTTTCAAAATTAATGATTAAAAGAAATATCACATCCATTACCTAACCATGTATGATAAAAATCATAGTTATTATAATGGTCATTTTTAATTTTCCCAATTCACAACCCATTATTTCATTTATTTCAAGAATAGAAAACAATTAAAGTATAATGTATGAATCAAAATCTTTTTCCAAATACCCAAAATAGCACCCCAACACTTTCCAATAAAATTTTTTGTATAAATTTTACCATGAATTCCATCACCCCAAAATTTCAACTTTAAAATATCATGAAAATAACATAAGGAGGGTAGGAATATATTTGAATAGATTTAAATATAGCTCATTCCTAATAATGGAATCCATGGTGTGTATGTGAAAAACAAGGATTTATGTAAATGGTGGTTTGACTAATAAGTCTATATTAATAAAAAATGTTGGAATCATATTATATGTGTTTTTTTATTCATAGCTTTGATGAGTTCCAATGCTAGTTATAGTAGGTGACACATCTCAATATCACTCAAGAAATATGATCAAGATAAAATAGAGATTATTTCGTCTATAAATCCTCTCATGTATAGAACATATAAAATTATACAATCACTCATGGAATCGATAATAATAGAAAATATATTCTATTGAATTTTATAAATTCAATGTTTGAAAATTGGTTGGGAAATTTTATCTACATGAATCACTTAATTCCATCAAATAATAATTCATCAAATTAACATCCATGATTTTATATAATAATTAAGTTATTCATTATACTCATTTAATCTCATAATCATTGAAATCTAAAACATTGAATCACAGGGTTCCTAAGGAACTCATGTCTCTTAATTTGGTTGAGTAAAAAAGAATTCAAAGTGTGTCTTTCAAATTTCAGTTTAAAACTTGAATCATATTTTTCAAAAAAATATAAGTAGTTAAAAGATAAAAAATCTATGAATTAACATATCTTTTCACATGAAGTTATTTTTCACTTATTTTTCTTATTTGGGTTTTCTAGTTACTTTATTCATATTTGGGGGTTTCCTTGTATCATCATTGACCTACAAAAGAAAATCAATCATTAAAAAATAATTACCAGGTCATTATAGTTAAAAAGAATATTGGATTGGGTTGAATCCTAAAATAAATCCTAAGAATTCAATAAAAATTTCTTATAAAACAAATAAAGAGATAAGTATTTGGTTTGATCCCATAAGTGGGCCCTGAATTTGTACTACCTCGTAGAGGGAAATTTTGGTCATCATCCATAATCGTTTGGAGGGTAGAGGTTCTTAGATTTAAACCGATACAAGTTTCTTTTCCTATATTTTACTGCTTCATTGTTGTTGATGAGGAATCCATGGATATATTAAAACAAATCCATATCCTTCATAATAATGTGTAACCTACATATATTGGGTAAGATGATGTATGAATCCTCCTTTTTTATGGTTTCTACTTTTGAAACCTCCATTTCACTGTCAAGTGATTTATTAATATTACATACAACCATTATATATTCAAAGGGAATTTTAGAATGTAGTTTTACTTGGATATGATTTAAAATTGAATAATTAATATAAAAATTATCCCATTTAAAGGTAAGAAGATTTTTCATGTTTTTATTTCTCATGGTCACATGGATATCCTCATTGACTCCTTCAAATACTTTTTCAACGAGATCTCGGAGATCCATTTCCTCCTCAGAAGGTGCATTGTTTTTTTATTCATCTTCCTCTAAAGAAAAACAACGATTTTCCAAATTTGATAATTAAAAATAGTATGAGGGGATACCTAAATTATATTTTAAAAAATTAGTTGAGTTTGAGTTTATGATATTATCATCTATATACCTTGTTCTGAATTCAATATCTTTTTTAGTGTAAGTGCCTCTTGAAGGTAAATATCGCTGGATGGAGGTAGGTAGTCAAACTCCTCTTTAATTTCTTCAAACGTCTCCACTTGAATGGATTATTGTTCTTCAAATTATAGAGAGAGATACAAATTTGTTTTCTCTCAAACTTTTTCAAGGATGGGGAGATCAGTTTTCACTTCATATTCATTCCAAAAATTATATAGATCTTATTGATCTTCCATATGTACCTAAAATAGAAATTCATATTCAATAATATCCTTAATAAATGGATGAGAAAGGTGTAATTGATCTATATGTGTCTTCTATTTTACCTCATCTGGTTATTTAACATTAAAAATGGGTGATGAAATTTCTTCTACCACCATCCTAGGCTCAGCCTTGGGTTTCTCCAGTAATGCACAAACATATCAAGTAACCATCTATTATTGGATATTCATATTTTATACATATTATCAAAGTTATTTAACATATAAACTGCCATATTAAACATCTTATTATTATTGTTGATGTGAAACCTATCACGACCCATCCTCAGGGCCCGTGTCGTGACTACCCCAAGCCCTCCTTCCATAGGCCAGGGGATGGCGACTAGCATCAAAGGAGAATTCCCGATAAAAGGGAATGAATTGCCCTTAAACCTATAACACACCCAGTCTGAACACAAGTAGTAGAAGCAAAAAGTAATAAAATTGAAAAGAAAAGTGTGATGAATGTAAGTGGGACAATATACAAACCCAACTGAACAACAAGTACAAGTACAAGTAAAAAAGGAAAACAGCTCATGGATCGTCCACCATGGAATACTACATGAAGGGTAGCTACAGAACACGAACACTCGTCCCTGAGGTACTCCCCTTCTAGTCCAGCTCCAAGAAGCCTCCCGTCCATCACCCTCAGCCTCGATCACTGTTGACGGTCGTCTGCATAGAACACAACAAGGTGCAGGTGAAGCCCGTACAGGGGTGAGTATAACAATACTCAGTAGGGGATCCTGAGACCCCCGAAGGTCTCTCCAAATCCACCATTGATATACCACAGAAGTAAGGAAAAATCATAAAGTATCATCTAACCTTACTTAGGAATATCCCTATACAAATACCTAAGTTACCAATCACAGTCCGACTCCAACTCTCAAGACCGAGCACAAATCAGTCCATAATGGAAGTAAAGTCAATCACCACGATGATAATTGTTGAAAGATAAGACTCATCTCACACAGGTATACAACTCATGTATAGGGGTAGATATGATTAGATGTAGCCTCTGAATCATCTCCTCTATTGAACCCATGTAGGATCCTGGAACAGTATCAACACTGTCGAACCCACGTAGGATCCTGTTACAGAAGTCATCATTGTCGAACGCACGTAGGATACCAGTACAGAAGTCACTGTTGTTGAACCCACGGAGGATCCCAGTATAGAAGTCATCACTATCGAACCCATAGAGGATCTTGGTACAAAAGTCATCACTGTCGAACCCATGTAGGACCCTAGTACAGAAGTCACTACTGTCGAACCCACATAGGATCCTGGTACATAAGTTATCACTATCAAACCCACGGAGGATCCTGGTATATAAGTCATCACTGTCCAACCCACGTAGGATCCCGGTACAAAAGTCACTGCTATCGAACCCACGTAGGATCCTGGTACAGAAGTCATCACTGTCGAACCCACATAGGATCCCGGTACAGAAGTCACTGTTGTCGCACCCATGTAGGATCTTGGTACAGAAGTCATCACTGTGGAACCCACGTAGGATCCTGGTACATAAGTCACTACTGTCGAACCCACAAAGGATCCTCGTATTCTATTGTCGTTGTTGAAACCACGGAGGATCCTGGTATAGTATCGTCGCTGTTGAACCCACAGAGGATCCTATCATCTCAGTCGCAGCCAGCCCAAGGGTTCCCACACACAACACACTCGATTCCGGGAGGTTCTTCTCCTCGATCCACGTTTTGATACATCAACTACCATGAAGACTCGAGTTGATGTATCTCATAGTTCCGTCTCATCATAAAGAAACCAACGCGACAGACGGCGCGTCAATCGGACCCCCGGTCTGAGAGTTATTGGAATTTCCATTCCAGGGGCCCGGTTGGTTTTTATGCTCAAACAAACCCATCCATACCCCAATTGTGTCCAAACCTCAAGTGGATTATGACAAAAGAATCATCTCACTCCAAGAATTTCATCACCATAGGCGGTACGTCAATCGGACACATGTAGCCCTAGATGCGGGCTAAAAGGTGCAAACGGTCATAGCGGGTCTAGGTCCGGTCTGACCTAGTCTAACAGATTCGACCTGACCCAGTCTCAACTGGGGTCTAACCCGGTCCGTGGGTCTAACCCGATCTGAGGAAGAGACCCGAGCCGAGGGGACGACCTGACCCGAAGAGACGGCCCGACCGAGGGTGGCCCGGCCGAGGGGCGGCCCGGCCGGCCACGCAAGGGAGGGGGTGTCGCGCCCCTCCCCGGTTTGTCTAACAGAACCAGTGTGCTACGCCAGTTCAGGGTCCTCGAGACCCGGCAGGTCCCGCTCGTCCGGCTCCATGGCAGCCGGTCCGGCCGACCACCATCGCTCCTCCACCTCAGCGTGACGGTGTCACAGTCCTCCTGCTCTCTGGGTGGCGCGATGGCGTCACGCCTCCACTGCCACGGCCGGACCTAGCCGTGGCCTTCTGTAACACCCCAAGCTTCTATGGTACATTTCCCTTTGAATAATGCGATAGCGTGTGTTGTACGCAACCTCGAGTTCTAACACACACCACAACTAATTAAACTAGCCGTTGTGAATAGTAATACCTAATTTTTGAAATTATATATATTTTATATTTGAAAATGGACTTCATTTTTGGACTCGGAATATCGAATTTAGCCTAAGGTGAAATTTTGGTACTTTTCGGATAACTTTCATATTTTGATGAATAGTGAAAATTACTAAATTTTAATTAAAAACAACTTTTTTAATCAAAATAATTAATAGTGATAAATTATGAATTTTAGTAGTTTTAAAGTATATTTAGAATATATTTTTACCATTTAATATAATGTTGGTCATTGGACATAATTTTACAATTAAACCGAACATAAACAAGTGTCAATCTTTTGATAGTTATTATCTCTTAAAAACACGCTTTTTGTTTTGACAGCGGGAATTAATTTTAAATTAATTTCTGCCACTTCTGTGTTTTGAATTTAGGAAAATTGATTCCATATTTGGAATCAGGATGTTCAAATTGTGTAAATAGGTAACTTTTATTTTTAGACATTTTGAATAATTACTGCGGTAAATATTTTATTTACCATGGTTAAGGGTAAATCCGGTAAATAAGGGTTAAAAAAATAATATTATAATAATACTAAATTACCCTAAAAACGTGTCTTAACCCTATTGGTTGATAGATGGTCGACCATGGGCATCTTTGTGTCAATTTTGGGACCCCATGGATCCACTTGTAAGTGATAATGACACTTTATTTTAATTTAGTTAAAATGAATACAAAAATGACACAAGCATATATCTTTTAGAACAACAATTTTTACATAGGGTTATATATGTTTTATTTTAGATTATAAATATTCATTAGAAAGATAAAAAGATTTCCTACATAATGATATTTTATTTTTAATTTTTATACCTTAAATAATTTATTTTATTTATGACACAATGATGATGCAGTAATTACTATAATAGTGAAAAATTAAAATAATTGATATTATAAATACCCAAATAAATATAATATGAAACTTTTAATGAATTAAACTAATTTTATAGGATAATATGATATATTAGGATTTATTTAATTGACTTTGTTCTAAGTAATCAATCTGTTATGAGTTTCACAAAAATCAACTATTGAATAGTGTCAAAATTGACATAAAAGAGTTCTTAAAACAAATATTATATTATTAGTTGATATTAAATTCCTAAAAATCTAAGGTTCGGCCAAGATACTTATATTATGATAGGTTCCTCATTAATGGACCACTTGGGGGTCGCTTGGATTTATATAGTATGTTTATTAACCATATTATATAAAAATACAAAGAGACATTGTAAAAGTGAAACTAATTAACTTAGAGTTAATACTTAAAGATAAGGTTAATATAAGTACCCAAACCTGTCTAAATTCTATTGGTTGAGTGGTTTTCGACCTATCCCCACCTTAACCTTTGAATAATCAACTTTGGAGCCATTAGAAACCGAATATGAATTTATTATAAATTAATATTTCTAGCTTTTCCAAAGGTGCCCCTCACCCCTCTTATAAAAGGGCACTCCTCCTTATCTTTTCTTCACACCTTCAAAGCCTTTTGGTTCGGCCAAAATCTGCCCAAATACTCTCCCAACATCCCTCACTACAACCTAGAGGCCTTAGTTTGATCAGAAAGCCAACCTAAGGAGCCCTTTTGATCAAATCAAAAGGAAGAACCCGAAGAAGAGGTAATGATTTCACCACCCTTTTCTAAGTTCATTTCTTCTTCCACTTCTTCTTCCTTTGTTCATACCATTCTAAAATAATAACTCCAGTATCTCACATATACTGTGATGTTATTATAAGTATGGTACAACCATATTCAGTATTCTATCCACCCTTTGAATAACATGTCACCATACGTGCGTACGTACGGCTTACCGTCTCCACGTCGTGGTGTAATTGTTATTCAATATAATATTATTTGGATGGGTATAATAATGATGTGTAACTCATGTAAATAATAAATATAACATGTTAATGATTCTGTATATATGATATACCATTCATTTATATATTATTTTAATATCAAAAGAATGATATTGTCGCTCGTGCGTACGTACGGACTACCGTCTCCACGAACGCGATGAGATTCATTCTCCATCGTATCCATTCAAGTATAATTATCATTTTATGATTTAAAAATGATGTTTAAGGACTTGATATCATTCTGGATATGAATAAGATACAACAAACATGGATTATGTAACAAAACATATAAAAGAAAATGAGTAAGTTAACACCTGAAACGATGATAATTCTAAGATATTATTAATAAATCAATGTTAAAAGATCATATATGATATCATATTAATATATATGATTCTTGTATAATTTAATAACAATTATTTCACCATTATACAGGAGGTTAACCTACCCCAACCAAGGAAAAGTACAAGGTAAGGGTTATTTCACAATCTCTTCATTATCCGAGGTTGTTTATATGTAATAATCTACTGGGATCTCTTTATCATCCACATCCATGTTTCTTAAAAATGTATTTCAAAACATTTTTACTATTTACAAGAATATGGGTTAAAGTCATTTATACCCTTTTTTGACTTTTTATAAGAGGTTTATAAAGGAATCTTTCCGTCGTTTTCAAAACAAGGTCCTTTTTAACCTTTTCGACAGAATTGAGGTAAGAATGTTTTTTTTAACTTATACGGCGGGTGCGGTTATTTTACGCCGTTATAAAATCTTCAAAGCATTCCTTACAAGCTTATAAGAATATTTTCAAAGAAAATGTTTTATTTTATATGGATCTTAAATGATTTCAAAATAAAAGGAGATATTTCTTTAAAAAGAATTTTGATTTCATCTATGTCAACATCCTTTGATGGATTTTAAGATTATTTGAAGTTGATTTATTATGATACAAAACTTCTATATTGTATTGAAGGTTTTGTGATATGTTTGACTGTGGATGTGCTATTTTTATACCATTCATAGTTTATTGTGAAAGTATTGACATTTCGTATGCTAGTTTTAATACGAATGTTTATGTTATGTTTAAACCTTTTCATATGGGAATGCATTGGACTTAATAAGTGACGGGTGGAGCCCGCTATAGCTCCTCGATGCATCGATAGGTCTCATGAGACAAACTAGTGTCTTGGCACAAGGCCTTGACAAAATCTTATTTGTAGTCTTGGCACGAGGCCTTGGCTATGTGGTTATGATAGTCTGGCATTATGCATTCCAACATTATGAAAGTGGTTATTTATTTTTGCATGTGATTATTCGATTAGTGGAATATCCATGTGAATAAGTAAATGGCATTATTTCATTTTATTTATGCCATACCATGTTGAAAGTTCATGTTTAAAAGGCTTTTGTTTTAGTTATACATTGCCTTAAATGTTTATTCTTATTGATGAAAGTTTCCGCTATATTGTTATCCTTACTGGGCATTTGAGCTCACCCCTTTTCTATGTTTTATTTTTCCCAGGAAGTGAAGATGTAAGTTATGAATGACCTGCAGGGATATTATGAGGGGATTGTAGTGTGGACTGTGGAAACATTATGTTGTTGTAGTAGTTTTTGATTTTATGATGTAATGTAAAACTTATGAATATATCTAGTATTTCCAAGGCTACTAAACCAATCGGTCTTTCGAGATTTGATCTTTCTTGTGATCATGCCAATGTTATGTAATAACGCACCGACTCTAGGAAACTAGGGTCGGGGCGTTACAGTTGGTATCAGAGGAAGTTTAGTACAAACCTTGGAAGCTAGATTTAGATAAACTCTGATTAGAGCACATAGACCTAAGATGAACTTTGAGGATTAGTATAGAAGAACTTCCTAGAATTTTTGTATTGTAGAGACTTTGTGAGTTTTCCGAGCAATACATCCCTGTCTGGATACGAGCAGGTAGAGGCGGCTCTGGCACAGATGTACCTAGGGGTAAAACCCGAAAACACCGCTTTGAGCTAGACTCGAACGGGAACTGGTGCACGACAACGGGCCTTGCTGCACTCTTGGTTACGACACTCCCGGGGGATATGCTTAGGATAACTCTCACTTTCTTTACAAATCATTATGAAGGGTTTATGAGTATATACTTCCTCAAAGAAAACATATTTATGATTATGGATTATATCCATAGATAGTTCAATTTATGTTTAGTGTTTTATAAGTATGGGATTATGTATTTTGATGCATAAACTGATCTAGTTTATGCCATTTTTTAGAAATGGCGCCTAGTGGAAGAAATGGAAACCGTATCAATGCACGCACTCCATGTAGGGATTTCCCTCCTGCTCAAGATAATTATAGTGGGGCTGGTGATGCAACTGGTGCTGATCAGCTAATCACCGTACTGGGACAACTTACTCAGGTTGTGAATAATAACCTTACCCGTATGGAGCACCCTGATCTGCAGCGTGGAGGATCAATGTTAGATCGATTCATGAGACAACAACCACCAACGTTCAATGGGAGTACAAATCCCTTAGTAGCTGAGCAATGGATATTTTCCCTAGAGAAAATATTTCAGGCTTTGGGGAGTAGTGAAAGGGAAAAAGTTACCATGGCAGTTTACCGCCTCACTGGAGATGCTGATCAATGGTGGTCATTGATTCAAACATGAAGGAAGATGATGAAGTATCAAACATGGAATGGAGGGAGTTCAAAGATCTGTTTTTAGAAAAATACTTTCCTCGCGACCATCGAGAAGATATGGAAAGACAATTTCTGAGTCTGAGACAAAAGGAGGATGAGAATGTCACAAAGTATGAGGCTAACTTTACAAGGTTAGCGAGGTACGCTGGTGATTATATTCGCAACCCAAGAAGTAAGATTGATCGTTTCTTTGATGGGTTAAAACCATTTCTCCGTCGAGCATTAGTCTCACAATCCTTTTCATCGTACGAAGACATTGTCTCATGTGCTATCAAGACCGAAAAGGAATTCTCTAAGTCTTATGACTTTAAAGCAAAGCAAGAGAAGAAGAGACCTACTGATCAATCTGGGAATGGAAATAAGGGGAAGAAGGGAAAGGTTGAATATCCATATTGTGGTAAGTGCGGGAAGAAACACCCCGGTGCTTGCCTGAAGGGAATGGGAGTCTGTTACAAGTGTGGTGAAAAAGGCCACCAAGCTCATGATTGCAAGGGGAAGAAGGAAGCTACCAACGTTCAGTGCTACAATTGCAGGGGGATGGGGCATTATGGAAATGCATGTCCTAAGCGTCAGGAGAACTTACCTCAGAAAAGGCCAAGGGATCAAGGCCAGGCTTATGCTATCACTACTGCTGAGGTAGAAGCTCCGAAAGACGTGGTGGCAGGTAATTTAATGGTTTCCTCAAGTTTAGCAAATGCATTATTTGATTCTGGATCATCGCATTGTTTCATATCTTCCCAGTTTGCTAAGAAAATTAGATATTTCCAATTTGATTTAATAAGGGAGTTGTCAGTTAAAACTCCTAAGGGAAGTATCGTTGCAACAAAGTTTTGTGAATCAGTCCCCATTAGAGCACATAAATTTTCTTTATCTGCTGATTTCATCGTCATACCTATGATTTAGTTTGATATAATCCTCAGTATGGACTGGCTTTCGGACTATGATGCGAAGATTTATTGTAAGAAGAAAGAGGTTACGATTCTTGATGATAATGATAAGGAGCACCTTATTTTTAGAGCAGAATCGTCACCACCTAATTCTTATTTAGATCCACCCCCTGTAGCTCAACTTAATTCAATTATCGGGGAGGAAGAGAATGAAATAACTGTCGGTGAGGAAAGGAATGTTCAAATAGAGGATGTACCTGTTGTGAAAGAATTTGTAGATGTATTTCCGGAAGATTTACCTGGACATCCTCCAGAACGAGAAGTTGAGTTTTCCATTGATGTGATTCCTGGATCAAGGCCTATATCGAAGACCCCTTATAGAATGGCCACTGTAGAGTTAGTTGAACTAAAGAAACAACTAGAGGAATTGAGTAATAAGGGATTTATTCGCCCTAGTGTTTCTCCATGGGGAGCCCCTGTTCTTTTTGTTAAAAAGAAAGATGGATCTATGAGGTTATGTATCGACTACAGGGAGATCAATGCTATAACAATAAAGAACAAGTATCCCATACCTCGTATTGATGATTTATTTGACCAACTGCATGGAGCTCAATACTTTTCAAAGATTGACCTTCGATCTGGATACCATCAGTTGTGTGTGAAGAAGGAAGACATTCCGAAAACAGCATTTCGAACCAGGTATGGGCATTACGAGTTTACTGTAATGCCGTTTGGATTGACTAATGCACCATCTGTATTCATGGATCTGATGAATAGAGTTTTCAAGGAGTATCTCGATGAATTTGTGGTAGTATTTATTGATGATATATTGGTATACTCCAAAACCTATGAAGATCATGAAAATCACTTGCGCATTATCTTGAGGACTCTGAGGAGGCATGAATTATATGGAAAGTTTAGCAAGTGTGAATTCTGGCTTCAGGAGATTTCTTTTCTTGGCCATATTGTCTCTAAAGATGGAATCTCTGTTGATCCTTCTAAGACCAAGGCAATCCAAGAATGGCCAGCACCTACGAGTATAACTGAGGTACGTAGTTTTATTGGTTTGGCAGGTTATTATCGACGTTTCGTCCAGAATTTTGCCCGATTGGCTAACCCATTAACGAAGCTCACATGTAAAGGGGTTAAATTTGTTTGGACAAAAGAGTGTGAAGAATGTTTCAAAGAACTGAAGAGAAGATTAGTCAATGCTCCTATATTGACTCTACCATCGGGGAATGATGGGTTCGTTATTTATAGTGATGCATCAAAGAAAGGACTTGGTTGTGTCCTTATGCAGAATGATAGAGTTATTGCCTATGCATCACGACAGTTGAAAATTCATGAACAAAACTATCCTACTCATGATCTTGAGTTAGCAGCTGTGATCTTTGCTTTGAAGATATGGAGGCACTACCTCTATGGTGAAAAATGTGAGATTTATACTGATCACAAGAGTTTGAAGTATATTTTCTCACAAAAAGAACTCAACATGAGGCAAAGGAGATGGATTGAATTACTCAAGGATTATGATTGTACGATACACTACCACCCAGGGAAGGCAAACAAGGTGGCAGATGCTTTGAGTAGAAAAGACCATGGAGTTTTGAACAATATGAGAATTGAAAGGGATCCAATTTTCATGGAGCTAGTGAAGATGGACATGGGAATAACCAGGGAAGGTGAAACATCAATGCTTTTTCAAATGTTTGTCAAACCATCTTTACTAGAAAGGATTAAGAGTTCTCAGACTGATGATGAAGAATTTTAGAAGAAGATTAAAGCTGTGAATGATGGGATATTGAGAGACTTTGTGTATGAAGATGGAATTTTGAAATTCGGGAAGAGACTTTGTGTTCTCGATTTACCTGATCTGAAAAGGGAATTACTGGATGATGCTCATAGTTCCAATTTCTCTATACACCCTGGGAGCACCAAAATGTATAGAGATTTGAAGGAACATTTTTGGTGGGACAATATGAAGAGGGAGATTGCTGATTTTGTGTCAAGATGTATGGTTTGTCAACAAGTGAAAGCTGGAAGGCAACAGCCTGGAGGAGTCATGCAACCGCTTCCCATACCGGAGTGGAAATGGGACAATATTACAATGGACTTTGTCATGGGGCTACCAAAGACTCCTAGAAGGAACGATGCAATATGGGTTATTGTTGATCGTCTTACCAAGTCAGCACATTTTCTTGCTATAAGAGAAGATCTACCCCTAGAACGTCTAGCAAGACTATACATTAATGAAGTTGTGAGACTTCATGGAGTACCCCTATCAATTGTTTCGGATCGTGATCCCCGTTTTACTTCAAGGTTTTGGAAAAGTCTTCAGAAATCCCTGGATACTGAACTTCATTTGAGCACTGCTTACCACCCTCAGACAGACGGACAATCAGAACGGACTATTCAAACCTTAGAAGACATGTTGAGATCTTGCTCACTTGACTTTCAGGGTATGTGGGATCAATATTTACCTCTGGTAGAATTTTCCTATAACAATAGCTTCCATTCGAGTATTCAGATGGCACCATATGAAGCGTTATACGGAAAGAGATGTCGTACACCAACCTGTTGGGATGACGTCGGTGAAAGAAAACTTGTAGGTCTAGAACTGGTGGAGGAAACGATGGAAAAGGTAAAGGTAATCCAAAATCACATCAAAGCAGCTCAAAGTAGGCAGAAGAGCTATGCCGATAATCGAAGGAATGATTTGGAATTTCAAGTCGGTGATCATGTTTTCCTAAAGGTATCTCCGTGGAAGGGAGTCATACGTTTTGGTAAGAAAGGTAAATTGAGTCCCAGGTACATCGGACCTTTCGAAATTCTAGAACGAATTGGGGCTGTAGCTTACCGATTGGCAATGCCGCCAAGTCTCTCCAAAGTTCACGATGTGTTCCACGTATCTCTGTTGAGAAAATACATGCCTGACCCAACGCATGTACTCACCTATGAGGAATTAGAACTGGAACCCGATCTGTCTTATTGCGAAGAGCCCGTCAGGATTCTTGATACGAGAGAACAAGTGCTGAGAAACCGGACGACGCGTCTGGTAAAAGTTTTGTGGAGAAATCATAAGATGGAAGAGGCAACGTGGGAACCCGAGGAACTTATGATGAAGAACCACCCGAGTCTTTTTATGCAGTAATACCCTAGAAATTGCGAGGACGCAATTATTTGAAGGAGGGGAGAATGTAACACCCCAAGCTTCTATGGTACGTTTCCCTTTGAATAATGCGATAGCGTGTGTTGTACGCAACCTCGAGTTCTAACACACACCACAACTAATTAAACTAGCCGTTGTGAATAGTAATACCTAATTTTTGAAATTATATATATTTTATATTTGAAAATGGACTTCATTTTTGGACTCGGAATATCGAATTTAGCCTAAGGTGAAATTTTGGTACTTTTCGGATAACTTTCATATTTTGATGAATAGTGAAAATTACTAAATTTTAATTAAAAACAACTTTTTTAATCAAAATAATTAATAGTGATAAATTATGAATTTTAGTAGTTTTAAAGTATATTTAGAATATATTTTTACCATTTAATATAATGTTGGTCATTGGACATAATTTTACAATTAAACCGAACATAAACAAGTGTCAATCTTTTGATAGTTATTATCTCTTAAAAACACGCTTTTTGTTTTGACAGCGGGAATTAATTTTAAATTAATTTCTGTCACTTCTGTGTTTTGAATTTAGGAAAATGGATTCCATATTTGGAATCAGGATTTTCAAATTGTGTAAATAGGTAACTTTTATTTTTATACATTTTGAATAATTACTGCGGTAAATATTTTATTTACCATGGTTAAGGGTAAATCCGGTAAATAAGGGTTAAAAAAATAATATTATAATAATACTAAATTACCCTAAAAACGTGTCTTAACCCTATTGGTTGATAGATGGTCGACCATGGGCATCTTTGTGTCAATTTTGGGACCCCATGGATCCACTTGTAAGTGATAATGACACTTTATTTTAATTTAGTTAAAATGAATACAAAAATGACACAAGCATATATCTTTTAGAACAACAATTTTTAAATAGGGTTATATATGTTGGATTTTAGATTATAAATATTAATTAGAAAGCTAAAAAGATTTCCTACATAATGATATTTTATTTATAATTTTTAGACATTAAATAATTTATTTTATTTATGACACAATGAAGATGCAGTAATTACTATAATAGTGAAAAATTAAAATAATTGATATTATAAATACCCAAATAAATATAATATGAAACTTTTAATGAATTAAACTAATTTTATAGGATAATATGATATATTAGGATTGAGTTAATTGACTTTGTTCTAAGTAATCAATCTGTTATGAGTTTCACAAAAATCAACTATTGAATAGTGTCAAAATTGACATAAAAGAGTTCTTAAAACAAATATTATATTATTAATTGATATTAAATTCCTAAAAATCTAAGGTTCGGCCACGAGACTTATATTATGATAGGTTCCTCATTAATGGACCACTTGGGGGTCTCTTGGATGTATATAGTAAGTTTATTAACCATATTATATAAAAATACAAAGAGACATTGTAAAAGTGAAACTAATTAACTTAGAGTTAATACTTAAAGATAAGGTTAATATAAGTACCCAAACCTGTCTAAATTCTATTGGTTGAGTGTTTTTGGACCTATCCCCACCTTAACCTTTGAATAATCAACTTTGGAGCCATTATAAACCGAATATGAATTTATTATAAATTAATATTTCTAGCTTTTCCAAAGGTGCCCCTCACCCCTCTTATAAAAGGGCACTCCTCCTTCTCTTTTCTTCACACCTTCAAAGCCTTTTGGTTCGGCCAAACTCTTCCCAAATACTCTTCCAACATCCCTCACTACAACCTAGAGGCCTTAGTTTGATCAGAAAGCCAACCTAAGGAGCCCTTTTGATCAAATCAAAAGGAAGAACCCGAAGAAGAGGTAATGATTTCACCACCCTTTTCTAAGTTCATTTCTTCTTCCACTTCTTCTTCCTTTTTTCTTACCATTCTAAAATAATAACTCCAGTATCTCACATATACTGTGATGTTATTATAAGTATGGTACAACCATATTCAGTATTCTATCCACCCTTTGAATAACATGTCACCATACGTGCGTACGTACGGCTTACCGTCTCCACGTCGTGGTGTAATTGTTATTCAATATAATATTATTTGGATGGGTATAATAATGATGTGTAACTCATGTAAATAATAAATATAACATGTTAATGATTCTGTATATATGATATACCATTCATTTATATATTATTTTAATATCAAAAGAATGATATTGTCGCTCGTGCGTACGTACGGACTACCGTCTCCACGAACGCGATGAGATTCATTCTCCATCGTATCCATTCAAGTATAATTATCATTTTATGATTTAAAAATGATGTTTAAGGACTTTATATCATTCTGGATATGAATAAGATACAACAAACATGGCTTATGTAACAAAACATATAAAAGAAAATGAGTAAGTTAACACCCGAAACGATGATAATTCTAAGATATTATTAATAAATCAATGTTAAAAGATCATATATGATATCATATTAATATATATGATTCTTGTATAATTTAATAACAATTATTTCACCATTATACAGGAGGTTAACCTACCCCAACCAAGGAAAAGTACAAGGTAAGGGTTATTTCACAATCTCTTCATTATCCGAGGTTGTTTATATGTAATAATCTACTGGGATCTCTTTATCATCCACATCCATGTTTCTTAAAAATGTATTTCAAAACATTTTTACTATTTACAAGAATATGCGTTAAAGTCATTTATACCCTTTTTTGACTTTTTATAAGAGGTTTCTAAAGGAATCTTTCCGTCGTTTTCAAAACAAGGTCCTTTTTAACCTTTTCGACAGAATTGAGGTAAGAATGTTTTTTTAACTTATACGGCGGGTGCGGTTATTTTACACCGTTATAAAATCTTCAAAGCTTTCCTTACAAGCTTATAAGAATATTTTCAAAGAAAATGTTTTATTTTATATGGATCTTAAATGATTTCAAAATAAAAGGAGATATTTCTTTAAAAAGAATTTTGATTTCATCTATGTCAACATCCTTTGATGGATTTTAAGATTATTTGAAGTTGATTTATTATGATACAAAACTTCTATATTGTATTGAAGGTTTTGTGATATGTTTGACTGTGGATGTGCTATTTTTATACCATTCATAGTTTATTGTGAAAGTATTGACATTTCGTATGCTAGTTTTAATACGAATGTTTATGTTATGTTTAAACCTTTTCATATGGGAAAGCATTGGACTTAATAAGTGACGGGTGGAGCCCGCTATAGCTCCTCGATGCATCGGTAGGTCTCATGAGACAAACTAGTGTCTTGGCACAAGGCCTTGACAAAATCTTATTTGTAGTCTTGGCACGAGGCCTTGGCTATGTGGTTATGATAGTCTGGCATTATGCATTCCAACATTATGAAAGTGGTTATTTATTTTTGTATGTGATTATTCGATTAGTGGAATATCCATGTGAATAAGTAAATGGCATTATTTCATTTTATTTATGCCATACCATGTTGAAAGTTCATGTTTAAAAGGCTTTTGTTTTAGTTATACATTGCCTTAAATGTTTATTCTTATTGATGAAAGTTTCCGCTATATTGTTATCCTTACTGGGCATTTGAGCTCACCCCTTTTCTATGTTTTATTTTTCCCAGGAAGTGAAGATGTAAGTTATGAATGACCTGCAGGGATATTATGAGGGGATTGTAGTGTGGACTGTGGAAACATTATGTTGTTGTAGTAGTTTTTGATTTTATGATGTAATGTAAAACTTATGAATATATCTAGTGTTTCCAAGGCTACTAAACCAATCGGTCTTTCGAGATTTGATCTTTCTTGTGATCATGCCAATGTTATGTAATAATGCACCGACTCTAGGCAACTAGGGTCGGGGCGTTACAGTTGGTATCAGAGGAAGTTTAGTACAAACCTTGGAAGCTAGATTTAGATAAACTCTGATTAGAGCACATAGACCTAAGATGAACTTTGAGGATTAGTATAGAAGAACTTCCTAGAATTTTGGTATTGTAGAGACTTTGTGAGTTTTCCGAGCAATACATCCCTGTCTGGATACGAGCAGGTAGAGGCGGCTCTGGCACAGATGTACCTAGGGGTAAAACCCGAAAACACCGCTTTGAGCTAGACTCGAACGGGAACTGGTGCACGACAACGGGCCTTGCTGCACTCTTGGTTACGACACTCCCGAGGGATATGCTTAGGATAACTCTCACTTTCTTTACAAATCATTATGAAGGGTTTATGAGTATATACTTCCTCAAAGAAAACATATTTATGATTATGGATTATATCCATAGATAGTTCAATTTATGTTTAGTGTTTTATAAGTATGGGATTATGTATTTTGATGCATAAACTGATCTAGTTTATGCCATTTTTTAGAAATGGCGCCTAGTGGAAGAAATGGAAACCGTATCAATGCACGCACTCCATGTAGGGATTTCCCTCCTGCTCAAGATAATTATAGTGGGGCTGGTGATGCAACTGGTGCTGATCAGCTAATC
The DNA here is from genome assembly GCA_963277665.1 of Viscum album. Taxonomy (NCBI): domain Eukaryota; kingdom Viridiplantae; phylum Streptophyta; class Magnoliopsida; order Santalales; family Viscaceae; genus Viscum; species Viscum album. Next base: position 2,028,288,461 of record OY728123.1, read on the forward strand.
ACCGTACTGGGAAAACTTACTCAGGTTATGAATAATAACCTTACCCGTATGGAGCACCCTGATCCGCAGCGTGGAGGATCAATGTTAGATCGATTCATGAGACAACAACCACCAACGTTCAATGGGAGTACAAATACCTTAGTAGCTGAGCAATGGATATTTTCCCTAGAGAAAATATTTCAGGCTTTGGGGAGTAGTGAAAGGGAAAAAGTTACCATGGCAGTTTACCGCCTCACTGGAGATGCTGATCAATGGTGGTCATTGATTCAAACATGAAGGAAGATGATGAAGTATCAAAAATGGAATGGAGGGAGTTCAAAGATCTGTTTTTAGAAAAATACTTTCCTCGCGACCATCGAGCAGATATGGAAAGACAATTTCTGAGTCTGAGACAAAAGGAGGATGAGAATGTCACAAAGTATGAGGCTAACTTTACAAGGTTAGCGAGGTACGCTGGTGATTATATTCGCATCCCAAGAAGTAAGATTGATCGTTTCTTTGATGGGTTAAAACCATTTCTCCGTCGAGCATTAGTCTCACAATCCTTTTCATCGTACGAAGACATTGTCTCATGTGCTATCAAGACCGAAAAGGAATTCTCTAAGTCTTATGACTTTAAAGCAAAGCAAGAGAAGAAGAGACCTGCTGATCAATCTAGGAATGGAAATAAGGGGAAGAAGGGAAAGGTTGAATATCCATATTGTGGTAAGTGCGGGAAGAAACACCCCGGTGCTTGCCTGAAGGGAATGGGAGTCTGTTACAAGTGTGGTGAAAAAGGCCACCAAGCTCATGATTGCAAGGGGAAGAAGGAAGCTACCAACGTTCAGTACTACAATTGCAGGGAGATGGGGCATTATGCAAATGCATGTCCTAAGCGTCAGGAGAACTTACCTCAGAAAAGGCCAAGGGATCAAGGCCAGGCTTATGCTATCACTACTGTTGAGGTAGAAGCTCCGAAAGACGTGGTGGCAGGTAATTTAATGGTTTCCTCAAGTTTAGCAAATGCATTATTTGATTCTGGATCATCGCATTGTTTCATATCTTCCCAGTTTGCTAAGAAAATTAGATATTTCCAATTTGATTTAATAAGGGAGTTGTCAGTTAAAACTCCTAAGGGAAGTATCGTTGCAACAAAGTTTTGTGAATCAGTCCCCATTAGAGCACATAAATTTTCTTTATCTGCTGATTTCATCGTCATACCTATGATTTAGTTTGATATAATCCTCAGTATGGACTGGATTTCGGACTATGATGCAAAGATTTATTGTAAGAAGAAAGAGGTTACGATTCTTGATGATAATGATAAGGAGCACCTTATTTTTAGAGCAGAATCGTCACCACCTAATTCTTATTTAGATCCACCCCCTGTAGCTCAACTTAATTCAATTATCGGGGAGGAAGAGAATGAAATAACTGTCGGTGAGGAAAGGAATGTTCAAATAGAGGATGTACCTGTTGTGAAAGAATTTGTAGATGTATTTCCGGAAGATTTACCTGGACATCCTCCAGAACGATAAGTTGAGTTTTCCATTGATTTGATTCCTGGATCAAGGCCTATATCGAAGACCCCTTATAGAATGGCCACTGTAGAGTTAGTCGAACTAAAGAAACAACTAGAGGAATTGAGTAATAAGGGATTTATTCGCCCTAGTGTTTCTCCATGGGGAGCCCCTGTTCTTTTTGTTAAAAAGAAAGATGGATCTATGAGGTTATGTATCGACTACAGGGAGATCAATGCTATAACAATAAAGAACAAGTATCCCCTACCTCGTATTGATGATTTATTTGACCAACTGCATGGAGCTCAATACTTTTCAAAGATTGACCTTCGATCTGGATACCATCAGTTGTGTGTGAAGAAGGAAGACATTCCGAAAACAGCATTTCGAACCAGGTATGGGCATTACGAGTTTACTGTAATGCCGTTTGGATTGACTAATGAACCATCTGTATTCATGGATCTGATGAATAGAGTTTTCAAGGAGTATCTCGATGAATTTGTGGTAGTATTTATTGATGATGTATTGGTATACTCCAAAACCTATGAAGATCATGAAAATCACTTGCGCATTATCTTGAGGACTCTGAGGAGGCATGAATTATATGGAAAGTTTAGCAAGTGTGAATTCTGGCTTCAGGAGATTTCTTTTCTTGGCCATATTGTCTCTAAAGATGGAATCTCTGTTGATCCTTCTAAGACCAAGGCAATCCAAGAATGGCCAGCACCTACGAGTATAACTGAGGTACGTAGTTTTATTGGTTTGGGAGGTTATTATCGACGTTTCGTCCAGAATTTTGCCCGATTGGCTAACCCATTAACGAAGCTCACATGTAAAGGGGTTAAATTTGTTTGGACAAAAGAGTGTGAAGAATGTTTCAAAGAACTGAAGAGAAGATTAGTCAATGCTCCTATATTGACTCTACCATCGGGGAATGATGGGTTCGTTATTTATAGTGATGCATCAAAGAAAGGACTTGGTTGTGTCCTTATGCAGAATGATAGAGTTATTGCCTATGCATCACGACAGTTGAAAATTCATGAACAAAACTATCCTACTCATGATCTTGAGTTAGCAGCTGTGATCTTTGCTTTGAAGATATGGAGGCACTACCTCTATGGTGAAAAATGTGAGATTTATACTGATCACAAGAGTTTGAAGTATATTTTCTCACAAAAAGAACTCAACATGAGGCAAAGGAGATGGATTGAATTACTCAAGGATTATGATTGTACGATACACTACCACCCAGGGAAGGCAAACAAGGTGGCATATGCTTTGAGTAGAAAAGACCATGGAGTTTTGAACAATATGAGAATTGAAAGGGATCCAATTTTCATGGAGCTAGTGAAGATGGACATGGGAATAACCAGGGAAGGTGAAACATCAATGCTTTTTCAAATGGTTGTCAAACCATCTTTACTAGAAAGGATTAAGAGTTCTCAGACTGATGATGAAGAATTTTAGAAGAAGATTAAAGCTGTGAATGATGGGAGATTGAGAGACTTTGTGTATGAAGATGGAATTTTGAAATTCGGGAAGAGACTTTGTGTTCCCGATTTACCTGATCTGAAAAGGGAATTACTGGATGATGCTCATAGTTCCAATTTCTCTATACACCCTGGGAGCACCAAAATGTATAGAGATTTGAAGGAACATTTTTGGTGGGACAATATGAAGAGGGAGATTGCTGATTTTGTGTCAAGATGTATGGTTTGTCAACAAGTGAAAGCTGGAAGGCAACAGCCTGGAGGAGTCATGCAACCGCTTCCCATACCGGAGTGGAAATGGGACAATATTACAATGGACTTTGTCATGGGGCTACCAAAGACTCCTAGAAGGAACGATGCAATATGGGTTATTGTTGATCGTCTTACCAAGTCAGCACATTTTCTTGCTATAAGAGAAGATCTACCCCTAGAACGTCTAGCAAGACTACACATTAATGAAGTTGTGAGACTTCATGGAGTACCCCTATCAATTGTTTCGGATCGTGATCCCCGTTTTACTTCAAGGTTTTGGAAAAGTCTTCAGAAATCCCTGGATACTGAACTTCATTTGAGCACTGCTTACCACCCTCAGACAGACGGACAATCAGAACGGACTATTCAAACCTTAGAAGACATGTTGAGATCTTGCTCACTTGACTTTCAGGGTATGTGGGATCAATATTTACCTCTGGTAGAATTTTCCTATAATAATAGCTTCCATTCGAGTATTCAGATGGCACCATATGAAGCGTTATACGGAAAGAGATGTCGTACACCAACCTGTTGGGATGACGTCGGTGAAAGAAAACTTGTAGGTCTAGAACTGGTGGAGGAAACGATGGAAAAGGTAAAGGTAATCCAAAATCACATCAAAGCAGCTCAAAGTAGGCAGAAGAGCTATGCCGATAATCGAAGGAATGATTTGGAATTTCAAGTCGGTGATCATGTTTTCCTAAAGGTATCTCCGTGGAAGGGAGTCATACGTTTTGGTAAGAAAGGTAAATTGAGTCCCAGGTACATCGGACCTTTCGAAATTCTAGAACGAATTGGGGCTGTAGCTTACCGATTGGCAATGCCGCCAAGTCTCTCCAAAGTTCACGATGTGTTCCACGTATCTCTGTTGAGAAAATACATGCCTGACCCAACGCATGTACTCACCTATGAGGAATTAGAACTGGAACCCGATCTGTCTTATTGCGAAGAGCCCGTCAGGATTCTTGATACGAGAGAACAAGTGCTGAGAAACCGGACGACGCGTCTGGTAAAAGTTTTGTGGAGAAATCATAAGATGGAAGAGGCAACGTGGGAACCCGAGGAACTTATGATGAAGAACCACCCGAGTCTTTTTATGCAGTAATACCCTAGAAATTGCGAGGACGCAATTATTTGAAGGAGGGGAGAATGTAACACCCCAAGCTTCTACGGTACGTTTCCCTTTGAATAATGCGATAGCGTGTGTTGTACGCAACCTCGAGTTCTAACACACACCACAACTAATTAAACTAGCCGTTGTGAATAGTAATACCTAATTTTTGAAATTATATATATTTTATATTTGAAAATGGACTTCATTTTTGGACTCGGAATATCGAATTTAGCCTAAGGTGAAATTTTGGTACTTTTCGGATAACTTTCATATTTTGATGAATAGTGAAAATTACTAAATTTTAATTAAAAACAACTTTTTTAATCAAAATAATTAATAGTGATAAATTATGAATTTTAGTAGTTTTAAAGTATATTTAGAATATATTTTTACCATTTAATATAATGTTGGTCATTGGACATAATTTTACAATTAAACCGAACATAAACAAGTGTCAATCTTTTGATAGTTATTATCTCTTAAAAACACGCTTTTTGTTTTGACAGCGGGAATTAATTTTAAATTAATTTCTGCCACTTCTGTGTTTTGAATTTAGGAAAATGGATTCCATATTTGGAATCAGGATTTTCAAATTGTGTAAATAGGTAACTTTTATTTTTATACATTTTGAATAATTACTGCGGTAAATATTTTATTTACCATGGTTAAGGGTAAATCCGGTAAATAAGGGTTAAAAAAATAATATTATAATAATACTAAATTACCCTAAAAACGTGTCTTAACCCTATTGGTTGATAGATGGTCGACCATGGGCATCTTTGTGTCAATTTTGGGACCCCATGGATCCACTTGTAAGTGATAATGACACTTTATTTTAATTTAGTTAAAATGAATACAAAAATGACACAAGCATATATCTTTTAGAACAACAATTTTTACATAGGGTTATATATGTTGGATTTTAGATTATAAATATTAATTAGAAAGCTAAAAAGATTTCCTACATAATGATATTTTATTTATAATTTTTAGACATTAACTAATTTATTTTATTTATGACACAATGAAGATGCAGTAATTACTATAATAGTGAAAAATTAAAATAATTGATATTATAAATACCCAAATAAATATAATATGAAACTTTTAATGAATTAAACTAATTTTATAGGATAATATGATATATTAGGATTGATTTAATTGACTTTGTTCTAAGTAATCAATCTTTTATGAGTTTCACAAAAATCAACTATTGAATAGTGTCAAAATTGACATAAAAGAGTTCTTAAAACAAATATTATATTATTAATTGATATTAAATTCCTAAAAATCTAAGGTTCGGACAAGAGACTTATATTATGATAGGTTCCTCATTAATGGACCACTTTGGGGTCGCTTGGATGTATATAGTAAGTTTATTAACCATATTATATAAAAATACAAAGAGACATTGTAAAAGTGAAACTAATTAACTTAGAGTTAATACTTAAAGATAAGGTTAATATAAGTACCCAAACCTGTCTAAATTATATTGGTTGAGTGGTTTTGGACCTATCCCCACCTTAACCTTTGAATAATCAACTTTGGAGCCATTATAAACCGAATATGAATTTATTATAAATTAATATTTCTAGCTTTTCCAAAGGTGCCCCTCACCCCTCTTATAAAAGGGCACTCCTCCTTCTCTTTTCTTCACACCTTCAAAGCCTTTTGGTTCTGCCAAACTCTGCCCAAATACTCTCCCAACATCCCTCACTACAACCTAGAGGCCTTAGTTTGATCAGAAAGCCAACCTAAGGAGCCCTTTTGATCAAATCAAAAGGAAGAACCCGAAGAAGAGGTAATGATTTCACCACCCTTTTCTAAGTTCATTTCTTCTTCCACTTCTTCTTCCTTTTTTCTTACCATTCTAAAATAATAACTCCAGTATCTCACATATACTGTGATGTTATTATAAGTATGGTACAACCATATTCAGTATTCTATCCACCCTTTGAATAACATGTCACCATACGTGCGTACGTACGGCTTACCGTCTCCACGTCGTGGTGTAATTGTTATTCAATATAATATTATTTGGATGGGTATAATAATGATGTGTAACTCATGTAAATAATAAATATAACATGTTAATGATTCTGTATATATGATATACCATTCATTTATATATTATTTTAATATCAAAAGAATGATATTGTCGCTCGTGCGTACGTACGGACTACCGTCTCCACGAACGCGATGAGATTCATTCTCCATCGTATCCATTCAAGTATAATTATCATTTTATGATTTAAAAATGATGTTTAAGGACTTGATATCATTATGGATATGAATAAGATACAACAAACATGGCTTATGTAACAAAACATATAAAAGAAAATGAGTAAGTTAACACCCGAAACGATGATAATTCTAAGATATTATTAATAAATCAATGTTAAAAGATCATATATGATATCATATTAATATATATGATTCTTGTATAATTTAATAACAATTATTTCACCATTATACAGGAGGTTAACCTACCCCAACCAAGGAAAAGTACAAGGTAAGGGTTATTTCACAATCTCTTCATTATCCGAGGTTGTTTATATGTAATAATCTACTGGGATCTCTTTATCATCCACATCCATGTTTCTTAAAAATGTATTTCAAAACATTTTTACTATTTACAAGAATATGGGTTAAAGTCATTTATACCCTTTTTTGACTTTTTATAAGAGGTTTATAAAGGAATCTTTCCATCGTTTTCAAAACAAGGTCCTTTTTAACCTTTTCGACAGAATTGAGGTAAGAATGTTTTTTTTAACTTATACGGCGGGTGCGGTTATTTTACGCCGTTATAAAATCTTCAAAGCTTTACTTACAAGCTTATAAGAATATTTTCAAAGAAAATGTTTTATTTTATATGGATCTTAAATGATTTCAAAATAAAAGGAGATATTTCTTTAAAAAGAATTTTGATTTCATCTATGTCAACATCCTTTGATGGATTTTAAGATTATTTGAAGTTGATTTATTATGATACAAAACATCTATATTGTATTGAAGGTTTTGTGATATGTTTGACTGTGGATGTGCTATTTTTATACCATTCATAGTTTATTGTGAAAGTATTGACATTTCGTATGCTAGTTTTAATACGAATGTTTATGTTATGTTTAAACCTTTTCATATGGGAAAGCATTGGACTTAATAAGTGACGGGTGGAGCCCGCTATAGCTCCTCGATGCATCGGTAGGTCTCATGAGACAAACTAGTGTCTTGGCACAAGGCCTTGACAAAATCTTATTTGTAGCCTTGGCACGAGGCCTTGGCTATGTGGTTATGATAGTCTGGCATTATGCATTCCAACATTATGAAAGTGGTTATTTATTTTTGCATGTGATTATTCGATTAGTGGAATATCCATGTGAATAAGTAAATGGCATTATTTCATTTTATTTATGCCATACCATGTTGAAAGTTCATGTTTAAAAGGCTTTTGTTTTAGTTATACATTGCCTTAAATGTTTATTCTTATTGATGAAAGTTTCCGCTATATTGTTATCCTTACTGGGCATTTGAGCTCACCCCTTTTCTATGTTTTATTTTTCCCAGGAAGTGAAGATGTAAGTTATGAATGACCTGCCGGGATATTATGAGGGGATTGTAGTGTGGACTGTGGAATCATTATGTTGTTGTAGTAGTTTTTGATTTTATGATGTAATGTAAAACTTATGAATATATCTAGTGTTTCCAAGGCTACTAAACCAATCGGTCTTTCGAGATTTGATCTTTCTTGTGATCATGCCAATGTTATGTAATAATGCACCGACTCTAGGCAACTAGGGTCGGGGCGTTACACCTTCGGCTCCACTGCACGGTGCGACGACGCCGCACCTCCTCCACCGAGGCCTGTTTGGTCGGCAGCCCGCGGCTCCTCCTTGCGGCATAATGGTGTCGCGCCTTTTTCCGGCGGCCTTGGACTACCGGTTTCCTCACGGACGGCCTGTCGTCGGCAGCCGATGCTCCACCACGGTTCTCTCTTCCGGTGGCGCCTTTGTGCCACCTCCATCGTCAACCAATCAAGAACCAATGGAGGGATGTCGTGCCGTTTTTCTTCATCCCACGCCCTCCGCGTTAGGTGATAAAAAATAGCCAACAAATAAACCGATTTTGAATGACGAAGAACAAGAAATGAATTCAAGCCAAACCCATACTTCGTATTTTTCGTTGAACGTTGAAGAGTCACGAAAGAGGTGGCATCAATTCGTTGACATTGGGGAGCGTCCGAGGAAGAAGCTTCCTCAGCGTTCTTTGCGAGCGGCTCCTTCTCTTATAGCTTGGTCGAAGATCGAGGATGGTGTTTGTCATTTTTTGAAGATGAAGAGCATTCTTTATTGGAAGAAGTCATTTCTCCAAGAACTCCAAAGCTCCACCAAAGAGAATCACCAACCCCCAAAATAAAATAATAGCTCCATATTATTTTATTGTTTCCATGAATTCAAAATAGAATTCAATTTTTTTTGAAATGATAATTAAAATAAGCTGGCTCACTTCATTAATGGGTGAATTGGCACCATTATGGGGAAGGTGGAACGTTTTAAAATAAACAAGGGAGAGTTTGCTTTAATAAACTCAAGGGAAGTTTAAGATACTTCCCCTAATTTAATGAGAGTTACATGGTGGTTAAAGGGGGGTTATACTCATGTGGGTCCCACCTAGTTATATCCTCCCATGGGAGGTTATGCGGGGGTGGGTCCCACCTCCAGCCTCCCATTGGAGGATTAAATCACAAAAAATATGAATATTTTGTACATATTTTTATTTAATTTATTTAGAAAACCCCAAACAATTAACTTCTATCCTTGATAAAATGCAACTGGGGTAAAGGTCCCCTTAAGTGAATACTGGCACTGTGAGTTCAACGGTGTCCTCAAATTTCAATTCTGAGCAGCGGTTCAAAATATATAAAATCCCGCTCGTACGTTTACTGAACGCACCTGAATAAAACTTCAGGAATTGATTTCGGGCACACCGGGTCTTGGAATCAAGCGCCGTCAGAAACTGCGGACTCGTAAAATTCCCATGTATTGAAGAAAAAAATTGATGGAATTTTCGGGTCGTTACATTCTCCCACCTCAGGGCTTTACGTCCCCATAAGCTACAACACACACTAAGGGAACAAATGGGGGTACAGAGTACGCATCTAAGCCTCCCGCTCCCATGTGCTCTCCTAGAGGCTCCCGTGCGGCTACCGAATGCACTCCAGAGGTATCGACCATCCACGAAGGACCCGATCCAGTTGATCCTCAATCTCCATAAGAACCTCCATGAAAGTTTCCCCATCATCGATGTCCAGCTTCCCATGACCGATGATGTGGGACGGGTCATGCACGTATCTCCTCAACTTAGATATGTGGAAGACATTGTGCACCCGGTACAACTGATGTGGAAGAGACAAGTGGTAATCCACCTCACCTGCTCTGCTGAGGACCTCAAAAGGTCCAATGAATTACGGAGATAACTTGCCGCCTCGGTCAAATCTCCGTAGACCTTGTTGAGTGAGACCCGTAGAAAGACATGGTCACTATCCTCAAACTCCAGCGGTCTCCGTCTTTTATCAGCAAAGGACTTATGCCTGCTCTGTGCAGTCTTCATCCGCTCCTGGATGATCTGCACCTTCTCCATCGTATCCTGCACCATCTCTAGTCCTACAAGTGCCGACTCCCCTGGGTCAGTCCAGCATAGAGGTGATCTATAAGGTCAGTCGTACAGTGCCTCGTAAGGTGTCATCCTGATGGTGGAGTGGCAGTTTTTGTTATAAAAAAACTCTACCAAGGGTAAGTGATCCTCCCAGCTACGACCAAAGTCGAGGACGCATGCACATAGCATGTCCTCAAGAGTCTGAATAGTCCTCTTAGTCTGACCATCTGTCTGAGGATGGAAGGCAGTGCTCAAGCGAAGCTAAGTCCTGAAGGCCTCCTGCAACCCCTTCCATAGCCGGGAAGTGAAACAAGCATCTTGATCTAAGATGATCATCGATGGCACACTGTGAATCCATACGATCTCCCGTACATAGAGGCATCTCAGGCTCTCTACTGAACCCTAATCTATGATCGGTAGGAAGTGGGCCGACTTGGTTAGTCGATCTATGATCGCCCTGATAGAGTCGATTCCTCTGGATGTACATGGAAGTACCATCACAAAATCCATGAATATCCCATCCCACTTCCACTCTAGGAAATCTAAGGGATGAACCAAGCTTGCTGGAACATGGTGCTCCACCTTCACTTGCTGACAAGTGATGCATCGTGAGACAAATTATACTACTACCTTCTTCATACCTGGCCACCAGTTCTATTGTCAGAGGTCCTGATACATATTCACCACTTCTGGATGTACCGCTAATGGAGATGTGTGGAACTCCTTCAACACTTCCTCCTGAAGTGAAACTGGTACCATGGTACGTCCTCTAAAGAGAATGACGTGCTCCCCACCTTCAAAAAATCCATCAGGTGCCTGCCCTGTGGATATCTGTGCACGTCGCATCTCACAGTCAATGTCACCATGTTGTGCCTCCCTGACTCACTGAAGAAGTGGAGGAGAGACTATGAGAGACTATAGAAAGACTACTCCATCCCAATCCACAAGGATAACTGCAACGCGGCCAGCTGCACAGTCACCTCCCCTAGTAGTTGAATGCCTGATCTCATACTGAGAGCATCGGTTACAACGTCCCCCTTCTTAGGAGTACAGACTATCTTGAAGTCATAATCCTGGATGAATTCAAGCCAACATCGATGTCTCAGGTCCAGGTCCTTCTGAGAGAAGATAGACCTGAGACTCTTGTGATCATAGTAAACTGTAAACAGTTCGCTCAGTGAACTATGGGTGAGACTAGCAAATTTTAAAGAACTCGACTACACCCTTCTTTGTCTACGTCCTACAAGAGCTGCTAAGATTTATCCTTTTTTCAAAAAGGGAAATCCAGTCTCATCCCCTAGATGGACCACATCCTTTGCCTAATACAGTCAATACTGAAATGAACGATACTAATTCATGCCATGGATGACGTCATAAGGCCTCAAAACTACTACTAAGAGATCCAACCATTACTCTTGCCTCCAAGGGTTGAGTCACACTGTTAGAATCAGTGTGTGGTCACTAGGTCATCTCTAGTATAAATCACAAATGTGAGGGTATTGTAAATGGTTTTAACCGGAACCTCTCAGTATCAACCACACAAAAAGGCAGGAAAGAAAACGTCACAAGGACAAGTGTCTTTTATTACTGCAGCTCTAAGTACAAAGACACAAAGCAACCACAAACAATGACATTAACAAAGATAGAAGTACCATGGCCAAAGTCCTATATTCTTAGAGCTAGTACTGCTCCTGTCCACCTACTCCCAGAGCTCAAGGTAGACCATTTAGGGGTGGTGGAAGTGGTAGGACCTCGAAACGTCGTCCACTACCTGCTGCTCAACCATCTCCTCTACCACATCCGCCTACTCCCAGAGGACCACCGCAGTCAAACCTATGCCTCTGCCTAGGAGGTTCCTAAATTGTCTTCTAATCATCTGTACAACAGGTTGGATAGTCACGTTCCATGTGACCCTGCCCACTGCATGCATAGCACTATCTGCTCCTCATATGGCTAGCTCTGTCTCGTGTTCCCCACACAACTGAACCTATATCCTGGGGTCTCCCACCTGATGTTCTGGTCCACTTGGACCTCTGCGACATAAATCTACTTCTGGTTGTAGAATACTCCACTACGTGTCTCCCTGTGGTGGGCCTCGATACTGGTGTCTTCTTAGCAAGAAAACTCTACACAAGAAGGGCCCTCTCCAGCACCCCCGCTTACGCTAGGATGTTGATGGAGATCATCAAATCCCTCATCTAATGTATGAGTCCCTTCTCGAAGGTCCGGGTCCTGAAGAATGGATCTCATACAATATCTATGGAGTAGTGTGAGAGGTCGGTGAACCTCACTGAGTACTGAGCTACGGTCCTGCTACCCTATTCTAGATTTTGTAACTCCTGTATCCACACCACACGAAGGGTGGTTGGAACAAACTCTGACCGAAAGTGACTCTCGAAGTCCGCCCAGAGTAGTAATGCCTCATCATGCACCTGTAGCATCTGGATCCACCATCTGCCTACTGCTTCATGTAGGAGACTTGAAGCAAGTATCACAATGAGGTCGGCTGGTGTCCCCACCAATCTAAAAAATCTCACGACAGCCTCCAGCCAATCCTCAGTTGCCTATGGGTCAGTCTCTCCGCGGAACCTTGGTGGCCTCTGGCGCTAGAACTCATACAATGCACCCAAATGACATGCACTCTCTGCTACTGGAGCTGGTGGTATCGATGGCCCAACGGGAAGTGGTACCACTGGTACCCCCACTGTGATGGGGCCTTGCACTGAGACCTCGTCGCTTGGTGGGCTACAATCTCATACAAAAATCAGAACCCTTGATGGCTGCCGTTGTGGGTCCATCTTGAAAGATACAGGTGCGCCATGGTCAAAACTATAAACCTGGTGATATGACACAAAGTAATCACGAAGAAAACTTTCCAATGAAAACACAAACGCAAACAGTGTTTTCGTGCACTGAGTCAGATATCAGAAGTCAGAGTCCTAGTGTATGGATACGTCAGCCGCCGCACTAACATAGGTTTCCCTAAACTGATAACCACACCCAAAACACATAAAACTATTTCCCCTTAAAATATTTAGAGTCTAAGTTATGTGGTAGAACCGACTCCTATGATACCAATTTGTCACGACCCGTCCTCGGGGCCCATGCCGTGACCACCGCAAGCCCACCTTCCATAGGCCAGGGGCTGGCGACTAGCACCAAATGCGAATTCCCGATAAAAGCGAAGGAATTTCCTTTAAACCTGTAACACACCTAGTCTGAACAAAAGCAGTAGAAGCAGCAAGTACTAAAATAGAAAATAAAAGTGTGTTGAAAGTAAGTGGGCCAGTATAGAAACCTAACTGAACAACAAGTACAAGTACAAGTAAAAAGAAAAAAAACTCATGGATCGTCAACCGGGGAATCCTACATGAAGGTTAGGTACAAATCTCGAACACTCATCCCTGAGGTATCTATCATCTAGTCCAGCTTCGAGTAGCCTCCCATCCATCACCCTCAGCCTCGATCACTACTGACCATCGTCTGCACAGAACACAACAAGGTGCAGGTGAAGCCCGTGCAGGGTTGAGTATAACAATACTCAGTAGGGGACCCCGATACCCCTGATGGTCTCCCCAAATTGACTATGGATAAACCACATAAGTAAAATAAAATCACGAAGTATTATCCAACCGTAATTATGTATAGGCACATACATATACCTAAGTTACCAATCAAAGTTCGTCTCCAACACTCGAGCCCAAGCCCAACTCAGTCCATAAAGGAAGTAAAGTCAACCACCACAATGATAATGGTTGAAAGACAAGACTCAGCTCACATAGGTATAAAAATCATGTAGATGGGTACAGATGATTAGATGTATCCTCTGAATCATCTCCTCTATTAAACCCACATAGGATCCTGGAACATTATCAGCGCTGTCGAACCCATGTAGGATCCTGGTACAGAGGTCATCACCGTCGAACCCACGTAGGATCCTGGTATATAAGTCACTGCTGTTGAACCCATGGAGGATCCTGGTACAGTAGTCATCAATGTCGAACCCACGGAGGATCCAGGTACAGAAGTCATCACTGTCGAACCCACGTAGGATCCCGGTAGAGAAGTCACTGCTGTCGATCCCACGTAGGATCCTGGTACAGAAGTCATCACTGTCAAACCCATGGAGGATCCTGGTACAAAAGTCATCACTGTCGAATCCACGTACAACCCTAGTACAGAAGTCACTGCTGTCGAACCCACGTAGGATCCTGGTATAGAAGTCATCACTGTCGAACCCACATAGGATCTCGGTACCAAAGTTACTGATGTTGAACACACATAGGATCTGGGTACAGAAGTCAACACTGTCAAACCCACGTAGGATTAGGGTATAGAAGTCACTACTACTGAACCCATGGAGGATCTTGGTACAATATCATTGCTATCGAACCGAAGAAGGATCCTGGTACAGTATCTTCATTTTCGAAACCACGGAGGATCCTGTCATCTCATTCTCAGCCAGCCCTAGGTTTCCCACACACAACACGCTCGATTCCGGGAGGGTATGCTCCTCGATCCAAGTGTTGATACATAAACTACCATGAAGCCTTGAGTTAATGTATCTTGTAGTTCCTTCTCATCATTATGAACCCAGCGTGACAGACAACGCGTCAATCAAATGCCCAGTCTGAGAGTAACTGGCATTTCCGTTCGAGGGGCCTGAATGGTTTTTAGGCTCAAACCAACCCGGCTGGACCCCAACTGCATCAAAACTTCATGTGGAGTATGCCAAAAGAATTTTATCGCTCCAAGAATTCCATCGTCGTAGGAGGTACGTCAATCGGACACCGGTAGCCCTACATGCGGGCTAAAATGGGTAAACGGCCATAGCAGGTTTGGGTCCGGTCCGACCCGGTCAGACTGACCCGGTCTGCGGGTCCGACCCAGTATGAAGAAGTGACCCGATATGAGGAGACGACCCGACCCAAAGAGACATCTTGGCTGAGGGCGGCTTGGCCGAGGGTGGCCTGGCCATGGGCGGTCCGACCGAGGGTGTCCCGACATTGGGCAGCCCGACCGAGGGGCGGCCCGGCCGAGGGCGGCCCGGCCGAGGGCGGCCCGGCCGTGGGGGGGCCCGGCCAAGGCGGCTCAGCACATGGCGGTCCAAATTTCCATGCGATGGAGGGGGGTGTCGCGCCCCTACCCTATTTTTCTAAAAGAACTGGCGCGCTGCGCCGGTTCAGGGGCCACGGGACCCGACTGGCCCCGCTTGTCCAGCTCCACAGTGGCCAGGCTGGCTGGCCTCCACCACTCCTCCACCATGGCACGACGGCGCCGCGATCCTCCTACTCTCCGCGCGGCGCGATTGCGTCACGCCTCCACCGCCACAGCCAGACTTGGTCGCGGCCTTCGGCTCCACCGTGCAGCGCCGTGCCTCCTCCACCATAACCCGGTTTGGCCGCAGCCTACGACTTCTCTGCGCGGCATGACGGTGCCACGCCTTTTTCCGGCAGCCTTGCACTGTCGGTTTCCTAGTGGCCAGCCTGTCGCCGGCTGCCGATTCTCCACCGCGGTTCTCTCTTTTGGTGGCACTGTTGCGCCACCACCATTATCAACCAATCAAGTCCCAACAGAGGGACGTCGGGCCGTGTTTGTTCGGGAAGAACCCTCCAAGTTTGGTGATAACAATTGGAAAACAAATAAACCAAGGTTTAATGATGAATAATAAGCAAAGAATTCAACTCAAACCCATACTTCGTATTTTTCGTTGAACATTGACGAGTCGCGGAAGAGGCGGCGTCAATTCATTGACGTCGGGGAGTGTCCGAGGAAGAAGCATCGTCGGCATTCTTCACGGGCGGATCCTTCTCTTATAGCTTGGTCGAAGATCGCGGATGGTTTTTGTTATTCTTCAGAGATGAGGGTCGTTCTTCATTGGAAGAAGTCATTTCTCCAAGAACTCCAAAGCTCCACCAGAGAGAATCACCAACCCACAAAATAAAATAATAGCTCCCTATTATTATATTATTTCCAAGAATTCCAAATAGAATTCAAAAGTTTTCGAAAAGAAAATTAAAATAAGCTACTTCACTTAATTAATGGATGAATTGGCACCATTATGGGGAAGGTGGAAAGTTTTAAAATAAATAAGGGATAGTTGGCTTTAATAAACTCAAGGGAAGTTTAAGAGACATCCCCCAATTTAATGAGAGTTACATGGGGGTTAAAGGGGGTTTATACTCATGTGGGTCCCACCTAGTTACATCCTCCCAAGGGAGGTTATGCATGGGTTCCCCCCCTCCAACCTCCCCTTGGAGGATTAAACCTCCACAAATAAAAATATGTTGTACATATTTTTATTTAATTTATTTAGAAATCCCCCAAAAATTAACATCCAACCTCGATAAAAAGAAACTTTGATAAAGTTCCCCTTAAGCGAATACCGGTGTTGTGAGTTCAACGGCGTCCTCAGATTTCAATTCTGAGCATCGGTTTAAAAGATATAAAATCCCACTTGTACGTTTACTGAACGTACCTGAAAAAAACATCAGGAATTGATTCTGGGCACACCGAGTCTCAGAATCAAGTGCCGTAAGAAACTGTTGACTCAAAAAATTCTAATGTATTTAAGAAAAAAAATTCCATGGAATTTCCAGATCTTTACAAAACCCATGAATAATAATCAAAATTTGAATACATCATTGAAAGGTTATTGGATTTTTCAATAAAAATAGTGCAAACTATCTACCATTTAAATAAAAAATTAAATAAAAAACTAATTAGATCCCTAGAAACGTTGTTAAGTTTTGATAGAACACCTATTATGGAGTGTGGAAATAGTTAATATTTATATTTTCCCTAGTCTAGAACAATGGATGACTAGGTTTATCTCACTTTTTGAGCTTCACAGTTATTCACTTATTAATTCAAATTCTCCTAAACAATTTTTTTTATTGTTTTCTAAAAATAATTTAAATATATTGAAAGGAGAGTAAAAATATAAACTATAATTCAATGAAATATATTGAGGTTATAATTAATATTCTTGGGACATGGTTTTGTTTTGGGTTTCTTCATTATTCACATTTATTGTTTAAATTCAATTTAATAGTTAGACCATGAAATATAATTGATAAACAACTATACTTTTATTTATTGGGTTAGAAATCTTAAATTTCTCAGAAAACTAAATTCCACCTCATCCTATAATCAAGGTTGATGACACACCTCAATCAATAGTGTGGAAACTTCTGGGAGCTAGATCCATCATATGTTGTTTCATCAATTGAACAACATAACTTTTTTGTGTGAGGATTTCTCATTCAATAGAAGGACCCGAAAATATATTAATAAATGAATATAGATTATTTTTAGATCTATGTCATGGTGGAAAACTTCCACACCTAAAAATTTTGTTATCATTCCCCAAAAACAAATTTAAATCATTGAGAAATAATGTTTAGAATTTAGGAATACCGGATCCTTCCCTAAGTCCAAGCCTCGGCCCAGTTACTCATTATCGAGTACAAGAGGTCACAATGGAAAGAAAAAAGAGAGGAAAAATAATGATATATAGAGAATGGAAGTGAGATAAATAGAGAACTAATGGATCATAATTGAACACTTTTATTAAAACATAAGGCAATTAAATAAACAGACATAAAATATAGCAGAAAAATAAAAAAGCAGTATTGGCATCTAGTACAAACAATATCTTCAACATACGATAATTTATTAGTGGTGCAGAACCATATAATTTATAGAGGGAGGGGTCTCCTCTTCATTAATTTTTCATTTATTTAGTATCTTCTTGGTAAAAGTTCCCTTTTTTATGATTTGGATCTGGTTTCATGGATTTTAGTGTTTTAATATTTCAGTATAGAATCATAATGTGGTGTGGGTAAGAACATTTTGGTTCAACCCTTTCTTCATCTACATGGAAATACATGGGCTATTATGCATCATATTATTCCATGTTCATAGCACAGTTTTTACTAATTTATTCAAAAATTCTCTATTTTCATTTGAAACGCTTTATGATGTGTATAAAAACCAATATTTTGCCTCCTTAAGGTATATTTCCCCTAAAACTTTGGCACTTCCATTTCACAAACCTACATAAGATAGTGAAAGATCAATGATGTAGCACTCAACTTTCATACCTTCATTTTATAGGGATATGATATAAATGTTGGTCCATGACACAACCTCCATTTTATATTAAATACCTGCTTCTTCTAATATTAACATCTATTGGTCACAATCTCTTCCCCCATGATATAATCGAGCCTTCCTTGGAATGCTCATGGAATATTCATTTTGGAAATGATATAGGGATTCATAAATGAAATACATCCCTCATAATGGATGGATATGACTTCTCATCAACATACATGGCATTTTATAGCTTCAAATAGGCTTTATGATGGTTTCCTGAGGTCCAAGAAGTGATCTGTGATGATATCGAGCCACATAAATGCTTCAAAGCTCAAGATCAAGCTTTCCAAGTGACTTCCATGGTAGTTCATGGTGAGTTCCATAGTGGTCTAGAAATGTTGAGTGGTAGAGGTGATATTGTAGAAATGTATGAGGTAGAAGGGACATCTGTCCGAAGTATAATGAAGATATTTTTATTAGTTGGGAACAACAGCTACATTGAACCACATCATATTGGTGACTTGTTTGAAAAAACTATTTTATATTAGAAAATGCACTCTTAACACAGCTTAGAAGCCTACTAGATTGACTCATGCATGTAACTCACATACATACATGGGCTTGTGCTAAGATGCACATGCCCACCACAAGACATGTCCCAAATATTGAACACACTATGCAACCCAATCCACTTCCCTTCAACCTAAGCGAGTTTTCCTAGAGGTTTTCTTGGCCAGCCGACCATTCATGATATGGATATATGGATTTCACCCCAAGGTTGAGGGCCAGATTTAGCTAGGAATTTTTTATATATAGAAGAGTATTAAACACTTATATAATTTTCAACATGAATTTAACAGTGAAGTTCCAATTTTATAAAATAAATATTTTTATTCTTTTTAAACTCAATTAATTATTCAATTCAAATTAATCGAAAATTTAATAAATCATTATGTTATATGGGATTATTGATTATAAAGTAATAAAAATAATTAGAAAAAGGTTTAAAAATTTCATGAAAAATTAATACACCATAAAAGAAATATGGTGGTTGATGTGGATAACTAGATTTGGATTTATATGCACTAACATATTTAGTAAATTATTATCTATAGTTTTGATGAAATTCCTAGGAACATTCATATTTTAGAAATAATAAAATATATTATTTTGGTATTCCTATGGTGGGATCCTCTATTATTTTCTTCCTTCCTAGCGAGGACATTATTGTTGTTATTTTGGTTTACGAGGAGGCACCATGTGTTTAGGTATCAGAGTTGGTTCCAAGGGTGGATTATGAATTACTGTTATTATTTATTCTTTATTGTCCTATTTCTTTGAGTTTTTGGTATTTTCTAATACTTGGTCTTGATTCTCTGACTAGGGACTTCAATCCTTTTTTTCCATTGTGGATAACTCATGGAATTCATCGAGGTTTTTAATTAGGATCAACAATATCTATAGCTCATCACACATATTTTATAATTCAAGTTTTAAGTAGATTCCACATTATGATATTCTAATTCACGCAGTTGGTATGACCCTTCCATATGGTAATAAAGACTAAAATCATCTCATTAATTCATTGTTTGAAATTTGAGAGGTCAAGGACAAATGAATTTATCAGTTTTGAGTTGAATTTGTCGAGAAACTATTGAGTTAGATCATCCTAATCATTGATATACCCAGTAAGAAGATGTTGTACTAGAAGAATGATTATACTTAAAAAGTCTATAAAAAATATTTGATTTTTTATTACATGTTCTTATTAAGAATTCCCATCACGGTTCCACATTGAGTCACAAATTTCATCAGGTTTTTCTACAGGTCTCTAGTTCCATTGAAAGTTGGGAATTTGTGATTCCTGAAATTTGGTAGAGGAAGAGTGGAATCCACCCATCATGGATGTGATTTTTTACACCCACCAGATCACTTGTATTAGTTATTGGGGTTTTTATTTACCTAGGAAATCTTTCTTGGTGTTCTATGATGTCGAGGGTTGAAAATTTTATTTTTTGGGAAAACATACCTTGGGACATGATTGGTTCATGGTTTTTCTAACAATTCAGATAACATTACGAGGGTAATGGTTTGGGAATAATTGGATTTTATGAAACCTAAAAATGATTTTATTTACTATTAGAGACTCATTAGTAACCAAGAAACATGATTTTTGCATAGAAAGTATCTCATGCTTGGTTGGTGCCCAATTTTCCAAACCATGTAGCCAAACAACAAGGTCTATATAGTTCATTAAAATTTTTGGGTTTCCCATTTTTCCTTAGATGGGTTTAACAACATTGGCTCTTTTAATATCCCCCATTATAAAAAACCATCTCTTTTGGAAAGATATATCATTCTCCTGTATTTTTAGTGGGTTCCCCTTCATTTTATGGGGTTTTTTATTTATTTAATCCCTTTTACTCATGGTTTCTTCTTCTTTCTCATATTCATTATTTATTCTTCAATCTCTGTGGAAGGTTGGAGTCTTGCATTTTTATTTTAATCAAAACTTGTGTTAATAATGGTGTTTTTTTGATTCTTTTGGGTTTAGGTGTGTGAGTACTTCCTTTTCCTGATTTGAGTGGTTTTCATCAAAGGGGATGGGATTCAGTTTACATTCATGGTAAATGTCTCTATATTAGTTTGTTTTCCATGTATAAAATTTAATTCACCATCTCCTTTGGTTTTTATTATTAATTTTCCTTAAAATAAATCTATTATTAATTATTTATCCATGTTTGGTGTGATTTATGGTTTATATTAAAAAATTGATGCCTTAAAAATGTTTTTAAAAGGTATTTTAATTTACTAAACTCTATGTGTTTGTTAATATTTATCAAAGAGGTTTTGTTCTTTCAAAACGGGGTTTTAAAAGGAGTTCCAAATAGTTAAATCGTAGTGTTGAATGATTTACCTTTTATGGGAATAAATGGTTTATGAAAATGGTTTTTGAATAGCTTATGTGATGGGAACTTGTTATAGATTTAAATGGGTTTTAAAGTGGAGTTATAAAAGGGGGGTTTCCTTGAGTAATGAATTATAAAACTAACCAAACTTTTATAAGTAAAATTTCCCTTTAATTTTAATCAAATGTCTCATTAGATATTATGGATATATAAAACACTTGAAATTATTTGGTTTATTATATCCTATTAAATTTAAAACACTATTAAACATCATTAGCATTGAAAATATTGTCACTGAATAATGATCACATTATTAGTATAAATATATTGTTTTAAAAAAAATCAAATTGATAAAGACAAATGAAGCAATGGACTCAACTCATAGGATCATACCCTATGAAGCCCATTTTTTGGTACTTCCAAAGGAGATATAATTACTTAGATTGTCCCTTGACCAACCCCAAGACGAGATCCAATAACTTTAGTAAGCAAAAAAACTGCTTATGGGAGAAGGTCAAGCTCAGAGAGATTACAAACCATACCACGTACACCAAATCACCCCATGAACGTATCACTACTATGAAACTTATGGTTATGGTATTTTATGGTGTATTAAAGGGATAAGTATCTGGACCCTAATAAAATGAATATGTATTTTTTATTTTCAATAGAATAATGTTTATATTTTCTTATTATCATTACTTTATAAATGATCTTAATTTGTAAACATTAAAACACAAATTGTATTTTTAATTAGTATTAAATTTTAATTAAGACATTTATTTTGATGAATTAATGTATTTTTTAAATAAATAATATTTTAATAGAATATTATTATAAAAAAAATTATTAAATATAAATGATCAAATAATTTTTATAAAGACAAATATTATTTGTATAAGGGTTTGAAAGCAGTTATTCTCAAAAAACCCATCATTTATCAATAAATATCAATTATTATTATAAAAGGGAAAATTCACATATTTATAAAAAAAATATTTGATAAAAATAATATTATTTTATTAATTAGAATTTAAAATTATCCAACAATGAAATTTTCATAATTTTCTGAGATAATTATGTTTTCTGGTGAAAATTAAATACCATATAAATATAAGGTGTGCATTATGACATCATATTGACCAAAAAGTGATGTAATAAATACTATAAAGGGTATAAAAAATCAAATATATGTTTTCCATTTAAAATAATGTGATTTTATGTTTATTTGATAAATTTTAGAAAGCCTTTATGAATCCTCCAAAATCATTAATATATTTTAAGGTTTTAAAATAATTTCTTTAAGAGTATAACTCACTTAAACATTAGAAAGGGTATTATTTTATTAATTTTGGACATTGGACGTATAAAATAATGAAAACCACTACCCTTTAGTAGAAAACACGATCAAAACCCATGTGAAGGTTTTTGGTTTTGGTTATTTTCTTATATAGATTACAAAACCAATGTTTGAAATGATAAATAATTCATAAATCATTTCCTATATAAAACCAAACAATATCACACTTCTATTCACTAAAAAACCTTGGATCACGTCCTTACTCTTCCCTTCCCTATCTATAGTCCTCCCAAAGTTCCCCCAAGCTATCAATAATCTCCTCCCAAGCATTGGAGTCACTCTCTCAATGTAAGGGATTTTTTCCCTCTCTTTAATTACGTTTTTTCATTATCTTATTCCATTTATTTCCAATTATAATTGTTGGGATATTTTTTCCATATCATTATTACTTTCTATTTCTTTCCAAAGAATAAGATACCTCTTTATCTCTCATCATCGCATTTTATTTATTATTAAGTGACGTCTTTATGCTTTTGAAATTCCAACATGATTTTCCATGCCAAACAATTGTGTAGTGAATACCCACACACATTTCCAATCAAGGGTATTCACCTTTATGAACTTATACTTATTTATTGGATACTAAAATGTATTTAATTTACACTTATTGATTTTGGATTAAAATTTAATGATAAATGATTCGATTTTTTATGATCTATGTGGCCCACTTAAACATGATAATGAAATGAAAGTGATGGGTACACCTAGAATTATATAGCGCTCCAATGCATTGGGTAATGTTTAGTCTTATGGGACATCATGTTGGAAAAATGAGTATACCTGATTCCTTTATGGAACTTTTTCCATCAGGATGTATTGATAGTTATCCTTGACCTATGTTTATGATCCTGTGTTTTAAGTTGTTTATACATTTCCCATTTTTTCTCTATATTATCATGTTATATCATTTGTCATTGTTCATGTTTATGATCATCACTCCTTTTATGTCCCATTGATATTGCCATTTTATAACATGTATTACTTTCTTCATTTTACCCCATGTTTATTTCCTAATTGGAATTTTCATATCACCCCTTTCTAATGCATGTCCCTAGGTTATCCCATATAGTTTTAAGTATGATGGAATAATATGAGTATAGTAAGGATGTTTTCAATAAAGATGATATATTCCATTATTTAAGTTGTTTTGTAATGTACCTAATTAAAAAATACACTAGAATTATCTATTATTTAGGTTTTATTATGTGAAATATTTTGTAATAAATCATAAATTATTGGCTAATAAAGATAAGGGTTGTTATAGTTGGTATCAGAGGAAACTTTTAGTTATTTTTGGGATTATGGTTAAAAAACAGTAGAGAATGACTTAGGGGTAAGAATATGTATAATAAAACATCACTATATTTTGGTATGGGTAGATTAAGTGTTTTATCAAGAAAATTCAACCATGTGTATATACTATAAGTGGATGTATCTTTGGAGTAGATGTAAATATGGGTAAAATACGGAAATACTTCGTCAAGATAGACTCCACTGTTAAATGGTGTACAAAAACAAGCCTTGTTTCACACCTGTCTTGACACTCCCAAGGTATATTCTTTTGTAAATTCTTAATTTCATTATGAACCATTATTAAGAGAACAAAGAAAATACTATAAGATTGTATGTTTTGAAATAAATCATAGACAATATAGATTGAAACCTAGAAATTCACAAGTTGTGAAATAAAATTCATTTATAAGTTATCTCTTTAAATTAATTGAATTCCCATTTATGTGTATAATAGTATAAAAAAATCATTCCTGTTTTTTTCATTTATTATTACCAATGGCCATAATTAAGAGCAGTTGGGTAAATAACCAATGTGATAGGCGGTGTGATGACTACCACAATGAGATGACCAACCTGATGGGAGAAGGAATTTTGAACTTTGTGAAGATAATATCTCAATTGAATTAGGTTCTAAAAATAATCTTCAATAAGGAGAAGTGCCTAAATTCCCCTAAGAAATAACAAGTATAAATTTAGAGGTTTATTCGACAAAGGCCTTTGAATTTCAATGGATCATTTTATCTCTTAATCATGGAACAATGGATCAAATCAATTGAGAATATCTTCTCTATCTTCTAATGTTATGAGAAAGAGAATGCTCTACTTATTCTTTGTCATATGGATGGAAAATTTGATCATTGGTGGATATTGATAAAGAATACTAAACTTGAGGAAGATATTGAAGTGATGTGGTGGAAGGAATACTAGATTTTTTTTTCAATAATTATTTTCCTTGCACTATATAACATAACATGGAAAGGGATTTAGTTTAAATTGAGTAAATAAGATGGAAAATATATCTACGCATATGAGTAAAACTTCAAAAGAATTGTGTGATATACTGCCTAATTTTTTTACCCCCAAATGTAAGGTTTACCCCTTCTTTTCTGGCCTAAAACATAGTCTATGAAAATCGTTGGAGATCTAAGACTTTGATATCTACACAGAAAGTAATTTATTTAACCTCAAAGTATAAATATTGATCGAATAATCTCAAGGGTATTATAGGGATAAGAAGATGAAATTGTAGTTTAATTCTGGAAGCCTGATGGATAAATCCAATGGTGGTAATAAATCTCAACACCCCTCTTGTCAAAGGTGTGGAATGAAGAACCTCAGAAATTGAATAAGGGGGATGAGGAAATGATTTAGGTTTAGGAAGGAAGGACACCTAGCTATAAATTATCACCAGGAGATCCCCAAAAATGTTTTGGAGGAGTGGAATGCTCTGGTCAACCCTTAGTGTGTTGTTCATTTCTTCAACTGTAAGGAACTAGGGTACTTTTCAAACCAATTCACTAATCTTATGGTTTTTAGAAACAACCAACAACTTCCAAGGCATCAAAGGTGAGATTTTTCTATCACACCAACTATGGAATATCCAGAAAATGAAGTGGTGATAGGTACACTAGTTATTCATTCAATAATAGTGAATACAATTTTTTATTTTGGTTATACACATTCCATCATTTCATGAATGTTTAGTAGAACTATTCATACACCACCACAATGCATGAAAGTAGAGTTGTCGGTGAAAATGGGAAATGGGGAAATTATTGTATCCTGAGTATATAACACATCCCCTATCAATTATTTTGGGATGGACTTACCAATGAACCTTGAGATACTCCTTTAGGTAGAATTTAATACAATTGTTTTCATGGACATTCTTTTCATATATAGAGGCAACATAAATTACTATGAGATGTAAATAAATATGTGTATCATGAATCATCCTCTATATCTATAAACATAAAAGGATATGAATGAATATTCTTTAGCAATAACATCTTAATAATGGATATTATTTCCCTAAAAGAAATAATATCTTGTTCCAATGATTTATTTTAAGGAAATTATCATCCTTGAAGACATGCCCATTATGAGGGAATACAGTAATGTGTTTCCTGTGGATTTTATTGGTCTTCTTCATAGTTTATAGATTGATTTTTCAATAGATCTTATACCTAGGACATTACCATTATCCAATACTCAATATAGAATTTTTTTTGTGGAACATTAAGAGTTAAAGAAATAACTATAGAAGATTCTGGATAAAGGGTTGATACACCCATGTACTTCACAATGGGGTGAACCAGTCTCCTTCTTTAAGAAGGATGGGTCAAGACACCTTTGCATTGATTACCATGAGATCAAAAAGATCACTATAAACAACAAGTAAACTCTTCCATGGATTGATGAATTGTTCGATCATCTACACGGAGCATAATACTTCTTCAAGGGGGATCTGTTGTTGGAATATTACCAAGTTAGGGTGAAGAAGGAGGATATCCCAAGGTTTCTTTTTTGTATAAGGTACGAGAACTATGAAGTCATAGTAATGCTATTCAGACTCACTAATGATCTATAAATTTTTATAGACTTGGTGAATTTAGTCGTTAGGTATTACCTCCACAAATATGTTATTGTCTTTATAGATTATATTTTAATATACTCCAAAAGTAAGGAGGAGTATGAGGAGAATCTGGGCACTTTTCTAAAGACCTTATGAAAAGAAAATCTTTATGCTAAGTAATGTAAACATGAGTTCTGGTTGACGTAAATATCATTCCTGAGTAATATCATCCCAAGAAATGGGATATCATTGGACCCTTAAAAAATAGAAGAAATTGAAGGATGAAAGAGGCAAAAATCTATGACAGATATTCATTGTTTCCTTGGATTAGTTGTTTACTATCGTCTATTTGTGATACATTTATCATGATTATCAAATACTCTAACCATTATAACTCATAAGGGAGTCAAGTTTTCATGGAATGATGAATGTGAAGAGATCTTAAAAGAGTTTAAAAGGATGCTTATAACGACACCTACACTCAAACTACGCACAAGTGGATAAATTTTCATGTTATTAAGTTATTCTTCAAAGAAGAGGTTGGGATGCATGATAATGAAAAATCTCAAAGTGATATCATATGCTTCAAGGAAGTTGAAAGTTCAAAAGAAAAACTACCCAACACATTATCTAGAGTTGGATGTAGTGATATTTTCTTTGAAAATATGGTAGAAATATCTCTTGGGGGAGAATTTTGAAATATATACAGATCAAAAAATACTCAAGTATATATTCATACAGAAAGATCTTAATATGTGCCAATGAATATGGTTAGATCTAATCAAGTACTATGAATTCTCAATTCACTAACATCCTGGGAATGTGAATAAATTTTAAGATTCTCTAAGAATAAAATATCCAATAATTCTATCATTGATTATAATTGAGAGGGATTTTTTCTCCGATGAATAGGAAAGGATGGACATGGGATTAATAAAGGAAGGAAGATTATCAATCATTTTTAAAATGATTACTCAATCATGCTTTCTAGATATGATATATGATTCTCAAAGAGATGATTTTAGAATTTAGAATAATGGGAAAATCCTTAGAGTTCAATGTTAATGATGAAGAAGTTGAAGGATTTGGGTCATGTCTATGTGTACTATCAATTCTTGAGTTGATAATTGAGTTATTGGATGATTCACATAGTTTGACCTTCTCTATCCATTATGGAAGCACAAATCTGTATCAAGATATCAAAGAGCATTGTTGGAGGGATAATAAGATGAATGATATTGAAAAATATACATAACGATGTCTTTCATGTTATAAAATAAACGAGGAAAGGAATAAATCTAATAGTATTATGCAACCATTACCCATACCTACATGGAAATGGGAAAACATCACCATGGATATTTTCACTGGTCTTATTAAAAAGGAACGAGGAAATAATTCTATCTCATTTGGGGGGGGGGGTCATCTTAATAATAATATACACTTCATTGTGATTTTATATTATTTATCTCTCAATAAATTTGTATGGATATACATTAAAGAAATAGTGAGGATGCACAGAACACCACTATTGGTTGTATCTAATCGAGATCCAAGATTTACCTCTACATTCTGGAATATTCTCAATCAAAATCTAAATACTGAGTTGAAAGTCATCATGTCTTTGCACCCCCAAAAGTATTTCCAATAGGAGAGGCATATCCAAAAACTTGAGCAAATGTTGAGAGCATGTGTAATTGACTTCAAAGGAAGATGAGATCAAAATATTCTAATGGTCAAGCTCTCATACAATAAATGTTTTCAATAAAGCATCCAAATAGATCCCTTCAAATCCCTTTAAGGGAAAATTTTAAAAACACCTTCATGCTTGGATGATATTGGGGAACATAAAATACTTGGTCTTGAAATAGTTGAGGAAATGGTGGAAAATGTAAGGACCATTCAGCATTACATCAATGCTGGTCAGATTTGATAGAAGATCTATGATTATAATTACCAATGAGACCTAGAGTTTGATATTAGAGACATGGTATTCCTTCATATATCCTCATGGAAGAATGTATTGATATTATGGAATAATGGAAAGCTTATCCCAAGAAACATCATCCCCTCTAAGATCCTTGATCACATCAGAGTGGTGTCATATCGACTATCACTCCCATATAACCTATCTAAAGTACATAATGTATTCCATGTATCCCTCTTGAGGATGTAAATAATTGACCCCTTTCATACACTAAACCCAAAATTATTACTATTGGAGAATGATCTCTCATAAGAGGAGCATCCGGTGAGTATATTATTTCATAGAAATAAAGTTCAATGAAATAATACAATGCACCTAGTCATAGTGTTGTGAAAAAACAAAAAGTTTGAAGAATCAACATGGGGGATGGAGGAAGTAATGAAACAAAATTACCCTCATCTTTTTTATTGTGTGAAAAGAAAATTTAAAGATAGAAATTTTTAAATGTGGGATATTGTAACGGCATAAACATTTATAAATAAAATTTCCCTTTCATTTTGTTAAAATGTATTATTATATATTATGGATATAAAAAACACATGTACTTATTTAGTTTTATTATATCCTATAAAATTCAAAATACTTTTAAGCATCATCACCATTGATAATGTATCCATTGAACAGTGAACACATGATTAGTATAAATATTGGGTTTTAGAAAATCCAATTGAAAGAGATAAAGGAAGTGATGACCTCGACTAGTAGGATGTACCCTATAAATATGATTTCTCAGAGATTCTAAGAAAGATTTCACCACCAGTATTTTCCCTTGACCAATCCCAAGATGATATCCTACAACTTAAGCTTGAGCTAAACCGCTTATAATATAATTTGAAGCTCATCAAGAACATGGCCCGAACCATGTACGTCGAACCACTCCATTAATGGCTCATCATTGCAAACATTACTCTAAGGTTATTTTCTAGTGTATTAAAGGTATATATGTAAATAACCTAATAATATGAATATGAATATTGTATTTTAAATAGAATAATTTTCAATTTTTTTTATCATTACTTTATAAATGATCTTGATTTTTATACAATAAAACAAAAATTTTATTTTTAATTAGTATTCAATTTCAATTAAGACATTTATTTTAATGAAATATTGGATTTTTGAAATATATTATATTTTGATAAAATATTATTATAAAATAATTCTTATTTAATATAAATTTAATTTATTTTTTATGAAGTCAAATGAAAATTTTATAAGGGTTTAAAAATTGTTATTGTAAAAAAACCCAGTATTTCCCAATAAAAGTCAATTATTATTTTAAAAGTGAAAATTTTAATATTTTAAAAATTATTTTCATAAGATGAATATTATTTTTGGAATAATAATGAAAAAATTATCCAATATTGAATTCTTCATAATTTTCTGATATATTCAAATTTTTGGGTAAAAATAAAATATCTTATAAATGTACAGTTTTTATGGTGACATCATAATGACCCAAATGTGATTTAATAAATACTATAATCTGTATTCATGACAATATATATGTTTTAAATTTAAAATAATGTGATTTTTTTTTATTTTATTAATTTTATAAAGCCTTTATGAATCCTCAAAAACAATAAATATATTTTAAGGTTTTAAAATCATTTCATTAAGCGTGTGCATGACTTCCACATCAGAAAGGGGATTATTTTATTAAATTCAGACCATGGACTTATGAAATAATGAAAACCAATCCCATTTGATAGAAACCATGTTCAACAACTAGGGGCCGGTTTTTTTGGTCATTTTATTATATAGATTCCAAAACCAATGTTTGAGAAATGATGAAGAATACCCCACTCATTTCCTATATAGACCAAAAAAATCTTTCACATATATTCATTAAAAATCCTTAGATCATGTACTTAATCTAACCCACCCTCTCTAAAATCCATCAAAGGTGATTCCAGACTCTGAACAAGCTTCTCCCAAGCATTTGGAGTTACACTCTCTATGTAAGGGGTCTTCTCTTTCACATCTTTATTTATGTTTTTTCATTATCTTATGAATTATATTTTAAATTACTATTGTTGGGATAACTATTTCAATGTCCATGCTACGATCTATTATCTATACAATGTATTAAATACAAATTCTCTCTCATAAACCCATTTTATGAATTTTTAAGTGACTCCATTATGCGGTTGAAATTCATCCATAATTTTCCATTCCAAAATATTGTGTAGTGAATACCCATGCCAATTTCTAATCATGTGTGTTCAACTTTATAAATTTATACTTTTTAATTGGGGACTTACATTTATTCATTCCACACACCATTATTGTGGAAAAATGTGATGATAAATGATTCCATGATTCATGATCTATGTGGCACACTTAATCATGAGAATGAAATGAAAGTGACATGTGTACCCAAAATTATATAGCACTCCAATGAATTGGGTATTTTTTAGTCTCATGAGAAGTCATGTTGGTACATGGAGTAAACCTACTTCCTTTTTGGGACTTTTTCATCATTATGTATTGTAATTTATTCTTGACCTATGTTTATGATGTAGTGTTTTAAGTTGTTTCCTCATTTACCAGGTTTCTCTTAGGTTATCATGCTATATCATGTGTTCTTATTCATGTTTTTGATTATCACCCCTTTTATGTCTTATTGTTATACCTATTTTCTAAAATGTATTAATTTCATCATGTTACTTTATGTTTATTCCCTTACTAATATTTATAGCTCACCCCTTTCTTATGTATGTCCCTCAGTTATCCCATGCATTTTTAAGTACAAAGTAATAATTTAATAATGTTAAGTAAAATTTCAATAAAGATAATGTATTCCCTATTTTAAGTTGTTATTTAATATACCTATTTCCAAAATTTATTATACTTTTATGTCGTCTAGGTTGTATTATGTGTAATCTAATGTAATAAATCATAAATTAATGTGTAATAATGATAAGGGTTGTTATAAATTATATTTTCAATGGAATTTGTTTACCTTGAGGGAGGTGTTGTTTTAAAATGTGTGAGTTAGTTTATTGAATTATCCTTTAAAAAGGAATTTGTGTGTTGGTTCATGTGGTATTTTTTGTGTTTTTATTTGAGTAGAACATAGTATAACTTAGGTTTGTGTACATTGACTTGGGCATTGGGAACATAACCTATGTTGTGGTCTAGATAGGGTTTGTTGTCTAAGATATAGAGAGATCCATTGGGAAGGAAGTCCTAGTGATATAACACTATGGTGTCTGAGGGACCAATAGAGCCTTTGGGTAGGATTACCGGGCAAGATCCCACTTTATTGACCTAGGGTTCGAGGGGTTTCTTGGGGTTAGGACTAAGGAAGACCATGAGAGCTTCCAATGTTATTATACTTTTCTAGCTAGCTAGAAAAACTTGTTTTGACTAAGTAACACTATACCCTTATAGTTAGATCCCATAGTGCAAATTACATATTCCCAATTGATTTTATATGATTTATGCATGATTTTAGTGCCACATTTGATTATTTTATCTATTGTTATCATTAAATCATTATGATTATTTGGCCATATAATGATGTTATTCCCATGAGTTTATATTTAAAACCATGTTTAAGTAATATTACTCAAGGTTATGCCATTTTCCATTACTTCATTATTTATGGATGTTTACTTTTATTCTCATGATTATTCCTTGTTTGGGTGAGTTGACCATATTTATGTAAGGTGAATCAATTTCTTTATTTGATCCTTATTTACCAAAATTTTGAAATATATTTTATTTTGAGATAAATTTAGGGGATTTTCTGAAGGGAAAATATTATCAAGTGAACAATTTTCAAAAGTGAAGATTATTTAACAAATGAGTTGAAAACTATATTTATTGGTTTTCATGGTTAAAATACTTCGATAGATTCATGGTGACTTCCTACTGGGATTTTTTCTTTACACCTTGCATATGAATTTGGTCATAAACATACCCTATTTTATAAGACATGGGTAAATGTAAGGGAACCATAAAATTTGGGGGACCATATTCATTATTTAAATCCAGAGTTGTTATTTTGGAAGGGGTGTGATCTCACAGTGTTTAGCAAATGAGGAGTTATTTTTTAATTTTTTAGATATTATGTTATGTATCATTCCTCTATGTTCTCTTTCTCTAATCTTGATAGTATTTATATTTTTACTATTGGGTATCATGTATATTTCTATATATAATGAGTGATGTGTTTTTTATGATATGTAAATTGTTTGGGTAATTATTGTGTTTACTCTATTATATTTATATATATGTTGATCAGATTGATTCAGTTGGTGTGGTCATCTAATTCATGGGTGCGTCATTCGCATTTATTTAGGGGTGAACCCATTCAAAAAAAATTTATTGTGATGCATATTTTATTTTGGATATCTCATGTAAATAATGAATTTGCTTCAGGCCTTGTGGCATGTCAACTGTGGTGACAGGTTAGGTAAAAATAGGCTGGTTCATTAAAAATAGTATCATAACTTGATCTCTAAGTATTTGGGGTGTGTTCATGTAGTTTTAAAACTATGATCATCATTGGGACTCAAGATGAGTGTGAAGGAAATTCCCTATCTAACTCTTCATCGCACTAAACCAAAAGTTTATATGGGTGTATCTCGCTTGAGTCTTGATATTGAGTTCAAATTTAGTTATTTTTAATGGATTTTGATATGTTGGGATATAGATTTGATCCTCATTGTGTGTATCAATGATTTAGAGATCATTTTCAGTTTTGTAAGAGAAACTGGTGAAATAACTAGGTTACACAGTTAGCTCACATGGTTAGGTAAACCATGTGGTGCCCATGTGGAATGGACCCATAACTATGAATATGAATGTTTCATGGTTTACCAACCTATGTTTCCAAATCATACACAATGCTATTTATTATCAATTTTTATTTTCCCCCATTTCTTCCCATATTTATTCCAATGTCGTTTTCCATTATTGTGTTATCATACAATAAAGTTTTATTTTGAGTTTTATGTAAATTTATGTGGTTGAATGTGGTTTTATATCAGACATGTTATGGTATTCTTAGTTTTTTCCAATGAGTACTTTCCATTATCAGAAATAGGAGAATAGTAATAGAAGATATAAATTTTAGGAGATATATTATTTTTGAAAACTATTTTTTGGTTAGTTATGGAATATATTTGATTTTGTCAATAAAAACCAACTTGTGTTTATTTTCAAAATTGGTAATAAAGAAAATGTTTTTGGTGGGAAATTGTTTAAGTTTAAAGGGTATATTTTATTAAAGGATTTTAATTATTAGAGGGGATTCCTTAAAATTGGTTTTTAAAAATGTTTCCCATGATGTGGATTTTAAAAAAAAGGAGTTTTCGATTTTTTGGGAATGAAAAAGGGGTTTGGTGACTAATGAATTTTATAAACTAATTTAATGTCTATTGAATATTTTAATTTTTTTGTTTGTAAATTAATAATATTGTTTTTGGTAAGTAGTGTGATATTTCCTTTTTTGAATATTTTTTTAAATAAGGGGGTTGTATCTTGGATATAATTATTTTTGAGATATATGGGTCTTAGTATTGTGTTGGTAGAAAATGATTGAATTTCCGAATGATATTTTGAAAGTAGTTTGAAAATTGGATTCCACAAGATACCATGAAATGTGTTCTTTATTTTGTTCCCTTATTTATGGGACCACTTGTTTTATTTGAGAAGTGTGGGTGGTTATGATAATGTCTCATTTTAGTTGTTAAGTTCTTCCCAAAAAAGTTTTAATGAAAGATAAAATGCTATTTTTAGTTCTTCTCCGTTGACGGTCTCATCCATTTCTTAGGTTTATCCCTTTTTATTCTGGATACTACCCCAACATCAAATGGATTAAGAGGATCCCTTAAGGTTTTTTGTAGAATTATTCATTGTAGGTGATGACTTCTGACCTAGGTTGTCGTTAAATTTGTGGTATGTATTTTATTCACGACTTTGAGTGAACGGTGGTTTTAAACCTACCTAATTATTGAGTTGTTAAATTTTTTTTATGGGGTTTTTGGATTTTAAATATTTTCAAGCTATATTTTCTCAAGGAAAATGGGGTTTTTAGGGAATTTCAGGTGATTTTTTGAATGGAATGTATTGTTAAGTGATAAAAGTTAGTGTAAAGTTTTACATGTAAATTTAAAGAAGTTTTAACCTTATTTGGGTCATAAATTAAAGTGAAAAGTGTGGTTTTTGAATATGAAAGGGTTTTCATGGTGTTTCAAGTAGAAATTTAAAATATCAAGTGTTTTGGAATTATTGTAAGAATATTTATAGATATGTGGTGATGTTTTAAAACTATTTGACCCCAGTTATGTCATGTTGTGAATTTAAAGGGGTAATTTAATACCATTAATAGTTTTAAATAAAAAATGTGTTGGTTATTAATATTATTCTTTAAATGTATTGATGAAAATTTATTTGGTAGATGTTTTAATACTATATTTCAATAACTATAATTTAAATGAATGGGTTTTATTTGAACTTAAATCCATTGAGAAGTTACTTTTCTTTCTATGTCTTTTGAAAATGTCTAATTGTTACTTATGGTGATTTTATAAGTGGATTGAGTGAGTGGGCGACCCTCATGAGTCCTAGGAGGTTTCCTATGAATCATTGATTTTCTTTATAGGATTATTTAGGGGATTATTGTGGTTATATCTTATTTATATCCCATATTTTTGTCTATTTGGGGAACCATTAGTCTTCTTTACCATTTGGGTGTGCTTGTTTTATTTTAGGTGCAATGTTTCTTGGTTCCATGTGAGTGTTGTTTTAGTTCACATTTAAATTCATTTTAGGAAATGATTTGGAAGTTTTTTCAAATGATAAGTGTTTTTTATTTGAAAGGAGTGTTTATGGAATATAATTAAATAGTAAAAAATTAATTGTGGTTGTTAAGTATTCGTTTTAACAAAAAGATCATCATTTGGTGTTTTTAGTTATTTTTAAAAGAGCATTGGACTCCACCTGACATTATTAAAGAAAAAGAAGGTGTTGGTGGTGATTTATAAAAAGGTGATGAGGCCTGGAATTTTCAAAGTTATTGTTTTCATTTAATCCAAATAGGAGTTCTTTGTGAAATATCGACGTGTGATTTGTATTATGGATTCTTATGGTTGGATTTCTTACCTTATAGCTTGTGTAGATGCCTATGGATTTTTATGATTTGGTGCATTCCTCGTTGTATCAGTTTTCTTCCTTAAGATATTCTAGTATTTTCTTGTGTCAGACCATTTTTGGGAAACTTTATTATTAAGATGGGCATGAATGACCTTTGGTTCGATGCTTTAGTAATTAGGATTTATGTTTCCTTTGATCCATTGAGCACTCAATAGTGCTATCTTTTGGGGGTTTGTTATGGGAATGTGTTCCCAGTTGAGGGCCTAGTTTACCTATATATCACAATGAACCAGGTCAATATCCCATGTTGCTTATTATTATGGCATACTTGTGAGATATACCTTTTGGAGGCGATGCATGTTATGCTTGATTATGGATCGACTATATTGGTGTTGAGCTCCTTGAGGTTGGTTTTATTGTGAGGAATCAATAATAGGTTCCTTAGGGGTTCCTAAGTGTTACTTGGAAATTATTGGAAATTATTTATCATAAGGGTTGTATTTTTTAGGTAGGTTCACTTTTGTTATACAATTTAGAGAATTTCTAAATAACGGGGTGATGTGTGCTCAGTCTCAATTCCTATTATATCTTATAGATGCGATATAGGTTCTGTTTCACTCAGAGATATCCATTGGTTGTGTGGAATTGGTAGTCTAGTATAGAGGAATCATTAGTGTTTGGGACTTTCTTCCTTAGGCCCTCTTTAGTTGTTTACCATCCAGATCAACTCATTTTATTTACTTTTATGTTGTCTAGAGACATTACATGGGAAAAAAGTGGCATGGTGGGGAGGTTTGTGACACCCATATTGTCAATAGTATGACTCAGTTGTGTTTTTATTTACCAAGATATTCATTATCAGAGCTTTGGTTGTCAAGGATTGAAAAAATTATATTTTTGGAAATAGACCTTGGTGCATAGTTATTATAACCATGTGGATAGCTATACAATGGTGATGGTTTGGAGATATTTTTATTTTTCATGGTCAATTTTTTTTCCAAATGGTGTGATTCCCAACAATAACTAGGTTTCTTATTATTTGTGGAGATAGTATCTCACAAAAATTTGGTGCACTGTTTTCCTAAACATGTGTCCAAACAGTGTGGTCTATCTGGGTCTTTAAAAGTTTGGGATTTTCCCATTTTTCCTTTAGAAGTATTTAACTTCACTGAGCCCCTTCATTTTACCCCATCACACATAGCCCTGTATTTTATCTTTGGAGATCCTCCTATTGGATATTTATTGTCTTCTCCATAATTTCATATTGTTTTGGATTGAGGTAAGCTCTTTTATCTAAGATTTATACTTCTTTTGACATATTCCTTCATTGTTATTCCATTTACATGAAATTTGATAACAATATAATTCCATTTGGTTCAAACTAGGGTTCATAATTGGAGTTTTTCTTATTTATTTATGGTTTAGGTGTGTGAGGATATCCTTTTCCTAATTTTATTGATTTTCATCACTGGTGATATGATTCGATTTGGTTTCAAGGTAGGTGTTACTATTTAATGGTGTTTTCTATGTCTAACATTTTATTAACCATTTCCTTTTGTATTTTAACGAAATGTATTTCAATTGGTGTATAATTAATGATTTATTTATTTATTGTGTGACTAATGATATATATTATAAAATTGATTCTTTAAAGTGGGTTTTAAAAGGGATATGGATTTAATAGACTCCATGCGTTTCTTCAAATGGATTAAGGGAGTTTAAATATTTTAGATGGGATTTTGAAAGGGGTTTTGAAAGTTTTCTTTCATGATTTTTAATGATTAGAATGTTATTAGAATAAATGATTTATGAAATTGATTTTTTATTGGATCATGTTATGGTAACTTGTTATGAATCTAAATGGGTTTTACATTAAGGTTTGAAAATTTGTTTTTCCTTGAGTAAGGCATTATGTTTTGAATGGGAATGTTTTACCTTGACGAAAGTGTTGTTTGAAAATCAGAATGTTAGT
Organism: Viscum album; assembly: GCA_963277665.1. Lineage (NCBI taxonomy): Eukaryota > Viridiplantae > Streptophyta > Magnoliopsida > Santalales > Viscaceae > Viscum > Viscum album. The sequence goes on from OY728123.1 coordinate 2,028,325,771, forward strand.
CCAATGAATTGGATTTTGAAATGGATTTTGTCTGTTGAAAAATGTATATGTTTTGTGTGTTTGGAATTGAGTAGCACATGGGAGACCTTGGTTGTGTGTATGTTGACTTAGGCAATGGGAACTTATCTTATTTCATGGACTAGCTAAGGGATGATGTCCAAGGGACTGAGAGATCCTTTAGGAAGGAATGTCAAGAAATATTCCACTATTATTTCCAAAGGACCTAGATACCTTTTGGGGAGGAATAGTAGGGGAGATTATACTTTATTGAACCAGAAATCAAGGGAGGTCATGAGATTTGGGCCTAGGGAAGGATGTGAGAGGTTCTAATATTGATATACTTGGTTAGATGGCCTGAAAAACTTTGTTAGGATAAGTCACACTATGACCTTATGGTTAGATCCCATGGTGCACATTTGTTAGGACTAGTTGATTTTATATTTTTTATTCATGATGTTTGTTCCATTTGTGGTTATGTAATACCTTTTTATCATCCCCCCTTTATCATTATTTGGTTATATAACAATTTTATTCCCATGAGTTTATGGTTAATATACTTTTAGTTGTAAGTTATTCTACTCATGCTTATGCCCATTTTCTATTACTTTATTATGTAATGATATTTTTCTTAATGATCATGATGATTCCATATTTGAGAGTGTTGATTATATTTATGTCAGGTAGATCTATTCCTTTATTTGATCATGGTTTACCATGATTTTTAAAAATGGTTTATTTTTTGAAAAACTAAGTCTATTTTCAAAAGGTATTGTTTTAGGTGAACATGTTTTAAAAGTGAACTTGGTTTTAAAAATGAGTTTATAACTATATTTATTGTGTTTCGAGGTAAAAATCAATATATATATCCATAGTGGTATCCTATTAGGCTTTGCATCTCACTCCCTACATAGGTCTTTAGGTGTATACAGACCTTCTTTTATAGGATATAACTAAAGGAAATACAACCATGATTTTAAGTGGAACTTCTTGATTACCTCTGTCTATGGTTGTTATGTTGGAGCAGATATTGTCTCAAGGGGCTTAGCTCATGAAGAGATATTTTTTGATTTTTTTTGGTCGGTATGTTATATATCATCACTTTGATGTCTCTTTCCCATGTCTTGTGATTTTTTTTATTATGACCATTGGATATCATCTATATTTCTATATATTACTTGTGATGTGGTTGTTTATTATATGAAATCTATTTTTCATTGTTTTGTTTACTCCATTATATATTTATATCTATTTATCTAGTTAATTCAGTTGGTTTTGTTGTCTAATTCATATATGATTCATTTTATTTTATTTATTTTTGAAATTAAACCTTAAAGGTTTTTTATAATTCCCTAATTATATTTACCAGTCTATGGTTATTGGTAATGCACTTATATCCCTATGGTGTGCCAACTCAGGTGACGTGTTGGATCGACCCCAGATGGTTTGTTACAGTTTTCTCTTTGGCTAAACTAGTACTCAATATCCTATAATAACTTTTAATAAACTGGTTAGGGATTTGATGGAGTGGATAATTTAGTGTAATGGATGTCTAACCAGACACTTGAATGAATGTATTGGGTAAATATTACTGTGGTATGTATTATCATGTTTATTGCTAATAACTGTTATAGGTCGGCCCAAGGTAGAATTCCTATCATGGTCTTGGATACTATACCGAGAGAGGTAATTCATGATATCCCTCAAAAATCAAGTATAGACAAACCAATTTCAAATTTATTATGTTGGATGGAAGGAAAGATTCTTTTCATGTCTAAAGAGAAGTTTCTTTGCGTTTAGAAATATTTTTTAAATGAGAAATGTGAGTCAATTCTTGGAATTTCTAGTCAACTAGAATATTTCCCCAAAGTAGTTCATCATTGAGTAATTTCAAATCCTTTACCCCACTTCATACATAGAAACTTCTTCTTCTACTATAGGATGCTAAACTTCTTCATGAGATGGGTGGAATGAAACCACACTCTTACCCTTTTCATTATATGGGTCTCATCATAGTGGTGGTAACTAAGAATTTGAGGGAGCTTCCAAATTTGAAGTCTGCCTCTGGTGATGACCACACACACCTTATTCAAGAGTTTTGACATAGACCATGTTTTGGATATAGAATTCCTCATCAAACTATTATATATCAGTTAAATGTTTTTTATTATATATGGGGATATTATTGATGAAATTAACCAATGAATAGTGTGATATTAGAATTATTTCCTTATCAGAAGGGTAAGGATATTGGCCATCATATCTATCAAGGTTAATATCACAATTCTCCATGGTCTTTCCTTTATTTTTATACTATTTAATATTTCATCCCCAGTGAGGAATTGAATTAACCTTCAAATTCTCCCCTATAACTGATTTTTGAATGCTGATATTGAGAGAGTATCCTGAAACCCTTGTTGGGAATGTTTCCAAAGAGAAATATGGGTTACACAATGGGAGAAACTCTGCAGGATTTTGTTACAACATTTCTCCCAGCCTAAACAAGATTAGTTTCCATTGAGGGGGATTTATGATATAAATCATCCTAGGCCCATGGGTTAGTGATGAATTGGTTCTATCAACATGAACACTTGGAACTATTAGGGATCTGAGCCACGTGGGATGTGGTTGTTCATATATTATTATTTTAGTTGCTAATGATACTGCCCTTTTGATTTTTTTTGGGTCTTAGTTAGAGGATGGAATGGTTACAATTGATGTATCAAGCATTACATACTCATTATTGAGGGTTTGGATTTAGTTTAGGGTTTGGATTTTCTCATACTAGAATCCTTCTCAACCATTCTAAAGGATTAATGCGTGAGTTTTTCAATATACTATTCACTCTAGGTTCATCTTTTTTGGGATTTAGAGATAATGACACCCTATTTAATAGTTCAACTAGTATATAAAAAGATTAAGACTAGGTTAAGTGATAATGTCCCACAATTTATCTCTCATAAAACTCTACTAGTTGTGGAGTGAAGTGAGATACAACCCCCCATGATCACCCCAACCTATGATTCATATATCAGATGAAGTGTTAGTGATAAATTTTCATAGAGTCCTAGAACACTTATCATATGGAGATAAAAAATCTATTAAATATTTATTAGTGTACATAGTGGTTGACTAAGGTCATTTCACTTGAAAATATTCATAGCAGTTCACTCACTAATCTTAATTCACTTATTGTATCTTTTTTTGTTTTAATTTTTTTGAAAAACAATGAAAATGTTGGAAATGGAGAGAGCATGAAAAACAAAAAGTGTCGTGAAGATTCAAAATAGAGTGAAGTTAAAAAAGAAAGTTCTTAGTCATAGGGTTCATAACTCAGGTTCCTTCATTATTCATCATTCTATTTGATAATTCATTTTTGAAATATCATTCGTGAATTACTATCCTATAGTTTATTGAGTGTGAAATTTACTATTCCTATAAGACTCCATTAGAATACCAAACTTCATCTCCCCCTATATTAATGGTTAATGAAACTCCTCAATATGGGGTGTGGCACATTCTATGACCCAACTACATTATATGCCATTTATTCTATTTGGATAAACTAAACTCCATCGTATGGATATTTTTTTCCAATAAAATGGTGGAAAGGAAGTAAACTAAATAATAGAGATTAATTTATGATTCATGTTTTAGTGAACGATCTTCACATTCATAAAATTTTATCTAATCCCCAAAAAACATAATGAAAATATAATATATTTAAGAATAAAATTAAAAAACACCACATACCCCCACCCCATGGATAATCCTCAAGTAAATCACTTATAATTGAGTCTAAGAGATCATAGTGGATGAAATGGGGAGAGGGAGAGATATAATAATGAGTGGAACATGCATTGTATTAAAAACATGAAAATGGGTAATAGGTAAATTAAATAAAATTAAAACCAAAGAAAGAAATATAGCCTGCATAGTAGCATCTCCCCTTCAGTCGAGCTCATGATCTGAGATCCTCCCATGTGTGGCCCAAAAAATATTTATTTATAGAAATCGAATCCTTGATGATCCATTTTTCATTCTTCATTTATATATTTTTGTATCCCCATAGCCAATGTTTACCTCTTTAAATTCTAACATGAATAACTATATAAAACCATCCTTCATTTATGTAAGATAGAAATAATGTTGTTTTGAATTTGTATATTTTCATATATTCTCCTTTAGTCATATATCCTTTAAATCTTCCTTCATAATTATTTTAACGTTAATTAATTTTATATGTGGAATTATGATCCATATAGATATTTTTGTAGTGTATTCGATTTATGTAGTTCAATTTTTCTAAATAATTTCACACAGATGATGTTCTCTATAGAGTAATTTTATTCTTATTCTAAAATTGGGATTCTTCATCATTGAATCATTCTACCACAAAATCTCTTTGTTCTTACAAGGATGATAATGGAGATGAAAACCATCAGTTGTGGCAGTCTAGCTCATGATCGAGCTCCAACAGTGGTGGATATGGTGTTTTCAGTGAGATTATGATGGTTTGACAACCCTTATGCACCCTATGAGAGGTTGAAGTTACCCTTACATGGCATTTAAAATCAACTGGAAACCCTTACATTGCTCCAAGAACCCTGATTTTACCATTACCTGAAGTTTTTAGTACCCTTATGTAGCTTTTGACAACATTGAACTACCTTTATACATTGAATATTTATCTTTATGTATCCTCTTATTTACTTTTATGTAGCCAGTGAAGCCCATGGAATATGTGTATATAGTGCCTCTTTACATTTACATTGTAATAACCCGATATTTTATGAGAATTATTCTTTTTAATTTCTTTTATGTCTTGTGTTATACAGTACACAAAAATTATATTGTTCTATACGCAACACCGTATTAGCTTGAAGTATACGCAACACCATTCTTGGCTTGTGTTACACACAATTTCATGTTCGTTTTGTGGAAATTATTCTAAGAAACATTAAGTACAATTTTTGTTTAATGTATAAATGAAATAAGTTTTGATTATGTTATATGAAACACCAAATGGAGCTTTCACGACACGCATCCCTGACTTGTCTTTCATTACACGCAATCACGACCTTCCTCGATAGCGTGTGTAGTACGCAATACTGGGTTTCACTAAACAACGATATATTGTTATAATATTATTATAGAGTAGCCATTATGAATAGTATTAACTAAATTTTGAATTTTATAACATTATTATTCATCTTACATATTTTCTAGAACATGGTATGGGAACAAAATAATTTTTTCGGGTAAAATAAGTATTTTTCAAAAAATACAGTTTTGCCGCCTTTTGATGGCGCACCCACTTTAAATCTAGTTTTTGACATGTTTATAAGTTCAATTTGACAAAATAAAATTCTTCCTTGGAATCAATATATGAAAATTTAATTTGGATAAATTTTTCATATTATTCTGAAAACTTTCATATTTTGATGAATAGTAAAAACACGCTATATCTTAATTAAAAACAGCTTTTATCATCGAAATAATTTATATGGTTATATTATATTTTTAATTGGTTTTAAAGTTTAATTAGAATATATTTTTACCATTTAATCCAATTTTGTTCATTGGAATTAATTTCACTTTGAAATTGGATATAAACAAGTATCAATCTTTTGATAGTTTATATTTCTTAAAAACGCGTTATTTGTTTTGATAACGGGAATTAATTTTAAAATTAATTAATGCCACTTATATGTTTTTAATTTGAAAAAATAGACATCAATTTTGAATTTGGAATATCAAAATAATGCTTAGGCTGAATTTTTGGTATTTTTCTGAAAAACTTCAATTTTCGATGAATAGTGAAACCACAAAGTGGTAGTTAAAATAACTGACTTTGTCTTTTAAATGAAATTTTACCACTTCTTTGAATTTAATTTCGAAAATCTTAGGGACATGGTTATTATCAAGGACTAAAATGTGGTTCAATGAGATGAAAATATTTTTTGGTGAATAGTAACTTTTTACTTTTTTTACCACGGTTAATAGTAAATAGGGTAATTAAGGGTAAAAATGATATTATTATTACCCTAACACATGTTATAATTATATTTGATAAGTCTAATTCGTCCAAAAATAACCTTAGGTATACAATTTGACCATTTAGGTCCACTAGGATTAGATTAGGACATTTAATATTATTTTATTTAAAGAAAAGTTTAAATAGATAAAATCCAAGATTAATAACTAAAACATTTTTAATACAGGTTTATACATATGATAAATTCAACTATAAATATTAATTAGAAATATAATAATATTTCCTACCTAATGGTATTTTATTTATAATTTTTAGACAATAAATAATTTAAGTTATTTATGACACAATGATGATGTAGTAATTATCTTATTAGTGAAATATTAACATAATTGATGTTCTAAATACCCAAATAAATGTAATTTTAGACTTTTTATGAATTAAAATACTTTTCTAGGTTAATATGACATTTTGATATTGATTTAATTAACTTTTTTCGAAATAATAATTCTGTTATGATTTTCAAAAAAAATCAATTACCAAATAGTCTCAAAAATTGACATAAAATAGTTTTTAAAATGAATATTATATTATTAATTTTTATTTTGTTCCTAAAAATCTAAGGTTCGGAAACATGACTTATATGAGCTTATATATATTAATACTAAACAACGTGGGGTTATTTTGGCTTGTTATAGTAATTTTATTAACCTTATAGTGTAAGAAAACAAGAAGACACTGTAAAAGTAAAATTATATAACTTAAAGTTAAATCTAAATGTTAAGTTTAAAATAGCAAATTAACTTATATAAAACCCATTGGTTGAGAGTATTTAGACCCATCCCCATCTTAGATTCTAAATAAATCAATTTGGAGAAATTAAAAACCGAACATGACTTTATAATAAACTAATATTTTAAGGTTTTCCAATGGTGCCCCACTCCTCCCTTATAAGAAGGGGACACCTTCCCTCTTCTCTTAACACCCTTTTGAGCCTTTAAGCTCGGCCAAACCCTACCCATTTCTCTTCTCCACTTCCGTAGAAACATTATTGAGGTTCTGGTCTTCTCAAAAGACCAACTCTACTTCTTTAAGAGAAGGCTTAAAGGAGGTGCATCGAAGAAGAGGTAATCTCTTCTTCTGATTCTCTCAAGTTTCTTTCTTCTTATACTTCTTCTTCTTTAGTTACCTCATTATAAAGTAATAAAATCAGTATTAATTATATACTGATATGTTATTATAAATATTAAATATCCTTATTTCACCTTCTACCCATCCTACGAAAAATGAAATCACCGCGCGTGCGTACGTACGGAATACCGTCTCCACGCCGTGGTGTAATCTGTTTTCGACCACCACCTTACTTGGATGGGTATAATGGTGTAAATAAATAACTATATATGGTTATTGTAAATTGATATTGATTTTGAAATATTATACATACACTTCAATACAATTCCACGATCATGGGAATGATATCATCTCTCGTGCGCACGTACGGACTACCGTCTCCACGACGCGATGAGATTCATTCTCCATGTTAACAATTCATGAATGATTATAAAGTATATATAATGAATAATAATGAAATATATGACAAAATAATGATACTGGATTTATGTATATATATATGTATGTCATCTAATTAATTCCATTTAATTCAATACGGAAATTAAAATAGCGTTCATACGTACGTACGGCTTACCATCTCCTTGAACGGTGCATTTCATTTCTTACCTCCATATGTTATGTACTATTATAAATACATGTATATGCTGGAAATATAATAAATATATTTGATATATAAATCATGATTTACATTCTGGAGGTAAGTAAATTATGATATAAGTAATAATAACATCAAGAACAACAAGTCCAAGCACGTGTGATAAATAAGATGATTTTACCCAAAACGTTTCTTTCACATGGGATTTACAAAAGAATGGGTAATATAAAGTCATAAGTAAACCATATATGATATCATAACAATGAATATGATTCTGTAATAAGTCAGTGACATTATTTAAATCATTATACAGGAGGTTCGGATACGTACGAAGCATATCAGACCTAAGGTAAGGGATAACTTTTCCATTCTTGTCTTTATCCGAGATTATTTATTTGTAAGTATTCACTGGGGTTATATTTATCATCCATTTCCCTGTTTTCTAAAAATGGTTTCATTTATGTTTATAGCCCTTTTTACCCATTTTTTGACTTTTACTACATGGTATGTAAGGAATCTTTCTTTTGTTTACCATACAAGGTACTTTTGTACTTTTCCAACAAAAGTATGAGAAGAATGTTTTTTTAACATATACGACATTAAATGATTTTTATAGTTTTAAAAAGCCTTATTTTCATGAATATTACTCCAAAATATTTCATCACTAGTTTCAAAAAAATACTTTTCTTTTAAAATTTCAAGACATTTTGTGAAAATAAAATGATTTTGAAGAGGAAAGGATATTTTCCTCAAGAATTCATTTTAAGTGTTTTATCCAAACCATTTTCCATCTAAGATGACATTATTTCACATGTGTATGTTTCAAGTATAATGTCTCTATAATTTACATGGTTTCACTTCTCTTATGATGAAATTATATCCGTTTGTTTTATATGAATTATGTTATGATGGGATGATGTTTATGAAACCCATTTTATTCTTTGGGATATGATGAATGTTTTAAGTTTATTTTGTGGCACAAGAAAGAATGATTTCATTATGAGATGGGTGGGACCGATATCTCCCTCCAATGCATTGGGTAAATATTTATATCTCATGAGATAGACATGGCTGGAATGTTAAGTTAATCTTATTCAGTGTTACAGGACTAAAACGAGGAGTGAACTCGATTCAGAAAGGGTCTTTGTCCACTAAGAGGGTCTTGGAAGAAATGCCTTGGCTACCATGGAAATCCTATCACGTGATTAATGTTTTTCCACAATTACAAGTTTAATTCCCATGATATTTTATCATGATTAATGTTCTTTTATGATCTATGCCTTATGTACTACCATGTTTTATGTCATTGTTCAAGATTTTGATGTTTAAACATTATGTTCATGTTTTTAAGTTCAAATGTATATGGTTTTTTTACCCTTACTGAGCATTTGAGCTCACCCTTTTTATGTTTTCTTTTCCCCAGGATTTAAAGAAAGGTTTTCGGTAAGAAAACAAAAGGTTAAGATCTTTATGGGAGATGTTGAAGATATTTCACCATGATTAGAAGATTATATTCCAAGTTTCCAATGACACTAAACTATTACAGTCCTTGTGTGGCTATTTTTTTATGTATTAATTATTCCGAAAAAGTAATGTAATGTCCATGTATGTCAACCTTTGGGCCTCTACAGGTGGTATCAGAGGAAAGTTTTAGTCAACATTTGGAATCTAGGATGTGAAAAATTTAGTGAGATCCATATAGATATTTCTAAGGTATGTCTAGGGATGTCCCTAAGGTTAAGTTCAAGTATAGATTATAGTCCTAGAATTACGGTAATGATCTTAGAATTTAACCTAAGATGTTAGATATTGATGTTACTCCCCCTTGATTATGATTTCTACCTCTCACACTATTCTTCTTGGGTTTTAGAAAATGGTTGGAAACATGAATATTCACAATAATGGAGGATGTGATGGACAATGGAATGATATTGTTCATAAGAAACCAAATGAAAAGGGATTTGGAAGTCCAAACATCGTTATTATTCCTAATCTGCAATCTCATTATATGATCAATAATCTCAACTTTGGTAAGTATCCTGACTCAGCTAATAAGAGAAAGAATGAGTTTCATGATGATCATAGAGGAAAAAAAGTTCAATTCCCCTCATGTAAATCATGTGGGAAGAGGCATCAGGGAGAATGTTTCAAAGGAACTGGAAGATGCTTTGGGTGCGGAATAGAAGGACACAAATCCAGTAAGTGTAAAGGAAGATGTTCAGTTAACCCCTTGGAGAAAGATAATGGTATTTCTACGACATCAACAATGATTAGATAGTTTAAATGTGGAATGTATGGGCATTATGCAAACCAATTCCCTAAGGGAAAATCTCAGGAAGAGAATCAACATGGTCATATGGGTAGTATTTATGTGGATGATGATGAGGAGACTACAAATGATATATGAGATGAAAGAAGTGTTGAAGCTTTGTCAATGGTTTAAATAGGTAGTGGAATGATTTATGTTTATCAAGAGTTATGTTGTATAGGTAATGGTACTATTGAATAAATACACATCTAAGGATTTTTACACTATTTTTTTTTCTATAGTATTTGAAAGTATATCTTGAATGGTACCAGTAACCATGAAATCTTATTCATATATTTTTGGAAAGATGATGATATGCGTATAATGAATGGATAAGGAGAAAATAATATGTTTGATAGTATTCATGAGCTCATGATTGATATAAGGACTAAGTGATATCATGGTTTGAGTATATAGAATTTTTCGGATTTTGGTATGTGGAAAGAGTTGACTTTTAACTACATTCATGTTTTCACTAAGGTTCAATGTGTATTCATGTTTCCAGAGAATGCATGATTAAGGTATTCACATGTTTGGAATGTGACCAACAAGATATATCTTATATGGGGGATAAATGATGGTATTCACATGCTTGGTTGATGACAATTCTAGTAATCATTTTCTTTATACTATAAGATTGGACAAAAGTATTTTCTATAAGCTTAATGGTTGGAATGGATTAAGTTAGACAACATATAGAATTGTTTAAGGCTAGAAATTTTTTCGATATTATTGCATGAATGTTATTATAATTTAGTTATAGAAAAAGGAAAACCCATAGGACGAGCAACAACCCATCGCATCAGACAAGGCTGTGAGAATCGAACACATAAACGAAGTGCGACATGGCTTTATCGCCTACCACTGGCCTACAGGAAGTCCCTGGTTAGTAGAAACTAGTTTTATTATATTAAGCGGTATGATATATGATGTATAAGTCCATTTTAGGAACCATATATGATTAATCTCACTATAGATGGACTTATGTATATTTGATAACTTTTGCTAACCTTATGTTTGTGACGGATTGAATGACCTATCATTTTATCGCATGATCTGCTAACACTTTATATAAGACAAATTCAACTTCATTTCTTTAAGAGATGAAGGGGAAATTGTTCAAGGCATGAACAACAGTGAGATTGTACCAAAATAAAGTAAGTATTTATTTTAATTCAAAAATTCTTTAACTTTAGGGAAATGATCTTGAAAAACCAAAAATGTTGTCATAGTGCTCTCATATCTGATGAATTGGATGGTACCTTAGATCATCAAAAAATTATGGCTTTGTGATTGTTGGATTTTTCATAGCCATATCCTCTACCACTCTTCATCAAAAGTTGATGGTTATACTTCTCTTCCATATCCATATTTTCACCTATGTTCCCCTATGTGGAAACCCAATGATTAGTAAATTTGGGTAACCATTACGTTTCATACTTTAGTTTTTAAAGTCAAGTTTTGGTATTCCTTTTTACGATGTGGGTTTCTATGAAAGAAACTTTCAAGTAGTAAACCTTTTATAACCCCGACGAATTTCGAGGGTGAAATTCATTTTAAGGGGGGTAGAATGTAACAACCTCAGATTTTATGAGAATTATTCTTTTTAATTTCAATTATGTCTTGTGTTATACACTACACCAAAATTAGATTGTTCTATACACAACACTGTATTAGCTTTCTGTATACGCAACACCATTCTTGGCTTGTGTTACACACAATTTCAAGTTCGTTTTGTGGAAATTATTCTACGCAACATTAAGTATAGATTTTGTTTGATGTATAAATGAAATAAGTTTTGATTATGTTATATGAAACACCAAATAGAGCTTTCATGACACGCAACCCTGGCTTGGCTTTTATTACACGTAATCGCGACCTTCCTCAACAGCATGTGTAGTACGCAATACCGGGTTTCACTATACAACGATATATTGTTATAATATTATTATGGACTAGCCATTATGAATAGTATTAACTAAATTTTTAATTTTATAAAATTATTATTAATCTTACATATTTTCTAGAACATGGTATGATAACAGAATAATTGTTTCAGGTAAAATAAGTATTTTTCAAAAAATGCAGTTTTGCCGCCTTTTGATGGCGCACCCACATTAAATCTAGTTTTTGAGATGTTTATAAGTTCAATTTTACAAAATAAAATTCTTCCTTGCAATCAGGATATAAAAATTTTATATGGATAAATTTTTCATATTATTCTGATAACTTTCATATTTTGATGAACAGTTAAAACACGCTATATTTTAATTAATAACAACTTTTTTCATCACAATAATTTATATAGTTAGATTATATTTTTAATTTGTTTTAAAGTTTATTTAGAATATATTTTTACCATTTAAACCAATGTTTTTCATTGGAATTAATTTCACTTTGAAATTGGATATAAACAAGTATCAATCTTTTGATAGTTATTATTTCTTACAAACACGTTATTTGTTTTGATAACGGGAATTAATTTTAAAATTAATTAATGCCAATTATATGTTTTGAATTTGAAAAAAATAGACATCAATTTTTAATTTGGAATATCAAATAATGCTTTGGCTGAAGTTTTGGTATTTTTTTGAAAAACTTCAATTTTCGATGCATAGTGAAACCACTTAGTGGTAGTAAAAAAAACTGACTTTTTCATTTAAATGAATTTTTACCACTTCTATGAATTGAATTTCAAAAACTCTGAGAGACATGGTTACAATCAAGGCCTAAAATTTTGTTCAATGAGATGAAAATATTTTTTTGGTGAATAGTAATGTTTTCCTTTTTTTACCACGGTTAAAAGTAAATAGGGTAATTATGTGTACAAATGATATTATTATTAACCTAAAACATGTTATAATTCTATTGGATAAGTTTAATTCGACCAAAAACAATCTTAGGAATAACATATTACCATTTAGGTCCACTTGGATTAGATTAGGACATTTAATATTATTTTATTTAAAGAAAAGTTAAAATAGATAAAATCAAAGTTTAATAACAATTTTTTTTAATAAAGGTTAATATATAAGATAAACTCAGCTATAAATATTCATTATAAAGATAAAAATATTTCCTACCTAATGGTATTTTATTTATAATTTTTAGACATTAAATAAATTAAGTTATTTATAACACAATGATGATGCAATAATTATCTTATTAATGAAATATTAAAATAATTGATGTTATAAATACCCAAATAAATATAATTTTAGACTTTTTATGAATTAAAATAATTTTCTAGGTTAATATGACATGTTAGTATTAATTTAATTAACTTTTTTCGAACTAATCATTCTGTTATGATTTTCATAAAAATAAATTACCAAATAGTGTCAAAATTGACATAAAATAGTTTATAAAACAAATATTATATTATTAATTGTTATTTTATTCCTAAAAATCTGAGGTTCGGACAAATGAATTATATAAAGTTATATATATTAATAATAAAATACTTGGGGTTCTTGGGGAATGTTATAGTATGTTTATTAACCTTATAGTGTAAGAAAATAAGAAGACACGGTAAAAGTAAAATTATTTAACTTAAAGTTAAATCTAAATGACAAGGTTAAAATAGTAACCTAAACATGTATAAAACCCATTTTTTGAGAGTATTTCTACCCATACCCACCTTATCTTTGAAATAAATCAATTTGGAGCTATTAAAAACCGAATATGACTTTATAATAAAATAATATTTTAAGTTTTTCCAAAGGTGCCCCTCCCCACCCTTATAAAAAGGGAACCCCTTCCCTCTTCTCTTCACACCCTTTTGATCCTTGAAGCTCGGCCAAAACCTACCAATTTCTCTTATATACTTCCCTAGAAAAATTATGTAGGTTCTTTTCTTCTCAAAAGACCAACTCTACTTCCCTAAGAGAAGGCTTAAAGGAGGTGTGTCGAAGAAGAGGTAATATTTTCTTCTGATTCTCTCAAGTGTCTTTCTTCTTATACTTCTTCTTCTTTAGTTGTCTCATTATAAAGTAATAAAATAAATATTACTTATATACGGATATGTTATTATAAATATGAAACAACCTTATTTCACCTTCTATCCATCCTACGAAAAATTAAATCACCGCACGTGCGTATGTACGGAAGACCGTCTCCACGCCTTGGTGTAATCTGTTTTCGACCACCACCTTACATGGATGGGTATAATGGTGTAAATGAATAACTATATATGATTATTTTAAAGTGATATTGATTCTGAAATATTATACATACACTTCAATACAATTCCACGATCATGGGAATGATATCATCACTCGTGCGCATATACGGACTACCGTCTCCACAACGCGATGAGATTCATTCTCCATGTTAACCATTCATGAATGATTACAAAGTATATATAATGAATAATAATGAAATATATGACATATTAATGATACTAGATTTATGTATATATATATGTATTTCATATACTTAATTCCATTCAATTCAATAAGGAAACGAAAACAGCGTTCATGTGTACATACGACTTACCGTGTCCATGAACGGTGCATTTCATTTCTTACCACCATATGTTATGTACTATTATAAATACATGTATATTCTAGACATATAATTAATATATACGATATATAAATAATTATTGACATTCTGGAAGTATTTAAATCATTATATAAGTAATAATAACATCAAGAACAACAAGTCCAAACACGTGCGATAAATAAGATGATTTTACCCAAAACGTTGCTTTAACATGGGATTTAAAAAATAAAGGGTAATATAAAGTCATAGGTAAACCATATATGATATCATAAAAATGAATATGATTCTGTAATAAGTCAATGAAATTATTTAAATCATTATACCGGAGGTTCGGATACGTACAAATCATATCGTACCTAAGGTAAGGGATAACTTTTCCAATCTCATCTTTATCTGAGATTGTTTATTCGTAAGTGTTCACTGGGGTTATATTTATCATCCGTTTACCTATTTTCTAAAAATGGTTTCATGTATGTTTAAATTCCCTTTTACCCATTTTTGACTTTCACTACATGGTATGTAAGTAATCTTTCTTTTGTTTATTATACAAGGAACTTTTTGACTTTTCCAGCAAAAGTACGAGAAGAATGTTTTTTTAACTTATATGGAATTAAAGTATTTTTACTGTTTTATAAAGCCTTATTTTCATGAATATTCCTCCAAAATATTTCATTAATATTTTCAACAAAATACTTTTCTTTTAAAATTGTATGCCATTTTGTGAAAAAAATGATTTTGAAGAAGAAAGGATATTTTCCTCAAGAATTAATTTCAAGTGTTTTATCAAAACCATTTTCCATCTAAGATGGAATTATTTCATCTGTGTATGTTTCAAGTGTAATGTCTCTATTATTTACATGGTTTAACTTCTCTTATAATGAAATTATATATATTTGTTTTATATGGATTATGTTATGATGGGATGATGTTTATGAAACCCATTTTATTCTTTGGGTTATGATGAATGTTTTAAGTTTATTTTGTGGCACAAGAAAGAAAGATTTCATTATGAGATGGACAGGACCTATATATCCCTCCAATGCATTGGGTAAAGATTTATATCTCATGAGATAGACATGGCTGGAACGGTAAGTTAATCCGATTCAGTGTTACAGGACTGAAATGAGGAGTGAACTCGATTCAGAAAGCGACTTTGTCCACTAAGATGGTCTTGGCAGCAATGCCTTGGCTACCATGGAAATCATATTAGGTGATTAATGTTTTTCCATAATTACAAGTTTTATTACCATGCTATTTTATCATGATTAATGTTCTTTTATGATCTATGCCTTATGTGCTACCATGTTTTATGTCATTGCTCAAGATTTTGAAGTTTAAACATTATGTTCATGTTTTTAAGTTCAAATGTATATGGTTTTTTTACCCTTACTGAGCATTTGAGCTCACCCTTTATATGTATTCTTTTCCCCTGGATTTAAAGAAAGGTTTTAGGTAAGAAAACAAAAGGGGAAGATCTTTATGGGAGATGTTTAAGATCTTTCACCATGATTAGAAGATTATATTCCAAGTTTCCAAATACACAAAACTATTAAGGTCATTGTGTGTCTGTTTTTGTTATGTATTAAGTATTCTCCAAAAGTAATGTAATGTCCATGTACGTCAAGCTTCGGGTCTCTACATACGTAGTGCCTCTGTACCATTACGTAGTGTGTGAAGGACTCCATTTACCATTATACAGTGTGTCTACCTTTATGCATCGACCCAAAATTTATGAGTACCCTTATATAGTGAAGCCTTACCTTTTTTTCCTATCTTATACCATTAGACAGTTCATGAGATCCTTACATTACCTTTATGTAGCAGCTACTCTACCCTTGTACAACTCTTCTAACCTTTATATAGCCTTTTCAATCAAAGGGTTACCCTTACACAACATTGGTTAATAGTAAAATACATTTATAAATCTCCTAAAAAAGACTCCATCATAAAAATAAATCATATTTTACCCTTACGCATCCCTTAAGCCATGCATAAGGGTAAAAAAACATCAAAAAATTAAAAATCTTAAAAATTCATCATTTTCACCTCTTTTCTAAAAAATAATTCTTTAATTTAAAATCCCCCACATTAAAATAAATTAATTAATAAAATTACCTAAAATATTAAAAACATTAAAATTCACTATAAAAATGTGTAATTTTTTAAATGAAAAATATATGCATCAAATACACCGACACATGAACTATGCTTTTCCTTAAGCATTACATACCCAAATTAAATCACAAAGGGAACCAATGCTACTGATATTTATATTTAAAATAAAATAAATTAGACAATTATCAATGCAAAACATATTTTCAAGTTTCATATAAAATGTTAATTCAACTTCACATTTTTTAAAATATCAACTAACCTAAGTATTCTACTTTTTTCCATTGGAAAATGATGTGTCTTCTCTTTTCTTCCATTCATGCTTCTTAACTAATAATTATTAAACATTCCATGTCCTAATCTACCCCAGTTTGAATGATTTTATCTCATCACCCATCATACTATTTAAAGTAGTTTTAAACTCATACCATGAGTACATGCTCATTTTTATAAGCTTTTAAAGGATCTACATTCATCACTTTATAAAGGAAAAACAGATAAATTCATTAGGGATTTTCAGTTAAGGTTCTAATGAATCTAAGGCTTATGGTTGGTAAAGAATGGTGTTTAAAAAATTTAATAATCATATAAGAGTTTTATCTATAAATAATAGTGCATGATATCCAATGAAAAGTGAAATGAAAATCTCCCCTTAAAAAATTGACAACTCGCACCTCGAATAACTCAATGTAATGTCATGATCAATGTAAGCATAATGAATTATATGTACAATACTGAATTTTTATCTACTCATTTACCCCCATTTTTCTTTTTAAAACCAATATTTTATTTTTTATCTTTTTTAAAATTTATTAATAGAAAAAATATCACATCCACCACCTAACTCTATACGATAAAATAATTGGTCTGGTAATGTTTGTTTTTTATTCTCCCAAGTCACAACCCATTGCATTCTCTTTTTTTCTTTTTTAAGAAAGTAAAATGATAAAAGTACAATGAATTAATAATAAAACTTTATTTATTACCAAAAAAATCATCCCATAATTATTTCTCTCAATATAGTGCATCTCTTCAACCATAGATTCCTTCACCCCCACACTTAAACATTAAAATACCTTGAAATATAAATAGAGTGGGGGTAGGAATGGATGTATATAGATTATATTGTGGATCATTTCTAAAAAGTTCATTCACTATTTATATTGATAAAGAAGGATTAATTTAAAATATTTTCTAAATGATAAGGGCTTATCAATAAAAATGACTCAATAATATTATATATTACTTTGTATAGTCAAATATTTGACAAGTTCCAATGCGAGTTCTAGTAGGTTTCATATCCAAATATCACTAAAGAAATATGATCAATATAGAATGGAAAGTATTAGGTCAAGAAATTATCTATTGAATGAATCATTTTAATTATTACAATCACTCATGGAATTTATAATAATAATAAATTAATCCACATGAATTTCAAAAATTAAAATCCTAAAAATGATAGAAAAATTTCATTTACATGAATCAACCCATTCCCTCAAATTATGAGTCATCATATTAACTTCCATGATTCACTCTAATCATTCAATATTCTATATTACTCATTCAATATAACTATCCTTGAAATATAAAACTTGGAATCATATGATTTCTAAGAAATTCATATCTCCATGATTAGTCATGTATAGAAAAAATCAGAAGTTTGGGCACATAAATTTTATTTTAAATCTAAAATCATATTTTGAAAAAAAAATACTTGAGTTAAAAGTGAGATTCATTTTCCAATAAATCTCCAATACTATCCCTTATTCTAGAAAATTATTTTAGGTTGATTTATAATAACATCACGAACCTATGAAAGGGAATTACACTTCAAATTGTTATGACCTTTTCATTAAATTTCAAAAATATTTAAGGGTTTTAGATGAATCCTAATGCAATCCTACAATAAATTACAAAGAATGAAATTGAAATTCCTAGAATTAAAATATTAGAAACAAAATTTAACTCTTAGTTTGATCCCCTTAGAGGGTCTTGGGTTTTTTAATTCTCCGATAAGAGAAGTAAAAGATGTAATCCATAGTCAGATTACGAGTGGATTTTCATTGATTTGAACCACTATAACTTCATTATTATAGCCTAAACTTCTTCTAACTTATTGTTAAGGACTCTATTTATATAGTACACTAAATATAACCCCATGTAAATGTGATACAACTTTCATGGTGGTGGTAAGATGAAGTACGAGTCCCCATCCTTCTTATATTTGACTTGAACAACCTCTTCTTCAATTTCCAATGTTTTCTCAAAATATGCTGCATCAATGGAATAACAAAAAGAAAATCGAAGATGTTATTATATTTAAAAAAAATGTGATTATGGTGAATCAATATCAATATTTTATACTTTACTATAAAAAACATGGGTTTTTTATTTGTTCAGAGACACTTTGATCACTTTATGTGGTTTCTCTAATAAATGTTCAATATTTTTGGGAGCTCTATGTGTTCCAAAAAAGGAAAATCTTCTTATTCATCATTTTAATCAAGTTAAAATATCAATTGTATGAATATGAAAATTCAAAATATTAGTGGGTATAATCAATTTAATTAAAAAAATTAGACGGGATATAGTTTAATAAAATTATATATCCCTTAGTTGGTTTGGCTTTAATATTTTATTAAATAGAAAGTGCCTATTAAATTTGATTTCAACTTGATAGAGGTATGTAGTTAGGATCCTCTATATTCTCTTCAAATTTCACCACCTGTATAGTTTCTCATTCTTCCAATGTTATAGATAGATACAATAGTTTCAGGTTTTGTTCATTTTTAAAGATGGGGGATCATATTTCACTTCATATTCATTATATAATTGATCCATATCTTGTAGATATCCCATAAATAATTGACCTAAAAAATATTATCCATCTATCTATTTTGGTAATAATTATGATAAGTAGAATGTATCTTCTAGTATATCCTCCTTAACTCATTGGGTTCTTCTAATTAAAAAATAAGTAGGTAAATTTCTTTCATCACTTGCTCTTGTTCAAGATTCTCTAGATACCCATGATCTATTTTCTCTATTAAACTATTACTAAATTCCATATTTTGTTTAATACTTTTAATTTGGTCATTTATATCTTTGTAAACCACTTTTTCTTGTTTGTGAAACTATGAGTAATCAATTCATTAATAATATGGACTGTTTGGAAACATCCTCGAAAAGGAAAAGTATATTTTTTATAAAACAAATAACTATTTACAATGTGAAAAGAAAAAGTGAGTAGATTATTTTTTTTCTCCCTGGAAATAGTGATAAGGTTTGACATGCCAATCATAGGGTGGTCAAAAAGAAACAAAATTATTCCTAGTTCAACATAGTGGCTGACCATGGTTACCTCAGTTGAGGATCTTCAGAGTTGTCCACTAACTAATTCTAATTTAATTATTCAATATATATATTTTCTTATTTTCTAAAAATAATGAAAAAAGTTGGAAAGGTCAGGAGCATGGAAAATAAAAACTATCATCCAAATGAAAAACTTAATAAAGTTAGAAAATATATTTCTTGCTATTAGGTTTGGTAACTTAGCTTCCTTCATTATTCAATATTTATTTTGACAATTCATTTATGAAATCTCTTTCATGAATTACTATCCTTTAACTTATTGAGTGTAGAATTTAGTATGCCTATAAGACTCAATAGGTATACCATACATCACCTCCTCCTATAATCAAGGTTAATGAAACACCACAATCTAGAGTATAACACCTTCCAAGACGAGGATCCATCATATTTATTTTATTTTATTTGGATAAGCTCAAATTAATCATATGAAGAGTTTTTTCCAATAAAATGGTGGTAAGGAATGTAAAGTAAAATATATATATGAATTTAAGAGTCATTCCATAGTGTATGATTTCTAAACTTGTACACTTATCTCTCATTCACCATAAATATAATTAAAATATAAAATATTAAAGAGTAGAATTCATGAACATCGTATACCTTCCCCAGGGCCAAGCCTAGTGTCATTCACTCATCATTGAGTGTAAGAGATCATGGTTGAATAATGGGGGATATAGAGAGATAAATAAATATGAATAGAAGAAAAAATGTATTCAAAATATCCATAATGGGTTATAAGGAAAATAAATAAAACTAAAACAAAGCTAAAAAATCTAATATATGTAGTAACATCCTCCCTTTGGTCAATATTTTGATCTGAGATCCTCCCAAGTGTTGAAAGGAATGTTTTTATTTATTGGAATCATACACTCAAATACTTGATCTTCATTATTTATTCATATCTTGTTTTATCCCCATGGTCAAATTTTCTTTCTTTTAATTCCCAAGTGAAGATCTCATTAAAATTATTCTCTATTTATATGAGAGATAGATAACATGGTTTTTATTTTACCTTTTTTTTATCTTATCCTTATTTTAAAATAAATTCTTTTTCCACATGGAATTGTGATCTATGTAGTTGTTTTTGTGGTATATTTGATCAACATAGATGAATACTACTGAATAATTTATTATTTACAATGTTTTCCGTGTATCTTTTTTTTTCTTCTTCCCCAATAAGAAATCTTCTTTATTAAATCATTCCCCCAAGGCATCACTTTGATATTCTAAGGTCAACCATGGTGATAAAGACCTTCAGTAGTGTCATTTTAGCACCAGATCTAGCTCTAAAAATGGTGGAAATGGCATATTCGGTGATCATACAGTGGTTAGAAGACCATTATGCAACCTATGAGAGTTTTAATTTACATTTACATTCTTTGTAAAGGTATATAGGTTCTACATGGAACTACCTTTACACATTAAAGATTTACCTTTACAAAACCTATTTTTTTACAATTACGTATCCAATGAAGTCTATGGACTACATTTACAAAGTGTTTCTTTAGCTTTACAGAACCTGGATACCTTTACATAGCATATTATTTACTTCACTTACCCTTACGTAGAATGTCTACCTTTAAAAAGTATCCAGAAACCTATGAGTTCCCTTTTATAGCGCAACCTTACCTTTACACTTCCTTTCTTCTACCTTGAAATAGTGTATGGCATCCTTTAATTACATTTATTTAGTGGATTCTCTACCCTTAAAAAAATCTCATGACCTTTATATAGACTTTTTAATCTAAGGTTTACCCTTACACAACATTGGAAAAATATTATACCTTTATGTATCTCCATAAAAAGACTCATGTGTAATAGTAAAGAATATTTTAGCCTTTAATAGCCCTTTAGCCACAGGTAAAGGTAAAAAAACCTCACAAAATTTATAAATCTTCAATTTTAATCATTTCCACATATTTTCTATAATTTAATTATTTAATTTTCAATTACAAAAAATTAAATAAATCAATTTATTACATGGGTAAAATGATCAAAAACATTAAAATTAAATATAGTAATGTATAATATTTTTAATGAAAAATATATTAATCTAGTACTCAGAGCATTAATGTATACAAGTTTTTTGTCTCCATGGTAATTTCCAAAATTGGGGCGTCTGGTGACTGAAAGGCAGGAAATTAATTTCATGAATTAGATATTCTATTACTCTGATGTATTTTTCATATTCTATTTATGGTAATGGTTTTATCTTCAAGTGATGATGATTTTTCTAAAGAATTAGATAAAGATAGTGTCTACATTCCTCTTTCATAGTATTTGGAATATCCTATTAAGGAGTGTTATGGGACATAACATTATTATTATATTGTATTTTATCTGTTATTTGTTTATAGTCATGATGTTCTCTTTATCTTTGGAGTAATATTCCTCTACTTTATATTACCAACACAATTTTTTCTCAATTTCCTTATTTAGGATAGGGGTTTTAGATATAATATTCTAAAAACTATTGATGGGAGGATGATCCAAATTAGTTTATATATTATGATCACTTACTTGGAAAATATTCTATTTGATAAGGGATATCTATTACCAAATATGAGGTGCTTATAGTTTTCAAACTCAGTCTTTAGA
The DNA here is from genome assembly GCA_963277665.1 of Viscum album. NCBI lineage: Eukaryota > Viridiplantae > Streptophyta > Magnoliopsida > Santalales > Viscaceae > Viscum > Viscum album. Next base: position 2,028,348,388 of record OY728123.1, read on the forward strand.
GTTACTCTCAATATGAGGGATTTCATAGAGTAACTTTGTTTTGGGTAGGACCTTGTTTTCAAAATGAGATAATATTATTGGTAAGACCTTTACAACGAACACCACAATAGGGTGGAATACAATTGTGGCTCAATGTACGATCATAGAGAGGATTCCTACAATATATTAATTAGTAAGGAACATCATGTTGGAAAATGATCGATCTATGGGAAGAGGACATTATTGTAGTTTTACATTGTAACTGTGAGGAGTATTTTCATAGATTTCAATATGATAAGAGTTCTCATTATTGACCTTGAAATTTACATAGGGAGGACCTTCTTTATGGAAACTCTAGAGAGAAACTATATTGTTTATGGTAAAAATGTTGTGGGTGGGAACATAATAATTATATCTACCTAGGGATTTTCATGGTGAGTTAATATATTCTTGGGACACGATCAAAATATGATTCAGGTCCTCAATAATTCCATCACTGAGTAAGGTATGGATATGAGACTGATCCTATAGTTTTGGCACCCTAGTGAGAATTAATCTTGAATTATCTTCATTGGGAGGTTGTGATAATGTATTTCCAGATCAATATTCACATGTGGGAGTCCTCCAAGGAGAATCCCATATTTTCATTGGACTATGTCAGCGAGGTTTTGTTTGGTTTAATGGAATACGAAATTTTCTTAAAGAGGTCATTAAAATAGGATGATGATGTACAGTTAGAATGGGTATATGAGCCTGATCCTATTTATCATTATTCAATGAAACATGTAGACAATAATCCTAAATGAGATCAGAAATATGTGACTATTCCTGGGTATCTCTTAAAGTATGTTGATGATCTATTGTTGTAGTGGGTCTAGGAATATATGATTGTCCTCTATTAAATACCAATGTATATTGATATTGGCCTTCTTCTGATGCTATCAGAATATAATAATAGTGTCACATGTCATGATAAAGGATACAAGACTACCCATTGAATGATTCTACATTAAGTTGAAAAGGTTTTTTGACTGGAATGGGAATATTGGCCCATTCTTCAATATAATGGGTAATATCATCCCAACCCTGTTCTATAGTTTACATTGTGATATACTGATGGGATTAATGTGTGAGGGAGGGAATATGTGTATAATGACCCTCACTTTATATATACAGTCATTACATAAGTTTTACAGAATACTTAAAACATTATACAAATAGACACCCGAAGACCGTATTAGTTTTGTACCCTATGAAACATGGAGACGTAAACATTGGTGCATGAGTGAGCTAAATAATATCCCACTAAATTATACAAGACTAACCCCTCTATTATACATATCGTACATGAAGTATATATTTGTAACCTAGGAAAGGAAACATAAAAGGGGGTGAACTCAGATGCTCGGTAAGGGTTGTAATTCCTGGACCCCATAAGACCAGAGTGAGTGCATTATTATGTATCATTTTCATGATCACGAAATATCAAGTCTTGAAAGACCAATTAGTTTAGTATCCTTGGAAGTTCTAGATACATTCATAATGTTTACATTACATCATAAAATGCTGGGTCCGATCTCTCTCTATTGGCAGTTTGTGCAGATATTCTTCTGGAGCTTTTTGAAGTCCAACCCTTGGATTTCTTGGGAAAGTTGCACATGGAGATTACTACTTGCTGGAGTCCCGCTGGTTCATCTTTTTGGATTCCTCTATCTATTTTTGTTTGAAGTTTATCCTGATTATTCTTCTTGTCAGCATATTTTTTTCCCAGTTGAAAACTTGCTTAATCTGTGCTGTCTTAAGCTTGATTTGGTCGGAATGCTCAAGTTCTGTATTGGTTTTTTGCTTCTGGTCCTTCCTTACACCTGTATTGTTGCGGACTTTCTGAGATGATGTGCTGATTGATTCATATATGCTTTGACAAGTGTTGATCCTGCACTAGATTTTGAAGTTCCAGAATGATGAAGATATGGTGGGGCTGATCATGCGGATCTTCTTCTAGAATCTTTTGATGATTCGTACCCGGTTTTTAAATTTGTATCTTTGTTGGTCTTTTCTATATTAAATATGGTGTATGCATTTTACACCTCGGGATTTTCTTGTAACCTTTTTATTTAATAAATTTCTTTTGGCATGGATTGGGTAACCAATCCATGTCGCCTCTTTGAAAAAAAAATGGAAAACTGCAACAACATTGTTTCCATAGACAACACTGAGATCCCATAAACTATCCAAGCATGTTAGTCATAATATACTTCTTCGCATCTTGGGAAAAATAAACATAGAAAGGGGGAGCTCAGATGGTCAGTAAATATAAAAACATAGCAAAAACATTCCTAAACAAGCATAAACATTTAAGGCAATGTATAACCCTAAAACAAAATCATTTTAAACTTGAACTTCAGCATAATATGGCAAATATAAAATCAAATAATTCTATTTACTTATTCAAGGGATATTCTACTAGTCGAATAATCACATGAAATATCAATAGCCACTTTCATAATGATGGAATTCATAATGATAGACTTTATAACCACATAGTAAAGTCCTTGTCCCAAGACTAAAAATAAGATTTTTTCAAGGCCTTGTGCCAAGACACTATATTGTCTCATGAGACCTACCGATGCATCAAGGAGCTATAGCGAACTCCACCCGTCACTTTCTAAGTCTAATGCATTCCTCATATGAAAAGGTTAAAACATAACATAAAACTTCGTATTAAAAATAGCTTTCAAACTTTCAATACTTTATCCATAAACTATGAATGATGTAAACATATCACATCCACATTCAATAATATCACAAAACCATAAATAGAATATGGATTTTTGTATCATAATAAATCAACTTCAAATAAGCTTGAAATCCATCAAAGGATATTGGCATAAATGAAATCAAAACCTTTTTTAGAGAAATATATCTTTCTATTTTGAAATCCTTTTTGAAAAAATTTATTTTTGAAATATTCTTATATGCTAGTAAGGGAAGCTTCGATGATGTTATAATGGCGGAAGATAGCCTCACTTCACCGTATAAGTTAAAAAAGTACATTCTTACTTTAATTTTGTCGAATAGGTTATAAAGGATCTTGTCTGGAAAATGACTGAAATATTCCTTTATAAACATATTATAAAAGTCAAAAAAGGGTATAAATGACTTTAAACCATATTCTATAAAATATTAAGAAGGTTTTGAAATACATTTTTAAGAAACATGGATGTGGATGATAAAGAGGTCCCAGTAGATAATTATGTATAAACAACCTCGGATAATGAAGAGATTGTAGAATTAACCCTTAACTTGTAATTTTACTTGGTCGTGGGTAGGTTAACCTCTTGTATAATGGTGAAATAACTGTTATTAAATTATTCAAGAATCATATATATTAATATAATATCATATAAGATCTTTTAACATTGCTTTGTTAATAATATCTTAGTATTATCATCGTTTCAGGTGTTAACTGATTTGTTTTCCTTTATGTGATTTGTTACATAAGTAATGTTTGTTATGGATAGGATGTATCATAGTCATATTCAGAATTATATTAAGTCTTTAATCATTATTTTTAATCATCTAATGAAAATTAGTCTGGAATGGATACGATGGGGAATGAATCTCATCGTGTTCGTGGAGACGGTAATCCGTTGATGTTAAGATAATATATAATTTGTTGGTATATCATATATACAGAATCATTATCATGTTTTATTTATTTTTTACATCAATTACACATCATTATTATACCCATCCAAATAATAATGTATTGAATAACAATTACACCATGACATGGAGACGGTAAGCCGTACGTACGCACGTATGGTGACATGTCATTAAAAGGATGGATAGAATAATGAATATGGATGTAAAATATTTATAATAACATAACATTATATATATTATACTGTAGTTATTATTTTATGATTGAAACAACAAATAAATAGGATGTGGAAGAAGAAAGGAACTTGAAAGAGGTGATGAAATATTTACCTCTTCTTCGGGTTCTGCCTTTTGATTTGATCAAAAGGGCTCAATAGGTTGGCTTTATGACTAAAGGAAGGCCTCTAGGATGAATGGAGGATAGTTTAGAGGGTATTTGGTCAGTGGTTGGCCGAGCCAAAAGTATTTGAATATGTCAATTTGAGGGAAGGGGAGTGCCCTTTTATAAGAGGGGTGAGAGGCACCATAGGAAAAGCTTGAAATATTATTTTATAATAAAATCATTTTTGGTTTCTAATGGATCCAAAATGAATTATTTTAAGCTTAAGGATGGAATGAGCCGAAAACCACACAACCAATAGGTTTTAGATAGGTTTGGTTCACGATATTAACTTTATCTTTTAGATTTAACTCTTAGTTAAACAATTTGACATTTACCATGTCTCTTTGTATTTTTATATTATATGTTTAATAAAAATACAATAAACTTCCAAGAGAAGCCAAAGTTGTTAATTAATAACATATGTAATATTATTTAAGACCTTTGGCCAAAACCGTAGATTTTTAGAAATAGAAATCAATTAATAATACAATATTTGGTTTTAAAAACTCTTTTATGTCAATTTTGACACTATTTAAAATTTCATATTTGATAAATTCATTACAGCATTATTACTTATAAAAAATCCATCTAACAAACCCAAACATGTAATATTAACCTATAAAATTATTTTAAATCCTAAAAAGTCCCAAATTACATTTATTTGGATATTTATAATATCATTTATCTTAATCATTCATTAATACGGTAATTACTGCATCATAATTGTGTCATAGATAAATTTAATTATTTAATGTCTAAAATTAATAAATAAAATACCATTATGTTGGATAACTTTCTATATTTCTAATGAATATTTATAGTCAAATTTATCTTATGTATAACCCTATATTAAAAATGTTTTAGTTATTAAACTTTGAGTTTAACTCTTTTAACACTTCTTTAAATAAAATAATAACAAATTTCCTAATCTAATCCAAGTGGACCTAAAGGATCATATTTTATTCCTAAGGTTGTTTTCGGTCAAATTAAACTTATCCAATATAAGTAGGACATGTTTTAGGGTAATAATAATATCATTTTTACAAGTAATTACGCTATTTACATTTAATCGTGGTAAATAAAAGTAAAACATTACTATTCACAAAAAATTATTTTCATCTTATTGAAACACATTTTACATACTGATATCAACCTTGTCTCTTAGATTTTTTAAATTCAACTCACAGAAGTGGTAAAATTAAGTTTTATGTAAATTTTTAAATACTCTTAGGAGGTTGGTAAAAGACGTTAAAAAGTTCAATAAAATGTTTATATATCTAAAATTATTATAAACTGGATCCAATGAATTACATTGAATTTATGTAGGTATTATGTATCTATTTTGACCTAAAATAAATTTAAAAAAAAAATTAAATATTTAAATAAAAATTCGGTTTTAAACTATAAATTAGTGTTTTTCACTATTCATCAAAAATTGAATGTTTTTAGAAAAATACCAAAAATTCACCCTAGACTAATTTTGATATTCCAAATCCAAAAATGATGTCTATTTTGAATGATAAAATTTATAAATTTTTAAAAAGTGTATATTATTATTCATAACGGCTAGTTTGAATGGTTGTGGTGTGTTAGAACTCGAAGTTGCTTACAACACACACTATTGTAATATTAAAAAAGAAGCGTACCGTGGAAGATTTTGGTGTTACATTCTTCCCACCTTCAAATAATTATGTCCTCAAAATTTCTAGAATATTACTGCATAAAAAGACTCTGGTGGTTCTTCATCATAAGTTCCTTGGGTTCCCACGTTGCCTCTTCTATCTTAAGGTTTCCCTATAGAACTTTTACCGGACGAGTCGTTTGGTTTCTCAACACTTTTTCTCTTTTATCAAGAATATTTACAGGCCCTTCACAATAAGACAGATCGAGTTCCAGTTCGAATTCCTCATAGGTGAGTACATGCATTGGGTCAGGCATGTATTTTCTCAACAATGATACATGGAATACATCATGACATTTGGAGAGACTTGGTGGCATTGCCAAATTGTAAGCTACAACCCCAATTAGTTCAAGAATTTTCAAAAGGTCCGATGTATGTGGGACTCAATTTACCCTTCTTACCATAATGGATAACACCCTTCCATGTAGATACCTTTAAGAAAAAATGATCTCTTACCTAGAATTACAAATCCTTCCTTCAGTTTTCAGGATAGCTCTTCTGCCTAATTTGAGATTCTTTGATGTGGGTTTGGATTACCTTCACCTTTTCCATCTTTTCCTCAATATGTTCTGGGACTATGAGTTTTCTTTAAACTAAATCATCCCAACAAGTTGGTGTGCATCATCTCTTTCTATATAACGCTTTATTTTGTGCCATCTGAATACTTGAATGGAATCTATTGTTATAGGAAAATTCTACTAGTGGTAAGTATTGATCCCACATACCTTGGAAGTCAAGTGAGAATGATCTCAACATGTCTTCTAAGGTTTGAATAGTCCATTCTGATTGTCCATTAGTTTGGGGGTGGTAAGCAGTGCTCAAACGAAGTTCTGTATCCAGGGCTTTCTAGATACTTTTCTAGAATCATTATGTAAAACGGGGATCACGATTAGAAACAATTGCTAATGGTGCTCCATGATGTCTTAAAAATTCATTGATATATAGTCTTGTTAAACATTCAAGTGATAAATCTTCTCTTATAGCAAGAAAATGTTCTGACTTGGTAAGATGATCAACAATGACCCATATTTCATCATTGCTTCTAAGAGTCTTTGGTAGTACCATGAAAAAGTCCATCGTGATATCATCCCATTTCCACTTAGATATGGGAAGAGGTTGCATTACTCCTCCAGGCTGTTGCCGTCCACATTTCACTTGATGGAAAACAATACATATTGACACAAAATCAGCAATCTCCCTCTTCATGTTGTCCCACCAAAAATTTTCATTCAAATCTCTAAACTTTTTAGTGCTACAAGGGAGTATAGAGAAATTGGAACTATGAGAACCATCCAATAATTCCCTTTTTAGATTAGGTATATCAGGAACCCAAAGTCTCTTCCCAAATTTCAAAATTCCATCTTCATACAAAAAGTCACTCAATCTCCCATCATTCACAGCATTAATATTCTTTTGAAACTCTTCATCATTTGTATGATAACTCTTTGTCCTTTCTAGTAAAGATGGTTTGGAAACCATTTGAAAAAATATTTATGTTTCAACTTCCATGGTTATTCCCATATCCATCTTTACAAGATCCATGTATATAGTATCCTTTTCAACTCTCATCTTGTTCAAAACTCCATGATAATTTCTAATTAAAGTATCTTCCACCTTATTTGCCTTCCCCAGGTAGTAGTATATAGTGAAATAATAATCCTTGAGAAGTTCAATCCATCGCCTTTGCCTCAAGTTGAGTTCTTTTTGTGAGAAAATATACTTCAAACTCTTGCGATCAGTATAAATATCAAATTTTTCACCATAGAGATAATGTCTCCATATCGTCAAATCAAATATTACAGCTGCTAACACAAGATCATGACTAGAATAGTTTTGCTCATGAATTTTTAGCTGTTGTGATGCACATGCAATAACCCTATCATTCTACATAATGACACAACCAAGTCCATTTTTGAAGCATCACTATAAATAACAAACCCATTATTCCCCGATGATATAGTCAATATAGGAGCATTGACTAATCTTCTATTCAGTTCTTCAAAACATTCTTCACAATCATTTGTCCAAACAAATTTATCCCCTTTACATGTGATCTTGGTTAATGGGTTATCCAATCGGGAAAAATTCTGGATGAAACACCGATAATAACCTGCAAAACTAATAAAACAGTGCACCTCATTTATACTCATTGGTGTTGGCCATTCTTGGATTGCCTTGGTCTTAGAAGTATCAACAGAGATTACATCCTTAGAGACAATATGGCCATGAAAATATATCTTCGGAATCCAGAATTCACACTTTCTAAACTTCCCATATAATTAATGTCTTCTAAGTGTCTTCAAGATAACGCGCAAGTGATTTTCATGATCTTCATATCTTTTGGATTATACCAAGATATCATCAATAAATACCACTACAAAGTCATCAAGGTATTCCTTGACAACGTTATTCATTAGATCCATGTTGATAGAGGGTACATTAGTGAATCCAAAAGGCATTTTTGTAAACTCGTAATGCCTGTACTTGGTTCGAAATGCTGTTTTCAAAATGTATTCCTTCTTCACACACAATTTATGACATCAATATTGAAGGTCAATCTTTGAAAAGTATTGAGCTCCACAAAGCTAGTCAAATAAATCATCAATGCGAGGTAGGGGATTCTTGTTCTTTACTTTTATAGCATTGATCACCCTGTTGTAAATGCTTAACCTCATAGATCCATCTTTCTTATTAAAAAAAGGACAGGGGCTCCCCATGGGGAAACACTAGGGTGAATAAATCCCTTATTACTCAATTACTCTAGTTGTTTCTTTAGTTCCACTAAATCTATAGTGTCCATTCTATAAGGGGTCTTCGATATGGGCCTTGATACATGAATTAAATCAATGTAAAACTCAATTTCAAAAACTGGAGGATATCCAGGTAAATCTTTTGGAAACACATCAACATATTCTTTAACAATAGGTACATCTTCTATTTGAACATTAATATCCTCACCCACAGTTATTTCATTCTCTACCTCCCCAATAATTTAATTTAGTTGAGCTACTACAGGTGAATCTTGATAAGAATTAGGTGGTGACGTTTATACTCTAATGATAAGGTACTTCTTATCATCATCGAAAATTGTAACCTCTTTATTCTTATAATAAATTTTCAAATCATGGTCCAAAATCTAATCCATACCCTGGATTATATCAAATTCAATCATTAGTATTATGATGAGATCCATAGATAAAAAACATTTATATTCCCTAATGGGGACTGATTTACAAATAATTGTTCCAATGATACTTCCCTTAAGAGTTTTGACTGAAAACTCCCCTTGTTAAATCGAATTGTAAATATCTAATTTTCTTAGAAAACTAGGAAGATATGAGAAAAGGTGGTGAGAAAAAATCAAATAAATCATTTTCTAAACTTGAGGAAACAATTAAATTACCTGCCACTATGTCTTTTGGAGCTTCAACCTCAGCAATAGTGATAGCATAATATTGACCTTGATCCCTTGGATTTTTCTGAGGTAAGATCCCCTAACGCTTATGACATTAATTTTCACAATTCCCCCTTTCTCTACAATTAAAGAATTCAACATTGACAACCTTTTTTCCCCTTGCAATCACGAGCTTGGTGGCCTTTTTCACCACAATTGTAATAGACTCCCATTCCATTCAAGCAAGTACTATGGTGTTTCATCCCACATTTTTTATAGGATGAATATTCAACTTTTCCCTTCTTCCCCTTATTTCCTTTTCTAGAGTGTTCAGAAAATCTCTTATTCTCTTTATTTTCTTTAAAGTCGTTAGACTTAGATAATTCTTTTTATGTCTTGATAGCACATGAGACAATATTTTTGTATGACGAGAAGGATTGTGAGACTAATGGTCAATGGAGAAATGGTTTTAACCCATAAAATAAATGATCAATATTACTTCTTGGGTTACGTATATAATCTGCAGCATGCCTGAACAACCTTGTAATGTTAGCTTTATACTTTGCAACATTCTCATCATCCTTTTTCCTTAGACTCGGAAATTGTCTTTCCATATCCGCTCAATGGTCACGAGGGAATTATTTTTCTAAGAAAGTTTATTTAAACTCCCTCCATTAAATATTTGATACTTCCTCATCTTCCTTGGTGTTTTGAATCAATGACCACCATTGATCAGCATCTCCAATGAGGCAGTAAAATGGCATGACAACTTTTTCCCTTTCGCTACTCCCCAAGGCATGGAATATTTTCTCTAAGGAATTTATCCACTGCTAATCCACTAATGGATTTTTACTCCCATTTATTGTCAATGTATATTTCCTCCTGAAGAAATCTAACATTGATCCTCCACACTGTGGATCAGGGTGCTACATATGGGTAAGGTTATTATTTATAACTAGAGTGAGTTTTCCAAATATGGTGATTAGCTGATCAGTACCCGTTACATCACCATCTCTACTATAATTATCTTTAGTAGGAGGGAAATCCCTACATGTAGTGCGTGAATTGACATGGTTTCCATTACTTCCACTAGGCACCATTTCTAAACAATGGCATAAACTAGATTAGTTTATGAATCGTAATACATAAATACAAACTTGTAAAACACTTAACATAAATTTAACAGTTTATGAATATAATCCATAATCTTAACAATGTTTTCCTTGAGTAAGTATATACTCATAAACCCTTCATAATGGTTTGTAAGGAAAATTAGAATTATCATAATCATATCCCCCGGGAGTGTTGTAACCAAGAGTGCAGTAAGGCCCATTGTCATGCACCAGTTCCTGTTCGAGTCAAGCTCAAAGCAATTTTTTAGGGTTTTACCCCTAGGTACATCTCTACTAGAGACGTCTCTACCTGCTCGTATCTATAGAGGGCTGTATTGCTTGGAAAACTCACAAAATCACTACAATACCAAAATTCTAGGAAGTTATTCTTTACTAATCCTCAAAGTCTATCTTAGTGTAATGTTCTCTAATCAGAGTTTTTCAAAATCTAGACTCCAAGGTTTATACTAAACTTCCTATTATACCAATTATAACACCCTGACCCTAGAATCCTAGAGTCGGTGCATTATTTTGTATCATTGGCATGATCACAAAAGATCAAGTCTCGAAATGACAATTAGTTTAGTAGCCCTGGAAGTTATAGATTCATTCATAAGGTTTACATTACATCATAAAATAGAAAATAAAACAACATTGTTTCCATAGAAAACACTAAGATCCCATATACTATCCCTACATGTCAGTCATAATATACTTTTCACATCCTGGGAAAAATAAAACATAGAAAGGGGTGACCTCAGATGATCATTAAAGAAAAAAATATAGAGAAACCTTTTATAAACAAGCATAAAAATTTAAGGAAATGTATAAGACTAAAATAAAAGCCTTTTAAACTTGAAATTTAGCAAAATATGGAAAAGATAAAATCAAATAATTCCATTTACTTATTCACATGTGATTCTTCTAGTCGAATAATCACATGCAATATCAATAGCCACTTTCATAATGACGAAATGCATAATGCCAGACTTCATAACCATATAGTCAAGGCCTTGTACCAAGACTAAAAATAATATTTTGTCAGGGCCTTGTTTGTAGACACTATATTGTCTCATGAGACCTACTGATGCATCGCGAAGCTATAGAGCGCTCCACCAATCACTTTCTAAGTCCAATTCATTCCTAATATGAACATGTTTAAATATAACATAAACATTCATATTAAAACGAGCATACAAAATGTCAATACATTATCCATAAACCATGAATTGTGTAAAAATAACACATCCACAGTCAAACATATCACAAGGCCTTCAATACAATATGGAAGTTTTGTATCATAATAAATCAACTTCAAATAAGCTTAAAATTATATCAAAGGATGTTGACATAGATGAAATCAAAACCTTTTTTTAGAGAAATATATCTTTCTATTTTGAAATCATTTATGAAAAAATTTATTTTTGAAATATTATTATAAGCTTATAAGGGAATCTTCTATGATGTTATAATGGCAGAAGATAGCCTCACCCACCGTATAAGTTAAAAAAGTACATTCTTACCTTAATTTTGTCGAAAAGGTTATAAAGGACCTTGTTTGGAAAATGACTGAAATATTCCTTTATAAACATATTATAAAATTCAAAAAGGGTATAAATGAATTTAAACAATAGTATATAAAATATTAAAAATGTTTTGAAATACATTTTTAAGAAACATGGATGTGGATGATAAAGAGGTCACAGTAGATAATTACGTATAAACAACCTTGGATAATGAAGAGACTGTAGAATTAACCATTAAATTGTACTTTTCCTTGGTAGAGGGTAGGTTAACCACCTGTATAATGGTGAAATAATTTTTATTAAATTATACAAGGATCCTATACATTAATATGATATCATATATTATCTTTTAACATTGCTTTGTTAATAATATCTTAGAATTATCGTCATTTCGAGTGTTAACAGATTCGTTTTCCTTTATATGATTTGTTATATAAGTAATTTTTGTTATGGATAGGATGTAACTTATTCATATTAAGAATGATATTTAGTCTTTAATAATTATTTTTAATCATCTAATGAAAATAAGTCGTGAATGGATACGATGGGGAATGAATCTCATCTTGTTCGTGGAGACGGTAATCTGTATGTACGCATGAGGGAAAATATCATTCATTTGATATTAAAATAATATAAAATTGGATGGTATATCATATATACAGAATCATTATCATGTTATATTTATTATTTACATCAATTACACATCATTATTATACCCATCCAAATAATAATGTATTTAATAACAATTACACCACGACGTGGAGACGGTAAGTCGTACGTACGCACATATGGTGAGTTGTCATTCAAAGGATGGATAGAATAATGAATATGGTTATACCATATTTATAATAAAATCACAGTATATAGAAGATACTGGAGCTATTATTTTAGAATGGTAAAAACAAATAAAGAGGAAATGGAAGAAGAAAGAAACTTGAAAGAGGTGATGAAATAATTACCTCTTCTTCGAGTTCTTCCTATTGATTTGATCAAAAGGGTTCCATAGGTTGTATTTCTGACTAAAATAAGGCATCTAGGATGAAGGTAGGACAGTTGAAATGGTGTTATAGTAGGGGTTGGTTGAGCCAAAAGTCTTTGAAGATGTGAATTTGAGGGAAGGGGGAGTGCCCTTTAATAAGAGGGGTGAGGGGCACCTTAGGATAAGCTAGAAATATTATTTTATAATAAAATAATTTTTAGTTTCTAATGGCTCCAAAATGAATTATTTAAAGTATAATGTGGGAATTGGTTGAAAAAAACTCAATAAATAGGTTTTATACAGGTTTTGGTCACTATTTTAACATTATCTTTTAGATTTAACTTTTAGTTAAATAGTTTGACATTTACCATGTCTCTTTGTATTTTTATATTATATGTTTAATAAACTTACTATAAACTTCCAATAGAACCTAATGTAGTTCATTAATGACATATGTAATATTATATAAGACCTTTGGCTGAACCTTATATTTTTAGAAATATAATATCAATTAATAATATAATATTTGTTTTAAAAACTCTTTTATGTCATTTTTGACACTATTTGGTATTTTGTTTTTTCTAAATTTATAACAGCATTATTACTTCGAAAAAAATTCATCTAACAAACTCTAACATGTCATATTAACCTATAAAATTATTTTAATTCATAAAAAGTCTCATATTACGTTTATTTGGATATTTATAATATCTATTATTTTAATCTTTCATTAAAATGGTAATTACTGCATGATCATTGTGTCGTAAATAAATTTTACTATTTAATGTATAAAATTTATAAATAAAAAACAATTATTTATTAAATAATTTAATATTTCTAATGAATATTTTTAGTCTAATTTATCTTATGTATAACCCTATATTAAAAATATTTTAGTTATGAAATGTTGATTTTAACTCTTTTAACTCTTCTTTAAATAAAATAATAATAGACGTCCTAATATAATCCAAGTGGAACTAAAGGATCATATTTTATTCCTAAGTTTGTTTTTGGTCTAATTAAACTTATCCAATAGAATTAAAACATTTTTTAGGGTAATAATAATATCATTTTTACCTTTAATTACCCTATTTACTTTTAACCGTGGTAAATAAAAGTAAAAAGTTATCATTACACAAAAATTATTTTCATCTTATTGAACCACATTTTACTTAATGATTACAACCGTGTCTCTCATATTTTTTAAATTCAACTCACAAAAGTTGTAAAATTATGTTTTATGTAAATTTTCAAATACTCTTAGGAGGTTGGTAAAACACGGTAAAAAGTTCAATAAAATTTTTATGTATCTAAAATTATTTTAAACAGACTCCAACGAATTAAATTGAATTTATATAGGTATTATGTATCTATTTTTACCTAAAGTAAATTTAAATAAAAAATAATAATTATTTAAATAAATATTTGGTTTTAAACTATAACTCAGTGTTTTTCACTATTCATAAAAAAAATTAAAGTTTTCAGAAAAATACCAAAAATTCACCCTAGGCGAATTTCGATATTCAAAATACAAAAATGAAGTCCATTTTGAAAGATAAAATTTAAAAAATTTGAAAAACTTGGTAATACTAATCGTAACAACTATTTTGATTGGTTGTGGTGTGTTAGAACTCGAAGATGCGTACAACACACGCTATTGTATTATTCAAACAGAAGCGTACCGTGGAATATTGGGGTGTTATAAGGGTAATCAAGGGATACATGTAATCATAGACATGAACATATTGATTCAAGAATGTGACCATAACATTACAATATCACACCCTGTGTGTCAAAGATCATAAACATGAATAATGGAATAAATCTTGGTAGATCATAAGAAATGAAAAGGAAATAAAGAACATAATTAATGAAATAATGACATGGGTATAAGACATGGAATAGTTGAAAACACAAAAGAATATTAAATTATTTCCATAGTAGTCAGTGCATTACTTCCAAGGCCATCTTAGTAGTATGGTTTCACTCCCCATACCATCTTGGTAGTCATAGTTCACTCCCATGGCCATTTTAGTAGTATGAGTTCAATCCTCATACCATCTTGGTGGTCATGGTTTACTCGCACGACCATTTTAGTAGTATGAGTTCACTCCTTATAGAATCTTGGTAGTCATGGTTCACTCCCATTTCCATTTTAGTAGTCAAAGATCACTCCCAAGACCATCTTAGTCTATATCATGAGATATAAATCATTACCCAATGAATTATATGGAGATATAGGTCCCAACCATCTCATAAATAATTCATACATACATCTTACAAAAAATAATAAACAATTGTATCATAACCCTTAAAATGGAATGGGTATCACAAAAATGTAATCATATCATTACATGTGAAAAAAGACACAGGTTTCATAATAATTTCATCTAAACATAACCTATGAAAATAAGTGGGTTCAAAATCATATAACCCCAGAAAGATAAACATGTTTCTTAAACATCATTCCATCAAAACATAAACCATTTAGAGAAATAATATGAATGGAAACATTGAATAATTCTCCTATACATGAATTAATAACACCAATGTATATCATATTATATGGTAAATAATTTTTAATTATCTTTAAAAACATTTCTTGAGGAAAATATCCTTTATACATTGAAAAAACGCTTTTCAAAACATAAAATATTTTTGGAAAAATTTTTCTTTTGAAAATAGATTTGAAAAAATATTTAAAAATATTTAAAAATAGTAAAGAAAATCCTTTTTCCTTGAAAATTATCTTCAAGGATCATTTGGAAATATTTTTGTAAACATTTTTGAAAACATGGTTTTTAAACAAAAATAAATTTCTGGCCGAAGAGGGAAATACAGTCAAATTCTTATTAAAAACATTTTTTTAATTATATTAAGTACCATAGAGTTGAATATGGTAAGAATATTTTGATATATCTTTAATAAACATTTTATAAGTAAACTCATTAGTTTTCTTGTGATATTGATCATAATATTTCATTAATAGAAGCATAGTCATAAATAATCCTGATAAACGATGAGATTGTCTCACAAACATGTTACAACATGGTAACATGGGATCACACTCTACATGTCTGTAAATAAAATTACATGAATCTTAAAATATCAGGAAATTAATAATAATCATGATATAACATGTAAAATGGATGTATATACATCTCAAAAAAGAATTTAGGTGCATAACAAAACATGAGTCTCAAAACAAGGAAAATTGAGACAAAACAATCTTACCAATTTGGTAACATTTGAAACATAATCTCCATGAAAGAAATATCATATAATGTATATGTAAATAACCATAAACTTATGGATAAGATAAATATAATACATTCATGGAAGGTATATACACTACACAAAATAAGTGAGTGGTGAATAAGACTTGTATCTCACAGAAATGAAAAGTGAGATGAAATTCCATTACCTAATGTATTGAATGTCTTCATACTCATAAAATATTCCTATATAATAAATATAAGTTTATTATAAATATTTTAAATAATAATATTATTATATATAATAACATATATTTTTTTATTATGACTTTATATTGTCTTCTAATTATGAATTCTATGTTAAGGTTTCACTTCGGGTAATATCCGCTTTGTTCTTCGCTTGTGTCTTAATTTTTTATATCTTTTATCCTTATACTTATATCATGATTGAAAAAATTTAAAACATGATATAAATATAATTTATTTTCATTATATGTGTTTTATAATAATTCATATCATATATAAGTATGAAATGAAATACTCTGTTTATGGAGATGGTAGGACATACATATACATGAATGATGTTTCTGTTTTGTTGTCATATTAAAACAAAGAATGAAAATTAAATATATGTATATATGTATATAATATCAATAAATTATAATTAAAATATTATATATATCATATAAATTTAGTAAACCAAACCTTAACAAATTCCAGGTAGTGTGTGAAAGAATCACATCATTTTGAATGGGTGGTAGTCCACACATTCTCAAACGAAATTATCGTATTTACAAAAAATGGAATGTATAATGATATGTGTTGTAAAAAAATTATAAAATCATAAAGACGTAATAAATATAATATATATATTGAATAAATATTTTTTCCATGATAATTACCAACCATAAAATTTGGTAATGGAAAAATGAACAATCATTGTTTTGTGAGGCGGTAGTTCGATGTACACATAAATAGTATGCATATTACCCAATTGATCAAAGTGTGTGTAAGTGAAGGACTAACCATTAAAATAAAAACATATCATTATATTTATGATAAATTTTTAGTTTTATAATCATGGAATAATTATTTTATTGTTTTATAATTAAAATAAGATAAGGGATCTTGAAAGCGTATGTTACCTCTTCGTTGGGTAACTCCTTTTGATTTTTATAAAAGGGATTCCATGGATTTATTTCTACGCAAATAAGGGATTTAAAGAGGAATTTGGGTATTTTTTTGATGTTTATTAGTTATATATTTTCTAAACCTAAGTGGTTTGAGATTTTTGAAGAAGGTGAATAGGTGGTGGCCTTTTATAGGGGAGGAAAAGGACTCACTTGTTATTTTTTAAAACAAGTTTGGCATACACATATTTTTACCTATAAAAAGTGATACGAAGATAGTAAAACACAATAATTTAAGGTTAATATAATAATAATATCTATAAAATATTTTTTGGACAAGTTTATAGGTTATTTGGGTCCTTAAGTTTAACTTTGTTTCCCTTGTGAAGCATAATTTAACCTTAATCATTGTAATTAATTTTTATTACATTCACTAATAGTTTTGTTAAAAAACAAATTTAACCTTATTTTACATTATAAATTATTATTATTATTAATATTTAATCCATTTTTCCAAATCAAAATCACATATGTGGTAGAAATTAATTTATATTTATTCCTATAAACATGACGAAAATGCGAGTTTCTAAAGTAAAAAAGTTCAAACATTTGTTAAGTTTTTTATTTCCAATTTAAATGTGAAATTGATTCCAATGACCTAAATAGGATTAATTTATGAAAATATGATCTAATTAAACTTTAAAACTAATTTAAAATATAATTTATCCTTATAAATAAATTAGATGAAAAAAACAGATTTGAATTAAAATTTTGTATTTTTCCATTATTCATCAAAAAATGAAATTTCTCAGAAAAATCCTTAAAATTAAACCAAAGATAATTTAAAAATAATAAATTAAAGAAAAATAAATTTAATTTATCAAATTTAATTTATAAAAGTGTCTAAAATTAATTTTATTTTATTTTATAGAAGGGCATGAAAATCAGTTCATTTGAGAAAATAATATTTTAAAACAAATAAGGATTTTTTTTAAAAAAATACATCTTTCATAATCAATATGTTTTATTTATATAAAAAATTTATAAAAAATATTTGAAATTATTTATTAATATTAATATTAATAATTTTAAATGTTATGTTATAATAATTTCATTTAAATAACTACAATAAAAAATGTAAAAATCAGTGTTGCATGTAACGTACGCTCAATCAGTGTTGCATGTAACATATACCAAGTTTGTGTTGTGTGTAACATATAACGATGAGATGTTTTATGAATGTAATGTTTGACTTAGTAAAATTCAAAATATCAATGATAATTAATTCATTAAAAATGTTATTAAAAACTCAGGGTGTTACATTCTACCCCCATTAAAATGAATTTCACCCTTAAAATTCATCATTTTGGAAAAAAAATGAGGATAATTATGCTTCATAAAATCCTCAGGTTCCCACATAGCTTCATCTAACTAGTGATTTATCCACAAAATGATTACCATGTGAGTGGTCATATTTCATATAACATTATTTTTAAGATCCATAATTTCAAATGGTAGTTCCTCATAAGAAAGACCCCTCTTTAGTGGTATAACCTTTGAGGTTTGTACATGTGAAGGGTCAGGTATGTACTTTCTCTATAAGGATAAATGGAACACATTAGGGACTCAAGAAAGATTTAGAGCAAGTTCCAAGAAATAGTATAATTCCCCAAGCTTGACGTACATGTAAATTACATTTCTTTTGTGGGATACTTAATACATTACACAAATATATATCCAAAGACCATATTAGTTTAGTGTCTTTGGAAACATGAAACAAAATCTTCTCTCTTGGTGAAATACCTTCAACATCTTCTATAGAGATATTACCCTTTTGTTTTTCTACCTAAAACCTTTATTTATATCCTGGGGAAAATAATATATAAAAATGGTGAGCTCAAATGCTCAGTAAGGGTAAACATTGAGAACATAGAAAAAACATAAACATAATAATGTAAAAACATGAACATAAAGTTTAAATGTCAAAATTTTGGGTCATGACATAAATCTTAGTAGTACATAAGGAATAGATCATAAAGAAACATTAACCATGATAAAATTGGATTGGAATAAAACATGGTATTGTGGAAAATAAATAAGCACGTAATATGATTTACATAGTAGCCAAGTCATTGCCTTCAGGACCATCATAGCGGACAAAGTTAACTAATGAACTGGGTTTACTTGTCATTCAAGCAATGTACTACTAAACCAGATTTACATGTCATTACAACCTTGTTTTAATGAATTGAATTTACATTTCATTCCATTCATGTCTATCCCATGAGATATAAATCTTTACCCAATGAATTGGAGTGAGATATAGGTCCCACCCATCTCAAAATTAAATCATTACATGTGCCACAAAAACATAAATCATTCATCATAGCATAACCCAAGAAATAGATTAAATTTCCTAAACATAATTTCATCATAACATAATCTATATAAAATATCATCCATAATTAACATAATAAAAAAATAGAAATAATTGGGATAGAAAGATAACCCTATTTAAAGAGCGTCATCTTATATGGAAAATAATTTTGTTAAAATACTTGAACTTAATTCTTGAGTAGAAAATCCTTTCTTGTTCAATTGTTTATCTCAAAATTTCAGGCAATTTTAAAAGAAAATAATTTAATTTAAAATAAAATTGATATATTGTAAAGTAAAATTCATGGAATTGAGGTGTTATTAAAGTGTAAAAGTTCATTCATGTTGTATAAGTTAAAATAACATTCTCCTTGTACTTTTATCAAAGAAGTCAAAATGTACATCATATGGAAAATGAAATAAATATTCCTTCCATACCGTGTAGTAAAAGTAAAAAAGGGTTAAAATTACATAAAACATACATATAATAATATTAAAAAATTTATAAAAACCTTTTTAGAAAAACAAGACATGGATGATAATTATACCCCTAGTAAATACTTACCTATAAACTATCTCAGATAAAAATGAGATTGCAAAATTATCCCTTAACATTGGTCTGATATCCGTCGTATGTTTCAGAAAATCCTATATAATGTATAAAGTATGTTTTAAAATTATAACAAAACCATATTCATATTTATGATATCATATATGATCTTATTATTTCATTTTGTTAATAGTGTTTCAATATTTCCTTATTTTGGGTGTTAACTGCTTCGTTTTCCCATTCCTATTTTCCCATTTAAGTCATGTTCATTAATCGTAGGATGTATTTTTTTCATTTATATAAATAAATTTAGTTCATAATTATTATTTATACTCATCGTATAAATTTTTTAATCATTATTGAATGGTAAATGTGGAAAATGAATCTAATCACATTGTGGAGATGATAAGTCGTACGTATGCCCGAGCGATGATATCATTACCTTAATGGTTAAATGGTATGGAATTGGATGTTATATAAATTTTAAAGAAATAATATCATGTCATATTCACAATTTACATTCATTATTCTCATCAATATACTCATCCATATTCTGTATTGTTGAATAACAAATTACACCACAACATGGAGATGGTAAGCCGTATGTACACACGCATGGTGATATTGTTATTTT
This sequence comes from Viscum album, assembly GCA_963277665.1. NCBI lineage: Eukaryota > Viridiplantae > Streptophyta > Magnoliopsida > Santalales > Viscaceae > Viscum > Viscum album. The sequence continues at coordinate 2,028,369,009 of OY728123.1, forward strand.
TAGGATGGATAAAAAAGGTATGATATTTCTTATAATTATAATAACATATCAGAATATATAAGATAATGTGTTTATTACTGTAGTATGGGAACAACATAAGAAGAGGAATTAGAAGAAGAAAATAATTTTGAAAGTGGTGATAAAACTATTACCTCTTTTTTCGGCTATAACATTTTGGTTTGTACAAAAGGACTCTTTAAGATGGATTAATGCCCGAAGAGTGGTATCTTGGATGAAGTAATGGAATTTAGGAAGAGATTTTGGAAGGGTTTGGCCGAGCCAAAGGGCTTTGAAGGTGTGATTAAAAGAGAGAAGGAGAGTTTCACTTTTATAAGAGAGAGGAGGGGAACCTTTGGAAAGTCTTGAAATATTAATTTATTATAAATTAATTTTCATTTTATAATGCTCCCAAAATAATTTATTTACAAAACAAGATAAATATGGCTATAAATAATCTCATAAAATATTAGTTATAAATGTTTTTATTTTATTTTTAACCTTATCATTTTGATTGATCATTAATTAATATATTTAATTTTATTTCATGCAATAATATTCTAAATATTAAATGGTTATAAATATTTACTCATGTGTTGTAAATTGTCCATAATTGGATACTTTATGAAATTTTAGACCATATAATTTTCACATTTAATTTTTTTAAATATATTTAAAATTTTTAAATAATTTAATAATATTTTATTTTTATAAAATATCAATAATGTCAATTTTGATACTATTTATTTATTTGAATTTAAATAAAATCCACACAAAAAAATAAATTCGAACCAAAATATTTAATACACTAATAAAATTTCATAATCACCTAGAAAATTCATTCATAACATTAATTATTTCATATGATATTTATTTTATTATTTGTATAACCATTTATTTGATATTTCTATCAATAAAATTATTTCTACATCACTATGGTGTCATCATTAATGGTAATTATTAAGGCTCTAAAATTTATAAATAAAATCTCATGATGTATATAATTTCATTATAATTCTATAGACTATTTATTTTTGATGTTTTTTGATGTTTATCACTATATAAAAATTATTATACGTATAAGATATAAGAGAGTGACATGTTGTCACTTTCTTTTATTTTAATTATAAATAACTCATTTTCATGGAAAAAAGCCCATTAATTGAATCCATTCTGACCCTTAGGTGATATTGGTCAACTTTAATTCATCCAATATTATTTTTAAAGGCGATTTTGTGATTTTAGTATCTTTTTCATATTGTTCGTTACCCCAATGTACCTAGTTTACCTTTAAATGCGATAAATCAAAATTACTGTAGTTATTATTCATAATATCCAAAAAAATAAATGTACCCTATTAATATAATTTGAACCCAATGATTCCGAATATGGAATCCATTTTTCATAATTAAAAACAAAGAATTTTTAGAAATTAATTTATAATTAATTCCTGTTTTCTAAACCAAAAAGTGGGTTTTTAAGAAGTAAAAACTTATCAAAAGATTGTCATGTGTTTATGTCCAATTTAAATGTGAAATTATTTAAAATTACCAAAATTGGATTAAATAATAAAAAAATAATAAAATTACACTTTAAAACCAAATTAAAATATAGTCTAACTATATAAATAAATTATACGAAAAGGTAGTTTTGAATTAAAATGCAGTACATTTCAATATTCACCAAAATATGAATTTCATCAAAAAAATACTAAAATTTAAACTAAGTTTAATTATGATTTATTGATTCCAAGTATGTTTTTTATTTTTTCAAATATAATATATAAATATTTCAAAAAAATATTTAAAATTGGTGTGCTATCAAAAGGCGGAAAAACTGTATATTTTGAAAAATACTTCTTTTATCTAAGAAATTCAATTTTTTGTTATATCATGTTCTATATAAAACATAAGATGAATGTTAGTGTTATATAAAATTAAAAATTTCATTAATACAATTCATAATGGCTATTTTATATAATATTTTAATACTATATCATTGTTTAATGAAACTCGGTATTGCGTATAATGAAAGATATCGAGGAAGGTCGCTCTTGTAACGCCCCGACCCTAGTTACATATAGTCAGTGGCTTATTACATAACATTGGCATGATCAAAAGGGATCAAATCCGGAAATACCGATCAGTTTAGTAGCCTTAGAAGTTTTAGATACATACATAAGTTTTATATTACATTATGAAATGAAAAACAACAACATTGTGTCTCCTTTGAACATATTTGTCTTCCATATACTATCCCAGTAGGTTAGTCATAATATACTTCTTCACATCCTGGGAAAAATAAAACATAGAAAGGGGCTATCTCAGGTGCTCAGTAAGGATAAAAATATAGCAAAAACATTCATAAATAATTATAAACATTTAAGGCAATGTATAAGACTAAAAAACAAGCCTTTTAACATTAAACATCAGCATAATATGGAAACGAAAAATCAAATAATTCCAATTACATATTCAAATGGATATTATACTAGTTGAATAATCACTTGTAATATCAATATCCAATTTCAAAATTATTGAATGCATAATGCTGGACATCAAAACCACATAGTCAAGGCCTCATTCAAAGACTAAAAATACGATTTTGTCAAAACCTAGTGCCAAGACACTAGTCTGTCTAATGAGACCTATCGATGCATCAAGGAGCTATATCGGGCTCCACCCATCAATTACCTAGTCCAAAGCATTCATCATAAGAAAAGGTTGAAACAAAACATAAATATTCATATTAAAACTAGCATATGAAATGTTAATACTTTAACTATAATCCATGAATTGTATAAAAATAACACATCCACATTCAAAAATATCACAAAAACATCAATACAACATAGAATATTGTATCATAATAAATCAACATCAAACAAGTGTAAAATCCATCGAAGGATGTTGACATAGATGAAATGTAAACTAGTTGAAAGAAATATCTCATTCTATTTTGAAATCATTTAAATGTAACCTAATTATAAACGAAAAAATTTATTTTTTAATTATTATTATATGTTTGTAAGAGAGGATTCGAAGGTGTTATAATGTAATAATATAGATGCACTCGCCGTATAAGTTAAAAAAATATTCTTTCCTTAATTTTGTCGAAAGGTTTGTAAAGGACCATGTTTGGAAAATGACGGATAAATTATTTTATAAAAATATCATAAAAAGTCAAACACGGATATAAATGACTTAGTCCCATAGTCTAAGAAATAGAAAAAATGTTTTGAAATAAATTTTTAAGAAACACCTATGTGGATGATAAAGAGGTCCCAGTAGATACTCATGTATAAACAACCTCAGATAATGAAGAGATTGGAGAATTAACTCTTACCTTGTAATTTTCCTTGGTCAAGGTTATGTTAACCTACTGTATAATAGTTAAAACATTTTTATTAAATTATACAAGAACTATATACATAAATATGATACTATATATGATCTTCTAATATTGCTTTGTTAAAAATATTTCAGTAGTATCATTGTGATGGGTGTTAACTGATTCATTTTACATTGTATGTTTTGTTACGTAAGTCTTGTTTGATATGGATGGGATATATTTTCTTCGTATCTATAATGATATTAAGTTCTTAAACATTATTTTTATTCATGAAATGAAAATTATTTTTGAATGGTTACGATGGAGAATGAATCTCATCGTGTTCGTAGAGACGGTAATCCGTACGTACGCACGAGCAATAATACCATTCTATTGTTGGTGAAATCATATGTAATTGGATAATATGTAATATATACATAATAATTAAAATGTTATATTTATTATTTACATCAATTATACTCATTATTATGCCCATCCAAATAATGAAGTGTCAAATAACAAACTACACCACGACGTGGAGACAGTAAGTCGTACGTATGCATGTATGGTGAAATTATCATTCATAGGATGGATAAAATAAGGAATAAGGTTTTAAAATATTTAAAATAACATAAAATTATGTATAAGGTACTGGAATTATTATTTTGGTAAGGAAACAACAAAGAAAGATGAAGTAGAAGAAGAAACGAACTTGGGAAGAGGTGAGGAAATTATTACCTCTTCTTCAGGTGATTCCTTTTGATTTGATCAAAAGAGATTCTTAGGTTGTCTTCTAAACAAATTGAGGATTATATGTTGAATCGAGGGTAGTTGGGAGGTAATTTGATCAGGGTTTGGCCATTCCAAATGGCTTTGTAGGTGTGAATATAAGATAAGGGGAAGTACCCTTTTATAAGATAGGTGAGGGTCACTTTTGGAAAAGCTTGAAATATTATTTTATTATACAATCATATTCAGTATATAATGGATCAAAAAGTATTTATTTCGAGGGTAAGGTGGGTTTGGGTCGAAAACCTCTCAACCAATTGGTTTTAGACAGGTTTAGGTCACCATATTAACCTTATCTTTTAGATGTAACTCTTAGTTAAATAGTATAACTTTAACCATGTATTGTTGTATAATTATAATAAATGGTTAATAAGTGTACTATAAAAAGTCAAGAGAATGAAAAGTGGTTAATTATTTATATATATAACCTTATCTATGTACTTTTTCTGAGCATTAGGTTTTTAGGAATGTTATATCAATTAATAATATAGTATTTATTTTAAAAACTCATTTATGTCAAATTTGACACTATTTAGTATTTGGTTTTTGTGAAAGTCATAAAAAACATTATAACTTTGAAAACGTTTATTTAATCAACCCTAACATGCCATATAAACCTAGAAAATTTGTTTAATACATCAAAAGTATCAATTTACAATTATATTAATATTTATAATATCAATTATTTTAAACATTCAATAATAAGGTAATTAATGCATCATTATAGTGTCATAAATAAATTTAATTATTTAATTTAAAAAAATTATAAATAAAATAACTTTATTAATTAAATATTTTTATATTTATAATAAATATTTATAGTCGAATTTTTCTAATGTATTACCCTATATTAAAAATGTATTGTTTATTAAACATTGAATTAAATACTTTTAACTCTTCTTTAACTAAAATAATAATAAATGTGTTAATCTATTCCCAGTAGACCAAAAGGATCATATTTTATTCGTAATTTTATTTTTGGTCTAAATACACTTATCTAGTAGAATTAGGACATGTCTTAGGGTAATTATAATATCATTTTTACCTTAAATTACCCTATTTACTTTTAACGGTGGTAAATAAAATTCAAAAGTAACTATTCCCCAAAAATTATTTTCATCCTATTGAACCACATTTTATTTACTTATGTAAACCGTGTTTCTCAGATTTTTGAAATTCAATTCACAGAAGTGGTAAAATTATGTTTTATGTAAATTTTCTAACGTGCCAAAAAGATGGGTAAAAGACGTTAAAAAGTTCAATAAAATTTTATATATCTAATCTTATTATAAAATGACTCCAATGAATTACATTTGATATATATAGGTATTATGTATATATTTTTACCTATAAAAACTTTAAATAAAATAACTAATTTTTTGAATAAAAAGTCAGTTTTAAACAATAATGGAGTGTTTTTCACTATTCATAAAAAATTGAATGTTTTCAGAAAAATACCAAAAATTCACACTATGATAATTTTGATATTCCAAATCTAAAAATGAAGTCCATTTTGAAAAAACAAATTATAAAATTTCAAAAAGTGTGTATTACTATTCATAATGGCTAGTTTGATTGGCCGTGGTTTGTTGGAACTCAAAGTTGCATACAACGCAAGCTATTTCATTATTCGAAGAGAAACGTACCGTAGAAACATGGGGTGTTACATTCTTCCCTCTTTCAAATAATTTTTTCCTCAAAAAATCTAGAACACTACTGTGTAAAAAGATTCAGGAGGTTCTTCACCAAATGTTCCTCGAGTTCCCACGTTGCCTCTTCTATCTTATGGTTTCTCCATAGAACTTTTACCAGAAGAGTCATTCGGTTTCTCAGCACTTGTTATATAGTATCAAGAATATTGAAAGGCTTTTCACAATAAGACAGATCGAGTTCCAGTTATATTTCATCATAGGTGAGTACATGTGCAGGTTCAGGCATGTATTTTCTCAATAGTGATACGTGGAACACATCATGGACTTTTGAGAGACTTGTAGGCATTGACAAATGGTAAGCTACAACTCCAATTCATTCTAGAATTTCAAAATGTCTGATGTACCTCATACATAATTTAACCTTCTTACCAAATCATATAATACCCTTCCATGAAGATTAATTCAAGAAAACATGATCTCCTACTTGAAATTACAAATCCTTCCTTTAGTTATCGGCATATCTCTTTTGCCTACTTTGAGCTTCTTTGACGTGGGTTTGGATGATCTTCACCTCTTCCATTGTTTCCTCAACATGTTTTGGGCCTACAAGGCATTACTGTAAACTCACAATGCTTGTACCTGGTTCAAAATGTTGTTTTCAGAATGTCATCCTTTTTTACACACAACTGATGATATCCAGATCGAAGTTCAATCTTTGAAAAATACTGAGATCCATGAAGTTGATTGAATAAATCATCAATGTGAGGTAGGGAATACTTGTTCTTTATTATTATAGCATTTATCTCCCTCTAGTCAATACACAACCTCATAGATCTGTCTTTCTTCTTAACAAAAAGAATAGGGGATCCCCATAGAGAAACACTAGAGAGAATAAATCCTTTATTACTCAATTCCTCTAGTTTTTATTCAGTTCCACTAATTTTATAGTAGCCATTCTATAAGGTTTCTTCGATGTGGTCCTTCAACCTGGAATTGAATCAATGGAAAACTCAATTTATCTTTCTAGAGAATGTCCAGGTAAATCCACTGGAAACACATCAACATATTTTTGCACAATAGGTACTTCCTCTATTTGAACAATCCTTTCCCCACCCATAGTTATTTCACTATCTTCCTCCCCAATAATTGAATTTAGTTGCGCTGCCAGGGGTGGATCTTGAAAAGAATCAGGCAGTGATGTTTCTTCTCTAAAGATAAGGTACTCCATATCATCATAAGAAATTGTAACCTCCTTAGTCTAATAATAAATTTTCACCTCATGGTTAGAAATCCAATCCATGCCAAGGATTATATCAAATTCAATCATGGGTAAGACAATGAGATCAACACATAAAGAACATTTATATGCCCTAATTGGAACTGATTCATAAAACTATGTTGCAATGATACTTCCATTAGGATTTTTGACTGACAACTCCCTTGTTAAATAAAATTGGAAATATCTAATTTTCCTTGCAAACTGGGAAGAAATGAAATAATGAAATGATACAAAATCAAATAAAACATTGAATAAATTTGAGGAAACCATTAAAATACCCACTAATACGTCATTTGGAGCTTCAACTTCAATAGTAGTGATTGCATAAGCTTCACCTTGCTCCCCTGTCCTCTTCTGAGGTAAGTTTACCTGATGCTTAAGACATTAATTTTCAAAATCCCAGTTAATTTATAATTTAGAATTCAAAATTGATAGCCTCTTTATTTCCCTTGAAATTATGACCTTGGTGGCCTTTTTCACCGCACTTATAACATACTCTCATTCCCTTCAGGCAAGTACCACAGTGTTTCTTCCCACATTTACTATAGGATGGAAATTCAACTTTTCTCTTCTTCTCCTTATTTATATTTCTAGAGTGTTCAGAAGATCTCTTCTTCTATTTATTTTCTTAAAATTAATAAGACTTAGAGAATACGTTTTCTATCTTAATAGCACATGAGGCAATATCTTTGTCCGATGAGATGGATTATGAGACTAATTTTCGATGGAGAAATGATTTTAACCCATCAAAGAATTGATCAATATTACTCTTTGGTTTACATATATATTGTATTGCATGCCTTGATAAACTTGTAAAGTTAGCCCCATACTTTGCAATATTATCATCCTCTTTTTTCCTCGGACTCAAAAATTGTCTTTCCATATCCTCTTGATGGTCACGAGGAAAGTATTTTTCTAATAAAATCTCTTTAAATTCCCCCCATTTCATATTTGATAATTATTTATCCTCTTTTGTTTTTTGAATTTATGACAACCATTGATCTTCATCTCTTGTGAGGCAATAAACTACCATGACAACATTTTCCCGTTCGCTACTCCCTGAAGAATGAAATATTTTCTCTATGGAATTTATCCATTGCTCAGCTAAAAATGGATTTGTAGTCCCATTGAATGTTGGTTGTTGTTTCCTCATGAAGTGGTATAACATTGATCCTCTACATTGTGGATGAGGGTGCTTTATACGAGTAAGGTTATTATTCAGAACCTGAGTGAGTTTTCCTAGTATGGTAATAAGTTGTTCAGCACTAGTTTCATCACTAGCTCCACTTTAATTATCTTTAAGTAGGAGGGAAATACCTACATGGATTACGTACATTGATATGGTTTCCATTACTTCTACTAAGCATTATTTCTAAACAATGGAATACACTATATTAGTTTATGAATCATAATACATAATTCCAAACTGGTAATGTACCTAACATAAATTGAACAGTTTATGCATATAATCCATAATCATAAAAAAATGTTTTCTTTGAGGAAGTATTTACTCATAAATCCTTCATAATGGTTTGTAAAGAAAATTTGAATTATGCTAAGCATATTCCCTAGGAGTGTCTTAACCAAGAGTGCACCAAGGCTTGTGGTCGTGTACCAGGATACCCCGGGTTCTCATGGCCATGTGTAGGTCAACGAGCATACAAAGGCAAAAACAAGCAAGGTAAACCTCATGAACTACTTAGCTAATCAGTCTACAACATATCAAGTATGTCAGAACACAAACACTCCACCCTACAACACTAGGCATGGAAAACAGGCAAGGTGGCCAAATAGGCTAATCAGACCAATGGTCGTAAACAGAACATGCTTGTACAACACATCCAAAGCATAACAATCAACCCTATTTATATCCAATTAACCTCTAAGAAAGAATACAAGCATGGAAAGAAATCAACAGGGGTAAAACTGTAAACACACACTACCCCATTCGAGGGTATTGGTCAAAATTGAAAATAATACTCAATGACCTTCAAAAGAAAGTCACAAACCACCTACCGTGGCGTTGGGAGATCGATATACTCCAGCATCGGCACTTGGATCAACCTAGAACATGGTAGATCTACAAAAACGTCTATAACCATCAACCCATGATTTCTCACTAGAGAAGAGAAAACATAAGATAGTTCTCTAGGATAAATGGTAACTCACTGATGTGATTCCAATGCAACCGACATTGATAGATTCGAAGTACGGACGCTTGCTCGAGGGTTCGTCGAAGATCTGCCACTGTACAAATTTCTCGGTGGAACGAGACCTATAAGGAGAGTGTTTTGGTGATCAAACGCAACCTTGGTGCATTTAATGAAAAAAAGAAAGTACACGACATGTACTTTTGAAGTACACAACGTGTGCTTTCTATTTCTGTACTCCGCTTTAGGTGTCCTCTAGGTCACCCCACACGGCCATGTGCATGGCTGCTACACGGCCAGCACCCGGCTACCTACGATAACCGGGTACCTGACGTGTACTCATAATGTACATGACGTGTACTTCGAAAATTAACAGAATTCCCTCTTTTCTAAAAAACTGCCAGAAAAGGAAAAACATACTAGAAAAGAAGGTCTGAGTTCTTACAAACATCACCCCTTAAATAAATTGATCCTCGAATTTCCCTAGTTCAGCGTAGAAGAAGAAACCTCAAATAGTTTTGGCCACTCTGCTTGTACATCGGCCTCCCTCTCCCAAGTCTCATCATGTACCCACCCGTTCTACCATAGCACTCATACCAGAGGGAAAGGCCGACCAAGGAGAACCATTGTACTATGATCAAAAATCTGTATAAGATTCTCCTCGAACGATGCTTCCACTTCGAGCTCAACCTACTCAGGTTGAAAGACATGAGACGGGTCTGAAAAGTAACTTCAGAGATGAGAAACATGAAAAATTTCGTGCATATCCTGCTACCTCTGAGGTAACTGCAACTGATAGGAAACTGGCCCAACTCTCTCCAACACCTCAAATGGCCCGACGTACCTCGTAGAAAGCTTACTCTGTCTCATAGTCCTCATGTGTCCCAACATCGGTGTAACACGCAGGAAAACCTTATCCCCAACCTCGAACTCCAGAGGTTGTCTCTTCTGATCAGCATAAGAATTCTGTCAAGCAGTACAGTAGCCATCCTCTTCTGAATCAACTCTATTTGCTCTGTGGTCTCCTGAACAAGACGCGGTCCCAACAAAGCTGTCTCTCATGCCTCCAACCAACATAAGGGTGATCGGAATGGCCTGTTGTACAAATCCTCATAATGTTCCATTTAAATAGTTGCATGAAAACTATTATTGTAGGAAAACTCAACAAGAGGTATGTGCTTCTCCCAAGAACCTCCAAAATCATGGATTCATGCTCAGAGCATGTCCTCAAGCACCTGAATCGTACCCTCGGACTGGCCATCTGTCAGGGGGTGGTATGTTGTGATCAAATGTACTTGTGTACCCAAGGCCTTCTGAAGCCCATGCCAGACTCAAGAAGTAAAACATGCATACCTATCTGAAACAATGGAGTGTGTAACTCCATGCATATGTACAATCTCTTGGATGTACAACTATCCCAGCTCATCAACATTGAAGGTATCCTTAATTGGAAAGAAGTGAGAAACCTTAGTAAGACTCTCAATGACAACCCATACTACATCATTCCCTTTAGGTGACCTCAGAAACCCTGTTATGAAATCCATCGTGATGTCGTTCCACTTCCACTCGGGAATGGGTAACTGCTGTAAAAGCCATGTTGGTTGCTGGTTCTCTTTCTTCACCTGCTGACAGGTGGAACACCTCATGATGAAACCATCAACAACCCTCTTCATACCTGGCCACCAATACTGGCGGTGTATATCATGATACATCTTGGTGACACAAGGATGAACTTCCCAAACCAAGGATTGAAAATACTGCATTAGCTCCTCACGTATATATTCTGGCACCAATACGCACCCCTGGAAACATAATATCTCATCCCCACCTATTGTCCATCCAAGAATATGGGCATCTCCTAACACACTCTCCCGTATGACTAGGCCTTCTAAATCTGATAGCTTCCTCATTCTCACTCGATCAAGAAGAGTAGAGGTAACAACTACAGAAGAATGAAAAATCTGCCCCTGACTGTCGTGAACCTCCAAATGCATCTTAGAGAATAGTTCCATAAGCTTCCACTCACTACTGGCCTTCTGAATTGCATGTATCTGAGTCCTCCAACTCAATGCATCAGCCACTGCATTGCCTTTCCCAGTCGTATAGGCAAGCTCAAAGTCAAAGGACTGAAGGTACTCATCCCACTATCGCTGTCTCAAATTCAGATCACACTAAGTGGAAATGTACTTGTGACTTTTGTGGTCGGTGAAAACTACAAAATTATTTCTTATAAGATAATGTCTCCAACAGCGCAAGGCATGAAAAACTACCGCCAACTCGAGATCGTGCATCAGGTAATTTCTCTCATGTGACCTCAACTACCAAGACCCTTTCATAATGAATCTATCTCCCTGCAAAAGCACATCTCCCATCCCGATACCTGATGCGTCACAGTAAATAGTATATCTCTTGCCTGGATCTGGAAGGACTAGTATCGGTGCTGAAGTCAACCTCCCTTTTAGCTCTTAAAAGGATGACTCACAAGAATCTGACCACAAGAACTTTTCATCCTTTTTAGTTAGAAAAATCAGGGGTGCTTCTAAGCATGAAAAGTTCTATGTGAAATTTCTGTAGTATCCCGCGAGCCCAAGAAAACGATGCACCTCAAAGATGTTCTTAAGCTGCTCCCGGGAGACTACTTCTCACACTTTCTCTAGGTCTACTGATACTCTTGTCTCTAAGACAACATGACCCAGGAAGTGAATCTAATCCAATCAAAAGTGGCATTTTGAGAGCTTATCATATAACTAATGCTCTCTCAGTGTACTCAAAATGATCTCAAGATGAGTAGCATGGTAGTGTCGAGTGTGAGAGTAGACCAAGATATCATCCAAGAAAACCACCATGAAAGCATCCAAGTATGGATGGAACACTCGGTTCATCAGTGCCATGAAAACTTTAGGTGCATTCGTGAGACTGAATGACATAACCATATACTCGTATAGACCATACCTACTCCAGAAGGCTGTAAGAGGTATATCTGATGGTCTAACGTGCAACTGATGGTAACCGGACTACAAGTCAATATTCGAGAACACCCGGTATCCTCGAAGATAATCAAAGAAATCATCAATCCTACTCAAGGGATATCAGTTCATGACCATAAACTGGTTCAACTTCCGATAGTCCACACAAAGCCTGAGGGTTCGGTCTACCTTCTTCGCAAACAGTACAGGAGAACTCCAAGGAGAAGTACTGGGTCCGATGAAACCATTTTCCTGCAACTCCTCCAACTGTTTCACGAGCTCCTGCAACTCTGGTGTAGCCATCCTATAAGGATGAATATACACCGATTCCACTCCCTGGAACAATCTCAATCGAAATTTCTACCTCACTCTCTGGAGGCAAACCTGAAAAGTCCTCTAGAAAGACATCTCTAAAACGATCCACCACTGGAGAAAAGTATATCTATGAAGTCTCCTATTCATCCAGATACGGACTAGAAATCTGGGATGTAACTCCTCTTAACCCATGATGATCTGGACCCACTCTGCTCACCTGGACATCCCATTCTCCCTTATGAAGGAACGTTCTTCCCTCTGGTGATATGAAACTCACCCTACGACGATAGCAATCGACGACTACATGGAATGGAACTAACTAGTACATTTCAAAAATGAAATCATAGAATGTAATATCTAGGAAATAGAGGTCCCATAAGAAGTGACATGCACCAACCTATAGAGGGCACTCCCTGCACTGACGTACACTAGCTGTTCTAAGCTCCAACTGAGTGTCTAGCGTCAAAATATCGGTAGGGGAAAGATGTAGAGACCAAGGCTCTCCATAACAGCAACAAATATAATGCTATGGGATTCCCCTATATCGAAAAGAGTAGAAGCTAAAACTGAGTCTACTAAGATCGTACCACAAACGGTAGAGGGTCTGAGATCCAGCTCCTATTGGGTTTGCTCCGCTGCAAAAGTTTGACCAGTATCGCATCCTGTGACCCTGCCTGACCACTCTGAGCTGATCCACCCTGATGTCGCTGAAAGCCCAATGACTGAACACCATCTCCATGACCTCCACCTCGGTCTAAAAGGCTAGAAGAACTTCAGTTCCCTGACTGGTGAGAAACTAGTGGCGCTACTCTTGAACGTGGAGTCATAAAAGAACCCCTGTCACCAGCTTCTAGAGAGAGGATCTGACAGAAGCGCTAATGGTGACCCATCTTGCTACACGATCGGCACTCCACTTGGTCTCTCGGACAATGTGGCCTCATATTCCAACTCTTCCCACATTGGTAGCACACCACCAAGCTACTAGAAGATGCATCCCGCATACTCTGATCTCCCCATGCAGTCTCCCTGTGGTGCATCCTGCTATCTGTAAGAGGAATACTAACTCTGGATGCCAAACCGCCCTGGCTCCGTGCTCCAAAATCCCCCAGATTATGCTCTGTGATCAGCACCTGATTGATGATAGAGCATATCGAAGTTAACCTGAATTTGTTCACTTGATATTAGGTGTCATCCATCAGACAATCCGTAAACATCTGTGCAAGGAACAACTCATCACCTCCTAGAATATGCATGAAACACTACACCTCTGTGAAGTGAGAGGAATACCCCAAAACCGTAATAGTACCCTGCTCCCGAATCATGAAATCTTGGGCTCGATCAGTCCTCAATGTATCTAGATAGAAGTAATCATAGAAGATTCCCTGAAACTCATCCCAATCCATATTCGGTTAGCATCCTACCTATGAGATCACATCCCATCACCTCTTGGTGGAGTCTTGAAGCATGTAGGTAGAGAGTTTCACCCTCTTATCTAGAGGTATCTCTAGATGCTCGAAAATTGTTAGCGTGGATTTTAGCCATGACTCTATAGCTTGGGGTCATCCATCTTCTAATAAAGTGGGAGGATACAGCTACTGAAAGACCCACGTCAATTCTTCCATCGATGGGGTAGGAGGCGGTGATCCCTGAAAAGTCTGCATCATCCTCATGAAGCCCTCTCTGAACATAGCATCATCTCCTATATCAGGTATAATGGTTTTTTCCAAGACTGGAACAACTGGAGGATCTGCAAGAAGTCCATGATCATTCATATCTGGTGTCTGATCCCCGCCAGGCAACTAGCGTACAACCGAAGGATTTCTCGGTTTCATGACTCAGAAAGGTCAACCACACACCTTAGATCAAGATTATCAAGGACAGAAAACTAGAAGTGTAAGAAGGTAACATAAGAAATAAAGAACTCAAGTTTTACAGAACATGACTACACATCATGTACAATTCCTAAATGGTGTGTTCCCTTAATCCATTCACATGGGCATGTACTCCTGCTTGAACTGGTCATGTAACACCCCAAATATAAGGCGTGTTTTCTTAACACACAGTGTGTAATTGAATCCTCTTTATCTGCCCGAGTCCTTCTACATGGTTAAGACACATGGTTATCCTAACATAAGAATACATGACGTGTTCATGGTAGAAAGAGTGTGTACTAGACAAGCTTCACCCGGCCCGTGTTGTTAGTGACACGTTCTGAAACATGGCTCACACTACGTGGTGTGTTCAAGGCAGACACAATGTGTACGTGAAAGGATAACACCAACCCTTGTAGTTAGTGACATGGCTTGGAACATGGGTTAGACTACATGGTGTGTTCAATCCTGACATGGTGTGTACAGCTTAAGTTTTATCCATTTGTGTTGTTAGTTACACTTGTGGACACAAGGTCAACACTACACAACGTGTTCAACTAGTACACGAAAAGTTCCCACCAGACTTTCCCCATTCCTTGTCTCTGCTAAAATGGACTATGACACAGTTAGAGAATACACAATGTGTATATAGAGGACATTGAATGTACTTAAGAAAAAATGTTTCTTCTTGAATAGAATAACACATGGTGTGTAGTCAAAACTACATGGCGTGTATTCAAGGTTTTTTCAGATAGTAAGCCTTAGAAACTAATACTAAACCATGAAAAACACTGACACAATCATTGAAAGTCCCAAATTCCGATCCGTGAGGGCCCATACTGCCCGTGAATCTATGTTTGGCATCTTATACATGTTATAACATAGAAAACAAGGCAATGATCCACCAAATTCGGGTCTATAAGGGCCCATAACACCTCAAAAACTGAAGTTTGGCGTTCATTCCAACAAAACCTTACACAAAAAATACCCTATCAAATAGAAGGTATTTTTGTCAAGGCATATATCCCAACATCATGAATATTATATAGAAAATTTATGACAAAAAAATGAAATCGCTAATGCATTCTAGATGGCATGGCTAGAATGCATGACATTTGATTTCTAGCAAGTTCCTATATGATGCATGAGATGGAATACCCTCATCTCATCGGGTTGCGATAGAAATAGAACTTCAATAACATCAATGGTAACAACACAAAACATGTGAATCGCCCAACAGTGAAATCAAATCAACTGTAAAATTGAAAACCAGAAAAAATTGCAATAAATGAGGTAAATTATATTTTCTCTGTACACGGGTTAGCTACTCCCAGGAACAACTTATTACCAAGTACATATTCCATCCTATCCCTGTCTATAGGCTCTAAACAGTAAGTCAAGAAGAAAACAATTCCTCTAATACCTCTTTGTAACGTCCCGGTTCCAGAATTCACCCAAAGGCGCCCCATACCCGGTTGGTCACATGGCCTCAATCGCATTTCCCCGAATACCAGAGACTGCTGACAAGCAGCAAGGGACTTGGGTGAGATAGTGGGGAAACTATGACCTCATTGGCAGAGTAACATAGCAGAAGGGAAACAAATACACAATAGTAGAAGTAGTAAATATACCAACAACATTAATATCAGAATACTGGGATAACAAACAACTAAAGCATATATATATAAATATAATGAATGGTACATATGTCTAAAAAAGCAGCCAAAAAAATCAAAATGCTATAATAAAAACAGTACGAAACCAAAGTACAAGAGAAACAGATAAACATCTCTTCACCATTAAAATCCTAAGATTGGTCCCATGCTCTCCAGCTCCACAGCAAGTCAAGAACTTGATGTAGAAGGGTGCTTTCCCTTGTCTATACCTACAGCAATATAATCTGTTGGGTCCCAAAAGCATGGCCCAAATAGGGTGTAAGACTAAATACCAGTAGGAAACCACCCAATGATTTGTGCCTAACAGTCAGTGAATATATGGAAGGTAAAAGTACAGAAGTAGTAAACAAGAAACTACTTAGTAGAAAACAATTCCACATATCAAAAGAAACTAATCAAGCACGGAAACCCTCTAGGAAGTGAACACAGCCTGTCCCCTCTGGTTCAGTTATAAGAATATATAAGGACTCTCTGAGGAAGCACTCACAGTCAATTTCCCTTATAGTCAAAAGCAATTCAAGACTCTTTGAGGAAGCTCCCACGGTCAATTCCCCTTATAGTCTAAGGTAATTCAAGGACTCTCTGAGGAGGCTCACACAGTCAATTCCCCTTATAGCCCCAAGGTCAAGGAATCTCTGAGGAAGCTCACTCGGTCAATTCCCCTTATAGCCCCAAGTGGTTCAAAGACTCTCTCATGAAGCTCACTTGGTCAATTCCCCTTATATCCCCATGTCGTTCAAATACTCTCTAGGTAATATCACTCATTCAATTCCCCTTATAGTCTAAAGTTCTCAAAGACTCTCTGAGGAAGCTCACTCGGTCAATTACCCTTATAGTATACTACACCAGGATCTCACAGCCCTATGTAGGTCAACGAGCATAGAAAGGAAAAAACAGCAATGGTAAACCTCAAAAAGCACATGGCTAATCAGTTTACAACATATAAAGCATGTTAGAACACAAACACTCCACCCTACAACACTAGGCATGGAAAACAGGAAAGGCGGCCAAACAGTCTAATCAAACCAACGACCATAAATATAACATACATGGGAAACACATCCAAAGCATTGAAATCAACCCAATTCATATCCAATTAACCTCTACGCAAGCATACAAGCATAGCAGGAAATCAATATAAGTAAAATGGTAAACACGCAATACCCCGTTCAAGGGTATTGGTCAAAATTACACATAATACTCAAAGACCGTCAACGGAAAGGAACAAACCACCCACCTCGACATTGGGAGATCGATATACTCCGTTTTCGGCCATTGGATCGACCTAGAATGTAGTAGATCTAAAAAAATGTCTAAAACATTCAACCCATGATATATCACGAGAGAGGAGAAAATAGAATATGGTGGTCTATGAGAAAAGAGAACTCACCGATGTGATTACAACGCAACCGACTGTGTTCGATTCAGAGAACAGACGCTCGGTCGGGGGGTTTGTCGAAGATCTGCAATCGTACGGAGCCCTCGGTCAAACTAGACCTTGAAGGAGAGCATTATAGAAATTATACGTGACCCCGATGCATTTAATGAAAAAAAGCAAGTACACTGTGTGTATTTTTAAGTACATGGAGTGTACTCTCCATTTCTCTACTCCGCTTTAGGTGGCCTCCAGGTCACCCCACACGGTCATGTTCATGGATGCTATACGGCCAACACCTGGCTACCTGTGGTAACTGAGTACACAGCATGTACTCATAAAGTACACGACCTAGACTTCAAAAATTTATAGAAATTCATCTTTTCTCAAAAATGGCTAGAAAAGGAAAAACATACCTGAAAAGAAGGTCCGGGTTCTTATATTGTGTATCACATAATCCAAACACAGTCATTTTATACAATGAAAAAAATTTATACTCAGTGTTTCATGAAATGAATTCTATCAAACGAACATGAAATTCTATATAACACAAGACAAGTATAGTGTTGTGTATACTGCAAGATAATACGGTGTTGCATACAGCTCAAGCTAATTTGGTGTAGAGTACAACACAAGACATCAAATAAATTAAATAAAATATATCTCATAAAATCTCAAGGTGTTAGATTATATCCCCCTTAAATGAATTTCTCCCTCGAAATTGATCGGGGTTATAAAATGTTTACTACTTGAAAGTTTCTTTTATAGAAATCCACATTATAAAAAGGAATACTACAACTTCATTTTAAAAAGGACTATTAGAAACCTAATGACTACCCAATGTAACTCATCACTGAGTTTCCACATAATATAACATAGGTTGGAATTTAAAACATGGATATCGAAAAGAAATCTAGCCATCAAGTTATGATTGATAGTGATAGAGAACAAAGTTGGAGAAAGTGAATAACTAGAAGTCCATAAATATGGGATGATTTAAGGGACCATCTGATGCATAGGATAAGAAGGTACTGAGATAACATTTTTGGTTTTCAAGATCCTTTCCCTAAAGTTGAAGAATTTTTCATGAGAAAAAAATACTTTCTTGATTTTAGTACAATCTCACAGTTGTTCATTCCTTCAAGAATTTCTACTTCTTATCATATTTATAGAAATGAAGTTGAGTTTTTCATTCTTGAAGTGTTAGTAGATCATGTAATATAATGGTATTTCATTCCATCTATCTCAACAAAAAGGTTAGCACAAGTAATCAAATATGCATAAGTCTGCCTATAGTGAGATAATACATTAATCTAACAAACATCAAATAGAATATAACTTTACTATACATAAATGAATAACATTATAATCCTTAAAAAAACTAAAAATATACAAATTTAGAAATAGGTGAACTAAATCGACAAAACATTTTTCTCCCAAATCCCATAAGGTGGTTCTTGGTTGTCACATTCCAAACATGTTAATACCTTAAACATGTATTTTTTGTGAAACATGGTAATAAGATGAATTACTATAGAACCTTAGTGAAAACATAAATTCTATCAAAATTAACTCTTTACACTCACCAAAAATACTAACAATTATATATACTCAAACCATTATATCACTTTGTCCTAATATCAGTCATGAGCTCAATAATTCTATCAAACATCTCATTATCTCTGTATCCCTTCATTATGCGCATATGATGTGCTTTCCAAAAAATATTTCAATCACTTTTCATGGTTACTAAAACCATATACTTATAGAAAACTACAATGGACCAATACATAGATATTACAATATTCCAGAATACTATAAAAGGGATTCAACAACACTATTTTGGAATCCCATTACATAAACACTCAATAATTCCACCAATTCGTTGTCATACTCAACATCACCTATAGTGACGACATGTGATTTGCCTTTTTATTTGTCCTTATGATATTTATGACATCGATCAACATCATTAACCATTATATTTAAGCATTGGTTAATATAATTCCCCATTTCTTTACACATGTAGCATTGATGTGTGGGTGGTACATTCTCTATTGTCTTTTCTCTATTCACATCATTATAAAGTTTTTTACCATTACTTAAAAAAAAACTGATCAGTGACCTTCTTTTCCACAATAAAAACATTTTATAGTCCCTTTAAGACAATCTCCACCATACATTTTTCCACACTTTGAGCATAAGGAAACATTTATCTTATTTTCACCATTGTTTTCATATTTTCCCTTCAACTCCATATTTTGTTTCTTGTAAAAAACATGAGATTGATATCTAACAACAACTTCCATTTCTACCATGATAGCCCAAATCACAATGTCTTCATAGATAATAAAGTATCTTATATCTAATTCCCTTTGAACACTTTGTTTTAATCCACTAAAGAATCAATCAACTTTACTTTCAAGTTGGATGATAAAAACCAGAGGCATAACTTGCAAGTCTTATAAAATTTTCCTCATATGTACCAATGGATTCATCATCCTTCTAATTAAGATCATGGAACTCCTTTTCCAACTATTTTCAAGGAATATGAGGGAATTAATTATTGAAAAATATTTTCTTGAACGCTTCCCATTCCATGAACTCAATTTCATATAACAACCTTATATTTTTGATTAGAGTCTACCACTGGTCTACATCACCTTTTAAAGAATAAACAGACAAAATGGTTTTTTCATGTTCCAAATAATGAAGGATGAAAAATATATTTTCAATGGTATTTAACCATTTTTCAATAACAAGTGGATCAGAAGACCCACAGAAAGAAGGTGGATGTTTCCACATGAAGGACTCAACAGAATGTTATTTCCCTCTCCGCTCATTTTCAAGTCCAAAATGATTTATAGCTTGTGTTAGTATAACATTAAGATTTTTAATTCCATATCCCATAAAATTTTTTTGTTCAAGAGGAAAATCATTGAATTTCTTAGTGATTTGATCTTTAACATAGATCCTTTGGGTTCCAGCCATTGTCTAAAACCCAAAAATAATAGTGTGAGATGAAAAAATCAAACTAGGAAAACAACATAATCAAGGGGGTACTTTAAATCTCTAACACCTTATGTTTAATCCTAGGTTATTCATGATCATTACCATAATTCTAGGACTGTAACTTATAGTTAGACTTACCCTTAGGAAAATCCCTAGATATACCTTAGAAATATCTCTATGGGTCTCACTAATATTTTTTCATCCTAGTTTCCAATGGTTGACTAAACCTTCACTTTTTTACCAACTATAACGACCCGAGCATGATGTATATGGAAATTAAATTTATATTTAGGAATAATTAATATACTACAAAAATATATTCCTAAATAACATATTATTTTAGTGTATTTGGAATCTTGGAACATAATATTCTAACTTGGTGAAAGATCTTCAACATCTCCTATAAAGATCTTCCCCTTTGATTTTCCTATGAAAAACCTTTAATGATATCCTAGGGAAAAAATAAAAAGTTTGACCTCAAATGATCAGTAAGGGTAAACATTGAGAACATAGAACACATCAAAAAAAATAATGTAAAAACATGAACATAAAGTTTAAATATCAAAATCTTGGGTCGTGAAATAAATCATGGCAGTACATAAGGCATAGATCATAAAAGAACATTTACCATGATAAAATAGAATTGGCATAAAACACGGGATTGTGGAAAATAAATAAGAAAATAATATGATTTTCATATTATCCAAGGCATTACTTCTAGGACCATCATAGTGGACAAAGTCCATTACTGAACTGGGTTTACATGTCGTTCCATCCATGTACTACTGAAGCAAATTTACTTGTCGTTCCAGCCCTATATTACTAAAACAGATTTACTTTTCATTCCAATAATGTCTATGTCATGAGATATTAATCTTCACACATTTAATTGATGTGATATATAAGTCCAAACCATCTCATAATTAAATCATTCTTACATGTTCCACAAAAACATATATCATTCATCATAGCATAACCCAAAAAATAAAATGGGTTTCTTAAACATCATTCCATCATAGCATAATCCATATAAAATATAATTCAATGATTAACACAATAAATTCATAGCAATAATAGAGATATAAACATAACCCTATTTATTGTGAGTCATATTAGATGGAAAATGATTTTTATAAAATACTTGAACTTAATTCTTGATGAAAATATCGTTTCTTCTTCCAAAAATATTTCTTTTCTCAAAATTGTGTGCAATTTTAAAAGAAAATAATTTAATTGAAAATAAACTTGAAATATTGTAAAGTAAGATTCATGGAAATAAGGTGTTATAAAAGTGAAAATTTTTGTTATTTTAATATAAGTTAAAAAACATTATCTTTATACTTTGGTCGGAGAATTAAAAAAAAGTACCTCATATGGAAAACGAAAAAAAAGATTCCTTCTATACCATGTAGTAAAAGTCAAAATAGTTAAAAATGGCTTTAAACATAAATATTGTAATGACCCAAAACTTCATTAATGAAAATTTCTCTTGATCTAATTAATTTTTTATAATGGCTTTATAAAATGTGGACTTCATTTGTTTTATGTTTCTGAATTTTAAAATACCGTTATGAATTGTGACCGATGCTAATATAATCGTTGAACAGTGATCACATGATTAGTATAAATATATGGCTTTAACAAATCCAATTTACTCAGAAAAAGGAATAAATGGCCTCATCCAGTAGACTTGCCTCACACAAAGCCCATTTTTCGAAGCTTGGAAAGGAGGTGGCACCATTCAGATTCTCTCGTGACCAAGCCCAAACCGAGCTTGAACACATTAAGTTTGAGTGAAACCGACTATGGAAGAAGTTAATGTTAATAGAGATTACCACCTGAGAGATATTATCTGAGCCACCCCAAGAGTCTGTCACCATCACACACCTTTCCCTTCAGTCTTATACAGGTGTTATAAGGGGTTATTTAACAAGGCCCTAGAACTATTACTATGTACATTATTTTTGTGTAAATAATGTGCATTCATTTTATTATTATTACTTTGTAAATAGTTTTTAATGCGAAAATAATATTTTTAGTTAATATTCATCTAAGAAATATATTTTGATGAATTAATGTATATTTGAATTAAATAATATTTTAATAAAATATTATTATTATTATTGTCAAATTACTTTTTATTAAATATAAATTAGCATATAATTTTATGAATGCAATTGTAATTTTTATTATGGTTTGAAAGCTATTTTTGTCAAAACCCATTAATTTTCTATAAATATCAGTTTTTATTTTAAAAGTAAAAATTCACATATTAAGAAAATTATTTCGATAAAATGAATATTATTTTTGGAATCATGAAGTCGAAATTATCCAAAAGATAATTTTTCATGATTTTTTTGAGACAGTCGAATTTTTGGGTAAAAATTAAATACAGTTTAAATATATAATGTGTTTTATGACATCATAATGACCCAATAGTGATATAATAAAACGCTATAAACATTATTTCCAACAAATATATGTTTTACCATTAAAATAATGTCATTTTTTTTGTTTGATATGTTTTACAAATCATTAGTGGACCCTCCAAAACTTATAAAACATTTTGTCTTTTTAAATTGTTTTTTTAAGAGTGTGACTCACCTCCACATAAGAAACCCTATTATTTTATGAAGTTTGGAAATTTTCATTATAAAATATTGTTTTCCCCTCCCGTTTGGAAAAAACCATGGGCTGGTTTGTGGTATTGATTAGTTTAATGTGAGGTTTCCCGAACCTAAATAATAAATAATTCCCTCTCCTTTCCTATATAAACCCACCCATGCTTCCACTTCCTCTTCACTAAAATCCTTTGGAGTTCAACCAACCCCTGCCCTTCTCTCTCTGTAATCCTCGCAAGGTGCCCCAAGCTCCAAAGAAGCCTCTCTCAAGCCTCTCCCAAGCCTTTGGGATCACACTTCTATGTAAGGGATTTCTTCCTTTCTCATTTTTTTCCAATTTTATTTAAGTTGTTATGCCCTTTTGTTTTCAATTAAAAATGGTGGGGTATGATTGTTCACCTCCCCCATACTATTCTCTTTATGTTTGGATGATGGGAGACCCCTTTCTCTCCCATTAATGCCTCCCATTACACCTGTTACCATGCCGAAATTCCTTCAGATATTTCTCTATCCTCTTTTACATCCAACTAATTATTTTGTACTATACATATAAATACCATTACGTTTGTTGGGACATGTATCTATATGATCCAATTACTGTAAACTTCATTTATATATGATGAGAAACCATTTTTTCTCTCATCAACCATTTTCATGAATCCTTATGTCACGCTGTTAGGCTGCCGAAATTGCACATCATTTTTTCAAGCCAAGATCATCGTGTAGTGAATACCATACCCATGTCTCTATCAAGTGTATTCACCTTTATAAACATATACATATTGAATTTTACTTTCATGTATCTATTACAAATTACTTAATCGTGGAATAACTTATGATGTTGATTGATTACATGATCCTAGTGGCACACTTGTGCATGAAATGAAATGTTTAAGAATGGTGTGACCTGATAGCTTCCAATTCATTGGGTAAAGTATAGTATCATGATACGTCATGTGAAATGGGTTTTGACTCATGATAATTCTATTGCAACGAGTTTTTAATCGTGCTTCAAGTGCAATGAGGGTTTACTCATGCTCAATGTGCAATGTGCCTTGGCTCATTCTAATTCCATGTTAAGTGTTGTTGCCACATTACCATGTTATGATTATCATGATTTATCATGAATTTATGTTCATGTTTCTCTTGTGCTCCATTGATATGCCTATTGTCTAACATTTATTGTATTCCTCATTTCATTCCATGTTTTTCCCTTACTGGGCTTTATATCTCACCCTTTTCTTATGCATGTCCTCAGGTTATCCCATGTAATGCTATGTATGGAGGAATGTAGTGGTCATGTAAAGGAAGTTTTAAATAAAGATATTGTGTGTTTTATGTTCTAAGTTATTATTTAATTTTCCTAAGCCCCAAATACACTTAACCAATTTATCATCTATGTAGTATCATGTGAATATTTTATGTAATAAATCAGGTTTAAGTGTGTAATAAAAAGAAGGGTTGTTATAGTTGGTATTAGAGGATAGGTTTAGTTATTTTGGGGATTAGGATTAGAAAACACTACTGAAGACTTAGAGATAAGAATAAGTATAATAAAAACATACCTACGTATTGGGGAGTATTGAGTAAGTGGTTTATCAAACAAATACATCTCTATCTGGATACGAGTAGGTAGATGTGGCTCTGGCACTGATGTATCCTAGGGTTAAAACCCAAAAACAACGCTTTGAGCTAGACTTGAACGAGAACTAGTGCACGGAAATTGGCCTTGATGCACTCTTGGTTATGACACTCATAGGGGTTATGCATTGGTAAATTTAGAAGCTTAGTATGAACCCTTATTAAGGGAATGAAAAAAATGACCCGAAGAATATATGATAGAAATTAGATCATGAATAGCAAAGATTGAATCCAATGGATTCAAAAGTTAAGGAAATAAAAGTTTTTTATAAGTCATCAGTTTTTTCCTTCTACTTCTCTTTATGTGTTACCCCTAACATTCCTTTTATTCTAGCCAATGGCCGGTAATAGGATGACTGAGGCTAACAACCGATGTCAAGAACAATGTGATGACTGTGCTAATGAGATTCCCAATCTGATGAGAGTAGGAATAACGAACGTTTTCACGCTTCTCTCCCAGTTAATTCATGATTTTAATAGAAACATGGGTCAAGAGTAACTTTCAACGCCCCCCCCAAGAAATAACAAGTCTCTATAGAGATCTTCATGAGAAAAAGGCCTCCTACTTTTAATGGATTATCTGATCCCTCAATCGCCGAACAATGGATCAACTCCATTGAAAATATATTCCCCATCCTTCAATTTTCTGAACAAGAGAAGGTTCACCTAGCTACTTATTGTTTGGAGGGTGAAGATGATCAATGGTGGACATTGATAAAAAATATGAAACCTGCGGAGGAGATCGAGGCATTGGAGTGAAAGTATTTCCATAAGATGTTTTTCGATAAATATTTTCTGCGCACCCTCCAACTTAATATGGAAAGGGACTTCCTTGCCCTAAATAAGAAAAAAGACGACGAATCTATCGAATCGTACGAGGAAAACTTCACAAGGCTTGTGTGATATGCCTTCGTCTTTGTCGTTACCCCCAAATGCAAGGGTGACCGCTTCTTTGGTGGGCTGAAACCTATCCTATGGAAAGAACTAGCGATCTGTGACTTAGACAGCTATGTGGAAATTGTCCAATGTGACCTCAATGTCAAAATGGATATCGGATAATCTCATGGGTTTCATGGGGACAAGAATCCTAAGGTGGACTTCAATGCTGGTGGTCTGATGGATAAATCCAATGGTGCTAAGAATATCCAGCACCCCACTTGACAAAGGTGCAGAAAGAAGCACCCTATAAATTGCCTGAAGGGGATGAGGAAATGATTTAGGTGTGGAAGAGAAGGGTGCCTAACTGTTAACTGTCGACAAGAAAAACCCGCGAATGCAACATAGGAGAGGAACGCTCCGGTCGAACCTCAATGCATTGTTCATTGCTACAATTGCAATGGACCATAACATCTTTCAAATCAGTTCTCTAAGACAATGGTTTTCAGAGGCAACCAACAACCTCCAAGGTATCAAGGGTTATATTATTCCATTACTATTGACAAAGTGAACCCTGAAAACAAAGTGGTGCCAGGTACGCTAGTTATTCATTCAATAATAGTGAACGTACTTTTTGATTCAGGTTTTATGCATTATTTTATATCCCAAAAGGTTAGTAGAACAATCCTAGAACCACCACAAATCATTGTAGTAAAGATGTCTGTAAGGATGGAAAATGGGGAAATCATTGAATCCCATGAATATAACTCCTCCCCTATCATAATCTGTGGATTGAATTTCCCAGGGAACCTGACCATACTCCCTCTAGAGGAATTCGATGGAATTATTGGCATGGGTTGGATTTCTTTATATATAGCAAACATAAATTTTCTTGAGAGGGAAATCACTCTCCATGTGTAGAATCAACCCCCAATTCTATACAAGTGAAAGGAGTAAGATGAATCTTCTATAGCTCTATCATCTCAAGAGTGGATATTACTACCCTATGAGCACGTGTATCTGGCTCAGATGATTGAGTCTAAAGAGGCAACTATCCTTGAAGACAAGCCTATTGTGAGGGAATTTGCTGAAGAGTTTCCTGAGGAATTTCCTAGTCTTCCTCCTAGAATATATGTTGAATTCTCAATTGATCTTATACCTAGGGTGTTGCCAATATCCATGAATCCATATTGAATGGTTGTTGTGGAGCTTGAGGATATGAAGAAACAACTACAGGAGAATCTGGATAAAGAGTTTATATTCCCAAGTGCTTCACCATGGGGTGAACCAGTCCACATCGTATGGAAGAAATATGGATCAATGTGCCTTTGCATCGATTATCGTGAGCTTAACAAAATCACGATAAAGAACAAGTATCCTCTTCTATGAATCAATGACTTGTTTGAGCAGCTTCATGGAGCCTAATACTTATCCAAGGTGGATTTGCGGTCTGGATATTATCAAGTAAGGGTGAAGAAGGAAGATATCCCCAAGACAACTTTTCGTATGAGATACAGGCACTATGAATTCATAGTAATTACTTTCAAACTCACTAATGCTCTAGAAATATTCCGGGACTAGATAAATATATTCTTTAGGTATTACCTCCACAAATTTTTGGTAGTCTTTATAAATGATATTTTTATATACTCCAAAACCGAGGAGGATCATGAGGAGCATCTAAGAACTGTTATAGAGACCTTGCAAAAGGAGAGGCACTATAAAATGTACAACAAGTGTGAGTTTTGGTTGAAGGATGTCTCATTATTGGGCCATATCATCACTAGCAATGGGATATCTATGGATACCACCAAAATATATTCAATTGTGGGATGGATGAGACAAACATTGGTAATATATATCCATAGCTTCTTTGAGTTAGCTAGATATTATCAATGATTTGTGAGAAATTTCTCACGATTGTCCAACCCTCTTATCAAGCTAACTCGGAAGGGAGTAAAGTTTTCTTGGAGTGATGAATGTAAAGAAAGATTCAAAGAGTTAAAAATGAGGCTTATCACTACACCCATGCTCACTTTACCCACAAGTGGAGAACTTTTTGTGGTATTCAGTGATGCTTCGAAGAAGGGCATGGGCTATGCGTTGTTGAAAAATGATAAAGTCATTGCCTATGATTCAAGGTAATTGAATATTCATGAACAGAGTTATCCAAAACATTATATAGAGTTGTTTGTGGTGAGAGTTTCTTTAAAAATTCGGCGGTATTATCTCTTTGGGGAGAGTTGTGAAATATATATGGACCACAAAATCCTCAAGTATATATTCACACAGAAAGAGTTGAACTTGCGCCAACGAAGATGGTTAGATCTGATCAAAGACTATGACTGGTCAATCCATTACCACCCTAGGAAAGAGAACAAGGTGACAGATGCTCTAAGTAGAAATGAACCGATGATTCTATCATTGATGAGAATTGAGAAGGATCCAATCTTCTTATACTTTATGAAGATGGGCATGTGAATCATAAATAAGAGAAAATCATCAATCCTTTCACAAATTATTGATCAACCGTATCTTTTAGAAAGGGTAAAGGATGTTCAGAAGGATGATGTGGGAATTAAGAAGAATGTGAAAGCTATCAAAAAACGTAAATCCTCAGAGATCAATGTTAATGATGAAGGAATTGTGAGATTTGGGAAAAACTATGTGTTCCATCAAGTCTAGAGCTGAAGAAGGAACTTTTGGATGATGCACGTAGTTAAAATTTCTCTATTCACCCAGGAAACAAAAAGATATATCTATATCTCCAAGAGAATTATTGGGGGGATAATATAAATAAGAAGATCATTGAGTATACATCAAAGTTCCTGGTGTGTCAGCAAGTGAAGATAGAGAGGCAGAAGTCTAAGGGGATGATGCAACCATTTCCCATACTAACATGGAAATGGGAGAACATCACCATGGACTTTGTCACCAGACATCCGAACAAATCCAAAGGCAACAATGCAATCTGGGTTGTTGTGAATCATCATACAAAGTCTGCACACTTTCTTTCAATTTGGGAGGATTTCTCATTAGATCAACTGGCACAAATATATATCAGGGAAGTGGTAAGGTGACATGGAGTACCAATATACATTGTATTCGATTGAGATCCAAGATTCACCTCTATGTTTTGGAAGAGTCTTCAACATGCTCTGGATACTGAACTAAAATTTAGTACGTCCTATCATCCTCAAACTGATGGAAAATCTGAGAGAACTATTTAGACACTGGAAGATATATTAAGATCATATTCTATGGACTTCAAAGAAGGGTGGGAACAACATCTTCCACTGGTTCAATTCTCATACAATAACAGCTTCCACTCCAGCATCTGAATGGCACCTTATGAAGCCCTATATGGGAAGAGGTGCAGAACACTGGCATGTTGGGATGAATTCGGTGAGTGAAAGCTGGTAGGACCAAAAATGGTCAAAGAAATGGTGGAGAAGGTGAAAACCATTCAACAGCATATCAAGGAAGCCCAGATTCTACAGAAGAGTTATGCAGATAACCATGGTTGAGACCTTGAGTTTAAATTTGTAGACATGGTATTTCTACGCATATCTCCATGGAAGAAGGTCATGAGGATTGGAAAGAAAGGGAAGTTAAGTCTTAGGTACATTGGCCCCTTCTAAATTCTTGATCATGTTGAGGCTGTGTCCAATCAATTAGCACTTCCACCTACCATGACCAAAGTACATGATGTATTTCATGTATCCCTCTTAAGGAATTACATACCAAACCCTTAAAATGTACTCTCTTCAGAGGTTGTACAGTTAGAGGATGATCTTTCTTATGAGTAGAAAATAGTGAAGATCCATGATTGTAGAGAAAATGTTCAACAAAATAAGAAAATTCCCCTTGTTAAGGTGTTGTGACAAAACCAAAAGTTTGAAGAAGAGACGTGGGAGTTAGAGGAAGTGATGAAGATAAGTTACACGCATCTATTTTAGTGTGGGAAAAGGAAATTTATAGGGAGAAATTTCTTAAGGGGGGGAATATTGCAATGACCCAAACATTCATTAATGGAAATTTCTCTTGATCTAATTAAATTTTTATTATGGTTATAGAAAATTTGAACATCATTGGTTTTATGTTTCTGGATTTTAAAGTACCGTTGTGAATTGTGACCATTTCAAATATAGCCATTGAACAGTGATCACATGATTATTATAAATATAGGGATTTAATAAATCCAATTTACTCAGGCAAAGGAAGTGATGGCCTCATCCAGTAGACTTTCCTCGTTCGAAGCCCATTTGTCAAATCTTGGAAAGGAGGTGGCATCATTGGGCTTCTCTCTTGATCAATCCCAAGCCGAGCTTGAACACGTTAAGCTTGAGCCTAACTGACTATAGTACAAGTGGAAGTTAATAGAGATTACCACCCGATCAATGTTATTCAAGCCACACCAAGAGCCTGTCACCATAACACACCTTACCCTTCGGTCTTATGCAGGTGTTATAAGGGATTATGTAAGAAGACCCTAGAACTATGACTATTTAAATTATTTTTGTATAATGAATGTTCATTCATTTTATTATGGTTACTTTGTAAATAGTTTTTAAAGAACAAATAGTATTTTCAGTTAATATTCAACTAGGAAATCTATTTTGATGAATTAATGGATTTTTGAATAAAATAATATTTTAATAAAATATAATTATTATTATTATAAAATTAATTTTTATTAAATATAAATTATCGTATAATTTTATGAATGCAATTGTAATTTTTATTATGGTTTGAAAGCTATTTTTGTCAAAACCCATGAATTTTCGATAAAAGTCAATTTTTATTTAAAAAGTAAAAATTCACATATTTAGAAAATTATTTAGTTAAAATGAATATTAATTTTGGAATCAGGATGTCGAAATTATAAAACATTGAATTTTTCATAATTTCTTGAGATAGTCGAATTTTTGGGTAAAAATTAAATACTGTGTAAATATATAATGTGTTTTATTACATAATAATGACCCAATAATGATGTAATAAAATACTATAAACATTATTTTAGGACAATATATGTTTTAAAATTAAAAAAATGTGATTTTGGTTTTGTTTGATTTATTTTGCAATGCTTTAGTGGACCCTCGAAGACTTATAAAACATTTTGTCTTTTTAAATTGTTTTCCTTGAGAGTGTGACTCACCTCCACATAAGAAACCCTATTATTTTAAGAATTTAGTCCATTGGCCATATAGAATATTGTTTTCCACTCCTCTTTGGAAAAAAACATGGGAAAAACTATGGGAAGGTTTGTGGTATTGATTAGTTTAATGTGAGGCGTTCCAAACCTAAGTAATAAATAATTCTTTCTCCTTTCCTATATAAACCCACCTAATATTCCACTTCCTCTTCACTAAAAGCCTATGAAGTTCGACCAACCCATTCCCTTCTCTCTCTATAATCCTCCCAAGGGGTCCCAATATCCCAAGAAGCCTCTCTCAAGCCTCTCCCAAGGCTTTGGGATCACACTTCCATGTAAGGGATTTCTTCCTTGCTCATTTTTGTACAATTTTCTTTAAGTTGTTATGCCCTTTTTTCAATTAAAAATTCTGGGGTATGATTTTTCACCTCCCCCATACTATTTTCTTTATGTTTAGATGATGGTATACCCCTTTCACTCCCATTAATGCCTCCCATGTACACCCGTTACCATGTTGAAATTCCTTGAGGGATTTCTCTATCCTCTTTTACATCCAAGTAATTATTTTGTATTATGCATATAAATTCCATTATGATTGTTGGGACATGTATATATATGACCCCCTTACTGCCCATTTTATGTATATATGATGATACACCCTTTTAACTCTCACCAACCATTTTCATGAATCCTTATGTCAAGTCGTTAGGCTGCCGAAATTACACCGCGTTTCTCCAAGCCAATATCATTGTGTAGTGAATACATACCCAAGTCTCTATCAAGAGTATTCTCTTTTATAAACATATACATATTTAATGGTAAATTCATTTATTTATTCCACATCACTTAATCATGGAATAACTTATGATGTTGATTGATTCCATGATCCATGTGGCACACTAATGCATGAAATGAAATGTTTAAGAAGGGTGTTCCCTGATAGCACTCCAATTCATTTGGTAAAGTATAATATCATGATACATCATGTGGAATGGGTGTTGACTCATGATAATTATAATAAAATGAGGTTTTACTCGTGCTTCATGTGCAATGAGGGTTTACTCATGCTCCATGTGCAATGAGCCTTCGCTCATGATAATTCTTTTTATGTGTTGTTGCCACATTTCCGTGTTATGATTATCTTTCTTTGTCATGAATTTATGTTCATGTTTCTCTTTTGCTCCATTGATATGAATATTTTCTAACATTTATTGTATTCCTCATGTTATTCCATGTATATTCCCTTATTTGGATTTATAGGTCACCCTTTTCTTATGCATGTGCTCAGGTTATCCCATGCAATGCTAAGTACAAGAGATTGTAGTGGTCATGAAAAGGAATTTTTCAATAAATATGTTGTTTGTTTTATGTTCTAAGCTATTATGTAATGTTCCTAATCCCCAAAGACACTAGACCTCTCAATCTTCTATGTTGCATCAAGTGAATATTTTATGTAATAAATCAGGTTTAAGTGTGTAATAAAAATTAGGGTTGTTAAACATATAATAATAATAACCATATTATGAAAACATTTTTAGAAAACATGGACATGTATGATAATTATACCCACAGTAAATACTTACGTATAAACAATCTAAGATAAAAATAAGATTGAAAATTATCCATTGTCTAGGGTCTGATATCCTTCATATGTATCATAACCTACTATATAATTGTTAAATTATGTTATTAAATAATTCCATAACCATTTTCATATTTATTATATCTTATATGATCCTATTATATCATTTTGTTAATAGTGTTTCAATATTTCCATTATTTCATGTGTTAACTGCTTTATTTTTTCATTCATGTTTTTCCATGTAAGTAATGTTTTTTATTCTTAGAATGTATTTTATTCATGTCCCAAATTAAATTAAGTTCATAATTATTATTTTTAACCATAATATATGTTTTTAGTCATTCTTGAATGGATAACATGGATAATGAATCTCATCGTGTCGTGGAGATGGTAAGCCGTACGTACGTACGAGCGACGATATCATTCCCTTGATGGTTAAATGGTATGTAATTGGATGGTATATGAATTTTAAATAAATAATATCATATTATATTCATTATTTACATCCATTATAATCATCAATATACCCATTCAAATTATGTATTATTGAATAACAAATTACACCATGGCGTGGAGACGGTAAGTTGTACATACACACGCATGGTGATATTATTATTTGTAAGATGGATAAATGGAGGTATAAGGTTGTACCATAATTATAATAACATATAATCATATAGAATATATTATATTTATTACTACAGTATGGAAACAACATAAGAAGAGGAAGTAGAAGAAGAAAAGAATTTTGAAAGAGGTGATAAAACAATTACCTCTTTTTCGGGTATCTCATTTTGGTTTGCACAAAAGGACTCCTTATGTTGGCTTTATTCCCAAAAGTTTTCCTCTAAAATGAATTTGTGGAAGTTTTTAGAGTATTTGGGCATGGTTTGGCCGAGCCTAAGGGATTTAGAGGTGTTATTAAAAGAGAAGGAGATGTGACCTTTTATAAGATAGGGGAGGGGCACCTTTGAAAGTCTTGAAATATTAATTTATTATAAATTCATTTTCAATTTATAATGATCCTAAACTCATTTATTTCTAATATAAGATGATTATAGGTCTAAATCCGCCCAAAAGATAAAATTTAGATATGTTTTCATTTTATTTCAAACCTTATCATTTTGATTTATCCTTATTTAATCTAATTAATTTTATTTTTCTTAATAATATTATAAATATTAAGTAGTTATAAATATGTAATTAAGTGTTGTAAATTGTCTATAATTAGATAATTAATAAAATTTTAGGCTATATAATTTTCACTTGTACTTTTTAAAATATTTGCGTTATTTTTAAATAATTTAATAATATGTTATTTTTATAAAATATCAATAATGTCAATTTTGAATCTATTCATTTATTTGACATTAAATAAAATCAAAACAAAAGATAAATTAGAAATAAAAATATTTAATATACTCATAACATGTCATAGTCACTTATAAAATTCATCTAAAATATTAATTAGTTTATATGATATTTATTTTAATATTTTTAAAACCATTTATTTTATATTTATCTCAATTAAATAATTTCTACATCACTATTGTATCGTCATTAATTGTAATTATTTAGCCTCTAAAAATTATAAATAAATTCACAAGATGTAGATAGTTTCATTTTATTTATGTAGACTATTTATTTTCAATGTTTTATAACGTTTATCTCTATATTAAAATTATTATACTTATAAGATATAAGAGAGTGACATGTTGTCAATTTATTTTTTTAATTATAATTACATCATTTTCATGGAAAAAATCCTATTAAATGAATCCATTCATACCCTTATGTGATATTGTTCAATTTTAATTCATATAATAGGATTTTTTTAGTTATAAGGGTAATTTTATTAACTTTATCATATTGTTTGTTACCCAAATTTACCTGATTTACCTTTAAATGTGGTAAATAAAAATTACCATAAATACAATTCATAATATCCAAAAACTAATATAACATATTAAAATAATTTGGACCCACTAATTAAAAATATGGAATCCATTTTTCATAATTAAAAGCACACAATTGGAAGAAATTGATTTAAAATTAATTCATATTGTCAAAACAAAAAAAGATGGTTTTTAAGAAGTAAAAAACTTATCAAAACATTGTCATGTTTTTATGTCCAATTTAAATATTAAATTACTTAAAATGGAAAAAATTATATTAAATTGTAAAAAAATAATCCAATTACACTTTAAAACCAATTAAAAAATTCTAAATAAATAAATATATTAGATGAAAAGGTAGTTTTGAATTAAAATGCAGTATTTTTCACTATTAATCAAAATATGTATTTCATCAGAAAAATACAAAAATTTCAACCAAGATAAATTTTGATGTCCTGCTTCCAAATAAGGAATTTATTTTTTCAAATATAATATATAAATGTGTTAGAAACTAGATTGGAAATTGGTGCGCCATCAAAAGGCGGCAAAACTGAATTTTTTGAAAAATACTTCTCTTATGTGAAAAATTGTTTTTTTCATATATCATATTATAGAAAATAAAAAGATGAATTTTAATGTTATATAAAAGTAAAAATGTTGTTAATACTATTCATAACGGCTAGTTTATATAATATTTTAATAATATATCATGGTTTATTGATACTCGATATTGCATACAACACAAGCTATCGACGAAGGATGCTCTTGCGTGTAATGCAAACCATGTGAGTGTTGCGTTTAGTGAATGATTACATTGGTTTTGTGCATAACACAATCCAAATATAGTTCTTTTATACATTGAACAAAATTTATACTCAGTGTTGCGTGAAATTAATTTTATCAAATGAACATAAAATTGTGTGTAACACAATCCATGTATAGTTTTGGATATACGACATGCTAAAACAGTGTTACGTATAGTGAAAGTTAATCTTTTTTTTGCGTATAAAACAATAAATCAATGAAACTAAAAATAATCTATCTCATAAAATATTAGGGTTTTACAAATAGTATACCATCATGATACCATCAAGAATCTCAAAGGGGATGACATACCTAGGGATTAGTTTTCCTTTATTCCCTAATATCATGAACTTCTTCAAGGGTGGGATTCATAGAAACAACTTTTCACCAGCCACAAATTATAGATCATTCAATTGGTTATTAGCATATATATTTTTGTCGACTTTGAGTTACCTTGAAATGCTTCTGAATGGTTCTAACCTTCTCGAACATTTATTCTATGATCTTTGGCCCCAATATATTTATTTCTCCAACTCCATACTAGAACATTAGACTTCCACATTACATCATATAGATGGAATCATGAGGTTCCATCTCAATTATTGAGTGAAATATATTATTCTAATAAAACTCTACTAGAGGAAGGTGTTGATCCCAACCACCTTCAAAATCTAGAGAACAGGATCTCAACCTATCCTCTAGGGTTTGAATTGTTCTTTTAGACTGACCATCTATATGAGGATGATAAGAAGTGTTGAAACTCAATTATATATCAAGTGTTTGTTGAATACGTTTCCAAAATATATAGGTAAATCTAAGATCCTGATATAATATAATATGATGTGGTATTTCATTAAACCTTACCACTTTCATAATTTATATCCTGGAAAGCTGATCTAGAGAGAAGTCTTCTCTAATAGTGATGAAGTATACTGACATAGTAAGGTGATTGACTACTACCCAAATAGAATTAAACCCTTTATATGTTTTGGTTATCCCAATAAAAACAATCCACATTGATTTTTTCCCATTTCCATTCTATTATGGTTAATTGATGCACCGATCCTTTAGGATTTTTTCCTTCAGCCTTAACTTGATGGCATACCAAGCACTAAGATACAAAGTCTACGATATATCTGTTCATTAAATCCAACCATAAGTGTTGTTTAAAGTCCCTATACATATTCATACATCCATGATGAATATAAAATAAAGAAGTATGACCTTCCTCTAATTGATCCTTCTTCAAATATGACATGGAATTATCATAATCACCATTCAGGAACCATATAATTCCTTCCCAATCAAGGTTAAACTTAGGAAAATTTCTAACATTATTTTTTAACACTTCAGCTTCCTTCTGCACCTCCTTAATCTTCACCTGGATTGAGGGTTGAAAATTCATTTAAGAAAGATAATATATTTTCCCTTCCTCAGGATTTCTAGGTCCATCCTTTTTAAATCTAGAAATATTGGATCATTTTTTATCCTCATCATGGATAATCTAGCAATATCCTTTTGACTCAAAGCATCATCCACCTTATTCGCTTACCCATGGTGGTAATGTTTTCAACAGTCATTTTACTCTATCAACTATAACTATCTTATCTACAACATGTTCAACTCCTTATATGGGAATATATATTTTTGAATTTTAGGATCAGTATATATATCACACTTCTCTCCATATATATAATTACTCAATATCCTTAGTGAAAACATTACTGTTTTTAACTCAAATCATGAGTTGGGTATCTTTTCTCATGAATCATCAATTTCCATAAAACCATGTTATTATACATAGGAACACATCCCAATACCTTCTTTGATGCATCATTAAATATTACAAACTCTTCTCTAATGCAAGGTAATGTAAGCATAGGTACACTGAATAAACTTCTCTTTAGTTACTTGAATTTTCCTCATATTCATTTTTCTAGAGGATCTTGTCCCCCTACCAAGTTATCTTGGCCATAGGATTAGATATTCATGATAAATTCTCCCCAAACCATAAATAATATCTAGCTAAACCAAGAAAACTACTGATCTCAGTCACTTTTGTTGGTCTAGGACCACATTCAATAGCCACCATCTTTTATGGATCTAATTCTATAACATTACTTTTGATTATGTGACCAAAAATGAAACCTTTTTTAGCCAAAATTCACACTTTAAATTTTTTTCATATAGTTTCTCCTTCCTTAGAGTCTCTAGTACAATTCTCCATTGGTTTTCATGATCTTCCTTGATCATTGTTTATATAAGAATATCTGTGGTAAATTCTAACACAGACTAGTCAAGGTGATATCTAAAGACTCTATTCATCAAATAAATAATGATATCTTGGGAATTAGTAAGACAAAAAAGGCATCAATATATATTAATATTTGCATACAATGTATGGAATTTTGTCTTGGGTATAACCCCCTTCTCGACCCTCAATTGATTATTTCCAATAATTAATGTCAATCATGGAAAATTATTGATCTATGTGTAGTTGATCAAACAAGTCTTCAATATGAGGAAAATCATAATTTTTATTGATTTTGATCTTGTTTAAATTCCAATAATCAATGCATAGTCTCATTAATCCGTCTTTCATTTTCACAAAAAAGAAAATGTGAAACATAATTTGCTACACTTGGCCGAATTAATCCATTATAAAGGTTTTCTTGGAGTTTCTTATTTAATTATTACAACCCAATAGAGGCCATTAGATAAGAATTATTTGAAATTAGTGTATAACTAGGGATGAGTTCTATTGAGAACCCAACATCACATTTTATTGGAAGGATATGTAACTCTTCTAGAAATACATCCACTAATTCTTAAAGAATAGGCATATAAATAATGTTGATTTTCTCCCCAACCATTTGAGATAATAAACCCTTCTTAATGGGAATTAATACCCATGCATTTTATGTAATCTCCACAATATTTTCATACTTATCATCACATTGATGTATGATCATATTAGGGTTTGAAATATCAAACGTAACATCCCTTCCTTGAAAATTCATGTGGGATTTATTTATAGGAAGAAACTCCATGCCTAAGATGACCTAAAATTAAACCAAAGAAAGAAAAAAAGATTTATAGGAAGCACATTTCCATATATTTCAACAAGATATGAATCATAGATTTGGGATGAAATCATCATACTATTGGGGTTTTTCACTAATAATCCCACATCTAATCATTTTAGTTAAATCATAACACCCATAGAAAATTCATTGCATATAAATGAGTGGGAAGGTCCAAAATCAAGTAAGACATTATTTGTTCTAGATTGGATGGGAAGTGTACCTTTCACCACTCCATTATCACACCCCTTGTCAGAAATAGAAATTGCATGAGATTTTCCCTTGTCCCTCAGCTTAAGAGGTTACTGACTTCAATCATCATAACCTTCTATTTGGTTTGGAAACTGATTAGATAAAATTTCCAATCTCCACACACTTGTAGCACTGAAATGGGGGGGGGGGTTCATTTTGTAAATATTTTTTTCAATTATCACTATTTGAGAACTTCTTCCTATTAATTTGGAAATAAAATACATGATGGACTTCCCTTCAACACTTAAAATATTTATAAGACCCCTTAAATAAATTCCCTCCATTTTTCATTCCACACATAGATAATAAAGTAAATCTTATCTTCTTCTCTTTATGGTTTTTATATTTTCCTTTAAACTCTATATTCATTTTCTTGTCAAAAATATGATATTGATACATGAATCCAACCTCCATTTCAACCTTGATTGTAAAATAAACAATCTATTTGTATCTACTAATGTCTCTTATACAAAACAACCTTCTAATAATTATATTTAATCCATTGAAGAACCTATCAACTTTACTTTCTATTTGGATGATAATTCATGAAGTGTAACTCACAAGCCTTGTTAAATTATCCTCATAGGTACCAACAGATTCACCATTCCTTTTCTTCAACTAAAATAACTCTTTCCCCATCTTGGTAAAATTAATACAAGGAACGTACTTATTGAAAAATAATTTCATAAACTTTTCCCAATCCATGGATTCAATTTCATCATGTTGCCTCATATTTTTTTATTACAGTTAACCACTATTCTGATTTTATTTCCAACTGATAAACAGCCTGAATGAATTACTCATGCTTCCAAAACTGGAGAAAATAGAATATATTTTTAATAGTGTTGATCCATTTTTAAGAAACAATTGGATTAAAAGAACTTCTAAAATAAGGTGTATTTTTCCTTATGAAATACTAAACAAAAGTTTGTTCCCTCCTTTTCTCATTTGTAATTCCACCATTATTCATGGTTTGATAGATTTGGGTGAGCATAGAAACAATATTTTACATTCCTTATCTAATAGAATTTGGTTATTTAGGAGGAAAATCATTGCATTATACATTACAATCATATTAACATGGTTCTTTTAGGTTCCAAGTATTGACTAAAACCAAAAGCATTGAGTAAGAAACAATTATCATAATGAGGGACAACATAATTATGAAAATTAACTTATAGGATATCTAACTTATGAACCCTTATTTAATATATGACACTTTAAGTTTATCTAAGTTTATTTATAGCCAAAACCAATTTAACTCATTCAGGATGGTTCATGAAGAGTTTCAGAATTCCCAAATTGTATCACCCATGAGTGTCAAACTATCTATGTAGCAAGGCATATTGTCATGTACTAGGTTATACCGAGTCAGAACCAATACACATTGTTGGAGTTGTTTCTCCAAGGTACATATGGGTGAGAGATGCATCCACTTATAATATCCATACAGGGATGTATTTTAAGGAAACCAATCATTCTATAATTTTCCAAAATTCACAGATATTTTCCAATACTTTTCCATATATTTAGAAGTGTTCTTAAACATGTTCTTAGAGTTCCCACTAAGTTTTTCTCATCCTAGATTCCAATTTTTAACTAAACCTTTACTCTGATACAATTTTTCCGATGCTTTCTACAGGGCACAATTCCAAATTTGGAGGACATTTTGATTGTTTCCCTTCATTCCAGCTTTCCAATGGCGAGCGACTTCCATTTCTTATTCATGGATGTTTTCTCCTTGATCGAAAATGGATGATGGGATTTTGGTTCCCCCTTTCATTGATTCCTCCTCAGAACTCGTCACATATTCTGGGTCTCCCTTATTGATTAAGAAATTTTTTGGGAATCTCTTCCCAGTGACATATCTTTGTGGATGTTGGTTAATTACACTGCTTATGTCAGGACATTATAAGGGGTCAATTTAAGGCATCAATCTTTAATTGAGGGATTAGTCACATTGCACATCACTGGTGTGTCCGGATGCTAAAACACTTATTTGTTTGGTTTTATTCCCATTATGATAGGGCTTCTCAAGGGTGCATAACCCTAAGGTATCCCACTGTCGAATGCAGGGAATTATATGCCATTGGCATGTCTCTAAGGTTTTCCTAATATTCCCATGTTTATCATAGGGTATGTCGTGAGTTTAATGTCTTGCAAAGGTGGATC
Organism: Viscum album; assembly: GCA_963277665.1. NCBI lineage: Eukaryota > Viridiplantae > Streptophyta > Magnoliopsida > Santalales > Viscaceae > Viscum > Viscum album. Next base: position 2,028,409,505 of record OY728123.1, read on the forward strand.
AGACTGATTAGAACACTGACGGGAGTGGATCATATGGGGGTATCCCCAAGAGGTAGCACCTAGTTCATTTACTAGAAGAGTGGGCCAGAATGTCCAGTGAAGTTGGGTCCGAGGATGATTGGGTCCCTATAAAGGGGGTGTTGGGGTTTACCTTTGGCTGGGATTGAACCTCAATGTGGTTTCCTATGTACTCTGTCTAGGAAACAGGGATCAAAATCCACATATTTCGACGTAAAAATCATCGAATTGGGGTGTACACAAAGGATACCGACCCAAAGACATTTTGTGGATTACGTGTGGTTAACGACATGAGTACTACTTGGAGTAGTGAGGAGGTGGATGACATGATCTCATCGGGATGTGGAGGCCTAGGTATGTAGAGACCCGAAGATTGACGTACATGGACATTACATTACATTTGCGGAATACTTAGTACATAACAAAAACACACACTAAAGGATCGTAATAGTTTAGTGTCTTTGGAAACTCGGAACGTAATCTTCTAATCGTGGTGAAAGTTCTTCAATATCTCCCATAAAGGTCATCCCTTTTTTTTCTACCTAAAACCTTTCTTTATATCCCGGGGAAAAGAAAACATAAAAGGGTGAGCTCAAATGCTCAGTAAGTGTAAACAAAAGAAAAATCAATGACATCATATACATAGCTTTTGGAAATCTTAACCTGCAAAAGAGCTCATAATATCATAACATGGGATATATCATAGAAGTGAAATGTAATCCCAATAATCATAACTTAAAACATGAAACTTTGTGGCATAAACAAATAATCATAGAAAATCATTTCTTGTTAGTCAAGAGTCATTGACAAGACTATCTTAGTGGACAAAGTCCCTTTCTGAATCGAGTAACCCTCGTTTCAGTCCTGTTTCACTGAACCGGTATAACCTACCATTTCAGCCATGGCTATCTCATGAGATATAAAATCTTTACCCAATGCATTGGAGGGAGATATAGGTCCCACCCATCTCATAATGATACCATTATTATGTGTGCCACAAAATCATAAATCATACATCATTTCATAACCCATGTAATAAAAATGGGATTCTTAAAACAACATGACATCATAAAACCATTCATATAAGATAAAGGAATTCATAAACATAATTCCATCACAACATAGTCAAATCAATGTAAAAATATGGATAGAAATAGAACCCTTTATTATCTTATATGGAAAATAATTTTGATAAAACACTTGAAATGAATTCTTGAGGAAAATATCCTTTCTTCTTCAAAATCAATTTCTTTTCACAAAACATCATGCAATTTTAAAAGAAAGAGATTTTATTAAAAATAGTCATGAAATCTTTTGGAGGAAGCTTCATTAAAATAAGGCTTTATAAAACCGTAAAAATCCGTTCATGTCGTTTAAGTTAAAAAAAACATTCTTCGTACTTTTGTCGGAAAAGTCAAAAAGTACCTCGTATGAAAAAGCAACAAAAGATTCCTTTCATATTCTTTACTAAAAACTCACCGAAGGGTAAAAATGGATTTAAAAAATTGTAGGTGGATGGAAATAATATTACATATTGATGAAACATGGATGTGGATGATAAAATACACCCCAGTAAATACTTAAGAATAAACAATCTCGGATAAAAATGAGATTGTGATATTTCCCTTACCTTTGGTCCAATTTGCTTCGTATGTGTCCGAACCTCCTCTTCTTTGAAGTGCCTCTTTGAGACCTCCTCTTAGGGCACTAGAATTGGTCTTTGAGGAAGACCAGAACCTCTAGGATGTTTCTAGGGAAGTGGAGAAGGGATTTTGGCAGGGGTTGGCCGAGCTTGAGTGCTCAAATTGGTGTGAGGAGGAGGGGGAGGAGGTGTCCTTTTATAAGGGAGGAGAGGGGCACCTTAGGAATATCTCAAAATATTATTTTATATTAAAGTCAAAATCGGTTTAAAATGGTTCCAAAGGGTCTTATTTCGAAGATAAGGTGGGGAGGGGTCTAAATCCTATCAACCAATAGAATTTAGACAAGTTTAGGATATTATTTTAACCTTATCAATTAAATTTAACTCTAAGTTAAATAATTTAACTTTTACCGTGTCTTTTTGTTTCCTTTCACTATATGGTTAATAAACTTACTATAACATGCCAAACGAACCCCAAATTGTTTATTATTAATATATATATCCTTATCTAAGTCATTTGGCAGAACCTTAGATTTTTAGGAATACAATAACAATTAATAATATAATATTTGATTTAAAAACTATTTTGTGTCAATTTTGACACTATTTGATGTATGATTTTTGTGAAAGTCATAACAGAATTAAATGTTCGAACCAAGTTGATTAAATCAACCTTAATATATCATAGTAACCTAGAAAATTAGTGGAATTCATAAAAAATCTCAAATTACATTTATTTTGGTGTTTATAACATCAATTATGTCAATATTTCATTAATAAGATAATTACTGCATCATCGTTGTGTCATAAATAAATTAAATTATTTTATGTCTAAAAATTACAAATAAAATACCATCATGTAGGAAATGTTTTTAGCTTTCTAATGAATATTTACAATCTAATTTATCTCATGTATAACCCCATATTAAAAATTATTTACTTATTAAACTTTGATTTTAACTATTTTAACCTTTCTTTAAATAAATTAATAATAAATGTCCTAATCTAATCCAAGTGGGCCTAAATGGTCATATTTTATTCCTAAGTTTGTTTTTGGTCGAATTACACTTGTCCAATAGAATTAGGACATGTGTTAGGGTAATAGTAATATTATATTTACCCTTAGTTACCCTATTTACTATTAACCGCGGTAAAAAAGTAAAAAGTTACTATTCACCAAAAAATTATTTTCATCTCATTGAACCACATTTTAGTCCTTGATATTAACCGTGTCTCTCGGATTTTCGAAATTCCATTCACAGAAGCGGCAAAATTATGTTTTATGAAAAATTCAGTTTTTTTAACTACCACTTAGTAGTTTCACTATTCATCAAAAATTGATGTTTTTCAGAACAATGCCAAAATTTCATCCTAAGCTATATTTCATATTCCAAATTCAAAAATGAAATCTATTTTACCAAATTCATAACATAGAAGTTGCATTAATTAATTTTATAATTAAATCCCGCTGTTAAAATAAATAGCGTGTTTTTAGGAAACAATATATATCAAAAGATTGACACTTGATTATGTCTGGTTTAAATGTGAAATTACAACCAATGACCAACATTGTATTAAATTGTAAAAATATATTCTAAATATACTTTAAAACCACTCAAATTAATAATTTATCACTATTAATTATTTCGATTAAAAAAGTTGTTTTTAATTATAATTTAGTAATTTTTCACTATTCATCAGAATACGAAAGTTATCCGAAAAGTACCAAAATGTCACCTTAGGCTAAATTCGATACTCCGAATCCAAGAATGAAGTTCATTTTGAAAAATAAGATTTACAGAATTTTAAAAAGTGGTTATTACTATTTATAACGGCTAGTTTTAATAATATTTTAATAGCACATCGTTGTTTAGTGAAACTCGGTATTGCGTATTACACACGCTATCGAGGAAGGTCGCGATTGCGTGTAATGCAAGGCAAGACAAGGATGCGTGTTGTGCAAGCTCCTTTTGGTGTAGCGTTCAACAGAAGACATTAATAAAATTAAAAAGAATATTTCTTTATAAAATCTTGGGATGTTACAAGGTAAATCCAGGATAGATGATGAATGGTTGTATTAAGTGGATGGAGAATGAGATGTAATTTTCGTGAATGTGAAGGTAGTGTTGGTCTTGAACCCCAAGATCAGCTTCTTACATATCCCAGTGGCGGGAAATCAAATTCTGCATAGTTTGGTGGGGCATGGAATCAGGGTGTGCGCATAGGACATCAACCTGATGACATGATGGGGCTTACGTGTGGTTAGCGGCCAATGTCTTAGTTTGAAACCACTAGGATAGACCAAAGATGTGGATCCCAATAGTGGGACACTGAATTTTAGCAGTCTATGGGTTTGAATCATAGGGAGGCTTCATACGTACATTGTCTATGATAAAGGGATAAAAACCATGTATTTTATATGGGATTGGGGACTACAACGGATTACTGTTGGTTGGGGACTACAATGGCTTACCGTTGGATGGGGATTACAATGGCTTACCATTGGATGGGGACTAAAATGACATACCATTGGATTGTGACTACAACAGATTATCGTTGGATGGGGTTGAACCTCAAGGAGGCCTCTTACATACCTTTTCTAGGAGACAGGGATCAAACACACGTAGTTAGAAAGCATAAATTTTAACAACGCACGGGATAGAAAGGGAATATAGTTTAACATCATGAGGGATGAGGGTGAACTGACGTGAAGTTTTTGGGACTGATGGGTGATGGGATTGAACCTCAGGTTGGATTCTTGCGTTCCTTGCTTGGAAATGGAAAAGATCAAATTCCTTATAGTTTCGAATGGTTGTTTGGGGATTATGCGTTAAGGAATCCCATGGAGGATTTCATGGTCAGTGGTTACTCTAAGCCCACATGAGTCATGATCAGTGAGATAAACAAGAGGAAACAAAGAAATGATGATCATGCCATGAAAGGTGTATCCGCAGGAATAGAGTGGGGCTTACATGTGGCTTGCGGCCCTGGGGGACGGAGATTGGGACATACTCTTGGATGGAGGCCCGATGGTGATAAATCCTAAAGGGAGAGGGATGGGGTAACAAAGGTCCTTGTTCCCCTCTCTCCTCTGGCCTTTGTGCACCAAAGAAGAAAGGAAGAGAAAGGATGCTACCTCTTGCAATAAAGGCTAGGGTATTACACCGATTTTGTTTCCCTTGCCTATGGATATATGCCATTCTAGCAAAGAAGATCTCATTACATGTGAGGAATTTCTCACTCCCATGGAGTCTAGTGGGTGTGGATAATGTTTGAGATGGAGAAAACTATGTATTTTTCACGTGGTGAGGCCACAATTTAACGTCATGTGCTGAGGATGATGGTGCTTGACAGTTTAACATCCTCCAGCTTGGACGAGTCAGGTTCACTCCACACCCCTAGGACTTACATAACTGATACCCACCCACCCTTGGGGAAGGTAAGGCATTAGCAATTCCATATAGGGATGGGGTTGTGGAGTGATCCCTTGATGGGATCATGTTAACGTAGCTATGTGATGAAGCAATAGCTGTTAGTGCCCCTATGCGAACAAGCATGAGGCTAAGAAATGAAACATGAAGCACTACCTAAGGGACCTTGAAATCACTTTATAAAAACATAAAGGGATGTATGGAAGGAACATGTGCATGACCGGGGTGCCCCACAAAATAGTGGCTTGATTATGGTGCCTTAGGGTGAGGACGACACATGGAGCACTTGAGGAAGGGAGCATGTAAAATAAGTGGTCGTGCGCAAGATGTGAAATTTGTGTGTAACCCAAATTGATGTGTGAAAAATAGATCTTATGCAAACAAAAACTTGCATGAAAGTGGGATATTTTGTGAGAAAATGCCTTAGGGTAAAAGGAAATGGATGAGAATCATTTCCAAGAGGGCCCACCTGAAGGGGGACCCCAATGAGACATGTCGTGCAAGATCCAATACCTTGAAGTCATGGTGTCTTTCACAAGAGGGCAGAAGTGGTGTCTTTCTCATGGTAGAGTGTAGGTTTGTCTTCTTTAACCATCCCTAAAGAGTGGGGGTTACACTTTTATTTATAGGTGAAAACATCGACGGTGGTGAGAAAGAGGGGCAGTGCGCAAAAGGCAATTTGACGTCACATCGGGTGCGGAAGGGTTAGCGTGCCTCAAAGAATCTTGTGCACAAGACTCCGTTCTTTCGCGCCCGTTCCTTAGCTTAGTTTTGAGGAGGTCGCCACAAAAGGCTCCCTTTGACATCGCATTAGGAGTGAAAGTGTTTGCGTGCCTCTGGGAATATTTCGGCACCCACTGCTCATCCTTCACGCCAGTGCCATGGCTGGATGTGGATAGTTTCTACAAAAACCTTCTTTTATGTATGATTAGGTGCAAAAGGTTTTTTTGTGCCTTAGGTAATCTTGTGTTCACCCCTTAATTATTGGGTACAACTCCCTCTAGCATCTCATAATTGTATGTGGATTCTCAAAATTCCTTCTGTTTCCTTAAAAGTACCCACTTTTGGCCCTATTTAAAATTCAACGTCAACAAATGACCCCCCATAGAATCAGAGTTGAAGGGGGCCTGAAGGTCAGAATCTATGGGTCACACTGAAAAGTATAGAAGGGCATGGTAGGTGCATGAAACAATTTTTGTTTTGGTTCACAAACCACTTCCTCATGTGTGAAGGTTTTAGTCCACACCTATAAATACACTAAGGGACCCCTAGGTACCCACTTTGACTTTCTCATATGAAATGAATGTTTTATATCGTGCGTGAAGAAAGTCCACATATGTTCGAAAGTCCTTGCTGCTGATTCTAATTTTTGTGTACACTCCTAGAAACTTCTGCTCCGCTATCAATTCTTACATGCACCCTGTTTTTATCAGTATTCTTATGAGAAAAAATCTGTTTTGCATGCCAATTCCCCATTCTTTTTTGTGTACCCACTTGAGTTTACGAAAACCCAACGGAAATGGATACTCAATCGACCGACTCTGAGAGGGAGGCCACCGTAGCTGCAAGGAGAAATCATATGATCACAAACCCTCATATTCGTCATATGATAAGGGTTGTGTCTGATAATAAAATTCTTTTTAGAATGCTTACGCCATCACAAAATGATTATGTCATGACTGATAGTCTTTCGATATGGAACTTTGGCATTTTAGAGGAGGTACTGATACCCGTGTTCAAAACTGACATAACGTGGTCATGGGTGACATGCAAGGATAGCCTTCCATAGTTCAACATCATGAAAAATGACCATCCTTCCATGAAAATATAGAACACATCCATCTATGTTTGGAATTCGAAGACTAGGACTATTTTAGGAAGTGATATGGTTCCCGAGGAATCTCCATCTCATTATGCGAGCAGTTTTAGAAGCATCATTACTAATGATAAAAATGGTTGAAAAGAATAGTACTTCAATTTCAGTGGTAATTTCATGAGTGAATGGGCATGGGTGTACAGGGAATGTTAGACATGTGAGAAGTTCAGGGTAGAGCTGTGATCTATCAATATTTTTGAAGCTGTTTGGACATTAAAATTTCATTTTTACTGATAGCAGGACCTAGTATCGAAGTTATTCATCTGGTGGTCTCTCAATACCAACACCATCCACTGCCACCATGAGGATGTAGGTATCCGTCTATGGGATATCCATTTCATTGGGGGAATCCCCTTGGAGGGGTACTAGTATGAAGAGTTCCTCCGAATTGAGAATGTCTAGGGGGGATAGGACGTGCACCCCTATCCTAACATGGCATCTACTAGTGTTGGCTAAATAAAAGATGAAAATTAAATATTTTCTGAAGGAAATATCCTATCTTGGATGGTTCCATCAATTTATGATGCAGGATAAGGCTGTGAAAATTCTAGGCCAAGGGCAGCAGTGCCTGGACACATCCTAGAGGAAAAAGGTGGGATCATATTGGATGGTTCTGGATGTAGGAGAGTACTGATCATGGGGCTTTGACATAAATGAAAGTTAGGACAAAAATGTACAATATGTTAGGCTCCTCACTGAATTCTTGAGTGGGTGGATATTTCAACTGAGGGACACAATGATGGGGCTCCACCCAAGAACTCTAGTGATGGTCGGGATCATGGCGGTGAAGAAAACGGTTAATCTGGGGGTGCCTGTACTGGCTAGGCTATATAGAATTCTGGGACTCATCTCGAGGGAATGTATTCCAATAAGGATATGTGGGCTATTCAAGATCCTTCATGGCTTGGTCGTATCCCACTTTTGTGGGTATGACTTCCTGAATTCTATTCTCCCTTCAGGTGATGGCATGCGACCATCACTCTTGAACATTGAAGGAATCCACCCACTAACCCTTAGAGAAGAATGGATCAAGCTTAGAATCAGAAACCATACCAATTTTGACATTCACCAATTTTGGACCCCAGTTGGTCAGATGGTAGATGATTAGTGGGGCCCATTGTAAAATAGGGAATACCTACAGAGCATTAGGGGCAATGTGCTGGTAGCCTGGATTAATGGAAAAACCATTTTCAAATAGTATGTACTGACTTGGTTTTCTGGAATATTTGGTTGCATGAAGTCAATTCCAAAGAAAGTATACAAAGAGGTTTGGGAAGAGTGACTTCCATGCATTCTCCTCCAACTATGGATCATGTTCATGACTGACGGCCCTGGTGAAGCCATCACTCTCCCCCTACCGATGTCAGTGATATCCTGTCAATAGAGTACAACAACCATTTTACAAAAATGTACCCTGAGGCGATTTTACAGAAATGAATCCGAAAAATCAAAGCGGATTGTTTCGAGCACGAAGAGCAAGGAGGAAGACATGGTGCTATGGGGGAGGTGAGACAATGAATGGGACATGTGTCTAGAATGACATAGGTTGGAAATTCATCGGTAGGAGAATCACAAGGCAAGAACATGCCTCCACCTTCTGATGAGGGGTGGTCCCGCAGCCGGCCTCGTGGTCCAGCTAGGGAATATCCTAGGAAGTATCTCAAGAACATCCTAAAGCCGATTGCATATGCTATATTCCAGTCTCTATGGTCTACCTGGAGGACATTGCGACAATCTATGTCTACCTAAGAGCTGTGGCGGAGACTGGTGTATACCTAGCTTGAGATTCCAAACATATGGCACATCCAGGTGGCAGATAGGCTAAACATTCATCACCGATACACATACCTAACAACCATGGATGTGTACACATTCCATAGAGGGTAGTATTAAGATACCATCTCCTATTAAAAGTGATTCTTGGCCAGGAATATGACCCAGAGAATTTGACATATGAGGATGAAGATGAAGAGGATGAAGAAGAAGAAGTGGAAGAGGAGGAGGAAGAAGAAGAAGATGTAGACAAATAGGAATAAGATGAAGAAGTGGATGGAATATTTAGTGGTGAAGGAATTTCAGAAACAGTCACTCACTAATGAAGTCCACATGAGAGTGGTGAAATTGTAGGCTCTGACGCAGAACTGGTTGAGCAGCTGGAGGTGAGTTTTTTTAGCTCTTGTCTCTACTGGTCTTTCTCTTTTCACACTTCTAACTTACTTAGGAACACATTGATTATGGTTACCCGGAATCCTTCCATATAGGGGATGAAGAGGTACCCACTGAGGTGAGAGAACATCCTCACGAGTCTATGTTCAGAACCAAGCAAGGTGGGGAACCGACTATGGTTGGAGTGGGCAGCAATGAACCCAAAGGAAGGGATGAAATGACAGCCTCTGAGTTTTCCACCATTACCATCATTCAGAAGGATTTGGTTCTTTTGATCGAGCTAACAAGTGTCAAGGGATATCCTATGGTGGCGGCTCCCACCATGACCCAATTATAGGATACCGCTGCACTTGTCTCTTGAAAGTCTTTACCTTTGTTGGTTGTTATCTTTTATTGGGAAAAAAAGTTGAAAAATATATTGATTCCCAATTTAGTGATTGTAGGGTTGGAGGATCCACAAACCATCAAGTCTGGAACATATGGAGGAGCCCGGCCTATGATTACACCAGCTCTTACAAAGCCAACTATTCCAGATGGGCTGGCCCCAGTGCTTGGTTATCCAGAGGCTATAATCATGGGTGATAATTCTTCTAGGGTAGAGGTCCATGTCGATGAGGGTGAAGTCACTAAAGAAGAAAGAATGCCAGAAGAGACCCCTACCACTAAACTCATGGATATTTTTCCTAAGTACAATCCTATAGACCCTGAGGAGATAGACGACTCTGACCCAGATGTGGCCATGGAGATCTATATGACATGGCGCAAGGCATGGAAGTTCATCAAATGCTTTTTCAGTTAGTCACATGCATAATGGCTAAGCCAAATGGGGTCACTTCACACCTGTCTACACTTTCTTTGTGCTGAAGGGGTGGATTCTAACCATCTTCATATAATGATCTACGATTATATGGATGAGAAAATATGGGAGAGTATCCAATGCCATGATATTTCTCGATTCCATAAGGAGTCATAGAATACCTAGGAATTCCTTAAGGATGAGAAATAAGTCTGACACCTTGAAGAGAAAGCAAACAAAAGAGAAAAATTTATCGCAAGCCATTATAATATTATTGAATAGTTGAGGGCCCAATTGGGAGATTCCCAAGAGAAGGTAGTGCAGGCGAGTCTCCAAATGATTGAGCTCCATGTTGAGCAGGTGCGAGTGCAAGCCATATCTAACGAGTTATACTCTACAGCCGCTGATCAAGAGAGAAATCTTAGGGGGCAGGAGGTATCCCTAGAGGATATGAGATAGAAGGTGGAAACACTGGAACAATCCATAAAAGGTGATTATCCCTAAGGTAACTGTTTTCTCGGAACTCATAAACATATCCATCTTTGATTCTTATTTATTCTGAACTATGTGCATGGATAGATTAATTTATTTCTTGTTTATTTTAATGCATTCTGACCAAAATTATTATGTAATTAGAAATCGATACCTAAGTTCACATGGGTCATTCCCAATGTGAGAAACAAGAGAAGACAATACAATTATTTACATTGTGTATGAGGGCATCAACTAAACACCAAAAACATGGGGTCTAGATGACCGCCCATAGTTTTTGAAATGGTAAGGGGAGCCTTGACTAGGGAATAGGGTCCTCATAAGAGTTGAATTTCTTCTTTTCCAATGTGCTCCAGTGCACGAGTGGTATGAGGTCAAGTGTGTTGGAATCAATATGAATTGAAGTGGAATGTGTGAATCATGATACCCAAAATCCGTAACACTGTAGGGGTATCATGAAAATGGAGGAGGACTATTGACCATGTTCAAAACATAGTATCCCAATTGCATTATCCTAAAGTGGGGAAACAAAGTGATGGCCAACCACTTACCATGTTCAAAAAACGGGGCCTGACTCATAGTGTCATCCAAAGACTTTCGAAACATTGGCGCAAGATAGTAGGCGAGCCATAGACAAAGAATCCGTACTATCAGGGGGGGTCCTTCAGGTATGAAAGAGTACGGGGATCTAAATGAAGAGCACACAAAGTGTAGAGGGTAGAGTTATGGGTTATTTGAATGGATTCCAAAACTCTTGAAATTATTCCACCATGATGAAACACAGTAGGCGAGCATATCGGTCCAATCAAATATCACACTTATTTTTGGAAAGGGTATCTCTAGATAGAACCTATAATGGACTATAGTTTTATGTCAGGACAATGAGGATAATAAACACATTGTTTTAACATCGTACAACGAGGATGTAGGAACATTATTTTGAGGTCAAACATCCTGGGCCAAGGCTAACAGTTTAAAAGTCATGTTGCACAGACTATAGGCTTGTAGTTTAAACCCACAGAGGCTGGACCTTGATCAGGGATGACGGACCAGCAGGTTTAATGACACTGAGTTTAGGCCTAATGCGGAACTCATGGGCATAACTATATATCCCAGAAGGATGGGAATAAAGACAAATGTAGTTCTCGGTCATGGAATGGTTAGGGACCAATGCTGGTAGGGGGAATCCTCTTTGGCGAGGAAGTTAACACATCCCATTATTATCATGGGGCATCCTGAACTTGTTCAGGTTAGAATGGTAGTTTAAATTCATTCGTCAAGGACATGATTACCCAGAAATGAAATGCACAGTGTGGTACATATCCTGACGTGAATGAGGACCGTAAGAGTCCACACCACACCACATCTTTCCAATGGGATTATTTAGACGATAGACCAGAGGTGGACTAACATGGGGCTGGACCCGAGGGAAAGTGTCTAGGAATTCCTACGTATCCTGTGAGTATGGGAATCAATCCATACATAGTTCTCGAAGATGATATGGTAAGGTACAAATTATAGGGACAATACTATCATGCGGGTCTAGCCCATGCACCCAAAGAAGCGGCATTTGATGGATCTTGTTTGTTCTTTAGGGTGTATAGGTGTTGTGTTTTTTTTTGTAGTGACAAACCTAGGATGGAGAACCCTGTAATATATATAGAAATAAATCCATATATATTCCTTCAAAAATGGCATGGTGGAGAACCAATACTAAACATGATTTCCCCTTGAGTGATTAAACCACAATGTGGTGTCATTTTTCTTCATGTGGCCAGGATGATATTGTCATAGTTTAGGGTCATATGATAGGACCAACCCATGCACTTTAACGCCGTGTGGAAAAGACCCAGTAGTTTAAAGTCATGTGGGACCAGGCAGTATTTTTTATGTTCATATGTCTTAGACACACATAAAATAATGAGGTTTTAGATGGAATGCATGAGCTGTGATAAAGCATACTCGACTTGTATGTGGACCAAACCCACACCACACCGCATGCAATTCCAGAGGAGAAACCTCAAGTCGAGGGGTCATAATAGATCAGAGGATATGGGGTTGGACCTGAAGATGAAACGTTTGGGTGTTACTATGTATCTCATTAGGATTTGAATCAATTCATATGTAGTTCTGAGAGTGTTGTTTAACGTCATGCAGGATGAGAGGTATGAGAGACTTTCTCCTTAATGGAGAGTACATGGTGTGGCTATTTCAAATTCGAAATGAATGAGGACATAAGCCCATACACACCACACAACACAATCCTAAAAGAACCAGGACCAAAGGCTGAATATAAGATATAATTAGTAGAGCCTCATATGGACCTGGAGATGAGATGATCTGGAATTCCTACATATCCCATGAAAATAGGAATCTAGACAAACATAGTTATGAAAGTTTTGTGCAGTTTAACGTCATATGACCATGACGTGGGTATCTTAGCTTTAAGGTCTTAGATCTCAGACTGAAAGAAGTGAGACTCTTCCAAATAGGTGTAAACCTTGACCAAATCCCTAAGCCCACGTGATCCACTCTCAATGTGGGAAATAAGGGTAGAGAAATTATTTTCCACCTATGGAATTCAAGGAGAGGGGAGACAAAACATATCTTTGAATTACACCACACTGTGGATTCATCCTCTTAATGTGTAGACACACACTGAGCGAAAACACCAAATTTTCAAAATTACACTACGACCTGATGGATTGGAAAATGATGTGAATCATGCAATCGATATTTAAGTCTAAATTAGGTGTGGTTTGATGATGGAGGAAGATTGTTGACCAGGTTAGAAACACAACATCTATATCATGTGACCTGAAATGGGAAAAAATGAGCATTGACTATTGAATATATTCATGATGTGGTATTTGTATCAAATTTTCATTTGAAATTCTTGGGGATGTTGGCCCAAGACATTAAGAGAGCACTGGGGGCTTGCATCCATGTCATTCCAGGGTCCTTTCGAATTTGAAAGATGATGCAAACCCAAATTAAGGGTAACATAAAGCATGAAAATTTCTGAAAACTTGTATATATAGAATCCAAAACTCTAGGTCCTAAACCAGAGTGCTCCTAGGAACATTGCTGAATTACCAAAGAGGGTCGAGCGGCGCAATTTGAGAGAAGACGACTCAAGAAGATGAGTGGAGGTAAGCGGGATGAAGAGATCTCAATAGGGAGGTACGTGGAGTGGATATTGCAAACCTAACATGAATGAGTTTGTAAGCCCATACCACACTTCATATCCCCTAGATGACATAGGACATGGTTCTAGAAATATGAGGAGGTTTTAAAGAAACAATGTTGGATCTAAAGACGAAATGTCCAGGCATTCCTACGTATCCCATGAGGATGAGAATCAAGACAAATGTAGTTCTTCAATATGTCGTGTTGTTTTAACGTTATTCTATATGTATGAAAATAGGAGGGTGTACCTCGATGAGGAATGTGTATGGCATGGAGAATAACCCAATGTGAATGAGGCTGTAAGCCCACATATGCCACAGAATTCAAAATTCTTGGGGAGAACTCGGGCCAAGAGGCTGAGAGAAAGGATAGATGAACCTGGGATGGACATGAAGAGAAAATGTATGGGTTTTCCTACGTATCCAATGAGGATGGGAATCAAGACAAACATAGTTCTTGAATATTTAGTGTAGTTTAACATCACGCGACAAGGAAAAATATAAGAGGGGGTATATCAATGAGAAATGTGTATAGAATGGATAATAACCTGACATGAATGAGGGAATAAGCCCAAATATCCCCACACCAATCATAATTAGTAGAGATAACATGGTCCAAGAGGTTGAGAGAAAAGTTAGATGAACCTGGGATGCATCCGAAGACCAAAGTTCTAGGTTTTCTTATATATCCCATGTGGATGGAAATCCAGAAAAACATAGTTCTGGAAGACGTCATGCAGTTTAACATCATGCAACAAGGACATGGTAGATCTTGGTTCATGTTAATAGATCTCGAACCGTAGATTCCCAGTTTAATGTCATGTGTGTGGGATAGATGGGTAGAAAGGGTAAATCACCATTCCTATAATTTGGGAGACCATAGAAAGGAAACAATTTTTGAGGATAACTATTGACTATGTTTGTAACATAGTATCAATATCATGTGACCTAGAATGGGAACAAAAAATGAGCATCGATAGCTGACCATATTTTCAATGTGGGACTTATATCAAATTTTCGTAAAAAATCCTTGGGGATGTTTGCCCAAAATGGTAGGAGAGCCTTGGGGCCTAGAATCCATGTCATTTGGGGGTCCTTTCAGATGTTATAGAAGATGGAAAACCAAATAATGGTATGAATAAAGTGTGTTAGTACCCGCATAGTTTAACGTCTTACTGTAAGAACGATGGATTGAGGGGTGTCTCAAGGGGATGTGGGTGGAGTAGCACAATGATCCTAACGTGAATGAAGACATGAATTCCATGCCACACTACACAATCCTAAATGTGAACTCAATCTAGGAAGCAAAAAAAATGTTGAGGGACCTAAGGCTAGTCCATGTATGGATTGTCCCACCCAAATTGCAGTTTATCATCATGCGAGACAAGTGCTGATTAGTTTTACGTCCTTCAATTTGGATGGATCACACATTTTAAGGTCATGCGGTGATGACAGCGGTGTTCTTAGATTAATATCATAGAGATCGGACCACTGATTACGTGATCTTTTATGTAGGTATTTACTTACCAAAGATTCTAAGCCCATGTGAGCAATATTTGGAGTGGGAAACAAGAAATGGGATTCGGTTCTCCCCAGCATATCAGGGCACGAAGATAGAGGAAAGAGATCAGGTGGAGTCGATCCCAACTAGACCAACATCCCTGATCGAGGCATATTGAAATTTGAAAGGGTAGAAGGATAGAATGAATCCCTTCACCCAATATATGGGACATATAATGGCGGTGATAACAATGGAGGATTTATGTTGGCCATGTTCGAAAAACAACATCAATATTGTGTGACTTGGAATGGGAACAAAAAATGAATATCAACTGTTGAAAATATTAACAATGTTGGAATTGAATCAAATTTTCATCCAAAAATCCTTGGGGACATTGGCCTGATATGGGAGGAGATCCCTAAGGCCTAACATCCATGTCATTCTGGGGTTCTTCAAAAGTGAAGGATGATGGAGACCCAAATAAAGGGGAGGCATGAATGGTGAATATGCACGCACAATTTAATTTCATATAGTAAATATCAAATAGGTGGAGATATTCTAGGAGGAGGATACATAGTGTAGTCATGATAAACCCGATGCGAATGAGGGGGAAAAATCCATCCCCAAACCATGTGTTTTGACTCAAGGGAAGATCTTTTAGTTTGGTCTGGACCTATGGAAGAAATTTCTGGCCATTCCTACGTATTCCATAAGGATGGTAATTAAGCCGTACATAGTTTTTAAAGGTCCACATAGTTTAAGATTGCGTGGTGAGGACATGGGAGGAAAGAAGAATGGGAGGAACACATGGTGTCATCATTGTGAACCTGACATAAATGGGTCTGAAGAAGTTTATACAACACTGAGTTCAATCATCCAAGAGAGCTATACCCAGGGGGAAGTCAAAGAGATCGATTTTGGGGCTATACTATAAGACGAAGCACCCTAGAATTCCTACATATCCCATGAGGATGGGAATCGAGCCGTCTATAATTCATGAGATGTTGGTCAGTTTAACATCATGCAGTGAGGACATGGGGAGATCTTGGTTTAAGTTTGTAGAGCTTAGACCATTTTTTGTATCCTTTTGTCATGTGGGATGAAAAAGAAATTTAACATCATGTTGGATGACAAAGCAGTTTAACGTCTAGCAGGATGAGTGTTGAGTAGTTTTACATCCATCAGTTTGGATGGATCACACAGTTTAGCATCGTTCGGTTAAGATGGAATATTTTAAGGTCATGTAGGACCGAGGTTTACCGAGGTGAAGTACGTTTTGAGGAATTTGGCATTGATGGGGGGAGTTATATGCTCAACATCCATGGTGACCAGGGAGTACGCACCATTGGGGTAAACCTGGTGAATGATTTAGGAACCTTCCCATTTGGGCTCTAGTTTGGGTGGTTTCCTGCCAGGCATCATTGGTTTCCTTAGGGCCAATACCATGTCACCTTATAAAGAAGAGATAGGTGAAATTTCTTATTGAAAGCCATGGATATCTTGTTCTGATTCCTCTCTATATTGTACAGGGTACAAAGCATGTTCTCTTCGAGCGCTTCCAGTTCAACCAGACGAATTTAGGCTACCTTATCTGGCATCTTTTGATCATAGATAGTTTTTTATAATGAAGTCAATTGAATCTCGATGGGTAGGACTGCCTCTGTTCTGTACACCAAGGAATATGGGGTCACCTATGTGGAATTACGAGTCATTGTCTGATAAGGCCAGAGAGCATTGGGTATTTTTTCTGGCCAACTTTTATTTTTCTTACCAACCATATTTTGTAGAATGTTATAGAGGGGTTGTTCAACACATAAATTCTCCAATTTTCTTGTGCATGATTGGGGGAGGTATGTATAGAACAGATGTTTTACTTGGAATATAACTTCTTCAGTTTGGCTACCCGGAAGTTGGTTCAATTATCAGTTAGGATGGAATGAGGGACTCAGAATCGGTAAATGATATTGGAGATCACAAATTAAATGATAGAATGGGCCTTGAACTCCTTGAGAGGAACTGCCTCTTCTGACTTGAGAAATAAATCCGTAGTAGTCAGGATGAACCTGCACTGGTGAGCTGTCACCAATGGATAGGGTCCCTTATTATCGATTCCACATACTACAAAGGTCCAAGAGTAATTATTAGTGTGGAGAGGATCTGGCATCCAATGTACAGAATTACCATGGATCTTGAATTCATGGAACCTCTTGGAAAATGTGATACAGTCACGGATCATGGCAGGACATAAATACCCCAATATTCGGATGTGATGAGAGTATTTCAGACTTGTCTGAGGAGCCCTGTAGGAACCAGTGTGAACCTCCTGCATGACCTGAGAAATCACACCTCCTTGAATTAAAAAGAGGGTAATCTCATCAAAATCGCATATGTAGATTATCTTCTCAAGACTGGGACCACTCTGGAGGATGAACTACAATGCACGTCTTCAGATTCGATCATGCTCGGCTTGGCCTTCTATGATATTACCATTGTGGAGATACTCGATAAAGGGGGTCCACCAATTAGGATTCACTTCCAACTCCATAGAAGAGGGACCTAGAGGTCCAAACGTGGAGGTACCGATGGTAAGGTGGGTTACCTATGGGCTATCATTTTCATCTGAAGTAACCGGGGTGATGAATCTCCAATGTGATACATGGATAATAAAATCATCCTGATCAGGCTTTGCAAGAGATATAGCCAAGCTGTCTAATGTCTTGGCTCGGCCATTCTAAGACTGAAGGACATGGGTAACTTCTAGCTGAGAAGAGAATTTGGCCATCAACTGGATGGTACGTTCTAACAATGGCACAAGCTTTGGCTTCTAGATTACATAGTCACCGTTGATCTTCTTGATGGATAGCTTGGAGCCCCCATTCACATGTAGGTGGGGGACGTCAATCTCAAGGGCTATTTTGAGACCATTAATGAGAGCCTGATACTCTGTCTCATTGTTGGTATAGAATTTCGACAACAATAATGAATATGGAAGAACAACTTGTGTTGGAATGATGAAGATGATACCTAGACCCACTTTTTTGAGTCTGAGATCATTGGGTATTCTGTCGATAAGACTTTGGGAACCTCCATCAAAGTGAATTTTCCAACATGGAATGGATTGATCTACCGAGAGGATTGCCTAATCTGGAAAATCAAGATCTAGAGACTGGTCTGTGGGAGTTGGATGGGAAGAAAGAAAGTATGCTAATTCCAGTCCATTGATAGCCTTCTGTGAGGACAAACTTGATGTCGAATTCTTGGAGGATGACTTCCCCCTGAGCTAGATAGCCTTCCAACATGGGGTGGTTCATAATGTACTTCAACAGATCCACTCGGGACACTAGTTGTATCTCATGGTATTGCAACTAATGTCATAATTTCCGCACTGTGAATACCAGTGCATGGAAGCTCTTCTCGATAGAGGAATATCTCGTCTCTATATTGTGGAGCATGCATCTGAGATAGTATAAACTGTTCTCCATTCCCTCACTGTTTTTTAGACGATAAGGGCGTCGAGAGATCACTCCAAGGAGGTCACATAAAGGGCCAACATTTTTTCCGAAACGAGTGGCATTGGGACCAATGGTTGTAACATGTACTACTTGGTTTCCTTAAAATAAGTTTGACACTCCTCATCCCACTCATAACCAGGACCTTTCTTCATGAGCCAGGAAAAGGGCTTACACTTGCTAGACAGATTTGAGATGAATCAGTGTATATATTCAAGTGGCCTTGAAAACCATTAATCTCCCGAATTTTGTGTGATGGATACATCTGACGGCTAACCTTGATCTTCTATGTATCGATCTCGATGCCTCTATAACTGACAAAAAATCTGATAAACTTCTCGAAGTTGTACCTGAACGCACACATTGAGGGGTTTATCTTTAGATAGCAGGATCGTAGGAAGCCAATCACATTCTTGAGATCTTTGAGATGGTATTGGTGCTGGAATTATTTGACCATCAGTTCATCCATGTATTATTCATCTAATTTCCCAAGGATTGGCTTAAATAGAAGATTCATAGAATGCTGATAAGTGGAACCTACATTCTTTAGTCTGAAGGGCATTACCCAGTAGCATAAAGTACCTGGTGGTTCCCTTAAGGATATAGACTCTTCATCTGAGGGGGCCATTCAAATTTAATTATACCCAGAATACCCATACATGAAAGAGAGAGCCTCCGACCTAGTGGTGGATTCAATCAATAGTTTTGTCATGGGAAGAGGAAAATCATCCTTCAGATAGTGACGGTTGAGATCCTGGAAGTCGATGTCGACTCTAACCTGTTCAGTATTCTTCCCAAAAAACAAAATTTTGGCTAACCATCTGGGGTACTGGACCACCTTGATGAAGTTGGATATGATGATCTTATCTACCTCAGCCTCGGCCATGGTACTGTGAGAAGGGTGAATCTTTTTGGGAGTTTTTTTGAACCCGTGATGATTTTTCAGAAGACCAAGGCAGTTGACAATGAACCAAGGATATAATCCTAGAATCATGTCATAACTCCGGGAAAATACATCATGATGTTGCTTCAAGAAGTCCACATATTGTTGTTTCTCTTCAACAGGAATAGCAGTGCTGATCAACGTGGGTTTCAAATTAGTCTCTTCATTGAGGTTCACCTAAACCAATTCATCGACTGTGGTGGAGACACCCTCTTCGAATACAGGAGGACAATTCTCCAAATCTTCTTCTTATTTTGTATATGGGAGATCCTCAACAAGAGGAAATTCTTCTGAGTCAGTAGATACTGATGGGACACTGGTGTCGGCCTAATCAGTAGTGGACACTACATCAGGGTGCTCTTAAACTGCAAAAACTATAGTAATGAAAGTTGTCAACCCGATCCCAGCTGGCCTTCAGCACAAGGGGCCACACTTGATGATATCAAAGAAATAGTGGCATGTCATCTTGAGTGGGTTTATCCCATCATGAAAAATTAAGAAATATGAAGTATTTCCGTTACCATGGGGTGGACATCCTAATACCTTATGGGATAAAGAGGGATCTGGGATCACCAGAGCATGATTTGTGTAGGAATTAGAGGTGATCTCTTGCGTCCCTTAGACTTTGCAATGTTTTTCCCCCTCATTATAGAAACAACAGTGCATTCCCCCAGATTTGGAGTCATTTCCTCCAATCGATGGATCGGGAAAATGTAGGATTCATCATGGTCTATCCACGGGTTGGTATCAGCCATTGCGTGTTCAACCTCATTAGCCTGAATCTTCTTGTCCTTGAACTTGTAATAGTCTTCATTCATGTAGTGGTCTTCACAAGAGGAAAAGTGAGAGACATCATCATGGATTATTCATACTCAACCATTGAGGTAGTACATAAGTTATTGTTGATACAAAGAAGGGACCACTGCATGTAGGTGGAGCCAGGGAATCCCCATCAATGCATTGCAGGTAGTGTCATGTGAAACAAACATGAACTCAGTGCTGGCTACCAGGCCACCAAACTAGGTCTTCGGGCAGATCTTTCCAACTGGCATATGATTTGTCCTATCATAACTTTGAATTTTTAGGTCAGAGGGACTCAAATAATCCTTATTAATCCCCATGTTTCGGAGTGTTTGGGTCAGGATAAGGTTGATCCCTGACCTTGGGTTGACAAGACAGTGGTGAAACTCCATGCTGTTGAAATGGACAATGATGTATTGTGGGTGAATATTACCTTGTATGGGATATCCTTAATCTTCTATAGAGAATGATATAATGTCCTACCATTTTTTTCATGCTCAGATGCCTCAATATTAAAGTCTTTTGCAGCTGCTACCTCTATCTCAAACTGGAGGGGGCTTTTTAAAGAATCGACAGGGGCTTCATGCATATCTGCTGATAGGTGAAGAGCCTTTAGGATAGAGAGCCTCATAGGAATGCTGTCAATATTTCTATGAATATCATATTTTCATGCCAAATGAGAACATCTACTGATAAGAGGTCGTTCTATGGCAGGAGGTATGACGGGCCCTTCGGGCGGAACCAGCAGCCGACTAGTGTTGGGAATGTCTCATTTCCCACTAGTTGAGACATTTGTAGTAGCTACTGGATGAGGGATAGATTACTGAGGCCAATATGCAATAGAATGTTTCTAATCATAGCATGATCGTGGTGGCTCTACCTGATCAAGTAGCACAAATGGTGGTGAGGGCGGACCTACTAATACCATATGAGAAGGATGCACGTGCTTAGATTTGCGTTGGGCATGTTTTTTGGACTTAGTGGAATGAAAAGTTTAGATGGAAGTATTGATTGAGGCATTCCAATGACCCACATAAACATGGCTATGTTGACTCTCATGACAGTTGGAGACAATATAAGGATCCGTCTGGTGATCCTCACCGTCGGGAACCATATAGGGGTTTACCAACTCCACGGTATTAATTAATCTACAACCTTGTTCGTCACTTTAAGAATAATACACCACTGGATGGATTTTGGGGGTAATATCCATCTCTGGGGGCATTAAATCAATGAGATTACGGGATAATGAGGGAATTGGTGGTGGACTCTACTTTCCCTTGCATTGTCGATGCTTGCCATTCTGGGAGAAGAAAGACTGGGATTCTGACTCAGAAGTAGCGTTTGAGGGTGAAGTGATGACTTCTAAATGCTAAGGTCAATTTATACTTGCATAGATAAAACCATGGTCAAGAGAGAGTTCTTTATAAGCCATCCAATCATCTTATTTTTGGGACCCATGGTTAGTAACCTGTTGCCACTCACCTTCGTTGTCGTTGTCGCTATCAGGGTTTATGAACACACATACCACCTATGTCTGGGCCAGACCTAACCTGACTATGTTGTTATCAACATGGTCTTGGAGATAGTATTTAAACATATATCCCTGCTTGAGGGTGTGCCCCAAGATCTAGTGGTAGGGGAAGTAATTGGGGTGATCAGTGAGATCCACCTCTTCAGGCCTCCTACATTACAGCAACCATAAAATTCTCTGTTCCAAGCCGCTTTATAAATAATTGGGGACCTGAGCCTCATTAAATGAGTAGTTATAGTTCCTTATATCTGGGAAAGGGGATCTAGGAGCCTGGCCCTGATGAGGGGCTGGAGGAGCCTACCGAGGGGGGGGGGGGGACATGGTTATCTCACCTAGGTTGTGGCAGTGCATTACATGGGGGTGCCTTCCGATTTTGAGGTGATCACTGTTGGGCTGGAGGCTATTCCAGAAGTGGCGGGCCTCTTTGAGGCTATGTAGGTGGCTCCATTGGTAATAACTCCAGCTGTCAGGGGGGGTTATTTGGGATACCGTGGTTCACTTGGCCTTGGCAACCGATCTCATAGGAACTACAGGAGGCAATGTACGTGCCTGTTTAGCTTTCTATAAGGCTTCCTCAAGACGTTAGGCCTTATTAGATAAATCTTGAATTCCCTCACGGTAATTCTGATTTATGAGGGTGGGGAGAACATCCATTTTGACATTCCACACACACATTTTCCACATGTATTCCTGAGTCAGTGACATATCAAGGGAGTAGGTGAGGCCTTTCCATAGGGTGACAAAGTCTGCGGCGCCCTCATTAGGCCTCTGATTGCACTTGAAGAGGTCTAAAATACTCTTACTTTGGGTGGCAGAGATGAACTAGTAATGAAAATTCCTATAATGATTTTCCCATCTAACTACATACCCAATGGGTAGCTGGTTGTACCAGACAAATGCAGACCCTTCCAATGATTTTACAAAACATCGGAGTTTGGTAGCCTCTTGCTGCACTGGACTTCCCAGCATGGGTCCAAACCTTGGGATGATGTGGGCCAGATGCTGCATTGGATCGCCCGTCCCATTAAAGGGGGAAAAGTAGGATTTCAAAAGCTAGGGGTGATGACATATTATCCACCCATGCCGGATATGCCTTTTCATCAGGCGGAATTTCCACCTATCGAGTTTCCAAATCCTTGAGGTGGGTGATGAGTGATACCATTGGATCATCTAGGTGGGGATTCCTATCATGATAGGGATCCCTAACCACCAGTGCATTGGCAGGCTCTTCAACATGATAATCATTCCTAGTGGCTCGTGGAGTAGTTGGTGGGATGACCTGCAGAGCAGCCTGGAGAGCCTAAACTGTGTCCCGGGGAGGGTTTTCATGAACTTCAGGCAGATTTGGTGAGGAATACTGCACCCACATTCCATAAACACAATCATCTACCATATCTACATGGGAAGTATAGTAGATGTCCCCTAGAGGCAACTCGCTGGGGAGAGTGTGTACCTTCCCCTACTGCCCCGATCGAAGATTACCATAGTTTAGTCATCGTTGCACTGAACACTCAGTGAGAATTTCATCAACCATATTATGATGCTTTGTGAGTTTTTAATGTATCATGGACTTCTTGAGATCATCTTCCATCGTCTTCACTGATCTAGATGGGTCAGAGGGTTTGACGACTCCAAGATGCTCCTTACCCTACTTAGCATTTCGACTGAAGGCTAATGACTCGATAGGTACGTGAAGACCTAGTAAATATCCTTAATGGTTATTAACTCTTCCCAATAAATCCAATATATGTGGTACTCCCCCAAAGGGTAAGTTATATTCAAGAAGATCTATCTCATTTTCTTCCTCTGATAGGTCGGCCATATTAATTGTGACTCTTCCTGAAGGCGTATCCTCAATATCGCCTGGATAGTCAGGCTAGCACCAGATAGAACTGAAATGAAGGAAAATGTACTACTCCCAACCATGGACTTGAACGTGGGGGAAGCCTCATTAATAATATTATGGAGCACTTTAATGCTCTAGACTTACCGCTTTTAGAGGGTTCGATGGTGACCGGGCGACCTAGGGTGATGGGCCACAGGGAGCGCATCTAAGTTGACCATACAATATTACTGGCCAATATATTCAAAGTGTGCCTGAATCTTAGGGTAAGACACTCACTGATAATGGAGATAGATGTTCATATCCCAATGGTTTTGCTGAAAACATGTGAATTTTTCTTAGGTAAGTGATTCTAGCACACTGAAGTTTGTGGTTTCAATTGTCCAGAACATCACTAGGAAATGGTCTACTATAAGGATGTCCCACAAAATCCTTAGCTCAGACTCAGGATCCAGCCCTTGGTTTCCCCATTCATCAAATGGGGGTGGATACGAGACCAATAACAACACTAAAGAAGACCGCTGAGAGGGTAGACTGGTCGCTGTAGAATACAGAGAACGGGCTGACAAACCACCACATCTAGGGATATCTTGCAAAAAACGCAACGACTAAGCCACCACATCCCGGTATGAAAGACTGGAAACCATAGTTTTCCACACATGGGATATGGTTACTGATGGTGGACCACGCTATTTCTCGTCCTCCATCAGTCCCCAGAGAAAGTCTTCATGATATCTCGTTGAGGTATAGAATGACCCTATTGACGATAGGGAGGATTGTATGGCCGGACCCTAGAAAGAGGCCAAATATTTATCTTCATATATGAATCTTCATAGGGATGTGGTAATCTGGTGGACCTCACATTCTAGAGGTATGAGGCTTATATTCCTTGTTCCTCATATGACCCTTGACAAAGAAGACCAGGGTGAGGGTTCTATTACCGAATCGCATTCCGCTTTATAATATGAAAAGAAAATAGGTTTAATCAAAGTATGAAACAACAGTCTTCTTCCATTGATGACGGGGACCCACCCTCCTTCCCTAGGATAGTTCTTCATGACAAGGTAGACTTTCAACACAAATAGTACCTTCATCCGAATTGATAATGGGACAGAAATGACTTTTTATTGTGTGAGCTGGGGTGTGAGGGGCACCCAGAAAGATGTCGAAAGGAACACGAGGAGGGCCTCAATGTCCACTAGTTGGCACATGGATGGAATATCTTTAAGAAGTTCTAGAGTTGGTAGGACCTCCTATGTAATTGGTAGTCGTATGGTAAATACCTCTTTGTATGTTTCCCTTAGTAGTGATGGTTCTAGGGCATCCTTCTTACTGGTCAAACTAAAACGGGGAAGACCACTGTGCTGGGTGCCGATGAAGTGAGGCAGACCTCACTTCTATGATTTCCAGGATGAGGAGGACCTTTTCTAGTTATTGTACGAACATGGGGAAGACCCCCACACCGATTGTAGAGACCCAAGGCTTGACGTACATTGAAATTACATTACTTTAGCAGAATACTTAATACATAACAAAAACAGACACACAAGGACCGTAATAGTTTAGTGTCTTTGGAAAATTGGAATGTAGTCTTCTAATCGTGGTGAAAGATCTTCAACATCTCCCATAAAGATCTTACCCTTTTTTTTCTTACCTAAAACCTATTTTTATATCCTGGGGAAAAGAAAACATAAAAAGGGTGAGTTCAAATGCTCAGTAAGGGTAAGCATGAATAAAAAAAATACCATATACATTTGAACTTAATAACATGAACATAATGTTTAAACATCAAAAGATTGAAAAATGACATAAAACATGGAACTACGTGTAACGCCCCGACCCCAGTTACCCAGAGTCGGTGCATTATTACATAAAATTGGCATGATCACAAGAAAGATCAAATCTCGAAAGAACGATTGGTTTAGTAGCCTTGGAAACACTAGATATATTCATAAGTTTTACATTACACCATAAAATGAAAAACTACTACAACAACATAATGTCTCCATAATCCACCCTCATATCCCCACATAATATCCCTGAAGGCCATTCATAATTTACTTCTTCACTTCCTGGTAAAAATAAAACATAGAAAAGGGGTGAGCTCAAATGCCCAGTAAGGATAACAATATAGCGGAAACTTTCATAAATAAGAATAAACATTTAAGGCAATGTATAACTAAAACAAAAGCCTTTCAAACATGAACTTTCAACATGGTATGGCATAAATAAAATGAAATAATTCCATTTACTTATTCACATGGATATTCTACTAATCGAATAATCACATGCAAAAATCAATAACCACTTTCATAATGTTGGAATGCATAATGCCAGACTATCATAACCACATAGTCAAGGCCTCGTGCCAAGACTACAAATAAGATTTTGTCAAGGCCTTGTGCCAAGACACTAGTTTGTCTCATGAGACCTACCGATGCATCGAGGAGCTATAGCGGGCTCCACCCGTCACTTATTAAGTCCAATGCATTCCCATATGAAAAGGTTTAAACATAACATAAACATTCGTATTAAAACTAGCATAAGAAATGTCAATACTTTCACAATAAACTATGAATGGTATAAAAATAGCACATCCACAGTCAAACATATCACAAAACCTTCAATACAATATAGAAGTTTTGTATCATAATAAATCAACTTCAAATAATCTTAAAATCCATCAAAGGATGTTGACATAGATGAAATCAAAATTCTTTTTAAAGAAATATCTCCTTTTATTTTGAAATCATTTAAGATCCATATAAAATAAAACATTTTCTTTGAAAATATTCTTATAAGCTTGTAAGGAAAGCTTTGAAGATTTTATAAAGGCGTAAAATAACCGCACCCGCCGTATAAGTTAAAAAAACATTCTTACCTCAATTCTGTCGAAAAGGTTAAAAAGGACCTTGTTTTGAAAACGACGGAAAGATTCCTTTATAAACCTCTTATAAAAAGTCAAAAAAGGGTATAAATGACTTTAACCCATATTCTTGTAAATAGTAAAAATGTTTTGAAATACATTTTTAAGAAACATGGATGTGGATGATAAAGAGATCCCAGTAGATTATTACATATAAACAACCTCGGATAATGAAGAGATTGTGAAATAACCCTTACCTTGTACTTTTCCTTGGTTGGGGTAGGTTAACCTACTGTATAATGGTGAAATAATTGTTATTAAATTATACAAGAATCATATATATTAATATGATATCATATATGATCTTTTAACATTGATTTATTAATAATATCTTAGAATTATCATCGTTTCGGGTGTTAACTTACTCATTTTCTTTTATATGTTTTGTTACATAAGCCATGTTTGTTGTATCTTATTCATATCCAGAATGATATAAAGTCCTTAAACATCATTTTTAAATCATAAAATGATAATTATACTTGAATGGATACGATGGAGAATGAATCTCATCGCGTTCGTGGAGACGGTAGTCCGTACGTACGCACGAGCGACAATATCATTCTTTTGATATTAAAATAATATATAAATGAATGGTATATCATATATAGAGAATCATTAACATGTTATATTTATTATTTAAATGAGTTACACATCATTATTATACCCATACAAATAATATTATATTGAATAACAATTACACCACGACGTGGAGACGGTAAGCCGTACGTACGCACGTATGGTGACATGTTATTCAAAGGGTGGATAGAATACTTAATATGGTTGTACCATACTTATAATAACATCACAGTATATGTGAGATACTGGAGTTATTATTTTAGAATGGTAAGAACAAAGGAAGAAGAAGTGGAAGAAGAAATGAACTTAGAAAAGGGTGGTGAAATCATTACCTCTTCTTCGGGTTCTTCCTTTTGATTTGATCAAAAGGGCTCCTTAGGTTGGCTTTCTGATCAAACTAAGGCCTCTAGGTTGTAGTGAGGGATGTTGGGAGAGTATTTGGGAAGAGTTTGGCCGAACCAAAAGGCTTTAGAGGTGTGAAGAAATGAGAAGGAGGAGTGCCTTTTTATAAGAGGGGTGAGGGGCACCTTTGGAAAAGCTAGAATTATTAATTTATAATAAATTCATATTCGGTTTCTAATGGCTCCAAAATTGAATATTCAAAGGTTAAGGTGGGTATAGGTCGAAAACAACTCAACCAATAGAATTTAGACAGGTTTGGGTACTTATATTAAACTTATCTTTAAGTATTAACTCTAAGTTAATTAGTTTCACTTTTACAATGTCTCTTTGTATTTTTATATTATATGGTTAATAGACTTACCATATACATACAAGCGACCCCCAAGTGGTCCATTAATGATGATCCTATCATTATATAAGTCTCTTGGCCGAACCTTAGATTTTTAGGAATTTAATATCAATTAATAATATAATATTTGTCTTAAGAACACTTTTATGTCAATTTTGACACTATTCATTAGTTGATTTTTGTGAAACTCATAACAGATTGATTACTTCGAACAAAGTCAATTAAATCACTCCTCATATATCATATTATCCTAGAAAATTAGTTTAATTCATTAAAAGTTTCATATTATATTTATTTGGGTATTTATAATATCAATTATTTTAATTTTTCAATATTATAGTAATTACTGCATCATCATTGTGTCATAAATAAAATAAATTATTTAATGTATAAAAATTATAAATAAAATATCATTATGTAGGAAATCTTTTTTATCTTTCTAATGAATATTTATAATCTAAAATCCAACATATATAACCCTATGTAACAATTGTTTTGCTAAAAGATATATGCTTGTGTCATTTTTGTATTCATTTTGACTTAATTAAAATAAAGTGTCATTATCACTTACAAGTGGATCCATGGGGTCCCAAAATAGACCCAAAGATGCCCATGGTCGACCATGTATCAACAAATAGGGTTAGGACACGTTTTAGGGTAATTTAGTATTATTATAATATTATTTGTTTAACCCTTATTTACCGGATTTACCCTTAACCATGGTAAATAAAATATTTACCGCAGTAATTATTCAAAATGTGTAAAAATGAAAGTTACCTATTTACATAATTTGGACATCCAGATTCCAAATATGTAATCCATTTTTCCAAATTCAAAACACAGAAGTGGCAGAAATTAATTTAAAATTAATTCCCGCTGTCAAAACAAAAAGCGTGTTTTTAAGAGATAATAACTATCAAAAGATTGACACTTGTTTATGTTCGGTTTAATTGTAAAATTATGTCCAATGACAAACATTAAATTGAATTGTAAAAATATATTCTAAATATAATTTAAAACCACTCAAATTCATAATTTATCAATATTAATTATTTTGATTAAAAAAGTTGTTTTTAATTAAAATTTAGTAATTTTCACTATTCATCAAAATATAAAAGTTATCCGAAAAGTACCAAAATTTCACCCTAGGCTAATTTCGATATTCTGAATCCAAAAATGAAGTCCATTTTGAAATATAAAATATATATGATTTCAAAAATTAGGTATTACTATTCACAACGGCTAGTTTAATTAGTTGTGGTGTGTGTTAGAACTCGAGGTTGCGTACAACACACGCTATCGCATTATTCGAAGGGAAACGTACCGTAGAAGCTTGGGGTGTTACATTCTCCCCTCCTTCAAATAATTACGTCCTCGCAATTTCTAGGGTATTACTGCATAAAAAGACTCGGGTGGTTCTTCATCATAAGTTCCTCGGGTTCCCACGTTGCCTCTTCCACCTTATGGTTTCTCTACAAAACTTTTACCAGACGCGTTGTCCGGTTTCTCAGCACTTGTTCTCTCGTATCAAGAATCTTGACGGGCTCTTCGCAATAAGACAGATCGGGTTCCAGTTCTAATTCTTCATAGGTGAGTACATGCATTGGATCAGGCATGTATTTCCTCAATAGAGATACGTGGAACACATCGTGAACTTTGGAGAGACTTGGCGGCATTGCCAATCGGTAATCTACAGCCCCAATTCGTTCTAGAATTTCGAAAGGTCCGATGTACCTGGGACTCAATTTACCTTTCTTACCAAAACGTATGACTCCCTTCCACGGAGATACCTTCAGGAAAACATGATCACCGACTTGAAATTCCAAATCCTTCCTTCGATTATTGGCATAGCTCTTCTGCCTACTTTGAGCTGCTTTAATGTGATTTTGGATTACCTTCACCTTTTCCACCGTTTCCTCCACCAGTTCTGGGCCTACAAGTTTTCTTTCACCAACGTCATCCCAACAGGTTGGTGTACGACATCTCTTTCCGTATAACGCTTCATATGGTGCCATCTGAATACTCGAATGGAAGCTATTGTTATAGGAAAATTCTACTAGTGGTAAATATTGATCCCACATACCCTGAAAATCAAGTGAGCAAGATCTCAACATGTCTTCTAAGGTCTGAATAGTCCGTTCTGATTGTCCGTCTGTCTGAGGGTGGTAAGCAGTGCTCAAATGAAGTTCAGTATCCAGGGAT
This sequence comes from Viscum album, assembly GCA_963277665.1. Taxonomy (NCBI): domain Eukaryota; kingdom Viridiplantae; phylum Streptophyta; class Magnoliopsida; order Santalales; family Viscaceae; genus Viscum; species Viscum album. Next base: position 2,028,439,700 of record OY728123.1, read on the forward strand.
TTCTGAAGACTTTTCCAAAATCTTGAAGTAAAACGGGGGTCACGATCAGAAACAATCGATAGGGGTACTCCATGAAGTCTCACAACTTCATTAATATAGAGTCTTGCTAGACGTTCCAGGGGTAGATCTTCTCTTATAGCAAGAAAATGTGCTGACTTGGTAAGACGATCAACAATCACCCATATTGCATCGTTCCTTCTAGGAGTCTTTGGTAGCCCCATGACAAAGTCCATCGTAATATTGTCCCATTTCCACTCCGGTATGGGAAGCGGTTGCATGACTCCTCCAGGCTGTTGCCTTCCAGCTTTCACTTGTTGACAAACCATACATCTTGACACAAAATCAGCAATCTCCCTCTTCATATTGTCCCACCAAAAATGTTCTTTCAAATCTCTATACATTTTGGTGCTCCCAGGGTGTATAGAGAAATTGGAACTATGAGAATCATCCAGCAATTCCCTTTTTAGATCAGGTATATTGGGAACACAAAGTCTCTTCCCGAATTTCAAAATTCCATCTTCATACACAAAGTCTCTCAATCTCCCATCATTCACAGCTTTAACCTTCTTCTGAAATTCTTCATCATCGGTCTGAGAACTCTTAATCCTTTCTAGTAAAGATGGTTTGGCAACCATTTGAAAAAGCATTGATGTTTCACCTTCCCTGGTTATTCCCATGTCCATCTTCACTAGCTCCATGAAAATTGGATCCCTTTCAATTCTCATATTGTTCAAAACTCCATGGTCTTTTCTACTCAAAGCATCTGCCACCTTGTTTGCCTTCCCTGGGTGGTAGTGTATCGTACAATCATAATCCTTGAGTAATTCAAGCCATCTCCTTTGCCTCATGTTGAGTTCTTTTTGTGAGAAAATATACTTCAAACTCTTGTGATCAGTATAAATCTCACATTTTTCACCATAGAGGTAGTGCCTCCATATCTTCAAAGCAAAGATCACAGCTGCTAACTCAAGATCATGAGTAGGATAGTTTTGTTCATGAATTTTCAACTGTCGTGATGCATAGGCAATAACTCTATCATTCTGCATAAGGACACAACCAAGTCCTTTCTTTGATGCATCACTATAAATAACGAACCCATCATTCCCCGATGGTAGAGTCAATATAGGAGCATTGACTAATCTTATCTTCAGTTCTTTGAAACATTCTTCACACTCTTTTGTCCAAACAAATTTAACCCCTTTACGTGTGAGCTTCGTTAATGGGTTAGCCAATCGGGCAAAATTCTGGACGAAACGTCGATAATAACCTGCCAAACCAATAAAACTATGTACCTCAGTTATACTCGTAGGTGCTGGCCATTCTTGGATTGCCTTGGTCTTAGAAGGATCAACAGAGATTCCATCTTTAGAGACAATATGGCCAAGAAAAGAAATCTCCTGAAGCCAGAATTCACACTTGCTAAACTTTCCATATAATTCATGCCTCCTCAGAGTCCTCAAGATAATGCGCAAGTGATTTTCATGATCTTCATAGGTTTTGGAGTATACCAATATATCATCAATAAATACTACCACAAATTCATCGAGATACTCCTTGAAAACTCTATTCATCAGATCCATGAATACAGATGGTGCATTAGTCAATCCAAACGGCATTACAGTAAACTCGTAATGCCCATACCTGGTTCGAAATGTTGTTTTCGGAATGTCTTCCTTCTTCACACACAACTGATGGTATCCAGATCGAAGGTCAATCTTTGAAAAGTATTGAGCTCCATGCAGTTGGTCAAATAAATCATCAATACGAGGTAGGGGATACTTGTTCTTTATTGTTATAGAATTGATCTCCCTGTAGTCGATACATAACCTCATAGATCCATCTTTCTTTTTAACAAAAAGAACAGGGGCTCCCCATGGAGAAACACTAGGGCGAATAAATCCCTTATTACTCAATTCCTCTAGTTGTTTCTTTAGTTCGACTAACTCTACAGTGGCCATTCTATAAGGGGTCTTCGATATAGGCTTTGATCCAGGAATCAAATCAATGGAAAACTCAACTTCTCGTTCTGGAGGATGTCCAGGTAAATCTTCCGGAAATACATCTACAAATTCTTTCACAACAGGAACATCCTCTATTTGAACATTCCTTTCCTCACCGACAGTTATTTCATTCTCTTCCTCCCCGATAATTGAATTAAGTTGAGCTACAGGGGGTGGATCTAAATAAGAATTAGGTGGTGACGATTCTACTCTAAAAATAAGGTGCTCCTTATCATTATCATCAAGAATCGTAACCTCTTTCTTCTTACAATAAATCTTCGCATCATAGTCCGAAAGCCAGTCCATACCGAGGATTATATCAAACTCAATCATAGGTATGACGATGAAATCAGCAGATAAAGAAAATTTATGTGCTCTAATGGGGACTGATTCACAAAACTTTGTTGCAACGATACTTCCCTTAGGAGTTTTAACTGACAACTCCCTTATTAAATCAAATTGGAAATATCTAATTTTCTTAGCAAACTGGGAAGATATGAAACATTGCGATGATCCAGAATCAAATAATGCATTTGCTAAACTTGAGGAAACCATTAAATTACCTGCCACCACGTCTTTCGGAGCTTCTACCTCAGCAGTAGTGATAGCATATGCCTAGCCTTGATCCCTTGGCCTTTTCTGAGGTAAGTTCTCCTGACGCTTAGGACATGAATTTGCATAATTCCCCATCTCCCTACAATTGTAGCACTGAACGTTGGTAGCTTCCTTCTTCCCCTTGCAATTATGAGCTTGGTGGCCTTTTTCACCACACTTGTAACAGACTCCCATTCCCTTCAAGCAAGTACCAGGGTGTTTCTTCCCGCATTTACCACAGGATGGATATTCAACCTTTCCCTTCTTCCCCTTATCCATCTTTCTCTCTTCTATCCTTTTCTTCTCTTACTTCCCTTCAAAGCCATAGGACTCAGTAATCTCTTTACTTATCTTATCAATACATGATATTATTTCTTCATATGATGATAATACATGGGAGACTATTTCTCTTATAAATTCTAGCTTAAGACCATGAAAGATATGATCCTTCCTTCTCTTTGGATCATGTGCATTTCCGGAGTTCTCATTCCTTCTACTGGGCGCCATTTCTAAACAATGGCATAAACTAAATCAGTTTATGAATCAAAATACATAATCCCATACTTATAAAACACTTAACATAAATTGAACTATTTATGGATATAATCCATAATCATAAGAATGTTTTCTTTAAGGAATTATATACTCATACTCCGTTCAAAATGATTTGTAAAGAAAATGAGAGTTATCCTAAGCATATCCCCCGGGAGTGTCGTAACCAAGAGTGCAGCAAGGCCCGTTGTCGTGCACCAGTTCCCGTTCGAGTCTAGCTCAAAGCGGTGTTTTCGGGTTTTACCCCTAGGTACATCTGTGCCAGAGCCGCCTCTACCTGCTCGTATCCAGACAGGGATGTATCGCTCGGAAAACTCACAAAATCTCTACAATACCAAAATTCTAGGAAGTTCTTCTATACTAATCCTCAAAGTTCATCTTAGGTCTACGTGCTCTAATCAGAGTTTATCTAAATCTAGCTTCCAAGGTTTTTACTAAACTTCCTCTGATACCAACTGTAACGCCCCAACCCCAGTTACCCAGAGTCGGTGCATTATTACATAAAATTGGCATGATCACAAGAAAGATCAAATCTCGAAAGACCGATTGGTTTAGTAGCCTTGGAAACACTAGATATATTCATAAGTTTTACATTACACCATAAAATGAAAAACTACTACAACAACATAATGTATCCATAATCCACACTCATATCCCCACATAATATCCCTGAAGGCCATTCATAATTTACTTCTTCACTTCCTGGTAAAAATAAAACATAGAAAAGGGGTGAGCTCAAATGCCCAGTAAGGATAACAATATAGCGGAAACTTTTATAAATAAGAATAAACATTTAAGGCAATTTATAACTAAAACAAAAGCCTTTCAAACATGAACTTTCAACATGGTATGGCATAAATAAAATGAAATAATTCCATTTACTTATTCACATGGATATTCTACTAATCGAATAATCACATGCAAAAATCAATAACCACTTTCATAATGTTGGAATGCATAATGCCAGACTATCATAACCACATAGTCAAGGCCTCGTGCCAAGACTACAAATAAGATTTTGTCAAGGCCTTGTGCCAAGACACTAGTTTGTCTCATGAGACCTACCGATGCATCGAGGAGCTATAGCGGGCTCCACCCGTCACTTATTAAGTCCAATGCATTCCCATATGAAAAGGTTTAAACATAACATAAACATTCGTATTAAAACTAGCATACGAAATGTCAATACTTTCACAATAAACTATGAATGGTATAAAAATAGCACATCCACAGTCAAACATATCACAAAACCTTCAATACAATATAGAAGTTTTGTATCATAATAAATCAACTTCAAATAATCTTAAAATCCATCAAAGGATGTTGACATAGATGAAATCAAAATTCTTTTTAAAGAAATATCTCCTTTTATTTTGAAATCATTTAAGATCTATATAAAATAAAACATTTTCTTTGAAAATATTCTTATAAGCTTGTAAGGAAAGCTTTGAAGATTTTATAACGGCGTAAAATAACCGCACCCGCCGTATAAGTTAAAAAAAACATTCTTACCTCAATTCTGTCGAAAAGGTTAAAAAGGACCTTGTTTTGAAAACGACGGAAAGATTCCTTTATAAACCTCTTATAAAAATTCAAAAAAGGGTATAAATGACTTTAACCCATATTCTTGTAAATAGTATAAATGTTTTGAAATACATTTTTAAGAAACATGGATGTGGATGATAAAGAGATCCCAGTAGATTATTACATATAAACAACCTCGGATAATGAAGAGATTGTGAAATAACCCTTACCTTGTACTTTTCCTTGGTTGGGGTAGGTTAACCTCCTATATAATGGTGAAATAATTGTTATTAAATTATACAAGAATCATATATATTAATATGATATCATATATGATCTTTTAACGTTGATATATTAATAATATCTTAGAATTATCATCGTTTCGGGTGTTAACTTACTCATTTTCTTTTATATGTTTTGTTACATAAGCCATGTTTGTTGTATCTTATTCATATCCAGAATGATAACAAGTCCTTAAACATCATTTTTAAATCATAAAATGATAATTATACTTGAATGGATACGATGGAGAATGAATCTCATCACGTTCGTGGAGACGGTAGTCCGTACGTACGCACGAGCGACAATATCATTCTTTTGATATTAAAATAATATATAAATGAATGGTATATCATATATACAGAATCATTAACATGTTATATTTATTATTTACATGAGTTACACATCATTATTATACCCATCCAAATAATATTATATTGAATAACAATTACACCACGACGTGGAGACGGTAAGCCGTACGTACGCACGTATGGTGACATGTTATTCAAAGGGTGGATAGAATACTGAATATGGTTGTACCATACTTATAATAACATCACAGTATATGTGAGATACTGGAGTTATTATTTTAGAATGGTATGAACAAAGGAAGAAGAAGTGGAAGAAGAAATGAACTTAGAAAAGGGTGGTGAAATCATTACCTCTTCTTCGGGTTCTTCCTTTTGATTTGATCAAAAGGGCTCCTTAGGTTGGCTTTCTGATCAAACTAAGGCCTCTAGGTTGTAGTGAGGGATGTTGGGAGAGTATTTGGGCAGAGTTTGGCCGAACCAAAAGGCTTTAGAGGTGTGAAGAAATGAGAAGGAGGAGTGCCTTTTTATAAGAGGGGTGAGGGGCACCTTTGGAAAAGCTAGAAATATTAATTTATAATAAATTCATATTCGGTTTCTAATGGCTCCAAAATTGACAATTCAAAGGTTAAGGTGGGGATAGGTCGAAAACAACTCAACCAATAGAATTTGGACAGGTTTGGGTACTTATATTAACCTTATCTTTAAGTATTAACTCTAAGTTAATTAGTTTCACTTTTACAATGTCTCTTTGTATTTTTATATTATATGGTTAATAGACTTACCATATACATACACGCGACCCCCAAGTGGTCCATTAATGATGATACTATCATTATATAAGTCTCTTGGCTGAACCTTAGATTTTTAAGAATTTAATATCAATTAATAATATAATATTTGTCTTAAGAACTCTTTTATGTCAATTTTGACACTATTCATTAGTTGATTTTTGTGAAACTCATAACAGATTGATTACTTCGAACAAAGTCAATTAAATCACTCCTAATATATCATATTATCCTAGAAAATTAGTTTAATTCATTAAAAGTTTCATATTATATTTATTTGGGTATTTATAATATCAATTATTTTAATGTTTCAATATTATAGTAATTACTGCATCATCATTGTGTCATAAATAAAATAAATTATTTAATGTATAAAAATTATAAATAAAATATCATTATGTAGGAAATCGTTTTATCTTTCTAATGAATATTTATAATCTAAAATCCAACACATATAACCCTATGTAACAATTGTTTTTCTAAAAGATATATGCTTGTGTCATTTTTGTATTCATTTTGACTTAATTAAAATAAAGTGTCATTATCACTTACAAGTGGATCCATGGGGTCCCAAAATAGACCCAAAGATGCCCATGGTCGACCATGTATCAACCAATAGGGCTAGGACACGTTTTAGGGTAATTTAGTATGATTATAATATTATTTGTTTAACCCTTATTTACCGGATTTACCCTTAACCATGGTAAATAAAATATTTACCGCAGTAATTATTCAAAATGTGTAAAAATGAAAGTTACCTATTTACATAATTTGGACATCCAGATTCCAAATATGTAATCCATTTTTCCAAATTCAAAACACAGAAGTGGCAGAAATTAATTTAAAATTAATTCCCACTGTCAAAACAAAAAGCGTGTTTTTAAGAGATAATAACTATCAAAAGATTGGCACTTGTTTATGTTCGGTTTAATTGTAAAATTATGTCCAATGACAAACATTAAATTGAATTGTAAAAATATATTCTAAATATACTTTAAAACCACTCAAATTCATAATTTATCAATATTAATTATTTTGATTAAAAAAGTTGTTTTTAATTAAAATTTAGTAATTTTCACTATTCATCAAAATATAAAAGTTATCCGAAAAGTACCAAAATTTCACCCTAGGCTAATTTCGATATTCCGAATCCAAAAATGAAGTCCATTTTGAAATATAAAATATATATGATTTCAAAAAGTAGGTATTACTATTCACAACGGCTAGTTTAATTAGTTGTGGTGTGTGTTAGAACTCGAGGTTGCGTACAACACACGCTATCGCATTATTCGAAGGGAAACGTACCGTAGAAGCTTGGGGTGTTACACTACGTAAGGCATAGATCATAAAGAAACATTAAGAATGATAAAATATCACAAGAATAAAACATGTAATTGTGGAAACCATTAAGCACATGATATGATTTCCATAGTAGCCAAGGCATTGCTGCCAAGACTATCTTAGTGGACAAAGTCCCTTTCTGAATCGAGTTCACTCCTCACTCCAGTCCTGTATTACTGAACCAGTTTAACTTGCCGTTCCAGCCATGTCTATCTCATGAGATATAAATCATTACCCAATGAATTGGAGGGATATATAGGTCCCACCCATGTCATAATGAAATCATTCTTACTTGTGCCACAAAATAAACATACACCATTCATAATAACCCAATAAATAAAATGGGTTTCATAAACATCATCCCATCATCACATAATCCATATAAAAGAAATGGATTTCATAATAAGAAAAGTGAAAACATGTAAATCATAGAGATATTATACTTTAAACATACACATATGACAAAATTTAATCTTATATGGAAAATGGTTTTGATAAAACACTTGAAATGAATTCTTGAGGAAAATATCTTTTTTTCTTCAAAATCATTTTCTTTTCACAAAATGTCATGAAATTTTAAAAGAAAAGGATTTTTTTTGAAAATAATCATGAAATATTTTGGAGGAATCTTCATGAAAAAAAGGCTTTATAAAACCGTAAAAATCCGTTCACGCCGTATAAATTAAAAAACACATTCTCCTCGTACTTTTGTTGGAAAAGTCAAAAAGTACCTCGTAACATAAATAAGAGAAAGATTCCGTACATACCATGTAGTAAAAGTCAAAAATGGGTAAAAAGGACTTTATACATACATGAAAACACTTTTATAAAACATGGACATGATATAAATAGCCCCATTAAAAACTTACGAATAGGCAATCTCGGATAAAAATGAGATTTGCAAAATTATCCCTTACCTTAGGTATGATATGCTTGGTACGTATCCGAACCTCCTGTATAATGATTTAAATAATGTCATTGACTTATTAAAGAATAATATTCATTGTTATGATATCATATATGGTTCAATTATGACTTTATATTACCTGTTCTTTTGTAAATTCCATGTTAATGAGCGTTTTGGGTAAAATCATTTCGTTTGTCGTCCGTGTTTTGACTTGTAATTATTCATTTGATTACTTAGATCATGATTACTTAATTCCAGAATATAAAAAATTATTTCTATATAATATATATTCAGAATATACATATATATAATATATTGATAAATGGAAAGAAATACACCGTTCATGGAGACAGTAGGCCGTACGTACGCATGAACGTTGTTTTCGTTTCCTTATTGAGTTGAATGAAATTAAATAGATGACATATATATATATACATAAATACAGTAGCATTATTATTCGATATATTTCATTATTATTCATTATATATACTTTATAATCATTCTTCAATGGTTAATCATGGGAAATGAATCTCATCGCATTCGTGGAGACGGTAATCCGTACGTACGCACGAGCGATGATATCATTCCCGTGATCGTGGAATTGTATTGGAGTGTATTTATACTATTTCAGAATCAATATCACTTTACATTAATCACATATAGTCATTATTTACACCATTATACCCATCCAAGTAAGGTGATGGTGGAAAATAGATTACACCACGGCGTGGAGACGGTATTCCGTACGTACGCACGCGCGGTGATTTCGTTTTCCGTAGGATGGATAGATGGTGAAATAAGGTTGTTTCATACTTATAATAACATATCAGTATATGATTGATACTGATGTTGTTACTTCATAATGAAACAACTAAAGAAGAATAAGTAGAAGAAGAAATAAAGTTGAAATAATCGGTAACAAACATTACCTCTTTTTGAAGCGCCTCTTTGAGACCTCCTTTTAGGGCACTAAAATTGGTCCTTGAAGAAGACCAGGACCTCTAGGATGTTTCTAGGGAAGTGGAAAAGAGAATTGGGTAGGGGTTGTCCGAGCCTGAAGGCTCAAATAGGTGTGTGGAAGAGAGGGAGGAGGTTCCCTTTTATAAGGGAGGAGAGGGGCACCTTTGGAATAACTAAAAATATTATTTTATTCTAAAGCCACATTCGGTTTTAAATAGCTCGAAATTGATTTATTTAGAAGCTAAGGTGGGGATGGGTCTCAATCCTCTCATCCAATAGAATTTAGACAAATTTAGGTATCAATTGTAACCTTATAATTTAGATTTAACTTTAAGTTAAATAATTTATCTTTTACCGTGTCTTCTTTTTTTCTTACACTAGAAGGTTAATAAACTTACTATATCAAGCCAAACGAACCCCAAGTTGTTTATTATTAATATATATAACCTTATCTAAGTCATTTGGCCGAAACTTAGATTTTTAGGAATAAAATAACAATTAATAATATAATATTTGTTTTAAAAACTATTATATGTCAATTTTGACACTATTTAGTAATCGATTTTTGTGAAAATCATAACAGAATTATTAGTTCGACAAAAGTTAATTAAATCAATAATAACATGTCATATTATCCTATAAAATTATTTTAATTCATAAAAAGTCTCAAATTACATTTATTTGGGTATTTATAACATCAATTATGTCAATATTTCATTAATAAGATAAATACTGCATCATCGTTGTGTCATAAATAAATTAACTTATATAATGTCTAAAAATTATAAATAAACTACCATTATGTTGTAAATAGTTTTAGCTTTCTAATGAATATTTATAGTCGAATTTATCTTATGTATAACCCCATATTAAAAATGATTTACTAATTAAACTTTGATTTTAACTATTTTAACCCTTCTTTAAATAAATTAATAATAAATGTCCTAATCTAATCCAAGTGGGCCTAAATGGTCATATTGTATTCCTAAGGTTGTTTGTGGTCGAATTAAACTTATCTAATAGAATTAGGACATTTTTTAGGGTAATAATAATATAATTTTTACCCTTAATTACCCTATTTACTTTTAACCGTGGTAAATAAAAGTAAAAGTTACTATTCACCAAAAAAATTATTTTCATCTCATTGAACCAAATTTTACATACTGACATCAACCGTGTCTCTCTGATTTTCAAAATTCCACTCACAGAAGTGGTAAAATTAAGTTTTATGAAAAATTCAGTTTTTTAACTACCACTTAGTGGTTTCACTATTCATCAAAAAATGAAAGTTTTCAGAAAAATACCAAAAATTAGGCCTAAGCTATATTTGATATTATGAACTCAAAAATGATGTCTATTTTACCAAATTCAAAACATATCAGTTGCATTAATTAATTTAAAAATTTATTCCCGTCGTCAAAACATATAGCGTGTTCTTAAGAGATAATAACTATAAAAAGATTGACACTTGTTTATGTCTAGTTTAAATGTGAAATTACATAAAATGACCAACATTGTATTAAATTGTAAGAATATATTCTAAATATACTTTAAAACCACTCAAATTAATAATTTATCACTCTTAATTATTTCTATTAAAAAGGTTGTTTTTAATTAAAATTTAGTAATTTTCACTATTCATCAGAAAATGAAAGTTATCCGAAAAGTACCAAAATTTCACCCTAAGATAATTTCGATATTCCGAATCCAAAAATAAAGTCCATTTTGAAAAATAAAATTTACAAAATTTCAAAAAGTGGTTATTACTATTCATAATGGCTAGTTTTAATAATATTTTAATAGTATATCGTTGTTTAGTGAAACTCGGTATTGCGTACTAGACACGCTATCGAGGAAGGTCGCGATTGCGTGTAATGCAAGGCAAGTCAAGGATGAGTTTTGTGCAAACTCCTTTTGGTGTAGCGTAAAACACAAGACATTAATGAAATTAGTAAGAAAATTTTTCATAAAATCTCGGGGTGTTACATTCTACCCCCCTTAAAATGAATTTCACCCTCAAAATTCGTCGGGGTTATAAATGGTTTACTACTCGAAAGTTTCTTTAATAGAAACCCACATCGTAAAAAGGAATACCAAAACCAATCTTTAAAAACAAAAGTATGAAATGTAATGGTTACCCAAATAAACTAATCACTGGGTTTCCACATAGGTGAAGATATGGATATGGAAGAGAAATCTAACCAGCATGTTCTTATAGAGAGTGGTAGAGAACATGGCTATGGAAAAGCCAGTAATCAAAAATCCATATGTTTCTGACAATCTAAGGTACCATCTGATTCATCAGATATAAGAGCACTAGGACAATATTTTTGGTTTTCAAGATCATTTCCCTAAAGTTGAAGAATTTGAATAAGAATAAATACTTACTTTATTTTGGTACAATCTCACTATTGTTCATGCCTTGAACAATTTCCACTTCATCTCTTAAAGAAATGAAGTTGAATTTGTTATTCGTGAAGTGTTAGAAGATCACGTGATAGAATGACGGGTCATTCCATCCGTCTCAAACAAAAGGTTAGTAAAAGTTATTAAATATACATAAGTCGATCTATAGTGATATTAATCATATATGGTTCCTAAAATGGACTTATGCTTCATATATAATACTGCTTAATATAATAAAACTAGTTTCTACTAAACAAGAACTTCTTGTAGGCCAGTGGTAGGCGATAAAGGCCAGTCGCACTTCGGTTGTGGGTTCGATTCCCACAGCCTTGTCCGACGTGATGGGTTGTCGCCCGTCCTACAGGTTGTCCTTTTTCTAAAACTATATTACTATAACATCCCATCAATAATATCGAAACAACTTCTATCCTTAAACAATACTAACTTATGTCCAACATAATCCATTCCAATGTTTAGGCTTATCCATAATACTGCAGTCCACTCTCATAATATAGTGAAAACGATTACCAGAGATTTAATACCATCATTGATCCCCATATATCATAAGATATGTCTTGTTGGTCACATTCCAAACATTTGAAGGCCTTAATCATGTATTCTCTTGAAAAATGAATACAATTGAACCTTAGTGAAAACATGAATGCAATTAAAAGTTAACACTTTCCACATACCAAAATCCTCAAAATTCTATATACTCAAACCATGATATCACTTAGTCCTTATATCAATCATGAGCACATGAATACAATCAAACATCTCATTATCTTCTTATTCCTTTATTATGCGCATATCATATACTTTACAAAAATATCTGAATAACCTTCCATGGTTACTGGTACCGTTCAACATATACTTTCAAATACTTTTAGGAAAAAAAATAGTGTAACTATACAACATAACTCTCAATAAACATACAATCATTCCACTAACTTCTAAAACAACTGACTGAGCTTCAACACTTCTTTTAGCACATATATCATTTGTAGTCTCCTCATCATCATCCACATAAATACTACGCATATGACCATGCTGATTCTCTTCATGAGATTTTCCATTAGGGCATTGGTTTGCATAATGACCGTACATTCCACATTTAAAACATCTAATCATTGTTGATGTCGTAGCAATACCATTATCCTTGTCCATGGTGTTAATTGAAACTTTTCCTTTGCACTTAATGGCTTTGTGTCCTTCTTTTCCACACCCAAAGCATCTTCCAGTTCCTTTGAAACAATCTCCCTGATGCCTCTTCCCACATGATTTACATGAGGGAAATTGAACTTTCTTTCCTCTATGATCATCATGAAACTCCATCTTTCCCTTATTATATGAGTCGGGAAACTTACCAAAGTTGAGATCATTGATCATATTATGAGATTGATGATTAGGCATAATAACGATGTTTGGACTTCCAGATCCCATTTCATTTGGTTTCTCATGAAGAAAATCATTCCATTGTCTATCATATCCTCCATTATCATGAATCTTCCTATTTCCATCCATTTTCTAAGAGCCAAAAAGAATAGTGTGAGAGGAAAAAATCATGCTAGGGAAAACAACAGAGTAAAGGGGGAGTATCCTCAATATCTAACATCTTAGGTTAAATTCTATGATCATTACCGTAGTTCTAAGACTATATCCTATACGTATACTTATCCTTAGGAACATCCCTAGACATACCTTAGAAATATCTCTAGGGATCTCACTAACATTTTCGCATCCTAGTTTCTAAAGGTTGACTAAACCTTTACTCTGATACCAACTGTAGAGACCCAAGGCATGACGTACATGGAAATTACATTACTTTAGCGGAATACTTAATACATAACAAAAACAGACACACAAGGACCATAATAGATTAGTGTCTTTGGAAACTTGGAATGTAATCTTCTAATCGTGTTGAAAGATCTTAAACATCTCCCATAAAGATCTTCCCATTTTTTTTCTTACCTAAAACATTTCTTTATATCCTAGGGCAAAGAAAACATAAAAAGGGTTAGCTCAAATGATCAGTAAGGGTAATCATGGATAAAATAAAACATACCATATACATTTGAACTTAAAAACATGAACATAATGTTTAAACATAAAAAGCATGAAAAATGACAAAAAAATGGAAGTATGTAAAGCATAGATCATAAAGAAACATTAAGAATGATAAAATAGAATGGGAATAAAACATGTAATTTTGGAAACCATTAAGCACATAATATGATTTCCATAGTAGCCAAGGCATTGCTGCCAAGACCATCTTAGTGGACAAAGTCCCTTTGTGAATCGAGTTCACTCCTCCCTCTAGTCCTGTATTACTGAACCAGTTTAACTTTCCGTTCCAGCCATACCTATCTCATGAGATATAAATCTTTACCCAATGCATTTGAGGGAGATATATGTCCCACCCATCTCATAATGAAATCACTCTTACTTGTGCCACAAAGTAAACATACATCATTCATAATAACCCAATAAATAAAATGGGTTTCATAAACATCATCCCATCATCACATAATCCATATAAAAGAAATGGATTTCATAATAAGAAAAGTGAAACCATGTAAATCATAGATACATTATACTTGAAACATACACATATGAAATAATTTCATCTTATATGGAAAATGGTTTTGATAAAACACTTGAAAAGAATTGTTGAGGAAAATATCTTTTTTTCTTCAAAATCATTTTCTTTTCATAAAATGTCATGAAATTTTAAAAGAAAAGGATTTTTTTTAAAATAGTCATGAAATCTTTTGGAGTAATATTCATGAATACAAGGCTTTATAAAACTGTAAAAATCCGTTCACGCCATATAAGTTAAAAATAACATTCTCCTCGTACTTTTGTCGGAAAAGTCAAAAAGTACCTTGTAACATAAGTAAGAGAATGATTCCATACATACCATGTAGTAAAAGTCAAAATGGGTAAAAAGGACTTTATACATACATGAAAACACTTTTATAAAACATGGACATGATATAAATAGCCCCAGTAAATAATTACGAATAAGCAATCTCATATAAAATGAGATTTGAAAAATTATCCCTTACCTTAGGTCCGATATGCTTCGTACGTATCCGAACCTCCTGTATAATGATTTAAATAATGTCATTGACTTATTACATAATCATATTCATTGTTATGATATCATATATGGTTCACTTATGACTTTATATTACCCGTTATTTTTTAAATTCAATGTTAAAGAGCGTTTTGGGTAAAACCGTTTCATTTGTCATCTGTGTTTTGACTTGTAATTATTCATATGATTACATAGATCATGATTAATTAATTACGGGATATAAAACATGATTTATATATAATATATATTCAGAATATACATATATATAATAGATCGATAAATGTAAAGAAATACACCATTCATGGAGACGGTAGGTCGTACGTACGCATGAATGCTGTTTTCGTTTCCTTATTGAGTTGAATGAAATTAAATAGATGACATATATATATACATAAATCCAGTAGCATTATTATTCCATATATTTAATTATTATTCATTATATATACTTTATAATCATTCTTTAATGGTTAATCATGGAAAATGAATCTCATCGCGTTCGTGGAGACGGTAGTCCGTACGTACGCACGAGTGATGATATCATTCCCGTGATCATGGAATTGTATTGGAGTGTATGTAAACTATTTCAGAATAAATATCACTTTACAATAATCATATATAGTCATTATTTACACCATTATACCCATCCAAGTAAGGTGATGGTGGAAAATAGATTACACCACGACGTGGAGACGGTATTCCGTACGTACGCACGCGCGGTGATTTCGTTTTCCGTAGGATGGATAGATGGTGAAATAAGGTTGTTTCATACTTATAATAACATATAAGTATATGAGTGATACTGATGTTATCACTTCATAATTAAACAACTAAAGGAGAATAATTCGAAGAAGAAATAAAGTTGAAAGAATCGGTAATGAACATTACCTCTTCTTTGAATCGCCTCTTTGAGACCTCATTTTAGGGAACTAAAATTGGTCTTTAAAGAATGTCAGGACCTCTAGGATGTTTCTAGGGAAGTGGAGAAGAGAATTGGTCAGGGTTTGGCCGAGATTGAAGGCTCAAAGAGGTGTGTGGAAGAGAGGGAGGAGTTTCCCTTTTATAAGGGAGGAGAGGGGCACCTTTTGAATAACTAAAACTATTATTTTATTATAAAGCCAAACTCGGTTTCAAATAGCTCCAAATTGATTTATTTATAAGAAAAGGTGGGGATGGGTCGAAATACTCTCATCCAATATAATTTAGGCATGTTTAGGTATCAATTTTAACCATATCATTTAGATTTAACTTTAAGTCAGATAATTTAACTTTTACCGTGTCTTCTTGTTTTCTTACACTATAAGGTTAACAAACTTACTATATCAAGCGAAACGAACCCCAAGTTGGTTATTATTAATATATATAACTTTATCTAAGTCATTTGGCCGAACCTTAGATTTTTAGGAATAAAATAACAATTAATAATATAATATTTTTTTAAAAACTATTTATTGTCAATTTTGACACTATTTAGTAATTGATTTTTGTAAAACTCATAACAGAATTATTAGTTAATAAAAAGTTAATTAAATCAATACTAACATGTCATATTATCCTAAAAAATTAGTGTAATTCATAAAAAGTCTCAAATTACATTTATTTGGGTATTTATATCATCAATTATGTAAATATTTCATTAATAAGATAATTACTCCATCATTGTTATTTCATAAATAAATTAAATTATTTAATGTCTAAAAATTATAAATAAACTACCATTATTTTGTAAATATATTTATATTTCTAATGAATATTTATAGTCGAATTTATCTTATGTATAACCCCATATTAAAAATGATTTACTTATTAAACTTTGATTTTAACTATTTTAACCCTTCTTTAAATAAATTAATAATAAATGTCCTAATCTAATCCAAGAGGTCCTAAATGGTAATATTTTATTCCTAAGGTTGTTTGTGGTCGAATTACACTTATCCAATAGAATCATGACATATTTTAGGGTAATAATAATATCATTTTTACCCTTAATTACCCTATTTACTTTTAACCGTGGTAAATAAAAGTAAAAAGTTACTATTCACCAAAAAATTATTTTCATCTCATTGAAACACATTTTACTTACTTACATTAACCTTGTGTCTCGGATTTTCAAAATTCCACTCACAGAAGCGGTAAAATTATGTTTTATGAAAAATTCAGTTTTTTAACTACCACTTAGTGGTTTCACTATTCATCAAAAATAGAAAGTTTTCAGAAAAATACAAAAAATTAGGCCTAATCTATATTTGATATTATGAACTCAAAAATGATATCTATTTTACCAAATTCAAAACATATCAGTTGCATTAATTAATTTAAAAATTAATTCCCGTCGCCAAAACATATAGCGTGTTCTTAAGAGATAATAACTATCAAAAGATTGACAGTTGTTTATGTCTGGTTTAAATGTGAAATTACATCCAATGACCAAAATTATATTAAATTGTAAAAATCAATTCTAAATATACTTTAAAACCACTCAAATTAATAATTTATCACTATTAATTATTTTGATTAAAAAGGTTGTTTTTAATTAAAATTTAGTAATTTTCACAGTTCATCAGAAAATGAAAGTTATCTAAAAAGTACCAAAATTTCACCCTAAACTAATTTTGATATTCTGAATCCAAAAAATGAAGTCCATTTTGAAAAATAAAATTTAAAAAATTTCAAAAAGTGGTTATTACTATTCATAACGGCTAGTTTTAATAATATTTTAATAGCATTTCGTTGTTTTGTGAAACTCGGTATTGCGTACTACACATGCTATCGATGAAGGTCATGATTGCGTGTAATGCAAGGCAAGTCAAGGATGCGGGTTGTGCAAGCTCCTTTTGGGGTAGCGTACAACACAAGACATTAATGAAATTAAAAAGAATATTTTTCATAAAATCTCGGGGTGTTACACCGATGGTTGACTAAATGAGGAGGATCTTCACATTGGTAACCTGTGAAAAGAGGGACAACTCCATACTTTTGGTCATAGGTGCGTAACAGACTTTTGTGATGGATGTCTGTGTGACGGGGTGGACCTTCATTCAGATTGATGGTGTCATGGGGAGGACCTCCACACTGATATTGGGAACTAGGACGACATGCACTCTCATTGTGGGTGGAACATGGAGGACCTCTGTGATGGATATCATCGTTACGGGTCGGCTCATGATAGGCGCCACTTGTTTCCATGACCAAGAGAGTCATCCCAACCTACCCATGGGGCGGTTGGGGCCTCAATCTGGGTTGGGCATATGAGTGCCCCTATTCAGTATAAATGGCGTGCTGAAGGTATGAATCAACAGTGGCGCAATCCACTGTAGTCGTTGATGATGACGCCCCATGGCGGGCGTTGTCCTCAGTTTGTGCCTGACATTGGAGTTGGGTTAATTGGACTGGGGCTGGTGGTGGAGGTGTATAACTCACCTGATTCTCAACCTGTGGGTTCGAGTGGTGGTGCTGACATGGCCAGGTGAGATCCCTCCTTGGAGTCCCCCGATACTAGATCACAGCTGGGCTAGCATGAACTTCCCTCACTTCATTAGCTTATGGGAGAGAGTCATCTAAACATTCTAGGGAGAGGCTCCTAAAATTGTTATAGGTTGGAGTGGGGAGCAGTGGCTCCTGGCATGACCCTTGGGGGCGGTGGTGACAGTGAGGTACAGAAGTCACTATGTCTTTTCAAGCCATATCCTGGGTTGGGATAATCCATTCTTCCTCCTATCATCGCATGAGGTCATTAATCACCCTCCTCTAAACAAGTTCAGATGGTGATATTTGACATGGGTGCCCAGCAACCATTGACATAGAGGTCGTCTTAGAAGATATGGACCAACACAGTACTACCGCATTGGCGTTACCCCTCCCCCTGTGTTGGTAGGTGGGGGATGATTTGTTTCATATCATGACAACTTGGGTCCTGCGAAACAGGGAGATTCAACCATTATCACTGAAAGAGGAAAAGTGACATCCAACGCCGCAATACCATTCCATATCATTGGATTGTTAATAAGGATACACACTGACAACAACACAGATCGAGATGTCAAACATTCACTTCCCCGATCTCTGGTGAGTTTCATGCCAGACCCACTATTTTCTTGGCAGGACCTAGCACCGGATAACTGCATATGGTGACATTCTTATCCATGGAAGTCTCTAATTCTACTAATACCCACATTGAAAAGAATAATTTCATGTCGGGATCGAAAATTCTTTTTTCGATGCATTCGATGGGGCATGCATCTATCTTTGGAGGATGTGTTAATTGTTTCCCCACATTCATGCTTTCCAAATGTGGTCGGCATCCATCTCTTATTCAGTGAATGTTTCTCCTTGATCGAAACTAGATGATGGGATTTCAGTTCTTCATTATATGGATCCCTCCTCAGAACTCATCACCTAATCTGAGTATCCCTTCTAGATTAAGAAGTTTTTCGTGATACTCTTCCTAGTGCCATATCTTTGCAGACACCGGTTAATCGCAATGTTTCTATCATGACATTTCAAGGGGTCAAGTTAGGGAAGAAACCTTCAATTGGGGGAGTAGTCACGTTGGACAATATTGGCACGTTTGGACACTTAAACACTGACGCATCAGGTTTTATTCCCCTTATGATAGGGATTCTCGAGGGTTTGGAATCCTAAGTCATCCAATTATTGAGTGCGGGGAATTATATTCCATATGCATGTCAATGAGGCTTTCCTTAGCTTCCCACGTTTAACACAGGGTATTCCAGAAGTTTAACATCTTACAAAGTTTGATCAAGCAGATAAGAACACTGACACCACTGGATCATATAGCGCATCCCCTAGAGGGAGAACCTAGGGGGTTTACCAGATGAGTGGGTCAGAACGTCCAGTGAATACAGATACAAGGATGATTGGGTCCCTATAAATGGGACACCGGGGATTACCATTGGATGGGATTAAACCTTAGGGAGGTTTCCTACATACCCCGTCTAGGAAACTGGGATCAAAACCCATGTAGTTCGAGGGGAGAATCATGGAAATGGGGTGTACACAAAGGATAGTGACCCAAAGACATGTTGGGGATTATGTGTGGTTTGCGGCCTCAGTACTACTATGAGTAGTGAGGAGGTGGATAATATGATCTCATCGGGATGTGGCGGCCTGGGTAAATCCATGATGAATGATGAATGGTTGACTGAAGTGGATGGAAAATGAGATGGAATCATCATGAAGGTGATGGTGTGTTGTTCTAGAACCCCAGATAGCCTTCCTACATATCCTTGTGGCGGGGAATCGAATTCCACATAGTTTGGTGGGGGCATGGATACAGGGTTTGCATGGAGGACAACAACATGATGACCTGATGGGGCTTGCACATGGTTAGAGCGTCGTGAGTTGGTCTGATGCCTCTTGGACATACCAAATATGTGCATCCCATCCAGGGGGACACCGAAGTTTACCAATGTTTGGGGTTGAAGATCATGGAGGCTTCCTACATACCTTATCATGGAGATAGGGATCAAACCCACATAGTTTGAATGCATATCGTTTAACATAATGTGGGATGGAAAGGGTATATAGCTTAACATTGTGTGTGATGCAGGTGAACCGATGTGAAGTGGTCGGGACCGATGGGTGATGGGCTTGAACCTTAGAGAGGCTTCCTACATACATTGCATGGAAAATGAAAGGATCAATATCCATGTAGTTCGGAATGGATGTTTGGGGCTTATTCTCTAAGGCATACCAGGGAGGATTTCATGGTCGATGCTTACTCTATGATCACATGAGTCATGCTCGGTGTGAAAAATAAGAGGCAACAAATACCAGACGATCACATCATGAAAGGTGCATCTGTGAGGAATAGAGCGATGCTTGTGCATGGCCTGCAACCTAAGAAGATGGAGATTAAGACTTACTCCAGGATGGAGGCCCGATTGAGATAAAGACCAAAGGAAGAGGGATGTGGTAAAGACTGTCTCTTTTCCCCTCTCTTTTATGGCCTTTGAGAAATGAAGAAGAAAGGAGGAGCAATGATTCTATCACTCGCAAGAAATTCTAGAGGCTTACACCCAGATGGTTTACCTTCCCCATGGATAGACGCCATTCCATCAAAGAGGATATCCTTCCATGTGAGGAAGATATCACTCCCATGGAGACTAGTGGGTGTGGATAATATCTGAGATGGGGAACCCCATATATTTTTCATGGGAAGGGGCCATAGTTTA
Organism: Viscum album; assembly: GCA_963277665.1. Taxonomy (NCBI): domain Eukaryota; kingdom Viridiplantae; phylum Streptophyta; class Magnoliopsida; order Santalales; family Viscaceae; genus Viscum; species Viscum album. Next base: position 2,028,460,653 of record OY728123.1, read on the forward strand.
ATGTTATGTGGTGAGGACCATGGTGCTTGGTAGTTTATCATCCTGCATCTCAGATGAGGCAGGTTCACTCCGCACCCATAGGACTTACATAACTGATACCCATCCAACCTTGGGGAAGGTAAGGCATCCGAAATTTCATATAGAGTCACTATTTTGGAGTGATCCCTTGAGGTTATCTTGTTATCGTGGCTATGTGAAGAAGAAATAGTCATTAGTGTGCCTATGTGAAGAATAATGAGGCTAAAAAATACAACATGAAGCACTGACCAAGGGACCTTGAAATCACTTCATACAACCATATAGGGTTGTACCAGTGAAACATGTTCACGGTAGGGGTGTTGCGCATAAGAGTGGATCAGGCATGGTACATTTGGTTGAGGATGACAGACGGAGAACATGAGGAGGGGATCACGTAAAATAAGAGGTCACACGCATGATTGGGCAGTTTCATGCAAACAGAATAGATACACCCAAAATAGTTCCTATGAAAATAGAAAATTGTGCAGAAGATGGATCTTTTGTGTGAAAATTCCTTAGGGTAAAAGTAAATGGATGAGGATAAATCCCAAGAGGGCCTACATGAAAGAGGACAACTAGGTGACCAGTCGTGAAAGATCCAATACCTTAAGGCCATGGTGTCTTTTGTGTGGTCTCAGAAGTGGTGTCCTTTATGTGGAAGATCATTGGTTCTTGTTTTATAACCATCCCCGAAGGTCGAGGTTAATCTTCTATTTAGAGAAAAAAACTTCGGCGGTGGTGCGCAAGAGGAGTGGCGCACAAAAGTCCGTTTGACATCATATTGGGCGCAAAAGGGTTAGTGTCCCTGATGGAATATTCCATATTGGAATCAGTTCCTTCATGCCAGTTCCTTGGATTTGTTTTGAGGAGGTCTCCATGAAAGGATCCCTTTAATGCCGCATTGGGTGAATAAGATTTTACGGGCCTCAGGGAATCTTTGTGCACACACCGTTCGTCCTTCAAACAGGTGCCTTGGATGGATGTGGATGGTTACCGTGAAAACCTTCCTTTGACATCGCATTGGGTGCATAAGGGTTTGTTCACCTTAGGGAATCTTGTGTGCACCCCTTAATTCTTGCACGCAACTCCCTCTGGAATTGCGGAATTGTCCGTGGATTCTCAAAATGCCTTTTGTTTCCTTGAAAGTTCTCGCTCCTGGCCCTATCCTAAATTTGGCATCAACAACCAAATGTAGAGACTCTATATTTACAAACATTAAAATTATATAACTTTTGTAGAATAATTAAAATAGTATACAAATAAACTCCCAAAGGTGGTATCAGTTTAGTGCACTTGGAAACATGGGAATGTAAAAACGGGTACATAAGTGATCTACATTATCCCCAACTATGCTCTCCAAGACTATCAACTCTCTTAGACATATAATATATGAAATATACATTTATAAATTGGGGAAGTACAAATAAAAATAGGTGAGATCAGATGCTCAGTAAGGGTAAAAAAGGGAGACATGTAAGCATAAACAGGAGCATATGGGTATGGTAACATGATAATAACATTAAAATATCACACCATGAATATCAAATATCATAAAAATGAATCATGGAAAAAATCATGGTAGTTCATAATACATGAATCATAAGTATATAAAGAACATAATCCATGGAAGTATAATATAGAAATAATTAATAGGATTGTGTTAGACATAGAAGCATATAAATTTTTTTCCATAGTAGTCAAGGAATTGCTTCCAGGGCTATCTTAGTAGTATGGGTCCACTCCCTATACCACTTTGGTAGTCATGGTTCACTCTCATGGAAATCTTAGTAGTAATAGTTCACTCCTCATACCGTCTTGGTAGTCATGGTTTACTCCGATGTCCATATTAGTATTCAAGGTTCACTCCCAAGACCATATTAGTATATATCATGAGATATAAATCATTATCCAATGCATTGGAGGGAGATATATGTCCCACCCATATCATAATGAAATAATACATACATGTCACACAAAATCCTAACAAATTGTATCATAACCCATGAAATAAGATGCATATCATAATCATTTATTCATAACATAACTTGTGGAAAAATATTAAGGTTTTATAATGATTTCAAAAAAATATATCCTATGAAAATAAGCTGGTTTTAAAATCATATCTCCCATAAAAGAGAAATAGGTTTCATAAACATCATACCATCAAAAAAATAAACCATTTAGAGAAATAATATGAATAGAATCATTGAATAAGTTTCCTTGAAAGTAATGAGTATTACCAATGGAATTCATCTCATATGGGAAATAATTTTGAATGATCATTAAAAACATTTCTCAAGGAAAATATTATTTATTCATTAAAAAATACTTTTTAAAACATAAAACATTTTTGAAAACCTTTTCATTCAAAATATATTTGAAAAAATATAAATGAAGCTTTGAAAATAAAAAAAATTAAATTAGTTTTTCCTTGAAAATTATATTTAAGTATCATTTGAAAAAAAAATTTGAAAACATTTTTTAAAACATGGTTTTGAAATAAAACATATTTCCGACTGAAGAGGGAAATACATTTGTATTTTCTTAAATACATTTTATTAATTATATTAAGTACCAAAGAGTAGAAAATGGTACTAGTACGTTGAGATATGTTGAATAGAAAGAGGATAATTAAAATTATGAGTTTTATTGAGAGATGTATCAAAATATTTCATCAATATAATCATAATCATAAATAATCCCAGTAAATGATGAGATTATTTAAGAAAAATATTACCACATGGGAACATGGGATCATACTATACATGTAAGTAAATAAAGTAAAATGAATCTTAAAATATATTAAAAATAATTATATTCATGATATAACTTGTAAAATTGAATTATATACACCTCAAAAATAATTTAATTTTATAACAAAACGTGAGTCTCAAAGAAGGAAAATTGAGACAAAACTATCTTACCAATTTGGTAACATTTGAAACATAATCCTTGCAAAATAAAGATCATTTAATGGATAAGTAAATTGCCATAAATTTAATTATAAGGGACATCTAATACATTCATGGGTAGTATATACACCACACAAAATAATTGAGTAAATAAAAATTCATGTATCTCATGGAAATAAAAAGTAAGATGAAATTTCCTTACCTTTTTTCTTGATTCTATTCATAATCACACCCGATTCTTATCTAATTAATGTATGGTTATTATATATATATTATATAAGAATATTCTTATATTTAATACTATATTTTTTTTTCTATTATGACCTTATATTACGCGCTTGCTAATAATTCTATGTTATGGTTTCACTTTTGGTAGTATCCGCAATATTATTCACAAGTGTCTTAATTTGTTATGTATTCGGTCCTTATACTAATATAATGATTTAAAAAATGTAATACAAGATAAAAATATCATTTATATTCAGTATATTGGTATTATAATAATTAATATAATATATATGTATGAAATGGAATACATCGTTCATGTAGACGGTATGTTATACGTACGTATGAAAGTCAATTTCGTTTTTATTGTTGTATTGAAAGAAAAAAATAAAATGGAATATATTTATATATATATACATATATATAATATCATGAAATTATAATTATAATATTATAAATATCATATAATTTCACTAAACCCATATTTAATACATCCCATGTTGTGTGTGAACAAATCACATCGCTTTGAGGGGAAGTAGTCCACACTTCCTCAAACAAAATTATCATATTTATACAAAATGGAAATTATAAATATATATGTTGTAAAAGAATTATAGAAGATTAAATACATAATAATTATACTATATATAATATATAAACAGTGTTTCCATCATAATTCTAAACCATAAATGTTGGTAAATCAAAAATAAACAATCATCTTTTGGTGAGGCAGTAGTACGTCGTACACCTAAACAGTTTGTTCATTACCCATTAGATGGAAGTGTGTATAAGTGTAGGTAGAAACATAATCATAAAAAATATTAGTATGTTGAGTATAATAATAATAATTATTATTGAATAAGTTTATTGGAGGTGTTGGTAAATGAAAATAAGATAAAGGAGCTTAAAGGAGGATGTTACCTCCTCTTTGTGTAACTCATATTGGTTTTAATCAAAGGGATTCATTGGATTTATTTATACCCAAATAGAGTATTAGAGGAGGATGGTATTTATTTTTTGTTTTTTATTTGGTATATCATGGCCTAAAATAATTGGTTTGATAGGTGTGAAGAAGGGGGAGAGGTAGTGGCCTTTTATAGGGGAGGGAAATGACTCACTTGGTATTTTTGAAAACAAGTTAGGTGTAACCATGTTTTTACCTAAACAAATCATCCAAAACCTACAAAAATAAATAATTTATGGTAAATGGAAAATTAAAATCTAAAAAATGGGTGTTGGACAAGTTTATAGGGCATTTGGACCCATATGTTTCAGGTTTATTCCCTTGATAAGCTAAATTTTACCTTAATCGTTGTAATTAATTTTAATTAATTTCAATAATAGTTTTTCTAAAAAACTAAGTTGACCTTATTATAAATTATAAATTATGATTATTCCAAATATGGAATAATTTTTTCCAAATTTCAATCACATAAGTGGCATAAATTAATTTTTATTTAATCCAGCTAATGGGACGACAATGTGAGTTTTTTAAGTAAAAATGATCAAAAGATTACTATGTTTTTATATCTAATTTCATTGTAAAATTGGTTAAAATGTACTAAATTATATTAATTTATAAAAATATAATCTAGTTAAACTTTTAAACCAATTTAAAATATAATTTATCCTTATAAATTATATGAAAACACTATTCTAAATTAAAATTCAGTATTTTTTCACTATTCATCCAAAAGTGATGTTTCTCAGAAAAATACTATAAATCACCCTAAGATAATTTTGACATTATATATTATGAAATGAAGTTTATTTTATCAAATTAAATTTGTAGCACCCCAATATTCCACGTTACGTTTCCCTTTGAATAATGCAATGACGTGCATTGTACGGAACTTCGATATTCTAACACAACACAACCAATCAAACTAGACATTATGAATAGTAATACCTACTTTTTAAAATTTTAGAAATTTTATCTCTCAAAATGTACTTCATTTTTTGATTTGGAGTATCTAATTTAGACTAAGGTGAAATTTTGGTACTTTTCGGATAACTTTAATATTTTGATGAATAGTGAAAATTACTAAATTTTAATTAAAAACAACTTTTTTAATCAAAATAATTAATAGTGATAAATTATGAATTTGAGTGGTTTTAAAGTATAATTATAATATATTTTTACCTTTTTATCCAATGGTGATCATTAGAATTAATTTCACTTTGAAATTGGACATAAACAATTGTCAATCTTTTGATATATATTGTTTCTTAAAAACACGCTATTTGTTGTGACAGCGGGAATTAATTATAAAATTAATTAATGCAACTTATATGTTTGGAATTTTGTAGAATATACATCATTTTTTAATTTGGAATATCAATTATAGGTTAGGGTGAAATTTTGGCATTGTTCTGAAAAACTTCAATTTTTGATGAATATTGAAACCACTAAGTGGTAGTTAAAAAACTAAATTGTTCAGAAAATGTAATTTTACCACTTCTGTGAGTAGAATTTCGAAAATCAGAGAGATTTGGTTAATATCAATTAGTAAAATGTAGTTCAATGAGATAAAAATAATTTTTGGGGAATAATAACTTTTTACTTTTATTTACCACGGTTAAAAGTAAATAGGGTAATTAAGGGTAAAAATGATATTAATATTACCCTAACACATGTCCTAATTCTTTTGGACAAGTGTATCTCGACCAAAAACAACCTTAGGAATAAAATATTATCATTTAGGTCCACTAGGATTAGATTAGGACATTTATTATTATTTAATTCAAAGAAGAGTTAAAAGAGTTAAAATCAAAGTTTATTTACTAAAACATTTTTAATATAAGGTTATACATAATATAAATTCAATTGTAAATATTAATTAGAAATATATAATGCTTTCCTACATAATGATATTTTATTTATAATTTTTAGACATTAAATAATTTAATTTATTTATGACACAATGGTGATGCAGTAATTACCATTATAGTGAAAACTTAAAATGATTGATATTGTAGATACCCAAATAAATATAATTTGAGAATTTTTATTAATTAAACAAATTTTATAGGTTAATATGACATGTTAGGAATGATTTAATTAACTTTTTTACAAGTAAGAATTCTGGTATGATTTTTACAAAAATCAATTATTGAATAGTGTCAAAATTGACATAAAAGTGTTTTTAAAACAAATATTATATTATTAATTGATATTAAATTCATAAAAATCTACAATTCGGACAAGAGACTTATATCATGATAGGTGTATCATTAATGGACCACTTGGAGGTCTCTTGTATATATATAGTATGTTTATTAACCAAATAATTTAAAAATACAATGATACATTGTAAAAGTGAAACTAATTAACTAAGAGTTAATACTTAATGATAAGGTTAATATAGTTACCCAAACCTGTCTAAATTCTATTGGTTGAGTGGTTTTAGACCCATACCCACATTAACCTTTAAATAATACACTTTGGAGCCATTAGAAACCGAATATGAATTTATTATAAAATAATATTTCTAGCTTTTCCAAAGGTGCCTCTCACCCCTCTTATAAAAGGGCACTCCCCCTTCTCATTTATTCACACCTTCAAAGCCTTTTGGCTCGGCCAAAGTCTGTCCAAATACTCTCTCAACTTCCCTCACTACAACATAGAGGCCTTATTTTGATCATAAAGCCAACCTGAGGAGCCCTTTTGATCAAATCAAAAGGAAGAACCCAGAGAAGAGGTAATGTTTTCACCACCCTCTTTCAAGTTCCTTTATTCCTCAACTTCTTATTTCCTTGTTATTTCTATTCTAAAATAATAACTCCAATATATTATATATACTTTGATGTTATTATAAATATTTTACAACCATATTCAGTATTCTATCCATCCTTTGAATGGCATGTTACCATACGTGCGTACGTACTGCTTACTGTCTCCACGTCGTGGTGTAATTGTCAATCAATAAATTATTATTTAGATGGGTATAATAATTATGTGTAATTAATGTAAATAATAAATATAACATAATAATTATTATGTCTATATGATATACCATCCAATTATATATTATTTTAACGTCAAAAGAATGATATTTTCGCTCGTGCGTATGTACGGACTACCATCTCCACGAACGAGATAAGATTCATTCTCCATCGTATCCATTAAAGTATAATTCTCATTTGATGATTAAAAATAATGTTTAATGACTTTATATAATTCTGGATATGAATAAGATACAACCTGTCCATAAAAAACATGGCTTACGTAACAAAGAATATAAAGGAAAACGAGTAAGTTAACACCCGAAATGACGATAATACTAAGATATTATTAACAAATCAATGTTAAAAGATCATATATGATATCATATTAATGTATGTAAGTGATTCTTGTATAATTAAATAACAATTATTTAACCATTATACATGAGGTTAACCTACCATTGACCAAGGAAAAAGTACACGGTAAGGGGTTTCTTATCTCACTCTTAATTCTATGAGAATTCCATTGTTCACCACTTATTTATTGCATGTGGTGTGTGTACTGACCATGATTGTATTCATTGTGTAATATACTTTAATTTATGGATATTTACATCATCATTGTATTATCCTTCTTTCATGGGTGTATGTTTCGTAAGTTACCAAATCGATAATGGAATTTGAAATTTCAATATCCATTTATTCAGCTTTAGGAAAACTTCATTGATTATTTTACTCCAAGATTATGTGTAGAATCACTATTCATTTGCTTATGTCATAATTTACACTCCCCTATTCTGTGGATATACTTTGGATACACATAATCACTCCATTGATAATCTCTCAAGTCATCGATATGAATTTGATAAGAGTAATTTTAACTCATTCTCCATTTGTTGAGTTAAACATCCAATTCATTGATGTTGTTTTTAAAAGATTATGTGTGAATGTACATTGATTGTTTTAAAATGAATATCCAATCATATTTAGTGTATTTATGTTTTTCACACATAACTATGTCATTGATTTATCCTTAACTTAATGATACGACCTTTATGAGAGATTTCATCTCAAATTACATTCTATTGAGACTTCGTTGTTGTTATACACCAAATCACTTTTATGTGGTGTATATAATGTACTTAGACATTGTATATCATGAATCACTTTATTCTCATGATATTACTAAGTTTTGATTACCTAAATTATTTTTATTCAAGTTTCTCTCTTTTAGTTAGAAACTCTAATTAAAATACCATTTTTAAATGTTTTAAAGACTTATTCTTCTAAATCTTGCTCATTAATGTCCATGATTTAAAAAAAGGTTTTAAGGATTTATTTATATGGACATTAAAGTTTTAAAATTAAAACTCTTTTTAAAAAAAGTTTCAAATTGGTATGGGACACTTTTATTCAAAAATCTATTTTAAATGGATTCTTGACAAATAGTGTGACTTTTAAATGATTTCAAGAAAAAGGGTATATTTCTCTCTAATAGTTTTGACGATTATTTTCATCTATGTTAATATCCTTAATTATTCTTAATTGAGATTAATCTGATACAATACAATCTTCCATGTTGTATCGAATGAGTTATGTTTGACTATGGATGTGCTATTTTTATACCATTCATGGTTTGTCGATTAAGTATTGACATTTCGTGTGCTAGTTTAATATGAATGTTTATGTCATATTTCAAACTTTTCATGTGAGGAATGCATTGGACTTAGTAAGTGATGGGTGGAGACTACTATTGCTCCTCGATGCATCGGTAGGTCTCATGAGACCAACTAGTGTCTTGGCACAAGGCCTTGGCAAAATCTTATTTCTAGTATTGGAACGAGGCCTTAGCTATGTGGTTATGATAGTCTGGCATTATGAATTCCATCATTATGAAAGTGGTTATTGATATTGCATGTGATTATTCGACTAGTAGAATATCCATGTGAATAAGTAAATGGAATTATTTCGTTTTATCTTTTCCATATTATGTTGAAGTTCAAGTTTAAAAGGCTTTTGTTTTAGTTATACATTTCCTTAAATGTTTATTCTTATTTATGAAAGTTTCTGCTGTATTGCTTACCCTTACTAAGAATTTGAGCTCACCCCTTTCAATGTTTTATTTTTCCAGGGATGTGAAAAAGTAATTTATGAATGACATACAGGGATAGTATGTGGGGATATGAGTGTGGACTATGAAGAAAATATGTTGTTATAATTTTCATTTTATGATGTAATGTAAACCTTATTAATGTATCTAGTTATTACAAGGCTACTAAACTAATCGGTCTTTTGAGACTTGATATTTCTTGTGATCATGCCAATGTTATGTAATAATGCGCTGACTATGGGTAACTGTGGTCGGGGCGTTACAAAATTTCTAAAATTGTATAAAATTAATTTTAATGTTTTTTATAAAAGGAAATTAAAAGAAATTCATTTGAGAAAATAATATTTTTAAACATATAAGGACATTACCAAAAGAAATATATCTTTAATTATAAATATGTTTTATTTATCTGAATCCATTATAAGAAATATTTTAAAAATAGTTATTACTATTCATATTTCAATGTTTAATGTCTTGGTTATAATTATCTTATTAAAATAATTATAAAAAAAATTTTTAGTAACTTAGTGTTGCATGTAATGTGCACCAAGTAGGTGTTGCATGTAATATATACCAATTCATCATTTCATGTAATGTACACCGATTCAGTGTCGTGTGAACGAAATGTTTGACTTAGTGTAGTGAAAGACATAATTGATAATTAATTCGTTTGAAAAAATGTTCCATAAAAACATGGGGTGTTACATTTGGCCAAACCCTAGGATTCTATTGATATCTATCGATACACTCATCTTGATGCCTCCAGAGTTTTCTAGATAACTTGGATAATGGGAGGAGGAATATGGAACTTCCCCTACTGGATGTTGAAATATTATGATATGATACCTTCAACACAGCTTGAGGATACTAATTTTTTTAATTGTGAACAGGGATATGGGATTGATAAATAATTACTTAAAGAGTACATTGGTAGAATTATTTATTGGATGTGCATATATGAGCTTATTCCTTGGTATTGGTGTCTCTCTACACCTATTGAGGTCTCTTATATTCCTGGGTCTACGTGATTGGAGTAGAGACATGTTGGATAGAGTCCTCAAGAGGTCACTGAGTGTTTAATACCGCATGATTTTGATGATGGAGATAGTTGACAAATGCATTCATATGTGACTCTTGAGTATAGGTTAATCCATAGTCAATCTTTGGATATGAATCCCTAAAATAGGGGAGTAAATTGTTGTTGTGATCTAAGTAAAGTCTCTCGAAACGACTCGTGGTGGTGACATGTTCCATACACTTCTTCATCACCCATATTTATGTCAATGGTTAGTGATGATTCATATATGATAGGCTTCATGTGTGGCATACAGAGTTAGAATGGTCCCATTTAAAGGTACTACCAAACCAACATTTTTTTAACTTTATGTTGGAGACACTGTGTTAGTGGCAATGCATTTTGATTCAATAGGGACTCAAAATTTTCAAATGTCAAGGAATACATATATTTTCATGGAGATTCGATTAGTTTGTATTGAATGGAGTTCTAGTTGACTTAGAACGATCAATAAATACAAACAAGAAAACTCATTAATGATGCATCACTAATAAAAATTAGGTTTGACCAATTATTTTAAAATTTAAAGGATTCATGTGGGTTTCACCATTTTTTATGTTAGAAACCTCTACCACATGATCTTATCCATGAGGTGATATAGGTTTTGAGTTGAAGAGGGCCTAATTTCCAAATGAATGGTAACATTGGGGCTTTACCAATGACACTGTAAAATGTGTGTTGGTCGATAGGGTGGGTGTTCCATATCATCATACCTATTCTAATGGATTATTTCATACTCTTTGAATCTATTGTAGATTTATCTCATGTTTATTCATCCTTTCCAAGTCTCATCATCACTTTATTTATTTTGGTCGAGGTAGAAAAACGTTCCAAAGGCATAAAATCAATGGGACTTTACTAGTGAAACCTTCGAATGTGAATCGATCAATAGGGTGGACAACAATATCATCAACCATTTTTTGGGTATTAATACATACTATTAGACACTGTTGTATATTTAATTCATGTTCAAGAATATTTCCTAAGTCCCATTATGATACAGGTCCCCCATATTTTAGTGTTTGGTCATTAACATGAATCAATATAAAACATCTGTAAGTGTTCTAGGTTCTCCATATTTCTAATTTACTGATTAGTTATTCCTAATTTTTAAACACTATGGTTTAAATCCATATATTTGGGAACTCTAATGTTTTTCTTGTCCTAGGGAGGTAATGGATATTGGTGGAGTTATTATCTGACCCATTACAAGGGATTCCTACATATCATTAAAGAAAGGAATCAAAACTCACATAGTTTGGTTCCATGTAACATGATTATCATGTTGTTTAAATTCATTTTATGGGGACCAATTCATACAGTTTATTGTATTACTTAAGGAAAATTTGTCAAATCATTTTTATATATGGGTTGTGTGGTACTTATACATGATAGGACCTTTCTATTTAAACTTAAAATGAATATATACCAATAAGGATGGGTTATACTCAAAAGAAATATGACCCAGTGAGTTTTGGGGTTGGTACTACCAATATAGATATGGCCCACTAATAAGAGTATGGTTTCATTGCTAATATAAACCAATGAAAAAAATATAGTGCTACATGTAAAAATAATTTTCCTCTAGGTGGGAGATAGTCTCATCATGAATATGGCCCAATAAAAAGAGTTCCCATGGAATATGTCATAGGAGAGAGGGATTTTTGAGCTCATATATACTATATCCTAGTGAAGAAGAATGTAAGTGGATTGATGAGGAATATTTCCCCAAGAAGATGGATAGAAAGGATTGATTATGTTGGGATTGAACCTATGGGTGGAATCCTATGTTTTTTGATTGACAAGAATCAAATCCCATATAGTTTTAGGTGTATGATTTGAGGACATGTGATAGGAATTTACCATATAGTTTAACATCCCGCAGTAAGGAAATTTCCATGACATTTTATATAATGTAAATAAAACATTGTCCATGTCGTTTAATGTTATGTTATGGGGATTTCTGGATCATGAAAGGTGTGGAAACATAGTATTGAGTGATACATATGCATATAGGGCTACCCCAGAATTTCAATGCTAATAAGTTTCTTAGGTAAATGGAAAAAGATTTAGGGATTAAACATAGAGTAAGACCCATCCTCTTGTATTCATACTTGTTTTTAATTTGTGGGAGATGAAGGAGTTCTTCTCATAGTTAGGGGGCTATAAGTGTAGATGTAGGTCATACACCAACTTTGGTTTCCTCCCTTGTTGAATAAACTCAGGTTTCAAACAAGCACTGAGGACCATTGAATTCCAGACATGGTTGATCTTGTAATGCCCCAACCCTAGTTACCCAAAGTCAGTGCATTATTGCGTAACAATGGTATGATAACAAAAGATCAAGTCTCGAAAGACTGATTAGTTTATTATCCTTGGAAATACTAGATACATTCATAAGTCTTAAATTACATCAAAAATTAAAAAAAAACTACAACAACATCTTGTATTAATATCCCCTCATACTATCCCTACAGGTCATTCATAATATAATTCTTCACATCCTGGAAAAATTAAAACACTGAAAGGGGTGAGCTCAGATGCTCAGTAAGGATAAACATATAGTGTAAGCATTCATAAATAAACATAAACATTTAAGATAATGTATAACTAAAACAAAAGCCTTTTAAACTTGAACTTCAACATAATATGGAAAATGTAAAATGATATAATTCCATTTACTTATTCACATGGATATTCTACTGGTCGAATAACCACATGCAATATCAATAACCACTTTCATAATGATGGAATGTATAATGCTAGACTATCATAACCACATAGCCAAGGCCTCGTTCCAAGACTATAAATAATATTTTGTCAAGGCCTCGTGCCAAGACACTAGTTTGTCTCATGAGACCTACCGATGCATCGAGGAGCTATAGCGGGCTCCACCTGTCACTTATTAAGTCCAATGCATTCCTCATATGAACAGGTTTAAACATATCCTAAATGATAACATTATCGTATCACATAAAACATGCATAAAGGAAACATAACATTTCCTCATTTCAATCACAAGATATCAATACAACACATTGATATAATAAAACACTCTCAAAACCATTTTCAATACCAAAATAAAATAAAATTAAAACTTTGTATTTATTTTTCATTTAAAACAAATTATGGCTTGTAGAGGAAGCTGAAACTCAAATAATTGTCACCACGGCGGAGAAGTCGTTGTCGCCGCATACGTAAGACAAAAAAATTACTTTTTTTCGTTTAGTAAAATGCTTCGTATAAAAAGATTCATTTTGAATAAATGTAAAAGTCAAAGGGGTTTATACACCGTATAAAAGAATGTTGTGTATAAAACAAAATTTGCCTCAGTGAAAGGAGATTGATATGGAGTCCATTACAAAGAACATTTTTTAAATAAAATAGATATATTATGTGTATTCACTATAAGTACACATAAAGAAAGTACAAATACAAGATAGGATATAATAATATCATGACATAATTTGAATTTAGGATATTAACCCAAAGAACAAAAATTGGGTTAAGAAGTTCCCTTACCTCATGTCCAACTTCACTCGACCATTCGTTAATCTCATGAATAATAAACTAGAGTTAATTTATATTTGCTTAAGAACATTTTACATGTTCATTATTCCTTTTATATCACTTATTACCATGTTATGAACATTTTGTAATTATATAAGTTAATAACGATCATTTTGTCAATCTTTGGTACTTGAGTCAAAAATAAACTTCTTATAATTACAAGTTGTTCATGTGGTGAAATATCCATTATATCCAGAATTATTTTCATGATTTAGATATCATATATATCATATATATCCAGTATATACATGCATTTATAACATTACATAACATTTAGAGGTAAGAAATGAAATGTACCGTTCATGGAGACGGTAAGCCGTACGTACGCATGAATGCTACTTTCATTTCTATTTCATATTTAATGGAATGAAATTATAATTATATAAATGTATACTATAATTACAGTATAATATAATGTATAATATCATTTTATACATGCTTTATACATCCCACATTTGGCATTAACGATTCAAATCACTTTGAGGGGGCGGTAGTCCGCACTTCCTAAAATGAAAATATTGCGTTTACTCATAATGGAAACCATAAAGGTATGCAATAAATGAAAAATAAAGAAGATTAAGTAAAACATAAACATATTATATATAATATATAAATACAGTTACATCTTAATGGCCACCTTTTAAGGTGTTATATGAGTGTTGAACAATCATCGTTTCGTGAGGCAGAAATTCTCCATCCACAGAAACAGTATGTTCTTTAACCATTAGATGTAGGTGTGTATAAGTGTAGCTCGAATACTTCTTATAAAAACATCCTAGTATATTTAGTATACTGGTGTTGTTACAAAAGAAATGAATAAAAGATTTTAGGGGGTTGGAGAAGCAAAATAAAACATAAGAACACAAGAGAAAGCTCTACCTTTAAAACGGGTAACTCTTTTTGATTTGAGATCAAAGGCTTCCTTGGGAAGAATTTTGCCAAAATTGAGGCTTCTAGGAGTAAGAGTGGGATGTGGAGAGACAAAATAGGCAGGGATTGGCCGAGCCAAACGCTTGAGAGGTTTCGGTAAGGTGGTAGAGGTGGGGGCCTTTTATAAGAGGAGAGGAGGGGCACTCTTGGAAAGTTATAAAAGGATACTTTATTATAAAATGCTTGTCAGATTTAAAAGGTCAAAAAATTATATATTTCGAGTATAAGGTGGTAATAGTTCTAAATCCACCCATCCAATAGGTTTTTGACATGTGTAGGGCTTATATTTTACATTATCTTTTCATTTTATTTAAATCGTTAAATAATGAGGTAATCGCTGCATCATCATGGGGTCATAACTAATTTAATTTATTTAATGTCTAAAAATTATAAAAAAAATATCATGATGTAGGATATCTTTTTATATTTCTAATTTATATTTATAGTAAAAAATATGACTTGTATAACCCAATTTAAAAATTGTTTTAGTAAAACAACTAATGTTTGTGACATTTTTATTTTAACATTAAATAAAACGTTTTTAATGTCATTTTCCTACCAAAGTGGCTTCATGGGGTCCCCAAGTTGACCCATGGATTTAATTGGTCGGCCATGACTCATCAAATAGGGGTAGTACAAGTGTAAAGGTATTTTCATATTTTTATAATATCATTTTTACCTTAAATTTCACTAATTACCTTTAATAGCAATTAATTAACTTAAAAGTTACTATTCACCAAAAAATTATTTTAATCTCATTGAACCATATTTTACTTCCTAATTACAACCATGTATGTCAGATTTTTTAAAATCAAATCACAGAAGTGGTAATGTTTCATTTAAACGAAAAATCGGTTTTTTAACTTCTACTTAGTGGTTTCACTATTCATCAAAAATTGAAGTTTTCCAAAACAATGCCAAAATTTCACCCTAATCTATAATTGATATTCTGAATTCAAAAATGATGTCTATTTTACAAAATTCCAAAAATATAAGTTTCATTAATTAATTTTATAATTAATTCTCAATGTCACAACAAATAACGTGTTTTTAAGAAACAATATATATCAAAATATTGGCAATTGTTTATGTCCAATTTCAAAGTGAAATTAATTCTAATGACAACCATTGGATAAAATGGTAAAAATATATTCTAATTATACTTTAAAACCACTCAATATTATAATTTATAACTATAAATTATTTTGATTAAAAAAGTTGTTTTTAAGTATTTTTTACTATTCATAAAAAATTGGATGTTCTCAGAAAAATACCAAAAATTCAACATAGGCTAATTTCGATATTCCAAATCCAAAAATGAAGTCCATTTTGAAATATAAAATATATATAATTTCAAAAAGTGGGTATTACTATTCATAATGGCTATTTTGATTGGTCGTTGTGTGTTAGAATCTTGAACTTGCGTACAATGCAAGCTATTGCATTATTGAAAGAGAAGCATATCGTGGAAGCTCGGGGTGTTACATTCTCCCCTCTTTCAATAAATTCCGTCCTCACAATTTGAAATTTTTCTTTGAAAATAAAAGGATGAAAATAGAAAATACCTTTGTGGAAACCCCACATCGGAAATAAGGTTAATAAAAATATAACTTTAAAATATAGAAAGATAAGTAAAAAAGGTCACCCGAGATAGCCCATACTAGGATTCTATGAAAATATGGATATGGAAGAAAAAAATCCATCAAGGTCTGATGGAGAGTTGTAGAAAACAGGATTAGGAGAAAGTTAACCACAAGAAAATCACAAACTTGTGATTAGTTAAACGGTCATTGAATCCCCGGTTAGAAAAGTTAATCAGCAAAGTTTTTTATTTAAGTTACCTTTCATAAAGTTGAGAAATTTATTTAAGAGATTTACTAAGAATGTAAGGAAATATACCTACTTTTCATGCAGACTTTCATTCTTTAATAAATTTTTACCACAAACCCATCTTTCACTCTAAAAGGTAATATAACTCAAAAATATTCTATTTATCATAATTGTATATGGTTCCAAATATTAACACATACCATTTAGATTAGGTATATATTTTTGTAATAACCAGGGACTTTGTAACAGCCCAAGATTTTATAAAGAAATATTCTTTTTAATTTTATTAATGTCTTGTGTTGAACGCTACACCAAAAGGAGCTTGCACAACACGCATCCTTGTCTTGCCTTGCATTACACGCAATCACGACCTTCCTCGATAGCGTGTGTAATACGCAATACCGAGTTTCACTAAACAACGATGTGCTATTAAAATATTATTAAAACTAGCCGTTATAAATAGTAATAACCACTTTTTAAAATTCTGTAAATCTTATTTTTCAAAATGAACTTCATTCCTGGATTCGGAGTATCGAATTTAGCCTAAGGTGAAATTTTGGTACTTTTCGGATAACTTTCGTATTCTGATGAATAGTGAAAAATTACTAAATTATAATTAAAAACAACTTTTTTAATCGAAATAATTAATAGTGATAAATTATTAATTTGAGTGGTTTTAAAGTATATTTAGAATATATTTTTACAATTTAATACAATGTTGGTCATTGGTTGTAATTTCACATTTAAACCAGACATAATCAAGTGTCAATCTTTTGATATATATTGTTTCCTAAAAACACGCTATTTATTTTAACAGCGGGATTTAATTATAAAATTAATTAATGCAACTTCTATGTTATGAATTTGGTAAAATAGATTTCATTTTTGAATTCGGAATATGAAATATAGCTTAGGATGAAATTTTGGCATTGTTCTGAAAAACATCAATTTTTGATGAATAGTGAAACTACTAAGTGGTAGTTAAAAAAACTGAATTTTTCATAAAACTTAATTTTGCCGCTTCTGTGAATGGAATTTCAAAAATCCGAGAGACACGGTTAATATCAAGGACTAAAATGTGGTTCAATGAGATGAAAATAATTTTTTGGTGAATAGTAACTTTTTACTTTTTTACCGCGGTTAATAGTAAATAGGGTAACTAAGGGTAAATATAATATTACTATTACCCTAACACATGTCCTAATTCTATTGGACAAGTGTAATTCGACCAAAAACAAACTTAGGAATAAAATATGACCATTTAGGCCCACTTGGATTAGATTAGGACATTTATTATTAATTTATTTAAAGAAAGGTTAAAATAGTTAAAATCAAAGTTTAATAAGTAAATCATTTTTAATATGGGGTTATACATAAGATAAATTAGATTTTAAATATTCATTAGAAATCTAAACACATTTCCTACATGATGGTATTTTATTTGTAATTTTTATACATAAAATAATTTAATTTATTTATGACACAACGATGATGCAGTAATTATCTTATTAATGAAATATTGACATAATTGATGTTATAAACACCAAAATAAATGTAATTTGAGATTTTTTATGAATTCCACTAATTTTCTAGGTTACTATGATATATTAAGGTTGATTTAATCAACTTGGTTTGAACATTTAATTCTGTTATGACTTTCACAAAAATCATACATCAAATAGTGTCAAAATTGACACAAAATAGTTTTTAAATCAAATATTATATTATTAATTGTTATTGTATTCCTAAAAATCTAAGGTTCGGCCAAATGACTTAGATAAGGATATATATATTAATAATAAACAATTTGGGGTTCGTTTGGCATGTTATAGTATGTTTATTAACCATATAGTGAAAGAAAACAAAAAGACACGGTAAAAGTTAAATTATTTAACTTAGAGTTAAATTTAATTGATAAGGTTAAAATAATATCCTAAACTTGTCTAAATTCTATTGGTTGATAGGATTTCGACCCCTCCCCACCTTATCTTCGAAATAAGACCCTTTGGAACCATTTTAAACCGATTTTGACTTTAATATAAAATAATATTTTGAGATATTCCTAAGGTGCCCCTCTCCTCCCTTATAAAAGGACACCTCCTCCCCCTCCTCCTCACACCAATTTGAGCACTCAAGCTCGGCCAACCCCTGCCAAAATCCCTTCTCCACTTCCCTAGAAACATCCTAGAGGTTCTGGTCTTCCTCAAAGACCAATTCTAGTGCCCTAAGAGGAGGTCTCAAAGAGGCACTTCAAAGAAGATGTAATTACCGTTACCAATTCTTTCATCTTTATTTCTTCTTACACTTCTTCTTCTTAGGTTGTTTCATTATGAAGTAATAACATAAGTATCACTCATATACTGATATGTTATTATAAGTATGGAACAACCCTATTTCACCATCTATCCATCCTACGGAAAAAGAAATCACCGCGCGTGCGTACGTACGGAATACCGTCTCCACGCCGTGGTGTAATCTATTTTCCACCACCACCTTACATGGATGGGTATAATGGTGTAAAGAATAACTATACATAGTTATTACAACATAATATTTATTCTGATATATTGTATAATCCACTCCAATTCAATTCAATATTTATAGAAATGATATCATCGCTCGTGCGTACGTACGGACTACCGTCTCCACGACGCGATGAGATTCATTCTCCATGTTATCCATTTAAGAATGATTATAATGTATATATAAGAAATAATAATGAAATATATGACATTATAAAGCTACTGGATTTATGTATATATATATATACATATGTATGTCATCTACTTACTTCCATTTCAAGACAATAAGGAAAGAAAAACAGCGTTCATGCGTACATACGGACTACCGTCTCCATGAACGGTGTTTTTCATTTTATTTATCTATCTATTATATATATATATATACTGAATATATATGATATATAAATCATAATTTATATTCTGGAAGTAAGTAAATCATGATATAAGTAATAATGATGTCAAGAACAACAAGTCAAAACACCTACGATAAATGAAACGATTTTACCCAAAACGCTTCTTTAACATGGAATTTACAAAAGAACGGGTAATATAATGTCATAAGTGAACCATATATGATATCATAACAATGAATATGATTCTGTAATAAGTCAATGACATTATTTAAATCATTATACAGGAGGTTCGGACACATACGAAGCAAATTGGACCTAAGGTAAGGGAAATATCACAATCTCATTTTTATCCGAGATTGTTTATTCTTAAGTATTTACTGGGGTGTATTTTATCATCCACATCCATGTTTCATCAATATGTAATATTATTTCCATCCACCTACAATTTTTTAAATCCATTTTTACCCTTCGGTGAGTTTTTAGTAAAGAATATGAAAGGAATCTTTTGTCGCTTTTTCATACGAGGTACTTTTTGACTTTTCCGACAAAAGTACGAAGAATGTTTTTTTTAACTTAAACGACATGAACGGATTTTTACGGTTTTATAAAGCCTTATTTTAATGAAGCTTCCTCCAAAAGATTTCATGACTATTTTTAATAAAATCTCTTTCTTTTAAAATTGCATGATGTTTTGTGAAAAGAAATTGATTTTGAAGAAGAAAGGATATTTTCCTCAAGAATTCATTTCAAGTGTTTTATCAAAATTATTTTCCATATAAGATAATAAAGGGTTCTATTTCTATCCATATTTTTACATTGATTTGACTATGTTGTGATGGAATTATGTTTATGAATTCCTTTATCTTATATGAATGGTTTTATGATGTCATGTTATTTTAAGAATCCCATTTTTATTACATGGGTTATGAAATGATGTATGATTTATGATTTTGTGGCACACATAAGAATGGTATCATTATGAGATGGGTGGGACCTATATCTCCCTCTAATGCATTGGGTAAAGATTTTATATCTCATGAGATAGCCATGGCTGAAATGGTAGGTTATACCGGTTCAGTGAAACAGGACTGAAACGAGGGTTACTCGATTCAGAAAGGGACTTTTTCCACTAAGATAGTCTTGGCAATGAGTCTTGACTAACAAGAAATGATTTTCTATGATTATGTGTGTATGCCACAAAGTTTCATGTTTTAAGTTATGATTATTGGGATTACATTTCACTTCTATGATATATCCCATGTTATGATATTATGAGCTCTTTTGCAGGTTAAGATTTCCAAAAGCTATGTATATGATGTGATTGATTTTTCTTTTGTTTACCCTTACTGAGCATTTGAGCTCACCCTTTTATGTTTTCTTTTCCCCAGGATATAAAGAAAGGTTTTAGGTAGAAAAAAAAGGGATGACCTTTATGGGAGATATTGAAGAACTTTCACCACGATTAGAAGATTACGTTCCGAGTTTCCAAAGACACTAAACTATTACGATCCTTTAGTGTGTGTTTTTGTTATGTACTAAGTATTCCGAAAATGTAATGTAATGTCCATGTACGTCAAGCTTCGGGTCTCTACAGTTGGTATCAGAGGAAAGGTTTAGTCAACCTTTGGAAACTAGGATGCGAAAACGTTAGAGAAATCCCTAGAGATATTTCTAAGGTATGTCTAGGGATGCCCCTAAGGATAAGTATACGTATAGGATATAGTCCTAGAACTATGGTAACGATATTAGATTAAACCAAAGATGATAGATATTTAAGTTACTCCCCCTTTAATATGATTTTTGCATCTAACACTATTTTGTTTGGGTTTTAGAAAATGGCTGGAAACAAGATGATTCACAATAATGGAGGATATGATGGGCAATGGAATGATATTCTTCATGAACAACCAAATGAAATGGGATTTGGATGTCCAAACATCATTATTATGCCGAATCAGCAATCTCACAACATGATCAATAAAGTAAAATTTGGTAAGTTTCCTGACTCGACTAATAAGAGAAAGATGGAGTTCCATGATGATCATAGAGGAAAGAAAGTTCAATTTCCCCTATGTAAATCATGTGGGAAGAGGCATCAAGGAGAATGTTTCAAGGGAACTGGAAGATGCTTTGGGTGTGGAAAAGAAGGACACAAAGCAAGTAAGTGCAAAGGAAAAGGGTCGGTTAACACCATGGATGAGGATAATGGTATTACTACGACATCAAAAATGGTTAAGTGTTTTAAATGTGGAATGTATGGGCATTATGCAAACAAATTCCCTAAGGGAAAGACTCATGAAGAGAATCAGTATGGTCATATGGGTAGTATTTATGTGGATGATGAAGAGAATACAAATGATATGTGAGATGAAAGAATTTTTGAAGCTCGGTCAATGGTTTGAGAATGTAGTGGCATGATTACATATTTATCATGTGTAATTTTGGAATAAAGAGACATCTATGGATTGTTACACTGTTGTCTTTCCTTGTGTTTTGAAAGTGTATGATTAATGTTACCAGTATCCATGAAAGGTTATTCAGATATTTTTGGAATGTAGATGATATGCGCATAATGAAGGGATAAGGAGAAAATTAAATGTTTGATGGTATTCATGAGCTCATGATTGATATAAGGACTAAGTGATATCATGGTTTGAGTATATAGAATTTTGAGGATTTTGGTAACTTTTAACTGCACTCATGTTTTCACTAAGGTATTCAAGAGAATACACGATTAAGGACTTTGAATGTTTGGAATGTGACCAACAAGACATATCATATGATATGTGGGGATCAACGACAGTATTAAATCTCTAGTAATCGTTGTCACTATATTATGAGAGTAGACTGCAGTATTATGTATAAGCCTAAAGATTAGACTGGATTATGTTGGACATAAGTTAGTATTGTTTAAGGATAGAAGATTTTCGATATTATTGATGGGATGTTATAGTAATGTAGTTTTAGAAAAAGGACAACCTGCAGGACGGGCGACAACCCATCGCTTCGGACAAGGCTGTAGGATTCGAACCCACAACCGAAGTGCGACTGGCCTTTATCGCCTACCACTGACCTACAGGAAGTCCCTGTTTAGTAGAAACTAGTTTTATTATATTAAGCAGTATGATATATGAAGTATAAGTCCATTTTAGGAACCATATATGATTAATCTCACTATAGATCGACTTATGTATATAAGTTTTGCTAACCTTTTGTTTGAGACAGATGGAATGACCTGTCATTCTATCACATGATCTGCTAACACTTCACGAATAACAAATTCAACTTCATTTATTTAAGAGATGAAGTGGAAATTGTTCAAAGCACGAACAACAGTGAGATTGTACCAAAATAAAGTAAGTATTTATTCTAATTCAAATTTTCAACTTTAGGGGAAATGATCTTGAAAACCAAAAATGTTGTCCTAGTGATCTTATACCTGATGAATCAGATGGTACCTTATATCATCACAAATCTATGGATTTGTGATTACTGGCTTTTCCATAGCCATGTTCTCTACCACTCTCCATCAGAACATGATGGTTAGATTTCTCTTCCATATCCATATTTTCACCTATGTGGAAACCCAATGATTAGTTTATTTGGGTAACCGTTATGTTTCATACTTTTGTTTTTAAAGATTGGTTTTGATATTCCTTTTTACGATGTGGGTTTCTATTAAAGAAACTTTCTAATAGTAAACCATTTATAACCCCGACGAATTTCGAGGGCGAAATTCATTTTAAGGGGGGTAGAATGTAACAGCCCAAGATTTTATAAAGAAATATTCTTTTTAATTTTATTAATGTCTTGTGTTGAACGCTACACCAAAAGGAGCTTGCACAACACGCATCCTTGTCTTGCCTTGCATTACACGCAATCGCGACCTTCCTCGATAGCGTGTGTAATACGCAATACCGAGTTTCACTAAACAACGATGTGCTATTAAAATATTATTAAAACTAGCCGTTATAAATAGTAATAACCACTTTTTAAAATTCTGTAAATCTTATTTTTCAAAATGAACTTCATTCTTGGATTCGGAGTATCGAATTTAGCCTAAGGTGAAATTTTGGTACTTTTCGGATAACTTTCGTATTCTGATGAATAGTGAAAAATTACTAAATTATAATTAAAAACAACTTTTTTAATCGAAATAATTAATAGTGATAAATTATTAATTTGAGTGGTTTTAAAGTATATTTAGAATATATTTTTACAATTTAATACAATGTTGGTCATTGGTTGTAATTTCACATTTAAACCAGACATAATCAAGTGTCAATCTTTTGATATATATTGTTTCCTAAAAACACGCTATTTATTTTAACAGCGGGATTTAATTATAAAATTAATTAATGCAACTTCTATGTTATGAATTTGGTAAAATAGATTTCATTTTTGAATTCGAAATATGAAATATAGCTTAGGATGAAATTTTGGCATTGTTCTGAAAAACATCAATTTTTGATGAATAGTGAAACTACTAAGTGATAGTTAAAAAAACTGAATTTTTCATAAAACTTAATTTTGCCGCTTCTGTGAATGGAATTTCGAAAATCCGAGAGACACGGTTAATATCAAGGACTAAAATGTGGTTCAATGAGATGAAAATAATTTTTTGGTGAATAGTAACTTTTTACTTTTTTACCGCGGTTAATAGTAAATAGGGTAACTAAGGGTAAATATAATATTACTATTACCCTAACACATGTCCTAATTCTATTGGACAAGTGTAATTCGACCAAAAACAAACTTAGGAATAAAATATGACCATTTAGGCCCACTTGGATTAGATTAGGACATTTATTATTAATTTATTTAAAGAAAGGTTAAAATAGTTAAAATCAAAGTTTAATAAGTAAATCATTTTTAATATGGGGTTATACATAAGATAAATTAGATTGTAAATATTCATTAGAAAGCTAAAAACATTTCCGACATGATGGTATTTTATTTGTAATTTTTAGACAAAAAATAATTTAATTTATTTATGACACAACGATGATGCAGTAATTATCTTATTAATGAAATATTGACATAATTGATGTTATGAACACCAAAATAAATGTAATTTGAGATTTTTTATGAATTCCACTAATTTTCTAGGTTACTATGATATATTAAGGTTGATTTAATCAACTTGGTTCGAACATTTAATTCTGTTATGACTTTCACAAAAATCATACATCAAATAGTGTCAAAATTGACACAAAATAGTGTTTAAATCAAATATTATATTATTAATTGTTATTGTATTCCTAAAAATCTAAGGTTCGGCCAAATGACTTAGATAAGGATATATATATTAATGATAAACAATTTGGGGTTCGTTTGGCATGTTATAGTAAGTTTATTAACCATATAGTTAAAGAAAACAAAAAGACACGGTAAAAGTTAAATTATTTAACTTAGAGTTAAATTTAATTGATAAGGTTAAAATAATATCCTAAACTTGTCTAAATTCTATTGGTTGATAGGATTTCGACCCCTCCCCACCTTAGCTTCGAAATAAGACCCTTTGGAACCATTTTAAACCGATTTTGACTTTAATATAAAATAATATTTTGAGATATTCCTAAGGTGCCCCTCTCCTCCCTTATAAAAGGACACCTCCTCCCCCTCCTCCTCACACCAATTTGAGCACTCAAGCTCGGCCAACCCCTGCCAAAATCCTTTATCCACTTCCCTAGAAACATCCTAGAGGTTCTGGTCTTCCTCAAAGACCAATTCTAGTGCCCTAAGAGGAGGTCTCAAAGAGGCACTTCAAAGAAGAGGTAATTACCGTTACCAATTCTTTCATCTTTATTTCTTCTTCCACTTCTTCTTCTTAGGTTGTTTCATTATGAAGTAATAACATCAGTATCACTCATATACTGATATGTTATTATAAGTATGAAACAACCCTATTTCACCATCTATCCATCCTACGGAAAAAGAAATCACCGCGCGTGCGTACGTACGGAATACCGTCTCCACGCCGTGGTGTAATCTATTTTCCACCACCACCTTACATGGATGGGTATAATGGTGTAAAGAATAACTATAAATAGTTATTACAACATCATATTGATTCTGATATATTGTATAATCCACTCCAATTCAATTCAATATTTATAGAAATGATATCATCGCTCGTGCGTACGTACGGACTACCGTCTCCACGACGCGATGAGATTCATTCTCCATGTTAACCATTTAAGAATGATTATAATGTATATATAAGAAATAATAATGAAATATATGACATTATAAAGCTACTGGATTTATGTATATATATATATACATATGTATGTCATCTACTTACTTCCATTTCAAGACAATAAGGAAAGAAAAACAACGTTCATGCGTACGTACGGACTACCGTCTCCATGAACGGTGTTTTTCATTTTATTTATCTATCTATTATATATATATATATATACTGAATATATATGATATATAAATCATATTTTATATTCTGGAAGTAATTAAATCATGATATAAGTAATAATGATGTCAAGAACAACAAGTCAAAACACCTACGATAAATGAAACGATTTTACCCAAAACGCTTCTTTAACATGGAATTTACAAAAGAACGGGTAATATAATGTCATAAGTGAACCATATATGATATCATAACAATGAATATGATTCTTTAATAAGTCAATGACATTATTTAAATCATTATACAGGAGGTTCGGACACATACGAAGCAAATTGGACCTAAGGTAAGGGAAATATCACAATCTCATTTTTATCCGAGATTGTTTATTCTTAAGTATTTACTGGGGTGTATTTTATCATCCACATCCATGTTTCATCAATATGTAATATTATTTCCATCCACCTACAATTTTTTAAATCCATTTTTACCCTTCGGTGAGTTTTTAGTAAAGAATATGAAAGGAATCTTTTGTCGCTTTTTCATACGAGGTACTTTTTGACTTTTCCGAGAAAAGTACGAAGAATGTTTTTTTTAACTTAAACGACATGAACGGATTTTTACGGTTTTATAAAGCCTTATTTTAATGAAGCTTCCTCCAAAAGATTTCATGACTATTTTTAATAAAATCTCTTTCTTTTAAAATTGCATGATGTTTTGTGAAAGGAAATTGATTTTGAAGAAGAAAGGATATTTTCCTCAAGAATTCATTTCAAGTGTTTTATCAAAATTATTTTCCATATAAGATAATAAAGGGTTCTATTTCTATCCATATTTTTACATTGATTTGACTATGTTGTGATGGAATTATGTTTATGAATTCCTTTATCTTATATGAATGGTTTGATGATGTCATGTTGTTTTAAGAATCCCATTTTTATTACATGGGTTATGAAATGATGTATGATTTATGATTTTGTGGCACACATAAGAATGGTATCATTATGAGATGGGTGGGACCTATATCTCCCTCCAATGCATTGGGTAAAGATTTTATATCTCATGAGATAGCCATGGCTGAAATGGTAGGTTATACCGGTTCAGTGAAACAGGACTGAAACGAGGGTTACTCGATTCAGAAAGGGACTTTGTCCACTAAGATAGTCTTGGCAATGAGTCTTGACTAACAAGAAATGATTTTCTATGATTATGTGTTTATGCCACAAAGTTTCATGTTTTAAGTTATGATTATTGGGATTACATTTCACTTCTATGATATATCCCATGTTATGATATTATGAGCTCTTTTGCAGGTTAAGATTTCCAAAAGCTATGTATATGATGTGATTGATTTTTCTTTTGTTTACCCTTACTGAGCATTTGAGCTCACCCTTTTTTGTTTTCTTTTCCCCAGGATATAAAGAAAGGTTTTAGGTAGAAAAAAAAGGGATGACCTCTATGGGAGATATTGAAGAACTTTCACCACGATTAGAAGATTACGTTCCGAGTTTCCAAAGACACTAAACTATTACGATCCTTTAGTGTGTGTTTTTGTTATGTACTAAGTATTCCGCAAAT
Source organism: Viscum album (assembly GCA_963277665.1). NCBI lineage: Eukaryota > Viridiplantae > Streptophyta > Magnoliopsida > Santalales > Viscaceae > Viscum > Viscum album. The sequence goes on from OY728123.1 coordinate 2,028,488,088, forward strand.
GTAATGTAATGTCCATGTACATCAAGCTTCGGGTCTCTACAGACTTCCTATAGGCTAGTGGTTGGTTATAAAGGCCTATCGCACTATGGTTTTGGGTTCGATTCCTGCAGCTTTGTCCAATGCGACGGGTTATCCCCCGACCTGTAGGTTGTCCTTTTCCTAAAAATATAGTATTATAATATTCCAAAAGTAATCTTCAGAAATGTTTTAACCTTAAACCATTCTATCCAAAGTTCAACTTAATCCATTCTAACCTTTATAGTTATCCTGAATACCTCTGTCCAGACTTTCTTTAAAAGGTCTCTAAATTCCAAAATCAATTGTATCATCAGATTCCCAAACAAAGTAAAGTTTCACTTGTTTTCACATACTAAAAATATGATTACCTTAAACATATTAAAACCTTAATGAAATAAAAAAGTACTGTAGTACAATCCTTATATATATCACCTTATTCTTATAACCAGAATATAATCCTTGAGTCCAAAATCACCAATACATTAATTATTCCACTTCAACTGTAGTAACAACATAAGATTGTCCTTGATCCCTTGTCCTTTTCTAAGGTAAGTTTCCCTGACGCTTAGGACATTCATTTGAATAATGCCCCATTTCCCTACAATTATAGCATTCAACATTGATAGCCTCTTTCTTTCCCTTGCAATCACGCACCTGGTGACCTTTTTCTCAAAATTTATAACAAACTCCCATTCCTTTTAGGCAAGTATCATGGTGATTCTTCCCACAATTATCACATAATGGAAAATCCTTCTTTCCCTTTTTCCCTTTATATGTCTCTTATTCCACCGTTCTCTTATTCTCTTTCTTTACTTCATTGTCATAAGATTTAGAGAATTCCTTTTCTGTCTTGATAGCACACGAGACTATATCTTTGTATGTTGAGAAAGATTGTGATACTAATGCCCGACGGAGAAACGGTTTTAACCCATCAAAGAAACAATCGATCTTACTTATTGGGTTACGTATATAATCGGAAGCATGCCTTGCTAACCTTGTAAAATTAGCCTCATACTTTGCAACATTCTCATCCTCCTTATGCCTCAGACTCAGAAATTGCCTTTCCATATCTTCTCGATGGTCATGTGTAAAGTAGTTTTTCTAGAAAAATTTCCTTAAAATCCCTCCATTCCATACTTGATACTTCTTCATCTTCCTTTTTGTTTTGAATCAGCGACCACCATTGATCGGCATCTCCAATGAGGTGGTAGACTTCTATGACAACCTTCTCCCTTTCGCTACTCCCCAAGGCGTGGAATATTTTCTCAAAGGAGTTTATCCATTTCTCATCTACTAATGGATTTGTACCCCCATTAAATGTTGGTTGTTGTTGCCTCTTGAAGCGGCCTAACATTGATTCTCCACGTTTCAAATCAGGGTGCTCCATACGAGTAAGGTTACTATTCATAACCTGAGTGACTTGTCCCAGTATGGTGATAAGTTGATCAGCACCAGTCGTATCTCCAGCTGCACAATAATTATCTTGAGCAGGAGGGAAATCTTTACACAGAGTGCGTGCATTGATACGGTTTTCATTCCTCCCACTAGGTGCCATTTTAAACAATGTCATAAACTAGATTAGTTTATGAATTAAAATACATAATTCCATACTTTTAAAACACCTAACATAAATTGAACTATTTATGGATATAATCCATAATCATAAAAAAAAATTCTTTTAGAAAGTTTGTAATCATAAGCCCTTCAAAATGGTTTTTAAAGAAAATGATAATTATCCTAAGAATATCCCCCGGGAGTGTCGTAACCAAGAGTGAAGTAAGGCCCGTTGTCGTGCACCAGTTCTCGTTCGAGTCTAGCTCAAAGCGGTGTTTTCGGGTTTTACCCCTAGGTACATCTATGCCAGAGCCGCCTCTACCTTCTCGTATCCAAACAGGGATGTATTTCTCAGAAAACTCACAAAACATCTATAATACCAAAATTCTAGTAAGTTCTTCTATACTAATCCTCAAAGTCTATCTTCGGGCTATGTCCTCTAATCAGATTTTATCTAAATATAGCTTCCAAGGGTAGTACTAAACTACCTCTTATACCAACTGTAACGCCCTGACCCCAGTTACCCAGAGTCGGGGCATTATTGCGTAACATTGGCATGATCACGAAAGATCAAGTCTCAAAATACCGATTAGTTTAGTAGCCTTGGAAACATTAGATATATTCATAAGTCTTACATTACATCAAAAAGTAAAACAAAACTACAACAACATCTTGTCTTCATATCCCCTCATACTATCCTTGTAGGTCATTCATAATATACTTCTTCACATCCTGGAAAAATTAAAACACTGAAAGGGGTGAGCTAAGATTCTCAATAAGGATAACAATATAGTGTAAGATTTCATAAATAAACATAAAAATTTAAGATAATTTATAACTAAAACAAAATCCTTTTAAACTTGAACTTCAACATAATATGGAAAATGTAAAATGAGATAATTCCATTTACTTATTCACATGGATATTCAACTGGTCGAATAACCACATGCAATATCAATAACCAGTTTCATAATGATGGAATGCATAATGCTAGACTATCATAACCACATAGCCAAGGCCTCGTTCCAAGACTACAAATAATATTTTGTCAAGGCCTCATTCCAAGACACTAGTTTGTCTCATGAGACCTGCCGATGCATCGAGGATCTATAGCGGGCTCCACCCGTCACTTATTAAGTCCAATGCGTTTCTCATATGAACAGGTTTAAACATATCATAAACTATAACATAATCGTATCACATAAAACATGCATAAAGGAAACATAAAATTTACTCATTTCAATCACAAGATATCAATACAAAAAATTGATATAATAAAACACTCTCAAAACCCTTTTCAATACAACAATAAAATAAAATTAAAACACTGTATTTATTTTTCATTTAAAAAAAATTATGGCTTGTAGAGGAAGCCAAAACTCAAATAATGGTCATGGTGGCGGAGAAGTCGTTATCGCCGCATACGTAAGACAAAAAACATTCTTTTTTTTTGTTTAGTAAAATGATTCGTATAAAAAGATTCATTTTGAATAAACTTAAAAGTCAAAGAGGTTTATACACCGTATAAAAGAAAGATGTGTATAAAACAAAATATGCCTCAATGAAAGAAGATTGAGACGGAGTCCCTTACAAAGAAAATTTTTGAAATAAAATAGATCTATTATGTGTATTCAATATAAGTACACATAAATAAAGTACAAATACAAGATAGGACATAATAATATCATGACATAATTTGAATGTAGGAGATTAACCCAAAGAAAAAAAATTGGGTTAAGAAGTTCCCTTACCTTGTGTCCGACTTCACTCGATCGTTCTTTAATCTCCTGAATAATAAACTAGAGTTAATTTATATTTGATAAAGAAACTTTTACATGTTCATTATTCCTTTTATATCACTTATAAACATGTTATAAATATTATGTTATTATTTATGTTAATAACGATCATTTTGTCGATCTTTGATACTTGAGTCAAAAATAACCTTTTATAATTACAAGTTGTTCATGTGGTGAAATATCCATTATATCCAGAATTTTTTTCATGATGTATATATCATATATATCATATATATCCATTATATACATGCATTTATATTATTACATAACATTTAGAGGTAATAAATGAAATGCACTGTTCATGGAGACGGTAAGCCGTATGTACGCATGAACGCTACTTTCATTTCTATTTCGTATTTAATGGAATGAAATTATAATTATATAAAGGTATAATATAATTCCAGTATAATATAATGTATAATACCATTTACTTCATCCTATATACATCCCTCATATGGCATTAACGATTCAAATCACTTTGAGGGGGCGGTAGTCCGCACTTCCTAAAATGAAAATATCGCATTTACCCATAATGGAAACCATAAAGGTATGCCATAAATAAGAAATACATAATATTAAGTAAAAGATAAACATATTTTATATCATATATAAATATATTGACATCTTAATTTCCACCTTTGAAGGTGTTATATTAGTGTTGAACAATCATCGTTTCGTGAGGCAGAAATTCTCCATCCACAGAAACAGTATGTTCTTTAACCATTAGATATAGGTGTGTGTATGTGTAGCTAGAATCCTTGTCATAACAAAATCCTAGTATATTGAGGATACTGGTGTTGTTACAAAAGATGTTAATAAAAGATTTTAGGGGGTTGGAGAAGAAAAATAAAACTTTAGAACACAAGAGAAAGCACAACCTTTAAAACGGGTAACTCTTTTTGATTTGATCTCAATGGTTTCATTGGGAAGACTTATGCCCAAAGGGGGGATTCTAGGAGTAAGAGTGGGATGTGTAGAGACAAAATGGTCAGGGGTTGGCCGAGCCAAAGGCTTGAGAGGTGTGGGTAAGGTGGTAGAGGTGGGGGAATTTTATAAGAGGAGAGGAGGGGCACTCTTGGAAAGTTATAAAAGGTTACTTTATTATAAAATGCTTTTCGGATTTAAAAGGTCCCAAAATTATATATTTCGTGGAAAAGGTGATAAGATTTCGAAATCCACTCTTCCAATATGTTTTTGACATGTGTAGGTCTTATATTTTACATTATCTTTTCATTTTATTTAAATCGTTAAATAATGAGGTAATCGCTACATCATCATGGTGTCATAACTAATTTAATTTATTTAATGTCTAAAAATTATAAAACAAATATCATGATGTATGAAATATTTTAATTTTTCTAATTAATATTTATAGTCAAAAATATGACTTGTATAACCCCATTTAATTTTTTTTATTAAAACAACTCATGTTTGTGACATTTTAATTTTAACATTAATTAAAACGTTTTTAATGTTATTTTCCTACCAAAGTGGCTCCATGGGGTTCCCAAGTTGACCCATGGATTGTATCGGTCGTCCATGACTCATCCAATAGGGTTAGGACAAGTTTAATGGTATTTTAATATTTTTATAATATCATTTTACCTTAAATTTCACTAATTACCTTTAATCGCGATTAATTAAATTAAAAGTTACTATTCACCAAAAAATTATTTTAATCCCCTAGAACCACATTTCACTTCCTAATGACAACCATATATATCGTATTTTTGAAAATCAAATCACAGAAGTGGTAATGTTTCATTTAAACGAAAAATCAGTTTTTTAACTACCACTTAGTGGTTTCACTATTCATCAAAAATTGAAGTTTTTCTGAACAATGCCAAAATTTCACCCTAAGAAAGGGTTGATACTCCGAATTCAAAAATTATGTCTATTTTAAAAAATTCCAAACATATAAGTTGCATTAATTAGTTTTATAATTAATTCCCTCTGTCACAACATATAGCGTGTTTTAAGAAACAATATATATCAAAAGATTGACAATTGTTTATATCCAATTACAAAGTGAAATTAATTCTAATGACCACCATTGGATAAAATGGTAAAAAATATATTCTAATTATAATTTAAAACAACTCAATAGTATAATTTATCACTATAAATTATTTTGATTAAAAAAGTTGTTTTTAAGTATTTTTCACTATTCATAAAAAAATTGGAAGTTCTAAGAAAAATACCAAAAATTCATCATAGGCTAATTTCGATATTACGAATCCAAAAATGAAGTCCATTTTGAAATATAAAATATATATAATTTCAAAAAGTGGGTATTAATATTCATAATGGCTATTTTGATTGGTCGCGGTGTGTTAGAATCTCAAACTTGCGTACAATGCAAGATATTGCATTATTGAAAGAGAAGCGTATCATGGAAGCTCGAGGTGTTACAGATCTGATTCAGTTTCATGGTATAGGGATTGTCTCACCAGTGTCCCTAGGATGGGGACCCTAATTATAAATGAAATTAATGATTTAAAATTCTTTTGGGACATTACCAATTACAGAGGAAAAGTGAGAGATTACTTTTATCACAAGAATATAGGATCAGAGAAGGGAAACTCTAGAATTCATAATAATTTTATCACATATGTCTATTGTTTTTGGATGAGTTCTTGATAATTGGATCCCCAAGTATGGGACTTGGACCAAGGGATTTTCTATCATTTAAACTAAGGTATGCATGATACCTTAGTGTGGGATAATTTATATGTTTCACCTAAGTGAGGGAATGGATGTGAATTTTCCATAGTGAGGGATTTCCAAAGAGGATTCACCCTAGTGGTACGAGAGGGAAAATTCCCAATTTTGAGGTTGATTGAAGTGGATTTTTCCAAGTGAGGTAAAGAAAGGTGGTTCTCCCTAGTATGTATGAACAAGTTTCTTTTCCATAGTGGGTGATAAAAATGTGTTTTTACTTAGTAGGGGTGAGCAGGGGAATTATATCTTGTGATACATGGGTAAAGTGGTTCCCAAGTGTTACTAGGGAACAATTATGCTCTAAGAGACCTACATTTGGTGCAACATATCTCTAGTAATAGGTTATACATGTAATCTTTTGGATGAGAGATGCTTATGTGTTTATCCTAGTAAGGGTCCTTCTCCATGGTATTTAAGAACTAGGTAAGAAGTGTTTTCCCACAGTGTTTGTGAATTCATTAACCTCTAGGAATCCTATTAACCCACTCTTTTAGTATATTTCCCATGGTTTTAGGATTAAATAAACTACCTCAAGGGACTTGAATAATTACGTTCAAGACTAAGGTTAGTAGAACTTTGGTCTATTTCTTTAGCTTCCAAATGGTCTCAAATGATGAGACCAAGGGTCCTATTTATTGGGGAATATGGGACCCTAGTTGAAGGGGGTTTCGAGTTCAAGTATTGTGTGTTTTTAACTTTCATGCACAAGATTACATGAGCATGGTATCTTTGGTGTACATGTTGGGAAAATTATAGAGTGGTTTACTAAAAATTATACCACCTTCCTTTAAACATCTTCAATAATCTTTCCAAGGTACTCACCTTTCTTCAAGGTATTCATTCATATCCAAAAGGATATCCCCAGTATATTCATACTCATGATGTGTGAGACTCAAAGGAATAGGACTGAATCTAGAATAAAATTGAAATATAAAATAGATTTCCCCTAGAATTTCAAGGTTTCAAAATAATTGTATTTTCCATCCATACTTATAGATAACTTACCAAGTATTGATGATATTATCTCTTTTATAGATCCCTACTTGACTACCGTAATTGTAATCTAATACTATTTTGTAATGACCTTGACCTGGATACCCGAATGGTTTTTAGGTTGGGTCTCCAGAATACCTTAGGTGAACTTATGAATAGAAAATGGTTGGTGTAAATGTCAAATGATTTCATATATAATCTTATTGGAAGTAATTTACTTCTTTAATAACTTACTATAAAAAATACTGTATTAACCAAAAATCTGATATGTCATTAATAGAAAATGAACTAATGAAAAATATAAAACTTATCTATATGGGGTAACTATATACTAGGGATACGTGTTTCACATTGATAGTAATATATAATGAATTTATAAGAAAATGAAACTCTATTTAAATATATTACAAAAACACCTATATGGATATTCCATCAAACACAATCAGACATGAATGATATATACAAAATCTAGGTGAACCAAACCACCACTAAATGGTATTAAATTAATTTCCATGTGTTAAATATACCATGTATGAAGACCAAGGATAACCCATGATGTCCCCATCTAGATCATCCATCAAAATCTTGAAAAATATTCAATGCGACTCCATGCTCTAAGAAAATTTGATCTCCTAAGGTTTGGATTATTTCCAGTACTTATATTATATACAATAAAATTTACATGGATCCCTAGAGGATATGTATAGGGTGTGTAAACATTATACCCAATAAAATTTCACCACTCAACAACTTCTGATCTATCATAAATCCAAGTACATGATGTAGCAGTAAAAGTTAGGTAGATATGTAACCATAATAATCAACTTTCATTATATATAATATTTCACATAAATACGAACCATATTATATGATAAACCTTTTATTATGGTGTTGAATTTCACCAACTACTTTACTTGAAGTGGAATTGGCCCAGACTTATTTTAGTAGAGATTGGAAGCCATGTAAAATAAATATATATGATTTGGGGAACAAATATCTCATCGCATAGGAAAGGTGTAGGTGTTTAATAATTCAAGGAAAATTTATTTCCTTCCCTTTGGGTAAGGTGAAATTGTATAATGTGGTAGTGTATAGTGATCCCATCACATATCTTCCAACCTATTCATCACTAGTTCAAAAACTAGCTTATAAATTATTCAACAATACTATAACCCTTTCCATGTGTTCAAAATAATAAAGTAGTCATCATATAAAATTTACTATACTAATCAAGAAACCATATAAATTTATTTAATAATACATGCCAACAGAACATGTTTAATAAAATAAACCATGGGTGGATTAATATATCGATAGAGATAAGGTGTGACTAACAAGTTATCTATATAAAACATTGATAATGGAAATCAAACAATGTATGTAAAGTAGGTTAAACATTAATAAAGTATGAAATATAACACAAACATGTAATGATAATTTCAAAAACATAGATTTTTACCCACTCCTTGGTTTCTCCACTTCCAAAGGATAGAGTCCAAAGTTAAAAAATTAAATCACCACCACTTTACTAAAATAATAAAAACATAGTATAGCTTTAGACGTTGGAGGTCGAACCACTTGAAACAATTATTACATTAAAAATTCAAACATGTATCCATTATTTATTATTTTTATTAATTTTACAATTAAAAACTCAATAAAAACAATTTAGAAACAAACAAAACTTAATATAATGGGTCATTTTTTTAAAAAGTAGAGATCATGAATTAATTTCAAAGGATGGGTTTTTAAAAAAATAGTGATTTCATTCACTTGTAGAAAAAGATGAATCAATTAATTCCTAGATTCCGAAAGGGTGATAAATCTTAATTAAATCAACTTCAATTAATACTATCTTAACTCATTCAATTATTAATTATTAAAATAACTCAATTAAACTAAGATGTATTAAATTACAATATCTATTGAAAAATAAGTATCAAGACTACACTCATAGTAAAATTTCCCCTTTATCACATTATTTTTGCTCCCTAACTATTTAAATTTCTCAATTAATGAATAATAAATAATATAATAATTCATTGTAATATAATACTTAATAAAAAACAATATATCCCTAATAAGATACGACCATTCTAAATAAAACACCTTCCTCACATTATTAATCCACCTTTTCTTAAGTGAATACTCAATCATGAAATATATGGATTCAATTAAAAGTGAATAGTTAATATTAATATATGTTTAAGACATATAAGTGTAAGATATAATCAAATAGAACATGAAAAACAATTGAATAAATTAAATTTATATTCAAAATCTTGATCTAATGCTTCCACATTAGTATCCTCCATGAGGTCTCTCTAAAATGATAAAAGTCATTAAAAATTGGATACCCCTTTTAGAACATAAAAAATATAAACTATATAAACTATTAATCATGATATTATGGAAGCTACTGGTAACAGCATCATGGGTACTCAAAGTGATCTCCCCTATTTCTTCTTCTTCAAATCTCTATATGAATTATTCAATATATCCTGATCTTCATGTATTGTAGTTTAATTTGAATTTGTTATTTTTTAATGTTCTTATGTCTTTGGTTCTAGTGTTGAATCTATATGGATCATATAATATTGTCTAGTGAATTTTGAATATAACCCACACTTCAAAAAAAATTCATGAAAGTATTCCACTATAATGGGTGATGCTTATGACACAATGAATGTTGTATTCTCTTCATATTCTCCAATTTTGGTGTAATGGGTTTCTTTCACCATAATAATCCTTTAATCCTCCCACATTTGTTTATATTTCATATTATTTATAGTGAAAATTGGTTACATTTGGGGGAAATGGCTCCTTCTAGTGATTCCCTGGGTTTTACTTTTATATAGGCATAATGATGTGATTTTAATATATTTATCTATGATTTAATCAATATTTCAGAATTTAATTCCTTCAACTCATCACAGTTTAAAGGATATTTATTATGTCATGGTTTTCTTTTTTTATCTTTTAACTTCTTGCAAATAACCTTCAGTGTATTCCAATAACTCCATTCTGCCAAATATTATTAAAAATAATATATAATAGGTGGTAAAATTTAAAATTAACAATTAACACATGGAAATATTATATACACTTCTTAAGATAAAAAATTCCCTTAAACAATACCATTTAATTTTCAATAAGAAAAATATAAATATAAAATGAAAAATACTCAACACGTTAGTGAGGGAAACATTCAGTTCATCATATTCATAAACAAAAAGTCAAAACCGATAATCTCAGGAACACACAACATACGTAATTAAGAGTGATTTATTCTTGATTCCTTTATGACTCCAATATCAAATAAAAATCATATTCTACTCATATTATTCAACCATTCATTAATATCCATGATACTTATGATCTAACATACCAAAAAAACTTTTTACTCATCACTCAGTATCCTTTAATTGGAGTTATGATCAATCTCATGTCTATGAACTCTATCTATACGATTATTAATTACATAAATATCAACTATATAAATAAAACCAAACTAATCAAGAGTAATTTTGAATAGTTTTCGATAATTTTTATGGTTTTTGGTTCATGATGTAACAATTAAAATCGAAGAACCAAAGAAAAAATTTAATCCTTAAAGTAAAATGCATAATTTTTCAAATAATATCAGTGAAAAACTCTCCTCCTTATTCCTTACCTAAATAATAAATTCATAGTTCCTTCTTATATTTTTCTTATAGGTTCACAAACTTGATCATTCAAAACATTGATTAAATTTTTTATATTTTTATATTTTCTTCCTCCTTTTCAAATTTATTATTTTTCATATTTATGTTATATGTTTCTTCCAATGTTAATGAAATCATATGTGAAAAATGAAAAATAGTTTTATAAAACATTCCCATAATTAATAACTATAAATTCCACATATTTTTCACATTTAAATAAAAACATTTCTAATTTCACTATAAATCATTCCAACTACCCTCTTTATGCTCAAATAAATTCATATAATAAAACCAAGGAATTTGGATAGTTAGTACAAATCATCTTTTAATGTGACATTCTAAAAGAAAATTCCTTGTCACTATAGGCCTAATAAAATATCAAAAATAGGTTAGGTATCAAGATAAAATACGATAAGAAGTAACAAAATATGTATTTAATCATTTTAATGTGGTTAAAAGTCTTTATAATTATAAAAATATTAAAATTAATGCTCTAGTACTGATGCATATCTCAAGAATCTCTCAATAAATAGGGTACATGAATGAACATTAAAAGGGTTTTTTAGTAACTCTCTATAATGAGAATAAAAAATATTGTTCAATAATTTCATTCTATGAATAATAATAATCATTCTAGTTAATAAAAATTTCAAATAATTATAATCATAAATAGGCATCATATTCCAAATCAGTTCAAAACAATACAAAACTATAATTTGAATATAACTTTCAATAATTTATACCTATGTATTTATATTTTATATACATAAAAAATAAAACATTTCAAGAATGGTAAAATATATCTTGAAATATATGATTTCTTTAAGATCAACATGTGTAAAAAAATAATGTTTTTCTAATGATTTTCCCCTATAATTAATTTTAATTTTTTTCTCAATGCTTATGTATGGTGAGAGTGGTAGGAATGAATATTTGTAAATGTTCAAAAATTATATATTTTAAAAATAATGGAAAAACAAAAATTATCCTCTATTTAAAATGATATTATTTTACTTTATAATTAGAAGGAAATTATTTGATTTATATTATTAGAATGTGTTAAAGTATTTGTAGACTGAAATTTATGCATCAAATGTTCTTCCACTTTGAAAATTGTTATTTTGACAAAATATGTATCAAGAAAGTTCAAAATGATAGTATTTCTCAAAAAACATTAAATATATATATATATATTAGCAATAGAGTAAATATAATATTGAACAATATTCTCAAAAAGGAAATAAATACCTTGAAAGTACAAAAGTAAAAGAAAAATAGTGAAAATATATACCATTGACATAAAAATGGGGGAGGGGGTATCTTAATAATCCTTGATGATCGAATCATTCTTCCCACTAGTTTACTCCACCTCCTTTGATTTTTTTTGTAATGTATAATGATAACTCTCAAAGTTACTTCTTCAATTATTGGATGATCATTTCTATCTCTCTAGAAAAACTAGAATATGTACCATAAACAGAATATTGTTGTAGAGTGGTGGACTTAACGGGGACTATGATGGTGATAAATCCTATAAAAGATGTGTTTGGTGTTTTAGTATTAGATATTGGGGTAGATTCTATATTGATGGCTTATAGAATAGTTTTTTTTCTCAATGGTATTACACATAATTTTATTGGGTCTAGTATCTATGGAATACGACTCGCCTATTGGTGGATGCTCCTTGATGTAGAAGTAGGTGTGACAAACAGTGGGATTATATTTTAATGGTATATTATGTGGTTCATTACTCATATTATCTGTTCCCATTCATTAGGCCTTGATATTAAGCTCCTTACATACCCATGCTTCAAAAAATGAAAGAAATTTTGAATGAAATGTGAAAATGATGTTAGCTGTATTCTTAATGGAGGGATCTTGTTTTGGGGCATGGGGTGTTATGATATTTGTGGTGGGTAGGAAGTGAGGGGTGGGCATGAATCATGTTGTTATGGTTATAGTGGAATGATTCCTAGGCTATGGTGGGGGTGTTGGTGTTAAGGTATGTGGTATAACAAGGGTTCCATAAATGGAATGAAAATATTTGGGTATATCTTAGTGACCCAAACATTTCCAACATAGATATTACATCTTCATAGATAAATATTCATTACATAATATAGCGATCTTTGCTATAATAATTTAGGACTAGTTACTTTGGAAAAATCGATACAAAACAATTGGTTCATAAGGGAACAATATTATATCCCACTAAATTCTTCATAATCAAAACCCTTCATAAACATATCATACTTAAAAACATTCCTCACGAATTGGGGAAAATAATCATAAGAATGTGTGATCTCATATGATGAGTAAGGTAAAACAAGATTTATATAAACATAATAGAAGAATGACGGTATAAAAATATGATAACAATATATGAAAAAACATACTCTATAAGTCATAAACGTGACTAATAGAATAAATTCTAGAAATTCATAATACATGAATCATAAATAAATCAAATATTATAATCCATGAGAAAATAACATTGTAATAAGACAAAAAATTGTGGAATACACATAATTTTTTTATATTTTGAACAACTTTAAGTAGATACATGTTCACTCATTATGTTATGGACATGAAATCATGACCTCGTATAAACTTATGGATATTAAAATAGTTCTCTGAATGAAATTATAGACATGAAATCAGGTCCACACATGACATTGTGGACATGAAGGAAGGCCCACACATAACCTTATAGACATGAAAGCAGACCCATGCATAACCTTATAGAAATGAAAGCAGGTCTACAGAAAACCTCATGGACATGAAAGAAGTTCCACACATAACCTTATTTATATAAAAGTAGGTCCACACATAACATTGTGCATATGAAATTAGGTTCATGCATTATATAATTAACTCATAAGTTATCCATCATTAAACAATTCATTGGAGGTAGATATAATCATAGCACTTCACATAATGAAAATCATACATATGTTTTTCCATTTAATCATAAAAAATTCATTATATCAGAAACTATAAAAATAAATGGGCTTCATAAACATTTAATCAAAACATAACCCGTGGAAATGAAATGGGTTTCATAAATATTTCATTATTTCATCTTAAAAACCACATTGAGACAAAATGGGTTTCATGGAAATCATATAATAATAATAATAAACCACATATAGAAAGAATAAGGATGGTATTAATGGATAATATCCTCAGTAAAAATTATGTAACAACAAAGGATTCCAACTTTTATGGAAAGTGGTTTTGAAAGTTCACTTAGAACATTTCTTAAGGAAAATAGTCCATCCACTTTGAAAATAATTTTTTTAAAAAAAATTCATAAAAGATTTTTAAAATGAATTTATATGAAAATAAAATTTTTTAATTATAAATTAATATTTAAATCCTTGATTGATCATTATGGTATAATATTATGTTCATGTTTTACATGCTCAAAAAAAAGATTCATTTCACATTTTTGGTAAAATTCAAACAACCCTTGTTTGAAAAATGACATGAATATTCAATTTAAAAAATTAAAAAAATAAAAGGGATAAAAATTAAAATAAAAAATAATACAGAAATATTAAAATATTCTTAAAAACATTTTTTCTTGAAAACATTGATATGGAAGAAAAAGGGTTTTCAACCGAAGAGAGAAATAAAGTTTATTTTCTTTAAAAACATCATTTTTGAATCATGATTACATCAAGAGAGTAAAATTAATGGAAACATTAATTATAAAGGAATAATAAAAGGAGAATAAAATTAATGAATTTTTGAGAAATATATTAGAATATTTCATAATCAAAATCATTGTCATAAATAATCCCACTAAACAATAACATTATTACATACAACCCTTACCAGTTTGGTAACTTTTGAATCGTAAGACCCATGAAAGATAAAATATTATATGGATATTTATATCATATAATTTTTATGATAATAATAATAAAATAAATTCATGTGTAGTGTTTACACCACAAAAAAATTAAAAGTCCTGAAGATAGCATATAACTTCTAGAAATAAAAGAGATACTAAAAATCTGTTATCGCTTTGGTACATTCGAATAATATAACCCATGGAAGAATAACTTTTAATGAAAAATTAAATATTATAAGGAAAAATAAATTTGATACATAACCTGTCAAATTGGTTTCATATACACCTCATAAAATAAGATATTTTCATAACATAAGTTATGTCTCAAAGAAGACAATTTGAGACAAAATCCCTTACCTTAAGTCTCAACTTCCTTCGTATATATTCAAAACTCCTATTAATTAAATATAGGTTTATTATACATAAATTTCATAGATATGATTATATATATATATATTATGATATATTATTTTCTTATAACTTTTTGTTACTCGTTTATTAAAAATTCCTTGTTATAATCACTTTTTGGGTAATATTTTCTTTGTTTTTATGTCAGTTTTGATTTTGTATTTTTAGTCATATTACATTGATCATGTTTAAGCAATATTATTAATTTTAAATATTATATAAATATATTATATATTCATAATATATATTTTTAATAAAAAATTAAAATTAGAGTTAGAAAATGAAATACTTTTTATGGAGACGGTAGGCCATACATACGCCTGAACGTTGTGTCCATTTTATCAAAGGGTGGAATAAAAAGAAGTTAATTAATAAATTAAATATAAATATTAATTATTATTTCCTATATATCACATATAGTTATTAAATTTATCCTTATTATCATCCATGTAATGTCTTAGTAAAAAACGAGTCACATCCCTTCGTGATGTGGTAGTCCGTCATACACATGAGGGACATTATCATACCCACAAGAAATTATAATTATAAACATATATGTCATATTATAATTAAATAATTATAATTATATCTTATATATCATTCAAATATGTTTAATCCATCATTATATCCAACAATAATAGGTGGTGATGGAAAACAAATTACATCGGTTCACGAGGTGGTTGTCTGCCGTACATCAACTGTTACATTTTCTATATGATGTAAGAGGGGGTGAATATAGGTTATTACATTAAAATAATAAGATATAATTATATTTTAGATTTATTTTTTTATTATATCATCATAAATTAATAATATTTTGTGGAGGTGGAAGAATAAACAAAATAGAAATGCTTGGTTGAGAACGATACCACTTCTTTGGATAACCTCCTTATGTTTACACCAAAATACTTACTAGATTGTATTTATAATAAAAAATTAATATATGATTTGATTATGGGATTAAATAAATGATTTGGTTTGGTATTGGATGAATAAATAAGTTTTATAGGGGTTCTCTTTTATATGTTGGGGAGAGGACATATATATTTTTTGAAAAGAATAAAGTGTACACACATTTTTCACATTCCACAAGGCCCCAAAAATGCCATTATTGAAACTTATAGGTTATAAGGTTGAAATATTTATAGAAAATGAGATAGGGAATGTTTTAGGTCATTTATACCCTTATATTTTTAGTTTAACCCCTGGGTAAACCCATTTTATCCTTAACTACGGTAATTAATTGTTAATGTTTTTACTATTCATTTAAACCAAAATTTATATTGAACTTATTATATAATATTAATTATTATTATTAAAAATATGTAATCCATGTTTTCAAATTAAATTAATATATTTTGAAAATATAATATAAAATTTATTCTGTAAATGTGATGAAAAAATAGTTTTCTAAATAAAAAATGTTTAATAAGTATAAAGAGTTTTAATATAAAAATTCAACATAAAAAAGACTGAAATTAAATAAAATGGATTAAAAAATATATAAATTTACTAATTTTACTCTTAAAACCATATTAAAATAAAATTTATCTTATAAATGATTTAAATGAAAAGGAGGTTTTTAATAAAAATTTGTATTTCATACTATTTAGTGAAAGATTAATCTTTTTAAAAAATTCTCAAAAATTCACTAAAATATAATATTGAATTTTATATTTAAAGAAATAATTTTATTTTTTAATAAAAAATTTATAAAATTGTAAAAATTATTTTATTTTTTACAAAAATAAATAAAAACATTTTTAATGAAAATTGTATTTTAAAAATATATAAAGACTTATAAAAATTATGTACTTTTTTATCAAATTTTTTTTGTAGATATAAAACAATTATACTTATTATTTAAAATATTTTTATTCTTACCCATTCCAATATGTTTAATGTTTATGTTATAACAGTCAAGTTTAAATAATAATATAAATAGTATATCGTGGTTTGTTAAAACTTGGTGTTAGGTATAACGCAATCTATTAATGAAATTAAATTATTCGAAAATATATTTCATGAAAACTTTTGGTGTTATAATATCTTATCTTGGAGTTCCATGATATACAGTAGTTAATGTAGAAAACTAATATATTTTATGTTGGAATGTTGATGAAGCAGGTGGTGGAATTGGGAAAGGTCAGCCTTGGGGTGTGGGGGATGACAGAGGGTGAGAGGTCACATTTTATTAGAATTTTGAGTCTAAGTAATCCATCTCAGTGTCAAAATACTCATCAAAACAAAAAATTATATTTATTTCTTTCTATAAAAATACTAACTATTTTGAAAGTTAATAATTTATTAACTGTAGAATTTTATGATAGGAAAGTAGAATAGAACACTCAAAAGAACCAAGATACTTGGTATGATGGGAAATAAAATCACTTCCCATGATTATTAATTTTAATTTATTACTCTAAACAAAAAATTAATGATGGATTTTTTTTCATATTAATTTTTAACCCCATAATCATGGTATGTAAAAGTCTCACATCTAACCAACTAATTCTACCATGGATGCCACCCTTTGTTATCCAAGAGTGTTCAATTACTTGGTAAATAATCGTGAAAAATTATCCTATTTAAAAAGTACTCATGTATTTTTAGATCCATGCAAGATGGAAGGTTTTGAGATGATTTCAAACCATTTATGTTTTTCAAATTCAGTTTATGCTTTCCTGAAAAAGTCATAGTACTCCCAATTCCTTGAAAATATTGGGTTATATATTCCTAAGTACACATCAAATTTTCCATCTACTGCTTCCAAAACTAGCCACCTAATCATAATTTTATATCCTCATGATCATAATTTATGTTAGTAAAAAAATACCAAGATATTTCATGGTATTACTACTCATATATGTGTAGTATATGTTCCAAGTGAATTATATTTAGGGTCCTCAAGATGTACTCCAAAATCCCAATAGATACTCCTATCATTAAGTTGAGAAATCAATTTTGTTACACCTTCTTGAATTCTAATTTTCTTTGTATCTAATTACAATGTTGGGTTTTTATGTTTTTACCAGGCTTAATGTTTCCTTAGATAACATATTCACTATAAGATCCGGGGTTAGGGGTTGGACAGTTTGACTAGGTTCAGGTGTGGTAGGAAGAACTAAGTGAGGTTCAAGGTAGACTAGTTCTCTTATTCCTAAGGGGATGTGTAGTGAGTTTTATAGGTCTTATAACCTACTAATTCTTATTGGGAGGGGATAAATTTAGCTTGTGTCTAGTTATGATGATGTAATTGGTAAGGATAGTGTTTAAGGGTAGGGTGGAAGGGTTTAAATGGGTTGTAGAAGGTTGGGGAAGGGAGGTACTTATTATGGTGTAGAAATGTGTAGAGTGGTAGAATTTAGGAATCAAGGTGTTAGTTAAGTGAGTATATGGACAAGAAGGGTTTGAAATGTAAAAAATATGGATTTTTAAGATCATAAATATTATAATGAAGGGATATAAAGGAAATTGATCATGGTTCAAGGTCGTAGAATCTAATAAAATCATTGAGGTGCTGTGTTGGAATTTCATAGCTTAACCTTAGGGTTCATGTCAATTATCAGTTAAAATTATATGTGTTATTGTGTAATGTGGTATGTTCCACCATGATTTGAAATTTCCATAACTATAAGTTTTCAAAATTCTATCTACTGAGATCATCTTGTAGCATTTATATGGCATCATTACATTGTTTATTTATAAAATATTATGATTTAAATTCAATTTCATTACAATGTGATGGTTATGGGTTACTATGTAACACTTTGATTATTGTATCCCAAACTCCAAATTCTAAAGTACTCATGGGTCCATGTTGTGGAATAATGGTGACCCTATGAATATTTTCATGTTCCAATTTTCTTTGAGTTTTAGAATAGATCTCATGTATTCTTCCATGAATTTAGATAGTAAATACTATTTCCAATATTATGGTATGAAAATTTACCCAATTGTTATCATGGTTCTAATCATAAAATTGAATCTATGGGTAAAATATCATTATTCAATGATGAAATATATAAAGCCATGAACATTAAGGGATATGATAATCTTTTCTCCTCATTAAACAATTGGATTCCAATTATTTCAAAACCCATCCACTGTTTTTTTCTTTATTAGAGTATGGTTTTAGAGTGATTTGGAAAATAATTTAAGGAACCTCCCTCAAAGTCTCTAAAACAACATATATTGAATAAATATCTTAAGACTCTCATATAATGAATAAAAAGGTGTAAAACTAAGAAAACATACATGGGTTTCCTCCAAGAAAGAACTTTATTTAAATTTGAAATCTTGAAATAACTAAGTTTCTTCAATAAAAACAACAAGTGAGGATTTACACCCCATATTAATGTTTAATTAAATACTTGAGGAGGGTTCCATTCGACATAAAATATTTTTTATAATTATTTTTAATTTTTATGACTCCATAGAGAAATATCTTCACTACCATGAAGGGTCTCGTTCATTATGATTTGATCTTCCTTGAAACAACCACAAATACGACTTTAAACGTAGCTTCCTAACCTAGATTCCATTTAACTGATTCCCAAGGATAGTTTTATATAAAACCTCAAACGTGTCTCCTTATACTCCATAGGCTATTGACTAGTAGTGAGGGTCTAAGGTAGAATTGTAAGGAGACTATATCCCCATATCAGTGTGCACTAGAAGAAATATATAACCAAAAAACACACACACCAGAGTATGTGGAAAGAATAAATAACTCAAATAGAAGAATGTTGTAATAAGATGAAATGTAGTAAAGTATCGAACATCCATTCTATACATACAACATCAATATCCCACTGGGATAATCACAATTACAAAAAAACCATTAAAAATAAATAAATCAGGCTCTACTTGAAACTTCAATCCATGTCATATACCCGCTCTCTAGAACCATAATACCACCCAAGATATCCCACTGAATCATTTAAAACTCAACATATCCCCAAACCCAAACCATTTCCTATAATAAACATAAGATATATGATCAGGTACCCATTTGTAATGGTGGATTGAGCAAGATGTGAGTAAAACATAGAAGGCCCCACCAATGATGTCTAATGAAAATAACAGTTAGAGAAACTTTGTATGAAAATAAATAGTGGAGAAAATAAACAGTACAGAAATTAAGCTACATCAAAAATATAAAAACTATTGATCTAAAAACCAATTGAAAATCAGGTTCTAATGTAACACCTGAGCCAAAAAAACCTACACTGATGTAATTCATTCATATGAGTCACAAAACATTGGGTGAACATACCGTAAATAAAGAATGGAATTTAATATATAATGAAAATTAGGGGTCATAAAACAACAATATCAATCCTTATAGGAACATCATTTTGGAACCTAAACTGTACACAAAATATTAGTACCAATATAGAGCATCATATCAAGGAATCCAAACTGAGAATATGCCACACTATGTCCAACAATCCCTATCAACAATGTAGAACTCCATGAAAAACATAATTATCATGGTGCGAAATACATAACCAACACCTATTCTTCAATGTAGACTTCTATGTCCAACATCATTACCGTGGTATAGAATGTAATGAAAAACACCCATTCATCAATGTGGACCTCCATGAACAACATCATTAAAATGGAAAAAATCAATTTAAAGTCCTCTAAGGTCTTTTAATTTAATTCCCTTTTAGGTCTTCCATTAAAACATAACATAGATAAAATTTCCAATTCCTCCTTTCAAAATATTATAAAGCATTATTTCCCAAGTTCTACCAAGTTTAATTTAACCATTCAATCAGTCCAAACAATGAGCTAAACTGGGTTAAGCTCATAACCAACCTTCTTTACCCTTCACAAATCCACTTTAACATTTCCTTGAGACAATACACCATAATGAAGGCCATAAGTCTGGTCTGATAAACATCAATGGTCATACAATATTCATAGGAGGCATAAGGAATAATTTTCAATCCCAAAACCATTAACTTAAACCAAGGTATAAAACACACCACATATGGGATTTAAGTCACATTCCATATACACATGTAATTAAATTAACAAGACTATGTGTAAATCCCTTGCTCCTATGACATTTCTAAAGCATAATAACTTTTTCAAAGCTCATCCAAACCCTATCTAAACTCCTTGGTATCCAAAAGAGCTCCTCAAAACCACACAATCTCTATCCTCATGTTAATAATTAATAATTAATTAATTTTAAAAATTATAATTAATTAATAAATTAAACCCCAAGTTGACATAATACCAAAATAACTCTCCTGGTTCTCACCTCTTATTGAAACTCCAAGAAACCACCAAGGCAATTTAATAAAGGACTCCCAAAACCATTTTTAGGAATAGATATAAGTGGCGATATCATTTCCATGGTTGATAAAAAATCAATTTGATTGAATACATATGAAAATCCACTAAGGTCTCATACCTTAACAAAACATCACACAATGACATGTAGAACTCATCTTAATATCTCCTCTACTAAAGATGACTAAAAGACCCTTGAGAAACTAATGATTCAACCTTGGTCCAATGGAATAAAAAAAACCTAAATAGGAGAACCCCAAAAGTAGAGAGGAGAAAGAATATGAAGAAAAGAAGCCACCAGAGGGAGATAACTCACCTAGAATGTTAAGAAAACTCCATGAACACCCAAAAAAATCAATGGGTTAGAGATAAAGGAAAGTGGTTAGGTTCCCCTTGGTTCATGCCCCTATAAAGGGAGATAATTGGTGTGGAGTGACTAAACATATAAATGGGGTATTTAGGTCATTTAACAATTTTAATAAAAAATGGAATTTACACAGTTTGGTCCAATGGTTTTCTAAGTTGTGTACTAACTATACAAAACCAATACCCTTCACATGATATTCTAACCTTATTCCAACCGTTCACCTCCCCCACTATTCATCAAAATACACTTGCATGGTTAATACACATAGTTATCTAAAATTTTCACAACCCTTTCTTTCAACATCACCTCTCTTTTGAAAAAAGGTACATGGTTTTTCTAAAACCTTGTTTCGGTCATACACCATGTCCCAAGTTCTCTTAAAACAAGAATATTTTATCCTTTGTATCACACAATTTTTCTTAAAACATGATCTAACCATGCAATGAAATATTTATCAGTTCAAAATTAACTTGGAAATGATTTAATAGTGGGTGCCTTGTATCCAAATTGGGAATACTTTTTATTTTCTTATCATATCTACAGTGATTTATGTAGGATGAACACATACCATAATAATGTTGGTATTTCAACATCTTCTATTTTAATGGTAATTACATTGGGTATTTTTTATATCAAAAGGTCATAGTAGTTCCCAAGCTACAATGAGATCCTTGAGATACTATGAAATTAATATTAAACATATATCATGTAGTCTAGATACATCATACTGATTGGACATAGTTGATGTATGAATATCATGTGTTGGGGGATCATTAGAATTGAGACGTCATCTCCTAAAATTTTCACTTGGGGATCTATAGTGGTTTATATCCTTAGTATAGACCTTCCAATAGGAATACCACATGTTTTCGGTGTCATTGGTTATTTCTATCTACAAACATATGTATTGGTCTCCTAAATTGAGATCATTATCAAAGGGTTCCATTTGGTTTCATACTTTGATGTAATCCCAAAATCATATTATTGAAGTCATCGTGAGGCAGCTTCTATTGGGTTCATCTTTAGTGGTATGTAATCAATTGAATGGTAAAGACATAATTTTTAGCTTCTGGGTATAGGAAGTGATGTCTTAGGCCTAGTTGATTAGGATATTTGTACATTCATAAATCCTTGGACAAGGTAGTTGAAGGTAGGTTTTTGAAATTAGATCAGAAAATAATAAATCAATCATGTATGATGACACAAGGTCTTCATCCTTATTAATGAGATATCATAAGTTAAATAGATTATATTACACAGTGCATGTTCACAAGAAAGGATACTACTCTAATAACCTTTCCTTATCTCTTTAGAGGTCTTGATGGGATAGTAGAATCGACTCTTGGTCTGTGAATACTATTAACTTCTATTAAATAAAGGGTCTAAAGGGTCACACATAATAGCACATTCAAGAGTCTTCCCTATTCTTTTGAATATGTTTATAGGACATGGTGCGACCCACCATGGGGTCAAAAAGTTTTTCAAGTATTATAGATTACTAATGACAAAATAAATTCAATTTAATTTTAGTATATAATGACTAGGTTGAATTTATTTATTATTAGTATTCACACAGTATTAAGTGAATACAACGAAAATATTCTACGAATTCATATTATTTTAATATTCAAAGTTTATTTAATATTGGGAGAAATATGAGTCGATTTAATGACCCAGATGTTTCGCGTAATATATTTATTATATATTACAAATATGTGACAAAATATAAATGACATTATGACATATCTAGTTCATCATAACGTGTCATTTAATTCTTATTTAGTGGTGTTTTATTTTCAAGGGTTATAAAACCCTTTCCAAGAATTTTGTATACCCACTATATAGGATGGGGAGGAGCTTTAGTCCATAGACTATTCATAACAACAAATTGAGAGCCTCTCTCTCATATCTCTTCCTAGTGAGATAAAGTACTTATCCATGTTTTTCATCTAAGAATTCCTTCATGTATCAAAGAGACTAGATTATGGTGATTGTAGCAATGTTAAAGAAATCCTTAGAGTTCTTTCTATAAATCAAAATTCAATGATTGGAATCTGTATAGATTATTGGAGCATTTGTGGATGATATAGAGGGATTCAGGCTCAGATCCTTAGAGAAACGATTGATGGTGATGAGATGTAGTTGAATTCACTTCCAAAACAAATGAGGTACTCATTTATTAAAATATATTCTTTAAAATATTATTATTAGATCATCATACATTAACCAAGGCTTAGATCACTATAGGCGATAACGTTTCTTCACTTTGGTGATGAAAAATTTTAAATCTCTAACCCACCAACTTCAGTTTGGAATCCTTATACCATAAATTAGTATCAGAGTGATCACATGAATTTTATGAACCAAGAAAAAATTTAATTTTCTTAAAATTAAGTATAGTGATTCAATTCTATCCTAATGGATTTGACCACACTTATATCTAATATCAGATGTCCAAGTTATTATCATTTGAAAAATATTTATGGAATGAATATGGGTCATTATTTTAACTGATGTGTTTTTGGTTTCAATTTTTGATGGATTTTAAAAAAAACTCTGGTTTTTAATCTAAATCTTGTGAAAAAACCACTTATGATGGAATAGTATTATAATTTTTACATGGTTGTGGAAAGCTAATAAAATTAGTTTTTTTGGTGGTGAAGTAAACATTAGGTTTTGTGAGGGTTGGTTGTGCGTATGTATAAAAAACCTAATCGAACCTAAGGGTGGCGCCTAAAAAGATAAAAATAAATAAATATTTAATTTAAAAAACTTTTTTATTTAAATTTGACACACACTACCACACCGCCCCTTTCTACCTTCACTATGTGCAGTGCTACTCGCCGCCTCCCCACCTTGAAGTAGACCTACCAGTTACAACTCAACCCCATCTTCTTGACCACCCTAGTTATAGCTACCCACTGTGAGATCTAGAAATCTATGGCCACTTAGACCGTCACCACCTGGTCATGTCGCCCTCATCACCTCAGAAAACTGAGTAACTCCTCATCATCAAACACTGCCCTCATCTTAGCCATCCCACCCGTAGCGACACTACTCACCTGCCTGCTCACCTCAGATCCTTCGAGCAACGATTGTTGGTGATGAGATGTAGTTGAATTCACATAAAAATAAAATGAGGTACTCATTTATTTAATTATTCTCTTAAAAATATTAATGAGATATCATCAGACCTTTACCATGGATTATATAACTAGAGGTGATAAAGTTTCATCACTTCGGTGATGAAAATTTTTAAATCTCTGACCCACCAACTTTATTTGTGCATCCTTGTACCAGAAATTGGTCTCAGAGCGATCAAATGAATTTTATAATCCAAGAAAAAATTGCTTTTCTTAAAATTAATTATAGTGATTTAATTCTATTCCAATGGATTTGACCACACTTCGATCTAATCTCGGATTTCCATGTTATGAGCGTTTGAAAAATATTTAGGGAATGAATATGAGTGATTATGTTATCTGATGAGTTTGTGGTTTCAATTTATGATGGATTCCCAAAAACCCCTTATTTTCTATCCGAATATGGTGAACAAAAAACACTTCTGATGGAACAATAATATAATTTTCACATGGTTGTGAAAAGTTAATAAAATAATCTTTTTTGGGGTGGTTAAGTAAAAATAGGTTTTGTGAGGGTAGGTTTTTGGTATGTATTAAAAAAAGTTAATCATACCAAGGGGTAGTGACTAAAAAGGAAAAAAATATTTAATTTAAAAAACTCTTTTCATTTGACTTTGACACACACTACCCCACATCCCCTTTCCACCTCCACTACATGCAACGCTACTCGCCACCTCCCCACCGTGAAGTAGACCTACCAGTTTCTACTCACCCCTATCAGCTTGACCACCATAGTACCATCTACCCACGGCGGGAGCTAGCAATGGATGGCCACCTGAACCGTCACCTCCTATTCATGCTACCCTCATCAACTCAGACCACTGAGGAACTCATCAAAGTTGAACACTGGATTTTTTTTACATTTAAAAAAAAATATTTTCCCAAAAACGATTAGGGGAATTTTTTTTAAAAAAAAATGCACCACAAAGGCGGCATCCGGGATGCTGCCTTTGCATTTCTGGGGAAAGGAGGCATCTGCGATGCTTCCTTTCTCCTAAAAAAATCTTATTTTTGAAAATTTTTATTTTTATTTTTATTGTTTTGTTTTGTTTATATATATAAACAAAACAAAAAATTTCAGCAGAATTTCTCTGCTATTAAAGATCCAACGCTACAACCATTACAGCAGTCTAGATTCTAACAGAAACTCTTACTAAGGCCTCCCTTTTATAAGAGGGTTTGCCCTAAAAATCATTCTGCATTTTCGATGTGGGATTCAGGTTCTACCTTTACTGCGCAGTACATTCTGCATTTCCGATGTGGGATTCTGTTTCAAGTACGTGACTTTGAAATACAATAAAATATAAACTATAGGGCCAATATAAATGAAATTTTAAAAATTGATTAAACATATAATAAATAGTTGAAAACAAAAATAATTTCCTCAAAAATGTTGATGAAAAATAATCTGTAACCTTTCAAAACCTCCTACTTGAAACTCAAAAATGTTTCAAATACGTGAATTTGAAAGACTGTATAATTCAAATTATAAAACGAATATAATTGAAACTTTAAACATTGATTAAACATATAATAAATAGTTTAAAACAAAAGAAATTTCCAAAAAAATGTTGATGAAAAGTAATTTATAAGCTTTCAAAACCGCATACTCGAAACTTAAAATTTTTCAAGTGGGTGAATTGGAAAGACCATAAAACATAAAATAGAAGACCAATAAAAATTAAACTTTAAACATTGATTAAACATATAATAAATAGTTGAGAACAAAAGCAATTTCAAAAAAATGTTAATGAAAAATAATTTATAAGCTTTCAAAACCGCCTACTTCAAACATACAAATGTTTCAAGTATGTGACTTTGAAAGATTATAATTATATTACTAATTAACTAATTAATTATTATATAATTAATAGTTATATTAATAATTAACTAATTAAGTATTATATAAGTAATAATTAATGAGTAATAATTAATAATTAATAATTTAATGAATAGTTATAATTAATATTTATATTACTAATTAACTAATTAATAATTACTAATTACTTATTAATAATTACTAATTACTTATTAATAATTACTAATTACTAATTATAATGAATAATTATAATAAATATTTATATTACTAATTAACTAATTAATAATTAATAATTACTAATTACTAATTAATTAGTTATAATTATTTATTATATTTCTAATTAACTAAATATTTATTATATATATAATAATTATATTACTAATTACTAATTATATAATTAATGATAATATTACTAATTAGCTAATTAATTATGAAATATTTAATTATTAATAATTAATAATTAATAATTCAAAATTATAATGAATAAATGTAATTAAAAATTGTATTACTAATTTACTAATTAATTGTTATATAATTAATAATTATATAACTAATGAACTAACTAACTATTATATAATTAATTATTAATAATTAATAAATAATAATTATAATGACTAATTATAATCAATATTTATATTACTAATTAACTAATTAATAATTACTAATTACTAATTACTAATTACTAATTACTAATTAATAATTAATAATTATAATGAATAAATGTAATTAAAAATTATATTACTATTTTAGTAATTTATTATAATATAATTTATAATAATATTACAAATTAACTAACAAATTTTTATATAACTAATTATTATTAATTACTAATTAATAATTATAATGAATAATTATAATTAAAAATCATATTACAAATTTACTAATTTATTATTATAATGAATAATTATAATTAAAAATCAAATTACAAATTTACTAATTAATTATTATATAATTAATAATAATATTACAAATTAACTAATTAATTTATACATAATTATCTATTAATAATTACTAATTAATAATTATAATTACTTATTATAATTAATTATCTTATTTATAATTAAATAATTAATTATTAAATAATTAATAATGATATTACTAATTAAATAATTATTTATTATATAGTTAATAATTATATAATTAATCATTATATTACTAATTAAGTATTATATAAATAATAAATAATAATTAATAGTTATAATGAATAATTTTAATGAATAAATATATTACTAATTAACTACTTATTTATTATATAATAATTTTTAATAATTACTAATGAATAATTATAATGAATAATTATAATGAATAATTATATTACTAATTAACTATTATATAATTAATTATTAATAATATTAATTTAATAGTTAAATAAATTATTATATGTTTAATCCATGTTTTAACTTTAAATTATATCGGTCTTATAGTTTATATTTTAGTCTTTCAAAACCGCATACTTTAATCATTTTAAATTTCAAGTAGGTGGTTTTGAAAGCTTATAAATTATTTTTCATGAACATTTTTTACGAAATTATTTTTATTTTCGACTATTTTTTATATGTTTAATCCGTGTTTTATGTTTCATTTATATCGGTATTATAGTTTATATTTTATAGGCTTTGAAAGTCACGTGCTTGAAACATTTTTAAGTTTCATGTTGGTCGTTTTGAAAGCATATAAATTATATTTCATCAATATTTTTTACGAATTTTTTTTTATTTTCAAATATTTGTTTTATGTTTAATTCATCTATTAAGTTTCATTTATATTGATCATATAATTTATATTTCATAAGCTTTCAAAATCACGTACTTGAAACTTCTTATGTTTCAAGTAAGTGGTTTTGAAAGCTTGTAAATTATTTTTTATCATCATTTTTTATGATTTTTTTTTGTTTGAAACTATTTTTTATATGTTTAATCCATGTTTTAAGTTTCATTTATATTGGCCTTATAGTTTATATTTTATTGTCTTTCAAAGTCACGTACTTGAAACAGAATCCCACATCGGAAGTGCAGAATGTTCTGTGCAGGAAATGGAGAACCAGAATCCCACATCGGAAATGCAAAATGATTTCCAAGGTAAGCTCTCTTATAGAAATGAGCACTGGGTGAGAGCTTCTGTCAGAATCTAGATTGCTGTAATGGCAGTACTGTTGGATTTTAAATAGCGGATAAATTCAGCTGAAAATTTTATTTTTGTTAGATATATATATATATATAAACAAAACAAAACAAAAAAAATAAAAATAAAAATCTAGAAAAAATATATTTTTGTTTCTGTTTTAGGGGAAAGGCGTCATCTGGGATTCCGCCTTTCACCCGAGCCCAAAGGTGGCATCAAGGATGCCACCTTTGCGGCATATTTTTGAATTTTTTTAACCTAGCCTGTTTTTCAAAAAAAATTAAAAAAGATTATTTAAAAAAAACTCTTGAACACTACTTTCATCATGGCCACCCCACTCATAGTGACACCACTCACTAGCCTGCTCACCTCGATCCCCACTAATGTCAACCACTGAGATCCAGCCATCATCACACTTCCTCCTGTTGTAGATGAGGTCACCATCACTGCCTCTAGTGTCACCACCGTTAGTTGATTCCACTCTGACTGACCTCCTATATTCATGCACCAGACTCCCTCCAATCAGCTAACTCATTCACCCCATGTCCCCCCACCATGATCATCCTGTGGTGTGGCTTCTTTCTCAAATTGGGTGAATTTTGGGTAAGTAGGGTTCTGCCTACCCGATACATGTCTTCACGGGCCTGGGAAGGGTCTTCCTAGACCGGAACGAGCCAATGTGGGTTTGTCCTAAATCGTAATGACCTTGGTAAGGGTTCTAAATCCTTTTAATGTTTTAAAAATATAAGGAATTTTTTAATTATTGTTTGGAATTAAAAATAATAATTCTATTTAAAAAAAAATGGTCAAAAACTAATTTATTTTTCGTTTCAAAATAAATTAATTAAAGAATTTAATTTTGGAATTATAAATTAAATTTTTATGGGATAAGAGTAAATTAAATTATTTGAATTGAGATAATTCATTTAATTTTTTTTAATTACCATCGTACTTAAATTTATTTCATTTTAATTTTATCTTTCTTTTAATTTACCTGTAGATCAGTCTTGAGCATCAATCGTGCATGTATTATTTTATTTAATTATTTATTACAACTATGGGTGATTCTTATAATATTTAATTAAGTATTTTAATGGTCTATGCATCATCTTCTTCATTTAAATATGTATAAGGGTCTACATGTCCCTCATTTTTTTATCTGTATGTACATTACGCTTCCTGAGACCCCCTCACATGCATGCCATTATATTTGTATGATGATGTTGTAAGACTTAGACCATTCCAAGACGAGGCAGAATACTAGATGAGATGTGGAAACACTGGATTCTGGGAGAGATGTGATACAAATCAATATTTGACTTAGGTATTACCCCTTGGAAAAGGTTAATCCACAGATTTTAAATAGATAAACCAATATTTAATTCCCAATCCCAATTGGGTAATATATTTCCTTTATTTATTGTTATTATTTTATTTATGTGCATGTTTATTAAAGGAACACATAAAATAATAAAAAGAAAAATGATTAAAGTGTAATGAATGTTTTTATATTAATTCATGTTTTGTTGTTAGTGTGAAAACATTGTATGAACTTATTAATAGAAATGTGTCACATTTATAATTTTTTTTAAAACCCCCTTAAATTAACATTAAATGATGAATGTCTTTTGTAACACAAATTTGAACAAAATCAGGTGTACATTGTGCTCATCGGCCAAATTTTAGGGTTCCTCCTACTACCAAGGAGTTCTTATAAGGGTAATAGGTTGATTTAGCTAATGTTTTAAGAAAATTAATATCCAAATCTATCATGTTGCAACTTTAGAAGAAAACATTGAGTAAATAATTTTTATTTTTTTAAAAAGTAAGGACTTTACTCAATAGATCAAAGATCAACGAGTTAATGTTGTTTTATAGACTAGTGATTACATTTAAACACTCTAAATATTGGCATAGAAAAATCCTGTAGACAATGAGGGGAGGTTTCAAGGATCATTTATACTATAATACTGAAGAAATAAAGTATTCAAAACCTAGTATTAAGGGATACAACGGTTTAATAAAATATTGGGATCCATTTTATGACTAATTTAATCGGTAATGACTAATTAGTAATCATGATAAAAGTACTAATCTACTATATTTTGTTTTCGTAGAAAATGGAATGCAATACAACAAGTACATTGTGATAACTGTGGGACACATACCATGTCCAAACCTACATAGGGTTTCAAGAGTAGTATTAATGATTGTGAAAAGTACTATGATATCATAAATTCAAGGTATTGGTTTCCCCAATACTTGCTAAGCATCATTTAGAATTAAGGGTGATAAAAATAATTACAAGAGACTCGTGTATTATTCATATGATGGTTATGTCATAATGGTATAATCAAAAATAAGATGTAAGTTATAGATAAAACATATGGACGTGGATGATTTCACATGTTATCTCTTCTCCATGAAAATTACAAGAAGAAAGTGAATCAAGATATGAATAAGCTTATTATTACACTAGATATGTGTAAAATTGAAATATGGATCACGATCTTTCAATACATCACATTCTTACATACTTATAACCCACTTAATCTAATTTTATTTAAGATTAATAAACAAACATCACAGATAAGTCACTTCATTACCTTTTAGGTAAGGTTCACCATGATAAATAGGAACTTAAATAAAGTGTTCGTTCTTATGGTGAAAAATTTGAAATACATGGAAAAAAGGATAACAAAAATTATGATTCTAGAGCCACATTCCAAATTCCATTCAAATAAAATATGAAATACATTATACAAGAGGCTATTTTCCATAATGACATGAGATAAATCTATAGATTTTTAAATTTAATGAACTTAATAGAAGAAATAAGTAGTCACTTCTTCTTCAGGTATATTTATCATTGTTTGTAATGTTTTTGGCATGTTTCTTGGGTATTGAATACAATATGCCTATCACATATGTGTATTTAAATACATTATCCAAGTAAATATATAAATATTACATTATGTAAGGCATGTTATACAAGCATATGATAAAGTGTTGTTCCTAAGTCTGTGGTGAGAAATACACAACATCTATTTACCAAGTGTAATGGTTCTAGTTTAACATTTTTTTATGAATTACCAAAAAATTAATCTCACATGTCCATTGGAAACAAGGGTACATTATTCCAATTTTGGAATAAATGCTTTTCATGTTGTTTAATAGTCAACCAATAGATCAATATTGGATGAATCATTAGAAAGACCCAATTAATATAAAATGTAATACTTATATACCCAATTTTGGATGGATAATAATTTTCCAAGATAAACTAATTAGTTTTCAGGGATATTCCTAAAATGGTTTTAAACTCTTTTATTTAAATACCTTATGTGTTATCAACATAGTTATATTATTAGTTTTGTATAAAAAACCTTTTTAAAATAAAAGGTCAATCACAAAGCATTCTGAATTAGTTCAGCTAGAGAGTATGAACTATTCCAAGGTTAAGCTAGTTGTAAATATACTTCAATAGATTACATTAAGTGTTTACTATGGAATGTGAAGGTAAATTATGTTATATTCATTTTCAAAAGATATTATTTTTTTCGGGATGGTGTGCTAAAGAATATATTAACCAATCATTCATCGATCATTATAATGTAGCATAGAGTAATTAGTAAACCCACATTAAATTATCCACATAAAAGCAATGATGATAAATAGGAGGATCGATGATGAGTATTACATGTTAAAATTCGTGAATATAATATAGCATATATAAATTACTAAACATGAATTTTCTTATACATATTAGATTCACAATGTCTGTAAAAGGAGTACCAATGTTGCAACTTATATCAATCACAGATACTTCCATTATTTTTCAATACATGCATCACAAATATTATCATTACCCCATATGAGTTATATAATGATTTAAATACATTATACCAACATAATATGTGTTTAAGTACAAATATTTTATTTTTATATAAATAAACCCGCATCAAGAAAAAGAAAAATAACATCTATAGTAATTATCCTAAAGTCGCGAAGGATATTAAATAAATCCCTATGATATAAAATTTATAGTCAAGTGATAGACTATATTTCAATAAAAGGGTGCACATATCTATTTGAGATAGTGGGGGAAATATTTAATTAGGTTTAGTCAATACTGATTATTCATAAATAGTTGACATATAAACAATTTCCACAAGAGCATTTGTAAAAAAGTAATGTTTCAGAGAAACGTACTGTGTAGGAATAATAAAACCATTGTAATGGTTTTGTTTTCACTATGACCAATAATAAATTATTTATTGAGAATAATTAATCCTACAAGTTAGTAGTAAATATAAATAATCTATGATTGACAAGTTCAATTAAAATTCAATATTGGATTCATTGTATCTAAGAAAGGGGCAGTATTATTTTGAGTATTGTAGTGGTTATTCAAGTGAAATTATACATCAATGGTATAATAATGGTTTCAATAAGTCTCAGCTAGTCAAAGTAAGTAATTATGCGTAAATAAATTATAATTTTACTTATTATAGATACTTTCTATGATCAATTTATAGAGAATTGGATGTGAATACCACTAATCTTGTAAGGTGTCTAAATGATGAAACCATAAATGTATGGTGATACCATAGAATGCTAATAAGGGGTGAAAGATACTGAAATCTAGATTATGATTAAATTAAAAACAAGATCATATAATATTCATTTTGAATGAATCTCTTCCACGTGTCTACCATATGTTAGTAGGAGCGTCAATGTTTCCATGTAAAATATGTTTGATAATATATGGGAAACTTTTATTGGTCTTATAATTAGTTTAGAATAGAATGGAAGTAACTCTCCATGAATTGATGTATTGTAGAAACCAATGTTTTAGGGAACAATATCTACTAATGTAGATGTAACATTATCTTAGACTATGTCAAAGTACATATACCGGCATGGTGTTGATAAAATACAAGTTAGAATGGTTTGAGATTTAATTATTACTAATTTCACGTTGAATAAATCTCTCCAAGCAGAAATATATGGGTCATAGGAGGAGATTAATGTGTTTAGTTGAATTTCATATGGTTGTGTGATTGATTAATCATGTATTCCATGATATATACAAGTAATTATATTTCTAATGTAAAATTTATGGTAAGAAAATATCCATTATATCCGGGAGAACTACATGGGGAGTAGTCAGAACTGTTCAAGTGTACATAAAGAAGTACAAAGTATATGTGCTTGGTATGTGGGGATTAAGGTATACTAGTTTCAAGGGGACACAAAATAGTCTTCCTATAGATCAATATGATATAATATTCTAAAATGGATGTGGTATTGAGTGAGATAGGCTCATAAAATCTAGTTGTATCCATATCTATAAATACAAAGTATGTTCCATCTTCTATGAAAGATACAGAAGTAATATAAAATACACAATTATTTATTCCAATTCTTGGAATCACACATAATATGTAATGTTTTATCATAATTATAAATATGATAGAACTACTACTGGAACTATCTAATATGTCATGTTTTTACAGTGTATAAATGGATATATACTCGAGGTTTACATGTCTTGAGAAGTCTTACACAAGGAGGTAAAGTTTCAGATAGTATAATATCCCTGATGTAGGTACATTGTGGGACTAATGACTAAAGATACAACTTATTATAAACAAAATATTATCATGTGAGAGCTAATAAGGTTAGATAGCATGTTGTCTATAGTGAAAGTGGAAGGGTGACAATAGTGGGCTCCCAAGACTGAATTTAAGCAATAATTTTGATTAAAATACCATATATACAGTGAGTTATGCATGATTTACCCTTAACATTATTGTTTTTTTTATTTTTACATCCACTAAATTAATGGAAATTTACATATATTATTTTTTATATCAATAGTTTATAGCAGTTCTCGGGATATATTGATAACCTAGAGATAATGTGACATTAATATTAAACATATTTCCTATGGTATAGATACATCATACTGACTAGAAATAGTTGTAAAATGACTATTATGTTTTGGGAGAACATAATAATTGGGACTTATTCTCATGAAATTTTCAATTTGTGATCTCTAGTAGGTGATATCATGAGGATAGACTTTCCAATATGAACATCACATGTTTCAGGTGACTTTGGTTGTTCCTATATTTGAACATTTTTATTGGTCTCCTCACTAGATATCATTACTAATGAGTTTTATTTCATATTTTACTATGATGTAAGGAAAAAACAATGACTTTAAGTTGTGGATAGGTATCTTGTGTTGGGTGTTTCTTTGGTACTATGGAATTGGTTGAATAATCAAGATAAAATTTTCCGCTTATGAGTTGAGGAAGTGATATCTCAAGCCCAGTTGATAAGGATGTTAGTTCCTTTATAAATCATTTTCCATGGCATTAAGAGGTAATTATATTCAGTTACATCAAAAAATATTAATGTAAGAATCGTTGATGACACAAGTTGTGCATCCTGATTTATGATATATCATGAGACAAAGATAATATGTTGCACAATGCTTGTTTATGGGAAAGGTTATCATGTCTATGAATTTTTCTTATCTCATTATGGTCCTTTATCAGTGTCTTGACTCTACTCTTTTTCTATATATATAATTCATAATTATTGAGATAAGGTCTAGAGGGTCACACACAATAACATACTCAAGAGTTTTCCTTATTCTATTGAATATGTGTATAAGACATTGTAGACCCCACCATAGGTCCCAAGAGTTTTTTGGGTATTATTGATCACTAATGAATAAATAAATTCATTATTATTAGATTATAAAAATATTTGGTTTAATTTACTTATTAAAATAATTCACCAGGTATTAAGTGAATACGTGAAACATATTATCAGAATGAACATTATTTTAATATTCAAAGTTCATTTAATATTGGGGGAAATATGAGTTGAGTGAATGAATCAGATTTATTATATAATATATTTATTATATATTAAAATCATGTGAGAAAATATAAATGAACATATAATGCAGTTAGTTTTTCATTACTTGTCATTTACTACATATTTCTCTAGGTTTTTTCTTTTCAGGGACCGAGGAACCCTTTTTAGGTATTTTGGAAATATACTATATAAGAATTGGAGGATATCTATTATATAGATTATTCATTATAATGGATTGGCATCCCTTCTCTATTATCAATTTTTTGATATTGAAATTAATTTTCTATTCTTTTGATCCAAAAATTCTTTAATGGATCGAAGGGATGGGATCATTCTTGCTCCATGATATCACCCAAAATTAAATTATAATTTTTTGAATAGATTCTTGAAGCATATGTGAAAGATATATAGGAGTTTGAGCTCATATAATTTTAACAAAAATCATCGGTGATGATATTTAGTCGAACACTCCGTTAAATCAAATGACTTACTCGTTTATTTAATTGTGCATTTTAAAATATTCATGTGAGATATTTGGACCTCTACTGGGGATCAAATCATTGGATAAGACATGGTTTCATGACTTTGGTGATGAAATTTATTAAATAACTAACCCACTAACTTCAACAACATACCCCAATACCAGCACAAACACACTGAGCATTAAGGTTTCACACGGTTTCTCCTAAACCAAGCAGAACAAATCGTGCACCATGGTTAGACAACTCCAAAACTACCAAAAGTTAACCTGAAGCCTCTAAGGCTCATCTGAACACTCGGTATACCTCCCAAAAATCATAACTCATTTAAAAAAACCACTTAAAAGAATTATAAATGTTAGATTTCCATTCTAAGTCCTCTTTCAAATTTAAACCCCTCTGGTAAATAAAAATTCAAACTCTTTTGGAATTTCTAACTCATACAAGCATAAGATCTTCCAACCTCCACAACATAATAATTCTTATCCTTTCTAAGTATCAGTGGTCATTCATCCATAACACACAAAAAAAACTGATCACTAGTATGAAAAACATCCTCGTTCAGCTTTTGAAAGCCTAAAACACAACCAAGTCACAACCTCCAACCCAAGGAACTCAACCCAAAAAACCCAATCCAATTCATGTATTCAAAAGGAAAACACAAATATGGTGCATATATGAGCCTGTCATACCAAAAAAATAGATTAAGTTATCACCACATAACACACTGAATCTATATTGCTCCCCACAACAAGCTACATCTTATAACCACTAACTTCTGATGCTTAGCACCTCCGCTATTGGAAAAGTTCAATAGGAAATTGAAATAACATTCCCACAATACACCCTACATGGTTTCAAACTTACCACATCCAAAACCCTCACAAATGAGAATCAATATTTTCACCCATCCTAATAAACTAAAACTAACCAAAATGGATTCATACCCACTATCCATGCATGAACTAAGATAAAATATTATTGTTTTACAAAGACCAATTCTATTTCTACAATGCACCTGAAATTTCCCAAAGAACACACCATATGATATTCATAACTTAGTACATCCACTTTATGTTCTATCCCATGTCATGATATCCTCGGAAAACTCATTTTGAAAATGATCGACTCCAACCATTGGAATATCACCACCTCACTTGATCATGATGCCTTCACTCCCAAATGAATTCCAAGACCACCTAAACATTCCCACCAGAATACATACCTAGATCCTAGGGATATTTAAAAGTTATATCCTACACTGAATCAAAATAATCATCATCATTTTCTATAACACCACTGATTGATCCCAACACTAGTACCTTAGATCACTTTTCAAAACTAGCCTGAGCCCAAATCTAATTCTCGTCCCACTCATCCACCATAACTGATTTCCAGTTAAAATGCCTTATATAATTCAAGCACCCACCTCATCGATTCTTCACTGACATCATAGTTCTATCACGACTGATCCATGTTCAGTTCTATACACATGAAACCCTCCAAACATGAGGTTCACACTCTTGCAACTAACATGTCACTCCCCACAATAGGAGTTCCATTGTCACTACCTCACTCAAAAAATACATCCACTATGGAAAACACCCCAATCAATGCTAACCTCAAAATTTGGTGTGGCCGTCTCTCTCTCACCAGAGAAAAAAAATCCAACATTACCCATTATTAGATTATTAAAATAGTACATATGTTATTCACTAACATCAAATTATCTATAATTATTTACTCACAACAACTGATGGTGCACCTCCCACCACATGAAATTACATAAAATTCTCCATGAGTGCCACCTCCCAAGAATCTCTTCATCAAACCAAAAGGAAATTTATGTAGCTATATGTATAGTTTTTTTACTGTTATCATACTTGGGGAAATGTTAAAATATTGGTATGGACATCTCTATATTGAGAGAGCGCTAAGATTTCAGCAAATTATATTACAAAATACCATCTATTTTTTATGTCACTTCTAACTTTTGGGACATATCAAACCAATTCAAATGCCCCAGACCTCCCTTACCACAAGTACCTCATCACACCCACATTGATTTTCAGTCAACTCACAACTACCTATTTAACTTAAACACATCAATCATACACTCCCATAATGTTTGATCCACAATCCAATCAACATGGTGTTTCATCGCACATTCATGACTCCAACATCCCATTAACCCTTAACTGTTACACTCTCTTTCATAACCCAACCAAAAAACTAATATCCAACTCTAGTGAGTCACATATCATAAAAAATCATCTCCCAATCCCTATCCATTGGCCATTCCTACCAAACATGCATATCTCACCCAATGTAGATCATTCTTGGTGCTTCCCAAAACAAAAGGCAAATCAATAATCCAAAAACACTTGAACAACCACTCAAAACCAGAGATTCATTCAAAAGTTTCACTAAGACCATCTACGCTCTCACTGAATTATTGAAGGAACATCCAGAGCTAACCAATATAAGTATCTAACCGGTCCTTCCCTCAAAATTTTCATGTTCCACTAAAGCATAATCACTCCATGATCTTTACATCTAAAAGAAATAAGACATAACTATGTGTATCGCATGACAAACATACTAGGTCTAATTTCATTCATGGCCATCACCCAAAGAAAACCTACACTCCAAACACCAGATACCCTAATGAACCTCCTGCACTCTCGATCTATCCCATTACCTTCATGAATATCCCAAATGAAAAATAGTTCCTCGATCGAGGAACCTAAATGAGCATGCCAGTTTTTAAACCAAAACAAGTCTAAAGAACTAGAAAATGAGTTATTCCTCTAAAAAAGGCATCCACCATTAAAAAAACTCATTCTAGGTTACCCCATGAACCCCAAAAGGACATATAACCCAGTCAACCATTCTTATGGGTCACCCTTGAAGGCCAAACTACACAAACTCCCAAAACTGGATTCACATCAAGGAGGTGTCTAGTATTTCCCACCAAACTGAACCTATCAAGTCTCATGATAAAACACTAGGTCCAACCACCTAGGTCGATGTCAACTCATAGAAGTCCACAACTCACAATGCATCAAACATGTTCTTATACGTATGCCACACATACCCACAAAGTTCACTTCCATAACTCTATATGAGGACCATTTCAATATACCCATCATTGAGAATCTCACTATAGATCCATAGAAACTACTACTAGAAGGAAGCCCAAAAAATCACACACTATAAGGCCTATATTATGTAGATCTGACATGCCTAACATGACACATGATATGCCTCTTGACTCTATAGTCAAAGATTCAAAACTAAATCACTAGGCTGTTTCCAGTAGATCAAGATCTATAAATCTAAAATAACTCACAAAAACCAAACTGAATGTGCATCGTTCAAAGAGAAAGTAATATACAATTGCATATTCATAGATCAAAACAATAATCCCAACACCTAGTAACTTGTAATTCCAACCAAAATAGGTGTTCTCAATGCACCAACCAAATATCCATTAGTGGCTATGATATATTCCTATATGTCCAGTCTATCAAACCCTAAATAGTAAGTAATAGGAAGGTAAAAACCTTTGACACGAATTTGTAACATCCTGAACTAGATGTCATTTAACTGGTTCCTTGGGATAGTTCACTATAAGACTTTAAGAATGCATCCTCATATATCAAAAGCTACCAACTAGCAGTGGGGTATATGGTGAAACTGTGAGGAGACTATAACCTATAAAAGCGTGAAAAAATTGAAGTAAATAACTAAAAAAACAGACATAAAGTTAAATGGAAAGAATAAAAACTGAAACATATTAATACTATAATAAGATTAAATTCAATAAAGGATTAAATATCCATTACATACCTAAAACATTGATTAACCATTAAGCTGATAAAAAATACAAAAATAACCATTGTAAAAAATACATCAGGCTCTACTACTAACTATGATTCATGTCATATATTCAGTATCTAGAAACCTTATACCATCCAAGATATCCATCCCAATCATGAAAAACACATTATCAGCCCCAACACAAACCTGTTCCAGTAACAAACACATGAGAACTAATCATGTAACCATGGGTAATGGAATCTAGAGCAGGGTGTGATTATAACTTACTATGCCACCACCAATGGTGTCAAAATAATATACCAGTAAAATCAACTATGTTTGTAGATAAATAGTGGTGTAAATAAAAATGATAGTAAAGAATCCACATCAAAAAAGTAAACAACTATTTATAACAAGAACCGGCTTAGGTACCCTGGTAACCTGATAACCGATATGATCCTGACATAACCCAAAGTGCTTTCCCAATCCCCTTGGGTTATAGAGCAGCACATGACATCATACAAAACATAAGTGGGAAGGAATTTTCCACTAAAATTTCTGAAGTAATATATCAAATCAGCATGCATACAAAAGAAACTCCACTAGAAGAAATGTACCAGAAGTCTAATAGGTATGAAAACCCAATATACTACAATAAAATAACAGCAAAACAGGGATAAAAACCCAATTCCTAGTAGATGAAACTCTCCAAGTCCAAAAATCAATAGTTAAAACCACCTTTAAGTGGTGATTTACCCCTACTTGAACCTGGGAGAAGATAATGTACAAACACCCAAAGGTGCATATAGGGTGTGAGAAAAAATACCAGTAGGGTCTTACCAAGGATTCCAAAATAGATTTCAATATTAAATTATCAAAAAAATGTGCTTTCAATTTATCAAATAAACAGTTTTGTCATTTAAATAGAATATTTCAAGAAAATCATGTTTATCATTTCAAATGATGTAAATAATTTAGAAATTTATGCATCACATTTCAATTGATGTAAATAATTTCACAAACGGTTCTTTACACAAATTGATTAAATAAAAACATTTATATAAAATGGTATATATAAATTCACAAGGCATGTAAAATAGTTTACAACATGGAATAAATTTATATTTCATATATAAAACAGTGAGAAACATGGCCGTATGCTAAGAGGTATGATAGTTCTAGGTTATGGGATCTTCACAAACTCATTTTAAATAAAAAAATGTATACAAGTGTCCCATGGAACTAGAAAGAGGGGACTTATCTATGTATCATGGAAAATAAAGACGTGTTGACCAATGTTTGATAGTTTCATAAATCATCAACCCATTTCTAGGGAAATTCCAACCTAGCATGTTTGTCACAATAAATTATTAACTACATGTGATTTCATGTGATCTATTAAAATACATTAATGATAAACTTGTTTTAAGAAACCATAAAACACAATTAAGTCTAATTTTCCCATTTTAAAAATTCCAATTTCCATTGAAAAACCAAAATGGGTTTTTAATAAAAAAACACGACTTTTCACCAAGATAAAACCCAAAGGAAACTATGAAAACAATTTTAATCCATTTTTCATAAATAGATATTTGAAATCAATTCATAATTCAATTTCACAATATACATTCACAATTTAATTTCAACAATTTAATTTCAAAAAATTTCTTCAATTTCACAAAAAAACCCCAATTCATTAGAATTAGGGGTTTTCACAATTTTTTTACTCAAATAACTTCCTCAATTTATGATAAATAATTTAAATTTAACCAATTTACATAAATTCACCCCAATTAAATAGAATTTAGAAGATTTTTAATTTCCTTCTAAAACCCCACTTTTAAAACCACAACTAAATGGAATTGAGTTTTTCAAACAGACCAATTGAAGTACATTTATTAAAAATCAAGAAATTGAATTGAATTTAAATAATTGCAATTAAAAAAAATAAATTTAGGGTTAACATAAATTGGGATTCATGACAGAACCATCTACCTCAGGATCAATATAACTTGTAATGCCAAATCCTAACTATGATTTTCCACATAGATCATGGACATGGAAAAATGGAATAAAAACTATGTTTAAGATTCCAAAACAGAGGTTATTAGATCCATAAATCAACACGAGGATCCACAGAACCCTAGGGAGGAGAAGAAAGATCGTGGTAGATAGATATCAGGTGAGGAAACTAATTGGGAGAAGATCAATGGGTGTTCCTCATGCTTCAAATCACTTTCATGAGGGTTATGAGGGGCCAAGAAGTACTCTTGGGTGCTCCCATGTAATATTAAATTTCATGGGTTTCTGATACATCTTTCTAAAACCTAAAATGGGGGGTTAGGGTTTTTTATGCTCGATTTTCAGATTAATGAAATCATGTGCATGATTAGCTGGGCAGAGCCACACTATTTTACAAATAGTTCAAACAAACCATGCATCAGTTTTAAATGGGTTGCATAGTTTCACCTAGTAGGGAAAATGGCTTAACTAAACATACACCAACAGTGAAAAATGAGACTTCCTTTGGTTGCATAGTTTTCTATCAAAGGGTGCACAGTTTTAGAAAATTGTGTGCCAAACGTGCACTAGCCCTGGATTTTCAAAAGTCTAAAATTTTTAACTAGAAACAACCTCAGATTCAACGCAACCAATGAAATTAAATATATGGGTTTATTAATACCTGAAAACCATAATAAGATGATACAACCTCCCCACAATAAAACTGTTTATCCCCAGAAAGCCTT
Source organism: Viscum album (assembly GCA_963277665.1). Classification (NCBI taxonomy): domain Eukaryota; kingdom Viridiplantae; phylum Streptophyta; class Magnoliopsida; order Santalales; family Viscaceae; genus Viscum; species Viscum album. The sequence continues at coordinate 2,028,530,851 of OY728123.1, forward strand.
CTCATAAGCTTTCATGCCAAAAAATATGAGTCCATTGTTCTCTCATATGTGCCTCCCTCTCGCATGTCTCATGATTATCATAATCATGCTTCCATAACACATGAACCAATGGTATCATCATTCCATGAAGTAACTTGGTTTCAGATTCAACTATCATGACTCTCCATTCAGTTATGGATAAATTAGGTTCAATGTCAAGATCATGTTAACTTAGAACATGAGATGGATCAGATATATACTTTTATAGACGAGATACATGGAACTTGTTATGTATCGAAATAAGTTGTGGTATAAGTTCTAAATGGTTTGAAACTATCCCAACCAATTCAACAACCTCAGAAATTCCTACAAAATAAGGAGAAATTATACCTTTCCTCAAAGCTATTGATGACCCAAACAGGGTGAAAATTTCAAGAACACCTGGTCACCAACTGAAAACTCCAATGAATTGTGATATCGATCACAATAATTCTTATATCAGATTTTCTCTTTCAATATCCTCTTATTAATCAATTGAGACCATTATGTTGTATCTTAAACAAAGCTTGGTCCAACCAAATGAATTTAACTAATTTCTGACCAACACAACAAAGATCTGAAAGGCCGACCATATAAGGCCTCAAAAGGAGCCAATCTGATCAAGTAATGGTAATTATTATAATGAGAAAACTCAACCAAACCCAAATGATCATCCCAATCTCCAACAAAGTCAAGATCATTATAACAAAGCATGTCCTCAATAATCATTATGGCGGTTTCTATCTATCCATCCGACTACGGATGGTATGTCGTACTCAAACAGACATGAGTCCCTATTTCCTCTTGAAGGCATCTCAAAAATGATATGTGAACCAAGGATCCCTCTTAGAGACTATAGAAAGCAGAACTCCAAAAAAAATCAATGATCTATTTCACATAGATATTTCCCAACTCCTCAATATTGGTTGTATCATTAATGGTTATAAAGTGAGCTGACTTGGTCAGTCAATCGATCACAAACCATATCAAATTGTTCTCACTTTAGGTATGAGGAAACCTAATCACAAAGTCCATATATACCTCATCCCACTTCCAGGTAGGGACTGGAAGTGGCAAAAGTAAACCTAAAGACTTCTGGTGCTTGACTGTAACATGTTGGCACATATAACAACATGAGACAAAATCAACAATGTATCATCTCATTCCTAGACACCATAATTTTCATTGCATGTCATAAAACATATTTTTTTTGGGTTCACATTCCACTAAGAGTTTTGAAAATCACCCATCATAGATTTCCTTATCACTAATGGAACAATGAAACAATTCCAAAAGCATATAATTCCCTCGTTAGTGAACGACTAGTCCACAATGGTCTTCACACCAAAAATAGAGTATCTAATTATATGGAACTCATCATTAAGATATTGTTCCTGAAGAATCATATTGAGAAGAGAAGGTTTTAGCTGAAAAATATCCAATGAAAGTTCAACCCCTGATTCATGGACTCATATATGAAACAGTGGAAATAAATCCATCAAGTTCCACTCTTCTGAAGATTATTTCACCAGTTGGGTAAAAAATTTCCTGCTCAAATCATCTACGATGAAATTCCCTCTCCCTATAGTATAGGAGATGTCAAATTCCAAATATTGTAAGTATTCCACCCAATTCCCTTGGCATAGATTGAAATATTTTTGAGAGAATATATAACTAAATCTCTTGTGGTCTGAAAACATGGTAAACCATTATTCATAAAGGTAGTTTCTCTAAATATTAAGTGCGTGCATCATAGCTGCAATTTCAAGGTTATGCGTCAAATAATTATTCTCATGTGGCCTATGATTATTAGATCCATAGGAAATAACATGATCACCTTTCCAAAGAACGCAACCCAAAAATGAACCCTATGCACCACATAAGACCACATAACACTGTATGACATATGGAAGAGTTAATACTAGAGTATTAGTCCAAATACATTTCTTCTCAATAAAAAAACACTTATATTTTTCATCACATGAAAACATTACTCCCTTATGAGTCATATTATTCATCAGGGAAACCAACTTTGAGAAGTCCTTAACAAACCATTGATAATACCCTGCTATACAAAAGAAGTACTAAATCTTGAAAACACTCCATGGTTGCTCCCATTTCATAATGGCTTTTACCTTCTTAGGATCAACTGATATCCCATGTTCTAACACCATGTTTCCCAATAACTTCACTTCCTAAATCCAGAAGTCACATTTCATAAGTTTGGAATGGAGTTATTTATTTCTCAAAAAACATACAAATGTTATTAGATGATGAACATAATCCTCCTAAGACTTATAGTAAATAAGGATTTTATCCATGAAAACATTATGTGGTTGTTCCCATGTCATAACAGCTTTTACCTTCTCATAATCAAATGGTATCCCCTGTTCCGACACCACATGTCCCAAGAACTTCACTTTCTAAATCCATAAGTCACATTTTAAAAGCTTAGCATAGATTCAATGATTTCTCAAAAAACATATAACTGTTCTCAGATGATACACTTTATCTTACTTAGACATAGAGAAAATAGGGATGTCATCCAAAAATACTACCATAAAGGTATCAAGATAGTCATGTAAAATACTATTCATTAATTCCATAAAGACTGCAGGAGAATTGGTTAGCCAGAGGGAATAACAAGGTACTCATAATGATCATACCTTCTCTAAAAGGTAGTTTTATGAGTTTCAATTTCTTTTATCCTCAATTGATGGTAAGAAGATCGGAGGTAAATATTTGAGAACCACTTTTACCCTTTTAACTAATCAAATAGATCATCAATCCATTCCAATAAATATTTTTTCTGTAACTTCACTCGATTGAGGTTTCAGAAATCAACACAAAGGTGCAGTGAACCATCATCCTTCATAGAAAAAAAACTCCGACCAAGGTGACACACCCGAGCCTACAAATCCATTCTCAAGAAGATCATCCAATGGAGTCTTCCACTCTTTCAGGTTAGCTGGTTCCATGTAGTAAGAAGGAATAGATATTGGTTTAGTACCATGAATTAGGCCAATAAAAAACTCTACCTCCCTTATCGGCCCAAACTGGTGTATTCAGAAGGAAACATGTTAGGAAAATTGACGATAATTGGAGGGAGATCTCTGATAAAATATTCCTACTATAGATCAAAATAAACTACTAATATTACTTTCCCCAAATCTAGATAAGAACGTATGACCCTACCCAAACTTGGGTCCCATTCTACTTAAAAGTCATGGAAAAATCCATTCGGTGTAGTGAAGGAGACCCATTGAAGATAACAATCAAAAAATGATTTATTGGTAATGATCTAATATATCCAAAATATGAAGTCAAGTGGTTTCATTTTAAGGACTATAAAACTACAAACAAGCTTGAAATCTAATATAGAGAAGTTACATGCGATACTAGGGAGTCCCTTCTCCATCTTCATACCAAGGTGTGTAGTAATATCCATAACAGAAGTTAAAATCTCCATAGAAAGATTTAGTAGATTCAAAAAAATTGGTTGAAATAAATGAATGAGATGCACCAATGTCAAATAAATTAGTCCCTAATTATGAATCTAGAGTAATGGTACATCTCAAGGTCATTGGGCCCGTATCCGCTCCACTAGAGACTCTTCCATTGTGTGAAGAAGATTGTTTCTGGATAGCTATGGCTGGAACCCATTATTACATGAAGTATCTGATTTCCCTATATTTTTCAGAGGGAATGATGATCATGTTCCACTAAGTTATGTGGAATAATGATGGATGAATTTTTATAAGTGTCCTGAACATCCACAAGTACAACATATCTTTGATGGATCAATTAAAACCCTACTTGAATGAACAAGCTTTCCACATAGGTATCAAATCAAAGTGACTCAACCATACACTATAGGAGGTCTATAATGACCTAACTATCTAGAAGTTCCACGAGAATAATCACGATTCTATTTTCCTTTGAAGGAATTTATGCTTCCACTAAGAGAGAAAGAAGCTTTAGAAATTCAACATGAGAAAAAAAATAACTTTATGAAGTCCCAAATCAAATCTTCAGGCGTTTATTGTCTCATTTGATACAATCTCATGTAAAAAATTCATGATCTTACTCTGTCATGGTCCTTTCATCTTGTTCAAGTTTGAAAAACATTTTAGCCTTGGACAAAAATGTTGACTCTAGAAAGAAATGGTATGTGAAAAGATCTTTGATGTATTTCAACTCTAATCCCTCATGCTTCTTCCCCAAAAACATAGTTTCCGACCATATTTTTCTCTGTACTTCTAGCACAAAGGTGGCACACTTCGCCTTTATTTCATTAGGAGTCTCCAAGAACCCAAACAAATGTTCCATACTTATTAACCATTCCTCATCCTCTTGCAGATCATTTGATCCCTTGAACGACGCTGGATTCTAGAAAAGGAATCCATGGGATAATTCTCAGAGAACACCCATTTGAGGTTCCATAACTAGAGTATGAATGGGAATTGGTGGTGGTGCCTATAAAAGAACACGGACAGTATGCAGAATAATCTCGATCAGCTTTGGGTCCATTAGATGATTATCTCACTGAGGTTTAACATCAGCTTCCTCCAAGATCTAATTGTTACATCTTCTCAAAGGAATGATACTATAAAACATTTGTAGATAGAAAAGAAGACATCAAATGAACAGTTAAACTAAGAAATGAAGGAAATAAATCCCAATAGATAGAAAAAAATATTTAGATTTCAATTATATCCAAATCAATAGAAGGGAAAAGACAAGAACTAATCCTTAAGATGGATTTCCCTAACCACCCCTATAAACTGAAGGTTCATTATGGTGAGAGATGATGAGACACTCGTAACTACCTCCTAATTCCTGATAAGATTACATAAAGAATACTGCTTTTAAGACAATAAGCTCAACCTAGACCACTGATACCACTTTTCATGAACCGGCTTGAGTATCCTGGTAACCCAATAATTGATCCAATCCAAACATAAACCTAAGGGCGTTCCTGATCCCCATGGGTTGGCGATGAGAATATAACATCATACAAAATGGATATGGGAAAGAATTTTCCACTAACAATGTGGAAGAAAGATTTAAAATTTATATGAATACAAAATAAACTTTTTTGGGATAAGTGTGCTAGAAGTCAAACAGGTATGAAAACCCTAAGTACTATATAAAAGTACCATTAAAGTAGGAATACAAACTAACCAAGTCCCAAAAGAAGCAACTCTCCAAGTCCTCAAGTCAATAGCTAGAACTACCTCCAACAGGTTCTTTAACCCTACTCAAACCTAGAAGGAGATAATCTACAAACACGTGAAGGCACAAGTAGGGTGTGAGAAAAAATCCTAGTAGGGTCTCACCAATGATTCCATAATAGATTCTAATATCAAATTAACCAAATAATGTGCTTTCAAATATTCAAATAAACAGGTTTGGTATTTTAAGTGCATATTTTAACAAATCATGCTTAACATTTCAAATGATTAAAACACTTTAGCAATTCTTGATTCACATTTCGAATGATGGAAGTAATTTCACAAATGGTGCTTTATACAAATGTATTGAATAAACACTTTTATATAAAACATTTTATATAAATTCCCAAGGCATGTAAAATAGTTTAAAATAATGACATAGATTTATATCTCATATATAAACAACTGATAAACATGGTCATATTCCCATAGGTATGATAGTACCAGGTTATGGGATCCTCACACACTAATGTGAAAAACTACAATGTGTACACATGTTCCTCAACACTAGAAATATTGGACTTATCTCTATCTCAATGGGTAATAAAAAGGTGTCAATCAATGTTTTGTTAGTTTTGTAAATATTCAATCCATTGCTATGGAAATTCCAATATAGTGTTTTTGTCCCAATAAATCACTCTAAGTTCCATTCCCTCATTTCAAAAAATCTAATTTCAATTTAAAAATAAAAAATAAGTTTTTATTCTAAATCATTCCTTTTCACCTAGATAAACCCTTATGGATTCTATCAAACTCATTTTTAGATGTTTTTTTCACAAATATAGATTTTAAATAAATTAAAAATTCAACATTCACAATCTACATTTACAATTAAATTCTACAATTAAATTTCAATAATTTCCACCAATTTCACAAAAACCCCTAATTCAATGGAATTGGGAATTTTCACAATTTTTTCCATAAAATCACTTCTTAAATTTAAATTAAGAAATTTAAATTTCACCTATTTCCTTAAACTCACCCCAATTCAATGGAATTTAAGGTTTTCTATTTTCATTCAAAAAAATACACTTTAAATACCCAAATTCAATGGAATTGGGGTTTTCAAACAGACCAATTGAAATCCATTTAATCAAAATCAAGAAGTTTCATTTAATTAAAAAAATTTAAATTAAAAAAAATTCAATTTATGGTTAACATAAATTGGGAATCATGACAGAACTAGTTACCTTGGGATCAACGAATCTCATAACACCAAATGATAACTGGGATTTTCCATGTAGAATGATGACCATAAAAAATTAAAATCAAACCTAGGTTTAAAATCTCAAAACAAAGGGTATTAGATCCCCAAATCAACATATTGATCCAAAGAACCCTAGGGAGGAAAATATAGATCGTGGGAGATAGAGTTCAAGGTAAGGAAACTATTTGGGAGAAGATTGTAGGGAATTCCTCAAGATTCAAATTACTTTTAGGAGGGTTCTAAGGGACCACGAACTACTCTTGGGTGATCCCAATAAATATTAAATCACATGGGTTCATTATAGATCCATATGGAACATAAAATAGAGGGTTTTTATTTTTATGTTGGATTTTAGGCTTAAATAAATCTCATGCACAGTTAGCTAGAAAATCCACATGGTTTGATAAACTATGTGGACTAATCATGCACCGGTTTTAAATGGTTTGCATAGTTTCTACTAAGAGGGATAATCGATTAAATAAACATGTGCCAACCATGAAAATCCCTCTACCTTGGGTTGTAATATTTTCTGTGATTGGGCACATAGTTTGGGAAAACTGTGCACTTGCCCATAATTTTCAAAACACTTAACATTTTAAACTATAACAACCCCAAATGAAACCCAACCAAAGAACAATAAAAATAGGGGTTTTGGAATAACTAAAAAACATAACATGATGTTATAATTTATCTAAAAACCCATTGTCCATTGGTTTCTTAGGTGACACCCAGGCCAACCAAACCTATATTGTTTTAATTCAGTCATCTGAGTCACAAAACACTGGGTGAATATACTATAAATAAAGAGATGGATTCTATATATCAAATAAATCATGTGGTGTAAAACATAAATATAAATCATTCACGGAACTTCGGCCTTGCACCTAAACCATAAACAAACTATCAGTGCTGGTTAAGAGCAATCATACCCAATAATCCAAAGTTGTGATATGGAATGCCATGTCTAATAATCTTTATCAACGATGCATACCACCCCAACCAAAATATTTATTGTGTTGTGTAACTCCATGAACAATACCCATTACTCGATGGGGACCACCATGAGCAACATCGTTACTATGGTGTGGAACGCTGTGACCAACAACCATTCCTTGATTTGGACCTCCATGACTAACATCATTACCCCAGTGTGGAATGCCATGAACAACACCAATTCCTTGATGTAGACTTCCAAGACTATCATTATAACTATGGTTTTGAACTCCATGACCAACACTCATTCAATATATTACCAATCAATATTGAAGGTTCACATATTATCTTTATAAAACATTCAAAATCAAACAAAAATACAGTTTTCAAATCATTTTTATTTACCAAGGTCCCTATAGAACTATAACAGCAAAACAATTTCAAGACTTTCTTTACATAAAACGAATTTAAGATAACCATCAATTCATTTAACAAAATGTATAACCACACACCCATTTAAAATAAATATTTAAAATTATTTTATAAACCCATTTTTATAAACCACTTATAGATTGATGCTTCATTTTAAAATGAGAACCATTTGAAAACATGGATATCCAGATTTGAAGCCCAAAACTTGGTCAAAACCCAATGAACATGGTTAAACCCATTATAAAAACCTCTTATGTCTTTTTTATAAACATAACATACAAAAAAGATTCAACTCATCCTTTCAAAACATTACAAAAAACTCATTCCCATGTCCTACCAAGTATCCCATAACCTTTCAGTCAATAAAACCAATGAGATAAACAGGTTTAAGATCATAAGACACATTATTTAACCTTTAAAACCCCGATTTATCATTTCCATGAAACAAAACACCCCAAGTGAGGCCATAAGCTTGGTCTTATAAATATCAACAGATCTAATGGGATCTGTGGGAGGTTTAGTGTATCAATCTAAATCTCATAACCATTTACTTAAAATAAGGTATAAACACACCACAAAAGATATTTAAAACAAAAACTATATATAAATGTAATTAAATTAACAAGAAATAGTTATCTTATAACACATACCAAATTGATTAATCATTACATAACATTTCTAAAGTATGGTTGCCTTGACATGGCCCATCCAAGTCCTATCCAAACTCCTCTATATCCAAGAAAGATTATCTCAACCACCCAAGCTCTATCCTAATATCAAGAAACAACAATTAATTAATTAAAAAATTATAATTCATTAATACATTAAACCTCAACTCATCATAATGCTAAAAAAATCACTAGGTTCTTACCTCTTATCAAAACTCCATTCTACTATCATGGGAGGTCCAAAACGGACTCCCGAAATCATTCCAAGTAAAATACATAAGAGGTGATACCATTTCCATGGTTAATAAAAAATATTATGGAAAATCTAATAAAATTCACCATGTTATCATAGATTTAGGAAATTTCATGCAATGACATGCATAAGTCATATCGATATCTCCTCAATACAAGCCAACCAAAACCCCCAAGAGAAATAGATAACTCTACCAGGCTCTGATGGAATATTCAAAAACACCTAAACCAGAGAACCTTAAAATTATAGAGGATATTGAATAAGAAGAATGTAATCCATTAGAGGCAGATTCATAACCTAGAATGCTAATAAAAATCTAGGAACACACCCTAAATAGATGGGTTAGAGAGGGAGGAAAGGGGTTGGGAGCCCCCTGGTTTCTATGCCTCTAAAGAGATAGAGGGGGGAGTGACTAAAAATAAAAAGGTGTATTTAGGAAATTTATCAATTTTAATTAAGTTTCATGAAATATCATGGTTTGGATGCACGGTTTTCCTAACCATCCACCAACATTATTGTTAGCATTATCCTTAACCATTACCCACTGTATGGTTTAGCTGCACAATTTTCTAACCATGCGCCATCTTTGTACTCCCATTATACCTCACCAAACCCCAAAAAATGGCTATCCAAACCATTATCCAAATATTATTTCAAAACTGCCTCTCTTCTTTAATAAGTTTCACAAATTTTATAAATCCTTGCACATTTCATTCATTATATCCCTGTTTCTCTTTAACCATGAACTGTTTATCCTTTAGATCACATGGTTTTTCCTAAACCATTAGATGAAACCATTCGCATTTCAAAATGATCCAAAAACACTGATATTCAAGGTGGGGCATGGTTCCTCCTAAACCATTCACACTAAACCATACACCCTAGAAAGACAACTAAAAAACTCTCAAAACATAACCCAAAGTCTTAAAATCACATCAAAACACTCGGGATGCCTTTTAAGCATCATTCATTGTATCAAAAAATAACTTTGAGGAATTCTAAATATAATAATTCTATTATGAGTCCTATTAAAAAATTTAATCATCCTCTAAATGAAAATTTAAATTCCTTCATGAATTTAAAACTCATAAAAACATGTGATAATTCATTAAAAGATATACATTGTCACCTAGGTTAATTTACTTTCTCTAAAGGTGTTAGTAATGTTTATTTTTTGTTTTCTCTTTATAAATGGTTTCATTTTCATGGTCTTCTATATTGATCACTTTGATCACATACATCTCTAATATTATATTATTTCTAACTATATCTTCTCTCTAATTTACCACTTTAGCCACCAAGTAGGATTTATGGGAAGGTTCTACCAGAAGTTGGAATGTATTACCATATACCAAATTGAATAGATACATGAAAAATTATTTATTTTAGGATTTTTTGTAGGACCATATTTCAACATTGGGTTTCCTTGACTAATATATTTATCTTTCCTTGATAGCCTTATATAGATGTTACTTCATCTTACAATTCAATAGCTCCACTTGTATAATTATTTGAGGGTAATATAGAGTGTTTTTCCTTTATAAAACCCAATATTTCTCTATAACTCCTAATAAAAAATAGATTAAAATTTTTGTTTCCGGAACACAAGTTAATAGTCAAGAATTTTAATCAATGAAAATATTTTCTTCTTCAACAATTTGGTGAAATTTTTTCTATATTTACTATTGTAGATTCCGTTTTAACCCATTTCAACATGTAATCTATGGACACCCAGATTTTTTTGTTTAAAAAAGATTAGAAAAAGGGATCATAAATTATATTCCCTTAACATAAAAAACATCAACCACTATTATAGGCTCTTTTAGCATTTCATCACTTTTCCCAATATTTATATTTTGTTTGTAGTAGTTACAAGATTACACAAATATTCTAGAATCACAATGTAGTGTTGGACAAACGAATAATATTTTTATGATCTTACCTAATATACATTCCAAACAATGGTTTCCTCTCATTGGTGAGGAATGAAAAAATAAATAAAACATGCACACTACTTCATTATTAGGAACACAATAATGAATAAATCCATTACCACATTACATAAAATGAAAAAGAATTATAAACAATAATTTTTAACATCAAAAAATAACGTTTTAATGTTTTAGTAGGTTTATTTCTAGTCGATTGTACCTATCACTTTGTAATTCAAATGTTTGAAAACCATGGTTGTGCAATATTATTAGTTACAAAAAGTTTTTTATTTGGATAATAAAACTTGAATTACACTACTTGTATCTATAAAGGTGTGTCAATTCCATAATAAATAAATTTTCGGCGATGAATTTATTTGATCCTTTCTTATTTGAGATCTAAATGTAAAAATCTTATATTAATAGAATCCATCAGATCAAGTTGGGATTTTCATCCTTTTTAATCGCCAAATATTTTATTGAATTGTGATTGGTGTAGAACACAATTTTTGAGATAATAATATATGTTATAAACTTATCAAAATAAAATACTATAGTAATTAATTATTTCACAGTTATGGCGGATTTGAACATTGAAGTTCCCATTGGATGAACTGCATTTATTTTCAATAAGATTGAATAATTTTATAATGCGAATATGTCAATATATATTGATGAAGTAAGAATAATTAATGAGGAATTGGGGATTCTTGGAGTATTTTTATGGATACATTGGATGTTATGGTTGATAAAACAATACTCCCTTTACATGTGATAATTAGAGAGATGATCATAATGTCTAAAACATGTGCTATGATTTTTGGAGAAGGAAATTTTGTACAAAATGGTGATTCATTGGTAAGATGATATGAAATGGAAAATAATTTATTTTTAAGAAATAATTGAAGATAAAAAGAAGTGGAAGAAAATGAAAAATTATATTATTTTTTCATGGAGAATATTAAAATATATTTGGAGAGCTAAGAAGACCATGATATATTTTATTATTTCATGAGGATATTAAAGAACATAAACAAAAATGAATCATATTTTGATTATTCTAAATGAAGATCAATAAATAAATTTTGTGATAGAGAAGGGTATTATATTTTGAGAATTTGAAAATTATGAATAATTATTTAAAATAAGAATGTAGTGAAGAAGACCATGGTGTGTGACATTATTTTTATGGAATTAAAATTATACTTATTATTTTACTAAAATTAATGAGTTGGGGTTTTATTATTAAACTAATAAATATTCATATATCCTTTTGATACATAAATAAATACAGGGATGCGATATTTAGTATAATGGTGTCTATTTCTTTCCTTGCATCATATTCTTATTCCCACAAACCTAATATCCCAACACCATTAGAATTTTCATACTGAAAGCCTAGATGATTGTTTAGATCCCATGTTAATGAATTCTTTATATGGAAACACCAAAAACTAATATGAATTCATGTTTCCCTTGTATAAAATTTTTATCTTGAAAATGAAGAAATTATAAATAAATAAATAGTTATAGTGTGATACTCCTCATCCAAACATGTTGAATTAATTAGAATATGATTTAGAAGGGGTTTCATGGGATTTTAATCACATGCACATAAGTGTCCACTAAAGGAGAAGAATGATAACATCAAGCATGATGTTACTTATTTTGGTGTTTGATTATTTGAAAAACGGATGATATCTTTAAGAGTTTTAATAATCCTTGACTCTGAATAATTTTTAGGAATTTAATTCAATGAATACTTAGATCAAAGAAGTTATCACCTCAGCTATAAATAATGAGGTGTGGACAAGGGTTTAGTGATTCTTGGGGCTATTTTTGAGAGTTATCCCTTTTTACCTATAAAAATAGAGAGATCTACAATCCTATTAGTCTATTAAAACTAGGGGAATCTAGTTAATCTATTTACTATGAAAAGGATAATTGAATCCATATGATTTACTAAAGAGATTAAGGATCATGCGTAATATTTTATAGCTATTTGTAGTAGGAGATACCACATACTCTTCTTTCATAAATAAAAAAGAGTAACCATGATTCCATATTTATTTCACAAAGAATAAGATCCCCTATATATTAATTATGTGAAGATAATAGTGAGGTATCAAATAAAGGTTCAAAATGAGATTTAGTCATATTTTTTTGAAGAAAAAGTAATATTCATGTGAAGAATGAGATTGAGTTTCTATGAAATCTATACTCTATTACGTGATGAAGAATAGATATATTTTGTGAGAAAACTTAGGCATTGTAGAAGATTAATCACTCTAACATGCAAAAATAGAGAACCTACAAAAAAGTTTTGGACATAAGTGAATACTGTAATAAACTCATTCTCATCACTTATGTGAAGAAACTATAAGGATAGCTTACTCGAGTCCATGTATTTGACATTCATGAAGTAACACATGTACTATAGTTTCTCAAATGAAAAATATTGAATGTGAATTTCAATATGATGAGTTTTTTAGATTAGAACACAAAGTTACCATAGAAAAAATAGTGAACTCAATCCAAAATAAGAATATAACATAACAAGATAATGATATGTATATGTTCTAGGGTTTCATAATTCCATACACTTTGAATTTCATCACTCTTGCATGAAGTGATAGTAAGGAGGTTGGATTAAATATTAATTGAGATCATATATTTTTATACTTTCATAAATTAATATTATAATAAAGAATAACTGAGGATGGGGTCCTGTTTAATATAAGATAAAATATACCAAAATATTTGACAGACTGAGAAGAATCTCGTAATTTACTAAGGATCAAAGGAGATGGGTGAGTTGGGTTTTCATGATCTAAAGAAGACATAGATATATAGACATGAAGTTTCACACAAGCAAGCTAGATCATGTATGCTTGTAGAGGAAGATCACATTTAGTGGTCTTGAATAAACCAATATAAAGATAAGAGATCATTCTTATTATGGTTCAACATTGAAGCTGATGTGTTGTTGTGGGGAGTATAACCATTCAAGGCTATAGTTATCAATTGGGGTGTATAACAAGTAAGGTACATAGTTTTTGGTTGGTGTGTATAACCAATCATGGGTAAGAATTTAATTGTGGTTTATAACAAACTATTTTAACCACTTTTTCATGTAGTGGATAAACTGTAATTGGGGAGTATAACCGATTGAAATAAGGATTCAGTATTTATGACCAAACATTGTAAACCCCCATGTGTTGTGCTTTACTTATTTTCATTGCGTAAAATATGAGGTTGAATAATTAGAGGCAAGGGATTGAGAATTTAACTGCTCATTGAGGTTGAATTAAGAGAAAATGAATTTTTAAAAATAGTTTACCACTTATTCACCCCCTCTTAGTGGCACCTAGTTGGTTCTTGGTCTCTTCAATTGGTATCAGAGATATGGTTCCCCTTAAAGATATTATATTTTCTAATATATGAAGAATGTTAATTCTATGAACATATAAGGAGTACATAATTCCAATGGTAATAACTTTCAAAGCTGGAGGAATAGGATAATGTTCAACCTCCTATCTTTTGGCTTAGAAGTAATAGATGTTGCTGTGGTGAGATTTATACAAATGATTAAGGAAGATTATATGAAACTCTATTATAAGAGAAACATGGAAAATAGTGGTAAGGATCAAAATGAAATTTTTATGTCCCTTTAAGATACTTTCTACACAAAGGTCATGGGGTTTAAAACTAATAAAATATGAGACATGTTGAGAAGTATTATAAAGGAAACATCAAACTAAAGGAATTAAAGTTATAAGGCTATAACAGAAGATTTAATGAAATTAAAATGTATGATGATGAGAATATTGATGACCATTTCACTAGGGTGAATGAAATAGTCAGCAATATTTGAGGATATGGGGAAAATATTGAGGAATGTATCATTTTAAATAATTTTATGAGATGTTTCATGAAATATTTGATCCCATGGATTCAGATTTGGAGGATAGGAAAGATTTTTCCCTTGATGGAATTCATAATATTCTCATTACATTTGAAATGAAAAAGGTAATTAAATTTAAGAAAAAGGAAAATTTGATATGGACTTTTATCACATGAGAAAATGAAAGGTCATAAATAATAAAGTTGTATAATCCAGTCATTATGATAAAGAGGATGAAAATAAAGACTTTAATAAGATTTTTTTTCTTGTGTCTAAGACATTTAGAAAAGGTAAGTATAAGGGGAAAGGAAAAAATCATTAAATTTCAAGAATTATTATGTCACTAGATAATATTCTAATGAATTTTAAAATAATAAGGCTACTAATATTGAGTCAGGTGATGAAGAAACAAAGTATAAAAAGTAAACAAAAACAAGGAAATTGAAGAGGCATTACAGAAGTATTAAGAGAAGTTTAATGAGAAATTATGATCAATAAAATTTATCATCAAGTATCTTTGTATAAGATGAATTAAAAATTATTGAAAATTTAGAAAAAATACATTGATTCTTTAATAAATGATGATGGTAAATAAATAATAGAACTCAAATGGATAATAAAATATAATATAGTAGTTGACCTTGATAAAAATAAATATCTAAAGAAAGAAAATATAAATATGGAGAAGGATAATAAAAAGTTATCTATTGAAAAAGAAGATTTTGATTTAAAATAAACATATTTTGTTGATGATAGTAAGAAGAATATATTGAATATGGATGATCATTGGAATATAGTAAGTGATATTGAAGAGAAACTAGATCAATAGGAGTAAATAATAACTAAGACACAATCTATCTATCTTATTTCCCAATGTGATTTAAAGAATAATAGATAATATTTCACCAAGTCCAATAAGGTTAAATCTGAATCTTCCAAAGCTTATGAAATGAAGGTTCTAAACAAAAAATCTACATTTTCAATTAATATTACATAAAGTAAAACTGTTATTTCACATAGTATAGGTGAAAAAACATTAACCTTATTGTACCAATAAGACTAAGGATAGGTAATATTCCACATCAAAGGAAGGGAATAATATTCCAAGAATACTACTACTCCCTAAGAAAAACACCTCTAAAACTAAAGAGATATAACCCCACAGATATTTTGTACAGATGTGTTATAAATGTAAGAGATCATAACATAGAGGGTATTATTGGTGTTGCGGAAGGTTTAGAAACAAAACCTATTAGTAATGGTATAACTTGTCAATACATGGAAGGAAGCAACATATACGTTGTATATTTGATTAACACTAATGGAGAATCACAAAAGAGGAAATATGTAACATGATATACACCAATTATATCTAATAAAAATTAATTTTTCTATTTAGAAGAATAATATAGAAT
This sequence comes from Viscum album, assembly GCA_963277665.1. NCBI lineage: Eukaryota > Viridiplantae > Streptophyta > Magnoliopsida > Santalales > Viscaceae > Viscum > Viscum album. The sequence continues at coordinate 2,028,546,846 of OY728123.1, forward strand.
CTATGGAAAAGATGGTTATATCGATTAAGAATGAATGTATAGACCATCAGGAGAGATTCCCTTTACTATGAAAGGGAAGAAATATTAGAATGATAAAAAGAGGAGTCATGCAATATTAAACCTTTCAAAAGAAAATGTGGAAGGCTTAAATAAGATAAGAAGGTAACTAAATAATTCTTAATGATCTAGCCATATTAACTATAGATGTACCTTATAATTGGGAAAGAATAAATGAATGTTACAGTAAAATGAAACCATGTTTTTAGACATGAAAAATCTATTATTCATGAGAATTTTTCCATAAATATAAATCAAAATGTTCTAGTAAAATCATGTGTAACGTGTGGTCATTCTTAGCATGACACAAGAGATTGTATGATAATATTACCATCCCAAGAATATGTGATGAAAAATATGTTCTAAGATCAAGAGAATAAAGTTTCCTTAACATCTGAGTAGTAGAAGATAACTTCATATAGGGAATAAGTTCCTGAGAAAAATGAAAGCATGAAATCTATGAAGTATGTTAATAATAAAATCACTTCACAATCTAAGAACAGAGAAAATAAATAATATAAAATGTTGAGAGAAACTATCAAAACATGTTCTATTTATGAAGAACATAGACATACCTCTTTATGAACTTATCTATGTGTTTGTTATTAATATATAGGGAATTTAAGGAGATGAATTTATCCATTTAGGGGAGACAAGATAAGTTGAAACTATCACATTTTCACTACACAGTAATATATAATTTCTGAAAAATAAAAAATGAAGGTTTATGTATAAAATAAATCCCTTGTCTCTATTCTAAATCATTATAAATCAAATGTCAAGGGAGATATAATATCAAACCAAAAAAGTGGAGAGCTATATGTTTTTCACCCGAACATTCTAATGTATTTGTTAAAATGAGTTCATGAGGTACATATTTCATGAATCAAATGTTTGAGAAGACCCAAAATAAGAGGTATGGAATTTTCTGATAATTTCATGAAATAGTTATATTTTCATGAAGAATTTAAATGTGGTATCACATTCATGTTTGTGTATAGACAACATTGACCAACTTGATTATACACTCATTTTTTCTATACTGGGGTTTCCCATGTAGAAAGTGTGGTATTATATCTATATCTATAAATGGAATAGTATGGTCATAAAAATTGAAGGGAGAAGAAGATTCTTTGAATAAGAAAGAAGTGATGTGAATAACCTTTTATATACTTCATATTCATTATCAATAAGGGGGTGAAATAAAAACACACATATTGACATAAAAGATGTTTTATTAGAATTGATAACAAATACAAAGGGGGAGTTTGGAATTACCATTAGACGAATATAATTTTTTTTTCAATAAGATTTAATGGCTCTATGATGGGAATATATTAATATTTGTTGTGGAACCAAGAATAATTAATGTTCAGTTGATTATGCATGAATAATTGTTATATATTAATTGGATGTTATGTTTGATGAAACAATATTCTTTTTACAAGTAAAATTAGAGAGATCATCTCAATATCTAAAACAAGTGATATGTATTTTAGAGAATATTATTTGGTTACAACATGGTGATTTATTGGTGAGATGATATTCCATGAAAAATAATTTAATTTGAAGAAATAACTGAAGATAAAAAGATGTAAAAGAAAATGAATAAATATTTTTTTTCATGAAGAATATTGATTTATGTTTGGAGAGGTATGAAGACCATGAAATAATTTATTAGTTTATAAATAAATTTTAATATAAATAATTCAATATAAATCACATTTTTATGATTCTAAAAGAATATAAGTAAAGAAATCCCGAGACGAAGGAGCGAATTATATTTTGAAAAGTAAAAAATTATGAATAATTTTTGATAAGGGGAACTTGGTTAAGAATACATTGGTATATGGCCTTATTTTGGGGGAATTGATAATATACCTAGTATTCTACTATGTTTAATGAGTTAGAGTTATATTATTAAATAGGTAATTATTCATCCATCTTTGAGATAAAAATGTAAGTGCAGGGCCATGGTATTTAACAAAGTGATTTAATTATCATTCCATGTGTCATCTTATTCCTCCCACAAACCTAGAAGGATATCACTATTGGTATTTACATGATATAAGACTCCATTATTAGGTTTATCTTGAGATGATTAAATTTTAATATTCAAATTCCACATACCACTATAAATGAATTCAATGCGTACATGCATGTTGTTTCTTGCATAATATGACATTACAGAGAAACACCTCGTTTCAGTATAACACTCCTCATATGAACATGTTTCATGTTTTTGAACAAAAATCTAGAGGATTTATATATTATTATAATGAAATTCATGTGAGTTTTCACTGAAGGACAATAATGATCATGTGGATTTTGATACTGCTACATTTCATGTTTGATTAATTATCAAATGGTCGAGATCTTTATGAGTTTTAATACTCTTTGAATCGACATAATTCTCAAACATTTAAGTCGCTAAATACATAGAACAAAGGATTTGATCCCGTAATATATAAATACCATGTAAAGGATGATGTTTTAGTTCTTCTTGGAAGATATATTTTGAGATATCTCTTTTTTTCAAAAGAAAAAAAATATAATCGCAAGCTTACTAAGATATACAATGAAAGAGTAGTTTTTATATTTCTTAACTACACAAAGGAGAAGTGAAATCCATGTTATTCAATTGAGATATGATATAGAACATAATATCATTCATATCTATGTGAAGTAGGAGATTATACTTATGGTTTTTTCTTGAAGAAAATAGAGCAACCAAGAAACCATCTCTCTTTAGAGAAGAAAAAGATCCCATGAATATTAATTATGTAAATATAATAGTGTGGTATCAAAAAAAGGTTAATAAATAGTATAATTAAAGTCATTTTGAAATTGAAGTAAAATTAATGTGAAAAATAATATTGCGTTTTAACACGCTCTTTTACATGAAGAATAATAGATAAATTTCATTACCTAAATTACATGAATAAGAAGATAACTGAGCACTTTTACTGGAAAAAATAGAGAACTTTTGAAGAAGTTATGGATAAAAGTGAATACTTTGATAACATCATGCTCTTCACTTTCATGAATAAATTATAAAGACATATTTCATGAGTATGTGAATTTGATTGGCATGAAGCATCCCACATGCTCAATTTTTAGGAACATAAAAGATAAAAAGTTAATTGTGATTTGCATCTACTAGGTTTTGGAGATTAAAATAAAACATAACCCAAGTCAAAATAATGAATCCAAGACAAAATAAGCACATAAAATAGAAAGATAATAAAAATTTTATGATCTAGGGTTTCACTATTCCATGCACCATGCACTTCATCACTCTTTCATGAAGTGATCTTGGGGAGATTGAATTAAAATTGAAGTTAGACTGTGAATGTTTTAAAATAATGAATTACTAAGGTGAGAAAATTTATTAATATTTTTTTCATGGTCATTCCTTGGTCAAAAAGCCAAATCACTAATTATTGCATATATAATAATGGGGTTACAAGAGACAAAAAGATGGGAATTGTTTAGAATATTTTTGATAAAAAAATGAAGCACATCAAGAGGAAAGGAATCCAACCACGTCAGAACATGGTTGAAACCTTTATTAACAAGAGCATCTGTAACCACATTGGCTTCACGGAAAACATGTGTAGCAATGAAGTTGATCCCCAGGAGCGAATCCAGACATTTCATCCATCGAGTGGTGAGAGGCCATGCAAGATGAGTCACTCTATTACATAATGCTTGAAAATTGGTGGTTGATTCTCTCTCTAAATAGATGTTCATCCAAACTTTTTGAAGGGAAAAGGTGACAACATTGATGAAACATGTCATCTCCGCTTCTAGTGAGGAAGTAGTTCCACAGCTACTAAAAAAGCAACCATGACACCGCCCACGATAATCTCTAAAAATCCCACCACAGCCCGTCAAACCAGGATTACCCTTTGAGGAACCATCAACATTAACTTTAATCCATCATGGAATTGGGGTTTTCCAGAATACTTCAAGAGTACGCTTAGGTGGACTATAAATGCCATCAATACGGAGTTTGCGAAGAATATCAAAGTCATCAACCATGTTGTTACAATGTGATTTTTGATTTGACGCCACTTCTTGAATTGAAATTAGTATCCGATCTTTACCTACATTTATGTTTAATGATAATTTATTGAATATGATATTATTTCTTTCATACCATATATCATGAAGAAGTCATGCAACATCAACGAGAAAAATGTTTTTAATTTGTTATGAGGAATCATTATCCACACATCACTTTAGATGGAAGTCAGTAGAATCAAAAATCATCCATCTGTAATTAAAACTATCAAAAATGTAGTTCTAAAAAGCAGAGGAAGTAGCACAGGACAGAAAAAGATGATCAGAATCTTCCCTATGTTGATTGCATAAATTACATTTAAATCATAGTTTAAAACCAAAATATTAAAGATAGACCTTAGTTGGAATTCTGTTATAAGAAATACACCAAATAAGAGTGAGTCTTGTTGGTTTAATCCATGGTTTGTTAATGTAATTCAACCAGTCAATGTTGGATTCTAGTCTTGAAAAAATATCTCTATAAAAATTTTTAGATTCAAGAATGGCATTATGAGTAGGTTCCTAGATGAGGAAATCCTAAACGTTAGAAAAGAAATAGTTTTCAATAATTTGAGAAATATTTTCAGGGAGATCATTTTTGTGGGATTGAAGAAATTCCCCTATAGTGGAGTTGATATTCTCATGGGGGGAGTCAGAAGATAACAAAGAGATAAGAGGATAAACACACCAATATTCCATCTTGAAGTTTATATTTTAATCCACAGTAACCATCCATCTAGAGCTATCCATGATGTTGTTGAAATTTTGTCTAATAGAGGGCCAAATTGAGGAGGTAAGATGATTAAAATTTCTTTTTCAAGCTTAGAAAAAAATATTTGCTTAAAAAAAGCAATCGCATCAGAGTTGTTATTGGTTAAACTCCAGGTGAGCCTGGCCTATAGTTCTTAATTAAAAAATCTGAGATTTTTTATTCCAATACCACCCTTATCAATAGGCTTACAACAGGTGGACCAAGGGATGGTGATAAGTTTTCGTTCAAGAATACTTCCTTTCCAAATGAAATTTTTTATGTAAATGTTCATCCTTTTTATGACAACAACCGGCCATTTATAAATAATCAATGAGTAAACCTTTTTAGAGACAATAGTTGATTTAACCAGACAGATTCTACCTACTATGGAGAGGAATATACACTTCCAGAAAGAGAGTTGATTGATGATTTGATCCAAAATGACATTAAATAATATTGATTTGGTCCTTCCCTAAAAGATAGGCACTCCAAGATAAGTGAAAGGGGGAAACCTTCTTGGATTCCAAAATTGTTGATGATAATGCTTTTTCTGTTTGAAGAAAAAAAATCCAATGAAAATCAAAGATTTATTCCACTATATGGCCTGACCTGATATTTCTTCATAATGGGACAATGCATCATTAATAACTTGAGTATTATTACTCCCTCGATGAAGGAATAAAATAATATCATTAGCATAAATGAGGTGAGTGGGGACATTCAGATTCCTGGAGGCCTGTATGGGCTCAAGCTTGTTCTGATTAACCAGATGAGAGATCAATCAACTAAGATAATCGCTAGAAATGACAAAGAGGATGGCTGAGAGGGGGTCTCCCTATCTGACATGTTTGTTGCAATTAAAATATCCATTAGGAGAACCATTGATCAGAATTAATATGGGAGAAGACTTAAATAAGGTTTTGATTCTTTTGATAAAAATATCATTAAAAACAAAAATCTAAATCACTTTGAAGATAAAACCCCAATCAATGGTGTCTAAATCTTTTTTAATGTCAAAATTTATAGCAATATTTCCCCCTATGGGTACTTTATTAAGAGTGTTGGTGCATTCAGAGGCAAGGAAAATGAAATCCTGTATACGCCTTTAATAAAACCAAAATTGATTCCAAGAAACAATTCTGTAGTATATGGGAGTGAGTCTATTTGCTAAAATTTGAGAAATTACCTTGTTGAGAGTGTTAATGAGGGAAATAGGCTGAAATTTATGAATCTATGAGGCATTATAAACCTTAGTAATAAGAGTAAGGAACTCAGCATTAAGACCATGGGGGAGAACACCATTAGAGAAAAATAATCTAACAATCTTACAAACATCCATGTGAATGACATCCCAGTGCTTCTGGAAAAGACCATTATTAAACCCATCAGGGCCTGGAGTACTATCGGGCTTTAAACAAAATATAGTATCATTAATTTCATGATAATGGAAGGTGCTAAGAAGATAGGTATTGTCATTTTCCTCAATCAAGGAGGGAATAATATTATCCCTGAGGTCCTTATTGACATCTAGACCATCGAAGATGTTGTGAAAATAAGAAATCACATAGTTAGAAAGGGCCTCCTCTAAATCAATCAGAATTCCATTATACGTAAGAGTGGTGAGAGGTAGAAAAAACTTCTTTATACTTTTAATAGAATTGTAAAATTTTATGTTTCTGTCTCCATCAGTTAACCATTATGTTTTTAAATTTTTTTTTGCATGTTATCTTTTAGGGTGAGAAGAGAGTTGAGTTTCATTGAGATTTAAATTTTTGGTTGAGTGTCACAAGAATAATCCAAGGTGATATTATTGATTTGAGTTTGAGAATGTTCATTTTCCATACAAAAGATATCTAAGTCAATTTTCTTAATTTTGGTTCAACAGTAGACTTTAAGGGCCTGTTTTATATTTTTGAGTTTAGCAACACAAGCAAAGGCATCATGTTGATGGTTCATAGATTGAAAAAAATATTTGATAAATGTAGTGAAATCATGTTCATCTGACCACGAGTTATTAAATCTAAAGGTGAGGATGAGTTTCGAAATTCTGTTGATCATACTGACAATAATAGGATGATGATCGAAATTTAACCTAGGAAGAGTAGTGCTAGAAATAGTATCCCATTTGTTAAGAGCATAAGAATTCACAAAATCTCTATCAAGGTTTCTCACCACTAATTTTTTGTAGTGTCTTCAATACCAGGTATATTTGGCACCAATAAGATTTACTTATACAAGGTTGGTGTCCTCGATAGAAACTCTAAATTCACGTGAGGAAATGGAAGAGTGAGAAGGTCCTAACTTATCACTAGGAGAAAGAATGGCATTAAAATCCCCAATAAAAATCCAAGGGTCAGGGATATTGTGAGCCAACATGAGAAGGTCATACCAAAGAGATTGCATCTCTTGATATCTATTATTAGCATAGATCATAGTTCAAAAAAATGCCTATCATCATGACAAAAATCACAAGTATAATTTTGTTCTGAAGTTTTGACAATGTTCACATTTTATAGAGATTAATGGTAAAAAATCCATAATGATTCAGTTAAGGATCCCCCTTTACAATCACCTTGAAAATTCTAGTTTAGGGGGAAAAGGTGCATAAAAATAATGGTAAAATTGATTTAAGTTTCTGCTATAGAAAATAAATAAGGCTTATGATTATTTGAAAGTTTTTCAGAACAATTAAAGTTTCAGAGTTTTAAATACCATGATAGTTCTAGAATAAAATATTAATTTGGAATTATGTGTTGGGTTAGATCCCCCTTTTTTTGTTGTACCCATGTCCTTTTCCCTCTCAGATCTTCTGAATACCAGAGATGAGTTTAGTTTAGATTCCTTCAAATTAGAAGGAGGATTTGGGGAGGTTGTCTTAGTCTTCTTAGGAACAGAATCTTGAGTATGTGAAGGTGGAAAATTAGTGCAAATAGAACTATCAATATTCTTCCCTTTTGAATCTAAAATATATTCATGGAATTGTGAACTATCAAAAACAGTAATCTTTTCCATATCATCATTATCAAAATAGTTGATATTATCATGAGGTAAAAATGATGGTTTCAAGTTATTGGTATTTTCCAAGGAAATATAGTAATTTCTTTTAGATTCAGTAGATTTTATGTACTCTATGGTGACACAATCTGCATCTAAATCCGGTATTACTAATGAAACAGCATCAGGAACATTGCATCTTTCATCAGGGACATGAGAAAGTTTAAACTCACCATCAATAATGCAAGAGTTAGAACAGTTTCTTAAAACCAGAAATTTTGTCTGAGTACCTTGCAGATCCTTTGGATCAGAAGCATGATGAGAGCAGGAAAATGATGCAGCATTGCTGGCATGAGTTGGTATATCCTAAGGTATCTTTTTTATACCTTTCTGATTCAATCCATCATTATCCAGATCTTTAAAGGGGGATTGTGAGACACAAACCTCTTCTTTTTCCTCTGCGCATATAGGAGAACCGACTGTGGTAGTGTCCCTACAAGGCTCATTATCTTTGATTGAATCTGAAACCAAGATAGATTTTATAATTCCAAGGACCATATCCTCAATTTCCTTTCTTATGTTATGATCAATAATGATAGATTCATCATCGTCTACCATTTCACCCCAGGATATACCTTGTAGGGGGGAAAAGCATTAGATTTTTTAACCCAGATTTCATTTTTCTTTTTAGAAGTTTCAGGCACATCAGTTACTGGGTTTTTGTTTCTATTATTGTACCTTACTTCCTTCCAGTCATTTTCAATTGGAGGCACAAACTATTTTCTCACAATTCAGCAGTTTGAAAAATAATGACCAATAATTTTTCATGCCACACAAAAGGGGGTAATCTCTCATATTCCACTTTAATTTCAGTTTTATATTCCTGATCACAGAAATTAATAATGTTTGGTAGTTTGGAGTCAAGATTAACCTCTACCAAGACTCTTGTATATAGTCCATGTTCATAATTTAAAGTCCTTTAGTCAATCTTGATAGGTAAACCAATATAAGAGACTATGTCATTGGGAATTTTGGGACGCCAGAAATACCTATTAATTCCATGCAACCTAACCCAAATTTGAGCAGTTGAATTCCTATGCTATTGTCGATTAAAAGAGACATCCCACTCACTCAATTGAAGTAAACCAGGCTTGAGGTTAATGTTTCTTGTTTTCCAAGCCTGGTTAAGATCATCTTGGGAGTTTAAAACAATGTGATTCTAAACATTACCAACAGGAACCAATTTCCAATTCAAAAGATTCCAAAAATGTGAAATTATAGTTTTATGATCAGATAAAGTCCATGGGCGATCACCTTTAGAGTATGAAACTCAGCCAAAGATAGAAAATTTAACATATTGTGCTCTCTACGAAAGTGATTTTGTATCATACTCAACAAGAAAGCTACCATCATCAAGCTTCTTGTAGAGGGAAGGCTTCGTCTCCTTCATGCTACATAGCTCTGGACCTTTGAGAACATTGTGGAAGAATACCCCCTTAGGTGGATCGCAAGCCTCTTGAATGTGTAGATCTTAAGAAGGAGTTCCAGCATCAATAGAAGCGGGGAAGGAGAGCTCACATTGTGGGTAAAATCCCACCATTATTAGGAGAGGAAAAGATTAGATTATTAGATTAGGGGTAGGATTTGCAGAAGCTGAGTGCGAATCGCCCATTGGAGATCTCATCCATGTTACTCTTGAGAAAATTTGTTAATATAATAAGAATATTTTTCTATGAATTTGATGCACCGAGAAGAACTTAATAATTTACTAAAGATCATAAGAAGATTGTCAAGTTATAAATTCATGATTTTTAGAAGACTTGGATATACAAAAAATTGAATTTGTACATAAGTTGACAAAATTATGTTCTCTTATGGGTGATGACCGTTCTCATTGGTGTAGAAGAAACCAAGATAAATACAATAGATCATTATGATCATGGATTAACCTTCAAGAGGATGTGTTGTGGTGGGATGTATAGTTGGTCATGGTTGTAGTTAGTGATTTGGGTGAATAACCAACCAGGGTGTCAGTTGGTGGTTGGGGTGTACAACCGATCATATATAACATTTTAATTAGGGTGTATAACCAATTATTATAACCACTTGTTCATATAGTGGAGAATTTGTAACAGGGGTGTACAATCAGATTCAATAAGGAGTAGATATTTACTACCAAACCATGTAAATACTAATGTGTTGAGCTTTACTCATCTCTACTTTATATGGGGTGAGGCAGAGTAATTAAAGGTTATGGATCGAGATGTTAACTAGTCATATAGGTTGAATTATAAAAGGAATAATTTTTAAAAATAGTGTACCACTGTTTCACCCCTACCCCTATAGTAGTACCTAACTAATCCTTAGGCTCATTAAACTACATCTCTATTATATTTTTACTCACATAATAGATATGATAGATATTTATTCCCATTCATTATCCAAGTACTTCAACCACTTCATAGTCACTATCATCACATTTTAGATCAGTTAGTTATTCCTAATTTGGGGTTACCATGATTGGGGTAGTTATGAAACTTTTTTATACTCCTTAAATGGTTCATTATAACTCTTTTCATAAGAGGAATTAACATCCATATCCAATAGATGTTTGAGTGGTTGAGATATTTAGGTGAAATAATTGATAAAATATAACATATCCCAAAAATATCCATATCATCATCACTATATTGTGATTCAAAAATTATCTTATCACCTTGATCTTAAGAGAATCAACCTTTATCCCATCCTTTGAAATGTGGTTTCTAAATACCATGCCATGTTTCACTATGAGATGTAACTTCTCTTAGTTTATAGCCAATAAAGTCTATTAACACAATTCTAAAATGAATTCCTAGTTTATTTAGAATTACCTCAAATAATCATCCATATAAAAAAATAATCTATGAAAACATCCATAAATTCAATTTTCAGTCTATGAAATATATGTTTTATACACTTCTAAATATTATAAATTGTGTTACACATTCTAAAAAACATAAATCACTAAGATACGTTTCTATAAGGTCATGTGAAATTATTTTTTCCTTGATCCTTTGATACCACTAAAACTGGTTGTGACCAAAGTACCCATCAATAAAATAGAAATATTCACATTAAACAAACCATTATATCATTAGATTGATAAATTTGAGGATAAAGTGATTATTCATTTTTCATCACTTAACATTATATATTCAACACAAAATCTCCAACTCATCTCCATAAGAGTAAATATTAACTCACTATCCTTCTTTACCATGGCCATCCCTCTTTTCTTGGGCACTAGTTACAGTGGGATCATCTATTCACTGTTTTAAATTACGTATATGATCATGAAATATAAGATATTTAAAAATTATTTCATCACAATTTTCTTTTTTGGATGTGTCAATATCTATTAAAGATTCTATGTTCTCGTCATTACTTTTTAAGGTATCACCTTATTAGTGAAAATGAAGGTGACATAACTTCGATGTTTTCTATGATCCCTATAATTTTTTTTCCTTAAGTTCAACACTTTAACCAATCAGTGTTCTTTTTATTTTAAAATTTCAACACTTATAATCATCTATGGTATCCCTCTTTCTACAAGAAATTAGAATATCAATTTTTTAGTAGTTTCCTTAGCTCTAACGTAAGTGAATTTACAATCAAGGTAACCTATTTATAAAATAATTCTCTCAAAACATGTTCTGCTGTAGTGAATACTTATTTGTTTTCAATTCCTTCACTACTATCATTGGTGTTCCTCTCCAACATTCATCAATGACCTCCTTTGGGTCCCTATAATTATCCAATTGCATCTATAGTGATCCATGATCCTTTTTTGTAGTGACTATCACTTAAAAATATATTATTTTATCATTATGATTTAATACACTATTTAAGTTGAATTAAACATTCTCCTCTCAAACTTAAAAGATAATTTATCCTTTATTCAATTCAATGAGTTATTTTTATGGAACCAGATGAGTCACTGGTATGTTTAATTTTGATATTTTTTTATCATTGAGTTCATTCTTGTAGTTACGAAGTGTTAGTGGTCCAAACAAAATGTTTTTTGGGAGACATACCATATTGCACGATTATTACACAACTTGTATAAAATTTATGAATATCGTGAAAGGGGTGTTGTAGTTTTTGATAATGTGGTGTCACATGGTTTGATCATGGTTTTCAAACTATTCAACACCCACAATGAAAAATTTTCATCCTATATTTGGTGGATAGTGGCAACTGTACAGTTGGTGCATGGTTTTCCTAACCGTGCTTCCTAATCACACGACTCTATCAAACTCATTAAAATAGTGAATTTACCCTTTTATCTTTTTGGTTTCTTAATTTTTTGTGGTTATTTTTTCTTCCCCTACAAATGAATCTCCCCCGACCATGGAGTTGTAACCCTCCATCATTAGTGTTTTTTTCTCTTGGAATAATAGTGTATTGGCTTGAGGTATATCAATTTCATTTGGATTCTTCCTTCTTTCCCCTCCTTAATATTTTATGTTTCTATTTTCTAGAGTACCGGAAACCTAGGGTGGTGTTTCTATAATTTAATGTTTTTAATGGGTTTTTGGTTTCATTTCTTTTGGATTAGGTGTGTGTTTATTTATTCTACCTCTTATGGGTCTTCTTGATCAAGGTAAATGAGCTTTAACCAAATCGTAGGTAGGTGTCTCTATTCAAATTCATTTTTTATGTCTTACCTTTAAATTTCTCAATGAATTTGGGTTGTATTGTTTAAATTCCCATTATAATTATTTATTCTTAGTGTGGATTCCATTTTTGGTGTGATTCATGGATTATTTTGAAATTTGAGTGTTTATAGTTGGGTTTTCCACATGGTTGAGGCTTATATATTGACCAAGTGTTTGGTAAAATGGATCAAAGAGGTTTTATGATTTCAAGTGTAATTATAAATTGGTTTATAGATTTTTTTTACATTAGAAAGGGTGTTTTTATAAAATTGGGAATGTTTTTAATGAAAGATACAATTTTATAGCTTTATTGATATGGAAAATTGACTGTGATGTGATGGAATTGAGTAACACATGGGTTAACATGGGTGTGAGTGAGGGGTCTGTTTGAGGAAACATGTGATCCTTTAGAGGGAGGGCCATGTGAGCCTCAACTTTGGTTTCTAAGGGGCCGATATAGCCTTTATGTGGGAAGAACATGTGATATTACATTTATTATATTTTTATAATATTTATTTACTCACTCATAGTAGGCCTAATGGTAAGATCCCCTAGTTGTACAGTACTCATGTCAGATTGGTTTATATGATTTTTTTATTCGATTAGTGTTACTTTGATGTGATGAAATATATTATGTCCATTGTTCATTTCCATTTATATTGTTAATTATGTTGTTGTAATGCCTAAATTTATTATCAAATTTGGTTATATTCGAGCATTTTTTTTCATTTGTGGACTTGTTTATTTATTAGATCCATGTTTGGATATTGTTTTCGAAAACCATGTTTAGTTTTAAAAAAGGAATACCAAAGGGGTTTAAAACGTTTACATTAAAATGGTATGTTTTCCATGTGATTTATTATTGAACATTTGTTAAAACTAATTATTTTTTTTCATGGATAAACCCCTTAAATAGATTCATAGTGTTATCCTACATGGATTCATTCCTCACACCCTTCTTGGATCCTTTTTGGGTGCTTATAGAATTCGTTTTTTCAAGACATAGGTAATGGAAAGGAAACCATGTTTTGAGGTGGATATTCATGATTATTTTCATTTGGTATTTTTTGGAGGAGACATAGTCTCAGAGGGATGGAATCATGTTGAGTCATGTTTTTCTTTTTTTACCATTTGGTTTGACATGGTCCTTTTTTGGTATTATACCCCTTTCTTTTGAATTTTGGTTGTTTTTTGAGATATTATGTATATGTTCGTTATGGAATGATTTGTGATTTATTGTATGTCATTGTTTATGGTATATTTTTATCTTACACTATTGAATTTGGTGATATTATTGTTACCATCCTATTTTATGAATGGTTTATTCGCATTTAGAAGTGAAAAAAACTACATTCTCATGTGCAATATGGTTATGCCCGGTGCTTGTCGCCAACTCATGGTGATCAGGAACATGATTGGGGCCATGTTATGGGATGAATCGTGTGGTGGGTATGGTTAATTCAAGTTGGTTCATTAAAAATGGTATTAGGGCTTTTATTTTGTATTCAATGGTATTTTAGAGTTAATACCATCGAGATTCGAGAAGTAGGAATATGGGAGTTCCTGGACATCTCTTCTTCATGCCAACATTGAGTTTCCATGGGTGGTTCAGGATTGTGGTTTTAATTTTAACATGATTATGGGTTGTTTTAATTATTATTATTTTTCATGTTGTTTAATTTTCTTGTAATTTCCATGTTGGATTGTTTTGGTACTTTTTTTGTGATTTGATGTTTGATTATTCTTAATGAAGCATGTGATTTGTGTCTTGTAGTAAATGCCTCCCAGAAGGAACTCGTCCAAGAATAGAGAGGGTGCAGAGGAAAGTACCTCATAGGTGAAGCCTCCTATTAATATATATTTGGTGGAATTATTGATTCATATGATCCAAACATTAGGTCCGGTGGTTGTTCATGAGAAGACGCAAATAGTGGACCATACTGAAAAGTTTTTGAGGTAGAATCTAGCAGTGTTCCATATTGATGAGGGACCACATTAGCTCGAGGAGTGGTTGGATCACATTAAGTGAATATTTTATTTTTTGTAGACCTTTGAGACATCTAAAGTGGTATTTCCCATGTAAATTCTGGAATGAATTGGTATAATGTTATCAAAGTTTATGGTGCTCTCAGGGAAGCATGGTGATCTCACATGGACCACTTTCAAAGTAGCGTTTAATTTATATTTATACACGAAGACCTTCAGCGTGATGAATTATTGTGATTTGATGAACTTATAGCAAGGTGATCATTTAGTGGTAGAGTATGCTGCCATATTACTGATTTGGTACATGTATCTTCAGATCTCCTCATGAATGATTATCTCAAGGCTTGGTGTTTTGAGATAGGATTGAGGCCATAAATCATATCTTTTCTCTTTTTTATCTATTAACCTATTCAAAGGTATCTAACAAGGTAGTGATGAAATAGTTAGACATTACTCAAAATAAATGTCTCAGTGGTGCTTCTTTAGTGGGTGGTGGTCGGAGATCATCTTTAGGATAGAAGTGGAATCATGATGAGTCTCAGAGTGGTGGTGACAGTAGTGTCTAACAGTCTTTAGGATTAGATTCTATGTTTTATACGAGACATATAATAATTGTATATTATCAATGTGGAAAAACTGTATACACCAAGAATCAGTACTCAAAGTCTCCAAGAATATTCCACTAGTGAGGAAAGTCATGGCATATCAAATGCTTCTGTATGTCGTCTTCACGTAGGGGAAGTGTGGGATCCTCTTTATAAAAAGTCTCTAAGATGCAGTAAAAGTCACAAAAGTGTGGATTTTATAATCATCAGTAAAAGTGGGATCATCACTAGTGGAAAAAGACTCAGAAAAGATCTGACCTATGTTGAATCCATGCAACAAAGATCATTCTAGAGGACTCGAATTCCATGATAGCCACAATTCAAGGTATTATATGTATTGTTTATTCAATTTAATTGGTTTTATTTTTCACTAGATCATCCCATTATTTTATTTCACTTAATATGGTTGAATATTTGGTTATGAGATCTGATTTGATTTCATATGTTATAGACCTACTAACCCTATTAGTTAGAAAGAAGGATCAAGGTTTCAGGTGACCTGAGTGTTGCACTATGGTTTTTATCTTATAAGTCATCTGGGACTTCCTTCTTTTGGACCTAGACGTGTTTTACCTCATTATCAATATAAATTAGTTTATCAAATTTAACTAAATAATTGATTTTAATCACTATAGGGTTCAGTTCCTTACACCTTACGGGAGCACTGACATCTTTCAAGGTGATTGGGATCCACATTCAGGGAGGGTTGGACTAGTTACATCCATGTTATGGTTGATGTCATTCCATTTCTCTAGGTTATTTCTTAAGGGTATTGAGTAGGGTTTAGTGTGTTATCTTCCAATGTCCATTTAGAAGCACCCAAAAGTGTTTCAAGAGGATTTATTGGGATTTACACCCTAGAGAGAGGTTTATTTTACTATTTGTATCATCCCCATGATGATACTGATTTCCTTTCCATCTTATCTAATGGATCCGATCGAAAGGAGATGAATGTTCAGCTAGGGGATCTTGAGGGAAATTGTTCTATCCATCTGATCATGTCATTATGGGCTTAACTAGTGATATATATAACGTAGGAATATGGTAGGCTCTAACTTTTTGTAGACTACCATAAGCTTAACCAGGTGAAAATAGATAATAAAAACCCATTTAAAAGAATTTATAATTTCTTTTACAATCCCATAGGGGATCATTGGTTTTTGAAGATAAGCCTGGGGTTGGGGTACCACCAGTTGATGGTCCAGGAAGACGATGTTACAAATATCTCATTTAGAAGCCGGTATAGACATTTTTAGTATTTGGTTATACCATTTGGGCTTACCAATACTCTAGTTATTTTCATGGAACTAATGAACCAAAATTTTTACTATTTTCTAGACTCCTTCATGGTCATGTTGTGGATGAAATCTTGGTATATTCCATGAAATAAGAAGATCACAATGACCCTTTAGAGTTTTTTAGGTGTTTTGAGATAGAATATTCTATATTAAAGTTTTCCCATGTGTCAGATTGGGATTCAGAAAGAGAAGTTTCTGGGCCACATGATTTCTTAGGTTGATGTTTTGGTCGATATAAAGAAGTTTCAAGCATTCATGTCTTAGGATCATCCCATGAACGTGTTAAATATCCATAGATTTATAGGATTGATTGGGTATTATAGATATTTTTGGGGTATTATCCAAAATATCTTCTCTCTGGATGTATTTGACTAGGAAAGGGGTAAAATTCTAGTCGGATGAGAAGTTACAGAGTTCTTTTGAGCAGTTGCTGAGCAGTTTGAAATCATCACCTATTTTGACTCTACTTGAGCCCGTGAGAGCTTATGTAGTGTATTGTAATGCTTTTGGTGTGGGTTTGGGGTGTGTGCTGATGTAGGATGACCATTTGGTAGCCTATATATTAAGGAATCTATGCCAAAATGAGTGTAATTATCTCACCCAATACCTATAATAGGAATATTTTATGAATTCACAAAATATGTGGTAACATTACCTATTTGGTGAGATTTTTACAATGTATATGGATCATAAGAGACTGATGTAAAATTTCACTTAGTGGCACCTAAACCTCATTCAGAGGAATTGGGTGGTATACCTTTAAATTTTTGATTTCAAGATTTACATATGCCTGTGAAGGGAAACGTGGTCATCGATGCATTGAGTAGGAAGCTTGCAATGTAGGTAGTTTAGGAATAAATGGATGGGTGGGGTCTGGTGTGTTTGTCTGATGAACTTAATATGGATGTGTATGATAATGGAGGGAAGGTATTTTTGTATTATGTGTTGGTTAAACCTACACTATTTTATTGGCTCAGGACTGGGTTGTTATCCAACCATGAGTTCTAGTGTATTATTAGTTCGTTAAATAGTGGGGGAACCATGGGTGATTAGTCTTAGTCTCTGGACGGTTCTCTTATCTTCCAAAGGTGGTCAGTTATTCCTTTGAGTTTGAGTTAAGAGGTGACACCTGTGTAACACCATTATATTTGGTTCATTCATCCTATGGTGATCAAGACATTTTTTTATCTTGAGATTTAGGTATTTTTGTCTGAAGATGATACTTGTTGTGGCAGACTCTATTTCTAGATATTAGACCTACTGAAGGATTAAAAAAGATCATCAAAGACTAGATGGGTTATTGTATCCACTTCCCATACTAATGTGGAAGTAAGATGAGATCTATATGGATTTCATGATCGGAATACCTCACACTCTGAGTGGGATGGACACCATATGGGTGATTTTAAATCATCTGAAAAAACCATCCCATTTTCTACCTATTAGGGAGTCAATGAAGGCATAGAAACATGGATGCCTATATGTTTGAGAGTTTTGTAAGCTTCATGGAGTGTCCTCAATGGTAGTGTCATGCCTAGAATCTTGTTTTACATATCACTTTTGGAAGGGTCTCTAGGATTCATTCGGAACCCAATTTAGCTTGAGCACTATATATCAACTGTAGAAGGATATCCAGTCGAATTAGACAATCCAGACTCTCAAAGATTTTTTTGGGTGTTTGTGATTGATTTTAGTGGTTCATGGGAAAGTAATATTCTATTGTATGAGCTTTTAGATAATATTAGATATCATGATTTTATTAGTATAGAAACATTTGAGGCATTATATAGGGGGTTGTTCCAATCTCTGTTATACTGGGCTAAGGTGGGTAACTGTTCTTTGGTTGGATTGAGCCTTGTCCAAGAGGCAACTGAGAAAGTGTGGCTGATTCAGAAATGGTTAGAGATATCTCATAGTTTCCAAAAGTCATATATTTACCTTATTCATCACCTATAGAAGATTCAGTTTAGTGATTAGGAATTTCTTTAGGTATCAGTTCATTTGGGTCATCGTCTCTTGGGAAAGTGAGGGAAGTTGACACCACATTATATCAAGTCATTTCATATTATATAGAAATAGGGAAAGGTTTCCTATCAGTTGGATTTTCCAACAAAACTAACTTTGATCCATGAAATCATCCACATATTTCCACATAAGAGATACCATGTAGACCCATCTCACATACTGGAGTGGGGATATTTGTAGTTGGATTGTGATTCCACTTTTTTGGATTGTTCGCATTATTGATGTTCAAAATAAGGTGATATATGGGATGGTGTCTTGTTGGTCTCAATACTATAGTAGGGTGGTGAATATATCCATAATACATAGGAGTGGGATAGTTGGGTGAGGGATTTGTGGCCTCACATGTTCTCTTCTAGTGAAACCTGGGTATTTTATAGGGGAGAAATTGGTATAGTGGAGATTTTTTAATACCCATCTGGTCACTAGAATCTTTTATTTTGAGTTATATATATCCTTGAGTGTGTTCTTGGTGTTCCTGGGTGCCAGGGATCGAAAATGGGAGATTTGGGGAGATAGTCCATGGTGCATGGTAAGCACACAATTTGTCTAAACTGTGAGGAAACCATACAAGGGGTGTTTCTATTTTTGATAGTGAGTTACTTAATGGTTTAAAAAAAGTTTATAAAATCATGAGATGCCCTAGATAAAACTGTGAAACATATTTTGGGTTGATAGTGGACACTGCATGTTTAGTACATGGTTTAGCTAACCATGTGAACAAAACATTTGACCATATCTAGTTCATTAAAAGTGTGAATTTACCCTTTTTACACCATCAATTTCTTAAATTTTTAGTTATATTTTTTCTTCCCTCACACATGAAGATCCTCCCCTTGTCCATGGAGCTCTCCTCCTTCTTACTTAGTGGGTTTTCTATTATATTATTGGCGGTTTGGATTTAGGTAAGTCTATTTCTTCTGGATTTCTTCCTTATTTCCCCTCATCAAGCCTTGCTCTTCTATTTTATAGAGTTTTATAACCCTAGGGGTGGTGTTTCCAAAATTTAGGGTTTTAAATGAGATTTTTGGTTATATTTCTTGTGTATTAGGTGTGTATGTATTTATTATACCTCTTCTAGGTGGTCATTATCAAGGGTGATGAGTTTTGGAACAAATATGAGGTAGGTATCTCAATTTAAGTGTGTGTTCAATGGATTGCCTTTAAATTTTACATCGCCTGTGGTTTTTATTATTTAAATTGGAATTATGATAATTTATTCTTGGTACACATACCATGTTTAGTGTGATTCATGGATTACTTGAAAATTTGGGTGATTAAAGTGGGGTTTTCCAAATGGGTGTGGCTTATATGCCCAAAAAGTGTTTGGTAAAATGGATAAAAGTGGTTTTATGGATTTAAATGGATTTATAAGGTGTTTTGGAAATTATTTATACGTTGGAAAAGGTTTTTTGATAAAAATATTCAGGTTATTTGTGAAATAGCTTATGTTATATCATTATTGATATGTGAACTTGTTTGTGATGTGTTGGAATAGAGTATCACATGGTTTAATTGGGGTGTGAGTGAGAGGTTTGTTTGAGGAACTATGTAAGCCTTCAATGGGGGGACCATGAAAGCCTCCACTTGGGTTTCCATGGGACGGATAGAGCATTTGTGTGGGAATACCATGTGAGATTCCATTTCTTAACTAGCTAAAATACCTGTTTACTCACTCATTATAGGCCTAATGGTTAGATCCCCTAGGTTAAATTTACTCATGTTTGATTAGTTAATCTTATTTTCATTTGATTAGTGCTACTTTGATGTAATGAGTTGTATTATTCCTATTATTCATTTCCTTTAATATGGTTATATGATGTTGTTGTTATACTCACATTTATTATTTAATTTGGTTATAGTTGAGCATGTCGTTCCTTTTGGACTTGTTTTTTATTTGATCCATGTTTATACATTTTTTTTGAAAACCATTTTTAAAAAAATAGAAAACTAAAGGGGTTTTAAATATTTATTTGAAAATGGTATATTTTCAACGTGGTTTAGTTTTTAAAATGCTTTCAAACAATTTTATTGGTTTTCATTGGTAAAATCATTAAGTAGATTCATGGTGGTATCCTACTAGGTATTGTCCCTCATACCCTACTTGGTCTATTTCTATGTTTTTTTATACTTAACTTAATAGTAAATGGGTAAAGGGAACCATGTTATTAGGTTCCACTTGTTAATAACCATCATCGGGTGTTTTATATTGGAGACATGGTATCACTAGGATGGAATCATATGTAGTCTTTTTTGGTTTTCTATACCCATTAGGATTTACTTAGTCTTTTCATTGTATTGTAACCCTTTATTTTGAGTTTGGGTTGTTTTGTTTTGAGATACCATCTATATGTTCAGTTATGGAATGATTTTTTTATTTATTTTATGTCATTGTTTATGGTATCTTTTTATCTTCTTTTGTTGAATCCGATGATATTGGTGTGGGAATATTGTTTTATGAATGAATAATTATGGTCTACAAGTGGTGAAACCTTTCCCAATAGCTTTTTTTTATGCTTAGTGCTTATCACCATCTCGTGTTGATCAGTAATGTGTTTCAGTCCATGTGGTGGGCTCACTCATATGATAGGTTAGGTCAACTCAGGTTTCTTTATTACAATTTTTTTTATGGATAGGAGTGATTGAGCAAGGATGATCATTACCTATCCTTCATCCTATGTCTCGTAAAATCAAAAATCTGTGGAAAAAATAAATTTCCTCACATTCACCAATACATCTACTATAGTACCAATCTAGGACTTAATGAATCATTCTTATAGTTGTAGGGAAAATGTTATGGGATTCAGATTACATAGATCACGATTCTTGAAAACATTTAATAACATGAGATTGAAATTTTTCCTATGTTATAATGGGATTTTTTGAAGCTATATGATCAAATTGTGTATTGAGTAGAGAAGCTACTCAAATCACAATGTTTTGGTGGGAGATTTATCTAAACTATACCTAATAAATATTCACATAAATAGATCACTCCAAAGTCCTCCAATTTATTCATTTTGATAAATGTTCTTTAAGTAAATTTACATATTATGAAATTTGTGAAATATCATTAGAAAATATATTATTTAAGTGTATCTATTTGAGTATTTACATAATATTTTTATATTAAGATTAAAATTTACCTATCAATAACCTCTATAGAAATTTAAGAGTTTTAAAATAAGGTTTCACTTAATGTGGATTTGAAGTTCCCTTAATAGTCAATATTTCAACCTCTTTATATTCCCTTTTAACTTTCTTAGTTTATTCAGTATCTTATATTCCTTATTCTAAGTATTTATCCTATTAATTCTCTTTATCCTTATGGGTTCCATATCCTTCTACTCCTTTCCTCTCCTCAATATCACAACCTTATATTCCCCCCAGAAAAATTTATTGTTACCCAATAAAGTACTATGTGGTCCCACATAAAGATATTGGAAAAGATGTACTAAGTTATGATCAATATTATAATGAAAATATTTGTAACGCCCTAACCCCAGTTACCCAGAGTCGATGAATTATTTTAATAAATTGGAATTAATACAAGGAATCAACTCCTGAAGGAATGATCAGTTTAGCAGTCTTGGAAAATAGATTACATACATGAATGTTACATTACACTTTCTAACATAAAACACAACATAAATAATCCTTTGAGAATTCCATTATTCTCCTAGCTTAACCCTACAAATCAAACATAATACACTTCTTGGAATCCAGGAAAAACAATACATAAGAATAGGGTGATATTAGATGTTCAGTAAGGGTAAATAATTTAGCGGAAGCTATAAACTTTTAAGGAAAGATGTATAATAAAAACATCAGTCCTTTAAACAGAAAACATGGACATAATATGGAAAAAATAAATCAAACAAAACCATATAAACATGCACATGAAAATTATACTAGCTGAATAATGACAAGTAATAATGAATTTTATAATGATGGAATGCCTAATGCTGGACATTATTACCACATAGTCAAGGCCTCATGCCATGAATACAAAAAAAAAATTTATCATGGCCTTATGCCAAGACAATAGTTTGTATCATAAGTCATACTAATGAAACGAGGAGCTTTAGTAGGCTCCACCTGTAACTTACTAACTCCACTACATTCCTCATATGAAAATGTTGAAACATAACATAAAAATTCGTTTTAAAACTAGTATAAGAAATGTCAATACTTCAACCATAGACAATGAAGGGTATAAAAATAACATATCCACAGTCAAACATATCATAACTCATTCAATAAAATATGGAATATTTTATTTTAATAAATAAACCTTAATCAAGAATAATATTCAGTAAAGGATGTTGATATAGTTGAAAATGATCAGTAAAACTCTCTGAGTGAAATACAAGTGAAATTACCCTTTTTCCTGAAATCATTTAAAAGAAGACAATTTTTAAAGGAAGATATTTAAAAGATATTTTTAAATCAAAGTGTCCCATACTACTTTGAAACTTTTTAAAAGAATTAACGTTTTATAAAATTCATGTCTATATAAATAAATCCTTAAAACCATTTTGAAAACATGGATATTAATGAGAAAGAATTAAAATAATAAATATTTAAAACATTTAAAATGATTTTTTAGATAAATAGTACCTTAAAAGAATCCTTTTGAAAACTATTTTATGAAACATGGACATGGATAATAAATATTTTTCAGATAATACTTACACATAAACAATCTCGAATAATAATGAGATTGAGGAATTAATCCTTACCTTGTACTTTTCCTTGGTCGAGGGTACATTAAACACATATATAATAGTTAAATAATATTTATCAAATTAAACAAGAACCCCATAAATAAATATGATATCATATATGATCTTCTAATATTTATTTGTTAATAATATTTTAGTAGTATCATTGTTTCAGGTGTTAACTGATTTGTTTTCCTTTATATGTTTTGTTACGTAAGTAATGTTGGTTATGGATAGGATGTAATTTATTCATACATGTAATTATGTAATGTTCTGAAATATTATTATTAATAATAAAATGTAAATTATTCTTGAATTGTTACGGTGGGGAATGAATCTCATCGCGTTCGGGGAGACAGTAATTTGTACGTATGCACGAACGCTACTTCCATTTCTTTTTTGTTATTTTAAAAGGAAAGTAGACCAAGTGATACATATTTAAATTATTATTCCATTATACTATAATATTTTATATATGTTACATAAGTTCATTAACACTATCCTTTATACATTCCATGTATGGTATGAACGAGTCATATCACTTTGAGGGGGTGGTAGTCCGCACTTCCTCAAATGAAATTATCATATATATACAACATGAAAAGAATGAATTTATTCTATAAAAGCGAATTATAGTAAGTTAAAGATAAAATAAATAAAATAAATATCATATATAATTTCATTTCCATCATAATGGACCCCATAAGAGGTGGTAGTAGAAGATTGAACCATCATCGTTTCACGAGGCAGTAGTTCGTCGTCCACAAAAACATTATGTTCTATACCCATTAGATGGAGGTGTGTGTAACTTTAGTTAACATAATTCTCATAAAAACAACCTAGTATATTGAGGATACTGGTGTTGATATAAAATAAATGAATAAAGAGAGTTTAGCGGTTTGGAGAAGTAAAATAAAAGAAAAGAACTTCAGAGGAGATGTTACCTTTAAATAGGAAAACTCCCATTGGTTTGAACCAGAAGGCTTTGTTGAAGTTCTTTATGCCTAAGTTAAGGCTTCTAAGAGTAAAATAAGAATTTAGGGAGACTAATTAGGAAGATTTTGGACAATCCAAGAGGATTTAGAGGTGTGAGAAATGGGCTAGAGGTGAGTGATTTTTATAAGGGGGAGGAGGGGATCTTTAGGAATGTTTGAAAATATTATTTTATTATATAATGACTTTAGGTCTATAAACGTACAAAAGACATTAAATTTGATAATAAGACGACTCATTTTCGAAATAAAATCATCCAACAGGAATTGGACAGGTTTTGGATATTTTTTTAATTTTTATAATCTCATTTATTTAAATCATTCTTTAATGAGGTAAACACTGTATCATTATTGTGCCATAAATAATTTTACTTTTTTGATGTCTAAAAATTATAAAACAAATACCATGATATAGTAAATATTCTTAGATATCAAACAATTATTTATAGTAGAAAATATAACTTATATAACCTATTGTAAAAATTATTTTACTAAAAGATATATTTATATGTCATTTTTGTCTTTACTTTAAATTAATTAATATAAAGTGTCATTATCACTCTCAAGTGGCTCCATGGGTTCCCCAAATAGACCCAAGGATGACCACGGTTGGAAATGTATCAAACAATATTAATAGGACACATGTTATGGTAATTGAATATTATTATAATAATATTTGTTTTCAATTATTTACCAGATTTACCGTTTAACCAAGGTAAATAAAATATTTATTGAAGTAAATATTCATAATGTCTAAAAGAAAAGTTACCTATTTACACAATTTGGACATCCGAATTCCAAATAACGAATCCATTTTTCCAAATTCAAAACACATAATTTGTAGAAATTTATTTAAAATTGATTCTCATTATTAAAACAAAAAAGCAATTTTTTAAGAAATAATGACTATCAAAATATTGACACTTGTTTATGTACAGTTTAAATGTAAAATTACATACAATGACCTAAATTATATTAAATGATAAAAATATAATCTAATTATACTTTAAAACCACTCAAATTTATAATTTAACAATATATATTATTTTTATTAAAAAAGTTTTTTTAATTAAATTTTAGTTTTTTCACTATTTTTCAAAATATGAAAGTTAATAAAAAAGTACAAAAAAAATTACCCAAACTAAATTTTTATGTCCTGATTCTAAATAAAAAGTGACTTTCATTAAATTTAATATATAAAAGTGTCAAATATTGGTTTCAAAAAAAGGATTTCCATTAAAAGGCGGTAAAATTTCATTTTTTTAAAAATAGTTATTTTATTTGAAAAAATAAATTTGTTCTTATATTATGTATAATTAACACATAATATGGATTATAAAATTATATGGAGTATATAAAATTCAAAATTCGGTTAATACTATTCGTAGCCGCTTTTTGAACGGCTAGTTTGGTTAGTCGTGGTGCCCTTGAACTTGGTGTTGCATGTAGCGCAAATTATTGAATTAATTTGAAGAGATAATGTACTATGTCATATTGGGGGTGTTACATTCTCCCCTCCTTTAGTAAATTTCATCCTCGCAATTTGATATTTTTCTTCATAAATAAAAGGTTAAAAATAGAAAAATACCTTTGTGGAAAACCCACATCCTAAATTCGGTTAATAAAATTTATTCTTAATAATAGTGAAGGGGAAATGAAAAAGTACCCATGAAATTATGATCTCAATTAGGAGAAAATTATTGTCAATTAGAGACACATAATTATAGGAAAAAAATAAATATTTATAGGGATTGATTGAGTTCATCAATCACAAACAATTGTAAAATTGATGGCCTCAAAGTCATCAATCTATGATGATTTAAAATATCATTGGTTCAACAGAACATAAGGTATAAGGATAACACATTTTTGGTTTTAAGATCCCTTCCCTAAAGGTTAAGAATTATTTTATTCATAGAATAAGTAAAAAAGGAATAATTGACTTGTAGAGTTCCATCCGTTAACTAATTTCTACCACAAACTCATCTTTCACTCTAAAAGATAATAGAATTAAAAAATATCCTATTTATCCTAATCAAATAGGGTTCCAAAAAAATGAATTTATAATTCATCTGTTAGCCCATTTTAAAAAAAACTACATTATACAAACCAAGGCATCACTTGGGCTAGTGGTAGGTGATGTACCATTGTCGCCATTCAGTTGCGGGTTTATGTCTCGCGGCCTTTCCAGATGCGACATGTTGTCGCCCGACCTTCGGGTTATGCTTTTTATAACAATCCAAAAATAATATTATGAAATTTTTTAACCTTAAACAATTGTATCCAATTTCCAACTTAATCCATTCCATCCTTTATACTTATCCAAAATACATCTGTCCAAACTCAAATTCCAAAATTTATAAGGAAGTTAAACATAATGAAGATATCTTTTTTCCACATAAGAATATGTGAATAACTTCATAATGTATTCTCGTAAAACATGGTAACCCCCTAAATTACCATAAAACCTTGTTGATTACATTTACTCTCCCTTATTCCATATAAAATACTGGATATAGTCCTTATATCCAAAAAATATCCAACAATGATAAAATATACAAATCATTAATCAATTTCAAGGTAGTCTAGAATATCCAATATAATTTATCCAAATAAATAATATCTTATTCCAAAATCACTACCTTAGTATCAGAGTATATCTAAATCTATTTCCAAGGTCATTTCCAAACTTGCTCTGGTACAAACTGTAATGCACTGACCCAGTTACCCAGATCCAGTGCATTATTTTAATACATTGGCATGATTACAAGGAATCATTTCCCAAAGAACTAATCAGTTTAGCAGTCTTGAAAAATAGATTACATACATGAATGTTACATTACAATTTCTAACACAAAACAAAACATAAATAATCCATTAAGAATGCCATTATTCCCCTAGCTTAACCCTATATATCAAACATAATACACTTCTTGGAATCCTGGGAAAACAAAACATATGAAAGGGGAGATCTTAGATGCTCAATAAGGGTAAATAATTTAGCGAAAGCTATAAACTTTTATGTAAGGATGTATAATAAAAAATCAGTCTTTTAAACAGAAAACATGAACAAAATATGGGAACAATAAATCAAACATTACCATATAAACATGCACATGGATATTCTACTAGTCGAATAATCACATGTAATAACTAATTTCATAATGAGGGAATGCCTAACACCGAACATCATTACCATATAGTCAAGGCCTCATACCAAGACTAAAAATAAAATTTTTATCAAGGCCTTCTGCCAAGACACTAGTTTGTCACATGAGACCTACTGATGCATTGAGTAGCTATAGCGGGCTCTACCCGTTACTTACTAAGTCCACTGCATTCCTCATATAAAGATGTTGAAAGATAACATAAACATTCATATTAAAACTAGTATAAAAAATGTCAATACTTCAACCATAAACCATAAAGTATATAAAAATATCGCATCCATATTCAAACATATCATAACTCATTCAATATGATATGGAAGATTGTATTATAATAAATCAACCTTAATCAAGAATAATATCTATTAAAGAATGTTGATATAGTTAAAAATGATCAGTAAAACTCTTTGAGTGAAATACCCCTTTTTCATTAAATCATTTAAAAGTCAGAAAATTTTTAAAGGATGAAATTTAAAATATATTTTTGAATCATAGTATCCCAGAACACTTTGAAACTTTTTAGAGGAATTAACATTTTAAAACATTCATGTTCATATAAATAAATCCTTAAAACCATTTTGAAAATATGGACATTAATGAGAATGATTTATAAGAATAAATATTTAAAACATTTAAAATGATGTTTTAGTTAGAGAGTATCTTAAAAATAATCCTTTTGAAAACACTTTTATAAAACATTGACATGAATAATAAATATTTCAAAGAAAATACTTACACATAAACAATCTTGGATAATAATGAGATTGAGGAATTAGCCCTTGGTATTTTCCCTTGGTAGAGGGTACGTTAACCTTTTGTATGATAGTTAAATCATTGTTATTAAATTATAAAAGAACAACATACATAAATATGATATCATATATTATCTTCTAATATTGATTTGTTAATAATATTTTAGTAGTATCATTATTTCAGGTGTTAACTGATTCGTTTTCCATTATATGTTTTGTTAAGTAAGTAATGTTTGTTATTGATAGTATGTATCTAATTCATATCTCCAATTATATAATGTTCTTAAATATTATTTTTAATAATCAAATGAAAATTATTCTTGAATGGTTACGATGGGTAATGAATCTAATCGCGTTCATAGAGACGGTAATCCGTACGTACACACGCACGCTACTTCCATTTCATTTTATTTATTTTAAAAGTATAGAATACCAAATAGTACATAGGTATATTATTATTATAGTATAATATAATATTTTATATACATTACATAATTTTATTAACACCATACTTTATACTTTCCATGTATGGTATGAATGAGTCATATCACTTTTAGGGGGCGGTAGTCCGCACTTCCTCAAATGAAATTATCGTATATATACAACATGAAAAGAAAAAAGGTATGTTATAAAAGATATTTATAGAAGATTTCAAATAATAAAAATAAATTTAATATCATATAAAATTGCATTTACATCATATTGGCCACCATAAGAGGTGGTAGTAGAAGATTGAACCATAATCGTTTTGTGAGTTAGTAGTTCTCCATCCACAGAAAAATTATGGTCTATACCCATTAGATGGTGGTGTGTGTAAGTGTAGTTCAAATAATTCTCACAAAAAGACCTAGTATATTGACGACACATGTGTTGTTATAAACTAATGTTATAAAGAGAGTTTAGGGGGTTGGAGAAGTAAAATAAAAGATAAGAACTTAAGAGGAGATGTTACCTTTAAATTTGGTAACTCCATTTGGTTTAAACCAAAAGGCTTACGTGAAGTGTCTTATGCCTAAGGTAAGGATTCTAAAATTAAAATAGTGATGTAGGAATATTAATTGGGAAGAGGTTGGATGAGTCAAGGGGCTTGATAGGTGTGATAAATGGGTTAGAGGTGAGGTATTTTTATAAGGGAGAGGAGGGGTTCTTTAGGAATGTTGGAAAAAATTATTTTATTATATAATTATTTTCGATTTCTAAAGATCCAAAACTCATTAAAGTCGAATTTAAGATGACTCATGTTCTAAATAAAATCATCCAATTATAATTGGATAGGTTTTGGATATTTTTTTAATTTTTGT
Organism: Viscum album; assembly: GCA_963277665.1. NCBI lineage: Eukaryota > Viridiplantae > Streptophyta > Magnoliopsida > Santalales > Viscaceae > Viscum > Viscum album. The sequence continues at coordinate 2,028,576,260 of OY728123.1, forward strand.
AATATCATTTATTTAAATCATTCATTAATGAGGTAAACACTGTATCATATTTGTATCATTAATAATTTTATTTATTTGATGTCTAAAAATAATAAAAAAATACAATGATGTAAGAAATGTTTTTAGATTTAAAATGAATATTTATAGTCATAAAGATAACATATATAACAACTTTTAAATATTATTTTACAAAAAGATATGTGTTTATGTCATTTATGTTTTTTACTTTAAATTAATTAATATAAAGTGTCATTATCGCTCTCATGTGGCTCCATGGGGTACCAAAATTGACCCAAGGATTCCCATGGTCGGACATGTATCAATTACTAGGAATAGGACACATGTTCGTGTAATTTAACATTATTATAAAAATATTTTTCCCTTATTAACCATATTTACCTGTTAACCATGGTAATTAAAATATTTACTGAAGAAAATATTCATGATGTCTAAAAAAAGTAACATATTTACAAAATTTGGACCTTGTGTTTCCAAATATCAAATCCATTTTTCCAAATTCAAATCACATAAGTGGAATAAATTAATTTAAAATTAATTCCTGTTGTCAAAATAAAAAGCGTGTTTTTATGAAATAATAACTATCAAATTATTGACACTTGTTTATGTCTAGTTTAAATGTGAAATTATATAAAATGACCTAAATTATATTAAATTATAAAAATATAATCTAATGATAATTTAAAACAACTCAAATGTATAATTTAACACTATAAATTATTTCTATTAAACATGTTGTTTTTAATTAAAATTTAGTATTTTCATTATTCTTCAAAATATGAAAGTTATCAGAAAAGTACCAAAAATTTATCCAAACTAAATATTTATTTCCCAATTATAAAAAATAATTTAATTTCATTAAATTGAAAATATAAAAGTGTCAAATATTCATTTAAAAAAAGGTTCTCCAATTAAAGGTGGTAAAATTACATTTTTTGAAAAATTATTCTTTTATCCGAAAAAATTGAATATGTTATTATATTATGTCTAAGAATCACATAATATGGAATCTAAAATTATACGGAGTATATAAAATTCAATATACAATTAATACTATTCGAAATCGCATTTTGAATGGATGGTTTGGTAAGTCATGGTGCCCTCGAACATGGTGTTGCGTGTAGCGCAAGTTATTGAATTACTTTGAAGAGATAACGTACTATTAAATCTTGGGGTGTTACAATATAAGTAGTTTTTCAAGTCAGATTCATAATTATTTTAGATTTTTCATAGATTTTGAGAGTCGGATATCATTTTTATTAATATAGTGTGTTACTAAAGACTCAAAAGAGGGTTGAGATTCTTGACATTTTAAAGGGAACTATTATGGTTGGTTATATGGTTTAAACATAATTTGTTTCTTAATGATTAAAATTATTGACCAATGGATCAAGATACATCCATGGGGAAAACCTGGAGGACAATAGGAATGGTTCATGTTTTTCTCACTTATCGGTTGTTTCTGAACATGGTTTTGATTGTCTAGATAAAATTATTAACCAAATTAGTTTTAAAATTACTTTATTGTGGTAAATTATACACCATAAAACATACATTTATGATTTTTTTTTCCTTATTATGAGCTTGAAAATATGGAAATAAGTGTAGATCTCCAAAAAAACTCATATAAATGTTTTGTTATGGCTCAAGTGTTAATATATAATTTTGGACAACTAGTAGTATTTAACTATTTTAACATTGTTTCCACTTAGGATGTTATCATAGTGGGTCCATAAGCTTAGTGAATACCTTATATTGTATTTTTTCTCTCTCTCCAAGATACTAAAATATTTTTATTTACAACTCTTTCAAAATTTCTTGTGCGTCGGTGAGAATTTTACTCTTGAGTCCTACTCTTACTACTGAGTAAACACAATCTCTTGAATTTAGTTTCTAACCAAGATAGAATACATTACCCTTCATCTAAAAAGACACTCCATGATGTGGGATCTTTTTAAAAATCTTCTTAATGAATTTCCAAACCTCATAGGTGGATTCTCTGTCATACTGAGATAAATTTTTGATGACATTTTGATGTTTCACTATTATTTAAGGAGGGAAATACTTTTCCAAAAATATCTTGTCAATATCATCCTATTTTGTAATAAAACCAAAAGATAGTCCTTTTATAAAATATTGTTCCATATTATTAAAAGATAAATGGAAAAGCATCAATAGTTTTTCATCATCGGACACCCCATTATTCATTAAAGTATCAAAACTTTCAAGACAATTAGAGAGTTTCTAGTAAGGATATTCACTTTTTAATCCATCGAACTGACCAAAATTTTGGATCATTTAGAGTACACTTGACATCTTTTAAAAATTTTTAGATAAGTAAAAAACCTTATGATACTCAAAGTATCGCTTTTAACTGACAAAATCCTATAATAGATAATGGTTTTATCTCATTATGCTCTTCAAACTCTGATATTAGGGAAAACATGGTTTGTTCAAATTGATCATTGAGATCTAAATAATTATCACTTTATCTCAGGGTTAAAATTTAAGGTTTGGGAAATTTAAAAACTCATATATTGTGTATGAGGGGTATGAATCATACACATAAGACCCATAATAGAAAATACAGGACCACTCATGCATGTAAACATGAAAATAAAAAAATATAAGTGAAGGTAAAATAATTCAATCAAGAAACTAATAAAAAACATATCATATAGTTTTATGAATTTACATGTCCTTGATAATGGTTCCAAAATCATGACCCCCTTATTCATCATCACTTCTCAAGGACTAAGGTCTAATTTGAGGAATTAAATGATGACACTTTTCTAGAACTACTAGGATGTAGTATATATTTGGGAGTCTATGGTCAAACCATTGGGAATAACTATCACATCAGAAATATCAACATATAAGAATTTTTTATTTATGATTCTTAATTTTAAAATTAAAAATTCAATGTAACCATTTTAAAAACAATTAAAACTAAAGACCACAAATACTTTTTCCATTAATAAGAATAGATGGAGAATTAATTTCAAAGTAATTGTTTTAAAAAAATTATTTGATTATTTTATTGAAAAATTTTCATATATTAGTTATAATATATTTAAAGGGTAATCAATTTTTATTATGTCAACATTTATTAATATTATCTTTACCTATTCAATTAATTATGACCAGAAAAACATGCCTAAAATAAGATGGATTATGTTCCAATAACTATTGAAAAAGATGTATCAAAACTATTATCATAGTCAAAATCCACTACTATTACATTAGATTCCCTCCATTTATAATATTTTTTTTAAACAAGTAATAAGTAATATGAAAATAATTAAGAACAATTTAATACTAAATAAAAAAATCAACATGAAAAAATAAATCATTCAAAATAAATCATCAATATACTCATCTTAATTCACCATATCTTAAGAGACTACTCACTCATGAAAGGCAGTGAATCAATAAAAATTATTATTTTAGATTAAAATATATAAAATATATATAATTAGATTATATAATAAAATTGTTCATACAAAATAATTTATTAAATTCAACTAAAATTTAAAACCTCGATCCAATGATTCAAAAATTGTGTCCTCTATGTCCTATTACTATTTAGAGTAAAAAACAATAAAAAAGTGGATTCTAATTTTATAACATGAAAAATCTAAAATATATAAACTATTAAACACATTACAATATAGAATTACTAATTATTTCCACATTGGTACTTAAAGTAATATCCCTTTTCTTTACTCTTTCATTCCTTTTTATATTTTGATCTTTTTACATTTTGACATAATGTGTATGGGTTATTTCATCATCATCATATTTATTTTTATAAAGGAAACAGTAAAGAGTAAAAATACAAAAAACATAGAGAAAAGAGCTAAGGTTACCTAAGATAATACAGTTCAGGGGAATCCCTGTGGACTAGACTAAATCCATCAGCAGGAAATGACACCAAAATAGAAAAAAAATGTAATAAAATTTCCTTGGGAAGCATTTGTTTCTAAAAAAATACCACTTTATTACCCTCACACCAAGTATGAAGAACCTATTTGAAATTTTTGATGAGCCTCCTATACTTACAAATGTAATAAGAGATTATCAATGGGGTGTTAGAAAACCCAAGCAGGGAGTTGTAAATGATTTTGGATCTCATTTCAACCACAACCCATGTTATTTTATTTTTATTTCCAATTTCAATACCGGTAAAAATATCCTTACCCTCTTCCTAAAACATTTCATCACTACCAAAGGAATTATAGAAATCCATAAAAGTTGACCAACTGGTATCAAAAATCACTCCAACACCTCATATCATTCTAATGCAGCATGTGCCATCCGTATTAATTTTATGAACCTTTTTATGAGGATACCATCTAACCTAATTCCCCCAGATAGAACCTGAGGAGTGAATAGTAGAAGTTTCTATGTTCAATAGGGACCTAAAGGAAGAAGCATCAGTCTAGTTTCTGATAAGCTGAGACAAATATATTAGCAAGCTCTTGGTCCAGATGATGATAAACATCCTTGAGGATGTATGTCCCTCAATCTGAGCTTTATTATAATACATTGGGATACATAAACAACCAATTATAGGAATTATAATTCTCTCCTTTCTCTAGATGTTATTTATATTATCACCATGATACCAGAAATTGAAAAAAGAAGTGACAAGAACAAACTCAGTCGTCAAACAAATGATCTCACCGAATGTAATCCAGACCGCACATGCCCAATCTCATTAAAAAAAGTGGTGAGGTCTCATTCTATGTATTATTATAGAAGATTAACCTTGATATCATATTGATACCAATACATTTTATGTTCTCATTGGAGGATAGAGATTTATTATGGATACACCATACATATAATTTGATCATAACAGGGATTTCTTTGCACTAGAACACATGTAGTCATCTATCAAGGTCATTTCGAGGTGCTTGAAACCAATGAAAATCCATCCAAGTGAAAACCTCTATTAATGAACCAATTTAAAAACAACTATCTATGGTGGGAGAATGATTGATGAGATAAAAGATATTCTTCTCCTAATCAAAGATAGCATGATTTAACATTAGGAAAAAAATCATACCTAAATGAAATGTTTTGCACGAGGCATCCTGGAAATCGTAGAGTGGTTCCAACCAAGTTCTAAGTCCAGAAGTTGATATTTCCCCTACTCACATTCATTCAGGATGGTGCTGAAGAACCATTTTGTGATGGTGATTTGAGATCCACAAAGGATAATAGTTTCTTATTGGAGACTTTAAATTAGAATCATATTTATACAACATGATCTTTCCCCACAACATCCTACCTATTAATACTTCCCAAGATGGATTTTCATATGAGCCATGAATATCACCTAAAACACTCCAAAAATTTATTCCATGCTCCTTAACCAGACTCTCAATAATATTCCATTATTCAAATGACATTTTACTTCTAAGTGAGCATCCCATAAGAAGGAGGTAAGAATGTTATAAATTCATGTGAAGACATCTTTTGGAACTCTACGTGAAAACAATGTGTGTATGGGAATTGAAGTGAGCACACTATTTACCAACCTAATACAACCCCAAGGATAAAAAACTTTTTTCCAATTATTGATATGTTTAGTGATCTTATCTATGATATTTTTGAAATTATGGGTTTGAATACTCCTCAAATAGACTTTATTACTAAGATAAATCATGAGTAAGCTCCACCTATAGATTACTAGAAAATGTTCCAGGGAAGTGGCCCTCCAATCTGAGTACTGAGAGGAGTGGTAGATACTACTATTCTATCAGTTAACCACTTGGACATGCCAATAACAATAATCATCAATAATTTTGCTGATTCCACTAAATTATCTCCTTCTTCTATTGACAGAATGACTGTATCATCAGAATACATAATGTTAGAGACACCAAAAAACCACTACACACTCGGATATGGTATAATACTTCTCAAAAATAGGATATTGTTGATTAAAATACTAATATATTCTTTCACTAGGATGAATAATCTGGGGGATAGTGTGTACCCTTATCTGATACCATGCACTAGGTTAAAGAAGTTGTAGTTCTTACCCAAGAAAGAGAGGGAAGTCCATTAGAAGCTAAACCACCTATACAAAAAATAAAAGGATCAAGAAGAGGATCCCATATGGTTAACAACCTTTAGAATGATGTTCCATTATATATGATCATATGATTTATCTATATAAAGTTGTAAAACCATACTATGACAAAATGTATTTTGGTTAATATATCTAATCATTTATTGGGATAACCCAATGGAACCTTTAATTGTTCTGCATATAATGAATCCATGTTGTTATTTCCAGATAAAGAATGGTAGGAGAACTAATAATATTATATTTATAATGTTGTCTATGACCTTATATGGGAAATTTCACCTACATATAGGATGATACTGATGAAATAAGATGGATCCTTAACCATTGAAATTAATACCATAGTAGTTTCATTGGCCCCACGGGGAAGATATCCACCATAAAAGAAATATTTAACCATATCCTCTATATCTCTCCTGAAAAGGTTCTATGAATCCATGTAGAATGATCTGGGGAACCCATACAGACCTACCAAGCTATCAAGGTTAATGATCAAATAACCTCATTTATTTCAGTCTCTTCTAGTACCAACACAAAGGACATGTTGTTGTGAACCAACACCTTTCATGGAATGGGCTCAAAAATATCAATACTAACTCTAGTATATCCTCCTTACATGAAATGGTTTGGACCCACCAGAAGATATTTGAAGTAAAGATCAACCATACTTCCCACAAACTCATGATCCTTCTTGAAAATGTTTTCATCTTTGAGGATATTTTTCCGAATGACCCCCTTCCTTTCCGTAAAAAATTCATTGAAAATGTCATATTATGATCACCCTCATTCAATCACGTGATCATGGATTTTTTAACACTATTCAATCCTATTCTAGTATAATATTTTATTGGGATAAATTCTTTTTAGAAACATCATTGAATATATCATCATTCCATAAATTCTCCAACATGATCTATAGATGTTATATGTTGGAATTAATTAGTTATAGGGATTTGAATCATGGAGGAAGATTGGACACCCATGATTTAAGTTCACCTTTAAGAATAAAATTTTTTATGAAGTTTGGTCCACCAATATCCTTGCATTGTATTGCTTCATAAAGTACTCACCACATGTCGGTACTCCATATTGGAGGCCCACTATTTAGCGAAGAAATAATTCTCATTGTGTCCCAATTTTGTATCAAAGTCCACAAGGATAGAAGATGGATTTTATAGATCCCTAACAATATGAGATACATTTAAATATTAGAATGAATAGATTTCATTAAAATTAGCCAGATATCGGTCTCGAAGGAACCACGTATGGTTACTGCTCTTTTGGTTATTACACTAGGTGACTTTATCACCAGAATATCCCAATTCTAAGAGTCCATTATAGGATATGAATGAATAAAAATACTATCTTGTCTTATTAGGGTGGTTTTCATGACAATTATTTTCCATTTCATCTATAATGACATGGAAATACGCCCCCCCCCCACAACGTAATGATGGTCACCATATTTAAGTGCCACAGAACATTCCACGTAGTGTATCTATCCTGAACATCTTGCTTGGAATATAAAAATGTGAAGAAAAAATTACACACACCTATGGTGATCTTTATTGTGATAAAGTGTTCTGAAGAATTCACATATTCTACTACAATGTCGAGTTTTCAAAAAATCCATATATGTGAATTAAGTGGATATATGTGCATAAAATAATGTACACATATCCTATGAACAAATTATTAAATTTTAGTGGTATGTATCTTTTTCTCAAAGACAGACACTAAGGATGAGTTGTAGTGAATGTGTTCTTTGATGATAAAGTCAGTTTTAACCTGCACGACCAAGACATGGTTATTCCATAATAGAAAATAAATCATGGAAGAAAGAGGTTTTTGGATTTGGAACCCTCCATTAAGGGGTTTTTCACAATGTGTATATCAATATTATTCTATATTTGAATATCTAAGGATTTTTACAAAAAATCCAAAGTACTTTTTTCCATAATTCACACTTAAAAATTTTTCCTCAAAAGTATTGGACCATAATCAATGATTTTTACAATGTAATCAAAATAATATTATCTTTTTTTTTTGAGTTGTGATGTAATTATTTCCTTCACTTCATAATCTATCTTTTAATTATTGTGTGTTATTTTATTGAACATAATCTTCATAGTGCAAATGGTTTACTTCATGTAACTATGATTCTTTCTATTGATTCCATGAGTTTTACTTTATGTAACTAATATAGTGGGATTTTTATGCATTATTCCATGATTTCAGGGATATTTTAGAATTTAATTCCTTAAAAGCACTATAAAATAAGGGATGTTGAATATATATTTTTTTATTTTACACCTTTTAATATTTCCCAGTCATCTCTAAAGTCTTCCAATAAATCCATTATATAAAAAATTTAAAAGCAATACAAAATAAGAGTGTAAAATGTACACCTATCAATGGAAAACATAGAAAGATAATATATAAATTAGGGATTTAACATATTTATTAACCCTAGTAGTATATATATTTAAAAAAAATAAGGAAAATATTTATTAATGAAAAACATTCTATTTGAATTAATATCACATGACCCCATGTTATTGCGAGCCTAAAAACTATTAAAATATGGAAGATAGAAGGGTCCAAGATATCCCTATGGGTATTTTTAATTCCCACATGGTTACCAAATTTAGAAATTTATAACAGAAATCAAAAAATCAGTAAACTACAGGTCATTATAAGATATGAATGTCTGAGTTCAAACCCATAGAGTCAGGGTTGTAGAAAATATTAATTTCATAATGAGGACATTAAATAATTGAGATATTCATAAATTAAATCTATACTATTGAGCATTTTAATGGTGAAGAATGTGGGGGAATAAAATATAAAAATGGGGTCGAGGAAATAATGAATTTTGGTTCATGGGTATAAAAGGTAATAAATGATTGATCAACATTCATGCGGTCGCTAAAATCAGTTCCTAGTGAGTCCAATGGTCATGGTAAATGATCTCTATCCAAAACTCTCATTTTTTATGGTTAGGTACTTCATATTTAAATGGATGGGTTACAAAAAACCTAATTTAAATAGAGCAAAGAGACAAACCCAGTGGTCATGGTAGATGTATGAACCCTAGACCTCATAATAAACAAAGGAATTCAATCAACTCAGGAAATGGTCATGCTCCAAGAATGAAATAAATTACTAACATTCCCTAACCCTACACATAATTTTCATGCATGAATAATCAAGAAAGGGATATAAATAAAGAATATATGAAAAATCCGAACATAAATTGAAATAAAAAATAAAATGCATCATACAATAAATCCCCATTCATCATGCATTCCATTACACAAATAAATCACACACATATGCTATCCATGAAATGTTGTAGAAAAGAATGAAAAAAACTACAAAAAAGTGGTAGTAGCAATGCTCTGTGGCTGCACCTCATTCTAGAAGACATCTGGGAATCTCCCTTGGTCCTAGATCTTCTCCCACTTTGCAACCCAGGGGTTCATTTTATATGGGTTTATCATCAACCGTCATCCACCAGTAGATCTCAAGAAAATCTATTTTTTAGGTTCCTGAAACTATCATGACATGTTAATATTTACATGACCTATAAACCATTTCAGTAGGGGGTTTTCAAGATATTTCTCAGTCTTAAACATTGATGGTGTGTATTTAGGCACACTTCATGTAATGGAATCACATTGTGCCATCCTTCATGGATTTGATCAGGTAGAGGAAAATTATTTTTAAAAAATCATGTTGTGTGAGAAAATACACAACATATAAATGGTCAACTCCAATTCCATAACTCCTTCAATCATTACATGTTTTTTATTTTGGCCTAAAGAATATAGTGTTGCACTGTGAGTGAAGATCATGGTGTGAATTGACTTTATAGATCTCAAATTCATCTCATTTCATTCCCTTTCCATGTATCCATTTTATCCTTCCATAAATCAAAAAAAATTGAAACCATTCACAAATTGGAATGATTAATCAATTAAATACACAAATCAATACATTAAAATACCATAAAATATATGCATGAAATAAAATTTTAGTCCACTTGAAACATGTGTTAAAATATATCCCTAAGATTAAAGATGGATGATATATAACCACTTGATGGTTTTCTAAACCTAGGTTTTAGAAATATTGAGGTTTGATACGTTTACATAGGATGAAATAGAAATATGATTGATAAAGTTGTTTTTTCGCATATAGATCACTTAGAATAAGGCACCGCTTCCCAAAGGGAGGGGAATAATGAATGGAAAAGGTCAATTTCAAAACATATAAGAACATAATAATTATTGATTTGTGTAATTAAAATAATGATATTATAAATAAAGATATTTGGGGTTTTCCTTCCTTTTCCATTCCTATACTTATTCCCTAAAATACTCTTATAATGAATCTAAAAATAGTTTAAAGGTTGGACTAATAGAGTGTTGATGGGAATGGAAGAAAATCTATCAATGAAAACTATGGGTTGGAAGAATTTTTTTTTACCCTTTCATTTAACCAAATGATACTATAACCCACTAAAACTCTAGTGAGTTTCCACATGACTTTCAGTGGACACAAATATGTCACTGGATTCCCAATGGCATGCCACTAGGTTTATGATACCTTACAACACCCAACCACTATTTTATATCTAAACTCCTCCAATGATAACCATATTTCATTATACATAAAAATCACCTAAAACACCTAATTACATCATTTAAAAATTAAAATGAAAAAAATTAAGTATATTAATAAATAACTGGGTGAGGGTCACTACATGGTATGATGATTGTCATGTTCAATGTTAAGACCACTTAACCTATGAAAATTAATAACATCTTTCATAACTACATGTGTCTTGGTTCATGTTACCATGATATACATATTGATTCCTACATATATTATCCTATTTCCAACAAGATTACTTTATCTTATCTACATGTCTTAATTTTTGGCATTGGGATTCAATAATTTCATGTCAAATATGTGGTACAACATTCATTAAAAAACATCATGCCATTCTCTTTCCCTCAAAATATATTTTTCTAGATTGGATTTTTCCTAATTCAAATTACCATAGGATACAAATTGATTCATATATCAATTAACTTGGACCCATCTAAAATATTTAATTTTACCCTACACCTCATTATGTCATTGGATTCTCACTCATTTTCATTGGTTTTACACTACTCCAACCATTCCAAAATAGACACCCTTTCACATCACAGTATATAGTTATTATCACATCTCATATTATAGGCCTAAACCCATTATTACATTCTATTTTATTTACCCATTTCACTCTATTTTTTTAGACATCATTAATTGATGTCGATTTTGAACCATTAATCTGACACCAGAATGCATTTCTATTTTAAAACAACATGTTGATGTATTATTATTACCAAGACACATATAATGACACATGATAATCTTATCTTATACCTAAAGAAAAATCTCTCTTTATTGGAACATAATAAATTTAAGTAGAGAGTATTGGAATGAATACTATTCAAGTATAGAATGGTTGTACAAAAGTGGAATTTTTTTAATCCTAATAAACATGAGTGGAATTTATTGGAAACTAATTCTATAAGATGTGGTATATCATTTTTGAGAATTGGTTAAATTTTGGAGGAGTTTTATTGATATAATTTCATTGGAAATAAAACTATTCCTCAATATGTACATACACATAATAATATTTTCTGGTTATTGTTTATGAATGATGAATTAAGTACAACATTATAATAATATTTTATCACAACATAATGGTAATAAAATAAGGATGAAAGGGAATTAATTGATTTGTTCTTGGATGTTACGAATGAAACATAATTTCATAATCTAATGTTGTAAGGGGAATGTAATTTTTTCTAGAAAACAAAGTTATAACCAATGTGTGTTATGTCATGATTCATTAAAATCTAAAAAGGTAATATAGGGATACTCTATAACAACACAAGAATTCAAAACATATTATTTCATTATTCCTAACATAATTATCAAACAAATACAATTCAAGGATTGAGATCTCCAGTGTCATTGTATTATTATACACATAAATACGTCATCTTAAACATTAAAAAAATTATATTTATTTAAAACTTAATATAGTGCTCATAACTCCCATAGATCATCAAAAATTTGAAAGGAAACCCTAGTTAAAATACATTAGGAAAGGGTGATCTAGAAATCCTAGTAAAATAATAAGCATGGAAATAAAGCATAATATGAGATTCAAGTGGAATAACATGATATCATAAAGTGAATGATCATAATCATTGAAACATGTAATAAGGAAATAGAATTATAAGATCATGGAATAATAAAATATTTGGTAAAAACATAAGACATGAAATCATAAAAATAATTCAAGGGTCACTCACAAGACTATAATCATAAATTGGACAAAGTCCCATGGGGAATTTTGTTCACTCCATATTCCCATAAACTTAGTTGAAAGTCATATGGTGGGTTAGGTTCACTTCCTAATACCATAAATATCATATAATGGGATATAAGTCTTTTCTAAATGAATTTAAGGGTTATATAATTCCATTACCACTCATAACATAATGAAAATCATACATATTCATGAATCAAGAAGAAATGAAACCAAATATACATCATAAGAATGAACCAACCCATGAGAAGGAAGTGGGTTTCATAATTCTGATTCATTGTATAATAAAAGGATAAATTATAGTGATTCCCAAGAGAATGATGAATTAAATTATTTTGGAATTTAATAAAATAAAAATACACATAAGCCTTGAATATGAAGTTTTAATGTAGAAAATTAATAAGAAGGATCTTGGAGAGGACAAAATAAAAACGAACCACTTTGGTGAAACTTTATAAAATGACTAATGGATATTTATAAATAATAAAAGATAATAATATTTTCTATAAAACAATAATTGAAACGATATGGTTATCTATAGAAAAGGATTTTTAGAGGCTCATTCTTGACATCAAAAAGACCTATGATAAAATTTGGGCAGGGGAGAAATTTATGAGTACTATAGTAGAGCATTGTAGTAGTGGTGGAACTATAGAAGGGGTGAAACTGTATCGGTAGATGGTACTGTAGTAGGGACTGTAGTGGTGATGGTACTATAGTAGCCCAGGTAGTGTAGCGTTACTATTCACTGAAGGGCCATTTGGGCCAGAAAATGGGCTTTCTGGTCTTATATTTAGACCACTTGGTCTTGTTCTTTCAGGATATGTAATGGGACTCCCTCTACCTAGTCACAAATGGGTATTTTATTTAATAATAAAAATGACGCTTTGACCCTAACCTATAAATGAAGTTACCTTAAATCAGTTTACTATAAAGTGGTAATTTTAAAGGGAACTAAATACATGTATAAACTCAAAAAGGGTGATATATTGAAATATTAATATATTTATGGAAAATATATAGAAAATATATAATATTTATGTGTGAATAATATTATATAAAATAGGTAAAATGAAATAGAATGAGTAATAGACAAGTAGAAAGGGTGGTATGGAAGATCCCTTACCTCAGGTTCCTGCTTCATTCTATGTGTGTTCTAAACATTCTGAATAAAAAAATTATGTTTATTAAATAAATAATTATTAACCTTACTCATCTATATTTCATATTTCATGGTCATTTAAATATCAAATGTTATTTATTTATAATATAGTTTCTTGTGCCTATGTCAGTTAGTTGAAGTTGTTCAATCAATTTTTTCACAACTCCTTATGTATATTGACAAAGGTATAAAACACTGTAAAATAGTCTTATAATGTCCAGAATAATATTTTTTTATTAAAATAATTTTTATATATTTATCATATTTTTAAAGCTTTCCATGATGAGTGGTGACGACAAATGAAACTCATTGCTCGTGGAGGCTGTAGTCAACATGTAAGCACAATTAATGATTTTATGCCTCAAAAAATGTGATTCAATGAATATAAATGGTAATTAAAGAATTTTAGAATAATTTTTATTTTATATATATATTATTCTATATCCATTAATTTTTATCATCATCCATGAATGGTAGTGATGAAAAACAGAAGATGTCGCTTTGTGGAGGCGGTAGTCCGTACAAATGAACTAACAATGCTTTTGTTTTTCTTAGCAGTTGGAGAGAAAAAAATGATGGTTATTAAATTAGTATAATAACATATTAGTATAATAATGATACTAATTACATTATATGTTTATGGATCTAATATATTTGTAAGTGGAATATTAAGGATAAAATATTACAAAGAAGGTAATACTACATTAGATGCTTGATTTTCTCTTAGAGTTTTCCCTGGAAGTGAATGTCTTAAGTTAACTTATAGAGATTATGGGACTATGAAAGAAAAAAATGAATTCAAGGAGATGTAAATTGGTTATAGTTTCATGGGAAATTCAGTTTTTAAGTGTAACCATAGAGGTGTGGAAGTGATCCCCTTTTATAAGTGAAGAAAAGTGAACTTTTGGGAATACCCTTTGTCCTTTCAAGATATCATTGCCCCATTCTTTGATAAATGACTACAAACTATTTTTATAATGGATTTTTTTGGTGTTCTAGGGTTGATAAATAATCAACTAATACATTCCATATATATTTTAAACATGTTTCAAGTATTTTATCATAGGTTTTTACATTTAACATTTTTTATCTTGGTAAATTGTTTAAAACTATGTGATATTTCATTTAAAAATATAAGGTAGCCCATTTTAAAACAAATTGATGTTCAGAACCTAAATTTAATATCCATTTAATATAATTCAATTTATAAATAATATAAAATTATATTTTAACCTTTATTATTTAAAATATACAAAAATTGTTTTACCATACTCATAGTAATTAACATTATTCCTAGTAATCTTATTTTTTTCATTAAAATTAAAATTTACTTATTATATAATATATACATTTTGATCTTAAATATTCAATTAATTTTTTTATATTATACTTCTAGAAGTGAAAAAAATTAATTTATACCATATGTTTATAAAAATTGTTTTTTTAGAGGAAACTACTACACACACTTCTAAAAAATTAAAAATTGTTTTTATAAATTAAAATTGGTTTTTTAAATGGGTTATGTTAATTTTTAAATATATATGTTACATTTGGGTTTTTTAAACACATCCTCTTAATAGAGATAACTTTTGGGAAATCGGTATTTTTAAAATTTCCGTAAAAATTAATTATTTTGGAAATTCTATAAAATTTATCTTAAGAAAATTTTGATATAAGAAATCTAAAAATGAGGTTAATTGGGTGAAATTAAATTTTAAAATTTATTATAAATATAGGAATTGAAAATTTAATTACTAATATTTATTCCCACTAGTTTAATGGGTATAACGACCATCTTTAATAATTTAGTTTTATTAAAGTTTCATGGTTATGGTTTAGTTAGATATTTAATGTAACATAATATATTCAACAAAATATTTATTAAGGGGAAATAATCACTGATATATCATCTCATTATATTATTACCCTTACGAAATTTCCCCATCGAAATTTCATTTCATACACTAAGGTGAAAACAATTGTGGGTATTTCTGTTTCATGGTCACTTCATGTTCCATGTTTCCTCTTCATATATATGTTTCTCTAAAGTATTTTGATAATGTGAGTTTTATTATTTCACATAACTTTTTTTTTAGTTCTATGATCTTTTATAACTGATCCACATAAGATATACAAGTTTCAAACTTTACTATACCTAAATTAATTACATATCAGGGATTTGGTATGTACTTCCTCATGAGGGAAATGTGGAACACATCATGTACTTTGGACAAGTTTATTGAGAGATATAGTCAATATTATATAGCTATAACTCAATAAATAAACTAAAATAGGTTAATATATATTGGACTTTGCTTCCTTATTTTCCAAATCACATGAACCTCTTTCTTGTAGATATATATATGAAAAAATTATCACCAACCAAATACTTCAGGTCTCATATATAGTTATAAACATAACTATTAAATCAACTCTATACTACATTTATGTGTTATTTAATGGTATTTGTTACAACCCAATATTTTATGATATATTCTATTTTAAAAAAATTGATGTTTTTAATAGCTTACTTAATATGCAACACTGAGCTTTAAGTGAACTGTGTTATATTATAAAAATTTTATTATTTCAATGAGACTATGAAAACATAATTATAAAAATTATAAGCATGAAGAGGAATAGAAACATTATAAAAAATATGAGTAATGGTTTTATATAATTAAGTAGAACACAATCTTTAATAAATAAATTTTATACTTCAAAATTATTTATTTTTAAACAATTATTGCTTTTTTGTATATGGATATTATAATTAACTTCTGAAACTTTTTTGAAATTTAATTTTCTAAAATTGATTTAATTTTTGGATTAATCATATCATATTTATATTATGGTGTAGTTTGTATATTTTTATAAAATAGTTGATTTTTTGGTGGATAGTAAAAATATTGATTATTCAAACATTTCCACTTTTATGTCATTATTATAATGAAAGCTTGGATTAATAGATTTTTAAACATTTTTTCCACTAAATATATGTTAAATTAATTAAATAAATTATTTGAAAACTTCATTTTCAATTTTAAAACCTAAATTTCACTTTTATGTACATAAGTAATATTTTATTCAAATTAAAAGGTATTTTGGGATCTTTGCATTTAATGGTAAGGTTGGAATATTCCATTCAGTTTTTTATTGATACAAAAGTATAAAAAAACCTTAATTTTTATATTATTTAACAAAAAAATCATGTAAACCAACATATTAATTTATTTAAAAGTGAAATGATTTTTACTCTTAAATTTAGTATCTTCCTAAAAATTGTTTTGCATACGATTTTTTCTCTTACATTAAAAGAAAAGTCTTTCACGTATAGAAAATGAATCTGATAAAATTGACTCCAAATTTTGAATGATCATATCCAAATTTGGTTATTAGTCACCTTTTATTTTTTTTCATATAATATAGTTATCATGGTAAAAAATTTACGGTATCATGGGTAAGAATAAAATGATTTTAAAGTGGATTAAATATTAAAAAATCCTTAAAATGTATCCATTTTTTTATCTAAATGTGGTTGTTTAAGTTTTTTTGACCATATCACATCTTTTTTTAGGTTTGGGTATCTTAGTGACAATTTACATTATTATTATATATATTATATTTAAATATGAAAATTAATTCCAAGTGTCTTATTTCCCTCACTTGTAAAAGGGAACCTTCTCTCTTCTCATTTTAAAAACATTTGAGCACTCAACCTCATCCAATACTTTCCATAATACCATATTATATACCTTTATCACATATTATAGTTTTTTATTTTCAAAATTTTATAATTTTAAAGACAAATTTATAATACGAAGGAGGTTTCTCAATAAAGAGGTGGTTCGAACACGTATAAAGAAAGACAAGACTTGTGGTAAGGTATTTATATTTCAATCTCATTTCTAATAGGGATTATTTAGGATTTAGTTTTCATTGAGGTAAATTATATTATACTTAAATGATAAACACATTTAATTTTATTATCTCATTATTATTGATGGAATTTCATGTAATAGTATTATTTTCCTCTCTTTAGTAATTAAAATTTTCATGAAAATGTTTTTAAGAATAAAAAGACTCAGTTCCTACTTGGCCAAGAATATTTTTCTTCCATATCCATTTTTTATTTAAAATGTTTCAAGAATATTTTTACTACTATCATATGATTGTTTAAATTTATTTTCATCCTTCATTTAACTTCGATTAAAATGTTTTAAATGAATCTTCTTGTCATTTTCCAAAAAAGTTATTTTTGTGTTTTTACTAAAAATATGAAAGAAATATTTATTTTGACATGCATGGCATGAACAAAATCTACCACCATCTTGAATTATGAATGATTTAAAGATTACTTTATAATTTTACATTATTAATTTCAAAGAAAATATTTTTTATAATATTTTATTAATTTTTTAATTTTAAATAATTGGTTTCAAAATTAAAGGGTATTTCTACCATAAATATTTTAGTGATCTTTTAAACGAATTTTTAAACTATGATTACATCATTTGATGTTATTTATTATTTATTGGGGATATGATCCAATGATAAAATACTGATTATTTCTTTATATGGTTTATTATTTTGATTATGAGATGTTTATAAAACATATTTATTTTCTATGGATTATTATTTGATGATGCGAGGAATGTTTTCTGATCATATTGTAAAAATGTGAATGGATTAGGATTATGTGATGGGTGGGACTAGAATTATGTAGCCATCTAATTCATTGGGTAAATATGGATATATCATGAGATAATAAAGACTACAATGAGGAGTGAACCTAGTTCAGTGATGGAATTTTTCCACTATGATAGTCTTGGGAGTGAACCATGACTAATGTAATACTAGAATAGGGAGTAAACCCAATCCTCTTTTATTGACATGGCTATGAACCTTGACTAAGGAAATAATTTTTTATAAAAATGTGTATTCCAAAAACTTATTCCAACTGATTATGATGTTTTTTATGGATTATGATTTATTATTGATTATTCCACATAGTTATGAGTTTTTTATTTTGTTATAATAAATTCTTATTCAAGGATTTTTTATATTTGATTAACTGGGCATGATTTCTATATATTATGATCATGTTATCATACATGTATGCTTATATTATAGTCACATATTATCATTAATTGCTAGCTCTTATTTTTACCCTTACTGACCATCAGTTCACACCCTTTATTTGGTTTCCTTTCATAGGGTTATGAAGAGAGGGTTTAAGTATGGTATGTCTAAGAATTTTACTATATGAGAATATATTTTTTGAATATATTTAATATCTTTCAAGAAATAAGATAATTATGTATCATGTATCCAAATACACTAAACCATCAGAGTCTAGAAGATTTTATTATTGTGAATTTTGTTGGATATTTAAATATATGACAAAATATTAATCTATGAAATTATTTGGTTTATATAGTTGGTGTCAGAGAAAAGATTTAGTTAATATTTAGAGATTAGGATTATAAAACATTATAGAAAAATTCTCAGTATAGGTTTCCATCTTGAAGCTTTGGTAACATACAGATTGTGTGTTATTCCTAGAAAATACATCCCTATCTAGATAATGGTAAGTGGATGCAGTTATGTTATAGATGAACATGCTGGTAACAACTCTAAAAGTGATAGATTGGGCATTAACTCAATCATTATCAATACATGAAGATCAGGACTAAAAATATACACCTAGATTGGCACTCTTGGGGTATATTATTGGGTGAATTAATATTTTCTCTATAAATCATTATGAAGGATTTAAATAGATGAAGACCATGAATTGACTTGTTTAAACCTAAGGTTCCATAGATTGAAAATAAGGTTCTTTGATTTTGACATCAAATGAATGATTTTTCCATGATTACATGATTAGTCGCTATGATTATTAATTATCAAATTGTGATTTTTTATTCTTATTCAATAGATAGACATTGGAGTAATTGAGTTAACATGTAATATGAAGGGAAATGAAATGTATTACATCATGAGAAACCAAATGAAATGGGATTTAGGATATAAAATATTTTGACAATTCTCACCAAACTCCCACAAGATATGAATCATAACATGAATCAAGATGATATATTAAATGGAAAAGGAAGTAATAACTCAATATTGAGACTTTTATGTGGAAATTTCAAACATCCTTCTATGGTTCATCTGATCTACTAATTGCTGAGTAATAGATCATCATCACTAAAAAGATATTTTTCATGATTAAGTGTTCAGAATATGAATTTTTTCCCTTGAGGTATATTATTTAAAAGATGATATAGATCAATGGTGGACTCTTATCGAGAATATAAATCAAGAGGAGGAAATTCACTCCCTAACATGGGGAGAATTAAAGAAGGTATTTTTCAATAATAAACTTTCCCAAACTCCTAACACAAAAAATGATAGAATATTTCTATAACTAAAGAATAAAGATGATGAATCTATCAGTACATATGAGTGAAAATTCACCAGACTTGTATGGTTTACATATCGTTCTATCACTGAACATGAAAGAAACGTTTACTATTTCATTACTATATTGAGTCCATGTCTCTGAATGGAATTGGTTATAAGAGACTTTCATAGCTATGAAAAAATAATTCAATATTCTCTCGAGATGGTATTATAAATTGGAGACTCTTTGTGTTTTGTTAATTTTTTTGAGAAAAAAAAGATAAGGATGTAATTTTTAGGAAATAATAATCATAATATACATGGGGGAAATAGAATTAACATTCTTTTATGTCAAGAGTGTGTGAGTAAAAATGGAGGAAATTTTCTTAGTGGGTCTAGAAAAATATTTTAACTTTATAAAAGAATGAAATTAATAAAAATAATGTCAAAGTGATGTGAAGAGGCTAGTAAATGAATGGAATGGTGAAAATGATCAAATGAATAAGCCAAACATAATTTAATTATATATATATATTAATCAAGGTGGCACTTTGGTCAAAAGACCAAAGATTTGTTTTCCAAAAAATAGATTACATGAGTCTAAAAGACGAAATCGTATTACAATATTTTACATGAAAAGGAAGAAAGTTTTCTAGGAGCTCCTCCAGCCAGGTTATGTCATGAGTAAACCCTTTATTGGAGAGACCATCTATAACCATATTCGCTTCTCGGTATGTATGTGTTGCAATGTAGATGTTGTCATGGATAGAGTGAAGGCAATTCATCCAGTGTGTAGTAAGACTCCAATCTAGATGAATCACTCCCTTCCAAATGGCCTAAACTACAATAGTAAAATCAATTTCAATCCACAATTTGTTCCAACCTTGGTGCATAGTGAAAGATATGTCATAAATCACACTCATAATTTCGTCTTCTAGAGAGGTTTTAATACCACAACCTCCAAAAACTCACCCAACGATGCGATGAAGATAATTTATGAAGACAATTCCACACCCTGTGGGTCCTTGATTTCCTTTAGAGGCTCCATCCAGATTTATTTTAAACCAACCTGATAGCGGTGGTCTCCAGAAAACCTAAAAAGTGTGTCTCTACTATATGAAAATGGAATCAACCCGAAGACTTCTCAGGATCATAAAATCTACCACAAAGTTATTGAAACTCCCTTTCAGAATCAATATTGCTTCTCAAATAGGGATGAGAATCATCATTCTCTCGGCATTAATGTTGAGTGATAAATTATTGCGAAGAATTTCATTTCAATCATACCAGATCACATGAATAAGCTCTGCAACACCAGCTAGAAACAAGTTCCTGATTTTCTGGGAGTTATTCATAGAAACACAATGATTTAGATGGGCGTTGATAGAGTCAAGAATCGGCCATCCACATTAAAAATGTTAAAAATATAGTTTCAAAGGGCATAAGTGGTAGCACAAGATGAAAATAAGTGATTAGTATCTTCTCTATGTTGGTTGTAAAGAAAAAATTTTGAGCAATGCTAGATTCCAATAATTTGAAGACAAGAATCAGTGGGAACCCTATTGTAGGTAAGACACCAAATAAGAACAGGTATTATGGGTTTAATCTAGGACTTATCAAAACATTTAGTCCATTTAATGTCATTTTCGGAGTTATATAAGCAGTGGTTATAGAAATTTTTTGAATTTTTCATCCCATTGTGAGCAGGTTCCCAAATCAAAAGATCATATGAGGTAGAAAATGCGTAAGTATCAATAATTAAAATAACATTGTCAGGAATGGTATCAATATGAGAATTATAAACATTACTAATAGTGAAGTTGATATTATTAAGGATATGGTCATGGGGATTTAAAGATATAATTGGGGCACCTATCCAGTTGTCCAACTAGAATCTCATGGAAGAGTTTCTAGAGACCATCCATATAGAATTGGAAAAAATATTGTCATTCAAGTTTCTAATAGAGGGCTAAAGGAAGAAGTCAGGAAATTCATGTTAAATATATTAAATCTATTAAGGAACAAATTTTTGATGAAATAAATCGAGGTGGAGTCATTGTGAATCATGTTCCATGTTAATCTGGCATGAAAGACCTCATTAAAGAGTTAAATGTTTTTAATACCAAGACCACCCTTGTCTAAATGTTTACAAAATTTGGTCCAAGGAAAAGTCACAGGTTTTCTATCCAAGGTGTTTCCTGTACAGATAAATTTTTTTACATGAACATTAATTTTTTTAATGAGACCATCCGGCCAATTGTAGGCCATCATCGAGTAGACCAATTTGGAGACAATGACAGACTTGACAAGATAGACTCTCTCTGCCATGGAAAGAGATTTTCCCTTCCAAGTGGAAAGCTGATCAAGAATTTGATCAACATTTTTTGAGAAGTAGCATGCTTTGGGTCTCCCCCAGAATATGGGAACCCCAAGGTATTTTAAAGGAATAATACCTTATTTGATTTTAATCTCATTGATGATACTATTTTTCCTACCAGCTGGAAAGTCTTACCCAAAGTATATGAAGGATTTCTTCAATCCAATGACTTGACCAGATACCTCCTCATAGTGAGTGAGAATAGTTTTAAGAGTAATGATGTCTCTTATATCACACTTTAAAAAAAGAATTATATCATCTGTATAATGGAGGTGAGTGGGAGAATTCACATTTCTATATGCATGAATAGTTTTGAGCTTGTTTTGGTTAACCAGAAGAGTGATAAGACAAATTACATAGTCTTCTACAATAGGAAAAATAATTCCAGGTAGGGGATCTCCTTGTCTGACACCTTTGGATAAATTAAAGTAACCTCTTGGAGATCCATTGATCAAGAAGGAAATATGATCTGAATTGAAGAGGGTTTTAATTCTATATATGAATATGTCGTTGATTCCAAATAAATGTAGAACTTTGAAGATGAAATCCCAATCCATTGTGTCAAAATATTTACTAATGTCCAGTTTTATGGCGATGTTACTGCCTCTATTTTTATTTTTTAACATTTTAGTGCATTTAAAGGCACAAAAAATACAGTCTTGGATGGATTTCCCCTCGAAAAAACTAAATTGATTCCAGGAGATAATTTTATCTGTAATAGTGTTATGTCTATTTGCAATCATTTTGGTGATAATTTTATAGAAATTGTTAATAAGAGATATAGGATGAATGAAATGAATTTTAGAGGCATTATTGACTTTGGGAATCAACGTAAGGAATTGGACATTTAACCCATATGGTAAAAATCCATTAGAAAAGAAATATTTGACGAGTTTTCAAACACGGTCTTGGATGATATCCCAATATTTTTTATAGAATTCATTATTAAAACCATCAGGACCCAAGGCACTGTCCGTATTCAAGCAGAAGATAGTGTTTCTAATTTCATGATCAAGGGGAACACCAATGAGAAAATTGTTATCAACATATGTGAAATTTTTTGGAATGATATTATTAATGAGGTCCTTGTTAGTGATAGGACCATTGAATAAAGAATCTAAATAAGAGAAAACATGATTATCTATTCCCTCTTCATTATCAAAAAGTTTGTCTCCATATTTCTGGGAAGCTAGAGGTCTATAAGCTTTCCAAACTCTTTGTAAAGAATTATAAAGTTTGGTATTTGTATCACCATCAATTAACCATTTTATTTTGAATGTTTTCTTACAAATATTGTCTCTGAAAGTGGGAAGAGAATTAAGTTTCATAGTATTGTTAATTTCTTTATTTTTATCTGAATCAAAGTTTGAGTGAGTGTTGTCGTTTTGGATTTGATGAAGCTCATTCATAAGAGAAAGGATGTAATTATCAATTTTTTGGATTTAATGCTGCACCAAATTGTAATCTTGTGTTTGAGATATTTTAATTTAAGAGGAAAAGAAAAAGCATCATCAGAGTGATACATAGAAGTCCAAAAATGATTAATGAGATGAAAACATTCAAGATCAGAGAACCAAGCATTATTGAATCTGAAGGGAATAGAAGGTTTCAGAGATTTTTAAGAAATAGTGACCAAGATAGGATGATGGTAAAAATTAATTTTTGATACAGTGGTGCTAGAAATGGTATCCCATTTATGTAAATCACGGTCATTATTAAAGTCTCTATACAATTTTCTCACAGCCACTTTATTGTAATGATGTCAGTACCGGGTATATTTGGCACTGAGGAGATAAATTTTAGTTAGATTGGTGTTTTTTATTGCATCCTTAAAATCCATTATAGATAAATTTGAATTAAGGGGACTAATTTTTTTACTTTCAAAAATAATAACATTAAAATCATCAATAACAAACCATGGAAAATGAATATTAGAGCTCAAGAGGGGAGGTCATTCCAAAGAGTCCTCCTATCTTGATATTTGTTCTTGGCCTAGATTAAGGAACAAAAGATATGAGGGTTATCTATCATAAAGTCATAGGTGAAACTTTGATAAAAAAATATGGAAAACATTAATATTAGTTAGAGAGGAATGATCCAAAATCCAATGAGTATCAATATTGGTTTTGTTTTTGACATGCACTGATGAAGTTGTATCCAAAATGAGAAAAATCTAATAAATGAGTAGAAAAGTTTATTTTAGGATAAGAAATGGAAAATTTTAAAGGATTATGAATGTTTACTATACATTTTAAAATAATGAAGGTGTCAAGGTTTGCAATACCTTGATAGTTCTAATATAAAATCTTCATTTATACTTATGTTTGGAGTTAGAACTCCATTTTTTCTTACTATCCAAGACATTATGTCTAACTGATATTCTAACATTTTTTGACATATTAGGGATTGTAATAGACCGTTTCTTACCTTTAGTGGAATCCAAGGAGTTGGTAATATCACATGCAGTTATAGATTGCATGGAAATAACTTACATGTGATTATTAGTAGATGACGACACAATGTTTCTAATATCCTTGTTGTTAACAACATATAAACATTTATTATTCAATGTTACATGATTAATAGTAGTGCTGCAGGTACCTAGTATGGTGCTCTGATCTAGATTACCTACCTGGTTTCCAGCATGAGCAGCTGACCTCTGTTCTGTATTCAAACCGAAAGAGGAGCTTCTCTGCCCAGTGGTTTCTTTATTCTTCTACCAAGCATCCAAAGCCTCTACAATCAATATATATACCTTGGTAACTTTTGGGACCTGCTGTAGGAAGGTATCAAGATGTGTCTCTCATCCAACTAAAGTATTATCAGAGTCCATGTCCATGTGTGACTCCAACACATGGTAGAATTTATCTTTCATAACCGGGACAGCATGGTTACAAATATCCTGCATAAGACCCTGCACCAAGATAGGAGTTTCTTCTAGAGGAGTAATGGGATTCATAGCATTTGAGAATCTATCACCAGTATAGATTGTGTCAACAGAAATGGGCTATTTATTCACATGAACATCAGTTTGGTTCAAGAGCATAGTTCCAATGTTAACACTGCTACCTGTGAAATTGTGAATTTGAGGGCAAGCAAGTGGGTGAATATTAGAACTAGAATCCTTTTTCATGTTATTATTTTTATTTTAAACCTTTAGTGTAGAAGTGGTATTCAAGGAGGGGTTATCCTAGATTAGTCTATTTCCCAAAGGTGAGAAGGTGTGATCCTTCACTGCATGCACAAAAATTAACCTTCGGCAACCTATTCTATGACTAGGTGCAGTACAAGCACTACAAGAATTACATTTCATTTGAACAAGAGGAGATAATTTATCCCTCCTACCTAGGTTATTAACAACATTCTTGGTGAGTTTTGATCATGATACTTGCTCAATAAAACTATCAAAATCTTCTCTCTCTAGTTCCCGGTTGGAGAGTCTGATGGTATCAAGAACTAAAGTTTCCAATTCAGCTTGTATATTTTGATCCTTAAGGAAATTATTTCCTTTTCAGAAATATCAGCCCAAGTTACAACTAAGGAGTCACCTATGAGTGTCAAGTTGTGTGTTTTTTACCCATACTTTAGTTTTTTTGGTAAATCCGTCATGGGAACTTTATCCTCCTTGTTTTTCTTTATTTACTTCCATTCATTTTCAATTGGTGGGGTAACTTGTTTCCTAAAGAGCATGTAATTAGAAATGTTGTGACCAATATTCTTATAGAGATCGCAGAAGGTGGGATTTCACCCATATTCTATTCTAATTTCATCTTTGTAATTATTTTCATTAAAGGTAATAGTACTAAGAATTTTTTAATTAAGGTTTATTTCAACCATAACCCTCACAAAAAGTCATAAGTCAACATTTAAATTTCAATGGTCTATTTTGAGAGGGGTTCCTGCACAAGAAACAATTTCACTTAAAATTTTTGGATGTCGAAAGAACTAATTCAAGCCATGAAGTCTAATCCAAACTTTTTCCATTGTGTTCCTATATTTATGTGAGTTGAAAGAAAAATCCCACATAGATAATCTGAGAAAATCAGATATCATATTATGATTTCCAGTCCTCCAAACTCTATAAAGATCATCTTGTGTGCTTAACAAAATATGTTAACACCCATTGACTGTTGGTATCATTTTCCAATTCTAGAAATTCCAATAGTGAGAAATACATGAATGTAAATCTGTAAGGGTCTAGGGACAATCACCATTGAGGTAGGATATGTGGCCTATAACAGAATATTTTCACATTTGAGTGCACTATAGAAGAGAATCTGGGTCCTCTTCCACTATGTGACCTCCATCATTAAGCTTTTTTAAGAGATGTACCTTAATTTTATTATCATTTCCCAGTGCGGTTCCCTTCATAGTTTCTAGAAAATTGATCCCCTTGGATCTTCCCATAGGGTTTTATTACGAACCTTTGCATCCGGGATTTCAACTCTTTGATTTTCAGTGACAAGATCTTGCTTCTTGGTGGGTTACATTGTACAAAGAGACACGAATCGATGGGATTCGAACCTCCCAGGCATGAGAAAGAAATCCACCACGAGGGGTGAGATCACAAGAAATGGAAAAACCCTAACTCCAAAGGATTTTAAAGAGAGATGGTCTCCCATCTCTCTAAAAACTGTCAAAAAAATATTTTACTTTTTCATTTTATTATATAGTTGTAAGGAGTAAGGAAATTATGATAATAATTGCATTCATACGAAGGTTTATAATAAAAATAGGAATTAGAAAACTCATAATACTATAGAAAAAGGGAATGCTCATGAAATCAAAATAGTTGTAGTGGGTCATAAAAATGAAGTGGTGAAAGCTATAGTGACCATCCAATCTAGAACTGAAAATATTTTATTTAATTTTGGATCTACCAACACTTTCATATCTAAATAATTTTCTAAGTGTATCACATCACCACATCAATTATTTTATATTGAGTTGGCATTATAAACCATGGTATTGTGATTGAATCTCAAGTCTATAGCTTCTCTTCGTTAGAAGTGTGTTGGAATTTAGTTCCTAAAAATATTATGATTCTCCCACTAGTCCAATTTGATGTTACTTTTGGAATAAATTGGATCTATATGTATAGAGAATATATTAATAAGAAAGGAAAGTCACATTTGATATTCTAAATCAACCAATGATCATATTTAATAAAATAATAATTTTGAACTTCTATTGGAAATTACTTGTGTTGTATGGGTATTACTACCAATTCATGAGGGATATTTAACTCAATTGATTAAGGAGAAACTAAACATATAATATATGCCAATTTTACATGATTATACTGATATATTTCCTGAAGTATTTCCTAGTATTCCCTTAAATCATGAATTTTAGTTTTCAATTGAACTCATACCTAGTGTTACACCTATTTTAATAAATCCATATAGAATGGAACTAATTGAGTTGTAGGAATTGAAGAAGAAACTCCAAGAGAATCTGTATAAGGGACTCATATTCCCTAGTGCATCACTATGGCATACAACTATTCTTTTTTATATGAATAAAGATCAATCAATTCATCATTACATTGATTATCAAGAACTTAACAAGATCACTATCAAGAATAAGTATCATATGAATTCCATATACTGAATATATTAGGGTTGAGAGATGTCCCCACTCTCTCCCAGATCGCTCTCTCAAGATTTCCTCTCCTTTATCTAAGGTTTTCCCCTGGTGATGAAGTGACCTATTTCAGCCTCTATTTCTATCCTCTCTCAATCATGCTAATGCAACTTCTTCCACCATTTTCTACTTTTCATCTTTGTTTCTCATCCAGAATTCTCATTTAATTCTTAAATACCATTCTTAGATATGAGTCCCTCCTTCAAAACTCTAGTTTTTCTCAAGGGCCTCTCTCTTTGTGTGTCTCTATGCTTGTTCATTCTTCACCACCTTCCTCCATTCTCTTTACATCCTTCCCAGTCAAGTGGTTTTTATCTCCCTATGATTATGGATCTCTTTTGAGGCACATGTTCATCTCACACTATGAGAAAAGGGGTCTCTCCCTGTGCAGTTATACCCACAGTTTAGAAAAACTGTAGGTATAGGTGTTTTTTATTGTCTATACCGATAGTTTTATTAAAATCATGGGTATTCAGTACCCAATTTCATCCCACCATTTATATTCCCCTCCCGACTCACTCTTTTCCATTTGGATCCCCTGCTTAATCCATCACCTCTCCGACATCCACCCCCCAGACCTCTCCTCCCCTCCCTGACCACCACCTCCCAACCATTTGA
The DNA here is from genome assembly GCA_963277665.1 of Viscum album. Classification (NCBI taxonomy): domain Eukaryota; kingdom Viridiplantae; phylum Streptophyta; class Magnoliopsida; order Santalales; family Viscaceae; genus Viscum; species Viscum album. The sequence continues at coordinate 2,028,604,989 of OY728123.1, forward strand.
CCTCTACCTCCCATCCCTCTCTTTCCCTCAATGACTTCTTCCTCTTAACCATCCAACTACCACTTTCTGGCCATCTCCTCCCCTCCCCAACCTCCGCCTCCCGTCTTTTCCTTCTCTCCCAACCTCGACCTCTCAGCTTGCACCTCTGCCTCAATTTCTCAGCCTCTTCCTCCCTACCTCTGGCCGCTCTTAGCTCCCTCTCCTCCAGCTATGTCCCCCTCCCCCTCTCGTCTCCCTCTCCTATGAAAACATCCCCGCTCGATTCATTTCATCTAAGTTTGGAATTTATTCTCCTTGCATTTTTACTATTTCTAAACTAATCACTTATTCTTATATCAACAGCCTCAAAATTTTAACTACACAATTAATCATTTTCATTTTTTATTTAATAAATAATCATTCATCTTTGAGGTAAATTCTACTTCCTCATATTGTTATTGTAACATCATTTTTTATTTACAATGTTTTATACCACTGTATTTCATTCTTTGGATATAACCGAAATCACTACTAATTTAGGATCATGTTGTTGAGGTACTTTATAATATGAACTTTCCACATAATCATTCCAAGAAGTCTCCCATATGTTCCTCCCTATTTTATGATCCATAAGTTATTTCATTGCAGCTGATTATTTATAGTTGTGGAAGTAAAACTTTTCATGGATTTCCTAGTGGATTGAGCCCCAATTATTGAATACAAGTAATTAAGATACTGATTTTTATTTCCCATTAGTAGAAATATTCTCTATCTTGGTCACCTTACATTCTTGTTCTACCATGGAACCGATTCTATCTGTACACATTTATGATTCCATCGATACCAATGATGTCTATTTTTCACCCTGTTGAAGCCTCATGTCTTGGTAGTGCATTACCTCAATATTAAATTTGTGGATATCCATATATTCATGAATTTTTGTTCTACCATAATCATATATAGTTTCATTGTAATACCTATTTTCAATGAATAATGTACTTCCTTAATTTTCACCATCGTATGATCCATATTGTTACCCAAACCAATGAGGTAGGGGCTATATTTTCTTACTACCCATAATGTATCACCAGTCTCATATTGTGGAGATCAATCTTTCTCTCCATAGAAAATTGAAAAATCATGTAAAAATATTGGTTAAGATTAGTTCTCACATAATTTCAACCATATTCGATTCTAATTTTGAATTTAACTCTAGCGTCTCGTAATCCTCAATTTCACCTAACCACTCATGAGACTGCTCTATAATCAAGTATATACCTTTATTGCCATGTTTTAGTTTATTCTTAAGGAATGGAGAAACTCTATTGAAATACAAATAAAATTTATGTAACATCCCTGACCCAGTCAGCAACCCAAATAGTGCGAAATGGGTCGGGTGTTACTACTTTTGGAGCACCTCCCTGAACACCAAAGTTTGTCGACTAGCAGCGAGGGTCTTATAGGTACATTGGGGAGGTTATACCCTCTTGGAAGATAATAATAATTGTACTCATCCAAGAATAATATAAAATTAGAATACTCTACAGACAAGAACCAGCCCACATAACGAAAGCACAATCAATAACAATAAACAACTGATGTAATAAATACAAACAATAACAGATAAAAGTAAACACAATAGCATGTTGAACCACCCCTAACAACTACAAGAGTAGACAAATCATGCATCCATAGCGAGTCAATATATAAAAGTATTCTAATGGATAACCAACAGAAGATAAAATAAACAAGGTAATAATGCTGGTACAGGAATGAAATCAAAACAAGTAAACTCCATCTAGGAAAGAGCTCAAGGTCCAAAACATCTCCAACCAACAGCTAATAAAATCCAACTCCTAAAGTTGGTCTCTTTTCGGCATGTAAATCCATAAAGTCTACACACATCCCAAAGGGCCCATGTAGGGTTTGAGAAGAATCTTAGTAGGATACCACCCAATGGTTCATACCTTATATAAGTGTTTAATAAGGTATGAACTTATAATGAAATAATTAAATAGTATGATGAACAAATAAACATAGACTCCACTGGTGCTCAACATCCACCACGAACTATCACCTTCTTCGGCCAACACCAAAATCTATGTCATGTAATTCGGAACCATGTGCCTCCTAACACCTCGTTTCTCAAGGTACCAACATCCCAAAGGCACACCCATGAAGTAGTAACTTGAAGGAATAATGATTCATGTACTCAAATAATAACTAAAGGGACAATGATTTCTTCCCTCAAATAAATAACCGGAGGGACAGAAATGTCTGCCCTCAAATAATATCAAGCCTCTTCCCCCAACCTGATAGCCCCAACGGTATCCCCTAAAGGCTCTTCACCTTCCACGTGGCTTCCTACAGAAAGCACCTCCCAAAAAATAGTACCTAAACTGGAACAAACGGGGGCCTCTACCCACACGATTGGTCAAAAACACATCATCACGAAGTCTCTCTATGCGCACACTACTCAGAGTTTTTGGGTGAGTGTTAATCACCAAAATAGTACCCGAGCCAAAACGTCTTTGACACCTCATTCCCTGAAACCATGTCCCTAATGTCTAATGGCCTCGCTATCCAAGTAACCCAGGCCATGCCCCACCTGACAGTCACACTGCTTCAAGACGACGTCCATGACACCCAATCCCTTGGTCAGAACCCCCCATTGTAAACCAGGCCAAGACCAACCTGTGATCAATACCACTCAAGAATATTCGGGCCATGCCCAACACTAGCCCAAGGTTCTAGAATATTCAATATCACACATCACACACACACACAGATATATATATATATATATATATAATCAAAAGGAATACTTAAAACATGCAACTAATCTAAACAGTTGAATTGCACAGGCATGTGTTGTCCCATACAAGCACTAAGGACTTGAAAACATCTAATGGGTCACATCAAGGATAAATAAACCAAACCCAATAGTTTAAAACAACAGAGTTCAATTATAACCATTTTGGCACCCCCGACTAAAATACCACACTAACGAACGATCCCTCTCCTAGCCCCACTCAGAAAAATAGGTAAAGGGCTTACCCCAAGGCATCCCACAGGTCTAATAATCAGTTTATCATTTTAAAATATGCATGAAATGGCCTTTCCCCAAATACCCAAATACACGCCAATGGTCGTGCCACCCAAAAGTCCAAAAAAATATGTAAGAAGGTACGAACCACCTACCTCATACAAGTAAAATGATACTCCTTCGATAATAGTCTCCAATTAGGTCTAAAATACGGTAGATCTATAAAAGAATAAAAAACCCTCAAACCCCTATAACTCAGTTTCGAACAAAAATCAAGAAGAACGACCCTAGAGGAATAAATTCCTTACTGAGGGGGTTCCAACGCATCCAAAAATGATCAAAATGGAGTTCAGACGAATATATGGGATCAAGGACGATCTTCAGCCGACTCTCCTCACTCAAACCCATCGAGGGTTTGGGTTTCTGCCTCAAAACGAGGCTACTTCCCATTTTAGAAAAATAAAATAAAATACATAGTGTGTACTTCGGACTACATGTTGTGTGTATCATTTACATTTTATACGACATCTGATATTTAACAATGGACTTGCCGACTGACTAGAAGGCGTGTACCTAGGGGGTAAACGACGTTTACTTCTCTAATCGGTCGATATCACCAACACACCTTGTATATCCTCATAAATGGCCCCTCTACATGGACTGTACAAATAGGACATGGCGTGTACTTTATAAAATCCTTCAACTTAGAAATCAAGCCTACATGCCATGTATGGAATTCACACATGGTCAGGAGTACATGAAGTTTACTGAAGGTACTCAGCTTTTAATTTAGAATTTTCCAGAAACTACCTAGTTTCTCCAGATTTCTCACAAACCAATCAAAAATTCAAAGAGGATTAGGATTTTGACCCATTCTAAAATCCCAGGTTCTTATAATCTCCACACCTTAACATAGCTGATCCCTGAGCTATCAAACAAAACATAGAGTTTTCACTGAACATACCACTCCGATCAGAGTAACCAAAACTACCCTGGTCATAAAGGTTCTGGAAAAATTCTTCAAGTGGCTCCCCACCTTAGGGATTTCCTAACTCAGTCTCAACCCTAAAAAACTAAAATCATGCAAAGGTTCACTAACATGTTTTTGGACCCATGGTCCTCTCATGATGCGTCGTCCCCCCTGTGCCTCATTGGTCCTCCCGTGTCATTTCTGACACCCAAACGTATCCTGCACCAAATCGGTGTCCACCTCCATGAGGTCCTACATCCCATGGATTCTCATAACAAACCTGGTGCCTAAAATATTATGTAACCTACATCCTCGATGCCCCGATGCCCATGATATCTTAAGTAACCCACATCCATGATGCCCCAATGCTCGAGGCACCTCAAGTAACATGCATCCTTGATTCCCCGGATGCCATGAATCTCATACATAAATATTAATATATCCCACACCCGATATGGAGCCAATCCCATCAACCACCATCTAGTAAGTCCATATAAATCTTGTGCACCTTGTACACTCAAAGAGTAAATTCCCCACAATCCATGCCAAAACAAGTAAAAACCAAACCTATCAAAGACACACCCATGGTGTACCTATAACCATTTTCAGCTCACCAGCCTGCTCAACCTCATGTAGCTCCACGATATACACCTGGACTGATGTACGAATTCATGATGCCTCACCTCCTTATGTTGCTGCTCTAGTCACTGACCACTGACCCCTCAGCTAGGTGTAATTGTCTCTGTCATGTCCTCCATGAGCAACTGAAACTCAGATACCCTATCCTGGTATCGATCCAGAACCAACTCCAGATGCCACAGTCTATCATAGTCCCTAATTACTAGCTGTCTGGGAAGGTTTCCTGTGGAACCTATCGAGATACCCAACATATCCACATGCCCGAAACTCCTTTGGAGGCCTATCTCACTGAGTTCATACATGCCCTGGATATCTGCAATAAAAGAAACCCATTGTTGAACTACCACGAGGTGGTCTAGCTAAGTCCTTGGCCTGACCTCTCTGTAGTAACTTGTCCCATCCTCACTTCCTATTGTCCAAACTATCACCTGAAGCTGCCACCCGACCCACCCAGAGCCTATCCCTCTATTTTCTATCTTCTATGAGCACCCGATTCATTTCCTTTGAGAACGAACCCAACCTGAAGATATTTACCTAGATTTAAATGGTGTTTCATAATCCATATTCGAAGCGCCTCACCCTTATCGAGTCATCGCTTACCATATTAGGTGAAAAGAGAGACAACTTAGTGAAAGTAGATGCATAGTCCATGACAAACATTTCTCTATACTAAAGGCTCAATAACTCTCAAGATCTCTTTTCCCTCAGTGTCTCTGGTAAAAAATACTTGAAGAATCTATCCTCGAAGTCCTTCCAAGCCAGTCCCTCATTTCTACGATCCTAAACATGCACATCCCACCAAAGCCTCGCTGGTCCTCTCAGCATGTACGTCACTAGCTTGACCCTCCTTCTCAGAGGCATATCTAGCCGATCAAAGATCATCTACATACTCTCTATCTAGTTCTCAACCACCTATGGACTACACTCACCCTGAAAAAGCGGTGGGTGCTAAAACTGGAACTATCACATCAGATATTCCATAGAGGATATGTACCCTATGCACCTCTGTCGATCCCCTACAAGACACGTACCAGACTAGACCAGAGTTGATCGTTGAGCCAGAGTCCGAACATTGCTAAACCCAGCTGTTGTCCTACCTACACTAGATCCTAAACCTAATCATGTCCCTAAGCCAGTATCTATGGTGCATGCTCTGCCTATCACTCAGGATTCTGGACCCGATCATGCTCCTACGGCACCGTACCATTACCTTCCAGAAGTTCTATCCTAATTGCCTAGGAGGAACCTGCTGAATACCATAAATGGTCAGACATCCCACATATATAACAATATATACATAACATAAATAAGGAAAGTAGAAAAAGTAAATGCATACTACTACCCTTACTCTCCCCCACCACAACCCATGCCCAAGACATCTCGGCCTCATGTTCTCCTTACCCTCCCTCAACAGAGCCAAGTATAAAAAGTACCTCGGGCCATGCCCATCCTGAAAACCAACATTTCCTCAAAATGAAGACCGAGTCGCCCAATCCTGATGATCAAAATCACCTCATCCATAGTTCCCGCCTGCTATTATAAGATTCAGACTCCAAAACCCTGCCACATGAAATTCTACAAATATATAAAGCATGGCATAACACATTTCAATAAACAAGATATTCTATTACGAATTCCACATTCTTCACATTTCAAATTATACAAAGCATGGAAATTGATATTATTCACATGGAATTATCTCTTCACAAAGTATATGTGCAGTTATGAAATTGAAATACCCTAAAAATGTATCTATAAAAATCCAAGAAAACATGACTTGACATACTGGGCCAAGGTCCAATTCTCCCTTACTACATCGGGTCAAGGGTTACATATCACAATCAATAACATCACACACCAAGTGAGCCACTGTGGTGTAAATCACATAAAATGTAATCCGATCAAAAGAAATCAATAATTTACACCCATGAAAACTTGGTCCATCCCTCGAACCTGGGGATACAGGCACCCAAGCACAAGATAGAAACCCAGTTTCCACTAATAACCTATCTCCAGTCTACCACATCCCAAATAGTAAAGCAGCAGAAATAAAAACTACTAGTCTCAATCTCCTGAGTAGAAAAAACAATACTACTACATGCTTGTCAAGAACTTCTCAAATACAACTTTGTAACATCTCGGACCCGATCATCCACCCGAACAATGCTAAACGGGTCAGGTGTTACTACCTTAGGCACACCTCCACAAATGCCAAAGGCTACCGACTTGAAGCGAGGGTCTTATTGCTATAGTAGGGAGGTTATACCCTTTTGGAGGATAGTAATAATAGTACTAGTTCGAGCATAATATAAAATTAGAAGACTCTGCAGACTTGAACCAGACCCACATAGTGAAACCACACTCAACAACAATAAATAACCGAAGCAATAAATACAAACAACAGCAGTGGATGGTAAACACAACTTCATGCTTAACCACTTTTAAAAACTACTAGAGAAGAAAAATCGTGCATCTATAGTGATTCAACATATAAAAGGGTGCTAATGGGTAACCAAAAGTATCTACAATAAACACGGTAAGCATTCTTTTATAGTAAAGAAAGAAAAACAAGTAAACTTCAGCTAGGAAAGACCTCACGGTCCATACCATCTCCAAGAAACAGCTAATAAAATCTATCTCCAGAAGCTAATCTATTTCTTACATGTAAATCCATAAAGTATACGCGCATCTCGAAGGGCCCATCCAAGGTGTGAGATGAATCTCAGTATGATACCACCCAACAGTGCATACATAATATAAGTGTTTAAGCAGGAATGCACTTATAAGAAAAATAGTAAACAATATGATTCACAAATAAACATATACCCCACTAGTGATCAACAGCCACCATGAATTATCACATGCTTCGGCCAATGTTGGAATCTCTGTCATGTAACCCGACACCATGTTCCTCTTAAAACCGCATGACTCAAGGTATAAACGTCCCTAAGGCATGACCAATAAGTAATAACATGGAAGAATAGTGTTTTTTATTCTCAAATAAGTTACCAAAGGGACAATGATGTCTTCCCTCAATTAAATAACCGGAGGGACATCGATGTCTACCCTCAAATCACAGCAAGCCTCTACCCCTAACCTAATAGCCTCAACACTATCCCCTGAAGGCTCCTCACCGTCCTTGTGGATTCCTACGGAAAGAACCCCCAATCAAATAGTACCTAGACCACAACTAATGGGGGCCTCTACCCACATGGGTGGTGAAAACCACCTCATCATGGATTCTCTCTATGTGCAGACTACTCAAAGTTTCTATGTGAGCGGTAATCACAAAAATAGTACCCAATCCACAATGTCTCTGACACCTCGTGCCCTTGTAACCTTGTCGCTCAATTCTGATGGCCTCGCTATCCATGTAACCCGGGTCATGCCCAACCTAACAGTCACACTACCTCAAGCTGATGCCCATGACGCCCAATCCCATGGATAGAACCACCCAATGTAACCCATGCCAAACCCAATCTATGATCAGCATCACTCAAGAATATCTGGGCCATGCCTAACACATCCTGAGGGTTCCAACATATGCAATATCACACATCACACACACCGATATATATATATATATAATCAAAAGAAATACTTAAAACATAGAACCAAACTAAATAGTTAAATTTCACTAGGTCGATGTCCCATACCATCACTGAGGTCTTAAAATCCTCTAATGAGTCATATCAAGGTTTACTAAACCAAACTCAATAGTTTAAAACAATACAATTCAATTATTACAATTTTGGCACCCCCCGACCAAAATGCCCCACTAAGTAATGACCCCTTTCCCAACCCCGCTCAAGCAAACCAGGTAAAGGGATTGCCTAAAGGCATACCACAGGTCTCATAATCAATTTAACATATTAAAATAGGCATGAAATGGTCTTCCCCAAAATACCCAAATACACACCATTGGTCGTGCCACCCAAAAGTCCTCAAAAACATGAAAGAAGGTATGTACCATCTACCTCGTACTAGTACGATGATACTCCTATGATAATAGCCTCCAATTAGGTCTAAAAGAAGGTAGATCTACAAAAGAAAAAAAATCTCAAACCCCTATAACTCAGTTTAGAAGGAAAATCAAGAATATTGGATCTAGAGGAATCAAGGCCTTACCAAGGGGGTTCCTACGCATCTGATAACGATAAAAATGGAATTTAGATGAAGATATGAGAGAAAAAATGAGCTTTGGCTTGCTCTCCTTAGGAAAACCCATGGAGGGTTTGGGTTTCTGCCTCAAAATGAGGCTACTACCCATTTTAGTGAAAAAAAAGAAAATACACGGCATGTACTTAGGACTACATGCCATGTGTATCATTTTACTATTCATGTGACAGTTGATATTTTGCTGAGGATTTGCCGACTAACAACATTACGTGTACCTTGGGGGAACACAGCATGTACTTCTCTACCTAGCTGACATCCCCAACACACTATGTATATCCCCATAAAATTCCCCTCTACCCGACGTGTACAAATATTACACGGTGTGTACTTTCTAAAATCCTACTACCCGGCTAATAGGCCTACACACCGTGTATGGACTTCACACACAATCAGAAGTACATGGCGTGTACTGAAGGTACATGACGTATACTGTGAAATTTTCCAAAAACTACTCAATTTCTTCAGCTTTCCCAGAAACCAGTCAAAATTTCAAATAGGGCCAGGCTTTTGACCCGTTCTAAAAACTCGGGTTCTTACAATTACACCATCACTTTCACATTTCGCTTCCAGCGCCAGGGTTGATGCATGAAATTCTCCACTACCTATGCGATCTTCTCTTCCAAGACAATCAATTCTTCTAGAATTGGGATGACATAGTCTAGGAACTATTCCAATCCGCTGAGATATAATTCATTACTAATATATATATATATATATATATTACTGAGTTTTCCCCTCTTAATTGATCAGTAAAACTCCCTTGTGGTTCTTTCCTTTTCACTATAAAGATATATTATACTATAAAGAAAAATATTTGGGTCCATTCTTTTCACAACACCAACAAAACCCTTAAAATATTTATCTTTCAGGTTGATTCAAGATCAATCCAGCTCCATGTTCTAGTATTCATGATATAGGGTAATCCTACTCCACAATTGAAACAATATAATGTATATCCACACATGGGTGGCTCCAAGATTACATAAAAACTCAGTGGCTACATGCTCATGCACAAACTTATCATGAATACTATATCCAAGATCAAATGACACACATTTAATATATAATATCTCAACATATCCTATAAGCTATACATTCTTATTATATATTCCAATCTCACCAATCATAGAGCACCCTTATTGTTTCTTGAAACCATAGGTGTGTCACTATGTCAAAGCATGTGAATGAAAACTCATAATTATAAAATCATTTTATAATTCAACTAGAGTACATTCATAGTCTCAGCATTATTCTAAAATCTTGTCGTGGTTTTATAGGGCCATGCACATGATCTCTTTTCCATTGAAAACTACAAATTCTATCAAAAACCTAACTCACAGAGTGTATTCATCTCAAGAACACCTGCTATCTCCATATTACCGAACCCAAACTCCTCCAAGAGTGTTATTATACGTGGGAACTGGACATTCTATCCACCATGAATAGAGTTGTTCCACCTAAAATGTACCGATGTCACCTAGGCTTGGAACTTGATTGAAACTTCCATTCACAAAACCATACATAAGGATGAAAGAACTAGCACATAACTACTTATCTTAAAGAATCCAAGTCACCTAACACACCAATCAGAAATGTTTTTTCAAATTTTTGTGAATTGATATCATAAACTAATGTTTTTTACTGATCCCTCACACACTAAAATGTTCCTAAAAAATGTCCAACCAGTCTGAGGTGTTACCCTCAAAGGTCAGAATGTATTAAATTCCAAACTTAGAGTTGTGATAAATAAGGTACCCTGTCTCTCAAACCCACTTCACACATTATGCCTAACATTGGACATAACTATGGGTTTCTGTAACGTCTCACTTCCATAAGCCACCTAGAGGTTCCCCGTACCCTGTTGGTCACATGGCCTCAAGCGCATTTCTGAAAATTCCAGAGGCTTGTGACTAGCTGCAAGGGTCTTGGGTGTGATAGTGGGGAAACTATGCCCTCATGGCAAAGTAACATAGTGGAAACAATAATCATAGCAATAAAGGAAACAGTAATAATACCATACCAAAATTAAATAGTGGAATACTGAAATAATAAACACTGGAGAACATATATAAATGATGCATGATACATATATTTAGGAAAGTGTCAAAACAAGTCACAATACAAGAATACAGTAATGAAACAATGTACAAAATAACAGATAAACTCCCATAGCATCGCAAGCCTCATCATGGTCTCATGCTCTTTAACTCCTCAGCAATCAAGTACCTGAAGTCGAAGGGCGTGTGCCCTTATCAAGACCTGCAACAATATAATCTGTTTGTGTCTAAAAGCAAGACCCCAATACGGTGTGAGACTAATCCTAGTAGGCAACAACCCAAATATCTGTTCCTAACAGTCAGTGAATATATGTGGTAGGCAATAAGAAAAAGAAAGAAGTAGGCAAGGAAGTACTCAAAAGTAAACAATCCTACAGTTTCAACCGGATTAAATTTCATATATCAAGAAAGTATCTAATAACAAAAAGGTGAACCTATATGAAGTACACATAGGCTAACCCATCTGGTTCAACCAAAACAATACAATCAACCCTCTGGGAATTTCGCACAGTCTAACCCCTCTAGTTCAGCTTTAGCATAGATTCTTTAAGGAGGCACTCACCATCAATTCCCCCTATATTCTCATATTGGTAACTAATATGTGATATAGTTAAGAACTCAACATCTAATTCCTTATGTGTCCTACATCAAGGAACTACAGACACTCTGAGGGAGCACTCAACGTCCATACACCTATGGTCTCGCAACGCAACACTAAAACAGACACTATAGAGAAGACTTCAACATCCATTCTCCCTATGGTCTACTACACAAGGTTCTCACGGTCCTGTGTAAGTCAATCGACCACAACAATATATGGAAGCCATATTAATCCCCAATAACTACTTTTCTAGATAGTCTACAACATAACACAACATGTCAGATAATAATCACTCCATCCTACAATACTAGGCATGGAAAACAAGGTATCCTAATAGGCAACCTAGACCAAACGGTCAAAACAAGAAACATAGGGAAAATATCCATCAAATGGAAATATTAACCCTATTCACAAATGATTAACATATATCCAAACAAACAAGGAATATCAGTCAATAACAAGGCTAAAATCCATAGACACACTATACCCTGATCAAGGGTATTGCGCACTTTTGCACATATAACTCAAAGACTATCTACAAAAAGGCACAGACCATCTACCTCAGCATCTTGAGATAGATATATGTGAACCTCAGGACTTGAATCGATCTATAATGACATATATCTACAAAAACATTAAAAACATTCAACCGAGGATAACTCGGAAGAGAGGAGAAATCCGGATATGATGCTCAAGAAGAAGGGATAACTCACTAATGCGATTCCAATGCAATCGACGATGGTCGATTTGGAGAATGGATGGTGAGTCAGGGGGTCAGAGAAGATCCCTAGCCATATGGTCACTCCTGGACAAGACGTGTGAAGAAGAAGATAGTTTTGTCTATTAGATGTGACCTCGGTCTCTTTAATGAAAAAAATAATGTACACATCGTGTATTTTAAATGTATAAGATGTGTACTGGCATTTTCCAGCCTCTACTATATATGGTCTCTAGGTCACCACACATGACCATGTTCTCGGCCATTACATGGCCATCACATGGTCACTAGTAGCAACCGGGTACATGGCGTGTACTTAAAGTACATGGCGTGTACTCTTGAAATTTTGAGAAAACAACCAAAAAGTAGGATATGTACCTGAAAAGAAGATCCAGGTTCTTACAAACTTCTCCCTTAAAGAAATTCTTCCTCGAATTTCCCTAGAAAGGCAGTGTAGATGAAGAATCCTCGAACTGCTTCGGCCACTATGATCGTAAATCGGTCTCCCTCTCCCAAGTATCATCATGTAATCGCCTGTGCTATTGTAGCACTCATACCAGAGGAATATAACGGCCAAAAAGAACCTTCACACTTCAAACAAAAATCCATATTGAATGCTCCTCGAACAAGGCGTCCACCTCGAGCTCAAGCTCCTTGGGTTGGAAAACATGATTCGAGTCTGAGTAGTAATGTCAAAGCTGAGAAACGTGGAAGAAATCATGCATATCCCATTACCTATGAGGTGACTGCAACTGATAGGAAACCAAATGGACCCTCTCTAACACCTTAAATGGCCTGACGTACCTCAGTGAAATCTTACCCTGCCTCTTAATCCTCCTATGTCCCAACCTCAGTGTGACATGCAGGAAAACCTAATCTCTGACCTCGAACTCCATAGGTTGTCTCCATTGATCAGCATAAGACTTTTGGCGTGACTGTGTAGTATCCATCCTCTTCTGAATCAACTCTATCTACTCTATGGTATCTTGGACAAGTTGTGGTCCGAGCTTAGCTTCCTCTCCTGCCTCTAGCTATCAAAAGGGTGATTGGCATGGTCTACCATACAAATCCTCATAAAGTGCCATCTGAATAATTGATTGAAAACTATTATTGAAGGAAAACTCCATAAGAGGTATGTGCTTCTCCCAATAACCTCCCGAATCCAGGATTCATGCTCGAAGCATGTCCTCAAGCACCAAAATCATACGCTCAGACTGCCCATCTGTTTGGGGATGGTATGCTGTACTCAAAAGTAACTGTATACCAAAAGACTTATGAAGTCCCTGCCAGACCTGAGAAGTAAAATGAGCATCCCCGTCTAAAATAATGGAGTTTGGAACTCCATGAAAATTCAAAATCTCTCATATGTGTATCCTACCCAACTCATCAACACTGAAGGTCTCCTTAATCAGTAAGAAGTGAGCAACCTTCGTGAGTCTCCAAATTGCATTATTCCGTCAAGGCGACCTCAGTAAACCCATTACTAACTCCATCGCGACATCATTCCATTTCCACATGGGAATGGGTAACTACTGCAAAATAAATGTTGGTCACTGATGCTACGCCTTTACCTACGGACAGGTGGAACATCTCATAAAAAACCCAGTAACATATCTCTTTATACCTGGCCACCAATACTGATGTTGTAGATCACGATACATCTTCATGACACCAGGATGAACTGTCCAGACTGAGGAATGATAGTCTCACATAAACTCCTCATGTATGTCTGTTGGCACCCACAAGAATCCATGAAAACAAAAGATATCAACCTCGCATACTATCTATCTAGGAATAGGGTCCACTCCAGAAACACTCTCCCATAGGACAAGGCCTTTAGAATCTGATTGATGCCTCATTCACACTCAATCAAGTATAATAGAGATAATAGTCATAGAAGAAAGAAACGTTGCCCCTAACTGTCGTGAACCTCCAAATTCATCTCAGAAAATAGAGCCATAAGCTGCCACTCACAGCTGGATTCCTGAACTTCCTATGTCTGGGTCCTCTTGCTCAACGCATCAGCTACAATGTTGCCATTCCCAGGCGTGTTGTCAAGCTCAATTTCGAAGTAATGAAGGTACTCAACCGACCATCGATGTCTAAAATTTAGTACACGTTGAGTGAATATATTCTTGATACTTTTGTGGTCAGTGAAAACTACAAAATTTTCTCGGAGAAGATAATGTCTCCAACAGTGTTAGACATGAACAATTGAAGCCAATTTGAGAATGTGCATTGGGTAATTCCTCTCATGTGGCCTCAACTGCTAAAAACCATATGAAACGACTCCTTCTCCCTACATAAGAACAACTCCCATCCTGATACCTGATGCATCAAAATAAACAATATATCTTTTTACTGGCTCTGGAAATTCTAGTATCGATGATAAAGTCAACCTCCCTTTTAGCTCCTGAAAGGATGACTCACAAGAATCTTACCACATGTACTTCACACCCTTCTTAGTCAGGCCCGTTACTAACACTGCTAAGCATGCAAATTCCTGTATAAAATATCTGTAGTAACCATCCAACCATTAGAAACTTCGTACCTCAAAGAAATTCTTTGGCTCATCCTAGGAAACTACTACTCTCACTTTCTCTGGGTCTATAGATACTCCTGAATCTGAGATAACATGACCCATGAAGTGAATTTTGTCCATCCAAAAGTGGCATTTCAAGATCTTAGAATATAACTGATTATCTCTTAGTGTACTCAAAATGATCTCAAGATGTGTGGCATGGTCGTGTTGAGTGTGAGAGTACACCATGATGTCATCCACAAAGACCACTATGAAAGAATCCAAGTATGGATGGACCACTCGGTTCATCAGTTCCATGAAAACTGTAGGTATTTTTGTGAGACCGAATTACATAACCACATAATCATATAGACCGTACCTACTCCAAAAGACTATAAGAGGTACATCTGATGGTCTAACACACAACTGATGATAACCGAATCTCAATTCAATCTTCGAGATCACCCAGGCTCCTTGAAGCTAATCAAAGAGATCATGAATCCCCTGCAAGGGTTATCGATTCTTGACCGTCAACTGGTTCAACATCCGATAATCCAAAAAATGTCTGAAGGTACCGTCTGCCTTGTTTACAAATAAGATAGGTGAACCCTAAGGAAAAGTACTAGGTCGGATGAAACCCTTTTCCTGCAACTCCCCCAACTGCATCTTGAGATCTTGTAACTCTGGTTTAGCAATCCTATAAGGCGAAACAGACACGAGTGACTCTCTTGGAAAAATCTCAATAGAAAAGTCCACCTCTAACTCCAGAGTCAAACCTGAAAAGCCTTATGGAAATAATTCCCTGAAACAATCCACCACTGGAGGAAAGTCCATCTGTGAAGTCCCCTAGTCATCCAAATATAGTCTAGTGGTCTAGCCGGTAACTCCTCCCAAACCATGATGCTCGGGTCCTGCTATGCTCGTCTGGACATTAAATTCACCCTTATGAAGAAACGATCCACCCTCCAGTGATGTGAAACTCATCCTACGATGATATCAATCAACAACTGCTTGTAAGGGAACTAACCATTACATTCTGAGTATGACATCTTAGCCTGTCATATCTAGGATATAAAGGTCCCATACGAAGTGACACCCACCAACATGTAGAGGGAACTCGTTGCACTGTCGTACACTAGCCGTTTTTGTCGCCAACGGTGTGTCTAGCATCAAGATATCAGCTGTATAAAAGATACAGAGCCCCAGGATCTCCACAATAGTAACAGATTTAAAGTTATGGGAAGCCCCCGCATCAAAAAGAGTAGAAGATAAAACTGAGGAAACTAGGATCGTACCTCGAACTGTAGAGGGTCTGGGATCCTGCTCTTGCTGGGTCTACTCCACTGCAAAAGTCTGACCTGCATTGCGGCCCTGTGACCCTGCCTAAACTCTCTGAGTTAACCCACCCTATTATCACTGAAATCCTAACAACTGGCTACCACATCCATGACCTCCAACTTGACCTCAAAGAATAGAAGAACTCTATTTCCCAGACTAGTGAGAAACTAGTGTTGCTGCTCTTGAAAAAGGAGTAATAGAATAACTCATGTCACTAGCTGCCAGTGAGAAAAACTGATAGAAATGATGAAGATGGCTCATCTTTCCAAATGATCGGCACTCCACTGGTTCTCTTGGGAAATTTGGCCTCGTATGCTTGCTCTTCCCACACTGGTAGCACACCACCTGTCTACTAGAAGATGTTTCTCTTCTACTCAGATCTCCATGCATAGACTCCCTGTGATGCTTCCTGCTATCAGTAGGAGGGATACCTGCTCAAGATGTGAAACTACAATGGCCCACCACTACAGAATCCCTCAGGTTGCACTCCATGATTAGTGCATAGTTGACTATAGAAGTGATGGAAGTAAACCTGAATATGTTCACCTGTGATCGGATGTCGTGCCTAAGACCATCCTCAAACTTTCATACTAGAAATAACTCATCACCTCCTGGAATAGGCGTGAAGAAATTCAGCTCTGTGATGCGAGAAGAATACTCCATAATAGAAAGATTACCCTGGTCTAGACTCATGAACTCTCAGGATCGATTGGACCTCACAGAATCTGGGTAGAATTAGTCATAGAAGGCACGCTAGAACTCATCCCACACCATACCATGCTGACATCCCGCCTGTGAGATCACATCCCATCAACTCCTGGCAGAATCCCAAAGCATGTACATAGAAAGATTTACCCTTCTCTTGGGAGGTGTCTCCATATGCTCAAATATTGTCAGCATGACTTCTAGCCATGAATCTACATCCTACGCACCTCCATTGCCTGAGAATGTGGGAGAATGCTTTTGCTGAAAGACTCGCGTCAGTCCTTCCATAGAGGGGCAAGATTCCATACTCCTCAGAAGGTCTGCATAAACCTCATAAATCCCTAGTGAAACTCTACGTCAGCACCAATTTCCAGAATGATGATTGGTTCCAAGACTGGCACAACTAGAGGATATGTCGGTAGTCCCTGATCAGCCATATCTGGCGTCTGATCACTGCCCTGTAACTAGTAGACAACAAGAGGATGTCTTGGTGGCATGAATCTGCAAGGTCAAGCACACACCTTAGATCATGATTAACATGAGATGAAACATAAAAGCGTGAAAAGGGAACAAGAGAAAGAAATCATTCAAGTTTTTCAAAACATGGATACACGACATGTACAATGACTACATGATGTGTTCCCTTAAACCTTCGCATGGGCATGTACTTTTTCCAACCTAGGTCGTGTAACACCCCATACCCATGGCGTGTTGTCATAACACATGGCGTGTAATTCAATCATCTTTCCCTACCTGAGTTCTTCTACACAGCTAAGCCACGTGGTTCTCTTAGAATAAAACTACATGACATTTTAGTGACAGACACGGCATGCACTAGACGAACCTCACAGAACCGTGTTTTTAGTTACAGTTCTGGGTACATGGGTTACACTACATGGAGTATTCATGTCTAAAACAACATGTACAACTTATGTTTTCATCTATCCATTTCATTAGTCACACGGGTGGACACATGGTCTTAGTAACACGCCGTGTACATCCGATACACGGCGTGTCCCACCAAATATTTCTCAATCCCATGTCTCTTCCCACACAGTCAGTGACACGGTTAGAGACTACATGATGTGTATATACAGTACACATCTTGTACTCAAGAAAAATAGTTCCTTCCTGAATAGAAGGACACATGGAATGTAATCATCATTACACAGGATGTATTATCGGTTCTTCCAAATCATATGCTTCAGAAACTACTCCAGAACAAAGAAAAACACAAAAACAAACATTAAAGTGCCAAATTCCGATCTGTGAGGGACCATACTCCCCACGAATCAAAGCTTGGAATCCTATTCATGTTATATATAAACATAACAGAGAAATGATCTACGAAATTATAGTCCATGAGGGAACATAACAACTCAAGAACCAACGTTTGGCATTCATTTAAATGAATCCTTACAAAATTCAATACCCTATCAAAAGTTGGTATTCTATCAAGGAATATATCACAACAACATGTATATCTAGCACAAAATCTATCACAACAACATAAAATATCTAATGCAACCTAGATGGCTTGCCAAGAATGCATGACATGTGATTTCTAGAAAGTTCATATATGATGCATAAGATAGAATACCCTCATCTCATTGGGTTGCAACAGAAATAGAACCTTAATAATATTAACAATAACAGCACAAATCATGTGAATCACCCAATAGTGAAATCAAATCAACTATAAAATTTCAAAACCATAAAAATTTCAATAATAAGGTAGATTGGCTTTTCCCTGTACAAGGGTTAGCTACTCCCGGGCACAAATTATTACCAAGTTACTATTTTCTTCATATCCCTAGATATATGATCTAAACAGTAATTCAAAAATAAAAGAACCTGTTTATGATACCACTTTGTAACGTCCCGGTTCCAGAAGCCACCCCGAGGCGCCCCGTACCTAGTTAGTCACATGGCCTCAAGCACATTTCCCTAAATTCCAGAGGCTATAGACTTGCATCAAGGTTCTTGTGTGTGATAGTGGGGAAAATATTCCCTCATTGTTAGAGTAACACAGTAGAAACAAAACATACAACAATAGTCGAAATAGTAATAACACCATAACAAAAGTATACTGCGGATGACTGAAATAATAAACACTGGAGCACATATATTAATGATGCATGATATATATGTCTAGAAAAGAATCCAAATAAGTCACAATGCTAGAATATAGTAATGAACCAAAGTAAAAAAGAAAACAGATAAAATCCAAGAGCATCACAAGCCTCAGCTTGGTCTCATGCTCTCCAACTCCTCAGCAATCAAGTACCTGAAGTAGAAGAGCACTTTCCCTTATCTAGAACCGCAAAAATATAATCTGTTTGGGCCTAAAAGCATGACCCTAATAGGGTGTGAGACTAATTCCAACACGAAACCACCCAAAGATCTGTGCCTAGTAGTCGATGAATAAATATGGCAGACAATAAGAAAAATAAAGCAGTAGACAAGGAAGTACTCAAAAGTAAACAATCCTACAGTTTCAATCACATTTAATTTCATATATCAATAAAGAAGCTAATCAAAATAGGTAACACTAGGGGATGTAATCATAGCCTAAACCCTCTGGTTCAACCAAAACAATACAAGAAACTCTCTGGGAAGTTCTCACAGTCTAAGCCCTCTGGTTCAGCTTTAGCATAGACTCTCCGAGGAAGCACTCACCATCATTTCCCCATATAGTCTTGTATCGGTAACTAATTGGAACTCTAGGGAAGCACTCAATTCCCAATTCCCCCTGTAGCCCACATCGAGGAACTACCGACACTCTAAGGGAGCACTCAACGTCTATCCCTCCTATGGTCTCGCAACATAATAGTAAAACAGACACTCCAGAGAAGCCCTCAACGTCCATCCCCCCTATAGTCTACTACACAAGGTTCTCACGACCCCATGTAAGTCAATCGAGCATAGTGATATTTGGTAGCCTATGTAAACCTCAAGAACTACTTTCTTAGATAGTCTATAACATTACACAACATGTCACATAATAACCACTCCATCCTACAGTACTAGGCATGGAAAGAAAGGCAGCCGAACAGGCAAGGTAGAAAAAATGACCAAAACAAGAAACATGGGTAAAACATCCATAGCATGGAAAGATTAACCCTATTCGCAAATGATTAATCTCTATCCAAACAAACAAGGATTAACAAGCAATAATAGGGCTAAAAATCATAAACATGCAATACCCCGATCAATGGTATTTGGTAATTTTGCACATATACCTCAAATCCTATCTTGGGAAAGCCACAAACCACCTACCTCAGCGTCGTGAGATTGATATATGTGAACCTCATGCCTTAAATCAACCTAGAATGACATGGATATAGAAAAAGGTTAAAAACGTTCAATCAAGGATAACTCACAATAGAGGATAAATTCGAAGATGATTTTTAAAAAGAAGGGAGAACTCACTGATGCAATTCCAGCGCAATCGATGACAATCGATTCAGAGAACAGACGACAAGTTTGGGGGATTGAAGAAGATTCGTGGTTTTACGGTCACTCCTAGATGAGACGAGTGAAGAAGAAGATGGTTCTATCCATCAAACGAAACCTCGATCCATTTAATGAGAAAAATAAAGTAAACAATATGTATTTTAAAAGTACACGATGTGTACTTGCCTTGTCTGGCCTCCGATTTAGGTGGTCTCCAGGTCACCACACACGACCATGTGCTCAGCCATTACATGGCCATCACATAGTCACTAGTATAAACCAGGTACACGACGTGTAATTAAAGTACACTGTGTGTACTCCTGAAATTTCCAAAAAACAACCATAAACCATGAATTGTAACTGAAAAGAAGATCTGGGTTCATACAGTTTCACTCATCCCCATTTCAAGGTAACAGGGAATTTATCATTCTAAATACTTAATTTTATATTTCAACCACCCATTAAAATTAATTTCGACCTACCCACACACAGTTCAAGCATAAACCAATAGTTTCATAGGTAATCACTACACATCTCAAAACAATCTCACTCACACTATGACATACATAAAAAATTACTATAGTTTTAGAGCATCGTCATCATAGGGATACCACATAACTTTTGAACTCTCAATATCCCCAACCACCCAAACATAGGGTCCACCTCTACTAACCACCATGTCACTAATATATATATATATATATATATATAATTCACATTTATTTTCATTGCACATTAAAATTTTATATTAACCCAAAAATTCTACAATAAGGGCATGAATAAATGAAATTTCAATTAAATATTATAGATTAAAACACTCATTTTGTTATAATTTTAATTTTATTTTAGATGGTGCCTAATAATAATAGCGTTATGGAAAATAATAATATACTTTAACCATTTAATTTTACCCAAAACATCATAGGTATACCTCAGTTAAATAATATTTCAATTACACATTATTTAGGAAAACATTATTTATGTAATAATTGGAATTTTTTGTTGGAACCTTTTGATAATCTCTCCAAGTAATCAAAGAACATGTCTTTTATAATTTATGGTATTGGATATGTAAGATGAAACCATACACTTAAATGAAAAAAACATATAAATTCTCTGAATCACTTGAAATAAATGACTGAAGTCATATTTCACATAAACAATAAAATTACATTATGCACAAGAATGCTACAAGCTAGATAAGATTTTTGAACACACCCCCTCCTGTCATACAATTCCATGAGATGAATCCTATCAATCCTTCACCTCATAATCAAGTGTAACAGCTACGGTTAAATTAGATCAATTATATAATTGAATAGTATAAATAGAAATTTAGTCCTAGATAACATGTAATTTCCTCATGTTGGCAAGTCCCAGGGAAAAACTCTGTACCATGTATCGACATATTCTTATTCTATTTTATACCATTCCAAAATAGTTAGACAGAAAAACATCTAATAACCTTTTACTAGGTCCTACCACCACATACCACTAATTAATTATTGGACCATTGGTAGATATAATACCCAAGGAATGCCTCCCCAAATTATGGAGGACGTTGACTAACAGTGAGGGACTCAAGTAGTATGGTGGGGTGACTATACCTGCATATTCGATTAAAAAATTTAGAAATAAACATAATAATATAAAAATTTGTAAATAATACATTTAAGTACACAATTAAATGTTACAATAAGAATCAAAATAATCCATGGAATATAAAATTAATTTTATGCAATACATTCAAGTAGTAATAATATAACCATAATATTAGAAGATTAAACTATGAAAAATATGAAAAATCTTCTTGAGTATCAACCTAGACCCAACACCCATGCTTATTCATAGAAACCATGCAATCAAAAACATCAGGTATGTTCCCAAATCTAAATATACAATATAATAATGATAAAATCTCAGGTTCCCAATTTCCATGGTAGAAAGTGCAGGGTTTTATTACAACTCGATAAGACTCCAAAAAGGGTGTCCCTAAAAAAATTCAATTTTCTTTCATTGAGATGTGATTTAATAATCAATTATTGATTATCATATTAATATTTTACAAATTTATAATTTGCGTAATAGTTAAATAAAAAACTACTGATGCTCGGTCTTTACAATGACACTCAATATCATTTTTATCTACTTTTTCCAACATTGGCGAGTCTATAGTCATGGTACATGTCAAATAGTAAATGGAAAAAATGTAGAAAACCAAGGAAACTAGAGGAATAATAATATGAGAGAACCTAGATTATTCAATAGACAATTATATCTCAATAAAACTCATAAAAAAATAAAGGGGTGAGCCTTTCCATTCTTCCAAATCCATTCTTCTAGTCTAAAATCAAGGAAACATCCTTGAAATTTAGAAGAATAGTAGTATTATAACCCATATCTTACAATGGAGGTATTCTAACCAAATAGATCAAGTCTAATCCAGTTAACTCGTCGCTCAAAATTAAATAAGGGTACACCATAATAATCCAAAACATTAATCGATGAAATTTGATACATAAGACATTACCAAAAACCAGGAGAGATTTCCTATACATTTCACTTCCATTTCCCTCATTTTCATTTCTTATGAGAACCCTAATTATGATGTTTGTAAAATTTAGTGTTTTACATTAATCTAATAATATTTTTTTATTTTTCAATTTATTTTAAATTCATTCATTTTACCACAAATTCTTTTTCTTTTTTAAGAGTCTTGTTGTGACTTGTTCCACTTTGTACTGAGAAGGCATATTTGGGTAATTATTTTATTAAAAAAATTCTTAAAGAGATTTAGTTTATTAAATTCATCTTATATAATATTTATACCAATATTTTATACCCATGATTGTTTTATACAAATTATCTAAATTATTTTCATTCATGGAGATGAGGTGGTTCTCTTTAAATTTATCTTCCCTCTTTGAATTGGATTTTTACCCATGGAAAATATTAAATTAAATGAATATGGGGAGAATTTAAATTTTTTTTGATTATGGGTGAATGTTTTTATCTATCCTTTTCTTTTAAAATGAAATTACTCATTTTTAAGGGTGTGTTTTAATGTTAAAAGTTTATTTTTTATGTTACACCTATGGGAGGAAAAACTTTTTTATCTCTCTCTTAGTTTAACTATAATGACACATAAAACTATATCATAGACATGGAACCTTTCTTGGACCATTATGGTTTACCTTTTTGATCATCCCTTTATAGGATTGAGGTAATGATTTTATCTTTGATACTTAAAGGGTTGAATTTTGTTATAAAAAATAAGGCACTTACAATACAAATGTGAATTAACTATTAATTTTTTATATTTTAATATTTTTATTTTTCTATAGTACATATCCCTTTTTAAATAATGGTTTACATTTTTGATTGGAAGATAACTTTTTTTTTCTGGTTATAGAATTGATAGAAGTTGGTTGTATCATACCGATTCGATTTCAACAACATTTCAAAATAATTTAGAGATTTTTTTAGATTTTTCATTTGAAAATGATTTAGACAGAGGTTGTATACAATGTCCACACTATAAATGTGATGGAATACCAAAGTTAATCTAGGAAGAAGTTAGCTACCAAGTAATGAAATTTTTTCTTCAAACAAACTATCATGTTTTTTATCACTATGGAGTGACGAGTCAATGTTCTTCTGTTCATGAAAAAAATGAAAGTTGTGCATAATCCTGGGAGAGATAGTATGCCAGTGCAAGTAGACAATGATATCAATACACACGTGGAAAATACTAAAGATGATGATGATAGAGTGAAAAATTTATTGGATGATGCCATAACTCCAGTATGTCAGGAATTTACTAAAATGACCAAATTAGAATTTTTTATGTGGTTATATCATGGGAAAACCATGTATGAAATTTCTAATACCTATATTGACTATATTTTTACAATTTTTAAGGAATTTCTTCCTGATGGTGTAGATATTCCCTCAGATCATTATAAGGCATGGAATTTAATTAAGCAGCTTGGATTTGATACTAATAAAGTTCATGCTTTTATAAAGGATTGCGGTTTATTTTGGGAGAAACAGACTAACCATAATTTCTATAAAGAATGTGTTTTATCTATATGGAAGAAAAATGTAGATAGAACACCATCTCATAAGGAACATAAAGTCATGTGGAAATTTCCATTGATTCACAAAGTTCAAAATATATTCATGTCTGTAGAAATATCATCCAATATGTGATGGAATGATGCTAAGAGAATTAAAGGTAATGATGAGTTGGTTCATCTTGAATATGGATTAACATGGTAGACATTTGATGCACAACATCATGATTTTGCAGCTGAGGTCCGTAATGTTAGTTTGGGTCTATCCTGTGATGGTTTTAATCCGTTTGGTTAGATTCTTACTGCTCACAACATGTGGCCAGTTTTTATTCTTGTTAATAATATTCCTCCATGGATGTGTATGAAAAAATATTTCAATTTCTTGAGTATACTAATATCTAGAAATTATGATCTTGGTAAACATGTATATGTCTACTTGAAGCATTTAATAATATAATTAAAATAACTTTGGTATTTGGGTGTGCGTACAGTCAATGCTTCTTCAAATAATACGTTTCAGATGCATGCTACCCTTATATAGACCATAAATAATTTCCTTGCTTATGAAATGATGTCTGGGTGGAGCATAAAGGGAAAACTATCATGTCCCATTTGTATGAAGAATACATGATCTAGAAGTCTTAAATGTCTTCATAGATTCAATTTCATGGGGAAACGATGGTTCTCGCCAATGGATCATCAATACAAGATGAATCGTCGAAGGTTTGATAATATCTTTGAGACTGAACAACCACCTCAAAATATTTCAGGATGTGATGTGCTTAATGAATTGAAAGATTTTAGTTTTTCATTAGGTAAAGTTTAGTTGAAATCTAAAAATAGGATGAATGTTGACACTAAATCCACTTATAATTGGAAAAGGAGAATTATTTTTTTCAGTTTCCATATTGGTCTACCAATTTGTTACATAATTGTTTAGAAAAAATTAATATTGAGTAAAATATATGTGAAATGATTCTTGTAATTCTTCTGAATATCAAGGGGAAGACAAAATATGACACCTGATCTCATTGGGACTTTTTGGATTAGGTTATTCGACAAGAACTACATCCAGTGTGTATCAGTTAAAAGAAATGGAAAGTTCATTATGCTTCTTATGTGATGAAACCATCATATAAAGATCAATTCGTGAAGTATTGGAGAATATCAAGGTTCCCAATGGATATTATAGCAACATATCTAAACGAGTCAACAGAAGATATGTGAAACTAAAATCTCTAAAAACTCATGATTATCATATCCTTCTTCATGAATTGATTCTAATAGAAATTTGGAATTTTCTATCCAATGATGTAAGGGTGAAAATGATTCACTTGTTCTATTTTTTAGATACCTTTGTGATAAATGGTTATCCAAGTCTTTTTTGATAAAAATACAGTAGGAGGCGCCCTTAATATTATGTGCGTTGGAAAAAAATTTCCCCCATCCTTTTTCACTTGTATGTTGCATTTCATCTTCCAACTGAAACACTTCATGTGGGAATATTTTATTTTCAGTGGATGTATCCTATTGAATGAAATATGTGCATAATTAAATCATATGTTCGAAAAAAGAAATATCTTGAAGTTTAGATTTTGAGGGGTTACCTGGCTCAAGAATGTATAGATTTTTGTTCAATGAATTTTTCTAATGTGACCACAAGACATAACTGGCCAATGAAAAATAAATATGAATAGTATGGGAAAATTGAGCCCTTGTTTCCATGTCTTCCCCAAATAGGAGGAATTGTTTTCTTTTACATTGGATACATTGAGCCTTAAAGAGCCAGAGATGGCACATCACACAATATTGTTTAACTTTGGTTTGTTCAATTACTATATCATGTAAGTAATTTGGATATTTATATGTTGTCTCATATTGTGAAATTTCACATATACCTTACACTTTTATTATCATTTTATGTTGGGAACATAAAAAAATTATAAGTATAGTTCATCGATCTTTTCCTTTGAGAAGGAGAGAGGATTTTCATAGGCTGGAGTTTCCTTCATGGTTGAAATCAATGGTATTACCATTTCTTTAATTTTCTTAAAATATATATATATATCCATTTAATTTTATTATTCATATATATTTCAGGTTTTGAATTTACATATTGTCTCTGTTTTTTAATAATTAAGGTCTTTGCCTTTTAGTCTTGATTATTTGGTTCGTGAATGAAAATATTTTATAATCAATGGGTAAATTTTTTTTACAATGGATAGAGCAGTGAAAATGAGAACACAACATGATGGTTTTATGTTAACTTCTTCAATGGATTGTTATACTAGTGTATCAGATATTCAACCTCGATATAATGATTTTTATTATTATAGACTTATTGAGAAAATATTGTTATTCGATTACTACTCTCAATGTAGATTCACTCTGATGAAATGTAAATGGTTTGATCCAATTAGAAGACACGATACGTTTATTGATGATTGTGGATTCAGAGTTATTGATATGAGTTGATTCCTACATACTAATGAACCATACATTTGGGCATCAATGGCTAGACAAGTGTTTTATGTGAAAGATCACCTGAGTCCTAATTATGGTTTCATTAATGATTTAATCCCAAGAGATATTTTTCATGATGTGGGTGATGAAATTTCCACCATTGACTCCCTTATTAGTGTTGGCCAAAATATTGCATTTGATGAATCAAATTTTCCCATTGTGTGAGTTGGTGTTGAACCTGAAGTAGTGGTTTGTAATATATAGAAGAAATGATATATGTTAATTTTTCATTTAGATTAAATTGAAATGAGTTTTTTAGGTTAGTATTACATTAATTAAATTAATTATGTTTCAGTTTGGAATGGTTTTTTTTATTTTCTGGAACTGTTTCGTTAAATCATATTTATTTCAATGTACAAAACCTGGTTTAAATATTGTTTAAAAAAAATGTATAACTTGGTAATGTAATTTTAAAAACCATGTTATTCATTTCCTATTAATAATTTGTACAATTATTAATTAAAAGAAATCAAATTGCTTTCGATCATGAATTTTTGATAGATGTTATTTTTATGCGTGATTTGTAAAAAATATTTCTAATAACATTACATTTAATTATTATATAGATTATTCCAAATACTACAGAAGGATGAAGGGTGTGACTATTTGATCCCGATCTACTGGGGAGTGAGCATGCATTGCATCCTTCTCTTCCACCAGTGAGTATAATAATTGTAATGTTTTTCTTCTGCATTACATATAATTTCATGTTAATATTATTTACAGTTTTTTAGGGAGATTCAGTTCCACCAGATTTGACTCTTACTCATTTTATCTTGGGAATGAGTGGGGAGCTCCTAGACCTAGACAAAGCACCTCTCATACCCATTTCCACACTGACCCACCAGTGGACGCCCCTTCCACCCACCTTTCCATCCACCTATTGAGTCTTTAGGGATGTTCTTATCCATGCCTACATCAGCATCTCATCTACCCTCTTATTCACATTCCATGGATTTTTTTCCTTTAGATATGATCCTACTAATGCCTCCATCATCTAATTTTTCCTCTTCTTCCCACAAGATGACTACACATCCTCCACATATTTTTTCCCAATTTACCATATTCATATCTGATAATATATACCCCATCCTACTACCCATATGTGGACATGTCTACACAGCCTCGAATTCTTACCATCCAGCCACCATTTGATGATTCTATTCCATTAGCTTCCACTCTAGTGCATGAAGGCCACCCAAAGCAAGAATTGTAACAGACACTTCCTGTAGAGGCTACTAAGTCAGGATAGCCCATAGATCCATCATGGTGTATTGAGCATCCTGTAGACAATTTTTATTATTATAACTATTTCAAATTATATCACTTTATTTTTGTCATGATAGACCATGACTTAATTCTTCTTTTCCCCCTTATTTTTATTATTTAGTGGGATATTCTAGTATCCAATCTAGTCCCACTCAGATGAAGGATGTTTGGAATCTCCAGACATAGCTAATGGTGGATTACAATCGACAAAATCAGATGGTAAGTACAATTTCAACGTAGTGTAAAGTTTCGTGGCCACTTTGGCCAAGTAACATGATATAATTCAAGTGGAACCTGTGTCATGGAGACGTATCAGTAAAGAGATCAAGGAAAAATCATCAGAGAAAATATGGGTAAGAAAATTTAATAAATTCGTGTCTATATTATTGTTTCATTTAAATGAAATAACATGTTCATTGTAGTTTTAGTTTAACTTTCTCGATGGATAAACTACTAATACTACACGGTTGATGGATGATGGGGAGTTCTAGCACTCATACAAAAATGATTTGTTTGTTGGTTGGAAGAGCAGAGTTGGTACTTACTTAGAGGGGGTACCCATATTCCCTGACTTTCCAAAAAGTTAATATGAAAAAATGATTATACATTGGAAGACTGCTAAGTTTAAGGTAATCTTAATCTTTAATGGGTTTCATATAAAATTTATTTCTTATTACTAGTATTTTAATTTTTTAGGAAGTGTTAGAGAAAATCATAAATAATAAATATTTAATGACATATTTTGATACATTGGGGTGCACTATAATTCCTGATCATGAAATGTACCGGGTAATTTAACTAGGTATTGTGATGTTATACACGATGTTCTACTGATTATATTATTGAATAGAAATAGGACATATTTTTAAATTTATCATATATGGTTCCAATCTATATTTTTTCATTTCTCATTTAAAGCAAGTTGTATTGGGCATCGAAGGTCTGGTACCTCATGCCAAATTATTTTTCTTCAGTAGAAAGAAAAAGGATAGAAGTGCAGTTAATGCATAGATGTAAGAAAAAATTATAAGATTTTTATTTATGTTTTAAATATTAATAAAAAATAATAATTTAATATGTTTATAATTTCAAAATTCTTCCTTGGAGTACCTTGATGTTAAGGAAGAAGATAACTTCAGGCCGTATGATCATTTAAGTCAGGTATTATGTTAGGATCACCCAGGGAGAGCACACCATTGAACAGGGAAATACATTATCCCCTCTAGGTATTGGTCTTCATAGGGCTCCTATAAAGCCTCATACACCTCTGAAATATAAATCAATCATGCTGAAGTAGCTAAGGAAAAGAAAATATCTTTATAGGAGCATGAAAGAAGTAAGCTTATGACCATGAATTTCATGAAAGCTATGGCAGTTTTGAGTTTTTCACTTCCATCAGAGTCTTCTGATACTTTTGAATCATATATGGCTTCAATTATATATTTAAATGATGCATTGGGTGATGCCAATGAGGGTCGAAGTGGCGATGAAGGTGGTGGATATAGAGCTATTGGCGGTGAGGATGTTGCTGATGCTGTTGTTGGTCATGAGGTCGCTAACGCTGTTGCTGATGCTGCTGCTAATGATTATGGGCATGGACATGGGGATGAGAATTATGGTGATGTGAGGATATTAATCCTCTCCATTTTTGACTTAGTCGGGAGACTTATTTATGTATTTTAATAACTTTAATTGAATTATTGTATGGTTGAGAATGGTTAATTTATTTTCTTCTGAAACGTTTTTCATAAATATTCACCTGCATTTATATAAAGATAAAATTAGAATCCTTAGTCATTCATATGGGTAAGTGGGTGAGGAGTTTATCCTACTTCTATGTAAAGTTATTTTTGATGTATCTTGTATATAAACATATGGTGAAGTTTCCCAAGTCTTATACATATAATTCCTATTTCATTTCTACACTACAGTAGTTGGTGCTCAAATTCCATGTGAGGTAAATTTATTTAACACATCCCAAAGGATCTTGATTAACTATATAAACAGGTTGAGCTACCATGGTTGAACTGAACTACAGTGAGTTTAATGACATGAATCATTATAGGTTCTAAAATTCCCAATGGAATTTGAAATTTCCATTTTTTAGATGGTTTGTTTTGAGAACAGGGAGTCAAAACTATACGTTGAGATTTTGGAATCCTTAAAATAATATTTTTGGGTGGGGTTTATGGAACATGAGGTGACTTATGGGTTTCAAGAAGCACCATATAAAGTATTGGTTGTTGGTGTGTTTCAACAGTGATCTCAGGTATTGTTTTCTATTCCTCTTCTACGTTTAAACCCTCATTCACTGTCCTCTCATTTAACTTGGTTTTATTTAGGTATTCGATGTCGATTCTACCAGAGCTTGGTAGAATTTTTCGAAATGGATGGGGTTTTATACACCCAACATAGAAGTCATCCTCAGATGACGTCCGCATGCCAACATTGTCTGTTTTGCTGAGGTATTTCATAATTATGAATTATTAATGAATTTTGGCTTAAAGTAAACTAATTCAGTGAATGATTGAGTGTTTTTTGTTAGGGAGTTTTCTTAGGTTGGTGTTGGGGTCTGTTGTGAACCCTTTGGTGTGGTCAGTCGAGGTTTTAGTGGTGCAATAGTACTTTGTGAGTTTTTTGGTGATTATTCCACATTAGTTTAAATTAAATAATTAATTATAATTGTTTGTAATTAATTATTTATGTCTTGTAATGCAAGGTACAACCTCTAGTGTAGGTATATGCTTAGATGGGGAATGTATGAGCTTGACCAAGGATTGATAATGCTTGGAGATGGTGGTAAATCCTTGATGGTGGAAGGTGGTCCCTTTAACACAAATCCACATATGTTATCATGCATGAGTTTCCTAATATATTAATCTTCCCTCTTAACCTGCATCCCCCTCCCAACCTGTTGCCCCTCCCTCCCAAAATTCACCCCCTCACACCCAACATGTATGCCCCCACCCAACCTGTCCCCCTCCCAACCTGCACACCCCCTCCCCCTCCCAACTTGTAGCCCCCACCCCCTACATCCCAAAATTCAGACCCCATCCCAAACTTCACACCCCCTCCCTCCCAACCTGCACACCCCTACCCCTCCAAACCTATTTCCCCCTCCCTACCAACCTACCCTCTCCCTGCCAACCTGCACCCCCAACCTATCCCACCTACCAATCTACTACATGTGTTTATATAATACTCCTTATACATTTTACCTCCTCTTCTCTCATATCTATGAATGTATTCTCTATTTTAACATATTTATCATCATTATAAAATTGTATTTCCCTTATTATAGAGATTGTTTCCTTACATTATCCTTCACTAATATTGATGTTTCATCACCTTTCATATAGTTAATGATTTCCAAAAATAATATATCTTCAAATGAAATTATACTTCTTTTTCTAATTTCTTATTTGAGATGCTTTAGAATGTTTTATTTATTTTCTTATCTCTGTGGTATATATACACACATGAATATTGTATATCCTCCATTCATGGTGTCTTTGCATTGTCAAAGAAGAGGGATTCCATTGGATTGACCATCTAGTTCATGCATTAATTAGTTCATGTAAACATAAATAGTAAAACCTAGTGGTAACAAAAGAATATACTCTAGAATTTAATGTCAGTTATGTTTTGGTAAGAAAATTTTCATTTGTAATGTTGGTTCATTTTTTGTATTTTATCACACTTTCTTATAATTTTCATTAGTTATAAAAGTTTTTTATTGGATGAGTATGGTGTGTTATTTTATTTTTCCTGGTATAATATATGGGGATGATTGAAAGATTCATTAATTCAATATGCATTTTTTGTTAACATAAAATATGAATCTATGTGTTATGAATTCCATTTATAATATGCGATATACATTCTGTTACTAATATTACACATGTATTATGTTTATTATGAGTATATGAAACATGTGTTCTCTTCATAATACAAAGTATTCATTTTTTTATTATCAATATATGGAATGTTCATTCTTTTTTTTGAATGTAAAAATTATGAAATATGTATTTTTTATTCGGAATATATGCTATATGGAATAAAAATTATGAATACATGCAATATGGAACATTTTTCTAGTATATATGAAATTTGAAACAAATTTTTTTTTTATAGGGAAATAAATGTGAACTAATATTAATTTTTTCAGTTTTAATGTTTTGAACAATTATAGAGGATTTCTTGAACCAAATAATCAATTGCGATTTAGATGAGTGATGAGTTCAAATTTTATGTTCTCATACCATCATCATAAATATTTTATTCATCCTTTATTCTAATATTTTTATTTTCTATAATTATTGTATTATCATCTTCATGTGATGTTGATGACGAATTCCATAATGAATTGATTATTTTTTCAAGGATCCAAATAGAATTCTCACTCTACTTGTAATCATTTTTTTGTATAGTGGTATCAAATTGTCTATAATTATATAGTAATTAATGTACAAGTAAAATAAATTATATTTATTTCTATTTTAAAATTTCTTTTAGGTTTTTACTTATCCTATTGATCTTCTGTCTCATAATAATGATTATAGTGTTATATCCATGTCCTAGAAATTAGGAGGAAATATAAATTAGTATTTAATTTTGGACATTCATGATGGGATTAATTGTTGTTATTTAATTTTGTAAAATTGGTTAAACTCTATTTTTAGTCATAATTTGGACACTTATAGCATTAGTAATGATAATTTATTTTCA
This sequence comes from Viscum album, assembly GCA_963277665.1. Taxonomy (NCBI): domain Eukaryota; kingdom Viridiplantae; phylum Streptophyta; class Magnoliopsida; order Santalales; family Viscaceae; genus Viscum; species Viscum album. The sequence continues at coordinate 2,028,637,794 of OY728123.1, forward strand.
TTTATGTTTTGGTAAGATATTTTTTATTTGTAATGTAGGTTCAGTTTTGGTTTTTATCACAATTTCAAGTGGTTTTAATTAGTTATGATAGTTCAGTATTGGAATTTACCATAATTCATTCTTGTTATCATCTGCAATGAAGGTTAATAATTTTAGTTGTTATCATGTTCTTACATTTATTATTAGTCAATTCATATGGTCATATAATCTGGAACATTCACAATCGGTTTAATTGATTTTCTTGTAGTTTGTAATATAGGTTCTTCTATGTTTTGTTATCATACATTGGTTATTGTTAGGTTTTCATTATATTAGAAGAGTTAATATAATTATTCAACTCTTATTTTATTCCTTCCATGCCCTGATAGGTAATATAATGATTCAACTCTCATTAGATTCCTTCTAGTCTTCCTATCTCTTCCAATCCTTATTCTCAATATATTCTTTTCTTTCCCAAGATATTTCATCTCAAATCTTCTGGAAAAACTGATTTTTAGTTTCCAAATCATTGAAAATACATTATAAACATAAAAATTAAATAAACCTAAATTAGATAAAATTATAATAGACCAAACATACAATTACTTCTAGTAAAAAAAATCAATGTCACACCAACTGAATCCATCTTCTCCCATAAATGATTCAAACTTTTGGTTCCATTCTAGTTGTGATTACTCAAATACATATACTATTTTATTCATCTTATATACAAAAATTTATTCCTTGTCCATAATTACATGTCTAAGGGCCTTATATATTAGGTAATTCCCCAGCCCTTGACAATTAAAATAGAAAGTCCTTATTTCTTAAGGGTTTTCCCCATGTATAGGGGCCCCCTTTAGGTGACATGTTTACCTAGACTTTACCTTTTTGTCCTTTTCTTTTCTTAATTTATTATTTTAAGTTGATATCAAGTTCAAATGCCTTTCTATTTTCAATCAATAGTGTTTCCTCTTTTGAGGTATCCACATCCTGCTCTAGTACCTATGCGTCTTCAGGTTCATCGAACAAGAACACACCAATCAACGGAGTGAATTGATTCCCAGATTTCCCATGATCACTTTGTTTTTATCTGGAGACCCTCCTGTTGGAAACCTTAGATGCAGATACCTATGATAATCCCCCCTTCTTATCATCGCTTTCATCATGATGAAGTAGCTATATGGATTATTTTTCATGCTCAATTGAATGCTTCCCTTACGAGTCTGACTATTTCATAACATGTAAGGAGCCATCCGATACACTTTATTCATGAGAAACTTTCCAGGAAGCCTTGGCATGGGGAACAAGAAGGAAGGGTAATTTAATTGGTTCACCTAACCTATCATTCCATTGCATACTAGTAGGGGATTCATTTCCAGTTGAACCAAGAGACAAGTCAAGACCCACCCCCATTTCCACGTTATTTGCAATAGGTTGTGTGGGAGAAACTATCCCATTGCCATCTGGGAGGGTAAATCCAGGCTCATGTGATGAAATAATACTCAGTGTATTCACATGTATGCAGCTGGAGTCATTGTCACATATAATCATCATATGTGTGGCTGCGTCAAGAGGTAGGTATGGATGCTTCCCATACTGTGCATTAGGTTCCACCAAATTTTCTGTTGGACTAGTGAGATGGGACTGATTTGGAGTGTCCTTGGGCACATATCAAATAGGACCCCCGACAACAGCAAGCTCAACACCATCCTTAGTTTCCCTCATCAAAGATTTCTCAAAATCATTCTGCTTCGAGGATCCATGAATGAAAACCTTTCCCTTACTCCTTTGACCCAGGCATCATCATGTCCCTTGACCTTCAAGAAATTATATTGCTTATCCTTGTTTCAATTAGCAAGAAGATTCCCAAAGTATCTGCAACCAAACCAGAACATAGGCATCCTCTCATATTGCATATGAATTCACATACTGTAATCTCTCATTGTGAACACAACTTCTTCAACTAGGTTAGAAAACATATCAACCTCCACCAACACTCTATCATAATTCCCAAATTGAGGATTTCCAGTATGTCTGTCCTATATGATTGGGTTCACCACTGTGTAAGAAATGTACCACAAGATCCTTGGATGCCATTATAACCAATTAATTTTATAGATACGTATACAAATATGTGCATGTGTATTACATACGTCAGTGAGTTTAATGTTTCTATCCCACTATTGTATGCATAAGAGACTAAGATTCAATGAGATTGACCCCATTCTCCAAGGACACTACTTGCATTCATCGGAATGAAAATAATACATGATAGTAACCTCTTCCCATTGATGTCATCATCCATTCATCAATGCTCTATAGCTCCTCAATGTGTTTGGTTAAATCAGAGAATTTCCATAATATCTCACCTTTTGGGGTAAAAATTCATGCGATAATTGGAAATAATCCTAAGCTTATCCTTTCCTTAACCACATCTTGGTTTTCCATGACATGATCCACTTTCCCCTTCCTAATCACTCACCTAGGAGAAGGTGAGTCAAAATCAGTTAAAGAAGGGTCGGGCACAGCCTTAACCACATCTTCAGTATTATATTTCTATCCAATGACATTCGGATGCGTTGACATGCCTGCCTTATTTTTCTCACTTAAAAAGATATACTTGTGGATCAGATACCCATCCATGTGATATGAAACCCCATTTGATATATTCCAATTCCCATGTAATCAATAATCAATATTTCTTTTAATTTTAGAACATTTTAGTTCTTCTCAATGAGGTGTTTGAACTTATAGTTCCATACTTCTTGATCATCAGAATTTGTACTTCCAATAACCTCCACCCCATCTGAATTTTTAGTCATATAAAGGGTCCTTTCCTTTAATATTCATGAAAATATCATTGATCCTCTGGTAACATTCCATACCTCATTACAAAATATAATTCCATTTTTAACATCATCATGTTTTATAATGAAAATTAGATTTCATCCTCGTCTATATTGTGTGTAAATACTTCTATTCTAGTCTATATTGGATATAAATAATGGTAGGAAGTAGGAATCTGGAAGGCTGGTAGTATCTGGAAGTAGGAAAACGCAAAAAGGCTGGAAGCTGCTACTACCTGGGGAAATCACCTGTACACACAGTTCATTGAACTTTGGCTATATTTTATTTTGGTAAAAATATATTCCCATGGTTTTGAAAACTATGGTAATAGTTATATTTTGATAAAAATATTTCCCACAGTTTCAAAAAACCATCAGAATTATGCTAGTATGAGATTTTCCAATACCCATAGTTTATTGAACCGTGGATATATTATATATCGGTGAAAATATATTCCCACAGTTGTGAAATTTTGGGAATAGATATATACCCTTAGTTAATGTAATATGTGCGTTTTATGAAATTTCTCTCAGCTATGTCCACAATTTTGTAATAATCGTCGGTATAGGGAAATCCTGATATCCCAGTAGCCCACGGTTCTAGAAACCATGGGTATTGGGAAATTTCCCAGTAGTGTCAACATATTATCTTGATCCTAGATATGTTTCACTAGACTCCATATCAGTATGATACAGTGGCTCTCATGGGGGGTTTTGGGATGTGTTGGTTGAGAGATCATTAATTTTCTAGGAGCCACGATTCATGTTGGTTCTCTTATGACTTTGGGTTTTCTATTTTCTTCATTGGCTGTGATTTGAGACTTTTCTATTATCTGGTGTTCTTTCACTCATGGTAGTGTAGTTCGGTCATAAATAATGTTTGACCTTATATAAGTTTTTTATTTTTTTCATGGTTGAGATTATAATTTTTTATTCTTATCCACATTTTTTGATGATTTGGTTTGTTGGTTTCTAGTTTTCATCCTTGACATCAAAAAAAGTCTTCGGTGATGGATTTTACACTTGTCTCCATTAATGTTTTTATTTTTTATATTTCCATTTGTGATTACTAGATGTATTTTCTATGACTATGAAGATGAGACATCATTAATAATTTCAAATTAGAAGTGAAATGGTTAATGTAATTCACATGGTGCAGTTTTGAATGTGATAATCATCCTGGCATAGGTCGTGTCTTGCTTGTGAGGTTGATTCTTCTTTGATCTCTACTATTTCCTCTTGTTTCTTCACTCCTCTCCCATTCGTTCTAGTGAAAATGATTTTAATGATTATTTGGGATGTTCTTCCCAAGAATATGTCAGGTGAAGTAGAATGTGTTGGCTCTGTTTTCTCCCTTTGGGACCCCTTAGTGTGTCTTTCATATTCAATAGTGAAGGTGTTGAGAGAAAATTGGTTTTTGCAAACAGTTGGTTCAAGGTTGTAAAATTCTTATAGGGTCAATGTGTTTGGATCAAGGCTTGTTCGTATATGTGTGATGTTATTTAGTTTTGAAATTTTAAATTTGAATTAAGATTTTGTAAATTTTTGAATTTGGAATCTGGGTTGATGGTGTTTTTTATTGGGTGGTTCTATTTTCCACTGTAGGTTGTGTGGTTCCAACTTCACCTTTAAAATTTGTTTGAAAATAATAAAAAACATTATATTTGTTTGACCACAAGTATCTTATACCCCATATTGATGAATTTTTTTATCAACTTTATAGAGGTTAATAGTTTTCCAAGATTGACCATCATTCTGGATATCATCAATTGAGGGTCAAGGAGGATGATATATCAAAGACAACTTTCCATAATAGGTATGTTGATTATGAATTTACAGTAATGAATTTTAGATTTACTAATTCCCCACTATCATTATGGATCTAATGAATATAGACTTTAGATATTACCTTGATCAGTTTATGGTAGTCCTTATTGATGATAGTCATATATATTTGAAGAGAAAGGAATAACATGAATAAAATTTGGGGATTTTACGAAAGAAGTAAAGGAAAGGGAAGTTGTTTGCTAAATTTTATGACTGTGTATTTTGGTTATATAAAGTCACATATTGGGGTCCTGTAATCTAAATTGAGGCTATGTTGGGGGATTTTACAAAGAAAAAAGATAATGAAAAATGGCCTAGAATAACTATGGTAAGCGAGCTATATAGTTTTTGAGGTTTGTAGGATACTGCTAATTATTTGATATATATTTATCATGGATATCTAAGTCAATAGTCACGTTTTATTAGAATTATCCATGTAACTATAGACATATGAATATGTGTAAAATTTAAAGGATCTTAAAAGAAGTTTGGTCAGTGTACTAGTGATTACATTACCCTATAGTGGATAAGGTTTTTTGATCTATAGTGATGCATTAAATAAAGGACTTAGATGTTTCCTTATGAATAATGATATGTTGATAGCTTTTTCTTTATTCCAATGGAAATTTAATGAGAAAAATTTCTAGAATCATGATTTGGAGTAGTAAATAGTAATTTTTTCATTAAAGATATGGAGGAATTATATTTACCATGAGATGTGTGACATATATGTGGGCCATAAAATCTTGAATTATATATTCAAATAGAATGAGTTTAATTTTCACCATATAATATGGTTAGGGTTGATTACAGATTATGATTTCTCAATAAATTACCACCCCAAGAAGGTTAACAAGGTGGTTGATGCTTTGAGTTAGAAATACCATGATAGTTTGTCTATGATAAGGATTGAAAGATATCAAATATTTATGGATTTGTAGAATATGGACCTGGAAATCCTGAGTAAAAGATAAAAATCATATCTTTCTCAAATGAATGTTTAACCAACCATCCATGTAAGAATTAAGGAGTCACGGAAAGAGGATGTGGAACAATAGAATTAGTGAGAAATGTTCCTTAAGTCAACCATTATTGTGATGTAAGGATAAGTTTTATAATATAAGTATCCATATCGTAAATATTAATGTTTAAAAATGATATATTGGATGATTATCATAGATAATCATTCTATATTCATCCCAGAAGTAAGAATATTTATAGGGATCTAAAAGAGTATTTCTGGTGTGATAAAATGAAAAGGGAGATTGCAGAGTGTGTATCTTGATGCTTAGTATATAAAAAAGATAAGTATATGATAATGAATTAAAAGAGAATTTTGCAACCATTTCTTATATGATAATGTAAATGAAAAAACATTACCATAGATTTTATCATCGGACTCCCCAAAATATCTAAAGTGCACAATGTTATTTGAGTTGCAGTCGATCACCTTACAAAATTAGGGAATTTCATTGTCATCATAGAATATTTATCTCTTGATTAGATTTTTGGGATATAAATTAAGCAAGTGGTAAGGCTATATATAGTTCCTCACTCTTTTTTATTGGATATGGGTTTCCAGTTTACCAACAAATTCAAGAGAAGTATTATGTAGGATTTGGATACATAGTTCAGTTTCAATACTGCATTTCATGCTCAAATAGGTGGTCAATATAATAGGACTAATTAAAATACATGTTTAGGTCTTTTTATGTAGATATAAATGGTGTTTTGGATCAACACATTCCTTTGGTAAAATTTTCATATTATAATAACATTCACATGATCATTTAAATGGATCCTTATAAAGCCTTCTATGATGAGAAGTATAGAAATCCAATGTTCTGGGTTGAAGTTGGAGAAATAAATATACAAGGACCTAGTCTATCTAATGAAATTAAAGATAATGTTAGAGCTATTTAGTAGCACTTCATGAAATCCCAGACTTGATAGAAAAGTTATGTTGATAATCATCAGTGAGATCTAGGGTTCAAAGTTGGTGACAATGTATTCTTATGAATATCACCGTGTAAAAAGGTTATGATATTTAGAAATTAGGGAATGTTAATACCTAGATATATCCATCTCTTAAATATCCTTGTTTTTATCATGATTGTTTCCTCTTTCTTGGTGCTTCCACAAAATCTATATCAAGTTCACATTGTGTTCTATGTATCTCCCATGAGTCAGTAAAAACAGGATACTTCACATATACTAACATCAAGGGTCATACCACTGGATCATGATTTCTCTTTTTAGGAACAACCATTGGAGATTCTAGATCAAAGAGATAAAGTTCTATAAAACATTACCACTCATCTGGTTAAAGTTTTATGGTGAGACAAAAAATTGAGGAAGTTATATGGGAAACTGACGTAATAATGAAAAAGATGTATCCTCATTTTTTTTGTATCAGGGTGTCATAATTTTGAGTGAGAAATTATTATAAGTGGTTAGAATATAATACCTTAATATTTCATGATATATTTTCTTTAAATAAATTTTAGTTTTTAATAGTATTAGTAACATGCAACATTGAGATTTATGTGAACTATGTTGTATTAGAAAAATATTATTATTAAAATATGACTATTAAAACCTAGAAATTAAAATTTATCATATGAATGGGAATAAAAAATTAAATAGAAATATATATAGGTTTTATATAGTGAATAAGAACACAATTTTCAATAGTTATTCTATGCTTCAAAAATACATTTTCTTAAAATGAATTATTTTTATTTCATTTTGTGTGTATATATTATAATTCAGTTCTACCAATTTTACATATTTTATTTTTAAAAATTGATAATATTTTTTGAGTACGTATTTAAAATTTATCATAGGGTGAAGTTTTTATATTTTTCTAAAATAATAGATTTTTTAGTGAATTGTGAAAATATTGATTTTTCAAATATTTCATGTTTCTGACATTATTATGATGTAATCATGAATTAATAAATGAATAAACATTTTTATCAACCAAATACGTGTTAAAATAATTAACTAAATTATATTAAAACATTATTCTAAATATTGGAAGACATTTTTTACTATTTTGAACATAAGTGACATTTTAATCAAATTAGAAACAACTTTTGGATCTTTATATTTAATGGTATTCTTGGATGATTCCATTAAGTTTTGGATTAATCCCAAATTATAAAAACCTTCATTTTTTATTATTTCAATAAAAAATTCATTGAATCAAAATTATTATTTTATTTCAAGGTGAAATAATTTTTACTCTTAAATAGGTTATTTTCATAAAAAAACATTCATTTTAGAATTTTATATTAAAATTTATTTCTACCACCTATATATATTGAAATTGATAAAAAGTATTCCAAATTTAAAATGATAATTTCCAAATTTTGTTGAATTTTCGTTTTATTTGTTTTTACAATTAAGTTATCTTGGTATGAAAATTATGTTATCACGGTTAAGGATAAATTTGTTTTAATGTAGTTTAACTAGAAGATAAGCCTTAAAATGTATCCAAACCATTTTAAATGTGATTTTATTGGGTATATTCTGACCCTATAAATTATTATCATGGAATTTTGAGTTCTATGGTTCAAATTTATAGGATTATGATGTTTTTTATATTTATATATTTTATGTAATTAAAAGTGTTTCCATTCCCTTGCTTATAATAGGGAACCTCCTCTCCTCCCATTTTAAAAAATATTGAGCACTCTTGCTTAGAAAATACCTAACCTAATACCATATTATAATCCTTCCAGACATCATAGATATTTTTTTATTTCCAAAATACCATCATTTTAAATCTCAAGTATTAATATAAAGGAGGTTTCTCAATGAAGAGGAGGCTTAAAGACATTAAAAGAAATACCAGACTTAAGGTAAGGGATTTATATTTCAAACTCATTTAAATCAGTATTTTTTCCTTAAAGTTAAATTTATTGAAAATATATGATCATTATTTGATAAAACACATTCATTTATTATCCTTTGGTTATTCATTAAAATTTCAAGTAATAGTACCATTTTCCTCTCTTGGGTACTTAAAATGATAGAGAAAATGTTTTTAAGAAAAAGAGTCTTTAATTCCACTTTATTTCATAATCCTTTTCTTTGATGTTATTTTATTCTTTGAAAAATTAAAGAATGTTTTTAATATTCTCTAATGATTATTTAATTTACATTTTACTCATGTTTTAATTTCACTAAAAATTTTAAAAAGGAAACATCTTATTATTATTTTTCAATGAGGTTCTTTTAACTTTTAATCAAAAATGTAAAAGGAATATATGTTTAAACATACATGAGATTTAAATAATTTTCCACCATTATTTGAATATTACATTAACTTTTTACTAGGTTATTTTCAAATAACATAATTTCAATAATAATTTGAAAATTTTAGATTTTAAAAAAGTTAGATCAAAATGAAAGGGAATCTTCCTCTAGAAATAATTCCATGATCTGTTAAATGAATTTTTCATAAATGATAACAGCATTTGATATTAATTATGATTTAATGATATATTATCCAATGATACCATCCTTATTCTTTATCATCACGGGTTTAGAATATGATGATGAGATGTTTTTGAATCATGTACGAGTTATTATTTAATGATATGATGAATTCTTTATGATCTTATTGTATACATGTAAAAGTATTATGATTATGTGATGTGTGGGAATTAAATTATTTATCCCTCCATTGAATTGGGTAAATATATATATCTTAAAGGATATGAAATCATAGACTAGGGAGTGAAACCAGTTCTGTAAGGGACTTTGTTATGATGATAGTCTTGGGATTGAACCTTAACTAAGAAAATGATGAAATAAGGTGTGAAATCAATCCATGATGATAGCATTGGAAATGATAATTGAATAAGGAAATGATTTTATATCCTTATTTTTATTAACAAACATATGCCTTATTCTTATGATCTATCCTCGTAGATTATGATTTATTATTGATGATTTTTTATATTTATGACTTTTTTCTCTTATTGTTGCAAATCCTTATGCTATTATTTATGATGTTTGACTGATTGGGTGTGATTAAAGTAATTTATGATCATGTTATCACACCCTTATTCTTATCTTAATCTCATATATATTTTTTGATAGATATCTCTTATGTTTATCCTTATTGAGTATATGAGCTCACTCTTTCTTATGCTTCCTTTCCCGAAGTTATAATTAAAGTCTTTATGTTGGGTGTGTCTAATAATTTTACTATGTTAGAATATCTTTATGGGATATGTAGATAATCTTCTAATAAATAAGATCACTATTTATATAGTCTCTAAATACAAGAAACTATTACAGTCCTTGGGAATGTATTGTTATGATTTGTATTTGATATTCATCTAATTGATGAAATATAAATATATAAAATTATTTTTTATATAGTCATTATCATTTCTACAATTTCATTGAAAATGTTATCTTCCAGTAATGTGGTTTCATCTACATTAACCTATCATGTAGGTGTTTTATATATCTTCCCATATAGTGCTATATATGTGTACATTTTGATACATGATTGGAAACTGCTGTTGTTAGAAAACTTGACCAAAGGATGATAGGTTTTATTGAATTTTAACTCTATGTTTTGATCAGGTTAAAGACCCTTAGAACATTGAGGTGAACCTCACATATCAATTAAATAAATTCAATAGCGGTGTTCTATAGAGCCTCACAACTTCTCTAATGTATATCATTGATATTTGATAAAGTTATAATTCATATAAAATGGAAATGAAGTGAGCAGTATTTTTAAGACGGTCTTCCATAACCAATATAGAATTATTACCATTGGATTTATTGGGATGACCCATGGAAAAATCCATTGTTATATTCTCCTACTTCCATGTAGGTATGGGAAATGGTTGAGTAATATCATTGGACCTTTTCTTTTCTACCCTTGATAACACACCATAAACATTGATTTATATTTTTCAAATTCCATAAATATTTTTTGAGTAAATAATGTTTCCTTATTAATTTTCCATTTCAATATGTTTTGGAAATCACAAACACATTTTCTTAAGGAAAATTATCTTTATTTAAGAATTATTTTCATTAGGAAAATTATCTTTTTAAAAGAAATGTTTTATCCTTAACTTGGTTTTCAATTTCTTATTTAATATCTTCTCAAAACCAAGTCTAACTATTTTTTATTAAGACATAAATTCGTATCCTTATCTAAAATCTTGGAATCTTAAAGTAACATAGATATTGAGTCTTTCTATTTTTAGACTCTAAATTACCTAAAATTCAGACTACTCACTACTGGAAATGTGACCTTTCCCAACACTTCTATACCCCCTTTCCCAACGGTTTAGTCAAACCGTTGGGAAAGCCCACTTTGTGGCCACTTTTCCCAACGGTTTTTCCAAACCATTGGGAAAGGTCCAATTTGTGGCCACTTTTCCCATTGTTTTTGGCCAAACTGTTTGGAAATCCTACCCTTTCCCAACGGTTTGGCCAAAACCATTGGGAAAGGTCCAATTTGTGGCCACTTTTCCCAACGGTTTGGCCAAAACGTTGGGAAAAGTGGCCATAAAATCAACATCACCTCTCAGATTCCAGGGACCTTTCCCAATAGTTGTCAAAACTGTTGGGAAAGGTCTATACCAATGGTTTTGACAACCATTGGTATAGGTCCGTTGATTTTTTATTGGATCCTCTTAACCAGAACATTCTATAAATCAAAATCTAAAATAATTATGATAATACACATATATATTTATGAAATTATGTTCAAAAAAGTTATGTTAGGTTAGTGGTTCGGTCGTTCAATGAAAAACAGGAGGTCCTGGGATCAAATCCCAGTGAATGTTTTTTTTGGAAATACATATACCAACAGTTTTAAGGAACCGTTGGTATAGATTTTCATATTACTTATACCAACGGTTTTCAAAACCGTTGGTATAGGTATATACCAACGGTTTTCAAAAAACCGTTGGTTTAAACCTATCCCAATGGCTTACTTGCCTACAGTTCTCCAAACCATTGGTATAGGCTATACTAACGGTTTCGAGGCCTATAACAATGGTTACAAACTGTTGGTATAGGTTAGTTTTCCAGTAGTGACTATTTCCCTAAAATTCAGACTCTGAATTCATTGAAATTCAGACTATGAATTCTCTAAAATTCAGACTCCGAATTCTCTGAAATACATGCTCCGATTTATTAAAATTCAAACTCTAAATTTCCTGAAATTTAGACATTGAATTCTATGAAATTCATACTCCAAATTCTCTAAAATTATGTCTATAAAATCTTGAGAATTTAGACTATGAATTCCTCATAATTTTGGATACAAATTCCCACGAAATTCAACTATGAATTTATCAAAATTTAGACTCACAATTCCTCAGAATTCAGACTCTGAATTCTAAGGAATTCGGATTCCGAATTCCTCAGAATTGAAACATAAAATTAATCATAATTAAAACTATTAATATCCATTCTTTCTAGAACCCAGTTGTTCATATATTTAGACTATAAATTCTATATTTCCTAGATTCTTATTATTCACATTTTTTTAAGTTACTTCATTTTCCTTATATATTATTGATTCTTGAGAATGATAATGTTTCCCATGTTTTTTTTACATAAAACAATGTCGTAAAATTTGTTTCTAACAAATAGTTGGATGAGTGACATGTGTAAAGGTACCTCAGTGATTCAATAAAAAATATGACCATTGGAGGAGGGAGCCGATCGTTGGAATTTTTTCCTATAAATAGGAGCTCATTTGAACAAGCTCATTATTGATTGATGATCCTATAGATTACACACTGTGAAGTTATTTCTAGATATAGAAAGACTCTCGTGGATTGTGTGATTTATGAACATCTTATTAAACAGTGAACATCTTGTTCGTATTTCTTTTTATGACATTGATTGTTTCTAATTACAATCGATGGCTTCTGAGGATAGGAAGATAGAGGTGTCGACTACCATAATGTTATAGGGCTTACGTAGATAAAAATATAGACTCTCGTATTATTATTGAGGGATTACCTTGGTGTGGTTAAGATGGACTTTCTTAAAAGTATAAATAAAGGGAACTTTATCCAAGGTTGTTGGTTACCCATATCTTTAGGTTAAAATATTTCCTACATGTTTATTTGATAGTTGTTTCAAGTTTTATTTTCGCTGTATTTTGTTAAAGACAGTAAGTATAACTTTCTTATACTTTCTTGTACTTATACGTACTCTGATAAATAAAATTCTTAAGTTCTACTGTGTAATATTCCCCTAGGATAAACCTTCTTATGTTTTCTTACGTTTAACTTGATTAAGATTAGCTTTCTTATAATTGGACCTGGGCCTTTCCAATTTCAATTTAGGTAAGAACCAAAGAGGGTTTGTTAATTTACTTTGTTTAAATTTGTTAAACATAGATTTTCTTAAGGTTAAAAGTGAATGTTTTTAAACTTAAAATTCACTGCCTTATTGTAATTGATCGTCTACATATTCAATTCCGATCCAAAAATTGGCATTAGAGGAGGTATATAAAATACTTATACTTATATATAAGTTTTCTTACTCAAGTTTTTTCTTCTAAATTTTCTTTCTTAACTTTTCTTGCTTAAATTTTTCTTAAATATTTTTATCTTTGTTTATAAACTATTAATATTAACATGTTTTGTGTAAAACATATTATCTTATAGAATGGTAGGTTTAAATATCGTTTTTATATAAAAATTTAATTCTACCAGACAAAAAATAAATGATGGTAATGATTATGCATACTGGAGAGATAGGATGCATACTTGTTTCATTAATACTAGAGTAGAAAACGTTTTTATGCTCACTAGATATTACAAAATTCTATACAAGGAATTAAGAACCTTCACTAATAAAAAAAATAAAAATATCAATTAAATTACAAGGCATGCAGTACTTTATTGTGTTCTATGAAGAGTATTATATATTTCCAGATATCTTCAAGTAAATTACCCAATACTATTTAGAATAAACTTTAAGTTACACACTTTGGAACTCTTAATGTGATTGAAACTAGAAGAGCTATGTTAAGAGATGAATATCATTGATTCTTATTTCCTTATGAAGAACATATATGCAAAGTACAACAAATATTTATGACCATTATCAATAGTCTTAAATCTATGGGAGATAATGTTCTTGATGATGAAGTTCTTGTGGAAAAGATCATTGATATCTTTCCCAATGAATGGGAATCTGAAAAGGATAGCTATTAAAAAAACATAATAGTATCTAACATTAATTTTGATGAGTTATTTGGAACTATTCTTCAAATTGAAACAAGAATAAAGAGAGATGATGATTTCAACAAGATGGATAATGATAATGGAAGTGTAGCTTTCACTACTACATCTAAAGCCAAGACTCTGAAAAGGCTAACTGGATCTAAAGATAAGAAATCTATTATAGTATCTAAATCAAGTGAAAGTGATCAGTATGAGGATGAATTAGATAATCTTACTCAAAGGATGAACAAGATTGTGGGAAATAAATATTTTTAGTATATATATTAGAAGAAAGATAGAAAGGAAAAGAAATATTCTAATGTAACTTGTTATGAATACAAAAGGGTTGGACATATCAGACCCGATTTTCCTATGCTTAAGAGAAAATACATAAAGGAAAAGAATTCAAAAAGGAGCAGAAAGAAGTTCTACAAATCTATGGCTAAGAAATTATTAAAATTTATTGACACCTGGAGTGAAAGTGGTGGTGAATCTGTAGATGAATCACTAGAATATGAGTATTTTGGTCAAAAGAATATTGGCTTTATAGCTAGAATACCTATTGAAAATCATTGTCTTATGGATAAGGTACACAATGATGAATCCTTAACCAATATTTATTTAAATGGAAATTTTCCTAATGAAGAATATTATGAATCTTTAGATGATGAATCATCTTTCATCATAAGATAATACCTTACATTTATTTGAATAATTTTATTGATTTTCAAAATTACTTCAGAATGAGAATTGTAAGATAAAAAAGAAGTCAAAAAAAGAAAACAATATAATTTTTGTTTTAACAAAATAAGTATCAGATCTTTTTAAAGATCTTGATCAAAAAAATTTTGATTTTTAAAGTGTTTATAAAAACATTGAAGAAGTTAATTATGAGAATGATAATCTTTCAAATGATTTTGAAAATTTTATTTCTAAAATTTTTTTTTTAGAGAATAACACAAATTCTAAAAACGATGACATTGAGTATAAGAATTTGTTCATCAAACTAAAATCTGAAATTCATTACTTAAAAAACATTTATCAAATTTCACTTCTGAAAAGAATGAATTTGATAAAATGTTTTCACAACTTTTTCCTCTTAGGAATAGTTCTGGATTTGGTTATATGCATTCAAATCCAGTTCTTAGTAATAAATATTTTGTTCCATAATGTGATCCTTTTTCCACTAAGTGTCAATGTGGATGAAATTGAGAGAAAAATTAGTTGTTAAATAAAACCTAATCTGTAGTTTTTCATAAATATTAATTTTCTATAGAAATGTGGATTCCTAATATTTTAATTTCTGAAATTTTTGGATCCAAGAAAGTTTGGATTCTGAAAGTTTAACTCTTTTATTTTCCAAAAAATAAAGGAAGTACCAACAAAAATATACAGTACATGGATAGTGGATGTTACCATAACATTACTGGTAACAAAAACTTATTTAAAAAGATTATCAAGACAAAAGGAGGAAAATTAACATTTGGAGATAATGCTCAAGGATAAATTTTTGGTATAGGTAACATTGTTCTTCTTAGAAAAGCAATAATTTCAAATGTTTTATTTGTTAATGGTCTTAAGAAAAACCTCATTATCATAACACAATCAAGTGAAGAAGGTTACCTTGTGAATTTTAGGAATGATAAAGGTCTAGAAGAAAATTACAAGGAAGAGTTTATTCTTTCTTCCCATAGGCATGAGAATGTTTACACACATAACTTAAAAGACCCTAGGAGTCAATACCTACCTTTCCTTAGTGAAATGGAAGATCCGTCATGGCTATTGAAGAGAAGACTAGGACACTATAACCTTAGGAACCTATGAAAACTCTAAAAAGAAAAGACTTGTTAAGGATCTACCAGAGCATAGATTTGATTCTTCAAAATTTTGTAATCCTTGTCAATAAAGCAAGCAATATAAGTCAAGTTTTAAATCAATCAATGAAGTCTCAACTTCTAATGGATTTCAGCTAGTGCATATGGATATTTTTGGTCCAATAGAAACTAGATGTTTTGGAGGCAAATACTATGTATTTTTTTAGTTAACGATTATACCAGACTTACAAGGGTCTATTTCTACAAAATAAATCTGAAGACTTTTCTTATTTTAAAACTTTTAGAGCCCAATTTAAAAATTATAAAAACCTTCCATTGATAACTATTCATAGTGACCATGGAGGAGAATTTCCAAATTCATATTTTGAAACATTTTTTAGTAAAAAAGGCCTAACTCATAACTTCTCAGTTCTAAGAACTCCTCAAAAGAATGGTGTTGTTGAAAGAAGTAACCAAATTCATAAAGAGATAACTAGAACCATTTTGAGGGATTTTTTTTATTTCTAAACACTTTTGGGATGTAGCTGTTAGTGCTACTTGTTATACTATTAATCAAGTTTTAATCAGAAATTTTCTTAATAAAACACCTTATGAATTGTGGACTGGTCGAAAACATAGACTTTCTTAATTCAAAGTATTTAGATGAAATTTATTCATCTTGAATACTAAAGATAACATACATAAATTCTCCCCCAAATACGATGAAGGAATTTGCTTAGGATACTCCACTAATTATAAGTATTATAGCGTTTCTAACAAAAATTCTTGTACTTTTGAAGTAACAGTACATGTTAAATTTGATGGAACTGATCCTTTTGTTTTTAAAAAGCCCCAACCGACATCCTCATATGTGTTTTCTGAAACCGATTATCATCCTTTTATGGAAAATTTTTCTTATAAGGAAAATACTCTAGAAAATGTTTCTAAAATATTTGTCCTAGAATACATTCTACCTTATGCTGATTAATAGGATTTACAAAACCCAAATCATTTGTTTCTTAAGAATCATCCTAGTGATATTATTATTGGTGATGTAAATCTACCAGTAAGGACTAGAAGTTCTTTAAGAAATTACGTAGAACATCTAAAATATATTTCCCAATTAGAACAAAAAATCACTAATGAAGCTTTTGGTGATGACGGTTGGATTAAATTCATGAATGGTGAACTAAATGAATTCAAAAGGAACAAAGTTTGGGCCTTGGTTGAAAGACCTAAGGAAACTTCTCTAATTGGAGTAAAATGGGTGTTCATAAATAAATGTGATGAAAATGGAATCATAGTAAAAAATAAAGCAAGATTAGTTTTTAATGTCTATAATCAACAAGAAGTAATAGACTATAAAGAAACCAATGCTCCATTATCTAAACTTGAATTTATTCATATTTTACATTCCTTTACAGCATTATTTAATTTCAAAAAAATTTAAATGGATGTGAAGTGTGCTTTCCATAATGGATATGTTCAAGAGGACTTTTATGTTGAAAAACTCTTAGATTTGAAGACAAAAAACATCTTGAACATGTTTTCAAACTTACAAATCTATATATGGACTTAAACAAGACCTCAGATCATGGTATGATAGACTTACATGATTTTTGTTATGAAAAAATATGGTAAGGCAACTACTAATCCAACACCTTTTATAAAGAAATATAAGAAAAATGTTTTGATTTTTCAAATATATGTTGATGACATTATATTTGGATAAACTCATCAATATTTAACTAATTAATTTCGAAATCCTATGAAATATGGGTTTAAAATGAGTATGATGGGTGAGTTAACATTTCTCCTTGGTTTTCAAATTTCCCAAAAAACAAAAAAAACTTATATATATCAACATAAGTATATTAAGGATCTTCTTAAAATGTATGGGTATGACAATGCTAAAAGTATAAGTACTCCAATAAGAACCTAAAATTCTCATGATCTTGATGAAGGTGGGAAACCAGTAGATAAAACATCTTTTAAAGGTTTGATTGGATGTTTATTATACTTAACAACTAGTCATCCAAAGTTAATATTTTCAGTATTATTATGTTCAAGATATCAATCTAATCCAAATAAATCTTATTTAAAAGTAGTGAATATAATTTTTCTCTATTTAAAAGGAATCATAGATTTAGGAATGTTTTAATCTTCATGAAATGATTTAAAAAATGTTTTTTTTGATGCTGATTTTAGTGGATGTAGAATGGAAATAAAAATTACATTAAGAAATTTTCATTTCGTTGGAGATTCATTAGTTTCTTGGTCATCCAAGAAGCAAAACTCAGTAGCACTTTCCACTACTGAAGCTGAATATGTAACAGCTAGATGTTGTTGTGCTCAAGTGCTGTAGATGAAACAGACACTCACAGAATATGGAAAGAGTCTTACCAAAACATAGATATTGTGTGATAATACAGGTGTCATTTCCCTAAAAAAATCCCTACACATCACTCTCATTCAAAACACATAGATATTAGGCATCACTTTCTTAGGGATCACACACAAAAATAAGATATCATTCTTCAATTTATCAGAACGTAAGATCAACTTGATGATATTTTTACAAAATCTTTATCCTCTGATATATTTGAATACATTAAACAAAAGTTAGTAATGATAAACGTAAATTCATCTTCCATATTAACTTTCTTTGAAACCTATATCCTTCCATTAAGAAACATCTTTTCATAGGGAGAGTACTTTTTTTCTCCAAAAACATTCCAAAATTTTTTAATTTTCAGAACCTAGATTTTTTAATTCTCAAAACCTAAATTTTTTAATTCTTAGAAAATAAATTTTTTAATTCCCAAAACATTAATTTTTTTAATTCTTAGAACCTACATTTTTTAATTCCCAAAACCTAAAATTTTGAATTCTCAGAATTTTTTTGGAACTTAAAATTTCATTTCCTTTATAAAATTTTCTGGAATCTGAGTTTTTCAAGAACTTTTTCAATACTGAAAATTATTTCTAAGAAATCTAGAAGGTATGGTTCCTTAATTTAATCTTTACAATTGAATTTTTACTTATTGGTATTTCTATCATGATTTAAGAAAACTCTATCAGATTCACTTTCCTTAAATCCAATTTTTCCTTAAAACCTCAAAAGATTAGAAACTACCAAATCCTTCATCAACATTCATATTGACTATCATATAATATAAAGCTTATTTAAACCATTGTATTGAATATGGAATTCGAACCATCCTCTCAAATCCTATATAAAGGCCCCATAATCATTGTCCTAAATCAGTTTTTTAATAGTTTCTACATTGAATCCATGTTCCTCTACAAATCAGTCGTTCGGTTTTCTACGTTTCTTTACATTCTGGATGTCACTCGAAGTTTCTTTATAGAATAATATGGTTTCAAACAAGGCAATAAAGGATTGGAAAATATAAAGAGAAAGGTTGGTTTACCCAAATTACTTTTCCAAGTATAATTATTCAATTTCACAGAATATCAATCTAAATGGATAGGAATGTTTATGTGTAGCTAAGATGAATAGTCATGATCTAGTTTATCTTGAATGTCTCATAGAATATTAAAATTTAGTTAGTTTTTATAAAGGAGGAAGGAAAAATGTTTTCAATTAAGATTTATGGGAAAACCTATTCATTATCCTTCAATATGGATGTAAACATTCTTGGTATTACTTATCATGGTGAAGTGATATTTTTCTCTCACAAGTTTCCAGATAATATGGGATGTTTTGAGAAGGTAAAGGAAATTGAGTGACTTTGACTCAAGGGAGTAAAATCACCAAATATAAGCCATATTAAAAAATACTTTAGGTTTTTAGCTTTGCGGTTGTAGGGATTTCTTATTCCAAGAAAGGGAGATAAGGATTCTCTTAAAAAAGTGATATTTTTATGGTGGAATTTATGGTGAATCTGAGAAAGGAAAACCTTATCAAGTATATTCTCCTTAAATTCAACAATATAAATATTGGAACCCAAAAATGTCATATCATCATGTATCCGGTAATCTTTTTGAAGATCATTATTCTCTGTTTATAATCCCTTAAAATTCCTTCCTGTTCAAAACCCAGAACCTTTAAGATCATGTTGTTGAGTGATGACACATTTAGGAGGATAAAATTTGGTTTCATTACCAAATTAGGAGAGTTTAACGATATTTTTAAAAGTGGGGTTCAATCTTTAATCAAGGAATAGGAAGTATAAGAAACATTCAAGAAATAGAAGAAGAATAAAAAATAAAAAGAACCTGAATCAAAAGAAAAGGTTCCAATTATGGAAGCCCAGTCAGCTCCACCCAAGCCAAAAAAGAAAAAATCTTTTTTGATGAAGTAGTAGAAAGTTGGAGATAGAAGAATAAGAAGAATGAGGGTGATGAAAGATTTGGTTTAGACCCTAAAAGATTTGAAGATTCAAGCTGTTGAATAACATGAAAAGAAAGAAATAGAGAAGGTGTGGAAGGAGAAAATGTGAGCAGATGAGATCGTCCATGTCCTTCTTAATGATACTGAGAAATAATAAGAACAGATCTAGGTATCAGAATCATTCCTTCAAGAGTCAGTTCATTTAGAAAAGCTGAGATAGAAAAATTCAATTCTGGAACCTATTTTGGAAGAAGCGATAGTGAAGAATTAAGAAGAGGATGATAGTGAATATGTGATCAAACAAGTGGAAGAATATCATGATAAGGAAAGTCCTTCAGGCAAGATATCAATCAGAACTTCCCAGGTTTAATCAAACAAAATAATCTCTCAAGTGAAATATGATGATGGAAAGGATGAGGTTGATAAACCTTCTGATGTATAGACAAGAAACCATGATTTCATTCATCCTGAAGATATTAAAGAAGATACAAAGAAAGAAGATGTTGATGAAGATAAGATAATCCAAGTCTCAGATAGTGAACATGAGATTTTGAAAGCAGGGAAGGAAATATCTAGATCAGATAAAGGAAAAAGGTGGTTTTTGACTCACCTAGAAAGGTTTTGGTTGAAGGAAATATCTAATAAAGAAAAACAATTGATTTTTGACTCACCTAGAAAGGTTGTGGTTGTGAAAGATAATTAATATGTTGGTGGAACATCCAAGAGGAAAGCTGAAGAGCATGATAAATTTTCCTCATGAGAAATGGAATTAGCTTTTGAATCTCCATCTTCATTGGGACAAGATTTTTTTTTCAATATTTGACAAAGTTAGTGAACATGATTCCCTTATTTCCATGTATCGATTCAAGATGTCAGTTACTCCAGCATTCTTTTAATCAGAAGTCAGAATCAATAAGTATGCTAATAGAAACATTTATCAATATTGAAGTAGATTTCAAGAAATTTCATATTGGTTATGATACTCATAAAATATCATTTATGTATATAACCAAATGGTCTAAGTTATTAATTTATGTGCTGAAAATTATAGATTATTTCTATGAATCAGTAAAATATTCCTTTGACCAGTCAGATTAAACCATGAAGAACTTAATTTCAAACTATTCAGAAAAGTTGAATCAACAGAAATCTACCTAGAATCAATAGGACAATGACCAGAATAGAAATCTCAATTCAGTTGCATTAAATTTAAATAGATAAATAGAACTCAGGGTATAGTTAGAATAAACGTTCCAAAAAACAAGATTAGGTAGTAATGTATTACACCAAAATTCTAAAGTCTCAAGAAGAAAGTATTAATTCTCTAAAAAAGAAGAATCAAGATCAAGATCAGTTGCTCCAGAGATTTGAGGATGATCAAAAAGAGATAGAGAAATTAAAGGCAACCTTGAGAAATATCATTCCAAAGGAAAATAATGATGAATTTTTCTTCGATAAAATCTGATCTTTTGTTGTATTTTTTTCCTTGTAACAAAATTTTCCCATTATAATGAAAATTTTCATCCATTATTTTTTCTTTTATATTTTTAATCTTTCAGGTACAATTTTATCATTCTCTCTATTCCTTTTTGAAAATCAAAAATGTGGAGAAAATAATGGTCAAAAGAATATTAAGTAAAAACAATAGAATTCCCAAAGAAAGGGGGAGGATAGGTAATGGGGAATCTACTTAAGGAAGATTTTATCAAGAAAAAAAATAAACTTCTCTAAGAAATACAAGAATATAATCCTTAGGGATTTCAAAACCTAAGGGGGGGTTAGTTGTATTCATCATATGTCATAAGTATAAGTAGTTAGTTTAAAGTTAAAAAATAAAAATCCTTATTCCTTAAATTATTTTGTGAATGGTTGTTTTTGATTTCCAAAAAGGGTGAGATTATTGACTCAATAAGGTTTCCTTATGAATTTTACATCCCTCTATGTTTTGAAAATTAGAAACACATTTTCTTAAGGAAAATTATCTTTATCTAAGAGTTATTTTCTTAATGAAAATTATATTTTTCTAAGAAATGTTTTATCCTTACCTTGGTTTTCATTGTATTATTTAATATCTTCTCAAAACCAAGTCAAACCATTTTTTTATTAAATAAAAAATTCAGATGCTTATGTATACCTGAGAATCATATAGTTCCTTAGATATCAAGTCTTTCTATTTTTAGATTTTGAATTCCCTCAAATTTAGACTCCGAATTCCCTGACATTCAGGCTCCGAATTATCTGAAATTCAGATTTGTAATTCTTTGAAATTCATACTCTGAAATATCTTTAATTAAGACTCTAAATTCCTTGAAATTATGAATGTGAATTCTCATAATTTAGAATATGAATTAATTATAATTTGGACTCTGAGTTCCTCATAATTATGACTCTGAATTCTTCATAATTAAGACTCTGAATTATTTGGAATTCTGACACCCAATTCCTCATGATTAAAACCCTGAATTCATTAGAATATGGACTCTGAATATCCATTTTTTCTAGAATCTAATTGTTCATATATTTAAACTATGAATTCTTTATATCCTAGATTTTTATTATTCGCATTTGTATAAGATAATATACATTCCATATATATTATTAATTCTTAATAAAGATAATGTTTCTTATGTTTTTTTGCATAAAAAGATGTCATAAAATCTATTTCTAACTAACTGTTGGTTAAGTGACATGTGTAATGGTCCCTCCAAGATTTAAGGAAAAATATGACCATTGGAGGAGGGAGCTAAATATTGGAATTCTTTCCTATAAATAGGATCTCATTTAAATGAGGTCATTATCAATTGATGATCCTAGAGATTACATGCAGCGAAGTGATTTATAGAGAGAGAGAGAAACTCTTGTGCCTTGTGTGATTTATGAACATATTGTTCAACCGTGAACATTATTTTGGAATTTCTACATGTGACTCTTTCCTGAGTACAATCGAGGGATTCCAAGATAGGAAGATAGAAGTGTCGACTACCTTAATTTTCAGGGTCATGTGGAGATAACAAGACAGACTCTGGTAGTCTTATCTAGGGCTCACCCTAGTGTGGGTATGACATACTTTCTTGAAAGTATAAATCAAGGGACCTTTATCCAAGGTTGTTGGATACCCTTCTCTTTAGGTTAAAGTATTTCCTACTTGTTTACTTGATATTTGTTTCAAGTTTTATTTATGTTATGTTTTGTTAAATAAAACAATTATTACTTTATTTTAATTTCTTGTACTTATACTTACTCTGATAAATAAGATTTTATACGCTTTAAGGTGGAATCTTCCCCTAAGGTAAAACTGCTTAAGTTTTCTTAAGTTTAACTTGATTAAGTTGAGGTTTCTTATAATTGGACATGGGCCTTTCCAATTACCCCTTAATGTAAGAACCAGAGAGGGTTTTAGAATTTACCTTGTTTAAATTTTTTATACATAGAGTTCCTTTAGGTTAAAATTGAATTTTTTAAACATACAAGTCACCCACTCTTGTAATTGAGAATCTACATATTCTATTTCGATCGTACAATATTTCCACATCAATAGTTTTCATAAAGATATCTATACATCTTCATGATCTTTACGTTAATGGAAAATGATGAGCTATTAGAATCATTTTATATCTCCTTCTTTATCTTTGGATTTGAGGGAATGCATAATTATTTCCAAAATATCAAAACTCATTCATCATTAATATTGAAAATAGATTATTTTCCCTTCCTCATATCTCCACATCATCCCTTTGAGATTTCTTAATATTCTAAAGTAATGATAGTTGTGAAAACATTTTAGAAATGTAGGATGATGTTTTTTCTTCGTGATTCCCTTTTCCACCCTTTGAATGTACATGAATATTGTATCATACTCAATCATCATCATAGATAAGGTAGTAGGATCCTTTATACTTAGAGATTTTTCCACTTTTTTCACCTTCCCTATATTGTTGTAGATTCGGTAATCATAATCCTTTATAATATCTAACCATCTTCATTGAAACATGTTGAGCTCCTTTTCTATGAAAATATATTTTAGGTTCTTATGGTTTATATATATATCACACTTTTCTCTATAGAGATAATGTCTCTAAATATTTAATTGGATATTAATACGGTTAACTCAAGATAATATGTTGGATAATTTTATTCATTCACCATCAACTATCTTGAGGAATAAGCTATCACTTTATCATTCTACATCAGTACGTAGCCCAATCCCTTTTCTGATGTATAAATATATATCAAAAATCATTCCCCACTTATAAGTATGGGGAGTATGTATAGTGAAATAAACATTATTAAATTACTATTACATTGTTTTTAGGATAAACATCATAATAGTGTTACAAATATTAGATCTAAAGTATTTGTGATTTGGTAAAATTAGGCTCATAAAATAATTGTCCATAACAAAACATAAAAATTTATTTAAATATATATTCTTTACCCTTATAAAATATATGGTTCTCCTTCGTAAATGGTAGTCACTTGAGGATGTATATATCAAAGAAATGGGTGAACTAAAATCCCAGTAAGAGGAGGACTAGGGGACATGAATCAATAGAACTTTGATGAGCGTAATCATCATCACCATTATATCATAAGCATAGGATCATAATAAAAATCATGAGGGGAACATTTGATAATGTCATGGAATATGGAATATGTATAAAAATTAACCATTATTCCATAGTGGTCAAATACCCTGAATAATTATGAATAAGGCTTGCATCATGTTCAAAAATAACATATGTGTGTAAATTATAAAAACATAATTGTGAACAAATATAACATCATATTCACACATAGTGCACATAATATCATGAGATATATCACATTACCTAATGAATTTTAGGGATATATAATTTCAATCCCATCCACATAATTAATTCTCATAATCATGCATGCCACATAGAACATATAATAATCATAGTTAACAAGTAACCTGAAGAAATGAATGAGTTTCATTAAAATTTCATAAAGTATAATTTCATGAATAAAATTTGGGGTTTAAAAATTAATAAATAAAAACATATATGTAATAAACATTATAATTCTTAATTGAATAAAAAACAACTCAAGGGGGGTCAAAAATGTGTATTGGAAAGAAAAGTATTCTGGAAAACTTCTTTTAATTGGATTAAAAATAATTTTGGCAAGGTGGGAAAATGTATATCCACAAAAGAAAATTTAAAGGATAGTTAAAATGAATTTTCGGGACATTATAATAATATCTCTACTAAAAATAAGGTGAAAGATAAGATATCCCAAAAGAAATGAATTGGGTTATAGAATGCTCATACCGTAAATCCGTCTTTATTTGTTTTTTTCTCATGAATAATTAACATAGGTTTATTAATACAATTTACCAGAAGTAAATTATTTCCATTTTTCTCAATTTATAAATTTTTATTAATTCATTATATTTCCCAAATCCCTTTAGTTAAAGATAAAAAATTTGATGTCCTTTTTTCCTTATGAATTTCTTATTTTTCTTTGATTTCACTATTTTGATCAATGTAATTTATAAAAAAGTATAGTTATTAATAGGACCTTGAAATTTATATATTTATATATTTATATATTATTAATAATTTAGTATAACCATCTATAAGGGTGGAAATATTAATGACATTTTAAGCTTCCTCCCTGGTGGTTAACCAACCATTATTGGGAACACTCTCTAGAGGAGGAGAAAGAGATATAAAAATAAAAGTACTTAAAAATATGATTTTTTTACTTTAGTTTAACATCATTATAATAATTTTAAAATAAAATCTAATTAATCTTAGAATATTTGTTTTTAAAATGGATAGATAAAGTGATGAAGGGATGAGGAAAACAAAAAGAATATTTGATGAAAATATACCCACTTCTCGATGTTTCCTCCCATGTACGACACTAGAATCCCTTAATTATTGAAGTATAATTACTACATAAGATCCATATGGATTATAAGATACATAAGATATAATATAAAGGAAAATATTTTTCTTTGGGATGTGTGGTAGGACTGTTTTTCCAAGTGGAGGGGGAGGGTTATTTATCCTTGAGGATAGGGGTATTTTTTAGTTAAAATATTGAATAAAATACTATATCTAAGTCAATCCTAGTAATAGTGATATTTTTGAAATTATAAACCAAATTTGAATTAAATAAAATTATTTTAAGACTTTTAATCACTTTATAATTAGAATTCATTAGTTTAATCAAAAGGAAAGGTGGAAAATGGGAAAATGTTATTTTTATGTAATACTTTAGATTATAAACATTGAAAATATATATTTTTAGGTTTAGAAAAAATGTTTACTGTATTGTAATGACTCGTTTATCAAATTAAATATGTTTTTTCAGGACTCAAGTTCTTTAAATTATTATTTCATTATTACATCATGAATGATGTAATTCCAGATATAGAAGTTAATGAATTTTTGTATCTTTACTATTCACCAGAAAACTGATGTATTTAAGAAAATCAACAAAAAAATTACCCTTGGAAAATTTCGCAGTAATGATTTCAAATATGATATTAATTTTACCAAAATAATATTTTTATATAGGTAAATTTATTTTTTATATATATATTATGTTTTTTATTAATTACTTTAAAATACATTTTATTAAAATTTTGCTTATATTTTCATGTAGTTTTTTAATCATGGTATTTTCTTTTTTAGAATTATAATATTTATATTTACATAAATTACAAATGATAAATATTATTTATATTACATTTAATTATTTTTAGGTGAAATTACTATTCTAATGGTTGTATTACTATTCCCAATAGTCTGGTTACTATTCTCAATGGTCATGTTATTATTCTAATAGTTTCATTACTATTAGAAAAGTCACATTAACTTCTATAAATACTAAGTCATCCCTTAATTAATTATTAATATCAATTTCTCTCAAGGTTTTAAATTTCCATTTTCTAAAATCTTGATTGGTATACTAATATTTTATTTCTTTTCTATATTGTTGTTCATGGGAGGGATAATACTAGCTGACCAGGGTGATCCAAAATTTTTCTATTGTAATTTTTTTATGTTTTATTTTTTTACCCTTGTAATATTTGGTATTTTAATGGGTTTAATAATTGAATAACGTAACAATTTTCATTAATGAATTAATGTTTTCTTAGTTTCTCTATGTTCTCTATTAGTATAATACATATATAATATAATATAACACACATTTATTTAGAAAACGATTATCATTTAAAATTTATGGGTTTTTTTATTCTTCCCCCTTTAGAAATTTCATCAATAAATTTTCATCTAATATTCTCAATTTGGAATGGATGAGGGTACTTATATTACATTATTTCCTCTAGTTCCCACTTTGCCTCTTCATATTTATTGTTCTACCAGAACACTTCAACAAGGTGAGTTTTTTTATTATGTGGAACTTTTTCACTATGATCTATGATATTCATTGGATTATCCTCATATGAGAGGCCAATCTCTAGTTGTACAACCTCTATATTTAGTACATGCGAGGGGTATGATGTGTATTTTCTCATGAGAGAAACATGGAAAACATCATGAACTTGATCCCTATTTGGTGGAAGTGAAAGAAGATAAGCCATTACCCCTATAAGATCAAGGATCTCAAAGGGGATAATGTACCTAGGGATAATCCAACCTTTCTTTACAAACAACATGAATTTCTTCCATAGTGATATTCAAAGGAACTTTGTCTCCAACTTCAAACTCCATGATCCTTTAGAAGTTTCCAACATATCTCTTTTCTAAATCTAAGCAGGGTTTATATGTTTTCTATGGATTTAGACTTCTCTATCATCTAATTAAAAAAATCAGGTCCAATTATCTTTTGTTCAACAACTTCAACCAAAAAATCTGGTGTTCAATATCGCTTCCCATATAAAGCTTCATTTAGATCCATTTGAATACTTGAGTGGAAGATATTTTATATGATAACTAAACTAATGTGATATGTTGAACTCATCCACCTTTAACATCCATGGAGTAAGCTCTAAAAATTTACATGATTGTTTAAATAGTCATTTTCAAGTGGCCATTAGTTTAGGGGTGATATTTTAAACTAAAATTCAATTTAGTATTCAAATAATATTGAAGAAATATCCAGAAATTAGAAGGGAACCTTAGATTGTGATCATATATGATTGAAAGTAGTACCCCATGAAGCCTCACAACTTATTTTATATATATCCTAGCACTTTTTTCAAGTCTGAAATATTCTTGGATAGAAATTAATTAGTAATATTGGTGGGTTAATCCACCACAACCCATATTTAATTGTTTCATTTATATTTCTTCAACAGACCAGTGAAAAGTCCATGGTGATATTCTACCATTTCTATGTGGGTATAGAAAATGGTTTCACCATCCCCTAGAACTTCTATCACTCTATTTTTGAAAAGACCCGTAAAATTCAAGGAATTTTTTTTCTTCTTAATTTTCATTGGAATTTTACAAGAACACAGTGTCTGACGGCACCTGATTCTGAGGCCCAGTGTACCCGGAATCATTTTTCGAAGTTTGGATCGGGTACGTTCAGTGAACGATTGAGCGGGGTTTTCTAACTTTTGAACCGGTGCTCGGAATCGAATTTCGAGGGAACCGATGGAATCGCAGCACCGATATTTTCTTAGAAATGCCATTTCCGGAGCTGTGTTTTCTCGGGTGTGGTGTTTATGTTTTGGGGTTAAGTTAAGAAATAAAATAAAGTGGTGCGAAAACTTTATTTTATTTCCCTTAAGCCACTTAAAGCCACTTAATGCCACTTAAGCTAAGTTGAAGCGGATAGGGTGGAACCCAAAATACCCTACCCTCTTGGTAGGATATTTGTGAGATGGGGCCCACAGGATCCCCACCGTTTCTTTTCCTCTAAGTAACTCATTCGCGAAAACCCCTTTTAAATGAAAGTCAACCGGTGCGTTTTCTTAATTTCTAATCGCCCCAATTAATTGGGCAGTTAAGTTGTTACCCTTAATTCATCGAATTAATGGTTTGTTTCTTAACTTGTTTTTCAAATTGTTGGCATAAGAATAAAATAAGACCAATGTATGTTTTTCTTGGGTGTGGATTGTTGAGAGGATTTGGAGAAACTATATCTTCATCCTCCTTCGCGAAGAACGCGAAGAACGCGAAGAACGCCAAGAACACGAAGAATGCGAAGAACGCGACGAATGCGAAAAACGCGAAGAACGCGAAGAACGCATCGTCGCCGATGAAGAATGCCGGCCTTCGAAGAAAGGTGATGATGAAAGCCGAACCCTTGGAGATCGATGACGCGACGCCATGTACCGCGACGCCGACAATTCTCCTCCCGCGACGTTCTTCTGCGACGTTCCTTCCCCGCGACAATCTACGATCATCAATCGATTGAGGTAGGGGATTACCGTTATTTTAATTTTTCTTTTTGAATTCTATCCTCAACTTGGGTTTAATGGTACAATTAAATTTGTGTGTTTATAACCCTCGTAGATCGTTGACGCGACGCCCCTTCCGCGACGCGACAATCCTCTCCTTCCGCAACGATCAATTCTGCGACGAACTCACATTCGACGACGATGTTGAGGTAGGGGTTGTTTCTTTTAAATAATTGTGATTTATACCCACGACATATGATTAAAATTGGTGTGAGACTTTTAAAATCGCTAATGTGGTGGGTGCGGACTAACGAACAAGTATGAACCCACCGCTCCTTTCGTTCTTGGTGTGTGAAACGGCAGACATCGTCAAAGCAGGCCACACGGGCGATGCGAGGTCCTCGCAGTGAAGAACGGACCCTAGGAGGACCATTGGCAAAGACGAAGCGAATTTCAGACCACCAGAACTTGTCCAGTGGTCCGCGGAGCAGCCCCCCGACGCGCCACACTGGCACGGCGGCAGATGGCGGCGACGCCGGGCACGCCGCCGGAGGGAGCCGCCGCGGCTGAAGTCGCGCCGGCAGCAGCGCAGTCCTACGACCATGCGGGACCGGAGGAGCACGGAACACAGTGGCCCGGCCGCATCCGCTGGCAAGGACGGCCCCACGCGGGGCCGCGGTTCCCTCACGCGGGGGCAACACGCCCCCCGCTCCGCTCTGTCGTAACTGGCCGAGCCGACCCACCTGGCGACCGGGCTGTGCCCGCACCGGCTGGGCCGGGTCGGGCCACCCAGGCCGGGCCAGGCCGCGCCGGCCGGGTCGGACCCGGACCCGGGTCGGGTCGACCCGGGGGGGGGGGGGGTTGGGCCGGGTCGGTCTGGGCCCAGACCCCCCGTTTTCGGACCCCTTTTGGTATTTTGCCCATATCTTGGGATATAGACTTCAGATCGACGCACCGTCAGCGGCGATGCGATCCTTGGACCAAGACAGTCGTTTTGGCATATCACACTTAAGATTTTGGAATCTTTTGGGTTCATCCAGGTTGGTTCGTACACGAAACCAACCGGGCCCTCGGAGCGGAAACGCTCATATCTTGAACTCTGGACGTCTGATCGACGTGCCGTCGATTTTGTTGGATTCCCCTAAGTGAGACGGATCTTTTGGCTTAATCTGCTCGAGGATTGGATGCAGTTGGAGCATGGTTGGGTTGATTTTGACATAAAAACCAACCGGGCCCCTGGGACGAAAAAGCCAATAACTCTCAGACCGGGCGTCTGATTGACGCGCCTTATGAGACGTTGAGTTTTTGTTGACGATAAGGAACTTTTGGATACATCAACTCCGGACTATGTGTCAGTTGATTTATCAGCCTCTCAGCTCGTGGATCGGACCCTCCCGAACAAGCTTGCTGTGTGCGGGAACCCTAGAGCTGGCTGCGACTGACGATGAAGACTATCGTACTGGAATCCTATGTGGGTTCGACGATGAAGACAATCGTACTGGAATCCTATGTGGGTTCGACGATGAAGAAAATTGTACTGGAATCCTATATGGGTTCGACGATGAAGACAATCATACTGGAATCCTATGTGGGTTCGACGATGAAGACAATCGTTCTGGAATCCTATGTGGGTTCGACGATGAAGACAATAGTACTGGAATCCTATGTGGGTTCGACGATGAAGACAATCGTACTGGAATCCTATGTGGGTTCGACGATGAAGAAAATCGTACTGGAATCCTACGAGGGTTCAACGATGAAGACTATCGTACTGGAATCCTATGTGGGTTCGACGATGAAGACTATTGTACAGGAATCCTATGTGGGTTCGACGATGAAGACTATCGTTCTGGAATCCTATGTGGGTTCGACTATGAAGACAATCGTATTGGAATCCTATGTGGGTT
Organism: Viscum album; assembly: GCA_963277665.1. Taxonomy (NCBI): domain Eukaryota; kingdom Viridiplantae; phylum Streptophyta; class Magnoliopsida; order Santalales; family Viscaceae; genus Viscum; species Viscum album. The sequence continues at coordinate 2,028,669,106 of OY728123.1, forward strand.
CGACGATGAAGACAATTGTACTAGATTCCTCTGTGGGTTCGACAGCGATGACTACAGTGCTTGTATCCTACGTGGGTCCCAGTAAGATGAATCAGTGACTACATCTGATCATCTCTCTTGCTTTACAAATGATGTATACCTGTGTGAGCTGAGTACTGATTTTCTTTCCTATGTGGATTGTGTTATGATATCCTGTGTGGATTTACGTTTTTCTTTCCTGTATGAATTTACGTTTTGCTTTCCTGTGTGGATTTACGTTTTTCTCTTTTGTGTGGACTGGGTTGTACTTGGGCTCGGATGTTGGAGCCGAACGGGATTTGATGACTTAGGTATATGTATGGGCATATACCTAAGCAGTGTCGAATGTTACTTCGTGATAGTATCTTTCCCTTTTGAATTATCCTTTTTGGATTCTGGGAGACCTTCGGGGGTTTCGGGGTCCCTACTGAGTAGCTTATACTCACCCCTGCACGGGCTATGCCCGCACTACGTTGTGTTGGTTGCAGACGACGGACAACGCTGATCGTGGTTGGGGCTTACGGAGCAGGATGATACCTAGAGGTGGACCACTGGGCGTGATGTACTCGAAGAGGACGACTGGACCCTAGGAGCTGTCGAGGCCATCTGTACCCACCCTTCAGGTGGGACTTCCAGTGGACGGCTCGACGCTGCGGCTTTACATTCAGTTGATGTTTTCCCTTTTGAGTTGTACTTTACATTCAGTTTCGGTTTGTATACTGGCCCACTTACTTTTCCGCACTTACTGTTGTACCCTGTTTTTTACTTAGTGTTTAATTCTACTGCTTGCTTTCTCTGTGGTGTTTGTTTACTTTACAAAGGCAATGCCTTCCCTTTTTATAGGGATTTACGCCTTGGTGCTAGTCGCCAGCCCCTGGCCTATGGAAGGCGGGCTTGGGGTAGTCACGGCACGGGCCCTGAGGACGGGTCGTGACAAATCCAGCATGCTTAACTGCAGAGTTATAATGGGAATTCAGTCAATCCCGACATGGATGATACTAATCCATACCAAGTATGACGTTGTAAGGCCTCGACACTACTAACAAGAGATCCAAGGGAGGATGAGGACAGCTCAGATTCGGCAGAAATATTATGCTGAAAGGAGGCGATGGCCACTAGAGTTTGAGGATGGAGACCATGTATTTCCTATGGGTCTCACCTTTACGCGAGTTATGGAAATTTGGCCGGGGCGGAAAGTTGACTCTGCACTTCATTGGACCCTTCTAGGTCCCCAACGGGGTAGGCGATGTGGTTTACCGCTTGACCCATCCACCTCAGTTGCACAAGGTGCACGACGTCTTCCACGTATCTCAACTGAGGAGATACGTGCATGACCTGACCCATATCATTGACCATGTGGAGCTAGACATTGATGATGGGGCGACTTTTACGGAGGTCCCGGTAGAGATCAAGGATCGACAGGAGCAGGTCCTACGTGGACGATCGATTCCTCTAGTGCACATAATATGGCAGCACGGGAAACTCCAGGAGAGCACTTGGGAGCGGGAGGCTCAGATGCGTGCTCAGTACCCATATTTTTTACCCTAGTTTATGATATATCTTTACGGGGACGTAAAGCCCTGAGGTGGGAGTGATGTAAAGACCCGTAAAATTCAAGGAATGTTTTTCTTCTTCTTAATTTTCATTGGAATTTTACAAGAATGCAGTTTTTGACGGTACCAAATTCTGAGGCCCGGTGTGCCCGGAATCATTTTTCGAAGTTTGGCTCGGGTACGTTCAGTGAACAAACGAGCGGGTTTTTCTAACTTTTGAACCGGTGCTCGGAATCGAATTACGAGGGCACTGATGGAATCAAAGCACTGGTATTTGCTTAGAAACGCCATTTCTAGAGTTACGTTTGCTCGGGTGTGGTTTTTATGTTTTGGAGTTAAGTTAAGAAATAAAATAAAGTGGTGCGACAACTTTATTTTATTTCACATAAGCCACATAAGCTAAGTTGAAGCGGATAGGTTGGAACCCAAAATATCCTACCCTCTTGTTAGGATATTTGTGAGATGGGGCCCGCATGATCCCCACCGTTTCTTTTCCTCTAACTAGCGCACATGCGAAAACCCCTTTTAAATGAAAGTCAACCGGTGCGTTTTCATAATTTCTAAACGCCCCAATTAATTGGGAAGTTAAGTCGTTACCATTAATTAATTTAATTAATGGTTCATTTCTTAACTTGTTTTTGAAATTGTTGGCATAAGAATAAACTAAGACCAATGCATGTTTTTCATGGGTGTGGCTTGTTGAGAGGATTAGGAGAAACTCTATCTTCATCCTCCTTCACGATGAACGCGAAGAACGCGAAGAACGCGAAGAATGCGAAGAACGCGAAGAACGTGAAGAACACATCGTCGCCGACGAAGAACGCCGGACTTCGACGAATGGCGACGAAGAATGCCGAACCCTCAGAGATCGACGACGCGATGTCGTGTACCGTGACGCCGACGATTGTCCTCCCACGATGTTCTTCTGCGACGTTCCTTTCCTGCGACAATCTTCGATCGTCAATCAATTGAGGTAGGGGATTGTGGTTATTTTAATTTTTCTTTGTGAATTATATCCTCAACTTGGGTTTAATGGTGCAATTAAATCTGTGTGTTTATAACCCTCGGAGATCGTCGACATGACACCCCTTCCACGACGCGGCGATCCTCTCCTTCTGCGACGGTCAATTCCACGACGAACTCACATTCGACGACGACGTTGAGGTAGGGGTTGTTTCTTTTAAATCTTTGTGATTTATACCCGCGACGTATGATTAAAATTGTTGTGAGACTTTTAAAATCGCTAACGTGGTGGGTGTGGACTAACTAACAAGTCCGAACCCACCGCTCCTTTCATTCTTGGTGTGTGAAACGGCAGACGTCAACAAAGCTGGCCGCACGAGCGATGTGAGGTCATCGTAGTGAAGAACGGACCCCGGGAGGACCTTTGGAGAAGATGGAGCGAATTTCCGACCACCAGAACTTGTCCAGTGGTCCGCGGAGCAGCCCGTCGGCGCGCCACACCAGCACGGCGTCACCGGCAGCAGAGGGCGGCGGCGCCCGGCGCTCCGTCGGAGGGAGCCGCGGTGGTTGAAGCCACAGCGGCAGCAGCATGGTGCCACGACTGCGTGGGACCAGAGGAGCACGGGACACGACGGCCTGGCCGTGTCCGTTGGTAAGGGCGGCCCCACGTGGGGCCGCGATTCCCTCACGTGGGAGCAGCACTCCCCCCACTCCGCTCGGCCGTAACTGGCCGAGCCGACCCACCTGGCGGTCGGGTCGCGCCCCGCGCCGGCCTGGTCGGTTTGTGCCCAGGCCGCGCCGGGCCGCGCTGGCCGGGTCGAACCCGGACCCCGGCCGGATCGGTCCGGGCCCAGACCCCCCGTTTTCGGACCCCTTTCGGTTTTTTGCCCATATCTTGGGCTACAGACCTCCGATCGACGCACCTTCAGCAGCGATGCGATCCTTGGACCGATATGGTCATTTAGACATATCGAACTAAAGGTTTCAGAATACTTTGGGTTTGGCCGGGTTGGTTCGTACACAAAACCAACCGGGCCCTCGGAGCGGAAACACTCATATCATGAACTCCGGACGTCCGATCGACGTGCCGTCGATTTTGTTGGATTCTTCTAAGTGAGACGGATCTTTTGGCTTACTCCGCCCGAGGTTTCAATGCAGGTGGAGAAAGTTCGGGTTGGTTTTGACTTAAAAACCAACCGGGCCCCTGGGACGAAAAAGCCAATAACTCTCAGACCGGGAGTCTGATTGACGCATCGTCTGTGATGTTGAGTTCCTGTTGATGATACATAAATTTTGGATACATCAACTCCGGACTATGTTTCAGTTGATGTATCAGCCTCTCGGCTCGTGGTGCGGACCCTCCCAAAAGAGCATGCTGTGTGCGGGAACCCTAGAGCTGGCTGCGACTGACGATGAAGACTATCGTACTGGATTCTTACGTGGGTTCGATGATGAAGACAATCGTACTGGAATCGTATGTGGTTTCGACGATGAATACAATCATACTAGAATCCTATGTGGGTTCAATGATGAAGACAATCCTACTGGATTCCTATGTGGGTTCGACGATGAAGAAAATCGTATTGGAATCCTATGTGGGTTCGACGATGAAGACAATCGTACTGGAATCCTATGTGGGTTCGACGATGAAGACAATCGTACTGGAATCCTATGTGGGTTTTATGATGAAGATAATCCTACTGTAATCCTATGTGGGTTCGACGATAAAGACTATCGTACTAGAATCCTATGTGGGTTCGACGATGAAGACTGTGGTACTGGAATCCTATGTGGGTTCGACGATGAAGACTATCGTACTGGAATCCTATGTGGGTTCGACGATGAAGACAATTGTACTAGAATCCTCTGTTGGTTCAACGGTGACGACTACAGTTCTTGTATCCTACGTGGGTCCCAGTAAGATGAATCAGTGACTACATCTGATCATCTCTCTTGCTTTACAAATGATGTATACCTGTGTGAGCTGAGTCCTGATTTGCTTTCCTATGTGGATTGTGTTATGCTATCCTGTGTGTATTTACGTTTTGCTTTCCTGTGTGGATTTATGTTTTGCTTTCCTGTGTGGATTTACATTTTTCTCTCTTGTGTGGACTTGGTTGTACTTGGGCTCAGATGTTGGAGCCGAACAGGATTTGATGACTTAGGTATATGTATGGGTATATACCTAAGCAGTGTCGAATGTTACTTCGTGATTGTATCTTTCCCTTGTGAATTATCCTTTGTGGATTCGAGGAGACCTTTGGGGGTTTTGGGGTCCCTAATGAGTAGCTTATACTCACCCCTTCATGGGCTATGCCCGCACTATGGTGTGTTGGTTGCAGATGACGGACAACGCTGATTGTGGTTGGGGCTTGCGGAGTAGGACGATACCTAGAGGTGGACCACTGGGCGGGACGTACTCGAAGCGGACAACTGGACCCTAGGAGCTGTGGAGGCCATCTATACCCACCCTTCAGGTGGGACTTCCAGTGGACGGCTCGACGCTGTGACTTTACATTCAGTTGCACTTTTCCCTTTCGATTTTTACTTTACTTTCAGTTTGGGTTTGTATACTGGCCCACTTACTTTTCCGCACTTACTGTTGTACTGAGTTTTTTACTTAGTGTTTACTTCTACTGCTTGCTTGCTCTGTGGTGTTTGTTTACTTTAAAAATGCAATGCCTTCCCTTTTATCAGGATTTACGCCTTGGTGCTAGTCGCCAGCCCCTGGCCGATGGAAGGCGGGCTTGGGGTAGTCACGACACGGGCCCCGAGGATGGGTCGTGACAATTTTAACTTTCTTACATACTATGAACCTTGATTTGAACATAGAAATATCATTTATCATTTTTTTTAACCATAATTTGTCCTGATGAAAATAACATATCTTGGTGCCTCCAGTATGGATGGATAAATATGATCTATACACATTATCCAATAACTCCTTTGTTAGCTGAGGTGATGAAGGAACCAAAATACTATCTCCAAATTGAATCAGACTATCATCATCAATATGGAATTCATGAATATTCAGTTCCATAACCACTTATACCTTATTTTAAAGCTTCAAGTAATCCCTTTGGGCCTACTTGATATACTTTTGGATAAAATGTTGGGAAATCATTTGGGAAAGGTAGGATTTTCCATACCATTATTATTTCCCAACCCATCATTTTCATATCCATGAAGATAGAGTCTTTGCTAATCTACCTCATGGGTAGAGTAGTGGGGTATTTTATACTAAGATCATCATATACCTTTTTTACCTTTTGTGGATGGTAATGAATAGAGAAATTGTAGTCCTTGATCATATTTAACCATCTTCAGTAATGCTTGTTGAGATCCTTTTGTGTGAATATATACATTAGACTCTTCTGATCTATATATTTGTTAAACTTCTCACCACATAGGTAGTTATGCCAAATATTCTTGTCGAAGATCACACCTACAAAATCTAGATCAAGTGTTAGGTATTTCTTCTCAGTGTTATTTAGTTTTTTTTATACATAGGCTATCACACTATCATTTTTCATGAGTTCACAACCCAAGACTCTTTTTAAAGCATCACTTACATCAAAAAACCTTGTCCACTTTTTCTTAGTGTGATTAAAAGCACAGTCATTACTCTCTTCATAATCTCCTTAAATCATTCCTTACATTCTTCCATCCATACACACTTTACCCATTTTCATGTTACCATAGTTATCAAGCAAAAAAAATGATAAATTTATCATAAAATAGTGGTAGTACCCTACTAAGCTTTGAAAACTATATATTTACATGAAACTATTGGTTTTGGTCCAATAATCAATTTATTTTTTTTTCTTTTAAGGGTCCATAAAAATCCCCACACTTGTGATTACATTCCCCGTGAATGTGGCTTTCTACATCCAAAATTCACACATGCTGAACTTAGCATAAATTTTCTCCTTCCTTGATGTCACTAGCATAATCCATATATACTATTCATGTTTCTCCATTATCTTGGAGTAAATAAAAATATCATCAATAAAAACTAAGAAATGTTTTTCAGGTAGTCTCTAAGGACTCTATTCATCAAGTCCATAAATATTATAGGGGAATTTGTAAGTCTGAAGGGAATCACTATGAACTCATAGTGTCCAGACCATGTATAAAAAGATATATTCTAAATATATTACTTCTTAAACACTGGTGAATGACTTATACAATGAAGATACACCTTTTATAAGTAATGTTCACCTCATAGTTGATATAATAAGTCATCAATCCTTGGAAAGGAATAATTGTTCCTTATGGTGATCTTATTGAGATTTTGGTAATCAATACATAACTAAATTGATCCATCATTTTTCTTTAAAAACTGCATGGGCTTACCCCATAGTGAGTTCTAGGGTGTATGAAACCATTGTCCAAATTCCCTTGTAGATTCTTCTTTGACTCCTCATGTTTAATATGGGCCATCTGGTATTGGAATTTGGATATAGGGCTGGCTTTGAGTATAATATCTATTGATAAATCTACCTCATGATCTGGTGTAAGTCTAGGTAACTCGTTAAGAAATAAATAAGGGTATTCTTTAACAATAGTAATTTCTTTAAGGTTGATACCTTCCTTTGACTAAACTATTTAGTAAAGTTATGATTCTTATTAGGGTATCAACACCCACACTATTGAGGAATTTTCCAAAGGAGATTCAAGTTATTCTGTGCATTTTTATAAGACCATGGGATGTTTCAAAATATGAAATAGTATTTCCTTTTCCTGATAGTTGATGTGTTCTCTATATAATGATATTAAATCCATGCCCATCATAGCATCGAATTCCAAAATGGTAAGTATTATGTTATTTTCTTGAAGAATATTCCCACCTAAGCTAATAGGAGAAGATTCCAACCCTTTTGTTACAATGATCACACCACCCAGTGTTTTTATAGATATATCTATTTCAAGGTAACATGGATTATATTAAATAGTTATATCAAACTTGAAGGATATATAATAATACTCAGAACCATAATCAAATAAAAAAATTCCATTATTGAGTGAATATGAAGTTTAACTCATATAACTTCATTTGAACACTCCACTTCAATAGTGGTGACAGTATAATATTCTCATTTATCCTTTGGCTTTGGTGGTTTCTGATGCTGATTACCATCAAGGACTCATGGTTTAGTTCATTGGATTTATATTTCCCTTGATCCTTATAGTTAAAGCACTATATTTTGGATCATACAACCAGAGGTTAATTTATTTCCTCCACCGTTTTGGCTGACTTCTTCATGACAGTTCGATATTAATTATCTTGGTAGCCTTCTCTCTCACACTTAAATAATTTTCCAATACCTTCTAAAAAATCACCATGATTCTCTGCCCACATTTTTGGCACACGGGTGGTTGGATTCTATTTCCTAATTTTTCATTTGACCCACCATCTTGAAACTTAATTCTTTTATTCTTAACTCTATAACCATGGGACCATTCACCAAAATCTATCTATACTTTGAGGGAATATCAAACTAATTCTTTATAACTTAAAAAGTTTAAGATAAATATAGCCTTTTGAAGGTGTGGTTTTAAACAACTATGAAAGATATATATTTTTCTATCATTGTTGATAACAAACCCCAAGGAATATATTGAAAGACATGTGAATTTTTTCCCATAATCCTTAATAGATTCATCACCAATTTATTTCAACTCTAAGAATTATCTCTCCATCATTTTTCAAATAGTTTGAGGTAAATACTAATTAAGAAATATTTTTTAAAAGTATTCCCACTCCATATCTTCCCTTTCATACTTTGGATTGGTGTTATTTATGAATTCCCATCATTGATTGGCATATCCATCTAAATGATATATGGACATCATCACATTATCATTATCAAAATAATGGTGCATACAAAAGATCTTATCCATTGAGTTAACCCACTATTCCATGAAAGTTGGATTAAAAGATCCACTAAACACCGATGGTCATTTCCACATAAATAAATTGATTAAAATTTGTTCCTTTTTGGGTTAAGGAAGACATTACATGTGGTTCATGTCATTTTTCATAGCCTTAGAAAGTTGGGTAAGAATTTCCATAAATTCAGGAACTCTTCCTCCCATGCAATATGGGATGTTGTTCAAACAATCGTTGCATTATCCCTCACATGGGTTGTTTTACTAGTTTCTCCTAGTTACCAAATTTTTTGATTGGTTTGAACAAATCATAAGTTAGAAAATCAGGAATAAATTATTTATTCTTATGCAAAAAATTAACTCTAAATGCATATCTTATCAAATCCTAATGTTTAACATTCTTCTAAAACAATTCATCTATTAGGTTTACCTATTCATAGACTTATACATATCGTTTTCACTAAATTGTTCTAATACTAATTCCAAAATTAACTAAACCATACTCAGATACAAACTATAGCAACCAAACTCTTCTTACATGACTATTACATCATATTTAATAAAAACAATATAATTATTTCCAAATCCAGTATCCAATGTTTTAGTGTCTTGGGAACGTTTGTCTCATACAGAAATAGTACATAATAAAACATAAAAATGTATTTAAAAATTTATTATTTATACTTATAATATCTATTGTTTTCCTTATTACATGATGTCACTTGATGATATTTATCAATGAAATGGGTGGGTTAAAAGACCAGTAAGAGAAGGAATGTGGGAAATGCATCAATAGAAAATGGGTGAGCACAATCATCATCATCATATCATAAGAATATTATTATAATCATAATCATGAACGAAACATTTGATAAAGTCATGTAATTTGGAATATTTATAAAAATGAAAAAGCATGCCATAGTGGTGAAATACCACACATATTTGTGAAAACATATTACATCACGCCCATACATAACGTAAGTTAATAAATCATAGCATCATCATTAGGATTAATGATAGAATGATGTTCATGCATATTGCACATAATCTAATGAGATATGTCACATTACCCACTGAATTGGAGGGCTATAACATTTTGTGACCACCCAACATCATAAATACTTATAATCATGCATGCCCCATATAACATATAAAATCATAGTCCTAAAATATATCATGGAAATTAATGGGTTTCATAAGGGTTTCATAAAGTACAATTTCATGAATAAAAATTGGGGCTCCAAAATTACTAATTGGAAAAAATTCATAAACATTATCATTCTTGAGTAAATAAGAATCAACTCAATGGGAGCTAAGAATGTGTTTTGGAAGGAAAATGTTTTTTTATAAAATCTTTGTGATTAGCTTTAAAATAATTTTGAAAAGTTAGGAACATATAAATTATAGAAATAAAAGGTAAAGGATAGAGAAATTTTATTTTAGGGACTTCATATTAATACCCATACTAAAAATAAGGTCAAAGTGAAGAAAATACAAAAATAAGGATTTTGGTTGAAAATCCCCTTACCTTAAATCCCACTTAATTACATAGATTTTTTTCCAACTTGATAATAAAATTTATTTAATTAAAAAAATGAAACAGAATTCAATTATTTCCATTTTTCACTATTTAACAATTATTATCATTAGATTATATTTCCTAATTCATTTAGTTAAATGGAAAACTTTTTGATATCATGTTTTCCTAAAACATTTCTTGTTTTTCTTATATTTTACTATTTTCTTCATTGTAATTTATATATTTGTAGAATTAATTCTAGAAGATCGAAAAAAAATATATTGTTAAATTTATATATTATAAATAATTTAGTAAAACCATCCATGAGGGTTTTGATATGAAATAATGTGGATACATCCTCATTGATAGTTAACCGACCATTATCAGAAATGTTGTCCAAAGGTGGAGAAATAAATGTATATAATATAAATAATTCAAAACTATAATTTTTATAGTATGTTAACATAATTATCATAATTTAAACATAAAATATAATTAACTTTATAATATTTTGATTTAAAAGGGATAGAAAATGATAGGAATAAAAGAGGAAAACACAAAGAAGAGTTGATGAAAATATACCCCCTTATCGGTGTTGCGTCCCTTATACGACACTCAAATCATAGATGATTGGAGTTAAATTACCCTATAACATCTCTATGAACTCTACTTTAATTAATAGATAATATTTCGATAGATATTTGTCTTTGAATATTTCTGAGGAGTGGATTTCCATGGAGAGGGGGGTAATTTATACATGAGGAAAGAGGTATTTTTGAGTTTAAATATTGAATAAAATATTATTTTTAATATAAACCTTGTAATAGTGATATTTTTGAAATTATAAACCATATATTAATAAAATAACATGATTTTAAGAATTTAAATAACATTATAATTAGAATTCATTTGTTTTATCGAAAGGAAAGGTGTAAAAAAAGAGAAAATATAATTTTAATGTAATACTTTTGATTTTAGTCACTGGAATGTACTTTCTAGGTTTGGAAATCATTCATTGTATTTTAATGACTTATTAATCAAATTAAATATTTTTTATTCAATCCTAAAGTTATATAAATTATTATACCATTATTACATCATGATTGATGTAATACATGATACACCGGTTACCGAAAAACTATATTTTTACTATTCAATTGAAAATTGAAGTATTTAAAATTATTACCATAAAATCACCCTTGTCAAATTTCAGTGTGCTAATTTTAAAAATGGTATTAATTTTATGAAAAAAATATTTTAAAAAAGGCTATTTAAAATTTTAATATAAAAATTATTATTTTTATGAAATACTTTAGAACACAGTTTATTAAAAAATTTCTTGTATTTTCATTGAGTTTTTTAATCATGATATTTATTTTTGGAATTATTATATTTATATTTACTGAAATTAATCATTAGAAATATTGATTATATTTCATTTCATTATTTTGAGGTCAAATTACTAATCCAAAAGTTAGATTACTATTCCCAAAGGTTAGGTTAATATTCCAAATAGTCATGTTACTATTACAACAATCACATAAATATTCCAATAGTCACATTACCTCCTATAAATACTAATTAATTTATATATTCATTATTCACCTCATTTTATCTCAATGTTTTATATTTCCATTTTCTAAAATGTCATTTGGTTTACTAATATTTTGTTTCTTTTACATAGTTTTTTTCACATGAAGGATGATTATAGCCGATTGTAAGGGTACAAATTTTCTCATTATTGTTTATTTTATTTTATTTTTTTGTCCCCTTATAATATTTGGAATTTTAATTATTTTATTCATTAACTAATGGAATTATTTTCATTAATGAATTAATGTTATGTTTGTTTTTCTATGTGTTATACGTGTATAATACATATATAATATAATATAACACACTTTTATTTAGGAAAAAATTATAATTTAAAAGGTAAGGGTCATTACAGTATAAGAATTGTGTTTATCCTATTCTCTTTCTATTTGAATCTCTCTTCACACTCATGTATCCCTAAATACGTCACTCCCTTCTAAGTAAGCTGGGTTTGGGATTTGATAGTATTGAAAATTTTATCACTAACCATCAATAATAAACTTATAGACTAAAGAAAATACATATATCCATCACAGATGATGGTCTAGTCCAATCCAAAATCAACTTAGTCTTTTAAGGGTCTATAGATATCCCCTTATTTGTGATAACAAGCCCTAAGAATATTACTTTCCCCATCCAAAACTCACATTTACTATACTTTTCATATAAATTATCCTTGCTCAATGACTTCAAAAAAGTATTCAAATGTTCCACATATTACCCTTGATTATGAATTCTATAAGAATATAATCTATAAAAAACCACAAATTTCTAAAATTAATATCTAACGTATCTATTCATTAAGTCCATGAAGATCATTTAAGCATTCATGAGTTGAAATGGAATGACTAAGAACTAATAGTTCTTGTACCTCATATGAATGGTGATATTAGAAATTTCCTCATTATTTAGCTTTAAATGATGATATCCCAATCAAAGGTCAAATATAGAGAAGTATTAAGATCCAAAAAACTGATCAAACAAGTCATCAATCCATTGTATGGGATACTTTTTCTTTATCACCTTCTTTTTGATTTCATGATAATCAACACATAGACGTATTGACTAATCCTTCTTCTTGAAAAATAGAACTATTGAACCCCATAGTGAAGCACTAGGGTGAATGAAAACATTTTCTATATTCCATTATAGTTTCTTTCTGGTTCTTCCGGTTCAATGATGCCCATTATATAAGGAATCTTGGATATCCGTAGAGATTCAGATATAATTTGAATTGATAACTCAACCTATTGACATAGAGGAATAACAAGATACTCTTAAAGGAATATATCCACGCATTCCTTTAAAATGGGCATGTCATAAAGATTAATTCTTTCCTTTTTTCAATTATTTGAGCATGATATTATTTCTTACAAGACAACAATATCTATATTGGTAAAAATATCAAAGGATAGTCATCCTCCTCCTTACACTTTTATATAATAAGAGGATTATTTGGGTAAGGAAAATTTATTTCCTTCTCTATATAGTTGATATGGGATCTATGTAGATAAAGTTAGTCTATTCCCTTTATAGTATTTAATTAAACTAGAGGTATTCTGATAAGTTTTACTGGGAGATTCATCTCATAAACATTAACTAGGGAAGACATATGTACTTGAGATATGATAATCTCTCCATTTGTGGTCTTCACTGATACATTAACCTCAATATTTTGGGATTAGTTTTTAATATTTCTATTAAACATTTAATATATGAAATAATTCATAGAACTATAATCAAATATATTGTAAATTTTCCAAAGCATATACCATGGGAGTGTCTATCTAAGTTTGTTGTATTATCTATACTCATCATGAATATGAGTGATGATCGATTCAATCCTCAACCAACCCTTTTTGTGGTGATTACCCCTGGGTGTATCTATGTCACAAATGTATACACATTCTAGTATGAATATTGGGATGTAATTTATTTGAAAACCATATACTTAAAAAATCTAAAATTTTATGATGCTATTCTATACTTAGGATCATCCTTAGGGTTTTCAATATTGTTCATACATTATAATCTCTAAAAATAACTGTATATTTTCTTTGATACCAACTATATCAACGCAAAACTTAAACACATATTATTTCACATTTTTTAACAAAATTTTTCAAAAAAAAATATAAACCATGGATTGAGAGCTATAGTGACTTTGTTTGATTAGACGCATAAATACATCATCTTAAACATAAAAATACCATCTTTATTGAAAACTACACATAGTTCTCATAAATCCCATTGATATTCTCAAACTATATAGGATACCATTGGGAAACTAATTAAGGAAAAATGTGATATAGAAAGCCTAGAAAAGTAATAAATATAGCAATAAAGCATAACATTAGAGTCCAGTGGCATAACATGATATCATAAGGAAGATGATCACAAGAATGAAAACATAAAATAATGAAATAAAATTATAAGATCAAGAAATAATAGAATATCTAGAAGAAAATTAAGACACTAAATAACAAAAATAATTCAAGGGTCACTCCCAATACCATCATCATATAGTGTAATAAGTCCCATGGTGGACTAATTTCACTCCTCATTCCCATAAACATAGCAGAAAAAGTCATGTAATGTATTTGGTTCACTACATAATGCCATGAATAAGACCTCATGAGATTTATAGAATTAACTAATCAATTATAGGGATACATAATTTTATTTCAACCCGTCACATAATGAAAATAATATATATGTGTGACACACAGATAACAGAAGTCATACATATATCATAAGCATGACTTAGCATGTGTGAGGGTTGTGGGTTTCATAATTTAGATTCAACACAAAATTGAGGGATAAATCATAAGGATACACAATAGTATAAATAATAAGAATATTTAGGACATAAATAATTTAAAAAAATATTTAGGTATTGAATATAGGGTTCTAATGTATCAAATAAATGAGAAATATATTGGATATGAAAGAATAAAAACAAACCATAAGGTGAAACTTTTTGAAATAACTAACATATATTTTTAAATAAGGAAAGAGTGTATTGTCTTACATAAAACTAAAAATTAACCAATAGGGTTTTAAATAAAATAATTGAGGTTTTTAGTAGCTATTAATTGTTTAAAATAATTATGGGGGTGATTCATGAAGTGGGATGAGAAATAGGAAAGTTTTCTTATATCGAGTTTACTTAAATGTGATAATTTCTAAGGGAACTAAAAACATATATTATAAAAAATTAAAGGGGTTTTTAAGAAGTTATATATGTGATTGAAATATATTCAAAAAAGTAATAGATAAATGATAATAATATTTAATTAATTGTACAAAAATAAAGAGAATTTGTAATTGATATGCCGCACGGGTGGTACAAAAGAACTCTTAGATCTGGTCCCTGATTCATTATGCACACACACTTAACTTCCCGAATAACCATTTTAAGTTTATTAAATTCCTAATTAAGGACCATATTAATCTATATTTTATATTATAAGGTGCGTTAACTATTATATGTTATTTATTTATAATATAATTTTCTTTCTTTTTTCGGTTAGTTGAGGTTGTTCGGTCAATTTCCCTGTAACTCCATATATATGTTGACTATGGTATAAGTAACTTAAAACTAGTTTCATATTATAAATAATATTAATATTTTTATAAAAATAATTTTTATATATTAAATATATTTTTAAATCTATCTATGATAGTGGTGATTAAAAATGAAACCCATTTCTCGTGGAGGTGGTAGTCCAAATGTATGCATGATTGAGGTTTCTATTTCTCAAAAAATGAGATTGGATGGAGGTAAATGATAATTTTGAGATTTAATAATAATATTTATATTATATATCATATTTATTCATCAATTATATCCTATTAACTATCCATGAATACAAGGGATGAAAAATAGAAGATATTGCTTTGTGGAGGCGGTAGTATGCACAAACACTGTAATGACATTTTGTTTTTCTTAGCAGGTGGAGAAGAATAAATAATGGTTTATAAATTATTATAATAAAATATAATTACAATAATAACACTTATTTTATTATATTTTCACGGATATAATAAATTAGGAAGATTAAGATTAAGGAGAAAAGATTACCAAGAAGGTAACACTTATATTTGAGACTTGATATTCTCTTAGAGATATCATTGGAAGTGAAGGCCTTAAGATAAATTCTAAAGTTCATGAGATTATTTAAGAAAAAATTAAATATATGATATTTAATTTGGGTAGAGGTTCAAGGGAAATTCAAATGGTATGTATAATCATGGAGGTGTTAAAGTGAACCTCTTTTATAAGTGAAGAAATTGGCACTTTTGGGAATACAGTTTACCATTCCTTGATATCATTATATTATTCCTTAGTAAATGAATCCAAATATTCATAATAATGGATTTTGGGGTGATATTGGGTCTTCCAATCCTCACTTAATAATTTCCAATAAAAATTAAACATTTTTCAAGTCTTTTACCATAAGAGTTTACATTTTTATATTTTGATTTTTACCTTGGAAACTAGTTATTCACTAAGTCATTTATCTTTCATTTATAAATACATAGTATCAAATATTACAAAATTTTTATATTTTAAACAAAAATCTCACCTCTAGTTATTATAATCCATTTTCTAAATAAGATAAAATTATCTTTTAACCTCAATCATTAAATATATACAAAAACAATTTTCCCATAATTACAATAATTAACATTAATCATAGTAATTTTATTTTTTGGAATAAAAAGGAAAATGAACTTATTATATAATGTAGAATTTATGATCATAAATATAAAATTAATTTTTTCATAATATATTCAAATATGTGAAAATCATAATTTTTAATATAAGCGATTAAAAAATTGTTTAGGGTGAACTACTACTAACATTACTAAAATGTTAAACAATGGTTTTGTAAATTAAAGTTGGTATTTTTAAATGAATTATTTTTCTTTATAAATATATATTTCTTATTTCAAAAAGTTTTTGAAAACATATTTATTTAATAGTGATAATTTTTACCAAAACCCTTATTTTCATTATTTTCCTAAAAATTATTTTGTTTTTAAAATTCCCAAAAATTCATCTTTAGAAAATATAGATTTACTAAATCCCAAAATTAAATTAGTTTATTAAAATTAAAATTATAAATATATTATAAATATATGTATTCAAAATTTTGTTACTATTCTCTATTCTTTCTAGTTTAATGGTTATAACAGAAATCTTTGATAATTCAACTTTATTAATGTTTCATGATTTTTGGTTTAGTCTGATAAATATGTAACATATGATAATCAACACAATATTTATTAATGGTAAATAATCACTAATATCTTAGGTTATTACATATTCATTATTTCTTAATGGTTACACCTTGGTAGTATGCTATAGGTGAATTCATTTCAAGTTGTGTATTACTGCAGAAAGATTTTATCGTAATTGGGTTATGTAATTTGTTGGGCATTTAAAAGATGAACAATAATGATAAATTTTATATTGTAAGGTATCTAGCTGGTTAATATTTATTGAAATTAAACTCATGATTCTTGGGATAAAAAATTCAGATTAGGCCATGATTTTTAGATGTCCCGATAATGAAATAATACGACACCATAATTTCGGGTGTTGCACTGTTATTTTGAAGATTATAGTGAAATATGGAATTTAAAATACATTTCAAATATAGAGTGATTATATTAGATTTTTTATGATTTAATTTTACATTGTATGGTATATTTGAAGTCAAATTAACATGTGACATGTGGTATTTTATGGAGGATAATTTTGGATGGTCAAATTGAATAAATTAAAAAGTGATAGACTATTGGAATTTAGAATAAAAAACACAAAAATATGATTATAGAGTATTCAAAAAATCATGAGATTTATTTAGGAGGCATATATGGAAATTATTTAATTTTAATGAAGTTTTTATTCTAATTTTCAGATGGGGTAAAATAAAAAACACGCACGTTATTTTTTGTTCTAAATATACTTTTATTATTAATTGTATGTGACCTTTATAATGACTATTCTATATTAATTTATCCTAAAACAATTATTTGATAGTTAAAATGTGGTATTGGACCTTGGATTAGTATTTTACCTTTTCTAAATCTTGTAATCATATACAAAGAGTGGTTATTTTTGGTATACTGGAACACCAACATGTGTATACTCCTTGGATGTTTCCCTTAGTGGTGAATCTAGTGAAATCCATGTGGGATAACATGTATTTTATATATTTGGTTTTTGTGTATTTATATTTGGGTTTTAAAGGTTTAAATTCTTCGTATTAACATAGGAAAACAATTTTATTTTATTTTAGATGAATATTTACACCATATTTCACCCCACTTTTATGGTATACCTGAGTGTGCTTTTGAAAATTGGTATCAGAACCAAAAAGATAATTGTTTAGTGAATACATTGGATGCTTGAATTTGATATGGAGTGGACTATTAAAGTGAAACGTTTTTCTATCTTTGATGGGTGAAATTATTATATATTTAATATTATATGAGATCATATTTATGGCTTCTTGGACTTGATGTTTTCTTTACATATATCCATGGAATTCAAGTCAGTGATCCTATCAAGTTCTATTTGAATTGTGTGTAATGGAAGTTTCTTAATGTTGATTTGAATGCACAAAAAACCATATCTATATTATTATAAAATAAATTTTGTATAAAATATATGAGTTTTGAAACTACTAAATCAATTTGTGGGAAGCTGGCTAACATTTATGAAGGTGGTTATTAGTTGATGGATGCTAAGATAAAAGTTTCTTTACAACAAGTTTGATGACCTGAATATAGACCCGAATGGCAACATTAAATGTTTATTTTACAAAACTATTGATGTTATAGGATCTATTCATGGACTAGGTGATGAAATATAATCTATGTATATAAGAAATTTTTTAAGTGATTTAGACCTATATATAATCCAAATTTTTTGTCACTATAATAAAGAAATTAAACAAATCTCTCACTGAATGACTTGAAAATTATTTTTTTTTCTAATGAAATATTGTAAATCTAGAAGAAATGTTGATCCATTCGTCTATTGTTATGTAATTCATCCCCATGGGAAAACTTGGTGTCCATAAATCTAACGCTTTAAAAGAATATTTTCGTGATGAATTTCTATAACTTGTTTTAGGTAAATTTTAATAAGGAAAAGGAAGGGTTGAGGAAAATCTACCATTCAATTATTTTATTTTTGAAATTGTTTGTCAAATAATTTCCAAATGTCCAAGGATTAATTATTGTTATGTTGAAATGGGTTTCCCATTAAAATGAAAAAATAAATTTTCCCTAAATAAAATGGTAAATATAGAAACACATAAGGAATAATGTTTTAAAGAAAGAACATGGTTTTTATGTAAGTGTATAATTATTATTTTTTATAAATAATGTGATATAGAGATTTAATACGATTCAAAGGATAATATTGTAGTATCCTGACCCTGATCTCCGTAATAGTGGTTGAATCGGTGGTGAAACATGACCTAAATGACACCTCCCAATATGCTAGAGGATGCTGACTAGTGGTTAGAATATATAATAAATATGGGGGGGACTATATCCTATGGACCAGGTAACCGTAAATAAAAAGAGGTAATATTAATAAACTATAATCATAGTATAACAAAATGATATGGGTGTTGTAGCTAAGATTCAATCATAAAAAAATAACATAACACATGCTATATCAAATGAAACACTATAATGACATATAATTCACACGTAAGTAAAAAAGGTCATGGAATAGGCTAATCATATCCAATTTAGTTTAAATCAAGGATAGAGGTGAATAAAAAATTATGTTTGTGTATCTACCATTTCCCATATCCCACTCCAATCATCTTTCCAATTCATCCATTTACTATATGGACCTTTACATATATACATTCACGAACCAAACAGGGTCAACCCTAAACCGGTCACCTGAGCTGGTCTGTGACATGGAATGATGGGCGTTCTTGCTCCCCACAATCTAGAAACAAGTGTCGGGCATCAAAATTTATTCACAGGGAATAATTTGGGCCATAAAGATAAACAAATAAACAATAAGAACCAGAATAATAAAATTGAAATCGAGCAACGAGAAAAGAAATAAACCGAAAAACTCAGCATACCACCACGTGACCTTCAAAGTCACCTCCCAACTAAAGGCCGACCTTGCATCTATAGTCAGAAACTCAGCCAAGAGAATTTGAGCAAAGGGAGCCTGTAACTGAAGTGATAAGATAGGTGTGAGCCTAAAAATGCTCAATAGGGATGCTAATAATAAACCACAGAATCCACGCATTTTATAATTCCAAAACAGAACAATAATTCTAGTTTGAACTAGAGTTATAAAAAAATAAGGTCTTCACATTTACAATGTATTTTTGAAAACTAAAAATCATAATTACATTGCCCTATTAATTCAAAAACAAGGAAAATAAATAAATAGGGGCGCACACAAACTTTTCCAAAACAGGTACTTTGAAATATTTTTGGAAACCAACTAAACATAAAATGTTTTTTCCAAGAAAACACTAAAACCAAGTTCATGGGTATGATTCCACACACAAATAAAGAAAAATGATACTAACAGTGATCATATCAAAGGATCACATAAAACATAGGAACTTAGAGGAATACAAGAATATACTATACATGTGAGTAATCTTGAAGGAATTCCTACTCTCAATGAAGTCATAACACCCTAACGCCCGGTGTTGCCCTACCTGGACTAACCGATGGACCCAATCTCCTAGTAGAGAAAATTTTGTACTAAGGGACACTAGCCAGTGCATTTTCTAAACTTGTGAAACAATCATTCTCAGTAAAACTCCTTGGTATGATAATTTTTTATACTATGTTCACAAATGGGTGTGCCATACATTTGAACAAAAAAAAACACACACACACACATATATATCAAAGCATGCAACATAATCCGGAACCACCCCAACCACCTCAAGATTAGTCTCATGCCTTAAAATAAATATTCCCAAAGGAGACCCATAACGAGTACCATATTGTCTCATGATTAATCCATGAGGTAAAAGACCTAACCAAAGAGGGGTTTTCTAAAAAACCATTTCAAATATTCCAAATGGGCCTTTAGTTTGACCTCATTCAACCATTTACCAAAACATTTATAAATGTTTCCGAAACAATAATAGACATCATTTTTTACAAGCATGGTCATACAGACCAAACATGTCAATATTCTTTCATAAAACCATGCATTTACAAAAACACACATTTACCTAAACATGCCTAACCAATAAAAATTTATGAACCATTTCTAAAACAATGTTAAACACCAAAACATGTTTAAACCAAATGGTCAAACATTAGGGAACCCATTAAAAACCATGTTCTCTAAAACACTTAAATCAACACATTATAAGATATCATTTAAAACTCTCCTTAGAAACCACTAAAAGAGGGAAACATTATTTGGAAATTAAAAATCCATTTAGAAAAAACAATAAACAATAGAAAACATGTCAAATATCACCTTAACCAGGTATAACCAATCACACACCCAAATAGATTACATTTGTCAAGCTATTGTTTTCCTTTCCAAAATCACACCAAACCATATTCACTATGTCTTTCGAAAACTCTAAAGTGATGGAATATTTATAAAACAAACCAAACAATTTTTCAACAACTACACGAAAAACCCAACCAGTTTATAAATAGTTTTATAATATGATAACTATTTAATGAACAATATTTATAATTATTCCAAACCAAGTATAAATAAATTTAATGCAACCAAAACAGTCTACCATCCATTCCATAAACAAATCAAAGAGTTCATTAAAAATTATACTAAAAAATCTAGAGAATTACACAGACTAGAAAATAATATAACAAACTACTTTTAACAGACCCAACTAACATGAAAACACTATATCATATTGTCGAATTATCTTCCAAGGTTGTGAATATAGTAAAATAATTAATTAAAAATATGCAAGAACTAAATGTACTTATTCGAAATGTAAAAATTTGGATTCACCAACCTCAAATCCAGTGCAGATGAAGAAAAACATCAATGAAAGAAGAGAATATGCCACGCAGACCAACCGCGCATGCTAAACAATGAGGAAAACACACAACACACAATCCGTGAAGGTATTAGGATTCAAGCAAAATTAATAAAAACACCACGAATGAAATGAAGGAAAAATAAATAAATAAATAAATATACAGGGGGAGGCTGCCATCAGCCAGAGTGAGAGAGGAAGTCAGGATGGATGGAGCATGGAGAGCAGGGGGTGTGAATTCAGTTTTCTGGCACGCTACAGGTCAATGGTTTGGACTGGTGTGCAATGCACATGAGAAGGGGAATATGGGGGGATCCGGTCATACAGGGGTAACCGGGAAGGGGGGTCATGCCATAACTTGAAGGTCGGCACAAGGAGGAGTGTGAGAGGGTGAGGCTAGCACTGGTGAGGGATGGAAGCAGGGGGTGAGGCTAGCTGGGGAGAGAGACAAGGGAGTTACCAGAGTACAGGGAGAGAGAATGGGTGTTGGGTGAGGGGAGGGCTGGGAGGCAGTGAGGGCGAGGGGCGAAGGCCAGGGAGCTGAAGTGGGAGAGAGGCAGAGTGTGAGGGTGATCATGGAGGCATTGAAGGGGAACCAGTATTGGTGAGGGGTGCATTAGCAAGGGGAAACCCAGGGATGGTGAGGGGGAGTTCCTAGAGCATAGGGGAAGTTAGGGGCGACCAAGGTGTGGCACGCAGTTGGAAGTTGGGGGGTAGGGTTTTCGGTTTTTCATTCATTTCATTCATTTTATTCTAATAATAATAATATTAATACAATAATAATAACAGTAATAAAACCAAAGATATTAATAATAATAATAATAATAATAACAACACCAAAAATGATATTAATAAAAATAAAAATAATAAAATAATAAATAATAATAATAATATTAAAAATAAAAAACATAATAACACCTTAGTAATAATAATATTTTTAATTAAATAATAGCATTTTAATTATTACAATTTAATCAATTAACCAACATTATTTACATAAAACATTATTTATTTTAATCGTTAGACATTTGCGCGGGCACCTGGGTTAACCTCGTGTCTACCGCCCACTGTGTGATGACTGTGCATAGGTAAAAAACCTAATAAAAATATTAAACGACAAAAATTTTATTCAGGTACTCAGCCCAAACCTTGGTGTGAGAACCCAGAGCTAAGAATTAATTAAATAAAAATTAATTTAAAAATTTGGGTGTGAAAATTCTCCCAACCATAGACACTTTCTTCCCCCAGAAATTCACCCAGTCAAACAACAGACAAAGCAAGAATCCATGTCTAATTGAAACCGAAAGAAACCATAATAAAATAGAGTGGGAGAACACAATAGGGTTCTCCCCACCCCAAGAACTCAACTAGTATGGATATTTTAACACCCAAATATTTCACCCTGGGAAGGGGTGATGCCGGAACTCCCAACCGATTCAAATTAACTTCTATAGCGCGAGTGAAACAACACCTCTTCTAAAACTTGTAACAGTAAAACAAGATCAAAAACCCATAACACTATAGAAAAACCTCTGAGAAGAAATTAATCCCAGCTGTAAAATCAAGAATAACAACAAACATCAATCCTTCACCATGATTTTACATCTCCAAACAATCACAGCTAAACCAAGATGAACCCATACATGGGCCAAAAACACTTTTAAGAAAAACACGGGACTCATTAAACCACATCCACACAAATAGGACTGCTTGGATTATAATGGAACGATTACATCATAACATCATAGAAAAAAATGAACTTACAAAAACTTCAAGACTTTAACAGTAGAAAATCAAGAATGGAAAGACTTTAAATAATATAGTTCCAATACAAAACATAGAACCCGAATCAATGATTCACACCCCCAAAAACTCCTAACGGGGCACGAGCTTCACCCCAAGACCTATGGTTGGGGATATGATGGTTGAAGCATCTCCTACCTCACAGTCAGACACTGGAATTCCATGGTCACATCGTTTTCTTTGGGAAACGCTTCCTACAAAACTAATCCAAGTGACCCAATCATAGTGGGATGTGGCATGACGAAATCACGTGCCCAAAATGGCCACAGCGGTGGAACACCACTGAACGGTCTGATGAACTAGAAGCTAGAACCATTGCAGAGGACTCTTTAGAAATAGGTCCCTCTGGCATACCCTTCTCTCCATTTGGGGAACCTTCATGAGCAACTGGATACGTTGGATTTCCAACCATCTATGCTCCGCAGACCAACTCAGCTATGAATGCCTCATCCACCAGCTTCTTGAAATGATGGCCCTTAGAAGGGAGGACCTACTCCTTGATCTCTATACGAAGACCCCCTATTAAGAGATATGACTTCATCAAATCCTATTATGCTACAAATAGGGAAAAGGACACAAGTTCATTGAAGTGGTCAACATATTCTTTCACCATCTGTTGGCGTTGTTGAATACACATTAGCTCTTCCCTTTTCTTTTTCTTCACCTCTTCAGGTATAAACTATCAGACTAAGACGAATTTGAAGACATCCCATGTCATCCCAACATGAATTGATGGAAGGGTGATCAACTCCCACTCATCCAGAGTTTTACCTTTGAATAGACCCAAAACAGTATGCAATCTGACAACTTTGGGAGTTCCTAGTACCTCGAAGACACACACGACCCTTTCAAGCCACTCTACTACCTCTAACAAACCCTGATCACCATGAAGGATAGTAAACAACTAAGAAGGACAAAAAACTAGGCAAGACTTATCAGAAACATGGGGAACCTTTCTAGGTAGCATTTTCCCAACAACATATAAAACACCAAGCTGAAACCAAAATCAAATAATAGTATAATTAAAAGTAACATCCTAATCCAAATATGACCAGCTCAAAAACCAAACAAACAAAAACACAACCCAAAATTCACTTTTCATTTTAGATTTCAAAACCGACTTCTTTCAAGGCCACTTTCCAAATACCAAGAACACCTTTAAAACCAAATTCATTTTTCAAAAATCATTTTTCCTTTTTAAATTCTCCTTAGAAAAATAAGGACAATACTTTAATTCCATGTACACACCTCAGTAACCCCATGAACTATTGCACATGTCTTTATCCACTTTCATCCACACACACCACAACACACATTTCATGCATCCACTCACATGTGCAAATGTTTATAAAGAGTACCCAAGGTTTCACCCAAACCATTTCTCTATCAGTTCCAAGAAAACACCAGACTTTTAGACAAATAGATTTTGGTTTTAAAACCCATCTCACAAATTTAAATCTATTTCAAAGAAATATTTCTCATTTCAAAACCCCGTTTTCATTTTCAAAATTACACTTACACCAAATAGGGCCAAGATGACACTCATCTTGCATTAAACTACCAGAGTGTGGGATTAGTAGTCATGCTTGTCCTAGAAACATGGTAGTAGGCCATTCCCCAAGCAAGTGTCAACAACTAGAAGAAACATAAACAATGTACTCAAACTCCACATGGGTCACTACTCCATGTTAAACCATGGTGTAACAACGGCCTAATTCTATTGTCATCCCTTAATCCAAAAAAAAACCAGAATGAGACAAGGACTCAATTCTCAGACTACCCTTAGCAACTCATGGTTTGGAACGAGAAAGTGTCAAAAAGTCCTTCCCATACCTACCTATCGACTCCCAATAGTCCTAATATCCAACCACCAGACACCCCAAATAACAAGGTCCCCCTCAGATACAATTTTAATATGAACCAACCATGGTCGACGTTGAACCGGTCACCCTAGTCATTCGGCAACATGGCCCGAGGGGAATTTCTGATCCCCACAGGCTAGCAACCAGTGTCGGGCACCACAATTTATTCAGTAGGAATGATTTGGCCCATAATGATAAATAAATAAACAATAATTAATATAATAATAAAATTGAACTCGAGAAATCGATTAAGAAATAAACCAAATAGCTCAAAATACCTCCATGTGACTTTCCAAGTCACCTCCCAACCAAAGGATAACCTTGCTCCAATAATGAGTAGCTCAACCAAGAGAGTATGAGAAACGGGAACTTGAAACTGAAATGATAAGATAGGTTTGAGTATAAAAATTCTCAGTAGGGATTTCGGGAATGAACCACATAATCCATGCATTTTCCAATTCTAAAATCGAGCAATAAAACTAGTTTGAACTGAATTTATAAAAAAATATGGCCTTCACATATACAATTATTTTTGAAAACTAACAATAATAATTCCATTGCCCTTATAATTAAGAAACAAGGAAAATAAATAAATAGGGGAGCACACAAATTATTCCAAAAAACTATTTTAAAATAATTTTAAAACCAACCACACATACAATGTTTTTCCAAGAAAACACCAAAACAAAGATCAAGGGTATGATTCCACACACACAACAAGGGAAAGGGTTCTAATAGTTCTTATATCAAAGGATCAAAAATAACCTAGGAACTCGTAAGAAGACTAGAATGTACTATACATGTCACTTATCCTAAAGGCATGCCTACTCTTGATGACGTCAGAATGCTCTAACGCTATGTGTTTCCCTACCTGGACTAACAGAGGGGCCCAATCCCCTAGCAGAGAATAGTTCGTACTAAGGGTCAGTAGCTAGTGCGTAGTCTAAACTAGTGCAGCAATCATTTTCAGTAAACCTCCTTGTTATGATTTTTTTTGTGCTATGATCAAAGAGGTGTGCCGCACATTAAAATAAAAAACCATATATATATATATAACCAATCACGTGATTCAATATAGAACCAACCCAACCACCTCAACATTAGTCTATTTCTTTAAAATTAATATTCTGAAAAGGATTCCCATACTGAGGACCGTCTTGTGTCATGATCAATCAATGAGGAAAGAGACATAAACAAGGAGGGGTTTCTAACAAATCATTTCAAATATGAAAAATGGAATTTTAGTTATATCTTATTATACCATTGACCAAAACATTTATATATGTTTCCAAAACAATAATAAACTTTATTTCTTACAAGCATGGTCAGACAAACCAAAACATACAAATATTCTTTCATGAATCATGTATTTACCAAAAAATGCATTTTCCAAAACATGGAAAAATGGTAAACATTTATGAACTAATTTCAAAACAATGTTGAACACCAAAACATGTATCATACCAAATGGTCAACTCTTAGAGAACACATTAAAAACATTGTTTTTTGAAACAATTAAAGAACACTTTTTAAGACCTCATTTAAAACTCTCCTTAGAAACCACTCAAGGGATCCAACTTTGTTTGAAAATTAAAATTCCATTTAGAGAAAAAAGAAACTTTAGAAAACATGCCAAATAGCCCATTAACCAGGTTTAACCA
Organism: Viscum album; assembly: GCA_963277665.1. Lineage (NCBI taxonomy): Eukaryota > Viridiplantae > Streptophyta > Magnoliopsida > Santalales > Viscaceae > Viscum > Viscum album. The sequence goes on from OY728123.1 coordinate 2,028,696,016, forward strand.
ATCACACACCCAAATACCTCACAATATTTAAGTGACGGTTTTCCAATCCAAACTCACACCAAACCATATTCACTATATCTTTAAAAATTCTATAAGGTGATGGAAACATTATAAAACAATCCACATTTTTTTAAACAATTACCCAAACAACCCAACATGTTTAAAGTACTTTTAACATACCCAACCAACATGATAACACTATAGAAGATTTTCCAATTAACTTAAAAAGAAGTGAATAAAGAAAATAATTTATTAAAAACATGACAGCATTGAATGAACTTATTCGAAAATGGAATATATAGATTCACCTACCTCAAATCCAGTGTGAATGAAGAACAACATTGACTGAAGAAGGGAAAATGCCCCACAGACTAACCATGAATGCTAAACAATGAGGAAAACGCACGACACACAACCTACGATAGTAACAGGATTTATTCGAAATAAATAAAAACACCACAGATGAAATGAAGAATAAATAAATAAATACATAAATATACCAAGGGAGTCTACTACTGGCCAGAGCGAGAGAGGAATTGGGGCTGGCTGGAGCACGAAGATCAGGGGGTGTGGCTTTGGTTCACCTGCGCGTTACAGGTCGACGGCCAAGGCTGGTCTGCAACGCGCATAAGAAGGGGAAGAGGGGGAAATCTGGTCGCACATGGGGTAACCGGGAAGGGGGTAACTCTATTGCTTGAAGGATGATGCAAGGCGAAGTGGGAGAGGGCGAGGCCAACACTAGTGAGGGAGGGAGGCAAGGGGTGAGGCCAGCTGGGGTGAGATGTGAGGGCACTACCATAGAAGAGGGTGACAGAGTGGGTGTTTGGTGTGGGGAGGTCGGGACGCAGTGAGGGTGAGGGGCGAAGGCGAGGGAGATGAAGGGGGGGAGAGGCAATGCGTGAGGGTGAGGGCAGAAGCAGAGAAGGTAAACCAGTAAGGGTGATGAGAACTTGAGCATGGGGAAACCCAAGGAGTGTGAGGGGGAGCGCCTCGAGCGCAGGGGGGCAGGGGCGACCTAGGTGCAGTGCGCAGTGGGATGGTCGGGGGGCTAGGGTTTCTGGTTTTTCTTTTTTATTCTTTCATTTCATTCATTTTGTTTCTTATAATAATAATTTTTTTATAGTAATAATAATAGTAATAAAACAAAATATAATAATAAGAATAATAACAATAACACGAAAAATGTTATTAATGAAAAAAATCATAATAAAAATAATAATTATAATTAATAACAAAAAAATAATAACAATAATAATACCTTAGTAATGATAATATTATTAATTAAATAATAACATTATTATTAATACAATTTAAACATATAACCAGTCGTATTTACATAAAAAATTATTTATTTTCATCATTTGACATTTGAACGGGCACCCGAGCTAACCCCGCGGCTACCACCCACTATGTGGTGACTGCGCATGAGTTCAAAACCCACTAGAAATATTAAACGACAAAAATTAAAATTTGGGACTCATACAGAACATTGGCGCGGGAACCCAGAGCCCAGAAATAATAAAATTAGAATTAACTTAAAATGTCGGGTGTGACACCTACATTCATGATCATATGTGCAACACCAAAAATATTTAGTTTAAAATAATACTATACTCAATAGATTTCTTAACATTAAAAATATATCTTTAATTGAACTGTGATATACAATAAAATATTATTATTTTAATGAGACCATTAAGACCTAGCCCTTAAATTTGAAGTATGGATAAGAATAAACACATTATGAAAAATATATATAATTTTTTTATAAAATAAAATGTATTTATTAATGTATAATAAATATTTACTCAATTTTCCGTAAATCCATTTTATGATTCAAAAATATATTTTCTTCAAAAATTGTTTTTTATTTCATTTTGTTCACGTACATTATAATTAACTTATAACATTTTCTAAAATATTATTTCAGGGAGTGAATATCATTTTTTAAATATGTATATCATTATTATCATAGGGTTAATTTTGGTATTTCTTCTAAAAAGATTTATTTTTCAATGAATATTGAAAAATAATGTTTTTTGTAAAAATATCATATATTATATTTATATAATGTTAATTAAAAGACTAATTATATTTTTCATTTGGTTTTAAAGTAGCATAAAATAAATTTTATTAAAAATAATATAAATAATTCTATAGGAATCAATATTATTTTTGAATTTGGAATAAGTTCATTTTATGTTTGAAAAACAATTTTATAAAAACAATTTTTCATTGTGGTTTATGAATTTATATTAAAAGAGATTTCTTCCAATTCTAGAAATTGAATCTTGGAAAAATTATTTTTTATTTGCAATCATGTGGTTGAAATTTTATAAGTAAATCCATTTTATTTTTAGCCATTATGAATAGTAACTGTGGTAATTATTCGCCACATTGGTAAGGTTAAAACGAGTAAAATTGGGTTCAAGCTTTGAGATAAAGCCTAAAATTATCCCTAAAACATGTCTTTATTCTATTGAATGAGTTTTGTCCAATAAAAATCATCCTATATATGAAAATATATATATTTCTTTCCACATTCCTTGTATTATAAATTTTATATTATTTTAAGAAATAATAAATAAAAAATTTCAATTTCATGATTTTAATTTCTCTTATATCTTGTTAGTGTGATGAAAAGAGGTTATGAATGAATCTAAAAATTTATTTTAAAAAAATATTTTTTTTATGATATTAATTTATTTTTATTTTTTAGTGATGATATAAATACCTTAAATGATTCTGCAACGTGGATACAGTGCTTCTGCAATTAGTAGAAAAATAAAGGTAACTGATTTTAAAAATAATTAAACTATTATGTTTTGGTTTAATTGTTGTATTACATGAATTTGAAAGTTAATTATAAAGTATAAATGTTGATAAATGTTTTTATATTATAATTTCATTTCTTTCTTAATGTATTTGAAATCAAAATAAATTGATATCCCCAAAAATGAATTTAATTATATTTTATAATAAAAACTTATTTCACTAACTGATTTAAAAATCATAAAAAAATACCTAAAGAGGACAATTTTGATATGAAATGGTCAAAAATTTCCTCCATATACTCTTTTAGAGCCACTTTTCACCTTATAAGTAAATTTATGACCCTTAAAGTCTAGAAATTGTGTTACAACAATTAATGATTAAAAGGATTAATGAGGGGGTTAAACCAAATGATAAAGATTAAAATGTAACTTAATCATGTATAAATTTTATTAACTGAAGGTATTTATACCTTTTCATGTCCAAACATCAAAATTATGGCCCTTTAGTTCAACTTTATATGATTATGATATATATAATATTTAAATATTTTAAGTAATTCCAAGTGTGTCATTTCCCACACTTATAAAAGGAAACTTCCTCTTCTCCACTATTTGCAATGTTTGAGCATTTTAGGTCTGCAAATTACTACCTTTATACCTTCCTAGGATAATTACCATAATTATAGATCTTCTTTTCTCCCCCTATGACCATCCAAAGATGTCTTAAAGTGTAAACAAAAGGCGGTCGCTCAAAGAAGAGGTAATTTCCTTACATGACACTTTCAAAGTTTATTTCTTCTTATACTACCTACAATTGTGTTGTATCCATATTAACATGATGAATCGATTATCATGAGTCTTCTAGGATGTCATTATGATTAAGGTAGAACCATTTTTTACATCATTTCCATCAAATTAGAAATGAATGTGTTGCCCGTGAATATGTGTAGACTACCATCTCTGAGTAGCGATAGGATTCATTTTCCATCACCATCGTTCATGGTTGGTTATTATGATATATTTAATGTTTAAATATAAACTTTATGAAATAATTGTTATTTTTTGATTTATATGATATTACCAACCTTCTTACCTTCTTATCTGTTGGAAAATGATATTGTCACTCATATGTATGTGAATACTACCACCTCCACGAATCAATGAAATTCATTTTTCATTTTTTTCTTTACATGGATGATAATGATGATATATTTAATGAATATATTTGATATTTATGGAATAATAAAGATTTTGTAAATGTGAATTATTATTTACCTTTATTTATTTATATCCATCAAAAAGAGAAAACATCACTCTTGTGTATGTATGGATTATCATCTCCACGAAGTGATGTAATTCTTTTTTCATCACCAATTTATATGAATAGTTATAGAAGTGAATATAATGATTAGATATTATAATTATAACATGATTATCATTTTATAGATTATTTAGCAATGGTAAAAGTACTAGGATCAAAACTGAATAATCGAAACATGTATCAAAACAAAAAAGTTATCCCCTTAATCCTTAATTTTAATAAACAATTATTAATAAATGAGTTATAAAATGTTATAAGTAAATCATATATGGTATGATATGTATGAATATGGTTCTTTAATAGATGTATAATAAATCTATATTTATTATATAGGAATTTTGAACTTGCTTAAAGTAAAATAAAATTTAGGCAAGGGTTTCTCATCTTACTTTTAGCTATGTGAGACATATGTCATATTCCCCACTTGTTTCTTTTGTGCGGTGTATATACTAGCCATGACTATACTTTATAATTGTTTTCATTAAAATTATCGAGATTTAATAATCCATATAAGGTTACTTGTTTCATGTAGTTTTGATTCAAATATTATAGAAGCTGTAAATTTTTATGTTACAATGTCATTTCTTTTCAAGTTTATCAATGCTAAATTTTCATTGATTGAAATTATCTGGATCTTATACTTTAAAACTAATTTAGTTTATTATCCTCTAGTTATTACTTGATTTTTTTTGTATTGGTACCATTTTTCTCTCTTCAGTACTTGAAATGATCACTATAGGAAGATGAGAATTTTGTGATGGGTTATTTGCGACGAAATATGCATTCATCGCAAATAATAAAAAAACATAGACTTATTCATGACTGAATGAGAGTCTCGTCACAAATAACTTAAGATTTCATGGTATTTGCAACGATATTCATATCTTGTCACAAATATTCATGGCCTCAATATGGGTCATATGGTGGGGATAGACTATTTTTTATAGAAATTTTTTATTCTGGCTTAAATAATATTATTTGTGATGGAAATCAGAGGTTGTCGTAAACATTTTGTCAACATAGTAAATAATGATTAAATATACTGCGCAACATTTACGATGGATCTATACATTCATCATAAATGACGTTCCATTCACTATTATAACTATTTATTATGGGTAGTATTTGCGACGATTTCTATCGCAAATAATCTAATCCTTAAAAGCCACCAAACAACATTCTCTGATCACAATTTACACGTTCCTCTCCTGAGATCCTCTTCAGATTCCTCTCTCACATCTAGTCGTAGAAATTTAAATTTTTATAGGAACATTTTCATAATCGTGTCAATATTTTATTCAGGTAAAACATCAATTTTAAATTATTTATTTTAAACATTTTTAATTTTTAATTTATTTACTTTATTTTATATTAAGCATAAATAGTAATAAATTTGTATAATTATAAATAATTATTATTAATTTACAGTAATTACTAATAATTATAAATAATTAGAAATGGTTATTAATATTTCGGAATTATTATTATTAATTAGTAATAATCAGTAATAATTAGTAGTAATTAGTAATAATTAGCACTAATTAGAAGAAATTAGTAGTAATTAGCAATAATTAGTAGTAATTAACAGTAATTAGATGTAATTAACAGTAATTAGTACAAATTCGCAGTAATTAGTAGTAACTAACATTAATTAGATAGTAATTAGTTGTAATTAGTTCTAATTACCTATAATTGGTAATGATAAATTAAAATTACAGGTAATTGGTAATAATTATCAGTAATTAGTAAAAATTACTGATCATTAGTAATAATTAATCGTAATTATTAATAATTAGTAACAATTAGTAACAATTACTCATTATTAGTAATAAGTGGTAATAATTGATATTCATGAGTAATAATTACTGATAATTAGAAGTAATTATCGATAATTAGTAATAATTATTGATAATTACAATTAATTATACATAATTAATGATAATTAGAAAAATTTACTTATAATTATCGCTATTTAGTAATAATTACCTATATTTAGTAATAATTAATGATAATTAGTAATATTTAGTAATAATTACTGATATTTTGTTTTAATTACCAATAATTTGTAATAATTTCTAATAATTACCAATAATTTGTAATAATTATCAATAATTATCGATAATTAGTCATAATTGGAAGAAATTAGTAATAATTAGTAATAATTAGTAATAATTACCTATAATTACCAATAATTAGTAAAAATTAATTTTAACTTCTAAAAATTATTGATAATTAGTAATAACTAATAATAATTGCCAAAAATTAGTAATAATTTATAATAATTTGTAGTAATTGGTAATAATTTTTAATAACAAGAAAGACTTACCAATAATTAATAATATTTAGTAATAATTACCAATAAATGTATTTGTAATAATTAGCAATAATTATCGATAATCATTGGTAATTATTGATAATTTGTAACAATTTGTAAAATTTTGTAATAATTACAAATAATTAGTAATAATTACAGATAATTGGTAATAATTAGAAATAATTACCAATAATTTTTAACAGTTTGAAATAATCATGGATATGTTTTTATTAATTACTACTAATTACCAATAATTACTAATAAATAGTAATAATTATCAATAATTACATATTATTAGTAATAATTACCAATAATTATGCATAATTAGTAATAACTACCAATAATTAGTAATAATTTATAATAATTACTAGTAATTATTAATAATTCATAATAATTACTGATAATTAGTATATATTTGTAATAATTACTGATAATTATTAACAATCTTTTACAATTAACGTTAATTAGTAATAATGTTTAAAAATTAATGATAATTAGTAATAATTTGTAATAATTACTAATAATTGCTAATAATTAGAAAAAATTAGTAATAATTACTGATAATTAGTAATAATTTGTAATAATTATCGATAATTATTAATAATTTTTAATAATGACTTATAAATAGTAATGAAATGTAGTAATTCGTAATAATTACCAATAATTTGTAATCATTACAGAAAATTAGTAAGAATGGGTAATAATTTTTAATAATTACTAATAATTATTGATAATTATTGATAATTATTTTTATTTAGTAACAATTATTAATAATTATCGATAGCTACTAGTAATTTGTAATAATTACCAATAATTAGAAAATAATTTTAATAATAATACATAATTTGTAAAAATTACAGATAATTAGTAATTTTTTGCAATAATCAACGGTAATTAGAAATGATAAGTAATAATTATTAATAATTATTAATAATTAATTATAATTTGTAATAATTATTTACAATTACTAATAATTCATAATAATTAGTAATAATTATTATTAATTAATACTAATTACTTACAATTATTAATTAAAAGAACTTATACTAATAATTAATAATAATTTGTAATAATTACCGATAATTATTAATAATTTATGGTAATTATTAATAACTTGTAATAACTAAGTGTAATTACTAGTAATTAGTAATTCTTGGTAACCATTATAGATAATTAAAAATAATTTTTAATAATTAAATATGATTAATAATAATTTGTAATAATTACTGATAATTACTGATAATTTTTTATAATTACCAAAAATCTATTATAATTTGTAATAATTTCTGATAATTAATAATAATTAATAAATTTTTTTAGTAATTACTAATAATTAGTAATGATTATCGATCTTTATTCATATAAAAATGGCTTGGTCATGGATTTGGAGACCAGATCAGTGACTACAAATTTATTAGAGGAAGAGGAAAGAGTACAAGGATGGCGACAATTCCAACAAGTCATATGATGCACTCATCAAAAATAAATAATCCTAAATTGTAAAGTCAATCCCTGCTAGTCCCTCTAGATCCAAAATTTATAGGATGTCTTCCTATTCCCTTTCGATATCAACCTCTCAATCATGTCTTGACCTCTTGTGGGTCTTCATATTTCTCTTCTGATGACGATTCACAAGAGTCCCCAGAAATAGAGAAAATCCTAAATTTTAACGATAGATCCTAAAAGAGAATCTATTAATTGTAGTGTAATATATCATCAATGTTAATCAATAACTACTTATGAACTATTATTTAGTAAATAAATCTAAAAATCTAGCTCCATCTAAGAGTATGCGACTTCAAGCTATGAGAAACATCATTCTTCCACTTACTTACTAAGGCCTTCCATGGGCCTATCACCATCCTTATCCTCTAGAGGTATGATAGTATAATTTCTTTCTCTTGAAATATCATAATCTCTATTTGAGGCCTTTATAAAAGACACATACATGTTTTTAATTAAATTAGTAAATTGATATGGATACACCCACTCCTTGTTCACACCATCACTTGGATACACAATATGTTGGGGGATAACTGGAAATATTTTTGTCCTGAAAGGCCATCATGTGTTTGAATCAGAATGGGTGTAATTGGTGGGGTATAAGATTGAGACTCATGTCATGAACCAAGATAAGGTTCCATCCAACCCAACACCTAACCCAGTCTATGGCATGGCCCAAAGGAAATCCATGATCACTAAAGGTTGGAAACTAGTGTCTGGTTATCAAAAATATATCATGGGTACGTTTTAACCCATTTTCATAAGCATAAATAACCAAAAACAATAAGGCATAGCTGAATAACTGTAAACAAACATGGTATAACAATTTCTGAATTCAATGTCTATAACTTTAAAAAAAATCAAAAATACCACAACAGAAGGAATCCAAAAAATATCTCAATAGCCTTCATGAAACATGAGGGTCATTAACCTCAATCCACCATTACGAACACCTTCCACAAGAAAAACACTAGAAACCTGGGTCCACCAACATCACCACTACACATATTTCATTTACCTAGGTCATATATAACAAAGTATACGTACACCAAATTGTATATGTAGGGTGTGACCCTATGCCTATTAGGATTCCACCCAAAAGAAAATATACCATGCTTAAATATTAAAAGTAAAATTAACATGCACATTTAAACAAAATACTTTGAATGTCTTTTTGAAAAATATATCCAGATTAACTATTCTCAAGGAACACATTCAAAGAAAACCATTTTTCAAAAAAATTACTTTAAAAAAATTAAAATATACATAAGGTCCACCAAATTATGATGGATAGAACCAGATCTTATAGTATCATTTCACAAGGGAGTTCCATGCGTAAATCTCCAAGGTTATGTAGCACAAATGACGCCCTATAAACCTCATACATCGATGAAATGTGGTATATTAACCACAACCAATAGTGTCCTCACCCACGAGCCACTAAAGAATAATCTATCCAAAATTATCATGGTCTCCAATAATCATTATCTTTTAGGTAGTGTTGTAATCATCAATCCTGTTAAGAAAATCAAGAATTTTCCACTTTCGAGTCAACTAGCATCAATCCACTAGAAGAATCTGGGCTTAACACTTCTGAATCACTATTGTACTAGTTCAATTATTCCCACCTAGATACATGGGTTTCATTTTATGCTCAATTTCATATTCACATATCCCATAAGCATCACTTTCAAAATACATTCTATAACACATATGCATACAAGGAAATCGTAGATTTCAAAAATCATCACACAAAAACTACCATTTTATATAAACAAAACACTTTACATTTTACACACACCAAAACCATTTAGGAGAACAATTTTAACTACATATACTGTCCATGAAACCCATTTGAAAAAATTACTAGGAAGGAGGATAATTAATTTGACCATTTATATGGGTCAGGCCCATTTAAAATCCAAACATAACTAATTTCACTTTAAACATGATTCCCAATATTTAAACAATTTAGATGTAAAACTAAAAGTTCACAACAAGGTTTTCATCATGCCATAAAAATCCATTTCCTTTGAAAAAATCAATTTAAATTACATGTGCACCTCAAGTTCCTTTGAAAACACATATTTCACATTTCAAACAACCCATGAAACACTTCCATGAAGCACCATAATAATCAAATAAAAAAACATAGCCATCTTAATTTATAAAATTCATTTCCATTACCTATGTATGAAAAAACATTCAAAAACAAAATTCTCACAACAAAAATAAATCATAGGGAACATATAATTAACCAAGAAGGAATATGAAATCATCTATAAATGTTAGAGGATGTAACCACCTACCTCGAGCTTGGAATCTTCTAGAAATTGGTGTGAAATCACATTTACACCACCACAAGACTCCAACAAGGTAAGATTAAGTAACAAACATCAAGATATCACTCAAAAACACAAGATCAAACCCTCCTTATGCCAAACACCCCATTGGAAAATGGGAACCCATGAAAGAGAGTGAAGAAACCCTAGAAAGAGGGAAGAATAAAGGGAGAAATAACTTTATTGATGAATCCTTGAAGAATAGGGGACAAAACCATCCAACTATTGATGACTATGGAGACTAGAAAAGCATAGAGAAGGCTCTCATGGCTGAAAAATGACACATTTTCCACAAGGTTTCTTGGTCATAGCGCATGGTTTTCTAAACCATGTGCCACCTACTATTAACCCAAAAACTCATTTTTTCATAAAAACCCAAGGGATAAATTATTGGAAAATAACTAGAATGAAAATAAATAAAGGAAATACCTTCAAAACTCTCATACCTATAACTTGACAGAAAAATCAAGATCCAAAAATAAACCATAAAAAATAATGGAATAAAAAAAGTTGGTGACCATTTTCCACACTATGAAAAATTTATGCCCCTGAAAATTAATTACAATGATTGATCTAGAAACAAAAACTGGAAATCCTCTTCAAATCAAGAAAACTTTTAATAGACAACAAAACCAAAAAAAGTCATGAACACCCCAAATAGAAATATATATTCAAAAGATTTAACTTGAGATACTATAATGGACACCCCATAATACGCCTTCTGCCCTTAGAAATCCACAACACCTCCAATTGATCGATTAAAAGAAATTGAATTTTCACAATGCATAATCCAACTTCTCAAACCAAAAAAAAACTTTAGAAATTAATAAATAGAACTCATACCTTTTACCTAAAATGAACTAGTGAACTCAATCCAATTCTAAAAAAAATCCTCCATAACTTTTATTCAACAAAACCGTTGGGTGAACTCCATCCCCAACATTTAATCAAGTAAGGAACTAGAATTATTTTGACTCCAAATAAGACTACCCACTACCAGGACAATGCCAGAAACAAAAAACCTTATTATCAGCATAGGGAGGCCTGAACGAGCTCCCTACCATAAAAACCCACCAGCTTAACCAACCAATAGAGACCGACATGGGAAACCAGCCATGGGCTAACTTAAGTACATCTTGTATAGACAACCAAACACAAGAATATAATCCCTTACACCAGGAGAAAAACATAACAAGGGAAAGAACCACCCAAGATACATACTATAACCAAAACCAATTCACAAAGACCAAATGCACATGGAAAAACAAACAGGGATCCACATACCGAAAGATCAACCACTATAATCTCTTGAAAAAAATACTACCATGTATCTTTATGACCAATAAATAATTATAAGACAACAATACTTACAAAAAAAAGATCCATTATGTATATTCCTAGAAAATGAGTCCATTCAAGGAAAAACAACTATACAATAATCTTAAACTGACTCTTTTCTCGCAAAAAAAAACAGATGCTAGACCGAAGTCCCTCACAACACCCCTCATGATTCCTAACTATTCACCAACTTCACTCCAAGACCTATGGTTAGAGCCCTGATGGTTGAAACATCTCTTTCCACTTAGTTAGGAGTTGAAGATCCCCAGATAGAACTCTTTCTTTTGGTGCTACAAGAGTCCACATGAAAATCCATGTAGAACCAATAGAACACAACACACCATATAACTCACTTAACCCTAACAAGGGAGCTCATCGAGATAAGGATTCATGGGAGACATACACATCACCCTCTTACATCCAAACGAGAAACAAAACAAGAAAGTAACACATGGAAAACACCTTCATTTACAATGGATAAATTCTAGATTTTCAAAAGGAAAACATGCTCTCATTAAAATAGATGTTCTCAAAAGAGACCACAACATCCACTTCTTCATTTTGAGCCATAAATGACACTCAAAAAACCCATTGGACACAACCATTACAACAAGGGACGCACACATGGGAAGGGATTTAAAACTGAGCCCGAACAACACCCTACTCCCATGAACTAGTTCCATATTACTTCTTAGAAACACCGCAAAAAAATCATTTTCAGTGGAATGGGTATCTACAGGCATAGAATGTCTTCATAGCATTCATAAACAATGACTTATTATGACCAGAATTTCCACACTGATGGCATAGTATGATCCTACACCCATATAAGTTGATGAAATTCTGAGAGGGCCTTTTAATTCCATAACCAACAGCAACAGCTTCAGGCCAATTCCCCCTTTTATAATGACACTTCCTTCACCGCTCCTAGATATTGGGGGAAATTGGCTACCTTAAGCACTCCTTCTTCATAAATCCTCAACATGAACCACACACCTTACCAAATTAGAAAAAGAGACCAAATCAAACTCAAACACCTTCAAGAACTCTTTTCTAACATCGCACCCACTCTTTTTCATTGAGAGGATTATCTCGACCATAAAAGAGAGGAGGACTCAACATTCAAAACACAAGAGGGAGGTCTAAGGGTTGATCAACTACAGGGTCTTTCAATAGTGAAATAACACTTGCCACACTTTTAATATCCATCAAACCTTTGTGGGGGGAGTACACTATCCAATCAGGGAAACTAATAACACAACCATACTAATCCATCAACTGAAACATACCACAAAGAAACACTAAAATCAACATGGGGTCTAAATCAAAGTATTCCAAAAACATTTTTCAAACAAAATAACTAACTATTATTTCTAGACCATATCATTGATAATAACTAAATCTTTAAACACAAATAAAATAAGAAGAATTATCATGCTTAAAGAACCTCAAAAGAAACATTACCAAATCACAAGGAGACAACCCACACAACCACCAATTATCAAACATCATGTCTTATCTAAAAATAAATTTTGAGAATAAAAAATTCTTGGTGGGTTGCATACTCACCAATGGTATTTCATGTAGCCTTACACATGAATATTCTCATGTTAAACTGGGAACTCATCAATTTTTATAAAAATATACATGCATGTGGTCACTCATGGAAATACTAAAGGTCAAAACAAAAAATTTCCTCTTAACAAAAAAACATTCAAACCAAGTGTTTATCTTTAAAATTCACTTCCAATTTCAAAAATTCACAAATTCTTAAAAAAAATAACCGCCAAATCAAAAAACATCTTAAAACCCCATAAATCAATCCATTCCATATTTATGAAAATAAAATACCATAGATTCAATCAAAAAATTAAAATTAATCCCATTCATAATATTTTCAACTTCTCAACAAATCCAATTTAAAATAGATTTCCAAACCCACCTTGAAATAGTTAAGTTTTTTTTCAAATAATGAATTTCAATAATCCTCTTGTTCTGATTACAAAAACAAAAGTTTTTTATAAAATCATTAACTCTTTTCGAAAAAATCATTTTACAAAAATACACTTTTGAAAAGTTCCCTTAAAATAGTTATTAAAATCTATATTCCACCAACCAAAAACCAAATCACTAGAATTTTAAAATCCACATTTTCATAATTCTAAAACACGGGGTTTTAAAACAATTTTTAGAGCCCAAGAAGACAAAAAACAATATACAAGGTAAACTAGTGTTGATGGGAGACTCGGACATATGGTTGGTGGTTATATGAAAATAAAACCTCGATCATGGAGAGTATTCTAGGACCATGTCCCTAGCTCCACCTGGAATTATTGGCCATTTGATCTCACTGATACATCTTGACTAACTCCCATTTCATTTCCAAAGAACCAAATAGTTGACAAAAACCAAATGAAACATATAAAATTAGACATCCCATGGTGACTCGAGTATCATCACAAGGTGTGCTTTCTAAGCACCCCACTTACAACCAGAACTTCAAGCCCCAAAAGTACAACCTCCAATATATCTAGACATGTTCGTAAATAGCATGACCCAAATAGAGAATAACCTGGCTCTGATACCATTTTTCATGGACCAAGATGGGGTTCCATCGAACCCAGCATCCGACCCAGTATGTGGAATGGGATAAAGGGTATTCCCAATCCCCACATGTTGAAAACAAGTGTCTAGGTATCAATAATACATTATAGGAACAATTTCACCCAGTTTTTATAATCATAAATAACTAACATAAATAAATAAGGCATAGATGAATAACCATAACCAAACATCGTAAAACAATTTACAGATTCAAGGTTTACAACATTAAACAAAACCTAAAAGTACAAAAACATAAGTAAACCACAAAAAATCCCAAAAACATTTATGTAACATGAGGTTGTTTACCCTTAATCTACCATCACAAAAACCTGCAACAGGAGGAAATCTAGAAACCTGAGTCTACCAACATCACCACAACATATCTTGACTTCACCTGGGTCATACATAACAAAGTCTACATACACCCAAATGTGTATGTTGGGTGTGAGCCAAATCATGGTAGGATGCCACCCAATATAAAGTATTGCATACTACAACATTAGAAGAAAAATTAACAAGAATATATAAATAAAATCCTTTGAAATATTTTTAGGAAAACTATTTCAAAATAACTATTCTCAAGGAAACACTTTCAAAGAAAACCATTTTTCAACAAACATAATTTAAAGAAAGTAAAATATATACAAGGTCCATTGTTTATAGATTGATGGAAACACTTCTCATAATTATCATGTCACAAGAGAGAACCATGGAAAAATACCTAAGAATACGTAGTAGAAGTGAGTCCCTAGAAACCTCCAACCTTGTGAAACATGGTAAATCAACCAAAAATAATAGCGTCATCATGCACAAGCCACTAGAGAGGAATATATCCAAATTTATAGTGGCCTCAAATCATAATCATATTTTATCTATCATTGTAATCATCATTCATAGTAGGTGAATCTAGAATTTTCCACTTCATAGTCAACTAGAATCAGTCCACTAGAATAATCTAGGCTTGCCACTTTTGAATCACTAGTGTACTTGTTCTAGTATACCCACCTAGATACCTAATATTCCCTTTATTCTCAATGTCAAATTCAAATATCACATGACCATCATTTTCAAAATACATACCATAACACATATGCACACAATTAAATACCATCATTCACAAACCATTACATGTAACCACCATTTTTCATAAAAAACCACTTACCATTTTACACATACCAAAATAATTTAAAGACCCCTTTCTCACTAATTCCACAATCGATGAAACCCATTTGAAAACATTACAAGGAAGTAACATAGTTAATTTAACCATTTACATGGGCCAAGCCCCTTATAAATCCAAACATGAGCCAATTCCACTTTAAACATTCTTCCCAAAAGATAAATAACTCACAGGTCAAATTAAAAGTGCACAACAATATATATATCAGGCCATAAAAATTAATTTCCTTTTAAAAATAACTTTGAAATATAGTCTCACATCAAGTGCCTTTGAAGGCATGTATTTACCTTTTAATCAACTCATGAAACACTTCAATGTAGCACCACAAAAAATCACGTACAACAACATATCCATTTTCTTTTATAAAATCCATTTCCAACACATACGCATGGAAAACCATTCAGAAAACCATTTTACACCACACAAATAAATCATAGAGCACATAAAATTAACCAAGAAACCATATAGAATCATCTAAATATTTTAGATCATGGAACCACCTACCTCGAGCTTGGAAACTTCAAGAAATTGGTGCAAAACCACAACTGTACCACCATAAGACCCTAACAAGGAACTATTATGAAAAAAACGTCAATAACTTTCTCAAAAACACTAGAGAAAACCATTCGTAGGTCAACACCCCGCTAAAAATGAGAACCTCTGAAAATAGTGAAGAAATCATAGAAAAGGGGAAGAATCAAGATAAAAACCAATTAAATTATGAATCCTTGAAGAATCTGGGTAAAAACCACCAAATTATTGATTCCTAGATAGCCTATGAAAGCTTCTAGGAGGCTCCCATGGTTGAAAATTCTGAGTGGGGTGGATAATAGAAGTTTAGGGTTAAATCCTGATAGGACACAAGTGGAATTTTCATATTTTTAATGACCTGGAAAAGTCACAATGTTTTCCCACTACGTTTTCCAAACTGTACGACAACCATACACCCATAGCTATCTAAGAGGAATATATCACATAGTTATCCTACATTTCTTACAAACCATGCACTAACGTTTCTGTTATTCACTATCCAAAATGCCTCTTTGGTCGCATGGTTTTCCTAGGAAGGGAATATAATTTTCCAAATTGTGTGTCAACCATGTGAAACCAATTATTAACCCAAAAACTAAATTTTTCATCAAAAATCAAGGTAGAAACTCATGGAAAATAACTAGTCTAAAAATAAACAAAGGAAATAGCTAAAAATTCAAACTTGTCACACCTGAAACTAATGATTAAAACTAAGATCCAAAATTAAATAGGAACAAATGAAAAAATACGGGTGTGCCAACTCCTGTGTTTTGAATTTCATAGAGATAACTAATTATAATCCCTTTAAATCCACAAAAAAATTCTTACCTTCACAAGATCTTACTACAACAAGATGCTACTACATTAATTATTGGTTAGCCAATTGTTAAACTGAATTTTCATCAATATATTGGTCATCCATTGATGTCTCATCAGGTCCACCACCCATCATGTTATCTGAGACATTCCCACAACCTGAAATGTCATTTTCCTCACTATGTGGAAAAACATTGTCACTTTTATTTAATAATTCCACTATATATGCATCCAAAACCCCTACAACATGATCAATAGATCCATCATCTAGATTCCCCTCCTCTATAATATCGACCCATATTTTGGATCATTTCCTACTACCATCCTGACTAGGTTCAAGATCAGCCACCACAGTACATGTTGTATGACTATCTCCAATACGAGCATCACTAGTAGAGGCATCAATGGGATCACCTAACTTTTTTCCATCCTCAAATCCTGGTTCATTTCGATGTGGTTCAACTTTAATGTTCACACCATTCTGAGGAAGATCCACAAGCCTCTACCATACCATGTTTAGTAAATTTCATTTCACTTATAATCCTTTTAAATTGTGATGCTTCATCATGAACATGCATTGAACATAAAGCACAAATAATCTATTTTATACATTTTGAAATTTCATGACCAATAACCTATAATTTCAAACAAAAATGGGTAATTTTTTAATACTCAATTCTCTAGACTATTTAATCATCATATTTTGAAATAAATGCTCTATCCACTGAAACAGAACATAAATCAACTTCAACTTCGAACCATTCATAATATTTTAATATGGAATTTTTAGTTTCTTTGAAAAATTTGTTTCACAAGGGATAATTAAGTGTCCATGTAAGAAATGTGATATGTGGAAATTTGAAACATTTGATAGCATTGGTGTTAATCTATTTCATTTTTGTTTTTGGACAGATTTTATTTTTTGGTATCAACATGATAAATGTAATTTATGTAAAGATACAAATAATTTGGTTTCAAATCCATAACAATTTTAAAATATAGTAAATGATATTGATGTCCTATATTTTCGCCAAACAAAAACTCAGAATGATAATTCAAATCTGGAGTTGCAACCTTATAAATTTTAGAAGTTACTAAAATATGGTCAGGATGACTTATACCCTGGTTGAAATATAAAAAACATGAAGGGTTACTAAATTTATGGCGATTAAATCAGATAATGGAATGTAAAATTGATTTTTTTGATGAAATATTTTCTTTTCTTAGAACATTTTTACCTAAGGTAAATGTGTTTCCAAAAACATTCTATATAAGAATGAGGTTGGTCCATAATTTTAGGTCTTGGTTATCAAAATACCCATAAATTGTCTAATTTTACCCTAGAATTTCATACATATATATTACGTCATTTTTGATGAATAATCAATAGATACCAAAAAACACACCCCAAAACAATAAAGGTTTACTATGACTAGAGACTGGATGAATAATTATCTAATTTCATGAATTATTTTCTATATATCCTACAAAGATATTCTCACATAGTACACTTCTTAGAAATACCATGATTAAAACCATTTTTCAAAACATGGGGAAAGGAAACATAATAAAATTTGATCTCAAATGCTTAGTAATTATAAATATAAGAGATCTCAATCAATGATAACACCTAAGAATAAGATAGGCATAAGGGTATGAGAAAATGATCTAAGCATAAACTAATCACACTAAATTAGTCATATAAAAATAATAGTAAATCATTTAATAAGTAATTTTATTGAAAAAGACATAAGTCATAAGTGTGGGTAATTATCAATAATAAATCATGAGCCATTTGATCATATCATAAAAATAAGACATAAGTTTTTTTCATACAAATAAAGATAGAAAAATCCATTATTGAGTCAAGTATCACTACCAAGGATATCCTATTGTATTGGGTCTAATACATATTCCATAATTTCCTTCATTAAGGTTCACTTCTAAGACTATCATAATGGACATAGTCCCTTAATGAACTTGGTTCACTCCCCATTCATGTCCTTATTATCCCATGAGATATCAATATTTACCCAATGCATTGGAGTGCTGTATAATTCTAGGAACACCTGTATTATAATTAAAATCATACATATGTAAACAAATTTTTCATATCATCATATCATAAGTTGTATATAGGAAACTAATTTCACAAACACTTCATCATTTAATAAAATCATAACACATGAAAAAAATAGTTTTCATAAAGGTTTGATCATAACTTAATTTTCCTATAGAAAACAATAGGTTTCATAGAATCATATATAAACATTCATTATCATAATCTATATAGAGAGATAAAGTTGATGTATCATAAGATCATATCCCTAGTGAAGTATATAATCCCTTATAAATTGTTGACAAAAATGAAAAATACCTTTAAAAGATCGTTCAAACCTTTCTTAAAACACATGGGAAAATGTCCATTTATTTTGATAATAATTTAACTAAAAATTCATAGAATATTTTGAAAAAAATTTCCCTAAAAATAACTAAGGAATCATGCAAAGGAAAATGATGTGCCAAAGGATTGAATAACAATTGGGGGTGGGTTTAATAAGTTGTTCACTTTTTATAAGCTTCCATAATTTTTAAGACTTATCCACTTCATCCTATTAATATTTATTTCCATATCAAATTTTAGTAAATAATCATGCATGAAAAAGTAGGAAAGAAAGTAAAGAACTCAAGATTTATAAGGTTTGACCTCAGTGTGAGAACATATATTTGTTCCATAGCCACTCCTGTGGGTCTATAGAAATCCACTATTATGAGAAGTGAATAAAACTTGTGCCAACCTCCTTAGTCACCTTTGATCTCTTAATAGAATTATTATACTAAATATCATCAGTTTACAGTGTTTATTATAAAATAGTTCTGCCAAAAAAATAATAAAGACTATTTTAAAACTTCTACACAATTGATTAGTTCAAATCCTTATTTCGATTTGGCTACTTCTGATTTTCTCAATCCGATGAGTTTGGATTTTATTCTCTCAAAACAATCAGTCTAGATATGATTCTCTTAATACGATGAGTCTAGATTTTATTCTCTCCATACAATGAGTCATGATCCGATTCTCTCAATCTGAAAAACTCAATACAATGAACCCATTATAAATCTAAAAAACTCAAACTCTTCTCAATTACTCAATATGATCTTCTTCCGTACGATTGACTCAATCTTATTCCTTGAATATGATCTTCTCAATGTGATATTGTTCAATCCAGTAAAAAAACCTTCAACTGTCTAATCCTCCACATTAGATCTCTACCCTAAAATTATTCTCACTTGATTTCTTCATTGATTTTCATTTTATGACTGCGTGAAAGTTACTAATGAACGAATGATCTGAGTAAGTATTTATAAGCGTCTCAGAAAGGAAAATAGGGAAACATGGAATCTTTCCCTAATTCCTCAAATTTCAAAAACTCTAAAAATATATCACATTTAAAAATTTAACTTCAACTAGTTCAAATATCCTTATATTGCTTGGAGATTTATGAAAACTTGGATTTCAAGTTTGACCTCTTAAACTCTTTATAAAACATCTGGAATTTTCCTTTTTTGATTCTTCTTCATAATCAACTCAATAAAATTTATATTTCTTTTTCAGAGTCTATGATTTCTATTTCATTCCCAGTGAATCTTAATTCTATTTATTTCATCATGAATCCAATTTATATTTCTTTCATAGTGAATCCATATTATCTTTCCTTATTAGTGAATCAAAATTATATATCATTCTTAATGAATATGAATTCTACTTCATTCTTAGTGAATCCAAATTTTGTATCATTCTTAGTGAATCCGAATGATTTCTCATTGTGATTGAATTCATGTTATGATGGAATTACCATTATAATGGATATCACATTATGATGGAATCTCCACACTGAAACATTGAAATTTTTCAAAATGGTCCACCATTTCTTCATAAGATTTTATTGTGAAAGTTTTCATTATTTGTGTGAACATTGTGATCATAAAAAAATCATCTAACTTTTTTTTAAAAGAATGAGATAATTTTAACCCCTGACTTCACTTTCGTTAAGAAACCTCTTCAACAACAATACGATTTATTCCCTCAATAACTTTTTCCTTTCTATTATTATCAAAAGGGAAAACATACAACAAAAAATAATTTCTTCCTCTGATTATTTTTTATCTGATGAGATGAATATGATTCAAATGGATCTGATTCTATGATAAGAAAAACATTCTTATAAAAAAAGTTTAGAAAGTTAAAAATACAAAAACGTTGTGAAAATAATTTATCACAAAGGTTCTTCAATATCCCCCTTAATATTTGTTGAAAAATATCATTAATAACTTTTCCAAATCTCAAAATGTTTCACAACTCAACTTTTGTAAACAACTCTTGTTTTTTGAATTTTATCAGAATATAACCTTTAACAAAAGAGAGTGTTTTGACACCATAGTACTTTATAAAGTAATATTTTTATGGAATTCCATCCATCAGGGGAAATAAAATTATATGTACATGTGATGATAAACTCCCCCTAACTTTTATCTTTTCCACTCTATATTTTTTTTCTCTCACTTTTCTTTTTCTAATCACTTTTAATTTTTTGTCCCCCATTTTATGATAATCAAAGTTCAAAATTCATTTAATAATGATAAGTAAAAACTTCCTACAAAGTAAAAAAAATTATTACTTTCACTCCCTCTTTGTCAACATAATCCTAATCATTATGGGGGTAACTTCTTTATGATGTTTAGGATGTCATGGGAGGAGGCTGAACAAGAAGTTATAACATCAATTCCACAAACCTTTATTTCGTAAAGATATCCAAAATATGATACATTTTTGAAATTTATTCTATCAAACATCTCTAGCTGAAAATATCTCTTTTATAAAGTGTAACATTATATCAATGTGTGTTAATGTTGAATGTTGGACATGATTCTTAGAAAAACCAATTGCACTCTGGTTATCACATAGTATATTCAATGGTTTTGAAACTTTTACTTTCAACTATTTTAGCTAAAAATCCATCCCTAACATTTGATTACAATCCCAATTAGCTGCAACATATTTAGATTCATCTATACTTAAAGTTACTGAACCTTTTTTCTTACTATGATATCTCACACAATATTCACACAGGAAAAATGTTCCTCCTCAGGTTGGTTTTCTTTCATTACAATCTGCATCTTAATTAGCATGAATATAATCATGAAACTTCATCTCAATATTACTTTTGAATAAAATCCCATGTGAATTTTTTCCTTTAACATATCTCATAATAATATTTTCTTTCAACATATGTGATTCTTTCAGATTATGATGATACCTAGCACAAAAATTCAAAACATAAACAATATCAAACCTTGAGGCTGTAAGGTAAAGAAGAATTCTTATCATCATTAAAAAGTCTTTATGATTCACACTTGTTTTGGATTCATATTTACTGAACTTTGTGCTCACTAAAATAATAGTTGAAACATTTTTGGATTCTTCCATCCCAAAACTCTTTAACAATTCCCTTTCATACTTTTTTGAGATAAGAAGTATTTTTCCTTTTGTTGAACTTGTAAGAAAAGGAATAAAATTAATTCTCCCAATATTGACATTTCAAAATTAATCTTCATTTCATTAGTAAATGGTTTAAAAACATATTCTATATCCTCGGAAAAAATTATATCCTCCACATAAAAAATTACAATTAGTGATTCAGAATCAAAATATTGCACACCTAAGATGCTATAAACTTTTCCTTTTGAAAATTTCAACATTATAAAAAAGAATGTTTAAAATACCAAGAACGTGAATCTTTTTTCAGCCCACACAAATCATTCTTAAATTTAAAAACTTTGTTTTCATCCTCATCAAGTGGAAGCCCACAGAGTTTTTCAATGTAATCTTATTTCTCAATATCACCATTTAAGAAATATAATATTACATCAATCTAATAAACATTTTAATAACAATTTTTGGCCATTAAAATAAACATTCTAATAGTTTCTAATCTTGAAACTAGGGAAAATGTTTCTTTAAAATCCACACCTTCCACCTATTCATAGTCTTTACAAACATGTCTTTCTTTATTTATTAAAACTTATCCATGTTCATTTAACTATCTTCTGTAAACACACATAGTTTTGATAACATTTTTATTTAATGGCCCTAAAAAAAGTTCCCTTGTTTCACTATTATTAATCTGAAGCAACTCCTCATTTATATCATCCACTCATTCTTTGAGTTGAATAGATACTAAAACTGATTCTGGTTTAACTTTTGAGATAAGTGAATTTTTATTATCTAATCTGAACTTTCTTCTTGTCTGAATTAGAGCCTTCTGATTCCCAATAATTTTTTTGGATTCAACATGTTTTTTGTAAGGTATGAAATTTCAAAATTTCTTTCTAACTTGAGATTTCTCCATCACATGACTTTTCTGAATCTTTATGAGAATGTTTTGAATTAATTTCACTATTATTGGAATTCACTAGTTTATCCTACTCAACATTCTAAATAACTTTTGTTAAGGAAATTTTATTTTCAATTACCTTCACATAATATGAGTCTAAACAAATTTCTAAATCTTTATTCTAGCATTTATAAATTCTTACATTGGATGAATAATCCATAAAAGTTCCTTCCTTAGCTTTCTCATCAGACATTACCAAATCTAGAATTTTTATTATGGGAAAACATAGACTTTCAGAAACTTTTATGTGTTTAAATGAAGTTTTTTTATTATACCACATTTCATAAGGATACATGTTGGTTTTCGATCTCAACAAGAAACTATTTTTAACATGTATAATAGTGCAAATAGATTATCTCCAATAGAATTTTCAAATTTTTTATTCTACTAATATACTTCTTCCCATTTCATCCAAACTTATATTATTTCTTTCTTCTACTGCATTTTTTTGTGGATTATAGGGAGAAATATACTGATGTTTGATACTATGCTTTCTCAGATACATTTCAAAAGTATTACTTCTGAATTCGGTACTATTATATGTTCTCAAACTTTTTATGAAAATCCCTATTTATTTCTCAATATATTTTCTGAAGAATTTGATCATTTCAAAATCCTCTGACTTGTGCTTCATAAACACGATGTTTTTCATCTGATTGAAATCGTCTATAAAAGTGATAAAGTATAAATCAACTTTTCCTTGATGTCTCATCGGCCCACGTCAATCAGAATGAATAAGATCAAGTGGTATGGTAGATTGAATCTCGACTCTTTTATGACATTTGTTAGTCATCTTCCCTTTCTAAAAAGTTACAAAAACATATTCTTCTATTATTTTCAATTCTTATAGGTTTCGAACAAAATCGAATTTATAAATTTTGTTCTTACTTTCCTTTCCAAGGTTTCCAAGTCTTTGACGGATAAATTGTTTTTATCGTCCACACTCATGTAACATGAGTTATTGAATTATCATATTTTAAAGAGATTTTAACTAGTTCTTTCTCCTTTTACAAAGAATTTTCCATCATTCACACTTTTGATGAAACAAAAATATATTCTAAAAACAACTTCTTTTCCATAATCACAATTTTGAATTACTCTAAGTAAGTTATGTTTGAAACCATCAAAAAATAAAACATCCTTATATTTAATCTTTTGGGATTCAATCTCATCCATTTCAATTTTTCTAATTTTTAAGGAACTTTCAATACCAATGGTAACTAATCTTACATCATAACTTTCAACCTGTTTCATGATTTTTTATATAAACATTTATATGTAAAGAACAACCACTATCAAGTATCCATCATTTGTTCATTTTACTTTATTTAAATGTTTTCTCAACAATAAAATCTCCTTCTTCTACTATATTCTTTTCATATTTATTTTTTTCTATCATACAAAAAAAAATTTATGAGTGTCATACATATTTTTCCATGATTACCAGCCTGAAAAAATATTCAAAAAAATCTTGTAGACAGTCAAATTTATTTATTGTTTGAATGTTTCTAACATCTTGATAATTCACTTTTTCCACATTCTATAATTTAGGAATGTTTATCATTATACTTTCACTATTTCTTCTGCTTTTCACAAACCTTCTTCCAGGTAATAGTATATTATGAAAAATATTATAATCTATGTTCCCATAGATTCCACAACACCAACAACATCCATCAAATCTTGATTTTCTTTTGAAATAATATCTTTCTCTATGGAAATGTTTTTGAGGTTTGTAACTTATCTCAGCTCTAACATACTCTGGGTGTGGACCATATTTTCTTTTGAGTGAGTTTTCTACTTTTCCAGATTTGATAGGTTTCTCACATACATTACACCCAATATTTCCCAATACCTTTTTCAGAACCTAAAATGTCAAAATAATCAGATGAACCATTATTTTTGGTAAGGTAATATTTCACATAATTCTCATATTGATCTTTCTCAACATCTTTAGAAGTATCATATTTTACTTCTGATGCTTTGTTTATGTATTCATTCATCTTACTCAAGGTACTTTTATACTTAATAAGTTTTTATTGAAACTTTTTAACCTATTAATCCTTAGATTCCATCTTCTTATTAAGATCTTACATCATATTTACATACTCCTTAATTCTGTGTTTGTAACATAAAATCTGTTAAATGTATTCATCCTCCTACTTGATGACATATTTTCTTCTATCAAAAACTTATACATAGATCTTCTTCATTACTTGAAATTCTCTCTTGAAAGTTTCTTTTTTCTCAACACATGAAAAAAAGTTCTGTTCTAAGCTGATAATATATATTATATTCTTCACCAACGTCTTCACTCTTTGAGGAATATTTTGTTTTCTCAAATTTTTCAATGAAGGCTCTAAATGTTTCTAAAATTTCATCTTTATAAAAATTATTTTCAGTTGAGTCTGATTCAACATTGATACTAATCATACTTATTTTTTTTCTAGTAAACTTTTTCTTGTATCTTTTGGATGATTTTTCTTATTTATCAGTTTTTTTCCACTGGTTCCATTGAGGTTTTTTACCAAAACCATATTGATATTCTCCAATTTTATCCTTGGGGAAATTTATAGCAATGTTTCTGATTCCACCAAACTCAAAAAAATTGAGATGAATTTTACCTATATAAATTTATCTTCCTCTTTGATAGTTATTGGATATAAGAAACATGCTTTTTTCATTCAAATCATCATCCTCTTTATCTTTAGAGTCACAAGGATCAAAATTATCAACATCATGAATATTTAAATTTCTCATATCTTCAAAAGACATTTCATCTTTCAGATTTTTTTTAAACATTGGATATTTCTTAATTTGATAATAAATATGAAATTTATTCAATTCATCAAGATATAAATCATCCTTATCTTCAAAAGAAAAAATTTTAGAATGAAATATATCCAGAAATATTGTCAGGAGTTTCTTCACAATTTTAAAATCTTCTAAGATATCTCTAAAACCTCTTATGTGGTAAACAATTTATTTTACTCTAGTGAATTATTCATCAATTATTTCTTCATATCTCATTTTTATGTCTTCATACTTACTATGCCAGATTTGTTGCTCTACTTCCTTAAGTTTTGTATTCCCTTCGAAAACACTTTCAATCTTGTCCCACATTATTTTTTAAGTTTTGATACCCATCACCTTCTAATAAACCATATTTGATAAGGATATCAGAATAGAATTTTAGCCTTTCCATAGACTTATATATTTTCATTATTATCAATGGTCATTGGGGAATTGTTATCAATAGGTGTAAACCCAATAGTAGGAGCATCAACAACTTCCAGGCTAAGAGATAAGATATAAGGAATCATCTTATTTTTTCATCTATAATAATTTTTCCATCTAATATAGGAAATAAAATACTATTTACAGAATTAATAATATATATAATAAGGATTCAAAAAGGGAACCTTCCCTCTAATAACTATTAAAGTTCCAAATTATCGAATAACAACTAAAAAGAGGGGGTTGAATCAATTGTTCACTTTTTATAAGTTTCAATACTTTTCAAAACATAGCCCATACAACTAGTTATGATTTTTTTCCTTGTAAACATTCAATAAATAATAATGCATGAAAAAAATAGGAAATCAAGTAAAGAACACAAGATTTACAAGTTTCATCCACATTATGAGAACCTATATCATTTTTTTCGCCACTCCCATGGGTCTATAAAAATTCTCTATTACGAAGAAGTAAATAAAACTTGTGACAACTCCCATTAGACACCTTCTATCTCTCGATAGGAAATATTATACTAACTCTCTTCATATTGAAATGTTTTAATATAAAAATTTGTTCCAAAAAAAGAATAAATATTTTGTTGAAATGTTTCCACAATTTCTCAGTCTGAATCCTCATTCTGATTTGGCATGATCCAATTTTATCAATCTAATGAGTCTAGATATATACCCCTCAAAACAATTAGTCTCTATCCGATTCTCTCAATAAAATGAGTCTAGATCCTATTCTCCCAATTGGTTGTGTGTAGATCTGATTCACTCAATCCGATAGACTCAATATAATGAAACCATTCTCAATCTAAAAAATTAAAACTATTCTCAAATACTAAATATGATCTTCTTTAGTACGATTAGATCAATCAAATTGAATGAATATGATATTATCAATAACATATTTCTCAATCCGGTAAACAAATATTCAATTCTATGATCCACCTCATGAGATCTCTACCGATTAATGAATATCACTTTATTTATTCAGTGTTCTGCCTTCTCTGCTTTCATGAAAGATACAAATGAAATAATGATCTAACAAAGTATTTATTTGAGACATACAAATAAAAATTAAGAAGTTTGAAAACATTCTTGCTTCTTCAAATTTAAAAAACTTTGAAAATATATCTCATTTAAAACATTAACTTTGACTTATTCAGACCTCCTTAAATTTCTATGAGATTTATAAAAAATTGAATTTCATGTTTTACCTCCTCAAATATTCATAAAAATTCTAGAATTTTATTTTTTTGTATTCTTCCCAATCATCTCAATATTATTTCTATTTCTTTTTCAGTGAATCTGATTTCTATTTCTTTCTCAGAGAATCCAAATTTTGTTTATTTCACAGTGAATCTGATTTTTTTTCTTTCTTAGTGAATCTAAATTCTATTTCCTTCTCAGTGAATATAAATTTTGTATTCCTCTCAGTGAATCCAAATTTTGTATCCTTCTCAGTGAATCCAAATTCCTTATCCTTTTAATTGAATCTAAATGAATTCTCATTATGATGCAATTCCCATTACGATGGAATTCTCACTACGATGGATATACCATTACGATGGAATATCCAAACTAAAAATTTTAAATTCTTCAAACCTCTACACCATTTCTACATAATCATTTATATTGAATGTTTTCATGATTCTTTAGAACTTTATGATCAAAAAATCATTGTCTAACTTTATTTTGGAAAGTATGAAAACTTTCTAACTCATGACTTCATTTTCAACAAAAAAACATCTTCAGAAAAAATTCAACTTCTTCTCTTAGCAACTTATTTCATTCTCTGATTATGAAAAAATAATACTTCTGGAAAACCAGAATTTCTACCACCGATTCATTTAGATCTAATCAGTTCAATATAATGCAGATGGATCTATACCTAGATAAAAAAACATTCTTATACAAAAAGGTTAGTTGTAAAAACCTACAAAAAAATTGTTAAAAAAATTTATCACAAAGGTTATTTAGAAAATTTAACTAAATTAATGTTAATAAATTCAATAAAAATTATTCCATATATGTTAAAAGAAAATACTCATTTTACACATTTTTAAAAGTCAAAAAATAAAATTTTTAGAAAACATTTTGAAAGATTATTTTTAAACTTTTGTAACTAAATTAAAAGATAATGAAATTGATATTTTCAAAACATTTCAAGTATATTTAATAAATTTCATAAAATAATTCTGAATATTAATTCTTGGAAGAAAAAGTTCTCCGACCAAAGAGAAAATATGGTCGACTTTTCTTTAAAAAAAATATTCGTTATTTTATGTGAAAAAGAGAGGAAAATAGTAAATTGTAACTATAGAAATTATTATATGAGAATAATATAGATAGGTTTTAAATGATAAGATCAATATAAATCCCCTCAATTTAAATTTAGCATAGATAATCCTAAAAAACAATGAGATTATAACGTAACCCTTAAATCAAGATTTGTATTTTTTCATAATTATTCAAATATCATATATAATAAATATAAATTTATTATATATATATATCATAACCATATTAATACATAACATACTATTTATCATTCCTTTATATTTTCGAATTATGATCTTACCAATAATTTCTCCATTAAAATGAAAATTTTTGGTGAAAACTAGTCGGTTTTTCATGCATGTTTTGGTTTGATAGTTCCAGCACTTCCACCTTCATTATGGTTTAATAATATAAGGTGT
This sequence comes from Viscum album, assembly GCA_963277665.1. Taxonomy (NCBI): domain Eukaryota; kingdom Viridiplantae; phylum Streptophyta; class Magnoliopsida; order Santalales; family Viscaceae; genus Viscum; species Viscum album. The sequence goes on from OY728123.1 coordinate 2,028,725,135, forward strand.
AACGCCCCAACCCCAGCTACCCAGTGTCGGTGCATTACTTTGTAACATTGGCAGGATCACAAAAGATCATTTCTCGAAAGACCGATTAGTTTAGTGGCCTTGGAAACACAAGATACATTCATAAGTCTTACATTACATCATAAAGTGAAAAACTAATAACAAAGTCTTCATAGTCCACACCCATATCCTTTTCTGACTATCCCTGAAGGTCATTCATAAAATACTTCTTCACATCCTGGAAAATATTAAAACATTGAAAGGGGTGAGCTCAGATGCTCAGTAAGGATAACAATATTGCGGAAGCTTTCATAAATAAACATAAAAATTTAAGGCAATGTATAACTAAAACAAAAGCCTTTTAAACTTGAACAACAACATAATATGGCAAAAGTAAAATGAGATAATGTCATTCACTTATTCACATGGATATTCTACTGGTCGAATAATCACATGCAATATCAATAACCACTTTTATAATGAGGGAATGTATAATGCCAAACATTCTGAAACATTTTGTCAAGGCCTCAGCCAAGACGTCTAAAATGATTAAGGCCTCGGCCAAAACCATAAATCAAATTGGAAAAGGGCCTCGGCCAATTACACGTCTAGTTGTCTCATGAGACCTACCGATGCATCGAGGAGCTATAGCGGGCTCCACCAGTCACTTACTAAGTCCAATACATTCCTCATATGAATAGGTTTAAACATATCATAAACCATAACATAATCGTATCACATAAAACATGCATAAAGGAAACATAACATTTCCACATTTCAATCACAAGATATTAATACAACACATTGATATAATAAAAACACTTTCAAAACCATTTTCAATACCAAAATAAAATAAAGTTAAAACTTTGTATTTATTTTTCATTTAAAAAAAGTGATGTCTTGTAGAGGAAGCCGAAACTCAAATAATGGTCACGACGGCGGAGAAGTCATTGTCGCCGCATATGTATGGAAAGAAAAACATTCCCTTTTTGTCTTTTAGTAAAACGCTTCGTATAAAAAAATATTCCTTTTGAATAAACATAAAAGTCAAAGGGGTTTATACACTGTATAAATGAAAGTTGTGTATAAAACCAAATATTCCTCAATGAAAGGAAAATTGAGACGAAGTCCTTAAAAAGATCATTTTTAAAATAAAAGAGATCTATTATGTGTATTCACTATAGGTACACATATAGAAATTAAATATACAAAATAGGACATAATAATATCATGACATAATTTGTATGTAGGAGATTAACCCAAAGAATGGAAGTTGGGTTAAGAAATTCCCTTACCTTGCGTCTTGTCCTGACTCAACCATTCTTTAACCTCCTGAATAATAAACTAGAGTTAATTTCTATTTACTTAAGAACCTTTTCCATGTTCATTATTCCTTTTATATCACTTATTACCATGTTATGAACATTATGTAATTATTTAAGTTAATAACGGTCGTTTTGTCGATCTTTGGTACTTGAGTCAAAAATAAACTTCTTATAATTACAAGTTGTTTATGTGGTAGAATATCCATTATCTCCAGAATTATATTCATGATTTAGATGTCATATATATCATATATATCCAGTATATACATTCATTTATAATATTACGTAACATTTAGAGGTAAGAAATGAAATGCACCATTCATGGAGACGGTAAACCGTATGTACGCATGAACGCTACTTTCATTTCTATTTCGTATTTAATGGAATGAAATCATAATGATATAAATGTATAATATAATTCCAGTATAATATAGTGTATAATACCATTTACTCCATCCTTTATACATCCCACATATGGCATTAACGATTCAAATCACTTTAAGGGGGCGGTAGTCCGCACTTCCTAAAATGAAATTATCGCGTTTACCCATAATGGAAATCATAAAGTTTGACATAAATGATAAATAAAGAAGCATAAGTAAAACATAAATATATTATATATCATATGTAAATATATTGGCATATTAATGGCCACATTTGAAGGTGTTATATGAGTGTTGAACAATCATCGTTTCGTGAGGCAGAAATTCACCATCCACAGAAACCGTATGTTCTTTAACCATTAGATGTAGGTGTGTGTAAGTGTAGCTCGAATACTTCTTATAACAACATACTAGTATATTGATGATACTGGTGTTGTTACAAAATAAATGAATAAAAATAGTTTAGGGGGTTGGAGAAGAAAAATAAAACAAAACAACATTAAAGAAGACATTACCTCAAAATCGGGTAACTCATTTTGATTTGAGCCAAAGGCTTACTTGGGAAGAGTTATGCCCTAAGCGAGGCTTCTAGGAGTAATAGGGGGAAGTTGGGAGAGTATTTTGGCAGAGTTTGGCCGATCCAAATGTCTTGAAAGTGTGAATGAGGTGGTAGAGGTGGGGGCCTTTTATAAGAGGAGAGGAGGGGCACTCTTGGAAAGTACGGAAATTTTACATTATTATACAATGCTTTTCGGATTCGAAAGGTCTCAAACTTATATAATTAGTGGCTAAGGTGATAAGGGTTCTAAATATACCCATCCTATAGTCTTTGGACAAGTGTAAGCCTTGTATTGTACATTATCTTTTCATTTTATTAAAATCGTTAAATAATGAGGTCATCGCTGCATCATAATGATGTCATAAATAATTTAATTTATTTAATGTCTAAAAATTATAAAAAAAATACTATGATGTAGGAAATCTTTTTAGATTTCCAATTACTATTTATAGTCAAAAATATGACTTCTATAACCCCATGTAAAAATTGTTTTAGTAAAACAACTCATGTTTGTGCCAATTTAATTTTAACATTAAATAAATATATATTAATGTCATTTTCCAACCAAAGTGGCTCCATGGGGTCCCCAAGTTGACCCATGGGTTGTCGTGGTCGGCCATGACTCATCCAGTAGGAGTAGGACAAGTTTTAAGCTCATCTCATATTATTAAAACATTATTTTTACCTTAAACTACACTAATTACCTCTAATCGCGATTAAGAACTTAAAAGTTACTATTCACCAAAAAAAATTATTTTAATCTCATTGAACCACATTTTACTTCTTAATGACAACCATGTATGTCGGATTTTTGAAAATCAAATCACAGAAGTGGTAATATTTCATTTAAAAGAAAAATCAGTTATTTAACTACCACTTAGTGGTTTCACTATTCATCAAAAATTGAAGTTTTTCAGAACAATGCCAAAATTTCACCCTAAGATATAATTGATATTCCGAATTCAAAAATGATGTCTATTTTAAAAAATTCCAAACATATAAGTTGAATTAATTAATTTTATAATTAATTCCCACTGTCACAACAAATAGCGTGTTTTTAAGAAACAATTTATATCAAAAGATTGGCAATTGTTTATGTCCAATTTCAATGTTAAATTAATTCTAATGAACACCATTGGATAAAATGGTAAAAATATATTCTAATTATACTTTAAAACCACTCAATAGTATAATTTATCACTATAAATTATTTTGATTAAAAAAGGTGTTTTTAAGTATTTTTCACTATTCATAAAAAATGGAAGTTCTCAGAAAAATACCAAAAATTAAACAGAGGCTAATTTCGATATTCCAAATCCAAAAATGAAGTCCATTTTAAAATATAAAATTTCTATAATTTTAAAAATTGGTTATTACTATTCATAACGGCTACTTTGATTAGTCACGGTGTTTTAGAACTCGAAGTTGCGTACAATGCAAGCTATTGCATTATTGAATGAGAAGAGTATCATGGAAGCTCGGGGTGTTACATTCTCCCCTCCTTCAATAAATTGTGTCCTCGCAATTTGAAATTTTTTTCTTTGAAAATAAAAGGTTGAAAAGAGAAAATACCTTTGTGGAAAACCCACATCAGAAATGAGATTAATAAAATTTAGCCTTAATAAGAGGGAAAGGGAAATGAAAAATTCACCACCCAATTATGATCTCAATTATGAGAACATTGGTGGAAATTAGAGACATATAATTGGAGGGAAAACATAAATATTCGTAGGGAGTGATTGAGGCCATCAATCACAATCAACTGTCAAATTGAGGGCCTCAAAGCCTTCAATCTATGTTGATTTAAAATATCATCAGTTCAACAAGACATAAGGTATTAGGATAACACATTTTTTTGTTTTAATATCCCTTTACTAAAGTTTAAGAACTAATTCATTAATTGAATAAGAGATACGTATATATATATATATTTATGCTTGACAATTAGAGTTTCAACCTTCAACTCATCTTTCACTCAAAAGATAATAGAACTCAAAAATATTATACTTATCTTAATTGTATAAGGTTCCAAATGTTCACACATACCATTTAGATTAGTAAAATTATTTTGTAATAACAAGGGACTTCCTGTAGGCTAGTGGTAGGAAATAAAGGCCTGTCGCACTATGATTGTGGGTTCGATTCCTGCAGCTTTGTCTGACGCGACGGGTTATGCCCCACCCTGCAGGTTGTCCTTTTCCTAAAAATATAGTACTATACTATTCTAAAAATAATCTTCATAAATGTTTTAACCTTAAACAATACTATCCAAAGTTCAACTTAATCCATTACAACCTTTATAGTTATCCAAAATACCTCTGTCCAGACTTTCTCTAAAAGGTCTCTAAATTCCAAAATCAATTGTAACATCAGATTCCCCAAACAAATTAAAGTTTCTCTTTTGTCACATACTAAAAATATGATTACCTTCATCATATTGAAACCTTACTGAAATCAACAAGTACTGCAGTATAATCCTTATATATCACATTATTCTAATAACCAGAATATAATCCATGAGTCCAAAAGCACCAATAAATTAATTATTCCGCTTCAACTATAGTCAAAACATAATATTGGCCTTGATCCCTTGGCCTTTTCTGAGGTATGTTTCCCTGACGCTTTGGACATTCATTTGAAAAATGACCCATTTCTCTACAATTGTATCATTCAACTTTGATAGCCTCTTTCTTTCCCTTGCAATCATGAGCCTGATGACCCTTTTCTCCACAATTATAACAAACTCCCATTCCTTTTAGGCAAGTACCAGGGTGATTCTTCCCACAATTATAACATAATGGAAAATCATTATTTCCTTTTTTCCCTTTATCTGTCTCTTGTTCCACCGTTCTCTTCTTCTCTTGCTTTACTTTGTTGTCATAAGACTTAGAGAATTACTTTTCTGTCTTGATAGCACACGAGACAATATCTTCGTATGTTGAGAACGATTGTGATACTAAAGCTCGACGGAGAAATGGTTTTAACCCATTGATGAAACGATCAATCTTACCCCTTGGGTTACGTATATAATCTGCAGCATACCTCCATAACCTTGTAATGTTGGCCTCATACTTTGCGACATTCTCATCCTCCTTTTGTCTCAGACTCAAAAATTTCCTTTCCATATCTGCCCTATGGTCATGAGGAAAGTATTTTTCTAAGAAAAGATCTTTGAACTCCCTCCATTCCATATTCGATATGTCATCATCTTCCTTTGTGTTTTGAATCGATGACCACCATTGATCAGCATCTCCAGTGAGGCGGTAAACTGCCATGATAACCTTCTCCCTTTCGCTACTCCCCAAGGCGTGGAATATTTTCTCTAAGGTGTTTATCCATTGCTCAGATACTAATGGATTTGTACCCCCATTAAATGTTGGTGGTTTTTGCCTCATTAAGCGGTATAACATTGATCCTCCATGTTGTGGATCAGGGTGATCCATACGAGTAAGGTTATTATTCATAACCTGAGTGAGTTGTCCCAGTATGGTAATAAGTTGATCAGCACCAGTTGTATCTCCAGCTCCACAATAATTATATTGAGTAGGAGGGCAATCCCTGCACGGAGTGCGTGCATTGATACGGTTTCCATTCCTTCCACTAGGCACCATTTCTAAACAATGGCATAAACTATATTAGTTTATGAATCAAAATACATAATTCCATACTTGTAAGATACTTAACATAAATTGAACTATTTATGGATATAATCCATAAAAATGTTTTCTTTGAGGAAGTATATACTCATAACCCTTCATAGTGGTTTGTAAAGAAAATGAGAATTATCCTAAGCATATCCCCCAGGAGTGTCGTAACCAAGAGTGAAGCAAGGCCCATTGTCGTGCACCAGTTCCCGTTTGAGTCTAGCTCAAAGCGGTGTTTTCGGGTTTTACCCCTAGGTACATCTGTGCCAGAGCCGCCTCTATCTGCTCGTATCCAGACAGGGATGTATTGCTCGGAAAACTCACAATAACTCTACAATACCAAAATTCTAGGAAGATCTTCTATACTAATCCTCAAAGTCTATCTTCGGGCTATGTGCTCTAATCAGAGTTTATCTAAATCTAGCTTCCAAGGTTAGTACTAAACTGCCTTTGATACCAACTGTAACGCCCCAAACCCATCTACCCAGAGTCGGTGCATTACTTCGTAACATTGGCATGATCACAAAAGATCAAGTCTCGAAAGACCGATTAGTTTAGTAGCTTTGGAAACACTAGATACATTCATAAGTCTTACATTACATCATAAAGTGAAAAACTAATAACAAAGTCTTCATAGTACACACTCATATCCTCTTCTGACTATCCCTGCAGGTCATTCATAAAATACTTCTTCATATCCTGGAAAATATTAAAACATTGAAAGGGGTGAGCTCAAATGCTCAGTAAGGAAAACAATATTGCGGAAGCTTTCATAAATAAACATAAAAATTTAAGGCAATGTATAACTAAAACAAAAGCCTTTTAAAATTGAACATCAACATAATATGGAAAAAGTAAAATGAGATAATGCCATTCACTTCTTCACATGGATATTCTACTGGTCGAATAATCACATGCAATATCAATAACCACTTTCATAACGAGGGAATGTATAATGCCAGACATTCTGAAACATTTTGTCAAGTCCTTGGCCAAGACGTCTAAAATGATTAAGGCCTCGGCCAAAACCATAAATCAAATTGGGAAAGGGCCTCGACCAATTCCACGTCTAGTTGTCTCATGAGACCTACCGATGCATCGATGAGCTATAGCGGGCTCCACCCGTCACTTATTAAGTCCAATACATTCCTCATATGAATAGGTTTAAACATATCATAAACCATAACATAATCGTATCACATAAAACATGCATAAAGGAAACATAACATTTCCACATTTCAATCACAAGATATCAATACAACACATTGATATAATAAAAACGCTTTCAAAACCATTTTCAATACCAAAATAAAAGAAAGTTAAAACTTTGTATTTATTTTTCATTAAAAAAAGTGATGGCTTGTAGAGGAAGCCGAAACTCAAATAATGGTCACAGCGGCGGAGAAGTCATTGTCGCCGCATATGTACAGAAAGAGAAACATTCCCTTTTTGTCGTTTAGTAAAACGCTTCTTATAAAAAAACATTCTTTTTGAATAAACATAAAAGTCAAAGGGGTTTATACACCGTATAAAAGAAAGTTGTGTATAAAACCAAATATGCCTCAATGAAATGAGATTGAGACGAAGTCCTTAAAAAGATCATTTTTAAAATAAAAGAGATCTATTATGTGTATTCACTATAGGTACACATATAGAAAGTAAATATACAAAATAGGACATAATAATATCATGACATAATTTGAATGTAGGAGATTAACCCAAAGAATGGAAGTTGGGTTAAGAAATTCCCTTACCTTGCGTCTTGTCCTGACTCGACCATTCTTTAACCTCCTGAATAATAAACTAGAGTTAATTTCTATTTACTTAAGAACCTTTTTCATGTTCATTATTCCTTTTATATCACTTATTACCATGTTATGAACATTATGTAATTATTTAAGTTAATAACGGTCGTTTTGTCGATCTTTGGTACTTGAGTCAAAAATAAACTTCTTATAATTACAAGTTGTTTATGTGGTAGAATATCCATTATCTCCAGAATTATATTCATGATTTATAAGTCATATATATCATATATATCCATTATATACATTCATTTATAATATTATGTACCATTTAGAGGTAAGAAATGAAATGCACCGTTCATGGAGACGGTAAGCCGTACGTACGCATGAACGCTACTTTCATTTCTATTTCATATTTAATGGAATGAAATCATAATGATATAAATGTATAATACAATTACAGTATAATATAGTGTATAATACCATTTACTCCATCCTTTATAAATCCCACATATGGAATTAACGATTCAAATCACTTTGAGGGGGTGGTAGTCCGCACTTCCTAAAATGAAATTATCGCGTTTACCCATAATGGAAATCATAAAGTATGCCATAAATGAGAAATACAGAAGCATAAGTAAAACATAAATATATTATATATCATATATAAATATAGTGGGATCTTAATGGCCACCTTTGAAGGTGTTATATGAGTGTTGAACAATCATCGTTTCGTGAGGCAGAAATTCGCCATCCACAGAAACCGTATGTTCTTTAACCATTAGATGTAGGTGTGTGTAAGTGTAGCTCGAATACTTCTTATAACAACATCCTAGTATATTGAGGATACTGGTGTTGTTACAAAAGAAATGAATAAAAAGAGTTTAGGGGGTTGGAGAAGATAAATAAAACAAAACAGCATTAAAGAAGACATTACCTCAAAATCGGGTAACTCTTTTTGATTTGAGCCAAAGGCTTCCTTGGGAAAAGTTATTACCTATGTGAGGCTTCTAGGAGTAAGAGGGGGAAGTTGGGAGAGTATTTGGGAAGCGTTTGGCCGAGCCAAATGGCTTGAAAGTGTGAATGAGGTGGTAGAGGTGGGGGCCTTTTATAAGAGGAGAGGAGGGGCACTCTTGGAAATTAAGGAAATTTTACATTATTATACAATGATTTTTGGATTCTAAAGGTCCCACACTTATATAATTCGTGGATAAGGTGATAAGGGTTCGAAATATACCCATCCAATAGTCTTTGGACAAGTTTAAGCCTTGGATTGTACATTGTCTTTTCATTTTATTAAAATCGTTAAATAATGAGGTCACCGCTGCATCATAATGATGTCATAAATAATTTAATTTATTTAATGTCTAAAAATTATAAAAAAAATACTATGATGTAGGAAATCTTTTTTAGATTTCCAATGACTATTTATAGTCAAAAATATGACTTGTATAACCCCATGTAAAAATTGTTTTAGTAAAACAAATCATGTTTGTGTCAATTTAATTTTAACATTAAATAAATATATATTAATGTCATTTTCCAACCAAAGTGGCTCCATGGGGTCCCCAAGTTGACCCATGGGTTGTCTTGGTCGTCCAGGACTCATCCAATAAGAGTAGGACAAGTTTCAAGATCATCTCATATTATTAAAACATTATTTTTACCTTAAACTACACTAATTACCTCTAATCGCGATTAAGAACTTAAAAGTTACTATTCATTAAAAAATTATTTTAATCTCATTGAACCAAATTTTACTTCTTAATGACAACCATGTATGTCGGATTTTGGAAAATCAAATCACAGAAGTGGTAATATTTAATTTAAAAGAAAAATCAGTTATTTAACTACCACTTAGTGGTTTCACTATTCATCAAAAATTGAAGTTTTTCAGAACAATGCCAAAATTTCACCCTAAGCTATAATTGATATTCCGAATTCAAAACTGATTTCTATTTTAAAAAATTCCAAACATATAAGTTGCATTAAATAATTTTATAATTAATTCCCGCTGTCACAACAAATAGCGTGTTTTTAAGAAACAATTTATATCAAAAGATTGGCAATTGTTTATGTCCAATTTCAATGTTAAATTAATTCTAATGAACACCATTGGATAAAATGGTAAAAATATATTCTAATTATACTTTAAAACCACTCAATAGTATAATTTATCACTATTAATTATTTTGATTAAAGAAGGTGTTTTTAAGTATTTTTCACTATTCATAAAAAATGGAAGTTCTCAGAAAAATTCCAAAAATTCAACATAGGCTAATTTCGATATTCCGAATCCAAAAATGAAGCCCATTTTAAAATATAAAATTTATATAATTTTAAAAAGTGGTTATTACTATTCATAACGGCTACTTTGATTAGTCGCGGTGTTTTAGAACTCGAAGTTGCGTACAATGCAAGCTATTGCATTATTGAATGAGAAGTGTATCATGGAAGCTCGGGGTGTTACATAAGGAATATTAATCATAAAATAATTATCTTATTTAATAATCATATACACATTTATAATTATTCATATGAATCGATAATGAAAAATGAATCACATCGTAGTGGAGGTAGTAGTCCACACGTAGGCACGAGTGACGTTATCGTTTTCCGACAACTGGAAAGGTAAGAATATAAATAATATATTATAATAAACTAAGGATAATTATTTCATAATTATCATATATAAAAATTAAATCAATCATAATAACTAACTATGGTGATGGAAAATGAATCAAAACACAATATCGAGGTGGTAGTCCACACCTGTGTAGAGGCGATATTTTTATTTCCTATTTGATGGAAATGAGGTGGAAAATGGGTGAATGATCATAATAATAATTAATTAATTATATTTAATATAATTAATTAATAATTTTTAATATATACCATATATTTAGAGGAGGAAGATAAATAAATATAATTTAAATTTCTTGGCTGAGTGTTATACGTATTTAGTGAGAAACCTCATTTGGCTTACACTTCAAACATTGGAAGCATGGTCTTATAATAAACAAATACCTCTATTATATGTGGATATATGTTAGGAAGGTAAAAGGTTATGTATTTTATGATTTATAATTCTCATGAGTGTGAGGAAGAGAGGATATGTGGTATCCAATTAAAAGGGATGGAGGGGAGACACTTGTAATTTTTCAAAATATTAAAATATATTAATTTCTTACTCAAGTAAAGTGGCATAAAATGAAAAATATTTGAATATATGCGGGATATTGTCGAAATAAAATCTACTAATAAAATTTAAGAAGTTTTTTTTTGATATTTTAAACCTTATCTCTTATGTTAACACCAAGGTAAAAAAAATTTAACATTAACCATGGTCACATATTTTTACTGTTTTTACTATTCATTATGACTAAAAGTTAAACTCATTAAATTATATTAATTATGATGATTGAAAATATAGAATAAATTTTAAAATATATAATTTCTGTAATTTTATTAAATCTATTTTAATATTAGTTCACAAAATGCAACAATAGTGTTTTTAGAAAAAATGCACTTTTAAGCATATAACTAATTTTACATTCATTACTTACCTTGTAAAAACTATTAGATGAATGTTAAAATATTTCACTGAATATATTATCAATTAATTTCAATAAAATAATTCATAAATATATATTAATTTAATTTATTAATATAAAATAGATTATGAGTATAAAAATAGTTATTTAGAAAAACATCACGTTTTCCTTTAATTACATTTATTTTAATTTCTAACAAATGAAAAAATTATGAATTTGTTTTATAAATATTGAAGAAATAATTTTACATAGTTTATTTAGTCATATTAATACCCACGAATATAATTTTTAGGTAATAAGTATCACATTAACAAATATTATTTTACTAGAATATTATAATTCATTTTAACTCAGTGATGTGTGTAAAAAAGCTATCAAGTAAATAAAATATATTTAAAGTTAAATATATCATAATAATATTAGGGTATTAAATTATACCCCCTTATAATAAATTCTCCCTCAAAATAATATCACATTGATATAAAAAAATATGGATACTTCTACCTCATCACATCTTTAGGCTTCTTCATTGCTTCTTCAAATTTATTATTTTTTCAAAAAATATTGACCAGGTGAGTAGTCTTGTTCGGTAGACAATTCTCTCCTTGATCCAAAATCTCCATTACTTATTCATCAAAATAAAGATTCTGATCTAATGTCACAAACTCTGAATTAACTACATATGAAGGATCAGGTATGTAATTCCCCAAGAGAGATACATATAACACATTGTGAACAATAGAGAGATCTGGCGGAAGTTTCAATTGATAAGAAACTTTCCCGATATGATCAATAATTTCAAAGTGACTGATATATCTAGGGATCAGTTTTACCTTCTTTTAAAATCTCATAACCTTTTTCCATGGATAAATTTATAGGAATACCCTCTAATAAAATTCAAAATGTATACCTCACTAATGATTTTCATCATAATTTTTCTATCGAATATATGTTTCCCAGATGTGCTTCTGAATACCTCTAACCATATTTTCCATTTCTGTAGATAGATCAGGTTCTAATATATTTCATTCTTCAATTCCATCATTTTACATAATAGTTAAAAACTTCCATCCATATAGTGCTTTATAAGGGTCCATATAAATTCTTGATTCAAATCTATTGTTCTATGAAAATTTGATCATAAAAAGGTGTTTATGCCAACCACCTTTAATATTCATAGATAAGTATCTCAAAATATGCTATATGGTTTGAATATTCCCATTATACTAACCATCTTTCCAAGTTTCATATGCAGTACTGAACCTCAATTTTTTATCCAGAGGCTACTGAATACTTCTAGATAACTTCTAGGTAAACCTTAAATCTCGATCAGATATAATTGATAGTGTTACTCCATGAAATATCCCCACTTCTTTAATATATATCCATGAAGAATGATCAAGAGATAAATATTCTATGATGTAAATGTAGTGTGTTGACTTTATAAGGTGATCGAATATAACCCAAATATCAGTATTCACTTTAGATGTTTTTGGGAGTCTAATGATGAAATCAATGTTAATGTTTTCCCATTTCCATTCTGGTATGGGTAATGATTTTAACATCCCCTTCGACTTCTATCTCTCAGCATGAACTTACTGACATAATAGTCATCAAGATCCATACTCTAAAATATCCATTCTCATGTTATCATATCAGAAAAAATCATTTAGTGCTTTATGTATTTTCATACATCTAGGATGAATATGGAATCAAAGATTATGCACTTCATCCAATAACCCCCTTTTCATGCATGTTTTTTATGGGACACATGCCTGGTTGTAGAACCTTATCATTCCATTTGAATCATGTTTGAACTCAAAAACATTACTCACCATCATCTATAATTTCATATGCTCCTTTTTTGCCTCTTTAATCCTCACTTGGATGGATGGTTAAACATTCTACTAAGAAAGATATGATTTTTCTTGTTTCCACATGATTTCAAAATCTATATTCTATAAATCCATAAATATTGGTTATGTATAAATCCTCATCATTGATAAGATTTCATTATCATTCTGAATTAGAGTTCCATCCACCTTGTTCTCATTCCAAGTGTGGTGGTGTATTGAGATGAGATAATCTTTAATCAAATACAACCATGTACTTTGGAGCATATTCAAAAATTGATGAATGAATATATGATTCCACATTTTATGATCAGTATATATATCACACAAGTCTCCATAAAAATAATTACTCCATATTTTTAATAAAAAAATACTGCTTCAAAATCCAAATCATGAGTCGTGTAATTTTTCTCTTTAATTTTAAATTGGTTTGAGGTATAAGATGCCTCCATATCATTTTTCATGAGAAATCATCCCATTCCATTCTTCAATGTATCACTGACCAACCATCATTTTATAACCTTAAAATTTTCCTCACATTCATTTTCCCAAAGGAACATGGTTCCCTTCTAAGTAAACTTGGTTATTAGACTATATAACCATGAAAAATCTCACACAATGTATCGATAGTATTTTTAAATTCCAGGAAACTATATATATTGATAAATATGGTTGATCTAGGAAATTTTTTAATAACTTTTATCATTGAATGATGAACTAATATATCCTCACTTGAAATTATGTTCCCCAAGAACTCATCTTTCGGCAGCCAAAATTCACACTTGGTAAATTTAGCATACAACCTCTCCATCCTCAGGTTCTTCGGAATAATCCCCAAATGATCTTTATGATCTTACTTATTTATTGAATATATAATAATATCATCTATAAGTAATACAAAAAACAAATCAATGTAATCTCTAAAGACTCTATATATTTGATCCATGAGGATATCAAGGGCATTGGTAAGTCCAAATAACATCACTATAAATTCATAATGACTACACCTCGTACGGAAGGACCCCTTGGAAAATCCTCCTTCTTGATCATTAATTCATGAAATCTACAACAATGTTAAATCTTATAAAAGTTTTTATTTTTACACAGGTGATTAAACAAGTCATTAATATGTTGAGTTTGAGGATACTTGTTCTTGATAGTGATCATGTTCAGTTACCTATAATCAATGAAAAGATGCATTAACCCAGCATTCTACTTAAAAATAATAATAGGTGCTTCCCATGATGAAACACTAGGGTTCATGGAACCTTTATTAATATTCTCATAGGCTTTCTTCTTTAATTCCTATAACTCAATTGAGACCATTCTTTTATGGAGTATTTGAAATAGGTTTAACAATAGGTTTGAGTTTTATTAAAAATTTACCTTAATGATTTGGGGGAAAAATAAGAAATTATTTAAGAAATTAATAATCATAATCTTGAAAAATAAACATATATTTGATGTTGAGTTTATGACCAACCATTTGAGAGAAATATCCCTCATTAATAGGTAGTAAGACTCATAAAATACAAGGTACTTCCATTGGAAATTCATATTAATCCTCATACTAAAAGATTATCAATGTTTCATTTAGAATATCAAATGTTTCTTCCCTTCCTCATAAATTGATACGATTTATACATAGATAGAGACAATCCAAGACTAAAATCACATCAAATTAAACTATAGGGGGAACCAAAAGATTTCTAAGAATCACATTCACCTAAAATTCTATCAGATATGATCTATAGATTTGATATGTGATCATTGTACCATTAAAAGGTTTCACTTATAACTCAACATCTAATCATTGAGTTTTTTATACGATACTAATAAAAAAATATTAATATTTAAAATAGTGGGTAGATCCAAAATAAAATAATACATTTTAAATTCTAGAGTGGACTGTAAATTTACTATTCACCATTTCATTATCAAGAACCACTTTAATAGTTGTGATCACATAATCTTTACCTCTTTATCTGGTATTAATAGGTTATTGATTTTGATCGTCATCATTAAACCTCATATTCATGAAATTATTAGTTTAATGTTTATAATCATTGTTATTATAGGATTAGAGTGTGTGTGTCACATTCAATTGAGATTTTTCACTATCCTTTAATTTACTAGCATCGTCACATCCCTTTGGCATTACTTCGATCAATAGCCTTATTTTCCAATGTTAAAATATTTTTCCAGAATCAATAAGGAAATTTCCTCTATGATTTCTTCCATACTTATAACATGATGGAAAATTACTTTTCTTCCATCCATGTGTTTTATTATTAAAATTTACTCCAAATTCCATCATTCTATTTTCACCAAAATCAGGAGAAGAATTAGAGTCTCTAATTTCCAATTCCTTCTTAAGAGCACATATAATGATTTTTTCATAGCTATCGAAGTATCTTATAACTTATTCCTTTTGGAGACATAGTCTCAATCTAGTAAATAATTATTCAACTTTTCTTTTAGGAATAAAGATAAAACATGAATCATACCTTCCAAGTCTAGTTAAATTTTCCTCGTGGTTATGAATGGATTCATCATCATACTACTTTATTTACAAAAATTAACATTCCATTTTAATATGAATATTTTAGGGAAACCACTTATTGAAAAATACATTCTTAAACTATTTCCATGTCATGGTGTAAATTTCCTCCACCTACCTCATATTCTCAGTAAGATTCCACCATTGATAAACTTTTCATTCTAAATAATATACCAACGGGAAAAAGATTTCATGTTCTGGACACTAGAGAATAGAAAATAACTATTTAGTTGTATTGATCAATATTTCATAAATTCATAAATCAAATGCATCACTAAATTAAATTGGGAATTTCTACATAAAATAATCAATAGTTATTTATTCCTTCCTTTGGTTTTTTGTAAGATTAGCAAGATTAATGTTACTCTTCACATATTGAGAGATTTTTTGAGCATAATCACAAGATTTAGAATCATAGATACACTTTAATTTGTTTTTTCATTATTAAGGTCATTTAATTTCCCATCACATTTATCATTAACATGATTCTTCTTAGGTCCATCCATTTACTAAGACAAAAAAACATAGTGTGAGGAACAATAATCATATAGAGTAATCATGTAATCATGAAAACACATTCATGGGATATCTAAATCATGAAATATTATTTTTAATCTATGAAACCTTAGGTTTAAACTAGGTCATTCATGGTCATCTTATATTCAAATCCTTTATAATGGTTCATAAATAAAATATGAATTAACCCTATAATTTCATTTGAGAGTGTCTAGCATGTTGCGTAGTCTTAAGCCCCCTCATTGTGCACTGATGATGATCAAGTTAGTTCTCAATCCACCCCTTTTAGATTTCTTACCCCTAGGTGAATCTATGCCATTAGTATATCTACTTTCTAGTATCCAATTAGGGATGTATTTTCTTAGCCAACCACACAATATCTACTTCACCGAATCATTAGGATGTTATCCTATAAAGACACTTATCCCTCAGATTTTCAAAACATTTATATTATCATAATCTCTAAATATTATCAAAATCCATCTTTAATACCATATATGGTAATAAAATCATTTCATACATATATATTACATCATTTTAGATGAATATTCCGTACATATCAAAAAAACATTCCCCAAAATTATACAAGATTAGAGTCTTTAGAAACTAGATACATAATCATATTATTTCATGAAATATCTTCAATATATCCCATAAAGTTGTTTTCACATCATAATATTCTTAGAAATACCCTTATTAAAACTATTATTTATAACCTTGGAAAAAGAAACATATGAAAGGCTGATATCTGATGCTCATAAAGGTAAACATAATAGATATCAATCAATGATCATAACTAAGAATAAGATAAGAATAAGGGTATGAGGAAATGATCATAACTTAAAATAATCATACACAATTAGTCAAAGAACATTAATCATAAATCATGGCACAATAAATTGTCATAACAAAAATATACGCCATAAGTGTGTGGAATCAACTATAATCAATCATGATCCACGAGAACATGTCATAAACATAAGTAATAAGTTTTTATAATACACATAATCATATAAAATCATTTCCTTAGTGAAGGATCTCTACCAATGATACCATAGTGGATTGAGTTCACTCCACATTACATCCTTTCCTTAGTCAATGATCACTCCCAAGACTATCGTAGTAGATAGATACCCTTATTAAATTTGTTTCACTCCTCATTCCAGTCCTTATTATCTCAGAAGATATCTATCTTTTCCAAATTCATTATAGAGAAACATAATTCCAGGCCAAACCATCACATAACAAAAATCATACATATGTGTTCCAAAAATATCATAAACATCAATCATAACATTATATCATTACCTATGTAAAGTCAATAGAATTCATAAATATTTCATCATTTCATCATAACATATCCAATGGAAAATAAATGGGTTTCATAAGGGTTTCATTATAAATTAATTAACTTTTGGGAAAGAAACAGGTTTCATTGAATCATTATTAAATCATTATCATTATAAGAAATCCATATAAATAAAGTGTATGGTATCATAAGAACATATTCTCATTAAATTATAACAATCCTTATAGTATGTTTACATAGATTAAAATTAACTTTAAAAATTCATTTAAACTTTTGTTTGAAAACATGAGGAAATATCATTTTATTTTGATGACATTTTAACTAAAAATTCCTAGAATATTTGTAAAATAATTTTCTCCCGAAATTAACCAAGTAAAATTATAATTTATGTTTCAAAGAAAATAAAAATCCTGATGGAAGACAAATACATTCATGTCATATACGTTAATATAAAAAATTCCTTTTATCTTTTGTAAAAATTCAAAAAATAATTTCTTGGAAAACAGTTAGAATGATTAATTTTTAAACCTTTTTAAATAAAGTTATTGTTAGTGAAAATTACCTTTATAAAACATTTAAAGTGCAGTGATGAACTTTTATAAAAAAATTAAGAGCATAGACATAGAAGAGAAAGTTCATTAGCCAATGAGGAAATAAGGCTATATTTTTAGAAAAACGTCTTCTCAATCATTATATGTACCAAAGAGAGGAAAATGGTACTAATACATATAAAATCCATAAACAACTATAGGATAATTAAATAAATAGAATTTAAAGGATAATATTGATATAATTTCCCTTAATGTAAATTTATCTTATAAAATCCTGAAAAGAAATGATGTTGTACCATAACCCTTACCTCAAGTTTCACCTTACATTGTATGTCCCAATCCATTCTAATGGGGCTCACTCTATAAATACCCAAGCCCATATCCAATAGGTCAGGGTTTGGAGAATAGCACTAAATATTTATATCACTAACATGGGAGGCCTTAACCTAAGTACCAATACACATGCACACATCTCCAACCCCAAACAATGGTGAAATGTAAAAAAACTGAAAAACCGTGCATGCATACATATATATCACATAACCAGAGTAGGAAAAGAGGTAAAGGAAGGTAAATAGAGAGAAATAAAATCCTACCAAAAAGATTGTAAGAAAAATCCAAACCTGAAAGTAATATTGTGGACCATTGTCAAGAAACTAAAGGAACACACCTCGGTCTCTATAGTCTCAAAATCATTGTCTGGACCTGATCTATTTAGGACTCTTTCAGAAGGTTGATCATATTCACAAGACCTAACATGTGTGGGAAAATACTTTTTATGTGTGAGTATAAAAATACCCAGTAGGACACCCTAGAACAATAAATTATACAACAAAATAATACAGTCATCACTACACAAGTATATGTCTATAGCACATAAAACAAGAATATCAAGACATACTCAATAAAAAACACAATCTAAAGGTCAGTCACAATAATAATACTAGAATAGGATTCTGGATCGAAGGTTACACATATAACTCATCTGGTAGAACACATTCTTGAGTTTAAAATCACTAATGACATCCATTTGAGAGGTAATGCTAGTCAGGTATTTCCATTACAAGTATACATTAATTGTTTGAAGAGATATGATACGCAGATTAGGATCACTCCCAAGGCCATGGGATATACTAATAACTCAATATAGATTAACCCTCTATGTAGAGGATCGACACCCACATAGTGTTGGTTGTGATGATACCAAAGACTTTACCTAGGGTATGTAGATGAATAAAGGTTCTCTCCCTGGTCCCCATAGAAAGAATCAAACAACTCTATCCATGAAGTCCTACTGAATGATCATTATCACTGGAGTAGGTGGAAATTCCATACTAACCCTTTGGTAATGGATATTGTGAATTCACCCTAATGAAATTTTAATAAGATATAGAATAAAAGGGATCTAAGAAAACATTAAGAGAGTACACAACATGTAGTAGGGTTACACATTGTCTCCCTTTAACCTCAGGTACTACCCATGTAAATAGCCTATGTCTGTGTCTATGTAGAAGTACATGGTTTTATTCTTATTCTGTACTAGTGCATGTGTACCAGTACATTGATTAGACCATGTACTTTTTTTAGTTCATGTCCATGTGGGAGTAAACAGTGTGCATGTGCGTGTGTACTGTAGCCCATGTCTGTGTGGGAGTACATGGCATGCACATACCTGTGTGTTCATCGCATGTTCATGTACCCTCATAGGAAAACACCACGGTTCTTGGGAGAGGTAACATTTCTAATGATAGTGTTACACACCGTGGGATACTTATGTATTTCCCAAAACCCTATTTGTTACTGAAAGGGGACCACATAGTCTGTGCCTCCCCGTTACATGTTGTGTAGTGTGAAAATTTACATATTCAAAAATCTATATTCCATGATCATTTTCATGTATTTGAACATTGATCTAGCTATTTTCATTGATGGAAAACCAATGAACCACGTCATTTGATCCTTGTCATTGATGAGGAACACATTTCGTTTATTATATCCATTCAAAAAACACCATAAAACGTTATTCACCATTTTGTTCCAAAGAACAAGAAATCAGGTATCCAAACCCATCTGATCCATAATTTATTCATTCATTACACCACAATCATGTCATACAGATCCCAGATCTATAATATCATATCATGTTTCCAAGAAATATGTGCTCAAAGACAGATTCCTCTGGGTATGTCGAATCACATGCCAAAAGAAGAACACTTGTAATAAACAGAGAACCGAGGGAGAAAATGATAAGAAAAACCATGATAAATTAACCACGATCTATATTTTCATTGAACTTGATTCATTTTTGTTAACAAATGAAGAGATAAAATTTTAAATCATATAGAAAATTCTCCCAATAAAAATCCATGAATATAAACCCATCCACAAGACGACCAATCCGAATATCAATATATTGGTTGATTGATATGTATTTATCATGTAAATTAAGAATAGATAAATAAAAAAAATCAAAAAAAATTCCTAACATTATTTGTATTTATTACTGAAGAAGAAATAAGTCGTGTCATTTTCATTGGTGAGATCCTTCGATTCCATTGCACGCTGATCTCCAATCGATGATTCAGTTTTCTTTCATCCTAGAGAGATCCTACAATGATCTCTACAAGGTTTCTTCAATGAATCCGATGTTATGTGAATAAACCTAAAATTATATCACAATAGTCTACTTAAAGTCTCAGCAATCGTTGCATCAGCAAAATAAAAATAAAATAATTTATTTAATTATTTTATTCATTCTATGCCTGCAATGAATTTTCTACAATCTCCCTCTGCCAATAAAGGTTATGTCATTCCTAGGGTAAAACCCCTATTCTAAACTCAACTTTTCCCTTAGATTTATGATATGTTCCCCATTTTATTTATTATTCAACTTTTTCAAGAAAAATGCATGTGCGTGCAATTTAATATATTTAATATATTTCAAACGTTTATTTTGGGAACATTGGGCCTCAAAATCTCAAGACGTCTCAGTTACTGATCACAAAAAAGTCCATACAATATCCAATAATAATAAGTGGAAAATAAGAGTCACTAAATTATTCCAACCTTGGGGATTTACATCACAAAAATCAAAAACAGGTTCTACACAAAGAGATGTGGGTACTGAGCCCGAATCTGAGCCTCCCACTCCCATGTGATCTCTTGATAATTTCCATGCCACCACCGGACACATACTAATGGAATCCCCCACCCATTAAGGATCCTCTCCTACTGATCCTCAGTCTATAATGGGTATTTAAAAAAAGTTTCTTCATCCTCGATGTCCATATCACCCTAGTCGATAACATGTGATGGGTAATGAGCGTACCTCATCTGCTACAACATGTGGAAGACATCATGTACCAATTCTAATTTTGAAAGAAGATATAAGCGTTAAGCCACCTCAGATATTATATTTAGTATATAAAAAGGTTCAAATGAATATCATAGATAACATAACACCTTATCCAAATATCCATAGTCCATGTTGAGGTGAAAATTTTATAAACACACGGTCTCACTCCCCGAACTCCAATGGTCTCTATTGTCTACCTATATAAGAATTCAGATGGATCTGTGTGTACTTCATCAAATCCTAGATGATATGCTACTTCTTGGTAGTTTCTCTCACTAACTATGGTCCCATGAGTACCGACTCTCTTCAATCAGTCCAACAAAGTGGTGACCTGCAGATTCCCTCTTAGAAAACCTTAAATGGTTCCATGCCAATGGTTTGATGGTATCTATTTTTGTAGAAAAACTCAATAAGTGATAGGTGCTCCTCAAAACTACAACCAAAATCCAATATTCAAGACCACATCATTTCCTCTAAGACCAAAATGGTCCTCTTTGTCTGGAATTCAATTTGGGGGTGAAATATTGTCTTCAAATGCACCTGAGTCCCAAATGCCTCATGAAATCCCTTCTATAACTGAGATGTGAAACGAAAATCACAGTCATAAATTATATTTGATGGAACTCCATGGAGTCATACTATCTTCTATATGCAGAGAAATCTCAAGCTCTCTACAAAACTCTTCTCCCAAATACCTTATAAGTGATATGACATGGTGATTTAGTCTGTCACCTCCCAGACTGCATCATGTCCCCTTGACCAACATGGTAATCCCGTTATTATATCCTTGGATATCTTATCTCACATCTACTCTATCACCTCAAGTGGTTGAGTTAAACCCACTAGAACTTGGCGCTCATCCTTTAATTTATCACAAGTATGTAACCAATATATAATATCTGCAACTCCCTTCTTCATCCCTAGACACCAAAATAGAAATCGAATATCTTTATACATACTTTTCACACCTTGATGTTCCTATAAATGATACATATAAATCCCTCTTAGAAACTCCTCCTACAACATCAGTAGTACCATCATGTGTCCCTTAAAAATAATGACATTCTCACCACCTCCAGAAATTCCATCAGGTGTATGTCTAGTGGATATCTGAGTATATATAGTCTCCCAATTGGCATCCCCAAGTTGTGCCTCCTTACTCACTTTAACAATGGAAGGGTAACAACCATCAAATGGATGTAAGATGCTCCATATCCATTCATAAAGTAAAACTTTAATGATGACAACTACTCTAACACCTTGTTTAGAAATGGTGAACAATGTCTTCTACTGAAAGAATCTATTACTACATTCCCCTTCACATAAGTATAGATAATTTCAAAGAAATAATCCTTGAGGAAATCTAGTAATTTCTTATGTCTCAAGTTAATATCCATTTAAGCGAAGATATAATTTAGACTCTTGTTATCAGAATTGATGGTAAACCACTCACCCAATAGGTAGTTTTGCCACGTCTCCAGTGTGAATACTACCACTGATAAATCAAGATCATGGATCAAGTAGTTCTACTCATGTTGTCTCAACTGTCAGGAACCATAGGAAATCACTGCTTTCCTCTACATTAGAACACAACCAAACCTTGATCATTATGCATCACAAAACACTACATACTCAAATCGATCCTCTCGAAATACCAATATGGGAGCGCTCATCAAAATATACCTAAACTATTAAAAATCTTACTTGTACCTCTATCTACACATGAAGAGTTTCACCTTTTGGATTGAAGATATCATGGGTGATAATATCTAAGATAAATAATGTTCAAATCTCACAAAAGAGATTACCTAACCCAGGAAGCTCTGCCCATCTATCACGCTCTTGGGTGGATCCCAAGGAAATAATGCCTCGACCTTTGTTGGGTATACTACAACTCCATCTAATGAGATAATGAGTCATAGTAATTGGACCACAAGAATCCATAACTTTCACTTTGAGAGATTTCCATAAAGACAGTGATTTTGGAGTACGTCAAGAACCATCCTCAAGTTTCTCTCAATGTCCTTCTCAAAGGCTGAGTATAAAAGGATATCGTCAATAATTATGACCACGAACCGGTCTAATAAATGTCGACATATCTATTTCATGAGTCCCATGAACAGTTATGGGTTGTTTTATTCCAAAGGGATCACAAAGTACTCATAGTTACCATAGAGACATCTTAATGTCATATTCAGTATATCATCATATTGTACTCGAAACTAGTGATAGTATGACCTTATGTCATCCTTCAAGAACCATCACACCTTTCTCGACAGATCAAAGTTGTCATCAATCATTGGTAGTAGATACATGTTCTCTGTGGTCACCTAATTCAAGAAATTGTCTTACACATATAACATAAAGCTCTCATCCACCTTCTTGGAAAACAAAACAAGGGCTACCTTGGGTGAAACACTGGGTCTAACAAATCCATTCCTCTTTAAGTCCTATAACTAAACCCTCATCATGTTAAGATATGTGGTAGCTATATGATATGATGGAATAGATATTAGTTTTTCTTGGGGTTTAGATCAATGTAGGTTTCTATTTCATAGTGGGGAGGTTAGCCTGGAACATCCTCAGGGAATGCATCCTCATAATCCGCTACCACTGTAGGAAACTATGAACTCATAACATCCACTACAACAATGGTCATGCAAAGAAACCGATGAGTAATATGATACACCCTCTTATTCATGATTTTATCTTGTGCTGTTTTTCTTTCCTTTTCAGTGATAAAGGTGAACCTGGTTCCACTATTGTGGACACACCACATCATCTTCCTGAAATAATGAATCTAGGAAAGAACTATAGATAACTAGTCCTTACTGAAGAAGAATCCATAATGCCTCATCACTGATACAAAGAGATCCCAATAGAAACTATCTCCCTAAGAGTCAGGTCACATTGTCTTCACAAGTGTGTGATCACTGAGTATCTCCAGTAGGAGTCTCCAAGTTCAAGGTTTCAGCCAAATTATCAACCAAAATCTCTATGTCCCGAACAAGATTCATGGAAAGAAATAATGAATAGAACTTGTTTTTATCAGTACTAAAAATAAGTAATAAAATACAAAAATCATACCTATTATCATTCCTAGAGCCTTTGGGTCATAAATGTAGACTAATTGCAGTTATCACCACCCATATCCTCCATCTCCCTAATCCTGTCGTTGACCACCTAGGGGTAGTTGTGGTAACAATTCGAAGCATATACTACCCACACTACTCTACCAGATCCTCTTCCACATCTTCCACCCAATGGACCTATCTATTCATGCTGCTACCTCTACCATGGTAGCCCATCCACGATTTCTATGATAGCTATATGAAAGGTTACACAATCATGGGCAATATTTCCCCTTCCATTACATGAGTAACATTTCCTTTACTTTTTCTCACTGTACCCATGTTGTGAGCACTGAAACACAGATCCTTTGTCCTTGGACCTCCTTATGAAATGTATCACACTTCCAAGTCACTGAGACTGACATTGGATTCCTACTTCTAATGTACCTATTCCTACTTTACCACTACTATAAACCACTACTTTTGTATTATTGTTCATGAAATTATCAACTGCCAATGCAAAATATAGCACCCCAGTGTAGGTAGGAATGAATAGAGGGATAACACTGGCTTGGATGTCCTTGGTTAATCCTCACTTGAAGTTAAAATCCTAGAAGAACTTATCTATAACCATATCCATCAAGTACCTGGAGAGGTTGGTAAACCTCCATGAATACTCATCTACTATCATGTATCCCTACTCGATCTTCATAAGCTCATAGATATGTACATCCCTAAGCATTATTGACAAGAACTCCTATCTAAAAAGGATATCAAACTCTAACCATGCTAGATTTTACTCATTATAAGATTAGGTCACTAACCCCCACCATCTTCCGACTTATCCATGAAGAAGGATTGCCTACAAGATCACCATATGATATGTTGGTATCCTGACTAGATAGAAAACACAGGTCACTACCTCAATACTATCCTCATCCACCTATGGGTCGAGCTTTCCTTGAAACCTGAGAGGTCTCTATCACTGAAACTCTTGAAGTGCACTTAGCATGTGCACCTCATCCACTGGTATTGTGGGTACCATGTGTAGTTAAATAGGTGGTGGCATAGATGGTGCACCACCTAGAAGTAACATCTCCAGAACTAGTCCTTGTATCGACAACTCACGACTAAGGGGGTTATCCTTATGATCATGATGTCAAACCCTTGTTGGAAAACCTCACAAGGGCATCCTAAAAAAACAAGATGTACCGTAGTCAATGAGTATATCTGGAGGGATGAATCAAGAAGTACATAGAAACTACAACCCATTCAAATATGATGCATGTACCATTTTTTCCAACAACTAGTGTTCCCATGTACTGATTCGAAAGGTAGGTGGTAAAAATCCTGATGTATGGATATGTCAGTCGCCACACCAACACTAGAGTCCCTAGCTGAAAATTATAACTCAAAAAACATGAAACTGTCAGCTCAAACCAATTTCATAGACTTGGGTCCTAAGGTAGAACTGATTCTTTTGATACCACTATGTCAAGACCCATCCTAACGGGGCCTATGTTTTACCTCCCCATACCCACCTCCAATATGCCAGGAGATGGTGACTAGTGTCAATTAGGAATATCACTAACATGGGAGGCGTTAGCCTAAGTACCTATACACATGAAGACAAATTCAATCCCAAATAATGATGAAATATAAAAACAACTAAACATTCATGCATGCATATATCTGAATCTCACAACCATAGTATGACAAGAACTAAAGAAAAGTAAATAGGAAAAGTATAAGCCTACCAAAAAGAGTCTGAATATAATCCCAAGATGAAAGTAATATTGGGGACTACTGTCAAGGTACTGCGGGAATACACCTTGGTCTATCTGATATCACTAAGCACAATCTGTTCATGGTCCATCTAGAAATCTTTTAAAATGTATGTCATCTACCCAAGACACGACATGTGAAGAAAATTTCATGTGGGGGGTGAGTATAACAATACCTGGTAACACACCACAGAACCACAAGTCATATAAGAAAAGAATATATTTATCTCTATAGGTATATATCTATAACACATATAACAAGAATATCTAGATATAATCAATAAGACACATAGTCTAATGGATAGTAACAACCTTAATACCAGCCTAGGATTACAGATCGAAGGTTCCACATAGAATTCATCCGAGAGAACACACTCACAAGTCTGAAATCATTGATAATGTCCATATGAGAGGTAATTCTTGTCATGTCTCTCCATTTTAAGTATAAAATGATAGTTAGATGAGATATGATACATAGATGAGAATCACTCCTGAGGACATGGGGTATATGAACAAATTAATATGCATTAACCTACTAAGTAGAGGATCGGTGCCCCTATAGTGTTGGTCATAAAGATACTAATAACTCCACCTAAGGAATGAAGACGAATAGAGGCTCTCACTCAATGCCTCATGGAAGGATTTCAACAACTCTACCAAAGAAGTCCTATTGAAGGGATTGTTGTCTTAAGAGTAGGAGGCGGTTCCATACTAATCCTTAGGGAATAGATATGGGGAATAAAACCCAACAAAACTTGTCCATGATACATTGGGAAAGGGATCCATGCTAACATTTAGAGATTACATGACATGTAAAAAGGTTACAAACCATGTCCCTTTGACACCGAATCCTACCCGTGTAAACCCCCTATGCCTATGTCTATATAGAAGTACATAGTGTGCTTATTCCCATGTACTTTTTTCCATGTACCAGTAAACGACTTAGCTCATGTAATTTCTATCTAGGCTTGGTCTATGTGGTAGAACATGGAACTTTTATGCCTGTGTACTCTATCTCATGTCCATGAGGGAGGGGATGGTGTGACCATGCCTAGGTACACCAGCCTATGTCTGTCCACCCTCCATGGTACATGGTGAGACATAGGGGATAGGTCGCACGGTGTGTGATAGGGTCACACACAATGTGATACTTATCTCCTTCCTAAAACCCTAGTATCCACTAATATGGTCCCACATTGTGTGTGTCTCCACATTACATGTCATGTAGTGAATAAATTTTGATAATCCCATATCTAGATTTTGTGTTTTTTTATGTCTCCATCCATCGATTAGAATATTTTCATTGCTAGAAAATAAAGGATTCACATTAGCTTATCCTTTATATTTACAAAAAAATGTTTCTATTATCAAATTCATTTGGAAAACACTATCGAATTCCATTCTTCATTATATGTCGAAGAACATGAAATTGGGTATCCAAAACAATTCGACCCACCACCACTTCCACCATTACACCATCATTGTGTTGTGTCGATTACAGATCGACAATATCAGATCATTTACGCCAAAAAATGTTTCACAATGATAAATTCATCTGGGTATGTCAAACCATGGTGGAAATGAAGAACACTCGTGATTAATGAAGAACCGAGGGGGAAAATTATAAGGAAAAATATGAAGAACAAACAACATTCAGTGTTTAGTTTGACCTTAATTAAATTCCATTAGAACATAGAATAAAGAGATAAAAATTTCAATCAAAAATAACATTCTCCCAATGAAAATCCCTTCAAATAAATCCATCCCACAAGTTGACCAAACCATGGATAAATATTTCAGTTGTTTAATCTGTGTTCATCAAAGAAATTATGAAAGAGGAAATAAACCAAATAAAAAAATGTTCTACCTTGATTTGGATTGGTACATGATGAATAACTAAGTGGAATCATTTTTGTTGAAAAAATCATTTAATTTGATCACACATCGATCACTGATCTATGATTTAGATGTCATTCATCTAGAAAAGATCCTCCAAGGCTCTCTCTAAGGGTTCTCCAATGAATTCAGGGTTATGAGGCTAACCCTAGAATTCTATCATAATAGAATATTAAATACTTGCGAGTCACTTATTTACTGAAATGATAATAAATTAATTTATTTAATTATTATATTTGTTTTTCTCCCATGACGACTTTTTTTCAAACTCCCTACGTCGACAAAGGTGATGTTGCCTCTAGGGTAATACCCACATTACAAACTCAATGGTGCCCTCGAATCTCAGATTTAGGCCCCCATTTAGAATTTATTAATTTTTTTCTGGAAAACTTAAGATGTGTTCTATTTAATATATTTCAATCATTTATTTTTTGTACATCAGGCCTCAGAATCAGACGTTGTTTTAGTGCCTGGTTTCAAAAATAATCCATACAATATCTAAACATAATACATGGAAAATCTGTGTTTTTACATAATATGTTTTAAAATATCCAATATAATAAATATATATTTATTAGAAATATATTTTATAACTACATTCATTCATAAATTACTATGTTTCATTCCTTATAATTTCCAATTATAAATTTATTTTGAATTTCTCCATTAAAACAAACATTCGGGTGAAAACTGGTCTGTTTTACATTTATGTTTTTGGTTTGAAGGTTCTGATGCATTCACCTTAGTCATTATGTCATCATATTCATAATATTAATCCTGAAATAAATATAATATTTATTAATAATATACAATTTTATAATTATTCATATAATCTGGTGATGAAAAAAGAATCACATTACTAAATTGAGGTGATAGTCCACACATAAACATGAGTGACATTACCACTTTCTAGCGAATGGAAAGGTAACAAGGTAAATAAGATATTATAATTATATAAAAATAATTTTTTCATAAATATATTATATAAAAAATGAATCTATAAAAATAACCATCCATGAATGATGGTAATGGAAAATGAATCATATTGTTATGTGAAGGTGGAAGTCCACATGTACGCAAGAGCGATACTTTCATTTCTAGTTTTATGGAAATGAGTTAGAAAATGTTTGATCCATTATCATAATAAAAATTTATTATATTGAATATAATTAAAAAAATATAATGGATAACATATATTTTTATTATTTAGAAGAATAAATAAAATTGAACGTTCTTAGTTAAGACTTATACCTCTTAGTTGAGAAACCTCCTTCGGGTTAAACTTAGAGCATGAAAAGATATTATTATTGTCAAACAAAAACCTATAAGACTTGGTTAGGGATGTTTGTAATGGATTAGGGTATATATTGGATGAGTTAGAAGGATCATTAAGTGTGATTATTAGATGATAGGTGGTATCCTTTTATAATTGTGGGAGAGAACACACTTTGAATCTTTCAAAAGATTAAAATATAATAATTTCTTACACAAGTCATGTGGCTAAAAAATAGAAAATTTTAAAATATATGATGGATAAGGTATAAATCACAAAAAAATAAAATTAAATCAACCGTTTTTTGATATTTTAAAACTTGTCTCTTTGGTTAATCCCTGGTAAAACTGCTTTATCATTAAACATGGTAACATATTTTTACAGTTTTTACTATTCCCTATGACAAATATTATGTGTAGCTTATTAAATTATATTATTTATGTATATTAAAAATATTTAATCCATTTTATAAGATATAATTACTATAAGTGGAAGAAATATATTTTAAAATAAGTGCACAAAATGCAACAAAACTATTTTTAGAAAAAAAAATCATTTTTAAGCATAAAACTGAGTTTAACATTATTTATTTACATGTAAAAACTATTATATAAATGATGAAATATTTTATTGAATATATTATATATAAATTTTATTAAAATAATTAATAAATATAGATTAATATAATTTATTAAGCTGAAATCATATTACACGTATAAAAATAGTTTTTAAAAAACACATCTCTTTTACCTTCAAATGATTTTAGTTTAATTTATAGAAAATTAAAAACTAATTAATTAATATGATAAATATATATAAAATAAATTTTAATAATTTATTTAGACCTATTCATACCATCCAATCCAACGGCTAGGTAATAATTGTCACAATAAATAATAATTTTTTAATAATATACTTTAGTTCGTTTAATCTTGGTGTTGCGTGTAAAGAAAGTTGTCAAAGAGTTAAACTTTATTTAAATAGTAATATATCATAAAATACAATAATGTTTAATTTTTAAATTATTTCATCATATATTATGGTGGATACGAATTTTTGTTTAATTGTCCTACATGTAGACAATCGAGGTACAAAGAGGCACATTATGGAAGGCCCGTATTTATTTCTATTAAATAGTTGAGGTATTTACTACTTATAACTAGATTGAACAATTTATTTATATATCACATTTAACACTTTATAGTTGTAATATATCCATACAATTAAATAATTCAATGTGTTCAATAGCTTTCTCCACATACAACACCAAATGAAAATGAAGTTGTGATATGTTTAAACAGTTTTAAAACTATTTGTTGAATTAGAAAGACTGAATAGGAGTAACAAATTAATAATATATATATAATGACTAATTTTAATATTAATTAAATTCAATTAGTTTACATAAAATGTATAATAATATCATTTATCATTTAAAAAATTATTCATTAAAAATTTATATTTTTATGAGATATGAATATCTATTTCAATGAAAATATGATTAATGATAATATATTATGATTGATATGAGTAATATTTAACACTAATTTTGTTTTTAAATGATATGAAACAATAAAAATAACCATTAATATTTGAAAATGTCATTTTCCAATAAAAAACATATTTTCATTATATTTTACTATTTTATTAAAAAATTGAATAAGTAAATATTAAAAGTTTAACTTTACAAGAAAAAAATAATAATTTTTTAATTTATAATAAAAATATTATCCTTAGATGAAGTTTTTGGATTTTTTCAAAATGTTTGATTTTTTTCTTCAAAAAATACATTTTTTTATGTAAAAATTGTAATTTTTATGATTTTATTATTATGTACGTGTATCCTAGAACTTTAAAATTCCTCTTATATAATAAAATATGTCTTTAATGAATAAAATTATTCCTTTTAAAATATTATTTTAACTTAAAAACCCAATTTCTCACATTTTTAGAACTAATTAAAATGTTAACTTAATAAATAAAATGTTTTCAGTCATTTTTGTGAATCCATTATTTTCAAGGTAGATTTAGTAATAGATTTTATTTAAATCCTCACAACCTTTATTTTTTTTACAATAAATCAATTGATATCATTAAAATTAGTATCCATGAAAATTTCATAATATAAGTAATTTTAAAGCTAAAAAATGTTATTTTCCTAAATACTTTTTTTATGCGATTAAGTTTTTTTTATTTCAAAATTAACATTTCCCAACATTATAAATTTTATTTGATAAAATTGTTTTCAAATTTTAAATAAAAATTATAAAATTATTTAAAGGTTTCATACTTATCATTTTTAATTAAACATAATTACTAAGGTTGGAAGTTGATTACCATGGTAAAAGTGAACTTGGGTAATAGTTAAAACTTTAAATTTAAAATCCCTAAGACATTCAAAATTTCATCAAAAAGGAGTTTTTGAGGTTATTTTTGACACAAAATCATTTTAACCTCCTCTTTTGTGCATTTTTTTCCTTTGAAACATTAATAATAACCTTATAATATTGAAAATGTATGGGTTACTCCTAAAACCACTCTTCACCTCACTTATTAAACAGTTTCATCTCCATCACTTCAAAACTCACATTACCATATAATGTCTCCCTAAAACTCTTAACCTTTTATATTCATATAAACCTATACCATTTTGAAAAAATTCTAAAAAAATTAGTTTTCATATGTCCTTCATTTCCAAGGATACTTCTAAAGGAAATTCAAGTTTCTAATGTGGTTATTATAAGCTACTTAGTTTTTATTCTTAATAATATTATTTAAAATGTATTCTACACACACTAATATCATGATATTATTATAATTTATGTACTTTAACAATACTATATTAAGGGTATTAAAATTTTCTATTCATCTATCTACTCTATTAATAAAAACAAATTTTTTATTTGTGCATACAGGCAGACTACCGTCACCATGAGCAACAAAATTCATTTTTCATCACCATCAATGATTTATGGTTCCTAGAATGTTTTAATGAGGAAATATTATATTTATGACATCATCAAGGTTATTTTATGAAAAAATGGACATGCTTTTAATGATATGATCAAAAAATGTTTAACAGTAATCCATTCATTTAAGACGAGTGAGAAAAGAGGAAAATGATCACTTTTTTTATAGGAAATGACTTTATACAATTTATATTCTCTTTATACTTATTTAAAATTGTGTTATATCATATTAATAAACATTGAATAATATCATTATGCTTCTGGTATAATTATATTACAGCTAAACCATCTCATAATATTCTTTTAATCATTTTAGGTTTATGTTTGGGATGGTTTAACAACCTACTTGAAAAATACTCTTCATTTATGTCATGGATTACTATGAGAACTTATTTATTTGTTTCAAATTCTATAAATATGTAAATAATGGTAATTTTATATCAAAATGTAACTCATTAATTAAGAAATATATGTTTATTCATCCTAAATCACTTAATCATGATCATTACCAATTTCATCTTCATGGTTTGTAACCATTAATGACATGAAATGAAATTATAGATTTATAAAATATCTTATAAAATATATTATATAACTTTATATGATCTAAAATTTATTTAATTTGTAAAAATAATATATAAAAACATGAATTTTAGGAAACTAGTTTTAAGCGATAAAAGTTTACATACACCCAGTGTTGAAAATAGGTAAAAACCTAATATATATATATATATATATATAATGATTAAAAATAAGTATTATAAATGGTTATAGTTATGAATAAGGTTATTAGGTATTTATTTAAGGAAAATAATTTAATTATCTAGAATATTTGGTGCATGTGTGGACCAAATCATGACAAGGTAAGGGGTTTTCATCTCAAATTCTTCTCTTTTAGACATGTTTGGTATTATGAGCCTAATTTAATTTATCTCGTGTATATAATTACTATTTTAGAGATAATATGATGAATTATATTTTAATAATTTTATTTAAACTTCAATTTCAGTCCGACTATTTCAAGGGGTTTTAATTCGAAATTTTCTAATATTATAAGGGTTTCTTGGTCTCAATTCTAATTCTTTAATTCATAATACATTTTTTCACCATGTTTCCATTGTATGGTGTATTTAATAACCATGAATATATTTTAATTATAAAAATTTTATGTCATTATATTTATTATCCAAATCATGTTCTGTTATTCATGTGGTTATTTATTCATATGTTTC
Organism: Viscum album; assembly: GCA_963277665.1. Lineage (NCBI taxonomy): Eukaryota > Viridiplantae > Streptophyta > Magnoliopsida > Santalales > Viscaceae > Viscum > Viscum album. The sequence goes on from OY728123.1 coordinate 2,028,758,711, forward strand.
CCCAGTAATAAGATTTTTTGGTAACTCCATTTTCATTTATTAAGTTATGATTGTTATTTAAAATCATTTTATATATTTTCGGTTCATTATACCCTTGTAATTTTTTATTTGTTATTATATCATTATTTTCCATGGGATATAAATTCATACCATATAAACCCTTTGATTAATATTCATATCTTTTTGGGTTAGTTTCTTTTAAAACCATCCACTTTCTTTCTATTGATGGATTATGATCATGTTATTCTAGTATTGTCTTAGCCATATACTCATTGATATTTATGGAACAAACATAAAATTTTAGATAATATGTATTGGATGATGTTCACCTAGAAATAATTTTATTCTATTGATATCGGGAAAATGTTGATGTTCAAATACAGATAATTATTGGCAAGTTAATAATCTATTTTTTAATCATCCACATTCTATCTTTATAGGGGTTAAGCTCATTTTTCCATTTTATTTACATGTGGAAAAGTATTGGAATTCCAATATTGATTATTATCCATAATTTTAATAGGAATTATTTAACCATACACCTTATTTCTCTATATGTGTTATGATGATGTTATCCCTTTTATTTACATGGGGAAAGTATTTAAATTATGTATTTTTTATTATATGGTTATCCATGTTTTTATTTAGTAAGATATTCCTCAAGGAATAGTATGAATGGTCATGATGAATCTTATGGTGAATGAATTTGACTTAATTAGGTGTTGGGTGGGGCCTAAAATTATATAAGCCATTGAAGCATCAACAGGTCTCGTTGGACAAAAAAGGTTGGGTTTAAGTGCCTTCCTCTCCCCATAACAAGATAAGTGTCTTGGAACAAGTCCTTGAAAACATGTTTTTGATGTCTATCGTTATAAATTCCATCATTATGTGATCAATATTATTTATATACATTTTTTTATTTATTTTTTTGGATATAAAATGCTCTCAATTTCAATATTTATTCGGTGATTCCTTTAGTTCTATATTTTCTATTACTAAAAATTTGATATTATCACATTTTATGTTTCTATTTCCTCAAGTTATGAAGTAATGTAGTACACATGTCACTTTTATCAGGATAGAATGTTTGGAAGAATTTGTGGGTTATGTTGAAGAGTTTTTATAGATTAATTAGTTTCTTATATTGTGATAAAAAATTTTCATTAGTTGAGAAATACATGGGATTTATTAGTTTATGATTAATATTAATTATATAAATATATAAGCCTAAAATCATCATTCTAATGTATGTGATGAAATAATCATTGTTGACTTTGTAATTGAGGTTGGTTATATCTAGGTATTTATAGTTGGTATCAATGAAAGTATGTAAAGTAGGATTTTATGGAACCAAATCCAAGAGTGTAGGTATGGGGTATCATAGTTGGAATAAAATTAAATATTAAGTCATCTTTAGAGGTTAGGGTGTTTGTTGAGAATAATTTAAGGGTTGATGACATAAGTTTGATCAAAATTTCAAAAGTATAGACAATTCTTTGGGATAGTATATGACTTCTTGTTAGGGAAATAATTCACATTTCATTTGGGGATTAAGATGAAACAACTTTAGTGAATATACTAAGAGTAAATATAAGTATAAAATGGAATCCTGGTAATTATTTATAATCTATAGTATGTGGATTTCATATTAATTGAATCTATATATGGATATTGGAAATTAGATTTTGTTCTAGGACAAGTGATCCATGGGGTAATAAACCTGAAGGGTTGTGTTGGGAATTAAATCAACCATGGAAAGGTGTATGATAAATTTTCTTACTACACACTAGTATAGATACTACCAATGTATATACTTTAATTAATTCACATTATATTTATAAACCATTATGTGGGATTTGAATATGATTTGGTTAGATAATTGAATATGAATATAACCATGTATAACATAGATTGAAATATAGACATTCATAATTTAAGGTATATATTATTTGATATGTGATTTCCTGGATAAAGGATAAGTCGGATTTTGAGATAATATATTTCAATGATTTTTGGGTTTATAATATTTTAAGGAAGTTCATGGTAATTTGGGATCGCTATTTTAAGGATTAGGTTAATAATTATGAGAGAACACAATAAAAAGTAACCTAGGTTGAACCAATAATGATATATGTTAAACATAGAGTTATATAGGTTGAACCAAGTATGATTCACATTGATTTTTAAGATCTCTATGCTAAAATGATCAAGTTATAAAGTGATACGTATTGAATTTACACTTTCTAGTGGTTATTTATGATAATTCTATTATAATGATCATCACTCATGTTAGCTATTTTGATTTTAGTTATGGTTGAAACTCAAAATAACCAAGTAAAAAATGGATTCCATTGATAATTAAAAAACTATCCCAACAATCAACCTAAGGGGATAAGGGTGGGAATGAGAAATCTCGTAATTATTCCAAACTAGCTATCAAAAATTCTAATTAAAAATGTGAAGATAGTTGAAATCATAAACACACCAAAGAAGATAAGGATTGAATATCATATAAATTTAAGTGACCATGATGATACAAGAAAGAAGATTAAATTTCTTATATGTCAAAAATATTGTAAGAAACATGGGGGTAAATTTTATATGTTTGGAAATTAATATCATGAGACTCACAAGTGTAAGGGAATAGAGATTCTATAAAAATATATTTCATCAACTACAAGAGAGTTAGGAATTATGCAGCTCAATGTCCTAATCCAAGGTCTAACAAGGGATATGGTAACCAAAAACCATAAAGAAAAGGAAAATCCTATGTAACTAATACTATTGTATCATATAGTGAGTTTTAACTCTATATTTTCTAGTTTCATATGCCATGTATGTTTTCACCAACTACTAGATATCGGGTTATAAGTAAAAACCCCTAGTGTTATGATAATCATATAAATTATTTTTAGGTTTTATGGGAAGTTATTACTTATAGATCTATGTTTAAAACCCTAATATAATTCTATGTGAAATTAGGAATGGGTTAACACACTTTATAAAGAACTTATAATTATTTCTCATATAGATAAATCTCAGGCTGCATCCTAAATAAAACCATGATCATATAGTGGTATATGTTTAGTTATGAATTCCCTATTGAAATTAATCAGATCTAATGAACCAAATTGTGATGAAGCAATTTATTTGGGGGGGGGGCGTAACACCCAAAAATTATATTATATGATTACATTTAAATAATTCAATGTGTTTGACAGCTTGCTCCAAATAAAACATTGAACTAAAACAAAGATGCAATATTTTTAGGCCATTAAAAACCTAACCTTTGAATTTAAAGTAATGAATAAGAGTAGATACTTTTTGAAATATGAGTATAAAGAAAATAAATACTAGCTTTAATATGAATTAAATTCAATTATTTTTCCTCAAATGGATAATTAGAACATTTACTTTTTAGAAAAAAAAATTCTAAAAAAATATTTTTAATCTAATATGAATTTTTATTTCAAGAAAAAAAATTAATAATGATTAATAATTTTGTATATTAATAATTTGTTAAAAATAATTTAGTTAGTAAATGATATGAAATAATAATAATCGAAGTTAATATTTAAGAATTTCAATTTCTAATAAAAATGACTTTTCATTATATTTTAAGATTTTGTTAAAAATTTGAATAAATAAACATTATAATAAGAATTATAAATGATTAAAATAATTTTTTTATATAGAATAAAATTATTTTCTTAAGATGATAATTTGGTTTTTTCTCAAAAATATTTATTATTAGTCAAAAAATATGTTTTAGCAAAAAATATAATTTTTATGATTTTATTATTATGTAAGCATAACCTAGAAGTTTAAAAAACCTATCAAGTAATGAAATATATATTTATGGAATGAAATTAAATATTTTAAAATTTTATTTTAACTTATAAATCCAAAGTAAAACATTTTTAGAACTAATTAAATTGGTTCTTGAATAAAAAAGGTTTTTATCCTTTTCTGTGAATCAAATATTTTCATGGGATATTGAGTTCATGTTTATCTTAAAAGCATCATACCCTTTATATTTTTTATAATAAATAAATTTATGTCATTAAAATCAGTATCCAATATAATTTTATCTTATATATAAATTTAAATGTTAAAAATTCTATTTTTCTAAAAAAAAATTACGAGATTAACTGTGTTTCTTTTAAAATTAAATTTTCATAACATTATAAATTTTATTTGATAAAAAAATATTAAAATATTAAATCATTTGTATAAAATTATTTAAAAGGTTCAATAGTAATATTCTTCATGAAAATTAATTACTAAGGTTATAAATTGATTACCAAGGTAAAATTTAAAGATGGTAATATTTAAAAAGCTAAGAAAAATCCCTAAAACACTCAAATTCGTCTAAAAAATAAGTTGTTTATTTTATTTTAGACCCACATTAATTTTACCCACCTATTAGTTCTATTTTGTCCCTTTAACACTTGAATAGTAACCTTATATTATTTAAAATGTAGGGTTTACTCCCAAAACTAACCTTCTACTTGCTTATAAAAGAGTAACATCTCCACCATGTAAAGGATCACCTAGGTAAATACCCTGACCCCAATAACCCATATCTTGTGCCTTACTTTATTATATTGGTACTATGTATAAGAGATTGTATCCCAATAGACCGAATAGTTTATTAGCTTTGTAAAACTAGATACAAACAAAAGTATTACATTACAACTTGAAATGAAATACAACATAGTAATTCTATTGGGACACTCCTATTCTCCTAGATTATCCCAACATGTCAATCATAATATACATATTTGAATTATGGGAGAAAATAATACATATAAAATGGGTGATCTTATATTCTTAGTAAGGGTAAGAATACAAAGAAATCCAAATAAACATAAATAATAAGGAAATGTGAATAAAAAAAAATACATGCCATTAAAAATAATATTTAGTATAATATGGAATGAATAAATGATTTCCAAATAATGCCATATAAATAATCACATGAGAATGAAACATAAACAAAAATATTCCTCCAGTCTAACAATCACATGGATTATCAATAACTTATCTCATAATAGGGGAATGAATAATGTGGGATATCATAAATATAAAATCAAGGCTTTAGCTAAGACTATATACATGATCGGGTTAGACATCAACCAATGCATAAACTAGATTGTCTCATAAGACCTATTGATGTAGCGAGGGTCTATTAAGGGCCCCACACATCACTTACTAAGTACAATTCATTATTTGTATTAAAGGGGTGTACCATAATCAATATATACATTTATATTGAAACTAGCATACGAAATTTTAATAACTTTCCCCAAACAATAAACATAATAATAACTCATCTAGTGTAATACAATTAATGGTATCAATATAGATCAAACCCAGTCAAACTGATCATTAAAAATTCTATAAAATATGTAAGATTGTATCATAAGTTATCAAACTCAATTAAAAATAAGATATAATACAGGGTGTTCACATAGATGAAAATGATCTAATAAAATCGTTCAGAAATTTTTAAGATAAATACCACTTTACATTGAAATAATTTACTTTAAAATATGTGAAATTATAAAAGAAAAAAATTTATTTTATAATTACATTCTAAAATTTTAAATTATTACTCAAGAAATTAAGGAACTGTGAAAGAGATATAATCTTCTCATGACGTATAAGTTTCAAAAAAACATCCCTTTTAAATTTTGAAAAAGAAACATTTGAAAGAGTAATTTAAAATAAAGTGTGAGAGTTAACCAAATGAATATTTTATGAATATCATATGTTAATCCACATAAAAAAATTGTAAATACAAAATACGATAATAAAAATTAATTTCACATAAAATCACATCCTTACATAATCAATGGTGTATAATTTTAACCCAAAGAAATGAAATTGCATTAATAATTCCCTTACCACTTCGCAAACAGTCAAACTGCATGCCACATAAAATTAATGATCATAAAATGAAGGATTGAATACCATGAATATAAAAATATTCAAGTTATGAAATATTAAATGGAACTATACATAAACCACACACATCAATTAAGATGTGAATAAGGCATATCACACATAAATAAATGCGAGATGAGAAACCTTTACCTTATGTTTGAAAGAATTATTCACTTATAATTAATATCCTGGATAATAAAATTAGATTCATTAATTTATTAATTCAGAACCTATTAAACATATATTTGATTTATTATAATTTTATTAAGTCCATTTATGGGCATTTTGTGATTTATAATGTTTAATTTCATTGTTCCGAGAGCGTTCATTTCATGGTTTTATGGTTGGATCACTTAATTATAATATGAGATTTCTTGTAAAATGGGTATAACATATCTAGAAGTGAAAATATTTAGTATTAATCAACTTCCAGAAGTTTAAATGGTCTCATATTTCATTTGGTTATATGGTATAAAGATGATGCATTAGAAAAAATATTGTTGAAAATGTCTTAATTTATTTTGGCAATTTTTACGACCATCGTAAACTTATTTCATTTTATTTAATATTATATTTATATATTGTTTCTAGAACATGATATAACTTATAATATGTATATTAAAATCCTATTTATCCATAATAATGGTTTAATGTTCATTATTTAAGGCGGTAATGGAAAATGAAAATGTGTTATCCACAAAGGTGGTGAATCGACACATCACATATGATGTTTTCACTTTCAAAATAAAAGGAGAAGAGAAACAATTTGATGAAGGATATTGCTTTAGAAAAATAAAATTAACGTATATATATGACACTATATATACCATGCCACTTTTTATAGTGTAGGTTAGGAGAGGGTAAAATAAGAAAATAAAATAAAAAAGAAATAAATAGGATTTTACCTCTTGAATATTGTCTCCTTGGGAACCTCCTTAAGAAACTTTGATTTAGTATTTTAGAAATACCATAAAGTATAAAACATGGGGAAGAGTCTTTATAAATAAATTTTTTATAATTTAAAAAATATTCAAGGTATAGAAGGCTCGAGGAGAAGGGGTGGTATTTATAGTGGAGGAGAGGGGTGTTTTCTTATTATTTTATTTACCTGTTTATTATTTTTCCTGAAGACTATCAATAGTGTTGATTTCCATGACTAAATGTAGTAACGTAAGCATATTATTTCAAATTAATGTTTTATTAACTCATCCATAAATCATCCACGACTCAATAATTCATTTATATACTTATAATGTTAAATACTGTAAATTACAGTATTTCACTATTTGCCAAAAAATCAACTATTTTAGAAAAATACCAAATTTAACCCTACCCATTTTTCAATGTGTCTATTTCAAAAATGGACTCCATTTTATTAAAATAATCTTATGAATATGAGAAATTTAAGTTTTAAATAAAATCATCATTTATGCATAAAATAATGATTTTAATATTATTACTGATTTTACAACACTTTGAAAAATTAATTATAGTCTCATAAAATTATATTATAATTATAATGAAATAAAATATTAATTTTTTAGATTATTTTATGAAAATAAATTTTATTTTAGAAAATTATATTGACTATAAAATTATAAAAACAACATTAATGTTTCACAAAAATACCAGCACATAATTTATCATTTTTAAAATATTTATTTACTTATTCTATGATATAAATATATCATATTTTCATTTATGAGATACCTAAATTTTATTTATACTTTAATAGGTGAGTTTGGTATTCTAATGTCCATATTACTATTCCTTACAATCAAATTACTATTCCAACAGTCATGTTAATATTTAATAGTATATCACGGTTCGTTTTGTCGAGTCAATAAGGATTTCCTAAGAATTTTCAATTTCTTCATGTTTGGGGAGATTGTTAAGTAAATAAGGTTTCCTTATGACTTTATCATTCCATCCAGTTTTGAAAATCACAAACACCTTATCTCAAGGAAAATTTCATTTTACCCTGTGTTTTACTTTTATAAGGAATGTTTTCTTTCCCCATGGAAATTTATCCTTACCAATTTTTTAATTGTTCATTATCTTGTCTAAGTGTAAAATAGGTTTCATATATAAAACATAAGAATCATATAATACTTAGAGATAGACCATTTTGTTTTCAGGTTCCGAATTCAGGTTCTGAGTTCTCGGAATTTAGACTACGAACTCTTCTGAGTTCTGACTCTAATGTCTATGAATTCACACTCCGAACTGTTATGAGTTCTGACTCCGAGTTCTCTGAATTCAGACTTAGAACTCTTTTGAATTCTAACTCTCAGTTCTCTAGATTCAGATTCCAAACTCTTCTGAGTTCTGACTCTGAGTTCTTTGAATTCAAACTCCGAACTCTTATGAGTTCTAACTCCGATTTCCCGGAATTCAGAGTCTGAACTCTTATGATTTCTGACTTCGAATCCTCGTGCATTCTTACTCCAATCTTTATAAGTTCTGACTCTGAATTCACATGAACTCTGACTCCGAACATTTTATGATCAGGTTTCGAATTCTTGTGAATCTAGATTCCGAATTTCCTTGAAATTCAGACTCTGTAATTCTATAGTGTTCAGGTTCCAAATTACTTAGAAAATAGAATCTGAATATCCTTGTATTATAGACATCGAATATATTTTTGGTTAGACTCTGAAATTTTATTTGCTTACATTATGAATATTTGATTTTGGTTATATAACCATAATTTTTCTTACACTTGTATTGGTTATAAAATGATGTTGTGCATTCAGTTACTTAATAACCATTGTTTGAGTGACACGTGTATAGGTCCCTCCTAAATTCATGGAAAAATATGACCATTGGAGGAGGGATCCGACCGTTGGTGTTGTGCCTATAAATATGAGCTCATTTGAAAGAGCGCCGTACTTTTGAACAACTTTTGATCCGAAGTGATTTCTAGAGAGAGATACTCTCATGTTTAGTGTGTACTAAACTTATTGTTTAGATTTTCTTTGTGCGACTCTGACTGTTGTTGTGTACAATCGAGTTCTTTCGGGGATATGAAGATAGAGGTGCTGACTACCTTGAAGTTGTGGGCTAGCGGGGACAGCAAGATAGACTCTGATCATCGTATCGAGGGCTTACTCTGGTGTCAGTAAGATAGAGTTTTTGAAAGCATAAATCAAGGGACTTTTATACAAGGTTGTTGGATACCCTTCTCTTTGGGTTAAAATATTTAATACTTGTTACTTGTATTGTTTCATGTTTTCCACTGCATTTTATTTTTTGAGGAAAGTATAACTATATTATACTTCCTTATACTTGTATACTCTGATTTAGTGAGATTATATATTCTTTAAGGTAGATTCTTTATCTTTGTAAACATTCATTAAGTTTCATTCTTTCAGAAACATATTTTTTGAATCACTTTCTCGATATCATATTTCCAAAATCAATCAAGTGTGTAGAACTAGATGTTTTGTGAATTACCTTCTTTAACTTTGTTAAACATAACCAACATTAAAAGTTCCTAAAGAATTTTTAAAGTATACAATTCACCCCCTCTTGTATTTTGAGAATTATTAGATACATCATTCAGTATCTATATTATTTTTATCCTACATTTGGTATTGTAGAGTATATCATACTCTATACCATCTTACTAATTGGTATCAAAGCATTTTTTCAGTCTGAATTAATCTCACGATTAGATTCAGAAGAGAATTCATCTTATTATTATTTTCGAAATCAGGTTTTCGGAATTATAAATTTTGGATTCTTTTTTGCTTAGAGATACTCTTGTTCTATATTTTTCTTCCTGAGGAATATTTTCCTTTTTTACAAACTTTTTCTATTAACAAGTTTTTGTGGAATGATTTTTCTGTAAGATGGCAGGAATCGATGTTGGTTCCATAAACAATCTAAATCCAACTAGACCACCTATTTTTTATGGGAATGATTATGAATATTAGAGAGATCACATGAAGACATTTATTATTAATACTAGGGTATATAATTTTGTTATGCTTAATATAGGATATAAAATCCTAGATAAGGAAGTCAGTACTTTCACCAACCAAGAAATGAATGATTATAAACTGAATTATAAGGTATGTAATACATTACTTTGTTCCATGACTAGAAATATATATAGCCAAATTTCATCCAGTGAATCAACAAATTGTATATGGAAGAAACTTGAAATTACTCACTTTGGAACTTCCAATGTTGTTGAAACTAGAAGAGCCATTCTCAGAGATAAATATCATGGTTTCTACTTTCCTTATGAAGAACCCATATGTAAGTTGCAACAAAGATTCATGACTATTGTGAATAGTTTACAATCCATGTGTGACAAAGGATTAGATAATGAATTTCTTGTTGATAAGATTATAGACATCATGCCCAATGAGTGGGAATCCAAGAGGACTACTTTTGATGAGAACAGAAAGGCTACTCAGATTTCTCTTGATGAACTTTTTGGAACTCTTATTCAACATGAGACAAGAATGAAGAGAGATGATGATAACATAAAGAAGAATAATGGTAATGGAAATGTTTCTTTTAAAACAACTTTAAATCATGTGAGATCCAAGATTACTGAGAGAGTTACTAGATCCAAATCTAAGAAGATTTTAATTCAATCTGAATCTAGTGAAAGTGAATCTTAAAAAAATTATTTAGCTAATCTTGCTCAAAGGATGAACAAGATTGTTGGATAGAAGAACATTTAATCCAGATACAAAAAGAAAGAAAGGAAAGATAATAAAAATTCAGAAGTTACTTGTTATGAATTCAAGAGAGCTGGACATATAAGACCTGATTGTACTATGATTAAGAGAAAAGAAAGAAAGGAAAATCATTCTGAGAGAAACAGAAAGAATTACTACAAAGATAAATCTAAGAAAGTCTTGAATGAAAATGACACCTGGAGTGCTCGTGGTGGAGACTCTTTAGATGAGTCATCAGATTATGAATCTTCTGGATAGAAGAATCTCGGTCTAATTGCCAGAATAACTATTGAAAATCATTATTTGATGGATAAGGTACACAATTCTGAATTTATGACCAATGTATCCTTGAATTCTTATTATAGTGAGAGTAAATACTATAACTCTTCTGATGAAAAATCTTCTTCTGATGAAGATAATACTTTACCTACCTATAAAGACGTTTCTAGGGTTGCTAAACTCCTTGAGATTGAGAAATCAAAAATCATGAAAACGCTTCATAAGGAAAATTTTAGAAATACTATTCTCACTAAGGAAATATCAGATATTTCAAATGAACATCTTAATAACATTGTTGATTTTGAAATTATTTCAAAAAATATTGAGGAAGTGAATTCTGTGAAGGATAAAATTTTCTAAAGATCTAGAAAAGGTAATTTTTAAGAAAAATGTTTTTGAGCCTGACCCTAGTTCAAAATCAAATGTTTTGGAAGACAAGAACATAGTTATCAAACAGAAATCTGAAATTGTTTCCTTGAGGAAGTGTTTGTCAAACTTTACCTTAGGTAAGGAAAAGTTTGATAATATGTATTCTCAAATCCAACCTCTAAGGAATAGTTCTAGTTTTGGTTATACTAGTTCTAAACCGGTTTTTAGTAACAATTAATTTTTTCCTCAAAGTGCTCCATTCTGTACTAAGTTTCATTGCGGTGGGCATTGGGAAAAAAATTGTTCCTTAAACAAAACTCAGTCTTTAAGATTTCATAAAGCCTAATTTTCTAAGAAAATGTGGGTGCCAAAGATTTTTCTTTCTGAAGTTTTTAGATCTAAGAAAGTTTGGATTCAAAAATCCTAACTCTTTTGTTTTAAGGAAAATAGAGAAGGTACCAACAGTAATACATGGTACATGGATAGCGGATATTCCCAACATATTAATGGTAATAAAAACCACTTTGAAAAGATTATCAAGAAGAAAGGTGGAAAAGTAACTTTTGGAGATAATGCTCAAAGAGAAACCATTGGTATAGGTAACATCGTTATTCTTGGAAAAACATTGATTTCAAATGTAATATTTGTTAAGGGTCTTAAGAAAAACCTCATTAGCATAATCTAATTATGTGATAAAGGTTACCTTGTGAATTTTAGGAATGATAAGTGCTTAGTGAACAATTCTAAGGAGGAGTTTATTCTTTCTGCCCATAGGCAAGAGAATATATACACACTAAACATAAAAGACCTTAGAAGCCAAGATATACCTTGTTATAGTGCAATGGAATATCATTCTTGGTTTTTGCAAAGAAGTTTAATCCATTGTAACCCTAGAAACCTATGGAAACTCTCAAAGAAAAGATTAGTTAAGGATCTACCCGAGCTTAGATTTGATTCTTCAAAATTTTGTGATCCTTTTCAATATAGAAAGAAACAAAAATATAGTATTAAATCAATTGGGGAAGTCTCATCTTCTAATGCATTATATATAGTGCATATGGATATTTTTGGCCCAATACAAACAAGAAGAATTAGTGGAAAATATTATGTATTTTTCTTAGTTGATGACTGCAATAGATTTACGTGGGTCTATTTTCTAGCAATGAAGTCTGAATATTTTTCTTATTTCAAAAGTTTTAGAGCCCAAGTTAAAAATGAGAAAAACCTTCCATTGATAAATATTCATATTGATCATGGTGGGTAATTTTAAAACACTGATTTTGAAACTTTTCTTAGTAAAAAAGGCATTACACATAACCTCTCAGCAGCTAGAACACCTCAACAAAGTGGTGATGTTGAAAGAATAAATAGAATTATTCAAGAGATAACAAGAACCATGTTGAGTGAATATTTTATAGCCAAACATTTTTGGGCTGAAGCTGTAAATACTGCTCGATATACTATAAATTGAGTTTTTATTAGATCTTTTCTTAATAGAAATCCTTATGAGTTATGGAATGGTAGAAAACCTAGACTTTCCAACTTCAAGGTTTTTGGTTGCATGATATTTATTCTATATACTAAAGATAATCTATATAAATTCGCACCAAAATATGATGAAGGAATTTTCTTAGGCTACTCCACAACTTCTAAGGCTTATAGAGTTATTAATAAAAACCCTTGTACTGTTGAAGAAAGAGAACATGTCAAATTTGATGAAACAAGAAATTTTATCTTTAAACAACCCCAACCTATATCTTCAAATGTGTTTTCAAAACCTAATTATCAACCCAAGATAGAAGATCCTTCTGACAAGGAAAATGTCCAAGAATATAATTCTGAAACATTTACCCCGGAAGATATCCTACCCTATATTGACGAACATGTTTTACAAAACCCAAATCAGGTGTTTCTTAAGAATCATCCCAATGATAGTATCATTAGTGATGTGAATCAACCTATAAGGACTATAATTTCTTTAAGAAATTAAGTAGAACGTCTAAAATTAACTTTCCAAATTAGAACAAAAAAAGTACTGATGAAGCATTAGGTGATGATGTTTGGATTAAAGCCATGCAAGATGAACTAAATGAATTTGAAAGGAATAAATTATGGACCTTGGTTGAAAGACCTAAGGAAACTTCTATTATTGGAGTAAAATGGGTTTTCAGAAATATGTGTGATGAAAATGGAATCACATTAGGAAGTAATGACATATTAGTACGAAAAGGCTTAATCAACAAGAAGGAATAGACTATGAAGAAAGTTATTCTCCAGTAGCTAGACTTGAATCTATTCCTATTCTACTTTCCTTTGAAGCATTATTCAATTTAAAACTTTTTCAAATGTATGTGAAATGTGATTTCCTTAATGGTTTTGTACAAGAGAATGCTTTTGTTGAACAACCTCCTAGTTTTGAAGATACAAAACATCCTAAACATGTTTTTAGACTTACCAAAGCTTTGTATGGACTTAAGAAAGCCCCTTGAGCCTGGTATGATAGACTTAGAGTATTTTTTCTTCAAAATAATTACATTAAGTGAAATGCAGATCCAACCCTTTTTATAAAGAAAGCTAAGAAAAATGTTTTTATTATTCAGATTTATGTTGATGACATTATATTTGGTTCAACTCAGCAATTTTTAACTGATTCATTTTTATATCTAATGAAATTTGTGTTTGAAATGAGTATGATAGGTGGGTTAACATTTTTCCTTGGTTTTCAAATTTCTCAAAAACCAGAAGGAATCTATATATCTCAACATAATTATATTAATGATCTTCTTAAAAAGTGTGGATATGACAACACTAAGAGTAGTAGTACTACCATCGGTACCTCAAACACACTTGATCTTGATGAAGCTGGGAAACCAGTAGATCAAACATCTTTTAGAGGTGTGATATGAAGTTTACTTTACTTAAAATCTAGTTATCTAGACATAATTTTTTTCAGTATTCTTATTTGCAGGATATCAATCCAATCCTAAGGAATCTCATTTAAAGGCAGTGAAAATAATTTTTCACCACTTAAAGGGAACCATGGATTTAGAACTCTTCTATACTTCCAGTAATGATTTTGTTTTGAAAAGTTTTTCAGATGCTGACTTTGGTGGACGTAGAATGAATAGAAAGAGTATATCCAGAACTTGTCATTTCATAGGAAATTCTTTAGTTTCCTAGTCTTGCAATAATCAACACTCAGTAGCACTTTCCACTGTAGAAGCTGAATATGTAGCAGTTGGAAGTTGTTGAGCTCAAGTTTTGTGGATGTAACACACACTAACAGACTATGGTATGAGTTTTACCAAAACAAAAATTTTGTGTGATAATACTATTTCCATTTCGTTAAGTAAAAACCCTGCACATCACTCTCGTGCAAAAAACAGAGATATTAGGAATAACTTTCTTAGGGATCACACACAAAAAAGAGATATCATTCTTAAATTTATCGGAATGCAAGATCAACGTGCTAATATTTTCACAAAATACTTACCCTCCAATACATTTTAATACATTAAAAAAAAAGTTTGGAATGATAACCGTAAATTAATCTTCCTTTTAATTTTATGTTGACACCAATCTCCTTATAGTAATGAACTCCTTTTTATAGGGGTACTACATTTGTTTGTTAGTTTTTCAAATTTTTCATAATTATGTTTTTCAAATTTTTCGTAATGTAGTTTTTAAAAATTTTCGTAATGATGTTATTCAAATTTTTCGTAATGAATCTTTTCATACTTAAAATTTTTGTAATGAACTTTTTCGTACTTGAAATTTTCGTAATGAAGATTTTCATACTTGAAATTTTCGTATTGATGTTTTTTGAACTTGAAATTTTCGTAATGAAGCTTTTTGTTCTTGAAATTCTCGTAATGAAGATTTTCGTGCTTGAAATTTTCCTAATGATGATTTTCATACTTGAAGGTTTCATAATGGGCATTTTTGTAGTCAATGTTTTTGGGAATTTAATATTCTTCAAGAAGAATATTACCTATTAAAAATAATCTTCCAAGAAATATGAAAGGTATGATTTCATTTCTTAAGTATTAGTAATCATCATTTACTTATTGGTAGATTCTTTTGTTTTTAAATTTTTTTTGTATTCTCTTTTCCTTTAATCTGAATGTTTTTCTTAAAACCCTCAAAATATTGGATCCTACCAAATTTTCCTTGCAGCTATCATATCAACCATCAAATCTGATCAGAAGTATTTTCATCCATTGGATTGAGTTTTTCAGTTGAATCGTCACTTTCAACACCTATATAAAGGACCCTTGAAGGGTTGTTCCACATCGATCTCAAGCTCTCGTGTGTTGAATTTATGACCCTCTACTTAAGCTCGTTCTCAAATTATCAGAGTTTTCTCAATTCTGAATGTCTTCATAAGAGTCTTCTCAGAAAGATATGTCTACATTCAAGCCAATTACAGAGTGGCATGTGTATAAGGAAAGGTTGTTGCATCCGAACTTCTTTAAAAAGTATGATTCTATCATTTAAAAGAACATAAAATTGAATGGATGGGGGAGTGTTTACATATCAAATCCAGGGGCTCAAGATTTGGTGTATCTGGATTTTCTTATTGAGTTTTATGAATCATTCAGTTTCTTTAAGGAAGAAGGAAGAGAAAAGTTTTCCTTCAAGAACTACGGAAAAACCTATGGTCTATCATATACTAAGGAAGCCAGCTTCGTTGGTATTCCATATGAAGGGGAATATGAATTCTATTCCCACAAGTTTCCGGATGTCATTGGAAGCTTTATACAGGTCAAATCTATGGAGAGCCTCTGTCTTACTAATGTCAAGACTCTGAAGATTTCTCACCTATCTACAAACAATCAGATCCTTGAATTATGGGTTCAAATATTTATCATTCCGAGAAAATGTGACAAGTACACCTTGTAGAAAAGTGATATGTACATCATATATTTTCTGGTTAACCTGAGGATGGTTAATTTGGTTAAGCATATTCTGATTACGATCAAGAATATCAGGAATAGAAATAAGGAGGCTCAGATAATCATGTACCCAGCCATTCTTTCTAAGCTAATTGTTCAGTTTCTAGAGTCTTTCAAAATTCCATGAAGTTCAAAGCCAGGGAAATTCAATGTCATGTTGATTAGTGATGATACCTTGAAAAGGATTAAAATTGGTTTTTCTAAATATTCTTGAGAATTTTATGACCAACTAGAGAAAGAGGATGAAGCCATTTCGAAGGAACAAGAAGTTCTTGAACCATTGAAAAAGGGAGGAAGGAAGAGGATGTTGAAAGAAGTTGTAGATGAAGGTAAAAACCCATAGGCTAATGGAACTCAATTCGATCCTCTTAAACCTAAGAATAAAAAATCATACCCAGATGAGGTTTTAGATAAGTCTATGGAAGACAAAAAGAATAGGAAAGCAGGGAAGCCAAGTTTTGATTTGGATCCTACTAAGGCCAAGGCTTTAAAAGATAACACCACTGATGAGCATGAGAAGCAAGCTAAAGAAAAGAATAAAAAGAAGAAAATGAATGAAGCTTAGTTATTCCAATTTCTTTTGAAGGCTACTAAAATAGCATCTGAGAATATTCCGGTACCACAATATTACATGGTAGAAGCTTTAACAGAAACACCGGGTAAGAAATTTCTCACTCCGGAAAAAGACCTAGAAAAAGAAGTAGAATAATTTTTGGAAGAAGTGGAAGAAGAAGAAAGCTGTGATGACACAACAGATTTGATTAAGAAAGTGGAAGACTTTAATGAAAAGGAAACCCATCCGAGAAACTGTCAATATGAACATCTGAAGTAGAGTATTCAAAGCACGCAACTCCTAGGTAGGATGAGGAAGGTCAAGATGAGAAGGGTGAAGAATAAGTTAATAAACTGTCTGAGGAAGAAAGTTAAAACCATGATTTCATACACCCTGATGATGCTGAGGCTAGAGCTAAGAAAGAAAATATAGATGAAGATAAGATTGTTCATCTATCTGACAGTGAACAAAAATCTCTGGATGAGGAAGCTATTTCAAAAAATGACAAGGGTAAATAGGTGGTTTTTGATACACCCACTAAAGCGATTGTGAAGAAGAAAGATGCTAGTGGATATTCAAAGAGGATACTTGTTGAGATAGAGAGAGAACCCTAACCAAGAAAAGTGTTGGATTCAGAATCATCTTCCCTTGGAAATGATTTTGTAGTCCAATCCTTGAAGAAGCTGGTTAGCACCATTTCGATTTTACCAAGGATTGATTCTAGATGTCAAATACTTCAACACACACTAAATCAGAAATTGGATTCAGTGTCTATTGTGGTGGAAAACTGTGTAAAGATTTATGTTGATCTCAATAATTTCTTCATTAACTACGATGCCTATAAGATGTCTTGTAAGAAAATGGTTGGTTGGTCAAAGAAGAGAGTTGAAGATTTGAGAGAACTTGGTGAGTTTCAAGATGGTTTCAAGGAGGCTTTTGACATAGAATATGGTAGGATCAAGGATCTCATGAATAGATTTTAGGAAAAGATAAATCTTATGCATAATAATCATATTTAAGAAGTGAAAGATCTAAATGGGATGTTTTATTCAGTTTCCCAATGTTGGAAGAGGGAAAGGGATCTTTGGATCGAGATCGACGAGAAGCTAGTCAAGCAAGATGAGCTGATGAGGGTTCAGGCAGAAGCTCTCAAGGCTCAGGAATAAAAGATCAAAGCATTAGAGAAGAAATCAAAGGATCAAGATCCGCTCCTAATGAAAGTAGAGGATGACCACAAGGAACTCAAAAAGTAGAAAACCATATTGAAGAAATTGATACCCAAGAAGAAGGAAGGAAAATACATCCAATCCAATTTTTTGTTGTATTTTCCTTCTTGTACAAATTCTATCCAAACTTAATGAAATTTTTCTTACTCTATTGCATTTTCTGTTTTCTTTTAATAATCTTTCATGTACCATAATTTCCTTTTCCATTCCCTCAAATTCTTTTTGAAAATCAAAAAGGGGGAGAAAGGAAAAAGAATACTAAGTAAAGAAGAAGTATCCCTAAGTAAGGGGGAGCCTATCTAAGGGGTATTTTTCATTACATATGTTTTCATACTCACGATAATGAAAAATATCATTCTGGAAATCTAGAATATGATCCTTAGAATTCCAAAACCTAATGGGGAGTTCGTCATATTCATTTTTTCCCATATGATATGGGAGATAAGTTTTATTTTCAAAGTCTATAAAAATATTTTCTATATCCTTTTATTATTTTTCATAAGGATGTTTGTGCTTTCCAAATAGGGGGAGATTGTTGAGTCAATAAGGTTTTCCTTATGACTTCCATTCCTTCATGTTTGGGGAGATTAGTAAGTCGATAAGGTTTCATTATAAATTTACCATTCCATATTTTTTTTGAAAATCACAAACACCTTATCTCAAGTAACATTTCATTTTACCCAATGTTTTACTTCTATAAGGAAAATTTTCCTTCTGCGAGGAAATTTATCATTACCATGTTTTTCATTGTTCATTATATGTTCTAAGTGTAAAATTATGTTTTATATCTAAAAAATTGGAATAATATAATACTTAGATACAGAACATTCTGTTTTCTAGATCCGAATTCAGGTTTCGAGTTCTCTGAATTCAGACTCCGAACTATTATGAGTTCTGACTCCGAGTTCTCTGAATTCAGACTCCAAACTCTTATGTGTTCTGACTCCAAGTTCTGTGAATTTAGACATTTAATTCTTCTTAGTTCTCACTCCGAGTTATCTGAATTCAAACTCAGAACTCTTATGAGTTTTGAGTCTGAGTAATCTGAATTCAGACTCCAAACTCTTATGAGTTCTGACTCTTAATCCTCATGAATTCTGACTCCGAACATTGTAAGTTCTGACTCCAAATTCTCATGAACTCTGACTCTGAACTTTGTAATATCAGTTTCCAAATATTTGTGAATCCAGATTCCGAATTTCCTTGAAATTCAGGCTCTATAATTATATAGAGTTCATGTTCCAAATTCCATAGAAAATAGAATCCGAATATCCTTGTATTATAGACACCAAATATGTTTTTGGTTAGACTACAAACAATTATTTGCTTAAAATCCAAATATGTTATTTTGGTTTTTTTACCATATTTTTTCTTAAATATGTATTGGTTATAAAACGATGTCATGCATTCAGTTACTTACTAACCATTTTTTGAGTGACACGTGTACCGGTTCTTCCGAAATTCAAGGAAAAATATGACTGTTGGAGGAGGGATATGACCATTAGAGTTGTGCCTATAAATAGGATCTCATTTGAAAGAGCTCAGGGATTTTGTAAAACTTTTGTTCTGAAGTGATTTCTAGAGGGAGATACACTCATTCTTAGTGCATACTGAACTTCTTGTTTAGATTTTCTTTGTGCGGCTCTGATTGTTGTTGTGTATAATCGAGGGCTTCTGGGGATCAGAAGTGAGAGGTGCCGTCTACCTTGAAGTGGAGGGCTTCCATGCTAAGGATGATAGAGGTGCCAAATACCTTGAAGTTGAGGTCATGCAGTGATAGAAAAGAAGACTCTGATCTTCGTATCGAGTGCTTACCCTAGTGTGGGTAAGACAGACATTCTTGAAAGTATAAATTAAGGGACCTTTATCCAAGTTTGTTGGATACCCTTCTCTTTGTGTCAAAAGATTTACTACTTGTAACTTGTATTTTTTTCAAGTTTTCCACTGCATTTTATTTGTTGAGGAAAGTATAATTATCTTATACTTCCTTATACTTTTATACTATGATTTTTTGAGATTTTATACACTTTAGGGTAGAATCTTTATCTTTGTAAACATTCATTAAGTTTCATTTTTCCGGAACCATATTTTTGGAAAAGCATTCTCAGAATCATATTTCCTAAATCAGGAATGTGTGTAGAACTAGAGGTTTTGTGAATTACCTTGTTTAACATTGTTAAACATAACCAACTTTAAAAGTTCCTAAATAATTTTTAAAGTATACAATTCACCCCCTCTATTATTTTGAGCATTCTTAGATACTTTATTCAGTATCTATATTATTTCGATCCTATATTTGGTATTATAGAGTATATCATACTCCATACCATCTTAACACCTTTAAGGTTGGGGTGAAACATAAACTATCAAATAAATTGAATTTATATAAGAAGAAACATACCATAAATATTGAGGTGTTAAAATCTTCCCTCTTAATATATATTTGAAACTACTACAATTTCCTCTTACTAGAACCCTATCTCACCTTTAAAATATTATGGTCACCATTTTTTTAGAAAAAGTCATTCATTTCCAAGGATACTTCCACATACAATTCAAATCCCCTACGTGAGAATTATCAACTACATAGCTTTTCTCCTTAATTATATTACTTAAAATGTATTATAGACTCACTAATATAATGATATTTGTATCATTTATATTCTATAATGTTACTATATTAAGGGTATTATCATTTTCTATTCATCTATTCATTACATTAAGAAAAATAAAATCATCGTTTGTGCATATGTGCGAACTACCTCCAGTGCGAGCAACAAAATTTATTTTTTATCACCACACATATTTGATGGTTACTAGAATGTTTTTATATATAAATATAGTTTTTATGAAATCATTAAATTTCTGGTATAAAAAATGGATACTTTATTGATGATATGACAAAAAATGATTATTGTTAATTCAATCGTTTAAAATGAGTGAATTAAAAGTAAAATGATATATTTTTTATAAGTATGACTTTATATAGATTATATCGTGTTTATAATTATTTTAAATTATGATATATCACATTAATTAACACTAAATTAGATCATTATTCTTCTTTTATAATGATATTAAAACGAAATTATCCCATAATCATATATTAATCATGGAAGGTTCATGTTTGTGTCAGTTTAACCATGTACTTGAACAATGGTATATATTTATTTCATAGATGACTGTGAGAAATTAATTACTAGTTTAATATGATATAAATATACCAATATTGTTTTTGTTCTAGAATGTTTATATGAACATTTATATCATTAATAAATAAAACAATTTTTTTCTTTAAGAATCACCAAAGTATGATCATCATAAAATTCTTCCTCATGTTTTGTAACAAAAAATAACATGAAATGAAATTATAAATTTATAAAATATCTTGTAATAACTATTATAGTACCTTATATGATATAATATAAATGGAATTTTGAAAAGAATAGTTACCAACATGACTGTTATGAAACTAGTTCAAAGTGATAAAAGATTACTTTCACTCGATGTTGAAATTATGTAAAAACTAGATAATATATATAAGATGATTATAAATAAGGGGTATAAATTGTTATATTTATGATTAATTTTAGTGGGTATGCATTTAATTAATTTAATTTTATAATTTATGATGCTTTTTTCAACTTCAAAATGGATCAAGACAAGGTAAAGGTTTTTCATCTCAAATTACTCTCTTTGAGACAGGTTTGGTATTATAAACCAAATTTCATTTACATGGTGTATATAACTTCTATTTGAGATATCATATAATTAATTTTATTTAATAATTTCATTTTAATTTCAATTGAAATCCATATTTCTAAGAGGTTTTTATTGGAACGTTTTTAATGTTGTAAGGGTATTCTTTGTCACAATAAAAATTCTTAGAGACATAATACATTTTGTGCACCATTTTCCCCTTGTATGGTGTATTTAGTACCCATGGATATATTTTAATCATAATCCTAGAATGTAGATACCCATGATTGATGTACATGGACATTAAATTTATTTTTTGGAATACTTAATACATTACACAAAATATATTCCCAAAGACCGAATTAGTTTAGTGTCATTGGAAACTCAAAACATAATCTTCTAACATGGTGAAAGATCTTCCACATATCCCATAAAAATTTTCCCATTTTTTCCTACCTAAAACCCTTATTTATATCACAGGGAAAAGAAAACATAAAAATGGGGAACTCAAATGCTCAGTAAGGGTAAACATGGAGAACATAAAACAAACCATAAACATTTGAACGTAAAAACATGAACATAATGTTTAAACATAAACATCGCAAATCATGAAAAAAATCTTGGAAGTACATAAGGAATATATAATAAGGTTACATTAACCATGATAGAATAACATTTTCATAAAACATGTAATTGTGGAAAACAAATATTAACATAATATGATTTCTATAGTAGCCAAGGCATTGCTTCCAAAACCATCACAGTGGACAAAGTCCATTATTGAACCAGGTTTACTTGACGTTCCATCCATGTATTACTCAATAGGATTTACTTTATTTTTTAGTCATGACTATATCAGGAGATATAAATCTTTACCCAATGCATTTGAGGGAGATATATGTCCCACCCATCTCATAATGAAATCATTCTTACATGTTCCAAAAAAATAAAAATCATTCATCATAGAATAACCCACGACATAAAATGGGATTCTTAAAAAAACATTTCATCATAACATAATCTATATAAGTTAAATGGACTTCATAAAAAAAATTTCCTCATAAACAAAATCAAATAAAAGTAATAATAGAGATAGAAACATACCCTATTTCATCTTATAGGGAAAATAATTTTGATAAAATGTAAAGACCTGGAATTTCCATGTACGTTTTTTTATTAATGGGGACTTTATGAGTCTGCGAAATTTGACGGCGCGTGATTCTGAGTCCTGGTGTGCCCAGAATGAATTTCTGAACTTTTTTTAGTACGTTCAGTAAATGTGCAAGCGGGTTTTTGTAACTTTTGAACCGGTGCTCAGAATTGAAATCTGAGGGCACCGCTGAACTCGTAGTGCCGGTATATGCTTAAGGAGACCTTCACCTCGATCACAGTGGGTCGAGAGTGAAAGATAATTTTTGTGCTTATCATGAAAGAATAAAATAAAATAAAAAATTCTAACATTTTTATTTCTGAAACCCCTAAACATGGGTTATGGTGGTGGGGACCACCCGAGCCTAAAACTCCCGCGTGAATGATATAAAGGTGTGGACCACCAGAATTGAAACCTCCGAATTTTGAAATTATTGGTGGGGACCACCCGAACCCTCTTAATGGGGGAGAAACCTCTCAACTCCCATTAATTATTTTCCTCCATTAAATTGAGGCAATTAAATTGATACAATTAAATATGCCAACACCCCATTTAATTATTAGATCCAACAAACAAATAATGTAATGTGTTAGCATTTTTAATTGTGCCAACATTATTAGTCTACTTAATTTAAATTAATAAGTTGGAAATTTCATCATTTGGTGGAATTTGTGGAAACTGTTGGCAAAGGGAGAAGCTTTGGAGAATTGTAGAGAAACTCATCCTCCAAAGAAGAATGCTCTCTCCAACGAGGAACCTCTTCACCTATGAAGAACTGATGTACGATCCCGGGATCGAAGGTGTGTGGTGGGCGCAACGGACATCGACATCTTCGAATTCTTTCTCTCGCCAACATCAAAAAACCTTAGAGGGAGGTTGGTTGTTTGAATTTCTTCCCCTTACCTGTTCTTGATAATTCATTGTAAAATAAAGAAGAGATTATAGCTGCTTTCTACCGCTCTAATGCAAAGAGTGTGGGCCAAACAAACATGGCCTGACCTCTTCGCAAATCTTTTGTTAAATTGTTGTGTTCTTCACAATAGAGGAGGATGACAACCAACCTCGGTGGTGCATGAGAACGGCTACTGGTACCATCGTCAGCTGGGACGAAAGCGACGGTGCCACCCCACGTCCCCCGCGCCACCCGCAACCTCGACCGCTCGTGGCCTCTGCCCGTGTCCTCCGCTGCCCGAGGCCTCTGCCAAACCGCAGCCCCGCGCCGCCCAGTGGCCCTCTGTGGCCCTCCGTGGCCCCCACATCCTCGCAGCCCCACGGCCCTCCACGGTCCCCATAGCCTTCGTCGCCCCACGACCTTCAATGGAACCCGTGGCCTTCACCGCCCCGTGGACCTCTACGGCCCCCATGGCACACCGTCCCATGACCTCGCAACATCGCGACCCTTCGCGACCCCCGCGGCCTCGCCTCCCCTGTGACCTCACGCAGCTCCGCGGCCCTCGCGCCACCTGGCGCGGGCCGAGACGGATCTCTTTCGAGTTGGGACAGACCTAGCAGGCCATGTCGACCCAAACCGGATCAGGTTGTCCCAAGCTGGGTCAGGCCGAGTCGGTCTGACCGGACCCGGACCAGCTATGATCTTTTCGCTCTATCGGTCATAACCTTTTTACCAGGAATTCATTTGAAAAACCGTCAATGGAGTTGTAAACCTTGGAGGGAGGTGGTCCCTTTGGTATACCCCAATTGAGATTTGGATAAAGTTGGGATATGGTCGGTTTGAATCGAGCATGAATCAAACTAGGCCCTCGGAACTAAAAGTGTAATAACTTACAGACTGGGCGTTCGATTGACACACCATTTGTTTCACTGGTCCCCCTATGACATGGAGGTCATTTGGGATACTTTTTTGTGGTAATTCCTGGTAGATGGAGTATCGGCCAGTAGCTTGAGGAGCAGACCCTCCCAGAGACGAGCAAGCTTATCACTGGAACCCAGTAGCTAGCTGTGATGTGAAAAATGAATAGGGATCCTATGTGGGTTGGCACAGAGTGATCTTGTGTGGGTTATCATGGAGAGATCCTATGTGGGTTAGTATGGAGTGATCCTGTGTGGGTTAGCATGGAGCGATCCTGTCTGGGTTAGGACCGAGTGATCCTGTGTGGATCAGTACCAAGCGATCCTGTGTGGGTCAGCACCGAGCGATCCAGTGTGGGTCAGCACCGAGAAATCTTGTGTGGGTCATCACCGAGTGATCCTATGTGGGTCATCACTGAGGGTTCCTCTGTAGGTCATCACCGAGTGATCCTGTGTGGTTCAGCACCGAGCGATCCTGTGTGGGTCAGCATGTAGCGATCCTGTGTGGGTCAGCACCGAGCGATCCTGTGTGGGTCAGCACCTAGAGATACTATGTGGGTCAGTATCTAGAGTTCCTATGTGGGTCAGCACCGAGTGATCATGTGTGGGTCAGCAGCAGAGCCTCTTAACAATGTAAGATGATTCAGTAGTTACATATAATCATTTATACATCTGTACCTATGTTATACCTGGTGTGAGCTAAGTCTGTACCTGTGTAGTACTATCCTTCGTGGTTATACATTGGTGGTATTAATTAATGTGGCGTACCTATGTTGTACTTACTTCTGTGGTATTCTTTCCTTTGTGGAACAGTTGAGCTTTGGGATAATGAGATGGGCCTTGTGATTCCTCATGTTTGAGATGGGTTTACTTGATAACTTAGGTATTTTCATGGGTATATACCTATGTAGGGTTTTCAGTTGTTTTCTTGAATTATGGTTTATCCTTTGTGGATCTCTGAGACCTTGAGGGTCTCGAGTTCCCTACTAAGTATCATTATACTCACCCCTACACGGGAAATGACTGCACCTCATTGTGTTTGATGTAGACGACGAACAACGCTGACTGAGAATGAGAGTACCAGGACTAGAGGTAGCTCGGAGGTGGACCTTAGACAAGGCGTACCACAGAGACGACCGTTCAAGAGGTGTACCTAACCTTCAGGTAGGATCCTTGGTGAGTGATCACAGAAGTTATTCCAGTTTACTTGTACTTTCAATTTCTTGTACTTTCTAGTTGGGCTTGTATTCTGGACCCTTTTTTCTTATTGTACTCTCTCTTTTACTGTACAGTTTTCTTGAGTTTGTATCTTACTGTGTGCTTGGTTGCATTTGTTTACAGGTTATAAAGGCAATTCCATCCCAGTTTAAGGGAATATGTCTTCGGTTATAGTCACCAACCCCTAGCCTAGGGAAGGCGGGCTTGGGGTAGTCACGACATAGGCCCCAGGAGACTGGTCATGACAAATTGGTATCAGAGGAGTCGGTTCTATCGTAGAACATAGGACTCTGATCTTTATTTTTAACAGCAATAGTGTTAAGTGTATTGAGTGTGGTTGTCAGTTTTGGGAATCCAGTGTTGGTGCGGCAGCCGACGTATCCATACACCAGGACCCTGAATTTTGAATTTTGACTTATTGCATGAAAAACCTGTTTCCGTGTGTGTTTTAAAGAGTTTTATTTGTGATCTCTTTGATTCAACTCACCAAATATAACTTTTAAACGATGGAACACTTGTTTCTTTTCTGGATGCCTCTATACTGATAGCCAGCTAGGGATCTGGATATAGTACGCACTGATAGCCCACCGAGTGACGAGGCCTCGGTGTTGGGTCCTCATTCGGTGGAGGCACTAGCAGTACCATTACCCATTGGGCCACTAATACCACCAGCCCCAGTAGTAGAGGGTGCATGACGCTTGAGCGCATTGCATGAGTTCCAGTGCTAGAGGCCACCCAAGTTCAGGGGAGAGACGGATCCATAGGCACTTGAGGATTGGCTGGAGGCCGTGTTGAGAGTCTTCTAAATATTAGGTATACCAGTCGATCTCATGGTGATCCTTTCCTCCAGTCTTCTATAGGAAGAAACATGCATATGTTGGAGCATTATGCTCCATATTCACAACGAGGTGACGCTTCTCTGGGAAGACTTTGAGAGCCTATTTTAGGTAGAGTTTGTTCTATCGACTCTTCGCATAGTGCGTATATATGAGATTCTTCATCCACAGCAGGTCTATATGACTGTTGCTCAGTACTCAGTGAGGTTCACTGACCTCTCACGGTACTCCACAGATATGGTGCATGACCCATTATTTAGGGCCCGGACCTTCGAGCAGGGGCACAAGCGAGATATCAGGGCTTCGATGATTTCTCTAAGAATCCTGACACAGGATGGGGTGTTAGAGAGAGCCCTCTTAGTGGACAGTTTCCTTTCTGAGCAGTCACCAGCGGTGAGACCCACCACCAGATGTCATGTAGTGGAGTCTTCTACAGTGGGTAGCAAACAGATGTCGCAGAGATCCAAGAGGACCAGACCTATAGGTGGAAGACCGCATGATTTAGGGTCCGTTGTGTGGGGAACCTGAGACAGAGCCAATCATGCGAGGAACATGTAGTGTAACACATGTGGTGGGCATGGTCACATGGCTCATGACTATCTTAAATTCTGTACGGATGATTAGTAGATGGTCGAAGGATCACCCAGGCAGAAGCAGATATTCGACTGAGGAGGTCTGTAGGGAGAAGGCGGATGTGGCAGAGGAGATGGTCGTGCTGATGGCGGTGGGTGATGATTCAAGATGTTATTGCCACCACCACCAGGTGGTCTACCCCGACCACAGGGAGTATGAGGATTGGGGCGATCTCAACTCCAGGCAGCTAAGGCCTACGACCATGGCGCTCTGGAGATGATACGAGGTACGATCTGTGTTTATTCCACCTTAGCGACAATACTTATCAACACAGGTTCCAATCATTATTTTATTGCCATTGCCCTCGTTCGGAGCTCGGAGATTCTGACGGTGCCTTTTGGTCGATCCTTACGGCTAGAGACTCCTACGAGAGCGGATTAGACAATTACGCACTGGTACCGGTAGTGAGAGATTACTCTAGGAGGCAAGTGCTTTTGCTGGGATCTCCTAGTAGCAGTGTCGAGGCTTTACAAAGTCATCTTGGGTATGGAAAATTTATCTATAGTCCATGCTCAAATTGACTGTATTAGGTACAAAGTGTGGTGTGTCTACATGGATGGGACCAAGTTTACCTTCTCTGGTGAGAATGTAGGCTTTGCAGTGTTGGATGGACTTAGACAGAGGAGAGTGTGGCCGATCACTCATTAGTTGGCTAGCCTTACCCTCAGAACAGTTGATGTGGAGAGTCCGAGTTATCTTGTAGTGGTGGACCAGTATGCGGATGTCTTTCCTAATGATATTTTGGGTCTACCTCCTTGCAGATAGGTGTACTTTTACATTGACTAGTACCCTAGGATGATACTGATATCTACACCAGCGTATCGGATGGATCCCACAGATTTTCGTGAGATGCGAGTATAGATGGAGGACTTATAGGGGAAAGGGTTCATTCAGCCCAGTGTTTCTCCTTGGGCATCCCCAATTTTGTTCTCCAAGACACTGGATGGGAGCTTGAAACATTATGTTGACTATTGGCGCCTGAACCGGGTGACCGTGAAAAAAAGTACCCACTTACGAGGGTTGACAACCTCTTCGATCAGTTGAAGGGAGCACAGTGGTTCTGGAAGATAGACCTGAGGTCAAGCTATCTCTAGCTCAGAGTGCGAGACAAGGATGTGTAGAAGAAGGCTTTCAGATGTCATTACGACCATTACTTGTTATTTTTTATTCCATTAGGCATAATCAATGCCCCAGCCGTGTTCATGGGACTCATGAATAGTATCTTTCAATTATACCTTGATTGCTTTGTAGTAGTCTTCATCGATGAGATTCTGATCTACTCGGCTACTGAGGAGGAGCATGCCTATCATTTGCAGGTAGTACTTGATAGATTCTGAGAGCACCAGCTTTATGGTAAGCTCTTGAAGTGTCATTTTTGGATCCAAGAGGTTCACTTTATGGGACATGTCATATTAGAGGCTAGAGTTGTTGTAGATCCAGCGAAGATTGAGGCGATACTTACTTGGGAGCCACCCAGGAGTGTGATAGAGTTACGGAGTTTCCTGGGTTTGGCTAGATACTACCGGAGGTTTGTGCAGGATTTCTCCAGAGTATCAGCACCTTTATCAGAATTGATGAAGAAGGGAAAACCCTTCGTTTTGTCAGAGAGATGCCAGTGGAGTTTTTACGAGCTGAGGAAGAGGCTGAATAGTGCCCCTATCCTGAGGCTACCAGAGGGGGGCATAGGGTACGTAGTCTACTGCAACGCATCACGGACCGGGCTCAGATGTGTCGTGATGCAGGATTGAGCAGTGATCGAATATGGTTCTCCACAACTAAGACAACATGAGAATAACTACAATACCCATGACTTGGAGTTAGTAGCAGTGGTCTTCACCTTGAAGATGTGGCGACATTACTTGATGGGCGAGCGTTTTACAGTCTGCTCTGATCACAAAAGTCTCAGGTATATCTTCTCTCAGAAGGGCGTGAACCTGAGACAACGACGTTGGCTTGATTCCCTCAAGGACTATGACTTCGAGATAGTCTATACTCCTAGAAAGGGGAACATTGTAGCAAATGCACTCAGCAGGAGGTCTTGTATACAGCTGCTAGGTGAGGTGAAAGATCAGTTGGCCGCTTTTCAGATATCATTTTGTGGAATGTGAAGGATAAGATTTCCTTTAGTATCTTACAGTCACTCCCCCACTTCTTCAGCGAGTCAGGGAGGCGCGGTGTGGGGACACTGACTGCGAGACTCGACGTGCTCAGATATCCATAGGACATGCACCTGATGGATTTTCTAAAGGTGGGGACATGTCATCCTCTTCAAAGGACGTACCATGGTACCAGTGTTACTTCGGGAGGAAGTGTTGAGGGAGTTCAACACATCCCCTCTAGCAGTACATACAGGAGTGGCGAAGATGTACCAGGACCTCCAACGACAGCACTAGTAGCCAGGAATGAAGAAAGTAGTAGCATAGTTTGTCTCTCGGTGCCTCACCTGTCAACAAGTGAAGGCAGAGAATCATGTATCATCAGGCTTGGTTCAGCCTTTAGAGGTTTGTTTCGGTGCGGATGTGCGTCGGGTTACGCTGTTCCGCCAGGACGCGTTCGCGCGTGCACCCGTCAACCCGAGGGGATGGGCGCGCGGCTTGTGGTCCCGCAGTCCCGCTTTCCAAGGGCGGGCGGCATCCGTCCCTTATTCAGGGGCGTCTGCTCCTTGATCGAAACCGGGATGATGGGATGTCGGCTTCTCCTTCCTTGGACGTCTCCTCGGAACTTGTTGCCTAATCCGGGTCTCCCTCATAGACTTAAGAATGTTCGTGAATCTCGTTCCCGGCGCCATATCTTCATGGACACCGGTTAATTACGCTGCTTCCGCCCGGACGTTCCAAGGAGTCTGGGCGGGGCAGCAACCTGCGGTGAGAAGGCCGGGTGGCTCTGGGTGCTGGGGGCGTGTTGTAACACTGCGGCTCTGCACGTCTGTCTTCCGTCCCTAATAGGGCTTCTCGAAGGCACGATGGCCTGAGGCATCCCGTACTAGGTGCGGGGAACTGTGTCACCTGAGGTTTTCCTCAGCTTCCCGTGTTTAACACGGGGTATGCCGCGAGTTTAACGTCCAGCGGGGACGGCATCGGACCGATCAACACGAAAAGTGGATCAGATGACAGAACCCCTTGCGGGGAACCTCCGACGCTGGGGCCAGCACATGGGCGGCTTCCCAAGTAACGTGGAGTGAAGTGAAGTGGCATGACCCCACCGGGATGTGGCGGCCCGGGTAAGGATCAGGATGGATGATGGAGTAAAGAGCTTGGACCCCAGGGGGGCTTCCTACGTACCGCGCGTTAACACGGATCAAAGTCAACGTAGTTCGGGCATACAGTTTAACGTCATGCTGGACGTCGGCAGGCCGACTCACGAAGAGGTCGAGGCCGCCGGGCGGAGGATTGAACCGAACCACCTCGCACGGAGGGGGATGGAACGGCCGGGTGGATCACAGTTTCACGTCATGCTGGACGATAAAAGGGGAAATGGAAAAGGGGGGCTGTGGGGAGGCACCGTGGAGATACACACGGGCGGTCTCCCACAGGGGCGGATTCATAGGTGAATCAACGCAAGCGTGAACCCTGGAGGGGTCCACTGATGGACGAACCGACGTAAATACGACCGGGACGACCAGGTGGTGGGCTTGGACCTCAGGGAGGCTTCCTACGTACCCTGTATAGAAGACAGGGATCAAAGTCCACGTAGTTCAATCTGTCAGGACTTACGCACTTGGGGCAGCCCGGATACTGAAAAACTCAGTTGGAAGGGACTTGGACCGAAAGCAAAAGACACCTCGATCCCAGTCAGACCCTCTACTGGCTTCGGCAGTGGGGAGGTGCAATGGAGATACACATGTGCAGCCTCCCACGAGAAACTAGGGGTTTGTAATACCCTGCCCCCGTAGGGAAAATCCACTCCCATTAAATCGTCCCAATAGGGGGACAATCCCGACATCCCTGCAGAGACGAGCGGGTGGGGGCCACGTCCAAACCGGGGGAGACCCTACGTGCGGAGCACGGGATCAGGTTGCGGACGGTTTAGCGTCTTGCCAGACGAAGTACAGTTTAACGTCATGTGTTGAGGACGAGGCACTTGGCAGTTTAACGTCTTGCAGCACGGACGATGGGGGCTAGGCAGTTTAACGTCGTGCAGCTTGGACGGGTGTGCAGTTTAACGTCATGCTGGGCATAGGTTGCCGGACGAAGCACTTGGCAGTTTAACGTCTTGCAGCGCGGACGATGTACAGTTTAACGTCGTGCAGGACGTATATGCAGTTTAACGTCATGCTGGACGAGTATGCAGTTTAACGTCATGCTGGACATATATGCAGTTTAACGTCATGCTGGACATAGGTGCGTGTCACTTCGCGCAAGCCTGGAGGGCCGCACGGGAAGACAACGCACGGTGCGGGCACCCGGGATGAGAATCATCGGGTGCCACACAGGCGGGAAACCTTAGGAGGTCAACGGGGGCGACCCTGGCAGATTGCGCGCAAAAAGGAAGCTTTGCGCGCAATACTGCGGGCCGGCGCGCAATCGGGACGGCTGGCGCGCAATTGGGCCAGCGCCTTGCGCGCGGATGCTTCAGATTGCTCACACCGGGCTTCGGATAGCGCGCGGGGGCAACGGCTCATTCTCTAATGAATGGCCACTTGAAAGAAGGGGGGGTGCGCGCAATCGGGCCGGATTGCGCGCACCCCGGGGCAATTGCGCGCAAGCGGGTTCTTTTGCGCGCAAAGGCCTTAGGGTGAGTGTTTATTCAAATGAAAGGAGCCAGCGGGGATTGCGCGCGAAGGCGGACCCCGAGGCTTTCTTGCGCGAAAGAAAGGAGGTTACCTGAAGTTCGTCATTGCGCGCGGAAGGGGTTGAATTGCGCGCACGGGAGACGTTTCGACTTCCAGCCACCTTTGAAACGTTGGGGGTCGCCTTGTATTTATAGGCAACCCCGGGCGCGGAATCCAGGGTGCGAGCGCGAAATTCTTCTCGCGGGCGCGGAATCGGGCGCGGCGCGTAAGGGAGGCGCGCGGACCCGCGGCGCGCAGAATTGCGCGCCGAGCCGGCGCATTGCGCGCATCCCGGGGGTTTTCCGCGCGGGACATCACCTTTGCGCGCGTGCCTCTGAAATTCCGCGCAAGGCCTCCGGGCCCTCCGAAACATCCTTCCGACTCCAAATATGACCTCGCTTTCCGCATCCGGAGCTTCGTTTGGGAGCAACGGACTTTTCCGGCGTCTACAAAAGCCCCCCCTCGGAATCTGATCGGCGAGAGGTCGCAACGATCGGGTTCCGAGGGAGACGCCGGAATGCCGAAGTCCTGGGCGGCGCGGGACTTAGGCGCGCAAAAAGGGGCACCGGTCGCGAAATTCGCCGCTGCGGTCGCGCAAAGCGCTTTCCGCGCAGCGCGGGCCCGGCCTCGCCTATAAATAGGGGCGCTGGGTCCCGCGTTCCGTACTCTGGCCTTCCGCGCGATAAGCTCCAAAGCTCTCGTGCGCGAAATTGCCTCTTCCGGTCGCGAAATTCGCCCGATCGGCGCGCAAAACCGTCCGGATTTCGCCTGCTTTTGCGCGAAAACCCGGAACTTTGCGCGACAGTCTTCCCAATTGCGCGCCGTCCACTTGGATTGCGCGCCAACCTTCAAACTTTTCCACCAGCCTCGTCCGATCCCGCACTCTTCATCCCTTAACCCGCACGACTCCCGAAACTTCTGAGATGGCCGCGCACAGAGGAAATGAGGGGGATGCCGCCACTCGCAGAGCTGAGATGGCGACGAACGAGGAGGTTTACGGAGCCAAGGAGATTGTTTCCAACAATCAATCCTTGTTCGACTTACTAACGCCGGCCCAGAAGACATATCCACTGTCGGACAACCTGCCGCTCTGGAACTTCGGCATCCTCGATGAGGTTCCGGTGCCAGGGTTCGAGATTGATGCGCCGCGAACCTGGGTGACTCGGGAGGACGAGCTTCACCGCTATAACATCACCAACAATGGGCATCCTGCCAGGGAAACCAGGCACTTGGATGTCTACGTCCTGAACCCGAGGACGCGAACCATTGATGGGGGTGAGCCTACAGCGGAGAATTCTCCAGCCCTCTACTCGAGCACATACCGTCAGAGTGTCACTGACGACACCAAGGGCTGGCTGAAGGACTGGGACTTGCGATCCGGGGGCAACTTTACCAGTGAATGGGCCTGGGCGTTCTGGGTACGCCACACTTGCGATCACTTCGCAGAGGAGCTGCGGTACATCGGCCTGTTCGAGGCGGTGTGGACGTCGCAGTTCCACTTCTACCAGCAGTCTGAGCTCGGGCCGGAGCTGTTCACTCGCTGGTCCCCGGATACCAACACCTTCCATCTTCACCATGGGGAGGTCGGCATCGGTCTCTGGGACATCCACTGCATCGGAGGTATCCCGCTGGAGGGCTACCAGTACGATGAGTTCCTGCCACCGAAGAACATCTGGGAGGACAGGTCACGGACTCCCATTCTGACCTGGCATCTTCTTGACCTGGCTACGCAGCGGCTCGGGATCCAAGACTTCCAGAAGGACATAGCCTACAAGGATTGGTTCGGCCAGTTCCTGGAGCATGACCCGACGGTCAAGATGCCAGGCAGGGGGAAGCGGTGCCCGACCGCAGCTCAGAGGAGCCGGAACGGGTCGTACTGGCGGGTCCTGGAGACGGGCGATTACCGCTCATGGGGGTACCGCGTCATCGAGGCCCGGGACCCGAACGTCCGGTACGCGGCGTTCCTGGCCGCCTTTCTGAGCGGGTGGCTCCTGCCAGTGCGGGATGCGAGGATGGGCGTCCGTCCGGCGACGCTGGCGATGGCGGGCGCCATGGCTGCCAATAAGAGGTACAACCTCGGGGTCCCAGTACTGGCGAGGCTGTATGCCATTCTGGGACGCATCTCACGAGGGGGGTCGCCACGAAGGATCTGTGGGCCCTTTCAGTTCTTCCACGGCTGGGTGGCTGCTCACCTTGGTGGGTATACGTTCCCAAATGCCATCAGTCCTCCGGGCAACGGCCTGCGACCCTCCCTGCTGAACATTGCGGGGGTCGCTCCGATGACCCTCAGTGAGGAGGGCGTGAGGGTTCGGATTGGCAATCATGCCAATTTCAACTTCAGCCCGTTCCCCACTCCCGTCGGCCAGATGATCGACAACGGACAGGGCCCGCTGGAGCAGCATGAATACTTCCTGAACATGCGGGGCGGGGTGCTCGTGGCTCGGATCGACGGGAAGGTGATCTGCGAGCCTTACGTGCCGACCCGGTTCGCCAGGCAGTTCGGGTGCCTTCAGCGGATGCCGAAGAGGGTATTCACTGCTGTCCGGGAGGAGACGAACCCCGGCGTCCTTCGCCAGATGTGGCTGATGTTCGTCGCCTTCGGCTCTGGCGACGTCATCACCCTCCCTCCTACCGGAGTTAACGCAGGCTTGGCAACCGAGTACGCCGAACACTGGGCCATCGCGTACCCTGAGGGGCTCTTGCGGAAGCTAGTTCGGCGGCTCGAGGCTACCCGTGCGGAGACCGGGCGTCAAGGAAGGAGGCGAGGCGCCGCCACACGGGGGAGAACGGAGGCGCGCCAAGCAGCGGAGCCGGCGCGGGCAGGGACTTCGGCGGCGGGCGCATCACAGGCTGCCGCCACGACCTCGGCGCCCAGAGAGGGGGCACATGCGGCGGTCGAGGAGCGGCCCGGGAAGCAGGTGAGACGTCTGCTCGAACCCTCCCACGATGCAGTCTTCCCGGCGCTGTGGTCGGCCTGGATGACCCTGCGGCAGTCACTGGGGACCGACGTCATCTGGCGAAAGATACTCAGAGAAGGAATCTATCTGCCAGAGGTCGGGCGCCTCCAGATCACCGACAGGGTGGACTTCAACCGGCAATATGCATATCTGACGGCCATGGACGAGTACGCGCGCCAACGTGGTCAGCGTGCGGAGCCATCCCTTCTGGTGAAGGTGATGCTCGGTCTCGAGCCCGCTCCGGAACAGATGCCGCCGGAAGAAGATGACAGTAACGACTCCGAGGAGGAGGAGGAGACGGGGGAGGATGAAGGCTCCGAGGGAAGGTCCCATCGGGGGAGCCCACGGGAGAGCGGCGAGGTGGCCGGCTCTGACAACGTTGATGTCACTGAGCTCCTCGAGGTCCGCTTCTATCCCTACTCAACTTGCTTCATCCATTCTCTTATGCAGCTTCTAACCCGTTTCTCCATCCTTCTCAGGAGCACACGGACGTCGGTCAGGCGTCCTCAACAGGAGTAGGAGAGGCGCCAGCAGGACAAGGCGGGGGCCAGGCACCCATTATCGAATTGACAAGCGCTAAGGGGTCCCCTGCTGCAACTGTTCCTGCGGCGACCGGGGTAGCGGAAGATGATGCTCCGAACTCCCGTAAGTCTCCCTACTTTACTGCTGGTGCTTGCCATTGACGATCCGTGACTAACCATGGCATGCCCTGCGCAGTAATCTCAACATCGGAGGCTCGTCGGGTTGCCGAACTCGGGCCATCTACGAGTGGACCAGTGGTGGACATGCCGCCTGCTCCGGAACAGGCTTCCCAAACCGAGCCGGCCCCACCAACTGCTGATCAAGGGGCTGCGGACGTCGGCGGTGCTGCCACCGGAGAGAGGTTGGGGGCTGACGAGGGTGTCAGCGCCGCTGGGGAGAGAGAAGAAGGTTGCCCGGATGTTGGGGAACCTATCCCTCGTGAGGACCTCCCAGGGGCGGACCCTGCAGCAGACCTGCTGGCTGCCTTCCCTGCCTACCGGCCTGCCGACCCAGAGGAGATGGATGACTCGGACGCGGAGGCGGTCGAGGATAGCCGGGTAACGCGACGCAGGGGGTGGAAGTGCATCCAGCGCTTCCTCAAGCGAGACCCATCGGAATGGCTGGGGCGCATGGGATCACTTCAGACCTGGCTGCGCTTCCTGTGTGCCGGGGGAGCTGATGC
Source organism: Viscum album (assembly GCA_963277665.1). Taxonomy (NCBI): domain Eukaryota; kingdom Viridiplantae; phylum Streptophyta; class Magnoliopsida; order Santalales; family Viscaceae; genus Viscum; species Viscum album. The sequence goes on from OY728123.1 coordinate 2,028,795,016, forward strand.
TCAACGCCTCCATCTGACGGTCCGTGATTTCATGGCCGAGAAGATGCGCGAGAGCCGCCGGCGTGCCGACGTCGCACAAAGTCGGGACATGTCGGAGAGCACGCAGGCGCTCATCGCGGCAGAGCAGGAAGTCCGGCGCCTCGAAGGGCAGGCGGCAGAGAAGGAGGCCTTCGTCGCAGCATGTACCGAGCTTGTGGAGCAACTATCGGCACAACTGATCGACGCTCAGGTACAGCTGACGGAGGCGGGCCAACAGATGGTCACACTCCAAGTCGAGCGGGAGCGTGCACAGGCCAGGATTGACGAACTGCGTGCTGCGACCGCCGACGAGGAGAGGGCACGCAGAGAACGAGAAGCAGCCCTGGAGGCCGCCAGCCAAAGGGTAGCGGCATTAGAAAGGCTCATTCAGCACGCTAATCCCTAAGGGCTGTTTTTTGCCATTCCCAGAACATTTGCTTCCGCTACTTAATATTTTGATCCACTTGTATGAATCGCCATATTTATCTGCGTCTTTTGGTTTAACATGCTCAACCACAATTCGTTGTCTTGCGGGAGTGTTAACCAAGCATCAGGCATCCATAATTGGGCCTGGGTTTCTGGAGAAAAGAGGGAGGTCATTCCTGGGAAAGGAGACCTCAGACCTAACCAATGTATCGTCCCCCAACTTGTTCCAACACACGAGCGGGACAACGCTAGGGGCGTTGAGATTTTATCCGAACATAGGGAAATGAGAAAGGGTGAATCGCGTGTCCCGAATCCAGACATCCACAACGATCGGCCTTCCAGGAAATGCCCAAGACGGTAGGCGGACAGTGGATCGACCATAACAACTGCAATAGACGGACCGAAAAAGGCCATCATTCATATTGCAGGAGGCGGACCACATGTCATCATGAATACCGCTTTGGGGTTCCTTCAGACACAAGGGTGGAAAATCCAGATCAACAGGGCATGCGAAGCGTGGGGCGAAGTGACGATTTGTTCGGACAGAATCCAACGCTCTCAAAATTGCGCCACCGTGGGGAAAGCGTATTGGGCGGATGCACTAATCTGGCCGTGAGTCACCTCAATTCTCAGACAGCACCTCTCTGACGAGGAAACTGTCGCTTCCCATCATTGCGATGGGGCATCCCGAGCTGAATCGGGGAGAATATCACAACTGCACCACTCTACCCGAAGTCAGGCCAGACGGCCGGCGACGAGGAGGGGCGGGACTTATCGATCCCTGAGGCTGGACCCGAGTCGAAATGCCCGGGCGTTCCTACGTACTCCATCAGGCTGGAGATCAAGCCACACGTAGTTCTGTGAGTGCAGTTTAACTTCATGCAGGACGTAGGACCCCATTTGGGGTAGATCTTAGTTTAGGGTCTTAGAGCTCGGACCATAAGGGCTGGATCTTAGTTTAAGGTCTTAGAGCTCGGACCATAAAGGTGGAGGATCTTAGTTTAAGGTCTTAGAGCTCGGACCATAAGGGCTAGAGGATCTTAGTTTAAGGTCTTAGAGCTCGGACCATAAGGGCTAGAGGATCTTAGTTTAAGGTCTTAGAGCTCGGACCATAAGGGCTAGATCTTAGTTTAAGGTCTTAGAGCTCGGACCATAAGGGGAGATCTTAGTTTAAGGTCTTAGAGCTCGGACCATAAAGGGGGGATCTTAGTTTAAGGTCTTAGAGCTCGGACCATAAAGGGAGATCTTAGTTTAAGGTCTTAGAGCTCGGACCATAAGGGGAGATCTTAGTTTAAGGTCTTAGAGCTCGGACCATAAGGGGAGATCTTAGTTTAAGGTCTTAGAGCTCGGACCATAAAGGGGGGATCTTAGTTTAAGGTCTTAGAGCTCGGACCATAAGGGCTCAAAGCACGCCACATCGTGGTCATATCCCCTGGATATGCGAAGATGCACTGAGGGATAGTGTCAAGAGTGTCGAGGTTTCGCCTGGTCAGAATGGGAGGTGGAAAATGTGAATCATGCGGCCATTCACTCGAGGACCGGGAGCACCGGCGTGACGATATGAGAATACTGCCGACCGTGGCGGAAAAGCAGCATCAACATCGCACCAACCGTTGGTGGAATGAGGCAGCAAACGAGCATCGACCGCTCAATCGCAGGATTTATATCGATTTGCTGCCCGAGGCCATTGGGGGTACCGGCCCGAGTCGGTGGGAGAGCACTGAGGCATTGTGTCCGAACCGTTCACGGGGGTTCCACCCAGGGCGTAGACGATGGGTCCGAATGAAAGGGAGCACGAAGCCTGAAAAGTGGAGGAAACCTGACCAAGCGGATCCTGACCCTCCTGGCAATAAACCAGAGTACTCTTGACACCGGTGGACCACGGCAAGGGGTCGGGGAACACGCCTTGAGGGTGACCTGAAGGCGGCGGATTCCCCAGAGAAGGGGGAATCTCTAAGAGGTGGGGGGCTGGACCCGAAGTTTCAAACATCCGGGCGTTCCTACGTATCCCATAAGGATGGGAATCAAGCCGCACGTAGTTCTTGAAGCGCGGTGCAACACAATCGGGCACCAGCGCGGGGAAGAGTGCGGGTCTGACCCTCGCACACAAAAGGAGCGGCATTTGATATTTCTTGTTTGTCCTTAAAGATGAATGGTTTTTCTTTGTGCGGCGACATGCCCGTGATTGAGAAATCTCTGGCGTCGCCACAATAATCAAGCCATGGAAGGCATTGATGAATGGCGTGGTCATTAACCAGCGCCCAACATGAGTGTCCCCTGAGGAGGACATCACGATGCAGTGCCGTTTCTCGTCGGGCGGCCAAGACGATCACAGTTTACGGTCGTGTGGTAGGACCAGACAACACAGTTTAAGGTCATGTGGTTCGGACCATGGAGGAACCCGCTTATCGCGGTACGGCGGACACGGCGGAGGTGGGAACATACCCAGCCCTGCGGTCACGCGCGATTCCAGGAAAAGAGTCTTGGGATAGGGGTCTGCGTATGTCCATCACCCGAGGGGCAGAGATGCTAGCCTCCAGATATACTGGGCCCAGAACGCAATTGTTCGGGCGACTCCCTCCTCCTTATGGGGACGAGGGTCCAGCTACGCATGGCCCTTAGGGAGGATATTTGCATATATCCTTGGTGCTCAGATCATGGGAGCCTCGAACGACATCATTACCCTGGTTGGTCTGCCTAACGTGTAGAGGCGTACCGGAGGTCGGTATGAAGAGAGTGTCAAGATCCCACTACAACGCACAAAGGCGGAGTGTGATGAGGACTGCGCAACCAATGTTCAGAGCCCGAGAGAGCTGACATGGCGATCAAGGACGTTGCTGACGCATTCGCAACACAACATCCGATCGCGTCAGCCTAAGACGGGGCAAGCAAACGAGCATCAACCGCTCAATCGCAGGATTCATATCGATTTGCGGCCCAAGACCCGCCGGTAAATCGACCCGGAGCGGTGGGAGAGCACTGAGGCATCGTACCCAAACCGCTAACGAGGATCCCTTTGAGTGAAGGCTCGAACAAGAGGAAGCGCGAGGCCTGACAAGCAACACAGGACTTGTCGGGATTGAATCTGACACTACGAGTCATAGACCGAAGCACCCCAAAACATGTTAACAGATCTCCAGAAAGGGTCGGAGGACTCACCCTGAGAGCAACCGAAGGGGGGCAGGTCCCCGTGATCAACCAAGAGACGGGGCTGGACCTGAGACACAAGCGTCCAGGCGGTCCTACGTATCCCATAAGGATGGGAATCAAGCCATACGTAGTTCTTGAAAGGCAGTTTAACGTCATGCAGGACGATGAGGAAAAAAGAAGGGGGGAGCAGAAGGCATCCCCAAACGTGGAGGGGGGCGTACAGCGTGACGAACAAACCGACGTGAATGAGGGCATAGCCCCGCACTCACACCATACGCCGCACACCCCGGGGCAACTGGGCCAAGGGCCCGAGATGGGATGGAAATTCCCGAAGGATGGGGCTGGGCCTGAAACACAAGCGTCCAGGCGGTCCTACGTATCCCATAAGGATGGGAATCAAGCCATACGTAGTTCTGGAGAGGCAGTTTAACGTCATGCAGGACGAATGCTGAACAGTTTAACGTCTTGTAGCTCGGACGTAGTGCAGTTTAGCGTCATGCGGGACGAAGCACTTGGCAGTTTAACGTCTTGCAGCGCGGACGAATGCTGAACAGTTTAATGTCTTGTAGCCTGGACGAATGCAGTTTAACGTCGTGCAGGACGTGGTGACACTCAGGCAAAGTATTGCTTGAGGAACCTAGCGTTGGTGGGAGGAGTGACACGCTCACCATCCATAGTCGCTAGGGAGTACGCGCCATTGGGATAGACCTTGTGGACAACAAAAGGTCCCTCCCACTTGGGCTCCAACTTGGGCGGCTTCCTGCCGGGGATCATCGGTGCTCTTAGGGCTAGCACTAGATCACCCTGTAGGAAGGAGCGGAGGCGAACCTTCTTATTGAAAGCTCGAGCCATCCTGCTTTGATGCCTCTCCAAGTTGTGCAAAGCGCGAAGTCTATTCTCATCCAGTGCTTCCAACTCGACTAGACGGGCTTCAGCAACTCTGTCCGGCGCTTGCTGGTCGTAGACCGCAGTGCGCAAGGACGGTAACTGGATCTCGATGGGCAGGACGGCCTCAGCTCCATACACCAGGGAATAAGGGGTCATCTGGGTGGAATTGCGAGTCGTCGTCCGATAAGCCCAGAGGGCGTTGGGGAGCTTGTCCGGCCAACTCTTCTTGTTCTGACCAACCATCTTTTGCAGAATGTTAGAGAGGGTTTTGTTAAACGCCTCGATCTGTCCATTCGCCTGCGCATGATAGCGAGATGTATGGTTCGAGCGGATGTTATACTTGGCGTACAACTTCTTCAACTCGGCTGCTCGGAAATTGGTTCCGTTATCCGTGAGGATAGCGTGAGGCACTCCAAATCGATAGATGATGTTGGAGGTCACGAAGTCAGCGATCGAACAGGATTTGACCTCTCTGAGCGGAATCGCTTCTGCCCATTTGGAGAAGAAGTCCGTGGCGGTCAGAATGAACCGGCACTGGCGAGCTGTCGCCGGCGGGTAAGGTCCCACAACGTCCAGTCCCCAGACTGCAAAGGGCCAGGAATACCTTGTGGTATGGAGAGGCTCCGGCGGCCGATGCACAAAGTTCGCGTGAACCTGGCACGCATGGCACCTCCTGGCGTACTCGATGCAGTCATGGATCATAGAGGGCCAGAAGTATCCCAACCTCCGAATCTGGTGGGACAGCTTCGGCCCAGTTTGGTGGGCGCCGCATGAACCAGCATGAACCTCTTGCATGACTCGTGGGATCTCGACTCCCTGAAGGCAACGGAGGAGAACACCATCAAATCCGCGTTTGTAGAGGATCTGCTCCAGGCCGGGACTGCTCTGGAGGACGAACTGCGATGCGCGGCGTCGAACTCGCTCGCGCTCGGCCCGATCTGACGGAAGAATGCCATGTTGGAGGTACTCAACCAAATGCGTCCTCCAATCAGGGGCTGATCCGACTGCTATATCTGGGGTACTCGGGGCTCCGGGCATAGGGGCAACCGTGGTGAGATTACTTACCAACGGGCCGCGATCTTCTTCCGGGATAACGGGAGCGATGAGCCTGCGGCGCGTCACGCGGACGATCAGGTTGTCCTGTTCAGGTTCCGCAAGTGACGCAGCCAGGCTGGCCAAAGCATCTGCTCGACCGTTCTGCGACCGGGGAATATGGACAATTTCTGGCCGAGAAGGGAACCGGGCCATCAGAAGGAGGGTGCACTCCAACAATGGCACAAGTTCCGGCTTCCTGACAACATAGTCGCCATTGATCTGCTTAATGACCAGCTCGGAGTCCCCTTTCACACACAGATGGGGCACGTCGATCTCGAGAGCTAACTCGAGGCCGGTGATGAGGGCATGGTATTCCGCCTCATTGTTGGTACAGCCCTCTGACAACAGGAAAGAGTATGGCAGCACGGCTCGCTCCGGGGTAATGAAGACGATACCCAGGCCCACTCTGTTGAGCTTAGGATTATCGAGTCTTCTACCGGTGGGGCTCCGGGAGGCACCGTCAAAGTGCATCTGCCAGCATGGATCGGCTCGATCAACCGAGAGAATGGTCTCATCAGGAAAGCCTAGATCCAGCGGCTGATCCGCGGAGGTCGGGTGAGCGGCCAGAAAGTCTGCCAACGCTTGCCCTTTGATGGCCTTCTGAGACACATACCTGATGTCGAACTGCTGGAGAATCACAGCCCACCGCGCTAGACGGCCAGTCAACATAGGTCGGCTCAGGATATATTTCAACGGGTCTACCCGAGAAACCAACTGTACCTCATGGTGCTGCAAGTAGTGCCGTAATTTCTGTACGGCAAATACGAGCGCCAGGCAGCTCTTCTCGATGGGGGAATACCTAACCTCCGCATCGAGGAGCATGCGACTGAGGTAATAGAGGCTATTCTCTGTTCCCTCGTTGTTCTTTTGGGCGAGAAGGGCACCCAGGGACCGTTCCAGGGCGGTCACATAAAGGACCAGCGGCTTTCCGGATACGGGCGGCATCAGGACCGGAGGTTGAAGCAGGTACTGCTTGATTTCCTCGAAAGCGGTCTGACACTCTTTATCCCATACATAGGTGACACCCTTCTTCATAAGCCGAGAAAAGGGCTTACACTTGCCGGCCAGATTCGCGATGAATCGGCGTATATAGGCTAAGTGGCCTTGGAACCCTTGCAGTTCCCGGACGGTACCCGGGGGAGGCATCTGGCTAATCGCCCTGATTTTCTCTGGGTCGATCTCAATACCCCGGTATCTTACCACAAATCCAAGGAACTTTCCGGAGGTGACCCCAAAGGCACACTTCAACGGGTTCATCTTCAGGCAGCGAGACCGGAGGAAGCTGAACACTTTCTCAAGATCTTTGAGATGGTCCTGACGCTGGCGCGATTTGACAACCAAGTCGTCGACGTAGCATTCCACCAGTGTGCCGAGGATTGGCTTGAATATGCGGTGCATCGCCCGTTGGTAGGTGGCACCTGCATTCTTCAGGCCGAAGGGCATGACCCGGTAGCAAAAGGTACCTTGGGGGGCCCTGAAGGCAGTGAACTCCTCATCCTCAGGGGCCATCCGAATTTGGTTGTATCCGGAGTATCCATCCATGAAGGAGAGGGCTTGGAACCCTGCCGTGGCATCAATCAACAGCTCTGTCACTGGAAGGGGAAAATCATCCTTCGGACAGTGGCGGTTGAGATCGCGGAAGTCGATGCAGACTCTAATCTGCCCGTTCTTCTTCCTGACCGGCACAATGTTGGCCAGCCATTTGGGGTACTGAACTTCCCTCACGAAGTTGGCTTTGATAAGCTTGTCAACTTCGGCCTCAACCATGGCACCATGGGATGGGTGCATTTTCCTGGGAGGCTGCTTGAACCCGCGATGGTTCGCCGGGAGACCTAGGCGGTGGACGGCTACCTGAGGATCTAGCCCCGGCATCTCGTCATAGCCCCAAGCGAACACATCACGGTGCTGCCTGAGAAAGTCCACGTACTGCTGCCGCTCCTCAGAGGGCATGGCGGCACTAACCAACGTGGGTCTTGGATCGGCCTCGGTTCCAAGGTTCACCTGTATTAACTCATCGACCGTGGCGGGGACGCCCTCCTCAAAGGCTGGGGGTGCGTCTTCCATACCCTCTCCACTCGGGGAGGGATCATCCACGGGAGAGACTGCGTTGGAAACTGCATTGGGGCTACCAGATCCTGCTGGGCCACTGGTGCTGGCGCGGGCGGTCGCGGCCGTCTCATCAGGAGACTCGCGGACCGTCAAGACCATGGCGACGTCCAACCGGTGAATCGGGAGGACGTAAGCGTCATCCAGACTTGCACAGGGATCGCTTGCAACAGCGACAGGCTCAACCTCACCTGCCAGGATCTGCTTATCCTTGCTCTTGTAATAGTCCGCGTCCAGATAGCGGGCTTCACATGAGGCAAAAGGAGAGGCATCTCCTTGAAGCACGCCTACTCGACCATTAAGGGAGTATTTGAGGCATTGGTGGTATGACGAGGGAACCGCCGCATGAAGGTGAAGCCATGGCCTGCCCATCAATGCGTTATACGCAGTGTCCTGAGAGACTACCATGAATTCGGTGTTGGCAACCAAGTCACCGAACTGGGTCTTCAAACGTATCTTGCCGACCGGGGTTTGCTCGGTGCGGTCGTACCCCTGGATCCTGAGGTCGGAGGGAATCAAGTCATCCTCAGACAACCCCAATCTCCGGAGCGTCCGAGTTGGAATCAGATTAATCCCGGACCCCGTGTCGACAAGACAACGCCGGACTTCAAGGCCATTGAACTGGCCAGTGACATACAGCGGACGGATGTGTCCCTGTATAGGAGGGTCCTCATCCTTACCAGAGAACGAGATAACTGCCTGACATTCGGCGTCCTCGATCGTTTCGGCGTGGAAGGCCTCTGCAGCCGCAACCTCTGTCTCGAACTGGAGGGGGCTCTTCAGGGCTTCAGCGAGTGCCTCGCGCATCTCAGATGACATGCGCAGAGCCTCAAGGATGGAGAGCCTTGCTGGGATGTCGGCCAAGTGCTTCAGGACATCATACTTTTTGGCCAAGCGCGAGCTCCTGGTTGCAGGAGATTGCTCTGCGGTTGGTGGCATGACGGGCCTTACCGGTTGGATCGGCGGCCGACTGGTACTTGGCGCATCTCGCTGTTCACTGGTCGCAGTCCGGGAAATGGTCACCGTACTGGAGTCAGGAGGCCGGGATGGACTTGTGGCAGGGCGGAGCTGGTCGCGACGCGGCTGAGGCGGTTCTGCCCGGTCCCATACCACAAACAGTGGCGGAGGCGAATCCGTCATCCCCGGATGGGGAGCCTGCGCACGTTGAGCTCGATCTTGAGCCTGCCGCCTAGTCTCAGTGGCGTGCACGGCCTGGCCGGAGGTACCGACGGCTGTGCCCCGGCGACTCCTGCTGCTGCGGTTCTTCCGACGGTGGCGACGACCGGGGACGCTAGGGAGGTCCACCTGGTGTTCTTCAACGTCGGGAACCGAAAAGGGATTTACCAGCTCGACGGTGTTAACCGAAGCGTACCCAATACCGTCGTCGGACGAATCATCCATCACCGGGCGGATCCGAGGAGGGACCCCCATCCCCGGGGGCATGAAATCGCCGAGAGTACGGGATAGTGGCGGAACTGGCGGGGCGCGCTCTTCCTTCTTGCGCTGCCGCCGTTTGCTCCTCTTGGAGGAGGCAGACTGGGACGACGATGCCGAAGCAGCACCCGCAGGTTCTGGGGGCTCAGGCTGATTCAAGCGCCACGACGCCTTCCGTGGGGGGAACCCAGGCCCTCGACGTTGCGAGACGGAGTGCCCGATGTCCCTTCCCCAGCCCCTGGCGGGTAAGACTGAATGCTTGGCCGGGCAACACGCCGGTCTTCCAACACCTCTGAAAGCCATCGGTCTTCGTATCGAGGAGAAGAGATTCACGTCGGGTTCACCATTTTTCTGTTTCGGTGCGGATGTGCGTCGGGTTACGCTGTTCCGCCAGGACGCGTTCGCGCGTGCACCCGTCAACCCGAGGGGATGGGCGCGCGGCTTGTGGTCCCGCAGTCCCGCTTTCCAAGGGCGGGCGGCATCCGTCCCTTATTCAGGGGCGTCTGCTCCTTGATCGAAACCGGGATGATGGGATGTCGGCTTCTCCTTCCTTGGACGTCTCCTCGGAACTTGTTGCCTAATCCGGGTCTCCCTCATAGACTTAAGAATGTTCGTGAATCTCGTTCCCGGCGCCATATCTTCATGGACACCGGTTAATTACGCTGCTTCCGCCCGGACGTTCCAAGGAGTCTGGGCGGGGCAGCAACCTGCGGTGAGAAGGCCGGGTGGCTCTGGGTGCTGGGGGCGTGTTGTAACACTGCGGCTCTGCACGTCTGTCTTCCGTCCCTAATAGGGCTTCTCGAAGGCACGATGGCCTGAGGCATCCCGTACTAGGTGCGGGGAACTGTGTCACCTGAGGTTTTCCTCAGCTTCCCGTGTTTAACACGGGGTATGCCGCGAGTTTAACGTCCAGCGGGGACGACATCGGACCGATCAACACGAAAAGTGGATCAGATGACAGAACCCCTTGCGGGGAACCTCCGACGCTGGGGCCAGCACATGGGCGGCTTCCCAAGTAACGTGGAGTGAAGTGAAGTGGCATGACCCCACCGGGATGTGGCGGCCCGGGTAAGGATCAGGATGGATGATGGAGTAAAGAGCTTGGACCCCAGGGGGGCTTCCTACGTACCGCGCGTTAACACGGATCAAAGTCAACGTAGTTCGGGCATACAGTTTAACGTCATGCTGGACGTCGGCAGGCCGACTCACGAAGAGGTCGAGGCCGCCGGGCGGAGGATTGAACCGAACCACCTCGCACGGAGGGGGATGGAACGGCCGGGTGGATCACAGTTTCACGTCATGCTGGACGATAAAAGGGGAAATGGAAAAGGGGGGCTGTGGGGAGGCACCGTGGAGATACACACGGGCGGTCTCCCACAGGGGCGGATTCATAGGTGAATCAACGCAAGCGTGAACCCTGGAGGGGTCCACTGATGGACGAACCGACGTAAATACGACCGGGACGACCAGGTGGTGGGCTTGGACCTCAGGGAGGCTTCCTACGTACCCTGTATAGAAGACAGGGATCAAAGTCCACGTAGTTCAATCTGTCAGGACTTACGCACTTGGGGCAGCCCGGATACTGCAAAACTCAGTTGGAAGGGACTTGGACCGAAAGCAAAAGACACCTCGATCCCAGTCAGACCCTCTACTGGCTTCGGCAGTGGGGAGGTGCAATGGAGATACACATGTGCAGCCTCCCACGAGAAACTAGGGGTTTGTAATACCCTGCCCCCGTAGGGAAAAGCCACTCCCATTAAATCGTCCCAAAAGGGGGACAATCCCGACATCCCTGCAGAGACGAGCGGGTGGGGGCCACGTCCAAACCGGGGGAGACCCTGCGTGCGGAGCACGGGATCAGGTTGCGGACGGTTTAGCGTCTTGCCAGACGAAGTACAGTTTAACGTCATGTGTTGAGGACGAGGCACTTGGCAGTTTAACGTCTTGCAGAACGGACGATGGGGGCTAGGCAGTTTAACGTCGTGCAGCTTGGACGGGTGTGCAGTTTAACGTCATGCTGGGCATAGGTTGCCGGACGAAGCACTTGGTAGTTTAACGTCTTGCAGCGCGGACGATGTACAGTTTAACGTCGTGCAGGACGTATATGCAGTTTAACGTCATGCTGGACGAGTATGCAGTTTAACGTCATGCTGGACATATATGCAGTTTAACGTCATGCTGGACATAGGTGCGTGTCACTTCGCGCAAGCCTGGAGGGCCGCACGGGAAGACAACGCACGGTGCGGGCACCCGGGATGAGAATCATCGGGTGCCACACAGGCGGGAAACCTTAGGAGGTCAACGGGGGCGACCCTGGCAGATTGCGCGCAAAAAGGAAGCTTTGCGCGCAATACTGCGGGCCGGCGCGCAATCGGGACGGCTGGCGCGCAATTGGGCCAGCGCCTTGCGCGCGGATGCTTCAGATTGCTCACACCGGGCTTCGGATAGCGCGCGGGGGCAACGGCTCATTCTCTAATGAATGGCCACTTGAAAGAAGGGGGGGTGCGCGCAATCGGGCCGGATTGCGCGCACCCCGGGGCAATTGCGCCCAAGCGGGTTCTTTTGCGCGCAAAGGCCTTAGGGTGAGTGTTTATTCAAATGAAAGGAGCCAGCGGGGATTGCGCGCGAAGGCGGACCCCGAGGCTTTCTTGCGCGAAAGAAAGGAGGTTACCTGAAGTTCGTCATTGCGCGCGGAAGGGGTTGAATTGCGCGCACGGGAGACGTTTCGACTTCCAGCCACCTTTGAAACGTTGGGGGTCGCCTTGTATTTATAGGCAACCCCGGGCGCGGAATCCAGGGTGCGAGCGCGAAATTCTTCTCGCGGGCGCGGAATCGGGCGCGGCGCGTAAGGGAGGCGCGCGGACCCGCGGCGCGCAGAATTGCGCGCCGAGCCGGCGCATTGCGCGCATCCCGGGGGTTTTCCGCGCGGGACATCACCTTTGCGCGCGTGCCTCTGAAATTCCGCGCAAGGCCTCCGGGCCCTCCGAAACATCCTTCCGACTCCAAATATGACCTCGCTTTCCGCATCCGGAGCTTCGTTTGGGAGCAACGGACTTTTCCGGCGTCTACAAGGTTCTAGAGTGGAAGTGGGATGGGATATCCATGGACTTCCTGACAAGACTTCCACGTACATCCAGAAGTCATTATTCTATCTAGGTGATCATCGACTGACTCACCAAGTCATCCCACTTCCTACTGATTAGAGAGAAGGGTTCAATAGAGAGCTTGGGATGCCTCTATGTGCAGGATATTGTGCAGATACATGAAGTACCCTTGACAGTTATATCAGATCGTGATGCATGTTTTACTTCACAACTATGGAAGGGGTTGCAGGAGGATTTCGGGATGCAGCTTCGTTTGAGCACCGCCTTCCATCCTCATATGTATGGTCAAAATGAGTGGACCATTTAGACTCTCGAGGACATGCTTCATTCTTGTGTCCTCAACTTCAGTCGCAGCTGGTAGGATCACTTTCCTTTGGTGGAGTTTACATACAACAACATCTATCACTCCACCATTGGGATGACACCTTTTGAGGCACTGTACGGGCAACCTTGCAGATCACCTTTATACTGGACCGACTCAGGGGATTCAGCACTAGTGGGACAAGAGATGGTACGGGCCACCACAGAGAAAGTGCAGGTCATCCAGGAGCAAATGAACACTACATAGAGCAGGCAAAAGTCTTATGCCGATAGGAGACGGAGACCTCTAGAGTTCAAGGATGGTGAACATGTCTTCCTACATGTCTCACCCTGATGAGGTTTGTAGAGATTTTTCCAAGGTGTAATGTTATCTCTAAGGTTCATCGGACCCTTCTAGGTCCTCAGGAGAGTTGGGGAGGTGGCTTACCGCCTAGAACTTCCCACCTCTTTTAAATCGGGTGAACGATGTCTTCTACATATCCCATATGAGAAGATACGTGAACGACCCTTCTCACATCATCGACCACGGTATGCTAGACGTCGATGATGGAGAGAGATTTATAGAGGTTCCAGTGGAGATTGAGGATCAACAAGAGAAGGTTCTTCATGGGTGGTTAATACCTCTAGTGTGAATTTCATGGTATCACGGGAACCTCTGGGAGAGGACATGGAAGTGGGAGGCTCAGATGCGTGCTCAGTACCCCCACTTGTTCCCTTAGTCTGAGTTGTGGCTTACGGGGACACAAAGCCCCAAGGAGGGGAGAATGTAAATACCTAGATTTTCCATGTAATTGTTTTTATTAATGGGGATTTTATGTGTCCGCAAAAATTAACGGTGCATGATTCTGAGGCCTAGGGTTCCTAGAATGAAATTAAAAACTTTTTTTCGGGTATGTTTAGCAAACGTGCGAGAGGGTTTTTGTAACTTTTGAACTGGTTCTCGGAACTAAAATCCAAGGGCACCGTTGAACTCGCAGTGCTGGTATTCTCTTAAAGAGACCTTCACCTTGATCATAGTGGGTCGAGAGTGAAATATAATTTTTTTGCTTTCTGTGAAAGAATAAAATAAAATAAATATTTCTAACATTTTCATTTCTGAAACCCCTCAACATGGGTTATCGTGGTGGGGACCACCCGATCCTAAAACTCCCACATGAATGTTATAAAAGTGGGGACCACTGGATTTAAAACCTCCAAAATAGAAATTAATGGAGGGGACCACCCAAACCCTCTTAATGGGGGAGAAACCTCTCAACGCCCCATTAATTATTTTCTTCCATTAAATTGATCCAATTAAATTGATAAAATTAAATATGCCAACACCCCATTTAATTTTTAGATCCAACCAACAATTAATGAAATGTGTCAACATTTTTAATTGTGCCAAAATTATTAATCTAATTAATTTAAATTAATAAGTCGGTTATTTCCTCATTTTGGTGGAATTGGGGGAAACTGTTTGAAAAGGGATAAGCTTTAGAGAATGGTGGAAAAACTCATCCTCCAACAAAGAATTATCTCACAAACAAGGAACGTATTCAACTAAAATGAACTGATGAATTAGCGCAGTATTAGAGTTGTGTGGCAGGCGTGATGAACGTCGACATCTTCGAATTCCTTCTCGTTCCAACATCAACAAACCTTCAAGGTAGGGTGGTTGTTTTAATTTCTTCCCCTTACCCATTCATGATAATTCATCGAAAAATTAGGAAGAGATTATAGTCGCTTGATACCACTCTAACACTGAGAGTGTGGGCCGAACAAACATGGTCTGACCTCTCCACGAATCTTTTGTTTAATTTTTGTGTTCTTCATGATGGAGTAGGATGGAAACCAAACTCGGTGGGGCACAAGAATGGAGGCCAACACCACCACCAGCCGCGATGAAGGCGACGACGCAATGGCGCTGCCCCGCAGCCACCGCACCGCCCGCGACCTTCGTTGCCCCACGGCCTCACGCCGTTCACGGTCACTGCCTCCAGAGGCCCCTGATACCCGAGGCCTCCCCCTCCCCCCACTCTGAGGCCCCACGCCATCCAGCGGTCCTCTGCGGCCCCCACGGCCTCACCGCCCCATGGCCTTCGGACCAGACCCAGACCAGCTACTAGAGTTTCGCTTTATCAGCCATAACTTTGGCATCAGGCGTCCGTTTGAAAAACCATGAATGGAGCTTTAAACATTGATGCAAGTTGGTACATTTGGTATACCCCACTATATATTTGGATAAAGTTGGGATATGGTTGGGTTGGATCGAGCACGAATCCAACTGGTCCCTCAGGACTAAAAGGCCAATAACTTACAGACCGAGTGTCTGATTGACGCACTATCTTTTGCATTTAGACCATTATGATGTGGCAGTCATTTGGGATACTTTTTCATGGGACTTCATGGTAGTTGTAGTATTGAAAAGTGTCTTGAGGAGTGGATCCTCCCAGAGAAGATCAAGCTTAGTACGGGAACCCATTAGTTGGATGTGACATGAATAATGAATAGAGATCCTTTGTGGGTTAGCACCGAGCGATCCGGTGTGGGTCACCACCGAGCGATCCTCTATGGGTCAGCACCAAGCAATCCTTTGTGGGTCTACACTGAGAGATCATGTGTGGGTTTCCACCGAGCGATCATTTGTGGGTCATCACTGAGCGATCCTGTGTGGGTCAGCACCTAGCGATCATGTGTGGGTCATCACTGAGCGATCTTGTGTGGTTCAGCACAGAGCGATCCTATGTGGGTCAGCACTGAGCTATCCACCGTGGGTCAGCACCTGGAGATCCTGTATAGGTTAGCACTGAGAGATCATGTGTGGGTCAGTACCTAAAGATCCTATGTTGGTCAATATCTAGAGATCCTATGTGGATCAGCACCGAGCGATTCTGTGTGGGTCAACAGTAAAGCCTCTTAACAGAGTAATATGATTCAGTAGTTACATCTAATAAATTTTACTTATGTATCAAAGTTATACTTGGTGTGAGATTAGTCTATACCTATGTGGTACTATCCTTCGTGGTAATACCTTGGTGGTATTGTTTAATGTAGCATACCTGTGTGGTACTTACCTTCATGGTATTCCTTCCTTTGTGGAACAGTTGATCTTTGGGCTAATGGTTTGGGCTTTGTGATTCATAATGTTTGAGATGGGTTTACCTGATATCTTAGGTATATGTATGGGTATATACATAAGTAGGGTTGTCAGTTGTTTTCATGGTTTGGGGTTTATCCTTTTGGGATTTGTGAGACCTTGAGGGTATCGGGGTTCCTATATAGTATTGTTATACTCACCCCTACATGGGATATGCCTACAACTCATTGTGTTTGGTGTACACGACAGACAGTGCTGACTAAGGACAAGAGTACTAGGACAGGAGGTAGCTCAGAGGTGGACTATAGACAAGGTATACTACAGGGATGACTGTTAGAGATCCGTACCTACCCTTCAGGTAGGATCCTTGATGAGTGATCACAGGAGCTATTCCAGTTTAGTTGTACTTTCAGTTTCTTGTACATTCTAGTGGGGCTTGTATTCTGGCCTCTTTTTTCTTATTGTACTCTCTCTTTTACTATACAGTTTGCATGATTTCGTATCTTGTTGTGTGCTTGGTTGCATGTGTTTATAGGTTATAAAGGCAATGCCTTCCTAGTTTTAGGGAATACGCCTCTGGTGCTAGTTTCCAGCCCCTAGCCTATGGAAGGTGGGAATGGTGTAGTCACAGCATGGGCCCCACGGGATGGGTCATGAAATAAAATACTTGAACTTAATTCCTGAAAAAAATATCCTTTCTTCTTCAAAAACATTTTCTTTTCTCAAAATGTCTTGAAATATTAAAAGAAAATAATTTAATTGAAAATAAAATTTAAATATTTTCAAGTAAGACTCCTTGAAATAATTCATTTTTAAAGTGTAAAAATTCATTCATATCGTATAGGTTAAAAAAACATTCCCCTCGTACTTTTTTCAGAGAAGTCAAAAAGTAACTCGTATGGTAAACAAAAGAAAGATTCTTTCCAAAACATGTAGTAAAAGTAAAAAATGGATAAAAATGACTTTAAACCTATATATAAGAATATAAAACTTTTTATTAAAACTTTTTTAGAAAACATGGACAGGGATGATAAATATTCCAACATAAATTCTTATGAATAAATAATCTCAGATAAAATGAGATTGTGAAATTATCCCTTACCTTTGGTCTGATATCCTTCGTATGTGTCCAAAACTCATGTATAGTGGGTTTAAACATATTATTAACATGTAAAAGAATTAAAATCATATTTATGAAATCATATATGATTCACTTATAACATTATATTACCTGTTCATTTATCAATTCTATATTAAAGCAATGTTTTGGGTAACAATCGTTTTATTTATCATTAATTTTTTGACTTTTTATTCTTGATATTATTACTTATATTGTGATTTACTTACATAAATAATGTAAAATATTATATATATATCATATATATTAAGTATATAATTATATATAGTATATAGATAAAATAAATGGAATACATTGTTCATGGGAGGGGTTGGCCGAACATTCACATGAACACTACTTTCATTTATTTTCCATATTAATGGAATGAAAACTAAAAGATATATAGGTATATTATAATTCCAGTATAATATCATTGTTATATATGTTACATAATTTCATTAATTTCATCCTTTATACAATCCATGTATGGAATAAACGTGTCATATCAGTTTGAGGGGGCTGTAGTCTGCACTTCCTCGAATGAAAGTATCATATTTACACATTATGAAAAGAATAAAGGTATGATGTAAATAAAAAATACCAAAAATATATAAAATATAAATATAATATATATCATATATAAATATAGTTCTGTCATAATGGCCACCATGAGAGGTGGTAGGAGAAAATTGAAAAATCATTGTTTTGTGAGGTAGAAGTTCATCGTACACAGAAACCATATGTTTGTATACATTAGATGGAGGTGTGTGTAAGTGTAGATAAAATAATTCTCATAAGAACATACTAGTATATTTAGGATATTGGTTTTTTTATGTAATCAATGAATATGAAGAGCATAGGGAGTGGAGAAAAAAAATAATAGGAAAGACCTTGAGAGAAGAAGTTACCTCTAAATCATGTAACTTCTTTTGATTTCAACCTAAGGGATTTCTTGAATAGCCTTATGCCCAAGATAAGGTTTCTAGGAGTAATGGAGGGATTTTAGGAGATTATTTGGGCATAATTCGGGCGATCCAAGTGGATTTAGAGGTGTCTATTATGTGGGTAGAGGTGGTGGCCTTTTATAAGAGGGAGGAGGGGGGATTTAGGAAAGTCGTAAAGTATTAATTTATTATAAATTCAATTTTGATTAAAAATGGTCCACGACTCAGTTAATTTAAATATAATATGATGTGGGATAGAATACCTATTATAAAATAATTTTTTGGAATGTTTTTAATATTTTTTTATCCTTTTCTTTTTGGTTTAACCCATATTTTACCCTTTTTAATCTTACCATGATATCATGTTATTTACACATTGTGGGTTAATTTAATTACCAAATCAAGTCAAACTACCCAAAAAATTATTTATGACATATTGGTACTTATATTAACCATTTTCCTGAATCTTATATTTTTATTAAATTAATATCATTTAATAAATTATTTTATGTTTTATTTTATGAATTTTTTCAATTTTAGACACTATTCAAACATTATGTTTTTAACAAAATTCATAAAAACCTGATTCATTCAAAAATAAGGCATTAACTCAAAGATAATATGTCAATATCATCCAAAAAAACTCATGGATGGAATCAAAATAACAAAATTAAATTTATTTTAACATTTATAATATCATTTATTTGAGTCCTTTATTACGGAAGCAATCATTGCTATCATGGTGTCATTATAAATTTTTTTAATTTAATGTCTAAAAATTATAAATAAAATATCATGATGTAGGAAAAGTTTATATATTTCTAATTACTATTTATAGTTGAAGATATGAGGTATATATCCTCAGCTTAAAATTTTATTAGTAAAAGATACATGTTTATGTTTTATTTCTCTTTACTTTAAATTAATTCTTATAAAATGTCATTTTGACACCCATGGGGCTCCATGGGGTCCCAAAATTGACCCAAGTATTCCCATGGTCGGACATATCTCATCCAATAGGATTAAGACATGTGTTAGGGTTGTTTAATATTATTATTATAATATTTTATTACCCTTATTTACCAGATTTACCCTTTCACCATGTTAAAAATAATAATTATTGAAGTTACTATTCATAATGTATAAAAATAAAAAACAACTATTTAAACAATTTTAACCTTAATTTTATAAACATGGAATCCATTTTTCTAAATTCAAAACAAATAATTTTTAAAAACTAATTTAAAATTAATTCTCATTGTTAAAACCAAAAAACATGTTTTTAAGAAGTAAAATCTACCAAAAGATTGACATGTGTTTATGTCCAATTAAAATTTGAAATTACTTACAATGACCAAAATTGGATTAAATGATAAAAAAAATAATATAATTACACTTTAAAACATATTAAAAATATTATCTAACTATATAAATAAATTAGATAAAAATGTATTTTCGAATTAAAATTCAGTATTTTTCACTATTCATTAAAATTTGAATTTTATCAAAAAATACCAAAAAATAAATAAAATTAAATTTTTATGTACCACTTACAAATAAGAAGTATATTTATTCAAATTTAACTTATAAAAGTTTCAAAAACTAGATTTAAAATGGGTGCACCCTCAAAAGGTGATAAAACTGCATTTTTTTTAAAAAAACGTACTTTTATTCCAAAAAATTTATTTTGTTCTAATATCATGTTCTATAAAATGTTTAAGATGAATATAATTTTATATAAAATAAAAAAGGTGGTTAATACTATTCATAACTTCTATTTTATATATCATTAAATAATAATATTTTAATAACATATTGTTGTTTAGTGAAACTCGGTATCACGTACAATGCAAGCTATCAAGGATGGTTGCTCTTGCGTGCAACACAAGCCAAGTCAGTGTTGACTATAGTGAAAGATTATTTTGGTATTGCGTATAAAATAATAAAAATTTATTTTATTTATAAATTTATCAAAATATGTACTCAGTGTTGGGAAAATGAATTCTATCAAAAGAACATGAAATTTTGTGCAACACAATCCAATAATAGTATTACGTATACTGCAAGATAATATTTTGTTGAGTATAGTGAAATATAATCTTGGTCAAGTATACAAAAAAAGACATAAAATAAATTAAATATATTTATCTCATAAAATATCAGGGTGTTACATTATACCCTCCTTAAAATGATTTTGTCCTTCAAAATTCATCGGGGTTATAAAAGGATTACTACTTGAAAGTTTTGTTCATCGAAACTCACATCGTATAAAGGAATACTAAAACTTCATTTTAAAAATGAATGTTAAAAACATTACGGTTACCCAAAATAACTCATCACTCAGTTTCCACATAGGAGAACATAGGTGGTAAGTGAAAACATGGATATGGAAGAGAAATCTAACCATCAAGTTCTGATGGATAGTGTTAGAGAATAAGGTTTGGATAAAGTTAACTACTAGAAATACATAAATATTAGATTATTTAAGGGATCATATGATTCATCAAATAATAAGGTACTAGGATGACATTTTTGGTTTCAAGATATTTTTCCTAAAGGTGAATAATTTTTTTGCATGAGGAGAAATACTTACTTGATTTGAGTACAATATCACCTTTGGTCATACTTTGAAAAATTTCAAATTTATCTACTAAAGAAATTAAGATGAATTTTACATTCATGAAGTGTTTTCAGACCATGTGATTGAATGATAGGTCATTCCATCTGTCTTAACAAAAAGGTTAGAATAGGTTATCAAATATGCATAAGCCCACCTATAGTTAGATAATAAACTAATCTATCAAAATTCAATCAGAATATAACTTATACTATCCAAAAATGGATAACATTACGATCTTTCCAAACTAAAAATATAAAACTTTAGAATGATGTTAACTAAATCGACTTAAAATTTGTCTCATATATCTCATTTGGTAGTTCTTGGTTGTCACATTCCAAACATGTGAATACCTTAATCATGTATTCTCTTTAAATATTAATTACCATAGAACCTTAGTGAAAACATGAATTCTATCAAAATTAACTCTTTCCACACACAAAAAATACCAGAAATTCTATATACTCAAACCATTAAATCACTTTTTCCATTTATCAATCATGAGCTCATTAATACTATCAAACATCTCATTATCTTTATATCCCTTCATTATGTGAAAATCATGTGCTTTCCAAAAAAAATATTTTAATCACTTTTCATGGTTACTAGTACCGTATACATATAGAAAAACAAAATGGAACAATACATAGATATTACAATATTCCATAATACTATAAAAGAGATTCAAAAACATTATTTTGGAATCCCATTACATAAACACTTAATCATTCCAAAACTTCGTTGTCATACTCAACATCACCAATAGTAATCACATGCGATTTTCCTTTGTATTTGGCCTTAAGTAGATTTTGATGTCGATAATCATCCAAAACCCTTGGATTTGGGTATTAGTTAGCATAATTACCCATTTCCTTGCACTTGTAACCCTGATTTGTGGGTGATGAACTCTTTAGAAATTTCTATTTATTCCCATTACCTTGGTAGTAAAATTCTCAATGACCTTCTTTCCCACACATAAAACATTTATCAGTCCCCTTTAAATAGTTTTCTCCATGTGTCCTTCCACAATTTTGTATAAATAAAATCTAATCTTACTGTCTTTGTTATTTTTATGGTTTTCATTAAATTATATCATTATTTTCTTATCATAACAATGATATATATGAGAAAATACAATCTCCTTTTTTGTAAGAAAAATACAATAAAGGTACATACTGAAAAATATTTTTTTTAATATCATCCCAATCCAAGGAGTCAATATTATCATGTTGCCTCGTATACTTGATAAATGTTCACCATAAATTCCCTTTACCTTCCAACAAATACGTTCCCAACTTAAAATTTTCATGTTCAAAACAATAAAGAATAAAAATATCCTTTCAATAGTAAAAATCCTTTTCTCTGCAACTAGTGGATTGGTTGTTCCACTAAAATAAGGTGGATGTTGCCTTGAGAAATATTAAAGAGATCATTGTTCCCACCATTGGTCATTTGGAAGCCTAGAAATATTTGTGGTCTTAGAAACACGAATATTTATTTCAGGTCCAAAAACATTTGGTTGTTTAGGAAGACAATAATTGCATTACCCACCGCATCCAGCATTAACGTGGTTCCTTTAGGTTCTATAAATTGTCTAAAAACATTCTTTATATCTTGGGGAAAAGAAAAAATAAAAAGGGCGATCTCAAATTCTCATTAAGGGTAAACATGGAGAACATTAATAACACCACAAACATTTGAACTTAAAAACATGAAAATAAAGTTTAAACCTCAAAATATTTAATAATGAAATAAATCTTGGTAGTATGTAAGGAATAGATCATAAGGGAACATTAACTGTGATAGAGTAACATTGGCATAAAACATGGAATTGTGGAAAAAAAATATGAATAAAATATGATTTCTATAGTAGCCAAGGCATTGCTAACAAGACCATCAAAGTGGATAAAGTACGTTACTGAACTGGGTTTACTTGTCGTTCTAGCCTTGTATTACTAAATAGGATTTACTTGTTATTATAGTAATATCAATATAATGATATATAAATCTTTACCCAATGCATTGGAGGGAGATATAGTTCTCACCCATCTCATAATGAAATCATTCTTACAGGTTCCACAAAAACATAAATCTTTCATCATAACACAACAAATGAAATAAAATGGGATTCTTAAACAACATTTCAGCATGAAAATATCCAGATAAGATAAATAGACTTCATAAAAATAATTTCATCACTAAAACATTCAAATGAAAGTAATAATAGGGATATAAACATACCCTCTATAATCTTATATGTAAAATAATTTTAACAAAACACTTGAACTTAATTCTTAAAGAAAAATTTCCTTTCTTCTTCAAAAACGTTTTCTTTTATCAAATTTCCATGCAATATTAAAAGAAAATAATTTAATTGAAAATAAACTTGAAATAATTTAAATGAAGATTCATGGAAATAATACATTATGGAAGTGTAAAAATCCATTCATGCTATATAAGTTAAAAAAACATTCCCCTAGTACTTTTTATAGAGAAGTCAAAAAGTAACTCGAATGGTAAACAAAAGAAAGATTCCTTCTAAACCATGTAGTAAATGTAAAAAATGGGTAAAATGACGTTAAAAATACATAGAAGAATAGTAATGATTTTATGAACACTTTTTTTGAAAACATGGACATGGAAGATAAATATACCCCGGTAAATACATATGAATAAACAATCTCGGATAAAATGAGATTGTAAAATTATCCCTTGCCTTAAGTATGATATCCTTCGTATGTGCTCAAAACCCCTTTATAGTGGGTTTATACATATTATTAACTTGTAACAGAACCATAAAAATATTTATGACATTATTTATGAGTCACTTATAACTTTATTTTACCTTTTCATTTATCAATTCTATGTTAAAGCAGCGTTTTGGGTAATATTCGTTTTTTTATGATACACTTTCTTTGACATGTTATTCTTGATATTATTACTTATATCATGATTTTATTACTTCTAGAATGAAAATATATATATATATATCATATATATTAATTATATAATTATATATAATATTTAGATAAAATAAATGGAATACACCGTTCATGGAGACGGTAGGTCATACGTACGCATGAACGCTACTTTTAATGCTTTTTTGTATTAAAGGAATGAAAAATAAATTATATATAGGTATATTGTAATTAAATTATAATATATATGTTATATATGTTACATAATTTCATTAATTACATCCTTTATATGTTCCATGTATGGAATGAACATGTCATATCACTTTGAGGGTGTGGTAGTCCGCACTTCCTCAAATTAAATTATCATATTTACAGATTATGGAAGGAATAAAGGTATGTTGTATATAAAAAATAAATAATCATATATACAATATAAATATAATATATATCATATATAAATAAATTTACATCATAATGGACACCATGATATGTGGTAGGATAAAATTGAACAATTATCGTTTTGTAAGACAGTTGTTCACCGTACACAGAAACAGCTTGTTCATATACATTAGATGGAGGTGTGCGTAAGAGCAGTTTGAATACTTCTCATAAAAAATAATAGTATATTGAGGATATTTTTATTGTTATGTAATTAAAGTATAATAATATCATAGGGTGTGGAGAAATAAAATAAAATAAAAGAACTTGAGAAAAGACGTTACCTCTAAATCAGGTAACTTCTTTTGATTTGAGCCTAAAGGCTTTCTTGAATTGCCTTATACACAAGATAAGACTTATATGAGGAAGGGGTATGTTTGGAGCTTATTTGGGTAAAATTTGGGCGATCCAAGTGTTATTATAGGTATGTGGTATGTGGGTAGAGGTGGTGGCCTTTTATAAGAGGGAGGAGCACTTTAGGAAATTATTAAAATATTAAATTATTATAAATTCAATTTTTATTA